>JASWHV010000005.1:22143240-31618489 GCA_030760725.1 Neostapfia colusana | reverse complement strand
CATACTTTTCCCGCACTTTCTGAGTACGACATGTACTAAACCCTTGCATTATCACATAAACATCAGCAACAGTAGAAGAGTACTTCGAGGATCATGTGGAGTACTAGGCGTGCGAACTACCATTAACATGCTTGTGGAGTTGAAGATGGAGCCTGCTGTCTTTAGTCACTTTCCGCTGTCGTTAGAGTCTTCCGCTGCAAGAATAAGATAGACATTCATGAGTGAGACATTGTGTCATTGTAATAAAGTACTTAAACACTATTTATTCGTGGTTATATTCTGAATTCAGTTTGTGGAATACATGTGTATGTGTGACGAACATCCGGGGCACACATATGCATTCACTTGGTTCTATTTTCGGAACCGGGTGTCACAATAGGCCACGGGTCAGCATTGTTCATCGATGGCGAACGGATCGATGAATCACGGAGCAAGTTTGCCCTTCATCTGAAACGATGAACTCCTTTCATCGTAGACACACGGACATGAACATGGTCTCCAATGTTGAAGTGGAGAGGACGGCGTCTTTTATCCGCATAACTCTTCTGACGAGATTGGCTTGTATTACTTGTACTCGTTCTTCAGCCTCATTCAGAAGTTCAATGCCGTAGATAACTCGCTCGCCGGACTCACACCAGTTGAGTGGTGTGCGACATCTCCGGCCGTAGAGAGCTTCATACAACGCCATCTTGATGCTAGCTTGATAGCCATTGTTATATGAAAACTCCGCCAACGGTAAATGATTGTCCCAGTTTTTACCATGGTGGATGGCACAAGCGCGTAGCATGTCTTCAAGCACTTGATTCACCCGTTCAGTTTGACCATCCGTCTGCAGGTGATATGCGGAGCTTCGGATCAGTTTGGTCCCCAATGACGTGTGTAGCTGTTCCCCAAACCGAGCGACTAACAGCGCACCACGATGTGAAATAATGGAGCGGGGAACACGTGCAAGCACAAGATCCTTGCAATATACAGCTCCACATATTTCTTGGCCACGTAACTTGTATGTATGGGAATAAAATGAGCCGACTTGGTTAGTTGATCGACTATCACCGAAATCGAATCATGTTTGTGGGAGGTTATAGGTAACCCGACAATGAAGTCCATGCTGATATCCTCTCATTTCCACGCCGGAATGTTCAATGGTTGCAGTTGTCCGGCTTTACGCATATGGTTGGCTTTCACACGCCAACACGTATCGCATTTGGATACGTACTTTGCGATTTCTCTTTTCATCGGCATCCACCAAAACCTGATTTTAAGATCTTGGTACATCTTGTTACTGCCCCGATGAATAGAATACTTGGACATGTGAGCTTCGTCCAAGATTTTCTTCCAAAGCTTCATGTAACGGGGTACCACTATACGGTCTTTAAACCATAGAGTACCGTGTTCATCCCTTCGGTAGCATTTCATTTCGCCATTCTTCATTCTTCTCTGAATGTGCGACATTCCCACGTCTTTCTTCTGAGCTTTCATAATCTCCTCTCGTATGGTAGGGACGAGAGCAAGATTATATAATGCCCCATATGAAACCAAGTATAAACTCGGCTCCTCCTCTTCAAGTGGAGTGATGACATATGATTGACATGAGATTTTTGGCTTATGGCATCGGCAACCACGTTTACCTTACCGGGATGGTAGTGAATCTCGATCTCATAGTCTTTGATCATCTCTAGCCATCTCCGTTGCCGCATATTCAACTCCTTTTGAGTTAATATATATTTTAGACTCTTGTGGTCGGTGTAGAGGTGGACTAAGTTCCCAAGTAAATAGTGCCTCCACATTTTCAATGCCAACACCACAGCAGCGAGCTCAAGATCACGAGTCGGATAGTGCTGCTCGTGGTTACAAAGCTGATGTGAGCCATAGGAGACCACTCTTCCTCCTTGCATCAATACACAGCCAAGCCCGATACCAGACGCATCACAATATACGTCGAAGGGCTTGGTCGTATCTAGTTGAGCTAACACCGAGGCTGTTGTAAGATTCTTCGCCAATGCTTGGAAAGCTCCTTCACATGCTGAGCTCCAAACATATTTGATTCCCTTCTTCAACAATTCAGTCATCGGCTTAGCAAGCTTGGAGAAGCTTGGGATGAATCTCCGATAATATCCCGCTAAACCGAGGAAACTCCTGACTTCATGGACAGATGTGGGGGACTTCCATTTCAGCACTTGTTCGATTTTGCTTGGATCAACTGCAATGCCTTCCGCAGAAATAATATGACCAAGAAATGGCACTTGGCTGATCCAAAACTCGCACTTGCTGAACTTGGCATAAAGCTTATGGTCTCACAATCGTTGAAGCACGATATGCAAGTGTTTGACGTGTTCTTTTTCAGACTTGGAATAAACCAAGATGTCATTGATAAACACCACCACGAACTTGTCCAACTCCGGCATGAACACTGAGGTCAAGAGGTACATAAAATGTGCCGGGGCGTTGGTGAGACCAAAATACATGACAAGATATTCATACAACCCATATCTCGTCGAGAAGGCCATCTTCGCAATATCCTCCGCTCGGATCTTTATTTGATGATATCTTGAGTGAAGATCCATCTTCGAAACTACACTCGCACCCACAAGTTAATCGAATAGGATATCGATGCGGGGCACTGGATATTTATTCTTGATGGTGACGGCGTTGAGAGGTCGGTAATCCACACACAACCTCAAGGTTTCATCATTCTTTTTCACAAACAGTGCCGAGCATCCCCATGGCGAGGAACTCGGTCGAATGAAACCCCTAATCATCAGATCATTGAGCTGCTCCTTCAATTCAGCTAGCTCATTCGGAGCCATCTTGTACGGTCCCTGTGATATCGGTGTTGTCCCGGGTACAAATTCGATCTTGAATTCGACATCCCTTTCGGGTGGCATGCCCGGGAGATCATCCAGAAATACGTCCGGATATCCACTGACCACAAAAATATCCTCAAGTTTTGTGGCTTCCGTGTTATATGTGGCTGGGACTTCTTGAACCGAACGGTCAAGAATAAGAACATGTGGTTCATGAAATGGAGAGTTTAAACGAACCACACGTGGAATGATGTCAAGAACAGCACAATGGCGATGTAGCCATGACATTCCTAGAATGACATCGAGTTTTTCACTCTCTAACATAATTAGAGAAGTCGGGTATAGATTCCCACCCAATTGCAATGGTGCTCTATAGACCATCCTATCAGCTGTTATTTTCCCACCCGGAGAGCAAATCAAGTATGAACTATTTGTGGGAATGATAGGCAATTGATATTTAATAACATAAGATCGACTTATGAAATTATGGGTGACACCGGAGTCAAAAAGTATGACTACGGGATGATCTAAATAAGAAAACGTACCCGTGAGGACAGGTTCGCTTTCCGGCATGTCTTCGATGGCTAAGTGGTGGACGTGTCGGGTTTTTGTGCTGGTTTCTTGGGCTGGTTGCGGGGCTGATTTGCACCCTGATACGGTGCTGCACCCCTGCCCTGTCGCTGCTCGGGGCAGTCCTTGGCAATATGCCCGACACGACCACACGTGAAGCACGTGTATGGTGTCGGGGTCCCTCCAAATTGGGGACGGAATCCTGGTACATGCGGTTGAAACGGAGGAGCACGCGGGACCATCCTTTGCTGCTGCTGTTGCTGTGGTGGATACGACGGTCGAAATCTTCGCGCATTAAATTGACGACCCTGAAACTGAAGCGGTCATGCTGGTGGCTGCCATCTCTAACCGGATGGTGAATGTGAGGGCCCGATCCCAATCACAGGGCCGTGCCACTCGCCCGGGAATCGCATTGGGTGGTGTCGTGCGATGCGGCACCCAACATCACACATAGTAAAGTATCATATTACATAAATCAAGTGGAAGCTTACAAAGTGTGAATTTTACAAATACTTCTCAAAATAATCTGCAGCGGAAGACCAATACAACTCACATCTCATATCTATGCTAAGCAGTAGAGAAGATGTCCAGCCCGCGGGCTCTCCTCACTAGCAACACGATCGTAATAGCAGCGGCAGGGGTTGCCATGAGTTCACCACTCGGAGAGTTCCGAGTCTCATCGGACACCCGTACATATCAGCGTAGTGCTATTACCTGCAAAACAACTCATGCAGTATCCGTGAGCATGAAGCTCAGCAAGACTAACCGTAACCCAAGTCATGAAACTCTACATGATGAAAATAGAGGGCCGAATATAGAAGTTTGCACAAAAGATGAACTTGAGCTAAAGGGAAGTCCTTACTTCAAGTTTTAAGCAACTTTTATACCCCTCGCACAATTTACATTGAGATTCCACAATCAAACAAGAAACGCTTCATATCGATGTCACTTGCCCGAGGTGAATATAACTTTAGTGAACTACCTAGACCCATACAGACCTTGCGCCATCAATGTCGAGACTCCACAATCAAACAAGAAACGCTTTGCCTCGACGTTACTAGCCCAAGGTGGAAAATAAATTTAGTGAAGGTGTTGATCATTCCTCATCTCCATTATGAGGATTACTCACAAAGCATATTAAATTTTTTCCCAGTTTATTACTACGTCACGACGCAGAGAACAAGTATGCTCGGTCCATTCCGCGAGCGACGGTGATTGCAATCAAAAACACCCGGCTGACACGACACATACGCCTGTACTCGACGTTGCATACAGCAACCATCATTGACGTCGTACGTGGCAACCTTTCACACGACACCCAAATGGCGAACCGGTCCCACAGACTGGGATTAAGTCTCACTACGGCAAACCCTCGTAGAGCCGACTTCTCTATCCTTTCAGCATCTGCATCAGACGGTGAGGTATGCCTCGACACCCAGGTTTACATGTTACATCGGTTTCCTGGGTCCCATATAGCCAGTATGCATCCGGTACACAACTCAAACTTGTCCCACAGGGCCGCACACGAGAACGGGCCTTAATCGACTCAGACATAGACTAGGTTCACAGGACCACGTCCTTGAGCCTTCCATCCACAGCCCGGTCTCCATTCCCAAATATGAGGATCAATTCCCAACTCTTCCAATTGATCCCCCTTAATCCTGGTTCACGAGTAGGAAACTGCCCACTCAAGTTTTGCTTCTTTTAATCCACTTTTGTTAACTCGAGATCATCCGTTATAATCAATTGATAACCTACTCTACATTTTACTCCAGGGTTTTATGGGTCATGCATTTGGAGGGTCATACCACCTAGACTTAATGCAATAAACAAAATGCTAGACATTATAAAGTGAATGCAAATATAAACTTTTAAGTTTTTATGCAAATCGGGGCTTGCCTTTGTTTTGCAGGGGACATATATATGTGAAGTTCAGTTAGTGAAGACCACTTGGCTTGATCAATTGCTTTCCTCCTTCTTTGATCTCCACTCCGATGACTTCAAATTCTCCACGTAGATACTACACGTAATGAATATGCATATGGATTTAATTGTAAAGATTTTGCTAACAAGTTCTAATAACAAGTTTAAAAACTGGAACTCTGTTTAAGAATTTAAAATGACACTGGTGCTAGGGGTTTGGGTTTGTGTCTAAGCAACATGATTAAGTGCTAAGTGTTTTCCCCCTCTTCTATGTTGATCACCTTAAAAGGTTAAACAGAACAGGGGTTATCCAGAGCTCCAATGGAGCTGAAAACTTTCACATGAGTTCTTTGTCACAAGAAAGTCTTCTGGACCAAAAAGTAGCATTTTCCCTTGAGTGGTTTGTTCAGAACAATTCTCTAAGCAATTAAGGTAAAAAGGAATTAATTCTGAAGTAACTCCCATGTTCATGCCAAACTTAGTGAACTATAATTTTAATTATAGTTCATAGGACTTGCACGAATTTTCCTAAGATTTTTGGAGCTAAGAATTACCCAGAACTGAATTTCCAAGTTTTGGAAATTCTCAGAAAATGTTTCTGTATTCAATTGAACACAGCAACTTCAAATCTGAATTGCCCTAATCAAATCAACTCCAAATGAGCTAAAATTTTACAGGATTTCACTAACATTCTAAGGAATACTCTGGAAAAATTTGAGGATTTTTGGATGAACCAAACTCCCCCAAAAATTCTTTTGCTGAAAAGCTATAAAGAATTTTCCAGAATTAAATACTGAGTTTCATACAAATTGGGTTGCATTTTTGGATATAGTTTTCTAACCTGAATCTAACCCAATTTGAATCGCTAAATTTGGAGCTTCCTAGCAAAAGTTATGAGGTTCTAAAGTTTGGGGAAATTCTGGAATTCGAATTAACCGGGAAAAGTTCAAATCTCGGACAGTGGGTCCGGCCAACACGTGTCAACTCCTCGTATAAACCACACAGGGCCACAGGGCTATTTCCCGCACTTTCACAGATGATCCCGTGCAACAGAAAATCCCGCACCGGTTCACTGAGCGGCTTACGTGCGGGCCTGGCCACTTCGTCTCCTATCTCTCGCTCCCGCGCCCGCGCGCCGCCGGGATCACCGGAGAAACACTGAACCTCGATGTCCGGCCAGATCCGCGCTCTCCCTCCCCGTTAGGGCCTAATTCCACACGCTGAACACGATGGAACAACTTCCCGCGTCATGCTTTCTGGATGTGAGAGGCAGTCCGACAATAAAGTCCATGCTGATGTCCTCCACTTTCATGCCGGAATGCTTAATGGTTGCAGCATCCCCGCTTTCTTTATATAGTCAGCCTTGACTAGCCGACATGTATCACACTCGGATACATACTTGGCAATTTCTCGCATCATCCGAGTCCACCAAAATTTTGTTTTAAGGTCTTGATACATCTTATTGCTTCCTGGATGTATCGAGTACTTGGACATATGAGCTTCATCCAAGATCTTCTTTCTTAGCTTCAGGCTCCGGGGTACCACGATACATTTGTTGAACCATAACACACCTTGATCATCTTCCCGGAAACATTTCATTTTATCGTCATTGATTCTTGCCCTGATTTTCCGCATTCCTTTATCTCTATTCTGGGCTTGTACAATCTCTTCTCTAATGGTAGGCACAAGAGCAAGACTATACAACGCCCCATACGGAATCACCCGCAAGCTTGGTTCTTCATCCTCATCCGGAATAACTGACAAGTTATTTACGTGGGACTTACGACTGAGTGCATCAGCCACCACGTTAGCTTTGCCCGGATGGTAATGGATCTCGAGCTCATAATCTTTGATTAATTGCAACCATCTCCACTGCCTCATATTGATATCCTTCTAAGTGAATATATATTTGAGGCACTTATGGTCGGTGTAGAGGTGCACTAAATTCCCGAGTAAATAGTGCCTCCACATCTTCAACGCAAGCACCACTGCAGCGAGTTCTAGGTCATGAGTGGGGTAGTGCTGCTCGTGGTTGTGGAGTTGACGAGACCCATACGCGATCACGCGTCTATCTTGCATTAAGACGCAGCCAAGTCCAATGCCTGAGGCATCACAATAAACATCGAATGGCTTTGTGGTATCCGGTTGGTCTAGAACTGGTGCCGTTGTGAGATGTTTCTTCAAAGTTTGAAATGCCTCTTCACAGGCCTCTGTCCATATATACTTGCTGCTCTTCTTCAATAATTCTGTCATTGGTTTAGCCACCTTCGAGAAGCTGGGAATAAATCTCTGGTAATAACCCGCTAGTCCTAGAAAACTGCGGATTCGATGAATAGATGTTGGAGACTCCCACTTCAAGACTTGCTCAATTTTGGTTGGATCTACGGCCACACCCTCCGCTGAAATAATGTGGCCTAAGAATGGTACTTTGCTGATCCAAAATTCACACTTGCTGAATTTGGCATACAGCTTATGTTCTCGTAAGCGTTAGAGCACAATATGGAGATGTTTGGTGTGCTCTTCCTCCGATTTGGAGTATACGAGAATGTCGTTGATGAAAACCACGATGAACTGATCCAACTCTGGCATGAATACAGAATTCATGAGATACATGAAATGTGCGGGTGCATTTGTTAGCCCGAAATACATGACTAGGTACTCATAGATCCCGTATCTAGTCGAGAAAGCCGTCTTCGGTATATCCTCCGCTCTGATTTTTATCTGATGGTAACCGGACCGTAAGTCCATCTTGGAGAATACTTTGGCACCCACCAACTGATCAAACAATATATAAATCTGCGGCAGTGGATATTTATTTTTGATCGTCACTGCATTTAGCGGCTGATAATCCACACATAACCGAAGTGATTCATCCTTTTTCTTCACAAAGAGGGCTGAACAGTCCCATGGCGATGAGCTTAGCCGGATGAACCCTTTGTCCATTAAGTCCTTTAGCTGTTCTTTCAGTTCAGCTAATTCCTTTGGAGACATTTTGTACGGCCTCCGAGATATCGGTGTGGTTCCCGGTGCTAACTTGATCTTGAATACCACGTCCCTTTCAGGCGGCATCCCTGGAAGATCATCGGGAAACACATATGGGTACTAACGGACCACTGGAATATCCTCCAGTTTCGTGGTCACACTGTGGTACATCACTGGATTTTTAGAATCCACGGCTTCAAGTATGAGTGTTTGGAGACCATAGATCGGAGAGTCCAAACTAACAATTCGTGGACCGATGTCAAGAACAGCCCCATGGTAGTTCATCCACGCCATTCCTAAGATCACATCGATCTTCTGCCCCTCTAATACAATGAGGGTTGTGGGGTATAATTTTCCACCTAAGAACAAGGGTGCTTTGATCACCACTTCATTAGCAGCTATATTTCCACCGGGTGAGCGGATAAGGTAGTGATCTTTCGGTGTAGTGGTGGAGAGCTCAGCTTTGCACACAAATAACCTGCTGATGAAATTGTGTGTGGCTCCAGAGTCAAATAAAATCAATACGGGGAGTTCATTGAGGGTGAACATTCCCGCTAGCACAGGTGCCCCTTCCGGCACATCCTCTAGAGCTGTATGATAAATGCACCCGGACTTTGGTGCTGTTCCTTGGAGCTGAGCACGGAGTTGATTTATACCCTGCTCCGGTGTAGTTCCTCTGTGGCGTATCCTTTCTGGACACTTCCTGCTGATGTGACCCAAATACCCGCACGTGAAGCACGGTTTCTCAGCCGGTTCCAGGTTGCTCTGAGTACGGATACTAGTTGTATTCTGCTGCGGCAAGAACGCTTGAGGAACAGAATAATGTGGCTGCATATACCGTTGTTGCAGCTGTCCGAATTCAGAGTATTGAGATGAACGACCCGTATATTGCTGGAGTCATCGAGCCGGCTGCATTGTCTGACAGTTCAAGGTACTGTCTACCACCCGATATTTATGAGGAGCAATACTGCTACTATCCGGTGGTATACCGTTCTTTCTTTTCTCAGCCTGAACTTCTCGCTGAGCATCTTCAACCATGATGGCAGCACTCATCAATTTGTTGAAGTTCTTTTGATCAGCTAAGACGAGTCTTCCTTTAACTTGGAGTTGAGACTGTGGAAGAACGATTCGCACTTTTGTTGAACACTCGTGAATGCTCGTATGCATCCCTCCCTCCTTGTTTTAAGACCAGAAACTCCTCGAGTTTCCTCTGAATTATTCCAGAAGGAACATGATAAGCAAAAAATGCCTTCCGGAATTCCATCCATGTGAGATGATGTCCAGCTGGTAAGGAGGCGAGTTGATTTACCCACAGGGCTATTTCCCTCACTGTCACAGATGATCCCGTGCAACAGAAAATCCCCCACCGGTTCGCTGAGTGGCTGACGTGCGGGCCCGGCCACCGGAGATTGCTCTACCCTAGCTTTCACCGTGAGCCCGATTCTCCCCGCCATAGCCGCCGTTGGAAAAGTGGGAAATGCTCCATGCACAGTGGTTTTCATGCGTCAGTTGCAAAAAGTCAAATGATCGCCGGCTAGTCCAGCTTGTGTGTGCAAGATTTGATAAGCTACGGAGGACTAGAGTGAGAATATTGGCGGCAAGTACCGGATGCTCCGTTTGAAGTCGCCGGGACGAAATCTCCAAATTAACCGTCGATCCTTCACGGTTTGCTCCAAGATTTGGAGGAGAGCAGCACCACAGTAGCGCGCTCCCGTGGCCGCGCTTGCTCGGGCGTGACAACCTCTGTGGAGGGCTGTCCACCTGCGCCCGGTCGTCAGCTAGCTTTAGGTCGCCACGGATGGAGAAGTTTAGGGCTCGGAAAACACCAGAGCTTGCTAGCTCTTGCGCTCAGGAGGTGAGGAATGATGGCGCAGCGTTGTTGTGCAGCTCGGAGGGCGCTGTGGCACCAGTTTAGCCCGCTCCCTAGGGTTTCACAGAGGTGGCGGCGAACTCAGAGTTGTTTCAGCTCTTCTCGTGCGTGAGGAGAAATGCAACAGCGGTTGCCTCGGCTGTGAGTGAAGGCAGGCACGAGCAGCTCGCCAGCGTGAGGAAAACGAGCAGGAGGTGGCTTCCGTGGCCACTCGGTGTCACGCTGCGGAAACCCTGCTCGGGTGAGAAGAAATAAAACAGAGACTTTGCTCTGACTTTAGCTGCAAGTTTTTGCAGCCTCTATGCCATGTGGGTCCCACCAGTCAGTGCCCCCTTATCCCTCAAAAGATCCCCAAAATTTGGCAACTGACCAATTCAAATGTTTGGAGTGGAAAACTGAGCTGCATTTGGATAGTTGGACAAATTCCATCCAAATTCAAATGTATATTTGAATTCTTTGCACATTTAAATCTTTTTTGGAAAAATGGATAGCAAACCTTTTCAAAAATTAATGAATCTTTGCCTACCCAAAAATTTGGACCTAAGGAATCCAAATATGCAATTTGATTCTTGTGTTAGCTGCTGCAAACAAGAGTTTCAACACAACAGTTTGAATTACCATTGTGTCCTCCCTCATTTGAAATTTGAGTTGAACATTTAGTTCAAACTCTGATTTTTAAACCTTTCCATTGCACCTGAGTACTTCAATTCTGTGGGTTTAATTCACCTAGGGTCCAAACATGCAAGTAACCCTAAGTTTGTTTAGAAAAAAATCTCTCTTGTGTTATCATATGTGGAAAAAGTTTAAACCAGTCCCCTTTTTCATACACATGAGACCAACATTTGTGCAAACTCAAATTCCTTTGTATTCATATTTTTGGGACCTTTACATTGTGAACGATACACCATGCGGTACTTTTTTGGCGCCCCACCACTGCTGCTCGCCAGCGCGCTGCATTTCCTCTTATCAGAACCACGCTCGCGTTTGGGCATTTTCTTGTACAATCGCGGCATTGACAAGATCGTTGAATGTGCCGCGGTTGCTTTGGGCGAGATGGACCTTCATTTTTGAATTCTGGTCCTGGAAGAACATGTTTCGCTTCTGCTCTTCCATTCCCACATATTCTGGCGCATACTGTGCCAGCCGGTTGAATGCTCTGGAGTACTCATGAGCACTCCTCGCGCCTTGTTTCAGCTCCAGAAACTCCTGGAGCTTACTCTCCAAAACTCCGGGAGGTATGTGATAGGCGCGGAACGCCTCCCGGAACTCCGTCCAAGTAACGGCATGACCAGCAGATAATGAGGCGATGTAGTTCGCCCACCATGTACCGGCTTCCCCTTGAAGCGGTTGCGCTGCATACAACGCCTTCTGGTGTTCGGTGCCCCGAAGTAGACTGAACTTCGCCTCAAGAGTGCGGATGAAGCTCTCCGCCTCCAAAGGCTCTTCGGCCTCCGTAGATGTAAAAGTCCCAAAAACGTGAATGCAAAGAAACGGATGTTTGACCATCATTGTGTTTCGGGTTCATAAAAATTGGGACTTGTTTAAATTTTTCCACATGTGATGACACACATGAGTGACCCACCACTCTACCCTAGGAGCAATTGAGTGTTGGGGAATAAAGTTAATGTCAAACCCATGTGTAAGCTCCCATGTGCAAGGGGGAATGAAATTTAGAGTTGGAACTCAAATTGTTCAACTCAAATTTCAAATTAGGACAACCGATAGGGATGCAAACTATGGTGCTCTGTGAGACCTATGTGTGCTGAATACATTGGCTTTGACGGTAAAAGTTTTGAATACTACCAAAACACCTTTTTTACAAGGTCCGACTCTAGGTCCGAGCTCCTGCAAGGTTCGACGATAGGTCCGACTTGTTTTGGGTAGCTCTGGCAAGGTCCGATGTAAGGTCCAACTTGCTTTTTCTAGGTCTGACTTATTTTTGCTAGGTCCGACTTGTTTTTGCTAGCTCCGGTGCTAGGTCTGATTAGCTTTAGTAAGGTTCGGAGCTTGATTGCAATGGTTCTGCTTTTAACTTGCAATGTTTCGAACTTGCTTTACTCTTATGGAAAGTTTGCTTAGTATTATTTTACTAAGTTTTTGGTGTGTTTTGGTGGTTATGACTGATATCATTTTGCTATGGTTTACAACATGCTTATGTGAGGTGCTCACGTAAGGTGTTGTAGTTTTGGAACTAACGAGAGTCAAGTCGAGGACTTGTGCTCGGAAGTATTGGTTGTTTATTCATGTGCAGGTGTTGCTTGAGTTCAAGACATGGCTGGTGACGGGATCCATTGAACTATTCTTAGGGAGAAGATGAGGTTCAACAACCAAGTTCGGGGGAAATTGTGGTTGAGTTGATCGGGAGGTTGTGCTGTATGTTTGAATCAAGAACAATGCATATGAAGGTATCTTGGACGTCGTTGGAAGATGTTTGCACTTGTGCAAGGAGTGCATGGACGTGGCTGCATGGTTCCAAGGCGTGATGAAGAGATGTGGACGTAAAGAATTGGTCGGAAAGGTCCAACCGACTAGCACTACAGGATTCCCGTCAGCATATGACGGCTAAAACCGTCGTATATAACCTATATACGACGGCAATTGTTTATATACGACGGTTTGTGGCCGTCGTATATATAGTTATATACGACGGCACCGTCATATATAACAGTATATATACGACGGCCACTTATATACAACGGCCCATTTCGTAGACTTGGCCCAGTGGGCCGGGGCCTTTATATACGACGGCTGGGCCCTAGCTGTCGTATATAAGAGCTTATATACGACAACAGCTGGGCCCTGGCTGTCGTATATAAGCGCTTATATACGACAGCCTGGGCCCAGCCGTCGTATATAATTTAGGCTTATTTACGACGGCCCTGTATGGCGACCGTTGTATATAAACTATACAGGCCGTCGTATATAAGCTTTTCCATTTTTTTAAAAAACAGAAAATGGCTAACCTGGCTCAATGGCCAGCTACACATCCAAATCAATAGACAACAACAAAACAGTTTGATATATAAAATCACAACAAAGTGCAATAGTACACATCGACAATCACGAAGTCTGACATCCACACAATCAAAAACAAAATCACAAATCTATTGATTACTAGCCCCTCCACTACCTCCGGGAGCGAAGCAGTCATCCTACCGCGGCGAACCTGGCGCCCTTAGCTGTGGCGATGGAGTCTGAGCCTCCGTCCCTGATCCCTGCGAAACACAGTGACATATGTACAAGTTTACAATTCTTTTTCTAGGTTCATTAGGATTCTTAGCGGTTGGGGCTTCCACTTAATGTAACTTCCTTTTTATACCTGTACTCCAGGAAACTGCTCCTGTGGTGGCGATGGCTCTAGCACGAACGGAGGTGGCTGCCACAACGGTATCTGGATTTGCTGCCCTTGCTGTCGAGCTAGTGCCTGTCATTTCAAACATTACAATTTACAAAACCAATTGAAATGCAATGTAATTAAAGTATAATTGTATGTTTCTTACTTCCATTGCCGCTTGCATCTGTGCCATATAGGACACATCGTACGCCATGGCAGCCCTGTTGTTCTCTCGCTCTCTCGCTAAGGCCTCCTCCTTCTGAGCCAAGCTCTCCCGAAGCGCCATGACTTCGAGATCTCTCTCGGTGACACGGCGGCTGGAGGAGCCTGCGCCAGCAGCCGAAGACTGCGAGGAGCTGCCTCTCGCAGGTCGTGCCTCCCTAGAGTTGACGACTCCAGAGAATATGGCAATCCTAAAAAAACAAATCAATTCAAGGTAAAATTAAATAATCTTGAATTGAAAACAATGAAAGTAAATGAATTCACCTTCAGTGTGCTTTTCCACCTCCGCTTGCATACGCGGCTTGAGGGTCGATGTTGGGGGAGTTTTCCCAATCGAACCCTTCGTCGTGTATCCTCACAGTCTCTTGCCCATACCTAGTCTGAAAAACAACGAAATTGTGTAAGTTCAACAACATATATAGTGTCAAATAATTTGAGAGGTCACGAAACTTACCAGGCGCTCCGCTGCGTACTGACTACACTGCTTCGGCTGAGAAGGGTCAGCGTGACCTCTCCTATAGACCGCAGTAGCACTCGGTCGCACGCTGGTCTCCTTTTCCTGTGAACATATGTTAGTACGAATAATACTACATTATGAATATAATAAAAACTACTAAGAAACTTACCATCCGTTTAGCCATTCGCAAAAAACCTTGGACGCCCATACCGTGCTTCCCTGAGCTCCCTCTGGCATCTCGAGCCTTCTTGGACTTAGCAATGAACTCATCGCTAGCCCAATACCTGCAAAGGGCTCGGTAATCTTCAGTTCGTCCCTGTAACCAAGGGACACTAACCTGCACACATGCGTAGTTCATTAGATGTTACTTAGCAAAATTAATGTGAACTATTTAAAGATTACGCAACTTACCTCTGCGTATTGCTCCTCCGTCCAGTACGTGTTGGCGGCGTCTCTGAACGACCCAACCTCGTCGTCGTGGAGCTTTAAGTAGTCGTTAACTACTTGACTCCGAGCGTTCGAAAGCATTTGCATAACAAGATTTCGAGCGTTTTCAATTCTTCAATCAATGGTTTCAACATCACATTGATACGTGATCCCGAATGATCTGGACCTGGTATAATGAGGCTAAGAAACATAAACTCGTACTTCATACAAAGAGAAGGTGGTAGGTTGTACGGAATAACAAAGACGGGCCAACAGGAGTATGGTGTGGCATTTGTACTGAAAGGTGAAAAACCATCCGTCGCTAACCCGATGTGAACATTTCTCGCATCACTAGCAAAAGCAGGATCAAAAGAGTCCAAAGACTTCCATGCATCACCGTCCGACGGATGAGTCAACACAATTTGTTCTCACGCACACCTTCTTTGTGCCATCTCATGTGTCTGGCAGATCTTTTAGAAAGAAACAGCCGCTTCAACCGAGGTGTCACAGGCAAGTAACGCAATTGCTTATGTGCAACTTCTGTCATTACTTTATCACCATCGTCATTGACAACTTCGACAAACCTCGATTTTCCACACTTTAAACAATTCTTCTCTTTGTCATGCTCTTTCCAGAATAGCATGCAGTTATCTGGACACACGTCAATTTTTTCATATTTCATACCCAATCCAGATAGTAATTTCTTTGAGTAATACATATCTTTGGGCAGTTTATGAGGTTGTGGAAGAGCATCGCTGATAAGTTTCAGCATATCATTGTAGCAATTATTAGAGAAGAAATACTTAGATTTGATTGCCATAAATCTGGTCATGAAAGTAAGAAGAGTCATTTCAGTATGATCATGCAACACCACTTCAGAAGCTTTCAAGAGATTAAAGAATGCGCCTGCCTCATTTGTAGGCGGATCCTCCGTTTGTTTATCTTGTAACATCTCATCAATCCTGTCAACACCCGGACAATCATCATCATCATTTTCCACTACATGAACGGCTCGAGGAGCAGACTCGCCGTGGAAACTCCAGACCTCATAATATGGCATGTAACCATTTCTGCACAAGTGTAATGACAATGTCGTTTTGTCCATAAACTTAGTATTCCGGCATTTCGCACATGGACAACGAACTTTATCGGTCGTAGACAACGAGAACACTCGATCAATAAAGTCATATGTCCCGGCATAACACTCATCTGAGTGACCAGTTGCCTTGTTCCAACCGGTATACATCCAACTACGGTCTTCACTCATGTTTAACTCTGCAGTTTTAAGTCAAAGAATTTATAGTTAGTTTATTATTTATTTATGTCACGGACCTATATCTATTGAAAAGGATAGGTCCTAAACCCACCCAAGAGTGACCGAGACGAACGTGATTATGACAAGACACGAGGTCTAGATTCAGACGAAATTTTGGCAGCATAACCCTGCTGTTCTCCAACTACACGTCCGAAAATGGAGCAGCGGAGAACATAAGGGTTATGCTGTTGAAACTACGTCCAAATCTAGATCCCTCGTCTCATCATAAGCACGCCCTCTCGGTCACTCCTAGGCTGTCCAAAAAAGGACAATTCCGAACGTACACGCCTCACATGTGTAACACATGTGAGACGGGCCGGTTTGAAACGGGTGACGCATATTGTAAAGGTTTACGTCAATGTTTCATTATTGAGTCATTTCAAAGAGAGAGAGGAAAGAACATTAGAGAGAAGGAAAGAACCATAGTTGTTAAGGCGTCGCTTAAGCGTCGCTTAAGCGACGCTTAACCGGTAAGGCGCCTGGGGATCGTAAGGCGTCCAATCGCCTTAGATCCCGGTGTAAGGCAGGTGAATACGGCGGCGGCGCTTGCACACAGGGGAGGCGGCGGCGGCGCCCGCGCTTAGGAGGTGATACATCTTCCGGGAAAGGATGGGGCGGGGGTGGCGCCGTCGACGGAGGAAACCAATGTGGCGGGGGGGGGGGGGAGAGGGGGAGTAGACTGACCTGCGTTCGTGGGAGCTTGAGCGCCGGTAGATCCGCGGCAGCCGGTCAATGGAGGCCGACGAGTGCCGGCAGATCGACAGTCCCACGGCGGAGGAGCCCGAACGCCGAAGGATTGGCAGTTCCGCGACAGAGTGTCGGAGGTCGAGCGCTGGCTAAGCCGGGGGGGGGGGGGGCGGGGGGTGGAGGGGGTTGGGGGGTAGGGCAAGGCGGCCTAGGTTGTTCACATCGTTCTTTTGTAGACGTATACGTTACCACTAAATGGGTTGTATCGGGCCCTAAGCCGATTTATGTACATATAGTACTTTTAAACACTCAAACAATCGAAACAATAATCAATTAAACTATTAACTCATATGCATTAATCATCTAAGCAATTAACAACTCATCTAAACAAGCATAATTACCGTAGTTAACAAGCTTATCAATTCTAAGAAATTAAAAAAACATCTAGCTACCAATTCAAATAAACCTGGGCAATAATTAAACCTAAGCATATCAATTCATCTAAATCTAAAGAATTAGCCACTAAACAATCAAAAACAAACAAGCATAATCTAAACAATTGGTAAATAAAAAACCAAACTATCTAGATGGGGAGGGAGGCGGGCGACTTACCTCACGGTGGAGGCGGCGCGGCGAGCGGCACACGGCGAGGCGGGCGGCGGACGGCGTGGAGGCGGAACGGCACGGTGCGGTGGCGCACAGCGCGACGTGCACAGGTCCGGGCGGTGCGGCGACGTGGCAGCGTGGTGGGGCTAGGCAGCGCGTTGGGCGGTGCTGTGGTGAGCCTGCAGCGGCCGGGGCCGCTGCGGCGAGGCTGCGGCGGCCGGGCGGGGTGGCGGCTGTTGGGTGGCTGCCGGGTCGGGGACCTCCGGGGCTGTGGCGGCTGGCTGCGGTGGCGGGCGTGCGGAGGCGGCTGGAGGCGGTGGCGGGCGGGCAGGCGGCGTCCGGGGCGCCGGCTGGCGGGGGCGGCCGGGGCGGCGGCCGGGTCGGTGGCCGGGGCGGCGGGCGGCGGCGGGCGGGCGGCGTGGCGTTTAGGGCTGCGGGGGCTCGGGTCGGCACGGGCAATGCCCACGCCGACCCGGGCCCGCGGGTATATAAGCCTTATTTACGACGGCCCATGGTGTGGCCGTCGTACATAAACTTATTTACGACAGCCTTGGTTTGGCTGTCGTATATAACTGCTATATACGACAGCCTAGGGTTGGCTGTCGTATATAACAACTATATACGACAGCCATATACTAAACGACGGCTGTACTGTCGTATATAAACTGATATACGACAGCCTCTGCTGACCGTCGTATGTAAGTTTATATACGACAGCTAGCCGTCGTATGTTATACAGGTTGTCGTATGTTGCCCTGTTTCCTGTAGTGTAGGTTATGGACTCAGGCTGCGGCTGAGTCGTGTTTGACTCAAATATGGAAAGCTTTGAGTTGGTTATGATAGGATTTCGTGTGGGACATGAAGTTGAGTTGTTTTAGGAATGTTTGGGACGTTCCTAAGGTGTTTGGAAGTCTTAAGTTTGCTTCTATCTGCGTGTAGAAGAGTCTTGAGCAGCATTGGAAAGTTACAGTTTGAATCCAAGTAGGAGTAGGAGTACTAGTTTGAGTTGAGTTGGCCTTTGGGCTGGTTATATAAGCAAGGGATGCCAGAGCTCGTGGTGCACGACTTTGGGGCTGTTCCTCTTGTGTTTTGATAAATAAAATTCGTATTCTAAAGGAACTTTTGTGCCTTGTTCGTCCGACTTGTTTCAGACAAGTTTTTCTCGTCGAGTTTCTGTTCTGCACTACCTTGCTTCGGTGGTTTTATCATAACTCAAGTTTTACAGATCCAATTGATGTGATTCTTTTTGGGCTGTCTTCACAAATTTATTATCTATCATCTGTAAAAATTTCACGGTCATTGAATTTGTGGTTTCTGATCTACACGAGTTTCTTTGCAGTATTCCAGAACTGTTTTCCTCGCGTAGGACAGATTGACCTTTGTTCGATCTTTCGATCGTAACTTGAGTTTCTCTCAACGGATTTTCATGATTCTTGTTGTGACGTCTTCATGACTTGATTCTCTACAATATATACTTGTTTTGTCACAGTTTAACATGTTTAGATTAGTCGCACACACGGTTTCTTTAACAGATCAGTTTTCTGCTGAGGGGTGTTTTGTTGCTTCCGCTGAAAAGTTTTTATCTACCATTCACCCCCCTCTGGTAGCTTTACACGTATACTTCGATCCTAAAATTGGTATAATATCCAGGTTGCTCTAATCTTTGGGATTTGCACGTGTTTTGACTAATCATCATGGAGAAATACTCCGCCAAACCTTGTGTGTTTAGTGGTATTGATTTTCAGGTTTGGAAGGCACGCATGGAAGCTTTTATCCAGGCGCAAGGCTTTGCAATATGGGAAAAGGTGTACAAGCCTTACGATGTGCCTTCAAACGATCAATTCACGGCTACAAACATGAGAGATGTCGACAACAACAACAAGGCTCGGAACTTGATCATACAAGGACTAACTCAGAGTGACTTCGACCGTGTTGCACACCTCTGATCGGCGTACGATGTGTGGAGAGAACTTTGTGACTACCACGAAGGATCCAACACGATCAAGGAGGTAAGACAGGATATGTTCAAGAAAGAATACATGCGCTTTGAGATGCAACCCGGTGAGTCCATTGATGACCTCTTTGCTCGCTTTAATAAAATTCTCAGCAACTTGCGTAGCGTCGATGTTAATTTTTCAGATGCTGAAAATGCTAGGCAATAACTACGTGCATTAGACATGTCAATTTGGGAGATGAAAGTAACATCCATACATGAATCCACTGTCATGAGTACTCT
The DNA here is from genome assembly GCA_030760725.1 of Neostapfia colusana. Lineage (NCBI taxonomy): Eukaryota > Viridiplantae > Streptophyta > Magnoliopsida > Poales > Poaceae > Neostapfia > Neostapfia colusana. The sequence continues at coordinate 31,599,057 of JASWHV010000005.1, read as the reverse complement.
TACATTAGATGTGCTTTATTCTAAGCTAAAAACTCATGAAATTGACATTATATCACGTAAGAACCCAAATAAGACTATTGCATTCATCTCACAACGTGATATGCTTAGCTCCGGCCAATCATCTAGCAGTACACTTGCTTTGCTGTCTTCACTAACCCTGGAACAGATTGAGGAGTTTCCAGAGGAGGAGCTAGTACTTCTTTCTACTAGGTTCTCAAAAGCATTGCAAAATGTGAGAACTAGAAGGAGAGGAAGCTCCGGACCTCAATGATGCTTTGAATGTGGTAATACAGGACACTTTCGTACAGATTGCCCTAACCTTTCAGGTCCTTCTAACCGTGATGAAAATCAGAATAAAGTCAAGTCCTCTTTTGGCAACACCAACAAGAAAAAGAAGTGTTTTACATGACGCAAACTGATAAACAGTTTCATCACTGCACTTCAAGAACTTGGCTCGAGTGATGTAGACGTTGGAAGTGATGAAGATGAAGATGATCTGGTAAACTTGTGCTTCATGGCGGGCAAATCAAAATCAAGTATGGAGGATGCAGAACACAATAGTGACAATGAAGAGGTATGTCCTACTTGCGAAGAAATGTGTGATGCTATTTCTCGTGCCACTATTATTGTTAAGAAAAAGGACAAAAAGCTTAGGGACAATGCTGTTAAAATTGAGTCACTAGAATCTGAAATTAATCGTTTAAAATCCTTGATTCCTAGTGATGATTCTTGTTCCCCATGTGATTTAATATATGAACAATTGTCCTCTCTAAGAAGTGCACACACCTCCACACTTGATAAACTTGAACTTGAAATAGAAAAGAACAAAAAGCTTGATGCACTTAATGATAAAAACTTGAGAGATGCTTGTTGTTCTACAATTGATTTGCATTGTTCTACTTGTGATGATCTTGATAAGAAACTACAAGATGCTATGAAAGAAATTTCTATATTGAACAATGCTTTACGTTCTCATGAAGTTAAATATTGTTCCATTTGCAAATTAAAAGGAAAAACTTCATGTGAAAATTGCCTTTATCTATCAAATAAACTTGATAACATGCATAAGACATTAGATCGGTTTTGTAATGGGAATAAGAACCTAAACTTGCTGCTGAATTCTTCCAAGTCTTGCAATGATAAAACTGGTTTAGGTTTTGATTCTCATGCTCATGCTAAGGAACATCCACCTAAAATTGTAAAATCATTAGGAAGTTGTTTGATTCAAACAGTTCCTAAACAAAAAGAAGTGGTTTTTAAATCTGCAGGAGTGTTGTCACATTCGGGTTCAAATAAGCATATTGCATGCTCATCTAGACATGAACACAAAGTTAAATTTCATTGTACCTATTCTGGTAGAGATGGTCATGTCATAGATTTTTGTTATAGACTAGCTAAACAACATAAAAAGGAAAGAATGCAAGCTAGATCTTATAACTCTCATGCAAAATTTGCTGCACATACTAAACCGAATGTCAGGAACATGCAACCTGCTGTTATGAGTCAGAAATATTCAAAATTTACCTCTGGAGCTTCAGTTTTTGCCTCCGGAGCTTCAGTTTTTGCCTCCGGACCTTCTGTTTTTGCCTCCGGAGCTACTGATTTTCGCGCTACACAAGTAACACCTCATAGGTCAGTAGTTAAGAACAAAAAATCTCAAACTTTGACTCATAAACCTGCTGTTTTATCTCAGCTTTCGCATGTTATTCCTGCTGGATGTCGTGTGACTCAGTACTGGATTCCTAAATACCTTTTAACTAACCCCAGTATTGAGTCATCGACGTATTGTGCTTCTATGCAGATTACACGCTTGAAGAAGGAGAACATTTGGATTGTGGATTCAGGTTGCTCACGCCACATGACCGGTAACAAAGAATGGTTCTCCTCTCTCTCTTCTGTGCCACGTGTAGAGAATGCTACTTTTGCCGATAATTCTTCAACTCCTATAATTGCTAAGGGTTCGGTTAGAGTAAATGATCACTACACTTTGAAGGATGTGGCACTTGTTAAAAATTTGAAATACAACTTGCTTTCTGTTTCACAATTGCTAGATGAAAATCTTGAAATTATTTTCAATAAAAACTGTTGCAAAGTTGTAGGTTCAAATAGTGAGCTTATCTTTAACATGTCTCGGTTTGGAAGAATTTTAAGGCTGATTTTGATATGTCTTCCTCTAAGCATAGATGTCTAGTTGCAAATGATTCCAAAGATCTATATTTCTGGCATCGTAGACTTGATCACGTACGCTTTGATCATCTCACGCGTGTTAGTGCTCTTGATCGCATACGTGGGCTGCCTAAGCTTAAAGGGCACAAAGAAATTGTGTGCTCTTCTTGTAGACATGCTAAGATGGTTGCAGGTTCACATGCTCCTCTCACAATGACCATGACAACTGAACCGGGTCAACTTTTACACCTTGACACCGCAGGACCTTCACGTATTCAATCCTTCGGAGGTAAATGGTATGTTCTTGTGATTGTTGATGACTATTCTAGATACTCTTGGGTTTACTTCATGGCATCTAAGAATGAAGCTTTTAGTCACTTTAGAACTTTATTTCTTAGATTATCAGTTGATCACCCAGGATCTTTAAGAGCAATGGAACCGAATTTAAAAATCAACTGTTTGATCACTTTTGTGCTGAAAATGCAATAGATCATCAATTTTCTTCACCATATGTACCTCAACAAAACGGTGTTGTAGAGAGAAAGAACAGAACCTTAGTTGAGATGGCTAGAACTATGCTTGATGAATATCAAACTCCTAGGAAATTTTGGGCTGATGCAATTGCAACCGCTTGTTATGTCTCAAATCGTGTTTTCTTGCGTGCTAAGCTAGGTAAAACACCATATGAGCTCAGGTTTGGACATAGGCCTAGTGTCACACACTTTAGGGTCTTTGGTTGCAAATGCTTTGTTAAGAAACATGGTAATCTTGATAAATTGGAAGCTAGATCTGTTGATGGCATGTTTCTTGATTATCCATCTCATACTAGAGGCTACCGTGTGCTTTTACTTGATACTAACAAAATTGTGGAGACTTGTGAGGTTTCTTTTGATGAAGCTACCCAGTTACTCGTTCAAATATTGCAGGTTCGGATCCATATCCGCCGGGGGAGAGTATTTTCGTTGAAGAAGAGGAAGAAGTGGTGCTGCTGCCCGAAAATTCAGCAGCTAATGACATTATTCCAGCTCCTGATCTTGATTCACAGCTAGCACCGACGACCACTATTGCTGGTCCAGATCCTCCTCACGTCACAAGCTCATTTATTTGTGATGAACATGAAGAAGAAGAAGCTTGTGAAGTATCCACTCCCCTCCGGATTCTCAAAAGTCATCCTCCACAACAAATTATTGGAAGCTTGCATGAACGAGTTACAAGATCCAGGTTTTTTGACCCCAATTCTCATGCTCATTCTGCTTTTGTTGCATCTTTTGAACCCAAAGATATATCACACGCACTCACTAATGAATCTTGGATTATGCCATGCAAGAAGAGTTAGAAAATTTTGAAAGAAATAATGTTTGGAAACTTGTTCCTCCACCTCAAGGTCACACTTTAATTGGAACTAAATAGGTGTTTAAAATAAACAAAGTGAGGATGGGGTTGTGGTTAGGAATAAGGCTAGGTTGGTTGCTCAAGGTTTCATACAAGTTCAAGGTCTAGATTTTGATGAAACTTTTGCTCCTGTTGCTAGATTAGAAGCCATAAGAATTTTGTTAGCTTTTGCTGCATCTAAAGGTTTTAAGCTATATCAAATAGATGTTAAAAGTGCTTTTCTTAATGGCTACATAGATGAGGAGGTTTATGTCAAACAACTACCTTGTTTTGAAAATCCAAATTTTCCTAATCATGCTTACAAACTGTCCAAAGCCTTGTACGGTCTCAAACAAGCTCCTAGAGCATGGTATGATAGGTTAAAAACATTCTTACTTAAAAAGGGGTTTACCATGGGCAAGGTTGATAAAACTCTTTTTGTGCTTAAGCATGGCAATGACTCATTATTCATTCAAGTGTATGTGGATGATATTATCTTTGGTTGTCCTTCTCATGATCTTGTGTCCAAGTTTTCAGCTATGATGAGTTCAGAGTTTGAGATGAGTACGATGGGAGAACTCACGTACTTTTTGGGGATGCAAATCAAGCAAACCAAGGAGGGTACCTTTGTGCATTAAACAAAGTATACAAAAGATCTCCTAAGGTGCTTCAACATGGACAAAAGCAAGCCTCTTCGGAAACCAATGGGAACAGCAACAACACTTGAACTTGATGAAGATTGTGATCCCGTTGATCAAAAAGAATATAGAAGCATGATCGGATCACTTTTGTATCTCACGGCATCAAGACCGGACATACAATTCAGCGTATGTCTTTGTGCACGGTTTCAAGCCTGCCCACGTGCTTCACATCGTCAAGCCGTCAAAAGGATTCTCACGTACTTACATGGAACTCAAGAATTTGGCATTTTTCTTCCTTCTTCCTCAACCGTTACTTTGAAAGCTTTTTCCGATGCTGATTTTGGGGGTTGTAGGATTGATAGGAAAAGTACTTCTGGTGCTTGTCATTTTCTTGGTAATTCACTTGTTGCCTGGTCCTCTAGAAAACAATTCAGTTGCACAATTCACAGCCAAATCTGAATATGTAGCTGCTGCTAGTGCTTGCTCACAAATTCTTTGGATTGATCAAACACTTAAGGACTATGGGGTTGATCTAGATAGTGTTCCACTGTTTTGTGATAACACTAGTGCCATTTGCATTGCTAAAAATCCTGTGCAACATTCGAGAACTAAGAACATTGACATTAGGTATCACTTTCTCCGTGATAATGTCGAAAAAGGGAACATTGTGCTTCACCATGTAGATACCGAACAACAATTGGCTGACATTTTTACAAAACCTTTGGATTTCACTCGTTTTCGTTACATTCGTAGTGAAATAGGGGTTATGCATCCTCATGGCTTAAATTGAGGGAGAATTTTGAAACTTGGGAAGTCTATGTGTGAATATGAAACTAAAATAATATGAGCATAGTATTTAATGCATATATGACTTTGTGATTCCTTTTTCATGCTGAAAGTTCTTACTACATTACTCGTGTTATACATTTTGTAGTTTTTACCATGTCTAGTAATTAGAATAATTACTTACACTAAATCTGGTCATGGTCGAACTTTCTTGCTGTTTTGAACTTGTTGCATGCTCACAAGTGCTTTTAATCATAAAGAATTAATCAAGTAATCAACTCACATGTTGAGTTTTTATGTTCAGATAAAAAATGAGAAAAGATCAAGAGAATATGCATTCATCACACTTCTTCTTTTGAGATGGCTTATCATTGCACTTAGATATGAACTTGAAAGGAGTTGTGTATGACTAAAACCATGTCCTTAAGCTTCTGACTATCAAATGACATAGGCTTGGCTTGGTTGGTTAGAATAAGGCTGATACTGCATATAATCTCTTGCAAATGTCATAAGATCAAAATTTTTGCTTTAAATGATAAATAAAATGCAGCAACAAGTGTCATGCTTTCAGGTCTTGAAATAGTTAAGTTTGTGAGATCATGACTTGCTTAAATTGAAAATTACACTTGATCTCTAGCATGGCTTACACTACTTTATGTATCTCATTGATGTGATAGTGTAAGTTACTTGATAGTATGATTTGGATGAGCTTTGTTTTATATGTATATGTTATAATGTGCTCATAAAAAATTAAAATTTGTCTTTTGTACCTTGCTGAATACATTGTCAAAGGGGGAGAAATTGATCACACATTGCACACATTCACAAGTGTTTTGGCACGATTCTTCCCAGGAGGAGAATTTTTGATATTTTGTTTATCTTCTCATTTTATTTCTGATTTACAAAGGGGGAGAAATTGTTTTAAAAAATTTTCATGTGAATAATCCAATGTTCGGATTTTAAGTGGTGTTGCCAAGGCATTCATCAAGGGGGAGATTGTGAGACCTATGTGTGCTGAATACATCGGCTTTGACGATAAAAGTTTTGAATACTACCAAAACACCTTTTTAACAAGGTCCGACTCTAGGTCCGAGCTCCTGCAAGGTCCGACGATAGGTCCGACTTGTTTTGGGTACCTCCGGCAAGGTCCGACGTAAGGTCTGACTTGCTTTGTCTAGGTCTGACTTATTTTGGCTAGGTCCGACTTGTTTTTGCTAGCTCCGGTGCTAGGTCTGATTAGCTTTCGTAAGTTTCGGAGCTTGATTGCAATGGTACTACTTTTAACTTGCAATGTTTCGAACTTTATTTACTCTTATGGAAAGTTTGCTTAGTATTATTTTACTAAGTTTTTGGTGTTTTTTGGTGGTTATGGCTGATATCATTTTGCTATGGTTTACAACATGCTTACGTGAGGTGCTCACGTAAGATGTTGTAGTTTCGGAACTAACGAGAGTCAAGTCGAGGATTTGTGCTCGGAAGTATTGGTTGTTTATTCATGTGCAGGTGTTGATTGAGTTCAAGACATGGCTGGTGACGGGATCCATTGAATTAGTCTTAGGGAGAAGATGAGGTTCAACAACCAAGTTCGGGGGGAATTGTGGTTGAGTTGATCGGGAGGTTGCGCAGTATGTTTGAATCAAGAACAATGCATATGAAGGTATCTTGGACGTCGTTGGAAGATGTTTGCACTTGTGCAAGGAGTGCATAGACGTGGCTGCATGGTTCCAAGGCGTGATGAAGAGATGTGGACGGAAAGAATTGGTCGGAAAGGTCCAAGCGACTAGGTTATGGACTCAGCCGGCGGCTGAGTCATGTTTGACTCAAATATGGAAAGTTTTGAGTTGGTTATGATAGGATTTCGTGTGAGACATGACGCTGAGTTGTTTTAGGAATTTTTGGGACGTTCCTAAGGTGTTTGGAAGTCTTAAGTTGCTTCTATCTGCATATAGAAGAGTCTTGAGCAGTATTGGAAAGTTACAGTTTGAATCCAAGTAGGAGTAGGAGTCCTAGTTTAAGTTGAGTTGGCCTTTGGGCTGGTTATATAAGCAAGGGAGACCAGAGCTCATGGTGCATGACTTTGGGGCTGTTCCTGTTGTGTTTTGATAAATAAAATTTGTATTCTAAAGGAACTTTTATGACTTGTTTGTCCGACTTGTTTCAGACAAGTTTTTCTCGTCGAGTTTCTGTTCTGCACTACCTTGCTTCGGTGGTTTTATCATAACTCGAGTTTTAAAGGTCTAATTGATGTGATTCTTTTTGGGTTGTCTTCACAACTTGATTATATATCATCTATTAAAATTTCACGGTCATTGAATTTGTGGTTTCTGATCTACACGAGTTTCTTTGCAGTATTCAAGAACTGTTTTTCTCGCATAGGACAGATTGACCTTTGTTCGATCTTTCGATCGTAACTTGAGTTTCTCTCAACGGATTTTCATGATTCTTGTTGTGACGTCTTCGTGACTTGATTATCTACAATCTATACTAGTTTTGTCACAGTTGAACACGTTTGGATTAGTCGCACACACGGTTTATTTAACAGATCGGTTTTCTGCTGAGGGGTGTTTTGTTGCTTCCGCTGAAAAGTTTTTATCTACCATTCACCCCCCCTTTGGTAGCTTTACACGTATACTTCGATCCTACATGCTCAAAACCTCATTTGCAGCAGCCAAACCAGAAATCAAGTTTCATATTTGAATTCCTTGGGTCCAAATTGGTGGGGAGGCAAAGTCTCATAAAGTTTAGAGATTGTTTTGCTACCCATTTCTCAAATGGACTTTAAATGGCGTAGAAATTCAACTACAAATTCAAATGGGGATGAAACATGCTCTAGTATCCAAATTGAGTTCAGATTGTAGCCCCCACAACAGAATTTGGTAATTTTCCAATTTGGAGAAAATTTGAGGGGATAAGGGGGACAGTGGGGCCAAAGTTCATTTTCAATAGAAAAACAAATCCAGTTTTAGCTCCAACTTAGGAAATTCATAACTTTGTGTAGGAAACTCCAAATTGGGTGATTCAAATTAGGTTGAATTCATTTTTCAAAGATCTATCCAAATATAAACCCAAATTTGTATGAAAGTCAATATTGAATTCTGGAAAATTCTTTGAAGAATTTCTGTAAAAGAATTATTGAGGGAGTTTGGTTTATCCAAAAATCCTAAAATTTTGCCAAAATATTCTTTAGGATATAATTGAACTTTAGCAAGGTTTCAGCTCAATTGGAGTTGATTTTAGTACGAATTTCCAGAGTACAATCTGCTGTGCTCAAAATTGTCCAGAAACTTTTCCAGAAAATAGTTTTCCTTTGTAAAATCAGTTCTGGGCAATCCTTAGCTCCAAAAATCATAGGAAAATTCACACATGCCCTAGGATCCGTACATGAAATGGTAGTTCACTTGATTAGGCATGAAAATGCACATTACCTCAGAATTAATTCCTTATAGCATAACTGCTTATAGAATTAATCTGGAGGAACTACTCAATGAAAAGTCCTGAATTTTGGTCCAGAACACTTTCATGTGACCAGGAACTCACATGTAAAGTCTCAGCTCAAGTTGAACCTTAGATCTCCCTGTTCTTGTTATCCATGCTTATGTATGTGAGCAAAACATAGAGAATTATGGTGGGAATTATGGGAGACACAATTTCCACCCATATTAGTTGCAATTTGGCAAACTAAGTCTTTGTGTAGTGTATGACTTCATGTAAAAATTTCAAAGTCATTGGAGATCAGGACCTATAGTTCTTCTCAACCCATTTCAACTCATGTCACATGTCCATTAGGAACCATAGAACGTGTTAATGGAACTTCTTATGGACATTTGGTTTTTCTCTAATTCCTCTGCACAACAGGGACAAGAACTTCATTCTTAGTACTCCCACACAGTTCCCTTTTATTAACGAGTCAAGTCTTTATTCCTTTAAATTGCACTATAAGAACATGTGCATATACATATCAGTAGAACTTACGACGGAGGCAATCAATGGAGAAGTTCATCGAAGTGATTCCATTGAAGGGGATCAGTCGATCAAGCCTCAAGGGAGACAAGACTCTAACTGAACTATATACTAATAGACCAGCAGCAACAAGGCAAGCCCCGGTTTACATTGAACCATTTTACAAAGTTTTGCTTTGTTATATACTTAGTACGAGGTATATGAATGTGCATTAGGTGTAGGATGGATGAAACTCAAGTGCATAACCAGAATTTTCCTATAAGAGTGAGGGTAGTGTCTAGTCCTTGAGTAGACAGGCTATGCTTAATGATTCATAGAACTTCGGTACAAGTCGAGTAGTTGGAATCTACTCGCGAGTTAGGCTTGGGTCACACGGGATTGGTTCGAGTGAGGTGAGATCACATTAGTGATGAAGATGAGACTAGGCAGGGGCTAGGGCGTAGCAAGAGAAAGTCTTGTGTGCGCAGCCCTGTCCGTGTCGATTGAGGACTGATCCGTGTGCGGCCCATGCTGATCAAGTTTGAACGTACCGAAGGCATATCAGATATATGGGCCCCGGTAAACCGATGTATCCTAAACCTCCGGGCGTCGAGGCATAACGCATTGATTTATAGATGTAGGCTGAGGGCAGCAAGGTGGAAATCTGCTAACGGGCATAGAGAGATGCTCCGTGAAGGGAACCTCCTGCTCGTTTCGGTGCGACCGGTTTGACATTTGGGCTGTTGGGTGAAAGGTTGTCCCGTACGACATCGAGTGAGCGTGCTGTGCAGCTCCACGGGTGGGCATACCTGACGTGCTCTTCGGGGATCCCTGCAGGTGTATATCGAGTCGATTCGCCATCCCTCTCGGTGAAGAGTACCACTTGGTCACTGAGTCGTGACGTAGGGTAATATATGAAATGTGATGATTCAATGTTGCTGTTATGATATAATTGTATTGCTACATGTGTGCCACCAAATATTGCTCACTAAATTTCATATTTATGAACTGTTAACTTGCGGCTAAAATATGAACTAAGTATGAACGTGTAGGCATGTCCACTTGCTAAAAATTACCATCCCATGTTCGTGTAAACTGCATGTAGAGTTTCATACCTAGGGGAGTCGGTTAAGTCTTGTTGAGCCATCGTGCTCACGGTTGGTGCTATAAGTGTTTTTCAGGTGAGGAGCATCCCACGGACTCGGGGTACGAGTCCACCGGCGAGGGTTACCCTCCGTCGGGGACCACGGCTGAGTGGGAGCCGTACACGCCGCGCTGAGCTGAGGAGTGCAGCTAGTGTGGGTTGCCCTAGGGCTGGGCAACCGAGTTTTGCTAGATAGACGGGCGTGAGTTGTACAAATTTAGTTTCCACTGTGTAATATAAACACTAGTTTGTAACTGGAGTATTGTACGACTTTGTACATTTCAGTTGGTTTTCTATGTAATACAATGTGTCCTTATGATGTGTGCTGTCGGGTGTCGCATCGTGCGGCACCACCCTCTGTGATCCTGGATGAGCGGATTCCGGTCCGCCACAGGCTGGTATAAGAGCTGCATTGGGGATAGCACATTAATTAAGTACTGTATTACGGGAAAAACTTAGGGTTACGGTGAGGATTCGCTAGTTTGCCCAAGTAAGGACTATATTAGCATAGTTACTTAAAGTGGCAAGACTAACATATGTGTTATAATTCTGAATTCTGATTCTGTAACGACGCACCTACGCTCAGGTAAAAATGGTAAGGAACGGCACCAAAAGCTGTTCAATTTTGGTTAGCTCCCCTGACGAGGAATGTGGTTCAGGGATAGGTCTCACAGCTTGGTGTGAGATGTCAATATGAAACTCTTGGACTCTTCATGTTCCTGAGTTCATATGAAACGCTGATCCCCAGCGTGCATTAGGCAAGTAAGTGGAGACCCCATCGTGTGGTCAGTAACACGATAGTGTGTTCGTCTGGAAATAGCCTAGGAGGACATACGCAGCGCTTGCCATCGGCGTGCCCTGCAGGGCAGTAGGTGGTATCTGTTGCGGTGTTCCCAACCGTGACGACCTGTTCGTGCTCTACTCGGGTTCCCCGCCGTGTGGTGTTAAAACACGATCACGTACCTTGAGACGTGGCTTAACTCAAGGACGGCCGTATGGAAATGATACGGGCATTTGTATTTACTTTCAAATATGGCCCTGCCTGAAATGGAAAATAACCTTTGAGTGCATCATGATTGTATGGTCTTCTGCAGGTACTAACCACATATGTATGCCGTGTAGTATACGTGTGTGAGAGCCCATTTAGTGCCACAATTGAGACGTATATGCCGGTTAATCCGGTTAGGATTTTCTTTTTGTGAGGAACGTAGTACCGTCATATCTCTTACGGTGCATCGCCACCGTACTACACTTGATACTTTTCTTTCCTCCGAGAAATGATTCATGACTAACTTTCAAACTAAAAATGGAAGTTGGAAAACACATATTAGTTACTGAACTCTTCAGTTGAACTAAGTTTCAAAGGAGAGATTTGCTAGGCTCCATTGGATCTAAAAACAGAGTGCTCTGTTTTCGGCAGGAATTCTTGCTGAAACTTTGGAAGAGCATAACTTTGAATAGCTTTAACCAATTAGGGTGTATGACACATTTTTGGAAATATGTTTAAGTGCTCTACAACTTCTCTGTAGACTTCCAGAGAAGAATCATACGCTAAATTGGTGGAAAGTTCAGATGAAGGTAAACTGTCCAGAACCAGGATAGCAGCAAAACCTCTCTGGATCTTTCTGTTTTTAGGCCAAAACATTCTGTAGATTAATCTCTAAGAAGCCTATGATACACCGTTAGAAAGGTTATGAATTGTGCAACATTGTTGTATTTAAAAGTTTTTTCAGATTCTTATGGTATTTGCATATACAACTGTGATAAAAATAGCCACATACAAAGGAGATGCATGCAACTTTTGTCCAGGGATTCTATCAACTTTGAGCAATCATAACTTTTTATCCATAAATGATCTGGAAGCATTTGAGTACTTGTTGGAAAGATACGAAAGTTAAATTTAATTTTGGTATTCAACTTGAGTTATGAAAATGCTATTAGACGGATCAAAAATCTGGGTTAGAACAGACGGGTCTGTTCTGTACAACAAAGAGGGCTAGTTAGGCCTACCACACTAAAGTGACTAAACCCAAGGATATTCCGGTGTTATGTGAATACCGATGTGTTCCGATGAGTTTCCGGGCAGACCGCCCAAACGGGATGTCAAGTTCAAGATTGAACTGGCGCCGGAAACAACACCGATTCCACGGAGGACGCATAAGATGGCACCCAATGAACTGGCGAAGTAGAAGGAGAAACTAAGGGAATTCATGAGCAATGGTTTTATCTGACCAAGTTCATCACCTTGGGGTTGCTCTGCGCTGTTTGTTAAGCAGAACGATGAGACACTGAGGTTAAGTGTTGATTATCGTTTGCTCAATGCCGTCACTATATAGGACAATGAGGGTACTCTATGGTTTAAAGACCGTATTAGTTATACCTCGTGAGATGAAACACTCTACTGCCAGAAATGTCGCACACCGCTTAAGTGGTGTGAGTACGGCAGAAGGGTACTGTTCGGGGTTGATTAGTCAACAAAGCTGATGACCGAGTTCGAAAAATAGAAGCGAACTTGAAGGCGGAATAATCCCGACAGAAAAGCTAAGAGGATCGAAGGCGTAGACTGTTGCATTTCGACATCGAAGAACACGTTTATATTCATGTGTATCCGATGGAAGAAATTCACCGGTTCGATGTAAAGGGGGGATTTTGTTTCCCAAGCTTTTAGATCCATTTGCTTTCCCGAAAAGTGCGGAACCGTAGACTACTGGTTGGAACTACCGGCATGTATGGCGGGTGTCCATGGCATAGTCATGTTTCACAGCTGTGGAAGTGCCTCAAATTTGCCGCTGGTGTCCGCACCGAAGAAATCGACGAGTGGAAACCAGGTCGTGCCTACACTGAGCCGACCGGTTCAGACTATCGACGGAAGGATCCGGAACACCTGGAACCGGACATTAAGATTTTACAAGGTGTTGTGGAGTAATCATACCACGGAACAAACAACGTGGAGAGCAAAGATTACCTTCGCATGAACTATCCGGAACTTTTATCGTCATAACATTTGGTGTTACTTCTCCTGTCTCGTTGTTGTATTGGAATCTCGGGATGAGGATCTTTTTAAGGGGGGAGGAATGTAAAAGTCCCAAAAACGTGAATGCAAAGAAACGGATGTTTGACCGTCATTGTGTTTCGGGTTCATAAAAATTGGGACTTGTTTAAATATTTCCACATGTGATGACACACATGAGTGACCCACCACTCTACCCTAGGAGCAATTGAGTGTTGGGGAAGAAAGTTAATGTCAAACCCATGTGTAAGCTCTCATGTGCAAGGGGGAAGGAAATTCAGAGTTTGAACTCAAATTGTTCAACTCAAATTTCAAACTAGGACAACCGATAGGGATGCAAATGGTGGTGCTCAAAACCTCATTTGTAGCAGCCGAACCAGAAATCAAGTTTCATATTTGAATTCCTTGGGTCCAAATTGGTGGGGAGGCAAAGTATCATAAAGTTTAGAGATTGTTTTGCTACCCATTTCTCAAATGGACTTTAAATGGCGTAGGAATTCAACTACAAATTCAAATGGGGATGAAACTTGCTCTAGCATCCAAATTGAGTTCAGATTGTAGCCCCCACAACTGAATTTGGTAATTTGCCAATTTGGAGAAAATTTGAGGGGATAAGGTGGACAGTGGGGCCCACAGGTCATAGAGCCAACTAGACTTGCCCCTAAGTCTCCATTCCTTGTATTCTACGGAAGCAATTAAGTTGGTGCTCGGACACCGAGTCAACCAGCATGCGCCACCGAGGGAAGTGTCACCGCCACCTCATGAGCGAACCCTGGCTTGTTTTCCTTGCCTTTATCGGCTCAGACCTGGAGCTCATCACCTCACAAACCGCCTCACCTAGCCGCTCGTTCATTATCACGTGTCCCTCGACGAAACCTCGTCCGCACGCGAGGCCAACTTTACTAAGTGACTCGGACCACCTGGCAAATTTGGGAAGAATTTGGGAGCAACCAAGAGGGATAAGAAGGGGGGTCTAAAGGTGGGACCCACATGTCATTGGAAGTGAGACTTGCAACTGAAGTAATTGAGCTGTTGTTTCCCTGTTCACACCGAAGCAACCAACGTAGCTCTGTTCAAATGCGAGCTCGGATCAAGCAGTCGCAGGGCGCCACCGAGACTCGATGCAGCGGCCACCGCCCTGTTTTCTTCTCACGCTGGCGACCAGCTTCACTGTTTCCTTCACGCTCGGGGCAATCCACTCGACCACAGCCGAGCCAACCGTGTACTGTTTCTCCTCGCTTGTAACACGCTCGAAGCTTCCGAAGCTCATCCGAGCACCACCTCCTCTCGCAATTTCATTCCGCTGGAGACCTGCTGGCGCCCTTATCAGCGTGCGAGTCGATCCCTTCGTGCACAAAGCATACCAAGGCTCTGCCCCCTCCTCGCACAAGAGCGGAACAGAGCCACTCACGGCCGCTCCGTCGGTCAATCGTCGGGAGGCGAACAAAACCGTGCCACAGAGCTCCCCAAGCTGCAAAACGGCACAGAGGGGTCCGCTTCTCCCTCCTCAGCACTAGACCGGGGCATTTCCGGCTGCCCCGACCAAGAACGGTGTGTGCGTGCAGTGACCCGAAAGCTGACCACAAACGGACTCACGTGGACAGCGCAACCGAGGGGCTTTCACAGCCAAGCTAGGACACCCAGAGGAGCGTTGGAGCTCCCTGCTACTCCTCGCCGAACCTCAACTCCAGCCATGATATCCCGAGCGAGAATTTGGCAATTTATTCTCGGCACATGCAAAACGACCCAGGGTGAGAATTCCTTCAAATTCGATCACAATTCGTGTTTTTAGGCCACCAAATCATGCACACGTGCACTAGACTGGCTAGCAGTCAAGTTCCCTTCAAAACCCTAGCTAGAAATCGACCGTGAGTGAGCAATTTCTTGTGTTCCCGAGCTCGGATGTCGCAACACCATTCGGGTGCACGGTGAAAGCAGGGTAGCTGCCATTATCGGCTTGTTTGCATCCTTGCCGAGTTTCCCTAGCATCCAAGGATGCTGTAGATCCAATCCCTCGAAAGTTTGGCGGGCTTGGACCACCGGGCGACGGCGCTTAACTTCACCGAATGCCGCCGCACGTCGCGGGCACGTTTCCGGTTGTCTATCACCCACGCCAACCCCGCAAACGTGCTTCCCGACCCTGAAAACCCCCGGGCGGCGAGTCTCCGGCCGGGAGATGGCCAGAAACGCCGGTCCGTTGAGCTCCGGCGGAGGTCCGGCGACGGGGCAGCGCGGGAGCGGGAAATGGCCCAAGGAAGAAGAAGACCTGGACGGGTCCCACGTGTCAGCGACCGAAAGTTTAAAAAAATGATCAGCTGTGGCTCTGTGATCCAGTGTGGCTGCACTCCAAAAGGGTGTGGCCCGGTGTGGCTGGAATTTCACTGGCTGAGATTTAAAACGTGGGCCCAAGTTCATTTTCAATAGCAAAACAAATCCAGTTTTAGCTCCAACTTAGGAAATTCATAACTTTGTGTAGGAAACTCCAAATTGGGTGATTCAAATTAGGTTGAATTCATTTTGCAATGATCTATCCAAATATGAACCCCAATTTGTATGAAAGTGAACATTGAATTCTGGAGAATTCTTTGAAGAATTTCTGTAAAAGAATTATTGAGGGAGTTTGGTTCATCCAATAATCTCCAAATTATGCCAGAATATTCTTTAGGATATTATTGAACTTTCAACAAGGTTTCAGCTCAATTGGAGTTGATTTTAGTAGGAATTTCCAGAGTACAATCTGCTGTGCTCAAAATTGTCTAGAAACTTTTCCAGAAAATAGTTTTCCTTTATAAAATCAGTTCTGGGTAATCCTTAGCTCCAAAAATCATAGGAAAATTCAGACATGCCCTAGGATCCATACTTGAAATGGTACTTCACTTGATTGGGCATGAAAATGCACATTACTTCAGAATTAATTCCTTATAGCATAACTGCTTATAGAATTAATCTGGAGGAACTACTCAATGAAAAGTCCTGAATTTTGGTCCAGAACACTTTCATGTGACCAGGAACTCACGTGTAAAGTCTCAGCTCAAGTTGAACTTTAGATCTCCCGGTTCTTGTTCTCCATGCTTATGTATGTGAGCAAAACATAGAGAATTATGGTGGGAATTATGGGAGACACAATTTCCATCCACATTAGTTGCAATTTGACAAACTAAGTCTCTGTATAGTGTATGACTTTATGTCAAAATTTCGAAGTCATTGGAGATCAGGACCTTTAGTTCTTTTCAACCCATTTCAACTAATGTCACATGTCCATTAGGAACCATAGAACGTGTTAATGGAACTTCTTATGGACATGTGGTTTTGCTCTAATTCCTCTGCACAACAGGGACAAGAACTTCATTCTTAGTACTCCCACACAGTTCCCTGTTATTAACGAGTCGAGTCTTTATTTCTTTAAATTGCATTATAACAACATGTACATATACATATCAATAGGACTTACGACGGAGGCAATCAATGGAGAAGTTCATCGGAGTGATTCCATCGAAGGGGGTCAGCCGATCAAGGCTCAAGGGAGACAAGACTCTAACTGAACTATATACTAATAGACCAGCAGCAACAAGGCAAGCCCCGGTTTATATTGAACCATTTTACAAAGTTTTGCTTTCTTATATACTTAGTACGAGGTATATGAATGTGCATTAGGTGTAGGATGGATGAAACCCAAGTGCATAACCAGAATTTTCCTATAAGAGTGAGGGTAGTGTCCAAGTTCTCGAGTAGACTGGCTATGCTTAATGATTCATAGAACTTCGGTACAAGTCGAGTAGTTGGAGTTTACTCGCGAGTTAGGCTTGGGACACACGGGATAGGTTCGAGTGAGGTGATATCACTTTAGTGATGAAAATGAGACTAGGCAGGGGCTAGGGCGTAGCAAGAGGAAGTCTTGTGTGCGCAGCCCTGTCCATGTCGATTGAGGACCGATCCATGTGCGGCCCACGCTGATCAAGTTTGAACGTACCGAAGGCATATCGGATATATGGGCCCCGGTAAAACAATGTATCCTAAACTTCCGGGCGTCGAGGCATAACGCACCGATTTATAGGTGTAGGCTGAGGGAAGCAAGGTGGAAATCTGCTAACGGGCATAGAGATATGCTCTGTGTAGGGAACCTCCTGCTCGTTTCGGTGCAACCGGTTCGACGTTTGGGCTGTTGGGTGAAAGGTTGTCCCGTACGACATCGAGTGAGCGTGCTAGTCAGCTCCACGGGTGGGCGTACGTGACGTGCTCTTCGGGTATCCCTGCAGGTGTATATCGAGTCGATTCGCCGTCCCTCTTGGTGAAGAGTACCACTTGGCCACTGAGTCCTGACGTAGGGTAATATATGAAATGTGATGATTCAGTATTGCTGTTATGATATAATTGTATTGCTACATGTGCGCCACCAAATATTGCTCACTAAATTTAATATTTATGAACTGTTAACATGCGGATAAAAGATGAACTAAGGATGAACGTGTAGGCGTTTCCACTTGCTAAAAGTTAGCATCCCATGTTCGTGTAAATTGCATGTAGAGTTTCATGCCTAGGGGAGTCGGTTAAGTCTTGTTGAGCCATCGTGCTCACGGTTGCTGCTATAAGTGTTTTTCAGATGAGGAGCATCCCACGGACTCGGGGTACGAGTCCACCGGCGAGGGTTACCCTCCGTCGGGGACCATGGCTGAGTGGGAGCCGTACACGCCGCATTGAGCTGAGAAGTGCAGCTAGTATGGGTTGCCCTAGGGCTGGGCAACTGACTTTTGCTAGATAGATGGGCGTGAGTTGTACAAATTTAGTTTCCGCTGTGTAATATAAACACTAGTTTGTAACTGGAGTATTGTACAACTTTGTACATTTCAGTTGGTTTTCTATGTAATACAATGTGTCCTTATGATTTGTGCTGTCGGGTGTCGCATCGTGCGGCACCACCCTCTGTGATCTTGGATGAGCGGATTCCGGTCCACCAAAGTAAATACCGGTGGATGGGTCTCCAGGAAGTCCGAATTTGAACTCTGTTGGGGCTGCCGTTGCCCATTGTCTTGGCGTCCTCCTCGGTGGGACGCATTCTGCTGCACCAGCATCCGCAGCAACTCGGTTTGCTCATCTCGCGAGCCGAGTACTGCAGCGAGAACCTCCGCAAGATTTCTTGGAAGTTCTGGTGGTGGAGGAGGTGGTTGCTGCTGCGTCGTGGTTTGCTCCGGGGGTGGAGACTCATCACTCCGAACCTTACTAGGACCTCCCTCCTCTTGCGTAGACCGTGTATGCACCATTCTGCATTCATACCATTCAAACGATCAGCACATGTTTGTTTACTTCATCCAGTCTATACAATAGTAGTGCGAGAATGGAACAAATAATACGCATAACATTCACACATATGGGTAAAGTATAAACTTTATACAACATATACATCCCTGGACCATGTCACCACAATCGAGTTCTAAAGTAATGAACTTTATGGATTAAAAGTTCATTTCGACCGTCGTGGGTCGCCCCAGGATGTTAAGTGCGTTAGCATGCGTAAATCCTCGCTATTGTACTGGACCCCAAACATGTTCTCACTCGAAGTGATATGTTGAATGCATACTATTTTCGACTCCAACTCACTGTTTTACAACAGCCACTGGATATCAAAATGTAAAACCAAATGTTTTGATTGAGCACTTGAAACATGGTTTTCTCTGTCCAGCTTCTGGTCCAGCAGACCAGTTTGAAGAATTTAACTATTTTGGCCACCTTGGAGGAAAAACCTGGACTGGAGTTCAACAACAAAGTTGTAGTAGACTCAAAAAGGAATCCAGATTGTATTTATTTTCCTCCATAGCCTTTCAAGTTTAGGAGTTACGATTTTTACAATTTGACAGAATTTTTTCAGGAATTTTGACAGCACCTCCTTTGCAAGTGGCTGTTTTGTTCACAAAATTCGAACTATTTCTGCCCCCAATCTAGGAAAACACTGAACTACAAAGTCATAGCACATTTCTTACACTTTCCACCGGTGTCTTGGTTGACCATTAGAAATTTTTCTACAAGAAGCTATGGTCGAAATACAGAAAATTCCAGAGAGCATTTTTTGTCTGCCCTGTTTCTGGACAGTGCATAATCATCTCAGATTTTCATCCATTTGGAGGGAGATTTTGTTATGGAGTTCTACAGGAAAGTTGTAAAGGATTTCAAAAACTTTCCAGAATCGTATCACACACCTCCACTGGTCCAACCAATCCTATGTTATTCCCTGTTTAAGTTCAGCAAAAATTCTGCTGAAAACAAGGGAAGTGTTCCTAAGTCTTTGAAAATGAATCTGTGATATCCTGGCTCCCGGCTTAATAGGTATACCTTCTTTTCCGGAAGCCCACCTGCAAAGGACCCTGGGGTTAAGCATGCTTGGACCGGAGAAATTTGGGGATGGGTGACCGACCGGGAAATTTTTTCGGGTGCACACAAGTGAGGACAAAGTGCGCAGAAAAGACTAGTGTTGGTCTGTGGGGATAATCTATGATCCTAGAGATCTACCACAGAATCTATACTCCCAAATGACTCTCAGTTTGATATGGGAGTTCAATAACCCCTAAATGGAATCCTAAACTCCAATTTGACTCTTTTCTTTGAAAATATCCTTTTTATGCAACTAACAACTCATCTCGGTACTACGTTTCCTCACCAAAGAAAAATCCTAAGCCGGTATTCCGGCATATACATGTCAAATGGTGGAACTAAGAATGTCACTCACAAACGATTTCTAAACGTCACACTCTAATGTGGTTAACGTACCTGCAGAAGACCACGCAATAATGGTACACACAAGGATTTTGACATTTTAGGCAGGTCCATATCATAGTAAAAACATACGGTCCGTATCATTGCCATACAAATTGTCCTTGAGCCAAGCCACGTCTCAAGGTACATGGTCGTATTTTGACACCACACGACGGGGAACCCGAGTAGAGTGCAGATGCGTCCTCAAGGTTGGGAATTTTATCAACCCAACGGATACCATCTACTGCCGCATGACCGTTGAGGCACGTCGATGGCGAGTGCTGCGTATGGCCCTTTGAACATTGAATGTTCACGAGTTGCATACTATCATGTTGCTTACCATACGATGAGGTATTCTCACTTTTGCCTAAAGCACGCTGGAGATCAACGTTTTCATATGCTCTCAGAACCATGAGAAGGTTCAGAGACCCATATTCACTACCGTGCCAAGCCACGGTAAACCATTTCATACTATTGCTCGTATGGCGAGCTTACCGCAATTGATCCGCCTGTGGTGGCGTACCTTACCTCTTACCTGACGTCGGTGTTACAGAATGTATAACACATAAGTTAGCTTTTCCACCTTAATATCTACTACTATCATAGACCTTATGTGGGCACAGTGACTAATCCTCACTCGACTACTTCTAAGTTTTCAAAATAGGCTCTTTTCGAGCGTGCTATTCCTAATGCAGCTCTGACACCACGACTATAGAGACCACCTCGTGGTTCTCCCACTCCGGGATCGCAGAAGGTGGTGCCGTGCGATGCGGCACCCAACAGCACACAGGAAAAGATTAAGAACAACATACAAATTTTTATTTTACATAAAACACAGCAGAAGTCTTTTACAAACTTTGTTATATAGCGGAAGTCTTATTCATGACTAGTCTCTCATCCTAACTAAGCAAAAGTGCAGCCGTCCAGCCCGGGGACGCTACACACTAGCAACACTCACACCACGATCACGGCGGCGTGCAGGGCTCCGGCTTGGCCGTGTACCCTGACGGGGGCATCGCCTCGTCCTCGGACCTTCCTCATAACTCTCACCTGCAACAGCTCAAATATTGCAACCGCGAGAACGATGGCTCAGCAGGACTTAACCGACACAGCTAATCATGAAACTCTACATGCAGGGAGTTGTAATATAGGAAACGGACATTGCAATAAAGACACACCTACATGTAAATCCTTACTTTCAGTTTTATAGCAGCAGTGTAACACACCATAGCTCATTTTGTGGATAACTCATGAACACGTGTGAAGAGCAAGTAAACACCATCAAGCGGTTGATTAGAGGAAGAACTCACAAATCCAAAAAAAATAGGATCTCACACTTATAAACATGAAAGTCTAAGCTCACCTTTAGGCCCTAAACATTCTTAGGGATGCTCACACCAAGTTTCATGTAAGTTCAAACCCTTTTGAGGCACTTTTGTATACAATTGCAAAAAGGTCTATTTGAATGCAGATTCAAATTTCAGCCACTTTCATCACTTGAATTCAAAAGTTGACTTCATATTCCAACTCAGCACATTTCTCTAAGTTACTCCACCAATTTTCATTCCCATTGGAGTTCGTCTTGTTGGCAGCTATTATTGGATTAATTCGAAAGTGAACTTGAAATTCAAATTCAAAGAGCCGAATACATTTCAAATTCCACACCAGATTTTAAGTCCATTTGAATTTTCAAAAATTCAAACCATGACTTGGTGTGGAAGTATAGTTTTAATTGTGAGTAGTTGTGGGGGGAATATCAGGGAAAAATGGAAAAGAATAGAGCGGAGAGGGCCCACTGGTCAGCTACACAGAGGCAAACCGGCTCTGTTCTTCGGCCAAGCACCGAGGGCTTGCCAGCGCGTGGTGGAACCCCGCCCCAATGAAGTCACCATTCCACCTCATGCTCCGGAGATCAGACCGCGCAAAGACATCCTCATCACATCGTTCGGCCACACCCGGAACCATTTCACCGCTGTGCCCTCACTCACACGCGTGTGTCATCTCTGTTTCTCACCGTCCGAGCGCCTCTCGGCTCCCTGTCGCCTCCGTGATACAGGCCACAACTCGGGCGATAACCTACAGCAAAAACACGCGCCATCCTCTCCTCGATCTTCCGGTGAACGCCTTCCTACGTTTCGTTCAGTAGCGAGGGAGTATTCTGAGGTTTACCAATTAGCCGTTCTTAGGACCGAGAGGGCACTCGACTCAAAATTCTTGGTGATCAGTCCATACTAGTTCATTTTCATTTAGCCATACGTCCTAGGCCTTCCAACGAACCTCTAGAATCAACAACCAGTGAAAACCATCGACTATGGTTGCTGTTCTTCGAGTTTTTCCGATCGCCGCTGTTTTTAGCTCTAGGTCGACGGTGAGGTCCTAGCTCCGGCTGTTTCCATGGCAAACTGAGTTCATTTTCGTGCTCAGCATGTAACCATGGAGCTGTAGGAAGAAACCGTTCCAAAAATAAGGCCTTGTTTATCTCGGGCGACATCACCGGAGTTGGGGTCGTTGCTGTCACCGTCACGGGATAGTTTCCCGCCATCTCCAACCCTAGCCGACCCCTCAGAAGATTCCCGTGCAAACTTAGGCCCAGGCGGCCAGTTTGATCGAGTTTCAAGCAGTAGAACGACGGGCGGCGAACCTCGCCAAAGTGCGCCGCCGTGGGGAGCGCGGGTGTCGCAAAGAAGACGAACAGGGGGGGTCCACCGGTCAGCCTCTGTTTTCCAACGGGGATCGGATTGCGGCTGTGATACGGTGCGGCAGCGTGGGTGAACCCAGTGGGCTGAGGTGTGGCCGCGAGCTCAGTGGATCGGTTTAAATAGTGGGCCCACAACCAGAGTTTAAACATTTCCAACAATTTCAGAATTTAGTTCAACTTCAAATGCCCATAACTTTTGCTAGGAAGCTCCAAATTCTGTGAACCAGATTTATCGGATTAAGATCTCTGAGTACTATCCAGCAAAACAAGTTTCAGTTCATTAAACTTATTATTTTTCCAGAATTAATTCCCTATATTGTAAATTGTTGGGAATTTTATCTGAATCCTTGAGTCACAGGAAAAATTTCAGATCCATCCAAGTTCATTTAGTCCCCTTAATGGTGTGATTAAGTGAACTGCCCTGAGAAAATTGAAATGTACAGAAACATTTTTCATAATTTTCTCAAATCTTGATTAGGGCATAACTTTCTCTAGGATTCTTCAAATTATATGAAACCAACTCCATTAGAACCATCTCAAACTCTAGTTTCCAGAAAGTAATTGTTTGATCCATGAAAATCCCTGGAAATCCATAGAAGCTCTAGTAATGGCCATTTAGACTTTTATTTGGGCAGAGCTCAAATAGGCTTTCATTCAAATGAAACCTGGTCAAGTCTCTGGTTAGGTTCTCGCCAATACACGTTAAAAATTTCAGAGCCAAATGGGATGTCTATCTAGAGCTATAGTCTTTATATACTAAATTCAACACATTTGCATTTAAATTCACATATCGTTAAATTGCTTACATGTAGTCGCTGAACGCGAGGAGATCCCGGAGGTTTTGGACTTCATACTTCCGGAGGAGACACTAACACCTGACCAGCAGAAACAAGGCAATCCCCGGTTTGCATTTAACAAGTTTTGTCAAGTTTTGCTTTATACTCACATAGTTTGAAGTATGTATGTGCATTAGGTGTAGGATGATTGAAACCCCAAATGCATAACCAGATTATTCCAAAGGGAGTGAGGGTAGTGTCTAAGCCCTCGAGAAGTTCATGCGATGCTTAATGGTTATAGACTTCAGTACAAGTCGAGTAGTTGGAATCTACTCGCGAGTATAGGGTTCGGGACACACGAGATTGGTTCGAGATGGGAGACAACTTTAGCAAGAAAAATGAGACTAGGCAGGGGCTAGGACGCTGTGAGAGGAAGTCTTGTGTGCGTAGCCCTGTCCGTGTCAATTGAGGGTCGATCCGTGTGCGGCCCATGCTGATCAAGTTTGAATGTACCAAAGGAATATTGGATATATGGGGTCAGATAAACTGATGTAACTTATACCTCCGGGTGTTGAGGCATAACGCATCGATTTATAGGTGTAGGTTTTGGGCAGCAAGGTGGAAATCCGCTAACAGGCGTAGAGGGATGCTCCTTGTAGGGAACCTCCTGTCCGTTTGGGTGCGACCGGTTCGACGTTTGGGCTGTTTGGTGAAAGGTTGTTCCGCACGATATCGAGTGAGCGTGCTGTGCAGCTCCACGGATGGGCATACGTGACGTGCTCTTCAGGTATCCCTGCAGGTGTATATCGAGTCGATTCACCGTCCCTCGCGGTAATGAGTACCACTCGGTCACTGAGTCGTGACGTAGGTTAACATATGGAATGTTATGATTCAATATTGCTGATATGAATAACTTGTATTGTTACATGTGTGCCACCGAATATTGGTTACTAAATTTCATATTCATGAACCGTTAACTTGTGGCTAAAAGATGAACTAAGGATGAACTTGTAGGCGTGTCCGTTTGCTGCAAATTATCATCCTATATTCGAGTATGACCTGCATGTAGAGTTTCATGTGTAGGAGAGTCGGTTAAGATTTGTTGAGCCATCGTGCTCACGGTTGCTGCTATAAGTGTTTGTAGGTGAGGAGTACCCCACAGACTCGGAGTACAAGTCCACCGGCGAGGGCTACCCTCCGTCGGGGTCTACGGCTGAGTGGGAGCCGTACACGCCGCGCTGAGGCTGAGTGGAGCTAGTGTGGGTTGTCCGTAGGGCCAGAAAACCATCTTTTGCTAGTTAGGTGTTGGCGTGAGTTGTATAAAACCATCCACTGCAGTAGACTCTGTAGAGGAGTTATAACTGAAGAGTGTACTACTTTTGTACAAATTCAGTAAGTTTCAATGTAATACTATGTTTCTTATCCTGTGTGCTGTTCGGTGTCGCATCGTGCAGCACCACCCTCTGAGATCCTGGGATGTACGGATTTCGGTCCGTCACAAAGTCCACAAACAAACATGAAACGATTTCCTCCGATGTGGTTATGCCTAAAGGGGAAGATAAACTTAATGAGCTCTACATCTACAGAAGACATGGTTTCAAGACATTAGTAGTTCAATGCATCATATTTATCTGGCTTCTTTCAATTCTTACTACGTCACAGCACAGTGAACAAGCGGTACTCAAATAACTGTGAGCTACGGTGATTGCAATCAGTAGACACCCAGATAACACGTCACATACACCCACTTTCAGAAGTGTGGTGCTTCACACCTTCCTACTCTGTTGTATGCAACAACCTTTCAAATGAAACCCAAATGCCGAACCGGTCCATCCATAACGGGCAGGAGGTCCCCCCGTGGAGTGTGTCTGTGCCCACCAGCAGATTTACACCTTACTACCCTCAACCCACTCCTATAAAATGGTTGGGTAAGCCTCGACACCCAGGTTAGTCAATTACATCGATTTCCTGCTTATGTCAGCATGCTATCCGGTACTGTTCAAAAATTGTCTAGCATGTCCAAACAAGACTCGGTCCTCAATCGACACCAACAGAGCTACGCACGTGAGACCTCCGCTCACTGCATCCTATCCCCCCTGCTGGATCTCAGTTTCACATTCTTAAGCCATTCTCTACTCTTTTCCATCCCGTGTGATAAAATCTTACCTCGTGAGTAGATTCCAACTACTCGACTTCTACTGAGATCCTAAGAACATTAGCATGGCATTCCCTACTCGTCGAGTTGTAAAATACCCAACCCTTCATAGGATTTAAAAGTCGTGCAAGTGTGCGCCGTGCTCCAAGGGTCACGTAGGAAGAAACCGCATCGAAAATTAGGCAGTAACGACCGAGAACAAGCCGCACCACCGCCGCTGTGCGTCTCGCGCTCGGGCGCCAGTGGGAGGTTAAAGAAGACACTGTGTATGGGACCCACGTGCAGTGTTTTAAACATTTCCCAATTTTCAGATTTAGTTCAAAATTCAAATACCCATAACTTTGGTTAGGAATGTCCAAATCGAGTGAACCAAATTTTTTTGGATTTAGCTCTCTGATTACTTTCCAAAATATTAAGTTTCACTTCATGAAAACTTTTATTTCTCCATAATTAATTCTTCAAAATTTAAACTGTTTAGAATTTTAACTGGAGAACCTTTTGGTGGAAAATTCTGAAATTTTGCCAGGATGTTCATAATAATATCCCAGATCTACCAAAAAAACTTCAGATCCATTTGAGCTAATTTGGTCCACCTAATGATGTGATTAATGAAACTGTTCCAGAGAAAATGAAAAATGTCCAGAATCATTTTTCAGATTCTCTCTGAACTTGTTTAGCTCATATATTTTGCTAGTAATCTTCAAATTAGGTGAAACCAATTCCACTAGAACCCTCTGAAAATATAGTTTCCAGAAAGTCATGGCTTGCTCCATGAAAATCCTTAGAACACCCTAAGAGCTCCAAGTAAGGCCAAATACACATTTAGATGTGTAGGGCTGAAATTAGCTTTGCTTCAGATAAAATTTGGCCAAGTCTCTGCTTAGGTTATATCCAAACCACAGTAAAAATTTCAGAGTCATTGGGCCTGTCTAGCTGTACTTATAGTCTTAACAATATCAACATCAAATTCAAATGCATTTAAATTGACATGCATGCATATTTATATTGTGTAGTCGCTAAGGTTGAAGAGGAGCCAGAGTTGTTGGATTTCATCACCCCGGAGGAACAGCTAGCATATGACCAGCAGCAAGGCAAGCTCCGGTTTGCATTAGCCGTTTTAAAATTTTATTGTTTTGAGAATTTACTTTGAGTATCCACTTAAATTATGCATTAGAGTCTTGTTTGAAAACCCAAATGCATAGCCAAGAATACCAGGGTTTTGGGCTTCGATTTTAAACCTCGAGTAGCCACTGCAATGCCAAACTAGTGTAGAATTCGGTACAAGTCGAGTAGTTGGAACTGCTTACGAGAATAGGCTAGAGGCACACCACTCGGTTAGAGATAGCAAATGGAACACATGGCAAGAAAAATGAGACCGAGCGGAGAGTAAGGGCAGCAGAACTTCGGGGACTGGGTGCCATAGCTCCACTTGTGTCGGTTGAGGACCGAGCCTTGTGCGGGCCTGTTGAACAAGCTAGAACAGTGCTGAAGACCTACCGGATATATGGGAACTGGGAAACCGATGTAATTCGGGTAGCGATCTGTTGAGGCGTTGCTTGTCGTCCAGGGGGTAGGTTGAGAGAATGAGGTGTAAATTGTCTGGCGGCATTGTGGATACACACGCAGAGACCTCTTGCTCGGGATGATAGGACCGGTTCAACATTTGGCTGACAGATGAAAGGTGGTTGCGTACGACGTCTGTGATGGTTGCTATAGGCAACATCGAGTACGGCCATACTTGACGGGTTATTCGGGTATCCCTGCAGGTGTAAAACGATTATAATTGCCATCCCTCGTGGTCAGTGAGTACCACTTGTTCACTGTACCGTGACATAGAAAGAACAGGCTAGGGTCATGTTAAAACGTTTCTGATTGAAAGATGTACTTTGGTTGCTAATGATCTGTTGTAGTTTAGAGCTAATTAAAGTTCTTTTCAACCTTGGGAAAAGCACGTGAGAGAAATGCGTTTCTTGTTTGATTGCGGCTCTCTTATGTGTATTAGCACGAGGTTCTCCACCACTTGTGCTAAAAACTTTAAAGTAAGGTTCAACTATTTAGGCATGTACCTTGCAATTTACATTCCCATTTACACTGCAAACCCAGCATGTAGAGTTTCATGTGTAGGTAAGACGGGTTAGTCTTGCTGAGCCATCGTGCTCACTGCTTGTATTTGAAGCGTTTGCAGGGTGCTATGAGGAGGAGGCTCCCGAGGAGAAGACGGACCCCCAAGAGGGCAACGCCGTCGAGTGTGCACGCCACCGTGTTAGTGTGTGTGCGTGCTAGTGGGAACACGTTCACGGGCTGAACGTGAATTCTTTTGCTTAGTCTACGCCCATGAGTGTAGAATTGACGTATTTTGTTGTAAACATGTTCAAAAACAGTTTATTGTAATAAAACTTTTGCTTCCGCTTTGTACCTTTTACGTGTGTTATCCGGTGCTGTGTAACGCAGCACCCCTCAGCGTGATCCAGGCTAGTCGAGATTGTTGGGTCCTCGCAGCATGGTATCAGAACTCGCTTGAGGTTTAACGCACTTAAAAATGTCATCCTTTCGAAATCTCGGTGAAGAATGAGTTAGTAGCCCCTATAAGGATGTTATTAGTGTATAGCAAGTGGAAACACTAACCTAATTGCTTATGTCGGAAAATCATGCATCTCGGGATGTCATATGTCTTGGGGGTGCATGTAAGCGCTGTCCACCAGTGCGCACAAGCAAAAGGGTGGAGCCTCACGGGTGGCAGGTAACCTGGCCAGCTTTGGTATCCTCTATGACTCTTCATGTCATTTGGGGTATTCGAGCAACTCCCTTCCCTGGCGTGCTACAGGAAAGTATGGGAGACCCCGTCACGTGGTTAGTAACGTGAACACGTAGCTTAAGGTGTGATTGGCTTGAGAACAACCGTGCAAGTGATGACGGAATGTTGTATGAACTGTATTGGGACCGGGTTCGGTGTGCAGCCAAGCCTGAGGATTGTTTGGTTTATTTGCAGGTAGTCCAACCATGGATAATTAGACAAGTAGCACACATGTGCGAGAGACGTTTAGTGCCACTGAACTAACGACACCGGATATGTCCGGTATAGGTTTTTCTTTGTGAGGAACGTAGTACCAGCAAGAACTGGTGACGCTTCGACGTCACACCCCACTAAATGATCAACCTCATTGTAAAACTCGAAATTTTTCGTCCAGAGCACTAAGACTGTGACTTAACTCCTTCCCTTAATCAGGATGTTCAAAGTTAACAAGTTTTCAACTTATAGGATACTAAGGACAGAGTCCCCTGGTTTCAGCTGAAATAATGTTGAAGTTACATAGAGGTTAGAGGTTGAGTTCTTTCGAGGTTAGGGTAATATGATACATTTATGGAAGGATTTGGAAGATCTTTACATTTTCTATTGATGTCCAGAGGTGTTTCATCCCTTAACAAGTCAAAAAATGCAGTAGAGTTGAAACTGTCCAGAAAACAGGGAAGAGCAAATACTCTCTGTAACTCTCTGTAAATTGAGCATAAATTCCTGCATAAAAATCCAAAAATAGAAAATGAGATAGTTATGAAAAATTCATAAGATAGGTTTCAACTTTGTAACAGAAAGTTTAGTCAGATTCAAGGTAGAGTTAACTGGTATTCTTGGATCAAATCAGTATCTCAAGCAGGGAGGTGCTGTCCAATTTTCTGCAGAAATTCTGTCGACTTTGACATCTCATAACTTTTTAACCAGGACATATCTCAGGCCAAGAAAATACATTATAGAAAGCTATTGAAGTTAACTTTAACTTTGATGTTGAGCTCCAGAACTGTTTGTTCCTTTAGCATGGTCTAAATCAGGTTAAAAGGGAAACTGGTCAGGGCTGTCAGTTTGGGCAGCAGACCAGCAATCAAATTTGTTTTAAGTTTGATTTGTGTTTCAATGTTGTATGAGTTCAATGACATGACTCAATTATTTACTGTTGAAATGAATATTTGACCTTTTTCAAATATTTTTCTACAGATGGCCAAGGATAAACAACTCGAGAACGGGTGGGTGGTATCCCACTGTTCTCAACACAGCGGTTATCCGGAACTGTTGAAGCTAATGCTTCACTATTTTGGGTACGTGGATACGCCGCGATACCTCGCCATGGAAGAAGGCGAGGAGGGGAACAAGACGTGGACCATCCATGTTGAAGTTCCAGCAGGACCTACGCTACCCGGTTGGGCAGCGTTCACCGTCACGGTGAGAGGAGATGTGGCAGGTGGCAGCCCGTGACACCATGTTGCGTTTTTGCCAGCTACACGTGAGAGCTACGGAGGGCACTCCATACGCTCTTGTTCCGGTGGAGGGACGAGCTAATCACGTGTGGAGGGAGAGGTACTTGGAGGCAACAGATCCGGGTTGCCCAAGGTACAACCCCGCAGAAGCAGCTCGACTTTCTGTGGAGCTCAAGAAGAGCACCAGCCGCCGAGACCGTTTCGAGAGTGCTCACAGCGCACTCCGTAATGTCCTCCTTCTGATGATCAAGCGACTGAATTAGCAACACAATCAGTTGCGTCGTCTGAAGAAGGCAAAGAAGAAAAGCCGTGTCGACATCACGGCTTTACAGTAGCAAGTACAGGCCTTGACCCAGAAGAATGAGGTCCTTACTCAAGAGTCTGATGACGCTATTGAGGAGGGGCAGGGCTGGGAAGAAGACTACAACCAGGCCATGGACGAGGTGCATGTGTTGCAAGACCTCGTGCCTCCGGTAGTGAGCCTACCGATGGTAGGTGCAGTACCCATGGTGTTGGGTATCCCGGCGATGTGGGAACCTGAACCTGAAGAGGAGGTCATGGACCCTGAGCCACCAGTAAAGGTAGCGGAGGAGGACGACCCACAGGAGGTCGAGTTCTACTCCGAGTAGTGAGTTACCGTTGCCAAGTAGGGCAGCGAGGGTGGTCTGTAGAAACTTTTGTAACAGGTGACATGTCGTGTAACAGTAGTATGTGTATAGGTAGTGACGACATGAGCACGACTTCTCAGGGATCCGAGAATAATGTATCTTGTATAAAGTTTATGCTTTATCAATATTTGTGAACGTTGTGCAATTTTGTTCATGTGTCACTACCATATCTAATATTTTTCCATGGAATTTTAAGAATGACATGTGCTGATCGTTGCTGTTTTGAATTTCATAATGACTCGTACATGTGCCAACACCAAGGTTGGTGGGTCCAGTCAGGGGGGAGAGGCCTCCCAACAGCCTCCCGAGGCTTCCTCGGGACAGCAACAGCAGCAACAGCAACAACCACCACCGCCACCGCCAACAGTTACATTGGCCAACATCGTTGTGGCCATGGCGGGCTCACATCAGCAGCACACGGAGTTGCTGCAAACTTTAATTGCGAAAACGTCTCGACCAGAGAGGCGTCAAGACCGAGAGGAGCGCCAACAAAGCTCCAACTCAGACTTTATGGCTACTCATCCCCCGGTATTCTCAAGGGCGGATGAACCCCTCGATGCGGACAACTGGCTCCACATGATGGAGATGAAGTTCAGGCTGCTCCAAGTTAGTGAGAAGCGCAAGACTCAGTTCACGGCCCAGCAGCTACAAGGGTCCGCGAGCGCTTGGTGGGCAAACTTCTGGGCCTCGCAACCCACCGAGCGAGTGCTGACCTGTGTGGAATTTCGGACGGCCTTCAGGGTCTATCATATACCTCCAGGTCTTATGAAGAGGAAGACACAGAAGTTCCTTTGCCTGCAGCAAGGCAGCAGGAACACACTGGAGTACTCCAGAGCGTTCAACGATCTTGCGCTCTATACGTCATATCACGCCGATACTGACGAGAAGCGGCGGGACCACTTCTACCAGAGGCTGAATCCGCTCCTGAAGGACAAGCTGGCGATGTTCAATCGCGGCAGCCTCAATGACATTATTGATGCTGCAATTGTTCAAGAGGACTCCGGCAAGGAGTTAGCAGCGGCATAGAAGAAGATAAGCGTGCCGCAGAGCAGCGGAAAGGGAGGTGGTCCTCCCCAGAAATACCATATGGTGGCTCGCTCACCATCGGGTCAACGCTGGCAGCCACCGCAGCGACCCATGCAATTCCGCATTCGGCCGTATTCTCCACCGGCGTTCCGACCGGCATTACCAGCACCACCTCTGCAGAAACAACGGCAGCAGCGGGCGATGCCGCGTGCGTTTGCACCTCAGCAGCGCATGCCAATCTTTTGTCCTCCAAGCACGGGCCAGCCATCAACCGCATGCTACAAATGCGGTCGCCAAGGGCACTTCGCCAACAACTGCCCCGAGAGGCAAGGCGGCGGAGTGGAACCACAGTTTCTAGGACGAATCAGCCCCGGAACCCCATTAATGTGTTGCGGGCAAACCCTAAGCCCGGCACCGTCCAGCAACTCGCCATAGAGGACATGTCGAAGGGAGAACCAATCCTTGCGGGTATTTTCCAACTCCACCAGTATCCCACCATAGTGTTATTCAATTCAGGCGCCACGCATAATTTCATTAGCCAAGCTTTTATTGCTAAATACAGCTTGCAAATACTACCTACCGAAATTCCTTATTTGATTTGTTCACCAGGTGGGAAAATTTCAGCAAGCATGATGGTTTCGAAAGCGCCATTATGCTTAGCGGGTAGAGTATATCCTATGTCTCTCATAGCTTTAGAGGGACAAAAGGTCGATGTCATCTTAGGGATATCCTTGCTAACCCGCCATGGCGCTGTTTTAGACACCGTCGTCCGAGTCGTGCATCTACACCCAGAAATGCACGAGTCTCACTCATTATTTCTGGACAGTTCAGAAATAAAACTTCCAAGTGTATACCAATCCACCACCATCAGATTGGAAGATATTCCGGTAGTCCGTGAGTTACCCGATATATTCCCGGATGATTTACCGGGGATGACGCCCAACCGACAGGTGAAGTTCAAGATTGAACTTGCATAGGGAACTATGCCAATATCCCGAAGGCCGTACAAGATGGCGCCAAAGGAGTTGGCAAAATTAAAAACACAGTTGACGGACCTGCTGGAGAAGGGTTTTATTAGGCCGAGCTCCTCGCCATGGGGCTGTTCGGCATTATTTGTGAAGAAGAAAGATGAGACGTTGCGGCTTTGCATGGACTATCATCCACTAAACGCCGTAACTATCAAGAACAAGTACCTGTTGCCACGGATCGACATGTTGTTTGATCAATTGGTCGAAGCAAAGATCTTTTCCAAGATAGACTTAAGATCCGGGTACCATCATATTAAGATACGGGCTGAGGACATCCCAAAGACGGCTTTCTCGACGAGGTACGGGCTTTATGGGTACCTAGTCATGTCCTTCAGCCTCACCAACGCTCCAGCTCACTTCATGTACTTGATGAACTCGGTATTCATGCCGGAGCTGGAGAAGTTTGTCGTGGTCTTCATCGATGACATATTGGTGTATTCCAAGTCAGAGGAAGAATACACAAAGCACCTGCGTATAGCCTTTCAAAGGCTGCGGGATCACAAGCTATACACGAAAGTCAGCAAGTGCGAATTCTGGATATCGCAAGTGCCTTTTCTTGGGCATATTATTTCAGCGGAGGACATCGCTGTAGACCCGAGTAAGATCGCACACGTGCTGAATTGGAAGTCCCCGAGGTCTGTTCACGAGGTACGAAGTTTTCTCGGACTCGCGGGGTATTATCGGAGGTTCATTCTGAACTTCTCGAAGATTGCCAAGCCTATGACAGATCTGCTGAAGAAGGCTACCAAATATGTCTGGAGTCCAGCATGTGAAGCAGCGTTCAAGGAATTAGTGAAGCACCTAACATCAGCACCGGTTTTGGCGCAGCCAGACACAACAAAACCGTTCGATGTGTACTGCGATGCATCCGGCATTGGGCTCGGATGTGTGCTGATGCAAGACCGAAGGGTGGTCGCTTATGGATCATGGCAGCTCAAGAATCATGAACAAAATTATCCAACTCATGACTTAGAGCTCGCTGCCATGGTACTCACACTCGAAATGTGGAGGCACTACCTACTCGGTAACCTCGTGCATTTATATACCGACCACAAGAGCCTCAAGTACATATTCACTTAGAAGGAGTTGAACATGAGGAAGTAAAGATGGTTGGAGTTGATAAAGGATTATGAAATAGAGATCCATTATCATCTCAGCAAGGCAAACATAGTGACGGATGCGCTGAGTCGCAAGTCACACGTTAATAATCTGACCATCACTCAGTTGGAAGAGAGCGAGTCACCATTACATGTGATTCCACATGGAGCTCTCTACAACCTAGCTCTTATCCCCATTATTCGTGAAGAGATAGCGGCAGCTCAGAAACATGACAAGGGCATGTCGCATTTGCGGAGACGTGTAGACAGTGGGGAGTTGAAGCGTTTCCGGAAAAACGGAGACGGCGTCCTATGGTTCAAGGACAGGATCGTCGTACCCCGTAACCCGGAGTTACGGAAGAAAATTTTTGACGAGGCTCACTTGTCTAAGTTTTCTATTCACCCCGGCAGCAACAAGATGTATCAAGAACTCCAAAGCAAATTTTGGTGGACACGGATGAAGCGGGAGATTGCAAAATACGTGTCCGAGTGTGATACATGCTGGAGGGTGAAGGCGGACCACATGAAGAAACCGGGACTATTGCAACCGCTTGGAATTAATTCCTGCCTGGAAGTGGGAGGATGTGAGCATGGACATCATCGTCGGTTTAACCACTACATTTCAGAAACATGATTCAGTGTGGGTGATCGTCGACCGGCTCACAAAGGTTGCCCATTTTGTCCAGGTCAACACCAACTACAACGCCAAGAAGTATGCTGAATTGTACATCTCACGGATCTTTTGCTTATACGGCGTACCCCGCACTATCATCTCGGATCGGGGCACCTTATTTGTGTCTCATTTTTGGGAGCAGTTGCATGCTACTTTCAGAATGAAGCTGATCCGTAGTTCAGCGTACCAACCGCAGACGGATGGACAAACCGAGCGGGTAAATCAGATTTTAGAAGATATGCTACAAGCTTGTGTTATCAACCACGGTAAGAATTAGGATGATCACTTACCGTTAGCCAAGTTCTCGTACAACAATGGGTACCAAGCCAGCATCAAAATGGCGCCCTACGAGGCGCTATACGGGAGAAAATGCCACACACCGCTGAATTGGTGTGAGTCTGACGAAAGGGTCACCTTCGGAATTGATCTTGTCAACAATGCGGAAGAAAAGGTTTCGCTGATTCAAGCGAACTTAAAAGCCGCCCAATCCCAACAAAAACAGTATGCGGACCGGAGAAGACGTCCTTTACAATTTGAAGTCGGGGATCACGTGTATCTACGTGTCTCCAATGAAGGGCGTGAACAGATTCGGGGTGAGAGGAAAGTTGGCACCCCGATTCATTGGTCCATTCCAGATTGTGGAAAGATGTGGATCAGTTGCATACCAGCTGGAACTACCAGCGACACTCTCCGGTGTGCACGACGTCTTTCACATTTCTCAGCTAAGAAAGTGCCTCAAGCTTTCAACCACCGTTCAGCTGGGAGATATTGAAGAACTGAAACTGGGTCTCACTTATCGGGAGGAACCGGTTCAGATTATTGATGAAAAGGCCCAAACCACACGCAACCGTACGTTGTGGTTCTATAAAGTTCTATGGAGTAATCACTCCGTGGATGAAGTGACATGGGAGAGCGAAGCCTCTCTTCGCTCTAACTATCCCGACTTTTTAACGTCGCACATCCGGTAATTTTTCCACCGTCCTCTCTCATTTTCACCTTATAATCTCCGGACGAGATTCTTTTAAGGGGGGAGGAATGTATGGGCCCAAGTTTTGCATGTACTAGAAGTGTTCATCACACCACACTCACATCATTTGAGGAAATCTTATGAACACATTTGAAGAGCATGTAAACACCATCAAGAAAGTCATTAGGAGATAAACTTACAAAATGACAAAGTGGTGTTTCCCACATGCATCATATAGGGGCTGAGCATTTGAAAAACTCCTAAACCTTGCTAGGGATGCTCATGCCAAATTTCACCCAAATCCAAAACCTTGTGAGGTATTTTTGGGTATAATTAGAAAAAGGCTAGTTTGAACTTAAATTCAAATTCAAACTCCTTTCATCCCATGAATTCAAAAGTGGGATTCATATTCACACTCAGCTCATTTTTGTGAGCTCATACACCAATTTTCACTCCATTTGGAGTCGATCTTGACGTGAGCTAATTTAAGCAAATTCAAATCCAATTTGAATTACAAACTTCATATGTGCTATAAATACATTTCAAACTGCATATGTGCTGTAAATCATTCAAATCGAAATGGGAATTTGGTGAATTATTGAAATGTACAGGGGCATGAAGGTCACAGTATTAAGAGCAGTGGAAAATTAAAGTTTAGAGGTTAAAACAAGGGGGTGGGGCCCTCCTGTCAGTCTCACACTCGAGCAAACCGACTGAACTCTCGGTGCTCGGTTTCTTGCACACGCTCACACGGACGCCACGGCGCTGATCAGCGCTGCCACCTCCTGCTCGGCGATTCCAGCTCCCTACTGATGTCTCCAGCGCGTTATCTTTGAGTCCCGGGCGTCACAAAGCCATTTCGCTACTGCCCCGACGCCTCCTCGCGCTGAGAACTCGGAGAGAACCACCACACATCGAAACTCTCACCCTCGATGTGCTCCAGCCCTCAGCTGCTCGTGATCATCTCCCCTCGAGCTTTCACGAGCCGATTTCCACTCCCCTGTTCAACCCGAAGCGTCTCCGACTTAACACCGAAACTAGACAGCTTCAAGCTTCTCCGGCGCAACCAACTGTTCTCTGAGGTTAGCATCGGAGTCTAGTAGGTCCTCCCGAACCCCCTAGCTCCCTCTTAGCGCCGGTTAGCCAGAATTTCACTTTTCCCGATGATCATCGTATAGAACACAGAGAACCAAAACCGGAAATTCATCTCGATCACTTGATCACTGGAGATTCTGGTTGAGCTGAAAGCTAGGATAGCACCTCACGATCACCTGTGCCAAATCTTAGCAAAGATGATCAAACCAGTGAGCGTAGCGCCGTGTTTTCGCTGCCGCCGGTGAAAACGGCTCGAGTCGCCGGTGAAGTCTACTTTCCCGGCGATCTCCGGCCAAGAGGAGGGCAGGGTTAGCTTCCCCGTGCCCCAGTGGTGCTTTGCGACCCGTTGGTTGATCGTGTTCACTGCCGAGACGAGCTAGCACCGTCGGACCCAAGCTCAATTCTGCCGCCACCGTCGCCGACTACTTTCGCGGCGATGTCGAGGCGCGAGAAGTTTTCTGGCGTGTGCGCCGTGCTCCAAGGGTCACATAGGAAGAAACCACGTCGAAAATTAGGCAGTAACGGCCGAGAACGAGCCGCGCAACCGCCGCTGTGCGTCGCACGCTCAGGCGCCGGCGGGAGGTTGAAGAAGACACTGTGCGTGGGACCAACGTGCAGTGTTTTAAACATTTCCCGCTTTCAGATTTAGTTCAAAATTCAAACACCCATAACTTTGGCTAGGAAGCTCCAAATTGAGTGAACCAAATTTTGTTTGATTCATATCTCTGAGTACTTTCCAACAAATCAAGTTTCACTTCATGAAAATTTTTACTTCTCCAGAATTAATTCTTCAAAATTTAAACTCTTTAGAATTTTAACTGGAGAACCCTTTAGTCGAAAATTCTGAAATTTGGCCAGGATGTTCATCATAATATCCCTGAGCTACCAAAAAATTTCAGATCCATTGGAGGTCATTTGATCCACCTAATGGTGTGATTAATGAAACTGTTCCAGAAAAAATGAAAAATGTCCAGAAACATTTTTCAAATTTTCTCTGAACTTGTTTAGCTCATATCTTTTGCTAGGAATCTTCAAATTAGGTGAAACCAATTCCATTAGAACCCTATGAAAATCTAGTTTCAAGAAAGTCATGGCTTGCTCCATGGAAATCCTTAGAACACCCTAAGAGCTCCAAGTAAATCAAAATACACATTTATTTGTGCAGGGCTCAAATGAGCTTGGCTTCAGATGAAATTTGGCCAAGAATCTTTTCAGGTTGTATACAAACGACAGTAAAAATTTCAGAGTCATTGGGCCTGTCTAGCTGTACTTATAGTGTTAACAATATCAACCTCAAATTCAAATGCATTTAAATTGACAGACATGCATATTTATATTGTGTAGTCGCTAAGGTTGAAATGGAGCCAGAGATGTTGGATTTCATAACCCAGTAGGAACAGCCAGCATACGACCAGCAGCAACGCAAGCTCCGGTTTGCATTATCCATTTTAAAATTTTATTGTTTTGAGAATTTACTTTGAGTATCAACTTAAATTATGCATTAGAGTCTTGTTTGAAAACCCAAATGCATGTCCAAGAATACCAGGGTTTTGGGCTTAGATTTTAAACCTTGAGTATCCACTGCAATGCTAAAATAGTGTAGGATTCGATACAAGTCGAGTAGTGGGAACTGTTCGCGAGAATAGACTAGAGGCACACCACTCGGTTAGAGATAGCAAACGGAACACATGGCAAGAAAAATGAGACCGAACGGAGAGTAAGGGCAGAAGGACTTTGGGGCCTGGGTGCCATAGCTCCGCTTGTGTCGGTTGAGGACCGAGCCGTGTGCGGGCCTGTTGAACAAGCTAGAACAGTACTGAAGACCTACCGGATATATGGGAACCAGGAAACCGATGTAATTTGGGTAGCGATCTGTTAAGGCATTACTTGTCGTCCAGAGGGTAGGTTGAGAGCATGAGGTGTAAATCGACTGGTGGCACTGCAGATGTGCGCGCAGAGACCTCTTGCTCGGGACGATAGGACCGGTTCAACATTTGGCTGACAGATGAAAGGTGGTTGCGTACGACGTCCGTGATGGTTGCTGTAGGCAACATCGAGTACGGGCATACGTGACGGGTTATTCGGGTAACCCTGCAGGTGTAAAACGATTATAATCGCCGTCCCTCTCGGTCAGTGAGTACCACTTGTTCACTGTACCGTGACGTAGAAAGAACAGGCTAGAGTCATGTTAAAAAGTTGCTCATTGAAAGTTGTACTTTGGTTGCTAATGATCTGTTGTAGTTTAGAGCTAATTAAAGTTCTTTTCAACCATGGGAAAAGCACGTGAGAGAAATGCGTTTCTTGTTTGATTGTGGCTCTCTTATGTGTATTAGCACGAGGTTCTCCACCACTTGTGCTAAAAGCTTAAAAGTAAGGTTCAACTATTTAGGTGTGTCCTTTGCAACTTACATTCCCATTTACACTGCAAACTCAGCATGTAGAGTTTCATGTGTAGGTAAGACGGGTTAGTCTTGCTGAGCCGTCGTGCTCACTGCTTGTGTTTGAAGCATTTGCAGGGTGCTATGAGGAGGAGGCTCCCAAGGAGAAGACGGACCCCCAATAGGGCAACGCCGTCGAGTGGGAGTCGTGCATGCCGCCGTGTTAGTGTGTATGCGTGCTAGTGCGAACACGTTCACGGGCTGAACGTGAAGTCTTTTGCTTATTCTACGCTCGTGAGTGTAGACTTGACACATTTTGGTGTAAACATGTTCAAAAACCGTTTATTGTAATAAAACTTTTGCTTCCGCTTTGTACCTTTTACGTGTGTTATCCGGTGCTGTGCAACGCAGCACCCCTCAGCGTGATCCGGGCTGGTCGAGACCGTCGGGTCCTCGCACTATGGTGCACCAACTCGACCATGGTTTGCCCGGAGAGCACCAGTGGAACATCGGAAACATGAAATGATGAAGCTTGGAGGCTCAAACCGCTGGCAAACCCACTCTTGACGGTGAGCCGAGGGGTCTTGCAGTGGCGGCGAGGAAAACAGTGATAACTCAGCCAATTTTTAATGGTTTTCGTTGCTTCTTCTTCGAGGACGGCCGCTAGGATGTGAGGAAACTACTTGCTAACGAGCTCGACCAGTGGTAGCATGTGTAGATAGAATTTTGTTGTAGACCGAGCTCAGTGGAGTAACACTAGGTTTCAGGAAACCCTAAAATTCTTGCTACCGAATTGATCGATCAACAAATGGTTTGCTGCTATAAAGATGCAAACACACCCCTTTCGTGTAGGGAAGTGGAGACTATGATGGCTGCAGCTCCCTGTCGACGGTGAGCCGATTGGTTCCGCCGCGAGCACTTCGGAGAAGCGGTGAAACTTTTGGTTTTTCACGCGCCAATGAGCCGGGAACGTCGAAACCGAGCTGGGAGGATGATTGTGCACGGCCTTGCGCTTCTTTGTGGAGTTGAACGCTCGAGCAACCAGAGTTCAGCCGGTTGTGGGCAATCCGAACAGAGAGCACGGTGCCGGTGTGTGCTCTTCACGGGAGAGAGCGGCGAGCGAGTGAGAGAAGCGAAGAGGAATTTCGGTGCTGTGACTGTGGCATGTTGAAGTGAACAAACGACCAAGGAAAACACGAGGTGGCACGGTGAAGGTCATCGGGAGCGGGGTGCAGCTGGCGCTGGCGTGCTTACGGCGATCGACTGAAGAGAGCCACTCTGTTTTGCTCTACTGAGTGGCTGACCAGTGGATTCCACCCTCTAATTTCTTATTAAATTTTTCCCACTGATATTTTACCACAGCTACTCACAATTAAAAGCTATACTTCCACACCAAGTCATGGTTTGTGTTTTTGAAATTCAAATGGACTGAATTCTGGTGTGGAATTTGAAATGTATTTGGCTCTTTGAAATTGAATTTGAATCTTCCCTATTGCATGATTCAAAACACTAGCAAACTAAGCTCAATTTAATCTGAATTTTTGTATGGATGCTAATTCAAATGTGGAGAACACATTTGTGGAACCAAATTTGCATGTTGAGGAAGTTGGAATTTGAAACTGAAATTTTAATTCAGATTCGAGGGCTTCCTCTTTTAATTCTCAACAAATAGTAAAATACCTCCAAAAGAGCTGAAATTTGGAAGGCTTAATATTTGGATTATGGAGACCCAAGTTATGAATTTATATCTCCATATTTGGAAGTTTTTGGGAAGTTTGAATCATCACTTTGAAGTCACACCGTTATAATTCAAAGTTTTAATTCCCCTCATTTTTCCTAAGTGTCAATGTGCTGACTTTCTTGCTAGCACTTTTTGGGATTTTACATCATACACCATTGGGTATAATAAAACCACAATAGGTACAACAATTTCTCAAATGAGTTCAACTGTTCATTTCACCGCCCAAAAATGACCAGTTTCTACTTATCACAGATCTTGATCTAGTGCTTGGCATTTTCATAACTCAAGTTGAATACCAAAGTTGAAGTTAACTTCAGTATCTTTCCAACGAGTATTTATTTGGCCCTATATAAGCTCTGGATAAAAAATTATATAATTCAAAGTGGACAGAATTCCTGGAAGAATTTCGACAGCAGTTCCTTTGAAAATTGCTGTTTTCAACTCGAAATTCCACTAAATTCTCTACATCAACTGCAAAGGCTTTGAATCACAATGATGGAACACATCTCCTAACCTTTCCAAAAATGTATCCTATGCCTATTTTAGATTTTTTTTACAGCAAGTTATGCTTGAAAAAAAAACAGACTAGTCCAGAGAGAGTTTTTGAGGCTGTCCTGTTTCTGAACAGTTGGCACTCATATTGAATTTCAACCAGTTTGATGTGTGATTCTGTTACGAAAGTCTACAATAAAGTTGTATAGCACTTAAACCCCTTTACAGAACTATATTCCACACCCCCATTGGCTAAATAACCTGGGAGTTATGCTCTGTCAATGTCTAGCAAAGTTCGTGCCAGAAACAGAGCACTCTGTTTTTCATGTTCTTTAGTCTGAACTACTAAATTTTTGAATTTCTCTTCAAAACCAGAACCCTAAGAACTAAAACTGGTTCTATTAGTTCCTTTTCAAAGTTTTTTTAATGCAATCATGATTCTTATATGCCGGTACTACGTTCCTCACAAAATGGAAAATCCTAACCGGATTATACCGGCATATACGACTCTACCGTGGCACTAAAAATGGTCTCTCGCAAATGTGTGCTACACGAGATACATAACGTGGTTAGCCCTGCAGAAGAACACCCAATAATGACTCTCTCAAAAGGTTTGTTATTTCAGACAGGTCCATATTTGAAAGTAAATACATACGCCCGTATCATTGCCATACGGCCGTCCTTGAGTGAAGCCACGTCTCAACGTACATGGCCGGGTTATTCACCACCCGACGGAGGGCTCCACACCTTTGCAATTAAGCACACCGGTGGACCAGCATTTTTGTATGCCCCTTGGAACATAAAAAGTCCTAGAGCACATACTTCGAGTTACAAACCAAACGATGGGGTCTTCTCTTCTTGCCCCTGAGTTTGTGCACTGGAGGCTAGTGCCGTTCATATGTCTCTAAGACGTGAAGAGTCTTAGAAAAATATTCACTTTCCATTCATTGCTGAATGGAACATCTCATGCCACATTCCTCGCATGAGGGAGCTAACCGAAATCGACCACTTTCGGTGGCGTACCTTACCTCTTACCTGAGCGTAGGTGCGTCGTTATGTAATCCAAATAAAGAATTATAACACATAAGTTAGTCATACCACTTTAAGTAAATATACTAATATAGTCCTTATTTGGGCATACTAGCGATTCCTCACCGTAATCCTAAGTTTTTCCATAATAATGTCCTTATTTAGTGTGCTATCCCCTAAGCAGCTCTGATGACAGCCTGTGACGGACCGAAATCCGTACAATCCAGGATCATAGAGGGTGATGCCGCATGATGCGACACCTGGCAGCACACACGATAAGGAAAACATTGTATTACATTCAAACTTACTGAATTTGTACAAAAGTAGTACAAACCTTCAGTTTACATCTACTTTACAGAGTTTACTGCAGAGGAAATTTTTTATACAACTCAAGCCTAACCCTAACTAGCAAAAGTCGGTTGTCCAGCCCTAAGGACAACCCACACTATCTATACTCTAGCTTCAGGGTGGCATGCACGGCTCCCACACAGCCATCGTTCCAGATGGAGGATAACCCTTGCCGGTGAACCCGTACTCCATGTCAGGGGGTACTCCTGACCTGCAAACACTCATAGCAGCAACCGTGAACATGATGGATCAGCAAGTCTTAACCGACTCTCGTACACAAGAAATTCTACATGCAAGTCATACCAAAGGTAGGATAAACATTTGCAGCAAGGGACGCGCCTACAAGTTCATCCTTACTTCATCTTTTAGCCTCAAGTTACAGGTTGACAAATCTGAAATTTAGTAAGCAATATTTTGTGGCACACATGTTGCAATAAATTTTATTCATAACAGCAGTAATCTATCACAATCGTTCCACATATTTACTACGTCACGACACAGTGAACAAGTGGTACTCATGACCACGAGGAACAGCGAATCGACTTGATATACACCTGCAGGGATACCCAAAAAGCACGTCACATACGCCCCATCCTCGGAGCTGCAATGGCACACTCAACTGATGTCGTACGGGACAACCTTTCACCAAACAGCCCAAACGTCGAACCGGTCACACCCAAACGAGCAGGAGGTTCCCTACACGGAGCATCTCTCTATGCCCGTTAGCGGATTTCCACCTTGCTGCCCTCAACCTACACCTATAAACTGGTAAGTTATGCCTTGACGCCCGGAGGTATAGGTTACATCAGTTTATTGGACCCCATATATCCGATATGCCTTCGTACATTCAAACTTGTTCAGCGGGGCCGAGCACGGATCGGTCCTCAATAGACATGGGCAGGGCTACGCACACAATGCTTCCTCTTGTTGCGTCCTACACCCCTGCCTAATCTCATTTTTCTTACTAGAGTTATCTCACATCTCGAACCAATCCCGTATGTGGCGAATCCTATACCCGCGAGTAGATTCCAACTACTCGACTTGTACTGAAGCCTATAAAACATTAAGCACGACATATTCTACTCGAGGACTTAGACACTACCCTCACTCTCTTTAGGATAATCTGGTTATG
Organism: Neostapfia colusana; assembly: GCA_030760725.1. Lineage (NCBI taxonomy): Eukaryota > Viridiplantae > Streptophyta > Magnoliopsida > Poales > Poaceae > Neostapfia > Neostapfia colusana. The sequence continues at coordinate 31,555,705 of JASWHV010000005.1, read as the reverse complement.
TAATTAGAGTTCCAATCAATCTAGACCTAATGCACATACATACATCAATCTCAGGGCAGTTCACCTAATCACACAATTAAGTGAACTTAACGAACTCGGATGGATCTGAAATTTGGCATGAGAGTCAAGGATATTAATATGAACATACTGGCCAAATTTGAGAATTTTCCACACAGCGGATCTCCTGTTAAAATTCCCAACAGATTAACTTTAGAGAATTAATTCTGGAAAAGAATGTGTTTCAAGGAATGAAGCTTGTTCTGCTGGAAAGTACTCAGAGAGCTGAATCCAACAAAATTTGGTTCACTGAATTTGGACAATCCTAGAAAAAGTTATGGGCTTCTAAAGTTTGAAGGAAATCTGGAACTCAAATAACTTCGGAAAAAGTTTAAATGTCTGACTCCGAGCCCAGGGGTGACGTGGTGCCACCAGAGACACTGACACACGGGGCCACAGACGATCCGGCTCGGTTTAAACTGAGACTGACGCGTAGGACCTGCGAGGCTTCTTCCTCCTTGCGCTCCCGTGGCCGCCCGCCGCCCACCTCGCCGGAGCACTCGCTGGGAGGGGGTTCCCGTGCCCTGAACTCAACCAAACTTGCCGCCTCTGCCTCAACTTGCCCAGGGAATATGCTGCTGTTCCTATCTCGACACGAGGATGACCGGAACACCTCAGTCGATGGTGACAGCAGCTGCGGCAATTCCGGCGACGTGGCTAGGGCTCTGTAGTGTAGCAAACTTACTTCGGTTGGCTCCTACAGCATCGCCACGAACTAGGGAGCAACGATCAAGACCTAATCTTGCGGAGAGTGGTGGTAAATATGACTTCACCGTGCGATCTAGGTCTAAATCGGCTGAAGAATGGAAAACCCGTAGAACACGGTGGTTTCTTGACGGTTTCCTGTGGTTCTTGATCGTATAGACTCGCACGGACGTTTACGGACGGTTTTCTAAGTTGGGTGAGAATTGATTGAACAGTTAGCAAGAATTTTGAGTTGGATTGCCACGGTCCATAATGTATGCCGGCGGCAAGAAGGCCGGGGTTTCGGGGAAAGAAGAGGGATCCTAGGTGAACCTTTTGGCGCGCCAAACTCAAAGGAAGGGAGACGCTCACGGCCGGGTGACGAGTTGTCGTAGCGGTGGTGGCTTACTGCGTCGGAGAAGAAAACCGAGCTCGCTACCGCGGTCTATGGCAGCTACCGTCGATTGCTCACTTCGGGGACGTCGAGGGACTGTAGGCGCAGCCTCTGAGCGGCTCAGTCGAGCATGAAAACCACCAGAGTGGGGTGACCTCTGAGGGAGGCAGAGGCGCGGCTGTGCGGCTGTTCTTCTGTCGACCGTGCGAGAGCAGGGAAGAAACTTCGGTGTGTGCAGCGAGAGGCTTGCTACGTGGGGTGATGAGGACGCTGAAGCTGGTCTCCAGCGCGATTACCCGCACGAGGAGATGGCCGATTGGGAGCAGCTCGGTGGTGCTCGGGGGAGACGCCCGAAGAACAGAGCAACTTGTGTGAGGCGGTTTACTCAGTGTGTGGCTGACAGAGGGTCCCACCTCCACTAACTCTTTTCAGTTGTGTTCACTGATTGTGTGGACATCCCAGCATCACATACACATACACGATCTTATGAAGGACTTGCTATGCACACTCGTGTTTAAAAACTCAAACAAGAGGTGAATTATTTCCTCTCGTTTATATTTTAATATTGTTAAGAATGGTATGCTACGTAAGTTGTGTAATGACGCGACCCGCACAACCGAGACAGGCCACTCGCCCGGGAATCGCATTGGGTGGTGCCGTGTTATGCGGCACCCAACAAAACACATATGAGGAACAATGTATTACATAAAACAATAGCGGAAGCTTACAAGTTTTTCTTTGTAAATACTTTACATCAAGTAACTACAGCGGAAGTCTTGATCAACTCACGTCGAATAACTAAGAGCACCCGAGATGAAGTCCAGCACGCGGACTCCTCTCGCTAGCAACACGAAGACAAGCAGCAGCGGCTGGGTTCTCCATGTGTTACCTGACTCGGGAGTTCCCGAGTCTCACCGGACAACCTTCTTTCCAGCATCGTTGTTAACCTGCAAAACCACTTATATAGCAAGCGTGAGCACATAGGCTCAGCAAGTCTGACCCGTCTCTCCTAAACAAGAAACTCTACATGCACGATGGTTTCAAATGGGTCGGCTAGATTTGCATAAGGGACTCGCCTAAAGTTGATCCTTAACTTTCATATTTTAAGCCTCATTGTGCAGACCTTGAGCCGAAAAGCATCGCAACTCCACAATCAAACAAGAAACGCTTTGTTGCGATGCTCCTTGCACAAAGTGAAAGTAAACTTTAATGAGCCTATCTCTAATTCAATCATGGTTGCAATACGAGTTATAGCACAGCCTTATCAAGTGCAAAGATAAACAATTCCAGTTGTTACTACGTCAAGACGCAGTGGGCAAGTATGCTCATATGACCGCGAGCGACGGTGATTCGAATCAGTACACGCCCGGACTACACGACACGTACACCCGTACTCCGAGTTGCCGGCAGCAACCTCGACTGACGTTGTACGCGGCCACCTTTCCCAAGATCTTCCACATTGGACGCAGTCCAACTGCCCCGAGTACGCAAGCTCCCTCAAGGTACATACCCGCTGTGGTATGTTCTTGAGCGAGTTACCTCCTGCTACCCTGACGCCGAAAGCCTAAGGCAGTTGGAAAAGTTCCACTATGGATCTCCCAAGGTACATCGGTTTCCTGGGTCCCATATAGCCAGTATGTGCCCGGTACACAACTCAAACTTGTCCAACAGGGCCAAGCACGGACGGGCCTTAACCGACACAGGCAGGGCTATGCACGCACGGCCTGCAACCTGCTGCATCTAAACCTCCCTGCCCGGTCTCCATTTCTTAAGTGTGAACTTTCCTCATCTTTTCTAATTCGGACCCGTCCCGAGTAAACCAGCCCTAAACTGGCGAGTAGAGTCCAACTACTCGTCTTCTACCGGACCTTTCCTACTAACATTAGCGTAGCCAAATTCCCTCGGGGAGTTGCTATTCTACCCTTTTCTCTCTTAGGTGTTTCTGGTCATGCAAGTGGGGTTTTCAATATCATCTAGACGTAATGCAATCAACGGTGCAAAGCTATGATCTCTACAAATGAAAATGCTTTATAAAACGGTTCAAATGCAAACCGGGGCTTGCCTGTTTTGCAGGTGACTACTGTTACAATCAGTTAGTGACGATCACTTGGAGCTTGATCACTTGTTCTCCTCCCTCCTTGATCTTCACTTCAAGTCCTCCTCACCTTCTTCACGTATATACTACACGTTATGATCATGCATATGTATTTAATTGAAAAGATTTTGCTCATAAGATCTAATGACCATTTTAAAACTGGAACTTTGTTTAAGAATTTAAAATGACACTGGTGCTAGTGGTTTGGGTTGGGCTTAAACACTAAGATCAAGTGTTGAGTGCTTCTTCCCACTTAAGTGTTGATCACCTTAAGAGGTCACACATGACAGTGGTGATCCAGAGCTCTAATGGAGCTGAGAATTTTCATGTGAGTTCCTTGTCACAAGAAAGTTCTCTGGACCAAAATTTAGCACATTTCATGGAATGGTTTATTCAGAATAATTCTCTAAGTGTTTAGTCAAAGATGAATTAATTCTGAGGTAACATCCATGTTCATGTCAAACTCAGTGAACCAAAATTTCAATTATAGTTCATAGAGTCTACATAAATTTTTCCTAGGATTTTTGGAGCTAAGAATTTCCCAGAACTGAATTTACAAGCTTTGGAAATTCTCTGAAAATGTTTCTGTATTCATTTGAATACAGGAACTTACAATCTGAATTACCCTGATCAATTCAACTCCAAATGAGCTGAAACTTTTACAGGAGTCTAATAACACCCTATAGAATACTCTGGCAAAATTTGAGGATTTTTGGATAACCCAAACTCCCTCTAAAATTCTTTTACTGAAAAGCTTTAAAGAATTTTCCAGAATTAAATAAAGACATTCATACAAATTGGGTTGCATATTTGGATAGAGTTTGTCAATCTGAATCTAACCCAATTTGAATCACTAAATTTGGAGGTTCCTAGCAAAAGTTATGCTCTTCTAAAGTTTGGGGAAAAATCTGGGATTTGAATAAATCCGGGGAAAAGTTTAAACCTGACTGTGGGACCAGGGACACGTGTCTGCTGCCGGGAGCGCGCCACACGGGCTACAGAATTGTTTTCCGCGCTGTCACAGCCGATCCCGTGCCACAGAGTATCCGGTCCACTGTTTCCGTGCGACTGACGCGTGGGGCCTGTAGCACCTTTGTCTACCTCCTGCCCCCGCGCTTCTGCGCCGCCGGGCTCGCCGGAGTTCGCCGGTTTTCGTCGCTCTGACCAACTCCCGATCTGTCACTCGCCGCCAGGCACTATTTTAACCCGAGGAACACGATGGTGGGACTTCCCCAGACCGGCGAGGTTCCTAAACCACCCCGCACCGGTGCAGCGGCTCTGATGGAGTCCGGCAACGTTGCCCCGATGCTCTAGCCCACCAGAAGTCCCCTGGAAAGGATCTACAGCACTAGTGGAGGTTTGCCCTGCTCAGCATGGACGCATATGGGCTCGGAAACGGCTCCAACCTAGGTTTCATCGTGCACCCGATGCCCCTTATTGTGGTAGCCGATGGAAAAGCTTGAAACAAGTCGTCTACCATGGGTTTCATGCGACGTTTTGTGAAGAAGAAAAGTTGCTACACCAGTCTAGGTTCTATGTGCGAAATTTGCAGAGCTCTAAATGAATATAACCCGAGAATTTCATCGATTCATACCCGCGGGTCAGTTTTCACCGGCTGGAGAGAATCTTCGAAATTCGTTGTCGAGAGGCCGAGGCAGGCTCTGTGCTTCGGGTAGAAGCTGCATGGAGCTCCTGCGCGTCCCAGGGTGGCCTCGCTTGGTCGTGACAAGCTCTGGAGGATGCTGTCCACGGAAGCCGTGGATGGCGGTTTCTTCCGGCCGCCGCTGAAACCGAGTTATCTCAGTATGGAGAGCACGAACGCCCTTGGTGAGTGCACGAGGGGGTCGTGGGGACGATGGTGGTGTTGTTTGTCTGCTCAACCGAGGCTTCACACGCACGTTATGGCGGTGGCCGATCGAGCGGACGGCGTCGGCCGCTGCGGCTGTTTCTCACGCGAGGAAAAGAAACAGAGCGGCGCTGGTCTTCGGGAATGAGCGAAGAGGAGCACGGCAGAGGCTATAAAACGGTCGGGCGGCTTCTCCAGCGCGACGAAATCCAGCAGGAGGTGGAGGCATCGGCTGATCGCGGTGTCGCCCGGTGCTGCGCTCGTCGGTGTCGGGTGCCGACTGAAGAAGGCAAACAGAGACCCAACACTGTGAGATCTTTTGCAATTTTCACTTCACTCAATGACATGTGGGACCCACTGATCAGTCCCTCCTTATCCCCCTCTCCAAATATCTCCCAAGTTTGAAAGTTGAGTGAATTTAATTGTGGGAATTCAAATCTGGTATGCATTTGGATAATTGGGCAAGTTTCATCCAAATTCAAATAGGTATTTGAATTCTTTGTCTTTTAAAGTCCATTTTGCAAAATGGGTTGCAAACTATTTCCATAAATCATGAAACTTTGCACACCCCCTAATTTGGACTCAAGGAATTCAAATATGAAATCTGATTTTTATTTTGGCTGCTGCAAATGAGATTTTTAGCACAACAGTTTTGAATTCCATTGTGTTTTTCTCATTTGAATTTTTGTTTGAACAAATTGTTCCAAATCTGATTTTTGCTTTCTCACACATATGGGAACTTCCCATCCTTGTTTTAGACCCCTCTAGGGTTCCAAGTTCTCAAATGAACATTTGACTTGTGTGAAGAAAGCCCTCATGTGTGTTATCACATGTGGGAAAAAGTTTTTAACAAGTCCCAAATTTCATGCACATGAAACAAAACTTTGCAAACAAGTGTTTCTTTGTATTCATAATTTTGGTACCTTTACATGTAATTACATGTTACTCAGTTTTACCAATGAAAGAACATCATTGGCTGGCACAAAAAAGAACCAAGTCAGTTCGCACTGTCCGACCTTTCGTTGGCGCCATAGTTCGCCCGGTCCGAACTGAGAATGGGTACACTGCAGGAACCTCAACTTCACGTGTAATCCTGTATCAATATGTAACGTTCCGGGTCCCATAATACACATGGTGTGAAAGCATATCAAGTCTACTTTCCAACGCAACAAACGGTGCATCGTTTGGACTTTTCAAGCAGAAGTTATGGCTAAATTGACTAAAGACTGCGCAGAAGGTGAGAAGACGTGCGAGGATCAAAGTCTACTTCTTGAATTGCTCAGTAGCTGGTTTCCCACCTCAAAAAGTGGTGACTTCAGTTCACACCTAGCTAGGAGGGTTGTTCCTAGTATAAATATGACCCTTGTTCTTCTGGAAAAACAACCATTGATCATTTGATAAACAATATAATTCTGAGTGCCTTGCACACCTTTGTTCTTCCTGGTTCTTCATGGACTTGTGAAGTGATCCCACACGGGTCCCCTAATTTATGCTCTAGGCTTCTGGGCCTTTTGTGTGGATTAGTTTCCGGTTTGTGGTTCTGCGGTCGTTCGGAAGATCGAGTCGAAATCCTCAAGGTTTTGGTGCCTCTCTCCCCGTGTAACACCCTAAAAATCTTGTTAAGACCCTAAATCATGTTAAGAGGGGAATTTAAAATTTTTTGGACGTATTGCATGTTTTGCAAAAATTCAAATTCAAACTGGAATTCAATTTAAATTCAAAACAGAAAATAAACAGAAAAAGAAAAAGGAAAACAGAAAAAAAAAACCGGCCAGTGGGCCGAAACCCACCAGCTGGCCCACCCAGCACCCGCGCCAGCCCGCGGCCGCGCGCGCCCCTTCCTCCCACTGACAGGCGGGGCCCGCCAGCTCTTCTTCTACCTCGCGCCCGCGCCGGGATTCTCTCACCCCGGATCAAAACCGACTCGGATTCCTGCGCGTCCCCGCCGAATTCTGGTCGTAGGCGACGCAAACTCGATCTAAACCACCCCGCCGCCCTCCCCCGTCTATAAAACCCCGACCTCGTTCTGTTTTTCCCACGCGATCCGCCGTTTTTACTCCGGTGAGAACCCGAGCCTTCTCCGGCGAATTCTAGCCGATCTAAGCTCGGGAATTCCGATCTAACTCGCTGGTCTTGATCACCGCCTCCGGGGAACCCTGCAGGTGCAGAAAACTCGGTAACTTGCGGTTCAAACACAGCGCCGACGAGCCTCGCCGTGGTTTCACTTCGGACCTCGTCGCCGACCGCTTTCCAGGACCTCCGAGCTCAAGAAAACCCGCGAGGTGAGATCCCCGACCTCCCCTCCACCGATCTATGCCATAAAATCACAGTTCTAGGAAGAATTCTCGAAGATCCGAAAGTCTCCGGCGAGATCACCGCCTCCCGCCGCCGTGCGCCACCGGCAGCGCCGCCCGCGCTCGATCAGAGCGACGTGGCCGCTTGTGCGCCGTCTATTTTAAACGCACGGTAGACTTTAAATCTCCGCGTACCGATTCGGCGTTATAATCTCAGCCTTTTGTTTTAAATCGGACGGTCCACGTCAGCCCCACGTTATAAAGACTGGAAATCTTACGTGCTACCCCCTGGGGTTCTCGGGAAATAAGAGCTAGCCCCAGAAACTTCTGATCTAGCCCCTGGAACTTCAGAAAATCATGTAAATTCATTTAAAAATCAGTTTTAGCCCCTGGACTTAATTAAAATTAGGAAAAACTCCTCTGTTATGTATAGCTAGACCCCTGAAAATTTTTAAAATAATATTATAGACCCTGTAGTGGGGTGAGTTTACCTTTTTAGCCCTGTTTAATATTTAATTTAGGAAATTGAATATGTGGCTAGTGTATAAAATTTAAAAAGTGGGACAAACATATTGTCAAAATTAAATTAAAAACTTTCTCAGTATTTAGAAAACTTGGGAGTGAGATAAAAACATATTTTGGGCTGAAGTGAATCTGTTTAATTTATTATTCACATTTAGGGACACATTTTTAAGTAAAGAATAGTTCTGGAAAATAGGGAAAATAATTGTAAAATAGTTTACATCAGAGGAAAAGGTCAAAAATATATTAGCAAATATTTTAGATCAGAACCTATTCTGTTTAGATGATGTGTCTTGTTATTTTTATAATAAAGTTCACATTTAGGCATAGGAAATAAATCTGAAAATATAGCAAATAGTAAATGATAAATGGAGTTCTAAAATCCAAAGAATTCAGTTTAGGGTTGGTAGAAATTATGAAGACACATATGGAGAAGGAAAATACCATTCATGCATACTTGGTAGCTAAAAGGTGTAGTAATTGAATATAAGGAATTTTTTTAAATTGGAAACTCATACATATAGTATGTAAGTATAAATGTGACCACAAAAGTAGGAATCATATACATATGATTAAAAGTGCATGCAAGCCACAAATCAACACACATAGAGTAACCACAACACATATAATGGTGAATGACTTTCATAAATATGAACGTGTGGTTTGTATGAAGTGGAAGTGTGAACTATGTCTTATGGATTGTTGTTTTTTCTTTTGCTATGTGTGATGGTATGATGTAGAACCTGCTCAAGAGCAAGTTTTTCCTTTCCAAGATCAGGACTACCCATTTCAAGAACAGCAGGAAGGAGGCAAGTGTCCTTGACCACTTTGATCCTATGCTAGGATGTGTAGCTAGAATTATTTGCATTGTCAATTGAAATATGAAACCCATTCTAGGAAGTTTCCCTAGAACTGCATTACCTTGTTTCCTTGTAGCTTGGGTTGGGATTTATTCTATCATGTCATTTATTATTATGCATATGCTTAGCCATGCTTAGAATGGGATATTTGGGACATGAGATCATCAGTTTATTTTAACATACTCTTGAATGATATATTGTGTGTTATGTAGAGGTAGGGATCAAGGCAAGTTGGATGTTTTGGTTGTGTGCTGGGTGCACGAGACTCGGGTTTGTGTTTAGCACTTGCCTGGATCCTAAGGACCGGTTCATGGAGCATGTAACCTGGCTTTACCGTGCCAACCACATGCTGAGATGGGGCAGCTTAGCCAATTAATTAGGTGTACCCCCGGCGTAGTATGGGTGTGTTGGATGGTGCGGGGAGTAGGTGTCAGCTGGACTACCATATGAACCGCAAGGCTCAAGAGGGGGCCAATGCAGCGGGGTTGGAGGCTCTTGTATGCTGTTAGGGGTGAAACCTCAGTGGGCCCATGCTCGTCGGGAATCCCTTTGTAAAGGCTTCGTAGTGATCTCCTGGCTACACACCTGGGAAGTGTGAATGTGGTTCGGAGCCACTGGCATAATGGAGGTTCTATTAGTCCACCCGGCAACGGGGGATGAAATCACTACATGTGGGTACAGTGGTGCAAACTCTGCAGAGTCAAAACTGTCATGACAGCCGTGCTCACGGTCAAGAGCGGCTTGGACTTATTCATGATTAGAGGATGATGGCTTTGGAAGTTGTGGATGTTAAGCGGGGAGCTTAACATTGGAAATGATGTTATGGTTATTGGATTATGATGATGGGATGGGAGATTGGGACCATTTCACCTGTGTAGTAATGTAGGTGCTTAATAAGCTAAGGTGATAGGTATTAATTGCGTAGTGCTTTAACCATGAGTTCAACCTCTCCTTGTTCTAAGCCATGCATGATATAATTTTCCCACACTTGCTGAGTACCATTGGTACTCAACCTTGCATATTTGTTGGTTTATATTGCTGCTCAGGTCAAGATAATGAGGTGGTGTATAATGATCAAGACTTTGGACCCGAAGAAGGTTTCTAGGTTCATGGAGTCCCCCGGGCAACGCCTGTGACGAAGCCCTCAAGAATAATATTCCGCTGCTAGTTTATTTACTTGTGATGAACTTTTTATTGTCCAATGAGACATTTGCTATGTAAGACTTATTTATATTCGACACCTGGCTTCTAATAAATGATGCTTCACTATTTGTCATCACATGTAGGAGAAAATGATCCTGGCATACATGTGATATTCACTCGGTTGTTCTTCGGAAAAACCGGGTGTGACAGAGGTGGTATCAGAGCCAAGGTTGCCCGTAGGAACGTGGACCTAGGTAGAAATGGACGTATTTAAGGGCCTTATTTTCTTAAAAACTATTTTTACAAGGTGTGTGTTGAAAAGTGTTATTTAATGAGTTACTTTCTTCATCTTACCCCAATTTTAATTCAAAATAGGATTTTTGTTTAAGAGTTTATCTAACCCAAGTTTAAATTCTTTTTGTTTTAGATGGTTCGCATGATTCGCACCGCTCGCAAGTCCACAGGAGAGAGAGTTCCCGTAGTTGCCCTTGCCCAAAGAGAGGAGAGCCGTCCGGTGACGTACCTTTCCTACGGATTGGCAGTAGGAGGCTTGTTGCGCCGTCTTCGACGTATGCTCGAAGCCGCCGGCAATACGGGCAAGCTAATCATCCACTATAACTCCACCAGGACCATCCGTGAGAAGAGGGAAGAATGGAGTTCAGAAATGAGGATTATACACGAAAATCAGCTGCTTAAGATCCACCACTCTCCAGCTTGTAGAGCGACACAGGTCGATGCGGAGAAGGATGTCACCTGGGAGGCCATCACCTGCCAGAGTCACATCTATCGTCGCCACCTGGACAGGACTGAGTACATGTATGTCCTCCAACGTGAGAGTGGTACCACGGAGTACAAGTACCCGCCAGTGCAGCAAGGGACTTCCCATGAGCACATGGACTTGTGCTTGGAGGATGCTGCTATGCTCAGCACTCGACTGCAGGAGTGTCAGCAAAAGCTTCAGGATGTTCGGGACACCCTGAAGGAAACGGAGGCATTGCTGCGAGCCTGCTTGAGGGCGAGAGAAAGAGGAGATGGGAATGAACTGTGTGTCATTATGAATGATACATGGACTCTTGACTCCCTAGATCGCTGAGCAATCAGGCGTCGTCGCACTTCTCCACCAGCAGCCTCCCCACCCAAAGCAGAGTCAGAAGGCAGCCGAAATGATGAGGAAGATCCTGAGGAGCCAGCTCAAGAAAACGAGTAGCATAGAGTCTTTCCCTTAAATTAGAAGGATGTCGAGTAGTCGAGTCGTTACGTTAGTTAATGGTGTGTTAATGCTTGGTGTGTGACGTGAGTTGTGGAAGCCATGAGCAATTGTCCACAGCCTCGTCTTTAGATTGTTTTGCTTTGGTGTGTGAACCCACATGAAATAATATTGCATTTATTTTTGTATGAGAAATGAACCCTCAGAGAAGTATGACAAAGCCTCAACACTTCAAAGTACAAACAAGTGAAAGTAGTAAGATGATACTAAATGCTTTCAAATTAACATTGGTTGATTCTGCCAGATGGCCGGAAGAGGAAAAGGACGTGCTGCCAACCCCGCCAACAACAACGATGAGGCATGCAACCCTCATCTTTCTGGAGGCCAGGACCGGGGTGGTCGCCGCGAAGGAGTGGATCCCCTCCACCAAATGCTGGAGAATCAGAATCAGCTCATCCAGAACTTGACTCAAGTGGTGGCCAACTTGCATCAAGTTCCACCTCCACAAGCTGCACCACGCCAACCAAGGTTGAGTGAGTTTCTAGGAACTCAACCTCCAAAGTTTGCAAGTGCTGCTGAACCTCTGGAGGCAGATGATTGGCTTAAGACCATTGAGAGCAAGATGAGGATCATACAGTGCCAAGGGTATGAGAGGGTGCTGTTTGCCTCTCATCAATTGCATGGACCTGCTGCTGATTGGTGGACCGCCTATGTGGCTGCCCATCATGACCCTGAGAACATCACTTGGGAAGAGTTCAAGTGTAGCTTCCGCAACCATTACATCCCAAGAGGTGAACTCAAAAACAAGAGAAAGGAGTTTTTGGGACTGCAGCAGGGAAACATGACGGTGAGGGAATACCTCACTAAATTTACTCAACTATCCCGTTATGCCCCACGGGACATAGAGACTGATGAGCAGAAACAAGGCTGTTTCGTGGAGGGACTTACTGCAGAAATGCAGTGTGCGATGTCCTCAAATGAGTATGAAAGCTTCCAAAAGATGGTGGACAGAGCATTTGTGGTGGAAAGGAAGCTGAAGGCCTTGGAAAATGAGAACAAGAGGAAGGCTGGGTGGTCACACCAAGCCTCGGGTAGCAACACCCGCCCACGTCTGATGCAGCAACCTGCAGGGCAGACGAACCGTGCTGCGGTACCCTACTCAGCACCAAGAGGGTACAACCCGAACTACAGGCCTCCCGCAGCACCAGAACAGCCACAACGTCAGTTTGTACAGCAGCCTCGCCCCGCATATCCATCTCGACCAGCAGTGCAAGGACCCCCAAACCAACCCCAAGACAACAAAGGCCAGTCACCTAAGGTTGGGGTGTAATGTTTTAGCTGTGGTGAAGTGGGGTACTACGCCCATAAGTGCCCAAAGAAGAAGCCCGCGCAGCCACAACAGCAGAATGTAATGAGAGGACGGGTGAACCACGTCACTATGGAGGAAGCACAAGAGGCACCCGACGTGGTAGTTGGTAAGTTTCCTGCCAATTTACACCTTGCAACCCTGCTGTTTGATTCTGGTGCTACCCACTCGTTTATTGCTCAAGGGTTTGTTAAGAAGCATGACCTAGCAACCACACAAATGAACCATATGCTAGCCGTAAACTCTCCAGGTGGAGAAATAAGGACAAGACAAGTGTGTCCCAAAGTGAACCTAGACATTAATGGGGTGGTATTTACTGCTAACCTCATAGTGATAGATTCACAAGGGATAGATATTATCTTGGGTATGGATTGGTTGACAAAACATAAAGGAATCATCCATTGTTCGACCAGAACGGTGGAACTAACTCACCCTAGTGGCACAAGAGTAAAGTTCATAACAATACACGAGCCTAGGAGGGACATTAAATTAAACCAAGTTGAGGTGAAAGTTGAGGAAATCAGGACCATCAGGGAATATCCAGATATTTTTCTGGAGGAGTTGCCAGGGATGCCTCCCGATCGTGAAGTGGAATTCGCAATTGAGCTAGTGCCTGGAACAGCCCCGATATACAAGAGACCTTATCGGATGGACTCCAAGCAGCTGGGAGAACACAAGGATCATTTGAGAGAATTGATGGAGAAGGGGGTATATTCGTCCTAGTTCCTCACCATGGGGAGCTCCATTGATATTTGTGACCAAGAAGGACGGAACCCAAAGGTTATGCGTGGATTACCGTGCCTTGAATGAGGTAACCGTCAAGAACAAGTACCCATTACCCCGCACTGAAGACTTGTTTGATCAGTTGAGGGGAGCTTGTGTGTTCTCGAAAATTGATCTCAGGTCGGGATACCACCAACTCAAGATAAGGCAATCTAATATTCCCAAGACAGCTTTCGTATCTCGGTACGGACTGTATGAATACACTGTCATGCCTTTCGGGCTAACTAATGCCCCGGCATACTTCATGTATCTCATGAACAAGGTATTCATGGAATATATGGACAAATTTGTGGTGGTTTTCATAGATGACATTCTCGTCTTCTCCAAAGATGAAGAAGAGCATGAGAAACATCTAAGGTTGGTGTTGCAAAGGCTGAGAGAACACCAACTATATGCCAAGTTGAGAAAGTGTGAGTTTTGGCTGAAAAGAGTTCCCTTCTTAGGACATATAATCTCGGAGGGAGGAATCTCCGTGGATCCTGCCAAAATCGACGATATACAGAAGTGGAAGACCCCTGAAAATATCGGGGAAGTTCGAAGCTTCTTGGGATTGGCTGGATACTATCGACGGTTTATTGAGGGATTCTCCAAGATCTCGAGACCCCTCACTAAATTGTTGGAAAAGGGAATCACATTCACATGGACGCCACAGTGCGAGACGAGTTTTCAGGAGCTAAAGAAAAGATTGACAACAGCCCCAGTGTTGGTTATGCCAGATATGCAGAAGAATTTCACAGTGTACTGCGATGCCTCTGGAAATGGGTTGGGATGTGTTCTCATGCAAGAAGGGCATGTCGTGGCTTATGCATCCCGACAGCTTCGGAAACACGACAAGAACTATCCTACACACGACTTAGAACTAGCCGCAGTGGTACACACATTGAAAATTTGGCGACACTACTTGATGGGGAAGTGGACAGAGATATATACGGATCATAAGAGTTTGAAGTACATTTTCACACAGCCAGATCTCAACCTCAGACAAAGGAGATGGTTAGAGCTAATCAATGACTTTGATGTAGGCATCAACTATCATCCTGGGAAAGCAAACGTCGTGGCCGATGCTTTAAGTCGGAAAGTGCAGGTCAATAAGTTGAGCTTGAAGGACATGCCTGCAGAATTGAAGGACGAAGCTATAAGGCTCAATCTATGCCTGGTAAATCGTGGGGAAGCCATCGCCATGGAAGTGGACTCCACACTCAAGCAAGAAATCCGCGAGGTTAAAAGAATGACGAGAAGATACGAGAGATCAGACAACTCATCAAGGAAAATAAAGCTCCTGGTTTTAGAGAGGATGAACAAGGAACGGTGTGGCACGGGAAAAGAATCTGTGTGCCAGAAGTAAAGGGGATCCGTGAATTGATTTTGAAGGAGGCTCATGATTCTGACTATTCCATTCATCCTGGGAGTACGAAGATGTACCAGGACCTCAAGAGCAGGTATTGGTGGTATGGCATGAAACGAGATGTCGCGGAACATGTTGCCCTATGTGACACATGTCAATTAGTGAAAGAAGAACATCAACGACCCGTTGATTATTGCAACCACTCAAAGTGCCTGAATGGAAATGGGAAGAAATCAGCATGGATTTCATCGTGGGATTGCCTAGGACCCAATCAGGGTATGATTCGATATGGGTCATCATTGATAGGCTAACCAAGGTAGCTCACTTCATCCCCGTAAAGGAAAGCTACAGTGGATCCAAATTGGTGGAGTTATACATGTCAAGGATCGTGTGTTACCGTGGTGTGCCGAAGAAGATAGTGTCGGACCGAGGGACACAGTTCACCTCGAGGTTTTGGCAGAAGTTGCATGAAACCATGGGAACCCATCTAAATTTCAGCTCTGCCAATCATCCCCAAACTGACGGATAGACGGAGAGAACCAATCAAATCCTTGAAGATATGCTGAGGGCATGTGCACTCAAAAACAATAGGAGTTGGGACAAGAACTTACCGTATGCGGAGTTTTCCTATAATAACAGCTATCAAGCTAGTATGAAGATGTCACCGTTTGAAGCTTTGTATGGGAGGAAGTGCAGAACTCCCCGATTTTGGAACCAAACGGGGGAAAGTAAAGTGTTTGGTCCCGAAGTACTACAAGAAGCTGAGGCGAAAGTGAGGGAAATTCGCAACAACTTGAGGATAGCACAGACACGCCAAAAGAGCTATGCTGATGTACGAAGAAGAGAGCTCGTTTTCAACCTGGGAGACTATGTCTATCTCAAGGTGTCCCCTATCAGAGGACTTCGTCAGTTCAAGGTGAAGGGGAAGTTGTCACCTCGATACATCGGACCCTTTCAAGTTCTGGAAACGAAAGGCGAAGTGGCGTATCAACTAGAGTTACCGGCTCGTCTATCGGATGTGCACGATGTATTCCATGTGTCACAACTCAAGAAATGCCTGAGGACGCCTGAAGAGGTGTTACCCATGAATGAAGTGGACGTAGCTGAGGATTTGTCTTATGCCGAGCAACCATACAAGATTTTGGAGACAATGGAACGCCTCACCAGGAATAAAAGAATCCGAATGTGCAAGGTGCAGTGGAAGCATCACTCAGAAGAGGAAGCCACCTGGGAGCCGGAAGACGAGCTCAAGGCACAATTTCCGGAATTGTTTTCTTAGAACCACCAATCTCGAGGACGAGATTTTTTTAAGGGGGGTAGAGCTGTAACACCCCAAAAATCTTGTTAAGACCCTAAATCATGTTAAGAGGGGAATTTACAAATTTTTGGACGTATTGCATGTTTTGCAAAAATTCAAATTCAAACTGGAATTCAATTTAAATTCAAAACATAAAAGAAACAGAAAAAGAAAAAGGAAAACAGAAAAAAACCGGCCAGTGGGCCGAAACCCACCAGCCGGCCCACCCAGCACCCGCGCCAGCCCGTGGCCGCGCGCGCCCCATCCTCCCACTGACAGGCGGGGCCCGCCAGCTCTTCTTCTACCTCGCGCCCACGCCGGGATTCTCTCACCCCGGATCAAAACCGACCCGCATTCCTGCGCGTCCCCGCCGAATTCCATTCGTAGGCGACGCAAACTCGATCTAAGCCACCCTGCCACCCTCCCCCGTCTATAAAAACCCCGACCTCGTTCTGTTTTTCCCACGCGATCCGCCGTTTTTACTCCGGTGAGAACCCGAGCCTTCTCCGGCGAATTCTAGCCGATCTAAGCTCGGAAATTCCGATATAACTCGCTGGTCTTGATCCACCGCCTCCGGGGAACCCTGCAGGTGCAGAAAACTCGGTGACTTGCGGTTCAAACACAGCGCCGACGAGCCTCGCTGTGGTTTCACTTCGGACCTCGTCGCCGACCGCCTTCCAGGACCTCCGAGCTCAAGAAAACCCCCAAGGTGAGATCCCCGACCTCCCCTCCACCGATCTATGCCATAAAATCACAGTTCTAGGAAGAATTCTTGAAGATCCGAAAGTCTCCGGCGAGATCACTGCCTCCCGCCGCCGTGCGCTGCCGGCAGCGCCGCCCGCGCTCGATCAGAGCGACGTGGCCGCTTGTGCGCCATCTATTTTAAATCGCACGGTAGACTTTAAATCCCCGCGTACCGGTTCAGCGTTATAATCTCAGCCGTTTGTTTTAAATCAGACGGTCCACGTCAGCCCCGCGTTATAAAGACTGGAAATCTTATGTGCTACCCCTGGGGTTCTCGGGAAATAAGAGCTAGCCCCAGAAACTTCTGATCTAGCCCCTGGAACTTCAGAAAATCATGTAAATTCATTTAAAAATCAGTTTTGGCCCCTGGACTTAATAAAAATTAGGAAAAACTCCTCTGTTATGTATAGCTAGACCCCTGAAAATTTTTAAAATAATATTATAGACCCTGTAGTGGGGTGAGTTTACCTTTCTAGCCCTGTTTAATATTTAATTTAGGAAATTGAATATGTGGCTAGTGTTTAAAATTTAAAAAATGGGACAAACATATTGTCAAAATTAAATTAAAAACTTTCTCAGTATTTAGAAAACTTGGGAGTGAGATAAAAACATATTTTGGGCTGAAGTGAATCTGTTTAATTTATTATTCACATTTAGGGACACATTTTTAAGTAAAGAATAGTTCTGGAAAATAGGGAAAATAATTGTAAAATAGTTTACATCAGATGAAAAGGTCAAAAATATATTAGCAAATATTTTAGATCAGAACCTATTCTGTTTAGATGATGTGTCTTTTTATTTTTATAATAAAGTTCACATTTAGGCATAGGAAATAAATCTGAAAATATAGCAAATAGTAAATGATAAATGGAGTTCTAAAATCCAAAGAATTCAGTTTAGGGTTGGTAGAAATTATGAAGACACATATGGAGAAGGAAAATACCTTTCATGCATACTTGGTAGCTAAAAGGTGTAGTAATTGAATATAAGGAATTTATTTAAATTGGAAACTCATATATATAGTATGTAAGTATAAATGTGAAAACAAAAGTAGGAATCATATACATATGATTAAAAGTGCATGCAAGCCACAAATCAACACACATAGAGTAACCACAACACATATAATGGTGAATGACTTTCATAAATATGAATGTGTGGTTTGTATGAAGTGGAAGTGTGAACTATGTCTTATGGATTGTTGTTTTCTTTTTGCTATGTGTGATGGTATGATGTAGAACCTGCTCAAGAGCAAGTTATTCCTTTCCAAGATCAGGACTACCCATTTCAAGAACAGCAGGAAGGAGGCAAGTGTCCTTGACCACTTTGATCCTATGCTAGGATGTGTAGCTAGAATTATTTGCATTGTCAATTGAAATATGAAACCCATTCTAGGAAGTTTCCCTAGAATTGCATTACCTTGTTTCCTTGTAGCTTGGGTTGGGATTTATTCTATCATGTCATTTATTATTATGCATATGCTTAGCCATGCTTAGAATGAGATATTTGGGACATGAGATCATCAGTTTATTTTACCATACTCTTGAATGCGATATTGTGAGTTATGTAGAGGTAGGGATCAAGGCAAGTTGGATGTTTTGGTTGTGTGCTGGGTGCACGAGACTCGGGTTTGTGTTTAGCACTTGCCTGGATCCTAAGGACCGGTTCATGGAGCATGTAACCTGGCTTTACCGTGCCAACCACATGCTGAGATGGGGCAGCTTGGCCAATTAATTAGGTGTATCCCCGGCGTAGTATGGGTGTGTTGGATGGTGCAGGGAGTAGGTGTCAGCTGGACTACCATATGAACCGCAAGGCTCAAGAGGGGGCCACTGGAGCGGGGTTGGAGCCTCTTGTATGCTGTTAGGGGTGAAACCTTAGTGGGCCCACGCTCGTCGGGAATCCCTTTGTAAAGGCTTCGTAGTGATCTCCTGGCTACACACCTGGGAAGTGTGAATGTGGTTCGGAGCCACTGGCATAATGAAGGTTCTTTTAGTCCACCCGGCAACGGGGGATGAAATCACTATATGTGGGTACAGTGGTGCAAACTCTGCAGAATCAAAACTGTCATGACAGCCGTGCTCACGGTCAATAGCGGCTTGGACTTATTCATGATTAGAGGATGATGGCTTTGGAAGTTGTGGATGTTAAGCGGGCAGCTTAACATTGGAAATGATGTTATGGTTATTGGATTATGATGATAGGATGGGAGATTGGGACCATTTCACCTGTGTAGTAATGTAGGTGCTTAATAAGCTAAGGTGATAGGTATTAATTGCGTAGTGCTTTAACCATGAGTTCAACCTCTCCTTGTTCTAAGCCATGCATGATATAATTTTCCCACACTTGCTGAGTACCATAGGTACTCAACCTTGCATATTTGTTGGTTTATATTGCTGCTCAGGTCAAGATAATGAGGTGGTGTATAATGATCAAGACTTTGGACCCGAAGAAGGTTTCTAGGTTCATGGAGTCCCCCGGGCAACGTCTGTGACGAAGCTCTCAAGAATAATATTCCGCTGCTAGTTTATTTACTTGTGATGAACTTTTTATTGTCCAACGAGACATTTGCTATGTAAGACTTATTTATATTCGACACCTGGCTTGTAATAAATGATGCTTCACTATGTCATCACATGTATGAGAAAATGATCCTGGCATACATGTGATATTCACTCGGTTGTTCTTCGGAAAAACCGGGTGTGACACCCCGTCGCTTGGTTGCAACCAACCTTGGCTGGTATAAAGCTAGTTATCTCGGATTGTGGTTCTGTGGTCATTCGGAAATCGAGTCGAAGTTCTCAAAGGCTTTGGTGCCTCTCTCCCCGTCACTTGGTCGCATCCAACCTTGGCAGGTATAAAGCTAGTTACCCTGCTGTTCTCAGCTAGTTACCATTGTTCGTTCCGCTGTCTGATCTTTCCATTTTCCCTTTGTTGTACCTACTGCCGTAAAGATCGGGCCACCCCCGGGTTTCACTCTATCATTTGGTACCAGATTTTGGGTTTACACGGTAGGTACGGTCCTCATATCATCTATTTGTTATCACCATTTTTTCTGTTATCCATCTCGTGTTTTTTGTGTCATAACTATAGTCTACTAAACCACCACAAAAAGTAACCGAACCTGTGTAGTACCACTGATCTTGTGTCATTTACATCATTTCTTGTTGCCATATCCATCTATATTGTGTTGGTCAGACCGCATCTTGTTTGCATAAAAAAGAAAAAAGAAAAAATACAAGTGAAAAAAAAGAGATTTAAAGGGCTGCAATATAATAATCATTGTTGAAAAAAATTCAGATTGGGCAACGAAGTTTACTTGTCTTTTGACTTGGTTTATGACACTTGATTTTCGGTGCTACAAGCCTTCCTTGTTTAGCCATCCAAGCTCCACAAAAATCCGTAACCGGATCTCCCGACTCATGAACCTTTCAACCGCTTAATCAGAGAAGGAATACTACCACATTTTGCACACTCACAGTCCTTGAGAACATGTAAGAACTTTGGTAAGCAAGTGGTGAGATTGTGTGATTCCACTAAAATATCCTATACCGTTTTCCCTCCATTGCTCTAACATTGCAGGATCTGCTTCAATCGTTCGTGGTGGTAATTCTGAAAAAGAACCACGAGTTTCACGAGCCGGGCTACACCAATTCGGAAACTCACTATTAGAGACCATGGAAAGGATGTTTAGTAAACGTCTCCCACCAGCCGGTGGAAGGGCTCCACTACATCAACATGAAGAATTTGGTGAAAAAAAATCAGATTTTAGGATTGGTTTGCGTAACCGTTTCAGAAATGATTGTGGATGGTGATGGAAGACGTGCGGGTCTCAATATCAGCATAGAGGAAGAACTCAAGGGCATGGTCAAGGCCAACGTGTTCGCTTTGATGCTGAGCAAAAGGTACATGATTATTATTATGACAAATATGAAAACCCTTTTGCAGATCATGGGCAATTTGATTATCAACATGATTGACGTCGGGGTGCTGACTATGTTGGAGAACAAGGTCGCTCCTATGGTAGCCGATCTATCTCATATTTGTGCCACCGGCAGCAACCCTATACATCTGTTATTGTGGGTAAATATCAAGGCGCTGCAGCTAAATATTCTCCATCTATTGGTGCTACGAAGATATCAGTTTCTACTGCTTCTTCACCTACAATTCAGCAAGAACAACAACTCCACGCTGCAAGCACATTAGCCCCATCTATTGCATCGGTGGTTGCATCCTCCTCGCATAGCCGAGTGATTAATTGTCACAAGTACCAAAGTCGTGGACATATTGCTGCTGAATGTCCTACACGGAAAACCATGATTATTAATGAACAAGGTGAAGGGGAATCTGAGAATGAACCACAAGATGCACCAATCTTTGATGAGGAAATTGGAAATAACAAGAATGTGACCCAACCTGATGAAGGTGAATCTGAAAATGAACCACAAGATGCACCAATATTTGATGAGGAAATTGTATATGATGAAAATATGATCCAGCCCGATGAAGATGATAATAATTGCATCATTTCTCATCGAATGCTTAATGTTACTAGTGCAACTGTAGAAAATGAACAACAACACAATTTGTTTCACTCCGGAGGCATGATCAAGGAGAATCTATGCAAAATTATTCTTAATCATGGCAGCTGCAATAATATTGCAAGTCAGGAATTGGTGGAGAAATTGGAGTTCAAACAGCGGCATCTTCCTAATCCATACAAGATGCAGAGGTTTCATGATTGTGGGGCACTCCGTGTAACCAACATCATGACTGTTCCTTCCTCTATTGGGAAGTATAAAGACAAAGTGAAATGTGATGTGGATCCTATGCACGCATACGAACTGCTTTTGCAAATACCTTTGTTACATTTTCCAGCAATTCAGATTTGTGATCGTGTTAACAAACTTATCTTCATGAACAATTAAGAGCCTCCCACTTTACTTCCTTGGCAATTGGAAGAAATTAAGAAGAAAAAATAATTCGCCGAGAGAGTTAGAACCACTTGCGAGTGACCCACAACAAAGTAAGAGAGTGGCTCCAAAGCCAAATAAAACCCCACAGCCGCAAATGACCGAGCCAAATGGAAAAGAGGGTTTAGTGATGATAGCTACAATAGGAGATTTAAAAAATTGAGTGAACCCAATGCCATGTTCTTTGTACTCCCGTGCAATGACAATTTTATTTTTCCTAATGACTTACAATCTACTTTGCCAAGTGCATGTTTTGATGTGTCACAGAAATTTGAAGATGTGTGTCCTAAGGAAGAACCACTAGGGATGACACTCAAGAAAGGAGTTGAACATCAAATTGACTTAGTTCCTGTTGCTTCACTTCTAACCCATGCACCATACTGCACCACCTGAAAGAAACAAAACAAATTCGATGCCATGAGCAGGACCTCATCGACAAATGGTATGTGCATGAAAGTTTTTCACCTTGTGCAAATTTTGCTTTCATAGTTCCAAAGAAACATGGCTCATGGAAAATATTTGCTGATTGTCATGCAATAAATAATATTACAATAAGGTATAAGAATCCCATACTTTTGCTTGATGACATAGTTGATGACCTTAATGGTGCTATCATTTTCACAAAAGTTGACGTGAGGACTGGCTATCAAAAAATCCGAATGCGAGAAAGAGATAAGTGGAAAACAACTTTTAAAACAAAGCGTGATTTACATGGCTGGTTGATAGTGCTACTTGGATTGTCAAATGCTCCTAGTACTTTTTTGAGATTAATGAATCCTGTTCCTAAAGCCTTCATTGAAAAATGTGTTGAATTTAAATTTGACGGTATCATATTTTACAGAAAATTTCTTGACAAACATGTTAATGAAAAAAATGTGTGCTTGCTGTTTTGAGGAAGAAATGCTCTTATGCTATCCTTGCCAAGTGCACCTTTTGCATCGACAAGGTAGTTTTTCTTTGCTTTGTTGTTTCAGCTTAGGGCATAGAGGTCAACGAAGAAAAATTGTAGCTGTTTATGAATGGTTGTTGCTGCCCCAATCTTCAAGTGCTGCTGTCCCAATCAATGAGTTGATAAAGAAGGATGCACATTTTTGTTCATGAAGACCAAAAGAAAAACACTTGAAGAGCTGAAAATAAAGTTTTCAACATCCAACTCCTTGCATTTTCAGATTTTGGTAAGACTTTTTGTGATGCAAGTGAGTTAGGGATCGAAGGAGTGCTTATGCAAGAAGCTTATCCAACTGCATACTTCAGTGAAAAGCTAAGTGGTCCAACTCCAAATTGTTTTTCTTATGATGAACAATTGTATGCTCTGTTGGGGTATTTGGAAACTTGACAGGTCTATCTTTTTTCTAAATTTTTTGTGATACATGCAGATAATGAATGTTTGAAATATCTTAAGTTTCAATTCAAATTGAACAAAAGACATGCTAAATGGAGTCTACTCATTGGGATATTTTCTTACATTTTCTTGTACAAAAAAGGAAAGGACAATGTTGTTGCAGACGTTTTATCTAGACGCCATATTTTGTTGTCTCAACTTGATGCAAAAGTTCTTGGATTAGAAAGTATCAAAGACTTGTATGCCACTGATTCATATTTTTCTATACCATTTTCCATGTGTTGTGATGGAAAGGGATGGAAAAAGATTCATATGCATAATGGATATTTATTTGGGGCTAACAAAGTTTGCACTCTAGATTGCTCTGTTTGTCTAATGTTTGTGCAGAACACTCATGTCCGGGGATTGATTGATCACTTTAGTGTCAAGAAAACTGTAATACCCTCAAATTCATTTCCTTGCATTGCATACATTTTTCATAGAGAAACATTAAAAAAGAAGTAGAAATGAAGAAAGAATCATAAAAATGGTAGGGAATGGGAAAAAGATAGCTGAAATGAGGCAATTCCAATTTGTCGAAGTGCGCTGTCGACACTTCCCCGGGGCGCGGGACACGTGGCGCCTTCGGAGATCACCCCTGTGGAAGGGATGAGGTCCGGCCACGCGGGACATGTGGCGCCTTCGGGGCTCACCCCTACGGAAGGTATGAGGTCCGGCCCCGCGGGACACGTGGCGCCTTCGGAGCTCACCCCTGCGGAAGGGATGAGGTCCGGCCCCGCGGGACACGTGACGCCTTCGGTGCTCACCCCTGCGGAAGGGATGAGGTCCGGCCCGGCGGGACACGTGGCGCCTTCGGAGCTCAACCCTGCGGAAGGGATGAGATCCGGCCCAGTGGGACACATGGCGCCTTCGGAGCTCACCCCTGCGGAAGGGATGAGGTCCGGCCCCGCCGGACACGTGGCGCCCTCGGAGCTCACCCCTGCGGAGGGAGTGAGGCTCGGCTCTGCTGGCCGCGTGGCAGGCCCGGAGCTCGCCTCTGAGGAGAGGGGAGGCCCGACCCCCGCTGGACACGTGGCGCCTCCAGAGCTCACCCTGCAGAGGAGGCGAGGTCCTTAGGCGGTTTTTCCCTTTCTGTCCGCGGGAGTGCCCGATACTGAGGGTACCGACATAATTTCCCCAAAATTTTCCCCACATTTGGGGGGATAAAATCCCCAAGGCTGCCGCACATAGTTGAAAAGATAAGTTTGTTAAGATCCAAAACAAATTGAATAGGACTCTTATTTGAACTCCAATTGGAGTAGGACTCTTCCCCCCCCCCCCCCTTATAAATAGAACCCAAAACCCTCCCTTGGCCGTTACCCCTTTCCTAATTTTCCCGCTCCCAAGTCGGCGACTTGGAGGCCCTAGCACCAAACTCGCCGAGTTGCACCCCCTCGCCGGAGTTCAGTTGCCGGTGAGCCTGCCGACGAGCCCCGTCACGCCTCGCCATCGCCGGAAAAGAGCCACGACCATAAGAGAAGTAAGGTAGGTCTTTGTTACCCATCTTACGACGTCGTCGCTGTTTCTACGCATCTGTTTTCTTCGTCCCCCTTCGAGCAGAAACTTTTACGTGTCGACAGATCGTGTTTTGATTGGTTTTTGACCGTGGAATTAATCTAGATCTTGAGTCAAGATCATCACCACGTCCACACTTGATCCCTAAACCCTTGTGCATCATAAAACCCAATGAAAGCCCATTAAAATGTCACACCCGGTTTTTCCGAAGAACAACCAAGTGAATATCACATGTATGCCAGGATCATTTTCTCATACATGTGATGACAAATAGTGAAGCATCATTTATTACAAGCCAGGTGTCGAATATAAGTAAGTGTTACATAGTAAATGTCTCGATGGACAATAATAAGTTCATCACAAGTAAATAAACTAGCAGCGGAATATTATTCTTTAGGGCTCCATCACAGGCGTTGCCCGGGGGTCTTCATGAACCTAAAAACCTTCCTCGAGTCCAAAATCATGGTCATTATACACCACCTCATTATCTTGACCTGAGCAGCAATATAAACCAACAAATATGCAAGGTTGAGTACCAATGGTACTCAGCAAGTGTGGGAAAATTATAACATGCATGGCTAGAACAAGGAGAGGTTGAACTCATGGTTAAAGCACTACGCAATTAACACCTATCACCTTAGCTTATTAAGCACCTACATTACCACACAGGTGAAATGGTCCAAATCTCCCATCCCATCATCATAATCCAATAACCATAACATCATTACCAATGTTAAGCTCCCCGCTTAACTTCCAAAACCGTCAATCCTCTAATCATGAATAAGTCCAGGCCGCTCTTAACCGTGAGCACGGCTGTCAAGACAGTTTTGACTCTGTAGAGTTTGTACCACTGTACCCACATGTAGTGATTTCATCCCCCGTTGCCGGGTGGACTAAAAGAACCTCCATTATGCCAGTGGCTACGATCCACATTCACACTTCCCAGGTGTGCAGCCAGGAGATCACTACGAAGCCTTTACAAAGGGATTCCCGACGAGCGTGGGCCCACTGAGGTTTCACCCCTAACAGCATACAAGAGGCTCCAACCCCGCTGCAGTGGCCCCCTCTTGAGCCTTGCGGTTCATATGGTAGTCCAGCTGACACCTACTCCCCGCACCATCCAACACACCCATACTACGCCGGGGATACACCTAATTAATTGGCCAAGCTGCCCCATCTCAGCATGTGGTTGGCACTGTAAAGCCAGGTTACATGCTCCATGAACCGGTCCTTAGGATCTAGGCAAGTACTAAACACAAACCCAAGTCTCGTGCACCCAGCACACAACCAAAACATCCAACTTGCCTTGATCCCTACCTCTACATAACTCACAATATCTCATTCAAGAGTATGGTAAAATAAACTGATGATCTCATATCCCAAGTATCCCATTCTAAGCATGGCTAAGCATATGCATGTAAATAAATGACATGACAAAATAAATCCCAACCCAAGCTACAAGGAAACAAGGTAATGCAATTCTAGGGAAACTTCCTAGCATGGGTTTCATATTTAACTTGACAATGCAAATAATTCTATCTACACATCCTAGCATAGGATCAAAGTGGTCAAGGACACTTGCCTCCTTCTTGCTGCTCTTGAAATGGATAGTCCTGATCTTGGAAAGTGATAGCTTGCTCTTGAACAGGTTCTACTTCATACCATCACACATAGCAAAAGAAAAACAACAATCATAAGACATAGTTCACACTTCTACTTCATACAAACCACACATTCACATTTATGAAAGTTCTTTACCATTATATGTGTTGTGGATACTCTATGTGTGTTGATTTGTGGCTTGCATACACTTTTATTTATATGTGTATGATTCCTACTTTGGTGTTCACATTTATACTCACATACTATATATATATATGTATATATGTGTGTTTCAGTTTTAAATAAATTCCTTATATTAAACTACCAAGTATGTATGAAAAGTATTTTTCTTCTCCATATGTGCCTTCATAATTTCTATCAACCCTAAACTGAACTCTTTGGATTTTCAAAACTCCATTTATCATTTACTAGTTGCTATAATTTCAGATTTATATTCCTATGCATAATTGTGTATTTTATTATGAAATTAGTAATACACATCATCTAAACAATATAGGTTCTGGTCCTAAATAATTTAATAACATATTTTGACCTTGGCCTCTGATGTAAACTATTTCATAATTATTTTCCCTATTTTTCTACAACTATTCTTTACTTAAAAATGTGTCCCTATACTAATAAATGTGAATAATAGATGAAACAGATTCATTTCAGCCCAAAAATATATTTTTATCTCACTCCAAAGTTTTCTAAGTACTGAGAAAGCTTTTAATTAATTTTGAAAATTATGTTTGTCCCACTTTTTAATTTTTTAAACACTAGTTACATATTCAATTTTCTAAATTAAATACTAAACAGGGCTAAAATAATGAATTCACCCCATTACAGGGGGGTCTAGCTACACTTATCAGAGGTGTTTTTCCTAATTTCTATTAAGTCCAGGGGCTAAAACTGATTTTTAAATGAATTTACATGATTTTCTGGAGTTCCAGGGGCTAGATCTGAAGTTTCCGGGGCTAGCTCTTATTTCCCGAGAACCCCAGGGGGTAGCACGTAAGAATTCCAGTCTTTATAATGCGGGGTTGACGTGGCTGAGATTATAACATCGAACCGGTACGCGGGGTTTTAAAGTCTACCGTGCGATTTAAAATAAACGGCGCACAAGCGGCCACGTCGCTCTGATCGAGCGCGGGCGGCGCTGCCGGTGGCGCACGGCGGCGGGAAGCGGCGATCTCGCCGGAAAGTTTCGGATCCTTGAGAATTCTGCCTAAAACTGTGATCTCATGGCATATATCGGTAGAGGGGAGGTCAGGGATCTCACCTCGGGGGTTTTCTCGAGCTCGGGGGTCCTGGAAAGTGATCGGCGGCGAGGTCCGAGGCAAAACCACGGCGAAGCTCATCGGCGCTGGATTTACACCGTAAGTCTTCGGGTTTTCTGCACCTGCAAAGTTCCCCGGAGGCGGTGGATCAAGACCAGCGAGTTAGATCAGAGTTTCCGAGCTTAGATCGGCCAGAATTCACCGGCGAAGTCCTTGTGCTCACCGGAGTGAAAATCGGCGATCGCGTGAGAAAAACTGATCGGATCGGGGGTTTTTATAGCCGGGGGAGGGCGGTGGGTCTGTTGTGATCGAGTTGGAGTCCTCTGGGACCAGAATTCGGCTGCGGGACGGGCTTTCCCGGTCGGTTGCGATTTCGCGCGCTCGGGAGAAAAGTCCGGGGTCGCGGGGGCTCGGGGTTAGGGATGACAGGTGGGTCCCACCCATCGGTGAGGGGCAGCACGGCGCGCGCGGGGGCGGGCTGGTGCGGGAGTAGCTGGGCCGGCTGGCGGGTTTCGGCCCACTGGCCAGTTTTTTCCCGTTTTCTCTTTTTCTTTTTCCATTTCTTTTCTGTTTTGAGTATAATTTGAATTCCAGTTTGAATTTGAATTTTTGCAAAACATGCAACACGTCCAAAAATTTTTAAATTCCCCTCTAAACATGGTTTAGAGTTTTAAATCAAAATTTGGGGTGTTACAGCTCTACCCCCCTTAAAAGAAATCTCGTCCTCGAGATTGGTGTTTCTAAGAAAACAATTCCGGAAATTGTGCCTTGAGCTCATCTTCCCGTTCCCAGGTGGCTTCCTCTTCTGAGTGATGCTTCCACTGCACCTTGCACATACGGATTCTTTTATTTCTGGTGAGGCGTTCCATTGTCTCCAAAATCTTGTAGGGTTGCTCGGTATAAGACAAATCTTCAGCTACATCCACTTCATTCATGGGTAACACCTCTTCAGGCGTCCTCAGGCATTTCTTGAGTTGTGACACATGGAATACATCGTGCACGTCCGATAGATGAACCGGTAACTCTAGTTGGTACGCCACTTCGCCTTTTCTTTCCAAAACTTGAAAGGGTCCGATGTATCGAGGTGACAACTTCCCTTTCACCTTGAACCGACGAAGTCCTCTGATAGGGGACACCTTGAGATAAACATAGTCTCCCACGTTGAAAACGAGCTCTCTTCTTCGTACATCAGCATAACTCTTCTGGCGTGTTTGTGCTATCCTCAAGTTGTTGCGAATCTCCCTCACCTTTGCCTCGGCTTCTTGTAGCACTTCTGGACCAAACACTTTACTTTCTCCTGTTTGGTTCCAAAATAGGGGAGTTCTGCACTTCCTTCCATACAAAGCTTCAAACGGTGACATCTTCATACTAGCTTGATAGCTGTTGTTATAGGAAAACTCCGCATACGGTAAGTTCTTGTCCCAACTTCTATTGTTTTTGAGTGCACATGCCCTTAACATATCTTCAAGGATCTGATTGGTTCTCTCCGTCTGCCCGTCAGTTTGGGGATGATAGGCAGAGCTGAAGTTCAGATGGGTTCCCATGGTTTCATGCAACTTCTGCCAAAACCTCGAGGTGAACTGTGTCCCTCGGTCCGACACTATCTTCTTTGGCACTCCATGGTAACACACAATCCTTGACATGTACAATTCTGCCAATTTGGATCCGCTGTAGCTTTCTTTCACAGGGATGAAATGAGCTACCTTGGTTAGCCTATCAATAATGACCCATATTGAATCATACCCGGATTGGGTCCTAGGCAATCCCACGATAAAATCCATGCTGATTTCTTCCCACTTCCATTCAGGCACTTTGAGTGGTTGCAGCAATCCCGCGGGTCGCTGATGTTCTGCTTTCACCAACTGACATGTGTCACATAGGGCAACATGTTCCGCGACATCTCGCTTCATGCCATACCACCAATACCTGCTCTTGAGGTCCTGGTACATCTTCGTACTCCCAGGATGAATGGAATAGTCGGAATCGTGAGCCTCCTTCAAAATTAATTCAAGGATCTCCTTTACTTCTGGCACGCAGATCCTTTTCCCGTGCCACACCGTTCCTTGTTCATCCTCTCTAAAACCAGGAGCTTTATTTTCCTTGATGAGCTGTCTGATCTCTTCTATCCTCTCATCATTCTTTTGACCCTCGCGTATGTCTTGCTCGAGTGTGGAGTCCACTTCCATGGCGATGGCTTCACCACTATTTACTAGACATAGATTGAGCCTTATAACCTCGTCCTTCAATTCTGCAGGCATGTCCTTCAAGCTCAACTTATTGACCTGCACTTTCCGACTCAAAGCATCGGCCACGACGTTTGCTTTCCCGGGATGATAGTTGATGCCCACATCAAAGTCATTGATTAGCTCTAACCATCTCCTTTGTCTGAGGTTGAGATCTGGCTGTGTGAATATGTACTTCAAACTCTTATGATCCGTATATATCTCTGTCCTCTTCCCCATCAAATAGTGCCGCCAAATTTTCAACGCGTGTACCACTGCAGCTAGTTCTAGGTCATGTGTAGGATAGTTCTTCTCGTGCTTCCGAAGCTGCCGGGATGCATATGCCACGACATGTCCTTCTTGCATGAGAACACATCCCAACCCATTTCCAGAGGCATCGCAGTACACTGTGAAATTCTTCTGCATATCTGGCATAACCAACACTGGGGCTGTTGTCAATCTCTTCTTTAACTCCTGAAAGCTCGTATCGCACTGGGGCGTCCAGGTGAATGTGATCCCCTTCTCCAAAATTTTGGTGAGAGGTCTCGAGATCTTGGAGAATCCCTCAATAAACCGTCGATAGTATCCAGCCAATCCCAAAAAGCTTCGAACTTCCCCGACATTTTCAGGGGTTTTCCACTTCTAGATATCTTCGATTTTGGCGGGATCTACGGAGATTCCTCCCTCCGAGATTATATGTCCTAAAAAGGGAACTCTCTTCAGCCAAAACTCACACTTGCTCAACTTGGCATATAGTTGGTGTTCTCTCAGCCTCTGTAACACCAACCTTAGATGTTTCTCATGTTCTTCTTCATCTTTGGAGAAGACGAGAATATCATCTATGAAAACCACCACAAATTTGTCCAGATATTCCATGAATACCTTGTTCATGAGGTACATGAAATATGCCGGGGCATTGGTTAGCCCGAAAGGCATGACAGTGTATTCATACAGACCGTACCGAGATACGAAAGCTGTCTTGGGAATATCATATTGCCTTATCTTGAGTTGGTGGTATCCCGACCTGAGATCAATTTTCGAGAACACGCAAGCTCCCCTCAACTGATCAAACAAGTCTTCAATGCGGGGTAATGGGTACTTGTTCTTGATGGTCACCTCATTCAAGGCACGGTAATCCACGCATAACCTTTGAGTTCCATCTTTCTTAGGCACAAATATCACCGGAGCTCCCCATGGTGAGGAACTAGGGCGAACATACCCCTTTTCCATCAATTCTCTCAAATGATCCTTGAGCTCTTCTAGCTGCTTAGAGTCCATTCGATAAGGTCTCTTGTATATCGGGGCTGTTCCCGGTACTAGCTCAATCGCGAATTCCACGTCACGGTCGGGAGGCATACCTGGCAACTCCTCCGGAAAAACATCTGGATATTCCCTGATAGTCCTGATTTCCTCAACTTTCACCTCCACTTGATTTAATTTGATGTCCCTCCTAGGCTCGTGTATCGTTATGAACTTTACTCTTGTGCCACTGGGGTGAGTTAGTTCCACCGTTATGGTCAAACAATGGATGATTCCTTTATGTTTGGTCAACCAATCCATACCCAAAATAATATCTATCCCTTGTGAATCTATCACTATGAGGTTAGCCGTAAATACTACCCCATTAATGTCTAGGTTCACTTTGGGACACACTTGTCTTGTCCTTATTTCTCCACCTGGAGAGTTTACCGCTAGCATATGGTTCATTTGTGTGGTTGCTAGGTCATGCTTCTTAACAAACCCTTGAGCAATGAACGAATGGGTAGCACCAGAATCAAACAGCATAGTTGCAAGGTGTAAATTGGCAGGAAACTTACCAACTACCACGTCGGGTGCCTCTTGTGCTTCCTCCATAGTGACGTGGTTCACCCGTCCTCTCATTACGTTCTGCTGCTGTGGCTGCGTGGGCTTCTTCTTTGGACACTTATGGGCGTAGTGCCCCACTTCACCACAGCTGAAACATTGCACCCCAATCTTAGATGCTTGGCCCTTGTTGTCTTGGGGTTGGTTTGGGGGTCCTTGCACTGCTGGTCGAGGTGGATATGCGGGGCGAGGCTGCTGTACAAACTGACGTTGCGGCTGTGCTGGTGCTGCGGGAGGCCTGTAGTTTGGGTTGTACCCTCTTGGTGCTGAATAGGGTACCGCAGCACGGCTCGTCTGCCCCGTAGGTTGCTGCATCATACGTGGGCGGGTGTTGCTCCCTGAGGCTTGATGTGACCACCCAGCCTTCCTCTTATTCTCATTTTCCAGGGCCTTTAGCTTCCTTTCCACCACAAACGCTCTGTCCACCATCTTTTGAAAGCTTTCATACTCATTTGAGGACATTGCACACTGCATTTCTGCGGTAAGCCCTTCCACGAAACAATCTTGTTTCTGCTCGTCAGTCTCTATGTCCCGTGGGGCATAACGGGATAGTTGAGTGAATTTAGTGAGGTATTCCCTCACCGTCATGTTTCCCTGCTGCAGTCCCAAAAACTCTTTCCTCTTGTTTTTGAGTTCACCTCTTGGGATGTAGTGGTTGCGGAAGCTACGCTTGAACTCTTCCCAAGTGATGCTCTCAGGGTCATGATGGGCGGCCACGTAGGCGGTCCACCAATCAGCAGCAGGTCCATGCAATTGATGAGAGGCAAACAGCACCCTCTCATACCCTTGGCACTGTATGATCCTCATCTTACTTTCAATGGTCTTCAGCCAATCATCTGCCTCCAGAGGTTCAGCAGCACTTGCAAACTTTGGAGGTTGAGTCCCTAGAAACTCACTCAACCTTGGTTGGCGTGGTGCAGCTTGTGGAGGTGGAACTTGATGCAAGTTGGCCACCACTTGAGTCAAGTTCTGGATGAGCTGATTTTGATTCTCCAGCATTTGGTGGAGAGGGTCAACTTCTTCACGGCGACCACCCCGGTCCTGGCCTCCAGAAAGATGAGGGTTGCATGCCTCATCATTGTTATTGGCGGGGTTGGCAGCACGTCCTTTTCCTCTTCCGGCCATATGGCAGAATCAACCAATGTTAATTTGAAAGCATTTAGTATCATCTTACTACTTTCACTTGTTTGTACTTTGAAGTGTTGAAGCTTTGTTAAAATTTTACGAGGGTTTATATCTCACACCAAACAAATGCACTATTATTTCCTGTGGGTTTACACACCAAAGCAAAACAATCTGAAGACGAGGCTGTGGACAATTGCTCATGGCTTCCACAACTCACGTCACACACCAAGCATTATCACACCATTAACTACGTAACGACTCGACTACTCGACCTCTTGCTAGCTAGGGGAAAGACTCTACACTACTCGTCCTCTTGAGCTGGCTCCTCGGGATCTTCCTCCTCATTTCGGCTACCTTCTGACTCTGCTTTGGGTGGGGAGGCTGCTGGTGGAGAAGTGCGACGACGCCTGATTGCTCGGCGATCCGGGGAGTCAGGGGTCCATGGATCACTCACGGTGACACACAGTTCATTCCCATCTCCTCTTTCTCTCGCCTTTAAGCAAGCTCGCAGAAATGCCTCCGTTTCCTTCAGGGTGTCTCGGACATCCTGAAGCTCTTGTTGACACTCCTGCAGTCGAGTGCTGAGCATAGCAGCATCCTCCAAGCACAAGTCCATGTGCTCATGGGAAGTCCCTTGCTGCACCGGTGGGTACTTGTACTCCGTGGTACCACTCTCACGTTGGAGGACATACATGTACTCAGTTTTGTCCAAGTGGCGACGATAGATGTGACTCTGGCAGGTGATGGCCTCCCAGGTGACATCTCTCTCCGCGTCAACTTGTGTTGCTCGACAAGCTGGAGAGTGGTGAATCTTAAGCAGCTGATTCTCGTGTATAATCCTCATCTCCGAACTCCATTCTTCCCTCTTCTCACGGATGGTCCTGGTGGAGTTATAGTGGATGATGAGCTTGCCCGTATTGCCGGCGGCTTCGAGCATACGTCGAAGACGGCGCAACAAATCTCCTACTGCCAATCCGTAGGAAAGGTACGTCACTGGACGACTCTCCTCTCTTTCAGCAAGGGCAACTACGGGAACTCTCCCTCCCGTAGACTTACGAGCGGTGCGAATCATGCGAACCATCTAAAACAAAAGAATTTAAAATTAGGTTAGATAAAATCTCAAACAAAAATCCTATTTTGAATGAAAGTTGGGGTAAGATGAAGAAAATAACTCTTTAAATAACACTCTTCAACCCACACCTTGGAAAATAGTTTTTAAGAAAATAGGGCCCTTAAATACGTCCATTTCTACCTAGGTCCACGTTCCTACGGGCAACCTTGGCTCTGATGCCACCTCTGTCACACCCGGTTTTTCCGAAGAACAACCAAGTGAATATCACATGTATGCCAGGATCATTTTCTCATACATGTGATGACAAATAGTGAAGCATCATTTATTACAAGCCAGGTGTCGAATATAAGTAAGTCTTACATAGTAAATGTCTCGATGGACAATAATAAGTTCATCACAAGTAAATAAACTAGCAGCGGAATGTTATTCTTTAGGGCTCCATCACAGGCGTTGCCCGGGGGTCTTCATGAACCTAAAAACCTTCCTCGGGTCCAAAATCTTGGTCATTATACACCACCTCATTATCTTGACCTGAGCAGCAATATAAACCAACAAATATGCAAGGTTGAGTACCAATGGTACTCAGCAAGTGTGGGAAAATTATAACATGCATGGCTAGAACAAGGAGAGGTTGAACTCATGGTTAAAGCACTACGCAATTAACACCTATCACCTTAGCTTATTAAGCACCTACATTACCACACAGGTGAAATGGTCCAAATCTCCCATCCCATCATCATAATCCAATAACCATAACATCATTACCAATGTTAAGCTCCCCGCTTAACTTCCAAAACCGTCAATCCTCTAATCATGAATAAGTCCAGGCCCGCTCTTAACCGTGAGCACGGCTGTCAAGACAGTTTTGACTCTGCAGAGTTTGTACCACTGTACCCACATGTAGTGATTTCATCCCCCGTTGCCGGGTGGACTAAAAGAACCTCCATTATGCCAGTGGCTACGATCCACATTCACACTTCCCAGGTGTGCAGCCAGGAGATCACTACGAAGCCTTTACAAAGGGATTCCCGACGAGCGTGGGCCCACTGAGGTTTCACCCCTAACAGCATACAAGAGGCTCCAACCCCGCTGCAGTGGCCCCCTCTTGAGCCTTGCGGTTCATATGGTAGTCCAGCTGACACCTACTCCCCGCACCATCCAACACACCCATACTACGCCGGGGATACACCTAATTAATTGGCCAAGCTGCCCCATCTCAGCATGTGGTTGGCACTGTAAAGCCAGGTTACATGCTCCATGAACCGGTCCTTAGGATCTAGGCAAGTACTAAACACAAACCCAAGTCTCGTGCACCCAGCACACAACCAAAACATCCAACTTGCCTTGATCCCTACCTCTACATAACTCACAATATCTCATTCAAGAGTATGGTAAAATAAACTGATGATCTCATATCCCAAGTATCCCATTCTAAGCATGGCTAAGCATATGCATGTAAATAAATGACATGACAAAATAAATCCCAACCCAAGCTACAAGGAAACAAGGTAATGCAATTCTAGGGAAACTTCCTAGCATGGGTTTCATATTTAACTTGACAATGCAAATAATTCTATCTACACATCCTAGCATAGGATCAAAGTGGTCAAGGACACTTGCCTCCTTCTTGCTGCTCTTGAAATGGGTAGTCCTGATCTTGGAAAGTGATAGCTTGCTCTTGAACAGGTTCTACTTCATACCATCACACATAGCAAAAGAAAAACAACAATCATAAGACATAGTTCACACTTCTACTTCATACAAACCACACATTCACATTTATGAAAGTTCTTTACCATTATATGTGTTGTGGATACTCTATGTGTGTTGATTTGTGGCTTGCATACACTTTTATTTATATGTGTATGATTCCTACTTTGGTGTTCACATTTATACTCACATACTATATATATATATATATGTATATATGTGTGTTTCAGTTTTAAATAAATTCCTTATATTAAACTACCAAGTATGTATGAAAAGTATTTTTCTTCTCCATATGTGCCTTCATAATTTCTATCAACCCTAAACTGAACTCTTTGGATTTTCAAAACTCCATTTATCATTTACTAGTTGCTATAATTTCAGATTTATATTCCTATGCATAATTGTGTATTTTATTATGAAATTAGTAATACACATCATCTAAACAATATAGGTTCTGGTCCTAAATAATTTAATAACATATTTTGACCTTGGCCTCTGATGTAAACTATTTCATAATTATTTTCCCTATTTTTCTACAACTATTCTTTACTTAAAAATGTGTCCCTATACTAATAAATATGAATAATAGATGAAACAGATTCATTTCAGCCCAAAAATATATTTTTATCTCACTCCAAAGTTTTCTAAGTACTGAGAAAGCTTTTAATTAATTTTGACAATTATGTTTGTCCCACTTTTTAATTTTTTAAACACTAGTTACATATTCAATTTTCTAAATTAAATACTAAACAGGGCTAAAATAATGAATTCACCCCATTACAGGGTCTATAATATTATTTTCATAATTTCCAGGGGTCTAGCTACACTTATCAGAGGTGTTTTTCCTAATTTCTATTAAGTCCAGGGGCTAAAACTGATTTTTAAATGAATTTACATGAATTTCTGGAGTTCCATGGGCTAGATCTGAAGTTTCCGGGGCTAGCTCTTATTTCCCGAGAACCCCAGGGGGTAGCACGTAAGAATTCCAGTCTTTATAATGCGGGGTTGACGTGGACCGTCCGATTTTAAACCGACGGCTGAGATTATAACATCGAACCGGTACGCGGGGTTTTAAAGTCTACCGTGCGATTTAAAATAAACGGCGCACAAGCGGCCACGTCGCTCTGATCGAGCGCGGGCGGCGCTGCCGGCGGCGCACGGCGGCGGGAAGCGGCGATCTCGCCGGAAAGTTTCGGATCCTCGAGAATTCTGCCTAAAACTGTGATCTCATGGCATAGATCGGTAGAGGGGAGGTCAGGGATCTCACCTCGGGGGTTTTCTCGAGCTCGGGGGTCCTGGAAAGTGATCGGCGGCGAGGTCCGAGGCAAAACCACGGAGAAGCTCGTCGGCGCTGGATTTACACCGTAAGTCTTCGGGTTTTCTGCACCTGCAAAGTTCCCCGGAGGCGGTGGATCAAGACCAGCGAGTTAGATCAGAGTTTCCGAGCTTAGATCGGCCAGAATTCACCGGCGAAGTCTCGGTGCTCACCGGAGTGAAAATCGGCGATCGCGTGAGAAAAACTGATCGGATCGGGGGTTTTTATAGCCGGGGGAGGGCGGTGGGTCTGTTGTGATCGAGTTGGAGTCCTCTGGGACCAGAATTCGGCTGCGGGACGGGCTTTCCCGGTCGGTTGCGATTTCGCGCGCTCGGGAGAAAAGTCCGGGGTCGCGGGTGCTCGGGGTTAGGGATGACAGGTGGGTCCCACCCGTCGGTGAGGGGCAGCGCGGCGCGCGCGGGGGCGGGCTGGTGCGGGAGTAGCTGGGCCGGCTGGCGGGTTTTGGCCCACTGGCCAGTTTTTTCCCGTTTTCTCTTTTTCTTTTTCCATTTCTTTTCTGTTTTGAGTATAATTTGAATTCCAGTTTGAATTTGAATTTTTGCAAAACATGCAACACGTCCAAAAATTTTTAAATTCCCCTCTAAACATGGTTTAGAGTTTTAAATCAAAATTTGGGGTGTTACATAAAACATGCAAGAACACGTACAAACTGGTTTAATAAAACAGCACCATAGGATTGGCATTTATCTACACCACTGCATGTTGAGTAGAGTTGTGCATGATGTTTGATTGCTGTAAATTTTGTATGTGCGTGGTCGCTAGTAGAAGGACAAGCTCAGGAAGCCATCTACGAAGAACTACAGTGCCAAGACTTCAAGACGCTTGACCAACAAGAGCCACGGGAGCAAGGCAAGTGCCCCTTGACCATATTGATCCCATGTTTTGAAACTGTTTTGTTTGCAAAAATGTGTACGCTTGAGTCAACTTGATGGGACACCCTTTTATAGGAGTTTACTAGTTTTGTTAACCACCCTTGTCGCCGGGAAAGTTGATGAGTCGGGTATGGTCGTTTTTCCTTTTTGCTTCGCTTAATCCACGGGATACGGGAAGCTGAATTAAAACATGGTTAGCTACTGCACTCTTATGAATAAGAATGATGAGAACTTGATGATGTTAATGAGCATGGAATCGGGGGAGATCTAGGCAAGCCTGGTTCGTGGATGTTGCTGAATGAGATGGTGGTTTACTTGCCGTAGATGTAAGGACCGGTTCATGCCAGCACATGCCAGGAAAACAACGTCACCACAAGGCCAAATATGGGTGCGGCTTAGCTGACTAATTAGGTGTGTCGCTAGCTTGTTGTGGACCATGGATGGCGTGGGGAATGGGAGTCGAGAGGGACTGCCCTAGGAACTGCATGGCACAAGAGGGGGCCCGTGGGTGGGAGAATGGTGATTCGAGCCTGCCGGTGAAACCTTGGTGAGTTAATACATCTAGTATCCCCTTTGTAAAGGCTATTTTGTGATCTCTTGGCCATACACCAACGGTTGTGTACTGGTATAATGGAGGTTTTGCAGTCGCCGACGGGTGACAAAATCACAAACTTGTGGGTAAAGTGGTGCCACCTCTGCAGAGTGTAAAACTATCATGATACCCATGCTTCCGGTCACAAGCACCTGGCCAACAAACATGATTAGAGGGAAAACATGGGATGGATGTTCGGTATGGTTATGGTATGGGATTGGTTTTGGGACTGTTTGAGTCATGAAAATGAGTTTGGCTTTTGTTATATGAATATGAGATGGATATGAATATTTATGAGTATGAGAAAGATTATTGGCTGGTTGAGACATGATAAACGGTGAATTATGATGAAGGAAAGTTGCTGATATAACATGGTTATGATGGATTAAACTCATATAGAAATAGTTGCTGTTTTTATTATGTTTGTGAAATAAAATTTGCTTGCTGCAATGAGCCTTTTTATTCCTACCTTGTTGTAAGCTACATGTCATACTTTTCCCGCACTTGCTGAGTACGACATGTACTCATCCTTGCATTATCACATAAACATCAGCAACAGGAGAAGGGTACTTCGAGAACCATGTGGAGTACTAGGTGTGTGAGCTACCGTCAACATGCTTGTGGAGTTGAAGATGGAGCCTGCTGCTGTTTAGTTGTTTCCGCTGTCGTTTAGAGATTTCCCCTGTAAGAATAAGATCGATAATCATGAGACAATGAGTCGATGTAATAAAGTACTTAAACGCTATTAATTCGTGGTTATATTCTGAATTCAGTTTGTAGATTACATGTGTATGTGTGATGAACATCTTGGGCACACATATGCATTAACTTGGTTCTGTTTTCGGAACCGGGTGTCACAGATTGGTATCAGAGCCACGTTGACCGTAGGATGCAAGACTAGGTAGAATGGACACTCTAAAACACATAGGCACACCCCTCTAAATTGCTATTTTCGAAAATTGCTTGCTGCTGCATTTTACTTGTCAATTCAGCCACCGCAAAATGCTATTTTCAGCCCCTCTTTTTCTCTTCTTTTGTACAGCAACACCTTTGCTTTCTTGCCGTATAACTTCTGAAGTTTTGGAGTTATTTATTCCTTCTCTAAAGTTTCTCATGTCTTATTATAAGATGCCGGTGACTAGGAGCACCAGCGCCATCTAACTCTACATGGACTGCCGACTCACCATGGCGTGCGCCCATGTATGGACTACCTCCGTCACACGGCGAGAACAGCACCAGTTCACATGATTAAGTTTAGGATTCCCATTGAATAAGCTGTAACAGGAATGTTTAAATCGTAGTAGCATTAATAGGAGTGGTGTGTTGAACTTTTGTGATGATTGCTTGTGTTTGTGTGCTGGTGTGAGTTGTGGGACGCTTCGGCGAATATCCAAATCCACACATAGTGGAGAGAGGTGAGATGCTTCGGCATGTGTTCACATCCTCATATAGGCTGAAATTAATAAAGATATTTAGTTCATATACCTTGATGCATATAGTTGGGGGGATCAATCCAAACTTCTATCTTCTATTCTACTCAACTCTCTCTCACAGATGGTGAGGGAAAACACCAGCCTTCAAAGGAGGAACGTACGTGGTAACCATGAACCACAAGAGGATGGCAACGTTAAAGTTCCTGAAAATGCCAACCCCGGGGCTGATGCAAACAACATTGAACGGTTGATGGCTATGCAGAACCAGCTCATGCAAACTATGATACAAGCGTTGGGGCAGCTACAAGCCAACAACCTCGACAATCCTAACCCCGTTCCTGCACCCCCACCACCACCACCGCCACCACCGCCGGCTCACAACAGATTGGGAGGGTTCATGATGACTCGACTGCCTACTTTTGCACAAGCTAATGATCCCATGGAGGCTGATGATTGGTTGAAATCCATGGAAAAGAAGCTTGCTATTGTTCAGTGCAATGATCGGGAGAAAGGTAGCTTCGCATCGCACCAACTTATGGGAGCAGCCGCTGACTGGTGGGACGCTCTTTGCAATGCTCATGTCAACCAGGAGACTATCACTTGGGCTGAATTCAAGGAGAGTTTCCGCTCTCATTATGTCCCTGCTGGAGTCATGAGGCTTAAAAGGCAAGAGTTTAAGGTCTCCGCCAAGGAAAGAAGAGCGTGAATGAGTACCTCAACAAGTTCACGCAGCTGTCAAGGTATGCTCCCGAAGACGTCAACTCGGATCAAAGGAAGCAATACATGTTCATGAAAGGATTGAACAATGAGATCCAAGTACAACCACTCAACAATGGTTATGCAAATTTCCAGAAGCTCGTGGACAAAGCTATAGTGGTTGAGAGCAAGATCCGTGAGATCGAGCAAGAGGGCAAGAGGAAGATGCCATACTAGCCACAAGGGAGCAATGTACGTCCCCGTTTCATGCCATCAGCTGCACCACAGTATGGCTCGTCCGCTTCTACTTTCTGCCCTGCAAACCCACCTCACCCTATTCAACCACCGCAGCAACGTCCTGTCATGCAAGCACCTTGTATGCCTTTGCCTCCTGCGCCCCGTCCCAACATGGGTGCCGATGCTCAAAACCAGCCTCGCCCCAACGTTCCTGCTGTTTTGGGCAACAAAGCATACTTTTCATGCGGAGAGGCGGGACACTTTGCAAGTCAATGCCCGAAGAAAGGCCTTGGACAGCCGACCAACGCACCAAAACAGAACCCACGGCCGAATGGAGGAGCTACGCAAGGTAACCGTGGGCAGAAGAACTACGCTCGTGGCAACGTGAATCATGTCTCTGCTGAGGAAGCGCAACAAGATGAGGACGTCGTAATTGGTATGTTCCTTGCCAACTCCAACCCAGCCACTGGTTTATTTGATTCAGGAGCATCACATTTATTCATATCATCCAAGTATGTTGCCAAGTATAATCTGCCCATTTCATACACGAAACACACTATGTTGGTTAATTCTCCCGGTGGAGAGATGAGGACTAATATAGTATGTCTGAAAGTAAACCTTAAGATAAGGGGGGTAGACTTTCTTGCCAACCTTATTGTCTTGGATTCCCAGGGGATTGATATAATACTTGGAATGGATTGGTTAAGCAAGCACAACGGAGTAATTCAATGTGCTGAGAGGAGTGTGTAGTTGACAAATGAGCACGGTACTCGTATTGAGTTCGAGTCAGCCCAACCGGCAACTGAGAAGGCAGCGTTGAACCACATCGAAGAAGCAACATTGGAAAGCATTCCGGTGGTTAAAGAATTTTCAGATGTGTTCCCGGAAGAACTTCCTTGCCACCTGACTGGGACATTGAATTTGCCATTGATTTAGTACCTGGAACTGCACCTATAGCGAAAAGGCCATATAGGATGCCCACTAATGAACTAGTGGAACTTAAGAAGCAAATTCAGGAGCAGCTAGAAAAGGGTT
Organism: Neostapfia colusana; assembly: GCA_030760725.1. Lineage (NCBI taxonomy): Eukaryota > Viridiplantae > Streptophyta > Magnoliopsida > Poales > Poaceae > Neostapfia > Neostapfia colusana. Next base: position 31,514,124 of record JASWHV010000005.1, on the reverse strand, counting down.
TTATACGCCCAAGCTCGTCACTGTGGGGAGCCCCTGTCCTCTTCGTAGACAAGAAGGATGGGACCCAAAGGATGTGTGTGAATTATAGGTCTCTCAATGAGGTGACGATCAAGAATAAATACCCGCTGCCCCGTATAGAGGACCTGTTTGACCAAATGAAAGGTGCCCGAATTTTCTCCAAGATTGATCTTCGGTTGGGATACTTCCAGCTGAAGATTAAGCCCTCCGACATACGCAAGACTGCATTTTGAACACGGTATGGTTCGTATGAATATACCGTTATCTCTTTTGGGTTCACGAATGCACCCTCATATTTTATGTACCTCATGAATAAGGTCTTCATGGAGTACTTGGACAACTTCGTCGTGGTTTTCATCGACGATATCATGGTGTATTCAAAAAGCAAGGGAGAACATGAAGAACATTTAAGATTGACATTGCAGAGACTGCGAGAGCATCAATTGTATGCCAAGTTCAGCAAGTGTCAATTTTGGCTAAAGGAGATATCATTCCTAGGCCACATCATCTCCGAGAGAGGAGCATCGGTTGATCCCGGAAAAGTGGGAGATGTTCTGAAGTGGAACCAACCGCAGAATGTGAGAGATATTCGGAGTTTCCTTGGGATGGCTGGATACTACCGACGGTTCATCAAGGATTTCTCCAAAATAGCGAAGCCTATGACTGAATTGGTAATGAAGGGAAAAGGATTTGTGTGCCTAACGTGAAGCACATCCGTGACACGATATTAAAGGAGGCACATGACTCACCTTATTCTATACATCCCAGCTGTACAAAGATGTACAAGGACCTGAAAACTTGCTATTGGTGGGATGGTATGAAAAGGGACATAGCTGAATATGTTGCCTTATGCGACACGTGCCAACGGGTGAAGGCCGAACATAAAAAACCTGCTGGACTGTTGCAGCCATTGAAAGTACCCGAGTGGAAGTGTGAAGACATCAGCATGGATTTCATTGTCGGATTGCCACGTACTCGGTCGGGTTAAGACTCCATTTGGGTTATTGTGGACCGATTGACGAAAACAGCCCATTTCCTTCCTGTTAGAACCACGTACCGCATCGCAGAACTAGCCGAGCTGTATATGGAGCAAATCGTGTGTCGCCATGGAGTTCCAAAGAGGATAGTTTCAGATCGGGGTTCTCAATTTACCTCTAGGTTCTGGAAGAAACTGCATGAAGCCATGGGTACACAGCTGAATTTCAGCTCCGCTTATCACCCGCAAACTTACGGGCAAACTGAGAGGACAAATCGAATTTTGGAAGACATGTTGAGAGGGTTCGCCTTGAAACATGGGCGCAGTCGGGATAGGAGCTTGCCTTATGCTGAATTCTCATACAACAATAGCTATCAAGCCAGCTTGAAGATGTCACCTTTCAGGGGCATTGCATGGTAGGCGGTGTAGAACGCCGCTGTTCTGGAATGAGACCGGAGAGAGCCAAGTGTTTGGACCCGAAGTGCTGCAAGACGCCGAAAAGCAAGTCCAAACGATACGAGAAAATTTGAAGGCTGTTCAGTCACGACAAAAAGGTTATGCGGACAATAGGCGAAGAAGATTGACCTTCGAAGTAGGAGACTTCGTGTACCTTAAGGTATCGCCTATCCGAGGCTAACGACGGTTCAACGTCAAGGGCAAATTAACACCTCGCTACATCGGGCCATTTAAGATTTTGGGCAAGCGAGGAGAAGTAGCCTATCAACTAGGGCTTCCAACGCACCTCTCCGACGTACATGACGTGTTTCACGTATCCCAACTCAAGAAATGATTAAGAGTACCGGAAGAACAAGTACCGATGGATGAGCTCGAGCTTCAAGAGGATCTGACCTATGTGGAGCACCCCGTCCAAATTTTTGGACGTGAGGGAAAGGGTCACAAGGAACAAAGTGATCCATTGGTGCATGGTACAGTAGAGCCATCACACGGAAGTCAAAACTACATGGGAGCGTGAGAAAGACCTGAAGGCAGAATTCCCTCACCTATTCTCTACTCTATCGAATCTCGAGGGCGAGATTCAGTATAAGGGGGGTAGGTTTGTAACACCCTCAAATTCATTTCCTTGCATTGCATACATTTTTCTTAGAGAAACATTATAAAAGAAGTAGAAATGGAGAAAGAATCATAAAAATGGTGGGGAATGGGAAAAAGATAGCTGAAATGAGCCAATTCCAATTTGTCGAAGGGCGCTGTCGACACTTCCCCGGGGCGCGGGACACGTGGCGCCTTCGGAGCTCACCCCTACGGAAGGGATGAGGTCCGACCCCGCGGGACACGTGGCGCCTTCGGAGCTCACCCCTGCGGAAGGGATGAGCTCCGGCCCCGCGGGACACGTGACACCTTCGAAGCTCACCCTTGCGGAAGGGATGAGGTCCGGCCCCGCGGGACACGTGGCGCCTTCGGAGCTCACCCCTGCGGAAGGGATGAGGTCCGGCCCCGCGGGACACGTGGCGCCTTCGGAGCTCACCCCTGGGGAAGGGATGAGGTCCGGTCCTGCCGGACACGTTGGCACCCTTGGAGCTCGCCTCTGAGGAGAAGGGAGGCCCGGCCCTGCTGGACACGTGGCGCTCTTGGAGCTCGCCCCTACATAGGGAGCGAGGCTCGTCTCTGCTGGCCGCGTGGCAGGCCCGGAGCTCGCCTCTGAGGAGAGGGGAGACCCGGCCCCTGCTGGACACGTGGCGCCTCTAGAGCTCACCCCTGCGGAGCAGGCGAGGTCCTTAGGCGGTTTTTCCTTCTGTGCGCGGGAGTGCCTGGTACTGAGGGTACCGACATAATTTCCCCAAAATTTTCCCCACATTTGGGGGGATAAAATCCCCAAGGCTGCCGCACATAACTGAAAAGATAAGTTTGTTAAGATCCAAAACAAATTGAATAGGACTCTTATTTGAGCTCCAATTGGATTAGGACTCTTCCCCCCCTTATAAATAGAACCCAACCCCCCCCTTGGCCGTAACCCCTTTTCTTATTTTCCCGCTCCCAAGTCGGCGACTTGGAGGCCCTAGCCCCCAACTCGCCGAGTTGCACCCCCCCCTCGCCGCAGTTCAGTCGCCGGTGATCCCGCCGAAGAGCCCCGTCACGCCTCGCCATCGCCGAAAAAGAGCTGACGATCATAACGGAAGTAAGGTAGGTCTTCGTTACCCATCTTACGACGTCGTCGCTGTTTCTACGCATCTGTTTTCTTCGTCCACCTTCGAGCAGAAACTTTTACGTGTGGACAGATTGTGTTTTGGTCGGTTTTTGACGGTTTAAAGAATTGATCTAGATCTTGAGTCAAGATCATCACCACATCCACACTTGATCACTACACCCTTGTTCATCATAAAACCCCATGAAAGCCCATTAAAACATGCAAGAACACGTACAAACTGGTTTAATAAAACAGCACCATAGGATTGGCATTCATCTACACCACTCCATCTTGAGTAGAGTTGTGCATGATGTTTGATTGCTTTAAATTTTGTATGTGCGTGGTCGTGAGTGAAGGACAAGCTCAGGAAGCCAACTACGAAGAACTACAGCGGCAAGACTTCGAGACGCTTGCGCAACAAGAGCCACGGGAGCAAGGCAAGTGCCCCTTGACCATATTGATACCATGTTTTGAAACTGTTTTGTTTGCAAAAATGTGTACGCTTGAGTCAACTTGATGGGACACCCTTTTATAGGAGTTTACTAGTTTTGTTAACCACCCTTGTCACCGGGAAAGTTGATGAGTCGGGTATGGTCATTTTTCCTTTTTGCTTCGCTTAATCCACGGGATATGGGAAGCTGAATTAAAACATGGTTAGCTACTGCACTCTTATGAATAGTAATGATGAGAACTTGATGATGTTAATGAGCTTGGAATCGGGGGAGATCTAGGCAAGCTTGGTTCGTGGATGTTGCTGAATGAGATGGTGGTTTACTTGCCGTAGATCTAAGGACCTGTTCATGCCAGCACATGCCAGAAAAACAGTGCCACCACAAGGCCAAATATGGGTGTGGCTTAGCTGACTAATTAGGTGTGTTGCTAGCTTGTTATGGACCGTGGATGGCGCGGGGAATGGGAATCGAGAGGGACTGCCCTGGGAACTGCATGGCACAAGAGGGGGCCTGCGGGTGGGAGAATGGTGATTCGAGCCTGGCGTTGAAACCTCAGTGAGTCCGTACATCTAGTAGCCCCTTTGTAAAGGCTATTTTGTGATCTCTTGGCCATACACCGACGGTTGTGTACTGGTATAATGGAGGTTTTGCAGTCGCCGACGGGTGACGAAATCACAAACTTGTGGGTAAAGTGGTGCCACCTCTGTAGAGTGTAAAACTATCATGATAGTCGTGCTTCCGGTCACAAGCACTTGGCCAAATCACATGATTAGAGGGAAAACATGTGATGGATGTTCGGTATGGTTATTGTATTGGATTGGTTTTGGGACTGTTTGAGTCATGAAAATGAGTTTGGTTTCAGTTATATGAATATGAGATGGATATGAATATTTATGAGTATGAGAATGATTATTGGCTGGTTAAGACATGATAAACGGTGAATTATGATGAAGGAAAGTTGCTGATATAACATGGTTATGATGGATTAAACTCACATAGAAATAGTTGCTGTTTTTATTATGTTTGTGAAATAAAATTTGCTTGCTGCAATGAGCCTTTTTATTCCTACCTTGTTGTAAGCTACATGTCATACTTTTCCCGCACTTGCTGAGTACGACATGTACTCATCCTTGCATTATCACATCAACATCAGCAACAGGAGAAGAGTACTTCGAGGACCATGTGGAGTACTAGGCGTGCGAACTACCGTCAACATGCCTGTGGAGTTGAAGATGGAGCCTGCTGCTGTTTAGTTGTTTACGCTGTCGTTTAGAGATTTCCGCTGCAAGAATAAGATAGACAATCATGAGTGAGACAATTAGTTGATGTAATAAAGTACTTAAACACTATTTATTCGTGGTTATATTCTAAATTCAGTTTGTAGATTACATGTGTATGTGTGATGAACATCCTGGGCACACATATGCATTAACTTTGTTTTGTCTTCGGAACCAGGTGTCACAAAAACGGAGCAAGCACATGTCGACAATTGTTTTTGGTTCAACATGTCGACAAAAACCAGGAGAGGAAAGATGTTCTATGGTGTGTCACCTGCCACAAAGCTAAGTCACTCTTGAATCCTCATTGTCTATACATTCCTCTACCATTTCTTTGTTTTCTATGGGTATATGTTTCTATGGACTTTGTTCTTGGTTTACATCGAACAAAGAGGGGGAGCAGTTCAATATTTGTTGTGATTGATCACTTCAACAAAATGCTCATCTTATTTTTTATCTTAAGAACGATGATGATTTACATATTATTGACTTATTTTTCAGGGAAATCATACGACTTCATGGAAGACATTGTGGGACAAGGTTTGGAAACGGCTGCTATTTTCTACAACATGTCATCCACAAACATTGGGTGCAAGGAAATGTGAGACTGTTGAAACAAGCAATTGTGCTAAATTCTCAAGAAACTTCAACATCAAGAAAATACAAACAAGAAGATTTTGAAGTATCGAGTTCAACTCATTTTCAAGAGAGGAGGGATGATGAGGATAACTTTCAATGTTATTGATCTATCTCCCTACTGTGGATTACAAGAGTCGAAGACGAATCCTTTTGAAGAGGGGGAGGATGATGTGGACATCCCAGCATCAAATACACGTACACGAGCTTATTAAAGACTTGCTATGCACACTCGTGTTCAAAAACTCAAACAAGAGGTGAATTCTTTCCTCTCTCGATTATATTTTATTATTGTTAAGAATGATATGCTAACTAAGTCATGTAATTACGTGTTACTCAGGTTTACCCATGAAATAACATCATTGGCTTGCACAAAAAAGAACCAAGTCAGTTCGCACTGTCCGAACTTTCGTTGGCGTGATAGTTCGCCCGGTCCGAACTGAGAACGGGTAACTGCAGGAACCTCAATTTCACGTGTAATACTGTACCAATCTGTCAAGTTTCGGGACCCATAATACACATGGTATGAAATCGTATCAAGTCTACTTTCCAACGCAAAAAACGGTGCATCGTTTGGACTTTCCAAGCAGAAGTTATGGCTAAATTACTAAAGACTGCACAGATGGTGGGAAGACATGCGAGGATCAAAGACTACTTCGTGAATTGCTCAGTAGCTGGTTTCCCACCTCAAGACATGGTGACTTCAGTTCACACCTAGCTAGGAGGGTTGTTCCTAGTATAAATATCACTCTTGTACTCCTGGAAAGATAACCATTGATCATTTGATAAACAATATAATTCTGAGTGCCTTGCACACCTTTGTTCTTCCTGGTTCTTCATGGACTCGTGAAGTGATTCCTCAGGGGTCCCCTAATTCGTGCTCTAGGCTTCCGGGCCTTTTGTGTAAATTAGTTTCCGGTTTGTGGTTCTGCGGCCATTTGTAAGATCGAGTCAAAATCCTCAAGGTTTCGGTGCCTCTCCACGTCGCTTGGTCACAACCAACCTTGGCTGGTATAAAGCTAGTTATCTCAGATTGTAATTCTGTGGTCGTTCGGAGATCGAGTCGAAGTTCTCAAAGACATCGGTGCCTCTCTCCCCGTCACTTGGTCGCATCCAACCTTAGCAGGTATAAAGCTAGTTACCCCGCTGTTTTCAGCTAGTTACCATTGTTCGTTCCGCTGTCCGATCTTTCCATTTGCCCTTCATCGTACCTACTGCCGTGAAGATCGGGCCACCCCCGGGTTTCACCCTATCACTGATATTTTCTCAGCTACTCACAATTAAAGTGGAGACTTAGCCACAAATTCATGAGCTAAATTTGAATTCCTTATATGGAGCTGGTTTGGCTAAATTTGATTCACACTTGAATTTGAATTTCAAATTCAGTTTTGAATTAGTTCAAATATAGCTCCCGACAAGATCAACTCCAATGGGGATGAAAATTGGTGGAGCAACTCAGAGAAATGTGCGGAGTTTGAATATGAATCCACATTTTGAATTCAGATGATGAAAGTAGCTTGAATTTGAATTTACATTCAAACTAGCCCTTTTGATAATTGTATCCAAAAGTACATCAAAAAGGTTTGGATTTGCATGAAACTTGGCATGAGCATTCCTAAGAATGTTTAGGATTTAATAGTGAGCTCAGCCCCTAAAGAATCCATGTGAGAAATCCTACTTTTGGATTTTTGTGAGTTCTTCCTCTAATCCCTCTTTTGATGGTGGTTACTTGCTCTTCAAATGTATTCATGAGATTACCAAAATATGAGTTGTGGTGTGTGTGTAATGATGAACACTTTAGCCAGTGAACATGTGGGCTTTCACATACCCATCCCAAATTTTGCCTCTAATCATTGAAGTTGGCCAGATGCTTGTAACCGTCAGCACGGCTATCATGATAGTTTTGCACTCTGTAGAGGTAGCACCACTTTACCCACAAGTTTGTGATTTCTTCACCTGTCGGCGACTAGAGAGAACCTCCATGATGCCACTACAAAACCATCGGTGTATGGCCAATAGATCACAAAATAGCCTTTACAAAGGGGCTACTAGAATGTAAGGACCCACTGTGGTTTCGCCGGCGGGCTTGAATCTCCATTCTCCCACCCACAGGGTGTCACACCCGGTTTTTCCGAAGATCAACCGAGTGAATATCACATGTATGTTAGGATCATTTTCTCATACACGTGATGAAAAATAGTGAAGCATCATTTATTACAAGCCAGGTGTCGAATATAAATATGTCTTACAACGCATACGTCTCGATGGGTGATAATAAGTTCATAACATGTAAATAAAATAGCAGCGGAATATTATTCTTGCGGGCTCCGTCACAGGCTTTGCCCGGGGGACTCCATGAACCTAGAATCCTTCGTCGGGTCCAAAGTCTTGATCATTAAACACCACATCGTTCTCTTGACCTGAGCAGCAATATAAACCAACAAATATGCAAGGTTGAGTACCGATGGTACTCAGCAAGTGTGGGAAAGTTATGTCATGCATGGCTCGAACAAGGAGAGGTTGAACTCATGGTTACAGCACTATGCAATTAATACCTATCACCTTAGCTTATTAAGGACCTACATTACTACATAGGTGAAATGGTCCCAAACTCCCAACCCATCATCAAGTAACAATAATCATCATATCTAATGTCGAGCTCCCCGCTTAACATCCACAACTTCCAAAGTCATCATCCTCTAATCATGAATAAGTCCAAGCCGCTCTTGACCGTGAGCACGGCTTTCATGACAGTTTTGACTCTGCAGAGTTTGCACCACTGTACCCACATGTAGTGATTTCATCCCCCGTTGCCGGGTGGACTAAAAGAACCTCCATTATGCCAGTGGCCACGAGCCACATTCACACTTCCCAGGTGTGTAGCCAGGAGATCACTACGAAGCCTTTACAAAGGGATTCCCGATGAGCGTGGGCCCACTGAGGTTTCACCCCTAACAGCATACAAGAGGCTCCAACCCCGCTGCAGTGGCCCCCTCTTGAGCCTTGCGGTTCATATGGTAGTCCAGTTGACACCTACTCCCGCACCATCCAACACACCCATACTACGCCGGGGATACACCTAATTAATTGGCCAAGCTGCCCCATCTCAGCATGTGGTTGGCACGGTAAAGCCAGGTTACATGCTTCATGAACCGGTCCTTAGGATCCAGGCAAGTACTAAACACAAACCCGAGTCTCGTGCACCCAGCACCAACCAAAACATCCAACTTGCCTTGATCCCTACCTCTACATAACTCATAATATCACATTCAAGAGTATGGTAAATAAACTGGTGATCTCATATCCCAATTATCCCATTCTAAGCATGGCTGAGCATAAGCATGTAAATAAATGATATGATAAAATAAATCCCAACCCAAGCTACAAGGAAACAAGATAATGCAATTCTACGGAAATGTTCTAGCATGGGTTTCATATTTCAATTGGCAATGCAAATAATTCTATCTAAACATCCTAGTATAGGATCAAAGTGGTCAAGGACACTTGCCTTCTTCCTGCTGCTCTGGGAATGGAAAGTCTTGTTCTTGGAAGGGAAGAACTTGCTCTGGAGCAGGTTCTACTCATACCATCACACATAGCAAAAGAATAAAACAATCCATAAGACATAGTTCACATTTTCACTTCATACAAACCAAACATTCACACCTATGAAAATCATTCACACTTATAAGGGTTGTGGTTACTCTATGTGTGGTGATTTTTGACCTACATGCACTTTTAAACATATGTATATTATTTCTAACTTTTGTATTCAGATTTCTGTTTGTGCACTATATATAAATTCCCAATTTAAACAGATTCTTTAATACCCTCTTTGGCTACCAAGAGTGCATGCAAGGTAATTTCCTACTCCAAATGGTTTTCAGAACTTCTACCAATCCTAAACGGAATTCTTTGGATTTTGGAAACTTCATTTATCATTTTCTAGTTATTCACACCTAGCTTGCTATATTCTCAGATTTATTTCCTATGCCTAAATGTGAACTTTATTAGGAAAATAGTAAGACACCTCATCTAAACAGAATAGGTTCTGATCTAAAATATTAAATAATATATTTTTGAACTTCTCCTCTGATGTGAACTAATTTAAATTTATTTTATCAATTTTCAGAATTATTTCCTAGCCTAAAAATGTGTCCCTATAACTAATAAATGTGAACAATCAACTAGACAGATTCATTTCAGCTAAAAATCTATTTTTATCTCACTCCAAAGTTTTCCAAGTGCTAGGAAAGTTTAAATTTGAATTTACAATGTGTTTGTCCCATCTTTTAAATTTTAAATACTAATCACATATTCAAATTCCTAAATTTAATATCACATAGGGTTAAAAAGGTAAACTCACCCAACTACAGGGTCTATTATATTATTTTAAGAATTTCCAGGGGCCTAACTATGCATAACAGAGGGGTTTTGCAAATTTTTATTAAGTCCAGGGGCTGAAACTGATTTTTACTTGAATTTACATGAATTTCTGAAGTTCCAGGGGCTAGATCAGAAGTTTCCGGGGCTAGCTCGTATTTTCCGAGATCCCCAAGGGGTAGCGCATAAGAATCCCGACCTTTATAATGCGGGGCTGACGTGGACTGTCCGATTTAAAACAGACGGGCTGAGATTATAATGTCGAACCGGTACGCGGGGATTTAAATTCTACCATGCGATTTAAAATAGACGGCGCACAAGCGGCCACGTCGCTCTGATCGAGCGCGGGCGGCGCTGCCCGGCGGCGCGTGGCGGCGGGAGGCGGCGATCTCGCCGGAATACTTCGGATCTTCGTCAATTCTTCCTAAAACTGGGATTTCATGGTATAGATCGGTAGAGGGGAGGTCGGGGATCTCACCTCGGGGTTTTTCTTGAACTCGGAGGTCCTGGAAGGCGGTCGGCGATGAGATCCGAGGTGAATTCATGGCGATGCTCGTCGGCGCTGTGTTTGAAGTGCAACCACTGAGTTTTCTGCACCTGCGTGATTCCCCGGAGGCGGTGGAACACGATCGGCGTGTTAGATCAGAGAACCCGAGCAGAGATCGAGAGAAAACGGTGATCGGAGCTTCGGTTCTCACCGGGAGGAAAAACAGCCGATCGTGGGTGAAAATCGGGACGATGTCGGTGTTTATATACCCGGGGGAGGGCGGCGTTCGGTTGTGATCGAGTTTGCGTCGTCCAGAACCGAAATTCGGCTGGGATACGCGAGTATCCGGGGTGGTTTCGATTCGGGGGAGAGAGAGGAGTCCCGGTCGGCCGAGCGCGCGCGCGAGGAGGAAGAAGATGGCGGGCCCCACACGTCAGTGAGAAGAAAGCGGGGCGCGCGGCTGCGGGCTGGCGCGGGGGTGAGGTGGGCCGGCTGGTGGGTTTCGGCCCACTGGCCAGGGGGGTTTGTTTTTTTTCTTTTTCTTTTTCTTTTCTGTTTTGAGTTTAATTTGAATTCCAATTTGAATTTGAATTTCTGCACCACATGCAATACATCCAAAAAAAATTTAAATTCCCCTCTTAACAGGTTTTGGGGTGTTACAGCTCTACCCCCCTTAAAAGAAATCTCGTCCTCGAGATTGGTAGTTCTAAGAAAACAATTCCGGAAACTGTGCCTTAAGCTCGTCTTCTCGCTCCCATGTGGCTTCCTCTTCCGAGTGATGCTTCCACTGCACCTTGCACATCCAGATTCTTTTATTTCTTGTGAGGCGTTCCATTGTCTCCAAAATCTTAGATGGTTGCTCGGCATAAGACAGATCCTCAGCTACGTCAACCTCATTCATGGGTAACATCTCCTCAGGTGTTCTCAGACATTTCTTGAGCTGTGATACATGGAATACGTCATGCACATCCGATAGGCGAGCCGGTAATTCTAGTTGATATGCCACTTAGCCTTTCCTCTCCAGAACTTGAAAGGGTCCGATGTATCAAGGTGATAACTTCCCTTTCACCTTGAACCGACGAAGTCCTCGGATAGAGGACACCTTGAGATAGACATAGTCCCCCACGTTGAAAACGAGCTCTCTTCTTCGTACATTGGCATAGCTCTTTTGTCGTGTTTGTGCTATCCTCATGTTGTTGCGGATTTCCCTCACTTTCGCCTCGGCTTCTTGTAGTACCTCGGGTCCAAACACTTTACTTTCCCCTGTTTGGTTCCAAAATAGTGGAGTTCTGCACTTCCTCCCATACAAAGCCTCAAATGGTGACATCTTTATACTAGCCTGATAACTGTTGTTATAGGAGAACTCCGCATACGGTAAGTTCTTATCCCAACTCCAATTGTTTTTGAGTGCACACGCTCTCAGCATATCTTCAAGGATCTGATTGGTTCTTTCCGTCTGCCCGTCAGTTTGGGGATGATAGGCAGAACTAAAGTTCAGATGAGTTCCCATGGTTTCATGCAGCTTCTGCCAGAACCTTGAGGTGAACTGTGTCCCTCGATCCGTCACTATCTTCTTTGGCACTCCATGGTAACACACGATCCTTGACATGTACAACTCCGCCAATTTGGATCTGCTGTAGCTTTCTTTCACGGGGATGAAATGAGCTACCTTGGTTAGCCTGTCGATGATGACCCATATCGAATTGTATCCTGATTGGGTCCTAGGAAATCCCACTATGAAATCCATACCGATTTCTTCCCATTTCCATTCAGGCACTTTGAGTGGTTGCAATAATCCCGCGGGTCGTTGATGTTCCGCTTTCACCAACTGACATGTGTCATATAGGGCAACATGTTCTGCGACATCTCGCTTCATGCCATACCACCAATACCTGCTCTTAAGGTCCGGGTACATCTTCGTACTCCCAGGATGAATGGAATAGTCGGAATCGTGAGCCTCCTTCAAAATCAATTCACGGATCTCCTTTACTTCAGGCACACAGATTCTTTTCCCGTGCCACACCGTACCTTGTTCATCCTCTCTAAAACCAGGGGCTTTATTTTCCTTGATGAGTTGTCTGATTTCTTGTATCTTCTCGTCATTCTTTTGACCATCACGTATGTATTGCTCTAGTGTGGAGTCCACTTCCATGGCGATGGCTTCACCACTATTCATCAGGCATAGATTGATTCTTATAACATCGTCCTTCAATTCTACAGGCATGTCCTTCAAGCTCAACCTATTGACCTGCACTTTCCGGCTTAAAGCATCTGCCACGACGTTTGCTTTCCCAGGATGATAGTTGATGCCTACATCAAAGTCGTTGATCAGCTCTAACCATCTCCTTTGTCTGAGGTTGAGATCTGGCTGTGTGAAATGTACTTTAAGCTCTTATGATCCGTATATATCTCTGTCCGCTTCCCCATCAAGTAATTTCGCCAAATCTTCAATGCGTGTACCACTGCGGCTAGTTCTAGGTCATGTGTAGGATAGTTCTTCTCGTGTTTTCGGAGCTGCCGGGACGCATACGCCACGACATGCCCCTCTTGCATGAGAACACATCCCAACCCGTTTCCAGAGGCATCGCAGTACACCGAAAATTTCTTCTGCATATCTGGCATAACTAGCACTAGGGCTGTTGTCAATCTTTTCTTCAATTCCTGGAAACTCATCTCGCACTGCGGCGTCCATGCGAAAGTGATTCCCTTCTCCAACAGTTTGGTGAGGGGTCTCGAAAGATTCGAACTTCCCCGACATTCTCAGGGGTCTTCCACTTCTATACATCCTCAATCTTGGCGGGATCTACGGAGATTCCTCCCTCCGAGATTATATGTCCTAAGAAGGGAACTCTCTTAAGCCAAAACTCACACTTGCTCAACTTGGCATATAGTTGGTGTTCTCTCAGCTTCTGCAACACCAACCTTAGATGTTTCTCATGTTCCTCTTCATCTTTGGAGAAGACGAGAATGTCATCTATGAAAACCACCACAAATTTGTCCAGATATTCCATGAATACCTTATTCATGAGATACATGAAGTATGCCGGGGCATTAGTTAGCCCGAAAGGCATGACGGTGTATTCATACAGTCCGTACCGAGATACGAAAGCTGTCTTTGGAATATCAGTTTGCCTTATCTTAAGTTGGTGATATCCCGACCTGAGATCAATTTTCGAGAACACACAAGCTCCCTTCAACTGATCGAACAAGTCTTCAATGCGGGGTAATGAGTACTTGTTCTTGATGGTCACTTCATTCAAGGCACGGTAGTCTATGCATAACCTTTGGGTTCCGTCCTTCTTGGGCACAAATATCAATAGAGCTCCCCATGGTGAGGAACTAGGACGAATGTACCCCTTCTCTGTCAACTCTCTAAAATGTTGCTTGGAGTCCATCCGATAAGGTCTCTTGTATATCGGAGCTGTTCCCGGCATTAGTTCAATCGTGAATTCCACTTCACGATCGGGAGGCATACCTGGCAACTCCTCCGGAAAAATGTCCGGATATTCCCTGATAATCCTGATCTCCTCCACTTTCACCTCAACTTGATTTAACTTAATGTCCCTCCTAGGCTCTTGTATTGTTATGAACTTTACTCTTGTGCCACTAGGGTGAGTTAGTTCCACCGTTCTGGTCGAACAATGGATGATTCCCTTATGTTTGGTCAACCAATCCATGCCCAAAATAATATCTATCCCTTGTGAATCTATCACTATGAGGTTGGCAGTAAATACTACCCCATTAATGTTTAGATTCACCTTGGGACACACTTGTCGTGTCCTTATTTCTCCACCTGGAGAGTTTACTGCTAGCATATGGTTCATTTATGTTGTTGCTAGATCATGCTTCTTAACAAACCCTTGGGCAATGAACGAGTGGGTAGCACCAGAATCGAACAACAGGGTTGCAATGTGTAAATTGGCAGGAAACTTACCAACTACCACATCGGGTGCCTCTTGCGCTTCTTCCATGGTCATGTGGTTCACCCGTCCTCGCATCACATTCTGCTGTTGCGGCTGCACGGGCTTCTTCTTTGGGCACTTATGGGCGTAGTGCCCCACTTCACCACAGTTAAAGCATTGCACCCTGACCTTAGGTGCCTGGCCTTTGTTTTCTTGGGGCTGGTTTGGGGGTCCTTGTACTGCTGGTCGAGGTTTATATGTAAGGCGAGGCTGCTGTACAAACTGACGTTGTAGCTGTGTTGGTGCTGCCGGAGGCCTGAAGTTCGGATTGTACCCTCTTGGTGCGGAGTAGGGTACCGCAGCACAGCTCGTCTGCCCTGCGGGTTGCTGCATCAGACGTGGGCGGGTGTTGCTACTCGAGGCTTGGTGTGACCATCCTGCCTTCCTCTTGTTTTCATTTTCCAAGGCCTTCAGATTCCTTTCTACAACAAATGCTCTGTCCACCATCTTTTGGAAGCTTTCATACTCTTTGGAGGACATTGCACACTGCATTTCTGCTATGAGTCCTTCCACGAAGCAATCCTGTTTCTGCTCATCAGTCTCTATGTCCCGTGGGGCATAACGGGATAGTTGAGTGAATTTAGTGAGGTATTCCCTCACAGTCATGTTTCCTTGCTGCAATCCCAAGAACTCCTTTCTCTTGTTTTTGAGTTCACCCCTTGGTATGTAATGGTTGCGGAAGCTACGCTTGAACTCTTCCCATGTGATGTTTTCAGGGTCATGATGGGCGGCCACGTAAGCGGTCCACCAATCAGCAGCAGGTCCATGCAATTGGTGAGAGGCAAACAGCACCCTCTCATACCCTTGGCCTTGTATAATCCTCATCTTGCTCTCAATGGTCTTTAGCCAATCATCTGCCTCCAGAGGTTCAGCAGCACTTGCAAACTTTGGAGGTTGAGTCCCTAGAAACTCACTCAACCTTGGTTAGCGTGGTGCAGCTTGTGGAGGTGGAGCTTGGTGCAAGTTGGCCACCACTTGAGTCAAGTTCTAGATGAGCTGATTTTGATTCTCAAGCATTTGGTGGATGGGATCAACTCTTTCACGGCGACCACCCCTGTCTTGGCCTCCAGAAAGATGAGGGTTGCCCGCCTCATCGTTGTTGTTGGCGGGGTTGGCACCACGACCCTTTCCTCTTCTGGCCATCTATCATGATCAACCAGATGTCAATTTAAAGCATTACGCATTATCTTACCAATTTTACTTGTTTACACTTTGTAATGTTGAGGCTTTGTTGTATTTATATTTTTCTGAGGGTTCATGTCTCACGCAAAAATAAATGCACTATTAATTTCATAGGGGTTCACACATCAAAGAAAAGCAACCTGAAGACGAGGTTGTGGACAATTGCTCATGGCTTCCACAACTCACGTCACACACCACACATTAACACACTATTAACTAAGGTATTGACTCGCCTACTCGATAACCTGCTGAACTATGGGGAAGGACTCTACACGACTCGTACCACTGAGCCGGCTCCTCGGGATCTTCCTCATTATTGCGGCTGCCTTCTGACTCCGCTTTGGGTGGGGAGGCTGCTGGTGGAGAACTGCGACGACGCCTGATCGCCCGGTGATCTGGGGAGTCAGGAGTCCATGTGTCGTTCACAGCGACACACAGTTCATTCCCATCTCCTCTTTCTCTCGCCCTCAAGCTGTGTAAGGGCCTCAGTTTTTGACACATATTTGAAGTGTTCATCACCACACCACACACCTCATTTGAGGAAAGATGATGAACACAAATGAAGAGCAAGTAAGCACCATCAACATGCTCATTAGAGAACAAACTCACATATTGCAAAAGTGGTATTTCCCACATGTAATATAGGTGGGTTGGACATATGATAACTCCTACACATTGCTAAGGATGTCCATGCCAAGTTTCACCCAAATTCAAAACCTTTTTGAGGTCATTTTGGGTATAGCTAGAAAGAGGGCAGTTTGAAACCATATTCAAATTCAAACTGTTTTTATCCCATGAATTTGAATGTGGGAGGCATATTCTTACTCAGCACATTTTTATGAGCCCACACACCAATTTTCACTCCATTGGGAGTTGATCTTGACATGAGCTAAGAGGGACAAATTCAAACTTTGTTTGAATTCAAAACTGAACTTGTGCTGAAATGCATTTAAACCAAACCCAATTTGAACTTTGATCAATTCAAATGGCTCATGGGTGAATAATTTGAATTACCAGGGGTATTATGGGGCTCACTGTTTACAACAGTGATTAGGAGTAAATTTCAGAGGTTCAAATTAGAAGTGGGACCCACATGTCAGCCACTACTCCAAATCAAATCGACTGAGACTTTCTCACTCGGTTAGCCGAGCCGCCGCAGCGATCGCCACCGAGGGGAGCCGCAGTGCCAGCAGCTGCTTGGCCACGTGCGGGCGTGAGGCGGTGCAGAGCCTTCTTAAGGCGCCTTCCCCCTTCCTCGGCCGAAGCCTCACCCGTTTCTTCCCCCGCAAGAACTCAGCGCCGGCAAACACTTTCCGCAGCTCGGAATCGATCGGAGAGCGCCGATCACAGCTTTCTCCATCCCCTCCAGAGCCACGGCAAGGTACTAGAGACCTTTCTCCATCCCCCCCCCCCCCCCCCCCCCCCCGCTGCTAGAATTCAGTTGAGACCGATTGAAATCGGTT
This sequence comes from Neostapfia colusana, assembly GCA_030760725.1. Lineage (NCBI taxonomy): Eukaryota > Viridiplantae > Streptophyta > Magnoliopsida > Poales > Poaceae > Neostapfia > Neostapfia colusana. Next base: position 31,497,142 of record JASWHV010000005.1, on the reverse strand, counting down.
ATGCCGAAAGATCAATTCGGTGACTTAGAACCGCCGCACCTCGGGCTTCCGTGGACAGCCCAACCAGGGCGTTGTCATGCCCGAGCCAAGGCACCCTTGGACGCGCTGGTGACTGGTGCTGCTCACCCCCGAGCCACAGCCCGAGAGATTGCTCACCGGCGGCGAATTTCCAGTTTTCCCCTTTCTGTGTGCAGCACGACCTTCGGTTGCGATTCCATCGAATTCGTGCTCTAGAAAGGATTAGAGGGCCGCAATCCGCTCTCACACAAACTAGACACGGTAACGCACAAGTTGCCTTCACAACCCTTGGCCGGAGAACCTATGTACCCGGCGTAATTCGAGGTTTACCAAGGGCGGAACAAAAGGGAGGCATCGGGCGCCCGGTGAGGACCTACTTCGGGCCTTCCCCGAGCTGCCTCAAGCTCATGTGGACCTTCCCTGAGGTCCATTGATGCTTCCCGACCGGTTCCTCGAGTAGTTGAGGTGCTAGGGAAGTCAGCCGACATGGCTGAAGTCTTTCCGAGGTGGCGGCTCGTCGCCGACCATGCACCGGCCATTGTCATGAGTAGCTGACCCCAGAATCCTGTTCCCCGAGTGAAAGTAGGCAGGGACAGCCAAAATCGTGAAGTTTGGAGCTGTACAGAAGCCGGCGGCGAGCTCTCCGGCGAGGTCCCTCGGCGGCAGAGCGCGGGCGTCGCGAGGTTGAAGAAGGGGGTGGACCCCAGCTGTCAGCGGCCGATATTTTGAATCGGGATCGTGCTGCGGCCGGGATCGGGTGTGCTGGCGCCCAAAATCCTTGTGGGCCGCGGTGTGCTGTCGCCTCGGTGTGTCCCCGGGGCCCACTCGCGAGTTTAAACTTTTCCCCGATTTTCAGATTTCTTTCCAACTTCAAATCCTCATAACTTTGGCTAGAAAGCTCCAAATCGAGTGAACCAAATTTTGCTGGATTCAGCTCTCTGAGTACTTTCCAGAAAATTAAGTTTCACTTCATGAAATTCCTTATTTCTCCAGAACTAATTCCTCAAAATTTGAACTGTTAGGAATTTTAACTGGAGAATCCTTTGGAGGAAAATCCTGAAATTTTGTTGGGATGTTCACAAAAATGTCCCTGAACTACCATAAAAATTTCAGATCCATTTGAGCTCATTTAATCCACCTAATGGTGTGATTAGTGAAACTGTTCCAGAGAAAATAGAAAATGTTCAGAAACTTTTTCAGAATTTTCTCTGAAATTGTTTAGCTCATATCTTTAGCTAGGAACCTTCAAATTAAGTGAGACCAACTCCATTAGAACCCTCTAAAAATCTAGTTTTCAGAAAGTCATAGTTTGTTTCATGAAAATCCTTAGGACACCCTAAAAGCCTTCAATTAAGGTCAAGTGCATAATTAATTGTGGAGGGCTCAAATGAGCTTTACTGCAACTAAAACTTGACCAAGTCTGTATTTAGGTTGTGACCAAGCCCCAGTAAAAGTTTCACCGTCATTGGGTCTGTCTAGTGAGAGTTATAGACTTCACAACTTCAAACTTTATACAAATGCATTTAAATTGATACATGTATTTCCTCTATCATGTAGTCGCTAAGGTTGAGGAGGAACCCGAAGTCCTAGACTTCGTTACTCCGGAGGAGCAGCTAGCCTACGACCAAGAGCAGCAAGGCAAGCTCCGGTTTGCATTAACCTTTTACAAATTTTTATTGTTTTGAGCACATACATGAATACTATTGTTCCTTGCATTAGAGTCTTGTTTGGAAACCCAAGTGCATAGCCAAGAAAGCCATGGGTTGGGATTAGGATTAAAAACCTCGTTAGCCACCGAATTGCTAAGATAGAGTAGGATTCGGTACAAGTCGAGTATTTGGAACTACTCGCGAGCATAGGCTAGAGGCACTCGACTCGGGTAGTGATAGCACATGAAACACATGGCAAGAAAATGAGACTAAGTGGAGCTATAGCACATGAAACTCGGGTAGTGCTATAGCTCCGCTTGTGTCGATTGAGGACCGGGCCGTGTGCGGGCCTGTTGAACAAGCTAGAACAGTACCGAAGACCTACCGGCTATATGGGAACCGGGAAACTGATGTAACTCGGGTAGCTGGGTGTTGAGGCATAGCTGGTCGTTCAGAGGGTAGGTTGAGAGCTCGAGGTGTAAATCGGCTGGCGGCACTGAGATGCGCGTGCAGAGACCTCTTGCTCGGGACGATTGGACCGGTTCAACATTTGGCTAACGGGTGAAAGGTAGTCGCGTACGGCGTCCGTGATGGTTGTTGTAGGCAACATCGAGTACGGGCGTACGTGACGGGTTGTTCGGGTAATCCTGCAGGTGTAAATCGATTATAATCGCCGTCCCTCGTGGTCAGTGAGTACCACTTGTTCACTGTACCGTGACGTAGAAAGAACAGGCTAGTTACATGTTAAAATGTTGCTGATTGAAAGATGGACTTGATTGCTAATGAATTGCTGTAGTTTAGAGCTAACTAAAGTTATTTTCAACTTTGGGCAAAGTACATGAGAGAAATGCGTTTCTTGTTTGATTGCGGATCTCTCATGTACATTAGCGTAAGATTCTCCACAACCTGCTGCTAAAACTTGAAAGTAAGGTTCTACTAAATTAGGCGAGTCCTTGCAAATGATTTTTACCTCATGTAACCCATTACCCCTCATGTAGAAGTTCCATGTTTAGGTGAGACGGGTCAGACTTGCTGAGCCTTCGTGCTCACTGCTTGTGTTTGAAGCTTTTGCAGGGTTCTATGAGGAAGGTACTCCCGATGAGGAGACGGAACCCCAGGAGGGGAACCCCGTCGAGTGGGAGTCGTGCACGCCGCAGAGTTAGTGTGCGTGTGTGCTAGCAAGGACACGTTCAAGGGCTGAACGTGGACTTGATGCATAGTCTACGCCCGTGAGTGTAGACTGAAACTATTTTGATGTAAACATGTTCATAAACTGGTTATGTAATAAAATTTCACTTCCGCTTTGTACCTTTGACGTGTGTTATATGGTGTTGTGCAACGTAGCACCCCTCAGCGTGATCCTGGCTCGACAAGACCGTGGGGTCGTGTCAGCGTTGGTATCAGAGCTCGCTTGAGGTTTAACGCACTACAAAGGTCATTTTTTTCAAAAATCCAGTGAGGAACGAGTTAGTAGCCCGTATAAGGATGTTATTAGTATATAGAAAGTGGCATATTAACCTATTTGATTATGTCGGAAAATCGTGCATCTCGGGACGTGTATGTCTTGGGGGGTGCACGTAAGCGCTGTCCACCAGTGCGCACAAGCTGAAGGGTGGAGCCCCACGGGTGGCAGGTAACCCGACCCGCTTTGATATCCTCTACGACTCTTTATGTCGTTTGGGGTATTCGAGCAACGTCTGTCCCTGGCGTGCGTGGTGCAACTTGGGAGACCCTGTCACGTGGTCTGAAACGTGAACACGTAACTCAACGCGTGTTTGGCTTGAGAACATCCGGGCGAGTGATGACGGCCGGGTGTACGAACTGTATGGATTCCGGGTTCGGTGTGCAGCCGAGTCTGACGATTGCTTGAGTTTCTGCAGGTAGCCTGACCACAAAATGGTAGACGTGTAGCATCCGTGTGCGAGTGACGTTTAGTGCCACTGAAATAACGAAGCCGGCTAAGTCCGGTATAGGTTTTTCTTTGTGAGGACGTAGTACCGACATAATCTGGTGACGCATCGACGTCACACCCCAACTAAATGAACAACTTCATTTAAAACTTGAAGGTTTTGATCTGAAGTAGTAAAACTTGATGTAACTCCTTCCCTTGAACAAGATATTCAAAGTTAACAAGTTTTCAACTTATAGGTTGTTAAGGACAGAGTACTCTGGTTTCTGCTGAAGTAGGGCTGAAGTTGATCAGAGGTTAGAGGTTGAGTTCTTTCGATGTTTGGGTCATATGATACATTTCTGGAAAGCTTCGGAAGAGCTTTACAACTTTTCTGTTGAGGTCGAGAGGTGTTTCATCCGGTAACCAATCGAAAAATGCAGTAGAGTTGAAACTGTCCAGAAAACAGGGCAGAGCAAAGACTCTCTGTAAACTCTCTGTAAATTGAGTATAACTTCCTGCATAAAAATCCAAAAATAGAAAATGATGTAGTTCTGGAAAGCTTATGAGATGGGTTACAAGTTTGTAACAGAAAGTTTTGTCAGATTAGGAGCAGAATTAACTGGAATTCTTGGATAAAATCAGTACCTAAAGCAGGGAGGTGCTGTCCAATTTTCTCCAGAAATTCTGTTAACTTTGGCATCTCATAACTTTTGAACCAGGACAGATCTTAGGCCAAGCAAATACTTTCTGGAAAGCTATTGAAGTGAGCTTTAACTTTGATGTAGAGCTCCAGGTTGATATGGAAACTGGTCAGGGCTGTCATGTAGACAGCAGATCAGCAGTCAAATTTGTTAAAAATTTGAACTATGTTTCCAAGTTTTATGGGTTCAATGACATGTCTTATGTTATAACTCAAGGGTTTACTGTTTAAATAAATATTTGACATTTCTGAAATATATTTTTACAGATGACAGCAGATAAACAGTTGGAGAACGGGTGGGTGGTTTCCCACTGTTCTCACCGTAGCGGCTACCCGGAAGCATTGTGGCAAATGCTCCAATATTTCGGGTACAACCAGATGTCGCAGTACTTCGCCAAGGAAGAAGGCGAAGAGGGGAACAAGACGTTGACGATCCATGTCGAAGTCCCTGCAGGACCTACGCCACCCGGTTGGGTTCCGTTCACCGTCACGGTGAGAGGAAAACAACCGGAAATGATGTGGCAAGTGGCAGCCCGTGACACTATGTCACATTTCTGCCAACTACACATGCAGGCTATGGAGGGCACTCCATATGCGCTCATTCCGGTGGAGGGACGGGCTCAGCATGTGTGGGAAGAGAGATACCTGGAGGCAACGGACCCGAGTTGCCCAAGGTACAACCCTGCGGAGGCAAATCTCAGCCTCCAGATGAGGGCGGGAAACGCCGTGATGGACAGCCAAGCTGTTCATACGGAGCATCTCGCCACAAAGCTCAAAGAGAGCATGAGCCATGGAGACCATTTCGAGAGTGCTCACAGTGCACTCCGCAATGTGCTCCTTCCGACGATCAAGCGACTGAATGAACAACATAATCAGTTGCATCGTCTGAAGAAGGCGAAGAGAAAAAGCCGTGTCGACATCACGGCGTTGCAAAAACTGGTACAGAATCTGACCCAGCAGAACGAGGAACTTACTCAAGAGCGGGATGACGCTATTGAGGAAGGGCAAGGCTGGGAAGAAGATTACAACCAGGCTATGGACGAGGTGCATGCTTTGCAGGACCTCGTACCTCCGGTATTGGGCATACCGGTGGTCTTGGGTCTTCCAGCAATTGGAGAACCCGGGATGGGAGAAGAGGTGGTAGATCCGGAGCCACCAGCAGAGGTACCGGAGGAGGACGACCCACAGGAGGTCGAGTTCTACTCCGAGGAGGGGGTTACAGTTGCCATGTAGGGCAGCTAGGGTAGTGTAGCCCAAATTTTGTAATCGGTGACATGTCATGTAGACAGTAGCATATGTATAGGTAGTAACGACATGAGCACGACTTCTCGGAGACCCAAAAATGATGTATCTTGTATAAAGTTTATGCTTTATCAATATATGTGAATGTTGTGCAAATTAATCAAGTGTCACTTCAATGCCTACTGTTACGTATGGAATTTTAAGTAAGACATGTGCTAATCGCTGCTGTTTTGAATTTTAGAATGACGCGTACTCGTGCCAACCCTGATGTTGGGGGTACTAGCCATGGGGGAGAGACCTCCCAACCACCTACCGAGGACTCCTCGGGGCAGCAACAGCAGCAACAGCAACAGCAGACACCACCACCGCCACTGCCAACGGTTACATTGGCCGACATCGTCCCGGCAATGGCGGGTTCACATCGGCAGCACACGGAGTTGCTGCAAACTCTTATTGCTAATACGTCTCGCCCAGAGAGACGTCAAGACCGTGAGGAGCGTCAACACAGCTCCTACTCCGACTTCCTGGCGACTCATCCCCCTGTATTCTCAAGGGCGGATGAACCTCTTGACGCGGACAACTGGCTCCGCGCAATAGAGATGAAGTTTGGGCTGCTCCAGATAAGCGAGCAGCGCAAGACTCAGTTCGCGGTCCAGCAGCTCCAAGGATCCGCGAGCGCGTGGTGGGCCAACATCTGTGCTTCACAGCCCACCGACCGAGTGATGACCTGGACGGAGTTTCATACGGCCTTCAGGGCCTATCATATACCGCCAGGTTTGATGAAGAGGAAGACGCAGGAATTCCTACACCTGCAACAAGGGAGCAGGAACGCGCTGGAATACTCCAGGGCATTCAACGATCTCGCGCTCTACGCATCGTATCATGCAGATACCAACGAGAAGCGGCGGGACCACTTTTACCAGGGCTTAACCCGCTCCTGAAGGACAAGTTGGCGATGTTCAATCACAGCAGCCTCAACGACATCATTGATGCTGCGATTTTTCAGGAGGACTCCGGCAAGGAGTTGGCGGCGGCAGAGCGAAAGCGAAGCGTGCCGCAAAGCAGCGGAGAAGGAAGCGGTCCTTCTCAGAAGTTTCAGATGGCGAATCGCCCACCATCAGGTCCACGCTGGCAGCCACCACAGCGGCCGATGCCGTTCCGCAGTCGGCCGTACTCTTCACCGGCATTCAGGCCGGCACTGCCAGTACCACCTCCGCAACAACAGCAGCAGCGGGCGATGCCGCGTGCGTATGCACCTCAGCAGCGCATGCCGGGCTTTCGTCCCCCGAGCACTACACCAGCAGCGGCCACATGTTACAAGTGTGGTCGTCCAGGACACTTCGCGAGCAGTTGCCCGGAGAGGCAAGGCAGCGGAGTGGCACCACCGTTTCCGGGGAGGAATCAACCCAGGAACCCTACTAATGCGCGGCGGGCAAACCCTAGGCCCGGCACCGTCCACCAGCTTGCCATTGAGGACGTGCCGGAGGGCGAGCCAATCCTTGAGGGTATGTTCCAACTCCAAAAGCATCCCGCTATAGTACTATTTGATTCGGGCGCCACGCATAGATTCATTAGCCAAGCTTTCATTGATAAATATAGCTTGCAAATACTACCCACCGATAGTCCTTATGTGATCTGTTCGCCGGGTGGGAAAATTTCAGCAAGCATGATGGTCCCAAAAGCGCCATTGTGCTTAGAGGGTAGAGTCTACCCTACGTCTCTCATAATCTTAGAGGGACAAAAGGTCGATGTCATCTTGGGGATGTCGTGGTCAACCCGCCACGGCGCTGTTTTAGACACTGTCCTCCGAGTTGTGCACTTGAACTCAGAAGTGCACAAGTCTCACTCTTTATTTCTGGACAGTCCAGAAATAAAACTTCCAAGTGTCTATCAAGCTATAACCATCAGATTGGAAGTTATTCCAGTGGTCCGAGAGTTCCCTGATGTATTCCCAGACGATTTGCCGGGGATGCCACCCGATAGAGAGGTGGAGTTCAAGATTGAACTTGCACCGGGAACCATGCCAATATCCCGTAGGCCGTACAAGATGGCGCCCAAGGAGTTGGCTGAACTGAAGACTCAGCTCACAGACCTTCTGGAGAAGGGTTTTATTAGGCCGAGCTCTTCGCCATGGGGATGTTCGGCATTATTTGTCAAGAAGAAGGATGAGACGTTACGGCTTTGCGTGGACTATCATCCATTAAATGCCGTAACCATCAAGAACAAGTACCCGTTGCCACGGATCGACATGTTGTTTGATCAGTTGGTCGAAGCAAAGATCTTTTCCAAGATGGATTTAAGATCCGGGTACCATCAGATTAAGATGAGGGCTGAGGACATTCCAAAGACAGCTTTCTCGACAAGGTACGGACTTTATGAGTACCTGGTCATGTCCTTCGGCCTCACCAATGCTCCAGCTCACTTCATGTACTTAATGAACTCGGTATTCATGCCGGAGCTGGACAAGTTTGTCGTGGTCTTCATCGACAATATCCTGGTATATTCCAAGTCGGAGGAAGATCACAAGAAGCATCTGCGTATAGTCTTGCAACGGCTGCGGGACCACAAGTTATACGCGAAATTCAGCAAATGCGAGTTTTGGGTATCACAAGTGCCTTTTCTCGGGCATATCATCTCAGCGGAGGGCATCGCTGTAGACCCGAGCAAGATCACTCAAGTGCTGAATTGGAAATCCCTGAGAACTGTTCACGAGGTACGGAGTTTCCTCGGACTCGCGGGATATTATCGGAGGTTCATTCCGAACTTCTCGAAGATTGCCAAGACAATGACAGAGCTGCTGAAGAAGGCTACCAAATATGTTTGGAGTCCAGCGTGTGAAGCAGCATTCAAGGCTTTAGTCAAGCACGTGACATCAGCACCGGTTTTGGCGCAGCCAGACACAACAAAACCGTTCGATGTGTACTGCGATGCATCCGGCATTGGGCTCGGATGTGTTCTGATGCAAGACCGAAGGGTGGTCGCGTATGGATCACGGCAGCTTAGAAACCATGAGCAGAATTATCCAACCCATGACTTGGAGCTCGCTGCCGTGGTACTCGCACTCAAAATGTGGAGGCACTACCTACTCGGTAACCTCGTACATTTATATACCGACCACAAAAGCCTCAAGTACATATTCACTCAGAAAGAGCTGAACATGAGGCAACGAAGATGGTTAACTGATAAAGGATTACGAAATAGAGATCCATTATCATCCGGGCAAGGCAAACGTAGTGGCAGATGCGCTGAGCCGCAAGTCACACGTCAATAATCTGACCATCACACTGTTGGAAGAGAGCGAACCACCACTACATGTGATTCCACACGGAGCTCTCTACAACCTAGCTTTGATCCCCACCATCCGTGAAGAGATAGCGGCAGCCCAGAAGAATGACAAGGGCATGTCACATTTGCGGAGACGTGTAGACAGTAGGGAGCTGAAATGTTTCCGGAAGGACGGAGACGGCGTCCTATGGTTCAAGGACCGGATCGTTGTACCCCGTAACCCGGAGTTACGGAAGAAAATTTTTGATGAGGCTCACTTATCAAAATTTTCTATTCACCCCGGCAGCAACAAGATGTATCAAGAACTCAGAAGCAAGTTTTGGTGGACACGGATGAAGCGAGAGACTGCAAAATACGTGTCCGAGTGTGATACATGTCAAAGGGTGAAGGCAGACAATATGCGGAAACCGGGACTGCTGCAACCACTGGGCATCCCTGCCTGGAAGTGGGAGGATGTGAGCATGGATTTCATCGTCGGTTTACCCACTACTTTTCAGAAGCATGATTCTGTGTGGGTGATCGTCGATCGTCTCACCAAAGTTGCCCATTTCATCCCGGTCAACACAAATTACAACGCCAAGAAGTACGCTGAACTGTACATCTCACGGATCCTATGCTTGTACGGCGTACCCCGTACTATCATATCGGATCGGGGCACTTTATTTGTGTCCCGTTTTTGGGAGCAGCTGCACGCTGCCTTGGGGACGAAGCTGATCCGTAGTTCAGCCTACCACCCGCAGACGGATGGGCAAACGGAGCGGGTAAATCAAATCTTAGAAGACATGTTACGAGCTTGCGCTATCAACCACGGCAAGAATTGGGATGATCACTTGCCGTTAGCCGAGTTCTCGTACAATAATGGGTACCAAGCCAGCATCAAGATGGCGCCCTACGAGGCGCTATACGGGCAGAAATGCCGCACACCACTGAATTGGTGTGAATCTGGTGAAAGGGTTACCTTCGAGATTGACCTCATCAACAACGCGGAAGAAAAGGTTCGACTGATTCAAGCGAACCTAAAAGCCGCTCAATCCCGTCAGAAACAGTATGCGGACCGGAGAAGGCGCCCATTACAATTCGAAGTTGGAGATCACGTATACCTACGGGTGTCTCCAATGAAGGGCGTAAACAGATTTGGGGTGAGAGGAAAGTTAGCACCCCCATTCATAGGTCCATTCCAGATTACCGAAAGATGTGGATCAGTGGCATACCAGCTGAAATTACAAGAAGCACTTTCCGGTGTGCACGACGTCTTTCACATTTCCCAGCTGAGGAAGTGTCTCAAGCTATCAACTACCGTTCAGCTGGAAGATATTGAAGAACTGCAACCGGATCTCACCTATCGGGAGGAACCGGAGCAGATTATTGATGAAAAGGCCCGAACCACATGCAACCGTACGTTATGGTTCTACAAGATTCTATGGAGTAATCACTCCATGGACGAAGCAACATGGGAGAGCGAAGAATTTCTTCGCGCTAACTACCTCGACTTTTTCACGTCGCATATCCGGTAATTTTCCACCGTCCTCTCTCTCATTTTCACCTTATAATCTCGGGACAAGATTCTTTTAAGGGGGGAGGAATGTAAGGGCCTCAGTTTTTGACACATATTTGAAGTGTTCATCACCACACCACACACCTCATTTGTGGAAAGATGATGAACACAAATGAAGAGCAAGTAACCACCATCAACATGCTCATTAGAGAACAAACTCACATATTGCAAAAGTGGTATTTCCCACATGTGATATAGGTGGGCTGGACATATGAAAACTCCTGCACATTGCTAAGGATGTCCATGCCAAGTTTCACCCAAATTCAAAACCTTTTTGAGGTCATTTTGGGTATAGCTAGAAAGAGGGCAGTTTGAAACCATATTCAAATTCAAACTGTTTTTATCCCATGAATTTGAATGTGGGAAGCATATTCTTACTCAGCACATTTTTGTGAGCTCACACACCAATTTTCACTCCATTGGGAGTTGATCTTGACATGAGCTAAGAGGGACAAATTCAAACTTTGTTTGAATTCAAAACTGAACTTGTGCTGAAATGCATTTAAACCAAACCCAATTTGATCTTTGATCAATTCAAATGGCTCATGGGTGAATAATTTGAATTACCAGGGGTATTATGGGGCTCACTGTTTACAACAGTGATTAGGAGTAAATTTCAGAGGTTAAAATTGGAAGTGGGACCCACATGTCAGCCACTACTCCAAATCAAACCGACTGAGACTTTCTCACTCGGTTAGCCGAGCCGCCGCTGCGATCGCCACCGAGGGGAGCCGCTGCGCCAGAAGCTGCTTGGCCACGCGCGGGCGTGAGGCGGTGCAGAGCCTTCTTAAGGCGCCTTCCCCCCTCCTCGGCCGAAGCCTCACCCGTTTCTTCCCCCGCAAGAACTCAGCGCCGGCAAACACTTTCCGCAGCTCGGAATCGATCGGAGAGCGCCGATCACAGCTTTCTCCGTCCCCTCCAGAGCCATGGCAAGGTACTAGAGACCTTTCTCCGTCCCCCCCCCCCCCCCCCCCCCGCTGCTAGAATTCAGTTGAGACCGATTGAAATCGGTTATGCCGAAAGATCAATTTGGTGACTTAGAACCGCCGCACCTCGGGCTTCCGTGGACAGCCCAACCAGGGCGTTGTCACGCCTGAGCCAAGGCACCCTTGGACGTGCTGGTGACCGGTGCTGCTCACCCCCGAGCCACAGCCCGAGTGATTGCTCACCGGCGGCAAATTTCCAGTTTTCCCCTTTCTGTGTGCAGCACGACCTTCGGGTGCGATTCCGTCGAATTCTTGCTCTAGAAAGGATTAGAGGGCCGCAATCCGCTCTCACACAAACTAGACACGGTAACGCACAAGTTTCCTTCACAACCCTTGGCCGGAGAACCTATGTACCCGGCGTAATTCGAGGTTTACCAACGGCGGAACAAAAGGGAGGCATCGGGCGCCCGGTGAGGACCTACTTCGGGCCTTCCCCGAGCTTCCTCAAGCTCATGTCGACCTTCCCTGAGGTCCACTGATGCTTCCCGACCGGTTCCTCGAGTAGTTGAGGTGCTAGGGAAGTCAGCCGACATGGCCGAAGTCTTTCCGAGGTGGCGGCTCGTCGCCGACCATGCACCGGCCATTGTCATGACTAGCTGAAACCAGAATCCTGTTCCCCGAGTGAAAGTAGGCAGGGGCGGCCAAAATCATGAAGTTTGCAGCTGTACAGAAGCCGCCAGCGAGCTCTCCGGCGAGGTCCCTCGGCGGCAGAGCGCGGGCGTCGCGAGGTTGAAGAAGGGGGTGGACCCCAGCTGTCAACGGCCGATATTTTGAATCGGGATCGGGCTGCGGCCGGGATCGGGTGTGCTGGCGCGCAAAATCCTTGTGGGCCGCGGTGTGCTGTCGCCTCGTCGTGCGACGCGTGTCCCCGCGGCCCACTCGCGAGTTTAAACTTTTCCCTGATTTTCAGATTTCTTTTAAACTTCAAATCCTCATAACTTTGGCTAGAAAGCTCCAAATCGAGTGAACCAAATTTTGCTGGATTCAGCTCTCTGGGTACATTCCAGCAAATCAAGTTTCACTTCATGAAATTCCTTATTTCTCCAGAATTAATTCCTCAAAATTTAAACTGTTAGGAATTTTAACTGGAGAATCCTTTGGGGGAAAATCCTGAAATTTTGCTGGGATATTCTCCAAAATGTCCCTGACCTACCATTAAAATTTCAGATCCATTTGAGCTCATTTAACCCACCTAATGGTGTGATTAGTGAAACTGTTTCAGAGAAAATAGAAAATGTTCAGAAACATTTTCAGATTTTTCTCTGAATTTGTTTAGCTCATATCTTTAGCTAGGAACCTTCAAATTAAGTGAGACCAACTCCATTAGAACCCTCTAAAAATCTAGTTTTCAGAAAGTCATAGTTTGTTTCATGAAAATCCTTAGGCCACCCTAAAAGCCTTCAATTAAGGTCAAGTGCATAATTAATTGTGGAGGGCTCAAATGAGCTTTACTGCAACTAAAACTTGACCAAGTCTGTATTTAGGTTGTGACCAAGCCCCAGTAAAAGTTTCACCGTCATTGGTCTTGTCTAGTGAGAGTTATAGACTTCACAACTTCAAACTTAATACAAATGCATTTAAAATGATACATGTATTTCCTCTATCATGTAGTCGCTAAGGTCGAGGAGGAACCCGAAGTCCTAGACTTTGTTACTCTGGAGGAGCAGCTAGCGTACAACCAAGAGCAGCAAGGCAAGCTCCGGTTTGCATTAACCTTTTACAAATTTTTATTGTTTTGAGGACATACATGAATACTATTGTTCCTTGCATTAGAGTCTTGTTTGGAAACCCAAGTGCATAGCCAAGAAAGCCATGGGTTGGGATTAGGATTGAAAACCTTGTTAGCCACTGCATTGCTAAGATAGAGTAGGATTTGGTACAAGTCGAGTATTTGGAACTACTCACGAGCATAGGCTAGAGGCACTCGACTCGGGTAGTGATAGCACATGAAACACATGGCAAGAAAATGACACTAAGATGAGAGTAAGGGCAACAGTACTTTGGGGCCTGTGTGCTATAGCTCCGCTTGTGTCGATTGAGGACCGAGCCATGTGCGGGCCTGTTGAACAAGCTAGAACAGTACCGAAGACCTACCGGCTATATGGGAACCGGGAAACTGATGTAACTCGGGTAGCTGGGTGTTGAGGCATAGCTGGTCGTTCCGAGGGTAGGTTGAGAGCTCGAGGTGTAAATCGGCTGGCGGCACTGAGATGCGCGTGCAAAGACCTCTTGCTCGGGACAATTGGACCGGTTCAACATTTGGCTAACGGGTGAAAGGTAGTCGCGTACGGCGTCCGTGATGGTTGTTGTAGGCAACATCTAGTACGGGCGTACGTGACGGGTTGTTCGGGTAACCCTGCAGGTGTAAATCGATTATAATTGCCGTCCCTCACGGTCAGTGAGTACCACTTGTTCACTGTACTGTGACGTAGAAAGAACATGCTAGTTACATGTTAAAATGTTGCCGATTGAAAGATGGACTTGATTGCTAATGAATTGCTGTAGTTTAGATCTAACTAAAGTTCTTTTCAACTTTGGGCAAAGTACATGAGAGAAATGCTTTTCTTGTTTGATTGCGGCTCTCTCATGTACCTTAGCGTAAGGTTCTCCACAACCTGCTGCTAAAACTTGAAAGTAAGGTTCTACTAAATTAGGCGAGTCCTTGCAAATGATTTTTACCTCATGTAACCCATTACCCCTCATGTAGAAGTTCCATGTTTAGGTGAGACGGGTCAGACTTGCTGAGCCTTCGTGCTCACTGCTTGTGTTTGAAGCTTTTGCAGGGTTCTATGAGGAAGGGACTCCCGATGAGGAGACGGAACCCCAGGAGGGGAACCCCGTCGAGTGGGAGTCGTGCACGCCGCAGAGTTAGTGTGCGTGTGTGCTAGCAAGGACACGTTCAAGGGCTGAACGTGGACTTGATGCGTAGTCTACGCCCGTGAGTGTAGACTGAAACTATTTTGATGTAAACATGTTCATAAACTGGTTGTGTAATAAAATATCGCTTCCGCTTTGTACCTTTGACTTGTGTTATCCGGTGCTGTGCAACGCAGCACACCTCAGCGTGATCCTGGCTCGACAAGACCGTGGGGTCGTGTCAAGCTGGCTCGAAGCAACACCTCGGTCTCCTTCAGGGTGTCACGTACATCCTGAAGCTCCTGTTGACACTCCTGCAGTCGAGTGCTGAGCGTAGCAGCATCCTCCAAGCACAAGTCCATGTGCTCATGGGAAGTCCCCTGCTGCACTAGCGGCTACTTGTACTCCGTTGTACCACTCTCACGCTGGAGGACATACATGTACTCAGTCCTGTCCAGGTGGCGACGATAGATTTGACTCTGGCAGGTGATTGCCTCCCAGGTGACATCCTTTTCCGCATCGACCTGTGTCGCTCGACAAGCTGGAGAGCGCTGGATCTTGAGCAGCTGATTTTCGTGGATAATCCTCATTTCTGAACTCCATTCTTCCCGCTTCTCACGGATGGTCCAGGTGGAGCTATAGTGTATGATTAGCTTGCCCGTATTGCCGGCGGCTTGGAGCATGCGTCGAAGACGGCGCAATAAGCCTCCTACTGCCAATCCGTAGGAGAGGTACGTCACCGGACGGCTCTCCTCTCTCAGGGCAAGGGCAACTACGGGAACTCTCCCTCCGGTGGACTTGCGGGCGGTGCGGATCATGCAAACCATCTAAAACATAAATCATTTAAAATTAAGTTAGATAAGTTTTTAAACAAAAATCCTATTTTGAATAAAAGATGGGGTAAGATGAATGAAGTGGCCTATTAAATAACACTTTTCAACCCACACCTTTGTAAAATAGTTATTAAGAAAATAGGGTCCCTATCTACGTCCATTTCTACCTAGGTCCACGTTCCTACGGGCAACCTTGGCTCTAATACACTTCTGTCACACCCGGTTTTTCCGATAAGCAACCGAGTGAATATCACATGTATGCCAGGATCATTTTCTCATACATGTGATGACAAATAGTGAAGCATCATTTATTACAAGCCAGGTGTCGAATATAAATATGTCTTACAACGCATACGTCTCGATGGACGATAATAAGTTCATAACATGTAAATAAAATAGCAGCGGAATATTATTCTTGTGGGCTCCATCACAGGCGTTGCCCGGGGGACTCCATGAACCTAGAATCCTTCATCGGGTCCAAAGTCTTGATCATTAAACACCACATCGTTCTCTTGACCTGAGCAGCAATATAAACCAACAAATATGCAAGGTAGAGTACCGATGGTACTTAGCAAGTGTGGGAAAGTTATGTCATGCATGGAAAGAACAAGGAGAGGTTGAACTCATGGTTAAAGCACTACGCAATTAATACCTATCACCTTAGCTTATTAAGCATCTACATTACTACATAGGTGAAATGGTCCCAAACTCGCAACCCATCATCAAGTAACCATAATCATCATATCTAATGTCAAGCTCCCCGCTTAACATCCACAACTTCCAAAGTCATCATCCTCTAATCATGAATAAGTCCAAGCCGCTCTTGACCGTGAGCACGGCTGTCATGACAGTTTTGACTCTGCAGAGTTTGCACCACTATACCCACATGTAGTGATTTCATCCTCCGTTGCCGGGTGGACTAAAAGAACCTCCATTATGCCAGTGGCCACGAACCACATTCACACTTCCCAGGTGTGTAGCCAGGAGATCACTACGAAGCCTTTACAAAGGGATTCCCGACGAGCATGGGCCCACTGAGGTTTCACCCCCTAACAGCATACAAGAGGCTCCAACCCCGCTGCAGTGGCCCCCTCTTGAGCCTTGCGGTTCATATGGTAGTCCAGCTAACACCTACTCCCCGCACCATCCAACACACCCATACTACGCCGAGGATACACCTAATTAATTGGCCAAGCTGCCCCATCTCAGCATGTGGTTGGCACGGTAAAGCCAGGTTACATGCTTCATGAACCGGTCCTTAGGATCCAGGCAAGTACTAAACACAAACCCGAGTCTCGTGCATCCAGCACCAACCAAAACATCCAACTTGCCTTGACCCCTACCTCTACATAACTCATAATATCTAATTCAAGAGTATGGTAAATAAACTGGTGATCTCATATCCCAATTATCCCGTTCTAAGCATGGCTAAGCATAAGCATGTAAATAAATGATATGATAATATAAATCCCAACCCAAGCTACAAGGAAACAAGATAATGCAATTCTAGGGAAACTTCCTAGCATGGGTTTCATATTTCAATTGACAATGCAAATAATTCTATCTAGACATCCTAGTATAGGATCAAAGTGGTCAAGGACACTTACCTTCTTCCTGCTGCTCTGGGAATGGAAAGTCTTGTTCTTGGAGGGGAAGAACTTGCTCTGGAGCAGGTTCTACTCATACCATCACACATAGCAAAAGAAAACAACAATCCATAAGACATAGTTCACACTTTCACTTCATACAAACCAAACATTCAGACCTATGAAAGTCATTCACACTTCTAAGGGTTGTGGTTACTCTATGTGTGGTGCTTTTTGACCTACATGCACTTTTAAACATATGTATATTATTTCTAACTTTTGTATTCAGATTTCTGTTTGTGCACTATATATAAATTCCAAATTTAAACAAATTCTTTAATACCCTCTTTAGCTACCAAGAGTGCATGCAAGGTAATTTCCTACTCCAAATGGTTTTCAGACCTTCTACCAATCCTAAACGAAATTCTTTGGATTTTGGAAACTTCATTTATCATTTTCTAGTTATTCACACCTAGCTTGCTATATTCTCAGATTTATTTCCTATGCCTAAATGTGAACTTTATTAGGAAAATAGTAAGACACCTCATCTAAACAGAATAGGTTCTGATCTAAAATATTAAATAATATATTTTTGAACTTCTCCTCTGATGTGAACTAATTTAAATTTATTTTATCAATTTTCAGAATTATTTCCTAGCCTAAAAATGTGTCCCTATAACTAATAAATGTGAACAATCAATTAGACAGATTCATTTCAGATAAAAATCTATTTCTATCTCACTCCAAAGTTTTCGAAGTGCTAGGAAAGTTTAAATTTGAATTTACAATGTGTTTGTCCCATCTTTTTATCACATAGGGTTAAAAAGGTAAACTCACCCCACTACAGGGTCTATTATATTATTTTAAGAATTTCCAGGGCCCTAACTATGAATAACAGAGGGGTTTTGCAAATTTTTATTAAGTCCAGGGGCTAAAACTGATTTTTAATTGAATTTACATGAATTTCTGAAGTTCTAGGGGCTAGATCAGAAGTTTCTAGGGCTAGCTCGTATTTTCCGAGATCCCTAGGGGGTAGCGCGTAAGAATCCCGGCCTTTATAATGTGGGGCTGACATGGACCGTCCGATTTAAAACAGACGGCTGAGATTATAACGTCGAACCGGTACGCGGGGATTTAAATTCTACCGTGCGATTTAAAATATACGGCGCACAAGCGGCCACGTCGCTCTGATCGAGCGCGGGCGGCGCTGCCCGGCGGCGCGCGGTGGCGGGAGGCGGCGATCTCGCCGGAGTACTTCGGATCTTCATCAATTCTTCCTAAAACTGGGATTTCATGGTATAGATCGGTAGAGGGGAGGTCGGGGATCTCACCTCGGGGTTTTTCTTGAGCTCGGAGGTCCTGGAAGGCGGTCGGCGACGAGGTCCGAGGTGAATTCACGGCGATGCTCGTCGGCGCTGTGTTTGAAGCGCAAACCACCGAGTTTTCTGCACCTGCGTGATTCCCCGGAGGCGGTGGAACACGATCAGCGTGTTAGATCAGAGAACTCGAGCAGAGATCGAGAGAAAACGGTGATCGGAGCTTTGGTTCTCACCGGGAGGAAAAACAGCCGATCGCGGGTGAAAATCGGGATGATGCCGGTGTTTATATAGCCGGGGGAGGGCGGCATTCGGTTGTGATCGAGTTTGCATCGTCCAGAACCGAGATTCGGCTGGGATACGCGAGTATCCGGGGTGGTTTCGATTCGGGGGAGAGAGAGGAGTCCCGGTCGGCCGAGCGCGCGCGAGGAGGAAGAAGATGGCAGGCCCCACATGTCAGTGAGAAGAAAGCGGGGCGCGCGGCTGCGGGCTGGCGCGGAGGTGAGGTGGGCCGGCTGGTGGGTTTCGGCCCACTGGCCGGGGGGTTTGTTTTTTTCTTTTTCTTTTTCTTTTTCTTTTCTGTTTTGAGTTTAATTTGAACTCCAATTTGAATTTGAATTTCTGCACCACATGCAATACGTCCAAAAATTTTTAAATTCCCCTCTTAACAGGTTTTGGGGTGCTACACAGGCCCCCTCGTGTGCCATGCAGTTCCCAGGGAAGTCCTCCTCGACTCCCATTCTCCGTCATCCAATGGTTCATAACAAGCTAGCAACACACCTAATTAGTCAGCTAAGCCGCACTCATATTTGTCCTTGTGGTGGCACTGTTTTCCTAGCATGTTCTCGCATGAAACGGTCCTTAGATCTAAGGCAAGCAAACCACCATCTCATTCAGCATAACCACGAACCAAGTTTGCCTAGATCTTTCGATTCCATGCTCCTTAACGACATCATGTTCTCATCATCTTTAATCTTTACGAGCGCAGTAGCTAAAAAGTTTATTTCAGCTTCCCGAATCCCATAAGCTAAGCGAAGCAAAAGAGAAAAAATCGACCACACCCAACTCAACATGTTTCCCGGTGACAAGGGTGGCTAACAAAGCTAGTAAACTCCTATTAAAGGGTTTCCCATCAACTTGACACGATCATGCAGTTTTCACAAGCAAAACAGTTCAAAAACTTAGGATCATATGGTCAAGGGGCAGTTGCCTTGCTCCCGCGGTTCATGTTGCTCAAATGTCTCGAAGTCTTTGTGCTGGAATTCTTCGTAGACGGCCTCTTGAGCGTGTTCGTCTACTCACGACCACGTACATACAAATAATAGAGCAATCAATGTTATGCACAAACTTTACTCAAGATGAAATGATGTGGATGCATGCAAATCCTATAGTGCAGCCTATAGTGATCAGTTTGCACGTGTTCTTGCAAGTTTTTATAACCGGAACATGATCTACCCACGTGCAGTAGATCCTGCTCGCAGGGGTGGAGAAAACAGGGTTGATAGCAACATAAACGACGTGGTAAGAGGGGTGAAGGGGACCTACCTCTCTTCTTCCTCCTCTCGTCCTTGCGGCTGGCCTTTTTTCTTGCAATGGCAGCAGCTGGGGTTTTTCCTCAGGGAAGAGTAGAGCTTCGGCTAGGGCAGGGTGTTGGGGTATTCTTCTCCGGCGACAGCAAAGCGGGGTAGAGGTTCGACGGCGGTCAAACACCTGCAGGGACGGCGACCAAAGCTTGGCAGCAAGGAAGGGCGGCGGCCAGAGATTTTTGGGACAGGGGTGGCGGCTAGGGGGAGAGGATTTTATTTATAAGGGGGAAAATAGCCAACTAGGATTTCATCAAATCTTTTAATCAAGGGCTTGGATTTAATTTGAGAAAAGGTGGGAGCTAGGGACTGAGATTTAATCAAATATTTTCCGTCAAGGGCTGAGATTAATTGGGGGAAAAGAAAATCCCTAAAGGGGGGGATTTTGGTGCGGCTAGGGTTTTCTCCCCCTAAGGGGGTGCGGCCAAGGTGGCGGAAGAAAATCCCCAAAGTGGGAAAATCCCTAGGGATTTTGGTGCGGCTAAAATTGGGGGGGGGAATCCCCCAAATGTGGTGAAAAATTTCCTAGGGGGATTTTAGGGGAAAATTAGGGGGAATATTAGGGGGATTTGGAGGGGTACGATTAGGGGGGAATTAGGGGCGGCCAGGGTTTATTATTTTTATTTTTTCTTTTTATTTTTATTATTCCCTATTTTTATTTCCTTTTATTTATTTATTTCTATATTCCTTCATTCCTTTTCTTCTTCTTTCTAAATGCTTCTCTACGTGAAAATGGATGCAATGCATGGTGATGAATATGAGGGTGTTACAGAACTAGAGATCAACGTCCTCGTCCTTGTACTCCTCATCGTCGTCGTTGGCTGGAGCAGCTGGGGCGGCACTTGACCTAGCACTGGTGTCGCTGAAGAAAGCAACCTCCCCGGTGGTGAGCTCTAGAAACTCAGGAGGCGTATCATCCTCACTGTCATCGGAAACGGGAGCGTCGGTGGAGACCTCAAGCGTCGTCTTTAATGCATGAATGTCGTTCCTTATTCCCTTAATGGCCTTCTCATTCTTTTGAAACTTCACATGTGTACTCCTACACATGGTGAAGATGGAGCAGAGTACCTTGAGAAGACCACTAGAGGAACCTGCAGCTCTCTCAGGCCGAGCTGGAGGAGGGGCAGAGGCGGATGTTGCACGAGCGTGGCTGGTACGAAGTCTGTCCAAGGGGTCAAGCGTTGGTGTCGCTACCTGAGATTGTAGCTTTTTATGTGCCACATCCTTCACAAATGCCTTCCCTGATACCTTCTCGATCATCTTCATAATGTATGGTGCATAGATACATGACCTCGATGCAGTCTCAGATGTCGAGTAAATCTCCATGTAGATGAAATCAACCACATTAAACCTCTTGTCCCCTCTCAGCCACTTAAGGAGGTTTCTGGAGTTTGAGTTTATCCTTGTAGCATCTCCATCCTTAGGTGCCAAGGTCTTCCTAGTGATTCTGTTGAGCATTTGGAAGAAGGGAAGGAGTCCCTGAGTATGAGGAGGGTTGAAATAGAAGTGGGTGTCGCATAAGAAGTCAATCTCATTGTTTTTCAAAATGAGTTCCTCATGTATTTTGTAGTCAAACTTCAAGGTCCTCTGGAGTCCAAGGATTTTAGCAAATTGATTATAGGTGACGGTGTACTTCTCACCGTCAGTCATCCTGGTGATCCTTGACTCTCAAGATGAAAAAAGACCAAGGCATAGAATTGGCATATTACCTCCATGTTCCATCCATACTCAATAGCCATAAAGTCCTTGATCCCATAATATTCACAAGAAGCAATGACTTCCTTGAAAACTTCATTGTTCCTGTTCTCCATGTATTTCCAGTCAATTCATTGCATGTCAATGACTTGATGCTTCTTGCTCATGGAACTGATAGATAGTAAACAACATGAAAACCACTCCTGAAGTGAAAGTCAGCTTCCATCTTTTCATACTCATAGATGTTCTCCCCTCTTTGCTCTTGTGCCCTAAAATGTTCCTTCGGTAGTCATAATGGGAGTTGTCTTCCGAGGATCTCTAATTAGCACCACCATGTGCAACGGGCCAATTTCTCCAGGATTTGCTTGTCGTGGTTCCTCGGACCCCTCACGGCTCTCAAGCATGACCCTAACAGCTTTTCCCATCTCATCAACTGTTCTTGCCAACTTTCGGATTGTTCTCTTTCTCCGGGAGTAGGCACTAATGGCCGGGGGAGACTCCACATGGTCATTTCTTTTCTTGCTCCTAATTTCAGGTTGAGGGTCGTTCGACATGATGCCTGAGCAACAGGACAATTGCGAGATGATTATGAAGGGATTTGGGATCAAATTGGAGTAGGCAGCAACATAATTTAGCGTTCAGTCTGTACAGGTTTGGATATGTTTGAAACATTGCGAACATGTCCGAAAGGTTCGGACTTTTCCGAGGTTGATCTCGGACATGTCCGAATTTGTATAATTTTGTCCCCTCAATCATCCAAATCTTGCCTAATCCTGACCTAATCATCAATCTATGTTGCAAGGGACTTAGAAGCAACATATAGGACCAATTCCTAGCCTGGGATTTGAATATAAGTCGAAGGATTTGAGAAATCTCAAAGAAGGGCAAAATACCATCGAAAGGGGATGAAACCTTAATGATCTGCTCTGAGGTTGAGAGTAGGAGTCCGAGGAAGGTTTCCCGGGCTTCAATCCTTCAAGAATCTGTGGAAGAACAGAGGATTCACCGGTGGGAGGAGAGAATCGCCTCGGGCGCGATAGAGAGGATGAACCAGTTGTGAGAGAAGAGGAAAAAGGAGACAAAACCGTTCGGGCTTGGGCAGGGGTTCTTATACCCCGAAGTCGGATATGTCTGAACTAGGTTTCGAACATGTCCAACTTTTTCTGATAAGTACTGAGCTCGGACTTTTTCGACCCTTCGGACATGTCCGACTTCAGTTCGGGCATGTCTGAATTGTTCAGAAAAAAGTTCCTTAATAGCATTTTAATAGAGCATATGTATGTATATATGTATGCCTATGGTATATAAGATTATATATAGCATACCAAGCATGACAATCAGGTTTTCAGACACATTCTTATTACATTTGATCAATTTTGAATCAAGTTGACTATATTGACCACATTAGTCTTGAAATAGCTCTAGGGAGCTAAAAACTAAGATTTTACAAAACACGACATGAGGATCTATTCTAAAGCTTCATTTATCAAATTGGTCTCTTTTCGTAACAAATGTTCAAGCCACGTTCCTAAAGTCTAGTATGTTTAGCTCATTCCTAAGTTCACAAAAGCGTTTTTCATCTAGTGGCTTAGTAAATATGTCGGCTAGTTGTTTTTCAGTTCTTACTTGTGAAATGACTATGTCTCCCTTAAGTGAGTGATCTCTTAGGAAATGATGTCGGATATCTATGTTTTTGGTCCTAGAGTGCTCAACCGGGTTATGGGCAAATTTAATGGCGCTCTCATTGTCGCAAAGAGGATATGGGCCATATCATGACCATAATCCTTTAGAGTTATTTTCATCCAAAGAAGTTGTGCACAACAACTCCCGGCTGCAACATACTCCACTTCCGCTGCGGAAAGAGCAATGGAGTTTTGTTTATTTGAGGACCACGACACGAGAGATCTGTCTAAAAATTAGTATGTTCTGGATGTGCTTTTCCTATCAACCTTACATCCAACATAGTCTGCATCGGAATATTCTATAAGGTTAAATTTTGATCCTTTTGGATACCACATCCCTACATTAGGTGTGTGCTCTAGATATCTTAGAATTATTTTAACAAATCTTAAATGACATTCTTTAGGGGAAGCTTGAAATCTAGCACACATACACACACTAAGCATAATATCGGGCCTAGATGCTCAAAGGTAAAGTAAGGAACCAATCATGGAAAGATATACCTTTTGGTCCACGCTAGTTCAATCTTCATGGAGGTCAAGATGTCAATTTGTTCCCATGGGTGTCTTGATGGGTTTGGCCTTGTTCATGTCAAACTTATTTAGTATGTCTTGAGTATACCTGGTTTGACTTATGAGTGTGCCATCCTTGAGTTGTTTGACTTGAAAACCTAAGAAAAACTTCAACTCTCCCATCATGGACATCTCAAACTTTTCCATCATTATCTTGCTAAACTCATCACAAAAGGACTTGTTAGTGGAACCAAATATAATGTCATCAACATATATTTGGCATACAAATAGGTCATTGTCAAGGTGCTTTGTGAATAGAGTATAATCAGCTTTTCCTATCCTAAAACCATTTTTAATAAGGAAGTCCCTAACACACTCATACCAAGCTCTAGGAGCTTGTTTGAGGCCATAGACAGCTTTGTGCAACTTGTAAACATGGTTAGGATATTCTTAATCTTGAAACTCAGGGGGTTTCTATACATACACTTCCTCCTTTATTGGTCCGTTTAGGAAGGAACTTTTCACATCCATTTGATAAAGCTTGAAAGCATGGTGAGTAGCATAGGCTAATAAAATACAAATTGACTCAATCCTAGCTACGGGAGCAAAAGTTTCATCAAAACCAAACCTTCAACTTGTGAGTATCCTTTGGCCACAAGTATTGCCTTGTTCTTTGTTACCACTCCATGTTCATCTTGTTTGTTGCAGAGCACCCACTTGGTACCTACAATTTGGCGTTTGGTCTCTTCACAAATTCCCAAACTTCGTTCCTCTTGAAGTTGTTCAACTCCTCTTGCATGGCCACCACTCAATCCGGGTCTTGTAGAGCTTCCTCCACCCTTAAGGGTTCCAAAGAAGAAGAAAACGAGTAATGCTCACAAAATTTTTCTACACGAGATTGAGTGGTTACCCCTCTAGTAATATCACCAAGGGTGTTGTCAACGGGGGGATCTCGTTGAACACTTTAGTACACTCTTGGATGTGCCATTTGGGGTCCTGGACCAACTTCGCCTTCATCATCAACTCCCCCTTGATCATTGCCATCGTCTTGATGTTGATCAACTTGATCTTGAGAATCTTGTTGTTGATTATTTTGAGCTCGATCTTGCACTTGTGTCGGGGGAGCAGCTTGTGTTGAGGGTTGATCCACTTGACCTTGGTTTTTCTATTGTGGGCGTACATCGACAAGGGACATCCTTCTTAGTGATATACAAGGTGCTTCCTCTTCATCTAGCATACATTGGTCAACTTGCTCTACTTGAGAGCCATTAGTTTCATCAAACACTACATCATGTGATATTTCAACACAACCGGAGTTTTTGTTGAAAACATGGTATGCATAAGTTTGCATCATAACCAAGGAAGAAGACTTCATTGGATTTGGATGCAAATTTTGAAGTCCTAGGTTTCTTGTTAAGAATATAGCACTTGCTACCAAATACTCTAAAGTATGAAATGTTTGGCTTGTTACCAGTTAGAAGCTCATATGGTGTTCTTTTCAAAAGTCGATGAAGATAGAGTCGGTTTGTGGCATGACAAGCTGTGTTAACCGCTTCAGCCCAAAACCTATCCAAAGTCTTGTACTCATCAAGCATGGTTCTCGCCATCTCAATGAGTGTGAGGTTCTTCCTTTCGGCAACTCCATTTTGTTGAGAATATTATGGAGCTGAAAACTCATGCTTGATGCCTTCCTCATCAAGGTACTCCTCCACTTGAGTATTCTTCAACTCGCTGCCTTTGTCCCTTCTAACCTTCTTGATTCTTAAGGAGAATTCATTTTGAGCTCTCCTTAAAAATTTCTTCAGCAGTCCTTGTGTTTCACTCTTTTCATACAGAAAGAACATCCAAGTGAAAAGAGAAAAATCATCAACTATGATAAGACCATATTTGCTCCCACCTATGTTTATGTAAGCAATGGGACCAAAAATGTCCATATGAAGCAGCTCTAAAGGTATTCTTATGGTCATCACATTCTTTGCGGGATGACGTGCTCCAATTTGCTTTCCGGCTTAACAAGCACCACAAGGCCCATCTTTTTCAAACATGACAATGGTTAGTCCTAAGATGTGATCGCCTTTTAGAAGTTTTTGCATGTTCCTCATACCAACATGGGCTAGTCTCCCATGCCACAAACAGCCCATGTTAATCTTTGCAATTAGGCATGTGTCAAGTTGAGCATTATCCGTGGAAAAACTATGAGGGCCCGGTCCCGATCACGGGACCGTGCCGCCCGCCCGGGAATCACATTGGGTGGTGCCGTGCGATGCGGCACCCAACAGCACACATAAAAAAGTATCATATTACATAAATCAAGTGGAATCATACAAAGTGTAAAATTTACAAATATTTCTCAAAATAATCTACAGTGGGAGACTAATACAACTCACGCCTTATATCTAGGCTAAGCAAAAGAGAAGACGTCCTGCCCGTGGACCCTTCTCACAAGCGACACCATCACAATAGCAGCGGCGGGGTTTCCATGAGTTCATCCCTCGGAGGGATCCGAGTCTCACTGGACAACCCTACTTATCAGCATAGTGTTATTACCTGCAAAACAACTCATGTAGTATCTGTGAGCATGAAGCTCAGCAAGACTTAACCGTCACCCTAGTCATGAAACTCTACATCCTGAAAATAGAGGGCTGAATTTAGAAGTTTGCACAAAAGATGAACTTGAGCTAAAGGAGAGTCCTTACTTCGAGTTTTAAGCAACTTTTATAGCCCTCGTGCAATTTACATCGAGACTCCACAATCAAACAAGAAACGCATCATCTCGATGTCACTTGCCCGAGGTGAAAGTAACTTTAGTGAGCTGCCCTAGACTCATACAAACCGTGCGCCATCAACATCGAGACTCACACAATAAAAAAAGAAACGCTTTGCCTCGACGCTACTAGCCCAAGGTGAAAATTAAATTTAGTGAAGGTGTTGATCATTTCCTCATCTCCAATATGAGGATTACTCACGAAGCATATTAATTTTTTTCCCAGTTTATTACTACGTCACGACTCAGTGTACAAGTATACTCACTACCGCGAGCGACGGTGATTGCAATAAAAAACACCCGACTGACACGACACGTACGCCCGTACTCGACATTGCACACAGCAACCATCACTGACGTCGTACGTGGCAACCTTTCACACGACACCCAAATGTCAAACCGGTCCCACCGACTGGGATTAAGTCTCACTGTGGCAAACCCTCGTAGAGCCGACTTCTCTATCCTTTCAGCATCTGCATCAGACGGTGAGGTATGCCTCGACACCTAGGTTAACATGTTACATCGGTTTCCTGGGTCCCATATAGCCAGTATGCATCCGGTACACATCTCAAACTTGTCCAGCAGGGCCGCACACGAGAATGGGCCTTAATCAACTCAGAAATAGACTAGGTTCACAGGACCACGTCCTTGAGCCTTCCATCCACTGCCCGGTCTCCATTCCCCGCTATGAGGATCAATTCCCAACTCTTCCGATTGATCCCCCTAAATCCCGGTTCACGAGTAGGAAACTGCCCACTCGAGTTATGCCTCTTTTAATCCACTTTTGTTAACTTGAGATCAGCATTTATAATCAATTGATAACCTATTCTACATTGTACTCCAGGGTTTTCTGGGTCATGCATTTGGAGTTTCATACCATCTAGACTTAATGCAATAAACAAAATACTAGATGATATAAAGTGAATACAAATAAAAACTCGTAAGTTTTGATGCAAACTGGGGCTTGCCTTTGTTTTGCAGGGGATTTATATATAAGGTTCTGTTAGTGAAGACCACTTGAGGCTTGATCACTCGCTCCCCTCCTTCTTTGATCTCCACTCTAATTGCTTCAACTTCTTCACGTAGATGCTACACGTAATGAATATGCATATGGATTTAATTGTAAAAATTTTGCTAACAAGTTCTAATGACAAGTTTAAAAACTGGAACTTTGTTTAAGAATGTAAAATGACACTGGTGCTAGTGGTTTGGGTTTGGGTTAAACACTATGATCAAGTGAGATGTGTTTTTCATCACTTGTGTGATACTCATCTAAATAGATTGAACAGCACAGTGGTGATCCCAAGCTCCAATGGAGCTGGAAATTTTCTTGTGAGTTCCTTGTCACAAGAAAGTAATCTTGGCAAAAATTTAGAAATTTTCAATGAGTAGATCACTCAGAACAATTCCCTAAGAACTTAGGCAAAAAGGAATTAATTCTGAATACATTTGCACTTTCATGCAAATTCAAGTGAACTACAATTTTAAACATAGATCATGGAGCATGCATGAATTTTTCTAGGATTTGTGGAACTAGAAGTTGCCCAGAACTGAATTTCCATGTTTTGGAAATTCCCTGAAACTGTTTCTGTATTAATTTGAACACAGAAATTTCAAATCAGAATTCTCCTAAGAAAATCAAATCCAAATGATCTGAAACTTTTACAGGAGTCCACTAATATCCAAAAGAATAGTCTGGCAAAATTTGAGGATTTTTGGATGAACCAAACTCCCTCTAAAATTCTTTTGCTGAAAAGTTTTAATGAATTTTCCAGAATTAAATAATGATTTTCATACAAATTGAGTTGCATATTTGGATAGAGTTTTTCAACCTGAATCCAACCCAATTTTAATTATTAAATTTGGAGATTCCTAGCAAAAGTTATGAGGTTCTAAAGTTTGAATTGAAATTGGGTATCCAAATAAACCGGGAAGTTTTAAATCCTGCGCGTGGGTCCAGGGGGACCCTGTCACTCACAGGTATAAGCGGCACGGGGCCACTGAACTCTTCCCACGCAGCCACAATAGATCCCAGAGCCGCAGCAGATCAGAAATTCAAATTTCTGTCACTGACACACAGGACCCACCGGGTCTTCTTCAACCTTCGGCCGCCCGCGCCCGCGCGCCGCCGGGCTCGCCGTAGAAGCGCTGATCCTCAATGTCCAGCCATCTCCCGAGCTCTCTCTCGCCTCTAGGGCCTAATTCCCCACGCTGAACACACTGGAGGCAATTTCCCCGACCGGCGGTGGCTCCAACACGGCCGGCGACGGTGCGGCGGCTCGGTACCATTTCGGCGACGTCGCCCGGCTCTTCTAGCCCACCAAAGCTTAGGTGGGAGGGCTCTACAGCACCGGTGGACCATAAGGATGCTTGATCTAACCTCAAAACTGCTCAGTAACGGCGGCCAAGGAGGTTTCATCGGGCGCCCGATCGGGTCCGCCATGAACGCCCTCGGAAACACTTGGAATGCGCCGCACTGAGGTAGTTTCATGCGTCGGTTGCTAAAAGGCAAATGACCGCCGGCTAGTCCAGCTGGTGTGTGCAAGATTTTATAAGATATGGAGGATTAGGGAGTGAGAATTTTGGCGGAAAGTACCGGATCCTTAGATTGAAGCCGCCAGGACAAAATCTCCAAATTAGCTGTCGATCCTTCACAGTTTGCTCCAAGATTTGGAGGAGATCAGCACCACAGTAGCGCGCTCCCATGGCTGTGCTTTCTCGGGCGTGACAATCTCTGTGGAGGGCTGTCCATGTGCGCCCGGTCGCCGGCTAGCTTTTGGTCGCCGCGGAGGAAGAAATTTAGGGCTCGGAAAACGCCAGAGCTTGCTAGCTCTTGCACTCAGGAGGTGAGGAACGATGGCAAAGCATTGTTTTGCAGCTCGGAGGGCGCTGTGGCACTAGTTTAGCGGGTTCCCGATCGTTTTACGGAGGCGGCAGCGAACTCGGTTTTGTTTCAGGTCTTCTCGTGCGTGAGGAGGAAAGCAACGGCGGTTGCCTCGGCCATGAGTGAAGGATCACGTCGAGAGAGCACAGCCACACCTGTGTTGCCAGCGATCGGTGAGAGGAGCAGGAGGTGGCTCGGAAGCTGCTCCCGCGGTGGCACACGGTGAGGCCTCTGTTTTGTCGAGTGGAAGACTTAGGACTGAAGATTTGAAGATCTTTTTGAAATTTTAACCTCCCCAATGACATGTGGGGTTCACTCAACTTTCCTCCCAAAAGATCTCCATATTTTGGCAAATAATCAATTCAAATGTTT
Source organism: Neostapfia colusana (assembly GCA_030760725.1). Lineage (NCBI taxonomy): Eukaryota > Viridiplantae > Streptophyta > Magnoliopsida > Poales > Poaceae > Neostapfia > Neostapfia colusana. The sequence goes on along the minus strand of JASWHV010000005.1, from coordinate 31,467,735 downwards.
GAAAGTTGCAAATTGAGCTGCATTTGGAGAGTTGGGCAAATTTCATCCAAATTCAAATGTGTATTTGAATTCTTTGCACATTTAAGTCCTTTGGGAAAAATGGATAGCAAATCTTTTCAAAAATTGATGAAACTTTGCCTACCCACTAATTTGGACCTAAGGAACCCAAATATGCAATCTGATTCTTGTGTTAGCTGCTGCAAACAAGAGTTTGAACACAACAGTTTGAATTACCGTTGTGTGCTCCCTCATTTTAAATTTGAGTTGAACATTTAGTTTAAAAGCTGACTTTTAAACCCTCCCCTTGCACATGAGTACTTCAATTCTGTGGGTTTAATCCACCTAGGGTCCAAACATGCAAGTAACCCTAAGTTTGTTTAGAAAGAATCTCTCACGTGTTACCATATGTGGAAAAAAACTAAACCAGTCCCCTTTCTCATACACATGACACCAACATTTGTGCAAACTCAAGTTTCTTTGTATTCATACTTTTGGGACCATTACAAAAACCCACGAGATAATGATTTCCCTTTAGCACACCCTTAAAAGCAATTGAGTTGTCACTTCTTCTAAAAACGATCACACCTTCATTAGTAAACATGCAGTTGTATCCTTTTTCACAATATTGTGATACGGATAATAAATTATAATCAATGGAATCTACATGCAAGAAATGGGAAATTTAATGTTGAGAGGAGATGGCTATTTTACCAAAATCAAGTACTCTTCCTTGACTATTATCTCCAAAGGAGACGCTTTCACTTGGGCCAGCATTTTTTTCAAATGCAATGAACATCTTCTTCTCTTCGGTCATGTATTTGTGCACCCACTATCATGTATCCATTTTGATCCACCAGAGAAATATGCCTACAAAATAAGTTATGCCTTTGTTTTAGGTACTCAGGCTTGTTTGGATGCTCTCACGTTAGTCACAAGAGTTTTGGGCACCCAAAATTTGGTTTCTTATGGAGTGGCCCAACATATTTAGCAATAACTTTACCAAATTTAATTCTCATTAGAACATAAGAAGCATAAAAATCATGAAATGGCATAGTTGAAACTAAATGATCATTTGCATGATGAGAGTTGTTTAAGTGCACATACTTGGATGAGCCTTCCTTAACAAAAGTAATGTATTCCTTGTTGTTCTTAATGACTCGTGTTTTCTTTCCCACCTCTAACATATCCAAGACCATCTTTGATTAGAGGAGATCTAGAGTTCAAATATGCACTTCTTGCATAATTAAGTTTTTCCTTATCAAATACTCCTTTCTTAACTTGGGGTTTTCCTTGGGCTGCACTAAGTTGCTCCTTCAAGTTTATTATCAATTCTGCACAATTGCAACTCAGTGGTGGATTTCTTAGTTGATTTAAGTGGACCTTTAGAAGATGAAGTACTAGACTTAAGAGTCTCAAATTTCACTTCAAGTGATTTATGAGTTTTTTGACAAACTCGCAAGTTCATCTTGAAGTACAATATTTGAGCTTTTGAGAAATGAATAAGTCTCCTTACTTGATGCAAGTTCTAACTCCAGTTTTCTACTCTTCTCCTTTTCAAGTTCTAAAAGTTTCTCTAGTTCACGATTCTTTTTTCTCAACAATAATAAATCCTTCTTGTTTATCAAGAAGTGTTTTCATATCAACTACTTGATCCATTAGATTTTCTATTTTAGCAATAGTATTTTTGCTCATATCCTTAAACATAAATTACATATCAGTACTACTACTATCACAAAGACCATCCCTAGAATTAGACTTAGAGGAGGATTTGGAGCTTACCTTACACTTTGTCTCCTTGGCCATGAGACAAGTGTGCTTTCATTTCCTCCAATCATCTTGGTTGGGCGATAGCATCTTCTTGCTTGAAGCTTTGTCAATGGCAATGTTTGCCACTCCTTCATCTTCGGATGAGGAGCTTTCAACATTTGAGTCCCACTCCTCTCCTATGTGAGCAGCTCCAAAGAACATCTTCTTCTTGAATGTCTTCTTATCTTGAGGCTTTGCTTTCTTCTTCTTCTTCTTGTCCTCATCTTCATCTTTCTTCTCATGAGGACAATTAGCAATGTAGTGTAAATATTTTCCACAATTGTAATAGGCTTGCTTTGTCTTCGATCTTGCCTTGTCCTTGGACCTGTTACCATAACTTGAGCTTCTCTTCTTCCTCATCATTTTCTTGAATTTTCTTATGAAGAGGGCCATCTCTTCATCATCCATAGAGCTCTCATCATCACTTTCTTCATTTGAGCTCTCTTCTTGCACTTCCTTGCGTTTTGATTTCTTGGAGGCTTTGAGTGCAATATCATGTCTTTTGGATGAGATTATCTTGTGCAAGTAATTTACATGTTTGGCCACTTTTTCCATCATCTCATGGTTCACAAACTTTCTAAGAACCTCATCGGGAGTCATGGAGTCAAAATGAGGGTTCTCCCATATCAAGGTGCAAAGTGTGAGATTGCGCACTGTGAAGGCTCTTATCATCTTTTGGACCACTTCATGATCAGTCCACTTCTTGCAATGTGACGCCCGGTCCCGTGAAAACGGATCTGAACTAATGCATATGTGTGCCTAGGATGTTCATCACACATACACATGTAATCCACAAACTGAATTCAGAATATAACCATGAATAATAGGGTTTAAGTACTTTATTACATAAGTCTCTAACTCATTCTTGCAGTGGAAGTCTCTAACTTATTCTAGCAGTGGAAGTCTCTAATGATAGCGGAAGCATCTAAACACGGCAGCGGCTCCATCTCCAACTCCACAGGCAAGTTGATGGTAATCTGCACGCCTAGTACTCCACGTGATCTTCGAAGTACTCCTCTCCTATTGCTGATGTTTGTATGATGATGCAAGGGTGAGTACATGTCGTACTCAGCAAGTGCGGGAAGTATGACATGTAGCTTACCGCAAGGTAGGAATAAAAAGGATCATTGCAGAAAGCAAAGTTTATTTCACAAACATGATAAAAACAGCAACTAGCTTTAAGTGAATTTAATCCCAACATGTATCCAATTAAACCAGTAACATACCTCCATCATGATTCTCAACTTTTCATGTCTCATCCAGACATTTATCTTTCTCAACTTTTTCTCATACTCATGGTATCCAATCCATCTCATATTAATGATATCCATAACCATCTCATATTCATACCACCAGACCAATCTCATTGGCAAGACTCAACAGCCCCGAAACCAATCTCATTACCAAGACTCTACAGTCCTGAAACCAAATCCAAAGACCAAACCATAACCATACCAATAACCATCCCGATAACCATCACATCTAATCATGGAAGTTGGCCAGGCGCTTGTGACCGTAAGCACGGCTATCATGATAGTTTTACACTCTGCAGAGGTGGCACCACTTTACCCACAAGTTTGTGATTTCATCACCCGTCGGCCACTGCAGAACCTCCATTATACCAGTACACAACCGTTGGTGTATGGCCAAGAGATCACAAAATAGCCTTTACAAAGGGGCTACTAGATGTATTGACTCACTAAGGTTTCACCAGTACGCTCGAATCACCATTCTTCCACCTACGGGCCCCCTCTTGTGCTATGCAGTTCCCAGGGCAGTCCTCTCTCGACTCCCATTCCCCGCGCCTTTCACGGTCCATAACAATCTAGCAACTTACCTAATTAGTCAGCTAAGCCGCACCCATACTTGGCCCTGTGGTGGCACTGTTTTCCTGGCATGTGCTCGCATGATCCGGTCATTAGATCTACGGCAAGTAAACCACCATCTCATTCTACCACATCCAAGAACCAAGCTTGCCTAGATCTCCCCTGATTATCATCATCAAGTTTTCAGTATCATTATTCATATGAGTGCAGTAGCTAAACACGTTCTATCTCGCTTCCCGTAACCCGTAGATTAGCGAAGCAAAAGCAAAAACGACCATACCCGACTCATTAACTTTCCCAGCGACAAGGGTGGTTAACAAAACTAGAAAACTCCTATAAAAGGGTTCCCATCAAATTGACTCAACCATACACAGTTTTCGCAAACAAAACAGTTTCAAAACATGGGATCAATATGGTCAAGGGGCACTTGCCTTGTTCCTGTAGTTTCTGTTGTTCTTGTGTTTTGAAGTCTTGGTGCTGTAGTCCTTCGTAGGTAGATCCTTGAGCTTGTCCTTCTACTCACGATCATGCACATACAAGATTCACAGCAATCAATCATCATGCACAAGCTTTACTCAAGATGCAATGGTGTAGATGCATGCTGATCCTATGGTGCAGTTTAGTTTGTACGTGTTCTTACATGTTTTAATGGCTTGCATGGGGTTTTATGATGAACAAGGGTTTAAGGATCAAGTGTGGACGTTGTGATGATTTTGACTCAAGATCTAGATCAATTCCACCGTCAAAAACCGATCAACACGTGATCTGTCCACATGAAAAGGCTTCTGTGCGAAGAAAAACAGATGCGAGGAAAACTGTGATGATGTCATAAGGTGGTAACGAAGACCTACCTCACCTCTCCTTGGTGTCGGGGCCTTCCTCCTAGCGATGGCAGCAGCGAGGAGCTCGTCGGCGGCTCACCGGTGGGGCTCACTGTCGTCTGAACTCCGGCGAGGGGTGGAAAGTCTAACTCGGCGAGCTGGGGCTAGGGCTTCCAAGTCGCCGACTTAGGGAGGGAAAAATAGGTACGTGGTTGCGGCCAGGGGTTTTGGGTTCTATTTATAACAGGAAAAGAAGAGTCCTACTTCGATCGAATTTCAAATAAGAGTCCTATTCAATATATTTTGGATCTTAACAACTTATCACCAACTGATTTGGAAGTGGTGTCAACGTGGAAATCGTGTCGGTCTCCTCCGTACCGGGTATTCCCGCGCGCACAAAAGAAAAACCGCTTAAGGATCTCGTCCTTCTGCAGTGGAGAGCTCCAGAGACGCCACGTGTCCAGCGGAGGCGGGGCCTCTCTTTTCCGCATAGGCGAGCTCCGGTTGCGCCGGGTGTCTGGCGGACGGGACCTCCCTCTCTCTCAGAGGCGAGCTCCGCGTGCGCCACGTGTCTAGCGGGCGGGACCTCCCCTCTCCTCAGAGGCGAGCTCCGCGTGCGCCACGTGTCAGTGCCGGACCTCCCCTCTCCTCGGAGGTGGGCTCCGAGAATGCCACGTGTCCAGCAGTGCCGGACTTCCTTTCTCCCCAGAGACGAGCTCCGAGGTTGACACGTGTCCAGCGGGGCGGACCTCTCGGAGGCGAACTCCAAAAGTGACACGTGTCCAACAGCGTCGGACCTCCCTTCTCCTCGGAGGTGAGCTCCGAGGACGACACGTGCCTAGCAGTGTCGGACCTCCCGGAGGCGAGCTCCGAGGGTGACATGTGTTCGGTGGGGTCAGACCTCTCAGAGGCGAGCTCCGAAGGTGACACGTGTCCTGCAGTGTCTTCTCCTCGGAGGTGAGCTCCAAGAACGACATGTTTCCAGTAGGACCGGACCTCAGTCCCTCCGCAAGGGTGACCTCCGAGAGCGACACGTGTCCCACGGGGTTGGACCTCGCTTCTCCGCAGAGACTAGCTCCGAAGGCGCCACGTGTCCTGCGGGGCTGGGCCTCGCTTCTCCGCAGAGGCTAGCTCCGGGGGCAACACGTGTCCCACGGGGCCGGACCTCGCTCCTTCCGCAGAGGCAAGCTCCAAGCCTGCCACGTAGCCAGCAGTGCCGGACCTCACCCCTTTTGCAGGGATGAGCTCCAAAGGCACCACGTGGCCGGCGGCCACGGGAAGTGTCGACGGCGCTCTCGGTGGATTGGAATTGGCTCTTTTTAGCTATCTTACACCTGTTCTACTTCTTTTAAAATGCTTTCTCTATATGAAAGATGTATGCATGCATGAATACGAATTTTAGGGTGTTACAAACCTACCCCCCCTTAAACTGAATCTCGCCCTCGAGATTCAATAGAGTGTAGAATAGATGAGGGAATTCTGTCTCGAGGTCTTCCTCACGTTCCCATGTAGCTTCGGCTTCCGTGTGATGGCTCCATTGTACCTTGCACCAACGGATCACTTTGTTCCTCGTGAGCCTTTCCTTCACGTCCAAAATTCGTACAGGGTGCTCTACATAAGTCAGATCCTCTTGAAGCTCGAGCTTATCCATTGGGACTTGTTCTTCCGGAAACATGTCCGAAAATTCTTGAACCACCGGAATGCCTTCCAATGTTGCTTCTTCGACGTGGTTCAACGTTGCCTTCTCGGTTGTTGGTTGGGCTGTCTCCAACTCAATACGAGTACCGTGCTCGTTTGTCAACTGCACACTCCTCTCAGCACATTGGATCACTCTGTTGTGCTTGCTTAACCAATCCATTCCAAGTATTATGTCAAGCTCTTGGGAATCCAAGACAATAAGGTTGGCAAGGAAGTCTACCCCCCTTATTTTAAGGTTTACTTTTGGACATACTATATTAGTCCTCATCTCTCCACCGGGAGAGTTAACTAACATAGTATATTTCATGTGTGATATGGGTAGATTATATTTGGCAACATACTTGGATGATATGAATGAATATGATGCTCCGGAATCCAATAAAACAGTAGCTGGGTTGGAGTTGGCAAGGAACATACCAATCACGATGTCCTCAGCCTGTTGCGCTTCCTCAGCGGAGACATGATTCACGTTGCCATGAGCATAGTTATTCTGCCCACGGTTACCTTGATTAGCTCCTCCGTTCAGCCGTGGGTTCTGCTTGGGCGCGTTGCTTGGCTGCCCAAGGCCTTTCTTCGGGCATTGACTTGCAAAGTGTCCTGCCTCTCCGCATGTAAAGCATGCCTTGTTGCCCAAGACAGCAGGCACATTGGGGCGAGGGTGGTTTTGAGCATAAGCGCCCATGTTTGGACGGGGCGCAGGAGGCAAGGGCACATGAGGTGCTTGCGTAACGGGATGTTGCTGCGGTGGTTGATTAGGGCGAAAAGTAGGAGTAGACGACCTATACTGTGGTGCAGCTGGGGGCATGAAACAGGGACATACATTGCTAACTTGTGGCTGGTATGACATCTTTCTTTTGCCCTCTTGCTCGATCTCACGGATCTTGCTCTCAACCAATATAGCTTTGTCAACAAGTTTCTGGAAGTTTGCATAGTCACTGTTGAGCAGTTGAACTTGGATCTTGTTGTTCAACCCTCTCATGAACAAGTATTGCTTCCTTTGATCCGAGTTGAAATCCTCGGGGGCATACCTTGACAGCTGCGTGAACTTGTTGAGGTACTCATTCACGCTCTTCCTGCCTTGGCGGAGACCTTCGAACTCTTGTGTGACACCCTCAATTTCGATTTCTGCATGCATTCATATTTTATATAGAAAAAACATTTTAAAAGAAGTGGAAACAGAGAAGGAGTCAGAAAGATAGCTAAAAAGAGCCAGTTCCAGTTCACCGAGGAGCGCCGTAGACATTTCCCGTGGCCCGCTGGCCACGTGGCGGCTTCAGACCTCATCCCCGCAAAAGGGGGAGAGGTCCACCGTTAACTGGCTATGTGGCAGGCTTGGAGCTTGCCTCTGTGAAAGGGGCGAGGTCCGACCCCGAGGGACACGTGTTGCCCCGGAGCTAGCCTCTGCGGAGAAGTGAGGTTAGCCCGCAGGACACGTGTCGCCTTCGGAGCTAGTCACTGCGGAAAAGAGAGGACCAGCCACGTGGGACACGTGTCGCTCTCAGAGCTCACCTCCAAGAGGTCCTTCCCCGCCAAACACGTGTCACCCTCAGAGCTCATCTCCGAAGGTCCGACACTGTTGGACACGTGTCACCTCCAGAGCTCACCTCCGGGAACCGACGCTGACAGACACGTGTCGACCTCGGAGCTTGCCTCCGAGAAGTAAGGAAGATAGGCACTACTTGAGACGTGGAATTCTCGGAGCTCACCTCCGAAGAGAGTGGAGGTCCAGAACGGACACGTGGTACTACCGGAGCCCACCTCCGAAGGGAGGGGAGGTCCGGCACTGACTCGTGGCACCCCTAGAGCCACCTCCGAAGAGAGGGTAGTTCCGGAACTGACACGTGGCGTACGCTGAGCTCGTCTCTGGAGAGAGGGGAGGTCCCGACCCACCAGACATGTGCCGCACGCGGAGCTCACCTCTGAGGGAGAGGGAGGTCTCGCCCGCTTGACACGCGGCACAACCGGAACCCACCTCTACGGAAAAGGGAGGTCCAGCCCCCGCAGGACACGTGGAGCATCCGGAGCTCATCACCACGGAGGTGATGAGATTTGAAGCGGTTTTTGCTTCTGTACGCACGGGAATACCGACACGAATTCCACGTCGCTACCGCACCAAATCAATTGAAGATAAGTTGTTAACATTCAAAACCAATTTGAATAGGACTCTTATTCGAATTCCGATTAGAGTAGGACTCTTCGCTTCCCTCTTATAAACAGAACCCAAAACCTTTGGCCGCAACCACGTACTTCTTTTCCACCTCCCGAGTCGACGACTTGGAGCCCTAGCCCCCAACTCGCCGAGCTAAACCCCTTCGCCGGAGTTTGACCACTAGAGAGACCGCCGACGAGCCCAGACACGATCGCCATAGCCGGAAGAGAGCCGACGATCTGTTTTTGCTAGGAGAAAGGACCCGAAGGAGGTAAGGTAGGTCTCCATTACAACCTTACGACGTCATCACGGTTTTCTTTGCATCTGTTCTCTTCGATCCCTTCGAACAAAAGCTTTTTCGTGGACAGATCACGTGTTGATCGGTTTGATCTAGGTCAAGATCATCGCCACGTCCACGATTGATCTTTACACCTCTGTTCATCGTAAAAAACCCATACAAACCCATGCAAGCCATGCAAGAACACGTACAAACTGATCTAATAAAAATAGCATCATAGGATTAGCATGCATATGCACCATTGCATCTTGAGTAAAGTTTGTGCATGATGATTGATCTCTGTAAATCTTGTATATGCATGATCGTAAATTGAAAGACAAGCTCAGGGAGCTATCTACGAAGGATTTCAGCACCAAGACTTTGAGATCCCAGATCAACAGAAGCCTCAGGAACAAGTCAAGTGCCCCTTGACCATATTGATCCCATGTTTTGGAAACTGTTTTGTTTGTGAAAATGTGTGTGTGCTTGAGTCAACTTGATGGGAAACCCTTTCATAGGAGTTTACTAGTTTTGTTAACCACCCTTGTCGCAGGGAAAGTTGATGAGTCGGGTATGGTCGTTTGTTTTGCTTTTATGCTTCGCTGAGTCCACGGGATATGGGAAGCGATAGAAGGTGTCTAGCTACTGCACTCATACGAATAAAGATAATGAGAACTTGATGTTGATAATGAACATGAATCGGAGGGAGATCTAGGCAAGCTTGGTTTGTGGATGAGGTAGAATTAGATGGTGGTTTACTTGCCGTTGATCTAAGGACCGGTTCATGCCAGCCATGCCACGATAACAGTGCCACCACAAGGCCAAATATGGGTGCGGCTTAGCTGACTATTTAGGTAAGTTGCTAGATTATTATGGACCATGGAAGGCTGGGGGAATGGGAGTCAAGTGAGGACTGCCCTGGGAACTGCAAGGCACAAGAGGGGGCCTGTAGTTGGGAGAATTGGAGATTCGAGCCTGCTGGTGAATCCTTAGTGAGTCCATACATCTAGTAGCCCCTTTGTCAAGGCTATTTTGTGATCTCTTGGCCATACACCGACGGTTGTGTACTGGTATAATGGAGGTTCTGTAGTCATCGACGGGTGACGAAATCACAAACTTGTGGGTAAAGTGGTGCCACCTCTGCAGAGTGTAAAACTATCATGATAGCCGTGCTTACGGTCACAAGTGCCTGGACAACTCACATGATAGATGGAATGGTTATTGGAATGGTATTTGGTTTGGTGATGGTTTGGTCTTTGGATTTGGTGTTCGGGACTGTTGAGTCCGGGTAATGAGATTGGTTGCATGACTGTTGCGTCATGGCAATGAGATTTGATCCCGGTTATGAGATGGAATTGAATATGAGATGAGATGGTAGTGAATACGGGATGGTATTCATGAGCATGTGAAAAGTTGAGAAAGATAAATGTTTGGATGAGATATGAAAAGTGGTGAATCATGATGGAGGTATGTTGATGTTTAAATACATTGGGATTACATTCACTTAAAGCTAGTTTCTGTTTTTATCATGATTTGTGAAATAAACTTTGCTTTTATGCAATGAGCCTTTTTATACCTACCTTGTTGGAAGCTACATATCATATTTTCCCGCAGTTGCTAAGTACATCATGTACTCAAAGTTGCATTATTACTTCATCATCAGTAATAGGAGAGGAGTACTATGAAGACCATGTGGAGTATTAGGCGTGTAATCTACCCTCAACCTTGCCTGTGGAGTAGAGATGGAGCCGCTGCTGCTGCTTAGTTTGCTTCCGCTATAGTTTAGAAGACTTCCGCTGCTAGAATAAGACTTCCGCTGCTAAGATAAGACTTCCGCTGCAATAAAGATTGATGTAATAAAGTACTTGAATCTATTCATTCATGGTTATATATATTCTGAATTCAGTTTGTGGATTATATGTGTATGTGTGATGAACATCCTGGGCACACATACGCATCAGTCTCGGTTCCGAGAGGTTTTTATTCTCGGGATAGGGGTGTCACAGATTGGTATCATAGCAACAGTTGATCGTAGGTCACATGCCTAGATAAGTCACAGATTGGTATCAAGCTACGACGGTTGACTGTAGATCACTAGCCTAGATAGAAATCACAGATTGGTTTTGGAAACCACGGTTGACTGTAGGTCACCAGCCTAGATTGATCACAGATTGGTAGCAGAACAACGGTTGACCATAGGACGCAAGCCTAGTCACAGATTGGTACTAGGAGCCAAGCTGAACATAGGATGCAAGCCTAGGTAGAATGTATAGATTGGCATTAGAACCCCATTGACCATAGGACAAAGTCACAGATTGGTAGTCACAGATTGGTATCACCCAAACCGCACAGGACCCCCATTGAGTAAGCCTTGAATAGGATTTGTGTGCTGAACGTTTGTGATGATTGTTGTGCTTGAGTGCTTAGTGTGAGTTGTGGGACGTTTCAGCGTTGTCCATATCCACACATAGTAGAGAGATGTGAGATGCTTCGGCACTTGATCACATCCTCTTATAGGATGATATATAGTCCATCCACCTTGATGCATATAGTTGGGAGGGATCACTCTAAACTTCTAACCTCTATTCTACTCAACTCTCTCTCATAGATGGTGGGAGGAAACGCCGGCTGTCAAGTAAGGAACGTCCGTGGCAACCAAGAGGATGACCACGTTGAGGTTCCTGAGAATGACAACCCCGGAGCTGGTGCAAACAACCTGGAACGGTTGACGGCCATGCAGAACCAGATGCAAACTATGATCCAAACTTTGGGTCAGCTGCAAGCTAACAACAACAACAACCCCCGTTCCTGCACCACCGCCACCACTGCCGGCTCACAACAGGCTGGGAGAGTTCATGAGGACTCGAGCGCCTACTTTCTCACAAGCTAATGACCCCATGGAGGCCGATGATTGGTTGAAGTCCATGGAGAAGAAGCTTGCCATAGTTCAGTGCAATGATCAAGAGAAAGTTCTCTTTGCATCGCACCAACTTATGGGAGCAGCCACTGATTGGTGGGATGCTCTATGCAACGCTCATGTCAATCAGGAGACTATTACTTGGACTGAGTTCAAGGAGAGCTTATGCTCTCATTACGTCCCTGCTGGTGTCACGATGCTCAAAAGGAAAGAGTTCGAGGGTCTCCGCCAAGGAAAGAAGAGCGTGAATGAGTACCTCAACAAATTCACGCAGCTTTCAAGGTATGCCACCGAAGATGTCAACTCGGACCAAAGGAAGCAGTACTTGTTCATGAGAGGGTTGAACAATGAGATCCAGGTTCAGCTCCTCAACAATGACTATGCGAGCTTCGAGAAGCTAGTTGACAAAGCTATAGTGGTTGAAAGCAAGATCCAAGAGATCGAGCAAGAGGGCAAGAGAAAGATGCCAAACCAGCCACAAGGGAGCAACGTACGCCCCCGGTACATGCCCCCAGCTGCACCACAGTATGGCTCGTCTGCTCCTACTTTTCGCCCTAATCATCCACTGCAGAACCGTCCTGTCGTGCAGGCACCTCATGTGCCTCTGCCTCCTACGCCCCGTCGAAACACGGGTGCTTATGCTCAAAACCCCCGCCCCAACGTACCTGCTGTCGTGGGCAACAAGGTTGCTTTGCATGCGGGGAGACGGGACACTTTGTGAGCCAGTGCCCGAAGAGAGGTCCTAGACAACCAGGCAACGTGCCGAAGCAGAACCCATGGCCGAACGGAGGAACCAATCAAGGAAACCGTGGACAGCAGAACTATGCTCGCGGTAACGTGAACCATGTCTCTGCTAAGGAAGCGCAACAGGCTGAGGACGTCGTGATTGGTATGTTCCTTGCCAACTCCAACCCAGCCACCATTTTATTTGATTCCAGAGCATCGCATTTATTCATATCATCCAAGTATGTTGCCAATTATAATCTACCCATATCACACCTGAAATATACTATGTTGGTTAATTCTCCCGGTGGAGAGATGAAGACTAATATAGTATGTCCGAAAGTAAACCTTAAGATAAGGGGGGTAGACTTCCTTGCCAACCTCATTGTCTTGGATAACCAAGGGCTTGACATAATACTCGGAATGGATTGGTTAAGCAAGCACAACGGAGTGATCCAATGTGCTAAGAAGAGCGTGCAGTTGACAAACGAGCACGGTACTCATATCGAGTTCGAGTCAGCCCAACCAACAGCCGAGAAGGCAGAATTCCCTCATCTATTCTCCACCATCGAATCTCGAGGGCGAGATTCAATTTAAGGGGGGTAGATTTGTGACACCCTCAATTTTGATTTCTACATGCATTCATATTTTATATAGAAAAAACATTTTAAAAGAAGTGGAAACAGAGAAGGAATTAGAAAGATAGCGAAAAAGAGCCAGTTCCAGTTCGCCGAGGAGCGCCGTAGACATTTTCCATGGCTCGCTGGCCACATGGCGCCTTCGGAGCTCATCCCCGCAAAAGGGGGAGAGGTCTGCCATTAACTGGCTACGTGGCAGGCTCGGAGCTTGCCTCTGTGAAAGGGGCGAGGTCCGACCCCGAGGGACACGTGTTGCCCACGGAGCTAGCCTCTACGGAGGAGCGAGGTCAGCCCGCGGGACACGTGTCACTCTCGGAGCTCACCTTTGTGTGGTCCGGCCCCGCCAGACACGTGTCACCCTAGGATCTCATCTCCGAGAGGTCCAACACTGTTGGACACGTGTCACCTCCGGAGCTCACCTCCGGGAACCGACGCTGACAGACACGTGTCGACCTCGGAGCTTGCCTCCGAGAAGTAAGGAAGATAGGCGCTACTTGAGACGTGGAATTCTCGGATCTCACCTCCGAAGAGAGGGGAGGTCCAGAACGGACACGTGGCACTACCGGAGCCCACCTCTGAAGAGAGGGGAGGTCCGGCACTGACATGTGGCACCCCCGGAGCCACCTCCCAAGAGAGGGGAGGTCCGAAACTGACACGTGGCGTACGCGGAGCTCGTCTCTGGAGAGAGGGGAGGTCCCGACCCACCAGACACGTGGCGCACGCGGAGCTCACCTCTGAGAGAGAGGGTGGTCTGGCCCGCCTGACACGCGGCACAACCGGAGCCCGCCTCTGCGGAAAAGGGAGGCCCGGCCCCCGCAGGACATGTGGAGCCTCCGGAGCTCATCACCACAGAGGTGACGAGATTTGAAGCGGTTTTTGCTTCTGTACGCGCGGGAATATCGACACGTATGGAAACCGACACAAATTCCACGTTGCTACCGAACCAAATCAATTGAAGATAAGTTGTTAAGATTCAAAAACAATTTGAATAGGACTCTTATTCGAATTCTGATCAGAGTAGGACTCTTCGTTTCCCTCTTATAAATAGAACCCAAAACCTTTGGCCGCAACCACGTACTTCTTTTCCACCTCCCGAGTCGACGACTTGGAGCCCTAGCCCCCAACTCGCCGAGCTAAATCCCTTCGCCGGAGTTTGACCACCGGAGAGACCGCCGACGAGCCTAGACACGATCGCCATCACCGGAGGAGAGTCGACAATCTGTTTTTGCTAGGAGAAAGGACCCGAAGGAGGTAAGGTAGGTCTCCATTACAACCTTACGACATCATCACGGTTTTCTTTGCATCTGTTCTCTTCGATCCCTTCGAACAAAAGCTTTTTTGTGGACAGATCACGTGTTGATCGGTTTGATCTAGGTCAAGATCATCGCCACGTCCACAGTTGATCTTTACACCTCTGTTCATTGTAAAAGCCCATGCAAACCCATGCAATCCATGCAAGAACACGTACAAACTGATCTAATAAAAACAGCATCATAGGATTAGCATGCATATGCACCATTGCATCTTTAGTAAAGTTTGTGCATGATGATTGATCTCTGTAAATCTTGTATATGTGTGATATAAATAGAAGGACAAGCTCAGGGAGCTGTCTACGAAGGATTTCAGCACCAAGACTTCGAGATCCCAGAGCAACAAAAGCCATAGGAACAAGGTAAGTGCCCCTTGACCATATTGATCCCATGTTTTGGAAACTGTTTTTTTTTGCGAAAACGTGTGTGTGCTTGAGTCAACTTGATGGGAAACCCTTTCATAGGAGTTTACTAGTTTTGTTAACCACACTTGTCGCCGGGAAAGTTGATGAGTCGAGTATGGTCATTTGTTTTGCTTTTATGCTTCGCTGAGTCAAAAAACGAGATATGGGAAGCGGTAGAAGGTGTCTAGCTACTGCACTCATACGAATAAAGATAATGAGAACTTGATATTGATATTGAACATGAATTGGAGGGAGATCTAGGCAAGCTTGGTTTGTGGATGAGGTAGAATGAGATGATAGTTTACTTGCCGTAGATCTAAGGACCGGTTCATGCCAGCCATGCTAGGATAACAGTGCCACCACAAGGCCAAATATGGGTGCGGCTTAGCTGACTAATTAGGTAAGTTTCTAGATTGTTATGGACCGTGGAAGGCGCGGGGAATGGGAGTCGAGTGAGGACAGCCCATGGAACTTCAAGGCACAAGAGGGGGCCCGTAAGTGGGAGAATTGGAGATTCGAGCCTGCTGGTGAAACCTTAGTGAGTCCATATGTCTAGTAGCCCCTTTGTAAAGGCTATTTTATAATCTATTGGTCATACACCGACGGTTGTGTACTGGTATAATGGAGGTTCTGCAGTCGTCGACGGGTGACGAAATCACAAACTTGTGGGTAAAGTGGTGCCACCTCTGCAGAGTGTAAAACTATCATGATAGCCGTGCTTACGGTCACAAGCGCCTGGACAACTCACATGATTAGATGGAATGGTTATTGGGATGGTATTTGGTTTGGTGATGGTTTGGTCTTTGGATTTGGTTTCTCGGACCGTTGAGTCGGGGTAATGAGATTGGTTGCATGACTGTTGAGTTATGGCAATGAGATTTGATCTCGGTTATGATATGAAATTGAATATGAGATGAGATGGTAGTGAATACGGGATGGTATTCATGAGCATGTGAAAAGTTGAGAAAGATAAATGTTTGGATGAGATATGAAAAGTGTTGAATACATGTTGGGATTACATTCACTTAAAGCTAGTTTCTGTTTTTATCATGATTTGTGAAATAACCTTTGCTTTTATGCAATGAGCCTTTTTATACCTACCTTGTTGGAAGCTACATATCATATTTTCCCGCACTTGCTGAGTACATCATGTACTCAAACTTGCATTATTACTTCATCATCAGCAACAGGAGAGGAGTACTATGAAGACCACGTGGAGTATTAGGTATGTAATCTACCCTCAACCTTGCCTGTGGAGTAGAGATGGAGCCGCTGCTGCTGCTTAGTTTGCTTCCGCTATAGTTTACAAGACTTCCGCTGCTAGAATAAGACTTCCGCTGCTAAGATAAGTCTTCCGCTGCAATAAAGATTGATGTAATAAAGTACTTGAATCTATTCATTCGTGGTTATATATATTCTGAATTCAGTTTGTGCATTATATGTGTATGTGTGATGAACATCCTGGGCACACATACGCATCAGTCTCGGTTCTGAAAGGTTTTTCTTCTTGGGATAGGGGCGTCACAGATTGGTATCAGAGCCACGGTTGATCGTAGGTCACACGCCTATATAGGTCACAGATCGGTATACAGCTAATACGGTTGACTGTAGATCACAAGCCTAGATAGAAATCGCAGATTGGTTTTAGAAACCACGGTTGACTGTAGGTCACCAGCCTAGATTGATCACAGATTGGTAGCAGAACCACGGTTAACAGTAGGATGCAAGCCTAGTCGCAGATTGGTACTAGGAGCCACGCTGAACATAGGATGCAAGCATAGGTAGATTGTATAGATTGGCATTAGAACCCCATTGACCATAGGACAAAGTCACAGATTGGTAGTCACAGATTGGTATCACCCCAAACCGCACAGGACCCCCATTGAGTAAGCCTTGAATAGGAGTTGGGTGCTGAACGTTTGTGATGATTGTTGTGCTTGAGTGCTTAGTGTGAGTTGTGGGACGTTTCAGCGTTGTCCATATCCACACATAGTAGAGAGATGTGAGATGCTTCGGCACTTGATCACATCCTCATATAGGATGATATATAGTCCATCCACTTTGATGCATATAGTTGGGAGGGATCACTCTAAACTTCTAACCTCTATTCTACAAAACTCTCTCTCACAGATGGTGAGAGGAAACGCTGGCCGTCAAGGGAGGAACGTCGTGGCAACCAAGAGGATGACCACGTTGAGGTTCCTGAGAATGACAACCCCGGAGTTGGTGCAAACAACCTGGAATGGTTGATCGCCATGCAGAACCAGCTTATGCAAACTATGATCCAAACTTTGGGTCAGCTGCAAGCCAACAACAAAAACAACCCCGTTCCTGCACCATCGCCACCACCGCCGACTCACAACAGGCTGGGAGAGTTCATGAGGACTCGACCGCCTACTTTCTCACAAGCTAATGACCCCATGGAGGCCGATGATTGGTTGAAGTCCATGGAGAAAAAGCTTGCCATAGTTCAGTGCAATGATCGAGAGAAAGTTCTCTTTGCATCGCACCAACTTATGGGAGCTGCCGCTGATTGGTGGGACGCTCTATGCAACGCTCATGTCAATCAGGAGACTATTACTTGGACTGAGTTGAAGGAGAGCTTCCGCTCTCATTACGCCCCTGCTGGTGTCATGATGCTCAAAAGGCAAGAGTTCGAGGGTCTCCGCCAAGGAAAGAAGACCGTGAATGAGTACCTCAACAAGTTCATGCAGCTTTCAAGGTATGCCCCCGAAGATGTCAACTCAGACCAATGGAAGCAGTACTTGTTCATGAGAGGGTTAAACAATGAGATCCAGGTTCAACTTCTCAACAATGACTATGCGAGCTTCCAGAAGCTAGTTGACAAAGCTATAGTGGTTGAAAGCAAGATCAGAGAGATCGAGCAAGAGAGCAAGACAAAGATGCCATACCAGCCACAAGGGAGCAACGTGAAATAAACTTTGCTTTTATGCAATGAGCCTTTTTATACCTACCTTGTTGGAAGCTACATATCATATTTTCCCTCACTTGCTTAGTACGTCATGTACTCAAACTTGCATTATTACTTCATCATCAGCAACAGGAGAGGAGTACTATGAAGACCACGTGGAGTATTAGGCGTGTAATCTACCCTCAACCTTGCCTGTGGAGTAGAGATGGAGCCGCTGCTGCGGCTTAGTTTGCTTCCACTATAGTTTAGAAGACTTCCGCTGCTAAGATAAGACTTCTGCTGCAATAAAGATTGATGTAATAAAGTACTTGAATCTATTCATTCGTGGTTATATATATTCTGAATTCAGTTTGTGGATTATATGTGTATGTGCATCACATCCTGGGCACACATACACATCAGTCTCTGTTCCGAGAGGTTTTTCTTCTCGGGATAGGGGCATCACATCTTGCCTTTTTAGCATCATGACTCCAACAGGGACGTAATGAGAGCGGAAACTCTCCTTGAACTCAGTCCAAGTGATAGTCTCCTGGTCGACATGAGCATTGCAAAGAGCGTCCCACCAGTCAGCGACTGCTCCCATAAGTTGGTGCGATGCGAAGAGAACTTTCGCCCAATCATTGCACTGAACAATAGCAAGCTTCTTCTCCATGGACTTCAACCAATCGTTGGCCTCCATGGGATCATTAGCTTGTGCAAAAGTAGGCGGTCGAGTCCTCATGAACTCTCCCAGTCGGTTGTGAGCCGCCGGTGGTGGTGGTGGTGGTGGTGCAGGAACGGGGTTATTGTTGTTGGCTTGCAGCTGACCCAAAGTTTGGATCATAGTTTGCATGAGCTGGTTCTGCATAGCCATCAACCGTTCAAGATTGTTTTCAACAGCCCCGGGGTTAACATTCTCAGGAACTTCATCGTGGCCATCCTATTGGGGTTCATGGTTGCCACGAATGTTTCTCCTTTGACGGCTGGCATTTTCCCTCACCATCTGTGAGAGGGAGTTGGGTGGAGTAGAAGTTAGAAGTTTAGATTGATCCCCTCAACTATATGCATCAAGGTGGATGGACTAAATATTTTTACTTTTATATGAGGATGTGAACACATGCCAAAGCATCTCACATCTCTCTACTATGTGCAGATATGGAGAACGCTGAAGCGTCCCACAACTCACACTAACCATTCAAACACAAGCAATCATCACAAAAGTTCACACCACTCCTATTCAAGCTTCTATGGTTCAAACGTTCCTATGGGTTTTAGGGTGTCCATTCTACCTTGGCTTGCATCCTACGGTCAAGGTGGTTCTGATGCCAATCTATGCATTCTACCTAGGCTTGCGTCCTACGGGCAATGTGGCTCTAATGCAAATCTGTGACTTCTACCTAGGCTTGCCTCTTTTTCCATCATCTCATGGTTCACAAACTTTCTAAGAACCTCATCGGGAGTCATGGAGTCAAAATGAGGGTTCTCCCATATCAAGGTGCAAAGTGTGAGATTGCGCACCGTGAAGGCTCTTATCATCTTTTGGACCACTTCATGGTCAGTCCACTTCTTGCAATGTGATGCCCCGTCCCATGAAAACGGATCCGAACTAATGCATATGTGTGTCCAGGATGTTCATCACACATACACATGTAATCCACAAACTGAATTTAGAATATAACCACGAATAATAGGGTTTAAGTACTTTATTACATCAGTCTCTAACTCATTCTTGCAGCGGAAGTCTCTAACTTATTCTAGCAGCGGAAGTCTCTAATGATAGCGGATGCATCTAAACACGGCAGCGGCTCCATCTCCAACTCCACAGGCAAGTTGACGGTAATATGCACGCCTAGTACTCCACGTGATCTTCGAAGTACTCCTCTCTTGTTGCTGATATTTGTATGATGATACAAGGGTGAGTACATGTCGTACTCAGCAAGTGCGGGAAGTATGACATGTAGCTTACAGCAAGGTAGGAATAAAAAGACTCAATGCAGAAAGCAATGTTTATTTCAAAAACATGATAAAAACAGCAACTAGATTTAAGTGAATTTAATCCCAACATGTATCCAATTAAACCAGTAACATACCTCCATCATGATTCTCCACTTTTCATGTCTTATCCAGACATTTAGCTTTCTCAACTTTTTCTCATACTCAAGGTATCCAATCCATCTCATATTCATGATATCCATAACCATCTCATATTCATACCACCAGACCAATCTCATTGGCAAGACTCAACAGTCCCGAAACCAATCTCATTACCAAGACTCAACAGTCCCGAAACCAAATCCAAAGACCAAACCATAACCATACCAATAACCATCCCGATAACCATCCCATCTAATCATGGAAGTTAGCGAGGCGCTTGTGACCGTAAGCACGACTATCATGATAGTTTTACACTCTGCGGAGGTGGCACCACTTTACCCACAAGTTTGTGATTTCGTCACCCATCGGCGACTGCAGAATCTCCATTATACCAGTACACAACCGTTGGTGTATGGCCAAGAGATCACAAAATAGCCTTTACAAAGGGGCTACTAGATGTATGGACTCACTAAGGTTTCACCAGCAGGCTCGAATCACCATTCTCCAACCTACGGGCCCCCTCTTGTGCCATGCAGTTCCCAGGGCAGTCCTCTCTCGACTCCAATTCCCTGCGCCTTCCACGGTGCATAACAATCTAGCAACTTACCTAATTAGTCAGCTAAGCCACACCCATACTTAGCCCTGTGGTGGCACTGTTTTCTTGGCATGTGCACGCATGAACCGGTCCTTAGATCTATGGCAAGTAAACCACTATCTCATTCTACCACATCCACGAACCAAGCTTGCCTAGATCTCCCCCGATTCTTGTTCATTATCATCATCAAGTTTTCAGTATCATTATTCATATGAGTGCAGTAGCTAAACACGTTCTATCTCGCTTCCCGTAACCCGTAGATTAGCGAAGCAAAAGCAAAAACGACCATACCCGACTCATCAACTTTCCCGGCAACAAGGGTGGTTAACAAAACTAGAAAACTCCTATAAAAGGGTTCCCATCAAATTGACTCAAGCATACACAGTTTTCGCAAACAAAACAGTTTCAAAACATGGGATCAATATGGTCAAGGGGCACTTGCCTTGTTCTTGTGGTTTCTGTTGTTCTTGTGTTTCGAAGTTTTGGTGCTGTAGTCCTTCGTAGGTAGCTCCCTGAGCTTGTCCTTCTACTCATGATCACACACATACAAGATTCACAGCAATCAATCATCATGCACAAACTTTACTCAAGATGCAATGGTGTAGATGCATGCTGATCCTATGGTGCAGTTTAGTTTGTACGTGTTCTTACATGTTTTAATGGCTTGCATGGGGTTTTATGATGAACAAGGGTGTAAGGATCAAGTGTGGACGTGGTGATGATCTTGACTCAAGATCTAGATCAATTCCACCGTCAAAAACCGATCAACACGTGATATGTCCACACAAAAAGGCTTCGGTGCGAAGAAAAACAGATGCGAGGAAAACCGCGATGATGTCGTAAGGTTGTAACGAAGACCTATCTCGCATCTCCTTGGTGTCGGGGCCTTCCTCCTAGCGATGGCAGCAGCGAGGAGCTCATCGGCGGCTCACCGGAGGGGTTCACCGTCATCTGAACTCCGGCGAGGGGTGGAAACTCTAACTCGGCGAGCTGGGGCTAGGGCTTCCAAGTCGCTGACTTAGGGAGGGAAAAATAGGTACGTGGTAGCGGCCAGGGGTTTTGGGTTATATTTATAACAGGAAAAGAAGAGTCCTACTTCGATCGGATTTAAAGAAGAGTCCTATTCAATTTATTGTGGATCTTAACAACTTATCTCCAGTTGATTTGGATGCGGTGTCAGCGTGGAAATCGTGTCGGTCTCCTCCATACCGGGTATTCCCGCGCGCACAAAAAAATCTGCTTAAGGATCTCGTCCTTCCGCAGTGGAGAGCTCCGGAGACACCACGTGTCCAGCGGAGGCGCGGCCTCCCTCTTTCGCAGAGGCAAGCTCCGGTTGGGCCGCGTGTCTGGCGGACGGGACCTCCCTCTCTCTCAGAGGCGAGCTCCGCGTGCGCCACGTGTCTAGCCAGCGGGACCTCCCCTCTCCTCAGAGGCGAGCTCCGCGTGCGCCATGTGTCAGTGCTGGACCTCCCCTCTCCTCGGAGGTGGGCTCCGAGAATGCCACGTATCCAGCAGCGCCGGACTTCCTTTCTCCCCAGAGACGAGCTCCGAGGTCAACACGTGTCCAGCGGGGCGGACCTCTCGGAGGCGAGTTCCGAGAGCGACACGTGTCCAACAGCGTCGGACCTTCCTTCTCCTCGGAGGTGAGCTCCGAGGACGACACGTGCCGAGCAGTGTCGGACCTCCCGGAGGCGAGCTCCGAGGGATACACATGTCCGGCGGGGTCAGACCTCTCGGAGGCGAGCTCCGAGGGTGACACGTGTCCCGCAGTGTCTTCTCCTCGGAGGTGAGCTCCGAGAACGACACGTGTCCAGTAGGACCGGACCTCACTCCCTCCGCGAGGGTGAGCTCCGAGAGCGACATGTGTCCCGTGGGGTTGGATTTTGCTTCTCCACAGAGACTAGCTCCGAAGGCACCACGTGTCCTGCGGGACTGGGCCTCGCTTCTCCGCAGAGGCTAGCTCCGCGGGCAACACGTGTCCCATGGGGCCTGTCCTCGCCCCTTCCGCAGAGGCAAGCTCCGAGCCTGCCACGTAGCCAGCAGTGCCGGATCTCACCCCTTTTGCAGGGATGAGCTCCGAAGGCGCCACGTGGCCGGCGGCCGCGGGAAGTATCGACGGCGCTCTCGGTGGATTGGAATTGGCTCTTTTCAGCTATATTTCACCTGTTCTACTTCTTTTAAAATGTTTTCTCTATATGAAATATGTGTGCATGCATGAATATGAAATTGAGGGTGTTACATGCAACCATAGGCTCTACTCTTGTTGATGAGTATGTTGAGCCAGTTCTATATTTCTTGAGGAGTTTCATTGTCTTCTATTGCAAACCTTCCAAGCTACCACTCAATCATTTCAATCTTGGCATCACGGATGGACTTGATGCCTTATTGTGCAACCTTTAAAGTGTCCCAAATGTTCTTGGCAATCCCCAACCCATCCACCTTGTGAAATTCCTCTTTTGACAATGATGAGATGATGACAGCTGCGGCTTGAGCGTTGCGGTGAATTTGTTGCTCTTGATCCGGAGTGAGCTCTTCATCATCTTCCAGAATCTCTACACATGTACACACGACGCTCCAAAGAGCGGGGTTAAGCGATATAAGATGCAATTTCATGTTATGCCTCTACATTGTGTAGTTTGTACCATCAAGATGGGGAGGTTTGCCAACGGGAATAGAAAACAAAATAGGATTGGTATTCATATGTTCATAGTTAAAAGGATATCGGGAGTAGTCCCTGAACTCCTCCTCCTACCTCTTTTTCTTCTTCTAGTCATCCTTTATTTTCTTGATCAAGGCCATGAGACGCTCCACTTCCTTGTCTTCATCACTTGAGGTATCAAAGCGTGCTCTTTGACCTGCATATCTCCTCCTCATGAAAGGTGAGATGGAATTTACTTCATCATCACTCTCACCTGTGTGAAAGTGATGTGAGTCATGTCGCTCACCATCACCTTTAGCACTTTGCTTCTTGCCCTCGTAATAGGTGCTTGTCTCCCCCATGTCCTATTTGAGCGGTTAAGCATTTAAATCAAGAGTTAGGCTCTGATACCAATTTAAATCTAAAACATAATAATTAACATATTCTATTCTGTCAAGTTCGGACAAGTTCGTAAGTGTTCTGGACAAGTCTGATGAAATCAAACTTGTTCAAAATAAATATAGCTAGTTCTAGGTCAGGTGTATGAGTGATATGATCTATAAATAGTTTTTAAACAATACTAGCAACCAATTGAGTGAGTTAGATGATCTAAGTATTGAAGTAATTCTAAGCTAGGGTTTGATCAACACAAGCAAGAGCAATAATGTGAAATATGATGAACAAGTAAATAAACACAAATGGACAAAAGTATTGGTTCACTGAAGTTCGATCCCACACAGGAATCTATGTCTCCGTTGAGGATTCCACAAAGGACCTGGTCTCTTTCAACCCTAACCCTCACCAAGTGATCACAAAGATAAAACCTGGTTGTTCCACAATCAAAACACAGGTAATACAAACTTCACGGGTCTCACCACAAGTTGGGAGTCACCGGGCGACACCTAGCCGCCTAGGGACAAAGTCCCTAGAGTAATAAACACAAACCACAGCAACAACAAGGTGTTAAGATCAGCAAGCTCAATCCAAGGTGCTCTTCTTCTTGATTTTCCTCACAAACCCTCAAATCCTCACAAGATTCAAATTTGAGTGCTAGAGGGTGTGAGAGAGGTCTAGGAGTGCTCAAGAATGTTGGTGAAAGCACTGGGGTTGATCATCAGCGAAATGGGGATGAGATCCCTCCTTTTATAGGGATCCCCAAAATGTTGCCGTTGCCAATCACTAAAGTTCGGAAATATCCAAACTCCACTTCGGGCATGTCCGAGATTGAGGACCATCAAAGGTAAAATGATGTCCTCAACTGACACTAATTTGAATTGTCCTGTTGATTCCACTTCGGACATATCCGACATTTTTCGGACATGTCCGAGCTGACATATCCAAACTAGACTTCGTATATTATCAGACTTCAGATATGTCCGAACTCCACTTTGGACATGTCCGACCCTAAACAGAGAGTATCGGACATGTCTGGACCTACATAGAGGGTACATTTCTTACATTTTTCAGACATGTCCGACCATCTTGACTTAGAATCTCCCAAAACCCCTGGACTTCGGACATGTCCGATTTTATTCGGATATGTCCGAGTCTACTCAGAGAGTACTTCTCCTCATCCTTTGGACATGTCCGAGGCTACACAGAGAACACTTATCCGAATCTCCCTGACATGTTCGAGGTTAAACGGCTTAAGAACACTTTTCTACACTAAGTGTTGTTTGAACTGGGATTGAGCTTGCTTTTTCTTTGCTGCATGTTGTGTCCCTCTTAATAGTGCGGCGTTCCTATACTCATGAAAATAAGAACCTTAATTCTTTTTGTACATCTTCATGCCTTCTTCTCTATTTTTTTAAAATCCCTCAATCTATTTTTACCGTCCAACTTTTCTGCACACATGCTCATTTCAACTATTAGTATTTTAATTGTTCGTCATCAATCTTCCAAAACCCACAAAGGGGCCTAAATGCACTTTCACTGACAAAATCAATTTGGCATGGTTGAAGTGAAACACAACCAAAGGCTGCGAGGGTACTACACTTTTGTCCTTGCAGACCAAGTTGAGCAAGTATATTATCTACCTTATCCATGCGAGAAGCTAAGTGCTTGGTAGATCGTACACAAGATAAATCCTCGTGAACGGTTATATACCCTAGGCAATGTTGGGTACCATGACAATCCGATGTTGGTTGATGAGATTGATGATGTTTAACAAGAAGAAGACCTGTCAACCTCATTTGTTGTTGAGCCTAGTCAAAAACTCGATAACTTAGTTGGAGATGCCGATGATGTACAGACTCGTGAGAAGCACAAACAAAAACCAGTCACAAAAACAGTTTGATGGTCTGGTTTAAGAAGTAGAGTAAAATGAGTGAGATTCTGATGAAATTTAGAAATGAATACAAGTAATGTTTTGTTCATTAATTGTTTCGTATTGTATATTTTATAGTAATTGTACTCAGGAATAAATCATTAAAATACGATGCCGTCGGATAAGGGTAAGGGGGTCAAGAAGACTGTGAAGAGGTTTCTCAGCAGTGCGAGTAGGATGGTTCGCACATGAGACGTGGAGGACACTCTTTTTCAGGGTACTTCCTTAGGAGATAGCAGACGGTCTCAGTTGTTGAGACACGTGCCATCAAAGATGACAGGCGGACCTGTTGCCTTTCAGCAGACCGAAGTAATTTGACTTACCAATCGTATTTTAGTACATTTCAAAAATACTTTATTTATATATATATATGTTAAAACTATTATAATATTGAAGTTTGACTCAGAGTCAGGGGCCGAGTCGTCTCCTGAGCCACAATCGGCTGACCACCTTTCTGGGTTAGCTGACCACCCTACCGGGTCGGCGGACTACCCTTAAAGGTCGTCCGAGTACACGAAGGCGCAGAGAAAGTGACGGACTAGGAGGAGCCATTATGTGGCTCCTCATCTGTATCCTAGATATGAAGCAACACTGTCGGTCATTCGCCTTGTTGGCGATAGGTAAGAAGCCCTTACGTTGTATCTTTAGAAAATTACGTAGTGCTAGCACTCTTCCATGCACAATTGTTATTGCAGAGGATGGGAGGACACTACCTTCTAGGGTATAGGACGTCAGAGACAGGTCAACGCTGTCTTGGGGAACCTCGTGCGTTAGAACTATCCTGGTGAGGTCCCTAGCAGCGGTGACGAGCGTATCCCTGCCAAGTCTTGGGATAATCACGCTCGTGCTACTGACCCGATGTACGGGACTGCTCAGGGTGCAGTGTAGGCCGACTTCCAGATAAGTATGTTTAATACATTATTTGAATTTTAGTTCTTTAATAACTGGGATATTTAACAATATTTATATTTTTGTCTTCTTGTAGAGACGGTTCCATTTGGCAGATCCAGTGGACGTTGAACACTTGAGAGCCGTCTTCACTAAGAATGCGAGGAAGCTTGTTACGCAAGCAATATCTTATGCCCGGATTCAAGAAACAAACGAGTACTTGAAGAGGCATGAAGGGAAGATCTAGAGGTGTTCAGAGACGGCTCCGACACGTACTTGTGGGAGGAGCAGTACGCGGAGGTAAACTAGTAGTGTTTTAAAAATGGCTTTCTTATTTTCTAATGTCAACGTTATTTGAATCAATTACTAAATGCATGCAAGTGGATATTTCTTGGTTGGAATACCGTCCGGAGGCTTACCGATCCCTCTGTAGGTTATGGTCTAGCACGGACTTCGTCGCCAAGTCCAAGAGGGTCTGAGAGTGCACAAGGTCTACAGGAGGCCATACGTATGATATGGATGGACATATACATCTGGATAAACAAATGGTAAGGAAAATATCTACGAAACTATATTTATAGTGTATTTATGCTACTAACTTGTACCCATAGGAAAACAAGCTTGATGAAAGATCGAGCGATGTTCAGGTCTCGAAGAGAGATCACAAGGTGATGGGGTTCTCGATCCCGACCTCGTGGGGGAAGCAGGAGGCCTCCCCTTGAGGGGCAACGAAGGAGCAGGCCCAAGCCCGAGTTCGGGAGAACATAAAGCAGAGAGCCCAGACTCGACTCTTTGGGCGAGCCAGGAGCCTCCCCCTCGGGGTGCAGATGAAAGTAAAATCCTGCGGGAAAGACCCGAGCCCGACCTCGAACAGTCAAGGAGCAGGTGGCCTTCAATGCAAAGCAGGCGCCGCCCAGGCCAAAAGGGAAGGTGCTCGAGTGCCGCCCCAGGCAACTGCATTAAATACCCGTCACCTTCGAGTTCATTGCCACCATAGACAATGAAGAGGGGTCCGGCTCCACCCTCACCCTCCAAACTCTCTGCTTTGGAAGCTTGGATTTCTTCACCAGCAACTCTGACACCCAACGGATATCCAATGACACGTACACCATGTACGACGCCCTAACGTCAATTTTAGCAGGAATGATCGAGCGCACGGTGACATCCCTCCACCACATCCAGGAGTACAGCCCCAGCTCCGATAACAACATCGAAGGTGCGGACATCCCATTTACGAGTGCCACGTCGCTGAAACAGCCCAGCTCGCCACGCCAACCAGCGCGAGCCCGTGAGGCGACCCTGAGCTGTCGGAGGCACGGCACCGCGAGCTGGCCGACCAGCTCGCGGCATGACGCGCAGCCTCAAGGGCCAACTGAGCATGCCCTGGCCCCAACTCAGGATCAAACACGGCACACCTCTGCGCCTGGCTGGTCCAGGACGACATCATCAACGACGGCCGGATACCCCGCTTCCAAAGGTCCAGCTAGAACGTGGCAACCGCCACCACAAAACTATGCGGTTTGTCGGAACCCGCCGACCTCGAAGCTCAGCGAGTCCACCAAGACCTTCAAGCACTCTTGGCTTCGGTAGCCGACCAACAGGATGAAAGTTCCTTTGCCAGGGCTCGGGGTTCGTCAATCCCCAGCAAGAGGCGAAAGCCCAGCAGGAGCGGAACGAACCACGCCGGAGCCCACATGCCGAGCCGGTTAACTACCACGGCCACGGAAGAGGACGGAGCCTGAGCCCTCGCCCCCGAGCCCCAAGGCGTTCGGAAAGAGGATACACAGCTCCCCCTTTCCACAAAGGGTCCGGGCCCTGACCAACATTGGGAAGTACAACGGGGAGACCAACCCCGGCGTATGGCTGGAATACTATCTACTGGCCTGCCGAGCTGGCGGGGTGGAGGATGACGACTTCATCATCCAATACCTCCCCATACACCTAGCCAGGCCAGCATGCACTTGGCTCGAGTACCTTCTGCCCGACAACATCCAAAACTGGGCTGAGCTTAGGGAAACGTTCGTCGGCAACTTGCAGGGGACCTACGCGCGTCCCGGCAACTACTGGGACCTCAAGGGTTGCCGACAGAAGTCGAGTGAGACTTTATGAAAATACATTCAGTGCTTCTCGAAGAAGTGCAAAGAGCACCCTGACGTCGGCAACGCCGACATTGTTGCGGTCATCCTCTCAGGGACGACCTGCAGTCCCTTGTACACAATCTTGGATGCGTCAAGGCAAGAAGCACAAGGGACCTCCTTGACATTACCACAAACCACGCCTCTAGCAAGGAGGCAGTGGGGGCCATCTTGGACAAACGAAAGCCAAAGAACCCCGATGCAAGGAGCAAAGAGGCACCCTGCAAAGGCCACAAGAGTAGGAGAGCAAGCGACGGCAGGCGACAATACCCGACCAACAGCATCTCTGACCTCGTCGAGGCCGTCGAACACCATGAAGGAAAGAGACCGACCATGGGGCAGACGGACTACTTTGAGAAGCTCCTCAAGAAACCATGCACGAACCACGCCTATCCGGTAAGGCACGCCCTACAAAACTGCACACTACTGAAGCGGTTTGTCAGCACAAAGCCAGACACAACGGATGACAAAGGCAAGACGCCCAATGAGCCAAGCTTCCCCACGTCAAAGGGTTGCCTCATGATCTTCGGAGGGAGCCAGGCCTATGAAAGCCACCGTCGGCAGGAGCTGACAACCTGCAAGGTCAGTATCGTCTCTCCCGCCATCCAAACCTTCCTTCGTTGGTCCGAAACAGCGGCCACTTTCGACTGATCGGACCACTCCGACCTCATTCCACAACACGGGCGCTACCTGAAATGGCCTAGAGGGGGATGAATAGGCTAAAATACATGAAATGACTTAATTAAATTAGATTAGTACACAAGGGCCGGACTAGTCTGGTCTGCTTTTTGGAAAAACCTAAAAGGGTCGGACTAGTCTGGCTCAGGTGCGGACTAGTCTGGTCAAACTGCTGGAAGGGTCTAAAGCTTGATTTTTATTGGTTTTTCTCCAGATTTTAGTTTAACAAAATGTGGATAAAACAACTAGCAATCCTATATGAGAAGTGTGATACAATATTGAAATGAATTGCAAGATTGTGATGATGTATACTCTAATTGCGGAATAATTAAAACAAACCCGAAGCAATCTTGACGTTCAAAGAAATGTAAATGCAATATAGACACTGAGAGTTTTTCCCGAGGTTTGATTCCACTCAAGAATCTACGTCCCCGTTGAGGAGTCCACAAAGGACCGGGTCTAACAACCCTTTCCTCACCAAGTCGCCACTGAGGCCAACCCGGTTCTTCACTATCTCAAGGGTGAACTTACAAAGTGTTGGGGCTGCCCACAATCCGAGGCTCCCACTTGATCACTTCCAAAAACTTCACAGATCTCACAAGCCACAGATCACACCAAGCGCACGAGATCACTCCAAGAGCCTAAACGCGAAGTTCTTCCTTCTCCTCTTCTCACACACCCAAATTCACTCAAGATTTGATTCAAGAGGGTGAGTAGGCAATGGAGAAGGCTTGGAGAGGCTCTAGGAAGGCTGTGGCGGCGCTAGGGTTCTAGTGTCTTATAAATGAAGTCGGGGCATCTCCTTTTATAGAAGTCCCAAAGCCAACCGTTTCTACCTACCAAAAGTCCGGACTAGTCTGATCTCACACAGGAGCTCTTTGTCCGGGTGAGAACTGACAAGTCTGGAGGACCCAGACTAGTCCGGCCACTGAGGTGGACAAGTCCGGTCCACCAAGACTTAGCCGTGGGAGCTCTCATCTCACAACCATACGGACTAGTCCGCCTCAGAACGGACTAGACCGAACTCACTCAAGGACTCTCTGTCCAGGTGAAACCGGACAAGCATGGCTAGCCCGGACTAGTCCGGCCACTAAGGCGGACAAGTCTGGTCTAACAGGACTTAGTCCCAAAACACTCTTTTCAACAGAGAAACGGACTAGTCTATCCAAAAACAGACAAGTCCAAACTCAGTCAGGAACTCTTACTCTGCCCCGAAACGGACTAAGCCGGGGGACTTCCGGACTAGTCCGGCCTCTGGCCCAGACAAGTCCGGCCTGCCCAACTTTACCTCTCTACCACTCTCCACTAAGGATTTGACACTTCTAACGCTTTGAGCTCTTTTCTATGATCTCAATGCACTTGAGACACACACTCTCACTTTTACACGACCAGCCTACTAAAGACTCAAGTGAAACCCTAATTTCTACTCTTTGAGTCTTCGACGCTGTTCTTCATCTTTTTCCTTTTTGAGAGTTTAGGTGTCCGCCTTGGAAATGACCTGTGCTTACGATCATCTCAGCTCATTAGTCTCTTAATTTGTCGTCATCAATGATCCAAAACCCACGGGGATACCTAGATGCACTTACAATCTCCCCCTTTTTGTTGGTTGATGACAACACATTAAGTTACAACATAGGAGGTAAAAAATTGATTTTCATGACAAGTGTACGTATGCAAAACTCCCCCTGAATGTATGCAAGAGTAAAAGAGGGGAATTGACATACATTTAAATGTTATGGTGGGGTGCCTACGTGTTGTGCTAAAAAAATGTGATAATACAATAAGCATAGCAAGGAGCAACAATGATCAAATAGAAACCATAAAATCCAACACGTAGTGTTACACAAAAGATAGTCATGCATAAAACATAAACAGCCATGTCCAAGGATCAATTACAAGATAGTCATGTCCAAAAATAGATGTCCAAAGGATCTATTACAAGATAGAAGATGATAAAAAGAAGGGATATCTTTTTCCCATCTCTCCCCCTTTGGCATCAAGTCACCAAAAAAGGAAAAGAGGGAAGAAGATACGCCTAAGTCTACTCGTCATCTTCTTCGTCTTCTTCTTCATCTCCATTCTCATAGCTCTCCGTGGCCTCCGTATCCTCTTCCTCGTCGTCGGCGGCGGTGGATGGAGGCACGGCCTTGCAGGAGCTTCCATCTTCCCTGAACTGGGCAAGCTCATCAGTGGTGAATTCTGGGTATGGAGTGAGTTCCCCATCACTCTCCTCGGGAAGAGACATGGGTACCTCAAGCTTGTCACACACAGCCTTGAGGTACTTCTCCTGACGCCTCTCCATGCGTCGAGTCCGGACCTCCACACGCCGACAAGAGGCGAAGAGTGCATTGAAGCACTTGAAGAATCCGCTCATGGACTGCGGAGGAGGAGATGATGGGGGTGCCGCTGAGCTAGAAGGGGCCGCTGAGCTGGAAGGAGGTTGAGCATTTTTCCTTCATGCGGGTTCTGGCACAATGGGGTGTAGCTGAGGATGGAGAGGTCGATGATAACATCCTTGACAAAGACAATCCCTGACACCTTCTCAATTAAGCACATGATGTACGGTGCATAACCACATGAGCGGTTGGGAGTGTGAGAGATGTTGAAGATGTCATCATAAATGTGCTCAAGAAGGTTGAACTTCTCTTCACCATCTATCAGGAGGAGGAGATGCCTTAAGTTTCCTTGAATTACCCCTGCATCTCCATCCTTAGGGGCAATGGTCCTTCTCAGAATCTGGTTGAGGATGCTATAGAATGGTTTGATGTTCCTAGCAAGCCCAGCCTCATAGGGAACATGACTAGGGTACATGTAATCAAGCTGATCCCTATCCACTGCCTTGAGATTGGAAATGATAATCTCATGATCCAAGTGCTCCTCAAGGCCAAGTATCTGTGCAAACCTCTCATAGGTGACTGAGTACTGCTCTCCATGAGTCATCCAGGTGATTTTCCGGTCACCGTAGGTGGAGAAGTACACAGTGGTATAGAACTGCACAATTACCTCAATGTTCCAGTCATACTTGAAGCTCATGATTTCCTTGATTCCATGGCGCTCTGCGGCTTCAATCACTGCATCAAAGGCTTTGTGGTCCCTTTTGGCCATGTAGTCCCAATCTACCCATTGAGCTTGAGTGACTGGGGTCTTCATCTTTAGGTACACTAAGCGGTAGTAATCGCAGTGGAAGTCACACCAAAACCTAGGGTCGACTGTGTGCTTCTCATTGTCATAGACTTTATCTATCCTCAGCCTCCTCGCCTTTTCAGCCCCCTTTTTCTTTGAATACAAATGCCAGATTATTGGGCTGCCGGTTTGGATCTCTAGCAGGGGCAGCCATCTTCAAGGGGCCGATAGGCTTCGGTTGCCCTTTCTCTCTGATTACTATCCGTCCTGCCCTGTTTGTCGGTGCTTTAGCAGTTGCCTTTTTATTCTTGGGCTCCTCAGGAAGTGGAGCCTTGCCCTTCTTCAGATAACGAGGAACCCTACCCTCGGATTCCTTCTCCTTTTCCCGCTCTTTATCTCCCAAGGTGACCAGCCTCTTCCTGTTGGGCTATGATGCACTAGCAGCTTGGGAGCTTTGGGCTTCACGTTCGACCCTTTTCTTTCTCCGTTGATCCTTCAAGGATTCTTCAACGGCTTGTGCAATTTGTGCCTCCTTGTTGAGATCATGCTTCTTCTTTGTTCTTGCCTCTCGACGGACGACTTCTTTAGCCGCTTGGGCCTCCTTTGCCGCCCTCTCTTTGGCAATGCACCGATGAAGGGCTTGTCGAGCCTCCTCGGCCGTGGGACTTGGAAGGGGATTGCTTTGGTCGGAGTCCGACATATTTCCTAGGAAACAAGGGATGAGAGTTCAAGGAAGTGGAATATTGCAAAAGAATTCACTAAAAATGGCTAAAGTTGGAGATTGTCCTCTGTAAATCGGACTTGTCCGTTAAAGGGCCGGACTAGTCAAGGTTATACAGGAGGAACCCTAACCCTAACATTTTTTTCGCAAAAACTTTGAATTAAGTTGCAATACTCCTAGGCTACGATCGCATTGACACTAGGAACAACATTAGTGAAGAGGTTTCTAGCAAAAGACCTAAGAATGAAGAAAAGGAAGGATTTTTGGTTAGGTCAAGAATACCTCTTCAAAGCTTCAAATGTGATGAAATCGAAGTCGAAGCTTGAACAACGAAGCACGGGGAAAGATTTCCGCACTCCTTAGGGCTCCATTCCATGGATTGGACGAGATTTTTGGTGGAGGAGATCGGAAACCGCCAATTTGGGGCACTTCTGGCTTGAGAGAGGGTGTGAGGCGGACTAGTCAGTGAAGAGAGAGGTCTGGCCGCCCATGGGAGGTTCAGTCCCCAGGGGCCGGACTAGTCTGGTCTGGTGCCCGGACAAGTCCGGTTGGCGGACTAGAGCTGGACTTCTCTGGGGCCGGACTTGTCCGGCCTCCCAGGCGGACTAGTCCGGTTTGGACTTGTCCGCTGAGAAGTCCGACCTTGACAGCCCGGACTTGTATGTCCCATGGGAGGACTAGTCTGTCTGTATGCTGAAATTCATATAATTTGGATTTTAGCTCTAGAATATGATCCTTTTTGGACAAGTTTTGCAAATATCTTTGGCAAACATGGTCAGTAAGCATACATCAAACAAACAATGACCATATTTGACAAGGAATCCTTTTGAACATAGTTTTCATGGAGTAAAGAGAATTAGGGTAGTATGTTGAAAACATGCGGATTTTTGAAGTTTATAAACAAGCAACAAACAGATGTGCACACTTCAAGCTACGTTTCGAGAATCTAGGATATTCAGTTCACTCCTTAGGTCACAAAAGCGTTTCTCATCAAGGGGTTTTGTGAAATGTCCGCCAATTGCTTCTCACTCCTAATATGAGAGATAATGATATCCCCTTGATAGAGTGATCTCGCAGGAAATGGTGACGGATATCAATGTGTTTGGTTCTAGAATGCTCCACGGGATTGTGAGCAATCTTGATGGCACTCTCATTGTCACATAGGAGTGGAATATGGCTCAAAGTGTAACCATAGTCCCTAAGAGTTTGTCGCATCCATAGGAGTTGTAAACAACAACTCCCGGCTGCGACGTACTCCGCTTCGGTTGTGGATAAGGCAATGAAGATGGTCAAGATGTCCGTTGGTTCCCATGGGAGTCTTGATGGGTTTGGCTTTGTCCATGTCGAACCTCTTAAGTATGTCTTGAGTATATTTGGTTTGACTTATGAACATTCCTTCCTTGAGTTGTTTGACTTGGAATCCTAGGAAGAACTTCAATTCCCCCATCATTGACATCTCGAACCTTTCGGTCATTATCTTTGAAAACTCATCACAAAAAGCTTTGTTAGTAGAACTAAATATAATGTCATCGACATTTATTTGGCACACAAATAAATCATCGTTGAAATGCTTAGTGAAGAGTGTATAGTTGGCCTTTCCTATTCTAAAACCATTTTTAATAAGAAAGTCTCTAAGACACTCATACCAAGGTCTAGGAGCTTGTTTGAGGCCATAGAGGGCTTTCTGAAGTTTGAATACATGGTTAGGATACCGATCGTCTTCAAATCCGGCTGGCTCCACGTACACTTCCTCCTTGATCGGACCGTTGAGGAAAGTGCTTTTCACATCCATTTGGTATAGCTTGAAATCATGGTGAGTAGCAAAGGCAATAAATATACGAATTGATTCAAGCCTAGCTACGGGAGCAAAAGTTTCATTATAATCCAAACCTTCTACTTGTGCATATCCTTTTGCAACAAGTCTTGCCTTGTTTCTTGTTACAACCCCATACTCGTCTTGCTTGTTGCGGAATACCCACTTGGTTCCCACAACATTTGCATTGGGTCTTTCAAAATTGTTAAGTTCCTCTTGCATGGCCACCACCCAATCTGGATCTTGTAGTGCTTCTTCTACCTTGTGGGGCTCCAAACAGGAAACAAAAGAGTAATGTTCACAAAAAATAGCCATTCGAGAGCGAGCGGTCACCCCTTTGGAGATATCTCCTAGTATGTAGTCGACGGGATGATCCCGTTGAACACTTTGGTGCACTCTTGGATGAGGTGGTTGAGCTCTTTGATCTTCATTTTCATTGTCGCTCTTTTCTTCGTTTCCCCCGTGATCCAATCCTCCATCTTGACTTTGATCATTTTGATCTTGTTGAGGTTGGCCTTGCTCATCTTGAGCTTTATCATGGGAGGGAGACATATCTTCGTTTGTTGGATGATCATTTGAGTCTTGATGTTGTTCTTGAGGAAAAATGTCTCCATGTGCCATCCTTTTAAGTGCTTCTTATGGAGCCTCTTCTTTATCTAGCACACTTTGATCAACTTGCTCCACTTGGGAGCCATTAGTCTCATCAAACACTACGTCTCTCGCTATTTCAACAATTTCAGAAGTTTTGTTGAAAACACGATAGTTGTAGGTGTTTGAGTCATAACCAAGCAAGAAACCGTCATCAGACTTTGAAGCAAACTTCGAAGTCCTAGGCTTCTTGTTGAGAATATAACACTTGCTCCCAAAGACACGAAAATAAGAGATGTTGGGTTTGCTACTGGTTAGAAGTTCGTAAGACGTCTTCTTCAAATGTCGATGAAGATACAACCGGTTTATGGCATGGCAAGCGGTGTTAACAGCTTCCACCCAAAACCGGTCCGACGTATTGTACTCATCAAGCATGGTTCTTGCCATCTCAATGAGAGTTCTATTCTTCCTCTCATCCACCCCGTTTTGTTGAGGGGAGTAGGGGGCTGAAAACTCATGCTTGATGCCTTCTTCATCCAAGTATTCTTCCACTTGAGTGTTCTTGAACTCGGTGCCGTTATCGCTCCTTATGTTCTTGATTCTTGAGGAGAACTCGTTTTGAGCTCTTCTCATGAATTTCTTGAGCACCCTTTGAGTTTCGCCTTTGTCATGCAAAAAGAACACCCAAGTGAAACGAGAATAATCATCTACAACAACAAGACCATATTTGTTACCGCCGATGCTTATGTAGTCAATTGGACCGAAGTGGTCCATGTGAAGTAGCTCCAATGGTCTTGTAGTTGTCATGACATTTTTTGATGGATGTTGAGCTCCAACTTGCTTTCCGGCTTGACAAGCACTACATGGCCAGTCCTTATCAAAAACAACATTTTTCAAGCATCGAATGTGTTCTCCCATGAGAATTTTTGCAAGTTCCTCATCTCAACATGGGCTAGCCGTCTGTGCCAAAGCCATTCCATGTTGGTGTTCGCCATTAAGCACGTGTCAACTTGAGCTTTATCCGTGGTGCAATCCACAAGGTAAAGCTTTCCCTTGAGCACGCCATTAAAGGAAATTGAGTCATTGCTTCTTCTCAAGACAGTCACACCCTCGCTAGTGAAAATACAATTATAACCTTGATCACATAGTTGGGATATGGATAGAAGGTCATAATCAAGGGAGTCAACATGCAAAACATTTGAAGAGTATGATGGGTAGAGATAGCAATTTTACCGGTGCCAAGGATTTTCCCTTGGCTTTTGTCCCCAAA
Source organism: Neostapfia colusana (assembly GCA_030760725.1). Lineage (NCBI taxonomy): Eukaryota > Viridiplantae > Streptophyta > Magnoliopsida > Poales > Poaceae > Neostapfia > Neostapfia colusana. The sequence goes on along the minus strand of JASWHV010000005.1, from coordinate 31,431,386 downwards.
GTATATTCCTTCACTTAGATCTTCATTTTCCTCATATTCCACAAACATCTTTCTCTCTCCGGTCATATGGTTTGTGCATCCACTGTCTAGCACCCATTTTGATCCACCGGAGGAGTATGCCTACAAAATAGAGTTATGCCTTACCTTTTGGTACCCAAACGGAGTTGGGTCCTTTCATGTTAGTCAAGAGGCACTTGGGCACCCACACACAAGGTTTTGGACTCTTGCGGAGTGGCCCAACATACCTAGCATAGATCTTTCAAAATTTGTTTCTCAATAAAACATATGAAGCATACAAGTCATGGAACAAAGGATGAGGTTCATTTTAGGCATGTTAGATGAGTTTGCAATGTTCTTTACATTTTCTTTGTTGGTTGAACCTTCCTTGACAAATACAATGAAGTCTTTCCCATTCTTGGGAGCTTTGGCATGTTGCTTCCACTCCCGAGAATAGCCAAGACCGTCTTTGACATGTGGAGGTGTTACATTGGTATATGCACTTCGTGCAGATGCCAGTTTTTCTTTGTCAAAGATACCACCTTTCGGTGATTGCTTGTTTTGTGCCATCTTAAGTTCATCTTTAATTTTTAGGATTAAGTTTGAGCATTTGCAAGTTTGAGTTGCTTCGGGAGATTTCTTTGAGGAAGATGAAGTCATAGAGGAATAAATAAGGTGCATTGATTTTGAGAGACTCATTTTGTGTTTCAAGGATCTTATTGACTTTTGTCAAGTTAACAATTTCATCCTTGAGCACAATAGTTGTGTTCTCAAGATTGGAGCAAGTTTCCTTGCTCAAAGCGAGTTCGCGTCAAGTGCCTTGCTTCTTTCCCTTTCAACCTCAAGGAGCTCTTCAAGCTCATGACATCTATCCTTTTCAACGATGAGCATGTCTTCTTGATGGTTGATGAGTTCATCCTTCTCAAAGATTTCTTCTGACAACAATCTCAATTTTTTTAAGGTGCTCCTACTTAGATCCTTAAGCATGGATTCATTTTCACTACTACTATCAAAGCTATCAAGTGAATAAGTAGAGGAGGATGGATAAGATTTAACCTTTCTTCTTCCCTTGTTTGCCATGAGACATGTAGATTTGAAGTCTTCAAGGTTTGGGAAGAGTTTGCTCCTTCCAATGGTAAGTGTTGCCACTTTCTCTTCATCCTCGGAGGATGATTATTTGTTTGAGTCCCATTCCTTTCCAAGGTGAGCATGTCCTGATGGCCTCTTCTTCTTTAAGAATTTCTTCTCTTGGGATTTTCCATCTCTTTTCTTCTTACTCTCTTCATATGGACAATCCATAATGAAGTGTCCATATTCACCACAGTTGTAGCATGCTCTTTTCGTCTTGGGCTTGGACTTTTCCTTGTTCTTGTTCTCATAATGGTTTCCCCCCTTCCTTCTTCTCATCATCCTCTTGAACTTGTTGATAAAGAGCGCCTCTTCTTCATCGGTTTCGAGACCCTCATCATCACTTGCTTTGAAATCTTGTGATGAGGATGTTGCTTTGAAAGCAACATCTTTCTTCTTTGAGGAGGCAAGCCTTTGGAATTCGCTGTAGAACATGGCTTCCTTCTCCATCATCTCGTTGTTGATGATTCTTCCAAGCACTTCCTCCAGTGTCATTTGAGCATATCCTGGGCTCTCACGGTCAAGGAGCAAAGAGCAATGTTTCGAGGCATCAATGCCCGAAGCATCCTCTTCACCACCCCATGATCCGTCCACCGGGTGCATCCATAAGATCGGATCTTGTTGACGAGCACCTTAAGATGGTTGTACATATCTTGAGGGGACTCACCCTCCATGATGGTGAACCTCCCAATCTCTCCTTCAATCATCTCGATCTTGGCCTTGCTAATGACTCGGTTTCCTTCATGCTCCGTCTCGAGTGTGTCCCATATGTCTTTGTCCACCTCCAATCCATCGACTCAGTTGAACTCTTCTTGAGTTAAGGATGAGGTGATGACCCCTACTGCTTGAGCATTGCTATGAAGTAGGATGGCTTGCTCCGGGGTGACGTCTTCTTCATTTCTTGGAAGATGAACACCTGTTAAGACAATTTGCCACAAGCTAGGGTTTAAGAATATTAGATGCATCTTCATATTATGCTTCCACATTGAGTAATCATTACCATCGAATTGAGGAGGTTTGCCAAGAGGAATAGATAAGTAATGATTGTTAGAAGTTAATCGTTCATAGTTGAAAGGATATTGGGAGTAGTCCAGTTGACCACTCCTTTCTTGATCCTTCGGCTTCATCTTCTCTTTACTTGAGTGACCTAGCTTCTTGCGAAGGCGTGCCTTGAGCTGGCAAACTTCTTCATCATCACTTGAGTGGTCTTTCAACACATCAACGTCCCTTTTCTTGTCATATGAGTTTTCGCCTTGCGACATCGGCGGAATCTCGTATCCCTCAGCTCCGGCCATCTTCTCTCCGAGTGGTTAGACTCTTGATGGAGAGACCCGCTCTGATACCAATTGAAATTGCATAGAGGGGGAGGGGTGAATAGGCTAAAATAACTGAAATGACTTAATTAAATTATAATAGTACACAAGGGCCGGACTAGTCTGGCTCAGGGGCGGACTAGTCTGGTCTGCTTTTTGGAAAAACCTAAAAGGGCCGGACTAGTCTGGCTCAGGTGCGGACTAGTCTGGTCAAGCTGCTGGAAGGGTCTAAAGCTTGATTTTTTATTGGTTTTCTCTAGATTTTAGTTTAACAAAATGTGGATAAAACAACTAGCAATCCTATATGACAAGTGTGATAGAATATTGAAATGAATTGCAAGATTGTGATGATGTATACTCTCATAGTAGAATAATTAAAACAAACCCGAAGCAATCTTGACGTTCAAACAAATGTAAACGCAAGAGAGACACCAAGAGTTTTTCCCGATGTTCGATTCCACTCAAGAATCTACGTCCCCGTTGAGGAGTCCACAAAGGATCGGGTCTAACAACCCTTTCCTCACCAAGTCGCCACTGAGGCCAACCCGGTTCTTCACTATCTCAAGGGTGAACTTACAAAGTGTTGGGGCTGCTCGCAATCCGAGGCTCCCACTTGATCACTTCCACAAATTTCACAGATCTCACAAGCCACAGATCACACCAAGCGCACGAGATCACTCCAAGATCCTAAACGGGAAGTTCTTCCTTCTCCTCTTCTCACACACCCAAATTCACTCAAGATTTGATTCAAGAGGGTGAGTAGGCAATGGAGAAGGCCTGGAGAGGCTCTAGGAAGGATGTGAAGGCGCTAGGGTTCCATTGTCTTATAAATGAAGTGGGGGCATCTCCTTTTATAGAAGTCCCGAAGCCAACCGTTGCCACCTATCAAAAGTCCGGACTAGTCCGCCTTACACCGGACTAGTCTGATCTCACACAGGAACTCTTTGTCCGGGTGAGAACGGACAAGTCTGGAGGACCCGGACTAGTTCAGCCACTGAGGCGGACAAGTCCGGTCCACCAAGACTTAGCTGTGGGAGCTCTCATCTCACAACCATACGGACTAGTCCGCCTCAGAACGGACTAGCCCGAACTCACCCAGGGACTCTTTGTCCGGGTGAAACCGGAAAAGTCTGGCTAGCCCAGACTAGTCCGGCCACTAAGGCGGACAAGTCCGGTCTACCAGGACTTAGTCCCAAAACACTCTTTTTAACAAAGAAACGGACTAGTCTGACAAGTCCGAACTCAGTCAGGAACTCTTAGTCCGCCCCAAAACGGACTAAGCCGGTGGACTTCCGGACTAGTCCGGCCTCCGGCCCGGACAAGTCCGGCTTGCCCAACTTTACCTCTCTACCACTCTCCACTAAGTATTTGACACTTCTAACACTTTGAGCTCTCTTCTATGATCTCAATGCAATTGACACACACACTCTCACTTTTACATGGCTATCCTACTAAAGACTTAAGTTAAACCCTAATTGTTACTCTTCGAGTCTTCAACGCCGTTCTTCATCTTTTTCCTTTTTGAGAGTTTAGGTGTCTGCCTTGGAAATATCCTGTGCTTATGATCATCTCAGCTCATTAGTCTCTTAATTTGTCGTCATCAATCATCCAAAACCCACGGGGATACCTAGATGCACTTAAACTACCCGTTGGTCATGGACTCGGTCATAGGTCCAAAACGCCTGACCGGGGTTTTAATGGAAGGGGGGAAGCAGTCTCAACATCTTTATGTTGGGCCCCTTGACGCCCTAGGGATCCCATGCTCGAGCCTCCGCCCGACAGGAGCCCCTTTCATGGCGTCTTCCCGGGCTAGTAGGAAGTGCCGTTGGGAAAAATCGGCCTCCCGGTCACTTTCAGGGACAAGTCCATCTTCCGCACGGAGACCCTCACCTTTGAGGTCCCCAACTTTGATGGCACCTACCATGCCATTTTGTGGAGACCATCTTACGCAAAGTTTCTGGCGATCCCAAACTACACCTACCTCAAGTTGAAGATGCCCGACCCCAAGGGAATCATCATAGTGGAGGCGAAATTCTTGCAGACCTGCTGTGCGAGCAATATGGTTGCAAACAGGCCACAAAGGCGGCCATGGCAGCAGCACCGAGATCAGCTCGATGAGTAATGACAAGAATAGCTCCGGCCAACCCTCAACCGGTCCCCCGAAGGAAACAAGGATGGTAGATGTTCACCTTAGGGAACGACAAACATGGAAGGAACACCATCCGCGCCGTCCGACAACTGAAGAAGGACGTCACCCACCTCAAAGCATAGTCTAGGCACCACTAATTTTACTTGCAAGCCCCGGGTCGAGCAGACATAATATATAGATGCCAAGGCTCATCCCTTTTTTGTGTTTCGGGCTCTTTGCGGTTGGACATCCTCCTTACTACGCCGAGACCGGACCCGACCTCTGGCACCATATCCCTTTTTTAAGAAAAAACATATATAGGGAAGCACCGCGTGATGGAAGGAATGAACCAACCCTCACACGGTACTCGAGGGCTACCCATTTACCTAGAAATCCAAAACACAACATCCAAAAATATCGCAAACCTAACCACAATCCAAAACCAAGAAGAGCCCTAACTACGAAGGAGGACCACCCGACCTCCGGCTCCTGTCCGCCTCGTCCTTGATCGCCCTTACTGGGACGGGCTCGGCCAACAAAAACACGGCTGGAGCAGCCTCATCCCTGAGCTCTTCGGAGTTCTCCGGCCTGTCTTCGCGAAGATCATGAAGGACCTGAAGGGGGTATTGAAATAGCACGACGCCCAGCATCTCCGGCTTCCTTGACGGCAAGTCGTCGGCCATCCACTTCACCGAGCGCACTGGTCAGCCGGTCGGAAAGATCGACCCCAGACCGGTTCCAGAGCACCAAGTGACATATCAACTGCCCAGCGTCTCGGAGCCCCGCGAGCTCCGACTGGAGCACTGCAAAGCGCTGGGGAACCTGCCAAAGCAACGACTCTGGGGAAGCGAGGCCTGCCGAAGTAGTTGCCAGCATTGAGCCCAGCATCCTATCACAAGACACGGTCACCGAACGCCGAGTCTTCTCCAGCTTTCGCTCCACAGCGGAAAGACGAGCACGAAGATCGTTGGTGTCCACTTCATGAGCTTCAACCAAATCTTCAGCAACAGTGATATGCTCCCGCATCTCTGTAAAGAGCGTACCACAAGGGCGTCAGATCCACGCGGACTCATAAAGCCAAAAGAAGGATAGAAGAAAGGACCAACCTGTGATTTGGTCCCTCATCTTCTCCACAACAACTAGGGCTTCCTGAACTTCTCGGTCATGGCCTGTCAGCTCCTCCGCGACCTCGGCGACAGCAAGGAGACGGGGGAGCTCGACAAACGATGATGCCGCTCCCTCGACCACGACCGCCACAGATCGAGCCGCTTCATATGTGGCGACTGGGGCCCTCTCGAGCTCTGCCCGCACCTCAGCCAGCTCGGCCTCCACGTGACAACGACAACCCTCACTCTCACGAAGAAGCTGCAAGTCTTCAGCAGCTCGGCGAACCAGCTCGTGTCGATAAGATGGAAACTCCCCGTCAAAATCTATGAGCCTGCAACGAAAATAAGGAGGAGCAAAAAGTCTCGCCAGTCCGCTCGGAAGTACCCATGCAATCGCCCGAGCATGGCGTCCAGATGAACGCGCTCCACGGAGAGGCTCGACTGAACGTCAACAAGTTGAGAACAGATGGAGCTATAATGCTTTCTTTGTGTAAAATAAGATAGTTTTGAAATGCTGCTAGTGTGATCGACCTAGAGAACATGCTTACAGCACTGGTAAGTTCTCCGTGTCAGGCTACTAACTAGGATTCAAATCATCTAAATGATTAGTAATATGTAAAAGGTTAGATTTTGAGTCGCTAAGAAAGTTTGGAACTTTGATCTTGCTGTTTGTTGTAAAAAACACTGCTACCTTTCTAAATCTAATTACCTTTTTAATAAAGCCATATGGATTGACAAATTATTTTTTGCAATGCTACTCTGGGAATGTCCTTTTCTACCGGACTCTGCACATCAAGGGATTGAACTTTGCACTTGGTCGTAGAAAAGGTCATGTTGCCATAATAACAAAGTCTATTCACCATGCCACCGGGTCTAGAGTGAGCCGTTCTAATGATTATGGCTAAAGAGGGTTTTTTTGGCATGGCGTAACCAACCTATATTAATAGCAAACAACCGTTTGAACTTCCTTGCACTTCCAGTTTCGAATAATGGAGCTATAGTCAAAACTTCAGTCCGATCCAGAAAATCAAGCTCTCATTTGGCAAGATAATAGAATGAGGGCATATTGCTTCTTTAAATGGTCAATATGCATTACTGTGTCCACCTATATTTTAATTACGTACACAACAATGTGCATTGCTATTACAAGATCAATGGCTCATAATTGGAGATTTCAATATGATCCTGCATCTGCATGATCGGGACAAGAGCACAACAAACCTCAATATGAATTATGGGGGCATTCAGAATAGCAGTTGATGATATGGAATTGATAGGAATTGGACTAAAAGGCAGGAAATACACATGGACAAACGACTCCACACTGACTAGAATCGACAGAGCGTTATGCACCAATGAGTGGGAAATAATGCTCCCGAGATGCAGCTCCAAGCCATGTCGTCCATGGTGTCTGACCACAGCCCCTTGCTCTTAGTTGGAGATGTTCACAAAAGATCTTACAGAGGCTTCAGATTTGAATCATTCTGGCCGAAAATTGAAGGGCATCATGAAGTGGTGTCACAAGTTTGGAGTCAGTTTAGCAATACAGAAACAAGGTCCTCAACCTCCATATTAAGCTTGTAAAAACAGGAAAACAGCTAAAGCAATGGGCCCGAAGCAAAATCGGGAATAACAAACAACTTCTGCTAGCGGTCAGGAAGGTCATTGCATTGATTGACGTAGTTCAAGAATATAGACAATTGTGTCCATGTGAAAGCCCATTTTATGCATTTGGTTCAATACAACAATTTGGGGGAAATTCAAATTTTCCAAATTAATTTGCAGCTAGCCATACACATGTGTCACTAGTACAAATTCAAATCTCAAATTTTCTTCAAATATTGTCAAATGGAAGATTTAGTTTCACCAGTGTGTTTACCACATCTTAATCTGCATCTCGACCAAAATTAATCCATTTTGGAATTCATTTGCTATGTGTTTGGATCGATTGAAGAAGAGGGATCCAAATCCAAATTTAAATTCAAATATCCAAATGCAATTCAACTCAACTATCCGAAAATAAATTCAGTTTGAATTCAAATTTAGTCTATGACTTTGGGAGTAAGTCTAGACTTCAATTTGGAGTGGACGATGAAAAGATCAGCAGCAATTTAGAAAAAGTTAGGTGGGAGTGTGACCCACATGTAAGTGACTGAAGAATTGCAAACCGACTCCAACCGAGCACTGGTTTCTCTCGGTCGATAGCCGCTCAGCCACGTACAGCCAGCTAAGCTCCCAAGTCTCCACCTCACAGTGAAAATTCAGCCTCAAAGTCCAGCACATGCTCTGCTCTCACCGCTTTCCATCGCCATGAGTCGAGTTCTTCACTGCACACCTCGTTTCTTCGTTGCCGCGCACGAGTTCTTCGCCGCCTCCCACTGCTCACCAACGACCGTCCAATCCAGCCATTTTCATGCGCTGCACCCGAATAAGAAAAGGTGCGCACATGGATGCTGAGTCTGTTGCTGAAAGCCTCACTCTATTTCAGGATTTATCGAGCGAGTATTGCTCGTTTTTCTCCAGGGTGTGCATTAGGAGCCGAGCTTGATCATCGGTAAAATTCTTCTTTCACGTTCGACCGTTGCTCGATCTGTGCACCGAACACGATCTATGCCACCTACTGCACCTCCTCGATCAAGAAGCATCAAGTTTCAACCATTAGAACCCTAGTTCTCTGAGTTTTTCGTGTCGGCGGCCGAAAACAAGGCACCTCACCATTGAGGTCATAGTGGTGGCCGTTTTCACGATCATCAGGGTTCCATTTCATGTTCAGCACATTACCACGGTGCTCTCTGGCAAACCCGTGTCGAAAAAGGTGTAGAAATCACTGAGTTTGACATCGCCGATGAGATACCGCCCCCTGTCACCGTCTCGCGCACTGTTTTGGCCACCGCCGAGCTCCGCGGTGTGCACTAGCATATTCCCCACGCAAAGTTGAGCACATGCGGCGAGTTTGGCCGAAGGTTTAGCATGGGAACGGCCAGCTGCGAGCTCTCCGATGAGGCGTCGCCACGGAGAGGTCGAACGTCGGGAGGTAGAAGATGACCCAGCTGGTCCCACGTGTCAGCGACTGTTCTGATCAGTTGGGGTTGGGATCCGACGTGGCAGCATCGGACCTCACCTCAATGGGGAGCCCAGATCTGAAGCAGGAGGGCATGTGGCATCTCCGGAGCTCTCCTCAACGGGGAGGCCAGGTCCGAAGCCGGAGGACACGTGGCAGCTCCGGAGCTCTCCTTAGCGAGGAGGTAAGGTCCGAAGCCGGAGGACATGTGGCAGCTCCAGAGCTCTCCTTAGCGAGGAGGCAAGGTCTGAAGCCGGAGGACACGTGGCAGCTCTGGAGCTGTCCATAGCGGGGAGGCAAGGTCCAGAGCCGGAGGACACATAGCAGCGTGGTTATTATTCTGTAGCCCCAAGTTGCTTCGCTCGGAGTGGTCCAATTTCATTGGCTGGGCCCTAGCAACTGTTTAAAGGGTTTTCTGTAGGAAAATAATTTCAGTTTGAGGGCAAACTTTGGAAAATCATATCTTTCTGTAGAATTGTCCAGAATTTCTCAAACGAATTTTTTTAGAATCCTTGTGACTAGTACTTTCTGGCAATACCATTTTATTGGTATGAAAGTCTTTCAGTTTTGCTTATTAATTCTTTTAAGTTAACATTTTAGAAATTAATTACAGAAGATCCCTTAATATGAAAAAATCCCAAGTCCATTAGAGTTCAATTTATACAAAATTCACTTGAATCTTTGTAACTACAATTATATGATTAATACTTAATAATGTGCATTGTTTGCATTTCGATTAGTTGTCGAGCTCTAGGAAGCACCGGAGGCCCTAGAAGTGATTCCTCTGCACACTGACCCCACTGACTTACAGCAACAAGGCAAGCCCCGGTTTCACTTAACAAACTTTAGTAAGTTTTTTATTTGTATCACTAGAGTATGGGGTTCATATGTGCATTAGGTCTACAATATTTTGATACCCCCTTGCATAACCAAATCATCCCAGGGAGAGTGATGGTAGTGGTTAAGTCCTCGAGTAGTATATGCAAAGCTTAATGTTTATAGGCTTCGGTACAAGTCGAGTAGTTAGAATCTACTCGTGAGTTTTGGATGGGCTAGATACATGATTGGTTTGATACGTGACATTCACAAAAATCTGAAAATTGAGACTGGGCAGGGGTGTAGGATGCAGCAAGACGTGGAGGTCTTGTGTGCGTAGCACTGCCTGTGTCGGTTGAGGACCAATCCTTGTATGGCCCAGCTGAACAAGTTTGAATGTACCGAAATCATATTGGACATATGGGGTTCGATAAACTGATGTAGCATATACCTCCGGGCGTCGAGGCATAACACACCAATTTATAGGTGTAGGTTGAGAGCAGCAAGGTAGAAATCCTCTAATGGGCACAGAGTTGCTCCATGTAGGGAACCTCCTGCCCGTTTCGGTCCGACCGATTCGACGTTTGGGCTGTTGGGTGAAAGGTTGTCACGTACGACATTGGTTGAGCGTGTCATCGCAGCTCCGAGTATGGGCATAGATGGCGTGCTATTCGGGTATCCCTGCAGGTGTATATCGAGTCGATTCGCTGTCCCTCGTGGTCACGAGTACCACTTGTTCACTGTGTTGTGACGCAGTAAATATTGGAGATGAATATGACGATATAATTGCCGTTATGCTTTAATTGTATTGCAACATGTGTCCCACCAAATATTGCTCACTAAAGTTCAAATTCATGAACATTTAACTTGTTGCTAAAACCTGAACTAAGGATGAACTATTTGGTGTGTCTTGTGCTGCAATTTAATGTACTATCATCGGTATGACTTGCATGTAGAGTATCATGCCTAGGAAGTCGGTTAAGACTTGCTGAGTCATCGTGCTCACGATGCATGTTATAAGTGTTTGCAGGTGAGGAGTACCCCACTATTATGGAGTACAGGTTCGCCGGAGAGGTTTATCCTCCTTCGGGAACTACAACCGAGTGGGAGCCGTGCACACTGCTGTGAAGATAATGTGTGCTGCTAGTGTGGGTTGTCCATATACTACAACAAAGCGCAACATTTACGATGGTCAACCTTAATTACAACGGTTTTAGGGTTGGTCTTCGTAATTAAGATTGTTTACGACGGCTGGATTTGACTCTAGCAAGTAAGGTCTTATTTACGACGGCCAGGGCCTGACCATCGTAAATAAGGACCTATTTACAAGGGCCAGGCTCTGGCCGTCGTAAATAACTGTTATGTATGATGGCCAAGCTTCGGCTGTCATCAATAGGCCTCTTATACCTGGGCCCAAAGCCCCCGCCGCTGCTGAGCTTTCAGCTTCGTGCCCGCCCCGCGCCGACGCCCCCGACTTGCACCGTCGTCGGATCGTGCCACCGCCGTCGGAGTGTGCCGCCGCCCTGCCGCGCCGCAACCCCACCACCGCCCCGCTGCCACGCGCCCCCGGCCCCGATGCTGCCGCCCCGCCCTGGCCACGCCGCCGCCCCACTACCGCCTCGCCGCTGCCCCCCCCCCCCCCCGGCCCCGGCAACGCCAAACCAGCCCGGCCGCCCCCTGGCCCTGGCGCCACCAAACCCGCCTCGGCCGCGCCCCCTGTGACACCCTCAATTTCATAATCATGTATGCATACATAATTCATGTAGAGAAAACATTTTAAACGAATTGGAAACAGAGAAGGAATAAAAAAGATAGCTAAAAAGCGCTAATTCCAGTTCACCGAGAAGCGCCGAAGATATTTCCTGCGGCCCACTGGCCACGTGGCACCTCAAAGCTCATCCCCGCAAAAAGGGGAGAGGTCCGCCACTAACTGGCTACGTGGCAGGTTCGGAGCTTGCCTATGTGAAAGGGGTGTGGTCCGACCCCGTGGGACACGTGTTGCTCCCGGAGCTAGCCTCTTCGGAGGAGCGAGGTCAGCCCGCAGGACACGTGTCGCCTTCGGAGCTAGTCACTGCAGAAAGGAGAGGACCAGCCGCGCGGGATACGTGTCACTCTTGGAGCTCACCTCCGAGAGGTCTGGCCCCGCTAGAAAAGTGTCACCTCCGGAGCTCACCTCCGGGAGGTCCGACACTCTTGGACACGTGTCGACCTCGGAGCTCACCTCCGGGAGGTCCGATGCTGATGGACACGTGTCGACCTCAGAGCTCACCTCCGGGAGGTCCATCACTATTGGACACGTGTCAACCTCGGAGCTCATCCCTGAGCAGAAAGGAAGTCCGACGATCCTAGGACACGTGGCACTATCGGAGCTCACCTCCCAAGAGAGGGGAGGTCCGGCACTGGCACGTGGCATACGCGGAGCTCGTCTCTGGAGAGAGAGGAGGTCCCGACCCACCAGACACGTGGCGCATGTGGAGCTTACCTCTGAGGGAGAGGGAGGTCCCGCCCGCCAGACGCGTGGTGCACGCGGAGCTCGCCTTCGAGGAAGAGGGAGGTCTCGCCCACCTGACACGCGGCAAATCCGGAGCTCGCCTCTACGGAAAAGGGAAGCCCAGGCCTCTGCTGGACACGTGGAGCCTCCGGAGCTCATCACCGCCGAGGTGATGAGACCTGAAGCGGTTTTTCTTCTGTACGTGTGGGCATATCCGATACGGGAGGAAACCGGCACGATTTCCACGAGGTTACCGCACCAAATCGATTGGAGATAAGTTGTTAAGATTCAAAAACGATTTGAATAGGACTCTTATTTGAAATCCAATCAGATTAGGACTCTTCTTTTCCCGATTATAAATAGAACCCGAAACACCCCTTGATCGTAACATCTTTTCCAAAGCCGACAACTTAGAGGCCCTAGCCCCAAACTCGCCGAGCTAAATCCCTCCGCCGGAGTTCAGTCACCGGAGACCGCCGACGAGCTCGCCATCGCCGGAAGAGAGCCCCGACGTTCTGTCTTGCTAGGAGGAAGATCCCGAGACCAAGGAGAAGTAAGGTAGGTCTTTGTTACCACCTTACGACATCATCAGGTTTTCTTTGCATCTGTTCTCTTCGATCCCTTCGAACAGAAGTTTTTTGTGGACAGATCACGTGTTGATCGGTTCAACTAGAGTCAAGATCATCGCCACATCCACATTTGATCTTTACACCCTTGTTCATCGTAAAAACCCATGCAAGCCATGCAAGAACACGTACAAACTGATCTAATAAAACAGCACCATAGGATTAGCATGCATATGCACCATTTTATCTTGAGTAAAGTTTGTGCATGATGATTGATCTCTGTAAATCTTGTATATGCATGATCGTGAGTAGGACAAGCTCAGGGAGCTACCTACGAAGGACTACAGTGTGACGCCCTCAATTCTGTGGAAAACCACAGAACCGAGAACTGATGCATATGTGTGCCCAGGATGTTCATCACACATACACATATGTTCCACAAACTGAATTCAGAATATATTTATTACCATGAATAACAGGGTTTTATTACAACGTCTCATGAGTCTTGGACTCATGCTAACAGCAGAAGTCTTGATCTAACAGCGGAAGTCTTTATTCTAGCAGCGGAAGTCTTCTAACTAATGCAGAAACAATCTAAGCAGCAGCAGCTCCATCTCTGCTCCATCCCCACAGGCAAGGTTGAGAACAGATTACACGCCTAATGCTCCACCTGGTCTTCATAGTAATCTTCTCCTGTTGCTGATGATGAATTAATAATGCAAGTTTGAGTATAATGATGTACTGAGCAAGTGCGGGAAAATATGATATGTAGCTCATAACAAGGTAGGTATAAAAAAGCTCATTGCAGAAAGCAAAGTTATTTATCAAAACCACGATAAAACAGCACCTTATCTTTAAGTGAATGTAATCCCAACATGTGCTAAAATACCAATCATACCTCCGTTATGTTCATTACCTTCCATGTCCCAACCAGACATTAATCAACCTCATTCTTGCTCACGAATACCTTCTCGTATTCGCTACCATCCCACGAATACAACCTCGTATTCGCTACCATTTCATTTCATAAACAATTCCGTCTCACACCAAAACCAATCTCGTTGCCATGACTCAACATTCATGCCACCAATCTTATCACCCAGACTCAACAGTCCCGAAAACCAAACCATCCAATAACCATAACCATCCCAAAATAACCATCCAACTAATCATGGAAGTTGGCCAGGCGCTCGTTACCGTAAGCTCGGCTATCATGATAGTTTCAGACTCCGCCAGAGTTTGCACCTCTTTACCCACAAGTTTGTGATTTCGTCACCTGCCGGGCGACTGCAGAACCTCCATTATACCAGTACAAAACCGTCGGTGTATGGTCAAGAGATCACAAAATAGCCTATACAAAGGGGCTACTTAGATGTTTGGACTCACTAAGGTTTCACCGGCTGGCTAGAATCTCCAATTCTCCCACCCACGGGCCCCCTCTTGTGCCATGCAGTTCCCAGGGCAGTCCTCACTCGACTCCCATTCCCCGCGCCTTCCACGGTCCATAACAATCTAGCAACTTACCTAATTAGTCAGCTTAGCCGCACCCATACTTGGCCTTGTGGTGGCACTGTTATCCTGGCATGTGCTCGCTTGAACCGGTCCTTAGATCTTCGGCAAGTAAACCACCATCTCATGCTACCTCATTCACAAACCCGGCTTGCCTAGATCTCCCTCCGATCCATGTTCATTAACAACATCGGTTTTCTCATTACCATTACGAGTGCAGTTAGCTAGACACATCTATCTCGCTTCCCAATCCCATGGACTCAGCGAAATAAAAATCATACCCGACTCATAAACTTCCGTGGCGACAAGGGTGGTTTAACCAAAAGTAGTAAACTCCTATAAAATGGTTTCCCATCATGTTTGACTCAGCACACACACCTTTTCGCAAAACAAAACAGTTTCCCAAAACATAGGATCAATATGATCAAGGGGCACATGCCTTGTTCTGGCGGTTCCTGTTGCTCAAAATCTTGTTGTTGTAGTCCGTCGTAAACAGCTCCCTGAGCTTGTCCTTCTATACATTATCACGCACATGCAAGATTCACAACAATCAATATCATGCACAAACTTTAACTAGATGCGATGATGTATATGAATGTTAATCCTATGGTGCAGTTTTTATTAGATCGGATTGCATGGTTTTTACGATGAACAACGTTGTAGAGATCAATTGTGGGCGTGGTGATGATCCTGACTTTAGATCAACCCGATCAACAAGTGATTTGTCCATGAAAAAACTTCTGTTCAAAAGGAAATCCAGGAACAGATGCAAAGAAAACGCGATGATGTCGTAAGGTGGTATTGGAGACCTACCTTACGTTCTTCTTGGTCTCGGGGTCCTTCTCCTAGCAAGACAGATCGTTGGGGCTCTCTTCCGGTGATCTCCCTCGACTGAACTCCGACGAAGGGTTTATTCGGCGAGTTGTGGCTAGGGCTCTAAGTCATCGGCTCAGGAGTTGGAAAAGAAGTTCGTGGTTTCGGCCAAAGGTTCTGGGTTCTATTTATAATCGGGAAGAAAGAGTTCTATTCTTATTGGACTTCGAATAAGAGTCCTATTCAACTTGTCGTTGAATCTTAACTTATCTCTAGTTGATTTGCTGCGGTAACATTCTGGATTTCGTGTCGGTTTCCTCCCATACCGGTATTTCTACGTGTATAGAAGAAAAAACCGCTTCAGAACTCGTTACCTCCACGGCGATGAGCTCCGGAAGCTCCACGTGTCCATCGGGGCCTGGTCTCCCCCTTTTCCGCAGAGACGATGTAACACCCCAAAATCCTGTTAAGAGGGGAATTTAAAAATTTTTGGACGTATTGCATGTGTTGCAAAAATTCAAATTCAAACTAGAATTCAAATTAAACTCAAAACAGAAATGAAAAAGAAAAAGAAAAAAATAAACCTTCCCGGCCAGTGGGCCGAAACCCACCAGCCGGCCCACCCAACCCCCGCGCCAGCCCGCAGCCGCGCGCCCGCGCCCCCTCTCCCAGACAGGTGAGACCCACCTGTCATCCCCGAGCTCCCGATCGCGCCGACCCCGGACTGTTCCCCACGCGCGCGCGATCGTAACCGACCGGAAAACCGCGCGTTCCCAGCCGACTCCCGGTCCCAGAAGACTGCAGCTCGATCTAAACCAACCCGCCGCCCTCCCCCGTCTATAAAAACCCCGGCATCGTCCCGTTTTTCCCCCAGGATCCGCCGTTTTTCCTCCCGGTGAGAACCCGAGCTTCTCCGGCAAATTCTGCTCGATCTTCGTTCGGGAATTCTGATCTAACTCGCTGGTTTTGATCCACCGCCTCCGGGGAACAGCGCAGGTGCAGAAAACTCGGTGGTTTGCGGCTCAAACACAGCGCCGACGAGCCTCGCCGTGAATTCACCTTGGACCTCGTCGCCGACCGCTTTCCAGGACCTCCGAGCTCAAGAAAACCCCCGAGGTGAGATCCCCGACCTCCCCTCTACCGATCTATGCCATAAAATCACAGTTTTAGGGAGAATTGATGAAGATCCGAAACTCTCCGGCGAGATCACCGCCTCCCGCCGCCGTGCGCCGCCGGGCAGCGCCGCCCGCGCTCGATCAGAGCGACGTGGCCGCTTGTGCGCCGTCTATTTTAAATCGCACGGTAGAATTTAAATCCCCGCGTACCGGTTCGACGTTATAATCTCAGCCGTCTGTTTTAAATCGGACGGTCCACGTCAGCCCCGCGTTATAAAGGCCGGGATTCTTACGTGCTACCCCCTGGGGTTCTCGGAAAATACGAGCTAGCCCCGGAAACTTCTGATCTAGCCCCTGGAACTTCAGAAAATCATGTAAATTCATTTAAAAATCAGTTTTAGCCCCTGGACTTAATAAAAATTAGGAAAAAACCCCTCTGTTATGTGTAGTTAGACCCCTGGAAATTCTTAAAAAAATATAATAGGCCCTGTAGTGGGGTGAGTTTACCTTTTTAACCCTATGTGATGTTAAATTTAGGAATGTGAATATATGTTTAGTATTTAAAATTTAAAAGACGGGACAAACACATTGTAAATTCAAATTAAAAACTTTCCTAGTATTTGGAAAACTTTGGAGTGATATAAAAATAGATTTTTGGCTGAAATGAATTTGTTTAATTGATTATTCACATTTATTAGTAATAGGGACACATTTTTAAGTAGAGAATAATTCTGAAAATTTGTAAAATAAATGTAAAATAGTTCACATCAGAAGAGAAGTTCAAAAATATATTATTTAATATTTTAGACCCAAAACCTATTCTGTTTAGATGAGGTGTCTTACTATTTTCATAATAAAGTGCACATTTAGGCATAGGAAATAAATCTAAAAATATGGCAAGCTAGGTATAAATAACTAGAAAATGATAAATGAAGTTTCCAAAATTCAAAGAATTCAGTTTAGGGTTGGTAGAAGGTTTGAAGACACATATAAAGTAGGAAAATACCTTTCATGCATACTTGGTAGCTAAAATGTGTATCAATTAAATATAAGGGATTTATTTAAATTAGAAATTCATATATAGTATGCCAACATGAATATGAATACAAAAATAGAAAGCATATGTACATGTTTAAAAGTGCATGTAAGCCAAAATCAACACACATAGAGTAACCACAACACATGGAAATTAGAATGGCTTTCATAAATGTGAATGTGTGGCTTGTATGAAGTGGAAGTGTGAACTATGTCTTATGACTTGTTGTTTTCTTTTGCTATGTGTGATGGTATGAGTAGAACCTGCTCCAGAGCAATTTCTTCCTTTCCAAGATCAGGACTACCCATTCCAAGAGCAGCAGGAAGGAGGCAAGTGTCCTTGACCACTTTGATCCTATACTAGGATGTGTAGATAGAATTATTTGCATTGTCAATTGAAAATATGAAACCCATGCTAGGATGTTTCCCTAGAATTGCATTACCTTGTTTCCTTGTAGCTTGGGTTGGGATTCATTTTATCATATCATTTATTATTATGCATATGCTTAGCCATGCTTAGAATGGGATATTTGGGATATGAGATCATCAGTTTATTTTATCATACTCTTGAATGAGATATTGTGAGTTATGTAGAGGTAGGGATCAAGGCAAGTTGGATGTTTTGGTTGGTGTTGGGTGCACGAGACTCGGGTTTGTGTTTAGTACTTGCCTGGATCCTAAGGACTGGTTCATGGAGCATGTAACCTGGCTTTACCGTGCCAACCACATGCTGAGATGGGGCAGCTTGGCCAATTAATTAGGTGTATCCCCGGCGTAGTATGGGTGTGTTAGATGGTGCGGGGAATAGGTGTCAGCTGGACTACCATATGAACCGCAAGGCTCAAGAGGGGGCCACTGCAGCGGGGTTGGAGCCTCTTGTATGCTGTTAGGGGTGAAACCTCAGTGGGCCCACGCTCGTCAAGAATCCCTTTGTAAAGGCTTCGTAGTGATCTCCTGGCTACACACCTGGGAAGTGTGAATGTGGTTCGTAGCCACTGGCATAATGGAGGTTCTTTTAGTCCACCCGGCAACGGGGGATGAAATCACTACATGTGGGTACAGTGGTACAAACTTTGCAGAGTCAAAAACTGTCATGACAGCCGTGCTCACGGTCAAGAGCGGCTTGGACTTATTCATGATTAGAGGAGTGATGGTTTTGGAAGTTAAAGATGTTAAGCGGGGAGCTTAACATTGGAAACGATGTTATGGTTATTTGATTATGATGATGGGATGGGAGTTTGGGACCATTTCACCTGTGTAGTAATGTAGGTACTTAATAAGCTAAGGTGATAGGTATTAATTGCGTAGTGCTTTAACCATGAGTTCAACCTCTCCTTGCTCTAGACATGCATGACATAACTTTCCCACACTTGCTGAGTACCATCGGTACTCAACCTTGCATGAGTTCAACCTCTCCTTGCTCTAGCCATGCATGACATAACTTTCCCACACTTGCTGAGTACCATCGGTACTCAACCTTGCATGTTTGTTGGTTTATATTGCTGCTCAGGTCAAGATAATGAGGTGGTGTATAATGATCAAGACTTTGGACCCGAAGAAGGTTTCTAGGTTCATGGAGTCCCCCGGGCAGCGCCTGTGACGGAGCCCACGAGAATAATTATTCCGCTGCTTGTTTATTTACTTGTGATGAACTTATTATTGTCCATCGAGACATTTGCTATGTAAAACTTATTTATATTCGACACCTGGCTTGTAATAAATGATGTTTCACTATTTGTCATCACATGTATGAGAAAATGATCCTTGCATACATGTGATATTCACTTGGTTGTTCTTTGTAAAAACCGGGTGTGACAGAAGTGGTATCAGAGCCAAGGTTGCCCGTAGGAAAGTGGACCTAGGTAGAAATGGACGTATTTAAGGGCCCTATTTTCTTAAAAACTATTGTACAAGGTGTGTGTTGAAAAGTGTTATTTAATGGAGTCACTTTCTTCATATTACCCCAACTTTCATTCAAAATAGGATTTTTTTTTAAAAGTTCATCTAACCTAAGTTTAAATGCTTTCTGTTTTAGATGGTTCGCATGATTCACACCGCTCGCAAGTCCACAGGAGGGAGAGTTCCCATAGTTGCCCTTGCCCAAAGAGAGGAGAGCCGTCCGGTGACGTACCTTTCTTACGGATTGGCAGTAGGAGGCTTGTTGCGCCGTCTTCGACGTATGCTCCAAGCCGCCGGCAATACGGGCAAGCTAATCATACACTATAGCTCCAACAGGACGATCCGTGAAAAGAGGGAAGAATGGAGTTCAGAGATGAGGATTATCCATGAAAATCAGCTGCTTAAGATCCACCGCTCTCCAGCTTGTCGAGCGACACAGGTCGATGCGGAGAAGGATGTCACCTGGGAGGCCATCACCTGCCAGAGTCACATCTATCGTCGCCACCTGGACAGGACTGAGTACATGTATGTCCTCCAGCGTGAGAGTGGTACCACGGAGTACAAGTACCCGCCAGTGCAGCAGGGGACTTCCCATGAGCACATGGACCTTTGCTTGGAGGATGCTGCTATGCTCAGCACTCGACTGCAGGAGTGTCTGCAGGAGCTTCAGGATGTTCAGGACACCCTGAAGGAAACCGAGGCGTTGCTTCGAGCCTACATGAGGACGAGAGAAAGAGGAGGTGGGAATGAACTGTGTGTCACCATGAATGATACATGGACTCCTGACTCCCCAGATCGCCGGGCGATCAGGCGTCGTCGCACTTCTCCACCAGCAGCCTCCCCACCCAAAGCAGAGTCAGAGGGCAGCCGCAATAATGAGGAAGATCCCGAGGAGCCAGCTCAGTGATACGAGTAGTGTAGAGTCCTTCGCTTAGTTTAGCAAGATGTCGAGTAGTCGAGTCGTTATCTTAGTTAATGGTGTGTTAATGCTTGGTGTGTGACGTGAGTTGTGGAAGCCATGAGCAATTGTCCACAGCCTCGTCTTCAGATTGTTTTGCTTTGGTGTGTGAACCCACATGAAATAATAGTGCATTTATTTTTGTATGAGACATGAACCCTCAGAAAGTATAACAAAGCCTCAAGACTTCTAAGTAAAAAAACAAGTGAAAGTAGTAAGATAATACGTAATGCCTTAAATTAACATTTGGTTGATCATGCTAGATGGCCGGAAGAGGAAAGGGTCGTGCTGCCAACCCCGCCAACAACAACGATGAGGCCTGCAACCCTCGTCTTTCTGGGAGACAAGACAGGAGTGGACGCCGTGAGGGAGTTGATCCCATCCACCAAATGCTTGAGAATCAAAATCAGCTCATCCAGAACCTAACTCAAGTGGTGGCCAACTTGCATCAAGTTCCACCTCCACAAGCTGCACCACGCCAACCAAGGTTAAGTGAGTTTCTAGGAACTCAACCTCCAAAGTTTGCAAGTGCTGCTGAACCTCTGGAGGCAGATGATTGGCTAAAGACCATTGAGAGCAAGATGAGGATCATACAGTGCCAAGGGTATGAGAGGGTGCTGTTTGCCTCTCATCAATTGCATGGACCTGCTGCTGATTGGTGGACCGCCTACGTGGCCGCCCATCATGACCCTAAGAACATCACTTGGGAAGAGTTCAAGCGTAGCTTCCGCAACCATTATATACCAAGGGGTGAACTCAAAAACAAGAGGAAGGAGTTCTTGAGGCTGCAGCAAGGAAACATGATTGTGAGGGAATACCTCACTAAATTTACTCAACTCTCCCGTTATGCCCCATGGGACATAGAGACTGATGAGCAGAAATAGGATTGTTTCGTGGAAGGACTTACCGCAGAAATGCAGTATGCAATGTCCTCCAACGAGTATGAAAGCTTCCAAAAGATGGTGGACAGAGCGTTTGTGGTAGAAAGGAAGCTGAAGGCCTTGGAAAATGAGAACAAGAGGAAGGCCGGGTGGTCACATCATGCCTCAGGGAGCAACACCCGCCCACGTCTGATGCAGCAACCCGCAGGGCAGACGAACCGTGCTGCGGTACCCTACTCAGCACCAAGAGGGTACAACCCGAACTACAGGACTCCGGCAGCACCAGCACAGCCACAACGTCAGTTTGTACAGCAGCCTCGCCCCGCATATCCACCTCGACCAGCAGTACAAGGACCTCCAAACCAACCCCAAGACAACAAAGGCCAGGCACCTAAGGTTTGGGTGCAATGTTTCAACTGTGGTGAAGTGGGGCACTACGCCCATAAGTGCCCAAAGAAGAAGCCCACGCAGCTACAACAGCAGAATGTAATGAGAGGACGGGTGAACCACGTCACCATGGAGGAAGCGCAAGAGGCACCTGATGTGGTAGTTGGTAAGTTTCCTGCCAATTTTACACATTGCATGTTTGATTCTGGTGCTACCCACTCGTTCATTGCCCAAGGGTTTGTTAAGAAGCATGACCTAGCAACAACACAAATGAACCATATGCTAGCAGTAAACTCTCCAGGTGGAGAAATAAGGACAAGACAAGTGTGTCCCAAAGTGAACCTAGATATTAATGGGGTAGTATTTACTGCTAACCTCATAGTGATAGATTCACAAGGGATAGATATTATCTTGGGTATGGATTGGTTGACCAAACATAAAGGAATCATCCATTGTTCGACCAGAACGGTGGAACTAACTCACCCTAGTGGCACAAGAGTAAAGTTTATAACAATACAAGAGCCTAGGAGGGACATTAAATTAAATCAAGTTGAGGTGAAAGTGGAGGAGATCAGGACCATCAGGGAATATCCAGATGTTTTTCTGGAGGAGTTGCTAGGTATGCCTCCTGATCGTGAAGTGGAATTCGCAATTGAGCTAGTGCCTGGAACAGCCCCGATATACAAGTGACCTTATCGGATGGACTCCAAACAGCTGGGAGAACTCAAGGATCATTTGAGAGAACTGACGGAAAAGGGGTATATTCGTCCTAGTTCCTCACCATGGAGAGCTCCAGTGATATTTGTTCGCAAGAAGAACGGAACCCAAAGGTTGTGCGTAGACTACCGTGCCTTGAAGGAGGTAACCATCAAGAACAAGTACCCATTACCCCGCATTGAAGACTTGTTTGATCAGTTGAGGGGAGCTTGTGTGTTCTCGAAGATTGATCTCAGGTCGGGGTACCACCAACTTAAGATAAGGCAAGCCGATATTCCAAAGACAGCTTTCGTATCTCGCTACGGACTGTATGAATACACCGTCATGCCTTTCGGGCTAACTAATGCCCCGGCATACTTCATGTATCTCATGAACAAGGTGTTCATGGAATATCTGGACAAATTTGTGGTGGTTTTCATAGATGACATTCTCGTCTTCTCCAAGGATGAAGAGGAACATGAGAAACATCTAAGGTTGGTGTTGCAGAAGCTGAGAGAACACCAACTATATGCCAAGTTGAGCAAGTGTGAGTTTTGGCTGAAGAGAGTTCCCTTCTTAGGACATATAATCTCGGAGGGAGGAATCACCATAGATCCCGCCAAAATCGAGGATATACAGAAGTGGAAGACCCCTGAAAATGTCGGGGAAGTTCGAAGCTTCTTGGGATTGGCAGGATACTATCGACGGTTTATTGAGGGATTCTCTAAGATCTCGAGACCCCTCACCAAACTGTTGGAGAAGGGAGTCACATTCACATGGACGCCGCAGTGCGAGACGAGTTTTCAGGAGTTAAAGAAAAGATTGACAACAGCCCCAGTGCTAGTTATGCCAGATATGCAGAAGAACTTTACGGTGTACTGTGATGCCTCTGGAAACGGGTTGGGATGTGTTCTCTTGCAAGAAGGGCATGTCGTGGCTTATGCATCCCGTCAGCTCCGGAAGCACGAGAAGAACTATCCTACACATGACCTAGAACTAGCCGCAGTGGTACACGCGTTGAAAATTTGGCGGCACTACTTGATGGGGAAGAGGACAGAGAAATATACAGATCATAAGAGTTTAAAGTACATTTTCACACAGCCAGATCTCAACCTCAGACAAAGGAGATGGATAGAGCTAATCAATGACTTTGATGTGGGCATCAACTATCATCCTGGGAAAGCAAACATCGTGGCAGATGCTTTAAGTCAGAAAGTGCAGGTCAATAAATTGAGCTTGAAGGCCATGCCTGCAGAATTGAAGGACGAGGTTATAAGGCTCAATCTATGCCTTGTTAATAGTGGTGAAGCCATCGCCATGGAAGTGGACTCCACACTAGAGCGAGAAATACGCGAGGGTCAAAAGGATGACGAGAAGATACAAGAAATCAGGCAACTCATCAAGGAAAATAAAGCCCCTGGTTTCAGAGAGGATGAACAAGGAACGATGTGGCACGGGAAAAGAATCTGTGTGCCAGAAGTAAAGAAGATCCGCGAATTGATTTTGAAGGAGGCTCACGATTCTGACTATTCCATTCATCCTGAGAGTACGAAGATGTACCAGGACCTCAAGGGCAGGTATTGGTGGTATGGCATGAAGCGAGATGTCGCGGAACATGTTGCCCTATGTGACACATGTTAGTTGGTGAAAGCAGAATATCAACGACCCGCGGGATTATTGCAACCACTCAAAGTGCCTGAATGGAAATGGGAAGAAATCGGTATGGATTTCATAGTGGGACTGCCTAGGACCCAATCAGGATATGATTCGATATGGGTCATCATCGATAGGCTAACCAAGGTAGCTCATTTCATCCCCGTGAAAGAAAGCTACAGCGGATCCAAATTGGCGGAGTTGTACATGTCAAGGATCGTGTGTTACCATGGGGTGCCAAAGAAGATAGTGTCGGATCGAGGGACACAGTTCACCTCAAGGTTCTGGCAGAAGTTGCATGAAACCATGGGAACCCATCTGAATTTTAGCTCTGCCTATCATCCCCAAACTGACGGGCAGACGGAAAGAACCAATCAGATTCTTGAGGATATGCTGAGAGCGTGTGCACTCAAAAACAATCGGAGTTGGGATAAGAACTTACCGTATGCGGAGTTCTCCTATAACAACAACTATCAGGCTAGTATGAAGATGTCACCGTTTGAAGTTTTGTACGGGAGGAAGTGCAGAACTCCCCTAGTTTGGAACCAAATAGGGGAAATTAAGGTGTTTGGTCCCCAAGTACTACAAGAAGCCGAGGCGAAAGTGAGGGAAATTCGCAACAACTTGAGGATAGCACAGACACAACAAAAGAGCTATGCCGATGTACGGAGAAGAGAGCTCGTTTTCAACGTGGGAGACTATGTCTATCTCAAGGTGTCCCCTATCCGAGGACTTCGTCGGTTAAAGGTGAAAGGGAAGTTGTCACCTCGATACATCGGACCCTTTCAAGTTCTGGAGAGGAAAGGTGAAGTGGCGTAACAACTAGAATTACCGGCTCGCCTATCGGATGTGCACGATGTATTCCATGTGTCACAGCTCAAGAAATGTCTGAGAACGCCTGAAGAGGTGTTACCCATGAATGAGGTTGACGTACCTGAGGATTTGTCTTATGCCGAGCAACCATCCAAGATTTTGGAAACAATGGAACGCCTCACAAGAAATAAAAGAATCCGGATGTGCAAGGTGCAGTGGAAGCATCACTCGGAAGAGGAAGCCACCTGGGAGCGAGAAGATGAGCTTAAGGCACAATTTCCGGAATTGTTTTCTTAGAACCCCAATCTCGAGGACGAGATTTCTTTTAAGGGGGGTGGAGCTGTAACACCCCAAAATCCTGTTAAGAGGGGAATTTAAAAATTTGTGGACGTATTGCATGTGTTGCAAAAATTCAAATACAAACTGGAATTCAAATTAAACTCAAAACAGAAATGAAAAAAAAGAAAAAGAAAAAATAAACCTTCCCGGCCAGTGGGCCGAAACCCACCAGCCGGCCCACCCAACCCCCGCGCCCCCTCTCGTAGACAGGCGGGACCCACCTGTCATCCCCGAGCTCCCGATCGCGCCGTCCCCGGACTGTTCCACGCGCGCGTGCGATCGTAACCGACCGGAAAACCGCGCGTTCCCAGCCGACTCCCGGTCCCAGAAGACTCCAGCTCGATCTAAACCAACCTGCCGCCCTCCCCCGTCTATAAAAACCCCGGCATCGTCCCGTTTTCCCCCACGATCCGCCGTTTTTCCTCCCGGTGAGAACCCGAGCTTCTCCGGCAAATTCTGCTCGATCTTCGTTCGGGAATTCTGATCTAACTCGCTGGTTTTGATCCACCGCCTCTGGGGAACCGCGCAGGTGCAGAAAACTCGGTGGTTTGTGGCTCAAACACAGCGCCGACGAGCCTCGCCGTGAATTCACCTCGGACCTCGTCGCCGGCTGCTTTCCAGGACCTCCGAGCTCAAGAAAACCCCCGAGGTGAGATCCCCGACCTCCCCTCTACCGATCTATGCCATAAAATCACAGTTTTAGGGAGAATTGACGAAGATCCGAAACTCTCCGGCGAGGTCACCGCCTCCCGCCGCCGTGCGCCGCCGGGCAGCGCCGCCCGCGCTCGATCAGAGCGACGTGGCCGCTTGTGCGCCGTCTATTTTAAATCGCACGGTAGAATTTAAATCCCCGCGTACCGGTTCGACGTTATAATCTCAGCCGTCTGTTTTAAATCAGACGGTCCACGTCAGCCCTGCGTTATTAAGGCCGGGATTCTTACGTGCTACCCCCTGGGGTTCTCGGAAAATACGAGCTAGCCCCGGAAACTTCTGATATAGCCCCTGGAACTTCAGAAAATCATGTAAATTCATTTAAAATTCAGTTTTAGCCCCTGGACTTAATAAAAATTAGGAAAAACCCCTCTGTTATGTGTAGTTAGACCCCTGGAAATTCTTAAAAAAATATAATAGGCCCTGTAGTGGCGTGAGTTTACCTTTTTAACCCTATATGATGTTAAATTTAGGAATGTGAATATATGTTTAGTATTTAAAATAAAAGATGGGACAAACACATTGTAAATTCAAATTAAAAACGTTCCTAGTATTTGGAAAACTTTGGAGTGAGATAAAAATAGATTTTTGGCTGAAATGAATCTGTTTAATTGATTATTCACATTTATTAGTAATAGGGACACATTTTTAAGTAGAGAATAATTCTGAAAATTTGTAAAATAAATGTAAAATAGTTCACATCAGAAGAGAAGTTCAAAAATATATTATTTAATATTTTAGACCCAAAACCTATTCTGTTTAGATGAGGTGTCTTACTATTTTTATAATAAAGTGCACATTTATGCATAGGAAATAAATCTAAAAATATGGCAAGCTAGGTATAAATAACTAGAAAAATGATAAATGAAGTTTCCAAAATTCAAAGAATTCAGTTTAGGGTTGGTAGAAGGTTTGAAGACACATATGAAGTAGGAAAATACCTTTCATGCATACTTGGTAGCTAAAATGTGTATCAATTAAATATAAGAGATTTATTTAAATTAGAAATTCATATATAGTATGCCAACATGAATATGAATACAAAAATAGAAAGCATATGTACATGTTTAAAAGTGCATGTAAGCCAAAATCAACACACATAGAGTAACCACAACACATGGAAAAGAGAATGGCTTTCATAAATGTGAATGTGTGGCTTGTATGAAGTGGAAGTGTGAACTATGTCTTATGACTTGTTGTTTTCTTTTGCTATGTGTGATGGTATGAGTAGAACCTGCTCCAGAGCAATTTCTTCCTTTCCAAGATCAGGACTACCCATTCCAAGAGCAGCAGGAAGGAGGCAAGTGTCCTTGACCACTTTGATCCTATACTAGGATGTGTAGATAGAATTATTTGCATTGTCAATTGAAAATATGAAACCCATGCTAGGATGTTTCCCTAGAATTGCATTACCTTGTTTCCTTGTAGCTTGGGTTGGGATTCATTTTATCATATCATTTATTATTATGCATATGCTTAGCCATGCTTAGAATGGGATATTTGGGATATGAGATCATCAGTTTATTTTATCATACTCTTGAATGAGATATTGTGAGTTATGTAGAGGTAGGGATCAAGGCAAGTTGGATGTTTTGGTTGGTGTTGGGTGCACGAGACTCGGGTTTGTGTTTAGTACTTGCCTGGATCCTAAGGACTGGTTCATGGAGCATGTAACCTGGCTTTACCGTGCCAACCACATGCTGAGATGGGGCAGCTTGGCCAATTAATTAGGTGTATCCCCGGCGTAGTATGGGTGTGTTAGATGGTGCGGGGAATAGGTGTCAGCTGGACTACCATATGAACCGCAAGGCTCAAGAGGGGGCCACTGCAGCGGGGTTGGAGCCTCTTGTATGCTGTTAGGGGTGAAACCTCAGTGGGCCCATGCTCGTCAAGAATCCCTTTGTAAAGGCTTCGTAGTGATCTCCTGGCTACACACCTGGGAAGTGTGAATGTGGTTCGTAGCCACTGGCATAATGGAGGTTCTTTTAGTCCACCCGGCAACGGGGGATGAAATCACTACATGTGGGTACAGTGGTACAAACTTTGCAGAGTCAAAAACTGTCATGACAGCCGTGCTCACGGTCAAGAGCGGCTTGGACTTATTCATGATTAGAGGAGTGATGGTTTTGGAAGTTAAAGATGTTAAGCGGGGAGCTTAACATTGGAAACGATGTTATGGTTATTTGATTATGATGATGGGATGGGAGTTTGGGACCATTTCACCTGTGTAGTAATGTAGGTACTTAATAAGCTAAGGTGATAGGTATTAATTGAGTAGTGCTTTAACCATGAGTTCAACCTCTCCTTGCTCTAGACATGCATGACATAACTTTCCCACACTTGCTGAGTACCATCGGTACTCAACCTTGCATGAGTTCAACCTCTCCTTGCTCTAGCCATGCATGACATAACTTTCCCACACTTGCTGAGTACCATCGGTACTCAACCTTGCATGTTTGTTGGTTTATATTGCTGCTCAGGTCAAGATAATGAGGTGGTGTATAATGATCAAGACTTTGGACCCGAAGAAGGTTTCTAGGTTCATGGAGTCCCCCGGGCAGCGCCTGTGACGGAGCCCACGAGAATAATTATTCCGCTGCTTGTTTATTTACTTGTGATGAACTTATTATTGTCCATCGAGACATTTGCTATGTAAAACTTATTTATATTCGACACCTGGCTTGTAATAAATGATGTTTCACTATTTGTCATCACATGTATGAGAAAATGATCCTTGCATACATGTGATATTCACTTGGTTGTTCTTTGTAAAAACCGGGTGTGACAGAAGTGGTATCAGAGCCAAGGTTGCCCGTAGGAAAGTGGACCTAGGTAGAAATGGACGTATTTAAGGGCCCTATTTTCTTAAAAACTATTGTACAAGGTGTGTGTTGAAAAGTGTTATTTAATGGAGTCACTTTCTTCATATTACCCCAACTTTCATTCAAAATAGGATTTTTGTTTAAAAGTTCATCTAACCTAAGTTTAAATGCTTTCTGTTTTAGATGGTTCGCATGATTCACACTGCTCGCAAGTCCACAGGAGGGAGAGTTCCCATAGTTGCCCTTGCCCAAAGAGAGGAGAGTCGTCTGGTGACGTACCTTTCTTACGGATTGGCAGTAGGAGGCTTGTTGCGCCGTCTTCGACGTATGCTCCAAGCCGCCGGCAATACGGGCAAGCTAATCATACACTATAGCTCCAACAGGACGATCCGTGAAAAGAGGGAAGAATGGAGTTCAGAGATGAGGATTATCCATGAAAATCAGCTGCTTAAGATCCACCGCTCTCCAGCTTGTCGAGCGACACAGGTCGATGCGGAGAAGGATGTCACCTGGGAGGCCATCACCTGCCAGAGTCACATCTATCGTCGCCACCTGGACAGGACTGAGTACATGTATGTCCTCCAGCGTGAGAGTGGTACCACGGAGTACAAGTACCCGCCAGTGCAGCAGGGGACTTCCCATGAGCACATGGACCTTTGCTTGGAGGATGCTGCTATGCTCAGCACTCGACTGCAGGAGTGTCTGCAGGAGCTTCAGGATGTTCAGGACACCCTGAAGGAAACCGAGGCGTTGCTTCGAGCCTACATGAGGACGAGAGAAAGAGGAGGTGGGAATGAACTGTGTGTCACCATGAATGATACATGGACTCCTGACTCCCCAGATCGCCGGGCGATCAGGCGTCGTCGCACTTCTCCACCAGCAGCCTCCCCACCCAAAGCAGAGTCAGAGGGCAGCCGCAATAATGAGGAAGATCCCGAGGAGCCAGCTCAGTGATACGAGTAGTGTAGAGTCCTTCGCTTAGTTTAGCAAGATGTCGAGTAGTCGAGTCGTTATCTTAGTTAATGGTGTGTTAATGCTTGGTGTGTGACGTGAGTTGTGGAAGCCATGAGCAATTGTCCACAGCCTCGTCTTCAGATTGTTTTGCTTTGGTGTGTGAACCCACATGAAATAATAGTGCATTTATTTTTGTATGAGACATGAACCCTCAGAAAGTATAACAAAGCCTCAAGACTTCTAAGTAAAAAAACAAGTGAAAGTAGTAAGATAATACGTAATGCCTTAAATTAACATTTGGTTGATCATGCTAGATGGCCGGAAGAGGAAAGGGTCGTGCTGCCAACCCCGCCAACAACAACGATGAGGCCTGCAACCCTCGTCTTTCTGGGAGACAAGACAGGAGTGGACGCCGTGAGGGAGTTGATCCCATCCACCAAATGCTTGAGAATCAAAATCTGCTCATCCAGAACCTAACTCAAGTGGTGGCCAACTTGCATCAAGTTCCACCTCCACAAGCTGCACCACGCCAACCAAGGTTAAGTGAGTTTCTAGGAACTCAACCTCCAAAGTTTGCAAGTGCTGCTGAACCTCTGGAGGCAGATGATTGGCTAAAGACCATTGAGAGCAAGATGAGGATCATACAGTGCCAAGGGTATGAGAGGGTGCTGTTTGCCTCTCATCAATTGCATGGACCTGCTGCTGATTGGTGGACCGCCTACGTGGCCGCCCATCATGACCCTAAGAACATCACTTGGGAAGAGTTCAAGCGTAGCTTCCGCAACCATTATATACCAAGGGGTGAACTCAAAAACAAGAGGAAGGAGTTCTTGAGGCTGCAGCAAGGAAACATGATTGTGAGGGAATACCTCACTAAATTTACTCAACTCTCCCGTTATGCCCCATGGGACATAGAGACTGATGAGCAGAAATAGGATTGTTTCGTGGAAGGACTTACCGCAGAAATGCAGTATGCAATGTCCTCCAACGAGTATGAAAGCTTCCAAAAGATGGTGGACAGAGCGTTTGTGGTAGAAAGGAAGCTGAAGGCCTTGGAAAATGAGAACAAGAGGAAGGCCGGGTGGTCACATCATGCCTCAGGGAGCAACACCCGCCCACGTCTGATGCAGCAACCCGCAGGGCAGACGAACCGTGCTGCGGTACCCTACTCAGCACCAAGAGGGTACAACCCGAACTACAGGACTCCGGCAGCACCAGCACAGCCACAACGTCAGTTTGTACAGCAGCCTCGCCCCGCATATCCACCTCGACCAGCAGTACAAGGACCTCCAAACCAACCCCAAGACAACAAAGGCCAGGCACCTAAGGTTTGGGTGCAATGTTTCAACTGTGGTGAAGTGGGGCACTACGCCCATAAGTGCCCAAAGAAGAAGCCCACGCAGCTACAACAGCAGAATGTAATGAGAGGACGGGTGAACCACGTCACCATGGAGGAAGCGCAAGAGGCACCTGATGTGGTAGTTGGTAAGTTTCCTGCCAATTTTACACATTGCATGTTTGATTCTGGTGCTACCCACTCGTTCATTGCCCAAGGGTTTGTTAAGAAGCATGACCTAGCAACAACACAAATGAACCATATGCTAGCAGTAAACTCTCCAGGTGGAGAAATAAGGACAAGACAAGTGTGTCCCAAAGTGAACCTAGATATTAATGGGGTAGTATTTACTGCTAACCTCATAGTGATAGATTCACAAGGGATAGATATTATCTTGGGTATGGATTGGTTGACCAAACATAAAGGAATCATCCATTGTTCGACCAGAACGGTGGAACTAACTCACCCTAGTGGCACAAGAGTAAAGTTTATAACAATACAAGAGCCTAGGAGGGACATTAAATTAAATCAAGTTGAGGTGAAAGTGGAGGAGATCAGGACCATCAGGGAATATCCAGATGTTTTTCTGGAGGAGTTGCTAGGTATGCCTCCTGATCGTGAAGTGGAATTCGCAATTGAGCTAGTGCCTGGAACAGCCCCGATATACAAGTGACCTTATCGGATGGACTCCAAACAGCTGGGAGAACTCAAGGATCATTTGAGAGAACTGACGGAAAAGGGGCATATTCGTCCTAGTTCCTCACCATGGGGAGCTCCAGTGATATTTGTTCGCAAGAAGAACGGAACCCAAAGGTTGTGCGTAGACTACCGTGCCTTGAAGGAGGTAACCATCAAGAACAAGTACCCATTACCCCGCATTGAAGACTTGTTTGATCAGTTGAGGGGAGCTTGTGTGTTCTCGAAGATTGATCTCAGGTCGGGGTACCACCAACTTAAGATAAGGCAAGCCGATATTCCAAAGACAGCTTTCGTATCTCGCTACGGACTGTATGAATACACCGTCATGCCTTTCGGGCTAACTAATGCCCCGGCATACTTCATGTATCTCATGAACAAGGTGTTCATGGAATATCTGGACAAATTTGTGGTGGTTTTCATAGATGACATTCTCGTCTTCTCCAAGGATGAAGAGGAACATGAGAAACATCTAAGGTTGGTGTTGCAGAAGCTGAGAGAACACCAACTATATGCCAAGTTGAGCAAGTGTGAGTTTTGGCTGAAGAGAGTTCCCTTCTTAGGACATATAATCTCGGAGGGAGGAATCACCATAGATCCCGCCAAAATCGAGGATATACAGAAGTGGAAGACCCCTGAAAATGTCGGGGAAGTTCGAAGCTTCTTGGGATTGGCAGGATACTATCGACGGTTTATTGAGGGATTCTCTAAGATCTCGAGACCCCTCACCAAACTGTTGGAGAAGGGAGTCACATTCACATGGACGCCGCAGTGCGAGACGAGTTTTCAGGAGTTAAAGAAAAGATTGACAACAGCCCCAGTGCTAGTTATGCCAGATATGCAGAAGAACTTTACGGTGTACTGCGATGCCTCTGGAAACGGGTTGGGATGTGTTCTCTTGCAAGAAGGGCATGTCGTGGCTTATGCATCCCGTCAGCTCCAGAAGCACGAGAAGAACTATCCTACACATGACCTAGAACTAGCCGCAGTGGTACACGCGTTGAAAATTTGGCGGCACTACTTGATGGGGAAGAGGACAGAGATATATACAGATCATAAGAGTTTAAAGTACATTTTCACACAGCCAGATCTCAACCTCAGACAAAGGAGATGGTTAGAGCTAATCAATGACTTTGATGTGGGCATCAACTATCATCCTGGGAAAGCAAACATCGTGGCAGATGCTTTAAGTCAGAAAGTGCAGGTCAATAAATTGAGCTTGAAGGCCATGCCTGCAGAATTGAAGGACGAGGTTATAAGGCTCAATCTATGCCTTGTTAATAGTGGTGAAGCCATCGCCATGGAAGTGGACTCCACACTAGAGCGAGAAATACGCGAGGGTCAAAAGGATGACGAGAAGATACAAGAAATCAGGCAACTCATCAAGGAAAATAAAGCCCCTGGTTTCAGAGAGGATGAACAAGGAACGGTGTGGCACGGGAAAAGAATCTGTGTGCCAGAAGTAAAGAAGATCCGCGAATTGATTTTGAAGGAGGCTCACGATTCTGACTATTCCATTCATCCTGAGAGTACGAAGATGTACCAGGACCTCAAGAGCAGGTATTGGTGGTATGGCATGAAGCGAGATGTCGCGGAACATGTTGCCCTATGTGACACATGTTAGTTGGTGAAAGCAGAATATCAACGACCTGCGGGATTATTGCAACCACTCAAAGTGCCTGAATGGAAATGGGAAGAAATCGGTATGGATTTCATAGTGGGACTGCCTAGGACCCAATCAGGATATGATTCGATATGGGTCATCATCGATAGGCTAACCAAGGTAGCTCATTTCATCCCCGTGAAAGAAAGCTACAGCGGATCCAAATTGGCGGAGTTGTACATGTCAAGGATCGTGTGTTACCATGGGGTGCCAAAGAAGATAGTGTCGGATCGAGGGACACAGTTCACCTCAAGGTTCTGGCAGAAGTTGCATGAAACCATGGGAACCCATCTAAATTTTAGCTCTGCCTATCATCCCCAAACTGACGGGCAGACGGAAAGAACCAATCAGATTCTTGAGGATATGCTGAGAGCGTGTGCACTCAAAAACAATCGGAGTTGGGATAATAACTTACCGTATGCGGAGTTCTCCTATAACAACAACTATCAGGCTAGTATGAAGATGTCACCGTTTGAAGTTTTGTACGGGAGGAAGTGCAGAACTCCCCTAGTTTGGAACCAAATAGGGGAAATTAAGGTGTTTGGTCCCCAAGTACTACAAGAAGCCGAGGCGAAAGTGAGGGAAATTCGCAACAACTTGAGGATAGCACAGACACAACAAAAGAGCTATGCCGATGTACGGAGAAGAGAGCTCGTTTTCAACGTGGGAGACTATGTCTATCTCAAGGTGTCCCCTATCCGAGGACTTCGTCGGTTAAAGGTGAAAGGGAAGTTGTCACCTCGATACATCGGACCCTTTCAAGTTCTGGAGAGGAAAGGTGAAGTGGCGTAACAACTAGAATTACCGGCTCGCCTATCGGATGTGCACGATGTATTCCATGTGTCACAGCTCAAGAAATGTCTGAGAACGCCTGAAGAGGTGTTACCCATGAATGAGGTTGACGTACCTGAGGATTTGTCTTATGCCGAGCAACCATCCAAGATTTTGGAAACAATGGAACGCCTCACAAGAAATAAAAGAATCCGGATGTGCAAGGTGCAGTGGAAGCATCACTCGGAAGAGGAAGCCACCTGGGAGCGAGAAGATGAGCTTAAGGCACAATTTCCGGAATTGTTTTCTTAGAACCCCAATCTCGAGGACGAGATTTCTTTTAAGGGGGGTGGAGCTGTAACACCCCAAAATCCTGTTAAGAGGGGAATTTAAAAATTTGTGGACGTATTGCATGTGTTGCAAAAATTCAAATACAAACTGGAATTCAAATTAAACTCAAAACAGAAATGAAAAAAAAGAAAAAGAAAAAATAAACCTTCCCGGCCAGTGGGCCGAAACCCACCAGCCGGCCCACCCAACCCCCGCGCCCCCTCTCGTAGACAGGCGGGACCCACCTGTCATCCCCGAGCTCCCGATCGCGCCGTCCCCGGACTGTTCCACGCGCGCGTGCGATCGTAACCGACCGGAAAACCGCGCGTTCCCAGCCGACTCCCGGTCCCAGAAGACTCCAGCTCGATCTAAACCAACCTGCCGCCCTCCCCCGTCTATAAAAACCCCGGCATCGTCCCGTTTTCCCCCACGATCCGCCGTTTTTCCTCCCGGTGAGAACCCGAGCTTCTCCGGCAAATTCTGCTCGATCTTCGTTCGGGAATTCTGATCTAACTCGCTGGTTTTGATCCACCGCCTCTGGGGAACCGCGCAGGTGCAGAAAACTCGGTGGTTTGTGGCTCAAACACAGCGCCGACGAGCCTCGCCGTGAATTCACCTCGGACCTCGTCGCCGGCTGCTTTCCAGGACCTCCGAGCTCAAGAAAACCCCCGAGGTGAGATCCCCGACCTCCCCTCTACCGATCTATGCCATAAAATCACAGTTTTAGGGAGAATTGACGAAGATCCGAAACTCTCCGGCGAGGTCACCGCCTCCCGCCACCGTGCGCCGCCGGGCAGCGCCGCCCGCGCTCGATCAGAGCGACGTGGCCGCTTGTGCGCCGTCTATTTTAAATCGCACGGTAGAATTTAAATCCCCGCGTACCGGTTCGACGTTATAATCTCAGCCGTCTGTTTTAAATCAGACGGTCCACGTCAGCCCTGCGTTATTAAGGCCGGGATTCTTACGTGCTACCCCCTGGGGTTCTCGGAAAATACGAGCTAGCCCCGGAAACTTCTGATCTAGCCCCTGGAACTTCAGAAAATCATGTAAATTCATTTAAAATTCAGTTTTAGCCCCTGGACTTAATAAAAATTAGGAAAAACCCCTCTGTTATGTGTAGTTAGACCCCTAGAAATTCTTAAAAAAATATAATAGGCCCTGTAGTGGGGTGAGTTTACCTTTTTAACCCTATATGATGTTAAATTTAGGAATGTGAATATATGTTTAGTATTTAAAATAAAAGATGGGACAAACACATTGTAAATTCAAATTAAAAACGTTCCTAGTATTTGGAAAACTTTGGAGTGAGATAAAAATAGATTTTTGGCTGAAATGAATCTGTTTAATTGATTATTCACATTTATTAGTAATAGGGACACATTTTTAAGTAGAGAATAATTCTGAAAATTTGTAAAATAAATGTAAAATAGTTCACATCAGAAGAGAAGTTCAAAAATATATTATTTAATATTTTAGACCCAAAACCTATTCTGTTTAGATGAGGTGTCTTACTATTTTTATAATAAAGTGCACATTTATGCATAGGAAATAAATCTAAAAATATGGCAAGCTAGGTATAAATAACTAGAAAAATGATAAATGAAGTTTCCAAAATTCAAAGAATTCAGTTTAGGGTTGGTAGAAGGTTTGAAGACACATATGAAGTAGGAAAATACCTTTCATGCATACTTGGTAGCTAAAATGTGTATCAATTAAATATAAGGGATTTATTTAAATTAGAAATTCATATATAGTATGCCAACATGAATATGAATACAAAAATAGAAAGCATATGTACATGTTTAAAAGTGCATGTAAGCCAAAATCA
Source organism: Neostapfia colusana (assembly GCA_030760725.1). Classification (NCBI taxonomy): domain Eukaryota; kingdom Viridiplantae; phylum Streptophyta; class Magnoliopsida; order Poales; family Poaceae; genus Neostapfia; species Neostapfia colusana. Next base: position 31,395,571 of record JASWHV010000005.1, on the reverse strand, counting down.
ACACACATAGAGTAACCACAACACATGGAAAAGAGAATGGCTTTCATAAATGTGAATGTGTGCCTTGTATGAAGTGGAAGTGTGAACTATGTCTTATGACTTGTTGTTTTCTTTTGCTATGTGTGATGGTATGAGTAGAACCTGCTCCAGAGCAATTTCTTCCTTTCCAAGATCAGGACTACCCATTCCAAGAGCAGCAGGAAGGAGGCAAGTGTCCTTGACCACATTGATCCTATACTAGGATGTGTAGATAGAATTATTTGCATTGTCAATTGAAAATATGAAACCCATGCTAGGATGTTTCCCTAGAATTTCATTACCTTGTTTCCTTGTAGCTTGGGTTGGGATTCATTTTATCATGTCATTTATTATTATGCATATGCTTAGCCATGCTTAGAATGGGATATTTGGGACATGAGATCATCAGTTTATTTTATCATACTCTTGAATGAGATATTGTGAGTTATGTAGAGGTAGGGATCAAGGCAAGTTGGATGTTTTGGTTGGTGCTGGGTGCACGAGACTCGGGTTTGTGTTTAGTACTTGCCTGGATCCTAAGGACCGATTCATGGAGCATGTAACCTGGCTTTACCGTGCCAACCACATGCTGAGATGGGGCAGCTTGGCCAATTAATTAGGTGTATCCCCGGCGTAGTATGGGTGTGCTGGATGGTGCGGGGAATAGGTGTCAGCTGGACTACCATATGAACCGCAAGGCTCAAGAGGGGGCCACTGCAGCGGGGTTGGAGCCTCTTGTATGCTGTTAGGGGTGAAACCTCAGTGGGTCCATGCTCGTCGGGAATCCCTTTGTAAAGGCTTCGTAGTGATCTCCTGGCTACACACCTGGGAAGTGTGAATGTGGTTCGTAGCCACTCGCATAATGGAGGTTCTTTTAGTCCACCCGGCAACGGGGGATGAAATCACTACATGTGGGTACAGTGGTACAAACTCTGCAGAGTCAAAAACTGTCATGACAGCCGTGCTCACGGTCAAGAGCGGCTTGGACTTATTCATGATTAGAGGAGTGATGGTTTTGGAAGTTAAAGATGTTAAGCGGGGAGCTTAACATTGGAAACGATGTTATGGTTATTTGATTATGATGATGGGATGGGAGTTTGGGACCATTTCACCTGTGTAGTAATGTAGGTGCTTAATAAGCTAAGGTGATAGGTATTAATTGTGTAGTGCTTTAACCATGAGTTCAACCTCTCCTTGCTCTAGCCATGCATGACATAACTTTCCCACACTTGCTGAGTACCATCGGTACTCAACCTTGCATGTTTGTTGGTTTATATTGCTGCTCAGGTCAAGATAATGAGGTGGTGTATAATGATCAAGACTTTGGACCCGAAGAAGGTTTCTAGGTTCATGGAGTCCCCCGGGCAACGCCTGTGACGGAGCCCACGAGAATAATTATTTCGCTGCTAGTTTATTTACTTGTGATGAACTTATTATTGTCCATCGAGACATTTGCTATGTAAAACTTATTTATATTCGACACCTGGCTTGTAATAAATGATGCTTCACTATTTGTCATCAGATGTATGAGAAAATGATCCTGGCATACATGTGATATTCACTTGGTTGTTCTTTGGAAAACCGGGTGTGACAGATGAGCTCCGGTTGTGCAGCGTGTCAAGCGAGCGAGACCTCCCTCTCCTTCAAAGGTGAGCTCCGCGTGCGCCACGTATCCTGGCGGTCGGGACCTCCTCTTTATTCGGAGGTGGCTCCGGGCGTGCCACGTGTCTTAACAGCGCCAGACTTCCTCTCTTCTCAGAGACGAGCTCCGAGGTTGACACATGTCCAACAGTGACGGACCTCCCAGGGATAAGCTCCGGAGGTGACACGTATCTGGTAGTGTCGAACCTCTCGGAGGTGAGCTCCAAGAGTGACACGTGTCCCGCGTGGCTGGTCCTCTCTTTTTCATGGTGACCAACTCCTAAGGTGACACGTGTCCTGCAGAACTAGCCTCGCTTCTCCGCAGAGGCTAGCTCCGGGGGCAACACGTGTCCACAGGGTCAGACCTCTCCCCCTTTTGCGGAGATGAGCCCCGTGCTTGCCACATAGCCAGTTTAGCGGCGGACCCCTCCCCATTTGTGGAGATGAGCTCCGAACACGCCACGTGACCAGCGAGCCGCGAAAGTTGTCTTCGGTGCTCTTTGTACACTGGGATTTGCCCTTTTTGGCTAACTTGTTAATGTTTTCTACATGTAAAATATGAATATATGCAGGACCCGAAAATGAGGGTGTCAAAAATCTACCCCCCTTAAATTGAATCTCGCCCTCGAGATTCGTTAGTAGAGAATAGGTGGGGGAATTTTGCCTTGATGTATTCTTCATGCTCCCACGTGGCTTTAGCTTCGGTATGATGGCTCCATTGTATCTTACACCATCGGATCACTTTGTTCCTCGTGACCCTCTACTTCATGTCCAATATTCGGACGGGGTGCTCTGCATAGGTCAGATCCTCTTGAAGTTCAAGCTCTTCCATCGGTACTTGCTCCTCTGGTACTCTCAAGCACTTCTTGAGCTGAGATACGTGAAACATGTCATGTACGTCGGAGAGGTGCGTTGGAAGCTCTAGTTGATAGGCTACTTCTCCTCGCTTATTTAAAATCTTAAATGGTCCGATGTAGCGAGGTGCTAGCTTTCCTTTGACGTTGAAACGTCGTTGGCCTCGGATAGGCGATACCTTAAGGTATACGAAGTCTCCTGCTTCGAAAGTTAACTTCCTTCGCCTATTGTCCGCATAGCCTTTCTGTCGGGACTGAGCAGCCTTTAAGTTCTCCCTTATCGTTTGGACTTGCTTTTCGGCTTCTTATAGCACTTCGGGTCCAAACACCTGGTTCTCTCCGGTTTCGTTCCAAAACAGCGGTGTTCTACACCGTCTACCGTACAGTGCTTCGAAAGGCGACATCTTCAAGCTAGCTTGATAGCTGATGTTATAGGAGATTTCGGTGTACGGTAAACTCCTATCCCAACTAAGCCCACGTTTCAAGGCGCAAGCTCTCAACATGTTCTCCAAAATTTGGTTTGTCCTTTCGGTTCGTCCATCGGTTTGTGGGTGATAGGCGGAGCTAAAATCCAGTCGTGTACCCATAGCTTTCTGCATCTTCCTCCAAAATCTAGAGGTAAACTGAGAACCTCGATCTGCGACTATCCTACTCGGGACTCCATGACGGCACATGATCTGCTCCATGTACAACTCGGCTAATTGTGCAACGTTGTACTTGGCCCTAACAGGGAGAAAATGAGCTGTTTTCGTCAATCGGTCCACGATAACACAGATGGAGTCATAACCTGACTAAGTACGTGGCAATCCGACGATGAAATCCATACTGATGTACTCCCACTTCCACTCAGGTACCTTCAAGGGTTGCAACAATCCAATGGGTCTTTGATGTTCGGCCTTCACCCGTTGGCATGTGTCGCATAGGGCAACGTATTCAGCTATGTCCCTTTTCATACCATCCCACCAATAACAAGTCTTCAAGTCCTTGTATATTTTGGTACTTCCGGGATGTATGGAATAGGGCGAATCATGTGCCTCCTTTAATATCATGTCGCGAATGTGCTTTACATTAGGCACACAAATCCTTTTTCCTAGCCAAAGCGTACCCTTCTCATCTTTCTTGAAATCTTTCTCTATTCCTTGTCGGATCCTTTCCTTGATTTCCTTGATCTCCTCATCCGTTGCTTGGCCATATCTTATCTCTTGCTCCAATGAAGAGTGAAGTTCCATTACTTCCATCTCGTTCAAGAATCCGAGGTGTAACCGTTCGAACTCCTTGCGTAGTTAGGGTGGTAGTTCCCGAACCGTGAGTAGGTGACATGCTCCCTTCTGGCGCAATGCATCAGCTACTACATTGCCCCTTCCAGGGTAGTAGTTGATTCCAACATCATAATCCTTGATGAGTTTTGGCCATCCCAACTAATCATGGAAGTTGGCCAGGCGCTCGTGACCGTAAGCTCGGCTATCATGATAGTTTTAGAACTCTGCAGAGTTTGCACCTCTTTACCCACAAGTTTGTGATTTCGTCACCCATCGGCGACTGCAGAACCTCCATTATACCAGTACACAACCATCGGTGTATGGCCAAGAGATCACAAAATAGCCTTTACAAAGGGGTTACTAGATGTATGGACTCACTAAGGTTTCACCAGCAGGCTAGAATCTCCAATTCTGCCACCCACGGGCCCCCTCTTGTGCCATGCAGTTCCCAGGGAAGTCCTCACTCGACTCCCATTCCCCGCGCCTTCCATGGTCCATCAATCTAGCAACTTACCTAATTACTCAGCTAAGCCGCACCCATACTTGGCCTTGTGGTGGCACTGTTATCCTGGCATGTGCTCGCATGAACCGGTCCTTAGATCTACGGCAAGTAAACCACCATCTCATGCTACCTCATTCACAAACCCAGTCTTTCCTAGATCTCCCTCCGATCCATGTTCATTAACAACATCAGTTTTCTCATTATCATTACGAGTGCAGTTAGCTAGATACATCTATCTCGCTTCCCAATCCCATGGACTCAGCGAAGCTTAAAAGTAAAAACCATACCCGACTCATAAACATCCCTGGCGACAAGGGTGGTTTAACCAAAGCTAGTAAACTCCTATAAAAGGGTTTCCCATCATTTTTGACTCAGCACACACACATTTTCGCAAAACAAAACAGTTTTTTCCAAAACATGGGATCAATATGGTCAAGGAGCACTTGCCTTGTTCTTGCGGTTCTGGTGGCTCTTGGATCTCGAAACCTTGTTGTTGCAGCTCGTCGTAGACAGCTCCCTGAGCTTGTCCTGCTATACAGGATCACGCACATACAAGATCCACAACAATCAATATTATGCACAAACTTTAACTAGATGCGATGATGCACATGCATGCTATCCTATAATCAGTTTTATTAGATCGGTTTGTACGTGTTCTTGCATGGCTTGCATGGTTTTACGATGAACAGAGGTGTTCGGATCAAATGTGGACATGGAGATGACCTTGGCTTTAGATCAACCCAATCAACAAGTGATTTGTCCATGAGAAAGCTTCTGTTCGAAAGGAATCAAAGAACAGATGCAAAGAAAACACAACGATGTCGTAAGGTGGTATTGGAGACCTACCTTACGTTCTTCTCGGTATCGGGGTCCTTCTCTGATCAGACAGATCGTTGGGACTCTCTTCCGGCAATATTCCTTGTTGAACTCCGGCGATGGCTTACTCGGCGAGTTGGGGCTAGGGCTCTAAGTCGTCGGCTCAGGAGAAAAGAAGTTCGTGGTTTCGGCCAAGGGTTCTGGGTTCTATTTATAATCGGGAGAAGAAGAGTCCTAATCTGATTGTATCTCGAATAAGAGTTCTATTCAGATTGAAGTTGAATCTTAGCAACTTATCTTTAGTTGATTTGGTGCGGTAACATTGTGGAATTCGGGTCGGTTTCTCCTCCGTACCGGTATTCAACGTGTACAGAATCCAAAAACCCTCTCCAGAACTCGTTACCTCCGCGGTGATGAGCTCCGGAAGCTCCATGCGTCCCCTGGGCCTGGTATCTCCCTTTCCACAGAGACGAGCTCCGGTTGTGCCACGTGTCAAGCGAGCGAGACCCCACTTCTCCTTCGGAGGTGAGCTCCGCGTGCGCCACGCGTCAAGTAGCGCTGGACTTTTTCCTTTTTCCTCAGAGACAAGCTCCGTGGTAAACACATATCCAATAGTGACGGACCTCCCGGAGATAAGCTCCGGTGATGACACGTGTCCAATAAAACCGGACCTCTCAGAGGTGAGCTCCGAGATCGACTCGTATCCCACGCGACTGGTCCTCTGATTTCCGCGGTGACTTGCTCCGAAGGTGACATGTGTCCTGCGGAACTGCCTTTGCTTCTTCCGTAGAGGCTAGCTCCGGGGGCAACTGTAACACCCCAAAACCTGCTAAAGAGTGGAATTTAAAAATTTTTGGACGTAATGCATGTGATAAAGCAATTCAAATTCAAACTGGAATTCAAATTCAAATTAAAACAGAAAAAGAAAAGGAAAAAGAAAAAGAAAAAGAAAACCGAAACCAGCCAGTGGGCCGAAACCCGCCAGCCGGCCCAAGACCCCCCCCCCCGCCAGTCCAAACCCGCGCCCCCCTCTCTCCCTCTCAGAGACACGCGGGGCCCGCGTGTCATCCCTCTCCTCGCGCGCGTGCCCAACTGCCGCGCGACTTCCGCACCGATCGCCGCAGCCACGCCGATTTTCTGGCTCCGGATGCCGCGGTCTCCAGCCACGTGCAGCGGCACATCCAAACAAACCCCAGCCGCCCTCCCTCGTCTATTTAAACACCGAAATCCGCCCCTTTTTCCTCCCCGATCGGCCGTTTTTCTCTCCGGTGAGAACCGAAGCCTCCACCGCTGATTTCCTTCGATCCTTGCTCAAATTTCCTGATCTAACTTGCTGATCACGTCCCACCGCCACCGGAGAGCCCTGCAGGTGAAGGAAACGACATGTCTTGCGCCCCAACTGCCACTCCGACGTGCACCGAAGACCCTCGCCGTTGAAGCTCGCCGCCGACCGACTTCCAGGGCCTCCGAGTGCAGGAAAACCCCTCGGTGAGCATCCCCTAACCCTCCGCAGCCGATCCGTGCAAATAGATGCGAGCTCTAGCGTGTAGCGGCAAAAACGGAGGCTGCGCCGGCGAGATCGCCACCCACGCCGCCGCGCGCCACCGCGCACGCGGGCTGGCTCCGGCCAGGGCGACGTGGCCCCTTGAGGGCCGTCTATTTTAAATCGCACGGTAGAAATAAAACCGACGCGTACCAGTTCGGCGATCTAATCTGAGCAGTCTGTTTTAAATCGGACGGTCCACGTCTGCCCCGCGTTATAAAGGCCGGGATTCTTATGCGCTACCCCCTGAGGATTTCAGAAAACATGAGCTAGCCCCGGAAACTTCTGATCTAGCCCCTGGACCTTCAGAAATTCATGTAAATTCATTTAAAAATCAGTTTTAGCCCTTGGACTTAATAAAAATTAGGAAACCCCCTCTGTTATGTGTAGTTAGACCCCTGGAAATTTAGGAAGTAGTAAATTAGACCCTGCAGTAGGGTGGATTTACCTTTTTGACCCTATATGATATTAAATTCAGATATTTGAATATGTGACTAGGATTTAAATTTAAAAGGTAAGGCAAACACATGTGCAAATTCAAAATTTAAACTCTCCTAGCACTTGGAAAACTTTAGAATGAGTTAAAAATAGATTTTAGGATGAAATGAAATCTGCCTAAGTGATGCTCATTTTTATTTTCTCTAGAGACACATTTTAGGCTAGGAAATAACTCTAAAAACTAATAAAATAAATATAATTTGTTCCACATCAGAGAGGAAGTTCAAAAATATACTATTGAACATTTTAGATCAGAACCTATTCTGTTTAGATGATGTGTCTTACTATTTTCATAATAAAGTTCACTTTTAGGCATAGAAAATAAATCTGAAAATATAGGAAAATAAGTATGCATAATTAGAAAAGGATAAATGAGTTCTCCAAATCCAAATGCTTCAATTTAGGATTTTGTAGAAGATCTGAAAACCTATTTGGAGTAGGAAATTACCTTTCATGCAAACTTGGTAGCTAAGAAGTGTATTAATTAAATATAAAGAATTTCTTCAAATTGGAAATTCATATATAGTGTGCAAACAGAAATCTGAATACAAAAGTTAGAAATCATATACATATGTTTAAAAGTGCATGTAGGCCAAAAATCAACACATGTAGAGTAACCACAACACTTAGAAATGTGAATGACTTTCATATGTATGTATGTGTGGTTTGCATGAAGTGAAAGTGTGAACTATGTCTTATGGATTGTTGTTTTCTTTTGCTATGCGTATTGGCATGAGTAGAACCTGCCCCAGAGCAAGTTCTCCCCTTCCAAGATCAAGACTTTCCATTCTCAGAGCAGCAGGAAGAAGGCAAGTGTCCTTGACCACTTTGATCCTATACTAGTATGTGTAGATAGAATTATTTGCATTGTCAATTGAAATATGAAACCCATGCTAGGAAGTTTCCCTAGAATTGCATTACCTTGTTTCCTTGTAGCTTGGGTTGGGATTAATTTTATCATGTCATTCATTTATATGCTTATGCTTAGCCATGCTTAGAATGGGATAATTGGGATATGAGATCATCAATTTATTTACCTTACTCTTGAATGAGATATTATGAGTTATGTAGAGGTAGGGATCGAGGTAAGTTGGATGATTTGGTTGGTGCTGGGTGCACGAGACTCGGGTTTGTGTTTAGTACTTGCCTGGATCCTAAGGACCGGTTCATGGAGCATGTAACCTGGCTTTACCGTGCCAACCACATGCTGAAATGGGGCAGCATGGCCAATTAATTAGGTGTATCCCCGGCGTAGTATGGGTGTGGTTGATGGTGCGGGGAATAGGTGTCAGCTGGACTACCATATGAACCACAAGGCTCAAGAGGGGGCCACTGCAGCGGGGTTGGAGCCTCTTGTATGCTGTTAGGGGTGAAACCTCAGTGGGCCCACGCTCGTCGGGAATCCCTATGTAAAGGCCTCGTAGTGATCTCCTGGCTACAAACCTGGGAAGTGTGAACGTGGTTTGCGGCCACTGGCATAATGGAGGTTCTTTTAGTCCACCCGGCAACGGGGGATAAAATCACTACATGTGGGTACAGTGGTGCAAACTCTGCAGAGTCAAAACTGTCATGACAGCCGTGCTCACGGTCAAGAGCGGCTTGGACTTATTCATGATTAGAGGATGATGAATTGGGATGTTGAGGATGTTAAGCAGGAAGCTTAACATATTGGATGAGACTATGTTTACTTGATATTGATGATGGGTTGAGGGATTTGGACCATTTCACCTGTGTAGTATTGTAGGTGCTTCATAAGCTAAGGTGATTGGTATTAACTGCGTAGTGCTTAAACCATGAGTTCAACCTCTCCTTGCTCTAGCCATGCATGACATAACTTTCCTACACTTGCTGAGTACCCACGGTACTCGAACTTGCTTTTCTGTTAGTTTATATTGCTGCTCAGGTCAAGAGAATGATGTGGTGTTTAATGACCAAGACTTTGGTCCCGAGGAAGGATTCTAGGTTCACGGAGTCCCCCGGGCAACGCCTGTGACGGAGCCCACAAGATTTATATTCCGCTGCTGTTTTATTTACATGTCATGAACTTATTATCGTCCATCGAGACGTATGCTATGTAAGACTTATTTATATTTAACACCTGACTTGTAATAAATGATGCTTCACTATTTGTCATCACATGTATGAGAGAATGATCCTGGCATACATGTGGTATTCACTCGGTTGTTCTTCGGGGAAACTGGGTGTGACAGAAGTGGTATCAGAGCCAAGGTTTGCCCGTAGGAACGTGGACCTAGGTAGAAATGGACGTATTTAAGGACCCTACTTTCTTAAAAACTATTTTACAAAGGTGTGGGTTGAAAGTGTTATTTAATGGGGTCACTTTATTCATCTTGCCCCAACTTTTATTCAAAATACAATTTTTGTTTAACATTTATCTAACTTAATTTTTAAATGCTTTATGTTTTAGATGGTTCGCATGATCCGCACCGCCCGCAAGTCCACCGGAGGGAGAGTTCCGGTAGTTGTCCTTGCCTTGAGAGAGGAGAACCGTCCAGTGACGTACCACTCCTACGGGTTGGCAGTAGGAGGCTTGTTGCGCCGTCTTCGGCGTATGCTCCACACCGCTGGCAATACGGGCAAGCTAATCATACACTACAGCACCATCTGGACCATCCGTGAGAAGCGGGAAGAATGGAGTTCAGAAATGAGGATTATCTATGAAAATCAGCTGCTCAAGATCCACCGCTCTCCAGCTTGTCGGGCGACACAGGTCGATGCTGAGAAGGATGTCACCTGGTAGGCCATCACTTGCCAGAATTACATCAACCGTCGCCACCTGGACAGGACTGGGTACATGTATGTCCTCCAGCGTGAGAGTGGCACCGCGGAGTACAAGTACCCGCCAGTGCAGCAGGGGACTTCCCATGAGCACATGGACCTGTGCTTGGAGGATACTGCTATGCTCAGCACTCGACTGCAGGAGTGTCAGCAGGAGCTTCAGGATGTTCGTGCCACCCTGAAGGAGACTAAGGCGTTGCTTCAAGCCAGCTTGACGGTGAGAGAAAGAGGAGATGGGAATGAACTGTGTGTCACCGTGAATGACACATGGACTCCTGACTCCCCAGACCGTCGGGCGAGCAGGCGTCGCCGCACTTCTCTACCAGCAGCTTCCCCAACCAAAGTGGAATCAGAGGGCAGCCGCAATAATGAGGAAGACCCCGAGGAGCCAGCTCAGTGATACGAGTCGTGTAGAGTCCTTTCCCTTATTTCAACAGGTTATCGAGTAGTCGAGTCAATACCCTAGTTATTTGTGTGTTAATGTTTGGTGTGTGACGTGAGTTGCGGAAGCCATGGGCATTTGTCCACGACCTCGTCTTTAGGTTGCTTTGCTTTGATGTGTGAACCACTATGAATTAAGAGTGCATTTGTTTTCGCGTGAGACGTGATTCCCAAAAGTCTACGTGGAACCCTCAGAAAATGTTTAATATACTAAGGCCTCAAAAGTTTAAGTTTAAACAAGCAATTTGGGAAGTTAATACGTAATGCTTTAAGTTAACATTTGGTTTATCATGATAGATGGCTGTAAGAGGAAAGGGTCGTGGTGCCAACCCCACCAACAACAACGATGAGGCCGGCAACCCTCATCTTTCTGGAGGACAAGACAGGAGTGGTCGCCGTGAAGGAGCTGATCCTATCCACCAAATGCTTGAAAATCAAAATCAGCTCATCCAGAGCCTAACTCAAGTGGTGGCCAACTTGCACCAAGCTCCACCCCCACCAGCTGCACCACGCCAACCAAGGTTGAGTGAGTTTCTAGGGACTCAACCTCCAAAGTTTGCAAGTGCTGCTGAACCTCTGGAGGCAGATGACTGGCTAAAGACCATTGAAAGCAAGATGAGGATCATACAATGCCAAGGGTATGAGAGGGTGTTGTTCGCCTCTAACCAATTGCATGGACCTGATGCTGATTGGTGGACCGCTTACGTGGCAGCCCATCATGACCCCGAGAACATCACTTGGGAAGAGTTCAAGCACAGTTTCCGCAACAATTACATACCAAGGGGTGAACTCAAAAACAAGATGAAGGAGTTATTGGGACTGCAGAAAGGAAACATGATTGTGAGGGAATACCTCACTAAGTTCACCCAACTATCCTGTTATGCACCACGGGACATCGAAACTGATGAGCAAAAACAGGACTGTTTTGTGGAAGGACTTACTATGGAAATGCAATGTGCAATGTCCTTCAACGAGTATGAAAGCTTGCAAAAGATGGTAGACAGAGCATTTGTCGTGGAGAGGAAGCTGAAGGCCTTGGAGAATGAAAACAAGAGGAAGGCGGGATGGTCACACCAAGCCTCAGGTAGCAACACACGCCCATGTCTGATGCAGCAACCCGCAGGGCAGACGAGCCGTGCGGTGGTACCCTACTCAGCACCTAGAGGGTACAACCCGAATTTCAGGCCTCCGTCAGCACCAGCACAGCCGCAGTGTCAGTTTGTACAGCAGCCTCACCCCACATATCAAACTCGACCAGCAGTACAAGGACCACCGAACCAACCCCAAGACAACAAAGGCCAGGCACCTAAGGTTGGGTTGCAATGATTCAACTGTGGTGAAGTGGGGCACTACGCCCATAAGTGCCCAAAGAAGAAGCCCATGCAGACACAACAGAAGAATGTGACCCGAGGACGGGTGAACCACGTGATCATGGAGGAAGCGCAAGAGGCACCTGACGTGGTAATTGGTAAGTTTCCTGCCAACTTACACATTGCAACCCTGTTGTTCGATTCTGGTGCCACCCACTCATTCATTGCTCAAGGGTTTGTTAAGAAGCATGATCTAGCAACAACACAAACGAACCATATGCTAGCAGTAAACTCTCCAGGGGAAGAAATAAGGACAAGACAAGTGTGTCCCAAGGTGAATCTAGACATTAATGGGGTAGTATTCACTGCAAACCTTATAGTGATAGACTCACAAGGGATAGATATTATTTCGGGTATGGATTGGTTGACCAAACATAAAGGTATCATCCACTGTTCGACCAGAACGGTGCAACTAACTCACACTAGTGGCACGAAAGTGAAGTTCATAGCCGTGCAAGAGCCTGGGAGGGACATTAAACTCAATAAAGTTGAGGTGGAAGTGGGGGAGATAAGGATTATCAAGGAATATCCAGATGTTTTTCCAGAGGAGTTGCCAGGTATGCCTCCCGATCGTGAAGTGGAATTCGCGATTGAGCTAGTGCCTGGAACAGCTCCAATATACAAGAGGCCTTATCGGATGTAATCCAAACAGCTGGAAGAACTCAAGGAACATTTAAGAGAATTGACAGAGAAGGGGCACATTCGTCCTAGTTCCTCACCATGGGGAGCTCCAGTGATATTTGTGCCCAAGAAGGACGGGACCCAAAGGTTATGCGTAGACTACCGTGCGTTGAATGAAGTAACCATCAAGAACAAGTACCCATTACCCAGCATTGAAGACTTATTTGATCAGTGGAGGGGAGCTTGTGTGTTCTGAAAAATTGATCTCAGGTTGGGATACCACCAACTTAACATAAGGCAAACCGACATTCCAAAGACAGCTTTCGTATCTCGATACGGGCTGTATGAATACACCGTCATGCCGTTCGGGCTAACTAATGCCCCGGCATACTTCATGTATCTCATGAACAAGGTATTCATGGAATATCTGGACAAATTTGTGGTGGTTTTCATTGATGACATTCTTGTCTTCTCCAAAGATGAAGAGGAACATGAGGGACATTTCAGGTTGGTATTGCAAAAACTGAGATAACACCAACTATATGCCAAGTTGAGCAAGTGTGAGTTTTGGCTGAAGAGAGTTCCCTTCTTAGGACATATAATCTCGGAGGGAGGAATCTCCGTAGATCCCGCCAAGATCGAGGATGTATAGAAGTGGAAGACCCCTGAGAATGTCAGGGAAGTTCGAAGCTTCTTAGGATTGGCTGGGTATTATTGACGGTTTATTGAGGGTTTCTACAAGATTTCGAGACCCCTCACCAAATTGTTAGAGAAGGGAATCACATTCACATGGACACCGCAGTGCGAGACGAGTTTTCAAGATTTGAAGAAAAGATTGACAACAGCCCCAGTGCTAGTTATGCCGGATATGCAGAAGAATTTTTCGATGTACTGCGATGCATCTGGACACGGGTTGGGATGTGTTCTCATGCAAGAGGGGCATGTCGTTGCATATGCGTCCCGGCAGCTCCGAAAACACGAGAAGAACTATCCTACACATGACCTAGAGCTAGCTGCAGTGGTACACGCGTTGAAGATTTGGCGGCATTACTTGATGGGGAAGAGGACAGAGATATATACGGATCATAAGAGCTTAAAGTATATTTTCACACAGCCAGATCTCAACCTCAGACAAAGGAGATGGTTAGAGCTAATCAACGACTTCGATGTGGGCATCAACTATCATCCTGGGAAAGCGAACGTCGTGGCAGATGCTTTAAGCCGGAAGGTGCAGGTCAATAGGCTGAGCTTAAAGGACATGCCTACCGAATTGAAGGAAGAGGATGTAAAACTCAATCTATGTCTGGTGAATAGTGGTGAGGCCATCGCCATGGAAGTGGACTCCACATTAGAGCAAGACAAACGCAACGGTCAGAAGAATAACGAGAAGATACAAGAGATTAGAGAACTCATCAAAGAAAATAAAACCCCTGGGTTAAGAGAGGATGAACAAGGTACGGTGTGGCATGGGAAAAGAATCTGTATGCCTGAGGTAAAGGAGATCCGTGAATTGATTTTGAAGGAGTCTCATGATTCCGACTATTCCATTCATCCTGGAAGTACGAAGATGTATCATGACCTCAAGAGCAGATATTGGTGGTATGGCATGAAGCGAGATGTCGCGGAACATGTAGCCCTATGTGACACATGTCAGTTGGTGAAAGCAGAACATCAACGACCCGCGGGACTATTGCAACCACTCAAAGTGCCTGAATGGAAATGGGAAGAAATAGGTATGGATTTCATAGTGGGACTACCCAGGACCCAATCAGGATATGATTCGATATGGGTCATCATCGACAGGCTAACCAAGGTACCTAATTTTATCCCCGTGAAAGAAAGCTACAGCGGATCCAATTTGGCAGAATTGTACATGTCAAGGATCGTGTGTTTTCATGGAGTGCCAAAGAAGATAGTGTCAGATCGAGGGACACAGTTCACCTCAAGGTTCTGACAGAAGTTACATGAAACCATGGGAACTCATCTGTAGTTCTGCCTATCACCCCCAGACTGACGGGCAGACGGAAAGAACCAATCAGATCCTTGAGGATATGCTAAGAGCGTGTGCGCTCAAGAACAATAGGAGTTGGGATAAGAAATTACCGTATGCTGAGTTCTCCTACAACAACAGCTATCTGGCTAGTATGAAGATGTCACCATTTGAGGCTTTGTATGGGAGGAAGTGCAGAACTCCACTCTTTTGGAACCAAACAGGGGAAAGTAAAGTGTTTGGGCCCGAAGTACTACAAGAAGCCGAGGCGAATGTGAGGGAAATCCGAAACAACTTGAGGATAGCACAGACCCGACAAAAGAGCTATGCCGATGTACGGAGAAGAGAGCTCGTTTCTAACGTGGGGGACTATGTCTATCTCAAGATGTCCCCTATCCGAGGACTTCGTCGGTTCAAGGTGAAAGGGAAGTTATCACCTCGATACATCGGACCCTTTCAGATTCTGGAGAGGAAAGGCGAAGTGGCATATCAACTAGAACTACCGGCTCGCCTATCGGATGTGCACGATGTATTCCATGTGTCACAGCTCAAGAAATGTCTAAGGACGCCTGAAGAGATGTTACCCATGAATGAGGTTGACGTACGAGAGGATCTGTCTTAAGCCGAGCAACCGGTCAAGATTTTGGAGACAATGGAACACCTCACAAGAAATAAAAGAATCCGGATGTGCAAGGTGCAGTGGAAGCATCACTCGGAAGAGAAAGCCACATGGGAGCGAGAAGACGAGCATAAGGCACAGTTTCCGGAATTGTTTTCCTAGAACCACCAATCTCGAGGACGAGATTTCTTTTAAGGGGGGTAGAGCTGTAACACCCCAAAACCTTCTAAAGAGGAGAATTTAAAATTTTTTGGACGTAATGCATGTGATATGCTTTATCACATGCAATACGTCCAAAATTTTCTAAATTCCCCTCTTTAACAGATTTTGGGGTATTACAGCTCTACCCCCCTTAAAAGAAATCTCGTCCTCGAGATTGGTGGTTCTAGGAAAACAATTCCAGAAACTGTGCCTTAAGCTCGTCTTCTCGCTCCCATGTGGCTTCCTCTTCTGAGTGATGCTTCCACTGCACCTTGCACATCCGAATTCTTTTATTTCTCGTGAGGCGTTCCATCGTCTCCAAAACCTTGACCGGTTGCTCGGCATAAGACAGATCCTCTCCTACGTCAACCTCATTCATGGGTAACATCTCTTCAGGCGTCCTCAGACATTTCTTTAGCTGTGACACATGGAATACATCGTGCACATCCGATAGGCGAGCCGGTAGTTCGAGTTGATATGCCACTTCGCCTTTCCTCTCCAGAATCGGAAAGGGTCCGATGTATCGAGGTGATAACTTCCCTTTCACCTTGAACCGATTAAGTCCTCGGATAGGGGACACCTTGAGATAGACATAGTCCCCCACGTTAGAAACGAGCTCTCTTCTCCGTACATCGGCATATTTCTTTTGTCGGGTCTGTGCTATCCTCAAGTTGTAGCGAATTTCCCTCACTTTTGCCTCGGCTTCTTCTAGTACTTCGGGCCCAAACACTTTACTTTCCCCTGTTTGGTTCCAAAATAGTGGAGTTCTGCACTTCCTCCCATACAAAGCCTCAAATGGTGACATCTTCATACTAGCCTGATAGCTGTTGTTATAGGAGAACTCTGCATATGGTAAGTTCTTATCCCAACTCCTATTGTTCTTGAGCGCACACGCTCTCAGCATATCCTCAAGGATCTGATTGGTTCTTTCCGTCTATCCGTCAGTCTGGGGATGATAGGCAAAACTAAAATTCAAATGAGTTCCCATGGTTTCATGTAACTTCTACCAGAACCTTGAGGTGTACTGTGTCCCTCGATCTGACACTATCTTCTTTGGCACTCCATGGAAACACACGATCCTTGACACGTACAATTCTGCCAATTTGGATCCGCTGTAGCTTTCTTTCACGGGGACGAAATGAGCTACCTTGGTTAGCCTGTCGATGATGACCCATATCGAATCATATCCTGATTGGGTCCTGGGTAGTCCCACTATGAAGTCCATACCTATTTCTTCCCATTTCCATTCAGGCACTTTGAGTGGTTGCAATAATCCCGCGGGTCGTTGATGTTCTGCTTTCACCAACTGACATGTGTCACATAGGGCAACATGTTCCGCGACATCTTGCTTCATGCCATACCACCAATACCTGCTCTTGAGGTCATGATACATCTTCGTACTCCCAGGGTGAATGGAATAGTTGGAATCATGAGCTTCCATCGAAATCAATTCACGGATCTCCTTCACCTCAGGCACACAGATTCTTTTCCCATGTCACACCGTACCTTGTTCATCCTCTCTGAACCCAGGGGTTTTATTATCCTTGATGAGTTCTCTGATTTCTTGTATCTTCTCATCATTCTTTTGACCATCGCGTATGTCTTGCTCTAATGTGGAGTCCACTTCCATGACGATGGCCTCACCACTATTCACCAGACATAGATTGAGTTTTACAACCTCTTCCTTCAGTTCTGTAGGCATGTCCTTTAAGCTTAACCTATTGACCTGCACCTTCCGGCTTAAAGCATCTGCTACGAAGTTCGCTTTTCCAGGATGATAGTTGATGCCCACATCAAAGTCGTTGATTAGCTCTAACCATCTCCTTTGTCTGAGGTTGAGATCTGGCTGTGTGAAAATATACTTTAAGCTCTTATGATCCATATATATCTCCGTCCTCTTCCCCATCAAGTAATGCCGCCAAATCTTCAACGCGTGTACCACTGCGGCTAGCTCTAGGTCATGCGTAGGATAGTTCTTCTCGTGCTTCCGCAGCTGCCGGGATGCATACGCCACGACATGCCCCTCTTGCATGAGAACACATGCCAACCCGTTTCCAGAGGCATCGCAGTACACCGAAAAGTTCTTCTGCATATCTGGCATAACTAGCACTGGGGCTGTTGTCAATCTTTTCTTCAGCTCTTGAAAACTCGTCTCGCACTGCGGTGTCCATGTGAATGTGATTCCCTTCTCCAACAATTTGGTGAGGGGTCTCGAAATCTTGGAGAAACCCTCGATAAACCGTCGATAATACCCAGCCAATCCTAAGAAGCTTTGAACTTCCCCGACATTCTCAGGGGTCTTCCACTTCTGTACATCCTCGATCTTGGCGGGATCTACGGAGATTCCTCCCTCCGAGATTATATGTCCTAAGAAGGGAACTCCCTTCAACCAAAATTCACACTTGCTCAGCTTGGCATATAGGTTGTGTTCCCTCAGTTTTTGCAACACCAACCTTAAATGCCTCTCATATTCTTCTTCATCTTTGGAAAAGACGAGGATGTCATCAATGAAAACCACTACAAATTTGTCCAGATATTCCATGAATACCTTGTTCATGAGATACATGAAGTATGCCGGGGCATTAGTTAGCCTGAAAGGCATGACGGTGTATTCATACAGTCCGTACCGAGATACGAAAGCTATCTTTGGAATATAAGTTTTCCTTATCTTAAGTTGGTGGTATCCCGTCCTGAGATCAATTTTCGAGAACAAACAAGCTCCCCTCAACTGATCAAACAAATCTTCAATGTGGGGTAATGGGTACTTGTTCTTGATGGTTACTTCATTCAACGCACGGTAGTCTACGCATAACCTTTGAGTCCTGTCCTTCTAGGGCACAAATATCACTGGAGCTCCCCATGGTGAGGAACTAGGACGAATGTACCCCTTCTCTGTCAATTCTCTTAAATGTTCCTTGAGTTCTTCCAGCTGTTTAGAGTCCATCCGATAGGGTCTCTTGTATATTGGAGTTGTTCCAGGCACTAGCTCAATCGTGAATTCCACTTCACGATCGGGGGGCATACCTGGTAACTCCTCTGGAAAAACATATGGATATTCCTTGATGATCCTGATCTCCTCCACTTCCACCTCAACGTGGTTGAGTTTAAGGTCACTCCTAGGTTCTTGTGCAGTTATGAACTTCACTCTTGTGCCACTAGGGTGAGTTAGTTCCACCGTTCTTGTTGAACAATGGATGATTCCCTTGTGTTTGGTCAACCAATCCATACCCAAAATAATATCTATCCCTTGTGAGTCTATCACTATGAGGCTAGCAGTAAATACTACCCCATTAATGTCTAGATTCACCTTGGGACACACTTGTCTTGTCCTTATTTCTCCCCCTGGAGAGTTCACTGCTAGCATATGGTTCATTTGTGTTGTTGCTAGATCATGCTTCTTAACAAACCCTTGAGCAATGAATGAGTGAGTAGCACCAGAATCGAACAATAGGGTTGCAGTGTGTAAATTGGCAGGAAACTTACCAATCACCACGTCAGGTGCCTCTTGCGCTTCCTCCATGGTCACGGTTCACCCGTCCTCGCATCACATTCTGCTGTTGTGGCTGCATGGGCTTCTTCTTTGGGCACTTGTGGGCGTAGTGCCCCACTTCACCACAGTTGAAGCATTGCACCCCAACCTTAGGTGCCTGGCCTTTGTTGTCTTGGGGCTGATTCTGTGGTCCTTGCACTGCTGGTCGAGGTTGATATGTGGGACGAGGCTGCTGTACAAACTGACGCTGCGGCTGTGCTGGTGCTGATGGAGGCCTGAAATTCGGGTTGTACCCTCTGGGCGCTGAGTAGGGTACCACAGCACGGCTCGTCTGCCCTGTGGGTTGCTGCATCAGACGTGGGCGTGTATTGCTACCCGAGGCTTGGTGTGACCATCCCTCCTTCCTCTTGTTTTCATTTTCCAAGGCCTTCAGCTTCCTCTCCACGACAAATGCTCTGTCAACCATCTTTTCGAAGCTTTCATACTCGTTGGAGGACATTGCACACTGCATTTCCGCAGTAAGTCCTTCCACAAAGCAGTCCTGTTTCTGCTCATCAGTTTCAATGTCCCGTGGGGCATAACGGGATTGTTGGGTGAACTTAGTGAGGTATTCCCTCACAGTCATGTTCCCTTGCTGCAGTCCCAAGAACTCCTTCCTCTTGTTTTTGAGTTCACCCCTTGGTACGTAATGATTGTGGAAACTGCGCTTGAACTCTTCCCAAGTAATGTTCTCGGGGTCATGGTGGGCTGCCACGTAAGCGATCCACAAATCAGCAGCAGGTCCATGCAATTGGTGAGGGGCAAACAGCACCCTCTCATACCCTTGGCACTGTATGATCCTCATCTTGCTTTCTATGGTCTTTAACCAGTCATCTGCCTCCAGAGGTTCAGCAGCACTAGCAAACTTTGGAGGTTGAGTCCCCAAAAACTCACTCAACCTTGGTTGGCGTGGTGCAGCTTGTGGGGGTGGAGCTTGGTGCAAGTTGGCCACCACTTGAGTTAGGCTCTGGATGAGCTGATTCTGATTTTCAAGCATCTGGTGGATAGGATCAGCTCCTTCACGGCGACCACCCCTGTCTTGTCCTCCAGAAAGATGAGGGTTGCCGGCCTCATCGTTGTTGTTGGCGGGGTTGGCACCACGACCCTTTCCTCTTCCGGCCATCTATCATGATCAACCAAATGTTAATTTAAAGCATTACGTATTAACTTCCCAAGTTGCTTGTTTAAACTTAAACTTTTGAGGCCTTATTATATTAACAATTTCTGAGGGTTTCACGTATCATGCTTAAATAAGTGCACTCTTAATTCATAGGGGTTCACACATCAAAGCAAAACAACCTAAAGACAAGGTTGTGGACAAATGCCCATGGCTTCCACAACTCACGTCACACACCAAACATTAACACACCATTAACTAAGGCATTGACTCGACTACTCGGTAACCTTCTGAACTAAGGGAAAGGACTCTACACGACTCGTATCACTGAGCTGGCTCCTTGGGGTCTTCCTCATTATTGCGGCTGCCCTCTGACTCCGCTTTGGGTGGGGAAGTTGCTGGTGGAGAAGTGCGGCGATGCCTACTCGCCCGGCGGTCTGGGGAGTCATGAGTCTAGGTGTCATTCACGGTGACACACAGTTCATTCCCATCTCCTCTTTCTCTCGCCCTCAAGCTGGCTCGAAGCAACGCCTCAGTCTCCTTCAGGGTGTCTCGAACGTCCTGAAGCTCCTGCTGACACTCCTACAGTCGAGTGCTGAGCATAGCAGCATCCTCCAAGCACAGGTCCATGTGCTCATGGGAAGTCCCCTGCTGCACTGGCGGGTACTTGTACTCCGCTGTACCGCTCTCTCGCTGGAGGACATACATGTACTCAGTCCTGTCCAGGTAGCGACGGTTGATGTGACTCTGGCAGGTGATGGCCTCCCAGGTGACATCCTTCTCAGCATCGACCTGTGTCGCCCGACAAGCTGGAGAGCGGTGGATCTTGAGCAGCTGATTTTCATGGATAATCCTCATTTTTGAACTCCATTCTTCCCGCTTCTCACGGATGGTCCGGGTGGAGCTGTAGTGTATGATTAGCTTGCCCGTATTGCCGACGGCGTGGAGCATACGCCGAAGACGGCGCAACAAACCTCCTACTGCCAATCCGTAGGAGTGGTACGTCACCGGACCGTTCTTCTCTCTCAGGGCAAGGGCAACTACAGGAACTCTCCCTCCGGTGGACTTGCGGGCGGTGCGGATCATACGAACCATTTAAAACATAAATCATTTAAAATTAAGTTAGACAAGATTTAAATAAAAATCGTATTTTGAATAAAAGTTGGGGCAAGGTGAATAAAGCGGCCCTATTAAATAACACTTTTCAACCCACACCTTTGTAAAATAGTTTTTAAGAAAATAGGGTCCTTAAATACGTCCATTTCTACCTAGGTCCACGTTCCTACGGGCAACCTTAGCTCTGATACCACTACTGTCACACCCGGTTTCTCCGAAGAACAACCGAGTGAATATCACATGTATGCTAGGATCATTAGTGATGACAAATAGTGAAGCATCATTTATTACAAGCCAGGTGTCGAATATAAATATGTCTTACAAATCATACGTCTCGATGGACGATTATAACTTCATAACATCTAAATAAAACAGTAGCGGAATATAAATATTGTGGGCTCCGTCACAGGCGTTGCCCGGGGACTCCGTAAATCCTAGAATCCTTCCTCGGGACCAAAGTCTTGGTCATTAAACACCACATCATTCTCTTGACCTGAGCAGCAATATAAACCAACAGAAAAGCAAGTTTGAGTACCGTAGGTACTCAGCAAGCGTGGGAAAGTTATGTCATGCATGGCTAGAGCAAGGAGAGGTTGAACTCATGGTTAAAGCACTACGCAGTTAATACTTATCACCTTAGCTTGTTAAGCACCTACATTACTACACAGGTGAAATGGTTCCCAACCCCTCAACCCATCATCATTATCAAATAAACATAGTCTCATCTCCAATGTTAAGCTTCCCGCTTAACATCCACAATTTCCCAATTCATCATCCTCTAATCATGAATAAGTCCAAGCCGCTCTTGACCATGAGCACGGCTGTCATGACAGTTTTGACTCTACAGAGTTTGCACCACTGTACCCACATGTAGTGATTTCATCCCCCGTTGCCGGGTGGACTAAAAGAACCTCCATTATGCCAGTGGCCGTGAACCACATTCACACTTCCCAGGTGTGTAGCCAGGAGATCACTACGAAGCCTTTACAAAGGGATTCCCGACGAGCGTGGGCCCACTGAGGTTTCACCCCTTACAGCATACAAGAGGCTCCAACCCCGCTGCAGTGGCCCCCTCTTGAGCCTTGCGGTTCATATGGTAGTCCAGCTGACACCTATTCCCCGCACCATCCAACACACCCATACTACGCCGGGGATACACCTAATTAATTGGCCAAGCTGCCCCATATCAGCATGTGGTTGGCACGGTAAAGCCAGGTTACATGCTCCATGAACCGGTCCTTAGGATCCAGGCAAGTATTAAACACAAACCCGAGTCTCGTGCACCCAGCACCAACCAAATCATCCAACTTGCCTCGATCCCTACCTCTACATAACTCATAATATCTCATTTAAGATTAAGGTAAATAAGTTGATGATATCATATCCCACTTATCCCATTCTAAGCATGGCTAAGCATAAGTAGTATGAATTGAATGACATAGTAAAATAAATCCCAACCCAAGCGACAAGGAAACCAGATAATGCAATTCTAGGGAAACTTCCTAGCATGGGTTTAATATTTCAATTGACAATGCAAATAATTCTATCTACACATCCTAGCATAGGATCAAAGTGGTCAAGGACACTTGCCTTCTTCCTGCTGCTCTGAGAATGGAAAGTCTTGGTCTTGGAAGGGGAGAACTTGCTCTGGGTCAGGTTCTACTCATGCCAATACACATAGCAAAAGAAAACAACAATCCATAAGACATAGTTCACACTTTCAATTCATGCAAACCACACATACATATCTATGAAAGTCATTCATATTTCTAAGTGTTGTGGTTACTCTACATGTGTTGATTTTTGGCGTACATGCCCTTTTAAACATATGTATATGATTTCTAATTTTTGTATTCAGATTTCTGTTTGCACACTTATATATGAATTTCCAATTTGAACAAATTCTTTTTATTCCATTTAATACACTTCTTAGCTACCAAGTTTGCATGAAAGGTAATTTCCTACTCCAAATAGGTTTTCAGATCTTCTACAAAATCCTAAATTGAAGCTTTCCGGGGGCTAGATCAGAAGTTTCTGGGGCTAGCTCATGTTTTCCGAGATCCCCAGGGGGTAGCGCGTAAGAATCCCGGCCTTTATAACGCGGGGCTGATGTGAACCGTCCGATTTAAAATAGATGGCTCAAATTAGATCGCCGAACCGGTACGCGTGGGTTTTAATTCTACCATGTGATTTAAAATAGACGGCCCTCAAAGGGCCACGTCGCCCTGGCCGGAGCCAGCCCGCGCGCGCGGCGGCGGGGGTGACGATCTCGCCGGTGCAGTCTCGGCTTTTGCCGCTACACGTTAGAACTCGCATCTTTTTGCATGGATCGGCTGCGGAGGGGTAGGGGACTCTCACCAAGGGGTTTTCCAACACTCGGAGGTCCTGGAAGTCGGTCGGCGGCGAGATTCAATGGCAACGATCTTTGGTGCACGTCGGAACAGATGCTAGGGCGCGATACTTGTCGTTTCCTTCACGTGCAGGGCTCCCTAGGGGCGGTGGAGCACGATCAGCGCGTTAGATCAGATAATCCGAGCAATGATCAAAAGAAAACGGGGATTGAATCTTTGTTTCTCACCGGAGAGAAGAACGGCCGATCGGGGGGGGGGGGGGGCAGGGCGATTGTCGGCGTTTATATAGGCGAGGGAGGGCGGCGGTCTGTTGGGATCGAGTTGGAGACGTCCGGGACCAGAATTCGGGCTGGGGGCGCGGGTTTCCGGAGTTCGTTGCGATCGGGCGCGGGGAAGAGTCCGGTCAGTTGGCGCGCGCAGGAGGTAGGAGATGACACGCGGGCCCCGCGTGTCAGTGAGAGGAAGAGGGGGCGCGCGGTCTTGGGCTGGCGCGGGAAGTGTGTTGGCCGGCTGGCGGGTTTTCGGCCCACTGGTCGGTTGGGTTTTCTTTTTCTTTTTCCTTTTCTTTTCTGTTTTGATTTAAAATTTAAATTCCAATTTGAATTTGAATTTCTGCACCACATGCAATACGTCCAAAAATTTCTAAATTCCCCTCTTTAACAGATTTTGGGGTGTTACACGCGCCGATCGCCGCAGCCACGCCGATTTTCTGGCTCCGGATGCCGCGGTCTCCAGCCACGCGCAGCGGCACATCCAAACAAACCCCAGCCACCCTCCCTCGTCTATTTAAACGCCGAAATCCGCCCCTTTTTCCTCCCCGATCGGCTGTTTTTCTCTCCGGTGAGAACCGAAGCCTCCACCGCCGATTTCCTTCAATCCTTGCTCAAATTTCCTGATCTAACTTGCTGATCACGTCCCACCGCCACCGGGGAGCCCTGCAGGTGAAGGAAACGACGTGTCGTGCGCCCCAACTGCCACTCCGACATGCACCGAAGACCCTCGCCGTTGAAGCTCGCCGCCAACCGACTTCCAGGGCCTCAGAGTGCAGGAAAACCCCTCGGTGAGCATCCAGTTGAAGCTGAAAAGCATGTCCAAACGATACGAGAGAACTCAAAGGCTGCTCAGTCACGACAGAAAGGCTATGCGGACAATAGGCGAAGGAAGTTGACCTTCGAAGTAGGAGACTTCGTATACCTTAAGGTATCACCTATCCGTGGCCAACGACGTTTCAACGTCAAAGGCAAGCTAGCACCTTGCTACATCGGACCATTTAAGATTTTGGACAAACAAGGAGAAGTAGCCTATCAACTAGAGCTCCCAACATATCTCTCCGACGTACATGACGTGTTTCATGTATCCCTGCTCAAGAAGTGCTTGAGAGTACCAGAGGAGCAAGTACCGATGGAAGACCTTGAACTTCAAGAGGATCTGACCTATGCAGAGCACCCTGTCCGAATTTTGGACGTAAAGGAAAGGGTCACAAGGAACAAAGTGATCCGATGGTGCAAGGTACAATGGAGGCATCACACCGAAGCTGAAGCCACATGGGAGCGT
The DNA here is from genome assembly GCA_030760725.1 of Neostapfia colusana. Classification (NCBI taxonomy): domain Eukaryota; kingdom Viridiplantae; phylum Streptophyta; class Magnoliopsida; order Poales; family Poaceae; genus Neostapfia; species Neostapfia colusana. The sequence goes on along the minus strand of JASWHV010000005.1, from coordinate 31,370,732 downwards.
GAAGAAGACATCAAGGCACAATTCCCTCATCTGTTCTCTACAAACGAATCTCGAGGGCGAGATTCAATTTAAGGGGGGTAGATTTGTGACACCCTCATTTTTAGTTTCTGCATGTATTAATGTTTCATGTAGAGAAAACATTTAAAAAAGAAGTGGGAACAAAGAAAGTATAAAAATGATAGCCAAAAAGAGCAAAATCCAGTTCACTAAGAGTGCCGAAGACAACTCTCGCGGCCGCTGGCCACGTGGCGCCTTTGGAGCTCATCCCCGCAAAGGGGGAGAGGTCCGACCCTGTGGGACACGTGTTGCCCCCGGAGCTAGCCTCTGCGAAGGAGCAAGGCCAGCCGCAGGACACATGTCGCCTTCGGAGCTAGTCACCACGGAAATCAGAGGACCAGTCGCGTGGGATACGTGTCGATCTCAGAGCTCACCTCCGAGATGTCTGGTTCTATTACACACATGTCACCGCCGGAGCTTATCTCCGGGAGGTCCGACACTGTTGGACACGTGTCGACCTCGGAGCTCATCTCTGAGGAAGGGAAGTCTGGCGCTGTTAGGACACGTGGCACACCCAGAGCCATCTCCGGAGAGAGGGAAGGTCCGGTACTGACACGTGGCATGCGTGGAGCCACCTCTGAATAGAGAGGAGGTCCCGACCGCCAGGATACGTGGCGCATGCGGAGCTCACCTAGTAGCCCCTTTGTAAAGGCTATTTTGTGATCTCTTGGCCATACACCGACGGTTGTGTACTGGTATAATGGAGGTTCTGCAGTCCCCGACGGGTGACAAAATCACAAACTTGTGGGTAAAGAGGTGCAAACTCTGAAGAGTCTTAAAACTATCATGATAGCCGAGCTTACGGTCACGAGCGTCTGGCAAACTTCTATGATTAGTTGGGATGGTTACTGGATATGGTTATTGGTTATGGTTTTGGATGGTTTGGTTTTGGTTTGGTTTTCGGGACTGTTGAGTCCGGGTGATGAGATGGGTTGCATGACTGCTGAGTCATGGCAACGAGGTTGGTCTCGGTGGGAGACGAAGTTGTTTATGAGATGAAATTGTAGCGAATACGAGATGGTATTCGTGAGATGGTAGCGAATACGAGGAGGTATTCGTGAGCAAGAATGAGGTTGGTTGATGTCTAGTTGGGACATGGAAGGTAATGAACATAATGGAGGTATGATTGGTATTTTAGAACATGTTGGGATTACACTCGCTTAAAGATAAGTTGCCGTTTTATCATGGTTTTGATAAATAACTTTGCTTTCTGCAATGAGCCTTTTTATACCTACCTTGTTGTGAGATACATATCATATTTTTTCCCGCACTTGCTGAATACATCATTGTACTCAAACTTGCATTATTATTTCATCATCAGCAACAGGAGAAAATTACTATGAAGATCAAGTGGAGCATTAGGCGTGTAATCTGTCCTCAACCTTACCTGTGGGGATGGAGTAGAGATGGAGCCACTGCTGCTTAGAATTGCTTCCACATTAGTTAGATTGCTTCCACATTAGAATAAAGACTTTCGCTGTTAGATTGAGACTTCCGCTGTGAACATGAGTCCAAGACTCATGGGACATTGTAATAAACTCTGTTATTCATGGTTATATATATATTCTGAATTCAGTTTATGGAACATATGTGTATGTGTGATGAACATACTGAGCACACATATGCATCAGTTCTTGGTTCCGTGGTTTTCCACAGAATTGAGGTCGTCACAGCATACCTGGAAGCTCTTATGGAAACACGTCCGAGAATTCCTGAACCACTGGAATGCTGTCCAATGTTGGTCCTTCGACGTGGTTCAAAATTGCCTTTTCGGTTGTTTGTTGGGCTGACTCAAACTCGACACGAATACCGTGCTCGTTTGTCAACTGCACGTTCCATTCAGCACATTGGATTACTCCGTTGTGCTTGCTTAACGAATCCATCCCGAGTATTATGTCAAGCCCTTGGGAATCCAAGACAATGAGGTTGGCAAGGAAGTCTACCCCCCTTATTTTAAGGCTTACTTTTAGACATACTATATTAGTCATCATCTCTCCACCGAGAGAATTAACTAACATAGCACATTTTAAATATGATATGGGTAGATTATGCTTGGCAACATACTTGGATGATATGAGGAATGTGATGCTCCAGAATCAAATAAAATGGTGGCTGGGTTGGAATTGGCAAGGAACATACCAATTACGACGTCCTCAGCCTGTTGTGCTTCCTTAGCAGAGACATGGTTTACGTTGCCACGAGCATAGTACTGCTGTCCACGGTTTCCTTGATTGTCCCCTCTGTTCGGTGGCGGGTTCTGCCTGGGCATGTTGCCTTTCTGTCCAGGGCCTCTTCTCAGGCACTGGCTCGTGAAGTGTCCTGTTTCTCCACATGCAAAGCATGCCCTGTTGCCTACGGCAGCAGGTACGTTGGGGCGGGGGTTTTGAACAGGAGCGCCTATGTTGGGTCGGGGCACAGGAGGCAAAGGCACACGGCATGCTTGTGCAACGGATCGTTCCTGTGGTGGCTGACTAGGGCGGTATGCAGGAGCGGTCGATCCATACTGTGGTGCAGCTGGGGGCATGTACCGAGGTCGTACGTTGCTCTCTTGGGGCTGGTATGGCATATTCCTCTTGCACTCTCGCTCGATCTCTTGGATCTTGCTTTGCTTTCAACCACTATGGCCTTGTCAACCAGCTTCTGGAAGCTCGCGTAGTCGTTGTTGAGGAGCTGAACCTGGATCTCATTGTTCAACCCTCTCATGAACAGGTACTGCTTCCGTTGGTCTGAGTTGACATCTTCGGGGGCGTACCGGGACACTTGCGTGAACTTGTTGAGATACTCATTCATGCTTTTCTGTCCTTGGTGGAGACCTTCGAACTCCTGTCTCTTGAGCATCATCACACCAGCAGAGATGTATTGAGAGCGGAAACTCTCCTTGAACTCGGTCCAAGTGATCGTCTCAACATGAGCGTTGCATAGGGCATCCCACCAGTCAGCGGCAGCTCCCATGAGTTGGTGCGACGCAAAGAGAACCTTCTCTTGGTCATTGCACTGTACTATGGCATGCTTCATCTCCATGGATTTCAACCTCTCGTCGGCCTACATGGGGTCGTTAGCTTGAGCAAAGGTGGGTGGTCGAGTCCTCATGAACTCTCCCAGTCTGTTATGAGCCTGCGGTGGTGGCGGTGGCGGTGGTGCCGGAACGGGGTTGTTGTTGTTGGCCTGCAACTGACCCAAAGTTTGGATCATGGTTTGCATAAGTTGGTTCTGCATAGCCATCAACCGTTCCAGGTTGTTCTCACCAGCTCCAGGGTTAACAGGAACTTCGTCGTGGCCATCCTCTTGGTTGCCACGGTCGTTCCTTCCTTGGCGGCTGACGTTTTCTCTCACCATCTGTGAGAGAGAACGAAATAGAATAGAGGTTAGAAAGTTAGATGGACCCCCCTCACTATATGCATCAAGGTGGGTTGGACTGTATATATTAGCCCATATGAGGATGTGAACAAGTGCCGAGGCATCTCACATCTCTTTCTACTTATGTGTGAGTATGGACAACGCTTGAGATGTCCCACAACTCACACTCAACATTCAATCACAACAATCATCACAAGGGCTCACACAACTCCTATTCAAGACTTTATTCAATGGGGGTCCTATATGGCTTAGGGTGATGCCAATCTGTGATTCAACTACGGCTTCTCCTAGGTTTGTATCCTATATCAAGGTAGTTCCAATGCCAATCTATGCATCCTATGGTCAGCGTGGCTTAGCTTACCAATCTGTGATCTATCTAGGTTGTATGATCTATCCGTGGCAGATTGATACAAATATGTGTCTGATATCAATCTGTGACCTCTATCTAAGCGTGTAACCTGCAGTCAACCCGTGGCTCTGATACCAATCTGTGACGCCCTGAATTCAGTGGAAAACCACGGAACCGAGAACTGATGCATATGTGTGCCCAGGATGTTCATCACACATACACATATGTTCCACAAACTGAATTCAGAATATATTTATTACCACGAATAACAAGGTTTTATTACAATGTCTCATGAGTCTTGGACTCATGCTAACAGCGGAAGTCATGATCTAACAGCGGAAGTCTTTATTCTAGCAGCAGAAGTCTTCTAACTAATGCGGAAACAATCTAAGCAGCAGCAGTTCCATCTCTGCTCCATCCTCACAGGCAAGGTTGAGAACAGATTACACGCCTAATGCTCCACCTGGTCTTCGTAGTAATCTTCTCCTATTGCTGAGGATGATGCAAGTTTGAGTACAATAATGTACTCAGCAAGTGCGAGAAAATATGATATGTAGCTCATAACAAGGTAGGTATAAAAAGGCTCATTGCAGAAAGCAAAGTTATTTATCAAAACCACGATAAAACAGCAACTTATCTTTAAGTGAATGTAATCCCAACATCTGCTAAAATACCAATCATACCTCCGTTATGTTCATTACCTTCCATGTCCCAACCAGACATTAATCAACCTCATTCTTGCTCACGAATACCTTCTCGTATTCGTGTAAAGGTCCCAAAAATGTGAATACAAAGAAACTCTTGTTTGCAAAAGTTTTGTTTCATATGAGTGAAATTTGGGACTTGTTGAAACTTTTCCCCACATGTGATAACACACATGAGGGCTTCCTTCACACAAGTCAAATGTTTATTTGAGAACTTGTGATAGGAGGATGAATCCCAATCTTCCGAGAGGTAGGGTAAACTTGATTGGGTGGAGATCTCGACGTTGATGATCCAAGACTCCGAACGATTGAAACCCCGTAATCACTACACCACTGCTCCGTTGGTTATCACCCATGTCACACGAATGACCTCGCCACGAAGGCTTATCCCTGCAAGCGCAATCAAGAACACAAGCAAGAACAGAGAAGTTGCAATCAAAACTGAATTGATCACGAATTTGGTGTCTCACAACCGATGATCGGCGACACTGTTCAATGACAGATTGTAACTAAGCAAAACCCAGCTGTTTGTGACGGCGGCTAGGGGGTATAAAGGAGGTGGAGGACGACCTGGGGGGTGCTGGGGTCTTGACCTAACTCTAAGACACGTACATAATGGACTTGAGCTAGATACAAGGCCCAATGGCCCAACTAGGTGATGCAACACCCTGACAGACTCTAAACTTTATATTGTTTCGAAGTTTCCTGTCGACTACGATGGTATTTTGATGTGGGGCCAGTTCGATTGGAAAATTTATCCTCTCAGCTTTCCGTGCATATTTAGAACGTCAAAAATGGAGTCCATATGCCTCCTGTGCATCCATTTTAAGGTGGACTGCTCCTGGGCCCAAGTTGGACTCGACTTTGAGTTGGGATCGGTCTCTAACTTCTTGTTGGCGTATTTTCTGGTCCTCCACACCTCCAAATCACTCTCCATGTATCTCCATGTCCTCTCCATGGTTCCTAATCATAATTAATCCATTAGGTAGCAACATACTCTCAAAATTCACATATAAAGAATTGTTCAGGAACGAGCTCACCTCTAAATTCAATTTTCGTGCTCGAGCTCTAGTAATTGGACCTTGCATGTCTACCATGTAAGTGTTGTGTATATCTGAAGGAGTGATATCCACATCAACTTGGAACCATAGAGGGGTCTAAAACCAAGATGGGAAGTTCCCATGTGTGTGAGAAAACAAAAATCAGGTTGGGAACAATTTGTTCAAACAAAAATTTAAATGAGAACAACACAATGAAATTCAAAACTGTTGTGCTGAAAATCTTATTTGCAGCAGCCAAAATAAAAATCAGGTTTCATATTTGAATTCCTTGGGTCCAAATTAGGGGGTGTGCAAATTTTCATGATTTATGGAAATGATTTGCAACCCATTTTTCGAAAATGGACTTTAAATAGCAAAGAATTCAAATCCATGTTTGAATTTGGATGAAACTTGCCCAATTATCCAAATGCATATCAGATTTGAATTCTCACAATTGAATTCACTCAATATTCAAACTTGAGAGATATTTTGAGGGACATAAGAAGGAACTGAACAATGGGACCACATGTCATTGAGAGGACTGAATATTGCAAAAGATCTTCAGTCCACAGTCTCCATTTGATTTCCTCCCACGCGAAGCAACGACCGAGCCGACCTCCCTCCGCTTGACACCGAGCTCAGCCGGCAGCCACCTCCTGGTGAAAATCCGTCGCGCTGGAGAGCGGCCTGGGTGCCTTTAAACACTGCCGTGCTCCCTTCCTCCCTCATCACCGAAGCCTCGGCCTGTTCTCCCTCCTCACGCAAGAAAAACAGACCGAGCGCTGCCGCCGAGCTCTCGGTCGATCGGCCATCACCTAGCCCGCGTGGGGACTTCAGCTTTGCAGCAAAACCACAGAACAGAACCCTCCTCGACCTCCTCGAGCCATCGCCAAGGGCGTTCGTGCTCTCCACACCGAGTTAACCTAGCTTCCGCGGCGGCAGTCACACAACAGCAACGCGGCGCTCTCGTGGGCAGCACCACAGAGCGGTTTTCACGACCGAGCAAGGCCACCGTGGGACGCTCGACATCTCCCTGCAGCTTCCACCCGAAGCACAGAGCCTGTCTCTGCCTCTCGATGGCGAATTTCAAAGATCCTCTCCGGCCGGGGAAAACTGACCTTCCAGTATGATTCTGCAAAATTCCCGATGGATTGTTGTTTAGACACCACGAAACTTCACACACACGGGCTACACTTTAGGGCACACCAGTTTTCTTTTGAAACCTCGCACGAAACACACTGTGCAAGGTGCAATTTCACTTTTTACCATGGCGGCTATGGCGGGAAGGTGCGTGTGCACGGTGAACCCTAGGTTAGAGCCGTTTCCGAGCCCATGTGCGGCCATGCCTAGCTTTGCCAACCTCCACTGGTGCTGTAGAGCCTTTCCAGCAAGCTTTTGACGGGCTAGAGCGTCGGGTCGACGTCGCCGGACCTCATCCGAGCCGATGCGCCGTCGCCGGCTAGTTTAGGGGCCCTGCCAGCTCGAGAAAACCCCAACAGCGTGTTCCTCGTGTTGAATTAGGGGCTGGCGGCGAGTTTCAGCGTCAGGGGTGGCCGGACGACCGATCCCGGAGCTACTCCGGCGAGCCCGGCGGCGGGGTCGCGCGGGAGCGGGAGGTTGAAGACGACCTCACCGGTCCTGCCTGTCAGCAACTCGGGAGAGGGGGCTGGATACTCTGTGGCGCGGGATCGATTGTAACAGCGCGGGAAATAACCCTGTGACCCCGTGTGGCACGCTCCCAGCAGCGGACACGTGTACCCGTGGTCCCACCGTCAGTTTAAACTTTTCCCGAATTTATTCAAATCCCAGATTTTTACCCAAACTTTAGAAGAGCATAACTTTTGCTAGGAACCTCCAAAATTAGTGATTCAAATCGGGTTAGATTCAGATTGACAAACTCTATCCAAATATGCAACCCAATTTGTATGAAGGTCTTTATTTAGTTCTGGAAAATTCTTTAAAGCTTTTCAGCAAAAGAATTTTAGAGGGAGTTTTGACACGACCCCACGGTCTTGTCAAGCCAGGATCACGCTGAGGGGTGCTGCGTTGCACAGCACCGGATAACACACGTCAAAGGCACAAAGCGGAAGCAAAGTTTATATTACATAAAGTGGTTTATGAACATGTTTACATCAAAATAAGTCCAGTCTACACTCACGGGCGTAGACTACGCATCAAGTCCACGTTCAGCCCTTGAACGTGTCCTTGCTAGCACACACGCACACTAACTCTGCGGCGTGCATGACTCCCACTCGACGGGGTTCCCCTCCTGGGGTTCCGTCTCCTCTTCGGGAGTCCCTTCCTCATAGAACCCTGCAAAAGCTTCAAACACAAGCAGTGAGCACGAAGGCTCAGCAAGTCTGACCTGTCTCTCCTAAACATGGAACTTCTACATGAGGGGTGATGGGTTACATGAGGTAAAAATCATTTGCAAAGACTCGCCTAATTAGTAGAACCTTACTTTCAAGTTTTAGCAGCAGGTTGTGGATAACCTTACGCTAAGGCACATGAGAGAGCCGCAATCAAACAAGAAACGCATTTCTCTCATGTACTTTGCCCAAAGTTGAAAAGAACTTTAGTTAGCTCTAAACTACAGCAAATCATTAGCAATCAAGTCCATCTTTCAATCATCAACATTTTAATATGCAACTAGCCTGTTCTTTCTACGTCACGGTACAGTGAACAAGTGGTACTCACTGACCGCGAGGGACAGCAATTATAATCGATTTACACCTGCAGGGTTACCCGAACAACCCGTCACGTACGCCCGTACTCGATGTTGCCTACAACAACCATCACGGACGCCGTACACAACTACCTTTCACCCGTTAGCCAAATGTTGAACCGGTCCAATCTTCCGGAGCAAGAGGTCTCTGCACGCGCATCTCAGTGCCGCCAGCCGATTTACACCTCGAGCTCTCAACCTACCCTCTGAACGACCAGCTATGCCTCAACACCCAGCTACCCGAGTTACATCGGTTTCCCGGTTCCCATATAGCCGGTAGGTCTTCGGTACTGTTCTAGCTTGTTCAACAGGCCCGCACACGGCTCGGTCCTCAATCGACACAAGCGGAGCTACAGCACACAGGCCTCAAAGTCCTGCTGCCCTTACCCTCCGCTCGGTCTCATTTTTCTTGCCATGCGTATCATGTGCTATCTCTACCCGAGTCGAGTGCCTCTAGCCTATGCTCGCGAGTAGTTCCAACTACTCGACTTGTACCGAACCCTACACTATCTTAGCATTGCAGTAGCCAACGGGGTTTGCAATCCTAAACCCAACCCATGGTTTTCTTGGCTATGCAATTGGGTTTCCAAAGAAGACTCTAATGGAAGTATTAATGGTACTCAAGTAAGTGCTCAAAACAATAAAAATTTGTAAAAAGGTTAATGCAAACCGGAGCTTGCCTGCTTTGTAGAGTAGTTGTATATAATAGAAGTTAGTAATCTTTAATCCATTGATCTTTCTGAACTCGTTCAACTGATCCGTACGTCAAGGAATGGCTCCGTCGAAGTCCATCGTGAACCCTATCGGCATGTATATGCAATTGTATTTTATAATGCAATTTGAGGATTTAGAGATTAAAACTTCCTAAGAACAGAGGCTGTGTAGAGGTCCTAGGATGAAGTGGTTGCCTCTGTTGTGCAAAGAACTCACAAAGAAACTAAATCTACCTTAGATGTTTCATTACATCCCCAGCTAAGTGTCTAATGACATATAAGATGAGCCCTAATGATTTGGACATAACTAAAGATCTTGATCTCCAATGACTTTAAAATTTTTACGGGAAGTCTTATACACTACACAGGGATTTAGCTTGCCAAATTGCAGCTAAAGTGGAAGGAAATTGTGTCCCCCACAATTTCCACACTAACCCTATGTTGTTCTTCACATCCAATAGAATGGAGAACCAGGATAGGGAGACTCAAGGCTTAATTTGAGTTGAAAATTTGCATGTGAATTCCTGGTCACATGGAAGTGCCCTGGACCAAAAATGAACACTTTTCATTGAGTGTTTTATTCAGAACAATTCCTTTAGCAATTAAGCAAAAAGAAATTAATTCTGACTTAATTCACATGTTCATGCCCAACTTAGTGAACTACCATGTTAATTATAGTTCATGGAGTCTGCATGAATTTTCCTAGGGTTTTTGGAGCTCAGAATTGTCCAGAATTGAATCTCCATGTCTTGGAAATTTCTCTGAACTGTATTTATTTGAATACAGCAATTCAAAATCTGAACTTCTCCTGCTCAAATCAACTCCAAATGAGCTGAAACTTTTACAGGAGTCTAGTAACACCCTAAGGAATATTCTGGCAAACGTTGAGGATTTTTGGATGAACAAAACTCCCTCTAAAATTCTTTTGCTGAAAAGCTTGAAAGACTTTTCCAGAATTAAATAAGGACTTTCATACAAATTGGGTTGCATATTTGGATAGAGTTTGTCAACCTGAATCTAACCCAATTTTAGTCTCTAAATTTGGAGGTTCCTACACAAGGATATGAGCTTCACAATAATTGGGAACAATCTGAAAATGAGCTCTGTTCTATTTTCAAATTTTCAGAGACATAAGGAATTAACACCACATTTGACCAATCAAATTAGGTCCAATGCCTCTGAAATTTTCACTGGAGTTCAGGTGTTTTTGGAAGAACCTCCTGCCCAAATTTCGGAATTTTCCAATATATAGAACTCCTGGAATAAATCCTACAAGATTTTCCTTATGTGAATTAAGGAGCCAAATCCAGGGATTTTCATAATTATTGGGCTGCACCCCTGGATACTACTCTTTGTGAGGAATCCAACAAAATTTGTTTCGCAATTTTTGGACATCCCCACACAATGTCATGGCTCTTCAAAGATTGTACTGGAAACTGAAAATCCTAGAAATGTTTAAACGCTGATGGTGGGTCCGGCTACGTGTCACTCACAGAAACAAAGGCACACGGGGCCACACATATTCCTCTGTGCAGTCACACCGGATCCCACAGCCACAGAAGATCAGGGTTTTAAACTTTCTCTCACTGACGACTGGGCCCGCCGACCCCTTCTTCCACCTCGGGTCAGTTCCCGCGCTCAGGGTGCCCGCGCCGCCGCCCTCACCGGAGATCGCCGGAAACCGATCTCCTGGCCTCTGCCCGAGCCCTTGCTCGCCGCTAGGGCCTAACCTGCCCTGCTGAGCAAGATGGTGATGTTTCCCCGAGCCGGCAAAGCCTCTACGGTAGCTAGCGACGCTGCGGCAGCCCGGCACCTCATCGGCGACGTCGTCCGGCCATCCTAGTGCGCTAAAAGCTTGGTAAAAAGGTGCTACAGCACCAGTGAATGATGGGGAAGCTCGACCTAGCCTCAAAAACGTTCGGGAACTATGGCAAATAAGCTTTCACCGTGCGACCGTGGTCCCCCGGTTCGGTTGCCGGTAGAAAACCCCGAAATACTTGCTCCGAAATCTGAATTTAGCTCTCTCCCACATAGGGGTACTTCCCTACTTGGTTTCAAATTCCTTTTTGTTCCATGTTCTCAAATAACCATTGAACTTGTGTAGAGGGAGCTTTCATGTGTATTATCACATGTGAAAAAGTTTAAACAAGTCCCATTTTTCCTACATATGAACTAACTTTGTGCAAACCTAAGTTTCTTTGTGCTCATATTTTTGGGACCTTTACAAGTTTGGTTTGTCCAAAAATCCTCAAATTTGCCAGAATATTCTTTAGGGTGTTATTAGACTCCTGTAAAAGTTTCAGCTCATTTGGAGTTGAATTGATCAGGGTAATTCAGATTGTAAGTTCCTGTATTCAAATGAATACAGAAACATTTCCAGAGAATTTCGAAAACTTGTAAATCCAGTTCTGGGCAATTCTTAGCTCCAAAAATCCCAGGAAAATTCATGTGGACTCTATGAATTATAATTGAAATTGTGGTTCACTGAGTTTGACATGAACAGGTGTGTTAACTCAGAATTAATTCATCTTTGATTAAACACTTAGAGAATTGTTCTGAATAAACCACTCACTGAAAAGTGCTAAATTTTGGTCCAGAGAACTTTCTTGTGACAAGGAACTCACATGAAAATTCTCAGCTCCATTAGAGCTCTGGATCACCACTGTCATGTGTGATCTCTTAAGGTGATCAACACTTAAGTGGGAAAAGCACTCAACATTTGATCATAGCGTTTAAACCCAACCCAAACCACTAGCACCAGTGTCATTTTAAATTCTTCAACAGAGTTCCAGTTTTAAAACTGTCAATACATCTTATTAGCAAAAGCTTTTCCATTAAATACATATGCATGATCATATCGTGCAGCATATACGTGAAGGAGGGAGAAGGACTTAAAGTGAAGATCAAGAAGGAAGGGAAGGCAAGTGATCAAGCTACAAGTGATCATCACTAACTGATTGTAACCTTAGCCACCTGCAAAACAGGCAAGTCCCGGTTTGCATTTAAACAGTTTTATAAAGCATTTTCATTTGTAGAGATCATAGCTTTGCATCATTGATTGCAGTAAGTCTAGATGATATTGAAAACCCACTTGCATGACCAGAAATACCTAAGAGAGAAAGGGTAGAATAGCACCTCCTCTAGTGGATTTGGCTACGCTAAATGTTAGTAGGAAAGGTCCGGTAGAAGTCGAGTAGTTGGAAGCTACTCGCGAGTTTAGGGCTGGTTTACTCGGAACGGGTCCGAATTAGAAAAGATGAGGAAAGTTCACACATAAGAAATGGAGACCAGGCAGGGAGGTTTAGATGCAGCAGGTTGCAGGCCATGCGTACCGGGTTGTGTTGTGTACCGGGCATGTACTGATTCCAATCACCGTCGCATGTTTGAGTTGTGTACCGGGCGCATACTGGCTATATGGGACCCAGGAAACCGATGTACCTTGGGTGATCCATAGTGGAACTTTTCAACTGCCTTAGGCTTTCGGCGTCAGGGTAGCAGGAGGTAACTCGCTTAAGAACATACCACTGCAGGTATGTACCTTGAGGGAGCTTGCGTACTCGGGGCAGTTGGACTGCGTCCAATGTGGAAGATCTTGGGAAAGGTGGCCGTGTACAACGTAAGTCAAGGTTGCTGCCGGCAACTCGGAGTACGGGTGTACGTGTTGTAAAATCCCCAAAAGTGGTAGCAAGAAAAATTCAGCTCATGTACACTTATGAAAAATGAGGGGAATTAAAACTTTGAAGTATAATAAGTGTGAGTTCAAAGTGAGGGTTTAGACTTCCCAAAACTTCCAAACATGGAGACCTAAATGCACAACTTGGATCTTCATAGTCCAAATATTCAACCTTCCAAATTTCAGCTCATTTGGAGGAGTTTTAATATTTGTTTGGGAATAAAAGGAGAAGCCCTCTAATCTGAATTTCAAATTCAGATTCAAATGCCAATTCCCTCAATTTGAAAATTGGGTTTCACAAATGTGTTCTCCACCTTTGAATGAGCAGCCATGCCAAAAATTGGAAATTTTGGAGCTGGTTTGCTATATTTTTGAGGCAATACAAAGTGGAGAATTCAAACTCCTTTTCAAATTCAAATGATCAAACCCCATTCAAATCCTACACCAGAATTCAAACCATTTGAATTCTGCAAATTCAAACTTAACTTTGGGATGAAGTAAAGCTTTTAATGTTGAGTTGCTGGGGGAAAAATATCAGAAAAGTTTGACTAAACAAAGGGGGAGGTGGGGCCCAATTGTCAGCCACCTAAAGCAAACAACCGACTGTTTTTCCCTCTCTCTCTCTGTTCCCGGTTGATCGCGGCGCGAAAGCTCCAGGAAAAGCGCTCCCCCCGACGTCCTCACCGAGACACCGAGCTGGTTCTCGCTGGCCGACGTCGGCGCGCGCGCGTTGGCGATAAGAGGGGCCACCCGAGTACCCCAGCGCTACTTCTCCTCCTCCTCAGCTCGTGCAGCGCCGCGACAGTCTCATTTCCACTGAACACCGCCGCTCAGCTCTCTCCGATCGACCACAGCCCTCCAAGCTCGATTGCTCGAGCGCTCCACAGCAAATAGCATCGCCGGGACGTGCTCTAGCCCTTGCCAAAGCCCCTTCGAGGTTTGTCGGTCCGAACTGCTCGAGAAACGCGGATTGGCGCCAAAGCTTCAAGGTGCCCGGACCTCGCCGTTTCGGCTCTCCGTCGACAGCAGCAACCGGCCACCCTCTCCCCCGACTTCCTATACAAGAAAGGTGCGTGGACATGTCCTTGTCGTGTAGCAGGAGGCCGTTTAGCGTCTGCTAGGACCGGTAGCGAGAATTTCACCGTTTCCCCAAACGGTACACCGACGGGTAGTGCACGGTCTAGCCAAAAATTTGTGGTGCACGATCCTTTAGACCTCGAGTAAGCTTGCACAGAGCTTCTCTACTTCCTAGCGCCTCTCCTCGACGAAGAACCAAGCAAAAACATCAAGAAACGAGGGAGCCCTAGCTGTTTTCTTAGTCGTCAGTGCAAAAGCACCTCAGGTCGCCGGTGAGGTCCCCTCTCCGGTGGGTTTCAGGGAGAGCGAGCTATGGGTCGAGGATGTCCATAGGACACTGGTGCTTTTGGAGCCAACCATAGCCCGAAAGACCCACTGTTGAGGGAGAGCGAGGTCGCCGAAGTAAGGTTCGACATGGTCGCCGGTGCAAGCACTTTTCCGGCCGTTGTCATCGGCTCCCGACCCCACCATCGTGTTCAGCACGGTGCAGAACTCACAGGCGGCGAGTTTGACGAAGTTCGGACCACAGGAACCCTGTCCCGGTGAGCCTCGCCGGCGTGCGCCGCCGCGGAAGGCGCGGGCAGCGCGAGGAAGACGAAGGAGGGCCAGTCCCACCGGTCAGCCTCCGGGTTCGCGCGAGGATCGGTTTGTGGCGCGGGATCTGGTGCGGCTGCGCGGGAATAACCCCGTAGCCCCGGTGTTGCTAAAATCTGACTGGTCCGAATTAAACCAGTGGGCCCAGCCCAATTATTTGAAGTTTCTATTAGAGAAATAATTCCAGAATTTAGCTGATCTTTGCAAGCCCATAACTTTGTGTAGAAAACTCCAAAAAGAGTGAGACAAATTTTGTTGGATTCCTCATGAGGAGTACTTCACAGAGAAACCAATTTTTGGCTATGAAAATGCCCAGGAATTTCTGTAGAATTGTTTTTAGTAAATCCTTTAGGGATTTATTACAGGAGCAATTCTTTATGAAATATTCCCAAATTTGGGTAGCAAATCCTTTTCATAGATGCTGATCTCCTGTAAAAATTTGGGCTTCATTGGAGGTCATTTGCTAGGTCAAATTACCTTCTCAAGTTCAGCCTTTATTTGAAAATTCAAATATAAACAGAAACTGTTCAGCACTTCTGTCCAAACTTCAAAAAAATTCATATCTCTCTGATGGTAGCTCCAAAAATGGTGAAAAAAAATTTGTTAGAACCATGGAGACTTACCCTAATCAGATCTTCCACCATTAGCTATGTCAAAGCTCCTGAATTGGGCCCAAAATTCAGAGAAGCATTGTACTTGTAGGAATTTTAAAGACTACATTGTGCAATGACATGTCTCCAAATTTGACTCAAATCATCCTTAGAGAGTCTAGTATCCACTGTAAAATTCCCAAAGCCAATTAATGATTTTAAATAGCAGTAGCTATGAGTAGAAGTCCAATTCTTATAAATCCTTAATACTTATACATGTATTTTATTACATTTCATAATAGTGACCGAAATTGAGAACGCACCGGAGCCCTTGGACGTCCTCCCACCAGAAGCTGACTTTCCGTTTAACTCGCAACCAGGCAAGCCCCGGTTTGCACTTAAGTACCTTTTATAAAGTTTTTCCTTTGTACCATTTATGTCTAGGTTGAATGTTTGCATTAGAGTTAGGGTGATTGAAACCCCACTTGCATAGCCTCTTTAAATCCTATGGAGGGTTGGGTAGATTATAAACTCGACGAGTAGAGAATGCCATGCTAATGTATAGGATCTCGGTAGAAGTCGAGTGGTTGGAAGCTACTCGCGAGATAGTACTTATTACACGGAATGAAAAGAGGTAGAAAATGGCTTAAGTTATGAAAATGAGACCCAGCAGGGGGGATAGGAAGCAGTGAGCAGAGGTCTCACGTGCGTAGCCCTGTTGGTGTCGGTTGAGGACCGTCCGTGTGTGGCCCTGCTGGACAAGTATCGAACAGTACCGGATGCATACTGGCATATGGGAACCAGGAAACCGATGTAATTGGTTAACCTGGGTGTCGAGGCTTACCCAACCGTAAATAGGAGTGGGTTGAGGGTAGCAAGGTGTAAATCTGCCGGTGGGCACAGTCACGCTCCACGCGGGGACCTCCTACCCGTTACGGATGGACCGGTTCGGTATTTGGGTTGCCTTTGAAAGGTTGTTGCATACAACAGAGTAGGAAGGGGTGTGGAATCACGCTTCTGAAAGTGGGTGTATGTGACGTGTTATCCGGGTGTGTCTTGATTGCAATCACCGTCCCTCGCGGTTATTTGAGTACCTGCTTGTTCACTGCGCTGTGACGTAGTAAGAAGTGAAATAAGCCAACTGAAAATGCTGTATGGATCTTAATGTCTTGAATACCTTGATTGCAGTAGAGATAGAGCTAACTAAGTTTATATTCCACTTTGGGCATCTCCACATCGGGGGAAAGCGTTTCTTATTTGATTGTGGACTTCCGATGTGAGGGCTGCTTAAGACACATGAATCTGCTGCTATAAAACTGAAAGTAAGGACCAACTTATAGGCGTGTCTTTGTCGCACATTCCTTTCCCCATCTTACATATCCTTGCACGTAGAGTTCCATGCCTAGGGTTGACGGTTAAGACTTGCTGAGCCTTCGTGCTCACGGTTGCAATATTTGAGCTGTGTGCAGGTGAGAGTTATGAGGAAGGTTCTGAGGATGAGGCGATGCCCCCGTCGGGGTACACGGCCGAGCTGGAGCCATGCACGCCGCCGTAATCTCCGGTTCCTTGCTGCTAGTGTGTAGCATCCCCGGGCTGGACGGCTGCACTTTTGCTTAGTTAGGGTTTGAGAGCAACTATGTATATAACTTCTGCTGTTAATTAGGTTTTGTAAAAAAAGACTTCCGCTGTTTTATATCAAGTAAAAGTTTATATGTTGTTCTTTATTCTTTTCGTGTCTGCTGTTGGGTGCCGCATCGCACGGCACCACCCTATGCGATCTTGGAGTGGGTGAACCACGGGGTGGTCCCCACAGCCGTGGTATCAGAGCCGCATTGGGAATAGCACGCTCGAAAAGAGCCTATTTCGAAAACTTAGAAGTAGTCGAGTGAGGATTAGTCTTTAAGCCCACATAATGTCTATGATAGTAGTAGTTACTAAGGTGGAAAAGCTAACTTATGTGTTATACATTCTGTAACGACGCTCCGACGTCAGGTAAGAGGTAAGGTACGCCACCGCAGGCGGATCAATTGCGGTAACTCCCCATACGAGTAATAGTATGGTATGGTATACCGTGGCTTGGCACGGTAGTGAATATGAGTCTCTGAACCTCTCAATGGTTCTGAGAGCATATGAAAACGCTGATCTCCAGTGTGCTTTAGGCAAAAGTGAGAATACCCCATCGTGTGGTAAGCAACACGATAGTATGCAACTCTTCAACGTTCAATGTTCAAAGGGCCATACGCAGCGCTCGCCATCGGCGTGCCTCAACGGTCAAGAGGCAGTAGGTGGTATCCGTTGGGTTGATAATTTTCCCAACCGTGACGACCCGTTCACGCTCTACTCGGGTTCCCCGTCGTGTGGTGTGAAAACACGACCATGTACCTTGAGACGTGGCTTGACTCAAGGACGATCCGTATGGCAATGATACAGACCGTATGTTTTTACTATGATATGGAACTGCCTGAAATGCTAAAACCTTTGTGTGCACCATTATTGTGTGTTTTCTGCAGGTACATTAACCACGTTAGTACATGACGTGTAGAAACCGTTGTGAGTGACGACTTTAGTTCCACCATTTGACATGTATATGCCGGAATACCGGTTTAGGATTTTTCTTTGGTGAGGAAACGTAGTACCGACTGCATAAAAGTTTATTTTCAAAGAAAAGAGTCAAAATGAAGTTTAGGATTTCATTTAGGGGTTAGTAAACTCCTATATTGAACTAAGAGTCAATTGGGAGTATAGGTTCAATTCCAAAAGCTTAGGAACAATCTCCCCTGTTTTTGGCAGAAAATTTTCTGAACTTGAACAGGGCATAACTTAATATTGGTCGAACCAATGGAGGTGTGGGATACCATTCTGGAAAGGTTTTGAAGTCCTCTACAACTTTTCTGTAGAGCTCCGGAACAAAATATCCCTCCAAATGGATAAAAATCTCAGATGAGTAGGTACTGTCCAGATACAGGGCAGACCAAAAGCTCTCTGGAATTTTCTGTATTTCAACCAAAACACTTAGTTTCACCGTTCGACGTCCAGTGGCTGTTGTAAAACAGCGAGTTGGAGTCGAAGGGTTTATGCATTTGACATATCACTTCGAGTTAGTACATGTTTGGGTCCAATACAATAGCGAGGAAGTACGCATGCTAACACACTTAACATCCCGTGGTGACCCCGATGGTCGAAATGAACTTTTAACCCATAAAGTTCAATACTTAGGAACTCGATCGTATGACACGGTCCAGGGATGTATATGGTGCATAAACTTTATACTTTATCCATATGTGTGATTGTTATGTGCGTTGTTTATCCCATTCTCGCATTACTATTGTATAGACTGGATGAGCTAAACCCACATGTGCTGATCGTTTGAATGGTCTAAATGCAGAATGGTGCGGACACGTTCAACACAAGAGGAGGGAGGTCCGAGTCAAGTTCGTGGTGATGAGTCTCCACCTCCGGAGCAAACCACGACACAGCAGCAACCACCTCCTCCACCGCCAGAACTTCCAAGGAATCTTGCGGAGGTTCTCGCTGCAGTGCTCGGCTCGCGCGACGAGCAAACCGAGTTGCTGCGGATGCTAGTGCAGCAGAATGCGTCCCATCAGGGAGGACGCCAAGACAATGGGCAACGCCAGCCCCAACAAAGCTCGTATTCAGAATTCATGGCGACCCATCCACCGGTCTTCACGGAGGCCGAAGAACCTTTGGAGGCGGACAGCTTTATCCGCACTCTAGTGGCAAAGTTCGGGCTGCTACGATGCACCGAACACCAGAAGGCGCTGTATGCAGCGCAACAGCTTCAAGGAGAAGCCGGTACCTGGTGGGAAAACTACACCTCCTCCTTACCGGCTGGCCATGCCGTTACATGGACGGAGTTCCGGGAGGCGTTCCGCGCCTATCACATACCTCCCGGTGTGATGGAAATGAAGCTCCAGGAGTTCCTGGCGCTACGGAAAGGCGAGAGGAGTGCTCATGAGTACTCCAGGTTATTCAACCGGCTGGCGCAGTATGCGCCAGGATTTGTGGGCACGGAAGACAACAAGCACAATGCGTTCTTCCGGGGCCTGAACTCCAAGATGAAGGTCCATATCGCCCAAAGCAATCGCGGCACATTCAACGATCTCGTTAATGCCGCGATTCTACAAGAGAATGCTCAGCGCGAGCGCGGTTCTGACAAGAGGAGACGCAGCACGCTGACGAGCAGCAGTGGTGGGACACCACAGAAATACCGCATGGTGTATCGCTCACCATCCGGTCAGAGATGGCAGCCACCGGCGCGACCGCCTCAGTTCCACGGTCGACAATATAATGTGCCGGGCTTTCGACCGACGTATCCACCACAGCAACAGCAGCAGCAAAGGATGGTCCCGCGTGCGCCTCAGTTTCAACAGTGTGCACCGGGATTCCGTCCTCAAGTCGGCGGGACCCCGACACCTTACACGTGTTACACGTGTGGCCGTGTCGGGCACATTTCGAGGGACTGCCCCGAGCCGCGACAGGGCAGGGGTGCAGCACCGTATCAGGGTGCTAATCAGCCCCCGCAATCAGCCCAAGAAACCAGCATAAAAACCTGGCAACGTCCACCACTTAGCCCTTGAAGACGTGCCGGAAGGCGAACCCATCCTCGCGGGTACGTTCTCTTACCTAGATCATCCCGTAGTCATACTTTTTGACTCCGGTGCCACCCATAATTTCATAAGTCAGTCTTATGTTATTAAATATCAACTGCCTATAATTCCCACAAATAATTCATATTTGATATGTTCTCCGGGTATGAAAATAACAGCTGACAGAATGGTCTATAGTGCACCATTACAATTGGGTGGAAATCTATATCCGACTTCTCTAATCATGTTAGAAAGTCAAAAACTTGATGTCATTTTAGGAATGTCATGGCTACATCGCCATGGTGCTGTTCTTGACATCATTCCACGTGTGGTTCGTTTAAACTCTCCACTTCATGAACCACATGTTCTTATTCTTGACTATTCGGCTCAAGAAACCCCAGCCACATATAACACGGAAGTCACGAAACTTGAGGATATTCGTGTGGTCCGTGAATACCCGGATGTCTTTCCGGATGATCTTCCGGGTATGCCACCCGAAAGAGATGTCGAGTTCAAGATTGAACTTGTACCGGGGACGACACCGATCTCACGGAGACCGTATAAGATGGCTCCAAATGAGCTGTCTGAACTAAAGGAGCAGCTCAACGATTTGATGAAGAAGGGTTTCATTCGACCGAGTTCCTCGCCATGGGGATGCTCAGCGCTGTTTGTGAAGAAGAAGGATGAAACCTTGAGGTTGTGTGTGGACTACCGACCTCTCAATGCCGTCACCATCAAGAATAAATATCCACTGCCCCGCATTGATATCCTCTTTGATCAACTTGTGGGTGCGAGTGTATTTTCCAAGTTGGATCTTCGCTCCGGATATCATCAAATCAAGATCCGAGCGGAGGATATCCCAAAGACGGCCTTCTCGACGAGATATGGGTTGTATGAATACCTCGTCATGTCCTTTGGTCTCACCAACGCCCCGGCACACTTCATGTATCTCATGAACTCAGTGTTCATGCCGGAGTTGGACAAGTTTGTGGTGGTGTTCATAGACGACATCTTGGTTTACTCCAAGACTGAAGAAGAACACGCCAAACACTTGCATATCGTGCTTCAACGATTAAGAGACCATAAGCTTTATGCCAAGTTCAGCAAGTGCGAGTTTTGGATCAGCCAAGTGCCATTCCTTGGCCACATTATTTCTGCAGAAGGCATTGCAGTTGATCCAAGCAAGATCGAACAAGTGCTGAAATGGAAGTCCCCCACATCAGTCCATGAAGTCAGGAGTTTCCTCGGGTTAGCAGGATATTATCGGAGATTCATACCAAATTTCTCCAAACTTGCTAAGCCAATGACTGAACTGTTGAAAAAGGGGATCAAATATGTTTGGCGCTCAGCTTGTGAAGAAGCTTTCCAAGCATTAGTGAAGCATCTTACAACAGCCCCGGTGTTAGCTCAACCGGATACAACCAAGCCCTTTGACGTATATTGTGATGCGTCTGGCATCGGGCTTGGCTGTGTATTGATGCAAGGAGGAAGAGTGGTCGCCTATGGCTCATGTCAACTTCGTAACCACGAGCAGCACTATCCGACTCATGATCTTGAGCTTGCTGCTGTGGTGTTGGCATTGAAGATGTGGAGGCACTACTTACATGGAAACTTAGTGCACCTCTACACCGACCACAAAAGTCTGAAATATATATTCACTCAAAAGGAGTTGAATATGCGGCAACGGAGATGGCTAGAACTGATCAAAGACTATGAGATCGAGATTCACTACCACCCCGGGAAGGCAAACGTGGCTGCCGATGCCTTAAGCCGCAAATCCCATGTCAATAGTCTGTCCATCACCCCACTTGAAGAGGAGGAGCCGAGTCTGTACTTGGTTCCATATGGGGCATTATATAATCTTGCTCTCATCCCTACAATACGAGAGGAGATTATGGAAGCTCAGAAGAAGGACGTGGGAATGTCGCACATTCGGCGAAGGCTGGAGAATGGTGAAATGAAATGCTTCCGAAGAGATGAACACGACACGCTATGGTTTAAAGACCGTATAGTGGTACCCCGTGACATGAAGCTTCGGAAGAAAATCTTGGACGAGGCTCATTTGTCCAAGTATTCTATTCATCCGGGCAGCAACAAGATGTACCAGGATCTGAAAACCAGATTTTGGTGGACACGGATGAAGAGAGAAATCGCGAAATACGTATCCGAATGTGATACGTGTCGGCGTGTGAAGGCCGACCATATGCGTAAAGCCGGACAACTGCAACCATTAAACATTCCGGCGTGGAAGTGGGAGGAGATCAGCATGGACTTCATAGTCGGATTACCTCTCACGTCTCACAAACATGACTCGATTTGGGTGATAGTCGATCGGCTAACCAAGTCGGCTCATTTCATTCCCGTACATACAAAGTACGTGGCCAAGCAATATGCGGAGCTGTACATTGCTAAGATCTTATGTTTGCACGGTGTCCCCCGCTCTATCATTTCAGATCGTGGTGCGCTGTTCGTCTCTCGGTTCTGGGAACAGCTGCACGCATCACTGGGAACCAAACTGATCCAAAGCTCCGCGTATCACCCGCAAACGGATGGTCAAACTGAACGGGTGAATCAAGTTCTTGAAGACATGCTACGCGCTTGTGCCATCCACCACGGCAAGAATTGGGACGATCATTTGCCGTTGGCAGAGTTTTCTTACAACAATGGCTATCAAGCTAGCATCAAGATGGCGCCGTATGAAGCTCTCTACGGCCGGAAATGTCGTACACCTCTCAACTGGTGCGAGTCCGGCGAGCGAGTTATCTACGGAATTGAACTTGTGAATGAAGCGGAAGAACGAGTGCGAGTAATACAAGCCAATCTTAAGGCCGCTCAATCTCGTCAGAAAAGCTATGCGGATAAGAGACGCCGCCCTCTCCACTTCGACATCGGGGACCATGTTTATGTCCTTGTGTCTCCGATGAAGGGAGTTCACCGTTTCGGAGTGAAGGGTAAACTTGCGCCGCGGTTCATTGGTCCGTTCACCATCATTTAAAGATGCGGACCCGTGGCCTATCATATAGATTTACCGGCGTCGCTCGCGGGCATTCACAACGTCTTCCACATCTCTCAGCTGAGAAAGTGCCTCAAGCCCTCGACTGAAATCCGCACAGAAGACATAGACCTTCTTCAACCGGACCTCACGTACACGGAGTATTCCATCCGGATCATCGATGAAAAGGCTCGTGCCACAAGAAACCGGACCTTATGGTTCTACAAGGTCTTGTGGAGTAACCATACCGCTGATGAGGCGACATGGGAAAGCGAGGATTATCTACGAACGTATTATCCGGACTTGCTATCATCCTATACCCGGTAAAGTTTTTCCCCACTTTGCTTTTCCTTTGGAATCTCGGGACGAGATTCTTTTTAAGGGGGGAGGGATGTAAAATCCCCAAAAGTGGTAGCAAGAAAAATTCAGCTCATGTACACTTATGAAAAATGAGGGGAATTAAAACTTTGAAGTATAATAAGTGTGAGTTCAAAGTGAGGGTTTAGACTTCCCAAAACTTCCAAACATGGAGACCTAAATGCACAACTTGGATCTTCATTGTCCAAATATTCAACCTTCCAAATTTCAGCTCATTTGGAGGAGTTTTAATATTTGTTTGGGAATAAAAGGAGAAGCCCTCTAATCTGAATTTCAAATTCAGTTTCAAATGCCAATTCCCTCAATTTGAAAATTGGGTTTCACAAATGTGTTCTCCACCTTTGAATGAGCAGCCATGCCAAAAATTGGAAATTTTGGAGCTGGTTTGCTATATTTTTGAGGCAATACAAAGTGGAGAATTCAAACTCCTTTTCAAATTCAAATGATCAAACCCCATTCAAATCCTACACCAGAATTCAAACCATTTGAATTCTGCAAATTCAAACTTAACTTTGGGATGAAGTAAAGCTTTTAATGTTGAGTTGCTGGGGGGAAAATATCATAAAAGTTTGACTAAACAAAGGGGGAGGTGGGGCCCAATTGTCAGCCACCTAAAGCAAACAACCGACTGTTTTTCCCTCTCTCTCTCTGTTCCCGGTTGATCGCGGCGCGACAGCTCCCGGAAAAGCGCTCCCCCGAACGTCCTCACCGAGCCACCGAGCTGGTTCTCGCTGGCCGACGTCGGCGCGCGCGCGTGGGCGATAAGAGCGGCCACCCGAGTACCCCAGCGCTACTTCTCCTCCTCCTCAGCTCGTGCAGCGCCGCGACAGTCTCATTTCCGCTGAACACCGCCGCTCAGCTCTCTCTGATCGACCACAGCCCTCCAAGCTCGATTGCTCGAGCGCTCCACAGCAAAGAGCATCGCCAGGATGTGCTCTAGCCCTTGCCAAAGCCCCTTCGAGGTTTGCCGGTCCGAACTGCTCGAGAAACGCGGATTGGCGCCAAAGCTTCAAGGTGCCCGTACCTCGCCGTTTCGGCTCTCCATCGACAGCAGCAACCGGCCACCCTCTCCCCCGACTTCCTATACAAGAAAGGTGCGTGGACATGTCCTGGTCGTGTAGCCGGAGGCTGTTTAGCGTCTGCTAGGACCGGTAGCGAGAATTTCACCGATTCCCCAAACGGTACACCGACGGGTAGTGTGCGGTCTAGCCAAAAATTCGTGGTGCACGATCCTTTAGACCTCGAGTAAGCTTGCACAGAGCTTCTCTACTTCCTAGCGCCTCTCCTCGACGAAGAACCAAGCAAAAACATCAAGAAACGAGGGAGCCCTAGCTGTTTTCTTAGTCGTCGGTGCAAAAGCACCTCGGGTCGCCGGTGAGGTCCCCTCTCCGGTGGGTTTCAGGGAGAGCGAGCTATTGGTCGAGGATGTCCATAGGACACTGGTGCTTTTGGAGCCAACCCTATCCCGAAAGACCCACTGTTGAGGGAGAGCGAGGTCGCCGAAGTAAGGTTCGACATGGTCGCCGGTGCATGCAATTTTACGGCCGTTGTCATCGGCTCCCGACCCCACCATCGTGTTCAGCACGGTGCAGAACTCACAGGCGGCGAGTTTGACAAAGTTCGGACCACAGGAACCCTGTCCCGGCGAGCCTCGCCGGCGTGCGCCGCCGCGGAAGGCGCGGGCAGCGCGAGGAAGACGAAGGAGGGCCGGTCCCACCGGTCAGCCTCCGGGTTCGCGCGAGGATCCGTTTGTGGCGCGGGATCTGGTGCGGCTGCGCGGGAATAACCCCGTAGCCCCCGGTGTTGTTAAAATCTGACTGGTCCGAATTAAACCAGTGGGCCCAGCCCAATTATTTGAAGTTTCTATTAGAGAAATAATTCCAGAATTTAGCTGATCTTTGCAAGCCCATAACTTTGTGTAGAAAACTCCAAAAAGAGTGAGACAAATTTTATTGGATTCGTCATGAGGAGTACTTCACAGAGAAACCAATTTTTGGCTATGAAAATGCCCAGGATTTCTGTAGAATTGTTTTTAGTAAATCTTTTAGGGATTTATTACAGGAGCAATTCTTTATGAAATATTCCCAAATTTGGGTAGCAAATCCTCTTCATAGAAGCTGATCTCCAGTAAAAATTTGGGCTCCATTGGAGGTCATTTTCTAGGTCAAATTACCTTCTCAAGTTCAGCCTTTATTAGAAAATTCAAATATAAACAGAAACTGTTCAGCACTTCTGTCCAAACTTCAAAAAAATTCATATCTCTCTGATGGTAGCTCCAAAAATGGTGAAACAAATTTTGTTAGAACCATGGAGACTTACCCTAATCAGATCTTCCACCATTAGCTATGTCAAAGCTCCTGAATTGGGCTCAAAATTCAGAGAAGCATTGTACTTGTAGGAATTTTAAAGACTACATTGTGCAATGACATGTCTCCAAATTTGACCCAAATCATCCTTAGAGAGTCTAGTATCCACTGTAAAATTCCCAAAGCCAATTAAGGATTTTAAATAGCAGTAGCTATGAGTAGAAGTCCAATTCTTATAAATCCTTAATACTTATACATGTATTTTATTACATTTCATAATAGTGGCCGAAGTTGAGGACGCACCGGAGCCCTTGGACGTCCTCCCACCAGAAGCTGACTTTCCGTTTAACTCGCAACAAGGCAAGCCCCGGTTTGCACTTAAGTACCTTTTATAAAGTTTTTCCTTTGTACCATTTATGTCTAGGTTGAATGTTTGCATTAGAGTTAGGGTGATTGAAACCCCACTTGCATAGCCTTTTTAAATACTATGGAGGGTTGGATAGTTTATAAACTGGACGAGTAGAGAATGCCATGCTAATGTATAGGATCTCGGTAGAAGTCGAGTGCTTGGAAGCTACTCGCGAGATAGTACTTATTACACGGAATGAAAAGAGGTAGAAAATGGCTTAAGTTATGAAAATGAGACCCAGCAGGGGGGATAGGAAGCAGTGAGCAGAGGTCTCACGTGCGTAGCCCTGTTGGTGTCGGTTGAGGACCGTCCATGTGCGGCCCTGCTGGACAAGTATCGAACAGTACCGGATGCATACTGGCATATGGGAACCAGGAAACCGATGTAATTGGTTAACCTGGGTGTCGAGGATTACCCAACCGTAAATAGGAGTGGGTTGAGGGTAGCAAGGTGTAAATCTGCTGGTGGGCACAGTCACGCTCCACGCGGGGACCTCCTACACGTTACGGATGGACTGGTTCGGCATTTGGGTTGCCTTTGAAAGGTTGTTGCATACAACAGAGTAGGAAGGGGTGTGGAATCGCGCTTCTGAAAGTGGGTGTATGTGACGTGTTATCTGGGTGTGTCTTGACTGCAATCACCGTCCCTCGCGGTTATTTGAGTACCCGCTTGTTCACTGCGCTGTGAAGTAGTAAGAAGTGAAATAAGCCAACTGAAAATGCTGTATGGATCTTAATGTCTTGAATACCTTGATTGCTGTAGAGATAGAGCTAACTAAGTTTATATTCCTTTTTGGGCATCTCCACATCGGGGGAAAGCGTTTCTTGTTTGATTGTGGACTTCCGATGTGAGGGCTGCCTAAGGCACATGAATCTGCTGCTATAAAACTGAAAGTAAGGACCAACTTATAGGCGTGTCTTTGTCACAAATTCCTTTCCCCATCTTACATATCCTTGCACGTAGAGTTCCATGCCTAGGGTTGACGGTTAAGACTTGCTGAGCCTTCGTGCTCACGGTTGCAATATTTGAGCTGTGTGCAGGTGAGAGTTATGAGGAAGGTTCTGAGGACGAGGCGATGCCCCCGTCGGGTATGATATTGGCGTGGGTTCTACCAACGAAACGAAGAAGTTTTTTATTGGTCTTTATCATGCGGAACCCTCTCCGTATTAGTAAGCGGGCCCACACCCAGACTCTGACTTCAATGGTGGTACACGGCCGAGCTGGAGCCATGCATGCCGCCGTGATCTCCGGTTCCTTGCTGCTAGTGTGTAGCGTCTCCGGGCTGGACGGCTGCACTTTTGCTTAGTTAGGGTTTGAGAGCAACTATGTATATAACTTCCGCTGTTAATTAGGTTTTGTAAAAAAAGACTTCCGCTGTTTTATATCAAGTAAAAGTTTATATGTTGTTCTTTATTCTTTTCGTGTGTGCTGTTGGGTGCCGCATCGCACGGCACCACCCTATGCGATCTTGGAGTGGGTGAACCACGGGGTGGTCCCCACACGTGTCGTGTAGTCCGGGCATGTACTGATTCGAATCACCGTCGCTCACGGTCATATGAGCATACTTGCCCACTGCGTCTTGATGTAGTAAGAACTGAAATTGGTTATCTTTTGAACTTGATAAGACTGTGATGTAATTTGTATTTCAACCATGATTGATTTAGAGATAGGCTCAATAAACTTTACTTTCACTTTGTGCAAGGAGCATCGCTACAAAGCGTTTCTTGTTTGATTGTGGAGTTGCGATGCTTTTCGGCTCAAGGTCCGCACAATGAGGCTTAAAAATCTGAAAGTTAAGGATCAACTTTAGGCGAGTCCTTTATGCAAATCTAGCCGACCCAATTGCAACCGTCGTGCATGTAGAGTTTCTTGTTTAGGAGAGACGGATCAGTCTTGCGGAGCCTATGTGCTCACGCTTGCTATATGAGTGGTTTTGCAGGTTAACATCGATGCTAAGAAGAAGGTTGTCCGGTGAAACTCGGAGATTTCCGAGTTAGGTAACACATGGAGAACCCAGCCGCTGCTGCTTGACTTCGTGTTGCTAGCGAGAGGAGTCCGCGGGCTGGACTTCATCTCGAGTGCTCTTAGTTATTCGACATGAGTTTGTTATAGACTTCCGCCGTAGTTACTCGATGTAAAGTATTTACAAAAAAAACTTGTAAGCTTCCGCTATTGTTTTAATGTAATACATTGTTCTTTGTATGTGTGCTGTTGGGTGCCGCACAACACGGCACCACCCAATGCGATTCCTGGGCGAGTGGCCTGTGTCGGTTGGTCGGGCGGTCTCAGCTGGTATCAGAGCCGCATTGGTAATGGCACACGGAATAAGGAAGGTATTACGACAAAAATTTAGGTTACGGTGAGGATACGGTACTAGGCCCACATAAGGATTACTATTATCTTAATATGAAGGTGGCAAACTAACTTATTTGTTATGTCGGAAAAATCGTGCATCTCGGGACGAGTTATGTCTTGGGGGTGCATGTAAGCGCTGTCCACCAGTGCACACAAGCTGAAGGGTGGAGCCCCATGGGTGGCAGGTAACCCGACCAGCTTTAGTATCCTCTACGACTCCTCATGTCGTTTGGGGTATTCGAGCAACGTCTGTCCCGGGCGTGCGTGGTGCAATTTGGGAAACCCCGTCACGTGGTTAGTAACGTGAACACGTAGCTCAAGGTGTGTTTGGCTTGAGAACACCTGTGCGAGTGATGACTGACGGGTGTAAGAACTGTATGGATACCGGGTTCGGTGTGCAGCCGTACCTGACGATTGAGTGTGACTTATGCAGGATTAACCACGAAACCGTATTACGAATAGTACACGTTTGTGAGTAACCGTTTTAGTGCCACCTAAGATACATTTATGCCAGTATAATCCGGTTAGGATTTTCTTTTGGTGAGGCTACGTAGTACCGACATGCTTCTTACGGTGCATCGGCGCAGTACTAAACTTAATAACCCCTTTCCTTTAAAGAAATGACTCATGAGCTAACTTTCAACTAAAAACGTAAGTTCAAAACAAATATTAATTACTGAACTCTTATTTTGAGCTAAGATTCAAATGAGAGGAAGACTAGGCTTCAAAGATTGCAAAAACAGAGTGCTCTGTTTTCGGCAGGAATTCTTGCTGGACTTTAACAGAGCATAACTCTGAGTAGCTTGGCCCAATTAAGGTGTATGATATGGTTCTGGAAAGATTTGCAAGTGCTATACAACTTCTTTGTAGACCTACAGAGCCAAATCACACGCTAAATGGGTAGAAAGTTCAGAGGAAGGTAAACTGTCCAGAACCAGGACAACAGCAAAACCTCTCTGGACCTTTCTGTTTTTAAGCCAAAACTTTCTGTAGATAAATCCTTAAGAAGCCTATGATACCCCATTAGAAAGGTTATGAAATGTGCAACATTTTTGTAGTTCAAAGTTGTTCAGATTCTTATTGTATTTGCATATACAACCGTGATAAAATCAGCCACATACAAAGGAGGTGCTGGCGAATTTTATCCAGGAATCCTGTCAACTTTGGAAAAATCATAACTCTTAATCCAGAGAAGATCTGAAGGCATATGAGTACTCGTGTGAAAGATACTGAAGTTAACTTTAACTATGGTATGCAACTCGAGATATGAAAATGCTTTTAACTAGACAAAATCTGGAGATAGTGCATAAAGGTCTGTCCTGTACAGATAGGCTGGATAGTTATGCCTACTAAGGAATTGTGTAAACATGGATTCTGTTACTGCTTTTACTAAAGTTTTGACGTAATCATGTTTTCATTAGTCTCACATACTGCTGAGTTCTTGTTTAACTCTTCTCAACTACATGTTTGCAGTATGGTTCGTACTCGCTCTAGGAGTAGGGCCGGAAGTTCTCGTCGAGGTGGTGATGCTTCCATTCCACCGTCGGAACCACCATCCACGGGATGGATGGATCTTATGACTCGAGTCGTCGAGTCTAACCAAGAGAACACTAGGCTACTCCAAGAAGCAACGCAAGAACACACACACTTACTCCAAGCATTGGTACAGCAAGGCGTACTCCAGAACACGCAACAAGTCGTTCCATCTCGGGACGCTTATCTGGATTTCTTGGCGACTCAACCGCCTATCTTTACTGAAGCCACCGAACCTGTGGAAGCAGATCAATGGTTTCGTGTCATGGAGTCAAAATTCGGAGTATTCGAGTGTGATGAATACCAGAAAACAAGGTTTGCCGCTCAGCAACTCCATGGAGCCGCCGGAAACTGGTGGGTGGATCATCTTGCCACCATTCCGGAGGACCATCAAGTGACATGGAGGGAGTTTTGTGAAGCCTTTCATACTCGTTGCATACCACTAGGTATTGTCAAGGCAAAGCGGGAGGAATTTTTGGGCTTGAAGCAAGGGGACATGAGTGTCCTCGAGTATGTCAGAAGGTTTAACCTTTTGGCCCAATATGCTCCCGAATATGTGGCGAAAGAAGAGGCACGGTGTGACCTATTCTTCCATGGCCTGAGTGCCATATTACAGGAAAAGCTGGCCGTACACAATAACGGCAGTTACACCGACATGGTCGATGCGGCTTTCATTCAGGAGAAGCCGACACTTGAGTGGCAAGCGGAGAAGAGAAAGATGAGTGAAATCGAGCAGGCTAGCACAAGTTATGTGCCACAGAAGTACCGTTTGGTGTATCAAACGCCACCCGGTGAAAAATGGAGGCCACCTGTACGATCAACTCCACAGAGATTGATTGCTGGTCAAGTTCTACAACTTGCACCACCTCCACAGCCGCAGCATCAGACGGTGGTATGTGCTCCATCGCTGCAGCCATATGTACCTAGCAGTCCACCGCAAGTCAAAGAAGAACCGGAGAGACATCCGTGTTTTACTTGTGGGCGCATGGTCCATTATGCTAGGCAATGTCCGGAGGGAACTCGAGGCTATGGGTCATCATATTAACAACAATACGATCCGTACCTCAATCTGCAGATAGGAGGGCAGATAAGGGGCAACATTCACTATACTGTGATTGATGATGTTCCGGAATGAGAAGCCGCTTTAGCAGGGATGTTTTCTCTAAATCAGCTACCGGTTTTAGTTATCTTTGATTCTGGTGCCACACACAATTTCATTAACCAATCTTTCGTGGCTCAACATCAGCTCCAAACAGTTTATACAAAGAGGCAATACCTCATATCTTCGCCCGGGGGCAGCAGTACCGCAAGCGAGGTTATCTCCAGAGCACCTCTTTGTTTGGGGGGTAAAATATACCCTACGACCCTCATTATTCATGAAGGTCTGAAGATTGATATCATTTTGGGGATGTCGTGGCTGAATTACCACCAGGCGGTTCTTAACATCAGCTCCAGGACCGTTGAGCTCAACTCTCCACAGCACGGTCTTCATATATTAAAATTCTGGGCGCCAGACGGCAGCAGATTGCAACAGTGAACCATACGGAAGCTGTCAAGATAGAGGACATTCTGGTGGTACGTGAGTATCCGGATGTATTTCCCGATGATTTACCGGGCATGCCGCCCAAACGAGACGTTGAGTTCAAGATTGAACTGATACCGGGAACCACACCGATATCACGAAGGCCGTACAAGATGGCACCCAATGAGCTGGCAGAATTGAAGACACAGCTGAATGACCTAATGAGCAAGGGCTTTATACGACCGAGTTCGTCACCTTGGGGTTGTTCAGCGTTGTTTGTCAAAAAGAAGGACGAAACACTACGGCTTTGTGTTGATTATCATCCTTTGAACGCCGTTACCATCAAGAACAAGTATCCACTACCTCGCATTGATATGCTCTTCGATCAATTAGTGGGTGCGAAGGTATTTTAGAAGATGGATCTTCGATCCGGATATCACCAGATTAAAATCCGGGCAGAAGATATTCCGAAGACGGCATTCTCAACGAGATACGGGCTGTATGAGTATCTCGTTATGTCTTTTGGTTTGACCAACGCCCCGGCACACTTTATGTACCTGATGAATTCAGTGTTCATGCCGGATTCAGTCTTCATCGACGATATCTTGGTGTACTCCAACTCAGAGGAAGAACATGCTGAACATCTGCATATTGTGCTACAAAGATTGTGAGATCATCAGCTCTATGCAAAATTCAGCAAGTGCGAATTCTGGATTAATCAAGTACCTTTTCTCGGACACATCATTTCAGCGGAGGGCATCGCTGTAGATCCGAGTAAGATTATCCAAGTACAGAAATGGGAGTCACCAAAGTCAGTGCATGAGATCCAAAGCTTCCTCGGTTTAGCGGGTTATTACCGGAGGTTCATTCCGGGTTTCTCCAAGATTGCTAAACCGATGACGGAATTATTAAAGAAGAATACCAGATTTGTATGGGGTGCTGCGTGTGAACAAGCTTTCAAGACTTTAGTGAATCATCTCACAACAGCCCCAGTTCTTGCTCAGCTGGATACGACAAAGCCATTCGACGTTTATTGCGATGCATCTGGCATTGGTCTTGGCTGCGTGCTGATGCAAGAAAGACGAGTGGTCGCTTATGGATCTCATCAACTCAGAAATGACGAGCAGCATTATCCAGCTCATGATCTTGAGTTAGCTGCCATGGTCCTCACCTTGAAGATGTGGAGGCATTACTTGCTCAGAAATCTTGTACACCTCTACACCGACCACAAGAGCTTGAAGTACATCTTCACTCAGAAAGAATTGAACATGAGGCAATGAAGATGGCTAGAGCTCATTAAAGATTATGAACTTGAGATTCATTATCATCCAGGAAAGGCGAATGTGGTCGCCGATGCGCTCAGTCGTAAGGCGCATATCCATCACCTAACTATTGCTGAAATGGATGATGAAGAACCAAGCCTCCGTGTCATCCCATATGGAGCTCTCTATAATCTCGCTCTCATTCCTACCATCCGAGAGGAGATCATTGAAGCTCAACGAAAAGACAAGGGTATGTTTCACATACGGCGAAGGATAGACAACAGAGAAATGAAGTGCTTCCGGAAGGACGATGAAGGTACTTTGTGGTTCAACGACCGGATTGTAGTACCCGGGATATGGGACTACGGAAGAAAATTTTGGATGAAGCTCATTTGTCCAAGTTTTCCATTCATCCGGGCAGTAATAAAATGTACCAGGATCTCCGGAAGAAGTTTTGGTGGACACGTATGAAACGTGAAGTTGCAAAATATGTTTCAGAGTGTGATACGTGTCGACGAGTCAAGACCGACCATATGAAGAAGTCAGGCCTGTTGCAGCCATTGCAAGTACCGACATGGAAGTGGGAAGATTTGAGTATGGACTTCATCGTTGGGTTGCCGATGACCTCCCACAACCATGATTCGATTTGGGTAATCGTGGACCGGTTAACCAAATCAGCACACTTCATCCCGGTGCATACTAGGTATAATGCAAAGCAGTATGCGGAGCTGTACATAGCACGGATCTTGTGCTTACATGGAGTTACCCATACCATTGTGTCAGATAGAGGATCGCTGTTCGTAGCCCGTTTCTGGGAGCAGCTACACGCATCCTTGGGGACCAAACTAATTAGAAGCTCTGCGTATCACCCTCAAACCGATGGGCAAACCGAGAGGGTGAATCAAATACTGGAAGATATGCTAAGAGCATGTGCCATCCACCACGGTAAGAGCTGGGATGATCACTTACCGCTGGCAGAGTTCTCGTACAACAACGGATATCAGACGAGCATTAAAATGGCACCATATGAAGCTCTATACGGCTGGAAGTGCCGTACACCATTGAATTGGTGCGAATCCGGTGAACGAGTAACGCTCGGGGTTGATCTTGTCAATGAAGCCAAAGAGAGAGTTCTGACACTACAAGAGAACCTCAAAGCTGCCCAATCTCATCAAAAGAGATACGCGGACCAGAGACGTCGACCGCTGCATTTCGAAGTCGGAGAGCACGTGTATCTTCGTGTGTCTCCGATGAAAGGGATTCATCGATTCGGTGTCAAGGGGAAACTTGCTCCCCGATTCATCGGCCCGTTTACTATCACGGAGAAGTGCGGAACTGTAGCCTACCGGCTGGAACTACCGGCAAGCCTTGCCGGTATTCACGACATATTTCATGTGTCCCAGCTGAGGAAGTGTCTCAAGTTTACCGATGCCATCCGCACCGAAGACATCGACGAGTTGAAGCCGGATCTCACCTACGTCGAGCAACCTATACAGATTATCGACGAAAAGACCCAGACCACCAGGAACCGGACTTTGAAATTTTACAAAGTCCTGTGGAGTAATCATACCCCGGAAGAGGCGACGTGGGAGACCGAAGATTACATCCACAAGAACTATCCGGAGTTTTTGTCATAAACTTTGTAATTACCTCCCGTCTCGTTCTTCTTTTGAATCTCGGGACAAGATTCCTTTTAAGGGGGGGAGGAATGTAAAGGTCCCAAAAATGTGAATACAAAGAAACTCTTGTTTGCAAAAGTTTTGTTTCATATGAGTGAAATTTGGGACTTGTTAAAACTTTTCCCCACATGTGATAACACACATGAGGGCTTCCTTCACACAAGTCAAATGTTGATTTGAGAACTTGGAACCCTAGAGGGGTCTAAAACAAAGATGGGAAGTTCCCATGTGTGTGAGAAAAAAAAAATCAGGTTGGGAACAATTTGCTCAAACAAAAATTTAATTGAGAATAACACAATGAAATTCAAAACTCTTGTGCTGAAAATCTCATTTGCAGCAGCCAAAATAAAAATCAGGTTTCATATTTGAATTCCTTGGGTCCAAATTCGGGGGTGTGCAAAGTTTCATGATTTATGTAAATGATTTGCAACCCATTTTTCGAAAATGGACTTTAAATAGCAAAGAATTCAAATGCATGTTTTAATTTGGATGAAACTTGCCCAATTATCCAAATGCATATCAGATTTGAATTCTCACAATTGAATTCACTCAATATTCAAACTTGAGAGATATTTTGATGGAGATAAGAAGGAACTGAACAATGGGACCCACATGTCATTGAGGGGACTGAATATTGCAAAAGATCTTCAGTCCACAGTCTCCATTTGATTTCCTCCCACGCGAAGCAACGGCCGAGTCGACCTCCCTCCGCTCGACACCGAGCTCAGCCGGCAGCCACCTCCTGGTGAAAATCCGTCGCGCTGGAGAGTGGCCTGGGTGCCTTTAAACACTGCCGTGCTCCCTTCCTCCCTCATCACCGAAGCCTCGGCCTGTTCTCCCTCCTCGCGCAAGAAAAACTGACCGAGCGCTGCCGCCGAGCTCTCGGTCGATCGGCCATCACCTAGCCCGCATGGGGACATCAGCTGAGCAGCAAAACCACACAACAGAACCCTCCTCGACCTCCTCGAGCCATCACCAAGGGCCTTCGTGCTCTCCACACCGAGTTAACCTAGCTTCCGTGGTGGCCGTCACACAACAGCAACGCGGCGCTCTCGTGGGCAGCACCACAGAGCGGTTTTCAAGACCGAGCAAGGCCACCATGGGACGTGCGACATCTCCATGCAGCTTCCACCCGAAGCACAGATCCTGCCTCTGCCTCTCGACGGTAAATTTCGACGATCCTCTCCGGCCGGGGAAAACTGACCTTCCGGTATGATTCTGCAAAATTCCCGATGGATTGTTGTTTAGACACCACAAAACTTCACACACGTGGGCTACACTTTAGGGCGCACCAGTTTTCTTTTGAAACCTCGCATGAAACACGCTGTGCACGGTGCAATTTTACTTTTTACGATGGCGGCTATGGCGGGAAGGTGCGGGTGCACGGTGAACCCTAGGTTAGAGCCGTTTCCGAGCCCATGTGCGGCCATGCCTAGCTTTGCCAACCTCCACTGGTGCTGTAGATCCTTTCCAGGAAGCTTTTGACGGGCTAGAGCGTCAGGTCGACGTTGCCGGACCTCATTCGAGCCGATGCGCCGTCGCGGGCTAGTTTGGGGGCCCTGACAGCTCGAGAAAACCCCACCAGCGTGTTCCTCGCATTGAATTAGGGGCTGGCGGCAAGTTTCAGCATCAGGGGTGGCCGGAGGACCGATCCCGGAGCTACTCCGGCGAGCCCGACGGCGGGGTCGCGCGGGAGCGGGAGGTTGAAGACGACCTCGCCGGTCCCGCCTGTCAGCGACTCGGGAGAGGGGGCTGGATACTCTGTGGTGCGGGATCGATTGTAACAGCATGGGAAATAACCCTGTGACCCCGTGTGGCACGCTCCCAGCAGCAGACACGTGTACCCGTGGTCCCACCGTCAGTTTAAACTTTTCCCGAATTTATTCAAATCCCAGATTTTTTCCCAAACTTTAGAAGAGCATAACTTTTGCTAGGAACCTCCAACATTAGTGATTCAAATTGGGTTAGATTCAGATTGACAAACTATATCCAAATATGCACCCAATTTGTATGAAAGTATTTATTTAATTCTGGAAAATGCTTTGAAGTTTTTCAGAAAAAGAATTTTAGAGGGAGTTTGGTTTGTCCAAAAATCTTCAAATTTTGCCAGAACATTCTTTAGCGTGTTATTAGACTCCTGTAAAAGTTTCCGCTCATTTGGAGTTGAATTGATCAGGGTAATTCAGATTGTAAGTTCCTGTATTCAAATGAAAACAGAAACATTTTCAGAGAATTTCCAAAACTTGTAAATCCAGCTCTGGGCAATTATTAGCTCCAAAAATCCTAGGAAAATTCTTGTAGACTCTAAGAATTATAATTAAAAATTTGGCACACTGAGTTTGGCATGAACAGGGGTGTTAACTCAGAATTAATTCATCTTTGATTAAACACTTAGAGAATTGTTCTGAATAAACCACTCACTGAAAAGTGCTAAATTTTGGTCCAGAGAACTTTCTTGTGACTAGTAACTCACATGAAAATTCTCAGCTCTATTAGAGCTCTGG
The DNA here is from genome assembly GCA_030760725.1 of Neostapfia colusana. Classification (NCBI taxonomy): domain Eukaryota; kingdom Viridiplantae; phylum Streptophyta; class Magnoliopsida; order Poales; family Poaceae; genus Neostapfia; species Neostapfia colusana. The sequence continues at coordinate 31,334,306 of JASWHV010000005.1, read as the reverse complement.
ATCACCACTGTCATGTGTGATCTCTTAAGGTGATCAACACTTAAGTGGGAAAAGCACTCAACATTTGATCATAGTGTTTAAACCCAACCCAAACCACTAGCACCAGTGTCATTTTAAATTCTTGAACAGAGTTCCAGTTTTAAAACTGTCATTAGATCTTATTAGCAAAAGCTTTTCCATTAAATACATATGCATGATCATATCGTGTAGCATATACGTGAAGGAGGGAGAAGGACTTAAAGTGAAGATCAAGAAGGAAGGGAAGGCAAGTGATCAAGCTACAAGTGATCATCACTAACTGATTGTAACCTTAGCCACCTGCAAAACAGGCAAGCCCCGGTTTGCATTTAAACAGTTTTATAAAGCATTTTCATTTGTAGAGATCATAGCTTTGCATCATTGATTGCAGTAAGTCTAGATGATATTGAGAACCCACTTGCATGACCAGAAATACCTAAGAGAGAAAGGGTAGAATAGCACCTCCTTGAGTGGATTTGGCTACGCTAAATGTTAGTAGGAAAGGTCCGGTAGAAGTCGAGTAGTTGGAAGCTACTCGCGAGTTTAGGGCTGGTTTACTCGGAACGGGTCCGAATTAGAAAAGATGAGGAAAGTTCACACATAAGAAATGGAGACCGGGCAGGGAGGTTTAGATGCAGCAATTTGCAGGCCGTGCGTGCATAGCCCTGCCTGTGTCGGTTAAGGCCCGTCCGTGCTTGGCCCTGTTGGACAAGTTTGAGTTGTGTACCGGGCGCATACTGGCTATATGGGACCCAGGAAACCAATGTACCTTGGGAGATCCATAGTGGAACTTTTCCAACTGCCTTAGGCTTTCGGCGTCAGGGTAGCAGGAGGTAACTCGCTTAAGAACATACCACTGCAGGTATGTACCTTGAGGGAGCTTGCGTACTCGGGGCAGTTGGACTGTGTCCAATGTGGAAGATCTTGGGAAAGGTGGCCGCGTACAACGTCAGTCGAGGTTGCTGCCGGCAACTCGGAGTACGGGTGTACGTGTCGTGTAGTCCGGGCGTGTACTGATTCGAATCACCGTCGCTCACGGTCATATGAGCATACTTGCCCACTGCGTCTTGACGTAGTAAGAACTGAAATTGGTTATCTTTTGAACTTTATAAGACTTTGATGTAATTTGTATTTCAACCATGATTGATTTAGAGATAGGCTCAATAAACTTTACTTTCACTTTGTGCAAGGAGCATCGCAACAAAGCGTTTCTTGTTTGATTGTGGAGTTGCAATGCTTTTCGGCTCAAGGTCCACACAATGAGGATTAAAAATCTGAAAGTTAAGGATCAACTTTAGGCGAGCCCTTTATGCAAATCTAGCCGACCCAATTGCAACCGTCGTGCATGTAGAGTTTCTTGTTTAGGAGAGACGGATCAGTCTTGCTGAGCCTATGTGCTCACGCTTGCTAGAGTGGTTTTGCAGGTTAACATCGATGCTAAGAAGAAGGTTGTCCGGTGAAACTCAGAGATTTCCGAGTTAGGTAACACATGGAGAACCCAGCCGCTGCTGCTTGACTTCATGTTGCTAGCGAGAGGAGTCCGCGGGCTGGACTTCATCTCGAGTGCTCTTAGTTATTCGACATGAGTTTGTTATAGACTTCCGCTGTACTTACTTGATGGGAAATATTTACAAAAAAAACTTGTAAGCTTCCGCTATTGTTTTAATGTAATACATTGTTCCTTGTAAGTGTGCTGTTGGGTGCCGCACAACACGGCACCACCCAATGCGATTCCCGGGCGAGTGGCCTGTCTCGGTTGGTCGGGCCGTCTCAATTCGCTACCATCTCACGAATACCGTCTCGTATTCACTACCATTTCATTTCATAAACAATTCCGTCTCACACCAAGACCAATCTCGTTGCCATGATTCAACGGTCATGCCACCAATCTTATCACCCAGACTCAGCAGTCCCGAAAACCAAACCAAAACCAAACCATCCAAAACCATAACCATCCCAAAATAACCATCCAACTAATCATGGAAGTTGGCCAGGCGCTCGTAACCGTAAGCTTGGCTACCATGATAGTTTTAGACTCTGCAGAGTTTGCACCTCTTTACCCACAAGTTTGTGATTTCGTCACCCGTCGGCGACTGCAGAACCTCCATTATACCAGTACACAACCATCGGTGTATGGTCAAGAGATCACAAAATAGCCTTTACAAAGGGGCTACTTAGATGTTTGGACTCACTAAGGTTTCACCGGCAGGATAGAATCTCCAATTCTCCCACCCACGGGCCCCCTCTTGTGCCATGCAGTTCCCAGGGCAGTCCTCACTCGACTCCCATTCCCTGCGCCTTCCACGGTCCATAACAATCTAGAAACTTACCTAATTAGTCAGCTAAGCCACACCCATACATGGCCTTGTGGTGGCACTGTTATCCTGGCATGTGCTCGCATGAACCGGTCCTTAGATCTACGGCAAGTAAAACCACCATCTCATGCTACCTCATTCACAAACCCGGCTTGCCTAGATCTCCCTCCGATCCATGTTCATTAACAACATCAGTTTTCTCATTACCATGACGAGTGCAGTTAGCTAGACACATCTATCTCGCTTCCCAATCCCATGGACTCAGCAAAGCATAAAAGTAAAAACTATACCCGACTCATAAACTTTCCTGGCGACAAGGGTGGTTTAACCAAAACTAGTAAACTCCTATAAAAGGGTTTCCCATCATGTTTGACTCAGCACACACACCTTTTCGCAAAACAAAATAGTTTCCCAAAACATAGGATCAATATGGTCAAGGGACACTTGCCTTGTTTTGGCGGTTCCTGTTGCTCAAAATCTTGTTGTTGTAGTCCGTCGTAAACAGCTCCCTGAGCTTGTCCTTCTATACAGGATCATGCACATACAAGATTCACAACAATCACTATCATGAACAAACTTTAACTAGATGCGATGATGTATATGCATGTTAATCCTATGGTGCAGTTTTTATTAGATCGGATTGCATGGTTTTTACGATGAACAACGTTGTAGAGATCAATTGTGGGCGTGGTGATGATCTTGACATTAGATCAACCCGATTAACAAGTGATTTGTCCATGAAAAAGCTTCTGTTCGAAAGGAAACCGAAGAACAGATGCAAAGAAAACGCGATGATGTCGTAAGGTGGTATTGGAGACCTACCTTACGTTCTTCCTGGTCTCGGGGTCCTTCTCCTAGCAAGACAGATCGTTGGGGCTCTCTTCCGGCGATCTCCCTCGACTGAACTCCGGTGAAGGGTTTATTCGGCGAGTTGTGGCTAGGGCTCTAAATCGTCGGCTCAGGAGTTGGAAAAGAAGTTCGTGGTTTCGGCCAAAGGTTCTGGGTTCTATTTATAATCGGGAAGAAAGAGTTCTAATCTGATTGGACTTCGAATAAGAGTCCTATTCAACTTTTCGTTGAATATTAACTTATCTCTAGTTGATTTGGTGCGGTAACATTGTGGATTTCGTGTCGGTTTCCTCCCATGTATTTCCACGTGTACAGAAGCAAAAACCGCTTCAGAACTTGTTACGTCCACGGCGATGAGCTCCGGGAGCTCCACGTGTCCATCGGGGCCTGATCTCCCCCTTTTCCGCAGAGACGAGCTCCGGTTGTGCCGCGTGTCAAGCGGGTGAGACCTCCCTCTCCTTTGGAGGTGAGCTCCGCGTGCACCACATATCCTGGTGGTCGGGACCTCCTCTTTTTTCGGAGGTGGCTCCGGGCGTACCACATGTCTTAACAGCGCCAGACTTCCTCTCTTCTCAGAGACGAGCTCCGAGGTTGACACGTTTCCAACAGTGACGGACCTCCCAGGGATAAGCTCCGGAGGTGACACGTATCTGGTAAAGTCGGACCTCTCGGAGGTGAGCTCCGAGAGCGACACGTGTCCCGCGTGGCTGGTCCTCTCTTTTTCGTGGTGACTAGCTCCTAAGGTGACACGTGTCCTGCGGAACTGGCCTCGCTTCTCCGCAGAAGCTAGCTCCGGGGGCAACATGTGTCCATAGGGTCGGACCTCTCCCCCTTTACGGAGATGAGCCCCGTGCTTGCCACGTGGCCAGTTTAGCGGCGGCCCCTCCCCATTTGTGGAGATGAGCTCCGAACACGCCACGTGACCAGCGAGCCGCGGAAGTTGTCTTCGGTGCTCTCTGTACACTGGGATTTGCCCTTTTTGGCTAACTTTTTAATGTTTTCTACATGTAAAATATGAATATATGCGGGACCCAAAAATGAGGGTGTCACAAATCTACCCCCTTAAATTGAATCTCGCCCTCGAGATTCATTAGTAGAGAATAGATGGGGGAATTCTGCCATGATGTATTCTTCACGCTCCCATGTGGCTTCAGCTTCGGTATGATGGCTCCATTGTATCTTACACCATCGGATCACTTTGTTCCTCGTGACCCTCTCCTTCACGTCCAATATTCAGACGGGGTGCTCTACATAGGTCAGATCCTCTTGAAGTTCAAGCTCTTCCATTGGTACTTGCTCCTCTGGTACTCTCGAGCACTTCTTGAGCTGAGATACGTGAAACACGTCTTGTACGTCGGAGAGGTGCGTTGGAAGCTCTAGTTGATAGGCTACTTCTCCTTGCTTATCTAAAATCTTAAATGGTCCGATGTAGCGAGGTGCTAGCTTGCGTTTGACGTTGAAATGTTGTTGGCCTCGGATAGGTGATACCTTAAGGTATACGAGTCTCCTGCTTCAAAAGTTAACTTCCTTCGCCTATTGTCCGCATAGCCTTTCTGTCATGACTGAGCAGCCTTTAAGTTCTCCCTTATCATTTGGACTTGCTTTCGGCTTCTTGTTGCACTTCGGGTCCAAACACCTGGTTCTCTCCGGTTTCATTCCAAAACAGCGGTGTTCTACACCGTCTACCGTACAGTGCTTCGAAAGGCGACATCTTCAAGCTAGCTTGATAGCTGTTGTTATAGGAGAATTCAGCGTACGGTAAACTCCTATCCCAACTACGCCCACGTTTCAAGGCGCAAGCTCTCAACATGTCCTCCAAAATTTGGTTTGTCCTTTCAGTTTGTCCATCGGTTTATGGGTGATAGGCGGAGCTAAAATCCAGTCGTGTACCCATAACTTTCTGCAGCTTCCTCCAAAATCTAGAGGTAAACTGAGAACCTCGATCTTAGACTATCCTCCTCGGGACTCCATGACGGCACACGATCTGCTCCATGTACAACTCGGCTAATTGTGCAACGTTGTACTTGGCCCTTACAGGGAGAAAATGGGCTGTTTTCGTCAATCGGTCCACGATAACCCAGATGGAGTCATAACCCAACTGAGTACGTGGCAATTCGACGATGAAATCCATACTGATGTCCTCCCACTTCCACTCGGGTACCTTCAAGGGTTCCAACAATCCAGCGGGTCTTTGATGTTCGACCTTCACCCGTTAGCATGTGTCGCATAGGGCAACGTATTCGGCTATGTCCCTTTTCATACCATCCCACCAATAACAAGTCTTCAAGTCCTTGTACATTTTGGTACTTCCGGGATGTATGGAATATGGTGAATCATGTGCCTCCTTTAATATCATGTCGCGAATGTGCTTTACATTAGGCACACAAATCCTTTTTCCTAGCCAAAGCGTATCCTTCTCATCTTCCTTGAAATCCTTCTCTATTCCTTGTCGGATCCTTTCCTTGATTTCCTTGATCTCCTCATCCGTTGCTTGGCCATCTCTTATCTCTTGCTCCAATTAAGAGTGAAGTTCCATTACTTCCATCTTGTTCAAGAATCCAAGGTGTAACCGTTCGAACTCCTTGCGTAGATCGGGTGGTAGTTCCCGAACCGTGAGTAAGTGACATGCTCCCTTCCGGCTCAATGCATCAGCTACTACATTGGCCCTTCCAGGGTGGTAGTTGATTCCAACATCGTAATCCTTGATGAGTTCCATCCATCGACGTTGCCTCAAATTCAAGTCCGTTTGTGTAAATATGTACTTGAGCCTTTTATGATCCGTATAGATCTGGCATCGATGACCAAGGATATAATGTCTCCAAATCTTCAATGCATGCACTACTGCTGCTAGCTCCAAGTCATGTGTAGGATAATTAAGCTCGTGCTTCTTCAATTGTCGTGAGGCATAGGCTACCACTTGTCCTTCTTGCATGAGCACACATCCGAGCCCTTGTCGGTATGCGTCACAATATATGTCAAAGCTCTTGCTCACGTCTGGCAATACGAAAACCGGGTGTGTCACATGTCTTAACAGCGCCAGACTTCCTCTCTTCTCAGAGACGAGCTCCGAGGTTGACACATGTCCAACAGTGACAGACCTCCAAGGGATAAGCTCCGGAGGTGACACGTATCTAGTAGTGTCGGACCTCTCGGAGGTGAGCTCCGAGAGCGACACGTATCCCGCGTGGCTGGTCCTCTCTTTTTCGTGGTGACTAGCTCCTAAGGTGACACGTGTCCTGCGGAACTGGCATCGCTTCCCCGCAGAGGCTAGCTCCGGGGGCAACACGTGTCCAAAGGGTCGGACCTCTCCCCCTTTTGCGGAGATGAGCCTCGTGCTTGCCACGTAGCCAGTTTAGCGGCGGACCCCTCCCACTTTGTGGAGATGAGCTCCGAACATGCCACCTGACCAACGAGCCGCGGAAGTTGTCTTTGGTGCTCTCTGTACACTAGGATTTGCCCTTTTTGGCTAATTTTTTAATGTTTTCTACATGTAAAATATGAATATATGCAGGACCCGAAAATGAGGGTGTCACATACAGCACCAGAACATCAAGACACAAGAACAACAAGAGCCACAGGAATAAGGCAAGTGCCCCTTGACCATATTGATCCCATGTTTCTGAAACTGTTTTGTTTGTGAAAAGGTGTGTGCGCTTGTGTCAACTTGATGGGAAACCCTTCCATAGGAGTTTACTAGTTTTGTTAACCACCCTTGTCGCTGGGACAGTTGATGAGTCGGGTATGGTCGTTTTTGCTTTTTGCTTCGCTAATCTACGGCATATGGGAAACAATAGAATGTGTCTAGCTAACTGCACTCGTATGAATAATGTTAATGAGAAACTGATGTTGATAATGGACATGAATCAGAGGGAGATCTAGGCAAGCTTGGTTCATGGAAGTGGTAGAATGAGATGGTGGTTTACTTGCCGTAGATCTAAGGACCGGTTCATGCGAGCACATGCCAGGAATACAGTGCTACCACAAGGCCAAATATGGGTGCGGCTTAGCTGACTAATTAGGTAAGTTACTAGATTGTTATGGACCGTGGAAGGTGCGGGTAATGGGAGTTGAGTGAGGACTGCACTGCGAACTGCATCGCACAAGAGGGGGCCCGTAGGTGGGAGAATTGGAGATTCTAGCCTTCTGGTGAAACCTTAGTGAGTCCATACATCTAGTAGCCCCTTTGTAAAGGCTATTTTGTGATCTCTTGGCCATACACCGACAGTTGTGTACTGGTATAATGGAGGTTCTGCAGTCGCCGATGGGTGACGATATCACAAACTTGTGGGTAAAGTGGTGCAAACTCTGCAGGGTATAAAACTATCATGATAGCCGTGCTTACGGTCACAAGCGCCTGGACAACTCACATGATTAGATGGGATGGTTATTGGGATGGTATTTGGTTTGGTTATTGGTTTGATCTTTGGATTTGGTTTTCGTGACTGTTGAGTCCGTGTAATGAGATTGGTTGCATGACTATTGAGTCATGGCAATGAGATTTGATCTCGGTTATGAGATGGAACTGAATATGAGATGAGATGGTAGTGAATACGAGATGGTATTCATGAGCATGTGAAAAGTTGAGAAAGATAAATGTTCGGATGAGATATGAAAAGTGGTGAATCATGATGGAGGTATGTTGATGTTTAAATACATTTTGGGATTACATTCACTTAAAGCTAGTTGCTGTTTTTATCATGATTTGTGAAATAAACTTTGCTTTTATGCAATGAGCCTTTTTATACCTACCTTGTTGTAACCTACGTATCATACTTCCGCACTTGCTGAGTACGTCATGTACTCACCCTTGCATTATCATACATCATCAGCAACAGGAGACGAGTACTATGAAGACCACGTGGAGTATTAGGCGTGTAATCTACCCTCAACCTTGTCTGTGGAGTAGAGATGGAGCCGCTGCTGCTGCTTTGTTTGCTTCCGCTATAGTTTAGAAGACTTCCACTGCTAGAATAAGACTTCCGCTGCTAAGATAAGACTTCCGCTGCAATAAAGATTGATGTAATAAAGTACTTGAATCTATTCATTCATGGTTATATATATTCTGAATTCAGTTTGTGGATTATATGTGTATGTGTGATGAACATCCTGGGCACACATATGCATCAGTCTCGGTTCCGAGAGGTTTTTCTTCTCGGGATAGGGGCGTCACAGATTGGTATCAGAGCCACGGTTGATCGTAGGTCACACGTCTAGATAGGTCACAAATTATTATCAAGCTGCCACGGTTGACTGCAGATCACAAGCCTAGATAGAAATCACAGATTAGTTTTAGAAACCACGGTTGACTGTAGGTCACAAGCCTAGATTGATCACAGATTGGTAGCAGAACCACGGTTGACTGTAGGACGCAAGCCTAGTCGCAGATTGGTATTAGGAGCCATGCTGAACATAGGATTCAAGCCTAGGTAAAATGCATAGATTGGCATTAGAACCCCATTGACCATAGGACAAAGTCACAGATTGGTAGTCACAAATTGGTCACAGATTGGTAGCACCCCAAACCACATAGGACCCCCATTGAGTAAGCCTTGAATAGGAGTCGTGTGCTGAACTTTGTGATGATTGTTCTGCTTGTTTGCTTAATGTGAACTTTGGGACATTTCAGCGTTGTCCATATCCACACATAGTACAGAGATGTGAGATGTTTCGGCACTTGTTCACATCCTCATATAGGATGATATATAGTTCATTCACCTTGATGCATATAGTTGGGAGGGATCACTTTAAACTTCTAACCTCTATTCTACTTAACCCTCTCAAAGATGGTGAGAGAAAATGCCGGCCGACAAAGGAGGAACGTCCGTGGCAACCAAGAGGATGACCACATCGAAGTTCCTGAGAATGTCAACCCCGAGGCTGGTGGAAACAACCTTGAAAGGTTGATGGCTATGCAGAACCAGCTTATGCAAACTATGATCCAAACTTTGTGTCAGCTGCAAGCCAACAACAATAACCACGTTCCTGCACCACCGCAACCACCCCTGCCACCACCGCTGGCTCACAACAGGCTGGGAGAGTTCATGAGGACTCGACCGCCTACTTTCTCACATGCTAATGACCCCATTGAGGCCAATGACTGGTTGAAGTCCATGGAGAAGAAGCTTGCCATAGTTCAGTGCAATGACCGAGAGAAGGTTCTCTTCGCATCGCACCAACTTAAGGGAGCAGCCGCTGACTGGTGGGACGCTCTCTGCAACGCTCATGACAACCTGGAGACTATCACTTGGGTTGAATTCAAGGAGAGTTTCCACTCTCATTACGTCCCTGTGGGAGTCATGATGCTCAAAAGGCAAGAGTTTGAAGGTCTCCTCCAAGGCAAGAAGAGTGTGAATGAGTACCTTAACAAGTTCACGCAGCTGTCAAGGTATGCCCCCAAAGATGTCAACTCAGACCAACGGAAGCAGTACTTGTTCATGAGAGGGTTCAACAATGAGATCCAAGTTCAGATCCTCAATAATGATTATGCAAGCTTCCAGAAGCTAGTTGACCAAGCTATAGTGGTTGAGAGCAAGATCCGGGAGATCGAGCAAGAGGGCAAAAGAAAGATGCCGTACCAGCCGCAAGGGAGCAATGTACGTCCCCGTTACATGCCCCCAGCTGCACCACAGTATGGATCGTCCGCTCCCACTTTTCACCCTAACCAACCACCACAGCAACGTCCTGTCGTGCAAGCACCTCGTGTGCCTTTGCCTCCTGCACCCAGTCCGAACAAGGGTGCTTATACTGAAAACCCCCGTCCTAGCGTCCATGCTGTCTTGGGCAACAAGGCATGCTTTGCATGCGGAGAAACAGGACACTTTGCGAGTCAGTGCCCGAGGAAAGGTCCGGGACAGCCAAGCAACGTGCCCAAGCAGAACCCACGGCCAAACGGAGGAGCCAATCAAGGAAATCGTGGACAGCTGAACTACGCTCACGGTAACGTGAACCATGTTTCTGCTGAGGAAGCGCAACAGGCTGAGGACGTCGTAATTGGTATATTCCTTGCCAACTCCAACCCAGCCACCATTCTATTTGATTCTGGAGCATCACCTTCGTTCATATCATCCAAGTATGTTGCCAAGTATAATCTACCCATATCACAATTGAAATATACTATGTTGGTTAATTCTCCCGGTGGAGAGATGTGGATATAGTATGTCCAAAAGTAAACCTTAAAATAAGGGGGGTTGACTTCCTTGCCAGCCTTATTGTCTTGGATTCCCAAGGGCTTGACATAATACTCGGAGTGGATTGGTTAAGCAAGCACAACGGAGTAATCCAATGTGCTAAGAGGAGCGTGCAGTTGACAAACGAGCACGGTACTCGTATCTAGTTTGAGTCAGACCAACCAACAACCGAGAAGGAAGAATTCCCTCATCTATTCTATACTCTATCGGATCTCGAGGGCGAGATTCAACTTAAGGGGGGGGGTAGATTTGTGACACCCTCAATTTCATAATCATGTATGCATACATAATTCATGTAGAGAAAATATTTTAAACGAATTTGAAACAGAGAAGGAATAAAAAAGATAGCTAAAAAGAGCTAATTCTAGTTCACCGAGAAGCGCCGAAGACATTTCCCGCGGCCCGCTGGCCATGTGGCGCCTTCGGAGCTCATCCCCGCAAAAGGGGGAGAGGTCCGCCGCTAACTGGCTACGTGGCAGGCTCGTAGCTTGCCTCTGTGAAAGGGGCGAGGTCCGACCCTGTGGGACACGTGTTGCCCCCGGAGCTAGCCTCTGCGGAGGAGCGAGGTCAGCCGGCAGGACACGTGTCGCCTTCGGAGCTAGTCACTGTGGAAAAGAGAGGACCAGCCGCACGGGACACGTGTCACTCTCGGAGCTCACCTCCGAGAGGTCCGGCCCCGCTAGACACGTGTCACCTCCAGAGCTCACCTCCGGGAGGTCCGACACTGTTGGACACGTGTCGACCTCGGAGCTCACCTCCGGGAGGTCCGACGCTGATGGACACGTGTCGACCTCGGAGCTCATCTCCGGGAGGTCCGTCACTGTTGGACACGTGTCAACCTCGGAGCTCATCCCTGAGCAGAAAGGAAGTCCGACGCTGCTAGGACACGTGGCACTATCGGAGCTCACCTCCGAAGAGAGGGGAGGTCCAACATTGACACGTGGAGCCTCCGGAGCTCATCACCGCGGAGGTGACGAGACCTGAAGCAGTTTTTTTTTATGTACGTGTGGGCATACCCGATACGGGAGGAAACCGACACGATTTCCACGAGGTTACCACACCAAATCGATTGGAGATAAGTTGTTTAGATTCAAAAATTATTTGAATAGGACTCTTATTTGAAATCCAATCAGATTAGGACTCTTCTTTTCCCGATTATAAATAGAACCCGAAACACCCCTTGATTGTAACATCTTTTCCAAAGCCAACAACTTAGAGGTCCTAGCCCCAAACTCGGCGAGCTAAACCCCTTCGCCGGAGTTCAGTCGCCAGAGAGCGCCGACGAGCTCGCCATCGCTGGAAGAGAGCCCCGACGATCTGTGTTGCTAGGAGGAAGACCCCCCAGACCAAGGAGAAGTGAGGTAGGTCTTCGTTACCACCTTACGACATCATCGTGGATTTCTTTGCATCTGTTCTCTTCGATCCCTTCGAACAGAAGCTTTTTTGAGGACAGATCACGTGTTGATCGGTTTGATCTAGAGTCAAGATCATCGCCACGTCCACATTTGATCGTTACACCTTTGTTCATCATAAAAACCCATGCAAAACCCATGCAAGCCATGCAAGAACACGTACAAACTGATCTAATAAAACAGCACCATAGGAATAGCATGCATATGCACCATTGCATCTTGAGTAAAGTTTGTGCATGATGATTGATCTATGTAAATCTTGTATATGTGTGATCGTGAATAGAAGGACAAGCTCAGGGAGCTACCTACGAAGGACTACAGCACCAGAACATTGAGACACAATAACAACAAGAGCCACAGGAACAAGGCAAGTGCCCCTTGACCATATCGATCCCATGTTTCTGAAACTGTTTTGTTTGCGAAAAGGTGTGTGTGCTTGAGTCAACTTGATGGGAAACCCTTTCATAGGAGTTTACTAGTTTTGTTAACCACCCTTGTTGCCGGGACAGTTGATGAGGCGGGTATGGTCGTTTTTGCTTTTTGCTTCCCTAATCTACGGGATATGGGAAGCAATAGAATGTGTCTAGCTAACTGCACTCGTATGAATATGTTAATGAGAAACTGATGTTGATAATGGACATGAATTGAGGGAGATCTAGGCAAGCTTAGTTTGTGGATGTGGTAGAATGAGATGGTGGTTTACTTGCCGTAGATCTAAGTACCGGTTCATACGAGCACATACCAGGAATAAAGTGCCACCACAAGGCAAAATATGGGTGCGGCTTAGCTGATTAATTAGGTAAGTTACTAGATTGTTATGGACCGTGGAAGGCACGGGGAATGGGAGTCGAGTGAGGACTGCCCTGGGAACTGCATGGCACAAGAGGGGGCCCGTAGGTGGGAGAATTGGAGATTCTAGCCTACTGGTGAAACCTTAGTGAGTCCATACATCTAGTAGCCCCTTTGTAAAGGCTATTTTGTGATCTCTTGGCCATACACCAATGGTTGTGTACTGGTATAATGGAGGTTCTGCAGTCGCCGACGGGTGACAAAATCACAAACTTGTGGGTAAAGTGGTGCAAACTCTGCAGGGTATAAAACTATCATGATAGCCGTGCTTACGATAACAAGTGCCTGGACAACTCACATGATTAGATGGGATGGTTATTGGGATGGTATTTGATTTGGTTATTGGTTTGGTGATGGCTTGGTCTTTGGATTTGGTTTTCAGGACTGTTGAGTCCGGGTAATGAGATTGGTTGCATAACTGTTGAGTCATGGCAATGAGTTTTGATCTCGGTTGAATATGAGATGAGATGGTAGTGAATACGAGATGGTATTCATGAGCATGTGAAAATTGAGAAAGATAAATGTTTGGATGAGATATGAAAAGTGGTGAATCATGATGGAGGTATGTTGATGTTTAAATACATGAGGGATTACATTCACTTAAAGCTAGTTGCTGTTTTTATCATGATTTGTGAAATAAACTTTGCTTTTATGCAATGAGCCTTTTTATACCTACCTTGTTGTAAGCTACATGTCATACTTTCCGCACTTGCTGAGTACGTCATGTACTCTCCCTTGCATTATCATACATCATCAGCAACATGAGAGGAGTACTATGAAGACCACGTGGAGTATTAGGCATGTAATCTACCCTCAACCTTGCCTGTGGAGTAGAGATGGAGCTGCTGCTGCTGCTGCTTAGTTTGCTTCTGCTATAGTTTAGAAGACTTCCGCTGCTAGAATAAGACTTCCGCTGCTAAGATAAGACTTCCGCTGCAATAAAGGTTGATGTAATAAAGTACTTGAATCTATTCATTCGTGGTTATATATGTTCTGAATTCAGTTTGTGGATTATATGTGTATGTGTGATGAACATCCTGGGCACACATATGCATCAGTCTCGGTTCCGAGAGGTTTTTCTTCTCGGGATAGGGGCGTCACACCCCCTCTCGACCCCGACGCCGACAAACCCGCACCGGCCTGGCACCGCCAAACCCGCCCCGGCCGTGCGCCCCCTCGGTCCCTGGAGCCCGGAACCAAGCTGCGTCGGCCCCCCGGCCCCAAGCTCCCGCGGCATCCAGCCCCACCGCCGCCGTCAAGTAATTTTTTTTCTTGTTGAAATTAGTTGAAAATTGTTTGTTGGAATTAGTTGAAAATTGTAGATACAAACTTGTTGATTAGTAGTTTGTAGGTATAAATTTAGTTGAAAATTGTCAACTAGCTTAGTTTAGCTAGTTTAGTTACTAATTTAGATGTTAAGCGTTTTTACTATCTTAATTTAGTTGATAATTAGAGTTACAATATAGTTAATTTAGTTTTTATTAGTATTATTGTTAATTTTTTGTTTAGGTGTTCCTTTAGTTGTTGGTTTACTTATTTATTGAATATGAAAATGTAGTTAGATTAGTATTCAGTTTATTATTAAATTACCTATATTGTTACATAATGTACAAGAATTAGTTAGAAATATAGATTAAATTGTACAAATATTTGATTAATTAAATAATTGCATTAGTTTATTTGATTAAGTGATTTATCAAAAAAGTGATTGTTAATTATTTGCTTCACGACGGTTAATTAGCTATATACACCATCATGAGAGCATGTATACTATGTTATTTAGGACGGTAGCAAGACAATAATTAGTAGGACAACAGTCGAGGCAGGCACGGAGGCGAACAATGCCAGTGAGGACGCCAAGCACTCATTGGAACCGGCACGTGTCACTTGCACTAAGACCGGCGCCGCCACAGCCCGCCGCCGCCCAACCGCCCTCGCCTACTGCCGCTCGCAGACGGCAACCGACCGGCCTCGAGCACCCACGACCCCGCGCGTTGACGATCACCCCTATTCTAGTTGGATGTATACTGGTTGGAACAAGAAAGGTGGTCACTCAGATGAATGGTTCACAAAAACAAATGCTTTTGTAGATTGAGCATTTTCGTTGTCGACGATCAATAAAGTGTGGTGCCATTGTGAAATACATTATCTTATATATCACTGACCAATTAATTTTTCTTATCAATCCTTCAATTTTGCGGTCTAACTCAGAGTCATCCGAGTCAGAGGCTAGGGCGCCGCTATAGCCTTCGGGGTCGCCTATGGCTGGTGCGGAGGCACCATTTGTGGAGCCGCCTAGCGTAGAGCCTTCGGGCTCCAGTGGTGACTAGCCTTCCAGGTCGCCAGACATAGTCCCAAAGCAGAGGCGGCGGACAAGGAGGATTCACTTTGTGTCTCCTACTCCAGTTCCTACAGAGCAGGTTACTGTTCGTGCGGTCGGAGACACGTAAGAAAACTATCACATTGTATTCAACTTTTGGGTTCTTTTGCTTGTGGGTACATTAATGAGTTCATGCTCCTGGTATGACTGCTCGTTCACAGGTTAGGGGCACCACAGACAAGTGTTTGGTTGTATAAGGTCTTTAGCGTGTCTGCACTATCCCGGTGTGATCGACGGGGTCCTTGCGACGTCGTGGGACGACTACGCTCGTGTCTCTCACAATGCACACAACAGCCTTCAGGGGGTTGTGTGGGCGGAATTTATGGCAAGTCTGCTTAATAAAATTTTCTAGATTAGTATTCTTCAACTCGCATAAATTATTAATGCATATCTCTTTAACATTTGTTTTCTTATAGTTGAGGTACCGTTTAGAGGACACGAGCCAGAGCATGTTGGACCATGCTACAGCAGTGTTCAATAGCAACGCGTGGAAGCTTGTAACGCAAGCGTTGTCCTACGCTCGTATTCAAGCCGTGAACGAGTACCTTAAGCGGCATCAGGAGCACCAGTCGGGGCCGTTTAGGAGGGTCTCGGACACGTACTTGACGGAGGAGCAGTAAGTGGAGGTAAGTTGTTTGTGTTGAAATATTTCAATACTTAGTTATGTAAATGGTATTTCAATGGCATAATAAATATGTGGAGGTCAGTATTTCCTGTCTAGAGGGTCGGCTCGAAGCATACCGAGCTCTCTACCAGATGTGGGCTAATGATGCTTTCATCGCTAAGTCTAGGAGGGCTCGTGGATGCAGAGGTTCTGACGGGAAGCACTCTAATGGCCCCAATGGAGATGTGCGTTTGGCTAAACGCATGGTAAGAGTAATAACCCTTAATTGTATGTCTTCATAATATAATTAGCATACTAACACGTATCTATAGGAGCGCGGGACCGGTCAGGTACCGACCGCCACTCAAGACAAGAAGTGGGGTCATAATGACCCATCCCAGCCTGGGCAGTGCAGTCAGGTCGCGACCGATCGATAGGTAAGTTATAAAAACTCATCAATTCAATTGTTACTAATACTATTGTTGTTACTAATACGCAACATTACTGCTTTTAGGAAGAGTATGGGCGGGAGGCCATGAGGATACAAGGGAAAGGGTACGATTGGGAAAATGCGCCAATTGACCCTCAAGCCGTGTATGCTAGCGGAGGCGGGAAGGCACATGGACGGTTAGTTGGTCATTTTGTTTGTTTCTTTACAATCTTGCTTCTTTTGATTATTATTATTTTATTCTTTTGTAGGTTTGCCATATTCGATGGAGTTTTCGATTCGAGGGTACCGTGATGTTCAATCATCACTCCATCGACCGAGGGTTCCTCCGTCAGCACTTCAAGTTGTCGTATCTCCCATAGAGAGATAGAGGAGCTCCAGAGTGAGAGAGACGAGATCCGGAGGGAGAGAGAGGAGCTCTAGAGAGAGAGGGAAATAGCCCCGGCCGCACAGGAGCAACAGGCCACCTATATGGAAAACTACATGGCTTAGATGTAGGCGACGATGGAGGTAAGTAATTCAATGTACTTTAATTTAAATTCATATCATTCCATTACTATATATGTTATAATATTTTGCAATTACAGGCCTTAGCTCGACAAACTGGGCACTAGATCCCGATCCCTACGTGGCAACCATCAGAGTTAGCCCCATCACAGGTGCCCCCGACACATGGACATTCAGATTTCCATGTAATGTGTTTTTATTTGCTATTTTCTAATCTAAGAAAAACTTAGTGTGGTAGAGGGGAGAGAGTGAGAGTGAGGGGGAGAGAGAGGGAGTGAGAGTGAGAGATAGTGGTAGATAGAGGGGGAGGGAGAGGGCAAGGGAGAAAGTAAGAGTGCGGGGGAGGGAGAGACAGTGAGAATGAGGGGGAGAGAGAGGAAGAGAGAGACAAAGTGGTAGAGAGAGGGGGAGTGAGAGAGAGGGAGTGGTAGAGAGAGGGGGTTGAGTGGGGGAGGGATAAAGTGAGAGTGAGTTGGAAGATCAAACTCCCTCTAACTATTTATTCGCATTGCAGAGATGTGCGACGGAAGCTCAAACTCCACCGCCACAGATATCGGCACTAAGAGCAAGGCGCGGAGACGGATTCTTCGGCTCTGGAGCAAGTGGAGGAGCGAGTGGAAGGGGTAGTGTGTAGCCCCTCCTTGTTTTATATTTTGGATGAATATATGATGTGTTTATATGAATATCTCCTTGTGTATAACTGTTCTGTGAGCTGGCCATCGTGCCAGGATAGCTGTTTTCTGTTTTTAAAAAAAATTAAAAACCTTATTTACGATGGCTAGCTATGCAGGCCATCGTAAGTATTCCTACATAACTTACGATGGTCTGAGGTTCAAGCCGTCGTAAGTAAACCTACATAACTTACGATGGACTGAGGTCCAAGCCGTCGTAAGTTATGTGCCCAGCCCACCACATGGCACGGGCCTAGGCGATGGCCCTTATATGACGGCTGGGAACGGCCATCGTAAATAAGTTATTACCGACAGAGACTGTTGTAATTAACATTATTTATGACCAATTAATTCAAACGGCCAGAAGCCGTCGTAAATTGATCGGTTTCCTGTAGTGATAGGGCTGGACGACTGACTTTTGCTAGATAGGTGGTAGGCATGAGTTGTAGAAAGATCTTCCGCTGCAGTAGGAAATTATGTAAATAGATGGAACTGAACAAGTTTATACTCTTTTTGTATAAATTCAGCAAGTTTTTATGTGATACGTGTGTCTCTTATTGTGTGTGCTGTCGGGTGTCACATCGCGCGGCACCACCCTCTGCGATCCTGGAATGTACAGACCTCGGTCCGCCACAGTCCAGAGGAAGTTGTATTCAAGAGAGACCTCAAGCATAATGTGCTAGGCTTTGCAGCTATAGAAAAGTTGAGACTGAACCAAAGATCAAGAATAACAACTATCAAAGCAGGGGAATCACATTCAAAGCTCCTTTTCCGTAGAGTAAGCAGTAGTGTCGAAGTGTAGCAACGACAGTTCCCCCGGT
Organism: Neostapfia colusana; assembly: GCA_030760725.1. Classification (NCBI taxonomy): domain Eukaryota; kingdom Viridiplantae; phylum Streptophyta; class Magnoliopsida; order Poales; family Poaceae; genus Neostapfia; species Neostapfia colusana. Next base: position 31,316,245 of record JASWHV010000005.1, on the reverse strand, counting down.
ACCGCTACTGGAGCAGCCCGTGGAGGTTCTTTGATTGGAGTGGCTAATCGTCCCTAGATCGATTGAGCTTGAGGGAGAAGGTGAACACGAGGATTTACGTGGTTTAGGCTGCCGGAGCATAAAACCCTACGTCCACGAGGCTGATTGTTGTATTGCTTGCGCGCATGTGTGTGTGAGTTGCTGGGTTGCAAACCAAGCCCTTTGCCCGGAGGCTGCCCTGTTCCTTTTATAGTCCAATGTTGGGGCAGTTACAATGTGCCCCCGGGTCTGAAAGGTGGTCCCGAGGCTTTCTGAACCCTATACATGGTCTAGGGTATTTACAGCTACACGTAGAGTAGTTGGCGGTGGAGTTATGACTCGCCGCCTGGCCCGCTGAGCGCCTCTGACGGCAACAGTCATGATGAAGATGTTGTCCTGGCGCCGCATCCTCTCACTCTGCTGGGCGGCAATATGCCACTGTCACGCCTCGCCGCCCTGCCTTGTCACCGTAATGGCGAACGGATGAAGGACGGAGGCGTGCGCCGTGCGCCATGCTTCTGGGGAAGGAGGGAGTCTTGAATGCATGGCCTGACAGCGCACTTCCTCCTTGACTTCTAAGACCCACTGGCCACGATGGATCGTGGGACACGTGGCGGCTCTGGAGCCCTCCTCACCGGGGAGGAAGGGTTCAGAGCTCAGATACACGTGGCAGTTCTGGACCTCACCTTAACGGGAAGGTCGGGTCCGAGACGAAGGCACATGTCAGCTCCGGAGCCCTCCTTGGCGAGGAGGAAGGGTTCATAGCCTGAATACACGTGGCAGCTCCATACCTCACCTCAGCAGGGAGGTCAGGCCCAGGGCCAAGGGCACGTGTCGGCTCTGGAGCCCTCCTCAGCGGGGAGGAAGGGTTTAGACCCTAGATACACGTGGTAGCTCCGGACCTCACCTCGGCAGGGAGGCTTGGTCCGGAGCCATGGGCACGTGGTGGCTCCGAAGCCTGGGCACACGTGGTAGCGCCGGACCGTGCCTCAGCGAGGAGGCCAGGTCCGAGGCCAAGGGCACGTGGCCGTGTCAGGGCCCGCCTCGAGAGAGAGGCGGGGCCTGAGCTGTCTTCAACCCTCCACGCGGGGCTATCCGGTGTAAAATCCCCAAAAGTGCTAGCAAGAAATTCAGCACATTCACACTTAGGGAAAATGAGGGGTTGAATTATAACGGTGTGAGTTCAAAGTGCTGATTCAAATGTCTCAAAAATTTCTGAACATGAGGAGTTAAACTGAAAATTTATCTCTCCATGATTCAAATATTAGGCCTCCCAAATTTCACCTCATTTGGAGGGGTTCTACTATTTGTTTGGGATAAAAAGAGGAAGCCCTCAAACTCGAATTCAAATTTTAGTTTCAAATTCAAAATCCTCCAAAAGTGGCAAATTGGATTCACAAAGGTGTTCTCCACATCTAAATTAGCATCCATGCCAAATTTCAGATTTGGGTTTAGGTTGCTAGGGATTTGAATCAATGGAAAAGGGAAATTCAATTCCTAATTTCAAATTCAAAAATCCAATTGCAATTCAAACTTTTTGACTGAAACACAATTCAGGGGAATTCAAATTCAAATACATTACTTTGTGAGGAAGAAGAGGATTTAATTTGGAGGAAAATATCAGAGCTATTAGGTGGGGTGGGACCCACATGTCAGTGAGACATAAACAGCAGTAAAACTTTCTTTCTCTGTCAGCTTGCCACCGGGGTGCAGTCCTCAACCGAGCTGCTTGTGAATTTCTCCCAACGGCAGTAAATTCTTGCGTGGTTGATCGATAGATATAGCACCTGCACAACTCAAGTTTTCCTCTCTGCCTACACGTTCCACCGAAGCTTCCTTCCTTTGCTCGAGCGCGCAACCGAGAAAACAGAGCACGGCGCCGTTCCTCTCGGCCCTCATCGCCGATCATGTTCCGGCGACTTGAGCGCCTAGACGAGCTGCCCAAAAGCTACACCGATGACTCCTTGATGTCCTCGACCCCTCACCAGCCTGTGACCGGGTCCCCTTCGACGTTGCCGAGCCGTTCTTCTTCCGCGAGTTGAGCAAAGACACACCTCTCGGTTCCCCGGCGTCCCGGCGCTCGGAGTCATATCCTGGCCGATGACCTACAGCAAAAATGACGGCCCTAAGGTGCTTAATACGTCAGTGAAACCTCACCTTATTTGGTGCACCACCGAGGGAGAATTTCCCCGGTTACCGCATGCTTTCTCATAGAACCGAGATGATCAAAACTCCAAAATTCATGAAGTTTAGTCTCTCACAGCTCATGCCGAGCTAGACACGCGTGATAGGCTGCCCCACGCTCATTTAGGATCAATAATCATCACAAAACCCATGGGCTAGAGGCTCAGTTCTTCGAAAAATTCAGGCCGCCACCGGATTCTACCCTAGGTCACCGATGAACTCGTGTTTGCAGGCCGTTTGGAGCTGATTTGCGCATGTTGATGATTAGGGTTACACCGTGGTGCTGTAGGAAGAAAAACCAAAGATTTTTAGCCCTTGTAGTGTGAGTTTGACATGACCAGAGTTGTGCCACCGCCGCCGCCCGTCGTCGACGGGTTTCCGGTCGCCGGTGGCCGCTGCCGACCCCACAAACGGTCTTCCCGTGCTCCAAAATGCAGTAGCGGTGATTTTCAGCCATGGACATGGCCGGGAGCCTCGGTCCGGTGACTCTCATCGTAGAATGCCGCCGCTTGGGATCTTCCGCACGTGAGGTGGAAGAAGGCCGTGGGCCCCACTGTCAGCAATTTGAATTTTTCCATTTTTCGGTCCAGATTTTCATCAAACTTTGCAAGCTCATAACTTTCTGTAGGAACCTCCAAAAATTGTCAAATAAAATTCATTGGATTCCTCTCAGTGATTACCATCCAGAGGAGCATCCCAATATTTATGAAAATCCCTGTATTTGGCTCATTAATTCAATTAAATATAATCTTAAGGAATTAATTACAGGAGTTCCGTTTATTGGAAAATTCCCAATTTTGGGAAGATCCTTCCTCTAAATATGATTGAACTCCAGAAAAAATTCAGAGGCATTGGACCTCATTTGCTTGGCCAAATGTTGTTTCCCTCCTCTATGTCTCTGAAAAATAGCAAAAATAACAGAAACTCTTTCAGAGAATTTCCCAATCTTGTAAATTCCATTTCTCCCTGTAGGTAGCTCGAAAAATTGTGAAACAAATTTTGATAGAACCACGGAAACCTTCTCTAATTATATATTCCACTGTTAGCCATGTCAAAACTTCAGATTTGGGATCAAAATTCATAGAAACCTTGTACTTGTGGGAATTTTGGAGACCACAAGCTTCCATAAGAATTTCTCAAATTTTGCTCAAATCATCCTCAGGGAGTCTAGTATTCATTGGAAAAAATCCCAAAGCCAATTAAGAAACCTTAATAGCAGTAGCTAGTAATAGAAGTTTATTTCTTATAAATTATTCACTTATACATATTTGTTGTTGCATATCATATAGTGACCAAAGTTGAGGACATTCCGGAGCCGTTGGAGGTCCTTCCACCAGAAGCTGACTTTTCTGTGTAACTCGCAACCAGGCAAGCCCCGGTTTGCATTTAATTACTTTTGCAAAGTTTTCATTTGTATCACTTATGTCTAGGGTGAAATGTTTGCATTAGAGTTAAGATGATTGAAACCCCACTTGCATGACCTTTAAATCTGATGGAGGGTTGGATAGTTTTCAACTCGATGAGTAGAGAATGCCATGCTAATGTTCTTAGGATCTCGGTAGAAGTCGAGTAGTTGGAATCTACTCGCGAGATAGGAATTTCATCGCACGGGATAGAAAGAAGTAGAGAATGGCTTAAGAATGTGAAATTGAGACCCAGCAGGGGGGGATAGGATGCAGTGAGCGGAAGTCTCACGTGCATAGCCTGTTGGTGTCGATTGAGGACCGAGCCGTGTGCAGCCCTGCTTGACAAGTTTGAACAGTACCATATGCATACTGGCATATGGGAACCAGGAAACCGATGTAATTGGTTAATCTGGGTGCCGAGGCTTACCCAACCATTTTATAGGAGTGGGTTGAGGGTAGCAAGGTATAAATCTGCCGGTTTTGATACCCGGTTCCGAAGATGAACCAGGTGAATGCATATGTGTGCCCAGGATGTTCATCACACATACACAGCTTTATCACAAACTGAACTCAGAATATAACCACGTACAAATGATGTTTAAGTAATTTATTACATTGACTCATTGTCTCACTCATGAATATCTAAATTATTCTTGCACTGGAAGACTCTAAACGACAGCGGAAAATGGCTAATACAGCAGACTCCTGTGAGACCTATGTGTGCTGAATACATTGGCTTTGACGATAAAAGTTTTGAATACTACCAAAACACCTTTTTAACAAGGTCCGACTCTAGGTCCGAGCTCCTGCAAGGTCCGACGATAGGTCCGACTTGTTTCGGGTAGCTCCGGCAAGGTCCGACGTAAGATCCGACTTGCTTTGTCTAGGTCTGACTTATTTTGGCTAGGTCTGACTTGTTTTTGCTAGCTCCGGTGCTAGGTCCGGTTAGCTTTGGTAAGGTTCGGAGCTTGATTGCAATGGTTCTGCTTTTAACTTGCAATGTTTCGAACTTGCTTTACTCTTATGGAAAGTTTGCTTTGTATTATTTTACTAAGTTTTTGGTGTGTTTTGGTGGTTATGGCTGATATCATTTTGCTATGATTTGCAACATGCTTATGTGAGGTGCTCACATAAGATGTTGTAGTTTCGGAACTAACGAGAGTCAAGTCGAGGACTTGTGCTCAGAAGTATTGGTTGTTTATTCATGTGCAGGTGTTGCTTGAGTTCAAGACATGGCTGGTGACGGGATCCATTGAACTAGTTTTCGGTAGAAGATGAGGTTCAACAACCATGTTCAGGAGGAATTATGGTTGAGTTGATCGGGAGGTTGTGCAGTATGTTTGAATCAAAAACAATACATATGAAGGTATCTTGGACGTCGTTAGAAGATGTTTGCATGTGTGCAAGGAGTGCATGGACGTGGCTGCATGGTTCCAAGGCGTGATGAAGAGATGTGGACGTAAAGAATTGGTCGGAAAGGTCCAACCAACTAGGTTATGGACTCAGACTGCGGCTGAGTCGTGTTTGACTCAAATATGGAAAGTTTTGAGTTGGTTATGATAGGATTTCGCGTGGGACATGAAGTTGAGTTGTTTTATGAATGTTTGGGACGTTCCTAAGGTGTTTGGAAGTCTTAACATTTCTTCTATCTGCGTATAGAAGAGTCTTGAGCAGTATTGGAAAGTTACAGTTTGAATCCAAGTAGGAGTAGGAGTCCTAGTTTGAGTTGAGTTGGCCTTTGGGCTGGTTATATAAGCAAGGGAGGCCAGAGCTCGTGGTGCACGACTTTGGGGCTGTTCCTCTTGTGTTTTGATAAATAAAATTCATATTCTAAAGGAACTTTTGTGCCTTGTTCGTCCGACTTGTTTCAGACAAGTTTTTCTCGTCGAGTTTCTGTTCAGCACTACCTTGCTTCGGTGGTTTTATCATAACTCGAGTTTTACAGATCAAATTGATGTGATTCTTTTTGGGTGGTCTTCAAAACTTGATTATATATCATCTGTCAAAATTTCACGGTCATTGAGTTTGTGGTTTCCGATCTACACGAGTTTCTTTGCAGTATTCCTGAACTGTTTTTCTCGCGTAGGACAGATTGACCTCTGTTCGATATTTTGATCGTAACTTGAGTTTCTCTCAACGGATTTTCATGATTCTTGTTGTGACGTCTTCGTGACTTGATTCTATACAATCTATACTAGTCTTGTCACAGTTAAACACATTTATATTAGTCGCTCACACGGTTTCTTTAACAGATCGGTTTTCTGCTGAGGAGTGTTTTGTTGCTTCCGCTGAAAAGTTTTATCTACCATTCACCCCCCTCTGGTAGCTTTACACATGTACTTCGATCCGACAATTGGTATCAGAGCCAGGTTGCACTAATCTTTGTGATTTGCACATGTTTTGACTAATCATCATGGAGAAATACTCCGTCAAACCTTGTGTGTTTAGTGGTATTGATTTTCAGATTTGGAAGGCACGCATGGAAGCTTTCATCCAGGCGCAAGGCTTTGCAATATGGGAAAAGGTGTACAAGCCTTACGATGTGCCTTCAAACGATCAAGTCACGGCTACAAACATGAGAGATGTTGACAACAAAAACAAGGCTCGAAACTTGATCATACAAGGACTAACTCAGAGCGACTTCGACCGTTGCACACCTCCGATCGGCGTACGATGTGTGGAGAGCACTTTGTAACACCCCAAATTTTGATTCAAAACTCTAAACCATGTTCAGAGGGGAATTTAAAAATTTTTGGACGTGTTGCATGTTTTGCAAAAATTCAAATTCAAACTGGAATTCAAATTAGACTCAAAACAGAAAAGAAATGGAAAAAGAAAAAGAGAAACGGGAAAAAAACCGGCCAGTGGGCCGAAACCCGCCAGCCGGCCCAGTTTCCCCCGCGCCAGCGCGCCCGCGCTGTCTCTCACAGACGGGTGGGACCCACCTGTCATCCCTAACCCCGCGACCCCGGACTCTCCCGCGCGCGCGCGATCTTAATCGATCGAATTACCGCGTCCCTCAGCCCGAATTCCGGTCCCAGAAGAATCAAACTCGATCACAACTGACCCACCGCCCTTCCCCGGCTATAAAAACCTCAGCCCCGATCGGTTTTTCCCACGCGATCGCCGATTTTCACTCCGGTGAGCACCGTGACTTCGCCGGTGAATTCTGGCCGATCTAAGCTTGGAAACTCTGATCTAACTCGCTGGTCTTGATCCACCGCCTCCGGGGAACCTTGCAGGTGCAGAAAACTCGGTGACTTGCGGTGTAAACAAAGCGCCGACGAGCTTCGCCGTGGTTTTGCCTCGGACCTCGCCGCCGATCACTTTCCAGGACCCCCGAGCTCGAGAAAACCCCCGAGGTGAGATCCCTGACCTCCCCTCTACCGATCTATGCCATAAGATCACAGTTCTAGGCAGAATTCTCGAGGATCCGAAACTTTCCGGCGAGATCGCCGCTTCCCGCCGCCGTGCGCCGCCGGCAGCGCCGCCCGCGCTCGATCAGAGCGACGTGGCCGCTTGTGCGCCGTTTATTTTAAATCGCACGGTAGACTTTAAAACCCCGCGTACCGGTTCGTTGTTATAATCTCAGCCGTCAGTTTAAAATCGGACGGTCCACGTCAGCCCCGCGTTATAAAGACTGGAATTCTTACGTGCTACCCCCTGGGGTTCTCGGGAAATAAGAGCTAGCCCCGGAAACTTCTGATCTAGCCCCTGGAACTCCAGAAAATCATGTAAATTCATTTAAAAATCAGTTTTAGCCCCTGGACTTAATAAAAATTAGGAAAAACGCCTCTGATAAGTGTAGCTAGACCCCTGGAAATTATGAAAATAATATTATAGACTCTGTAATGGGGTGAGTTCATTATTTTAGCCCTGTTTAGTATTTAATTTAGAAAATTGAATATGTGACTAGTATTTAAAAATTAAAAAGTGGGACAAACATAATTGTCAAGATTAATTAAAAACTTTCTCAGTACTTAGAAAACCTTGGAGTGAGATAAAACTATATTTTGGGCTGAAATGAATCTGTTTTATTTGTTATTCACATTTAATTGTATAGGGACACATTTTTAAGTAAAGAATAGCTATAGAAAAATAGGGAAAATAATTATGAAATAGTTTACATCAGAGGCCAAGGTCAAAATATGTTATTAAATTATTTAGGACCAAAACCTATACTGTTTAGATGATGTGTATTACTAATTTCATAATAAAATACACAATTATGCATAGGAATATAAATCTGAAAATATAGCAACTAGTAAATGATAAATGGAGTTTTTAAAATCCAAAGAGTTCAGTTTAGGGTTGATAGAAATTATGAAGGCACATATGGAGAAGAAAAATACTTTTCATACATACTTGGTAGTTTAATATAATGAATTTATTTAAAACTGAAACACACACATATATATATATATATATATATATATATATATATATATATATGGTATGTAAGTATAAATATGAACACCAAAGTAGGAATCATACACATATAAATAAAAGTGTATGCAAGCCACAGATCAACACACAAAGTAACCACAACACATATAATGGTGAATGAATTTCATAAATATGAATGTGTGGTTTGTATGAAGTAAGAAGTGTGAACTATGTCTTATGATTGTTATTTTTCTTTTGCTATGTGTGATGGTATGAAGTAGAACCTGTTCAAGAGCAAGTTATTCCTTTCCAAGATCAGGACTACCCATTTCAAGAGCAGCAAGAAGGAGGCAAGTGTCCTTGACCACTTTGATCCTATGCTAGGATGTGTAGATAGAATTATTTGCATTGTCAAATGAAATATGAAACCCATGCTAGGATGTTTCCCTAGAATTGCATTACCTTGCTTCCTTGTAGCTTGGGTTGGGATTTATTTTGTCATGTCATTTATTTACATGCATATGCTTAGCCATGCTTAGAATGGGATATTTGGGATATGAGATCATCAGTTTATTATACCATACTCTTGAATGAGCTATTGTGAGTTATGTAGAGGTAGGGATCAAGGCAAGTTGGATGTTTTGGTTGTGTGCTGGGTGCACGAGACTTGGGTTTGTGTTTAGTACTTGCCTGGATCCTAAGGACCGGTTCATGGAGCATGTAACCCGGCTTTACAGTGCCAACCACATGCTGAGATGGGGAAGCTTGGCCAATTAATTAGGTGTTTCCCCGGCGTAGTATGGGTGTGTTGGATGGTGCGGGAAGTAGGTGTCAGCTGGACTACCATATGAACCGCAAGGCTCAAGAGGGGGCCACTGCAGCGGGGTTGGAGCCTCTTGTATGCTGTTAGGGGTGAAACCTCAGTGGGCCCACGCTCGTCGGGAATCCCTTTGTAAAGGCTTCGTAGTGATCTCCTGGCTGCACACCTGGGAAGTGTGAATGTGGATCGTAGCCACTGGCATAATGGAGGTTCTTTTAGTCCACCCGGCAACGGGGGATGAAATCACTACATGTGGGTACAGTGGTACAAACTCTGCAGAGTCAAAACTGTCTTGACAGCCGTGCTCACGGTCAAGAGCGGCCTGGACTTATTCATGATTAGAGGATTGATGGTTTTGGAAGTTAAGCGGGGAGCTTAACATTGGTAATGATGTTATGGTTATTGGATTATGATGATGGGATGGGAGATTGGGACCATTTCACCTGTGTAGTAATGTAGGTGCTTAATAAGCTAAGGTGATAGGTATTGATTGCGTAGTGCTTTAACCATGAGTTCAACCTCTCCTTGTTCTAGCCATGCATGATATAATTTTCCCACACTTGCTGAGTACCATTGGTACTCAACCTTGCATATTTGTTGGTTTATATTGCTGCTCAGGTCAAGATAATGAGGTGGTGTATAATGACCAAGATTTTGGACCCGAGGAAGGTTTTTAGGTTCATGAAGACCCCCGGGCAACGCCTGTGATGGAGCCCTAAAGAATAATATTCCGCTGCTAGTTTATTTACTTGTGATGAAGCATTAGTGTCCATTGAGACATTTGCGATGTAAGACTTATTTATATTCGACACCTGGCTTGTAATAAATGATGCTTCACTATTTGTCATCACATGTATGAGAAAATGATCCTGGCATACATGTGATATTCACTTGGTTGTTCTTCGGAAAAACCGGGTGTGACAGAGGTGGTATCAGAGCCAGGGTTGCCCGTAGGAACATGGACCTAGGTAGAAATGGACGTATTTAAGGGCCCTATTTTCTTCAAACTATTTTCCAAGGTGTGGGTTGAAGAGTGTTATTTAAGGAGTCATTTTCTTCATCTTATCCCAAAATTTTCATTCAAAATGGGATTTTTGTTTAAAAAGTTTATCTAACCTAATTTTAAATTCTTTTTGTTTTAGATGGTTCGCATGATTCGCACCGCTCGCAAGTCCACAGGAGGGAGAGTTCCCGTAGTTGCCCTTGCCAAAAGAGAGGAGAGTCGTCCAGTGACGTACCTTTCCTACGGATTGGCAGTAGGAGACTTGTTGCGCCGTCTTCGACGTATGCTCGAAGCCGCAGGCAATACGGGCAAGCTCATCATCCACTATAACTCCACCAGGACCATCCGTGAGAAGAGGGAAGAATGGAGTTCGGAGATGAGGATCATACACGAGAATCAGCTGCTTAAGATTCACCACTCTCCAGCTTGTCGAGCAACACAAGTTGACGCGGATAGAGATGTCACCTGGGAGGCCATCACCTGCCAGAGTCACATCTATCGTCGCCACTTGGACAAAACTGAGTACATGTATGTCCTCCAACGTGAGAGTGGTACCACGGAGTACAAGTACCCACCGGTGCAGCAAGGGACTTCCCATGAGCACATGGACTTGTGCTTGGAGGATGCTGCTATGCTCAGCACTCGACTGCAGGAGTGTCAACAAGAGCTTCAGGATGTCCGAGACACCTTGAAGGAAACAGAGGCGTTGCTGCAAGCTTGTTTAAAGGCGAGAGAAAGAGGAGATGAGAATGAACTGTGTGTCACCGTGAATGATACATGGACTCCTGACTCCCCGGATCGCCGAGCGATCAGGCGTCGTCGCACTTCTCCACCAGCAGCCTCCCCACCCAAAGTAGAGTCAGAAGGTAGCCGAAATGAGGAGGAAGATCCCAAGGAGCCAGCTCAAGAGAACGAGTAGTGTAGAGTCTTTCCCTTAGCTAGCAAGAGGTCGAGTAGTCGAGTCGTTACGTAGTTAATGGTGTGATAATGCTTGGTGTGTGACGTGAGTTGTGGAAGCCATGAGCAATTGTCCACAGCCTCGTCTTCAGATTGTTTTGCTTTGGTGTGTGAACCCACATGAAATAATAGTGCATTTATTTGGTGTGAGATATGAACCCTCGTAAAAGTATAACAAAGCCTCAACACTTCAAAGTACAAACAAATGAAAGTAGTAAGATGATACTAAATGCTTTCAAATTAACATTGGTTGATTCTGCCAGATGGCCGGAAGAGGAAAAGGACGTGCTGCCAACCCCGCCAACAACAACGATGAGGCATGCAACCCTCATCTTTCTGGAGGCCAGGACCGGGGTGGTCACCGTGAAGAAGTTGATCCTCTCCACCAAATGCTGGAGAATCAAAATCAGCTCATCCAGAACTTGACTCAAGTGGTGGCCAACTTGCATCAAGTTCCACCTCCACAAGCTGCACCACGCCAACTAAGTTTGAGTGAGTTTCTAGGAACTCAACCTCCAAAGTTTGCAAGTGCTGCCGAACCTCTGGAGGCAGATGATTGGCTGAAGACCATTGAAAGTAAGATGAGGATCATACAGTGCCAAGGGTATGAGAGGGTGCTGTTTGCCTCTCATCAATTGCATGGACCTGCTGCTGATTGGTGGACCGCCTATGTGGCCGCCCATCATGACCCTGAGAACATCACTTGGGAAGAGTTCAAGCGTAGCTTCCGCAACCATTACATCCCAAGAGGTGAACTCAAAAACAAGAGGAAGGAGTTTTTGGGACTGCAGCAGGGAAACATGACGGTGAGGGAATACCTCACTAAATTCACTCAACTATCCCGTTAAGCCCCACGGGACATAGAGACTGATGAGCAGAAACAAGATTGTTTCATGGAAGGGCTTACCGCAGAAATGCAGTGTGCAATATCCTCAAATGAGTATGAGAGCTTTCAAAAGATGGTGGACAGAGCATTTGTGGTGGAAAGGAAGCTGAAGGCCCTGGAAAATGAGAATAAGAGGAAGGCTGGGTGGTCACATCAAGCCTCAGGGAGCAACACCCGCCCACGTATGATGCAGCAACCTACGGGGCAGACGAGCCGTGCTGCGGTACCCTATTCAGCACCAAGAGGGTACAACCCAAACTACAGGCCTCCCGCAGCACCAGCACAGCCGCAGCGTCAGTTTGTGCAGCAGCCTCGCCCCGCATATCCACCTCGACCAGCAGTGCAAGGACACCTAAACCAACCCCAAGACAACAAAGGCCAGGCATCTAAGATTGGGGTGCAATGTTTCAGCTGTGGTGAAGTGGGGCACTACGCCCATAAATGCCCAAAGAAGAAGCCTGCGCCGCCACAACAGCAGAATGTAATGAGAGGACGGGTGAACCACGTCACTATGGAGGAAGCACAAGAGGCACCCGACGTGGTAGTTGGTAAATTTCCTGCCAATTTACACCTTGCAACTCTGCTGTTTGATTCTGGTGCTACCCACTCGTTCATTGCTCAAGGGTTTGTTAAGAAGCATGACCTAGCAACCACACAAATGAACCATATGCTAGCGGTAAACTCTCCAGGTGGAGAAATAAGGACAAGACAAGTGTGTCCCAAAGTGAACCTAGACATTAATGGGGTAGTATTTACTGCTAACCTCATAGTGATAGATTCACAAGGGATAGATATTATTTTGGGTATGGATTGGTTGACCAAACATAAAGGAATCATCCATTGTTCGACCAGAACGGTGGAACTAACTCACCCTAGTGGCACAAGAGTAAAGTTCATAACGATACACGAGCCTAGGAGGGACATTAAATTAAATCAAGTGGAGGTGAAAGTTGAGGAAATCAGGACTATCAGGGAATATCCAGATGTTTTTCCGGAGGAGTTGCCAGGTATGCCTCCCGACCGTGAAGTGGAATTCGCAATTGAGCTAGTACCGGGAACAGCCCCGATATACAAGAGACCTTATCGAATGGAATCCAAGCAGCTAGAAGAGCTCAAGGATCATTTGAGAGAATTGACGGAGAAGGGGTATGTTCGCCCTAGTTCCTCACCATGGGGAGCTCCGGTGATATTTGTGCCTAAGAAAGATGGAACTCAAAGGTTATGCGTGGATTACCGTGCCTTGAATGAGGTAACCATCAAGAACAAGTACCCATTACCCCGCATTGAAGACTTGTTTGATCAGTTGAGGGGAGCTTGTGTGTTCTCGAAAATTGATCTCAGGTCGGGATACCACCAACTCAAGATAAGGCAATCTGATATTCCCAAGACAGCTTTCGTATCTCGGTACGGACTGTATGAATACACTGTCATGCCTTTCGGGCTAACCAATGCCCCGGCATATTTCATGTACCTCATGAACAAGGTATTCATGGAATATCTGGACAAATTTGTGGTGGTTTTCATAGATGATATTCTCGTCTTCTCCAAAGATGAAGAAGAACATGAGAAACATCTAAGGTTGGTGTTACAGAGGCTGAGAGAACACCAACTATATGCCAAGTTGAGCAAGTGTGAGTTTTGGCTGAAAAGAGTTCCCTTTTTAGGACATATACTCTCGGAGGGAGGAATCTCCGTAGATCCCGCCAAAATCGAAGATATCCAGAAGTGGAAAACCCCTGAAAATGTCGGGGAAGTTCGAAGCTTTTTGGGATTGGCTGGATACTATCGACGGTTTATTGAGGGATTCTCCAAGATCTCGAGACCTCTCACTAAACTGTTGGAGAAGGGAATCACATTCACCTGGACGCCACAGTGCGAGACGAGCTTTCAAGAGCTAAAGAAGAGATTGACAACAGCCCCAGTGTTGGTTATGCCAGATATGCAGAAGAATTTCACAGTGTACTGCGATGCCTCTGGAAACGGGTTGGGATGTGTTCTCATGCAAGAAGGACATGTCGTGGCATATGCATCCCGGCAGCTTCGGAAGCACGAAAAGAACTATCCTACACATGACCTAGAACTAGCTGCAGTGGTACACGGGTTGAAAATTTGGCGGCACTATTTGATGGGGAAGAGGACAGAGATATATATGGATCATAAGAGTTTGAAGTACATATTCACACAGCCAGATCTCAACCTCAGACAAAGGAGATGGTTAGAGCTAATCAATGACTTTGATGTGGGCATCAACTATCATCCCGGGAAAGAAAACGTCGTGGCCGATGCTTTGAGTCGTAAAGTGCAGGTCAATAAGTTGACCTTGAAGGACATGCCTGCAGAATTGAAGGACGAGGTTATAAGGCTCAATGTATGTCTAGTAAATAGTGGTGAAGCCATCGCCATGGAAGTGGACTGCACACTCGAGCAAGACATACGCGAGGGTCAAAAGAATGATGAGAAGATACAAGAGATCAGACAGCTCATCAAGGAAAATAAAGCTCCTGGTTTTAGAGAGGATGAACAAGGAACGGTGTGGCACGGGAAAAGGATCTGTGTGCCAGAAGTAAAAGAGATCCGGGAATTAATTTTGAAGGAGGCTCACGATTCCGACTATTCCATTCATCCTGGGAGTACGAAGATGTACCAGGACCTCAAGAGCAGGTATTGGTGGTATGGCATGAAGCGAGATGTCGCAGAACATGTTGCCCTATGTGACACATGTCAGTTGGTGAAAGCAGAACATCAACGACCCGCGGGATTGTTGCAACCACTCAAAGTGCCTGAATGGAAGTGGGAAGAAATCAGCATGGATTTTGTTGTGGGATTGCCTAGGACCCAATCCAGGTATGATTCAATATGGGTCATTATTGATAGGCTAACCAAGGTAGCTCATTTCATTCCTGTGAAAGAAAGCTACAGCGGATCCAAATTGGCAGAATTGTACATGTCAAGGATTGTGTGTTACCATGGAGTGCCAAAGAAGATAGTGTCGGACCGAGGGACACAGTTCACCTCGAGGTTTTGGCAGAAGTTGCATGAAACCATGGGAACCCATCTGAACTTCAGCTCTGCCTATCATCCCCAAACTGACGGGCAGACGGAGAGAACCAATCAGATCCTTGAAGATATGTTAAGGGCATGTGCACTCAAAAACAATAGGAGTTGGGACAAGAACTTACCGTATGCGAAGTTTTCCTATAACAACAGTTATCAAGCTAGTATGAAGATGTCACCGTTTGAAGCTTTGTATGGAAGGAAGTGCAGAACTCCCCTATTTTGGGACCAAACAGGAGAAAGTAAAGTGTTTGGTCCAGAAGTGCTACAAGAAGCCGAGGCAAAGGTGAGGGAGATTCGCAACAACTTGAGGATAGCACAAACACGCCAAAAGAGCTATGCCGATGTACGAAGAAGAGAGCTCGTTTTCAACGTGGGAGACTATGTTTATCTCAAGGTGTCCCCTATCAGAGGACTTTGTCGGTTCAAGGTGAAAGGGAAGTTGTCACCTCGATACATTGGACCCTTTCAAGTTTTGGAAAGGAAAGGCGAAGTGGCGTACCAACTAGAGTTACCGGTTCATCTATCGGACGTGCACGATGTGTTCCATGTGTCACAACTCAAGAAATGTCTGAGGACGCCTGAAGAGGTGTTACCCATGAATGAAGTGGATGTAGCTGAGGATTTGTCTTATGCCGAGCAACCATACAAGATTTTGGAGACAATGGAACGCCTCACCAGAAATAAGAGAATCCGGATGTGCAAGGTGCAGTGGAAGCATCACTCAGAAGAGGAAGCCACCTAGGAACGGGAAGATGAGCTCAAGGCACAATTTCCGGAATTGTTCTCTTAGAAACACCAATCTCGAGGACGAGATTTCTTTTAAGGGGGGTAGAGCTGTAACACCCTAAATTTTGATTCAAAACTCTAAACCATGTTCAGAGGGGAATTTAAAAATTTTTGGACGTGTTGCATGTTTTGCAAAAATTCAAATTCAAACTGGAATTCAAATTAGACTCAAAACAGAAAAGAAATGGAAAAAGAAAAAGAGAAACGGGAAAAAAACCGGCCAGTGGGCCGAAACCCGCCAGCCGGCCCAGTTTCCCCCGCGCCAGCCCGCCCCCGTGCGCCCGCGCTGTCTCTCACAGACGGGTGGGACCCACCTGTCATCCCTAACCCCGCGACCCCGGACTCTCCCGCGCGCGCGCGATCTTAACCGATCGAATTACCGCGTCCCTCAGCCCGAATTCCGGTCCCAGAAGAATCAAACTCGATCACAACTGACCCACCGCCCTTCCCCGGCTATAAAAACCCCAGCCCCGATCGGTTTTTCCCACGTGATCGCCGATTTTCACTCCGGTGAGCACCGTGACTTCGCCGGTGAATTCTGGCCGATCTAAGCTTGGAAACTCTTATCTAACTCGCTGGTCTTGATCCACCGCCTCCGGGGAACCTTGCAGGTGCAGAAAACTCGGTGACTTGCGGTGTAAACAAAGCGCCGACGAGCTTCGCCGTGGTTTTGCCTCGGACCTCGCCGCCGATCACTTTCCAGGACCCCCGAGGTGAGATCCCTGACCTCCCCTCTACCGATCTATGCCATAAGATCACAGTTCTAGGCAGAATTCTCGAGGATCCGAAACTTTCCGGCGAGATCGCCGCTTCCCGCCGCCATGCGCCGCCGGCAGCGCCGCCCGCGCTCGATCAGAGCGACGTGGCCGCTTGTGCGCCGTTTATTTTAAATCGCACGGTAGACTTTAAAACCCCGCGTACCGGTTCGATGTTATAATCTCAGCCGTCGGTTTAAAATCGGACGGTCCACGTCAGCCCCACGTTATAAAGACTGGAATTCTTACGTGCTACCCCCTGGGGTTCTCGGGAAATAAGAGCTAGCCCCGGAAACTTCTGATCTAGCCCCTGGAACTCCAGAAAATCATGTAAATTCATTTAAAAATCAGTTTTAGCCCCTGGACTTAATAAAAATTAGGAAAAACGCCTCTGATAAGTGTAGCTAGACCCCTGGAAATTATGAAAATAATATTATAGACTCTGTAATGGGGTGAGTTCATTATTTTAGCCCTGTTTAGTATTTAATTTAGAAAATTGAATATGTGACTAGTATTTAAAAATTAAAAAGTGGGACAAACATAATTGTCAAGATTAATTAAAAACTTTCTCAGTACTTAGAAAACCTTGGAGTGAGATAAAACTATATTTTGGGCTGAAATGAATCTGTTTTATTTGTTATTCACATTTAATTGTATAGGGACACATTTTTAAGTAAAGAATAGCTATAGAAAAATAGGGAAAATAATTATGAAATAGTTTACATCAGAGGCCAAGGTCAAAATATGTTATTAAATTATTTAGGACCAAAACCTATACTGTTTAGATGATGTGTATTACTAATTTCATAATAAAATACACAATTATGCATAGGAATATAAATCTGAAAATATAGCAACTAGTAAATGATAAATGGAGTTTTTAAAATCCAAAGAGTTCAGTTTAGGGTTGATAGAAATTATGAAGGCACATATGGAGAAGAAAAATACTTTTCATACATACTTGGTAGTTTAATATAAGGAATTTATTTAAAACTGAAACACACACATATATATATATATATGGTATGTAAGTATAAATATGAACACCAAAGTAGGAATCATACACATATAAATAAAAGTGTATGCAAGCCACAGATCAACACACAAAGTAACCACAACACATATAATGGTGAATGAATTTCATAAATATGAATGTGTGGTTTGTATGAAGTAAGAAGTGTGAACTATGTCTTATGATTGTTATTTTTCTTTTGCTATGTGTGATGGTATGAAGTAGAACCTGTTCAAGAGCAAGTTATTCCTTTCCAAGATCAGGACTACCCATTTCAAGAGCAGCAAGAAGGAGGCAAGTGTCCTTGACCACTTTGATCCTATGCTAGGATGTGTAGATAGAATTATTTGCATTGTCAAATGAAATATGAAACCCATGCTAGGATGTTTCCCTAGAATTGCATTACCTTGCTTCCTTGTAGCTTGGGTTGGGATTTATTTTGTCATGTCATTTATTTACATGCATATGCTTAGCCATGCTTAGAATGGGATATTTGGGATATGAGATCATCAGTTTATTATACCATACTCTTGAATGAGCTATTGTGAGTTATGTAGAGGTAGGGATCAAGGCAAGTTGGATGTTTTGGTTGTGTGCTGGGTGCACGAGACTTGGGTTTGTGTTTAGTACTTGCCTGGATCCTAAGGACCGGTTCATGGAGCATGTAACCCGGCTTTACAGTGCCAACCACATGCTGAGATGGGGAAGCTTGGCCAATTAATTAGGTGTATCCCCGGCGTAGTATGGGTGTGTTGGATGGTGCGGGAAGTAGGTGTCAGCTGGACTACCATATGAACCGCAAGGCTCAAGAGGGGGCCACTGCAGCGGGGTTGGAGCCTCTTGTATGCTGTTAGGGGTGAAACCTCAGTGGGCCCACGCTCGTCGGGAATCCCTTTGTAAAGGCTTCGTAGTGATCTCCTGGCTGCACACCTGGGAAGTGTGAATGTGGATCGTAGCCACTGGCATAATGGAGGTTCTTTTAGTCCACCCGGCAACGGGGGATGAAATCACTACATGTGGGTACAGTGGTACAAACTCTGCAGAGTCAAAACTGTCTTGACAGCCGTGCTCACGGTCAAGAGCGGCCTGGACTTATTCATGATTAGAGGATTGATGGTTTTGGAAGTTAAGCGGGGAGCTTAACATTGGTAATGATGTTATGGTTATTGGATTATGATGATGGGATGGGAGATTGGGACCATTTCACCTGTGTAGTAATGTAGGTGCTTAATAAGCTAAGGTGATAGGTATTGATTGCGTAGTGCTTTAACCATGAGTTCAACCTCTCCTTGTTCTAGCCATGCATGATATAATTTTCCCACACTTGCTGAGTACCATTGGTACTCAACCTTGCATATTTGTTGGTTTATATTGCTGCTCAGGTCAAGATAATGAGGTGGTGTATAATGACCAAGATTTTGGACCCGAGGAAGGTTTTTAGGTTCATGAAGACCCCCGGGCAATGCCTGTGATGGAGCCCTAAAGAATAATATTCCGCTGCTAGTTTATTTACTTGTGATGAAGCATTAGTGTCCATTGAGACATTTGCGATGTAAGACTTATTTATATTCGACACCTGGCTTGTAATAAATGATGCTTCACTATTTGTCATCACATGTATGAGAAAATGATCCTGGCATACATGTGATATTCACTTGGTTGTTCTTCGGAAAAACCGGGTGTGACACACTTTGTGATTACCACGAAGGATCCAACACGATCAAGGAGGTAAGACAGGATATGTTCAAGAAATTATACATGCGCTTTGAGATGCAACCCGGTGAGTCCATTGATGACCTCTTTGCTTGCTTTAATAAAATTCTCATCAACTTGCATAGCGTCAATGTTAATTTTTCAAATGCTGAAAATGCTAGCCAATTACTAAGTGCATTAGACATGTCAATTTGGGAGATGAAAGTAACATCCATACGTGAATCCACTGTCATGAGTACTCTTACATTAGATGTGCTTTATTGTAAAAAGCTAAAAACTCATGAAATTGACATTATATCTCGTAAGAACCCAAATAAGACTATTGTATTTGTCTCACAACGTGATATGCCTAGCTCCGGCCAATCATCTAGCAATACACTTGCTTTGCTGTCTTCACTAACCTTGGAACAGATTGAGGAGTTTCCAGAGGAGGAGCTAGTACTTCTTTCTACTAGGTTCTCAAAAGCATTGCAAAATGTGAGAACTAGAAGGAGAGGAAGCTCCGGACCTCAACGATGCTTTGAATGTGGTAAGACAGGACACTTTCGTACAGATTGCCCTAACCTTTCTGGTCCTTCTAACCGTGATGAAAAGCAGAATAAAGTCAAGTCCTCTTTTGGCAACACCAACAAGAAAAAGAAGGGTTTTACAGGATGCAAACTGATAAACAGTTTCATCACCGCACTTCAAGAACTTGGCTCGAGTGATGTAGACATTGGAAGTGATGAAGATGAAGATGATCTGGCAAACTTGTGCTTCATGGCGGGCAAATCAAAATCAAGTATGGAGGATGCAGAACACAACAGTGACAACGAAGAGGTATGTCCTACTTGCGAAGAAATGTGTGATGCTATTTCTCGTGCCACTATTATTGTTAAGAAAAAGGACAAAAAGCTTAGGGACAATGCTGTTAAAATTGAGTCACTAGAATCTGAAATTAATCGTTTAAAATCCTTGATTCCTAGTGATGATTCTTGTTCCTCATGTGATTTAATATATGAACAATTGTCCTCTCTAAGAAGTTCACACACCTCCACACTTGATAAACTTGAACTTGAAGTCAAAAAAACAAAAAGCTTGCTGCACTTAATGATAAAAACTCGAAAGATGCTTGTTGTTCTACAATTGATTTGCATTGTTCTACTAGCGATGATCTTGATAAGAAACTACAAGATGCTATGAAAGAAATTTCTATATTGAACAATGTTTTACGTTCTCATGAAGTTAAATATTGTTCCAATTGCAAATTAAAAGGGAAAATTTCATGTGAAAATTGCCTTGATCTATCAAATAAACTTGATAACATGCATAGGACATTAGATCGGTTTTGTAATGGGAATAAGAACCTAAACTTGCTGCTGAATTCTTCCAAGTCTTGCAATGATAAAACTGGTTTAGGTTTTGATTCACATGCTCGTGCTAAGGAACATCCACCTAAAATTGTAAAATCATTAGGAAGTGGTTTGATTTAAACAGTTCCAAAACAAAAAGAAGTGGTTTTTAAATCTGCAGGAGTGTTGTCACATTCGGGTTCAAATAAGCATACTGCATGCTCATCTAGACATGAACACAAAGTTAAATTTCATTGTACCTATTGTGGTAGAGATGGTCATGTCATAGATTTTTGTTATAGACTAGCTAAACAATATAAAAAGGAAAGAATGCAAGCTAGATCTTATAACTCTTATGCAAAATTTGCTGCACATACTAAAACGAATGTCAGGAACATGCAACCTGCTGTTATGAGTCAGAAATATTCAAAGTTTACCTCCGGAGCTTCAGTTTTTGCCTCCGGACCTTCTGTTTTTGCCTCTGGAGCTACTAATTTTCGTGCTACACAAGTAACACCTCATAGGTCAGTAGTTAAGAACAAAAAATCTCAAACTTTGACTCATAAACCTGCTGTTTTATCTCAGCTTTTGCATGTTATTCCTGCTGGACGTCATGTGACTCAGTACTGGATTCCTAAATGCCTTTTAACTAACCCTAGTATTGAGTCATCGACGTATTGTGCTTCTATGTAGGTTACACGCTTGAGGAAGAAGAACATTTGGATTGTGGATTCAGGTTGCTCACACCACATGACCGGTAACAAAGAATGGTTCTCCTGTCTCTCTTTTGTGTCACGTGTAGAGAATGTTACTTTTGCCGATAATTCTTCAACTCCTATAATTGCTAAGGTTTCGGTTAGAGTAAATGATCACTACACTTTGAAGGATGTGGCACTTGTCAAAATTTTGAAATACAACTTGCTTTCTGTTTCACAATTGCTAGATGAAAATCTGGAAGTTGTAGGTTCAAATAGTGAGCTTATCTTTAACATGTCTCGGTTTGGAAGAGTTTTTAAAGCTGATTATTATATGTCTTCCTCTAAGCATAGATGTCTAGTTGCAAATGATTCCAAAGATTTATATTTTGGGCATCATAGACTTGGTCACGTAGGCTTTGATCATCTCACGCGTGTTAGTGCTCTTGATCGCATACGTGGGCTGCCTAAGCTTAAAGGGGACAAAGAAATTGTGTGCTCTTCTTGTAGACATGCTAAGATGGTTGCAGGTTCACATTCTCCTCTCACAATGACCATGACAACTGAACCGGGTCAACTTTTACACCTTGACACCGTAGGACCTTCACGTGTTCAATCCTTCGGAGGCAAATGGTATGTTCTTGTGATTGTTGATGACTATTCTAGATACTCTTGGGTTTACTTTATGGCATCTAAGAATGAAGCTTTTAGTCACTTTAGAACTTTATTTCTTAGATTATCAATTGATCACCTAGGATCTTTAAGAGCAATTAGAAGTGATAATGGAACTGAATTTAAAAATCAATCATTTGATCACTTTTGTGCTGAAAATGCAATAGATCATCAATTTTCTTCACCAACAAAACGGTGATGTAGAGTGAAAGAACAGAACCTTAGTTGAGATGGCTAGGACTATGCTTGATGAATATCAAACTCCTAGGAATTTTTGGGCTGATGCAATTGCAGCCGCTTGTTATGTCTCAAATCGTGTTTTCTTGCGTGCTAAGCCAGGTAAAACACCACATGAGCTCAGGTTTGGACATAGGCCTAGTGTCACACACTTTAGGGTCTTTGGTTGCAAATGCTTTGTTAAGAAACATGGTAATCTTGATAAATTTGAAGCTAGATCTATTGATGGCAGGTTTCTTGGTTATCCATCTTATACTAGAGGCTACCGTGTGCTTTTACATGATACTAACAAAATTTTGGAGACTTGTGAGGTTTCTTTTGATGAAGCTAGCCCAGGTACTAGTTAAAATATTGCAGGTCCGGATCCATATCTGCAGGGGGAGAGTATTTTCGTTGAAGAAGAGCAAGAAGTGGTGCTGCTGCCCGAAAATTCAGCAGCTAATGACATTGTTCCAGCTCCTGATCTTGATCCACAGCCAGCACCGACGACCACCATTGCTGGTCCAGATCCTCCTCACGTCACAAGCTCATCTATTTGTGATGAACATGAAGAAGAACAAGCTTGTGAAGTGTCCACTCCCCTCCGGATTCTCAAAAGTCATCCTCCACAACAAATTATTAGAAGCTTGCATGAACGAGTTACAAGATCCAGGTTTTTCAACCCCAATTCTCATGCTCATTCTGCTTTTGTTGTTTCTTTTGAACCCAAAGATATATCACACGCACCCACTAATGAATCTTGGATTATTGCCATGCAAGAAGAGTTAGAAAATTTTGAAAGAAATAATGTTTGGAAACTTGTACATCCACCTCAAGGTCACACTTTAATTGGAACTAAATGGGCGTTTAAAAATAAACAAGGTGAGGATGGGGTTGTGGTTAGGAATAAGGCTAGGTTGGTTGCTCAAGGTTTCGCACAAGTTGAAGGTCTAGATTTTGATAAAACATTTGCTCCTGTTGCTAGATTAGAAGCCATAAGAATTTTGTTAGCTTTTGCCGCATCTAAAGGTTTTAAGCTATATCAAATGGATGTTAAAAGTGCTTTTCTTAATGGCTACATAGATGAGGAGGTTTATGTCAAACAACCACCTGGTTTTGAAAATCCAAATTTTCCTAATCATGTTTACAAACTGTCCAAAGCCTTGTACGGTCTCAAACAAGCCCCTAGAGCATGGTATGATAGGTTAAAAACATTCTTACTTGAAAAGGGGTTTACCATGGGCAAGGTTGATAAAACTCTTTTTGTGCTTAAGCATGGCAATAAATCATTATTTGTTCAAGTGTATATGGATGATATTATCTTTGGTTGTGCTTCTCATGATCTTGTGTCCAAGTTTTCAGCTATGATGAGTTCAGAATTTGAGATGAGTATGATGGGAGAACTCACGTACTTTTTGGGGCTGCAAATCAAGCAAACCAAGGAGGGTACCTTTGTGCATCAAACAAAGTATACAAAAGATCTTCTAAGGCGCTTTAACATGGACAAAAGCAAGCCTCTTTGGACACCAGTGGGAACAGAAACAACACTTGAACTTGATGAAGATTGTGATCCCGTTGATCAAAACGAATATAGAAGCATGATCGGATCACTTTTGTATCTCACAGCATCAAGACCGGACATACAATTCAGCGTATGTCTTTGTGCACGGTTTCTAGCCTCCCCACGTGCTTCACATCGTCAAGCCGTCAAAAGGATTCTCAGGTACTTACATGGAACTCAAGAATTTGGCATTTTTCTTCCTTCTTCCTCAACCGTTACTTTAAAAGCTTTTTACGATGCTGATTTTGGGGGTTGTAGGATTGATAGGAAAAGTACTTCTGGTGCTTGTCATTTTCTTGGTAATTCACTTGTTGCCTGGTCCTCTAAAAAACAAAGTTCAGTTGCACAATCCACAGCCAAATCTGAATATGTAGCTGCTACTAGTGCTTGCTCACAAATTCTTTGGATTGTTCAAACACTTAAGGACTATGGGGTTGATCTAGATAGTGTTCCACTGTTTTGTGATAACACTAGTGCCATTTGTATTGCTAAAAACCCCGTGCAACATTCGAGAACTAAGCACATTGACATTAGGTACCACTTTCTCCGTGATAATGTCGAAAAAGGGAACATTGTGCTTCACCATGTAGATACCGAACAACAATTGGCTGACATTTTACAAAACCTTTGGATTTCACTCGTTTTTGTTACATGCGTAGTGAAATAGGGGTTATGCATCCTCATGGATTAAATTGAGGGAGGATTTTGAAACTTGGGATGTCTATGTGTGAATCTGAAATTAAAATAATATGAGCATAGTATTTCATGCATATATGACTTTGTGATTCCTTTTTCATGCTGAAAGTTCTTACTACATTACTCGTGTTATACATTTTGTATGTCTAGTAATTGGAATAATTACTTATACTAAATATGGTCATGGTCGAACTTTCTTGCAGTTTTGAACTTGTTGCATGCTCACAAGTGCTTTTAATCATAAAAAATTAATCAAGTAATCAACTCACATGTTGAGTTTTTATGTTCAAATAAAAAAATGAGAAAAGATATGCATGCATCGCACTTCTTCTTTTGAGATGGCTTATCATTGCACTTAGATATGAACTTGAAAGGAGTTGTGTATGACTAAAACCATGTCCTTAAGCTTCTGACTGTCAAATGACATAGGCTTGGCTTGGTTGGTTAGAATAAGGCTGATGCTGCATATAATCTCTTGCAAATGTCATAAGATCAAAATTTGTGCTTTAAATGATAAATAAAATGCAGCAACAAGTGTCATGCTTTCAGGTCTTGAAATAGTTAAGTTTGTGAGATCATGACTTGCTTAAATCGAAAATTACACTTTATCTCTAGCATGGCTTACACTACTTTATGTATCTCATTGATGTGATAGTGTAAGTTACTTGATAGTATGATTTGGATGAGCTTTGTTTTATATGTATATGTTATAATGTGCTCATAACAAATTAAAACTTCTCTTTTGTACCTTGCTGAATACATTGTCAAAGGGGGAGAAATTGATCACACATTGCACACATTCACAAGTGTTTTCGCACGATTCTTCTCAAGGGGAGAATTTTTGGTATTTTTGTTTTTCTTCTCATTTTATTTCTGATTTACAAAGGGGGAGAAATTATTTTCAAAACTTTTCATGTGAATAAGCCAATGTTCAGATTTTAAGTGGTGTTGCCAATGCATTCATCAAGGGGGAGATTGTAAGACCTATGTGTGATGAATACATTGGTTTTGACGATAAAAGTTTTGAATACTACCAAAACACTTTTTTAACAAGGTCCGACTCTAGGTCCGAGCTCCTGCAAGGTCCGACGATAGGTCCGACTTGTTTTGGGTAGCTCCGGCAAGGTCCGATGTAAGGTCTGACTTTCTTTGTCTAGGTCAGACTTATTTTGACTAGGTCCGACTTGTTTCTGCTAGCTCCGGTGCTAGGTCCGGTTAGCTTTGGTAAGGTTCGGAGCTTGATTGCAATGGTTCTGCTTTTAACTTGCAAGGTTTCGAACTTGCTTTACTCTTATGGAAATTTCGCTTAGTATTATTTTACTAAGTTTTTGGTATGTTTTGGTGGTTATGGCTGATATCATTTTGCTATGATTTACAACATGCTTATGTGAGGTGCTCACGTAAGATGTTGTAGTTTCGGAACTAACGAGAGTCAAGTCGAGGACTTGTGCTCGGAAGTATTGGTTGTTTATTCATGTGCAGGTGTTGCTTGAGTTCAAGACATGGCTGGTGATGGGATCCATTGAACTAGTCTTAGGGAGAAGATGAGGTTCAACAACCAAGTTCGGGAGGAATTGTGGTTGAGTTGATCGGGAGGTTGCGCAATATGTTTGAATCAAAAACAATGCATATGAAAGTATCTTGGACGTCGTTGGAAGATGTTTGCACGTGTGCAAGGAGTGCATGGACGTGGCTGCATGGTTCCAAGGTGTGATGAAGAGATGTGGACGTAAAGAATTGGTCGGAAAGGTCCAACCGACTAGGTTATGGACTCAGGCTGCGGCTGAGTCGTGTTTGACTCAAATATGGAAAGTTTTGAGTTGGTTATGATAGGATTTCGTGTGGGACATGAAGTGGTTGTTTTAGGAATGTTTGTGACGTTCCTAAGGTGTTTGGATGTCTTAAGATTGCTTCTATCTGCGTATAGAAGGGTCTTGAGCAGTATTGGAAAGTTACAGTTTGAATCCAAGTAGGAGTAGGAGTCCTAGTTTGAGTTGAGTTGGCCTTTGGGGGGGTTATATAAGCATGGGAGGCCAGAGCTCATGGTGCACGACTTTGGGGCTGTTCCTCTTGTGTTTTGATAAATAAAATTCGTATTCTAAAGGGACTTTTGTGCCTTGTTCATCCGACTTGTTTCAGACAAGTTTTTCTCGTCGAGTTTCTGTTCAGCACTACCTTGCTTCGTGGTTTTATCATAACTCGAGTTTTCCAGATCCAATTGATGTGATTCTTTTTGGGTTGTCTTTACAACTTGATTATCTATCATCTGTGAAAATTGTACTATCATTGAATTTGTGGTTTCTGATATACACGAGTTTCTTTGCAGTATTCCAGAACTGTTTTTCTCGCGTAGGACAGATTGACCTTTGTTCGATCTTTCGATCGTAACTTGAGTTTCTCTCAACGGATTTTCATGATTCTTGTTGTGACGTCTTCGTGACATGATTATATACAATCTATACTAGTCTTCTCACAGTTAAACACGTTTAGATTAGTCGCACACACGGTTTATTTAACAGATCGGTTTTCTGCTGAGGGGTGTTTTGTTGCTTCCGCTGAAAAGTTTTTATCTACTATTCACCCCCCCTCTGGTAGCTTTACACGTGTACTTCGATCCTACAACTCCAACTTCAACTCCATAGGCATGTTGATGGTAGTGTGCACGCCTAGTACTCCACCCGTTTCTCGAAGTACTCTTCTCCTGTAGCTGACGTATATGTGGGAATGCAACGGTGAGTACATATCGTACTCAGCAAGTGCGAGAAAAGTATGACATGTAGCTTACAACAAGGCAGAAAATAAAGAGGTTCATTGCAGCAAGCAAAATTTATTTCACAAACATGATAAAAACAGCAAATATTTCTAGGTGAGTTAAATCGCAACACAACCAAGTAATTCAGAAACATTCTTTCATCATAAATCACCATTTATCAATCCCCAACCAGCCAATACTCTTTCTCAATGTCATCTCATTCTCATAAATATTCATAACCATCTCATTTTCCTAGAACCCAAACCAAACTCATTGTCATGACCCAAACAGTCCCAAAACTAATCCCAATGACCATACCTGAATAATCATCCCAAGTTTTGCCTCTAATCATGGAAGTTAGCCAGGTGCTTGTAACCGGAAGCACGGCTATCATGATACTTTTACACTCTGCAGAGGTGGCACCACTTTACCCACAAGTTCATGATTTCGTCACCCGTCGACAACAAGAGAGAACCTCCATGATAGCAGTACAAAACCATTGGTGTATGGCCAAGAGTTCACAAAATAGCCGTTACAAAGGGGCCACTAGAATGTACGGACCCACTAAGATTTCACCGGCAGGCTCGAATCTCCATTCTCCCGCCCACGGGCCCCCCTCTTGTGCCATGTAGTTCCCAGGGAAGTCCTCAACGACTCCCATTGCCCGCGCCATCCAAAGGTCCATAACAAGCTAGCAACATACCTAATTAGTCAGCTAAGCCGCACCCATATTTGGCCTTGTGATGGCACTGTTTTCTTGGCATGTGCTCGCATGAACCGGTCCTTAGATATACAGCAAGCAAACCACCATCTCATTCAGTGACATCCACGAACCAAGCTCGCATAGATCTCCCTGATTCCATGCTCATTAACATCATCAAGTTCTCATTATCTTTATTCTCATGAGTGCATTAGCTAAACAAGTGTTATTTCAACTTCGCGTATCTCAATAAATTAAGCGAACCAAAAAGGAAAAACGACCATACCCGACTTATCAACTTCCCCAGCGATAAGGATGGTTAACAAAACTAGTAAACTCCTATAAAAAGGTGTCCCATCAAGTTTACACAAGCATACAAGTTTTCGCAAGCAAAGCAAGACAGTTTCAAAAACATGGGATCAATATGGTCAAGGGACACTTGCCTTGCTCTTGTGGTTCTTGTTTCTCAAGCATCTCGAAGTCTTGGTGCTGTAGTGGGCAGGGCCCGACACCCATTCACGGGGCCGTGCCACTCGCCCGGGAATCGCATTGGGTGGTGCCGTGATATGCGGCACCCAACAGCACACATATAAGGAAAATGTATCACATAAATAAAAAGCGGAAGCTTACAAGTGTTCTTTGTAAATAATTTACATCAAAGAACTACAGCGGAAGACTATAATCATCTCACAATGAATAACTATCAAGCACTCGAGAAGATGTCCAGCCCGCAGACTCTTCTCGCTAGCAACACGAAGACAACTGCAGCGGGTGGGTTCTCCATGTGTTAAATGACTCGGATGTCTCTGAGTCTCACCGGACAACCTCCTCATAAGCATCATTGTTAACCTGCGAAACCACTCATATAGCAAGCGTGAGCACATAGGCTCAGCAAGACTGATCTGTCTCTCCAAAACAAGAAACTCTACATGCACGACGGATTGAAATAGGTTAGCTAAATTTGTATAAAGGACTCGCCTACAGTTGACCCTTAACTTTCAGATTTTAAGCCTCATTTTAAAGACCTTGATCCGAACAGCATCACAACTCCACAATCAAACAAGACACGCTTTGTTGCAATGCTTCTTGCACAAAGTGAAGTAAAGTTTAATTAGCACTATCTCTAAGTCAAGCATGGTTGCAATACAACTTAAATCACAAGCCTTATCAAGTTCAAAGGAAATCACTTCAGTTCTTACTACGTCAAGACGCAGTGGGCAAGTATGCTCATATGACTACGAGCGACGGTGATTCAAATCAGTACACGCCCGGACTACACGACACGTACACCCATACTCCGAGTTGCCGGCAGCAACCTCAACTGATGTTGTACGCAGCCACCTTTGTGACGCCCCTGTTCTGAGAGAGAACCTCTCGGAACTGAGGCTGATACGTATGTGTGCCCAGGATGTTCATCACACATACACATATCATCCACAAACTGAATTCAGAATATAATACCATGAATGAACAGGGTTTATTACAAAGTCTCATGAGTCTCCGAATCATTCTAGCAGCGGAAGTCTTATCTTAGCAGCAGAAGTCTTATTCTAGCAGCGGAAGTCTTTATTCTAGCAGCGGAAGTCTTCTAACTAGTGCGGAAGCAACCAAGCAGCAGCAGCGGCTCCATCTCCTACTCCACAGGCAAGGTTGAGGACAGATTACACACCTAATACTCCACTTGGTCTTCGTAGTACTCCTCTCCTGTTGCTGATGATGAAGTAATAATGCAAGTTTGAGTACATGATGTACTCAGCAAGTACGGGAAAATATGATATGTAGCTCACAGCAAGGAAGGTATAAAAAGGCTCATTGCATGAAATCAAAAAATTTATTTCTCAAAACACGATAAAAACAGAAACTTAGCTTTAAGTGAATGTAATCCCAACATGTATTTAAACATTAACATACCTCCATTATGATTCATTCCTTTCCATGTCTCAACCAGAGATTAATCTTTCCCAACTTTGCTCATGAATACCATCTCGTATTCACTACCATCTCATGAATACCGTTTCGTATTCACTACCATTTCATCTCATTTTCAATTCTGTCTCATTCCGAGACCAAATCTCGTTGCCATGACTCAATAGTCATGCAACCAATCTCATTACCGGGACTCAACAGTCCCGAAAACCAAATCCAAAGACCAAACCAATAACCAAAACCAAAACAATCCAAAACTATCCCAAAGACCATCCCATCTAATCATGTGAGTTGTCTTGGTGCTCGTGACCGTAAGCTCCGCTATCATGATAGTTTTAGACTTTGCAGAGTTTGTACCACTTTACTCACAGTTTGTGATTTTGTCACCCGTCGGTGACTGCAGAACCTCCATTATACCAGTACACAACCGTAGGTGTATGGCCAAGAGATCACAAAATAACCTTTACAAAGGGGCTACTAGATGTATGGACTCACTAAGGTTTCACTAGCAGGCTAGAATCTCCAATTCTCCCACCCACGGGCCCCCTCTTGTGCCATGCAGTTCCCTGGGCAGTCCTCACTCGACTCCCGTTCCCCGCGCCTTCCACGGTCCATAACATTCTAGCAATTTACCTAATTACTCAGCTAAGCCGCACCCATACTTGGCCTCGTGGTGACACTGTTATCCTGGCATGGCTCGCATGAACCGGTCCTTAGATCTACGGCAAGTAACCACCATCTCATTCTACCACTTCCACAAAACCAAGCTTGCCTAGATCTCCCTCTGATTCATGTTCATTAACAATATCCGTTTCTCATTATTCATATGAGTGCAGATAGCTAGACACATCTATCTCGCTTCCCGTATCCCATGGACTCAGCAAAGCATAAAAGCAAAAACCATACCCGACTCATTAACTTTCCTAGTGACAAGGGTGGTTAACAAAACTAGTAAACTCCTATGAAAGGATTTCCCATCATATTGACTCAAGCACACACACCTTTTCGCAAACAAAACAGTTTTTTCAAAAACATGGGATCAATATGGTCAAGGAGCACTTGCCTTGTTCTTGCGGTTCCGGTTGCTAAAATTCTTGCTGTTGTAGTCCGTCGTAGGTGGCTCCCTGAGTTTGTCCTTCTATGCGCGATCACGCACATACAAGATTCATAGCAATCAATCAGCATGCACAAACTCTACTTTAAGATGCAATGATGCATATGCATGTTAATCCTACGGTGCTGTTTTATTAGATCAGTTTGTACGTGTTCTTGCATGATTGCATGGCTTTTACGATGAACAAAGGTGTAGGGATCAAATGTGGACGTGGCGATGATCTCGTTACAAGATCTAGATCAAACCAAATCAACATGTGATCTGTCCACGAAAAAGCTTCTGTTCGAAGGGATCGAAGAACAGATGCAAAGAAAATGCGATGATGTAGTAAGGTGGTATTGGAAACCTACCTTGCTTCCTTCGGGTCTTCCCTCCTAGCAAAAACAGATTGTCGGCTCTCCTCCGGCGATGGCGATCGTTTCTGGACTCATCGGCGGTCTCTTCTGCGATTAAATTCCGGCGAAGGGGTTTAGCTCGGCGAGTTTGGAGCTAGGGCTTCTAAGTTGTCGGCTTAGCAAAGATGTTATGACCAAGGGGTTGTTTTGGGTTCTATTTATAATCGGTAAGAGAAGAGTCCTAATCTGATCAGAATTCAAATAAGAGTCCTATTTAAATTGTTTTTAAATCTTAACAACTTATCTTCAATTGATTTGGTGCATTATTCAACGTAGAAGAGTTTGTGTCGGTTTCCTCTGTGTCGGGCACTCGTGCATGGGAGAAAAACCGCTTCAGAATCGCGTCCTTCCACAGGGATAAGCTCCAGAGGCTCCACGTGTCCAGCAGAGGCCTGGGCTTCCCTTTTCCGCAAAGGCGGGCTCTGGTTTTGACGCGTGTCAGGCAGGCGAGACCTCCCTTTCCTTCAGAGGCGAGCTCCGCGTGCGCCACGCGTCCTGGCGGGCGGGACCTCCCTCTCTCCAGAGACGAGCTCCGCGTGCGCCACGTGTCCGGTGAGTTGGGACCTCCCCTCTCAATAGAGGCGAGCTCCACAAACGCCACGTGTCAGTTAGGGACCTCCCCTCTCTTCGGAGGTAGCTCCGAATGTGCCACGTGTCAGTGCCGGACCTCCCCTCTCTTCGGAGGTGGCTCCGGGAATGCCACGTGTCCAATAGCGCCAGACTTCCTCTTTTCTCGGAGACGAGCTCCAAGGTTGACACGTGTCCAACAGTGATGGACCTCCCGGAGATGAGCTCCGGAGGTGACACGTGTCCAGTAGGACCGGACCTCTCGCAAGTTAGCTCCGAGAGCACCACGTGTTCCGTGGGTCAGACCTCTCGGAGAAGAGCTCCGAGAGCGACACGTGTCCCGTGCGGCTGGTTCTCTCTTTTCCGCAGTGACTAGCTCCAAAGGCGACACGTGTCCAGTGGGCTGACCTTGCTTCTCCACAAAGGCTAGCTCCGGGGGCAACACGTGTCCCACGGGGTCGGACCTCGCCCCTTCCGCAGAGACGAGCCCCGAGTCTGCCACGTAGCCAGTCAGCGGCGGACCTCTCCCATTTTTGCAGGGATGAGCTCCAAAGGCGCCACATGGCCTGCGGGCCACGGGAATGGTCTTCGGCGCTCTCTGTGGATTGAATTTGGCTCATTTTGGCTATCTTTTTTATTCCTTTTCTGTTTCAACTTCTTTTTAAATGTTTTTCTACATATAAAATATGAATGCATGCAGAAATCAAAAAATGAGGGTGTCACAAATCTACCCCCTTAAATTGAGTCTTGCCCTCAAGATTCGCTAGTGGAGAATAGATGAGAGAATTATGCCTTCTCGGCTGTTGGTTGGGCTGACTCAAACTCGATACGAGTACGGTGCTTGTTTGTCAACTGCACGCTTCTCTCAGCACATTGGATTACTCCGTTGTGCTTGCTTAACCAATCCATTCCTAGTATTATGTCAAGCCCTTGGGAATCCAAGACAATGAGGTTGGCAAGGAAGTCTACCCCCCTTATTTTAAGGTTTACTTTCGGACATACTATATTAGTCCTCATCTCTCCACCGGGAGAATTAACCAACATAGTATATTTCAAGTGTGATATGGATAGATTATACTTGGCAACATACTTGGGTGATATGAATGAATGTGATGCTCCGGAATCAAATAGAATGGTGGCTGGGTTGGAGTTGGCAAGGAACATACCAATCACGACGTCCTCAGCCTGTTGCGCTTCCTCAGCAGAGACATGGTTCACGTTGCCACGAGCGTAGTTCTGCTGTCCACGGTTTCCTTGATTGGCTCCTCCGTTCGGCCGTGGGTTCTGCTTGGGCACGTTGCCTTGCTGTCCAGGACCTCTCCTCGGGCATTGGCTCGCGAAGTGTCCTGCCTTGTTGCCCACGACAGCAGGTATGTTGGGGCGGGGGTTTTGAGCAGGAGCGCCCATGTTTGGGTGGGGCGCAGGAGGCAAAGGCACACGAGGTGCTTGCATGGCAGGGCGTTGCTGTGGAGGTTGATTAGGGCGAAAACTAGGAGTGGACGGTCCATACTGTGGTGCAGCTGGGGGCATGTATCGGGGACGTACATTACTCCCTTGTGGCTGGTATGGCATCTTTGTCTTGCCCTCTTGCTCGATCTCTCGGATCTTGCTCTCAACCACTATAGCTTTGTCAACTAGCTTTTGGAAGCTCGCATAGTCATTGTTGAGGAGCTGAACCTGTATCTCATTGTTCAACCCTCTCATGAACAGGTACTGCTTCCTTTGGTCCGAGTTGACATCTTCGGGGGCGTACCTTGACAGTTGCGTGAACTTGTTGAGTTACTCATTCACGCTCTTCTGTCCTTGGCGGAGACCTTCAAACTCTTGTCTTTTGAGCATCATTACTCCCGCAGGGATGTAATGAGAGCAGAAACTCTCCTTGAATTCGGTCCAAGTGATAGTCTCCGGGTAGTCATGAGCATTGCAAAGGGCATCCCACCAGTCAGCTGCTGCTCCCATGAGTTGGTGCGACGCAAAGAGAACTTTCTCTCGGTCATTGCACTGAACTATGACAAGCTTTTTCTTCATGGACTTCAACCAATCGTCGGCCTCCATGGGATCATTAGCTTGTACAAAAGTGGGTGGTCGAGTCCTCATGAACTCTCCCAGTCAGTTGTGAGCAGGCGGTGGTGGCGGTGGTGGTGGCGGTGGTGCAGGAACGGGGTTGTTGTTGTTGGCTTGCAACTGACCCAAAGTTTGGATCATGGTTTGCATAAGCTAGTTCTGCATAGCCATCAACCGTTCCAAATTGTTTGCACCAGCCCCGGGGTTTTCATTCTCAGGAACTTCGACGTGGTCCTCTTCTTGGTTACCACGGACATTCCTCCCTTGACTGCCGGCGTTTCCTCTCACCATCTTTGAGTAGAATAGAGGTTAGAAGTTTAGACAGATCCCTCCCAACTATATGCATCAAGGTCGATGGACTATATATCGTCCTATATGAGGATATGAACAAGTGCCAAAGCATCTCACATCTCTCTACTATGTGTGGATATGGACAACGCTGAAACGTCCCACAACTCACACTGAGCACACAATCACATGCAATCATCACAAAAGTTTACACAACTCCTATTCAAGCTTATTCAATGGAAGTCCTATAGTCAAGGTGGTTCCAATGCCAATCTATGCATTTTACCTAAGCTTGCATCCTATGGTCAGCGTGGTTTCTAATACCAATCTGTTACTAGGGGTGCATCCTACAGTCAACGTGGTTCAGCTACCAATCTGTGATCAATCTAGGCTTGTGACCTACAGTCAATCTTGGTAGCTTGATACCAATCTGTGAATTGTATCAATCTGTGACTAGGCATGGCGTCTCTAATATCAATATGTGATTTCTATCTAGGCGTGTGACCTACGATCAACCCGTGGTAGGTTGATACCAATCTGTGACCTATCTAGGTGTGTGGTCTACGATCAACCCATGGGAGGTTGATACCAATTTGTGTTTTCTATCTAGGCGTGCGATCTACCGTCAACCGTGGCTCTGATACCAATCTGTGACGCCCCTGTTCTGAGACAGAACCTCTCGGAACCAAGACTGATATGTACGTGTGCCCAGGATGTTCATCACACATACACATATCATCCACAAACTGAGTTCAGAATATAATATCACGAATGAACAGGGTTTATTACAAAGTCTCATGAGTCTCTGACTCATTCTAGCAGCGGAAGTCTTATCTTAGCAGCGGAAGTCTTATTCTAGCAGCGGAAGTCTCTATTCTAGCACGGAAGTCTTCTAACTAGTGCGGAAGCAACTAAGCAGCAGCAGCGGCACCATCTCCTACTCCACAGGCAAGGTTGAGGACAGATTACACGCCTAATACTCCACTTGGTCTTCATAGTACTCCTCTCCTGTTGCTGATGATGATGTAATAATGCAAGTTTGAGTACATGATGTACTCAGCAAGTGCAGGAAAATATGATATGTAGCTCACAGCAAGGAAGGTATAAAAAGGCTCATTGCATAAAAGCAAAATTTTTTTCTCAAAACACGATAAAACAACAACCTAGCTTTAAGTGAATGTAATCCCAACATGTATTTAAACATTAACATATGTCCATTATGATTCATCCCTTTCCATGTCTCAACCAGACATTAATCTTTCCCAACTTTGCTCATGAATACCATCTCGTATTCACTACCATCTCATGAATACCGTCTCGTATTCACTACCATTTCATCTCATATTCAATTCCATCTCATTCTGAGACCAAATCTCGTTGCCATGACTCAACAGTCATGCAACCAATCTCATTACCGGGACTCAACAGTCCAAAACCAAATCAAAAGACCAAACCAATAACCAAAACCAAACCATCCAAAACCATCCCAAAAACCATCCCATCTAATCATGTGAGTTGTCCAGGCGCTCGTGACCATAAGCTTGGTTATCATGATAGTTTTAGACTCTGCAGAGTTTGTACCACTTTACCCACAAGTTTGTGATTTCGTCACCCGTCGGCGACTGCAGAACCTCCATTATACCAGTACACAACCGTCAGTGTATGGCCAAGAGATCACAAAATAACCTTTACAAAGGGGCTACTAGATGTATGGACTCACTAAGGTTTCACCAGCAGGCTAGAATCTCCAATTATCCCACCCACGGTCCCCCTCTTGTGCCATGCAGTTCCTAGTGCAGTCCTCACTCGACTCCCATTCCCCGCGCCTTCCACGGTCCATAACAATCTAGCAACTTACCTAATTACTCAGCTAAGCCGCACCCATACTTGGCCTTGTAGTGGCACTGTTATCCTGGCATGGCTCGCATGAACCGGTCCTTAGATCTACGGCAAGTAACCATCATCTCACTCTACCACTTCCACAAAACCAAGCTTGCCTAGATCTCCCTCCGATTCATGTTCATTAACAATATCTGTTTATCATTATTCATATGAGTGCAGTTTGCTAAACACATCTATCTCACTTCCCGTATCCCATTGACTCAGTGAAGCATAAAAGCAAAAACCATACCCGACTCATTAACTTTACCGGTGACAATGGTGGTTAACAAAACTAGTAAACTCCTGTGAAAGGGTTTCCCATCATATTGACTCAAGCACACACACCTTTTCGCAAACAAAACAGTTCTTTTCCAAAAACATGGGATCAATATGGTCAAGGAGCACTTGCCTTGTTCTTGCGGTTCCGGTTGCTCAAATTCTTGCTGTTGTAGTACGTCGTAGGTAGCTCCCTGAGCTTGTCCTTCTATACGTGATCACGCACATACAAGATTCATAGCAATCAATCATCATGCACAAACTCTACTTTAAGATGCAATGATGCATATGCATGTTAATCCTACGGTGCTGTTTTATTAGATCAGTTTGTACGTGTTCTTGCATGTTTGCATGGTATTTACGATGAACAAAGGTGTAGGGATCAAATGTCGACGTGGCGATGATCTTGTTACAAGATCTAGATCAAACAGATCAACACGTGATCTGTCCACGAAAAAGCTTCTGTTCGAAGGGATCGAAGAACGGATGCAAAGAAAACGCGATTATGTCGTAAGGTGGTATTGGAAACCTACCTTGCTTCCTTTGGGTCTTCCCTCCTAGCAAAAACAGATCGTCGGCTCTCCTCCGGTGATGGCGATCGTTTCTGGACTCGTCGGAGGTCTCTTCGGTTGTCAAACTCCGGCGAAGGGGTTTAGCTCGGCGAGTTTGGGGCTAGGGCTTCTAAGTTGTCGGCTTAGAAAAGATGTTACGACCAAGGGGTTGTTTTGGGTTCTATTTATAATCGGGAAGAGAAGAGTACTAATCTGATTGGAATTCGAATAAGAGTCCTATTTAAATTGTTTTTAAATCTTAACAACTTATCTTCTGATTCGGTGCAGTATTCAACGTAGAAGAGTTCGTGTCGGTTTCCCCCGTGTCGGGCACTCGTGCGTGGGAGAAAAATCGCTTCAGAATCACGTCCTTCAGCTGGGATATGCTCCAGAGGCTCCACGTGTCCAGCAGAGGCCTGGGCTTCCCTTTTCCATAAAGGCGGGCTCTGGTTGTGCCGCGTGTCAGACGGGCGAGACCTCCCTCTCCTTCAGAGGCGAGCTCCGCGTGCGCCATGCGTCCTGGCGGGCGGGACCTCCCTCTCTCCAGAGACGAGCTCCGCGTGTGCCACGTGTCTGGTGGGTCGGGACCTCCCCTCTCAATAGAAGCGAGCTCCACAAACGCCACGTGTCAGTTAGGGACCTCCCCTCTCTTCGGAGGTAGCTCCGAATGTGCCACGTGTCAGTGCCGGACCTCCCCTCTCTTCGGAGGTGGCTCCGGGAATGCCACGTGTCCAATAGCGCCAGACTTCCTCTTTTCTCGGAGACGAGCTCCAAGGTTGACACGTGTCCAACAGTGATGGACCTCCCGTTGATGAGCTCCGGAGGTGACACGTGTCCGGTAGGACCTGACCTCTTGGAAGTTAGCTCGGAGAGCAACACGTTTCCAGCGGGTCAGACCTCTCGGAGAAGAGCTCCAAGAGCGACACGTGTCCTGCACGGCTGGTTCTCTCTTTTCCGCAGTGACTAGCTCCGAAGGCGACACGTGTCCTGCAGGCTGACCTTGCTTCTCCGCAGAGGCTAGTTCCGGGGGCAACACGTGTCCCACGGGGTCGGACCTTGCCCCTTCCGCAGAGACGAGCCCCGAGCCTGCCACGTAGCCAGTCAGCGCCGGACCTCTCCCCCTTTTGCAGGGATGAGCAACAAAGGCGCCACGTGGCCAGCAGGCCTTGGGAATTGTCTTCGGCACTCTCTGTGGATTGGATTTGGCTCATTTTGGCTATCTTTTTTATTCCTTTTCTGTTTCAACTTCTTTTAAAATGTTTTTCTACATATAAAATATGAATGCATGCAGAAATAAAAAAAATGAGGGTGTCACAACCTTTCCCATGTTCTCCCACACAGGACGCTGTCCAATCGCCCTGAACAGCAGGCTCCCACAAGGTACATACCCGCAGTGATATGTTCTTGAGTGAGTTACCTCTTGCTGTACTGATGCCGAAAGCCTAAACCAATTAGAAAAGTTCCAATGTGGATCTCACAACGTACATCAGTTTCCTAGGTCGCTTATAGCCAGTATGCGCCTGGTACACAACTCGAACTTGTCCAACAGGGCCAAGTACGAACGGACCTTAACCGACACAGGCAGGGCTATGCACACACGGTCCGCAGCCTGCTGTATCTAAACCTCCCTGCCCGATCTCCATTTCTTACTTGGGAACTATCCTCAATGATTCTATTTCCGACCGCTCCGAAGAAACCAAGCCCTAAACTGGCGAGTAGATTCAACTACTCGACTTCTACCGGTCCTTCGAAACTAACAATTAGCGTAGCCCAAAACCACTCGAGGAGGTGCTAATCTACCCTTTCTCTCTTAGGTAAATTCTGGTCATGCAATTGGGTTTTCAATATCATCTAAACCTAATGCAATCAATATTCATAGCTATGATCTCTAGAAATGAAAAGACTTTTTGAAAAGCTTGTATGCAAACCGGGGCTTGCCTGTTTTGCAGGTGACTAGTATATATTCAGTTAGTGATGATCATTTGAGGCTTGATCACTCGCTTTCCTCCCTCTTTGATCTCCACTTCAATTTATTCACAATCTTCACGCCGATGCTACACGTTTTGAATATGCACAGGTATTTAATTGTAAAGATTTTGCTAACAAGATCTAATGACAAGTTTAAAACCAGAACTCTGTTTAAGAATTTAAAATGACACTGGTGCTAAGGTTTGGGTTAAGTAAAGGGATCAAGTGCTAAGTGCTTTTCCATCACTTGTGTTTTAATCACCTAAAGAGGTTAAACAGGACAGTGATGATCCAGAGCTCCAATGGAGCTGAAAACTTTCATGTGAGTTCCTTGTCACAATGAAGTGTTCTGGACCAAAAATTAGCACTTTTCATTAAGTGGTTTATTCAGACCATTCTCTAAGCAATTAAGGAAAAATGAATTAATTCTGAAGTAACTCACATGTTAATGTCAAACTTATTGAACTACCATTTCAATTGTATTTCATAGAGCCTGCATGAATTTTCCTAGGATTTTTGGAGTGAAGAATTGCCCAGAACTGAATTTTTAAGTTTTGGGAATTCTCTGAAAAAGTTTCTGTATTCATTTGAACACAGCAACTTAAAATCTGAATTCTCCTAAATCAACTCCAAATGAGCTGAACGTTTTACAGGAGTTCAATAACATCCTACGGATCATTCTGGCAAAATGTGAGGATTTTTGGATGAACTGAACTCCCTCTAAAATTCTTTTGCTGAAAAGCTTTGAAGCTTTTTCCAGAATTTTTTATTGACTTTCATAAAAATTGGGTTGCATATTTGTATAGAGTTTTTCAACCTGATTCTAATCCAATTTGAATCACTAAATTTAGAGTTTCCTAGCAAAAGATATGGCCTTCTAAAGTTTGTAGGAAATCTGAATTTGAATTAAATCGAGAGAAAAGTTCAAATGCTGACGGTGGGTCCAGGGGCTACGTGTCACTTGCTGAGACAAAGACACATGGGGCCACAGACTTTTTTGCGTGTTGTCACACGTTGATCCGGCGCCACAGAAGATCCAGACCTTTTTTTCTGAATGACTGACGCGCCGGCCCGGCCCCTTCTTCAACCTCGCGCCCCTCCCGCGCGCCCGCGCCACTGGAGCCCACTGGAACTCGGTCGTCCAGACACCTCCCGAGCTCCCACTCTCCGCTAGTGCATAAAATCACGTTCTGAACACGTTGGGAGGACTTCCCCGGCCGGCCATGGCTCTACCCTA
Source organism: Neostapfia colusana (assembly GCA_030760725.1). NCBI lineage: Eukaryota > Viridiplantae > Streptophyta > Magnoliopsida > Poales > Poaceae > Neostapfia > Neostapfia colusana. The sequence goes on along the minus strand of JASWHV010000005.1, from coordinate 31,276,372 downwards.
GCTCGCACCGAGAGGCGGCTCAAACCGATATTCGGCGACGTTGCCCGGCCCTTTATCCTGCCAAAACCTCGGTGGAGTGGCTCTACAGAACAGGTGGAACATGGGCGAGCTCGACATGGATTCCAAACAGACTGGGAATGGCTATAATTAGGTTCTCATCGTGCGCCCGAAGCTCCCCGCTACGATCACCGTCAAAAAACCTCAAAATGCTCCGGCTACATATGTTTTCAAGCTAGGGTTGCAAAGGAAAGTTGTTCGCCATCGAGTCTAGCTCGTGTGAGTGAAATTTTGTGGTCTCTAAGCAAGAATTAATCAGGAATTTGATGATTTCATACCCGAGGGTGGTTTTGCACCGGCCAGAAGAAAATTGGGAAATACTCCGGCGACGATCAACCACTCGGCGTGAGGTTCGGAGGTGAGCAGAGCGGAGGTCGTGCATGCCCAAAAGTGTTCTTGCTTGGCCGTGAGAGGCTCTGGAGTGAGCTTTCCACGGAGGACCGAAGCTGTGGCTGTTTTCGGCCGCCTCAAGACAAAGGTGTTCTCGGCGTAGGGAGAACCTAGCGCGCTCGGTGTGGTGTCGAGGAGGCAGTAGGCAATCACGCGGTGCCGTTTTGCCACTCTCTGAGGCTTTGCATGCAAGGAGAAGCTGGCTCACAATCGAATGAAGAGTGGCGGCGGCTTCTCTGTTCTTGTGTGCGCGGTTGAAAGAAAACCGAGCCGATGCTTCGGTGTACGGCAAAATGAAGCATGGCAACGAGTGATGAACCATAGGCACAGCTCTCCAGCACGAGAGAAGACGGTGAGAGGTGTCCTCAGCCTGCCCTCGGTGTCGTTCGGTGAAACAGCGGCTGTGCTCGAGTGAAACCGAGTGGAGAAGCAAAACAGAGACTAAACACTTAGATATTTTGGGCATATGACCATTGGGTCCCACTCTCCCCCTTATCTCTCCAAAATATCTCCAAAATTTGGCAAATAACCAATTCAATTTTTTGGAGTTGAAATCTGAACTGCATTTGGATATTTGGGAAAATTTCATCCAAATTCAAATGTGTATTTAAATTCATTGCAAATTTAAGTCTATTTGGAAAATGGATAGCAAAACATTTCAAAATTTTATGAAACTTTGCATACCCACTAATTTGGACCTAAGGAATTCAAATATGAAATCTGGTTTTTGGTTTGGCTGCTTCAAATGAGCTTTTTAACACAACAGTTTGCAATCCATTGTGTTGCCCTCATTTGAAGTTTGAGTTGAACCATTTAGTTCCAAAATCTGATTCTAAACTTTCAATTGCACATGTTACCTCAAATCTGTGGTTTTAATCGACTTCGTTTCCAAGCATGCAGTTAAACATGAGCTTGTGTAGAGAGAGCTCTCATGAGCATCATCACATGTGAAAGATTAAATAAGTGCCATTTTTCATACACATGAAACCATATGCTTGTACAAACTTGAGTTTCTTTGTATTCATATTTTTGGGACCTTTACAGTAGTTCTCGTAGAAGGCCTCTTGAGCGTGTCCTTTTCTCTTCTTTCTCCTCTCCTTGCAGCTGGACTTTTTCCCTTGCAATGGCATCAGCTGGGGTTTTACTTTGGAGAAGAATAGGGCTGCAGCCAGGGCTTGGCAGCAGGGGTCTTCTTCTCCGGCGACGGCGAGGCGGGGCAGAGCTTCGAAGGCGGCCAAGGCAGCAGCAAAGGGGTGGCGACCAGGGCTTTGCAGCAGGGGGCGACAGGCTTGTTTTGGCAGGGGTGGCAGCCACCGAAGGCTATATTTATAAGGGGGAAGATCTCCTACTCAATTTGGAGGAGGAGAAGGACTCTATCTCTAAGAGATGCTATCTCCTACTCAGTTTGGAGGAGGAGAAGGACTCTATCCCTAAGAGGTGTGGCAAGCAGGGTATTTTATCTCCAAAACTTTATCTCTATGCTCTATCTCTATGTTTATCAAGAAGCTTTATCTCTAAGGTTCATCTAGAAGATTTATCTCTAAGGCTTATCTCCAAGATTCTTCTAGAAGATTTATCTCCAAGATTCTTCTAGAAGATTTATCTCCAAGATTCTTCTAGAAGCTTTATACCCAAGATTCTTCTAGAAGCTTTATCTCTAAAATTCTTCTAGAAGCTTTATCTCTAAAATTCTTCTAGAAGCATTATCTTTTAGGTGCAGCCAGGGTTCTATCCTATTTCTCTTCTCTTTTTAAGTGATCTCTACATGAGAATGGATGCAATGCATGATGATGGAAATGAGGGTGTTACAAACCTACCCCCCTTAACATGAATCTCACCCTCGAGATTCGATAGAGTGGAGAGAACATGTGGAAATTACGTCTTGAGGTCTTCTTCACGCTCCCATGTAGCTTCGGCTTCCGTGTGATGGCTCCATTGCACTTTGCACCAACGGGTTACCTTGTTCCTCGTGACTCTTTCCTTCATGTACAGGATTTTGATGGGGTGTTCTGCATAGGTCAGATCCTCCTGAAGTTCTAACTCGTCCATTGGTACTTGTTATTCCGGCACTCTAAGGCATTCTTGAGCAGAGATACGTGAAATACGTCGTGCATGTCGGAGAGGTGTGTCGGCAGCTCTAGTTTATGGGCTACTTCTTCTCACTTGTCCAAAATCTTGAATGGACCGATATAGCGAGGTGCTAACTTGCCTTTGACGTTGAACCGTCGTTGGCCTCAGATATGCGACACCTTAAGATACACAAAGTCTCCAACTTTAAAAGTCAAACTCCTTCGCCTATTGCCCGCATAGACCTTTTGTCGTGACTGAGCGGCCTTCAAGTTTTCACGTATCATTTGGACTTGCTTTTCGGCGTCTTGCAGCACTTCGGGTCCAAATACATGGCTTTCTCCGGTCTCATTCCAGAACAGCGGTGTTCTACACAGTCTACCATACAATGCTTCGAAATGTGACATCTTCAAGCTGGCTTGGTAACTGTTGTTGTATGAGAAATCAGCATACGGCAAGCTCTTATCCCAACTACGCCCATGTTTCAAGGCGCAAGCTCTCAACATGTCTTCCAAATCTGATTTGTCCTCTCAGTTTGCCCGTCGGTTTGCGGGTGATATGCGGAGGTGAAATTCAACCGTGTACCCATGGCTTCATACAGCTTCTTCCAGAACCTAACGGTATATTGAGAACCTCGATCTGAAACTATCCTCTTTGGAACTCTATGACAACACACGATTTGCTCCATATACAGCTCGGCTAGCTGTGTGACGGTGTACTTGGTCCTAACAGGAATAAAGTGGGCTGATTTTGTCAATCGGTCCATGATAACCCAAATAGAGTTGTAGCCGTACTAAGTACGTGACAATCTGATGATGAGATCCATACTGATGTCTTCCCACTTCCACTTGGGTACTTTCAATGGCTGCAATAATCCAGCGGGTCTTTGATGTTCGGCATTCACTCGTTGGCACGTGTCATATAAGGTAACATATTCAGCGATATCCCTTTTCATACCATCCCACCAATAGCATGTTATCAGGTCCTTGTACATCTTTGTAAAGCCAGGGTGTATAGAATAAGGCGAGTCATGTGCCTCCTTTAGTATCGTGTCGCGGATGTGCTTCACGTTAGGTAGACAAATCCTTTTCCCTAACCAAAGCGTGCCATTCTCATCTTCCTTGAAGTCCTTCTCTACCCCTTGTCGGATTCTTTTCTTGATTTCCTTTATTTCCTCATCCATTGCTTGGCCATCTCGTATCTCTTGTTCCAGAATTGAGTTCAATTCTACCACCTCTATCTCGTTCAAAAATCCGAGATGTAATCGTTCAAACTCCTTATGCAGCTTGGGTGACAGCTCCCGAACCGTGAGTTGGTGACATGCTCCCTTTCGGCTCAATGCATCCGCTACTACATTGGCCTTCCCGGGGTGATAGTTGATTCCAACATCATAATCCTTGATGAGTTCCAACCATCGACGTTGCCTCAAATTCAGATCCGTTTGTGTGAATATATACTGAGGTATTTGTCATCCGTATATATCTCACATCGGTGGCCAAGTATATAATGCCTCCATATTTTCAAGGTATGTACCACAGCTGCAAGTTTCAAATCATGTGTGAGGTAATTCGGCTCATGATTCTTGAATTGCCTCGATGCATAGGCTACCACTTGTCCTCCTTGCATGAGCACACATCCAAGACCTTATCTTGATGCGTCACAATATATATCAAACTCTTGCTCAAGTCCGGCAATACCAAAACCGGCGCTGTTGTTAATCTCTTCTTTAGCTCCTCAAAGCTGTCTTGACACGCTTGTGTCCACTGAAATGCTCTCCCTTTCATCAGCAGTTCAGTCATAGGCTTCGCTATTTTGGAGAAATCCTTGATGAACCGGCGGTAGTATCCAGCCATCCCAAGGAAACTCTGAATATCCATCACATTCTGCGGTTGGTTCCACTTCAAAACATCCCTCACTTTTCCGGGATCGACTGATACTCCTTCTTCAGAGATGATGTGTCCTAGAAACGATATCTCCTTTGAGCCAAAATTGACACTTGCTGAACTTAGCATACAATTGATGCTCTCGCAGTTTCTGCAATGTCAATCTCAAACGTTCTTCATGTTCTTCCTCGCTTTTTGAATACACCATGATATCGTCGATGAAAACCACGACGAACTTATCCAAGTACTCCATGAAGATCTTATTCATGAGGTACATAAAGTATGCGGGTGCATTCGTCAACCAAAATGACATAACGGTAATATTCATAAGAACCATACCGTGTTCGAAATGCAGTCTTGGGTATGTCGGAGGACTTAATCTTCAGCTGAAAGTATCCCGACCGAAGATCAATCTTGGAGAAAATTTGTGCGCCTTTCATTTGATCGAACAAGTCCTCTATACGGGGCAGCAGGTACTTATTTTTGATTGTCACTTTATTGAGAGACCTATAGTCGACGCACATCCTTTGGGTCCCATCTTTCTTGTCCGTGAAGAGCAGGGGGGCTCCCTAAGGTGACGAGCTTGAGCGTATAAAACCCTTATCTAGCTGCTCCTGAATTTGCTTCTTGAGCTCCACTAATTCATTAGCAGGCATCCTATATGGCCTCTTCGCTATAGGTGCGGTTCCGGGTACTAAATCAATGGAAAATTCAATGTCCCGGTCAGGTGACATACCTGAAAGATCTTCCAGGAACACATCTGAATATTCTCGAACCATCAGAATGCTTTCCAATGTCGTTTCTTCGATGTGGTTCAGCACTGCCTTCTCGGCTGCAAGTTGGGCTGCCTCGAACTCGATACGAGTACCGTGCTCACTCGTCAACTGCACGATCCTCTTAGCACATTGAATCACTCCATTGTACTTGCTTAACCAATCCATTCCAAGTATTATGTCAATCCCTTGGGAATCCAAGACAATAAGGTTGGCAATAAAGTCTACCCCCCTTATTTTAATGCTTACTCTCGGAATAGAATTCAGAACTGAAAGAAGAGATTTCCCAACTATATGCATCAAGGTATATGAGACTTAGCAACTCGTTTTATTAATATCAGCCTATAAAAGGATGTGAACAAGTGCCAAAGCATCTCACATCTCTCTACTATGTGTGGATGTGAACATTAGCCGAACCGTTCCACAACCCACACCCAAGCACACAAACACAATCAATCATCATAAAAATTCAGAACACCACTCTTATTTCAGCCTACTATGTCTATGCGTTTCTATTACAACTTTATTCAATGGGAAACCTAAACTTAATCGTGAGAACCGGTGCTGTTCTCGCCGTGTAATGAGGGTGGTCCATACATGGGCGCACGCCATGGTGAATCGGCAGTCCATGTAGGGATAGATGACGCTGGTGCTCCATTTGTTCCCGCATTGGTACGAGTCTCCTCTTGTTTCTCCAGCAAATACAGCTTCTTGCGGAGGTAGCGGATCTCTTCTTGTGCACTTGCATAGCGGTTTCCCAACTCCATGAGCATTCTATGAGACTTGTCAGCAGAATGTGGGTTGGAAAGAGCTCTTCCATGGGGTCCAATGATATCCCTTGTACCACTCTTCCGATACGGGTGCAGCTCAAAGGTAGTGTTTTCAAGCTGCCCACGAAAGCGTAGCACAGTCCGGTGAGTGCATCCCATGCAGCATCATCAATAGCTTCTGCCCTTGTAACTCTCCATGTCGGTGCAAAGTGCCGGGTGATAACCCTACCGTTAGATAGGATAGTTACCTCAGCCTTCCACTCTTCATGTCCGAGACAAGGGACTTTCTTGAGGAGGTACTCCGGGTATAAGCTGCAGCAATTCAGGAACTCTCTAAGCTCCTTGGATATGTGTCTTCCCTCCATCCTGTCGGACCGGAATTCTTGAACTGAACGGTTGGCCCGTTCATCACCTTCATTCTCGGTATCAACAGGGGGCAGCTCCTTTTCGTATTCATCTCCTTCCGAGATAGCTTAATGAGGCTCCGCTGGGTGTAAGCCCGCATGAAATTCTTCCTGAGGTGCATACCAATGATGCGGTTCTTGTGGATCATCTTCCATGTCATCTTCGAATTGTTCCACCTCTTCTGGATCTTCTTCCTCATGCATAGAGCTACTGACTTCATCTTCCTCATTAGGTTTCATCTTCACCTCCTCCCAATATGGTCTATCGTACACCTCAATGGGGTTAAGTGCACTCCCAAGTGGTGGTGGACGAGTTCTCATGCGTATTATGCTCCCAGTGACCGGCATCTATAAATAAGACATGAGAATCTTTAGATAAGAGGAAAATAACTCAAAAACTTTAGAAGCTATGAAGCAAGAAAAACAGGAGGTATGGCTGTCCAAAAGAAAGTAAGAAAGAGAGGCTGAAAATAGCACTTTGCGGTGGTTGAATTGACAAGTAAAGTGCAGCAGCAAGCAATTTTTCAAAATAGCAGTTTAGAGGGGCGTTCCTATGTGTTTTAGAGTGTCCATTCTACCTAGGCTTGTGTGCTACAGTCAATGTGGCTCTGATGCCAATTTGTGACACCAGGTTCCAAAAATGAACCAAGTGAATGCATATGTGTGCCCAGGATGTTCATCACACATACACAGATTTATCACAAACTGAACTGTAAGGGCCTAAGTTTTTTTTTGCACACATCCAAAGTGTTCATCACACCACACACACCCTTCATTTGAGGAAAACTTATGAACACCTTTGAAGAGCAAGTAACCGCCATCAACATGGTCATTAGAGAATAAACTCACAAAATGCAAAAGTGGCATTTCCCACATGCATCGTATAAGGGCTGAGCATTTGGAAAACTCCAACACCTTGCTAGGAATGCTCATGCCAAATTTCACCTAAATCCAAAACTATTTTGAGGTATTTTTGGGTATAACTAGAAAGAGGCTAGTTTGAACTCAAATTCAAATTCAAACTCCTTTTAGCCCATGAATTCAAAAGTGGGATCCATATTCACAGTCAGCACACACCACTTTTCACTCCATTTGGAGTTGATCTTGACATGAGCTAATTTAGAAAATTCAAATTCAATTTGAATTTCAAACTGCATATGTGCTGAAAATGTATTCAAACACTTCATAATTTGAATTCTATCAAATTGAAATGGCCAGTTGGTAGATAATTCAAATGTCAAAGGGTATTTGCGTCTCTACTGTTTAGAGCAGTGAGGAAAATTGAATTTAGGAGGTTAAAACTGGAGTGGGACCCACATGTTAGCCTCACTAGCTGTTTAACCGACTGAAGAACAGGGCACTCGGTTTCTCGGGCCCGGGCTGCGGTCGCCACCGAGATGATCGCCAGTGCCAGCTCCTGCTCGGCCTGAGCCATGTCAACTGACGTCGCCCCCCCACCCCTCTTATCCCCGCAGCCGAGCCGGCCAGAGGCAGCGCCGACTAGTTCTTCGCTCCTCGTGCAAGAAAACGTTGCCTCGCCGCCGCTCTCTCGGATTTGATCGGAGAGCCAGCAACCACAGCTTCCCCACTCCCTCCAAGCTGCAAAACGGTACTAGAGACTCTCCTCCTCCTTTCCTGTCGTAGGAACCAGCTGAGTTCGGTTGCTCTCGCCCATACCGAAAGTTTTTCCGGTGACCTAAGCTTGCCGCACCTCGGGCTCCCGTGGACAGCCTAAACGGGAAGGTGTCACACCCAAGCTAAGGCATCCCCGGACGTGTTAGGGTCTTGTGTTGATCACCCCCGAACCACAGCCCGAGTGGTTGATCACCGGTGACGAATTTCGTTTTTCCCTTCCATTCGCCGCAGACTGACCTTCAGGTGCGGATCCGCCAAATTCTCATTCCGTAGTTGTTTAGAGATCCTCAAACTGCACCTACACGAGCTAGGCTTGGTAGCGAGCAACTTTCCTTTGCAGTCCTAGCAAGAAAACCTTGGTAGACCGGCCATTTCTAGCTTTTCTACCGGCCCTAATGGCGGAAGCCGTCGGGCGCACGGTGAGAGCTCACCTAGGACCTCTTCCGAGCTGCCTTGAGCCCATTTCAATCTTCCCTAGGGTGCACTGATGCTCTACAACCGTTAGCTCGATCTTTTGGGGTGCTAGGAAGTCCGGCCGACACGGCCGAAGTTCTTTTGAAGCCGTCGCTCGTCGCCGGCCATGTTCCGGTGATTGTCACGTCGAGCTAAGTCCAGCACCGTGTTTCCCGTGTGAAATTAGGCAGAGGCGGCAAAAATCATGGAGTTTGGCACACGGCAAAGCCCCTCCGACGAGCACTCCAGCGAGGGGGGCGGCGGCCGAGCGCGGGAGGTCGGATGGTAGACGAAGCTCCCGGTCCCACGTGTCAGCGGCTGGTGATTTAAACCGGGGATCAGCTGTGGCACCGGATTTGTTGTGGCTGCGCATGAAGCACTCCGTAGCCCCGTGTGGCGGCCGCTGAGGAGTTGACACGTAGCCCCGGTCCCACGCGCAGCGATTTAAACTTTTTCCCGATTTTGAGATTTAGTTGAAACTTTAAACCCACATAACTTTGGCTAGGAAACTCCAAATCGAGTGAACCAAATTTTTTTGGATTCAGCTCTCTGAGTACTTTCCAACAAATCAAGCTTCACTTTATGAAAATCCTTGTTTCTCCACAATTAATTCTTCAAAATTTAAACTGTTTAGAATTTTAACTGGAGAACCCTTTGGAGGATAATTCTGAAATTTGGCTAGGATGTTGACCAAAATATCCCTGACCTACCATACAAATTTCGAATCCATTTGAGCTCATTTGATCTACCTAATGGTGTGATTAATAAAACTGTTCCAGAGAAAATGGAAAATGTCCAGAAACATTTTCAGAATTTCCCTGAAATTGTTTAGCTCATATCTTTAGCTAGGAACTGTCAAATTAAGTGAAACCAACTCCATTAGAACCCTCTGAAATTCTAGTTTTAAGAAAATCCTGGCTTGCTCCATGAAAATTCCTATAACACCCTAAGGGTTCCAATTAAGGCCAAGTACACAATTATTTGTGGAAGGCTCAAATGAGCTGTGCTGCAAATGAAACTTGGCCAAGTCTCTGTTTAGGCTGTATCCATACCACAGTAAAAATTTCAGAGTCATTCGGCCTATCTAGAAAGACTTATAAGACTTATAGTCTTCACAAATTCAACTTCAATTCAAATGCATTTAAATTGATACATATATCTATTATCTCATGTAGTCGCTAAGGTTGAGGAGGAGCCCGAAGTCTTAGACTTCATCACTCCAGAGGATCAGCTAGCCTACGACCAACAGCAGCAAGGCAAGCTCCGGTTTGCAATCACCTTTTTACAAATTTTATTGTTTTGAGAACTTACTTTGAGCACCCACTTACATTTTGCATTAGAGTCTTGTTTGAAAACCCAAATGCATAGCCAAGAAAACCCCAGGTTGGGCTTAGGTATGTAAACCTCGATTAGCTACTGCAATGCTAAGATAGTGTTGGATTCGGTACAACTCGAGTAGTTGGAACTACTCGCGAGAATAGGCTAGAGGCACACTACTCGGGTAAAGGTAGCAAATGAAACACATTGCAAGAAAAATGACACCGAGCAGAGAATAAGGGCAGCAGGACGTTGGGGCCTGTGTGCCATAGCTTCGCTTGTGTCAATTGGGGACCAAGCCGTGTGCGGGCCTGTTGAACAAGCTAGAACAGTACCGAAGACCTACCGGATATATGGGAACCGGGAAACCGATGTAATTCGGGTAGCTGGGTGTTGAGGCATTGCTTGTCGTCCAGAGGGTAGGTTGAGAGCTTGAGGTGTAAATCGGCTGGCGGCACTGTGGATGTGCGCGCAAAGAACTCTTGCTCGGGACGATAGGACCGGTTCAACATTTGGCTGACGGATGAAAGGTGGTTGCGTACAACATCCATGATGGTTGCTGTAGGCAACATCGAGTACGGGCGTACGTGACGGGTTATTCCGGTAACCCTGCAGGTGTAACTCAATTATAATCGTCGTCCCTCATGGTCAGTGAGTACCACTTGTTCACTGTACCGTGACATAGAAAGAACAGGCTAGATACATGTTAAAAGGTTGCTGATTTGAAAGCTATACATTGATTTTTAATGACTGGTTGTAGTTTAGAGCTAATTAAAGTTCTTTTTGACCTTGGGCAAAGTACATGAGAGAAATGTGTTTCTTGTTTGATTGCGGCTCTCTCATATGCCTTAGCATGAGGTTCTCCACAACTTGCTGCTAAAACTTGAAAGTAAGGTTCAAATAATTAGGCGAGTCCTTTGCAACTTATTTACCTCATGTATCCTGAATCCCTCATGTAGAAGTTTCATGTATAGGAGAGACGGGTCAGACTTGCTGAGCCATCGTGCTCACTGCTTGTGTTTGAAGCTTTTGCAGGGTGTTATAAGGGACTCCTGAGGAAGAGACGGAACCCCAGGAGAGAAACCCAGTCGAGTGGGAGTCGTGCACGCCGCCGTGTTAGTGTGCATGTGTGCTAGCGGGAACACGTTCACGGGCCGAACGTGAACTCGGTGCGTAGTATATGCCCGTGAGTGTAGACTGAACGTATTTTGTTGTACAAATGTTCATAAACTCGTTTGTGTAATAAAACTTTGCTTCCGCTTTGTATGTTTGATGTGCGTTATCCGGTGCTGTGCAACGCAGCACCCCTCAGCGTGATCCTGGCTCGACGAGGCCGTGGGGTCGCTTCAGCGTGGTATCAGAGGTCACTTGAGGTTTAACGCACTAAAAAGGTCATCTTTCTCAAAAACTCGGTGAGGAACGAGTTAGTAGCCCATATAAGGATGTTATTAGCGTGTAGAAAGTGGCATACTAACCTATCTGTTTATGTCGGAAAATTGTGCATCTCGGGACGTCATATGTCTTGGTGGGTGCACGTGAGCGCTGTCCACCAGTGCGCACATGCTGAAGGGTGGAGCCTCACGGGTGGTAGGTAACCCGGCCTGCTTTCGTATCCTCTACGACTCTTCATGTCGTTTGGGGTATTCGAGCAACGCCCTTCCCCGGCGTGCTTCGGGCAAGTTTGGGAGACCCCATCACGTGGTTTGTAACGTGAACATGTAACTCAAGACGTGTTTGGCTTGAGAACACCCGGGCGAGTGATGACGGACGGGTGTATGAACTGTATTGGTACCGGGCTCGGTGTGCAGCCGAGTCTGATGATTGTGTGAGTTATTTGCAGGTAGTCTAACCACGAATCGGTAGACGAGTAGCATCCGTGTGCGAGAGACGTTTAGTGCCACTGAACTAACGAAGCCGGCTAAGTCCGGTATAGGTTTTTCTTTATGAGGAACATAGTACCGACATGAACTGGTGACGCTTCGACGTCACACCCCACTAAATGAGCAACTTCATTGTAAAACTTGAAAGTTTTAATTCAGAGCACTAAAACTTTGAGATAACTCCTTCCCTTAATCAGGATGTTCAAAGTTAACAAGTTTTCAACTTATAGGATACTAAGGACAGAGTCCTCTGTTTTCAGCTGAAATAAGGCTGAAGTTAATCAGAGTTATAGGTTGAGTTCTTTCGAGGTTTGATGTGGACATCACTCCTGCAGATATACACAACACTCACATGGTAGACATGCAAGGTCCAATTACTAGAGCTCGAGCACGACAATTGAATTTAGAGGTGAGCTCGTTCCTGAACAATTCTTTATATGTGAATGTTGAGAGTATGTTGCTACCTAATGGATTAATTATGATTAAGAACCATGGAGATACATGGAGAGGGGTTTGGAGGCGTGGAGGACCAGAAAATACGCCAACAAGAAGTTAGAGACCGAGCCCAACCCAAACTCGAGTCCAACTCGGGCCCAGGAGCAGTCCACCTTAAAATGGATGCACAGGAGGCATACGGACTCTGTTTTTGACTTTCTACATATGCACGGAAAGCTGAGAGGATAAACTTTCCAATGGAACTGGCCCCATGTCAACGAGTCGATGGGAAACTTCGAAACAATATAATGTTTAGAGTCTTTCAGGGTGTTGCATCACCTAGTTGGGCCATTGGGCCTTGTATCGAGTCCAAGTCCATTATGTAGGTGTCTTAGGGTTAGGTCACGACGCCAGCACCCCCCTGCTCGTCCTCCACCTCCTTTATACCCCCTAGCCACCGTCACAAACAGCTGGGTCTTGCTTAGATTATTCTGTCAAGAACAGTTTCGCCATTCATCGGTTTGTGAGACCCCAACTTGAGTGCTTCATATCTTTCAGCAATTTGGTTGCATTCTTTCTTGTTCTTGCTTGTGTTCTTCGATTCGCAGGCAAGGATTAGCCTTCTTGGCGAGTTCAACCGCGCAATATCGGTTGATAACCTGAGGAGACGTGGTGCTGCGATTGCAGGGTTCAGAACGTGTTGTTCGGAAGCCGGATCGATTTGTGTCAAGTCTCCACCAAATCGAGAGTTATCAGAACCTTTCGGAAGATTGGGACCCCTGTACACATCAAGTGGTATCAGAGCTTTAGGTGCACCGTCAGGTTCGCTTTCCCCTAATTTTGTCTATCTTGAACTTGTCCTATCATCCACGAAAAAGCCAAAAAAATTATAGTCATAGGTTTCCCCATCCTAGACCAGGTTTAGCCTTTTGCACAATTCTGTTTTGGAGTCCGTAGTGTTGAATTTGTGTCCTAGTTCGTGTTTTGTTGCTGGTTTAATCGTGTTTTGTTCCTACTTTGTTATTATATCCGCTGCATTCCATCGAAACCCTAGCTGTCACAATCGTTATCAAATCGATCACCATAACTATTCATTGTGCTAGGGTTATCCTTGTTCTTCAGTTTTCATCACATATTACGTGAGTTTATCCTCCTTGATATATGCACACCATCCCACACGTTGTCACCATGATATCCAATTTTTTTCTCACCATCGTTTCCAATTCAGCTCCACCAAAAACATAATCTTGTGGTGCTGTCTTAAAACAGCCATAACCTTGGCATTGGGTTAAATTACATTGCCCAGATTCACTTTGGAAGATTGATTATTTAGCATCTAAAGGCTCAACAATAATCATAAAGAAACATATTGAATTTCTGTTGTCCACATCTTCTTTTTTCAAGTGAGCTGAAAATTTGTGCGACGTGTATATTAGTGCTCCTGATTTCACGGCAGATATAAAAAAATCAAAGAAAAAATATAGAAAAGAAAATTTGTTAAGAGGGGCACATATATCAAAACTTGGGTGTGTTATTTTGCCTTGTGTTGCAACTGTTCTTGCTCAATTATTGTCCTTATCATTCATACTTCTTGCTGTCTTGTTCATAACATCCGGGATAAGACACGAGTAGGCCAGCAACTAGGACAAGTGTTTGGACTTCTGTCGGTACCCACGATATGGGGTACCCCGCGCATAGGGGAAAATGCCTAAGGATCTCGCCCTTCTCCGCAGGGAGAGCTCCGAAGGAGCCACGTGTCCAGCAGAGTCGGACCTCCCTCTCCTCAGAGGAGAGCTCCGGGCCCGCCACGTGGCCAGCAGTAGCCGGACCTCCCCCCTCTGCGGGGAGAGCTCTGAAGGTGCCACGTGTCCCGCGGAGCCGGACCTCCCCCTCCTCAGAGGAGTGCTCTGGGCCCACCACATGGCCGACAGAAGCCGAACCTCCCCCCTCCGCGGGGAGAGGTCCGAAGGCTCCACGTGTCCCGCGGGGCCGGACCTCCCTCTCCTCAGAGGAGAGCTCCGGGCCCGCCACGTGGCCAGCAGGACGGCGCTGCCTGCCCCCGCGGGTAGGCAGCAGGTGTAAAGACGCACCATACCTTGCCCATACAAGGTATTCAAGGCCCGAGCCTTCCCAAGACACGAATACGCGGAGCACGCCTCTGTCAGGTGCCGTTGCGCCCAGTCGTATCATAGACTGGCACACCATGTCAGATCCTGCCAGCCAATAAACACAGCGACAAGACATCCCCTGCCGCCCCCGCCGTCATCAACCACTACGACTAGCATGCGGCATGGGCAGGGCGACAGAACGAAGACTCGGGAGCCTTCGCCAGAGACAACCACCGACATAACTGCGGATACGGTAGTCGGCAGGCAATCTCCCCAGGACCACCTGTCGGGTCCCGGGCCCCCCTTGTAAGCCGCTCGAGCCTTGGACTATAAAAGGCTCGGGTAGGCAACGTTAGCAAGGGTTCGCACTCCAGCAACTTGCACCCTAGACACAACTCACCCTCAAGCTCAGAACTCCGGTTATGAGCAACAAGCAATACAGCGAGCACCTCTGCTCACCGTCGACGTAGGGTTTTACGCTCCGGCGGCCCGAACCACGTAAAACTCGCCATGTCAAGCTTCTTCCTCACTCGTCCCTTACGCTGAAGCTCTCCGCAAGCGACTAGCCCCTCCAAAAAAGAACCTCCGCAGGCTGCCCAGAGCAGGTCCGGGGGAAGTGTCGACCACACACTTTGACATTTGGCGCGCCAGGAAGGGGGCTTTTCCCTTGCGCGACGAGCTTTGGCCGACGAAGATGACGAAGCTTCCTTCAGCGGCGAGCTCTCTGTGAGACCTATGTGTGCTGAATACATTGGCAATTAGGATAAAAGTTAGCATTAACATTCAAAGTTTTGAATATTGCCAAAACATTCTTCTGTGGCAAGGTCTGACAAGTTCTTTGTTAGGTCCGCCAAGTGTTGGCAAGGTCCGGAGAGCTCCTTCAAGGTCCGGAGAGCTTCTGTGAGGTCCGGAGCTTGTTTTTAGGGAGCTCCCGTGAAGTTCAACTCGTAGAACTGCAGCGTCTTGTTTTTGCTTATAACTCACAATGTTTCAAACTTGCTTTATGGGAAGGTTTGCTTAGTATTAATTTGCTAAGTTTTTGGTGTGTTTTGGTGGTTATGGCTGTTATCATTTGATATGGTTTGCAACATGCTTATGTGACGTGCTCATGTAAGGTGTTGTGGTTTTTGAACTAACGTGAGTCAAGTCGAGGACTTGTTCTCGAAAGAATTGGTTGTTTCTTCATGTGCAGGTGTTGCTTGAGTTCAAGACATGGCTGGTGACGGGATCCTTGGACTAGTCTCAGGGAGGAGATGAGGTTCCAACAACCAAGTTCGGGAGGAGCTGTGGTTGAGTTGATCGGGAGGTCGCGCAGCATGTTTGGATCAAGGGCAGTGCATATGAAGGTTGCGTGTACGTCGTTGGAAGGTGTTTGCACATGTGCAAGGAGTGCATGGACGTGGCAACATTGTTCCAAGGCGTGATGAAGAGAAGTGGACGTAAAGAATTGGTCGGAAAGGTCCAACCGGCTGGATTGCGTACTCAGGCTGAGGCTGAGTCGGATATGGCTCAAATATGGAAGATTTGAGTTGGTTATGATAGGATTTCGTGCTAGGCACGAAGTTGAGTTGTTTTAGGAATATTTAGGACGTTCCTAAGGTGTTTGGAAGTCTCACGATTGCTTCTATCTGCGAATAGGAGAGTCCTGAGCAGTTATGGTAAGTTAGGATACGAGTCCAATTAGGAGTAGGAGTCCTAGATTGGATTGTTTAGCCTGAGTGCTGGCTATAAAAGCAAGGGAGGCCAGAGATCTCGTGGGTAGAGAACTTTGGGCTGTTCGTCTTGTGTTTCTATTAAATAAAGTTCATAGTTTCGAGGAGCTTTTGTGCCTTGTTCGTCCGACTTGTTTTTCGTCAAGTCTTTCTCGCCGAGTTTCTGGACAGACCGACGTTGCTTCGGTGTTTCGTTCATAACTCGAGTTTTGCAGATCCGATTGACGTGATTCTTTTTGGGTTGTCTTCACAACTCAATTATATACCATCTGTGAAATTTTCACGAGCTTCGGATCTGTAGTTTTTTAGATACACGAGTTTCTTTGCAGCATTACAGATCTGTTTTATATCGGGTAGAACAAATTGATCTTCGTTTAATGTTTTGATCGTATCTCAAGTTTTACTTCGTGTTTTCAAGTGATTCTTGTTGCATTAGATCCGTGACTTGATTCTCTACCTCTCTACTTGATTTTTCACAGTTGAACACGTTTGAAAACACTTGCACACATGGTTTCTTTAACCGATTGACTTTTGCTGTGGGGTTTTTGTTGTTTCCGCTGCAAAAAGTTTTAATCTACCATTCACCCCCCTCTGGTAGCTTTTCACGTGCTCTTCGATCCTACAATTGGTATCAGAGCCAAGGTGCTCTAATCTTTGTGATTTGCACGTGTTTTGACTAACCATCATTGAGAAGTACTCCGCAAAACCTTGTATGTTCAATGACATCGATTTTCAGGTTTGGAAGGCGCGGATGGAGGCCTACATACAGGCGCAAGGCTTCGCCATATGGGCAAAGGTCTACCGGAACTTCGATGTACCACCCAAGGATCAAGTTACGGCTGCGAACATGAGAGATGTTGACAACAACAACAAGGCTCGCAACTTGAACATCCAAGGATTGACTCAAAGCGACTTCGACCGTGTTGCACACCTCCGATCTGCATATGATGTTTGGAAAGCTCTTTGTGACTACCATGAAGGATCCAATACGATCAAGAAGGGAATGCAAGATATTTTCAAGAAAGAATACATGTGTTTTGAGATGCAACCCGGTGAGTCAATTGACGACCTTTTTGCTCGCTTTAATAAAATTCTCAGCAACTTGCGTAGTGTCAATGTTAACTTTTCAGATGCTGAAAATGCTAGACAATTGTTAGGAGCATTAGATATGTCAATTTGGGAGATGAAAGTTACATCTATTCGTGAATCTACTGTCATGAGTTCTCTTACTTTAGACGTGCTTTATTCTAAATTGAAAACTCATGAAATTGACATCATCTCACGTAAAAACCCCAACAAGTCTATTGCATTTGTTTCGCAACGTGACATGTCTAGTTCTAGTCAATCATCATCTAGTGGTGCACTCTCTTTGCTGTCCTCTCTAACCCTTGAACAGATTGAAGAGTTTCCAGAGGAGGAGCTTGCACTCATCTCTACTCGGTTCTCAAAAGCATTGCAAAATGTGAGAACTAGAAGGAGAGGAAGCTCCGGACCTCAACGATGTTTTGAATGTGGTAAGACAGGACATTTTCATACGGAGTGCCCTAACCTTTCAGGTCCGACTTCACATGAAGAAAAGCAAACAAGGCCAAAGAAATCGTTTGCAAAGAATAAGAAGAAGAAAGATTTATCAATGCGCAACATAGTGCATAGTATGATCTCTGCACTTCAAGATTCCGGCTCAAGTGATGTGGACACCTGTAGTGATGAAGATGAAGAAGCTATGGAAAATATGTGCTGCATGGCGAGCAAGTCAAGTTCAAGCTCCGAGGAGGCAGAACACAACAGCGACGATGAAGAGGTATGTCCCACTTGCGAAGAAATGTGCGATGCTATTTCTCGTGCCACTGTTATATTAAAGAAAAAGGATAAAAAACTTAGGAACAATGCTGTTAAAATTGAATCACTAGAATCTGAAATTAATCGTTTAAAAACTTTGATTCCTAGTGATGATTCTTGTTCCTCATGTGATTTGATTTATGAACAATTATCCTCTTTAAGAAGTGCACACGCATCTACACATGATAAACTTGAACTTGAAATTGAAAAGAACAAAGAGCTTGCTACACTTAATGATAAAAATTTGAAAGATGCTTGTTGTTCTACAATTGATTTGCATTGTTCTTCATGTGATGATCTGAATAAGAAACTAAATGATGCTATGAATGAGATTTCTATTTTGAACAATGCTTTACGTGTGCATGAAGTTAAATATTGTTCAAATTGCAAACTAAAAGGAAAAGCTTCATGTGAAAACTGCTTTGATCTGTCCAATAAACTTGATGACATGCATAGGACACTAGATCGGTTTTCTAATGCAAATAAGAACCTAAACTTGCTGCTGAATTCTTCCAAGTCTTGTAATGATAAAACTGGTTTAGGTTTTAATTCTCATGCTCATGCTAAGGCACACCCACCTAAAGTTGTAAAGTCATTAGGAAGCGGTTTGATTCAAACAGCTCCTAGACAAAAAGAGGTGATTTTGAAATCTGCAGGAGTACTGTCCCATTCGGGTTCTAATAAACGTGTTGCTTGCTCATCTAGACATGATAATAAGGTTATTTTTCATTGTACCTACTGTGGTAGAGATGGTCATGTCATGGATTTTTGTTATAGACTAGCTAAACACGATAAGAAACAATGAATACTTGCTAGATCACATAACAACCAAGCAAAATCTGCTAGACCGAATGTTCGGAGCTTGCAACCTGCTGTAATGAGTCAAAAACTTGCTCCCGGACCTACTGTTTTTGTGCTACGTATAACACATCTTCTAAGTCAGTAGTTGGGAACAAAAATTTTCAATGTTTGGCTCATAAACCTGCTGTACCTTCTCAGCTTTCGCGTGTTATTCCTGCTGGACGTCGTGTGACTCAGTACTGGATTCCTAAAAGTCTTTTAACTAACCCCAGTATTGAGTCATCGACGTATTGTGCTGCTGTGTAGGTTTCACGTTTGAGGAAGGAGAACATTTGGATTGTGGATTCAGGTTGCTCACGCCACATGACCGGTAACAAAGAATGGTTCTCCTCTCTCTCTTTTGTGTCACGTGTAGAAAATGTTAATTTCTCCGATAACTCTTCTACTCCCATAATTGCTAAAGGTTCGGTTAGAGTAAACAATCTCTACACTTCGAAAGATGTGGCACTTGTTAAAAATTTGAAATACAACTTGCTTTCGGTTTCACAATTGCTCGATTAAAATCTAGAGGTTAGCTTTGCTAAAAATTGCTGCAAGGTTGTAGATTCAAAAGGTGAGCTTTTGTTTAACATGTCTAGGTTTGGAAGAGTTTTTAAAGCTGATTTTGATTTGTCAACTTCTAACCATCGGTGTCTAGTTGCTAATGATACAAAGGATCTATATGTTTGGCATCGTAGACTTGGTCACATAGGCTTTGATCATCTCACTCGTGTTAGTGCTCTCGATCGCATACGTGGGCTGCCAAAGCTTAAAAAGGACAATGATATTATGTGCTCTTCTTGTAGACATGCTAAGTTTGTTGCAGGTTCACATGCTCCTCTCACAATGACCATGACAGCTGAACCGGGACAACTTTTACATCTTGACACAGTAGGTCCGGCACGTGTTCAATCCTTCGGAGGTAAATGGTATGTGCTTGTGATTGTTGATGATTATTCCAGATATTCTTGGGTTTATTTTATGGCATCTAAGAATGAAGCTTTTAGTCATTTTAGAACTTTATTTTTTAGATTATCTATTGATCACCCAGGATCATTAAAAGCAATTAGAAGTGATAACGGAACTGAATTTAAAAACCAATCCTTTGATCACTTTTGTGCTGAAAATGGAATAGATCATCAATACTCTTCACCCTATGTACCACAACAAAATGGTGTCGTAGAAAGAAAGAACAGGACCTTAGTTGAGATGGCTAGGACTATGCTTGATGAATGTCAAACTCCTAGGAAATTTTGGGCTGATGCAATTGCAACCGCTTGTTATGTCTCAAATCGTGTTTTCTTGCATGCTAAGCTTGGAAAAACCCCATATGAGCTCCGGTTTGGACATAGGCCTAGTGTTACACACTTTAGGGTTTTTGGATGCAAATGCTTTGTTAAGAAACATGGTAATCTTGATAAATTTGAAGCTAGATCTGTTGATGGCATGTTTCTTGGTTATCCATCTCAGACTAGAGGCTACCGTGTGCTTTTACTTGACACTAACAAAATTGTGGAGACTTGCGAGGTTTCTTTTGATGAAGCTAGCCCAAGTACTAGCTCCGATATTGCAGGTCCGGATCCATATCCGCAGGGGGAGAGTATTTTTATTGAAGAAGATGAAGAAGTGGTGATGCTGCCCGAAAACTCGGAAGTAAATAATGATCAAGCTGCTGATTTTGCACCACAACCAGCACCAACAGTCACTACTGCTGGTTCGGACCTTCCTCAATCAACAAGCTCTCCTAATCAAAGGTCTGAACATGAAGAAGAAGGTGCTTGTGAAGTGTCTACTCCCCTCTGAGTACTCAAAAGTCATCCGGTCCACAACAAATCATTGGAAGCTTGCATGAACGAGTCACTCGGTCCAGGTTTTGTGATCCAAACTCTCATGCTCATTCTGCTTTTGTTGCTTCTTTTGAACCCAAGGATATATCACACGCACTCACTAATGAATCTTGGATTAATGCCATGCAAGAAGAGTTAGAAAATTTTGAAAGAAATAATGTTTGGAAACTTGTACCTCCACCTCAAGGTCACACATTAATTGGAACTAAATGGGTATTTAAAAATAAGCAAAGTGAGGATGGGGTTGTGGTTAGGAATAAAGCTAGTTTGGTTGCTCAAGGTTTCACTCAAATTGAAGGTCTAAATTTTGATGAAACATTTGCTCCTGTTGCTAGATTAGAAGCTATAAGAATTTTATTAGCATTTGCTGCATCTAAAGGTTTCAAGTTATATCAAATGGATGTTAAAAGTGCTTTTCTTAATGGCTACATAGAGGAGGAGGTTTATGTTAAGCAGCCACCGGGTTTTGAAAATCCAAATTTTCCTAATCATGTTTACAAACTGTCCAAAGCCTTGTACGGTCTAAAACAAGCCCCTAGAGCATGGTATGATAGGTTAAAAACATTCTTACTTGAAAAGGGGTTTACCATGGGCAAGGTTGATAAAACTCTTTTTGTACTTAAGCATGGCAATGACTCATTATTCGTTCAAGTGTATGTGGATGATATTATCTTTGGTTGTGCTTCTCATGATCTCGTGTCCAAGTTTTCAGCTATGATGAGTTCAGAATTTGAGATGAGTATGATGGGAGAACTCACATACTTTTTGGGGCTGCAAATCAAGCAAACAAAAGAAGGAACTTTTGTGCATCAAACTAAGTATACAAAGGACCTTCTTAAGCGCTTCAACATGGACAAATGCAAGCCTCTTCGGACACCAATGGGAACAGCAACAACACTTGAACTTGACAAAGATGGTGACCCGGTCGATAAAAAAGAATACAGAAGTATGATTGGATCACTCTTGTATCTCACGGCGTCAAGACCGGACATACAATTCAGCGTATGCCTTTGTGCATGTTTTCAAGCTTCTCCACGTGCTTCACATCGCCAAGACATCAAAAGGATTCTCAGATACCTACATGGAACTCAAGAATTTGGCATTTTTCTTCCTTCTTCCTCAACCGTTTCTTTGAAAGCTTTTTCGGATGCTGATTTTGGGGGTTGTAGGATTGATAGGAAAAGTACTTCGGGTGCTTGTCATTTTCTTGGTAATTCACTTGTTGCTTGGTCCTCTAGAAAACAAAGTTCAGTTGCACAATCCACGGCCGAATCTGAATATGTAGCTGCGGCTAGCGCTTGCTCACAAATTCTTTGGATTGTTCAAACACTTAAGGACTATGGGGTTGATTTAGATAGTGTTCCACTGTTTTGTGATAACACTAGTGCAATTTGTATTGCTAAAAACCCCGTGAAACACTCTAGAACTAAGCACATTGATATTAGGTATCACTTTCTTCGTGATAATGTTGAAAAAGGAAACATTGTGCTTCACCATGTCGATACCGAACAACAATTGGCTGATATTTTTACAAAACCTTTGGATTTCACTCGTTTTTGTTTCATTCGTAGTGAAATAGGGGTTGTGCATCCTCATGGCTTAAATTGAGGGGGAGTTTTTGAAACTTTGAAAGACTATGTGTGAATCTGAAACTAAAATAATATGAGCATAGTATTTCATACATATATGACTTTGTGATTCCTTTTACAGGCTGAAAGTTCTTACTACATTACTCATGTTATACATTTTATAGTTTTTGCCATGACTAGTAATTGGAATAATTACTTACACTAAATCTGGTCATGATCGAACTTTCTTGATGTTTTGAACTTGTTGCGTGCTCACAAGTGCTTTTAATCATAAAAAAATTAATCAAGTGATCAGCTCACATGTTGAGTTTTCAAATAAAAAATTGAGAAAAGATCAAGAGAATATGCATGCATCGCACTTCTTCTTTTGAGATTGCTTATCATTGCACTATGATATGAACTTGGAAGGAATTGTGTATGACTAAAACCATGTCCTTAAGCTTCTGATTGTCAAATGACATAGGCTTGGCTTGGTTGTTTAGAATAAGGCTGATGCGGCATATAATCTCTTGCAAATATCATATGATCAACTTTGTGCCTTAAATGATTATGAATAATAAAAATGCAGCAACAAGTTTCATGTTTTCAGGTTTTGAAATAGTTGAGTAAGGGAGATCATGACTTGCTTAAACTGAAAAATACATTTGATCTCTAGCATGGCTTACACTGCTTTATGTATCTCATTGATGTGATAGTGTAAGTAACCTGATAGTATGACTTGGATGAGTTTTGTTTTGTATGTATATGTTATAATATGCTCATAACATTTAAAAATTTCTCTTTTGAACCTTGCTGAATACATTGTTAAAGGGGGAGAAATATGTATAAGGAGAGATTTTTTTACACTTTGCATATGTTATACACTTTCTTCCTTCTCTGAATTTAAAAAATGGGGAGAAATTAATAAAGGGGGAGAAATGAGTTTTCAAAGCTTTTCAAAACTTTTCATAAGCCAATGTTCGGATTTTAATTGGTGTTGCCAATGCATTCATCAAGGGGGAGATTGTGAGACCTATGTGTGCTGAATACATTGACAATTAGGATAAAAGTTAGCATTAACATTCAAAGTTTTGAATATTGCCAAAACATTCTTCTGTGGCAAGGTCCGATAAGTTCTTTGTTAGGTCCGCCAAGTGTTGGCAAGGTCCGGAGAGCTCCTGCAAGGTCCGGAGAGCTTCTGTGAGGTCCGGAGCTTGTTTTTAGGGAGCTCCCGTGAAGTTCAACTCGTAGAACTGCAGCGTCTTGTTTTTGCTTTTAACTCGCAATGTTTCAAACTTGCTTTATGGGAAGGTTTGCTTAGTATTAATTTGCTATGTTTTTGGTGTGTTTTGGTGGTTATGGCTGTTATCATTTGATATGGTTTGCAACATGCTTATGTGACGTGCTCATGTAAGGTGTTGTGGTTTTCGAACTAACGTGAGTCAAGTCGAGGACTTGTGCTCGGAAGAATTGGTTGTTTATTCATGCGCAGGTGTTGCTTGAGTTCAAGACATGGCTGGTGACAGGATCCTTGGACTAGTCTCAGGGAGGAGATGAGGTTCCAACAACCAAGTTCGGGAGGAGCTGTGGTTGAGTTGATCGGGAGGTCGCGCAGCATGTTTGGATCAAGGGCAGTGCATATGAAGGTTGCGTGTACGTCATTGGAAGGTGTTTGCACGTGTGCAAGGAGTGCATGGACGTGGCAATATTGTTCCAAGGCGTGATGAAGATAAGTGGACGTAAGGAATTGGTCGGAAAGGTCCAACCGGCTGGATTGCGTACTCAGGCTGAGGCTGAGTCGGATATGGCTCAAATATGGAAGATTTGAGTTGGTTATGATAGGATTTCGTGCTAGGCACGAAGTTGAGTTGTTTTAGAAATGTTTAGGACGTTCCTAAGGTGTTTGGAAGTCTCACGATTGCTTCTATCTGCGAATAGGAGAGTCCTGAGCAGTTATGGTAAGTTAGGATACGAGTCCAATTAGGAGTAGGAGTCCTAGATTGGATTGTTTAATCTGAGTGCTGGCTATAAAAGCAAGCGAGGCCAGAGCTCTCGTGGGTAGAGACCTTTGGGCTGTTCCTCTTGTGTTTCTATTGAATAAATTTCATAGTTTCGAGGAGCTTTTGTGTAAGGGCCTCAGTTTTTGACACACATTTGCAGTGTTCATCACCACACCACACCCCTCATTTGAGGAAGAATGATGAACACAAATGAAGAGCAAGTAACAATTATCAACATGCTCATTAGAAAACAAACTTACACATTGCAAAAGTGGTATTTCCCACATGTGATATAGATGGGCTGGACATATGAAAACTCCTACACTTCACTAAGGATGTCCATGCCAAGTTTCACCCAAATTCAAAACCTTTTGAGGTCAGTTTGGGTATAGTTAGGAAGAGGGCAGTTTGAAACCTTATTCAAATTCAAACTGTTTTTATCCCATGAATTTAAAAGTGGAAGGCATATTCTTACTCAGCACATTTTTGTGAGCTCACACACCAATTTTCACTTCATTTGGAGTTGATCTTGACATGAGCTAAGGGGGAGAAATTCAAACTTTATTTGAATTTCAAACTGAACTTGTGCTGAAATTCATTCAAACCAAACCTCATTTGAACTTGGATCAATTCAAATGGCTCATGGGTGAATATTTTGAATTGACAAGGGTAGTATGGGGTTCACTGTTTACAACAGTGATTAGGAGTAAATTTCAGAGGTTAAAATGGGGGGTGGGACCCACATGTCAGCCTCCACTTCAACACAAACCGACTGAAACACAGCTCAATCGGTTCCCGGGTGCAGTGTGCGCGCGCCACCGAGGGGGGCAGCCGGCGCCAGCTCCTGCTGCACGCCCCAAGCCGGAGACCAGTCGCCGGGCTACTTATCCCCTCCCCGGCGTGCTCCGATCGCCCATTCCCCGAGCTGCCGACATACTCGGCCTGTTCTTCCACTGCAACCGCCGCCGCTCGAGCTCACGCTTGATCAAGCCGATCACTCGCGAGCACAGCCTCCTCCACAGCAAAACGGCACCAAGAGGTCGTGAGCAACCTCCTAGACCCCGTGTTGTCCAGTGAGCAAGCGTCCTCGAGCTGTACGAGCCATTTCTCCGGCGAGCCGAACATCGCCGCCGATCGGGCTCCCGTGGACAGCACGGCACAGCCGTTGTCACGTCCTCTTCTCTACACAAGAAAGGTGCGTGATTGTATGTAGATGGAGTAGCCGAAAGCCGTTTGGCGATTGATCAACCCTCGGCCGAGAATTTCCAAATTTACTCTTGATCAGTTCATAAGGACCGAGCTCACCTTCGGGTGAAATTCGTGCTCTATGCACGAGGGTTGGACGAGCTCGTTACCTAGTAGCTTCTACGCACGATAGCGCCCACGCTCGAACTGGAATTAGAGAAAACCATCGAGAATCGGCCATGATATGGCTGTTTTCCCCGCCGCCATGGCTGAACACCTCGGCTCACCGTCGAGAGCCTAGTTGCCGGTATTTCTAGCTTCCACCCAGCCCTGGTTCGTGTTTCCCATGCTCTACTGATGCTCTCCGACCGATTTCCGGTCGATTTGGTGCACGGGAGAGCGGGACCGACCTCACCGGAACCCTAGCAGGTGCTGTCATCGGTGCGCACGGGTTTCCGGTCATCGCCGGCGGCCGGCGACCCCACCATCGAGTCCAGGGGGTCAGTAAAGGGGCAGGCGGCAAGTTTCGGGCCGGGGGGTGGCCGGGTACTCAGTTCTGGCAAGGGTCGCCGGAGATCGCCGCCGCCTCGCAGTTGGCGCGAGGAGGGAGACGACGCACTGTGTGCGGGGCCCACAAGCCAGAGTTTAAACTTTTTCCCGAATTTCAGTTTCAGTTCAAACTTCAAATCCTTATAACTTTGGCTACAAAGCTCCAAATTGAGTGAACCAAATTTTGCTGGATTCAGCTCTCAGAGTACTTTCCAGCAAATCAAGTTTCACTTCATGAAAACCCTTAATTTTCCAGAATTAATTCCTCAAAGTTTAAACTGTTAGGAATTTTAACTGGAGAATCCTGTGGAGGAAAATCCTGAAATTTTGCTGGGATATTCACCAAAATATCCCTGAACTACCATAAAAATTTCAGATCCATTTGAGCTCATTTAATCCACCTAATGGTGTGATTAGTGAAACTGTTCCAGAGAAAATAGAAAATGTTCAGAAACATTTTCAGAATTTTCTCTGAAATTGTTTAGCTCATATCTTTAGTTATGGACTTCCAAATTAAGTGAGACCAACTCCATTAGAACCCTCTGAAAATCTAGTTTTCAGAAAGTCATAGTTTGTCTCATGAAAATTCCTAGAACACCCTAAGAGTTCCAATTAAGGTCAAGGATATAATTAATTGTGGAGGGCTCAAATGAGCTTTGCTGCAACTAAAACTTGACCAAGTCTCTGTTTAGGTTGTAACCAAGCCACAGTAAAAGTTTCACAGTCATTAGGTCTGTATAGCAAAGGTTATAGACTTCACAACTTCAAAGATAATACAAATGCATTTAAATTAATACATACATTGCTCTTATCATGTAGTCGCTAAGGTCGAGGAGGAACCCGAAGTCCTAGACTTCGTTACTCCGGAGGAACAGCTAGCCTACGATCAAGAGCAGCAAGGAAAGCTCCGGTTTGCATTAACCATTTTACAAATTTTTATTGTTTTGAGCACATACTTGTTTCCTTTATTCTGTGCATTAGAGTTTTGTTTGGAAACCCCACTGCATAGCCAAGAAAACCATGGGTTGGGGTTTAGGATTGCAAACCCCGTTAGCTACTGCATTGCTAGGATAGAGTAGGATTGGGTACAAGTCGGGTAGTTGGAACTACTCGCGAGAATAGGCTAGAGGCACATTGCTCGGGTAGAGATAGCACATGATACACATGGCAAGAAAATGAGACGGAGCGGAGAGTAAGGGCAGCAGGACTTTGGGGCCTGTGTGCTGTAGCTCCGCTTGTGTCGGTTGAGGACCGAGCCGTGTGCGGGCCTGTTGAACAAGCTAGAACAGTACCGAAGACCTACCGGCTATATGGGAACCGGGAAACTGATGTAACTCGGGTAGCTGGGTATTGAGGCATTGCCCGTCGTTCAGAGGGTAGGTTGAGAGCTCGAGGTGTAAATCGGCTGGCGGCACAGAGATGCGCGTGCAGAGACCTCTTGCTCGGACGATGGGACCGGTTCAATATTTGGCTAACGGGTGAAAGGTAGTCGCGTACGGCGTCTGTGATGGTTGTTGTAGGCAACATCGAGTACGGGCGTACGTGACGGGTTGTTCGGGTAACCCTGCAGGTGTAAATCGATTATAATCGCCGCCCCTCGCGGTCAGTGAGTACCACATGTTCACTGTACCGTGACGTAGAAAGAACAGGCTAGACACATGTTAAAATGTTGCTGATTGAAAGATGGACATTGATTGTTAATGATATGCTGTAGTCTAGAGCTAACAAAAGTTCTTTTCAACTTTGGGCAAAGTACATGAGAGAAATGCGTTTCTTGTTTGATTGCGGCTCTCTCATGTGCCTTAGCGTAAGGTTCTCCACAACCTGCTGCTAAAACTTGAAAGTAAGGTTCTACTAATTAGGCGAGTCCTTGCAAATGATTTTTACCTCATGCAACCCATTACCCTCATGTAGAAGTTCCATGTTTAGGTGAGACGGGTCAGACTTGCTGAGCCTTCGTGCTCACTGCTTGTGTTTGAAGCTTTTGCAGGGTTCTATGAGGAAGGGACTCCCGAAGAGGAGACGGAACCCCAGGAGGGGAACCCCGTCGAGTGGGAATCGTGCACGCCACAGAGTTAGTGTGCGTGTGTGCTAGCAAGGACACGTTCGAGGGCTGAACGTGCACTTGATGCTTAGTCTACGCCCGCGAGTGTAGACTGAACTTATTTTGATGTAAACATGTTCATAAACTTGTTTATGTAATAAAACTTCCGCTTCCGCTTTGCACCTTTGACGTGTGTTATACAGTGCTGTGCAACGCAGCACCCCTCAGCGTGATCCTGGCTCAACAGGACCAATGGGGTCGTGTCAGCGTTGGTATCAGAGCTCGCTTGAGGTTTAACACAGTACAAAGGTCTTCTTTTTCAAAAATCCAGTGAGGAACGAGTTAGTAGCCCGTATAAGGATGTTATTAGCATATAGAAAGTGGCATATTAACCTATTTGTTATGTCGGAAAAATCGTGCATCTCGGGACGTTCATGTCTTGGGGGGTGCACGTAAGCGTTGTCCACCAGTGCGCACAAGCTGAAGGGTGGAGCCCCACGGGTGGCAGGTAACCCGACCCGCTTTGATATCCTCTACGACTCTTAATGTCGTTTGGGGTATTCAAGTAACGTCTGTCCCTGGCGTGCGTGGTGCAACATGGGCGACCCCGTCACGTGGTCTGAAACATGAACACGTAAATCAAGGCGTGTTTGGCTTGAGAACATCCGGGCGAGTGATGACGGCCGGGTGTACGAACTGTATGGATTCCGGGCTCGGTGTGCAGCCGAGTCTGACGATTGATTGAGTTTCTGCAGGTAGCCTGACCATGAAACGGTAGACGTGTAGCATCCGTGTGCGAGTGACGAGTAGTGCCACTGAAATAACGAAGCCGGCTAAGTCCGGTATAGGTTTTTCTTTGTGAGGACGTAGTACCGACATAATCTGGTGATGCATCGACGTCACACCCAACTAAATGAACAAATTCATTTAAAACTTGAAAGTTTTGCTCCAAAGTAGTAAAACTTGATGTAACTCCTTCCCTTGAACAGGATATTCAAAGTTAACAAGTTTTCAACTTATAGGTTGTTAAGGACAGAGCACTCTGTTTTCAGCTGAATCAAGGCTGAAGTTAATCAGAGGCTAGGGGTTGAGTTCTTTCGAGATTGGGGTCGTATGATACATTTCTGGAAAGCTTTGAAAGGGCTTTACAACTTTTCTGTTGAGGTCCAGAGGGGTTTCATCCCTTAACCACTTGAAAATACAGTAGAGTTGGAACTGTCCAGAAAACAGGACAGGGTAAAGACTCTCTGTAGACTCTTTGTAAATTGAGCATAACTTCCTGCATAAAAATCCAAAAATAGAAAATGAGGTTGTTCTGGAAATCTTATGAGATGGGTTACAATTTTGTAACAGAAAGTTTTGTCATATTAGGAACAGAAGTAACTGAGATTGTTGGATCAAATCAGTACCTAAGGCAGGGAGGTGCTGTCCAATTGTTCCCAGAAATTCTGTTAACTTTGACATCTCATAACTTTTGAACCAGGACAGATCTTAGGCCAAGCAAACACTTTCTGGAAAGCCATTGAAGTTAGCTTTAACTTTGTTGTTGAGCTACAGAATTAGCTTTGCTGTTAACATGGCCTAAATCAGGTTGAAATGGAAACTGGTCAAGGCTGTCATGGGAACAGCAGATCAGCAGTCAAATTTGTTTAAAAATTTGAACTATGTTTCCAAGTGTTATGAGTTCAAGGACATATCTTATGTTATAACTCAATGGTTTACTGTTTAAATAAATATTTGACATTTCTCAAATATATTTTTACAGATGGCAGCAGATAAACGGTTGGAGAACGGGTGGGTAGTTTCCCACTGCTCTGACCGTAGCGGCTACCCGGAAGCATTGTGGCAAATGCTCCAATATTTCGGGTACAACCAGATGCCGCAATACTTCGCCAAGGAAGAAGGCGAAGAGGGGAACAAGACGTGGACGATCCATGTCGAGATTCCTGCAGGACCTACGCCACCCGGTTGGGTGCCATTCACCGTCACGGTGAGAGGAAGACAACCGGAAGGGATGTGGCAAGTGGCAGCCCGTGACACTATGTCACGTTTCTGCCAACTACACGTGCAGGCTATGGAGGGCACTCCATACGCACTCGTTCCGGTGGAGGGACGAGCTCAGCATGTGTGGGAAGG
The DNA here is from genome assembly GCA_030760725.1 of Neostapfia colusana. Lineage (NCBI taxonomy): Eukaryota > Viridiplantae > Streptophyta > Magnoliopsida > Poales > Poaceae > Neostapfia > Neostapfia colusana. The sequence goes on along the minus strand of JASWHV010000005.1, from coordinate 31,246,480 downwards.
GAGATACCTGGAGGCAACCGACCCGAGTTGCCCAAGGTACAACCCCGCGGAGGCAAACCTCAGCCTCCAAATGAGGGCGGGAAACGCTGTGATGGACAGCCAAGCTGTTCATACGGAGCATCTCGCCACCAAGCTCAAGGAGAGCACAAGCCGTGGAGATTATTTCGAGGGTGCTCACAGCGCACTCCGCAATGTGCTCCTTCCGACGATCAAGCGACTTAATGAACAACACAATCAGTTGCGTCGTCTGAAGAAGGCAAAGAAGAAGAGCCGTGTTGACATCGCAGCGTTGCAAGAGCTGGTGCAGACCCTAACCCAGAAGAATGAAGACCTTGCTCAAGAGCGGGACGACGCTATTGAGGAAGGACAAGGCTGGGAAGAGGACTACAACCAAGCTATGGACGAGGTGCATGCCTTGCAGGACCTCGTGCCCCCGGTATTGGGCGTACCGATAGTCTTGGGTCTTCCAGCCATGGGAGAACCCGGAATGGGAGAAGAGGTGGTAGACCCCGAGCCACCAGCAGAGGTACCGGAGGAGGACGACCCACAGGAGGTCGAGTTCTACTCCGAGTAGGGGGTTACGGTTGCCAAGTAGGGCAGCTAGGGTAGCGTAACCCAACTTTTGTAATCGGTGACATGTCGTGTAGACAGTAGCGTATGTATAGGTAGTGACGACATGAGCATGACTTCTCAGAGATCCGAGAATAATGTATCTTGTATAAAGTTTATGCTTTATCAATATATGTGAATGTTGTGCAAATTGATCATGTGTCACTTCAATACCTACTGTTGCGTATGGAATTTTTAGTAAGACATGTGCTAATTGCTGCTGTTTTGAATTTCAGAATGACGCGTACTCGTGCCAACCCTGACGTTGGGGGTACCAGTCAAGGGGGAGAGACCTCCCAACCACCTCCCGAGGACTCCTCGGGACAGCAGCAGCAACAGCAACAGCAAACACCGCCACCGCCACTACCAACGGTTACATTGGCCGACATTATCGCGGCAATGGCGGGCTCGCATCAGCAGCACACAGAGTTGCTGCAGACTCTCATCGCCAATACGTCTCGCCCAGAGAGACGTCAAGATCGTGAGGAGCGCCAACAGAGCTCCTACTCCGACTTCATGGCGACTCATCCCCCTGTATTCTCAAGGGCGGATGAACCACTTGACGCGGACAACTGGCTCCGCGCCATAGAGATGAAGTTCGGGCTGCTCCAAATCAGCGAGCAGCGCAAGACTCAGTTTGCGGTCCAGCAGCTCCAAGGATCCGCGAGCGCGTGGTGGGCCAACTTCTGTGCTTCCCAGCCCACCGACCGAGTGATGACCTGGGCGGAGTTCCGGACGGCCTTCAGGGCCTATCATATACCGCCCGGTTTGATGAAGAGGAAGACGCAGGAGTTCCTACACCTGCAACAAGGGAGCCGGAACGCGCTGGAATACTCCAGGGCGTTCAACGATCTCGCGCTCTACGCGTCGTATCACGCGGATACAGACGAGAAGCGGCGAGACCATTTTTACCAGGGGCTTAACCCGCTCCTGAAGGACAAGTTGGCGATGTTCAATCACGGCAGCCTCAACGACATCATTGATGCTGCGATTGTTCAGGAGGACTCCGGCAAGGAGTTGGCGGCGGCAGAGCGAAAGCAAAGCGCGCCGCAGAGCAGCGGAGAAGGAGGCGGTCCTTCTCAGAAGTTTCAGATGGTGAATCGCCCACCATCAGGTCCACGCTGGCAGCCACCACAGCGGTCGATGCCGTTCCGCAGTCGGCCGTATTCTTCGCTGGCATTCCGGCCGGCACTGGCAGTACCACCGCAACAACAACAGCAGCAGCGGGCGATGCCACGTGCGTTTGCACCTCAGCAACGCATGCCGGGCTTTCATCCACCGAGTACTCCACCATCAGCGGCCACATGTTACAAGTGTGGTCGTCCAGGACACTTCGCGAGCAGTTGCCCGGAGAGGCAAGGCGGCGGAGTGGCACCACAGTTTCCGGGGAGGAATCAACCCCGGAACCCTACTAATGCGCGGCGGGCAAACCCTAGGCCCGGCACTGTTCACCAACTTGCCATTGAGGACGTGCCGGAGGGCGAGCCAATCCTTGCGGGTATGTTCCAACTCCACCAGCATCCCGCTATAGCACTGTTTGATTCAGGCGCCACGCATAATTTTATTAGCCAAGATTTCATTGCTAAACACAGTTTGCCAATACTACCCACCGATAGTCCATATTTAATTTGTTCACCGGGTGGGAAGATTTCAGCAAGCGTAATGGTCTCCAAAGCACCATTATGCTTAGCGGGTAGAGTGTACCCCACGTCTCTCATTATCTTAGAGGGACAGAAGGTCGATGTCATCCTAGGGATGTCGTGGTTAACCCGCCACGGCGCTGTTTTAGACACCGTCCTTCGAGTCGTGCACTTAAACTCATAAGTGCACGGTTCTCACTCATTATTTCTGGACAGTCCAGAAATAAAACTTCCAAGTGTCTATCAAGCCACAACCATCAGATTGGAAGACATTCCAGTGGTCCGAGAGTTCCCTGATGTATTCCCGGACGATTTACCGGGGATGCCACCCGATAGAGAGGTGGAGTTCAAAATTGAACTCGCACCGGGAACCATGCCAATATCCCGAAGGCCGTACAAGATGGCGCCCAAGGAGTTGGCTGAACTGAAGACTCAGCTCACGGACCTTCTGGAGAAGGGTTTTATTAGGCCGAGCTCCTCCCCATGGGGCTGTTCGGCATTATTTGTCAAGAAGAAGGATGAGACGTTGCGGCTTTGCGTGGACTACCGTCCATTAAATGCCGTAACCATCAAGAACAAGTACCCGTTGCCACGGATCGACATGTTGTTTGATCAGTTGGTCGAAGCGAAGATCTTTTCCAAGATGGATTTAAGATCCGGGTACCATCAGATTAAAATAAGGGCTGAGGACATTCCGAAGACGGCTTTCTCGACGAGGTACGGACTTTATGAGTACCTAGTTATGTCCTTCGGCCTCACCAATGCTCCAGCTCACTTCATGTACTTGATGAACTCGGTATTCATGCCGGAGCTGGACAAGTTTGTCGTGGTCTTCATCGACGACATCCTGGTATATTCCAAGTCGGAGGAAGATCACAAGAAACATCTGCGTATAGTCTTGCAACGGCTGCGAGATCACAAGTTATACGCAAAATTCAGCAAATGCGAGTTTTGGATATCGCAAGTGCCTTTCCTCGGGCATATCATCTCAGCGGAGGGTATCGCTGTGGACCCGAGCAAGATCACGCAAGTGCTGAATTGGAAATCCCTGAGAACTGTTCATGAGGTACGGAGTTTCCTCGGACTCGCGGGATATTATCGGAGGTTCATCCCGAACTTCTCGAAGATTGTCAAGCCAATGACAGAGCTGCTGAAGAAGGCTACCAAATATGTTTGGAGTCCAACATGTGAAGCAGCATTCAAGGCTTTAGTCAAGCACCTGACATCAGCACCGGTTTTGGCGCAGCCAGACACAACAAAACCGTTTGACGTGTACTGCGATGCATCCGGCATTGGGCTCGGATGTGTGCTGATGCAAGACCGAAGAGTGGTCGCGTATGGATCACGGCAGCTTAGGAACCATGAGCAGAATTATCCAACTCACGACTTGGAGCTCGCTGCCGTGGTACTTGCACTGAAGATGTGGAGGCACTACCTACTCGGTAACCTCGTACATTTATATACCGACCACAAAAGACTCAAGTACATATTCACTCAGAAGGAGCTGAATATGAGGCAACGAAGATGGTTAGAACTGATAAAGGATTACGAGATAGAAATCCATTATCATCAGGGCAAGGCAAACGTAGTGGCAGATGCGCTGAGCCGCAAGTCACACGTCAATACTCTGACCATCACACCGTTGGAAGAGAGCGAACCACCACTACATGTGATTCCACACGGAGCTCTCTACAACCTAGCTTTGATCCCCACCATCCGTGAAGAGATAGCGGCAGCCCAGAAGAATGACAAGGGCATGTCACATTTACGGAGACGTGTAGACAGTGGGGAGTTGAAATGTTTCCGGAAGGACGGAGACGGCGTCCTATGGTTCAAGGACCGGATCGTCGTACCCCGAAACCCGGAGTTACGGAAGAAAATCTTTGATGAGGCTCACTTATCAAAATTTTCTATTCACCCCGGCAGCAACAAAATGTATCAAGAACTCAGAAGCAAGTTTTGGTGGACACGGATGAAGCGGGAGACTGCAAAATACGTGTCCGAGTGTGATACATGTCGAAGGGTGAAGGCAGATCATATGCGGAAACCGGGACTGCTGCAACCACTGGGCATTCCTGCCTGGAAGTGGGAGGACGTGAGCATGGATTTCGTCGTCGGTTTACCCACCACCTTGCAGAAACATGATTCTGTGTGGGTGATCGTCGATCGGCTCACCAAAGTTGCCCATTTCATCCCGGTCAACACCAACTAAAACGCCAAGAAGTACGCTGAACTGTACATCTCACGGATCCTATGCTTGTACGGCGTACCCCGTACTATCATATCGGATCGGGGCACTTTATTTGTGTCCCGTTTTTGGGAGCAGCTACACGCTGCCTTGGGGACGAAGCTGATCCGTAGTTCAGCCTACCACCCGCAGACGGATGGGCAAACCGAGCGGGTAAATCAAATCCTAGAAGACATGCTACGAGCTTGCGCTATCAACCACGGCAAGAATTGGGATGATCACTTGCCGTTAGCCGAGTTCTCGTACAACAATGGGTACCAAGCCAGCATCAAGATGGCGCCCTACGAGGCGCTATACGGAAGAAAATGCCGCACACCATTGAACTGGTGTGAGTCTGGCGAAAGGGTTACCTTTGGGATTGACCTTGTCAACAACGCGGAAGAAAAGGTTCGACTAATTCAAGCGAACCTAAAAGCCGCTCAATCCCGTCAGAAACAGTATGCGGACCAGAGAAGGCGCCCGTTACAATTCGAAGTTGGAGATCACGTATATCTACGGGTGTCTCCAATAAAGGGCGTAAACAGATTTGGGGTGAGAGGAAAGTTAGCACCCCGATTCATCGGTCCATTCCAGATTACCGAAAGATGTGGATCGGTGGCATACCGGCTGATATTACCAGAAGCACTTTCTGGTGTGCACGACGTCTTTCACATTTCCCAGCTGAGGAAGTGTCTCAAGCTATCAACTACCGTTCAGCTGGAAGACATTGAAGAACTGCAACCGGATCTCACCTATCGGGAGGAACCGGTGCAGATTATTGATGAAAAGGCCCGAACCACACGCAACCGTACGTTGTGGTTCTACAAGGTTCTATGGAGTAATCACTCCATGGACGAAGCGACATGGGAGAGCGAAGAATTCCTTCGCACTAACTACCCCGACTTTTTCACGTCGCATATCCGGTAATTTTCCACCGTCCTCTCTCTCATTTTCACTTTATAATCTCGGGACGAGATTCTTTTAAGGGGGGAGGAATGTAAGGGCCTCAGTTTTTGACACACATTTGCAGTGTTCATCACCACACCACACCCCTCATTTGAGGAAGAATGATGAACACAAATGAAGAGCAAGTAACAATTATCAACATGCTCATTAGAAAACAAACTTACACATTGCAAAAGTGGTATTTCCCACATGTGATATAGATGGGCTGGACATATGAAAACTCCTACACTTCACTAAGGATGTCCATGCCAAGTTTCACCCAAATTCAAAACCTTTTGAGGTCAGTTTGGGTATAGTTAGGAAGAGTGCTTTTTGAAACCTTATTCAAATTCAAACTGTTTTTATCCCATGAATTTAAAAGTGGAAGGCATATTCTTACTCAGCACATTTTTGTGAGCTCACACACCAATTTTCACTCCATTTGGAGTTGATCTTGACATGAGCTAAGGGGGAGAAATTCAAACTTTATTTGAATTTCAAACTGAACTTGTGCTGAAATTCATTCAAACCAAACCTCATTTGAACTTGGATCAATTCAAATGGCTCATGGGTGAATATTTTGAATTGCCAAGGGTAGTATGGGGTTCACTGTTTACAACAGTGATTAGGAGTAAATTTCAGAGGTTAAAATGGGGGGTGGGACCCACATGTCAGCCTCCACTTCAACACAAACCGACTGAAACACAGCTCAATCGGTTCCCGGGTGCAGTGTGCGCGCGCCACCGAGGGGGGCAGCCGGCGCCAGCTCCTGCTGCGTGCCCCAAGCCGGAGACCAGTCGCCGGGCTACTTATCCCCTCCCCGGCGTGCTCCGATCGCCCATTCCCCGAGCTGCCGACATACTCGGCCTGTTCTTCCACTGCAACCGCCGCCGCTCGAGCTCACGCTTGATCAAGCCGATCACTCGTGAGCACAGCCTCCTCCACAGCAAAACGGCACCAAGAGGTCGTGAGCAACCTCCTAGACCCCGTGTTGTCCAGTGAGCAAGCGTCCTCGAGCTGTACGAGCCATTTCTCCGGCGAGCCGAACATCGCCGCCGATCGGGCTCCCATGGACAGCACGGCACAGCCGTTGTCACGTCCTCTTCTCTACACAAGAAAGGTGCGTGATTGTATGTAGATGGAGTAGCCGAAAGCCGTTTGGCGATTCATCAACCCTCGGCCGAGAATTTCCAAATTTACTCTTGATCAGTTCATAAGGACCGAGCTCACCTTCGGGTGAAATTCGTGCTCTATGCACGAGGGTTGGACGAGCTCGTTACCTAGTAGCTTCTACGCACGATAGCGCCCACGCTCGAACTGGAATTAGAGAAAACCATCGAGAATCGGCCATGATATGGCTGTTTTCCCCGCCGCCATGGCTGAACACCTCGGCTCACCGTCGAGAGCCTAGTTGCCGGTATTTCTAGCTTCCACCCAGCCCTGGTTCGTGTTTCCCATGCTCTACTGATGCTCTCCGACCGATTTCCGGTCGATTTGGTGCACGGGAGAGCGGGACCGACCTCACCGGAACCCTAGCAGGTGCTGTCATCGGTGTGCACGGGTTTCCGGTCATCGCCGGCGGCCGGCGACCCCACCATCGAGTCCAGGGGGTCAGTAAAGGGGCAGGCGGCAAGTTTCGGGCCAGGGGGTGGCCAGGTACTCAGTTCCGGCAAGGGTCGCCGGAGATCGCCGCCGCCGCGCAGTTGGCGCGAGGAGGGAGACGACGCACTGTGTGCGGGGCCCACAAGCCAGAGTTTAAACTTTTTCCCGAATTTCAGTTTTAGTTCAAACTTCAAATCCTTATAACTTTGGCTAGAAAGCTCCAAATTGAGTGAACCAAATTTTGCTGGATTCAGCTCTCCGAGTACTTTCCAGCAAATCAAGTTTCACTTCATGAAAACCCTTAATTTTCCAGAATTAATTCCTCAAAGTTTAAACTGTTAGGAATTTTAACTGGAGAATCCTGTGGAGGAAAATCCTGAAATTTTACTGGGATATTCACCAAAATATCCCTGAACTACCATAAAAATTTCAGATCCATTTGAGCTCATTTAATCCACCTAATGGTGTGATTAGTGAAACTGTTCCAGAGAAAATAGAAAATGTTCAGAAACATTTTCAGAATTTTCTCTGAAATTGTTTAGCTCATATCTTTAGCTAGGGACTTCCAAATTAAGTGAGACCAACTCCATTAGAACCCTCTGAAAATCTAGTTTTCAGAAAGTCATAGTTTGTCTCATGAAAATTCCTAGAACACCCTAAGAGTACCAATTAAGGTCAAGGACATAATTAATTGTGGAGGGCTCAAATGAGCTTTGCTGCAACTAAAACTTGACCAAGTCTCTGTTTAGGTTGTAACCAAGCCACAGTAAAAGTTTCACAGTCATTAGTCTGTCTAGCAAAGGTTATAGACTTCACAACTTCAAAGATAATACAAATGCATTTAAATTAATACATACATTGCTCTTATCATGTAGTCGCTAAGGTCGAGGAGGAACCCGAAGTCCTAGACTTCGTTACTCCGGAGGAACAGCTAGCCTACGACCAAGAGCAGCAAGGCAAGCTCTGGTTTGCATTAACCATTTTACAAATTTTTATTGTTTTGAGTACATACTTGTTTCCTTTATTCTGTGCATTAGAGTTTTGTTTGGAAACCCCACTGCATAGCCAAGGAAACCATGGGTTGGGGTTTAGGATTGCAAACCCTGTTAGCTACTGCATTGCTAGGATAGAGTAGGATTCGGTACAAGTCGGGTAGTTGGAACTACTCGCGAGAATAGGCTAGAGGCACATTGCTCGGGTAGAGATAGCACATGATACACATGGCAAGAAAATGAGACCGAGCGGAGAGTAAGGGCAGCAGGACTTTGGGGCCTGTGTGCTGTAGCTCCGCTTGTGTCGGTTGAGGACCGAGCCGTGTGCGGGCCTGTTGAACAAGCTAGAACAGTACCGAAGACCTACCGGCTATATGGGAACCGGGAAACTGATGTAACTCGGGTAGCTGGGTATTGAGGCATTGCCCGTCGTTCAGAGGGTAGGTTGAGAGCTCGAGGTGTAAATCGGCTGGCGGCACAGAGATGCGCGTGCAGAGACCTCTTGCTCGGGACGATGGGACCGGTTCAATATTTGGCTAACGGGTGAAAGGTAGTCGCGTACGGCGTCCGTGATGGTTGTTGTAGGCAACATCGAGTACGGGCGTACGTGACGGGTTGTTCGGGTAACCCTGCAGGTGTAAATCGATTATAATCGCCGTCCCTCGCGGTCAGTGAGTACCACTTGTTCACTGTACCGTGACGTCGAAAGAACAGGCTAGACACATGTTAAAATGCTGCTGATTGAAAGATGGACATTGATTGTTAATGATATGCTGTAGTCTAGAGCTAACTAAAGTTCTTTTCAACTTTGGGCAAAGTACATGAGAGAAATGCGTTTCTTGTTTGATTGCGGCTCTCTCATGTGCCTTAGCGTAAGGTTCTCCACAATCTGCTGCTAAAACTTGAAAGTAAGGTTCTACTAATTGGGCGAGTCCTTGCAAATGATTTTTACCTCATGCAACCCATTACCCTCATGTAGAAGTTCCATGTTTAGGTGAGACGGGTCAGACTTGCTGAGCCTTCGTGCTCACTGCTTGTGTTTGAAGCTTTTGCAGGGTTCTATGAGGAAGGGACTCCCGAAGAGGAGACGGAACCCCAGGAGGGGAACCCCGTCGAGTGGGAGTCGTGCACGCCGCAGAGTTAGTGTGCGTGTGTGCTAGCAAGGACACGTTTGAGGGCTGAACGTGCACTTGATGCTTAGTCTACGCCCGCGAGTGTAGACTGAACTTATTTTGATGTAAACATGTTCATAAACTTGTTTATGTAATAAAACTTCCGCTTCCGCTTTGCACCTTTGACGTGTGTTATACGGTGCTGTGCAACGCAGCACCCCTCAGCGTGATCCTGGCTCGACAGGACCAATGGGGTCGTGTCATTTTGTGCCTTGTTCGTCCGACTTGTTTTTCGTCAAGTCTTTCTCGCCGAGTTTCTGGACAGACCGACGTTGCTTCGGTGTTTCGTTCATAACTCGAGTTTTACAGATCCGATTGACATGATTCTTTTTGGATTGTCTTCATAACTCAATTATCTATCATCTGTGAAATTTTCACGAGCTTCGAATCTGTAATTCTTGAGATACACGAGTTTATTTGCAGCGCTGCAGATCTGTTTTATATATCGGGTAGAACAGATTGATCTTCGTTTAATGTTTTGATCGTATCTCAAGTTTTACTTCGTGTTTTCAAGTGATTCTTGTTGCATTAGATCCGTGACTTGATTCTCTACCTCTCTACTTGATTTGTAACGGTTGAACACGTTTGAAAACACTTGCACACACGGTTTCTTTAACCGATTGATTTTTGCTGAGGGGTTTTTGTTGTTTCCGCTGCGAAAAGTTTTAATCTACCATTCACCCCCCTCTGGTAGCTTTTCACGTGCTCTTCAATCCTACACTCTCCTCCCCCGCATTCACGACGGACCGTGACTAGCGGGGAATACGTGTCGACATACTCAGGACGGAGTGTGTCGGCGCAAGCTGGAAGCCAGCAGCCGACTCCGGCAATGCAGGCTCCGGCTAGCGTGAGATCTTCTGCAGCGCTGAGCGTTCCCCACGGGGGCGCGCTAGCTGCAGCAAGAGCTCTATTGCGCAATCCACCTGCTGGGGACGCACCTCAGTCAGCGACCCAGCAGTGGATTCGCGAGGTAGACCGTCTCGTCGTCACCGCCGCAAACCCTCGACTTCGGCGGGGACGACGCTCCGGCCAACCGGCTGTGTCGCTGACGCGCACGCCAACAGTTGACGGGCAGACAGCGGACTCCAGCTCCACCAGGACCCCATCGACGGACCTGAGGTCAGAGCTGGAACATGCCACTTGGGCCAAGATGCCCGAGTGTTCCTCGAGCGACGACGAGAAAGGCGTCACAACCAAGAGACCGGCGACAGCATGACGTCAGCCTCGACCCTGCCTAAGGCGCAGACCTTCGCCACGCGATCTCTGCCCCAGGCGTACACCACGCAGCATATGCCACAGCCATATGCCCTGCAAACGGCGCCCCCGGTCTATGGAGCAGCCTTGCCCATACCGGGGTACACAGTGCCAGCACCGAACCAAGCGTTTGTAGCACCAGCACCTGCAGCAACAGGAGCAGGATGTGCGGCCCTAGCGCCCCAACTTCGCTTCGCGAGGTGGCCGTGCAAGTTTCGGCCGCACCTGCCCGAGAAGTACGACGGCAGCGTCAACCCGGCGGAGTTCCTCCAGATCTACTCCACCGCCGTCCTCGCTGCAGGAGGGGACGAGGCCATCATGGCCAACTACTTCCCCGTCGCCTTGACCGTCCCAGTCCGGTCTTGGCTCATGAACCTCCCCCAGGGTTCCATAACCTCCTGGGGAGAGATCTGCCGGCAGTTCACCGCGAACTTCGGCAGCTCCTACACCCGGCCTGGCACGGAGCTCGACCTCCACGCCATCCAGCAACAACCTGGGGAGTCGCTGCGCTCTTTCATTCAGCGGTTCTCCCAGGTACGGAACACCATCCCACACATTCAAAGTGCTTCTGTGGTTGTAGCATTCCGGCAGGGTGTCCGGGACGAGAAGATGCTTGAGAAGCTCGTGACCAGAGAGGTCCGCGACGTTTCAGAGCTCTTCAGCCTGGCGGACAAGTGCGCCAGGGCAGCAGAAGGGCGGAACTGGCACTCCCTGCCGGCCTCCGGGTCGGGAGGACAACCCAGATCTGGCGCTGCTTCCTATGGAAGCAGCAAGATAATCAAGAACCGGGGCGGTGGAAAGATGAAGCCACCGGCCGTGGATCCCGTTGCTACAGCAGCGGCACCCAGTGGAGCTTGGGGGCCGCGCCCCGACAAAAAGCAGCGACAGTCACCAGCCCCAGAAGGTGACCAAGACAAGCTATGCCCCGTGCGCAGCTGTCGCCATACTACTGCCTGTGAGGTTCTTTTTTCGGTGGGGCTAGTCGCTTGCGGAGAGCTTGAGCGTATGGACGAGTTAGGAATAGCTTGACACGGCGAGTTTTACGTGGTTCAGGCCGCCGGAGCGTAAAACCCTACGTCCACGGCGAGCTATGGAGCTCGCTGTATTGCTTGTAGCTCAGAACCGGAGTCCTGAGCTTGGGGATGACTGAAGTCTAGCGTATGAGTTGAGGGAGTGCGGACCCTTGCTAACGTTGCCTACCCGAGCCTTTTATAGTCCAAGGCTCGTGTGGCTTACAAGGGGGGCCCGGGACCCGACAGGTGGTCCCGGGGAGATTGCCTGCAGACTACCGTATCCGCAGTTATGTCGGTAGTTGTCTCTGGCGAAGGCTTCTGAGTCTTCGTCTTGCAGCCCTGCCCATGCCGCATGCTAGTCGTAGTGGTTGATGACGGCGGGGGCGGCATGGGATGTCTTGTCGCTGCGTTTATTGGCTGGCAGGCTCTGACACCGCGCGCCAGTCTGTGATGCGACTTGGCGCAACGGCACCTGACAGAGGCGTGCTCCGCGTCTCCGCGTCTTGGGAAGGCGCGGGCCTTGAATACCTTGTACGGGCAAGGTATGGGGCGACTTTACTCCCGCTGCCTACTGCTCGGGGGCAGGCAGCGCTCTTCTGCTAGACACGTGGCTGGCCCGGAGCCCTCCTCAGAGGAGAGGGGGGTCCGACCCTGCAGGACGCGTGGAGCCTTCGGACCTCTCCCCGCGGAGGGGGAGGTCCGGCTTCTGTCGGCCACATGGCAAGCCCGGAGCTCTCCTCTGAGGAGAGGGAGGTCTGGCCCCGCCGGACGCGTGGTGCCCTCCGAGCTCTCCCTGCGGAGAAGGGCGAGTTATTTAGGGATTTTCCCCTGTGCGCGGGGGTACCCCATATTGCGGGTACCAACAGTGGCCCCGGGCCCATCTCGGGGGAGATAGCGAGCCCGAGGTGGGACCTCCGTCTCTTCTGATCCGCGCACTTTTTCTAAGTCCCGCATTGACCGCTGCCGGAGCACGAACAGTCGCGGGATCGTGGGAGCGTGCGCCCACTTGATGGTTACCTTTACTGCAGCGGTTCCCAAGGCTGCCATCCCTGTACGTCGCAGCGCTTTCTTCCGGAACTGCCGAAGAGCCTTGCCGGCTTGTCTTCTAGGGAGACTGACTCCTTGACCCACCGCTTCAGTTGGGCGGCTTGGGTCCACCTGTCATCGGCGCCCGGTCTCGGAGCCAATGCGGTCGCCGATGTGATGTACTCGAAGATTTTCGAATCACCTCGAATCGTTCCTGGAAAGTTTTTAAAGGGGATCTTACCCGCATCGTGGCTTCCCTTCGCATTTCCTAGCGCTCGTTCTTCCCTTGAACTCTTGCGCCTCGGCTTTCCTGTCCTTGTGCTCTCTTTCGCCATGGCTTCCAACTTGCTCCCGACGCGCCTCGTTCGTTCCTCCGAGCTTGGTCCAGTGCGCAGGCTGCTGGGCTGGCGCACGGAAGAACAGAAACACCGGCTTCACCGGGGATCTCTCCCCCTGATCCTGGAAAAGGGGGAGATGGTCTTCTTCACTGCTTATGCTCTGGCGGGGTTCGTTCCGCCGATTTCTTCCTTCTTTGTCACACTGCTGGAGACATATGGGCTCCAGCTCCACCATCTTTCTCCCAACTCCTTCGCAATGGCTGCTGTCTTCGTCCACTTCTGCGAGATGTTTGTGGGGGTGCACGCTTCTGTGACGCTCTTCCGCTACTTCTTTGTGTTGCGGACGACTGGGTGCGGCTCGAAGACTCAAATGGGGGCATACTACTTCCAGCATCGCTGCAAGGACCCAAAGGTCTCTGGGTACCTTCTGCCCTTCAGCGCATCAAGGTGGGAAAACTGGAGGGAGAGCTGGGTGGTAGTGCAGACCGACGAGCACGATCGCCTACAACTCCCGACCGCCAGCCCAACCACCGATCGTCGCTTCTGGGAGGAGATCCCTGAGCTGGAGCAGGAGTACGCCCCGGTCTTGGAGCAGATCCGGTTCTTGGCCAACGAGGGGCTGACATCTCTGATGGTGCTGATGGACTTCATGTCGCGTCGTATTGCACCCTTGCAGCAGCGCAGTCGCCCAGCATGGTACTATACTGGCGAGCAGGACTGTACCAGGCTGGAGAGGGGCCCCGGCTCTGACCCTTCCGACGAGGAGCTGTATGAGATGGTGGGCAAGGTGAGCGGCGACTACATTCCCAGTGGCGACCCCGCCCTTCCGCCCTCTGCCACCCCCCTCTTCTTGGAGCCACAGAGGAGGTCGGAGCTCCTGCGGAAGATGCCGAACCTTGACGACATCAGGATCGCCGTCCGGCAGGTCGGGGATGCCTTCCGGGGTATTACGATTCCACGAACCGAGCGCTCCGGATCAGGGCACGAGGCATCTGCTGCTGCCGAACCCTTCCCAAGAGCCGACGGAACTCAAGCCGCCGACAAAGGGAAGGGGAAGGAGCCGGCCCCCGGGCATCCAGAGAAGAAACGCGCCCGGTCTCCTCCGAAGGCGCTGCCTGCACCGAGTCAGGGTGCCGGAGCACCCTCGCACCCATCTCCCGGGGCTGCTGGTCCATCAGGTGGCGACCCGAAGAGGCCCCGGGTGTCCCTTCCCAGCGGGTCTCTCCCCGGACAGCGGCAGTCCGAAGTAACCCAAGCACCTCGTCATCCTTCCTCAAGCGGAGGGGTTTCTAGGACGGATGCTGGTGGGGCGACGCCGGCGAGTGTGCCGAGGATCCAGGCGTCACGTCCTGCGACTATTCCAACCGCAGGTCCCGGCGGTTAAATTACAGCCCAGAGGCCGGTGCTGCAAGCCCGTTGGAGCGCTCATGCCACCCAGTAAGTGTTGCTCCTTCTGGCTTGTAGGAGCAGTGTTCTCGTCTCCTCTCTTAGCCTGAGAGCTTTCTTTTCTTGCAGGGACCGACCAGCTGCCGGGGGCGGGCCTCTTACCCGGCCGTCTTCAACCGACGGAGGCTCCGCGCCTCAGTGTCTGGGAACCGTGGTGGCTCCCATGGTCCCCAAATCGATGGGGGCCTCCTCTGTGCCGGCTAGTTCACCCTCCGTGGTGGCCGCATCCGCTCCTATCCGCCCTCCTTCACTGGGACCGCCAGCTTCGAGGTGCTGGTCTAGCCCCCTTCGCCCGGCTCGGCGGGCCGGGCTGTGGGCCGCGGCAACGTCCTCTCGAAGCCTCCTTCGGGCACAGGGGCTCCGGTGGGGGTCTTCGTTGAGAGGTCGTCAGCTGCGGCCTTGCCAGCGCGTGGTACGTGGTGCAGGTCCAAGGCGAGGAAGTCTTTCTCCACCATCTGCGCATAAAGCAGATGAGCAGCTAGCTGTGGGTCACTGCAGGAGCATTCACCCTTAACTTGTTTGATAACTAGCTGGGAGTCGCCCTGTGCCAACAACTGGCGAGCGCCTAGAGACAGGGCTGTCTTTAGGCCAAGGAAGAGTGCTTCATACTCTGCCATGCTGTTGGTTGCCTTGGAATTGAGACGCACCATATACCCAGACTGCTCCCCCGATGGCATGAGGAGCAGTACGCCAGCACCGGCCCCCTGCTTTCGCAAGGAGCCGTCGAAGAAGAGCGTCCAGTAAGGCCCGGTGAAGGCCAGAGCTCGGGGTCCTGGTTCACCGTCTTCATGGCCCCCTGGGTCAGCCTGCGTTGGCGTCCACTTCAGCCACGAAGTCAGCTAGTGCTTGGCTGTTGACTGCATGACGAGGAAGGAAGCCTAGCTCAAACTCCAGTAGCTCCGCTGCCCATTTGGCGGCATCGTCCGTCACGTGGGGGCTGTGGAGGATAGCCTTCAGCGGGTAGGAGGTGACCTACTGAGGCCCAGTGTGCTTGGCAGCAGTGTCGGAGGTTCCTGGACGCCACGAGCACTGCATACAGCAGCTTATGTACCTCCAGGTACCTTGTTTTAGCGTCATGGAGGACCTCGCTGATGATGTAGACAGAACCTCCCGCGGGCCCGGGGAGGCCACCGGGAGCTGATACTCGGAGGCCCCCAGGCTGTTTTGGACCTCCGGGAGGTCTCGCTGATTTCCCGGGAGCTTCGGGGGGTCCCGTTGGACATCCAGGAGGTTCTGTTGGACCTCCGGGGGGTTGCCTCAGAGACCCGGGGGGGTCGTCTCGGAGCTCCGGGGTTTCCTTGGCGCCTGTTTCCCTATACCGTAGCAGGTTGCGGCGATGAGGGGTCTGGCTGCTCTGCGGCGAGGACCATACTCACCACTGCAGCCGTCGCCGCGATGTAGAGCAACAGATGCTCTTCGGGCTCGGGGGCTACCATTACGGGTAGGGTCATCAGGAGCTGCTTCAGCTCCTGGGGAGCTTCCTCCGCTTCGTCGGTCCAAGTGAATGGGCCAGATTTGCGTAGGAGCTTAGAGAAGGGGAGCGTTCGCTTTGCTAACCTCGGTATAAACCGACTCAGCGCAGCAAGGCATCCCGTGAGTTTCTGGACTTCTTTGAATCTTCTCTGGGTTAGCCTCAGTTCCTCGGTGTGAGGCCAGGAATTCTAAGGGTTTTCCAGAGGATACACCGAACTCACACTTGTCGGAAAGACGAAGACTAAGGCCAGGTTATCTAGCAGGGATGAACTCTGCCTGACCTTAACAACAATGTCATCGACATACACCTCAACTGAGTCTCTCATTAGCTCTCCAAAGGTCTTGTGCATTGCACGTACGAAGGTAGGGAGACAATCCCTTAGGCCATAAAGCATAGAGGCATAACAGTACATACCGACTACTGTGATGAAGGCGGTGTGCTCTTTATCTTCTCTAGACATAGGGAACTGGTGGAAACCCGAGTAAGCGTCTAGGAAGCACAGCATATCGCAGCCTGACGTCGAGTCTACTATTTGATCTATTATAGGGAGAGGAAATAGATCTTTAGGACATGCCTTATTGAGACTGGTGTAGTCGATGCACATCCGGAGCTTCCCGCCGGCCTTTGGGACAACCACAGGGTTCGCCAAGCACCGGGGGTGGCGGACTTCCCGTATGAAGCCAGCGTCCAGCAGCTTCTTGATTTCTTCGCGGATGAGGCTTTACTGCTCGGTGAACTGCTTAAGGGGCTTCTGCTGGACTGGCCGGGCGTTGGGGAAGACCTTTAGGTAGTGCCCAATCACCTCCCAAGGGATCTCTGGCATCTGCGACGGCTGTCATGCAAACACATCGACATTGTGCCGGAGGGAGGTAACGAGCGCGCCTTCCTATTTGCTATCCAGGCCCCCGGCTACCCGGGTGGTCTGGGTGGCATTGCCGCTGATTCGGACGAGCCTCAAGGGGACGTCGTCCTCGTCGAGGGGTTGCACACGGGGTGCTGTGGTAGAGGCACGGTGGCGTGCACTCGGGTGGAGCCAGCCTGGTTCTACACTGCCTGGGGTTAGTGCTCTAGCTGTTGTAAGCGCTTGGAGCTTTTCCAAGGCTAACACTGCGGCAGTACGGTCTCCACGAACCTTGAGGGCGCCTGTTGGTGTAGGCATCTTCAAGACAAGGTAGCCGTAGTGGGCTACTGCCATGAATCGGTACAGGGCTGGCCTGCCAATTATGGCGTTGAAGGGGAGGTCGATCTCGGCCACGTCGAACAGAATGTACTCTGTCCGATAGCTGTCCGGTGCCCCAAAGGTCACCGGGAGGCTGATGTGGCCGTAGGGAACGACCTGTCCCGGCCCTACCCCTGAGAACGGGCTCGATGGGGTGAGCTTGGCCATCGGGATCTGCAGCTTCTGGAAAGCTGCGCGACTGATGAGGTTCAGTCCAGCCCCGCCATCCACCAAAACGTGGTACATCCTCACGTTGGCGATGGTGGGGGCCACCAAGAGTGGTAGTTGGCCGGCCCCAGCCATGTTCCTGGGGCAGTCGGTGGCATCGAAGCTGATGGAGGTTCCCATCCACCTGAGGTGCGGTGCTGCACTCGGGAGGGGAGCCACCGACGCTACCGCTCGGCGCAAGGCCTTAGCCGCGCTTCGGGACGAGGGGTCAGCGGACCCACCGTAGATGACGTAGAGCATCTTCCGGTGCTCGTCGTCACTGGAGCTGGAGCTCTCATGATTGCGCACCGCCTTCACGGCACGCTGAAGCCCCTGGAACTCCGCCTGGTGGTCGACGTTGTCTGGGGCGTCGACCTTCTGCTTGCCCTCCCTTTGACGGTAGGGTGGGGCATCAGTTAGAAGCTGCTTCCTTTTCTGGAAGCGCTCCGCGAGCTTCTGGATTTCACGGCACTCGGCAGCAGTGTGGTAACTGGTGCGTGCACGGGGCATAGCTCGCCCTCTCCGTCTGGAGCCGGTGACTGTCGCGGCCTTTTGTCGGGGCGCGGCCCCCGAGCTCCACTGGGCGCCGCTGCTGCGGCAACGGGGGCCGCGGCTGGCGGTTTCATCTTGCTACCGCCCCTGTTCTTGATCTTCCTGCCGTTTCCATAGGAAGCGGCGCCAGATCCTGGCTGGCCCCCTGGCTCGGAGGCTGGTAGTGAGTGCTAGCTCCGCCCTTCGGCTGCTCTGGCACACTTGTCCGCCAGGCTGAAGAGCTCCGAGACGTCGCGGACCTCCCTAGTCGCGAGCTTCTCGAGCATCTTCTTGTCCCGAACGCCTTGTCGGAATGCCACCACCATAGAAGCGTTCTGGATGTGTGGGATGGTGTTCCGCACCTGGGAGAACCGCTGGATGAAGGAGCGCAGCGACTCCCCTGGTTGTTGCCGGATGGCGTGGAGGTCGAGCTCCGTGCCAGGCCGGGTGTAGGAACTGCCGAAGTTGGCGACGAACTGCCGGCAGAGTTCTCCCCAGGAGGTTATAGAATCCTGGGGTAGGTTCATGAGCCAAGACCGAGCTGGACCGGTCAAGGCGACAGGGAAGTAATTGGCCATGACGGCCTCATCCCCTCCTGCGGCAAGTATGGCGGTGGAGTAGATCTGGAGAAACTCCGCTGAGTTGACGCTGCCGTCGTACTTCTTGGGCAGGCGTGGCCGAAACTTGCGCAGCCACCTCGCGAAGCGAAGGTGGGGTGCAAGGGCCACACATCCTGCTCCTGTTGCCGCAGGTATTGGTGCCACGAACGCTTGGTTCGCACCTGTCACAGTCTACCCCGGTATGGGCAAGGCTGCACCATAGGCCGGGGGCGCCGTTTGCAGGACATATGGCATATTCTGCGCGGCGTAAGCCTGGGGCAGGGATCGCATGGTGAAAGTCTGCTCTTCAGGCTGGGTCGAGGCCGACGTCACGCTGTCGCCAGCCTCTTGGTTGCGACGCCTTTCTCGACGTCGCTCAAGGTATACCCGGGCATCCTGGCCCAAGTGACACCGTTCCAGCTCTGTCCTCAGATCCGTCGACTGGAACCTGGTGGAGCTGGAATCTGCCGTCTGCTCGCCAACCATTGGCGTGCGCATCAGCGACACAGCCGGTTGGCCGGAGCGTCGTCCCCGCCGAAGTCGAGGGTTTGCGGCGGCGACGATGAGACGGTCTACCTCGCGAATCCACTGCTGGGTCGCTGCCTGAGGCGCGTCCCCAGCAGGCGGATTGCGCAGTAGCGTTCTTGCTGCAGCTAGCGCACCCCCACGGGGTACGCCCAGCGCTGCTGAAGACCTGACGCTGGTAGGAGCCTGCATTGCCGGGGTCAGCGCTGCCAGAGCCGGTTGCTGGCTCCCAGCTTGCGCCGACACACTCCGTCCTGAGTGTGTCGACATGTACTCCCCCCTGGTCACGGTTCGCCGCGAACGCGGGGGAGGAGAGTTTGCCGCTGAAGGAAGCTTGGTCATCTTCATCGGCGGAAACTCGTCGCGCAAGGGAAAAGCCCCATACCTGGCGCGCCAAATGTCGAAGTGTTCGGTGGACACTTCCCCCGGGCCTGCACTGGGCAGCCCGCGGAGGTTCTTTTTTCGGTAAGGCTAGTCACTTGCGGAGAGCTTGAGCATATGGACGAGTTAGGAAGAGCTTGACACGGCGAGTTTTATGTGGTTCAGGCCGCCGGAGCGTAAAACCCTACGTCCACGGCGAGCTATGGAGCTCGCTGTATTGCTTGTTTCTCAGAACCGGAGTTCTGAGCTTGGGGATGACTGAAGTCTAGCGTATGAGTTGCGGGAGTGCGAACCCTTGCTAACGTTGCCTACCCGAGCCTTTTATAGTCCAAGGCTCGTGTGGCTTACAAGGGGGGCCCGGGACCCGACACGTGGTCCCGGGGAGATTGCCTGCAGACTACCGTATCCGCAGTTATGTTGGTAGTTGTCTCTGGCGAAGGCTTCTGAGTCTTCGTCTTGCAGCCCTGCCCATGCCGCATGCTAGTCGTAGTGGTTGATGACGGCGGAGGCGGCATGGGATGTCTTGTCGCTGCGTTTATTGGCTGGCAGGCTCTGACACCGGGTGCCAGTCTGTGATGCGACTGGGTGCAACGGCACCTGACAGAGGCGTGCTCCACGTCTCTGCATCTTGGGAAGGCGCGGGCCTTAAATACGTTGTACGGGCAAGGTACGGGGCGACTTTACACCCGCTGCCTACTGCTCGGGGGCAGGCAGCGCTTTTCTGCTAGACACGTGGCGGGCCCGGAGCCCTCCTCAGAGGAGAGGGGGGTCCGACCCCGCAGGACGCGTGGAGCCTTCGGACCTCTCCCCGCGGAGGGGGAGGTCCGGCTTTTGTCGGCCACGTGGCAAGCCCGGAGCTCTCCTCTGAGGAGAGGGAGGTCCGGCCCCGCCGGACGCGTGGCGCCCTCGGAGCTCTCCCTGTGGAGAAGGGCGAGTTCCTTAGGCATTTTCCCCTGTGCGTGGGGGTACCCCATATCGCGGGTACCAACAGGAGGGCAAGCAGAAGGTCGACGCCCCAGACAGCGTCGACCACCAAGTGGGGTTCCAGGAGCCTCAGCGCGCCGTGAAGGCGGTGCGCAACCATGAGGACTCCAGCTCCAGCGATGATGAGCATCGGAATAAGCTCTACGTTATATACAGCGGGTCCGCCGACCACTTGTCCCGAAGTGCAGTTAAGACTCTGCACCGAGCGGTAGCATCGGTGGCTCCACTCCCAGGTGCCGCACCGCACCTCAAGTGGATGGGAACCCCCATCAGCTTTGATGCCACCGACTGCCCCAGGAACATGACTGGGGCCGGCCAAATACCACTCTTGGTAGCGCCCACCATCGCCAACGTGAGGATGTACCACGTTTTGGTAGATGGCGGAGCTGGGCTGAACCTCATCAGCCGCGCAGCTTTCCAGAAGCTGCAGATCCCGATGGCCAAGCTCACCCCGTCGAGCCCGTTCTCAGGGGTAGGGCCGGGACAAGTCGTCCCCTACGGTAACATCAGCCTTCCGGTGACCTTTGGGGCACTGGACAGCTATCGGACAGAGTACATTCTGTTCGACGTAGCGGAGATCGACCTCCCCTTCAACGCCATAATCGGCAGGACAGCCCTGTACCGGTTCATGGCAGCAGCCCACTACGGCTACCTCGTCCTAAAGATGCCTACACCAACAGGTATCCTCAGGATTCGTGGGGACCGCACTGCTGCAGTGTCGGCCTTGGAAAAGCTCAAGGCACTTGCGACAGCACGAGCACCAGCCCCTGGCAGTGCGGATCCAAACCGGCTCCGCCCGAGTGCATGCCACCGTGCCTCTGCCGCTGCACCCCGTATGCAACCCCTCGACGAGGGCGACGTCCCCCTGAAGGTCGTCCAAGTCGGCGCCGACGCTGCCCAGACCACCCCCTGGTAGCCGGGGGCCTGGACAGTAAATAGGAAGGCGCGCTCATCACCTTCCTCCGGCACAACGTCAACGTGTTTGCATGGCAGCCGTCGCAGATGCCGGGGATCCCTAGGGAGGTGATTGAGCACCACTTGAAGATCTTCCCCGAAGCCCGGCCAGTCCAACAGAAGCCTCGCAAGCAGTCCATCGAGCGGCAGAACTTCATCCGAGAAGAGATCAAGAAGCTGCTAGATGCTGGCTTCCTACGGGAAGTCCACCACCCCCGGTGGTTGGCGAACCCCGTCATTGTCCCGAAGGCCGGTGGGAAGCTCCGGATGTGCATCGACTACACCAGTCTCAATAAGGCATGTCCCAAAGATCCATTCCCTCTCCCCAGAACAGATCAAATAGTAGACTCGACATCAGGCTGCGATATGCTGTGCTTCCTAGACGCCTACTCGGGTTTCCATCAGATCCCCATGTCTAGAGAAGATGAAGAGCACACCTCCTTCATCACAGTAGATGGCCTGTATTGTTATGTCTCTATGCCTTATGGCCTAAAGAATGCTCTCCCCACCTTTGTACGTGCAATGCATAAAACCTTTGGAGAGTTAATAAGAGACTTAGTTGAGGTGTATGTCGATGACATCGTTGTCAAGGTCAGGCAGAGTTCATCCTTGTTAGATAACCTAGCCTTAGTCTTTGACAAATTGCGCTCCACGCGCACCAAGCTGAACCCCAACAAATGTATGTTCGATGTATCCTCTGGGAAACTCTTAGTATTCCTGGTCTCGCACCGAGGAATTGAGGCCAACCCAGAGAATATCAAGGCCATCGACTTTATGCGGCCTCCTGCCCGCATCAAAGAAGTCCAGAAACTCACGGGATGCCTAGCCGCGCTGAGTCAGTTTATACCGAGACTAGCAGAGCGGGCGCTCCCCTTCTTTAAGCTCCTGCGCAGATCCGGTCCATTTGCCTGGACTGACAAAGCAGAAGAAGCTTTCCAGGAGTTGAAGCGACTCCTGACGACCCTACCTATCATGGTAGCCCCCGAGCCCGGGGAGCATCTGTTGCTCTACATCGCGGCGACAACTGAAGTGGAGAGTATGGTCCTCGTCGCAGAGCGGCCGGACCTCTCGTCATCACAGCCTGCTCCGGTAGCAGGAGACAGACGCCAGGAAACCACGGAGGTCCAAGACAGGCTCCCGGACCTCCAAGGCAACCTCCCGGAGGTCCAGGGCAGCCTCCCGGACCTCCAAGACAACCTCCCGGGGGTTCAATGGGACCCCCCGAGGGCCCAACGAGACCTCCCGGAGATCCAGCGGGACATCCTGGAGCTCCCGGAAAACCAGCGGGACCTCCCGGAGGGCCAAGGTGGCTTAGGAGCCTTCGAGTTCCAACTCCCAGAAGCCCCCCTGGACCCACTCACCTCCGGCAGGCCTGAGCCAATGGATGAAGACCTCTCTGACCTAAGAGAGAGGGTCCGAACCATCCAGAGGCCTGTCTACTACATTAGCGAAGTCCTCCACGACGCCAAGACAAGGTACTTGGAGGTCCACAAGCTGCTGTATGCATTGCTCGTGGCGTCCAGAAAGCTCCGCCACTACTTTCAGGCCCACCGGGTCTCGGTAGTCACCTCCTATCCGCTGAAGACGATCCTTCACAGCCCCCATGCGACTGGCAACGTCGCTAAATGGGCAGCGGAGCTGGCGGAGTTCGAGCTGGACTTCCTTCCTCGCCATGCAGTCAAAAGCCAAGCGCTGGCTGACTTTGTGGCAGAGTGGACACCAACGAAGGCTGACCCAGGGGGGCCACCAAGACGGTGAACCAAAGAACCGAGCTCTGGTCTTCACCGAGCCTCACTGGACGCTCTTCTTCGACGGCTCCTCGCGAAAGCAGGGGGCTGGTGCCAGCATACTGCTTCTCATGCCATCGGGGGAGCAGTTTGGGTACATGGTGCGTCTCAATTTCAAGGCAACCAACAACATGGCAGAGTATGAAGCACTCATCTTTGGCATACAGACAGCCCTGTCTCTGGGCGCTCGCCAGTTGTTGGCACAGGGCGACTCCCAGCTGGTTATCAAGCAAGTTAAGGGCGAATGCTCCTGCAATGACCCGCAGCTAGCTGCTTATTTGCTCCACGTGCAGATGTTGGAGAAAGACTTCCTCTCCTTGGACCTGCAACACGTACCGCGCGCTGGCAATGCTGCATCTGACGACCTTTCAACAAAGGCCTCCACCGGAGCCCCTGTGCCCGAAGGAGTCCTCGAGAGGACGTTGCTGCGGCCCACAGCCCGTCCCGCCGAGCCGGGCGAAGGGGGCTGGACCAGCACCTCGAAGCTGGCGGTCCCGGCGGCCCTGCAGCCAAGGACGCCGCCAAGGATCGTAAGCGTCACTGGGGACTCCGTGCAACCCAGCGCTCAAGATCCAGAAGCTCAAGTCAGACCCGATGCATGGATCACGGAGATCCGGGACTACTTGAAAGACAACATCCTCCTTAATGAACGTGTATCCGCTGAACGGATCGTGCGCATGGCTAAGAGATACGCGCTGGTAGAAGGGGATCTCTACCGGCGTGGCGCAAAGCACGTCCTATTGCGGTGCATAACCCAGGGGGAAGGCTGCGACTTGCTCGCTGAGATCCATGGAGGCGAATGTGGGAGTCACTCTTCCTCACGCACACTTGTCGGTAAAGCCTTCCGGCATGGCTTCTACTGGCCGACAGCACTCCAGGATGCCGTCAAGCTGGTCGAGAGCTGCAAGGCGTGCCAGTTCCACGCCAAGCAGATCCATACACCGGCTCAGGCGGTACAGATGATCCCACCCTCATGGCCGTTTGCCGTATGGGGATTGGACATCCTGGGACCAATTCCCAGAGCCGTCGGGGGATTCTGGTACCTCTATGTCGCCATCGACAAGTTCACCAAGTGGCCGGAAGCCACACCAGTCATCACCATCAACAAGCAATCCGCAGTAAAGTTCATCAAGTCGATTGTCTGCTGGTTCCGGGTCCCGAACAGAATCATCACCGACAACGGGACCCAGTTCACCAGCGCAGCCTTCCAAGACTACTGCGAAGACCTCGGCATCTAGGTGTGCTATGCCTCTGTTGCTCACCCAAAGAGCAATGGGCAAGTCGAGGGGGCCAACACCGAGATTCTTCGGGGCCTCAAGACCCGCACCTATGCTAGCCTGAAGAAACATGGTGTCAATTGGTTGGATGATCTTCCAAGCACACTATGGGCTTACCGGACATCCCAGAGCCGGGCCACTGGAGAGACACCCTTCTTCATGGTGTATGGGGCCAAAGCTGTGCTTCCCCCAGAGATCACCATGAAGTCTCACCGTGTCCGAGCTTACGACGAAGCCGCGTAGGACAACCTCCGGTGTGGAGACATCGACCTCGTCGACGAGGTCCGATTGCATGCAGCACTCCGTAACGCACGGTACAGACAAGCACTCCGCCGCTACCACCAGAGGTTTGTGCGTGTCCGGGAGCTGCAGGAAGGCGACCTGGTGCTGCGACGCATACTTTCTCGCGAAGGGACCCACAAACTTTCCCCTAGTTGGGAAGGTCCCTTCCGAGTCACGAAAGTGTGCCGCCCCGGGTGCGTACGCCTTTCCACCGAGGATGGGGATCCACTTCCGAACCCCTGGAACATCGAACACCTCTGTAAGTTCTACCCTTAGAGCAATAGTAGGGCAGTTTCTTCTTTCTAATAGATCCCATAGAGTCCAGGAACAGCGCTCGGAGCAGCTAAGTCTCAGGGGACGGTCCAGGACTACGTTCAGCTTGGCCTGGTTCCGACCCTAAGCGCGTAGAGTCTTGCTTCCCTTTTAATGGGGCGTGTCGGTACCTGAGGTATGGGGTACCCCCGCGCACAGGGTAAAATGCCTAAGGAACTCGCCCTTCTCCGCAGGGAGAGCACCGAAGGCGCCACGCGTCCGGTGGGGCCGGACCTCCCTCTCCTCAGATGAGAGCTCCGGGCCCGCCACGTGGAGTACAGAAGCCGGACCTCCCCCTCCGCGGGAGAGAGGTCCGAAGGCGCCGCGTGTCCAGCGGGGCCGGACCTCCCTCTCCTCAGAGGAGAGCTCCGGGCCCGCCACGTGGCCAACAGAAGCCGAGCCTCTCCCTCCGCGGGGAGAGGTCGGAAGCTCCACGTGCCCCGCGGGACTGACCCTTCTCTTCTCTGAGAAGGGCTCCGGGCCCGCCACGTGGCAGCAGAGCGACGCTGCCTGCCCCGAGCGATAGGCAGCGGGCGTAAATACGCCCCATACCTTGCCCATACAAGGTATTCAAGGCCCGCGTCTTCCCAAGACGCGGGGACGTGGAGCACGCTTCTGTCAGGTACCGTTGCGCCCAGTCGCATCACCGACTAGCGCGCGGTGTCAGAACCTGTCAGCCAATAAACACCGCGACAAGACATCCCATGCCGCCTGCGCCGTCATCAACCACTACGACTAGCATGCGGCATGGGCAGGGCGGCAAGATGAAGACTCAGAAGCATTCGACCAGAGACAACTACCGGCATAACTGCAGATACGGTAGATAATAGACATTCTTCCCGGGACCACCTGTCGGGTCCCGGCTCCCCTTGTAAGCCGCCCGAGTCTTGGACTATAAAAGGCTCGGGTAGGCGTCGATAGCAGGGGTTCACACTTTGCAACTCATACGCTAGCCATACACTCTCAAGCTGTAACTCACCCCCAAGCTCAGGCCTCCGAGCCTGAGCAGCAAGCAATACAGCGAGCACCATAGCTCGCCGTGGACGTAGGGTTTTACGCTCCGACGGCCTGAACCACGTAAAACTCGCCGTGTCAAGCTCTTACTAACTCGTCCATCTGTGCAAGCTCTCCGCTAGAGACTAGCCCCCCCCCCCCCCCCCCCCCCCCCGAAAAAAGAACCTCCGCGGGCTGCCCAGTGCAGGCCCAGGGGAAGTGTCGGCTGAACACTTCGACATTTGGCGCGCCAGGTAGGGGGGCTTTACTCCTAGCGCGACGAGTTTCCTCGGACGAAGATGACCAAGCTTCCTTCAGCGGGGAACTCTCCCCCCTCGCCTCTGCGGCAGACCGCGACCAGGGAGGAGTACATGTTGACACACTCGGGACGGAGTGTGTCGGTACGAGCTGGGAGCCAGCAACCGGCTCTGGCAGCGCCGACCCCGGCAATGCAGGCTCCAACCAGCTTCAAGTCTTCAGTAGCGCTGGGCGTGCCCAGTGGAGGTGCGTTAGCTGCGGCGAGAGCGCTACTGTACAATCCGCCCGCTGGGGACGCGCCTCAGGCAGCGACCCGGCAGTGGATCCGCGAGGTAGACCGTCTCGTCGTCGCCGCCGCAAACCCTCGACCTCGGCGGGGACGACGCTCTGGCCAATCGGTCGTGTCGCTGATGCGCGCACCATTGGACGACGAGCAGACGGCAGACTCCAGCTCTACCAGCCCCCAATCAACAGATCTGAGGACAGAGCTGGACGGTGTCACCTGGGTCAAGATGCCCGGGTGTACCTCGAGCGGCGCCGAGAAAGGCGTCGCCACCAAGAGGCTGATGACAGCATGACATCAGCCTCGACCCAGCCTGAAGAGCAGACCTTCGCCACACGATCTCTGCCCCAGGCCTGTGCCGTGCAGAATATGCCACAGTCATATGACCTGCATATGGCGCCCCCGGCCTATGGTGCAGCCTTGCCCATGCCGGGGCACGCGGTGCTCAGTGCGAACCAAGCGTTCGCGGCATCAGAACCTGCGGCAACAGAAGCAGGGTGTATGGCCCTCGCGCCCCACCTTCGCTTCGCAAAGTGGCCGCGCAAGTTTCGGCCGCTCCTGCCCGAGAAGTACGACGGCAGCATCAACCCGGCGGAGTTCCTCCAGATCTACTCCACCGCCGTACTTGCCGCAGGAGGGAATGAAGCCGTCATGGCCAATTACTTCCCTGTCGCCTTGACTGGCCCAGCTCGGTCTTGGCTCATGAACCTCCCCCAGGGTTCCGTAACTTCCTGGGGAGAGCTTTGCCGACAGTTCATAGCCAACTTCGGCAGTTCCTACACCCGGCCCGGCACGGAGCTCGACCTCCACGCCATCCAACAACAACCTGGGGAGTCGCTGCGCTCTTTCATCCAGCGGTTCTCCCAGGTGCGGAACACCATCCCACACATTCAAAATGCCTCTGTGGTGGTGGCGTTCTGGCAAGGCGTCCGAGACAAGAAGATGCTTGAGAAACTCGCGACCAGGGAGGTCCGCGATGCCTCAGAGCTCTTCAGCTTGGCGGACAAGTGCGCCAGAGCAGCCGAAGGACGGAACTGGCACTCACAGCCATCCTCCGAGTCAGGAGGGCTGCCCGGATCTGGTCTACTCCCTATGGAGGTAGCAGGAAGACCAATAGCCGAGGCAGGA
Organism: Neostapfia colusana; assembly: GCA_030760725.1. Taxonomy (NCBI): domain Eukaryota; kingdom Viridiplantae; phylum Streptophyta; class Magnoliopsida; order Poales; family Poaceae; genus Neostapfia; species Neostapfia colusana. The sequence continues at coordinate 31,219,022 of JASWHV010000005.1, read as the reverse complement.
GCAAGATAAGACCGCCGGCCGCGACCCCAGCCGTCGCTGCAGCGACGCTCAGTGGGGCCCGGGGGCCGCGCCCTGACAAGAGGCAGCGAAAGTCACCGATCCCGGAAGATAGCCAGGACAACATGTGCCCCGTGCATGGCAGCTGTCGCCACACTACTGCCGAGTGCTGGGAGATCCGAAGGCTCACAGAGCGCTTCCGCAAGGGGAAGCGGCAGCGGGCTGATGCCCTGCCCTTCCGTCCAAAGGAAGACGAGCAGGGGGTGGATGTTCCAGACAACATCGACCACCCAGAGGAGATCTAGGAGTCTCAGTGTGTCGTGAAGGCGGCACGCAATCATGAGGACTCTGGCTCCAGTGACGATGAGCGTCGGAAGAAGCTCTACGTCATATACGGCGGGTCCGCCGACCCCTCGTCCCGAAGCGCAGTCAAGACTCTGCGCCGAGCGGTAGCGTCGGTGGCGCCACTCCCAAGTGCTGCACCGCACCTTAAGTGGATGGGGACCCCCATCAGCTTTGACGCCACCGACTGCCCCAGGAAAACATGGCTGGGGCCGGCCAACTACCGCTCCTGGTGGCCCCTACCATCGCCAATGTGAGAATGTACCACGTCTTGGTAGATGGAGGAGCTGGGCTGAACCTCATCAGCCGTGCAGCTTTCCAGAAGCTGCAGGTCCCGATGGCCAAGCTCACCCCGTCGAGCCCGTTCTCAGAGGTAGGGCCGGGACAGGTTATCCCCTACGGCAACATTAGTCTCCCGGTGACCTTCGGGGCTCCGGACAGCTATCGAACAGAGTACATTCTGTTCGACGTAGCGGAGATAGACCTCCCCTTCAACGCCATAATCGGCAGGCCAGCCCTGTACCGGTTCATGGCTGTAGCCCACTACGGCTACCTCGTCCTGAAGATGCCAACACCGACGGGCGTTCTCAGGATTCGTGGGGACCGCACTGCTGCAGTGTCGGCTTTGGAGAAGCTCCAAGCGCTCGCAACAGCTGGGGCATCAGCCCCCGGCAATGCGGAGCCGAACCAGCTCCGCCCAAGCGCACGTCACCGTGCTTCCACCACAGCACCCCGAGTGCAACCTCTCGACGAGGGCGGCGTCCCCTTAAAGGTCGTCCAAGTCGGCGCCGAAGCTACCCAGACCACCTGGGTAGCCGGGGGCCTGGATAGCAAATAGGAAGGCGCGCTCGTCACCTTCCTCCGGCACAACGTCGACGTGTTTGCATGGCAGCCGTCACAGATGCCGGGGATCCCCAGGGAGGTGATCGAGCACCACTTGAAAGTCTTCCCCGACACCCGGCCGGTTCAACAGAAGCCCCGCAAGCAGTCCATCAAGCGGCAAAACTTCATCCGTGAAGAAGTCAAGAAGCTGCTGGACACTGGCTTCATACGGGAGGTCCACCACCCCCGATGGTTGGCGAACCCCGTCGTTGTCCCGAAGGCCGGCGGGAAGCTCCGGATGTGCATCGACTACACCAGTCTCAATAAGGCATGTCCCAAAGATCCATTCCCTCTCCCTAGAATAGATCAAATAGTAGACTCAACGTCAGGCTGTGATATGCTGTGCTTCCTAGACGCCTACTCGGGTTTCCATCAGATCCCCATGTCTAGGGAGGACGAGGAGCACACCTCCTTCATCACAGTAGACGGCCTTTATTGCTATGTGTCTATGCCTTACGGCCTAAAGAATGCACTCCCCACCTTTGTGCGGGCGATGCACAAAACCTTTGGGGAGTTAATAAGAGACCTAGTTGAGGTGTATGTCGATGACATAGTTGTCAAGGTCAAGCAGGGTTCATCCCTACTAGATAACCTAGCTTTAGTCTTTGACAAGTTGCGCTCTACGCGCACCAAGCTGAACCCAGATAAATGTGTGTTCGGCGTGTCCTCTGGGAAGCTCTTAGGGTTCCTGGTCTCGCACCGAGGGATTGAGGCCAACCCAGAGAAGATCAAGGCCATCGACTTGATGCGGCTCCCTGTTCGCGTCAAGGATATTCAGAGACTCACGGGATGTCTAGCCGCGCTGAGTCGGTTTGTACCGAGGCTAGCAGAGCGGGCACTCCCTTTCTTTAAGCTCCTGCGCAAGTCAGGCCCCTTTGCCTGGACTGACGAAGCAGAAGAAGCTTTCCAGGAGTTGAAGCAACTCCTGACGACCCTACCTATCATGGTAGCCCCTGAGCCCGGGGAGCACTTGCTGCTCTACATTGCGGCGAGAACAGAAGTGGTGAGTATGGTCCTTGTCGCGGAGCGGCCAGACCCCTCACCCTCGCAACCTGCTCCGGTAGCAGAAGACAGACGCCAAGGGGCCCCGTAGGGCCAAGACGATCTTCCAGACCCCCTGGAGGTCCAAGACAACCTCCCGGAGGCCCAGGACGGCCTCCCGGACCCCCAAGATAAATCTCCAGGGTCCAATCGGGGTCCCCCGGAGGTCCCTCAAGACCCCCCGGAGCTCCAGGATGATCAAGAAAGCTTAAGGGCCTCCGGGTCCCAGTCCCCGGAGGCCCCCGTGGGTCCACCCACCTCCAGCGGGCCGGGGCCAATGGACGAGGAGCTCCCAAGCCTAAGAGAGAGGGTTCGAACCATACAGAGGCCTGTCTACTACATCAGTGAAGTACTTCATGAGGCCAAGACAAGGTACCTAGAAGTCCACAAGCTGCTGTATGCGGTGCTCGTGGCCTCCAGGAAGCTCCGCCACTACTTCCAGGCCCACCGGGTCTCGGTAGTCACCTCGTATCCGCTGAAGACAATTCTTCACAGCCCCCATGCGACTGGTAACGTTGCTAAATGGGCGGCGGAGCTGGCGGAGTTTGAGCTGGACTTCCTCCCACGTCATGCAGTCAAGAGCCAAGCACTGGCTGACTTTGTGGCGGAGTGGACACCAACGAAGACTGACCCAGGGGGCCATGAAGGCGGTGAGCCAGAGCCCAAAGCTCCGGTCTTCACCGAACCCCACTGGACACTCTTCTTCGATGGCTCCTCGTGAAAGCAGGGGGCCGGTGCCGGCGTACTACTCCTCATGCCATCGGGGTAGCAGTTTGGGTATATGGTGCGTCTAAATTTCAAGGCAACCAACAACATGGCGGAATATGAAGCACTCATCTTTGGCCGGCAGACAGCCCTGTCTTTAGGCGCTCGCCAGTTGTTGGCACAGGGCGACTCCCAACTGGTCATCAAGCAAGTCAAGGGCGAATGCTCCTGCAATGACCCGCAGCTAGCTGCATATCTGCTCCATGTACAGATGTTGGAGAAGGAATTCCTCGCTTTGGACCTGCACCACGTACCGCGCGCTGGTAATGCCGCAGCCGACAGCCTTTCAATGAAGGCTTCCACCGGAGCCCCTGCGCCCGAAGGAGTTTTCGAGAGGACGTTGCTGCGGCCCACAGCCCGGCCCGCCGAGCCGGGCGAAGGGGGCTTGACCAGCACCTCGAAGCTGGCGGTCCCGGCGGCCCTACAGCCATGGATGCCGCCAAGGATCGTAAGCGTCACTGGGGACTCCGTGCAACCCAGCGCTCAAGATCCAGAAGCTCAAGTCAGACCCGATGCATGGATCATGGAGATCCGGGACTACTTGAAGGACAATATCCTCCCTGATGAACATGCAACCGCTGAACGGATTGTGCGTATGGCTAAGAGGTACGCGCTGGTAGAGGGGGATCTCTACCGGCGTGGCGCCAACCACATCCTATTGCGGTGCATAACCTAGGGGGAAGGCTGCGACTTGCTCGCTGAGATCCATGGAGGCGAATGTGGAAGTCATTCTTCCTCACGCACGCTTGTCGGTAAAGCCTTCCGGCATGGCTTCTACTGGCCGACAGCACTCCAGGATGCCGTCAAGCTGGTCGAGAGCTGCAAGGCGTGCCAGTTCCACGCCAAGCAGATCCATACACCGGCTCAGGCGGTACAGATGATCCCGCCCTCGTGGCCGTTTGCCGTATGGGGGCTGGACATCCTGGGACCATTTCCCAGAACCGTCGAGGGATTCCGGTACCTCTATGTCGCCATCGACAAGTTCACCAAGTGGCCGGAAGCTACACCAGTTGTCACCATCAACAAACAATCCGCAGTAAAATTCATCAAGTCTATTTTCTGCCGGTTCCGGGTCCCAAACAGGATCATCACCGACAACGGGACCCAGTTCACCAGCACAGCATTCCAAGACTACTGCGAGGGTCTTGGTATTCAGGTATGCTATGCCTCTGTCGCCCGCCCAAGGAGCAATGGGCAAGTTGAGAGGGCCAACGCGGAGATTCTCCGGGGCCTTAAGACTCGCACTTTCGCCAGCCTGAAGAAACATGGTGCCAATTGGGTAGATGAGCTTCCGAGCACACTATGGGCTAACCGGACATCCCAGAGCCGGGCCACCGGGGAGACACCCTTCTTCATGGTGTATGGGGCTGAAGCTGTACTTCCCCCAAAAATCACCATGAAGTCTCACCGTGTCCGGGCTTACGACGAAGCCACGCAGGACAACCTCCGGCGTGGAGAAATCGACCTCGTCGACGAGGTCTGATTACATGCGGCACTCCATAACGCGCGGTACAGACAAGCGCTTCGGCGCTACCACCAGAGGTCTGTGCGCGCCCGGGAGCTGCAGGAAGGTGACCTGGTGTTGCGGCGCATACTTTCTCGCGAAGGGGCCCACAAACTCTCCCCTAGTTGGGAAGGCCCCTTCTGAGTCACGAAAGTATGCCGCCCCGGGTGTGTGCGCCTTTCCACCGAGGATGGGGACCTGCTCCCGAACCCTTGGAACATAGAACACCTCCGTAAGTTCTACCCCTAGAGCAAAAATAGGACAGTACTTTCTTTTCGTAATAAACTCCATAGAGTCCAGGAGCAGCGCTCGGAGCAGCTAAACCCCACGGGACGGTCCAGGACTACGTTCAGCTTTGCCTGGTTCCAAATCCAAGCGCGTAGAGTCTTTCTTCCCCTCTTAATGGGGTGGGTCGTGGCCTCCATGTTTAGCCTGTCTTCCTCCTGTGGAAAGTTGTACGAAAAGAAGTCTGCTCTACTTTGCTCTTTCCTTGTACTCATTTAAATTGTGAATTGAGTTTTTTAATCACCCTTGCAGTGCATGGTTGCCATGTGCTCAGCTGCCCCTCTCTACAAGTCCCCAAGCACCAAGCATATGGTTAGGGGCTATAAGTCAAATAAGGCTATGAGATAAGGGAGGGGGAGCCCCCAAGGAGAATTACGTTTCCTCTACCTATGTGCAGGACCTCCAGGTTGCGGCAACAGGGTCTGCATGAAGCAGGGGGAAAAGGAGCTACCAACTACTTGGCCTAGGATTGGCGGGACCAGAGGGCCCCACATGTCCAGCAGGCCTGGAACTCTCACCTCCCTTGAGGAGGGCTCCGGGCTCGCCATGTGGTGACACCGCGCACAGGAGCTCCCGCCTCTTAAGGAGGAGCTCCGGACCTGCCACGTGGCAGGCAGATTTGGGGCTCCCATAAGGCAAGATCCGGAAACCTCCGGGTGCCCCTAACACGGTTAGGACCCGGGGAGGGTGTCTGTGCAAAGCTCCGAGATTGGAGATGGCCTCTGAGTACCTTGCGGAGCTGAGGACTCAGTCAGACAAACCCAAGAAAAAGAGGAAAAGCGTCACAGTCACAAAAATCTTAAAAAGAGTCAAACTATGCGAGGCTCCATGAGCTGGACTACAGACTCGATAAAAAGGAAGAAACAAGTCCCAAGGGTCTCCCGACACGACCAGAATCCAGAAGTTGCAACAACGGCCGCGTCACCAGGCTTCAGCACTGGCGGAACTCTCTTGCTCTATGACCAGAGCGCAGGAATCGCCTCCCTCATCACCGGCGCAAAAACCAGTGACACCACGGGGGCTCCTGAGGCCCCCTCTGCAGTATTCACCGGTCTTCTTGGAGACTCTACCGTCTGGGATCCTCCATGGTGCATCGGTGGTTTCCTTCTCCTGAAGTTCCCTCATCACCTGCGCAAAAACCGGTGTCGTCAAGGGTGCCCCTGGAGCCCCCATTCCTCATCACCTGCGCAAAAGCTGGAGTCATCAAGGGTGCTCCTGAGGCCCCCTCCGCAGTATCCAGCGGTGTTCTTGGAGACTCTGCCGCCTGGGATTCTCCTCGGTGCTTCAGCGGTTCCTTTGAAGACTCCACCACCCTCAGGGGCAGGGCAGGCAGGCTCCCTGAGCCCCAGGCTTGGTGCAGACACAACCGCTGGAGGGAACCGAGAGCAATTCTTCCCCCATAAGGAGGGTTAAGAGCCATGGAAGAAGACAAGGCTGCAGGGACCTGAGGGAGGTGCAGGGACTGGAAGCCTTATAAGGGGAATGTACCCACATGGAGGTTTCATTTAACACCTTCCCGGGTGCAATCCCAAGCGATTCGGAACTCTTCGGATACCCCACGTCGACAACTGCTTCGGTTCCTAAACCGAGTACCGATGACGGGTGGGCCCAAGCCGCCTAGCTAAAGCTGTGGGGTCAAGGAGTCAGTCTCCTGTGAAGATGGGCCGGCAAGGCACTTCGGTGGTTCCCGAAGAAAGCGCTGCAACGTGCAGAAGTGGCAGTGTTGGGAACCGCCGCAGTAAAAGCAACCATCAAGTAAGCGCACGCACCCACGATCCCGCGGCCGTTCGTGCTCCGGCAGCGGTCAATTCGGGACTTAGAGAAAGTGCACGGATCGGAAGAGACGGAGGTCCCACCTCGGGCTCGCTATCTCCCCCGAGATGGGCCCGGGGGCCACTGTCGGTACCTGAGGTATGGGGTACCCCCGCGCACAGGGTAAAATGCCTAAGGAACTCGCCCTTCTCCGCAGGGAGAGCACCGAAGGCGCCACGCGTCCGGCGGGGCCGGACCTCCCTCTCCTCAGAGGAGAGCTCCGGGCCTGCCACGTGGAGTACAGAAGCCGGACCTCCCCCTCCACGGGAGAGAGGTCCGAAGGCGCCGCGTGTCCAGCAGGGCCGGACCTCCCTCTCCTCAGAGGAGAGCTCCGGGCCCGCCACGTGGCCAACAGAAGCCGAGCCTCTCCCTCCGCGGGGAGAGGTCCGGAAGCTCCACGTGCCCCGCGGGACTGACCCTTCTCTTCTCTGAGAAGGGCTCCGGGCCCGCCACGTGGCAGCAGAGCGACGCTGCCTGCCCCGAGCGATAGGCAGCGGGCGTAAATACGCCCCATACCTTGCCCGTACAAGGTATTCAATGCCCGCGTCTTCCCATGACGCGGAGACGCGGAGCACGCTTCTGTCAGGTGCCGTTGCGCCCAGTCGCATCACCGACTGGCGCGTGGTGTCAGAACCTATCAGCCAATAAACACCGCGACAAGACATCCCATGCCGCCTGCGCCGTCATCAACCACTATGACTAGCATGCGGCATGGGCAGGGCGGCAAGATGAAGACTCAGAAGCCTTCGACCAGAGACAACTACCGGCATAACTGCAGATACGGTAGATAATAGACAATCTTCCTGGGACCACCTGTCGGGTCCCGGCTCCCCATGTAAGCCGCTCGAGTCTTGGACTATAAAAGGCTCGGGTAGGCGTCGATAGCAGGGGTTCGCACTTTGCAACTCATACGCTAGCCATACACTCTCAAGCTGTAACTCACCCCCAAGCTCAGGCCTCCGAGCCTGAACAGCAAGCAATATAGCGAGCACCATAGCTCGCCGTGGACGTAGGGTTTTACGCTCTGCCGGCCTGAACCACGTAAAACTCGCCGTGTCAAGCTATTACTAACTCGTCCATCTGCGCAAGCTCTCCGCTAGAGACTAGCCTCCCGAAAAAAGAACCTCCGCGGGCTGCCCAGTGCAGGCCCGGGGGAAGTGTCGGCTGAACACTTCGACAGGGCGGGTCGCTTTGCTCCATGTTTAGCCTGTTTTCCTCCTATGGAAATTTATAGGGAAAGAACCTGTCCTACTTTGATCTTCCCTTATGCTCATTCAAATTATGTATTAATTTTTATGACCGCACTTCCTGGGTATGTTCACCATACACTCAGTCCCCTTTTTCCCATTCTCACCTCTAGTCGGCATTTGCTATCCTGCCTGGGGCGGTCGCGCTTGAGATACCTGCCGATGGCCAGGGGGCCCCGAGCCCCTGGCACGTCACGCACCAAAATTCCCAAACACCGTGCACCGGATCGGGATCGTAAGACAAATAAGACTATGAGATCGGAAAGGGGGGGAGCCCCAAGGAGAATTACGTTTCCCTTGTTTGTGTGCAGGACCCTTCGGCCTTGGCTTCTCGCAGGAGTATGGTAGGAGTACCCAAGCAGTTGGCCACGCCTACCAGGGGCCGCTACGGACCGCGCAAAACTGAGAGATCCGGACCCCGCCCCCTCCGTAGGGGCGGGCCCTGGAGGCCCCACGTACCTGGCAGGGTCAGAGCCCCCCCTGCTCATAGGGTAGCTCCGGACCCACCACGTGGCCGGTAGAGAAGGGTCTCGACCCATCCTCAGAGGGGAGCTCCAGGCCCGCCACGTGGCCAGCAGATCCGGACCTCCCCATCCTCGTGGGGTGAGCTCCGGAGACCTCCGGGGCCCTTAACACAGTAAGGACCCGGGGAAGGTGTCTGTGCAGAGCTTCGAGATTGGTGAAGGCCTCTGAGTACCTTGCGGGGCTAAGGGCTCGGCCAGGCAAAACCAAGAAGGAGATAGGCATAAAAGGCACAAGAGGTCACAAGATTCTATTTATTCATGACTCCATGGACTGGTCTACAGACTAAGAAAAAACATAATAATGAAGAGAAGAGTCCTAGGGTTCCCCTGGCACGTCCAGAACCTAGAAGCTGCAAGAGCGGCCATGTCCCCGACTTCAGCCCTGGCTGTGTTCTCTCGCTCTATGACCCGATCACGGGGATCACCTCAGCCACCACCAGCGCAAGGGCCGTTGTCATCAAGGATGCTTCTGAAGCCCCCTCCGCCGCTTCATCAGTTTCCTTGGAGACTCCACCGCCTGGAGTCCCCCTCGGCGCTTCAGCAGTTTCCTTGGAGACTCCTCTGACCCGAGCGCGGGGACACCTCGGCCACCACCAGCGCAAGGGCCGCTGTCATCAAGGATGCTTCTGAAGCCCCCTCCGCCGCTTCAGCAGTTTTCTTGGAGACTCCTCCGCCTGAAGCCTCCTCGGCGTGTCAGCAGTTTCTTTAGAGACTCCACCTCTTGAAGGCCTTAGCCAGAAGGGGAGGGTAGGTACCCCGAGGCTCCCGGGAGAAGCCGCGCAGGACCCGCTCCAGCACAAAGATAATGACCTCACCCGAGTGCACGTCCCTGTGCCTCGGCCGTACCTCCTGGGGGCCGCCCAGGGTCTGTCAACCTCTTGAAGGCCTTAGCCAGAAGGGGAAAGACGCCTTGGGTCTCCCAAGAAGAGTCCGGGTCCTCCTACCTTTTGAAGGCCTTAGCCAAAAGGGGAGGGTACCCCGGGGCTCCCAGGAGAAGCCATGCAGGACCCGCTCCAGTGTGAAGATGACGGCCTCGTCGGCGAGGCCCGGCTGCAGGTGATACCCCACAACGCACGGCCTCGGCTGGTGCTCTAGCACTACCGCCAAAGGACCAAGCGCGTCAGGGACCTGCAAGAAGGCAACCTGGTGCCGCGGCACACACTTTCCCGCGAAGGACCTATAAACTCTCCCCTAGCCGGGAAGGTCCCTTCCGAGTCACGAAAGTTGCCGTCCCAGGTACACATGCCTTTCAACCAAGGATGGGATACGTTCCCAAACCCTTGGCATGGAACAACACTGTAAGTCCTACCTCCTGAGCGTTAGTAGAACAGGGCCATACCCTTCTGTAATAAATCCCATAGAGTCTAGGAACAACGCTTGGGGCAGCTAAGTCTCAGGGGACGGTACAGGACTACGTCCAGCTTGGCCTGGTTCCGACCCTAAGCGCGTAGAGTCTTGCTTCCCTTCTTAATGAGGCGGGTCGTTGCCTCCATGTACAGCCTGACTTCCCCCTATGGGCGTTTACTTAGAAACCTGTTCTACTTCACTCTCTCTCTCTCATGTGCTCATTTAAATTACGTATTAGTTTTTATGACCGAACTTTCTATGTATGATCACCGTACATTTAGCTCCCCTTTTCCCGTGCTCATCCATAGTCAGCATTTGCTATCCTACCGAAGGCGGTTGCACTTGAGACACCTGCCGATGGCCAGGGGGGCCTCTCGGGCCTCCCCCAGTCAGGTGTTGCGGAGCCAGTTGGTCACCTCCAGGAAAGGCCGGCGCCGTGCATGGGGGGTCCAGGGTGCGTATCCCGCTTAGCCGGCTCTGTACCCAAAGCGTGCGCACCCTGCCCTCCGGAGGTCCATGGGAGTACAACCGCTTTGCCTGGTTCCGTACCCAAAGCCTGTGCACTCTGCTTCCCCGGCGAACGGTCCGTTACTAGGGGCCGGACGGTCGTACCCGGACCTTGGAGGGAGCCGGAGCCCCGGTGCCTCGCACACAGAATTGCCCAAGCCCCGTATACCGGACCAGGACCATAAGCCGAATAAGACTAAGAGAAGGGAAAGGGAGGACCCCCCGAGGAGAATTACATTTCCTCTACCTGTATGCAGGACCTCCAAGTTATAGGTACGGGGGCTACATGAGGAGGGGGGCAAGGAGCCATCGACTACTCCGGCACCGAACCGGAAGGTCCTGGTTTCGCCCCTTCAAAAGGGATGGGGCCCGAAGGCCCCACGTGTCCAGCGGGGCCGGAGCTCCCGCCTCCTCAGGAGGAGCTCCGCACTCGCCACGTGGCAGGCGGAAGCCGGACCTCCCCCTCCGGGGGGGGGGGGGGGGCTCTGAAGGCTCCACGTGACCCGCGAGGCCGGACCTCCCTCTCCTTAGAGGGGGGCTCCAGGCCCGCCACGTGGCCGGCAGATCCGGATCCCTCCCATCCTCAGGGGGGTGAGCTCTGGAGACCTCCGGGGCCCTTAATACAGTAAGGACCCGGGGACGGTGTCTGCGCAGAGTTTCGAGATTGGTGAAGGCCCCTGAGTACCTTGCGGAGCTAAGGGCTCGGCCAGGCAAAACCAAGAAGAAGACAAAAAGCATCACAAGCACAAATATTCAAGAGTCTATTTATTCATGGCTCCATGAGCTGGACTACAGACTCGATAAAAAGAAAGAAACAAGCCCTAGGGTCCCCCTGTCTCGCGACAGAACCTAGAGGCTACAAGGGCGGCCACATCCCCGACTTCAGCCCTGGCGGTCTCCTCCAGCTCCACGGCAGAGCCCTCTCTCGCTGGCTCCAGTGAGAAAGAAGGGTCCCAGCTCCTGAAGCATGTCAACACATGCGTAGCAACCTCCAAGGCCAGGCCCCGTCCCTCTGCCTCAAGCTTGCTGGCGACCACCGAGTCCAGCCTCCTCAACTTGGCGCCGAGTGACTCCACTGCGGGGATCACTTCAGCCACCTTCAGCGCAGGAGCCACCGCCTTCACCAGGCTGAAGCCAAGAGGGACCAAGGCGGACCCCGCCTGGTCGACGAAGTTCGAGACCGCACGGGCCTCGGAGGACCGCGAAGCCAAGAGCTCCTCTACCTCGTGGCGGGCTGCTCGCAGGGCGTCGCGGCTTCCCTCGGAGGATTCCTTCTCCTTGGCCGCCAGGGAGCTTTCCCGAAGGCGGAGAGACTGGGCAAGCCGCTCCAGCTCTGAAGCCCGGAAGTCAACAGCCAGCTCCCGATCCAGGATCGCCTGACGTTCCGGGGAGGCCTTCTCCTCCCTCATAGCATGGTCAGCCCCCTGGGCCTCTAGCTCCCTGGCCCGAGCTCGCAGGTCGTCCTCGCCTGCCGCCAGCCGCGCGGCGACCCTCTTCGCCTCGGCTGCCGTGGAGCACTCCTGGTCCTCAACGGCGCGCTTACGGCGCTCCAACCTCTGCCGCACCTCCTCCACGGCAGAGAGGCTCTACTCGGCCTGGGCATGCACCACAAGGGCCTCCCTTTGGAGCCGCCGTGTCTCGGAGTCCAGACGGTCGACAGCCCGCTCCTACCGGTTGAGGAGCGCTTCCATGATGTCAAGCGATTCTCGCCTGGAGTTGAGCTCGCCCTTGACCTTCGCGGTCCGCTCCCGCAAATGGTTCCCCCAGATGAGGAGGCGATCCCTCTCGACCGTCTACTCCTCCCGCTCACGACCAAGCGTGGCCAGGACCTGCCGGACGCTCGCTTGGGCGAGCACGAAGGCATCCGCTAGGGGCAGTGGGGCAGCAGAGGCCGGAGCGGCACCCCCGATCTCCTCCATCACATCATCCTCATAAAAGGACGACGCGCCGGGGGCCGGGATGAGACGCTGGTCAGGAGAAGCTGGCGCCGGGACCTCGACAGCAGGATCCGCCGAACCCTCACTGACAGCTGGCCCCTCAGCCGGTGGAGAGGGACAAGTGGAAGGAGTTGGCGCTGACGTAGAATCCGGGCAGACTGGAACAGGAGGAACTCGCGCTGGCTTGGAGGCCACGGCAGCTGTCTCGGTTTCTGAGCGCAACGGCACGAACCCCCCGTCAGTCAGGGACGGCCGAGAAACGCGGGCACTCCAACGGGCCCTGAACCTCGACTTCCGAGCCGGGGTAGGACTACCAAAGCCCGCCATCACCGCCGACGGCTGCACCGCAGTCGCCTGGACTGCCGGAGCAGGGGACGCTCTAGAAGCTCCCCTCGATGCATCAGCAGGTTCCCTGGAGACTCCACCACTTGAGGAAGGAGGACGCGACGTCCGGGAACCTTCGGCCTGTTGTCGCTTAAGAGGAGTCCCGTCGGAATGATGAGCCCGGGGCCTCTTTGGGTCGCCACCGGACGGAGCGCCATCTCCAGAAGCAGGAGGTGCAGGCACCCTGGATCCGTGACTTGGTGCAGATGCCGCTGCCATGGCAGAAGTCAAGGTCGCAGGGACTCAAGGAAGGTGCAAGTGCTAGAAGTCTTATAAGGGGAAACTACTCACGTTGCGGCTTCCCTTCGCACTTTCCAGGTACGATTCAAAGCAATTCGAAACTCTTTAATACACCGCACGGGCAACCGCCTCGGCTCCAAGACCGAGCGCCGATGACAGGTGGACCCAAGCCGTCTAGCTGAAGCGGTGGGTCAAGGAGTCAGTCTCCCAAGAAGACGAGGCGGCAAGGCGCTTCGGTGGTTCCCGAAAAAAGCGCCGCAACATGTAGAAGTGTCGGCCTTGGGAACCGCCACAGTAAAAGCAACCATCAAGTGGGCGCACGCTCCCACGATCCCGCGACTGTTCGTGCTCCGGCAGCGGTCAACGCGGGACTAGAGAAAGTGCGCGGATCAGAAGAGACGGAGGCCCCACCTCGGGCTCGCTATCTCCCTTGAGATGGGCCCGGGGGCCACTGTCGGTACCCACGATATGGGGTACCCTCGCGCACAGGGGAAAATGTCTAAGGATCTCGCACTTCTCCACAGGAGCGCTCCAAAGGTGCCACGTGTCCAGCGGGGCCGGACCTCCCTCTCCTTAGAGGAGAGCTCCGGGCCGGCCACGTGGCCAGCAGGACGGCGCTGCCTGCCCCCGCGGGTAGGCAGCAGGTGTAAAGATGCACCATACCTTGCCCGTACAAGGTATTCAAGGCCCGCGCCTTCCCAAGACGCGAATACCCGGAGCACGCCTCTGTCAGGTGCCGTTGCGCCTAGTCGCATCACAGACTGGCGCACCATGTCAGATCCTGCCAGCCAATAAACACAGCGACAAGACATCCCCTGCCGCCCCCGCCGTCATCAACCACTACGACTAGCATGCGGCATGGGCAGGGCGGCAGAACGAAGACTCGGGAGCCTTCGCCAGAGACAACCACTGACATAACTGCGGATACGGTAGTCGGCAGGCAATCTCCCCGAGACCACCTGTCGGGTCCTGGGCCCCCCTTGTAAGCCGCTCGAGCCTTGGACTATAAAAGGCTCGGGTAGGCAATGTTAGCAAGGGTTCGCACTCCAGCAACTCGCACCCTATACATAACTCACCCTCAAGCTCAGGACTCCGGTTCTGAGCAACAAGCAATACAGCGAGCACCTCTGCGCACCATGGACGTAGGGTTTTACGCTCCGGCGGCCCGATCCGCGTAAAACTCGCCATGTCAATCTTCTCCCTCACTCGTCCCTTACGCTGAAGCTCTCCGCAAGCGACTAGCCCCTCCGAAAAAGAACCTCCGCGGGCTGCCCAGAGCAGGTCCGGGGGAAGTGTCGACCACGCACTTCGACAACATCTATTCAGCATTACTATCTGTTATTGAATTATGTGCTACTCACATATATTTGGCCATCCAAACTCCACATTCATCCTTTCGAACAGCACAAGTTTTTGACCCTTGCAATCGCTGAATCACGTCGTCCAGGTATCCTTTGCCTTGTTGTGGTAAGAAACTTATAAGAGCTTGGTAAGACTCGACCCATTGCTTTGTGAGTTCCACCATCATTGCGTAGTAGTTGATAGGGATAATCTTGTTGTTTTCCCTATTATTCATGCTAACAATGTCAGATCATGTTGATCCTACTGAGTGTGTTTTGAAAAGTGAGATGAAGGGTTACATAGAACAAATGATCAAGTCTGTCAAGGAAGCAATCGCACAAGGGGTAAAAGATTATCTTGCTGAACAGAGAATACCTCACACCCTTGAGAGGTTGGACAAACGCTTAAGCTCGCTAGTTGGAAGGATTGATGATATGGAGACCCACCTACCATTCAGCCATGATGCTACCCACCACAACAACTTTGAAGAAGAAGACGTGTTGTGTGATGTCAATGGAGAGGTGGATACACGTGCTGCGCAGAATGTACATCTATGTCAACGCCTTCGTCAAAACACTTACAGTATGGTAGGAAACAACATGCGTGGTAACAATAACCGCCCTGTTGATGACCCTTTTTCTAAAGTTAAATTTTCCATACCTTCATTTTCTGGTGCTTATGATGCTGAGGCATATCTTGATTGGGAAATGACGGTTGAGCAGAAATTTAATTCCCACCTTGTTCCTGAACAACATAGAGTTCGACAAGCCACTAGTGAGTTTAAGGATTTTGCTATAATATGGTGGAATGAACTATGTACCACACGCTTACAACTTGATACATGGGAAAATTTAAAAGAAGCTATGCGTAATCATTTTGTTCCTCCATCCTACCAACGTGATTTACGAAAGAAATTGCAGCGCTTAGAGCAGGGAAATAATTCTGTCCAAGATTAGTATGCGGAGCTTCAAAAGGGTATGATACGATGTGGGGTAGTAGAGGACACTGAAGATAAAATTTGTCGTTTCTATGGGGGGTTGAGACGTGAGATACAGGATATTGTTGATTATAGGGAATTTAATACTGTCAACCAGTTGTTCCAGCTTGCTATGCTTGCAGAAAAGGAGTTACAGGGTCGTCAACAAAAGAACAAGAGCAGCAGCGGTGCCTCCTACACTCCACGCACGACAACATCTTCGGGGGCATCCAAGTCATTCCGTTTTGATGCCCTTTCACTAAAACCAGCAGCCAAGCTTCCTTCTGGCAGCAACAACGTTTCAGCAGCACCGGAACCACCACCTGCACGACTTGCGGATTCAGGTAAAAATTCCATGCAGGTACCCGCCAAAAGTGCTTCATCCGTTGCTTCAACAGGACGCACTTCCGGCATTCAGTGCCACCGCTGCCATGGTCTTGGTCATGTGCAAAAAGATTGTCCTAGTCAGCGGGCATACGTGGCTACAGAAGAGGGAGGATACATCAGCACCTCCGATGTCGAAGACAACAATGATGATGAAGCTGCCACGGACAATGATAAGGGACATGTTTTTGGGAGTGAAGACACATCAGCCTACATAAACATCATTGTGCAGCGGGTGCTGAACACACAGGTACAACAACTTGATAGATTACAACGCCATAATTTGTTTCAGATTTTCTTTGTCATCAAAAACCGAAGAGCACGTGTCATCATTGATGGAGGAAGCTGCAACAACTTGGCGAGTTCGGAATTGGTCAAGAAGCTTAGCTTGAATGCACGACCACACCCACATCCATACTATATTCAATGGTTGAGTGATTCTGGAAGAGCTAAGGTAACACAAACTTGCAGAATTCTGTTTTCCATTGGTACATATGTTGATTCCGTTGATTGTGATGTGGTACCCATGCAAGCGTGTTCACTTTTATTGGGTCAACCTTGGGAACATGATAAGGATGCTTTGCACCATGGTAGAAGTAATAAATATACTTTTATGCATACAACAACAACAACCAAGCCTTTATCCCAAGCCTGTTGCGGTCGGCTAGACATGAAACCCAATATCAACGAAGTAAAAGAGAGGAAGAGATATAAGAACAAAGAAAAAAGAAAAAAGAGAAAAAAAAAAGAAAAAAAAAGAAAAAAGAAAAGGAAAAAAGAGAAAAGAAATAAGACAAAAGGAAAAGAAAAAGAGAAAAGAAAAAAGAAAAAAACAACACTACGATTCTGACTTTTATGCATAAAGGAAAGAAAATTACTTTGCTACCTTTGACTCCTGCTGAAATTGTACAAGCTGATAGGGAGAGAGCTGGAATTTCTAGTAGATCTAAATCAAAAAATCAACAAGTCATTAATTCTGTGTTACCACCAAAAAATGAGAGATCTACAACTAGTTCTAAGACTGAGGGAATTAAATTGAAGGGTCGTGTAATGCTTGATACAAAATCAGACCTTGCTGAAATTGCTGATCATGATATTTGTTGTGCATTGGTGTGCAAACAAGTTTTGTTCTCCATTGATGATATTGCTAGGTCTTTGCCTCCAGCAGTTACTAACTTGTTGCAAGAGTATGAGGATATTTTTCCAGCTGAGATATCCCCGGGACTTCCACCTTTGAGAGGGATTGAACATCAAATTGATTTGATTCCAGATGCAATTTTGCCAAACCGTGCGGCATATAGGACCAACCCCGAGGAGACTAAGGAAATTCAGCGGCAAGTCCAAGACCTTTTGGACCGTGGGGAATTGAGGTGGATGAGATGAAAATTCAAGCGATCAAGAGCTGGCCAATACCTCAAGCCATCACACAGGTAAGGAGTTTTCTTGGTCTTGCAGGTTTCTACCGACGTTTCGTCAAGGATTTTAGCACTATTGCTGCCCCATTGCATGAGTTGACTGTGATATCCTTACTCCCGGCTTAATAGGATTGATAGAGTACCCATACCACCAAGGTATACCTTCTTTTCTGGAAGCCCACCTGCAAAGAACTTCAGGGTTAAGCGTGCTTGGCCCGGAGGAATTTGGGGATGGGTGACCGACCGGGAAGTCTTCCCGGGTGCGCACGAGTGAGGACAAAGTGCGCAGAAAAGACAAGTGGTGGTATGTGGGGCCAGTCTATGATCCTAGAGAGCCGTTACAAATGGTATCAGAGCCGACCCTCGTAGTTTCACGGGTGCGTACGGGTCAGTGAGAAGGATACGGTAGTGTAGGGGTCGGGGACGTGGGTACGTATGCATGACGCGTGGGTCCTCTGTGTGGGACACGGTATGGTACGTATGCTGCTAACCGGACGTACGGTATGCGTATGCCAGCACTGAACGTACGGACGTGGCTAAGAGGGGACGTTCCTGTCTTGGCGTTGACCGACGAGGACGTCGGTCTTCTAAGGGGGGTGGATTGTGTGATATCCTGACTCCCGGCTTAATAGGATTGATAGAGTACCCATACCACCAATGTATACCTTCTTTTCTGGAAGCCCACCTGCAAAGAACTTCAGGGTTAAGTGTGCTTGGCCCGGAGGAATTTGGGGATGGGTGACCGACCGGGAAGTTTTCCCGGGTGCGCACGAGTGAGGACAAAGTGCGCAGAAAAGACGAGTGGTGGTATGTGGGATCAGTCTATGATCCTAGAGAGCTGTTACATTGACTAACACAGGTGTGGTGTTCCATTGGGGGAAGCACAAGAGGAGTCCTTTGACACCTTGAAGGACAAGCTTACACACGCACCATTGCTGCAACTTCCTGATTTTAGTAAGACTTTTGAACTTGAATGTGATGCTAGTGGAGTTGGCATTGGTGGTGTCTTACTGCAATGTTGTAAACCGGTTGCATACTTTAGTGAAAAACTTAATGGTCCTGTCCTGAATTACTCCACATATGATAAAGAATTTTATGCTCTCGTACGATGCTTAGAGACATGGCGTCATTATTTATGGCCTAAAGAATTTGTTATTCATTCTGATCATGAATCGCTAAAGCATATTCGTTCTCAAAATAATCTGAATCGTAGACATGCAAAATGGATTGAATTTATTGAGTCTTTTCCTTATGTCATTAAACATAAGAAAGGGAAGGATAATTTGATCGCTGATGCATTGTCTAGACGATATAATATGCTGTCCCAAGTTGATTGTCAAATTTTTGGACTTCAATCAATTAAAGAACAATATGTTCTTGATGCTGATTTTAAAGATGTGTTGCTGCATTGTAGAAAAGGTCATACCTGGAATAAATTTGTACTGGATGATGGATTCTTGTTTAGAGCTAACCGCCTATGCATTCCAGTTGGTTCCATTCATCTTTTGTTATTACAGGAGGCACATGGTGGAGGTTTGATGGGCCGTTTTGGCGCAATGAAGACGGAGGATGTTCTAGCCACACATTTCTTTTGGCCAAAGATGAGGAGAGATGTAGAGCGGTTTGTGGCTCACTGCACCACATGTCAGAAAGCTAAGTCCCGTTTGAATCCACATGGTTTATACATGCCTCTCCCCACTCCTTCCATTCCTTGGGCGGATATCTCTATGGACTTTGTTTTGGTATTGCCTAGGACTAAGAGGGGGAGGGACAGCATTTTTGTTGTGGTGGATCATTTTTCTAAGATGGCACATTTTATACCGTGTCAGAAATGTGATGATGCTGTACATATTGCCGACCTTTTTTTCAAAGAGTGTAAAAGCCCAACAAAAGGGACTTGCAAAAAATTTTCATCACCTCACAACACCACAGTTTTTATTGTGAATATATTTTGAAGAGCAAGGAACCTCCATCAAAAAGGGTATTAGTTCAAACTTTCTACACATATGATAACACATGACAGGGTGATTCAAAACTGTTGCATTCAAACTCATGGTTGCAGCAGCTAACACAAGGATCAAAGTGCATATTTGGATTCCTTAGGTCCAAATTAGTGGGGAGGCAAAGTTTCAATAATTTTTGAAAAGGTTTTCTACCCATTTTTCCAAAAAGAATCCAAATGTGCAAAGAATTCAAATATACATTTGAATTTGGGGGAAATTTGCCCAACCATGCAGAGGTAGGTCAGTTTGAGACTCCAAACATTTGAATTCATCCCTTGCCAAGTTTTGGAGATCTTTTGAGGGGTGGGGGAGCACTGACAAGTGGGTCCCACATGTTATTGGGGAGGTTAAGAATGCACAAGGATCAATAGCCTTAGGGGCTAAGTGTTGCAATCGGAACAGAGCCGAGGCTCCACCGTGACTCACTGAGAAACGCCCGGCGCCACCTCCTGCTCCTCCCTCTCGCGCTGGCGAGCTCCTCGTGGGGGCCTTAACTCCCAGCCGTGCCTCAACGCGCCACAACACCGAGAAGACCCCAGCCCCCCACCGTCTCGCACGCTAGAGCACCGAGGAGCAGCCGCCGTGTTCAACGGCTCGGGAGCGATTTCATCCCGCGGGAAAGCCTCGGCAACTCACCCAAACACCACCACAGGACTTCCCACGATCCACACACGCCATTTCCAGTCGAGCCGCGCCATCACAACCCGAGAAAACTGTGTCTTTGCGGCGGCCGGGAAGAACCGAGCAAAGGTGCTTCCGTGGGCAGCTCGGCAGAAGGCTTGTCACGGCCGGGCCAGGACGGTTTTGGACGCGCCTAGGCTCCACACTGCTCGACCCCAAAGCCTAGAACCAGTGACCGATCATCGCCGGTGAATTTCGCAAAACATTTCCAGCCGGTGCAGAACTACCATATGGTAAGAAAACCGTAAATTCCCGACGTAGACTTGCTTAGAGCACATCATACTGCACTCACAGGAGCTGGACTTGACGGCGCCCAAGTTCACTTCGCAACCCTAGCTGGATTATGGCTGTAGCCGGCGTATTTTCCGGTTTTCCCACTGCGGATATGGCGGGAAGGGTCGGGCTCACGGTGACAGCTAGGTTAAAGCTCTTCCCGAGCCTTTTCATGGGCCCTTTGACCTTCCCTGAGATCCAATGGTGCTGAAGAACCATACTACTGATGTTTTGGCGGGCTAAGCTGGCCGGGCGACGTGACCGAAGGGTTGCCGAGCCGCTGCACCGTCGCCAGCTAGGTTGGAGCCACCGCCGGTCGGGGGAGAGGGTGCCAGCATGTTGAGCAGGTGGAACTAGGCCCTAGCGGCGAGGGAGAGCTCGAGAGTTGGCCGGGCGGCAATTATCAGCGTGTCTCCGGCGAGCCCGGCGGCGCGCGGGCGCGGGAACGCGAGGAGAAAGACGACCCGCGGGCCCACGTGTCAGCGACGGGAAGTTTAAAACCCATATCTACTGCGGCCCCAGGATTGAGTGTGACTGCGCGGGAAGGGGTCTGTAGCCCCGTGTGGCTCAGCTCCAGCGGTGACACGTGTGTGTCGGGCCCACGGTCAGAGTTTAAATTTTTCCCCGGTTTATTTATAATTTCGGATTTAGTGCAAACTTTAGAACCCCATAACTTTTGCTAGGACGCTCCAAATTTAGTGATTAAAATTGGGTTGGATTTATCTTGCCTAGCTCTATCCAAATATACAACCCAATTTCTATGAAACCTATTATTTAATTCTGGAAAATTCTTTAAAGCTTTTCAGCAAAAGAATTTTAGAGGGAGTTTGGTTCAGCCAAAAATCCCCAAATTTTGCCAGAATGTTCTTTAGGATGTTAGTGAACCCCTATAAAAGATTCAGACCATTTGGAGTTGATTTGATCAGAGCAATTCAAATTTGAAGGTGCTGTGTTCATTTGAATACAGAAACATTTTCAGATAATTTCCAAAACTTGGAAATTCAGTTCTGGGGAAATCTTATCTCCAAAAATGCTAGGAAAATTCATTCAACCTCTATGAGCTATATTGGAAATTGTAGTTCACTAAGTTGGGCATGAACAGGGGTGTTACCTCAGAATTAGTTCTTCTTTGCTTATTTGCTAAAAGAATTATTCTGAACAAACCATTCAACTACAAGTGCTAAATTTTGATCCAGAGAGTTGTCTTCTGACAAGTAACGCACACAAAAATTCTCAACTCCATTGGATCTCTGGATCACCCCTATTCTGTGGAACCACTTGAGGGATTAATATGGAAGAGGGGGAAAAACCACTTAGCACTTAATCATGTGGTTAGGTCCAAACCCAAACCACTAAACCCCAGTTCCATTTTAAATTCTTGAACAGGGTTCCAGTTATTAGAAACTGGTTATTAGAACTAATAGCAGAAGCATTACCATAAACTCATGTGCATATTCATTAACATGTAGTATTTTATTAACGTGTAGTCGCTGAAGGCGAGGAGGCCCCGGAAGTACTCGATTTCCTCCTTCCGGAAGAAGAACTAACCCCTGACCAGCAGCAACAAGACAAGCCCCGGTTTGCATTAACCTTTTTATAAGTTTTACTTTGTTACATGTGTCATATGAAGTGTGAATGTGCATTAGATATAGGATGGATGGAACCCCACTTGCATAACCAGAATTTTTCCATAAGAGTGAGGGTAGTGTCTAAGACCTCGAGTAGACAGTCGATGCTTAATGTTTCATAGGACTTCGGTACAAGTCGAGTAGTTGGAATCTACTCGCGAGATAGGCTTGGGACGCACGGGTTCGGTTGAGTGATGTGAGATCACTTTAGTAATGAAAATGAGACTAGGCAAGGGCTAGGGCGCAACAAGAGGAAGTCTTGTGTGCGCGGCCCTGTCCGTGTTGATTGAGGATCGATCCGTGTGCGGCCCACGTTGATCAAGTTTGAACGTACCGAAGGCATATCGGATATATGGGCCCCGATAAACCGATGTAGCCTAAACCTCTGGGCATCGAGGCATAGCACACCGATTTATAGGTGTAGGTTGAGGGCAGCAAGGTGGAAATCTGCCAACAGGCATAGAGAGATGCTCCATGTGGGGAACCTCCTGCTCGTTTCGGTGCGACCGGTTCGATGTTTGGGCTGTTCGGTGAAAGGTTGTCCCGTACGACATCGAGTGAGCGTGCTGTGCAGCTCCACGGGTGGGCGTACGTGACGTGCTCTTTGGGTTTCCCTGCAGGTGTATATCGAGTCGATTCGCTGTCCCTCGCGGTGAAGAGTACCACTTGGTCACTGAGTCGTGACGTAGGCTAATGTATGAATTATGATGATTCAATATTGCTGATTGATATAATTGTATTGCTACATGTGTGCCACCAAATACTGCTTACTAAATTTCAGATTCCTGAACTGTTAACTTGTTGCTAAAAGATGAATTAAGGATGAACTTGTTGGCGTGTCCCTTTGCTGCAATGTTACTATCCTATGTGCTTTGTACACCTCATATAGAGTTTCATGCTTAGGTGAGTCGGTTAAGTCTTGTTGAGCCTTCATGCTCACGGTTGCTGCTTATGTTTTTTTCAGGTGAGGAGCCACCCACGGACTCGGAGTACGAGTCCACCGGCGAGGGTTACCCTCCGTCGGGGACCACGGCTGAGTGGGAGCCGTACTCGCCGCGCTGAGCTGAGACGTGCAGCTAGTGTGGGTTGCCCCAGGGCGGGGCAACCGACTTTTGCTATATAGGCGGGCATGAGTTGTATAGAGTAGACTTCCGCTGTGTAACATGAACAATAGTTTGTAACCTGTTTGTACAGTTCAGTTGTTTTCCCATGTAATATATTATGTTCTTATGACGTGTGCTATCGAGGGTCGCATCGTGCGGCACCACCCTCTGCGATCCTGGATGAGCGGATTCCGGTCCGCTACAGCCTGGTATCAGAGCTGCATTGGGGATAGCACAGTACTTAAGGACTGTATTATGGGAAAAACTTAGGTACGGTGAGGATTTGGTAGTTGCCCAAGTAAGGACTATACTAGCATAGTTACTTAAAGTGGCAAATACTAACCTATGTGTTATAATTCTGAATTTTAATTATGTAACGATGCACCTACGCTTGGTAAGCATGGTAAGGAACGCCACCAAAAGCGGTTCAATTTTGGTTAGCTCCCCTGACGAGGAACGTGGTTCAGGGATTGGTCTCACAGCTTGGTGTGAGACGTCAATATGAAACTCTTGGATTCTTCATGTTCCTGAGTTCATATGAAACGCTGATCCCTAGCGTGCATTAGGCAAGTAAGTGGAGACCCCATCGCGTGGTCAGTAACGCGAGAGTGTGTTCGTCTGGAAATAGTCCAGGAGGACATACGTAGCGCTTGCCATCGGCGTGCCCTGCAGGGCAGTAGGTGGTATCTGTTGAGCTGATAACATTCCCAACCGTGACGACCCGTTCATGACATACTCGAGTTCCCCGTCGTGTGGTGTTGAAACACGATCACATACCTTGAGACGTGACCTAACTCAAGGACGGCCGTATGGCAATGATACGGGCGTTTGTATTTACTTTTAAATATGATCCTGCCTGAAATGAAAGCAACCATTGAGTGCACCATTATTGTGTGGTCTTCTGCAGGTACTAACCATGTATGGATCCGTGTAGTAAACGTGTGCGAGAGACCGTTTAGTGCCACACTTGAGACGTATATGCCGGTATAATCTGGTTAGGATTTTCTTTCGTGAGGAACGTAGTACCGAGATATCATAGGCATATGCATGAAAAATAATGATAACAAGGAATTAAAAATCATTAGGTTCAACATTTAGGACCCTGGTTGGGTAGAAAAATTGGATAGTGATTAGTGTAGTTCTCAAGGACTGAAAAACAGAGTGCTCTGTTTTAGGCAGCAAGTATGCTGATCTTCAACCGGGCATAACTCACCAGTCTTTTAGACCAGGGAGGTGTGGTATATAGTTATGGAAAGGTATTTAAGTACTCTACAACTTTGTTGTAGACTTCCAGAGCTGAAACACACCTTAAGATGGCTTAAATCCCAGAGGCATGTAAACTGTCCAGAACCTGGACAGGGTTAAGCACTCTCTGGACTGCTCTGTTTTTCAAACATAACTTCCAGTAGAAAAATCTAAAATTTTCATATGATACATCCTTATGGAGGGTAGAAGATGTGTTACATCTTTGCAATTCAAAGTGTCTGAAATTTCAGCACAGATTTCAGTGGAAACCAGAGTTGAAAACAGCAACTTTCCAAGGGAGGTGCTGTTAAAATTCTTCCAGAAATTCTGCTGACTTTGAATTAGCATAACATTTTAAACAAAGCTGATCTGAGGGCAAATAAGTACTAGTTGGAAAGATACTGAAGTTAACTTTAACTTTGGTATTCAGCGTGAGTCATGAAAATGCCTAGAACCAGAACATAATCTGGTATATGTAGAAACTGGTCATTCTGACAGAGGAATGACAGTTGAACTCAGTTGAGAGGTTGTTGTACCCTAGAGGGGGTTTGAATACTTCCAATGGGGTGGAACATACTCCTGAGAGGTTATCTTCAACTAGTGAAAGATCTGAGTATAGGTCTCACTCAAGTTTCTTTTACTAGAGACCATGTTTGTGTCGTATTGAAGATAAAAGGGTAGTATACGTGATGTCAACGCGATAGTAATGTCTCGTAGTGACCAAACCTAGTTGTGGTGAGCTTCCAAAGAGGAGGTTCATCAAGTTGGATTAAACTAGCTTGTGTTTGGTCTGGTAATGGTGTAGCTTGTGCAAAGTTATTACATTATCTACATACGAGATGTATCGCATGTTTCATTTCATTATGTTTTTACGCCTATTGTTATTGGACTGCATGCAATATGTTGCGGGACTGATGTTTATTGTCGTATGGTTGCAGATGGTTCGCACTAGGACCACGCACCAGGTTGGTGGCTCTAGCCAACAGGGAGGTGATGACTCCCAGCCACCGGCCCAAGACAGCACCCCGCAGCAGCAGCCACCACCGCCGCCTCCGCTTACTCTAGCGGATGTGATTGCGGCACTGGTGGGTGGTCGTGAGGAGCAGACCGACCTTCTCCGCACGATCGTGCAGAATACGTCCCAGGCGGGGGGGCATCAAGACAGAGGGCCTCGTTATCCCCGTGAAGTGTCGTACTCGGATTTCATGAGTACGTACCCTCCAGTGTTCACCGAAGCTGAAAAACCACTGGAGTCTGACAATTGGCTGCGGACCATCGAGTCGAAGTTCGGGCTGCTCCAATGTACGAAGCGGCAGAAGACTCTGTTCGCAGCACAGCAACTCCACGGTGCCGCTGGTGCGTGGTGGGCAGACTATGTCGCCTCACGTCCGGCCGGCCATGCCGTGGAATGGGAAGAGTTCTGGGAGGTGTTCTGCGCCTATCACATTCCTCCCGGGATCATGAAGAGGAAGTTCCAAGAATTTTTGGAACTGAGGCAGGGCGGGAGAAGTGCCCATGACTACTACCGTGCTTTCAACCATCTGGCGCAATATGCGTCAGACTATATATCCACTGAAGAGAAGAAGCGGGAACATTTCTATCGGGGGTTACACCCCGAAATGAAGACTAATCTCGTTCAGTGGAATCGCGGCACCTTCAACGACCTAGTCAATGCCGCGATTATGCAAGAGGATGCTCAGCGGGAGTTGGCAGCTGAGCAGAGGAAGCGCAGTGCTCCACATAGCAGTGGGGGTGGCGCTCCCCAGAAGTACCGCATGGTGTATCGGGCACCATCCGGGCAGCAGTGGCATCCACCGGCGTGACCTCAGCGGTTCGGGGGACGTTCGTTTCAGTCACCTCCGTTCCGTCCGCCGATGCCACCACCAAGACAGCAGCAGCAGCAGCAGACGGCGCCCCGGGCGTTTCCACCGCCACAACGCGCCCCAGGTTTCCGTCCACCGATCAGCGGGGGACCGCCCCATTTCATCTGCTTCATGTGTGGCCAGGCGGGCCACTTCGCGAAGGACTGTCCCCAGGGGAAGCAGAGCAGCGGGCAAGCCCAGTTCCAGGGCGGTGCTCGAGGCCGACCTCCGGTGAAGA
Source organism: Neostapfia colusana (assembly GCA_030760725.1). NCBI lineage: Eukaryota > Viridiplantae > Streptophyta > Magnoliopsida > Poales > Poaceae > Neostapfia > Neostapfia colusana. The sequence goes on along the minus strand of JASWHV010000005.1, from coordinate 31,193,059 downwards.
AGGTTGGTCAGCGGACTGGGGGCGTCCGCAACCTCAACAATGAGGACGCCCCAGAGGGAGACAACGTGCTGGCGGGTACGTTTACTCTCAACAATCAAGCCATCATCATACTTTTTGATTCTGGTGCAACCCACAGCTTTATAAGTGCATCCTATGTGGCTAAGCATCAAATGCAAGTCTTCCCAACCGACTGCACCTATATGATCTGCTCACCGGGAGGGAAGATCTCAGCAAATATGATGATCCCAAAGGCACCTCTGTGCTTAGGTGGGAAACTATATCCCACCACCTTGATAATCCTTATGGGGCAAAAAGATTGATGCAATCTTAGGGATGTCATGGCTACAATACCATGGCGCTGTCCTAGAGACTCGGACACGGACGGTTCATTTAAACTCTCCATTTCACCATCCACATTCCATGGTGTTAGACACGCCAGTCCGGGAAATTTCAGCAATTAATAATGCTGAAGCTCTCAAGTTAGAGGACATCCCTGTAGTCCGGGAGTACCCCGACGTGTTCCCGGATGATCTTTCGGGTATGCCACCTGAGCGAGATGTCGAGTTCAAGATTGAACTTGCACCCGGGACTATGCCCATATCACGGAGACCATACAAGATGGCTCTGAACGAGCTGGCTGAATTAAAAGAGCAGCTCAATGATCTGTTGAGCAAGGGTTTCATTAGGCCGAGTTCCTCGCCTTGGGGATGCTCGGCGCTGTTCGTAAAGAAGAAGGATGAAACCTTGAGGCTCTGTGTGGACTACCGGCCGTTCAACGCCGTCACCATCAAGAATAAGTACCCACTGCCCCGCATCGACATATTGTTTGATCAACTTGTGGGTGCAAGTGTGTTCTCAAAGATGGACCTTCGCTCTAGATATCACCAGATAAAGATCCGGGTGGAGGATATCCCAAAGACGGCCTTCTCAACGAGATATGGATTATATGAATATCTCGTCATGTCCTTTGGTCTCACAAATGGTCCAGCCCACTTCATGTATCTCATGAACTCGGTGTTCATGCCGGAGCTGGACAGGTTCATAGTAGTGTTCATCGATGATATCTTGGTTTGCTCCAAGACAGAAGCCGAACATGCCGAACACTTGGGGATCGTTCTTCAACGATTGCGAGACCACAAGCTCTACGCCAAGTTCAGCAAATGCAAGTTTTGGATCAGCCAAGTGCCACTCTTGGGACATATCATCTCCGCGGAAAGCATTGCGGTTGACCCAAGCAAGATAGAGAAAGTGCTGAAATGGAAAGCTCCCACTTCAGTTCATGAAGTCAGAAGCTTCCTCGGGTTAGCGGGATACTATCGGAGATTCATTCCAAGCTTCTCCAAGCTCGCTAAGCCGATGACAGAATTGCTGAAGAAGGGAACGAAATATGTTTGGAACACGGCGTGTGAAGGAGCATTCAGCATTAGTGAAGCATCTCACCACAGCCCCGGTCTTAGCTCAACTGGATACATCTAATCTCTTCGACGTGTATTACGACGCGTCCGGTATTGGGCTCGGCTGCGTGTTGATGCAGGAAGGACGTGTGGTCGCCTATGGCTCACGCCAACTTCGGAACCATGAGCAGCATTATCCGACTCATGATCTTGAGTTTGCTGCAGTGCTATTGGCGCTAAAAATGTGGAGGCACTATCTCCTGGGGAATCTGGTGCATCTCTACACCGACCACAAGAGCTTGAAATACATTTTCACCCAGAAGGAGCTGAACATGAGGCAAAGAAGGTGGTTAGAACTGATCAAAGATTATGAAATTGAGATTCATTACCACCCCGGCAAGGCAAATGTGGTTGCCGATGCGCTGAGTCAGAAATCACATGTCCATCACCTCACCATTACACCGGTGGAGGAGGAAGAGCCAAGTTTATATTTGGTTCTTTATGGATCGCTGTACAACCTTGCCCTCATCCCTACTATTAGGGAGGACATCATTGCAGCTCAGAAGACTGATAAAGGCATGGCACATCTCCGGAGGCGGATAGACAATGGAGAGATCAAGTGTTTCCGGAAAGATGAGGAGGGGACGCTATGGTTCAATGACCGCATAGTCGTACCGCGGGATATGGAGCTGAGGAAGAAGATCCTCGATGAAGCTCACTTGTCTAAGTACTCCATTCATCCGGGCAGCAACAAAATGTACCAGGATTTGAAAAAGAAATTTTGGTGGACACGGATGAAGCGGGAAGTAGCGAAGTACGTATCCGAGTGCGATACGTGCAGATGAGTGAAGGCTGATCATATGAGGAAATCAGGGCTGTTGCAACCCCTGAAGATCCCGGCATGGAAATGGGAGGATGTGAGCATGGATTTCATTGTGGGATTACCCTTAACATCCAAAAAACATGATTCCATTTGGGTGATCGTTGACCGACTAACCAAGTCAGCTCACTTCATTCCCGTGCATACACATTTCCATGCCAACAGATATGCGGAGTTATATATCGCCAGGATCCTATGCTTACATGGCGTACCCAAGACCATAGTCTCAGACCGAGGTGCATTGTTTGTATCCCGCTTTTGGGAGCAGTTGCATGCTGCGTTGGGTACTAAACTAATTAAAAGCTCCGCTTACCACCCTCAGACAGATGGCCAAATAGAGAGGGTGAATCAGGTTCTGGAAGACATGTTGAGAGCATGTGCCATCCACCATGGTAGGAACTGGGATGATTACCTACCATTGGCGGAATTCTCGTACAACAACGGCTATCAGGCGAGTATCAAGATGGCACCCTACGAAGCTCTCTACGGTCGCAAATGACGCACCCCATTAAATTGGTGCGAGTCCGGTGAAAGGGTCACATTTGGGGTTGATGTGGTGAATGACGCCGAAGAGCGCGTTCGGACGATTCAAGCTAATTTGAAGGTCGCTCAATCCCGGCAGAAGAGCTACGCTGATAAGAGGCGTAGACCGTTGCACTTTAACGTCGGTGAACACGTGTACCTCCGCGTGTCTCCGATGAAGGGCATGCACCGGTTCGGTGTGAAGGGGAAGCTCGCTCCCCGTTTCATTGGACCCAATGCTATCACCGAGAAGTGTGGACCAATGGCGTATCGATTGGAGCTACCGGCATCTCTTGCTGGTGTCCATGATATTTTCCTTGTCTCCCATCTGAGAAATTGTCTGAAACATACCGCTGCTGTTACTACCGAAGACATCGGCGAGTTGCAACCGGACTTGACATATGATGAATATCCGATGGTAATTCTTGATGAGAAAGCCCGAACCACGGGTAGCAGAACATTGTGGTTCTACAAGATACTCTGGAGCAACCACACCGCCGAAGATGCGACGTGGGAGAGCGAGGAATTCCTTCGCTCAAATTACCCAGAGTTCATGGCATCTCAACACGGGTAAGTCCCTGTTACATCGCTGTCTCTTCTTTTGTAATCTGGGGACGAGATTCTTTTAGGGGGGGAGGGATGTAAAAGCCCAAGAAAAGGGACATGCAAAAATTTTTCATCACCTTACAACACCACAGTTTTTATTGTGAATATATTGTGAAGAGCAAGGAACCTCCATCAAAAAGGGTATTAGTTCAAACTTTCTACACATATGATAACACATGACAGGGTGATTCAAAACTTTTGCATTCAAACTCATGGTTGCAGCAGCTAACACAAGGATCAAAGTGCATATTTGGATTCCTTAGGTCCAAATTAGTGGGGAGGCAAAGTTTCAATAATTTTTGAAAAGGTTTGCTACCCATTTTTTCAAAAAGAATCCAAATGTGCAAAGAATTCAAATATACATTTGAATTTGGGGGAAATTTGCCCAACCATGCAGAGGTAGGTCAGTTTGAGACTCCAAACATTTGAATTCATCCCTTGCCAAGTTTTGGAGATCTTTTGAGGGGTGGGGGAGCACTGACAAGTGGGTCCCACATGTCATTGGGGAGGTTAAGAATGCACAAGGATCAATAGACTTAGGGGCTAAGTGTTGCACTCGGAACAGAGCCGAGGCTCCACCGTGACTCACTGAGAAACGCCCGGCGCCACCTCCTGCTCCTCCCTCTCGCGCTGGCGAGCTCCTCGTGGGGGCCTTAACTCCCAGCCGTGCCTCAACACGCCACAACACCGAGAAGACCCCAGCCCCCCACTGTCTCGCACGCTAGAGCACCGAGGAGCAGCCGCCGTGTTCAACCGCTCGGGAGCGTTTTCATCGCGCGGGCAAGCCTTGGCAACTCACCCAAACACCACCACAGGACTTCCCACAATCCGCACACGCCATTTCCAGTCGAGCCGCGCCATCACAACCCGAGAAAACTGTGTCTTCGCGGCGGCCGGGAAGAACCGAGCAAAGGTGCTTCCGTGGGCAGCTCGGCAGAAGGCTTGTCATGGCCGGGCCAGGACGGTTTTGGACGCGCCTAGGCTCCACGCTGCTCGACCCCAAAGCCTAGAACCAGTGACCGATCATCGCCGGCGAATTTCGCAAAACACTTCCAGCCGGTGCAGAACTACACTCTGGTAAGAAAACCGTAAATTCCCGACGTAGACTTGCTTAGAGCACATCATACTGCAGTCACAGGAGCTAGACTTGACGGTGCCCAAGTTCACTTCGCAACCCTAGCTGGATTTTGGCTGTAGCCGGCGTATTTTCTGGTTTTCCCACTGCGCATATGGCGGGAAGGGTCGGGCTCACGGTGACAGCTAGGTTAAAGCTCTTCCCGAGCCTTTTCATGGGCCTGTCGACCTTCCCTGACATCCCCCGGTGCTGAAGAACCATACCACCGATATTTTGGCGGGCTAAGCTGGCCGGGCGACGTGACCGAAGGGTTGCCGAGCCGCTGCACCGTCGCCGGCTAGGTTGGAGCCACCGCCGGTCGGGGGAGAGGGTGCCAGCATGTTCAGCAGGTGGAACTAGGCCCTAGCGGCGAGGGAGAGCTCGAGAGTCGGCCGGGCGGCAAGTATCAGCGTGTCTCCAGCGAGCCCGGCGGCGCGCGGGCGCGGGAACGCGAGGAGGAAGACGACCCACGGGCCCCACGTGTCAGCGACGGGAAGATTAAAACCCAGATCTACTGCGGCCCCAGGATTAAGTGTGACTGCGCGGGAAGGGGTCTGTAGCCCCGTGTGGCTCAGCTCCAGTGGTGACACGTGTGTGTCGGGCCCACGGTCAGAGTTTAAATTTTTCCCCGGTTTATTTAGAATTTCAGATTTAGTGCAAACTTTAGAACCCCATAACGTTTGCTAGGAAGCTCCAAATTTAGTGATTCAAATTGGGTTGGATTCATCTTGCCTAGCTCTGTCCAAATATATAACCCAATTTGTATGAAACCTATTATTTAATTCTGGAAAATTCTTTAAAGCTTTTCAGAAAAAGAATTTTAGAGGGAGTTTGGTTCCTCCAAAAATCCCCAAATTTTGCCAGAATGTTCTTTAGTATGTTAGTGAACCCTTGTATAAGTTTCAGACCATTTGAAGTTGATTTGTCAGAGCAATTCAAATTTGAAGGTGCTGTGTTCATTTGAATACAGAAACATTTTCAGAGAATTTCCAAAACATGGAAATTCAGTTCTGCGCAAATCTTAGCTCCAAAAATGCTAGGAAAATTCATGCAAACTCTATGAGCTATATTGGAAATTGTTGTTCACTAAGTTTGGCATGAGCAGGGATGTTACCTCAGAATTAATTCTTCTTTGCTTATTTGCTAAAAGAATTATTCTGAACAAACCATTCAATGACAAGTGCCAAATTTTGATCCACAGAGTTGTCTTGTGACAAGGAACTCTCACAAAAATTCTCAACTCCATTGGAGCTCTGGATCACCCCTATTCTGTGGAACCACTTGAGGGATTAATATGGAAGAGGGGGAAAAACCACTTAGCACTTAATCATGTGCTTAGGTCCAAACCCAAACTACTAAACCCAGTTATTAGAAACTGGTTATTAGAACTAATAGCAGAAGCATTACCATAAACTCATGTGCATATTCATTAACATGTAGTATTTTATTAACGTGTAGTCGCTGAAGGCGAGGAGGCCCTGGAAGTACTCGATTTCCTCCTTCCGGAAGAAGAACTAACCCCTGACCAGCAGCAACAAGGCAAGCCCCGGTTTGCATTAACCTTTTTATAAGTTTTACTTTGTTACATGTGTCATATGAAGTGTGAATGTGCATTAGGTATAGGATGGATGGAACCCCACTTGCATAACCAGAATTTTTCCATAAGAGTGAGGGTAGTGTCTAAGACCCCGAGTTGACAGGCGATGCTTAATGTTTCATAGGACTTCGGTACAAGTCGAGTAGCTGGAATCTACTCGCGAGATAGGCTTGGGACACACAGGTTCGGTTGAGTGATGTGATATCACTTTAGTAATGAAAATGAGACTAGGCAGGGGCTAGGGCGCAACAAGAGGAAGTCCTGTGTGCGCGGCCCTGTCCGTGTCGATTGAGGACCGATCCGTGTGCGGCCCACGCTGATCAAGTTTGAACGTACCGAAGGCATATCGGATATATGGGCCCCGATAAACCGATGTAGCCTAAACATCCGGGCGTCGAGGCATAGCACACCGATTTATAGGTGTAGGTTGAGGGCAGCAAGGTGGAAATCTGCCAATGGGCATAGAGAGATGCTCCGTGTGGGGAACCTCCTGCTCGTTTCGGTGCGACCGGTTCGATGTTTGGGCTGTTGGGTGAAAGGTTGTCCCATACGACATCGAGTGAGCGTGCTGTGCAGCTCCACGGGTGGGCGTACGTGACGTGCTCTTTGGGTTTCCCTGCAGGTGTATATCGAGTCGATTCACCGTCCCTCACAGTGAAGAGTACCACTTGGTCACTGAGTCGTGGCGTAGGCTAATGTATGAAATATGATGATTCAATATTGCTGATTGATATAATTGTATTGCTACATGTGTGCCACCAAATACTGCTTACTAAATTTCAGATTCCTGAAATGTTAACTTGTTGCTAAAAGATGAATTAAGGATGAACTTGTAGGCGTGTCCCTTTGCTGCAATGTTACTATCCTATGTGCTTTGTACACCTCATATAGAGTTTCATGCTTAGGTGGGTCGGTAAAGTCTTGTTGAGCCTTCGTGCTCATGGTTGCTGCTTAAGTGTTTTTCAGGTGAGGAGCCACCCACGGACTCGGAGTACGAGTCCACCGGCGAGGGTTACCCTCCGTCGTGGACCACGGCTGAGTGGGAGCCGTACATGCCGCGCTGAGCTGAGACGTGCAGCTAGTGTGGGTTGCCCTAGGGCAGGGCAACCGACTTTTGCTAGATAGACGGGCGTGAGTTGTATAGAGTAGACTTCCGCTGTGTAACATAAACAATAGTTTGTAACTGAATTTTGTACCTGTTTGTACAGTTCAGTTGTTTTTCCCATGTAATATATTATGTTCTTATGACGTGTGCTATCGGGGGTCGCATCGTGCGGCACCACCCTCTGTGATCCTGGATGAGCGGATTCCGGTCCGCTACAAAGAGATTGTTCGCTTGCATGGTATGCCTTCTACTATTGTTTCAGATCGTGATGCTAAATTTTTGAGTCACTTTTGGCGTACCCTATGGAACAAGTTGGGTACAAAACTGTTGTTCTCTACAACATGTCACCCACAAACTGATGGGCAAACAGAAGTAGTGAACTGCACTTTGGGCACCTGTTGAGAACCGTTTTGAAGAAAAATTTAAAGATGTGGGAAGAATGTTTGCCACATGTGGAGTTTGCATATAATCAGGCAACACATTCTACCACCAAGGTAAGTTCTTTTCGGGTAGTGTATGGATTCAATCCTTGTGCTCCTATTGATATCTTGCCTTTACCTACTAGTGACAGAACTCATAATGATGCAAAGGAACATGCTGATTTTATTTTGAAAATTCATGAGACCACTAAACACAATATTGAAAAGATGAATGAAAAATATAGAATTGTTGGTAGTAAAGGTAGGCAGGAAGTTAGACTTGAACCGGGTGATTTAGTTTGGTTACACTTGAGAAAGGATAGATTTCCAGAACTGAGAAAGTCTAAATTGATGCCTAGAGCTGATGGTCCTTTTAAAATACTTGAGAAGATTAATGATAATGCATATAAACTTCAGTTGCCTCCCGAGTTTGGGGTTAGTCCCACCTTTAACATTTCAGATTTGAGACCATATTTAGGAGAAGAAGATGAGCTTGAGTCGAGGACGACTCCAATGCAAGAGGGGGAGGATGATGTGGACATCACTCCTGCAGATATACACAACACTCACATGGTAGACATGCAAGGTCCAATTACTAGAGCTCGAGCACGACAATTGAATTTAGAGGTGAGCTCGTTCCTGAACAATTCTTTATATGTGAATTTTGAGAGTATGTTGCTACCTAATAGATTAATTATGATTAGGAACCATGGAGAGGACATGGAGATACATGGAGAGGGGTTTGGAGGCGTGGAGGACCAGAAAATACGCCAACAAGAAGTTAGAGACCGAGCCCAACTCAAACTCGAGTTCAACTCGGGCCCAGGAGCAGTCCACCTTAAAATGGATGCACAGGAGGCATACGGACTCCGTTTTTGACGTTCTACATATGCACGGAAAGCTGAGAGCATAAACTTTCCAACGGAACTGGACCACATCAAAATTCCCTTGGAGTTGATGGGAAAATTCGAAACAATATAAAGTTTAGAGTCTGTCAGGGTGTTGCATCACCTAGTTGGGCCATTAGGCCTTGTATCGAGTCCAAGTTCATTATGTACGTGTCTTAGGATTAGGTCACGACCCCAGCACCCCCCTGGTCATCCTCCACCTCCTTTATACCCCTAGCTGCCATCACAAACAGCTGGGTTTTGCTTAGATTATTCTGTCAAGAACAGTTTCGCCGTTCATCGGTTTGTGAGACCCCAACTTGAGTGCTTCATATCTTTCAGCAATTTGGTTGCATTCTTTCTTGTTCTTGCTTGTGTTCTTCGATTCGTAGGCAAGGATTAGCCTTCTTGGCGAGTTCAACAGCACAATATTGGTTGATAACCTGAGGAGACGTGGTGCTGCGATTGCAGGGTTCAGAACGTGTTGTTCGGAAGCCGGATCGATTTGTGTCAAGTCTCCACCAAATCGAGAGTTATCAGAACCTTTCGGAAGATCGGGACCCCTGCACACATCAAGGTTGGCGGTCATATGATACATTTATGGAAAGCTTTAGAAGAGCCTTACAACTTTTCTTTTGATGTCCAGAGGTGTTTCATCCCCCAACAAGTTAAAAACTGCAGTAGAGTTGAAACTGTCAAGAAAACAGGGCAGAGCAAACACTCTCCGTAACTCTCTGTAAATTGAGCATAACTTCCTGCACAAAAATATAAAAATAGAAAATGAGGTAGTTCCGAAAAGTTCATGAGATGGGTTACAACTTTGTAACAGAAAGTTTTGTCAAATTTGGTGTAGAATTAACTGGAATTTTTGGATCAAATCAGTACCTCAAGCAGGAAGGTGCTGGCCAATTTTCTCCAGAAATTCTGTCAACTTTGACATCTCATAACTTTGGAACAAGACAGATCTTAGGCCAAGTAAATACTTTCTGGAAAGCTGTTGAAGTTAGCTTTAACTTTGATGTTGAGCTCCAGAATTGGTTTTGCCTTTAGCATGGTCTAAATCAGGTTGAAATGGAAACGTGTCAGGACTGTCAGTTTGGGCAGCAAACCAGCAATCAAATTTGTTATAAGTTTGAGTGTGTTTCCAAGTTTTATGAGTTCAATGACATGTTTTGATGTTATAGCTCAATGAGTTACTGTCGAAATGAATATTTGACCTTTTTCAAATATGTTTCTACAGATGATAGCGGATAAACAATTGGAGAACGGGTGGGTGGTATCCCACTGTTGTCACCGCAGCGGTTATCCGGAATTGTTGAGGCAAATGCTTCAATATTTCGGGTACGTCGATATGCCACAGTACTTTGCCAAGGAAGAAGGTGAGGAGGGGAACAAGACGTGGACAATCCATGTTGAAGTTCCTGCAGGACCCACGCCACCCGGTTGGGCACCATTTACCGTTACGGTGAGAGGTAGACAGCCGGAGGAAATGTGGCAAGTGGCAGCTCGCGACACCATGTCGCGTTTCTGCCAACTACATGTGAGAGCTATGGAGGGCACTCCATACGTGCTCGTTCCGGTGGAGGGACAAGCTAATCATGTGTGGGGGGATAGGTACATGTAGGCAACAGATCCGGGTTACCCAAGGTACAACCCTGCGGAGGCGAATCTCAGCCTCCAGTTGAGGGCAGGAAAGGCCGTGACGGACCAAGCTGTTCATACGGATTGTCGCGCCGTGAAGCTCAAGGAGAGCACCAGCCGTGGAGACCGTTAAGAGAGTTCCCACAGAGCACTCCGCAATGTTCTCCTTCCGATGATAAAGCGACTGAATGAGCAACACACTCAGTTGCATCTTCTGAAGAAGGCAAGGAAGAAAAGCTGCGTCGACATCACGGCTTTGCAACAGCAAGTGCAAGCCTTGACCCAGCAAAATGAGGTCCTCACTCAAGAGCGTAATTACGCTATTGAGGAGGGGCAAGGATGGGAAGAGGACTACAACCAGGCCATGGACGAGGTGCATGCGTTGCAGGACCTCGTACCTCCGGTAATGGGCCTACCGATGGTAGGTGCCATACCTGTGGTTTTGGGTATCCCGGCAATGGGGGAACCTGAACCGGAATATGAGGTCATGAACCCGGAGCCACCAGCAGAGGTAGCGGAGGAGGACGACCCACAGGAGGTCAAGTTCTACTCCGAGTAGTAGGTTACCGTTGCCAAGTAGGGAAGCGAGGGTGGTGTAAGAAAAACTTTTGGAATCGGTGACATGTCGTGTAGACAGTGGTATATGTATAGGTAGTGACAACATGAGCACGACTTCTCGGAGACCCGAGAATAATGTATCTTGTATAAAGTTTATGCTTTATCAATATATGTGAATGTTGTGCAAGTTATTCATGCGTCACTTCAATACCTACTGTTTCATATAGAATTTTAAGTATGACATGTGCTGATCGCTGCTATTTTGAATTTCAGAATGACTCGCACTCGTGCCAACCCAGACGTTGGGGGTTCCAGTCAGGGGGGAAAGACCTCCCAACAGCCTCCCGAGGATTCCTCGGGACAGCAACAGCAGCAACAGCAACAACAAGCACCCCCCACAGCCAAATGTTACGTTGGCAGACATCGTTGCGGCGATGGCGGGTTCTCATCAGCAGCACACGGAGTTGCTGCAGACCCTTATTGCGAATAAGTCTCGACTGGAGAGGCGACAAGATCGTGAGGAGCGCCAACAAAGCTCCTACTCCAACTTTCTGGCTACTCATCCCCCGGTATTCTCAAGGGCGGATGAACCCATTGATGCAGACAACTGGCTCCGCACAATGGAGATGAAGTTCGGGCTGCTCCAAGTGAGTGAGCAGCGCAAGACTCAGTTCACGGTCCAACAGCTTCAAGGATCCGCGAGCGCTTGGTGGGCGAACTACTGCGCCTCGCAACCCACCGAGCGAGTTATGACCTGGGCGGAGATTCGGACGGTCTTCAGGGCTTATCACATACCGCCGCTTATTATGAAGAGGAAGACGCAGGAGTTCCTTCGCCTGCAACAAGGAAGCAGGATGTAACACCCTCAATTTCATATTCATGCATGCATACATATTTCATATAGAGAAAAAATTTTAAAAGAAGTAGAACAGGTGAAAGATAGCTAAAAAGAGCCAATTCCAATCCACCGAGAGCGCCGTCGACACTTCCCGCGGCCGCCGGCCACGTGGCGCCTTCGGAGCTCATCCCTGCAAAAGGGGTGAGGTCCGGCACTGCTGGCTACGTAGCAGGCTCGGAGCTTGCCTCTGCGAAAGGGGCGAGGTCCGGCCCTGTGGGACATGTGTTGCCCTCGGGGCTAGCCTCTGAGGAGAAGCAAGGCCCTGCCCCGTAGGACACGTGGCACCTTCGGAGCTAGTCTCTGCGGAGAAGCGAGGTCCAACCCCGCGGGACACGTGTCGCTCTCGGAGCTCACCCCTGCGGAGGGAGTGAGGTCCGGTCCTACTGGACACGTGTCAACTTTGGAACTCACACCTGCAGAAGGGATGAGGTCCGCCCCACGGGACACGTGGCAGGCTCGGAGCTTGCCTCCGAAAGGTCCGATCCCGAGGGAAACGTGTCACCCTCGGAGCTCGCCTCCGGGAGGACCGACACTGCTGGACACGTGTCACCCTCGGAGCTCGCCTCTGGGAGGTACGACACTGCTGGACACGTGTCGTACTCGGAGCTCACCTCCAAGGAGAAGGGAGGTCCGACGCTGTTGGACACGTGTCGCTCTCGGAGCTCGCATCCGAGAGGTCCGCCCCGCTGGACACGTGTCAACCTTGGAGCTCGCCTCTGAGGAGAGGGGAGGTCCTGCCCACCAGACACGTGGCGCATACGGAACTCGCCTCTGAGGTAGAGGAAGGTCCCACCCGCCAGACGCGTGGCACACGCGGAGCTCGACTCAGAGGAAGAGGGAGGTCCCACCCGCCTGACACGCGGCACAACTGGAGCTCGCCTCTGAGGAAAAGGGAAGCCCGGCCCCGCTAAACACGTGGAGCCTCCGCTTATCCCTGCGGAAGGACAAGATCCCTAAGCGGTTTTTCTCCTGTACGCGTGAGAATACCCGATACTGAGGAGACCGACACGATTTCCATGTTGACACCGCATCCAAATGAATTGGAGATAAGTTGTTAAGATCCAAAAATTGAATAGGACTCTTATTTAAAATCCGATCGAAGTAGGACTCGTCTTTTCCTGTTATAAATAGAACCAAAAACCCCTGGCAGCAACCACGTACCTATTCTTTCCCTCCCTAAGTCGGCGACTTGAAAGCCCTAGCCCAAGCTCGCCGAGTTAGACTTTCCACCCCTTGCCGGAGTTCAGTCGCTGACGAGCCCGTCACATTCGCCATCGCCGGAAAAGGGCCGACGAACTGTCCTGCTGCCATTGTTAGGAGGAAAGCCGAGGTAGGTCTTCGTTACCACCTTACGACATCATCGCGGTTTTCTTTGCATCTGTTTCCTTCGGACAGAACCTTTTTCGTGTGGACAGATCACATCTTGATCGTTTTATGACGGTGGAATTGATCTGGATCTTGAGTCAAGATCATCACCACGTCCACACTTGATCCTTACACACTTGTTCATCGTAAAACCCCATGCAAGCCTATTAAAACATGCAAGAACACGTACAAACTAAACTGCACCATAGGATAAGCATGCATCAACACCATTGCATCTTGAGTAAAGTTTGTGCATGATGATTGATTGATGTGCATCTTGTATGTGCGTGATCGTGAGTGGAAGGACAAGCTCAGGGAGCTATCTACGAAGGACTACAGCACCAAGACTTCGAAGCGCCTGAGCAACAAAAGCCACAAAAACAAGGCAAGTGCCCCTTGACCATATTGATCTCATGTTTTGAAACAGTTTTGTTTGCGAAAACTGTGTATGCTTGAGTCAATTTCATGGGAACCCTTTTATAGGAGTTTACTAGTTTTGTTAACCACCTTTGTCGCCGGGAAAGTTGATGAGTCGGTTATGGTCGTTTTTGCTTTTCGCTTCGCTTAGCTTACGGGTTATGGGAAGCGAGATAGAACGTGTCTAGCTACTGCACTCATCTGAATAATGTTAATGAGAACTTGATGATGATAATGAACATGAATCGGGGGAGATCTAGGCAAGCTTGGTTTGAGGACGTAGTAGAATGAGATGGTGGTTTACTTGCCGTAGATCTAAGGACCGGTTCATGCGAGCACATGCCAGGAAAACAGTGCCACCACAGGTCCAAGTATGGGTGCGGCTTAGCTGACTAAATAGGTAAGTTGCTAGATTGTTATGGACCGTGGAAGGCGCGGGGAATGGGAGTCGAGAGAGGACTGCCCTGGGAACTGCATGGCACAAGAGGGGACCCGTTGGTGGGAGAATGGTGATTCGAGCCTGCTCGTGAAACCTTAGTGAGTCCATACATCTAGTAGCCCCTTTGTAAAGGCTATTTTGTGATCTCTTGGCCATACACCGATGGTTGTGTACTGGTAAAATGGAGGTTCTGCAGTCACCGACGGGTGACGAAATCACAAACTTGTGGGTTAAGTGGTGCCACCTCTGCAGAGTGTAAAACTATCATGATAGCCGTGCTTACGGTCACAAGCGCCTGGCCAACTTCCATGATTAGATGGGATGGTTATTGGTATGGTTATGGTTTGGTCTTTGGATTTGGTTTTGGGACTGTTGAGTCTTGGTAATGAGATTGGTTTCGGGACTGTTGAGTCTTGCCAATGAGATTGGTCTGGTGGTATGAATATGAGATGGTTATGGATATCATGAATATTAGATGGATTGGATACCATGAGTATGAGAAAAAGTTGAGAAAGATCAATGTCTGGATGAAACATGAAAAGTGGAGAATCATGATGGAGGTATGTTACTGGTTTAATTGGATACATGTTGGGATTAAATTCACTTAAAGCTAGTTGTTGTTTTTATCATGTTTGTGAAATAAACTTTGCTTTCTACAATGAGCCTTTTTATTCCTACCTTGCTGTAAGATACATGTCATACTTCCCGCACATGCTGAGTACGACATGTACTCACCCTTGCATCATCATACAAACATCAGCAACAGGAGAGGAGTACTTCGAAGATCACGTGGAGTACTAGGCGTGCAGATTACCATCAACTTGCCTGTGGAGTTGGAGATGGAGCCGCTGCCGTGTTTAGATGCTTCCGCTATCATTAGAGACTTCCGCTGCTAATATAAGTTAGAGACTTCTGCTGCAAGAATGAGTTAGAGAGTGATGTAATAAAGTACTTAAACCCTATTATTCGTGGTTATATTCTGAATTCAGTTTATGGATTACATGTGTATGTGTGATGAACATCCTAGGCAGACATATGAATTAGTTCGGATCTGTTTTCATGGGACCGGGCGTCACAGATTGGTATCAGAGCCACGTTGACTCTAGGATGCAAGCCTAGGTAGAAGTCACAGATTTGCATTAGAGCCACATTAACCATAGGGCGCAAGCCTAGGTAGAATGCATAGATTGGCATCAGAACCACCTTGACCGTAGGACACAATCTTAGGTAGGTTGGACACCCTAAAAACCAATAGGAACGTTTGAACCATAGAAGCTTGAATAGGAGTGGTGTGAACTTTTATGATGATTCCTTGTGTTTGAGGGCTTAGTGTGAGTTGTGGGACGCTTCAGCGTTGTCCATATCCACACATAGTAGATAGACGTGAGATGCTTCGGCATGTGTTCACATCCTCATATAAAAGTAAATTGTGAGGACCCTGCCGTCTCGATCACTCACGGGGATGGGGCACCTCGCCCGGGAATCGCATTGGGTGGTGCCGTGCGATGCGGCACCCAACAGCACACATAATAAAGCATCATATTACATAAAACAAGCGGGAGCTTACAAAGTGTTGATTTTATAAATACTTCTAAAAATTATGCTACAGCGGAAGACTATTACAACTCACGTCTCATACCTATGCTAAGCAACAGCGAAGGTGTCCAGCCCGCGGACCCTTCTCACTGGCCACACTATCATAGTAGCAGCGGCAGGGGTTGTAATGAGTTCACCACTCGGAG
The DNA here is from genome assembly GCA_030760725.1 of Neostapfia colusana. NCBI lineage: Eukaryota > Viridiplantae > Streptophyta > Magnoliopsida > Poales > Poaceae > Neostapfia > Neostapfia colusana. Next base: position 31,177,475 of record JASWHV010000005.1, on the reverse strand, counting down.
AGCTCCGAGTTTCATCAGACACCCGTACTTAGCAGCGTACAGTTAATACCTGCAAAACAAATTATGCAGTATCTATGAGCACGAAGCTCAGCAAGACTGACCCGTCACCCTAGTCATAAAACTCTACATGATGAAAATAGAGGGCTGATTATAGCAGTTTGCACAAACGATGACTTGAGCTAAAGGAGAGTCCTCACTTCAAGTATTAAGCAACTTTTATAGCCCTCGCGCAACTTACATTGAGACTCCACAATCAAACAAGAAACGCTTCATCTCGATGTCACTTGCCCGAGGTGAATGTAACTTTAGTGAGCTATCCTAGACTCATACTGACCTTGCGCCATCAACGTCGAGACTCCACAATCAATCAAGAAACGCTTTGCCTCGAGGCTACTAGCCCAAGGTGGAAAATAAATTTAGTGATGGGTTGATCATTTCCTCATCTCCAATATGAGGATTACTCACAAAGCATTATTAACTTTTCCCAGTTTATTACTACGTCACGACGCAGAGAACAAGTATGCTCACTACCGCGAGCGACGGTGATTGCAATCAAAAACACCCGGCTGACACGACACGTACGCCCGTACTCGACGTTGCACACAGCAACCGTCACTGACGTCATACATGGCAACCTTTCACACGACACCCAAATGTCGAACCGGTCCCACCGACTGGGATTAAGCCTCTCTACAGCAAACCCTCGTAGAGCCGACTCCTCTATCCTTTCAGCATCGGCATCAGACGGTGAGGTATGCCTCGACACCCAGGTTAACATGTTACATCGGTTTCCTGGGTCCCATATAGCCAATATGCATCCGGTACACAACTCAAACTTGTCCAACAGGCCGCACACGAGAACGGGCCTTAATCGACTCAGACATAGACTAGGTTCACAGGACCACGTTCTTGACCTTTCCATCCACTGCCCGGTCTCCATTCCCAACTATGAGGATCAATTCCCAACTCTTCCGATTGATCCCCCTTAACCCCGTTTCACGAGTAGGAATCTGCCCACTCGAGTTATGCCTCTTTTAATCCACTTTTGTTGAGATCAGCAGTTAAAATTAATTGATAACATATCCTACATTAAACTCCAGGGTTTTCTGGGTCATGCATTTGGAGTTTCATACCATCTAGACGTAATTCAATAAATAAAAAGCTAGACGTATGAAGTAAATACAAATAAAAACTGATATATTTGATGCAAACCGGGGCTTGCCTTTGTTTTGCAGGGCTAATATATATATAATCCAGTTAGTGAAGATCACTTGGCTTTATCTTTTCCCTCCTTCCTTTGATCTCCACTCCAATGACTTGAAGTCCTTCACGTAGACACTACACGTAATGCATATGCACAATTGTTTAATTGTAAAGACTTTGCTACAAGTTCTAATAACAAGTTTTCAAAAACTGGAACTCTGCTCAAGAATTTAAAATGACACTGGTGCTAGTGGTTTGGGTTTGGGTCTAAGCAAAATGACTAAGTGCTAAGTGTCTTCCCTTTTCTATATAGATCATCTTAAAGGGTTGAACAGCACAGGGTGATCCAGAGCTCCAATGGAGCTGAAAATTTTTATGTGATTTCCTTATCACAAGAAAATCCTATGGACCAAAAATTAGAACTTTTAATTAAGTGGTTTGTTCAGAATAATTTTCTAACTAATCAAAAAAGGAAGAATTAATTCTGAGCTAACACCCCTGTTCATGCCATACTTGGTGAGCTAAAATTTCAATTATAGCTCCTAGAGTTTGCATGAATTTTCCTAGCATTTTTGGAGCTAATATTTGCCCAGAACTGATTTTTCCAAGTCTTGGAAATTCTCTGAAAAAGGTTTCTGCATTCAATTGAACACAGAATCTTCAAAGCTGAATTGTTCTGATCAAATCAAATCCAATTGATCAGACATTTTTACAGGGAATCACTAATACCCTAAAGAATATTCTGGCAAAATTTGAGGATTTTTGGATTAACCAAACTCCCTCTAAAATTCTTTTTCCGAAAAAGATTTTAAGAATTTTCCAGAATTAAATAAAGGGTTTCATACAAATTGGGTTCCATATTTGGATAGTACTCTATCAGAGGAATCCAACAAAATTTGTTTCACAATTTTTGGATTCTCCTACACAGAGTTGTAGCTATTCAAACTTTGAACTGAAATCTGAAATTCCAAAAATGTTCAAATGCTGACTGTGGGTCCCGGGGACAGGTGTCATTCACCGAGGCAAGCCACACGGGACTACTGAGTATTTCCCGCGCGGCCAAACCAGATCTCAGCGCCGCAGCCGATCAGAAATTCAATTCCCGGTCGCTGAGACGTGGGACCCGCCGGGTCGTCTTCCACCTTTGGCCGAACAGAGGCCGCGGTGGCGCCCTCCGGCGAGCGTCGCCGGAACGACCTTACCGGCCACCTCCCTGTCCCCTGCTCGTCGCCCCTCCATATTCTGACCTGCTGAACACGTTGAGAGGCTCGCCGGCGGCCATAGATCGCCGGAAAACCTTGCGCACCGGGGTCAGCAACTATTAGGGTTCCGGTGAACTCGGAAGTCGCCTACACTGCATCAAAAGGGTCGGGAATGGCTCGGAGAGTACCGTGGGAGCTCGAGGGTGTTGGAAATGGGCGCCAAACCTCGTGAAACGGCCGGCAGCATAGAGCTCCACGGTGACCCGAGACGATTTCTTCGTGGCAGCAAGAAAAACAGCTATAACTCAGTCGATTCTAGGTGTTTTCGTTCGGTTCTTCTTCGAGGAGGACCGCTACGAGATATAGAGGCCGTGTGCAGGCTCGCCCGAGCTTGGGTGGACTGTGCCTCTAGAATTTGGGTTAGACCGACCCCTAACCCCATGCACCATGGTTCGGGAACTTTGGAAATTCTCTCATCTCGGTCGATCAAACGCTACACGGTTTGCAGCTACACAAACTAGGGATCATGGCGCACCTTTTTCGTTTTGAGGAGGGATTGTAAGGAGAGCCGTAGCTCGCTGTCCACGGTGACCCGAGTTGGCTCCCGCCGGGGAGCTCTGTTTCTTGGCGCCGTTTGCCGAATTGTGCGCGCCACAGGCTAGGGGCTTCGGTGTCGTGGGGCTGGTGTGGTAGAGCACGCACGGATGTTGGTTTTCTGTGTTGCCAGCGTGAGCAACCGGGGCTCGGTTGGGGGCCGGCGATCGGGGAAGAGAGAAGGCGGCGGTGGGACCGGTTTCTGTTCATGCGTGAGAAGCACCGCGAGCACGCGATCAACATGAGGAAGACATCGTGCTGCAGTTGGCTCCGAGGTAAAGATCAGGCCGGCGCAAAATGGGAGCAGGAGGTGGAGCCTTGGGCGATGGAGCGGTCGCTCGGTGTCGCCCGGAGGCAAGGCCTCGGTGGAGTGAGGAACAGAGAGCAAATACTTAGGGATTAAGTCTACTCATTCCTATGACATGTGGGCCCCACTAGTCAGTACCCCTTCTTTTCAAAAGATCTCCAAAGTTTGACAATTAGCCAACCCAATTGTTTGAAAGTTAGAACTGAGCGGCATTTGAATAGTTTGGGCAAATTCCATCCAAATTCAAATGTCTATTTGAATTCCTTGCATATTTAACTCCAATTGGAAAAATGGGCAGCAAATCTTTTCAAAAATTAATGAAACTTTGCCTCCCCACTAATTTGGACCTAAGGAATCCAAACATGCAACTTGATTCTTGTGTTAGATGCTGCAAACAAGAGTTTGAACACAACAGTTTTGAGTTCCCATTGTGTCCTTCCCTCATTTGAAGTTTGAGTTTAACATTTAGTTCAAACTCTTATCTTTAAACCCTCCCATTGCACTTGAGTTCTTCATTTCTGTGGTTTTAATCCACATGAGGTCCATCCATGCAGTAACCCTAAGTTTGTTTAGAAGAATCTCACCTATTTATCATATGTGGAAAAAGTTTCAACTAAGCCCCTTTTTCATACACATGACTCCAACATTTGTGCAACTCATGTTTCTTTGTATTCACATTTTTGGGACCTTTACATAAATATATTTAGTTCATCCACCTTGACGCATATAGTTGAGGGGATCAATCTAAACTTCTAACTTCTACTCCAGCCAACTCTCTCTCACAGATGGTGAGGGAAAACGCCAGCCATCAAAGGAGGAACGTTCGTGGCAACCAGGAACCACAGGAGGATGACCACGTTGAAGTTCCTGAGAATGTTAACCCCGGGGCTGGCGAAAACAACCTTGAACGGTTGATGGCTATGCAGAACCAGCTTATGCAAACTATCATCCAAACTTTGGGTCTGCTGCAAGCCAACAACAATCATCCTAACCCCGTTCCTGCACCACCACTACCACCACCGGCTCACGACCGACTGGGAGAGTTCATGATAACTCGACCGCCTACTTTTGCACAAGCTAATGATCCCATGGAGGCCGACGATTGGTTAAAGTCCATGGAGAAGAAGCTTGCTATTGTTCAGTGCAATGATCGGGAGAAAGTTCTCTTCGCATCGCACCAACTTATGGGAGCAGCCGCCGACTGGTGGGATGCTCTTTGCAATGCTCATGACAACCAGGAGACTATCACTTGGGCTGAGTTCAAGTAGAGTTTCTGCTCTCATTACGTCCCTGCTGGAGTCATGATGCTAAAAAGGCAAGAGATCGAAGGTCTCCGCCAAGGCAGGAAGAGCGTGGATGAGTACCTCAACAAGTTCACGAAGCTGTCAAGATATGCCCCCGAGGATGTCAACTCGGATCAAAGGAAGCAATACTTGTTCATGAGAGGGTTGAACAATGAGATCCAAGTTCAACTGCTCAACAATGACTATGCAAACTTCCAGAAGCTAGTTGACAAAGCTTAGTGGTTGAGAGCAAGATCCGAGAGATCGAGCAATAGGGCAAAAGAAAGATGCCATACCAGCCACAAGGGAGCAATGTACGTCCCCGTTTCATGCCCTGAGCTGCACCGCAGTATGGCTTGTCTGCTTCTACTTTTCGCCCTAATCAACCGCCCCAACAATGTCCTGTCATGCAAGCACCTCGTGTGCCTTTGCCTTCTGCGCCCCGTCCCAACATGGGTGCTTATGCTCAAAACCACCCCCGCTCTAACGTTCCTGCTGTCTTGGGAAACAAGGCATGCTTTGCATGCAGAGAGACGGGACACTTTGCAAGTCAGTGCCCGAGGAAAGGTCTTGGACAGCCAAGCAACGCGCCCAAGCAGAACCCACGACCGAACGGAGGAGCTAATCAAGGTAATTGTGGGCAGCAGAACTATGGTCATGGCAATGTGAATCATGTCTCCCCTGAGGAAGCGCAACAGGCTGAGGACGTCGTGATTGGTATGTTCCTTGCCAACTCCAACCCAGCTACTGTTTTATTTGATTCCGGAGCATCGCATTCATTCATATCATCCAAGTATGTTGCCAAGTATAATCTGCCCGTATCACACATGAAATATACTATGTTAGTTAATTCTCCTGGTGGAGAGATCAGAACTAATATAGTATGTCCAAAAGTGAACCTTAAAATAAGGGGGGTAGACTTTCTTGCCAACCTTATTGTCTTGGATTCCCAAGGGCTTGGCATAATACTTGGAATAGATTGGTTAAGCAAGCACAACGGAGTGATCCAATGTGCGCGATCAACATGAGGAAGACATCGTGCTGCAGTTGGCTCCGAGGTAAAGATCAGGCCGGCACGAAATGGGAGCAGGAGGTGAAGCCTTGGGCGATGGAGCGGTCGCTCGGTGTCGCCCGGAGGCAAGGCTTCGGTGGAGTGAGGAACAAAGAGCAAATACTTAGGGATTAAGTCTACTCATTCCTATGACATGTGGGCCCCAGTAGTCAGTACCCCTTCTCCTCAAAAGATCTCCAAAGTTTGACAATTAGCCAACCCAATTGTTTGAAAGTTGGAACTGAGCAGCATTTGAATAGTTTGGGCAAATTCCATCCAAATTCAAATGTCTATTTGAATTCCTTGCACATTTAACTCCAATTGGAAAAATGGGCAGCAAATCTTTTCAAAAATTAATGAAACTTTGCCTCCCCACTAATTTGGACCTAAGGAATCCAAATATGCAACTTGATTCTTGTGTTAGCTGCTGCAAACAAGAGTTTGAACACAACAGTTTTGAGTTCCCATTGTGTCCTTCCCTCATTTGAAGTTTAAGTTTAACATTTAGTTCAAACTCTTATCTTTAAACCCTCCGATTGCACTTGAGTTCTTCATTTCTGTGGTTTTAATACACATGAGGTCCATCCATGCAGTAACCCTAAGTTTATTTAGAAGAATCTCACCTATTTATCATATGTGGAAAAAGTTTCAACTAAGCCCCTTTTTCATACACATGACTCCAACATTTGTGCAACTCATGTTTCTTTGTATTCACATTTTTGGGACCTTTACAATCCTCCCCCGTTAAAAGAATTTCGTCCTGAAATTACAAAAGAAAGATGAGGCGGAAGGTAATAACAACAATTACGACAAAAGTCCTGGATAGTTCTTGTGGATGTAATCATTACTCTCCCAAGTCGCTTCTTCCGTTGTGTGATTACTCCACAGGACTTTGTAAAATTTCAATGTCCGATTTCGAGTGATCCGGCTCTTCTCGTCGATAATCTTGATGGGCTTCTCGGCGTAGGTGAGATCTGGTTGCAATATCTCCATGTCTTCCGAAAGGATGTCCGTCGGCTTCTTCAAGCACTTTCTCAAGTGTGAGACATGGAAGATGTCGTGGATGCCCGATAAGGATAGCGGCAGCTCCAAATGGTAGGCTACCGGCCCACACCGTTCTGTAATAACGAACGGACCCACAAAGCGAGGCGCTAGCTTTCCCCTGACCCCGAATTGATGAATTCCCTTCATCGGGGATACTCGGAGATAGACGTGATCTCCAACTTCAAAACACAAGGGGCGGCGTCGCTGGTCCGCATAGCTCTTCTAGCGAGATTGAGCGGCCCTGAGGTTTTCTTGAATCAGCTGGACTCGCTCTTCGGCATCTTTTACAAGATCAATGCCGAAAATCACCCTCTCGCCCAATTCACACCAATTGAGTGGTGTGCGGCACTTCCTGACATAAAGTGCTTCGTATGGTGCCATTTTAATACTGGATTGGTAACCATTGTTGTAAGAGAACTCTGCTAATGGCAAATGGTTATCCCAGTTCATTCCATGATCTATGGCACATGCCCTCAGCATATCTTCCAGAATCTGGTTCACCCTCTCCGTTTGCCCGTCGGTCTGAGAATGGTATGCTGAGCTTCTGATTAGTTTTGTTCCCAGAGATTCATGTAGTTGCTCCCAGAAACGAGCAACAAATATTGAACCTCGGTCCGATATGATGGTCTTGGGGACTCCATGTAAGCACACGATCCTTGAAAGATACAACTCTGCATATTGCTTAGTTGAAAATCTTGTACTCACTGGGATGAAGTGGGCTGATTTTGTTAAGCGATCAACAATCACCCAAATGGAGTCATGCTTTCTGGACGTGAGAGGTAGTCCAACAATAAAATCCATGCTGATGTCCTCCCACTTCCATGCCGGAATACTTAATGGTTGTAGCATTCCTGCTTTCTTTATGTGATCAGCTTTGACTCGCCGACATGTATCACACTCGGATACATATTTGGCAATTTCTCGCTTCATCCAAGTCCACCAAAATTTTGTTTTCAGGTCTTGATACATCTTATTGCTCCTGGGATGTATCGAGTACTTGGACATATGAGCTTCATCGAGGATTTTCTTCCTTAGCTGCAGGTTCCGGGGCACCACGATACGGTTGTTAAACCATAATACACCTTGTTCATCTACCCGGAAACATTTCATTTTATCCTCATTGATTCTTGCCCGGATTTTCCACATTCCTTTATCCCTCTTATGGGCTTGTACAATCTCCTCTCTAATGGTAGGCACAAGAGCAAGATTATACAACGCCCCATACGGAATCACCCGCAAGCTTGGTTCTTCATCCTCATCCGGAATCACTGACAAGTTATTAATGTGGGACTTACAACTGAGTGCATCAGCCACCACGTTAGCTTTGCCCGGATGGTAATGGATCTCGAGCTCATAGTCTTTGATTAATTCCAACCATCTCCGCTGCCTCATATTGATATCCTTCTGAGTGAATATGTATTTGAGGCTCTTATGGTCGGTGTAGAGACGTGCACTAAATTCCCGAGTATGTAGTGCCTCCACATCTTCAAGGCCAGCACCACCGCAGCAAGTTCTAGGTCATGAGTGGGGTAGTGCTGCTCGTGATTGCGGAGTTGACGAGACCCATACGCGATCACGCGCCTATCTTGCATTAAGACGCAGCCAAGTCCAATGCCTGAGGCATCACAATAAACATCAAATGGCTTTGTTGTATCCGGTTGGGCTAACACCGGTGCCGTTGTGAGATGTTTCTTTAAGGTTTGAAATGCCTCTTCACAGGCCTCTGTCGACACATACTTGCTGCTCTTCTTCAATAACTCTGTCATTGGTTTAGCCACCTTCGAGAAGCTGGGAATAAATCTCCGGTAATAACCCGCTAGTCCTAGAAAACTGCGGATTTGATGAACCGATGTTGGAGACTCCCACTTCAAGACTTGCTCAATTTTGGTTGGATCCACGGCCACACCCTCCGCTGAAATAATGTGGCCTAAAAATGGTACCTTGCTGATCCAAAATTCACACTTGCTGAATTTGGCATACAGCTTATCTTCCCGTAACCGTTGGAGCACAATATGGAGATGTTTGGTGTGCTCCTCCTCTGATTTGGAGTATACGAGAATGTCATCGATGAAAACCACGACGAACTGATCCAACTCTGGCATGAACACAGAATTCATGAGATACATGAAGTGTGCGGGTGCATTTGTTAGCCCGAAAGACATGACTAGATACTCATAGAGCCCGTATCTAGTCGAGAAGGCCGTCTTCGGTATATCCTCCGCTCTGATTTTTATCTGATGATAGCCGGACCGTAAGTCCATCTTGGAGAATACCTTGGCACCCACCAACTGATCAAATAATATATCGATCTGCGGCAGTGGATATTTATTTTTGATCGTCACTGCATTCAGCGGCCGATAATCCACACATAATCAAAGTGACTCATCCTTTTTCTTCACAAAGAGGGCTGAACAGCCCCATGGCGATGAGCTTGGTCGGATGAACCCTTTGTCCATTAAGTCCTTTTAGCTGTTCTTTCAATTCAGCTAATTCCTTCGGAGACATTTTGTACGGCCTCCGAGATATTGGTGTGGTTCCCGGTGCTAACTCGATCTTGAATACCACATCCCTCTCAGGCGGCATCCCTTGAAGATCGTCGGGAAACACATCTGGGTACTCACAGACCACTGGAATATCCTCCAGTTTCGTGGTCACACTGTGATATACCACTGGACTTTTGGAATCCACGGCTTCAAGTATAAGTGTTTGGAGACCGTAGATTGGGGAGTCCAAACTAACAATCCGTGGACCGATGTCAAGAACAGCCCCATGGTAGTTCATCCATGCCATTCCTAGAATCACGTCGATCTTCTGCCCCTCTAACACAATGAGAGTTGTGGGGTATAAGTTTCCACCTAAGCACAAGGGTGCTTTGATCACTACTTCATTAGCAGCTATATTTCCACCCGGTGAGCGGATAAGATAGTGGTCCTTCGGTGTAGAGGTGGAGAGCTCAGCTTTGCACACAAACAACCTGCTGATGAAATTGTGTGTAGCTCCAGAGTCAAACAGAATTAATACGGGCAGCCCATTGAGGGTGAACATTCCCGCTAGCACAGGTGCCCCATCTGGCACATCCTCTAGAGCTGTATGATAAATGCACCCGGATTTTGGTGCTGTTCCTTGAAGCTGAGCACGGGGTTGATTTATACCCTGCCCCGGTGTAGTTTCTCTATGGTGTATCCTTTCTGGACACTTCCTGCTGATGTGACCCAAGTACCCGCACGTGAAGCACGGTTTCTCAGCCGGTGTCTGGCTGCTCTGTGTACGGACACTAGTTGTATTCTGCTGCGGCAAGAACACTTGAGGAGCAGAATAACGTGGCTGCATATACCGTTGTTGCAGCTGTCCGAATTCAGAGTATTGGGACGAACGACCGGAATATTGCTGGAGTCGTCGATCCGGCTGCATCAGCTGACAGTTCAAGATACTGTCTACCACCCTGTATTTCTGCGGAGCACTACTGCTACTCTCCGGTGGTATATGGTTCTTTCTTTTCTCAGCCTGAACTTCCCGCTGAGAATCTTCAACCATGATGGCAGAACTCATCAATTCGTTGAGGTTCTTTCGATCAGCTAAAACGAGTCTCTCCTTTAGCTTGGGATTGAGGCTGCGGAAGAACCATTCACGCTTTTGTGCTTCGGTGTTCACATGTTGAGGCGCATACTGTGCCAGCTTGTTGAACACTCGCGAATGCTCGTATGCACCCCTCCCTCCTTGTTTTAAGGCCAGAAACTCCTCGAGTTTCCGCTGAATTATTCTGGAAGGAACATGATACGCGAGAAACACCTTCCGGAATTATGCCCATGTAAAGTCATGTCCAGCTGGTAAGGAGGCGACTTGATTTGCCCACCATACACTGGCGGACCCGTGAAGTTGTTGCGCTGTGTATAAAACCTTCTGCTGTTCGGTACATTGAAGCAACCCGAACTTAGACTCAATGGTACGGATCCAGCTATCCGCCACCAGAGGATCCTCAGATTCAATGAAAACCGGTGGTTGAGTTGCTAAGAACTCAACATAGGAATTCAGTTGAGGTTGGCGCAAGTCTTCGTCTTGACATCCCCCTTGACGGGATATATTCATCACCAGGGTGCGGAGCAAGTCGGTTCGCTCATCGTTTGCACCCGTCATGGCAGCCAGAATGTCCGCCATTGTGACCGTGGGTGAAGGTCCTGGTGGCGGCTGCGGTTGCGGAGCTCGCTGCTCCCGCTGTGGAGAGTTATCACCACCACCACCACTGGAACCACCCACCTCACTCATGGAACGAGTTCGCACCATTCTGCAATTGCACGAGTTCATTATCAGTTCAACACTATCACTTGATTTATTTCATAAACAAAGTAGTGCGAAACTGATTATGAAATCTTAACATGTAAGCAAAATGATTTAAGCGCAAACTGATGTATCTAACAGCAAGGATTTACAAGCCGACTGATTGGTCCTCAAACAGATCAGATTCTGATCCAGTTAAAAGCACCTTCGTAACTCAAGTTGAATATCAAAGTTAAAGTTAACTTCAATATCTTTCCAACGAGTATCCAAATGCCTCCATATCACTTCTGGATCAAAAGTTATGATTTCGCAGAGTTGACAGACTTTCTGGATAAAATTTGCCAGCATCTCCTTTGTATGAGGCTGACTTTATCACTGTTGTATATGAAAATACAACAAGAATCTGAACAACATTTGAATTACAACAATGTTGCATATCTCATAACCTTTCCAACTACGGTGTATCACAGGCTCCCTAGGGATTTTTCTACAGGAATTTATGGCTTAAAAATAGACTGGTCCAGAGAGGTTTTTCTGCTGTCCTGGTTCTGAACAGTTTGCCTTCATCTGGACTTTTCACCAACTTAACGTGTGATTTTGCTCTGGAGGTCTACAAGAGAGTTGTAGAGAACTTGAAAATCTTTCCAGAACTGTATCATACACCTTAATTGGATCGAGCTACTCAGAGTTATGCTCTGTTAAAGCCCAGCAAGAATTCCTGCCAGAAACAGAGCACTCTGTTTTTGAAATCTTTGAAACCTAGACATTCTCTCATTTGAATCTTAGTTCAAAATAAGGGTTCAGTAACTGATATTTGTTTCAAACTTCCCTTTTTAGTTGAAAGTTAGCTCATGAATCATTTCTTCATAGGGAAGAGGATTACTAGTGTAGTACGGTGTCGATGCACCGTAAGAAGCATGTCGGTACTACGTAGCCTCACCAAAGAAAATCCTAATCCGGAGTATACCGGCATATACGTTTTTTATTTAATTGGCACTAGACGGTATCTCGCACACGTGTACTACATGGGATACGTACGTGGTTAGTACCTGCAGAAGAACACTCAATAGTGGTGCACTCAAAGGTTGTTTCTTTCCAGGCAGTTCCATATTAGAAAGTAAATACAAACGCCCGTATCATTGCCATACGGCCGTCCTTGAGTTAAGTCACGTCTCAAGGTACGTGATCGTGTTTCAACACCACACGACGGGGAACCCGAGTATATCATGAACGGGTCGTCACGGCTAGGAATGTTATCAACCCAACAGATACCACCTACTGCCCTGCAGGGCACGCCGATGGCAAGCGCTGCGTATGTCCTCCTGGGCTATTTCCAGACGAACACACTCTCGCGTTACTGACCACACGATGGGGTCTCCACTTACTTGCCTAATGCATGCTAGGGATCAGCGTTTCATATGAACCCAGGAACATGAAGAGTCCAAGAGTTTCATATTGATGTCTCACACAAAGCTGTGAGACCTATCCCTGAACTACATTCCTCGTCAGGGGAGCTAACCAAAATTGAACCGCTTTCGGTGACGTTCCTTACCATGCTTACCTGAGCGTAGGTGCGTCGGTACACAATCAAAATTCAGAATTATAACAAGTATGTTAGTCATGCCACTTAAGTAACTATACTACTATAGTCCTTATGTGGGCCTAATACCATTTCCTCACCGTATCCTAAATTTTTGTCGTAATACGATCCTTATTCCGTGTGCTATTACCAATGCGGCTCTGATACCACGCTGTGAGGACCCTGCCGTCCCGATCACTCGCGGGGACGGGGCACCTCGCCCGGGAATCGCATTGGGTGGTGCCGTGCGATGCGGCACCCAACAGCACACATAATAAAGCATCATATTACATAAAACAAGCGGGAGCTTACAAAGTGTTGATTTTACAAATACTTCTCAAAAATATGCTACAGCGGAAGACTATTACAACTCACGTCTCATACCTATGCGAAGCAACAGAGAAGTTGTCCAGCCCGCGGACCCTTCTCACTGGCAACACTATCATAGTAGCAGCGGCAGGGGTTGTAATGAGTTCACCACTCGGAGAGCTCCGAGTCTCATCAGACACCCGTACTTAGCAGCGAACAGTTAATACCTGCAAAACAACTTATGCAGTATCTGTGAGCACGAAGCTCAGCAAGACTGACCCGTCTCCCTAGTCATAAAACTCTACATGATGAAAATAGAGGGCTGATTATAGCAGTTTGCACAAACGATGACTTGAGCTAAAGGAGAGTCATCACTTCAAGTTTTAAGAAACTTTTATAGCCCTCGCGCAACTTACATCGAGACTCCACAATCAAACCAGAAACGCTTCATCTCGATGTCACTTGCTCGAGGTGAAAGTAACTTTAGTGAGCTATCATAGACTCATACTGACCATGCGCCATAGACGTCGAGACTCAACAATCAAACAAGAAACGCTTTGCCTCGACGCTACTAGCCCAAGGTGGAAAATAAATTTAGTGATGGGTTGATCATTTCCTCATCTCCAATATGAGGATTACTCACAAAGCATTATTAACTTTTCCCAGTTTATTACTACGTCACGACGCAGAGAACAAGTATTCTCACTACCACGAGCGACTGTGATTGCATTCAAAAACACCCGGCTGACACGACACGTATGCCCGTACTCGACGTTGCACACAGCAACCGTCACTGACGTCGTACGTGGCAACCTTTCACACGACACCCAAATGTCGAACCGGTCCCACCGACTGGGATTAAGCCTCTCTACGGCAAAACCTCGTAGAGCCGACTTCTCTATCCTTTCAGCATCGGCATCAGACGGTGAGGTATGCCTTGACACCCAGGTTAACATGTTACATCGGTTTCCTGGGTCCCATATAGCCAGTATGCATCCGGTACACAACTCAAACTTGTCCAACGGGCCACACACGAGAACGGGCCTTAATCGACTCAGACATAGACTAGGTTCACATGACCACGTCCTTGACCTTTCCATCCGCTGCCCGGTCTCCATTCCCAACTATGAGGATCAATTCCCAACTCTTCCGATTGATCCCCCTTAACCCCGTTTCACGAGTAGGAATCTGCCCACTCGAGTTATGCCTCTTTTAATCCACTTTTGTTGAGATCAGCAGTTAAAATTAATTGATAACATATCCTACATTAAACTCCAGGGTTTTCCGGGTCATGCATTTGGAGTTTTATACCATCTAGACATAATGCAATAAATAAAATGCTAGACGTATGAAGTGAATACAAATAAAAAGTGATAAATTTGATGCAAACCGGGGCTTGCCTTTGTTTTGCAGGGCTAATATATATATAATCCAGTTAGTAAAGATCACTTGGCTTTATCTTTTCCCTCCTTCCTTTGATCTCCACTCCAATGACTTGAAGTCCTTCACGTAGACGCTACACATAATGCATATGCACAATTGTTTAATTGTAAAGACTTTTCTACAAGTTCTAATAACAAGTTTTCAAAAACTGGAACTCTGTTCAAGAATTTAAAATGACACTGGTGCTAGTGGTTTGGGTTTGGGTCTAAGCAACATGACTAAGTGCTAAGTGTCTTCCCTTTTCTATATTGATCATCTTAAAGGGTTGAACAGCACAGGGTGATCCAGAGCTCCAATGGAGCTGAAAATTTTTATGTGAGTTCCTTGTCACAAGAAAATCCTATGGACTAAAAATTAGCACTTTTCATTAAGTGGTTTGTTCAGAATAATTTTCTAAGTAATCAAGCAAGGAAGAATTAATTCTGAGCTAACACCCCTGTTCATGCCATACTTAGTGAACTACAATTTCAATTATAGCTCCTAGAGTTTGCATGAATTTTCCTAGCATTTTTGGAGCTAATATTTGCCCAGAACTGATTTTTCCAAGTCTTGGAAATTCTCTGAAAAAGGTTTCTGCATTCAATTGAACACAGCATCTTCGAAGCTGAATTGTTCTGATCAAATCAACTACAATTGATCTGACATTTTTACAGGGGTTCACTAATACCCTAAAGAATATTCTGGCAAAATTTGAGGATTTTTGGATTAACCAAACTCCCTCTAAAATTCTTATTACGAAAAAGCTTTTAAGAATTTTCCAGAATTAAATAAAGGGTTTCATACAAATTGGGTTCCATATTTGGATAGTACTCTATCAGAGGAATCCAAAAAAATTTGTTTCACAATTTTTGGATTCTCCTACACAGAGTTATAGCTATTCAAACTTTGAACTGAAATCTGAAATTCCCAAAATGTTCAAATGCTGACTGTGGGTCCCGGGGACAGGTGTCATTCACCGAGGCAAGCCACAGGGGGCTACTGATTATTTCCCACGCGGCCACACCAGATCCCAGCGCCGCAGCCGATCAGAAATTCAATTCCCGGTCGCTGACACGTGGGACCCGCCAGGTCGTCTTCCACCTTCGGCCGAACAGAGGCCGCGGCGGCGCCCTCCGGCGAGCGTCGCCAGAACGACCTTACCGGCCACCTCCCAGTCCCCTGCTCGCCGCCCCTCCATATTCTGACCTGCTGAACACGTTGAGAGGCTCGCCGGCGGCCATAGATCGCCGGAAAACCTTGCGCACCGGGGTCAGCAACTATTAGTGTTCCGGTGAACTCGGAAGTCGCCTACACTGCATCAAAAGGGTCGGGAATGGCTCGGAGAGTACCGTGGGAGCTCGAGGGTGTTGGAAATGGGCGCCAAACCTCGTGAAACGGCTGGCAGCATAGAGCTCCACGGCGACCCGAGACGATTTCTTCGTGGCGGCAAGAAAAACAGCTATAACTCAGTCGATTCTAGGTGTTTTCGTTGGGTTCTTCTTCGAGGAGGACCGCTACGAGGTATAGAGGCCGTGTGCAGGCTCACCCGAGCTTGGGTGGACTGTGCCGCTAGAATTTCGGGTTAGACCGACCCCTAACCCCATGCACCATGGTTCGGGAACTTTGGAAATTCTCTCAGCTCGGTCGATCAAACACTACACGGTTTGCAGCTACACAAACTAGGGATCATGGCGCACCTTTTTCGTTTTGAGGAGGGATTGTAAGGAGAGCTGTATCTCGCTGTCCACGGTGACCCAAGTTGACTCCCGCCGGGGAGCTCTTTTTCTTGGCGCCGTTTGCCGAATTGTCCGTGCCACAGGCTAGGGGCTTCGGTGTCGTGGGGCTGGTGTGGTAGAGCACGCACGTACGTTGGTTTTCTGTGTTGCCGGCGTGAGCAACCGAGGCTCGGTTGGGGGCCGGTGATCAGGGAAGAGAGAAGGCGGCGGTGGGCGCCGGTTTCTGTTCGCGCGTGAGAAGCACCGCGAGCGCGCGATCAACATGAGGAAGACATCGTGCTGCAGTTGGCTCCGAGGTATAGATCAGGCCGGCGCGAAATGGGAGCAGGAGGTGGAGCCTTGGGTGATGGAGCGGTCGCTCGGTGTCGCCCGGAGGCAAGGCCTCGGTGGAGTGAGGAACAGAGAGCAAATACTTAGGGATTAAGTCTACTCATTCCTATGACATGTGGGCCCCACTAGTCAGTACCCCTTCTCCTCAAAAGATCTCCAAAGTTTGACAATTAGCCAACCCAATTGTTTGAAAGTTGGAACTGAGCGGCATTTGAATAGTTTGGGCAAATTCCATCCAAATTCAAATGTCTATTTGAATTCCTTGCACATTTAACTCCAATTGGAAAAATGGGCAGCAAATCTTTTCAAAAATTAATGAAACTTTTCCTCCCCACTAATTTGGACCTAAGGAATCCAAATATGCAACTTGATTCTTGTGTTAGCTGCTGCAAACAAGAATTTGAACACAACAGTTTTGAGTTTCCATTGTGTCCTTCCCTCATTTGAAGTTTGAGTTTAACATTTAGTTCAAACTCTTATCTTTAAACCCTCCCATTGCACTTGAGTTCTTCATTTCTGTGGTTTTAATCCACATGAGGTCCATCCATACAGTAACCCTAAGTATGTTTAGAAGAATCTCACCTATTTATCATATGTGGAAAAAGTTTCAACTAAGCCCCTTTTTCATACACATGACTCCAACATTTGTGCAACTCATGTTTCTTTGTATTCACAATTTTGGGACCTTTACATAAATATATTTAGTTCATCCACCTTGATGCATATAGTTGAGGGGATCAATCTAAACTTCTAACTTCTACTCCACCCAACTCTCTCTCACAGATGGTGAGGGAAAACACCAGCCATCAAAGGAGGAACATTCGTGGCAACCAGGAACCACAGGAGGATGACCACGTTGAAGTTCCTGAGAATGTTAACCCCGGGGCTGGCGAAAACAACCTTGAACGGTTGATGGCTATGCAGAACCAGCTTATGCAAAATATCATCCAAACTTTGGGTCATCTGCAAGCCAACAACAACCATCCTAACCCCGTTCCTGCACCACCACTACCACCACCGACTCACAACCGACTGGGAGAGTTCATGAGGACTCGACCGCCTACTTTTGCACAAGCTAATGATCCCATGGAGGCCGACGATTGGTTGAAGTCCATGGAGAAGAAGCTTGCTATTGTTCAGTGCAATGATCGGGAGAAAGTTCTCTTCGCATCGCACCAACTTATGGGAGCAGCCGCCGACTTGTGGGACGCTCTTTGCAATGCTCATGACAACCAGGAGACTATCACTTGGGCTGAGTTCAAGGAGAGTTTCCGCTCTCATTACGTCCCTGCTGGAGTCATGATGCTAAAAAGGCAAGAGTTCGAAGGTCTCCGCCAAGGCAAGAAGAGCGTGGATGAGTACCTCAACAAGTTCACGCAGCTGTCAATATATGCCCCCGAGGATGTCAACTCAGATCAAAGGAAGCAATACTTGTTCATGAGAGGGTTGAACAATGAGATCCAAGTTCAACTATGCAAACTTCCAGAAGCTAGTTGACAAAGCTATAGTGGTTGAGAGCAAGATCCGAGAGATCGAGCAAGAGGGCAAAAGAAAGATGTCATACCAGCCACAAGGGAGCAATGTACGTCCCCGTTTCATGCCCCCAGCTGCACCGCAGTATGGCTTGTCTGCTTCTACTTTTCGCCCTAATCAACCGCCCCAAAAACGTCCTGTCATGCAAGCACCTCGTGTGCCTTTGCCTTCTACGCCCCGTCCCAACATGGGCTCTTATGCTCAAAACCACCCCCGCTCTAACGTTCCTGCTGTCTTGGACAACAAGGCATGCTTTGCATGCGGAGAGACGGGACACTTTGCAAGTCAGTGCCCGAGGAAAGGTCTTGGACAGCCAAGCAACGCGCCCAAGCAGAACCCATGGCCGAACGGAGGAGCTAATCAAGGTAACCATGGGCAGCAGAACTATGGTCATGGCAACGTGAATCATGTCTCCGCTGAGGAAGCGCAACAGGCTGAGGACGTCGTGATTGGTATGTTCCTTGCCAACTCCAACTCAGCTACTGTTTTATTCGATTCCGGAGCATCGCATTCATTCATATCATCCAAGTATGTTGCCAAGTATAATCTGCCCATATCACACATGAAATATATTATGTTAGTTAATCTCCCGGTGGAGAGATCAGAACTAATATAGTATGTCCAAAAGTGAACCTTAAAATAAGGGGGGTAGACTTCCTTGCCAACCTTATTGTCTTGGATTCCCAAGGGCTTGACATAATACATGGAATAGATTGGTTAAGCAAGCACAACGGAGTGATCCAATGTGCTAAGAGGACCGTGCAGTTAACAAACGAGCACGGTACTCATATTGAGTTCGAGTCAGCCCAACCGACAACCGAGAAGGCGACGTTGAACCACGTCGAAGAAGCAACATTGGAGAGCATTCTGGTGGTTCAAGAATATTCGGAAGTGTTCCTGGAAGAACTTCCAGGTATGCCACCTTACCAGGACATTGAGTTTGCCATTGATTTGGTACCCGGAACTGCACCGATAGCAAAGAGGCCATATGCCCGTTAATGAACTAGTGGAACTCAAGAAGCAAATTCAGGAGCAGCTAGAAAAGGGTTTTATACGCCCAAGCTCATCACCATGGGGAGCCCCCGTGCTCTTTGTAGACAAGAAGGATGGGACCCAAAGGATGTGTGTGGATTATAGGTCTCTCAACGAGGTGACGATCAAGAATAAATACCCGCTGCCCCGTATAGAGGACCTATTCGACCAAATGAAGGGTGCCAAAATCTTCTCCAAGATTGATCTTCGGTCGGGATATTTCCAGCTGAAGATTAAGCCCTCTGACATACCCAAGACTGCCTTTCAAACACGGTACGGTTCGTATGAATATACCGTGATGTCTTTTGGGTTAACGAATGCACCCGCATATTTCATGTACCTCATGAATAAGGTCTTCATGGAGTACTTGGACAAGTTCGTCGTAGTTTTCATTGACGATATCATGGTGTATTCAAAAAGTGAGGAAGAACATGAAGAACATTTGAGATTGACATTGCAGAAGCTGTGGGAGCATCAATTATATGCCAAGCTCAGCAAGTGTCAATTTTGGCTAAAGGAGATATCATTCCTAGGCCACATCATCTCCGAGAGAGGAGTATCAGTTGATCCCGGAAAAGTGGGAGATGTTCTGAAGTGGAACCAACCGCAGAACGTGAGGGATATTCGGAGTTTCCTTGGGATGGCTGGATACTATCGCCGGTTCATCAAGGATTTCTCCAAAATAGCAAAGCCTATGACTGAATTGCTAATGAAGGTAAAAGCATTTCAGTTGACACAAGCGTGTCAAGAAAGCTTTGAGGAGCTCAAGAAAAGGCTAACCACAGCACCGGTTTTGGTATTGCCGGACGTGAGCAAGAGCTTTGACATATATTGTGATGCATCAAGACAAGGGCTTGGATGTGTGCTCATGCAAGAAGGACAAGTGGTAGCCTATGCGTCGAGACAACTAAAGAAACACGAGCTGAATTACCCCACACATGATTTGGAACTCGCAGCCGTGGTGCATGCATTAAAGATTTGAAGACATTATATCCTTGGCCACCGATGCGAGATCTATATGGATCACAAAAGCCTCAAGTACATATTCATGCAAACGGATTTGAATTTGAGGCAACGTCGATGGTTGGAACTCATCAAGGATTATGATGTTGGAATCAACTATCACCCTGGAAAGGCCAATGTAGTAGCTGATGCATTGAGCCGAAAGGGAGCATGTCACCAACTCACGGTTCGGGAGCTACCGCCCGAGCTGCGCAAGGAGTTCGAACGGTTACATCTCAGGTTCTTGAACGATATGGAAGTGATGGAACTCCATTCTTCTCTGGAACAAGAGATAAGAGATGGCCAAGCAACGGATGAGGAAATCAAGGAGATCAAGGAAAGAATCCGACAAGGCATAGAAAAGGACTTTAAGAAAGACGAGAAGGGTACGCTTTAGTTAGGAAAAAGGATTTGTGTGCCTAACGTGAAGCACATCCTCGACATGATATTAAAGGAGGCACATGACTCACCTTATTCCATACATACCGGCAGTACAAAGATGTACAAGGACCTGAAAACTTGTTATTAGTGGGACAGTATGAAAAGGGACATAGCTGAGTATGTTGCTTTATGCGACACATGCCAACGGGTGAAGGCCGAACATCAAAGAACCGCTGGACTGTTGCAACCATTGAAAGTACCCAAGTGGAAGTGGGAAGACATCAGCATGGATTTCATCGTCAGATTGCCACGTACTCAGACGGGTTACGACTCCATCTGGGTTACTGTGGACCGATTGACGAAAACAGCTCATTTCCTTCCTGTTAAAACCAAGTACAACGTTGTGCAACTAGCCGAGCTGTACATGGATCAAATCGTATGACGTCATGGAGTCCCGAAGAGGATAGTTTCAGATCGGGGTTCTCAGTTTACCTCTAGGTTCTGGAGGAAGCTGCATGAAGCCATGGGTACACGGCTAAATTTTAGTTCCGCTTACCACCCGCAAACCGACGGGCGAACTGAGAGGACAAACCAAATTTTGGAGGACATGTTGAGAGACTGCGCCTTGAAACATGGGCGTAGTTGGGATAGGAGCTTGCCTTATGCCGAGTTCTCATACAATAACAGCTATCAAACCAGCTTGAAGATGTCACCTTTCGAAGCATTGTGTGGTAGACGGTGTAGAACGCCGCTGTTTTGGAATGAGACCGGAGAGAACCAAGTGTTTGGACACGAAGTGCTGCAAAACGCCGAGAAGCAAGTCCAAACAATACGGGAGAACTTGAAGGCTTCTCAGTCACGACAAAAAGGTTATGCGGACAATAGGCAAAGAAGGTTAACCTTCAAAGTAGGAGACTTCGTGTACCTTAAGGTATCGCCTATCCATGGCCAACGACGTTTCAATGTCAAAGGCAAGTTAGCACCTCGCTACATCGGACCATTTAAGATTTTGGGCAAGCGAGGAGAGGTAGCTTATCAACTAGAGCTCCCAACACACCTCTCCGACGTGCATGACGTGTTTCACGTATCCAAGCTCAAGAAGTGCTTGAGAGTACCGGAAGAACAAGTACCAATGGATGAGCTCGAGCTTCAAGAGGATCTGACTTATGTAGAGTACCCTGTACAAATTTTGGATGTGAAGGAAAGGGTCACGAGGAACAAAGTGATCCGTTGGTGCAAGGTATAATGGAGCCATCATACGGAAGCCAAAGCTACATGGGAACGTGAGGAAGACCTCAAGACAGAATTCACTCATCTATTCTCCACTCTATCGAATCTCGAGGGCGAGATTCAGTTTAAGGGGGGTAGGTTTGTAACACCCTCAATTTCATATTCATGCATGCATACATATTTCATATATAGAAAACATTTTAAAAGAAGTAGAACAGGTGAAAGATAGCTAAAAAGAGCCAATTCCAATCCACCTAGAGTGTCGTCGACACTTCCAGCGGCCGCCGGCCACGTGGAGCCTTTGGAGCTCATCCCTGCAAAAGGGGTGAGGTCCGGCACTGATGGCTGCGTGGCATGCTCGGAGCTTGCCTCTGCGAAAGGGGCGAGTTCCGGCCCTGTGGGACACGTGTTGCCCCCGGGGATAGCCTCAGCGGAGAAGCGAGGCCCAGCCCCGCAGGACACGTGGCGCCTTCGGAGCTAGTCTCTGCGGAGAAGCGAGGTCCAACCCCGCGGGACATGTGTCGCTCTCGGAGCTCACCCCTGCGGAGGGAGTGAGGTCCGGTCCTACGGGACACGTGTCGACTTCGGAACTCACCCCTGCGGAAGGGATAAGGTCCGCCCCACGGGACATGTGGCAGGCTCGGAGCTCACCTCCGAAAGGTCCGATCCCGCGGGACAGGTGTCACCCTCGGAGCTCACCTCCGGGAGGACCGACACTGCTGGACACGTGTCTCCCTCGGAGCTCTATGAGACCTATGTGTGCGGAATACATTGGCTTTGACGATAAAAGTTTTGAATACTACCAAAGCACCTTTTTAACAAGGTCCGACTCTAGGTCCGAGCTCCTGCAAGGTCCGACGTAAGGTCCGACTTGCCTTGTCTAGGTCTGACTTATTTTTGCTAGGTCCGACTTGATTGCAATGGTTCTGCTTTTAACTTGCAATGTTTCAAACTTGCTTTACTCTTATGGAAAGTTTGCTTAGTATTATTTTACTAAATTTTTGGTGTGTTTTGGTGGTTATGGCTGATATCATTTTGATATGGTTTACAACATGCTTATGTGAGGTGCTCACGTAAGATGTTGTAGTTTCGGAACTAACGAGAGTCAAGTCGAGGACTTGTGCTCGGAAGTTTTGGTTGTTTGTTCATGTGCAGGTGTTGCTTGAGTTCAAGACATGGCTGGTGACGGGATCCATTGAACTAGTCTTAGGGATAAGATGAGGTTCAACAACCATGTTCGGGAGGAATTGTGGTTGAGTTGATCGGGAGGTTGCGCAGTATGTTTAAATCAAGAACAATGCATATGAAGGTATCTTGGACGTCGTTGGAAGATGTTTGCACGTGTGCAAGGAGTGCATGGAAGTGGCTGCATGGTTCCAAGGCGTGATGAAGAGATGTGGACGTAAAGAATTGGTCGGAAAGATCCAACCGACTAGGTTATGGACTCAGGCAACGGCTGAGTCGTGTTTGACTCAAATATGGAAAGTTTTGAGTTGGTTATGATAGGATTTCATGTGGGTCACGAATTTGAGTTATTTTAGGAATGCGGGATACGTTCCTAAGGTGTTTGGAAGTCTTAAGATTGCTTCTATCTGCGTATAGAAGAGTCCTAAGCAGTATTGGAAAGTTACAGTTTGAATCCAAGTAGGAGTAGGAGTCCTAGTTTGAGTTGAGTTGGCCTTCGGGCTGGTTATATAAGAAAGGGAGGCCAGAACTCGTGGAGCAAGACTTTGGGGCTGTTCCTCTTGTGTTTTGATAAATAAAATTCGTATTCTAAAGGAACTTTTGTGCCTTTTTCGTCCGACTTGTTTCAGACAAGTTTTTCTCGTCGAGTTTCTGTTCAGCACTACCTTGCTTCGGTGGTTTTATCATAACTCGGGTTTTATAGATCCAATTGATGTGATTCTTTTTGGGTTGTCTTCATAACTTGATTATCTAATCTCTGTGAAAATTTCACGGTCATTGAATTTGTGGTTTCTGATCTACACGAGTTTCTTTGCAGTATTCCAGAACTGTTTTTCTCGTGTAGGACAGATTGACCTTTGCTCGATCTTTCGATCGTAACTTGAGTTTCTCTCAACGGATTTTCATGATTTTTGTTGTGACGTCTTCGTGACTTGATTCTGTACAATCTATAATAGTTTTGTCACAGTTGAACACATTTAGATTAGTCGCACACATGGTTTCTTTAACAGATCGGTTTTCTGCTGAGGGGTGTTTTGTTGCTTCCGCTGAAAAGTTTTTATCTACCATTCACCCCCCTCTGGTAGCTTTACACGTGTACTTCGATCCTACAATTGGTATCAGAGCCAGGTTGCTCTAATCATTGTGATTTGCATGTGTTTTGACTAATCATCATGGAGAAATACTCCGCCAAACGTTGTGTGTTTAGTGGTATTGATTTTCAGGTTTGGAAGGCACGCATGGAAGCTTTCATCCAGGCGCAAGGCTTTGCAATATGGGAAAAGGTGTACAAGCCTTACGATGTGCCTTGAAACGATCAAGTCACGGCTACAAATATGAGAGATGCCGACAACAACAAGAAGGCTCAGAACTTGATCATACAAGGACTAACTCAGAGCGACTTCGACCGTGTTGCACACCTCCGATCGGCGTACGATGTGTGGAGAGCACTTTGTGACTACCACGAAGGATCCAACACGATCAAGGAGGTAAGACAAGATATGTTCAAGAAAGAATACATGCGCTTTGAGATGCAACCCGGTGAGTCCATTGATGACCTCTTTGCTCGCTTTAATAAAATTCTCAGCAACTTGCGTAGCGTCAATGTTAATTTTTCAGATGCTGAAAATGCTAGGCAAATACTAAGTGCATTAGACATGTCAATTTGGGAGATGAAAGTAACATCCATACGTGAATCCACTGTCTTGAGTACTCTTACATTATATGTGCTTTTTCTAAGCTAAAAACTCATGAAATTGACATTATATCACGTAAGAACCCAAATAAGACTATTGCATTTGTCTCACAACGTGATATGCCTAGCTCCGGCCAATCATCTAGCAATACACTTGCTTTGCTGTCTTCACTAACCCTGGAACAGATTCAGGAGTTTCCAGAGGAGGATCTAGTACTTCTTTCTACTAGATTCTCAAAAGCATTGCAAAATGTGAGAACTAGAAGGAGAGGAAGCTCCGGACCTCAACGATGCTTTGAATGTGGTAAGACAGGACACTTTCGTACAGATTTCCCTAACCTTTCAGGTCCTTCTAACCGTGATGAAAAGCAGAATAAAGTTAAGTCCTCTTTTGGCAACACCAACAAGAAAAAGAAGGGTTTTACAGGACGCAAACTGATAAACAGTTTCATCACCGCACTTCAAGAACTTGGCTCGAGTGATGTAGACATTGGAAGTGATGAAGATGATCTGGCAAACTTATGCTTCATGGCGGGCAAATCAAAATCAAGTATGGAGGATGCAGAACACAACAGTGACAACGAAGAGGTATGTCCTACTTGCGAAGAAATGTGTGATGCTATTTCTCGTGCCACTATTATTGTTAAGAAAAAGGACAAAAAGCTTAGGGACAATGCTGTTAAAATTGAGTCACTAGAATCTGAAATTAATCATTTAAAATCCTTGATTCCTAGTGATGATTCTTGTTCCTCATGTGATTTAATATATGAACAATTGTCCTCTCTAAGAAGTGCACACACCTCCACATTTGATAAACTTGAACTTGAAATCGAAAAGAACAAAAAGCTTGCTGCACTTAATGATAAAAACTTGAAAGATGCTTGTTGTTCTACAATTGATTTGCATTGTTCTACTTGCGATGATCTTGATAAGAAACTACAAGATGCTATGAAAAAATTTTAATATTGAACAATGCTTTACGTTCTCATGAATTTAAATATTGTTCCAATTGCAAATTAAAAGGAAAAACTTCATGTGAAAATTGTCTTGATCTATCAAATAAACTTGATAACATGCATAGGACATTAGATTTGTTTTGTAATGGGAATAAGAATCTAAACTTGCTGCTGAATTCTTCCAAGTCTTGCAATGATAAAACTGGTTTTGGTTTTGATTCACATGCTCATGCTAAGGAACATCCACCTAAAATTGTAAAATCATTAGGAAGTGGTTTGATTCAAACAGTTCCTAAACAAAAAGAAGTGGTTTTTAAATCTGCAGGAGTGTTGTCACATTCGGGTTCAAATAAGCATACTGCATGCTCATCTAGACATGAACACTAAGTTAAATTTCATTGTACCTATTGTGCTAGAGATGGTCATATCATAGATTTTTGTTATAGACTAGCTAAACAACATAAAAAGGAAAGAATGCAAGCTACATCTTATAACTCTCATGCAAAATTTGCTGCACATACTAAACCGAATGTCAGGAACATGCAACCTGCTGTTATGAGTCAGAAATATTCAAAGTTTACCTCCGGAGCTTCAGTTTTTGCCTCCGGAGCTACTGATTTTTGTGCTACACAAGTAACAGCTCATAGGTCAGTAGTTAAGAACAAAAAATCTCAAACTTTGACTCATAAACCTGCTGTTTTATCTCAGCTTTCGCATGTTATTCCTGCTGGATGTCGTGTGACTCAGTACTGGATTCCTAAATGCCTTTTAACTAACCCCAGTATTGAGTCATCGATGTATTGTGCTTCTATGTAGGTTACACGCTTGAGGAAGGAGAACATTTGGATTGTGGATTCAGGTTGCTCACGCCACATGACCGGTAACAGAGAATGGTTCTCCTCTCTCTCTTTTGTGTCACGTGTAGAGAATGTTACTTTTGCCGATAATTCTTCAACTCCTATAATTGCTAAGGGTTTGGTTAGAGTAAATGATCACTACACTTTGAAGGATGTAGCACTTGTCAAAAATTTGAAATACAACTTGCTTTCTGTTTCACAATTGCTAGATGAAAATCTGGAAATTATTTTCAATAAAAACTGCTGCAAAGTTGTAGGTTCAAATAGTGAGCTTATTTTTAACATGTCTCGGTTTGGAAGAGTTTTTAAAGCTGATTTTGATATGTCTTCCTCTAAGCATAGATGTCTAGTTGCAAATGATTCCAAAGATTTATATTTTTGGCATCGTAGACTTGGTCACATAAACTTTGATCATCTCACGCGTGTTAGTGCTCTTGATCGCATACATGGGTTGCCTAAGCTTAAAGGGGACAAAAAATTTGTGTGCTCTTCTTGTAGACATGCTAAGATGGTTAGAGGTTCACATGCTCCTCTCACAATGACCATGACAACTGAACCGGGTCAACTTTTACACCTTGACACCGTAGGACCTTCACGTGTTCAATCCTTCGGAGCTAAATGGTATGTTCTTGTGATTGTTGATGACTATTCTAGATACTCTTGGGTTTACTTTATGGCATCTAAGAATAAAGCTTTTAGTCACTTTAGAACTTTATTTCTTAGATTATCAATTGATCACCCAGGATCTTTAAGAGCAATTAGAAGTGATAATGGAACCGAATTTAAAAATCAATCGTTTGATCACTTTTGTGGTGAAAATGCAATAGATCATCAATTTTCTTCACCATATGTACCTCAACAAAACGGTGTTGTAGAGAGAAAGAACAGAACCTTAGTTGATATGGCTAGGACTATGCTTGATGAATATCAAACTCCTAGGAAATTTTGGGCTGATGCAATTGGAACCGCTTGTTATGTCTCAAATCGAGTTTTCTTGCGTGCTAAGCTAGGTAAAACACCATATGAGCTCAGGTTTGGACATAGGCCTAGTGTCACACACTTTAGGGTCTTTGGTTGCAAATGTTTGTTAAGAAACATGGTAATCTTGATAAATTTGAAGCTAGATCTGTTGATGGCATGTTTCTTGGTTATCCATCTCATACTAGAGGCTACCGTGTGCTTTTACTTGATACTAACAAAATTGTGGACACTTGTGAGGTTTCTTTTGATGAAGCTAGCCCAGGTACTATTTCAAATATTGCAGGTCCAGATCCATATCCGCAGGGGGAGAGTATTTTTGTTGAAGAAGAGGAAGAAGTGGTGCTGCTGCCCAAAAATTCAGCAGCTAATGACATTATTCCATCTCCTGATCTTGATTCACAACCAGCACCGACGACCACCATTGCTGGTCCAGATCCTCCTCACATCACAAGCTCATCTATTTGTGATGAACATGAAGAAGAAGAAGCTTGTGAAGTGTCCACTCCCCTCCGGATTCTCAATGTCATCCTCCACAACAAAATATTGGAAGCTTGCATGAACGACTTACAAGATCCAGGTTTTTTGACCCCAATTCTCATGCTCATTCCGCTTTTGTTGCTTCTTTTGAACCCAAAGATATATCACACGCACTCACTAATGAATCTTGGATTATTGCCATGCAAGAAGAGTTAGAAAATTTTCAAAGAAATAATGTTTGGAAACTTGTACCTCCACCTCAAGGTCACACTTTAATTGGAACTAAATGGGTGTTTAAAAATAAACAAAGTGAGGATGGGGTTGTG
The DNA here is from genome assembly GCA_030760725.1 of Neostapfia colusana. NCBI lineage: Eukaryota > Viridiplantae > Streptophyta > Magnoliopsida > Poales > Poaceae > Neostapfia > Neostapfia colusana. The sequence goes on along the minus strand of JASWHV010000005.1, from coordinate 31,149,487 downwards.
GTTAGGAATAAAGCTAGGTTGGTTGCTCTAGGTTTCACACAAGTTGAAGGTCTAGATTTTGATGAAAATTTTGCTCCTGTTGCTAGATTAGAAGCCATAAGAATTTTGTTAGCTTTTGCTGCATCTAAAGGTTTTAAGCTATATCAAATGGATGTTAAAAGGGCTTTTCTTAATGGCTGCATAGATGAGGAGGTTTATGTCAAACAACCACTTGGTTTTGAAAATCCAAATTTTCCTAATCATGTTTACAAACTGTCCAAAGCCTTGTACGGTCTCAAACAAGCCCCTAGAGCATGGTATGATAGGTTAAAAACATTCTTACTTGAAAAGGGGTTTACCATGGGCAAGGTTGATAAAACTCTTTTTGTGCTTAAGCATGGCAATGACTCATTATTCGTTAAAGTGTATGTAGATGATATTATCTTTGGTTGTGCTTCTCATGATCTTGTGTCCAAGTTTTCAGCTATGATGAGTTCAGAATTTGAGATGAGTATGATGGGAGAACTCACGTACTTTTTGGGGCTGCAAATCAAGCAAACCAAGGAGGGTACCTTTGTGCATCAAACAAAGTATACAAATGATCTCCTAAGGCACTTCAACATGGACAAAAGAAAGCCTCTTTGGATACCAATGGGAACAGCAACAACACTTGAACTTGATGAAGATTGTGATCCCGTTGATCAAAAAGAATATAGAAGCATGATCAGATCACTTTTGTATCTCACGGCATCAAGACCGGACATACAATTCAGTGTATGCCTTTGTGCACGGTTTCAAGCCTCCCCACGTGCTTCACATCGTCAAGCCGTCAAAAGGATTCTCAGGTACTTACATGGAACTCAAGAATTTGGCATTTTTCTTTCTTCTTCCTCAACCGTTACTTTGAAAGCTTTTTCCGATGCTGATTTTGCGGGTTGTAGGATTGATAGGAAAAGTACTTCTGGTGCTTGTCATTTTCTTGGTAATTCACTTGTTGCCTGGTCCTCTAGAAAACAAGTTCAGTTGCACAATCCACAGCCGAATCTGAATATGTAGCTGCTGCTAGTGCTTGCTCACAAATTCTTTGGATTGTTCAAACACTTAAGGACTATGGGGTTGATCTAGATAGTGTTCCACTGTTTTGTGATAACACTAGTGCCATTTGCATTGCTAAAAACCCCGTGCAACATTCAAGAACTAAGCACATTGACATTAGGTATCACTTTCTCCGTGATAATGTCGAAAAGGGGAATATTGTGCTTCACCATGTAGATACCGAACAATAAATGGCTGACATTTTTACAAAACCTTTGGATTTCACTCGTTTTTGTTACATTCGTAGTGAAATAGGGGTTATGCATCCTCATGGCTTAAATTGAGGGAGAATTTTGAAACTTGGGAAGTCTATGTGTGAATCTTAAATTAAAATAATATGAGCATAGTATTTCATGCATATATGACTTTGTGATTCCTTTTTCATGCTGAAAGTTCTTACTACATTACTCGTGTTATACATTTGGTAGTTTTTACCATGTCTAGTAATTGGAATAATTACTTACACTAAATCTGGTCATGGTCGAACTTTCTTTCTGTTTAGAACTTGTTTCATGCTCACAAGTGCTTTTAATCATAAAGAATTAATCAAGTAATCAACTCACATGTTGAGTTTTTATGTTCAAATAAAAAAATGAGAAAAGATCAAGAGAATATGCATGCATCGCACTTCTTCTTTTGAGATGGCTTATCATTGCACTTAGATATGAACTTGAAAGGAGTTGTGTATGACTAAAACCATGTCCTTAATCTTCTGACTGTCAAATGACATAGGCTTGGCTTGGTTGTTTAGAATAAGGCTGATGCTGCATATAATCTCTTGCAAATGTCATAAGATCAAAATTTGTGCTTTAAATGTTAAATAAAATGCAGCAACAAGTGTCATGCTTTCAGGTCTTGAAATAGTTAAGTTTGTGAGATCATGACTTGTTTAAATTGAAAATTACACTTGACCTCTAGCATGGCTTACACTACTTTATCTATCTCATTGATGTGATATTGTAAGTTACTTGATAGTATGATTTGGATGAGCTTTGTTTTATATGTATATGTTATAATGTGCTCATAACAAATTAAAATTTCTCTTTTGTACCTTGCTGAATACATTGTCAAAGGGGAAGAAATTGATCACACATTGCACACGTTCACAAGTGTTTTGGCACGATTCTTCTCAGGGGGAGAATTTTTATTATTTTTGTTTTTCTTCTCATTTTATTTCTGATTTACAAAGGGGGAGAAATTGTTTTCAAAACTTTTTATGTGAATGAGCCAATGTTCGGATTTTAAGTGGTGTTGCCAATGCATTCATCAAGGGGGAGATTGTGAGACCTATGTGTGCTGAATACATTGTCTTTGATGATAAAAGTTTTGAATACTACCAAAACACCTTTTTAACAAGGTCCGACTCTAGGTCCGACGTAAGGTCCGACTTGCTTTGTCTAGGTCTGTCTTATTTTGGCTAGGTCCGACTTGATTGCAATGGTTCTGCTTTTAGCTTGCAATGTTTCGAACTTGCTTTACTCTTATGGAAAGTTTGCTTAGTATTATTTTACTAAGTTTTTTTGTGTGTTTTGGTGGTTATGGCTGATATCATTTTGCTATAGTTTACAACATGCTTATGTGAGGTGCTCACGTAAGATGTTGTAGTTTCGGAACTAACGAGAGTCAAGTCGAGGACTTGTGCTCGGAAGTATTGGTTATTTATTCATGTGCAGGTGTTGCTTGAGTTCAAGACATGGCTGGTGACGGGATCCATTGACCTAGTCTTAGGGAGAAGATGAGGTTCAACAACCAAGTTCGGGAGGAATTGTGGTTGAGTTGGTCGGGAGGTTGCGGAGATTGAATCAAGAACAATGCATATGAAGGTATCTTGGACGTCATTGGAAGATGTTTGCACGTGTGCAAGGAGTGCATGGACGTGGCTGCATGGTTCCAAGGCGTGATGAAGAGATGTGGACGTAAAGAATTGGTCGGAAAGGTCCAACCGACTAGGTTATGGACTCAGGCTGCGGCTGAGTCATGTTTGACTCAAATATGGAAAGTTTTGAGTTGGTTATGATAGGATTTCGTGCGGGTCACGAATTTGAGTTATTTTAGGAATGTGGGATGCGTTCCTAAGGTGTTTGGAGGGAACAACTAGAATGCAAACAGGCATTTTGTGCAATCGTGCAAAAATCCCTTCTAAACCACACGATCTACATCCTGCGGTGAGTGTATTTTTTCACTTAAACCCTCCCACCTGGCAATATAAGTTGAAAGAACTGAAGTGTGCAGGTGGGAGGGTTTAAGTTTAAAAATACACTCACCGCAGGATGTAGATCGTGTGGTTTAGAAGGGATTTTTGCACGATTGCACCAAATGCCTGTTTGTATTCTAGATGTTCTCGTGTTTGGAAGACTTAATATTGCTTCTATCTGCGTATAGAAGAGTCCTAAGCAGTATTGGAAAGTTACAGTTTGAATCCAAGTAGGAGTAGGAGTCCTAGTTTCAGTTGAGTTGGCCTTCGGGCTGGTTATATAAGCAAGGGAGGCCAGAGCTCGTGGAGCACGACTTTGGGGCTGTTCGTCTTGTGTTTTGATAAATAAAATTCGTATTCTAAAGGAACTTTTGTACCTTGTTCGTCCGACTTGTTTCAGACAAGTTTTTCTCGTCGAGTTTCTGTTCAGCACTACCTTGCTTCGGTGGTTTTATCATGACTCGAGTTTTACAGATCCAATTGATGTGATTCTTTTTGGGTTGTCTTCACAACTTGATTATATATCATCTGTGAAAATTTCACGGTCATTGAATTTGTGGTTTCGGATCTACACGAGTTTCTTTGCAGTATTCCAGAACTGTTTTTCTCGCGTAGGACAGATTGACCTTTGTTCGATCTTTCGATCGTAACTTGAGTTTCTCTCAACAGATTTTCATGATTCTTATTGTGACGTCTTCGTGACGTGATTCTCTATGATCTATACTAGTTTTGTCACAGTTGAACACGTTTAGATTAGTCGCACACACGGTTTCTTTAACAGATCGGTTTTCTGCTGAGCGGTGTTTTGTTGCTTCTGCTGAAAAGTTTTTATCAACCATTCACCCCCCTCTGGTAGCTTTACACGTGTACTTCGATCCTACAAGATCGCCTCCAGGAGGTCTGACACTGCTGGACACGTGTCGTCCTTGGATACCATGAGTATGAGAAAAAGTTGAGAAAGATAAATGTCTGGATGAGACATGAAAAGTGGAGAATCATGATGGAGGTATGTTACTGGTTTAATTGGATACATGTTGGGATTAAATTCACTTAAAGCTAGTTGCTGTTTTTATCATGTTTGTGAAATAAACTTTGCTTTCTGCAATGACCCTTTTTATTCCTACCTTGCTGTAAGCTACATGTCATACTTCCCGCACTTGCTGAGTACGACATATACTCACCCTTGCATCATCATACAAACATCAGCAACAGGAGAGGAGTACTTCGAAGATCACATGGAGTACTAGGCGTGCAGATTACCATAAACTTACCTGTGGAGTTGGAGATGGGGCCACTGCCGTGTTTAGATGCTTCCGCTATCATTAGAGACTTCCACTGCTAGAATAAGTTAGAGACTTCCGCTGCAAGAATGAGTTAGAGACTGATGTAATAAAGTACTTAAACCCTATTATTCGTGGTTATATTCTGAATTCAGTTTGTGGATTACATGTGTATGTGTGATGAACATCTTGGGCACACATATGCATTAGTTCGGATCCGTTTTCACGGGACCGGGCGTCACACAGGAACGCGCTGGAATACTCCAGGGCGTTCACTGATCTTGCTCTGTACGCTTCTTATCACGCCGACACCGACGAGAAGCGGCGGGATCATTTTTACCAGGGGCTTAACCCGCTCCTGAAGGACAAGCTGGCGATGTTCAATCGCGGTAGCCTCTATGATATTATTGATGCTGCGATTGTTCAGGAGGACTCCAGCAAGCAGTTAGCGGTGGTGGAGAGAAAGCAAAGCGCGCCGCAAAGCAGCGGAGAAGGAGGTGGTCCTTCTCAAAAATACCGGATGGTGAATCGCTCACCATCGGGTCAACCCTGGCAGCCACCACAAAGGCCGATGCCATTCCGCAGTCGGCCATATCCTCCACCGGCATTCAGGCTGGCACTACCAGCACCACCTCCGCAGACACAACAGCAGCATCAGGCGATGCCGCGTGCGTATGCACCTCAGCAGCGCATGCCGGGCTTTCATACCCCAAGCACCGGTCAGGCAGCAGCCACATGCTACAAATGTGGTCGCCCAGGACACTTCACCAACAACTGTCCTGAGAGGCAAGGCGGCGGAGTGGCACCGCAGTTTCTTGGGAGGAATCAGCCCCGGAACCCCACTAATGCGCGGCAGGCAAATCCTAGGCCCGGCACCGTCCACCAACTTGCCATAGAGGACGTGCCGGAGGGAGAGCCAATCCTTGCCGGTATGTTCCAACTCCACCGGCATCCCGCTATAGTGTTATTTGATTCAGGCGCCACGCATAATTTTATTAGCCAAGATTTTATTGCTAAACACAGCTTGCAAATACTACCCACCGAAAGTCCATATTTGATTTGATCACCGGGTGGGAAGATTTCAGAAAGCATGATGGTTTCCAAAGTACCATTATGCTTAGCGGGTAGAGTATACCCCATGTCTCTCATATCTTTAGAGGGACAAAAGGTCGATGTCATCTTAGGGATGTCGTGGTTAACCCGCCACGGCGTTGTTTTAGACACCGTCCTCCGAATCGTGCATCTACACCCAGAAATGCATGAGTCACATTCATTATTTCTGGACAGTCCAGAAATAAAACTTCCAAGTGTATATCAATCCACAACCATCAGATTGGAAGACATTCCAGTAGTCCGTGAGTTCCCTGACGTGTTCCCGGATGATTTACCAGGGATGTCGCCCGACCGAGAGGTGGAGTTCAAGATTGAACTTGCACTGGGAACCATGCCAATATCCCAAAGGCCGTACAAGATGGCGCCCAAGGAATTGGCTGAACTGAAGATGCAGTTAACGGACCTGCTGGAGAAGGGTTTTATTAGGCTGAGCTCCTCGCCATGGGACTCGGCATTATTTGTGAAGAAGAAAGATGAGACGTTGCGGCTTTGCGTGGACTATCGTCCACTAAACGCCGTAACAATCAAGCACAAGTACCCGTTGCTACGGATCGACATGTTGTTTGATCAGTTGGTCGAAGCAAAGATCTTTTCCAAGATGGACTTAAGATCCGGGTACCATCAGATTAATATACGGGCTGAGGATATTCCGAAGACGGCTTTCTCGACGAGGTACGGACTTTATGAGTACCTGGTCATGTCTTTCGGCCTCACCAACGCTCCAGCTCACTTCATGTACTTAATGAACTCGGTATTCATGTCGGAGCTGGACAAGTTTGGCGTGGTCTTCATCGATGACATATTGGTATATTCCAAGTCAGAGGAAGAACACGCGAAGCATCTGCGTATAGTCTTGCAACGGCTGCGGGATCACAAACTATACGTGAAATTCAGCAAGTGCAAATTCTGGATATCGCAAGTGCCTTTTCTCGGGCATATTATCTCAGCGGAGGGCATCGCTGTAGACCCGAGTAAGATCACACAAGTGCTGAATTGGAAGTCCCCGAGGACTGTTTACGAGTTACGGAGTTTCCTCAGACTCGCGGGATATTATTGGAGGTTCATTCCGAACTTCTCAATGATTGCCAAGCCTGTGACTGAGCTGCTGAAGAAGGCTACCAAATATTTTTGAAGTGCAGCATGTGAAGCAGCATTCAAGGCATTAGTGAAGCACTTACCATCAGCACCTGTTTTGGCGCAGCCAGACACAACAAAACCGTTCGATGTGTACTGCAATGCATCCGGCATTGGGCTCGGACGTGTGCTGATGCAAGACCAAAGGGTAGTCGCGTATGGATCACGTCAGCTCAGAAATCATGAGCAGAATTATCCAACTCATGACTTGGAGCTCGCTGCCGTGGTACTCGCACTTAAAATGTGGAGGCACTACCTACTCGGTAACCTCGTGCATTTATATACCGACCACAAAAGCCTCAAGTACATATTCACTCATAAAGAGCTGAACATGAGGCAGCGAAGATGGTTAGAGTTGATAAAGGATTACAAAATAGAGATCCATTATCACCCCGGCCAGGCAAACGTAGTGGCGGATGCGCTGAGTAGAAAGTCACATGTCAATAATCTGACCATCACACCGTTGGAAGAGAGCGAGCCACCCTTGCATTTGATTCCACATGGAGCTCTCTACAACTTAGCTTTGATCCCCACCATCCGTGAAGAAATAGCGGCAACTCAGAAACAGGACAAGGGCATGTCACGTTTGCGGAGACGTGTAGACAGTGGGGAACTGAAATGTTTCCGGAAAGACGGAGAAGGCGTCCTATGGTTCGAAGACCGGATCGTTGTACCCCGTAACCCAGAGTTACGGAAGAAAATCTTTGATGAGGCTCACTTGTCAAAGTTTTCTATTCACCCCAACAGCAACAAAATGTATCAAGAACTCAGAAACAAGTTTTGGTGGACACGAATGAAGCGGGAGACTGCACAGTACGTGCCTGAGTGTGATACATGTCGAAGGCTGAAGGCAGACCACATGAGAAAACCGGGACTGCTACAACCACTGGGCATTCCTGCCTGGAAGTGGGAGGATGTGAGCATAGACTTCGTTGTCGTTTACCCACCACTTTTCAGAAGCATGATTCGGTGTGGGCGATCGTCGACCGGCTCACCAAAGTTGCCAATTTCATCCCGGTTAACAGAAACTACAACACCAAGAAGTATGCTGAATTGTACATCTCACGGATCCTATGCTTGTACGGCGTACCCAGCACCATCATATCGGATCGAGGCACTTTATTCGTGTCCCGTTTTTGGGAGCAGCTACATGCTGCGTTGGGGACGAAGTTGATCCGTAGTTCAGCGTACCACCCGCAGACGGATGGGCAAACCAAGCGGGTAAATCAAATTTTAGAAGATATGTTACGAGCTTGTGCTATCTTCCACGGTAAGAATCAGGATGATCACTTACCGTTGGCCGAGTTCTCGTACAAAAATGGGTACCAAGCCAGCATCAGGATGGCGCCTTACGAGGCGCTATACGGGACAAAATGCCGCACACCACTGAATTGATGTGAGTCTGGCGAAAGGGTCACCTTCGGGATTGATCTCGTCAACAATGCGGAACAAAAGGTTCGGCTGATCCAAGCGAACCAAAAAGCCGCCCAATCCCGACAAAAACAGTATGCGGACCGGAGAAGACGTCCTTTACAATTTGAAGTCGGGGATCACGTGTATCTACGTGTATCTCCAATGAAGGGCGTAAACAGATTCGGGGTGAGAGGAAAGTTGGCGCCCCGATTCATCGGTCAATTCCAGATTACACAAAGATGTGGATCGGTAGCATACCAGCTGGAATTACCAGAAACACTTTCCGGTGTGCACGACGTCTTTCAAATTTCTCAGCTAAGGAAGTGTCTTAAGCTATCAACTACCATTCAGCTGGGGGATATTGAAGAACTGAAACGGGATCTCACGTATCGGGAGGAACCGGTTCAGATAATTGATGAAAAGGCCCGAACCACACGCAACCGTACGTTGTGGTTCTGCAAAGTTCAATGGAGTAATCACTCTGTAGATGAAGCGACATGGGAGAGCGAAGGATTTCTTCACGCTAATTACCCCGACTTTTTCATGTCGCACATACGGTAATTTTCCACCGTCCTCTCTCTCATTTTTACCTTATAATCTCAGGATGAGATTCTTTTAAGGGGGGAGGAATGTAAGGGCCTAAGTTTTTTTGGCACACATCCAAAGTGTTCATCACACCACACACACCCCTCATTTGAGGAAAACTTATTAACACCTTTGAAGAGCAAGTAAACACCGTCAACATGGTCATTAGAGAATAAACTCACAAAATGCAAAAGTGGCATTTCCCACATGCATCATATAAGGGCTGAGCATTTGTAAAACACCAACACCTTGCTAGGAATGCTCATGCCAAATTTCACCCAAATCCAAAACCTTTTTGAGGTATTTTTGGGTATAACTAGAAAGAAGCTAGTTTGAACTCAAATTCAATGTCAAACTCCTTTTAGCCCATGAATTCAAAAGTGGGATCCATATTCACACTCAGCACATTTGTGTGAGCTCACACACCAATTTTCACTCCATTTGGAGTTGATCTTGACATGAGCTAATTTAGCAAATTCAAATTCAATTTGAATTTCAAACTGCATATGTGCTGAAAATGTATTCAAACACTTCATAATTTGAATTCTATCAAATTCAAATGGCCAGTTGGTAGATAATTGAAATGTCAAATGGGATTTGGGTCTCTACTGTTTAGATCAGTGAGGAAAATTGAATTTAGGAGGTTAAAACTGGAGTGGGACCCACATGTCAGCCTCACTAGCTGTTTAACCCACTGAAGAACAGGACACTCGGTTTCTCGGGCCTGGGCTGCAGTCGCCACCGAGCTGATCGCCGGTGCCAGATCCTGCTCAGCCTGAGCCGTGTCAACTGACGTCGCCCCCCTCTTATCCCCGCAGCCGAGCCGGCCAGAGGCAGCGCCGACCAGTTCTTCGCTCCTCGTGCAAGAAAGCGTTGCCTTGCCATCGCTCTCTCATATTTGATCGGAGAGCCAGCAACCACAGCCTCCCCACTCCCTCCAAGCTGCAAAACGGTACTAGAGACTCTCCTCCTCCTTTCCCGTCGTAGGAACCAGCCGAGTTCGGTTGCTCTCGGCCTATACCGAAAGTTTTTCCGGTGACCTAAGCTTTCCGCACCTCAGGCTCCCATGGACATCCTAAATGGGAAGGTGTCACACCCAAGCTAAGGTATCCCTGTATGTGTTAGGTTCTTGTGTTGCTCGCCCCCAAACCACAGCCCGAGTGGTTGATCACCGGCGACGAATTTCGTTTTTCCCTTCCATTCGGCACAGACCGACCTTCGGGTGCGGATCCGCCAAATTCTTGTTCCGTAGTTTTTAGAGATCCTCAAACTGCACCTACACAAGCTAGGCTTGGTAGCGAGCAACTTTCCTTCGCAGTCCTTGCAAGAAAACCTTGGTAGACCGGCCATTTCTAGCTTTTCTATCGGCGCTAATGGCGGAAGCCGTCGGGCGCACGGTGAGAGCTCACCTAGGACCTCTTCCGAGCTGCCTTGAGCCCATGTCAATCTTCCCTAGGGTTCACTGATGCTCTACGACCGATAGCTTGATCTTTTGGGGTGCTAGGAAGTCCGGCCGACACGGCCGAAGTTCTTCCGAAGCCGCCGCTCGTCCCCGGCCATGTTCCGGTGATTGTCACGTCGAGCTAAGTCCAGCACCGTGTTCCCCATGTGGGATTAGGCAGAGGCGGCAAAAATCGTTGAGTTTTGCACACGGCAAAGCCCCTCCGGCGAGGGGGGCGGTGGCCGAGCGCGGGAGGTCGGGAGGTAGACGAAGCTCCCGGTCCCACATGTCAGCGGCCGGTGATTTAAACTGGGGATCAGCTGTGGCACCAGATTTGCTGTGGCTGCGTGCGAAGCACTCTGTAGCCCCGTGTGGCGGCCGCTGAGGAGTTGACACGTAGCCCGGTCCCACGCGCAGCGATTTAAACTTTTCCCCGATTTTCAGATTTAGTTCAAACTTCAAACCCACATAACTTTGGCTAGGAATCTCCAAATCGAGTGAACCAAATTTTGTTGGATTCAGATCTCTGAGTATTTTCCAACAAATCAAGCTTCACTTTATGAAAATCCTTGTTTCTCCAGAATTAATTCTTCAAAATTTAAACTGTTTAAAATTTTAACTGGAGAACCCTTTGGAGGATAATTCTGAAATTTGGCTAGGATGTTCACCAAAATATCCCTGAGCTACCATAAAAATTTCGGATCCATTTGAGCTCATTTGATCCACCTAATGGTGTGATTAATAAAACTGTTCCAGAGAAAATGGAAAATGTCCAGAAACATTTTCAGAATTTCCCTGAAATTGTTTAGCTCATATCTTTAGCTAGGAACCGTCAAATTAAGTGAAACCAACTCCACTGGAACCCTCTGAAAATCTAGTTTTCGGAAAATAATGGCTTGCTCCATGAAAATCCCTAGAACACCCTAAGGGTTCCAATTAAAGCCAAGAACACAATTATTTGTGGAAGGCTCAAATGAGCTGTGCTGCAAATGAAACTTGGCCAGGTCTCTGTTTAGGTTGTATCCAAACCACAGTAAAAATTTCAGAGTCATTGGGCCTGTCTAGCAAGACATATAGTCTTCACAAATTCAACTTCAATTCAAATGCATTTAAATTGATACATATATGTATTATCTCATGTAGTCGCTAAGGTTGAGGAGGAGCCCGAAGTCTTAGACTTTATCACTCCAGAGGATCAGCTAGCCTACGACCAACAGCAGCAAGGAAAGCTCTGGTTTGCATTAACCTTTTTACAAATTTTATCGTTTTGAGAACTTACTTTGAGCACCCACTTACATTTTACATTAGAGTCTTGTTTGAAAACCCAAATGCATAGCCAAAAAAATCCCAGGTTGGGCTTAGTTTTGTAAACCTCGATTAGCTACTGCAATGCTAAGATAGTGTAGGATCTGGTACAAGTCGAGTAGTTGGAACTACTCGCGAGAATAGGCTAGAGGCACACTACTCGGGTAAAGGTATCAAATGAAACACATGGCAAGAAAAATGAGACCGAGCGGAGAATAAGGGCAGCAGGACGTTGGGGCCTGGGTGCCATAGCTTCGCTTGTATTGATTGAGGACCGAGCCGTGTGCGGGCCTGTTGAACAAGCTAGAACAGTACCGAAGACCTACCGGATATATGGGGACCGGGAAACCGATGTAATTCGGGTAGCTGGATATTGAGGCATTGCTTGTCGTCCAGAGGGTAGGTTGAGAGCTTGAGGTGTAAATCAGCTGGCGGCACTGTGAATGCGCGCGCAGAGACCTTTTTCTCGGGACAATAGGACCGGTTCAACATTTGGCTGACGGATGAAAGGTGGTTGCGTACGACGTCTGTGATGGTTGCTGTAGGCAACATCGAGTACGGGCGTACGTGACGGGTTATTCGGGTAACCCTGGAGGCGTAAATTGATTATAATCACAGTCCCTCGCAGTTAGTGAGTACCACTTGTTCACTGTACCATGACATAGAAAGAACAGGATAGATACATCTTAAAAGTTTGCTGATTTGAAAGCTATACATTGATTGTTAATGACTGGCTGTAGTTTAGAGCTAATTAAAATTCTTTTCGACCTTGGGCAAAGTACATGAGAGAAATGTGTTTCTTGTTTGATTGCGGCTCTCTCATGTTCCTTATAGCATGAGGTTCTCCACAACTTTCTGCTAAAACTTGAAAGTAAGGTTCAAATAATTAGGCGAGTCCTTTGCAACTTATTTACCTCATGTACCCTGAACCCGTCATTTAGAAGTTTCATGTATAGGAGAGACGGGTCAGACTTGCTGAGCCATCGTGCTCACTTCTTGTGTTTGAAGCCTTTGCAGGGTGTTATGAGGAAGGGACTCCCTAGGAAGAGACGGAACCCCAGGAGGGAAACCCCGTAGAGTGGGAGTCATACATGCTGCCGTGTTAGTGTGCGTGTGTGCTAGCGGGAACACGTTCACGGGCTGAACGTGAACTCGGTGCGTAGTCTATGCCCGTGAGTGTAGACTGAATGTATTTTGTTGTACAAATGTTCATAAACTCGTTTCTGTAATAAAACTTTGCTTCCGCTTTGTATCTTTGATGTGCATTATCTGGTGTTGTGCAACACAGCACCCCTCAGCGTGATCCTGGCTCGACGAGGCTGTGGGGCCGCGTCCTGAACTCAGAATATAACCACGTACAAACGATGTTTAAGTACTTATTACATTGACCCATTGTCTCATTCATGAATATCTAACTTATTCTTGCAGCGGAAGATTCTAAACAACAGCGGAAAATGGCTAAGACAGCAGGCTCCAACTTCAACTCCACAAGCATGTTGACGGTAGTGCGCATGCCTAGTACTTTACCTGTTCCTCGAAGTACTCTTCTCCCGTAGCTGATGTATATGTGGGAATGCAATGGTGAGTACATGTCGTACTCAGCAAGTGCGGGAAAAGTATGACATATAGCTTACAACAAGGCAGGAAATAAAGAGGTTCATTGCAGCAAGCAAATTTTATTTCACACACATGATAAAAAACAGCAACTATTTCTAGTTGAGTTAAATCCCAACATAACCTAGTAATTCAGAAACATTCTTTCATCATAAATCACCATTTATCAATCTTCAACCAGCCAATACTCTTTCTTAATGTCATCTCATTCTCATAAATATTCATAACCATCTCATTTTCCTAGAACCAAAACAAACTCATTGTCATGACCCAAAACAGTCCCGAGACCAATCCCAATGACCATACCCGAATAACCATCCCAAGTTTTGCCTCTAATCATGAAGTTGGCCAGGTGCTTGTAATCAGAAGCACGGCTATCATGATAGTTTTACACTCTGCAGAGGTGGCACCACTTTACTCACAAGTTCATGATTTCGTCACCCGTCAGCGACTAGAGAGAACCTCTATTATACCAGTATACAACCATCGGTGTATGGCCAAGAGATCACAAAATAGCCTTTACAATGGGGCTACTAGAATGTACAGACCCACAGAGGTTTCACCGGCCGGCTCGAATCTCCATTCTCCCACCCACGGGCCCCCTTTTGTGCCATGCAGTTCCTAGGGAAGTCCTCAACAACTCCCATTCCCCGAGCCATCGAACGGTCCATAACAAGCTATCAACGCACCTAATTAGTCAGCTAAGCCGCACCCATATTTGGCCTTGTGGTGGCACTGTTTTCCTAGCATGTGCTCGCATGAACCGGTCCATAGATCTACGGCAAGCAAACCACCATCTCATTCAGCGACATCCACGGACCAAGCTCACCTAGATATCCCCGATTCCATGCTCATTAACATCATCAAGTTCTCATTATCTTTATTCTCATGAGTGCAGTAGCTAGACAAGTGTTATTTCAGCTTCCCGTATCCAGTAAGTTAAGCGAAGCAAAAAGGAAAAACGACCATACCCGACTCATCAACTTTCCTGGCGACAAGGAGGGTTAACAAAACTAGTAAACTCCTATAAAAGGGTGTCCCATCAAGTTGGCACAAGCATACAAGTTTTCGCAAGCAAAACAGTTTCAAAAACATGGGATCAATATGGTCAAGGGGCACTTGCCTTGCTCCTGTGGTTCGTGTTGCTCAAGCGTCTCGAAGTCTTCGTGTTGTAGTTCCTCATAGACGGTCTCTTGAGCATGTCCTTCTCTCTTCTTCCTCCTCTCCTCCTTGCAGCTGGACTTTTTCCCTTGCAATGGCAGCAGCTGATGTTTTACTTTCGAGAAGAATAGGGCGGCGGCCAGGACTTGGAAGCAGGGGTCTTCTTCTCCGGCAACGGCGAGGCGGGGTAGAGCTTCGACGGTGTCGAAGGCAGCAGCAAAGGGGTGGTGACCAGGGCTTGGCAGCAAGAGGCGACAGGCTTGTATTAGCAGGGGTGGCGGCCAGGGAAGGCTATATTTATAAGGGGGGAGATCTCCTACTCCATTTGGAGGAGGAGAAGGACTCTATCCCTAACAGGTGTGGCCAGCAGGGTGTTTTATCTCCAAAACATTATCTCTAAGCTCTATCTCTAAGGTTATCTAGAAGATTTATCTCTAAGGTTCATCTAGAAGCTTTATCTCTAAGGTTTATCTCCAAGATTCTTCTAGAAGCTTTATCTCTAAGGTTTATCCCCAGGATTCTTCTAGAAGCTTTGTCTCCAAGATTCTTCTAGAATCTTTATCCCAATGATTCTTCTAGAAGCTTTATCTCTAAAATTCTTCTAGAAGCTTTATCTCTAAAATTCTTCTAGAAGCATTATCTTTAAGGTGCAGCCAGGGTTTTATCCCATTTCTCTCTCCTTTTAAGTGATTTCTACATGAGAATGGATGCAATGCATGATGATGGAAATGAGGGTGTTACACCGGTGGGCACAGACACGCTCCACGTGGAGACCTCCTGCCCGTTACGGATGGACCGGTTCAGCATTTTGGTTTCCTTTGAAAGGTTACTGCATACAATAGATTAGGAAGGTGTGAAGCACCACACTTCTGAAAGTGGGTGTATGTGACGTGTTATTCGGGTGTCTATTGATTGCAATCACCGTCCGTCGCGGTTATTTGAGTATCGCTTGTTCACTGCATCGTGACGTAGTAAGAATTGAAAGAAGCCAGAAGAATATGATGCATTGATTTATTATTGTATTGGAACCATGTATGCTATATATATAGAGCTCATTAAGTTTATATTCCACTTTGGGCATAACCACATCGTAGGAAAGCATTTCTTGTTTGATTGTGGACTTCCGATGTGAGGGCTGCCTAAGGCACATTAAACTGCGGCTATAAAACTGAAAGTAAAGATTAACATGTAGGCGTGTCTTTATCACAATATTTTTTCCTACCTTACTAATCCCTGCATGTAGAGTCTCATGTTTAGGAGTGTCGGTTAAGCCTTGCTGAGCCATCGTGCTCACGGTTGCAATATTTGAGCTGTTGCAGGTGAGGATTATGGGGAAGGGTCCGAGGACGAGGCGATGCCCCTGTCAGGGTACACGGCCGAGTTGGATCCCTGCAAGCCGCCGTGATCTCCGGTTGTATGTTGCTAGTGTGTTGCGTCCCCGGGCTGGACGGCTGCACTTTTGCATAGTTAGGATGAGGGTGTAGTTATGAATAATACTTCCGATGTTTAATAAGTATTGTAAAATACTTCCGCTATTTTCATGTAAAATAAAAGTTTGTATGTTGTTCTTAATCTTTTCTTGTGTGTTGTTGGGTGCCGCATCGCGCGGCATCACCCTCTGCGATCCCGGAGTGGGAGGACCACTGGTTGGCTCCCCATAGACGTGGTATCAGAGCCGCATTGTGAATAGCATGCTCAAAAAGAGCCTATTTTGAAAACTTAGAAGTAGTCGAGTGAGGGTTAGTCACTATGCCCACATAAGGTCTATGATAGTAGTAGATATTATGGTGGAAAATCTAACTTATGTGTTCTACATTCTGTAACGACGCTCTGCCGTCATGTAAGAGGTAAGGTATGCCACCGCAGGCAGATCAATTGCGGTAAGCTCGCCATACGAGCAATGGTATGTAATGGTTTACCGTGGCTTGGCACGGTAGTGAATATGAGTCTCTGAACCTTTTCATGGTTCTGAGAGCATATGAAAATACTGATTTCCAGCATGCTTTAGGAAAAAGTGAGAATACCCCATCGTGTGGTAAGCAACACGATAGTATGCAACTCTTGAACGTTCAATGTTCAAAGGGCCATATGCAGCGCTCGCCATCGGCATGCCTCAACGGTCATGAGGCAGAAGGTGGTATCCGTTGGGTTGATAAAATTCCCAACCGTGACGACCCGTTCGTGCTCTACTCAGGTTACCCGTCGTTTGGTGTGAAAACACGACCATGTACCTTGAGACGTGGCCTGATTCAAGGACGATCAGTATGGAAATGATATGGACCGTATGTTTTTACTATGATATGGACCTTCCTGGAATGTTAAACCCTTGTGTGCACCATTATTGTGTGGTCTTTTGCAGGTACATTAACCACGTTAGAGCATGACGTTTAGAAATCATTTATGAGCGACGTTCTTAGTTCCACCTTTTGACACGTATATGCCGGAATGCCAGCTTAGAATTTTCTTTGGTGAGGAAACATAGTACCGAGATGAGCTATTAATTGCATAAAAAGGATATTTTCAAAGAAAAGAGTCAATTTGGAGTTTAGGATTCAATTTAGGGGTTATTGAACTCCCATATTGAACTAAGAGTCAATTGGGAGTATAGATTCATTTCCAAAGACTTAGGAACAACCTCCCCTATTTCGGCAGAATTTTTGCTGAACTGAAACAGGACATAACTTTTGGTTAGTTGAACCAATGGAGGTGTATGATACTATTATGGAAAGGTTTTGAAGTCTTCTACAACTTTTCTGTATAACTCCATGTGAGACCTATGTGTGCTGAATACATTGGCTTAGTATTCATTTACTAAGTTTTTGAAGTGTTATGGCTGTTTTTGAGGTGTTCACGTAAGGTGTTGTGGTTTTCGGAACTAACGTGAGTCAAGTCGCGGACTTGTGCATGAAAGTATTGGTTGTTTATTCATTTGCAGGTGTTGCTTGAGTTCAAGATATGGCTGGTGACGGGATCCATTGAACTAGTTTAGGGAGAAGATGAGGTTCAACAACCAACTTCGAGAGAAATTGTGCTTGAGATGATCGAGAGGTTGCGCAGCATGTTTGGATCAAGAACAATGCATATGAAGGTATCGTGAACGTCGTTAGAAGGTGATTGCACGTGTGCAAGGATGCATGGACGTGGCAACATGGTTGCAAGGCGTGATGAAGAGATGTGGACGTAAAGAATTGGTAGGAAAGGTCCAACCGACTGGATTACGGACTTAGGCTGCGGCTGAGTCGGTTATGGCTCAAATATGGAAAGATTCGAGTTGGTTATGATAGGATTTTGTGTGCGACATGATGTGGACATCACTCCTGCAGATATACACAACACTCACATGGTAGACATGCAAGGTCCAATTACTAGAGCTCGAGCACGACAATTGAATTTAGAGGTGAGCTTGTTCCCGAACAATTCTTTATATGTGAATTTTGAGAGTATGTTGCTACCTAATGGATTAATTATGATTAGGAACCATGGAGTGGACATGGAGATACATGGAGAGGGGTTTGGAGGTGTGGAGGACCAGAAAATACACCAACAAGAAGTTAGAGACCGAGCCCAACTCAAACTCGAGTCCAACTCGGGCCCAGGAGCAGTCCACCTTAAAATGGATGCACAGGAGGCAAGGATTGAACAGTTCTACATATGCACGGAAAGCTGAGAGGATAAACTTTCGAATTGAACTGGCCCCACATCAAAATTCTCTCGGAGTCGACGGGAAACTTCGAAACAATATAAAGTTTAGAGTCTGTCAGGGTGTTGCATCACCTAGTTGGGCCATTGGGCCTTGTATCGAGTCCAAGTCCATTATGTACGTGTCTTAGGGTTAGGTCACGACCCCAGCACCCCCCTGGTCGTCCTCCACCTCCTTTATACCCCCTAGCCGCCGTCACAAACAGCCGGGTTTTGCTTAGATTATTCTGTCAAGAACAGTTTCACCGTTCATCGGTTTGTGAGACCCCAACTTGAGTGCTTCATATCTTTCAGCAATTTGGTTGCATTCTTTCTTGTTCTTGCTTGTGTTCTTCGATTCGCAGGCAAGGATTAGCCTTCTTGGTGAGGTCAACCGCGCAATATCGGTTGATAACCTGAGGAGACATGGTGCTGCGATTGCAGGGTTCAGAACGTGTTGTTCGGAAGCCGTATCGATTTTTGTCAAGTCTCCACCAAATCGAGAGTTATCAGAACCTTTCGGAAGATCGGAACCCCTGTACACATCAAGTGGTAATCAGAGCTTTAGGTGCACCGTCAGGTTCGCCTTCCCCTAGTTTTGTTTATCTTGAACTCGTCCTATCGTCCATGAAAAAGCCAAAAAAAATTATAGTCATAGGTTTCCCCATACCAGACCAGGTTTAGCCTTTTGCACAATTCTGTTTTGGAGTCTGTAGTGTTGAATTTGTGTCCTAGTTCGTGTTTTGTTGCTGGTTTAATCGTGTTTTATTCCTACTTTGTTATTCCATCCGCTGCATTCCATCGAAACCCTAGCTGCCACAATCGTTATCAAATCGATCACCATAACTATTCATTGTGCTAGGGTTATCCTTGTTCTTCAGTTTTCATCACATATTACGTGAGTTTATCCTCCTTGATATACGCACACCATCCCACACGTTGTCACTATCATATCCAATTTTTTTTCTCACCACCGTTTCCAATTCAGCTCCACCAAAAACATAATCTTGTGGTGCTGTCTTAAAACAGTCATAACCTTGGCATTGGGTTAAATCACATTGCCCAGATTCACTTTGGAAGATTGATTATTTGGCATCTAAAGGCTCAATAATAATAATAAAGAAACATATTGAATTTCTGTTGTCCACATCTTCTTTTTTCAAGTGAGCTGAAAATTTGTGCGACGTGTATATTAGTGCTCCTGATTTCACGGCAGATATAAAAAAATCAAAGAAAAAATATAGAAAAGAAAATTTGTGAAGAGGAGCACAAATACCAAAACTTGGGTGTGTTATTTTGCCTTGTGGCGCAATTGTTCCTGCTCAATTATTGTCCTTATCATTCATACTTCTTGCTGTCTTTTTCATAACATCCGGGATAAGACACGAGTAGGCCAGCAACTAGGACAAGTGTTTGGACATCTATTCAGCATTACTATCTGTTATTGAATTGTGTGCTACTCACATATATTTGGCCATCCAAACTCCACATTCATCCTTTCGAACAGCACAATTTTTGACCCTTGCAATCGCTGAATCACGTCGTCCAGGTATCCTTTGCCTTGTTGTGGTAATAAACTTGTAAGAGCTTGGTAAGACTCGACCCATTGCTTTGTGAGTTCCACCATCATTGCGTTGTAGTTAATAGGGAAAATCTTGTTGTTTTCCATATTATTCTTGCTAACAATGTCAGATCATGTTGATCCTACGGAGTGTGTTTTGAAAAGTGAGATGAAGGGTTACATAGAACAAATGATGAAGTCTGTCAAGGAAGCAATCGCACAAGGGGTAAAATATTATCTTGCTGAACAGAGAATACCCCACACCCTTGAGAGGTTGGACACACACTTAAGGTCGCTAGTTGGAAGGATTGATGATATGGAGACCCACCTACCATTCAGCCATGATGCTACCCACCACAACAACTTTGAAGAAGAAGAAGACGTGTTGTGTGATGTCAATGGAGAGGTGGATACACGTGCTGCGCAGAATGTACATCTACGTCAACGCCTTCATCAAAACACTCATGGTATGGTAGGAAATAACATGCGTGGTAACAATAACCGCCCTCTTGATGACCCTTTTGCTAAAGTTAAAATTTCCATACCTTCATTTTCTGGTGCTTATGATGCTGAGGCATATCTTGATTGGGAAATGACGGTTGAGCAGAAATTTAATTCCCACCTTGTTCCTGAACAACATAGAGTTCGACAAGCCACTAGTGAGTTTAAGGACTTTGCTATAATATGGTGGAATGAACTAGGTACCACACGCTTACAACCTGATACATGGGAACGTTTAAAAGAAGCTATGTGTAATCGTTTTGTTCCTCCATCCTACCAACGTGATTTACGAATGAAATTGCAGCGCTTAGAGCAGGGAAATAATTCTGTCCATGATTATTATGCGGAGCTTCAAAACGGTATGATACGATGTGGGTAGTAGAGGACACTGAAGATAAAATTTGTCGTTTCTATGGGGGGTTGAGACGTGAGATACAGGATATTGTTGATTATAAGGAATTTAATACTGTCAACCAGTTGTTCCAGCTTGCTATGCTTGCAGAAAAGGAGTTACAGGGTCGTCAACAAAAGAACAAGAGCAGCAGCGGTGCCTCCTACACTCCACGCACGACAACATCTTTGGGGGCGTACAAGTCATTCCGTTTTGATGCCCTTTCACCAAAACCAGCAGCCAAGCTTCCTTCTGGCAGCAACAACGTTTCAGCAGCACCGAAACCACCACCTGCACGACCTGCGGATTCGGGTAAAAATTCCATGCAGGTACCCGCCAAAAGTGCTTCATCCGTTGCTTCAACAGGACACACTTTCTACATTCAGTGCCACCGCTGCCATGGTCTTGGTCATGTGCAAAAGGATTGTCCTAGTCAGCGGGCATACATGGCTACAGAAGAGGGAGGATACATCAGCACCTCCGATGTCGATGACAACAATGATGATGAAGCTGCCACGGACAATGATGGGGAACATGTTTTTGGGAGTGAAGACACATCAGCCTACATGAACATCATTGTGCAGCGGGTGCTGAACACACAGGTACAACAACTTGATAGATTACAACGCCATAATTTGTTTCAGATTTTCTTTGTCATCAAGAACGGGCGAGCACGTGTCATCATTGATGGAGGAAGCTGCAACAACTTGGTGAGTTCTGAATTGGTCAAGAAGCTTAGCTTGAATACACGACCACACCCACATCCGTACTATATTCAATGGTTGAATGATTCTGGAAGAGCTAAGGTAACACAAACTTGCAGAATTCCGTTTTCCATTGGTACATATGTTGATTCCGTTGATTGTGATGTGGTACCCATGCAAGCGTGTTCACTTTTATTGGGTCGACCTTGGGAACATGATAAGGATGCTTTGCACCATGGTAGAAGTAATAAATATACTTTTATGCATAAAGGAAAGAAAATTACTTTGATACCTTTGACTCCTGCTGAAATTGTACAAGCTGGTAGGGAGAGAGCAGGAATTTCTAGTAGTTCTAAATTAGAAAATCAACAAGTCATTAATTCTGTGTCACCACCAAATAATGAGAGATCTACACCTAGTTCTAAGACTGAGGGAATTAAATTAAGGGTCGTGTAATGCTTGCTACAAATTCAGACCTTGCTGAAATTTTTTATCATGATATTTGCTGTGCATTGGTGTGCAAACAAGTTTTGTTCTCCATTGATGATATTGCTAGGTCTTTGCCTCCAGCAGTTACTAACTTGTTGCAAGAGTATGAGGATATTTTTCCAGCTGAGATACCCCCGGGACTTCCACCTTTGAGAGGGATTGAACATCAAATTGATTTGACTCTAGGTGCAATTTTGCCAAACCATGCTGCATATAGGACCAACCCCAAGGAGACTAAGGAAATTCAGCGGCAAGTCCAATACCTTTTGGACCGTGGGTATGTACGTGAAAGCCTTAGTCCTTGTGCTGTTCCTGTACTTTTGGTTCCTAAGAAAGATGGTACTTGGCGTATGTGTGTTGATTGTAGAGCCATTAACAATATTACTATAAGGTATTGTCATCCTATTCCTAGGCTAGACGACATGCTTGATGAGTTGTGTGGTTCTATAATTTTCACTAAGATTGACTTGCATAGTGGTTACCACCAAATAAGAATGAAATTGGGAGATGAATGGAAAACAGCTTTCAAAACCAAATTTGGGTTGTATGAGTGGTTAGTAATGCCTTTTGGTTTAACTAATGCACCAAGTACATTCATGCGTTTGATGAATGAGGTTTTGAGAGCTTTTATTGGAAAATTTGTGGTGGTTTACTTTGATGATATCTTGATTTATAGCAAGTCACTGGATGAACATATGGATCATTTACGTTCTGTTTTTAATGCTTTGAGAGATGCACGTTTATTTGGTAACCTTGAGAAGTGCATCTTTTGTACGAATTGTGTTTCCTTTCTTGGCTATGTTGTGACTCCACAGGGAATTGAGGTGGATGAGATGAAAATTCAAGCGGTCAAGAGTTGGCCAATACCTCAAGCCATCACACAGGTAAAGAGTTTTCTTGGTCTTGCAGGTTTCTACCGACGTTTCGTTAAGGATTTTAGCACTATTGCTGCCCCATTGCATGAGTTGACTAAGAAAGGTGGTGTTCCATTGGGGGAAAGCATAAGAGGAGTCCTTTGACACCTTGAAGGACAAGCTTACACACGCACCATTGCTGCAACTTCCTGATTTTAGTAAGACTTTTGAATTTGAATGTGATGCTAGTGGAGTTGGCATTAGTGGTGTCATACTGCAAGGTGGTAAACCGGTTGCATACTTTAGTGAAAAACTTAATGGTCCTGTCCTGAATTACTCCACATATGATAAAGAATTTTATGCTCTCGTACGATGCTTAGAGACATGGCATCATTATTTATGGCCTAAAGAATTTGTTATTCATTCTGATCATGAATCGCTAAAGCATATTCGTTCTCAAAATAATCTGAATCATAGACATGCAAAATTGATTGAATTTATTGAGTCTTTTCCTTATGTCATTAAATATAAGAAAGGGAAGGATAATTTGATCGCTGATGCATTGTCTAGACGATATAATATGCTGTCCCAACTTGATTGTCGAATTTTTGGACTTGAATCAATTAAAGAACAATATGCTCTTGATGCTGATTTTAAAGATGTGTTTCTGCATTGTAGAAAAGGTCATACCTGGAATAAATTTGTACTGGATGATGGATTCTTGTTTAGAGCTAACCACCTATGCATTCCAGTTGGTTCCATTCGTCTTTTGTTATTACAGGAGGCACATGGTGGAGGTTTGATGGGCCATTTTGGCGCAAAGAAGACGGAGGATGTTCTGGCCACACATTTCTTTTGGCCAAAGATGAGGAGAGATGTAGAGCGGTTTGGGGCTCGCTGCACCATATGTCAGAAAGCTAAGTCCCGTTTGAATCCACATGGTTTATACATGCCTCTTCCCACTCCTTCCATTCCTTAGGCGGATATCTCTATGGACTTTGTTTTGGGATTGCCTAGGACTAAGAGGGGGAGGGACAACATTTTTGTTGTGGTGGATCGTTTTTCTAAGATGGCACATTTTATACCGTGTCAGAAAAGTGATGATGTTGTACATATTGCCGACCTTTTTTTAAAGAGATTGTTCGCTTGCATGGTATGTCTTCTACTATTGTTTCAGATCGTGATGCTAAATTTTTGAGTCACTTTTGGCGCACCCTATGGAACAAGTTGGGTACAAAACTGTTGTTCTCTACAACATGTCACCCACAAACTGATGGGAAAACAGAAGTAGTGAACCGCACTTTGGGCACCATGGTGAGAGCTGTTTTGAAGAAAAATTTAAAGAAGTGGGAAGAATGTTTGCCACATGTGGAGTTTGCATATAATCGGGCAACACATTCTACCACCAAGGTAAGTCCTTTTCGGATAGTGTATGGATTCAATCCTTGTGCTCCTATTGATATCTTGCCTTTACCTACTAGTGAGAGAACTCATAATGATGCAAAGGAACGTGCTGATTTTATTTTGAAAATTCATGAGACCACTAAACACAATATTGAAAAGATGAATGAAAAATATAGAATTGCTGGTAGTAAAGGTAGGCAGGAAGTTAGACTTGAACCGGGTGATTTAGTTTGGTTACACTTGAGAAATGATAGATTTCTATAACTGAGAAAGTCTAAATTGATGCCTAGAGCTGATGGTCCTTTTAAAATACTTGAGAATATTAATGATAATGCATATAAACTTGAGTTGCCTCCCGAGTTTGGGGTTAGTCCCACGTTTAACATTTCAGATTTGAGGCCATATTTGGGAGAAGAAGATGAGCTTGAGTCGAGGATGACTCCAATGCAAGAGGGGGAGGAGGATGTGGACATCACTCCTGCAGATATACACAACACTCACATGGTAGACATGCAAGGTCCAATTACTAGAGCTCGAGCACGACAATTGAATTTAGAGGTGAGCTCGTTCCTGAACAATTCTTTATATGTGAATTTTGAGAGTATGTTGCTACCTAATGGATTAATTATGATTAGGAACCATGGAGAGGACATGGAGATACATGGAGAGGGGTTTGGAGGCGTGGAGGACAAGAAAATACGCCAACAAGAAGTTAGAGACCGAGCCTAACTCAAACTCGAGTCCAACTCGGGCCCAGGAGCAATCCACCTTAAAATGGATGCACAGGAGGCATACGGACTCCGTTTTTGACGTTCTACATATGCACGGAAAGCTGAGAGGATAAACATTCCAATGGAACTGGCCGCACAGCAAAATGCCCTCGGAGTCGACGGGAAAATTCGAAATAATATAAAGTTTAGAGTCTGTCAGGGTGTTGCATCACCTAGTTGGGCCATTAGGCCTTGTATCGAGTCCAGGTCCATTATGTACGTGTCTTAGGGTTAGGTCACGACCCCAGCACCCCCCTGGTCATCCTCCACCTTCTTTATACCCTCTAGCCGCCGTCACAAACAGCCGGGTTTTGCTTAGATTATTTTGTCAAGAACAGTTTCGCCGTTCATCGGTTTGTGAGACCCCAACTTGAGTGCTTCATATCTTTCAGCAATTTGGTTGCATTCTTTCTTGTTCTTGCTTGTGTTCTTTGATTCGAAGGCAAGGATTAGCCTTCTTGGTGAGGTCAACCGCGCAATATCGGTTGATAACCTGAGGAGACGTGGTGCTGCGATTGCAGGGTTCAGAACGTGTTGTTCGGAAGCCGGATCGATTTGTGTCAAGTCTCCACCAAATCAAGAGTTATCAGAACCTTTCGGAAGATCGGGACCCCTGTACACATCAAGACACAAAGTTAAGTTGTTTTAGGAATGTGAGATATGTTCCTAAGGTGTTAGGAAGTCTTAAGATTGCTTCTATCTGCGTATCGAAGAGTCTTGAGCAGTTATGGAAAGTTTCGATTTAGAAACTGAGTAGGATTAGAGTCCTAGTTTGAATTGGGTTGGCCTCCGGGCTGGTTATATAAGCAAGGGAGGCCAGAGCTCGTGGTAAGATGACCTTGGGCTGTTCCTCTTATGTTTTGATCAATAAAATTAGTAATTTAGAGGAGCTTTTGTGCCTTGTTCGTCCGACTAGTTTTTCTCATCGCGTTTCTGGACAGCACGACAGTGCTTCGGTGTTTTGATCATAACTCGAGTTTTACAGATCCAGTTGACGTGATTCTTTTCGGGTTATCTTCACAACTTGATTATCTATCATCTGTGAAAATTTCACGGTCATTTGATTTGTAGTTTCTTCTCTACACGAGTTTCTTTGCAGTGTTGCAGATCTGGTTTTTACTCGAGTAGAACAGATTGACCCTCGTTTGATCTTTCAATCATAACTTGAGTTTTCTTGACCGATTTCCGTGATTCTTATTGTCGTGTCTTTGTGACTTGATTCTCTATAATATATACCACTTTTGTAACAGTTGAACACATTTAGATCAGTCTCATACACGGTTTCTTTAACAGATTGATTTTCTGCCGAGAGGGTTTTTTGTTGCTTCCGCTAAAAAGTTTAAATCTACCATTCACCCCCCTCTAGTATATTTTCACGTGCTCTTCGATCCTACAATCGGTATCAGAGCCATGGTGCTCTAATCTTTGTGCTTTGCACGTGTTTTGACTAATCATCATGGAGAAATACTCTGCAAAACCTTGTGTGTTCAGTGGCATTGATTTTCAGGTTTGGAAGGCATGAATGGAAGCTTTCATCAAGGCACAAGGCTTCGCAATATGAGAAAAGGTGTACAAGCCTTATGATGTGCCGCCAAACGATCAAGTCACGGCTAAGAACATGAGAGATGCCGACAACAACAACAAAGCACGGAACTTGATCATACAAGGATTAACTCAAAGTGACTTCGACCGTGTTGCACACCTCCGATCTGCATACGATGTGTGGAAAACACTTTGTGACTACCACGAAGGATCCAACACGATCAAGGAGGTAAGACAAGATATGTTTAAGAAAGAATACATGCGCTTCGAGATGCAACCTAGTGAGTCAATCGATGACCTCTTTGCTCGCTTCAATAAAATTCTCAGCAACTTGCGTAGTGTCAACGTTAATTTTTCAGATGCTGAAAATGCTAGGCAATTACTAAGTGCATTAGACATGTCAATTTGGGAGATGAAAGTTACATCTATTCGTGAATCTACTGTTATGAGTACACTTACATTAGATGTGTTATATTCTAAGTTAAAAACTCATGAAATTGACATAATATTACATAAGAACCCCAACAAGTCTCTTGCATTTGTTTCACAACGTGACATGCCTAGCTCTAGTCAATCTTCATCTTGTGGTACACTTTCTTTGTTGTCCTCTCTAACCCTTGAACAGATTGAAGAGTTTCCAAAGGAAGAACTTGCACTCATCTCTACTCGGTTCTCAAAAGCATTGCAAAATGTGAGAACTAGAAGGAGAGGAAGTGTCGGACCTCAACAATGCTTCAAATGTGGTAAGACAAGACATTTTCGTACGGATTGCCCTAACCTTTCAGTTCTTACTTCCCGTGATGAAAAGCAAACTAGGACGAAGCACTCCTCTGCAAACGATATGAAAAAGAAGAAGGGTTTTATAGGACGCCAATTGGTAAATAGTTTTATCTCCACACTTCAAGAACTTGGCTCAAGCGATGTGGACATCGGAAGTGATGAAGATGAAGATGATTTGGCAAACTTATGCTTCATGGTGGGCAAGTCAAGTTCAAGTGTGGAGGAGGCAGAACACAACAGCGACAATGAAGAGGTATGTCCTACTTGTGAAGAAATGTGTGATGCTATTTCTCGTGCCACTGTTATAGTTAAGAAAAAGGACAAAAAGCATAGGGACAATGCTGTTAAAATTGAGTCACTAGAATATGAAATTAAACGTTTGAAATCTTTGATTCCTAGTGATGATTCTTGTTCCTCATGTGATTTAATATATGAACAATTGTCCTCTCTAAGAAGTGCACATACCTCCACACTTGATAAACTTGAGTTAGAGATTGAAAAGAACAGAGAGCTTGCTGCACTTAATGATAAAAACTTGAAAGATGCTTGTTGTTCTATAATTGATTTGCATTGTTCTACTTGTGATGATCTTAATAAGAAACTACAAGATGCTATGAATGAAATTTCTATATTGAACAATGCTTTACGTTCTCATGAAGTTAAGTATTGTTCCAATTGCAAACTAAAAGGAAAAAAACTTCATGTCAAAACTACCTAGACTTGTCTAAAAAATTTGATGACATGAATAGGACACTAGAGCGGTTTTATAATGGGAATAAGAATCTGAACTTGCTGTTGAATTCTTCTAATTGTTGCAATGATAAAACTGGTTTAGGTTTTGATTCCCGTGCTCATGCTAAATCACATCCACCTAAAATTGTAAAGTCATTAGGAAGTGGTTTGACTAAAACAGTTCCTAAACAAAAAGAAGTGGTTTTTAAATCTGCAGGAGTGTTGTCTCATTCGGTTTCAAATAAACATGTTGTCTACTCATCTAGACATGAACATAAAGTTAAATTTCATTGTACCTACTATGGTAGAAATGGTCATGTCATATATTTTTGTTATAGACTAGCTAAGCAACAGAAAAAGGAAAGAATGGTTGCTAGATCACATAACAACTGTGCAAAACCTGTTGCGTGTGCTGAACCGAATGTTAGTAATATGCAACCTGCTGTAATGAGTCAAAAACATGCAAAGTTTGCTTCCGGACCTACTGTTTTTAGTGCTACTCATGTAACACCTCGTAGGTCAGTAGTTGGGTACAAAAATCCTCAAACTTTGGCTCATAAACCTGCTGTTTTATCTCAGCCTTTGCGTGTTACTTCTGCTGGACGTCGTGTGACTCAGTACTGGATTCCTAAATGCCTTTTGACTAACCCCAGTATTGAGTCATCGACGTATTGTACTTCTATGTAGGTTACACGCTTGTGGAAGGAGAATATTTGGATTGTGGTTTCAGGATGCTCACGCCACATGACCGGTAACAAAGAATGGTTCTCCTCCCTCTCTTTTGTGTCACGTGTAGAAAATGTTACTTTTGCCGATAATTCTTCAACTCCTATAATTGCTAAGGGTTTGCTTAGAGTAAATAATCACTACACTTTAAAATATGTGACACTTGTTAAAAAATTGAAATACAACTTGCTTTCTGTTTCACAATTGCTAGATGAAAATCTGGCAATTATTTTCACTAAAAATTGTTGCAAGGTGGTAGATTCAAATAGTGAGCTCATTTTTAATATGTCTCACTTTGGAAGAGTTTTTAAAGCTGATTTTGATATGTCATCCTCTAAGCATAGATGTCTAGTTGCTAATGATTCAAAAGACTTATATTTTTGGCATCGTAGACTTGGTCACCTAGGCTTTGATCATCTCACACGTGTTAGTGCTCTTGGTCGCATACGTGGGCTGCCTAAGCTTAAAGGTGAGAAAGAAATTGTGTGCTCTTCTTGTAGGCACGCTAAGATGGTTGCAGGTTCACATGCTCCTCTCACAATGACCATCACAACTAAACCGGGTCAACTTTTGCACCTTGACACTCTAGGACCTTCACGTGTTCAATCCTTCGGAGCTAAATGGTATGTTCTTGTGAATGTTGATGACTATTCTAGATACTCTTGGGTTTATTTTATGGCATCTAAGAATGAAACTTTTAGTCACTTTAGAACCTTATTTCTTAGATTATCAATTGATCACCCAGGATCTTTAAAAGCAATTACAAGTGATAAGGAACCAAATTTAAAAATCAACCATTTAATCACTTTTGTGCTGAAAATGGAATAGATCATCAATTTTCTTCACCATGTGTACCTCAAGAAAATGGTGTTGTAGAGAGAAATAACAGAACCTTAGTTCAGATGGGTAGGACTATGCTTGATGAATATCAAACTCCTAGAAAATTTTGGGCTGATGCAATTGCAACTGCTTGTTATGTCTCAAATCGCGTTTTCTTGTGTGCTAAGCTAGGTAGTGTCACACACTTTCAGGTCTTTGGTTGCAAATGCTTTGTTAAGAAACATGGTAATCTTGATAAATTTGAACCTAGATCCATTGATGGCATGTTTCGTGGCTACCCATCTCATACTAGAGGCTACCGTGTGCTTTTACATGACACTAACAAAATTGTGGAGACTTGTGAGGTTTCTTTTGATGAAGCTAGCTCAGGCACTAGCTCTAATATTGCAGGACCAGACCCATATCTGCAGGGGGAGAGTATTTTCATCGAAGAAGATGAAGAAGTGATGCTGCTGCCCGAAAATTCAGGAGCTAATGACATTGTTCCAGCTCCTGATTTTGATTCACAACCAGCACCGACGACCAGCATTGCTGGTCCAGATCATCCTCAAGTCACAAGTTCTTCAAATTGTGATGAACATGAAGAAGAAGGAGATTGAGAATTGTCTACTCCCCTCCGGGTCCTCAAAAGTCGTCCTCCACAACAAATGATTGGAAGCTTGCACGAACGAGTCACATGGTCCAGGTTTTGTGATCCAAACTGTCACGCTCATTCTGCATTTGTTGCTTCCTTTGAACCCAAAGATATATCACACGCACTCACTAATGAATCTTGGATTATTTCATGCATGAAGAGTTAGAAAATTTTGAAAGAAATAATGTTTAAAAACTTGTACCTCCACCTCAAGTCACACTCTAATCGGAACGAAATGGGTGTTTAAAAATAAACAAAGTGAGGATGGGGTTGTGGTTAGGAATAAGGCTAGGTTGGTTGCTCAAGGTTTCACACAAGTTGGAGGACTAGATTTTGTTGAAACTTTTGCTCCTGTTGCTAGATTAGAAGCCATAAGAATTTTGTTACCACTTGCTGCATCTAAAGGTTTCAAGTTATATGAAATGGATGTTAAAAGTGCTTTTCTTAATGGCTACATAGATGAGGAGGTTTATGTCAAGCAACCACCGGGTTTTGAAAATTCAAATTTTCCTAATCAAGTTTACAAACTGTCCAAAGCCTTGTATGGTCTTAACCAAGCCCCTAGAGCATGGTATGATAGGTTAAAAACATTATTACTTGAAATGGGGTTTACCATGGGCAAGGTTGATAAAACTCTTTTTGTACTTAAGCATGGCAATGGCTCATTATTCGTTCAAGTGTATGTGGATGATATTATCTTTGGTTGTGCTTCTCATGATCTTGTGTCCAAGTTTTCACCTATGATGAGTTCAGAATTTGAGATGAGTATGATGGGAGAACTCATACTTTTTGGGGCTGCCAATCAAGCAAACCAAGAAGGGTACTTTTGTGCATCAAACAAAGTATACAAGAGACCTTCTTAAGCGCTTCAACATGGACAAAAGCAAGTCTCTTCGGACACCAATGGGTACAGCAACGACACTTGAACTTGATGAAGATGGTGAACCCGTGGATCAAAAAGAATATAGAAGTATGATTGGATCACTTTTGTACCTCACGGCATCAAGACCGGACATACAATTCAGCGTATGTCTTTGTGCACAATTTTAAGCTTCCCCACGTGCTTCACATCGTCAAGCCGTCAAAAGAATTCTCAGGTACTTACATGGAACTCAAGAATTTGGGATTTTTCTTCCTTCTTCCTCAACCGTTACTTTGAAAGCTTTTTCGGATACTGATTTTGGGGGTTGTAGAATTGATAGGAAAAGTACATCGGGTGCTTGTCATTTTCTTGGTAATCCACTTGTTGCTTGGTCCTCTAGAAAACAAAATTCAGTTGCACAATCCACAGCCGAATCTGAATATGTAGCTGCTGCTAGCGCTTGCTCAAAAATTCTTTGGATTGTTCAAACACTTAAGGACTATGGGGTTGATTTAGATAGTGTTCCACTATTTTGTGATAACACTATGCCATTTGCATTTCTAAAAACCTCGTACAACATTCGAGAACAAAGCACATTGACATTAGGTATCACTTTCTCCCTGATAATGTTGAAAGATTGTGCTTCACCATGTAGATATCGAACAACAAATGGCTGACATTTTTACAAAACCTTTGGATTTCACTCGTTTTTGTTTCATTCGTAGTGAAATAGGGGTTATGCATCCTCATGGCTTAAATTGAGGGGGAGTTTTGAAACTTTGGAAGTCTATGTGTGAATCTGAATTTAAAATAATATGAGCATAGTATTTCATACATATATGACTTTTTGATTCCTTTTATATGCTAAAAGTTCTTACTACATTACTCATGTTATACATTTTGTAGTTTTTGCTATGACTAGTAATTGGAATAATTATTTACACTAAATCTGGTCATGATCGAACTTTCTTGCTGTTTTAAACTCATTGCATGCTCACAAGTGCTTTTAATAATGAAAAAATAATCAATCAACTATTCACATGTTGAGCTTTTATGTTTGAATGAAAAATTGAGAAAAAGATCAAGAGAATATGCATGCATCGCACTTCTTCTTATGAGATGGCTTATCATTGCACTTAGATATGAACTTGGAAGAAGTTGTGTATGACTAAAACCATGTCCTTAAGCTTTTGATTGTCAAATGACATAGGCTTGGCTTGGTTGGTTAGAATAAGGCTGATGCGGCATATAATCTCTTGCAAATGTCATATGATCTGAATTTGTGCTTTGAAAAATAATTAAAATGCAGCAACAAGTGTCATGCTTTCAGGTCTTGACATAGTTAAGTTTGTGAGATCATGACTTGCTTAAATTGACAATTACACTAGATCTCTAGCATGGCTTACACTACTTTATGTATCTCATTGATGTGATAGTGTAAGTTACTTTATAGTATGGCTTGGATGAGCTTTGTTTTATATGTATATGTTATAAATATGATCATAACAATTAAAATTTATCTTTTGAACCTTGTTGAATACATTGTCAAAGGGGGAGAAATTGATCACACATTGCACGATTCACAAGTGTTTTGGCACGATTCTTCTCTGGGGGAGAATTTTTGTTTTTCTTCTCATTTTATTTATGATTTACAAAGGAGGAGAAATATGTGTAGGGGGAGAAATTTTTGTTTTGAAATTTCTTTCTCATTTGATTGTTTTCAAAACTTTTCATGTGAATAAGCCAATGTTCGGATTTTAAGTGGTGTTGCCAATGCATTCATCAAGGGGGGGATTGTGAGACCTATGTGTGCTGAATACATTGGCTATGACGATAAAAGTTTTGAATTCTGCCAAAACACTCTTTCTGTTAAGATCCAACGTAAGGTCGGACTTGCTATGGCTAGGTCCGACATGTGTTTGGTTAGCTCCGGTGGTAGGTCCGACTAGCTTTGGTAAGTTCCGGTGCTAGGTTCTGCTAGCTTTGGTAAGCTCCGGCTCAAGGTCCGGTTAGCTTTGGCAAGGTCCGGAGCTAAATCGCAATAGTTCTGTTTTTACCATGCAAATGTTTTGAACTTGCTTTACATCTATGCAATGTTTGCTTAGTATTCTTTTACTAAGTTTTTGAAGTGTTATGGCTGTTTACGGTGGTTAACATTTTGCTATGGTTTACAACATGCTTATGTGAGGTGTCCACGTAAGGTGTTGTGATTTTTGGAACTAACATGAGTCAAGTCACGGACTTGTGCTCGAAAGTATTGGTTGTTTATTCATGTGCAGGTGTTGCTTGAGTTCAAGATATGGCTGGTGATGGGATCTATTAAACTAGTCTTAGACAGAAGATGAGGTTCAACAACCAAGTTTGGGAGGAATTGTGGTTGACTTGATCGGGAGGTCGAGCAGCATGTTTGGATCAAGAACAATGCATATGAAGGTATCATGGACGTCGTTGAAAGGTGTTTACACGTGTGCAAGGAGTGCATGGACGTGGCAACATGGTTCCAAGGCATGATGAAGAGATGTGGATGCAAAGAATTGGTAGGAAAGGTCCAACCGGCTGGATTATGGACTCAGGCTGCGGCTGAGTCGGTTATGGCTCAAATATGGAAAGATTTGAGTTGGTTATGATAGGATTTTATGTGGGACACGAAGTTGAGTTGTTTTAGGAGTGTGGGATACGTTCCTAAGGTGTTTGGAGGTCTTAAGATTGCTTCTAT
Organism: Neostapfia colusana; assembly: GCA_030760725.1. Lineage (NCBI taxonomy): Eukaryota > Viridiplantae > Streptophyta > Magnoliopsida > Poales > Poaceae > Neostapfia > Neostapfia colusana. The sequence goes on along the minus strand of JASWHV010000005.1, from coordinate 31,115,989 downwards.
CTGCGTATAGAAGAGTCTTGAGCAGTTGTGGAAAGTTTCAATTCAGAAACTGAGTAGGATTAGAGTCCTAGTTTGAATTGGGTTGACCTCCGGAATGGTTATATAAGCAAGGGAGGCCATAGCTCGTATTAAGACGACCTTGGGTTGTTCCTCTTATGTTTTGATCAATAAAATTTGTAATTTAGAGGAGCTTTTGTCAAGTCTTTCTCGTCGACTTTCTGGACAGCACGACAGTGCTTGGGTGTTTTGTTCATAACTTGAGTTTTACAGATCGAATTGACGTGATTCTTTTTAGGTTGTCTTCACAACTTGATTATCTATCATCTATGAAAATTTCACGGTCATTGGATTCGTAGTCTATACAATTTTCTTTGCAGTGTTGCAGATCTGGTTTTTACTCGAGTAGAACAGATTGACACTTGTTTGATCTTTCGATCATAACTTGAGTTTTTCTTGACGGATTTCCGTGATTCTTGTTGTCCTGTCTTCGTGACTTGATTCTCTATAATATATACCACTTTTGTCATGGTTCAACACATTTAGATCAGTCCCATACATGGTTTCTTTAACAGATCGATTTTTTACCGAGGGGTTTTTTTGTTGCTTCCGCTAAAAAGTTTAAATCTACCATTTACGCCCCTCTGGTAGCTTTTCACATGCTCTTCGATCCTACACTCCAAAACAAAATATCCCTCCAAAGGGATGAAAATCTCAGATGAGTATGCACTGTCTAGAAACAAGGCTGACTAAAAATGCTCTCTGGAATTTTCTATATTTCGACCATAACTTCTTGTAGAAAAATTTCTAGGGGTCAGGTAAGACACCATTGGAAAGTGTAGGATATGTGCTACAACTTTGTAGTGCAATGTTTTCCCATATTGGGGGCAGAAATAGTTGGAATTTTGTGAACAAAACAGCCATTTGCAAAGGAGGTGCTGTCAAAATTCCTGAGAAAAACTTGTCAAATTGTAAAAATCATAACTCCTAAACTAGAAAAGCTATGGAGATAAATAAATACAATTTAGATTCCCTTTTGAGTTTACTACAACTTTGTTGTTGAACTCTAGTCCAGATTTTGCTTCCAAAGTGGTCAAAACAGTCGAATTATCCAGACTGGTCAGCTGGACCAGAAGCTGGACAGAGAAAACCATGTTTGAAGTTTTCAATTCGAACCACTTGGTTTCACGTTTCGAAATCCAGCGGCTGTTGTAAAACAGTGAGTTGGATTCGAAAATATTATGTATTTAACATATCACTTCGAGCGAGGACATGTTTGGGTCTTGTACAATAGCGAGGATTTACGCATGCTAACGCACTTAACATCCCGTGGCGGCCCACAATGGTCAAAATGAACTTTTAATCCATAAAGGTCATTACTTGTGAACTCGATTGCGATGTATATTTTGTATAAAAGTGTATACTTTATCCATATGTGTGAATGTTATGCGTATCATTTGTTCCATTCTCGCACTACTATTGCATAGACTGGATGAAATAAACAAACATGTGCTGACCGTTTGAATGGTGTGAATGCAGAATGGTGCGTACACGTTCGACGCACGAGGAGGGAGGCCCTAGCCAGAGTCGTGGTGACGAGTCTCCACCCCTAGAGTAAACCACGACGCAGCGAAAACCACCTCCTCCACCACCAGAACTTCTAAGAAATCTCGTGGAGGTTCTCGCCGCAGTACTCGGCTCGCGCGACGAGCAAACCGAGTTCCTGCGGATGCTGGTGCAGCAAAATGTGTCCCGTTAGGGAGGACGCCAAGACAATGGGCAACGCCAGCCCCAACAGAGTTCATACTCGGACTTCTAAGTGACCCATCCACTGGTCTTTACAGAGGCCGAAGAGTCTTTGGAGGCGGAAAGCTTCATCCGCACTCTTGAGGTGAAGTTCGGTCTACTTGGTGCACCAAACACTAGAAGGCACTGTTTGCAGTGCAACGGCTTCAAGGGGAAGCCGGTACATGGTGGGCGAACTACATCGCCTCATTACCGGCTGGCCATGCCTTCACTTGGGCGGAGTTCCGGGAGGCGTTCCGTGCCTATCATATACCTATCGGTGTTATGCAGAGGAAGCTTCAGGAGTTCTTGGAGCTGAAACAAGGCGAGAGGAGTGCTCATGATGTTGGGACGCCGCCCCAACAGTCCAGGAATCACATTGGGTGGTGTCGTGCGATGCAGCACCCAACAGCACACATCCGAAAAACACACAGACACAACAATATATGTCTTTAATACATACTATTGTCTCATTTTACAAATAATGTACAGCGTACATTGCAGTGGAAAATAAGAATACACTCACGGACTAATAGCCTACGATAAGCAAAATGAAGCCATCCTGTCCGCGGATGCTTCACACTAGCACCAAGTCAAACCCCGGCAATGTGCAGGGTTCCAAAGTGAGACTCACACCCCTCATTGGGTGCTGCCTCGCTCGGATCTCCCTTCCTTCCTTATGTTGCCTTATGCAACGTTACCTGCAAAACAGTGGATCAACAAACTGTGAGCTTATGCTCAGCAAGACTTAACCGAAAACCTACACATGGAACTCTAGATGCTGAAAATAGAGGGCTGAATAGAGAAGTTTGCATAAACGATGAACTTGAGCTAATGGAGAGTCCTTACTTCAAGTTTTTAAGCAACTTTTATAACCCTCGCATTTACATCGAGACTCCACAATCAAACAAAAAACGCTTCATCTCGATGCCACTTGCTCGAGGAGAAGGTAAATTTAGTGAGCTACCCTAGACCCATACATACCTTGCGCCATCAACGCCGAGACTCCACAATCAAACAAGAAATGCTTTGTCTCGACGCTACAAGTCCAAGGTAGAAAGTAAATTTAGTGAAGGTGTTGATCATCCCTCATCTCTACTGTGAGCGACGGTGACTCGAACCAAAAACACCTGGCTGACACGACACATACGCCCGTGTGAGATAGGTGATCAAACCATCCCCTCAACATCGTATGTGGCAACCTTTCACACGACACCCAAACGTCGAACCGGTCCCACCAACATGGAGTAAGTCTCACTACTGCAAACCCTCGTAGAGCTGACTTCTCTCTCCTTTCAGCATCTGCATAACACGGTGGGGATTGCCTCGACACCCAGGTTAACATGTTGCATCAGTTTCCTGGGTCCCATATAGCCGGTACACAACTCAAACTTATCCAGCGGGGCCACACATGAGAACGGGCCTTAATCGACTCAGACAGAGATTAGGTTCACAGGACCACGTCCTTGATCCTTCCATCCATACTGCTCGGTCTCCATTCCCAACTAAGAGGATCAGTTCCCAACTCTTTCGATTGATCCCCCTTAATCCCGGTTCACGAGTAGGAAATGACCTACTCGAGTTATGCCTCTTTTAATCCACTTTTGCAAACTTGTTAACAGCAGTTCTAATTAAGTAAAAACCTACTCTAAATCAAACTCCAGGGATTTATTGGGTCATGCATGTGGAGTGTCATACAATCTAGACTTAGTGCAATAATCAAAATGCTAGACATTATAAAGTGAGTACAAATAGAAACTTGTAAATTTTGATGCAAACCGGGGCTTGCCTTATTGTTGATCCCGACTAGATTTTCTGTCAATATGAGCAAGTCAGTGGCCTCCGAAGTCTTCTCGAGCAATATTTCTATCGAAATGATCGAATAAAAGAAATACGTTTATAATTGCAATTAAAAGTGATATATCACTACAGAAGCAAAATAGATGAAGACAGAGGATTCTATGGTTGAAATTTGTACAGAGGCTTTCCAATATCATGCTATGGTATGGTAACATTTTCAGAAACTTTTGAGGAAGGAGATGGCCCCAAAAATTCTTGAAACCTTTAACCTTCAATGATTTATAGGAATTTCATTAGGCTTGGTCATATGGAGAAATTTGATATCCTAATAGGCCTGGACCTAAGGTTCCTAGTAAAATTTGTTTCAAATTTTTCTAAGTTTCCTAGTAAAACGAGATTTGAGAGATTGGAATGTATCCAGGGACTTAGCTCATGATAGGACCGCATGGAAAGTAGCAATCCATGTGCCAGAATCGTAGTCTTGTTTTTTCTTTTCTCTTTTCTTTTTCTTTTTTTCTTTTTTCTTTTTTCTTTTCTCTTTTTCTTTTTTTTTTTCTTTTTTTTTCTTTTTTTCTTCTTTTTTCTTTTTTTTCTTTTTTTTCTTTTTTCCTTGTTCTTATAACTCTTCCTCTCTTTTACTTCATTGATATTGGGTTTCATGTCTAGCCGACCCCAACAGGCTTGGGATAAAGGCTTGGTTGTTGTTGTTGTTGTTGTTGTTGTTCTGCTGGCCAGAATGGAGGATTGAAATGCAAATTCTATTTTCTGGAATTAGTTTCTGTGATTTTTCAGCCCATTTAAATAACCCTGAGAAAACCTACTGATTAAGCCACCTTAATAATCTCAAAAAATCCTAATATTGTTACTGGATCTCAGGAACTATTGGAAAGATTTGCTGCCAAAAATTGAGAATGTTTCATGAAGAATTGTTCCTGGAATTAATCGCTAAAGGATTTATTATAAACAACTCTAGAGAAATTCCTAAGCATTTTCGTAGCTAGCAGTTTGTTTCTACGCAAAGTAATCTTCATAAGGATTCCAACAAAATTGGTCTCACTATTTTTGGAGTTTCCTACACAGAGTTATGGATTTTCCAAGTTCGAACACTCTCTGTTTTTATTTTTACACAGAGCAATTCAAAAGCGGGCCAACGGGTCAGGTGTTTCTTCAACCTCTCGCCAGAGCACGCGCGCACGCCGGCACATAGGGTGGCGCACCTCGTTCTCCTCCATTTCTCCACCGTTTTTGCTCCGGTTTTGCCCTACACGACCCTTGGAACGTGGCGCAGCTGCCGGGCAAGGTCTCACCTCATGAAAACCACCGGAAACGGGTCGGCACCGACGGCGGCGCTCGGCGGCACGACATCGACGTGTTCTGGCGTGTCCCTTGCCTCTTCCGACGAGATGAGTTGCCGTACAGCACCCCTAGAGGTCGTGGAACGTGAATCCGTGCCCTAACCGAGTCGAAAACGCCGGCAACCTAGCTGTCACCGGTGGACCGACGTATTTTCGCCGGCGGTGGCGATTTCTCGTTGCCCGGATCAGAGGAGGGACGGTTTGCTTCATGCTTCGGCGTGGGAGGGCGCTAGGGATACTAGTTTCTGTGGCTTGAATTGTAGAACGGATGATCAAGCACTTAGGGCGAATTTACAGATTCTAGATTAGGTGGTTCTTCACGTACACTAGCGCCAAATCCTGAATTCCGGCTAGCCAGCGGTGGGAACGAGCAAGGGGGGTCCGGGATGATGATATAGACGTCATAGCGCACCTTTAAGTTGCTTTGCTCGAGCCGTAGGGGTACGGGAACGGCCAGGCAACGTGGAACCGAGATGGCGCAATGTTGCTCTGTTTTCCCGGAGAAGAACGGCTCGGTTGCGGCGGGGGAAGGCCGGACACGGGCTGAGGACGTGTTGGGGAGGTAGAGGAACGATGGGCGCAGCTCGTGGGTGGCTGTACCGGCATCAAAAACATTGGAAACCGATAGGCGAGGTTCACCGAGAGGTGCACCGGGTGCTCTCAGGGGAGCGCGCGAAGGAATGATCGTTTTCTTTGGTTTCACGTGTGAAGAGGGATCACGAGCAGAGAAACTGGACTTTGGTTTGACAGCCGCGAAGTTTATCGATCAACAACGCTGTGGAGCGAGCTGCCTTTGGGAGTACATCTAAAGCAGCTCGGTGGAGCTCTCTCCCCCTCGGTGTCACTCTCACACAGAAAGAAAACTTCCTTGTGTCTCTGTTTCACTGACCTGCAGGTCCCACCGAGGTCTCCCCCCACACAACATTGGTTTCAAAAATTTGAATTTAAATTTTTGCAGCACGTTCTACAAACTGAATTTGAATAGCGGGGAGTTAAACCTTGCTTGTGCTCAAATTTGAATTTCTGGGTTTATTTCCTCTTCGGCTAAATTCCTTTTGTAACCTTTCCTTTATTTCATGTAGCCGAAGTTTAAATTTGAAAAGTGGTAGCAAATTTTGAAAGAAGAATTTGAATACAGTGGCTCATCCTCTCTCGTGGCCCTAATTCAAATCCTATGTTTCACCTTCTTTGTGCTAAACTTTCTTTACCATAGTCTAGCCTCTATTTCATGTGGCAAAATTTCAAATTTGCAAACCAATTTAGGAGAAGCATACCCTGCTGATTTGAATTCCACAGAAACACCAGCAAGGCTCAACTTGGGGATTTTACAATCCTCCCTCCTTAAAAGAATCTCGCCCCGAGATTAGTAAAAGAACGAGATGGATGAGAATGTTACCGGTGATAGTTCGATAACAGTTCCGGGCAATTCATCCGAAGAGAAATCCTCGATTTCCCATGTAACCTCGTTGGCGGTGTGGTGATTCCAAAGAACCTTGTAGAACCGCAACGATCGACGCCTTGTTTCACGAGTCCTTTTGTCGAGGATTTGTACCGGATTCTTGATGTAGGTGAGATCCGGTTGTAACGTTTCATGCCTCCTGAAAGAACCTCCGACGGCTCCTTCAAACATTTCCTTTGTTGTGAGACATGAAAGACGTCATGTATGCCCGGCAATGATGTGGGTAGCTCCAAACGGTATGCTACTGATTCACATCTTTCCGTAATAAGGAACAGGACCAACAACACGAGAGCTAGCTTTCCCTTGACCCAGAATCGATGAATTCCTTTCATCAGGGACACTCGAGGACAGGCTTGATCTCCGACTTCCAAAATACAAGGGTCGGCATTAACTCATTAACTCGTTGAAGTTACTCCGAATTATCAAGGTCAGTTTTCCCCTTACTTAGCATGGAGGCTACGAATGAGCCATTCGAATGCTCGTGCCTCCAGGTTCACATAGTTAAGCGTGTATGATACCAATGCTCGTGGCATCCCTCCCTCCTTGTTTCCAGACTAGAAACTTATCGAGCTTTCCCTGGATTATTCCAGAAAGAACATGCTAAGCAAGGCATGTCTTCCGGGATTACGTCCACGTGAGCTGATGTCCAGCTGGTAGGGATGCAAGCTGATTCGCCCACTAGGTACTAGGGAAACTGTGAAGTTGTTGCGCCATGTACAGTACTTTCTGATGTTCGATGCATTGAAGCAACTCGAACTTAAACTCTATGGTACGGATCTAGTTACCCACCACCAAAGGATCCTAGGCCTCTATGATGACCGGTGGTTGAGTCGCCAAAAACTCAAAGTATGAACTCGTTTGAGGTTGGCGAGAGCCTTCATCTTGACATCTATATTGAGGGTTTGTTGATGGCTTGAATCTTCACTATCCTAATCTTGACATGGATAACCAATACTTGTCTAGATTAATTGGGTCCTTAAAAGCTTAGTGTAGTACTTCCTCAACATGAATCAAGGTGTTTGGTGAGATTAAACAATGAATCGGTAATCTCACCTTGAATTGGCATTTTGACCATTTAATCAAAAACTAAAGGCCTTGCTTGAACATAAGAGTAGCCACAAGTCAAATCCACTTATGTTATCAACATAGCAAAGACCCACTACATATGGTAACCATAAGGGTGTCAAAGTCACCATATAATCTCTTAAGATTGTGTTGAAATATTGTCGCGAGGTTGAGCAATCAATGTATGCCCCACGATGAGAAGTTAGTTTAGTTCTGACAATTATGGCACTCGGAGCTAAACAAATCATGGATGAAAGTTCAGAAAAATACAAGGGATGTTGAGTAATTAGTTTCCCTTGTATTATTCAAGGAAGTAGAATCAAGTAACTTGATCAATAGCACAAAGATGTGATAAGACCCAGGTTAGTAGACATTACTTAATGTGTTGAAAAGTGATACTCAATCTTGCTCAGTACCTTGGTTTTCATATGTTATATGGTGCAATGCATATGCACATAGTATGGTACAAATCATGCATATGTATGGTGCAAAATGGTGCATATGTATGGTGCATACAAGGTGTTGCGCATTATAGGTTGCGCATTTGTCACTGCTTCTCAATATGTATGGTGCATCGTCTTTTTATATTTTGAGCAAGAGTTAGTACGACAATTCAAACCTGATTAAGAATCATCTTCAACTTGGCAAGGTATAAATAACTTGGTCATGGAAGGTGCTAAACACGGACTGTCACTTCCATGTTGTGACCAAGTTCAATGGAATTATGTCAACTGTTTGACAAGATGGTTGGGGAATATTCCATGAAAACTTAGCTACTATACGTTGGCTGCACCTTCTCCCTTTCTCTAAGTATTCCCCTAATCTGTCAGTGTGAAGAATGAACTACTAGTCCTAGCTCCCAGTTAGGACATCATCATACTGGGTTGAGGTTACTAGAGTTGTCACAAATTGTGACTTGCTAAATCTTCTTCTTCTCTTAACTCTTGCTATTATGGTGAGCCTTTGTGTGTGCGTGGTGAAGACATTGAAACTATCATCTTTCCCGTTGATGACGAATCTTGTACTTAAACTTTGATTACTTGAAGGTGTAATTCCCTCTTGTTTCTTGGTGATGTCATACTTTGGTGTATAACAAATGGTTGATCCATGATTTGGTTTACTTGGATGTACTCCTCCCTCCTTATTAAGTTCCAAAGTAGGATATCGAGGACTTAATCTATAATATTCTTATGGGAAGGTAATGCACAAACCTAGCCTCCTAGAGCGGAAATTACACCAATTTTGATTGCCGAGAGGGTTGATGCTGTAGTCTATCTTCATCTCTAGGGATGGTCTTGTACATGACCACCTTCTGTGGTTGAAGTCGACAATGATACTATGGAGAGTACTAGGAGCCTGTTATGAACTTCTGAGAGTATGAAAACACTCCTACTCACAACAGGTCATCCGGTGCTGGACCGATCAGTTTCTCGATAACTCGGTTCACAACTGACCGGTCTGCACTACAAATTTCAATGCAGCAGAATTAAGACCAGAGGAGAATACCAAAGTTCTGGATCACTTCAGTATCCTTCCAAGGTTATTTATGTGACTCCATATCAATTCAGGTTCAACAGATATGAAGTTTGAAAGTTGATAGAAATTCAGGGAGAATTTCAGCAGTACCCCACCGAGAGGTACCCACTTTGATTCAACTTTTTCATACAGTTCCGAACCCAGTTTGTCAAAAATCACAACTAAAATGTTGTAGCCTAACTCACCAGATTTTCATAAATGTATCACACAAACTTTGATAAAAATGTAGACAAGAAGTGATGGTCCAAAACCATAAAAGTACAGAAACTGAACCAGCTTCTGTTCTAGGGTATAAAATCCTAATTTAACTTGTGAGTCTGTTGTGGGAGTGAACATAAAAATTGAAAAATACTTCCATATATTTCCAACAAGTGTGTATTTGCCTTCAACTAAGTTCCAGATCGAAAGTTATGAGTTTTTAGAGTTGACAGAAATTCTGGAAAAAAATTCAGCAGCACCTCCCCTGTAAGTGCTCACTTTGGGTCAACTTCTCCATACAGATAGAAGCGTATACAGACCAAACTCATGATTACATAGTTGAAAAAAAATTCATAAGATTTCTATAGTTGTAAGATTTCCCATTTTACAACTCTTATACAGGAAGTTATAAGCGAAACTCCAATCAGTACAGAAACTATGCACAGACTTTGGGTACTCTGGACAGTTTCATTGGTACTGCTGATTTCACCCCTTTACAGGAGGATTCTGCCCTGAGGTTGAACAGAAAACTTGTAAATAACTTCTCAAGCTTTTCAAAATGTATTTATATGACCTATTTGCATTCCTGGATCAAATGATATGATGGTTCAAAGTTAACAGAATTTCTGGCAGGATTTTGACAGCACCTCCCCAGAGGTACCTAGTTTCAATCCACAATTCAAGATAATTATTCTCCATTTTTGGCAAAACTTTGAATTACAAAGTTGTATCATATCTCATGCCCTTTCCATAAATGTATCACAATACCCTTAGAGATTTTTGCACCGTGAGTTATGGTGGAATTACAGAGACTCTGTTTCAGGTTCTACCCATTTGTAGCAATTTTGGTTTCTGAGGTTTTTGACCAACTTTAAGTGTGTTTCTGTCCTGGAAGTTGATAGAAAAGTTTTAGAGGACTTCTCCACCTTTCCAAAACTGTATCACACACTAACATTAGTCTTTTCTACAATGAGTAACACCCTGTAAAAGTTTCAGCAAAAATACTGCCAAAACAGGGGACTCTATTTTTCGGTCTCTCTACACTCACATATACTTGAGTTAGTTCCTAAATGAGTTTTAGGCAATCACTTTGAACTGTCTTCATGCACATTCTACAGAATCTTCAAATTTATGAGGTGAGTGAGGTGTTGAGGCAATTTTTTCATGATAATGCTGGTACTACGTTCCTCACAAAAATAGAAAATCTTAACCGGATTACATCCAGCATATACGTTCTATTAGTGGCACTAGAATCGTTCACTTGCAAACGTGTTCTACTCGTAATACGGATACGTGGTTAGTGTAGCTGCAGAAAACCACTCAATAATGATGCACACATAGGTTTTCTCATTTCAGGCAGGTCTATATCATAATAAAAACATACGCCCCGTATCATTTCCATACGGGCCGTCCTTGAGTCAAGTCACGTCTCAAGGTACATGGTTGCATTTTCACACCACACGACGGGAAATCCGAGTAGAGCGGGTTGTCGCGGTTGGGAATTTTATCAACCCAACGGATACCACCTACTGCCCTGCAGGGCACGCCGATAGCAACCGTTGCGTATGTCCTCATAGGATATGTGGCGGACCGGAATCCGCTCATCCAGGATCGCAGAGGGTGGTGCTGCACGATGCGACACCCGACAGCACACATCATAAGAAACCATATTGTATTACATAGAAAACCAACTGAATTGTACAAAGTAGTACAAGACTTCAGTTACAAACTATGGAAATTACAATAGCGGAAGCTAAGTTTATACAACTGAAAGTGCATCTAGGCATCCCTTGTGGGTTTTGGTTGATTTATAACAAACAAATGAGACCCTAACAAAATCGTTGAGATGAGCGCAGGTTTTTAAAGAAATTAGGAAGAAAGCGCAAAAAGAAAGGAGAATGAGGATCTAAAATGATAAGAGCTCAGGATCTGAAAAGATTAGATTACTTAGTATGGAGTGTGTTGGAGAAACACACCCCAAGAGCTCAAGTGAAAGAAATCACACTAACTGCACAAAAATCAGCATGTGCAGACTAGTCCGATATCAACCGGACTAGTCTGATTTCTCTCTGACTAGAAAACGGACTAGTCCGATATGGACCGCACTAGTCCGATTTGTCTCTGAGTAGACAACGGACTAGTCCGCACTCTTAAGGACTAGTCCGGTATCTCACAACACTTAGGGTTTTCTACACGCCGCACACCGGACTAGTCCGGAGTCCACCACGGACTAGTCCGGACATCACAAACCATAACGGTAACCTTTGGAAACCCTAGAATAAATAGAGGTGTACGGCCATACTACCAAACTCTCTCGACCCCCTGCACCGTCACACCTTCCTAGAGCCCAAAATTCACATCTCTCCACACATTCTAACCCTAAAAGGATCAAATATTTGAGGATTAGCAATTGATCAAAGGAGAGACTTGTTCTACACATCTTGAGCTCTTGGGTTTGATCTCTCGCACACTCTTGTTCATTTATTGTACATCTTTTGAGTGGGCTTGGTGGTATTCATTCACTGTAATCCTTGGGGAGCCCTCAACTTGTGAGAAGGCCCCTTGAACGATTTATTTGCCCTTTGTGATTAGTGGAAGAGGATCGGCCTTCGTGGCGATTCAACGAGGGTAAGGGTTGGTGAAGACCCGGTCCTTCGTGGACTCCTCAACGGGGATGTAGATTTTCTTCGTTGAATCGAACCTCAGGATAAAATCTTGTCTCTTGCTCTTGTGTTTTATTGTTCATCATATTCTAGGGTTTACTTAATCTTGTGTAATTCACGTTGAAATATTGAAACTAAAGTTGATCTCTATCATTCATTGTTTCACTATTGTAAAAATCTAAGTTCCCAATTAATTTCCGCTGCATAGGGTACTAGAAGTGAAAATATTGATCAACCTTGATCTTTCTAGTCCATGCATACCGAACTAGTCCGCACAGTACCGGACTAGTCCGATTTGTCTCTGAGTAGACAACGGACTAGTCCGCACTCTACCGGACTAGTCTGATTTCCCTGTATTTGATAAATCTATTAAGTGTTTCAGGGATTAACAAAGAATCAAAAAGCCTATTCACCCCCCTCTAGGACATTCAATTGGTATGAGAGCCAAACTCTTCAAAAGAGACTCACCGCTCGAAGAGACGATGTCGGACATCAAGGATGTACACAAGAAGATCGACGATGAAAAGGGTCAGGGATGAAAGGACTCAAAAGCTAAAGAAGCTACTTGACGCCATTCAAGATAGTGAGGACGATGATGAGGAGGTGCTACAACTCAAGGCTCTTCTACGGAAGAAGGCACTTTCCCCAAAAGGGAATGTAACACCCCAAAATCCTGTTAAGAGGGGAATTTAAAAAATTTTGGGACGTATTGCATGTGGTGCAGAAATTCAAATTTAGTTTGGAATTCAAATTCAAACCAGAAAAGAAATGGAAAAAGAAAAAGAAAAACAGAAAACCCGGCCAGTGGGCCGAAACCCACCAGCTGGCCCACCTCGCCCCCGCGCTAGCCGCAGCCGCGCGCCCCGTTTTCTTCTCACCGACGTGTGGGGCCCGCCATCTTTTTCCTCCTCGCACGCGTGCTCGGCCGACCGGGACTCCTCTCTCCCCCGAATCGAAACCACCCCGGATACCCGCGTATCCCAGCCGAAGTTCGGTTCGGGACGACTCAAACTCGATCACAACCGAACGCCGCCCTTCCCCGGCTATATAAACACCGACATCGTCCTGTTTTTCACCCGCGATCGGCTGTTTTTCTCCCGGTGAGAACCGAAGCTCCGATCAACATTTTCTCTCAATCTTTGCTCGGGTTCTCTGATCTAACGCGCCGGTCGTGTTCCACCGCCTCCAGGAAATCACGCAGGTGCAGAAAACTCGGTGGTTTGCGCTTCAGACATAGCACCGACGAGCATCGCCGTGAATTCACCTCGGACCTCGTCGCCGACCGCCTTCCAGGACCTCCGACCTCAAGAAAAACTACGAGGTGAGATCCCCGACCTCCCCTCTACCGATCTATGCCATGAAATCCCAGTTTTAGGAAGAATTGACGAAGATCCGAAGTATTCCGGCGAGATCGCCGCCTCCCGCGCCGCGCGCCGCCGGGCAGCGCCGCCCGCGCTCGGTCAGAGCGACGTGGCCGCTTGTGCGCCGTCTATTTTAAATCGCACGGTGGAATTGAAATCCCCGCGTACCGGTTCGACGTTATAATCTCAGCCGTCTGTTTTAAATCGGACGGTCCACGTAAGCTCCGCATTATAAAGGCCAGGATTCTTACGCGCTACCCCCTGGGGATCTCGGAAAATACGAGCTAGCCCCGGAAACTTCTGATCTAGCCCCTGGAACTTCAGAAATTCATGTAAATTCAATTAAAAATCAGTTTTATCCCCTGGACTTAATAAAAATTAGCAAAACCCCTTTGCTATGCATAGTTAGGCCACTGGAAATTCTTAAAATAATAAATTAGACCCTGTAGTAGGGTGAACTTAACTTTTTAACCCTATATGATATTTAATTTAGAAATTTGAATGTGTGACTAGGATTTAAATTTAAAAGGAAATACAAACACATTGTAAATTCAAGTTTAAACTCTACTAACACTTGGAAAACTTTAGAATGAACTAAAAATAAATTTTAGGCTGAAATGAAATCTGTTTGGGTGTGTTCATGTTTATTAGTTCTAGGAACACATTTTTAGGTTAATAAATAATTTTGAAAATGGGTAAAACATATTTAAATTAGTTCACATCAGAGGAGAAGTTCAAAAATATATTATTTAATATTTTATATCAGAACCTATTCTGTTTAGATGAGCTGTCTTACTATTTTCATAATAAAGTTCACATTTAGGCATAGGAAATAAATCTGAAAATATAGCAACTAGGTATGCATAACTAGAAAATGATAAATGAAGTTTCCAAATCCAAAGATTTCAGTTTAGGATTTGGTAGAGGATCTGAAAACCCATTTGAAGTAGGAAAATACGTTTCATGCATAATTGGTAGCTAAGATGTGTATCAATGGAATATAAGGAATTTGTTCAAATTTGAAATTCATATATATAGTGTGCAAACATAAATCTGAATACCAAAATTTAGAGATCTTATGCACATGTTTAAAAGTGCATGTAAGCCCAAAATCAACACACATAGAGTAACCACAACACATAGAAATGTGAATGACTTTCATAGATGTGAATGTGTGGTTTGTATGAAGTGAAAGTGTGAACTATGTCTTATGGATTGTTGTTTTCTTTTGCTATGTGTGTTGGCATGAATAGAACCTGCCCCAGAGCAAGTTCTTCCCTTCCAAGAACAAGATTTTCCATTCCCAGAGCAGCAGGAAGAAGGCAAGTGTCTTTGACCACTTTGATCCTATGCTAGGATGTGTAGATAGAATTATTTGCATTGTCAATTGAAATATGAAACCCATGCTAGGAAGTTTCCCTAGAATTGCATTACCTTGTTTCCTTGTAGCTTGGGTTGGGATTTATTTTATCATGTCATTTATTTATATGCTTATGCTTAGCCATGCTTAGAAGGGATAATTGGGATATGAGACCATCAATTTAATTACCTTACTCTTGAATGAGATATTATGAGTTATGTAGAGGTAGGGATCAAGGCAAGTTGGTTGTTTTGGTTGGTGTTGGGTGCACGAGACTCGGGTTTGTGTTTAGTAGTTGCCTGGATCCTAAGGACCGGTTCATGGAGCATGTAACCTGGCTTTACCGTGCCAACCACATGCTGAGATGGGGCAGCTTGGCCAATTAATTAGGTGTATCCTTGGCGTAGTATGGGTGTGTTGGATGGTGCGGGGAGTAGGTGTCAGCTGGACTACCATATGAACCGCAAGGCTCAAGAGGAGGCCACTGCAGCGGGGTTGGAGCCTCTTGTATGTTGTTAGGGGTGAAACCTCAGTGGGCCCACGCTCGTCGGGAATCCCTTTGTAAAGGCTTCGTAGTGATCTCCTGGCTACACACCTGGGAAGTGTGAATGTGGTTCGTGGCTGCAGAGTCAAAAACTGTCATGACAGCCGTGCTCACGGTCAAGAACGGCTTGGACTTATTCATGATTAGAGGATGATGACTTTGGAAGTTGTGGATGTTAAGCGGGGAGCTTAACATTGGAAATGATGTTATGGTTATTTGATTATGATGATGGGATGGGAGATTGGGACCATTTCACCTATGTAGTAATGTAGGTGCTTAATAAGCTAAGGTGATAGGTATTAATTGCGTAGTGCTTTAACCTTGAGTTCAACCTCTCCTTGCTCTAGCCATGCATGACAAAATTTTCCCACACTTGCTGAGTACCATCGGTACTCAAACTTGCATATTTGTTGGTTTATATTGCTGCTCAGGTCAAGAGAATGATGTGGTGTTTAATGATCAAGACTTTGGACCTGAAGAAGGTTTCTAGGTTCATGGAGTCACCAGGGCAACGCCTGTGTCGGAGCCCACAAGGATAATATTCCGCTGCTATTTTATTTACTTGTTATGAACTCAGTATCGTCCATCGAGACATATGCTATGTAAGACTTATTTATATTCGACACCTGGCTTGTAATAAATGATGCTTCACTATTTGTCATCACATGTATGAGAAAATGATCCTGGCATACATGTGATATTCACTCGGTTGTTCTTTGGAGAAACCGGGCGTGACAGAAGTGGTATCAGAGCCAAGGTTGCCTGTAGGAACGTGGACCTAGGTAGAAATGGATGTATTTAAGGACCCTATTTTCTTAAAAACTATTTTACAAAGGTGTGGGTTGAAAAGTGTTATTTAATGGGGTCACTTTATTCATCTTACCCAACTTTTATTCAAAATAGGATTTTTGTTTAAAACCATATCTAACTTAAGTTTAAATGCTTTTTGTTTTAGATGGTTCGCATGATCCGCACCGCTCGCAAGTCCACCGGAGGGAGAGTTCCCGTAGTTGCCCTTGCCCAGAGAGAGGAGAGCCGTCCGGTGACGTACCTCTCCTACGGATTGGCAGTAGGAGGCTTGTTGCGCCGTCTTCGACGCATGCTCCAAGCCGCCGGCAATACGGGCAAGCTAATCATACACTATAGCTCCACCCGGACCATACGTGAGAAGCAGGAAGAATGGAGTTCAGAAATGAGGATTATCCACAAAAATCAGCTGCTTAAAATCCACCGCTCTCCAGCTTGTCGAGCGACATAGGTCGATGCGGAGAAGGATGTCACCTGGGAGGCAATCACCTGCTAGAGTCACATCTATCGTCGCCACCTGGATAGGACTGAGTACATGTATGTCCTCCAGCGTGAGAGCGGTACGACGGAGTACAAGTACCCGCCAGTGCAGCAGGGGACTTCCCATGAGCACATGGACTTGTGCTTGGAGGATGCTGCTATGCTCAGCACTCGACTGCAGGAGTGTCAGCAGGAGCTTCAGGATGTTCGTGACACCCTGAAGGAGACCGAGGCGTTGCTTCGAGCCAGCTTGAGGGCGAGAGAAAGAGGAGATGGGAATGAACTGTGTGTCACCGTGAATGACACATGGACTCTTGACTCCCCAGATCGCCGGGCGATCAGGCGTCGTCGCACTTCTCCACCAGCAGCCTCCCCATCCAAAGCGGAGTCAGAAGGCAGCCGCAATAATGAGGAAGATCCCGAGGAGCCGGCTCAGTGATACGAGTCGTGTAGAGTCCTTCCCCATAGTTCAGCAGGTTATCGAGTAGGCAAGTCAATACCTTAGTTAATGGTGTGTTAATGTGTAGTGTGTGACGTGAGTTGTGGAAGCCATGAGCAATTGTGCACAACCTCGTCTTCTGGATTGCTTTGCTTTGATGAGTGAACCCCTATGAAATTAATAGTGCATTTATTTTTGTGTGAGACATGAATCCTCAGAAAAAAAAATATAAATACAACAAGGCCTCAACATTACAAAGTGTAAACAAGTAAAATTGGTAAGATAATACGCAATGCTTTAAATTGACATTTGGTTGATCATGATAGATGGACGGAAGAGGAAAGGGTCGTGGTGCCAACCCCGCCAACAACAACGATGAGGCCGGCAACCCTCATCTTTCTGGAGGCCAAGACAGGGGTGGTCGCCGCGAAGGAGTTGATCCCATCCACCAAATGCTTGCGAATCAAAATCAGCTCATCCAGAACCTGACTCAAGTGGTGGCCAACTTGCACCAAGCTCCACCTCCACAAGCTGCACCACGCCAACCAAGGTTGAGCAAGTTTCTAGGGACTCAACCTCCAAAGTTTGCAAGTGCTGCTGAACCTCTGGAGGCAGATGATTGGCTAAGGACCATTGAGAGCAAGATGAGGATTATACAATGCCAAGGGTATGAGAGGGTGCTGTTTGCCTCTCACCAATTGCATGGACCTGCTGCTGATTGGTGGACCGCTTACATGGCCGCCCATCATGACTCTGAGAACATCACTTGGGAAGAGTTCAAGTGTAGCTTCCGCAACCATTACATACCAAGGGGTGAACTTAAAAACAAGAGGAAGGAGTTCTTGGGATTGCAGCAAGGAAACATGACTGTGAGGGAATACCTCACTAAATTCACTCAACTATCCCGTTATGCCCCACGGGACATAGAGACTAATTAGCAGAAACAGGATTGCTTCGTGGAAGGACTCACAGCAGAAATGCAGTGTGCAATGTCCTCCAATGAGTATGAAAGCTTCCAAAAGATGGTGGATAGAGCATTTGTTGTAGAAAGGAAGCTGAAGGCCTTGGAAAATGAAAACAAGAGGAAGGCGGGATGGTCACACCAAGCCTCGGGTAGCAACACACGCCCACGTCTGATGCAGCAACCCGCAGGGCAGACGAGCCGTGCTGCGGTACCCTACTCAGCACCCAGAGGGTACAACCCGAACTTCAGGCCTCCGTCAGCACCAACACAGCCACAACGTCAGTTTGTACAGCAGCCTCGACCCACATATCAACCCCGACCAGCAGTACAAGGGCCCCCCAAATCAACCCCAAGACAACAAAGGCTAGGCACCTAAGGTTGGGGTGCAATGCTTTAACTGTGGTGAAGTGGGGCACTACGCCCATAAGTGCCCAAAGAAGAAGCCCGTGCAGCCACAACAGCAGAATGTGATGCGAGGACGGGTGAACCACGTGACCATGGAAGAAGCGCAAGAGGCACCCGACGTGGTAGTTGGTAAGTTTCCTGCCAATTTACACATTGCAACCCTGTTGTTTGATTCTGGTGCTACCCACTCGTTCATTGCCCAAGGGTTTGTTAAGAAGCATGATCTAGCAACAACACAAATGAACCATATGCTAGCAGTAACCTCTCCAGGTGGAGAAATAAGGACAAGACAAGTGTGTCCCAAGGTGAATCTAGACATTAAGGGGGTAGTATTTACTGCCAACCTCATAGTGATAGATTCACAAGGGATAGATATTATTTTGGGCATGGATTGGTTGATCAAACATAAGGGAATCATCCATTTTTCGACCAGAACGGTGGAACTAACTCATCCTAGTGGCACAAGAGTAAAGTGCATAACACTACAAGAGCCTAGGAGGGACATTAAATTAAATCAAGTTGAGGTGAAAGTGGAGGAGATCAGGATCATCAGGGAATATCCAGATGTTTTTCCAGAGGAGTTGCCAGGTATGCCTCCCGATCGTGAAGTGGAATTCGCGATTGAGCTAGTGCCTGGAACAGCTCCGATATACAAGAGACCTTATCGGATGGACTCCAAGCAGCTGGGAGAACTCAAGGATCATTTAAGAGAATTGACGGAGAAGGGGTATATTCGTCCTAGTTCCTCACAATGGGGAGCTCCAGTGATATTTGTGCCCAAAAAGGACGGAACCCAAAGGTTATGCGTAGACTACCGTGCCTTGAATGAAGTAACCATCAAGAACAAGTACCCATTACCCCGCATTGAAGACTTGTTTGATCAGTTGAGGGGAGCTTGTGTGTTCTCAAAAATTGACCTCAGGTCGGGATACCACCAACTTAGGATAAGTCAAACTGATATTCCCATGACAGCTTTCGTATCTCGGTACGGACTGTATGAATACACCGTCATGCCTTTTGGGCTAACTAATGCCCCGTCATACTTCATGTACCTCATGAACGAGGTATTCATGGAATATCTGGATAAATTTGTGGTGGTTTTCATAGATGACATTCTCGTCTTCTCCAAAGATGAAGAGGAACATGAGAAACATCTAAGGTTGGTGTTGCAGAAGCTGAGAGAACACCAACTATATGCCAAGTTGAGCATGTGTGAGTTTTGGCTGAAGCGAGTTCCCTTCTTAGGACATATCATCTCGGAGGGAGGAATCTCCGTAGATCCCGCCAAGATTGAGGATGTACAGAAGTGGAAGACCCCTTAGAATGTCGGGGAAGTTTGAAGCTTCTTAGGATTGGCTGGGTATTATCGACGGTTTATTGAGGGATTCTCCAAGATCTCGAGACCCCTCACCAAACTGTTGGAGAAGGGAATCACATTCACATGGACGCCGCAGTGCGAGACGAGTTTTCAGGAGCTAAAGAAAAGATTGACAACAGCCCCAGTGCTAGTTATGCCAGATATGCAGAAGAACTTTTCAGTGTACTGCGATGCCTCTGAAAACGGGTTGGGATGCGTTCTCATGCAAGAAGGGCATGTCGTGGCTTATGCATCCCGGCAGCTCCGGAAACACGAGAAGAACTATCCTACACATGACCTAGAACTAGCCGTAGTGGTACACACATTGAAAATTTGGCGGCACTACTTGATGGGGATGAGGACAGAGATATATACGGATCATAAGAGTTTAAAGTATATTTTCACACAGCCAGATCTCAACCTCAGACAAAGAAGATGGTTAGAGCTAATCAATGACTTTGATGTGGGCATCAACTATCATCCTGGGAAAGCGAACGTCGTGGCAGATGCTTTAAGTCGGAAAGTGCGGGTCAATAGGTTGAGCTTGAAGGACATGCCTGCAGAATTGAAGGACGATGTTATAAGACTCAATCTATGCCTGGTGAATAGTGGTGAAGCCATCGTCATGGAAGTGTACTCCCTATTAGAACAAGACATACGCAATGGTCAAAAGAATGATGAGAAGATACAAGAAATCCGACAACTCATCAAGGAAAATAAAGCCCCTGGTTTTAGAGAGGATGAACAAGGTATGGTGTGGCACAGGAAAAGAATCTATGTGCCTGAAGTAAAGGAGATCCGTGAATTGATTTGAAGGAGGCTCATGATTCCGAATATTCCATTCATCCTTGGAGTACGAAGATGTACCAGGACCTCAAGAGCAGGTATTGGTGGTATGGCATGAAGCGAGATGTCGCGGAACATGTTGCCCTATGTGACACATGTCAGTTGGTGAAAGCGGAACATCAACGACCCGAGGGATTATTGCAACCACTCAAAGTGCCTGAATGGAAATGGGAAGAAATCGGTATGGACTTCATAGTGGGATTGCCTAGGACCCAATCAGGATATGATTCGATATGGGTCATCATCGACAGGCTAACAAAGGTAGCTCATTTCATCCCCGTGAAAGAAAGCTACAACGGATCCAAATTGGCGGAGTTGTACATGTCAAGGATCGTGTGTTATCATGGAGTGTCAAAGATGATAGTGTCGGATCGAGGGACACAGTTCACCTCAAGGTTCTGGCAGAAGCTGCATGAAACCATGGGAACCCATCTGAACTTTATTTCTGCCTATCATCCCCAAACTGACGGGTAGACGGAAAGAACCAATCAGATCCTTGAGGATATGCTGAGAGCATGTGCACTCAAAAACAATCGGAGTTGGGATAAGAACTTACCGTATGCGGAGTTCTCCTATAACAACAGCTATCAGGCTAGCATGAAGATGTCACCATTTGAGGCTTTGTATGGGATGAAATGCAGAACTCCACTATTTTGGAACCAAACGAGGGAAAGCAAAGTGTTTGGACCCGAAGTCCTACAAGAAGCTGAGGCAAAGGTGAGGGAAATCCGTAACAACTTGAGGATAGCACAGACACGACAAAAGAGCTATGCCGATGTACGAAGAAGAAAACTCGTTTTCAACGTGGGGGACTATATCTACCTCAAGGTGTCCCCTATTCGAGGACTTCGTCGGTTCAAGGTGAAAGGGAAGTTATCACCTCGATACATCGGACCCTTTCAAGTTCTGGAGAGGAAAGGCGAAGTGGCATATCAACTAGAACTACCGGCTCGCCTATCGGATGTACACGATGTATTCCAAGTGTCACAGCTCAAGAAATGTCTGAGGACGCCTGAAGAGATGTTACCCATGAATGAGGTTGACGTAGCCGAGGATCTATCTTATGCCGAGAAACCGGTCAAGATTTTGGAGACAATGGAACGCCTCACAAGAAATAAAAGAATCCGGATGTGCAAGGTGCAGTGGAAGCATCACTCGGAAGAGGAAGCCACATGGGAGCGAGAAGACGAGCTTAAGGCACAATTTCCGGAATTGTTTTCCTAGGACCACCAATCTCGAGGACGAGATTTCTTTTTAGGGGGGTAGAGCTGTAACACCCCAAAATCCTGTTAAGAGGGGAATTTAAAATTTTTTGGGACGTATTGCATGTGGTGCAGAAATTCAATTTTAGTTTGGAGTTCAAATTCAAATTCAAACCAGAAAAGAAATGGAAAAAAGAAAAAGAAAAACAGAAAACCCGGCCAGTGGGCCGAAACCCACCAGCTGGCCCACCTCGCCCCCGCGTCAGCCGCAGCCGCGCGCCCCGTTTTCTTCTCACTGACATGTGGGGCCCGCCATCTTCTTCCTCCTCGCACGCGCGCTCGGCCGACCGGGACTCCTCTCTCCCCCGAATCAAAACCACCCCGGATACCCGCGTATCCCAGCCAAATTTCGGTTTGGGACGACTCAAACTCGATCACAACCGAACGCCGCCCTTCCCCGGCTATATAAACACCGGCATCGTCCCGTTTTTCACCCGGGATCGGCTGTTTTTCCTCCCGGTGAGAACCGAAGCTCCGATCACCGTTTTCTCTCGATCTTTGCTCGGGTTCTCTGATCTAACGCGCCGGTCGTGTTCCACCGCCTCTGGGGAATCACGCTTGTGCAGAAAACTCGGTGGTTTGCGCTTTAGACACAGCGCCGACGAGCATCGCCGTGAATTCACCTCGGACCTCGTCGCCGACTGCCTTCCAGGACCTCTGAGCTCAAGAAAAACCACGAGGTGAGATCCCCGACCTCCCCTCTACCGATCTATGCCATGAAATCCCAGTTTTAGGAAGAATTGACGAAGATCCGAAGTATTCCGGCGAGATCGCCGCCTCCTGCCGCCGGGCAGCGCCGCCCGCGCTCGGTCAGAGCGACGTGGCCGCTTGTGCGCCGTCTATTTTAAATCGCACGGTGGAAATTGAAATCCCCGCGTACCGGTTCGACGTTATAATCTCAGCCGTCTGTTTTAAATCGGACGGTCCACGTCAGCCCCGCATTATAAAGGACGGGATTCTTACGCGCTACCCCCTGGGGATCTTGGAAAATACGAGCTAGCCCCAAAAACTTCTGATCTAGCCCCTGGGACTTCAGAAATTCATGTAAATTCAATTAAAAATCAGTTTTAGCCCCTGGACTTAATAAAAATTAGCAAAACCCCTTTGTTATGCATAGTTAGGCCACTGGAAATTCTTAAAATAATAAATTAGACCCTGTAGTAGGGTGAACTTAACTTTTTAACCCTATATGATATTTAATTTAGAAATTTGAATGTGTGACTAGGATTTAAATTTAAAAGGAAATACAAACACATTGTAAATTCAAGTTTAAACTCTACTAACACTTGGAAAACTTTAGAATGAACTAAAAATAAATTTTAGGCTGAAATGAAATCTGTTTGGGTGTGTTCATGTTTATTAGTTCTAGGAACACATTTTTAGGTTAATAAATAATTTTGAAAATGGGTAAAACAGATTTAAATTAGTTCACATCAGAGGAGAAGTTCAAAAATATATTATTTAATATTTTATATCAGAACCTATTCTGTTTAGATGAGGTGTCTTACTATTTTCATAATAAAGTTCACATTTAGACATAGGAAATAAATCTGAAAATATAGCAACTAGGTATGCATAACTAGAAAATGATAAATGAAGTTTCCAAATCCAAAGATTTCAGTTTAGGATTTGGTAGAGGATCTGAAAACCCATTTGAAGTAGGAAAATACCTTTCATGCATAATTGGTAGCTAAGATGTGTATCAATGGAATATAAGGAATTTGTTCAAATTTGAAATTCACATATATAGTGTGCAAACATAAATCTGAATACCAAAAGTTAGAGATCATATGCACATGTTTAAAAGTGCATGTAAGCCCAAAATCAACACACATAGAGTAACCACAACACATAGAAATGTGAATGACTTTCATAGATGTGAATGTGTGGTTTGTATGAAGTGGAAGTGTGAACTATGTCTTATGGATTGTTGTTTTCTTTTGCTATGTGTGTTGGCATGAATAGAACCTGCCCCAGAGCAAGTTCTTCCCTTCCAAGAACAAGATTTTCCATTCCCAGAGCAGCAGGAAGAAGGCAAGTGTCCTTGACCACTTTGATCCTATGCTAGGATGTGTAGATAGAATTATTTGCATTGTCAATTGAAATATGAAACCCATGCTAGGAAGTTTCCCTAGAATTGCATTACCTTGTTTCCTTGTAGCTTGGGTTGGGATTTATTTTATCATGTCATTTATTTATATGCTTATGCTTAGCCATGCTTAGAATGGGATAATTGGGATATGAGATCATCAATTTAATTACCTTACTCTTGAATGAGATATTATGAGTTATGTAGAGGTAGGGATCAAGGCAAGTTGGATGTTTTGGTTGGTGCTGGGTGCACGAGACTCGGGTTTGTGTTTAGTACTTGCCTGGATCCTAAGGACCGCTTCATGGAGCATGTAACCTGGCTTTACCGTGCCAACCACATGCTGAGATGGGGCAGCTTGGACAATTAATTAGGTATATCCCCGGCGTAGTATGGGTGTGTTGGATGGTGCGGGGAGTAGGTGTCAGCTGGACTACCATATGAACCGCAAGGCTCAAGAGGGGGCCACTGCAGCAGGGTTGGAGCCCCTTGTTTGCTGTTAGGGGTGAAACCTCAGTGGGCCCACACTCATCGGGAATCCCTTTGTAAAGGCTTCGTAGTGATCTCCTGGCTACACACCTGGGAAGTATGAATGTGGTTTGTGGCCACTGGCATAATGGAGGTTCTTTTAGTTCACCCGGCAACGGGGGATGAAATCACTACATGTGGGTACAGTGGTGCAAACTCTGCAGAGTCAAAAACTGTCATGACAGCCGTGCTCACGGTCAAGAGCGGCTTGGACTTATTCATGATTAGAGGATGATGACTTTGGAAGTTGTGGATGTTAAGCGGGGAGCTTAACATTGGAAATGATGTTATGGTTATTTGATTATGATGATGGGATGGGAGATTGGGACCATTTCACCTATGTAGTAATGTAGGTGCTTAATAAGCTAAGGTGATAGGTATTAATTGCTTAGTGCTTTAACCATGAGTTCAACCTCTCCTTGCTCTAGCCATGCATGATAAAATTTTCCCACACTTGCTGAGTACCATCGGTACTCAAACTTGCATATTTGTTGGTTTATATTGCTGCTCAGGTCAAGAGAATGATGTGGTGTTTAATGATCAAGACTTCGGACCCGAAGAAGGTTTCTAGGTTCATGGAGTCACCCGGGCAACGCCTGTGACGGAGCCCACAAGGATAATATTCCGCTGCTATTTTATTTACTTGTTATGAACTCATTATCGTCCATCGAGGCATATGTATGTAAGACTTATTTATATTCGACACCTGGCTTGTAATAAATGATGCTTCACTATTTGTCATCACATGTATGAGAAAATGATCCTGGCATACATGTGATATTCACTCGGTTGTTCTTCGGAGAAACCGGGTGTGACAGGGAAGAAGAAGATCGATGACGAAAAGAAGAAGAAAGCGGGTAGTCACACAGACTACTCCCGATATCCTTTTGACTATGAACGTTTGAATTCTAACAATAGTTCATTACTTATCAGTTCCTCTAGGGAAAGCACCTTACTTTGATGGCAATGACTATACAATGTGGAGACAAAACATAAAAATGCACCTTATATCTCTTAACCCAAGTTTGTGGCATATAGTGTGTACAGGGATAGATATTCCAGATGATGATGAAGAGCTGACTCCAAGCCAAGAACAAGCCGTTCATTGGAATGCTCAAGCTGTAGCTGTGATCACGTCATCACTGAGCCGAGACGAGTTCACCAAGGTGGATGGACTCGAAATTGCCAAGGAGATATGGGACACACTACAAACCGCACATGAAGGTGACCGTCATGTACGCGAAGCCAAGATAGAAATGATTGAAGGTGAATTGGGAAGATTCGCGATAGAATAAGATGAATCACCACAAGATATGTACAATAGACTGAAGAATCTTATCAACAAAGTCCGAGCCTATGGCAGCAAAAAGTGGAATGATCATGAGGTCGTGAAGTTGATTCTCAGAGCATTCATTCCTCTCAACGTGACTCTTTGCTCTATGATTAGAGAAAGCCCCGGGTATCGGAAAATGACCCCAGACGAACTTCTTGGCAAGATCATCGACATTGAAATGATGGAGAAGCAAGCCAAGCATGTCAACGAAATTGCCGATCTCACCTCGGCAAAGAAGAAAGGAGTTGCTTTGAAGTCAACTTGTAAACCCGTATCAAAAGAAGCTCGAGAAGCTCATGGAGACGATGACAGTGATGATGAAAGTAGTGATATCGATGAAGAAGACTTGATCTTGTTCATGAAGAAGTTCAAAAAAATGATGAGAAGAACGAAGGAAGACAAAGGGACAAACAAAGACCCAAGATTTGACGGGCGTGCTACAACTGTGGAGAATATGATCACTTCATAGTAGATTGTCCATATGAAGAAAATAAGAGGAAGACTAAAGACAACAAGTCTCAACCAAAGAAAATGTTCAAGAAGAAGAAGCAATATTTCCAAGCGCATCTAGGGAAGGAGTGGGACTCCAATGATGAATCCTCATCCGAAGAAGAAGAGGAGATGGCCACCATAGACATAAAGAAGACTACCAAGAAATCCACTCTCTTCCCAACCATGGGCACATGGAAGGACACCGACAACACTTGTCTAATGGAAAAGGAAGGTAAAAGAAAGGTAACAACTAAATCTTCCTTCTCAGATTCTTTTGCTAGTGATAGTGATAATTCTAGTGAGGATGATAGCAGTGATGAAAATGAATATATGCTTAGGGGTTTAGACAAAAAGACAGCTGCTAAGATGAAATTTCTATTTGATAAGCTTGTTGATATGGAGAAGTTAGTCAATCGTCAGGAAGATATGATCATCTCCCAAAAGGAGGAATATCTTGAGATTGAAAAGCTTCTTGAACTCGAAAAGGAGCGAAGTAAATCACTAGAACTTGAGTTAGCTTCAAGCAAGGAAGCATGCTTGAAGTTAAAAGACTCAAACGCCACCATCAAGGATGAACATGCTAACTTAACCAAAGTTAACAAGATCCTTGAGGTACAAGTTGAGTCACTCAAGCAAAGTGGTTCTTCATCCACTTGAAGCTCACCTTCTCAACATATAAAATCTAAAACTAGTATTACTTGTGTTTGTGCCAAAAGTGACACTAACTTGAAGAAAAAGCCAAACTCGACAAAGGACAAGCAATCTTCTCAAAGTGGCATATTTGACAAGGAGAAGATCAAGTATGCATGCAGTGCATACTCGGTCACAAGACCTCCTAATGCCAAATATGGCATTGGATATTCCTATGGTGAAAAGCAAAACGCTAGAAGCCACAAGAATAACAAGGGTTGCATTGCCTTTGTCAAGGGAAACTCTTCTCAAGTTAGAAAACTTAATAATGTTGATAAATTTAACACTGTGAACACATATGAACAACAACTTCTATTTAGAACTTTTGATGCTTCATATGTACTTATGAAAAGTAATCTTGGAAGAGTTTATGCTAAATATGTTGGGCCACGCCATGGGAACACCAAGTTTCATGTGTGGGTGCCCAAATCACTTGTGACTAACCTCAAAGGACCCAAGCAAGCTTGGGTACCTAAGACCAAGGCATAATTTGTCTTTTGCAGACTTATTCATCCGACGGAGCAAAATGGGTGCTAGATAGTGGATGCACCAATCACATGACCGGAGAAAGAAGAATGTTCGTGGAATATGAAGAAAATGAAGATCCAAGCGAAGGCATTTACTTTGGTGATAATAGTCAAGGGAGAGTGCTTGGTACCGGTAAAATTGCAATTTCGTCACAACATACTCTCTCTCATGTTTCACACGTTGACTCCTTGGATTATAACGTTTTGTCCATATCTCAATTATGTGACAAGGGTTATAATTGTTTATTCACTAATGAGGGTGTGACTGTCTCTAGAAGGAGTGATAACTCAATTGCATTCAAGGGTGTGTTAAAGGGAAAACTTTATCTAGTTGACTTCAAGAAAGATAAAGACGAACTTGACACATGCTTGATTGCAAAGACCAACATGGGTTGGTTGTGGCATAGACGGCTAGCACATGTTGGTATGAGGAATCTTCAAAAACTCCTTAAAGGCGATCACATCCGAGGTTTAAAGGATGTTGTTTTTGAGAAAAACAAGCCTTGTAGAGCGTGGCAAGCAGGGAAGCAAGTAGGATCACCCCATCCCGCGAAGAATGTCATGACTACAACAAGACCACTTGAGCTCCTCCACATGGATCTATTCGGTCCAATTGCTTACATAAGCATCGGTGGTAATAAATACGGTCTAGTCATTGTTGATGATTTTTCATGCTTCACGTGGGTTTTCTTTTTGCATGATAAAACAAAAACTCAAGGAAACCTCAAGAAGTTCATCAAGCGTGCCCAAAATGAATTCTCATTGAAGATCAAGAACATACGAAGTGACAATGGGACAGAATTCAAGAACACCCAAGTTAAGGAGTATCTAGACGAAGAAGGGATAAAGCATGAATTTTCAGCACCATATACTCCTCAACAAAACAGAGTAGCCGAAAGGAAGAACAGAACTATCATTGAGATGACGAGGACAATGCTCGATGAATACAAGACGTCGGACAGGTTTTGGGCTGAAGCAGTTAACACCGCTTGTCACGCCATAAACCGACTATATCTTCATCGGTTGCTCAAGAAAACTTCATATGAACTACTCACGGATCACGAAGAAGCTCATGTCAAGCATTGAGAAGAATGGCATTGGGCGATGTTCGACCACAAGTGCCACCTTCAAATGCGAATGAAGAAAATGAACCACACGTGGAGGAAAATGATCAAGGGGGAGCTTCCATACAAGATCAATCTAAAGAAAATCAAGAAGATCAAAACATCAATGAGGACAACTATCCAGGGGGAGAAGAAGATGATAATGAAGATACAAGACCACAAGTGCCACATCCAAGAGTACACCCAAGCATCCAAAGAGATCACCCCGTCGACAACATAATCGGTGACATCCAAAAGGGAGTAATAACTCGATCTCGCATAGCTACTTTTTGTGAACACTATTCTTTTGTATCTTCTTTGGAACCATACAGGGTTGAGGATGCATTAAAAGATCTGGATTGGGTGATGGCGATGCAAGAAGAATTGAACAACTTCAAAAGGAACGAAGCGTGGGAGCTTGTTGAAAGACCAAAGTCCAACGTCGTCGGCACTAAATGGGTCTTCCGCAACAAGCAAGACGAACATGGAATGGTAACAAGGAACAAGGCATGACTTCTGGCAAAAGGGTACTCACAAGTCGAAGGTTTGGATTTCGACAAAACTTTTGCTTCAGTAGCTAGGCTTGAATCGATTTGTATATTACTTGCATATGCTACTCACCATGATTTCAAGCTTTATCAAATGGACGTGAAAAGCGCCTTTCTCAACGGACCGATCAAGGAGGAGGTGTACGTGGAGCAACCACCCGGTTTTGAAGATCAAGAGTACCCCGACTATGTGTTCAAACTGCGTAAGGTTCTCTATGGCCTTAAACAAGCTCCTAGAGCTTGCTATGAGTGCCTTGGAGAGTTTTTTATTGAAAATGACTTCAAGATTGGAAAAGCTGATTACACTTTGTTTACTAAACACTTTGATGATGATCTCTTCATTTGCCAAATCTATGTTGACGATATTATATTTGGTTCAACTAACAAATCCTTTTGTCCAAAATTTAGTAAGATTATGACAGATAGATTTGAGATGTCCATGATGGGAGAGTTGAGGTACTTTTGGGATTCCAAGTGAAGCAACAAAAGGACGGGACGTTCATAAGCCAAAGAAAGTACACTCAAGACATTCTCAAGAAGTTTGGAATGGACAAAGCAAAGCCCATAATGACTCCCATGACGACAAATGGACACTTGGATCTCAATGAAGATGGACCAAATATGGATCAAAAGGTATATCATTCCATGATTGGCTCCTTACTTTATTTATGTGCATCTAGGCCTGATATCATGTTGAGTGTATGTTTGTGTGCAAGGTTTCAAGCCAATCCTAAGGAATATCATTTGACAGCCGTTAAAAGGATCTTGAGATATTTAGTTCATACACCCAACCTAGGCCTTTGGTATCCCAAAGGTTCAAAATTCAATCTCATTGGATACTCCGATGCAGATTATGCCGGATGCAAGGTAGATAGAAAAAGTACTTCTGGTACATGCCAATTCCTAGGTAGATCCTTAGTTTCTTGGTCCTCCAAGAAACAAAATTCAATTGCCTTATCCACGGCCGAAGCGGAGTATGTTGCAGCCGGGAGTTGTTGTGCACAACTCCTTTGGATGCGACAAACTCTAAGGGATTACGGCTACAATATGAGCCGTATTCCACTCCTTTGTGACAATGAGAGTGCAATTCAAATTGCCCATGACCCTGTTGAGCACTCTAGAACCAAACACATAGATATCCGGCATCATTTTTTAAGAGATCACTCAATGAAAGGAGACATAGCCATTTCCCATGTCAACACTGAAAAACAACTAGCCGATATCTTTACCAAGCCACTTGATGAAAAATACTTTTGTGAGCTCTGAAATGAACTAAATATCCTTCATGCTCGGAACGTGGCTTGAAAACTTGCATACATGTATGTCGTCCTCAAAATCATGTTAATTGTGTTGAAAAATCATCTCTCTCTACTTTTCTCCTAAAAACTATGTTAGTTACTTGATCTTGATGAATTATGGTCATAGCTTGATTGTTGTATGTTTACTGATCATATTCATCAAGAATATATGTGTGTCTTTGTCCCCTATTCCTTATTAGGAACCATTGAATACATATATATAAGTGTTTTGTACTTTTCTGTACAAAGGACCACGGACTAGTCCGTGGTCACCCCGGACTAGTCCGCACATTGCACACTAGTCGGCACTTGGTCCGCTAGTCCGGACTAGTCTGGTTCGACCACGGACTAGTCCGATATTTTGACTCCATTACCCTAGGGCCGGCTCAGACCTAATCTCCTTCAACCTCACAACTCCTCCCACGTTCTCTCTCCTCACTCAAGTGCTCCCAAGGTGGATTTGCGAGTTCTCCATCAAATCCACCCAAATCTTTGTGGGAATCGATCTCCACTGCAAGGGGATCGATGACCCCGGACTAGTCCGCATCAAGAACTCCTGCAATGCCTCGAATCAAAGGATTTGGTAAACTTCTCTCCAAACCCTGGAACCTTCTATTTTCCTTGTTTTGCTCAATTAGCTTAGCTCCTCCAGTCAATACGTGCTCTATTGATATATTCCATGTACCCTAGATCATATTTGCATTGAATAACCTCAAATTTCGACAAGTTAGGGTTTGAGCTGCCTCATAACGGACCAGTCCGTTCTTAGGACGGACAAGTCCGGTACTCCGGACTAGTCCGACCCTGAACACCAGACAAGTCCGGTATGCCCTGATCAAAACCTTAGCTTATATAAATTCAATGCAATCCCTTGTCATCCTTGATTATTCATATCCTTTATATCTTCCTTGTCAGAAATCATGTCGGGATCGAATGAGAATCTCTCCGACTTTGAAGCCGAGATGGATCAAAATGTGATGTCTCATATTTCGGAGTCTCGCTCCAACAAGAGACAAGAGCGTGCTGCTGAGCCTTCGCTCACCCCACCTAGGGTTTGTCGAAAGGTTACAATCAAGAGACCAGATTCAAAAGCAAATATGGCTGATTCTAGCTCGGCGGCTCAACACCAAACCAAGGGCAAGAGAAAGGGACTTGCTTCCGGCCCGATTGGTTTCCTTAAGATGGAAGCTCCAAGACAGGGAAATAGGGATCCCTCGGAGGAGAAGTTCAATGGCAAGGGGAGTGATGTGGCATGGAAGCTGAGGAAGATTGACGCCTATAGCACTGGCAAAAAGGCAGCTGACAAGAGATTTTGGAGCAACTTTCACTCGGACTACTACAGTGCGGTGTACCTCCAAATGAAGACTCCAGTGGTCCGCATCCAATGGATCGACTGGACATATTTTGAAAGGAAGAGCTGTGAAGCCTTTGAGGAGGTAATAGAAGCTGCAGAGAGACACGGACTCAAGGACTTGCTCTCCTTCAGATACAACTGGAATGAAGAGATCATCGCCCAGTTCTTTGCAACTTGCCACTTTGCCCACGATGGAGAAGACAAAGTGACTTGGATGACACATGGATCCAAGTACACAGTTTCCAATGTTGAGTTTGCCAAACTGCTGCACCTTGAGGACACCGGCAGTAATAAGATTGTGATTCACAATCTTGGTGTTGTGGAGAAGGACAAGATGGAATTCCTCTATGACACTCGACTCCCATACAATCCTTCCTCAACCAAGAACATGAAGCCCTTCTTCATTGTTCTCAACAGAGTGCTCCGGAAGACCATTGCTCCAAAGGATGGAGATGCCGGGAGTGTCCAAGGTTACTTGAGAACCTTGATGAAAGTAATCAGCAGGAGGAGAAAATTTGATATCTTCGATTACATTTGGAATGACATGGTGAACATATCCTGCGCACCAAACCGTTCTTGTGGCTATGCACCATACTTGATGTTCATGATAGAAAAAGTCACAGGAATTGAGTTTGTGAAGGATGTGGAGCACACTACTCTAAGGCCTCAGAAGCCTCCTCAAGCCTCTCTCCCAGCTGCTCCCTCACCTGGCTCACCTGAAGAACATCCAGAGAGAGCTCGATAAGATGCAAGGCCTTCATCCAAGACTAGGGCCCCTTCTCACAAAGGGTCCCCTAGTGGAATTATTAAGTATTTGGCTGCTATGTTTGGTTCTTGCCGCAAAACTGAGGTGAATCTTCATAAGATGAACAAGGCAAGAAAAGAAGAAATGAGATACATGAAGGCCAATGTCAAAGCAATATACCAAAAACTGGAGATTGAGCCCATTGGATCTCCAGTCATCTCAGAGGACTCTGCATCTGACTTCACAGAGCTTCCTCCTCTCTCTCCATCAGAGCATGCCTACTTTTGCACAATGAGTGGTTCTTCTCCTCCTCCTCCTCAGCCTGATGATGAAGACGAAGAAAGGACCAACAGCGAGGAGTGAGCCGGCGACGACAAGTAGATCCCTCCTCTCCTTCTTTTTGGTGCCTTGAAGCCAAAGGGGGAGAGATTGAGGGGGAGTCTTAGATCATAGGTTCTTCCTTTTGTGTCCTAGTTTAAGAAGTGGGCTTTTGTAAGACTTATGCTATCATTATGCTTTTGGACATGTGATGACTATGTTATGCTTATGATTAATGGTGTATGTTTAAAACTGCTATGTAGGCTTGAGACTCTTGATGATATTATGATTATGCTTATTATGATATTCACATCAAAATTATTGCTCACACACATAGTCTTATGTCTACATTGCCTATTTTGCTCAAAGCTCATATGTGCACACTTTATGAAAATCTGATTTTTTATCATATTTGTGTGATCTCAATTAGTTGTCATCAATCACCAAAAAGGGGGAGATTGAAAGTGCATCTAGGCATCCCTTGTGGGTTTTGGTTGATTTATGACAAACAAATGAGACCCCAACAAAATCGTTAAGATGAGCGCAGGATTTTAAAGAAATTAGGAAGAAAGCGCAAAAAGAAAGGAGAATGAGGATCTGAAATGATAAGAGCTCAGGAGCTGAAAAGATTAGATTACTTAGTTTGGAGTGTGTTGGAGAAACACACCCCAAGAGCTCAAGTGAAAGAAATCACACTAACTGCACAAAAATCAGCATGTGCGGACTAGTCTGATATCAACCGGACTAGTCTGATTTCTCTCTGACTAGAAAACGGACTAGTCCGATATGGACCGGACTAGTCCGATTTGTCTCTGAGTAGACAACGGACTAGTCCGCACTCTTACGGACTAGTCTGGTATCTCACAACACTTAGGGTTTTCCACACGCTGCACACCGGACTAGTCCGGAGTCCACCACGGACTAGTCCGGACATAGCAAACCCTAACGGTAACCTTTGGAAACTCTAGTATAAATAGAGGTGTACGGCCATACTACCAAACTCTCTTGACCCCCTGCGCCGTCACACCATCCTAGAGCCCAAAATTCACATCTGTCCACACATTCTAACCCTAAAAGGATCAAATCTTTGAGGATTAGCAATTGATCAAAGGAGAGACTTGTTCTACACATCTTGAGCTCTTGGGTTTGATCTCTCGCACACTCCTGTTCATTTATTGTACATCTTTTGAGTGTGCTTGGTGGTATTCATTCACTGTAATTCTTGGGGATCCCTCAACTTGTGAGAAGGCCCCTTGAACGATTTATTTGCCTTTTGTGATTAGTGGAAGAGAATCGGCCTCCGTGGCGATTCGACGAGGGTAGGGTTGGTGAAGACCCGGTCCTTCGTGGACTCCTCAACGGGGACGTAGATTTACTTCATGGAATCGAACCTCGGGATAAAATCTTGTCTCTTGCTCTTGTGTTTTATTGTTCATCATATTCTAGGGTTTACTTAATTTTTTGTAATTCACGTTGAAACATTGAAACTAAAGTTGATCTCTGTCATTCATTATTTCACTATTGTAATACATCTAAGTTCCCAATTAATTTCTGCTGCATAGGCTACTAGAAGTGAAAATATTGATCAACCTTGATCTTTCTAGTCCACGCATACCTGACTAGTCCGCACAGTACCGGACTAGTCCGATTTGTCTCTGAGTAAACAACGGACTAGTCCGCACTCTACCGGACTAGTCCGATTTCCCTGTATTTGATAAATCTATTAAGTGTTTCATGGATTAACAAAGAATCAAAAAGCCTATTCACCCCCCTCTAGGATACATTCAACAACTCACGCCCATCTATTTAGCAAATGTTGGTTGCCCAGCCCTAGGGGCAACCCACACTAGCTGCACTCTTCAGCTCAGCGCGGCGTGTAGAGCTCCCACTCAGCCGTGGTCCCTGACGGAGGGTAGCCCTTGCCAGTGGACTCGTACCCCGAGTCCGTGGGATACTACTCACCTGAAAAACACTTATAGCAGCAACCATGAGCATGATGGCTCAACAAGACTTGACCGACTCACCTACACATGAAACTCTATCTGCAGGTTATAACAATTATAGGATGGCATGTTGCAGCAAAATACACGCCTACAAGTTGATCCTTAACTCATCTTTTAGACACAAGTTGACAGTTCAAGAAATCTGAAATTTAGTGAGCAATATTTGGTGGCACACATGTAGCAATACAATTTAACCATATCAGCAATATTGAATCATACCATTTCATATTTTAACCTACGTCACGACTCAGTGAACAAGCGGTACTCATCACCGCGAGGGACGGCGAATTGACTCGATATACACCTGCAGGGATACCCAAAAAGCACGTCACGTACACCCACCCGTGGAGCTGCACAGCATGCTCACTCGGTATCGTACAGGACAACCTTTCACCAAACAGCCCAAACGTTGAACCGGTCGCACCCAAACGGACAGTAGGTTCCCTACACGGAGCATCTCTCTATGCCTGTTAGCGGATTTTCACCTTGCTGCCCTCAAACTACACCTATAAATCGGTGCGTTATGCCTCGACGCCCGGAGGTATAGGTTACATCTGTTTATCGAGGCCCATATATCCGATATGCCTTCGGTACGTTCAATACTTGTCCAGCGGAGCCGCACACGGATCAATCCTCAATCGACACGGACAGGGCTGCGCCCACAAGACTTCCTCTTGCTGCGCCCTAGCCCCTGTCTAGTCTCATTTTCTTACTAAAGTGATCTCACATCACTCGCACCAATCCCGTGTGTCCCGACTCCTATATTCGCGAGTAGATTCCAACTACTCGACTTGTACCGAAGTTCTATGAACATTAAGCATAGCCTGTCTACACGAGGACTTAGGTACTACCCTCACTCTTGTAGGAAAATTCTGGTTATGCACTTGGGTTTCATCCATCCTACACCTAATGCACATACATACCTCATACTAAGTATATATAAAACAAAACTTTGTAAAATTGGTTAATGCAAACCGGGGCTTGCCTTGTTGCTGCTGGTCAGATGTTAAGGCTTCGTCCGGAAGAAGGAAGTCCAGCACTTCCGGAGTTTCTTCGCCTTCAGCGACTAAAGTAAGCGATACACTATATGTCAATTTAAATGCAATGTTTTAAACTGAATATGTAAAGACCATAACTCTAGCTAGACCTCCCCCCTTTGGCTCTGAAATTTTTATGGTGGCTTTATGGGGTCCTAACCAGAGTCTTGACCAAGTTTCATCTGAAACAAAGTTCATTTGAGTTCTGTACAAATGAAATCTATTTGGTCATTATTAGAGTCTCTAAGGATTTCCAGGGATTTTCATGGCTCTAACCATTACTTTATGGAAACCAGAATTTGATATGGTTCTAATGGAATTGGTTTCATGTCATTTGAAGCATTCTAGATGAAGTTATGCCCTAAACAAGAATTGAGAAAATCTGAAAAATGTTTCTGTACATTTTTCTATTTTCTCAGGGCAGTTCACTTAATCACACTATTAGGGGGAATAAATGAACTTGGATGGGTCTGAAATTTTTCCTGTGACTCAAGGATTTTCCAATGAACCTCCCAGCCAAATTTCAGAATTTTTCATAAAGTAATTCTCCAGATAAAATTCCTAACAGTTTAAATTTTAGGGAATTAATTCTGGAAGTAAGTTTCATAAGATGAAACTTGTTTTGCTGGATAGTACTCGAAGAGATGAATCCAACAAAATTTGGTTCACTGAATTTGGACACTCCTATCCAAAGTTATGAATTTCTAAAGTTTGGGCTGATCCAAAGTTATGAATTTCTAAAGTTTGGACTGACAGCGGGGCTCACCCGTTTAAATTAAACTAATCACGCACGTGTGCTTAGCTCAGCGGCTGACACATGGGACCCGCGCCTTCGTCTACCTTGCGACGCTGCCGCCCCGAGCCGTCGGAGCTCCGGCGAGGTCGGCGTTCCCGGCGACCTAGCTCGCCTGCGACGGTGAGACTTGCCGCCCCCACGTAACTTTGGACGCTGAACACGCTGGACACCATACTGCCGTCGGCTAACCGCCGTAGCTCGCCGGCGACGAGTGCTATGTCTCTGTGCAACATCGGCAACGCGTTGCCGGCCTTCTGATCACCCCCTTCGCGCGCTAATCGCGTCACCACGTCCAGAGAAGTCTCGGGAAGGTTGGCATGACCTCGGTTGGAACCGAAACAGCCGGCAAACTGGACCTCACCGGCAACCCCCTCTTCCAGAGAGCTGTTCCTTGGTGAATCTAGGGTTCCGGCGGTGGTTTCTTTTCTTGTTTTTGATCGAGGAGGGCCGCAAGAACCTCTAGATGCCCTTTCTAAGCTTCATTTGCCCTCCCACATAACGATCCTCCCGAATTTCTCCTAAACCTAATCGGTTCCCGAAATGAGCTCCCAATCCTAAA
Organism: Neostapfia colusana; assembly: GCA_030760725.1. Lineage (NCBI taxonomy): Eukaryota > Viridiplantae > Streptophyta > Magnoliopsida > Poales > Poaceae > Neostapfia > Neostapfia colusana. The sequence goes on along the minus strand of JASWHV010000005.1, from coordinate 31,078,886 downwards.
CTGGAAAATTCTCTACGCACGAGGGTCGAACCGTGAAACGGTCTGCGCGATGAGATCGCGGACAAGCTAGCGCTCCGCTTTGCTATGGACGTCGAGGGCAGAGGACAATCGTAGCTCGGTTTGCACGGGATCAGAACTCGGGCGGCTAGACGGCAGTTTACCGAGGTGCGCGAAAGAGAAGCTCGCCGGCCGATCTCGTGCCTTTTATAGCCAACCGAAGGCAGTGGAGGGCGCAACACCTGTTGAGCCACCTCCCACACCGAAGCAAGAGCTGGCCGGCGTCGCTTGGTGGCCTTCAGCGTGAAGTCACAGCGCCCCCCTCTCACTGCGCACGTGGAACCCGAGTACACTGAGTTCAGTCGGCTTGGACTCCAGTGTGGCTGACAGGAGGACCCCACAGGCTCCAAAATTGTCCTCAAAAATTAAATTCTTACTGCTATTAAATTGTGCTCCTAAACCCTAAACCCTGGTAATTTGATCAAACAACATGTTTGGGTCTCTGAATTTGAATGTTTCAAATTGACATTGGATTTGAAGGAATTTTAGCATATGTGAGGCTGAAATTCAAATACGGTTTGAATTTGCTCAAATTAGCTCCTGACAAGATGAACTCCAATGGGGATGAAAATTGATGGACTAACTCAGAAAATGTGCTGAGTTTGAATATGAAGTCAACATTTGAATTCAAGTGATGAAAGTGACTGCAATTTGAATTTGCATTCAAATTGGCCCCTTTTTCAAATGTCTCCAAAAATTCCTCAAGAAGTCTTGGATTTGCATGAAATTTGGCCTGAGCCTTCCCAAGACTATTTAAGGTATAGGGGTGAGCTCAACCTTTCATGTTCATGTGTGTGAGCCCCCATTTTTTGGAGTTATGGGTTTTTCCTCTAATCATCTTCTTGATGGTGTTTACTTGCTCTTCACAAGTGTTCATGAGATATCCACCACATGAGCTGTGGTGTTGTGAGGTGATGAACATTTTTTCGCAAGTCACTTTCTTGGGCTTTTACATCCCCCCCTTAAAAGAATCTCGTCCCGAGATTATAAAAGATGAGACGACGATGTAAGAAGAGATTACCCGTGATGAGATGCCATGAAATCCGGGTAGTTTGAGCGAAGGAATTCCTCGCTCTCCCACGTCGCTTCTTCAGCGGTGTGGTTGCTCCACAGTATCATGTAGAACCACAACGTTCGTCTACGTGTGGTTCGAGCCTTCTCATCAATAATTGCCACCGGATATTCGGCATACGTCAAATCCGGTTGCAACTCGGCGATGTCTTCGGTGGGAACACCGGGCATATACTTCAGCCATTTTCGTAGTTGTGAAACATGGAAAACGTCATGAATACCAGCGAGAGATGCCGGTAGCTCCAGTCTATACGCCACTGGTCCACACTTCTCGGTGATAGCATAGGGTCCAATGAATCGGGGAGCGATTTTCCCCTTCACGCCGAACCGGTGCACGCCTTTCATCGGAGATACACGTGTTTCCCCGACATGAAAGTGCAGCGGCCTACGCCTCTTATCAGCGTAGCTTTTCTACCGGCATTGAGTGGCCTTCAAGTTGGCTTGAATCATCCGAACACGCTCTTCGGCGTCGTTCACCACGTCAACCCCGAATGTGACCCTTTCACCAGACTCGCACCAGTTTAATAGGGTGCGGCATTTGTGACCGTAGAGAGCCTCATATGGTGCCATCTTGATACTCGCCTTATAACCGTTATTGTACGAGAATTCCGCCAACGATAGATAATCATCCCAATTTCTACCGTGGTGGATGGCACACGCTCTCAACATGTCTTCTAGTACTTGGTTCACCCTCTCTGTTTGCCCATCTGTCTGAGGGTGATAGGCGGAGCTTCTAATGAGCTTAGTACCCAATGCAGCGTGCAACTGCTCCTAGAAACGAGATACAAATAGTGCGCCTCGATCTGATATTATAATCTTGGGTACCCCATGTAAACATAGAATCCTTGCAATGTACAAAGCCGCATATTTGCTGGCATGGCAATGTGTATGCACGGGAATAAAGTGAGCCGACTTGGTTAACCGGTCAACAATCACCCAAATTGAATCATGTTTATTGGAAGTCAGGGGTAATCCCACAATGAAATCCATGCTCACATCTTCCCACTTCCATGCCAGAATTTTCAGGGGTTGCAGCAGCCCTGATTTCCTCATGTGATCCGCTTTCACTCGTCTACACGTATCACACTCAGATATGTATATAGCCACTTCCCGCTTCATCCGTGTCCACCAAAATTTTCTCTTCAAATCTTGGTACATTTTGTTGCTACCGGGATGAATGGAGAATTTAGACAAGTGAGCTTCATCAAGGATCTTTTTCGTCAGCTCCATATTCCGGGGTATGACTATGCGGTCACTGAACCACAGCGTCCCCTCATCATCTTTCCGGAAACATTTGATTTCCCCGTTGTCTATCCGTCTCCAGAGATGTGCCATACCCTTGTCAACTTTCTGAGCTGCAATGATATCCTCCCTAATGGTAGGGATGAGAGCAAGGTTGTAGAGTGACCCATAAGGAACCAAGAACAAACTCGGCTCTTCCTCCCCCACCGGTGTAATGGTGAGGTTATGGACATGTGATTTCCGACTCAGCACGTCGGCAACCACATTTGCCTTGCCGGGGTGGTAATGAATCTCAATCTCATAATCTTTTATTAGTTCTAACCACCTCCTTTGCCTCATATTCAGCTCCTTCTGGGTGAAAATATACTTCAAGCTCTTGTGGTCGGTTTAGAGGTGCACCAAATTCCCCAGGAGATAGTGCCTCCACATTTTCAGCGTCAAAACCACAGCAGCGAGCTCAAGATCATGAGTCGGATAGTGCTGCTCAAGGTTTCGAAGTTGGCGTGAGCCATATGCGACCACACATCCTTCTTGCATCAACACGCAGCCGAGCCCGATACCGGACGCATCACAATACACGTCGAAGGTCTTGGTCATATCCGGTTGAGCTAAGTCCGGGACTGTTGTGAGATGCTTCACCAATGCTTGGAACGCCCCTTCACATGCTGTGTTCCAGACATATTTTGTTCCCTTCTTCAATAATTCTGTCATTGGCTTAGCAAGCTTGGAGAAACTTGGAATGAATCTCCGGTAATATCCTGCTAAACCGAGGAAGCTTCTGACTTCATGGACAGAAGTGGGAGCTTTCCATTTCAGCACTTGTTCAATTTTGCTCGGATCAACAGCAATGCCTTCCGCTGAGATGATATGTCCCAAAAATGGCACTTGGCTGATCCAGAAGTCACATTTTCTGAACGTGGCATAGAGTTTATGGTCCCTCAATTGTTGAAGAACGATTCTCAAGTGTTCGGCGTATTCTGCCTCGGTCTTTGAGTAAACCAAGATATCATCGATGAACACCACAACGAACTTGACCAGCTCCGGCATTAACACTGAGTTCATGCGATACATGAAATGTGCCGGAGAATTAGTGAGACCAAAATACATGACGAGATATTCGTATAAGCCATATCTCGTCGAGAAGACCATCTTCGGGATATCCTCCGCCCAGATTTTTATTTGATGGTACCCGGAGCGAAGGTACATCTTGGAGAACACACTTGCACCCACAAGCTGATCAAACAGGATGTCAATGCGGGGCAGTGGATATTTGTTCTTAATGGTGACAGCGTTGTGCGGCCAGTAATCCACACACAGCCTCAAGGTTTCATCCTTCTTCTTGATGAACAGCGTCGAGCATCCCCAAGGCGAGGAACTCGGTCTAATGAAACCTTTGCTCAACAGATCATTGAGCTGTTCTTTAAATTCAGCCAGTTCATTTGGAGCCATTTTATACGGTCTCCATGAGATAGGGGTAGTCCCGGGTGCAAGCTCAATCTTGAACTCCACATCCCGCTCAGGTGGCATGCCCGGAAGATCATCCGGAAACACGTCGGGGTATTCCTGGACTACGGGGATGTCCTCTAGCTTGGAAGCTTCAGTAGTATAAGCGGCTGAAACTTCCCGGACTGGATGGTCTAGTATGAGGGACTGCGGACGGTGTAGTGGGGAGTTGAGGTGAACCGTCCGTGATAAGGTTTCTAGGATAGCGCCATGGTAACTGAGCCATGACATTCCTAAGATTGTATCAATCTTCTGCCCCTCAAGAATAATCATAGTGGTGGGATATATCTTCCCACCTAAGCACAGTGGTGCTTTCAGAATCATCATAGTTGCTGAAATCTTTCCTCCCGGTGAGCAGATCATATAAGAGCACTCGGTTGGAAAGGCTTCCAGTTGATGCTTAACCACATATGATTCACTTATGAAGTTGTGGGTTGCAACCGAATCAAATAATATGATGATTGCCTGGTCGTTGAAAGTGAACGTACCCGCCAGCATGTTTTCTCCCTCCGGGGCATCCTCATTGTCGAGGTTGCGAACACCCCCAGTTCGCTGATCAACCTTCTTGACCGGAGGTCGGCCTCGAGCACCGCCCTGATACTGGGCTTGCCCGCTCCTCTGCTGCCCCTGGGGACAGTCCTTCGAGAAATGGCCCGCCTGGCCACACGTAAAGCAAGTGTAGCGAGGCGGTCCTCCGCTGATCGGCGGACGGAAACCGGGGTGCGTTGTGGCGGTGGAAACGCCCGGGGCACCATCTGCTGCTGCTGTTGCAGCCACGATGGTGGCATCGGCGGTCGGAACGGGGGTGGCGGGAAAGATCAACCCCCGAACTGCTGAGGTCGTGCCGGTGGATGCCACTGCTGACCGGATGGTGTCCGATACACCATGCGGTATTTTTGAGGAGCTCCACCCCCACTGCTGGGTGGAGTGCTGCGCTTTCGCTGCTCAGCCACCAATTCACACTGAGCGTCTTCTTGCATGATCGTGGCGTTGACGAGATCATTGAACATGCCGCGATTGCATTGGACGAGATGCGTCTTCATCTCGGGATTTAATCCCCGATAGAAATGCTCTTGTTTCTTCTTCTCGGTGGAGACATAATCTGACGCATACTGCACCAGATGGTTGAAGGCACGGGAGTAGTCGTGGGCACTTCTCCCGCCCTGCTTCAGCTCCAAGAACTCTTGAAACTTCTTCTTCATTATTCCGGGAGGGATATGGTAGGGGCGGAATGCCTCCCGGAATTCTTCCCACTCCACAGCGTGGCCAGCTGGAAGTGAGGCGACATAATTCGCCCACCACGCACCAGCAGCTCCGTGAAGCTGCTGTGCCGTGAACAGAGTCTTCTGCCGCTCCGTACATTGGAGCAGCCTGAACTTGGACTCAGTTGTCCGCAGCCAGTTGTCGGCCTCCAGGGGTTCTGCTGCTTCAGTGAACACTGGAAGGTGCGTACTCATGAAATCTGAGTACGTCACAACATGGGGCTCACGAGGCCCCCTCTCTTGATGCCCCCCTGCCTGGGACGTATTTTGCACGATCATGCGGAGCAGATCGGTCTGCTCCTCACGATTACCCACCAGGGCCGCGATCACATCCACTAGCGTAAGCGGAGGTGGCAGTGGTGGTTGTTGCTGCGGGGTGCTGTCGTAGGCAGGTGGCTGGGAGTCATCACCCCCCTGCTGGCTAGAGACACCGACCTCATGCGTGTCCTGAGTGCGAATCATCTGCAACCATACGACGATCAAAATCAGTCCCGCAACATACTTCATGAAGTCCAATAAAATCGGCGTAAAGACATAATGACGATAAAATTACGATACATCTCGTAAATAGATAATATAATAACTTTGCACAAGATACACCATTACTAGACCAAATACAAACTAGTTAAATCCAACTTGACGAACTTCCTCTTTGGAAGTTCATCTCAACTAGGTTTGGTCACTACGAGACGTTAATATCGCTTTGTCATCATGTATACTACCCTTTTATCTTCAATACGACACAAACATGGTCTCTAGCAAAAGAAACTTGAGTAGGACATATACTCAAATCTTTCACTAGTTGAAGATAACCACTTATGAGTATGTTCTACCCCATAGGAAGTACTTAAACCCCTTAGGATACAACAATCTCTCAAATGAGTTCAACTGTCATCCCTCTGCCCGAACGACCAGTTTCTACATATTCCAGATTTTAATCTGGTACATGGCATTTTCATAACTCAAGTTGAATACCAAAGTTAAAGTTAACTTCAGTATCTTTCCAACGAGTATTTATTTACCCTCAGATCAGCTCTGGTTAAAAATTTATGATAATTCAAAGTCAACAGAATTTCTGGAAGAATTTCAACAGCACCTCCTTTGGAAGTTGCTGTTTTCAACTCTAATCTCAACTGAATTCCGTGCTGCAATTCCAAAAAATTTGAATTACAAAGATGTAACACATCTCCTACCCTTTACAAAGATGTATCATATGATAATTTTATATTTTCCTACAGGAAGTTATGCTTGAAAAACATAACATTACAGAGAGTATTTTAAATCTGTCCTGGTTCTGGACAGTTTACAATCATCTAGAATTTCAGCCAGTTTAAGGTGTGATTCAGCTCTGGATGTCTACAACAAAGTTGTAGAGTACTTAAACACCTTTCCATAACTATATCCCACACCTCCATTGGTTAAATAATATGTGAGTTATGCTCTGTTAAAGTTCAGCAGACTTGCTGCTAAAACAGAGCACTCTGTTTTTCAATCCCTTTGAGCTAAACTGATTAACTATTGAATTTTTCTACCCAACCAGGGTCCTACATGTTGAAACTTGGTGATTTTAGTTCCTGGTTATCATTATCTTTCATGCACATTCTTATGATATGTCGGTACTATGTTCCTCACAAAAAGAAAATCCTAACCGGATTATACCGGCATATACATCTCAATTGTGGCACTAAACGGTCTCTCGCACATGTATACTACACGGGATACATACGTGGTTAGTACCTGCAGAACAACACACAATAATGGTGAACTCAAGGGTTATTTTCATTTCAGGCAGGTCCATATTTGAAAGTAAATACAAACGCCCGTATCATTGTCATACGGCCGTCCTCGAGTTAAGCCACATCTAAAGGTACGTGATCGTGTTTTAACACCACACGACGGGGAACCCGAGTAGAGCGCGAATGGGTCGTCATGGTTGGGAATTTTATCGCCCCTACAGATACCACCTACTGACCTGCAGGGCACGCCGATGGCAAGCACTACGTATGTCCTCCTAGGCTATTTCTAGAAGAACACACTCTCACGTTACTGACCACACGATGGGGTCTCCACTTGCTTGCCTAATGCACGCTAGGGATCAGCATTTCATATGAACTCAGGAACATGAAGAGTCCAAGAGTTTCATATTAACGTCTCATACCAAGCTGTGAGACCTATCCCTGAACCACATTCCTCGTCAGGGGGGGTAACCGAAATTGAACCGCTTTCGATGGCGTTCCTTACCATTCTACCTGAGCGTAGGTGCGTCGTTACATAATTAAAATTCAGAATTATAACACATATGTTAGTCTTGCCACTTTAAGTAACTATGCTAATATAGTCCTTACTTGGGCAAACTAGTGAATCCTCACCGTAACCTAAGTTTTCTCGTAATACAATACTTAATTAATGTGATATCCCCAATGCAGCTCTGATACCAATTTGTGATGGCTCTCTAGGATCATAGACTAGCCCCACATACCACCACTCATGTTTTCTGCGCACTTTGTCCTCACTCATGCGCACCTGGGAAGACTTCCCAATCGGTCACCCATCTCCAAATTCCTCCGAGCCAAGCATGCTTAACCCCGGAGTCCTTTGCAGGTGGGCTTCCGGAAAAGAAGGTGTAACTTTGATGGTATGAGTACTCTATCAATCCTATTAAGCCAGGAGTCAGGATATCACACAATACTAGCCTATGGCGGACCGGAATCCGCTCATCCAGGATCGCAGAGGGTGATGCCGCAGGATGCGACACCCGACAGCACACATCATAAGAAACCATATTGTATTACATAGAAAACCAACTGAATTGTACAAAGTAGTACAAGACTTCAGTTACAAACTATGTATGGAAATTACAATAGCGAAAGCTAAGTTTATACAACTCACGCCCATCTATTTAGCAAATGTTGGTTGCACAGCCCTAGGGCAACCCACACTAGCTGCACTCCTCAGATCAGCGCAGCGTGTATGGCTCCCACTCAGCCGTGGTCCCGGATGGAGGGTAGCCCTCACCGGTGGACTCGTAACCTCAGTCTGTGGGATACTCCTCACCTGAAAAACACTTATAGCAGCAACCGTGAGCATGATGGCTCAACAAGACTTAACCGACTCACCTACACATGAAACTCTATATGCAGGTTATAACAATTATAGGATGGCATGTTGCAGCAAAAGACACGCCTACAAGTTCATCCTTAACTCATCTTTTAGCCACAAGTTGACAGTTCAAGAAATCTGAAATTTAGTGAGCAATATTTGGTGGCACACATGTAGCAATACAATTTAACCATATCAGCAATATTGAATCATACCATTTCATATTTTAACCTACGTCACGACTCAGTGAACAAGCGGTACTCATCACCGCGAGGGACGGCAAATCGACTCGATATACACCTGCAGGTATACCCGAAAAGCACGTCACATATGCCCACCCGTGGAGCTGCACAGCACACTCACTCGGTGTCATACGGGACAACCTTTCACTAAACGCCCAAACGTTGAACCGGTCGCACCCAAACGGACAGGAGGTTCCCTACACGGAGCATCTCTCTATGCCCGTTAGCGGATTTCCACCATGCTGCCCTCAACCTACACCTATAAATCGGTGTGTTATGCCTTGACGCCCGGAGGTATAGGTTACATCGGTTTATCGGAGCCCATATATCCGATATACCTTCGGTACGTTCAATACTTGTCCAGCGGGGCCGCACACGGATCGGTCCTCAATCGACACGGACAGGGCTGCACCCACAAGACTTCCTCTTGCTGCGCCCTAGCCCCTGTCTAGTCTCATTTTCTTACTAAAGTGATCTCACATCACTCGCACCAATCCCGTGTGTCCCGACTCCTATACTCGCGAGTAGATTCCAACTACTCGACTTGTACCGAAGTTCTATGAACATTAAGCATAGCCTGTCTACACGAGGACTTAGGTACTACCCTCACTCTTGTAGGAAAATTCTGGTTATGCACTTGGGTTTCATCCATCCTACACCTAATGCACATACATACCTCATACTAAGTATATATAAAACAAAACTTAGTAAAATTGGTTAATGCAAACCAGGGCTTTCCTTGTTGCTGCTGGTCAGATGTTAAGGCTTTGTCCGGAAGAAGGAAGTCCAGCACTTCCGGAGTTTCTTCGCCTTCAGCGACAACACGTAGGCGATACACTAAATGTCAATTTAAATGCAATGTTTTAAACTGAATGTAAAGACCATAACTCTAGCTAGACCCCCCCCCCTTTGGCTCTTAAATTTTTATGGTGGCTTGGTAGGGTCCTAACTAGAGTATTGACCAAGTTTCATCTGAAACAAAGTTCATTTGAGCTCAGTACAAATGAAACCTATTTGGTCATTATTATAGTCTCTAAGGATTTCCAGGGATTTTCATGGCTCTAACCATTACTTCCTGGAAACTAGAATTTGATATGGTTCTAATGGAATTGGTTTCATGTCATTTGAAGCATTCTAGATGAAGCTATGCCCTAAACAAGATTTGAGAAAATCTGAAAAATGTTTCTGTACATTTTTCTATTTTCTCAGGGCAGTTCACTTAATCACACCATTAGGGAGACTAAATTAACTTGGATGGGTCTGAAATTTTTCCTGTGACTCAAGGATTTTCAAATGAACCTCCCAGCCAAATTTCAGAATTTTTCATAAAGTAATTCTCCAGATAAAATTCCTAACAGTTTAAAGTTTAGGGAATTAATTCTGGAAAATTATTATGTTTAATAAGCTGAAACTTCTTTTTCTGGATAGTACTCGAAGAGATGAATCCAATAAAATTTGGTTCACTGGATTTGGACACTCCTAACCAAAGTTATGAATTTCTAAAGTTTGGGCTGATCCCTGAATTATTTTCCTACAGAAAATTGCCTCCCGCGCTTAACCGGCGACTGACAGCGGGGCTCGCCTGTTTAAATTAAAATAACCGCGCACGCGCGCTTAGCTAAGCGGCTGACACATGGGACCCGCGCCTTCGTATACCTCGCGACGCCGCCGCCCCGAGCCGCCAGAGCTCCGGCGAGGTCGGCGTTCCCGGCGACCTAGCTCGCCGGCGACGGTGAGACTTGCCACCCCCACGTAACATTGGATGCTGAACACGATGGACACCATGCTGCCACCGGCTAACCGCCGAAGCTCGCCGGCGACGAGCGCTATGTCTCTGTGCAACATCGGCAATGTGTTCCCGTCCTTCTGATCACCCCCTTCGCGCGCTAATCGCGTCATCACGTCCAGAGAAGTCTCCGGAAGCTTGGCATGACCTCAGTTGGGATCGAAACAGCCGGCAAACCGGACCTCACCAGCGACCCCCTCTTCCGCCGAGCTGTTCCTTGGTGAACCTAGGGTTCCGGCGGTGGTTTCTTTCAGGTTTTGAATCAAGGAGGGGCGCAAGAACCTCTAGATGCCCTTTCTAAGCTTGGTTTGCCCTCCCACACAATGATCCTCCCGAATTTATCCTAAACCTAATCGGGTCCCGAAATGAGTTCCCAACCCTAAACTGGACAATTCTCTACGCACGAGGATCGAACCTTGACACACGGTCTGTGCGGTGAGCTCACGGACAAGCTAGCGCTCCACTTTGCTATGGACATCGAGGGCAGAGGATGATCGTAGCTCAGTTTGCACGGGATCAGAACTCGAGTGGCTAGATGGCAGTTTACGGAGGTGCGCGGAAGAGAAGCTCGCATGCCGATCTCGTGCCTTTTATAGCCAACCGAAGGCAGTGAAGGGTGCAACACCTGTTGAGCCACCTCCCACACCGAAGCAAGAGCTGGCCAGCGTCGCTCGGTGGCCTTCAGCGTGAAGTCACAGCGCCCCCCTCTCACTGCGCACGTGGAACCCGAGTACACTGAGTTCAGTCGGCTTGGACTCCAGTGTGGCTGACAGGAGGACCCCACAGGCTCCAAAATTGTCCTCAAAAATTAAATTCTTACTGCTCTTAAATTGTGCTCCTAAACCCTAAACCCTGGTAATTTGATCAAACAACATGTTTGGGTCTCTGAATTTGAATGTTTCAAATTGACATTGGGTTTGGAGGAATTTGAGCATATGTGAGGCTGAAATTCAAATTCGATTTGAATTTGCTCAAATTAGCTCCTGACAAGATGAACTCCAATGGGGATGGAAATTGGTGGACTAACTCAGAAAATGTGCTGAGTTTGAATATGAAGTCAACTTTTGAATTCAAGTGATGAAAGTGGCTGCAATTTGAATTTGCATTCAAATTGGCCCCTTTTTCAAATGTCTCCAAAAATGCCTCAAGAAGTCTTGGATTTGCATGAAATTTGGCCTGAGCCTTCCCAAGACTATTTAAGGTCTAGGGGTGAGCTCAACCTTTCATGTTCATGTGTGTGACCTCCCACTTTTTGGAGTTATGGCTTTTTCCTCTAATCATCCTCTTGATGGTGTTTACTTGCTCTTCACAAGTGTTCATGAGATATCCACCACATGAGCTGTGGTGTTGTGAGGTGATGAACATTTTTTTTGCAAGTCACTTTCTTGGGCTTTTATAGGATATTTCTAGAAGAACGCACTATCGCGTTACCGACCACATGATGGGGTTTCCACTTTCTTGCCTAATGCATGCAAGGGACCAGTGTTTCATATGAGCTCAGGAACATGAAGAGTTCAAGAATTTCATATTGACGTCTCACAACAAGCTATGAGACCTATACCCTGAACTACTTTCCTCGTCAGGGGAGCTAACCAAAATTGAACCGCTTCCCGTGGCGTACCTTACCTCTTACCTGGTCGGTGGTGCGTCCTTATAGAATATAGTAACAAGTATGTTAGTTAGCCACCTTACATCACTTAGGCTAATAGTAAATCTTATGTGGGTCTAGTACCGATTCATCACTCGTAGACTCTAAATTTTTGAAAATACGTGTCTTTTTAGGTGCGCTATTCCCAATGCGGCTCTGATACCACGCCTGTGGGGACGCCACCCCGACAGTCCAGGAATCGCATTGGATGGTGCCGTGCGATGCGGCACCCAACGGCACACATTTGAAAAACACAGATACACAGCAATATATGTCTTTAATACATACTATTGTCTCATTTTACAAATAACGTACAGCGTACATTGCAGCGGAAGATAAGAATACACTCATGGACTAATAGCCTACGCTAAGCAAAATGAAGCCATCCTGCCCGCGGGTGCTTCACACAGCACCACGTCAAACCCCGGTGGTGTGCAGGGTTCCAAAGTGAGACTCACACCCCTCATTTGGTGCTGCCCCGTTCGGATCTCGCTTCCTTCCTAACGTTGCCCTATGCAACGTTACCTGCAAAACAGTGGATCAACAAACCGTGTTCTTATGCTCAGCAAGACTAAACCGAAAACCTACACATGGAACTCTAGATGCTGAAAATAGAGGGCTGAATAGAGAAGTTTGCATAAATGATGAACTTGAGCTAATGGAGAGTCCTTACTTCATGTTTTTAAGCAACTTTTATAACCCTCACAAAATTTACATCGAGACTCCACAATAAAACAACAAACGCTTCATCTCTATGCCACATGCCTAAGGAGAAGGTAAATTTAGTGAGCTACCCTAGACCCATACACATCTTGCGCCATCAACACCGAGACTCCACAATAAAACAAGAAACGCTTTGTCTCGACGCTAGTAGCCCAAGGTAGAAAGTAAATTTAGTGATGGTGTTGATCATCCCTCATCTCCAATATGAGGATTACTCACGAAGCATATTAACTTTTCCCCAGTTTCTTACTACGTCACGACTCAGTGTACAAGTATGCTCACTACTGTGAGTAACGGTGATTCGTAAAAAACACCCAACTGACACGACACATACGCCCGTCCGAGACTGGTGATCAACCCATCCCCTCAACGCCGTATGTGGCAACCTTTCACACGACACCCAAACGTCGAATCGATCCCACCGACTTGGAGTAAGTCTCACTACCGCAAACCCTCGTAGAGCTGACTTCTCTCTCCTTTCAGCATCTGCATAGGACGGTGGGGATTGCCTCAACACCCAGGTTAACATGTTACATCGGTTTCCTGGGTCCCATATAGCCAGTATGCATCCTGTACACAACTCAAACTTGTCCAGTGGGGCCGCACACGAGAACGAGCCTTGTCGGTACCCTCAATACGGGGTACCCCCGCGCACAGGGGAAAATGCCTAAGGACCTCGCCCTTCTCCGCAGGGAGAGCTCCGAAGGTGCCATGTGTCCAGTGGGGCCGGACCTCCCTCTCCTCAGAGGAGAGCTCCGGACCGGCCACGTGGCCAATTGAGCCGGACGTCCCCCCTCCGCGGGAGAGCTCCAGAGGCTCCACGTGTCCTGCGGGGCCGGACCTCCCTCTCCTCAGAGGAGAGCTCCGGGCCCGCCACGTGGCCAGCAGAAGCCGGACCTCCCCCCTCCGTGGGGAGAGCTCCGAAGGCTTCACGTGTCCCGCGGGGCCGGACCTCCCTCTCCTCAGAGGAGAGGTCCGGGCCCGCCACGTGTCCAGCAGAGCAGCGCTGCCTGCCCCCGCGCGGTAGGCAGCAAGAGTAAAGACGCGTCATACCTTGCCCGTACAAGGTATTCAAGACCCGCGCCTTCCCAAGGCGTGGACACGCGGAGCACGCCTCTGTCAGGTGCCATTGCGCTCAGTCACATCGCAGACTGGCGCGCCGTGTCAGAGCCTGCCCGCCAATAAACACGGCGACAAGACATCCCCTGCCGCCCCTGCCATCATCAACCACTACGACTAGCTTGCGGCATGGGCAGGGCGGCAGAACGAAGACTCGGAAGCCTTTGCCAGAGACAACTACCGGCGTAACTGCAGATACGGTAGATGGCATGCGATCTCCTCGGGACCACCTGTCGGGTCCCGGGCCCACCTTGTAAGCCGCTCGAGCCTTGGACTATAAAAGGCTCGGGTAGGCAACGTTAGTGAGGGTTCGCCTCTTACGCACCCTCGCACTCTAGCCATTCGACATCTCTCACCCTCAAGCTCAGGACTCCGGTTCTGAGCAGCAAGCAATACAACGAGCATCTCTGCTCACCGTGGACGTAGGGTTTTACGCTCCGGCGGCCTGAACCACGTAAAACTCCCCGTGTCAAGCTTCTCCCTCAATCGTCCCTAACGCTGAAGCTCTCCATGAGTGACTAGCCCCACCGAAAAAGAACCTTCGCGGGCTGCCCAGAGCAGGCCCGGGGGAAGTGTCGGCTACACACTTCGACATTTGGCGCGCCAGGTAGGGGGCTTTTCCCTTGCGCGACGAGCTTCTGCCGGCGAAGATGATGAAGCTTCCTTCAGCGGCAAGCTCTCCTCGCCCACGTTCACGATGAACGGTGACTAGCGGGGACTACATCTCGACACACTCTGGACGGAGTGTGTCGGCGCAAGCTTGAAGCCAGCAGCCGACTCCGGCAGCGCCGACTCTGGCAGCGCAGGCTCCAGCGAGCGTGAGATCCTCTGCAGCGCTGAGCGTCTCCCACGGGGGCGCGCTAGCTGCAGAAAGAGCGCTACTGCGCAATCCACCTGCTGGGGACGTGCCTCAGTCAGCGACCCAGCAGTGGATTCACGATGTGGACCGTCTCGTCGTCGCCGCCGCAAACCCTCAACTTCGGCGGGGACGACGTCCCGGCCAACCGGCTGTGTCGCTGACGCGCACGCCAACGGTTGACGGGCAGACGGCAGATTCCCGCTCCACCAGGCTCCCATCGGCGGACCTGAGGATGGAGCTGGAACGGTGCCACTTGGGCAAAGATGCCCGAGTGTTCATTGAGCGACGACGAGAAAGGCGTCGCAACCAGGAGGCCGGCGACAGCATGTCGACTGCCTCAACCCAGCCTGAGGCGCAGACGTTCGCCACGCGATCTCTGCCCCAGGCATACGCCACGCAGCATATGCCCCAGCCATATGCCCTGCAAATGGTGCCCCCGGTATATGGCGCAGCCTTGCCCATACCGGGATACACAGTGCCAGCAGCGAAACAAGCATTTGCGGCACCAACGCCTGCAGCAACAGGAGCAGGATGTGCGGCCCTAGCGCCACACCTTCGCTTCGCGAGGTGGCCGCGCAAGTTTCGGCCGCACCTTCCCGAGAAGTACGATGGCAGTGTCAACCCGGCGGAGTTCCTCCAGATCTACTCGACCGCCAGCCTTGCTGCAGGAGGGGACGAGGCCGTCATGGCCAACTACTTCCCCGTCGCCTTGACCGGCCCAGCCCGGTCTTGGCTCATGAACCTCCCCCAGGGTTCCATAACCTCCTGGGGAGAGCTCTGCCGGCAGTTCACTGCTAACTTCGGCAGCTCCTACACCCGGCCTGGCACCGAGCTCGACCTCCACGCCATCCAGCAACAACCTGGAGAGACGTTGCGCTCCTTCATCCAGCGATTCTCCCAGGTGCAGAACACCATCCCGCATATCCAAAATGCTTATGTGGTAGTGGCGTTCCGGCAGGGTGTACCGGACAAGAAGATGCTCGAGAAGCTCGTGACCATAGAGGTTCGCGACGTCTCAGAGCTCTTCAGCCTGGCGAACAAGTGCGCCAGGGCAACAGAAGGGCGGAACAGGCACTCACTGCCAGCCTCCGAGTCAGGAGGACAGCCCGGATCTGGCGCTGCTTCCCACGGAAGCAGCAAGAAGATCAAGAACCGGGGTGGTGGCAAGATGAAGCCACCAACCGCAGCTCCTGTTGCTGCAGCAGCAGCACCCAGTGGAGCTCGGGGGCCACGCCCCGACAAGAGGCAGCGTCAGTCACCAGCTCCAGATGGTGACCAAGGCGAGCCATGCCCCGTGCACAACACCAGTTACCATACTGCTGCTGAGTGCCGGGAGATTCAGAAGCTCGCGGAACGCTTCCGCAAGGGGAAGCAACTGCGAGCTGACGCCCCTCCTTTCCGTCAAAGGGAGGGCAAGCAGAAGGTCTACACCCTAGACAACGCCGACCACCATGTAGAGTTCCAGGAGCCTCAGCGCGCCGTGAAGGCGGTGCGCAACCATGAGGACTCCAGCTCCAGCGATGACGAGCGCCGGAAGATGCTCTACGACATCTATGGCGGGTCCGCTGACCTCTCGTCCTGAAGCGCGGTTAAGACTCTGCGCCAAGCGGTAGCGTCGGTGGCTCCCCTCCCGAGTGCCGCGCCGCACGTCAAGTGGATGGGAACCCCCATCGGCTTCGATGCCACCGACTGCCCCAGGAACATGGCTGGGGCCGGACAACTACCGCTCTTGGTAGCGCCCACCATCGCCAACGTGAGGATGTACCACGTTCTGGTAGATGGCAGGGCTGGGCTGAACCTCATCAGCCGCGCAGCTTTCCAGAAGCTGCAGATCCTGATGGCCAAACTCACCCCATTGAGCCCGTTCTCAGGGGTAGGGCCGGGACAAGTCGTTCCCTACGGCAACATTAGCCTTCCGGTGACTTTTGGGGCACCGGACAGCTATCGGACAGAGTACATTCTGTTCGACGTGGCGGAGATCGACCTCCCCTTCAACGCCATAATCGGCAGGCCAGCCCTGTACCGATTCGTGGCAGTAGCCCACTACGGCTACCTTGTCTTGAAGATGCCTACACCAACAGGCGTCCTCAACATTCGTGGAGACCGCACTGCTGCAGTGTCAGCCTTGGAAAAGCTCCAGGCACTTGCAACAGCTCGAGCACCAGCCCCTAGCAGTGCAGAACCGGACCGGCTCCACCCGAGTGCATGTCACCGTGCCTCTACCGCAGCACCCCGCGTGCAACCCCTTGACGAGGGCGACGTCCCCCTGAAGGTCGTCCAAGTCAGCGCCGATGCTGCCCAGACCACCCGGGTAGCCGGGGGCCTGGATAGCAAATAGGAAGGCGCGCTCATCACCTTCCTCTGGCACAACGTCGACGTGTTTGCATGGCAGCCGTCGCAGATGCCGGAGATCCCTAGGGAGGTGATCGAGCACCACTTGAAGATCTTCCCCGACGCCCGGCCAGTCCAACAGAAGCCTTGCAAGTAGTCCATCGAGTGGCAGAACTTCATCCGAGAAGAAATCAAGAAGCTGTTGGACGCTGGCTTCATACGGGAAGTCCACCACCCCCGGTGGTTGGCGAACCCCGTCGTTGTCCCAAAGGCCGGCGGGAAGCTCCGGATGTGCATCGACTACACCAGTCTCAATAAGGCATGTCCCAAAGACCCATTTCCTCTCCCTAGAATAGATCAAATAGTAGACTCGACATCAGGCTGTGATATGCTGTGCTTCCTAGATGCCTACTCGGGTTTCCATCAAATCCCTATGTCTATAGAAGATGAAGAGCACACTTCCTTCATCACAGTAGACGGCCTGTATTGTTATGTCTCTATGCCTTATGGCTTAAAGAATGCTCTTCCCACCTTTGTACGTGCAATGCACAAAACCTTTGGAGAGCTAATAAGAGACCTAGTCGAGGTGTATGTCGATGACATCGTTGTCAAGGTCAGGTAGAGTTCATCCTTGTTAGATAACATGGCCCTAGTCTTTGACAAACTGCGCTCCACGCGCACCAAGCTGAACCCCGACAAGTGTGTGTTTGGCGTATCCTCTGGGAAGCTCCTAGGATTCCTGGTCTCACACCGAGGAATTGAGGCCAACCCAGAAAAGATCAAGGCCATTGACCTGATGTGGCCTCCCGCTCGCATCAAAGTAGTCCAGAAACTCACGGGATGCCTAGCCGCACTGAGTCGGTTTATACCGAGGCTAGCAGAGCGAGCGCTCCCCTTCTTTAAGCTCCTGCGCAAATCCAGTCCATTTGCTTGGACCGACGAAGCAGAAGAAGCTTTCCAAGAGTTGAAGCAACTCCTGACGACCCTACCCATCATTATAGCCCCCAAGCCCGAAGAGCATTTGTTGCTCTACATCACGGCAACAACTGAAGTGGTGAGCATAGTCCTCGTCGCAGAGCGGCCGGACCTCTCGTCACCACAGCCTGCTCCGATAGCAGAAGACAAGCACCAGGAGACCCCGGAGGTCCAAGACGACCAACCGGGCCTCCAAGACAACCTCCCGGAGGTCCAACAGGACCTCCCGGAGCCCCAAGACAACCTCCCAGAGGTCCAACGGGACCTCCCGGATGTCCAAGCCGGCCTAGGAGCCTTCGAGTCCCAGCTCCCGGAGGCTCCCCTGGACCCACCTACCTCCAGTAGGCCTGAGCCAATGGATGAGGACATCTCAGGCCCGGGAGGGAGGGTCCGGACCATCCAGAGGCCTGTCTACTACATCAGCGAAGTTCTCCACGACGCCAAGACAAGGTACCTGGAGGTCCACAAGCTGTTGTATGCAGTGCTCGTGGCATCCAGGAAGCTCCGCCACTACTTTCAAGCCCACCGGATCTCGGTGTTCACCTCCTATCCGCTGAAGGCAATCCTTCACAGCCCCCACGCGACCGGCAATGTCGCTAAATGGGCAGCGGAACTGGTGGAGTTTGAGCTGGACTTCCTTCCTCGCCATGCAGTCAAGAGCCAAGCACTGGCTGACTTCGTGGCCGAGTGGACGCCAACGAAGGCTGACCCAGGGGGCCACGAAGACGGTGAACCGAAGCACCGAGCTCCGGTCTTCACCGGGCCTCACTGGACGCTCTTCTTCGACGGCTCCTCGCGAAAGCAGGGGGCCGGTACCGGCGTACTGCTTCTCATGCCATCGGGGGAGCAGTTTGGGTACATGGTGCGTCTCAATTTCAAGGCAACCAACAACATGGCAGAGTATGAAGCACTCATCTTTGGCCTAAAGACAGCCCTGTCTCTGGGCGCTCGCCAGTTGTTGGCACAGGGCGACTCCCAGCTAGTCATCAAGCAAGTTAAGGGTGAATGCTCCTGCAATGACCCACAGCTAGCTGCTTATATGCTCCACGTGCAGATGTTGGAGAAAGACTTCCTCGCCTTGGACCTGCGCCATGTACCGCGCGCTGGCAATGCTGCAACTGACGACCTCTCAATGAAGGCCTCCACCGGAGCCCCTGTACCCGAAGGAGTCTTCGAGAGGACGTTGCTACGGCCCACAGCCCGGCCTGCCAAGCCGGACGAAGGGGGCTGTACCAGCACCTCGAAGCTGGCAGTCCCGGCGGCCCTGCAGCCATGGACGCTGCCAAGGATCGTAAGCGTCACTGGGGACTCCGTGCAACCCAGCGCTCAAGATCCAGAAGCTCAAGTCAGACCCGATGCATGGATCACGGAGATCCGGGAATACTTGAAAGACAACATCCTCCCTGATGAACGTGTATCCGCTGAACGGATCGTGCGCATGGCTAAAAGGTACGCGCTGGTAGAAGGGGATCTCTACCGGTGTGGCGCCAACCACGTCCTATTGCGGTGCATAACCCAGGGGGAAGGCTGCGACTTGCTCGCTGAGATCCATGGAGGTGAATGTGGGAGTCACTCTTCCTCACGCACGCTCGTCGGTAAAGCCTTCCAGCATGGCTTCTACTGGCCGACAGCACTCCAGGATGCCGTCAAGCTGGTCGAGAGTTGCAAGGCGTGACAGTTCCACGCCAAGCAGATCCACACACCGGCTCAGGCGGTTCAGATGATCCCGCCCTCATGGCCATTCGCCGTATGGGGATTGGACATCCTGGGATCATTCCCCAGAGCCATCAGGGGATCTCGGTACCTCTACGTCGCCATTGACAAGTTCACCAAGTGGCCAGAAGCCACACCCGTCGTCACCATCAACAAGCAATCCGCAGTAAAGTTCATCAAGTCGATCGTCTGCCGGTTCGGGGTCCCGAACAGAATCATCACTGACAACGGGACCAAGTTCACCAGCACAGCGTTCCAAGAATACTGCGAAGACCTCGGCATCCAGGTGCGCTATGCCTCCGTTACTCACCCAAAGAGCAATGGGAAAGTTGGGAGGGCCAATGCCGAGATTCTTCGAGGCCTCAAGACTCGCACCTATGCCGGCTTGAAGAAACATGGCGCCAAGTGCGTGGACGAGCTTCTGAGCGCACTGTGGGCTAACCGGACATCCCAGAGCCGGGCCACCGGAGAGACACCCTTCTTCATGGTGTATGCGGCCGAGGCTGTGCTTCCCCCAGAGATCACCATGGGGTCCCTCCGTGTCCGAGCTTACGACGAAGCCGCGCAGGACAACCTCCGGCGTGAAGACATCGACCTTGTTGATGAGGCTAGATTACATGCAGCACTCCGCAACGAACGGTACCGACAAGCGCTCCTGCGCTACCACCAAAGGTATGTGCGTGTCCGGGAGCTGCAGGAAGGCGACCTGGTGTTGCGGCGCAAACTTTCTCGCGAAGGGACCGATAAACTCTCCCCCAGCTGGGAAGGTCCCTTCCGAGTCACGAAAGTTTGCCGCCCCGGGTGCGTACGCCTTTCCAATGAGGATGGGGATCCGCTCCCGAACCCTTGGAACATAGAACACCTCCGTAAGTTCTACCCCTAGAGCAATAATAGGAGAGTCTCTTATTTTTGTAATAGATTCCATAGAGTCTAGGAACAGCGCTCGGAGCAGCTAAGTCTCAGGGGATGGTCCAGGACTACGTTCAGCTTGGCCTGGTTCCGACCCTAAGCGCGTAGAGTCTTGCTTCCTTTCTTAATGGGGCGGGTCATTGCCTCCATTTTTAGCATGCCTTCCTCCTATGGAAATTTATATGGAAAGAAACCTGTCCTACTTTGCTCTTCCCTTGTGCTCATTTAAATTATGTATTAATTTTTATGACCGCACTTCCTGTGTACGCTCACCATGCACTCAGCTTCCTTTTCCCATTCTCACCTCTAGTCGGAATTTGCTATCCTACCAAAGACGGTCGCGTTTGAGTTTCCTGCCGATGGCCAGGGGGCCTCGAGCCCCTGGCACTTCGTGCACTGAAGTTCCCAAGCCCCGTACACCGGATCAGGATCGTAAGCCAAATAAGACTATGAGATAGGGAAGGGGGAGCGCCAAGGAGAATTACGTTTCCCTTACTTGTGTGCAGGACCTCCCGGCCTTAGCTCCCCGCAGGAGTATGGTAGGAGCGCCCAAACAATTGGCCACACCTACCAGGGGGCCACTACGGGACCGCGCAAGACCGGAGCTCCAACGCAAGGACGAAGGATCCGGACCTCGCACCCTCCGCAGGGGCGAGCCCCGAAGGCCCCACGTGTCCAACGGGGCCGGAGCTCCCCTCTCCTCATGAGGAGCTCCGGGCCCGCCACGTGGCCGGCAGAGCCAAGCATCGCCCCCTCCGCGGGGGTGAGCCTCGAAGGCCCCACGTGCCCAGCGGGGCCGGATCTCCATCTTCTCAAAGGAGAGCTCCAAGCCCGCCACGTGGTCGGTAGATCCGGACCTCCCCGTTCTCACGGGGCGAGTTCCGGAGACCTCCGGGGCCCTTAACACAATAAGGACCCGGGGGAGGTGTCTGTACAGGGCTTCAAGATTGGTGAAGACCTCTGAGTACCTTGTGGAGCTAAGGACTCGGCCAGGCCAAGCCAAGAAGAAGACAAAAGCACAGACATAGAAAATAACGAGAGTCTATTCATTCAAAGCTCCATGGGCTGGACTACAGACTCAACAAAAGAAAAAAAGAGAAGAGATACAGGGCCTTTTGGCCGTGGGGGCGGCTGCCTAGGAGTCCCCGGACTCCCACTGGAACCTAGAGGCCACGAGGGCGGCCATGTCCCCGACCTCGGCCCTGGCAGCTTCCTCCCGCTCGACAGCGGGGCCTAGTCGCACTGGCTCCAGAGAGAAGGAAGGGTCTTGGCTCCGGAAGCACGCCAGCACATGCGTGGTGACCTCCTTCGCCAGGCCTCGTTCCTCCACCTCAAGCTCGTCGGCGATCACCGCTTCGAGCCGACCCAGCTTGGAACCGATGGACTCAAGCACCGGGATTGCCCCAGACACCTCCTGCGCTGGAGCCTCCGTCCGCACCGGGCTGAAACTAAGGGGAACCAAGGCGGACCCCGCCTCAGTAACAAAGCTCCAGACTGGCCGGGCCTCGACAGACCGTGAAGCCTGGAGCTTCTCCACCTCTTGGCGGGACGCCAGCTCGCGATCCAGCGCCGCCTGGCGCTCCCGGGAGGATTGCTCCTCCCTCGCGGCAACAGCCGACTCACGGAGCTCCAGCTCCTCGGCCCGGGCCCTCAGCTCGCCCTCTTTGGCATCCAGGCGTGCGACGACCTTCTCCTCCTCGGCCGCCACGGCACGCTCCCGATCTGCGACGGCGCACTCTCGGCGAACTACCTGCAGCCGCAACTCCTCCACGGCAGTGGAGCGCGCTTCGGAAAGTAGCGCGGAGCCGCCGGGTCTCTGAGCCCAGGTGGTCGACGGCCCTCTTCTGAGCGTCGAGCAGAGCCCCCACGGCATCAAGCCTCGACTGCCTTGAGTCAAGCTCTGCCTTAGTCTCCTGGGTCCGCTGCTGCAGGAGATGCTCCCAGCTAAGGAGGCGCTCCCTCTCTCCAGCCAGCACCTCCCGCTCCCGCTCAACGGCGGCCTGGACCTGTCGGACGCCAGCCTGAGCATGCCCCAAGGCATCCCATATGGGCAGCGGGGCGGCGGGGGCAGGGGCCGCGCCCCTGACCTCCCCCGTCGCGTCCACGACCGGTGGAGGTGCTGGTGCCTCGGCAGCTGAGGCAAGACGCTGACCCGGGGGAGCCAGGGAGCCAGCCGTTGCGCCCACAACAGCCCCTCCAGCCTCAGCACCAGACCTCCGGGCTGGCGAAGGAGGACGAGCAGGTGCTGCCGCCGCCACCGCAGGGGGCGAACCCGCCGGCATAGAAGAAGCCCCCGCCGACTTGGGGGCCATCGGAACCACCGCAGTTCCCAGATGCTGCGGCACACAGCCTCCGCTGACTGGAGATGGCCGGGGAATAGGCTCACCCCCGGCAGCCGGTGAGTCCCTGCAGACAAAGGAAGCTCTCAGGCTAAGAGAGGAGAAAGGAACGCTACTTCTACAAGCCAGAAAAGGCAACACTTACTGGGCGGCGTGAGCGCTCCAACGGGCTTGGAGCCCCGGCCTCTGGGCCGGGGCAGAACCGCCAGGACATGCAGCCGGAACGCTCACTGGCTGTGGCGTCTGAGCCCCCGGCACACTCCCGGGCGTCGCCCCACCGGCGTCCTTCCTGGAAGCCCTCCCCGCCTGAGGAAGGGTGGCGGGATGCTTGGGGTTCCTCGGACCGCCGCTGTCCGAGATGAGACCCGCCGGAGTGGGAGACCTGAGGTCTCTTTGGGTCACCACTCGACGAACCAGCGCCTTCGGGAGATGGGCGCAAGGGTGCCCTGGCCCCCTGGCTCGGCGCAAGTGACGCCCTCGGAGGAGACCGGGCATGTTTCTTCTCTGAGTGCCCGGGGGCCGGCTCCTTTCCCTTCCCCTTGTCGGTGGTCTGAGCCCCGCCGGCCCTCGGTGCGGGTTGGACAGCGACAGGCGCCTCGCGCACCGATCCGGAGCGCTCGATCCTGGGAATCGAGATGCCCCGGATGGCATCCCCAACCTGACGAACGGTGATCCCAATGTCGTCGAGATTCGGCATCTTCCACAGCAGCTCCGCCCTCCTCTGCGGCTCCAAGAAGAGGGGAGTGCCAGAGGCCGGGAAGGCGAGGTCGCCGCTGGTGACGTAGTCGCTGCTCACCTTGGCCACCATCTCGTACAGCTCTTCATCAGAAGGATCGGAGCCGAGACCCCTCTCCAACCTGGTGCAGTCGAGCTCGCGGGCGTAGTACCATGCCGGGTGGTTGCATTGCTGCAAGGGCACAATACGGCGCGACAAGAAATCCACCAGCACCATCAGGGACGTCAGCCCCTCGTTGGCCAGGAACTAGATCCGCTCCAAGACCGGTGCGTACTCCTGCTCCAGCTCCGGGATCTCCTCCCAGAAGTGACGCTCGGTGGTTGGGCCGGCAGTTGGGAGCTGCAGGCGATCGTGCTCGTCGATCTGCATGATCACCAAGTTCTCCCTCCAGTTTTCCCACCTTGACGCACCAAAAGGTAGAAGGTCTTCAGTGGCCTTCGGATCCTTGCAGCGATGCTGGAAGTAGTAAGCCCCCAGCTGAGTCTTGGAACTGCGCCCGGTCGTCCACAACACGAAGAAGTAGCGGAAGAGCGTCGCTGAAGCATGCACCCCGACGAACATCTCGCAGAAATGGATGAAGACGGCGGCCATCGCGAAGGAGTTGGGGGAAAGGTGGTGGAGCTGGAGACCGTACGTCTCCAGCAGCGTGACGAAGAAGGAAGAAATTGGCGGGACAAACCCCGCCATGGCATAGGCAGTAAAGAAGACCATCTCCCCCTTCTCCAGGAGCAGGGGGGAGATCCCTGGCGGAGCCGGCTCTTCTGCTCCTCCGCGTGCCAGCCCAGCAGCCTGCGCACTGGTCCGAGCTCGGCCCACCGAGCGAGACGTGACGGAGGCAGGTTGGAAGCCATGGCAGGAGAAAGCTCAAGGACAGAGAAGACAAGGGCGCAAGAACTCAAGGAAGATGCAAGCGCTGGGAAGTGTGAAGGGAAGCCACGATGCGGGTAAGATCCCCTTTTAAACTTCCCAGGTGCGATTCAAAGCGATTCAAAACTCTTCGAATACGCCGCTTGGGCAACCGCTTCGGCTCCAAGACCAAGCATCGATGACAAGTGGACCCAAGTCGTCCAGCTGAAGCGGTGGGCCAAGAAGTCAGTCTTCCAAGGAGACGATACGGGAATACGCTTCGGCAGTTCCCGAAAAAGCGCTGCGACGTGCAGAAGTGGCAGCCTTGGGAACCGCCGCAGTAAAAGCAGCCATCAAGTGGGGCACACGCCCCCATGATCCCGCGACTGTTCGTGCTCCGGCAACGGTCAATGCGGGTCCTACTGAAGGTGCGCGGAATGGAAGAGACGGAGGCCCCACCTCGGGCTCGCTATCTCCCCCGAGATGGGCCCGGGGGCCACTATCGGTACCCTCAATACGGGGTACCCCCGCGCACAGGGGAAAATGCCTAAGGACCTCGCCCTTCTCCACAGGGAGAGCTCCGAAGGCGCCATGTGTCCAGTGGGGCCGGACCTCCCTCTCCTCAGAGGAGAGCTCCAGACCCGCCACGTGGCCAATTGAGCCGAACCTCCCCCCTCCGCGGGGAGAGCTCCGAAGGCTCCATGTGTCCGGCGGGGCCGGACCTCCCTCTCCTCGGAGGAGAGCTCCAGGCCCGCCACGTGGCCAGCAGAAGCCGTACCTCCCCCTCCGCGGGGAGAGCTCCGAAGGCTCCATGTGTCCCGTGAGGGCGGACCTCCCTCTCCTCAGAGGAGAGCTCCGGGCACGCCACGTGGCCAGCAGAGCAGCGCTGCCTGCCCCCGCGCGGTAGGCAGCAAGAGTAAAGGCGCGCCATACCTTGGCCGTACAAGGTATTCAAGACACGCACCATCCCAAGGCGCGGAGACGCGGAGCATGCATCTGTCAGGTGTCGTTGCACCCAGTCACATCGCAGACTGGCGCGTCGTGTCAGAGCCTGCCCGCCAATAAACACGGCGACAAGATATCCCCTGCCGCCCCTGCCATCATCAACCACTACGACTAGCTTGCGGCATGGGCAGGGCGGCAGAATGAAGACTCGGAAGCCTTTGCCAGAGACAACTACCGGCATAACTGCAGATACGGTAGATGGCAGGCGATCTTCCCGGACCACCTGTCGGGTCCTGGGCCCACCTTGTAAGCCGCTCGAGCCTTGGACTATAAAAGGCTCGGTAGGCAACGGTAGCGAGGGTTTGCCTCTTACGCACCCTCGCACTCTAGCCATTCGACATCTCTCACCCTCAAGCTCAGGACTCCGGTTCTGAGCAGCAAGCAATACAACGAGCATCTCTGCTCACCGTGGACGTAGGGTTTTATGCTCCGGCGGCCTGAACCACGTAAAACTCCCCGTGTCAAGCTTCTCCCTCAATCGTCCCTAACGCTGAAGCTCTCCGTGAGCGACTAGCCCCATCGAAAAAGAACCTCCGCGGGCTGCCCAGAGCAGGCCCGGGGGAAGTGTCGGCTAAACACTTCGACAGGCCTTAATCGACTCAGATAGAGACTAGGTTCACAGAACCACGTCCTTGAGCCTTCCATCCATATCGCCCGGTATCCATTCCCAACTAAGAGGATCAATTCCCAACTCTTCCAATTGATCCCCCTTAATCCCTGTTCACGAGTAGAAAACGGCCTACTCGAGTTATGCCTCTTTTAAACCACTTTTGTTAACTTGATAACAGTAGTTATAATTAAGTAAAAACCTACTCTAAATCAAACTCCAGGGATTTATTTGGTCATGCATGTGGAGTGTCATACAATCTAGACTTAGTGCAATAATCAAAATGCTAGACATTATAAAGTGAATACAAATAGAAACTTGTAAATTTTGATGCAAACCGGGGCTTCCCTTAGTGTTGATCCCGACTAGATTTTCTGTCAATATGAGCAAGTCAGTGGCCTCCGAAGTCTTCTCGATCAATATTTCTATCAAAATGATCAAATAAACGAAATACGTTTATAATTGCAATTAATGTGATATATCACTACAGAAGCAAAATAGATGAAGACATGGGATTCTATGGTTGAAATTTTTACAGAGTCTTTCTAATATCATGCTAGGGGTATGGTAAAATTTTCAGAAAATTTTGAGGAAGGTGATGACCCCAAAAATTCTTGGAACCTTTAACCTTCAATGATCTATAGGAATTTCATTAGACTTGGTCATATGGAGAAATTTGATATCCTAATAGGCCTAGAACTAAGGTTCCTAGGAAAATTTGTTTCAAATTTTTCTAAGTCTTTTTGCTGGCCAGAATGGGGGATTGAAATGCAAATTCTATTTTCTGGAATTAGTTTCTATGATTTTTCAGGCCATTTAAATAACCCTGAGAAAACCTACTGATTAAGCCACCTTAATAATCTCAAAAAATCCTAAGATTTTTACTGGAGCTCAGGAACTATGAGAAAGGTTTTCTGCCCAAAATTGGGAATGTTTCATGAAGAATTGTTCCTGGAATTAATCCCTAAAGGATTTATTAGA
This sequence comes from Neostapfia colusana, assembly GCA_030760725.1. NCBI lineage: Eukaryota > Viridiplantae > Streptophyta > Magnoliopsida > Poales > Poaceae > Neostapfia > Neostapfia colusana. The sequence goes on along the minus strand of JASWHV010000005.1, from coordinate 31,051,833 downwards.
AACAATTCTACCGAAATTACTAGGCATCTTCATAGCTAGCAATTTGTTTCTCTGCAAATCACTCATCATAAGGATTCCAACAAAATTAGTCTCACTATTTTTGGAGTTTCCTACACAGAGTTATGGATTTTCCTATTTTGAACACTCTCTGTTTTTATTTTTAAACAGAGCAATTCAAAAGCGGGCCCACGGGTCAGGTGTTTCTTCAACCTCTCGCCAGAGCGCGCGCGTGCACGCCGGCACAGAGGGTAGTGCACCTTGTTCTCCTCCATTTCTCCACCGTTTTTGCTCCGGAGAGCCCTACACGACCCTTGGAACGTGGCGCAGCTGCCGGGCAAGGTCTCACCTCATGAAAGCAACCGGAAACGGGTCGGCACCAATGGCAGCGCTCAGCGGCGCGGCATCAATGTGCTCTGGTGTGTCCCTTGCCTCTACCGACGAGATGAGTTGATATACAGCACCCCTAGAGGTCGTGGAACGTGAATCCGTGCCCTAACCGAGTCAAAAACGCCGGCAACCTAGCTGTCACCGGTGGACCGACGTGTTTTCACCGGCGGCGATTTCTCGTCGCCCGGGGCGGAGGAGGGACGGTTTGCTTCGTTCTTCGGTGTGGGAGGGCGCTAGGACTACTAGTTGCTGTGGCTTGAATTGTAGAACGGATGATCAAGCACTTAGGGCGAATTTACAGATTCAAGATTAGGTGGTTCTTCACGTACACTAGCGCCAAATCCCGATTTCCGGCTAGCCGTCGGTGGGAATGGCAAGGGGCATTTGGGATGATGATATAGACGTCATGGTGCACCTTTAAGTTGTTTTGCTCAAGCCGTAGGGGTACGGTAACTCCCGGGCGACGTGGAACCGAGATGGCGCGACGTTGCTCTGTTTTCCCGAAGAAGAACGGCTCGGTTGCAGCGGGGGAAGGCCGTCCACGGGCTCAGGACGTGTTGGGGAGGTAGAGGACCAATGGGAGCAGCTCATGGGCGGCTGTACCGATGTCAAACACATCGGAAACCGATCGGCGAGGTTCACCGAGAGGTGGCGCCGGGTGCTTTCAGGGGAGTGCACGAAGGAATGATCGTTTTCTTTGGTTTCACGTGTGAAGAGGGTTCACGAGCAGAGAAACCGGGCTTTGGTTTGACAGCCGCGAAGTTTATCGATCAACAACGCTGTGGAGCGAGCTGCCTTCGGGAGTACATCTAAAGCAGCTCGGTGGAGCTCTCTCCCCCTCGGTGTCACTCTCACATAGAAAGAAAACTTCCTTGTGTCTCTGTTTCACTGACCTATGGGTCCCACCGAGGTCTCCCCCCACACAACATTGGTTTCAAAAATTCAAATTCAAATTTTTGCAGCACATTCTACAAACTGAATTTGAATAGCGGGGAGTTAAACCTCGCTTGTGCTCAAATTTGAATTGTCGTGTTAATTTCCTCTTCGGCTAAATTCCTTTTGTAACCTTTCCTTTATTTCATGTAGCCGAAGTTTGAATTTGAAAAGTGGTAGCAAATTGCGAAGGACAAATTTGAATACAGTGGCTCATCCTCTCTCGTGACCCTAATTCAAATCCTATGTTTCACCTTCTTTGTGCTAAACTTTCTTTACCATAGTCTAGCCTTTATTTCATGTGGCAAAATTTCGAATTTGCAAACAAATTTAGGAGGAGCATACCCTGCTGATTTGAATTCCACAGAAACACCAGCAAGGCTCAACTTGGGGATTTTACACATGAGTACTCCAGAGCATTCAACCGGCTGGCGCAATATGCGCCAGAATATGTGGGGACGGAAGAACAGAAGTGGAACACTTTATTCCGGGGCCTGAATTCAAATATGAAGGTCCATCTCGCCCAAAGCAACCATGGCACATTCAACGACCTTGTCAATGCCGTGATTGTACAAGAATATGCCCAGCGCGAACGCGGTTCTGATAAGAGGAAATGCAGCGCGCTGGCGAGCAGCAGTGGTGGGGTGCCACAAAAGTACCGCGTGGTGTATCGCTCACCATCCGGTCATAGATGGCAGCCACCGGCATGACCGCCTCAGTTTCACGGTCATCAATTTAATGCCCCAAGCTTCCGACCGTCATATCCACCACAGCAACAGCAGCAGCAAAGGCTGGTCCCGCGTGCGACTCCATTTCAACCTCGTGCACCGGGATTCCGTCCTCAATTTGGAGGGACCTCGACACCATACACGTGATTCACGTGTGGCCGTGTAGGGCATATTGCCAAGGACTGCCCCGAGCAGCGACAGGGCAGGGGTTCAGCACCGTATCAGGGTGCAAATCAGCCCCACAACCAGCCCAAGAAACCTGCACAAAAGCACGGCAACGTCCACCACTTAGCCATCGAAGACGTGCCGGAAGGCGAACCCGTCCTCGTGGGTACGTTTTCTTATTTAGATCATCCCATAGTCATACTTTTTGACTCCGGTGCCACCCATAATTTCATAAGTCAATCTTATGTTATTAAATATCAATTGCCTATCATTCCCACAAAAAGTTCATACTTGATTTGTTCTCTGGGTGGGAAAATAACAACTAATAGGATGATCTATAGAGCACCATTACAATTGGGTGGGAATCTATATCCAACTTCTCTATTTATGTTAGAGAGTCAAAAACTCGATGTCATTTTAGGAATGTCATGGCTACATCGCCATGGTGCTGTTCTTGACATTGTTCCACGTGTGGTTCGTTCAAATTCTCCTCTTCATGAACCACATACTCTCATTCTTAACCATTCGATTCAAGAAATCCCAGCCACATATAACACGGAAGCCACATAACTTGAGGATATTTGTGTGGTCCGTGAATACCCGGACGTATTTCCGGATGATCTTCCGGGCATGCCACCCGAAAGGGATGTCGAGTTCAAGATCGAACTTGTACCCAGGACGACACCAATATCACGAAGACCGTACAAGATGGCTCCGAATGAGCTAGCTGAATTGAAGGAGCAACTTAATGGTATGATGAGTAAGGGTTTCATTCTACCGAGTTCCTCGTCATGGGGATTCTCAACGCTGTTCGTGAAGAAAAAGGATGAAACCTTGAGGTTGTGTGTGGATTACCGACCTCTTAACGCCATCACCATCAAGAATAAGTATCAACTGCCCTGCATCAATATTCTATTCGATCAACTTGTGGGTGCAAGTGTATTTTTGAAGATGGATCTTCGCTCCGAATATCATCAAATAAAGATCCAAGCGGAGGATATTCCGAAGACGGCCTTTTCGACGAGATATGGGTTGTATGAATATCTCGTCATGTCCTTTGGTCTCACCAACGCCCTGACACATTTTATGTACCTCATGAACTCAGTGTTCATGCCGTAGTTGGACAAGTTCGTGGTGGTGTTTATCGATGACATCTTGGTTTATTCCAAGTCTGAACAAGAACACGCCGAACACTTGCATATCGTGCTTCAACAATTCCGAGACCATAAACTTTATGACAAATTCAGCAAATGCAAATTTTGGATCAACCAAGTGCCATTTCTTGGTCATATTATTTCTGCGGAAGGCATTGCAGTTGATCCAAGCAAGATTGAGCAAGTGCTGAAATAGAAGTCCCCCACATCTGTCCATGAAGTCAGAAGTTTCCTTCGTTTAGCGGGATATTTTCGGAGATTCATCCCGAGCTTCTCCAAGCTTGCTAAATCGATGACTGAATTGTTGAAGAAGGGGATCAAATATGTTTGGAGATCAGCATGTGAAGGAGCTTTCCAAGCATTGGTGAAGCATCTCACAACAGCCCCGGTGTAAGCTCAACCTGATACGACCAAGCCTTTTGACGTATATTGTGATGCGTCCGGTATCGGGCTTGGCCGCGTATTGATGCAAGGAGGAAGAGTGGTCGCCTATTGTTCATGTCAACTTCGTAGCCATGAGCAGCACTATCCGACTCATGATCTTGAGCTCACTGCTGTGGTGTTGGCATTGAAAATGTGGAGGCACTATTTACTTGGGAACTAAGTGCACCTCTACACCGACCACAAGAGTCTAAAATATATATTCACTCAAAAGGAGTTGAATATGCGGCAACGGAGATGGCTAGAGCTGATCAAAGACTATGAGATTAAGATTCACTACCGTCACGGTAAGGCAAACATGGTTGCCGACGCCTTAAGCCGCAGATCTCACGTCAACAATCTGTCCATCACTCCGCTTGAAGAGGAGGAGCCGAGTTTATACTTGGTTACATATGGGGCATTATATAATCTTGCTCTCGTTCCTACCATACGAGAGGAGATTATGGAAGCTCAGAAGAAAGATGTGGGAATGTCACACATTCAGAGAATAATGAAGAATGGCGAAATGAAATGCTTCCGAAAGGATGAACACGGTATCTTATGGTTTAAAGACCGTATAGTGGTACCCCGTGACATGAAGCTTCGGAAGAAAATCTTGAACAAAGCTCACTTGTCCAAGTATTCTATTCATCTGGACATCAACAAGATGTATCAAGATCTGAAAACCAGGTTTTGGTGGACACGGATGAAAAGAGAAATCGCAAAGTACGTATCCGAATGTGATACATGTCGGCGGGTGAAAGCCCACCATATGCATAAAGCCGGACAGCTGCAACCATTGAACATTCCAGCGTGGAATTGGGAGGATATCAGCATGGGCTTCATAGTTGGGTTACCTCTCACCTCCCACAAACATGATTCAATTTGGGTGATAGTCGATCGACTAACCAAGTCGGCTCATTTTATTCCCGTACATACAAAGTACGTGGCCAAGCAATATGCGGAGATGTATATTGCAAGGATATTGTGCTTGCACGGTGTTCCCTGCACAATTATTTTAGATCGTGGTGCGCTGTTCGTCGCTCGGTTTTGGGAACAGCTGCACGCGTCATTGGGGACCAAACTGATCCGAAGCTCTGCATATCACCCGCAGACAGATGGTCAAATTGAACGGGTGAATCAAGTGCTTGAAGACATGCTACGCGCTTGTGTCATCCACCACGGTAAAAACTGGGATGATCATTTGCCGTTGGCGGAGTTTTCATATAACAATGGCTATCAAGCTAGCATCAAGATGGCGCCGTATGAAGCTGTAAAAGTCCCAAAAATTTGTAAATGCAAAAAACTTGAGTTGTGAATAAAGCTGAGTATAATTTCAAGGTTTGGGACTTGCAAAAACTTTTCTGAACATGAGAAGATGGTCATGAGCAAGCACATGCCTTCAAGTTTCCTTTTTATTTCAAATGATCATGTGACTCCAAAGGTGGCCATTTCCAAAATGAGGGTTCCAAACTGTTGGTTCAAAACCCTCATTTGCAGGGACCAACTCAAGAATCAGATGGCCTATTTGAATTCATCAGGTCCAAATTTCAAAGAGACTTGTAAATTTCATAGAAATTTGAATTTAAACTTGAAACTGAAGTAACATTTGACCAATTGCCAATTGGCCTTTGAACTTGAGCTCTTCATAGCTGAATTTGCACTATGCCAAAAATTGGAGATCTTTTGGAGGAGAGGAGCTGTGGGACCCACATGTCAGTGGGAGGAAACTTGCAACTGAAGCAAACATATTGCTCTGTTCAGACCGAGCCCGAAGCAAACAGCCGCGGCGCGCCACCGAGCTGCTCGGCAAACCAACGTCCCGCTGTTCTCACGATCAGGGCGCCGAGTGGAGAAAAGATAGTCGGGTCCCCCCCCCCAGTGGATAAACACTCCCAGTCATTTCTTTCTTCACTGCACCTAGTTTTCCCGCGACAGTTTCTGCCGCCCCGAGCTCCGGCGTCCCGCCTTGTCGCCATGGCGCAACCCGAGTGTTGACGCCCGGCCGAGCGCACAGGCAGCATCGCCCGCGCCCCCTCGAGCTTCCTGGATCATTTCCCCGACGTGCCGTGGTCGATAACAACGTCGCCGAGTGCATTTCTTGCCGGAAAACGGACCCAGACGCCTCGACACCACAGCAAGCCCTTGCTGCATTTCACGAGCAACTAGGCCCTGGCGAAGGTCGGTAATCAGCACCTCGTGTTGTCCCTCCAATTTGGTGCCATCTCGTGGGCGTAGCCGGCCAGAATTTGGTTTTTCTCACCGGCGGGATCTTCGGGCCGCCGCGCCAAAAATCCGAAAATTAGTCTCCTATAGTTAGTCGTTCCCAGTTATGATCTACGGGCATGTTCTGTAGACTCCGACGGTCTTCCTCGTCCAACCGGTGCTTGTTTTCATCAACCCTAGCCGTAGAACGCCGTGTTTTTCACTGCCATCGGAAAATCCACCTCGGGCGCACGGTGGGAACCTATTTAGAGCCGTTTCCGATCCAAACCAAGTCCATGTAAAGCATGCCCACGACTCACTGATGCTTTAGGAGCAAATGGCGCAGCGTTTTGTGCGGCACAGCACCCTAGCGACGTCGCCGGAGTCGCCGCAGCCACTGTCACCATCGTGCCTAGGGTTCCGGCCATCCTCGATCTGAGAGGAGACCGGCAACGTGTTCCTCGCAAGAAAATACATGGGGGCGGTGAAAATCAGTGAGTCCCAAGCCCGCGAAGCCGACTCCGGCGAGCTCCGAGGAGACTCCGGCGAGGGGGCAGCGCGGGAGGGAAAACCAGCCCGAGAAGGAAGACGACCGGCGGGCCCCGCGTGTCAGCGACGGAAGATTTAATTTGCTGATCGGCTGCGGCTCTGGATCCAGTGTGGCTACACGGGAAGGGTCCTGTGGCCCCGTGTGGCTCAGCTCCAGCAGCTGACACGTGTATGATGGACCCACAGTCAGAGTTTGGACATTTCCCGATTTAATTTGAATTCCAGATTCAGTTCAAACTTAGTAACCTCATAACTTTTGCTAGGAAGCTCCAAATTTAGTGTTTAAAATTGGGTTGGATTCAGGATGAAAAACTCTATCCAAATATGCAACCCAATTTGTATGAAAACCAATAGAAAATTCTGGAAAATTCTTTAAATCTTTTCAGCAAAAGAATTTTAGAGGGAGTTTGGTTCATCCAAAAATCCCCATATTTTTCCAGAATATTCTTTAGGATGTTAGGAAACTCCTGTAAAATTTTCAGCTCATTTCGAGTTTATTTAGTTAGGATAATTCTGAAATAGATTTTCTGTGTTCAAATAAATACAGAAACAATTTCTGAGAATTTCCAAAACTTGGAAATTCAGTTCTAGTAAATTCTTAGCTCCAAAATCCTAGGAAAATTCAATCATACTCCCTGAGCTATGTTTAAAATTGTAGTTCACTTGAATTTACATAAAAGTGCAAATTTGTTCAGAATTAATTTCTTCTTGCCTAAATGCTTAGAGAATTGTTCTGAGTGATCTACTCATGGAAATATTCTAAATTTTGGTCCAGATGACTTTCTTGTGACAAGGAACTCACAAGAAAATTTCCAGCTCCATTGGAGCCCTGGATCAGTACGGATCTGTTTAACCTCTTAGATAATCAACACACAAGTGAGGAAACACACATCTCACTTGAGCATAGTGCTACACCAAACCCAAACCACTAGCACCAGTGTCATTTTACATTCTTAAACAGAGTTCCAGTTTTAAACTTATCTTTAGCACTTGTTAGCAAAAGTTTTATAATTAAACATGTATGCTTATTCATGACATGTAGTGATTAAACGTGGAAAAGTGGAGAGGGAGTAAGGCTTGGATCAAGGAACAAGAAGCACAGTGATTAAAGCTTCAAGTCGCCAGCAACTAACTTCATACTTCTCTGACTTTAGTCACCTGCAAAACCAAGGCAAGCTCCAGTTTGCATTTATCCCTTTGTTCACTACTATGGGTCAAAGTTTGTATGTGCATTAGGTCAAGGATGTTTTATACTCCACTTGCATAACTAAAAATGAACCCTGAGGTCAAGGGTAGGAAGGTGTTATCGCTGTAGAATAAGGCCGTGCTAAATAGGCTAGAACATCCAGTAGAAGACGAGTAGTTGGAATCTACTCGCGAGTTATAGTTCAGGATTTCATAAGTATGGTTGGAAGAGAGCGGCAAACTAAAGTTTACATTTCTAAAGATGAGACCGGGCAGAGGGGTTAGGCAGCGACAAGACGAGGTCTTGGTCGAGTAGCTCTGCCTGTGTCGGTTAAGGACCGATGCGGGTGCCGCATCCAAGAGCAAGTATTGAGCTGTGTACCGGATGCTCACTGATATATGGGAACTAGGAAACCGATGTACCAGGTTCACTGGATTGTAGAGGCATACCGCATCGTCTCGTTAGACCTATGAGCCCGAGACGGCGCGACCAGTTCTATGGTCTAGTGTCCTAAGAAAGGTTGCCACATACGACGTAATGAAGGACGCCAGATTTGGGTCTTCAGAGGCGGGCGTATGTGTCGAGTTATCCGGGTAGTGTTTGATTCGAATCACCGTCCCTCGCGGTTATTGAGTACCGCTTGCTCCCATGTTGTGACGTAGTAATCAACTTGTGTGGAAACAGTTTGCAAAGTTTTAATTGCTGCTATGATTATCGTAGATTGCATGAGAACCTTGTTTGAAGTAGTGATAGAGCAAACTAAAGTTATTTTTCCACCTTGGGACAAGTAACATTGGAATTAAGCGTTTCTTGTTTGATTTTGGAGTTCCAATGCTGCTGGGCGCAAGGTCACTACTATGATGGCTAAAATCTGAATGTTAAGGATGAACTCGTAGGCGAGTCCTTTTGCAAGTTACATGTTAAGTCTTAAGTTACTTTCATGTAGAGTTGTCTGTTTAGGAGAGATGATTAAGTCTTGCTGAGCCTTTGTGCTCACTCTTGCTATATGAGTGGTTTTGCAGGTAAACTTCGACGCTATAAATAAGGTTGTCCGGTGAGACTCGGGAACTTCCGAGTCATGTATCACATGGAGAACCTAGCCGCTGCCTTGTCTTCGTGTTGCTAGCGAGAGGAGTCCGCGGACTGGACCTCTTCTCGAGTGTTTCTTAGATATTCGACCTGAGCTGTTTATAGACTTCCGCTGTAGCTAATTTATGTAAATTATTTACAAAGAACATTTGTAAGCTTCCGCTTTGATTTATGTAATACAATTTTCCTTATATGTGTGCTGTTGGGTGCCGCATAACACAGCACCACCCAATGTGATTCCTGGGCGAGGTGCCCCATCCCCGTGTACCGGGTCGGCGGGTCCTGTCAGCGTGGTATCAGAGCCGCATTGGTAATAGCGCATGGAATAAGGATTGTATTACGACAAAAACTTACGATACGGTGAGGAAACGGTAATAGGCCCACATAAGGACTATAGTAGTGTAGTTACTTAAGTGGCATGACTAACATACTTGTTAAAATTCTGAACTTTGATTATGTAACGATGCACCTACGTTCAGGTAAGAATGGTAAGGAACGCCACCGAAAGCGGTTCAATTTCGGTTAGCTCCCCTGACGAGGAATGTGGTTCAGGAATAGGTCTCACAGCTTTGTGTGAGACGTCAATATGAAACTCTTGGACTCTTCATGTTCCTGAGTTCATATGAAACGCTGATCCCTAGCATGCATTAGGCAAGCAAGTGGAGACCCCATCATGTGGTCAGTAACGCGCTAGTGTGTTCTTCTAGAAATAGCCTAGGAGGACATACGCAGCGGTTGCCATCGGCGTGCCCTGCAGGGCAGTAGGTGGTATCTGTTGGGTTGATAACATTCCCAACCGTGATGACCCGTTCATGATCTACTAGGGTTCTCCATCGTGTGATGTTGAAACACGATCACGTACCTTGAGACGTGACTTAACTCAAGGACGGCCGTATGACAATGATATGGGCATTTGTATTTACTTTCAAATATGGAACTGCCTGAAATGAAACAACCTTTGAGTGCACCACTATTGAGTGTTCTTCTGCAGGTACTAACCACGTACGTATCCCGTCTAGTACACGTGTGCGAGAGACCGTATTAGTGCCACTGATAATACGTATATGCCGGTATATTCTGGTTTAGAATTTTCTTTTGGTGAGGCTACGTAGTACTGACATGTTTCTTATGGTGCATCGACACTGTACTACACTTAATAACCTCTTCCCTATGAACAAATGATTTATGAACTAACTTTCAATTAAAATGGAAGTTTGAAACAAATATTAGTTACTGAACTCTTATTTTGAGCTAAGATTCAAATGAGAGAATTACTAGGCTTCAAAGATTTCAAAAACAGAGTGCTCTGCTTTCTGGCAGAAATTATTGCCGGACTTTGACAGAGCATAACTCTGAGTATATTTATCGAATTAAGGTGTATGATACAGTTGTGGAAAGATTTTTAAGTGCTCTACAACTTCTTTGCAGACCTCCAGAGCAAAATTACACGTTAAGTTGGTGAAAAGTCCAGTTGAAGGCAAACTGTTCAGAACCAGAACATCAGCAAAAACCTCTGTGGACCTTTCTGTTTTTAAGCCATTACTTCATGTAGAAAAATCCGTAAGGAGCCTATGATACACCGTTGGAAAGGTTATGAAAGTGCAACATTGTTGTAGTTAAAAGTTTGATCATATTCTTATTGTATTTTCATGTACAACTGTGATGAAGTGGCCACATACAAAAGAGATGCTGGCAAATTTTATCCAGGAATTCTGTCAACTTTGAGCAATCATAACTTTTGACCCGGAGATGATCTAGATGCATATAAGTACTCGTTGGAGAGATACTGAAGTTTACTAAAACTTTGGTATTGTACTCAAGTTATGAATCTGTAGTTAACTTGAGTAAATTTTGGAGTTTGTGTGAACTGATCAGGGTAGTCCAGCGGATTAGTTTAGCGTACTTAAGATTTGTTTAAACATGAATGTGGTTATGCTTTCTTAAAGTTCATTAAATGTTCATGTTTTACTTATCTTTACTTACTACTGAGATAGAATTTTGATTGACTCAAAATTTTGTTTCGTGCAGTATGGTACGCACACATTCTCAAATGGAGCTTGGAGGTTCGGGTTGAGGTGGGAATGACTTGACTTCATCACAAGAGCCATCGCCAACCGGATTGGCTGAAATTATGGCAAAGATGAATGAAACTCTCCAAACTCTAGTTCAGCAAGGAATAAATAGAGCAGCTCAGCATCACATGCCAACCCCGAGCACTTATCTGGATTTCTTGGCGACACAACCGCCGGTATTCTCCGAAGCGGCTGACCATTGTGAAGCAAATCACTGGTTACGTGTCATTGACTCCAAGCTTGGGTTGATCCAATGTGATGAATTCTCAAAGACCCTATTTGCCGCTCAGCAGCTTCACGGCTTTGCTGGAGCATGGTGGGCAGAATACCTTGCTGTCCAACCAGCAGGGCATCGTGTCGCATCGGCGGAATTCCAGGATGCATTTCATGCTCGTTTCGTTCCTGCGGGCATAAGGCAAACAAGTCTGGATGAATTCTGGAATCTAAAGCAAGGGGAAATGAGTGTGATTGAGTATGCGAAGGAATTCAATCGCTTAGCTCAATATATCCCTGATTATGTGAAGTCACCAGCCATGAAGGGTTATCATTTTTATCGAGGGCTGACTGCTAGGCTGCGATGTGAGTTGGCTCAGGTTAGCCAAGAGAATTTTGATGAGTTTGTGAGCTGTGCTATCACTCAGGAATATTATTCCAATCTCTACCTTAAAGAAAAGAGGGAGAGGGACTCATCACAGGATAAATGCAATTATCTGCCTCAGAAGTATCGGTGGGTAATCCGTTCACCTTCCGGTCGAGAGGTTCCACAAGAAGTGCAGTCATTCTTGGAGTATAACGACTCGTATACTCCGCAGAGGTTTTATTCACCTCCACCGCAGCAGCAACTTATTTCTCATGCACCTCAGTATCAACAAGGTGCACCAGAATGCTATTTCCCTAAAGATGCTAAAAATGATCACGGTGATTTCTCAGCTGAACCGAGTAGTGTCCCACTTCATATTGACAATGAACTCAACGTCAATGAAGCAACTGAACCGAGCAGCAACATTATGTCTGCGGGTCCAATTCTGAAGAGTGATCTTGGACAGCAAAGAAAATCCATGTCCAAAATGGGCACAGTTAATTATGTGTCAGTCGATGATCTGCCAAAGGGAGGACCTATTCTTGCCGGCAGGTTCACCTTAAATGACAAGCCGGTTGTCATTTTATTCGACTCTGGTGGAACACATAACTTAATTAGCAGGGCGACGGTGATCCGGCATCAGATCTCCACAACTATCACAAAAGGTTCTTACCTTATTCATTCGCCAAGTGGAGACATATCGACTAATGAAGTCGTTTCTCGAGCACCACTTTTTTTGGGTGGAAAAACTTATCCTACCACCCTCATTATTCTCGAAGACCAAGGAATCAATGCCATATTGGGAATATCATGGTTGACCTTTCATAAGGCTGTTCTGGACAACGAGAACAGGAGTGTTCACTTGGACTCTCCACTTCACGGGCGTCAAACATTGTACCTCGGCAAAGCGGTTTCCAAAGACCCGGAAGTATGTAATGCCGAGGCTTGCAAGTTAGAAGACATTCCGGTAGTCCATGAATATCTGGACGTGTTTCCCGAAGACCTTCCAGGCTTACCACCTGAGCGCGAGGTGGAATTCAAAATAGAGTTGATACCGGGAACCACGCCGATCTCTCGGAGACCATACAAAATGGCTCCGAATGAATTAGCCGAGCTGAAGGAGCAACTAAAAGATCTGATGGACAAGGGGTTCATTCGTCCAAGTTCATCACCATGGGGTTGCTCAGCTTTATTTGTGAAAAAGAAGGATGATACGGTGAGGCTATGCGTCGATTATCGTCCTTTAAATGCTGTAACAATAAAGAACAAGTATCCACTACCAAGAATTGATATTCTCTTCGACCAGCTAGTGGGTGCTAAAGTATTCTCCAAGATGGACTTAAGGTCAGGATATCATCAAATCAAGATTCGAGAGAAATATACCTCGAAAACAGCATTCTCGACAAGATATGGACTCTATGAGTATCTTGTCATGTCATTTGGGTTGACCAATGCTCCGGCTCACTTTATGTATCTTATGAACTCAGTGTTCATGCCGGAGCTGGATCAGTTCATCGTGGTATTCATCGACGACATCTTGGTCTATTCCAAATCAGAAGAGGAACACGCTAAACATTTGCATATTGTGCTCCAACGCTTGAGAGATCACAAGCTCTATGCAAAGTTTAGTAAGTGTGAATTCTGGATCAGCCAAGTGCCGTTTCTTGGACATATTATTTCAGCGGAAGGCATTGCTGTTGATCCAAGCAAGATTGAACAAATGCTGAAATGGAAGTCTCCAACATCAGTCCATGAAGTTCGTAGCTTCTTGGGTTTGGCGGGATATTATCGGTGGTTCATCCCGGGCTTCTCAAAAATCTCCAAACCTATGACGGAGCTACTGAAAAAGGGCATCAAATATGATTGGAGCAAGCCATGTGAGGAAGCCTTTCAAGCGTTGGTTAAACACCTCACAACAGCCCCGGTTTTAGCTCAACCGGATACCACCAAGCCCTTTGATGTTTATTGTGATGCGTCCGGCATCGGACTTGGTTGTGTACTCATGCATGGAGGACGCGTGGTTGTAAAGGCCTCAATTTTTGACACATGTTTAAAGTGTTCATCACCACACAACACACCTCATTTGAAGAAAGTTGATGAACACATTTGAAGAGCAAGTAACCATTATCAACATGCTCATTAGAGAATAAACTCACAAATGCAAAAGTGGTATTTCCCACATGCATCATTTAGAAGCTGGGCATATCAAAACTCCTACACCTTGCTAGGGATGTCCATGCCAAGTTTCACCAAAATTCAAAACCTTTTTGAGTTATTTTTGGGTATATCTAGAAAGAGGGTGGTTTGAACTCAAATTAAAATTCAAACTGTTTTTACCCCATGAATTCAAAAGTGGGAAACATATTCATACTCAGCACATTTTTGTGAGCTCAATACCAATTTTCACTCCATTTGGAGTTGATCTTGACATGAGCTAAGTGTAGCAAATTCAAACTTTATTTGAATTTCAAACTGAACATGTGCTGAAATTTAGTCAAACCAAACCCAATTTGAATTCTAACCAATTCAAATGGCTCAGGGGTGAATAATTCAAATCACCATAGGCATTGTGGGGATTACTGTTTACAACAGTAATATGGAGTTAAGTTCAGAGGTTAAAAATGAAAGTGGGACCCACATGTCAGCCACTGAAGTGATTCAACCGACTGAAACTCCCTCACTCGGGTCTTCGGGCTTCAGAAGCGATTGCCACCGAGGGAGGCCGCCGCACCACCAGCTGCTTGGCCACGCGCGGGCACAAGTCGGTTCGGAGCCCTTCTTAAGGCGCCCCACTCCTCGGCCGAAGCCCCCTCGCCATTTTCCCCTCGCAAGCACACAGAACCGGATTCTTCCCTCCGCCGCTCGGAACTGATCGGAGAGCCCCGATCACAGCCACCCTGCTCCCTCCAGAGCTATGACAAGGTATTAGGAACCTTCCTTCTTCTTCCCCGTCGTTAGAAATCAGCAAAAACCGGTTGATCTCGGCTATACCGAGAGTTCCATGCAGAGACCTAAAGCCGCCGCACTTCGGGCTCCCGTGGACAGCACAACCGGGATGTTGTCACACCCAAGCTAAGGCGTCCCTGGACGCGTGGGTGACCGGTGCTGCTCACCCCTGAGCCACAGCTCAAGTGCTTGATCGACGGCGGTGAATTTCCAGTTTTCCCCTTTCTCGGTATAGACCGACCTTCGGGTGCAGTTCTGGCAAATTCACACTCTAGGAAGGGTTAGAGAGTCTCAATCCGCTCCTACACAGACTAGACCTGGTAGCGCACAAGTTGCCTTCACAACCTTTAGCCGGAGAACCCCTGTGCACGGCGTATTTCGAAGTCTGCCGTCGGCGGAGCATGCGGGAAGCATCGGGTGCACGGTGAGAGACTACTTCGGACCTCTCCCGAGCTGCTTCAAGCTCATGTCGACCTTCCCTAAGGTCCCCTGATGCTCCCCAACCGTTTGCTCGATCGATTGAGGTGCTAGGGAGGTCGGCCGACACGGCCGAAGTTCTCCCGGGGCCGCCGCTCGTCGCCGACCATGTGCCGGCTGTTTTCATGATGAACTAAGCCCAGGATCATGTTCCCCGAGTGGACTTAGGCAGGGGAGGCCAGAATCATGAAGTTTGGAGCACCACAGAGGCTGCCGGCGAGCTCTCCGGCGAGGTGTCGCGACGGCCGAACGCGGGCATCGAGAGGTAGACGAAAGGGTGGGTCCTGGCTGTCAGCGGCTTGGATTTTAAATCGGGATCGGTCTGTGGCTCGGTTCTGGTGTGCTGGCGCGCAAAAACTCCATGGAACCCGGTGTGCCGTCGCTCCAGCGCCCGACACGTGTACCGTGGACCCACCGGCAGATTTGAACTTTTCCCCGATTTTCAGAACTCATTCAAACTTCAAATCCTCATAACTTTGGCTAGGAACATCCAAATCAAGTGAACCAAATTTGTTGGATTCAGCTCCCTGAGTACTTTCCAGCAAATCAAGTTTCACTTCAGGAAAATCCTTATTTCTCCAGAATTAATTCCTCAGAGTTTATACTGTTTGGAATTTTAACTGGAGAATCCCTTGGAGGAAAATTCTGAAATTTTGCTGGGGTGTTAACCAAAATATCCCTGAACTACCATAAAAATTTCAGATCCATTTGAGCTCATTTGATCCACCTAATGGTGTGATTAATAAAACTGTTCCAGAGAAAATAGAAAATGTTCAGAAACATTAGCTCATATCTTTAGCTAGGAGCCTTTAAATTAAGTGAGACCAACTCCATTAGAACCCTCTGAAAATCTAGTTTTCAGAAAGGCATGGACTGCTCCATGAAAATCCATAGAACACCCTAAAGGCTCCAAGTAAGGTCAAGTACATAATTATTTGTGGAGGGCTCAAATGATCTTTGCTGCAACTAAAACTTGGTCAAATCTCTGGTTAGGTTGTATCCAAACCACAGTAAAAATTTCAGAGTCATTGAGTCTGTCTAGAGGGACTTATAGCCTTCACCAGTTTAAAAGTCAATTCAAATACATTTAAATTAATACATGTACTTGTTATCTCATGTATTCGCTAAGGTCGAGGAGGAACCCGAAGTCCTAGACTTTGTTACTCCGGAAGAGCATCTAGCCTACGACTAAGAGCAGCAAGGCAAGCTCCGGTTTGCATTAACCTTTTTACAAATGTTTATTATTTTGAACACTTACTTGAGTATCATGATTTCTTGCACTGGAGTCTTGTTTGAAAACCCAATTGCATAGCCAAGAAAACCATGGGTTGGGATTAGGATTGAAAACCCCGTTAGCTACTGCAAGGCTAAGATAGTGTAGGATTTGGTACAAGTCGAGTAGTTGGAACTACTCGCGAGCATAGGCTAGAAGCACTCGACTCGGGTAGAGATAGCACATGATACACATGGCAAGAAAAATGAGACCGAGCGGAGAGTAAGGGCAGCAGGACTTTGGGGCCTGTGTGCTATAGCTCCGCTTGTGTCGATTGAGGACCGAGCCGTGTGCGGGCCTGTTGAACAAGCTAGAACAGTACCGAAGACCTACCGGCTATATGGAACCGGGAAACCGATGTAACTCGGGTAGCTGGGTGTTGAGGCATAGCTGGTCGTTCAGAGGGTAGGTTGAGAGCTCGAGGTGTAAATTGGTTGGCGGCACTGAGTTGTGCGTGCAGAGACCTCTTGCTCGGGACGATTGGACCGGTTCAACATTTGGCTAACGGGTGAAAGGTGGTTGCGTACGGCGCCCGTGATGGTTGCTGTAGGCAACATCAAGTACGGGCGTACGTGACGGGTTATTCGGGTAACCCTGCAGGTGTAATCGATTATAATCACCGTCCCTCACGGTCAGTGAGTACCACTTGTTCACTATACCATGACGTAGAAAGAACAGGCTAGTTACATGTTAAAATGTTGCTGATTGAAAGATGGACTTTGATTGTTAATGATTTGCTGTAGTTTAGAGCTAATTAAAGTTCCTTTCAACTTTGGGCAAAGTACATGAGAGAAATGTGTTTCTTGTTTGATTGCGGCTCTCTCATGTGCCTTAGCGTAAGGTTCTCCACAACCTGCTGCTAAAACTTGAAAGTAAGGTTCCACTAATTAGGCGAGTCCTTGCAAATGATTTTTACCTCATGTAACCTATCACCTCTCATGTAGAAGTTCCATGTTTAGGAGAGACGGTTCAGTATTGATGAGCCTTCATGCTCACTGCTTGTGTTTGAAGCTTTTGCAGGGTTCTATGAGGAAGGGACTCCCGAGGAGGATACGGAACCCCAGGAGGGGAACCCCGTCGAGTGGGAGTCGTGCACACCGCCGTGTTAGTGTGTGTGCGTGCTAGCGGGTACACGTTCACAGGCTGAACGTGAACTCGATGCGTAGTCTACGCCCGTGAGTGTAGACTGAACATATTTTGCTGTGAAAATGTTCATAAACCAGTTTATGTAATAAAACTTTGCTTCCGCTTTGTACCTTTGATGTGTGTTATCCGGTGCTGTGCAACGCAGCATCCCTCAGCGTGATCCTGGCTCGACAAGACTGTGGGGTCGTGTCAGCGTTGGTATCAGAGCTCGCTTGAGGTTTAACGCACTAAAAAGGTCATCTTTTTCAAAAATCCAGTGAGGAACGAGTTAGTAGCCCATATAAGGATGTTATTATTGTATAGAAAGTGGCATACTAACCTATTTGCTTATGTCAGAAAATCGTGCATCTCGGGATGCTTTATGTCTTGGGGGTGTACGTAAGCGCTGTCCACCAGTGCGCACAAGCTGAAGGGTGGAGCCCCACGGGTGGCAGATAACCCGACCCGCTTTAATATCCTCTACGGCTCTTCATGTCGTTTGGGGTATTCGAGCAACGTCTGTCCCGGGCGTGCTTCGGGCAATTTGGGAGACCCCGTCATGTGGTAAGTAACGTGAACACGTAGCTCAAGGCGTGTTTGGCTTGAGAACATCCGGGCGAGTGATGACGGTCGGGTGTACGCACTGTATGGATACCGAGCTCGGTGTGCAGCCGAGTCTGACGATTGTGTGAGTTATCTGCAGGTAGTCTAACCCTGAAATGGTAGATGTGTAGTATCCGTGTGCGAGTGACGCTTAGTGCCACTGAACTAACGAAACCGGCTAAGTCCGGTATAGGGTTTTTCTTTGTTAGAACGTAGTACCGACATCATCTGGTGACGCATCGACGTCACACCCCACTAAATGAACAACTTCATTGTAAAACTTGAAAGTTTTAATCCGGAGCATTAAAACTTTGCTGTAACCTCTTCCCTTAATCAGGACATTCAAAGTTAACAAGGTTTCAACTTATAGGCTGTTAAGGACAGAGTAACCTGTTTTCAGCTAAATTAAGGCTGAAGTTAATCAGAGGTTAGAGATTGAGTGATTTCGAGGTTAGGGTTATATGATACATTTCTGGAAATCTTTGGAAGAGCTTTACAACTTTTCTGTTGAGGTCCAGAGGTGTTTCAACCCCTAACCAAACGAAAAATGCAGTAGAGTTGAAACTGTCCAGAAAACAGGGCAGAGTAAACACTCTCTGTAAACTCTCTGTAAATTAAGCATAACTTCCAGCATAAAAATCCAAAAATAGAAAATGAGATAGTTATGGAAAGATTATGAGATGGATTACAACTTTGTAACTTAAAGTTTTGTCAGATTGGGAGCAGAATTAACTGGAATTCTTGGATCAAAGCAGTACCTAAAGCAGGGAGGTGCTGTCCAATTTTCTCCAGGTATTCTGTTAACTTTGACGTCTCATAACTTTTGAACAAGGACAGATCTTAGGCCAAGCAAATACTTTCTGGAAAGCTATTGAAGTTAGATTTAACTTTGATGTTGCGCTCCATAATTGGTTTTGATTTTAGCACGGCCTAAATCAGGTTGAAAGGGAAACTGGTCAGGGCTGTCATGTTGGACAGCAGATCAGCAGTCAAATTTGTTTAAATTTGAACTATGTTTCCAAGTTTTATGGGTTCAATAACATGTTTTGTGTTATAACTCAATGGTTTACTGTTCAAATAAATATTTGACATTTCTCAAATATATTTTTACAGATGACAGCGGATAAACAGTTCGAGAACGGGTGGGTGGAATCTCACTGTTCTCACCACAGCGGCTATCCGAAAGCATTGAGGCAGATGCTTCAATATTTCGGGTACAACCAGATGCCGCAGTACTTCGCCAAGGAAGAAAGCAAGGAGGGGAACAAGACGTGGACAATCCATGTCGAGGTTCCTGCAGGACCTACGCCACCCGGGTGGGCGCCGTTCACCATCCCGGTGAGAGGTAGATAACCCGAGGGAATGTGGCAAGTGGCAGCCCGTGACACCATGTCACGTTTCTGCCAGCTACACGTGAGAGTGATGGAGGGCACTCCATACGCGCTCGTTCCGGTGGAGGGACGGGCCCATCATGTGTGGGAAGGGAGGTACTAGGAGGCAACCGATCCGGGTTGCCCAAGGTACAACCTCGCGGAGGCAAACCTTAGCCTCCAGATGAGGGCGGGAAAGGCCGTGATGGACAGCCAAGCTGTTCATATGGAGCATCTCGCCGCAACGCTCAAGGAGAGCACAAGCCGTGGAGACCGTTTCGAGAGTGCTCACAGCGCACTCTGCAATGTGCTCCTTCTGACGATCAAGCGACTGAACGAACAGCATAATCAGTTGCATCGTCTGAAGAAGGCGAAAAAGAAAAGCCGTGTTGACATTGCGGCGTTACAAGAACTGGTGCAGACTCTAACCCAGCAGAACGAGGACCTTACTCAAGAGCGAGATGACACGATTGAGGAAGGGCAAGGCTGGGAAGAAGACTACAACCAGGCCATGGACGAGGTTCACGCGTTGCAGGACCTCGTACCTCCGGTATTGGGCATACCGGTGGTCTTGGGTCTTCTGGCAATGGTAGAACCTGAGATGGTTGAGGACGTTGTAGATCCGGAGCCACCAGCAGAGGTACCGGAGGAGGACGACCCACAGGAGGTCGAGTTCTACTCCGAGTAGGAGTTTACCGTTGCCAAGTAGGGCAACCAGGGTGGTGTAACCCAAACTTTTGTAACCAGTGACATGTCGCGTAGACAGTAGCGTATGTATAGGTAGTGACGACATGAGCACGACTTCTCGGAGACCCGAGGATAATGTATCTTGTATAAAGTTTATGCTTTATCAATATATGTTAATGTTGTGCAAATTATTCATGCGTCATTTCAAATACCTACTGTTTCATATGGAATTTTTAAGTATGACATGTGCTGATCGCTGCTGTGTTAAATTTCAGAATGACTCGTACTCGTGCCAATCTGGACGTTGGGGGTTCTAGTCAAGGGGGAGAAACCTCCCAACAGCCTCCCGAGGACTCCTCGGGACAGCAGCAGCAACCGCAGAAACAGCAACAGCAAACACCGCCACCGCCACCGCCAACGGTTACATTGGCCGACATCGTTGCGGCAATGGCGGGTTCCCATCAGCAGCACACGGAGTTGCTGCAAACTCTGATTGCCAATACGTCTCGACCAGAGAGGCGTCAAGATCGTGAGGAGCGCCAACAGAGCTCCTACTCCGACTTTCTAGCGACTCATCCCCCAGTATTCTAAAGGGCGGATGAACCCCTCGATGCGGACAACTGGCTCCGCACGATAGAGATGAAGTTCGGGCTGCTCCAAATAAGTGAGCAGCGCAAGACTCAGTTCGCGGTCCAGCAGCTCCAGGGATCCGTGAGCGCGTGGTGGGAACTGTGCTTCACAGCCCATCGACCGAGTTATGACCTGGGCGGAGTTCCGGACGGCCTTCAGGGCCTATCACATACCGCCGGGTCTGATGAAGAGGAAGACACAGGAATTCTTACACCTGCAGCAAGGGAGCCGGAACGCGCTGGAATACACCAGGGCGTTCAACGATCTCGCGCTTTACGCATCGTATCACGCTGATACTGACGAGAAGCAGCGGGACCACTTCTACCAGGGGCTTAACCCGCTCCTGAAGGACAAATTGGCGATGTTCAATTGCCGCAGCCTCAACGACATAATTGATGCTGTGATTGTTCAGGAGGACTCCGGCAAGGAGTTAGCGGCGGCGGAGAGAAAATGAAGCGCGCCGCAAAGCAGCGGAGAAGGAGGCGGTCCTTCTCAGGAATTTCAGATGGTGTATCGCCCACCATCCGGTCCACGCTAGCAGCCACCACAAAGGCCAATGACATTCCGCAGTCGACCATATTCTTCACCGGCATTCAGGCCGGCACTGCCAGCACCACCTCCGCAACAACAGCAGCAGCAGCGGGCGATGCCGCGTGCGTATGCACCACAGCAGCGCATGCGGGTCTTTCCGTCCCTCAAGCACCGGACAAACAGCAGTCACATGCTACAAATGTGGTCGTCCAGGACACTTTGCCAGCAGTTGTCCGGAGAGACAATGCGGCGGAGTTGCACCACAACTTCCGGGGAGGAATCAACCCCGGAAGCCCACTAATGTGCGGCGGGCAAACCCTAGGCCCGACACTGTCCACCATCTTGCCATAGAGGATGTGCCGGAGGGAGAGCCAATCCTTGCGGGTATGTTCCAACTCCACCAGCATCCCTCCATAGTATTATTTGATTCAGGCGCCACACATAGCTTTATTAGCCAAGCTTACATTGCTAAATACAGCTTGCAAATACTGCCCACCGATAATCCTTATTTGGTTTGTTCACCGGGTAGGAAGATTTCAGCAAGCATGATGGTTCCAAAAGCGCCATTATGCTTAGCGGGTAGAGTGTACCCTACGTCTCTCATAATTTTAGAGGGACAAAAGGTTGATGTCATCTTAGGGATGTCGTGGTTAACCCGCCACGGCGCTGTTTTAGACACCATCCTCCGAATTGTGCACTTGAACTCAGAAGTGCACGAATCTCATTCCTTATTTCTGGACAGTCCAGAAATAAAACTTCCAAGTGTCTATCAATCGACAACCATCAGATTGGAAGATATTCCAGTGGTCCGAGAGTTCCCTGACGTGTTCCCGGATGATTTACCAGGGATGCCGCCGATAGAGAGGTGGAGTTCAAGATTGAACTTGCACCGGCAACTGTGCAAATATCCCAAAGGCCGTACAAGATGGCGCCCAAGGAATTGGCTGAATTGAAGACCCAGCTAACGGACCTGCTGGAGAAGGGTTTAATTAGGCCGAGCTCCTTGCCATGGGGCTGTTCGGCATTATTTGTGAAGAAGAAGGATGAGACGTTGCGGCTTTGTGTGGACTATCGTCCACTAAACGCCGTAACCATCAAGAACAAGTACCTGTTGCCACGGATCGACATGTTGTTTGATCAGTTGGTCGAAGCAAAGATCTTCTCCAAGATGGACTTAAGATCCGGGTACCATCAGACTAAGATACGGGCTGAGGATATTCCAAAAACGGATTTCTCGATGAGGTACGGACTTTATGAGTACCTGGTCATGTCCTTCGGCCTCACCAATGCTCCAGCTCACTTCATGTATTTGATGAACTCGGTATTTATGCCGGAGCTGGACAAGTTTGTCGTGGTCTTCATCGACGACATCCTGGTATATTCCAAGTCGGAGGAAGACCACAAGAAGCATCTGCGTATAGTCTTGCAACGGCTGCGGGATCACAAGCTATATGCGAAATTCAGCAAATGCGAATTCTGGATATCACAAGTGCCTTTTCTCGGGCATATCATCTCAGCGGAGGGTATCGCTGTAGACCAGAGTAAGATCACACAAGTGCTGAATTGGAAATCCCCGAGAACTGTTCACAAGGTACGGAGTTTCCTCGGGCTCGCGGGATATTATCGGAGGTTCATCCCGAACTTCTCAAAGATTGCCAAGCCTATGACGGAGCTACTAAAGAAGGCTACCAAATATGTTTGGAGTCCAGCATGTGAAGCAGCGTTCAAGGCATTAGTGAAGCACCTGACATCAGCACCGGTTTTGGCGCAGCCAGACACAACAAAACCGTTCGATGTGTACTGCGATGCATCCGGCATTGGGCTCGGATGTGTGCTGATGCAAGACCGAAGGGTGGTCGCATATGGATCACGGCAGCTTAGAAACCATGAGCAGAATTATCCAACTCACGACTTGGAGCTCGCTGCCGTGGTACTTGCACTGAAAATGTGGAGGCACTACCTACTCGGTAACCTCGTACATTTATATACCGACCACAAAGCCTCAAGTACATATTCACTCAGAAGGAGCTGAACATGAGGCAGCGAAGATGGTTAGAATTGATAAAGGATTACGAAATAGAAATCCATTATCACCCCGGCAAGGCAAACGTAGTGGCGGATGCGCTGAGTCACAAGTCACACGTCAATAATCTGACCATCACACCGTTGGAAGAGAGCGAACCACCACTGCATGTGATTCCACATGGAGCTCTCTACAACTTAGTTTTGATCCCCACCATCCGTGAAGAGATAGCGGCAGCTCAGAAACATGACAAGGGCATGTCGCATTTGCGGAGACGTGTAGACAGTGGGGAGCTGAAATGTTTCTGGAAAGACAGAGACGGCGTCCTATGGTTCAAGGACCGGATCGTCGTACCCCGTAACGCGGAGTTAGGAAGAAAATTTTTGATGAGGCTCACTTGTCAAAGTTTTCTATTCACCCCGGCAGCAACAAAATGTATCAAGAACTCAGAAACAAGTTCTGGTGCACACGGATGAAGCGGGAGATCGCAAAGTACGTGTCCGAGTGTGATACATGTCGAAGGGTGAAGGCAGATCATATGCGGAAACCGGGACTGCTACAACCACTGGGCGTTCCTGCCTGGAAGTGGGAAGATGTGAGCATGGACCTCATTGTCGGTTTACCCACCACTTTGCAGAAACATGATTCTGTGTGGGTAATCGTCGACCGGCTCACCAAAGTTGCCCATTTCATCCCGGTGAACACCGACTACAATGCCAAGAAGCATGCTGAACTGTACATCTCACGGATCCTATGCTTATACAGCGTACCCCGTACCATCATATCGGATCGGGGCACTTTATTTGTGTCCTATTTTTGGGAGCAGCTACACGCTGCATTGGGGACGAAGTTGATCCGTAGTTCAGCTTACCACCGGCAGACGGATGGGCAAACCGAGCGGGTAAATCAGATTCTAGAAGACATGCTACGAGCTTGCGCTATCAACCACGGCAAGAATGGGATGATCACTTGCCGTTAGCCGAGTTCTCGTACAACAATGGGTACCAAGCCAGCATCAAGATGGCGCCCTACAAGGCGCTATACGGGAGAAAATGCCGCACACTATTGAATTGGTGTGAGTCTGGTGAAAGGGTTACCTTCGGGATTGACCTTGTCAACAACGCGGAGGAGAAGGTTCGGCTGATTCAAACGAACCTAAAAGCCGCCCAATCCCAACAGAAACAGTATGCGGACCGGAGAAGACGCCCATTGCAGTTTGAAGTCGGGGATCACGTATACCTACGTGTGTCCCCAATGAAGGGCGTAAACAGATTTGGGGTGAGAGGAAAGTTGGCACCCCGATTCATCGGTCCATTCCAGATTACCGAAAGATGTGGATCAGTAGCATACCGGCTGAAATTACCAGAAGCACTTTCCGGTGTGCACGACGTCTTTCACATTTCCCAGCTGAGGAAGTGTCTCAAGCTATCTACTACCGTTCAGCTGGAAGACATTGAAGAACTGAAACCGGATCTCACCTATCGGGAGGAACCGGTTCAGATCATGGACGAGAAGGCCTGAACCACACGCAACCGTACGTTGTGGTTCTACAAAGTTCTGTGGAGTAATCACTTTGTGGACGAAGCGACTTGCGAGAGTGAAGGATTTCTTCGCGCTAACTACCCCGACTTTTTCACGTCGCATATCCGGTAATTTTTCACCGTCCTCTCTCTCATTTTCACCTTATAATCTCGGGACGAGATTCTTTTAAGGGGGGTAGGAATGTAAAGGCCTCAGTTTTTGACACATGTTTAAAGTGTTCATCACCACACAACACACCTCATTTGAAGAAAGTTGATGACCACATTTGAAGAGCAAGTAACCATTATCAACATGTTCATTAGAGAATAAACCCACAAATGCAAAAGTGGTATTTCCCACATGCATCATTTAGGGGCTGGGCATATGAAAACTCCTACACCTTGCTAGGGATGTCCATGCCAAGTTTCACCCAAATTCAAAACCTTTTTGAGGTATTTTTGGGTATAGCTAGAAAGAGGGTGGTTTGAACTCAAATTCAAATTCAAACTGTTTTTACCCCATGAATTCAATAGTGGGAAACATATTCATACTCAGCACATATTTGTGAGCTCGCATACCAATTTTCACTCCATTAGGAGTTGATCTTGACATGAGCTAAGTGTAACAAATTCAAACTTTATTTGAATTTCAAACTGAACATGTGCTGAAATTTAGTCAAACCAAACCCAATTTGAATTCTAATCAATTCAAATGGCTCAGGGTTGAATAATACAAATCACCATAGGCATTGTGGGGATTACTGTTTACAACAGTAATATGGAGTTAAGTTCAGAGGTTAAAAATGAAAGTGGGACCCACATGTCAGCCACTGAAAGTGATTCAACCGACTGAAACTCCCTCACTCGGGTCTTCGGGCTTCAGCAGCGATCGCCACCGAGGGAGGCCGCCACGCCACCAGCTGCTTGGCCACGCGCGGGCACAAGTCGGTTCGGAGCCCTTCTTAAGGCGCCCCACTCCTCGGCCAAAGCCCCCTCGCCATTTTCCCCTCGCAAGCACACAGAACCGGACTCTTCCCTCCGCCGCTCGGAACTGATCGGAGAGCCCCGATCACAGACACCCTGCTCCCTTCAGAGCTATGACAAGGTATTAGGAACCTTCCTTCTTCTTCCCCGTCGTTAGAAATCGGCAAAAACCGGTTGATCTCGGCTATACTGAGAGTTCCATGCAGAGACCTAAAGGCACTGCACTTCGGGCTCTCGTGGACAGCCCAACCGGGAGGTTGTCACACCCAAGCTAAGGTGTCCCTGGATGCGTGGCTGACCGGTGCTGCTCACCCCCGAGCCACAGCCCGAGTGCTTGATCGACGGCGGTGAATTTCCAGTTTTCCCCTTTCTCAGTATAGACCGACCTTCGGGTGCGGTTCTGGCAAATTCACACTTTAGGAAGGGTTAGAGAGTCTCAATCTGCTCCTACACAGACTAGACCTGGTAGCGCACAAGTTGCCTTCACAACCTTTAGCCGGAGAACCCCTGTACACGGCGTATTTCGAAGTCTGCCATCGGCGGAGCATGCGGGAAGCATCGAGCGCACGGTGAGAGACTACTTCGGACCTCTCCCGAGCTGCTTCAAGCTCATGTCGACCTTCCCTAAGGTCCCCTGATGCTCCCCGACCGTTTGCTCGATCGATTGAGGTGCTAGGGAGATCGGCCGACACGGCCGAAGATCTCCCGAGGCCGCCGCTCGTCGCCGACCATGTGCCGGCTGTTTTCATGACAAACTAAGCCCAGGATCATGTTCCCCGAGTGGACTTAGGCAGGGACAGCCAGAATCATGAAGTTTGGAGCACCACATAGGCTGCCGGCGAGCTCTCCGGCGAGGTGTCGCGGCAACCGAACGCGGGCGTCGAGAGGTAGACGAAAGGGTGGGTCCCGGCTGTCAGCGGCTCGGATTTTAAATCGGGATCGGTCTGCGGCTCGGATCTGGTGTGCTGGCGCGCAAAAACTCCGTGGACCCCGGTGTGTCGTCACTCCAGCGCCCGACACGTGTACCGTGGACCCACCGGCAGATTTGAACTTTTCCCCGATTTTCAGAATTCATTCAAACTTCAAATCCTCATAACTTTGGCTAGGAACATCCAAATCAAGTGAACCAAATTTTGTTGGATTCAGCTCTCTGAGTACTTTCCAGAAAATCAAGTTTCACTTCAGGAAAATCCTTATTTCTCCAGAATTAATTCCTCAGAGTTTAAACTGTTTCGAATTTTAGCTGGAGAATCCCTTGGAGGAAAATTCTGAAATTTTGCTGGGTTGTTCACCAAAATATGTCTGAACTACCATAAAAATTTCAGATCCATTTGAGCTCATTTGATCCACCGAATGGTGTGATTAATAAAACTGTTCCAGAGAAAATAGAAAATGTTCAGAAACATTTTCAGAATTTTCTCTGAAATTGTTCACCTCATATATTTAGCTAGGAGCCTTCAAATTAAGTGAGACCAACTCCATTAGAACCCTCTGAAAATATAGTTTTCATAAAGGCATGGCTTGCTCCATGAAAATCCCTAGAACACCCTAAAGGCTCCAAGTAAGGTCAAGTACATAATTATTTGTGGAGGGCTTAAATGAGCTTTGCTGCAACTAAAACTTGGCCAAATCTCTGGTTAGGTTGTATCCAAACCACAGTAAAAATTTCAGAGTCATTGAGTCTGTCTAGTGGTACTTATAGCCTTCACCAGTTTAAAAGTCAATTCAAATGCATTTAAATTAATACATGTACTTGTTACCTCATGTAGTCGCTAAGGTCGAGGAGGAACCCGAAGTCCTAGACTTCGTTACTCCAGAAGAGGAGCTAGCCTATGACCAAGAGCAGCAAGGCAAGCTCCGGTTTGCATTAACCTTTTTACAAATGTTTATTGTTTTGAGCACTTACTTGAGTCATGATTTCTTGCACTGGAGTCTTGTTTGAAAACCCAATTGCATAGCCAAGAAAACCATGGGTTGGGATTAGGATTGAAAACCCCGTTAGCTACTGCAAGGCTAAGATAGTGTAGTATTCGGTACAATTCGAGTAGTTGGAACTACTCGCGAGCATAGGCTAGAAGCACTCGATTCGGGTAGAGATAGCACATGATACACATGGCAAGAAAAATGAGACCGAGCGGAGAGTAAGGGCAGCAGGACTTTGGGGCCTGTGTGCTATAGCTCCGCTTGTGTCGATTGAGAACCGAGCCGTGTGCGGGCCTGTTGAATAAGCTAGAACAGTACTTGAAAACCTACCGGCTACATGGGAACCGGGAAACCGATGTAACTCGGGTAGCTGGGTGTTGAGGCATAGCTGGTCGTTTAGAGGGTAGGTTGAGAGCTCGAGATGTAAATCAGCTGACGGCACTGAGATGTATGTGCAGAGACCTCTTGCTCGGGACGATTGGACCGGTTCAACATTTGGCTAACGGGTGAAAGGTGGTTGCGTACGGCGTCCGTGATGGTTGCTGTAGGAAACATCGAGTACGGGCGTACGTGATGGGTTATTCGGGTAACCTGGCAGGTGTAATCGATTATAATCGCCGTCCCTCGCGGTCAGTGAGTACCACTTGTTCACTGTACCGTGACATAGAAAGAACAGGCTAGTTACATGTTAAAATGTTGCTGATTGAAAGATGGACTTTGATTGTTAATGATTTGCTGTAGTTTAGAGCGAATTAAAGTTCCTTTCAACTTTGGGCAAAGTACATGAGAGAAATGTGTTTCTTGTTTGATTGCGTCTCTCTCATGTGCCTTAGCGTAAGGTTCTCCACAACCTGCTGCTAAAACTGGAAAGTAAGGTTCCACTAATTAGGTGAGTCCTTGCAAATGATTTTTACCTCATGTAACCTATCACCCCTCATGTAGAAGTTCCATGTTTAGGAGAGACGGGTCAGTCTTGCTGAGCCTTCGTGCTCACTGCTTGTGTTTGAAGCTTTTGCATGGTTCTATGAGGAAGGGACTCTCGAGGAGTAGACAGAACCCCAGGAGGGGAACCCCGTCGAGTGGGAGTCGTGCACGCCGCCGTGTTAGTGTGTGTGCGTGCTAGCGGGGACACGTTCACGGGCTGAACGTGAACTTGATGCGTAGTCTACGCCTGTGAGTGTAGACTGAACATATTTTGCTGTAAAAATGTTCATAAACCTGTTTATGTAATAAAACTTTGCTTCCGCTTTGTACCTTTGATGTGTGTTATCCGGTGTTGTGCAACGCAGCACCCCTCAGCGTGATCCTGGCTTGACAAGACCGTGGAGTCATGTCAGTGGTCGCATATGGATCGCGGCAATACGGAATCATGAGCAACATTATCCAACTCATGATCTCGAGCTTGCTGCCGTGGTCGTGGTATTGGCTTTGAAGATGTGGAGACATTATCTATTGGGAAATCTGGTTCATCTCTACACCGACCACAAAAGTTTGAAGTACATATTCACTCAGAAAGAGTTGAATATGCGACAACGGCGATGGTTGGATCTGATCAAAGACTATGAGATTGAAATTCATTATCATCCAGGCAAGGTAAATGTGGTTGCCGATGCACTCAGCCGGAAGTCTCATATTCATAACCTAACCATTACGCCGATAAAAGAGGAAGAACCAAGTCTCTACTTGGTTCCATATGGAGCTCTACATAATCTAGCTCTCATACCCACAATAAGAGAGGAGGTTATGGAATCTCAAAAGAATAAGTAGGGCATGGCTCATATCAAAAGGAGGTTGAAGAACGGGAAGATGAAATGTTTCTGGTTAGATGATGAAGATACTTTATGGTTCAAGGACCGGATAGTCGTACCCCGTGATATGAGGCTGCGGAAGAAAATTTTGGATGAGGCTCACTTATCCAAATTTTCTATTCATCCTGGCAGCAACAAAATGTATCAAGACCTCCGGAAGAAGTTTTGGTGGACACGTAAGAAACGTGAAGTTGCCAAGTACGTTTCAGAATGTGATACGTGTCGAAGAGTTAAGGCCGACCATGTGAAGAAGTCGGGCCTTTTGCAACCGCTACAAATACCGGCATGGAAGTGGGAAGACTTGAGTATGGATTTCATCGGTGGTTTGCCGATGACCTCCCACCACCATGATTCGATTTGGGTAATCGTTGACAAATTAACCAAGTCAGCACGTTTCATTGCGGTGCATACCAACTACAGCGCCAAGCAATATGCAGAGTTGTACATAGCACGAATCTTGTGCTTGCATGGAGTTCCCCGTACCATTGTCTTCGACAGAGGATCACTGTTTTTATCCCGTTTCTGGGAACAGCTACACGCATCCTTGGGAACCAAATTGATTCAAAGCTCCGCGTATCACCCTCAAACCAACGGGCAAACTGAGAGGGTGAATCAAATCCTTGAAGATATGCTAAGGGCGTGTGCCATCCACCACGGTAAGAGCTGGGATGATCACTTACCGTTGGCGGAGTTCTCGTATAACAATGGTTATCAAACGAGCATAAAAATGGCACCTTATGAAGCTCTCTATGGCCAAAAGTGCCGCACACCATAGAACTGGTACGAATTCGGCGAGAGGGTTATTTACGGGATTGATCGCGTAAATGAAGCAGAAGAGCGAGTAAGGCTTATTCAACCAAATCTTAAAGCCGCTCAGTCCGGACAAAAGAGCTATGCGGATAAGAGGCGTCGTCCTCTGAACTTTCAGGTTGGAGATCACGTATATCTCCGCGTATCTCCTATGAAGGGCATTCACCTATTCGGAGTGAAAGGAAAATTAGCTCCAGGTTTCATCGGTCCCTTCAGCATCATCGAAAGGTGTGGACCCATGGCATACCATTTGGAGCTACCGGCAGCCTTAGCCGGAGTGCATAACGTCTTCCACATATCTCAGTTGCGGAAGTGTTTGAAAGTTCCAACGGAGATTCTCACAGGAGACATAGCAGATTTGAAGCCGGACCTCACGTATGTTGAGCATCCAACCCGGATAATTGATGAAAAGACTCGCGAGACCAGAAACCGGACGCTGCGATTTTTCAAGGTGCTATGGGAAAATCACACGTCCAACGAAGCTACATGGGAAAGCGAGGAATATTTACAACGCAATCATCCAGAGTTGTTAGAGGCTTATATTAATAGTTGTCCTCTCCATGTTGTCCTTAATCATGAATCTCGGGACGAGATTCTTTTTAAGGGGGGGAGGAATGTAGAAGTCTCAAAAACTTGTAAATGCAAAAACTTGAGTTGTGAATAAAGCTGAGTATAATTTCAAGGTTTGGGACTTGCAACAACTTTTCTGAACATGAGAAGATGGTCATGAGCAAGCACATGCCTTCAAGTTTCCTTTTTATTTCAAATGATCATGTGACTCCAAAGGTGGCCATTTCCAAAATGAGCGTTCCAAACTGTTGGTTCAAAACCCTCATTTGCAGGGACCAACTCAAGAATAAGATGGCCTATTTGAATTCATCAGGTCCAAATTATGAGGAAGGCAAATTTTGAGCAAATTTGGAGGTGCTTTGATATGTATATCAAAGAGACCATAGAAATTTGAATTTAAACTTGAAACTGAAGTAACATTTGACCAATTGCCAATTGGCCTTTGAACTTGAGCTCTTCATAGCTAAATTTGCACTATGCCAAAAATTGGAGATCTTTTAGAGGAGAGGAGTTGTGGGACCCACATGTCAGTGGGAGGAAACTTGCAACTGAAGCAAACCTATTGCTCTGTTCAGTGGGAGGAAACTTGCAGCGCGCCACCGAGCTGCTCGGCAAACCAACGTCCCGCTGTTCTCACGATCAGGGCGCCGAGTGGAGAAAAGATCGTCGGGTGCACCCTCCCCAGTGGATAAACACTCCCGGTCCTTTCTCTCTTCACTGCACCGAGTTTTCCCGCGACAGTTTCTGCCGCCCCGAGCTCCGGCGTCCCGCCTTGTCGCCACGGTGCAACCCGAGTGTTGAAGCCTGGCCGAGTGCACAGGCAGCGTCGCCCGCGCCCCCTCGAGCTTCCTGGATCATTTCCCCGACATGCCGTGGTCGATAACAACGTCGTCGAGCGCATTTCTTGCCGGAAAACGGACCTAGACGCCTTGACACCACAGCAAGCCCTTGCTGCGTTTCACGAGCAACTAGGCCCCGTGAAGGTCAGTAATCAGCCCCTCGTGCTGTCCCTCCAATTTGGTGCCATCTCGTGGGCATAGCCGGCCAGAATTTGGTTTTTCTCACCGGCGGGTTCTTTGGGTCACCGCGCCAAAAATCCAAAAATTAGTCTCCTATAGTTAGTCGTTCCCAGTTATGATCTACGGGCATGTTCTGTAGACTCTGACGGTCCTCCTCGTCCAACCGGTGCTTGTTTTCATCAACCCTAGCCGTAGAACGTCGTGTTTTTCACTGCCGTCGGAAAATCCACCTCGGGCGCACGGTGGGGACCTATTTAGAGCCGTTTCCGATCCAAACCAAGTCCATGTAAAGCATGCCCACGACTCACTGATGCTTTAGGAGCAAACGGTGCAGCGTTTTGTGCGGCACAGCGCCCTAGCGACGTCGCCGGAGTCGCCGCAACCACTGTCGCCGTCGCGCCTAGGGTTCCGTCCATCCTCGATCTGAGAGGAGACCGGCAACGTGTTCCTCGCAAGAGAATACGTGGGGGTGGCAAAAATCAGTGAGTTCCAAGCCCGGGAAGCCGAATCCGGCGAGCTCCGAGGAGACTCTGGCGAGGGGGCAGCGCGGGAGGGAAAACCAGCCCGAGGAGGAAGACGACCGGCGGGCCCCGCGTGTCAGCAACAGAAGATTTAATTTGCTGATCGGGTGTGGCTCTGGGATCCAGTGTGGCTACGCGGGAAGGGTCCTGTGGCCCCGTATGGCTCAGTTCCAGCAGCTGACACGTGTATGATGGACCCACAGTCAGAGTTTGAACATTTCCCGATTTAATTTGAATTCCAGATTCAGTTCAAACTTAGTAACCTCATAACTTTTGCTAGGAAGCTCCAAATTTAGTGTTTCAAATTGGGTTGGATTCAGGATGAAACACTCTATCCAAATATGCAACCCATTTTGCATGAAAACCAATAGAAAATTCTGGAAAATTCTTTAAAGATTTTCAGAAAAAGAATTTTATAGGGAGTTTGGTTCATCCAAAAATCCCCAAATTTTGCCAAAATATTCTTTATTATGTTACGAAACTCCTGTAAATGTTTCAGCTCATTTGGAGTTGATTTAGTTAGGATAGTTCTGAAATCAAGTTTCTGTGTTCAAATAAATACAGAAACAATTTCAGAGAATTTCCAAAAATTGGAAATTCAGTTCTAGGAAATTCTTAGCTCCAAAAATCCTAGGAAAACTCAATCATACTCCCTGAGCTATGTTTGAAATTGTAGTTCACTTGAATTTACATGAAAGTGTAAATTTGTTCAGAATTAATTTCTTCTTGCCTAAATGCTTAGGGGATTGTTCTGAGTGATCTACTCATGGAAATATTCTAAAATTTGGTCAGATAACTTTCTTGTGACAAGGAACTCACAAGAAAATTTCCAGCTCCATTGGAGCCCTGGATCAGTACGGATCTGTTTAACCTCTTAGATAATCAACACACAAGTGAGGAAACACACATCTCACTTGAGCATAGTGCTACACCAAACCCAAACCACTAGCACCAGTGTCATTTTAAATTCTTAAATAGAGTTCCAGTTTTAAACTTGTCTTTAGCACTTGTTAGCAAAAGTTTTATAATTAAACATGTATGCTTATTCATGACGTGTAGTGATTAAACATGGAAAAGTGGAGAGGGAGTAAGGCTTGGATCAAGGAACAAGAAGCACAGTGATTAAAGCTTCAAGTCGCCAGCAACTAACTTCATACTTCTCTGACTTTAGTCACCTGCAAAACCAAGGCAAGCTCCGGTTTGCATTTAAGCTGTTTTATAAAGTTTTCCCTTTGTTCACTACTATGGGTCAAAGTTTGTATGTGCATTAGGTCAAGGATGTTTTATACTCCACTTGCATAACCAAAAATGAACCCTGAGGTCAAGGGTAGGAAGGTGTTCTCGCTGTAGAATAAGGCCGTGCTAAATAGGCTAGAACATCCGGTAGAAGACGAGTAGTTGGAATCTACTCGCGAGTTATAGTTCAGGATTTCATAAGTATGGTTGGAAGAGAGAGTCAAACTAAAGTTTACATTTCTAAAGATGAGACCGGGCAGAGGGGTTAGGCAGCGACAAGACGAGGTCTTGGTCGAGTAGCTCTGCCTGTGTCAGTTAAGGACCGATGCGTGTGCCGCATCCAGGAGCAAGTATTGAGTTGTGTACCGGATGCTTACTGATATATGGGAACCAGGAAACTGATGTACCAGGTTGACTGGATTGTAGAGGCATACCACATCGTCTCGTTAGACCTATGAGCCCGAGACGGCGCGACCGGTTCTACAGTCTAGTGTCCTGAGAAAGGTTGCCACATATGACGTAATGAAGGACGCCAGATTTGGGTCTTCAGAGGCGGGCGTATGTGTCGAGTTATCCGGGTAGTGTTTGATTCGAATCACCGTCCCTCGCGGTTATTGAGTACCGTTTGCTCCTATGTTGTGACGTAGTAATCAACTTGTGTGGAAACAGTTTGCAAAGTTTTAATTGCTGCTATGATTATAGTAAATTGCATTAGAACCTTGTTTGATGTAGTGAGAGCAAACTAAAGTTATTTTTTCACCTTGGGACAAGTAACATTGGAATGAAGCATTTCTTATTTGATTGTGGAGTTCCAATGCTGCTGGGCGCAAGGTCACTACTATGATGGCTAAAATCTAAAAGTTAAGGATGGACTCGTAGGCGAGTCCTTTTGCAAGTTACATGTTAAGTCTTAAGTTACTTTCATGTAGAGTTGCCTGTTTAGGAGAGACGGTTAAGTCTTGCTGAGCCTTCGTGCTCACTCTTGCTATATGAGTGTTTTGTAGGTAAACTTCGACGCTATAAAGAAGGTTGTCTGGTGAGACTCGGGAACTTCCGAGTCATGTATCACATGGAGAACCTAGCCGCTGCCTTGTCTTCGTGTTGCTAGCAAGAAGAGTCCGCGGGCTGGACCTCTTCTCCAGTGCTTCTTAGATATTCGACGTGAGCTGTTTATAGACTTCCGCTGTAGCTAATTTATATAAATTATTAACAAAGAACATTTGTAAGCTTCCACTTTGATTTATGTAATACAGTTTTCCTTATATGTGTGCTGTTGGGTGCCGCATAACACGGCACCACCCAATGTGATTCCCGGGTGAGGTGCCCCGTCCTTGTGGACCGGGTCGGCGGGTCCTGTCAGAAGCTCTCTATGGCCGGAAATGTCGCACACCACTCAACAGGTGTGAGTCCGGCGAGCAAGTTATCTACGACATTAAACTTGTGAATGAGGCAGAAGAACGAGTGTGAGTAATGCAAGCCAACCTCAAGGCTGCTCAATCTCGTCATAAGAGTTGTGCGGATAAAAGATGTCGTCCTCGCAACTTCGATATCAGAGACCATATTTACGTCCATGTGTCTCCGATGAAAGGTGTGACACCTGGTTCCGAAAATTGAACCAAGTGAATGCATATGTGTGCCCAGGATGTTCATCACACATACACATGTATTCCACAAACTGAATTCAGAATATAACCACGTACGACTAATGTATAAGTACTTTATTACATCGACTCATTGTCTCACTCATGAATGTCTATCTTATTCTTGCAGCGGAAGTCTCTAAATGACAGCGAAAAGTGACTAAAGCAGCAGGCTCCAATCTTCAACTCCACGGGCATGTTGACAGTAGTTCGCACGCCTAGTACTCCACATGGTCCTCGAAGTAATCATCTCCTGTAGCTGATGTTTATGTGATAATGCAAGGGTGAGTACATGTCGTACTCAGCAAGTGCGGGAAAAGTATGACATATAGCTTACAACAAGGTAGGCAATAAAAAGGCTCATTTCAGCAAGCAAGTTTTATTTCATAAACATGGTAAAAACAGCAACTATTTCTAGGTGAATTAATTCCCAACATAACCAAGTAAAACAGCAATATTCCTTCACCATAATTCACCGTTTATCAAGTCTCAACCAGCCATTAATCTTTCTCAAGTTCATCTCATGCTCATAAATATTCATAATCATCTCATATTCATATAACCGAAACCAAACTCATTGTTATGACTCAAAAAAGTCCCAAAACAAATCCCAATGACCATACCATAACCATACCGAATAGCCATACCAAGTTTTCCCTCTAATCATGGAAGTTGGCCAGGTGCTTGTGACCGGAAGCACGGCTATCATGATAGTTTTACACTCTGTAGAGGTGGCACCACTTTACCCACAAGTTCGTAATTTCATCACCCGTTGGCGACTGCAGAACCTCCATTATACCAATACACAACCGTCGGTGTATGGCCAAGAGATCACAAAATAGGCTTTACAAAGGGGCTACTAGATGTACGGACCCACTGAGATTTCACCGGCAGGATCGAATCACCATTCTCCCACCCACGGGCCCCTCTTGTGCCATGCAGTTCCCAGGGCAGTCCTCCTAGACTCCCATTCCCCATGCCATCCAATGGTCCATAACAAGCTAGCAACACACCTAATTAGACAGCTAAGCCGCACCCATATTTGGCCTTGTGGTGGCACTATTTTTCTGACATCTGCTGGCATGAACCGGTCCTTAGATCTACGACATGTAAACCACCATCTAATAAAGCAACATCCACGAACCAATCTTGTCTAGATCTACCCGATTCCATGCTCATTAACATCATCAACTTCTCATCATCATTATTCATATGAGTGCAGTAGCTAGACATGTTTTATTTCAGCTTTCAGTATCCCGTAAGTTAAGCGAAGCAAAAAGGAAAAACGACCATACCCGACTCATCAACTTTCCCGGCGACAAGGATGATTAACAAAACTAGTAAACTCCTATAAAAGGGTGTCCCATCAAGTTGACTCAAGCATACGAGTTTTCGCAAACAAAACAGTTTCAAAACATGGGATAAATATGGTCAAGGGGCACTTGCCTTACTCCCATGGTTCTTGTTGCTCAAGCGTTTCAAAGTCTTGGTGTTGTAGTTCCTCGTAGATGGCCTCTTGAGATTGTCCTTCTACTCACGACCACGCACATACAAAATTTACACTGATCAATCATCATGCACAAACTTTACTCAAGATGCAATGGGGTAGATGAATGCAAATCCTATGGTGCTGTTTTATTAAACCAGTTTGTACGTGTTCTTGCATGTTTTAATGGGCTTTCATGGGGTTTTATGATGAACAAGGGTGCTGGGATCAAGTGTGTACATGGTGATGATCTTGACTCAAGATCTATAACAATTCCACCGTCAAAAATCGATCAAAACGCGATCTGTCCACACGTAAAAGTTTCTGCTCGAAGGGGGTGAAGAAAACGGATGCGTAGAAACAGCGACGACGTTGTAAGATGAGTAATGGTGACCTACCTCACTTCCTTTTGGTGGCAGGTCCTTCCTCCTAGCAAAGGCAGCAACGGGGAATTTTTTCTATGGAAGATTAGGGTAGGACATATCGTCGGCTTTTCTTTTCCGGCAACGGCGAGGCGTGACGGGGCTCGTCGGCGGATCTCGACGATGGGGCTCGACGGCGGGGCTCGACGACGGGGATTGACGGCGGGGCTCACCGGCGACCAAACTCCGGCGAGGGGGGTGCCAACTCAGCGACATGGAGGGGGAAGGGCTCCAAGTCGGCGACTTGGGGAGGGGGAGGGGGAGGGGGAGGCTGCGGCCAAAAGGGGAGGGGGACTGGGGTTGTATTTATAAGGGGAGAAGGGAGGAGTCCTACTCCAATTGGAACTCAAACAAGAGTCCTAGTCAATTTGGAACTCAACCAACTTATCCCCTTTAATTTGGTGCGGCAGCAATGGGGATTAAATTCCCCGAAATGTGGGGAAAATTCCCCTTTTGTGGAATTGGGGAATTTGGAAATTTTGGGGAAAACTTGGGGAAATTTTGGAATGGCTCATTTCAGCTATCCTTTTCCCATTCCTCACCATTCCTATGTCACTTGTTCCATTTTCACATTCCCCTCTCCATTTCTATGTCCCATTCTCCATTTCTACATTCCCCTCACCATTTCTATGTCCCATTCTCCATTTCTACATTCCCCTCTCCATTTCTATGCCCCATTCTCCATTTCTATATTTCCCTTCTCCATTTCTATGCCCCATTCTCCATTTCTATATTCCCTTCTCCATTTCTGTGGTTTTTCCTCCATTTCTATGGTTCCTTTCTCCATTTCTATGGTTCTTTCTCCATTTCTATGATTATTTATCCATTTTTATGGTTCTTTCTCCATTTCCATAGTTCTTTCTCCATTTCTACTTATTTTATAATGCTTCCCTACATGAAAAATGTATGCAATGCATGGAAATGAATTTGAGGTTGTTACAAACCTATCCCCCTTAAACTGAATCTCGCCCTCGAGATTCGATAGAGTGGAGAATAGATGTGGGGATTCTGCATTGAGATCTTCCTCACGCTCCCATGTAGTTTCGGCTTCCGTGTGGTGGCTCCATTGTACCTTGCACCAACGGATCACTTTGTTCCTCGTTACCCTTTTATTTATGTCCAAAATTTTGACGGGGTGCTCCGCGTAGGTCAGATCCTCTTGAAGCTCGAGCTCATCCATCGGTACTTGTTCTTATGGTACTCTTAAGCTCTTTTTGAGTTGGGATACGTGAAACACGTCGTGTACATCAGAAAGGTGTGTTGGCAGCTCTAGTTGATAGGCTACCTTTCCTCGCTTGCCCAAAATCTTGAATGGCCCGATGTAGCGAGGTGCTAACTTGCCTTTGACGTTGAACCGTCATTGGCCTCGGATAGGCGACACCTTAAGATACACGAAGTCTCCCACTTCGAAGGTCAATCTTCTTCGCCTATTATCCCCATAACCCTTTTGTCGGGACTGAGCGGCCTTCAAGTTTTCACGTATCGTTTGGACTTGCTTTTCGGCGTCTTGCAGCACTTCGAGTCCAAACACTTGGCTTTCTACAGTCTCGTTCCAGAACAGCGGTGTTCTACACCGTCTACCATACAATGCTTCGAAAGGTGACATCTTCAAGCTGGCTTGGTAGCTGTTGGTGTATGAGAATTCAGCATATGGCAAGCTCCTATCCCAACTACGCCCATGTTTCAAGGCGCAAGCTCTTAACATGTCTTCCAAAATCTGATTTGTTCTCTCAGTTTGTCCGTCGGTTTGTGGGTGATATGCGGAGCTGAAATTCAGTCGTGTACCCATGGCTTCATGCAGCTTCTTACAGAACCTAGAGGTAAATTGAGAACCCCGATCTGAAACTATCCTCTTCGGAACTCCATGGAGACACACGATTTGCTCCATATACGGCTTAGCTAGTTGTGTGATGCGGTACGTGGTTCTAACAGGAAGGAAATGGCCTGTTATCGTCAATCGGTCCACAATAACCCAAATGGAGTCGTAGCCAGACCGAGTATGTGGCAATCCGACTATGAAATCCATGCTGATGTCTTCCCACTTCCACTCGGGTACTTTCAATGTCTGCAACAATCCAGCGGGTCTTTTATGTTCGGCCTTCACTCGTTGGCACGTGTCGCATAAGGCAACATATTCAGCTATGCCCTTTTTCATACCATCCCACCAATAGCAAGTTTTCAGGTCCTTGTACATCTTTGTACAGCTGGGATGTATGGAATAAGTTGAGTCATGTGCCTCCTTTATGTGAGACCTATGTGTGCTGAATACATTGGCAATTAGGATAAAAGTTAGCATTAACATTCAAAGTTTTGAATATTGCCAAAACAATCTTCTGTGGTAAGGTCCAACAAGTTATTTGTTAGGTCCACCAAGTGTTGGCAAGGTCCGACGCAAGGTCCGGAGAGCTCCTGCAATGTCCGGAGAGCTTCTGTGGGGTCCGGAGCTTGTTTTTAGGGAGCTCCCGTGAAGTTCAACTCGTAGAACTGCAGTGTCTTGTATTTGCTTTTAACTCGCAATGTTTCAAACTTGCTTTATGGGAAGGTTTGCTTAGTATTAATTTGCTAAGTTTTTGGTGTGTTTTGGTGGTTATGGCTGTTATCATTTGATATGGTTTGCAACATGCTTACGTGACGTGCTCATGTAAGGTGTTGTGGTTTTCGAACTAACGTGAGTCAAGTCGAGGACTTGTGCTCGGAAGAACTGGTTGTTTATTCATGTGCAGGTGTTGCTTGAGTTCAAGACATGGCTGGTGATGGGATCCTTGGACTATTCTCAGGGAGGAGATGAGGTTCCAACAACCAAGTTCGGGAGGAGCTGTGGTTGAGTTGATCGGGAGGTCGCGCAGCATGTTTGGATCAAGGGCAGTGCATATGAAGGTTGCGTGTACGTCGTTGGAAGGTGTTTGCACGTGTGCAAGGAGTGCATGGATGTGGCAACATTGTTCCAAGGCGTGATGAATAGAAGTGGACGTAAAGAATTGGTCGGAAAGGTCCAACCGGCTGGATTGCGTACTCAGGCTGAGGCTGAGTCGGATATGGCTCAAATATGGAAGATTTGAGTTGGTTATGATAGGATTTCGTGCTAGGCACGAAGTTGAGTTGTTTTAGGAATGTTTAGGACGTTCCTAAGGTGTTTGTATGTCTCACGATTGCTTCTATCTGCAAATAGGAGAGTCCTGAGCAGTTATGGTAAGTTAGGATACAAGTCCAATTAGGAGTAGGAGTCCTAGATTGGATTGTTTAGCCTGAGGGCTGGCTATAAAAGCAAGGGAGGCCAGAGCTCTCGTGGGTAGAGAACTTTGGGCTGTTCCTCTTGTGTTTCTATTGAATAAAGTTCATAGTTTCGAGGAGCTTTTGTGCCTTGTTCGTCCGACTTGTCTTTCGTCAAGTCTTTCTCGCCGAGTTTCTGGACAAACCGACGTTGCTTCGGTGTTTCGTTCATAACTCGAGTTTTACAGATCCTATTGACGTGATTCTGTTTGGGTTGTCTTCACAACTCAATTATCTATCATCTGTGAAATTTTCATGAGCTTCGGATCTGTAGTTTTTGAGATACACGAGTTTCTTTGCAGCGTTGCAGATCTGTTTTATATCGGGTAGAACAGATTGATCTTCATTTAATGTTTTGATCGTATCTCAAGTTTTACTTCGTGTTTTCAAGTGATTATTGTTGAATTAGATCCGTGACTTGATTCTCTACCTCTCTACTTGATTTGTCACGGTTGAACACGTTTGAAAACACTTGCACACACGGTTTCTTTAACCGATTGATTTTTTGCTGAGGGGTTTTTGTTGTTTCCGCTGCGAAAAGTTTTAATCTACCATTCACCCCCCCTCTGGTAGCTTTTCACGTGCTCTTCGATCCTACACTTTAATATTGTGTCACGGATGTGCTTCATGTTAGGCACACAAATCCTTTTCCCTAACCAAAGCGTGCCTTTCTCGTCTTCCTTAAAGTGCTTTTCTATGCATTGTAGGATTCTTTCCTTGATTTTCTCATTCGTTGATTGGCCATCTCGTATCTCTTGTTCCAGAGAGGAGTTCAGTTGTATCACCTCCATCTCATTCAAGAACCCGAGATGTAACCGTTCGAACTCTTTGCGCAGCTCGGGTGGCAGCTCCCGAACCGTGAGTTGGTGACATGCTCCCTTTCGGCTCAACGCATCAGCTACTACATTGGTCTTTCCGGGGTGATAGTTGATTCCAACATCATAATCCTTGATGAGTTCCATCCATCGATGTTGCCTCAAATTCAGATCCGTTTGTATGAATATATACTTGAGGCTTTTGTGATCCGTATAGATCTCACATCGGTGGCCAAGGATATAAGGCCTCCAAATCTTCAAGGCATGTACCACGGCTGCAAGTTCCAAGTCGTGTGTGGGGTAATTCAGCTCATGTTTCTTTAGTTGTCTCGACGCATAGGCTACCACTTGTCCTTCTTGCATGAGCACACATCCAAGCCCTTGTCTTGATGCGTCACAATATTTGTCAAATCTCTTGCTCACGTCCGGCAATACCAAAACCGGTGCTGTTGTTAGTCTCTTCTTGAACTCCTCAAAACTTTCTTGGCACGCTGGTGTCCACTGAAATGCTTTCCCCTTCATTAGCAGTTCTGTCATAGGCTTCACTATTTTGGAGAAATCCTTGATGAACCGGTGGTAGTATCTAGCCATCCCAAGGAAACTCCGAATATCTCTCACATTCTGCGGTTGGTTCCACTTCAGAACATCTCCAACTTTTCCATGATCAACCGATACTCCTCCCTCGGAGATGATGTGGCCTAGGAACGATATCTCCTTTAGCCAAAATTGACACTTGCTGAACTTAGCGTACAATTGATGCTATCGCAGTTTCTGCAATGTTAACCTCAAGTGTTCTTCGTGTTCTTCCTCGCTTTTCAAATACACCATGATATCATCGATGAAAACCACGACGAACTTGTCCAAGTACTCCATGAAGACCTTATTCATGAGGTACATAAAGTATACAGGTGCATTCGTTAACCCAAAAGATACCGTGTTCGAAATGCAGTCTTGGGTATATCGGAGGGATTAATCTTCAGCTGGAAGTATCCCGACCAAAGATCAATCTTGGAGAAAATCCAGGCACCTTTCATTTTATCAAATAGGTCCTCTATACGGGGCAGCGGGTATTTATTCTTGATCGTCACTTTGCTGAGAGACCTATAGTCCACACACATCCTTTGGGTACCATCTTTCTTGTATACGAAGAGCACGAGGGCTCTCCACGGTGACGATCTTGGGCATATAAAACCCTTTTCTAGCTGCTCCTGAATTTGCTTCTTGAGCTCCACTAATTCATTAGCAGGCGTCCTATATGGCCTCTTCGCTATAGGTGCAGTTTCGGGTACTAAATCAATGGCAAATTCAATGTCCCGGTCAGGTGGCATACCTTGAAGTTCTTCCAGGAACACATCTGAATATTCTTGAACCACCGGAATGTTTTCCAATGTCGCTTCTTCAATGTGGTTCAGCACTGCTTTCTCCGTTTTAGGTTGGGCTGCCTCAAACTCAATACGAATACCGTGCTCACTCGTCAACTGCACAATCCTCTGAGCACATTGAATCACTCCGTTGTGCTTGCTTAACCAGTCCATTCCAAGAATTATGTCAATCCCTCGGGAATCCAAGACAATAAGGTTGGCAAGAAAGTCTACCCCCCTTACTTTAAGGCTTACTTTCGGATAGAATTCAGAACTGAAAGAAGTGATTTCCCAACTATATGCATCAAGGTGTATGAACTAAGCAACTTCTTTCACTAATATCAGCCTATATGAGGGTGTGAACACATGCCAAAGCGTCTCACATCTCTCCACTATGTGTGGATGTGGACATTCGCCGAAGCGTTCCACAACTCACACCAAGCACACAAACATGAACAATCATCACAAAAGTTCAGCACACCATTCTTATTCAAACTACAACGATCTTAACGTTCCTATTACAGCTTTATTCAATGGAAACCTCGGTGATGTTCTCGCTGTGAGACGGGCGTGGTCCGTACATGGGTGCACGCCATAGTGAGTCGGCTGTCCATGTAGGTATAGATGGCGCTGGTGCTCCATTTGTTCCCGTGTTGGCACGAATCTCCTCTTGTTTCTCCAGCAAATACAGCTTCTTGCAGAGGTAACGGATCTCTTCTTGTGCACTTGCATAGCAGTTTCCTTACTCCACGAGCAACCATTGAGACTTGTCAGCAGCTTGTGGGTTGGAAAAAGCTGTTACATGGGTCCAATGATCTCCCTTGTACCAATATTCCGATACGGGTGCAGCTCAAAAGTTGTGTCCTCAAGCTGCCCACGGAAGGCGTAGCACAATCCGGTGAGTGCATCCCATGCATTATCATTGATAGCTTCTGCCCTTGTAACTCTCCATGTGGGTGCGAAGTGCCGAGTGACAACCCTACCGTTAGATAGAATGGTTACTTCAGCCTTCCACTCTTCATGTCCGAGACGAGGGACTTTCTTGAGAAGATATTCCGGGTTTAAACTGCAGCAATCCAGAAATTCTTTGAGCTCCTTGGATATGTGTCCTCCTTCCATTCCGTCGGACCGAAATACTTGAACTGAATTGTTGACCCATTCATCACCTTCATTATTGGTCTCAGCAAGGGGTGGCTCCTCCTCGGGTTCATCTCCTCCCGCCATAGCTTCATGAGGCTCCACGGGGTGTAAGCCCATGTGAAACTCCTCCTGAGGTGCATACCAATGCCGTTCTTGTGGATCATCCTCCATATCATCTTCGAATGGTTCCACCTCTTCCGGGTCCTCTTCCTCATGCATAGAGCTATTGACTTCCTCTTCATCATGAGGTTCCGTCTTCACCTCCTCCCAATATGGTCCATCGGACACCTCAATGGGGTTAAG
The DNA here is from genome assembly GCA_030760725.1 of Neostapfia colusana. Lineage (NCBI taxonomy): Eukaryota > Viridiplantae > Streptophyta > Magnoliopsida > Poales > Poaceae > Neostapfia > Neostapfia colusana. The sequence continues at coordinate 31,007,872 of JASWHV010000005.1, read as the reverse complement.
TGCACTTCCACGTGGTGGTGGACGAGTCCTTATGCGTGTTGTGCTCCTGATCACCGGCATCTATAAATAGGACATGAGAATCTTTAGAGGAGAAGAAAATACTCCAAAACTTTAGAAGCTATGAAGCAAGAAAGCAAAAGTGTTGCTGGCCAAAGAAGAGAAAAGGAGGGGCTGAAAATAGCAGTTTGCGGTGGCTGAGTTGACAAGTAAAGTGCAGCAGCAAACAATTTTTGAAAATAACAGTTTATAGGGGTGTCCCTATGTGTTTTAAAGTGTCCATTCTACCTAGGCTTGCGTCCTACGGTCAACGTGGCTCTGATACCAATCTGTGACACCCGGTTCCGAAAATTGAACCAAGTGAATGTATATGTGTGCCCAGGATGTTCATCACACATATACATGTAATCCACAAACTGAATTCAGAATATAACCACATACAAATAATGTATAAATACTTTATTACATCGACTCATTGTCTCACTCATGAATGTCTATCTTATTCTTGCAGCTGAAGTCTCTAAATGACAGTGAAAAGTGACTAAAGCAGCAGGCTCCAATCTTCAACTCCACAGGCATGTTGACGGTAGTTTGCACGCCTAGTACTCCACATGGTCCTTGAAGTACTCATCTCCTGTAGCTGATGTTTATGTGGTAATGCAAGGGTGGGTACATGTCGTACTCAGCAAGTGCGGGAAAAGTATGACATGTAGCTTACAACAAGGTAGGCAATAAAAAGGCTCATTGCAGCAAGCAAGTTTTATTTCATAAACATGGTAAAAACAGCAACTATTTCTAGGTGAATTAATTCCCAACATAACCAAGTAAAACAGCAATATTCCTTCACCATAATTCACCATTTATCAAGTCTCAACCAGCCATTAATCTTTCTCAAGTTCATCTCATGCTCATAAATATTCATAACCATCTCATATTAATATAACCAAAACTAAACTCATTGTTATGACTCAAAACAGTCCCAAAACCGATCCCAATGACCATACCATAACCATACCGAATAACCATCCCAAGTTTTCCCTCTAATCATGGAAGTTGGCCAGGTGCTTGTGACCGGAAGAAGGGCTATCATGATAGTTTTACACTCTGTAGAGGTGGCACCACTTTACCCACAAGTTCGTGATTTTGTCACCCGTTGGCGACTGCAGAACCTCCATTATACCAGTACACAACCGTCGGTGGATGGCCAAGAGATCACAAAATAGCCTTTACAAAGGGGCTACTAGATGTACGGACCCACTGAGGTCTCACCGGCAGGCTCGAATCACCATATTCCCACCCATGGGCCTCCTCTTGTGCCATGCAGTTCCCAAGGCAGTCCTCCTCGAATCCCATTCCTCGCGCCATCCAACGGTCCATAACAAGCTAGCAACACATGTAATTAGTCAGCTAAGCCGCACCCATGTTTGGCCTTGTGGTGGCACTGTTTTCCAGGCATGTGCTGGCATGAACCGGTCCTTAGATCTATGGCAAGTAAACCACCATCTCATTCAGCAACATCCATGAACCAAGCTATCCTAGATCTCCCCGATTCAATGATCATTAACATCATCAAGTTCTCATCATCATTATTCATATGCGTGCAGTAGCTAGACATGTTTTATTTCAGCTTCCTGTATCCCGTAAGTTAAGCGAAGCAAAAAGGAAAAACGACCATACCGACTCATCAACTTTCCCAGCGACAAGGATGGTTAACAAAACTAGTAAACTCCTATAAAAGGGTGTCCCATCAAGTTGACTCAAGCATACGAGTTTTCACAAACAAAATAGTTTCAAAACATGGCATCAATATGGTCAAGGGGCACTTGCCTTGCTCCCGTGGTTCTTGTTGCTCAAGCGTCTCGAAGTCTTGGTGATGTAGTTCCTCGTAGATAGCCTCTTGAGCTTGTCCTTCTACTCACGACCATGCACATACAAAATTTACAGTGATCAATCATCATGCACAAACTTTACTCAAGATGCAATGGGGTAGATGAATGCAAATCCTATGGTGCTGTTTTATTAAACCAGTTTGTACGTGTTCTTGCATGTTTTAATGGGCTTTCATGGGGTTTTATGATGAACAAGGGTGCTGGGATCAAGTGTGGACATGGTGATGATCTTGACTCAAGATCTAGATCAATTCCACAGTCAAAAATCGATAAAAACGCGATCTGTCCACATGTAAAAGTTTCTGCTCGAAGGGGGCGAAGAAAACGGATGCGTAGAAATAGCGACGGCATCGTAAGATGGGTAATGGGGACCTACCTCACTTCCTTTTGGTGGCAGGGCCTTCCTCCTAGCAATGGCAGCAGCGAGGAATTTTTCCATGGAAGATTAGGGTAGGACAGATCGTCGGCTTCTTTTCCGGCGACGGCGAGGCGTGACGGGGCTCATCGGTGGGTCTCGACGACGGGGCTCGACGACGGGGCTCACCGGCGGGGCTCACCGGCGACCAAACTCCGGCGAGGGGGGTGCCAACTCAGTGACTTGGATGGGGAAGGGATCCAAGTCGGTGACTTGGGGAGGGGGAGGGGGAGGCTGCGTCCAAAAGGGGGGGTGCTGGGGTTGTATTTATAAGGGGGAGAAGGGAGGAGTCCTACTCCAATTGGAACTCAAACAAGAGTCCTAGTCAATTTGGAACTCAACCAACTTATCCCCTTTAATTTGGTGCGGCAGCAATGGGGATTAAATTCCCCCAAATGTGGGGAAAATCCCCCTTTTGTGGAATTGGGGAATTTGGAAATTTTGGGGAAAATTTGGGAATGGTCATTTCAGCTATATTTTTCCCATTCCTCACCATTCCTATGTCACTTGTTCCATTTCCACATTCCCCTCTCCATTTCTATGTCCCATTCTCCATTTCTACATTCCCCTATCCATTTCTATGTCACATTCTCCATTTCTACATTCCCCTCTCCATTTCTATGCCCCATTCTCCATTTCTGTATTTCCCTTCTCCATTTCTATGCCCCATTCTTCATTTCTATATTCCCTTCTCCATTTCTGTTGTTTTCCTCCATTTCTATGGTTCCTTCCTCCATTTCTATGGTTCTTTCTCCATTTCTATGGTTCTTTCTCCATTTTTATGGTTCTTTCTCCATTTCTATGGTTCTTTCTCCATTTCCATAGTTCTTTCTCCATTTCTAGGGTTCTTTCTCCATTTCTACTTCTTTTATAATGCTTCTCTACATTAAAAATGTATGCAATGCATGGAAATGAATTTGAGGGTGTTACAAAAGGAGTTCATCGTTTCAGAGTGAAGGGCAAACTTGCTCCACAATTCATTGGTCCGTTCGCCATCATTGAAAAATGCGGACCCGTGGCCTATCACTTGAAGTTACCGGCGTCGCTCGCAAGAATTCATAACGTATTCCACATCTCTCAGCTGAGGAAATGCCTCAAGGCCTCAGCAGAAATATGTACCAAATACATAGAAGTTCTCCAACCGGAGCTCACATACTCGGAGTATCCAATCCGGATTATCGATGAAATGAGTCGTGCCACAAGAAACCGGACTTTATGGTTTTATAAAGTCTTGTGGAGTAACCATACCGTTGAGGAAGCGACATGGGAAAGCGAGGACTATCTACAAGCACATTATCCGGACTTGCTTTCATCGTATACCCGGTAAAGTTTCCCCCACTTTGCTTTTCTTTTGAAATCTCGGGACGAGATTCTTTTTAAGAGGGGAGGGATGTAAAATCCCCAAAACTGCTAGCAAGAAATTCAGCACATTCACACTTAGGAAAAATGAGGAGAATTAAAACTTTGAATTATAACGGCGTGAGTTCAAAGTGCTGATTCAAACCTCTCAAAAATTTCCGAACATGAGGAGTTAAACTGAAAATTTAGATCTCCATGATTCAAATATTATGCCTCCCAAATTTCAGCTCATTTGGAGGGGTTATACTATTTGTTTGGGATTAAGAGTGTAAGCCCTCAAACTTGAATTCAAATTTCGGTTTCAAATTCAAAATCCTCCAAAGTGGTAAATTGGATTCACAAAGGTGTCCTCCACATCTGTATTAGAATCCATGCCAAATTTCAGATTATTTGGGTTTAGGTTGCTAGGGTTTTGAATCAATGGAAAAGGGAAATTCAATTCCTAATTTCAAATTCAAAAACCCAATTGCAATTCAAACTTTTTGACTGAAACATCAGAGGGATAGAAATTCAAATACATTAATTTGTGAGGAAGCAAAGGATTTAATTTGGAGGAAAATATCAGAGCTATTAGGTGGGGTGGGACCCACATGTCAGTGAGACATAAACAGCAGTAAAACTTTCTTTCTCTGTGAGCTTGCCACCGGGGTGCAGTCCTCCACCGAGCAGCTTGTGAATTTCTCCCGACGGCAGCCAATTCTTGCGTGGTTGATCGATAGATATAGCAGCTGCACAACTCAAGTTTTCCTCTCTGGCAACACGTTCCACCGAAGCTTCCTTCCTTTGCTTGAGCGCGCAACTGAGAAAACAGAGCACGACGGGCCGCTCCTCTCGGCCCTCATCGCCGATCACGTTCCGGCGACTTGAGCGCCCAGCCGAGCCATCCAAAAGCTACACCGATGACTCCTTGACGTCCTCGACCCCTCACCAGCCTGTGACCGAGTCCCCTCCGACGTTGCCGAGCCGTTCTTCTTCCGCGAGTTGAGCAAAGCCGCACCTCTCAGTTCCCCGGCATCCCGGCGCTCAGAGCCGTATTGTGGCCAATGACCTACAGTAAAAATGACCGCCCTAAGGTGCTTGATACGTCAGTGAAACTTCACCTTATTTGGTGCACCACCGAGGGAGAATTTCCCCGGTTACCGCATGCTTGATCATGGAACCAAGATGATCAACACTCCAAGATTCATGAAGTTTAGTCTCTCACAGCTCATGCTGAGCTACAGACACGTTCTAGGCTGCCCCATGCTCATTTAGGATCAAGAATCATCGCAAACCATGGGGTAGAGGCTCGTTTCATCGAAAAATTCGGGCCGCCGCCGGATTCTACCCTAGGTCACCGATGAACTCGTGTTTGCAGCCCGGTTGGAGCTGATTTGAACGCATGTCGATGATTTGGGTTACACCGTGGTGCTGTAGGAAGAAAAACCGAATCTTTTGAGCCCTTGTAGTGTGAGTTCGACATGACTGGAGTTGTGCCACCGCCGCCGCCCGTCGCCGATAGGTTTCCGGTGGTCGGTGGCCGCTGCCGACCCCACAAATGGTCTTCCCGTGCTCCAAAACGCAGTAGTGGTGAGTTTCAGCCCAGGACATGGCCGGGAGCCTCGGTCCGGCGACTCTCATCGGAGAGCGCCGCCGCTCGGGCTCTGCCACGCGCGAGGTGGAAGAAGGCCATGGGCCCCACTATTAGCAATTTGAATTTTTCCATTTTTTGGTCCATATTTTCATCAAACTTTGTAAGCTCATAACTTTTAGTTGGAACCTCCAAAAATTGTCAAATAATATAATTGGATTCCTCTCAGTGATTACTATCCAGAGGTGCATCCCAATATTTATGAAAATCCCTGGATTTTTTAGCTCATTAATTCAATTAAGTAAAATCTTAAGGAATTAATTACAGGAGTTCTATTTATTGGAAAATTCCCAATTTTGGGCAGAACCTTCCTCTAAATATGCTTGAACTCCAGTAGGGGTTGGACCTTATTTGCTTGGCCAAATGTTGTTTCCCTCCTCTATGTCTCTGAAAAATAGCAAAAATAACAGAAACTCTTTTAGAGAATTTCCCAATCTTTAAATTCCATTTCTCCCTGTAGGTAGCTCGAATAATTGTGAAACAAATTTTGCTAGAACCAGGGAGACCTTTTCTAATTAGATCTTCCACTGTTATCCATGTCAAAACTTCAGATTTGGGATCAAAATTCAGAGAAGCCCTGTACTTGTGGGAATTTCGGATACCACAATCTTCCATAAGAATTTCTAAAATTTTGTCATCCTAAGAGAGTATAGTATCCATTGCAAAAAATCCCAAAGCCAATTAAGAAACTTTAATATCAGTAGCTAGTATTAGAAGTTTATTTCTTATAAATGTGAAAATACATATATGTTGTTGCATATCATATGGTGATCGAAGTCGAGGACACTCCGGAGCCATTGGAGGTCCTTCCACCAGAAGCTGACTTTCTGTATAACTCACAACCAGGCAAGCCCTAGTTTGCATTTAATTACTTTTGCAAAGTTTTCATTTGTATCACTTATGTTTAGGGTGAAATGCTTGCATTAGAGTTAAGGTCATTGAAACCCACTTGCATGACCTTTAAATCCGATGGAGGGTTGGGTAGTTTACAATTCAACGAGTAGAGAATGCCATGCTAATGTTCTTAGGATCTCGGTAGAAGTCGAGTAGTTGGAATCTACTTGCGAGATAGGAATTTCATCGCACGGGATGGAAAGAAGTAGAGAATGGCTTAAGAATGTGAAATTGAGACCCAGCAGGGAGGATAGGATGCAGTGAGCAGAGGTCTCACGTGCGTAACCCTATTGGTGTCGATTGAGGACCAAGTCGTGTGCGGCCCTGCTGGACAAGTTTGAACAATACCGGATGCATACTAGCATATGGGAACCAGGAAACGATGTAATTGGTTAACCTGGGTTCCAAGGCTTACCCAACCGTTTTATAGGAGTGGGTTGAGGGTAGCAAGGTGTAAATATGCCGGTGGGCACAGACACGCTCCACGCAGGACCTTCTGCCCGTTATGGATGGACCGGTTCGACATTTGGGTTTCCTTTGAAAGGTTGTTGTATATAACAGAGTAGGAAGGTGTGAGCACCACACTTCTGAAAGTAGGTGTATGTGACGTGTTATCCGGGTGTCTATTGATTGCAGTCATCGTCCCTTGTTATTTGAGTATCGCTTGTTCACGGTGCTGTGACGTAGTAATAATTGAAAGAAGCCAGAAGAATATGATGCATTGATTTATTATTGTTTTGAAACCATGTATGCTATAGATGTAGAGCTCATTAAGTTTATATTCCACTTTGGGCATAACTACATCGGAGGAAAGGGTTCCTTGTTTGATTATGGACTTCCGATGTGAGGGTTGCCTAAGGCACATTAACTGCGGCTATAAATCTGAAAGTAAGGATAAACATGTAGGCGTGTCTTCATCGCAATATATTTTTCCTACCTTACTAATCCCTGCATGTAGAGTCTCACGTTTAGGAGTGTCGGTTAAGCCTTGTTGAGCCATCATGCTCACCGTTGCAATATTTGAGCTGTTACAGGTGAGGATTATGAGGAAGGGTCCGAGGAGAAGGCAATGCCCTCGTCGGGGTACACGGCCGAGTTGGAGCCCTGCACGCGTCGTGATCTCCGATTCTATGTTGCTAGTGTGTAGCGTCCCCGGGCTGGACGGATGCACTTTTGGCGTAGTTAGGATGAGAGTGTAGTTATGAATAATACTTCTGCTGTTTAATAAGCATTGTAAAATACTTCCGCTGTTTTTATGTCAAATAAAAGTTTGTATGTTGTTCTTAATCTTTTCTTGTGTGCTGTTGGGTGCCGCATCGCACAGAACCACCCTCTGTGATCCCGGAGTGCGAGGACCACAGGGTGGCTCCCCACATCCGGTCTGCAGGGTACCGACAAGTAGAAAAGGAAAATTTCATTCAATCTCTGCAAATGTCACAAGTCCAAGTTCACACACCAACATAAACAACAGGTAGTACACAACCATTTTACCAATCTTCTAGGGGCACCAGAACAAAGAAGGACCACACTTAACTGGGAGCAAATTGGCCTGCAGGGAAGGGACTTGGATCACCTACAGTTGCCATTCTTGGAAGATGAAATACATCAAGTAGTAAAAGAACTGCCAAATGAAAAATTGCCAGGTCCTGATGGGTATATTGGACGTTTCTTCAAAGGGAGTTGGGAAATAATTAAGGAAGATGTTCTGCAGGCAACCAAACATTTCTTTGAGCACCACCGTCAACATTTCAACTTGCTTAACTCAGCTCTAATAGTTCTTGCACCCAAAAAGCAGGGAGCTAGCGCCATGGTAGACTATAGGCCCATAAGTCTTACACACAATGTTGCAAAATTAATCTCAAAACTGCTAGCCAATAGACTAGCCAAGGAGCTTGATAACTTGTTTTCTTGAGGACAAAGTGCATTCATCAAAAAGAGGCGCATCATAGACAACTTCTTGTACACTCAAAACCTAATAAGAGAAGTGCATAGAGCCAAACTGCCAACATTATTCCTGAAGACTGATATCACAAAAGCGTTCGATACGGTAAGATGGATTGCTTACTGGAAGTGCTCCAACAAATGAGATTCAACTGTAGATGGAGGGAGTGGATATCTGCATTACTTGCTTCCTCCAACTCCTCGGTGCTTCTCAACGGAATCAGAGGAAAGAGACTTTATAACAGAAATGGTCTAAGGCAAGGAGACCCGCTCTCACTGATGCTCTTCATACTAGCAATTTAGCCGCTACAGAGAATTTTAAACCTAGCAACAAAATCTTCTTTGTTGCACCCAATAAACAACCGAATAGCAAAATTGAGGATAAGTATCTACTTTGATGTCACACCCAGATTTCTTGAGATCGAACCGAGTGAATTCCCACATGTATGTCAGGATCATTCATTCATACATGTGACGACAAATAGTGATATCATATATTACATGCCAAGATAAACATGTACATAAAGTCTTACATAAGTGTCTTTAAATACTAATAAAGAGCTAGATACATCAATGACAACGCAACGGAATCTTTCTAGTGGAGCTCCATCACGGGCGTTGTCGGGGGTTGCGCAAGCCTAGTAGAGGTCTTCCGGGTCGACGTCGTCTTCATTTTACTCTACACCATCACCGTAGGCTGAGCACCAATTAAATCCGACAAAAAGCAAGGTTGAGTACCTAAGGTACTAAGCAAGTGTGGAAAAGAAATGACATGAAAGCCAAGACAAGGAAAGACTTACATCATGGTGTTAGCACTACGCATATAACCTAACACCTTAGCTTGAATTAACACCTATATTACTACATAAATGAATTATTCTCATTCCCATAGCCACATCATTAATGTTAAGTTTCCCACTTAACATTCCCAACCATTTCACTTCATAATCCACTAATCAAGAAAAAGTCCGAGCCGCTCTTGACCGTGAGCACGGATGTCATGACATTTTTCCAATTCTGTAGAGTTTGTGTCTCTTTACCCACAAGTAGTGATTTCATCCCCCGTTTTCTGAGTGAACTAAAAGAACCTCTAGTTTTCCCGTGGCGGCCAATCACATTCACACTTCCATGGTGTGCGACTAGGAGACCACCACAAGGCCTTTACAGAGGGATTCTCGACTAGCATGAGCCTACTAAGGTTTCACCCCTAACAACATCTAGGAGGCTACAACCTCCGCTGCAGTTGCCCCCTCTTGTCCATCTGACTCCTACTCCCCGCACCTTCCAAACACCCATACTACGTCGGAAATGCACCTAATTACTTGGACAAGCTGTCACATCTCAGCATGTGGTGGCGCGGTAAAGCTAGGTTAAATGCTCCATGAACCGATCCTTAGAATCTAGACAACACCAATCACTAGCTCAAGTCCTCGTGCACACAACACCAACCAAAGTCATTCTAGCAAGTCTAGATTCCTAACTCTATAAGAATTCATCATGTATCATCAAGTTTCATAAAGTAAAGTTGTACTCCATATTCTAGATTTCCTCATAAATCTAAGCATGGCTAAGCATACAACACCATCATTCATATACCAATAAACACTCTCACCATGGCTACATGGAATAAGTCATGGAAAACTAGAGAAAACATCCTAACATTGGGTTTCACAAATCATGACATAATGCAATTAATTTCTAACTAATATTCTAAATTAGGTGCAAGGTGATCAAGGACACTTGCCTTCTTGTTGTTGTTCAGGAACATCGAAAGCTTGATCTTGGAGGTTGAGAATCGGCTCTGGGGCTGGTTCTACCCATGCAAACATACATAGAACAAGTACAAATAACACATAATAAGCAACAATCCAACATAGGCAATCATAGCAATTCAATATGCATAATGACATAGGTCCATTTATCACTTGCATTTCCTATGTAAAGCTACCCTTTATTTATCTTATACTCCATTTATTATTTTTGTCTAAATTCACTAAATGCATGATATATATGTATGTATGTATGTATGTATGTATGTATGTATGTATGTATGTATGTATGTATGTATGTATGTATGTATGTATGTATGTATGTATGTATGTATGTATGTATGTATGTATGTATGTATGTATGTATGTATGTATGTATGTATGTATGTATGTATGTATGTATGTATGTATGTATGTATGTATGTATGTATGTATGTATGTATGTATGTATGTATGTATGTATGTATGTTTACTTTTGGTTTCTTATGATAGAATATTTATCTATATCATTATATCATCCTTATACTAAATTTTGGTGTGTGTATATATATTAATATATATTGCTTTTAACTTCACTTTAGACCTAATTATGTTCTAAAGATGTTGTAAATGTACATAGGCTCAACTTTTTTAGGATATATACCGCTTCTAATTTAATTTCAGGTTTAACCATACATCTAAAATGAAATTTCAGCTACAAACAGATTTCTATAGCCTTAAATAAAACTTCAGACATTAGCTTTGCCCAAAATGTTCCTTCAGCCTAAACATAATTTTTCTGATAGCTTTTAATAAAACTTGCATACTTAGTTATGTGTTTCAGATAATATATATTTGTATATATACATGTTCTTAAGGTATATATTGTTTTTAATGCAATTTCATACCTAATATTACACCTACAATGTGATTTCAACCTAAACAGATTTTTATCCTCTCAAATAAGGTTTCAGATATAATATTACACCCAAAACTATAACTTCCAGCCCAAAACATAAATCTTACAGCTTGTAATAAAATTTTAGGCTTTAAATTTTGTATCTAAAACATTTTATAATTCTCCTAGAGTGCACCTTATTTTTAATGTGAATTCAGATTTGTTTTATGCCTAAAATGCAATTTCTGCATTAAAACAGATATTAATTTGTGATTTCAGAATGTATACATTGTTTAAAACACAAAAACAGCTCATAATAGGGATTTCCTAAATGAACATATTCATATGGGGTTAAGTTTTGTGGATATTTGCTACTGTAATGATCTCATATAAATTTCAGATTTCAAAGTACATTAATTTGGTTTTCTACAGTGTCTAAAATATAATTATGGACTGCTGTAGGGTTAAAATGTAATTTCCTACTATTACCAGGGGTTTAAATCTCTACTACTGAGTTATATCCCTAATTTATAATAATAACAGGGGCTAAATCAACTATATACAACATAGTTCCTAATTCTAGTAAAGTTCAGTGCCTAATTTGCAATGTTCAAGGCATATATCCAATTTTGCTAAGATTCTAGGGGTCTAACTGTGAGATTTCTAGCGGATCTTATGTTATTTGAATCTGGACCATTCGATCAAATCTGTGAGGTCCGTATTTTATTAACCGAAGGGGTATGGCTTGATGTATTGTGGCTGTTAGATTTAAATCGGGTGGCTGAGAGTGGTTGGCCGGAGTTGAGTCGCCGAAGATGACGAGGATGGCGGCGTTTTCGCTAGACCATTGCCCGAATTGGCCGGATCGGCTCCGGCGGCCCAAACTCGCCAGGATTTGAGGGAAAAGGGAGAGGGGCACGAGGGGAACCTTACCAAGGTGTTGCACCAGTGGGGCAATGGGCGGAGATGGGGGTTCGACATTGACGAGCAGCGTCTGGTCCTCGACAGCGTTGGGGTGGCGGCTCGGCCATTGAATCACGTCACGGAGGAGACCTTCACGGGCGGCATGATGGCGTGCTTTAGGGGGGGGGCGCACCGATGACGTCCGACGGCTTCTCCTTGCGGCACGACTAGTTCTGATTGGTAGAAATGATGACGGCATTGATGGCTAGGATCTTGGTGTGGGAGTAGGGAAAATGGAGGACGAAGGCAGCAGGAGAGGGATGGACCGGCGCAAACTTGTGAAGGCGCTTCTTTTTGGAGATCAACAGTTGTGACTCAAGTGGGCACAACGCCGAGCGCGTAGGGGCGTGGGCGTGCGTGTGAGGGAGTCCCACGTCGTGGCCGCAGAAGCAGCAATTTTTTATATATCTTTTTTACAGGTTGTAACAGTTGATGACGCAGCGATATTGGCCAGCCTGAGCAAAGATGAAATCCAAGCATTGCAGCAGATTTTGCAGATATTTGGAGAAGTATTAGGCCTCAAAATCAATATAAGAAAATGTGCTGCCTACCCTATCCGTTGCGAAGGTATGGAGCTGGAAGACATGACATTAAAACATTTCCATGCAAATATTTGGGATTGCCTCTAAGCATCACAAAATTACGAAAAGGAGATGTTTAGCCCCTAATAGATCGAGTTTTGGAAAAATTACCGAAATGGAAAGGAAAATATCTTGACAAGTCATGAAGGCTTAGGCTAGTAAACTCTATCCTGTCAGCGGTGCCGATATACCACATGACTATGCTTCCATTGAAAAAATGGGCGATTAACTGCACTGATAAGATAAGGAGAAGTTTCCCGTGGAAAGGTTGTGAAAGTTAATGGAGGACACTGGTGAACTGGAAAAAATAACAAGCCCAAAATCACTAGGAGGGCTAGGAATTCAAAACTTAGAACTTTTTGGGAGAGCATTAAGACTGAGATAGCTTTGGTTCCAATCTGAGCAAGAAAGGCCTTGGGTTTACACACAACCACCTTGTGATGAGATAGATAGACAACTATTCACAATTAGCACAACGGTAACATTGGGATAGGGACGAACGGTAAAATTTCAGCACTTTTAGCTAGCTAGCAGGACTGGCTCCAATTGACATAGCACCAGAACTATACAAGTTTGCTTTTCCATAAAAAGCAGAACAGTGCAACAAGATTTGCAAGACCACAAGTGGACAAGGGGACTCTTGCCCATGATTTCCACTAATCAGCTTGAATAATTTATTGAGATTTGGGGAATGATAGAATAAACGCATTGACTGATGGGCCGGACGAAATTACATGGAAGTGGACAGCACACGACCAGTATACGGTGAGATCACCTTACCTTGTTCAGTTCACAGGCTCCTACAACATGTTTTATGCAATGAACTTGTGGAAGGCGCATGCGGAAATAAGTTTTTTGCCTGACTGTTTATTCAACAAAAGATTTTAACAGCGGACAAGTTAATCAAACGAAACTGGCCATGCAATCCACTATGTGTGTTGTGTAACACTGAGCAAAGAGATAATATTATTCAATGCAAGTTTGAGATCACATCGGTAATTGGACTAGTAATCTCATACAAGTGCCATGGTCAGGACTCACCTCGGTCCAAGAGTGGTGAAACCAACAAATGCAACACGCAAAAGAGAAGAAACATACTAATGCGGCGATGCTATATTAACAATTACATTTAGGGAAATACTAATTTTCTCTTACAAAAGGGTATGTTGCCCACGGACTCTAGCTTTCAACCTATATCATTCTTAATGATATTCACTACTTCTAGTGGTTGTTTCATTGTGTTCTTGAACGTTTTTCTATTACACTCTCCATATGTACACGCTGTGTATATTAATAAAAAGATAGAGCTCCTGCCTCTGGTTCAAACAAAATACTTTTTTTGAAATTTTCAACTTTTTTCAAGTTATATATAACTTATTTACAAGCTGTGTCTCCATGCTTTTAACTTTTAAGTATTGTTGATATTTAGATAAAATAAAACAAAAGAAGCAAAATAAGACAGTAAATAGAAGCAGGCAGCAAACGGCAAAACCTGGCCCGCTTCTCCCTCCCTCGGTCGATTCCCCTCCACCCTTCTGGCCTCTCACCCCGCCCAGATCTCGCGCGCGACGGTGGCAAACCACATCCCCTTCCGAAGCTTCTAGAAGCCCCCTCTCTCATCCTACCCAGCTCCTGCGCGAATGAGCGGCAGCTCAGGCCCCCTCCCCTACTCGATGCGCGATGTGGACGCTGGCGCCTACAACAACGCCAAGTTCCGCCACCGATCCCGCCTCAAGGTATCGCCTCCGCTCCCGATCCAACCCGCACCTTCCTTTGCCAGAAAAGGTCCTTTCCTTCTCTAGACTAGACAAAGCGCTAGTTGAGGCGAAGCCTTGATCTTCCGTGGCGACTGTACCGGTGATCTTGAACCCGTGCGGCGCTGAGCGGCGACTAAATTTGGGATGAGGGGGAGTCCGTGGCTTCGGATCTGTGGGTTAGTCGCTTTTGAATTTATTCTCTCGATCTCTATGGCGCTGCTGGTTTAGGTTGTTTCGAGCTGCTTGAGGTCGTGCGGCAGATCAAATAGTTGTTTCGGTGCAAACCTTGAATTTCTTGGAGAATTCAAAGTAGTTAGTATTCTAGTATGGCCTTGCATGATCTCAGTTTCCCCTACTGATACAAAATTCGTGGACTCTCAAAGCATTTGTAGATCATTGTACCAAACATTACGGTTGCCAAATGAAACCTTATTATATTGAGCTGCGGTGCTTCACCTTGTTTGTGTGACTAGATGTTCCTAAAATTTATAATAGTATCTTTAATATTTGGGCACGTATCATACCTTTTTGGGTCACCAAATAAAACTATACCGTCTCGCTGGATTGTCAACTCAAGCACTTAGTTTTCCTACCACATATCTAGGATGTCATAGTGTACTGCTACTGCACAGTAATCTCATTTTTGGGAAGTTCAATACTACCTTTTCATGTTTGAGATGAGCTGCAGTGATACGACAATATTTTTTCACTTCTCTGTGATGGTTGAGTGATATCCCTTTGACGTCAGTTAAGGTTCATTTTGTATTGAAGTATGTTCTGTTATAACCTCAATCGTTCCTCCGTTTAAGCATTTCTACTTCTCCTATGTAGATTTTCATACAGTCTCTGGCTACAAACAGTGTCAAATATCAATGTGGAAAGTTTACTGTTGGTAAATTCTTGAGCCTGTTGATGATTTTTGGCTTAATATACTTATTTCTTCACAAAAGCCCAGATGGTTTTGTATCTGGTCAGGTCCATGAAAAAGAACTACAGAATAAACATGTCAGGAAAGCTCCTAACATCCACACATTATGGAGAAAACCACCAAGGCTGCCTCCACGTCTCCCTCCAAATGAAATCTACAGAAATAATTCAGTCCTTCAGCAGTCTCCTCCATCTGAGTGGGCATCCAGGCAGAAAAAAGTTAAAGAAGCATTTGAACATGCATGGTCTGGTTACCGAAATTATGCAATGGGTTATGATGAGCTTATGCCTTTGAGCCACAGAGGCGTAGATGGATTAGGTGGTCTAGGTGCTACAGTCGTTGATTCATTGGACACTGCTATAATAATGGGTGCTGATGATGTTGTTTCTGAAGCATCAAGATGGATTGAGGACAACTTAATGAAAAGAATCAGCGAGAAAGGGCAGGTTAATTTGTTTGAAACTACCATCCGTGTGTTGGGAGGGCTTCTTAGTTCATACCACTTGAGTGGTGGTGATCATGCAGGAGCAGATCATTCTGGGATACCAATAACATATAAAAGGGCCAGTCCTGAGCGTCTTTTGGAAGTTTCAAAGGATTTGGCAGACAGGTTATTAGTAGCATTTACATCAAGCCCAACAGCTGTACCTTTAAGTGATGTTGTTCTTCGTGATCGCACTGCACATGCAGCACCTGATGGCTTAAGCAGTACCTCTGAGGCTTCAACATTGCAACTGGAGTTCAGTTACCTCAGCAGAATATCAGGGGATCCCAAGTATGACACAGAGGCAATGAAGATTCTAGAGCATATGCGAACACTTCCTACAGTGGAGGGTTTGGTGCCTATTTACATTAGGTATGCATAGTTCGGACCCTTCCTTACTTTCAAGTACATTTGCATGCCATTGCATTTTCTTATCTTCAGGAACATTGGGTTTTATAAGAACGTATATATTCTCATCTTTATATTTATATGCAGCCCCCACTCTGGTCAGTTTAGTGGTGAAAATATTCGGTTGGGATCACGTGGTGACAGTTACTATGAATATCTAATAAAAGTATGGATTCAGCAAGAGGAACATCGTGACAGTACTTTGAAGTATCTATTTGAAATGTATACCAAAGCAATGAGAGGCGTGAAGCACCTTCTTGTTCGAAAAACTGCTCCGAGTGGGTTAGTCTTTGTTGGGGAGCTTCCATATGGACGAAATGGTGGTTTTAGTCCAAAAATGGATCACCTGGTATGCGGCTCTCATCGTACCAATAATCTTTTTCAGTTGGATCAGAAGTTGATCATCCTTGGTATCTTTTCAGTCATTTGTTAGGTGCTGATATGGCCCAGATTAGGGGAAGGATAATTAGCAAGATAGATCAACTAACTTGCCATCCAAAAAGGCTCGGAGTAGTATTTAATATCAACGTTTTTAAGTTGTCGTACTAATTGCGATTAGTCATCCACATCATTCATTGGCACTTGACCAGGTCAGACGACTTGATCTGGGTGACTAGAAATCTAGTTGTCCGACTAGGTGCTTGGGCGATCAGGATGAGTAGCTACAATTTTTTTTGGGCCTCCTACTGACCGGCCCATTAGGGTTCACTTTAAGCCCTTTTATCTTTCCTCCAGTCCAAACTCCCCCCGTGTGCCGCCTCTAGGTCACGAAGGCACAAACATTATTGTCTCCTCCCCCTGGGCGTCGACCCTCCTCTGTGCGCTTCCCCTCCCCCTCCTTCCTCAGCGTCGGCCAACCCTCTCTCCATTCTATGCGTCGGCGCATGGAGGCCTGGACCCAACCGTCTTTTGGAGCAAGAAGTCAGTGTTGCCTCTAGAGTCTGGACCGGAGATGAGTTCGTCCTCAGATGGTATGACTGTGCTCCTGGCCCCTTCTTTCCTTAGTTCTGTGTTGCCTTGCTGCCTTATGCAGTGAAACAAAAGGCGGTAAAAGGCGGCCGCCTAGGCGCGCCTTAGCGCTCCGCATAGCCCTCCCGCCTGGCCTCGGGGGGTAGGCGGTTGCGAGGCGGAGGGGGCGGCAGCCGACCGCGCAGGGGCGGGGGGGGGGGGGGGAGGGAGGGAGATGGGGGCGCGCGCGGGGGGAGGGAGATAGCGGCGCGCGCGGGGGAGAGGGAGGGAGATGGGGGCGCGCGCGGGGGAAGGGGGCGGTGCGTGCGGGGAGATTGGCGGGGGGTGGCGAGCGGACCGGTGACCACTGAAGCCCTACCAGGCGGTGGGGAGCGGGCTGAAATGAAACCACCAGCCTAGTGGGCTGGGCCATGTGACAATTGGAAATAAGAAAAGGGAGAAAAAATAAAAGTGTCCTATAGAAAATTAACCAACACAGCAGAAATATGTGCATACTACTATATTTTAAAGAAAATTATAAAACACCACTACTATAGTACACAACGTCTAGGCGCTGCTTAGGAACGCCTAGGCACGCTTAGGCTCTAGGTGGAGGGTCACGGTCCGCCTAACGCCTTGTGAAACCTTGCTTAGATGGTATGACTATGGGTTTCTTTGGTTCAACTTTATAGAGCAGATTCACTGTCAAGAATCTGAAATCCCAGCGAAAGGGGTTTCGTGCGAAGCAGATTCATGAAAAGATGTAGATTTCTCAACACAAATTGGAATATGCTCTTACCCTAGATTTTCTAGATTTCTCATCCAACTATTAGAAAAAAATTATCCATCTGCCATTGGTTACACACCCGAATCATTTTATTTCTTTTCCTTTTTAAGGAGGCCTTAAAAAGGATGAAAGGAGGAAAGACCCTTGGCCCTGATGATGTCCCTATTGAGGTGTGGAGATGTCTTGGGGACGTGGCAATAGTATGGCTCACAAAGCTATTCAACTACATTTTTCAGTCAAACAAGATGCCTAAAGAATGGAGGAAAAATATATTAGTACCTATCTTCAAAAATAAAGGAGATATTCAAAGTTGTACTAATTATCAAGGGATTAAGCTTATGAGTCATACTATGAAGCTTTGGGAGAGAGTGATTGAACACCGCCTGAGGAAAGTGACCAATGTCACTAAAAACCAGTTTGGTTTTATGTCTGGGAGGTCTACAATGGAGGCGATTTTCTTGCTTTGTCAGCTTATGGAGAGATATAGGGAGCAGAAGAAGGACTTGCATATGGTATTCATTGACTTGGAGAAGGCGTACGACAAGATACTAAGGTCAGTCATGTGGTGGGCACTAGAGAAACATAAAGTGCCAACAAAGTACATTACCCTTATCAAGGATATGTACAATAATGTTAGGACAAGTGTGCGTGTAAGTGATAGTGAGACTGATGCATTTCCTATCACGGTAGGACTACATCAAGGATCAGCTTTGAGCCCATACATCTTTTTCTTGGTGATGGATGAGGTGTCGAAGGATATACAAGGGGATATCCTTTGGTGCATGCTCTTTGCCGATAATGTAGTGCTGGTAGATGAAATTAGGGATGATGTTGATAAGAAATTAGAGTTATGGAGACAAACCTTAGAGTCCAAGGGGTTTAGACTTATTAGGACCAAGACCAAGTATATGAGGTGTGACTTTAGTGGTGTTGGTCGTGAAGAGGGAAATATTAGTCTACAACGACAAATAGTATCTAGAAGGGACTCTTTCCGATACTTAGGATCAATGTTACAAAGCAATGGCGATATTGATGAGGATGTTTGCCACAGGATCAAGGTAGGTTGGATGAAATGGCGACAAGGCTCTGGAATCCTATGCGATAGGAAGGTCCCACAAAAGCTAAAAGAGAAGTTCTATAGGACGGTGATCAGACTCGTGATGCTTTATGGGACGGAATGTTGGCTAACTAAACGGCAACATGTCCAACAAATGAGTGTTGCAGAGATGTGCATGCTACGGTGGATGTGTGGGCACACGAGAAGAGGCCAAATAAGAAATGAGGCGATTCGTGATAGGGTAGGGGTGGCACCGATTGAAGAGAAGTTAGTCCAACATCGACTAAGGTGGTTTGGACATATCCAGCGAAGACCTCCAAAAGCACCATTTAACAGTGGGATTTTAAAAAAAGAAAAAGAAAGGGCAGCCCGGTGCATGTAGCTCCTGCTTGCGCAGGGTCCGGGGAAGGGTCCGACCCATTTGGGTCTTTTGTACGCAGCCTTTCTTTGCATTTCTGCAAGAGGCTGTTTCCAGGACTCGAACCCGTGACCTCATGGTCACAAGGCAACAGCTTTACTGCTGCGCCAAGGCAACAGTGGGATTTTAAGAGATAGAGAAAATATTAGGAGGGGTAGAGGACGACCAAGGTTGACCTGAGAGGAGGCGGTAAAACGAGATTTGAGAGATTGGAATGTATCCAGAGACTTAGCTCATGATAGGACCGTATGGAAAGTAGCAATTCATGTGCCAGAATCTTAGTCTTATTTTTTTTTCTTTTTTCCTTATTATTCTTATATCTCCTCCCTCTCTTTTACTTCATTGATATATATATATATATATATATAATTATTGGGTTTCATATCTAGCCGACCCTAACATGCTTGGGATAAAGGCTTGGATGTTGTTATTGTTCTTTCTCTCAGCTCACAACAGTTTGGCCACCACTCACAGTTAGAATCAGATTTTCAGGAATCGACAACTGAACCAAATACACCCTATGTTGATATATATAAATGATGTCATCAAGAATGGGCAGGATGACTAGAGCTCCGACTAGGGTTAACTAGACGACTTGAAAACATTGTTTAGGGTCTATTTTCTTGCATGATTATAAATGATGTGCCTGGTCTCCTTATATGGAGTCGGCCCTTCTAATCTGATAAACACTAACCTACCAAATGTGCCTAACTTGTCTCTCTCCTAACAAACCAACTAATGCTAAATGCCAAAATCTCCACAGTATTGTTGGTATGCTACAATAACTGTGAACAGTATGTGCCCAACTAGCTGATGATTATTGTCAAACTGGTGATCCCAGGCTAGCAAGGTCCATGCCATGACATGTGCACTGCTTACTCTTAACTAGTGCTGTGATGTCTTTATTTAACAGGTGTGTTTTCTTCCTGGTACCCTTGCCCTCGGTGCAACTAAGGGTGTAACCAAGAAAAAAGCTCTTGAAAATAATTTGTTAACTGATGAAGACATAGAAAATCTCCAGCTCGCCGAAGATTTGGCCAAAACATGTGTTGAGATGTACTTTGTGACCTCTACTGGGCTGGCTCCTGAAATTGCCTATTTCCACATTGAGGTAAGATATTGGTGAGCCACCAAGTGAATATCCAACGATACTCTCTAGTCTGATCCATTTTACCTCCTAATGTGTTACATGTATTAGTGAAACTATGACATGTGGTTTTCTGTAGGGTAATCCTGAAGGGGGACCTGATGGTGGGAACAAAAGCTCAAAATATGCCAATGATATCATAATAAAACCACTTGATCGTCACAATCTTTTACGCCCAGAAACTGTGGAGTCTTTGTTTGTTTTGTATAGAATCACAGAAGACCCCAAGTAAGATTTTTGTGAGTTTATCGATCTTCAGGATGCCGACTTTTCAGTCTGCATCACATCACTGTTGACTCATCTTTTGCTGCCTTATTTCTGAATAGGTATAGGGAGTGGGGTTGGCAGATCTTTCTGGCTTTTGAGAAATACACAAAAGTTGATTCTGGTGGTTACACTTCATTGGATGACGTCACAAGTCTGCCTCCTCCTAAGAGAGACAAAATGGAAACTTTCTTTCTTGGAGAGACATTGAAATATTTGTATTTGCTTTTTGATGAAAGCAGTACTCTTCCACTAGATAAGTATATATTCAATACAGAAGCCCATCCTCTTCCAATCATCCGGGCTGTGGAGCAAGCTTCACATTCTGTATAGTTTCAAGTATATCAGAGTTGTACTATCGTGAGCGAAATCAATGTAACAGTCATTTGACAAATATACTTGAGGATAACATATTCACAGAAAGAGAATCCCTTGCATGGGCTTGAAGTGACATCAGAATCATTCTTCGGCGCAAGCTAGTAGGTTATGTATTTATCATGGTTGATTTTTGAGGATTTTGGGTTTTCCACTTGTATTTATTGGGAGGCCATTATTTTTTTAATCAGAGAAGAAACTCCACTTCTATTCCTTAACAGAACAGAGATCTGGGTTACAAAAGAGCGGCTCAAATCTAGATCCCTATATTCCTGGCTTTCCAGCGATAATAGATCACTAGGAGCCTTACACATCCTGGGTTTAAAACGAAGCAGTCTCGTACAAGGCTAAACATAACACATATAGTTTGATGAACCGATACTGACATAGAGCCATAATACACACATAACAAAATAAAGGTCACCAGATAGGACAAGTAACCTATGTTAAACCAGTTTTCCACATTCTCAGCAGCCCGATTAATTTCCATCGTCATTAAACTCCACTTAAGGGGCATTCAACGACATAATTTCCTTTTTGTTATCCATCCATTTCAAAGCCTCCTGAAATATTTTCTCAGCTCTGGATCTTATCATAACCTGTAAATCTGTAGGATAAAGACCTGTCCAACAATTCATTAGAGAACATGCTAGAAAAATAATGTCAACAGGATGCTTGATGCGTTTGTTATCAAAACAAGCCTTATTTCTCATTTTTCACGTAGCCCAGCATATAGCTGCCAAACCCAAGGCATAAAAATCCCTGCCGCCTGGTAGATGAAGTTTGATCCAATCCTAATATTGATTAAAGTTCTTAGGTCTATAAGAGGTATCCATACAGTTAGCAATAATACCCCACACTATTCTAACAGACTGAAATAAAAAAAATAGGTGATCTAAGGTCTCTAGTTTGTCACAAAAAACTTTATACTTATGTTGTTCGTACAATCTAACTTTGAAATCAAATAGAGGTTGCACCAAGATTTTGTCTCCATGAAACGTACTCCATCTCCATGTTGGCCATGACTACCTGGTGAGTACAGGCAAATTATCCTTATCGTCTCTTGCTAATACCTTGGTTCATTTCAGTTCGGACCTTCTCCAGTGTTGTACATTTGTAAATGTTCTTAATGTAAATTCTTTAATTTAGGATATTCATGTCCAACCAGTTGCTCTGACAACCTTCAACACATTATTAAAGATTGTTAAGAATATTCTATGTATCAGGGATATTTTAGTCTTTTGAGTGAGTCTTGACAGCCTATATATGTATCCCCCTTGACATCCCATTAGATTTAATGAAATTCTAGTTTTATTCCTTCTAATTTGGTACCAGATTTACTTTCTCTCTCCTCTCTCTCCTCTTCTCTTTGGAGCCACTGTCGCCACATGGCCGGCCGAGCCGATGACGCGCCGTCGCCGCCGACGGGACGGGACCTGCCGCCACCGGATTTGGTCCTGCCGCCATCGATTTCGAGCGGGCGGGCACTGGATCGGCGTGCGCGGCCGTAGGTCGGTGCCACCGCATGCCCTGGTCTTGCCGCCGTCGACTCACCCCTTGCGCCACCCACCTATCAGCCACTCGCTGGCGCCGCCCGCCGTCGACCCTCTGCTCGCCGCTGCTGCCAGTACCGAGCTTGTGGGCCCCAGATCTGTGCGCGAGCCTCCACCACCGGCCTCTCCTTTGCCCCCAAATCTCATCGCAGCCCCGTACATCGCTGGCCTTGAGCCCGTCTCCACCCGTCCCGCTGCTGATGCCGCCACCGAGGTTGCGCCACCACCACCTGGCGTCCTGCGCTGCCGCTGCTGGCCATGCCGCCGAGTGTGCCACCGACTTGGCCACCCTCAGGACGCGCCGTGCTGCCAGGTCCAGTACCACCGCAAGGTCCCGTCCTGCGTGCGCTGCTGTCGCCAGGCACTGTCCCAGGCGGGTTCTCGCCATTGGCTGCCACCTTCGCGGCTCTCGATGATCCGGTGGACCACGCCAGTGGTGCTGGACAGCCTTCTGCGACCACCTTCACCGTCGCCGCCGCTTTGGCTGCTTCTCGTGAGCGTGAGCGTGATGGAATAAGTCTTGTACTCTTGGTCTTCGTGTCCCCCTAGTTAGGACAGCATCTTGGTCTTTGTGGCCTCCTAGTTAGGACATCATCTTAGTCCTTGTTAGTATAACATTTTAGTACTTGTTAGGACATCATCTTAATCTTTTGTTAGGACAGCATATTAGTCCTTGTTAGGACAATATCTTAGTCCTTTGTTAGGACAACATCTTAGTCCTAATTAGGACAGCATGGGACAATATCTCGGCAGCTGTCTTGAGCTATAAATATGTAACCCCAACTCCTAGGTTGGGCATGGCATTGTGTGAGAAGTAAATCGAAAAAATTTCCCCAACTCCTAGTGCCATCCTCTCTATGAGAGTAAGACTTTAGATACTAACAAGTGGTATCAGAGCCGTTCTATCCTGTAGCCTAAACATCTCCTGCTCATCTCCTTCCCACGCCTCTCTTTGTCCTCGGCCGGCAGCAAGAACATCGGCTGTTCCAGCTCATCCCTCCTCTCCTACACAGACGAGCAACAACTTGTCTGAGGTAGCCTCTTCCCCACACAGCACTCCCCCACTAGCGCGCCATGTCCGAAGGACAGTCTCAGCGCTCGGTCGCTTTGAGCGTGAGGCATCGGCAGGAGGACGAGGTCGCCGCGGCAGAAGACTGCAGCGATGGCGGCGAGGCTGGCAGCGGCGATGGCGGAAGTAGAAGCAGCAGCGACTGCGGATGTAGCGCGTGCAGCTGCAACAGAGTTTGAGGCTCTGCGTGGCAGTAGTGGTAGAGGCTCTGTTTCTACCGACGCAGCACCAATGAATACCTCAAGCTGGCGAGGGAGGTAGCACGACCACAGGCGACGCAGTGGGCAGCCGCACACCCCCATGGGCGCGGTGGCAGCATCCCAGATGGGCGCGGACGCGCTGGCGGCGCTCCCCGCGGGGGCGGCTGGGTCGACAGAGATCGCGGACTTTATATTCGGCGTGACTCTCCCTCCCCGGACAGGTACCATGGTCACCACAGGATCTAGGCCATTGTCAGGGACGTCGGTCCCGGCGGTGGGTGACCTACCCTCACCAAGACCAACTACGTCGATGGGCCGCGGTGATGAGGATACGACTCCAAGTGCGGTACATGTGGGAAGCAGTCCCGTACGGCGACGTCGATTACTACGAGGATCGACGGGCGCTGGATGCCCTCATTGCTGCAGTACCGCCCGAGATGCATCTCTCGATTTCTAAGAAGCGGACTGCCAAGGAGGCCTGGGACGCCATCACTTCGGCACGCATCGGCAGCGACCGCACCTGCAAGACCACACTGCAGGTACTTCGCAAGGAGTGGGAGAACCTGTCCTTCAAGCCAGGTTAGGATGTTGATGACTTTGCTCTCCGTCTCAACACCCTGCTGCAGAAGATGGTGCAGTTTGGCGACAACACCTATGACATGGAGAGAGCCACCGAGAAGCTCTTCTGTTGCATCCCCGAGAAGTACAAGCAGATCGCTCGCTCGATCGAGTCTCTGCTGGACCTCTCCACGATGTCGATCGAAGAGGCGATAGGTCACCTCAAGGTCATCGACAGCAACGAACCTCAGCCTCTCTTGGGGCCTATCACCATCAGCGGGAAGCTACATCTCACTCGAGAGCAGTGGGAGGCCTGCCAAGTGATGGAAAGAAGGGGGATCCCTCTTCCTCGACAGGCGGCCGCAAGCGCAACAAGACGTGCAAGGTGCGGAGGTGCCCAGGCCGGGGCGCGGAGACGAGCCAAGGGTGCTGCCCGTGGAGGCACCCAGGGCGGCGCCACCGGCAACCGGAAGCCAGCACGAGATGACGTCTGCCACAACTGTGGCAAGCTTGGTGATTGGGCCAAGGAGTGTCGGCAGCCATGATGCGGTCAGGCCCACGTTGCACAGGTGGAGGAGTCGGCTCTGCTCCTGGCACACGCAAGCATCAAGCCACCTCTAGTGGCATTGGCCGCAGCGGCTCTCCTCTACCTTGATGAGCCGAGAGCACACACCTTCCTCAGCGACGGCTCCAGCAACGACAAGATTGACGGGTGGTGCCTCGACACCGGCGCCACCCATCACATGATCGGTCGATGGGACTTCTTCACTGAGTTTGACCCCAATGTCCAAGGATCCATCAAGTTTGGGGACGTGTTTGATGTGGAGATTAAGGGCGTCGGCTCCGTCATCCTCAACGCCGAGTCTGGTGAGCACAGGCTGCTCATCGGAGTCTATTATATCCCCGCTTTGAGGAACTGTTCATCAGTCTCAAACAGCTGGATGAGAACGGTTCGCGCATGGAGATCAAGGGCGGAGTCATGAGGATTTGGGATCGCCATTATCGCCTTATTGCCAATGTAACCAGAGGCACCAATCGACTTACATCCTCAACGTGCAGGTAGCACAACCCCTCTGCCTTGCTACTCATCGGGATGACGAGGCGTGGCAGTGACACGAGCGCTTCGGGCACCTTCACTTCGAGGCCCTGAAGCGCCTCAGTGCCAAGGAGATGGTACGGGGCCTGGCGTATGTTGACCATGTGGAGCAGTTCTGCGATGTTTGCATGTTGACAAAGCAGAGGTGGCTCCCCTTTCCCTAGCAATCGAGCTTCTGAGCCAAGGAGCGACTCGAGCTCGTGCACAGGGACTTGTGTGGCTCGGCGACACTGGCTACACTAGGAGGACGACGTTACTTCCTGCTGGTCGTTGATGACCTCTCCCGCTACATGTGGGTGATGGTCCTCGGCAGCAAGGGCGAGGGTGCGAACGCCATCAAGCATGCACAGGCCACTGCGGAGGCGGAGTGTGGCCGCAAGCTGCGCGTGCTGCGCACCGGCAATGGCGGCGAATTCACGGCGGCTGAGTTCGCGTCGTACTATGTGGATGAGGGTGTTCAGTGCCACTATTCCGTGCCCTACAGCCCACAGCAGAATGGTGTCATTGAGCGACGCAACCAGAGGGTTGTGGGGATGGCTCGGGGCCTCCTTAAGCAGAGTGGAATGTCGGATGTCTTCTAGGGAGAGGCGGTGGTGACGTCGGTCTACATTCTCAACCGCTCGCCCACCAAGGCTCTCAACGGTAGGACGCCGTACGAGGCTTGGCATGGGCGCAAGCTGAAAGTCTCTCGCCTACGGATCTTCGGCTGCCTCGCGTTCGCCAAGGAGCTTGGCCACATCGGCAAGCTCGGTGACAGGAGCACTCCGGGGGTGTTCATCGGCTACATGGAGGGCTTGAAGGCCTACCGCATTCTCGACCCAGGAACACAGCGCGTGCACACGGCACGTGATGTAGTGTTCAACAATGGGCGAGGATGGGCGTGGGACAAGGCAGTGGACGACGGCTCGACCCCGACGTACGACAACTTCACCGTCGAGTACGTCCACTTCAAGGGCACTGGGGGAGTTGGCAGCTCTTCTCCACCGAGCATGTCTACCCCAGTCCCTGAGCCTCCACCGACTTCGCGCCACGCTCTCCAGTCACGACCTCGGCTGCGACGAGTTCTCCGCCACCACCATCACAGCCGGCAACCCCACACACTCTAGCACCGACAGCCACCCCTCCGGGCATGTCCACTCCGACACCAGCTCGTGTCGAGCACAACTCGATGGAGTTTGCTACTCCATTTTCCCACGACGAGGAGCACATCGACATGTACCACGATGGCGAGCCGTTGCAGTATCATACGGTGGAGGACCTTCTCGGCGACCAGCCAGTGCCGGGACTTGTCCCTCGCGATCTAGAGGCGCGATTGCATCTTGCGTGCGACGACGGCGAGTCTCGGTCTTTCGTGGAGGCTGAGACACACGTTGCATGGCGTGCCGCAATGCAGTCGAAGATGGAAGCAGTTGAGAACAACCGCACCTGGGAGCTTGCTGACCTCCAAGAGGGATGAAGCTGACGCCATCGTCAAGCACAAGGCTCGCTTGGTGGCATGCGGTTTCTTGCAACATGAGGGAATTGAGTTTGATGATGCCTTCGCACATGTGGCGCGGATGGAATTTGTGCGACGACTCCTTGTGTTGGCTGACTAGGAAGGTTGGCGGGTTCACCACATGGACGCCAAGTTGGTGTTTCTTAACGGCGATTTAAAGGAGGAGGTCTACGTGCACTTGCCGCCGGGATTTGCAATTCTTGGAAATATGTTGCACCTACGCAAGGCCCTTTATGGCTTGCGGCCGGCACCAAGGGCGTGGAATGTCAAGTTGGACTCCACGCTCAAGGGGATGGGTGTAACACCCTCAAATTCGTTACCATGCATTGCATACATTTTTCATGTAGAGAAG
This sequence comes from Neostapfia colusana, assembly GCA_030760725.1. Classification (NCBI taxonomy): domain Eukaryota; kingdom Viridiplantae; phylum Streptophyta; class Magnoliopsida; order Poales; family Poaceae; genus Neostapfia; species Neostapfia colusana. Next base: position 30,980,661 of record JASWHV010000005.1, on the reverse strand, counting down.
CATTTGAAAAGAAGTAGAAATGGAGAAAGAACCCTAGAAATGGAGAAAGAACCATAGAAATGGTGAAAGAACCATAGAAATGGAGAAGGTAATATAGAAATGGAGGAAGGGACATAGAAATGGAGAGGGGAATATAGAAATGGAAAAAGGGACATAGGAATGGAGAGAAATGGAAATAAGATAGCTGAAATGAGCCATTCCTAAATTTCCCCAAATACCACCCTTCACAAAAATTCCCAAATTCTTCCCAATTTTTCCTGATTTTCCCCAAATTCCTCGAAAATCCCCTAGGGAGAATTTCCCCCACATTTGGGGGGAATTTTCCCCCAAATTGGCCGCACCAAATTAGGGGGGAGACCCCTTGGCCGCAGCCCTTGAGGGGGGAGCCCTAGTCCCCCACCTCTAGGACTCTTTGGTAAAGTCCCCCACCTCTAGGACTCTTTGGTTAAGTCCCCCACCTTTAGGACTCTTTGATTAAGTCCCCCACCTCTAGGACCCTTTGTCCCCCACCCCTAGGACTCTTTGGTTGAGTCCCTTACCTCTAGGACTCTTTGGTTGAGTCCCATACTTCTAGGACTCTTTGTTTCCACCCCTAGGACTCTTTTTCCCCCTTATAAATATAACCCCCACCCCCTGGACGCACCCCTCTCTCTTTTGGTTGTCCCCCCTTCTGCCAAGCCCCCTTCTTTGCTGCCAAGTCGCCAAGTTCCCCCCTTGCCGGAATTTGGCCACTGTCGAGCCCCGTCACGCCTCGCCGTTGCTAGAGAAGTGTAACACCCCAAAAATATTGTTAAGACCCTAAATCATGTTAAGAGGGGAATTTAAAATTTTTTGGACGTGTTGCATGTTTTGCAAAAATTCAAATTCAAACTGGAATTCAAATTAAACTCAAATCAGAAAAGAAATAGAAAAAGAAAAAGAGAAAACAGAAAAAAAACCGGCCAGTGGGCCGAAACCCACCGGCCGGCCCACCCAGCAACCGCGCCAGCCCGCAGCCGCGCGCGCTGTTTCCTTCCGCTGACAGGTGGGACCCACCAGCTCGTCTTCTACCTCGCGCCGCGCCGGACTCCCTCTCACCCGAATCAAAACCGATCGGGATTTCTGCGTATCCCCGCTGAATTCTGTTCGTAGGCGACGCGGACTTGATCTAAACCACCCCGCTGCCCTCCCCCGTCTATAAAAACCCCGGCCTCGTTCTGTTTTTCCCACGCGATCCGCCGATTTTCCTCCGGTGAGAACCGAGACTTCTCCGGCGAATTCTGGCCGATCTAAGCTCGGAAATTCCGATCTAACTCGCTGGTCTTGATCCACCGCCTCCGGGGAACCTTGCAGATGCAGAAAACTCGGTGACATGCGGTGTAAACACAGCGCCGACGAGCCTCGCCGTGGTTTCACCTCGGACCTCGTCGCCGATCGCTTTCCAGGACCTCCGAGCTCAAGAAAACCCACGAGGTGAGATCCCCGACCTCCCCTCTACCGATCTATGCCATAAAATCACAGTTCTAGGGAGAATTCTCGAAGATCCGAAAGTCTCCGGCGAGGTCGCCGCTTCCCGCCGCCGTGCGCCGCCGGCAGCGCCGCCCACGCTCGATCAGAGCGACGTGGCCGCTTGTGCGCCGTTTATTTTAAATCACACGGTAGGGTTTAAATCCCCGCGTACCAGTTCGACGTTATAATCTCAGCCGTCGGTTTAAAATCGGACGGTCCACGTCAGCCCCGCGTTATAAAGACTGGAAATCTTACGTGCTACCCCCTGGGGTTCTCGGAAAATAAGAGCTAGTCCCGTAAACTTCTGATCTAGCCCCTGGAACTCCAGAAAATCATGTAAATTCATTTAAAAATCAGTTTTAGCCCCTGGACTTAATAAAAATTAGGAAAAACCCCTCTGATAAGTGTAGCTATTTTATACTTACATACTATATATACATATATGAGTTTCCAATTTAAATAAATTCCTTATATTTAATTACTACACCTTTTAGCTACCAAGTATGCATGAAAGGTATTTTCCTTCTTCATAAGTGTCTTCATAATTTCTACCAACCCTAAACTGAATTCTTTGGATTTTAGAAACTCCATTTATCATTTACTAGTTGCTACATTTTCAGATTTATTTTCCTATGCATAAATGTGTACTTTATTATGAAAATAGCAATACACATCATCTAAACAGAATAGGTTCTGGTCTTAAATAATTTAATAACATATTTTGACCTTTGTCTCAGATGTAAACTATTTCACAATTATTTTCCCTATTTTCTAAAACTATTCATTACTTAAAAATGTGTCCCTAAATGTGAATAATAAATTAAACAGATTCAATTCAGCCCAAAATATGTTTTTATCTCACTCCAAAGTTTCCTAAATACTGAGAAAGTCTTTAATTTAATTTTGACAATATGTTTGTCTCACTTTTTAATTTTTAAACACTAGCCACATATTCGATTTCCTAAATTAAATACTAAACAGGACTAAAAGGTAAACTCACCCCACTACAGGGTCTATAATATTATTTTCATAATTTCCAGGGGTATAGCTACACTTATCAGAGGGGTTTTTCCTAATTTTTATTAAGGTCAAAACTGTCATGACAGCCGTGCTCACGGTCAAGAGCGGCTTGGACTTATTCATGATTAGAGGATTGATGGTTTCGGAAGTTGTGGATGTTAAGCGGGGGGCTTAACATTGGAAATGATGTTATGATTATTGGATTATGATGATGGGATGGGCGATTGGGACCATTTCACTTGTGTAGTAATGTAGGTGCTTAATAAGCTAAGGTGATAGGTATTAAGTGCGTAGTGCTTTAACCATGAGTTCAACCTCTCCTTGATCTAGCCATGCATGATATAATTTTCCCACACTTGCTGAGTACCATTGGTACTCAACCTTGCATATTTTGTTGGTTTATATTGCTGCTCAGGTCAAGATATTGAGGTGGTGTATAATGACCAAGACTTTGGACCCGAAGAAGGTTTCTAGGTTCATGGAGACCCCGGGCAACGCCTGTGATGGAGCCCTCAAGAATAATATTCCGCTGCTAGTTTATTTATTGGTGATGAACTTATAATTGTCCAACGAGACATTTGCTATGTAAGACTTATTTATATTCGACACCTGGCTTGTAATAAATGATGCTTCACTATTTGTCATCACATGTATGAGAAAATGATCCTGGCATACATGTGATATTCACTTGGTTGTTCTTCAGAAAAACCGGGTGTGACAAGAAGAAGCCCAACGATCTGTCCTACCATAATTTTCCATAGAAAAATCCTCCGCTTCTGCCATTGCTAGGAGAAAGGCCCTGCCACAAAGAGGAAGTGAGGTAGGTCTTCATTACCCATGTAACGACGTCGCCACTGTTTCTACCCATCTTTTTTCTTCGCCTCCTTCAAGCAGAAACTTTTGCATGTGGACAGATTGTGTTTTGATCAATTTTTGACGGTGGAATTGATCGAGATCTTGGGTCAAGATCATCACCAAGTCCACACTTGATCCCTACACCCTTGTTCATCATAAAACCCTATGAAAGCCCATTAAAACATGCAAGAACACGTATAAACTGGTTTAATAAAACTGCACTATAGGATTTACATTCATCTACCCCATTGCATCTTGAGAAAGTTTGTGCATGATGATTGATTGTTGTAAATTTTGTATTTGCGTGGTCGTGAGTAGAAGGACAACCTGAAGAGACCGTCTACGAGAAACTACAACACCAAGATTTCGAGACGCTTGAGCAACACAAACCACGGGAGCAAGGCAAGTGCCCCCTTGACCATATTGATCCCATGTTTTCGAATCTGTTTTGCTTGTGAAAACACGTATGCTTGAGTCAACTTGATGGGACACCCTTTTATAGGAGTTTAGTACTTTTTTTAACCATCCTTGTCACCGGGAAAGTTGATGAGTCGGGTATGGTCATTTTTCCTTTTTGCTTCGCTTAATTTACGGGATACGGAAGCTGAATTAAAACCTGTCTAGCTACTACACTCATATGAATAATGATGATGAGAACTTGATGATGTTAATGAGCATGGAATCGGGGAGATCTAGGCAAGCTTGGTTTGTAGATGTTGCTGAATGAGATGGTGGTTTACTTGCCGTAGATCTAAGGACCGGTTCATGCGAGAATATGCCAGGAAAACAATGCCACCACAAGGCCAAGTATGGGTGCGGATTAGCTGATTAATTAGGTGTGTTGCTAGCTTGTTATGGACCGTTGGATGGCGCGGGGAATGGGAGTCGAGGAGGACTGCCCTAGGAACTGCATGGCACAATAGGGGGCTCGTGGGTGGGAGAATGGAGATTCGAGCCTGCCGGTGAAATCTCAGTGGGTCCGTACATCTAGTAGCCCCTTTGTAAAGGCTATTTTGTGATCTCTTAGCCATACACCGACGGTTGTGTACTGGTATAATGGAGGTTTCTCTAGTCTCCGATGGGTGACGAAATCATGAACTTGTGGGTAAAGTGGTTCCATCTCTACAGAGTGTAAAACTATCATGATAGCCGTGCTTCCGGTCACAAGCACCTGGCCAACTTCTATGATTAGAGGCAAAATATGGGATGTTTATTCGGTTATGGTTATGGTATGATCATTGGGATTGTTTTTGGGACTATTTTGAGTCATGACTATGAATTTGGTTTCGGTTATATGAAAATGAGATGGATATGAATATTTATGAGTATGAGATGAACTTGAGAAAGATTATTGGCTAGGTGAAGCATGATAAATGGTGAATTATGATGAATGAATGTTGTTGAATTACTCGGTTTTGTTGGGATTAAACTCACCTAGAAATAGTTGATGTTTTTACCTTGTTTGTGAAATAAAATTTGCTTGTTGCAATGAACCTTTTTATTCCCTACCTTGTTGTAAGTTACATGTCATACTTTTCCCGCACTTGCTGAGTATGACATGTACTCACCCTTGCATTACCACATATACATCAGCTACAGAAGATGAGTACTTTGAGGACCATGTGGAGTGCTAGGCGTGCGAACTACCGTCAACATGTCTGTGGAGTTAAAGTTGGAGCCTGCTGTTTAGTTATTTCCGCTGTCATTTAGAGACTTCCGCTGCAAGAATAAGTTAGATATTCATGAGTGAGACATTGAGTCATTGTAATAAAGTACTTAAACACTATTTATTAGTGGTTATATTCTGAATTCAGTTTGTGGATTGCATGTGTATGTGTGATGAACATCCTGGGCACACATATGCATTCACTTGGTTCTATTTTCGGAACCGGGTGTCACAGATTGGTGTCAGAGCCACGTTGACCGTAGGACGCAAGCCTAGGTAGAATGGACACTCTAAAACAAATAGGAACACCCCTCTAAACTGCTATTTTCGAAAATTGCTTGCTGCTGCACTTTACTTTTCAGTTCAGCCACCGCAAGGTACTATTTTCAGCCCCTCTTTTTTCCCTTCCTTTGGACAGCAACACTTTTGCTTTCTTGCTTCATAGCTTCTGAAGTTTTGGAGTTATTTCTTCTTTCTCTAAAGATTCTCATGTCCTATTTATAGATGCCGGTGATCAGGAGCACAACACGCATAACGACTCGTCCACCACCACGTGGAAGTGCACTTAAGCTCATTAAGGTGTCCGATGGACCATATTGGGAGGAGGTGAAGATGGAACCTCATGATGAAGAGGAAGTCAATATCTCTATGCATGAGGAAGAGGGTCCAGAAGAGGTGGGACCATTCGAAGATGATATGGAGGATGATCCACAAGAACGGCATGGGTACGCACCTCAGGAGGAGTTTCACGCGGGCTTACACCCCGTGGAGCCTCATGAAGCTATGTCTGGAAGAGATGAATTCGAAGAGGAGCCACCTCTTGCTGAGACAAATGATGAAGGTGATGAACGGTCCAACCATTCAGTTCAAGAATTTCGGTCCGATGGAATGGAGGGGGGGGGGGATACATATCCAGGGAGCTCAAAGAATTTCTGGATTGCTGCAGCCTATACCCGGAGTATGTTCTCAAGAAAGTCCCTCGTCTCGGACACGAAGAGTGGAAGGCTGAGGTAACCATTCTATCTAACGGTAGGGTTGTCACACGACACTTCACACCCACATGGAGAGCTACAAGGGTAGAAGCTATTGATGATGCTGCATGGGATGCACTCACCAGACTGTGCTACGCCTTCCGTGGGCAGCTTGAGGACACCACTTTTGAGCTGCACCCATATCAGAAGAGTGGAACAAGGGAGATAATTGGACCCCATGTAGGAGCTCTTTCCAACCCACAAGCTGCTGACAAGTCTCAGAGGTTGCTCGTGGAATTAGGAAACCGCTACGCAAGCGCACAAGAAGAGATCCGTTACCTCCGCAAGAAGATGTACTTGCTGGAAAAACTTGAGGAGACTCGTGCCAACGCGGGAATAAATGGAGCACCAGCGCCATCTATCCCTACATGGACTGCCGACTCACCATGGCGTGCACCCATGTATGGACCACCCCGTCACACGGCGAGAACAACACCGGTTCTCACGATTAAGTTCAGGTATCCCATTGAATAAAGTTGTAATAAGAACGCTTAGATCGTAGTAGCTTGAATAAGAGTGGTGTGCTGAGCTTTTGTGATGATTTCTTGTGTTTATGTGCTTGGTGTGAGTTGTGGGATTCTTCTGTGAAAGTCCACATCCACACATAGTAGAGAGATGTGAGATGCTTCGGCATTTGTTCACATCCTCATATAGGCTGAAATTAATAAAAGAAGTTGCTTAGTTCATATACCCTGATGCATATAGTTGGGAAATCGCTTCTTTCAATTCTGAATTCTATTCCGAGAGTACCCATTAAAATAAGGGGGGTAGATTTTCTTGCCAACCTTATTGTACTGGATTCACAAGGGATCGATGTAATACATGGAATGGACTGGTTAAGCAAGCACAACAGAGTGATTCAATGTGCTCAGAAGATCATGCAGTCTATGAGTGAGCACGGTAGTCGTATTGAGTTTGAGACAGCCCAACCTACAATGGAGAAAGCAGTGCTGAACCACATCGAAGAAGCGACATTGGAAAGCATTCCGGTAGTTCATGAATATTCAGATGTGTTCCTGGAAGAACTTCCAGGTATGCCACCTAACCGGGACATTGAATTTGCCATTAATTTAGTACCCAGAAGGCCGTATAGGATGCCTGCTAATGAATTAGTGGAGCTCAAGAAACAAATTCAGGAGCAGCTAGAAAAGGGTTTTATACGCCCAAGCTCGTCACCATGGGGAGCCCCCGTGCTCTTTGTAGACAAGAAGGATGGGACCCAAGGATGTGTGTGGATTATAGGTCTCTCAATGAGGTGACGATCAAGAATAAATACCCCGTATAGAGGACCTGTTTGACCAAATGAAAGGTGCCCGAATTTTCTCCAAGATTGATCTTCGGTCGGGATACTTCCAGCTGAAGATTAAACCCTCCGACATACCCAAGACTACATTTCGAACACGGTATAGTTCGTATGAGTACACCGTTATGTCTTTTGGGTTAACGAATGCACCCGCATACCTTATGTACCTCATGAATAAGGTCTTCATGGAGTACTTGGACAAGTTCGTCGTGGTTTTTATCGACGATATCATGGTGTATTCAAAGAGCGAGGAGGAACACGAAGAACACTTGAGGTTAACATTGCAGAAACTGCGAGATCATCAATTGTATGCCAAGTTCAGCAAGTGTCAATTTTGGCTAAAGGAGATATCGTTTCTAGGCCACATCATCTCCGAGGGAGGAGTATCGGTTGATCCCGGAAAAGTGGGAGATGTTTTGAAGTGGAACCAACCGCAGAATGTGAGAGATATTTGAAGTTTCCTTGGGATGGCTGGATACTACCGCCGGTTTGTAAAAGTCCCAAAAATGTGAATGTAAAGAAACGGATGTTTGAACATCATTGTGTTTCGGGTTCATGGAAAATGGGACTTACAAAAACGTTCTGACATGGGATGGTATACGTGGGGTTCAACAACACGGGTTCCAGCATTCATTTGAATGTGTTGGACCAAGGTGGAGTTAAACTCAAGCGTAAATCATACATGTGTTTGAGAAAGAATACAAAAGCAGATCCTTAGACTCAAATGCTCACTTCAAATTGCCGCCAAACTTTTAAATACACATGGAACCTCATACATTTGAAATTGAGGAGATTTATGGTGGCAACTTTCTGCTTTTAGGGTGAGCCAAAAAAAGGAGTGAATTATGACCATGTTTGAATTTGTGCTGAAGTCAGATTTGAAAGGCAAAGTTCAAACTGAACTGGTGAGGTGCAGACTAGGACCAAAAAGTGACCAAGTATGTGTTATGAGTAAACCAAACTTGTTCACTGAATTCAAAAGTGGTCATTTCAAAAATGGAATACAAACTGTGGTTGCAAACATTCTAAGTGCAGCAACCAAATTTAAAAGTTGATTCCATAATTGAAATCCTCAGCCCCAATTTGTGGGAATATAAGTTTTCACCGCATTAGGAAGTATTTTGGCTAAGCATTTGCAAGAGGACACAAAGGGACGTTTGAATTCAAGTTCAAATTCAAATTTGGAAGAAGCTTGGCAACAGGTCCAAATGAGTTCAAAGAATTTAGCTCCACATATTTGAATTTGGTCAAGTGCCAAATTTGGAAGATCTTTTGGGGAGGAGCAGGGGTGGACCCCACTTGTCATTGAGCCAATTAGACTTGCTCCCTAAGTCTTCTCTGTCTGTTCACTGGGGCCCAACTGTCTGTGAGATGAGCCACGGGCTCTGTTTTTCCTCAACCGAGCGCTTGACAGCAGCTGTGCAGCGGCGCCAGCACACATACGCGCGATGCTTCTGCCCGAGCGTCTGTCGAACCGCCTCAGTGCACTGATATTATCCCACGGACGGCTACACTGCTTGGAAACCCCTCGTGCTCCCTCTGTCTTGTGGTTGTCTCCCGTGCACACCTTCTTCCTCCGCTACTGCACACCCATCGGAGCAACGGCGCCCGGACGCCTTGGCAACTTTCACGTCGAGCTGAGCCTCCCCACGGTGTCGCCAGGTCCTCCTCGAGGTGTCTGTCATAAGGGGCCGACGATTCCTCCACTGGAACTCGGCACCGAGCTTGGTTTATCCATCGACGCCACCGTGAGCCACTGACCACAAGATCACGTCACCTGCTCGCCACAGTTCTTCTTCCACCGAGCTGCAAAAGCAAAAACGTCCATTTAGAAACCTTCTACTAACCCCCCAACTCCGGTAGCATGCCATGGCGTATATTGCCGGAATTTCTCTGTTTTTCCATCGGCATGTGATGGGCACCAAAGCGGCTTCGATAAAAAATTTGTGCCACACGATCAACTAAACCAAACACAACGTAGAATACACCTTCTATACCTCTGTGCGAGTTCATAGGATCAAGAACCACCGAGAACCGTCGAGAAAAGCCCCTGTTCATCGAGTTTTTCGATTGTCGCCGGATTTTTGACCTAGCCCGATGGTGAGGTCGTATTTCCGGCGAGTTTCAGCGAGATCGGCGGTTGGATCCGTGTTCTCCTCAGTGCAGTGGTACTGTACGAGCAAACGGCGACGTGTTTGGTGCAGCGTAGCGCCCTAGCGACATCGCTGGACATGCCGCAACCACTGTCGCCGTCGCACGTAGGGTTCCGGCCATCTTCGATCCAAGGTAAGGCCGGCAACGTGTTCCCCGCATGAGAATACGTAGTGGCGGCGAAAATCAACGAGTTCAGTGCATGGGAACCCCCTCCCGGCGAGAGCTCTGGCGAGCTCGGCGGCGCGGAAGCGAGGGTGGCTGGAGGTAGATGAAGCCAGGGGCTGGCCCACGTGTCAGTGTCGGTTGCGGGGAAATTTAATCTTCTGTTGCACCGGATCAGTTTGTGACTGTGTGGAGAAAACTCTATAGCCTCGTGTGCCGTCGCATGAGAAGGCGCCACGTCACCCCCGGACCCGCTGTCAGACTTTTGAACTTTTTCCGGTTTATTTCAAATACCTGATTTGATTCAAACTTTGGGAGGGCATAACTTTTGCTAGAAATCTCCAAATTTAATGATTCAAATTGGGTTGGATTCAGGTTGAAAACCTTTACCCAAAATATGCAACCCAATTTTTTACGAAAATCATTAGAAAATTCCCAAAAATTATTTAAATCTTTTCAGCAAAAGAATTTTAGAGGGAGCTTAGTTCATCCAAAAGTCCTAACATTTTGCCAGAATATTCTTTAGGATGTTAGTTAACTCCTCTGAAAATTTAATCTCATTTGGAGTTGATTTAGTTAGAATAGTTCTGATTTCAAGTTTCTGTGTTCAAATGAATACAGAAACATTTTCAGAGAATTTCCAAAACTCGGAAATTCAGTTCTAGGAAATTATTAGCTCCAAAAATCATAGGAAAATTCATGCATGCTCTATGAGCTATGTTTGAAATTGTGGTTCACTTGAATTTTCATGAAATTGCAAATTTAGTCAGAATTAATTCCTTTTTGCCTAAATGCTTAGGGAATTGTTCTGAGTGATCTACTCATTGAAAAATTCTAAATTTTGGTCCAGATGACTTTCTTGTGACAAGGAACTAACCAGAAAAGTTTCAGCTCCATTGGAGCTTTGTATCATCACAATCCCGTTCAACCTATTTAAATGAGTAGCACACAAGTGATGAAATGCAATTACCCAAACCCAAACCACTAGCACCAGTGTCATTTTAAATTCTTAAACAGAGTTCCAGTTTTAAACTTGTCTTTAGAACTTGTTAGCAAAAGCTTTACAAATAAACATATATGCATATTCATAATGTGTAGTGATTAAACGTGGAAAAGTGGAGGAGAAGTGAAGTTTGGATCAAGGAGCAAGAAGGGCAGTGATTAAGCTTCAAGTCATCAGCAACTAACTTCATAATCATCTGACTTTAGTCACCTGCAAAACCAAGGAAAGCTCCGGTTTGCATTTAAGTTATTTATAAAGTTTTTACTTTGTTCACAATTATGGTTTAGAGTTTGTATGGGCATTAGGTCAAGGATGCTTTATACTCTAAATGCATGACCAAATGAACCCTAGAGTCAAGGGTAGAATATAGTTTTCCCGCTGTAGAAGGTTGCCGTGCTAAATAGGTTATGACATCCGGTAGAAGTCGAGTAGTTAGAATCTACTCGCGAGCTATAGTTCGGGATCACACGGGCATGGTTTAAAAGAGGCAAACTAAAGTTTATATTTCCAAAGATGAGACCGGGCAGGAGGGTTAGGCAGCGACAAGACAAGGTCTTGGTCGAGTATCTCTGCCTGTGTCGGTTAAGGACCGTTCTCGTGTGCGGCCCTGGGAGCAAGTATTGAGTTGTGTACCAGATGCTTACTGCTATATGGGACCTAGGAAACCGATGTACCAGGTTAACTGGATTGTAGAGGCATACCACATCGTCTCGTTAGACCTATGAGCCCGAGACGGCGCGACCGGTTCTACAGTTGAGTGTTCTGTGAAAGGTTGCCACATACGACGTAATGAAGGACTCCATATTTGGGTCTTCAGAGGCGGGCATATGTGTCGAGTTGTCCGGGCAGTGTTTAATTCGAATCACCGTCCCTCGCGGTTATGAGTACCGCTTGCTCACTGCGCTGTGACGTAGTAATCAAGTTGTGTGAGAACAGTTTGCAAAGTTTTAATTGCTGCTACGATTATTGGAATTGCATGAAAACCTTATTTGAAGTAGAGATAGAGCAAACTAAATTTAATTTCCACCTTGGGACAAGTAACATTGGAATGAAGCGTTTCTTGTTTGATTTTGGAGTTCCAATGTTGCTGAGCGCAAGGTCACTACTATGATGGCTAAAATCTGAAAGTTAGGATGAACTCGTAGGCGAGTCTTTTTGCAACTTACATGTTTAGGTCTTAATTTACTTTCATGTAGAGTTGCATGCCTTAGGAGAGACGGTTAAGTCTTGCTGAGCCATTGTGCTCACTGTTGCTATATGAGTGGTTTTGCAGGTTAACATCGACGCTTATAAAGAAGATTGTACGGTGAGACTCGGAGATTTCCGAGTCTTGTAACACATGGAGAACCCAGCCGCTGCAATGTCTTCGTGTTGCTAGCGAGAGGAGTCCGCAGGCTGGACCTCTTCTCGGGTGCTAATTAATTATTCGACGTGAGCTGTTTATAGACTTCCGCTGTAGCTAATTTATGTAAATTATTTACAAATAACATTTGTAAGCTTCCGCTTTTGATTTATGTATACAGTTTTCCTTATATGTGTTCTGTTGGGTGCCACATAACACAGCACCACCCAACGTGATTCCCGGGTGAGTAGCTTGGCCCCATGACTGACAGGACCCCATCAGCGCCCGTTCAGTCACGGGGACGGGGCACCTCGCTCGGGAATCACATTGGGTGGTGCCGTGTTATGCGGCACCCAACAGCACACATATAAGGAAAACTGTATTACATAGATTAAAGCGGAATCTTACAAATTTTCTTTGTAAATAATTTACATAAATTAGCTACAGCGGAAGTCTATAAACAGCTCACGTCGAATATCTAAGAAGCACTCGAGAAGAGATCCAGCCCGGGAACCCTTCTCGCTAGCAACACGAAGACATGGCAGCGGCTAGGTCCTCCACGTGTTACCCGACTCGGACGTTTCCGAGTCTCACTGGACAACCTTCTTTATGAGCATCGTCTTTACCTGCAAAACCACTCATATAGCAAGAGTGAGCACAAAGGCTCAGCAAGACTTAACCGTCTCTCCTAAACATGCAACTCTACATGAAAGTAACTTAAGACTTAACATGTAATTTGCCAAGAAGACTCACCTACGAGTTGATCCTTAACTTTCAGATTTTAGCTTCATTCCACCAAATTATAGCAAAATCTTTAAACTCAATAGTGGCTTGTCTAACTCTATGTCGCTCAGGAACAAGATGAGAGCTAAATTTTTGTTCTACCGTCATCTCCAAATCCAAGTAAGTCTCAGCATCATAAGATCCATAAAATGTTGGAATAGAAAACTTAATCTTAGCATAAGGATCATTATCTTGTTCAGGAGCATGAGGACGAGGTCTACCTCCCATACCTTGACAATTTCGTCAAGGGCGACGGCGCTGCTGTGCATCAACCTCATCGTTATTGAAGTCATCCTCTGTATCGTAGTGAGCATGTGCATCACCATCAAGGATGATAGAGGGTGTAGCTTGTTGGGGAAGACGAGTCTCCATCTCGTCCAACCGTGTGGTTAGACCAGCAACACTTGTATGGAGCCTCTGAAAAGTGGCTGTTGTAGTGGTATGGTAATTGTTGAAAGCTTCGGTCATTGCCCGTATCATGTCCTTTAGTTCCATATGGGACACACACTCATCATCATCCGGAGGTGTAGAACCATAGGTCTTATCCACAGGCTTCTTTCCTGTCATTGTTAGTACAAAACAGAAACGAAGACAAAAAGATCGTGAAGAACCCTATTACTACGCTCTCCGAAGTGGGTGGAAAATCGATCAGTAAGATGCGTCTTACCCCGCTCTTACAAGTTTCTTACCAGCACTGCAGGTGGCCAACGGTGACCGATGTGAAGCAAGCAGAGAGTGGGTGTGATTGCAAAGGTTACCTGTTCTGCTCGAGAGAAGGTGGAGCTTGGAAGGCTCAAATGCAATATATGTATGTGGCACACAAGTTAGTAACAGATAGCAATGCTGAATAAGTGTCCAAAGAATTTCACCTAGTTGCTGGCCTAAGAATGTATTAGAACAGTTGTAGCAACAAGCAAGGACAAGGATTAATGATGATGAACAACAAGGATAATATCAGCAAGTATCCAACACTCACACAGAAATAGCACAACTAGAAAACCCCTTAGCCTCCTGTTTTTGTCTTGAAGCACAAGTAGAAATCAAAAAAAATTTCTCTTTATTTTTTTGATATTTTTTCTCAACCAGGGGCACAAGAATAGAAACAGAACCAAGTATTAGCTCAAACCGATGAAAGATGAGATCGGCACAAATTCAGGAGCGATTGGAAAAAACTGGTGCTGGAACTTCGGAGTTCGAAACGAGGGCCTTCTTAATTTTTTTTATTTTTCTGAAAATGCCGTATGTGTACTTTTTCGAGACCTTTCTGGGAATAAAAAATACGCCTCAATCGGAGTTACGAGCGAAAAGTTATGCCCATTTTAAGGAGGATACCCCGAATCAGGTTTTGGTGGTGGTGGAAACTGCAACAGAAACGAATCGGTGGATGAAATTTTTTTGTAGATTGGTTTTTTGTAGATGGCAGCGGATGGAAGAAACAAAACTGAACCAAAACACATCTAAACCAGCAACCAGACTCAACATAGGACACGAACTCAAAACTACGGACTCTGAAACTAAATTGTGCAAAAGGTTGAGCGGGGGTTGTAGGTCAGGGAAACTAAATTTTTTTGTGGCTTTTTGTGGACGATAGGACTGAAACAAAATAAATCTAAAGGGCACACAAGTATACCTCACGGTGAACCTGGAAATCTGATACCAATTGATAGGAGGATGAGTCCCGATCTTCCCAGAGGTAGGGTAAACTTGATTGGGTGGAGATCTCGACGTTGATGATCCAAGGCTCGGAACGAACGAAACCCCGCAATCACTACACCACTGCTCCGTTGGTTCACCAGTGTCACACGAATGACCTCGCCACGAGGGCTTATCCCTGCAAGCGCAATCAAGAACACAAGCAAGAACAGAGAAGTTGCAATCAAAACTGAATTGATCACGAATTTGGGGTCTCACAACTGATGATCAGCGACACTGTTCAATGACAGATTGTACCTAAGCAAAACCCAGCTGTTTGTGATGGGCTAGGGGGTATAAAGGAGGTGGAGGACGTCCAGGGGGGTGCTGGGGTCGTGACCTAACCCTAAGACACGTACATATGGACTTGGACTTGATACAAGGCCCAATGGCCCAACTAGGTGATGCAACACCCTGACAGACTCTAAACTTTATAATGTTTCGAAGTTTCCCATCGACTCCTAGGGTATTTTGACGTGGGGGCAGTTCCATTAGAAAGTTTATCCTCTCAGCTTTCCGTGCATATGTAGAACGTAAAAAACGGAGTCCGTATGCCTCCTGTGCATCCATTTTAAGGTGGACTGCTCCTGGGCCTGAGTTGGACTCGAGTTTGAGTTGGGCTCGGTCTCTAACTTCTTATTGGCGTATTTTCTGGTCCTCCACGCCTCCAAACCCCTCTCCATGTATCTCCATGTCCTCTCCATGGTTCCTAATCATAATTAATCCATTAGGTAGCAACATACTCTCAAAATTCACATATAAAGAATTGTTCAGAAACGAGCTCACCTCTAAATTCAATTGTCGTGCTCGAGCTCTAGTAATTGGACCTTGCATGTCTACCATGTGAGTGTTGTGTATATCTGCAGGAGTGATGTTCACATCACCCGCCTCTGAAGACCCAAATCTGGCGTCTTTCATTACGTCGTATGTGGCAACCTTTAGCAGGACACTCTACTGTAGAACCGGTCGCGCCGTCTCGGGCTCATAGGTCTAACGAGACGATGTGGTATGCCTCTACAGTCCAGTGAACCTGGTATGTCGGTTTCCTGGTTCCCATATAGCAGTAAGCATCCGGTACATAACTCAATACTTGCTCCTAGGGGCGCACACGCTTCGGTCCTTAACCGACACAAGCAGAGCTACTCGACCAAGACCTCGTCTTGTCGCTGCCTAACCCTCCTGCCTGGTCTCATCTTTAGAAATATAAACTTTAGTTTGCCTCTTTTAAACCATGCCCGTGTGATCCGACTATAGCTCGCGAGTAGATTCCAACTACTCGACTTCTACCGTATGTTCTAAGCTATTTAGCACGGCAACCTTCTACAGCAGGAACTATATTCTACCCTCAACTCTCGGGTTTATTTGGTCATGCATTTGGAGTATAAAGCATCCTTGAGCTAATGCACATACAAACTCTAAACCATAATTGTGAACAAAGTAAACTTTATAAATAACTTAAATGCAAACTGGAGCTTGCCTTGGTTTTGCAGGTGACTAAAGTCAGATAATTATGAAGTTAGTTGCTGATGACTTGAAGCTTAATCACTGGCCTGCTTGCTCCTTGATCCAAGCTTTACTTCTCCACTTTTCCACGTTTAACCACTACACATTATGAATATGCATATATGTTTAATTGTAAAACTTTTGCTAACAAGTTCTAAAGACAAGTTTAAAACTGGAACTCTGTCTAAGAATTTAAAATGACACTGGTGCTAGTGGCTTAGGTCTGGGTTTAATCACTATGATCAAGTAATAAGTATTTCTTATCACTTGTGTGTGTTGATCATCTAAGAGGTTAAATAGGACAGTACTGATCCAGGACTCCAATGGCTCTGAAAATTTTCTCGTTAGTTCCTTGTCACAAGAAAGTCATCTGGACCAAAATTCAGAATTTTTCAATGAGTATATCACTCAGAACAATTCCCTAAGCATTTAAGAAAAAAGGAATTAATTCTGAATAAATTTGCACTTTCATGCAAATTCAAGTGAACCAAAATTTCAAACATAGCTCATAGAGCATGCATGAAATTTCCTAGGAGTTTTGGAGCTAAGGAGTTCCTAGAACTGAATTTCTAAGTTTTGGAAATTCTCTGTAATTGTTTCTGTATTCATTTGAACACAGAAACTTGCAATCAGAATTCTCCTAACTAAATCAACTCCAAATGCTGAAACGTTTACAGGAGTTCCCTAACATCCTAAAGAATATTCTGGCAAAATTTGAAGATTTTTGGATGAACCAAACTCCCTTTAAAATTCTTTTTCTGAAAATATTTAAAGAATTTTCCAGAATTTAATAATGATTTTGATACAAATTGGGTTGCATACTTGGATAGAGTTCTTCAATCTGAATCCAACCCAATTTGAATCACTAAATTTGGAGCTTCCTATCAAAAGTTATGAGCTTCTAAAGTTTGAACAACTTTCTGCTTGAATTCTACCTGGAACAATTCAAAAATGGGGCCCACAGGTCAGATGTTTCTTCAACCTCTCGCCAGAGCCCGTGGGTGCACGCCGGACAGAAGGGTTGGGCACCCCGTTCTCACTCATTTCTCCACCGTTTTTGCTCCGGTTTTCGCTACACGCTCCTCACACCGTGGCCTAGCAGCCGGGCAAGTTTTCCCCGCATGAAAACGGCCGTAGGTGGGTCAGCATCGGCGGGGCGGCTCAGGACCTCGGCATCAACGCGTTCCAGCGTGTCCGAAGCTTCCCCCGGCGAGCTACGATGCCCTAAAGCATCCCTAGTGGTCGAGGAACGTGGAACGGAGATCAACTCTTGCAGAAAATGGCTGCAAACTAGTCGTCACCATGGACCGTGGTGGTTTTAGCCGCCGGCGGCGATTTCTCGTCGCCCGGGGCGGAGGAGGGGCGGCTTGCTTCATGCTTATTGTAGAACGAATGATCAAGCGATTGGAACTAATTTCAGAAACTTGCTAAGGTCGGTCCTTCACGTGCGCCGGCGCCAAAAACCAAATTCCGGCTAGCCGGCATCGGTGAAGAGCAAGGGGACCACAGGAGGAGTAGCTAGACGTGGTGGAGCACCTCTGTGGGCTTTTGAGCATGACGGAGAGACTTCAGGCAGGCCGGACGATGAGGAGCAGTGACGGCCGGCTGGCTCTGTCTTGCGGATGAAAGAAACGGTCAGCACAGCTTGGAGGAGGCCGGGGGTGAGCTGGGAACCCGTCGAGGACGTAGAGGGAGACTCCGGCACAGATGTTTGTTGGCTCCACCGGCCTCGGCACGCAGGAGTTCGTGGTTCTCCGGTGGCAGCCGAGGCAGCGGCGATGGTGCTGTCTCTGCTTTTTGTGAGACAAGGCAATGCTCGAGAGGCAGTCAAGGAGCACGTTTCTGTCGAGTGCTGGGCAGCTGAGGAGATCATACCAGCGGGGTGAGGTGGTTCGACGTGGGCTCGGGCAGAAGCAACGTGCGCTGGCGCCGGCTACCCCGCTGTCGAACACTGAACAGAGGCAAAACAGAGACTGTTCTCTGAAACTTCAGTTGCAAGTCTTTGGCAGCCCCAATGACAGGTGGGTCCCACAAGTCAGCCCCTCTTATCTTCTAAAAAGATCTCAATTTTTGGCACAATGCAAACTTCAATCATGAGGAACTCAAATTCAAAAGCCATTTGGTAATTTGACAAGTTTTACCTCGGTTTCAAATTTGAATTCAAATTTCAAGGAAATTCATAAGTCCCTTTGATCTTCATATCAAAGCAACTCCAAACTTTCTCAAAATTTGTCATTCCTCATAATTTGAACCTGAAAAATTTGAATATGCCCTCTGATCTTTGAGTTGGTCGCTACAAATAGGAGTTTTGAACCAACAGTTTGGAACTCTCTTTTTGAAATGGCCACCTTATGATTGAAGCGAACCATTTAGCTCAAAGGCTGATTCAAACTCCTTTATCACAGAACCACATTCACATGTTTATAACAGTTTTTGCAAGTCCCAATTCTTGAACTTGAACTCAACTTTATTCAGAACTCAAGTTTTGTATTTACAAGTTTTTGGGACTTTTATAGTGACACGGGCCGGGGTCCCCCCACAGCGTGGTATCAGGGCCCACATAAGGACTATAGTAGTATAGTTACTTAAAGTGGCATGACTAAAATACTTGTTATAATTCTGAATTTTTGATTATGTAACGACGCACCTACGCTCAGGTAAGCATGGTAAGGAACGCCACCGAAAGCGGTTCAATTTCGGTTAGCTCCCCTGACGAGGAAACTGGTTCAGGGATAGGTCTCACAGCTTGGTGTGAGACGTTAATATGAAACTCTTGGACTCTTCATGTTCCTGAGTTCATATGAAACGCTGATCCCTAGCATGCATTAGGCAAGAAAGTGGATACCCCATCGTGTGGTCAGTAACGCGATATTGTGTTCTTCTGGAAATAGCCTAGGAGGACATACGCAGCGCTTGCCATCGGCGTTCCCTGCAGGGCAGTAGGTGGTATCTGTTGGGTTGATAAAATTCCCAACTGTGAATACCCGTTCGCGCTCTACTCAGGTTCCCTGTTGTGTGGTGTGAAAACACGACCACGTACCTTGAGACGTGGCTTAACTCAAGGACGGCCGTATGGAAATGATACGGGCGTATGTATTTACTTTCAAATATGGACCTGCCTGAAATAAAAACAACCCTTTAGTGCATCACTATTGAGTGATTTCCGCAGGTACTAACCACGTACGTATTCCGAGTAGCACACGTTTGCCAGTGACCGTCTTAGTGCCACTGATAAAACGGATATGCCGGTATAATCCGGTTAAGATTTTCTTTGGTGAGGCTACGTAGGACCGACATGTTTCTTACGGTGCATCGACGCCGTACTACACTTAATAACTTTCAACTAAAAATGGAAGTTTGAAACAGATATTAGTTACTGAACTCTTATTTTGGGCTAAGATTCAAATGAGAGAATGACTAGGCTTCAAAGGTTTCAAAAACAGAGTGCTTTGTTTCTGGCAGGAATTCTTGCTGGATTTTGAAAGAGCGTAACTCTGAGTAGATTTAACCAATTAAGGTGTAGGATATAGTTATGGAAAGATTTTCAAGTTCTCTACAACTTCCTTGTAGACTTTCAGAGCAAAATCACATGTTAAATTGGTGAAAAGTCCAGTTGAAAGCAAACTGTTCAGAACCAGGACAGCAGCAAAACCTCTCTGGACCTTTCTGTTTTTAAGCCATAACTTCTTGTAGAAAAATCCTTAAGGAGCCTATGATACACCGTTGGAAAGGTTATGAAATGTGAAACATTGTTGTAATTCAAAGTTTGTTCAGATGCTTATTGTATTTGCATATACAACTGTGATAAAGATAGCCACATACAAAGAAGATGCTGGCAAATTTTATCCAGGAATTCTGTCAACTTTGGAAAATCATAACTTTTGATCCAGAGATGATATGAAGGCATGTGAATACTCGTTGGAAATATACTGAAGTTAACTTTAACTTTTGTATTCAACTTGAGTTATGAAAATTCGGTTAAACGGATCAAAATCTGGGTGAGGACAGAAGAGTCCGTTCTGTACAGCAAAGAGAACGGGTTAGGCCTACCCATGAAAGTGATTAAACCGAGGATGTTCCGGTGGTATGTGAATACCGATGTGTTTCCAAGGAGTTACCGGGCGGATCGCCCAAACGGTACGTCAAGTTCAAGATTGAACTGGCACCGGAAACAACACCGATTTCATGGAAGCCGTATAAGATGGCTCCCAATGAACTAGCGAAGTTAAAGGAGCAACTAAATGAACTCATGAGCGAAGGTTTTATACGACCAAGCACATTACCTTGGGGTTTCTCTACACTGTTCATTAAGAAGAACGACGAGACACTAAGATGAAGTGTTGCTTGTCGTTCACTCCATGCCGTCACTATAAAGGACAAGTACCCTGCCGCAGCGATGGTGTACTCGATCAACTGGTTGGTGCAAGGGTATTCTCGAAGATGGTTGGAGCTCATAAAAGATTATGAACTTGAAATCCACTACCATCCGGGAAAAAATAACGCGGTTGCCGACACGTTTAGTCAGAAAGCCACGTTCACAACTTGGCAATTGCTGAGTTAGAAGAAGAAAAACCCAGTCTCTGTGTCATTCCGTATGGAGTACATTATAACATTGCTCATTCCAACAACCCGAGAGGGGATTGCTGAGGATCAAAGGAGAGACAAGGATATGTCTCACATACGGAGAAGAATAGACATCGGAGATATGAGGTGGTTTAGGAAGGACAATGAGGGTACTCTATGGTTTAAAGACCGTATAGTTATACCTCGTAAAATGAAGCTCTACGGCCGGAAATGTCGCACACCACTGAAGTGGTGTGAGTACGGCAAAAGAGTACTGTTCGGGGTGATTGGTCAACAAAGCCGATGACCGAGTTCAAACAATAGAAGCGAACTTGAAGGCTGTACAATCCCGACAGAAAAGCTACAATGATCTAAGGCGTAGACCGTTGCATTTCGATGGCGGAGAACACGTTTGTCTTCGCGTGTCTCCGATGAAAGGAATTCACAGGTCTGATGTAAAGGGGGAGATTTTGCTCCCCGAGCTTTAGATCCATTTGCTACCACGGAGATGTGCGGACCTGTAGCCTAGCGGCTGGAACTACCAGCAAGCCTTGCTGGTGTTCACGGCATATTTCATGTGTCGCAGCAACGGATGTGCCTCAAAGTTACCATTGCTGTCTGCACCAAAGCAATCGACGAGTTGAAGCCGGATCGTGCCTACCCCGAGTGACCGGTTCAGACTATCGATGAAAAGATCCGGAACACCTGGAACCGGACATTAAGGTTTTACAAGGTGCTGTGGAGTAATCATACCACGGAAGAAACAACATGGAAAGCAAAGATTACCTCCGCACGAATGATCCGGAGCTTTTATCATTGAACAGCTTGGAATTACCTCTCCCGTCTCGTTTTTCTTTTGGAATCTCGGGACGAGATTCTTTTTTAGGGGGGGGGTGTAAAAAGTCCCAAAAACATGAATGTAAAGAAACGGATGTTTGAACATCATTGTGTTTCGGGTTCACGGAAAATGGGACTTACAAAAACTTTCTGACACGGGATGGTATACGTGGGGTTCAACAACATGGGTTCCAGCATTCATTTGAATGTGTTGGACCAAGGTGGAGTTAAACTCAAGCGTAAATCATACATGTGTTTGAGAAAGAATACAAAAGCAGATCCTTAGACTCAAATGCTCACCTCAAATTGCCGCCAAACTTTTGAATACACATGGAACCTCAACATTTGAAATTGAGGAGATTTATGGTGGCAACTTTCTGCTTTTAGGGTGAGCCAAAAAAAGGAGTGAATTATGGCCATGTTTGAATTTGTGCTGAAGTCACATTTGAAAGGCAAAGTTCAAACTGAACTGGTGAGGTGCAGACTAGGACCAAAAAGTGACCAAGTATGTGTTATGAGTAAACCAAACTTGTTCACTAAATTCAAAAGTGGTCATTTCAAAAATGGAATACAAACTGTGGTTGCAAACATTCTAAGTGCAGCAACCAAATTTAAAAGTTGATTCCATAATTGAAATCCTCAGCCCCAAATTTGTGGGAGTATAAGTTTTCACCACATTAGGATGTATTTTGGCTAAGCATTTGCAAGAGGACACAAAGGGGCACTTGAATTCAAGTTCAAATTCGAATTTGGAAGAAGCTTGGCAACAGGTCCAAATGAGTTCCAAGAATTTAGCTCCACATATTTGAATTTGGTCAATTGCCAAATTTGGAAGATCTTTTGGGGAAGAGCAGGGGTGGACCCCACTTGTCACTGAGCCAATTAGACTTGCTCCCTAAGTCTTCTCTGTCTGTTCACTGGGGCCCAGCTGTCTGTGAGATGAGCCACAGGCTCTGTTTTTCCTCTACCGAGCGCTTGACAGCAGCTGTGCAGCGGCGCCAGCGCACGTACGCGCGATGCTTCTGCCCGAGCGCCTGTCGAACCGCCTCAGTGCACTGATATTATCCCACGGACGGCTACACCGCTTGGAAACCCCTCGCGCTCCCTCTGTCTCGTGGTTGTCTCCCGTGTGCACACCTTCTTACTCCACTACTGCACACCCATCGAAGCAACGGCGCCCGGACGCCTCGGCAACTTTCACGCCGAGCTGAGCCTCCCCGCGGTGTCACCAGGTCCTCCTCGAGGTGTCTGTCACAAGAGCCCGACAATTCCTCCACTGGAACTCGGCACCGAGCTCGGTTTATCCATCGACGCCACTGTGAAACGCCGACCACAAGATCACGTTGCCTGCTCGCCACAGTTCTTCTCCCACCGAGCTGCAAAAGCAAAAAGGTCCGTTTAGAAACCTTCTACTAACACCCCAACTCCGGTAGCATGCCATGACGTGTATTGCCGGAATTTCTCTGTTTTTCCACCGGCATGCGATGGACACCGAAGCGGCTTCGATCAAAAATTCACGCCACACGATCAACCAAACCACACACAATGTAGAATACTCCTTCTATACCTCTGTGCGAGTTCATAGCATCAAGAACCACCGAGAACCGTCGAGCAAAGCCGGTGTTCACCGAGTTTTTTGATTGTCGCCAGATTTTTGACCTAGCCTGACGGTGAGGTCGTACTTCCGGCGAGTTTCAGCAAGATCGGCGGTTGGATCCGTGTTCTCCTCAGTGCAGTGGTACTGTACGAACAAACGGCGACGTGTTTGGTGCAGCATAGCGCCCTAGCGACGTTGCCGGGCATGCCACAGCCACTGTCGCCATCGCACGTAGGGTTCCGACCATCTTCGATCCAAGGTAAGGCCGGCAACGTGTTCCTCGCATGAGAATGCGTAGTGGCGGCAAAAATCAACGAGTTTAGAGCACGGGAGCCCCCTCCCGGCAAGAGCTCCGGCGAGCTCGGTGGCGCGGGAGTGCGGGTGGCTGGAGGTAGACGAAGCCGGGGGCTGGCCCACATGTCGTGTCGGTTGCAAGGGAATTTGATCTTATGTTGCACCGGATCAGTTTGTGACTGTGCGGGGAAACCTCTATAGCCTCGTGTGCCGACGCATGAGAAGACGCCATGTCACCCTCTGTGACACCCTCATTTTTTATTTCTGCATATATTCATATTTTATATAGAGAAAACATTTTAAAATAAGTTGAAACAAAGAGAGAATAAAAAAATTAGCCAAAAAAGAGCAAATTCTAGTTCACCGAGAGCACTGAAGACAACTCCCGCGGCCCGCTGGCCACGTGGCGTGTTCGGAGCTCATTCCCGCAAAGGGGGAGAGGTCCGCCGCTAAACTGGCTACGTGGCAGGCTCGGGGCTCATCCCCGCAAAGGGGGAGAGGTCCGACCCCGTGGGACACGTGTTGTCCCCGGAGCTAGCCTCTGCGGAAGGAGCGAGGCCAGTCCCGCAGGACACGTGTCGTCATCGGAGCTAGTCACCGCGGAAGAGAGAGGATCAGCCACAGCGGGACACGTGTCGCTCTAGGAGCTAACCTGCGAGAGGTCTGGTCCTACTGGACACGTGTCACATCCGGAGCTCATCTCAGGGAGGTCCGACACTATCGGACACGTGTCACCTCCGGAGCTTACCTCCGGGAGGTCCGACGCTGATGGACATGTGTCAACCTCGGAGCTCATCTCTGAGGAGAAAGGATGTCTGGCGCTACTTGACACGTGGCATTCTCGGAGCCCACCTCCGAAGAGAGGGGAGGTCCGACTCTGACACGTGGCACTATCGGAGCTCACCTCGGAAGAGAGGGGAGGTCCGGAACTGACACGTGGCATACGCGGAGCTCGTCTCTGGAAAGAGGGGAGGTCCCGCCCGCCAGGACGCTTGGCGCACGCGGAGCTCACCTCTGAGGAAGAGGCAGGTCTCACCCGCCTGACACGCGGCACAACCAGAGCTCGCCCCTGAGGAAAAGGGAAGCCCAGGCCTCCGCAGGACACGTGGAGCCTTCGGAGCTTATCCTCGCATAAGGACACGATTTTGGAGCGGTTTTTCTCCCATGCACGAGTGCCCGACACGGAGGAAACCGACACGAACTCTTCTACGTTGAATACTACACCAAATCAATTGAAAGATAAGTTGTTAAGAAAACAATTTGAATATTACTCTTATTCAAATTCCGATTAGATTAGGACTCTTCCCTTCCCGATTATAAATAGAACCCGAAACAACCCCTTGGTCGTAACATCTTTTATAAGCTGACAACTTAGAAGCCCTAGCCCCAAACTCGCTGAGCTAAACCCCTTTACTGGAGAGACCGCCGACGAGCCCAGACACGATCGCCGCCTCCAGAAGAGAGCCCGACGATCTGTTTTTGCTAGAAGGAGGACCCAAAGGAAGCAAGGTAGGTTTCCAATACCACCTTACGACGTCATCACGTTTTCTTTGCATCTGTTCTTCGATCCTTTCGAACAGAAGCTTTTTCGTGGACAGGTCATGTGTTGATCGGTTTGATCTAAAGTCAAGATCATCGCCACGTCCATAATTGATCTTTACACCTCTGTTCATCGTAAAACCCATGCAAGCCATGCAAAAACACGTATAAACTAAACTGCATCATAGGATTAACATGCATATGCATCATTGCATCTTAAAGTAGAGTTTGTGCATGATGATTGATTGCTATGAATCTTGTATGTGCGTGATCGTGTATAGAAGGACAAGCTCAGGGAGCTACCTACGACGAACTACAACAGCAAGAATTTGAGCAACAGGAACCGCAAGAACAAGGCAAGTGCCCCTTGACCATATTGATCCCATGTTTTTGGAAAACTATTTTGTTTGCGAAAAGGTGTGTGTGCTTGAGTCAACTTGATGGGAAACCCTTTCATAGGAGTTTACTAGTTTTGTTAACCACCCTTATCACCGGGAAAGTTAATGAGTCGGGTATGGTTTTTACTTTTTGCTTCGCTGAGTCCACAGGATTATGGGAAGCTAGATAGAAGTGTCTAGCTAATTGCACCCGTAGGGGTAATGATAATGAGAACTTGATGTTAATGAACATGAATCGGAGGGAGATCTAGGCAAGATTGGTTTTGTGCATGAGGTAGAATGAGATGGTGGTTTACTTGCCGTAGATCTAAGGACCGGTTCATGCCAGCCATGCCAGGATAACAGTGCCACCACAAGGCCAAATATGGGTGTGGCTTAGCTGACTAATTAGGTAAGTTGCTAGATTGTTATGGACCGTGAAAGGCGTGCGGAATGGGAGTCGAGTGAGGACTGCCCTGGGAACTGCATGGCACAAGAGGGGACCCGTAGGTGGGAGAATTGGAGATTCTAGCCTGCTGGTGAAACCTTAGTGAGTCCGTACATCTAGTAGCCCCTTTGTAAAGGCTATTTTGTGATCTCTTGGCCATACACCGACGGTTGTGTACTGGTATAATGGATGTTCTGCAGTCGTCGACGGGTGACGAAATCATAAACTTGTGGGTAAAGTGGTACAAACTCTGCAGAGTCTAAAACTATCATGATAGCCGAGCTTACGGTCACGAGCGCCTGGACAACTCACATGATTAGATGGGATGGTTTTTGTTGGTTTTCGCGATGGTGTTTTGGATGGTTTTTGGTTTTGTTTATGTTTTGGTCTTTGGATTTGGATTTCGGGACTGTTGAGTCTGGGTAATGAGATTGGTTGCATGACTGTTATGTCATGACAACGAGATTTGGTCTCGGAATGAGACGGAATTGAATATGAGATGAAATGGTAGTGAATACGAGATGGTATTCATGAGATGGTATTCATGAGCAAAGTTGAGAAAGATTGATGTCTGGTTGAGACATGGGAAGGGATGAATCATAATGGAGGTATGTTAATGTTTAAATACATGTTGGGATTATATTCACTTAAAGCTAAGTTGATGTTTTTATCTGGTTTGAGAAATTAACTTTGCTTTCTGCAATGAGCCTTTTTATAGCTGTCTTGTTGTGAGCTACATATCATATTTTCCCGCACTTGCTGAGTACATCATGTACTCAAACTTGTATTATCATACATCATCAGCAACAGGAGAGGAGTACTATGAAGACCCCATGGAGTACTAGGAGTGTGATCCCCTGTCAACTTGCCTGTGGGGATGGAGTAGAGATGGAGCCGCTGCTGCTGCTTAGATTTCTTCCACACTAGTTAGAAGATTTCCGCTGCTAGAATAAGACTTCCACTGCTAGATTAAAGACTTCCGCTGCTAGAATGAGTCCAAGACTCATGAGACATTGTAATAAACCCTGTTATTTGTGGTTATATATATTCTGAATTCAGTTTGTGAAGTATATGTATATGTGTGATGAACATCCTGGGCACACATACGCACCAGTCTCGGTTCCGAGAGGTTTTCTCTCAGAATAGTGGCGCCACATCCCCGGACCCGCTATCAGACTTTTAAACTTTTTCCGGTTTATTTCAAATACCAGATTTGATTCAAACTTTGGGAGGGCATAACGTTTGCTAGAAAGCTCCAAATTTAATGATTCAAATTGGGTTGGATTCAGGTTGAAAAACTATATCCAAATATGCAACCCAATTTGTATGAAAATCAATAGAAAATTCTGGAAAATGCTTTAAATCTTTTCGGGAAAAGAATTTTAGAGGGAGTTTGGTTCATCCACAAATCCTCAAATTTCGCCAGAATATTCCTTATGATGTTAGTTGACGCCTGTAAAAATTTCACCTAATTTGGAGTTGATTTAGTTAGGATAATTCTGATTTCAAGTTTCTGTGTTCAAATGAATACAGAAACATTTTCAGAGAATTTCCAAAACTTGGAAATTCAGTTCTAGGAAATTCTTAGCTCCAAAAATCCTAGGAAAATTCATGCATGCTCTCTGAGCTATGTTTGAAATTGTGGTTCACTTGAATTTGCATGAAAGTGCAAATTTATTCAGATTAATTCCTTTTTGCCTAAATGCTTAGGGAATTGTTCTGAGTGATCTACTCATTGAAAAATTCTAAGTTTTGGTCCAGACGACTTTCTTGTGACATGGAACTCACCAGAAAATTTTCAGCTCCATTGGGGCTTTGGATCACCACTGTCCTGTTTAACTTATTTAGATGAGTAGCACACAAGTGATGAAATGCAATTATCACTTGATCATGTTGCTAAACTCAAACCCAAACCACTAGCACCAGTGTTATTTTAAATTCTTAAACAGACTTCAAATTTTAAACTTGTCTTTAGAACTTGTTAGCAAAAGCTTTACAAATAAACATATATGCATATTCATAACGTATTGTGACTAAACGTGGAAAAGTGGAGGAGAAGTGAAGTTTGGATCAAGGAGCAAGAAGGGCAGTGATTAAGCTTCAAGTCATCAGCAACTAACTTCATAATTCTCTGACTTTAGTCACCTGCAAAACCAAGGCAAGCTCCGGTTTGCATTTAAGTTATTTATAAAGTTTTTACTTTGTTCACAATTATGGTTTAGAGTTTGTATGTGCATTAGGTCAAGGATGCTTTATACTCCAAATGCATGACCAAATGAACCCTAGAGTCAAGGGTAGAATATAGTTTTCCCGCTGTAGAAGGTTGCCGTTCTAAATAGGTTATGACATCCGGTAGAAGTCGAGTAGTTGGAATCTACTCGCGAGCTATAGTTCGGGATCACACGGGCATGGTTTAAAAGAGGCAAACTAAAGTTTATATTTCCAAAGATGAGACTATCATGATAGCCGTGCTTCCGGTCACAAGCACCTGACTAACTTCCATGGTTAGAGGCAAAACTTGGGATGTTTATTCGGTTATGGTTATGGTATGATCATTGGGATTGGCTTTGGAATTGTTTTGAGTCATGACAATGAATTTGGTTTCGGTTATATGAAAATGAGATGGATATGAATATTTATGAGTATGAGATGAACTTGAGAAAGATTATTGGCTTGATGAAGCATGATAAATGGTGAATTATGATGAATGAATGTTGTTGAATTACTTGGTTATGTTGGGATTAAACTCACCTAGAAATAGTTGCTGTTTTTACCATGTTTGTGAAATAAAATTTGCTTTCTGCAATGAACCTTTTTATTCCCTACCTTGTTGTAAGCTACATGTCATACTTTCCCCGCACTTGCTGAGTACGACATATACATCAGCTACAGGAGATGAGTACTTCGAGGACCATGTGGAGTACTAGGCGTGCGAACTACCGTCAACATGCCTGTGGAGTTGAAGTTGGAGCCTCCTGTTTAGTTATTTCCGCTGTCGTTTAGAGACTTCCGCTGCAAGAATAAGTTAGATATTCATGAGTGAGACATTGAGTCATTGTAATAAAGTACATAAATACTATTTATTCGTGGTTATATTCTGAATTCAGTTTGTGGATTACATGTGTATGTGTGACGAACATGCTGGGCACACATATGCATTCACTTGGTTCTATTTTTAGAACCGGGTGTCACAATGGGCTTCGGGCAAAGCCCGCACGAGGCGGCCATCTTCCGGTGGGGGAAGGAGGAAATGCCCTACTGTTGGGTGTCTACATCGACGACTTGGTGATTAAGGGTGGGCAAAAAAAAAACCAAAATCGAACACCGAAACCGAACTAACCGGAACAAAAACTGAACTAACCAAAACCGGTCAGAACGGGACATTTTCGGTTAGCATTATGTGAAAACCAACTTTTTTTGTTTCGGTTTATATTTTGGGTTAACCGAAATTTGGCCCGTTAACTTAGCAAATGTGGCTCATTCCAACCCTCACCGCCTGATTACTGCTCAGGCAAGGCCCACCCCCGCTCCATTCTACGCACGCGACCATGCGGCCCACGCCCCACCGCCCGCTCCCCTCGCCGCACGCAGCCACACCTGCACCCCAGACCCACTGCCCGCCGCCTCTCGCTCCGCGCTGACTACCGCCTCATGTCCCGTGCCTCATCGTCGGCTGCCCCATGCCTCGTCCTCGTCTGCATCACGCCCCGCTGCCGGCCTTCGCCTCGCTCCTCGCCTCCGACTGCACCGCGCCTCGTCGTCCCGTTGCTGGTCGCCCCTCGCGCCCCGTCGCCGTCCTACGCCTCGCTCCTCGCCTCCGACCGCGCTTCGTCGCCCCGTTGCCGGTCACCGCTTCACACCCCGCCACTGGCCTTCACCTCGCTCCTTGCTGCTGGCCAGGCCGCGCCTCTTCGCCCCGCCGCCGGCCGTCGGGTCGCGTCTTGTCGCCCTACCGCCAGCCGTCGTGCCGTGCCTCATCACCTTGAGCCCGAGCAACCCGTCAACGCGCGTCGACCCGCCCCGCTCCGTTTTTTTTTGGTTTAACCGAAATTTTTGATTAACCGGTGGACCGGTATCTCCTTTCATATACAATATTTCAGTTTTCATTTTTAATAACCGAAATTTAGGAAAAACCAAAAACCGAACCGATCGGTTTCGGTTAAACCGAATGCCCATCCTAATTGGTGATCACTGGCACCAAGGATGCGGAGGTGGCAGCGTTCAAGGAAGAGATGAAAGCCACCTTCCAGATGAGTCATCTGGGATCTCTCTCCTACCTGGGGATCGAGGTGCACCAGGACGACTCCGAGATCATGCTTTGACAGACTGCCTACGCCAAGCGCGTTGTTGAGCTGGCTAGGCTCACAGACTGCCACCCAGCTCTCACTCCGATGGAGGAGAGACTGAAGCTGAGCCACGACAGCACGACAGAAGAGCTGGACGCTACGTAGTATCGGCGTATTGTGGGGAGCCTTCACTACCTCGCCCACACATAGCTGGACTTGACGTTCGATGTCGGCTACTTCAGTCGGTTCATGCGGCGACCGACGATGGAGCACCAGCAGGCTGTGAAGAGGATCATCCGCTACATTGTGGGGACTCTCAACCACGACCTCTACTATCCGGGGTGCCCTGGGGAGGCACACCTTCTTGGGTACAGTGACAGCGACCATGTCGGCGACATCAACACTAGCAAGAGCACGAGTGGGATTCTCTTCTTCCTCGGCAAGTGCCTCGTTAGCTGGCAGTCGGTCAAGCAGCAGGTGGTGGCCATGTCCAGTTTCGAGGCTGAGTACATAGCGGCCTCCACTGCTTCGACTCGGGCGCTCTGGCTTATTCGACTGCTTGGTGATCTCCTCAGCAAAGACACTAGAGCGGTGGAACTCAGGGTGGACAACAAGTCCGCTCTGGCTTTGGCAAAGAACCCCGTCTTCCATGAATGGAGCAAGCACATTCGAGTGAGGTACCACTTCCTCCGAGGCTGCTTGGAGGAAGGGAGCATCAAGGTGTGCTACATCAACACCAAGGAGGACCAGCCTGCGAACCTGCTCACCAAGCCCCTTGGGAGGATCAAGTTCCTTGAGCTTTGCTCCAGGATCAGGATGGTCCAACTTTCCCACAAGTCGACGCACAAGACTTAGGGGGAGACTGATGGAATAAGTCTTGTACTCTTGGTCTTCGTGGCCCCCTAGTTAGGACAACATCTTTGTGTTCGTGGCCCCCCAGTTAGGACAGCATCTTAGTCCTTGTTAGGACAACATCTTAGTACTTGTTAGGACAGCATCTTAGTCCTTTGTTAGGACAGCATATTATTCCTTGTTAGGACAACATCTTAGTCCTTTGTTAGGACAACATCTTAGTCTTTTGTTAGGACATCATCTTAGTCCTAGTTAGGACAGCATGGGACAACATCTCGGCAGCTGTCTTGGGCAATAAATATGTGACCCCAACCCCTAGGTTGGGCATGACATTGTGTGAGAAATAAACCAAAAAATTTCCCCAAATCATAGTGTCATCCTATCCATTAGAGTAAGACTTAGATACCAACAGAGCGGACCCTTGCCCTCGCATTGGAGCAAGAGGTGCCTCTGTGGCCGCTCTTACTCACCAGCTCGAGGATACCGGGCACCGGTAGTGGATTGCTACCTACAAGCCCTTGCCGTATGACGGAGCAGCTCACACTACCTACGTGGCTTCCCTCAGAGCTGCTCTCCATGCCCAGGCTGCTGGTGTCCAGAACATACGGCCACTCGTCCTGGTTGTCCTCAGCACCGACTCTACTTCCTACGCCAGGCGGCGTCAGCTGCTCATCCTCACCCTACGACATTTCTGGCTCCACGACCACGTCCTCTGGGATGATTCAGCATTGGACGACTTCTGGATCTGCATGGACAGCTTGGTTCTTGCTTGGATCCTTGGGTCTCTCTCTGAGGAGCTGCAGGACATCGTCGGGCAGCGTGGTGGTGGTACTGCTCGTTAGGCGTGGTTGATCCTCGAGCAGTGCTTCCAGGAGAACCGCGTGACACGTGCCCTTCACATCCGGGCGCGGTTCAGGACCACCGTGTGGGGTGACCTTTCTGTCTCTTGCCTACTGTTTTGTTTGCGAAAACATGTATGCTTGAGTCAACTTGATGGGACACCCTTTTATAGGAGTTTACTAGTTTTGTTAACCATCCTTGTCGCCGGGAAAGTTGATGAGTCGGGTATGGTCATTTTTCTATTTTGTTTCGCTTAACTTACGGGATACGGGAAGCTGAAATAAAACATGGCTAGCTACTGCACTCATATGAATAATGATGATGAGAACTTGATGATGTTAATGAGCATGGAATCAGGGAGATCTAGGTGTAAAAGCCCCAAAACATGTACATGAATAAAACTAAGGTTTGAAGTCATATGTGTGGCAAAGACATGGAAAATGGGACTTGCTAAAACTTTTCTTCATGCAAAGTGATACATGGATGATCATCCAAAACGAGGCTCACATCTTTATTTGAAAGTGTTGAACCAATAAGGATTTAAACACCATTTGCATGCAAGTTTAAAAATCAGATTTGAAATTCAAAGTTCACCCAAATGGTGGCCAAAACATTGAATAACTATGCAGCCCTAGAGTTGGAAATTTGGGAAAAAGTGGGTGACAAACTTTTCATTTTTAGGGTGGGCTCTAAAAAGGAATTATGGAAGCATTTTCCCAAACTTCAACCAAATTCAAATTTGTCATGCAAATTCAAACTGAATTTGGAGACTTCAAATTCTAGTTCACCTTTCCAACTCAGAATTGTGGAATTTAGAGAGATCAACATGAGGAGATATTTGGGAGGAAAAGGTGGGGAGGGACCCACATGTCATTGAGTGGAAATCAAAACTTGCACATGAAGCAAATGACTTTGTCTCTGTTTTGTTCGAACCAACCGAGGGCTGCTCGTGTGCCACCGAGAGAAACTCACCGCGCCACCTCCTGCTGCCCTCCCCCATGCGCGGGCGCCCAGAGGCGGTGCGCTCAATGTGATCTCTCCCTCAGACCGAGCAAAGGCTCACTTGCCTTCCCCTCCTCGCGAGCTACACCGAGCGGCGCTGCCTCACCTCCGCTGCCTCGGCCTGATTGGGAAAACGGCAAAACCATCGCGCTCTCTCCTTCCCGAGCGGCTAGATAGCACCCTGAGCTCAGCCTCCACTCCCCCGACGCCTAAACCACTGAGCTTCGGCCTCTTTTCCCGTGATCAACACCGTCCGCCATGACCTAGCTCAAGAACGGTGATCGGGTGCTCGTGGACAGCCCTCCACAGGGGTTTTCACGGTTGGGCGATCAAGGCCACAGGAGCGTGTTGTGTTGGTGCTGCTCTCAACCAAGTCTCAAGCCACGCTGTGCAGCATCGACGATGAATTTGAAGATTTTGCTCCCACGAGTTCAACTCGAGCAGCCGGTACGGTTTCCTCAAATTCCCCCTCTCTGATCCTCCATAGGTCCTCAAATCTTGCACGTAGCAGCTGGACTAGCCGGCGATCAAAATCCCTTTAGCATCCGTCGCATGAAAACCCTTTGGAGCGACGTATTTTGAGGTCTACCGAACACGTTTTCGGCGGGACCAGTTGGGCACACGGTGCCAAGCTATTTGCCGCCATTCCAGAGCCACTTTGAGGCCTTGTCGAGCTTCCTAGATGTGCACTGGTGCTGTATCACGTTTTTGTTGCTCGAGTGGAGGGTTAGAACCTACGGCCGACGGCGCCGAACCTCAACCAAGGCCGCCGTACGTCGCCGCGGTATTTCCGGTCACTGGCAGCTCGAACTGGTACTCCCTTCGTGTTCCTCGACGTCGCAAACGCTCTGGCGGCGAGTTTTAGCTTGTGCGGTGGCCGGCAGCGGCGATCCGGCGAGCACCAGCTTTGCTCCGGCGAGGGGAGCGCGCGCGCGCGAAGGAGCGTCCTGAGGTTGAAGAAGGGGCCGGACCCGTCTGTCAGCGGCGTAGTTTTAAATCTGGGATTGGTTTGCGGCCGGATCCGGTGTGCTGGCGCGCAAAAGACTCGTGACCCCGGTGTGGCTTCAATCCTATTGGCTGGGATTTAAACAGTGGGTCCAGCCGACTTTTCAGTAGGGAAAATAATTCCAGATGTTGCCACAAGTTTGGAAATTCATATCTCTGTGTATAAACCCCCAAATTGAGTGATTCCAATTGGGTTGGATTCATTTTTCAGAGTTCTATCCAAATATGAACTCCAATTTGTATGAAAGTCAATATTAAGTTCTGGAAAATTCTTTGAAGGTTTTCTGAAAAAGAATTATTGAGGGAGTTTGGTTTATCCAAAAATCCTAAAATTTTGCCAGAATATTATTTGGCATAGTTTGGACCTTCTAGCAAATTGTCAGCTCATTTGAAGATCATTTGTGTAGGAATTTGCTAAATACAAACTGCTGTGGTCATAAGAGTCCAGAAACATTCTTAGAAAATGTTTCCCACTTCTAAAATCTATTCTGGGCAATCCATAGCTCCACAAATCATAGGAAAATTTAGGAAATCTTTATGACACATACTTGAAATTGTAGTTCACTAAATTGGGCATGAAAATGCACAGTACTCCAGAATTAATTCTTTTTAGTAGAAATGTTTAAAGAATTGTTCTGGTAAAACTACTCAAGTAAAAGTGCTGAATTTTAGATCAGATTACTTTCATGTGACCAAGAACCCACATGTAAATTATCATCTCATGTTGAGCCCTGGAACTCCCTGTTCTTATTCTCCATACTTATGTACATGTGGAAATACATAAGAGACATTGTGAGAATTATAGAGAACACAATTTGACTCCACATTAGCTGCAATTTGGCAAGCTAAATACCTAGGTAGTGTAGAACCTGCTGTAAAAGTTTTGAGGCCATTGGAGTTCTTGTTCTTCAGTTGCCTTCAAATATTTTCAGCTCATCTATTATGTTCATTAGCGAAAGTAGTTAGTGTATAGCTAGAACACTAAGATCAATTTAGTCATTTCTGTTTCTTTGCACAACATAGGAAAACCAAGTCATTCTTGGCTTTTCCCACACAACCTCTGTTCCTAAGAACTCCATTCTATAACTTCTTTCCATTACATTCTATAAATCATGTGCATATGCATTTCAATAGGAACCACAACGAAGGGGGTTCAAATGAGTGATTCATTGAAGTGGATCAAGCTCCGGAGAATCAAGGGTTGATCAGCAAGGATACTAACTGCTTATATACGACTACCCTGCAAAACAGGCAACCTCCGATTTGCATTTAACAGCTTTTAAGTTTTACTTTGTATTCACTTTCGGTTAAGATATGAACTGTGCATTAGGTCTAGTGTTTGGTACTCCTCTTGCATAACCAAATGAACCCATGGAGTATTGGGTAGGTGTCTTTCACCGTGTAGAACAGCCATGCTTAAGTATGGTTCGGTAGAAGTCGAGTGGTGAGATGCTACTCGCATGTTCAGGAACAACAGGGGCATACGAGATTGGTTCAAAAATGAATTAGCAAGTTAAAAGTGAGACCGGAAGGTTGTAGGGGCAGCAGGACATAGGGGCCTGGGTGCTGTAGACCTGTCCGTGTTGGTCAAGGACCGATCCGTATGCGGCCCTATTGAACAAGTTTGAATTGTGTACGGACTCATGCTGGTATTATGGGACCCAGTAAACCGATGTACCTCGGGAAGCTGTCATTGGGCCTTTTCGGGTCGCCTCAGGCGGACGACCGGTGTGCAGTATGTGGGGAACATTCTCATGACATCTCATGTCGACAGGTGTACCATGAGAGTGGCTACTGTACGGGGCGACTTGATCGGTTCAACGGGGTGAAACGGGGGAAAGGCTGCCACGTACGACGTCAGTGATGGTTGTTGTAGGCAACGTCGAGTACTGGCGTACGTGTCGTGTAGTCCGGGTGTTATTGATTCGAATCACCGTCGCTCGCAGGATGGACCGAGCATACTTGTTCTCACAGTCATGACGTAGTAAGAACTTGCATGAGAAAGGAACTAATCACATTGATTTGAAGTTTATACTATCTTTGTTATGCATCATTGATGAATAGCTAGTGCAAACTCGATTCTTTTATGCCGTGAGCAATTTACATTGGGGGAAAGCGTTTCTTGTTTGATTGTGGACTCCCGATGTGGCATGCCCAAGGTTACTTAAAATTGTTGCAAATAATACCTGAAAGTATGGATTCAATTTTAGGCGAGTTTATTATGCATTATGCCATCCTACTTTAGGTTCACAACCTCACATAGAGATTCATGTTTAGGGTGACAGTTAGGTCTTGCTGAGCGTTGTGCTCAC
Organism: Neostapfia colusana; assembly: GCA_030760725.1. Taxonomy (NCBI): domain Eukaryota; kingdom Viridiplantae; phylum Streptophyta; class Magnoliopsida; order Poales; family Poaceae; genus Neostapfia; species Neostapfia colusana. Next base: position 30,944,707 of record JASWHV010000005.1, on the reverse strand, counting down.
GGATGCTATCCGAGTTGTTTTGCAGGTTTGACTTCATGCTTATGAAGGGATGCTGATGAGACTCGGGAATCTCCGAGTGGTTACTCAAGAGCGCCCTCGCCGCTGCAGATTGTTCTTCGTGTTGCTAGTAAGAAACGTCCACGGGCTGGACTGTTTCTTTGTTGCTAAGTTAGAAATGAGTCGTGAGAGTTATAGTCTTTCGCTGTAGCTTATTTTGAGATAAGTATTTGTAAAATACTCTTGTACACTTCCGCAAATAATTTATGTAAGGTAATGTGTTTCTTCGACCCGTGTGCTGTTGGGTGTCGCATATCACGACACCACCCAATGAGGTCCTGTTCGGGGCGTCGTCCTATCGGGCGGCGGCCCTCACAGCGTGTTATCAAGCTGTTTCAATTGGTATCAGAGCTGTGACACTAGGCAAGCTTGGTTCATGGATGTTGCTCAATGAGATGGTGGTTTACTTGCCGTAGATCTAAGTACCGGTTCATACCAGCACATGCCAGGAAAACAGTGCCATCACAAGGCCAAATATGAGTGCGGCTTAGCTGACTAATTAGGTGTGTTGCTAGCTTGTTATGGACCGTGGATGGTGTAAAAGCCCAATAAAAGGGACTTCCAAAAAAAACTTTTCTTCACCTCACCACACCACAGTTTTTATTGTGGATATCTTAGGAAATATTGTGAAGAGCAAGTAACTTCCATCAAAAGAGTGATTAGAGGGGAAAGCCCTCATTTTCACAAAGTGGGATTTGGACACATGAACATGAGAGGTTGAGCTCACCCCTAGAACTTAAAAAGTCTTGGGAGGGTTCAAGCCAAGTTTCAGGCAAGTCCAACACTTTTTGAGGCACTTTTGGAGGTATTTGAAAAAGAGGCCAATTTGAATGTAAATTCAAATTGCAGCAACTTTCATCACTCAAATTCAAAAGTTAACTTCATTTTCAAACTCAGCACATTTTTCTGAGTTAACCCACCAATTTTCATCCCTATTGGAGTTCATCTTGTCGGGAGCTAAATTTGCAATAATTCAAAACTGAATTTGAATTTCAGTTTAAACATGAAGCAAATTTAACCCAACAAAGTTTAAATTTGAGAACTCAAATTCAAACCAATACTTGGGGGCTAAGTCTCCCATTCAATGTTCAGTAGCTGGGATATTTACAAAAGAAAGGGGGAGAAAGAATTAGAGGGGAGAAGAGGGCCCACTGGTCAGCCACCCAGGGATCAAACCGACTCAGGCACGAGGTCGAACACCCCTACGGGCGACAACGCACGGGGTCGACCCCGTCCCAACGCGGCCACCGCGCGGTGAAAGAGCGGAGTCACCACGCCAGCGCGACGCCCGCTCGGCTGTTTTCACGGTGCCCCGGCTGCCCCAGCATTCCCCCATCCGCAATCGCCTCCGCGCGCAAACTTGTTCCTCGCCACTCTCTGGTCGCCGGCGTCCGAGCAACCCAGGCACTCTCGTGCCCGACGAGCAACACAAGAAAGAACCTCCTCGAGTCTCCGAAAAAGAGACTCCGGAAGTTCTTGCCTTCCTACTTCCGGAAGAAGAACTAACCCCTGACCAGCAGCAACAAGGCAAGCCCCGGTTTGCATTAACCTTTTTACAAGTTTTACTTTGTTTACATGTGTCATATGAAATATGAATGTGCATTAGGTATAGGATGATTGAAACCCCACTTCATAACCAAAGGTTCCTAAAAGAGTGAGGGTAGTGTCTAAGACCTCGAGTAGACAGGCTATGCTTAATGTTTCATAGAACCTCGGTACAAGTCGAGTAGTTGGAATCTACTCGCGAGATAGGCTTGGGACACACGGGTTCGGTTGAGTGATGTGAGATCACTTTAGAAATTAAAATGAGACTAGGCAGGGGCTAGGGCGCAACAAGAGGAAATCTTGTGTGCGCGGCCCTGTCCGTGTCGATTGAGGACCGATCCGTGTGCGGCCCACGCTGATCAAGTTTGAACGTACCGAAGGCATATCGGGTATATGGGCCCCGATAAACCGATGTAGCCTAAACCTCCGGGCGTCGAGGCATAGCACACCGATTTATAGGTGTAGGTTGAGGGCAGCAAGGTGGGAATCTGCCAACGGGCATAGAGAGATGCTCTGTGTGGGGAACCTCCTGCTCGTTTCGGTGCGACCGGTTCGACGTTTGGGCTGTTGGGTGAAAGGTTGTCCCGTACAACATCGAGTGAGCGTGCTGTTCAGCTCCACGGATGGGCGTACGTGACGTGCTCTTTGGGTTTCCCTGCAGGTGTATATCGAGTCGATTCGCCGTCCCTCGCGGTGAAGAGTACCACTTGGTCACTGAGTCGTGACGTAGTTTAATGTATGAAATATGTTTATTCAATATTGCTGATATGATATAATATTGTATTGCTACATGTTTGCCACCAAATATTGCTTACTAAATTTCAGCTTCCTGAACTGTTAACTTGTTGCTAAAAGCTGAACTAAGGATGAACTTGTAGGCGTGTCCATTTGCTGCAATATTACCATCCTATGTCCTTGTACACCTCATGTAGAGTTTCATGTTTAGGAGAGTCTGTTAAGCCTTGCTGAGCCTTCGTGCTCACTGTTGCGGCTTAAGTGTTTTTCAGGTGAGGAGCCACCCACGGACTCGGAGTACGAGTCTACCGGCAAGGGTTACCCTCCGTCGGGGACCACGGCTGAGTGGGAGCCGTACACGCCGCGCTGAGCTGAGGAGTGCAGCTAGTGTGGGTTGCCCTAGGGCTGGGCAACCGACTTTTGCTAGGTAGGGGGGCGTGAGTTGTAGAATAGTAGACTTCCGTTGTGTAGTAAAGACAATAGTTTGTAACTGAGTATTGTACTGTTTGTACAGTTCAGTTTGTTTTTCCCATGTAATATATTGTGTCCTTATGACGTGTGCTGTCGGGTGTCGCATCGCGCGGCACCACCCTCTGTGATCCTGGATGAGCGGATTCCGGTCCGCCACAGCCTGGTATCAGAGCTGCATTGCAGATATCACAGTACTTAAGGACTGTATTATGGGAAAACTTAGGATTACGGTGAGGAATCGGTAGTTTGCCCAAGTAAGGACTATACTAGCATAGTTACTTAAAGTGGCAAAGACTAACCTATGTGTTATAATTCTGAAATTTAATTATGTAACGACTCACCTACGCTCTGGTAAGTATGGTAAGGAACGCCACCGAAAGCGGTTCAATTTCGGTTAGCTCCCCTGACGAGGAATGTGGTTCAGGGATTTTTCTCACAGCTTGGTGTGAGACGTCAATATGAAACTCTTGGACTCTTCATGTCCCTGAGTTCATATGAAACGCTGATCCCTAGCATGCATTAGGCAAGTAAGTGGAGACCCCATCGCGTGGTCAGTAACGCGAGAGTGTGTTCGTCTGGAAGTAGCCCAGGGGGACATACGCAGCGCTTGCCATCGGCGTGCCCTGCAGGGAAGTAGGTGGTATCTGTTGGGTCGATAACATTCCCAACCGTGACGACCCGTTCATGACATACTTGGGTTCCCCGTCGTGTGGTGTTGAAACACGACCACGTACCTTGAGACGTGACTTAACTCAAGGACGGCCGTATGACAACGATACGGGTGTTTGTATTTAAATGCAAATATAGTACTGCCTGAAATGGAAACAAAACCTTTGAGTGCATCACTATTGTGTGGTCTTCTGCAGGTACTAACCACGTATGTATCCGTGTAGCAAACGTGTGCGAGAGACCGTTTAATGCCACACTTGAGACGTATATGCCGGTATAATCCGGTTAGGATTTTCTTTTGTGAGGAACGTAGTACCGAGATAGTGTAGGCATATGCATGAAGAATAATAATAAAAAGGAATTAAAATCATTAGGTTCAACATCTAGGACCCTAATTGGGTAGACAAATTGGATAGTGATGAGTGTAGTTCCAAAAAGACTGAAAAACAGAGTGCTCTGTTTTGGGGCAGCAGGTTGCTGATCTTCAACAGAGCATAACTCACAGTTCTTTTAGCCCAGGGAGGGGTAGCATATAGTTCTGGAAAGGTATTTGAGTACCCTACAACTTTTTTGTAGACTTCCAGAGCTGAAACACACCTTAAGATGGCTGAAATCCCAGAGGGACGTAAACTGTCCAGAACCAGGACAGAGTAAAACATTCTCTTAACTGTTCTGTTTTTCAAACATAACTCCCAGTAGAAAAATAAAAATTCTCATATGATACATTTTTAGAAAGGGTAGAAGATGTGTTACATCTTTGCAATTCAAAGTTTCTGAAATTTCAGCACAGATTTCAGTGGAAACCAGGGTTGAAAACAGCCACTTTCCAAGGGAGGTGCTGTTAAAATTCTTCCAGAAATTCTGCTAACTTTGAATTAGCATAACTTTTTAACCAGAGCTGATCCGAGGGCAAATAAGTACTCGTTAGAAAGATACTGAAGTTAACTTTAACTTTGGTATTCAACTTGAGTCATGAAAGTGCCCAGAACCAGATCAAAACTTGGATTAGGTATAAATTGGTCATTCTGACAGAGGAATGACAGTTGAACTCATTCGAGAGGGTGTTGTACCCTAAAGGGGGTATACGTGATGACAATGCGATAGTAATGTCTCGTAGGGACCAAACCTAGTTGTAGTGAGCTTCCAAAGAGGAGGTTCATCAAGTTGGATTAAACTAGCTTGTATTTGGTCTGATAATGGTGTAGCTTGTGCGAAGTTATTACATTATCTACATACGAGATGTATCGCATGTTTACTGTCATTATGGTTTACGCCTATTTTATTTGACTGCATGCAATATGTTGCGGGACTGATGTTGATTGTCGTATGGTTGCAGATGGTTCGCACTAGGACCACGCACGAGGTGGGTGGCTCTAGCCAAGGGGGAGGCGATGACTCCCAGCCACCGGCCTACGACAGCACCCCGCAGCAGCAGCCACCACCGCCGCCTCCGCTTACTTTAGCGGATGTGATAGCGGCACTGGTGGGAGGTCGTGAGGAGCAGACCGACCTGCTCCGCACGATCGTGCAGAATACATCCCAGGTGGGGGGACGTCAAGATAGAGGGCCTCGTGAGCCCCGGGAAGTGTCGTACTCGGATTTCATGAGTACGCACCCTCCAGTGTTCATGGAAGCCGAAGAACCACTGGAGGCTGACAACTGGCTGCGGACCATCGAGCCCAAGTTCGAGCTTCTCCAATGCACAGAGCGGCAAAAGACCCTGTTCGCAGCACAGCAGCTTCACGGTGCTGCTGGTGCGTGGTGGGCGAACTATGTCGCCTAACGTCCGGCTGTCCATGCCGTGGAATGGCAAGAATTCCGGGAGGCGTTCCGCGCCTACCACATCCCTCCCGGAATAATGAAGAGGAAGTTCCAAGAATTCTTGGAGCTGAAGCAGGGCGGGAGGAGTGCCCATGACTACTCACGTGCCTTCAACCATCTGGCACAATACGCGTCAGACTATATCTCCACTGAGGAGAAGAAGCGGGAACACTTCTATCGGGGGTTACACCCCCAAATGAAGACACATCTCGTTCAGTGGAATCGTGGCACTTTCAATGACCTAGTCAATGCCGTGATCATGCAAGAGGATGCTCAGCGGGAGTTGGCAGCTGAGCAGAGGAAGCGCAGCGCTCCACCTAGCAGTGGTGGTGGCGCGCCTCAGAAATACCGTATGGTGTATCGGATACCATCCGGGCAGCAGTGGCATCCACCGGCGCGACCTCAACGGTTCGGGGGACATCCTTTTCAGTCACCTCTGTTCCGTCCGCCGATGCCACCACCAACACAGCAGCAGCAGCAGACGGTACCCCGGGCGTTTCCACCGCCACAACACGCCCCGGGATTCCGTCCACCGATCAGCGGGGGACCGCCCCGTTTCACCTGCTTCACGTGTGGCCAGGCAGGCCACTTCGCGAAGGACTGTCCCCAGGGGCAGCAGAGCAGCGGGCAAGCCCAGTTCCAGGGCGGTGCTCGAGGCCGACCTCCAGTGAAGAAGGTTGGTCAGCGGACTGGGGGCGTCCGCAACCTCGACAATGAGGACACCCCAGAGGGAGACAACGTGCTGGCGGGTACGTTTATCTCAACAATCAAGCCATCGTCATATTGTTTGATTCTGGTGCAACCCACAGTTTTATAAGTGCATACTATGTGGCTAAGCATCAAATGCAAGTCTTCCCAACCGACTGCACTTATATGATCTTCTCACCGGGAGGGAAGATTTCAGCTAATATGATGATTCCGAAAGCACCTCTGTGCTTACGTGGGAAACTCTATCCCACCACCTTGATAATCCTTATGGGGCAAAAGATTGATCCAATCTTAGGGATGTCATGGCTACAATACCATGGCGCTGTCCTGGAGACTCGGACACGGATGGTTCACTTAAATTCTCCATTCCACCGTCCGCATTCCATAGTGTTAGACACGCCAGTCCGGGAAGTTTTAGCAATTAATAATGCTGAAGCTCTCAAGTTAGAAGACATCCCCGTAGTCCGGGAGTATCCCGACATGTTCCCGGATGATCTTCCGGGTATGCCACCTGAGCGGGATGTCGAGTTCAAGATTGAACTTGCACCCGGGACTACGCCCATATCTCGGAGGCCATACAAAATGGCTCCCAATGAGCTGGCTGAACTGAAAGAACAGCTCAATGATCTGTTGAGCAAGGGTTTCATTAGGCCGAGTTCCTCGCCTTGGGGATGCTCGGCGCTGTTCGTGAAGAAGAATGATGAAACCTTGAGGCTGTGTGTGGATTACCGGCCGCTCAACGCCGTCACCATAAAAAATAAGTATCCACTGCCCCGCATCGACATATTGTTTGATCAACTTGTGGGTGCAAGCGTGTTCTCCAAGATGAACCTTCGCTCTGGATATCATCAGATAAAGATCAGGGTGGAGGATATCCCAAAGACGGCATTCTCGACGAGATATGGATTATATGAATATCTCGTCATGTCCTTTGGTCTCACAAACTCTCCAGCCCATTTCATGTATCTCATGAACTCGGTGTTCATGCCGGAGCTGGACAAGTTCGTGGTAGTGTTCATCGATGATATCTTGGTTTACTCCAAGACAGAAGCCGAACATGCCGAACACTTGCGGATCGTTCTTCAACGATTACGAGACCACAAGCTCTACACCAAGTTCAGTAAATGCGAGTTTTGGATCAGCCAAGTGCCATTCTTGGGACATATCATCTCGGCAGAAGGCATTGCGGTTGACCCAAGCAAAATAGAGCAAGTGCTGAAATGGAAAGCTCCCACTTCAGTCCATGAAGTCAGAAGCTTCCTCGGGTTAGCGGGATACTATCGGAGATTCATTCAAAGTTTCTCCAAGCTCGCTAAACCAATGACAGAATTGCTGAAGAAGGGAACAAAATATGTTTGGAACACGGCGTGTGAAGGAGCATTCCAAACATTGGTGAAGCATCTCACCACAGCTCTGGTCTTAGCTCAGCCGGATACAACAAAGCCCTTCGACGTGTATTGCGACGTGTCCGGTATTGGGCTCGGCTGCGTGTTGATGCAGGAAGGACGTGTGGTCGCATATGGCTCACGCCAACTTCGGAACCATGAGCAGCATTATCCTACTCATGATCTTGAGCTTGCTGCCGTGGTGTTGGCGCTAAAAATGTGGAGGCACTATCTTCTAGGGAATCTGGTGCATCTCTACACCGACCACAAGAGCTTGAAATACATTTTCACCCAGAAGGAGCTGAACATGAGGCAAAGGAGGTGGTTAGAACTGATCAAGGATTATGAGATCGAGATTCATTACCACCCCGGCAAGGCGAATGTGGTTGCCGACGCACTGAGTCGGAAATCACATGTCCATCACCTCACCATTACACCGGTGGAGGAGGAAGAGCCGAGTTTATACTTGGTTCCTTATGGATCGCTGTACAACCTTGCCCTCAACCCTACTATTAGGGAGGACATCATTGCAGCTCAGAAAACTGATAGAGGCATGGCACATCTCCGGAGACGGATAGACAATGGGGAGATCAAATGTTTCCGGAAGGATGATGAGGGGACGCTATGGTTCAATGACCGCATAGTCGTACCCCGGGATATGGAGCTGAGGAAGAAGATCCTCGATGAAGCCCACTTGTCCAAATACTCCATTCATCCGGGAAGCAACAAAATGTACCAAGATTTGAAAAAGAAATTTTGGTGGACACGGATGAAGCAGGAGGTAGCGAAGTACATATCCGAGTGCGATACGTGTAGATGAGTGAAGGCTGATCATATGAGGAAATCAGGGCTGCTGCAACCCCTGAAAATTCCAGCATGGAAATGGGAGGACGTGAGCATGGATTTTATTGTGGGATTACCCTTAACATCCAACAAACATGATTCCATTTGGGTAATCGTCGACCGACTGACCAAGTCAGCTCACTTCATCCCCGTGCATACACATTTCCATGCCAACAGATATGCGGAGTTATATATTGCCAGGATTCTATGCCTGCATGGTGTACCCAATACCATAGTCTCAGACCAAGGTGCATTGTTTGTATCTCGCTTCTGGGAGCAGTTGCATGCTGCTTTGGGTACTAAACTGATTAGAAGCTCCGCCTACCACCCTCAGACAGATGGCCAGACAGAGAGGGTGAATCAAGTTCTGGAAGACATGCTGAGAGCATGTGCCATCCACCATGGTAGGAACTGGGATAATCACCTACCAGTGGCGGAATTCTCATACAACAATGGCTATCAGGCGAGTATCAAGATGGCACCCTACGAAGCTCTCTACGGTCGCAAATGCCGCACCCCATTAAACTGGTGCGAGTCCGGTGAGAGGGTCACATTCGGGGTTCATGTGGTGAACGACGCCGAAGAGCGCGTTCGGACGATCCAAGCTAATTTGAAGGCCGCTCAATCCCGGCAGAAGAGCTACGCTGATAAGAGGCATAGACCGTTGCACTTTGACGTCGGTGAAAACGTGTACCTCCGCGTGTCTCCGATGAAGGGCGTGCACCGGTTCGGTGTGAAGGGGAAGCTCGCTCCCCGGTTTATTGGACCCTATGCCATCACCGAGAAGTGTGGACCAGCGGCGTATCGATTGGAGCTACCGGCATCCCTTGCTGGTGTCCATGATGTTTTCCATGTTTCGCAACAGCGAAAATGTTTGAAGCATACGACTGCTGTTCCTACCGAAGACATCGGCGAGCTGAAACCGGATTTAACATATGATGAGTATCCGGTGGCAATTCTTGATGAAAAAGCCAGGACCACGCGTAGAAGAAAGTTGTGGTTCTACAAGATACTCTGGAGCAACCACACCGCTGAAGAAGCGACGTGGGAGAGCGAGGAATTCCTTCGCTCAAATTACCCGGAGTTCATGGCTTCTCAACACGGGTAAATCCCTACTGCATCGCTATCTTTCCTTTTGTAATCTCGGGACGAGATTATTTTAAGGGGGGAGGGATGTAAAAGCCCAAGAAAAGGGACTTGCAAAAAAAAACTTTTCTTTACCTCACCACACCACAGTTTTTATTGTGGATATCTTAGGAAATATTGTGAAGAGCAAGTAACTTCCATCAAAAGAGTGATTAGAGGGGAAGCCTTCATTTTCACAAAATGGGATTTGGACACATGAACATGAGAGGTTGAGCTCACCCCTAGAACTTAAAAAGTCTTGGGAGGGTTCAAGCCAAGTTTCAGGCAAGTCCAACACTTTTTGAGGCACTTTTGGAGGTATTTGAAAAAGAGGCCAATTTGAATGTAAATTCAAATTGCAGCAACTTTCATCACTCAAATTCAGAAGTTAGCTTCATTTTCAAACTCAGCACATTTTTCTGAGTTAGCCCACCAATTTTCATCCCTATTGGAGTTCATCTTGTCGGGAGCTAAATTTGCAATAATTCAAAACTGAATTTGAATTTCAGTTTAAACATGAAGCAAATTTAACCCAACAAAGTTTAAATTTGAGAACTCAAATTCAAACCAATACTTGGGGGCTAAGTCTCCCATTCAATGTTCAGTAGCTGGGATATTTACAAAAGAAAGGGGGAGAAAGAATTAGAGGGGAGAAGAGGCCCCACTGGTCAGCCACCCAGGGATCAAACCGACTAAGGCACGAGGTCGAACACCCCTACGGGCGACAACGCACGGGGTCGACCCCGTCCCAACGCGGCCACCGCACGGTGAAAGAGCAGAGTCACCACGCCAGCGCGACGCCCGCTCGGCTGTTTTCACGGTGCCCCGGCTGCCCCAGCGTTCCCCCATCCACAATCGCCTCCGCGTGCAAACTTGTTCCTCGCCGCTCTCTGGTCGCCGGCGTCCGAGCAACCCAGGCACTCTCTTGCCCGACAAGCAACACAAGAAAGAACTGCCTCGAGTCACCGAAGAAGAGACTCCGGAAGTTCTTGACTTCCTACTTCCGGAAGAAGAACTAACCCCTGACCAGCAGCAACAAGGCAAGCCCCGGTTTGCATTAACCTTTTTACAAGTTTTACCTTGTTTACATGTGTCATATGAAGTATGAATGTGCATTAGGTATAGGATGATTGAAACCCCACTTGCATAACCAAAGGTTCCTAAAAAAGTGAGGGTAGTGTCTAAGACCTCGAGTAGACAGGATATGCTTAATGTTTCATAGGACCTCGGTACAAGTCGAGTAGTTGGAATCTACTCGCAAGATAGGCTTGGGACACACGGGTTCGGTTGAGTGATGTGAGATCACTTTAGAAATGAAAATGAGACTAGGCAGGGGCTAGGGCGCAACAAGAGGAAGTCTTGTGTGCGCGGCCCTGCCCGTGTCGATTAAGGACCGATCCGTGTGCGGCCCACGCTGATCAAGTTTGAACGTACCGAAGGCATATCGGGTATATGGGCCCCGATAAACCGATGTAGCCTAAACCTCCGGGCGTCGAGGCATAGCACACCGATTTATAGGTGTAGGTTGAGGGCAGCAAGGTGGGAATCTGCCAACGGGCATAGAGAGATGCTCTGTGTGGGGAACCTCCTGCTCGTTTCGGTGCGACCGGTTCGACGTTTGGGCTGTTGGGTGAAAGGTTGTCCCGTACAACATCGAGAGAGCGTGCTGTTCAGCTCCACGGATGGGCGTACGTGACGTGCTCTTTGGGTTCCCTGCAGGTGTATATCGAGTCGATTCGCCGTCCCTCGCGGTGAAGAGTACCACTTGGTCACTGAGTCATGACGTAGTTTAATGTATGAAATATGTTGATTCAATATTGCTGATATGATATAATATTGTATTGCTACATGTTTGCCACCAAATATTTCTTACTAAATTTCAGCTTCCTGAACTGTTAACTTGTTGCTAAAAGCTGAACTAAGGATGAACTTGTAGGCGTGTCCATTTGCTGCAATATTACCATCCTATGTCCTTGTACACCTCATGTAGAGTTTCATGTTTAGGAGAGTCAGTTAAGCCTTGCTGAGCCTTCGTGCTCACGGTTGCGGCTTAAGTGTTTTTCAGGTGAGGAGCCACCCACGGACTCGGAGTACGAGTCTACCGGCGAGGGTTACCCTCCGTCAGGGACCACGGCTGAGTGGGAACCGTACACGCCGCGCTGAGCTGAGGAGTGCAGCTAGTGTGGGTTGCCCTAGGGCTGGGCAACCGACTTTTGCTAGTTAGGCGGGCGTGAGTTGTAGAATAGTAGACTTCCTCTGTGTAATAAAGACAATAGTTTGTAACTGAGTATTGTACTGTTTGTACAGTTCAGTTTGTTTTTCCCATGTAATATATTGTGTCCTTATGACGTGTGCTGTCGGGTGTCGCATCGCGCGGCACCACCCTCTGCGATCCTGGATGAGCGGATTCCGGTCCGCAACAGATGGCGTGGGGAATGGTAGTCAAGGAGGATTGCCCTGGGAACTGCATGGCACAAGAGAGGGCCCATGGGTGGGAGAATGGTGATTCGAGCCTGCCGGTGAAACCTCAGTGAGTCCATACATCTTGTAGCCCCTTTGTAAAGGCTATTTTGTGATCTCTTGGCCATACACCTACAGTTGTGTACTGGTATAATGGAGGTTTTGCAGTCACCGACGGGTGACGAAATCACAAACTTCTGGGTAAAGTGGTGCCACCTCTGCAGAGTGTAAAACTATCATGATAGTCATGCTTCCGGTCACAAGCACCTGGCCAACTCACATGATTAGAAGGAAAACTTGGGATGGATATTTGGTATGGTTATGGTATGGTCATTGGGATTGGTTTTGGAACTGTTTTGAGTCATGAAAATGAGTTTGGCTTCGGTTATATGAATATGAGATGGTTATGAATACTTATGAGTATGAGATGAACTTAAAAAAGATTATTGGCTGGTTGAGACTTGATAAATGCTAAATTATGATGAAAGAATGTTGCTGATTACTTGGTTATATTGGGATTTAATTCATCTAGACTTTGTTGCTCTTTTTACCATGTTTGTGAAAAAAAATTTGCTTGCTGCAATGAGCCTTTTTATTCCATACCTTGTTATAAGCTACATGTCATACTTTTCCCGCACTTGCTGAGTACGACATGTACTCACCCTTGCATTACCACATAAACATCAGCTATAGGATATGAGTACTTCGAGGACCATGTGGAGTACTAGGCGTGCAAACTACCGTCAACATGCCTGTGGAGTTGAAGATTGGAGCCTGCTGTTTAGTTATTTCCGCTGTCGTTTAGAGACTTCCACTGCAAGAATAAGTTAGATATTCATGAGTGAGACATTGAGTCATTGTAATAAAGAACTTAAACACTATTTGTATGCGGTTATATTCTGAATTCAGTTTGTGGAATACATGTGTATGTGTGATGAACATCTTGGGTACACATTTGCATTCACTTGGTTCTATTTTCAGAACCGGGTGTCACAGATTGGTATCAGATCGACGTGGACCATAGGACGCAAGCCTAGGTAGAATGGACACTCTAAAACACATAAAAAAAACCCCTCTAAACTGCTATTTTCGAAAATTGCTTGCTGCTGCACTTTACTTGACAATTCAGCCACCGCAAAGTGCTATTTTCAATCCCTCTTTTCTTCTTTTCTTGTGGGCAGCCATACTTTCTGTTTCCTTGCTTCATAGCTTCTGAAGTTTTGGAGTTACTTTCTTCTTCTCTAAAATTTCTCATGTCCTATTTATAGATGCCGGTGATCAGGAGCACGGCACCATATGTACTCGTCCACCACCACATGGGAGTGCTCTTAACCCCATTGAGGTGTCGATGGACCATATTGGGAGGAGGTGAAGACGGAACCTCATGATGAAGAGGAAGTCAATAGCTCTATGCATGAGGAAGAGGACCCGGAAGTGGTCGAACCATTCGAAGATGATATGGAGGATGATCCACAAGAACGGCATTGTACGCACCTCAGGAGGAGTTTCACGCGGGCTTACACCCCGTGGAGCCCCATGAAGCTATGACGGGAGGAGATGAACCCGAGGAGGAGCCACCCCTTGCTGAGACCAATAATGAAGGTGATGAATGGGCCAACCATTCAGTTCAAGAATTTCGGTCCGACGGAATGGAAGGAGGGCACATATCTAGGGAGCTCAAAGACTTTCTGGATTGCTGCAGCTTATATCCGGAATATCTTCTCAAGAAAGTCCCTCGTCTCGGACATGAAGAGTGGAAGGCTGAAGTAACCATCCTATCTAACGGTAAGGTTGTCACCCGGCACTTCACACTCACAAGGAGAGCTACAAGGGCAGAAGCTATCGATGATTCTGCATGGGAAGCACTCACCGGACTATGCTACGCCTTCCATGAGCAGCTTGAGGACACAACTTTTGAGCTGCACCCGTATCGGAAGAGTGGTACAAGGGAGATCATTGGACCCCATGTAACAGCTCTTTCCAACCCACAAGCTGCTGACAAGTCTCAGAGGTTTCTCGTGGAGTTAGGAAACCGATACGCAAGCGCACAAGAAGAGATCCGTTACCTCCACAAGAAGCTGTATTTGCTGGAGAAACAAGAGGAGACTGATGCCAACGTGGGAGCAAATGGAGCACCAGCATCATCTAACCCTACATGGACTGCTGACTCACCATGGCGTGCGCCCATGTATGGACCACCCCCGTCACACGGCGAGAACAGCACCGGTTCTCACGATTAAGTTTAGGTTTCCATTGAATAAAGCTGTAATAGGAACGTTAAGATCGTAGTAGCTTGAATAAGAGCGGTGTGATGAATTTTTGTGATGATTGCTTGTGTTTGTGTGCTAATGTGAGTTGTGGGATGCTTCGACGAATGTCCACATCCACATATAGTGGGGAGATGTGAGATGCTTCGGCACATGTTCACATCCTCATATGGGCTGAAATTTATAAAAGAAGATACTAAGTTCATATACCTTGATGCATATAGTTGGGAAATCACTTCTTTTAATTCTGAATTATATTTCGAGAGTAAGCATTAAAATAAGGGGGTAGACTTTTTCGCCAACCTTATTGTCTTGGATTCCCAAGGGACTGATATAATACTTGGAATGGACTGGTTAAGCAAGTACAACGGAGTGATTCAATGTGCTCAGAGGATCGTGAAGTTGACAAATGAGCATGGTATTCGTATTGAGTTCGAGTCAGCCCAACCAGCAACCGAGAAGGCAGCGCTGAATCACGTCGAAGAAGCAACATTGGAAAGCATTCCGGTGGTTCAAGAATATTCAGATGTGTTCCCGGGAGAACTTTCAGGTATGCTACCTGACCGAGACATTGAATTTGCCATTGATTTAGTACCCGGAACTGCACCTATAGCGAAGAGGCCGTATAGGATGCCCGCTAATGAACTAGTGCAGCCCAATAAGCAAATTCAGGAGCAGCTAGAAAAGGGTTTTATATGCCCAAGCTCGTCACCATGGGGAGCCCCCGTGCTCTTCGTAGACAAGAAGGATGGGACCCCAAAGGATGTGTGTGGACTATAGGTCTCTCAACGAGGTGACGATCAAGAATAAATACCCGCTGCCCCCGCATAGAGGACTTGTTCGATCAAATGAAAGGTGCCCGAATTTTCTCCAAGATTGATCTTCGGTCAGGATACTTCCAGCTGAAGATTAAGCCCTCCGACATACCCAAGACTGCATTTCGAGCACGGTATGGTTCGTATGAATATACCGTTATGTCTTTTGGGTTAATGAATGCACCCACATACTTTATGTACCTCATGAATAAGGTCTTCATGGAGTACATGGACAAGTTCATCGTGGTTTTTATCGACGACATCATGGTGTATTCGAAAGCGAGGAAGAACATGAAGAACACTTGAGATTGACATTGCAGAAACTGCGAGAGCATCAATTGTATGCCAAGTTCAGCAAGTGTCAATTTTGGCTAAAGGAAATATCGTTCCTAGGCCACGTCATATCCGAAGGAGGAGTATCGGTTGATCCCGGAAAAGTGGGAGATGTTTTGAAGTGGAATCAACCGTGGAATGTAAGAGATATTTGGAGTTTCCTTGGGATGGCTGGATACTACCGCCGGTTCATCAAGGATTTCTCCAAAATAGCGAAGCCTATGACTGAATTGCTAACGAAAGGGAAAGCATTTCAGTGGACACCAGCGTGTCAAGAAAGCTTTGAGGAGCTAAAGAAGAGATTAACCACAGCGCAAGTTTTGGTATTGCCGGACGTGAGCAAGAGCTTCGACATATATTGTGACACATCAAGACAAGGGCTTGGATGTGTGCTCATGCAAGAAGGACAAGTGGTAGCCTATGCGTCGAGACAACTAAAGAAACATGAGATAAATTACCCCACACATGACTTGGAACTTGGAGCCATGGTACATGCCTTGAAGATTTGGAGGCATTATATCCTTGGCCACCGATGTGAGATCTATACGGATCGCAAAAGCCTCAAGTATATATTCACGCAAACGGATCTGAATTTGAGGCAACGTCGATGGTTGGAACTCATCAAGGATTATGACGTTGGAATCAACTATCACTACGGAAAGCCAATGTAGTAGCTGATGCATTGAGCCAAAAAGGAGCATGTCACCAACTCATGGTTCGGGAGCTGCCACCCGAGCTGCGTAAGGAGTTTGAACGGTTGCATCTCGGACTTGAACAAGATGGAGGTGATAGAACTGAACTCCTCGCTGGAACAAGAGATACGAGATGGCCAAGCAACGGATGAAGAAATCAAGGAAATCAAGGAAAGAATCCAACAAGGCATAGAAAAGGATTTCAAGGAAGACGAGAAAGGCACGCTTTGGTTAGGGAAAAGGATTTGTGTGCCTAACGTGAAGCACATCCACGACACGATATTAAAGGAGGCACATGACTCACCTTATTCCATACACCCCGGCTGTACAAAGATGTACAAGGACCTGAAAACTTGCTATTGGTGGGATGGTATGAAAAGGGACATAGTTGAATATGTTGCCTTATGCGATACGTGCCAACGGGTGAAGGTCGAACATCAAAGACCCGCTGGACTGTTGCAGCCATTGAAAGTACCCGAGTGGAAGTGGGAAGGCATCAGCATGGATTTCATCGTTGGATTGCCACGTACTCAATCGGGTTACGACTCTATTTGGGTTATCGTGGACCGATTGATGAAAACAGCCCATTTCCTTCCTGTTAGAACCAAGTACAGTGTTGCACAACTAGCCGAGCTGTATATGGAGCAAATCGTGTGTCGCCATGGAGTTCCGAAGAGGATAGTTTCAGATTGGGGTTCTCAATTTACCTCTAGGTTCTAGAAGAAGCTGCATGAAGCCATGGGTACACGACTGAATTTCAGCTCCGCTTATCACCCGCAAACCGACGGGCAAACTGAGAGGACAAACCAAATTTTGGAAGACATGTCGAGAGCTTGCGCCTTGAAACATGGGCGTAGTTGGGAAATGAGCTTGCCGTATGCTGAATTTTCATACGACAACAGCTATCAAGCCAGCTTGAAGATGTCCCCTTTTGAAGCATTGTATGGTAGAAGGTGTAGAATGCTGCTGTTCTGGAATGAGACCGGAGAGAGCCAAGTGTTTGGACCTGAAGTGCTGCAAGACGCCGAGAAGCAAGTCCAGACGATACGAGAAAATTTGAAGGCTGCTCAGTCACGACAAAAAGGTTATGTGGACAATAGGCGAAGAAAATTGACCTTCGAAGTAGGAGACTTCGTGTATCTTAAGGTATCGCCTATTCGAGGCCAACGACGGTTCAACGTCAAGGGCAAATTAGCACCTCGCTACATCGGGCCATTCAAGATTTTGGGCAAGCGAGGAGAAGTAGCCTATCAACTAGAGCTGCCAACGCACCTCTCCGATGTGCATGACGTATTTCACGTATCCCAACTCAAGAAGTTCTTAAGAGTACCGGAAGAACAAGTACCGATGGATGAGCTCGAGCTTCAAGAGGATCTGACCTCCGTGGAGCACCCCATCAAAATTTTGGACGTGAAGGAAAGGGTCACGAGGAACAAAGTGATCCTTTGGTGCAAGGTACAGTGGAGCCATCACACGGAAGACAAAACTACATGGGAGTGTGAGAAAGATCTCAAGGCAGAATTCCCTCATCTATTCTCCAATCTATCAAATCTCAAGGGCGAGATTCAGTTTAAGGGGGTAGGTTTGTAACACCCTGAAATTCATTTCCATGCATTGCGTACATTTTTTGTGTAGAGAAACATTATAAAAGAAGTAGAAATAGAGAAAGAACTATAGAAATGGAGAAAGAACTATAGAAATGGAGAAATAACCATAGAAATGGAGAAAGGAACCATAAAAATGGAGAAAGAACCATAGAAATGGAGGAAGGAACCATTGAAATGGAGAAAGAACCATAGAAATGGAGGAAGGAACCATAGAAATGGAGGAAAAACCATAGAAACGGAGAAGGGAATATTGAAATGGAGAATGGGGCATAGAAATGGAGAAGGGCATGTAGAAATGGAGAATAGGACATAGAAATGGAGAGGGGAATGTAGAAATGGAGAATGGGACATAGAAATGGAGAGGCGAATTTAGAAATGGAGCAAGTGACATAGAAATGGTGAGGAATGGGAAAAAGATAGCTGAAATGAGCCATTCCCAAATTTCCCCAAATTTCCTCCAAAATTTCTAAATTCCCCATTTTCCAAAAAAGGGAATTTTCCTCACATTTTGGGGATAAAATCCCCAAGGCTGCCGCACCACAAGAGATAAGTTTGTTAAGATCCAAAAAAATTTGAATAGGACTCTTATTTGAGCTCCAATTAGAGTAGGACTCCTATTTTCCCCCTTATAAATATAACCCCCACCCCCTTGGCTGACCCCTCTCTCTTTTGGTCGTCCCCCCTGCTGCCGAGACCCCTTCCCTGCTGCCAAGTCTCCAAGTTTCCCCCCTTGCCGGAATTTGTCCGCCGTCGAGCTCCGTCGAGCCCCGCCGTGGCCGGAGAAGAAGCCCGACAATCTGTCCTGCCCTAATCTTCCATAGAAAAATTCCCACTGCTGCCATTGCTAGGAGGAAGGCCCTGCCACCAAAAGGAAGTGAGGTAGGTCACCATTACCCATCTTACAACGTCGCCACTATTTCTACGCATCCGTTTTTTCACCCCCTTCGAGCAGAAACTTTTACGTGTGGACGGATCATGTTTTGATTGATTTTTGACGGTGGAATTGATCTAGATCTTGAGTCAAGATCATCACCACGTCCACACTTGATCCCTACACCCTTGTTCATCATAAAACCCCATGAAAGCCCATTAAAACATGCAAGAACACATACAAACTGGTTTAATAAAACAGCACCATAGGATTTGCATTCATCTACCCCATTGCATCTTGAGTAAAGTTTGTGCATGATGATTGATTGCTGTAAATTTTGTATGTGCGTGATCGTGAGTAGAAGGACAAGCTCAAGAGGCCATCTACGAGGATCTACAGCACCAAGACTTCGAGCCGCTCGAACAACAAGAACCACGGGAGCAAGGCAAGTGCCCCTTGACCATATTGATCCCATGTTTTCAAACTGTTTTGTTTGCAAAAACGTGTATGCTTGAGTCAACTTGATGGGACACCTTTTTATAGGAGTTTACTAGTTTTGTTAACCATACTTGTCGCCGGGAAAGTTGATGAGTCGGGTATGGTCGTTTTTCTATTTTGCTTCGCTTAACTTACAGGATACGGGAAGCTGAAATAAAACATGTCTAGCTACTGCACTCATATGAACAATGATGATGAGAACTTGATGATGTTAATGAGCATAGAATCGGGGAGATCTAGGCAAGCTTGGTTCGTGGATGTTGCTGAATGAGATGGTGGTTTACTTGCCGTAGATCTAAAGACCAGTTCAAACCAGCACATGCTAGGAAAACAGTGCCACCACAATGCCAAATATGGGTGCGGCTTAGCTGACTAATTAGGTGTGTTGCTAGCTTGTTATGGACCATGGATGGCGTGGGCAATGGGAGTCGAGGAGGACTGCACTGGGAACTCATGGCACAAGAGGGGGCCCGTGGGTGGGAGAATGGTGATTCGAGCCTGCCGGTGAAACCTCAGTGAGTCCATACATCTAGTAGCCCCTTTGTAAAGGCTATTTTGTGATCTCTTGGCCATACACCGACGGTTGTGTACTGGTATAATGGAGGTTTTGCAGTCGCCGACG
Organism: Neostapfia colusana; assembly: GCA_030760725.1. Lineage (NCBI taxonomy): Eukaryota > Viridiplantae > Streptophyta > Magnoliopsida > Poales > Poaceae > Neostapfia > Neostapfia colusana. Next base: position 30,925,183 of record JASWHV010000005.1, on the reverse strand, counting down.
GGTGACAAAATCACAAACTTGTGGGTAAAGTGGTGCCACCTCTGCAGAGTGTAAAACTATCATGATAGCCGTGCTTCCGGTCACAAGCACCTCGCCGACTCACATGATTAGAGGGAAAACTTGGGATGGATATTTGGTATGGTTATGGTATGTTCATTGGGATTGGTTTTGGAACTGTTTTGAGTCATAAAAATTAGTTTGCCTTCGGTTATATGAATATGAGATGGTTATGAATACTTATGAGTATGAGGATAACTTGAGAAAGATTATTGGCTGGTTGAGACTTGATAAATGGTGAATTATGATGAAAAAATGTTTCTGATTACTTTGTTATATTGGGATTTAATTCATCTAGACTTAGTTGCTGTTTTTACCATGTTTGTGAAAAAAATTGCTTGCTGCAATGAGCCTTTTTGTTCCATACCTTGTTATAAGCTACATGTCATACTTTTCCCGCACTTGCTGAGTACAACATGTACTCACCCTTGTATTACCACATAAACAACAGCTACAGGAGATGAGTACTTCGAGGACCATGTGGAGTACTAGGCGCGCGAAGTCAACATGCCTGTGGAGTTGAAAATTGGAGCCTGCTGTTTAGTTATTTCCGCTGTCATTTAGAGACTTCCTCTACAAGAATAAGTTGGATATTCATGAGTGAGACATTGAGTAATTGTAATAAAGTACTTAAACACTATTTGTACGTGTTTATATTCTGAATTCAGTTTGTGGAATACATGTGTATGTGTGATGAACATCCTGGGCACACATATGCATTCACTTGGTTCTATTTTCAGAACTGGGTGTCACACTGGGTAGCTAACTCTGCCCCCTCGTACCACACCACTCCCGATACTGGTATACTTTCTTCCACCCACCCTCCCCACCCTTCTTATTCTTCATCTATCGTTGTCGGGAATGGATCTGTTCTTTCTGTCACCTCAGTAGGTGACTCGGGTTCTCCGGGTTCTTTCCAGCTTAAGGATGTTCTTGTTGCCATGGCATTATTTAGAACCTCTTTTCTGTTTGTCGTTTTACCACTGATAACCATGTTTCTATCGAGTTTGACCCTTTTGGTTTATTTGTGAAGGATCTTACTACCCGACGTCTTCTTTTCCGATGTGAGACATCGGGGCCCTGTACACTCTTCGCCTTCCTAATTCTGCTTCATCCACGCCTTATGCTCTGACTAGGACAGCTTCGTCCACTTATTGGCATCGCCTGCTTGGCCATCCTGGTGTAGATGTCATGTCTAAGTTGTCTAGTAGTTTAGTGATTTCATGTACTAGGGGCACACACGAGTCTTTGTGTCATGCTTGTCAACTTCGTCGCCATGTTCGGTTCCGTTTCTGAGCTCTATCACTCATGTTGAGCAGATTTTTAATCTCACTGTGATTTTTGGGCATCACCTATTCTCAGCGTTTTGGGATATAAATACTATTTGGTGGTGCTTGATTATTTTTCCTATTATTCTTGGACTTTTCCCTTGCGTCTTAAGTCTGATACATTCGTGACTCTCTCACTTCTTCGCTTGGGTGTCCGCTCAGTTCGGGCGCACTATCAGGGCTGTCCAGTGTGATCACGGGCGCGAGTTTGACAACTCTATGTTCCATGACTTTCTTCTTTCTCAGGGTGTCTAGTTTCGCATGTCTTGCCCGCACACTTCTCCTCAGAACGGCAAGGCCATTGTCAGGGTACCCCGTGGTCTACAAGCTGAACAAGTCCTTGTATGGTCTGAAGTAGGCACCCCGGGCTTGGTATAGCCGGTTTGCCTCCTTCCTGGTGTCGCTAGGCTTTGCAGAGGCAAAAAGTTGGACATCTCGCTCTTCGTCTATTGACGTGAGGGTGATACTGTGTATCTCCTCCTATACGTCGATGATGACATTGTCCTCACGGCGTCCAGTATAGCTCGCCTACGGTGCACCATCTCTGCTTTGCAGCGGGAGTTTGCTATGAAGGATCTGGGTCAACTTCACCACTTCCGGAGTGTTGCGGTCGAGCACCGACCTGATGGCCTGTTTCTTCAACAGCGATAATACTGCCTGGATATCCTTCATTGAGTGGGCATGGCTGATTGCAAGCCGTGCTCCACTCTGATGGATACTCAGGCTAAGGTCTCCTCTGTCGATGGGACCCCCGTCAACGATCCCTTTGCTTACAGGAGTCTTGCAGGTGCCCTCCAGTACCTCACCTTCACCAGGCCGGATATCTCCTACGCGGTTCCGCAGGTGTGCCTCCACATGCATGATCCACGGGAGTCGCACCTCACTGCTGTGAAGCGGATCCTCCGGTACCTGTGAGGCACCCTTGACTACAACCTTCTCCTTCGCCGTGACTCGACATCTAAGTTGGTCGTCTACACCGATGCTGACTGGGTGGGTTGCCCGGACACGCGCCGGTCCACCTCTGGCTACGCCGTCTTCTTGGGCGGCAACCTCATCGCCTGGTCCTCGAAGCGGCAACATGTGGTGTCCCGTTCCAGTGCTGAGGCGGAGTACCGCGCTGTGGACAACGGTGTAGCTGAGGCCTCCTGGCTTCAGCAGCTGCTTCAGGAGCTCCACTCTCCTCTCGCCCGGAGCACGTTGGTCTACTGCAACAATGTCAGCGCCGTCTACCTCTCCATCAACCTCGTCCAGCACCAGCGCACGAAGCATGTGGATGTCGACCTCCACTTTGTTGGTGAGCGGGTCGCCCTTTGTGAGATTTGGGTTCTTCACATCCTGACGTCATCGCAGTTCGCTGACATCTTCACAAAGGGTCTCCCTTCGTCGGTGTTCTCCGAGTTTCGGTCCAGTCTCAACATTTGCAGTGGCTAGATGTTGAGACTACGGGTGTTAGAATATTCTGTGTATAGGGGTATTTTAGTCTTTTGAGTGAGGCTTGACATCCTATATATGTATCCCCTTGACAGCCCATTAGGGTTAATGAAATTCCAGTTTTATTCCTTCTAATTAAGATTAACTAAGAATTCTTATTTCATGAATTTCTTTCAAGGCGCTTTCCCATTGTATTCCACTGGAATTCTCCAAGGACCGGACATTACTTGAGAAATAACCTCAGAGTACTTGGCTTAGTTGCAGACTCGATTTCAGAAACATACTTAGATTCACAGATATCTGACACTTGGGTCATTATAACACTGTCAGTTTGAAATAAATTTTAGCTATCAGTGAAGGAATATTTTACATAAGCGTGGTGATTGAATAGGATGAATGTGAATCTTTGCCACATATTTCTGTCAGACCGCTCACCAACCTCATTAAGTTACCTCAAATAGTTTTGAACTGCCTATTGATTGTTTACACTTTGTGCTACATAGAAGATGAACCTACCCGTATCGTACTACACAGATGCATGGTTTTTCCTTGCATGATAGATAGTATCAAGTGTCCGTTTCAGATTGCGCTTTTATTTGATTGCCCTATAGATGCATTTTAGGTAGTTATTGCATTTGAAGTATTTGTAGTTCTAATTTGCATCAAGACTGCTCTCCATTTTGGACCTACGTGATTTCTTTACAGCTAATAGTCATATCTTTCAGTTGAGTTCTCTATTTCCTTAAGTTGATGTTCATGCCACAAAATTTTGCAACCCTTGTTGATCCACATCCATTGCCTTAGTAATTTCTTTGACAGATCTTTTTCTTTGTGAGGATAGAGTAATTGACTATGTTTTTCCTGATTAAAGATGGAGCAGAAGTTCAATAATTGAGAATAATGGTTTATTTCTTTGTGTTTGTAGATCATCTTTAGTTGAATTATATTCTCTATCAAGTAATTCCTTTTGGTATTTTAGATTCTTTTCCCCATGAGGGTTAAAGACATGTTATGTTGTTATGATACCAAATCATGAATGAAAATAATGGGAAAGGCTGTCTAATATAACTTGTGCACATCTCTTTTGTACTGAACAATACTCCTCAACAATCCAAACTATAATGTCATACTGGTAGAGGAATATTCTGTGATTCAATTCAATAGATTACCAAGGCTCGGCACCATTACCACTGGATTTGTTAATAATACATGTCCAGTGCTGTACTATCCATTTCACAAAAAGGGACGTACTGTAATTTCTTGATCCTGTAACCTGTTAATTTCTTACCAGTTCAGTTTGGCATGTCAGTTTGCAACACCCTTCGTGTCTAAATGTTAGTAGCTGAACTCTTACCGGAGTTGGGGCAATTTTTTCTGGTTTATTCCTCACACAATGCCATACCCAATGAAGGATTAGGATTACATATTTATAGCTGGCTCAAGACTACCAAGCATATGCCAAGATGCTAGTCTAAGATGATGTCCTTCAAATGTTGTCCTAGAAGATGCTTAGTGACGGGTTCTAGCCCTTGAACCCAGGGAAAGAGGCAAGGGGGCGTCCCACGAGGGATGACGGAGCAGGCCCGAGCCCACACTCGGAAGGAGGCGCGACGAGAAGGTCAAGGTCGACTCCTGGGCAGGACGCAAGACTCATCCCCAAGGTGACTCAGAAAGAAAGTCTGAGCTCCCGTGGGAGAACCCGAGCCTGACCTCGGGTAAGAGAGAAGCAGGTGGCCTTCAATGCGGGGCAGGCGCCGCCTTAGCCGAGTGGGAGGGTAATCGAGTACCCCCTGTTTTTTATTATCCATGTATTGCATCCTATTGAATAAGTCCAGAATTGTTATAATCTCATGACATGTGTATGCAAGTAGTAAGAAAAACAAATACGAAATATTAGACGCACTTACAAGCACTAGACGAGTAGCAGGTTGATTTCGAGCATACCTCGATAGAAAAGGCTCCGCTGATCTTCAAGGAGAAGGGCGCATTTACCTTCTGCAATGCTCAAGAATGCTTCTTTTGGCACGCGAAATGTGACGTAACAAATGTCATATTTTGTGCTGGCAGTGATGTACTACTCGTGCATTCTTCTGAGCGAGAAAGATTGTTTGCAAAGTTGTGCCGATGTCATGAATGGCTTCCCATTCTCATAATCAGGAGAAACGTCCGGAATCTTTTATACCGGAACTCCTAGTTTAACTATAGCCGTCTCCCGAGTATAGTTCACACCGTCTTCTTCTCACTCCTCAATGTTTTTCTAATGCTGGCTCATGTGAAGCACGAGATGCATTAGATTTTGTAATATTTTCTTCATTTTTTTCCAAATATTCTGACACTTCTTTAGAAGGTTCCTTATTTTCGTATGAGCTAACATTCATAGGAACTGACCGAGGAGTAGTTGTCGGAAGTTGGACATTGGCCTGTTGTCAAACCTGTTGTTCAACTGATTGCTCTTTCTACCAGCAGCTTGCTCTTGTACTGTTTTAAGTTATTGTTCAACTGGTTGCTCTTGGTTATCTTTACTAGCAAGGTTACTATCATCCTCGCTGGGACATAGCGGGAGTGGATCTTCTTGGACTTTTGGTGAAGAAGACGGGGTTGCAGTCTTTCGAGATGCGATAGGGCTAGACCTCGGCTCATCATCCAACAACACGATATCGCGTCGGTGCCAAAGGATTAACTGATTGACGGCCTGTGCCAGAGTCGTGATCCCCTCAGGTGTGATGTGGTCTATTTCATAATCTTCATAATCATTATCAATGATCTAAAGAACTTGCACCATGGCATAATATGATAGAAGTGAATTGCCGTTGAAGACAAGATTCGGCTTTGTCATAGCAGTGGCAACCTGTTTTGTTTTGTTCCCTGCTCTGCCCATCGGGACAAGAAGATGACAATATGTGTCCTCAATAATATCATCAACAGGGAACTTATGGGTTGACCCTGAGCCTGGCACAGAACCTACGCTGCTAGGGTAGGAAGTTGGAGATATAAATGCTCCATTGCCACGGGAACCATCGCTCTATTCTGTGGTGTTAATTGTCCCGATTTTATAAGTTCATCTATTCTTTCTTTCACAGAAGTCTTGACCTTTTGATCAATCGTATCTTCAATTGTCTTCTTGAACTTGTCACGTCTTCTATATAACTCTTTATCGTTCGGGAAACCATTTCTCCAGGACATCTGAGAAGAGATCGCTCAAACCCATCCACCGTGTTTAGGGTTACCTAGGATAGCGGTAGGTTGGTCATTCTCCCTCTTCAGCTTGAAGAGACCCTTCTGTTGCTTTTCAATTACTTCTTTCATTTTTTTCTCTACTTGGTTCACATAGTCGGGCTTTTCAACTTTACCCTCGCTGGTTAAACCTGACCGAGCTAAGATCCACCACTTAGTTCTCTCATCGCAGCCTTGTAGCGAGTCAGGATTTCCCTTACTGACAGTTTCTCTAATATTTTGTTCCATTTCTCAACTTTGGGGTCATATCCGGCAAACCCCAAGCGATGATGGTATTTGTTATTTTTGGCAAGCTCTAACCTAAATTCACTTAGTGCTTTAGCCTTAGGTGTGGTCTTTTGACGAACAAATTCTTGCCACTAAGCTTGTGTGATTTTTCCCATCTTCTTCGGGCTAGGGACCTTATTGTCCTTAACATAAGCATTCACTTCACTCTTTCAGCCACGAAACTTGTTGCCGCAAGAGACCAATTTTGCTTTCTTTACGAGCCTGAACTGCTGGATTCACTAAACTCAACATCGTCGGCTTCATTGCAGCACCAGTCTTCTTAGAGCTTTCCATGTTAGAACTTGAAAAGCAACAGAAGGGTTTTCTTGTTATAGTACTCAGTAATTACAAAGACATCATAATATGTAAAATCACATCCTAATATATAAAATAGAGTGAACATGGTGGATTTACAAAGACAACATGTATCCCTATTATAGTACTCAGTGATTACAAAGACAACATGGACTACCTGTTAGCACAACAAGACTATCTCCTTTAACACAACTATTCTAAACAACTAATTGGTGCCGGTATGAACACACACAGAAAATGTACAAGAAATAATTGAGCTAAATTTGCTTTGCTTTCTGATGTAAATAATTAATTTTCTCTCTAAACAATTTGCTCTCTCGTCCACCTTCAAACAAAATCTAAACAATTAATCTAAGCAATTGTCAAGGTCTCTAAACAAGTAATCTAAACAATCTAAAAGGGGGGGGGGGGGGGTCGGCGCAATGGGAGAGCGCCGGCGGTGGGGGACGGTGGGGAGGGGGCAGCGCAAGGTGAGGGTAGATGCCGAGAAGGAGGAGGCGGCGCGAAGAGGATTAAGGCGCGGGGGTGCGGCGGCGATAATGTTGGAGGGGGATAGAAAAGGGAGGAGGGAGGTGGCGGTGAGGGTGAGGACGACACTTGGCCGGCGGTGAGGGCGAGGAGAGAGGCGGCACGGGGGAGGGGAGAGGGAAGGAGGCGACGCACGGGGACAGAGAAGGGAGGAGGGAGAGAAGGGAGGAAAGAGGCGTACGTACATAGATGGCAACAACAACGAAGCTCGACGGCGAGGACGAAGCTCGGCGGCGAGGGTTTTGGTGGTGAGGGTTTTGGCGGCAAAGGAAAATTTTGACAGCCTGACGGCACCTAAGAAATCTCCAGGGTTGGGTTTTTTGGGGGAGACCAAGCGGCCTTATATCGGCGCATATTTTCACCGGTGGCTCTTTGTTAAATACCGCCTATGAAGATGTATTAGTGTAGGTGGTTTGTAAATTGTAGTTTAGAACCGCCTGGGCAGCCTAATATAGGCACGATTTCACAGGCGGCACTTAGTTAAACACCGTCTGTGAAAATTGTTTAAATTATGTTATTTCTAGACAACCTTATATAGGTGAAGATTCACAGGCGGCTCTTAGTGAAACACCGCCTGTGAATAATGTTTAAATTATGTCATTTCAAGTATATTTGTCCGTTACCACTTCGCGTGCAGAGATAATAAATGTGTATCATTGCCACAATGAACATATAGAACCGCAATCACTTTGCAATTTAGAGATAAACATTTGGAACTCAATGAACATTTCATAGTTTATACATATTGCGTGCCCTCTAAACTATACGTTTCGGAGTTATATTCCTATGAAGCTCCCATCGATCGATCTAAACTGTACTATCGAGCTTGCTCCCAAACACGTCTCTTATATTCCCCTGGATCCTAAAAATAAGATTGACATTCTTTAAATTGACAAATGTCAAATGAGGAATGATATATAATCTAGGTTGCTCACTAACACAAAGTTACTAACCTTGATAAGTAGATTATAGCAATCATTTTCAACATCGGGTGCATTTGGCTGATGAAGTAAACACTGAACTTCAAGTAGTAAAATTCTGACATTAATACTAGGGCACCACTCATACGAAATATCAATTTAAGCAACATAAAAACCACTTCAAATAAGTTTGTGAACAATTACTAATTACTTGAGCAAAATAAGTCTATCTTACACTCTCTTAATCAAGAACCCAAGGCAGAGAAATCATGAGCGATGGACATTCGAATGGAGGAAACCAGGTGGAAAGGCGCATCTCAGAGATACCAAGGGATAGTCCTCCGAGAAGGAGATTGTCAGTGGGTAGTAATCGCCTTCCCAGTCAGTCTACAAAGGAAATTCATAAGGGGATGATGGTTATACTAGATTGTGCTTATTCTTCTTGACTTACCCCTTCTTTACTAGGGACGATGCACTGTCACTTCATTAAGTCTCCTGACTCACGCTTCGCAGAGAAATTGGACAACAAGTGACGCAAATGGCGATCCATGAAATTAAAAATACCAAAAACAAACAAGATGGAAAAGCAAAACTACAGAGTGACCGGTGTGCCATATGTACATACATGGGGGTGTTTCTTGCACCACACCAAGCGCTCCTCCTTGTGTCGGCCATGCGCCAGGTCGTTAATAAAGTTCCCAACCATGAACGACGACGACGACGTAGAATAGGAGGGAGTAGTGACGGCGGCAACGACGACGGCGATGGTGAACAATGGACGGCACGCGGCAGTCACACTGGAGTTGGTCGATCGCTAAGGGTTCAAAGAGAGAGCGGCTAGATTTGGACAGAAAGGAAATGTGTGGCCCAAGGAGGAGGAGGTGCGGAGAACATAATTGTAGCCGGTGGTGAAGAAACGGGCGAGATAAAAGCGTGTCTTCCATTGTTGACAAAGTGAGACGAGCGGCTCGAGGAGGAAGAGCTGTGGAGAACTTAATTTCAGCCAGTACGGTAGTGCAGAGAAGTGCAACCGGCATGCGAGACCCTCCTCCCTCCTCAAAGATGAATTAAACACTGCCTACAAAGATGTATTATCACAGGCGGTTTTTAATATAGAACCGCCTGTGAAAAAAGAGAGAGCGAATGGAGTTGGACGGAAGGGAAACACGCGGCTCGAGGAGGAGGAGGTGCGGAGAACTTAATTGCGGCCGGTGGTGAAGAGACAGGCAAGATAAAATCCCGTCTTCCATTGTTGACAAAGGGAGACAAGCAGACCGAGGAGGAATAGCTGCGGAGAACTTAATTGTGGTAGGTACGGAGGTGCAGAGAAGTTTACTAAGTTTAGGATTAATGAGAACAATAACACGGGACAAACCCATGGTAACATCTGGTTAGAAGAGTAACAGGGAACAAACATACAGCAACATCGTGACTAGAGTAACATGGGACACATCAAGGATAACATACGTACAAGTGTTTTTACTTTTTCTTTAATCTTGGATAGAGCGTACCAATAATTATACCAGCAAAAAAAACAACACGGAAATGTTGCATCAGGATCATAGTTAAGTAAGAGGAAAACAAAGTAGGATTACCATCCGAGAGAGTATTTCAGAAGATGCTATTAAGGGTACTGTACAAACATCCAGTCCTCATACATTGTCCACAAAAATTGAAGAATATAACTTCGAGTTCAGAACAGAATAACTAATATGAAAGCACGTCGAGGAGTTATCACATCCAGCCATGGTTCCTCGCCATTCGATGGTGCCGACTCTTCTTCTTATCACTATGTTTTTCAGAATTGGAGAGCCCAACTTCCATAACATGACGTTGGATGGAGTTGATGTCTTCCCGTTTCCATTTGCGCTTCAAGTTGGGATAGACTGGGCATATCAGGTAGCCGTTGGGGTGCTCGATGACGCGCAAATTGTCGCCGTGTGGGACTGACAATTTGTATCCATGATACCTGTCATCATCGGAGTCCGTGCTAATGTACCCTGGCAAGGGGCACTGCTCCTGGACCGGAGATGGCGAGGAAGCCTGACGAGAGAGAAGCAGCACGCAAATCTCATAAGAGGTAAATGCATCGATGCAGGCATACTCCACCTGCTGTGGCGACAGGATCACCTTATCCCACTTATCACACTTGATGTCCTTCACCTTGTCGATGTGCACATTCATCACCTCGAGCGCCAGGGTTTTGAGCGATGCCAACATAAGTTCCGATCGGTGCAGCACCTTCACGGCGAGGTCCCGGAGCTCAACCACATTTGCTACCTCGGAGTCATAGTCCTCGTGCAGCCTCTTTACGTCGCTACTGATACTGACGCCGGGAAATCTATTGTGCGGATAGGCGAAGAAGTTTTTTAAGGCACTCTCCGGGACCTAGTCCGCGTGAATGATCTGGAAGACGAGGCAGTGGCAGCCCCCACAGAGCTGCAGGACGGCCGTCTTGTACGACTTGCGCCTGTTCGGGTTCTTGATGTCGTACCACTCTGTGTCCAGGCCGACGATAAGGGGCCCCGGGTTGTTCCTAGAAACCTGCAAAAGGAAGCGCTCGACATCGGCGCCGGAGGACATGACTGTGGTCTAGATCACGGTGCTGTTCAACATGACCTCGGTGGTATAGGTTGCATCACTCTGTGTCGCCAACTGTGTTGGCGGAGCCGCCGGGACCAGAGACAACCATCAGGAGCGGTTCACCGGCAGACCACCAGAATGTTGCAGCTTGGCTCCCTGGTTGGTCGCCTGCGGGCCATAAGAAGGATGCCGCTTGGCTCCAGCTGCTTGCATTTTCCGCCTTGATGATCACCAGCGGAGAGGCGAGACGAAGATCGTGCAGACGCCATGGTTGTGAAGAGTGAGGAAGATGGAAGGGCGCTGCAAGGAAGATGAGGAAGGGCGCGGCAACTGCTTATTATAAAGGCATTTAAGATTCTAGCCGTCGCAGCACCATCGACGAGGTGCCATAACTGAATGATGGATAATTTAAATTTTGACATGTTGGATTGGTTTAAAAAAATTAACAAAATTCATACATGTATAAATAAGACAATATGTTCATACAAGCCAACTTTAGTGGATGATCCATTTTTTAGGAGATATAAAAATCTGAATAATATGTGCATATAAATTACTGATATATTTACCAAAACATAACAATGTTACCTATATAAGTTTTAAACTTTTTGTTCCATCTGGTATATATTAATTTTTACATAATATAGAAAAAAAGAATCATCGAGTTTGGATTTAATTTGCAGAATCTATACATATTTGAGTATTTACATTGCAATCTAAATAAAAAATGAAGCAAAGGAAGAAGAAACTGAAGAGAGGACCTATGAAGAGGCAATTATCGCAGACGGTTTTTAATATAGAACCGCCTGTGAAAAAAGTTTACTAAGTTTAGGATTAATTAATATTCTTGATCAAAATAAGGGGGCTTATAAAAGCCAAATTCCAAGTTCTTGTAATATGATTTAGTACTACAGGTGCCCATTAAATTTCACTTGGAAAAACCTTTAAAATTGGTTAGAACATGAAAAACAAATAAATAGGTTATTTGTCATTTTTGTATCTTGCATAATACATTGATTTTGTGAGTGCATTTTTCTATGGGACTTTTTAGTCATCATACCAACCTCTATAATTTTTTTCAGTTTTTTAAAAAATGTTTAAATCAATGTGTGTTCAAAATTTTAAGAATGCCTCATATGTATATGAGCAATTCATTAGAATGATGGATAATTTGAATTTTGACATGTTGGATTTCTATAAAAAAATAACAAAATTCATACATGTATAAATAAGACAATATGTTCATACAAACAAACTTTCAGTGGAAGAACCATTTTTTTAGGAGATATGAAAATCTGAATAATATGTGCATATAAATTAATGATATATTTACCGAAACATAACAATGTTATCTATATAAGTTTTAACCTTTTTGTTCCATCGGGTATATATTAATTTTTGAAGAATATAGAAAATGAATTATCATGGAGTTTGGACTTAATTTGCAGAATCTATACATGTTTGAGTATTTACATTAGAATCTAAATAAAAAATGAAGCAGAGAAGAAGAAACTGAGCAGACCTATGAAGAGGCAATTATCACAGACGGTTTAAAAATGGACCACCTTAAACCCGCCTATGATAATGGAAGACTATATAAAGCACCGCTCGGGCACCGCAAAAACCTAACTTGGGAGATTTCACATCGACGCAAAATACATTTTCCCCTCGCAGCCGCTGCCATCCTGGTTATCGCTGCCGCAGCCGTCCTCTCCCTCGCTGCCAAGCCCACATCACCGTCCTCGCCTTCGCCTCCAAACGGGCGCACGTTGTCGTCCTCGCCTCCAAGTGCCATCACTGTACGCTAGATTTATGAACCTTGTGTTCAACTTTCAGCCTTCACTTGCATTTAAGAAATGGTTACTATCATATTTTTATTTTTACAATTCGACACAGAAGATGGACCGCCGAGCATGGATGTACAACATGCCAAGACCTGATCCTTTGTACATTCAAAATGTTGCAAACTTTATTGAAGCGTCCAAGAGACATGCGAAGATGCAAACGATAGATGACATATTATGTCCATGTATCGACTGTGAAACTATGATTGCTTGGATAGATACTACAATAATCCAATTTCTTTTGGTGAAAAGGGGTTTCAAAAAAAACTATGCAATATGGACAGAGCATGGTGAGTTAGATACACGTGAGGTGGATAAAGATGATGAGAGAGGTTCTGATGACGATAATGCTCATATCAATTATTGTAGTGACAATCAGGATGATGATGATGAGTTTGATTGTGAGGAGATATTATGTCACATCGAACCACATCTATTGATTTCTATGGGAGCAAGTAAAGGTTGAAGTAAAATGGAGACATTGCAGAATGCGGCGACGGAGCTCTTATATGATGAATCAAATGGTAGTGATAAAGAGGTTACTACATTACGTGCAGTCCTAGAACTACTAAAGTTGAAAGCCACAATCGGATGTTCCAATTGTAGTTTCTCTAATCTTTTGAATATTTTAGCAGAAATTCTTCCAAATCCCAATAAACTACCCAGAAGCAATTATAAAGCGAAGAAACTTATTTGCTCGATGTCACTAGGTGTGACAAAAATACACGCTTGTGTGAACAACTGTATTCTGTATCGCAAAGAGCATGGGATCGCAACTAGATGCCCCATCTACGGTGTCAGTGGATACAAGAAAGAATACAATCACCAGTATGTTACCAACATGAGTAAGACCCTGAAGAATAAGAAGAATATTATTGGCCCTGAAGGTGACGATGACGATACTTCTGACTATGCAGGCGGGAAGAATAAGATAAAAATTCCTGCCTTGGTGTTGTGGTACCTTCCAGTAATTGATCGCTTGAAGCGTTTGTTCTCAAAACCTAGGGAGGATGTATTTAGTTGGCATTCCGAGCAGCGCGGGAAGAATGAAAAACATATTCGACACCCTGGTGATGCAACTCAGTGGAAAAATTTTGATATTCAGTATCCAGAGATTGCAAAAGAAATCAGAAATGTAAGGTTTGCCTTGGGTACAGACGGAATGAGTCCGTTTGGTGAAAAAAGGAGCATACACAGCACATGGCCCGTGGTATTAATGATGTACAACCTACCGACGTGATTGTGTCATAAAAGGAAATATATTTTGTTATATATTCTTATACAAGGTCTGAAACAACACGGCATCGAAATTGATGTGTTCTTGGAACCTCTAATAGAATATATGGCAAAACTGTGGAATGAAGGGGTACGTACATGGGATGAGTACAAGCGGGAGCATTTCACGTTAAGAGCAATGATATTTGTTACCGTGCATTATTATCCCGGACTGTTTACATTATCGGGACAAATGAAAGGGAACAAAAGTTCTGTAAGGTGTGTGGATGGAACTGGATTTTTGTACCTCACTTCATCCAGAGATACGTTGTACATGAAACACCTGCGTTTCTTGACAGATACACACAAGTAAAGGAAGATGAAACAACAATTTGATAACACAATCGAGAAAGATATTGCACCAAAACATTACAGTGAAAAACTCGTGTTTAAATGGTCAAGAGCATTCAGGTTGCTTTTGGTAAGGGCAATAAATGTAAAGGAACAAAGAGAAAGAAAACTACATCTTTGGGTGATACAACTGACATGGCTTTCAAGAAATAATCGATTTTTTCAAGTATCTTCCATACTGGAAGAACCTGGAAATTTGCCATAGTATTGATTTGATGCATGTTATAAAGAATGTATTTGACAGCATCATTGGAACCTTGCTAGACATGCCGAGGAAAACAAAGGATGGATTAAAATCACGTATGGACCTAGTAAATCTTGATATGAGACCAGAGCTTCACCCGATAGAAAAGGCCAACGGGAAGCATTACCTTCCCCTAGCCAGCTACAACTTGACATTACAGGAGAAAAAGGCAATTTGCGAATGCTTGCGTGGGATCAGAGTGCCCATGAGTTTCTCATCCAATATCCGAAAACTAGTCTCATTGAAAGACTTGTCTTTATTCGGCTATAATTCTCACGACTGCCACATGATGATGACAGTGTTCCTTTCCATTGCAATAAGGGTCATCAAATTTGAGCAAGTAAAAGTTGTCATTGCGCGTTTGTGTTACTTCTTCAATGTAGTATCACAAAAGGTGATAGCCTAGGAAGATTTAGACTATTCGAAAACGTACATCGTCGAGATTGTGCAAGCTTGAGATGTGTTTCCCACCATCCTTTTTCAATATGCAAGTACACCGAATCATACATCTTGTTGATCAGATAAAAGCATTAGGGCTACTAGTTTTACATCATATGTTTCCGTTGGAGAGATATTTAGGAGTATTAAAGGGTTATGTGCGGAACCGTGCTCACCCAGAGGGTTCAATTATGGAAGGATACACTACTGAAGAAGTGATTGAGGGTTGCGCTAATTACATCAAAGATGGAAAGATGATAGGGTGCAAAGCATAAGGAATCTAGCGGAGGAACATAGATTTCGGGTGGGTAGTTGGAATGTAGGATCCTTGACGGGAAAGCTACGTGAGTTAGTAGATGTTGCCATTAGGAGACGAGTAAATATCCTTTGTGTACAAGAGACTAGATGGGTGGGTCAAAAGGCGAGAGAAGTCAAGAATACCGGTTTCAAGCTTTGGTATTCTGGTCGGCTGGGACTAGGAATGGAGTAGGTGTTCTAATAGATAAGAGTCTTAAGGATGGAGTAGTGGATGTTCAAAGACAAGGGGATAGGATCATCTTAATCAAGATAGTAATTGGGGACATTGTCTTGAACGTCATTAGCGCTTATGCCCCACGAGTTGGGCTCAACATGAGTGCTAAGAGGCAATTTCGGGAGGACTTGGAGGATATGGTTAGTAGTGTACCGATAACCGAGAAACTCCTCATAGGGGGACATCTCAATGGTCATGTGGGTGCAACTAACCTAGGATTTGAGGGAGTACATGGAGGTTTTGGATGCGGCGATAGAAATCAAGAGGGTAAGGACATCCTAGACTTTGCCGTAGCCTATGATCTGTTGATAGCTAACACCCTCTTTAGGAAGAGGCAATCTCACCTAGTGACCTTTAGTAGTGCCCAACACTCTAGCCAGATTGACTTTGTCCTCACTTGGAGAAAGGATAGACGGGAGTGTCTAGATTGTAAGGTGATCCCGGGGGAGTGTGTTGTGACACAACATAAGGTTGTGGTAGCTGACTTTCGCTTCCATACATGTCCTTTGCGGGACAAAAGTGTCAAAATCACAAGAACAAAGTGGTGGAAGTTGAAGGGAGAATCACAAGAATCCTTTGAAAATAGGGTGATCACAGAAGGACCCTGGGCAGAAAATGGAGATGTAGATAGTATGTGGATGAAGATGGCAACTTGCATTAGGAAGGTAGCTAGTGAGGTGTTTGGTGTGACAAGGGGAAAGAAACTTGTAGATAAAGACACTTGGTGGTGGAATGAGGATGCACAAAAGGCCATTAAGGAGAAGAAGGAGTGTTACAAGAGTAGGCATAATGATAGAAGCGCAAGCAACATGCTTAAGTACAAAGAGGCTAAGAAGAATGCAAGGCGGGTTGTGAGTAAGGCAAGAGGACAGGCCTATGATAAGTTATATGAGAGACTAGAGACAAAAGAAGGTGAAAAGGACATATACAAGGTAGCAAAAATCCGCGAGAGAAAGATGAGGGATCTCAATCAAGTTAAATGCATCAAAGATGAGACTGGCCGGATTAAGAATAGATGGCATGATTACTTTAATGGGCTATTCAATGATGGGAATGGGAGCACTATGGTTGAGTTGGATGACTCCTTTGATGACTCCAACAGGCGGTTCGTGCGGAGGATACAAGAGTTTGAGGTTAAGGAGGCCTTAAAAAGGATGAAAGGAGGAAAGGCCCTCGGCCCTGACGATGTCCCTATTGAGGTATGGAGATGTCTTGGGGACGTGGCAATAGTATGGCTCACAAAGCTATTCAACCACATTTTTCGGTCAAACAAGATGCCTGAAGAATGGAGGAAAAGTATATTAGTACCTATCTTCAAAAATAAAGGAGATATTCAAAGTTGTACTAATTATCGAGGTATTAAGCTTATGAGTCATACTATGAAGCTTTGGGAGAGAGTGCTTGAACACCACCTGAGGAAAGTGACCAATGTCACTAAAAACCAATTTGGTTTTATGCCTGGGAGGTCTACAATGGAGGCGATTTTCTTGCTTCGTCAGCTTATGGAGAGATATAGGGAGCAGAAGAAGGACTTGCATATGGTGTTCATCGACTTGGAGAAGGCGTACGACAAGATACCAAGGTCAGCCATGTGGTGGGCACTAGAGAAACATAAAGTGCCAACAAAGTACATTACCCTTATCAAGGATATGTACAATAATGTTAGGACAAGTGTGCGCGTAAGTGATAGTGAGACTGATGCATTTCCTATCACGGTAGGACTACATCAAGGATCAGCTTTGAGCCCATACATCTTTTCCTTGGTGATGGATGAGGTGTCGAAGGATATACAAGGGGATATCCCTTGGTGCATGCTCTTTGCTGATGATGTAGTGCTGGTAGATGAAACTAGAGATGGTGTTGATAAGAAATTAGAGTTATGAAGACAAACCTTAGAGTCCAAGGGGTTTAGACTTAGTAGGACCAAAACCGAGTATATGAGGTGTGACTTTAGTGGTGTTGGTCGTGAAGAGGGAAATATTAGTCTACAAGGACAAATAGTACCTAGAAGGGACTCTTTCCGATACATAGGATCAATGTTACAAAGCAATGGCGATATTGATGAGGATGTTTGCCACAAGATCAAGGTAGGGTGGATGAAATGGTGACAAGCCTCTGGAATCCTCTGTGATAGGAAAGTCCCACAAAAGCTAAAAGAGAAGTTCTATAGGACAGTGATCAGACCCGCGATGCTCTATGGGGCGGAATGTTGGCCAACTAAACGGCAACATGTCCAACAAATGAGTGTCGCAGAGATGCGCATGCTACGGTGGACGTGCGGGCACACAAGAAGAGACCGAATAAGGAATAAGGCGATTCGTGATAAGGTAGGGGTGGCGCCGATTGAAGAGAAGTTAGTCCAACTTTGACTTAGGTGGTTTGGACATATCCAACGGAGACCTCCATAAGCACCGGTTAACAGTGGGATTTTAAGAGGTAGAGAAAATATTAGGAGGGGTAGAGGACGACCAAGTTTGACCTGGGAGGAGGCGGTAAAACGAGATTTGAGAGATTGGAATGTATCCAGAGACTTAGCTCATGATAGGACCGCATGGAAAGTAGCAATTCATGTACCAGAATCGTAGTCTTGTTTTTTTCTTTTTCTTTTTTCTTTTTTCTTTTTTCTTTTTTCTTTTTTTTTCTTTTTTCTTTTTTCTTTTTTTCTTTTTTTTCTTTTTTTCTTCTTTTCTTTTTTCCTTGTTCTTATATCTCTTCCTCTCTTTTACTTCATTGATATTGGGTTTCATGTCTAGCCGACCCCAACAGGCTTGGGATAAAGGCTTGGCTGCTGTTGTTGTTGTTGTATGGAAAGATGAGAGGTGTGCCTATACCAGTATATGAGGGTAGACTATGTGGATGAGGTAAAGTAGGTAAGAAAACTTTTATCGTTCAGGAGTACAAATTAGTACACCGTGCATATTTTGGTGTACTACAACAGCTCGCAATAGCTGAGTCGGGCATCGAGGAACACGAAATTGAGCTTCGCAGAAAAAACCAAGACCGTACAATGGTCTGGATCATGAAAGAGCACAGAAGACGTTTCACTGAATGGTTAATGGACAAAAATATACCATACGAAGACTTTGATGAAGAGGCAACAATGAAGAAGTTAGCTTCTAGCCCATTTGCTTTGGTGACCTCATGGCAAGCATATGACATTAATGGTTATACATTTTACAGTAAGAAAAAAGACGGTAACAGTGTTGCACAAAATAGTGTGTTCGTATAGAAGATTATGATCCACAAGGGAAGAAGAGCACATACTTCGGGTTTTTAGAGGAAATATGGGAAGTCGATTATGGCGAAAGAATGCAAATGCCCGTGTTTAAGAGCCAATGGTTCAAACATCCTGATGGTGTGAAAGTGGACAATTACGGGCTGACACTGGTAGACTTGAACAAAGTGGGTTATAAAGATGACCCGTGGGTTCTCGCCGATCGTGTTGCACAAGTTTTTTATGTACAGGATCCAAGAACTGAGAAGATGCACGTAGTTGTTTCTAGAAAGCAAAATATTGTTGGGGTTGAGAATGTGGGAGATAACGAAGAGGAATATAATCAATATGAAGATATGTACCTTTTTCACCGATCCAGACAACATCAAGCGCGTAGAAAGAAGCATTAAAAAGGTTTTGAAACCCTATATGCGAGAAGATGTCAATGCTAGAAAAATGTATGACATATATTTTATATATTTGTAATATTATAATGAAGCTTTAATATTTTAATTTGACAAATTTTCTCTTTTAATATTTGAATTTTGACGTGTTGGAATGCTTTAAAAAAATTCATACAGTGAAATATTGGCTTTGAGTTGGCCGTAGCTTCAACAGTGAAATACACTGCGCTTGAAACCATGGCCAGCTGAGTGCTACTTCATCTCTATGTGTACGTGTGAGCTCTATTTTTCTGTTGTTCGTGTGCGTATATAATTTTCCTCTGTTTTTCCTTCATGTAAAGACCGCCCGTGAAAACATTTTGAATGATGTGCACAAGGGCCCCTGTCCGGCATGACAATCCCTGGCACGAGATCACCACTTCCGAGACATGTCATCACCGAGTTGCCGGTTGGAGGGGCTCCAGAGGCTCAAGCGAGGGGTGTGCCATTTCCTCCATGTTAGACATATTTTTTTGCTAGAACTTTTGTCGAATGGAGCATGCTACAATTTTCGCTGGCGGTTCTATACCTACGACTAGCCGCCTGTGAAGAATCTTTATCACACGCGATTTATAAAGTAAAGAGTATCCGCCTGTGATAACTCCATTATCACAGGTGGTTCTTTACCAACGACTGTCCACTTGTGAATAATATTTATCACAAGCGGTTTGTAACGTAAGACTATCTGCCCGTGTAACTCTAAGGACGCATGTACTGCGCGTGTTCCCCTCGCGCACGCGCGCGATAACTGAAAGGTAAGGCGCGCACGCCCGATCGCTTCAGCTGCCACTATTAATGGCTAATATTGCAAGCAGTTCCTACTCCACGGTCCGCCTGTATCGTCCGGTCGTTGCCATTCACGCGCAGAATTCGAAGCGATCTGACCTCTCCTTCTACGCACCATTATAACTTACACCTTTCCCTTCTCTGCAGTCTGCACCACCATCACAGTCTTCCTCTTCCCTCTAGTCTTCGTCTTCCTCGCCACCACCGACGAAGCGCTCCCAACCATGCTCTTCACTCGCCATGCCTCCGTCCCCGGCTCCAACCGCACCTCCGTCCCTGGCTCCAACCGCACCTCTGTCCCCGGCTCCAACCGCACCTCCGCCGCCTTCTTGGGCGAAAGAGAGAGTGCACCTGCTTAGGAAAGTCACTTTCCTAGAGCAGAGTTTGGTTGCCCTCAGAGCATAGACGGACGACGACCTATCACTGTTGCGCCGGTAGATGGCGAAGGATGTATTTAACAGTACATTTGATGCCATGGTTCTTCTGGGTCTTGGTCGCCTTCCACAATGTACTGGAATGAGCACCATAGCCCACTACCTCATCGGGTTAAGTGCGGTGTCCGGTCGTCTTGACGCGATGCGGGAGATGGTCGGTGAGGTGCTTGGGGTGGAAGGCAGCAGGATGTTGGTGGAGACGATCGCCGACAAGTGTGGGGTTCCTCCGCCACCGGAGGACTAGGCAATCGTCTGTTGTTTTCTTTTGTTCTTTATAAAAATTTGATTTTTAATGAATGTGTGTTTGATGATGAATGTTTGTAATCGATTATCAAACTGTTTGTTGTCTTTTTGTTTGATGCTAAATGTGGTTGATGTATACCGGGCCGTGATGTTTAGTGGCTTCGAATTAGTGTCAAAGGCGCGTTCCTCGGTATTAATGGCCAATATTGCAGGCGGCTCCTACTCCCGGTTGCTTCAGCCGCATGTATTAATGCGGCTTCAAATTGAATTCAAAGGCACGTTCCTCTGGGTATTAATGGCCAATATTGCAGGCGGCTCCTACTCCCGGTCGCTTCTGTCGCCTGTATTAATGGCAAATATTACAGGCGGCTCCTACTCCACGGTCCGCCTGTGAAAATTGATATGTTTACACAGATGGTTTGCCGTTACGAGCCATCTGTGATGTTTATTCATCACAGGCGGCTATTAATTCATTCGACGTCACAGTCGTATTTTTTTAGAACCGCTTGGGTCTGAAAAACGAGGCGCCTGTGATAATGGTTTTTGTAGTAGTGCCAGGACGATAAGTGGTGGTATGTCCAATTCTAACCAGTCCTGATGATTACAATGTAAAATAACTAGGTATTGTTAGTCAATTGTGCTGAGGAAATCTAAAGAGGCTACTGGATCAATATAGCCAACATTCTGCTTACAGCAAATACAAAAAAAAACTCAACTGGACTTGTTTTCCAAAGGGGAGAAAGAATAATCAATAGCTAGAAAAAAGATATTATCAACTAGATTATGAAAGTGCTGATTGAACTGAATGCTAAAAGATGATACAAGCCATCACAATGTACCTAGACAGAAATCACGGTAGATCAGGGCCTATCTTATCGCATTTGCACACTGAAAAAAGAAAACAAGTGGACACTCCAGCAAATAGCCCTTTAGAACAATTGAACTCACTCAAATGCCTGCGAGAAATCCCCGGCAATCGCACTGAGAACTCAAAAACTCTAGTAGTAACAGGTCAGAAATTGCCACATGTCGAATCAGAATTTTGCAGAAAAAAAATCAGACGGCAGTCTGCAATCCCAAACTTGAAAATTAACAAGCAACTTGTCTCTCATCTTCCAGTTCAAGGAATCACAGAGTTGTATCTGAAATAAAAAAGCTGGATGGTCAGATACAAATGAATGTGCGTGGGTCGTTAGCAATCGAAAACTAAATGAGTTTGTAGTAGCATGCTCCACTAACTCTAATCAGATCCTAAAGCAGCAGGAAGCAATAAGTGGTAGTTGCCTGCTCCTTAAACTTCAATCAGAACGTTGAGCCAGGCGATACTCCCACCGTCCCACATCCATAAATTCAAAACAAAACAAAACTTTGAGTTTACCTAAATACCATGGTTGTAAACTTTGTAAACAGTTTTTACTTTTCACCTTTAACTATTAACCTAAACTACTTTTTACCTGCATAGACATGGATATTGCTTTGTGGCTGCCATACAATTTCTCCCTGCTCCTCCCCACCTCCTCTGCAGGGCCCAGGATGGTGAGGGGTGGTCTTCTCCAACTTTACTCGGTCATGGGACCATTACAAACTAAAATAACTAGGTGTTGCCAGTCAATTATGCTGAAGAAACCTAAAAAGGTTACTGGATCAATATAGCCAACATTCTTTATTATAGCAAGTACAACAAATTCTCAACTGAACTTGTTTTCCAAAAGGGGGGAAGAATAATCAATACAACAATAACAACAAAGTCTTTGTCTCAAGCACGTTGAAGTAGGCCAGATATGACATAAAGTGGGTTTCAGATCCATAGGAATGGCTAGTTTTGATGCTGGCTCACTAAGCCTATCACAAT
Organism: Neostapfia colusana; assembly: GCA_030760725.1. Classification (NCBI taxonomy): domain Eukaryota; kingdom Viridiplantae; phylum Streptophyta; class Magnoliopsida; order Poales; family Poaceae; genus Neostapfia; species Neostapfia colusana. Next base: position 30,902,864 of record JASWHV010000005.1, on the reverse strand, counting down.
CCTCCTTCTTTACCCGGGCTTGGGACCGGCTATACCTAGACCGACTATACCTAGAAGAATAATCAATAGCTAGAAAAAATATTATCAACTAGATTATGAAGGTGCTGATTGAACTGAATGCTAAAAGCGAATACATGGCATCACAATGTACCTAGACAGAAATCACGTTAGATCATGTCCTATCTTATCGCAGTTGCACACTGAAGAGAAAGAAAACAAATGGGCATGCTAGGAAATAGCCCTCTAGAACTCACAAGTGCGAACTCACTCAAATGCACGCAAGACATCCGTCGATCACATTGAGAACCCAAAAACATCTAGTAGTAACAAGTCAGAATTGCCACACGTTGAAATAGAATTTTGCAGAAATAAAAAATCAGAAGGCAGCCTGCAATTCCAAACTTGAAAATTAACAAGCAATTTATGTCTCATCTTTCAGTTCACGAAATCAAAGAGTTATATCTGAAATAAAAAGCTGGATGGTCAGATACAAATGAATGTGCGCGCGTCACTAGCAATCGAAAACTAAATGAGTTTGTAGTAGCATGCTTCACTAACTCTAATCACATCCTAAGGCAGCAGCCAGCAGTAAGTAGTTGTCGAAGTGTTTCTTGCGACACTTCCTCCGGTACCGCTATTGAAGCGATCCGCGAAGGTTCGTTGTTTGGAGAGGCTAACGCCGCTAGAACGATCGAGGCTGATAAACACGGTGAACTCAGGGATTTACGTGGTTCTGGCCATCAGAGTGTAAAACCCTACGTCCACAGAAGTGTGTAGCTGTATTGCTTGTATGTGTGTGTGAGTTAGCTTGTATTGCTTGTATGTGTATGTGAGTTAGCTGGGTTGCGAACCTTTGTCGGGTGGCCACCCCGGTCCTTTTATAGTCCAAGGGTCGGGGCAGTTACAATGTGTCCCAGAGCCTGACAGGTGGCCCCACGGCTGTCCGTACCCTATACATGCTATAGGGTATTTACAGCTACGCATGGAGTCTTTGGCGGTGGAGTTAAGACTCGCCGCCTGGCGCGCTTAGCGCCTTTGACCCGGTAGCAGGTAATGATGAAGACTACGTCTTGTCGTCGCATCCTCTTTCTATGCAAGGCGGCACTGTGCCGTTAGGTGGCACTTTGCCGCTGTCACTCCTCACCGCCCTGTCTTGTCACTGTAATGACGAACGGGTGGAGTGCGGAGGTGTGCGCCGTGTGCCATGCTTCTGAGGAAGGTGCGAGTCTTGAATGTGTGGCCTGGCAGCGCACTTCCTCCTTGACTTCTAAGACCCACGGTCCACGACGGATCGTGGGACACATGGCGGCTCCAGAGCCCTCCTCAGCGGGGAGGACGGGATCAGAGCCCGGATACACGTGGCAGCTCCGGACCTCACGTCAGCGGGGAGGCTCGGTCCAAGGCCAGGGGAACGTGGCAAATCTGGAGCCCTCCTCAGTGGGGAGGACGAGTTCAGAGCACGGGTACACGTGGCAGCTCCGGACCTCACCTCAGCGGGGAGGCTTGGTCCGGGGCAAAGCGCACGTGGCAGCTCCGGACCTCACCACAGCGGGGAGGCTTGGTCGAGGGCCAAGGGCACGTGGTGGCTCCGGAGCCCTCCTCAGCGGGGAGGACAGGTTTGGAGCCCGGATACATGTGGCAGCTCTGGACCTCACCTCGGGGAGGTCAGGTCCGGAGCCAAGGGCATGTGGTGGCTCTGCAGCCTGGGCACACTTGACAGCGCCGGACCCTGCCTCAGCGGGAAGGCCAAGTCCGGGGCCAAGGGTACGTGGCCGTGTCAGGGCCCGCCAAAAGAGAGAGAGAGGTGGGGCCTGAGCTGTATTCATTCCTCCACGTGAGGGTACCCGGTCTGCAGGGTACCAACAGTGGCCCTCGGGCCCATCTCGGGGGAGGCGACGATCCCTCAAGTGGGGCCTCCATCTTTCCCTCCTGTGTCGTTACTTGGAATTTGCACTTTGGAAGTAGAAGCGACGGTTGGCATAGTGGGTGAGTATTTGTACCTGGTAGTCGAAAAGCTGCACGCCCTTGGCATAATGAGCGTACTCGACGGTCGAAATGGTAGCACGTCCTTGGCGCAGTGGACGCGTATCCGCTCTTGACTGGAGGGTCGTGGCGACGTGCTCGAGGGGCCGCCCTAGGGTATTGACTGCAGCGGTTCTTGGGTCGACCGCTGCAGTTCCACCACGCCGCTTTTCTTAGGAACCGCCGGAGCCTTGTTTCCGAGACGCAGCCCGCTTGGCCCCTAGTGTCTGATAGGTGGACCTGGGTCCAAACTCTCATTGGGAGTGTGGGTAGAGCGTGACAGTGGCAACCCAAGCATCGCGCATGATGCCCTGACAAAGGTCGCAGGCGTAGAAAAGGAAGCCTTTCAGTGAAGGGTTATCTCTTCCTTTCTTGCCTCCTTGTGTCTTGTGATCTTCGCCTTCCACTTTGCACTTGAAGCCTCTGCTCCCAAGTTAACAGCCACCGCTTGCTTTCATGGCTTCCAGCCTTTGCTCCTCCTGGCTCCGCACTGATGAAGAGCTCAGGCGCGTAAGGTGCCTGCTCGCCTGGCTGTCAGCTGAGTTCGACGGAAAGATCCATCGTGGGAAGACCCTGCTCACTAGCATGCGGACAGTGAGGTGGTCCTTTTCACCTCGCACATGTTGTCCGGGTTCACGCTCCTGGCGTCGTTCTTCCTCCTGACGCTGCTGGAGGTGTACGGGCTCCAGCTCCAGCACCTGACACCGCACGCCCTCGCACTAGTGCCAGTATTCATCCACTTCTGCGAGATGTTCGTGTGCGTGGCCCTCAGTGCGCCTCTTCAGGGTGTTCTTCTCCTTGAGGGTGTCGGGGAGAAGCACAGGCCACCTGGGGGCCTATTACTTCCAGCACCAGGGGGAGGAACTCCGCACCGTACATCGTGCCTTTCTCTCCCGGGAAGTGGTAGCACTAGAGGGAGGACTGGGTGATCGCCCAGACGAACATCCACGATCGCCTGGATGCTGAGCGGCCCCTCGGTTAGCGAGGAAGCCGTCGGGGACGAGATCCCCGACCTGCAGGAGGCCTACAAGTCGGTGCTGGAGATGATCAGATACTTGGCGGAGGAAGGCCTGACGTTGCTGATGGTCTTGGCCGAATTCCTGTCGTGCCGGATCACTCCTCTCCAGCAGTGCACCCAGCCTGCCTGGCTGTACACCGGAAAGGGTGACATCACCCTGTCGGAGCGCGGAGCTGGGTCATCGCCAGATCGGGCGATGTTGGGCGTGATGCTGCAGAAGCTCTCCTGCGACCCGATCTCCGACGACTCCATCAACCCGCCGGCGAGCTGCCAGCCTGTGTACCTTAACAAGCAGGCCCGGTCAAGGCTGCTGAAGGAGCTGCCAACACTGGACGACATCGATGTCGAAGTGCGGCAGGTTGGCGACGCTTCACGGGCCGTGGAGATCGATGGAGGAGGCGGCGCCAGCGACCAGGAGAGGCCCATGCCAGACCCACTCCCCAGCAAGGGAAAGGGGTGGGCATCGGCTAGTGGACCTGCACCCTTGGCGCAGCCTCGCTCACCGCCCAAGAACGCCGCGGAGTCGAGCAAGGCGCCGAAGAGGAAGTTGGTCCAATCCAACGGAAGCTTCATCTCGGGCCCCCAGGTGGGGGGTCCTCAGGCCTCCCGCAGCTCTGCGCCAGGTTCGGCGGCCGACGCCGGTGGCAGTTTTGGAACTGCTTCTACTATAGCAGCCCCGGTGGGTGCGGGCAGGAAGCCTGGTGCTGCTGCAGCTTCGAGGAGGGCCCCTGACGCACCTACGATGCAGAAGAAGTCCTTCAGTGCGTCACCAACTCAGAAGCAGTTGACGGAGAAGTTTCCTGAAGCGACTCCTGCGACGACGAGGGTCCCTGCAGCGCCGTCGGCTCCGCAGCCAATGAGGGCAGCTCCGGTACAGGGCACGCCTCTGGCCCTGAGGCCAGCAGCAGGGAAGGCTCCTGCTGCACCGCCTACAGCGGCGAAGGCTCTTGAGGTGCCACCGGCTCCGAAGTCGGTGAGGGCGAGTGGTTCCATCCCTCCGTGCAAGAAACTCCGCTCGTCGTGGAACCTCCAAGTCTCCAGGTACGATGCAACCTTTTAGGGTAGGTTGTCTTAAGGACTGCTGGTTTGTGTGATTGACTTTGACGCTTCTTTTCGCAGGGCTTCTCCGCAGAGCGCTCCTCCTTCGCAGCAGCCCAGGAGCCAGAGCTCCTTCGCCGCCGAAGCTCCAACGCCGGCGGCAGTGCCAGAGCCTGCGCCTGGACCGGCTCCGGGTGCTGACACCTGGGTCCCCGAGGCCAGCCGACCAGCGGACGCGGACATCTCTAGTGGCAGCGCTGCTGCTGCGAGGCAGGTTGCAAGACCTCCTCCTTCTCCTCCGCAAGCTACAGTGGTGGCAGCCTCACCGGAAGATAAAGAGCCAGAGGAGGTCGTGGCAATTCCATTCCTGCAGATGTCGGAGGCAATCCCACTCCCCAGGGCCATGAGGGCGGTTTGCTCAAGCTTGGACCAGATGCAGAAGGTGCTCGACCGTGAGTGGGCTGAGCTGAGGTCCAAGCGGGAGCGCCTCCAGGACTGGGGTAACCTGCTGAAGGAGCTGGTCCAGTCTGCCAGGGAGAAGGCCCAGGGTAAGGGAGGAGCGGCTGGAGTTGATCGAGGAGACCCTCGAGCTGAAGGAGGCTGCCGTCGGTGAGCTCATTAAGCAGGCGGTGGACCTCCTGGCTGAGGCTAAGGAGCTCCACGCCACCGATGCATGCACTGAAGCTCTGTCAGGGCTTCAGGACATGCTTCTCCGGCGGGATCAGGAGGCGTAGGCAATGGAGAAAGAACTCTCCGACCACCAGGCCACCCATAAGGGGGAGCGGGAGCACCTGAGGAAGCGGATGCAGAGCGTCTACGACCGGGAGCTCGCCGCTGTGACCAGGGAGTCCGACCAGGACGGGAGGGCTGCGGAGCAGGCCACCAAGGAGCAGGAGCTGGCTGCTCAGGAGCAGGAGCTGGCGAGCAGGGACTTGGTCGGGGAGCTGGCTGCCACCGCCAAGTTGGTTGAGGAACTCTGGGCTTCATGCGCTGTTGAAGTAGACAAGGTCTGGGACTTCCTTGGCCGTACGGAGACGGCGCAGGAGCCCTTCGGCTTCAGTCCTCTACGCTCCGGTGGTCCAGTGCAGGAGGTGAGCCAGGTGCTCCCTGCTCTGGACTCCACTGGGACCAAGCTGCTGGTGCTGGAGGGCGTCGTCGGGAGCAGCTAGAAGTCTAGGGTAGGACCTGGCTCAGTAGGTATACGAGCATGTGCTCACATGATTCCGGAGCCAAGACCCTAGCATCTCCCTTGATCCGGTGGCACAGGTCACCTATGAAGAGATGTCGGAGGCATCCATGTCTTCTGTGGAGGAGATCGCCTGAATTGTAGCTGCTAGGTTCTAGCGCCAGTATGCCTTTAGGTTTCCGCTCGCTCTGTATGCCCCTCTGTATGCCGGAGCCTCTTCCTTGAATAAATACTTGTTGCTGAAGTCTTGTCTTGTATTGTTGATGTAGACTTCGGGCCCTTGGCAGCGCAAGGGTCCAAAATGACTTAGCCGAGGTGGATAGCTCTTTGCCGATGTCACGAGCTTGTTCCTCCGAGTCCTTAGCAGCGCAAGGATCCATAGGGCTCTGGAAGTATGGCTAACTAGTCCTCCCAAGTCCTTGGCAGCACAAGAACCTGAGGGAACCTCGGCCTGTGTCATCAGCTTGTTGTAGTTGTAGCTCCGAGCTCTCTGCTTGTCACCGTGGCGGTCCCGACGTCTTGCCTGCGTAGAACACCATGATGTCCCCCTGGTAGGTGTGGCCCTTAGGTTCGGGGCACCTACCAAGCTGACCGGCAGGGGCAGGACATCGGCGGCGGACCCCCCGAGAGGTCCGGGGCGCTACGACCTGTTTGAACCTGATGAAAAGGCAGAGAAAAGGGAGTAGTCGTGCTCTCTGATCAATCTTTCCTGCTTCTAGTTTTGTTGTGGCTTACGATCCTTAGCCGAGCTACGGGCTTGGTTATAACCTTGCTCAGGGGTATGAGCCAGCCGGCTCCCCGATACTTAGCTGTAGCGCTGGAGAGGTAGAATGTTCACGCTTAGGGTAAGGAACTGGAGTAAGCAGGCTACACACCCTGGACCTCCCGTTGGCGTTAGCCTTTCAAGGGAGGGACCATTCGGCGCCATAGGGCCCCCGAGCAATGAGACAACCGAAGGACCCCGGGTACACCATAGGAACCTCAAGAAGACCCGCCTGCAGTAGGATAGCACAGCTCCTACTATGAGTGAGCGCAGGAAAAAGTGACTGGCCACACTGTCGGTGCGGTATGGAAAGAATGCACAAAAAAAGAAAGGGGCAATGCCCGGGGTCCGGTTACTCTCTTGTCCGTAGGTGTGTACCTTTTGGCCCCCAAGTACTCAGTTGTAGCACTAGGGAGGCAGTGCGGCAGCCTTAGGGTATGTAACCAGGCTAAGATGACTGTGTGCCCTGGACCTCCCACGGGTGTTAACCTTTCAGCGAGGGGACCTTTCAGCGCCACTGGACCTAGCACAAGTATGTAGGACGGGTTCCGGACATGCCATATATAGTTGATATGCATGAGTAAGCACAAACTGTATAAGGGAGGGTGGGAGACGCAGGGTAAGATAATTTTTTCTCACGTCAGGTTTTATTCATAGGAGGAAACAAGCCGTACAAGAAGACAACAACCCGCTCCGGATGACAAGAGTAGCAGAACTCCTCTGGAGTTTACTGTTCTAAACACTGCTCCTAGACTCTATGACACCCTTACAAAGAATAAAGAGCCCTACCGTTGCATTAAGGATAGAACTTACGGAGGTGCCCTATGTTCCGTGGATTGGGTAGAGGTACCCCATCCTCCATGGCTAGGCCGAAGCACCCGGGACGGCATACTTGTGTCACTTGGAAGGAGCCCTCCTAGTTGGGGGAGATTTTGTTCGCACCTTCATGAGAAAGTATTCGTCGGAGCACCAGGTCGCCCACCTCGAGCTGTCTACTCCGCACGAACCATTGATGATAAAGCTGGAGCGTATGGCGGTATCATGCGTTTGGAGCAGCTGCTTGCCACCTTCGCTCAACGACAAGGTCAATATCTTCACGTAGGAGCTGATACCACGTGGCTTCATCGTACGCTTGGACACTGGAGGAGCTCATGGTGATCTCCGGAGAGAGGACGGCCTCAGCCCCATACACCAGGAAGAAGGGTGTTTCCCCTGCCGCGTGACTGAGGGACGTCTGGCTAGCCCACAGTGCACACAGAAGCTCATCTACCCAATTGGCACCATGCTTCTTCAAGCAGTCGTAGGTGCGCGTCTTGAGTCCCTTTAGTATCTCGGCGTTTGCTCTTCGACTTGACCATTGCTCTCTAGGTGAGCAACGGAAGCATAACAAACTTGGATGTCGAGGTATCCGCAGTACTATTGGAACAATGCACTGGTGAACTGGGTCCTGTTATCAATGATGATTATGTTCGTGACCTCGAACCAGCAGATGATTGAATTGATGAACTTGACTGCTTACTGCTTGTTGATTGTTACTACAGGGGCAGTTTCCAGCCACTTGGTGAACTTGTCCACGGCGACGTAGAGGTTCCGGTACCCTCCGACGGATCTGGGGAATGGCCCCAGGATGTCTAGCCCCCACACAGAAAAGGGCCATGAGGGCGGGATCATCTGCAGCGTCTGTGCCGGTGTGTAGATCTGCTTGGCGTGGGACTAGCATGCCTTGCATCTCTTGACCAGCTTGACGACATCCTGGAGAGCAACCGGCCAATAAAAGCCATGCGAGAAGGTTTTACCAACCAGCATGCGGGAAGATGCATGGTTCCCACGCTCGCCTCCATGGATCTCTGCGTTCAAGTCACAGCCCTCCTCCCGGGTTACGCACCGCAATAGGACTCCATTGGTGTCACGCCGGTAGAGATCCTCTTCTACCAGCGTGTATCTCTTAGCCAACCGAGTGATTCGTTCAGCGGATACATGTTCATTGGGAAGGATATTGTCTTTCAAGTAGTTCTGGATCTCCGTGATCCATGCGTCGGGACCTACTTGAGCATTTGGATCTTGAGCGCCGGGTTGCACGAGTCCCCGGTGACGCTTACGATCCTTGGCAGGCTCCATGGTAGCAGGGCTGCCGGGACCGCTAGCTTTGAGGTGCTGATCTCGCCCCCTTTGTCTGGTTCGGCCGGCCAGGCAATAGATCACAGCAGCTTACTTTCGAAGACCCCCTCAGGCACCGGGCCCAGGTGGAAGGCTTCGTTGATAGGTCGTCGGCTATTGTGTTGTTGGCGTGGGGAACATGGCACAAGTCCAATGCTAGGAAGTCCTTCTCTAACGTCTGCACTTGGAGGAGATAGGATGCAAGCTAAGGGTCGTTACAGCAGCATTCTCTCTTGACTTGCTTGATGATCAATTGAGAATCACCCTTGACCAACAACTGCTGGACGCCGAGGGACGGTGAGGTCTTTAACCCGAAGATGAGTGCATTATACTCCGCCATGTTGTTGGTTGCCTTGAAGTCAAGTCGCACTACGTACTTGAACTGCTCCTCAGTCGGGGTGAGCAGCAGTACTCCCGCTCCGGCACCTTGCTTGCGCGAGGAGCCATCGAAAAAGAGAGTCCAGTGAGGCCCAATGAAGACCGGAGCTCTGGGCTCTGGTTCAACGATGTCTTAGCCCCTTGGGTGGCAGAGTGGTGGTGTCCACTCTGCCACGAAGTCAGCTAGCGCTTGACTCTTCACTGCATGGCGCGGCAAGAAGTCCAACTCAAACTCCGCCAGCTCTGCATCCCACTTGGCCACGTTCCCAGATGCGTTGGGGCTGTGGAGGACGGTTCTCAGTGGGTACGAGGTGACCACTAAGATCTTGTGAGCCTAGAAGTAGTGGTGCAGCTTCATTGATGCAATGAGGACTGCGTAGAGCAGCTTGTGCACCTACAGATATCTTGTCTTGTCATTGTGGAGGACCTCGCTGATGAAGTAGACTCGACGTTGGATGGTCTGGACCCTCCAGGAGAGGTCCGGTGCATCCTCTTGGGGAGGTCCGGGAATCGGGGGCCCCCGGCCCCCGCGTTCGGGACTGCACTCTGGGAGCTGGGACCCAGATGTGCGGTAATTGTCAGATTCAGATGGCTAGGGTCTGATTAGCTCTTCTTGAAGAGGTTTGGGACTCGGGGACCCCTGGCCCCCGGGTCCGGAACTGCACTCCGGGAGCTCAGACACGGCTATGCATCGATCATCAGGTCCGGCTGGCCGGGACCCGATTATTGTGACACCCGGTTCCGAAAATAAAACCAAGGGAATGCATATGTGTGCCTAGGATGTTCATCACACATACACATGTATTTCACAAACTGAATTCAGAATATAACCATGAATAAATAGTGTTTAAGTACTTTATTACAATTACTCAATGTCTCACTCATGAATCTCAACTTATTCTTGCAGCGGAAGACTCTAAACGACAGCGGAAATAACTAAACAGCAGGCTCCAACTTCAACTCCACAGGCATGTTGATGGTAGTTTGCACGCCTAGTACTCCACATGGTCCTCGAAGTACTCATCTCCTGTAGCTGATGTAAATGTCGTAATGCAAGGGTGGGTACATGTCGTACTCAGCAAGTGCGGGAAAAGTATGACATGTAGCTTACAACAAGGTAGGCAATAAAAAGGCTCATTGCAGCAAGCAAATTTTATTTCACAAAAATAATAAAAACATCAACTATTTCTAGGTGAGTTAAAACCCAATATATCCAAGTAAATCAGCAACATTCTTTCATCATAATGCACCATTTATCAAATCTCATCCAGCCATTAATCTTTCTCAAATTCATCTCATACTCATAAATATTCATAACCATCTCATATTCATATAACCGAAACCAAACTCATTTTCATGACTCAAAACCGTCCCAAAACCAATCCCAAAAACCATACCATAAGCATATTGAATAACCATCCCAAGTTTTCCCTCTAATCATGGAAGTTGGCCAGATGCTTGTGACCGTGTGACACCCGGTTCCGAAAATAGAACCAAGTGAATGCATATGTGTGCCCAGGATGTTCATCACATATACACATGTATTCCACAAACTGAATTCAGAATATAACCACGAATAAATAGTGTTCAAGTACTTTATTACAAAGACTCATTGTCTCACTCATAAATCTCTAACTTATTCTTGCAGCAGAAGTCTCTAAACGACAGCGGAAATAACTAAACAGCAGGCTCCAACTTCAACTCCACAGGCATGTTGACGGTAGTTCGCACGCCTAGTACTCCACATGGTCCTCGAAGTACTCATCTCCTGTAGCTGATGTTTATGTGGTAATGCAAGGGTGAGTACATGTCGTACTCAGCAAGTCCAGGAAAAGTATGACATGTAGCTTACAACAAGGTATGGAATAAAAAGGCTCATTGCAGCAACAAATTTTTATTTCATAAACATGGAAAAACAGCAACTATTTCTAGGTGAAATTTATCCCATCATAATCAAATAATTCAGAAACATTCTCTCATCATAATTCATCATTTATCAAGTCTCATCCATCCATTAATCTTTCTCAAGTTCATCTCATGCTCATAAATATTCATAACCATCTCATATTCATATAGCCAAAACCCAAACTCATTGTCATGACCCAAAACAGTCCCGAAACCAATCCCAATGACCATACCAAAACCATACCAAATAAACATCCCAAATTTGCCTCTAATCATGTAAGTTGCCCAGGTGCTTGTGACCGGAAGCACGGCTATCATGATAGGTTTACACTCTGCAGAGGTGGCACCACTTTACCAACAAGTTCGTGATTTCGTCACCCATCGGCGACTGCAGAACCTCCATTATACCAGTACACAACCGTCGGTGTATGGCCAAGAGATCACAAAATAGCCTTTACAAAGGGGCTACTAGATGTATGGATCCACTGAGGTTTCACCGGCAGGCTCGAATCACCATTCTCCCACCCACGGGCCCCCTCTTGTGCCATGCAGTTCCCAGGGCAGTCTTCCTCGACTCCCATTCCCCGCGCCATCCACGGTCCATAACAAGATAGCAACACACCTAATTAATTAGCTAAGCCGCACCCATATTTGGCCTTGTGGTGGCACTGTTTTCCTGGCATATTCTGGCATGAACCTGTCCTTAGATCTACGGCAAGTAAACCACCATCTCAATCAGAAACATCCACCAACCAATCTTGCCTAGATATCCCCAGTTCCATGCCCATTGTCATCATCAAGTTCTCATCATCATTATTCATATGAGTGCAGTAGCTAAATATGTTTTAATTCAGCTTCCCGTATCCCGTAGATTAAGCGAGGAAAAAAAGGAAAAACGACCATACCCGACTCATCAACTTTCCCGGTGACAAGGATGGTTAACAAAACTAGTAAACTCCTATAAAAGGGTGTCCCATCAAGTTGACTCAAGCATACGAGTTTTCGCAAACAAAACAGTTTCAAAACATTGGATCAATATGGTCAAGGTGCACTTGTCTTGCTCCTGTGGTTCTTGTTGCTCAAGTGTCTCGAAGTCTTGCTGCTGTAATTCCTCGTAGATGGCCTCTTGAGCTTGTCCTTCTACTCACGACCACACACATACAACATTTACAGCAATCAATCATCATGCACAAACTTTACTCAAGATGCAATGGGGTAGATTAATGCAAATCCTATGGTGCTGTTTTGTTAAACCAGTTTGTACGTGTCCTTGCATGTTTTAACAGGCTTTCATGGGGTTTTATGATGAACAAGGGTGTAGGGATCAAGTGTGGACGTGGTGATGATCTTGACTCAAGATCTATATCAATTCCACCGTCAAAAATCGATCAAAACACGATCTGTCAACACGTAAAAGTTTCTGCTCATAGGGGGCAAAGAAAACGGATGCGTAGAAACAGTGGCAACATCGTAAGATGGGTAATGGAGACCTACCTCTCTTCCTCCTTGTGACAGGGCCTTTCTCCTACCAACGGCAGCAGCGGAGAATTTTTCTATGGAAAATTTTGGTAGGACAGATCGTCGGGCTTCTTCTCCGGCGGGGCTCGCCAGCGACCAAACTCCGGCAGGGAGGTGCCAACTCGGCGACTTGGAGGGAGGAGGGCCTCCAACTCGACGACTTGGGGGGGGGGGGGGAAGACTGCGGCTAGGGGGGGCTGGGGGTTGCATTTATAAAAGGTAAAAAGAGGAGTCCTACTCCAATTGAAACTCTAACAAGAGTCCTAGTCAATTTGGAACTCAACCAACTTATCCCCTTTTGTTGGGTGCAGCAGCCTTGGGGATTTAATCTCCCCAAATGTGGGGAAATTTCCCCTTTTGCGGAATTGGGGAATTTGGAAATTTTGGAAAAATTTGTGGAAATTTGGGAATGGCTCATTTCAGGTATCTTTTTCCCATTCCTCACCATTTCTATGTCACTTGTTCCATTTCTACATTCCCCTCTCCATTTCTATGCCTCATTCTCCATTTCTACATTCCCCTCTCCATTTCTATGCCCCATTCTCTATTTCTATATTCCCCTTCTCCATTTCTATGCCCCATTCTCCATTTCTATATTCCTTCTCCATTTCTGTGTTTTTCTCCATTTCTATGGTTCCTTCCTCCATTTCTATGGTTCTTTCTCCGTTTCTATGGTTCTTTCTCCATTTCTATGGTTCTTCTTCCATTTCTATAGTTCTTTCTCCATTTCTAGTTCTTTATAATGCTTCTATATATGAAAAATGTATGCAATGCATGGAAATGAATTTGAGGGTGTTACAGACCAAAAGCACGTCTATCATGATAGTTTTACAGCCTGCAGAGGTGGCACCACTTTACCCACAAGTTCGTTATTTCTTCACCCATCGGTGACTGTAAAACCTCCATTATACCAGTACACAACCGTCGGTGTATGGCCAAGAGATCACAAAATAGCCTTTACAAAGGGGCTACTAGATGTACAGACCCACTCAGGTTTCACCGGCAGGCTCGAATCACCATTCTCCCACCCACGGGCCCCCTCTTGTGCCATGTAGTTCCCAGGGCAGTCCCTCTCGACTCCCATTCCTCGCGCCATTCAACGGTCTATAACAAGCTAGCAACACACCTAATTAGTTAGCTAAGCCACACCCATATTTGGCCTTGTGGTGGCACTGTTTTCCTGGCATGTGCTGACATGAACCGGTCCTTAGATCTACGGCAAGTAAACCACCATCTCATTCAGCAACATCCATGAACCAATATTTCATAGATCTCTCTGATACCATGCTCATTAACATCATCAAGTTCTCATCATCATTATTCACATGAGTGCAGTAGCTAGACATGTTTTATTTCAGCTTCCCGTATCCCGTAAGTTAAGCAAAGCAAAAAGGAAAAACGGCCATACCCGACACATCAACTTTCCCGGCGACAAGGATGGTTAAGAAAACTAGTAAACTCCTAAAAGGATGTGCCATCAAGTTGACTCAATCATACGAGTTTTCGCAAAAAAACAGTTTCAAAACATGGGATCAATATGGTCAAGGGACACTTGCCTTGCTCCCGTGGCTCTTGTTGCTCAAGCGTCTCGAAGTCTTGGTGCTGTAGTTCCCCGTAGATGGCCTCTTGAGCTTGTCCTTCTACTCACGACCACGCACATACAAAATTTACAGCAATCAATCATCATGCACAAACTTTACTCAAGATGCAATGGGGTAGATGAATGCAAATCCTATGGTGCTGCTTTATTAAACCAGTTTGTACGTGTTCTTGCATGTTTTAACGGGCTTTCATGAGATTTTATGATGAACAAGGGTGCTGGGATCGGTGGACGTGGTGATGATCTTGACTCAAGATCTAGATCAATTCCACCGTCAAAAACCGATCAAAACACGATAGGTCCACACACAAAAGTTTCTGCTCGAAGGGGGCAAAGAAAACGGATGCGTAGAAACAGCGGCGACGTCGTAAGATGGGTAATGGGGACCTACCTCTCTTCTTCCTCCTCTCCTCCATGCAGCTGGACTTTTTCCCTTGCAATGGCAGCAGGTGGGGTTTTACTTTGGAGAAGAATAGGGCTGCGGCCAGGGCTTGGCAGCAGGGGTCTTCTTCTTTGGTGACGGGGAGGCGGGGCCGAGTTGCGACGGCGGCCAAGGCAGCAGCAAAGGGGTGGAGGCCAGAAGAGAGAAGGGTGCGGCCAGGGGTGGGGTTATATTTATAAAGGAGGAAAAGAGTCCTAGGGGTCAAAATAAAGAGTCCTAGAAGTATGGGACTCAACTAAAGAGTTCTAGGGGTGAAAACAAAGTCTTAAATGTAGGCGACTCAACCAAAGAGTCCTAGGGGTGGGGCATAAAGAGTCCTAGAGGTGGGGGACTCAACCAAAGAGTCCTAGAGGTGGGGGACTTCACCAAAGAGTCCTAGAGGTAGAGGACTTAACAAAAGAGTCCTAAAGGTGGGGGATAGGGTTTCCCCCCTCAAGGGCTGCGGCCAATGGGTCTCCCCCTTAATTTGTGCGGCCAATTTGGCGGAAAATTCCCCCTAAATGTGGGGGAAATTCCCCCTACGAGAATTTTGGGGAATTTGGGGAAAATGAGGAAAAATTGGGAAGAATTTGGGAATTTTTGGGAAGGGGGGAATTTGGGGAACTTGGGGAAAATTTGAGGAAATTTGGGAATGGCTCATTTTAGCTATATTATTTCCATTTCTCTCCATTTCTATGTCCCTTTTTCCATTTCTATATTCCCCTGTCCATTTCTATGTCCCTTTCTCCATTTCTATATTCCCTTCTCCATTTCTATGGTTCTTTCTCCGTTTCTACTTCTTTTCAAATGCTTCTCTACATAAAATTGTATGCAATGCATGGTAATGAATTTGAGGGTTTTTCAAACCTACCCCCCTTAAAATGAATCTCGCCCTCAAGATTCGGTTGAGTGGAGAATAGATGGGGGAATTCTGCCTTGAGATCTTCCTCACGCTCCCATGTAGTTTCGGCTTCCGTGTGATGGCTCCATTGTACTTTGCACCAACGGATCACTTTGTTCTTCGTGACCCTTTCCTTCACGTCCAAGATTTTGACGGGGTGTTCCGCGTAGGTCATATCCTCTTGAAGCTCGAGCTCATCCATCGGTACTTGTTCTTCCGGTATTCTTAAGCACTTCTTGAGTTGGGATACGTGAAACACGTCGTGCACGTCGGAGAGGTGCGTTGGCAGCTCTAGTTGATAGGCTACCTCTCCTCGCTTGCCCAAAATCTTGAATGGTCCGATGTAGCGAGGTGCTAACTTGCCTTTGACGTTGAACCATCGTTGGCCTCGGATAGGCGATACTTTAAGATACACGAAGTCTCCAACTTCAAAGGTCAATCTTCTTTGTCTGTTGTCCGCATAATCTTTTTGTCGTGACTGAGCGGCCTTCAAGTTTTCACGTATCGTTTGGACTTGCTTTTCGACTTCTTGCAGCACTTCGGGTCCGAATACTTGGCTTTCTCCGGTCTCATTCCAGAACAGCGGCGTTCTACATCGTCTACCATATAATGCTTCGAAAGGTGACATCTTCAATCTGGCTTGGTAGCTGTTGTTGTACGAGAATTCAGCATACGACAAGCTCTTATCCCAACTACGCCCATGTTTCAAGGCGCAAGCTCTCAACATGTCTTCCAAAATCTGATTTGTCCTCTCGGTTTGCCCGTCGGTTTGCGGGTGATATGCGGAGCTAAAATTCAATCGTGTACCCATGGCTTCATGCACCTTCTTCCAGAATCTAGAGGTAAATTGAGAACCTCGATCTGAAACTATCCTCTCCGGAACTCCATGACGACACACGATTTGCTCCAAATACAGCATGGCTAGTTGTGTGACGGTGTACTTGGTTCTAACAGGAAGGAAATGGGTTGTTTTCGTCAACAGGTCCACAATAACCCAAATAGAGTCGTAGCCGGACTGAGTACATGGCAATCCAACAATGAAATCCATGCTGATATCTTCCCACTTCCACTCGGGTACTTTTAATGGCTGCACAATCCAGCGGGTCTTTGACGTTCGGCCTTCACTCGTTGGCACGTGTCGCATAAGGCAACATATTCAGCTATGTCCCTTTTCATACCATCTCACCAATAGCAAGTTTTCAGGTCCTTGTACATCTTTGTACAGCCGGGATGCATGGAATAAGGCGAGCCGTGTGCCTCCTTTAATATCGTGTCACTGATATGCTTCATGTTAGACACACATCCTTTTCCCTAACCAAAGCGTGCATTTCTCGTCTTCCTTAAAATCCTTTTCTATGCCTTGTCGGATTCTTTCCTTGATTTCCTTGATTTCCTCATCCATTGCTTGGCCATCTCGTATCTCTTGTTCCAGCGAGGAGTTCAGTTCTATCACCTCCATCTCATTCAAGAATCTGAGATGTAACCGTTCGAACTCCTTGCGCAGCTCGGGTGGCAGCTCCCGAACCGTGAGTTGGTGACATACTCTCTTTCGGCTCAACGCATCAGCTACTACATTGGCCTTTCCGGGGTGATAGTTGATTCCAACATCATAATCATTGATGAGTTTCAACCATCGACGTTGCCTCAAATTCAGATCCGTTTGCATGAATATATACTTGAGGCTTTTGTGATCCGTATAGATCTCACATCGGTGGCCAAGGATATAATGCCTCCAAATCTTCAAGGCATGTACCACGGCTGCAAGTTCCAAGTCATGTGTGGGGTAATTCAGCTCATGTTTCTTTAGTTGTCTCGATGCATAGGCTACCACATGTCCTTCTTGCATGAGCACACATCCAAGCCCTTGTCTTGATGCGTCACAATATATGTCGAAGCTCTTGCTCACGTCCGGCAATACCAAAACCGGCGCTGTTGTTAATCTCTTCTTTAGTTCTTTAAAGCTTTCTTAACACACTGGTGTCCACTGAAATACTTTCCCCTTCATTAGCAATTCAGCCATAGGCTTCGCTATTTTGGAGAAATCCTTGATGAACCGGCGGTAGTATCCAGCCATCCCAAAGAAACTCCGAATATCTCTCACATTCTGTGGTTGGTTCCACTTCAGAACATCTCCCACTTTTCCGAGATCAACCGATACTCCACCCTCGGAGATGATGTGGCCTAGGAACGATATCTCCTTTAGCCAAAATTGACACTTGCTGAACTTAGCATACAATTGATGCTCTCATAGTTTCTGCAATGTTAACCTCAAGTGTTCTTCGTGTTCTTCCCCACTTTTAAAATACATCATGATATCGTCAATGAAAACCACGACGAACTTGTCCAAGTACTCCATGAAGACCTTATTAATGAGGTACATAAGGTATGCTGGTGCATTCGTTAACCCAAAAGACATAACGTTGTATACTCATACGAACCATACCGTGTTCAAAATGCAGTCTTGGGTATGTCAGAGGGCTTAATCTTCAGTTGGAAGTATCTCGACCGAAGATCAATCTTGGAGAAAATTCGGGCACGTTTCATTTGATCGAATAGGTCCTCTATACGCGGCAGCGGGTATTTATTCTTGATCGTCACCTCATTGAGAGACCTATAATCCACACACATCCTTTGGGTCCCATCCTTCTTGTCTACGAAGAGCACGGGGGCTCCCCATGGTGACGAGCTTGGGCGTATAAAACCCTTTTCTAACTGCTCCTAAATTTGCTTCTTGAGCTACACTAACTCATTAGCAGGCATCCTATATGGCCTCTTTACTATAGGAGCAGTTCCGGGTACTAAATCAATGGTAAATTCAATGTCCCGGTCAGGTGGCATACCTGGAAGTTCTTCCAGGAACACATCTAAATATTCTTGAACACCGGAATGGCTTCCAATGTCACTTCTTCGATGTGGTTCAGCACTGTCTTCTTCATTGTAGGTTGGGCTGCCTCGAACTCAATAGTCAACTGCACGATCCTCTGAGCACATTGGATCACTCCGTTGTGCTTGCTTAACCAGTCCATTCCACGTATTATGTCAATCCCTTGGGAATCCAAGATAATAAGGTTGGTAAGAAAGTCTACCCCCTTATTTTAAGGCTACTTTCGGACATACTATATTTGTAGGGGCTAGAATTCAGATTTGAAAGAAGCGATTTCCCAACTATATGCATCAAGGTGTATCAACTAAGCAACTTCTTTTATAAATTTCAGCCTATATGAGGATGTGAACACGTGCTGAAGCATCTCACATATCTCCACTATGTGTGGATGTGGACATTCACCAAAGTGTCCCATGACTCACATCAGCACACAAACCAAGCAATCATCACAAAAATTTCAGCACGCCACTCTTATTCAAGCTACTACGATCTAAATGTTCCTATTACAGCTTTATTCAATGGAAACCTAAACTTAATCGTGAGAACCGGTATTGTTCTCGCCGTGTGACGGGGTGGTCCATACATGGGCGCACGTCAAGGTGAGTTGGCAGTCCATGTAGGGATAGATGACGCTGGTGCTCCATTTGCTCCCGCGTTGGCACGAGTCTCCTCCTGTTTTTTCCAGCAAGTACAGCTTCTTGCGGAGGTAACGAATCTCTTCTTGTGTGCTTGCATAGCGGTTTCCTAACTCCACGAGCAACCTCTGAGACTTGTCAGCAGCTTGTGGGTTGGAAAGAGCTCCTTCATGGGGTCCAATGATATCCCTTGTACCACTCTTTCGATGCGGGTGCAGCTCAAAAGTAGTATTCTCAAGCTGCTCCCGGAAGGCATAGCACAGTCCATGAGTGCATCCCATGCAACATCATCGATAGCTTCTGCCTTTGTAGCTCTCCATGTGGGTGCGAAGTGCTGAGTGACAACCCTACCGGTAGATAGGATGGTTACTTCAGCCTTCCACTCTTCATGTCAGAGATGAGGGACTTTCTTGAGGAGATACTCCGGGTATAGGCTGCAGCAATCCAGAAACTCTTTAAGCTCCTTGGAGATGTTTCCTCCTTCCAATCCGTCGGACCAAAATTCTTGAACTGAATGGTTGGCCCATTCATCACCTTTATTATTGGTCTCAGCAAGGGGTGGCTCCTCTTCATCATCATGCACAAACTTTACTCAATATGCAATGGGGTAGATAAATGCAAATTTTATGGTGTTGTTTTATTAAACCAGTTTGTACGTGTTCTTGCATGTTTTAACAAGCTTTCATGGGGTTTTATGATGAACAAGGGTTCTGGGATCAAGTGTGGACGTGGTGATGATCTTTACTCAAGATCTAGATCAATTCCACCATCAAAAACCGATCAAAACACGATCTATCCACACGCAAAAGTTTCTGCTCGAAGGGGGCGAAGAAAACGGATGCGTAGAAACAGCGGCGACGTCGTAAGATGGGTAATGGGGACCTACCTCTCTTCTTCCTCCTCTCCTCCTTGCAGCTGGACTTTTTCCCTTGCAATGACAGCAGCTGGGGTTTTACTTTGGAGAAGAATAGGGCTGCGGCCAGGGCTTGGCAGCAGGGGTCTTCTTCTCCGGCGACGGCGAGGCGGGGCAGAGTTTCGACGGCGGCCAAGGCAGCAGCAAAGGGGTGGCGACCAGAAGAGAGAGGGGTGCGGCCAGGGGTGGGGTTATATTTATAAGGGAGAAAAGAGTCCTAGGGGTCGAAACAAAGAGTCCTAGAAGTATGGCACTCAATCAAAGAGTACTAGGGGTGGAAACAAAGAGTCCTAAAGGTAGGGGACTCAACCAAAGAGTCCTAGGGGTGGGGCACAAAGAGTCCTAGAGGTGGGGGATTTAACCAAAGAGTCCTAGAGGTGGGGGACCTCACCAAAGAATCCTAGAGGTGGGGGCTTAACCAAAGAGTTCTAAAGGTGGGGGATAGGGTTTCCCCCCTCAAGGGCTGCGGCCAAGGGGTCTCCCCCTTAATTGGTGCGGCCAAGTTGGGGGAAAATTCCCCCCCAAATGTGGGGGAAATTCCCCCTAGGGGAATTTTTGGGGAATTTGGGGAAAATCGGGAAAAACTGGGAAGAATTTGGGAATTTTTGGGAAGGGGGGAATTTGGGGAACTTGGGGAAAATTTGAGGAAATTTGGGAATGGCTCATTTCAGCTATCTTATTTCCATTTCTATGTCCCTTTTTCTGTTTCTATATTCCCCTCTCCATTTCTATGTCCCTTTCTCTATTTCTATATTCTCTTCTCCATTTCTATGGTTCTTTCTCTATTTCTATGGTTCTTTCTCCATTTCTAGGGTTCTTTCTCCATTTCTACTTCTTTTAAAATGCTTCTCTAAATGAAAAATGTATGCAATGCATGGTAATGAAATTGAGTGTGTTACAATTATCTCCCTGTCCCTTGGGTCTCCTACGGAGTTTGAGTCCTGGGACTCTGGACCATCGGCAGCAGGATCCTCGTCTGGACCTCAAGTTGATGAAGTTCTGGTCGCTCCGCGACCAGGACCATTCTCAGGACCTCCGTTGTTGCAGTGATGTATAAGAGTAGAGGCCCGCCTTGTTCTGGGGCCACCATGATCGACAACGTCGCGAGGAACTTCTTTAGCTCCTGGACGCCTCATCTGCCTCCTCGATCTAGACGAATGGACCAAACTTGCGCAGAAGCTTGAAAAACGGAAGAGCCAGCTCAGCCAATCTAGAGATAAACCGTCTGAGTGCAGTCAAGCATCCGGTAAGCTTCTGCACGTTCTTGATTTGGGCAGGTGGATGCATCAATTCTATTGCCTTAATCTTCTCTGGGTTAGCTTAGATCCCTCGGTGTGAGACCAAGAAACCGGGTAGCTTCGAGACAGAGACCCCAAAGACACATTTGTCCGGGTTCAACTTTGTGCGTGTCAAATGCAACCTGCTGAAAACTAGGGCTAGGTTGTCGAGCAAAGATGCTTGCGACTTAACCTTTACTACGATTTCATCGACATACACCTCTACTAGATAACGAATGAGATTCTCAAATGTTTTATGCATTGCATGTACAAAGGTGAGAAGAGCATTCTTGTGACCATAAGGCATGGATACATAACAATATATACCATCTACTATTATGAAGGCAGTATACTCTTCATCTTCTCTAGACATAGGTATTTGGTGAAAACTTGAGTAAGCATCTAGGAAACACAGTAGATCACAACCGGATGTAGAATTCACTATTTCATCTATACGCGGAAGAGGAAATGGATCCTTTGGACATGCCTTATTGAGGGTGGTGTAGTCGACGCACATGTGAAGCTTCCCGCCAGCCTTGGGGACGACAACAGGTTTGGCCAGCCATCGTGGATGGTGGACCTCTCGCATGAAGCCGGCATCAAGCAACTTCTTGATTTCTTCATGGATGAAGTCTTGTCGCTCGATGGACTGCTTCAGAGGCTTCTATTGGACTGGCCTGGCGTCGGGGTATATCTTCAAATGGTGCTCAATCACCTCCCTGGGGATCCCAGTCATCTCTGACGGTTGCCATGCAAACACGTCGATGTTAGCCCGGAGGAAGGTGTCGAGCGCGTCTTCCTATTTGTCACCCAGGCCCCTGACGATGCGGGTGGTCTGGGTGACGTCGAAGCCAACTTCGAAGACCTTGACGGGGACGTCTTCACCGTCTGAGGGCTACACGTGAGGTGCAGATGTCATCCCTCGCTGGCGCGTTCTTGGAGGCGGCCAGCTATCTTCTGCATGGCTAGAAGCAGCCTCCTGCACTGCTGCCAACGCTTGAAGCTTCTCCAGCACTAAGACGACAGCAGTGCGGTCTCCGTGGATCTTGAGTACACCTCCCAAAGTTGGCATCTTAAAGACCAAGTAGCCATAGTGGGCTACAGCCATGAACCGGTACAGGGCCGGCCTGCCGATGATGGTGTTGAAGGGGAGGCTGACATCCGCAACGTAGAAGACGACGCTCTCCGTGCGGTAGTTCTCAGGCATCCCGAATGTCACCGAGAGGGAGATGCTACCGCACGGGAAGATTGGGTCCCGGCCTACCCCTGAGAACGGACATGAGGGGATGAGCTGGGACATTGGGATCTGCTGCTTCTTGAAAGCTGCAAGGCTGGTTACGCTGAGGGATGCCCCGCCATCAATCAGCACGTGGTAGAGATTCATGTTGGCGATGGTCGGGGTGACGAGGAGTGGCAGCTGCCCGGCGCTCGCCATGTTCTTGGTACAGTCGGAGGCGTCGAAGCTGACCGGCCTCTCCATCCACTTGTGGTGAGGCGCCGGCCTGGGGGTTGGAGCAGCTGCTGCCATCGCTCGACGCAGGGTCTTGACAGCTCGCCAGGACGAGATGTCAGAGGAGCCTCCATACATCACGTGGAGCACCTTGCGCTGCTCGTTGTCGGCGCTGGAGTCGAAGGTGGAGTGGCCGTGGACGGCCTTCAACGCCCGCTTGGAGTCTATACTCCATCTCCTGCTCAGCCTCGACTTCAGGCTCAGTCTTTTGTTTGCCCTCCTGCTGGCGAAAGGGTGCGACGCCTTGGCGCGGCCGCTGCTGCAGCTCAGGGAAACATTCTGTGAGCTTCTTGATCTCACTACACTCGCTGGCACCGTGGCGGCTAGAGTTCTGCACCGGGCACCATTAACCGTTGCCTCTGACCGGCTGCTGCTGCGGCGATGGTGGGTGCCCCGGCTAGAGGCTTGTTCTTGCCTCCAACCTTCTTCTTCTTCTTCTAGCCGCTGCCCTGAGCAGCAGCTTCACCAGCACTCCCCGCCGCGGAGGCAAGTTGTGAGTGTCAGTCTCAGCCCTCCGCCGCCCTGGCGTACTTGTCCGCCAGGCTGAAGAGCTCAGAGACGTCTTGCACGTCATGCGTGGCTAACTTCTCGAGCATCTTCTTGTCTCTGACGCCCTGCCGAAAGGCGACGACAACGGAGGCGTTGGAGATGCGAGGGTGGTATTCCTGACCTGGGAAAACCGCTGGGTGAAGGATCGTAGTGACTCTCCCTCACGCTGGCGCATGGCGTGGAGGTCGAGCTCGCTGCCGGGGCGCGTGTAGGAACTCCCGAAGTTGGATGTGAATCTCAAGCACAACTCTTCCCAGGAGGAGATGGAGCCTGGAGGAAGGTTCATGAGCCATGACCGGGCAGTGCCGGTCAGGGCCACCGGGAAGTAGTTGGCCATGACGGCCTCATTCCCTTCTGCAGCTAGGATGGAGGTGTAGTAGATCTGCAGGAACTCGGCGGGGTTGACAGTCTCATCGTACTTCATCGGCAAGTGGGGCCGGAATTTGGGTGGCCATACCACCATGCCAAGGTGCAGAGCGAGCGCCATGCAGCCCCCACCTGCTCTTGGAGAGGCAGGGGTCTGCGGGGAACGTCCTGCTGGTATGGTGCTTGGGGAGCCGTACTCTCCTTCGAGGTTGCAACGCCTCTCGCGGCGTCACTCGATGGTGACACGGCCATCTTCGCTCACGCGGCGGCAGTCTAGCTCGACCCTGAGGTCGGCCTTGGCCTGTCTGGCCGTGGTCGTGGTGCTCATGGCTGCTGTCCCACGGGCCACTGTCAGCGCATGCGACTAGGCCTGTGAGGGATCGGCCCACTGCCTTCTGTAGGAGGGCTGTTCATGGCGGGGAAGACAAGGTGGTCAACATCATGGCACCACTGCTCTGCCGCCTCTGGGGTAGCATCCTCACCCGGAGGGTTGTGGAGAAGAGCGCTTGCTGCAGCCAGCATGCTCTCCGGGCTTAGTAGTGGCGGCATCGTCGCCACCGTCAGGGTAGAAGGCTGCCGTGAGGTAGCAGCCGTGGGCGCCGTGTGCATGCCGACCGTCTAGTCGTCTACCCGGCCAGATCTACCCGCCCTGGAGCGGGAAGTGGCCTCCTTGTCTCCCACCTAGAGACAATGGTGAGTGGGGCGAGACGAGCCGCCAAGGGAATGGATGTTCACCATGGTGGTGATGCTCGGTGGCCTAGAGAGCGTGAAATCCCCCTACCTAGCGTGCCAAATGTCGAAGTGTTTCTTGCGACACTTCCCCCGATACCGCTACTGGAGCGATCCGCGGAGGTTCGTTTTTTGAAGGGGCTAACGCCGCTAGGAGATCGAGGCTGATGAACACGGTGAACTTGGGGACTTACGTGGTTCGAGCCGTCGGAGCGTAACAGGCTACGTCCACGGGAGTGTGTAGTTGTATTGCTTGTATTTGTGTGTGAGTTGGTTGGGTTGCGAACCTTTTGTCGGGTGGCCGCCCTGGTCATTTTATAGTCCAAGGGCAGGGGCAGTTACAATGTGTCCCGGGTCCCGACAGGTGACCCCGCGGCTGTTCGTACCCTATACATGCTCTAGGGTATTTACAGCTATGCGTGGAGTGGTTGGCGGTTGAGTTAAGACTCGCCGCCTGGCACGCTAAGCGCCTCTGACCGGGTAGCAGGTAATGATGAAGACGTAGTCTTATCGCCGCATCCTCTCGCTCTATAGGGCGGCACTGTGCCACTGTCACTCCTCGCCGCCCTGTCTTGTCACCGTAATGATGAATGGATGGAGGGCGGAGGCGTGCGTTGTGCGCCATGCTTCTGGGGAAGGCATGAGTCTTGAATGCGCGGCCTAACAAGCCACTTCCTCCTTGACTTCTAAGACCCACGACCCACGACAGATTGTGGGACACATGGCGACTCTGGATCCCTCTTCAGCGGGGAGGACGGGTTCGGAGCCCGGATACACGTGGCAGCTCCAAACCTCACCTTAGCGGAGAGGCTCGGTTTGGGGCTGAGGGCACGTGGCGGCTCCGAAGCCCTCCTCGGCAGGGAGGACGGGTTTAGAGCCTGGATACACGTGGCAGCTCCAGACCTCACCTCAGCGGGGAGACTTTGTCCGGGACCATGCGCACGTGGCAGCTCCGGAGCCCTCCTCAGCGGGGAGGATGGGCTTAGAGCCCAGATACACGTGGCAGCTCCGAACCTGACCTCAGCCGGGAGGCTTGGTCCAGGGCGAAGGGCACGTGGTGGCTCCAAAGCCCTCCTTAGCGGGGAGGACGGGTTCGGAGTCCGGATACACGTGGCAGCTCCACACCTCACCTCGGGGAGGTCAGGTCCGAGGCCAAGGGCACATGGCAACTCTGGAGCCTGGGCACACGTGGCAGCGCTGGACCCTGCCTCAACGGGGAGGCCAAGGGTACGTGGCCATGTCAAGGCCCGCCAAAGAGAGAGAGAGAGAGAGAGAGAGAGAGAGAGAGAGAGAGAGAGAGAGAGAGAGAGAGAGAGAGAGAGAGAGAGAGAGAGAGAGAGACGGGGCCTGAGCTGTCTTCGTTCCTCCACGCAGGGGCACCCGGTCTGTAGGGCAACGAAAGTGGTAGTTTCCTGCTCCAATCAGAACTTTGAGCCAGGTGATACTCCCACCGTCCCACGCCCATAAATTCAAAACAAAACTTCGAGTTTACCTAAACACCATTGTTGTAAACTTTGTGAACAGTTTTTACTAAAGTACCAAACAATATATTTTTCGTCCACAGGTACATCAACAACTATAGGTACATGGAATTTGAGATCGGGATAACTGAGCAACCATTATGTCATTCATCAACAGAAACTTAATATGACGCCACAGAACGTATCTCAATGAAACATCTTTCTCATGCAGGAATGTTATGTTCCGACCTTTGGGCTTCTCTCTACACCCTCTGATCAGGAAAATGTTAATATTAAGTAAACTTGTTGCTGATATTATGCATTTATTTAGAGTTTCCAACAAAACAACGCAAGGACTTGCTTGTACTACATGTTAAACCATCGAGTAAGTCTGAACTAGCGCGCATATACAATATAATTACTTTAAAAGGTCGAGAGTTTCCAATCGTACAAACAGAAAAGTACCAAATCAACCTAATGAATACTGCTTTGGAAACTGTAGGCACCCAAGCAAGTATCCAGCACCTAGAAAGACTGAAGTGTGCTAAACCACCAGTTGTAT
This sequence comes from Neostapfia colusana, assembly GCA_030760725.1. Classification (NCBI taxonomy): domain Eukaryota; kingdom Viridiplantae; phylum Streptophyta; class Magnoliopsida; order Poales; family Poaceae; genus Neostapfia; species Neostapfia colusana. Next base: position 30,877,072 of record JASWHV010000005.1, on the reverse strand, counting down.
CACGATATTCAAGTGGTCAAACAATTGCAACAAATCTTTCTAAAAACAGAAAATTATGATTGCAAGCAGGACATTCAAGGCAACTAAGTATTTACAGTAATAAAAAAATTGAGTGCACGCGCCTACGAAGATAATTTGTACAGTGATGTCAATACTGTACACGAAATTGTACTACTATTTCGTTTAGCGTAGCACAGTGCTGCCTGAATTGTGCTACACATGGCCATAAACATAACCATAACCGTTGTACTACTATTATCAACAGCTGACCTTCCAAAAAAAAGATCCCTCAAAAAACTATTACCAGCAGCCAGTATATTTTCACAGGAGACATCAACCAGCGACAGGTACATTTAAGTGTTTGCTTAAGTTCATAGGCGGCTGCAGAGTCAGATTGTGTGTGTAAGGATACTTCCAGAAAAAAAAGGATTTGTGTTCGTAAGATGGTTCCCTGACAATTGCGTAGCTAATGTGGTCGTGCAAGCTATATTTAGTTGAGGAAATTTTAAATTAAATGAGATTCTACAACAGGAGAAAACAACATAGTTAAGCTAACTGCCGCAGTTAATCTTTGAAGTGTACTCTTTTGGTCACGTTTTGAACCTCGCAGATCACGAAAGTACTGGCCTCAAGCTGTCGATCTGGAACCGTTACTGCCGTGCTGGAATCTGGGGGCGCGCCAACCCGGCATCGACCGCGACGCGCGGCGGACACGGCTGGCCCGACGCGCCCGTCCTTGGCCTGGTGGCCCCTTCGCGCCAGTGCCGGCCGCTCGACGCACGCGGCACGCCCCGGCGTCCGAAGCCACCTGCGGGGCCCGGGCACGCGGCCAACTTGCCAGCGACGTGCTCGGGCTCGCCGCGCCCCGTGGCCAAGACGCGGTATCAACATTGTGGATGGGCGCCAGCTCCCGTGCGAGGTTGGCGGGGCTGGACCACGGCGCGGGCGGACGGTCGACTTGGCCGACCACGGGCAGCCGAATAATTCTCCGTGGGGAAAGACGGGGAGGGACACGCGGCGCCCGGGGGCGGCGAGGGCCCCCGCGCGGCTGCGTCTGCGGCGCCGCGCTTTTTCGCCACCGCCATGTGGGTGCTTTGATTCTTTTCGGCTGGGGTCCCGTTGGTGATATTTTTTTTTTCGATGAAGGTGCTTGCTTGGTTAGCCGCTCTTTTATCTGCAGCGTGCAGAGAGAACTTTTGAAGGATCAGTTTCTTTAAAAACACCATCTAGTTTTTTTAGAAATCAATTCCTAGAAACCATATTAAAAAAATTTGAAAAAACTAAAAGTGATCCAAACGATGACTAGGGAACTGTAACTGTCTACGTACTGAATTTGAGGCGGTAAAGAGATAATGCTCCACTCCCCCCGATTACCTGAAAAATTGATTAGCCAATTGACATGAGCTAGTGTTAAATCTTTCAGGCTCTCTGAATAGGGACCGGTCTCACTCTCACAGTGAAAGGCCCAGCTGCGAATGATAAAACCCAGAATCTAACCACTTGACTTTAGCCACTTCAAAACGCAACAATCATGAAATTAGCTATGCGAAGGAAACCGCAACAGTGCATTGTATCCTAGACAGCTCGCTTGCTCTTCCCCAATGCCTATATAAACGGAGGCCACTCTCTTCTTCCTCGTGTCAAACGTCCTCCTTTCCATCTCAACCAAAGCCTTCCTCTGCCTCTATCTCCCCTGTTTTGTGGATTAACCAGTATTGTGGTTACCTGATTGATATTCACAAACATACGGCGCACCGCGTTTCGTTTCCTGTCGCCATGGTGGTTCTTTCCAAGGGCGAGCTGGAGCAGATCGCACTGCCGGCAGTGCAGCGCCCGGCGCCGCCACTGGCCGCCGTTCCGGTGGTCGACCTGGCAAGGGCCGCCCGGGGCGGCGCCAACGGCCGCGCGGCGGCCGCGCGCGCCGTCGCGGAGGCGTGCGAGGAGCACGGCTTCTTCAAGGTGACGGGACACGGCGTGCCGGCGGTGCTCCTGGCGCGCGTGGAGGCCGCGGCCGCCGCGTTCTTCGCGCTCCCGCAGCGGGAGAAGGACGCGGCGCGGGCGGCAAGCGGCGGGGGTCCGTTCGGGTACGCCAGCAAGCGGATAGGCTGCAACGGTGACCTCGGGTGGGTCGAGTACCTCCTGCTCGGCGTCACCCCGGCCGGTGCCGCGCCCGTGGCGCTGCCCAGCGCGCCATTGTCTGCGTCCTCAGACGCGTCGCCCTGTTCTTTCCGGTGAGTTCTCACTCGTTACTTGCCAACATAACAACTGCCAGTAATTTGCTCATCATCATTGCTATTTTCTCGCTGTGCAAGAGCAAACAAACACTGCATGTGGACCCGACAATACATTTAAGACTTTCATGCCAACTTATTAGAGCAGAGTTTTCTATTTTTTCCAAGCACATACCAAATATAGTTGGTTCATTCTTGATGTTTCGGTGGGACGTCTTGCAAGTGATTATAGTTGATACTTCTCGTCATGTATAAAAATAATATTTCCAACTGATGATTGCACTGATTTTGATTTTATTTATATATCCGAGTCACGAAGTTAGCGTACAAGTCACTTATAAATGTGAACATTAATGCATTAAGCTTGTTACAGCATCTGTCAGGAAACGATAACAATTTATATGTAGTGATACCAAAACTTTTGATTTTCAAAGTTGGAATTTGGAGTTGTGGAGAACTAGATACTTCTTCTGTGTCAAGTTACTTTTAATTTTGAATTAACCAGTGTGAAATAATTTGAAACGGATGGGGTAGAACGTTAAATGTAAAATAGTATATTAGCACACTATTTTGTCTCATGGGTTCTATTCTACAATGGGACGTCTTTTTCTTTGTGGTCTTCTATTATAAGCCACGACTAGGGATGGTAACGGGTAAAAAATCCGCAGATATTACTCTTGGTTACGTAGCCGCTGGATAAAATCCGTACCCGTTACCCGCAGTGGGTAAAAAAGATTAACTGTATCCGTTACCCACGGATATTTTTTATCCGCGGGTATATCCGATTACCCGAAAACCTTTAATAAAAAGGTACATTGCATATAGATTTTTGCAACACTTTAATACATAACAAAACATGTTTAACACATAACAAAAACATACGCACATAAAAGAACATGTTCAACACATAACACAAACATAAATGAGCATAATTGATAAACTTCTGACAACAGAACAATTACATGTTAAATAAAATACAAAGCAGCGCGAGTACTCGGGATGCGTCGCTGCGCAGGGAGCCAGAAAGCTGGAAAGAAGAGGAGAAAACCCTAGAACTAGATGTATTTATATGATGTTGCATTGGACCCATATGTTAGAGAACGTGTTCAGGTATACGGATATAGGTATGGAATTTATTTACCTGATAAGAAATATCCATTGGATTCTACCCGTTACCCGTACCCGTACCCGTGAATCTAAATTTATACCCGAATCCGTACCCATCGGGTCGGATATCCGCGGGTAAACGGGTAATGGGCACCCGTTGCCATCCCTAGCCACGACAGGAAGAGGCCATATGTATCACGTGCTGCCGATTCCACCCAAAATTTTCACCGAATTCCGACCACACATTTTCATTTCCTCTGGGCTCTGGCACGACCAAAGGTTAGAGGTATTAAGAAGATGAGGCACAAAAAGCACGAACGCACGTGTGAATTGCTTGAAAGGGGTTGATGGGATCTGAAGTTCTGTGTCGGTCACCTTCACCTCTGGCCCAACCCCTTATACTGTGATCTAGTAGCAACTGCTCATTACTCCCACGGGAAACCCCAGCTGATTGCCAAATCCAGTGTGTCATGCTGAAAAAAAATCTCGAATTCAATAAATCTCAAACTGCTCAACAACTCCAGAAAATCGAAAGGCAGAACAAACTAAACAGATGGTCGCTGCCTAAATAACTCCCAACAGACTGACCCGGCCGACCGTATGTCGGTTATCTCATGCATGAACCTCAAGCATCCAGGCATCAAAAGCTCATCGATCACATGGTCCTCACACCCCTCCTGCTCCGGCAGGGCGCAGGGCTACGTGTCATCTGGGCGCGCGGCTGCCGCGACGAATCTTCTCATGCTTAGTCACTGTTCTTATCTGGGTTATCTGCTCGTCTTCCATTTCATAATCACCAAGCATGTTTTTCTTTTATAAAGCGGAGAAGGAATAATAGAAAACACCCTGATGAGCATGAGCTGGTCGGCAACCATGCCCCCGTGCATTGAACCTTTTCGCCTTTTCCCATGTTGGAGCACACCTGCTGGACTTACGTTAGTCTGATTGTATCGTTCGAATTTTTGAGTCACGTGTGATCTCCCTGGGAGCACGTGTGCATCCCGTGTTGCATGCATGGCCTACGTCGAGCTGGCCCTCAATAATGCCCATACGGCGCCTTTGTGTCGACTTCATCATCTACTGCCTTAGGATATTTTTCTTCGAAACACCTAGCTAGGATATTTTCTTCCTTCAAAGTAAAACAGCATTAGTCGTTGCTGTCACTTTACAAAGCAAGCATCTGTTACTGTGAATTGTTATGCTGACGCGTCGAGCTTAAAATTGATAATTTCCATTACAATGATATCTTCCACTGACGCTTCAATAATGTGTTTCTTTACAATATGCAGTGAGCTTCTGGACGAGTACATCGCGGCCGTGAGAAGGGTGACATGCACGGTGCTGGAGCTGATGGCGGAAGGGTTAGGCCTCGACGAGAAGGACGTGTTCACCAGGTTGGTGATGGACAAGGAGAGCGACTCGATGCTGAGGGTGAACCACTACCCGCCGCGCCCGGAGCTGAAGCAGCTCGGAGGGCACGGCCGGCTGACCGGGTTCGGCGAGCACACCGACCCGCAGATCGTCTCCGTGCTTCGGTCCAACGATACGTCCGGGCTGGAGATCTCGCTGCGGGACGGCAGCTGGGTGTCAGTGCCGGCGGACAGGAACTCGTTCTTCGTCAATGTCGGCGACGCCTTGCAGGTACGGCCTACATGAATTTTCACTTAATTTAGGGGTACCGTGGTCTTGATGATACGTGCTCCAATCCTCGCATGTGGAACTGACGCGTGTACGTTGTTTCACGCCTGCAGGTCCTGACGAACGGGCGGTTCCCGAGCGTGCGGCACCGAGTGATGGTGAACAGCGCGCGGCCGCGGGTCTCGGTCATCTTTTTCGGTGGCCCGCCGCCGCGGGAGAGGCTGGCACCGCTTCCCGAGCTTGTTGGCGAGGGCGGTCGCCGCTGGTACAGGGAGTTCACGTGGAGAGAGTACAAGACCTCCGCGTACAAGACCAAGCTCTCCGAGAACCGGCTCTGCTACTTCGAGGCCGCGGCGATGAGCTAGAAATGTGTGTAAATGTCCGCGCGATATATGCTTTTTTTCTTCATTTTCTTTCTAGTATGTGTATAGTTTCGTTTTAATTTGTGCATGGTTAGTTCATGGCTTCGTGCACTGCCATGCCCTGTTCTCGTTGCGAGAACGAAACGCAGTCGGTGGCTTTATGATATGGATAGGGTAACCGTCTCGCCGTGGATCTCTGATGGCATCATGACTGTAAACTAGAGCTTGTGAAAGATGGCACGAAAATAATGTGCGTACAACTCCTGGTGCTGGTGTTTGAACTTTAGAAATGTTAGCGAGCGGAGCGCACGGCCACTGGCTGCTGAGGCCCAGTCGCCACCATCTGGAACGCCGGGATCCCTCCGGCGTCCGCCCACCATTTTCTACTTCGGGAATACTTCTGCTCAGTCGTCTGAAATCTGTTTTTTTACCTGAAATATTTATCGTTGGTTCCTATCCCACTTAATTTAGCTTGTTATCGAGCCCGCTCGTTCCAGTTGGATTCAAAGTTGAACATGTTTACAGGCTCATCTTCCTGCTAAATTCGAGTGTCAAACTTATCACCGAGCTTATCGCCAATCGCCTATAAAAGAAGATGTCAGTTTTGATATTATCATTATCAAGCTAGATTTGAGCTATGGGCTTTCTCTCCTGACCCAATCCCAAAAGAATCAGGGCAACAGTTATTGATGACGATGATGGATCTGGAAGCATACGCCCTCCAGCAAATCCCAGACCAAGCATCGCCTATGAGATCCTTGTACACCTCCTGAGTATTGAAGACCTGCACAATGTCGGTGGTGATGGAAGGCCCATGTCATACTCAATTCCATGGGAGTATGGCACTAAGGACAGAGCTACTGACCCAGTGAGAAGTATTACAGAGCAGAGCATTGTTGGGCAGCATCGAGAGGCCTGATTCAACCACCCAGAAACTCTTGCAGCGTAGAGTTTTACTCAACAAGAAGATCCAGGAATGATGATGAAGATGAAGACAGAGACGGACAGAGAGAGGCGCCGAGAAGAAGATTCCTCCTACAGAGGCTCAAGTGGCCAGGAGACAGAGAAAGAACAAAATAGCGCTCATAGCCGAGAAGGTATGATGGGGAGGGCACCTTAGGGTATGGGAGAAGGAGCAGGGCCCAGGAGCGATCCCTTAGTCCAGGTACAAGAAGTTCCAGGGAGAAATGAACGGAGAGACTCATCCACTGGATAACCAGGTTGGATAAGCCTCGAGGGAAGGAACAAGGAGGAGAGGAAAATGGGCTGAGCAACAAAATGGGGGAGCAAGCCAGGGGGGTGACCGGGAAGAGGAGGCCTTAGGGATAAGCGAAGAAGCTCCCACAACAAAGGAAAATGGAGGGAGTACGGCCTCACACCCTGCCATACAAGAAGCATTGACAGAGGGAGGAAGAGAAAAAACAAAGACTACTGTTGGTGAATTCAGGCATAGAAACGGAGCCCCTACACCTGCAGAATCAGAGAGATGAAGAGAAAGTGCCACCCCGAGACGACCCAATGAATTTAGAGGCGCAATTACAGACTGCAAAAAAAAGGAAGCTGCTGCCCCATGACCAGCCAGCTGAAGCAGAGTGATCTGGGGTCTGGAACTGAGCAGGGAAGTGGGGAGTCTGGCTGTGAGCAGCAACTCAGCCTCCCATCCCAGCGCACAGAAGCACAAAGTGTTGGTGATATGCCCAAGAGGCAATCATAACAATTCGGATAAAGGTCTGATGAATATTTGATCCATAAAAAATTAGGGTACTAATGAGTCTGTCATCTAAAAGCCCATTAACGCACCTATAAATATGAGAGGTAGGGTTAGGGGCAGAACACTCCACCACATAGCAGCCCTAGCCGCCGCCCCTCACAGGCCAGCCGCCGAAACCCCTGTCGCGCGCGCGGTGCTAGCACACCGACGCACGGCGTTCCTCCCTGTACGTGTGGACTCCGTGGAGGCGCTGCTGTTACTGCTGCGCTGATCGGCTACGACGCACATCTACGATCCGCTGCGCTGCGCGTCTAGTGGTAACGATCCATGACCTTCTTACTCGCATGTTTCCTGTGTGATACGGTCGAATTGCTAGAGTAGCGCATCGCCTATTTCCCTACAGTGGTACCAGAGCCGACTTGCGTAGTTCTTGGTCTGGATCTTAGATGCGATCTACTGCAGACAAGTTCATATGATGAATTTTTATAGTTCGGCTTTTGGGGTATGGAAATGGTTAGAGTAGATTGCCATCATATGAATAAAGGATTAGTTCGTGCTCCTTCTCTGCTGTGCGCGCAACCTGTCTCTACCGACTGGAATCACCATCGGGACTAATAGTGTACATAGCTAACAGATTGAGCCAACAGATCACGGTCATGTGTCGCGATCTTCTCGTGGATAACCAGTCACAATGAAAATTGAGGCATTCTGAATAGCTCAAATTCGGGTCGATTTGATCAATTCGATGAGATTTTCATAGTGATTTCATAGATGCGATCTATGTAATTCCGTTTGGTGTTTCGCCGTTGCTGTCTGCTATAGTGACATCATTAAGTTGTTTCGCGATAGACATCGTTCTAGGCTTAACTTGTTTTTGCAGTGAATGATGTGAATGGTATGGCCTAAATGTGATGTGATGATCTGTGTGTAAAATTCGTGTAGCCTGCGTATTGCAAATTTAACACAACCAGTTGAGGTTGTCACATAATTGTATAACGACATGCGTGTCGCCCTGTGATGCCTGATCTCTCATGTAATTTATTTGATAGCTATTAGATGTATTAGCTTCTTTTATATTCATTGAGAAACCTCAAGCATGATGGCGATGGTGATCACCATAAGAAGGAGACATGGCGGTGTAGATCATGATGGAACCATGGTGATGGAGACCACTATGATCCTAAAGGCCATACTATTCACATATATGATATGATCGTATGTCTGTGATGTTTTACTATTCTTTTCATGCTTTTCATATGGTGGATGTTTTGTCATGATAGAATAGCTTCCCTCGGAAAAGTTGAGTATTTGATGTCATTTACCTATAGCTACACCTATCTTGTTTTGATCGTTGTATGGTAGGTTTACCAAAGCAAAATACCGTCATCTATTATAATGAATAGGGTGAATGTTGGACATTCACATGCATAGTATTGGTTTACTCAACAAAGCTATCAAAACGGTTTTGGGCTTTATGGCATAGTGTTGGGAGCCACAGCATTGGATGTCACCCAACAAACAAGAATCATATAGAGATATGATTAACAATGGTTGTTTACCTATGCCACTAATTTTCTAGCAGTGAAGCCAAAGCTCACTAGAAATTAGTGAATATGGATCTTGGACCATTATATATCGTTAGAGGGAGGACGATGCTCATATAGTAGTGGTGTCTTTTATTAAACTGTTAATAAAAGATTGTTACATAACATAGTGCTAAAACCTTGCATATTTATTTTCTATTGTAGATCATGTCTGCTAGTATCAATTCCGGTTTCAATTTGCGATCTGTGCTTGAGAAAGAAAAGCTCAATGGAGCTAACTTTATTGATTGGTACCGCAACCTGAGAATTGTTCTCAGACAAGAGAAAATTGAGTATGTTCTTGAGCAACCATACCCCAATGACCTCCCCGATGATGCAAATGCCACAACTCGCAGGATTTATGAGAAGCACTGTGATGATGCGCTTAATGCAAGCTGCCTCATGCTTGCCACAATGTCCCCTGATCTACAGAAACAATATGAGCATGCAGATGTTTATTCTATGATTCAGGGACTACGTGGAATGTTTGAGAACCAAGCAAGGGCTGAGAGGTACAACATCTCAAAGTCCTTGTTCTCATGCAAGCTGGCAGAAGGTAGCCCGGTCAGTCCCCATGTAATCAAGATGATTGGTTATATTGAGACTTTGGACAAACTTGGTTCTCAACTCAAGGATGACCTGACTATTGACGTTATTCTCCAATCACTCCCACCGAGCTATGAGCCATTTATATTGAATTATCAAATGAATGGCATGGAGAAAACATTGGCTGAATTGCATGGGATGATTAAAACAGCCGAGGAAAGCATTAAGAAAAACACCACTCATGTGATGATGGTTTAAAAGGAGAATAAAAAGAGGAAGCATGTGATGCATCCTAAAGGGAAGGGAAAGGTTCCCAATGAGCCTTCAGCCTCAAAGCCAAAGGGTAAATCAGGCCCTTCTCCTAATGATGAATGCTTCCACTGTCATGCTAAGGGGCATTGGTCTAGGAACTGCAAGAAGTACTTGAAGGATAAGAAGAAAAAAGGGAGTGAGACTTTCACTTCAGGTATAAATGTTATAGAAATCAATATTGCTATATCTTCTAGTGAATCATGGGTATTTGATACCGGATCAATGATTCACACTTGCAAATCGTTGCAGGGTCTAAGTGAGAATAGAAGATTTGCAAAAGGAGAGTTGGATGTTCAGGTCGGCAATTGAGCAAAGGTTGCTGTCATAGCTATCGGAACTTATCACTTGTCATTACCCTCAGGATTAGTTTTGAAATTAAATAATTGTTATTGCATTCCTTCTTTGAGCAAGAACATTATATCTTCTTCATGTTTGGAAGAAGTTAATGATTGTGAGATTATAATAAAGAACAAATGTTGTTCTATTTATTATAATAATATTTTCTATGCTCAATGTCCATTAGTGAATGGATTATATGTTCTTGATCTTGAGGATAAAACAGTCTATAACATTGATACAAAAAGGGCTTGAAGAAATGATCTAAATCCCACTTTTATTTGGCATTGTCGCTTAGGTCATATAAATGAGAAACGCATTGAGAAACTCCATAAAGATGGTTTGTTAAGTTTATTTGATTTTGAATCACTTGACACATGCGAGTCTTGTTTGCTTGGGAAGATGACCAAAGCACCCTTCACTGGTCAAAGTAAGAGGTCAAGTGACTTGTTGGGACTTATACATACTGATGTATGTGGACCAATGAGTTCGGTAGCTAGAGGTGGTTTTCAGTATTTCATTACTTTTACCGATGACTTTAGTAGATATGGATATGTCTATCTAATGAGGCACAAGTCTGAATCTTTTGAAAAGTTCAAAGAATTTCAGAATGAAGTACAAAATCAGTTGGGCAAGACAATTAAACTTCTATGATCTGATCGTGGGGGTGAATATTTGAGCCATGATTTTTATGATAATTTAAAACAATGTGAAATTGTTCCACAGTTGACTCCACCTGGAACACCTCAATGGAATGGGGTGTCCGAGCGGAGGAACCGAACTTTGTTAGACATGGTTAGGTCGATGATGAGCCAGACTGATCTTCCACTATCTTTTTGGGGTTATGCTCTTGAAACTGCTGCGTTTACACTAAACAGAGTCCCAACTAAGTCTGTTGAGAAGACACCATATGAGATATGGACCGGCAAACGTTCTGAATTGTTTTTCCTCAAAGTTTGGGGATGTGATGCTTATGTCAAACGTTTGACGTCAGATAAACTTACTCCCAAATCAGACAAATGCTTCTTTGTGGGATATCCTAGGGAAACCAAAGGATATTATTTTTATAATAAAATGAAGGGTAAAGTGTTTACTGCTCGCAATGGTGTCTTCTTGGAGAAAGAGTTTCTCTCAAAAGGAGTTAGTGGGAGCAAAGTGCATCTTGAAGAAATTCAAGAAATACCTGAAAATGTTTCGGCACCCTCTAATCCTATACATGATGTACAAGATGTTGTACAACCACTTGATGAAACACCAGCCCCACGAAGGTCTACAAGGGTACGTCGTGCAACTGAAAAGTTGACACTCCTAACCACGGAACCACAGGACATGGTATTGTTGGACAATAATGAGCCTGTGACCTACACTGAAGCAATAATGGGACCCGACTCTGAGAAATGGCTTGGAGCCATGGAATCCGAAATAGAATCCATGCATGAGAATCAAGTTTGGAACTTGGTTGATCCAATCGATGATGTGAGACCGATCGATTGCAAATGGATTTTCAAGAAAAAGACTGATATGGATGGAAAAGTTCACATCTATAAAGCACGATTGGTGGTGAAAGGTTTCAAACAAATTCAAGGTGTTGATTATGATGAAACATTTTCGCCCGTCGCTATGCTAAAGTCTGTTTGGATTCTCCTAACAATTGCTGCATATTTTGATTATGAAATATGGCAGATAGATGTCAAAACAACATTTCTTAATGGGAGTCTGACTGAGGATGTGTACATGACACAACCTGAGGGTTTTGTCGATCCTAAAAATGCTAGAAAAATATGCAAACTTCAAAAGTCCATCTATGGATTGAAGCAAGCATCTCGGAGTTGGAATCTACGTTTTGATGAAGTGGTCAAAGGGTTTGGTTTTATCAAGAATGTAGAAGAACCTTGTATTTACAAGAAGGTTAGTGGGAGCGCACTTATATTTCTGGTCTTATATCTAGATGACATATTGTTGATCGAAAATGACATTCCAGTACTAGATGCTGTTAAATCCTCATTGAGGAAAAGTTTCTCAATGAAGGATTTAGGAGAGGCAGAGTACATTTTGGGCATAAAGATCTATAGAGATAGATGATCTAAAAGGTTAATTAGATTAAGCTAAGACACATATATTGACAAGATATTGAATCGGTTCAATATGCAAGATTCTAAGAAAGGTTTCTTGCCAATGTCACATGGCATCACTCTAAGCAAAAGTCAGTGTCCTTCGACGCCTGATGAGCAAAAGAGGATGAGAGCGATTCCTTATGCTTCGGCTATTGGATCTATCATGTATGCTATGTTGTGTACACGCCCAAATGTATCCTATGCTCTAAGTGTTACGAGGAGGTATCAATCAGATTATGGTGAGGCTCATTGGACAGTTGTCAAAAATATTCTTAAGTACTTGAGAAGAACTCAGGATGTGTTCCTAGTGTTTGGAGGTGAAGAAGAGCTCGTTGTAAGAGGTTACACCGATGCTAGCTTTCAAACAGACAAGGATGACTCTAGATCGCAATCTGGTTTTGTATTCTGCCTCAATGGAGGGGCAGCGAGCTGGAAAAGTTCCAAGCAAGACACGGTAGCAGATTCAACGACGGAGGCGGAGTATATTGCAGCTTCTGAAGCTGCAAAGGAAGCTGCTTGGATCAGAAAATTTGTTTCTGAGTTGGGTGTTGTTCTTAGTGCGTCCGGACCTGTGGATATCTATTGCGACAATAATGGAGCCATTGCACAGGCAAAGGAGACTAGATCACACAAAAGATCCAAACATATACTACAACGCTATCATCTGATTCGTGAGATTATCGACCGAGGTGATGTGAATATATGCAAGGTGCATACGGATTTGAATATGGCAGATCCGTTGACAAAACCTCTTCCACAATCAAAGCATGAGACACACATGAGATCTATGGGTATTAGATTCTTACATCAGTGATCCTAGTGTGTAGTGGGAGACTTGTGTCATAGCTATGTTTATGTACTATTTGAGTAACTATTATTCACATTGATCATCAAGTATGTGACTTGTTCGTGAGACTCTTTATTAATTATAATGTTACTCAAAATGATCCCTAGTCTACATCATTATATGAGATAATGATAGTACGCAGACTAGCACATGTATTAATTGATGATCACGTTTCACGGATCATAGATATGGAGATATCAAATTAATAATGTGAACACATGTTAGTGAACATGGTGTTGGATAGACCCATTCCGAGACACTGTTGGGATTATTATTTAGATATGTGCCATCAGTTGGTCTTGAGTGATACACCTGCTAGATTCTTAGACCTGAGATCGCCATTGTTTCTCACTATGTGTAGTTGTGCACTTTGAAACTATCAAACGCTAATCCGTAACTGGGTGGTCATAAAAATAGTCTTCAGGTACATAATGAAGCATGGAATGAGATGTGTGTGGATCAAGATGGGATTTGCCCCTCCTAAATAACAGGAGAGATATCTCTGGGCCCCTCGAGATAGTTGGATTGAAAGTTCATGGCCATGCCAAAGTGATTAAAGAGTTAATCATTATGACTAAAAGTTAGTCATAGATTGAATCCACTATTTGATCGAGTGAATGGTCGAACTATCACAAGGATGACACGTATCTCGCCTTGAGCTTGACTGGTATCGTGTGACAAAGGAATTAACATGTGAATGTATCTAGGTTCAGCCGATATGATCTTTATGTACATTCGGGAGTCAGTATGTCCTGCTAGGTACCTCTACTAACTTGTGTTTGAAAATGGTTTTATTCATAACCGACTGTACATGAACCTAATGGGTCACACACTTAAGGGGATGGAATATTGAAAAACTTGGTTATATGATTGTCTCTAGTGCAAGTGGGAGATTGTTGGTGATATGTACAAGAGGCAATCATAACAATTCGGATAAAGGCCTGATGGATATTTGATCCATAAGAAATTAGGGTACTAATGGGTCTGTGACCTAAAAACCCATTAGCGCGCCTATAAATATTGAGGGGTAAGGGTAGGGGCAGAACACTCCACCACATAGCAGCCCTAGCCGCCGCCCCTCACAGGCCAGCCGCCGAAACCCCTGTCGCGCGCGCGGTGCTAGCACACCGACGCACGGCGTTCCTCCCTGTACGTGTGGACTCCGGTGGAGGCGCTGCTGTTACTGCTGCTCTGATCGGCTACGACACACATCTACGATCCGCTGCGCTGCGCGTCTAGTGGTAACGATCCATGACCTTCTTACTCGCATGTTTCCTGGGTGATACAGTCGAATTGCTAGAGTAGCGCATCGCCTATTTCCCTACACAAAGTGATAGAGGAAGGAAGCACGGGAAATACTTTATTGGCGAAGATCATCAAAGGAGTCCCAGAAGCCATACTGCACTCACCAGAGAAGAGAGCCCGAGAGAGCAAAAAGATAAGTGAAGTGCAAATCAGGAAATGCGGGCGCCCGGCTGGAAAACATGCCCCTCAAGGAACAAAAAAAAGCAGAAGAGAGAGCCCAAGAAGTGCTAGCCAGGAAGCTGGGACTGATAACAACTAATGGATTACTCACAAAGGATGTCAAAAGCAGCTTCACAAGAGTCTTCAACTTAATTACCACTGTCCGAGGAAGCAATTGAGGCAATGGAGAGTCTCATGAAGGCAATGAACATTGACATCAAGAAGAAAGCCAACCCAATGTTGAAGAAGAAGCCAAATGTAGAAAAATGAGAAAAGAAAGGCCTCGCATAATGCAGGCCACTCGGGTCGCGCCAAAGCAACAGATAGTAGTCCATTGTGTTGTTTTCTACCTGCACCACCTTCATCCTTAGTTGTGTCATCGTGTAGTTCTGGTCCAACTGGGTTGAGGCTCGAATGTATGAGCTCCACGGAGTCACTAGCCACCCTGTTCTCCGGGGAGGCCTCCCCAGTCCCTCATGTTGTACCAAGGTTCGCTGTGAGAAGGGAAGCCGGCTCTCACGGCCCTTCCAGCATTTGTACCCCGTCCATGCATCGAATGTAGCGTATTGTCTTGTGTATCTGATCGCCTCTAAGTGGTATCTGATTTCAGCATGTCACAGAGAAACGTTAAAATTCTATGCTGGAATGTAAGGGGGCTCAATACGCCCATCAGAAGGCACTCAGTCAAAGAAACGGTAAAGGAAACTCAAGCAACAACAGTTTGCCTCCAAGAGACAGATGCAAACAGTAGATGATCAGATGATTGCTCAAACTTTAGGAATAAGTTTCACATGCAACTACATATCCCGGCAAATGGAACAAGGGGGGGGGGGGGAGTTGTTATAGCAGCATCAAACATATATTTCAAATTGGTAGCCAGTTTCAGAACTTGCAATTAAATTGTTGGAGGAAGGGATAGAATAGACACTAACAGGAGTTTATGAGCCCCAAAGTCGGCAAGAAAAGTCCTTTTTCTAGCGGAACTAGAAAACTGCAGACCTGCATGGGAGAATAGATGGCTTCTGATTGGAGACTTCAACAAGATATACACAGCGCAGGACAAAAACAGAGGCAGACTAGACAGAAACCTGATGGAAAGATTTTAAGCACAATTAACAGACTCGAAATAAAAGAGCTAAATCTGCAGGGGAGGAAATACACATGGTCAAATGAACGAGAATTGATAGATTTTTCTCAAATATGGACTGGGAAGAAGTTTTTCCAAACACAAATTTGCCAGGGCTACCAGCCATCCTGTCAGACCCTACACCCCTTCCGCTGACGGGAGAAACATCCTCCCCAAGCCAGAACTGTTCCGCTTTGAAAAATTCTGGATAAACATGCCGGGTTTCTGGGAGGTGGTGAGGAATGAATGGGGTAGGCAGATCACAGCTGCTAATGTGATGAGAATGATGCATATCAAACTAACAAAAACAGCAAAGGCCCTTAAAAAGTGGGAAAAAGAAACTATAGGAAACATAAAGCTGCAGATTGCAGTGGCAAAAGAGATAACTGCAAGACTGGAAGCACAAGAGCAAAGACAACTGACGGAACAAGAAAGACATTTCAAAGAAAGAATAAAACTCAAATATCTCGGCCTACTTGCCATTGATAAGATCAAGGCTAGGCAGCGAGCAAGGATCACGTCGATAAAAAAATAATGATGCGAACACAAAATATTTTCGTTTGAAAGCAAATGGGAGGAAGGCTTTGTTGTTGTTGAAAGCAAATGGGAGGAAAAGAAGAAATTATATCCAAGTTTTACAGACCCTCTCTGGCTGGGTAGCTACGCACAATGAGAAAGAAGAAAACTACAACCACTTCAACCAATAGATAGGAACAAAAAACACAGAGATTTCACGCTAAATCGGGAAGAGCTTAACTTAGCGATTCAACCTCGAGAATCTAGAAACAGATATAACAGAAGAAGAAATAAAGAAGGCGGTGATGGAACTTCCAAAAGAAAAGGCTCCAGGGCCTGATGGATACGCTGCCAGTTTCTTCCAGAGATGTTGGAGCATCATAAAGTCGGATATGGTCAGACTTTTTTTAACATAGTTCGCAGCTAAGGGAGAGGTGTTTTAATCTACTTAACACAACACATGTGATCCTGATTTCAAAAAAAGAGAATTCCCCCAAGGTGGCAGATCTCAGACCCATAAGTCTGGTCCACAGCATAACAAAGATTTTCTAAAAAATCTTAGCAAACAGATTGGCGTCCAAACTAGATGACCTCACCTCCCAAAGTCAATCTGCTTTCATCAAGAATAGATGCATCCATGACAACTTCATCTATATATAGAACCAGGTGAATGATCTCCGGGCAAAAAAAAAGGAAAGTGATGTTCATCAAGTTAGACATAAGGAAAGCTTTTGACTCCGTAAGCTGTATATATTAGAATTACTAGAGGCTATAGGTTTTGGGGCAGAATAGAGAGAATGGATAACGATTCTGCTGGCATCGGCTTCGACAAGAATACTGCTGAATGGAGTACCGGGAAGACCGATTCATCAAAAAGGGGACTACGACAAGGAGACCCTCTCACCTGTGCTATTCATACTCGCTGTTGACCCGATAAAAAAATAATGGACCTGGCCACAGAACAAGGAATTCTGCTACCGGTAACGGGGAGATCAATAACAAGTAACATGTCAATGTACGCTGATGATGCGGCGATTATTACAAGTCCTACAGCAGAAGGCATACTTGCCATGAAAAATATATTAGGATGGTTTGGGGACGCATCAGGCCTGGAGGTGAACATTGAGAAAACAGAAGTATACCCGATCAACATGGAGCCGGAGGAAATCCTAGCAGTAACCAGTAACTTCCCGGGGCAGGTAGCAAATTTCCCCTGCAAATACCTGGGGCTGCCTTTGCATGTTAAAAAACTCAGAAGAGATGATCTGCAACCACTGATTGACAAAGTGGGAGGAAAACTGCAACAGTGGAAAGGTAAACTCATGAGCAAAGCCGGGAGAGTCACACTGACAAAAAACAGTTCTGTCGGCAACGGTGATTTTTTTTTGGCAACAGCCATCGTGCTCCCAAAATGGACAGTAAAAAGATTTGATGTCTTCAGAAGAAAGTTCACCTGGAAGGGAGAACTAACGGAAGGTAACAAGGGAGGGACAAACCTAGTTAATTGGAGTGTGGTTTGTAGACCGAAAAGAATAGGCGGACTAGGCGTCATAGACTTCTAAAGTTTCTGCAAGGCACTAAGGTTGAGATGGCTGTGGCAATCGTGGGTGACCAACAACAAAATTTGGGCTGGAATGCCTTTGCCTTGCACAGAAGCGGATAAAGAGTTATTTGCAGCCTCCACGATCATAACCATAGGAAATGGTCGGAAAGCGCGATTCTGGCAAGACAGATGGCTCGCCGAGATGGAGTTCAGACGCTTGGCCCTGGACCTGTATGCAGCAGTAAGGAGAAAAAACAGAACGGTGAAACAAGAACTAACAAACTACAACTGGCTAATGTCTTTTAGACAGCTCGTGAGTCCAACACAGGTAGAACAACTACTTAAGATCTGGAATATGGTGCAAACTATAATCTAGAAGAGGAACGACAGGACTCCATAAGATGGAAATGGACAACAAATGGAGAATACACAACCAAGTCGGCTTATGACATACAATTTGAAGGGACAGTTTGCCCAATCTACATAAAATGGCTCTGGGAAGCAAAGGTAAAACCAAAAATCACAATTTTTGGCTGGACACTAATGTATGAGAAAGTCCAAACTGCGGATAACCTGGACCGTAGAGGATGGAATAACAATGTAATCTGCCGCTTGCGCCTACAATAAGCAGAGACGGTAAGTCACCTTTTCATACAATGCAATTACACAAGGCAAGTCCAGGAAAAGGGGAAAATATGGTGTTGGCTAGAAAAGAACCGAGTAACCACAGGCACAAACATAATGAAGATTGCAGAGAATGTGAGAGCTATGTGTGCTGAATATATTGGTTTTGACGATAAAAGTTTTGAATACTACCAAAACACTTTTTTAACAAGGTCCGACTCTAGGTCCGAGCTCCTGCAAGGTCCGACTTGTTTTGGGTAGCTCCGGCAAGGTCCGACGTAAGGTCCGACTTGCTTTGTCTAGGTCTAACTTATTTTGGCTAGATCCGACTTGTTTTTGCTAGCTCCGGTGCTAGGTCCGACTAGCTTTAGTAAGTTCCGTGCTAGGTCCGACTAAGCTTTAGTAAGCTCCGACGCTGGGTCCGACTAGCTTTGATAAGCTCCGGTTCAAGATCCGGTTAGCTTTGGTAAGGTTCGGAGCTTGATTGCAATGGTTCTGCTTTTAACTTGCAATGTTTCGAACTTGCTTTACTCTTATGGAAAGTTTGCTTAGTATTATTTTACTAAGTTTTTGAAGTGTTTTGGTGGTTATGGCTGATATCATTTTGCTATGGTTTACAACATGCTTATGTGAGTTGCTCACGTAAGATGTTGTAGTTTCGAAACTAACGAGAGTCAAGTCGAGTACTTGTGCTCGGAAGTATTGGTTGTTTATTCATGTGCAGGTGTTGCTTGAGTTCAAGACATGGTTGGTGACGGGATCCATTGAACTAGTCTTAGGAAGAAGATGAGGTTGAACAATCAAGTTCGGGAGGAATTGTGGTTGAGTTGATCGGGAGGTCGCGCAACATGTTTGGATCAAGAACAATGCATATGAAGGTATCATGGACGTTGTTGAAAGGTGTTTGCACGTGTGCAAGGAGTGCATGGACGTGGCAACATGGTTCCAAGGCGTGGTGAAGAGATATGGAAGTGGAGATATGGTTGAAAAGGTTCAACCGGCTGGATTTTGCGCTCAGGTTGCGGCTGAGGCGGTTATGTTTTGTTTATGAAAGTTTCGAGTTGGTTATAACAAGATTTCATGTTAGGCATGAAGTAGAGTTGTTTTAGAAATGTTTGGGACGTTCCTAAGGTGTTTGGAAGTCTTAAGATTGCTTCTATCTACGTATAGAAGAGTCTTGAGCAGTATTGGAAAGTTACAATTTGAATCCAAGTAGGAGTCCTAGTTTGAATCCAAGTAGGAGTAGGAGTCCTAGTTTTGACTAATCATCATGGAGAAATACTCCGCCAAACCTTGTGTGTTTAGTGGTATTGATTTTCAGGTTGTGAAGGCACGCATGGAAGCTTTCATCCAGGCGCAAGGTTTTGCAATATGGGAAAAGGAGTACAAGCCTTACGATGTGCCTTCAAACGATCAAGTCACGACTACAAACATGAGAGATGTCGACAACAACAACAAGGCTCATAACTTGATCATACAAGGACTAACTCAGAGCGACTTCGACCGTGTTGCACACCTCCGATCGGCGTACGATGTGTGGAGAGCACTTTGTGACTACCACGAAGGATCCAACACGATCAAGGAGGTAAGACAGAATATGTTCAAGAAAGAATACATGCGCTTTGAGATGCAACCCGGTGAGTCCATTGATGACCTCTTTGCTCGCTTTAATAAAATTCTCAGCAACTTGCGTAGCGTCAATGTTAATTTTTCAGATGCTGAAAATGCTAGGCAATTACTAAGTGCATTAGACATGTCAATTTGGGAGATAAAAGTAACATCCATACGTGAATCCACTGTCATGAGTACTCTTACATTAGATGTGCTTTATTCTAAGCTAAAAACTCATGAAATTGACATTATATCACGTAAGAACCCAAATAAGACTATTGCATTTGTCTCACAACGTGATATGCCTAGCTCCGGCCAATCATCTAGAAATACACTTGCTTTGCTGTCTTCACTAACCCTAGAACAGATTGAGGAGTTTCCAGAGGAGGAGCTAGTACTTCTTTCTACTAGGTTCTCAAAAGCATTGCAAAATATGAGAACTAGAAGGAGAGGAAGCTCCGGACCTCAACATGCTTTGAATGTGATAAGACATGACACTTTCGTACAGATTGCCCTAACCTTTCAGGCCCTTCTAACCGTGATGAAAAGCAGAATAAAGTCAAGTCCTCTTTTGGCAACACCAACAAGAAAAAGAAGGGTTTTACAGGACGCAAACTGATAAACAGTTTCATCACCGCACTTCAAGAACTTGGCTCGAGCGATGTAGAAATTGGAAGTGATGAAGATGAAGATGATCTGGCAAACTTGTGCTTCATGGCGGGCAAATCAAAATCAAGTATGGAGGATGCAGAACACAACAGTGACAATGAAGAGGTATGTCCTACTTGCGAAGAAATGTGTGATGCTATTTCTCGTGCCACTATTACTGTTAAGAAAAAGAACAAAAAACTTAGGGATAATGCTATTAAAATTGAGTCACTAGAATCTGAAATTAATTGTTTAAAATCCTTGATTCCTAGTGATGATTCTTGTTCCTCATGTGATTTGATATATGAACAATTGTCCTATCTAAGAAGTGCACACACCTCCACACTTGATAAACTTGAACTTGAAATCGAAAAGAACAAAAAGCTTGCTGCTCTTAATGATAAAAACTTGAAAGATGCTTATTGTTCTACAATTGATTTGCATTGTTCTACTTGCGATGATCTTGATAAGAAACTACAAGATGCTATGAAAGAAATTTCTATATTGAACAATGCTTTACGTTCTCATGAAGTTAAATATTGTTCCAGTTGCAAATTAAAAGGAAAAACTTCATGTGAAAATTGTCTTGATCTATCAAATAAACCTGATAACATTCATAGGACATTAGATCGGTTTTGTAATGGGAATAAGAATCTAAACTTGCTGCTGAATTCTTCCAAGTCTTGCAATGATAAAACTGGTTTAGGTTTTGATTCACATGCACTACAGGAAACATCGCACCTTACGACGGCCAATGTTATTTACGACGGCTAGCCGTCGTAAGTAAATTAACTTACGACGGCCGCTTCTGGCCGTCGTAAGTAAACTAACTTACGACGGCTACGGGCCCATGGCCGTCGTAAGTTACTGGACCATCGTAAGATAAACGTAACTTACGATGACCGCAACCCTATGCCGTCGTAAGTTACACCACCGTCGTAAACTAAGTGTAACTTACAACGGCCGACATCTAAGCCATCGTAAGTTACGCGACCGTCATAAGTAGATGGTTTTAACCGCCGCCCCGGCCCGGGCCCGCACCGCCGCCGCCGTCGCCCGAGCCGCCACCGCCGAGCCGCCGCCGCTCCGCCGCCCGGCGCCGCCCCGAGCCTCCCCGGGCCGCCCCGGACCAGCCTTTCCGCCGCCCGGCGCCGCCCCGAGCTGCCCCGGCCCCGCCCCGAGCCGCCCGGCACCGCCTCGCAGCCTCCGGCCCCAACCTCGCCGCTGCCGGCCGCGGCCCCCACCCCCTGCTTCCTGCTGACCGCCGCCGCCTCCGTCGCTGCAGCCATCGCTGTCGTCGCCAAACCGAATCAAGTAATTTTTTTAGTTTTTGTAATTAGTTGTTAGTTAGATTAGATAAAATTTTAAATCTTAATCAATTTGTATGTATTTAGTAGATAATTAGTTTAGTTGTTAATTATTTGGTTTAAATTAGTAATTGTTTCTGATTTTAGTTATTTAATTTAGTTAATTGATTGATTAGTTGTTTAAGCACATTGTTTTTGCTTTACCCCCAGCCCCGCTGCCACCAGCCCCCGCCGTCACCGACAGCGTACCAACGCCTAGGCGTCCAGTCGGTGGCGGGGGGATGCCTGGGCGGGTCGCCTCGCCTGGCCGAGCGTTGCCGATGCCGGCGCCGCCTCCGCCCGCCGTCATCGCTGCAAGGCGCCGCTGGCCCCCCGTGCTCTGGAGAGGAGAGAGGGAGGGGGATGAAAATGAGTGTATTAGGGTTGTGGGCCGTTTTTCATGACCCTCATAGAATGCGTGGATCGTCGGACTAGATCCGATGGTCATGGGCACTTGGGCTGCTCAGCCCGAGCCCGAGCCAGACTCTCAGCCCTGCCCCGAAATGACCTCCGCCGCGACCTCCATCGCCTCCCGCCGCCTCCACTGCCCGGCCGCCAGCCGCAGCCGCGGCGCTTCACTACAGGAAAATCAACATTTTACGACGGCTGAATTTATTTATGTGGGTTAGCCATCGTAAATTAACGTACTTACGACGATGCGTGGTAGCCGTCGTAAGTTGACTAACTTATGACGGTTGCTGGCTCTCGGCCGTCGTAAATAAAAGGACCGACGGAATTTAAATACCATTTATGACAGCTAAAACCTAAACCGTCGTAAGTAAAGAAGCCGTTGTAAATAAAGAACATAACTCTACACCTCGTGGGCTGCGCGCGCGGCCCACTCACGCGCGCGACCAGCCGACTACCGCCGCACCGCTCCGCCTCACCCTCGCCGATCCGCGCCGCCTCCGCCGTGCACCACCGTCACGCGCCCCGCCCACCGCGCACCGCTGTCCCGTGCCCCGCCCCGCCGCAGCACGGCCGCCCCGCGCCTCGCCCCGCCCTGCCGCAGCCGCCGCCGTCCCGCCCCAAGCCCCGCCTAGCCGCCCCTGCTCGCGCGGAGCCCCGGCCGCGCCTCGGCCGCCGCCGCTCGCCCCGTCCCGCCTCGAGCCCCGCCCTGCTGCGCCGCCCGACCCGACTCGCCCGGCCCCTGCTCACCATGCCGCCTCCCGACGCTGTGGGTGCCGTGACCCGACACTGTGTGAATGTGTGCATGTGTGACCCAACACCGTGTGTATGTGTGACCCGACACCGTGTTTATGTGTGAATTAGTTGTTTAAATGGTTGAATTAGTTGATTACATGTTTAATTTGATCTTAGTTGATTAATTGTTTAATTAGTATTGTAATTGATTATTGTTGAATTAATACTTTGATTGATTGCGTGATTAGTTACTATATATAAATAAATGGGTTTTAGCCCAGTCCGGCCTGACAAGACCCATTTAGGGTCTGTCACGGCCCATTTAGTGGTAATGTATTAGTCGAGACAGGCATGGAGGACGACAAGCTCCCACGCGTGGATGGCGGGCCCCGACGGGGCGGTTTCATCTTTGACCCACTTACGACGGGGCATAACGTACGACTGCTAACCCTAAAGGCGTCGTAAGATAATGGTAGGCCCCAGCAGGGCATAACTTAGGATGGCTGACCCACTTCTTTGTCTCTCTCTCGTTCTTTCCTTCTCTCTCGTTCTTTCCTCTCTCTCTTTTAAATGACTCAAAAATGAAAGATTGACGTAAACCTATACAACATGCGTCACCCGTTTCGAACCGGCCCGTCTCACATGTGTTACGCATGTGAGGCGTGTAGGTTCGGAATTGTCCCTTTTTGGACAGTCTGGGAGTGACCGAGGGGGCGTGGCTTGTGATGAGACGCGGGTTTAGATCTAGACGAGATTTCGACGGCATAACCCTGTTGTTCTCTGCTGCACCATTTTTGGGCGTGCAGTGGAGAACAGAGGGGTTATGCTGCCAAAATTTTGTTCGGATCCAGACCACACGGCTCGTCATGAGCATGCTCTGCTCGGTCACTCTTGGGTGGGTTTAGGACCTATCCTTTCCAATAGATGTAGGGCCGTGACATAAATAAATTATAAAGTAACTATAATTTCCTTGACATTAAACTGCAGATTCAAACATGGGTGAGGACCGTAGTTGGATGTATACCGGTTAGAAGAACAGTTCTGGTGGTCACTCGGATGAGTGGTTCGCTAAGACAGATGCTTTTGTAGATCGAGCTTTTTCATTGTCAAAGATCGATAAGGTGCGATGCCCATGTACGAAATGTCGGAATACCAAGTTTTTGGACAAAATGACGGTCTCGATACATTTGTGTCGAAACGGTTACACGCCACATTATGAGGTATGGACCTTCCACGGCGAGACAACTTCTCAAACTGTACAAGAAGTGGAAGAGGAAAATGATAATAACACGGGGGTTGATAGGATGGATGAGATGCTTTTAGCTATACAAACAGAGTTTACGGAGGATCCTCCTACAACGGAGGTTGAAGCGTTCTTCAAGCTTCTCAAAGCTTCAGAAGAGCCGTTGCATGAACACACTGAAGTGACCCTCCTCACTTTCATGACTAGACTTATGGCAATTAAGTCTAAGTACTTCTTTTCTAATAACTGCTACAACGACCTCATCAAATTGATCAGCGACATCCTTCCACAGCCTCATAAAGTACCTAAAGATATGTATCAGGCGAAGAAATTGCTTTCCGGTCTTGGTATGAAATATGAGAAGATTGATGTGTGTCCAGATAATTGCATGCTTTTCTGAAAAGAGCATGCAAAAGAGAAGAAATGCTTAAAATGTGGTAAATCAAGGTTTGTCGAAGTTGTTAATAACGATGGTGATAATATGATGACAGAAGTCGCACGTAAGCAACTTCGTTACTTACCTGTGACACCTCGGTTGAAGCGGTTATTTCTATCAAAAAGAACGGTCAGACACATGAGATGGCGCAAGGAAGGTGTACGTGAGAACAATGCAGTCATGATACACCCGACCGACGGTGAGGCATGGAAGACGCTTGACCGGTTTGATCCAGACTTCAGTCGTGATGCGAGAAATGTTCGCATCGGATTGGCGACAGATGGATTCTCGCCGTTCAGTACAAACGCCACACCATACTCCTGTTGGTCTGTCTTTGTCATTCCGTACAACCTACCACCAACTCTTTGCATGAAGTACGAGTTCATGTTCCTTAGCCTCATTATACCTGGGCCGGATCATCCTGGGCCACATCTCAAGGTGATGTTTAAACCGCTGATTGAAGAATTGAAAATGTTGTGGACAGGAGTCAAAGCGTACGACTGTTACAAAAAACAGAAATTCAACCTTCGAGCTGCTTATTTGTGGTCCGTCCATGATTTCTCGGCATACGATATGTTTTCTAGATGGAGCACTCATGGTCGTTTGACTTGTCCAATATGTGCTTCTGACACGGACTGTTTTTGACTTACTCATGGAGGAAAGATATGCTACTTTGATTGTCACAGACATTGGCTGCCTCCGAATCACATGTTTAGGCAATAGAGGAATGTCTTTAAAAAAGACACCGTTGTCACTAAAGGACCACCGAAACGTCTAAACGGATCTGAAATATCTGATATGCTGGACAAACTGGTGCCAGATAAAGAACGTTCTGGATATTTTATCGGTTACGGAGAGGATCACAATTAGACTCATATATGTGGACTATGGGAGCTACCATATGTGAAGTCGTTGATACTAATGCATAACGTTGATATAATGCATCAAGAGCGTAATATGGCCGAATGTATTATAAGCACATGCATGGACATGATGGGCAAAACGAAAGACAATATAAAGGCTCGAAAGGACCTGGCAGAGCTTTGTAACCATCCAACTCTTGAGCTCTCTGAAAGTGGTGCTAAACCACGTGCTTCTTTCTGTCTTCGATCTAAAGAAAAGAAAGAAGTACTCAAATGGTTGAAAAATTTGAAATTCCCAGATGGTTACGCAGCTAGTCTAAAACGGGCCGTGAATATCATAACGGGAAAGCTGACAGGGTTGAAGAGTCATGATTATCACATAATTATGGAAAGACTTCTACCTGTTATGTTTCGGGGCTATTTTGATGATGCGGTGTGGAAGGTGCTAGCCGAGCTTAGTCACTTCTATAGACAACTCTGTGCAAAAGAAATCACGATAGAGATGATGCATAAATTGGAGAAGGAGATACCGGTACTATTATGTAAGATGGAATTTTTTTTCCTCCAGGGTTCTTCAATCCAATGCAACATCTCCTCATCCATCTTCCATTTGAAGCTAAAGTTGGAGGTCCCGTGCAATATAGGTGGATGTATCATATTGAAAGAGCACTAAAATATCTGAAACCAATGGTTCGTAACAGGGCAAAGGTAGAAGGATGCATCGCCGAAGCATTTACTCGTAAAGAAGTAGGATGCTTTTCAAGTGTTTACTTTGCAGAGGAAAACAATGTCAACACTTCGGCAATGCGGTACAATGTGGATGAGCAACCTCCTTGAAGCGATCTCTCTATTTTTGCAACAAGAGGCACTACTGTTGGGAGTTCCACTTCCTACAGCTCTACCGCAGAAGAAAGGAGTGCTGCTTTCCTTTACATGTACGCAAATATAGATGAGATGGACAAATATTTCGAGTAAGTGTTTGTCTTACATTTATACTCATCGGTGTATTTTGTAACACATCTATTCTAAAAAGTTTTCTTTTCGTACAGTGAATTCCACAAGCAAAATTGGACACATAGGCATCAACCTACGAGCAAACAAGTAGAAGTGATGTGACAGGAAGGAATAAAATGAGGACCTAATTTCCTATCCTGGTTTCGAGATCATGTAACATTTTCTCATTAACTTAGCAATATTTACAAAGTATTCTTATAACTTACGAGTATTTAAAAAGTTTTCTTATAACAGTGCATGAAAGATGCCGACGTCCATGAAGACTTGCAACAACTATCCTATGGATTGATTAAAGTTAGGAGCGATGGTCGATATGACGTCAATGGCTACCGATTCCGTACAACTCAATTTGAATTTCTTCGTCCTCTCGCGGCAACATCTAATACCGGAGTTGTGACGAGGGCAGTCGACTCTCAAGGACGTGAAACTAATTATTATGGAATCATTAATAAAATCCTTGAATTTGCTTTTGCCGTGAATAAGGATCTTCGAGTAGTATTCTTTGACTGTGATTGGTTTGATATCAATCATGGAACTCGACTAAACCAATTTGGCATGGTGGAAGTCAAACACAACGAACGGCTACGAGGATACGATTCATTTGTTCTTGCACACCAAGTGGAGCAAGTGTATTATCTATCTTATCCATGCAAAAAACTCAAAGCTTAGTGGGTTGTACATAAGGTTAATCCTCGTGAGTGGTTATACACTCCAGGAGAGGATGGTTACCATGATACTGATGAGGTTTACCAAGAAGAAGTGGTGCCAGACTCGTTTGTCATCGAGCCCGGTGTAGGACTCGATGACTTAGTTGGAGACGCTCAAGATGTCGAGACTTCTGATATGCGTAAACGGAAACGAAATCCAGTTCAGACGCTCACCAAAGAAGATCGATGGTCTGGTTTAAGGAGTAGGGTACATGATCATGACGTTGATGAATTTTGAGATTGATGATGTAACATTTTCTTCACTAACTTAACATGAATTTTGTCGTCATCAAAGGGGAGCGACAATATTTATCAGTTATTCCTTGCAACAGGATGTTGTCATCAAAGGGAAGCGGGAAGAAGGGGGAATGAGGGTTCCTCAGTCGGTCACGGGACCTCTTCTCTGGTAGCTCGTCAGGTGCGAGCAGACGCTCTCAGCTGATGAGGCACCTACAAGACTTTGCGGGCCAATCTCTGGCCTTACAGCGCACAGAGGTAAATTTAAGTTGTCAATCACGTTATTTTAAACTGCACTTATAAATAATTTATTCTTATCAATCCTTTAATTTTGCAGTCTGACTCACAATCGTCAGATTCAGAATCAGAGGTTAGGGCGCCGCCACAGACTAGCCAGCCCTCGGAGCCGGCTACCCTACCTTCGGAGCCGGCGAGCGTGGAGCCTTCGGGCTCTAGTGGTGACCATCCTTCCGGGTCACCGGACGTGGTGCCCGCGCAGAGGCAACGGACGAGGAGGACCCACTTTGCGGCTCCTCCTCCTGTTCCTCGTGAGCGGGTCACTATTCGTCCAGTTGGAGACAGGTAAAAAAATCATATACTTGGTACATATTTCATGATGTGTACAGATACTTATTGAGATAACAAATTTTGCAGATCTTGGTACGACTGTTCGTTCACAGGCCAGGGACACCACAGGCAGGTTAACGGTGTCATCGGGGCTTTAGTGCGTTTGCACTATCCTGGTGTCATCGATGGTGTCCCTGCTTTGTCGTGGGATGACTACGCTCGTGTCTCGCACGAGGTGCACGATACTCTTCAGGGGGCCGTGTGGAACGATTTTATGGTAAGTTTAAATGTTTACATTCTTCAACTCATTTAAATTGTTAATGCATATTGATTAAATGTTTGTTTTCTTAAAGCTGAAGTACTAGTTAGAGGAAACGAGCGAGAGCATGATGGAGCACGCGACACTCGTGTTCCACACAAACGCTCGGAATCTCGTGACGCAGGCGTTGTCGTACGTCCGCATCCAGGCCGTTAACGACTACCAGAAACGGCATCAACAGCAGCAGGAATGGGGTCCCTTTAGAAGGGACTCCGACACGTACTTGACAGAGGATCAATACGCAGAGGTAAGTTCTAATTGTTAAAAAAACTCAATAGTTACTTATGTTAACAGTTAATGATATACTAAATATGTGCAGGTTAGTATTTCCTGGTTAGAGGGTCAACCCGACTCATACCGAGCTCTCTGTCAGTATTGGGCTAGCGATGACTTCAAAGCTAAGTCCATGAGGGCTCGAGGATGCAGAGGGTCCGACGGGAAGCACACCTATGGCGCCGATGGTCATTTGTGTTCGGCTAAATGCATGGTAAGTGTATTATAAGTTCATTTATGTGTTCATAACATATTTATCCTACTAACATGCATCTACAGGAGCGAGAGACCGGCCAGGAGCCTAGCGTGATCCAGGTTTGGAAGAGAGGTCACAGGGGAAGTGACCCATCGCAGCCGGGGCAGTGCAGTTAGGTCGCGACCGATCGATTGGTAAGTTTACAGAATTATTCAATTTAATTATAACTAATATTATTATTGACACACTAACACCATTTCTATGTTTTTTAGGAAAAGTACGGGCAGGAAGTCATCAAAATACACGGTGAAGGGTACGATTGGGAAAACGTGCCAATCGACCCTCAAGCCGTGTATGCAAGCGGCGGCGGGAAGGCCCATGGCCGGTGAGTTGGTTTCTTTGATTTAGGTTTCCAATCTTCCTTCTTTTACTTATTATTTTTCTTTCTTTTGTAGGTTTTCCATTTTCGATGGAGTTGTCGACTCGAGGTCGGCGTGACCTGCGAGAGGCACTTCATCGACGTAGGCTTCATCGGTTGGGCCGTCGAGTGGCCGTCTCTCGCAGAGGGACATGGAGTTCCGTGCCATGCAGGAGAGGCTGACGCGGACCCAGGAGGAGCTCGACAGGACGAGGGCCATTCAGGAGTACCAAGCTAACTACATGGCCTAGATGCAGGCAGCGGTGGAGGTAAGTAATTTCAGTTACTGTAGTTTACTTTCATAACATTTCAGTAATACATATATTATAATATTTTCCAATTATAGGCCTTAGCTCGACAGAACGGCCAACAAATCGCGATTCCTACGTGGCAGCCGCCATAGGTGACCCCGTCACAGGAGCCCGCAGCCCAGGTGCCTCCGGTACAGGTAATAAACTCTTTAATATTGTATTTTTCATCTAACATAAGGAGAGAGGGAGATGTAGAGTGGTACAGAAGGGAGAGAGGGAGTGCGAGAGAGAGTGAGAGTGAGATGGAGAGATGGAGTGTTGCAATAGAGGGAGAGAGAGAGTGCGAGAGAGGGTGTGAGTGAGAATAACATAAAGAGGGGATGAATAGTACATAGAGAGGAAGAGAGTGAGAAAAATGAGAAAGACATTGATATCTGAATCCAAATCGTCGTAACTACTCATGTGCTTTGTAGGGTTCGGCGACGGAGGCCTCTACTCCATCGCCACAGCTACCGGTTCCAAGAGAGAAGCGTGGAGATGATATCTTTGGCTCCAGAGGTAGTCGAGGGGGTAGTGTGTAGCCCGTTTGTAATTTGTGTTGTGTGTGATGCATATGAACTGTTTTATGACTGTTTACTTCTATTTTATAACTGTTTGTTCTGTGAGCTGGCCATCGAGCCAGGTTAGTGCATTTCCGTTTTTTAAAATAAATTACAAAGATAACTTACGACAGCTACTGCCCAAAAGCCGTCGTAAGTTACCTTCTGTTACTTACGACGGTCACCAGAACCGTCGTAAGTTAGCTCCTGTTACTTACGACGGTCACCAGAACCGTCGTATGTGAGCTTCTGTTACTTACGACGGTCACCAGAACCGTCATAAGTAACATGCGTTGGGCCACCACGTGGCCTAAGCCGTTACTTACGATGGATGCGCGACACCGTCGTAAGTTAAGTTATTTACGAGCCGTAATAAGTTAGGTTATTTACGATCCGGTAATTACCTCGGCTGTATACCATCGTAAGTAAAGAAATACCGTCGTAAGTAACTAACTTACGACGGTTTATGACTTAATTACGACGGCCTTAGCCGTCGTAAGTTCGTCGAATCCCTGTAGTGATGCTCATGCTAATGAACATCCACCTAAAATTGTAAAATCATTAGGAAGTGGTTTGATTCAAACAGTTCCTAAACAAAAAGAAGTGGCTTTTAATTCTGCAGGAGTGTTGTCACATTCGGGTCCAAATAAGCATACTGCATGCTCATCTAGACATGAACACAAAGTTAAATTTCATTGTACCTATTGTGGTAGAGATGGTCATGTCATAGATTTTTGTTATAGACTAGCTAAATAACATAAAAACGAAAGAATGCAAGCTAGATCTTATAACTCTCATGCAAAATTTGCTGCACATACTAAACCGAATGCCAGGAACATGCAACCTGCTGTTATGAGTCAGAAATATTCAAAGTTTACCTCCGGAGCTTCAGTTTTTGCCTCCGGAGCTACTGATTTTCGTGCTACACAAGTAACACCTCATAGGTCAGTAGTTAAGAACAAAAAATCTCAAACTTTGACTCATAAACCTGCTGTTTTATCTATGCTTTCTCATGTTATTCCTGCAGGACATCGTGTGACTCAGTACTGGATTCCTAAATGCCTTTTAATTAACCCCAGTATTGAGTCATCGACGTATTGTGCTTCTATGTAGGTTACACGCTTGAGGAAGGAGAACATTTGGATTGTGGATTCAGGTTGCTCACGCCACATGACCGGTAACAAAGAATGGTTCTCCTCTCTCTCTATTTTGTGTCACGTGTAGAGAATGTTACTTTTGCTGATAATTCTTCAACTCCTATAATTGCTAAGGGTTTGGTTAGAGTAAATGATCACTACACTTTGAAGGATGTGGCACTTGTAAAAAATTTGAAATACAACTTGCTTTCTGTTTCACAATTGCTAGATGAAAATCTAGAAATTATTTTCAATAAAAACTGCTGCAAAGTTGTAGGTTCAAATAGTGAGCTTATTTTTAACATGTCTCGGTTTGGAAGAGTTTTTAAAGCTGATTTTGATATGTATTCCTCTAAGCATAGATGTCTAGTTGCAAATGATTCCAAAGATTTATATTTTTGGCATCGTAGACTTGATCACGTAGGCTTTGATCATCTCACGCGTGTTAGTGCTCTTGATCGCATACGTGGGCTGCCTAAGCTTAAAGGAGACAAAGAAATTGTGTGCTCTTCTTGTAGACATGCTAAGATGATTGCAGGTTCACATGCTCCTCTCACAATGACCATGACAACTGAACCGGGTCAACTTTTACACCTTGACACCGTAGAACCTTCACGTGTTCAATCCTTCGGAGGTAAATGATTGTTGATGACTATTCTAGATACTCTTGGGTTTACTTTATGGCATCTAAGAATGAAGCTTTTAGTTACTTTAGAACTTTATTTCTTAGATTACGAATTGATCACCCAGTATCTTTAAGAGCAATTAGAAGTGATAATGGAACCGGATTTAAAAATCAATTGTTTGATCACTTTTGTGCTGAAAATGCAATAGATCATCAATTTTGGGTTGTAGAGAGAAAGAACATAACCTTAGTTGAGATGGCTAGGACTATGCTTGATGAATATCAAACTCCTAGGAAATTTTGGGTTGATGCAATTGCAACTGCTTGTTACGTCTCAAATCGTGTTTTCTTGCGTGCTAAGCTAGGTAAAACACCATATGAGCTCAGGTTTGGACACAGGCCTAGTGTCACACACTTTAGGGTCTTTGGTTGCAAATGCTTTGTTAAGAAACATGATAATTTTGATAAATTTGAAGCTAGATCTGTTGATGTCATGTTTCTTGGTTATTCATCTCATACTAGAGGCTATCGTGTGCTTTTACTTGATACTAACAAAATTGTGGAGACTTGTGTGGTTTCTTTTGATGAAGCTAGCCCAGGTACTAGTTCAAATATTGCAGGTCCGGATCCATATCCGCAGGGGGAGAGTATTTTCGTTGAAGAAGAGGAAGAAGTGGTGCTGCTGCTCGAAAATTCAGCAGCTAATGACATTGTTCCAGCTCCTGATCTTGATTCATAGCCAGCACCGACGACCACCATTGCTGGTCCAGATCCTCCTCACATCACAAGCTCATCTATTTGTGATGAACATGAAGAAGAAAATGCTTGTGAAGTGTCCCCTCCCCTCCGGATTCTCAAAAGTCATCCTCCACAACAAACTATTGGAAGCTTGCATGAACGAGTTACAAGATCCAGGTTTTTCAACCCCAATTCTCATGCTCATTCTGCTTTTGTTGCTTCTTTTGAACCCAAAGATATATCACACGCACTCACTAATGAATCTTGGATTATTGCCATGCAAGAAGAGTTAGAAAATTTTGAAAGAAATAATGTTTGGAAACTTGTACCTCCACCTCAAGGTCACACTTTAATTGGAACTAAATGGGTGTTTAACAATAAACAAAGTGAGGATGGGGTTGTGGTTAGGAATAAGGCTAGGTTGGTTGCTCAAGGTTTCACACAAGTTGAAGGTCTAGATTTTGATTAAACTTTTGCTCCTGTTGCTAGATTAGAAGCCATAAGAATTTTGTTAGCTTTTGCTGCATCTAAAGGTTTTAAGCTATATCAAATGGATGTTAAAAGTGCTTTTCTTAATGGCTACATAGATGAGGAGGTTTATGTCAAACAACCACCTGGTTTTGAAAATCTAAATTTTCCTAATCATGTTTACAAACTGTCCAAAGCCTTGTACGGTCTCAAACAAGCCTCTAGAGCATGGTATGATAGGTTAAAAATATTCTTACTTGAAAAGGGGTTTACCATGGGCAAGGTTGATAAAACTCTTTTTGTGCTTAAGCATGCCAATGACTCATCATTCGTTCAAGTGTATGTGGATGATATTATCTTTGGTTGTGCTTCTCATGATCTTGTGTCCAAGTTTTCAGCTATGATGAGTTCAGAATTTGAGATGAGTATGATGGGAGAACTCACGTACTTTTTGGGGCTGCAAATCAAGCAAACCAAGGAGGGTACCTTTGTGCATCAAACAAAGTATACAAAAGATCTCCTAAGGCGCTTCAACATGGACAAAAGCAAGCCTCTTCGGACACCAATAGGAACAGCAACAACACTTGAACTTGATGAAGATAGTGATCCCGTTGATAAAAAAGAATATAGAAGCATGATCGGATCACTTTTGTATCTTGCGGCATCAAGACCGGACATACAATTCAGCGTATGTCTGTGCACGGTTTCAAGCCTCCCCACGTGCTTCACATCGTCAATCCGTCAAAAGGATTCTCAGGTACTTACATGGAACTCTAGAATTTGGTATTTTTCTTCCTTCTTCCTCAACCGTTACTTTGAAAGCTTTTTCCGATGCTGATTTTGGTTGTTGTAGGATTGATAGGAAAAGTACTTCTGGTGCTTGTCATTTTCTTGGTAATTCACTTGTTGCCTGGTCCTCTAGAAAACAAAGTTCAGTTACACAATCCACAACCAAATCTGAATATGTAGCTGCTGCTAGTGCTTGCTCACAAATTCTTTGGATTGTTCAAACACTTAAGGACTATGGGGTTGATCTAGATAGTGTTCCACTGTTTCGTGATAACACTATTGCCATTTGTATTGCTAAAAACCCCGTGCAACATTCGAGAACTAACCACATTGACATTAGGTATCACTTTCTCCGTGATAATGTCAAAAAAGGGAACATTGTGCTTCACCATGTAGATACCGAACAACAAT
This sequence comes from Neostapfia colusana, assembly GCA_030760725.1. Classification (NCBI taxonomy): domain Eukaryota; kingdom Viridiplantae; phylum Streptophyta; class Magnoliopsida; order Poales; family Poaceae; genus Neostapfia; species Neostapfia colusana. The sequence continues at coordinate 30,842,974 of JASWHV010000005.1, read as the reverse complement.
TGGCTGACATTTTTACAAAACCTTTGGATTTCACTCGTTTTTGTTACATTCGTAGTGAAATAGGGGTTATGCATCCTCATGGCTTAAATTGAGGGAAAATTTTGAAACTTGGGAAGTCTATGTGTGAATCTGAAATTAAAATAATATGAGCATAGTATTTCATGCATATATGACTTTGTGATTCCTTTTTCATGCTGAAAGTTCTTACTACATTACTCGTGTTATACATTTTATAGTTTTTACCATGTCTAGTAATTGGAATAATTACTTACACTAAATCTGGTCATGGTCGAACTTTCTTGCTGTTTTGAACTTGTTGCATGCTCACAAGTGCTTTTAATCATAAAGAATTAATCAAGTAATCAACTCACATGCTGAGTTTTTATGTTCAAATAAAAAAATGAGAAAATATCAAGAGAATATGCATGCATCGCACTTCTTCTTTTGAGATGGCTTATCATTGCACTTAGATATGAACTTGAAAGGAGTTGTGTATGACTAAAACCATGTCCTTAAGCTTCTGACTGTCAAATGACATAGGCTTGGCTTGATTGGTTAGAATAAGGCTGATGCTGCATATAATCTCTTGCAAATGTCATAAGATCAAAATTTGTGCTTTAAATGATAAATAAAATGCAGCAACAAGTGTCATGCTTTCAGGTCTTGAAATATTTAAGTTTGTGAGATCATGACTTGTTTAAATTGAAAATTACCTTGATCTCTAGCATGGCTTACACTACTTTATGTATCTCATTGATGTGATAGTGTAAGTTACTTGATAGTATGATTTGGATGAGCTTTGTTTTATATGTATATGTTATAATGTGCTCATAACAAATTAAAATTTTTCTTTTGTACCTTGCTGAATATATTGTCAAAGGGGGAGAAATTGATCACACATTGCACACATTCAGAAGTGTTTTGGCATGATTCTTCTTAGGGGGAGAATTTTTGGTATTTTTGTTTTTCTTCTCATTTTATTTCTGATTTACAAAGGGGGAGAAATTGTTTTCAAAACTTTTCATGTGAATAAGCCAATGTTTTGCTAGCTCCGGTGCTAGGTCCGACTAGCTTTGGTAAGTTCCGTGCTAGGTCCGACTAAGCTTTAGTAAGCTCCGGCGCTGGGTCCGACTAGCTTTGGTAAGCTCCGGTTCAAGGTCCGGTTAGCTTTGGTAAGGTTCGAAGCTTGATTGCAATGGTTCGGCTTTTAACTTGCAATGTTTCGAACTTGCTTTACTTTTATGAAAAGTTTGCATAGTATTATTTTACTAAGTTTCTGGTGTGTTTTGGTGGTTATGGCTGATATCATTTTGCTATGGTTTACAACATGCTTATGTGAGGTGCTCACGTAAGATGTTGTAGTTTCGAACTAACGAGAGTCAAGTCGAGGACTTGTGCTCGGAAGTATTGGTTGCTTATTCATGTGCAGGTGTTTCTTGAGTTCAAGACATGGCTGGTGATGGGATCCATTGAACTAGTCTTAGGGAGAAGATGAGGTTCAACAGCCAAGTTCGGGAGGAATTGTGGTTGAGTTGATCGGGAGGTCGCGCAACATGTTTAGATCAAGAACAATGCATATGAAGGTATCATGACGTTGTTGGAAGGTGTTTGCACGTGTGCAAGGAGTGCATGGACGTGGCAACATGGTTCCAAGGTGTGGTGAAGAGATATGGAAGTGGAGATATGGTTGAAAAGGTTCAACCGGCTGGATTTTGCGCTCAGGCTGCAGCTGAGGCGGTTATGGTTTGTTTATGGAAAGTTTCGAGTTGGTTATAACAGGATTTCGTGTGAGGCATGAAGTAAAGTTGTTTTAGGAATGTTTGGGACGTTCCTAAGGTGTTTGGAAGTCTTAAGATTGCTTCTATCTGCATATAGAAGAGTCTTGAGCAGTATTGGAAAGTTACAGTTTGAATCCAAGTAGGAGTAGGAGTCCTAGTTTGAATTGGATTGGCCATAGAGCTGGTTATATAAGCAAGGGAGGCCAAGGCTCGTGGAGAGCACGACTTTGGGGCTGTTTCTCTTGTGTTTTGATAAATAAAATTTGTATTCTAAAGGAACTTTTGTGCCTTGTTCGTCCGACTTGTTTCAGACAAGTTTTTCTCGTCGAGTTTCTGTTCAGCACTACCTTGCTTCGGTGGTTTTATCATAACTCGAGTTTTACAGATCCAATTGATGTGATTCTTTTTGGGTTGTATTCACAACTTGATTATATATCATATGTAAAAATTTAACGGTCATTGAATTTGTGGTTTCTGATCTACACGAGTTTCTTTGCAGTATTCCAGAACTGTTTTTCTCGCATAGGACCGATTGACCTTTGTTCGATCTTTCGATCGTAACTTGAGTTTCTCTCAACGGATTTTCATGATTCTTGTTGTGACGTCTTAGTGACTTGATTCTCTACAATCTATACTAGTTTTGTCACAGTTGACACTTTTAGATTAGTCGCACACACGGTTTCTTTAACAGATCAGTTTTCTGCTGAGGGGTGTTTTGTTGCTTCCGCTGAAAAGTTTTTATCTACCATTCACCCCCCTCTGGTAGATTTACACATGTACTTCGATCCTACACAATGTAATTAACCGCTTGCGCCTACAATAAGCAGAGACGGTAAGTCACCTTTTCATACAATGCAATTACACAAGGCAAGTCCAGGAAAAGGGGGAAATATGGTGTTGGCTAGAAAAGAACCGAGTAACCACAGGCACAAACATGATGAAGATTGCAGAGAGAATTCAAAATATAGTTGTTGTTAAGACCAAACAGGAAAGAAGCGAGCAAGTAGCCATCCTGTTGTTTCTATGGTGGAACATATGGAAAGAAAGAAACAGACGTATTTTCCAGAGGATGGAAAGAGACCAGAGGAAGTGGCAAGGCTTATAAAAAAAGACCTCATCTGACAAACTATGGCGAGAGGAGCCTATAATACCCGAATCCCTCACAAATGAAACACAACCGCCTCTCTCTCTCCCTCCTCACTGCCAAAGGTGCCCCACGGGTTAGTTTCCTTCACCCTAACCGCATCCCTCTTCTCTCCCTCTCTCATTTCCGTTCCATTATCGCATGTGAGAAAGGATTCGGCCATGTGCCCAATTTGCGACGCCCCTTCCTCAACCGACACCTCCAAAACCGTCGCCGTCTCCCCCTCTACAAATACCCCCGACCCCGGCCATTTTCCCCCACCGAAACCACTCATCTCGCCCGAGTAAGAAAAACCGCCTCCAAACCCAATTCTTCGAAAATCCACGACGATGTTCGGTTCTAACGACTCCTACACCCTCTCTCGGCCATCAGAAGGAAATTCCGATCAAATTCCCTGAAGAAACACACCTGGAGACCGATCCCGACGAAGATCGCCGGAGTTTTCCCACTGCCGCCGTCGATCACGCTTCTCTGGCCAAATTCGGTCTCCAAAACACCCCTAGTTGAGTTCCCCACACTCTCCTCTCTCTTCTGGTGCAAGTAGATTAAGAAATGGTGAAGAAACGACAAAACCCGAGAGTTCCGGCCACCGCCGCCGCTCGCCGGCGATCGCACGGCAGCCGGACGCGAGGGAGAAGCAGTTAGGGCGACGTGGCGCAATCGGGAGCGTCCATCTCGCGTGAACGGTTAAGATTAGAAGGAGCGTACCGGTTCAGTTATTTTAAATCTGGACCGTTGATCTCAGATCCGACGGCCCACATTCAATTTAGTTATAACCGTTGAGATTTTAACGCTTTAGCCCCTGGAGATTTAAATTAGTATGAAACAGTCCCTATACTTTACACAATAAACCTTAGGCTTTATAGAATTTAGAGAATTCACTGTAAACTAACTAAATAGCCCCTGTGTAGTTTGAAAATTAGCAAAAACATTCTGTAAATGCATTTTGAACCCTAGAAAAACTGAAAGTATTACAAATTAGTCCAAATCAGATTAAAAGTCTGTTTTTAATTCTGAAAATAATCAAAATAGGCTAAACGATCTCTGAAAAATGTGGGAAATTTATTAACAGCATTGTTAAAACATTTTGAACAGAAAACAAATTCTGAAGTTAAAAATAATAACTTTCAGAGACTGAAAATATTTATTTGGTATTAAATTAAGTCTGAAAAATCAAAATAAAAACAATATAGGTATTAGAAAATTGTAGAAATTTATTAAATAGCATAAGATTATTCTGTTTTATAATTTTCTGTATTTTAAGTTTCTGTAGTCCAGAATAATTATTTAAATGACTGAAAATGCATTTTTAGGTATTAAATAAATACTGAAATATAGATAAAAATAGTATATTTTAAAGAAAAATTTTGGAAACCGTTCTAAATACTTAAATAGGTTCTGAAATGCAGAAAATAGAAATATGAGTTCTGAAAATCATTATAGTAATAATTTGAATGATTTTTAGGATTTAATTAATAATAAAAATTAACATATATACCTATAAAATTCTAAAATTTATTCAAATCATCTCACAAACTGAAAATGAGTGTTTGGCTGTGGCAATAGTAAAGTAGAAGGATATAGGTACCCCAATTGAAATTTATTTTCATTCTAACCCACATGAAATGATATAAAAACAATAGGTGCATGTGTGTATTCAAACATATATGATTGTAAAACAATGCTAGAATTCTTATGGCATGTTTGGCATTGTTTTGTGTGCATGTGTATGGATAGAACCAAACCAAGAACTATTTCATAATCTTCAAGAGCAAGAGTTTGAAGTAAATCCCTCTTCATTCAAAGGCAAGTGTTCCTTGACCACTTTGTTCCTATTCTAGGATGAATAGTTAGATTATTTGCATGATGTCATTAACATGAAACCTAAATTAGGTTGTTTCCCTAGTTATATTCCTTTATCATTCCTTGTTGAACCATGGAGGGACTTAGTTGATATTTGATGGTTATCATTTTATGTGCTTAGCCATGCATACTTAGAACTTAGAGAATGAATGGAACATTGATGTTACTCGTCCTGTGGAATTATATGAAAGACACAAGAGTGTGTCATGGTATTAGGAATCTAGACAGTCTGGTTGTTTTGGTTGGTGCTTCGTGCACGAGACTCGGGAATGAGTTAGTGCCTGTCTTAGATTCTAAGGACTGGTTCATGGAACAGTTAACCTGGCATTACAGTGCCACCACAAGACTGAGATGGGGCAGCTTGGCCAATTAATTAGGAGTTTGCCGGTATAGTATGAGTGTTTGGATGGTGCGGGGAATGGGAGTCCATTTTTGACTGCCCTGGGAACTGCAAGGCTCAAGAGGAGGCTTCTGTAGGGGAGGGTTACTCCCAGGAACTATAGCGGTGAAACCTCAGTGGGCTTGTACTTGCCGGTAAACCCTTTGTAAAGGCCATGTAGTGATCTCCTGATCGCACACCAAAGGAAGTGTGTAATGTGGCTTGCAACCACGGATATCAGGGAGGTTTCTTAGTCCACCTGGCAACAGGGGATGAAATAACTACTTGTGGGTAAAGTGGTACAATCTCTGCAGAGAACCAAACTGTCATTGACAGCCGTGCTCACGGTCAAGAGCGGCTTGGACTTGTCCATGATTAGAGAAACATGGATGTGAGTCGAAAAGAGGTTGTTGGGTGGTGTAACCTAACATTAAATGACTTAATTATGATGATGGTGGGATTATCACTTAGTAAGATAGGTTGCTAATTAAAGCTAAGGCTTAGGATTAATGCATAGTGCTTAACCATGTTAGCCTTCCCTTGCTATTGGCCTTCATAACATTCTTTCCTACACTTGCTGAGTACCTTCGGTACTCAAACTTGCTTTTGTTGGATATCATATGTTGGCTCAGGTGCAAATGAAGATGTAGACTTTGATGAGGAGGACTTCGATCCCGAGGAGTTGTTCTAGGTTGGCGTAACCCCCGGGCAACGCCTGTGGATTGGAGACCACTATTTAGACTTCCGCTGGTTGTAAATATTAGTGTGATAACACTTTTATTATTCTATTATGAAATATGATGTAATATAATGTTACCGTTGACTTTGGTATATAATATAATGATATTTCACTCTTGTCGGCACATGTATGACTTAACTGATCCTGGCATACATGTGAGTATACGCTCTGGTATTTCTTATGGAATACCGGGTGTGATAGAGCCCCTGACCAAAACTTGGCCCAAGCAATTACAGCACCCCCTCCCCTCCAACCCAACCTCCTGAACTCCTAACCTCTCCAGGGGGCAACTTTTGGTTGCTAACCTGAAAACCAAACTGTTTTCCTTCTTCTTCCTCTGAACTCTGTACTAATCTGGAGCTTTGTTTTTCCTCCTCTTTATTCCTACTATAATGAAAAGGCAGTACCACTGCCATCTTTGCTAAAAAAAATTATTAAGTTGATTTTGAAAAGGCATTCAACATGGTGGAGCACTCAACTATCATCAGGATGTTGTCACTACTGGGCATATCACACATTTGGCTAGGTCAGATACAAGACATCCTCGGCTCAGCTGCTTCGGCAGTCCTCAATGGACTCCCCGGAAAGTTCTTTCACTGTAAAAGAGGGGTAAGGAAGGTGACCCTCTCCCCCCCTTACTTTTTTTCATAGCAACTGATCTGCTCCAACACATAGTCAACAAAGCTGCAGTCTCGGGGATGATTACACACCCACTAGACACACTGGCTGGAACCCAGTTCCCCATGGTGCAATATGCAGATGATACCATTGTAGCGCTTAATGCCTCCCAGAGGGAACTGTTCTACTTCAAGGCTCTGCTCGGCTCGTTCGAGGCAGCCACGGGTCTAAAGGTCAATTTCAGCAAGTCCGCCATTGATGCCCATCAACCTATCCAAGGAAACAACATAAATCATGGCTCGTACATTGGGTTGTAAAGTTTGCTCCTTCCCCTTCATATATCTTGGGCTCCCCACAGGAATTCGTAAGCCATTGGTGGCAGATTTTGCCTACCTGACGGCAAAAATAGAGAGGAAATTCTCGACCATATCTACATTCCTCTCAATGGCAGGAAGATGCACCCTGGCAGCATGTGCACTTTAAAGCTACGACTACAGGAAACCGATCAATTTACAACGGGCAGAAACCGTCATAAATTATAGAAAACCATCGTAAATAAGTTATTTACGGTGGTTTTTAGTTATTTATGACGGTTTCTGACCGTTTCCAATAATTGGTCATAAATAATTTTATTTATGACGGTAACCATCCTAACAACTAACTTACGACACATATAATCGAATTATGACCGTCGGTTTACGCGGGCCGATGCATGTAACTTATAGCCGTCAGCCAAACTGGCCATACCGATGCATATAATCTATAACCGTCGGTCTTCCTGACCAAACCGACGGCTCTATTATAGCCGTCGGCCGAACCGACAAAACCGACGGCTAAAATAAAGCCATCGGCCAGGTGGCCGACGGTCATAATCGTGGGCCCATTGACTTTGCGTCCGCGTGTCCCCGAAAACCTATTCACGCCCGCGTGTCCCCGAAAACCGAATCCTGCCTCACGCCACCGCCTTCCGCCGAGCCCTACCTCACACGCCGCCGCCGCCTCCCGCCGCCGAGCCCCGCCTCCTGAGCTCGGAGCCCTGGCCTCCCGCCTCCCGCCGCCGCTACCGAGCCCCGCCGCCCGCCTCCCGTGCTCCGCCTCCCGCCGCCGCCTCCCGCCTCACCAGCACCGCGCCCGCCTCTCGCCACCCGAGCACACCAAAGGAAGTGTGTAATGTGGCTTGCAACCACAGATATCAGGGAGGTTTCTTAGTCCACCTGGCAACAGGGGATGAAATCACTACTTGTAGGTAAAGTGGTACAATCTCTGCAGAGAACCAAACTATCATGACAGCCGTGCTCACGGTCAAGAGCGGCTTGGACTTGTCCATTATTAGAGAAACATGGATGTGAGTCGAAAAGAGGTTGTTGGGTGGTGTAACCTAACATTAAATGACTTAATTATGATGATGGTGGGATTATCACTTAGTAAGATAGGTTGCTAATTAAAGCTAAGGCTTAGGATTAATGCATAGTGCTTAACCATGTTAGCCTTCCCTTGCTATTGGCCTTCATAACATTCTTTCCTACACTTGCTGAGTACCTTCGGTACTCAAACTTGCTTTTGTTGGATATCATATGTTGGCTCAGGTGCAAATGAAGATGTAGACTTTGATGAGGAGGACTTCGATCTCGAGGAGTTGTTCTAGGTTGGCGTAACCCCCAGGCAACGCCTGTGGATTGGAGGACCACTATTTAGACTTCCGCTGGTTGTAAATATTAGCGTGATAACACTTTTATTATTCTATTATGACACATGATGTAATATAATGTTACCATTGACTTTGGCATGTAATATAATGATATTTCACTCTTGTCGGCACATGTATGACTTAACTGATCCTGGCATACATGTGAGTATAAGCTCAGGTATTTCTTATGGAATACCGGGTGTGACAAAGTGGTATCAGAGCCAAGGTTGCCCGTAGGACGCAAACCTAGTTAGAAATGGGCGGGATAGAAATCACTATTTTGTTAAAAACTATTTTACTAAATATTTTGTTAGAAGGAGGATTATTTAAATTATATATATGTTGTCTAACCTCATCTATACTCAAAATTATATTATTGTTTATTTTCTAACACATTTTTAAATTTTTCTTGAAACAGATGGCACGTACACGTCTTACGGCCCGTAAGTCCACTGGAGGACGAGTTCCCTGACACCAGCTGGCTGAACGCACTGTCGAGGAGGTGGACAACCCCGCCACCTACCAGACCCACGGGGAGTCCACTAGAGGTATGGTGGATCGACTCAGACACCTCCTTCGCTGTGCTGGTTACACCGGCAAGCTAGAGGTGCAGTACGACACCACTCGAGTTTCTCGCGCAGAACGCGATGAGTAGAAGTCGCAGGCGAGGATCTACTATGAGAACAAGCTGCTCAAGATCCACAATTCGCCAACATGGAGGTCTACCATGGCAGAGGCTGAGAAGGACGCCACTTGGGAGGCAATCACTTGCCAGAGCTACACCAATCGTGACCGCCTTGAGGGGACTCAATACATGTACACCCCTCGGCGACAAAGTGGAACTGCGGTGTTCAACTACGAGCCAATCCATGAAGGTTGTGACATAGTGCAGATGGACATGAGCCTCCAGGTAGGAGTGGACGTCAGCACCAGGCTACAGAATTGCCAACAAGAGCTTCAGGACGTCCGTGACCTTCTGAAGAAGACGGAGGCCATAATGCGTGGACTGATGAGGATGAGGGATGGAGAAGTGAGTGATCTCTATGCTTCGGATGGAGACACTTGGACTCCAGACTCTCCAGACCGTAGGGCAGCCAAACGCCCTCATACTTCTCCAGCACCTAAGGCCTCCACAGCCGAGTCAGAGGCTAGCACTCCTGATGGTGATGGCGGGAACCCACAGGAGGATGCACAGAACCCTGGGGACAACTAGGATAGGTGTCCTTGTTCATGTAGTAATTCGTGTAGTACGTATGTATGGTAGTGTAATGACTAGTGTGTAATGGTTGATTAGTGTACTTGTTTAAGTTGATGATGTAATGTGTGTTAGTGTATGAACGTGAGTTGTGAAAGCCGTAGGCTTATGTTCACAACCTCGTTAGTATATGTAAATATCTATTAAGGAATATAAATGCTTAGTTTGCTTCAACCATGATCATAAACAAGTAGGAACTTTTGTAACTCTTGTGTAGAATTGATGAAGTAAGTACACAATGTAATACACTTAAGAGAACATCTATACATTACGTCTAAACATAGTCTTTCACAATAGATGGCAGGAAGAAGGAGACGCAACGAAGGGAACAACAACAACAATGAGGCTGCAGAGTTTCCTTTACCTGGATGGCAGCCACGAGTTGCACGCAGAGCTGATGGAGAGATCATACAACAGATGATGAACATGCAAAACCAACTCATTCAAAACTTGACACAAGTGGTGGCCAACATGCAACAACCTCAACCACAATTTCAGAATGCACCACATCAACCAAAGTTAAATGAGTTCCTAAGCACCCAACCACCAAGGTTCGACAATGCTATAGAGCCATTGGAAGCTGATGATTGGCTCAAGAATATTGAGAACAAGTTGCAGATCATACAATGCCCAGGACGTGAGAGAGTACTATTTGCTTCTCACCAACTATATGGATCTGCAGCGGATTGGTGGACGGCATACAAAGAAGCTCATGAGGATCCAGAAGGTATCTCATGGAATGAGTTCAAACTCGCCTTCCGCAATCACTATGTTGCTGCAGGAGAAATTAAGAACAAGCGGAAGGAGTTCGTCAACTTGAAGCAAGGTAGCATGTCCGTGCGAGAATACCTTACCAAGTTCACACAGTTATCTCGCTATGCACCGGGAGACATAGACACAGACGAAAAGAAACAAGACTGTTTCATTGAGGGCTTGAACTCAGAAATACAGTATGCCATGTCTTCAAGTGACTATGAAAGTTTCCAAAAGCTCATCAACAAGGCTCTCATAGTGGAAAGAAAAAGACAGAAGTTAGTTGAGGAGCGAAAGAGGAAAATGAATTGGCAAGGACAGTCTTCTAGCAGCAACAGTCGGCCCCGTTTCTCATCACCGCCGACGGGAGCAATGAATCGACCAATAGCTCCCAATCAGTTTCAGAGGAGCTACAACTTTGCTGCTAGGAATCCAACCTTTCAACCACAACAGCAGCGACAACAAGTACAACAACAACGTCCTGCCTTTCAACCTCGTCCTGCAGAGTCAAATCCTCCAAATGTACAACCAGGCAACAAAACACCAATGAACAAGGTCACAGGGCAATGCTTCAACTGTGGAGAAACGGGACACTATGCCAACCGGTGCCCCAACAAGAAGCCACCTTAACCACAGAATCTTGTGCGTGGCAAGGTGAATCACGTGACTATGGAGGAAGCACAAGAGGCACCAGATGTGGTGATTGGTATGTTCTCTGCCAATACTTATCCTGCTACAATTCTATTTGACTCTGGTGCAACACACTCATTCATAGCCAAGGAATTCATAACCAAGCACAACTTACAAATTACATCTATGAATCGAGTGTTATTAGTAAAATCTCATGGAGGAGAAATAAAGACAAAACAAATATGTCCCAAGGTAAAGCTAGGAGTTAATGGAGTAGAATTCCTTGCAAATCTCATTGTGATAGAATCACAAGGGATAGATATCATCTTGGGGATGGACTGATTAACCAAGTATAAAGGAGTTATACATTGTTCAACGAGAACAGTGGAACTAACACATACGGATGGAACAAAGGTTGAGTTCACATCTATTCAAGTACCCTCTGGAAATGTTCAACTCAACAAGACCGAAGTAGTTATTGAGGACATAAAGGTGGTCAATGAATTTCCAGATGTATTTCCCGAGGAGTTACCAGGTATGCCACCGGATCGAGAAGTAGAATTCATTATAGAATTAGTACCTGGTACTGCTCCTATATATAAAAGACCATACCGGATGGATACCCAACAACTAGCAGAACTCAAGGATCATATCCGAGAGTTGTCGGAGAAAGGGTATATCCGTCCTAGTTCCTCACCATGGGGAGCTCCGGTCATATTTGTACCGAAGAAGGATGGAACCAAGAGGTTGTGTGTAGATTACCGTGCCCTCAATGAGGTGACGATCAAAAACAAGTACCCTTTGCCTCGTATTGAGGACTTGTTTGATCAATTAAGAGGTGCATGTGTATTCTCTAAAATTGACCTCCGTTCCGGATATCATCAACTAAAGATAAGAGAATCAGATATCCCGAAGATAGCATTTGTTTCTCGGTATGGACTGTATGAATATACAGTTATGCCTTTTGGACTAACAAATGCTCCGGCATATTTCATTTACCTTATGAATAAGGTGTTCATGAAATACTTGGACAAGTTTGTGGTAGTGTTCATTGATGATATCCTCATATACTCAAAGAATGAGAAAGAACATGAAGAGCACCTGAGAATAGTATTGCAAAAGCTAAGAGAAAACCAACTTTATGCCGAATTCAGTAAGTGTGAATTTTGGCTTAAGAAAGTTGCTTTTCTAGGACATATTATCTCCGAAGGGGGAATATCAGTAGACCTAGAGAAGATATCCGGTGTTCAAAAGTGGAAGACACCAGAGAATGTCGGAGAAATCCGAAGCTTCTTAGGATTGGCAGGCTATTACCGAAGGTTCATCGAAGGGTTTTCAAAAATAGCCAAGCCACTAACCAAGATGTTGGAAAAAGGAGCTGCTTTTGTATGGTCTCAAGAGTGTGAATCAAGCTTTCAATAATTAAAGAAAAAGTTAACAACTGCCCCAGTCTTGGTTATGCCCGATATGGAGAAATCATTCTCTGTATATTGTGATGCTTCAGGACAAGGGTTAGGATGTGTGCTTATGCAAGAAGGGCATGTTATTGCCTATGCTTCCCGACAACTTCGGAAGCATGAGAAGAACTATCCTACCCATGATCTAGAGTTGGCAGCAGTTGTACATGCATTGCAGTTATGGAGACATTACCTAATGGGTAAAAGAACTGAGATTTATACCGATCATAAGAGTTTGAAGTATATCTTCACTCAGCCAGATCTCAACCTTCAACAAAGGAGATGGTTGGAGTTCATTAACGATTTTGATGTGGGAATCAATTACCATCCTGGAAAAGCTAATGTGGTTGCAGATGCCTTGAGCAGAAAGACACATGTTAACATGTTAACCATAAGAGATCTACAACCCCAACTTTGTGAAGAGTTCACAAAACTCAACTTATGCTTGGTGAATCATACAGAAGCCATAGCAATGGAAGTTGACTCAACTCTAGAACAAGATATACGAAATGGTCAAAAGAATGATGAAAAGATCAAAGAAATCAAGGAGTTGATCAAAGAAAATAAGGCCCTGGGATTTAGAGAAGATGAGAATGGTATCATATGGCATGGTAAAAGAATATGTGTGCCAGACATCAAGGAAATAAAGAAGTTAATTTTAAAAGAGGCTCATGATTCTGATTATTCTATCCATCCTGGAAGTACAAAGATGTATCATGATCTTAAGACAAGGTATTGGTGGTATGGAATGAAAAGAGATGTTGCAGAGCATGTGGCATTGTGTGACACATGTCAGCTAGTCAAAGCAGAACACCAAAGGCCTGCAGGGCTATTACAACCACTAAAGATACCTGAATGGAAGTGGGAAGAAATTGGGATGGACTTCATAGTGGGTTTGCCCAGGACACAAACAGGGTATGACTCAATATGGGTGATAGTGGATAGATTGACCAAAGTTGCTCACTTTATTCTAGTGAAGGAAAATTATAACGGTTCCAAACTAGCAGAACTGTATATGTCGAGAATAGTCTGCCTACATGGTGTACCCAAAAAGATAGTATCAGATAGAGGTACACAATTCACTTCAAGATTTTGGCAGAAATTACATAAGTCCATGGGAACTCGATTAAATTTTAGTTCTGCATATCATCCACAAACTGATGGGCAGACCGAAAGGACCAACCAGATTCTTGAAGATATGCTCCGGGCTTGTGCACTCAAAAATAGTAGGAGTTGGGATAAGAATTTGCCATATGCAGAATTCTCTTACAATAATAGCTACCAAGCAAGTATGAAGATGTCCTCATTTGAGGCTTTATACGGAAGAAGATGTAGAACTCCACTATTTTGGGATCAAATAGGAGAGAATAAGGTGTTTGGACCTGAAGTTCTAAAAGATGCAGAAAAGAAAGTAAGAGAAATTTGCAATAATCTAAAGATAGCTCAAACAAGACAAAAGAGCTATGCAGACACAAGGCGAAGAGAATTAGTCTTCGAAGTGGGAGACTATGTGTATCTCAAAGTGTCACCCATGCGTCGACTAAAGAGATTTAAAGTAAGAGGGAAGCTGGCACCTCAGTATATCGGACCATTCAAGATACTGGAACGCAAAGGAGAGGTAGCATATCGTTTGGAGTTACCCTCTCGATTGTCAGACGTACACGATGTGTTCCACGTATCACAGCTCAAGAAGTGTTTGAGAACACCAGAAGAGCAACTACCAATGGATGAATTGGATGTACAAGAGGATCTTTCATATACCGAGTATCCTGTCAGAATTCTTGACACAATGGAAAAGGTTACCATAAACAAAATAATTCGTATGTGCAAAGTTCAATGGAAACATCATTCCGAGGCAGAAGCTACATGGGAAAGAGAAGATGAACTCAAATCACAATTCCCTAATCTATTCCCTTTGTAAACCCCAATCTCGAGGACGAGATTTTTTTTAAGGGGGGTAGAGTTGTAATACCCGAATCCCTCACAAATGAAACACAACCGCCTCTCTCTCTCCCTCCTCACTGCCAAAGGTGCCCCACGGGTCAGTTTCCTTCACCCTAACCGCATCCCTCTTCTCTCCCTCTCTCATTTCCGTTCCATTATCGCATGTGAGAAAGGATTCGGCCATGTGCCCAATTTGCGACGCCCCTTCCTCAACCGACGCCTCCAAAACCGTCGCCGTCTCCCCCTCTACAAATACCCCCGACCCCGGCCATTTTCCCCCACCGAAACCACTCATCTCGCCCGAGTAAGAAAAACTGCCTCCAAACCCAATTCTTCGAAAATCCACGACGATCTTCGGTTCTAACGACTCCTACACCCTCTCTCGGCCATCAGAAGGAAATTCCGATCAAATTCCCTGAAGAAACACACCTGGAGACCGATCCCGACGAAGATCGCCGGAGTTTTCCCACTGCCGCCGTCGATCACGCTTCTCCGGCCAAATTCGGTCTCCAAAACTCCCCTAGGTGAGTTCCCCACAGTCTCCTCTCTCTTCTGGTGCAAGTAGATTAAGAAATGGTGAAGAAACGACAAAACCCGAGAGTTTCGGCCACCGCCGCCGCTCGCCGGCGATCGCACGGCCGCCGGACGCGAGGGAGAAGCAGTTAGGGCGACGTGGCGCAATCGGGAGCGTCCATCTCGCGTGAACGGTTAAGATTAGAAGGAGCGTACCGGTTCAGTTATTTTAAATCTGGGCCGTTGATCTCAGATCCGACGGCCCACATTCAATTTAGTTATAACCGTTGAGATTTTAACGCTTTAGCCCCTGGAGATTTAAATTAGTATGAAACAGTCCCTATACTTTACACAATAAACCTTAGGCTTTATAGAATTTAGAGAATTCACTGTAAACTAACTAAATAGCCCCTGTGTAGTTTGAAAATTAGCAAAAACATTCAGTAAATGCATTTTGAACCCTAGAAAAACTGAAAGTATTACAAATTAGTCCAAATCAGATTAAAAGTCTGTTTTTAATTCTGAAAATAATCAAAATAGGCTAAACGATCTCTGAAAAATGTGGGAAATTTATTAACAGCATTGTTAAAACATTTTGAACAGAAAACAAATTCTGAAGTTAAAAATAATAACTTTCAGAGACTGAAAATATTTATTTGGTATTAAATTAAGTCTGAAAATCAAAATAAAAACAATATAGGTATTAGAAAATTGTAGAAATTTATTAAATAGCATAAGATTATTCTGTTTTATAATTTTCTGTATTTTAAGTTTCTGTAGTCTAGAATAATTATTTAAGTGACTGAAAATACATTTTTAGGTATTAAATAAATATTGAAATATAGATAAAAATAGTATATTTTAAAGAAAAATTTTGGAAACCATTCTAAATACTTAAATAGGTTCTGAAATGCAGAAAATAGAAATATGAGTTCTGAAAATCATTATAGTAATAATTTGAATGATTTTTAGGATTTAATTAATTATAAAAATTAACATATATACCTATAAAATTCTAAAATTTATTCAAATCATCTCACAAACTGAAAATGAGTGTTTGGCTGTGGCAATAGTAAAGTAGAAGGATATAGGTACCCCAATTGAAATTTATTTTCATTCTAACCCACATGAAATGATATAAAAACAATAGGTGCATGTGTGTATTCAAACATATATGATTGTAAAACATTGCTAGAATTCTTATGGCATGTTTGGCATTGTTTTGTGTGCATGTGTATGGATAGAACCAAACCAAGAACTATTTCATAATCTTCAAGAGCAAGAGTTTGAAGTAAATCCCTCTTCATTCAAAGGCAAGTGTTCCTTGACCACTTTGTTCCTATTCTAGGATGAATAGTTAGATTATTTGCATGATGTCATTAACATGAAACCTAAATTAGCTTGTTTCCCTAGTTATATTCCTTTATCATTCCTTGTTGAACCATGGAGGGACTTAGTTGATATTTGATGGTTATCATTTTATGTGCTTATCCATGCATACTTAGAACTTAGAGAATGAATGGAACATTGATGTTACTCGTCTTGTGGAATTATATGAAAGACACAAGAGTGTGTCATGGTATTAGGAATCTAGACAGGCTGGTTGTTTTGGTTGGTGCTTCGTGCATGAGACTCGGGAATGAGTTAGTGCCTGTCTTAGATTCTAAGGACCGGTTCATGGAACAGTTAACCTGGCATTACAGTGCCACCACAAGACTGAGATGGGGCAGCTTGGCCAATTAATTAGGAGTTTTCCGGTATAGTATGAGTGTTTGGATGGTGCGGGGAATGGGAGTCCATTTTTGACTGCCCTGGGAATTGCAAGGCTCAAGAGGGGGCTTCTGTAGGGGAGGGTTACTCCCAGGAACTACAGCGGTGAAACCTCAGTGGGCTTGTACTTGCCGGTAAACCCTTTGTAAAGGCCATGTAGTGATCTCCTGATCGCACACCAAAGGAAGTGTGTAATGTGGCTTGCAACCACGGATATCATGGAGGTTTCTTAGTCCACCTGGCAACAGGGGATGAAATCACTACTTGTGGGTAAAGTGGTACAATCTCTGCAGAGAACCAAACTGTCATTGACAGCCGTGCTCACGGTCAAGAGCGGCTTGGACTTGTCCATGATTAGAGAAACATGGATGTGAGTCGAAAAGAGGTTGTTGGGTGGTGTAACCTAACATTAAATGACTTAATTATGATGATGATGGGATTATCACTTAGTAAGATAGGTTGCTAATTAAAGCTAAGGCTTAGGATTAATGCATAGTGCTTAACCATGTTAGCCTTCCCTTGCTATTGGCCTTCATAACATTCTTTCCTACACTTGCTGAGTACCTTCGGTACTCAAACTTGCTTTTGTTGGATATCATATGTTGGCTCAGGTGCAAATGAAGATGTAGACTTTGATGAGGAGGACTTCGATCCCGAGGAGTTGTTCTAGGTTGGCGTAACCCCCGGGCAACGCCTGTGGATTGGAGACCACTATTTAGACTTCCGCTGGTTGTAAATATTAGTGTGATAACACTTTTATTATTCTATTATGAAATATGATGTAATATAATGTTACCGTTGACTTTGGCATGTAATATAATGATGTTTCACTCTTGTCGGCACATGTATGACTTAACTGATCCTGGCATACATGTGAGTATACGCTCTGGTATTTCTTATGGAATACCGGGTGTGACAGAGCCCCCGACCAAAACTTGGCCCAAGCAATTACAGCACCGCCTCCCCTCCAACCCAACCTCCTGAACTCCTAACCTCTCCAGGGGGCAACTTTTGGTTGCTAACCTGAAAACCAAACTGTTTTCCTTCTTCTTCCTCTGAACTCTGTACTAATCTGGAGCTTTGTTTTTCCTCCTCTTTATTCCTACTATAATGAAAAGGCAGTACCACTGCCATCTTTGCTAAAAAAAATTATTAAGTTGATATTGAAAAGGCATTCAACATGGTGGAGCACTCAACTATCATCAGGATGTTGTCACTACTGGGCATATCACACATTTGGCTAGGTCAGATACAAGACATCCTCGGCTCAGCTGCTTCGGCAGTCCTCAATGGACTCCCCGGAAAGTTCTTTCACTGTAAAAGAGGGGTAAGGAAGGTGACCCTCTCCCCCCCTTACTTTTTTTCATAGCAACTGATCTGCTCCAACACATAGTCAACAAAGCTGCAGTCTCGGGGATGATTACACACCCACTAGACACACTGGCTGGAACCCAGTTCCCCATGGTGCAATATGCAGATGATACCATTGTAGCGCTTAATGCCTCCCAGAGGGAACTGTTCTACTTCAAGGCTCTGCTCGGCTCGTTCGAGGCAGCCACAGGTCTAAAGGTCAATTTCAGCAAGTCCGCCATTGATGCCCATCAACCTATCCAAGGAAACAACATAAATCATGGCTCGTACATTGGGTTGTAAAGTTTGCTCCTTCCCCTTCATATATCTTGGGCTCCCCACAGGAATTCGTAAGCCATTGGTGGCAGATTTTGCCTACCTGACGGCAAAAATAGAGAGGAAATTCTCGACCACATCTACATTCCTCTCAATGGCAGGAAGATGCACCCTGGCAGCATGTGCACTTTAAAGCTACGACTACAGGAAACCGATCAATTTACAACGGGCAGAAACCGTCGTAAATTATAGAAAACCGTCGTAAATAAGTTATTTACGGTGGTTTTTAGTTATTTATGACGGTTTCTGACCGTTTCCAATAATTGGTCATAAATAATTTTATTTACGACGGTAACCATCGTAACAACTAACTTACGACACATATAATCGAATTATGACCGTCGGTTTACGCGGGCCGATGCATGTAACTTATAGCCGTCAGCCAAACTGGCCATACCGATGCATATAATCTATAACCGTCGGTCTTCCTGACCAAACCGACGGCTCTATTATAGCCATCGGCCGAACCGACAAAACCGACGGCTAAAATAAAGCCATCGGCCAGGTGGCCGACGGTCATAATCGTGGGCCCATCGACTTTGCATCCGCGTGTCCCCGAAAACCTATTCGCGCCCGCGTGTCCCCGAAAACCGAATCCTGCCTCACGCCACCGCCTCCCGCCGAGCCCTACCTCACACGCCGCCGCCGCCGCCGCCTCCCGCCGCTGAGCCCCGCCTCCTGAGCTCGGAGCCCTGGCCTCCCGCCTCCCGCCGCCGCTACCGAGCCCCGCCGCCCGCCTCCCGTGCTCTGCCTCCCGCCGCCGCCTCCCGCCTCACCAGCACCACGCCCGCCTCTCGCCACCCGAGCCCCGCCTCCGAGCGCCGAGCCTGCCTCCTGCCTCCCGAGCAGAGCCCCGCCAGAGAGGTTAAGGTAATCCCGATTGTTACTTGTTAATTTTTCCCTTCCGTGATTGATTATGATGATTACTTGTTGATATTGTCACACTAATATGATTATGTGAGCTTGGTTAAATGTATATGCGAATTGAATGTATAAGCGAGTTAAATGTATATGCGAGTTGATATTGTCACACTAATATGTATACGTCACACTAATATATATATATACATATATATATATATATATATATATATATATATATATATATATATATATGTCACACTAATATTCACACAATGCAAGTTGAATTAGCAATAGTTAATGTGTAAATGTAAGCTTCATTGTAATTTGATAATTTCACTTGTACTAATTTAAGGTGTAATAATTGAACTTGTACATTATGTGACTTTGAATGTTTAGTTTCAAGATTTTGTATGTTGATTAATGTATTATGGCGTACGTGCGTTAGTGCATGATACGCCTCAACCTGACACGACACACATTAAATACGTTCGTGTCGGCAAAGATGATTCTAGTCGTAATGTATGCAATAAGATGAGTATGGAGGCTTATATGGACGATGGACCCGGACTTGGAACTTTCAACTCTGACCAACTTTCCCCCTCCCTCTCTCGTTCTTTTCTCTCTTGTAAATGATTGCATCATGAGAATGAGTGACGATCATGAGCGATGTAGGGGCTGTCACATAACATAAAAAT
Organism: Neostapfia colusana; assembly: GCA_030760725.1. Classification (NCBI taxonomy): domain Eukaryota; kingdom Viridiplantae; phylum Streptophyta; class Magnoliopsida; order Poales; family Poaceae; genus Neostapfia; species Neostapfia colusana. The sequence continues at coordinate 30,823,199 of JASWHV010000005.1, read as the reverse complement.
AAACTAATGATGATTTGTCTGCTTTGTAGGTATAAGCTGAAAATGAGTGACGATCGTGAGGCGATGTATACCTTAAGGGGCATAAAGGTCCAGACCCGAATCGCCCGGAGCAGTTGTGTGACGAGGCAGCGACACAAAAACTGGTAAGTATGATCATTGATTTTTATATCTATCTATACAGTCAATTTAATTATCTTATATGTACGCATGCAAAATATGTTTATTGTTTCAAAAAGAATCATGGAGCTGATGCAAATTACACAAGACCGCCGTTAGATGTGGATGCGGCGTATGAAGCCGGCGGATGTCTACCACATTGGAGGTATGTGTAAAAATATTGATGGTTTATATGTTAATGAATGTTAAGTCACCACACTTGTATTTTTTGTAGACTTGGGTTGGGCGACGGGTACGTGGACCGTGATGCTTATAGTAGACGACGACGGTGCTCCACTACCAGTTCTAGTCGTTCCCAGCAGGCGATTGCAGAGAATGAGCAATTAAAAGAAGTGAGACGCAACAGGGAGCAGATGCAACAACATCAAATGCAGATGCAACAGATGCAACAACAGTTGCAATATCTCTATATGGCACAGGTAACATGTAATATTAACAATTAAGCAATTCATTCAATTCCAAAATACTTATGTTTAAGATCTCACAAATAAATTGATTGATGCAGTTTTTGTCTCATGGCAACTCCGGTTCTCAGTTCGCTATGCCGTCCCAGTTCGACACGATGTCGCAGGTACACTTGTCAGTCTTCTTAAAATTAGAACTCTCTTTACCATATGTGTGTTAAACTAATTAACAAAGTATTTTGACTTGATGCAGTTCCCCAGTTCTCAGTTCGGTATGTCTCATCCCACCCAACCAGGACTTCAGATTGGCTCCTCATCACAGGTATAACAGGTCTTATTAGTTCAACTTATAATACAAAGTTATAACCATATATTCTGCAATCATACATGTCACAGGGTTCTCAAAGTGGTCAGCCATATGTCCCACAACCTCAAGGATTCATGGTGATGTTGGCCGGAACTGGATTTCAACCTTATCCACCTGTTTTCCCACCGATGCCATTCGCTCCGGAGCAACCTCAACCATCAGCAGCTCCAGTCGTAGCGGTATGACTTCTCAATCATTAGTTATCCTGAAAAATTGAAGACATTCATTTTCATATGAGTTTGTAACACATAAATCAATTATCACACAATTTAGAGTAATTGAGATGTTTGTTGCAGGGTTCCCGTCAAGGAACACCTGACGATTATGATGGTTTTCTCAATTTGAATGCCGGAGGTGCAAGTGGCGGAGGTTCAAACAACAACGCAGATTGATCCAATGTCGTTTCTATGTCGTTTGCATTGTGCATTTGTGTTCAAAACTTAATGTTTGTTATGAACTATATGCTCTGCTGTCTTTGTTGAATGTGCTTCTATTACTGCTGGGATGTTGAATGTGAAGTTTGCTGTGTTTTCAATGTGAAATTTGTTGTTTCCTGTATAAAATGTGCTGTTTCCTGTATAAAATGCGGAGGCTGCTGTTCTGTATAAACGGAGGCTCCCCAACCGGGGAGGGAGCGCGAGTAGCATCGTTAAAAAATACAACTATATGCGTCAGTGTAAACAACAACCGACAGCTAAAAAGGTAGAACCGACAGGTTCGGCCCTAAACCCGACGGTCGTAATGGCCGTAAAGCCGTCGGTTCCCTCCTGAAACCGACGGCCATAAGAGTTGTGATCGTCGGGTTCCGTGGGACCCGATGGCTCTATTCAGGTAAATGCGACGGGGTGGCATCCGACGGTCATAATTGCGAAAATGGAGTACGAGCGACGGTGCGGTCTGACCGACGGTTTTAACATTTAGAGCCGTCAGGCCCGACGGCTCTAGTTGGTAAATACGTCGAATAAAGACCGTCGGTTCCCTGACGTTTTTAAATTATATGCGTCGGCTACTGTGGGCAACCGACGGCCATATGGCTGACGGCCTATTAAACGATTCCTGTAGTGATGGTCGTGCCACATGGTGGGTTGGACACCTAATGTAACACCCCAAAACCTGCTAAAGAGGGGAATTTAAAATTTTTTGGACGTGTTGCATGTGGTGCAGAAATTCAAATTCAAATTGGAATTCAAATTCAAATCAAAACAGAAAAGAAAAGGAAAAAGAAAAAGAAAAAGAAAAACCCCACCGGCCAGTGGGCCGAAACCCACCAGCCGGCACAATCTCCCCGTGCCAGCCCCGAACCCGCGTCCCTCTCTTCCTCTCACTGACACGCAGGGCCCGCATGTCATCCCTCACCTCCCGCGCGTCTGGCCGACCCCGGGACTCTTCTCGCACCCGAATCCAAACTACCTCCGAAAAACCGCGCCAACAGCCCGATCTTCGGCCCCGGACGCTGCTATTTAACCAAGTCGATCCTCCGCCGCCTCCCCTTGTGAAATTCCCGCAAAGAAACTCGCCGAATTCCCCCGCGCGCTCCACATTTCTCTCCGGTGAGAACCGAAGCTTCGATCACTGTTTTCTTTCGATCCTTGCTCAGGTTTTCTGATCTAACGCGCCGATCATGTTCCACCGCCTCCGGGGAGTCACGCAGGTGAAGAAAACACGGTGTTTTGCACCCTAGACGCAGCTCCGGCGAGCACCGCCGCTATTTCATCTCGGACCTCGCCGCCGACCGCCTTCCAGGGCCTCCGAGCTCAAGAAAAACCCCGAGGTGAGATCTCCGACCTCCCCTCTACCGTTCTATGCCATGAAATCCAAGTTTTAGGAGGTATAGACGAAAATCCGAAGATCTCCGGCGAGATCGCCGCCTCCCGCCGCTGCGCGCCGCCGGGCAGCGCCGCCCGCGCACGGCCAGGGTGACGTGGCCCCCTGAGGCCCGCCCATTTTAAATAGTGCGGTTCCTATTAGATCTAACCCGTACCGCTTCGCGTTATTGTAACAGCCCTAACTTTTGTAAAGTTTGATGTCAGCTCATAAAACAAAGTTAAGGCAACAAAAGACTATAATTTTGTCACATGAAATGATGAACACATAAATGGACATGTGAGGGAGTTAAAAAATTTTCTCTAGCCCATGCTCAACACATGTTAACCTATGGGAAATAATTAAACTCCTAAAACTCTAACTCATGTGCACCTCCTCTATGAGTAGAGTGGAGGGAATTTAAATGCAATTTGAATCTTTTGAAAGGATTTCTATTCAGATTTTCCAAAGGCCTATATGTGAGATCATAGATGCATCTCTCATATATTCAAGAGCCTAAGTTTCAAATTTGGAGAATTTTAGGTTTCATATACTATTTATTCCGAGGATTAAATGAGGGCACGTTCAAATTTAAACTTAGATTTGAATTTTGAACCAAACAAACCCAATTTCAAAATCTGATTTCAGATTTGAGTTTCTCATAATTCTTTTGGCCTATACTCCAAGTTTGATCACAATTGGAGCTCATTTGCTATTTTAAATCGAATTGGGGGATAAGAAGCAAAATTGGGGCTGTGGACCCCACCGGTCAGTCTCACAAGAATGAGACCGACTCGGCTCTGTTCTTCAGCGACGGAGCACTCGACAGCAGCTCCTCCTGAGTTTCTGCCTATGCCACCTCCTGCTTCGATCTTTTGCCGGTCTAATCCACGCCCACGAGTGCAGCAACGCCATTTTGCCTTCTCCCAACCGAGCTCCCGCTCTCTGTTCGTCCTCCCGAGCAGAACAGCGCCCCTCCTTCTCTCGATCCTACACAGCCACCTGAGCGATGGATGATCGAGGTCTCCACAGCAAAGATCATCGCATACACATGCTCTAACCGGCTAGCCACTTTACCCCGCAGTCCTGAGCTCACCGGCGTCTAGAAACGGCAAAGTTTCCACTGTCCCGAACTGAAACTGAAGAAGCTGGAACTGGACGCCGTGGACAGCACAAACCAGAAGGGATCACGCCCAAGCAAGCAACCCCATCTGTGCACCAACAAGTTTAGTTGCTCACCTCCAAAGCGCAGCCCCAGCCATTGATCACAGAGGGAGAATTTCAAGTTTTTCTCCCGGGCGGCAGAAACGGACCTTGAGGTAAGGAATTGTAAACTTCGTCCTCAAATCTTGTTTGTTGGGTCTCAAACTTCACACACAGGATGTTAACTGCCTAGCACACCTCCTCCATCGATTTTATACCAAGAAATTGAGTGTAGAGTGAGCAATCCGAGCTCTTTTAGAGGGTATGCCGCTGGACCCTATCGGGCGCACGGTGCTGATAGGTTTAGAGCCCTCTCCAGCTGGTTTAGACCTCATGCCGGTCTTCTACATGATCCCCTGGTGCTGTAGAGCCCAAGAACCGACCATTTGGTGGAGAATTCACCGTGCAAGACCTCGCCGGAGCCCTAGGGTTTGCTGTGGCCGGTGCGCCCTGTTTTCCGGCGAGTTTCAGCCGCCGGCGACCTCACCAACGTGTTCAGCGTGGGGAAATATGGGGGGGGGGCGGCCAGCAGGGTGACTGGAGGTTTTTGGGAACTGGTTTTCCGGCGACCTCGCCGGAGTGGGCCGCCACTGCCCTGTTTGGCGCGAGTCTGGAGCTTAGGGATGACAGGTGGGACCCACTGTCAGCATTTAAACATTTTCCAGATTTTCCCACTTTAGTTCAAACTTTGGAGAGCCATAACTTTGTGTAGGTGTGTCCAAAAATTGTGAAACAAATTTTTTTGGATTCCTCTCAAAAAGTACTATCCAGGGGTGCAGGCCAATGGTTATGAAAATCCCTGGATTTGGCTCATTAATTCATTTAATAAACAACTTGTATGAATTTTTACAGGAGTTCTGCTTATTGGAAAATTCCAAAATTTGGACAGGACGTTCTTACAAAATTACTTGAACTTCAGTAAAAAATTCAGAGGTATTGGACCTCATTTGCTTGATCAAATTATGTGTTCATTCCTTATGTCTCTGAAAAATAGGAAAATGAACAGAGACAATTTCAGCTTTTCCCCATTCTTTGAAAAATCTATATCTCCATGTAGGAAACTCCAAAAATGGTAAAACCAATTCCTATGGATTCATGACATTTTGTACTTCACAAAAAGTCTACTTTGCAGCATAGGAAAGCTTAATATCTAGGGGGTAAAGGCAGGTTAGTGAAAACCACATAAGGATTTGTTGTGCTCACATGAAGCTATTTCTGGAGCTCAATTTTTGCACACTGCCTAAATACCATCCAGAGATGCTGTGGTTAAATTATCAGCTTCATTGGACCTCTGGGACTTGAGCTACCATCTTTTAGGTTTAAGTGTTCATATAATGGACTTAATCACATGGTGATTACTAGTATCTATTTTCACCATAGCTTTCATCTTCTCTAAGGTTTAGATCCAACAACAGAAACCTTGCTGTTGTTTATCTCTCTTACATGTGAGTTAACTTGAACAACAGTTTTGAAACAGTTTCCAAATTGCTTTGAAATACAAGTGCATCCTTCATCTTAATAGCTCACGTGACGTCGACGTTCGACGAGGACTCGACTCTGCAGCGAGGATCTCCATCTCGTGACGAGCTTGGCGGATTCTCCGGAGGAAGACTAACTCGTAGATTCTAACAAAACCGTTGAGCAAGGCAAGCCCCGGTTTGCATATCGTTACCATTTTAAATTTTACTTTACTTCACATCATGTTTATTAGACTTGAGTGCATTATGTCTAGGATGATTGAAACCCACTTGCATGGCTTTTACATCCCTGAGTAGAAGGTTTAGTGTAGGATTGGCCTCGTTGTAGATGCTAGGCTAATGTTGTAGCTAGCTCGGTAGAAGTCGAGTAGTAAAAAGCTACTCGCGAGAAAGGTCGAGTAATGGAGTTACTCGCGAGATGTTTGATGATAAGAGCACCCTCATGAAAATGAGATGGGGACGGGGATGTTCCTGTAGGATGGAGCGCTCAAGGTTGGTCTCGACCTGCGATGGGTGTGACAATGCTTGAGACCACATTTGGCCTGGACCGGGATGGTAAGGCAAATGTGGAGGTTGGTTGTAGCCCCGTCCGTGTCGGTTAAGGACCGTATGTATGAGGCCCTGCTGGACAAGATTGAGCTGTACCGGATATATAGTGGGGTATTGGACCCATGAAACCGATGTAACTCGATGGACCGTGATATAGAAACTCATCCTTCGCGTGGGAATGGCGTTGAGAAGGCGGGAGGTGTAAATCCTTTAGCGGGCAACTTTGACGTGTCCGCGTAGAGGACCATCCTGCTCGGCGTGAAGCGTTTTTCTATGTCGGGGTGTCGTGTGAAAGGTTTCTGCATACAACGTAAGAAAGAGCTCTTGAGAGAGTCTTTCGACGCGGGTGTATGTGTCGTGTATTCCGGGTTGTTATTGATTCGAATCACCGTCGCTCGTGGAAGAGGATTGAGCATACATGCCCACTGTACCGTGACTTAGTAAGAAGAGGAACTAAGTCTCTTAACTTGCTGTTTGTGGATTAATCACTGTATTGGAACCTTGACTGAAGTAGATATGGAGCCAACTAAATTTCATTTCCACCTTAGGCTAGCAACATCGGGATAAGCGTTTCTTGTTTGATTGTGGACTTCCGATGTTGTGAGGCGTGAGGACCACTAAAATGAAGGCTATAAGAATCTGAATATAAGGATCAAGTTTAGTCAAGCTGTATTTTGCAAATTCCTGTTCCTACTGTCTTACTACCCCTGCAGTTAGAGTTGCATGTTTAGGAGTGACGGTTAAGTCTCGTTGAGCCTTAGTGCTCACGGTTGCTTCTGAGTTGTTTTTGCAGGTAGCAGGATGCCTGCTATGAAGAGGGTTGTTCGGTGAGACGATGAACCTCATGGTTTGTTCAACTCGTCGGAAACCTAGCCGCTGCCTTTCTTTGGTGAAGCTAGTAGGAAGCGTTCACGGGCTGAACGACTTCTCTTCGGCGTAGTTAGGGTCGAGAGTGAGTAGTTTGTCCAGCAAATTTTAATTTCCGCTGCATGTGTACATTATGTTGTAAAAGAAATTATCTTGAGTAACAAAATGGTTCCGTTATGTTCTTATCGTCTTTTCGTGCATGCTGTTGGGTGCCGCATCGCACGGCACTACCCAATGCGATTCCCGGGCCGGGCCTCCACAGCGTGGTATCAGAGCCGCATTGGGAATAGCACACATGAAAAGAGCATATTTTCGAAAACTTAGAGGTATACGAGTGAGGAACGTATAGTATGCCCACATAAGGAGTATTAGTAGCATAGTTACTTAAGGTGGCAGGCTAACAGTGTGTTACTCTTCAGTATTTCAATTCTGTAACGACGCACCTACGTGGAGGTAAGAATGGTAAGGAACGCCACCGAAAGCGGATCAATTTCGGTTAGCTCACCCATACGAGGAAAGTAGTGTGGGATGTCCCGTTCAGCAATGGACGGGAAGCTAATATGTTTTCTAAGACTCTTCATGTCTTAGAGACATATGAATGGCACTAGCCTCCAGTGCGCAAACCCAGGGGCAAGAGGAGGAGACCCCATCGTGTGGTTTGTAACACGAAGTATGTTCTCTAGGACTCTTCATGTCCTATGAGGCTTACGGAAGCACTGTTCCACCGGTGTGCTTTATTGCAAAGGTGTGGAGGCCCCGTAGGGTGGTGAATAACCCGATCATGTACCTTGAGACGTGGCTTGACTCAAGGACGGCCCGTATGGCAATGATACGGGGCGTATGTTTTTACTATGATATGGACCTGCCTGAAATGACAAACCAATGTGTGCATCATTATTGAGTGGTTTTCTGCAGGTACCTTAACCACGTTAGTACATGTCGTGTAGAAAACGTTTGTGAGGGATCGTTTTAGTGCCACCACTTGAGACGTATAAGCCGGTATAACGCCGATTAGGATTTTAATTTGGTGAGGCAACGTAGTACCGGAATGTGTTCTGAATTGTATGAAATAGAAGGTTTGAAAAGAAAAGAGGAAATTTGGAGTCTAGGATTTCATTAAGGGTTAATGAACTCCTATATTGAACTAAGAGTCAATTGGGAGTATAGATTCATTCACAAAGACTTAGGAATAACCTCCCCTGTTTCCGGCAGAATCTTTGCTGAAGCTGAACAGGGCATAATTTTTGTTTGGTTGAACCAATGGAGGTGAGTGATACATTTCTGGAAATCTATTGAAGTCTTCTACAACTCTTCATTAGAACTCCAGACCATAATCACCCTCCAAATGGATGAAATTCTCAGATGAGTATGAACTGTCCAAAAACAGGGCAGACACAAAATGCTCTCTGGAAATTTCTGTATTTCAACCATAACTTTGTATAGAAAAATTTCCAAGGGTCAAGTAAGACACCGTTGGAAAGATTTTGATATATGCTATTACTTTTTAGTTCAAAGATTCTTCAGATTTGGAGTTTAAAGTGATGAAATCTTGCGGACAAAACAGCTACTTTCAAAGGAGGTGCTGTCAAAAATTGTTGCAGATCTCTGTTAACTTTGAAATATCACAACTTTTGATCCAGAACTGATATGAAGGCAAATCAATACTCGTTGGAAAGATATTGAAGTTAACTATAACTTTGATATTCAACTTGAGATATGAAATTGCCATTATCATATTCAAATTCTGGGGTTAAGACCAATTGGTCATTCTGAACAGAGTAGTGCTTATTGCCATTTAGCTTGGGACTTGTTGTGGACAGGGATGTCTTAGACTTTTCTAAGCTCTGTAACATGTTCTCGAGTTATTTTTCAGTTTGTCCTACTGTTGGGATTAAGGGTTTGGACAACCTTGCTGACGTTTGATAGATTTCAGCATTGTCGAAACCCTGGTTAGATTGTGTAGTGCTGCAATATTGATGTGATGCTTTTACGGTTATGTTTTCGATTCAAGTTGAGTTTAAACTTTGAATTTTAACCGTAAATTTCTCACTCTTGCAGCATGGATCGTGCTCATTCCAGGAGTGAGGTTGGTGAGTCGAGTCACGGCGAAGGTAATTCGCCACGACAAGAAGTGCCGACATCATCAACCGGATTGGCGGAAATCTTGGCAAAGATGGCTGAGTCTCTGGATCTGTTGGTGCGACAAAGCATACAACAGGAGACACTACAGCAAAATCCCCCCGCCAAGCACTTATCTGGATTTCTTAGCAAGACAACCACCGGTTTTCTCGGAAGTGAAAGAACCGTTGGAGTCGGCTCATTGGCTCCAATGTATTGAAGCCAAGTTCGATATGCTTGAGTGCGATGAATATCAGAAGACTCTATTTGCCGCTCAACAACTCCACGGAGCCGCTGGGGCTTGGTGGGTGGAGTACATTGCTACTCTTCCTGAAGGTCATCGAGTGACGTGGGATGAATTCCGGAATGTTTTCCGGGCACGTCACATTTGTTCGGGAATTCTACGAACAAAGTATCAAGACTTTTTGGAATTAAAGCAAGGAGAAAGGAGTGCGTACGTTACTTCAAAGAGTTTGAAGACTTGATGCAATATGCCACTCATATGGTAGACTCAGAAGCGTTGAAGTGCGACTATTTCTTCCGAGGTTTGAATGTCGAACTTCAGGAACAAGTGACCTTGTTCAATAACGGTATTTACAATGAGTTGGTAAATGCCGCTATCATTAAAGAAGACATGCATCTCCGTTGTGAAGCGGAGCTGAAAAGGAGTATACCGCCGGACAGTGATATTGAGGTTCGTCCGAACTATAGAGTGCGGTATTACTCGCCAGTTAGGCAACAAATTCAGCCTGTGGAGCAACTCTCACAACCACGGCTGGAGTTGATCACTTATGAGCCTCCACCTCAACAGCAGCGGTCAGAAATTATTCGTGCAACCCTACCGCAACCAGCTACGCACGAATTATCTCCACCCCGTGTTAGTAGAGAGCTGAGAATTTCTGCAGCACGAAACCGTCGTGGAGCTGAGCAGAGCCACACTTATGTGTTGTCTCGTCAATGCTCAGATCAGCACCGTGAACCTTCAAAGAAGAATCTTTCAAAAGCTGGCAGGGTTAATTACACTGCCATTGAGGACATTGCTATAGGCGAACCAGTTTTAGCGGGCATGTTCACGTTACATGAACAGCCCACTTTCATTTTGTTTGATTCCGGAGCCACCCACAATTTTATCAGCAGAGACTATGTGCTGAAGAATAATCTTCCATTTAGCACAGTTAAGCATCCGTTTCATATCAGCTCACCCGGAGGCAAGATATCAACTGATGAGATGGTCTTTCGCGCACCTTTATGTTTGGGTGGAAACATCTATCCTGCGAGCCTTATCATACTCAAAGGCCAAAGGATTGATATTATCTTGGGGATGTCATGGTTGACACATTATGGAGCTATCTTTGACATCAGCTCTTGGACTGTCCAACTGAATTCCCCAATACACGGTTGCAACACATTGAAACTTGTGGATCCATCACAACAAGTTGCAGCAGTGCATCAGATTGAAGCTCCTAAGCTTGAGGATATTGCAGTGGTATGTGGATGTCCAGATGTGTTTCCCGAAGACTTGCCGGGCATGCCGCCCGAACGTGATGTAGAGTTCAAGATTGAACTAGCACCGGGAACAACACCTATTTCTCGGCGACCATACAAAATGGCACCGAAGGAGCTAGCAGAATTGAAGGAGCAGCTTAATGACCTCATGGACAAAGGTTTTATACGCCCAAGTTCATCACCTTGGAGCTGTTCCGCACTCTTCGTGAAGAAGAAGGACGAGACTTTGAGACTATGCGTAGATTATCGTCCACTGAATGCTGTCACTATCAAGAATAAGTATCCACTACCGCGCATTGATATTTTATTTGATCAACTAGTGGGTTCTAAGGTATTCTCCAAGATGGATCTTCGGTCTGGGTATCACCAGATAAAAATCCGGGCAGAAGACGTACCTAAGACGGCGTTCTCGACAAGATATGGTCTTTATGAATATCTTGTCATGTCCTTTGGGTTGACCAATGCTCCGGCTCATTTTATGTATCTCATGAACTCTGTGTTCATGCCGGAGTTAGACAAGTTCGTTGTGGTTTTCATCGACGACATTTTGGTCTATTCAAAGTCAGAAGAAGAACATGCTGAACATTTGCGTATTGTACTCCAACGCTTGAGGGATCACAAGCTATATGCAAAGTTCAGTAAATGTGAGTTTTGGATCAGCAAAGTGCCGTTTCTTGGGCATATTATTTCAGCGGAAGGCATCGCTGTAGACCCAAGTAAAATCGAGCAAGTGCTGAATTGGAAATCTCCAACATCTGTTCATGAAGTAAGGAGTTTCCTAGATTTAGCGGGTTATTACCGGAGATTCATTCCAAACTTCTCCAAAGTTGCTAAACCTATGACGGAGCTGTTGAAGAAAAACACCAAGTATGATTGGAGCAATTCATGCGAACAAGCTTTTCAAACTTTAGTGAAGCATCTCACTACAGCTCCAGTTTTGGCCCAGCCAGACACCACGAAGCCTTTTGATGTCTATTGTGATGCATCCGACATTGGTTTGGGTTGTGTGTTGATGCAAGAAGGACGTGTGGTCACGTATGGATCCTGACAACTCAGGGGTCATGAGCAGAATTACCCGACACACGACCTTGAACTAGCTGCAGTGGTCCTTGCATTGAAAATGTGGAGACATTATTTACTAGGCAATCTAGTACATCTCTACACTGACCACAAAAGCTTGAAGTACATCTTCACACAGAAGGAACTGAATATGAGGCAGCGAAGATGGCTCAAATTGATCAAGGATTACGAACTTGAAATTCATTACCACCCGGGTAAAGCGAATGTGGTTGCCGATGCACTTAGTCGGAAAGCCCACATTCACCATTTAGCCATGACTGCACATTAAGGAGGAGAACCAAGCCTGCGCTTAGTTCCCTACGGATCGCTGTTCAACCTCACTCTTATTCCTACAATCCGAGATGAGATTGTAGAGGCTCAGAAGAGAGACAGGGGTATGTCTCATATCCGGAGGAGAGTGGACAGCGGTGAATTGAAGATGTTCCGCAAGGATGAAGATGGTACTCTATGGTTTAACAACCGTATAGTTGTACCCCGGAACATGAAATTGAGGAGCAAGATACTGGATGAAGCACATTTATCCAAGTACTCCATTCATCCGGGAAGCAATAAGATGTACCAGGACTTGAAATCAAAGTTCTGGTGGACACGGATGAAAAGAGAGATTGCGAAGTACGTATCTGAGTGTGATACGTGTCGGCGGGTTAAACCCGACCATATGAGGAAAGCCGGACCACTTCAACCGCTGAAGGTTCCAGCATGGAAGTGGGAAGACATAAGTATGGACTTCATCATCGATTTACCCATGACCAGCAACAAGCATGATTCTATTTGGGTAATCGACGATCGTTTGACCAAGACCGCTCATTTTATTCCAGTCCATACTAAATATGTGGCAAAGAAGTATGCGGAGCTGTTCATCTCGAGAATCGTGTGTTTATACGGGGTTCCCCGCACCATCGTGTCTGACCGAGGTGCGTTATTCGTATCTAGATTTTGGGAGCAACTGCATGCTTCCTTGGGAACCAAGTTAATTCGGAGTTCAGCGTATCATCCGCAAACTGATGGTCAAACGGAGAGGATAAATCAGATTCTGGAGGATATGCTACGGGCATGTGTCATCAATTATGGAAAGAATTGGGATGACCATCTACCGTTAGCAGAATTCTCATATAATAACGGTTATCAATCCAGCATCAAGATGGCCCCGTATGAAGCTCTTTATGGCCGGAAGTGCCGCACACCACTGAATTGGTGTGAATCCGGCGAGAGAGTAGTCTACGGGATTGATCTTGTGAATGAAGCCGAGGAACGAGTGTGAGTGATCCAAGCCAATTTAAAGGCTGCTCAATCTCGGCAGAAAAGCTATGCAGACAAAAGACGTCGACCTCTTCACTTTGACATCAGGGACCACGTTTATCTTCGTGTCTCTCCGATGAAAGGAGTTCATCGTTTCGGAGTGAAGGGAAAGCTTGCTCCGCGATTCATCGGGCCATTTGCTGTCATTGAGATATGCAGACCCGTGGCCTATCGTCTGGGGTTACCGATGTCACTTTCGGGTATTCACAATATTTTCCACGTCTCTCAGCTGCGGAAATGTCTTAAGTACTCAACCGCAGTTCATATGGAGAACATTGAGGATCTTCAACCGGATCTCACTTATTCTGAGTATCCGATACAGATTATCGACGAGAAAACTCAGGCCACAAGAAATCGGACATTGCGATTTTACAAGGTCTTGTGGAGCAACCACACCGCTGATGAAGCCACATGGGAAAGCGAGGAATTTCTCCGTTTAAAATTTCCCGACTTGTTTGTACCATATGTCCAGTAGTCATTCTCCCTTCTTCTTCTTTTTTTGTTTGTAATCTCGGGACGAGATTCTTTTAAGGGGGGAGGAATGTAACAGCCCTAACTTTTGTAAAGTTTGATGTCAGCTCATAAAACAAAGTTAAGGCAACAAAAGACTATAATTGTGCCACATGAAATGATGAACACATAAATGGACATGTGAGGGAGTTAAAAATTTTCTCTAGCCCATGCTCAACACATGTTAACCTAGAGGAAATAATTACACTCCTAAAACTCAAACTCCTGTGCACCTCCTCTATGAGTAGAGTGGAGGGAATTTAAATGCAATTTGAATCTTTTGAAGGGATTTCTATTCAGATTTTCCAAAGGCCTATATGTGAGATCATAGATGCATCTCTCATATATTCAAGAGCCTAAGTTTCAAATTTGGAGAATTTTAGGTTTCATATACTATTTATTCCGAGGATTAAATGAGGGCACGCTCAAATTTAAACTTAGATTTGAATTTTGAACCAAACAAACCCAATTTCAAAATCTGATTTCAGATTTGAGTCCCTCATAATTATTTTGGCCTATCCTCCAAGTTTGATCACAATTGGAGCTCATTTGCTATTTTAAATCGAATTGGGGGATAAGAAGCAAAATTGGGGCTGTGGACCCCACCGGTCAGTCTCACAAGAATGAGACCGACTCGGCTCTGTTCTTCAGCGACGGAGCACTCGAAAGCAGCTCCTCCCGAGTTTCTGCCTATGCCACCTCCTGCTTCGATAATTTGCCGGTCTAATCCATGCCCACGAGTGCAGCAACGCCATTTTGCCTTCTCCCAACCGAGCTCCCGCTCTCTGTTCGTCCTCCGGAGCACAACAGCGCCCCTCCTTCTCTCGATCCTACACAGCCACCTGAGCGACGGATGATCGAGGTCTCCACAGAAAAGATCATCGCATACACATGCTCTAGCCGGCTAGCCACTTTACCCCGCAGTCCTGAGCTCACCGGCGCCTCGAAACGGCAAAGTTTCCACTGTCCCGAACTGAAACTGAAGAAGCTGGAACTGGACGCCGTGGACAGCACAAACCAGAAGGGATCACGCCCAAGCAATCCACCCCATCTGTGCACCAACAAGTGTAGTTGCTCACCTCCAAATCTCAGCCCCAGCCATTGATCACAGAGGGAGAATTTCAAGTTTTTCTCCCGGGCGGCAGAAACGGACCTTGAGGTAAGGAATTATAAAATTCGTCCTCAAATCGTGTTTGTTGGGTCTCAAACTTCACACGCAGGATGTTAACTGCCTAGCACACCTCCTCCATCGATTTTAGACCAAGAAATTGAGTGCAGAGTGAGCAATCCGAGCTCTTTTAGAGGGTATGCCGCTGGACCCTATCGGGCTCATGGTGCCGATAGGTTTAGAGCCCTCTCCAGCTGGTTTAGACCTCATGCCGGTCTTCTACATGATCCCCTGGTGCTGTAGAGCCCAAGAACCGACCATTTGGTGGAGAATTCACCGTGCAAGACCTCGCCGGAGCCCTAGGATTTGCTGTGGCCGGTGCGCCCGGTTTTCCGGCGAGTTTCAGCCGCCGGCGACCTCACCAACGTGTTCAGCGTGGGGAAATATGGGAGGGGGGCGGCCAGCAGGGGGACAGGAGGTGGATGGGAACTGGTTTTCCGGCGACCTCGCCGGAGTGGGCCGCCACTGCCCTGTTTGGCGCGAGTCTGGAGGTTAGGGATGACAGGTGGGACCCACTGTCAGCATTTAAACATTTTCCAGATTTTCCCACTTTAGTTCAAACTTTGGAGAGCCATAACTTTGTGTAGGAGTGTCCAAAAATCGTGAAACAAATTTTGTTGGATTCCTCTCAAAAAGTACTATCCAGGGGTGCAGGCCAATGGTTATGAAAATCCCTGGATTTGGCTCATTAATTCATTTAAAGGAAACATTGTATGAATTTTTACAGGAGTTCTGCTTATTGGAAAATTCCCAAATTTGGACAGGACATTCTTACAAAATTACTTGAACTCCAGTAAAAAATTCAGAGGGATTGGACCTAATTTGCATGATCAAATGATGTGTTCATTCCTTATGTCTCTGAAAAATAGGAAAATGAACAGAGACAATTTCAGCTTTTCCCCATTCTTTGAAAAATCCATATCTCCATGTAGGAAACTTGGTAAAACCAATTCCTATGGATTCAGGACATTTTGTAGTTCACAAAAAGTCTACTTTGCAGCATAGGAAAGCTTAATATCTAGGGGGTAAAGGCAGGTTAGTGAAAACCACATAAGGATTTGTTGTGCTCACATGAAGCTATTTCTGGAGCTCAATTTTTGCACACTGCCTAAATACCATCCAGAGATGCTGTGGTTAAATTATCAGCTTCATTGGACCTCTGGGACTTGAGCTACCATCTTTTAGGTTTAAGTGTTCATATAATGGACTTAATCACATGGTGATTACTAGTATCTATTTTCACCCTAGCTTTCATCTTCTCTAAGGTTTAGATCCAACAACAGAAACCTTGCTGTTGTTTATCTCTCTTACATGTGAGTTAACTTGAACAACAGTTTTGAAACAGTTTCCAAATTGCTTTGAAATACAAGTGCATCCTTCATCTTAATAGCTCACGTGACGTCGACGTTCGACGAGGACTCGACTCTGCAGCGAGGATCTCCATCTCGTGACGAGCTTGGCGGATTCTCCGGAGGAAGACTAACTCCTAGATTCTAACAAAACCGTTGAGCAAGGCAAGCCCCGGTTTGCATATCGTTACCGTTTTAAATTTTACTTTACTTCACATCATGTTTATTAGACTTGAGTGCATTATGTCTAGGATGATTGAAACCCACTTGCATGGCTTTTACATCCCTGAGTAGAAGGTTTAGTGTAGGATTGGCCTCGTTGTAGATGCTAGGCTAATGTTGTAGCTAGCTCGGTAGAAGTCGAGTAGTGAAAAGCTACTCGCGAGAAAGGTCGAGTAATGGAGTTACTCGCGAGATGTTTGATGATAAGAGCACCCTCATGAAAATGAGATGGGGACGGGGATGTTCCTGTAGGATGGAGCGCTCAAGGTTGGTCTCGACCTGCGATGGGTGTGACAATGCTTGAGACCACATTTGACCTGGACCGGGATGGTAAGGCAAATGTGGAGGTTGGTTGTATCCCTGTCCGTGTCGATTAAGGACCGTATGTATGCGGCCCTGCTGGACAAGATTGAGCTGTACCGGATATATAGTGGGGTATGGGACCCATGAAATCGATGTAACTCGATGGACCGTGATATAGAAACTCATCCTTCGCATGGGAATGGCGTTGAGAAGGCGGGAGGTGTAAATCCTTTAGCAGGCAACTTCGACGTGTCCGCGTAGAGGACCATCCTGCTCGGCGCGAAGCGTTTTTCTATGTCGGGGTGTCGTGTGAAAGGTTGCTGCATACAACGTAAGAAAGAGCTCTTGAGAGAGTCTTTCGAGGCGGGTGTATGTGTCGTGTATTCCGGGTTGTTATTGATTCGAATCACCGTCGCTTGCGGAAGAGGATTGAGCATACTTGCCCACTGCGCCATGACTTAGTAAGAAGAGGAACTAAGTCTCTTAACTTGCTGTTTGTGGATTAATCACTGTATTGGAACCTTGACTGAAGTAGATATGGAGCCAACTAAATTTCATTTCCACCTTAGGCTAGCAACATCGGGATAAGCGTTTCTTGTTTGATTGTGGACTTCCGATGTTGTGAGGCGTGAGGACCACTAAAATGAAGGCTATAGGAATCTGAATATAAGGATCAAGTTTAGTCAAGCTGCATTTTGCAAATTCCTGTTCCTACTGTCTTACTACCTCTGCATTTAGAGTTGCATGTTTAGGAGTGACGGTTAAGTCTTGCTGAGGCTTAGTGCTCACGGTTGCTTCTGAGTTGTTTTTGCAGGTAGCAGGATGCCTGCTATGAAGAGGGTTGTTCGGTGAGACGATGAACCTCACGGTTTGTTCAACTCATTGGAAACCTAGCCGCTGCCTTTCTTTGGTGAAGCTAGTAGGAAGCGTTCACGGGCTGAACGACTTCTCTTCGGCGTAGTTAGGGTCGAGAGTGAGTAGTTTGTCCAGCAAATTTTAATTTCCGCTGCGTGTGTACATTATGTTGTAAAAGAAATTATCTTAAGTAACAAAATTGTTCCGTTATGTTCTTATCGTCTTTTCGTGCATGCTGTTGGGTGCCGCATCGCACGGCACCACCCACTGCGATTCCCGGGCCGGGCCTCCACAGTTATAATCTCAGCCGTCTATTTTAAATCGGACGGTCCACATCAGCCCCACGTTATAAAAGCCGGGATTCTTACGTGCTACCCCCTGGGGATCTCGGAAAATACGAGCTAGCCCTGGAAACTTCTGATCTAGCCCCTGGAACTTCAGAAATTCGTGTAAATTCATTTAAAAATCAGTTTTTTAGCCCCTGGACTTAATAAAAATTAGGAAGACCCCCCTGTTATGTGTAGTTAGACCCCTGGAAATTTATGAAATAATAAATTAGACCCTGTAGTAGGGTGGATTTACCTTTTTGACCCTATATGATATTAAATTTAGAAATTTGAATATGTGATTAGGATTTAAATTTAAAAGGTGAGGCAAACACATTGTAAATTCAAATTTAAACTCTCCTAGCACTTGGAAAACTTTAGAATGAGTTAAAAATAGATTTTTAAGCTGAAATGAATCTGTCTAATTGATTGTTCACATTTATTAGTTATAGGGACACATTTTTAGGTTAGGAAATAATTCTGAAAATTGGTAAAATAAATTTAAATTAGTTCACATCAGAGGAGAAGTTCAAAAATATATTATTTAATATTTTAGATCAGAACCTATTCTGTTTAGATGATATGCCCTACTATTTAATATTAAAACTCACTTTTAGGCATAGAAAATAAATCGGAAAAATATAGGAAAATGGGTATGCATAATTAGAAAATGATAAATGAAGTCTCTAAATCCAAAAACTTCATTTTAGGATTTGGTAGAAGATCTGAAAACCTATTTGGAGTAGGAAATTACCTTTCATGCAAACTTGGTAGCTAAGAAGTGTATTAATCGAATATAAAGAATTTGTTCAAATTGGAAATTCATGTATAGTGTGCAAACAGAAATCTGAATACAAAAGTTAGAAATCATATACATATGTTTAAAAGTGCATGTAGGCTAAAAATCAATACATCTAGAGTAACCACAACACTTAGAAATGTGAATGACTATCATATGTATGTATGTGTGGGTTGTATGAAGTGAAAGTGTGAACTATGTCTTATGTATTGTTGTTTTCTTTTGCTATGTGTATTGGCATGAGTAGAACCTGCCCCAGAGCAAGTTCTCCCCTTCCAAGACCAAGACTTTCCATTCCCAGGGTAGCAGGAAGAAGGCAAGTGTCCTTGACCACTTTGATCCTATACTAGGATGTGTAGATAGAATTATTTGCATTGTCAATTGAAATATGAAACCCATGCTACGAAGTTTCCCTAGAATTGCATTACCTTGTTTCCTTGTAGCTTGAGTTGGGATTTATTTTATCATGTCATTTATTATTATGCATATGCTTAGCCATGCTTAGAATGGGATAACTGGGACATGAGATCATCAACTTGTTTACCTTACTCTTGAATGAGACATTATGAGTTATGTAGAGGTAGGGATCGAGGCAAGTTGGATGATTTGGTTGGTGCTGGGTGCACGAGACTCGGGTTTGTGTTTAGTACTTGCCTGGATCCTAAGGACTGGTTCATGGAGGATGTAACCTGGCTTTACCGTGCCAACCACATGCTGAGATGGGGCAGCTTGGCCAATTAATTAGGTGTATCCCCGGAGTAGTATGGGTGTTTTGGATGGTGTAGGGAATAGGTGTCAGCTGGACTACCGTATGAACCGCAAGGCTCAAGAGGGGGCCACTGCAGCGGGGTTGGAGCCTATTGTATGCTGTCAGGGGTGAAACCTCAGTGTGCCCACGCTCGTCGGGAATCCCTTTGTAAAGGCTTCGTAGTGATCTCCTGGCTACACACCTGGGAAGTGTGAATGTGGTTCGTGGCCACTGGCATAATGGAGGTTCTTTTAGTCCACCTGGCAACGGGGGATGAAATCACTACATGTGGGTACAGTGGTGCAAACTCTGCAGAGTGAAAACTGTCATGACAGCCGTGCTCACGGTCAAGAGCGGCTTGGAGTTATTCATGATTAGAGGATGATGAATTTGGAAGTTGAGGATGTTAAGCGGGGAGCTTGACATTGGATATGATGATTATGGTTACTTGATTTTGATGATGGGTTGGGAGATTGGGACCATTTCACCTGTGTAGTAATGTAGGTGCTTAATAAGCTAAGGTAATAGGTATTAATTGCGTAGTGCTTTAACCATGAGTCAATCTCTCCTTGATCTAGCCATGCATGACATAACTTTCCCACACTTGCTGAGTACCAACGGTACTCAAACTTGCATATTTGTTGGTTTAAATTGCTGCTCAGGTCAAGGGGATGATGTGGTGTTCAATGACCAAGACTTCGGACCCGAAGAAGGATTCTAGGTTCATGGAGTCCCCCGGGCAACGCCTGTGACGGAGTCCACAAGAATAATATTCCGCTGCTGTTTTATTTACATGTCATGAACTTATTATCGTCCATCGAGACGTATGCTATGTAAGACTTATTTATATTCGACACCTGGCTTGTAATAAATGATGCTTCACTATTTGTCATCACATGTATGAGAAAATGATCCTGGCATACATGTGATATTCACTTGGTTGTTCTTCGGAGAAACCGGGTGTGACAGAAGTGGTATCAGAGCCAAGGTTGCCCGTAGGAACGTGGACCTAGGTAGAAATGGATGTATTTAAGGACCCTATTTTCTTAAAAACTATTTTACAAAGGTGTGGGTTGAAAAGTGTATTTAATGGGGTCACTATATTCATCTTACCCCAACTTTTATTCAAAATACAATTTTTGTTTAACTCTTATCTAACTTAATTTTAAAATGCTTTATGTCTTAGATGGTTCGCATGATCCGCACCGCCCGCAAGTCCACCGGAAGGAGAGTTCCGGTAGTTACCCTTGCCTTGAGAGAGGAGAACCGTCCGGTGACGTACTACTCCTACGGATTGGTAGTAGGAGGCTTGTTGCACCGTCTACGGCGTATGCTCCACGCTGCCAGCAATACGGGCAAGCTAATCATACACTACAGCTCCACCCGGACCATCCGTGAGAAGCGGGAAGAATGGAGTTCAGAAATGAGGATTATCCATGAAAATCAGCTGCTCAAGATTCACCGCTCTCCAGCTTGTCGAGCGACACAGGTCGATGCCGAGAAGGATGTCACCTGGGAGGCTATCACCTGCCAGAGTTACATCTACTGTCGCCACCTGGACAGGACTGAGTACATGTATGTCCTCCAGCGTGAGAGTGGTACCGTGGAGTACAAGTACCCGCCAGTGCAGCAGGGGACTTCCCATGAGCACATGGACCTGTGCTTGGAGGATGCTGCTATGCTCAGCACTCGACTGCAGGAGTGTCAGCAGGAGTTTCAGGATGTTCGTGACACCCTGAAGGAGACTGAGGCATTGCTTCATGCCAGCTTGAGGGCGAGAGAAAGAGGAGATGGGAATGAACTGTGTGTCACCGTGAATGACACATGGACTCCTGACTCCCCAGACCGCCGGGCGAGCAGGCGTTGCCGCACTTCTCCACCAGCAGTTTCCCCACCCAAAGTGGAGTCAGAGGGCAGCCGCAATAATGAGGAAGATCCCGAGGAGCCAGCTCAGTGATACGAGTCGTGTAGCGTCCTTTCCCATAGTTCAGCAGGTTATCGAGTAGGCGAGTCAATACCTTAGTTAATGGTGTGTTAATGTTTGGTGTGTGACGTGAGTTGTGGAAGCCATGGGCATTTGTCCACAACCTCGTCTTCAGGTTGTTTTGCTTTGATGTGTGAACCCCTATGAATTAAGAGTACATTTATTTTCGCATGAGACGTGAAACCCTCAGAAAATGTAAATATAATAAGGCCTCAAATTTTGAAGTTTAAACAAGCAAATTGGGAAGTTAATACGTAATGCTTTAAATTGACATTTGGTTGATCATGATAGATGGCCGGAAGAGGAAAGGGTCGTGGTGCCAACCCCGCCAACAACAACGATGAGGCCGGCAACCCTCATCTTTCTGGAGGACAAGACAGGGGTGGTCGCCGTGAAGGAGCTGATCCCATCCACCAGATGCTTGAAAATCAGAATCAGCTCATCCAGAGCCTAACTCAAGTGGTGGCCAACTTGCACCAAGCTCCACCCCCACAAGCTGCACCACGCCAACCAAGGTTGAGTGAGTTTCTAGGGACTCAACCTCCAAAGTTTGCAAGTGCTGTTGAACCTCTGGAGGCAGATGACTGGCTAAAGACCATCGAGAGCAAGATGAGGATCATACAATGCCAAGGGTATGAGAGGGTGCTGTTTGCCTCTCACCAGTTGCATGGACCCGCTGCTGATTGGTGGACCGCCTACGTGGCAGCCCACCAAGACCCCGAGAACATTACTTGAGAAGAGTTCAAGCGCAGTTTCCGCAACCATTACATACCAAGGGGTGAACTCAAAAACAAGAGGAAGGAGTTCTTGGGACTGCAGCAAGGAAACATGACTGTGAGGGAATACCTCACTAAGTTCACCCAACTATCCCGTTATGCACCACGGGACATCGAAACTGATGAGCAGAAACAGGACTGCTTTGTGGAAGGACTTACTGCGGAGATGCAATGTGCAATGTCCTCCAACGAGTATGAAAGCTTCCAAAAGATGGTAGACAGAGCATTTGTTGTGGAGAGGAAGCTGAAGGCCTTTGAAAATGAAAACAAGAGGAAGGCGGGATGGTCACACCAAGCCTCGGGTAGCAACACACGCCCACGACTGATGCAGCCACCCGCAGGGCAGACGAGCCGTGCTGTGGTACCCTACTCAGCACCCAGAGGGTACAACCCGAATTCCAGGCCTCCATCAGCACCAGCACAGCCGCAGCGTCAGTTTGTACAGCAGCCTCGTCCCGCATATCAACCTCGATCAGCAGTGCAAGGACCACAGAACCAACCCCAAGACAACAAAGGACAGGCACCTAAGGTTGGGGTGCAATGCTTCAATTTTGGTGAAGTGGGGCATTACGCCCATAAGTTCCCAAAGAAGAAGCCCATGCCGCCACCACAGCAGAATGTGATGCGAGGACGGGTGAACCATGTGACCATGGAGGAAGCGCAAGAGGCACCTGACGTGGTAATTGGTAAGTTTCCTGCCAATTTACACATTGCAACCCTGTTGTTTGATTCTGGTGCTACCCACTCGTTCATTGCTCAAGGGTTTGTTAAGAAGCATGATCTAGCTACAACTCAAATGGACCATATGCTAGCAGTAAACTCTCCAGGGGGAGAGATAAGGACAAGACAAGTGTGTCCCAAGGTGAATCTAGACATTAATGGGGTAGTATTTACTGCCAACCTCATAGTGATAGATTCACAAGGGATAGATATTATTTTGGGTATGGATTGGTTGACCAAACATAAAGGAATCATCCATTGTTCGACAAGAACGGTGGAACTAACTCACCCTAGTGGCACAAGAGTAAAGTTCATAACCATACAAGAGCCTAGGAGGGACATTAAACTCAATCAAGTTGAGGTGGAAGTGGAGGAGATCAGGATCATCAGGGAATATCCAGATGTTTTTCCGGAGGAGTTGCCAGGTATGCCCCTCGATCGTGAAGTGGAATTCGCGATTGAGCTAGTGCCTGGAACAGCTCCGATATACAAGAGACCCTATCGTATGGACTCCAAACAGCTGGAAGAACTCAAGGAACATTTGAGAGAATTGACAGAGAAGGGGTACATTCGTCCTAGTTCCTCACCATGGGGAGCTCCAGTGATATTTGTACCCAAGAAGGACGGGACCCAAAGGTTATGCGTAGACTACCGTGCGTTGAATGAAGTAACCATCAAGAACAAGTACCCATTACCCCGCATTGGAGACTTGTTTGATCAGTTGAGAGGAGCTTGTGTGTTCTCGAAAATTGATCTCTGGTCGGGATACCACCAACTTAAGATAAGGCAAACTGATATTCCAAAGACAGCTTTCGTATCTGGGTACGGACTGTATGAATACACCGTCATGCCTTTCAAGCTAACTAATGCCCCGACATACTTCATGTATCTCATGAACAAGGTATTCATGGAATATCTGGACAAATTTGTGGTGGTTTTCATTGATGACATTCTCGTCTTTTCCAAAGATGAAGAAGAACATGAGAGGCATTTAAGGTTGGTGTTGCAAAAACTGAGAGAACACCAACTATATTCCAAGCTGAGCAAGTGTGAATTTTGGTTGAAGAGAGTTCCCTTCTTAGGACATATAATTTCGGAGGGAGGAATCTCCATAGATCCCGCCAAGATCGAGGATGTAAAGAAGTGGAAGACCCCTGAGAATGTCGGGGAAGTTCGAAGCTTCTTTGGATTGGCTGGGTATTATCGACGGTTTATCGAGGGTTTCTCCAAGATTTCGAGACCCCTCACCAAATTGTTGGAGAAGGGAATCACATTCACATGGACACCGCAGTGCGAGACGAGTTTTCAGGAATTGAAGAAAAGATTGACAACAGCCCCAGTGCTAGTTATGCCAGATATGCGGAAGACCTTTTTGGTGTACTGCGATGCCTCTGGAAACGGGTTGGGATGTGTTCTCATGCAAGAGGGGCATGTCGTGGCTTATGCGTCCCGGCAGCTCCTGAAACACAAGGAGAACTATCCTACGCATGACCTGGAGCTAGCCGCAGTGGTACACGCGTTGAAGTATTGGCGGCATTACTTGATGGGGAAGAGGACAGAGATATATACGGATCATAAGAGCTTAAAGTATATTTTCACACGGCCAGATCTCAACCTCAGACAAAGGTGATGGTTAGAGCTAATCCATGACTTTGATGTGGGCATCAACTATCATCCTGGGAAAGCGAACGCCGTGGCAGATGCTTTAAGCCGGAAGGTGCAGGTCAATAGGTTGAGCTTGAAGGACATGCCTACCGAATTGAAGGAAGAGGTTATAAAACTCAATCTATGTCTGGTGAATAGTGGTGAAGCCATCGCCATGGAAGTGGACTCCACATTAGAGCAAGATATACGCAACGGTCAAAAGACTGATAAGAAGATACAAGAAATCAGAGAACTCATCAAGGATAATAAAGCCCCTGGTTTTAGAGAGGATGAACAAGGTACGGTGTGGCACGGGAAAAGAATCTGTGTGCCTGAAGTGAAGGAGATCTGTGAATTAATTTTGAAGGAGGCTCATGATTCTGACTATTCCATTCATCCTGGAAGTATGAAGATGTATCATGACCTCAAGAGCAGATATTGGTGGTATGGAATGAAGCGAGATGTCGCGGAACATGTTGCCCTATGTGACACATGTTAGTTGGTGAAAGCAGAACATCAACGACCCGCGGGATTATTGCAACCACTCAAAGTGCCTGATCGGAAATGGGAAGAAATCGGTATGGATTTTATAGTGGGACTACCTAGGACCCAATCAGGATATGATTCGATATGGGTCATCATCGACAGGCTGACCAAAGTAGCTCATTTCATCCCCGTGAAAGAAAGCTACAGCGGATCCAAATTGGCAGAATTATACATGTCAAGGATCGTATGTTTCCATGGAGTGCCAAAGAAGATAGTGTCAGATCGAGGGACATAGTTCACCTCAAGGTTCTGGCAGAAGTTACATGAAACCATGGGAACTCATCTGAATTTTAGTTCTGCCTATCACCCCCAGACTGACGGGCAGACGGAAAGAACCAATCAGATCCTTGAGGATATGTTGAGAGCGTGTGCGCTCAAGAACAATAGGAATTGGGATAAGAACTTACCGTATGCGGAGTTCTCCTATAACAATAGCTATCAGGCTAGTATGAAGATGTCACCATTTGAGGCTTTGTATGGGAGGAAGTGCAGAACTCCACTATTTTGGAACCAAACAGGGGAAAGTAAAGTGTTTGGGCCCGAGGTACTACAAGAAGCCGAGGAGAAAGTGAGGGAAATCCGCAACAACTTGAGGATAGCACAAACACGACAAAAGAGCTATGCCGATGTACGGAGAAGAGAGCTCATTTTCAACGTGGGGGACTATGTCTATCTCAAGGTGTCCCCTATCCGAGGACTTCGTCGGTTCAAGGTGAAAGGGAAGTTATCACCTCGATACATCGGACCCTTTCAGATTTTGGAGAGGAAAGGCGAAGTGGCATATCAACTCGAACTACCGGCTTGCCTATCAGATGTGCATGACGTATTCCATGTGTCAGAGCTCAAGAAATGTCTGAGGACGCCTGAAGAGATGTTACCCATGAATGAGGTTGACGTAGGAGAGGATCTGTCTTATGCCGAGCAACCGGTCAATGTTTTGGAGACAATGGAACACCTAACAAGAAATAAAAGAATCCGGATGTGCAAGGTGCAGTGGAAGCATCACTCGGAAGAGGAAGCCACATGGGAGCGAGAAGACGAGCTTAAGGCACAGTTTCCGAAATTGTTTTCCTAGAACCACCAATCTCGAGGACGAGATTTCTTTTAAGGGGGGTAGAGCTGTAACACCCCAAAACCCGCTAAAGAGGGGAATTTAAAATTTTTTGGACGTGTTGCATGGTGCAGAAATTCAAATTCAAATTGGAATTCAAATTCAAATCAAAACAGAAAAGAAAAGGAAAAAGAAAAAGAAAAACCCCACCGGCCAGTGGGCCGAAACCCACCAGCCGGCCCAATCTTCCCGTGCCAGCCCCGAACCCGCGCCCTCTCTTCCTCTCACTGATACGCGGGGCCCGCATGTCATCCCTCACCTCCCGCGCGCCCGGCCGACCCCGGGACTCTTCTCGCACCCGAATCCAAACCACCTCCGAAAAACCGCGCCAACAGCCCGATCTTCGGCCCCGGACGCTGCTATTTAACCAAGTCGATCCTCCGCCACCCCCCTTGTGAAATTCCTGCAAAGAAACTCGCCGAATTCCCCTGCGTGCTCCACTTTTCTCTCCGGTGAGAACCGAAG
Source organism: Neostapfia colusana (assembly GCA_030760725.1). Lineage (NCBI taxonomy): Eukaryota > Viridiplantae > Streptophyta > Magnoliopsida > Poales > Poaceae > Neostapfia > Neostapfia colusana. Next base: position 30,796,822 of record JASWHV010000005.1, on the reverse strand, counting down.
CTTCGATCACTGTTTTCTTTCGATCCTTGCTCGGGTTTTCTGATCTAACGCGCCGATCATGTTCCACCGCCTCCGGGGAGTCACACAGGTGAAGAAAACCCGGTGTTTTGCACCCTAGACGCAGCTCTGGCGAGCACCGCCGCTATTTCATCTCGGACCTCACCGCCGACCGCCTTCCAGGGCCTCCGAGCTCAAGAAAAACCCCGAGGTGAGATCCCCGACCTCCTCTCTACCGTTCTATGCCATGAAATCCAAGTTTTAGGAGGTATAGACGAAAATCCGAAGATCTCCGACGAGATCGCCGCCTCCCGCCGCCGGGCGCCGTCGGGCAGCGCCGCCTGCGCACGGCCAGGGCGACGTGGCCCCCTGAGGCCCGTCCATTTTAAATCGTGCGGTTCCTATTAGATCTAGCCCGTAACGCTTCACGTTATAATCTCAGCCGTCTATTTTAAATCGGATGGTCCACATCAGCCCCGCGTTATAAAATCCAGGATTCTTACGCGCTACCCCCTGGGGATCTCGGAAAACACGAGCTAGCCCCGGAAACTTCTGATCTAGCCCCTGGAACTTCAGAAATTCGTGTAAATTTATTTAAAAATCAGTTTTAGCCCCTGGACTTAATAAAAATTAGGAAGACCCCTCTGTTATGTGTAGTTAGACCCCTGGAAATTTATAAAATAATAAATTAGACCCTATAGTAGGGTGGATTTATCTTTTTGACCCCATATGATATTAAATTCAGAAATTTGAATATGTGATTAGGATTTAAATTTAAAAGGTGAGGCAAACACATTGTAAATTCAAACTTAAACTCTCCTAGCACTTGGAAAACTTTAGAATGTGTTAAAAATAGATTTTAAAGCTGAAATGAATCTGTCTAATTGATTGTTCACATTTATTAGTTTTAGGGACACATTTTTAGGTTAGGAAATAATTCTGAAAATTGGTAAAATAAATTTAAATTAGTTCACATCAGAGGAGAAGTTCAAAAATATATTATTTAATATTTTAGATCAGAACCTATCTGTTTAGATGATATGGCCTACTATTTAATATTAAAACTCACTTTTTGGCATAGAAAATAAATCTGAAAAATATAGGAAAACGGGTATGCATAATTAGAAAATGATAAATGAAGTCTCTAAATCCAAAAACTTCATTTTAGGATTTGGTAGAAGATCTGAAAACCTATTTGGAGTAGGAAATTACCTTTCATGCAAACTTGGTAGCTAAGAAGTGTATTAATTGAATATAAAGAATTTGTTCAAATTGGAAATTCATATATAGTGTGCAAACAGAAACCTGAATACAAAAGTTAGAAATCATATACATATGTTTAAAAGTGCATGTAGGCTAAAAATCAACACATCTAGAGTAACCACAACACTTAGAAATGTGAATGACTATCATATGTATGTATGTGGTGTTTGTATGAAGTGAAAGTGTGAACTATGTCTTATGTATTGTTGTTTTCTTTTCCTGTGTATTGGCATGAGTAGAACCTGCCCGAGAGCAAGTTCTCCCCTTCCAAGACCAAGACTTTCCATTCCCAGGGCAGCAGGAAGAAGGCAAGTGTCCTTGACCACTTTCATCCTATACTAGGATGTGTACATAGAATTATTTGCATTGTCAATTGAAATATGAAACCCATGCTAGGAAGTTTCCCTGGAATTGCATTACCTTGTTTCCTTGTAGCTTGGGTTGGGATTTATTTTATCATGTCATTTATTATTATGCATATGCTTAGCCATGCTTAAAATGGGATAATTGGGATATGAGATCATCAACTTGTTTACCTTACTCTTGAATGATACATTATGAGTTATGTAGAGGTAGGGATCGAGGCAAGTTGGATGATTTGGTTGGTGCTGGGTGCACGAGACTCGGGTTTGTGTTTAGTACTTGCCTGGATCCTAAGGACCGGTTCATGGAGCATGTAACCTGGCTTTACCGTGCCAACCACATGCTGAGATGGGGCAGCTTGGCCAATTAATTAGGTGTATCCCCGACGTAGTATGGATGTTTTGGATGGTGCGGGGAATAGGTGTCAGCTGGACTACCGTAAACCGCAAGGCTCAAGAGGGGGCCACTGCAGCGGGGTTGGAGCCTCTTGTATGCTGTTAGGGGTGAAACCTCAGTGGGCCCACGCTCGTCGGGAATCCCTTTGTCAAGGCTTCGTAGTGATCTCCTGGCTACACACCTGGGAAGTGTGAATGTGGTTCGCGGCCACTGGCATAATGGAGGTTCTTTTAGTCCACCCGGCAACGGGTGATGAAATCACTACATGTGGGTACAGTGGTGCAAACTCTGCAGAGTCAAAACTGTCATGACAGCCGTGCTAACGGTCAAGAGCAGCTTGGACTTATTCATGATTAGAGGATGATGGATTTGGAAGTTGAGGATGTTAAGCGGGGAGCTTGACATTGGATATGATGATTATGGTTACTTGATTTTGATGATGGGTTGGGAGATTGGGACCATTTCACCTGTGTAGTAATGTAGGTGCTTAATAAGCTAAGGTAATAGGTATTAATTGCGTAGTGCTTTAACCATGAGTCATTCTCTCCTTGCTCTAGCCATGCATGACATAACTTTCCCACACTTGCTGAGTACCAACGGTACTCAAACTTGCATATTTGTTGGTTTAAATTGCTGCTCAGGTCAAGGGGATGATGTGGTGTTCAATGACCAAGACTTCGGACCCAAAGAAGGATTCTAGGTTCATGGAGTCCCCCGGGCAACGCCTGTGACGGAGTCCACAAGAATAATATTCCGCTGCTGTTTTATTTATATGTCATGAACATATTATCGTCCATCGAGACGTATGCTATGTAAGACTTATTTATATTCGACACCTGGCTTGTAATAAATGATGCTTCACTATTTGTCATCACATGTATGAGAAAATGATCCTGGCATACATGTGATATTCACTCGGTTGTTCTTCGGAGAAACCGGATGTGACACCTAACTTAAGACGGCCTGGACCCCTGGCCGTTGTAAGTTATATAGGTTAACTTACGATGGCCTGCCTCAAGCCATCGTAAGTTATTAGGTTAACTTATGATGGCCCTGTATAGCTGGCCGTAGTAAATAAGGTTTTAATTTTTATAAAAAAATAGAATACATATACCCTGACATGATGGCCAGCTCATAGAACAGTTTATATATACATCCAAAATATTAAACAACAAGGATATCAAGTTGCTAAACACTACCCCTTCCACTCGCGGATCCACTCACTCCTCCACTCGCTCCGGAGTTGAAGAATCCGTCTCCGCGACCTCCTCCCGGTGCCAATAGCTGTGGCGGTGGAGTTTGAGTCTCCGTTGCCGATGACTGCAATGCAAATAAATAGATAAAGTGAGTTTGAAGTTCTACGACTCTTCCCGTTACTCTAACTCTCCCCCTCTTACTCTCACTCTCTCTCCCTCTCCCTCCCCCACACTCTCACTTTCTCCCTCGCCCTCTCCCCCTCTCTCTATGACTCCCTCTCTCTCTCATCCCCGTCTCTACCACTTTGTCTCTCTCTCACTCCCTCTTTTCCTTTTCACTATCTCTCACTCTCCCTCCCCCTCTCTACCATTATCTCTTACTCTCACTATCTCCCTCTTCCCCCTCACTCTCACCCTTCCCCTCAACTACACTAAGTTTTTATTAGATTAGAAAATAGCAAATAAAAACACATTATTTGGATATCTGAAAGTCCATGTGGTGGGGGCACTTGTGGCGGGGCCAACTCTAACCGCTGCCACATAGGGATCAGGATTTGCTGCCCACTCTGTCGAGCTAAGGCCTTTAATCGCAAAATATTAAAACAATATACTAATGCAATTACATGAATTTAAATTAATTTATATTGAATTACTTACCTCCACCGCTGCCTGCATGTGAGCCATGTAGTTTGCCATGTAGGCGGCCTGCTGCTCCTGTACGGCTCGGGCTAGATCCCTCTCCCTCTGGAGCTCCTCTCTCTCTCCGGATCTCTCTTTCTCCCTATGGAGCTCCTATATCTCGCTCTGGGAGAGACGACGACTTGTCTTCCCGATGGAGGAACCCTCAGTCGATGGAGCGACGATCGAAGGTCTCGCTACCCTCGAGTCAACAACTCCATCGAAAATGGCAAACCTACAAAAGAATAAAATAATAATAATTAGAAGAAGCAAGATTTTAAAGAAACAAAGAAAATGACCAACTAACCGTTCATGTTCCTTCCAGCCTCTGCTAGCGTAAACGACTTGTGTCGGAGCGCGCCCGACTTTGTATCACGGGTCCGTGCACGCTCGCCCGGGAATCACATTGGGTGGTGTCGTGCGACGCGACACCTAACAACACACGGGTAAAGGACAAACATATTACATAAATAATTTGCGGAAGCGTATAAAGAGTTAATTTACAAATACTTATCTCAAAATAAACTACATCGTAAGACTACAACTCTCACGACTCATTTCTAGCTTAACATCAAAGAAACTGTCCAGCCCGCGGACGTTTTTTACTAGCAACACGAATAATCCAACAGCAGCGGCAAGTATGCTCATGAGTAACCACTCGGAGGTTTCCGAGTCTCATCGGCAACCATACTCATAAAAATAGAGTCAATACCTGCAAAACAACTAGTATAGTATACTTGAGAACAAAGCTTAGCAAGACTTAACCGTCAAACCTAGTTATGAAACTCTACATGAGGGTAAAGATATAAAGTAGGACAACAAATTGCATAATAAAATCGTCTAAATGTGAATCCTTACTTTCAAGTCTTATTAGCAGCAAATTAAGAGTAACCTTGGGCACCCCACATCGGGAGTCCACAATCAAACAAGAAACACTTTCCCCCGATGTAAATTGCTCACAGTATAAATGAATCGAGTTTGCACTAGTCTATTAATAAAAAGTAACATCACAATGCTAGTATCAACTTCAATCCACAATTATTAGTTCTTATCTCAATGCGAGTTCTTACTACATCATGACTGTGAGAACAAGTATGCTCACTACCATGAGCGACGGTGATTCGAATAAAAAAACCTCGGACTACACGACACGTACGCCCGAACTCGACGTTTCCTACAGCAACCATCGCTGACGTCATACGTGGAAGCCTTTCCCCCGTTTCACCTACATCAAATCGATCTGATCGTCCCGTATAGTAGCCACCCTCATGGTGCACCTACCAACATGAGATGTCATGAGAGCGTTACCCACATACTGCACACTGGCCTCTCGCCTGAGGCGACCGAAAAGTCCCAATGTAAGCTTCCCGAGGTACATTGGTTTACTGGGTCCCATATAGCCAGCATGATTCCGGTACACAACTCAAACTTGCTCAACAGAGCCGCACAAGGATCGGTCCTTGACCGACATGGACATGTCTAACGCACCCAGGCCCCTATGTCCTGTTGCTCCTAAAACCTACCTGGTCTCAACTTCAACTTGCTAACAATTTTCTGAACCAATCCTGTATGCCCCTTTTTCTCCTCTTCATGAGAGTAGCATCTCACCACTCGACTTCTACCGAACCCTACTTAAGCATGGCAGTTACACACGATGAAAAACATCTATCCAATACTCCATAGGTTTCTCTGGTCATGCAAGAGGAGTATGAAAACAACTAGACCTAATGCACATTTCATTTCCTAACCATAAGAGTGAACACAAAGTAAAAACTTAACAGCTGTTAAATGCAAACCGGAGCTTGCCTGTTTTGCAGGGTAGTAGCATATAATAGCAGTTAGTGATCCTCTATCCCTTGATCCTTCTGAATTTGTTCAACTGATCCACACGTCAAGCGATGACTCCGTCGAAGTCCTTTGTCGTGAGCACTATCGATATGTCTATGCATAAGTTTATATAATGCAATTCAAAAATTAAATACTTGAACTTGTTAATAACAGGGGACTGTGTGGGAGTTCTAAAAGTGAGTTTTGGGGTCCCTGTTGTGCAGAAGAATTGAGGAAAAATCCTTTGTTCAGAATAAGTTTCCTTCACATGTTCTATGGTTCCTAATAGACATGTGAGATGAGCTGAAAAGATTTGAATGAAACTGAAGATCAAGAACTCCAATGGATTCAAAACTTTTACAGAATGTTCTATACTACCAAGGGACTTAGCTTGCCAAATTTCAGCTAAAATGGAAAGAATATGTGTCCCCCAAAATTCCTACAAGACTCTTATGTATTTCCCCACATACATAAGCCTGGAAAACCAATACAGGGAGTTCTAAGTCTCAACTTGAGCTGAAACTTAACATGTGAGTTCCTGGTCACAATAAAGTACTTTGGTCCAAAATTCATGCCTTTTACTTGAGTAGTTCCTCCATAATAATTTCTTAAGCATTTCTAATAAAAAGAATTAATTCTGAAGTACTGTGCATTTTCATGCCCATAATAAAGTGAAGTAAAGTTTCAGTATAACTCATAGAGCATGGCTGAATTTTATCATGATTTTTGGAGCTATCTATTGCCTAGAATGGATTTTACAAGTTAGAAACCTTTTTTGAAAAAGTTTCTGGACAACTTTGAGCACATCAGCTTGTATTTAGCAAATTCCTAATAAATTCAACTCCAAATGATCTGAAAATTTGCTATGAGGTCAATAATATCCTAAAAAATATTATTGCAAAATTTTAGGATTTTTGGATGAACCAAACTCCCTCGATAATTCTTTTTCAGAAAACATCCAAAGAATTTTTAAGAATTTATTATTACTTTCATACAAATTTGGGTTCAAATTTGGATATATATTTGCAAACTGAATCCAACCAAATTTTAATCATCCAGTTTCCTAGACCAAGATATGAATTTTTAAAGTTGTGGCTAATTCTGGAATTGATTTGCTATTGAAAATCGACTTGGGCCCACTGTTTTAAACTGCAACCAATAGAATTTGGGCCACACCGGGTTACACGGTTTCAAGCATGCAGCCACACTCGATCCTGCGCCACAGTAAATCTCAAATTCAAATTCCGGTCGCTGACGGCTGGTCCTGGCCCTTTCTTCCTTCTCCCGCTCACTTCCTCGCGCGCGCGCCGCTAGCTCGCCGGACAGAGGCAGCGCCTCACTGGAGACTCGTGTACGGCCGTCTCCCGGCCGGAGACTCAGCACCCGTGAGTTTGGGAGGTCGGGAAATCTGTCTGTGAGGTGAGCTCGAGCTACCGGAGGCCGGAAACACGCCGACGACGTGCGGCGTCTTTGGTACGCCTTTGGCACTGTCGGCCGGCCAACCTAGCCCGCCAAAGGCTCGCCCAAAAGGCTATACAGCACCAGTGGGTGCTCTTGAAGCTCGTCCCGGCCTCCAAATTGCTTGGAAATGGCTGCTAATGAGGTTTCATCGTGCGCCTGCGGTGTGCCGCCATGGAGACGCCCGGGAAACTTCGAAATACTCGACCTACGTTCAGTTTCAAGCTAGGGTTGTGAAGAGAAAATGATTGCTGGCTAGCCTAGCCCTTGTGCACAAGATTTGGTGATCTAACAACGAATAGGGAGTGAGAATTTGGAGATTTCATACCGGTTACTCGGTTTGCACCCGCCGGATCAAAAACCTCGAATTAGCACTCGGTCGTCCACGGTTGGATCATCCGGTTGGGGAGAAGCAGCGCTGGGGTCTGGCGCATCCCTAGGGATGCTTGCTCGGCCGTGAAACCCTCTGGTGTGGGCTGTCCACGGGAAGCCGGTTGTCAGTACAGCTCGGCCGTTGTGAGGAATATGTGTGCTCGGGGAAATAGAGCTGAGGCTCAGTCAGTTTTCGCGCCGAGGAAGTGGGGAGTGATCAACCGGTACAGTTTTTTCTGCTCGGAGGCGCTCTATGGCACAAGTTTTTTCAAGCTCCGTATCGTGCTACAGAGGTGGCGGCGGTGTGTTCTGTGTTTGCTCGCGAGGAGGAAGCGAAGAAGTATTGTCTCGGTCTGTGAGGGAGAGGATCATGCCGAGAGCTGTGGAAGCTCACACACTGGTCGTCAGCGTGAGGAAACAACGGGAGGTGGCTCGGTTCACAGCCCTCGGTGGCGCCCGGAGAGAATTCGGTTGAGTTCGACACTGAACAGATGAGTTGCTTCGGTTGCAAGTCAAAAGTGTCTCAGTGACATGTGGGCTCCACCCAATTTCCAAAGATCTCCTCATGTTAATCCCTTCAAATAGAAAATTCTAAAGTTTAAAATTGGGCAAGCATTTGAATTCTCTGAATTCATTTTGAATTTGGCATTGCAAATTTGAATTCAGTTTGAATTTGAAAATGCTCCTATTTAATTCCTTTTTAGCCCACCCTAAAATTAGAAGGTTGCCATTCTAAATTTCCTCAAATTCGAAAGTATGAGGCCGCATGTGTATTCAAAAGTTTGGCAACCATTTGAGGTGAACTTTGAATTTGAAAAATCTGATTTTTAGTCTTTCATGCAAATGAGTATTTCCTCCATGGTGTTTAAGTCCATATTGGTTCAACACATTCAAATGAACATGTGAGCCCCTATTCGATGAGCATCCTTTCGTGTAGAAAAGTTTTTGTAAGTCCCATTTTCATGAATTGGAAACACATAGCCTTTCAAGCCTCGATTTATTTCATATACAATTCTGGGACTTTTATATTCCTCCCCCCTTAAAAGAATCTCGTCCTGAAATTACAAAAGAAGAACGAGGCAGGAGAGGCAATTACAAACTGTACGATGATAAAAGTTCCGGATAATTGGTGCGGAGGTAATCTTCACTTTCCCACGTCGCCTCTTCCGTGGTATGATTACTCCACAGCACCTTGTAAAATTGTATTGTCCGGTTCTGGATGATCCGGGTCTTTTCATCAATAATCTGGACCGGTAGCTCGGTGTAGGTAAGATCCGGTCTCAATTCATCGATTTCTTCGGTGCGGACAGCAGCGGTAAATTTGAGACATTTCCGCAGCTGTGACACATGAAACACGTCATGAACACCCGCAAGACTTTCTGGTAGTTCCAGCCGGTAGGCTACGGGTCCGCACTTCTCCGTGATAGCAAATGGACCTATAAAGCGGAGAGCGAGTTTCCCCTTTACACCGAACTGGTGAATTCCCTTCATCGGAGATACACGAAGATAAACATGCTATCCGACGTCAAAATGCAACGGCCTACGCCTTTGATCAGCGTAGCTTTTCTGTCGGGATTGTGCAGCCTTCAAATTCTCTTGTATCAACCGAACTCGGTCTTTGGCTTCATTGATAAGATCAACCCTGAACAATACCCTTTCGCCGGACTCACACCCATTCAGTGGTGTGCGACATTTACGGCCGTAGAGATCCTCATACGGTGCCATTTTTATACTCTCTTGATACCCGTTGTTGTATGAAAACTCCACCAACGGTAAGTGATCATCCCCATTCTTATCGTGGTGGATGGCACACGTTCTCAACATATCCATCGGTTTGAGGGTGATATAAGGAGCTTCTAATCAGCTTAGTGCCCAACGAGGCGTGCAGCTGCTCCCAAAACCGAGCAACGAACAGCGCACCTCGATCAGAAATGATGGTCTTCGGGACACCATGTGAGCATATAATTCGTGATATGTATAACTCCGCATATTGCTTGGCTTGATAGTGAGTGTTCACCGGAATGAAATGAACTGACTTTGGTCGACAATCACCCAAATCAAGTCATGCTTCCAGAATGTGAGCGGTAATCCGATGATGAAATCCATACTCACATCTTCCCATTTCCATGCCGGTATCTCCAGTGGTTGTAGCGGTCCGGCTTTCAGCATGTGATCAGCCTTGACCTGTCTACACGTATCACATCTGGATATGTACTTGGCGATTTCCCGCTTCATTCGTGTCCACCAAAATTTTTGTTTTAAATCTTGGTACATCTTGTTGCTGCCAGGATGAATGCAAAACTTCGACAAGTGGGCTTCATCCAATATCTTCTTCCGGAGCTTCATATTACGCGGTACCACTATACGGTCGTTAAACCATAGCGTAACGTTCTCATCCTTCCGGAAACACTTCATCTCCCCGTTGTCTATTCTTCTCTGTATGTGAGACATACCACTGTCTCTCCTTTGAGCCTCAACAATCTCTTCTCAGATTGTTGGAATGAGAGCAATATTATACAACGCTCCATACGGAATGACACGGAGACTTGATTCTTCATTCGCCATTTCAGCAATGGCCAAGTTGTGAATGTGAGCTTTCCTACTAAGCGCGGCGGCAACCACGTTTGGTTTTCTCAGATGGTAATGGATCTCGATTTCATAATCTTTTATGAGCTCTAACCATCTCTGTTGCCTCTTATTCAGATCCTTCTGCGTGAAGATATACTTCAAGCTTTTATGGTCGGTGTAGAGGTGGACAAGATTGTCAAGTAAATAATGCCTCCACATCTTTAACGCTAACACTACAGCAGCAAGCTCGAGATTGTGAGTTGGATAATGCTGCTCGTGGTTTCGCAGTTGACGAGACCCATATTCGACCACACACCCTTCTTGCATAAGAACGCAGCCGAGACCGATGCCGGATGCAACGCAATAGATATCAAATGGCTTCGTCATGTCCAGATGAGCAAGAACTAGAGCTGTTGTGAGATGTTTCACCAATGTCTTGAATGCGGCTTCACATGCTGCATTCCATACGTATTTGGTGCTCTTTTTCAGCAGCTCTGTCATTGGTTTAGCAATTTTTGAGAAGCTCCGAACGAACCTCCGATAATACCCCGCTAAACCTAGGAAACTTTGGATCTTGTGGACTGATTTGGGAGATTCCCATTTCAGCACTTGTTCAATTTTGCTTGGGTCCACGGCAATACCCTCTGCTGAAATAACTTGCCCTAGAAATGGCACTTGATCAATCCAGAACTCGCACTTGCCAAACTTCGCATATAGCTTGTGCTCCCCTCAACTGTCGTAGCACGATACGCAAATGTTCAGCGTGCTCTTCTTAGGATTTGGAGTAAACCAAGATGCCGTCGATGAATACCACGACGAACTTCTCCAACTCCGGCATGAATACCGAATTCATTAAGTACATGAAGTGTGCCGGAGCATTGGTCAACCCAAATGACATGACGAGGTACTCATAGAGTCCGTATCTTGTCGAGAAAGCTGTCTTCGGTATGTCCCCCGGTCGAATTTTGATTTGATGATATCCAGACCGAAGATCCATCTTCGAGAATACCTTCGCCCCAACTAGTTGATCGAATAAGATGTTGATGCGGGGCAAATAATACTTGTTCTTTATAGTGACAGCATTTAGAGGACGATAATCAATACATAGCCTCAATGTTTTCATGAAATGGAAACACATAGCCTTTCAAGCCTCGGTTTATTTCATATACAATTTTGGGACTTCTACAGCTTGAGGGTCGATTGGCGTGTTTTCCCAATCGTACCCTTCCCCGTGTATCCTCATGACCTCTCGCTCATACTTTTCCTAAAAGCAATAAAATTGTGTATTAATAACAACAATAGTATTAGTAACAATTGAATTGATGAGCTTTGATAACTTACCAGTCGATCGGCTGCGACCTAACTGCACTCCCCAGGCTGGGATGGGTCCTTATGATCCCGCTTCCAGACTTGAGTGGCGGTCGGTACCTGACCGGTCTCGCGCTCCTGTAGATATGTGTTAGTATGCTAATTATATTATGAAGACAAACAAAGATGGGTTATTATTCTTACCATATCCAAACGCACATGTCCATAAGGGCCATAGGATTGCTTTGACTCGGAACCTCTACATCCACGAGCCCTCCAGGACTTAGCGATGAAAGCATCGCTAGCCCACATATGGCAGAGAGCTCGGTATACTTCGAGCCGACCCTCTAGCCAGGAAATACTGACCTGCACATATTTATTATGTCATTGAGATACCATTTACATAACTAAGTATTCAAATAATTGAACATAAATAACTTACCTCCGCATACTGCTCCTCCGTCAAGTACGTGTCTAAGACCCCCCCCCCCCCCCCCTAAACGGCTCCGACTGGTACTCCTGGTGTCACTTGAGGTACTCGTTCACATCTTCAATATGAGCGTACGATAACGCTTGTGTTACAAGCTTCCATGCGTTCCTGTTGAACACGGCTCTAGCATGGTCCAACATGCTCTGGCTCGTGTCCTCGATACCTCACCTATAAGAAAATAAATATTGAAGAGATATGCATTAACAATTTAATCAAGTTGAAGAATACAAATTCACAAAATTTTATTAAGTAGACTTACCATAAAATCCACCCACATAGCTGGAAAACATACCGTATGCTTCTTATAATAGTCGTACACTTCGAATCCTGTCCACAAAATTTCCAGTTCCTCAATCAACGGTTTCAATATCACGTTTAGACGTGGCTCAGGATGACCCGGTCTAGGTATGATGAGACAAAGAAACATGAATTCATACTTCATACAAAGAGATGGTGGCAGGTTGTATGGAATAACAAAAATGGGCCAACATGAGTATGGCGTGGCGTTTGAACTAAACGGTGAGAAGCCATCTGTCGCCAACCCGATGCGAACATTTCTCGCATCACTGGCAAAGTATGGATTGAAGAGGTCCAGCGTCTTCCATGCCTCACCATCGGACGGGTCTGGCTGTTCTTTTTGAAATAAACAACCGCTTTGATCGAGGTGTCAGTGGTAAGGAACGAAGTTGCTTATGTGCGACTTATGTCATCACATTATCACCATCATCGTTAACAAATTCGACAAACCTCGATTTACTCCATTTAAGCACTTGTTCTTTTTCACATGCTCTTTCCAAAAAACATACAATTTTCTGGACACACATCAATCTTCTCATATTTCATACCGAGACCAGACAATAATTTCTTTGACTGATACATATATTTAGGCACTTTTTGGGGTTGTGAAAGGATATCACCGATCAATTTGATTAGGTCGTTGTAACAGTTGTTGGAAATAAAGTACTTAAACTTAATTGCCATAAGTCTGGTAATGAACGTAAGGAGAGTTACTTCTGTGTGTTCATGAAGCGACTCTTCTGAAGCTTGAAGAACGTTTCTACCTCCGTTGTTAGAGGATCCCCCATAGCCTCTGGTTCAATATATTGTAGCATCTCATGCATCCGATCAAACCCCGTGTTGTCATCATTCACTTGCACTTCTTGTACGGCTTGAGAAGCTGTCTCACCCTGAAAGCTCCACACCTCATAATGTGGCGTGTAACCGTTTCGACACAAGTGTATCGAAAGAGTAATTTTATCAAGCCACTTTGTGTTTCGGCATTTCGTACATGGGCATCACACCCTATTGATCGTCGACAACGAAAAGGCTCGATCTACAAAAGCATCTATCTTTGTGAACCATTCATCTGAGTGACCACCTTTCTTGTTCCAACCATTATGCATCCAACTACGGTCTTCACCCATGTTTGAGGCTACATATTAAAGACGGGGAAAATATCATTAATTTATACTTTACTATATGTCACGACTATACTTCTATTGGGACGGATAGGTCTTAAACCCACCCAAGAGTGACTGAGAGGAACGTTCTTTTGATGAGTTGCCAGGTCCGAATCCAGACGAAATTTTGACACCATAACCCCGCCGTTCTCCGACTGCACGCCCTATAATAGTGCAGCAGAGAACATCAGTGTTACGATGTCAAAATCTCGACCAGATTCAGACCCGCGGCTTGTCATAGGCACGCTCCCTCGGTCACTCTCAAACTGTCCAAAAGGGGACAATTCTGAACCTACCCGGCTCACATGCATGCCGGTTCGAAACGGGTGATGCATATTCTAAAGGTTTACGTTACTCATTCATTTTTGAGGCATTTACGAGAGAGAGAGAGAGAGGAAAGAACGAAAGAGAGAGAGAGATGGGGGGGGGGAGAATAGGGGTGACTTTCAAAGCGCGGGTCTGCTTCCATGCGACCTAATCCTTCGGCATGTCCAGGATCTCAAGAACAACAGGGGAAGGACGAAGCCAAAGCCCGCCGGCCTTTCGGGGGCTCGGGAACCGTACACAGGTCGTTGGGGAGGGGGTCCTTGTACCCTTCTACGACGAGTCACGGCGGATGAGCGGTCGAGCGCTGGAGGGAGGTCAGTCGGGCACCGAGCCCGAACCGATGGCTCTTGTCGAGCATCTTTCCACGTCCTTGGGTGCTCGAAGCTCCGTGTATGTCTCGTGTACACCGTCATGTTCCAACGAGCGCTTCGTGTCCGCACCGGAACCGTTCGCCTCAAAGCACGGCTAGATAGATGTCCTACTATTAATTATCGTATTACATGCTCTCACGATGGTGTATATAGCTAAACGTCGTGAAGGGAATAATTAACACTCAACTTTCAAACAATTTTCTTGCAAGTAATTAATAAAGAAAGCATAATTATTAAAAAATGACTCAAAGAGGACTGCTAGGGTCAGGGGCGCACCAAGGCACCAGGGGCCAAGAGGGGTCCCCGCTGGGGGCTGGGTGGGGGGGGGGCGCGACAAGGGGCGGGGCTGGAGCGGCGGCTCGGAGCCAAGGGCGAGCGGGGGAGCGGCGGCGACCGGGGGTAGCAGCGACGGCGATGGCCGGGGGCGGCGGGGGCGGCGTGGCCGGGCGCAGCGGCGACCAGGCTTGTGAATGGCCGCCTGGATGCCTGCTGTGTGCCCGGACGCCCAGGCGTGGTGGCGCCCGGCAGTGGAGGCGGAGGCGGCGGACGGCGGGCGTCGGGTGGTGATGGAGGCGGCGACAGAGGACAGCTCGGGGGAAGGGCTAAGAGGCGGGCTCGGGCTGAGTAGCCCAAGTGCCCACGACCGTCAGATCTAATGCGACAGTCCACATGTTTTATGTGGGTTATATAAAACGGCCCTAAACCCTAATACACTCATTCCCCCCCCCCCTCTCTCCTCTCCAGAGCATATGCGGCAGCCCGAGGAATTTGCGACGTGAGGCGTCGACTGTGGCGGCGTGAGGGGCCAGCGGCAGCGACGCCCGGCCAGGCGAGGCGAGTCGCCCTGGCGTCCACCCACCACTGACTGGACGCCTAGGCGCCGCCTTGAAAACACTAGCGGCGACGGCGGGGGCCGGGGGCGGCGAGTCCGGGGAGTAAAGCATTAATTAAATAAATTAAATAACTAAAGTCAATCTATTATAAATTAACTAAATTAAACAACTAATCAATCAATTAAACAACTAATCAACCAATTAACTAAATTAAATAACTAAAATCAGAACCTATTACTAAATTAAACCAAATAATTAACAATTAAAATAATTATCTACTAAAAACATACAAATTGATTAAGTATTTAGAATTTTATCTAACCTAACTAACAACTAATTACAAAAACTAAAAAAAATACTTGATTTGGTCTGGCAACGGCGACGGCTATGGCGTCGGAGGTGGTGGTGGTCCGCGGGAAGCCGGAGGCGGCGAGGCCGGGGCTCCGAAGGCGGCGGGCGGCGAGGCCGGGGCCGGCGGGGCTCGGTTAGCGCCGGGCGGCGACCTCCGAGGCCGGGGGCCAGGGTGATGGCGGCGGGGGCCGGCGCGGCGGTGGGGGCCAGCGTGGCGAGGGGGGCGGCGGCGCTTCGGGCGGCAGCGGCGGGCTTGGGGTCGGCGCGGGCGTGAATGCCTGCGTCGACCCCAGGCCTGCGGGATATATACCACCTATTTACGACGGCCAAGGTCCGGCCGTCGTAAATAAGGTGGTATTTACGATGGCCTGACTTTGGCCGTCGTAAAGACGATTTTATTTACGACGGCCAAATTTGGCCGTCGTAAATAATAATCTTATTTACGACGGTTGTAGGGGTAGCCGTCGTAAATAAATAAGGTCGTCGTAAATTTGCTGGATTCCTGTAGTGTACATCTCACGACAATCCAAGTTATTGACAATCCATGTAGTTAGACACTCACGCACTAGGGGTTTGAAGCGACTATTATGTAATGTTAAAATACTGCCAAAGATCTGTCGCCACGACTGGATCAGGGGTACTTCTCCCCTAAAGATGATTGCATTTCTGAGCTTCCATATTTCCCAAGCCATAATGGACAAAGTTTCCATTAATCCCAAGCAGGATCATTTTCTCTTTACTTCTTCCATTGGGCGAAAGAAATGGAGACTATGGTCCCACTGTATTCCAATTTTTGTCCAGCACTCTGCACTGAAAGGGCACTAGAAGAAGAGGTGGTAGGTGAGCTCTTCCGTGCTGGCATCACACAGAAAGCAGGAGTAGTCATCGTTTTCAATGGCAAAGTATTTTCTCTCGAGAAGGTTTATGGAGTTCAATCCATCCAGATATAATAGCCAGCAGAAGATTTTCATTTTCTTGGTCACCTTCGCTTTCCATATCTAGTTAAACAACTTTGGTGGCAGGAGGTGATCGAGGTCATGTTTGTAGATTGTGCTGGAGCGAATGTTCAGCAAGCTATTGTCATTATATGTTCACTCATGCCTGTTGAGTGGGCACTCATTAAGGGTACCCAGGATCGTCTGGAGTAACTGGTACTCGGTCATCGCTTGTTGTGACACAGGAGTGTGGAAGAGGTTCTGGAAGGATGGCTCATCTCTGTACTGAGCTATGGATATGGATGGTTTCTTGGCGAATGAGAATATACGGGGCAGTTCCATCTTAAGGTCGTGGTTGTTTCATCTGTGTTCCCAAAGGAGAATAGTATCATCAGCTCCCACATTGATTGTTGCATGGTCCTTGATTTGACCCCATAGACTCAAGATGTCCCGTAGCCAGAAAGAGCCCTTGTTGGGAAGCTTGTGGGCCGGGGGAGACTTCCATCCATATATTATGTTATATAGATCAAGTGGACCCAAGGTATATCCACTTTGTTATATAACTTGTCCTGAAATTTCTGCAAGAGTGAGAGATTCATTAATCGAAAGTCCTTTAGTCCCAGGCCACCTTTATAACGAGAGGATGTAAATCGACTCCATTTTACTAACGGCCTTCCTTTTCCTACCACATAAGTGTTATTCCAGAAACAACCTTTCCTTCTTCGTCCTTCACTCGTTGGCACATGTCGCATAAAGCAACATATTCAGCTATGTCCCTTTTCATACCATCCCACCAATAGCAAGTTTTCAGGTCCTTGTACATCTTTGTACAGCCGGGATGTATGGAATAAGGTGAGTCATGTGCCTCCTTTAATATCGTGTCGCGGATGTGCTTCATGTTAGGCACACAATCCTTTTCCCTAACCAAAGCGTGCCTTTCCCGTCTTCCTTGAAATCCTTTTCTATGCCTTGTAGGATTCTTTCCTTGATTTCCTCATCCGTTGCTTGGCCATCTCGTATCTCTTGTTCCAGCGAGGAGCTCAGTTCTATCACCTCCATCTTGTTCAAGAATCTGAGATGCAACCATTCAAACTCCTTATGCAGCTCGGGTGGCAGCTCCCAAACCGTGAGTTGATGACATGCTCCTTTTCGGCTCAACGCATCAGCTACTACATTGGCCTTTCCGGGGTGATGGTTGATTCCAACATCATAATTCTTGATGAGTTCCAACCATCGACGTTGCCTCAAATTCAGATCTGTTTGCGTGAATATATACTTGAGGCTTTTGTGATCCGTATAGATTTCACATCGGTGGCCAAGGATATAATGCCTCCAAATCTTCAAGGCATGTACCACGGCTGCAAGTTACAGGTCATGTGTGGGGTAATACAGCTCATGTTTCTTTGGTTGTCTCGATGCATAGGCTACCACTTGTCCTTCTTGCATGAGCACACATCCAAGCCCTTGTCTTGATGCGTCACAATATATGTCGAAGCTCTTGCTCACGTCCGGCAATACCAAAACTGGCTCTGTGGTTAATCTCTTCTTTAGCTCCTCAAAGCTTCCTTGACACGCTGGTGTCCACTGAAATGCTTTCCCCTTCATTAGCAATTCAGTCATAGGCTTCGCTATTTTGGAGAAATCCTTGATGAACCGGCGGTAGTTTCTAGCCATTCCAAGGAAACTCCGAATATCTCTCACATTCTGCGGTTGGTTCCAATTCAGAACATCTCCCACTTTTTTGGGATCAAGTGATACTCCTCCCTCGGAGATGATGTGGCCTAGGGACGATATATCCTTTAGGCAAAATTGACACTTGCTGAACTTGGCAGACAATTGATGATCTCACAGTTTCTGCAATGTTAACCTCAAGTGTTCTTCGTGTTCCTCCTCGCTCTTTGAATACACCATGATATTGTCGATGAAAACCATGACGAACTTGTCCAAGTACTCCATGAAGACCTTATTCATGAGGTACATAAAGTATGCAGGTGCATTCGTTAACCCAAAAGACATAACGGTATACTCATACGAACCATACCGTGTTCGAAATGCAGTCTTGGGTATGTCGGAGGGTTTAATATTCAGCTGGAAGTATCCTGACCGAAGATCAATCTTGGAGAAAATTCAGGCACCTTTCATTTGGTCGAACAGGTCCTCTATACGGGGCAGCGGATATTTATTCTTGATCGTCACCTCATTGAGAGACCTATAATCCACACACATCATTTGGGTCCCATCCTTCTGGTCTACGAAGAGCACGGGGGCTCCCCATGGTGACGAGCTTGGGCGTATAAAACCATTTTCTAGCTGCTCCTGAATTCGCTTCTTGAGCTCCACTAGTTCATTAGCGGGCATCCTATACGACCTCTTTGCTATAGGTGCAGTTCGGGGTACTAAATCAATGGCAAATTCATTGTCCCGGTCAGGTGGCATACTTGGGAGTTCTTCCGGGAACACATCTGAATATTCTTCAACCACCGGAATGCTTTCCAATGTTGCTTCTTCGACGTGGTTCAGCGCTGCCTCCTCGGTTGCCGGTTGGGCTGCCTCAAACTCAATACGAGTACCGTGCTCACTTGTGTGACGCCCAGTCCTGTGAAAACGGAACCCAGCTAATGCATATGTGTGCCCAGGATGTTCATCACATATATACATGTAATCCACAAACTGAATTCATAATATAACCATGAATAAATAGTGTTAAGTACTTTATTACATGAATCTCTAGCTTATTCTTGCAGCGGAAGTCTCTAACTTATTCTAGCAGCGTAAGTCTCTAAACGATAGCGGAAGCAACAAAACAGAAGCGGCTCCATCTCCATCTCCACAGGCAAGTTGACGGTAGTCTGCACGCCTAGTACTCCACGTGATCTTTGAAGTACTCCTCTCCTGTTGCTGATGTTTGTATGATAATGCAAGGGTGAGTACATGTCGTACTCAGCAAGTGCGGGAAAAGTATGACATGTAGCTTACAGCAAGGTAGGGAATAAAAAGGCTCATTGCAGAAAGCAAAGTTTATTTCACAAACTTGATAAAAACAGCAACTATCTTTAAGTGAATTTAATCCCAACATATATTTAAGTAAAACAGCAACATACCTCCTTCATAATTCACCACTTTTCATGTCTCAATCAACCATTAATCTTTCTCAACTTCATCTCATGCTCATAATAACCATCTCATGTTCATATCCATCTCATAATCATATATCCGAAAGCTCATTGTCATGACTCAGCAGTCCCGAAACCAATTTCCAATGACCATACCATAACCAAACCAATGACCATCCCAAATAACCATCCCAATAACCATCCCATCTAATCATGTGAGATGGCCAGGCGCTTGTGACCGTAAACACGGCTATCATGATAGTTTTACACTCCTAAGAGGTGGCACCACTTTACCCACAAGTTTGTGATTTCGTCACTCGTCGGCGACTGCAGAACCTCCATTATACCAGTACACAACCGTCGGTGTATGGCCAAGAGATCGCAAAATAGCCTTTACAAAGGGGCTACTAGATGTATGGACTCACTAAGGTTTCACCAGCAGGCTCGAATCACCATTCTCCCACCTACAGGCCCCCTCTTGTGCCATGCAGTTCCATTCCCCGCGCCTTCCACGGTCCATAACAATCTAGCAACTTACCTAATTAGTCAGCTAAGCCGCACCCATATTTGGCCTTGTGGTTGCACTGTTTTCCTGGCATGTGCTGGCATGAACCGGTCCTTAGATCTACGGCAAGTAAACCACCATCTCATTCTACCACATCCACGAACCAAGCTTGCCTAGATCTCCCCCGATTCTATGCTCATTATCATCATCAAGTCCTCATTATCATTATTCATATGAGTGCAGTAGCTAGACACGTTCTATCTCGCTTCCCATATCCCGTAGATTAGCGAAGCAAAAAGGAAAAACGACCATACCCGACTCATTAACTTTCCCGTCGACAAGGATGGTTAACAAAACTAGTAAACTCCTATAAAAGAGTTTTCCATCAAGTTGACTCAAGCAAACACGTTTTTGCAAACAAAACAGTTTCAAAACATGGGATCAATATGGTCAAGGGGCACTTGCCTTGCTCCTGTGGCTTTTGTTGTTCTCGTGTCTCGAAGTCTCGGTGCTGTAGTTCTTCGTAGATGGCTTCCTGAGCTTGTCCTTCTACTCACGACCACACACATACAAAATTATAGCAATCAAACATCATGCACAAACTTTACTCAAGATGCAATGGTGCAAATCCTATGATGCTGTTTTATTAGACCAGTTTGTACGTGTTCTTGCATGTTTTACTGGGCTTGCATGGGGTTTTATGGTGAACAAGGGTGTAAGGATCAAGTGTGTACATGGTGACGATCTTGACTCAAGATCTAGATCAATTCCACCGTCAAAAACCGATCAACACGTGATCTGTCCACACGAAACAGCTTCTGTTCGAAGGGAACGAAGAAAGAAGATGTGAAGAAAACTACGACGATGTCTTAAGGTGGTAACGAAGACCTACCTTGGCCTTCCTCCTAGCAATGGCAGCAGGTCAGATTGTCGGCTCTCTTCCGGCGATGGCGAGCGTGATGGGTCTCGTCGGCAGTCTCACCGGTGGCTGAACTCCGGTGAAGGGGGTTAACTCGGCGAGTTGGAAGCTAGGGCCTCTAAGTCGTTGGCTTGGGAGGTGGAAAATAGGTACGTGGTTGCGGCCAAGGGGTTTTGGGTTCTATTTATAAGGGGTGAAAGAAGAGTCCTACTCCGATTGGATTTTAATTAAGAGTCCTATTCAATTTGTTTTGGATCTTAAAAACTTATCTCCAATTGATTTGGGTGTGGTAGCAGCGTGGAAGAGATCGTGTCGGTTTCCCTAGTACCGGGTATTCCCGCGCGCAAAGGAGAAAAACTGCTTAAGGATCTCGTCACCTCCGCAGGGTGAGCTCTAGAGGCGCCACATGTCCAGCGGGGGCCGGGCCTCCCTTTTCCTCAGGGGTGAGCTTTGGGTGCGCCATGTGTCTGGCGGGCAGGACTTCCCTCTCCCTCAGAGGTGAGCTCCGCGTGCGCCACGTGTCTGGCGGGCGGGATCTCCCTCTCCCTCAGAGGTGAGCTCCGCGTGCGCCACGTGTCTGGCGGGACCTCCCCTCTCCTCAGAGGCGAGCTCCGCGTGCGCCACGTGTCTGGCGGGCGGGACCTCCCCTCTCCTCAGATGTGAGCTCCGCGTGCGCCATGTGTCAGTGCCGGACATCCCCTCTCCTCGGAGGTGGGCTCCGAGAATGCCACGTGTTCTGCAGCGCCGGACCTCCTTTCTCCTCAGAGACGAGCTCCGAGGTCGACACGTGTCCAGCGGGGCGGACCTCTCGGAGGCGAGCTCCGAGAGCAACATGTGTCCAACAGCGTCGGACCTCCCTTCTCCTCGGAGGTGAGCTTCGAGGACGACACATGTTCAGCAGTGTCGGACCTCCTGGAGGTGAGCTTCGAGGGTGACACGTGTCCAGCAGTGTCGGTCCTCCCGGGGGCGAGCTCAGAGGGTGACACGTGTCCCACGGGATCGGACCTCTCGGAGGCGCGCTCCGAGCCTGCCATGTGTCCTGTGGGGCAGACCTCATCCCTTCCGTAGGGGTGAGTTCCGAAGTCAACACGTGTCCCGCAGGTTGAGCCTCGCTTCTTCCGCAGGGACTAGCTCCATAGTCAACACGTGTCCTGTGGGGGAGAGCCTCGCTTCTTCCGCACAGGCGAGCTCCGAGCCTTCCACGTGGCCAGCAGTGCCGGACCTCACCCCCTCCGCAGAGATGAGCTCCGAAGACGCCACGTGGCCAGCGGGCCGCGAGAAGTGTCGACAGCGCTCCTCAGCGAATTGGAATTGGCTCTTTTCAGCTATCTTTCTCCCATCTTTATGATTCTTTCCCATTTCTATTTCTTTTATAGTGTTTTTCTATATGCAATGCATGAATATGAAATTGAGGGTGTTACAAACCTACCCCCCTTAAACTGAATCTCGCCCTCGAGATTCGATAGAGTAGAGAATATATGAGGGAATTCTGCCTTGAGGTCTTCCTCATGCTCCCATGTAGCTTCGGCTTCCGTGTGATGACTCCACTGTACCTTGCACCAACGGATCAATTTCTTCCTCGTGACCCTTTCCTTCACGTCCAAAATTTGGACAGGGTGCTCCACGTACGTCAGATCCTCTTGAAGCTCGAGCTCATCCATTGGTACTTGTTCTTCTGGTACTCTCAAGCACTTCTTGAGCTGGGATACGTGAAACATGTCATGCACGTCGGAGAGGTGCGTTGGGAGCTCTAGTTGATAAGCTACCTCTCCTCGCTTGCGCAAAAATCTTAAATGGCCCGATGTAGCGAGGTGCTAACTTGCCTTTGACGTTGAAACATCGTTGGCCACGGATAGGCGATACCTTAAGGTACACGAAGTCTACTACTTTGAAGGTCAACTTTCTTCGCCTATTGTCCTCATAACCTTTTTGTCGTGATTGAGAAGCCTTCAAGTTCTCCCGTATTGTTTGGACTTGCTTCTCGGCGTCTTGCAGCACTTCGGGTCCAAACACTTGGTTCTCTCCGGTCTCATTCCAGAACAGCAACGTTCTACACCGTCTACCATACAATGCTTCGAAAGGTGACATCTTAAAGCTGGCTTGATAGCTGTAGTTGTATGAGAACTCAGCATACGGCAAGCTCCTATCCCAACTACGCCAATGTTTCAAGGCGCATGCTCTCAACATGTCTTCTAAAATTTGATTTGTCCTCTCAGTTTGCCTGTCGGTTTGCGGGTGATAAGCGGAGCTGAAATCCAGCCGTGTACCCATAGCTTCATGCAGCTTCTTCCAGAACCTAGAGGTAAATTGGGTATCCCGATCTGAAACTATCCTCTTCGGAACTCCATGACGGCACACGATTTGCTCCATGTACAGCTCGGCTAGTTCTACGATGCGGTACGTGGTTCTAACAGGAAGAAAATGGGCCGTCTTCGTCAATCGGTCCACAATAACCAGATGGAGTCGTAACCGACCGAGTACATGGTAATCCGATGGTGAAATCCATGCTGATGTCTTCCCACTTCCACTCAGGTACTTTCAATGGTTGCAACAGTCCAGCGGGTCTTTGATGTTCGGCCTTCACCCATTAGCACGTATCGCATAAGGCAACATACTCAGCTATGTCCCTTTTCATACCATCCCACCAATAACAAGTTTTCAGGTCCTTGTACATCTTTGTACTGCCGGGATGTATGGAATAAGGTGAGTCATGTGCCTCCTTTAATATCGTGTTGTGGATGTGCTTCACGTTAGGCACACAAATCCTTTTTCCTAACCAAAGCATACCCTTCCCGTCTTCCTTGAAGTCTTTTTCTATGCCTTGTCAGATTCTTTCCTTGATCTCCTTGATTTCCTCATCCGTCACTTGGACATCTCTTATTTCTTGTTTCAGCAAAGAATGGAGTTCCATTACTTCTATCTTGTTCAAGAACCCGAGATGTAACCGTTCGAACTCCTTGCGCAGCTCAGGCGGTAGTTCCCGAACCGTGAGTTGGTGACATGCTCCCTTTTGGCTCAATGCATCAGCTACTACATTGGCCTTTCCGGGGTGATAGTTGATTCCAACATCATAATCCTTGATGAGTTCCAACCATCAACGCTGCCTCAAATTCAAATCCGTTTGGGTGAATATGTACTTGATGCTTTTGTGATCCGTATAGATCTCACATCGGTGGCCAAGGATATAATGTCTCCAAATCTTCAAGGCATGTACCACGACTGCGAGTTCCAAGTCATGTGTGAGGTAATTCAGCTCTTGTTTCTTTAGTTGTCTCGACACATAGGCTACCACTTGTCCTTCTTGCATGAGCACACATCCAAGCCCTTGTCTTAATGCGTCACAATATATGTCAAAACTCTTGCTCACGTCCGGCAATACCAAAACCGGCGCTGTGGTTAGCCTTTTCTTGAGCTCCTCAAAGCTTTCTTGACACGCTGGTGTCCACTGAAATGCTTTTCCCTTCATTAGCAATTCAGTCATAGGCTTTGCTATTTTAGAGAAATACTTGATGAACCGTCGGTAATATCCGGCCATCCCAAGGAAACTCTGAATATCTCTCACATTCTGCGGTTGGTTCCACTTCAGAACATCTCTCACTTTTCCGGGATCAGCCGATACTCCTTCCTCGGAGATGATGTGGCCTAGGAACGATATCTCCTTTAGCCAAATTGACATTTGCTGAATTTGGCATACAATTGATGCTCTCGCAGTTTCTGCAATGTCAATCTCAAATGTTCTTCATATTCTTCCTCACTTTTTGAATACACCATGATATCGTCGATGAAAACCACGACGAACTTGTCCAAGTACTCCATGAAGACCTTGTTCATGAGGTACATGAAGTATGCGGGTGCATGCGTTAACCCAAAAGACATAACGGTATATTCATACGGACCATAACGTGTTTGAAATGCAGTCTTGGGTATGTCGGAGGGCTTAATCTTCAGCTGGACGTATCCCGACCGAAGATCAATCTTGGAGAAAACTCGGACACCTTTCATTTGGTCAAACAGGTCCTCTATATGGGGCAGCGTGTATTTTTTCTTGATCGTCACCTCATTAAGAGACCTATAATCCACACACATCCTTTGGGTCCCATCCTTCTTGTCTATGAAGAGCACGGGGGCTCCCCATGGTGACGAGCTCAGGCGAATAAAACCCTTTTCTAGCTGCTCCTGAATTTGCTTCTTAAGTTCCACTAGTTCATTAACAGGCATCCTATATGGTCTCTTTGCAATGGGTGCAGTTCCAGGTACTAAATCAATGGCAAACTCAATGTCCCGGTCAGGTGGCATACCTGGAAGTTCTTCCGGGAACACGTCCGAAAATTCTTGAACCACCGGAATGCTTTCCAATGTTGCTTCTTCGACGTGGTTCAACGTTGCCTACTCGGTTGCCGGTTGAGCTGACTCGAACTCAATACGAGTAACGCGCTCATTTGTCAACTGCACGCTCCTCTCAGCACATTGGATCACTCTGTTGTGCTTGCTTAACCAATCCATTCCAAGTATTATATCAAGCCTTTGAGAATCCAAGACAATAAGGTTGGCAAGGAAGTCTACCCCACTTATTTTGAGGTTTACTTTTGGAAATACTATATTAGTCCTCATCTCTCCACCGGGAGAATTAACCAACATAGTATATTTCATGTGTGATATGAGCAGATTATACTTGGCAACATACTTGGATGCTATGAATGAATGCGATGCTCTGGAATCAAATAAAACAGTAGCTGGGTTGGAGTTGGCAAGGAACATACCAATCACGACGTCCTCAGCCTGTTTCGCCTCCTCAGCAGAGACATGATTCACGTTGCCACGACGAAGTTCTGCTGTCCACGATTGCCTTGATTAGCTCCTCCGTTTGGCCGTGGGTTCTGCTTGGGCGCGTTGCTTGGCTGTCCAAGGCCTTTCCTCGGTAACTGACTTGCAAAGTGTCTCGTCTCTCCGCATGAAAAGCATGCCTTGTTGCCCAAGACAGCAGGAACGTTAGGACGGGGGTGGTTTTAAGAATAAGCACCCATGTTGGGACGGGGTGCAGGAGGCAAAGGCATATGAGGTGCTTGTATGGCAGGACGTTGCTGCGGTGGCTGATTAGGGCGAAAAGTAGAAGCGGATGAGCCATAATGCGGTGCAGCTGGGGGCATGAAACGGGGACGTACATTGCTCCCTTGTGGCTGGTATGGCATCTTCCTCTTGCCCTCTTGCTCGATCTCACGGATCTTGCTCTCAACCACTATAGCTTTGTCAACAAGTTTCTGGAAGTTTGCACAGTCATTGTTGAGCAGTTGAACTTGGATCTCATTGTTCAACCCTCTCATGAACAAGTATTGCTTCCTTTGATCCGAGTTGACATCCTCAGGGGCATACCTTGACAGCTGCGTGAACTTGTTCAGGTACTCTTTCACGCTCTTCCTGCCTTAGCGGAGACCTTCGAACTCTTGCCTTTTTAGCATCATGACTCTAACAGGGACATAATGAGAGCGGAAACTCTCCTTGAACTCAGCCCAAGTGATAGTCTCCTGGTCGACATGAGCATTGCAAAGAGCGTCCCACCAATCAGCAGCTGCTCCTATAAGTTGGTGCGATGTGAAGAGAACCTTCTCCCGATCATTGCACTGAACAATAGCAAGCTTCTTCTCCATGGACTTCAACCAATCGTCGGCCTCCATGGGATCATTAGCTTGTGCAAAAGTAGGCGGTCGAGTCCTCATGAACTCTCCCAGTCGGTTGTGAGCCGGCGGTGGTGGTGGTGGTGGTGCAGGAACGGGGTTAGGATTGTTGTTGTTGTTGGCTTGCAGCTGACCCAAAGTTTGGATCATAGTTTGTATGAGCTGGTTCTGCATAGCCATCAACAGTTCAAGGTTGTTTGCACCAGCCCCGGGGTTAACATTCTCAGGAACATCATCGTGGCCATCCTCTTGTGGTTGATGGTTGCCACGAACGTTCCTCCTTTGCCGGCTGGCATTTTCCCTCACCATCTGTGAGAGAGAGTTGGGTGGAGTAGAAGTTAGAAGTTTAGATGGATCCCCCAACTATATGCATCAAGGTGGATGGACTAAATATATTTACTTTTATATGAGGATGTGAACACATGCCGAAGCATCTCACATCTGTCTACTATGTGTGGATATAAACAACGCTGAAGCATCCCACAACTCACACTAAGAACACAAACAATCATCACAAAAGTTCAACACACCACTGCTTATTCAATGGGAGTCCTAAACTAAATCATGTGAACTGGTGTTGTTCCTGCCTTATGACGGGGGTGGTCCATTGGACACCTCAATGGGGTGAAGTGCACTCCCACGTGGTGGTGAACGAGTACTCGTGCTCTGGATCACTGGCATCTATAAATAGGACATGAAATTTTTTTGAGAAGGATAAACAACTCCAAAACTTCAGAAGCTATGGAGTAAGAAGCAAAGGTGTTGCTGTCCAAAAGAAGAGACAAGGAGGGGCTTGAAAATAGCACCTTGCGGTGGCTGTATTGACAAGGAAAGTGCAGCAGCAAGCAATTTTCGAAAACAGCAGTTTTGAGGGGTGTTCCTATGTGTTTTAGGGTGTCCATTCTACCTAGGCTTGCATCCTACGGTCAATGTGGTTCTGATGCCAATCTGTGCACTCTACCTAGGCTTGCGTCCTACGGTCACCGTGGCTCTGATACCAATCTGTGACGCCCGGTCCCGACGGAACCCAGCTAATTAGTCAGCTAAGCCGCACCCATATTTGGCCTTGTGGTGGCACCGTTTTCCTGGCATGTGCTGGCATGAACCAGTCCTTAGATCTACGACAAGTAAACCACCATCTCATTCTACCACATCCACGAACCAAGCTTGCCTAGATCTCCCCCGATTCTATGCTCATTATCATCATCAAGTCCTCATTATCATTATTCATATGAGTGCAGTAGCTAGACACGTTCTATCTCGCTTCCCATATCCCGTAGATTAGCGAAGCAAAAAGGAAAAACGACCATAACCGACTCATTAACTTTCCCGTCGACAAGGATGGTTAATAAAACTAGTAAACTCCTATAAAAGGGTTTCCCATCAAGTTGACTCAAGCAAACACGTTTTTGCAAACAAAACAGTTTCAAAACATAGGATCAATATGGTCAAGGGGCACTTGCCTTGCTCCTGTGGCTTTTGTTGTTCTCGTGTCTCGAAGTCTCGGTGCTGTAGTTCTTCATAGATGGCTTCTTGAGCTTGTCTTTCTACTCACGACCACGCACATACAAAATTATAGCAATCAAACATCATGCACAAAATTTACTCAAGATGCAATGGTGCAAATCCTATGATGCTGTTTTATTATACCAGTTTGTACGTGTTCTTGCATGTTTTACTGGGCTTGCATGGGGTTTTATGGTGAACAAGGGTGTAAGGATCAAGTGTGAACGTGGTGATGATCTTGACTCCAGATCTAGATCAATTCCACCGTCAAAAACCGATCAATACATGATCTGTCCACATGAAACAGCTTCTGTTCGAAGGGAACGAAGAAAACAGATGCGAAGAAAACAACGATGATGTCGTAAGGTGGTAACGAAGACCTACCGCGGCCTTCCTCCTAGCAATGGCAGCAGGTCAGATCATCGGCTCTCTTCCGGCGACGGCAAGCGTGACGGGGCTCGTCGGCGGTCTCACCGGTGGCTGAACTCCGGCGAAGGGGGTTAACTCGGCGAGTTGGAAGATAGGGCCTCTAAGTCGTCGACTCGGGAGGTGGAAAATAGGTACGTGGTTGCGGCCAAGGGGTTTTGGGTTCTATTTATAAGGGGTGAAAGAAGAGTCCTACTCCGATTGGATTTTAACTAAGAGTCCTATTCAATTTGTTTTGGATCTTAACAACTTATCTCCAATTGATTTGGGTGTGGTAGCAGCGTGGAAGAGATCGTGTCGGTTTCCCTAGTACCGGGTATTCCCGCGCACAAAGGAGAAAAACTGCTTAAGGATCTCGTCACCACCCAGGGTGAGCTCCGGAGGCGCCACTTGTCCAGCGGGGGCCGGGCCTCCCTTTTCCTCTGGGGCGAGCTCCGGGTGCGCCACGTGTCTGGCGGGCGGGACCTCCCTCTCCCTCAGAGGCGAGCTCCGCGTGCGCCACATGTCTGGCGGGTGGGACCTCCCTCTCCCTCAGAGGCGAGCTCCACGTGCGCCATGTGTCTGGCGGGCGGGACTTCCCCTCTCCTCAGAGGCGAGCTCCGCGTGCGCCACGTGTCTGGCGGGCGGGACCTCTCAGCACATTGAATCCTCTCAGCACATTGAATCACTCCATTGTGCTTGCTTAGCCGATCCATTCCAAGTATTATATCAATCCCTTTGGAATCCAAGACAATAAGGTTGGCAGGAAAATGTACCCCTCTTATTTTAATGCGTACTCTCGGAATAGAATTCAGAATTGAAAGAAGTGATTTCCCAACTATATGCATCAAGGTATATGAACTATGCAACTCCTTTACTAATATCAGTCTATATGAGGATGTGAACACGTGCCGAAGCATCTCACATATCTCCACTATGTGTGGATGTGGGCATTGGCCGAAGCGTCCCACAACTCACACCAGCACACAAACACAAGCAATCATCATAAAATTCTGCACACCACTCCTATTTCACCCTACTACGTCTAAGCATTCCTATTACAACTTTATTCAATGGGAAACCTAAACTTAATCGTGAGAACCAGTGCTGTTCTCGCCGTGTGACGGGGGTGGTCCATACATGGGTGCACGCCATGGTGAGCCGGCAGTCCATGTAGGGATAGATGACGCTGGTGCTCCATTTGCTCCCACATAGGCACAAGTCTCCTCCTGTTTTTCCAGCAAGTACAGCTTCTTGCGGAGGTAACAGACCTCTTCTTGTGCACTTGCATAGCGGTTTCCTAACTCCACGAGCAACTTCTGAGACTTGTCATGTGACACCCTCATCTCGGGTGTCAGCATATATTCATGTTTTATGAAGAGGAAAAACATTTTTAGAAAAGAGGGAACAGAAACGAGTATCAAAAGGATAGCCAGTAAAGCTCCCTGAGAGCGCCGAAAGCAACTTCCACGGCCAGCAGACCACGTGGCGCGTTCGGAGCTCATCCCCGAAGAGATTGGAGAGGTCCGACGCTAAACTGGCTACGTGGCAGGCTCGGGGGTCACCTCCTCAATTGGAAAGAGGTCCGACCCTGTGGGACACGTGCTGCCGCGGAGCTAGCCTCTGCGGAAGAAGCAAAGGCATTTTTTCAGAGGGCACGTGTCATCCTCGGAGCTAGTCGTCGCGGAAGTCAGGGGACCAGTCGCACGGGATACGTGTTGATCTCGGAACCCATCTCCGAGAAGTCCGGATCTATTGAACACGTGTCGCCACCGGAGCTTATCTCCGGAGGTCCGTCGCTGCTGGACACGTGTCGACCTCGGGGCATGTCCCTGAAGGAAGGAAAGGCGGAAAGACCGGCACCCACACGTGGCGTGCGCGGAGCTCGTCTCCGAAGAAGAGGGAGGTCTCGATCGATTGACACGCGGCACAACCGGAGCTCGTCTCTGCGGATGAGGAGATACCAGGCCCGGAGGACACGTGGAGCTTCCGGAGCTCATCATCACGGAGGTAGCAAGTTCTGGAGCGGTTTTTACGCGTAAAGATACCGGTACGCAACAGAAACCGATCTAAATTCCACGATGTTACCAAAGATAAGACGTCAGGATCCAACAAGATCTGAATAAGACTTTTATTCGGGATCCAATTAGATTAGGACTCTTCTCTTCTCGATTATAAATAGAACCCGAAACCTCTGGCCGAAACCACGAACTTCTCTTTCAACTCCTAAGCCGACGACTTAGAGCCCTAGCCCTAACTCGCCGAGCAAAACATCACCGAAAGCACAACAAGGGAGATCATCGGAGGAGAACCAAGCGGTCTGAGGAGGACCCCGAAGACAAGAAGAACGTGAGGTAGGACTTCAATACCACCTTACGACATCATGTTGTTCATCTCTTTGCGTCTGTTCTTCGATTCCTTTCGAACAAAAGCCTTTTCGTGGGCAGAACACTCGATGATCAGTTTGATCTAAAGACAAGATCATCGCCACGTTCATCCTTGATCTGAACACCTTTGACCATGCAAGCCATGCAAGAACACCAGATCAATCTAATAGAACTAATCGTAGGATAGCATGCATGTGCATCATCGCATCTAGTTTAGGGTTTGTGCATGATATTGATTGCTGTGAATTTGTGTGCACGTGAATCCTACATAGCAGGACAAACTCAGGAAGCTGTCTACGACGAGCTGCAGCAACAAAGTTTTGAGAATCAAGAACAACCGGAACCGCAAGAACAAGGCAAGTGCTCCTTGACCATGTTGATCCTATGTTTTGGGTAAAACTATTTTGTTTTGCAAAAAGGTGTGTGTGCTGAGTCAAACATGATGGGAAACCCTTTTTATAGGAGTTTACTAGTTTTGGTTGAACCACCCTTGTCGCCCGGGAAGTTTATGAGTCGGGTATGGTTTTTTGCTTTATGCTTCGCTGAGTCCATGGGATTGGGAAGCGAGGTAGATGTGTCTAGCTAACTGCACTCGTACTGATAATAAGTAATTGATGAGGCTAATGAACATGGATCGGAGGGGGGGGGGATCTAGGCAAGCCTGGGTTTGTGAATGAGGTAGCATGAGATGGTGGTTTTGCTTGCCGTAGATCTAAGGACCGGTTCATGCATGCACATGCCAGGATAACAGTGCCACCACAAGGCCAAATATGGGTGCGGCTTAGCTGAGTAATTAGGTAAGTTGCTAGAGTGTTATGGACTGTGGAAGGCGCGGGGAATGGGAGTCGAGTGAGGACTGCCCTGGGAACTGCATGGCACAAGAGGGGGCCCGTGGGTGGGAGAATTGGAGATTCTAGCCTGCCGGTGAAACCTCAGTGAGTCCATACATCTAGTAACCCCTTTGTAAAAGCTATTTTGTGATCTCTTGACCATACACCGACGGTTGTGTACTGGTATAATGGAGGTTCTGCAGTCGCCGACGGGTGACGAAATCACAAACTTGTGGGTAAAGAGTTACTAAAACTATCATGATAGCCGAGCTTACGGTTACGAGCACCTGGCTAAACTGCCATGATTAGATGGGATGGTTATTGGGAAGGTTCTTGGTTATGGTTATGGGTTTGGTTATGGGTTGGTTTGGAATTGTTAAGTCTGGATGATGAAAGGGTTGCATGACTGGTGGGTCATGATATGAGATTGGTCTCGGTGCGAGACCAGGTTGTTTCATGAGGTGAGATAGCGAATACGAGGAGGTATTCGTGAGTATGGGTAAAGGATTTGGTTAATGTGAGGATGGAACACGGGAAGTGATGGAGGTATGTTGGAAATTTCATACATGCTGGGACTACATTCATCTAAAGTTAAGTTGCTGTTTTATCACGGTTTTATAAATCTGCTTTTCTGCAAATAAGCCTTTTATACCTACCTTGTTTATGAGCTGCATATCATGTGTTATTCCCGCACTTGCTGAGTACATCATTGTGCTCAAACTTGCATTATTATTTCTTCATCAACAGAAAGAGAAGGCTACTATGAAGATCAAGTAGAGCATTATGGCGTGTGATCTGTTCTCAACCTTGCCTGTGGAGGGAGTAGAGATGAAGCCACTTCTGCTTAGTTTTGCTTCCGCATTAGTTTTTGCTTCCGCATTTAAATAAAGATTTCCGCTGCATAGAAATAAAGACTTCCGCTGTGAGCATGAGTCCAAGACTCATGAGGTGTTGTAATAAACTCTGTTATTCGTGGTAATATATAATCTGAATTCAGTTTGTGGAACGTATGTGTATGTGTGATGAACATCCTGGGCACACATATGCATTAGTTCTCGGTTCCGTGGTTTTCCACAGAATTGAGGGCGTCACATGTCAGCAGCTTGTGGGTTGGAAAGAGTTCCTCAATGGGGTCCAATGATCTCCCTTGTACCACTCTTCCGATACGGGTGCAGCTCAAAAGTAGTGCTCTCAAGCTGCTCATGGAAGGCGTAGCACAGTCCGGTGAGTGCATCCCATGCAGCATCATCAATAGCTTCTGCCCTTGTAGCTCTCCATGTGGGTGTGAAGTGCCGAGTGACAACCCT
The DNA here is from genome assembly GCA_030760725.1 of Neostapfia colusana. Lineage (NCBI taxonomy): Eukaryota > Viridiplantae > Streptophyta > Magnoliopsida > Poales > Poaceae > Neostapfia > Neostapfia colusana. The sequence goes on along the minus strand of JASWHV010000005.1, from coordinate 30,763,985 downwards.
ACCGATAGATAGGATAGTTACTTCAGCCTTCCACTCTTCATGTCCGAGACGAGGGACTTTCTTGAGAAGATATTCTGGGTATAAGCTGCAGCAGTCCAGAAATTCTTTGAGCTCCTTGGGTATGTGTCCTCCTTCCATTCCGTCGGACCAAAATTCTTGAACTCAATGGTTGGCCCGTTCATCACCTTCATTATTGGTCTCAGCAAGGGGTGGCTCCTCTTCGGATTCATCTCCTACCGACATATCTTCATGAGGCTCCACGGGATGTAAGCCCGCGTGAAATTCCTCCTGAGGCGCGAACCAATGCCGTTCTTGTGGATCATCCTCCATATCATCTTCGAATGGTTCCACCTCTTCCGAATCTTCTTCCTCATGCATAGATCTATTGACTTCCTCTTCATCATGAGGTTCCATCTTCACCTCCTCCAAATATGGTCCATCGTACACCTCAATGGGGTTATGTGCACTCCCACGTGGTGGTGGACGAGTCCTTATTCGTGCTGTTCTCCTGATCACCGGCATCTATAAATAGGACATGAGAATCTTTAAAGAAGAAGAAAATAACTCCAAAACTTCAGAAGCTATGGAGTAAGAAAACAGAAAGTGTGGCTGTCCACAAGAAAAGAAGAAAAGAGGGGCTGAAAATAGCACTTTGCGGTGGCTGCATTGACAAGCAAAGTGCAGCAGCAAGAAATTTTCGAAAATATCAGTTTAGAGGGGTGTTCCTATGTGTTTTACAGTGTCCATTCTACATAGGCTTGCGTCCTACGGTCAACGTGGCTCTGGTACCAATTTTGTGACACCCGGTTCCGAAAATAGAACCAAGTGAATGCATATGTGTGCCCAGGATGTTCATCACACATACACATGTATTCCACAAACTGAATTCAGAATATAACCACGAATAAATAGTGTTTAAGTACTTTATTACATTGACTCAATGTCTCACTCATGAATATAACTTATTTAGCAGCGGAAGACTCTAACCGACAGCGGAAAGTGACGAAGACAGCAGGCTCCAACTTCAACTCCACATGCATGTTAATGGTAGTTCGCACACCTAGTACTCCACATGGTCCTCGAAGTACTCATCTCCTGTAGCTGATGTTTATGTGGTAATGCAAGGGTGAGTACATGTCGTACTCAGCAAGTGCGGGAAAAGTATGACATGTAGCTTACAGCAAGGTATGGAATAAAAAGGCTCATTGCAGCAAGCAATCCATTAGTCTTTCTCAAGTTCATCTCATGCTCATAAATATTCATAACCATCTCATATTCATATAGCCAAAACCAAACTCATTGTCATGACTCAAAACAGTCCCGAAACCAACCCCAATGACCATACCATAACCATACCAAATAAACATTCCAAATTTTACTCTAATCATGTAAGTTGGCCAGGTGCTTGTGACCGGAAGCACGGCAATCATGATAGTTTTACACTCTGCAGAGCTGACACCACTTTACCCACAAGTTCGTGATTTCATCACCCGTTGGTGACTGCAAAACCTCCATTATACCAGTACACAACCATCGGTGTATGGCCAAGAGATCACAAAATAGCCTTTACAAAGGGGCTACTAGATGTACGGACCCACTGAGGTTTCACCGGCAGGCTCGAATCACCATTCTCCCACCCACAGGCCCCCTCTTGTGCCATGCAGTTCTCAGGGCAGTCCTGCTCGACTCTCATTCCCCGTGCCATCCAACGGTCCATAACAAGCTAGTAACACACCTAATTAGTCAGCTAAGCCGCACCCATATTTGGCCTTGTTGTGGCACTGTTTTCCTGGCAGGTGCTGGCATGAACCGGTCCTTAGATCTATGGCAAGTAAACCACCATCTCATTCAGCAACATCCACGAACCAAGATTGCCTAGATCTCCCTGATTCCATGCTCATTAACATCATCAAGTTCTCATCATCATTATTCATTTGAGTGCAGTAGCTAGACATGTTTTATTTCAGCTTCCCGTATCCCGTAAGTTAAGCGAAACAAAAAGAAAAAATGACCATACCCAACTCATAAACTTTCCCAGCGACAAGGATGGTTAACAAAACTAGTAAACTCCTATAAAAGGGTGTCCCATCAAGTTGACTCAAGCATACACGTTTTCGCAAACAAAACAGTTTTGAAACATGGGATCAATATGGTCAAGGGGCACTTGCCTTGCTCCTGTGCTTCTTGTTGCTCAAGCATCTCGAAGTCTTGGTGCTGTAGTTCTTCGTAGATGGCCTCTTGAGCTTTTCCTTCTACTCACGACCACGCACACACAAAATTTACAGCAATCAATCATCATGCACAAACTTTACTCAAGATGCAATGGGGGTAGATGAATGCAAATCCTATGGTGCTGTTTTATTAAACCAGTTTGTACGTGTTCTTGCATGTTTTAACGGGCTTTCATGGGGTTTTATGATGAACAAGGGTGCTGGGATCAAGTGTGGACGTGGTGATGAACAAGGGTCCACTGTCAAAAATCGATCAAAACATGATCTGTCCACACGTAAAAGTTTCTGCTCGAAGGGGGCGAAGAAAACGGATGCGCAGAAACAACGGTGACGTCGTAAGATGGGTAATGAAGACCTACCTCACTTCCTTTTGGTGGCAGGGCCTTCCTCCTAGCAATGGCAGCAGCGGGGAATTTTTCTATGGAAGATTAGGGCAGGACAGATCATCGGGCTTCTTCTCCGGCGACGGCGGGGCTCATCGGCGACCAAACTCTGGCAGGGGGGTGCCAACTCGGCAACTTGGAGGGGGGAGGGCCTCCAACTTGGTGACTTGGGGGGGGGGGGAGGCTGCGGCTAGGGGGGCCGGTGGTTGTATTTATAAGGGTGAGAAAAGAGGAGTCCTACTCCAATTGGAACTCAAACAAGAGTCCTTGTCAATTTGGAACTCAACCAACTTATCCCCTTAGATAGGTGTGGCAGCCTTGGGGATTTAATCCCCCCAAATGTGGGGAAAATTTCCCTTTTGTGGAATTGGGGAATTTGGAAATTTTGGGGAAAATTTGGGATTGGCTCATTTCAGCTATCTTTTTCCATTGCTCACCATTTCTATGTCCCTCGTTCCATTTCTACATTCCTCTCTCCATCTCTATGTCCCATTCTCCATTTTTACATTCCCTCTCTATTTATATGTCCCATTCTCCATTTCTACATTCCCCTCTCCATTTCTATGTCCCATTCTACATTTCTATATTCCCCTCTCCATTTCTATGTCCCATTCTCCATTTCTATGGTTCCTTTCTCCATTTCTATGGTTCTTTCTCCATTTCTATGGTTATTTCTCCATTTCTATAGTTCTTTCTCCATTTCTACTTCTTTTTACAATGCTTCTCTACATGAAAATGTATGCAATGCATGGTAATGAATTTGAGTGTGTTACACAAATACCGGCATGGAAGTGGGAAGACTTGAGTATGGACTTCATCGTCGGGTTGCCGATGACCACCCACAACCATGATTCGATTTGGGTAATCATTGACCGGTTAACCAAATCAGCACACTTCATCCCTGTGCATACCAGGTACAATGCAAAGTAGTATGCGGAGTTGTACATAGCACGGATCTTGTGCTTACATGGAGTTCTCCATACCATTGTGTCTCACAGAGGATCGTTGTTTGTAGCCCGTTTCTGGGAGCAGCTACACGTATCCTTGGGAACCAAACTGATTCCAGGCTCCGCGTATCACCCTCAAACCAATGGGCAAACTGAGAGGGTGAATGAAATACTGGAAGATATGCTAAGAGCGTGTGCCATCCACCACGGTAAGAGCTGGAATGATCACTTACTGTTGGCGGAGTTCTCCTACAACAACGGATATCAGACGAGCATCAAAATGGCACCCTATGAAGCTCTATACGGCCGGAAGTGCCATACACCATTGAATTGGCGCGAGTCCGGTGAACACGTAACCTTCGGGACTGACCTTGTTAATGAAGCCAAAGAGAGTTCAGATAATACACGAGAACTTCAAAGCTGCACAATCTCGTCAGAAAAGCTACGCGGATCAGAGGCGTCGACCGCTGCATTTCGACGTTGGAGAGCACGTGTATCTTCGTGTGTCTCCGATGAAAGGGATTCATCGGTTCGGTGTCAAGGGGAAACTTGCTCCCCAATTCATCATTTTGTTTGCCATCACGGAGAAGTGCGGGACTGTAGCCTACCGGCTGGAACTACCGGAAAGCCTTGCCGGTATTCACGACATATTTCACGTGTTCCAGCTGCGGAAGTGTCTCAAATTTACCGCCGCTATCCGCACCGAAGATATCAACGAGTTTAAGCCGGATCTGACCTACGCTGAGCAGCCATTCCGATTATCGATGAAAAGACCCGGATCACCCGAAAACGGACTTTGAAATTTTACGAAGTCCTGTGGAGTAATCATACCCCGGAAGAGGTGATGTGGGAAAGTGAAGATTACATCCACATGAACTATCCGGAACTTTTGCCATAGACTTTGTAATTACCCTCCCATCTCGCTCTTCTTTTGTAATCTCGGGACGAGATTCCTTTTAAGGGGGGAGGAATGTAAAGGTCCCAAAAATGTGACGAAACTCATGTTTGCACAAAGTTGGTTTCATGTGTATGAAAAATGGGACTTGTTTAAACTTTTTCACATGTGATAATACACATGAGAGCTCTCTTCACACAAGTCAATTATTTATTTGAAAACTTGGAACCCAAAGGGGATTTGAAACCAAGGTGGGAAGTTCCCATATGTGTGAGAAAGTTAAATTCAGATTTTGGAACAAAAATTTGTTCAACTCAAATTTCAAATGAGGGCAACACAATGAATCTCAAACTGTTGTGTTAAAAATCTCATTTGCAGCCGCCAAATCAAAAATCAGATTTCATATTTGAATTCCTTAGGTCCAAGTTAGTGGGTATGCAAAGTTTCATGAATTTTTGAAATGTTTTGCAACTCATTTTCCAAAATGGACTTTAAATTGCAAAGAATTCAAATACCCATTTGAATTTGGATGAAAGTTGCCCAATTATCCAAATGCACCTCAGATTTGAACTCCCACAATTTAATTTCATCATTTGCAAATTTTGGGAGATATTTTAGAGGATAAGAGGGAGCTGTTTGTGGGGATCCACATGTCATTAAGGCAATTGAAATTTGCAAAAGATCTCAGTGCACAGTCTCTGTTTTTGCTCTTCAGTCGGTTCACTCGAGCAGAGCAGCAGCTTTCCACGGGCGACAACGAGGGCAGCCGAGACACCTCCTCCTTGGGTTTCCATCGCGCTGGTACCCCCTCGGCGACCTCATCACCCCACTGCCGTGTTTCTTTTCGCCCACAGAACCGAGCACGGCGCTGTTTCCTTTTCTTCCTCGCGCACACAAGAAACAGAGGCTGCCGCACCCCGTCGATCGCTCGGCCACCCACCAACTCACGTGCAAGCCTCGTACGAGCAGCAAAACTGCATCACAGCAACTTCCACGACCTCCTCGGACCACCACCGAGTGAGCTCACCCTTCCTACACCGAGAAAACAAGATTCCCGCGGCGGCCGAAACAAAACCGAGGGAAGGTGCTCTCTTGGACAGCCTCACCCGGAGCTTTTCACGGCCAAACAAGGGCACCGTTGGACGCGCACGACATCCACTCTGCTCACCTCCGAAGCTCCAGCCGAGTGGTTGATCGTCGATGGTGAATTTTGAGGTTTTCCTCTGATCGGTGCAAACCGACCCGCGGGTATGAAACCTAAATATTCCTGGCGGTTAATCATTTTAGTGCACCAAACTGAGCACGTAGGAGCTAGACTAGGTGGCCAACCTTTATTCTTCACAAACCCTAGCTTGAAACCCACTGTAGAGGACCTACTCCGAGCTTTCCCAATTGCGGCAATATCGGGAAGCCTCGGGTGCACGGTGAGACCCGCCTTAGAGCCATTTCCGGACCTTTTCACCACCATGCCGAGCTTCTCTAGCATCAATGGTGCTGTAGAGCCACTCCACCGAGCTTTTGGCGGGCTAGCACATCGGGGCGACGTCGCCGAACCTCCACCGAGCCGTCGCGAGCTAGCTTAGAGCCGACGCTGATGTGGGTAAAGCTCACCAACGTGTTCAGCACATGGGATAATTGGCTAGCAGCGAGTGGCAGCTCGGGAGGTGGCCGGAGAGTCGAAAACCGGTGAGCTCCGGCGAGCTCGGCGGCGCAGTCATGCGAGGGCGGGAGGTAGACGAAGAAGCTGCCGGGCCCGCGGGTCAGTCTCTCGAGAGGGAGAGGCCAGATCCTCTGTAACACCGGATCATTTGTGTCCGCGCAGGAAATAACCCTGTGGCCCGTGTGGCTTGTTCCAGCGAATGACACGTGTTCCCCTGGACCCACACGCAGGATTTAAACATTTCCTGGTTTTAATTCAAATTCCAGATTTCCTTCAAACTTTCGAAGACCATAACTTTTGCTAGGAAACTCCAAATTTAGTGATTCAAATTGGTTTAGATTAAAGATGAAAAACTCTATCCACATATTCAACCCAATTGTATGAAAGTCGTGATTTAATTCTGGAAAATTCTTTAAAACTTTTCAGAAAAAGAATTTTAGAGGGAGTTTGGTTTATCCAAAACTCCTCAAATTTTGCCAGAATATTCTTTAGGATGTTATTGAACTCCTGTAAAATTTCAGCTCATTTGGAGTTGATTTGGTTAGGAGAATTCAGGTTTCAAATTGCTGTGTTCAAATGAATACAGAAACATTTTCAGAGAATTCCCAAAACTTGGAAATCCAGTTCTGGGCAATTCTTAGCTCCAAAAATCCTAGGAAAATTCATCCATGCTCTATGGACTATAATTGAAATTGTAGTTCACTAAGTTTGACATGAACATGTGTGTTACCTCAGAATTAATTCCTCTTTGCTTAATTACTTAGAGAATTATTCTGAATAAACCACTCAGTGAAAAGTGCTAAATTTTGTTCCAGATAACTTTCTTGTGACAAGGAACCCACATGAAAATTTTCAGCTCCATTGGAGCTCTGGATCACCACTGTTCTGTTCAACCTCTTAAGGTGATCAACACACAAGTGGGGAAAACATTTAGCACTTGATGATATTGCTTAAACCCACCCAAACCACTAGCACCAGTGTGATTTAAATTCTTAAACAGGGTTCCAGTTTTTAAACTTATCATAAGAGCTTATTAGCAAAAGCTTTACAATTAAATACATATGCATATTCATATCGTGTAGCATCTACGTGAGAACGTGTGAAGGAATTGAAGTGGAGATCAAGGAGGGAGGAAAGCGAGTGATCAAGCCTCAAGTGATCTTCACTATCTGTTTATATTAGTCACCTGCAAAACGGCAATCCCCAGTTTGCATTTGAACAGTTTTATAAAGTATTTCCATTTCTAGAGATCATAGATTTGAATTGTTTGATTGCATTAAGTCTAGTTGATAATGAAAACCCAACTGCATGACCAGAAATGTCCTAAGAGAGAAAGGGTAGAATAGCACCTCCTCGAGTGGATTTGGCTACGCTAAATGTTAGTAGGAAAGGTCCGGTGGAAGTCGAGTAGTTGGAATCTACTCACGAGTTTAGGGCTTGGTTTATTCGGAGCAGGTCAAGAATAGAAACAACGAGGAAAGTTCATACATAAGAAATGGAGACCGGGCAGGGAGGTTTAGATGCAGCAGGCTGCGGAACATGCGTGCATAGCCCTGCCTGCGTCGGTTAAGACCCGTCCGTACTTGACCCTGTTGGACAAGTTTGAGTTGTGTACCGGTCGCATACTGGCTATATGGGACCCAGGAAACCGATGTACCTCGGGAGATCCACATTGGAACTTTTCTAACCGTCTTAGGCTTTCAGCGTCAGGATAGCAGGAGGTAACTCACTCAACAACATATCACTGCAGGTATGTACCTTGAGGGAGCTTGCTACTCGGGGAAGTTACACCGCGTACTGTGTGCAAGAACTTGGGAAAGGTGGCCGCGTACAACATCAGTCGAGGTTGCTGCCGGCAACTCGGAGTACGGGTGTACGTGTCGTGTAGTCCGGGCGTGTACTGATTTGAATCACCGTCACTCGCGGTCATATGAGCATACTTGCCCACTGTGTGTTGACGTAGTAAGAACTGAACTGGTTCCATTTGAACTTGATAAGGCTGTGATGTAACTTGTATTGCAATAATGCTTGAATTAGAGATAGGCTAATTAAAGTTTACTTCATTTTGTGCAAGGAGCATCATAACAAAGCGTTTCTTGTTTGATTATGGAGTTGCGATGCTGTTTGGCTCAAGGTCTTACAATGAGGCTTAAAAATCTGAAAGTTAAGGATCAATATTAGGCGAGTCCTTTATGTAAATCTTGCTAACCTAATTGCAACCCATCATGCATGTAGAGTTTCTTGTTTAGGAGACACGGGTCAGTCTTTCTGAGCCTATGTGCTCACGCTTGCTATATGAGTGGTTTTGCAGGTTAACATCGATGCTAAGAAGAAGGTTGTCCGGTGAGGCTCGGAGACTTCTGAGTCGTGTAACACATGGAGAACCCGGCCACTGCCATGTCTTTGTGTTGCTAGCAAGAGGAGTCCGCGGGCTGGACCTCTTCTCGAGTGCTCATTAGTTATTCGACGTGAGCTGTTTTATAGTCTTCCGCTGTAGCTATTTGATGTAAATTATTTACAAAGAAAAACTTGTAAGCTTCCACTATCGTTTTATGTAATACATGTTTCCTTATATGTGTGCTGTTGGGTGCCGCACAACACGGCACCACCCAATGTGATTCCCGGGCGAGTGGCACGGCTCCATGAACGGATGGGTTGCCGGGTCCCTGTCAAAACCAACTTTTTCACGCCTGAACGTGCTGTAATCACACCACAAACTTGTGACAACCTCCACACACGTTCAAACACCTTCACCACACCTTGGAACCATGTTGCCATGTCCATGCACTCCTTGCACACGTGAAACACCTTCCAAACACGTTCAACCTTCACTTTCATCATCCAAACATGTTGGAATCAAGTCACAACCTTGTGCCATCCCTGCACTTGTGCCCATGAGTTCCACACATGTTTGCAACATCAATTGACACGTCTCAAGTACCGTCATATGCACCGTTCTTGATCCAAACATGCTGCATGACACCTTTAATCGCCTCAACCACAATTCCTCCCAAATTTGGTTGTTGAACCTTAACTTCTCCCTATGTTTAGTTCCAGAATCACCATCACTAGCCATGTCTTGACCTCAATAAACACCTGAACATGAGCCGGCGATTCGGGTGGTCTGGGTGACATCAGGAATGACTTGGACGACCTTGACCAGTGCGTCCTTGCCGTCTGAGGGCTACACACAGGGTGCATATGTCATACCTTGCTGACGCATGATCGGAGGCGGCCGGTTAGCTTCAGCGTGACCGGAAGCGGTCTCCTGTGCTGCCGCCAGTGCTTGGAGTTTTTCCAGTGCTGAGACAGTCGCGGTGCAGTCACCACGGATCTTGAGGACGTCACTCGGGGTTGGCATCTTCAGGACCATGTAGCCATGGTGTGCTACCGCCTTAAACCGGTACAGGGCTGGCCTGCCTATTATGGCATTGAAGGGGAGGCTAACCTCCGCAACGTCGAAGACTACGCTTTCCGTACGGTAGTTCTCAGGCGTCCCAAATGTCACCGGGAGGGAGATACTACCACACGAGAAGATTGGGTCCCGGCCTACCCCAGAGAATGGTCTCGAGGGGGTAAGCTAGGACATAGGAATCTGCAGCTTCCTGAAAGCTGCGAGGCTGATAACGCTAAGGGACGCTCCGCCATCGATCAGCACGTGGTAGAGCTTCACATTGGAGATGGTCATGGCGACAAGGAGAGGCAGCTTCCCGGCACCTGCCATGTTCTTGGGGGCAGTCAGAGGCGTCGCAGCTGATCGGTGTCTCCATCCACTTGCGATGCGGCGCCCGCCCTGGGGCTGGGGCGGCCGCTGCCAATGCTCGACGGAGGGTCTTGACGGCTCACCTGGATGAGACATCGGTAGAACCCACATACATCACACAGAGTGCTCCGGCCGTTTGCCTCCCGTCTTGGCCAGGCCTGCCCGCTCTGGAGCGGGGGGTAGCCTCGTCATCTCGCATCTAGAGACGACGGCGAGTTGGGTGAGAAGGCTCGCCATGGGAGGTGATGTTCACCATGGTCGCGTGGAGAGCGCGGAAAGCCCCCTACCTACCTGTCTTGTCGCCGCATCTTCTCACCCTGCTCGGGCGGCTTCGTGCCATTGGGCAGCACTGTACTGCTGTCACGCCTTGCCGTCCTGTCTTGTCACCGTAATGGCGAACGGGCAGAGGACGAAGGCATGTGTCGGTACCTGAGATATGGGGTACCCCCGCGCACAGGGTAAAATGCCTAAGGTACTCGCCCTTCTCCGCAGGGAGAGCTCCGAAGGCGCCACGCGTCCGGCGGGGCCGGACCTCCCTCTCCTCAGAGGAGAGCTCCGGGCCCGCCATGTGGCATACAGAAGCCGGACCTTCCCCTCCGCGGGAGAGAGGTCCGAAGACGCCACGCGTCCAGCGGGGCCGGGCCTCCCTCTCCGCAGAGGAGAGCTCCGGGCCCGCCACGTGGCATAGAGAGGCTGGACCTCCCCCTCCGCGGGGAGAGGTCCGGAGGCTCCACGTGCCCCGCAGGCCTGGCCCTTCTCGCCTCAGAGAAGGGCTCCGGACCCGCCACGTGGCTAGAAGAACGGTGCTGCCTGCCCCCGAGCGGTAGGCGGCGGGCGTAAAGGCGCCCCACACCTTGCCCATACAAGGTATTCAAGGCCCGCGTCTTCCCAAGACGCGGAAACGCGGAGCATGCGTCTGTCAGGTGCCGTTGCGCCCAGTCGCATCACAGACTGGCGCGCGGTGTCAGAACCTGCCAGCTAATAAACGCCGCGACAAGACATCCCATGCCGCCTGCGCCGTCATCAACCACTACGACTAGCATGCGGCATGGGCAGGGCGGCAAGATGAAGACTCAGAAGCCTTCGACCAGAGGCAACTACCGGCGTAACTACAGATACGGTAGATAATAGACAATCTTCCCGGGACCACCTGTCGGGTCCCGGCTCCCCTTATAAGCCGCCCGAGTCTTGGACTATAAAAGGCTCGGGTAGGCGTCGATAGCAAGGGTTCGCACTTTGCAACTCATACGCTAGCCATACACTCTCAAGCTGTAACTCACCCCCAAGCTCAGGCCTCCGGCCCTGAGCAGCAAGCAATACAGCGAGCTCCATAGCTCGCCGTGGACGTAGGGTTTTACGCTCCGGCGGCCTGAACCACGTAAAACTCGCTGTGTCAAGCTCTCGCTAACTTGTCCATCCGCGCAAGCTTTCCGCTAGGAGACTAGCCCCGCCGAAAAAGAACCTCCGCGGGCTGCCCAGTGCAGGCCCGGGGGAAGTGTCGATCGCACACTTCGACATTTGGCGCGCCAGGTAGGGGGTTTTCCCCTAGCGCGACGAGTTTCCGCTGACGAAGATGATCGAGCTTCCTTCAGCGGCAAACTCTTCCCCCCTGCGCCCGCGGCAAACCGTGACCAGGGGAGAGTACATGATGACACACTCAGGACGGAGTGTGACAGGGCAAGCTGGGAGCCAGCAACCGGCTCTTGCAGCGCCTACCCCGGCAATGCAGGCTCCATCCAGCGTCAGGCCTTCAGTAGCGCCGGGCGTACCCGGTGGGGGTGCGCTAGCCGCAGCAAGGGCGCTACTGCGCAATCCGCCTGCTGGGGACGCGCCTCAGGCAGCGACCCAGCGGTGGATTCGCAAGGTAGACCGTCTTGTCGTCGTCGCCGCAAACCATTGACTTCGGCGGGAACGACGCTCCGACCAACCGGCTGTGTCGCTGACGCGCATGCCAACGGTTGACGGCCAGACGGGGGAGTTCCAGCTCCACCAAGCTTCCGTCGATGGACCTGAGGACAGAGCTGGAATGGTGCCACTTAGGCCAAGATGCCCGAGTGTTCCTCGAGCGACGTCAAGAAAGGCGTCGCACTCAAGAGGCTGGCGACAACATGACGTCGGCCTCGACCCAGCCTGAAGGGCAGATCTTCGCTACGCGAGCTCTGCCCCAGGCATACGTCGTGCGGCATATGCCACAACCATATGCCCTGCAAACGGCGTCCCCGGTCTATGGAGCGGCCTTGCCCATACCGGGGCACACTGTGCCAGCGGAGAACCAAGCGTTCGCGGCACCGATACCTGCACTGGGAGCCAGCAACCGGCTCTGGCAGCGCCGACCCCGGCAATGCAGGCTCCGACCAGCGTCAGGTTTTCAGTAGCGCTGGGTGTACCTAGTGAGGGTGCGCTAGCCGCAGCGAAGTGCGCTGCTACTCAATATGCCACAGTCGTATGTCCTATGTATGGCAGCCAGAGCATGCGGTGCTCAGCGCGAACCAAGCATTCGCGGCATCAGAACCTGCGGCGGCAGAAGCAGGGTGTGCGGCCCTCGCGCCCCGCTTTCGCTTCACAAAATGGCCGCGCAAGTTTCGGCCGCTCTTGCCTGAGAAGTACGACGGCAGCATCAACCCGGTGGAATTCCTCCAGAGGCCGGGAAATCCAGAAGCTCGCGGAGCGCTTCCGGAAGGGGAAGCAGCCCCCAGCTGATGCCCCACCCTGTAGTCAAAGGGAGGGCAAGCAGAAGGTCGAGGCCTGGGACGGCGACGACCGCCAGGTGGAGTTCCAGGAGCTCCAGCGCGCCGTAAAGGCAGTGCGCAATCATGGGAGCCCCAGCTCCAGTGACGACGAGCACTGGAAGATGCCCTGTGACATCTTCGGTGGGTCCGCTGACCCCCTATCCCGAAGCATGGCTAAGGCCTTGCGTCGAGTGGTAGCGTCGGTGGCTCCCCTCCCAGGTGTAGTACCGCGCCTCAGGTGGATGGGAACCCCCATCAGCTTCGATGACACCGACTGCCCCAGGAACATGGCTGGGGCCGGCCAACTACCGCTCGTGGTGGCCCTTACCATTGCCAACGTGAAGATGTACCACGTTTTGGTGGATGGTGGGGCTGGACTGAACCTCATCAGTCACGCAGCCTTCCAGAAGCTGCAGATCCCGATGGCCAAGCTCGCCCATCAAGCCCGTTCTCAGGGGTAGGGCTGGGACAGGTCGTTCCCTACGGCCGCATCAGCCTCCCGGTGACCTTTGGGGCACCGGATAGCTACCGGACAGAGTACATTCTGTTCGACGTGGCCGAGATTGCCATGATCGGTAGGCCAGCCCTGTACCGATTCATGGCAGTAGCCCACTACGGCTATCTTGTCTTGAAGATGCCTACACCAACAGGCGTCCTCAAGGTTTGTGGAGACCGTGCTGCCGCAGTATTAGCCTTGGAAAGGCTTCAGGCGCTTACAGCAACTAGAGCGCCAGCCCTCAGCAGTACAGAACCAAACCAGCTCCACCTAAGTGCACGCCACCGTGCCTCTACCACCGCACCCCGCGTGCAACCCCTTGATGAGGACGACGTCCCCACAAGGCTCGTCCGAATCAGCGCCGATACCACCCAGACCACCCGGGTAGCCGGGGGCCTGGGTAGCATATAGGAAGGCGTGCTCGTTGCCCCCCTCCGGCATGAGGTCGATGTGCTGCATGACAGCCATCACCGAGGCCAGAGATCCTGAGGGAGGTGATGGAGCACTACTTAAAGGTCTTTCTCGATGTCCAGCCGTCCGACGAGATGGAGAGTCCGCCGCTCCCGGCGCTTGGCGAACCGTGTTATTATCCCGAAGGCCAGCGAGAAGCTCCGGAAGCGCATCCACTACACCAGTCTCAATAAGGCATGCCCTAAAGACCTATTTTTTCTTCCTATGATAGAGCAAATAGTAAACTCGATACTAGGCTGTGATATGCCGCGCTTCCCAAATGCTTGCTAGGGCTCCCATCAGACCCCTGTGTCTGAAGTAGTTGAAGGACGCCCTTTACCTGCTAATCCCGGTGTAAACTGGCTCGGCATAGCTAGGGGTCCCACGAATTTCCGGTCTTCGCGCAATGGCTTTAACCCCATACCACAGTAACCTGTTTCGCTACCAAGAAGCAAGCACCAGAAGACCAGACCTCGGATCCCCGACACAACCTCCCGGAGGACCAGCAGGACCTCCCGGAGCTCCCGGGACGTCAGCGGAGCTTCCCGCGAGGTCCAAAGCAGCCTGAGGACCCCCGAGTGTCGGGCACCCGGCGATCCCCCTAGGCTAAAAGCTATCCCCCACAGCTCCACGCGGCGGGCGATGCCGCCAAATGGGCGGCGGAACTACTGAAGTTTGATCTAGGTTCCCTTTCCCGTCATACAGACATTAACAGAGCATTAGTTCACTTGTGGCTGAAGTAGACGCACGCTCAGGGGGCCATGAAGACGATGAAACAGTACCCTGAGCCCTGACCTTCACCAGGCCTTATCGAATGATGTTCGTCGACGGCTCCTCGCGAAAGCAGGGGGGCGATGCTAGCGTACTGTTCCTCACACCATCGGGGGAGCAGTCTGGGTATGTGGCGCGTTTCAATTCCAAGGCAACCAACAACATAGCAAAGTATGGAGTGCTCATCCTTCTCGCTAGTCGTTGGCTCAGGGCAATCCCCAGTCTGGTTAACAACCAAGGCGGCGGAGACAGACCCCCTCGCCTTGGACCTGCACCACGTACCGCGCGCTAGCAAGGCCGCAGCTGACGACCTTTCAACGAGGGCCCCCACTGCCACCGGAGCCACTGTGCCTGAAGGGGGCCTCGAGAGGACGTTGCCGCGACCCACAGCCCGGCCCGCCGAGCCGGGCGAAGGGGGCTAGACCAGCACCTCGAAGCTGGCGGTCCCGGCGGCCATGAGCGCCGCCAAGGATCATAAGCGTCACTGGGGACTCTGTGCAACCCAGCGCTCAAGATCGAGATGCTCAAGTCAGACCCGATGCATGGATCACGGAGGTCCGGGACTACTTGAAAGACAATATCCTCCCTGATGAACGTGTATCCGCTGAACGGATTGCGCGCATGGCTAAGAGACACATGGCGGTAGAGGGGGATCTCTACCGACGTGGCGCCAACCACATCCTATTGCGGTGCATAACCCAGGGGGAAGGCTGCGACTTGTTCGCTGAGATCCATGGAGGCGAATGTGGGAGTCATTCTTCCTCACGCACGCTTGTCGGTAAAGCCTTTCGGCATGGCTTCTACTAGCCGGCAACACTCCAGGATGCCGTCGAGCTGGTCGAGAGCTGCTAAGTGTGCCTGTTCCACGCCGAGCAGATCCATACACCGGCTTGGACGGTACAGATGATCCAGCCCGCATGGCCATTTGCCGTACTGGGGCTGGACATCCCGGGCCTGGGACCACTCCCCAGAACCGAAGACAGGGACCCGCTCCCGAACCTTCGGAACACGGAACACCGCTGTAAGTTCTACCCCTAGAGCAACAATAGGGCAGTCCTTTCTTTTTGTAGTAATTTCCATAAAAGTCCGTAAACAGGGCTTGGAGCAACTAAGCCTCAGGGGACGGTCCAGGACTACGTTCAGCTTCGCCTGGTTCCGACCCCAAGCGCGTAGAGTCTTGCTTCCCTTGAGGTGGGTCGTGGCCTACATATGTGGCCCGCCTTCCCCCGTATGGAAATTTATATGAAAAGAAACCTACCCTACGTTGCTCTTTTTTGGTACTCATTTAATTTACTTATTAAATTTTTATGATTACCCTACTAACGCGTGCTCACTATGCGTTCGACTCCCTCTTCTCATTCTCATCTTTAGTCGGAATTTGCTGCAGATACGACTAAGGAATAGAGGGGGGGCCCCAAGGAGAATTACTTTTTCCTTACTTGTGTGCAGGACTTCTCAGCCTCAGCTCCCCGCAGGAGTATGGTAGGCGCATCCACCCAATAGAACGCACCTACCAGGGGGCCGCTACGGGATCGCGGTAGGCCAAAAACCCCAAGGTAAGATCAAAGGGCTAGCCCTCACAGGGGCGAGGTCCGAAGGCCCCATGTGTCCAGCGGGGCCGGACCTCCCACCTCTTTGAGGGGAGCTCCGGGGCCGCCGCGTGGTCTACAGAAGTCGGACCTCCCCCCTCTGCGGGGAGAGGCCCGGGGCCTCCACGTGCCCTGCAAGCCCGGACCTCCTCTCAGGCGGGAGCTCCGGGCCCGCCACGTGACCAACAGGCTCGGACCCCCCTCCGGTCTCGTGAGGCGGGTCCTGGAGACCTCCGAAACCCTTACTATACAGTGGGGACCCGGACAAGGTGTCTGTGCAGAGCTTCGAGATTGGTCAAGGCCTCCGAGTCCTTGCGGAGCTAAGGGCTCGGTCAGGAAAGGCCAAGAAGAAGACTAGGGCATACAGACACAGAAAGAAACAGGAGTCTGTCCATACAAAGGCTCCACGAGCTGGGCTACAGACTCAACAAAAATAAAAAAGGAAGTACAGGGCCTTGTGGACACGAGGGCAGATGCTTAGGGGTCCCCGGACTCCCGATGAAACCTAGAGGCCACGAGGGCAGCTAAGTCCTCGACTTCGGCCCTGGCAGCTTCCTCCTGGTCGGCGATGGGTCCTAAACGGACCGGCCCTAGAGAAAAGGAAGGGTCTCGGCTAACGAAGCACGACAGAACGTGCATCGCAACCTCCTTCGCAAGGCCTCGACCTTCCGCTTCCAGCTCGTCGGTGATCACTGATTCGAGCCGACCTAGCTCGTCGCCGAGAGACTCAAGGGCTGGGACCGCTTCGGAAACCGGCCGTGCTGGGGTCTCCACCTGCACAGGGCTAAAACCAAGAGGAGCCAAGGCGGATCCCGCCTTAGCAATGAAGCACCAGACCATCTGGGCCTCGGCAGTCCGCAAGGACTGGAGCCTCTCTACCTCTTGGCGAGCCGCTAGCTCGCGATCCATCGCCGCCTGAAGCTCCTTGGAAGACTGCTCCTTCCTCGCGGCGACAGCCAACTCACGGAGCTCCAGCTCCTCAGTCCGAGCCCTTAGCTCCTCCACCTTGGCCCTCAGCCGAGCGGTGGTCTTCTCCTCCTCGGCCGCAGCAGCGCGTTCCCGTTCAGCGATGGCGTGCTCCCGACGGGCTACCTGCAGCTGCAACTCCTCTGCGGCGGTGGAACACTCCTTGGCTTTGGCTTCAGCTTTTGCCAGAGCCTCGCGGTAGGTGGCACGAACCCGTTGGGCCTCTAACTCCAAGCGGCTAATGGCCTTCTTCTGGGTGCTAAGCAGAGCACTCATGGCCTCAAGCCTTGACTGCCTTGAGTCGAGGTCCGCTCGGGCCCGCTACTGCCAGCTGAGAAGGCGTTCCCTCTCGCCGGCCAATGCCTTCCGCTCCTGCTCAAAGGCAGATTGGAGCTGCCGGGTGCTGGTCTGGGCACGCTCCAGGGCGTCCCACACGGGCACCGGAGCAGGGGGAGCAGGAGTTGCGCCGCTGGACCCCCCGGACGAGTCCAAGGCCGGCGGGAGCGCCGGCGCCTCAGCAGCTACGGTGGGGCACTGTCCTAAGCAGGCCAGGGGGCCAGCAGGCACACCTACAGCAGCCCTCCCGGTCTCAAGACCTGGCTTCTGGGCTGGCGAAGGAGGGCGGGTAGGAGCAGATGCGGCCACTGCGGCCACTGCCCCCGCCGATTTGGGAGCTATGGGGGCCGCCGCGGTCCCCAGGTGCCGAGGCGCGGAGCCCCCTCTGGTTGAAGGCGGCCGGATAAGAGGCCCGCCCCTGGCAGCCGGTCGGTCCCTGCAAAGAAGAAGAAGCCCTCAGAATAAGAGAAGAGGCAGGAGCTCTGCTCCTATAAGTTAGAAAGGATAACACTTACTGGGCGGCATGAGCGCTCCAGCGAGCTTGCAGCACTGGCCTCTGGGCTGTAGCTAAACTGCCAGGACCAGCGGCTGGAACGGTCGCGGAGTGGGACGCCTGGACCTCCGGCGCGCTCGTCGGCGTCGCCCCACTAACATCTGTCCTGGGAGCCCCGCCGCTCGAGGGAGGATGGCGAGATACTTGGGCTGATTCGGATGGCAGCTGTCTGGGGAGAGACCCGCCGGGGGGCGGGCACACTCGGGACCTCTTCGGGTCGCCACCCGATGGACCAGCACCACCGGGAGATGGAAGCAAAGTAGCTCCGGCACCCTGGCTTGGCACAAGCGGCACCCTCGGAGGAGACCGAGCGCGTTTCTTCTCTAGATGCCCGGGGGCCGGCTCTTTCCCTTTCCCTTTATCGGCGGCTTGGGTTCCGTCGGCTTTGGGGGAGGGATTGGCAGCAGCGGAGGCCTCATGCCCTGATCCGGGGTGCTCGGTTCCTGGAATGGTGATACCCCGGAAGGCATCCCCGACCTGACGAACGGCAATCCCGATATCATCAAGGTTCGGCATCTTCCGCAGGAGCTCTGACCTCCTCTGAGGCTCCAAGAAGAGGGGGGTGGCAGAAGGCGGAAAGGCGGGGATGCCGCTGGGAATGTAGTCACCGCTCACCTTGCTCACCATCTCCTCCAGCTCCTCGTCGGAAGGGACAGAGCCAGGGCCTCTCTCCAGCCTGGTACAGTCCTGCTCACCGGTATAGTACCACGCTGGGCGGCCGCGTTGCTGCAAGGGAGCAATGCGGCGTGACACAAAGTCCATCAACACCATTA
The DNA here is from genome assembly GCA_030760725.1 of Neostapfia colusana. NCBI lineage: Eukaryota > Viridiplantae > Streptophyta > Magnoliopsida > Poales > Poaceae > Neostapfia > Neostapfia colusana. The sequence continues at coordinate 30,745,443 of JASWHV010000005.1, read as the reverse complement.
GAGACGTCAGCCCCTCGTTGGCCAAGAACCGGATCCGCTCCAAGACCGGAGTGTACTCCTGCTCCAGCTCGGGGATCTCCTCCCAGAAGCGGCTATCGGTGGTTGGGCTGGCGGTTGGGAGTTGTAGGCGATCGTGCTCGTTGGTCTGCACTACGACCCAGCTCTCCCTCCAGTTCTCCCACCTTGATGCGCTGAAGGGCAGGAGGTATCCGGAAACCTTGGGGTCTTTGCAGCGATGCTGGAAGTAATATGCCCCCATCTGAGTCTTTGAGCCGCGTCCAGTCGTCTGCAGCACAAAGAAGTGGCGGAAGAGCGTCACGGAGGCGTGCACCCCCACAAACATCTCGCAGAAGTGGACAAAAACTGCCGCCATGGCGAAGGAGTTGGGGGAGAGATGGTGGAGCTGGAGACCGTATGTCTCCAGCAGGGTGACGAAGAAGAAAGAAATCGGCGGAACGAACCCCGCCAGAGCATAAGCGGTGAAGAAGACTATCTCCCCCTTTTCCAGGACCAGGGGGAGAGATCCTCGGCGGAGCCGATGCTTCTGCTCTTCCGAGCGCCAGCCCAGCAGCCTGCGCACTGGCCCGAGCTCGGAGGAGCGAACGAGGCGCGTCGGAAGCAAGTTGGAAGCCATAGCGAAAGAAGAAGCCGGGGCGCAAGAGTTCAAGGGAAGTACGAGCGCAATGCGAAGGGAAGCCGCGATGCGGGAGAGATCCCCTTTTAAAACTTTCCAGGGATGGTTCGAGGTAATTTGAAAACCTCCGGAAACATCGCATCGGCGACCTCGTCGGCTCCGAGACTGGGCGCCGATGAAAGCTGGGCCCAAGCCACTTAACTAAAGCGGTGGGGTCAAGGAGTCGGTCTCCTGAGAAGATGAGCCGGCAAGGCACTTCGGCGGTTCCCGAAGAAAGCACCGCAACGTGCAGAAGTGGCAGCCTTGGGAACCGCCGCAGTAAAAGCAATCATCAAGTGAGCGCACGCTCTCACGACCCCGCGACCGTTCGTGCTCCGGCAGCGGCCAATTCGGGACTTAGAGAAAGTGCGCGGATCGGAAGAGACGGAGGACCCACCTCGGGCTCGCTATCTCCCCCGAGATGGGCCCGGGGGCCACTGTCGGTACCTGAGATATGGGGTACCCCCGCGCACAGGGTAAAATGCCTAAGGTACTCGCCCTTCTCCGCAGGGAGAGCTCCGAAGGCGCCACGCGTCCGGCGGGGCCGGACCTCCCTCTCCTCAGAGGAGAGCTCCGGGCCTGCCACGTGGCATACAGAAGCCGGACCTCCCCCTCCGCGGGAGAGAGGTCCGAAGACGCCACGCGTACAGCGGGGCCGGGCCTCCCTCTCCGCAGAGGAGAGCTCCGGGCCTGCCACGTGGCATACAGAGGCTGGACCTCCCCCTCCGCGGGGAGAGGTCCGGAGGCTCCACGTGCCCTGCAGGCCTGGCCCTTCTCGCCTCAGAGAAGGGCTCCGGACCCGCCACGTGGCCAGAAGACTGGTGCTGCCTGCCCCCGAGCGGTAGGCGGCGGGCGTAAAGGCGCCCCACACCTTGCCCGTACAAGGTATTCAAGGCCCCGCGTCTTCCCAAGACGCGGAAACGCGGAGCACGCGTCTGTCAGGTGCCGTTGCGCCCAGTCGCATCACAGACTGGCGCGCGGTGTCAGAACCTGCCAGCTAATAAACGCAGCGACAAGACATCCCATGCCGCCTGCGCCGTCATCAACCACTACGACTAGCATGCGGCATGGGCAGGGCGGCAAGATGAAGACTCAGAAGCCTTCGACCAGAGGCAACTACCAGCGTAACTACAGATACGGTAGATAATAGACAATCTTCCCGGGACCACCTGTCGGGTCCCGGCTCCCCTTGTAAGCCGCCCGAGTCTTGGACTATAAAAGGCTCGGGTAGGCGTCGATAGCAAGGGTTCGCACTTTGCAACTCATACGCTAGCCATACACTCTCAAGCTGTAACTCACCCCCAAGCTCAGGCCTCCGGCCCTGAGCAGCAAGCAATACAGCGAGCTCCATAGCTCGCCGTGGACGTAGGGTTTTACGCTCCGGCGGCCTGAACCACGTAAAACTCGCTGTGTCAAGCTCTCGCTAACTCGTCCATCCGCGCAAGCTTTCCGCTAGGAGACTAGCCCCGCCGAAAAAAGAACCTCCGCGGGCTGCCCAGTGCAGGCCCGGGGGAAGTGTCGATCGCACACTTCGACAGCATGTGTAGTGCGCAATGCTTCTAGGGAAGGCGTGAGCCTTGAATGCGAAGCCTGACAATGAACTTCCTTCTTGACTTCGTCAACCCACGGCCCACGACAGATCGTGGGGCACGTGGCATCTTTGGAACTCTTATCGACGGGTTCGGAGCCAGGGGACACGTGGCAGCTCCGGACCTCACCTCAGCGAGGAGGCTCAGACAGGAGCCCAGGGCATGTGTCAGCACCGGAGCTGCCCTCAGCAGTTAGGTGGCCCTAAGCTAGGGGACACGTTGCAGCTCCGAACCTCACCTCAACGGGGAGGCTAAGACTGGAGCCGAGGGAATGTGTTTTCTCCGGAGCTGTCCTCAGCAGGGAGGTGGCTCTGAGCCAGGGGACACGTGGCAGCTCCGGACCTTACCTCAGCGGGGAGGCTCGGACCGGAGTCTAGGGCACGTGTCAGCACTGGAGCTATCCTCAGTAGGGAGGTGGCTCTGAGCCAGGGGACACGTGGCAGCTCTGGACCTCACCTCGGTGGGGAGGCTTGGACCAGAGCCCTGGGCACGTGTCAGCTCCGGAGCTGTCCTCAGCAGGGAGGTGGCTCTGAGCCGGGAGACACGTGGCAGCTCCGGATCTTACATCAGTAGGGAGGCTCGAACCAGAGCCCAGGGCATGTGTCGGCTCTGGAACTCAAGCGCACGTGGCATCCCTAGGACTGACCATGGAGCCAAGGACACGTGGCCACGCTGGGGACCACCTCAACAGGGAGGCGGGGCCCAGGCCGTATTTTACCCTCTACGCGGGGGTACCCGGTCTGCAGGGTACCGACAGTGGCCCCGGGCCCATCTCGGGGGAGGTATCGAGCCCGTAGATGGGGCCTCCATCTATCCCATGTGGCAGTTTTGAACCTGCATTTTGGAAGCCGAAGTGGTGGTGAGATTTATGCAGAGTGGACGAGTGGTTGTACCTGGGAGACGAAAAAGGCTGCACATCCTTGGCGTAGTGGGCGTATTCGTCAGTCAAAGCAGCAGCATGTCGTCGTGTCTACTCTTGATTGACGGGTCACAACGACGTACTCGAGGGGTTGCCTTGGGGTAATTACTGCGGCAGCCCATGGGTCGCAGGTCTACCGCGCTGCTCTATTCGGGAACCGCCGGACGTTCCCGAGATGTTACTCGCCTGGCACCCAGTGCCTGATGGGTGGACCTGGGTCCTACCCATCAAAGGGGGAGGTGAGTGCCGAGGTGACGTGCTCGAGGGGTTGCCTCGGGGCACTTACTGCGGCAACCAACGGGTTGGATGCTACAGGTCCACCGCACCTCTCTTCTCAGAAACCGCCGGACGTTCCCGAGATGTTACTCGCCAGGCTCCCACTGTCTGACGGGTGGACCTGGGTCCTACCCATCAAAGGGGGAGGTGAGTACCGAGGCGTCGTGCTCGAGGGGTTGCCTTGGGGCACTTACTGTGGCAACCATCGGGTTGGTCACTACAGCTCTACCGCACCGCTCTCCTCGAGAACCGCAGGACATTCCCGGGAGGTTACCCACCCAGCCCCTAGTGTCTGATGGGTGGACCTGGATCCTACACATCATTGGGGGAGGCGAATAGCCCACGGCGTGCAGAGGTGGAAGCAGAATCGTCACACCGGTTACCCTGCCAGAGGTCACAGATGTGTATAAAAGGAGGCCTTCCGTTGTTGAGTGGTGCCCTCCATCATGCGTCCTTTGTCCTTCTCTTGCACGCTAGAAGCCTCCGCTTCCCAGCACTCTCGCCCACCTTATGCTCTTACACCGGTAGCCGTCTTCGTCCACTTTTGCGAGATGTTCGTGTGTGTGCGGCCTTCGATGCGGCTCTCTGAGGCATCCTTCTCCTTGACGGTCCTGGATTGAAGCACAAGCCATCCGAATGGCACACCGATTGTAAGGGAAGCCATCGGGGACAGATCCTCGATTCGCAAGGTGTCTCTACACCTATGTCGTGTGGGGCATGTCCTCTAGGTGCCTTGCCGGAGAAGGGCGATCTGCCGGCACCGAAAGAAGGTTAAGTCCAGAGTGGTCAAGCCTTCCTCCGTCAGGCACTGTTGTGGACAACCAAATCTGCCATAGATGGTGTTTGGCCGACACAACACTGGATGTCACCGTTGTCTCGCAGCAGCAGATCGGTGATGCCTGACGAGAACTGAGGCGTCAGACTGATACGTTAACCGCTGTCCTCGGTCTTAGAGCAGGTGACCGTCTCTCTGCGCAGAGATTGGCTTGGGGGACAACCAAGTATGCCAGGGAGCAGAAGATTGCTCGACTTGTAGCTGTTAAGTTCCTTAGTTGCCTTGTATCCTTTTTTGTATGCCGGAACTCTATCATTAATGAAAACTCTTTGTTTTTAGTCTTGTATTGTCCTGAGTTGTTAATGTATACTTCGGACCCTTGGCAGCGCAAGGGTCCGGAATGACTTAGACGACCTGGATAGCTATTTGCCAATGTACTGAGCTTGTTCCTCCAGGTCCTTAGCAGCGTAAGGACCCAGGGCGCTCCGGCAGTGTGGCTTCCACTCGTTCTGGGTTCTTGGCGGCGCAAGGACTTAAGGGAAGTTCGGCCCTTGTCTTCAGCTTGTCCTAGGGAGACACGTGGCATCTCCGGACCTTACCTTGGTGTCAAAGTCCCAAAAATATGAATACAAAGAAACTAAAGTTTGCACAAGCATATGGTTTCATGTGTATGAAAAATGGGACTTGTTTAAACTTTCCCATGTGATGATGCACGTGAGAGCTCTCTCTACACAAGCTCATGTTTAATTGCTTGTTTGGGACTAAGGTAGATTAAAACCACAGGTTTGAAGTCACATTTGCCATGGAATGTTTAAAAATCAGATTTTGGAACTAAATGGTTCAACTCAAATTTCAAATGAGGGCAACACAATGGTTTGCAAACTGTTGTGTTCAAACTCTTATTTGCAGCAGCTAAATCAAAAATCAGATTTCATATTTGAATTCCTTAGGTCCAAATTATTGGGAATGCAAAGTTTCATGAATTTTGGAGATGTTTTGCTACCCATTTTCCAAAAGGACTTAAATTTGTAATGAATTCAAATACACATTTGAATTTGGATGGAATTTGCCCAATTATCCAAATACAATTCAGATTTGAGTTATTCACAATTGAATTGGTCATTTGCCAAAATTTGTAGATGTTTGAGAGGATAAGAGGGAGAGTGGGACCCACTGGTCAGTTTGTCCAAATATCTGAAAATGAGTTGGTCCCCTGTTTTCCACTCGAAGCAACCAAAGCCACCGAGACAAACCCGAGGGCTCCTCACCGTGCGACACAGATACAAGCCGGAACCACCTCCTCTCTGTTTTTCCTCGCCCTGGCACTCCCCTCAGTGATCTCATCACTTCATCCCGTGTTCCTTTTGCCCACAGAACCGAGCACCGTCTCTGTTTTCTTGCTCGCTCGCGCTCAAGAACAGAGAAGCCACCACCACACCGTAGTAGCACAGGAGCCGGTTTTCTCTCACGTGCAAGCCCCAGCAGAGTAGCAAATCGACACCACAATAACCCCCACGACCTCCTCAGACCACCACCAATTGGTGTTCAGCCCTCCTACCTCGAGAACAAGTTTTTCCCGCCGCGACCGAGAGCAACAACCGAAGGGCAGCTCTCCTGGACAGCCTCACCCAGAGTTTCTCACAGTGAAGCAAGGGCACCTTTGGACGATCCAAGGTTCCATGCTGCTCACCTCCGAAGCTCAAGTCCAACCGTGGATCGTCACCGGCAGAATTCCAGTTTTTGTCCCGACCGGTGCAAAACAACACGCGTGTAAGGAACTTCAAAATTCCCGATTGATTCTTGTTTAGAGACCACAAAATTGCACCCAAATAAGCTACAGTCGATGGCGAACAAGTTTTCTTTGCAACCCTAGCATGAAATCATGTGTAGCCGGCGTAATTGGAGGTTTTCCGATGGCGGCAGTGGCGGGAAGCCTCGGGCGCATGGTGAGATCATGGTTAGAGCCATTCCCGGGCTCTTTCATCACCATGTCGAGCTTCTATAGCAACCACTGGTGCTGTTGGGTCAAAATTCATCAAGTTTGGCATGTTAGAGCATCGGGTTAGCGCCGCCGAAGCTTCACCGAGCCGCCACACCGATGCGAGCTATGTTAGCCGTCGCCAGCCGGGGGAAGTTCTCCCACCGTGTTCCTTGCATGATTTTAGACACTAGCGGTGAGTTATAGCTCGGGAGATGGCCGGACGACTGGTTTTCGAGGAGCTGCGGCGAGCTCGGGCGGCGCTGGCGCGCGGGAGTCGCGAGGTTGAAGAAGACCTGGACGGGCCCGCTGTCAGGGGGAGAAACAATTAACCGGGATTCTCTGTTGCACTGGATCAGTCTGTGGCTGCGCGGGAAGGACCCTGTGGCCCCGTGTATCTTCGTTTCAGAGAGTGACACGTGGCCCCTGGACCCACCGTCAGCATTTGAACTTTTCCCTCGATTTAATTCAAATTCAGATTTCCTCCAAACTTTAGAAGAGCATAACTTTTGCTAGAAGACTCCAAACTTAGTGATTAAAATTAAGTTAGATTCAGATTGAAAAACTATAACCAAATATGCAACTCAATTTGTATGAAAGTCAATAAATGATTCTGAAAAATTCTTTAAATATTTTCAGCAAATGAATTTTAGAGGGAATTTGGTTCATCCGAAATTCCTCAATTTTTTCAGAATAATCCTTAGGATGTTATTGAACTCCTGTAAAATTTCAGCTCATTTGGAGTTGATTTGGTTAGTAGAATTCAGATTTCAAGTTGCTGTGTTCAAATGAATACATAAACTTTTTCAGAGCATTCCCAAAACTTGAAAATTTAATTCTGGGCAATTCTTAGCTCCAAAAACCCTAGATAAATTCATGCATGCTCTATGAACTATAGTTGAAATTTTAGTTCACTAAGTTTGACATGAATATGTAAGTTACTTCAGAATTAATTCCTTTTTGCTTAATTGCTTAGAGAATTGTTCTGAATAAACCACTCAGTGAAAAGTGATAATTTTTGGTCCGGATGACTTTCTTGTGACTAGGAACTCACATGAAAATTTTTAGCTCCATTGGTTCTCTGGATCATTACTGTCCTGTTTAACCTCTTTGGGTGATTAAAACACAAGTGATGAAAAGCACTTAGCCAATTTGTCTAAGTGCGCTGTCGACACATCCCCGGGCCGTGGGACACGTGGCGCACGCGGAGCTCACCCCTGCGGAGGGGGGTGAGGTACGGCACCGCTGGACACGTGTCACCCTTGGAGCTCACCTCCACGGAGGGGGTGAGGTCCGGCACCGCTGGACACGTGTCGCCCTCAGAGCTCACCTCCGTGGAGGGGGTGAGGTCCAGCACCGCTGGACACGTGTCGCTCTCGGAGCTCACCTCCGCGGAGGGGGTGAGGTCCGGCACCCGCTGGACACATGGCGCCCTCGGGGCTCACCTCTGAGGAGAAGGGAGATCCGACCCCGCTGGACATGTGGCGCTCTCGGAGCTCGCCCCTGCGGAGGGAGCGGGGCCCGGCTCTACTGGCCACGTGGCAGGCCCGGAGCTCACCTCTGAGGAAAGGGGAGGCCCGGCCCCGCCAGACACATGGCACTTTAGGAGCTCACCCCTGCGGAAGGGGTGAGGTCCCTAGGTGGTTTCTTTTCTACTGTTCGCGGAGGTACCCGGTACAGAGGGTACCGACACAATTTCCCCAAATTTTCCCCACATTGCTGCCGCACCTACCTGATAAGATAAGTTTGTTAAGACCCAAAATTGAGTAGGACTCTTATTTGAGCTCCAACTGGAGTAGGACTATTCTTTTTCCCCTTATAATTAGAACCCAAAACCACCTTTGGCCGTAACCCCTTTTCCTTTTTCTTCCTCCCAAGTCGGCGACTTGGAGGCCCTAGCCCCCAACTCGCCGAGCTAACCCCCCCCCCCCCCCCCCCACCGGAGTTCAGTCACCGGTGAGCTCCTGCTGCTGCCATTGCTAGGAGGAAGACACTGCCACCAAAAGGAAGTGAGGTAGGTCTTCGTTACCTATCTTATGACGTCGTCGCTGTTTCTACGCATCCGTTTTCTTCACTCCTTTCGAGCAGAAACTTTTACCTGTGGACAGATCATGTTTTGATTGGTTTCTGACGGTGGAATTGATCTAGATCTTGAGTCAAGATCATCACCACGTCCACACTTGATCCCTACACCTTTGTTCATCATAAAACCCCATGAAAGCCATTAAAACATGCAAGAACACGTACAAACTAGGTTTAATGAAACAGCACCATAGGATTTGCATTCATCTACACCATTGCATCTTGAGTAGAGTTGTGCATGATGTTTGATTACTGTAAATTTTGTATGTGCGTGGTCGTGAGTAGAAGGACAAATTCAGGAAGCCATCTACGAAGAACTACAGCACCAAGATTTTGAGACGCTCGGACAACAAGAGCCACGGGAGCAAGGCAAGTGCCGCTTGACCATATTGATCCCATGTTTTGAAACTGTTTTGTTTGCGGAAACGTGTATGCTTGAGTCAACTTGATGGGACACCCTTTTACAGGAGTTTACTAGTTTTGTTAACCATCCTTGTCGCTGGGAAAGTTGATGAGTCGGGTATGGTCGTTTTTCCTTTTTGCTTCGCTTAATCCACGGGATACGGGAAGCGGAATTAAAACATGGATAGCTACTGCACTCATATGAATAATGATAATGAGAACTTGATGATGATAATGAGCATGGAATCGGGGGAGATCTAGGCAAGCTTGGTTCGTGGATGTTGCTGAATGAGATGGTTGTTTACTTGCCATAGATCTAAGGACCGGATCATGCCAGCACATGCCAGGAAAACAGTGCCACCACAAGACCAAATATGGGTGCGGCTTCGCTGACTAATTAGGTGTGTTGCTAGTTTGTTATGGACCGTGGATGGCCCGGGGAATGGGAGTCGAGAGAGGACTGCCCTGGGAACTGCATGGTACAAGAGGGGGCCCGTAGGTGGGAGAATGGTGATTCGAGCCTGCCGGTGAAACCTTAGTGAGTCCATACATCTAGTAGCCCCTTTGTAAAGGATATTTTGTGATCTCTTGGCCATACACCGACGGTTGTGTACTGGTATAATGGAGGTTCCGCAGTCGCCAACGGGTGATGAAATCACAAACTTGTGGTTAAAGTGGTGCCACCTCTGCAGAGTGTAAAACTATCATGATAGACGTGCTTACGGTCACAAGCACCTGACTAACTCACATGATTAGAAAGGAAAACTTGGGATGGATGTTCGGTATGGTTATGGTATGGTCATTGGGATTGGTTTTGGGACTGTTATGAGTCATGAAAATAAGTTTGGCTTCGGTTATATGAATATGAGATGGTTATGAATGTTTATGAGTATGAGATGAACTTGAGAAAGGTTAATGGCTGGTTGAGACTTGAGAAAAGGGTGAGTTATGATGGAGAAAAAGATGCTGAATTACTTGGTCATGTTGGGATAAATATCACTTAGAAATAGTTGCTGTTTTTATCATTGTTTGTGAAACAAAATTTGCTTGCTGCAATGCGCCTTTTTATTCCTACCTTGTTGTAAGCTACATGTCATACTTTTCCGCACTTGCTGAGTACGTCATGTACTCAACCTTGCATTATCACATAAACATCAGCAACAGGAGAAGAGTACTTCGAGGACCATGTGGAGTACTAGGCGTGCGAACTACCGTTAACATGCTTGTGGAGTTGAAGATGGAGCCGCTGCTGTTTAGTTATTTTCCGCTGTCGTTTAGAGACTTCCGCTGCAAGAATAAGTTAGAGAATTATGAATGAGACAATGAGTCAATGTAATAAAGTACTTAAACACTATTTATTCGTGGTTATATTCTGAATTCAGTTTGTGGATTACATGTGTATAAGTGATGAACATCCTGAGAACACATATGCATTAACTCGGTTCTGTTTCATGGAACCGGGTGTCACAGATTGGTATCAGAGCCACGTTGACCGTAGGATGCAAGCCTAGGTAGAATGGACACTCTAAAACACATAGGAACACCCCTCTAAACTGCTATTTTCGAAAATTGCTTGCTGCTGCATTTTTTTGTCAATTCAGCTACCGCAAAGTGCTATTTTCAGCCCCTCTTTTCCCTTCTTTTGGACAACAACACTTTTGCTTTCTTGCTTCATAGCTTCTGAAGTTTTGAAGTAATTTCTTCTTTCTATTAAGTTTTTCATGCCCTATTTATAGATTCCGGTGATCCGGAGCACGACACGCATAAGTACTCGTTCACCACCACGTGGGAGTGCACTTAACCCCATTGAGGTGTCTGATGGACCACCCCCATCACACGGCGGGAACAGCACCAGTTCACATGCTTAAGTTTAGGATTCCCATTGAATAACCTGTAATAGGAACGTTTAAATCATAGTAGCATGAATAGGAGTGGTGTGTTGAATTTTTGTGATGATTGCTTGTGTTTGTGTGCTAGTGTGAGATGTGGGACGCTTCTGCGAAAGTCCACATCCACACATAGTAGGGAGATGTGAGATGCTTCGGCATGTGTTCACATCCTCATATAGGCTAAAATTAATAAAAGAAGATATTTAGTTCATACCCTTGATGCATATAGTTGGGGGGATCAATCTAAACTTCTCTTTTCTATTCTACCCAACTCTCTCTCATAGATGGTGAGGGAAAACGCCAGCCATCAAAGGAGGAACGTTCATGGCAACCATGAACCACAAGAGGATGGCCACGTTGAAGTTCCTAAAAATGCCAACCCGGGGGCTGATGCAAACAACCTTGAACGGTTGATGGCTATGCAGAACCAGCTCATGCAAACTATGATACAAACTTTAGGACAGCTGCAATCCAACAACCACTACAATCCTAACCCCGTTCCTGCACCCCCCACCACCACCACCACCGCCAGCTCACAACAGATTGGGAGAGTTCATGAGGAGTCGACCATCTACTTTTGCACAAGCTAATGATCCCACGGATGCTGATGATTGGTTAAAATCCATGGAAAAGAAGCTTGCTATTGTTTAGTGCAATGATCGGGAAAAAGTTCTCTTTGCATTGCACCAACTCATGGGAGCAGCCGCTGACTGGTGGGACGCTCTCTGCAATGCTCATGACAACCAGGAGACAATCACTTGGGCTGAGTTGAAGGAGAGTTTCCGCTCTCATTACGTCCCTGCTGGAGTCATGATGCTTAAAAGGCAAGAGTTCGAAGGTCTCCGCCAAGGAAAGAAGAGCGTGAATGAGTACCTAAACAAGTTCACGCAGTTGTCAAGGTATGCTCCCGAAGACGTCAACTCGGATCAAAGGAAGCAATACTTGTTCATGAGAGGATTGAACAATGAGATCCAAGTACAATTGCTCAACAATGATTATGCGAGCTTCCAGAAGCACGTTAACAAAGCTATAGTGGTTGAGAGCAAGATCCGTGAGATCGAGCAAGAGGGCAAGAGGAAGATGCCATACTAGCCTCAAGGGAGCAATGTACGTCCCCGTTTCATGCCCCCATCTGCACCACAGTACGGCTCGTCCGCTTCTACTTTCTGCCCTGCAAACCCACATCACCCTAATCAACCACCGCAACAACGTCCTGTTATGCAAGCACCTCGTATGCCTTTGCCTACTACACCCCGTCCCAACCTAGGCGCCTATGCTCAAAACCAACCTCACCCCAACATTCCTACTCTTTTGGGCAACAAAGCATGCTTTTCATGCGGAGAGGCAGGAGACTTTGCAAGTCAATGCCCAAAGAAAGGCCATGGACATCCAAGCAACACGCCCAAGCAGAACCCACGGCCGAATAGAGGAGCTAATCAAGGTAACCGTGGGCAGCAGAACTACGCTCGTAGCAACGTGAATCATGTCTCCGCTGAGGAAGCACAAAAAGCTGAGGACGTCGTGATTGGTATGTTCCTTGCCAACTCCAACCCAGCCACTGTTTTATTTGATTCCAGAGCATCACATTCATTCATATCATCCAAGTATGTTGCCAAGTATAATCTGCCCATATCACACATGAAACACACTATGTTGGTTAATTCTCCCGGTGGAGAGATGAGGACTAATATAGTACGTCTGAAAGTAAACCTTAAAATAAGGGGGGTAGACTTTCTTGCCAACCTTATTGTCTTAGATTCCCAAGGGATTGAAACTTGGGATGGATTGGCTAAGAAAGCACAACAGAGTAATTCAATGTGCTGAGAGGAGCGTGCAGTTGACAAATGAGCATGGTACTCGTATTGAGTTTGAGTCAGCCCAACCGGCAACCGAGAAGGCAGCGTTGAACCACGTCGAAGAAGCAACATTGGAAAGCATTCCAGTGGTTCAAGAATTTTCAGATGTGTTCCCGGAAGAACTTCCAGCTATGCCACCTGACGGGGACATTGAATTTGCCATTGATTTAGTACCTGGAACTGCACCTATAGCGAAGAGGCCATATAGGATGCCCGTTAATGAACTAGTGGAACTTAAGAAGCAAATTCAAGAGCAGCTAGAAAAGGGTTTTATACGCCCAAGCTCATCACCATGGGGAGCCCCCGTGCTCTTCGTAGACAAGAAGGATGGGACCCAAAGGATGTGTGTGGATTATAGGTCTCTCAATGAGGTGACGATCAAGAATAAATACCCGCTGCCCCGTATAGAGGACCTATTCGACCAAATGAAAGGTGCCCAAATTTTCTCCAAGATTGACCTTCGGTCAGGATACTTCCAGCTGAAGATTAAGCCCTCCGACATACCCAAGACTGCATTTCGAACACGGTATGGTTCGTATGAATATACCGTTATGTCTTTTGGGTTAACGAATGCACCCACATATTTTATGTACCTCATGAATAAGGTCTTCATGGAGTACTTGGACAAGTTCGTCGTGGTTTTCATCGACGATATCATGGTGTATTCAAAAAGCGAGGAAAAGAACATGAAGAACATTTGACATTGACATTGCAGAAACTGCGAGAGCATTAATTGTATGCCAAGTTCAGCAAGTGTCAATTTTGGCTAAAGGAGATATCGTTCCTAGGCCACATCATCTTCGAGAGAGGAGTATCGGTTGATCCCGGAAAAGTGGGAGATGTTCTGAAGTGAACCAACCGCAGAATTTAGAGATATTCAGAGTTTCCTTGGGATGACATGATACTACCGACGGTCCATCAAGATTTATCCAAAATAGCAAAGCCTATGACTGAATTGCCAATGAAGGGAAAAGCATTTCAGTGGACACCAGTGTGCCAAGAAAGCTTTGAGGAGCTCAAGAAAAAACTAACCACAGCGCCGGTTTTGGTATTGCCTGACGTGAGCAAGAGCTTTGATATGTATTGTGACGCATCAAGACAAGGGCTTGGATGTGTGCTCATGCAAGAAGGACAAGTGGTAGCCTATGCGTCGAGGCAACTAAAGAAACACGTGCTGAATTACCCCACACATGACTTGGAACTTGCAGCCGTGGTACATGACCTAAACATTTGGAGGCATTATATCCTTGGCCACCGATGTGAGATCTATACGGATCACAAAAGCCTCAAGTATATATTCACGCAAACGGATCTAAATTTGAGACAACGTCGATGGTTGGAAGGATTATGATGTTGGAATCAATTATCACCCAGGAAATGCCAATGTAGTAGCTGATGCGTTGAGCCGAAAGGGAGCATGTCACCAACTCACGGTTCGGGAGCTACTGCCCGAGCTGCGCAAGGAGTTCAAACGGTTACATCTCGGGTTCTTGAACGAGATGGAAGTGATAGAACTCAACTCTTCGCTGGAATAAAAGATACGAGATGGCCAAGCAACGGATGAGGAAATCTAGGAAATCAAGGAAAGAATCGGACAAGGCATAGAAAAGGATTTCAAGGAAGACGAGAAAGGCACGCTTTGGTTAGGGAAAAGGGTTTGTGTGCCTAACGTGAAGCACATCCGCGACACGATATTAAAGGAGGCACATGACTCACCTTATTCCATGCATCCCGGCTGTACAAAGATGTACAAGGACCTGAAAACTATCTATTGGTGGTATGGTATGAAAAGGGACATAGCCGAATATGTTGCCTTATGCGACACGTGCCAACGGGTGAAGGCCAAACATCAAAGACCCGCTTGACTGTTGCAACCATTGAAAGTACCCGAGTGGAAGTGGGAAGACATCAGCTTGGATTTCATTGTCGGATTTCCACGTACTCGGTCGGGTTACGACTCCATTTGGGTTATTGTGGACCGATTGACGAAAACAGCCCATTTCCTTCCGGTTAGAACCACGTACCGCATCGCGGAACTAGCCGAGCTGTATATGGAGCAAATCGTGTGTCGCCATGGAGTTCCGAAGAGGATAGTTTCAGATCAGGGTTCTCAATTTACCTCTAGGTTCTAGAAGAAGCTGCATAAACCATGGGTACACGGCTGAATTTCAGCTCCGCTTATCACCAGCAAACTGACGGGCAAACTGAGAGGATAAATCAAATTTTGGAAGACATGTTGAGAGCTTGCGCCTTGAAACATGGGCGTAGTTGGGATAGGAGCTTGCCGTATGCTGAATTCTTATACAACAACAGCTATCAAGCCAGCTTGGATATGTCACCTTTCGAAGCATTGTATGGTATACGGTGTAGAACGCCGCTGTTCTGGAATGAGACCAGAGAGAGCCAAGTGTTTGGACCCGAAGTGCTCCAAGACGCCGAAAGGCAAGTCCAAACGATACGAGGAAATTTGAAGGCGGCTCAGTCACGACAAAAAGGTTATGCGTACAATAGACGAAGAAGATTGACCTTCGAAGTAGGAGACTTCGTGTACCTTAAGGTATCGCCTATCCGAGGCCAACGACGGTTCAACGTCAAGGGCAAATTAGCACCTCGCTACATCGGGCCATTTAAGATTTTGGGCAAGCGAGGAGAAGTAGCCTATCAACTAGAGCTGCCAACGCACCTCTACGACGTACACGACGTGTTTCACGTGTCCCAACTCAAGAAGTGCTTAAGAGTACCGGAAGAACAATTACCGATGGATGAGCTCGAGCTTCAAGAGGATCTGACCTATGTGGAGCACCCCATCCAAGTTTTGGACGTGAAAGAAAGGGTCACGAGGAACAAAGTGATCCGTTGGTGCAAGGTACAGTGGAGCCATCACACGGAAGCTGAATCTACATGGGAGCGTGAGGAAGACCTCAAGGCAGAATTCCCTCATCTATTCTCTACTCTATCGAATATCGAGGGCGAGATTAAGTTTAAGGGGGGTAGGTTTGTAATACCCTCAAATTCAATTCCATGCATTCATACATTTTTCATATAGAGAAACATTAAAAAGAAGTAGAAATGGAGAAAGGATCATAAAAATGATGGGGAATGGGAAAAAGATAGCTGAAATGAGCCAATCCCAATTTGTCTAAGTGCGCTGTCGACACATCCCCTGGCCGCGGGACACGTGGCACCCGCGGAGCTCACCCCTGCGGAGGGGGGTGAGTTCCGGCACCGCTGGACACGTGTCGCCCTCGGAGCTCACCTCCGCGGAGGGGGTGAGGTCTGGCACCGCTGGACACGTGTCACCCTAGGAGCTCACCTCCACGGAGGGTGTGAGATCCGGCACCACTGGACACGTGTCGCCCTCGGAGCTCACCTCCACGGAGGGGGTGAGGTCCGGCACCGCTGGACACGTGTCGCTCTCGGAGCTCACCTGCGTGGAGGGGGTGAGGTCCGGCACCCGCTGGACACGTGGCACCCTCGGGGCTCGTCTCTGAGGAGAAGGGAGGTCCAACCCTGCTGTACACGTGGCACTCTCGGAGCTCGCCCCTGCGGAGGGGGCGAGGCCCGGCTCTACTAGCCACGTGGCAGGCCCAAAGCTCACCTCTGAGAATAGGGGAAGCCCGGCCCCGCCAGACACTGGCACTTTCAGAGATCATCCCTGCGGAAGGGGCGAGGTCCTTAGGCGGTTTTTTTCTACTGTTCTCGGGGGTACCCGGTGCAGAGGGTACCGACACAATTTCCCCAAATTTTCCCCACATTGCTGCCGCACCTAACTGAGAAGAATAGTTTGTTAAGATCCAAAATTGAGTAGGACTCTTATTTGAGCTCCAATTGGAGTAGTACTCTTCTTTTTCCCCTTATAAATAGAACCCAAAACCCCCTTTGGCCGTAACCCCTTTCCCTTTTTCTTCCTCCCAAGTCGGCGACATGGAGGCCCTAGCCCCCAACTCGCTGAGCTAAAACCCCCCCTCGCCGGAGTTCAGTCGCCGGTGAGCCCTTGCTGCTGCCATTGCTAGGAGGAAGACCCTGCCACCAAAAGGAAGTGAGGTAGGTCTTCG
The DNA here is from genome assembly GCA_030760725.1 of Neostapfia colusana. Lineage (NCBI taxonomy): Eukaryota > Viridiplantae > Streptophyta > Magnoliopsida > Poales > Poaceae > Neostapfia > Neostapfia colusana. Next base: position 30,728,949 of record JASWHV010000005.1, on the reverse strand, counting down.
TTACCTATCTTATGACGTCGTCTCTGTTTCTACGCATTCGTTTTCTTCGCTCCTTTCGAGCAGAAACTTTTACGTGTGGACAGATCGTGTTATGATCGGTTTTTGACGGTGGAATTGATCTAGATCTTGAGTCAATATCATCACCACGTCCACACTTGATCCGTACACCTTTGTTCATCATAAAACCCCATGAAAACCATTAAAACATGCAGAACACGTACAAACAAGGTTTAATGAAACAGCACCATAGGATTTGCATTCATCTACACCATTGCATCTTGAGTAGAGTTGTGCATGATGTTTGATTACTGTAAATTTTGTATGTGCATGGTAGTGAGTAGAAGGACAAGCTCAGGAAGCCATCTACGAAGAACTACAGCACCAATACTTCAAGACGCTCGGACAACAAGAGCCACGGGAGCAAGGCAAGTGCCCCTTGACCATATTGATCTCATGTTTTGAAACTGTTTTGTTTGCGAAAATGTGTATGCTTGAGTCAACTTGATGGGACACCCTTTTATAGGAGTTTACTAGTTTTGCTAACCATCCTTGTCGCTTGGAAAGTTGATGAGTCGGATATGGTCGTTTTTCCTTTTTGCTTCGCTTAATCCACGGGATACGGGAAGCGGAATTAAAACATGGATAGCTACTGCACTCATATGAATAATGATAATGAGAACTTGATGATGATAATGAGCATGGAATCGGGTGAGATCTAGGCAAGCTTGGTTCGTGGATGTTGCTGAATGAGATGGTGGTTTACTTGCCGTAGATCTAAGGACCGGTTCATGCCAGCACATGCCAGGAAAACAGTGCCACCACAAGGCCAAATATGGGTGCGGCTTAGCTGACTAATTAGGTGTGTTGCTAGTTTGTTATGTACCGCTGATGGCGCGGGGAATGAGAGTCGAGAGAGGACTGCCCTGGGAACTGCATGGCACAAGAGGGGGCCCGTAGGTGGGAGAATGGTGATTCGAGCCTGCCGGTGAAACCTTAGTGAGTCCATACATCTAGTAGCCCCTTTGTAAAGGCTATTTTGTGATCTCTTGGCCATACACCGACGGTTGTGTACTGGTATAATGGAGGTTCCGCAGTCACCGACGGTGACGAAATCACAAACTTGTGGGTAAAGTGGTGCCACCTCTGCAGAGTGTAAAACTATCATGATAGCTCTTACGGTCACAAGCACCTGGCAAACTCACATGATTAGAAGGGAAAACTTGGGATGAATGTTTGGTATGGTTATGGTATGGTCATTGGGATTGGTTTTGGGACTGTAATGAGTCATGAAAATAAGTTTGGCTTCGGTTATATGAATATGAGATGGTTATGAATGTTTATGAGTATGAGATGAACTTGAGAAAGGTTAATGGCTGGTTGAGACTTGAGAAAAGGGTGAGTTATGATGGAGAAAAAGATGCTGAATTACTTGGTCATGTTGGTATAGATATCACTTAGAAATATTTTCTGTTTTTATCATGTTTGTGAAATAAAATTTGCTTGCTGCAATGAGCCTTTTTATTCCTACCTTGTTGTAAGCTACATGTCATACTATTTCCGCACTTGCTGAGTACGTCATGTACTCAACCTTGCATTATCAAATAAACATCAGCAACAGGAGAAGAGTACTTCGAGGACCATGTGGAGTACTAGGCATGCGAACTACCGTCAACATGCCTGTGGAGTTGAAGATGGAGCCGCTGCTGTTTAGTTATTTTCCGCTGTCGTTTAGAGACTTCCACTGCAAGAATAAGTTAAAGAATTATGAATGAGACAATGAGTCAATGTAATAAAGTACTTAAACACAATTTATTCGTGGTTATATTCTGAATTTAGTTTGTGGATTACATGTGTATGTGTGATGAACATCCTGGGCACACATATGCATTAACTCGGTTCTGTTTCATGGAACCGGGTGTCACACCAACCACTAGCACCAGTGTCATTTTAAATTCTTAAACAGAGTTCCAGTTTCTAACTTGTTATTAGAACTTGTTAGAAAAATCTTTACAATTAAATACTTGTGCATATTCATAACGTGTAGCATCGACATGAAGATTTTGAAGAAATTGAAGTGGAGATCAAAGAGGGGGGCAAGCGAGTGAGCAAGCCTCAAGTGATCTTCACTAACTGAAGATTTTGTACATTCTTAGTCACCTGCAAAACCGGCAAGCCCCGGTTTGCATTCAAGCAATTTTATGAAGCCTTTTCATTTCTAGAGATCATAGCTTTGATATATTGATTGCATTAGGTCTAGATGATATTGAAAAACCCACTTGCATGACCAGATTAACCCAAAAGAGAATGGGTAGTGTAGCACCTCCTCGAGTGGATTTGGCTACGATAAATGTTAGTACGAAAGGTCCGGTAGAAGTCGAGTAGTTGGAATTTACTCGCGGGTAGAGCTTGGTTTTTTCGGAGCGGGTCGGGAATAGAAGCAATGAGGAAAGTTCATAATTAAGAAATGGTGACCGGGCAGGGAGGATTAGATGCAGCAGGCTGCGGACCGTGCGTGCATATCCTGGCCTGTGTCGGTTAAGTCCCGTCCGTACTTGGCCCTATTGGATAAGTTTGAGTTGTGTACCGGGCGCATACTGGCTATATGGGACCCAGGAAACCGATGTACCTTGTGAGATCCACATTGGAACTTTTCTAATCGTCTTAGGCTTTCGGCGTCAGGATAGCAGGAGGTAACTCGCTCAACAACATATCACAGCGGTTATGTACCTTGAGGGAGCCTGCTATTCGGGGCAATTGGACTGCATACTGTGTGGAAGAACTTGGGAAAGGTGGCCGTGTACAACGTCAGTCGAGGTTGCTGCCAGCAACTCAGAGTATGGGTGGGTGTACGTGTCGTGTAGTCCGGGCATGTACTGATTCAAATCAGCGTCGCTCGTGGTCATATGAGCATACTTGCCCACTGCGTCTTGACGTAGTAAGAACTGAAGTGATTTCCTTTGAACTTGATAAGACTTGTGATTTAACTTGTATTGCAACCATGCTTGAATTAGAGATAGTGCTAATTAAACTTTACTTCACTTTGTGCAAGAAGCATCGCAACAAAGCATTTCTTATTTGATTGTGGAGTTGCGATGCTGTTCGTCTCAAGGTCTTTAAAAGGAGGCTTAAAATCTGAAAGTTAAGGATCAACTGTAGGCGAGTCGTTTATGCAAACGCAGCTAACCTATTGCAATCCGTCGTGCATATAGAGTTTCTTGTTTAGAAGAGACAGATCAGTCTTGCTGAGCCTATGTGCTCACGCTTGCTATATGAGTGGTTTTGCAGGTTAACATCGATGCTATGAGGAGGTTTTCTGGTGAGACTCGGAGACTTCTGAGTCATGTAACACATGGAGAACCCAGCTGCTGCAGTTGTCTTCGTGTTGCTAGCAAGAAGAGTCCGTGGGCTGGACATCTTCTCGAGTGCTTAGTAGTTATTCAACGTGAGATGATTATAGTCTTCTACTGTAGTTATTTGATGTAAATTATTTACAAGAAACATTTTTAAGCTTCCGCTTTTGATTCATGTAATACATGTTTACGTATAAGTGCGTTGTTGGGTGCCACATAACACGGCACCACCAAATGTGAGACCCGGGCGAGCGGCACGGTCCCGTGAATGGGTGTCGGGCCGTCTCATCATGGTATCAGAGCCACATTTGTAATAGCTCACGGAATAAGGATCGTATTATGACAAAAACTTAGGATACGTGTGACACCCGGTTCCGAAAACAGAACCAAGTTAATGTATATGTGTGCCAAGGATGTTCATCACAGATACACATGTAATCCACAAATTGAATTCAGAATATAACCATGAATAAATAGTGTTGAAGTACTTTATTACATCGACTCATTGTGTGACACCCGGTTCCATGAAACAGAACCGAGTTAATGCATATGTGTGCCCAGGATATTCATCACACATACACATATAATCCACAAACTGAATTCAGAATATAACCACGAATAAATAGTGTTTAAGTACTTTATTACATTGACTCATTGTCTCATTCATAATTCTCTAACTTATTCTTGCAGCGGAAGTCTCTAAACGACAGCGGAAAATAACTAAACAGCAGCGGCTCCATCTTCAACTCCACAGGCAAGTTGATGGTAGTTCGCACGCCTAGTACTCCACATGGTCCTCGAAGTACTCTTCTCCTGTTGCTGATGTTTATGTGATGATGCAAGGGTGAGTACATGTCGTACTCAGCAAGTGTGGGAAAAGTATGACATGTAGCTTACAACAAGGTAGGAATAAAAAGGCTCATTGCAGCAAGCAAATTTTATTACACAAACATGATAAAACAACAACTATTTCTAAGTGATATTTATCCCAACATGACCAAGTAATTCAGCATCTTTTTCTCCATCATAACTCACCCTTTTCTCAAGTCTCAACCAGCCATTAACCTTTCTCAAGTTCATCTCATACTCATGAACATTCATAACCATCTCATATTCATATAACCGAAGCCAAACTTGTTTTCATGACTCAAAAACCGTCCCAAAACCAATCCCAATGACCATACCATAACCATACCGAACATCCATCCCAAGTTTTCCCTTCTAATCATGTGAGTTGGCAAGGTGCTTGTGACCGGAAGCACGGCTATCATGATAGTTTTACACTCTGCAGAGGTGGCATCACTTTACCCACAAGTTTATGATTTCGTCACCCGTCGGCGACTACAGAACCTCCATTGTACCAGTACACAACCGCCGGTGTATGGCCAAGAGATCACAAAATAGCCTTTACAAAGGGGCTACTAGATGTATGGACTCACTAAGGTTTCACCGGCAGGCTCGAATCACCATTTTCCCACCCACGGGCCCCCTCATGTGCCATGCAGTTCCCAGAGCAGTCCTCTCTCGACTCCCATTCCCCACGCCATCCACGGTCCATAACAAGCTAGCAACACACCTAATTAGTCAGCTGAGCCACACCCATATTTGGCCTTGTGGTGGCACTGTTTTCCTGGCATGTGCTGGCATGAATCGGTCCTTAGATCTACGGCAAGTAAACCACAATATCATTCAGCAACATCCACGAACCAAGCTTGCCTAGATCTCCCCCGATTCCATGGTCATTAACATCATCAAGTTCTCATTATCATTATTCATATTAGTGCAGTAGCTATCCATGTTTTAATTCCACTTCCCGTATCCCGTGGATTAAGCGAAGCAAAACGGAAAAACGACCATACCCAACTCATCAACTTTCCCGGTGATAAGGATGGTTAACAAAACTAGTAAACTCCTATAAAAGGGTGTCCCATCAAGTTGACTCAAGCACACACGTTTTCGCAAACAAAACAGTTTCAAAACATGGGATCAATATGGTCAAGGGGCACTTGCCTTGCTCCCGTGGCTCTTGTTGTCCGAGCGTCTCAAAATCTTGGTGCTGTAGTTCTTCGTAGATGGCTTCCTGAGCTTGTCCTTCTACTCACGACCATGCACATACAAAATTTACAGCAATCAAACATCATGCACAAACTTTACTCAAGATGCAATGGTGTAGATGAATGCAAATCCTATGGTGCTGTTTTATTAAACCAGTTTGTACGTGTTCTTGCATGTTTTAATGGGGTTTTATGACGAACAAGGGTGTAGGGATCAAGTGTGGACGTGGTGATGATCTTGACTCAAGATCTAGATCAATTCCACCGTCAAAAACCGATCAAAACGTGATCTGTGCACACGAAAAAGTTTCGGTCCAAAGGGAGCGAAGAAAACGGATGCGTAGAAACAGCGACGACGTCGTAAGATGGGTAACGAAGACCTACCTCACTTCCCTTTTGTGGCAGGGTCTTCCTCCTAGAAATGGCAGCAGCGGGGACTCACCGGTGGCTGAACTCCGGCGAGGATGGGTTTTACCTCGACGAGTTGGGGGCTAGGGCCTCCAAGTCGTCGACTTGGGAGGAAGAAAAAGGAAAAGGGGTTACGGCCAAAAGGGGGTTTTGGGTTCTATTTATAAGGGGAAAAGGAAGAGTCCTACTCCAATTGGAGCTCAAATAAGAGTCCTACTCAATTTTGGATCTTAACAAACTTATCTTCTCAGTTAGGTACGGCAGCAATGTGGGGAAAATTTGGGGAAATTGTGTCGGTACCCTCTGTACCAGGTACCCACGCGAACAGTAGAAAAACCGCCTAAGGACCTCGCCCCCTCCACAGGGGTGAGCTCCGAAAGCGCCACGTGTCTGGTGGGGCCGGGACTCCCCTTTCCTCAGAGGTGAGCTCCGGGCCTGCCACACGGCCAGTAGAGCCGGGCCTCGCCCCCTCCGCAGGGGAGAACTCCGAGGATGCCACGCGTCCAGCGGGGTCGGACCTCCCTTCTCCTCAGAGGCGAGCCCCGATGGCGTCACGCGTCTAGCAGGGTCAGACCTCCCTTCTCCTCAGAGGCGAGCCCCGAGGGCGCCACGTGTCCAGCGGGTGCCGGTCCTCACCCCCTCCGTGGAAGTGAGCTCCGAGAGTGAGCGTGTCCAGCGGTGCCGAACCTCACCCCCTCCGCGGAGGTGAGCTCCCAGGGCGACACGTGTCCCGCGGTGCCGGACCACTCCCCCTCCGCGGAGGTGAGCTCCGCGGGCGCCACGTGTCCCGTGGTGCCGGACCTCACCCCCTTCGCGGAGGTGATCTCCGCGGGCGCCACGTGTCCCGTGGCCCGGGGATGTGTCGACAGCGCACTTAGACAAATTGGAATTGGCTCATTTCAGCTATCTTTTTCTCATTCCCCATCATTTTTATGATTCTTTCTCCATTTCTACTTCCTTTTTAATGTTTCTCTATATGAAAAATGTATGAAAATGCATGGAATGAATTTGAGGGTGTTACAAACCTACCCCCCTTAAACTGATTCTCGCCCTCGAGATTCGATAGAGTAGAGAATAGATGAGGGAATTCTGCCTTGAGGTCTTCCTCACGCTCCCATGTAGATTCGGCTTCCGTGTGATGGCTCCACTGTACCTTGCACGAACGGATCACTTTGTTCCTCGTGACCCTTTCTTTCACGTCCAAAATTTAGGTGGGGTGCTCCACATAGGTCAGATACTCTTGAAGCTCGATCTCATCGATCAGTACTTGTTCTTTCGGTACTCTTAAGCACTTCTTGAGTTGGGATACGTGGAACACGTCGTGTACGTCGGAGGCGTTGGCAGCTCTAGTTGATAGGCTACTTCTCCTCGCTTTCCCAAAATCTTAAATGGCCCGATGTAGCGAGGTACTAATTTGCCCTTGACGTTGAACCGTCGTTGGCCTCAGATAGGCGATACCTTAAGGTACACGAAGTCTCCTACTTCGAAGGTCAATCTTCTTGGCCTATTGTCCGCATAACCTTTTTGTCGTGACTGAGCAGCCTTCAAATTTTCTCGTATCGTTTGGACTTGCTTTTCGGCATCTTGCATCACTTCGGGTCCAAACACTTGGCTCTCTCCGGTCTCATTCCAGAACAGCGGCGTTCTACACCGTCTACCATACAATGCTTCGAAAGGTGACATCTTCAAGCTGGCTTGATAGCTGTTGTTGTATGAGAATTCAGCATACGGCAAGCTCCTATCCCAACTTTGCCCATGTTTCAAGGCACAAGCTCTCAACATGTCTTCCAAAATTTGATTTGTCCTCTCAGTTTGCCCGTCAGATTGCGGGTGGTAAGTGGAGCTGAATTCAGCCGTGTTCCCATGGTTTCATGCAGCTTCTTCCAGAACCTAGAGGTGAATTGAGAACCCCGATCTGAAACTATCCTCTTCAGAACTCCATGGCGACACACGATTTGCTCCATATACAGCTCGGCTAGTTCCGTGAAGCGGTATGTGGTTCTAACCGGAAGGAAATGGGCTGTTTTCGTCAATCGGTCCACAATAACCCAAATGGAGTCTTAACCCGACCGAGTACGTGGCAATCCGACAATGAAATCCATGCTGACGTCTTCCCACTTCCACTCGGGTACTTTCAATGGTTGCAACAGTCCAGCGGGTCTTTGATGTTCGGCCTTCACCCATTGGCACGTGTCGCATACGGCAACATATTCATCTATGTCCCTTTTCATACCATCCCACCAATAGCAAGTTTTCAGGTCCTTGTACATCTTTGTACAGCCGGGTTGTATGGAATAAGGTGAGTCATGTGCCTCCCTTAATATCGTGTCGCGGATGTGCTTCACGTTAGGCACACAAACCCTTTTCCCTAACCAAAGCATGCCTTTCTCGTCTTCCTTGAAATCCTTTTCTATGCCTTGTCGGATTCTTTCCTTGATTTCCTCATCCATTGCTTGGCCATCTCGTTCAAGAACCCGAGATGTAACCGTTCGAACTCCTTGCGCAGCTCGGGCGGTAGCTCCCGAACCGTGAGTTGGTGACATGCTCCCTTTCGGATCAACGCATCAGCTACTACATTGGCCTTTCCGGGGTAATAATTGATTCCAACATCATAATCCTTGATGAGTTCCAACCATCGACGTTGCCTCAAATTTAGATACGTTTGCGTGAATATATACTTGAGGCTTTTGTGATCCGTATAGATCTCATATCGATGGCCAAGGATATAATGCCTCCAAATCTTTAGGGAATGTATCACGGCTGCAAGTTCCAAGTCATGTGTGGGGTAATTCAGCTCGTGTTTCTTTAGTTGCCTCGACGCATAGGCTACCACTTTCCTTCTTGCATGAGCACACGTCCAAGCCCTTGTCTTGATGCGTCACAATATATATCGAAACTCTTGCTCACGTCCGGCAATACCAAAACCGGCGCTGTGGTTAGTCTTTTCTTGAGCTCCTCAAAGCTTTCTTGGCACACTGGTGTCCACTGAAATGCTTTTCCCTTCATTAGCAATTCAGTCATAGGCTTCGCTATTTTGAAGAAATCCTTGATGAACCGTCGGTAGTATCCAGCCATCCCAAGGAAACTCTGAATATCTCTCACATTCTGCGGTTGGTTCCACATCAGAACATCTCCCACTTTTCCGGGATCAACCGATACTCCTCTCTCAGAGATGATGTGGCCTAGGAACGATATCTCCTTTAGCCAAAACTGACACTTGCTGAACTTGGCATACAATTGATGCTCTCGCAGTTTCTGCAATGTCAATCTCAAATGTTCTTCATGTTCTTCATCGCTTTTTGAATACACCATGATATCGTCGATGAAAACCACAACGAGCTTGTCCAAGTACTCCATGAAGACCTTATTCATGAGGTACATAAAATATGCTGGTGCATTCATTAACCCAAAAGACATAAAGGTATATTCATACGAACCATACCGTATTCGAAATGCAGTCTTGGGTATGTCGGAGGGCTTAATCTTCAGCTGGAAGTATCCCGACCCAATATCAATCTTGGAGAAAATCCGGGCACCTTTCATTTGGTCAAATAGGTCCTCTATACGGGGCAGCGGGTATTTATTCTTGATCGTCACCTCACAGAGAGACCTATAATCCACACACATCCTTTGGGTCCCATCCTTCTTGTCTATGAAGAGCACGGGGGCTCCCCATGGTGACGAGCTTGGGCGTATAAAACCTTTTTCTAGCTGCTCCTGAATTTGCTTCTTAAGTTCAACTAGTTCATTAACGGGCATCCAATATGGCCTCTTCACTATAGGTGCAGTTCCAGGTACTAAATCAATGGCAAATTCAATGTCCCGGTCAGGTGGCATACCTGGAAGTTCTTCCGGGAACACATCTGAAAATTCTTGAACCACCGGAATGCTTTCCAATGTTGCTTCTTCGACGTGGTTCAACGCTGCCTTCTCGGTTGTCGGTTGGGCTGACTCGAACTCAATACGAGTACCGTGCTCATTTGTTAACTGCACGCTCCTTTCAGCACATTGAATTACTCCATTGTGCTTGCTTAACCAATCCATCCCAAGTATTATATCAATCCCTTGGGAATCTAAGACTGTAAGGTTGGCGAGAAAGTCTACGCCCCTTATTTTAAGGTTTACTTTCAGACATACTATATTAGTCCTCATCTCTCCACCGGGAGAATTAACCAACATAGTGTGTTTCATGTGTGATATGGGCAGATTATACTCGGAAACATACTTGGATGATATGAATGAATGCGATGCTCCAGAATAAAATAAAACAGTGGCTGGGATGGAGTTGGCAAGGAACATACCAATCACGACGTCCTCAGCTTGTTGTGCTTCCTCAGCGGAGACATGATTCACGTTGCCACGAGCGTAGTTCTGCTGCCCACGGTGTGCACCCTCAATTTTGATTTCTGCATGCATTCATATTTTGTATAAAGAAACATTTTTAAATAAGTTGAAACCGAGAATGAATAAAAAAGATAGCCAAAATGAGCCAAATCCAATCCACAGAGAGCGCCGAAGACAATTCCTGTGGCCCGCTGGCCACGTGGTGCCTTCGGAGCTCATCCCCGCAAAGGGGGAGAGGTCCGCCGCTAACTGGCTACGTGACAGGCTTGGAACTCGTCTCTGCGGAAGGGGTGAGGTCCGACCCCGTGGGACACGTGTTGCCCCCGGAGCTAGCCTCTGCAGAGGAGCGAGGTGAGCCCGCAGGACATGTGTCGCCTTCGGAGGTAGTCAATGCGGAAGAGAGAGGAACAGCCGCGCGAGACACGTGTCGCTCTCGGAACTCACTTTCGAGAGGTCCGACCCGCGGGACACGTGTCGCTCTCGGAGCTCTTCTCCGAGATGTCCGGTCCTACTGGACACGTGTCACCTCCGGAGCTCGTCTCCGGGAGGTCCGACGCTGATGGACACGTGTCGACCTCCGGAGCTCGTCTCCGGGAGGTCCGACGCTGATGGACACGTGTCGACCTCAGAGCTCACCTCCGGGAGGTCCATTACTGTTGGACACGTGTCGACCTCGGTGCTCACCTCCGAGAAGTAAGGAAGATAGGCGCTGCTGGACACGTGGCAATCTCGGAGCCACCTCCGAAGAGAGGGGAGGTCCGGCTCTGACACATGGCACGTGGAGCTCGCCTCTGGAGAGAGGGAGGTCCCGCCCACCAGGACACGTGGCGCACGCGGAGCTCGCCTCTGAGGAGAGGGAGGTCTCACCCGCCTGACACATGGCACAACCGGATCTCGCCTCTGCGGAAAAGGGGAGCCAGCCCCCCGCAGGACACGTGGAGCCTCTGGAGCTCACCGCCGTGAAGGAAACGAGATTTGAAGCGGTTCTTCTTCTATACGCGCGGGAATACCGGTACGGGAGGAGACCGACACAAATTCCACTTTGCTACCGCACTAAATCAACTAAAGATAAGTTGTTAAGATCCAAAAACAATTTGAATAGGACTCTTATTTGAATTCTGATCAGAGTAGGACTCTTCTGTTCCCAATTATAAATAGAACCCGAAACAACCCCTTGGTCGTAACATCTTTTCTAAGCCGACAACTTAGAAGCCTTAGCCCCATACTCGCCAAGCTAAACCCCTTCGCCGGAGTTTGACCACCGGAGAGACCGCCGACGAGCCCAGACACGATCGCCATCGCTGGAGGAGAGCCGATGATCTGTTTTTGCTAGGAGGGAGGACCCGAAGGAAGCAAGGTAGGTTTCCAATACCACCTTATCATCGTGGTTTTCTTTGCATCTGTTCTTGCATCCTTTCGAACAGAAGCTTTTTCATGGACAGATCAGGTTTTGATCGGTCTGATCCAGATCTTTAGTCCGGATCATCGCCATGTCCACAATTGATCCGTACACCTATGTTCATTGTAAAACCCCATGCAAACCCATGGAAACATGCAAGAACACGTACAAACTGATCTAATAAAAACCGCATCATAGGATTAACATGCATATGCATCATTGCATCTTGAACAAAGTTTGTGCATGATAATTGATTGCTGTGAACCTTGTATGTGCGTGATCATAAATAGAGGAACAAGCTCAGGGAGCTGCCTACGAGGGATTTCAGCACCAGGAATTCGAGATTCCAGAGCAACAGAAGCTGCAACAACAAGGAAAGTGCCCCTTGACCATATTGATCCCATGTTTTTGGAAAAACTGTTTTGTTTGTGAAAACGTGTGTGTGCTTGAGTCAACTTGATGGGAAACCCTTTCATAGGAGTTTACTAGTTTTGTTAACCACCCTTGTCACCGGGAAAGTTAATGAGTCAGGTATGGTTTTTGCTTTTATGCTTCGCTGAGTCCATGGGATACGAGAAGCGAGATAGATGTGTCTAGCTAACTGCACTCGTATGAATAATGAGAAATGGATGTTGTTAATGAACATGAATCGGAGGGAGATCTAGGCAAACCTTGGTTTGTGGATGAGGTTGAATAAGATGGTGGTTTATTTGCCGTAGATCTAAGGACCGGTTCATGCCAGCCATGCCAGGATAGCAGTGCCACCACAAGGCCAAATATGGGTCCGGTTTAGCTGACTAATTAGGTAAGTTGCTAGATTATTATGTGTGACGCCCTCAATTCTGTGGAAAAACCACGGAACCGAGAACTGATGCATATGTGTGCCCAGGATATTCATCACACATATACACATCATCCACAAACTGCATTTCAGAATATATATAACCACGAATAACAGAGTTTATTACAATGTCTCATGAGTCTTAGACTCATGCTCACAGCGGAAGTCTTAATCTAACAGCGGAAGTCTTTATTCTAGCAGTGGAAGTCTTCTAACTAATGTGGAAGCAATCTAAGCAGCAGCGGCGGCTCCATGTCTACTCCATCCCCACAGGCAAGGTTGAGGACAGATTACACGCCTAATGCTCCACCTGGTCTTCATAGTAATCTTCTCCTGTTGCTGATGATGAAATAATAATGCAAGTTTAAGTACAATGATGTACTCAGCAAGTGCGGGAAAATATGATATGTAGCTCACAACAAGGTAGGTATAAAAAGCATCATTGCAGAAAGCAAAGTTATTTATAAAAAAACCATGATAAAACAGCAACTTAACTTTAAGTGAACGTAATCCCAACATGTATTAAAATACCAATCATACCTCCATTATGTTCATCACTTTCCATGTCCCAACCAGACATTAATCAACCTCATTCTTGCTCACGAATACCTTCTCATATTCACTACCATCTCACGAATACCATCTCTTATTTGCTACCATTTCATGTCATAAACAATTCCATCTCACACCGAGACCAATCTCGTTGCCATGACTCAATAGTCATGCAACCAATCTTATCACCCGGACTCAACAGTCCCGAAAACCAAACCAAAATCAAACCATAACCAAAACCATCCCAAAATAACCATCCAACTAATCATGGAAGTTGGCCAGGCGCTCGTGACCATAAGATCGGCTATCATGATAGTTTTAGACTATGCAGAGTTTGTACCACTTTACCCACAAGTTTGTGATTTCGTCACCCGTCGGCGACTGCAGAACCTCCATTATACCAATACACAACTGTCGGTGTATGGCCAAGAGATCACAAAATAGCCTTTACAAAGGGGCTACTAGATGTATGGACTCACTAAGGTTTTACCGGCAGGCTAGAATCTCCAATTCTCCCACCCACGGGCGCCCTCTTGTGCCATGCAGTTCCCAGGGCAGTCCTCACTTGACTCCCATTCCCCGCGCCTTCAACGGTCCATAACAATCTAGTAACTTACCTAATTAGTCAGCTAAGCCGCACCCATACTTGGCCTTGTGGTGGCACTGTTATCCTAGCATGTGCTCGCATGAACCGGTACTTAAATCTACGGTAAGTAACCACCATCTCAGGCTACCTCATTCACAAACCTAGGCTTGCCTAGATCTCCCTCCGATCCATGTTCATTAACAACATCAGTTTCTTATTATCATTACGAGTGCAGTTAGCTAGACTCATCTATCTCGCTTCCCAATCCTATGGACTCAGCGAAGCATAAAAGCAAAAACCATACCCGACTCATAAACTTCCCTGGCAACAAGGGTGGTTTAGCCAATTCTAGTAAACTCCTATAAAAGGGTTTCCCATCATGTTTGACTCAGCACAAACACCTTTTCACAAACAAAACAGTTTTTCCAAAACATAGGATCAATATGGTCAAGGGGCACTTGCCTTGTTCTTGCGGTTCCGGTTGCTCTTGGATCTCGAAACCTTGTTGTGGCAGCTCGTCGTAAACAGCTCCCTGAGCTTGTCCTTTTATACGCGATCACGCACATACAAGATTCACAACAATCAATATCGTGCACAAACTTTAACTAGATGCGATGATGCATATGCATGCTATCCTATGATCAGTTTTTATTAGATCAGTTTGTACGTGTTCTTGCATGGTTTGCATGGGTTTTACGATGAACAGAGGTGTTCGGATCAAATGTGGATGTGGTGATGATCTTGACTCTAGATCAAACCGATCAACACTTGATCTGTTCACGAAAAAGCTTCTGTTCGAAAGGAATCAAAGAACAGATGCAAAGAAAACACGATGATGTCGTAAGGTGGTATTGGAGACCTACCTTATATTTTTCTTAGTCTCGGGGTCCTTCTCCTATCAAGACAGATCGTTGGGGCTCCCTTCCGGTGATCTCCCTTGACCGAACTCCGGGGAAGGGTTTACTCGGCGAGCTGGGGCTTGGGCTCTAAGTTGTCGGCTCAGGAGGTGGAAAAGAAGTTTGTGGTTTTCAGCCAAAGGTTCTGGGTTCTATTTATAACCGGGAGGAGAAGAGTCCTAATCTGATTGTATTTCGAATAAGAGTCCTATTCAAATTGTCGTTGAATCTTAACAACTTATCTTTAGTTGATTTGGTGTGGTAACATTGTGGAATTCGTGTCGATTTCCTCCCATACCGGCATTCCCACGCGTACAGAAGCAAAAACCGCTTCAGAACTCGTTACCTCCGCGGTGATGAGCTCCGGAAGCTCCACGTGTCCTGTGGGAACCCGGGCTCCTTTTTTCCGCAGAGACGCGGTTGTACCGCGTGTCAGGCGGGCGAGACCTCCCTCTTCTTCAGAGGTGAGCTCCGCGTGCGCCACGTGTCTGGTGGGTCGGGACCTCCCCTCTCAATAGAGGTGAGCCCCATGAATGCCATGTGTCAGTTTCCAGACCTTCCTTCTCTTCGGAGGTGAGCTCCGATATTGCCACGTGTCCTAGCAGCTCCAGACTTCCTTTCTCCTCAGAGACATGCTCCGAGGTTGACACGTGTCCAATAGTGACAGACCTCCCGGAGGTGAGCTCCGAGAGCGACACGTGTCCCGCGCGACTGGTCCTCTCTTTTCCGCGGTGACTAGCTCCGCAGTCGACACGTGTCCCGCGCGGCTGGTCCTTTCTCCTCTGCAGAGGCTAGCTCCGGGGCAACACGTGTCCCATGGGGTCGGACCTCTCCCCCTTTTTGCGTGGATGAGCCACGAGTGTGCCACGTAGCCAATTTAGCGGCGGGAGTTGTCTTCGGCGCTTTCTGTAAACTGGAATTTGCTCCTTTTGGCTAACTTTTTGACTCTTTCTTGGTTTCAATCTTATAAAAATGTTTATGAACATGAATATATGCAGAAACACAAAAATGAGGGTGTCACAAATCTACCCCCCTTAAATTGAATCTCGCCCTCGAGATTCTATAGTAGAGAATAAATGAGGGAGTTCTGTCTTGAGGTCTTCTTCACGCTCCCATGTAGCTTCTGCTTCCGTGTGATGGCTCCGTTGTACCTTGTACCATCAGATCGCCTTGTTCCTCATGACCCTTTCCCTTATGTCCAAAATTCGGACAGGGTGCTCTGCGTAGGTCAGATCCTCTTGAAGTTCAAGTTTATCCATCGGTACTTGCTCTTCTGGTATCCTCAAGCACTTCTTGATCTGGGATACATGATACACGTCATGTACGTCAGAGAGGTGCGTTGGGAGCTCTAGTTGATAGGCTACTTCTCCTCGCTTGTCCAAAATCTTAAATGGCCCGATGTAGCGAGGTGCTAGCTTGCCTTTGACGTTGAAACATCGTTGGCCACGGATAGGCGATACCTTAAGGTATACGAAGTCTCCTACTTCGAAAGTCAACTTCCTTCGCCTATTGTCCGCATAGCCTTTCTGTCGTGACTGAGCAGCCTTTAAGTTCTCCCGTATCATTTGGACTTGCTTCTCAGCCTCTTGCAGAACTTCGGGTCCAAACACTTGGTTCTCTCCGGTGTCGTTCCAAAACAGCGGCGTTCTACACCGTCTACCGTACAATGCTTCGAAAGGTGACATCCTCAAGCCAGCTTGATAGCTGTTGTTATAGGAGAATTCGGCGTATGGTAAACTCCTATCCCAACTACGCCCATGTTTCAAGGCGCAAGCTCTCAACATGTCCTCCAAAATTTGGTTTGTCCTTTCGGTTTGTCCATCGGTTTGTTGGTGATAGGCGGAGCTAAAATCCAGTCATGAACCCATAGCTTTCTGCAGCTTCCTCCAAAATCTAGAGGTAAAATGAGAACCTCGATCTGAGACTATCCTCCTCGGGACTCCATGACGGCACACGATCTGCTCCATGTACAACTCGGCTAATTGTGCAACGTTGTACTTGGCCCTAACAGGGAGAAAATGGGCTGTTTTCGTCAATCGGTCCACGATAACCCAGATGGAGTCATAACCCGACTGAGTACGTGGCAATCCGACGATGAAATCCATACTGATGTCTTCCCACTTCCACTCGGGTACCTTCAAGGGTTGCAACAATCCAGCAGATCTTTGATGTTCGGCCTTCACCCGTTGGCATGTGTCGCATAGGGCAACGTATTCGGCTACGTCCCTTTTCATACCATCCCACCAATAACAAGTCTTCAGGCCCTTGTACATTTTGGTACTTCCGGGATGTATGGAATAAGGTGAATCATGTGCCTCTTTTAATATCATGTCGCGGATGTGCTTCACGTTAGGCACACAAATCTTTTTTCCTAGCCAAAGCGTACCCTTCTCATCTTCCTTGAAATCCTTCTCTATTCCTTGTCGGATCCTTTCCTTGATTTCCTTGATCTCCTCATCCGTTGCTTGGCCACCTCTTATCTCTTGCTCCAATGAAGAGTGGAGTTCCATCACTTCCATCTTGTTCAAGAATCCGAGGTGTAACTGTTCGAACTCCTTGCGTAGTTCAGGTGGTAGCTCCCGAACCGTGAGTTGGTAACATGCTTCCTTCCGGCTCAATGCATCAGCTACTACATTGGCCCTTCCAGGGTGGTAGTTGATTCCAACATCGTAATCCTTGATGAGTTCCAACCATCGACGTTGCCTCAAATTCAAGTCCGTTTGTGTAAATATGTACTTGAGGCTTTTATGATCCGTATAGATCTCACATCGATGACCAAGGATATAATGTCTCCAAATCTTCAATACATGCACTACTGCTGCTAGCTCCAAGTCATGTGTAGGATAATTAAGCTCGTGCTTCTTTAATTGTCATGAGGCATAGGCTACCACTTGTCCTTCTTGCATGAGCATACATCCGAGCCCTTGTCTTGATGCATCACAATATATGTTGAAGTATCCCGACCGAAGATCAATCTTGGAGAACACTCGGACTCCTTTCATTTGGTCGAATAGGTCTTCTATACGGGGCAGAGGGTATTTGTTCTTGATTGTCACCTCATTGAGAGACCTATAGTCCACGCACATCCTTTGGGTCCCATCCTTCTTGTCTACGAGGAGCACGGGGGCTCCCCATGGTGACAAGCTTGGACGTATAAAACCCTTCTCCAACTGCTCCTGAATTTGCTTTTTGAGTTCCACTAGTTCATTGGTGGGCATCCTATAGGGTCTCTTTGCTATGGGTGCAGTTCCGGGTACCAAACCAATGGCAAACTCAATGTCCCGGTCAGGTGGCATACCTGGAAGCTCTTCTAGAAACACATCCAAGAATTCCTGAACCACTGGAATGCTGTCCAACGTTGCTCCTTCGGCGTGGTTCAAACTTGCCTTATTGGTTGTTTGTTGGGCTGACTTAAACTCGATACGAATACCGTTCTCATTTGTCAACTGCACGCTCCTCTCAGCACATTGGATTACTCCGTTGTGCTTGCTTAACCAATCCATCCCGAGTATTATGTCAAGCCCTTGGGAATCCAATACAATGAGGTTGGCAAGGAAGTCTACCCCCCTTATTTTAAGGCTTACTTTCGGACATACTATATTAGTCCTCATCTCTCCACAGGGAGAATTAACTAACATAGCACATTTTAAGTGTGATATGGGTAGATTATGCTTGGCAACATACTTGGATGATATGAAGGAATGTGATGCTCCAGAATCAAATAAAATGGTGGCTGGGTTGGAATTGGCAAGGAACATACCAATTACGACGTCCTCAGCCTGTTGTGCTTCCTCAGCAGAGACATGGTTCACGTTGCCACGAGCATAGTACTGCTGTCCATGGTTTCCTTGATTGTCTCCTCCGTTCGGCCGTGGGTTCTGCTTGGGCACGTTGCCTTGCTGTCCAGGACCTCTCCTCGAGCACTGGCTCGTGAAGCGTTCTGTTTCCCCGCATGCAAAGCATGCCCTGTTGCCCGCGGTAGCAGGTACGTCGGGACGGGGGTTTTGAACAGGAGCGCCCATGTTGGGTCGGGGCACAGGAGGCAAAGGCACACGAGGTGTTTGTGCAACGGGTCGTTGTTGTGGTGGCTGACTAGGGCGGTATGCAGGAGCGGTCGATCCATACTGCGGTGCAGATGGGAGCATGTACCGAGGTCGTATGTTGCTCCCTTGTGGCTGGTATGGCATCTTCCTCTTGCCCTCTCGCTCAATCTCTCGGATCTTTCTTTCAACCACTATAGCCTTGTGAACCAGCTTCTGGAAGCTCGCGTAGTCATTGTTGAGGAGCTGAACCTGGATCTCATTGTTCAACCCTCTCATGAACAGGTACTGCTTCCGTTGGTCGGAGTTGACATCTTCGGGGGCGTACCAGGACAGTTGTGTGAACTTGTTGAGATACTCATTCACGCTTCTCTGTCCTTGGCAGAGACCTTCGAACTCCTGTCTCTTGAGCATCATTACACCAGCAGGGATGTAATGAGAGCGGAAACTCTCCTTGAACTCAGTCCAAGTGATCGTCTCCGGGTCGACATGAGCATTGCATAGGGCATCCCACGAGTCAGCGGCAGCTCCCATGAGTTGGTGCGACGCAAAAAGAACCTTCTCTCGGTCATTGCACTGCACTATGGCAAGCTTCTTCTCCATGGATTTCAACCAGTTGTTGGCCTCCATGGGGTCATTAGCTTGAGCAAAGGTGGGTGGTCGAGTCCTCATGAACTCTCCCAGTCTGTTATGAGCCGGCGGTGGTGGAGGTGGTGCCGGAACGGGGTTGTTGTTGTTGGCCTGCAACTGACCTAAAGTTTGGATCATGGTTAGCATAAGTTGATTCTACATGGCCATCAACCGTTCCAGGTTGTTCTCACCAGCTCTGGGGTTAATAGGAACTTCATCGTGGCCATCCTCTTGGTTGCCACGGACGTTCCTTCCTTGGCGTCCAGCCTTTCCTCTCACCATCTGTGAGAGAGAACGAAATAGAATAGAGGTTAGAAGGTTAGATGGATCCCCCTAACTATATGCATCAAGGTAGATTGGACTATATGTATTAGCCCATATGAGGATGTGAACAAGTGCCGAGGCATCTCACACCTCCTTTCTACTTATGTGTGGGTACGGACAACGCTTGAGACGTCCCACAACTCACACTCAACACACAATCACAACAATCATCACAAGGGCTCACACAACTCCTATTCAAGGCTTTTTTTCAATGGGGGTCCTATATGGCTTAGGGTGATGCCAATCTGTGATCCAACTACGGCTTCTCCTAGGTTTGTATCCTATATCAAGGTAGTTCCAATGCCAATCTATGCATCCTAGGTTTGCATCCTATGGTCAGTATGGCTCAGCTACAAAATCTGTGACTAGGCATGGCAGTTTTAATATCAATCTGTGACCTATCTAGGTTGTGTGATCTTCGATTAACCCGTGGCAGGTTGATACCAATCTATGCCAGATACCAACTTGTGACTCTATCTAAGCGTGTAACCTACCGTCAACCTGTGGCTCTAATACCATTCTGTGACACCCTCAATTCTGTGGAAAAACCATGGAACCGAGAACTGATGCATATGGTGCCCAGGATGTTCATCACACATATACACATCATCCACAAACTGAATTTCAGAATATATATACCATGAATAACAGAGTTTATTACAATGTCTCATGAGTCCTGGACTCATGCTCATAGCGGAAGTCTTAATCTAACAGCGGAAGTCTTTATTCTAGCAGCGGAAGTCTTCTAACTAATGCGGAAGCAATCTAAGCAGCAGCGGCAGCTCCATCTCTACTCCATCCCCACAGGCAAGGTTGAGGACAGATTACACGCCTAATGCTCCACCTGGTCTTCATAGTAATCTTCTCCTATTGCTGATGATGAAATAATAATGCAAGTTTGAGTACAATGATGTGCTCAGCAAGTGCAGGAAAATATGATATGTAGCTCACAACAAGGTAGGTATAAAAGGGCTCATTGCAGAAAGCAAAGTTATTTATAAAAAACCATGATAAAACAGCAACTTAACTTTAAGTGAACGTAATCCCAACATGTATTAAAATACCAGTCATACTTCCATTATGTTCATCACTTTCCATGTCCCAACAAGACATTAATCAATCTCATTCTTGCTCACGAATACCTTCTCGTATTCGCTACCATCTCACGAATACCATCTCGTATTCGCTACCATTTCATCTCATAAACAATTCCATCTCACACTGAGACCAATCTCGTTGCCATGACTCAACAGTCATGCAACCAATCTTATCACTCGGACTCAACAGTCCCGAAAACCAAACCAAAATCAAACCATAACCAAAACCATCCCAAAATAACCATCCAACTAATCATGGAAGTTGGCCAGGCGCTCGTGACCACAAGCTCGGCTATCATGATAGTTTTAGACTCTGCAGAGTTTGTACAACTTTACCCACAACTTTGAGATTTCATCACCCGTCGACAGCTGCAGAACCTCCATTATTCCAATACACAACCGTCGGTGTATGGCCAAGAGATCACAAAATATCCTTTACAAAGGGGCTACTAGATGTATGGAGTCACTAAGGTTTGACCGGCAGGCTAGAATCTCCAATTCTCCCACCCACGGGCCCCCTCTTGTGCCATGCAGTTCCCAGGGCAGTCCTCACTAGACTCCCATTCCCTGTGCCTTCCACGGTCCATAACAATCTAGTAACTTACCTAATTAGTTAGCTAAGCCGCACCCATACTTGGCCTTGTGGTGGCACTGTTATCCTGGCATGTGCTCGCATGAACCAGTCCTTAGATCTATGGTAAGTAACCACCATCTCAGGCTACCTCATTCACAAACCCAGGCTTGCCTATATCTCCCTCCGATCCATGTTCATTAACAACATCAGTTTCTTATTATCATTACGAGTGCAGTTAGCTAGACACATCTATCTCGCTTCTCAATCCTATGGACTCAGCGAAGCATAAAAGCAAAAAACCATACCCTACTCATAAACTTCCCTGGTGACAAGGGTGATTTAACCAATTCTAGTAAACTCCTATAAAAGGGTTTCCCATCATGTTTGACTCAGCACACACACCTTTTCCCAAACAAAACAGTTTTTCCAAAACATAGGATCAATATGGTCAAGGGGCACTTGCCTTGTTCTTGCGGTTCCGGTTGCTCTTGGATCTCGAAACCTTGTTGTGGCAGCTCGTCGTAAACAGCTCCCTGAGCTTGTCCTTCTATACGCGATCACGCACATACAAGATTCACAACAATCAATATCATGCACAAACTTTAACTAGATGCGATGATGCATATGCATGCTATCCTATGATCAGTTTTTATTAGATCAGTTTGTACGTGTTCTTGCATGGTTTGCATGGGTTTTACGATGAACAGAGGTGTTCGGATCAAATGTGGACGTGGTGATAATCTTGACTCTAGATCAAACCGATCAACACGTGATCTGTTCACGAAAAAGCTTCTGTTCAAAAGGAATCAAAGAACAGATGCAAAGAAAACGCGATGATGTCATAAGGTGGTATTGGAGACCTACCTTACGTTTTTCTTAGTCTCGTGGTCCTTCTCCTATCAAGACAGATTGTTGGGGCTCTCTTCTGGCGATCTCCCTCGACCGTACTCCGGCGAAGGGTTTACTCGGCGAGCTAGGGCTAGGGCTCTAAGTTGTCGGCTCAGGAGGTGGAAAAGAAGTTCGTGGTTTTCAACCAAAGGTTCTGGGTTCTATTTATAATCGGGAGGAGAAGAGTCCTAATCTGATTGTATTTCGAATAAGAGCCCTATTCAAATTGTCGTTGAATCTTAACAACTTATCTTTAGTTGATTTGGTGCGGTAACATTGTGGAATTCGTGTCAATTTCCTCCCGTACCGGCATTCCCACGCGTACAGAAGCAAAAACCGCTCCAGAACTCGTTACCTCCGCGGTGATGAGCTCCGGAAGCTCCACGTGTCCTGCGGGAACCCAGGCTCCCTTTTTCCGCCGAGACGAGCTTCGGTTGTACCGCGTGTCAGGCGGGCGAGACCTCCCGCTTCTTCAGAGGTGAGCTCCGCGTGCGCCACGTGTCTGGTGGGTTGGAACCTCCCCTCTCAACAGAGGCGAGCCCCGCGAACACCACGTGTCAGTTTCCGGACCTCCCTTCTCTTCGGAGGTGAGCTCCAATATTGCCATGTGTCCTAGCAGCTCCAGACTTCCTTTCTCCTCAGAGACAGGCTCCGAGGTTGACACGTGTCCAATAGTGACGGACCTCCCGGAGGTGAGCTCCGAGAGCGACACGTGTCCCGCACGGCTAGTCCTCTCTTTTCCGCATGACTAGCTCCGCAGTCGACACGTGTCCCGCGCGACTGGTCCTCTCTCCTCTGCAGAGGCTAGCTCCGGGGCAACACATGTCCCACGGGGTCGGACCTCTCCCCGTTTTGCGGGGATGAGCCCCGAGTCTGCCACGTAGCCAATTTAGCGGCGGGAGTTGTCTTCGGCGCTTTCTGTAAACTGGAATTTGCTCCTTTTGGCTAACTTTTTGACTATTTCTTGGTTTCAATCTAATAAAAATGTTTATGAACATGAATATATGCAGAAATAAAAAAAATGAGGGTGTCACATTATGGACCATAGAAGGCGCGGGGAATGAGAGTCGAGTGAGGACTGCCCGGGGAACTGCATGGCACAAGAGGGGGCCCGTGGGTGGGAGAATTGGAGATTCTAGCCTGCTGGTGAAACCTTAGTGAGTCCATACATCTAGTAGCCCCTTTGTAAAGGCTATTTTGTGATCTCTTGACCATACATCGATGGTTGTGTACTGGTATAATGGAGGTTCTGCAGTCGCCGACGGGTGAAGAAACCATAAACTTATGGGTAAAGTGGTACAAACTCTGCAGAGTGTAAAACTATCATGATAGCCGAGCTTATGGTCACGAGTGCCTTGACAACTCACATGATTAGATGGGATGGTTATTTGAAGGTTATGGTTTTTGATTTTGTTATGGTTTGGTCTTTGGATTTTGTTTTCCGGACTGTTGAGTCTGGGTAATGATATTGGTTGCATGACTGTTGAGTCATGGCAACATGATTTGGTCTCGGAATGAGACGGAATTGAATATGAGATGAAATGGTAGTGAATATGAGATGGTATTCATGAGCAAAGTTGAGAAAGATTAATGTCTGGTTGAGACATGGAAAGGGATGAATCATGATGGAGGTATGTTAATGTTTTAAATACATGTTGGGATTACGTTCACTTAAAGCAAAGTTGTTGTTTCTATCATGTTTGAGAAATAATTTTTGCTTTTATGCAATGAGCCTTTTTATACCTTCCTTGCAGTGAGCTACATATCATATTTTCCCGCACTTGCTGAGTACATTATGTACTCAAACTTGCATTATTACTTCATCATCAGCAACAGGAGAGGAGTACTATGAAGACCACGTGGAGTATTAGGCGGGTAATCTGTCCTCAACCTTGCCTGTGGAGTAGGAGATGGAGCCGCTGCTGCTGCTTAGTTGCTTCCGTGATAGATAGAAGACTTCCGCTGCTAGAATAAAGACTTCCTCTGCTAGAATAAGACTTCCGCTGCTAGATTAAGACTTCCGCTGCTAGCATGAGTTTTGAGACTCATGAGACTTTGTAAAACCCTGTTCATTCGTGGTATTATATTCTGAATTCAGTTTGTGGATGATATGTGTATGTGTGATGAACGTCCTAGGCACACATATGCATCAGTCTCAGTTCTGAGAGGTTCTCTCTCAGAACAGAGGCGTCACAGATTGGTATCAGAGCCATGGTTGGCGTTAGGTCACACGCTTAGATAGGTCACAGATTGGTATCAGAGCCACGGTTGACAGTAGGTCACACGCCTAGATAGGTCACAGATTGGTATCAACCTACCACGGTTGATCGTAGGTCACAAGCCTAGATTGATCATTGTTTGGTTATAGAGCCACGTTGACTGTAGGACGCACCCCTAGTAACAGATTGGTATTAGAAGCCACACTGACCATAGGATGCAAGCTTAGTAAAAATGCATAGATTGACATAGGAACCACCTTGACTATATGACTCTCATCGAATAAGCCTTGAATAGGAGTTGTGTGTTGAACCTTGTGATGATTGTTGTGCTTGAGTTTTTAGTGTGAGTTGTGGGACGTTTCTGCGTTGTCCATATCCACACATAGTAGGGAGGTGTGAGATGCTTCGGCACTTGTTCACATCCTCATATAGGATGATATATAGTCCATCCACCTTGATGCATATAGTTGGGAGGGATCACTCTAAACTTCTAACCCCTATTCTATCCGACTCTCACTCACGGATGGTGAGAGGAAACACCGGCCGTCAAGGGAGGAACGTCCGTGGCAACCAAGAGGATGACCACGTTGAGGTTCCTGAGAATGACAACCCCAGAGCTGGTGCAAACAACCAGGAACGGTTGATGGCCATGCAAAATCAGCTTATGCAGACAATGATCCAAACTTTGGGTCAGTTGCAAGCCAACAACAACAACCCCGTTCCTGCACCACCGCCACCACTACCGCCACCACCGCTGTCCCATAACCGACTGGGAAAGTTCATGAGGACTCGACCACCTACCTTTGCACAAGCTAATGACCCCATGGAGGCTGACGACTGGTTGAAGTCCATGGAGAAGAAGCTTGCCATAGTTCAGTGCAATGACCGAGAGAAGGTTCTCTTTGCATCGCACCACCTTATGGGAGCTGCCGCTGATTGGTGGGACGCCCTTTGCAATGCTCATGTCGACCCGGAGACTATTACTTGGACTGAGTTCAAGGAGAGTTTCCGCTCTCATTACATCCCCGCTGGAGTAATGATGCTCAAGAGACAAGAGTTTGAGGGACTCCGCCAAGGACAAAAGACCGTGAATGAGTACCTTAACAAGTTCATGCAGCTGACAAGGTATGCCCCCAAAGATGTCAACTCGGACCAAAGGAAGCAGTACTTGTTCATGAGAGGGTTGAACAATGAGATCCAGGTTCAGCTCCTCAACAATGACTATGCGAGCTTCCAGAAGCTGGTTGACAAAGCCATAGTGGTTGAGAGCAAGACCCGAGAGATCGAGCAAGAGGGCAAAAGAAAGATGCCATACCAGCCACAAGATAGCAACGTACGCCCTCGGTACATGCCCCCAGCTGCACCACAGTATGGATCGTTTCGCCCTAATCAACCACCGCAGCAACACCCTGTCATGCAAGCACCTCGTGTGCCTTTGCCTCCTGCGCCTTGCCCAAACATGGGCGCTCCTGTTCAAAACCCCCGCCCCAATGTAACTGCTGTCGTGGGCAACAAGGCATGCTTTGCATGCAGGGAGACGGGACACTTCGCGAGACAGTGCCCGAGGAGAGGTCCTGGACAGCAAGGCAACGTGCCCAAGCAGAACCCACGGCCGAACGGAGGAGCCAATCAAGGAAACCGTGGACAGCAGAACTACGCTCGCGGCAACGTGAACCATGTCTCTGCTGAGGAAGCGCAACAGGCTGAGGACGTCGTGATTGGTATGTTCCTTGCCAACTCCAACCCAGCCACCATTTTATTTGATTCCGGAGCATCACATTCCTTCATATCATCCAAATATGTTGCCAAGTACAATCTACCCATATCACACTTGAAATATACTATGTTGGTTAATTCTCCCGGTGGAGAGATGAGGACTAATATAGTATGTACGAAAGTAAACCTTAAAATAAGGGGGGTAGACTTCCTTGCCAACCTCATTGTCTTGGATTCCCAAGGGCTTGACATAATACTCGGAATGGATTGGTTAAGCAAGCACAACAGAGTAATCCGATGTTCTGAGAGGAGCGTGGAGTTGACAAACGAGCACGGTACCCGTATCGAGTTTGAGTCAGCCCAACCAACAGACGAGAAGGCAGAATTCTCTCATCTATTCTCCACTAGCGAATCTCGCGGGCGAGATTCAATTTAAGGGGGGGTAGATTTGTGACACCCTCAATTTTGATTTCTGCATGCATTCATATTTCGTATAAAGAAATATTTTTAAATAAGTTGAAACCGAGAAAGAATAAAATAGATAGCCAAAATGAGCCAGATCCAATCCACAGAGAGCGCCGAAGACAATTCCCGCGGCCCGCTGGCCACGTGGCGCCTTCGGAGCTCAGCCCCACAAAGGGGGAGAGGTCCGCCGCTAACTGGCTATGTGGCAGACTCGGGGTTCGTCTCTGCGGAAGGGGCGAGGTCCGACCCCGTGGGACACGTGTTGCCACCGGAGCTAGCCTCTGCGGAGGAGCGAGGTCAGCCCGTAGGACACGTGTCGCCTTCAGAGCTACTCACTGCGGAAGAGAGAGGACCAGCCGCGCGGGACACGTGTCGCTCTCGGAACTCACTTCCGAGAGGTCCGACCCGCGGGACACGTGTCGCTCTCGGAGCTCTTCTCCGAGAGGTCCGGTCCTACTGGACACGTGTCACCTCCGGAGCTCGTCTCCAGGAGGTCCGATGCTGATGGAAACGTGTTGACCTCCGGAGCTCGTCTCTGGGAGGTCCGACGCTGATGGACATGTGTCGACCTCGGAGCTCACCTTCGGGAGGTCCATTACTGTTGGACACATGTAGACCTCGGAGCTCACCTCCGAGAAGTAAGAAAGATAGGCGTTACTGGACACGTGGCAATCTCGGAGCCACCTCCGAAGAGAGGGGAGGTCCGGCTCTGACACGTGGCACGCGAAGCTCGCCTCTGGAGAGAGGGAGGTCCTGCCCGCCAGGACACGTGGCGCACGCGGAGCTCGCCTCTAAGGAGAGGGAGGTCTCGCCCGCCTGACACGGGGCACAACCGGAGCTCACCTCTGCGGAAAAGGGGAGCCAGGCCCCCGCAGGACACGTGGAGCCTCCGGAGCTCACCGCCGTGAAGTAAACGAGATTTGAAGCGGTTCTTCTTCTGTATGCGCGGGAATACTGGTACGGGAGGAAACTGACACGAATTCCACGTTATACCGCACCAAATCAACTAAAGATAAGTTGTTAATATCCAAAAACAATTTGAATAGGACTCTTATTCGAATTCCGATCAGAGTAGGACTCTTCTCTTCCCGATTATAAATAGAACCCGAAACAACCCCTTGGTCGTAACATCTTTTCTAAGCCGACAACTTAGAAGCCTTAGCCCCAAACCCGCCGAGCTAACCCCTTCGCCGGAGTTTGACCACCGGAGAGACCGCCGACGAGCCCAGACACGACCGCCATCGCCGGAGGGGAGCCGACGATCTGTTTTTGCTAGGAGGGAGGACCCGAATGAAGCAAGGTAGGTT
The DNA here is from genome assembly GCA_030760725.1 of Neostapfia colusana. Lineage (NCBI taxonomy): Eukaryota > Viridiplantae > Streptophyta > Magnoliopsida > Poales > Poaceae > Neostapfia > Neostapfia colusana. The sequence goes on along the minus strand of JASWHV010000005.1, from coordinate 30,701,259 downwards.
TCCAATACCACCTTATCATCGTGGTTTTCTTTGCATCTGTTCTTCCATCCTTTCGAACAGAAGCTTTTTTGTGGACATATCATGTGTTTATCGGTCTGATCCAGATCTTGAGTCCGGATCATCGCCACGTCCACAATTGATACTTACACCTCTGTTTATCGTAAAACCCCATGCAAACCCATGCAAACATGCAAGAACACGTACAAACTGATCTAATAAAAACTGCATCATAGGATTAACATGCATATGCACCAATGCATCTTGAATAAAGTTTGTGCATGATAATTGATTGCTGTGAACCTTGTATGTACGTGATCATAAATAGAGGAACAAGCTCAGGGAGCTGTCTACGAGGGATTTCAGCACCAGGAATTCGAGATTCCAGAGCAATAGAAGCCGCAAGAACAAGGCAAGTGCCCCTTGACCATATTGATCCCATGTTTTTGGAAAAACTGTTTTGTTTGTGAAAACGTGTGTGTGCTTGAGTCAACTTGATGGGAAACCCTTTCATAGGAGTTTACTAGTTTTGTTAACCACCATTGTCACCGGGAAAGTTAATGAGTCGGGTATTGTTTTTGCTTTTATGCTTCACTGGGTCCATGGGATACGGGAAGCGAGATAGATGTGTCTAGCTAACCGCACTCGTATGAATAACGAGAAACGGATGTTGTTATTGAACATGAATCGGAGGGAGATCTAGGGATGTCTTGGTTTGTAGATGAGGTATAATGAGATGGTGGTTTACTTGCTGTAGATCTAAGGACCGGTTCATGGCAGCCATGCCAGGATAACAGTGCCACCACAAGGCCAAATATGGGTGCGGCTTAGCTGACTAATTAGGTAAGTTGCTAGATTGTTATGGATCGTGGAAGGCGCGGGGAATGGGAGTCGAGTGAGGACTGCCCTGGGAACTGCATGGCACAAGAGGGGGCCCGTGGGTGGAAGAATGGGAGATTCTAGCCTGCTGGTGAAACCATAGTGAGTCCATACATCTAGTAGCCCCTTTGTAAAGTCTATTTTGTGATCACCTGACCATACACCGACGGTTGTGTACTGGTATAATGGAGGTTCTGCAGTCGCCGATGGGTGACGAAATCACAAACTTGTGGGTAAAGTGGTACAAACTCTGCATAGTATAAAACTATCATGATAGCCGAGCTTACGGTCACGAGCGCCTGGACAACTCACATGATTAGATGGGATGGTTACTGGGAGGTTATGGTTTTTGATTTGGTTATGGTTTGGTCTTTGGATTTTGTTTTCGGGACTGTTGAGTCCGGGTAATGAGATTGGTTGCATGACTGTTGAGTCATGGCAACGAGATTTGGTCTCGGAATGAGATGGAATTGAATATGAGATGAAATGGTAGTGAATACGAGATGGTATTCATGAGCAAAGTTGAGAAAGATTAATGTCTGGTTGAGACATGGAAAGGGATGAATTATGATGGAGGTATGTTAATGTTTAAATATATGTTGGGATTACATTCACTAAAAGCTAAGTTGTTGTTTTTATCGTGTTTGAGAAATAAATTTTTCTTTTATGCAATGAGCCTTTTTATACCTTCCTTGCTGTGAGCTACATATCATATTTTCTCGCACTTGCTGAGTACATCATGTACTCAAACTTGCATTATTACTTCATCATCAGCAACAGGAGAGGAGTACTATGAAGACCACGTGGAGTATTAGGCATGTAATCTGTCCTCAACCTTGCATGTGGAGTAGGAGATGGAGCCGATGCTGCTGCTTAGTTGCTTCCGTGATAGATAGAAGACTTCCGCTGCTAGAATAAAGACTTTCGCTGCTAGAATAAGACTTTCGCTGCTAGATTAAGACTTCCGCTGCTAGCATGAGTTTTGAGACTCATGAGACTTTGTATAAAATCCTGTTCATTTGTGGTATTATATTCTGAATTCAGTTTGTGGATGATATGTGTATGTGTGATGAACATCCTGGGCACACATACGCATCAGTCTCAGTTCCGAGAGGTTCTCTCTCAGAACAGGGGCGTCACACACGGTTACCTTGATTAGCTCCTCCTTTCAGCCGTGGGTTCTGCTTGGGCGCGTTGCTTGGCTGTCCGTGGCCTTTATTGGGCATTGAATTGCAAAGTGTCCTGCCTCTCCAGATGAAAAGCATGCTTTGTTGCCCCAAACAGCAGGAATGTTGGGGCGAGGCTGGTTTTGAGCATAGGCGCTCATGTTGGGATGGGGAGCAGTAGGCAAAGTGTCACACCCGCTTTGTCCCAAAGAACAACCGAGTGAATATCACATGTATGCCAGGATCTTTCTCTCATACATGTGATGACAAATAGTGAAGCATCATTTATTACAAGCCAGGTGTCGAATATAAATATGTCTTACAAAGCATACGTCTCGATGGACGATAATAAGTTCATAACATGTAAATAAAACAGCAGCGGAATATAAGTCTTGTGGGCTCCGTCACAGGTGTTGCCCGGGGGACTCCATGAACCTAAAATCCTTCTTCGGATCCGAAGTCTTGGTCATTGAACACCACATGATCCCCTTGACCTGAGCAGCAATTTAAACCAACAAATATGCAAGTTTGAGTACCGTTGGTACTCAGCAAGTGTGGGAAAGTTATGTCATGCATGGCTAGAGCAAGGAGAGGTTGAACTCATGGTTAAAGCACTACGCAATTAGTATCTATCGCCTTAGCTTATTAAGCACCTACATTATTACATAGGTGAAATGGTCCCAATCTCCCAACCCATCATCATAATCAAATAACCAAAGCCTCATTTCCAATGTTAAGCTCCCCGCTTAACATCCACAACTTCCAAAGTCATCATCCTCTAATCATGAATAAGTCCAAGCCGCTCTTGACCGTGAGCACGGCTGTCATGACAGTTTTGACTCTGCAGAGTTTGCACCACTGTACCCACATGTAGTGATTTCATCCCCCGTTGTCGGGTGGACTAAAAGAACCTCCATTATGCCAGTGGCCACGAACCACATTCACACTTCCCAGGTGTGTAGCCAGGAGATCACTACGAAGCCTTTACAAAGGGATTCCCGACGAGCATGGGCCCACTGAGGTTTCACCTCTAACAGCATACAAGAGGCTCCAACCCCGCTGCAGTGCCCCCCCTCTTGAGCCTTGCGGTTCATATGGTAGTCCAGCTGACACCTACTCCCCGCACCATCCAACACACCCATACTACGGCGGGATACACCTAATTAATTGGCCAAGCTGCCCCATCTCAGCATGTGGTTGGCACGGTAAAGCCAGGTTACATGCTCCATGAACCGGTCCTTAGGATCCAGGCAAGTACTAAACACAAACCCGAGTCTCGTGCACCCAGCACCAACCAAATCATCCAACTTGCCTCGATCCCTACCTCTACATAACTCATAATATCTCATTCAAGAGTAAGGGAAATAAATTGATGATCTCATATCCCAATTATCCCATTCTAAGCATGGCTAAGCATAAGCATATGAATAAATGACATGATAAAATAAATCCCAACCCAAGCTACAAGGAAACAAGGTAATGCAATTATAGGGAAACTTCCTAGCATGGGTTTCATATTTCAATTGACAATGCAAATAATTCTATCTACACATCCTAGTATAGGATCAAAGTGGTCAAGGACACTTGCCTTCTTCCTGCTGCTCTGGGAATGGAAGGTCTTGGTCTTGAAAGGGGAGAACTTGCTCTGGGGCAGGTTCTATTCATGCCAATACACATAGCAAAAGAAAACAACAATCCATAAGACATAATTCACACTTTCACTTCATACAAACCACACATACATACCTATGAAAGTCATTCACATTTCTAAGTGGTGTGGTTACTCTACATGTGTTGATTTTTGGCCTACATTCACCTTTAAACATATGTATATTATTTCTAACTTCTATGTTCAGATTTCTATTTGCACACTATATATGAAGTTCCAATTTGAACAAATTCTTTATATTCAATTATTACACTTCTTAGCCACAAAGTTTGTATAAGAGGTATTTTCCTATTCCAAATAGGTTTTCAGATCTTCTACCAAATCCTAAGCTGAAGTTTTTTAAATTTGGAGACTTCATTTATCATTTTCTAATTATACATACCTATTTTTTCCTATATTTTTCAGATTTATCTTCTATGTCTAAAAGTGAGTTTTAATATTAAATAGTAGGACATATATTCTAAACAGATTAGGTTCTGACCTAAAATATTAAAAATATATTTTTAAACTTCTCCTCTGATGTGAGCTAATTTAAATTTATTTTATCAGTTTTCAGAATTACTTCCTAGCCTAAAAACGTATTTCTAGAACTAATAAATATGAACAACAATTAGACAGATTCATTTCAACCAAAAATCTATTTTTAGTTCATTCTAAAGTTTTCCAAGTGCTAGGAGAGTTTAAATTTGAACTTGTACATATGTTTGCCTTACCTTTTAAATTTAAATCATAGTCACATATTCAAATTTCTGAATTTGTTATCATATAGGGTCAGAAAGGTAAGTCCTCCCTACTACAGGGTCTAATTTATTATTTTACAAATTTTCAGGGGTCTAACTACACATAACAGAGGGGTTTTGCTAATTTTTATTAAGTCCAGGGGCTAAAACTGATTTTTAAATGAATTTACACGAATTTCTGAAGTTCCAGGGGCTAGATCAGAAGTTTCCAGGACTAGCTCCTATTTTCCGAGATCCCCAGGGGGTAGCGCGTAAGAATCCCGGCCTTTATAACGCGGGGCTGATGTGGACCGTCTGATTTAAAATAGACGGCTGAGATTATAATGTGAAGCGGTACGGGTTAGATCTAATAGGAACCGCACGATTTAAAATGGACGGGCCTCAGGGGGCCACGTCGCCCTGGTCGTGCGCGGGCGGCGCTGCCCGACGGCGCGCGGCGGCTGGAGGCGGCGATCTCGCCGGAGATCTTCGGATTTTCGTCTATACCTCCTAAAACTTGGATTTCATGGCACAGATCGGTAGAGGGGAGGTCGGGGATCTCACCTCGGGGTTTTTCTTGAGCTCGGAGGTCCTGGAAGGCGATCAGCGGCGAGGTCCGAGATGAAATAGCGGCGGTGCTCGCTGGAGCTGCGTCTAGGGTGCAAAACACCGAGTTTTCTGCACCTGCGTGATTCCTCGGAGGCGGTGAAACATGATCGGCGTGTTAGATCAGAAAACCCGAGCAAGGATCGAGAGAAAACGGTGATCGGAGCTTCGGTTCTCACCGGAGAGAAAATTGGAGTGCGCTGGGGAATTCGGCGAGTTTCTGTGCGAGAATTTCACGAGGGGAGGCGGCGGAGGATCGACTTGGTTAAATAGCAGCGTCCGGGGCCAGAGATCGGGCTGTTGGCGCGGTTTTTCGGAGGTTGTTTGGATTCGGGGGAGAGGAGAGTCCAGGGGTCGGCCGAGCGCGTGGAGGTGGGGGATGACATGCGGGCTCCGCATATCAGTGAGAGGAAGAGAGGGGCGCGGGTTCGGGGCTGGCGCGGGGAGAGTGGGCCGGCTGGTGGGTTTCGGCCCACTGGCCGGTGGGGTTTTTTCTTTTTCTTTTCTTTTTCCATTTCTTTTCTGTTTTGGTTTGGATTTAAATTCCAATTTGAATTTGAATTTCTGCACCACATGCAATACGTCCAAAAATTTTTTAAATTCCCCTCTTAACAGAATTTCGGGGTGTTACACAAAGGCATATGAGTTGCTTGCATAACAGGATGTTGCTGCGGCGGCTGATTAGGGCGAGGTAGATTTGCAGGGCGGAAAGTAGAAGCGGACGAGCCATACTGTGGTGCAGCTGGGGGCATAAAACAGGGACGTATGTTGCTCCCTTGTGGCTGGTATGACATCTTCCTCTTGCCCTCTTGCTCGATCTCACGGATCTTGCTCTCAACCACTATAGCTTTGTCAACTAGCTTATGGATGTTTGCATAATCATTGTTGAGCAGTTGTACTTGGATCTCATTGTTCAGTCCTCTCATGAACAAGTATTGCTTCCTTTGATCCGAGTTGACGTCTTCGGGAGCATACCTTGACAGCTGCGTGAACTTGTTGAGGTACTCATTCACACTCTTCTTTCCTTGGCGGAGACCTTCAAACTCTTGCCTTTTAAGCATCATGACTCCAGCAGGGACGTAATGAGAGCGGAAACTCTCCTTGAACTCAGCCCAAGTGATTGTCTCCTGGTTGTCATGAGCATTGCAGAGAGCGTCCCACCAGTCAGCGGCTGCTCCCATGAGTTGGTGCGATGCAAAGAGAACTTTCTCCCGATTATCACATTGAACAATAGCAAGCTTCTTCTCTATGGATTTTAATCAATCATCAGCCTCCATGGGATCATTAGCTTGTGCAAAAGTAGACGGTTGAGTCCTCATGAACTCTCCCAATCTGTTGTGAGCCGGCGGCGGTGGTGGTGGTGGTGGTGGTGTGGGTGCAGGAATGGGGTTAGGATTGTAGTGGTTGTTGGCTTGCAGCTGTCCTAAAGTTTGTATCATAGTTTGCATGAGCTGGTTCTTCATAGCCATCAACCGTTCAAGGTTGTTTGCATCAGCCCTGGGTTGGCATTTTCAGGAACTTTAACGTGGCCATCCTCTTGTGGTTCATGGTTGCCACGAACATTTCTCCTTTGACGGCTGGCGTTTTCCCTCACCATCTGTGAGAGAGAGTTGGGTAGAATAGAAAAGAGAAGTTTAGATTGATCCCCCCCAACTATATGCATCAAGAGTATGAACTAAATATCTTATTTTATTAATTTTAGCCTATATGAGGATGTGAACACATGCTGAAGCATCTCACATCTCTCTACTATGTGTGGATGTGGACTTTCGCAGAAGCGTCCCACATCTCACACTAGAACACAAACAAAAGCAATCATCACAAAAGTTCAACAGACCACTCCTATTCACGCTACTACGATCTAAACGTTCCTATTACGTCTTATTCAATGGGAATCCTAAACTTAAGCATGTGAACTGGTGCTGTTCCCGCCGTGTGACGGGGGTGGTCCATCGGAAACCTCAATGGGGTTAAGTGCACTCCCACATGGTGGTGAACGAGTACTTATGTGTGTCGTGCTCCGGATCACCGGCATCTATAAATAGGACATGAGAAACCTTAGAGAAGGAAGAAAATACTTCAAAACTTCAGAAGCTATGAAGCAAGAAAGCAAAAGTATTGTTGTCCAAGAGAAGAGAAAAGAGGGGCTGAAAATAGCACTTTGCAGTGGCTGAATTGACAAGAAAAATGCAGCAGCAAGTAAATTTTCGAAAATAGAAGTTTATAGGGTGTCCCTATATGTTTTAGAGTGTCCATTCTACCTAGGCTTGCCTCCTACGGTCAACATGGCTCTGATACCAATCTGTGACACCCGGTTCCATGAAACAGAACCGAGTTAATGCATATGTGTGCCCAGGATGTTCATCCCACATACACATGTAATCCACAAACTGAATTCAGAATATAACCACGAATAAATAGTGTTTAAGTACTTTATTACATTGACTCATTGTCTCATTCATAATTCTCTAACTTATTCTTGCAGCGGAAGTCTCTAAATGACAGCGGAAAATAACTAAACAGCAGCGGCTCCATCTTCAACTCCATAGGCAAGTTGACGGTAGTTCGCACGCCTAGTTCTCCACATGGTCCTCAAAGTACTCTTCTCCTGTTGCTGATGTTTATGTGATGATGCAAGGGTGAGTACATGTCGTACTCAGCAAGTGCGAGAAAAATATGACATGTAGGTTACAACATGGTAGGAATAAAAAGGCTCATTGCATGGCAAATTTTATTTCACAAACATGATAAAACAGCAACTATTTCTAAGTGATATTTATCCCAACATGACCAAGTAATTCAGCATCTTTTTCTCCATCATAACTCACCCTTTTCTCAAGTCTCAACCAGCCATTAACCTTTCTCAAGTTCATCTCATACTCATACACATTCGTAACCATCTCATATTCATATAACCGAAGCCAAACTTATTTTCATGACTCAAAAACCATCCCAAAACCAATCCCAATGACCATACCATAACCATACCAAACATCCATCCCAAGTTTTCCCTTCTAATCATGTGAGTTGGCCAGGTGCTTGTGACCGGAAGCACGGCTATCATGATAGTTTTACACTCTGCAGAGGTGGCACCACTTTACCCACAAGATTGTGATTTCGTCACCCGTCGGTGAATGCAAAACCTCCATTATACTAGTACACAACCGTCCATGTATGGCCAAGAGATCACAAAATAGCCTTTACAAAGGGGCTACTAGATGTATGGACTCACTGAGGTTTCACCGGCAGGCTCGAATCACCATTCTCCCACCCACGGGCCCCCTCTTGTGCCATGCATTTCCCAGGGCAGTCCTCTCTCGACTCCCATTTCCCGCACCATCCACAGTCCATAATAAGCTAGCAACACACCTAATTAATCAGCTAAGCCGCAACCATACTTGGCCTTGTGGTCGCACTGTTTTCCTGGCATATTCTCGCATGAACCGGTCCTTAGATCTACGGCAAGTAAACCACCATCTCATTCAGCAACACCCGCAAATCAAGCTTTCCTAGATCTCCCCGATTCCATGCTCATTAACATCATCAAGATCTCATCATCATTATTCATATGAGTGCAGTAGCTAGACATGTTTTATTTCAGCTTCCCGTATCCCGTAGATGAAGCGAAGCAAAAAGAAAAACGACCATACCCGACTCATCAACTTTACCGGTGATAAGGATGGTTAGCAAAACTAGTAAACTCCTATAAAAGGGTGTCCCATCAAGTTGACTCAAGCGTACGAGTTTTCGCAAACAAAACAATTTCAAAATATGGGATCAATATGGTCAAGGGGCACTTGCCTTGCTCTCGTGGTTCTTGTTGTTCAAGTGTCTCCATGTCTTGGTGCTGTAGTTCCTCATAGATGGCCTCTTGAGCTTGTTCTTCTACTCATTATCATGCACATACAAAATTCATAGCAATCAAACATCATGCACAAACTGTACTCAAGATGCAATGGGGTAGATGAATGCCAATCCTATGGTGCAGTTTTATTAAACCAGTTTGTATGTGTTCTTGCATGTTTTAATGGGCTTTCATGGGGTTTTATGATTAACAAGGGTGCTGGGATGAAGTGTGGACGTGGTGATGATCTTGACTCAAGATTTAGATCAATTCCACCGTTTAAAATCGATCAAAACATGATCTGTCCACACGAAAAAGTTTCTGTTCGAAGGGGCGAAGAAAACAGATGCGTAGAAACAGCGACGACATCGTAAGATGGGTAACAAAGACCTACCTCACTTCCCTTTGGTGGCAGGGCCTTCCTCCAAGCAATGGCAGCAGTGAGAAATTTTTCTATGGAAAATTAGGGCAGGACAGATCATCGGCTCTTTTCCGGCGACGGCGAGGCGTGACGGGGCTCGTCGGGGGGGCTCGACGGCGGGGCTTGTCGGCGGAACTCACCGGCGGCTGAACTCCGGCGAGGGGGGTCCAACTCAGCCAGTTGGAGCTAGGGCCTCCAAGTCACCAACTTGGGGGGGCGGCGAAGGGGAGGGGGGCTGCGGCCAAGGGGGTGGTTTGGGTTCTATTTATAAGGGGGAGAGGGGGGAGAATCCTAATCCAATTGGAGCAAAATCCTAACAAACTTTTCCCCAAATAATTGGGTGTGGCAGCAATGGGGGAAATTCCCCAAATATGGGGAAAATTCCCCTTTTTGGGGGAATTGGGGAATTTGGAGATTTGGGGTAAAATTTGGGGAAATTTAAATTGGCTCATTTCAGCTATCTTTTTTCCCATTCCTCAACATTTCTATGTCACTTACTCCATTTCTACATTCCCCTCTCTGTTTCTATGTCTCACTCTCCATTTCTACATTCCCCTCTCCATTTCTATGTCCCATTTCTCCATTTCTATATGCCCTTCTCCATTTCTATGGTTCCTTCCTCCATTTCTATGGTTCTTTCTCCATTTCTATGGTTCTTTCTCCATTTCTATAGTTCTTTCTCCATGTCTATGGTTCCTTTCTCCATTTCTATGGTTCTTTCTCCATTTCTATAGTTATTTCTTCATTTTTACTTCTTTTATAATGCTTCTCTACATGAAAAATGCGTGCAATGCATAGGAATGACTTTTGAGGGTGTTACAAACCTACCCCCATTAAACTGAATCTCGCCCTCGAGATTCGATAGAGTAGAGAATAGATGAGGGAATTCTGCCTTGAGGTCTTCCTCACGCTCCCATGTAGTTTCGGCTTCCGTGTGATGACTCCATTGTACCTTGCACCAACAGATCACTTTGTTCCTCATGACCCTTTCCTTCACATCCAAAATTCTGACGGGATGCTCCGTGTAGGTCAGATCCTCTTGAAGCTCGAGCTCATCCATCGGTACTTGTTCTTCCGGTACTCTTAAGCACTTCTTTAGTTGGGACACGTGAAACACGTTGTGTACGTCGGAGAGGTGCATTGGCAGCTCTAGTTGATAGGCTACTTCTCCTCGCTTGTCCAAAATCTTGAATGGCTCGATGTAGCGAGGTTCTAGCTTGCCCTTGACGTTGAACCGTCGTTGGCCTCGGATAGGCGATACCTTAAGATACACGAAGTCTCCCACTTCGAAGGTCAATTTTCTTCACCTATTGTCCGCATAACCTTTTTGTCGTGACTGAGCAGCCTTCAAGTTTTCTCGTATCATTTGGACTTGCTTCTCAGCGTCTTGCAGCACTTCGGGTCCAAACACTTGGCTCTCTCCGGTCTCATTGCAGAACAGCGGCGTTCTACACCGTATACCATACAGTGCTTCGAAAGGTGACATCTTCAACCTGGCTTGGTAGCTGTTGTTGTATGAGAATTCAGCATATGGCAAGCTCCTATCTCAACTACACCCATGCTTCAAGGCGCAAGCTCTTAACATGTCTTCCAAAGTTTAATTTGTCCTCTCAGTTTGCCCGTCGGTTTGCGGGTGATAAGCGGAGCTGAAATCCAGTCGTGTACCCACAGCTTCATGCAGCTTCTTCCAGAACCTAGAGGTAAATTGAGTACCCCGATCTGACACTATCCTTTTTGGAACTCCATGGCAACACACGATTTGCTCCATATACAGCTCGGCTAGTTGTGCAACGTTGTACATGGTTTTAACAGGAAGGAATGGGCTGTTTTGTCAATCAGTCCACGATAACCCAAATAGAGTCGTAACCTGATTGAGTACGTGGCAATCCGACGATAAAATTGATGCTGTCTTCCCACTTCCACTCGGGTACTTCCAATGGCTGCAACAGTCTAGCGGGTCTTTGATGTTCGGCCTTCACCCGTTGGCATGTATCGCATAAGGCAAATATTCGGCTATGTCCCTTTTCATACCATCCCACCAATAGCAAGTTTTCAGGTCCTTGTACATCTTTGTACAGCCGGGGTGTATGGAATAAGGTGAGTCATGTGCCTCCTTTAATATCGTGTCGCGGATGTGCTTCACGTTAGGCACACAAATCCTTTTCCCTAACCAAAGCGTGCTTTTCTCGTCTTCCTTGAAATCCTTTTCTATGCCTTGTCGGATTCTTTCCTTGATTTCCTCATCCGTTGCTTGGCCATCTCGTATCTCTTGTTCCAGCGAAGAGTTTAGTTCTATCACTTCCATCTCGTTCAAGAATCTGAGATGTAACCGTTCGAACTCCTTGCGCAGCTCGGGCGGCAGCTCCCGAACCGTGAGGTTGTGACATGCTCCTTTCGGCTCAATGCATCAGCTACTACATTGGCCTTTCTGGGGTGATAATTGATTCCAACATCATAATCCTTGACGAGTTCCAACCATCGACGTTGCCTCAAATTCAGATCCGTTTGCGTGAATATATACTTGAGGCTTTTGTGATCCGTGTAGATCTCACATCGGTGGCCAAGGATATAATGCCTCCAAACCTTCAAGGCATGTACCACGGCTGCAAGTTCCAAGTCATGTGTGGGATAATTCAGCTCATGTTTCTTGAGTTGTGTCGACGCATAGGCTACCACTTGTCCTTCTTGCATGAGCACACATCCAAGCCCTTGTCTTGATGTGTCACAATATATGTCGAAGCTTTTGCTCACGTCCGGCAATACCAAAATGGCGCTGTGGTTAGTCTCTTCTTGAGCTCCTCAAATCTTCTTGACGTGCTGGTGTCCACTAAAATGTTTTTTCCTTCATTAGCAATTCAGTCATAGACTTCGCTATTTTTGAGAAATCCTTGAGGAATCGGCGGTAGTATCCAGCCATCCCAAGGAAACTCCGAATATCTCTCACATTCTGCAGTTGGTTCCACTTAAGAACATCTCCCACTTTTCCGGGATCAACCGATACTCCTCCCTCGGAGATGATGTGGCCTAGGACTGATATCTCCTTTAGCCAAAATTGACACTTGCTGAACTTAGCATACAATTGATGCTCTCGCAGTTTCCGCAATGTCAACCTCAAGTGTTCTTCATGTTCTTCCTCGCTTTTTGAGTACACCATGATGTCGTCGATGAAAACCACGATGAACATGTCCAAGTACTCCATGAAGACCTTATTCATGAGGTACATAAAGTACACGAGTGCATTCGTTAACCCAAAAGACATAATGGTATATTCATACGAACTATACCGTGTTCGAAATGCAGTCTTGGGTATGTCGGAGGGCTTAATCTTCAGCTGGAAGTATCCCGACCGAAGATCAATCTTGGAGAAAATCCGAGCACCTTTCATTTGGTCAAACAGGTCCTCTATACATGGCAGAGGGTATTTATTCTTGATCGTCACCTCATTGAGAGACCTATAATCCACACACATCCTTTGGGTCCCATCCTTCTTGTCTACGAAGAGCACGGGTGCTCCCCATGGTAACGAGCTTGGGCGTATAAAACCCTTTTATAGTTGTTCCTGAATTAGCTTCTTGAGCTCCACTAGTTCATTAGCGGGCATCCTATATGGCCTCTTCTCTATAGGTGCAGTTCCGGGTACTAAATCAATGGCAAATTCAATGTCTCGGTCAGGTGGCATACCTAGAAGTTATTCCGGTAACACATCTGAATATTCTTGAACTACCGGAATGCTTTTCAATGTCGCTTCTTTGATGTGGTTCAGCGCTACCTTCTCGGTTGCTGGTTGGGCTGCCTCAAACTCAATATGAGTACCGTGCTCACTTGTTAACTGTATGGTCCTCTCAGCATATTGAATCACTCCGTTGTGCTTGCTTAGCCAATCCATTCCAAGTACCATGTCAATCCCTTGGGAATCCAAGACAATAAGGTTGGTGAGAAAGTATACACCCCTTATTTTAAGGCTTACTTTCGGACATACTATATTTGTAGAAGCTAGAATTCAGATTTGAAAGAAGTGATTTCCCAACTATATGCATCAAGGTGTATGAACTAAGCAACTTCTTTTATTAATTTCAGCCTATATGAGGATGTGAACATGTGCCGAAGCATCTCACATCTCTCTACTATGTGTTGATATGGACATTCGCCGAATCGTCCCACAACTCACACCAAGCACATAAACACAAGCAATCATCACAAAAGCTCAGCACACCACTCTTATTCAAGCTACTACGATCTAAGCGTTCTTATTACAACTTTATTCAATGGGAAACCTGAACTTAATCGTGAGAACCGGTGCTGTTCTCGCCGTGTGACGGGGGTGGTCCATACATGGGCGCATGCCATGGTGAGTCGGCAGTCCATGTAGGGTTAGATGATGCTGGTGCTCCATTCGCTCCCGCGTTGGCACGAGTCTCCTCTTGTTTCTCCAGCAAATACAACTTCTTGCGGAGGTAAAGGATCTCTTCTTGTACGCTTGCATAGCGGTTTCCTAACTCCACGAGCAACCTCTGAGACTTGTCAGCAGCTTGTGGGTTGGAAAGAGCTCCTTCATGGGGTCTAATGATCTCCCTCGTACCACTCTTCCGATACGGGTGCAGCCCAAAAGTAGTGTTCTGAAGCTGCTCATGGAAGGCGTAGCATAGTCTGGTAAGTGCATCCCATGCAGCATCATCAATAGCTTCTGCCCTTGTAGCTCTCCATGTGGGTGCGAAGTGCCGAGTGACAACCCTACCGTTAGATAGGATGGTTACTTCAGCCTTCTACTCTTCATGTCCGAGACGAGGGATTTTCTTGAGAAGATATTCCGGGTATAAGCTGCAGCAATCCAGAAACTCTTTAAGCTCCTTGGATATGTGTCCTCCTTCCGTTCTGTCGGACCGGAATTCTTGAACTGAACGGTTGGCCCGTTCATCACCTTCATTCTCGGCCTCAGCAGGGGGTGGCTCCTCTTCCGATTCATCTCCTTCCGACATAGCTTCATGAGGCTCCACGGGGTCTAAGCCCGCGTGAAATTCCTCCTGAGGTGCGTACCAATGCCGTTCTTGTGGATCATCTTCCATGTCGTCTTCGAATGGTTCCACCTCTTCCGGGTCCTCTTCCTCATGCATAGAGCTATTGACTTCGTCTTCATCATGAGGTTCCATCTTCGCCTCCTCCCAATATGGTCCATCGGATACCTCAATGGGGTTATGTGCACTCCCACGTGGTGGTGGACGAGTCCTTATGCGTGCTGTGCTCCTAATAACCGGCATCTTTAAATAAGACATGAGAAACCATAGAGAAGGAAGAAATAACTCCAAAACTTCAGAAGCTATGAAGCAAGAAAGCAAAGTGTTGCTGTCCAAAAGAAGAGAAGAAGAGGGGCAGAAAATAGCACTTTGTGGTGGCTGAATTGTCAAGTAAAGTCCAGCAGCAAGCAATTTTTGAAAATAGCAGTTTAGAGGGGTGTTCCTATGTGTTTTAGAGTGTCCATTCTACCTAGTCTTGCGTCCTACAGTCAACGTGGATCTGATACTAATCTGTGACACCCAGTTCCGAAAACAGAACCAAGTTAATGCATATGTGTGCCCAGGATGTTCATCACACATACACATGTAATCCACAAATTGAATTCAGAATATAACCACAAATAATAGTGTTTAATTACTTTATTACATCGACTCATTGTCTTACTCATGAATCTCTAACTTATTCTTGCAGCGGAAGTCTCTAAACGAAAGCGAAAATAACTAAATAGCAGCAGGCTCCATCTTCAACTCCACGGGCATGTTGACGGTAGTTCGCACACCTAGTACTCCACATGGTCTTCGAAGTACTCTTCTCCTGTTGCTGATGTTTATTTGATAATGCAAGGGTGAGTACATATCGTACTCAGCAAGTGTGGGAAAAGTATGACATGTAGCTGACAACAAGGTAGGGAATAAAAAGGCTCATTGCAGCAAGCAAATTTTATTTCACAAACATGATAAAAACAGCAACTATTTCTAAGTGAAATTTATCCCAACATGACCAAGTAATTCAGCAACATTTTCTCATCATAATTCACCACTTATCAGGTCTCATTCAGCCATTAATCTTTCTCAAGTTCATCTCATGCTCATAAATATTCATAACCATCTCATATTCATATAGCCAAAGCCAAACTCATTGTTATGACTCCAAACAGTTCCAAAACCAATCCCATTGACCATACCATAACCAAACCGAATAAACATCCCAAGTTTTCCCTCTAATCATGGAAGTTGGCCAGGTGCTTGTGACCAGAAGCACGGCTATCATCATAGTTTTACGCTCTGCAGAGGTGGCACCACTTTACCCACAAGTTTGTGATTTCGTCACCCGTCGGCGACTGCAAAACCTCCATTATACTAGTACACAACCATCCGTGTATGGCCAAGAGATCACAAAATAGCCTTTACAAAGGGGCTACTAGATGTATGGACTCACTGAGGTTTCACCGGCAGGCTCGAGTCACCATTCTCCCACCCACGGGTCCCCTCTTGTGCCATGCAGTTCCCAGGGCCGTCCTCTCTCGGCTCCCATTCCCCGCGCCATCCACGGTCCATAACAAGCTAGCAACATACCTAATTAATAAGCTAAGCACCCATACTTGGCCTTGTGGTGGCACTGTTTTCCTGGCATATTCTCGCATGAACCGGTCCTTAGATCTACGGCGCCGTAGTAAACCACCATCTCATTCAGAAACAGCCACAAACCAAGCTTGCCTAGATCTCCCCGATTCCATGCTCATTAACATCATCAAGATCTCATCACCATTATTCATATGAGTGCAGTAGCTAGACATGTTTTATTTCAGCTTCCCGTATCTCGTAGATTAAGCAAAGCAAAAAGGAAAAACGACCATACTCGACTCATCAACTTTCCCGGCGACAAGGATGGTTAGCAAAACTAGTAAACTCCTATAAAAGGGTGTCCCATCAAGTTGACTCAAGCGTACGAGTTGTCGCAAACAAAACAGTTTCAAAACATTGGATCAATATGGTCAAGGGGCACTTGCCTTGCTCCCGTGGTTCTTGTTGTTCAAGTATCTCGATGTCTTGGTGCTGTAGTTCCTCGTAGATGGCCTCTTGAGCTTGTTCTTCTACTCATGATCATGCACATACAAAATTCACAGCAATCAAACATCATGCACAAACTTTACTCAAGATGCAATGGGGTAGATGAATGCAAATCCTACGGTGCAATTTTATTAAACCAGTTTGTATGTGTTCTTGCATGTTTTAATGGGCTTTCATGGGGTTTTATTATTAACTAGGTGCTGGGATGAAGTGTGGACGTGGTGATGATCTTGGCTCAAGATCTAGATCAATTCCACCGTCAAAAATCGATCAAAACATGATCTGTCCACACGAAAAAGTTTCTGTTCGATGGGGGCGAAGAAAACGGATGCGTAGAAACAGCGACGACGTCGTTATATGGGTAACAAAGACCTACCTCACTTCCCTTTGGTGGCAGGGCCTTCCTCCTAGCAATGGCAGCAGCGAGGAATTTTTCTATGGAAAATTAGGGCAGGACAGATCGTCGGCTCTTTTCCGGCGACGGCGAGGCGTGACGGGGCTCGTCGGCGGGGCTCAACGACGGGGCTCAATGATGGGGCTTGCCGGCGGGGCTCAATGGCGGGGCTCGATGGCCGGGATCGACGGCGGGGCTCGACGGCGGGGCTCACCGGCGGCTGAACTCCGGCGTGGGGGGGACCATCTCGGTGACTTGGAGCTAGGGTTTCCAAGTCGCCGACTTGGGGGGGGGAAGGGGGGGTGGGCTGCGGCCAAGGGGGGGGGGTTTGGGTTCTTTTTATAAGGGGGGAGGGGGGAGAATCCTAATTCAATTGGAGCAAAATCCTAACAAACTTTTCCCCAAATAATTGGGTGTGGCAGCAAAGTGGGGGAAATTCCCTAAATGTGGGGAAAATTCCCCTTTTTGGGGGAATTGGGGAATTTGGAGATTTGGGGGAAATTTTGGGGAAATTGAAATTGGCTTATTTCAGCTATCTTTTTCCCATTCCTCAACATTTCTATGTCACTTACTCCATTTCTACATTTCCCTCTCCATTTCTATGTCTAACTCTCCATTTCTACATTCCCCTCTCCATTTCTATGTCTCATTTGTCCATTTCTATATGCCCTTCTCCATTTCTATGGTTCCTTCCTCCATTTCTATGGTTCTTTCTCCATTTCTATGGTTCTTTCTCCATTTCTATAGTTCTTTCTCCATTTCTATGGTTCCTTTCTCCATTTCTATGGTTCTTTCTCCATTTCTATAGTTCTTTCTCCATTTCTATAGTTATTTCTTCATTTCTACTTCTTTTATAATGCTTCTCTACATGAAAAATGTGTGCAATGCATAGGAATGAATTTTGAGGGTGTTACAATACGGTACTAGGTCCACATAAGGACTACTATATTAGCCTAATATGAAGGTGGCAACCTAACTTATGTGCTATGTCAGAAAATTATGCATCTAGGGACGTTCTATGTCTTGGGGGTGCATGTAAGCGCTGTCCACCAGTGCGCACAAGCTGAAGGGTGGAGCCCCACGGGTGGCAGGTAACCCGTCGAGTTTTAGTGTCCTCTACGACTCTTCATGTCCTTTGGGGTATTTCGAGCAACGCCCTTCTCTGGCGTGCTACGGGCAAGTATGGGAGACCCCGTCATGTGGTTAGTAATGTGAGCATGTTGCTCAAGGTGTGTTTTGCTTGAGAACACCCGTGCGAGTGATGACGGACGGGTGTACGAACTATATTGGGACCGGATTTGGTGTGCAGCAGAACCTGACGATTGTGTGTGATTTATGCAGGTTTAACCATGAAACTGTAGTACGAGTAGTACACGTTTGCGAGTGACCGTTTTAGTGCCACCTATGATATGGATATGCCGGTATAATCCGGTTAGGTTTTTTCTTTTGTGAGGCAACATAGTACCGACATGATTCTTACGGTGCATCGACACTGTACTAAACTTAATAATCCTCTTCCCTATGAAGAAATATTTCATGAACTAACTTTCAACTAAAAATGGAATTTTGAAACAAATATTAGTTACTGAACTCTTATTTTGAGCTAAGATCCAAATGAGAGGATGTTTAGGCTTCAAAGATTTCAAAAACAAAGTATTTTGTTTCTGGTAGGAATTCTTGCTGGACTTTAACAAATCATAACTATGAGTAGCTTTACCCAATTAAGGTGCATGATACAGTTCTGGAAATATTTTCAAGTGCTCTACAACTTCGTTGTAGACCTCCAGAGCAAAATCACACGTTAAATTGGTGGGAAATCCAGTTGAAGGTAAACTGTTCCGAACCAGGACAGGAGCAAAACCTCTCTGGACATTTCTGTTCTTAAGCCATAACTTTCTATAGAAAAATCCCTAAGGAGCCTATGATATACCGTTGGAAAGGTTATGAAATGTGCAACATTGTTGTAGTTCAAAGCTTGTTCAGATAAGATGTATTTGTATATACAACTGTGATGAAAAATAGCCACATACAAAGGAGATGCTGGCAAATTTTATCCAGTAATTCTGTCAACTTTGGAAAATCATAACTTTTGATCCAGATATGATCTGAAGGCATATGAATAATCGTTGGAAAGATACTGAAGTTAAAATTAACTTTGGTATTCAACTTGATTTACTAAAATGCTTTTAACTAGGTCAAAATCTGGAGTTAATGCATAAAGGTCTGTTTTGTACAGATAGGCTGGTTAGCTATGCCTACTCTAAGGAGTTGTGTAAACATGGATTTTGTTACTGCTTTCATAAAGTTTTGACATATTCATGTTTTCATTAGCCTCACATACTGCTGAGTTCATGTTTAACTCATCTTGAAATATATTTTTGCAGTATGGTTCGTACTCGCTCTAGGAGTAAGGTCGGGAGTTCTCGCCGAGGCGGTGATGCATCTATTCCACCGTCGGAACCTCCATCTACGGGATGGATGGATCTTATGACTCGAGTTATCAAGTCTACCCAATAGAACACCAGGCTACTCCAAGAAGCAACTCAACAGAACACATGCTTACTCCAAACCTTGGTACAGCAGGGCATACTCCAGAACAAGCAACAAGTCGTTCCACCTCGGAACGCTTATCTGGATTTCTTGGCGACTCAACCGCCAATCTTTACTGAAGCTACCGAACCTGTGGAAGCATATTAGTGGCTTCGTGTCATGGAGTCTAAATTCAGAGTATTCGAGTGTGATGAAATTCATAAGATAATGTTTGCCGCTTAACAACTTCATGGAGCCGCCAGAAACTGGTGGGTGGAACATCTCGCCACCATTCCGGAAGACCATCAAGTAACATGGAGTGAATTCTGTGAAGCCTGTTCGTGCTCGTCACATACCAGTAGGAATTATCAAGGCAAAGCAGGAGGAATTTTTTGAAATTGAAGCAAGGGGACATGAGTGTCCTTGAGTATGTCAAAATATTTAATCTTTTGGCTCAATATACTCCCGAATATGTGGCGATAGAAGAGGCACGGTGTGATTTATTCTTCCATGGGCTGAGTGCCATATTACAGGAGAAGTTGGCCATGTTCAACAAAGGCAGTTACACCGACATGATCAATGTGTCTCTCATACAAGAGAAGCCGACACTCAAGTGGCAAGCTGAGAAAAGAAAAATGAGTGAGATCGAGCAGACCAGCACAAGTTATGTGCCCCAAAAATACCGTTTGGTGTACCGAATGCCATCAGGTGAAAGATGGAGGCCACCTGTATGATCAACTCCTTAGAGGTTGATTGCTGGTGAAGTACCACAACTTGCACCACCTTCACAGCAGCAGCATCAGACGGTGGTTTGTGCTCCATCGCTGCAGCCATATGTACTTATCATCCAACCGCAAGTCAGTGAAGAACCGGAGAGATATCCGTGTTTCACTTGTCGGCGTATGGGCCATTATGCTAGGTATTGTCCCAAGGGAACTCAAGGCTGCGGGTCATCATATTGGCAATATTCAGACCCGTACCTAAATCTACAGAAAGGAGGGCAGACAAGGGGCAGTATTCACTACACAGTGATGGATGATGTTCCGAAAGGAGAAGCCGCTTTAGCAGGGATGTTTTCTATAAATCAGCCACCAGTTTTCTCTTTGATTCCGGTGCCACAAACAAACTCATTAGCCAATCTTTTGTGGCTCAACATCGGCTCCAACCAACTTTTACAAAGAGCCAATACCTCATATCTTCGCCCGGGGGCAGCAGTACCACAAGTGAGATTGTCTCCCGAGCACCTCTTTGTTTGGGGGGTAGAATATACCCCACAACTCTCACTATTCTTGAGGGTTTGAAGATCGACATTATTTTGGGGATGTCGTGGTTGAATTACCACAATGCGGTTCTTAACATTAGCTCTAGGACCGTTGAGCTCAACTCCCCGCAGCATGATATTCATGTATTATTTTTGGGCACCAATCCGCAACAGATTGCAACATTGAACCACACGGAAGCTGTGAAGATAGAGGACATTCCGGTGGTACGTGATTATCCAGATGTGTTTCCTGATGATTTACCGGGCATGCCGCCCGAGCGGGACGTAGAGTTCAAGATTGAACTTTCGCCGAGAACAATACCGATATCACGAAGGCCGTACAAGATGGCACCCAATGAAATGGCAGAATTGAAGACACAGCTGAATGACCTAATGAGCAAGGGCTTTATACGACCGAGTTCGTCACCTTGGGGTTGTTCAGCATTGTTTGTCAAGAAGAAGGACGAAACACTACGGCTTTGTGTTGATTATCGTCCTCTGAACGCTGTTACCATCAACAACAAGTATCTACTACCTCGCATTGATATACTCTTCGATCAATTAGTTTGTGCGAAAGTATTCTTGAAGATAGATCTTCGGTTCGGATATCATCAGATTAACATCCGGGCAGAAGATATTCCGAAGACGGCATTCTCAACGAGATACGGGCTATATGAGTATCTCGTTATGTCTTTTGGGTTGACCAACGCCGCGGCACACTTTATGTACCTGATGAATTCAGTGTTCATGCCGGAGTTGGATAAATTCGTCGTGGTCTTCATCAACGATATCTTGGTGTACTACAAGTGAGGAGAAGAACATGTTGAGCATCTGCATATTGTGCTACAAAGATTGTGAGATCACCAGCTCTATGCAAAATCAACAACTGTGAATTCTGGATTAATCAAGTACCTTTTCTTGGACACATTATTTCAGCACAGGGCATCGCTGTAGATCTGAGTAAAATTATCCAAGTGCAGAAACAGGGGTCACCAAAGTCTGTGCATGAAATCCGAAGCTTCCTCGGTTTAGCGGGTTATTACCGGAGGTTCATTCCGGGTTTCTCCAAGATCGCTAAAACGATGACGGACTTATTGAAAAAGGGTACCAGATTTGTGTGGGGTGCTTCCTGTAAACAAGCCTTCAAGACTCTAGTGAAGCATCTAACAATAGCCTCAGTTCTTGCTCAGCCGGATACGACGAAGCCATTCGACGTTTATTGCGATGCATCTGGTATCGGTCTTGGCTGCGTGCTGATGCAAGAAGGACGAGTGGTCGCTTATGGATCTCGTCAACTCAGAAATCACGAGAAGCATTGTATAACTCATGATCTTGTCTTAGCTGCCGTGGTCCTTGCTTTGAAGATGTGGAGGCATTACATGCTCGGAAATCTTGTACACCTCTACACTGACCACAAGAGCTTGAAATACACCTTCACTCAGAAAGAACTGAACATGAGGCAACGAAGATGGCTAGAGCTCATTAAAGATTATGAACTTGAGATTCATTATTATCCGGGAAAGGCGAATGTGGTCGCCGATGCGCTCAGTCGTAAGGCGCATGTCCACCACTTGACAATTGCTGGAATGGATGATGAAGAACCAAGCCTCCGTGTCATCCCGTATGGAGCACTCTACAATACCGCTCTCGTTCCTACTGTTCGAGAGGAAATCATTGAGGCTCGAAGAAAAGACAAGGGTATGTCTCACATACGACGGAGAATAGACAACGGAGAAATGAAATGCTTCCGGAAGGACGATGAAGGTACTTTGTAGTTCAACGACCGGATTGTAGTACCCCGGGATATGGGACTACGGAAGAAAATTTTGGATGAAGCTCATTTGTCCAAATTTTCCATTCATCCGGGTAGCAATAAAATGTACCAAGATCTCCGGAAGAAGTTTTGGTGGACACGTATGAAACATAAAGTTGCAGAGTATGTTTCAGAATGTGATACGTGTCGAAGAGTCAAGGCCGACCATGTGAAGAAGTCAGTCTTGCTGCAACCACTGCAAATACCGGCATGGAAATAGGAGGACTTGAGTATGGACTTCATCATCGGGTTGCCGATGATCTCCCACAACCATGATTTGATTTGGGTAATCGTTGACAGGTTAACCAAATCAGCACACTTCATCCCTGTGCATACAAGATACAACGCCAAGCAATATGCGGAGTTGTACATAGCACGGATCTTGTGCTTCCATGGAGTTCCCCGTACCATTGTGTCCGACAGAGGATCGCTATTTGTAGCCCGTTTTTGGGAGCAGCTACACACATCCTTGGGAACCAAACTGATTCGAAGCTCCGCGTATCACCCTCAAACCGATGGGCAAACTGAGAGGGTGAATCAAATACTTGAAGATATGCTAAGAGCGTGTGCCATCCACCACGGTAAGAGCTGGGATGATAACTTACCGTTGGCAGAGTTCTCGTACAACAACGGTTATCAGACGAGCATCAAAATGGCACCATATGAAGCTCTCTACGGCCGGAAGTGCCGTACACCCTTGAACTGGTACGAGTCAAGTGAACGAGTAACGTTCGGGGTTGATCTTGTCAATGAAGTCGAAGAGAGAGTTCGGATAATACAAGAGAACCTCAAAGCTGCCCAATCTCGTCAAAAGAGCTACGCGGATCAGAGGCGTCGACCGCTGCATTTCAACGTTGGGGTGCACGTGTATCTTTGTGTGTCTCCATTGAAAAGGATTCATCGGTTCGGTGTCAAGGGGAAACTTGCTCCCCAATTCATCGGTCCGTTTGTTATTACAGAGAAGTGGGGGACCGTAGCCTACCGGCTGGAACTACCGGCAAGCCTTGCCGGTATTCATGACATATTTCATGTGTCCCAGTTGTGGAAATGTCTCAAGTTTACCGCTGCTGTCCGCACCGAAGACATCGACGAGCTAAAGCCGAATCTCACATACACCGAGCAGTCCATGCAGATTATCGATGAAAAGACTCGGATCACCAGAAACCGGACTTTGAAATTTTACAAAGTCCTGTGGAGTAATCATACCGCGGAATAGGCGACGTGGGAAACTGAAGATTACACCCACAAGAATTATCCGGATCTTTTGTCATAAACTTTGTAAGTTACCTCCCGTCTCTTTCTTTTGTAATCTCGGGACAAGATTCCTTTTAAGGCGGGAGGAATGTAAAGGTCCCAAAAATATGAATACAAAGAAACACAAGTTTGCACAAGCATATGGTTTCATGTGTATGAAAAATGGGACTTGTTTAAACTTTCACATGTGATGATGCACATGAGAGCTCTCTCTACACAAGCTCATGTTTAATTGCATGTTTGGACTAAGGTAGATTAAAACCACAGGTTTGAAGTCACATGTGCCATGGAAAGTACAAAAATCAGATTTTGGAACTAAATGGTTCAACTCAAATTTCAAATGAGGGCAACACAATGGTTTGCAAACTGTTGTGTTCAAACTCTTATTTGCAGAAGCTAAAGCAAAAATCAGATTTCATATTTAAATTCCTTAGGTCCAAATTAGTGGGTATGCAAAGTTTCATGAATTTTGGAGATGTTTTGCTACCCATTTTCCAAAAGGACTTAAATTTGCAATGAATTCAAATACACATTTGAATTTGGATGGAATTTGCTCAATTATCCAAATACAATTCAGATTTGAGTTGTATACAATTGAATTGGTCATTTGCCAAAATTTGGAGATGTTTGAGAGGATAATTGGGAGTGTTGGACCCACTGGTCAGTTTGCCCAAATATCTGAAAATGAGTCGGTCCCCCGTTTTCCAGTCAAAGCAACCGAAGCCACTGACAAACCCGAGGGCTCCTCACCGTGCGATACAGAGACAAGTCGGAGCCACCTCCTCTCTGTTTTCCCTCACGCTGGCACTCCCCTCGGTGATCTCATCACTTCATCCCGTGTTCCTTTGGCCCACAGAACCGAGCACCGTCTCTGTTTTCTTGCTCGCTCGCGCTCAAGAACAGAGAAGCCGCCGCCACACCGTAGTAGCTCGGGAGCAGGTTTTCTCTCACTTGCTAGCCCCAGCAGAGTAGCAAATCGGCACCACAGTAACCCCCACGACCTCCTCAGACCACCACCAATCGGTGTTCAGCCCTCCTACCTCGGGAACAAGTTTTTCCCGCGGCGACCGAGAGCAATAACCGAAGGGAGGCTCTCATGGAAAGCCTCACCCAGAGCTTCTCACGGTCAAGAAAGGGCATCTTTGGACGTGCCAAGGTTCCACGCTGCTCACCTCCGAAGCTCAAATCCAACCGTGGATCGTCACCGGCAGAATTCCAGTTTTTGTCCCGATCGGTGCAAAATGACCCGCGGGTAAGGAACTTTAAAATTCCCGACTGATTCTTTTTTAGAGCCTACAAAATTGCACCCACACAAGCTAGACTCGATGGCGAACAAGTTTGCTTCACAACCCTAGCATGAAATCACGTGTAGCCGACGTAATTGGAGGTTTTCCGACAGCAGCAGTGGTGAGAAGCCTTGGGCGCACGGTGAGATCATGGTTAGAGCCATTTCCGGGACCTTTCACTACCATGTCAAGCTTCTCTAGCAACCACTGGTGCTGTAGGTTAACATTCATCAAGTTTGGTGGGTTAGAGCGTCGGGTTATGTAACAGCTCTCTAGGATCATAAACTGGCCCCACAGACCACCACTCGTCTTTTCTGTGTACTTTGTCCTCACTCGTGCGCTCCCGGGAAGACTTCCCGGTCGGTCACCCATCCCCAAATTCCTCCGGGTCAAGCACGCTTAACCCCGGAGTCCATTGCAGGTGGGCTTCCGGAAAATAAGGTATACCTTGATGGTATGAGTACTCTATCAATCCTATTAAGCCGGGAGTCAGGATATCACACAATCCACCCCCCTTAGAAGACCGACGTCCTCGTTGGTCAATGCCAAGACAGGAGCGTCCCCTCTTAGCCACATCCGTACGGTCAGTACTGGCATACGCATACCGTACGTCCGGTTAGCAGCATACATACCATACCGTGTCCCACACAGAGGACCCACGCGTCATGTGTACATACCCACGTCCCTGACCCGTATGCTACCGTATCCTTCTCACTGACCCGTACGCACCCGTGAAACTGCGAGGGTCGGCTCTGATACCATTGTAACAGCTCTCTAGGATCATAAACTGGCCCCACAGACCACCACTCGTCTTTTCTGCGCACTTTGTCCTCACTCGTGCGCACCCGGGAAGACTTCCCGGTCGGTCACCCATCCCCAAATTCCTCCGGGCCAAGCACGCTTAACCCCGGAGTCCTTTGCAGGTGGGCTTCCGGAAAAGAAGGTATACCTTGATGGTATGAGTACTCTATGAATCCTATTAAGCCGGGAGTTAGGATATCACAGGTTAGCGCCGTCGAAGCTTCACCAAGTCGCCACACCGATGCGAGCTATGTTAGAGTCGTCACCAGCTGAGGGAAGTTCTCCCACTATATTCCTCGCATGATTTTAGGCACTAGCAGCGAGTTAGATCTCGGGAGGTGGCCGGACGACTGGTTTCCGAGGAGCTTCGGCGAGCTCGGGCGGCGCGGAGTCGCGAGGTTGAAGAAAACCTGGCTGGGCCCGCTGTCAGTGGGAGAAAAACTTAACCGGGGTTCTCTGTTGCACCAGATCAGTCTGTGGCTGCGAGGGAAGGACCCTGGGCCCCGTGTGTCTTCGTTTCAGAGAGTGACACGTGGCCCCTGGACCCACCGTCAGCTTTTGAACTTTTCCCTCGATTTAATTCAAATCCAGATTTCCTCCAAATTTAGAAGAACATAACTTTTGCTAGAAAACTCCAAATTTAGTGATTAAAATTGGATTAAATTCAGATTGGAAAACTCTATCCAAGTATGCAACCAAATTTATATGAAAGTCAATAAATAATTCTGAAAAATTCTTTAGACTTTTCAACAAAAGAATTTTAGAGGGAATTTGGTTGGTCAAAAATTCTTCAAATTTTGCCAGAATAATCCTTAGGATGTTATTGAACTACTGCAAAACTTTCAGCTCATTTGGAGTTGATTTGGTTAGAGAATTCAGATTTTAAGTTGCTGTGTTCAAATGAATACAGAAACTTTTTTCAGAGAATTCCCAAAACTTGAAAATTCAGTTCTAGGCAATTCTTAACTCCAAAAATCCTAGGAAAATTCATGCAGACTCTATGAACTATAATTGGAATTTTAGTTCACTAAGTTTGACATGAACATGTGAGTTACTTCAGAATTAATTCCTTTTTGCTTAATAGCTTAGAGAATTGTTCTTAATAAACCACTCGTGAAAAGTTCTAATTTTTGGTTCAGATGACTTTCTTGTGACAAGGAACTCACACGAAAATTTTCCGCTCCATTGGAGCTCTGGATCATCACTATCCTGTTTAACCTATTTGGGTGATTAAAACACAAGTGATTAAAAGCACTTAGCACTTGATCACTTTACTTAACCCACATCCAACCACTAGCACCGGTGTTATTTTAAATTCTTAAACAAAGTTCCAGTTTCTAACTTGTCATTAGAACTTGTTAAAAAACACTTTACAATTAAATACTTGTGCATATTCATAACGTGTAGCATCGACGTGAAGATTTTGAAGAAATTGAAGTGGGGATCAAAGAGGGAGGAGAGCGAGTGAGCAAGCCTCAAGTGATCTTCACTAACTAAACATTATATACATTCTTAGTCACCTGCGAAACAGGCAAGCCCCGGTTTGCATTCAAGCAATTTTATAAAGTATTTTCATTTCTAGAGATCATAGCTTTGATATATTGATTGCATTAGGTCTAGATGATATTGAAAAACCCACTTGCATGACCAGATTAACCCAAGAGAGAATGGGTAATATAGCACCTCCTCGAGTGGATTTGGCTACGCTAAACGTTAGTAGGAAAGGTCCGGTAGAAGTCGAGTAGTTGGAATCTACTCGCAAGTTTAGGGCATGGTTTCTTCGGAGCGGGTCGAGAATAGAAGCAATGAGGAAAGTTCACAATTAAGAAATGGAGACCGGGCAGGGAGGTTTAGATGCAGCAGGCTGTGGACCGTGCGTGCATAGCCCTGCCTGTGTCGGTTAAGTCCCGTCTGTACTTGGCCCTGTTGGACAAGTTTGAGTTGTGTATCGGGCGCATACTGGCTATATGGGACCCAGAAAACTGATGTACCTTGTGAGATCCACATTGAAACTATTCTAATCGTCTTAGGCATTCGGCGTCAGGATAGCAGGAGGTAACTCGCTCAAGAACATATCAATGCGGGTATGTACCTTGAGGGAGCTTTCTATTCGGGGCAATTGGACTGCATCCTGTGTGGAAGAACTTGGGAAATGTGGCCGTGTACAACATCAGTCGAGGTTGCGGCTGGCAACTCGGAGTATGGGTGTACGTGTCGTGTAGTCCGGGTGTATGCTGATTCGAATCACCGTCGCTCACGGTCATACAAGCATACTTGCCCACTGCGTCTTGACGTAGTATGAACTGAAGTGATTTCCTTTGAACTTGATAAGGCTTGTGATTTAACTTGTATTGCAACTATGCTTGAATTAGAGATAGTGCTAATTAAACTTTACTTCACTTTGTGCAAGAAACATCGCAACAAAGCGTTTCTTGTTTGATTGTGGAGTTGCGATGCTGTTCGGCTCAAGGTATTTAAAATGAGGCTTAAAATCTGAAAGTTAAGGATCAACTGTAGGCGACTCCTTTATGCAAATGCAGCTAACCTATTGCAATCCGTCGTGCATGTAGATTTTCTTGTTTAGGAGAGACAGATCAGTCTTGCTAAGCCTATGTGCTCACGCTTGCTATATGAGTGGTTTTGCAGGTTAACATCGATGCTATGAGGAGGTTGTCCGGTGAGACTCGGAGACTTCCGAGTCGTGTAACACATATAGAACCCAGCCGGTGCAGTTGTCTTCATGTTGCTGGCGAGAAGAGTCCGCGGGCTGGACATCTTCTCGAGTGTTTAGTACTTATTCGACGTGAGATGATTATAGTCTTCCGCTGTAATTATTTGATGTAAATTATTTACAAGGAATATTTTTAAGCTTCCGCTTTTGATTTATGTAATACATATTTTCTTATAAGTGCGCTGTTGGGTGCCACATAACACGGCATTACCCAATGCGATTCCCGGGCGAGCGGCACAGCCCCATGAACGGTTATCGGGCCCTCTCACTCAGCGGGGACACTCAGTCCGGAGCCCAGGGCACATGTCAGCTCCGGAACTCTTCTTAGCAGGGTGAAGGCTCTGGAGCCAGGCAACACGTGGTATCTCCGGACCTTACCTCAGTGGGGAAGCTCGGACCGGAGCCCAGGGCACGTGTGAGCTCCGGAGCTATCCTCAGCTGGGGAGGAGACTCCGAGCCAGGTGACACGTGGCAGCTCCAAACCTCACCTCAGCCGGGAGGCTTTGGACCGGAGCCCAGGGCACGTGTGAGCTCCGGAGCTATCCTCAGCACGGAGGAGGCTCTGAGCCAGGAGACACGTGGCAGCTCCGGACCTCACCTCAGTGGGGAGGCTTGGACCGGAACCCAGGGCACGTGTGAGCCCTGGAGTTATCCTCAGCAGAGAGGAGGCTTTGAGCTAGGTGACACGTTGCAGCTCTGGACCTTACCTCAGCGGGGAGGCTCGGACCAGAACTTAG
Source organism: Neostapfia colusana (assembly GCA_030760725.1). Classification (NCBI taxonomy): domain Eukaryota; kingdom Viridiplantae; phylum Streptophyta; class Magnoliopsida; order Poales; family Poaceae; genus Neostapfia; species Neostapfia colusana. The sequence continues at coordinate 30,672,070 of JASWHV010000005.1, read as the reverse complement.
GGCACGTGGGAGCTATCTTCAGCAGGGAGGAGGCTCTGAGCCAGGAGACATGTGGCAGCTCTGGACCTCACCTCAGCGGGGAGGCTTGGATCGGAGCTCAGGGAATGTGGGAGCTCTGGAGCTATCCTCAGCAGGGAGGAAGCTCTGAGCCAGGAGATGCGTGGCAGCTGCGGGTTCCACCTCATCGGGGAAGCTTTGGACCGCAGCCCAGGGAACGCCGTCGGCTCCGAAACTCAAGCGCACGTGGCAGACCCAGGGCTGAACTCAGGGCCATAGACATGTGTCTTGCTCGTTTACAGAGGGTATGCATGAGTAAGCAAAACTGTAAAGGGAGAATGCATAGGGCAAGGCAAAACTTTCTCACTTCAGGCTCCCCTCATAGGAGGAAATAGACCGTACTAGATGTCAACGAACCGGCCAGGATGAGGAGAGTAGCACGACTCCTCCAGGGCTTAGCTGTTCTAAATGCTGTTCCTAGACACTATGACACCCTCTCAGAGAAAATAAAACCCTGCTGCCATGCTAAGGATAGAACTTACGGAGGTGTTCTATGTTCCATGGGTTGGGTAGAGGTGCCTCATCCTTTGTGGCTAGGCGGACGCACCCGAGGCGGCATACTTGTGTCACTCGGAAGGGGCCCTCCCAGCTGGGGGAGAGTTTGTTCCCCCCTTCTCGAGAAAGTATTCATCGAAGCACCAGGTCACCCACCTCGAGCTGTCTACTCTGCACGAACCGCTGCTGATAACGCCGGAGCGCTTGATAGTATCGCGCGTTTCGGACAGCTGCTTGCCACCTTCACTCATCAACAAGGTCTATATCTTCACGCCGGAGCTGATCCTGCGTGGCTTCGTCGTACGCTCGGACACGGGATGAGCCCATGATGATTTTTGGGGGGAGGACGGCCTCAACCCCATACACCAGGAAGAAGGGTGTTTCCCCTAACGAGCAATTGACGGACGTCCGACTAGTCCACAGTGCACACGGAAGCTCTTCAACCCAATTGACACCGTGCTTCTTCTAGCTATTGTAGGTGCGTGTTTTGAGTCCCCTGAGTATCTCGGCGTTTGCTCTTTCGGCTTAACTATTACTCTCTGGGTGAGCAACAAAAGCATAGCAAACTTGGATGCCGAGGTCTTCGTAGCAGTCTTGGAATACTGCACTGGTGAACTTGGTCCCATTGTCGGTGATGATTCTGTTTGGGACCCCGAACCGACAGATGATCGACTTGATGAATTTGACTGCTGACTACTTGTTGATAGTTACTACAGGGGTAGCTTCCGGCCACTTGGTGAACTTGTCTACGAAAACATAGAGGTACCGGTACCCTCCGACGAATCTGGAGAATGGTCCCAGGATGTGCAGCCCCCAGACAGAAAAGGTCATGAGAGCAGGATCATCTGCAGCGTCTGCGCTAGTGTGTGGATCTGTTATCGTGGAACTGGCACGCCTTGCATCTCTTAACCAGGTAGATGACATCCTGGAGAGCTGTCAGCCAGTAAAAGCCATGCCGAAAGGCTTTAACGACCAGCGTGCGGGAATATGCATGGCTCCCACACTCGCCTCCATGGATCACTGCGAGCAGGTCGCAGCCCTCCTCCCGGGTAATGCACCACAATAGGACGCCATTAGCGCCACGCTGGTAGATATCCCCTTATACCAGCGTGTATCTCTTAGCCGTCCGAGCGATCCGTTCAGCAGATACATGTTCATCGGGAAGGTAATTGTCTTTCAAATAGTCCCGGATCTCCATGATCCATGCGTCGGGACCTACTTGAGCACTTGGATCTTGAGCGTCGGGTTATACGGAGTCCCCGGTAACGCTTACGATACTTGGCGGGCGCCATGGTAACATGGCCACCGGGACCACCAGCTTCGAGATGCTGGTCCCGCCGCCTTCACCTGGTTTGACTAGCCAGGCGATAGGTCGCAGCAACTTCCTTTCAAAGACCCCCTCAGGCACCGGAGCCCAAGTGGAAGCCTTCGTTGACAGGTCATCGGCTATTGTATTATTGGCACGGGGAACATGGCACAAGTCCAAGGATAAGAGGTCCTTCTCCAACTTCTGTGCTTGGAGGAGATAGGTTGCGAGTTGTGGGTCATTGCAGAAGCACTCTCCCTTGACTTAATTGATGATCAACTGAGAATCACCCTTGACCAACAACTGTTGGACGTCAAGGTACAGCGCGGTCTTTAACCCGATGATGAGAGCCTCATACTCCGCCATGTTGCTGGTTGCCTTGAAGTCAAGTCGCACCATGTATTTAAACTGCTCTCCAGTTGGTGTAATGAAAAGAACCCCCGCTCCAGCACCTTGCTTCCACGAGGAGCCATCGAATAAGAGAGTCTACTAGGGCCTAGTGAAGACCGGAGCTCTGGGCTCTGGTTCACCGATGTCCTGGCCCCCTGGCTGGCATGGTAGTGGAGTCCACTCTGCCACAAAGTCAGCTAACGCCTGACTTTTCACCACATGACGAGGTAAGAAGTCCAGCTTGAACTCCGCCAACTCTGCAGCCCATTTAGCTATGTTTCCAGTGGTGTTGGGGCTGTGGAGGATGGTTTTCAGCGGGTATGAGGTAACCACAGAGATCTTATGAGCTTGGAAGTAATGGCGCCGTTTTCTTGATGCAACGAGGACTGCATAGAGTAGCTTGTGCACCTCCAGATATCTTGTCTTGGCATCATGGAGGACCTCGCTGATAAATTAGACCGGATGCTGGATGGGTCAGACCCTCCCGGAGGGGTCCGAAGCATCTTCTTGTAGAGGTCCGGGACTCGGGGGACCCCAGCCCCCGGGTCCGAGACTGCACTCCAGGAGATCGGACCCGGATGCGCACCAGTTGTCAGGTCTAGATGGCTGAGACTCGACTAGTTCTTCTTGGGGAGGTCCAGGACTCGAGGCCCCCGTGTCCCCGGGTCCGGGACTGCATTCCGGGAGCTCAGACCCGGATATGCATTGATCATTAGGTTTTCCTGTTTGGGACCTGATTATCTCCCCATCCCAAAGGTCTCATGCGGAGTCTGAGCCCGGGGGCTTTAGACCAGCGGTAGCAGGAGCCTTTACTGGGACTTGAGGTTGATGGAGTTCTGGCCGCTCCGCAACCAGAACCATGCTCACGACCTCAGTTGTGGCAGCGATGTAGAGGAGTAGAGGCTCACCTTGTTCCGGGGCCACCATAATTGGCAGCATTGTGAGGAACTTCTTCAGCTTCTGGAACGCCTCATCCACCTCCTCAGTCCATACGAATGGACCAGATTTTCGTAGAAGCTTTAAGAACGGAAGAGCTCGCTCGTCCAATCTAGAGATAAACCGACTGAGCGCAGCCAAGCATCTGGTAAGCTTCTGCACATCCTTGATGCCGGCAGGGGGCTGCATCAGTTCTATCGCCTTAATCTTCTTTGGGTTAGCTTCAATTCCTTGGTGTGATACCAAGAAATCGAGAAGCTTCTTGGCAGAGACCCCGAATACACATTTGTCTGGGTTCAACTTCGTGCGTGTTGAACGCAGTCTGTCGAAGACTAGGGCTAGGTTGTCGAGCAGAGATGCTTGCGACTTAACCTTTACCACGATGTCATCGACATAAACCTCCACCAAGTCCCGAATGAGGTTCCCAAATGTCTTATGCATTGCACGCACAAAAGTGGGAAGGGCATTCTTAAGACCATAGGGCATGGACACATAACACTATAGACCATCTACTGGGATGAAGGCGGTATGCTCTTCATCTTCCCTAGACATAGGTATCTGGTGGAAACCTGAATATGCGTCTAGGAAACACAGTAGATCACAGCCGGATGTAGAATCGACTATTTGGTCTATACGGGGGAGAGGGAACGGGTCCTTTGGACATGCCTTATTGAGGGTGGTGTAGTCGATGCACATGCATAGTTTCCCGCCAGCCTAGGGGATGACAACAGGGTTGGCCAACCATCGTGGATGGTGGACCTCTCGGATGAAGCCAGCGTCGAGCAGCTTCTTGATTTCTTCATATATGATGTCTTGCCGCTGAATGGATTGCTTCCGAGGCTTCTGTTGGACCAGCCTAGCGTCGGGATGGATCTTCAGTTGGTGCTCAATCACCTCCCTGGGGATCCCGGGCATTTCCGATAGTTGCCATGCAAACACGTCAACGTTGGCCCGGCGGAAAGTGATGAGCGCGTCTTTCTATTTGCCACTTAGGCACCTGGCGATTCGGGTGGTCTGGGTGACATCAGGACCGACTTGGACAACCTTGACCGGTACGTCCTCGCTGTCCATGGGCTGCACACGGGTTGCAGATGTCATCCCTCGCTGACGCATGCTCGGAGGCGGCCGGTTAGCTTCAGTGCTTGGAGTTTTTCCAGCGCTGAGACAGCCGCTGTGCAGTCACCACGGATCTTGAGGACACACTCGGGGTTGGCATCTTCAGGACCATGTAGCCGTAGTGGGATACCGCCTTGGACCGGCACAGGGCTGGTCTGCCGATTATGGCATTGAAGGGGAGGCTGACCTCCGCAACGTCGAATACGACGCTTTCTGTACGGTAGTTCCCATGCGTCCCAAATGTCACCGGGAGGGAGATACTACCACACGGGAAGATTGGGTCCCGGCCTACCCCCGAGAATGGTCTCAAGGGGGTAAGCTGGGGCATAGGGATTTGCAGCTTCTTGAAAGCTGCGAGCTGATAACGCTGAGGGATGCCCTGCCATCGATCAACACGTGGTAGAGCTTCACGTTGGAGATGGTCGGGGCAATGAGGAGAGGCAGCTACCCAGCGCCTGCCATGTTCTTGGGGCAGTCGGAGGCGTCGAAGCTGATCGACATCTCCATCCACTTGTGATACGGCGCAGGCACAGGGGCTGGGGTGGCCGCTGCCACTGCTCGACGGAGGGCCTTGACGGCTCGCCTGGACCGGATGTCAGAAGAACCCCCATACATCACGCAGAGTGCGCCGGACGTTTGGCTGCCGGCTTGGCCAGGCCTGCCCGCGCTGGAGCGGGCGTCTCCCATATGGAGACGAGGCGAGTTGGGCGAGAAGGCTCGCCATGGGAAGTGATGTTCATAATGGTCACGTGGAGAGCGCGGAAAGCCCCCTACCTAGCGCGCCAAATGTCAGAGTGTGTGAGCTGCAACACTCCTCCCGGCCTGCTCGGAAGCAGCCCGCGAGGTTCTTTGATCACGGGGAGGTTGGCACCCTACACAACCTGGGCTCGGGGGAGCGGATGAACACCAAGATTTACGTTGTTCAGGCCGCCGAAGCGTAATACCCTACGTCCACAGGAGTGCTTGTTGTATTGCTTGCTTGCGTGTGCTTGTGAGGGTGGAATTGGGGACTGACCAACCCTTTGTCGGGTGGTCACCTCGGTCCTTTATAGTCCAAGGCCGGGGTGGTTACAATGAGGCTTGCGGCCCGACAGGTGGCCCCAAAGCTATGTGAACTCTATACATGATCTAGGGCTTTGTCCTCTGAGTAGAGTTGTTGACTGGGGAGTTAAGTCCCGCCGCCTGGCGTGCTGAGCACCCATGTCCGTGTGTCAGGTGATGATGAAGATGTTGTCTTGTCACCGTGTCTTCTCGCCCTGCTCGGGTGGCTTCGTGCTGTTTAGCGGCACTGTACTGCTGTCACGCCTTGCTGTCCTGTATTGTCACCATAATGGCAAACCGGCAGAGGACAAAGGCGTGTGTAGTGCGCCATGCTTCTAGGGAAGGCATGAGCCTTGAATGCAAAGCCTGACAACACACTTCCTTCTTGAATTCGTCGACCCACGGCCCACGACATATTGTGGGGCACGTGGCGGCTCTGGAGCTCTTATCGACGGGTTCAGAGCCAGGGGACACGTGGCAGCTCCGGACCTCACCTCAGCTGGGAGGCTCAGACCGGAGCCCATGGCACGTGTCAGCACCGGAGCTGTCCTCAGCAGGGAGGTGGCTCTGAGCCAGGGGACATGTGGCAGCTCCAGACCTCACCTCAGCGGGGAGGCTCAAACCGAAGCCCAGGGCACGTGTCAGCACCGGAGCTGTCGTCAGCATGGAGGTGGCTCTGAGCCAGGGGACACATGGCAGTTCTGAACCTCACCTCAGCAGGGAGGCTCAGACCGGAGCCCAGGGCACGTGTCAACACCGGAGCTGTCCTTAGCAGGGAGGTTGCTCTGAGCCAGGGGACATGTGGCAGCTTTGGACCTCACCTCCGCGGGGAGGCTCGGACCGGAGCCCAGGGCACGTGTCAGCTCCGGGGCTGTCCTCAGCAGGGAGGTGGCTCTGAGCCGGGAGACATGTTGCAGCTCCGGATCTTACCTCAGAGGGAAGGCTCGGACCAGAGCCCAGGGCACGCGTCAGCTCTGGAACTCAAGCGCACGTGGAAGCCCTAGGGCTGACCATGGAGCCAAGGACACGTGTCTACGCTGGGGCCAACCTCAACAGGGAGGCGGGGCCAAGGCCATATTTTACTCTCTACGTGGGGGTACCCGGCCTGCGGGGTACGGACACTCCCTCTACACCGCATGAAACGGCAAACGGTTTTCTCCTGCAGCTCCAGCGTGATTAGGCACACCTTTCCTTCTACGGTGGTGGTGTGTGAAACAGCCGGGATTGACCGGTTGCCGGTGGACAGAGAGAAGCAGCGAAGAGTTTGGTTGTGGGAGCAAGAACAGTTTGCGTGCGGCTCGGTTCAACTCAGAAACGGGGAGAACAGCGTGAGCTGGGCGTCATGCTGGACTTTGCAGCGACGAATTCGCCGTGAGGTGGAGGTTGGGGCATGCGCCGGTGGTACATGGCTGCTTGGCGGTCACTCCCGAGAAATGAACCCGGTTGAGTCGGTTCAGTGATTCTTTAGTCACTGACAGTGGGTCCCTTCCCCCCTCTAATTTTTTTTCATTTGTTCTCTGATATTTTCTGAGCTACTAACAATTCAATTGGAGACTTACCCCCAAAGTTGTGAGCCAAATTTGAATTCCTCAAATTGGAGTTGGTTTGGCTAAATTGGATTCACACTTGAATTTGAATTTCAAATTATGTTTTGAATTAGTGAAATTTTAGCTCCCGACAAGATCAACTCCAATGGACATGAAAATTAGTGGAGTAACTCATAAAATGTGCTGAGTTTGAATATGAGTCCACCTTTTGAATTCAGATGATGAAAGCAGCTTAAATTTGAATTTGCATTCAAACTAGCCCTTTTTATAATTGTATCCAAAATACACCTCAAAAAGATTTAGATTTGCATGAAACTTGGCATGAGCATTCCCAAAAATGTTTAGGACCTAATTGCTAGCTCAGCCCCTCATGTTTACATGTGGGAAATTCTACTTTTTGATTTGTGAGTTTCTCCTTTAATCATCCTATTGATGGTGGTTACTTGCTCTTCAAATGTGTTCATGAAATCTCCACAAAATGAGTTCTGGTGTGTGTGATGTGATGAACACTTTAGCAAGTGAAAACTTGGGCCTTTACATAATTGCTTTTAAAGATCCTGGGTGATCAATTGATAATCTAAGAAATGAAGTTCTAAAGTGACTATAAGCTTCATTCTTAGATGCCATAAAGTAAACCTAAGAGTATCTAGAATAATCATCAACAATCACAAATACATATCATTTACATCCAAAAGATTGAACACGTGAAGGACCTACGGTGTCAAGATGTAAAAGCTGTCCCAGTTCAGTTGTAATGGTCATCTGAGAGGAGGATGTGAACCTGCAACCATCTTAGCATGTCTACAAGAAGAGCACACAATATCGTTGTCCCCTTTAAGATTAGGTAGCCCATGTATGCGATCAAGACCATTAACACGTGTGAGGTGATCAAAGCCTACGTGACCAAGTCTACGATGCCAAAAATATAAGTCCTTTGAATTATTAGCAACTAGACACCTATGCTTAGAAGTTGACATATCAAAATTAGCTTTAGAAACTCTTCCAATCCTAGACATGTTAAACAAACGATCACCTTTTGAATCTACAACCTTGCAGCAATTTTTAGTGAAGTTAACTTCTAGATTTTTATCTAGCAATCGTGAAACGGAAAGCAAGTTGTATTTAAAATTTTTAACAAGTTCCACATCCTTCAAAGTGTAGTGTTTATTCACTCTAACCGAACCCTTAGCAATTATAGAAGTTGAAGAATTATCGTCAAAAGTAACATTTTCTACACATGACACAAAAGAGAGGGAGGAGAACCATTCTTTGTTATCTGTCCTGTGGCATGAGCAACCTGAATCCATAATCCAAATGTTCTCCTTCCTCAAGCGTGTAACCTACATAGTAGCACAATACGTCGATGACTCAAACTGGGGTTAGTCAAAAGGCATTTAGAAATCTAGTACGGAGTCACACGACGGCCAGCAGGAATAGCACGCGAAAGCTGAGAAAATACAGTAGGTTTATGAGCCAAATTTTGAGAATTCTTGTTCACAAATACTGATTTATGAAGTGTGTTATGTGTAGCACGAAAAACAGTAGGTTTAGAAGCAATCTTTGCATTTTTATGACTCATTACAGCAGGTTGCATGTTCCTAACATTCGATTCAGCATGTACAACAAGTTTTGCTCGGTTGTTATGTGGTCTAGCAATCAATGTTTACTTTTTATGTTGTTTAGCTAGTCTATAACAAAAATCTATGACATGATCATCTCTACCACAGTATGTACAATGAAAAGTAACCTTATGTTCATGTATAGATGAGCAAGCAACATGTTTATTAGAAACCGAATGAGACAACACTCCTGCAGATTTGAAAACCACTTCTTTTTGTTTAGAAACTGTTTGAATCAAACCATTTCCTAATGACTTACAATTTTAGGTGTATATGCTTTAGCATGGGCATGAGAATCAAAACCTAAACTAGTTTTATCATTGCAAGACTTAGATGAATTCAGCAGCAAGTTTAGGTTTTCATTTGCACTACAAAACCGTTCTAGTGTCCTATGCATGTCATCAAGTTTCTTGGACAAGTCTAGATAGTTTTCACATGAAGTTTTTCCTTTTAGTTTGCAATTAGAACAAGAATTAATTTCATAAACACGTAAAGCATTGTTCCAAACAAAATTTTCATCCTTAGCATCATATAGTTTCTTATTAAGATCATCACAGCTAAAACAATGCAAATCAATTGTAGAACAACTAGCACCTTCCATGTTTTTATCATTAAATGCAGCAAGCTTTTTATTCTTTTCAATTTCAAGTTCAAGTCTATCAAGTGTGGAGGTGTGGGCACTTCTTAAAGAGGACAATTATTCATAAATTAGATCGCAAGATGAGCAAGAATCATCACTAGGAATCAAAGTTTTTAAACGTTTAATTTCAGATTCTAGTGATTCAATTTTAAGTCATGTGAGACCTATGTGTGCTGAATACATTGGCTTTGACGATAAAAGTTTTGAATACCACCAAAACACCTTTCTAACAAGGTCTGACTCTAGGTTCGAGCTCCTGCAAGGTCCGACGTAAGGTCCGACTTGCTTTGTCTAGGTCTGACTTATTTTCGCTAGGTCTGACTTGTTTTTGCTTGCTCCGGTGCTAGGTCCGACTAGCTTTGGTAAGTTCCGTGCTAGGTCCGACTAAGCTTTAGTAAGCTCCGGTGCTGGGTCCGACTAGCTTTGGTAAGCTCCGGTTCAAGGTCCGGTTAGCTTTGGTAAGGTTCGGAGCTTGATTGCAATGGTTCTGCTTTTAATATGTTTCAAACTTGCTTTACTCTTATGGAAAGTTTGCTTAGTATTATTTTACTAAGTTTATGGTTTGTTTTGGTGGTTATGACTGATATCATTTTGCTGTGGTTTACAACATGCTTATGTGGGGTGCTAAGGTAAGATGTTGTAGTTTCGGAACTAACGAGAGTCAAGTCGAGGACTTGTGCTCGGAAGTATTGGTTGTTTATTCATGTGCAGGTGTTTCTTGAGTTCAAGACATGGCTGGTGACGGGATCCATTGAACTAGTCTTAAGGAGAAGATGAGGTTCAACAACCAAGTTCGGGAGGAATTGTGGTTGAGTTGATCGGGAGGTTGCGCAGTATGTTTGAATCAAGAACAATGCATATGAAGGTATCTTGGATGTCGTTGCAAGATGTTTGCACGTGTGCAAGGAGTGCATGGACGTGGCTTCATGGTTCCAAGGCGTGATGAAGAGATGTGGATGTAAAGAATTGGTCGAAAAGGTCCAACCGACTAGGTTATGGACTCAGGCTGCGGCTCAGTCGTGTTTGACTCAAATATGGAAAGTTTTGAGTTGGTTATGATAGGATTTCGTGTGGGTCACGAATTTGAGTTATTTTAGAAATGTGGGATACGTTCCTAAGGTGTTTGGAAGTCTTAAGATTGCTTCTTTCTGTGTACAGAAGAGTCCTAAGCAGTATTAGAAAGTTACAGTTTGAATCCAAGTAGGAGTAGGAATCCTAGTTTGAGTTGAGTTGGCCTTCGGGCTGGTTATATAAGCAAGGGAGGCCGTAGCTCGTGGGGCACGACTTTGGGGCTGTTCCTCTTGTGTTTTGATAAATAAAATTCGTATTCTAAAGGAACTTTTGTGCCTTGTTCGTCCGACTTGTTTCAGACAAGTTTTTCTCGTCGAGTTTCTGTTCAGCACTACTTTGCTTCGGTGGTTTTATCATAACTCAAGTTTTACAGATTCAATTGATGTGATTGTTTTTGAGTTGTGTTTGCAACTTGATTATCTATCATCTGTGAAAATTTCACGGTCATTGAATTTTTGGTTTCTGATCTACACGAGTTTCTTTGCAGTATTCCAGAACTGTTTTCTCGCGTAGGACAGATTGACTTCTTTCGATCGTAACTTGAGTTTCTCTCAACGGAGTTTCATGATTCTTGTTGTGACGTCTTCGTGACTTGATTCTCTACAATCTATACAAGTTTTGTCACAGTTGAACACGTTTAGATTAGTCGCACACACAGTTTCTTTAACAGATCAGTTTTCTGCTGAGGGGTATTTTGTTGCTTCCGCTGAAAAGTTTTTATCTACCATTCACCCCCCTCTGGTAGCTTTACACGTGTACTTAGATCCTACAATTGGTATCAGAGCCAGGTTGATCTAATCTTTGTGATTTGCACGTGTTTTGACTAATCATCATGGAGAAATACTCCGCCAAACCTTGTGTATTTAGTGGTATTGATTTTCATGTTTGGAAGGCACGCATGGAATCTTTCATCCAGGCGCAAGGCTTTGCAATATGGGAAAAGGTGTACAAGCCTTACGATGTACCTTCAAACGATCAAGTCACGGCTACAAACATGAGAGATATCGACAACAACAACAAGGCTCAGAACTTGATCATACAAGGACTAACTCAGAGCGACTTCGACCGTGTTGCACACCTCCGATTGCCGTACGATGTGTGGAGAGCACTTTGTGACTACCACGAAGGATCCAACACGATCAAGGAGGTAAGACAGGATATGTTCAAGAAAGAATACATGCGCTTTGAGATGCAACCCGGTGAGTCCATTGATGACCTCTTTGCTCGCTTTAATAAAATTCTCAGCAACTTGCGTAGCGTCAATGTTAATTTTTCAGATGCTGAAAATGCTAGGCAATTACTAAGTGCATTAGATATGTCAATTTGGCAGATGAAAGTAACATCCATACGTGAATCCACTGTCATGAGTACTCTTACATTAGATGTGCTTTATTCTAAGCTAAAAACTCATGAAATTGACATTATATCACGTAAGAACCCAAATAAGACTATTGCATTTGTCTCACAACGTGATATGTCTAGCTCCGGCCAATCATCCAGCAATACACTTGCTTTGCTGTCTTCACTAACCCTGAAATAGATTGAGGAGTTTCCATAGGAGGAGCTAGTACTTCTTTCTACTAGGTTCTCAAAAGCATTGCAAAATGTGAGAACTAGAAGGAGAGGAAGCTTCGGACCTCAACGATGCTTTGAATGTGGTAAGACAGGACACTTTCGTACAGATTGCCCTAACCTTTCAGGTCCTTCTAACCGTGATGAAAAGCAGAATAAAGTCAAGTCCTCTTTTGGCAACACCAACAAGAAAAAGAAGGGTTTTACAGGACGCAAACTGATAAACAGTTTCATCACCGCACTTCAAGAACTTGGCTCGAGTGATGTAGACATTGGAAGTGATGAAGATGAATATGATCTGGTAAACTTGTGCTTCATGGCGGGCAAATCAAAATCAAGTATGGAGGATGCAGAACACAACAGTGACAACAAAGAGGTATGTCCTACTTGTGAAGAAATGTGTGATGCTATTTTTCGTGTCACTATTATTGTTAAGAAAAAGGACAAAAAGCTTAGGGACAATGCTGTTAAAATTGAGTCACTAGAATCTGAAATTAATCGTTTAAAATCCTTGATTCCTAGTGATGATTCTTGTTCCTCATGTGATTTAATATATGAACAATTGTCCTCTCTAAGAAGTGCACACACCTCCACACTTGATAAATTTGAACTTGAAATCAAAAAGAACAAAAAACTTGCTGCACTTAATGATAAAAACTTGAAAGATGCTTGTTGTTCTACAATTGATTTGCATTGTTCTACTTGCGATGATCTTGATAAAAAACTACAAGATGCTATGAAAGAAATTTCTATATTGAACAATGCTTTACACTCTCATGAAGTTAAATATCGTTCCAATTGCAAATTAAAAGGAAAAACTTCATGTGAAAATTGCCTTGATCTATCAAATAAACTTGATAACATGCATAAAGACATTAGATCGGTTTTGTGATGGGAATAAGAACCTAAACTTGCTGCTGAATTCTTCCAAGTATTGCAATGATAAAACTGGTTTAGGTTTTGATTCACATGCTCATGCTAAGGAACATCCACCTAAAATTGTAAAATCATTAAGAAGTGGTTTGATTCAAACAGTTCCTAAACAAAAAGAAGTGGTTTTTAAATCTGTAGGAGTGTTGTCACATTCGGGTTCAAATAAGTATACTGCATGCTCATCTAGACATGAACACAAAGTTAAATTTCATTGTACCTATTGTGGTAGAGATGGTCATGTCATAGATTTTTGTTATAGACTAGCTAAACAACATAAAAAGGGAAGAATGCAAGCTAGATCTTATAACTCTCATGCAAAATTTGCTGCACATACTAAACCGAATGTCAGGAACATGCAACCTGCTGTTATGAGTCAGAAATATTCAAAGTTTACCTCCGGGGCTTCAGTTTTTGCCTCCGGAGCTTCTGTTTTTGCCTCCGGAGCTACTGATTTTCGTTCTACACAAGTATCACCTCATAGGTCAGTAGTTAAGAACAAAAAATCTCAAACTTTGACTCATAAACCTTCTGTTTTATCTCAGCTTTCGCATGTTATTCCTGCTGGACATCGTGTGACTCAGTACTAGATTCCTAAATGCCTTTTAACTAACCCCAGTATTGAGTCATCAACGTATTATGCTTCTATGTAGGTTACACGCTTGAGGAAGGAGAACATTTGGATTGTGGATTCAGATTGCTCACGCCACATGACCGGTAACAAAGAATGGTTCTCCTATCTCTCTTTTGTGTCACGTGTAGAGAATGTTACTTTTGCCGATAATTCTTCAACTCCTATAATTGCTAAGGGTTCGGTTAGAGTAAATGATCACTACATTTTGAAGGATGTGGCACTTGTCAAAAATTTAAAATACAACTTGCTTTCTGTTTCACAATTGCTAGATGAAAATCTGGAAATTATTTTCAATAAAAACTGCTGCAAAGTTGTAGGTTCAAATAGTGAGCTTATTTTTAACATGTCTCGGTTTGGAAGAGTTTTTAAAGCGGATTTTGATATGTCTTCCTCTAAACATAGATGTCTAGTTGCAAATGATCCCAAAGATTTATATTTTTGGCATCGTAGACTTGGTCACGTAGGCTTTGATCATCTCACGCGTGTTAGTGCTCTTGATCGCATAGGTGAGCTGCCTAAGCTTAAAGGGGACAAAGAAATTGTGTCCTCTTCTTGTATATATGCTAAGATGGTTGCAGGTTCACATGCTCCTCTCACAATGACCATGACAACTGAACCGGGTCAACTTTTACACCTTGACACCGTAGGACCTTCACGTGTTCAATCCTTCGGAGGTAAATGGTATGTTCTTGTGATTGTTGATGACTATTCTAGATACTCTTGGGTTTACTTTATGGCATCTAATAATGAAGGTTTTAGTCACTTTAGAACTTTATTTCTTAGATTATCAATTGATCACCCAGGATTTTTAAGAGCAATTAGAAGTGATAATGGAACCGAATTTAAAAATCAATCGTTTGATCACTTTTGTGCTGAAAATGCAATAGATCATCAATTTTCTTCACCATATGTACCTCAACAAAACGGTGTTGTAGAGAGAAAGAACACAACCTTAGTTGAGATGGCTAGGACTATGCTTGATGAATATCAAACTCCTAGGAAATTTTGGGCTGATGCAATTGCAACCGCTTGTTATGTCTCAAATCATGTTTTCTTGTGTGCTAAGCTAGGTAAAACACCATATGAGCTCAGGTTTGGACATAGGCCTAGTGTCACACACTTTAGGGTCTTTGGTTGCAAATGCTTTGTTAAGAAACATGGTAATCTTGATAAATTTGAAGCTAGATCTGTTGATGGCATGTTTCTTGGTTATCCATCTCATACTAGAGGCTACCGTGTGCTTTTACTTGATACTACAAAATTGTGGAGACTTGTGAGGTTTCTTTTGATGAAGCTAGCCTAGGTACTAGTTCAAATATTGTAGGTCCGGATCCATATCCGCAGGGGGAGAGTATTTTCGTTAAAGAAGAGGAAGAAGTGGTGCTGCTGCCTGAAAATTCATCAGCTAAAGACATTGTTCCAGCTCCTGATCTTGATTCACAGCCAGCACCGACGACCACCATTACTGGTCTAGATCCTCCTCACGTCACAAGCTCATCTATTTGTGATGAACATGAAGAAGAAGAAGCTTGTGAAGTGTCCACTCCCCTCCGGATTCTCAAAAGTCATCCTCCACAACAAATTATTGGAAGCTTGCATGAACAAGTTACAAAATCTAGGTTTTTCGACCCCAATTCTCATGCTCATTCTACTTTTGTTGCTTCTTTTGAACCCAAAGATATATCACATGCACTCACTAATGAATCTTGGATTATTGTCATGCAAGAAGAGTTAGAAAATTTTGAAAGAAATAATGTTTGGAAACTTGTACCTCCACCTCAACGTCACACTTTAATTGGAACTAAATGGGTGTTTAAAAATAAACAAATTGAGGATGGAGTTGTGGTTAGGAATAAGGCTAGGTTGGTTGCTCAAGGTTTCACACAAGTTAAAGGTCTAGATTTTGATGAAACTTTTGCTCCTGTTGCTAGATTAGAAGCCATAAGAATTTTGTTAGCTTTTGCTGCATCTAAAGATTTTAAGCTATATCAAATGGATGTTAAAAGTGCTTTTCTTAATGGCTACATAGATGAGGAGGTTTATGTCAAACAACCACCTGGTTTTGAAAATCCAAGTTTTCAGCTATGATGAGTTCAGAATTTGAGATGAGTATGATGGGAGAACTCACGTACTTTTTGGGGCTGCAAATCAAGCAAACCAAGGAGGGTACCTTTGTGAATCAAACAAAGTACACAAAATATCTCCTAAGGCGCTTCAACATGGACAAAAGCAAGCCTCTTCAGACACCAATGGGAACAGAAACAACACTTAAACTTGATGAAGATTGTGATCCCGTTAATCAAAAAGAATATAGAAGTATGATCGGATCACTTTTGTATCTCACAGCATCAAGACCGGACATACAATTTAGCGTATGTCTTTGTGCATGGTTTCAAGCCTCCCTACGTGCTTCACATCGTCAAGCCGTCAAAAGGATTCTCAGGTACTTACATGGAACTTAAGAATTTGGCATTTTTCTTCCTTCTTCCTGAACCGTTACTTTGAATGCTTTTTCCAATGCTGATTTTGGGGGTTGTAGGATTGATAGGAAAAGTACTTCTGGTGCTTGTCATTTTCTTGGTAATTCACTTGTTGCCTGGTCCTCTAGAGAACAAAGTTCAGTTGCACAATCCACAGCCGAATCTGAATATGTAGCTGCTGCTAGTGCTTGCTCACAAATTCTTTAGATCGTTCAAACACTTAAGGACTATGGGGTTGATCTAGATAGTGTTCCACTGTTTTGTGATAACACTAGTGCCATTTGCATTGCTAAAAACCTCGTGCAACATTCGAGAACTAAGCACATTGACATTAGGTATCACTTTCTCCATGATAATGTCGAAAAAGGGAACATTGTGCTTCACCATGTAGATATCAAACAACAATTGGCTGACATTTTTGCAAAACCTTTGGATTTCACTCGTTTTTGTTACATTCGTAGTGAAATAGGGGTTATGCATCCTCATGGCTTAAATTGAGGGAGAATTTTGAAACTTGGGAAGTCTATGTGTGAATCTGAAATTAAAATAATATGAGCATAGTATTTCATGCATATATGACTTTGTGATTCCTTTTTCATGCTGAAAGTTCTTACTACATTACTCGTGTTATACATTTTGTAGTTTTTACCATGTCTAGTAATTGGAATAATTACTTACACTAAATCTGGTCATGGTCGAGCTTTCTTGCTGTTTTGAACTTTTTGCATGCTCACAAGTGCTTTTAATCATAAAGAATTAATCAAGTAATCAACTCACATGTTGAGTTTTTATGTTCAAATAAAAAAATAAGAAAAGATCAAGAGAATATGCATGCATCACACTTCTTCTTTTGTGATGGCTTATCATTGCACTTAGATATGAACTTGAAAAGAGTTGTGTATGACTAAAACCATGTCCTTAAGCTTCTGACTAATGACATAGGCTTGGCTTGGTTGGTTAGAATAAGGCTGATGCTGCATATAATCTCTTGCAAATGTCATAAGATCAAAATTTGTGCTTTAAATGATAAATAAAATGCAGCAACAAGTGTCATGCTTTCAGGTCTTGAAATAGTTAAGTTTATGAGATCATGACTTGCTTAAATTGAAAATTACACTTGATATCTAGCGTGGCTTACACTACTTTATGTATCTCATTGATGTGTTAGTGTAAGTTACTTGATAGTATGATTTGGATGAGCTTTGTTTTATATGTATATGTTATAATGTGATCATAACATATTAAAGTTTCTCTTTTGTACCTTGCTGAATACATTGTCAAAGGGGGAGAAATTGATCACACATTGCACACATTCACAAGTGTTTTGGCACGATTCTTCTCAGGGGGAGAATTTTTGGTATTTTTGTTTTTCTTCTCATTTTATTTCTGATTTACAAAGGGGGAGAAATTGTTTTCAAAACTTTTCATGTGAATAAGCCAATGTTCAGATTTTAAGTGGTGTTGCCAATGCATTCATCAAGGGGGAGATTGTGAGACCTATGTGTGCTGAATACATTGGCTTTCACGATAAAAGTTTTGAATACTACCAAAACACCTTTTTAACAAGGTCCGACTCTAGGTCCGAGCTCGTGCAAGGTCCGACGATAGGTCCGACGTAAGGTCCGACTTGCATTGTCTAGGTCTGACTTATTTTGGCTAGGTCCGACTTGTTTTTGCTAGATCCGGTGCTAGATCCAACTAGCTTTGGTAAGTTCAGTGCTAGGTCCGACTAAGCTTTAGTAAGCTCCGGCGCTGGGTCCGACTAGCTTTGATAAGCTCCGGTTCAAGATCCGGTTAGCTTTGGTAAGGTTCGGAGCATGATTGCAACGGTACTGCTTTTAATATGTTTCGAACTTGCTTTACTCTTATGGAAAGTTTGCTTAGTATTATTTTACTAAGTTTTTGGTGTGTTTTGGTGGTTATGGCTGATATCATTTTGCTGTGGTTTACAACATGCTTATGTGAGGTGCTAAGGTGAGATGTTGTAGTTTTGGAACTAACGAGAGTCAAGTCGAGGACTTGTGCTCGGAAGTATTGGTTGTTTATTCATGTGCAGGTGTTGCTTGAGCTCAAGATATGGCTGGTGGCGGGATCCATTGAACTAGTCTTAGGGAGAATATGAGGTTCAACAACTAAGTTCGGGAGGAATTGTTGTTGAGTTGATCGGGAGGTTGCGCAGTATGTTTGAATCAAGAACAATGCATATGAAGGTATCTTGGACGTTGTTGAAAGATGTTTGCACGTGTGCAAGGAGTGCATGGACGTGGCTGCATGGTTCCAAGGCGTGATGAAGAGATGTTGACATAAAGAATTGGTCGGAAAGGTCCAACCGACTAGGTTATGGACTCAGGCTGCGGCTGAGTCGTGTTTGACTCAAATATGGAAAGTTTTGAGTTGGTTATGATAAGATTTCGTGTGGGTCACGAATTCGAGTTATTTTAGAAATGTGGGATATGTTCCTAAGGTGTTTGGAAGTCTTAAGATTGCTTCTATCTACGTATAGAAGAGTCCTAAGCAGTATTAGGAAGTTACAGTTTGAATCCAAGTAGGAGTAGGAATCCTAGTTTGAGTTGAGTTGGCCTTCGGGCTGGTTATATAAGCAAGGGAGGCCAGAGCTCGTGGGGCACGACTTTGGGGCTGTTCCTATTGTGTTTTGATAAATAAAATTTGTATTCTAAAGGAACTTTTGTGCCTTGTTCGTCCGACTTGTTTCAGACAAGTTTTTCTCGTCAAGTTTCTGTTCAGCACTACCTTGCTTTGGTGGTTTTATCATAACTCGAGTTTTACATATCCAATTGATGTGATTATTTTTGAGTTGTCTTAACAACTTGATTATCTATCATCTGTGAAAATTTCACGGTCATTGAATTTGTGGTTTCTGATCTACACGAGTTTCTTTGCAGCATTCCAGAACTGCTTTTCTCGCGTAGGACAGATTTACCTTTGTTCGATCTTTTGATCGTAACTTGAGTTTCTCTCAACGGATTTTCATGATTCTTGTTGTGACGTCTTCGTGACTTTATTATTTACAATCTATAATAGTTTTGTCACAGTTGAACACGTTTAGATTAGTCGTACACACGGTTTCTTTAACAGATCGGTTTTCTGCTGAGGGGTGTTTTGTTGCTTCCGCTGAAAAGTTTTTATCTACCATTCACCCCCCTCTGGTAGCTTTACACGTGTACTTCGATCCTACAAGTCCTTTTCTTATGTACGGTAGTGGCACGATAAAGAGCATCAAACATTTCATCGTAAGAGGGATTTACCTCCTCATTGTCGCTGATTTGTTTGTCTTCCTCCGAGCTTGAACTTGTGAAAGTGCATCTAGACATCCCTTGTGGGTTTTGGTTGATTTATGACAAACAAATGAGACCCTAACAAAATTGTTGAGATGAGCGCAGGTTCTTAAAGAAATTATGAAGAAAGCACAAAAAGAAAGGAGAATGAGGATCCAAATTGATAAGAGCTCAGGAGCTGAAAAGATTAGATTATTTAGTATAGAGTGTGTTGGAGAAACACACCCCAAGAGCTCAAGTGAAAGAAATCACACTAACTGCACAAAATTAGCATGTGCGGACTAGTCCGATATCAACTGGACTAGTCGGATTTTCTTTCTGACCACAAAACGGACTAGTCCGATATATCTCTGAGTAGACATCGGACTAGTACGCACTACTACGGACTAGTCCGGTATCTCACAATACTTAGGGTTTTCCACACACCGCACACCGGACTAGTCCGGAGTCAACCACGGACTAGTCCGGACATCGCAAACCCTAACGTAACCATTGGAAACCCTACTATAAAAAGAGGTGTACGGCCATACCAACACAATTCTTCGACCCCCTGCGCCATCACACCTCCCAAGAGCCCAAAATTCACATCTCTCCACGCATTCTAACCCAAAAAGGATCAATTCTTTGGGGATTAGCAATTGATCAAAGGAGAGACTTGTTCTACACATCTTGAGCTCTTGGGTTTGATCTCTCACACACTCTTGTTCGTTAATTGTTCGTCTTTTGAGTGTGTTTGGTTATGTTCATTCATTGTAACTCTTGGGGAGCCCTCAACTTGTGAGAAGGACCCTTGAACGATTTATTCCCCTTTGTGATTAGTGGAAGAGGATCGGCCTCCATGGCGATTCGACGAGGGTAGGGCTGGAGAAGACCCGGTCCTTAGTGGACTCCTCAACGGGGACGTAGATTTCCTTCATGGAATCGAACCTCGGGATAAACACTTGTATCTTACTCTTGTTTATTTATTGTTCATCATATTCTAGTGTTTAATTAATCTTGTGAAATTCATGTTGAAGCATTGAAATCAAAGTTGATTTCTGTCATTGATTGTATCACTGTTGCAATACATCTAAGTCATCAATTAATTTCCGCTGCATAGAGTACTAGAAGTGAACATATTGATCAATCTTAATTTTCTAGTCCACAAATGCCGGACTTGAACGCACGGTACCGTACTAGTCCGATTTTTCTCTGAGTAGAAAACGGACTAGTCCGCACTCTATCGGACTAGTCCGATTTCCCTGTCTTTGATAAATCTACTAGGTGTTTTCGAGGATCAACAAAGCATCAAAAAGCCTATTCACCCCCCCTCTAGGCCAACGAAAGGTACCAACTAAATCTTCCTTCTTGCCAAGATGAAGATGAATATATGCTTAGGGGTTTAGACAAAAAGACAGCTGCTAAGATGAAATTTCTGATTGATAAGCTTGTTGATATGGAGAAGTTAGTCAATCGTCAGGAAGATATGATCATCTTCCAAAAGGAGGAATATCTTGAGATTGAAAATCTTCTTGAACTTGAAAAGGAACAAAATAAATCACTAGAACTTGAGTTAGCTTCAAGCAAGGAAGCCTGCTTGAAGTTAAAAGACTCAAACACCACCATCAAGGATGAACTTGCTAACTTAACCAAAGTTAACAAGATCCTTGAGGTACAAGTTGAGTCACTCAAGCAAAATGGTTCTTCATCAACTTCTAGCTCACCTTCTCAACACATAAAGTCTAAAACTAGTATTACTTGTACTTATGCCAAAAGTAACACTAACGTGAAGAAAAAGCCAAACTTGACAAAGGACAAGCAATCTTCTCAAAGTGGCATATTTGACAAGGAGAAGATCAAGTATGCACGCAGTGCATACTCGGTCACAAGACCTTCCAATGTCAAATATGGCATTGGATATTCTAATGGTGAAAAGCAAAATGCTAGAAGCCACAAGAATAACAAGGGTTGCATTGCCTTTGTCAAGGGAAACTCTTCTCAAGTTAGAAAACTTAATAATGTTGATAAATCTATCACTGTGAACACATATGAACAACAACTTCTATTTAGAACTTTTGATGCTTCATATGTACTTATGAAAAGTAATCTTTGAAGAGTTTATGCCAAATATGTTGGGCCACGCCATGGGACATCAAGCCTCATGTGTGGGTGCCCAAATCACTTGTGACTAACCTCAAAAGACCCAAGCAAGCTTGGGTAACTAAGACCAAGGCATAAATTGTTTTTGTAGACTTATTCATCCGGTGGAGCAAAACGGGTGCTAGATAGTGGATGCACCAATCACATGACCGGAGAAAGAAGAATGTTCATGGAATATGAAGAAAATGAAGATCCAAACGAAGGCATTTGCTTTGGTGATAATAGTCAAGGAAGAGTGCTTGGTACCGGTAAAATTGCAATTTCATCACAACATACTCTCTCTCATATTTTACACGTTGACTCCTTGGATTATAACCTTTTGTCCACATCTCAATTATGTGACAAGGGTTATAATTGCTTATTCACTAATGAGAGTGTGACTGTCTTTAGAAGGAGTGATAACTCAATTGCATTCAAGGGTGTGTTGAAGGGAAAACTTTATCTAGTTGACTTCAACAAAGATAAAGCCGAACTTGACACATGCTTGATTGCAAAGACCAACATGGGTTGGTTGTGGCATAGATGGCTAGCACATGTTGGTATGAGGAATCTTCAAAAACTCCTTAAAGGCGATCACATCCTACGTTTAAAGGATGTTGTTTTTGAGAAAGACAGGTCATGTAGAGCATGCCAAGCAGGGAAGCAAGTAGGAGCACCCCATCCCACGAAGAATTTCATGACTACAACAAGACCGCTTGAGCTCCTCCACATGGACCTATTTGGTCCAATTGCTTACATAAGCATCGGTGGTAATAAATACCGTCTAGTCATTGTTGATGATTTTTCACGCTTCACGTGGGTTTTCTTTTTGCATGATAAGACAGAAACTCAAGGAACCCTCAAGAAGTTCATCAAGCGTGCCCAAAATAAATTCTCATTGAAGACCAAGAACATACGAAGTGACAATGGGACAGAATTCAAGAACACCCAAGTTAAGGAGTATCTGGACGAAGAAGGGATAAAGCACGAATTTTCAGCACCATATACTCCTCAACAAAACAGAGAAGCCGAAAGGAACTCTCATTGAGATGACGAGGACAATCCTCGATGAATACAAAATGTTGGACAGGTTTTAGGCTGAAGCGGTTAACACCGCTTGTCACGCCGTAAACCGACTATATCTTCATTGGTTACTCAAGAAAACTTCATATGAACTACTCACGGGTAACAAGCCGAACATTTCATATTTTCGAGTTTTTGGTTCAAAATGTTATATTTTAAATAAGAAGCCAATGGCTTCAAAGTTTGCTTCGAAGTCCAATGAAGGTTTCTTACTTGGCTATGATTCAAACTCCTACGCTTATTGTGTCTTCAACAAAACTTCCGGACTTGTTGAAGTAGCACGTGACGTAGTGTTCAATGAAACTAACGGCTCTCAAGAAGAGCAAGTTGATCAGTGTGTGCTAGATCAAGAAGAAGCTCCATGTCAAACATTGAGAAGAATGGCATTGGGCGATGTTCGACCACAAGTGCCAACTTCAAATGCGAATGAAGAAAATGAACCACAGATGGAGGGAAATAATCAAGGGGGAGCTTCCATACAAGATCAACCTCAAAAAAATCAAGAAGACCAAAACATCAATGAGGGCAACTATCCAGGGGCGAAGAATATGATAATGAAGATTAAAGACCACAAGTGTATATCCAAGAGTACACGAAAGCATCCAAAGAGATCACCCCGTTGACAACATAATCGGTGACATCCGAAAGGGAGTAATAACTCGATCTCGCATAGCTAATTTTTGTGAACACTATTCCTTTGTATCTTCTTTGGAACCATACAGGGTTGAGGATGCATTAAAATATCCAGATTGGGTGATGGCGATGCAAGAAGAATTGAATAACTTTAAAAGGAACGAAGTGTGGGAGCTTGTTGAAAGACCCAAGTCCAACGTTGTCGGCACTAAATGGGTCTTCCGCAACAAGCAAGACGAACATGGAGTGGTAACAAGGAACAAGGCACGACTTGTGGCAAAAGGGTACTCACAAGTCGAAGGTTTGGATTTCGATGAGACTTTTGCTCCCGTAGCTAGGCTTGAATCAATTCATATATTACTTGCATATGCTACTCACCATGATTTCAAGCTTTATCAAATGGACGTGAAAAGTGCCTTTCTCGACGGACCGATTAAGGAGGAGGTGTACGTGGAGCAACCAGCCGGTTTTGAAGATCAAGAGCACCCCGACTATGTGTTGAAACTGCGTAAGGCTCTCTATGGCCTAAAACAAGCTCCTAAAGCTTGGTATGAGTGCCTTAGAGATTTTTTGATTGAAAATGACTTCAAGATTGGAAAAGCTGATTACACCTTGTTCACTAAACACTTTGATGATGATCTCTTCATTTGCCAAATCTATGTTGATGATATTATATTTGGTTCAACTAACAAATCCTTTTGTCAAGAATTTAGCAAGATTATGACAGATAGATTCGAGATGTCCATGATGGAAGAGTTGAGGTACTTCTTGGGATTCCAAGTGAAGCAACAAAAGGATGGAACCTTCATAAACCAAACAAAATACACTTAAGACATTTTCAAGAAGTTTGGAATGGACAAAGCAAAGCCCATAAAGACTCCCATGGCGACAAATGGACACTTGGATCTTAATGAAGACGTACCAAATGTGGATCAAAAGGTATATCGCTCCATGATTGGCTCCTTACTCTATTTATGTGCATCTAGGCCTTATATCATGTTGAGTGTATGCTTGTGTGCAAGGTTTCAAGCCAATCCTAAGGAATGTCATTTGACAGCCGTTAAGAGGATCTTGAGATATTTAGTTCATACACCCAACCTAGGCCTTTGGTATCCCAAAGGTTCAAAATTCAATCTTATTGGATACTCTGATGCAGATTATGCCGGATGCAAGGTAGATAGAAAAAGTACTTCCGGTACTTGCCAACTCCTAGGTAGATCCTTAGTTTCTTGGTCCTCCAAGAAACAAAATTCAATTGCCTTATCCACGGCCGAAGCGGAGTATGTTGCAGGCGGGAATTGTTGTGCACAACTCCTTTGGATGCGACAAACTCTAAGGGATTTGTAACACCCCAAAATCATGTTAAGAGGGGAATTTAAAAAATTTTGGACGTGTTGCATGTTTTGCAACAATTTAAATTCAAACTGGAATTCGATTTAAACTCAAAACAGAAAAGAATTAGAAAAAGAAAAAGGAAAACAGAAAAAAACCGGCCAGTGGGCCGAAACCCACCAGCCGGCCCACCCAGCACCCGCGCCAGCCCGCAGCGGCGCGCGCCCTCTTCTTCCCACTGACAGGCGGGGCCCGCCAGCCCTTCTTCTACCTCGCGCCCGCGCCCGCGATCGTCCGGACTCTCTCTCACCCCGAATCCAAACCGACCCGGATTTCTGCGTATCCCAGCCGAATTTTGCTCGTGGGCGACGCAAACTCGATCACAACCGAACGCCGCCCTTCCCCCGTCTATAAAAACCCCGGCCTCGTCCCGTTTTTCTCACGCGATCTGCTGTTTTTACTCCGGTGAGAACCCGAGCCTTCTCCGGCGAATTCTGGCCAATCTACGCTCAGAAATTCCGATCTAACTCACTGGTCTTGATCCACCGCCTCCGGGGAATCCTGCAGGTGCAGAAAACTCGGTGACTTGCGGTTCAAACACAGCGCTGACGAGCCTCGCCGTGGTTTCGCTTAGGACCTCGTCGCCGATCGTTTTGCAGGACCTCCGAGCTCAAGAAAACCCCCGAGGTGAGATCCCCAACCTCCCCTCCACCGATCTATGCCATAAAATCACAGTTCTAGGAAGAATTATCGAAGATCCGAAAATCTCCGGCGAGATCGCCGCTTCCCGCCGACGGGCAGCGCCGTCCGCGCTCGGTTAGAGCGACGTGGCCGCCTGTGCGCCTCTATTTTAAATCGCACGGTAGACTTTAAAACCCCGCGTACCGGTTCCGCGTTATAATCTCAGCCGTCTGTTTTAAATCGGACGGTCCACGTCAGCCCCGCGTTATAAAGACTGGAATTCTTACGTGCTACCCCCTGGGGTTCTCGGGAAATAAGAGCTAGCCCTGGAAACTTCTGATCTAGCCCCTGGAACTTTAGAAAATCATGTAAATTCATTTAGAAATCAGTTTTAGCCCCTGGACTTAATAAAAATTAGGAAAAACTCCTCTGTTATGAGTAGCTAGACCCCTGAAAATTGTTAAAATAATATTATAGACCCTGTAGGGGGTGAGTTTACCTTTTTAACCCTGTTTGATATTTAATTTAGGAAATTGAATAGGTGGCTAGTATTTAAAATTTAAAAAGTGGGACAAACATATTGTCAAAATTTAATTAAAAACTTTCTCAGTACTTAGAAAACTTTGGAGTGAGATAAAAATATATTTTTGGGCTGAAATGAATCTGTTTAATTTATTATTCACATTTATTAGTTATATGGACACATTTTTAAGTAAAGAATAGTTCTGAAAATAGGGAAAATAAATGTAAAATAGTTTACATCAGAGGAAAAGGTCAAAAATATATTATTAAATATTTTAGATCAGAACCTATTCTGTTTAGATGATTTGTCTTGTTATTTTCATAATAAAGTTCACATTTAGGCATAGGAAATAAATCTGAAAATATAGCAACTAGTAAATGATAAATGAGGTTTCTAAAATCCAAAGAATTCAGTTTAGGGTTGGTAGAAATTCTGAAGACACATATGGAGTAGGAAAATACCTTTCATGCATACTTGGTAGCTAAAAGGTGTAGTAATTAAATATAAGGAATTTATTTAAATTGGAAACTCATATATATAGTATGTAAGCATAAATGTGAATACAAAAGTAGGAATCATATACACATGGTTAAAAGTACATGTAAGCCAAAGATCAACACACATAGAGTAACCACAACACATATAATTGTGAATGACTTTCATAAATGTGAATGTGTGATTTGTTTGAAGTGGAAGTGTGAACTATGTCTTATGGATTGTTGTTTTTCTTTTGCTATGTGTGATGGTATGATGTAGAACCTGCTCCAGAGCAAGTTCTTCCTTTCCAAGATCAGGACTACCCATTCCAAGAGCAGCAGGAAGGAGGCAAGTGTCCTTGACCACTTTGATCCTATGCTAGGATGTGTAGCTAGAATTTTTTGCATTGTCAATTGAAATATGGAACCCATGCTAGGAAGTTTCCATAGAATTGCATTACCTTGTTTCCTTGTAGCTTGGGTTGGGATTTATTTTATCATGTCATTTATTATTATGCATATGCTTAGCCATGCTTAGAATGGGATATTTGGGATATGAGATCATCAGTTTATTTTACCATACTCTTGAATGAGATATTGTGAGTTATGGATCAAGGCAAGTTTGGATGTTTTGGTTGTGTGCTGGGTGCACGAGACTCGGGTTTGTGTTTAGTACTTGCCTGGATCCTAAGGACCGGTTCATGCAGCATGTAACCTGGCTTTACCGTGCCAACCACATGCTGAGATGGGGCAGCTTGGCCAATTAATTAGGTGTATCCCCGGCGTAGTATGGGTGTGTTGGATGGTGCGGGGAATAGGTGTCAGCTGGACTACCATATATAACCGCAAGGCTCAAGAGGGGGCCACTACAGCGGGTTGGAGCCTCTTGTATGCTGTTAGGGGTGAAACCTCAGTGGGCCCACACTCATTGGGAATCCCTTTGTAAAGGCTTCGTAGTGATCTCCTGGCTACACACCTGGGAAGTGTGAATGTGGTTCGCGGCCACTGGCATAATGGAGGTTCTTTTAGTCCACCCGGCAACGGGGGATGAAATCACTACATGTGGGTACAGTGGTACAAACTCTGCAAAGTTAAAACTGTCATGACAGCCATGCTCACGGTCAAGAGCGGCTTGGACTTATTCATGATTAGAGGAGTGATGGTTTTGGAAGTTGTGGATGTTAAGCGGGGAGCTTAACATTGGAAATGATGTTATGGTTATTTGATTATGATGATGGGATGGGAGATTGGGACCATTTCACCTGTGTATTAACGTAGGTGCTTAATAAGCTAAGGTGATAGGTATTAATTGTGTAGTGCTTTAACCATGAGTTCAACCTCCCCTTGTTCTAGCCATGCATGACATAACTTTCCCACACTTGCTGAGTACCATCGGTACTCAACCTTGCATATTTGTTGGTTTATATTGCTGCTCAGGTCAAGATAATGAGGTGGTGTATAATGACCAAGACTTTGGACCCGAACAAGGTTTCTAGGTTCATGGAGACCCCCGGGCAACGCCTGTAACGGAGCCCACAAGAATAATTTTCCGCTGCTAGTCTATTTACTTGTGATGAACTTATTATTGTCTATCGAGACATTCGCTCTGTAAGACTTATTTATATTCGACACCTGGCTTGTAATAAATGATGCTTCACTATTTGTCATCACATGTATGAGAAAATGATCCTGGCATACATGTGACATTCACTTGGTTGTTCTTCGGAAAATCGGGTGTGACAGGATTACGGTTACAATATGAGCCGTATTCCACTCCTTTGTGACAATGAGAGTGCAATTAAAATTGTCCATAACCCTGTTGAGCACTCTAGAACCAAACACATAGATATCCGGCATCATTTTTTGAGAGATCACTCAATGAAAGGAGACATAGCCATTTCCCAAGTCAACACTAAAAGACAACTTGCCGATATCTTTACCAAGCCATTTGATGAAAAACGCTTTTGTGAGCTCTGAAATGAACTAAATATCCTTGATGCTCGGAACGTGGCTTGAGAACTTGCATACCTGTATGCCATCCTCAAAATCATGTTAATTGTGTTGGAAAATCATCTCTATCTATTTTTCTCCTAAAAAACTATGTTAGTTACTTGATCTTGGTGAATCATGGTCATAGCTTGATTGTTGTATATTTACTAATCATATTCATCAAGAATATATGTGTGCCTTTGTCCCTTATTCCTCAATACACACACACACACATATATATATATATATATATATATATATATATATATATATGTGTGTGTGTGTGTGTGTGTGTGTGTGTGTGTGTGTGTGTGTGTGTGTGTGTGTGTGTGTGTGTGTGTGTGTGTGTGTGTGTGTGTGTGTGTGTGTGTGTGTGTGTGTGTGTGTGTGTGTGTGTGTGTGTGTGTTGTGTGTGTGTGTGTGTGTGTGTGTGTGTGTGTGTGTTTGTGTGTTTAGTACACTTCTATACAAGGGACCACGGACTAATCCGTGGTCACCCCGGACTAGTCCGCACTAGGTCCGTTAGTTTGGGCTAGTCCAATTTTCTCTCTGACTAGAAAATGGAGTAGTCCGATATGGTCCGGACTAGTCCGATATTTCGACTCCATAACCCTAGGACCGGCTCAAACCTAAGCTTCTTCATCCTCACAACCCTTCCCACTCTCTCTCTCTCCTCACTCAAGTGCTCCCAAGGCGGATTTGCAAGTTGTCCATCAAAACCACCCAAATTTCCTGGGAATCGATCCCCACTACAAAGGGATCAAAGATCCCGGACTAGTCCGGATCAAGAACTCCTTCAACGCCTCGAATCGAAGGATTTGGTAAACTTCACTCCAAAGCCTAGAACCTTCGATTTTCCTTGCTTTTGCTCAATTAGCTTAACACCTATAGTCAATGCATGCTCTATTGATGTATTCCATGTACCCTAGATCATATTTGCATTGAATAACCTCAAATTTCGATAAGTTAGGGCTTGAGCAGCCTCATAATGAACTAGTCCGTTCTTAGGGCGGACAAGTCCGGTACTCCGGACCAGTCCGACCCTGAACACTGGACTAGTCCGGTATGCCCTGATCAAAATCTTAGCTTATGTCAATTCAATGCAATCCCTTGTCATCCTTGATTATTCATGCCCTCTATATCTTCCTTGTTAGGAATCATGTCGAGATCGAGTGAGAATATCTCCGACTTTGAAGCCGAGATGGATCAAGATGTGATGTCTCATATTCCGGAGTCTCGCTCCAACAAGAGACAAGAGTGTGCTGTTGAGCCTTTGCTCACCCCACCTAGGGTGCGTCGAAAGGTTACAATCAAGAGACCAGCTTCAAAAGCAAGCGTGGCTGGTTCTAGCTCGGCGGCTCAACGCCAAACCAAGGGCAAGGGTAAGGGGCTTGCTTCTGGCCCGATTGGTCCCCTCAAGATGACAGCTCCAAGGAAGGGAAATAGGGATCCCTCGGAGCAGAAGTTCAATGGCAAGAGGAGTGATTTGGCATGGAACCTGAGGAAGGTTGATGCCTATAGCACTGCCAAACAGGCAGCTGACAAGAGATTTTGGAGCAACTTTTACTCAGATTAATACAGTTCGGTGTACCTCCAAATGAAGACTATAGTGGTCCGCAGCCAATGGATCGACTGGACATATTTTGAAAGGAAGAGCTGTGAAGCCTTTGAGGAGGTTATAGAGGCTACAGAGAGACATGGTCTCAAGGACTTGCTCTCCTTCAGATACAACTGGAATGATGAGATAATTGGCCAGTTCTTTGCAACTTGTTACTTTGCCCACGATGGAGAAGACAAAGTGACTTGGATGACACATGGATCCAAGTACACAATTTCTTATACTGAGTTTGCCACACTGCTGCATCTTGAGGACACCGGCTGTCGGTACCCTCAATATGGGGTACCCCCTCGCATAAGGGAAATCGCCTAAGGACTTTGCCCCTCCTGCAGGGGCAAGCTCCGGAAGCCCCACGTGTCCTGCGGGGCCGGACCTCCCTCTCCTCAGAGGAAAGCTCCAGGTCCGCCACGTGGCCAGCAGAGCCGGACCTCCCTTCTCCGTAGAGAGAGCTCCGAAGGCTCCACGTGTCCAGCGGGGCCGGACCTCCCTCTCCTCAGAGGAGAGCTCCGGGCCCACCACATGGCCAGCAGAGCCGGACCTCCCCCCTCCATGGGGAGAGCTCCGAAGGCTCCACGTGTCCAGCGGGGCCGGACCTCCCTCTCCTCAGAGGAGAACTCCGGGCCTGCCACGTGGCCAGCAGAGCAGGAACTCCCCCCTCCGCGGGGAGAGCTCCGAAGGCTCCACGTGGCCAGCAGAACAGCGCTACCTGCCCCCGCGCGGTAGGCAGCAAGAGTAAAGACACGCCATACCTTGCCGTGCAAGGTATTCAAGACCCGCGCCTTCCCAAGGCGTGGAGATGCGGAGCACGCCGCTGTTAGGAGCCGTTGTGCCCAGTCGCATCGCAGTGAAGACTGGCAGGCCGCGCCAGAGGCTCTACACCAATAAACACAGCGACAAGACATCCCCTGCCGCCCCTGTCATCATCAACCACTACGCCTAGCTTGCGGCATGGGCAGGGCGGCAAGACGAAGACTCAGAAGCTCTCGCCACAGACAACTACCGGGTAACTGTAGGATACGGTAGATGGCAGGTAATCTCCCCGGGACCACCTGTCGGGTCAGGGGCCCACCTTGTTAGCCGCCCGAGCCTTGGACTATAAAAGGCTCGGGTAGGCAACGTTGCAAGGGGTTCGGCATTTTGGCTCAACACCCTGACTTAGCCTTCTAGCACTCAGCTCATCCTCAAGCTCAGGACCCCGGTTCTGAGCACTAGGCAATACAACGAGCACCTCTGCTCACCGTGGACGTAGGGTTTTACGCTCCGGCGGCCTGAACCACGTAAAAAATCTCTGTGTCAACCTTCTCCTTCCATCATCCCTAACGCATAAGCTCTCCGTGAGTGACTAGCCCCTCCGAAAACGAACCTCCGTGGGCTGCCCAGTACAGGCCCAGGGGAAGTGTTGACGGCACACTTCGACATTTGGCATGCCAAAAGGTACAAGGCCTAGGAGTCCCCCGACTCGCGCTGGAACCTAGAGGCTACGAGGGCGGCCACATCCCCGACTTCGGCCCTGGCGACTCCCTCCCGCTCCACGACGGGGCCCTGCCTCACCGGCTCCAGAGAGAGGGAGGGATCTCGGCTCCGGAAGCATGCCAGCACGTGTGTGGCAACCTCCTTCGCCAGGCCCCGTCCCTCCGCCTCAAGCTCACCGGCGATCACCGCATCGAGCCTATCTAGTTTGGCGCCGATGGACTCGATCACCGGGCTGAAGCCGAGGGGAACCAGGGCGGACCCCGCCTGGCCGACAAAGCTCTAGACCACTTGGGCCTCGGCGGACCACGAAGCCTGGAGCTCCTTCACCTCTTGGCGGACTGCCAGCAGGGCGTCAAGACCCTCCTCGGAGAATTTCTTCTCCTTGGCCGCCAGAGAGTCCTCCCGAAGCTGGAGGCCCTGGGCGAGCTGCTCCAACTCTGATGCCCGGAAATCGGCCGCCAGCTCCCGGTCCAGCACCGGTTGGCGCTCCCAGGAGACCTGCTCCTCCCTTGCGACCAGAGCGGCCTCTCGAAGCTCCAGCTCCTTAGCTCGGGCCCTCAGGTCACCCTCGCCAGCCACCAGCCGTGCGGCGACCTTCTTCGCCTCAGCCGCCAAGGCGTGCTCCCAGTCTGCGAAGACGCGCTCGCGGGGCACCAGCTTCAGCCGCAGCTCCGCCAGGGCAGAGGAGTGCGCCTCGGCCTTGGCATAAGTCTCACGGGTCTCTTGGTGGAGCCGCCGGGTCTCGAAGTCCAAGCGGTCGACGGCCCTCTTCTGAGTGTCGAGAAGTGCCTCTATGGCGTCGAGCCTCGCCGCCTCGAGTCGAGCTCCGCCCTGACCTCCTGAGTCCGCTGCCTCAAGAGGTGCCCCCAGCTGAGGAGGCGATCCCTCTCCCCTGCCTGTGCCTCCCGCTCACGCTTGAGCACGGCCAGGACCTGCCAGACGCTTGTCTGGGCAAGCTCCAATGCGTCTGCCAGGGGCAGCGGGGCGGCAAAGGCCGAAGCCACGCCCCCGACTTCCTCCATCACATCGTCCTCAGAAGGAGACGATGGCGCTGCAGAGTCCACAGAGACCGCGATAAGGCGCTGATCTGGAGAAACAGGCACCGGAGCAGGACCGCTTTCGACGCGCCCCTGCTCGCCGCCCGCCGGAGGACCAGCAGCTGCTCCGTTCACCTCCTCAGCACTGGAGGTCTGGACGCCGCCAGCCGGCCCCGCCGAGCCCTCGACAGTCGCCGGCTTCGGAGTTGGCAACGGGGGACGGACGGGAGCTGCCGCCGCTGTCACAGGAGTCGGTCCAGCCAGCACAGATGAGGCCTGCACTGGCTTGGGTGCCGGCGAAGCCGCCGCAGCTTCCGGACGCTGCGGCGCAGATCCTCCGCCAGCTGGAGATGGCCGGGGAACAGACTCTCCCCCGGCAGCAGATGAATCTCGAGGGACGTGGACGCTCCAACGAGCATGGAGCTCCGGCTTTCGAGCTGGAGTAGAGCCGCCGGGGCGTTCCTTGGCCGGGGCACCTGAGCCCTTGGCACGCCCCTAGGCATCACTGCACCGGCATCCCCCCTCGGAGCTCCACCGCCTGAAGAAGGACGGTGGGGTGCCCGGGGCCCCCGGACCGCCACTGTCCGAGGGGAGTCCCGTCGGAATGGAAGGCCCGAGGCCTCTTGGGGCCACCACCCGATGAACTGACACCTCCAGAAGGAGGATGTGAAGGTACCCCGGTCCCCTGGCTTGGCGCGAACGACGCCGTCGGAGGGGACCAGGCACGTTTCTTCTCTGCCAAGCCGGAGGCCAGCTCTTTGCCCCTCCCCCTGTTGGCGGTCTGAGCTCCGTCAGCCTTCGGAGGGAGGTTGGAAGCCATGGCCGATGACGGAAGCTCAAGAACTTGGAAGACGGGGACACAAGAGCTCGAAGAAACAAGGAGGGCTCAGGCGAAGGGAAGTGCGAAGGGAAGCCTGCGATGCAGATAAGATCCCCTTTTAAACTTCCCAAACTCGATTCAAAATGATTCGAAACTCTTCGAATACGCTGCTTGGGGTAACCGCTTTAGCTCTAAGCCCAGAAGTTCATGACAAGCGGTGGACCAGGTTGCCAGCCCCTAGGCGGAGAATCCGGCGGTTCCTGACAAGACGCTGCGATGAGCGCTGCGACGTGCAGTAGTGGCACCCTTGGGAACCGTCGCAGTAACAGCAGCCATCAAGCAGGGCTCACGCCCCCACGATCCCGTGACTGTTCGAGCTCCAGCGACGGTCAAAGCGGGTCTTCGAGAAGGTGCGCGAAGTGGAAGAGACGGGGCCCCACCTCGGGCTCGCTATCTCCCCCGAGATGGGCCCATGGGCCACTGTCGGTACCCTCAATATGGGGTA
The DNA here is from genome assembly GCA_030760725.1 of Neostapfia colusana. NCBI lineage: Eukaryota > Viridiplantae > Streptophyta > Magnoliopsida > Poales > Poaceae > Neostapfia > Neostapfia colusana. The sequence goes on along the minus strand of JASWHV010000005.1, from coordinate 30,638,652 downwards.
CCCCCGCGCACAAAGGAAATCGCCTAAGGACTTTGCCCCTCCCGCAGGGGCAAGCTCCGGAAGCCCCACGTGTCCTGCGGGGCCGGACCTCCCTCTCCTCAAAGGAAAGCTCTAGGCCCGCCACGTGGCTAGTATAGCCGGACCTCCCTTCTCCGCAAGGAGAGCTCCGAAGGCTCCACGTGTCCAGCGGGGCCGGACCTCCCTCTCCTCATAGGAGAGCTCCGGGCCCGCCACATGGCCAGCAGAGCTGGACCTCCCCCCTTCGCGGGGAGAGCTTCGAAGGATCCATGTGTCCAGCGGGGCTAGACCTCACTCTCCTCAGAGGAGAGCTCCGAGCCCGCCACGTGGCCAGCAGAGCCGGACCTCCCCTCTCCGCGCGGAGAGCCCCGAAGGCTCCACGTGTCCAGCGGGGCCGGACCTCTCTCTCCTCAGAGGAGAGCTCCGGGCCCGCCATGTGGCCAGCAGAACAGCGCTACCTGCCCCGGCGCGGTAGGCAGCAAGAGTAAAGACACGCATACCTTGTCCGTGCAAGGTATTCAAGACCCGCGCCTTCCCAAGGCGCGGAGACGCGGAGCACGCCGCTGTCAGGAGCCGTTGTGCCAAGCCGCGTTGCAGTGAAGGCTGGCAGGCCGCGCCAGAGGCTCTACACCAATAAACACAGCGACAAGACATCCCCTGCCGCCCCTGCCGTCATCAACCACTACGCCTAGCTTGCGGCGTGGGCAGGGCGGCAGGACGAAGACTCAGAATCCCTCGCCAGAGACAACTACCGGCGTAACTGCAGGATATGGTAGATGGCAGGCAATCTCCCCAGGACCACCTGTCGGGTCCCGGGCCCACCTTGTAAGCCGCCCAAGCCTTGGACTATAAAAGGCTCGGTAGGCAACGTTGCAAGGGTTTTGGCATTTTGGCTCAACACCCTGACTTAGCATTCTAGCACTCAGATCATCCTCAAGCTCAGAAACTCGTTTCTGAGCACCACGCAATACAACGAGGACCTCTGCTCACCGTGGACGTAGGGTTTTACACTCCGGCGGCCTGAACCACGTAAAAAGTCTCTGTGTCAACCTTCTCCTTCCATCGTCCCTAACGCATAAGCTCTCCGTGAGTGACTAGCCCCTCTGAAAAAGAACCTCCGCGGGCTGCCCAGTACAGGCTCGGGGGAAGTGTCGACGGCACACTTCGACATCGGCAATGATGAGATTGTGATTCACAATCTTGGAGTTGTGGAGAAGGACAAGATGGAGTTTCTCTATGATACTAGACTCCCATACAATCCTCCCTCAACCAAGAACATGAAGCCCTTCTTCATTGTTCTCAACAGTGTGCTCCGGAAGACCATTGCTCCAAAGGATGGAGATGCCGGGAGCGTCCAAGGTTATTTGAGAACCTTGATGAAAGTAATCGGCAGGAGGAGAAGATTTAATATCTTCGATTATATTTGGAATGGCATGGTGAACATATCCTGCACACCAAACCGTTCCTGTGGCTATGCACCATACTTGATGTTCATGATTGAAAAAGTCACAGGAATTGAGTTTGTGGAGTATGTGGAGCACACTGCTCTAAGGCCTTAGAAGCCTCCTCAAGCCTCTATCCCAGCTTCTCCCTCACCTGGATCACCTGAAGAACATCCAGAGAGAGCTCAAGAAGATGCAAGGCCTTCATCCAAGACTAGGGCCTCTCCACAGAAAGGGTCCTCTAGTGGAATTATGAAGTATTTGGCTGCTATTTTTAGTTCTTACCATGAAACTGAGGTGAAGCTTCATAAGATGAACAAGGCAAGAAAATAAGAAATGAGATACATGAAGGCCAATGTCAAAGGAATATGACAAAAACTGGAGATTGAGCCCATTGGATCTCCAGTCATCTCAGAGGACTCTGCATCTGACTTCACAGAGCTTCCTCCTCTCTTTCCATCAGAGTGTGCCTACTTTGGCACGATGAGTGGCTCCTCTCCTCCTCTTCCTCAGCCTGATGATGAAGACAAAGAAAGGACCGACAGCGAGGAGTGAGCCGGCGACGACAAGTAGATCCCTCCTCTCCTTCTTGGTGCCTTGATGCCAAAGGGGGAGAGATTGAGGGGGAGTCTTAGGTCGTAGGCTCTTTTCTTTTCATGTCCTAGTTTGAGAAATGAGTTTTTGTAAGCTTTTGTAAGACTTATGCTATTATGCTATCATTATGCTTTTGGATATGTGATGTGAAATGATAACTATGTTATGCTTTTGGTTAATGATGTATGTTTAAAACTGCTACGTAGGATTGAGACTCTTGATGATGTTATGACCATGCTCATTATGATATTCACATCAGAATTATTGCTCACACACATAGTTCTGCACCCCACCATAAAGAGTGCACATATGTCTTATATCTACTTTGCCTACTTTGTCCAAAGCTCATATGTGCACACTTTATGAAAATCTAAATTTTTATTGTCATATTTGTGTGATCTCAATTGGTTGTCATCAATCACCAAAAAGGGAGAGATTGAAAGTGCATCTAGGCATCCCTTGTGAGTTTTGGTTGATTTATGACAAACAAATGAGACCCTAACAAAATTGTTGAGATGAGCGCAGGTTCTTAAAGAAATTATGAAGAAAGCGCAAAAAAAAAGGAGAATGATGATCCAAATTGATAAGAGCTCAGAAGCTGAAAAGATTAGATTATTTAGTATAGAGTGTGTTGGAGAAACACACCCCAAGAGCTAAAGTGAAAGAAATCAAACTAACTGCACAAAATCAGCATGTGCGGACTAGTCCGATATCAATCGGACTAGTCCAATTTTCTTTCTGACCACAAAACAGACTAGTCCGATATGGACCGGACTAGCCCGATATATCTCTGAGTAGACATCGGACTAGTCCGCACTACTACGGACTAGTCCGGTATCTCACAACACTTAGGGTTTTCCACACACCGCACATTGGACTAGTCCGGAGTCAACCATGGACTAGTCCGGACATCGCAAACCCTAACGTAACCATTGGAAACCCTACTATAAAAAGAGGTGTACGGCCATACCAACACAATTCTTCGACCCCCTGCGCCATCACACCTCCCAAGAGCCCCAAATTCACATCTCTCCACACATTCTAACCCAAAAAGGATCAATTCTTTGGGGATTAGCAATTGATCAAAGGAGAGACTTGTTCTACACATCTTGAGCTCTTGGGTTTGATCTCTCGCACACTCTTGTTCGTTAATTGTTCATCTTTTGAGTGTATTAGGTTGTGTTCATTCATTGTAACTCTTGGGGAGCCCTCAACTTGTGAGAAGGCCCCTTAAACGATTTATTCCCCTTTGTGATTAGTGGAAGAGAATCGGCCTCCGTGGTGATTCAACTAGGGTAGGATTGGAGAAGACCCGGTCCTTAGTGGACTCCTCAACGGGGACGTAGATTTCCTTCATGGAATCGAACCTCGGGATAAACACTTGTCTCTTACTCTTGTTTATTTATAGTTCATCATATTCTAGTGTTTAATTAATCTTGTGAAATTCACGTTGAAGCATTGAAATCAAAGTTGATTTTTGTCATTGATTGTATCACTGTTGCAATACATCTAAGTCATCAATTAATTTCTGCTGCATAGAGTACTAGAAGTGAACATATTGATCAATCTTAATTTTCTAGTCCACGAATACCGGACTAGTCCGCATGGTACCGGACTAGTCCGATTTTTCTCTCAGTAGAAAGTGGACTAGTCCGCACTCTACCGGACTAGTCCTATTTTCCTGTGTTTGATAAATCTACTAAGTGTTTTCAGGGATTAACGAAGCATCAAAAAGCCTATTCACCCCCCTCTAGGCTACATTCAACTTGATTTGCTCGCCATGAAACACGAATTTTCCACAGCATCTTCATATTCATCACTTCCAATATCAACGTCGCTCATGCAATACTCTTGAATTGCGGAGAAAATTTTGTCCATCACTTGACGTTGAGTGAAACCCTTCTTTTTCTTGTTGTAGTTGGCAAATGAGTGTTTTGTCCTTGTTAGTTTTTCATCACGAAAAGTATGACCTGAACGGTTAGAGCAATCTGTACAAAAGATGTCTTACCACATTCGAAGCATCGTTGAGAGCTGCCACTTCCTCTCTTTCTTGTTCTCACATTTTGCAATTCTTTTGAGAACCGAGTAGAGAGAAGTGCTAGCTCCTCCTCCGGAAACTTTCAATCTGTTCAAGGGTTAGAGAAGACAACAAAGAAAGTGTACCACAAGATGAATAATTGCTAGAACTAGGCATGTCACGTTGTGAAACAAAAGCAAGAGACTTATTGGGATTCTTATGTGAGATTATGCAAATTTCATGAGTTTTCAATTTAGAATATAGGACATCTAAAGTAAGTGTACTCATGACAGTAGATTCACGAATAGATGTAACTTTCATCTCCTAAATTGACATGTCTAATGCACTTAACAATTGGCTAGCGTTTTCAGCATCCAAAAAAATAACATTGACACTACGCAAGTTGCTGAGAATTTTATTCAAGCGAGCAAATAAATTATCGATGGACTCACCTGGTTGCATATCAGAGCGCATATATTCTTTCTTTAACATATCTTGCCTTACCTCCTTGATTGTGTTGGAACCTTCATGGCAGTCGCAAAGTACTTTTCACACATCGTATGCAGATCGTAGGTGTGTAACATGATCGAAGTCGCTTTGAGTCAATTCATGGATGATCAAGTTGCAAGCCATGTTATTATTGTCGATATCCCTCATGTTCGTAGCTGTAACTTGATTGTTTGATGGCACGTCGAAGGACTTGTAGACCTTTTCCCATATAGCGAATCCTTGCGCTTGTATGTAAGCCTCCATACGAGCCTTCCAAACCTGAAAATCAACGTCATCGAACACACAAGGTTTTGCGGAATTTCTCCATGTTGATTAGCGAAAACACGTACAAATCAATGTATTAACCAACAAGTCCGCGACTTGACTCACGTAGTTCAAAAACAACAACAACTTACAAGAGCACCTCACATAAGCATGTTGCAAACCATAGCAATGTATTAACCACCATAATCAGGCATAACACATCAAAAACATAACAAGAGAATACTATTGCAAGTTAAAAATAGACTGGCTGAAAATTAAACACTATGAAAACAGCTGCTCTGCAGTGATGAAATGCAATGAGAAAGTTAGGACAATCTGAACTGAGTAAAGAGTAACAGTTAGTCCCAAAAACACATTTGTAAATATCAACTGTGTCGACTCACGTGCAGCTCATGTGAGTAAAAGTTCGGACACTCCGAAGCGGGTATTTAGGCAATATTCAAAACTTTGAATGTAAATCCTCATTTTTATTCTAATTGCCAATGTATTCAGCACACATAAGTCTCACAATCCTCACCCAATCTTCATCGTTCGAGCGACATTGGACAAAACATGGTCGCTGGTCGCTGGGGGAGTACTTGGCAAGAGTCACAGGAAAACTCCCACACTACCTGTTGGCGGCGAGATCTAGAACCATTGGGAGGATGACCTTGTAGTTGAGCACGGCCATAGCCTGGGCGTGCAGGTTGGCCAGTGCGGCAGCGCAGGTGGCAAGGGCGTAGGCATGCAGCTCTTCTTCTGCCACGTCGTGTTCTGCCTAGAGACGGCGAGTTTCCTCAGCGACGTCTTTCCCAGCTTTGCGGCGAGCTTGTTCAGCGGCCTTGCGGCGAGTTTTATCTGCGGCGTCTTTGGCAGATTTGCGATGAACTTCCTCGACATTAGTGATGATGGGTGGACGGTGGTGCGGGGACGCACGTCAGGGATAGAGAGGCATAGACCGACAAGGCCATAGGCGATGCCGCGGGGGGGGGGGGGGTACAACAGCGGCTGTGGTCTAGCGGCAATGGTCTAGGGTTTGCAGGGTGGAACCTAATCATGATACCATGAGAGAGGAGGATGTATTATAAGAATAATTTTGCATTGTTCCACTTCGCAGGAAACTGATATATACGGCAGTGTGTTAATCCTACCAAATATGCTTGCAATATATATTATAATTGTAAAAGCCCAAGAAAAGGGACTTGCAAAAACTTTTCATCACCTCACAACACCACAATTTTTGTTGGGGATAGCTTGTGAAAAATTGTGAAGAGCAAGTAACCTCCATCAAAAGAGTGATTAGAGGGGAAAGCCTACACTTTCACAAAGTAGGATTTCTACACATGAACATGAGAGGTTGAGCTCACCACTAGAACTTAAAAAGTCTTGGGAAGGTTCAGGCCAAATTTCATACAAATCCAACACTTTTTGAGGCATGTTTGGAGGTATTTGAAAAAGAGGCCAATTTGAATGTAAATTCAAATTGCAGCAACTTTCATCACTTAAATTCAAAAGTTAGCTTCATATTCAAACTCAGCATATTTTTCTGAGTAAGACCACCAATTTTCATCCCCATTTGTCACACCCGGTTTTTCCGAAGAACAACCAAGTGAATATCACATGTATGCCAGGATCATTTTCTCATACATGTGATGACAAATAGTGAAGCATCATTTATTACAAGCCAGGTGTCGAATATAAATAAGTCTTACATCGCAAATGTCTCAATGGACAATAATAAGTTCATCACGAGTAAATAAACTAGCAGCTTAATATTATTCTTGAGGGCTCCGTCACAGGCGTTGCCCGGGGGTCTCCATGAACCTAGAAACCTTCTTCGGGTCCAAAGTCTTGGTCATTATACACCACCTCATTATCTTAACCTGAGCAGCAATATAAACCAACAAAATATGCAAGGTTGAGTACCAATGGTACTCAGCAAGTGTGGGAAAATTATATCATGCATGGCTAGAACAAGGAGAGGTTGAACTCATGGTTAAAGCACTACGCAATTAATACCTATCACCTTAGCTTATTAAGCACCTACATTACTATACAGGTGAAATGGTCCCAATCTCCCGTCCCATCATCATAATCCAATAACCATAACATCATTTCCAATGTTAAGCTCCCCGCTTAACTTCCAAAACCATCAATCCTCTAATCATGAATAAGTCCAAGCCGCTCTTGACCGTGAGCACGGCTGTCATGACAGTTTTGACTCTGCAGAGTTTGTACCACTGTACCCACATGTAGTGATTTCATCCCCCGTTGCCGGGTGGACTAAAAGAACCTCCATTATGCCAGTGGCTACGAACCACATTCACACTTCCCAGGTGTGTAGCCAGGAGATCACTACGAAGCCTTTACAAAGGGATTCCCGATGAGCGTGGGCCCACTGAGGTTTCACCCCTAACAGCATACAAGAGGCTCCAACCCCGCTGCAGTGGCCCCCTCTTGAGCCTTGCGGTTCATATGGTAGTCCAGCTGACACCTATTCCCCGCACCATCCAACACACCCATACTACGCCGGGGATACACCTAATTAATTGGCCAAGCTGCCCCATCTCAGCATGTGGTTGGCACTGTAAAGCCAGGTTACATGCTCCATGAACCGGTCCTTAGGATCCAGGCAAGTACTAAACACAAACCCGAGTCTCGTGCAACCAGCACACAACCAAAACATCCAACTTGCCTTGATCCCTACCTCTACATAACTCACAATATCTCATTTAAGAGTATGGTAAAATAAACTGATGATCTCATATCCCAAATATCCCATTCTAAGCATGGCTAAGCATATGCATAATAATGGATGACATGATAAAATAAATCCCAACCCAAGCTACAAGGAAACAAGGTAATGCAATTCTAGAAAAACTTCCTAGCATGGGTTTCATATTTCAATTGACAATGCAAATAATTCTAGCTACACATCCTAGTATAGGATCAAAGTGGTCAAGGACACTTGCCTCCTTCCTGCTGCTCTTGAAATGGGTAGTCCTAATCTTGGAAAGGAATAACTTGCTCTTGAGCAGGTTCTACATCATACCATCACACATAGCAAAAGAAAAACAACAATCTATAAGACATAGTTCACACTTCCACTTCAAACAAACCACACATTCATATTTATGAAAGTCATTCACCATTATATGTGTTGTGGTTACTCTATGTGTGTTGATTTGTGGCTTGCATGCACTTTTAATCATGTGTATATGATTCCTACTTTTGTGTTTACATTTATACTTACATACTATATATATGAATTTTCAATTTAAATAAATTCCTTATATTCAATTACTACACCTTTTTGCTACCAAGTATGCATGAAAGGTATTTTCCTTCTCCATATGTGTCTTCAAAATTTCTACCAACCCTAAACTGAATTCTTTGGATTTTAGAAACTCCATTTATCATTTACTAGTTGCTATATTTTCAGATTTATTTTCCTATGCATAAATGTGTACTTTATTATGAAAATAGTAAGACACATCATCTAAACAGAATAGGTTCTGGTCCTAAATAATTTAATAACATATTTTGACCTTTGCCTCTGATGTAAACTATTTCACAATTATTTTCCCTATTTTCTAGAACTATTCTTTACTTAAAAATGTGTCCCTAAATGTGAATAATAAATTAAACAGATTCAATTCAGCCCAAAATATGTTTTTATCTCACTCCAAAGTTTCCTAAATACTGAGAAAGTCTTTAATTAAATTTTGACAATATGTTTGTCCCACTTTTTAAATTTTTAAACACTAGCCACATATTCAATTTCCTAAATCAAATACTAAACAGGGCTAAAAAGGTAAACTCACCCCACTACAGGGTCTATAATATTATTTTCAGAATTTCCAGGGGTCTAGCTACACTTATCAGAGGGGTTTTGCTAATTTTTATTAAGTCCAGGGGCTAAAACTGATTTTTAAATGAATTTACATGATTTTCTAAAGTTCCAGGGGCTAGATCAGAAGTTTCCGGGGCTAGCTCTTATTTCCCGAGAACCCCAGGGGGTAGCACGTAAGATTTCCAGTCTTTATAACGCGGGGCTGACGTGGACCGTCCGATTTTAAACCGATGGCTGATATTATAACGTCGAACCGGTACGCGGGGATTTAAACCCTACCGTGCGATTTAAAATAAACGGCGCACAAGCGGCCCCGTCGCTCTGATCGAACGTGGGCGGCGCTGCCGGCGGCGCACGGCGGCGGGAAAAGGCGATCTCGCCGGAGACTTTCGGATCTTCGAGAATTCTTCCTAGAACTGTGATCTTAGGGCATAGATCTGTGGAGGGGAGGTCGGGGATCTCACCTCGGGGGTTTTCTTGAGCTCGGAGGTCCTGGAAGGTGATCGGCGACGAGGTCCGAGGTGAATTCACGGCGAGGCTCGTCGGCGCTGTGTTTACACCGCAAGTCACCGAGTTTTCTGCACCTGCAAGGTTCCCCGTAGGCGGTGGATCAAGACCAGCGAGTTAGATCGGAATTTCCGAGCGTAGATCGGCCAGAATTCGCCGGAGAAGGCTCGGGTTCTCACCGGAGGAAAAACAGCAGATCGCGTGGGAAAAACAGAATGAGGCCGGGGTTTTTATAGATGGGGGAGGGCGGCGGGGTGGTTTAGATCGAGTTTGAGTCGCCCCCGAACGGAATTCGGCTGGAATACGCGAGAATTCCCGATCGGTTTCGATTCGGGTGAGAGAGTCCCGGCGCGGCGCGAGGTAGACAATGAACTGGCGGGCCCCGCCTGTCAGTGGGAGGAAGCGGCGCGCGCCACTGCGGGCTGGCGCGGGCGCTGGTTGGGCCGGCTGGTGGGTTTCGGCCCACTGGCCGGTTTTTTTCTGTTTTCCTTTTTCTTTTTTAATTCTTTTCTGTTTTGAGTTTAATTTGAATTCCAGTTTGAATTCGAATTTTTGCAAAACATGCAACACGTCCAAAAAATTTTAAATTCCCCTCTTAACATGATTTAGGTTCTTAACAAGATTTTTGGGGTGTTACAGCTCTACCCCCCTTAAAAGAAATCTCATCCTCGAGATTGTTGACTCTAAGAAAACAATTCCGGAAATTGTGCCTTTAGCTCATCTTCCCGCTCCCAGGTGGCTTCCTCTTCTGAGTGATGCTTCCACTGCACCTTGCACATCCAGATTCTTTTGTTTCTGGTGAGGCGTTCCATTGTCTCCAAAATCTTGTATGGTTGCTCAGCATAAGACAAATCCTCAACTACGTTCACTTCATTCATGGGTAACACCTCTTCAGGCGTCCTCAGGCATTTCTTGAGTTGTGACACATGGAATACATCGTGCACATCTGATAGATGAGCTGGTAACTCTAGTTGCTACGCCACTTCGCCTTTCCTTTCTAGAACTTGAAAGGGTCCGATGTATCTAGTTGACAACTTCCCTTTCACCTTGAACCGGCGAAGTCCTCTGATAGGGGACACCTTGAGATAGACATAGTCTCCCACGTTGAAAATGAGTTCTCTTATTCGTACATCGACATAGCTCTTTTGACGTGTCTGTGCTATCCTCAAGTTGTTGCAAATTTCCCTCACCATCACCTCGGCTTCTTGTAGTACTTCTGGACCAAACACTTTGCTTTCCCCCGCTTGGTTCCAAAATAGGGGAGTTCTACACTTCCTCCCGTACAAGGCTTCAAACGGTGACATCTTCATACTAGCTTGATAGCTGTTGTTATAGGAAAACTCCGCATACGGTAAGTTTTTGTCCCAACTCCTATTGTTTTTGAGTGCACATGCCCTCAGCATATCTTCAAGGATCTGATTGGTTCTCTCCGTCTGCCCATCAGTTTGGGGATGATAGGCAGAGCTGAAATTCAGATGGGTTCCCATGGTTTCATGCAACTTCTGCCAGAACCTCGAGGTGAACTGTGTCCCTCGATCCGACACTATCTTCTTCGGCACTCCATGGTAGCACACGATCCTTGACATGTACAACTCCGCCAATTTGGATCCACTGTAGCTTTCCTTCACGGGGATGAAGTGAGCTACCTTGGTTAGCCTGTCGATGATGACCCATATCGAATCATATCCTGATTGGGTCCTAGGCAATCCCACGATGAAGTCCATGCTGATTTCTTCCCATTTCCATTCAGGCACTTTGAGTGGTTGCAATAATCCCGCGGGTCGTTGATATTCTGCCTTCACCAACTGACATGTGTCACATAGGGCAACATGTTCCGCGACATCTCGCTTCATGCCATACCACCAATACCTGCTCTTGAGGTCCTGGTACATTTTCGTACTCCCAGGATGAATGGGAATAGTCGGAATCGTGAGCCTCCTTCAAAATTAATTCACGAATCTCCTTTACTTCAGGCACACAGATCCTTTTTCCGTGCCACACCGTACCTTGTTCATCCTCTCTGAAACCAGGAGCTTTATTTTCCTTGATGAGTTGCCTGATTTCTTGTATCTTCTCGTCTTTTTTTGACCCTCGCGGATTTCTTGCTCGAGTGTGGAGTCCACTTCCATGGCGATGGCTTCCCCACTATTTACCAGGCATAGATTGAGCCTTATAACCTCGTCCTTCAATTCTGCAGGCATGTCCTTCAAGCTCAACTTATTGACCTGCACTTTCCGACTTAAAGCATCGGCCACGACGTTTGCTTTCCCAGGATGATAGTTGATGCCCACATCAAAGTCACTGATTAGCTCTAACCATCTCCTTTGTCTGAGGTTGAGATCTGGCTGTGTGAAAATGTACTTTAAACTCTTATGATCCGTATATATTTCTGTCCTCTTCCCCATCAAGTAATGCCGCCAAATTTTCAAAGCGTGTACCACTGCGGCTAGTTCTAGGTCATGTGTAGGATAGTTCTTCTCATGCTTCCGGAGCTGCCGGGATGCATAAGCCACGACATGCCCTTCTTGCATGAGAACACATCCCAACCCGTTTCCAGAGGCATCGCAGTACACCGTAAAGTTCTTCTGCATATCTGGCATAACGAGCACTGGGGCTGTTGTCAATCTTTCCTTTAACTCCTGAAAACTCGTCTCGCACTGCGGCGTCCATGTGAATGTGATTCCCTTCTCCAACAGTTTGGTGAGGGGTCTCGAGATTTTAGAGAATCCCTCAATAAACCGTCGATAGTATCCAGCCAATCCCAAAAAGCTTCGAACTTCCCCGACATTTTCAGGGGTCTTCCACTTCTGTATATCCTCGATTTTGGCAGGATCCACGGAGATTCCTCCCTCCGAGATTATATGTCCTAATAAGGGAACTCTCTTCAGCCAAAACTCACACTTGCTCAACTTGGCATATAGTTGGTGTTCTCTCAGCCTCTGCAACACCAACCTTAGATGTTTCTCATGTTCTTCTTCATCTTTGGAGAAGACGAGAATGTCATCTATGAAAACCACCACAAATTTGTCCAGATATTCCATGAATACCTTGTTCATGAGATACATGAAGTATGCCGGGGCATTAGTTAGCCCGAAAGGCATGTCAGTGTATTCATACAGTCCGTACCGAGATACGAAAGCTGTCTTGGGAATATCAGATTGCCTTATCTTGAGTTGGTGGTATCCCGACCTGAGATCAATTTTCGAGAACACACAAGCTCCCCTCAACTGATCAAACAAGTCTTCAATGCGGGGTAATGGGTACTTGTTCTTGATGGTTACCTCATTCAAGGCACGGTAATCCACGCATAACCTTTGGGTTCCGTCCTTCTTGGGCACAAATATAACCGGAGCTCCCCATGGTGAGGAACTAGGACGAATATACCCGTTCTCCGTCAATTCTATTAAATGATCCTTGAGTTCTTCTAGCTGCTTGGAGTCCATACGATAAGGTCTCTTGTATATCGGGGCTGTTCCAGGTACTAGCTCAATTGTGAATTCCACTTCACGATCGGGAGGCATACCTGGCAACTCCTCCGGAAAAACATCTGAATATTCTCTGATGGTCCTGATTTCCTCAACTTTCACCTCTACTTGATTTAATTTAATGTCCCTCCTAGGCTCGTGTATTGTTATGAACTTTACTCTTGTGCCACTAGGGTGAGTTAGTTCCACCGTTCTGGTCGAACAACGAATGATTCCCTTATGTTTGGTCAACCAATCCATGTCCAAAATAATATCTATCCCTTGTGAATCTATCACTATGAGGTTAGCAGTAAATACTACCCCATTAATGTCTAGGTTCACTTTGGGACACACTTGTCTTGTCCTTATTTCTCCACCTGGAGAGTTTACGGCTAGCATATGGTTCATTTGTGTTGTTGCTAGGTCATGCTTCTTAACAAACCCTTGAGCAATGAACGAGTGGGTAGCACCAGAATCAAACAGCAGGGTTGCAATGTGTAAATTGGCAGGAAACTTACCAACTACCACGTCGGGTGCGTGTGCTTCCTCCATAGTGACGTGGTTCACCCGTCCTCTCATTACATTCTGCTGTTGTGGCTGTGCGGGCTTCTTCTTCGGGCATTTATGGGCGTAGTGCCCCACTTCACCGCAGCTAAAACATTGCACCCCAACCTTAGGTGCCTGGCCTTTGTTGTCTTGGGGTTGGTTTGGGGGTCCTTGCACTGCTGGTCGAGGTGGATATGCGGGGCGAGGCTGCAGTACAAACTGACGTTGCGGCTGTGTTGGTGCTGCCGGAGGCCTGAGGTTCGGGTTGTACCCTCTTGGTGCTGAGTAGGGTACCGCAGCACGGTTCGTCTGCCCTGCAGGTTGCTGCATCAGACGTGGGCGGGTGTTGCTCCCTGAGGCTTGATGTGACCACCCGGCCTTCCTCTTATTCTCATTTTCCAAGGCCTTCAGCTTCCTTTCTACCACAAACGCTCTGTCCACCATCTTTTGGAAGCTTTCATACTCATTTGAGGACATTGCACACTGCATTTCTGCGGTAAGTCCTTCCACGAAACAATCTTGTTTCTGCTCTTCAGTCTCTATGTCCCGTGGGGCATAACGGGATAGTTGAGTAAATTTAGTGAGGTATTCACTCACCGTCATGTTTCCCTGCTGTAGTCCCAAGAACTCCTTCCTCTTGTTTTTGAGTTCACCTCTTGGGATGTAATGGTTGCGGAAGCTACGCTTGAACTCTTCCCAAGTGATGTTCTCAGGGTCATGATGGGCGGCCACGTAGGCGGTCCACCAATCAGCAGCAGGTCCATGCAATTGATGAGAGGCAAACAGCACCCTCTCGTACCCTTGGCACTGTATGATCCTAATCTTGCTCTCAATAGTCTTAAGCCAATCATCTGCCTCTAGGGGTTCAGCAGCACTTGCAAACTTTGGAGGTTGAGTTCCTAGAAACTCACTCAACCTTGGTTGGCGTGGTGCAGCTTGTGGGGGTGGAACTTGATGCAAGTTGGCCACCACTTGAGTCAAGTTCTGGATGAGCTGATTCTGATTCTCCAGCATTTGGTGGAGGGGATCAACCCCTTCACGGCGACCACCCCTGTCCTGGCCTCCAGAAAGATGAGGGTTGCAGGCCTCATCGTTGTTGTTGGCGGGGTTGGCAGCCTGACCTTTTCCTCTTCCGGCCATCTAGCATGATCAACCAAATGTTAATTTAAAGCATTACTTATTACCTTACTACTTTCACTTGTTTGTACTTTAAAGTGTTGAGGCTTTGTTATACTTTTCGGAGGGTTCATATCTCACACAACAATAAATGCAATATTATTTCATGCGAGTTCACACACCAAAGCAAAACAATCTGAAGACGAGGCTGTGGACAATTGCTCATGGCTTCCACAACTCACGTCACACACCAATCATTAACACACCATTAACTAAGATAACGACTCGACTACTCGACATCCTGCTAAACTAAAGGAAGGACTCTACACTACTCGTATTCACTGAGTTGGCTCCTCGGGGTCTTCCTCATCATTGCGACTGCCTTCTGACTCTGCTTTGGGTGGGGAGGCTGCTGGTGGAGAAGTGCGACGTCGCTTAATCGCCCGGCGATCTGGGGAGTCAGGAGTGCATGCATCATTCACGGTGACACGCAGTTCATTCCCATCTCCTCTTTCTCTCGCCCTTAAGCAGGCTCGCAGCAACGCCTCCGTTTCCTTCAGGGTGTCCCGAACATCCTGAAGTTCTTGCTGACACTCCTGCAGTCGAGTGCTGAGCATAACGGCATCCTCCAAGCACAAGTCCATGTGCTCATGGGAAGTACCTTGCTGTACTGGCGGGTACTTATACTCCACGGTACCACTCTCACGCTGGAGGACATACATGTACTCAGTCCTGTCCAGGTGGCGACGATAGATGTGACTCTGGCAGGTGATGGCCTCCCAGGTGGCATCCTTCTCCGCATCGACCTGTGTCGCTCGACAAGCTGGAGAGCGGTGGTTCTTGAGTAGCTGATTTTCATGGATAATCCTCATTTCTGAACTCCATTCTTCCCGCTTCTCCCGGATGGTTCTGGTGGAGCTATAGTGTATGATTAGCTTGCCCGTATTGCCAGCGGCTTCGAGCATACGTCGAAGACGACGCAACAAGCCTCCTACTGCCAATCCGTAGGAAAGGTACGTCACCGGACGGCTCTCCTCTCTTTCGGCAAGGGCAACTACGGGAACTCTCCCTCCCGTGGACTTGCGAGCAGTGCGAATCATGCGAACCATCTAAAACAGAAAGCATTTAAACTTAGGTTAGATAAACTTTTAAATAAAAGTCCTATTTTGAATGAAAATTGGGGTAAGATGAAGAAAGTGACTCATTAAATAACACTTTTCAACACACACCTTGTAAAATAGTTTTTAAGAAAATAGGGCCCTTAAATACATCCATTTCTACCTAGGTCCACGTTCCTACAGGCAACCTTGGCTCTGATACCACTGCTGTCACACTCGGTTTTTCCGAAGAATAACCAAGTGAATATCACTATGCCAGGATCATTTTCTCATACATGTGATGACAAATAGTGAAGCATCATTTATTACAAGCCAGGTGTCGAATATAAATAAGTCTTACATCGCAAATGTCTCAATGGACAATAATAAGTTCATCACAAGTAAATAAACTAGCAGCGGAATATTATTCTTGAGGGCTCCGTCACAGGCGTTGCCCGGGGGTCTCCATGAACCTAGAAACCTTCTTCGGGTCCAAAGTCTTGGTCATTATACACCACCTCATTATCTTGACCTGAGCAGCAATATAAACCAACAAAATATGCAAGGTTGAGTACCAATGGTACTCAGCAAGTGTGGGAAAATTATATCATGCATGGCTAGAACAAGGAGAGGTTGAACTCATGGTTAAAGCACTACGCAATTAATACCTATCACCTTAGCTTATTAAGCACCTACATTACTATACAGGTGAAATGGTCCCAATCTCCCGTCCCATCATCATAATCCAATAACCATAACATCATTTCCAATGTTAAGCTCCCCGCTTAACTTCCAAAACCATCAATCCTCTAATCATCAATAAGTCCAAGCCGCTCTTGACCGTGAGCACGGCTATCATGACAGTTTTGACTCTGCAGAGTTTGTACCTCTGTACCCACATGTAGTGATTTCATCCCCCATTGCCGGGTGGACTAAAAGAACCTCCATTATGCCAGTGGCTACGAACCACATTCACACTTCCGAGGTGTGTAGCCAGGAGATCACTACGAAGCCTTTACAAAGGGATTCACGACGAGCGTGGGCCCACTGAGGTTTTACCCCTAACAGCATACAAGAGGCTCCAACCCCGCTGCAGTGGCCCCCTCTTGAGCCTTGCGGTTCATATGGTAGTCCAGCTGACACCTATTCTCCGCACCATCCAACACACCCATACTACGCCGGGGATACACCTAATTAATTGGCCAAGCTGCCCCATCTCAGCATGTGGTTGGCACTGTAAAGCCAGGTTACATGCTCCATGAACCGGTCCTTAGGATCCAGGCAAGTACTAAACACAAACCCGAGTCTTGTGCAACCAGCACACAACCAAAACATCCAACTTGCCTTGATCCCTACCTCTACATAACTCACAATATCTCATTTAAGAGTATGGTAAAATAAACTGATGATCTCATATCCCAAATATCCCATTCTAAGCATGGCTAAGCATATGCATAATAATGGATGACATGATAAAATAAATCCCAACCCAAGCTACAAGGAAACAAGGTAATGCAATTCTAAGGAAACTTCCTAGCATGGGTTTCATATTTCAATTGTCAATGCAAATAATTCTAGCTACACATCCTAGTATAGGATCAAAGTGGTCAAGGACACTTGCCTCCTTCCTGCTGCTCTTGAAATGGGTAGTCCTGATCTTGGAAAGGAATAACTTGCTCTTGAGCAGGTTCTACATCATACCATCACACATAGCAAAAGAAAAACAACAATCTATAAGACATAGTTCACACTTCCACTTCAAACAAACCACACATTCATATTTATGAAAGTCATTCACCATTATATGTGTTGTGGTTACTCTATGTGTGCTGATTTGTGGCTTGCATGCACTTTTAATCATGTGTATATTATTCCTACTTTTGTGTTTACATTTATACTTACATACTATATATATGAATTTTCAATTTAAATAAATTCCTTATATTCAATTACTACACCTTTTTGCTACCAAGTATGCATGAAAGGTATTTTCCTTCTCCATATGTGTCTTCAAAATTTCTACCAACCCTAAACTGAATTCTTTGGATTTTAGAAACTCCATTTATCATTTACTAGTTGCTATATTTTCAGATTTATTTTCCTATGCATAAATGTGTACTTTATTATGAAAATAGTAAGACACATCATATAAACAGAATAGGTTCTAGTCCTAAATAATTTAATAACATATTTTGACCTTTGCCTCTGATGTAAACTATTTCACAATTATTTTCCCTATTTTCTAGAACTATTCTTTACTTAAAAATGTGTCCCTAAATGTGAATAATAAATTAATCAGATTCAATTCAGACCAAAATATGTTTTTATCTCACTCCAAAGTTTCCTAAATACTGAGAAAGTCTTTAATTAAATTTTGACAATATGTTTGTCCCACTTTTTAAATTTTTAAACACTAGCCACATATTCAATTTCCTAAATTAAATACTAAACAGGGCTAAAAAGGTAAACTCACCCCACTACAGGGTCTATAATATTATTTTCAGAATTTCCAGGGGTCTAGCTACACTTATCAGAGGGGTTTTGCTAATTTTTATTAAGTCCAGGGGCTAAAACTGATTTTTAAATGAATTTACATGATTTTCTGAAGTTCCAGGGGCTAGATCAGAAGTTTCCGGGGCTAGCTCTTATTTCCCGAGAACCTCAGGGGGTAGCACGTAAGATTTCCAGTCTTTATAACGCGGGGCTGACGTGGACCGTCCGATTTTAAACCGACGGCTGAGATTATAACGTCAAACCGGTACGTGGGGATTTAAACCCTACCGTGCGATTTAAAATAAACGGCGCACAAGCGGCCACGTCGCTCTGATCGAACGCGGGCGGCGCTGCCGGCGGCGCACGGCGGCGGGAAGCGGCGATCTCGCCGGAGACTTTCGGATCTTCGAGAATTCTTCCTAGAACTGTGATCTTAGGGCATAGATCGGTGGAGGGGAGGTCGGGGATCTCACCTCGGGGGTTTTCTTGAGCTCGGAGGTCCTGGAAGGTGATCGGCGACGAGGTCCGAGGTGAATTCACGGCGAGGCTCGTCGGCGCTGTGTTTACACCGCAAGTCACCGAGTTTTCTGCACCTGCAAGGTTCCCTGGAGGCGGTGGATCAAGACCAGCGAGTTAGATCGGAATTTCCAAGCGTAGATCGGCCAGAATTCGCCGGAGAAGGCTCGGGTTCTCACCGGAGGAAAAACAGCAGATTGCGTGGGAAAAACAGAACGAGGCCGGGGTTTTTATAGACAGGGGAGGGCGACGGGGTGGTTTAGATCGAGTTTGCGTCGCCCCCGAACGGAATTCGGCTGGAATACGCGAGAATTCCCGATCGGTTTCGATTCGGGTGAGAGAGTCCCGACGCGGCGCGAGGTAGACGATGAACTGGCAGGCCCCGCCTGTCAGTGGGAGGAAGCGGCACGCGCGGCTGCGGGCTGGCGCGGGTGCTGGTTGGGCCGGCTGGTGGGTTTCGGCCCACTGGCCGGTTTTTTTTTCTGTTTTTCTTTTTCTATTTCTTTTCTGTTTTGAGTTTAATTTGAATTCCAGTTTGAATTTGAATTTTTGCAAAACATGCAACACGTCCAAAAAATTTTAAATTCCCCTCTTAACATGATTTAGGTTCTTAACAAGATTTTTGGGGTGTTACACCATTGGAGTTTATTTTGTCAAGGTCTAAATTTGCAAGAATTCAAAAAACTGAATTTGAATTTCAGTTCAAACAGGAGGCAAATTCAGCCAAACAAAAAATTCAAATGGGAGAACTCAAATTCAAACAAAAACTTGGGGGCTAAGTCTCACATTAAATTGTGAGTAGCTGGTGGGAATATTCAGCAAAAACAGAAAAGAAATATTGGAAAAAAGGAGTAAAGGGGAGGCCCACAGGTCAGTTGCACATATGAGGGTGCAGTCGGTTGCTGCAGCCGACCTCTGCTTCGCGCGCAAGGCACGGGAGAGGCGGCGAGCCACCGAGGCAGCAAACGGCCACCTCACGGTGCCAAAGTCGCGGCTCAAAGGCCAGCGCACACCCCACGCCGCCCTTTCTCCTGTTTCCCGAACGAGAACAACCCCCACCCGAGCTCTTTCCTCGGTTCCGCGCAAGAACATAACACCGACCGCCGTTGATCCCCGGCGTCCGAGAGCTAGAGCCCGTCCCGTGCCCGACGAGCTACACAAGAAAGTTCCGCTCCGAGGTACTGATCACGACCGTACTGACCTCGTCCTCTCTCTCGCACGATCGGCAAAGTATTTGGGGGATTAGCACGTCGGGGTGTTTAGAACCGAACCATGCGAAATCCGGAAATTCGTAGCAAGTAAGCCACCACTCCTTAGGCCGAGCTAAAGACGTGATCTAGACTCGCCCACGCGTCTCTGAGATCAGAAACCATCGAGTTTCATCGAGTATGGGTGACGTTCTTCAAGCTTTTTGCATTGGCGCCGATTTCCGGTCTAGGTCACCGGTGAGGTCGTAGTTACAGCCGTTTCCACGGGGATCGGTGCCCATGTCCGTGATCAGCAGGTATCAGCGGAGCTCCCTGAGCAAACTGCATTGAAAAAGGTGCAGGGGATGCCGAGTTCGACGTCGCCGGTGAGCGCACAGGCGGCGAGAATCAGCAAGTTCCGAGGGTCGGAACCCCTCTCCGGCGAGAGCTCCGGCGAGCTCGGCGGCGGGGTCACGCGGGTGGCTGGAGGAAGACGAAGGGGGGAGGCCCCACTCGTCAGCGGCTGGAAGTAACGTGCGGGATTTTCTGTGGTTCAGGATCCAGTGTGGCTGCGCGGGAAGGAGTCTGTGGCCCCGTGTGGCTCGGATCCAGCGGTCGACACGTGTGCGATGGACCCACCCGCAGGATTTAAACATTTTTAGAATTTCCAGATTTAGTTCAAACATTAGAACCCCATAACTTTTGCTAGGAAGCTCCAAATTTAGTGATTCAAATTGGGTTGGATTCATCCTGCATAGCTCTATCCAATTATGCAACGCAATTGGTATGAAACCTATTATTTAATTCTGGAAAATTCTTTAAAGCTTTTCAGCAAAAGCATTTTTGAGGGAGTTTGGTCCATCCAAAAATCACCAAATTTTGCCATAGTGTTCTCTAGGATGTTAGTGAACCCCTGTAAAAGTTTCAGACCATTTGAATTGATTTGATCAGAGCAATTCAAATTTGAAGGTGCTGTGTTCATTTGAATACAGAAACATTTTCAGAGAATTTCCAAAACTTAGAAATTCAGTTCTGGGCAAATCTTAGCTCCAAAAATTCTAGGACAATTCATGCAAACTCTATGAGCTATAATTGAAATTGTAGTTCACTAAGTTGGGCATGAACAGGGATGCCACCTCAGAATTAATTCTTCTTTGCTTATTTGCTAAGAGAATTATTCTGAGCAAACCACTCAATGAAAAGGGCTAATGTTTGGTCCAGAGGGTTTTCTTGTGACAAGGAACTCACACAAAAATTCTCAGCTCTATTGGAGCTCTGGATCACCCCTGTCCTGTTTAACCACTTGAGGGATTAATATGGAAAAGGGGGAAAACCACTTAGCACTTAACCATGTGCTTAGGTCCAAGCCCAAACAACTAAACCCCAGTTCCATTTTAAATTCTTAAACAGAGTTCCAGTTGTTAGAAACTGGTTATTAGAACTAATTGCAGAAGCATTACAATAAACTTATGTGCATACTCATTAACATGTAGTATTTCATTAACGTGTAGTCGCTGAAGGCGAGGAGGCTCCGGAAGTACTCGACTTCCTGCTTCCAGAAGAAGAACTAACCCCTGACCAGCAGCAACAAGGCAAGCCCCGGTTTGCATTAATCTCTTTTATAAAGTTTTACTTTGTTCACATAACTAGGGTGATGTATGAATGTGCATTAGGTGTAGGATGAATGGAACCCCACTTGCATAACCAAAGGTTCCTAAAAGAGTGAGGGTAGTGTCTAGGACCTCGAGTAGACCGGCTATGCTTAATGAGTCATAGGACTTCGGTACAAGACGAGTAGTTGGAATCTACTCGCGAGATAGGCTTGGGACACACGGGTTCGGTTGAGTGATGTGAGATCACATTAGTAATGAAAATGAGACTAGGCAGGGGCTAGGGCGCAGCAAGAGGAAGTCTTGTGTGCGCAGCCTTGTCCGTGTCGATTGAGGACCGATCCATGTGCTGCCATGCTGAACAAGTATTGAACGTACCGAAGGCATATCGGATATATGGGCCCCGATAAAACGATGTAGCCTAAACCTCCGGGCGTCGAGGCATAGCACACCGATTTATAGGTGTAGGTTGAGGGCAGCAAGGTGGAAATCTGCCAACGGGCATAGAGAGATGCTCCGTGTAGGGAACCTCCTGCTCGTTTCGGTGCGACCGGTTCGACGTTTGGGCTGTTGGGTGAAAGGTTGTCCCGTACGACATCGAGTGAGTGTGCTGTGCAGCTCCACGGGTGGGCCTACGTGACGTGCTCTTTGGGTTTCCCTGCAGGTGTATATCGAGTTGATTCGCCGTCCCTCGCGGTGACGAGTACCGCTTGTTCACTGCGTCGTGACGTAGACTAATGTATGAAATGTTATGATTCAATCTTGCTGTTATGATATAATTGTATTGCTACATGTGTGCCACCAAACATTGCTTACTAAATTTCAGATTTCCGAACTGTTAACTTGTTGCTAAAAGATGAACTAAGGATGAACTTGTAGGCGTGTCCATTGCTGCACTGTTACTCTCCTATGTTCATTGTACCCCTCATGTAGAGTTTCATGCTTAGATGAGTCGGTTAAGTCTTGTTGAGCCATCGTGCTCACGGTTGCTGCTTAAGTGTTTTTCAGGTGAGGAGCCACCCACGGACTCGGAGTACGAGTCCACCGGCGAGGGTTACCCTCCGTCGGGGACCACGGCTGAGTGGTAGCCATACACGCCGCGCTGAGCTGAGACGTGCAGCTAGTGTGGGTTGCCCTAGGGCTGCGCAACCGACTTTTGCTAGATAGGCGGCCGTGAGTTGTATAGAGTAGACTTCCGCTGTGTAACATAAACAATAGTTTGTAACTGAAGTTTGTACCTGTTTGTACAGTTCAGTTGTTTTTCCCATGTAATATATTGTTTCGTTATGACGTGTGCTGTTGGGTGTCGCATCGCGCGGCACCACCCTCTGCGATCCTGGATGAGCGGATTCCGGTCCGCCACAATAATATATCTTTTGTACGAAATAGATGATAGTTTATCTATTTTATCAAATATACTCGTAATATATATGATAATTTATCTAGACCAATCTTAACAGTTGCTTCCTGCCGTCCATGTCTTTGTCCCAACTCCCAAGCATAGGTGAGGAGTTAGCCAGTAGTCGTATCCTTGCTTCCGCTGTGCTAACAAGTCCATGTGTTCAAGGTGGGTAATTGATGCGTCGAGCAAATCCATGTTGCTGTGTTACTAGTCTGTTTGTGCACTGCAACCTTTTTTCTCTTTGTTTATGTTTGTTGGGATTCAGTATGGCTGCAGGCAAGTGCGAGTGTACGCGCGAGTACAGGGACATCTTGTGACGTTAATTTGTTTCTCCCTTCTGGCCTTTTCATGATGCAAACAAAGATGAACTGACTAGTGGTGATGATCACATTTTCCGTGCCGCCACGGCTCAAGTGTTCCGGACCATTAACGTATTCATAGAGATGCACAAAATTTTTCCATAAGTGAATTTTATTAACTTTCATGTCAATTACATCAAATTGATACATCTTACATAAAAGAAAACATTCCCAAATCTACATCTTATGATGCACAAGGAGATACACAAAGACATGTTAACACCCTCATTTTAAATTTGAGCAAATTAGGAATTCAAATATAAATTTAGGATATACATATACACATGTATGCTAGGCAAGGTTATTTTAAAATAGGAATTTCAATTTTTACATCACTACATGCATTACATAAATATACAAGGCATATACATACATACATACATACATACATACATACATACATACATACATACATACATACATACATACATACATACATACATACATACATACATACATACATACATACATACATACATACATACATACATACATACATACATACATACATACATACATACATACACACATACACACATACACACATAAACACATAACAGACAGACATACATACATACATACATACATACATACATACATACATACATACATACATACATACATACATACATACATACATACATACATACATACATACATACATACATACATACATACATACATACATACATACATACATACATACATACATACATACATACATACATACATACATACATACATACATACATACATACATACATACATACATACATACATACATACATACATACATACATACATACATACATACATACATACATACATACATACATACATACATACATACATACATACATACATGCGTACATACATACATGCGTACATACATGCATACATACATGCATGCATACATACATGCATGCATGCATACATACATACATACATACATACATACATACATACATACATACATACATACATACATACATACATACATACATACATACATACATACATACATACATACATACATACATACATACATACATACATACATACATACATACATACATACATACATACATACATACATACATACATACATACATACATACATACATACATACATACATACATACATACATACATACATACATACATACATACATACATACATACATACATACATACATAGTATTAGGGGTAAAACCCTATTACCCAATTTTGGTTTCAATTGCACTTGAAGAAATACAAAAAGAAATACAAAAGGAAAAAATAGAAAAGTAAACAGAAAAGAAAAAGAAAGAAAAACACATTTCGGCCCCTTGGGCCTTTTCTTCTCCTTTCCCCAGCCCAACCCTCTTCTCTTTGTTCCTTCCCACGCTGGCCTCTCTCCGCCGCAGCCCACTTTCCCTCTCTCCCCCGCACGGCCCAGGGCGCCCGCACCCGCGCCCGACCTGCTTTGGCTTGGCCCAACCAAACTAACCGAGCCCGACTCCACCTTGTAGGATCGAAGAGCACGTGAAAAGCTACCAGAGGGGATGAATGGTAGATTAAAACTTTTCACAGCAGAAACAACAAAAACCCCTCAGCAAAAAATCAATCGGTTAAAGAAACCGTGTGTGCAAGTGTTTTCAAACGTGTTCAACCGTGACAAAACAAGTAGAGAGATAGAGAATCAAGTCACGGATCTAATGCAACAAGAATCACTTGAAAACACGAAGTAAAACTTGAGATACGATCAAAACATTAAACGAAGATCAATCTGTTCTACCCGATATAAAACAGATCTGCAACGCTGCAAAGAAACTCGTGTATCTCAAAAACTACAGATCTGAAGCTCGTGAAAATTTCACAGATGATAGATAATTGAGTTGTGAAGACACCCGAAAAGGAATCACGTCAATCGGATCTGTAAAACTCGAGTTATGAATGAAACACCGAAGCAACGTCGGTCTGTCCAGAAACTCGGCGAGAAAGACTTGACGAAAAACAAATCGGACGAACAAGGCACAAAAGCTCCTCGAAACTATGAACTTTATTCAATAGAAACACAAGAGGAACAGCCCAAAGTTCTCTACCCATGAGAGCTCTGGCCTCCCTTGCTTTTATAGCCAGCCCTCAGGCTAAACAATCCAATCTAGGACTCCTACTCCTAATTGGACTCGTATCCTAACTTACCATAACAGCTCAGGACTCTTCTATTCGCAGATAGAAGCAATCGTGAGACTTCCAAACACCTTAGGAACGTCCTAAACATTCCTAAAACAACTCAACTTCGTGCCTAGCACGAAATCCTATCATAACCAACTCAAATATTCCATATTTGAGCCATATCCGACTCAGCCTCAGCCTGAGTACGCAATCCAGCCGGTTGGACCTTTCCGACCAATTCTTTACGTCCACTTCTCTTCATCACGCCTTGGAACAATGTTTCCACGTCCATGCACTCCTTGCACACGTGCAAACGCCTTCCAACGACGTACACGCAACCTTCATATGCACTGCCCTTGATCCAAACATGCTGCGCGACCTCCCGATCAACTCGACCACAGCTCTTCCCGAACTTGGTTGTTGGAACCTCATCTCCTCCCTGAGACTAGTCCAAGGATCCCGTCACCAGCCATGTCTTGAACTCAAGCAACACCTGCACATGAATAAACAACCAATTCCTCCGAGCATAAGTCCTCGACTTGACTCACGTTAGTTCGAAAACCACAACACCTTACATGAGCACGTCACATAAGCATGTTGCAAACCATATCAAATGATAACAGCCATAACCACCAAAACACACCAAAAACTTAGCAAATTAATACTAAGCAAACCTTCCCATAAAGCAAGTTTGAAACATTGCGAGTTAAAAGAAAAAATAAGACGCTGCAGTTCTACGAGTTGAACTTCACGGGAGCTCCCTAAAAACAAGCTCCGGACCTCACAGAAGCTCTCCGGACCTTGCAGGAGCTCTCCGGACCTTGCGTCAGACCTTGCCAACACTTGGCGGACCTAACAAAGAACTTGTCGAACCTTGCCACAGAAGAATGTTTTGGCAATATTCAAAACTTTGAATGTTAATGCTAACTTTTATCCTAATTGCCAATGTATTCAGCACACATAGGTCTCACAATCTCCCTCTTGATGAATGCATTGGCAACACCAATTAAAATCCGAACATTGGCTTATGAAAAGTTTTGAAAAGCTTTGAAAACTCATTTCTCCCCCTTTATTAATTTCTCCACGTTTTTTAAAATCAGAGAAGGAAGAAAGTGTATAACATATGCAAAGTGTAAAAAAAATCTCTCCTTATACATATTTCTCCCCCTTTGACAATGTATTCAGCAAGGTTCAAAAGAGAAATTTTTAAATGTTATGAGCATATTATAACATATACATACAAAACAATGCTCATCCAAGTCATACTATCAGGTTACTTACACTATCACATCAATGAGATACATAAAGTAGTGTAAGCCATGCTAGAGATCAAATGTATTTTTCAGTTTAAGTAAGTCATGATCTCCCTTACTCAACTATTTCAAAACCTGAAAACATGACACTTGTTGCTGCATTTTTATTATTCATAATCATTTAAGGCACAAAGTTGATCATATGATATTTGCAAGAGATTATATGCCGCATCAGCCTTATTCTAACCAACCAAGCCAAGCCTATGTCATTTGACAATCAGAAGCTTAAGGACATGGTTTTAGTCATACACAATTCCTTCCAAGTTCATATCTTAGTGCAATGATAAGCAATCTCAAAAGAAGAAGTGCGATGCATGCATATTCTCTTGATCTTTTCTCAATTTTTTATTTGAAAACTCAACATGTGAGCTGATCACTTGATTAATTTTTTATGATTAAAAGCACTTGTGAGCACGCAACAAGTTCAGAACAGCAAGAAAGTTCGATCATGACCAGATTTAGTGTAAGTAATTATTCCAATTACTAGTCATGGCAAAAACTACAAAATGTATAACATGAGTAATGTAGTAAGAACTTTCAGCCTGTAAAAGGAATCACAAAGTCATATATGTATGAATACTGTGCTCATATTATTTTAGTTTCAGATTCACACATAGACTTTCAAAGTTTCAAAAAATCCCCCACAATTTAAGCCATGAGGATGCATAACCCCTATTTCACTACGAATGAAACAAAAACGAGTGAAATCCAAAGGTTTAATTGTTATTCGGTATCGACATGGTGAAGCACAATGTTTCCTTTTTCAACATTATCACGAAGAAAGTGATACCTAATGTCAATGTGCTTAGTTCTAGAGTGTTTCACGGGGTTTTTAGCAATACAAATTGCACTAGTGTTATCATAAAATAGTGGAACAGTATCTAAATCAACCCCATAGTCCTTAAGTGTTTGAACAATCCAAAGAATTTGTGAGCAAGCGCTAGCCGCAGCTACATATTCAGATTCGGCCGTGGATTGTGTAACTGAACTTTGTTTTCTAGAGGACCAAGCAACAAGTGAATTACCAAGAAAATGACAAGCACCCGAAGTACTTTTCCTATCAATCCTACAACTCCCAAAATCAGCATCCGAAAAAGCTTTCAAAGAAACGGTTGAGGAAGAAGGAAGAAAAATGACAAATTCTTGAGTTCCATGTAGGTACCTGAGAATCCTTTTGATGGCTTGGCGATGTGAAGCACGTGGAGAAGCTTGAAAATGTGCACAAAGACATACGCTGAATTGTATGTCCACTCTTGACGCCGTGAGATACAAAAGTGATCCAATTATACTTATGTATTCTTTTTTATCGACCGAGTCACCATCTTCGTCAAGTTTAAGTGTTGTTGCTGTTCCCATTGGTGTCCGAAGAGGCTTGCATTTGTCCATGTTGAAGCGCTTAAGAAGGTCCTTTGTATACTTAGTTTGATGCACAAAAGTTCCTTCTTTTGTTTGCTTGATTTGCAGCCCCAAAAAGTATGTGAGTTCTCCCATCATACTCATCTCAAATTCTGAACTCATCATAGCTGAAAACTTGGACACGAGATCATGAGAAGCACAACCAAAGATAATACCATCCACATACACTTGAACGAATAATGAGTCATTGCCATGCTTAAGTACAAAAAGAATTTTATCAACCTTGCCCATGGTAAACCCCTTTTCAAGTAAGAATGTTTTTAACCTATCATACCATGCTCTAGGGGCTTGTTTTAGACCGTACAAGGCTTTGGACAGTTTGTAAACATGATTAGGAAAATTTGGATTTTCAAAACCCGGTGGCTGCTTAACATAAACCTCCTCCTCTATGTAGCCATTAAGAAAAGCACTTTTAACATCCATTTGATATAACTTGAAACCTTTAGATGCAGCAAATGCTAATAAAATTCTTATAGCTTCTAATCTAGCAACAGGAGCAAATGTTTTATCAAAATCTAGACCTTCAATTTGAGTGAAACCTTGAGCAACCAACCTAGCTTTATTCCTAACCACAACCCCATCCTCACTTTGCTTATTTTTAAATACCCATTTAGTTCCAATTAATGTGTGACCTTGAGGTGGAGGTACAAGTTTAGAAACATTATTTCTTTCAAAATTTTCTAACTCTTCTTGCATGGCATTAATCCAAGATTTATTAGTGAGTGCGTGTGATATATCCTTGGGTTCAAAAGAAGCAACAAAAGCAGAATGAGCATGAGAGTTTGGATCGCAAAACCTGGACCGAGTGACTCGTTCATGCAAGCTTCCAATGATTTGTTGTGGAGGATGACTTTTGAGTACTCGGAGGGGAGTAGACACTTCACAAGCACCTTCTTCTTCATGTTCAGACCTTTGATTAGGAGAGCTTGTTGATTGAGGAAGGTCTGAACCAGCAGAAGTGACTGTTGGTGCTGGTTGTGGTGCAAAATCAGCAGCTTGATCGTTATTTACTTCCGAGTTTTTGGGCAGCAGCACCACTTCTTCATCTTCTTCAATAAAAATACTCTCCCCCTGCGGATATGGATCCGGACCTGCAATATCGGAGCTAGTACTTGGGCTAGCTTCATCAAAAGAAACCTCGCAAGTCTCCACAATTTTGTTAGTGTCAAGTAAAAGCACACGGTAGCCTCTAGTATGAGATGGATAACCAAGAAACATGCCATCAACAGATCTAGCTTCAAATTTATCAAGATTACCATGTTTCTTAACAAAGCATTTGCAACCAAAAACCCTAAAGTGTGTAACACTAGGCCTATGTCCAAACCGGAGCTCATATGGGGTTTTTCCAAGCTTAGCACGCAAGAAAACACGATTTGAGACATAACAAGCGGTTGAAATTGCATCAGCCCAAAATTTCCTAGGAGTTTGATATTCATCAAGCATAGTCCTAGCCATCAACTAAGGTCCTGTTCTTTTTTTCTACGACACCATTTTGTTGTGGTACATAGGGTGAAGAGTATTGATGATCTATTCCATTTTCAGCACAAAAGTGATCAAAGGATTGGTTTTTAAATTCAGTTCCGTTATCACTTCTAATTGCTTTTAATGATCCTGGGTGATCAATAGATAATCTAAGAAATAAAGTTCTAAAATGACAAAAAGCTTCATTCTTAGATGCCATAAAATAAACCCAAGAATATCTGGAATAATCATCAACAATCACAAGCACATACCATTTACCTCCGAAGGATTGAACACATGCCGGACCTACTGTGTCAAGATGTAAAAGTTGTCCCGGTTCAGCTGTTATGGTCATTGTGAGAGGAGCATGTGAACCTGCAACAAACTTAGCATGTCTACAAGAAGAGCACACAATATCATTGTCCTTTTTAAGCTTCGGCAGCCCATGTATGCGATCGAGAGCACTAACACGAGCGAGATGATCAAAGCCTATGTGACCAAGTCTACGATGCCAAAAATATAGATCCTTTGTATCATTAGCAACTAGACACCGATGCTTAGAAGTTGACAAATCAAAATCAGCTTTAAAAACTCTTCCAAACCTAGACATGTTAAACAAAAGCTCACCTTTTGAATCTACAACCTTGCAGCAATTTTTAGCAAAGCTAACCTCTAGATTTTCATCTAGCAATTGTGAAACCGAAAGCAAGTTGTATTTCAAATTTTTAACAAGTGCCACATCTTTCAAAGTGTAGAGATTATTTTCTCTAACCGAACCTTTAGCAATTATGGGAGTACAAGAGTTATCGGTGAAAGTAACATTTTCTACACGTGACACAAAAGAGAGAGAGGAGAACCATTCTTTGTTACTGGTCATGTGGCGTGAGCAACCTGAATCCACAATCCAAATGTTCTCCTTTCACAAACGTGAAACCTACACAGCAGCACAATACGTCGATGACTCAATACTGAGGTTAGTTAAAAGACTTTTAGGAATCCAGTACTGAGTCACACGACGTCCAGCAGGAATAACACGCGAAAGCTGAGAAGGTACAGCAGGTTTATGAGCCAAACATCGAAAAATTTTGTTCCCAACTACTGACTTAGAAGATGTGTTATATGTAGCACAAAAAACAGTAGGTCCGGGAGCAAGTTTTTGACTCATTACAGCAGGTTGCAAGCTCCGAACATTCGGTCTAGCAGATTTTGCTTGGTTGTTATGAGATCTAGCAAGTATTCTTTGTTTCTTATCGTGTTTAGCTAGTCTATAACAAAAATCCATGACATGACCATCTCGACCACAGTAGGTACAATGAAAAATAACCTTATTATCATGTCTAGATGAGCAAGCAACACGTTTATTAGAACCCGAATGGGACAGTACTCCTGCAGATTTGAAAATCACCTCTTTTTGTCTAGGAGCTGTTTGAATCAAACCGCTTCCTAATGACTTTACAACTTTAGGTGGGTGTGCCTTAGCATGAGCATGAGAATTAAAACCTAAACCAGTTTTATCATTACAAGACTTGGAAGAATTCAGCAGCAAGTTTAGGTTCTTATTTGCATTAGAAAACCGATCTAGTGTCCTATGCATGTCATCAAGTTTATTGGACAGATCAAAACAGTTTTCACATGAAGTTTTTCCTTTTAGTTTGCAATTTGAACAATATTTAACTTCATGCACACGTAAAGCATTGTTCAAAATAGAAATCTCATTCATAGCATCATTTAGTTTCTTATTCAGATCATCACATGAAGAACAATGCAAATCAATTGTAGAACAACAAGCATCTTTCAAATTTTTATCATTAAGTGCAGCAAGCTCTTTGTTATTTTCAATTTTAAGTTCAAGTTTATCAAGTGTAGATGCGTGTGCACTTCTTAAAGAGGATAATTGTTCAAAAATCAAATCACATGAGGAACAAGAATCATCACTAGGAATCAAAGTTTTTAAACGATTAATTTCAGATTCTAGTGATTCAATTTTAACAGCATTGTTCCTAAGTTTTTTATCCTTTTTCTTTAATATAACAGTGGCACGAGAAATAGCATCACACATTTCTTCGCAAGTGGGACATACCTCTTCATCATCGCTGTTGTGTTCTGCCTCCTCGGAGCTTGAACTTGACTTGCTCGCCATGCAGCACATATTTGCCATAGCTTCTTCATCTTCATCACTACCGGTGTCCACATCACTTGAGCCGAAATCTTGAAGTGTAGAGATCATAATATGCACTATGTTGTGCATTGATAAATCTTTCTTCTTCTTATTCTTTGCAAACGATTTCTTCGGCCTTGTTTGCTTTTCTTCACGTGAAGTCGGACCTGAAAGGTTAGGGCACTCCGTACGAAAATGTCCTGTCTTACCACATTCAAAACATCGTTGAGGTCCGGAGCTTCCTCTCCTTCTAGTTCTCACATTTTGCAATGCTTTTGAGAACCGAGTAGAGATGAGTGCAAGCTCCTCCTATGGAAACTCTTCAATCTGTTCAAGGGTTATAGAGGACAGCAAAGAGAGTGCACTACTAGATGATGATTGACTAGAACTAGACATGTCACGTTGCGAAACAAATGTAATAGACTTGTTGGGGTTTTTACGTGAGATGATGTCAATTTCATGAGTTTTCAATTTAGAATAAAGCACGTCTAAAGTAAGAGAACTCATGACAGTAGATTCACGAATAGATGTAACTTTCATCTCCCAAATTGACATATCTAATGCTCCTAACAATTGTCTAGCATTTTCAGCATCTGAAAAGTTAACATTGACACTACGCAAGTTGCTGAGAATGTTATTAAAGCGAGCAAAAAGGTCGTCAATTGACTCACCGGGTTGCATCTCAAAACGCATGTATTCTTTCTTGAACATATCTTGCCTTACCTCCTTGGTCGTATTGGATCCTTCATGGTAGTCACAAAGAGCTTTCCAAACATCATATGCAGATCGGAGGTGTGCAACACGGTCGAAGTCGCTTTGAGTCAATCCTTGGATGATCAAGTTGCGAGCCTTGTTGTTGTTGTCAACATCTCTCATGTTCGCAGCCGTAACTTGATCGTTGGGTGGTACATCAAAGTTCCGGTAGACCTTTTCCCATATGGCGAAGCCTTGCGCCTATATGTAGGCCTCCATCCGCGCCTTCCAAACCTGAAAATCGATGCCATAGAACACACAAGGTTTTGCGGAGTACTTCTCCATGATGGTTAGTCAAAACACGTGCAAATCACAAAGATTATAGCACCTTGGCTCTGATACCAATTGTAGGATCGAAGAGCACGTGAAAAGCTACCAGAGGGGGGTGAATGGTAGATTAAAACTTTTCGCAGCAGAAACAACAAAAACCCCTCAGCAAAAAATCAATCGGTTAAAGAAACCGTGTGTGCAAGTGTTTTCAAACGTGTTCAACCATGACAAAACAAGTAGAGAGGTAGAGAATCAAGTCACGGATCTAATGCAACAAGAATCACTTGAAAACACGAAGTAAAACTTGAGATACGATCAAAACATTAAACGAAGATCAATCTGTTCTACCCGATATAAAACAGATCTGCAACACTACAAAGAAACTCGTGTATCTCAAAAACTACAGATCGGAAGCTCGTGAAAATTTCACAGATGATAGATAATTGAGTTGTGAAGACACCCCAAAAAGAATCACGTCAATCGGATCTGTAAAAATCAAGTTATGAATGAAAAACCGAAGCAACGTCGATCTGTCCAGAAACTCGGCGAGAAAGACTTGACGAAAAACAAGTCGGACGAACAAGGCACAAAAGCTCCTCGAAACTATGAACTTTATTCAATAGAAACACAAGAGGAACAGCCCAAAGTTCTCTACCCACGAGAGCTCTGGCCTCCCTTGCTTTTATAGCCAGCCCTCAGGCTAAACAATCCAATCTAGGACTCCTACTCCTAATTGGACTCGTATCCTAACTTACCATAACAGCTCAGGACTCTCCTATTCGCAGATAGAAGCAATCGTGAGACTTCCAAACACCTTAGGAACATCCTATACATTCCTAAAACAACTCAACTTCGTGCCTAGCACGAAATCCTATCATAACCAACTCAAATCTTCCATATTTGAGCCATATCCGACTCAGCCTCAGCCTGAGTACGCAATCCAGCCGGTTGGACCTTTCCGACCAATTCTTTACGTCCACTTCTCTTCATCACGCCTTGGAACAATGTTTCCACGTCCATGCACTCCTTGCACACGTGCAAACACCTTCCAACGATGTACACGCAACCTTCATATGCACTGCCCTTGATCCAAACATGCTACGCGACCTCCCGATCAACTCGACCACAGCTCCTCCCGAACTTGGTTGTTGGAACCTCATCTCCTCCCTGAGACTAGTCCATGGATCCCGTCACCAGCCATGTCTTGAACTCAAGTAACACCTGCACATGAATAAACAACCAATTCTTCCGAGCACAAGTCCTCGACTTGACTCAAGTTAGTTCGAAAACCACAACACCTTACATGAGCACGTCACATAAGCATGTTGCAAACCATATCAAATGATAACAGCCATAACCACCAAAACACACCAAAAACTTAGCAAATTAATACTAAGCAAACCTTCCCATAAAGCAAGTTTGAAACATTGCGAGTTAAAAGCAAAAATAAGACGCTGCAGTTCTACGAGTTGAATTTCACGGGAGCTCCCTAAAAACAAGCTCCGGACCTCACAGAAGCTCTCCGGACCTTGCAGGAGCTCTCCGGACCTTGCGTCGGACCTTGCCAACACTTGGCGGACCTAACAAAGAACTTGTCGGACCTTGCCACAGAAGAATGTTTTTGCAATATTCAAAACTTTGAATGTTAATGCTAACTTTTATCCTAATTGCCAATGTATTCAGCACACATAGGTCTCACACACCTCTGTGACGCCCTCGTTTCTGTGGAAAACCACGGAACCGAGAACTGATGCATATGTGTGCCCAGGATGTTTATCACACATACACATATCATCCACAAACTGAATTCAGAATATATATTACCACGAATAACAGGGTTTTATTACAATGCCTCATGAGTCTTGGACTCATGCTAACAGCGAAAGTCTAAACCTAGCAGCGGAAGTTTTTATTCTAGCAGCAGAAGTCTTCTAACTAGTGCCGAAGCAATCTAAGCAGCAGCAGCGGCTCCATCTCTACTCCATCCCCACAGGCAAGGTTAAGGACAGATTACACGCCTAAGGATCCACTTGGTCTTCATAGTAATCTTCTCCTGTAGCTGATGATGAAGTAATAATGCAAGTTTGAGTATAATGATGTACTCAGCAAGTGCGAGAAAATATGATATGTAGTTCACAGCAAGAAAGGTATAAACAGGCTCATTGCAGAAATCAAAGTTTATTTCTCAAAACACGATAAAAACAGAAACTCATCTTTAAGTGAATGTAATCCCAACATGTATTTAAAATACCAACATACCTCCATTATGATTCATCCATTTCCATGTCTCAATCAGACATTAATCAACTTTGCTCATGAATACCATCTCGTATTCACTACCATCTCACGAATATCATCTCGTATTCGCTACCATCTCACGAGTACCATCTCGTATTCGCTACCATTCAATTTTGTCTCATTCCGAGACCAAATCTTGTTGCCATGACTCAATAGTCATGCAACCAATCTCATTACCCGGACTCAACAGTCCCAAAAAACAAACCATAACCAAAACCATAAACCATTCCAAAAACCATCCCAACTAATCATGTGAGTTGTCCAGGCGCTCGTGATCGTAAGCTCAGCTGTCATGATAGTTTTAGACTCTGCAGATTTGTACCGCTTTACCCACAAGTTTGTAATTTCGTCACCCGTCGGCGACTGCAGAACCTCCATTATACCAGTACACAACTGTCGGTGTATGGCCAAGAGATCACAAAATAGCCTTTACAAAGGGGCTACTAGATGTATGGACTCACTAAGGTTTCACCAGCAGGCTAGAATCTCCAATTCTCCCACCCACGGGCCCCCTCTTGTGCCATGCAGTTCCTAGGACAGTCCTCACTCGACTCCCATTCCCCGCGCCTTCCACAGTCCATAACAATCTAGCAACTTACCTAATTACCCAGCTAAGCCGCACCCATACTTGGCCTTGTGGTGGCACTGTTATCCTGGCATGGTTGGCATGAACCGGTCCTTAGATCTACGGCAAGTAAACCACCATCTCATTCTACCTCATTCACAAACTCAGGCTTGCCTAGATCTCCCTCCGATTCATGTTCATTAACAACATCAATTTTCTCATTATTCATACGAGTGCAGTTAGCTAGACACATCTATCTCACTTCCCATAATCCCATGGACTCAGCGAAGCATAAAAGCAAAAACCATACCCGACTCATAAACTTCCCTGGCGACAAGGGTGGTTTCACAAAACTAGTAAACTCCTATAAAGGGTTTCCCATCATGTTGACTCAAGCACACACACCTTTTCGCAAACAAAACAGTTTTCCAAAATATGGGATCAATATGGTCAAGGGGCACTTGCCTTGTTCTTGCGTTTCCGGTTGCTCTTGGATCTTGAAACCTTGTTGTTGCAGCTCATCGTAGACAGCTCCCTGAGCTTGTCCTTCTATATGTGATTACGCACATACAAGATTCATAGCAATCAATATCATGCACAAACTCTACTTTAAGATGCAATGATGCATATGCATGTTAATCCTATGATGCAGCTTTTATTAGATCGGTTTATACGTATGCTTGCATGGGTTTTACGATGAACAGAGGTATTCGGATTAAATGTGGACATGGCGATGATCTTGACTCAAGATCATATCAGACCGATCAACATGTGATCTGTCCATGAAAAAGCTTCTGTTCAAAAGGAATTGAAGAACAGATGCAAAGAAAACGCGATGTTGTCGTAAGGTGGTGTTGGAGACCTACCTTACTTCCTTTGGGTCCTTCCTCCTAGCAAGAATAGATCGTCGGATCTCCTCCGGCGATGGCAATCGTCTCTGGCTCGTCGGCGATCTCTCTGGTGGTCAATCTCCGACGAAGGGATTTACTCGGCGAGCTGGGGGCTAAGGTTCTAAGTTGTCGGCTCAGGAGGTGGAAAAGAAGTTCGTGGTTGCGGCCAAAGGTTCTGGGTTCTATTTACAATCGGGAAGAGAAGAGTCCTACTCTGATCGGAATTCGAATAAGAGTCCTATTCAAATTGTTTTTGAATCTTAACAACTTATCTTTAGTTGATTTGGTTGCAGTATCAACGTAGAAGAGTTCGTGTCGGTTTCCTCAGCAACGGGTACTCACGTATAGAGGAAAAATAGCTTCAGAATCGCGTCCCTACGCAGGGATAAGCTCCGGAGGCTCCACGTGTCCTGCGGAGGCATGAGCTTCCCTTTTTTGGCAGAGGCGAGCTTTAGTTGTGCCGCGTGTCAGGCGGGCGAGACCTCCCTCCTACTCAGAGGGGACCTCGGCGTGCGCCACGCGTCCTGGCGGGCGGGACCTCCCTCTCTCCCTCAGAGGCGAGCTCCGCGTGCGCCACGTGTCTGGTGGGTCGAGACCTCCCCTCTCAACAGAGGCGGTCTCATCAAACACCACATGTCAGTTCCGGACCTCCCCTCTCTTCGGAGGTGGATCCGGGGGTGCCACGTGTCAGTGCCGGACCTCCCCTCTCTTCAGAGGTAGCTCCGGATTTTCCACGTGTCCTAACAGCGCCAGACTTCTTCTTCTCAGAGACGAGCTCCGAGGTTGACACGTGTCCAACAGTAAGAAATCTCCCGGAGGTGGGCTCCAGAGGTGACACGTGTCCGATAGTGTCGGACCTCCCGGAGGTGAGCTCCGGAGATGACACGTGTCCAATAGGACCAGACCTCTCGGAGGTGAGCTCCGAGAGCGACACGTGTCTGGCGAGGCCGGACCTCTCGGAGGTGAGCTCCGAGAGCGACACGCATCCCGCGCGGCTGATCCTCTCTTTTCTGCAGTGAATAGCTCCTAAGGCGACACGTGTCCTGCAGGACTGGCTTCGCTCCTTCCACAGAGGCTAGCTCTCGGGGCAACACGTGTTCCACGGAGGTCGGACCTCTCCCCCTTTGCGGGGATGAGCCCCGAGCCTGCCACGTAGCCAGTTAGCGGCGGACCTCTCCCCATTTGCGGAGATGAGCTCCGAACACACCACGTGGCCAGCGAACCGCGGGAATTGTCCTCGATGCTCTCTGTAAACTAGAATTTGCTCTTTTGGCTATCTTTTTTATTTCTTTTCTTTTGCTATTTATTTTAAAAATGTTTTCTACATATAAAATATGAATATATGCAGAACCCGAAAATGAGGGTGTCACAACCTCGCCGCGCCCACCGCCGCTGGTGCATCCCAACTGCCTGGGTGTGCGTGCCTCGGACTCTAGGGGTCCGCGTGTTTCTAAAGTCGCTGCCCCTCGTCCGTTTGCCCCCAAGAATCGAGCTCCGCCGGCTCTCCTAGCACGAACATGCCGCCGCCGAAGTTCTTGAAGATTTCTCCGCCGCCGTCGAGCCTCCCTGCCGCCACCGACCTTCCGATGAGCTTCCCCACTACCCCCTCGTCGTTCTGCGCCAAATCCCATCAAGTTTGTAGGCTGGAATCAAAGAAGGGACGAGCTCCGGTGAGCTAGGCCATGGCGCAACCGCGCCAGCGCTGTCGGCGCCGGCCGCCCGACCGGATCTAATCCGGACCGTCGAATCCTATGCCAACGGCCCAGATTAGATGGTCCGAAGGGGTATGCCGCTCGGTCCACCGTGGACGGGCCGGTCACCCCCGGTCCACAAGGTTCATGGACCTTTTCCATGGGTTTTTCAATAGAAAAATAAATCCGAGGGTAAAAGAAAACCTAGACTTTGCAAAATAGCCCCTGGACTCTCTGCAATTTAGGAATTTGGCCCAAATCTTTGCAGAACAGACCCTAGGGTTTACTCAAATCACTATTTATCTTCAATTTTTATACCAGATCCCCTAACTAGTTTAAAAATTGGGATTTAGCCCCAAAAAATTGCAACAGAGCCCCTAGGACTTTAAACAAATGGTATTTAGCAAAGTATTTTTATAGTTAGGCACAAAAGCTTTAGGAAATTTATGAAATGACCTCTGAACTATTTGAAAATCATTTTCTTTAATATGTTAATTATATTATTAACCTGTTAATTGTTATTTCAGCCCAAGAAATTGAATTTGTTAATATGTTAATTGTTATTTCAGCCTAATAAATTCCCAAAAAATAGAAATAAGCCCCTAGACAATTAAATTATTTTTGAATCTAAATTAATTTGTAATAGTTATTTTCAGCCCAGAATAATTAGGAAAAGTGCCTAAATAGGATAATAAATAGCAAATTAATTCCAGAATATCATTATAAATCAAAATAGATTCTGGAAATTTTTTATTGTTTTAGCACTGTTTTTAATCTGGATAAATTATTTTAAGATAAAATTAATTATAATAAAGCCTAAACCCACCTAAGTAATTATGAAGCTTGATAAATTAATTACTAAACTCCTAAAATTCATAAGCCTTACTAATAACATACATTATGATCAGAAATCATAATTTAATGAGCATTTGCATTCATGCATGTCATAGCATAATGAATTGCATGATTTCAATATAATTATTGTGCACATTGTTGTGTATGTGTGAATACGAGTAGACGAATATGCTCAAGAGGTTTCGTACGAGGATTTGCAGCAGCAAGACTTCGAAGATTTTGATCAAAACATCCTATAGCAAGAAGGCAAGTGCCCTTGACCATTTTGATCCTGTTATCGGGAAAATTATTTTTGTTGGTGAACTGTGCATGCTAGAGTCAATTTTACTGGCAAAACCTAATGTTATGGTTTACTAGTATTGAACCACCATTCCTTGTCGCTTGGAATTAAATAAATAGTCGGTTCGTTATTTTTCTTTTCGCTTAGCATGCTTAGTTGGGTTTAATGGGAATTTAATGAACTTGATTAATGAACTTAACCACATGAATAACGATGACCCCTATCGGTACCTGCGATATGGGGTACCCCCGCGCACAGGGGAAAATTCCTAAGGAACTCACCCTTCTCCGCAGGGAGAGCTCCGAAGGCGCCACGCGTCCGGCGGGGCCGGACCTCCCTCTCCTCAGAGGAGAGCTCCGGACCCGCCACGTGGCATACAGAAGCCGGACCTCCCCCTCAGCGGGCGAGGGGTCCGAAGGTGCCATGTATCCGGCGGGGCCGGACCTCCCTCTCCTCAGAGAGGAGCTCCGGGCCCGCCACGTGGCCGACAGAAGCCGAACCTCCCCCTCCGCGGGGAGAGGTCCGAAGGCTCCACGTGCCCCGTTGGGCCGGACCCTCCTCTCCTCTGAGAAGGGCTCCAGGCCCGCCACGTGGCCAGCTGAACGGCGCTGCCTGCCCCCGAGCGATAGGCAGCGGGCGTAAAGACGCCCCATACCTTGCCCGTACAAGGTATTCAAGGCCCGCATCTTCCCAAGACGCGGAGACGCGGAGCACGCCTCTGTCAGGTGCCGTTGCGCCCAGTCGCATCACAGACTGGCGCGCGGTGTCAGAACCTGCCAGCCAATAAACGTGGCGACAAGACATCCCATGCCGCCCCCGCCGTCATCATCCGCTACGACTAGCATGCGGCATGGGCAGGGCTGCAAGACGAAGACTCAGAAGCCTTCGCCAGAGACAACTACCGGCATAACTGCAGATATGGTAGATGATAGACAATCTCCCCGGGACCACCTGTCGGGTCCCGGGCCCCCCTTGTAAGCCACCCGAGTCTTGGACTATAAAAGACTCGGGTAGGCGACGATAGCAAGGGTTCGCACCTCTGCAACTCATACGCTAGCCATTCACACCCAAGCTGTAACTCACCCCCAAGCTCAGGACTCCGGTCCCGAGCAGCAAGCAATACAGCGAGCTCCATAGCTCGCCGTGGACGTAGGGTTTTACGCTCCGGCGGCCTGAACCACGTAAAATTCACCGTGTCAAGCTCTTACTAACTCGTCCATCCGCGCAAGCTCTCTGCAAGGGACTAGCCCCACCGAAAAAAGAACCTCCGCAGGCTGCCCAGTGCAGGCCCGTGGGAAGTGTCGACCGAACACTTCGACATTTGACGCGCCAGGTAGGGGGCTTTTCCCCTTGCGCGACGAGTTTCCGCCGACGAAGATGACCAAGCTCCCTTCAGCGGCAAACTCACCTCCCCCGCCTCAGCGGCGAACCGCGACCAGGGGAGAGTACATGTCAACACACTCGGGACGGAGTGTGTCGGTACAAGCTGGGAGCCAGCAACCGGCTCTGGCAGCACCGACCCCGGCAATGCAGGCTCCAACCAGCGTTAGGTCTTCAGTAGCGCTGGGCGTACCCGGTGGGGGTGCGCTAGCTGCAGCAAGAGCGCTACTGCACAATCCGCCCGCTGGGGACGCGCCTCAGGCAGCGACCCAGCAGTGGATTCGCGAGGTAGACCGTCTCGTCGTCGCCGCCGCAAACCCTCGACTTTGGCGGGGACGACACTCTGGCCAACCGGCCGTGTCGCTAATGTGCACGCCAATGGTTGACGAACAGACGGCAGATTCCAGCTCTACCAGGCTCCAATCGACGGATCTGAGGACAGAGCTGGAGCGGTGTCGCTTGGGTCAAGATGCCCGGGTATACCTCGAGCAACGCCAAGAAAGGCGTCGCTACCAAGAGGCTGACGACAGCATGACGTCGGCCTCGACCCAGCCTGAATAGCAGACCTTCGCCACGCGATCTCTGCCCCAGGCCTGCGCCGTGCAGAATATGCCACAGTCATATGTCCTGCAGATGGCGCCCCCGGCCTATGGTGCAGCCTTGCCCATACCGGGGTACACTGTGCCCAGTGCGAACCGAGCGTTCGCAGCACCAGAACCTGCGGCGACAGAAGCAGGGTGTGCGGCCCTCGCGCCCCACCTTCGCTTCGCGAAGTGGACGCGCAAGTTTCGGCCTCACCTGCCCGAGAAGTACGACGGCAGCGTCAACCCGGCGGAGTTCCTCCAGATCTACTCCACCGCCGTACTTGCCGCAGGAGGGAATGAAGCCATCATGGCCAGTTACTTCCCTATCGCCTTGACCGGTCCAGCCCGGTCTTGGCTCATGAACCTCCCCCAGGGTTCCGTAACTTCCTGGGGAGAGCTTTGCCGGCAGTTCATCGCCAACTTCGGCAGTTCCTACACCTGGCCTGGCACGGAGCTCGACCTCCACGCCATCCAGCAACAACCTGGGGAGTCGCTGCGCTCTTTCATCCAGCGGTTCTCCCAGGTGCGGAACACAATCCCACACATTCAAAATGCTTCTGTGGTGGTGGCATTCCGGCAAGGCGTCCGGGACAAGAAGATGCTAAAGAAGCTCGCGACCAGGGAGGTCCGCGATGTCTCAGAGCTCTTCAGCCAGGCAGACAAGTGCGCCAGGGCAGCCGAAGGGCGAAACTGGCACTCACTGCCGTCCTCCGAGTCAGGAGGAATGCCCGGATCTGGTCCTACTCCCTGTGGAGGCAGCAGGAAGGCCAAGAACCGAGGCAGAGGTAAGATAGAATCACCGACCGCAGCTCCAGTCGTCACTGCAGCGACGCTCAGTGGGGCTCGGGGGCCGCGCCCCGACAAGAGGCAGCGAAGATCACCAATCCCAGAAGGTGATCAAGACAATATGTGCCCCGTGCACGGCAGCTGTCGCCACACTACTGCCGAGTGCCGGGAGATCCGAAAGCTCGCAGAGCGCTTCCGCAAGGGGAAGCAGCAGCGGGCTGATGCCCCACCCTTCCGTCCAAAGGAGGGCAAACAGAGGGTGGATGTCCCAGACAGCATCGACCACCCAGAGAAGATCCAGGAGCCTCAGCGTGCCGTGAAGGCGGCATGCAATCATGAGGACTCCAGCTCCAGCGATGATGAGCGTCGAAAGAAGCTCTACGTCATATACGGCGGGTCCGCCGACCCCTCGTCCCGAAGCGCAGTCAAGACTCTATGCCGAGCGGTAGCGTCGGTGGCGCCACTCCCAAGTGCCGCACCGCACCTTAAGTGGATGGGGACCCCCATCAGCTTTGACGCCACCGACTGCCCCAGGAACATGGCTGGGGCTGGCCAACTACCGCTCTTGGTAGCTCCTACCATCGCCAACGTGAGAATGTACCACGTTTTGGTAGATGGTGGAGCTGGGCTGAACCTCATCAGCCGTGCAGCTTTCCAGAAGCTGCAGATCCCGATGGCCAAGCTCGCCCCGTCGAACCCGTTCTCAGGGGTAGGGCCGGGACAAGTCATTCCCTACGGCAACATTAGCCTCCCGGTGACCTTCGGGGCTCCGGACAGCTATCGGACAGAGTACATTCTGTTCGACGTAGCGGAGATAGACCTCCCCTTCAATGCCATAATCGGCAGGCCAGCCCTGTACCGGTTCATGGCAGTAGCCCACTACGGCTACCTCGTCCTGAAGATGCCAACACCGACGAGCGTCCTCAGGATTCGTGGAGACCGCACTGCTGCAGTGTCGGCCTTAGAGAAACTTCAAGCGCTCGCAACAGCTGGGGCATCAGCCCCCGGCAGTGCAGAGCCGGACCAGCTCCGCCCGAGCGCACGCCACCGTGCCTCCGCCACAGCACCCCGGGTGCAACCTCT
This sequence comes from Neostapfia colusana, assembly GCA_030760725.1. Lineage (NCBI taxonomy): Eukaryota > Viridiplantae > Streptophyta > Magnoliopsida > Poales > Poaceae > Neostapfia > Neostapfia colusana. The sequence goes on along the minus strand of JASWHV010000005.1, from coordinate 30,595,738 downwards.
CGATGAGGGCGGCGTCCCCTTAAAGGTCGTCCAAGTCGGCGCCGAAGCCACCCAGACCACCCGGGTAGCCGGGGGCCTGGATAGCAAATAGGAAGGCGCACTCGTCACCTTCCTCCGGCACAACGTCGACGTGTTTGCATGGCAGCCGTCACAGATGCCAGGGATCCCCAGGGAGGTGATCGAGCACCACTTAAAAGTCTTCCCCGACGCCCGGCCGGTTCAACAGAAGCCCTGCAAGCAGTCCATCGAGCGGCAAAACTTCATTCGTGAAGAAGTCAAGAAGCTGCTGGACGCTGGCTTCATACGGGAGGTCCACCACCCCGGTGGTTGGCGAACCCCGTCGTTGTCCCGAAGGCCGGCAGGAAGCTCCGAATGTGCATCGACTACACCAGTCTCAATAAGGCATGTCCCAAAGATCCATTCCCTCTCCCTAGAATAGATCAAATAGTAGACTCAACGTCAAGCTGTGATATGTTGTGCTTCCTAGACGCCTACTTGGGTTTCCATCAGATCCCCATATCTAGGGAGGATGAGGAGCACACCTCCTTCATCACAGTAGACGGCCTTTATTGTTATGTGTCTATGCCTTACGGCCTAAAGAATGCACTCCCCACCTTTGTGCGAGCAATGCACAAAACCTTTGGGGACTTAATAAGAGACCTGGTTGAGGTGTACGTCGATGACATAGTTGTCAAGGTCAAGCAGGGTTCGTCTTTGTTAGATAACCTAGCCTTAGTCTTTGACAAGTTGCGCTCTACGCGCACCAAGCTGAACCCCGATAAATGTGTGTTCGGTGTGTCCTCTGGGAAGCTCTTAGGATTCCTGGTCTCGCACCGAGGGATTGAGGCCAACCCAGAGAAGATCAAGGCCATCGACTTGATGCGGCCCCCTGCCCGCGTCAAGGATGTCCAGAAACTCACGGGATGTCTAGCCGCGCTGAGTCGGTTTATACCGAGGCTAGCAGAGCGGGCACTCCCTTTATTTAAGCTCCTGCGCAAGTCAGGCCCTTTTGCCTGGACTGACGAAGCAGAAGAGGCTTTCCAGGAGTTGAAGCGACTCCTGACGACCCTACCTATCATGGTAGCCCCTGAGCCCGGAGAGCACCTGCTGCTCTACATCGCGGCGACAACTGAAGTGGTGAGTATGGTCCTCGTCGCAGAGCGGCCGGACCCCTCATCTTCTGTCACACCTGGTTTTTCCGAAGAACGACCAAGTGAATATCACATGTGTGCCAGGATCATTTTCTCATACATGTGATGACAAATAGTGAAGCATCATTTATTACAAGTCAAGTGTCGAATATAAATAAGTCTTACATCACAAATGTCTCAATGGACAATAATAAGTTCATCACAAGTAAATAAACTAGCAGCGGAATATTATTCTTGAGGGCTCCGTCACAGGCGTTGCCCGGGGGTCTCCATGAACCTAGAAACCTTCTTCGGGTCCAAAGTCTTGGTCATTATACACCACCTCATTATCTTGACCTGAGCAGCAATATAAACCAACAAAATATGCAAGGTTGAGTACCAATGGTACTCAGCAAGTGTGGGAAAATTATATCATGCATGGCTAGAACAAGGAGAGGTTGAACTCATGGTTAAAGCACTACGCAATTAATACCTATCACCTTAGCTTATTAAGCACCTACATTACTATACAGGTGAAATGGTCCCAATCTCCCATCCCATCATCATAATCCAATAACCATAACATCATTTCCAATATTAAGCTCCCCGCTTAACTTCCAAAACCATCAATCCTCTAATCATGAATAAGTCCAAGCCGCTCTTGACCGTGAGCACGGCTGTCATGACAGTTTTGACTCTGCAGAGTTTGTACCACTGTACCCACATGTAGTGATTTCATCCCCCATTGCCGGGTGGACTAAAAGAACCCCCATTATGCTAGTGGCTACGAACCACATTCACATTTCCCAGGTGTGTAGCCAGGAGATCACTACGAAGCCTTTACAAAGGGATTCCCGACGAGCGTGGGCCCACTGAGGTTTCACCCCTAACAGCATACAAGAGGCTCCAACCCCGCTGCAGTGGCCCCCTCTTGAGTCTTGCGGTTCATATGGTAGTCCAGCTGACACCTATTCCCCGCACCATCCAACACACCCATACTACGCCGGGGATACACCTAATTAATTGGCCAAGCTGCCCCATCTCAGCATGTGGTTGGCACTGTAAAGCCAGGTTACATGCTCCATGAACCGGTCCTTAGGATCCAGGCAAGTACTAAACACAAACCTGAGTCTCGTGCAACCAGCACACAACCAAAACATCCAACTTGCCTTGATCCCTACCTCTACATAACTCACAATATCTCATTTAAGAGTATGGTAAAATAAACTGATGATCTCATATCCCAAATATCCCATTCTAAGCATGGCTAAGCATATGCATAATAATGGATGACATGATAAAATAAATCCCAACCCAAGCTACAAGGAAACAAGGTAATGCAATTCTAGGGAAACTTCCTAGCATGGGTTTCATATTTCAATTGACAATACAAATAATTCTAGCTACACATCCTAGTATAGGATCAAAGTGGTCAAGGACACTTGCCTCCTTCCTGCTGCTCTTGAAATGGGTAGTCCTGATCTTGGAAAGGAATAACTTGCTCTTGAGCAGGTTCTACATCATACCATCACACATAGCAAAAGAAAAACAACAATCTATAAGACATAGTTCACACTTCCACTTCAAACAAACCACACATTCATATTTATGAAAGTCATTCACCATTATATGTGTTGTGGTTACTCTATGTGTGTTGATTTGTGGCTTGCATGCACTTTTAATCATGTGTATATGATTCCTACTTTTGTGTTTACATTTATACTTACATACTATATATATGAATTTTCAATTTAAATAAATTCCTTATATTCAATTACTACACCTTTTTGCTACCAAGTATGCATGAAAGGTATTTTCCTTCTCCATATGTGTCTTCAAAATTTCTACCAACCCTAAACTGAATTCTTTGGATTTTAGAAACTCCATTTATCATTTACTAGTTGCTATATTTTCAGATTTATTTTCCTATGCATAAATGTGTACTTTATTATGAAAATAGTAAGGCACATCATCTAAACAGAATAGGTTCTGGTCCCAAATAATTTAATAACATATTTTGACCTTTGCCTCTGATGTAAACTATTTCACAATTATTTTCCCTATTTTCTAGAACTATTCTTTACTTAAAAATGTGTCCCTAAATGTGAATAATAAATTAAACAGATTCAATTCAGCCCAAAATATGTTTTTATCTCACTCCAAAGTTTCCTAAATACTGAGAAAGTCTTTAATTAAATTTTGACAATATGTTTGTCCCACTTTTTAAATTTTTAAACACTAGCCACATATTCAATTTCCTAAATTAAATACTAAACAGGGCTAAAAAGGTAAACTCACCCCACTACAGGGTCTAAAATATTATTTTCACAGGGGTCTAGCTACACTTATCAGAGGGGTTTTGCTAATTTTTATTAAGTCCAGGGGCTAAAACTGATTTTTAAATGAATTTACATGATTTTCTGAAGTTCCAGGGGCTAGATCAGAAGTTTCCGGGGCTAGCTCTTATTTCTCGAGAACCCCAGGGGGTAGCACGTAAGATTTCCAGTCTTTATAACGCGGGGCTGACGTGGACCGTCCGATTTTAAACCGACGGCTGAGATTATAACGTCAAACCGGTACGCGGGGATTTAAACCCTACCGTGCGATTTAAAATAAACGGCGCACAAGCGGCCACGTCGCTCTGATCGAACGCGGGCGGCGCTGCCGGCGGCGCACGTCGGCGGGAAGCGGCGATCTCTCCGGAGACTTTCGGATCTTCGAGAATTCTTCCTAGAACTGTGATCTTAGGGCATAGATCGGTGGAGGGGAGGTCGGGGATCTCACCTCGGGGGTTTTCTTGAGCTCGGAGGTCCTGGAAGGTGATCGGCGACGAGGTCCGAGGTGAATTCACGGCGAGGCTCGTCGGCGCTGTGTTTACACCGCAAGTCACCGAGTTTTCTGCACCTGCAAGGTTCCCCGGAGGCGGTGGATCAAGACCAGCGAGTTAGATCGGAATTTCCGAGCGTAGATCGGCCAGAATTCGCCGGAGAAGGCTCGGGTTCTCACTGGAGGAAAAACAGCAGATCGCGTGGGAAAAACAGAACGAGGCCGGGGTTTTTATAGAAGGGGGAGGGCGGCGGGGTGGTTTAGATCAAGTTTGCATCGCCCCCGAACGGAATTCGGCTGGAATACGCGAGAATTCCCGATCGGTTTCGATTCGGGTGAGAGAGTCCCGGCGTGGCGCGAGGTAGACGATGAACTGGCGGGCCCCGCCTGTCAGTGGGAGGAAGCGGCGCACGCGGCTGCGGGCTGGCGCGGGCGCTGGTTGGGCCGGCTGGTGGGTTTCGGCCCACTGGCCGGTTTTTTTTCTGTTTTCCTTTTTCTTTTTCTATTTCTTTTCTGTTTTGAGTTTAATTTGAATTCCAGTTTGAATTTGAATTTTTGCAAAACATGCAACACGTCCAAAAAATTTTAAATTCCCCTCTTAACATGATTTAGGTTCTTAACAAGATTTTTGGGGTGTTACAGCTCTACCCCCCTTAAAAGAAATCTCGTCCTCGAGATTGGTGATTCTAAGAAAACAATTCCGGAAATTGTGCCTTTAGCTCATCTTCCCGCTCCCAGGTGGCTTCCTCTTCTGAGTGATGCTTCCACTGCACCTTGCACATCCGGATTCTTTTGTTTCTGTTGAGGTGTTCCATTGTCTCCAAAATTTTGTATGGTTGCTCGGCATAAGACAAATCCTCAGCTACGTTCACTTCATTCATGGGTAACACCTCTTCAGGCGTCCTCAGGCATTTCTTGAGTTGTGACACATGGAATACATCGTGCACATCCGATAGATGAGCTGGTAATTCTAGTTGATACGCCACTTCGCCTTTCCTTTGTGGAACTTGAAAGGGTCCGATGTATCTAGGTGACAACTTCCCTTTCACCTTGAACCGGCAAAGTCCTCTGATAGGGGACACCTTGAGATAGACATAGTCTCCCACGTTGAAAACGAGTTCTCTTCTTCGTACATCGGCATAGCTCTTTTGACGTGTCTGTGCTATCCTCAAGTTGTTGCGAATTTCCCTCACCTTCGCCTCGGCTTCTTGTAGTACTTCTGGACCAAACACTTTACTTTCCCCCGTTTGGTTCCAAAATAGGGGAGTTCTGCACTTCCTCCCGTACAAGGCTTCAAACGGTGACATCTTCATACTAGCTTGATAGCTGTTGTTATAGGAAAACTCCGCATATGGTAAGTTTTTGTCCCAACTCCTATTGTTTTTTAGTGCACATGCCCTCAGCATATCTTCAAGGATCTGATTGGTTCTCTTCGTCTGCCCATCAGTTTGGGGATGATAGGCAGAGCTGAAATTCAGATGGGTTCCCATGGTTTCATGCAACTTCTGCCAGAACCTCGAGGTGAACTGTGTCCCTCGATCCGACACTATCTTCTTTGGCACTCCATGGTAACACACGATCCTTGACATGTACAACTCTACCAATTTGGATCCGCTGTAGCTTTCCTTCACGGGGATGAAGTTAGCTACCTTGGTTAGCCTATCAATGATGACCCATATCGAATCATATCCTGATTGGGTCCTAGGCAATCCCACGATGAAGTCCATGTTGATTTCTTCCCATTTCCATTCAGGCACTTTGAGTGGTTGCAATAATCCCGCGGGTCGTTGATGTTCTGCCTTCACCAACTGACATGTGTCACATAGGGCAACATGTTCCGCGACATCTCGCTTCGTGTCATACCACCAATACCTGCTCTTGAGGTCCTGGTACATTTTCGTACTCCCAGGATGAATGGAATAGTCGGAATCGTGAGCCTCCTTCAAAATTAATTCACGAATCTCCTTTACTTCAGGCACACAGATCCTTTTTCCGTGCCACACCGTACCTTGTTCATCCTCTCTGAAACCAGGAGCTTTATTTTCCTTAATGAGTTGCCTGATTTCTTGTATCTTCTCATCTTTCTTTTGACCCTCGCGGATTTCTTGCTCGAGTGTGGAGTCCACTTCCATGGCGATGGCTTCCCCACTATTTACCAGGCATAGATTGAGCCTTATAACCTCGTCCTTCAATTCTGCAAGCATGTCCTTCAAGCTCAACTTATTGACCTGCACTTTCCGACTTAAAGCATCGGCCACGACGTTTGCTTTCCTAGGATGATAGTTGATGCCCACATCAAAGTCATTGATTAGCTCTAACCATCTCCTTTGTCTGAGGTTGAGATCTGGCTGTGTGAAAATGTACTTTAAACTCTTATGATCCGTATATATTTCTGTCCTCTTCCCCATCAAGTAATGCTGCCAAATTTTCAAAGCGTGTACCACTGCGGCTAGTTCTAGGTCATGTGTAGGATAGTTCTTCTCATCCTTCCGGAGCTGCCGGGATGCATAAGCCACGACATGCCCTTCTTGCATGAGAACGCATCCCAACCCGTTTCCAGAGGCATCACAGTACACCGTAAAGTTCTTCTGCATATCTGGCATAACGAGCACTGGGGCTGTTGTCAATCTTTCCTTTAACTCCTGAAAACTCGTCTCGCACTGCGGCGTCCATGTGAATGTGATTCCCTTCTCTAACAGTTTGGTGAGGGGTCTCGAGATTTTAGAGAATCCCTCAATAAACCATCGATAGTATCCAGCCAATCCCAAAAAGCTTCGAACTTCCCCGACATTTTCAGGGGTCTTCCACTTCTGTATATCCTCGATTTTGGAAGGATCCACGGAGATTCCTCCCTCCGAGATTATATGTCCTAAGAAGGGAACTCTCTTCAGCCAAAACTCACACTTGCTCAACTTGGCATATAGTTGGTGTTCTCTCAGCCTCTGCAACACCAACCTTAGATGTTTCTCATGTTCTTCTTCATCTTTGGAGAAGACGAGAATGTCATCTATGAAAACCACCACAAATTTGTCCAGATATTCCATGAATACCTTGTTCATGAGATACATGAAGTATGCCGGGGCATTAGTTAGCCCGAAAGGCATGACAGTGTATTCATACAGTCCGTACCGAGATACGAAAGCTGTCTTGGGAATATCAGATTACCTTATCTTGAGTTGGTGGTATCCCGACCTGAGATCAATTTTCGAGAAAACACAAGCTCCCCTCAACTGATCAAACAAGTCTTCAATGCGGGGTAATGGGTACTTGTTCTTGATGGTTACCTCATTCAAGGCACGGTAATCCACGCATAACCTTTGGGTTCCGTCCTTCTTGGGCACAAATATAACCGGAGCTCCCCATGGTGAGGAACTAGGACGAATATACCCCTTCTCCGTCAATTCTCTTAAATGATCCTTGAGTTCTTCTAGCTGCTTGGAGTCCATACGATAAGGTCTCTTGTATATCGGGGCTGTTCCAGGTACTAGCTCAATTGCGAATTCCACTTCACGATCGGGAGGCATACCTGGCAACTCCTCCGGAAAAACATCTGAATATTCCCTGATGGTCCTGATTTCCTCAACTTTCACCTCTACTTGATTTAATTTAATGTCCCTCCTAGGCTCGTGTATTGTTATGAACTTTACTCTTGTGCCACTAGGGTGAGTTAGTTCCACCGTTCCGGTCGAACAATGAATGATTCCCTTATGTTTGGTCAACCAATCCATGCCCAAAATAATATCTATCCCTTGGGAATCTATCACTATGAGGTTAGCAGTAAATACTACCCCATTAATGTCTAGGTTCACTTTGGGACACACTTGTCTTGTCCTTATTTCTCCACCTGGAGAGTTTACGGCTAGCATATGGTTCATTTGTGTTGTTGCTAGGTCATGCTTCTTAACAAACCCTTGAGCAATGAACGAGTGGGTAGCACCAGAATCAAACAGCAGGGTTGCAATGTGTAAATTGGCAGGAAACTTACCAACTACCACGTCGGGTGCCTCTTGTGCTTCCTCCATAGTGACGTGGTTCACCCGTCCTCTCATTACATTCTGCTGTTGTGGCTGTGCGGGCTTCTTCTTCGGGCATTTATGGGCGTAGTGCCCCACTTCACCGCAGCTAAAACATTGCACCCCAACCTTAGGTGCCTGGTCTTTGTTGTCTTGGGGTTGGTTTGGAGGTCCTTGCACTGCTGGTCGAGGTGGATATGCGGGGTGAGGCTGCTGTACGAACTGACGTTGTGGCTGTATTGGTGCTGCCGGAGGCCTGTAGTTCGGGTTGTACCCTCTTGGTGCTGAGTAGGGTACCGCAGCACGGTTCGTCTGCCCTGTAGGTTGCTGCATCAGACGTGGGCGGGTGTTGCTCCCTGAGGCTTGATGTGACCACCCGGCCTTCCTCTTATTCTCATTTTCCAAGGCCTTCAGTTTTCTTTCCACCACGAATGCTCTGTCCACCATCTTTTGGAAGCTTTCATACTCATTTGAGGACATTGCACACTGCATCTCCGCGGTAAGTCCCTCCATGAAACAATCTTGTTTCTGCTCATCAGTCTCTATGTCCCGTGGGGCATAACGGGATAGTTGAGTAAATTTAGTGAGTTATTCCCTCACCGTCATGTTCCCCTGCTGCAGTTCCAAAAACTCCTTCCTCTTGTTTTTGAGTTCACCTCTTGGGATGTAATGGTTGTGGAAGCTACACTTGAACTCTTCCCAAGTGATGTTCTCAGGGTCATGATGGGCAGCCACGTAGGCGGTCCACCAATCAGCAGCAGCTCCATGCAATTGATGAGAGGCAAACAGCACCCTATCATACCCTTGGCACTGGATGATCCTCATCTTGCTTTCAATGGTCTTTAGCCAATCATCTGCCTCCAGAGGTTCAGCAGCACTTGCAAACATTGGAGGTTGAGTTCCTAGAAACTCACTCAACCTTGGTTGGCGTGGTGCAGCTTGTGGAGGTGGAACTTGATGCAAGTTGGCCACCACTTGAGTCAAGTTCTGGATGAGCTGATTTTGATTCTCCAGCATTTGGTGGAGGGGATCAACTCCTTCACGGCGACCACCCCGGTCCTGGCCTCAAGAAAGATGAGGGTTGCATGCCTCATCGTTGTTGTTGGCGGGGTTGGCAGCACGTCCTTTTCCTCTTCCGGCCATCTGGCAGAATCAACCAATGTTAATTTGAAAGCAGTTAGTATCATCTTACTACTTTCACTTGTTTGTACTTTGAAGCGTTGAGGCTTTGTTATACTTTTCTGAGGGTTCATTTTTCACACAAAAGTAAATGCAATTTTATTTCATGTGGGTTCTCACACCAAAGCAAAACAATCTAAAGACGAGGCTGTGGACAATTGCTCATGGCTTCCACAACTCACATCACACACCAAGCATTAACACACCATTAACTTAACTTAACGACTCGACTATTCGACATCTTGCTAACTAAGGGAAAGGCTCTACACTACTCGTTTTCTTGAGCTGGCTCCTCGGGATCTTCCTCATCATTTCGGCTTCCTTCTGACTCTACTTTGGGTGGGGAGGCTGCTGGTGGAGAAGTGCAACGGCGCCTTATCGCCCGACGATCTGGGGAGTCAGGAGTCCATGTATCATTCGCGGTGACACACAATTCATTCCCATCTCCTCTTTCTCTCGCCCTCAGGCAGGCTCGCAGCAACGCCTCCGTTTCCTTCATGGTGTCCCGAACATCCTGAAGCTCTTGCTGACACTCCTGCAGTCGAGTGCTGAGCATAGCAGCATCCTCCAAGCACAAGTCCATGTGGTCATGGGAAGTCCCTTGCTGCACTGGCGGGTACTTATACTCCGTTGTACCACTCTCACGCTGGAGGACATACATGTACTCAGTCCTGTCCAGGTGGCGACGATAGATGTGACTCTGGCAGGTGATGGCCTCCCAGGTGACATCCTTCTCCGCATCGACCTGTGTCGCTCGACAAGCTGGAGAGTGGTGGATCTTAAGCAGCTGATTTTCGTGTATAATTCTCATCTCTGAACTCCATTCTTCCCTCTTCTCACGGATGGTCCTGGTGGAGTTATAGTGGATGATTAGCTTGCCCGTATTGCCGGCGGCTTCAAGCATACGTCGAAGACGGCGCAACAAGCCTCCTACTGCCAATCCGTAGGAAAGGTACGTCACCGGACGGCTCTCCTCTCTTTGGGCAAGGGCAACTACGGTAACTCTCCCTCCGATGGACTTGCGAGCGGTGCGAATCATGCGAACCATCTAAAATAAAAAGAATTTAAACTTAGGTTAGATAAACTTTTAAACAAAAATCCTATTTTGAATGAAAATTGGGGTAAGATGAAGAAAGTGACTCCATTAAATAACACTTTTCAACACACACCTCGTAAAATAGTTTTTAAGAAAATAGGGCCCTTAAATACGTCCATTTCTACCTAGGTCCACGTTCCTACGGGCAACCTTGGCTCTGATACCACTGCTGTCACACCCAGTTTTTCCGAAGAACAACCAAGTGAATATCACATGTATGCCAGGATCATTTTCTCATACATGTGATGACAAATAGTGAAGCATCATTTATTACAAGCCAGGTGTTGAATATAAATAATTCTTACATCGCAAATGTCTCAATGAACAATAATAAGTTCATCACAAGTAAATAAACTAGCAGCGGAATATTATTCTTGAGGGCTCCGTCACAGGCGTTGCCCGGGGGTCTCCATGAACCTAGAAACCTTCTTCGGGTCCAAAGTCTTGGTCATTATACACCACCTCATTATCTTGACCTGAGCAGCAATATAAACCAACAAAATATGCAAGGTTGAGTACCAATGGTATTCAGCAAGTGTGTGAAAATTATATCATGCATGGCTAGAACAAGGAGAGGTTGAACTCATGGTTAAAGCACTACGCAATTAATACCTGTCACCTTAGCTTATTAAGCACCTACATTACAATACAGGTGAAATGGTCCCAATCTCCCGTCCCATCATCATAATCCAATAACCATAACATCATTTCCAATGTTAAGCTCCCCGCTTAACTTCCAAAACCATCAATCCTCTAATCATGAATAAGTCCAAGCCGCTCTTGACCGTGAGCACGGCTGTCATGACAGTTTTGACTCTGCAGAGTTTGTACCACTGTACCCACATGTAGTGATTTCATCCCCCGTTGCCGGGTGGACAAAAAGAACCTCCATTATGCCAGTGGCTACGAACCACATTCACACTTCCCAGGTGTGTAGCCAGGAGATCACTACGAAGCCTTTTCAAAGGGATTCCCGATGAGCGTGGGCCCACTGAGGTTTCACCCCTAACAGCAGACAAGAGGCTCCAACCCCGCTGCAGTGGCCCCCTCTTGAGCCTTGCGGTTCATATGGTAGTCCAGCTGACACCTATTCCCCGCACCATCCAACACACCCATACTACGCCGGGGATACACCTAATTAATTGGCCAAGCTGCCCCATCTCAGCATGTGGTTGGCACTGTAAAGCCAGGTTACATGCTCCATGAACCGGTCCTTAGGATCCAGGCAAGTACTAAACACAAACCCGAGTCTCGTGCAACCAGCACACAACCAAAACATCCAACTTGCCTTGATCCCTACCTCTACATAACTCACAATATCTCATTTAAGAGTATGGTAAAATAAACTGATGATCTCATATCCCAAATATCCCATTCTAAGCATGGCTAAGCATATGCATAATAATGGATGACATGATAAAATAAATCCCAACCCAAGCTACAAGGAAACAAGGTAATGCAATTCTAGGGAAACTTCCTAGCATGGGTTTCATATTTCAATTGACAATGCAAATAATTCTAGCTACACATCCTAGTATAGGATCAAAGTGGTCAAGGACACTTGCCTCCTTCCTGCTGCTCTTGAAATGGGTAGTCCTGATCTTGGAAAGCTCTTGAGCAGGTTCTACATCATACCATCACACATAGCAAAAGAAAAACAACAATCTATAAGACATAGTTCACACTTCCACTTCAAACAAACCACACATTCATATTTATGAAAGTCATTCACCATTATATGTGTTGTGGTTACTCTATGTGTGTTGATTTGTGGCTTGCATGCACTTTTAATTATGTGTATATGATTCCTACTTTTGTGTTTACATTTATACTTACATACTATATATATGAATTTTCAATTTAAATAAATTTCTTATATTCAATTACTACACCTTTTTGCTACCAAGTATGCATGAAAGGTATTTTCCTTCTCCATATGTGTCTTCAAAATTTCTACCAACCCTAAACTTAATTCTTTGGATTTTAGAAACTCCATTTATCATTTACTAGTTGCTATATTTTCAGATTTATTTTCCTATGCATAAATGTGTACTTTATTATGAAAATAGTAAGACACATCATCTGAACAGAATAGGTTCTGGTCCTAAATAATTTATTAACATATTTTGACCTTTGCCTCTGATGTAAACTATTTCACAATTATTTTCCCTATTTTCTAGAACTATTCTTTACTTAAAAATGTGTCCCTAAATGTGAATAATAAATTAAACAGATTCAATTCAGCCCAAAATATGTTTTTATCTCACTCCAAAGTTTCCTAAATACTGAGAAAGTCTTTAATTAAATTTTGACAATATGTTTGTCCCACTTTTTAAATTTTTAAACACTAGCCACATATTCAATTTCCTAAATTAAATACTAAATAGGGCTAAAAAGGTAAACTCACCCCACTACGGGGTCTAAAATATTATTTTCACAGGGGTCTAGCTACACTTATCAGAGGGGTTTTGCTAATTTTTATTAAGTCCAGGGGCTAAAACTGATTTTTAAATGAATTTACATGATTTTCTGAAGTTCCAGGGGCTAGATCAGAAGTTTCCGGGGCTAGCTCTTATTTCCCGAGAACCCCAGGGGGTAGCACGTAAGATTTCCAGTCTTTATAACGCGGGGCTGACGTGGACCGTCCGATTTTAAACCGACGGCTGAGATTATAACGTCGAACCGGTACGCGGGGATTTAAACCCTACCGTGCGATTTAAAATAAACGGCGCACAAGCGGCCCTGTCGCTCTGATCGAACGCGGGCGGCGCTGCCGGCGGCGCACGGCGGCGGGAAGCGGCGATCTCGCCGGAGACTTTCGGATCTTCGAGAATTCTTCCTAGAACTGTGATCTTAGGGCATAGATCGGTGGAGGGGAGGTCGGGGATCTCACCTCGGGGGTTTTCTTGAGCTCGGAGGTCCTGGAAGGTGATCGGCGACGAGGTCCGAGGTGAATTCACGGCGAGGCTCCTCGGCGCTGTGTTTACACCGCAAGTCACCGAGTTTTCTGCACCTGCAAGGTTCCCCGGAGGCGGTGGATCAAGACCAGCGAGTTAGATCGGAATTTCCGAGCGTAGATCGGCCAGAATTCGCCGGAGAAGGCTCGGGTTCTCACCGGAGGAAAAACAGCAGATCACGTGGGAAAAACAGAACGAGGTCGGGGTTTTTATAGACGGGGGAGGGCGGCAGGGTGGTTTAGATCGAGTTTGCGTCGCCCCCGAACGGAATTCGGCTGGAATACGCGAGAATTCCCGATCGGTTTCGATTCGGGTGAGAGAGTCCCGGCGCGGCGCGAGGTAGACGATGAACTGGCGGGCCCCGCATGTCAGTGGGAGGAAGCGGCGCGCGCGGCTGCGGGCTGGCGCGGGCGCTGGTTGGGCCGGCTGGTGGGTTTCGGCCCACTGGCCGGTTTTTTTTCTATTTCCCTTTTTCTTTTTCTATTTCTTTTTGGTTTTGAGTTTAATTTGAATTCCAGTTTGAATTCGAATTTTTGCAAAACATGCAACACGTCCAAAAAATTTTAAATTCCCCTCTTAACATGATTTAGGTTCTTAACAAGATTTTTGGGGTGTTACATCTTCACAACCTGCTCCGGTAGCAGAAGACAGACGCCAGGAGGCCCCGCAGGACCAAGGCGGTCCCCCGGACCTCCAAGGCAACCTCCCGGAGGTCCAGGCCGGACTCCCGGAGGTAAAGGGCAGTCTCCCGGACCCTTAAGATAAACCCCCGGGGGTCCTGCGGGACCCCCCGGGGGCCAAATGGGACCTCCCGGAGGTCCCTCAAGACCCCCCGGAGCTCCCGGATAACCAAGATAGCTTAAGGGCCTCCGGGTCCCAGCTCCCGGAGGCCCCCGTGGGTCCACTCACCTCCAGCGGGCCAGGGCCAATGGACGAGGACCTCCCAGGCCTAAGAGAGAGGGTTCGAACCATCCAGAGGCCTGTCTACTACATCAGCGAAGTACTTCATGATGCCAAGACAAGGTACCTAGAAGTCCGCAAGCTGCTGTATGCGGTGCTCGTGGCCTCCAGGAAGCTCCGCCATTACTTCCAGGCCCACCGGGTCTCGGTAGTCACCTCGTATCCGCTGAAGACAATTCTTCACAGCCCCCATGCGACTGGCAACATTGCTAAATGGGCGGCGGAGCTGGCGGAGTTTGAGCTGGACTTCCTCCCACGCCATGCAGTCAAGAGCCAAGCACTGGCTGACTTTGTGGCAGAGTGGACACCAACGAAGACTGACCCAGGGGGCCATGAAGGCGGAGAACCAGAGCACCAAGCTCCGGTCTTCACCGAACCCCACTGGACACTTTTCTTCGACGGCTCCTCGCGAAAGCAGGGGGCCGGTGCCGGCGTACTGCTCCTCATGCCATCGGGGGGACTGTTTGGGTACATGGTGCGTCTCAATTTCAAGGCAACCAACAACATGGCAGAGTATGAAGCACTCATCTTTGGCCTGCAGACAGCCCTGTCTTTAGGCGCTCGCCAGTTGTTGGCATAGGGCGACTCCCAACTGGTCATCAAACAAGTCAAGGGCGAATGCTCCTGCAATGACCCACAGCTAGCTGCGTATCTGCTTCACGTGCAGATGTTGGAGAAAGAATTCCTCGCCTTGGACCTGCACCACGTACCGCGCGCTGGCAATGCCGCAGCTGACAACCTTTCAACGAAGGCTTCCACCGGAGCCCCTGCGCCCGAAGGAGTTTTCGAGAGGACATTGCTGCGGCCTACAGCTCGGCCCGCCGAGCCGGGTGAAGGGGGCTTGACCAGCACCTCGAAGCTGGCGATCCCGGCGGCCCTACAGCCATGGATGCCGCCAAGGATCGTAAGCGTCACTGGGGACTCCGTGCAACCCAGCGCTCAAGATCCAGAAGCTCAAGTCAGACCCGATGCATGGATCACGGAGATCCGGGACTACTTGAAGGACAATATCCTCCCTGATGAACATGCAACCGCTGAGCGGATTGTGCGTATGGCTAAGAGATACGCCCTGGTAGAGGGGGATCTCTACCGGCGTGGCGCCAACCACATCCTAATGCGGTGCATAACCCAGGGGAAGGCTGCGACTTGCTCGCTGAGATCCATGGAGGCGAATGTGGAAGTCACTCTTCCTCACGCACGCTTGTCGGTAAAGCCTTCCGGCATGGCTTCTACTGGCCGACAGCACTCCAGGATGCCGTCAAGCTGGTCGAGAGCTGCAAGGCGTGCCAGTTCCACGCCAAGCAGATCCATACACCAGCTCAGGCGGTACAGATGATCCCGCCCTCGTGGCCATTTGCCGTATGGGGGCTGGACATCTTGGGACCATTTCCCAGAACCGTCGAGGGATTCCGGTACCTCTATGTCGCCATCGACAAGTTCACCAAGTGGCCGGAAGCTACACCAGTTGTCACCATCAACAAACAATCCGCAGTAAGATTCATCAAGTCTATTGTCTGCCGGTTCGGGATCCCGAACAGAATCATCACCGACAACGGGACCCAGTTCACCAGCGCAGCCTTCCAAGACTACTGCGAGGACCTCGGCATTCAGGTGTGCTATGCCTCTGTCGCCCACCCGAAGAGCAATGGGCAAGTTGAGAGGGCCAACGCGGAGATTCTCCGGGGCCTCAAGACTCGCACCTTCGCCAGTCTGAAGAAACATGGTGCCAATTGGGTACATGAGCTTCCGAGCACACTATGGGCTAACTGGACATCCCAGAGTCGGGCCACTGGAGAGACACCCTTCTTCATGGTGTATGGGGCCGAAGTTGTACTTCCCCCAGAAATCACCATGAAGTCTCACCGTGTCCGGGCTTACGACGAAGCCGCGCAGGACAACCTCCGGCGTGGAGAAATCGACCTCGTCGACGAGGTCCGATTACATGCAGCACTCCGTAACGCGCGGTACAGACAAGCGCTTCGGCGCTACCACCAGAGATTTGTGCGTGCCCGGGAGCTGCAGGAAGGTGACCTGGTGCTGCGGCGCATACTTTCTCGCGAAGGGACCCACAAACTCTCCCCTAGATGGGAAGGTCCCTTCCGAGTCGCGAAAGTATGCCGCCCCGGGTGTGTGCTCCTTTCCACCGAGGATGGGGACCTGCTCCCAAACCCTTGGAACATAGAACACCTCCGTAAGTTCTACCCCTAGAGCAAAGATAGGACAGTACTTTCTTTCCGTAATAAACTCCATGGAGTCTAGGAACAGCGCTCGGAGCAGCTAAGCCCCAGGGGATGGTACAGGACTACGTTCAGCTTTGCCTGGTTCCGACTCCAAGCACGTAGAGTCTTGCTTCCCCTCTTAATGGGGCGGGTCGTGGCCTCCATGTTTAGCCTGCCTTCCTCCTGTGGAAAGTTATACGAAAAGAAACCTGTTCTACTTTGCTCTTTCCTCGTACTCATTTAAATTGTGTACTAAGTTTTTTATGACTACCCTTGCGGTGCATGGCTGCCATGTGCTCAGCTCCCCCTTCTCATTCTCACCACTAGTCGGCATTCGCTGCCCTACCAGAGGCGGTTGCATCGGGGGTACCTGCCGATAGTCGAGGGGGGCCCTGAGCCCCCGAACGCTTCGCGCACTACTGTCCCCAAGCACCGAGCATATGGTTAGGGACCATAAGTCGAATAAGACTATGAGATAAGGGAGGGGAAGCTCCCAAGGAGAATTACTTTTTCCCTACTTGTGTGCAGGACCTCTCGGCCTCGGATCCCTACAGGAATGTGGTAGGAGCACCTGACCAATGGGACGCCCCTGCCAGGGGGCCACTACGGAATCATGCGAGACCGGAACTCCAAGGCAAGACCGAAGGATCCACGGCTCCAGCGGGACCGGACCTCCCCTCCTCTGAGGGGAAGGGCCCGGAGACCCCACGTGTACCGTGGGTCCGAACCTCCCTCTCCTCAGAGGGGAGCTCCGGATCCGCCACGTGGCTGGCTGATCCGGGCCTCCCCATCCTCATGAGGCGGGGCCCGAGGACCTCCGGGGCCCTTAATATAATGAGGACCCGGGGAAGGTGCCGGAGCAGAACATCGAGATTGGTGAAGGCCTCTGAGCACCTTGCGGAGCTAAGGGCTCGGTCAGGCAAAACCAGAAAGACGGAAAACATCGCAGGCACGAAGGGTCATAAGAGTTCATGTATTCATGGCTCCATGAGCTGGGCTACAAACTCGATGAAAAAGAAAGAAGCAAGCCCCAAGGTTCCCCTGACACGACCAGAGTCTAGAAGTTGCAAGAACGGCCGCGTCACCAGGTTTCAGCCCTGGTGGCGCTCTCCCGCTCCATGACCCGAGCGCAGGAATCGCCTCCCTCATCACCAGCGCAAAGGCCGGTGTCATCAAGGGTGCTCCTGAGGCTCCCTCCGCAGCTTCAACGGACTTCTTGGAGACTCTGCCGCCTGGGATCCTCCTTGGTACATCGGCGGTTTCCTTCTCCTGAAGTTCCCTCATCACCGGCGCAAAAGCCGGTGTCATCAAGGGTGCTCCTGAGGCCCCCTCCGCAGCTTCAGCGGTCTTCTCGGAGACTCTGCCGCCTGGAATTCTCCTTGGTGCTTCAGCGGTTTCTTTGAAGACTCCACCATCTAAGAAGGGACGCAACGCCAGGGAGCTTTCTACCTGCCGTCACCAAGGAAGGGCCCCGTCGGGAGGACAAACCAGAGACCCCTTGGAGGCGCCACCTCCAGAGGCAGGGCAGGCAGGCTCCCTGGGTCCCAGACTTGGTGCAGACGCCGTCGCTGGAGGAAATCGAGAGCGATTCTCCCCCCATAAGGCGGGTTAGGAGCCATGGAAGAAGACAAGACTGCAGAGACTCGAGGGGGGCGCGAGGGCTGGAAGCCTTATAAGGGGAGCGTACCCACGTGGCGGTTTCGTTTCACACCTTCCAGGGTGCAATCCCAAGCTATTCGGAACTCTTTGAATACACCGTATCGGCAACCGCTTCGGCTCCTAGACCGAGTGCCGATGACAGGTGGACCCAAGCCGCCAGACTGAAACGGTGGGTCAAGGAGTCAGTCTCCTAAGAAGACAAGCCGGCAAGGCACTTCGGCGGTTCCCGAAGAAAGCGCCGCAACATGCAGAAGTGGCAGTCTTGGGAACCGCCGCAGTAAAAGCAACCATCAAGTGGGTGCACGCTCCCACGATCCTGCGACCGTTCGTGCCCCGGCAGCGGTCAATGCGGGACTTAGAGAAAGTGCGCGGATCAGAAGAGACGGAGGTCCCACCTCGGGCTCGCTATCTCCCCCGAGATGGGCCCTGGGGCCACTGTCGGTACCTGCGATATGAGGTACCCCCGCGCACAGGGAAAATGCCTAAGGAACTCACCCTTCTCCGCAGGGAGAGCTCCGAAGGCGCCACGCGTCCGGCGGGGCCGGACCTCTCTCTCCTCAGAGGAGAGATCCGGACCCGCCACGTGGCATACAGAAGTCGGACCTCCCCCTCCGTGGGCGAGGGGTCCGAAGGTGCCACGTATCCGGCGGGGCCGGACCTCCCTCTCCTCAGAGAGGAGCTCCGGGCCCGCCACATGGCCTACAGAAGCCGAACCTCCCCCTCCGCGGGGAGAGGTCCGAAGGCTCCACGTGCCCCGTGGGGCCGGACCCTCCTCTCCTCTGAGAAGGGCTCCAGGCCCGCCACGTGGCCATCAGAACGGCGCTGCCTGCCCCTGAGCGATAGGCAGCGGGCGTAAAGACGCCCCATACCTTGCCCGTACAAGGTATTCAAGGCCCGCGTCTTCCCAAGACGCGGAGACGCGGAGCACGCCTCTGTCAGGTGCCGTTGTGCCCAATCGCATCACAGACTGGCGCGCGGTGTCAGAACCTGCCAGCCAATAAACACAGCGACAAGACATCCCATGCCACCCCCGCCGTCATCATCCGCTACGACTAGCATGTGGCATGGGCAGCGCTGCAAGACGAAGACTCAGAAGCCTTCGCCAGAGACAACTACCGGCATAACTGCAGATACGGTAGATGATAGACAATCTCCCCGGGACCACCTGTCAGGTCCCGGGCCCCCCTTGTAAGCCACCCGAGTCTTGGACTATAAAAGACTCGGGTAGGCGACGATAGCAAGGGTTCGCACCTCTGCAACTCATACGCTAGCCATTCACACCCAAGCTGTAACTCACCCCCAAGCTCAGGACTCCGGTCCCGAGCAGCAAGCAATACAGCGAGCTCCATAGCTCGCCGTGGACGTAGGGTTTTACGATCCGGTGGCCTGAACCACGTAAAACTCACCGTGTCAAGCTCTTACTAACTCGTCCATCCGCGCAAGCTCTCCGCAAGGGACTAGCCCCACCGAAAAAAGAACCTCCGCGGGCTGCCCAGTGCAGGCCCGAGGGAAGTGTCGACCGAACACTTCGACAACCCCTTTTTAGCAACATGAAACTTAGGGATCTAAGCAAGCAGGTTTTGTTGGATGTGGTTGGATGGTTTGACAGTAGGTTTGCTTTAGATCTAAGAATCGGTTCATGGAGCGATCACCCATGAGCTACAGTGCCATTATAAGGCTAATATGGGTAAAGCTGAGCGGAGTAATTAGGAGCGCTGTCGGAATGCTATGGACCATATGGAGGAATAAGAAATGGGAGTCAGGAAGACTGCCCTGGGATCTTAACGGCATAAGACGGGCCCCTTGGGTTGGATGGTACTCAGGATGGAGTCATCCCCCTCCTATGAAACCTTAGTGGGTCCATACAAGTTGACAGTCCTTTGTAAAGGCTTTTTCGTGATATCTTGGCCACACATCCAAGAAAGGGTGTGTTGGCAGAATAGAGGTTTTCTAGTCACCAACAGGTGACGAAATTACGAACTTGTGGGTGAAGTGGTACAACCTCTACAGAGTGTTAAAACTTTTCTGACAGTCGTGCTCATGGTCATGAGTAACCTGAACCTGTGATATCCTGACTCCCGGCTTAATAGGACTGATAGAGTACTCATACCATCAAGGTATACCTTCTTTTCTGTAAGCCCACCTGCAAAGGACTCCGGGGTTAAGCGTGCTTGGCCCGGAGGAATTTTGTAACACCCCAAAACCTGCTAAAGAGGGGAATTTAAAATTTTTTGGGCGTATTGCATGTGGTGCAGAAATTCAAATTCAATCTGGAATTCAAATTCAAATCAAAACAGAAAAGAAAATAAAAGGAAAAAGAAAAAGAAAAACCCCAACCGGCCAGTGGGCCGAAACCCGCCAGCCGGCCCAATCCCCCGCGCCAGCCCGAACCCGCGCCCCCGCTGTCCCTCTCACTGACACGCGGGGCCCGCGTGTCATCCCTCACCTCCTGCGCGCCCCAACCGCTCGGGTTCCATCGCGCCGATCACACCCAACGCTCCCGGATTCCTCGCGCTCGACCCAACCCCGAATCCCTCGCGCCGGCCTGCTCGATCGCAACAAACCCCCGCGCCCCCGGCCCTGATAAAAACAGATGAACCCGCCGCCCTCCCCTCGCACGAGCAGTTTCTTTCCCGGTGAGCGCCGCCGCCGTTGAGCTTGGAATTCCCCAAGAGCGTCGCCGTCTCCCTCTGTCAAACCGATCTCGTGACCCCGCAGCACCGTGCACAAGCTGTAGACGCCGACCCCGGAGTGAAACGCCGCCGGAAACAACCATCCCGACGCTCGCCGCTGAGTACCACCGCCGCTCGCCGGTGAAACTTCCGAATTACACGGTTCCGATCCATCCTAATCATCGGTGTGCCATCCCTAGACCCCAGTGAAGCGTCACGACCCGAGAACTCGAAGGGATCACCGCCCCAACTGCCACTTCGACGAGCACAGCAAGCCACCTCCGCCTGTCCTCGTCGCCGACCGGGTTCCGAGTCCTTCAGGCCTAAGAAATTAGCCTAGGTGAGCTCCCCTACCTCCCCTCTGCTGTTTGCTACCAAAAAGGGCGGGTGTTAGCGTCTGTAGATGAAGATCCGCGACCTCGCCGGCGAGATCGCGCCTCTGCCGCCGTGCGACGCCGCGCGTGCGGGCTGGTTCCGGCCAGGGCGACGTGGCCCCTTGAGGGCCGTCTATTTTAAATCGCACGGTAGAAATAAAACCCACGCGCACCGGTTCGGTGATCTAATCTGAGCCGTCTGTTTTAAATCGGACGGTCCACGTCAGCCCCGCGTTATAAAGGCCGGGATTCTTATGCGCTACCCCCTGGGGATCTCGGAAAGCATGAGCTAGCCTCGGAAACTTCTGATCTAGCCCCTCGAACTTCAGAAATTTGTGTAAATTCATTTAAAAATCAATTTTAGCCCCTGGACTTAATAAAAATTAGGAAAACCCCTCTGTTATGTGTAGTTAGACCCCTGAAAATTTATGAAATAGTAAATTAGACCCTGCAGTAGGGTGGATTTACCTTTTTGACCCTATATGATATTAAATTCAGAAATTTGGATATGTGACTAGGATTTAAATTTAAAAGGTAAGGCAAACACATGTCCAAATTCAAATTTAAACTCTCCTAGCACTTGGAAAACTTTAGAATGAGTTAAAAATAGATTTTAGGCTGAAATGAAATCTGCCTAAGTGTTGTTCATATTTATTAGTTCTAGTAACACATTTTTAGGCTAGGAAATAATTCCGAAAACTGATAAAATAAAATTAAATTAGTTCACATCAGAGGAGAAGTTCAAAATATATTATTTAATATTTTAGATCAGAACCTATTCTGTTTAGATGATATGTCCTACTATTTAATATTAAAACTCACTTATAGGCATAGAAAATAAATCTGAAAAATATAGGAAAATAGGTATGCATAATTAGAAAATGATAAATGAAGTATCCAAATCCAAAAACTTCAGTTTAGGATTTGGTAGAAGATCTGAAAACCTATTTGGAGTAGGAAATTACCTTTCATGCAAACTTGGTAGCTAAGAAGTGTATTAATTAAATATAAAGAATTTGTTCAAATTGGAAATTCATATATAGTGTGCAAACAGAAATCTGAATACAAAAGTTAGAAATCATATACATATGTTTAAAAGTGTATGTAGGCCAAAAATCAACACATGTAGAATAACCACAACACTTAGAAATGTGAATGACTTTCATAGGTATGTATGTGTGGTTTGTATGAAGTGAAAGTGTGAACTATATCTTATGGATTGTTGTTTTCTTTTGCTATGTGTGTTGGCATGAGTAGAACCTGCCCCAGAGCAAGTTATCCCCTTCCAAGACCAAGACTTTCCATTCCCAGAGCAGCAGGAAGAAGGCAAGTGTCTTTGACCACTTTGATCCTATACTAGGATGTGTAGATAGAATTATTTGCATTATCAATTGAACTATGAAACCCATGCTACGAAGTTTCCCTAGAATTGCATTACCTTGTTTCCTTGTACCTTGGGTTGGGATTTACTTCATCATGTCATTTATTATTATGCTTATGCTTAGCCATGCTTAGAATGAGATAATTGGGATATGAGATCATCAATTTATTTACCTTACTCTTGAATGAGATATTATGAGTTATGTAGAGGTAGGGATCGAGGCAAGTTGGATGATTTGGTTGGTGCTGGGTGCACGAGACTCAGGTTTGTGTTTAGTACTTGCCTGGATCCTAAGGACCCGGCTTTACCGTGCCAACCACATGCTGAGATGGGGCAGCTTGGCCAATTAATTAGGTGTTCCCCGGCGTAGTATGGGTGTGTTGGATGGTGCGGGGAATAGGTGTCAGCTGGACTACCATATGAACCGCAAGGCTCAAGAGGGGGCCACTGCAGCGGGGTTGGAGCCTCTTGTATGCTGTTAGGGGTGAAACCTCAGTGGGCCCACGCTCGTTGGAATCCCTTTGTAAAGGCTTCGTAATGATCTCCTAGCTACACACCTGGGAAGTGTGAATGTGGTTCGCGGCCACTGGCATAATGGAGGTTCTTTTAGTCCACCCGGCAACGGGGGATGAAATCACTACATGTGGGTACATGACACGACCCCCTTGGTCCTGTCGAGCCAGGATCACGCTGAGGGGTGCTGCGTTGCACAGCACCATATAACACACGTCAAAGGTACAAAGCGGAAGCGAAATTTTATTACATAAACAAGTTATGAACATGTTTACATCAAAATAAGTTCAGTCTACACTAGCGGGCGTAGACTAAGCATCAAGTGCACGTTCAGCCCTCGAACGTGTCCTTGCTAGCACACACGCACACTAACTCTGCGGCGTGCACGACTCCCACTCCACGGGGTTCCCCTCCTGGGATTCCGTCTCCTCTTCGGGAGTCCCTTCCTCATAGAACCCTGCAAAAGCTTCAAACACAAGCAGTGAGCACGAAGGCTCAGCAAGTCTGACCCGTCTCACCTAAACATGGAACTTCTACATGAGGGTAATGGGTTACATGAGGTAAAAAACAGTTGCAGGGACTCGCCTAATTAGTAGAACCTTACTTTCAAATTTTAGCAGTAGGTTGTGGAGAACCTTACGCTAAGGCACATGAGAGAGCCGCAATCAAACAAGAAATGCATTTCTCTCATGTACTTTGCCCAAAGTTGAAAAGAACTTTAGTTAGCACTAAGCTACAGCATATCATTAACAATCAATGTCCAGCTTTCAATCAGCAACATTTTAACATGTAACTAGCCTGTTCTTTCTACGTCACGGTACAGTGAACAAGTGGTACTCACTGACCGCGAGGGACGGCGATTATAATCGATTTACACCTGCAGGGTTACCCGAACAACCCGTCACGTACGCCCGTACTCGATGTTGCCTACAAAAACCATCACGGACGCCGTACGCGACTACCTTTCACCCGTTAGCCAAATATTGAACCGGTCCCATCGTCCCGAGCAAGAGATCTCTGCACGCGCACCGTGCCGCCAGCCGATTTACACCTCAAGCTCTCAACCTACCGTCTGAACGACGGGCAATGCCTCAATAACCAGCTACCCGAGTTACATCAGTTTCCCGGTTCCCATATAGCCGGTAGGTCTTCGGTACTGTTCTAGCTTGTTCAACAGGACCGCACACGGCTCGGTCCTCAATCGACCCAAGCGGAGCTACAGCACACAGGCCCCAAAGTCCTGCTGCCCTTACTCTCCGCTCGGTCTCATTTTCTTGCCATGTGTATCATGTGCTATCTCTACCCGAGCAATGTGCCTCTAGCCTATTCTCGCGAGTAGTTCCAGCTACTCGACTTGTACCGAATCCTACTCTATCCTAGCAATGCAGTAGCTAACGGGGTTTGCAATCCTAAACCCAACCCGTGGTTCTCTTGGCTATGCAGTGGGGCTTCCAAACAAGACTCTAATGCACAGAATAAAGGAAACAAGTATGTGCTCAAAACAATAAAAATTTGTAAAAAGGTTAATGCAAACCGGAGCTTGACTTGCTGCTCTTGGTCGTAGGCTAGCTGTTCTTCCGGAGTACGAAGTCTAGGACTTCGGGTTCCTCCTCGACCTTAGCGACTACATGATAGAAACAATACATGTATTAATTTAATGCATTTGTATTAAGTTTGAAGTTGTGAAGTCTATAACCTTTGCTAGACAGACCTAATGACTGTGAAACTTTTATTGTGGCTTGGTTACAACCTAAACAGAGACTTGGTCAAGGTTTAGTTGCAGCAAAGCTCATTTGAGCCCTCCACAATTAATTATGTCCTTGACCTTAATTGGAACTCTTAGGGTGTTCTAAGGATTTTTCATGAAACAAACTATGACTTTCTGAAAACTAGATTTTCATAGGGTCCTATGAGCTAAACAATTTCACAGAAAATTCTGAAAATGTTTCTGAACATTTTCTATTTTCTCTGGAACAGTTTCACTAATCACACCATTAGGTGGATCAGATGAGCTCAAATGGATCTGAAATTTTTATGGTAGTTCACGGATATTTTGGTGAACATCCCAGCAAAATTTCAGGATTTTCCTCCAAAGGATTCTCCAGTTAAAATTCCTAAAAGTTTAAATTTTGAGGAATTAATTCTGGAAAATTAAGGGTTTTCATGAAGTGAAACTTGATTTGCTGGAAAGTACTCGGAGAGCTGGATCCAGCAAAATTTGGTTCACTCAATTTGGAGCTTTCTAGCCAAAGTTATGAGGATTTGAAGTTTGAAGGAAATCTGAAAATCGGGGAAAAGTTTAAACTCGCGCGTGGGCCCAGGGGACACGCGTCGCACGCTGAGGCGACAGCACACCGCGGCCCATAATGAATTTTGCGCGCCAGCACACCCGATCCTGGCCGCAGCCAGATCCCGATTCAAAATATCTCCCGCTGACAGCTGGGGCCCACCCCCTTCTTCAACCTTGCGACGCCCGCGCTCCGCCGCCGAGGGACCTCGCCGGAGAGCTCGCCGCCGGCTTCTGTACAGCTCCAAACTTCTCAATTCTGGCCACACCTGCCTGCTTTTACTTGGGGAACAGGATTCTAGGGTCAGCTGCTCATGACAATGGCCGGAGCATGGTCGGCGACGAGCCGCCACCTCGGAACGACTTCGGCCATGTCGGCTGACTTCCCTAGCACCTCAACTACTTGGGAAACCGGTCGGGGAGCACCAGTGGACCTCAGAGAAGGTCGACATGAGCTCGAGGCAGCTCGGGGAAGGCCCAAAATAGGTCCTCACCGTGCGCCCGATGTCGCCCGTTCATTCCGCCATTGGTAGACCTCAAATTACGCCGGGTACAGAGGTTCTCCGGCCCAGAGTTGTGAAGGCAACTTGTGCGTTACCGTGTCTAGCTCGTGTGAGAGCGGCTTGAGGCCCTCTAATCCTTTCTAGAGCATGAATTAAACAGAATCATACCCGAAGGTCGTTCTGCACACAGAAAGGGGAAAAGTGGAAATTCGCCGCCGGTGAGCAACCACTCGAGCTGTGGCTCGGGGATGAGCAGCACCGGTCACCGGCGCGTCCAAGGGTGCCTTGGCTCGGGCGTGACAACGCCCTGGTTGGGCTGTCCATGGGAGCCCGAGGTGCGGCGGTTCCAAGTCCCGAATTTGATCTTTCGGCACAGCCGATATCAATCGGTTTCAACTGAATTCTAGCAACGGGGAGGACGGAGGAAGGTCTCTAGTACCTTGCTGGGGCTCTGGAGTGGACGGAGGGAGCTGTGATCGGCGTTTTCCGATCGATTCTGAGCTGCGGAAAACTTCGGCCGGCGCTGAGTTCTTGCGGGGAAGAACGGTGATGCCTCGGCCGAGGAGGGGGGCAGGCGCCTTAAAAAGGCTCTGCACCGCCTCGCGCTCGCGCGTGGGCAAGCAGCTGCTGGCGCGGTGGCTGCCCTCGGTGGCGATCACCGCTGTGGCTCGGCGACCCGAGTGGAAAAAGTCTCAGTCGGTTTGATCTGAGCAGTGGCTGACATCTGGGTCCCACTTCCAGTTTTAACCTCTGAAATTTACTCCTAATCACTGTTGTAAACAGTGAACCCCATAGTACCCCTGGTAATTCAAATTATTCACCCATGAACCATTTGAATTGACCAAAGTTCAAATTGGGTTTGGTTTTTGTGAATTTCAGCACAAGTGTAGTTTTGAATTCAAATGAAGTTTGAATTTGTCCCACTTAGCTCATGTCAAGATCAACTCCAAATGGAGTGAAAATTGGTGTGTGGGCTCACAAAAATGTGCTGAGTAAGAATATGCCTCCTACTTATAAATTCATGGAATAAAAACAGTTTGAATTTGAATATGGTTTCAAACTGCCCTCTTTCTAACTATACCCAAAATGACCTCAAAAAGGTTTGGAATTTGGATGAAACTTGGCATGGACATCCTTAGCAAAATGTAGGAGTTTTCATATGTCCATCCCCCTTATATCACATGTGTGAAATACCACTTTGGCAATGTGTGAGTTTGTTCTCTAATGAGCATGTTGATAATTGTTACTTGCTCTTCAATTGTGTTCATCATTCTTCTTCAAATGAGGTGTGTGATGTGGTGATGAACACTGCAAATGTGTATCAAAAACTGAGGCCCTTACATTCCTCCCCCCTTAAAAGAATCTCGTCCCGAGATTATAAGGTGAAAATGAAAGAGAGGACGGTGGAAAATTACCGGAGATGCGACGTGAAAAATTCGGGGTAGTTAGTGCGAAGGAATTCTTCGCTCTCCCATGTCGCTTCGTCCATGGAGTGATTACTCCATAGAACCTTGTAGAACCACAACGTACGGTTGCGTGTGGTTCGGGCCTTTTCATCAATAATCGGCACCGGTTCCTCCCGATAGGTGAGATCCGGTTGCAGTTCTTCAATGTCTTCCAGCTGAACAGTAGTTGATAGTTTGAGACACTTCCTCAGCTGGGAAATGTGAAAGACGTCGTGCACACCGGAAAGTGCTTCTGGTAATTTCAGCTGGTATGCCACTGATCCACATCTTTCGGTAATTTGGAATGGACCGATGAATCGGGGTGCTAACTTCCCTCTCACCCCAAATCTGTTTACGCCCTTCATTGGAGACACCCGTAGGTATACGTGATCTCCAACTTCGAATTGTAATGGGCGCCTTCTCCGGTCCGCATACTGTTTCTGACGGGATTGAGCGGCTTTTAGGTTCGCTTGAATTAGTCGAACTTTTTCTTCCGCGTTGTTGACAAGGTCAATCCCGAAGGTAACCCTTTCGCCAGACTCACACCAGTTCAATGGTGTGCGGCATTTTCTTCCGTATAGCGCCTCGTAGGGCGCCATCTTGATGCTGGCTTGGTACCCATTGTTGTACGAGAACTCAGCTAACGGCAAGTGATCATCCCAATTCTTGCCGTGGTTGATAGCGCAAGCTCGTAGCATGTCTCCTAAGATTTGATTTACCCGCTCCGTTTGCCCATCCGTCTGCGGGTGGTAAGCTGAACTACGGATCAGCTTCATCCCCAAGGCAGCGTGTAGCTGCTCCCAAAAACGGGACACAAATAAAGTGCCTCGATCCGATATGATAGTACGGGGTACGCCGTATAAGCATAGGATCCGTGAGATGTACAGTTCAGCGTACTTCTTGGCGTTGTAGTTGGTGTTGACCGGGATGAAATGGGCAACTTTGGTGAGCCAATCGACGATCACTCACACAGAATCATGTTGCTGCAAGGTGGTGGGTAAACCGACGATGAAATCCATGCTCACGTC
This sequence comes from Neostapfia colusana, assembly GCA_030760725.1. Lineage (NCBI taxonomy): Eukaryota > Viridiplantae > Streptophyta > Magnoliopsida > Poales > Poaceae > Neostapfia > Neostapfia colusana. The sequence goes on along the minus strand of JASWHV010000005.1, from coordinate 30,567,496 downwards.
CTCCCACTTCCAGGCAGGAAGGCCCAGTGGTTGTAGCAGTCCCGGTTTCCGCATGTGGTCTGCCTTCACCCTTCGACATGTATCACACTCGGACACGTATTTTGCAGTCTCTCGCTTCATCCGTGTCCACCAAAACTTGCTTCTGAGTTCTTGATACATCTTGTTGCTGCCGGGGTGAATAGAGAGCTTTGATAAGTGAGTCTCATCAAAGATCTTCTTCCGTAGTTCCGGGTTATGGGGTACGACGATCCGGTCCTTGAACCATAGGACGCCGTCTCCGTCTTTCCGGAAACATTTCAGCTCCCCACTATCTACACGTCTCCGCAAATGTGACATGCCCTTGTCATTCTTCTGGGCTGCCGCTATCTCTTCACGGATGGTGGGGATCAAAGCTAGGTTGTAGAGAGCTCCGTATGAAATCACATGTAGCGGTGGTTCACTCTCTTCCAACGGTGTTATGGTCAGATTGTTGACGTGTGACTTGCGGCTCAGCGCATCTGCCACTATGTTTGCCTTGCCCGGATGATAATGGATCTCTATCTCGTAATCCTTTATCAGTTCTAACCATCTTCGTTGCCTCATGTTCAGCTCCTTCTGAGTGAATATGTACTTGAGGCTTTTGTGGTCGGTATATAAATGTACGAGGTTACCAAGTAGGTAGTGCCTCCACATTTTTAGTGCAAGTACCACGGCAGCGAGCTCCAAGTCGTGAGTTGGATAATTCTGCTCATGGTTCCTAAGCTGCCGTGATCCATACGTGACCACTCTTCGGTCTTGCATCAGCACACATCCGAGCCCAATGCCGGATGCATCGCAGTACACATCGAACGGTTTTGTTGTGTCTGGCTGCGCCAAAACCGGTGCTGATGTCAGGTGCTTGACTAAAGCCATGAATGCTGCTTCACATGCTGGACTCCAAACATATTTGGTAGCCTTCTTCAGCAGCTCTGTCATTGGCTTGGCAATCTTCGAGAAGTTCGGAATGAACCTCCGATAATATCCCGCGTGTCCGAGGAAACTCCGTACCTCGTGAACAGTTCTCGGGGATTTCCAATTCAGCACTTGAGTGATCTTGCTCAGGTCCACAGCGATACCCTCCGCTGAGATGATATGCCCGAGGAAAGGCACTTGCGATATCCAAAACTCGCATTTGCTGAATTTTGCGTATAACTTATGGTCCCGCAGCCGTTGCAAGACTATACGCAGATGTTTCTTGTGATCTTCCTCCGACTTGGAATATACCAGGATGTCGTCGATGAAGACCACGACAAACTTGTCCAGCTCCGGCATGAATACCGAGTTCATCAAGTACATGAAGTGAGCTGGAGCATTGGTGAGGCCGAAGGACATGACCAGGTACTCATAAAGTCCGTACCTTGTCGAGAAAGCTGTCTTTGGAATGTCCTCCGCCCTTATCTTAATCTGATGGTACCCGGATCTTAAGTCCATCTTAGAAAAGATCTTTGCTTCGACCAACTGATCAAACAACATGTCGATCCGTGGCAACGGGTACTTGTTCTTGATGGTTACGGCATTTAATGGACGGTAGTCCACGCAAAGCCGCAACGTCTCATCCTTCTTCTTGACAAATAATGCCGAACAGCCCCATGGCGAGGAGCTCGGCCTAAAAAAACCCTTCTCCAGAAGGTCCGTGAGCTGAGTCTTCAGTTCGGCCAACTCCTTGGGCGCCATCTTGTACGGCCTTCGGGATATTGGCATGGTTCCCGGTGCAAGTTCAATCTTGAACTCCACCTCTCTATCGGGTGGCATCCCCGGCAAATCATCCGGGAATACATCAGGGAATTCTTGGACCACTGGAATATCTTCCAATCTGATGGTTGTGGCTTGATAGACACTTGGAAGTTTTATTTCCGGACTGTCCAGAAATAATGAGTGAGAACCGTGCACCTCTGAGTTTAAGTGCACGACTCGAAGGACGGTGTCTTGAACAGCGCCGTGGCGGGTTAACCACGACATCCCTAGGATGACATCGACCTTCTGTCCCTCTAAGATAATGAGAGACGTGGGGTACACTCTATCCGCTAAGCATAATGGTGCTTTGGAGACCATTACGCTTGCTGAAATCTTCCCACCCGGTGAACAAATTAAATATGGACTATCGGTGGGTAGTATTGGCAAACTGTGTTTAGCAATGAAAGCTTGGCTAATAAAATTATGCGTGGCGCCTGAATCAAACAGTACTATAGCGGGATGCTGGTGGAGTTGGAACATACCCGCAAGGATTGGCTCGCCCTCCGGCACGTCCTCAATGGCAAGTTGGTGGACAGTGCCGGGCCTAGGGTTTGCCCGCCGCGCATTAGTAGGGCTCCGGGGTTGATTCCTCCCCGGAAACTGTGGTGCCACTCCGCCGCCTTGCCTCTCCGGGCAACTGCTCGCGAAGTGTCCTGGACGGCCACACTTGTAACATGTGGCCGCTGCTGGTGGAGTACTTGGTGGACGAAAGCCCGGCATGCGTTGCTGAGGTGCAAACGCACGCGGCATCGCCCGTTGCTGCTGTTGTGGTTGCGGTGGTGCTGGCAGTGCCGGCCGGAATGCCGGTGAAGAGTACGGCCGACAGCGGAACGGCATCGACCGCTGTGGTGGTTGCCAGCGTGGACCTGATGGTGGGCGATTCACCATCCGAAACTTCTGAGAAGGACCGCCTCCTTCTCCACTGCTCTGCGGCGCGCTTCGCTTTCTCTCTGCCGCCGCTAACTCCTTACCGGAGTCCTCCTGAACAATCGCAGCATCAATGATGTCGTTGAGGCTGCCGCGATTGAACATCGCCAATTTGTCCTTCAGGAGCGGGTTAAGCCCCTGGTAAAAGTGGTCTTGCCGCTTCTCGTCGGTATCAGCATGATACAACGCATATAGCGCGAGATCGTTAAACGCCCTGGAGTATTCCAGCGCGTTCCGGCTCCCTTGTTGCAGGTGTAAGAACTCCTGCGTCTTCCTCTTCATCAGACCTGGCGGTATATGATAGGCCCTGAAGGCCGTCCGGAACTCCGTCCAGGTCATCACTCGGTCGGTGGGTTGTGAAGCACAGAAGTTGGCCCACCACGCGCTCGCGGATCCTTGGAGCTGCTGGACCGCGAACTGAGTCTTGCGCTGCTCGCTGATTTGGAGCAGCCCGAACTTCATCTCTATGGCGCGGAGCCAGTTGTCCGCGTCAAGTGGTTCATCCGCCCTTGAAAATACCGGGGGATGAGTTGCCAGGAAGTCAGAGTAGGAGCTCTGTTAGCGCTCCTCACGATCTTGACGTCTCTCTGGGCGAGACATATTGGCGATAAGAGTCTGCAGCAACTCCGTGTGCTGCTGATGCGAGCCCGCCATTGCCGCGACGATGTCGGCCAATGTAACCGTTGGCAGTGGCGGTGGCGGTGTTTGCTGTTGCTGTTGTTGTCCCGAGGAGTCCTCGGGAGGTGGTTGGGAGGTCTCTCCCACTTGACTGGTACCCCCAACGTCAGGGTTGGCACGAGTACGCGTCATTCTGAAATTCAAAACAGCAGCAATTAGCACATGTCTTACTTAAAATTCCATAAGCAACAGTAGGTATTGAAGTGACACATGATTAATTTGCACAACATTCACATATATTGATAAAGCATAAACTTTATACAAGATACATTATTCTCGGGTCTCCGAGAAGTCGTGCTCATGTCGTCACTACCTATACATACGCTACTGTCTACACGACATGTCACCGATTACAAAAGTTGGGTTACGCTACCCTAGCTGCCCTACTTGGCAACCGTAACCCCCTACTCGGAGTAGAACTCGACCTCCTGTGGGTCGTCCTCCTCCGGTACCTCTGCTGGTGGCTCTGGATCTACCACCTCTTCTCCCATTCCGGGTTCTCCCATTGCTGGAAGACCCAAGAACACCGGTACGCCTAACACCGGAGGTACGAGGTCCTGCAATGCATGCACCTCGTCCATAGCCTGGTTGTAGTCCTCTTCCCAGCCTTGTCCTTCCTCGATAGCGTCGTCCCGCTCTTGAGCAAGGTCCTCATTCTGCTGGGTTAGGGTCTGCACCAGCTCTTGCAACGCCACGATGTCAACACGGCTCTTCTTCTTTGCCTTCTTGAGATGACGCAACTGATTGTGTTGTTCATTCAGTCGCTTGATCGTCGGAAGGAGCACATTACGGAGTGCGCTGTGAGCACTCTCGAAATGATCTCTACGGCTTGTGCTCTCCTTGAGCTTTGTGGCAAGATGCTCCGTATGAACAGCTTGGCTGTCCATCACGGCGTTTCCCGCCCTCATCTGGAGGCTGAGATTTGCCTCCGCGGGGTTGTACCTTGGGCAACTCGGGTCCGTTGCTTCCAGGTACCTCTCTTCCCACACATGCTGAGCTCCTCCCTCCACCGGAACGAGTGCGTATGGAGTGCCCTCCATAGCCTGCACGTGTAGTTGGCAGAAACGTGACATAGTGTCACGGGCTGCCACTTGCCACATCCCTTCCGGTTGTCTTCCTCTCACCGTGACGGTGAATGGCACCCAACCGGGTGGCATAGGTCCTGCAGGAACCTCGACATGGATCGTCCACATATTGTTCCCCTCTTCGCTTTCTTCCTTGGCGAAGTACTGCGGCATCTGATTGTACCCGAAATATTGGAGCATTTGCCACAATGCTTCCGGGTAGCCGCTACGGTGAGAACAGTGGGACACTACCCACCCGTTCTCCAACTGTTTATCTGCTGCCATCTGTAAAAATATATTTGAGAAATGTCAAATATTTATTTAAACAGTAAACCATTGAGTTATAACATAAGACATGTCATTGAGCCCATAAAACTTGGAAACATAGTTCAAATTTTAAACAAATTTGACTGCTGATCTGCTGTTCCCATGACAGCCCTGACCAGTTTCCATTTCAACCTGCTTTAGGCCATGTTAAAGGCAAAACTAATTCTGGAGCTCAACATCAAAGTTAAAGCTAACTTCAATAGCTTTCCAGAAAGTATTTTCTTGGCCTAAGATCTGTCCTGGTTCAAAAGTTATGAGATGTCAAAGTTAACAGAATTTCTGGAAACAATTGGACAGTACCTCCCTGCCTTAGGTACTGATTTGATCCAAAAATCCCAGTTACTTCTTTTCCTAATCTGACAAAACTTTATGTTACAAAGTTGTAACCCATCTCATAAACTTTCCAGAACTACCTCATTTTCTATTTTTGGATTTTTATGCAGGAAGTTATGCTCAATTTACAGAGAGTCTACAGAGAGTCTTTACTCTGTCCTGTTTTGTGGACAGTTTCAACTCTACTGCATTTTTCGAGTGGTTAAGGGATGAAACACTTCTGGAACTCAACAGAAGAGTTGTAAATCTCTTCCAAAGATTTCCAGAAATGTATAATATGACCCCAACCTCGAAAGAACTCAACCTCTAACCTCTGATTAACTTCAGCCTTAATTCAGCTGAAAACAGAGTGCTCTGTCCTTAACAACCTATAAGTTGAAAACTTGTTAACTTTGAATATCTTGTTCAAGAGAAGGAGTTACATCAAGTTTTACTACTATGGATCAAAACTTTCAAGTTTTTAAATGAATTTGTTCATTTAGTTGGGTGTGACCTTAATGTGTCACCAGATTATGTCGGTACTACGTCCTCACAAAGAAAAACCTATGCCGGACTTAGCCGGCTTCGTTATTTCAGTGGCACTAAACGTCACTTGCACACGGATGCTACACGTCTACCGTTTCGTGGTCAGGCTACCTGCAGAAACTCAAGCAATCATCAGACTCGGCTGCACACCGAGCCCGGAATCCATACAGTTATTACACCCGGCCGTCATCACTCGCCCGGATGTTCTCAAGCCAAACACGCCTTGAGTTACGTGTTCACATTTCAGACCACGTGACGGGGTCTCCCAAGTTGCACCACGCACGCCAGGGACAGACGTTGCTCGAATACCCCAAACGACATGAAGAGTCGTAGAGGATATCAAAGCGGGTCGGGTTACCTGCCACCCGTGGGGCTCCACCCTTCAGCTTGTGCGCACTGGTGGACAGCGCTTACGTGTACCCCCCAAGACATACACGTCCCGAGATACACGATTTTCCGACATAACAAATAGGTTAATATGCCACTTTCTATATGCTAATAACATCCTTATACGGGCTACTAACTCGTTCCTCACTGGATTTTTGAAAAAAAAAGACCTTTGTACTGTGTTAAACCTCAAGCGAGCTCTGATACCACGCTGACACGACCCCCTTGGTCCTGTCGAGCCAGGATCACGCTGAGGGGTGCTGCGTTGCACAGCACCGTATAACACACGTCAATGGTACAAAGCGGAAGCGACATTTTATTCCATAAACAAGTTATGAACATGTTTACATCAAAATAAGTTCAGTCTACACTCGCGGGCGTAGACTAAGCATCAAGTGCACGTTCAGCCCTCGAACGTGTCCTTGCTAGCACACACGCACACTAACTCTGCGGCTTGCACGACTCCCACTCCACGGGGTTCCCCTCCTGGGGTTCCGTCTCCTCTTCGGGAGTCCCTTCCTCATAGAACCCTGCAAAAGCTTCAAACACAAGCAGTGAGCACGAAGGCTCAGCAAGTCTGACCCGTCTCACCTAAACATAGAACTTCTACATGAGGGTAATGGGTTACATGAGATAAAAATCAGTTGCAGGGACTCGCCTAATTAGTAGAACCTTACTTTCAAGTTTTAGCAGCAGGTTGTGGAGAACCTTACGCTAAGGCACATGAGAGAGCCGCAATCAAACAAGAAACGCATTTCTCTCATGTACTTTGCCCAAAGTTGAAAAGAACTTTAGTTAGCTCTAAGCTACAGCATATCATTAACAATCAATGTCCAGCTTTCAATCAGCAACATTTTAACATGTAACTAGCCTGTTCTTTCTACGTCATGGTACAGTGAACAAGTGGTACTCACTGACCGCGAGGGACGGCGATTATAATCGATTTACACCTGCAGGGTTACCCGAACAACCCGTCACGTATGCCCGTACTCGATGTTGCCTACAACAACCATCACGGACGCCGTACGCGACTACCTTTCACCCGTTAGCCAAATATTGAACCGGTCCCATCGTCTCAAGCAAGAGGTCTCTGCACGCGCATCTCCGTGCCGCCAGCCGATTTACACCTCAAGCTCTCAACCTACCCTCTGAACGACGGGCAATGCCTCAATAACCAGCTACCCGAGTTACATCAGTTTCCCGGTTCCCATATAGCCGGTAGGTCTTCGGTACTGTTCTAGCTTGTTCAACAGGCCCGCACATGGCTCGGTCCTCAATCGACCCAAGCGGAGCTACAGCACACAGGCCCCAAAGTCCTGCTGCCCTTACTCTCCGCTCGGTCTCATTTTCTTGCCATGTGTTTCATGTGCTATCTCTACCCGAGCGATGTGCCTCTAGCCTATTCTCGCGAGTAGTTCCAACTACTCGACTTGTACCGAATCCTACTCTATCCTAGCAATGCAGTAGCTAACGGGGTTTGCAATCCTAAACCCAACCCGTGGTTCTCTTGGCTATGCAGTGGGGCTTCCAAACAAGACTCTAATGCACAGAATAAAGGAAACAAGTATGTGCTCAAAACAATAAAAATTTGTAAAAAGGTTAATGCAAACCGGGGCTTGCCTTGCTGCTCTTGGTCGTAGGCTAGCTGTTCTTCCGGAGTAACGAAGTCTAGGGCTTCGGGTTCCTCCTCGACCTTAGCGACTACATGATAGAAACAATACATGCATTAATTTAATGCATTTGTATTAAGTTTGAAGTTGTGAAGTCTATAATCTTTGCTAGACAGACCTAATGACTGTGAAACTTTTATTTTGGCTTGGTTACAACCTAAACAGAGACTTGGTCAAGTTTTAGTTGCAGCAATGCTCATTTGAGCCCTCCACAATTAATTATGTCCTTGACCTTAATTGGAACTCTTAGGGTGTTCTAAGGATTTTCATGAAACAAACTATGACTTAATGAAAACTAGATTTTCATAGGGTCCTAATGGAGTTGGTCTCACTTAATTTGGAAGTTCCTAACTAAAGATATGAGCTAAACAATTTCAGAGAAAATTCTGAAAATGTTTCTGAACATTTTCTATTTTCTCTGGAACAGTTTCACTAATCACACTATTAGGTGGATCAGATGAGCTCAAATGGATCTGAAATTTTTATGGTAGTTCACAGATATTTTGGTGAACATCCCAGCAAAATTTCAGTATTTTCCTCCAAAGGATTCTCCAGTTAAAATTCCTAACAGTTTAAATTTTGAGGAATTAATTCTTGAAAATTAAGGGTTTTCATGAAGTGAAACTTGATTTGCTGGAAAGTACTCGGAGAGCTGAATCCAGCAAAATTTGGTTCACTCAATTTCGAGCTTTCTAGCCAAAGTTATGAGGATTTGAAGTTTGAAGGAAATCTGAAAATCGGGGAAAAGTTTAAACTCGCGCGTGGGCCTAGGGGACACGCGTCGCACGCTGAGGCGACAGCACACCGCGGCCCATAATGATTTTTGCGTGCCAGCACACCCGATCCTGGCCGCAGCCGGATCCCGATTCAAAATATCTCTCGCTGACAGCTGGGGCCCACCCCCTTCTTCAACCTCGCGACGCCCACGCTCCGCCGCCGAGGGACCTCGCCGGAGAGCTCGCCGCCGGCTTCTCTACAGCTCCAAACTTCTCGATTCTGGCCGCCCCTGCCTGCTTTTACTCGGGGAACAGGATTCTAGGGTCAGCTGCTCATGACAATGGCCGGAGCATGGTCGGTGACGAGCCGCCACCTCGGAACGACTTCGGCCATGTCGGCTGACTTCCCTAGCACCTCAACTACTTGGGAAACCGGTCGGGGAGCACCAGTGGACCTCAGAGAAGGTCGACATGAGCTCGAGGCAGCTCGGGGAAGGCCCGAAATAGGTCCTCACCGTGCGCCCGATGCCGCCCGTTCATTCCGCCATTGGTAGACCTCAAATTACGCCGGGTACAGAGGTTCTCCGGCCCAGAGTTGTGAAGGCAACTTGTGCGTTACCGTGTCTAGCTCGTGTGAGAGCGGCTTGAGGCCCTCTAATCCTTTCTAGAGCATGAATTAAACAGAATCGTACCCGAAGGTCGTTCTGCACACAGAAAGGGGAAAGTGGAAATTCGCCGCCGGTGAGCAACCACTCGAGCTGTGGCTCGGGGATGAGCAGCACCGGTCACCAGCGCGTCCAAGGGTGCCTTGGCTCGGGCGTGACAACGCCCTGGTTGGGCTGTCCACGGGAGCCTGAGGTGCGGCGGTTCCATGTCCCGAATTTGATCTTTCGGCACAGCCGATATCAATCAGTTTCAACCGAATTCTAGCAACGGGGAGGATGGAGGAAGGTCTCTAGTACCTTGCTGGGGCTCTGGAGTGGACGAAGGGAGCTGTGATCGGCGTTTTCCGATCGATGCCGAGCTGCGGAAAACTTCGGCCGGCGCTGAGTTCTTGCGGGGAAGAATGGTGATGCCTCGGCCGAGGAGGGGGCAGGTGCCTTAAAAAGGCTCTGCACCGCCTCGCGCTTGCGCGTGGGCAAGCAGCTGCTGGCGCGGCGGCTGCCCTCGGTGGCGATCACCGCTGCGGCTCGGCGACCCGAGTGGAAAAAGTCTCAGTCGGTTTGATCTGAGCAGTGGCTGACATGTGGGTCCCACTTCCAGTTTTAACCTCTGAAATTTACTCCTAATCACTGTTGTAGACAGTGAACCCCATAGTACCCCTGGTAATTCAAATTATTCACCTATGAACCATTTGAATTGACCAAAGTTCAAATTGGGTTTGGTTTGAGTGAATTTCAGCACAAGTGCAGTTTTGAATTCAAATGAAGTTTGAATTTGTCCCACTTAGCTCATGTCAAGATCAACTCTAAAAGGAGTGAAAATTGGTGTGTGGGCTCACAAAAATGTGCTGAGTAAGAATATGCCTCCTACTTTTAAATTCATGGAATAAAAACAGTTTGAATTTGAATATGGTTTCAAACTGCCCTCTTTCTAACTATACCCAAAATGACCTCAAAAAGGTTTGGAATTTGGGTGAAACTTGGCATGGACATCCTTAGCAAAATGTAGGAGTTTTCATATGTCCATCCCCCTTATATTACATGTGTGAAATACCACTTTGGCAATGTGTGAGTTTGTTCTCTAATGAGCATGTTGATAATTGTTACTTGCTCTTCAATTGTGTTCATCATTCTTCTTCAAATGAGGTGTGTGATGTGGTGATGAACACTGCAAATGTGTATCAAAAACTGAGGCCCTTACAATACAGTGGTGCAAACTCCGCAGAGTCAAAACTATCATGACAGTCGTGCTCACGGTCAAGAGCGGCTTGGACTTATTCATGATTAGAGGATGATGGATTGGGAAGTTGAGTATGTTAAGCGGGAAGCTTAACATTTGAGTTGAGACTATGTGTACTTGATATTGATGATGGGTTGAGGGATTGGGACCATTTCACCTGTGTAGTAATGTAGGTTCTTAATAAGCCAAGGTGATAGGTATTAATTGCGTAGTGCTTTAACCATGAGTTCAACCTATCCTTGCTCTAGCCATGCATGACATAACTTTCCCACACTTGCTGAGTACCCACAGTACTCAAACTTGCTTTTCTGTTGGTTTATATTGTTGCTCAGGTCAAGAGAATGATGTGGTGTTTAATGACCAAGACTTTGGTCCCGAGGAAGGATTCTAGGTTCACGGAGTCCCCGGGCAACGCCTGTGACGGAGCCCACAAGATTTACATTCCGCTGCTGTTTTATTTATCTATTATGAACTTGTTATCGTCCATCGAGACGTATGCTATGTAAGACTTATTTATACTCGACACCTGGCTTGTAATATGATGATGCTTCACTATTTTATCGTCACATGTATGAGAAAATGATCCTGGCATACATGTGACATTCACTCGGTTGTTCTTCGGAGAAACCGGGTGTGACAGAACCCTCACATGATTAGTCTTAAACTTGGATATGGTGGAATTGTGTTATTTAATTACTCAAGTTGGAATATGGTAATTGATGGTCATTGAATATGAGTAACCTTGGATGGATATTAGCGGTGGAAAATGAACGATTGGATTATGCAACGGATTTTGGAAAGGTTCTTCAGTGATGATGATAGTTTAGGATGGGTTTGACCTCACTTAGTAAATATAGGTTGTTTTGTAACTTTGTGAACTAAATGTGCTTTTGTTCAATGAACTTTTATTGCTATCCATTTTTTGCCACAGTCACTCTTTTCTCACACTTGCTGAGTACGACAAGTACTCACACTTGCTGCTTCACACGTCATTCAGCTACAGAAGAATATTGGGAGGATCATGGAGAAGGCAACGTGGAGTACTAGGTGTGCATTCCTCACCGTCGATTACCTGTGGACTTGGAGCTGCCGATTCTAGTTATTTTCCGCTGCTATTGTAATAAAGATTCGTTATGAGCTGTTGTAATAAAAAGTACTCTTATGATATGGTTGTAATCTGTTTACCATCAATGATGTCACAAAGTATGTGTGGAACGGAATCCTGGGCACTCATATGCCATTCCTAGTTTGATTTAAAAACCGGGTGTGAAAGAGGTGGTATCAAAGCCATGTTCACAGTAGAATGCGAGTATAGATAGCACCGGAGCCGTTAGATAAGTAATATAGAACAATATTCATAAATATCACTTGGTCATGTGGTGGTTGAGAGCAGCTCTTCAGAGGAGGACCTAGTGGAGGTTGAGCCTGTGGAGGATGAGCTAGAGGACGCCCCTGAGGAGGAGGAGCCACACAAAGACGCACCATCCGAGGAGGAGCCACACCAGTACGCACCTCGGGAGGAGTACCACGCAAACTGGCACCAAGAGGAGGACCTTTACGGAGCAGTTCCACCACCCCTTGCTCCAGTTGGAGGCGGCAGAGGCTCTGGTGACGTATTGGAGGAGTTCCACTCTTCAGGGACACTTGACCACAACATTTGACTCGGTGACTTTCGATCCCCTTAACCTTAGCCATATACAATGATTTCGGTCGCCACCAGGTCTCGCCAGCGGTACTTTCGCCGATCTAGAAGGCATCGAAAATAAATTATCTGCATCCGGTATTGCATCCCAGGCCTTGTGCATCCCTGTCTAGATTTTCACCATGTGTCCAAATTACTGATGTCAAAGTAGGGTTAGTGTTAGGATTAGTATTTAGAGTTAGGATTTAGTGTTTAAATTTTATTTTTTTAGGATTTGTTAGTGTTTTAGCGTTTAACATATGAAAAAATTTAATAAAATCAATGTTTTAAATTAAAATTGGACATGTAGGCGGGGATGCACAGTCGGCTCGATGCATACCGAATACAAAGAATTCGGTTTACAAGACATCACCGGCATTCACCCTGTCCAATTTGGCTAGAGCTGTCGCTGGACTACGTGGCCTATACCAACTCTCCGTGGGGAGATGGACCCGGAGGACACCGTTGCTTCCGCCGCCATCAGTAGAATGATGGATGCTGCTTCCGCTTCACTCCCCGTCTACGCCGATTTCTTCGATGCCTTCCGGACGACTTCGACGACAAGGGCCTCGACTGCTTCCAGGCACTCCATCGATCCCCCTCCTGCACTATTCCTCCTCCCTCTCCCGCATAGTCCAATCAACCTGCATAGTGGGAATTCTTTGCGAGCAAGCGGCTATCCAGTTCCTCGCCTTGGGGACTAGAAATTCTTTGTGATTTTGTGAGCGCACAACAAACATCTACTATACTAGTCGTGTTGTATGTATTGTCAGCTTTGTTTTACGGTAAAGAAAACACACTTCAGTCAACATGGTAACTGAAAGTTGAATGTACTTCATATCGATATATAATATCATGCTTGTTCCTGATTGAATCAGCAACACATTTACATAAATGAATTGTGAGCCGCCCACTCGATGCACAACTTGAATTTGAATGGGAAGTTGATGTAGAATGCAATCAATGTTTTCTGGATGTTTATTTATGAGCCTTTTCTTTTATGTTCTTAGTTTGTTCAGTCATTTCTCCTCCGCCATTGAGAGGACAAATCAAACCTGATGAGCGCACGAGATCCGACAGGTGTGGGATGGGTCACAATTATTATGCGCCGGTCTCGATGCAGATTTTAAATTTCATCTGCCGTCTCTCTTGTTTTCAAATAGTTTTTGCTCCATCTAAGTTGAAACTGATCCCTCGCCATATCTAATTATAGCATGAGGTGAGCTAGTCTTATGTTGAAAACCTGTGCAACTTACATCCAACGCCACTTGTGAGCATCTATCAACCATTTTGGACGAACACGATGACCATTGCTTGCAAGGAGAAGATGGATCGCTTGTCAAAACTAGGAGGGAGACACCTCTCCCACCTAAAAAACATTCTCTGTAACAGTTTTGTACATCCTGTCTTGTACAATACCTTGTAGATTTCTATCACGTGTCTCTCACATAAATCTTAAAGCAGTTGACGAATAAATAAAAATATTATCTGATTAATTTAATTTTATCAACTGTTTTAAAATTCATATAAGTGACACGTGGCAGAATTGTAATAGGTATTACACATAGCTGGATTTATTTTTTCCCTCCCACCTTTCCACGCGAGCCACGCAACCCCGCTGCGTCCGGGGACCGGCCCCACGCCACATGTCGGATGGGCCACTGCCCCGCACTGCACCAGTAATCAGACGGCCCAGCACGTCCCAATACTGTCGTTGGGGGCCCACTTTGACGTGCGCGACGGTTTGGAAACTCATGTCGTCGTCGCGATAAAGATAGAAACCGAAAGAAGGCCAACATCCTCGTTCAGCTACCTTGTGGGACCGCAAGGAAGGTTCCGTCATCGACCACGAGCTCCTACTCGGGTGGGGCCCGATGGCATTGACTGCGGTGAACGGGAAACGAAAGTCTCGGGCCGCAGACATAAATTGCTACGGGCACACGCGGTTGGTGCTGTCGGGTCTCTCTGTTTCGTCTCCTCGTCGGAATACCGCACCTGCCACTGTGCCCGCCGCTCCCCGCCCGCCGTGGACGGTGCCGGGTCCGTGCCCCTCGCCGCTTCCCTTCGAGTAACATCGCGGTGACTTTGTCGCCCGGTTTCGTTTTTTTCCTCGATTCTTGATTTCAGATTTTTTCTGATAAGACGGGGGGTTTTGTTTCTTGGTTCCCCCGCAGGCACCCGCATATGCAGGGGAGCGCGTCGTGGTGCCGCGCCGCCGACTTTGCCGCCGCATGGGACGCCGAGCAGCTGCAAAAGCGGCAGCGCTGCCAGGTAGGAATTTCCGGCCTTTTATTATTTTCTATTTACGCGCTCGAGTCTCGGTCTTTCAGTTAGATTATCTGTGCGATTCTTCCGCTCATCGGGAAACGCGATCGCTTCGTTCGTGTGACTGGGGTTCCCGTGGCGGCGCTGCGGCGTATGGCGCTGGGGTTTTGGCGAAAGCTCTGTTCTTTGGGCTGTAAAAGTTCTCGAATGGTAAGAATTCGCTTTATTTTAGCCGGGTTTGCTTGTGTTTGTATGCTAGATGTTTGTGGGATTCGTCTTGTTTGAGTGCTCTCGTTTCGGATTTACAATGGAAGGTTGTCGTGGTTGAATTTACCATGGAAGCAGGGTTTTGGGTTCTAGGCTTTAGGGACGATTTGGTTCTAGATCGGGGTTTGTCGTTGTTGTTTGGGAGTTGAATTTTACTTCTCTTTGCTCTAAAGTTTGATTGGGGGAAGGATTAGATGTTTCCGGTACCTTGATTGAACATTGTTTTGGGTTGACAATCCAGTTTTTTTCATCTACGGATTTCCTCAACTATATACTCTGCATTGTTAATTCCGTTCTTTTCTCGAGGCTACAATTGACTGATTCCATCCTTTTGTTCCTCGAATTACTTGTGTTGTATAATGTTGTTCTAAATTGCAACGTTGTTTTATCGGGCCTTTATATGATTGATTTTGTAGATGTTGGGGCTCTGTTTTCACTATGACACAGTTCTATGTTTCTGCGGCCTAGTAAAGTCATGGATTATTACACTAATATGGGTCCTAAATTATGCTGCGGGTCCTAAACTTCTTTCACGTAGCAATGCGTATTGTCCCCACCTGAGATGCCCCATACAAAATCCACTGCACTCAAACTATATGCCTTAAATCCTGAAAGTTTTATATGAAATCCACATGGTATAAGCAAGATGTAGAAACTTTCCGCAAGGTGCATTCATACACAGTTGAGATGAGCATCCATGATACAACCAGTGAACTCTAATCAGTGCAAACTTGATTGTGACTCTAATCAGTGCGAACTCCATAACAAGACCTTGATGTACAATCTGCAGAGACATTTTCGGCCATGTTATTGTTCTATGGTTTATATTCTTCAATTCATAAGTCTGGGATATCAATCTTAGAGAGGCTGGGATGCCCATTTTGTTATGTGAATCTATGTAGTGATTTCTTTATGCGTGATCAGGTAAAAGATGAAAATTTAAATCATAGTGATTGTCCAAGTTCTCCTGTTCTTTAGTTTGGAACTCTCTGCAGTATGTCATTACAAAGATTGTATTACAACTTAGCTCGTTTCCATAAAATATACAACCGATCAGGCCATGGTGTTGTGAATTCTATGATAAGCTTGTAGACATTTATCAGGATAGCTATGCTTTTCTCCTGTTTCTTACTGTTATATTTGCAAATTTTGCCATCAAAGCTGCAGCTAGAGTTTTGTTAAACAATAAAATTTAACAAATGGCTGAATAAATAAGGAACTATCAGAGCAAATCCCAGGTGGTGTGTGTGCAATCAATGTGTTGACATAAGGCTGAATTAGACCCTTGTTATTCAGGATAAAATGTAACAAATGGCTGAATAAAATTAGCATGATTATTTTTCATATATTCTCATCATCTCTACATCCACAGACAACATGGAAAGTACAAGACAAATTGATTGTAGGGGTGATTAACAAACCAATGATTTCATTTTGATCACTACATTTTTTTTCTCACTGTTTACCTTGATGTACAAACTGCAGAGACATTTTTGGGCATGTTGTTGTTCTATGGTATATATTCTTCAATTCGTGAGTCTGGGAGGGAGTTCTCAGTTATTGTTATCTGGGCAGAAAAGTGGTGTATTTAGTGGGAAAGATGATGTGCCCGTGTGGGAGGGTTAATTTTGTAAATGAGCAGCAGAGGCCTATTATATGCTCTATTAGAACATCAGTAACATTAGCTTTTTTACTCTATGTGAATCTACAGTATAAAAGTATGCGAGGAGGAAACCTTCGCTTCTGCTTTTCAAAAAAGATACAACGCTATACTTTCTATAGTTCTTTTTAAGTCACTGACTGGACCTCTAAGAAGCAAATTCCCAATAGAATGGAGACAAATTAATTGATGGATAGTTCTCCAAAGTCCAAATATATCTAATCCAATAAACACTGGAATGTATCACAGTGAACAATTAACGATGAGTATCATGGCATGACTGTGTTACTGAGAAATTAGACTTGTTGCACTACCTATGTCGATGTACTCCTTTTTCCTAATCCCGGTTCTATAGCCCTACAAATTGTAGGACATGGGATGATGAAAGATTAATTATTCTTCTTCGCAGTTGTTTATCAGGGGAAGGGGAGCCCTGGCGCAGTGGTAAAACTGTTGCCTTGTGACCTTGAGGTCATAGGTTCAAGTTATGGAAACAACCTTTTGCAAAAATGCAGTGAAAGGCTGCGTACAAAAGACCCAAATGGGTCGGACCCTTCCCCAGACCCTGCACAAGCGGGAGCTACATGCACTAGGCTGTAGTTGTTTATCAGGCAAGCAGATGTTGCAGTTGAACCTTCTTGTTTGTTCATGAGCCAATGTTCATCTTATTGCAGACCATATTTAGCAATGTGTTTACTGTTCTTTTATTAAAAATATACTGAACAATATCTTAGTAAGATTGATGTTTTACAGGGTTCTTCTGATAATCAAGTTGGGTCTAGCTCAGAGAACAATTCACTTCAAGCATCTGGGCCTGAATTTAAAGTTGACAATGATGAAAATGAAAAAGATTACTATTTTGATGATGGAGAAGATGGCTGCTATGATGATGATGATGATCATGATGAGGGATCTGACTATGAGATTAACATGGTTGATTTTAATCAACAGCTGGCTGATAAATTTGATGGTCTAGATCTTCCTCCTGGTGTTGAGGCTATTGTGCCATGGTTGCTGAAAGATTCAACGGATGGGCCTGGCACATTTAAGTCAATGAAAGAAATAGACGATGAAATTGCTACAAAATACAAGTTTTTCAAGCAGTTCAATACTGTTGAGGATTTCTCAGATCATCATTATGCTAAAAACTCTGTTGGAAAGGTGTGACCTTGCACACATGTTTGCTTTAGTCCAGAACCTTTTTTTGTCTCAGTGTAATATTTAAACTTTTACAGCCTAGGAAAGAATGGGTGAAAAGAATCCAGCATGACTGGAGTCTGCTGGAGAAAAATTTACCAGGTCAGCATCTGCAAGAGCAATTGTATCACCTTGTTGCAGCAATACATCTCTTCTTTCATTGATTATATTCATCCCTCTGGCATTTTAGGAATCTGCTCCAGTTGTAACTTCTGAAGCTCAAATGTATCTTAAAAATACGTGAAAGATAAAAATATTCATTATGTGTACTCTCTCTTTCTTTATATCTGAATATTGTTCTGTTGTGCAGCGTTAATATATGTCCGTGTCTCAGAAAACCGAATGGACCTTCTCAGAGCCGTAATGATTGGACCTCAAGGAACACCCTACCATGATGGCCTTTTTTTCTTTGATGCTCATTTTCCTGCTTCTTATCCTGCAACTCCTCCAGTGGATATTCAAAACTCAGGCAATTTTTGTGCAATATACTTCCACATATTGATAAGACTTCTGTCCTGATTCTTTTGCAGGTTGTACACTATCATTCTGGAGGGCTACGACTTAATCCGAATCTGTATGCCTGTGGAAAAGTCTGTCTTAGCCTCCTAGGCACTTGGCATGGCACTTCTTGTGAGAAGTGGAACGCAGCTCAATCTACCATGCTACAGGTTCTAATCTCCATTCAAGCTCTCGTTTTGAATGAGAAGCCATACTTCAATGAGCCAGGATACGAACGCACTGCCAATACTGCCGATGGTCAGATACAAGTGCTGGAATATAATGATAGAGCATTTGAGTATTCATGCAGGACGATGCTATACTCGCTTCGAAGACCTCCACAGGTATTTATTTTGTTTTGATTTTGATAGTAACAGCTCTTGTAATTTGGGACAGCGTTGACTCGTTCCACACGTATTAAAGCTGTCAAATGGTGAGGATATAAACGATATGTGGCACTTAATTATATTGTATTTTGTGCACGGCTTGGCAGTAGTATTTTACTTGGACACCTGCTCCTTTCAGAAATTAGGTCATGACTCACGAGCTCATTGGATGGTAAAGGTAGAGGACCAGAGTGACTATGTTGGTAGTTCCTTTCATTGTATTTTGCATTCTGCTTGGTAGTAGCAGTTACTGGAACACCTTGACCGACAATTACATCTTGTCAGGTTTCGACACCTGTCCATTTCCAGTTACATTTCATGAGTTCATTTTAGCCAATCAGAAAGCTAAATCTCCACATTTGGTTCTGACATTATGTCCAAGCAACATTACTTAATATGCAAATAGTTGTTTACTTTTGATGCTGTAGCATGCAATTCCATCTTTGGTTAATGTGTTTTTTATCCCTGTTGCCGAAAAGAAACATAGGCTTGTCAGAGCTACGTGCAGAAAACCTAATGTTATTTATGTTTTATGATGCTTGTTTCAGCACTTTGAAGACCTTGTTGCCGGCCACTTCCGTGAACGTGGCCATGCAATTCTGGCTGCGTGCAAATACTACATGGAGGGCCATGAGGTTGGGTCCAGAGTCCCTGAGGAAGAGGACAAGGGTAAGGAAGAATGCAAATACGGGGAAGGATCCAGCAGTAGCAGTGCGGCAAAGCCGCAGCAGAATAAGTCAGTGTTGCAAACTTGTCGTTCTCCATCTTTTAAGACCAACATTGGGTTTCTATTTGAAGAGCTCTTGATGGAATTCAACGTGAAGGGTGCTGACACTGCAAAGTTCCGTGCTGAGAAGTTGAAGAACCAGCAGGCTGCTGCTTGAAAGGCATTAACTGCAGATTTCCTGACTCTTGAGGTTCCGAATGAAGTGAAAACCAAATAAGGTGTTGGTTTCGCTTTAGCCTTAGGAATGATATATAGATAGATTCTTTTTTCTTTGATTCGCTTTACTAGGTCTGCTATGAACTTGAAAAACCTGGATGGTATTATACTCCCTCCGTTCTGAATTAATTGACGTTTAGGACAGCTAATCTAGTTTAAATTGAACTAAATTTTTTGTCCTAAACGTCAATTAATTCAGGACGGAGGGAGTATTCTTTTTTCAAAAACTGATGGTATTATATTCTAATTCATAGTGATTGGCTATTTTAAATATCATCTACCTCGTATGGTGTCCCATCTCGTTTGAACTGGCTATAGGCTTCGACAGCATTAAGCCATCAACAGCATCAACCTGACACGCTGGTAGCATCAAACGGCAGGTTTTCGTTCTCGTCCTTTGGTTTTGGCTATCCTTTTTTTCATGGAGGAATCGGATTTTGAGGCTCCTGGAGAATAACGGACGAAAGCAATTAGCATGCAAGGTCGGTCCACTGGCGGCATGTGAATGTCATCTCCAACAGCAAGAAGGACGTCCAACAAAGGGCCAACGTTGGTAAGTAGAGGCAACTGTCTAAGATCAAACCATTGTAGATTGACCAGGCAGAAAGGTGTCCGTAGGTCCATGCGCTCCATCAGGTCCGTCATTTCACTTTCAGCATCTTTTTGGGTGAACTGGTGAATGTCGTGTAGATGCCAAAACGAGGCTCGAGAATGTTGAACATATGTGGATGATGGCTGATGGCCTTGACCGTAACCGTGAGCACACGAGCCGACGTCAGCCGCAAGAGGTGCATGCTCTCTCGGTCGGGCTCCTCAGGTCGCCTCCCACATGGCGGCGAGGCCGAGGCCTATTATTGATGTCTCTTGGTAGCGTACGTTGTCAATGATAGTATGGAGGACATAGTGAGCTTGGTGAAGTCATAACGTGTTCCGGGCTTGCCATGGCATGCGTAGGACCATGTCGATGTCGTCCGAAAAGGTTAGTGATGAAGGTGTTAATGTCGAAGTCATCCCACCGGAGAACCATTAGTAAGCCGTTGCACTTGCCCTGGCTTTGAACACGACTCCCAAATGCCGGTGCGAAGCCATGGTCAACCAAATAGATGGGGATGCCCATCTCATGGGCGAGCATGTCATCAAGGATGGAGATGTGCGCGTGGTAGAGGACACCGTAAAGGCCCATGATGTGCCCTCCATTGCCAAGGATTGCCAAGATCTTGTCGGTTTCCATGTCAAGGAGTCTGTCATGAAGCCTGTGGAAGGAGCGCATGCACTCATGCCCAGATGGATAATTATAGAACAGTCGAAGCAAAGTAGCTAACAACGATGGACTAGCACGTGCATCCATGCTTAGGAGTTAGAACCGTAGAAGGGGTGGCACCATCCACAAGAGATGGTGCAGTGCCTCCCAAAACAATAGCTTCGAGGTCTGCTAGAGGGCCAAGATGCCCCTTTGTAGGGGTCAGGACGACCATACACTACAAAAAAACGATATATTTTTGTGGGCTATAATTATATTTATGGGCCCCTATGAAAACAATTTTATTTTCGTGAGCCAAACATTAGCTCACGAAAATAAGAGATAATTTCGTCGGTCTTTGCTAAGACTCACGAAAATAAACTATATTTTCGACGGTCATCTATAAGACTCACGAAAATAGACGATATTTTCGTCGGCTATCTACAAGGCTCACGACAATATCATAGGCCCGGTCTGCGGTTCAGGACAATAGCATATACTTTTGTGGGCTTTGGGACTAGCTCACGAAAATAAGTCCGAATAACCTAACCTGCCCGAGCGACATATCTGCTGCCGAGCCGCCGCTGCCCCCGCCATGAAAGCCGGCGAGCACTACAAGAAACATCGCAATTAACGAGGGTGAAAAACCGTCGTAAATAAGCGCATTACCCTCATAATTAAGCTATTTGCAACGGTATTTACTTATTTACGACGGTTTGTAGCCGTCAAAAATAAGGCATCGTAAATAAGGTTATTTACGATGGTTACCGTCGTAAATAAGTTTGTTTACAACGGCTGGATTTAGCCGTCGTAAATAAGTCCCACGGGCCACGTGGCATGGCGGGAAACGTATTTACGACGGGGTGTAGGCCGTCGTAAATACTAGAGCCACCCCGTTGTAAATAACAGGCGCACTATTTACGACGGTAGAGCCACCCCGTCGTAAATAATAGGCGCTTATTTACGACGGTACTGTATATATAACCGTCGTAAATAAGGTTTAAAAAAAAACAGAAAATGCTGACCGCTGGCTCTATGGCCAGTCCACTGGCTCGATGGCCAACACACAGGCAGTCATATACACGATACACGATCACAATCATAGAAAGTGCCACGATACACGATCTCAATCATATGCAGTCATATATCACAAGTCCATCATCACAAGCAGTCACATGACACTATACACACCAAACTACACATTACTACCACGGCCGCTACCTTCGGAGCCCGTAAAATCATCCTCGAGCCGTCTACCCACTCCTGGCACGTGTGGCGATGGAGTGCGAGCCTCTGTTCAAGCATATATTACTAGAATTAAGTAAGTTGAACTAGTTTTAACTTCATTTGAGCAAGTTTAACTATATAATGCTATATTTGAGCAAGTTCAAAGTGTTTTGGTTATATTTGAGAAAGTTCAACTATGTTTGTCTATAATAGAGCAATGATAACTAAGTTTAGTTATATTTGAGTAAGTTTAGTTATAATTAACCAAGTATGTCTAAATAAACTTAAGAGAGGTTCGTTTTTACCTGAGCTCCTGTAGTCGGCACCTGTGGCTGCTCTAGCTCGATCATCGGTGGTGGCTCCCACCGTGAAAGCTCAGCCTGCTGTCCAGCCGTCATAGCCTGTGAATACAAACTATTAGCACATTTTTGTATTTATTATTTTGAAACATATACATATTTGAACGACAATTACTTACCGCCATTGCCGCCTGAAACTCTAGCATGTACGAGTTGAGATACTCGTCCCTGGCCCTAGTGGTTGCGGCCTGTCGCTCTCGCTCTTGTCGGAGCTCCTCCTGAGTCCTCTCTCTCTCTCTCCAGAGCTCCTCCTGTGTCCGGCGGAGCTCCTCCTGGACACTCTGGAGCTCCAGCAAGCTAGATCGGCTGCAAGAGCCAGCCTGCTGAGAGGAAGAGGACCTGGAGGGTCGTGCCTGCCTAGAGTCGACCACTCCTTGGAAGATGCCGAACCTACATAAAGAAGAAAGTTTATTAGATTTTCATCGACCACTCCAACAAAGTCATAGATAGTAATTGTGGAAGATGAAACTCACCGATCGTGAGGTTTTCTGCGTCCACTTGCGTACACGACTTCTGGGATGATTGTTGGCGCGTTCTGCCAATCATACTCCTCGCCGCAAAGCCTTCGTACCTCCTGGCTGTACCTTGTTTATAAATAAGAAAACAAAAGAACATCAGCTAATTTGATTAAGAGAATTCAATACATGTGATGAGACGACTCACTAGTGCCTCTGTCACCGACTGAGAGCAGAGCTGGTCGGGCTATGATGGATCACTTCCTCTGTGACCTCTCTTCCACACCTCAATCGGTGGGGGCTCCTGACCAGTTGCGCGCTCCTATGGATGCACGTGTTAGCACAATGAAAATATAAAACATAAACAAACATTATACTTGTTAAATTACACTTACAAGATGTTTTTTTGACCGCAAATACCCATCAGCACAAAAAAAGTGAGACAAGTCCGTCCCTATGCTTTCTCAACGACTGCGGGAGAGGGTCTGGAAATCCTCACTCCCCCACCGTAAGCAAAGGGCCTCGTACGCCTCCGGCCTACCTTCTAGCCATTGGACTCCTCCACGACACTACACAAATATCTTATTAGTTGAAAGCACTTTAAATAGAATGAGATAATTGAACAAAAAAATTGAGAATTTACCTCCATGTATTGCTCCATAGTCAGGTACGTGGAAGACGCTGCCTTGAAGTGGCCCAACTCTTGCTCGTCCGGATGTAGCTTGAAATATTTGTTGGTAGATTGAATTCGGGCGCTCAAAAAGCTTGAGTCACGAGCTTCCCGGCGTTGTAGTGGAAGACTAATCGGGCGTGGTCCACCGCGCCCTCGTCCTCCAAACGGTACCGTGCCTTGCATAACAAATTTATAAGTAATTGTATTTAACGTATTATAGACTACATTTGATATGCTTACCATGAAGTCGGACCATACAGCCTTCTGGTGGTTGTCGTGAGTCACGTCCTGTGCTGTTGCGTAATCGTCCCATGACGTGACGGTGACACCGTTCACTACACCTAGGTAGTGTAAACGGATCAGACCACACAGGACACGGTTCACCTACTTGTGTCGTCCTTGACCCGAGAAGGAGTCATCGTACCAACCCCTAGAATTATGAATCATTATATATATATATATGTATATGTATATATATATAAGCTTAGAAAAACCTAAATTGAAGTGTAAGATATTGACTTACATATCGCCAACCGGACGGATAACTATCCGATCCAATGGGTTTGCTGGAGCAGGAGGAAGACTCACAAAGTGACTGCTCCTAGTCTTGCGCACCCGACGAGGCTCCTCATCAGGTGACCCAGAAGAGTGATCAGTTGAGAAACCTCCTGGCCCAGAACCACCGGACCCAGAAGCCGGCTGCGAAGGGTGGTCAGCCACTAGTAGTGGCTGCTGTGGACCGCACTCCTCGGAGTAATCGGACGAAGAGTCGTCCTAGAAATTGTATATATATGAATGTAGTACTTATGTAATTTAAGAAATTAAGAAAATTGAAGAAGATGCTATTTACCCCTGAAGACCGCATTACTGCCACATTTCTAACTTGCAGCTCTGGTACCTGGCTCAACAACGCAGCCCTCCTACTAGCGCTGAGCTGGCTACCCCGAAATGCCTTGCTCGAGGAGGTGGGCAGAAAACCCCTCACCGGTGGCTTGTCGCCCTTGCTCTTTCCCTTTCTCCTACTTGACGACATCCTGTTCAATGAACAATTATTATTTATTGAATTCAATTAATAATAAGGAAGATAATAGAAAAGAAGATAATAGAATTCAACCGTGACTGGTTTTTGTTTTGTAGGATCGAAGTACACGTGTAAAGCAACTACAGGGCGGGGTGAATGGTAGATAAAAAACTTTTCAGCGGAAGCAACAAAACAACCCTCAGCAGAAAACCGATATGTTAAAGAAACCGTGTGTGCAACTAATCTAAACGTGTTCAACTGTGACAAAACTAGTATAGATTGTAGAGAATCAAGTCACGAAGACGTCACAACAAGAATCATAAAAATCCGTTGAGAGAAACTCAAGTTACGATCGAAAGATCGAACAAAGGTCAATTTGTCCTACGCGAGAAAAAACAGTTCTAGAATACTGCAAAGAAACTCGTGTAGATCAGAAACCACAAATTCAATGACCGTAAAATTTTCACAGATGATAGATAATCAAGTTGTGAAGACAATCCAAAAAGAATCACATCAATTAGATCTGTAAAACTCGAGTTATGATAAAATCACCGAAGCAAGGTAGTGCTGAACAGAAACTCGACGAGAAAAACTTGTCTGAAATAAGTCGGACGAACAAGGCACAAAAGTTCCTTTAGAATACGAATTTTATTTATCAAAACACAAGAGGAACAGCCCCAAAGTCGTGCACACACGAGCCTTGGCCTCCCTTTATTATATAACCAGCCCTAAGGCCAACCCAATTCAAACTAGACTCCTACTCCTACTTGGATTCAAACTGTAACTTTCCAATACTGCTCAAGACTCTTCTACAGGCAGATAGAAGCAATCTTAAGACTTCCAAACACCTAAGTAACGTCCCAAACATTCCTAAAACAACTCAAATTCGTGACCCACATGAAATCCTATCATAACCAACTCAAAACTTTCCATATTTGAGTCAAACACGACTCAGCCGCAGCCTGAGTCCATAACCTAGTCGGTTGGACCTTTCCGACCAATTCTTTACGTCCACATCTCTTCATCACGCCTTGGAACCATGCAGCCACGTCCATGCACTCCTTGCACATGTGCAAACATCTTCCAACGACGTCCAAGATACCTTCATATGCATTGTTCTTGATTCAAACATACTGCGCAACCTCCGATCAACTCAACCACAATTCCTCCCGAACTTGGTTGTTAAACCTCATCTTCTCCCTAAGACTAGTTCAATGGATCCTGTCACCAGCCATGTCTTGAACTCAAGCAACACCTGCACATGAATAAACAACCAATACTTCCGAGCACAAGTCCTCGACTTGACTCTCGTTAGTTCCGAAACTACAACATCTTACGTGAGCACCTCACATAAGCATGTTGTAATCCATAGAAAAATTTATAGGAGGATGAGTCCCGATCTTCCGAGAGGTAGGGTAAACTTGATTGGGTGGAGATCTCGACGTTGATGATCCAAGGCTCTGAACGAACAAAATCCCGCAATCACTACACCACTGCTCCGTTGGTTATCACTCGTGTCACACGAATGACCTCGCCACGAAGGCTTATCCCTGCAAGCGCAATCAAGGACACAAGCAAGAACAGAGAAGTTACAATCAAAACTGAATTGATCACAAATTTGGGGTCTCACAACCGATGATCAGCGACACTGTTCAATGACAGATTGTAACTAAGCAAAACCCGCTGTTTGTGATGGCGGCTAGGGGGTATAAAGGAGGTGGAGGACGACAAGGGGGGTGCTGGGGTCGTGACCTAACCCTAAGACACGTACATAATGGACTTGGACTCGATACAAGGCCCAATGGCCCAACTAGGTGATGCAACACCCTGATAGACTCTAAACTTTATATTGTTTTAAAGTTTCCCGTCGACTCCAAGGGAATTTTAACGTGGGGCCAGTTCCATTGGAAAGTTTATCCTCTCAGCTTTCCGTGCATATGTAGAACGTCAAAAACGGAGTCGATATGCCTCCTGTGCATCCATTTTAAGGTGGACTGCTCCTGGGCCCGAGTTGGACTCGAGTTTGAGTTGGGCTCGGTCTCTAACTTTTTGTTGGCGTATTTTCTGGTCCTCCACGCCTCCAAACCCCTCTCCATGTATCTCCATGTCCTCTCCATGGTTCCTAATCATAATTAATCCATTAGGTAGCAACATACTCTCAAAATTCACATATAAAGAATTGTTCAGGATCGAGCTCACCTCTAAATTCAGTTGTCGTGCTCGAGCTCTAGTAATTGGACCTTGCATGTCTAACATATGAGTGTTGTGTATATCTGCAGGAGTGATGTCCACATCATCCTCCCCCTCTTGCATTGGAGTCGTCCTCGACTCAAGCTCATCTTCTTCTCCCAAGTATGGCTTCAAATCTGAAATGTTAAATGTGGGACTAACCTCAAACTCAGGAGGCAACTCAAGTTTATATGAATTGTCATTTATCTTCTCAAGAACCTTAAAAGGTCCAGCAGCACGTGGCATGAGTTTGGACTTTCTCAAATCCGGGAACCTATATTTTCTCAAATGAACCCACACCAAATCACCGGGTTCCAATTTTACCTCCTTCCTACCTTTACTAGCAGCAATGCGATACTTTTCATTCATTTTTTCAATTTGTAACTTAGTAGTTTCATGCAACTTAAGAATAAATTCAGAACGTTGTGTAGCATTTAAGTTCACAATTTTAGTATGTGGTAAAGGTAGCAAATCAATTGGAGCACGAGGATTGAAACCATAGACTACCATAAACGGACTTAACTTGGTTGTGGAGTGAATAGACCTGTTATAAGCAAACTCAATATGTGGCAAACACTCCTCTGACAACCTCAAATTGTCTTTCAAAACAGCCCACAACATAGTAGATAAGGTACGATTAACTACCTCCGTTTGCCCATCAGTTTGTGGATGACAAGTAGTAGAAAACAGCAACTTTGTTCCCAATTTATACCATAAAGTTCTCCAAAAGTGACTCAAAACTTAGCATCCCTATCAGAAACAATAGTATTGGGAACACCATGCAAACACACAACCTCATTAAAGAACAAATCAGCAACATGTGAAGCATTATCGGTCTTGTGGCAAGGTATAAAATGAGCCATTTTAGAGAAACGATCAACAACCACAAAGACACTATCCCTCCCCCTCTTTGTTCTAGACAATTCTAAAATAAAGTCAATAGAAATATCCTCCCAAGGTGCACTAGGAACCGGAAGAGGCATATAAAGACCATGTGGGTTAAGTCGAGACATAGCTTTGTTGCATGTCGTGCAACGTGAAACGTAGCGCTCCACATCACGCCTCATTCGTGGCCAAAAGAAGTGAGCGGACAACACATCCTCTGTCTTTTTAACACCAAAATGTCCCATCAAACCACCTCCATGCGCTTCCTGCAACAACAAAAGACGAACGGAGCTAGCTGGAACACACAGCTTGTTAGCACGGTAGAGAAGGCCTTCACGCAGCAGGAATTTTTGCCACGTTCTTCCCTCTCTACAATTTCCAAAGGCATCTTTGAAGTCCAAATCAGTAGCATATAACCTCTTTATGGTTTCCAAACCAAAGATTTTATGAGAAAGTTGGGATAGTATGGTATAACGTCTAGATAAAGCATCGGCAATCACATTGTCTTTCCCTTTTTTATGTTTAATGATGTAAGGAAATGATTCTATGAACTCAATCCATTTAGCATGACGTTTGTTCAGATTAGCTTGTCCTTTAAGATACTTCAAAGACTCATGATCTGAATGTATGACAAATTCTTTAGACAATAGGTAATGTTGCCAAGTTTGCAAGACACACACTAAAGCATAAAGTTCTTTGTCATATGTAGAATAATTCAGCGAAGGCCCATGCAATTTTTCACTAAAGAAGGCAATAGGTTTACCTCCTTGAATTAGCACTCCTCCAATGCCAATGCCGCTCGCGTCACATTCAAGCTCGAAGGTCTTCTCAAAATCAGGAAGTTGCAGCAATGGTGCTTGTGTGAGCTTTGACTTGAGAACATTAAAAGCTTGTTGTTGTGCTGGTCCCCATCAAAACGGCACTCCATGCTTTGTCAACTCGTGGAGAGGTGCCGCAATGGTGCTGAAATCCCGCACGAAACGCCGGTAGAAACCTGCGAGACCAAGAAAACTCCGAACCTGTGTGACCGTAGTCGGAAGTGGCCAGCTCGTGATGGCAACAATCTTTGCCTCGTCCACCTCAATGCCCTGCAAGTAACAACATACCCAAGAAAAGACACACGATCGGTACAAAAGGTGCACTTCTCAAGGTTACCATATAAACGTGCATCGCGCAAGACATTAAAAACAACACGCAAATGTTCAATATGCTCATCATATAACTTGCTGTAAATAAGGATATCATCAAAGTAAACCACCACAAATTTACCAATGAAAGCACGTAAAACCTCATTCATCAACCTCATGAAAGTGCTGGGCGCATTAGTTAAACCAAATGGCATGACTAACCATTCATAAAGTCCGAATTTAGTTTTAAAAGCAGTTTTCCATTCATCACCTAAAGCCATACGAATCTGATGATATCCACTACGCAAATCAATCTTGAAGAAAATAACAGAACCACTCAACTCATCAAGCATGTCATCCAATCTAGGAATAGGATAGCGATAACGAATGGTAATGTTATTGATGGCTCTACAATCAACACACATGCGCCAAGTGCCATCTTTTTTTGGAACCAAAATAATAGGAACAGAACAAGGACTAAGACTCTCACGAATGTAACCGCGGTCCAGAAGATCTTGGACTTGTCGCTGAATTTCCTTAGCCTCGTCGGGGTTGGTCCAGTAGGCAGCACGGTTTGGCAAGCTCGCCCCTGGAACCAAATCAATCTTGTGCTCAATGTCTCGCACATGTGGTAATCCAGGGGGTATCTCTGATGGAAAAACATCCATATATTCCTGCAAAAGGTTAGCAACAACAGGTGGCAAGACAATGGATGTATCCTCAATGGAATATAAAGCATGTTTGCATACTAAAGCATAGCAAGTTCCATTAGAGGCATATAAATCATCAAGATCAGATTTAGTTGCAAGCAAAATAGGATTTTTCAACTTAATAGGTTGCTGAATTTCATAATTGAAAACACCCTTTTGCTTAGCATTATTCTTTTTCTCCTGCTCAAATTGTACAATTTCAGTGGGACTCATAGGAAGCAACACAATTTTCTTGCCCTTATGCATGAGAGTATACTTATTAGATCGACCATGGTGAATAGCATCAGTATCAAACTCCCAAGGACGTCCCAACAAAAGAGAACAAGCATCCATAGGTACCACATCAAAATCAGCAAAATCATGATAAGAACCAATGGAAAAATGTATCCTTGCTGTTTGTGTTACCTTAACCTTACCATTGTTGTTAAACCATTGAATGTGATAAGGGTGGGGATGCTCCCGTGTGGTCAAGCCAAGCTTCTTGACCACCTCAACATTCACCAAATTGTTGCAGCTACCACCATCAATGATGGTATGTACACGGCAGTCCTTGACAACGAGAAACATGTTGAAAAGGTTGTGACGTTGGCGGTTGTCGTCCTCTCGAACCATGGCACTCAAAGCTCGCTGCACAATCAAAGTCCTATAGTTGTTTGTCGCAGATGTACCAAGAACCTCCTCAACACCATCATCCGAACTTGAAATGTTAGTTGCAATAATATTATCATCTTCAATATTAGAAGCACTAACATACCCACCATCAGCAGTGGCAATGATCGCCCGTTTGCTGGGGCAATCTCGTTGCATATGGCCAAGTCCCTGGCAGCGGTGGCACTTGATGTTGGAGCTGCGACTTGTCGAAGTGTTGGGTGCAGCCGCCTTTGCTGCAACACCTGGAGGCATCTAGGACTTGCTATTATCTTGTCCCCGTGATGTAGAAGGTGCGATGCTGCTGCGTACAACACCCTTGGAGGGTGGTGTAGAAGCACGTACGCTCGAGGAGGGCACTGCTTTGGATGGCACCGGAAATTGTCGTGGCATGAAGGTGTTGTTCCGCCGCTGCTGTTGGCGATCCTGCACTTCTTTTTCTGCTAACATAGCAAGTTGAAATAAACGTTGAATAGAATGATATTCCTTGTAGTCAACTATGTCCTGGATCTCACGCCGCAAGCCCCCATATATCCTAACAATTTGGTCTTCCTGATCCTCAACTACCCCACAACGAAGCATACCTTTCTGCAACTCTTGGTAGTACTCTTGGACAGTCATGTCACCCTGATCAAAGCGTTGCAATTTCTTAAGAAGATCACGTCTATATGAAGGAGGAACAAACCTAGCGCGCATCTCTTCTTTTAACGCAGCCCATGTCTGTGGTGCATTACGTGTATTGACAAGTTCATTCCACCAAATTATAGCAAAATATTTAAACTCACTAGTGGCTTGTCTAACTCTATGTCGCTCAGGAACAAGATGAGAGCTAAGTTTTTGTTCTACCGTCATCTCCCAATCCAAGTAAGTCTCAGCATCACAAGATCCATAAAATGTTGGAATAGAAAACATAATCTTAGCATAAGGATCATTATCTTGTTCAGGAGCATGAGGACGAGGTCTACCTCCCATACCTTGACAATTTCGTCGAGGGCGACGGTGCTGCTGTGCATCAACCTCATCGTTATTGAAGTCATCCTCTGTGTTGTAGTGAGCATGTGCATCACCATCAAGGATGATAGAGGGTGTAGCTTGTTGGGGAAGACGAGTCTCCATCTCGTCCAACCGTGTGGTCAGACCAGCAACACTTGTATGGTGCCTCTGAAAGGTGGCTGTTGTAGTGGTCTGGTAATTGTTGAAAGCTTCAGTCATTGCCCACATCATGTCCTTTAGTTCCATATGGGACACACACTCATCATCATCCGGAGGTGTAGAACCAGAGGTCTTATGCATAGGCTTCTTTCCTGTCATTGTTAGTACAAAACAGAAATGAAGACAAAAAGATCGTGAAGAACCCTATTACTACGCTCTCCGAAGTGGGTGGAAAATCGATCAGTAAGATGCGTCTTACCCCGCTCTTACAAGTTTCTTACCAGCACTGCAGGTGGCCAACGGTGACCGGTGTGAAGCAAGCAGAGAGTGGGTGTGATTGCAAAGGTTACCTGTTCTGCTCGAGAGAAGGTGGAGCTTGGAAGGCTCAAATGCAGTATATGTATGTGGCACACAAGTTAGTAACAGATAGCAATGCTGAATAAGTGTCCAAAGAATTTTACCTAGTTGTTGGCCTAATAATGTATTAGAACAGTTGTGGCAACAAGCAAGGACAAGGATGAATGATGATGAACAACAAGGATAATATCAGCAAGTATCCAACACTCACACAGAAATAGCACAACTAGAAAACCCCTTAGCCTCCTGTTTTTGTCTTGAAGCACTAGTAGAAATCAAAATCTTTTTTTTTCTCTTTATTTTTTTGATATTTTTTCTCAACCATAGCACAAGAATAGAAACAACACCAAGTATTAGCTCAAACCGATGAAAGATGAGATCGGCACAAATTCAGGAGCGATTGGAAAAACTGGTGCTGGAACTTCGGAGTTCGAAACGAGGGCCTTCTTAATTTTTTTTTGAAAACGCCATATGTGGACTTTTTCGAGACCTTTCTAGGAAAAAATTGCGCCTCAATCGGAGTTACGAGCGAAAAGTTATGCCCGTTTTAAGGAGGATACCCCGAATCAAGTTTTGGTGGTGGTGGAAACTGCAAGATAAACGAATCGGTGGATGGAATTTTTTTGTAGATTGGTTTTTTGTAGATGGCAGCGGATGGAGGAAACAAAACTGAACCAAAACAAATCTAAACCAGCAACCAGACTCAACCTAGGACACGAACTCAGAACTACGGACTCCGAAACTAAATTGTGCAAAAGGTTGAGCGGGGGTTGTAGGTCAGGGAAACTAAATTTTTTTTGTGGCTTTTTGTGGACGATAGGACTGAAACAAAATAAATCTAAAGGGCACACAAGTATACCTCACGGTGAACCTGGAAATCTGATACCAATTGTTAGGAGGATGATTCCCGATCTTCCGAGAGGTAGGGTAAACTTGATTGGGTGGAGATCTCGACGTTGATGATCCAAGGCTCCGAATGAACGAAACCCCGCAATCACTACACCACTGCTCCGTTGGTTATCACCCGTGTCACACGAATGACCTCGCCACGAAGGCTTATCCCTGCAAGCGCAATCAAGAACACAAGCAAGAACAGAGAAGTTGCAATCAAAACTGAATTGATCACGAATTTGGGGTCTCACAACCGATGATCAGCGACACTGTTCAATGACAGATTGTAACTAAGAAAAACCCACTGTTTGTGACGGTGACTAGGGGGTATAAAGGAGGTGGAGGACGACCAGGGTGTGCTGGGGTCGTGACCTAACCCTAAGACACGTACATAATGGACTTGGACTCGATACAAGGCCCAATGGCCCAACTAGGTGATGCAACACCCTGACAGACTCTAAACTTTATATTGTTTCGAAGTTTCTCGTCGACTCCGATGGAATTTTGATGTGGGGCCAGTTCCGTTGGAAAGTTTATCCTCTCAGCTTTCCGTGCATATGTAGAACGTCAAAAACGGAGTCCGTATGCCTCCTGTGCATCCATTTTAAGGTGGACTGCTCCTGGGCCCGAGTTGGACTCGAGTTTGAGTTGGGCTCGGTCTCTAACTTCTTGTTGGTGTATTTTCTGGTCCTCCACGCCTCCAAACCCCTCTCCATGTATCTCCATGTCCACTCCATGGTTCCTAATCATAATTAATCCATTACGTAGCAACATACTCTCAAAATTCACATATAAAGAATTGTTCAGGAACGAGCTCACCTCTAAATTCAATTGCCGTGCTCGAGCTCTAGTAATTGGACCTTGCATGTCTACCATGTGAGTGTTGTGTATATCTGCAGGAGTGATGTCCACATCAAAAATGATATCAGCCATAACCACCAAAACACACCAAAAACTTAGTAAAATAATACTAAGCAAACTTTCCATAAGAGTAAAACAAGTTCAAAACATTGCAAGTTAAAAGCAGAACCATTGCAATCAAACTCTAAACCGTACCAAAGCTAGTCGGACCTAGCACCAGAGCTAGCAAAAACAAGTCGTACCTAGCCAAAATAAGTCAGACCTAGACAAAGCAAGTCGTACCTTACGTCGGACCTTGCCAGAGCTACCCAAAACAAGTCGGACCTATCGTCGGACCTTGCAGGAGCTCGGACCTAGAGTCGGACCTTGTTAAAAAGGTGTTTTGGTAGTATTCAAAACTTTTATCGTCAAAGCCAATGTATTCAGCACACATAGGTCTCACAATCTCCCCCTTGATGAATGCATTGGCAATACCACTTAAAATCCGAACATTGGCTTATTCACATGAAAAGTTTTGAAGACAATTTCTCCCCCTTTGTAAATCAGAAATAAAATGGGAAGAAAAACAAAAAATACCAAAAATTCTCCACCTGAGAAGAATCGTGCCAAAACACTTGTGAATGTGTGCAATGTGTGATCAATTTCTCCCCCTTTGACAATGTATTCAGCAAGGTATAAAAGAGAAATTTTAATTTATTATGAGCACATTATAACATATACATATTGTCAAAGTGTGTTGTCGACACTTCCCCCGGGCCTGCTCTGGGCAGCCCGCGGAGGTTCTTTTTCGGAGGGGCTCGTCACTCACGGAGAGCTTACGCGTTAGGGACGATGGAAGGAGAAGCTTGACACAGAGATTTTTACATGGTTCAGGCCGCCGGAGAGACCGACTTCTTGGCCCACCGCTTCTGCTGGACGGCTTGGGTCCACTTGTCATCGATGCTCGGTCTTGGAGCTGAAGCGGTTGTCCCAGGCAGCATATTCGAAGGGTTTCGAATCACTTTGAATCGCGCCTGGGAAGTTTAAAAGGGGATCTCGCCCGCATCGCGGCTTCCCTTCGCACTTCCCTGCGCTTGAATCTTCCTTGTTCCTTCAAGATCTTGCGCCCTTGTCTTCCTTGTTCTTGAGCTTCCGTCGGCCATGTCTTCCAACTTGCCCCCGCCGCGTCTCGCTCGGTCGGCGGAGCTTAGGCCGATGCAAAAGTTGTTGGGGTTGCATACAGAGGAGCAGCGACGATGCCTCCGGAGAGGGACTCTCCCCCTGCATCTGGAAGCATGAGAGATCGTCTTTTTTGTTGCTTATGGATTGGCGGGGCTTGTCCCGCCAATTTCTTCGTTCTTCTTGATGCTGCTGGAGACGTACGGCCTCCAGCTTCACCACCTCTCTCCCAATTCCTTTGCCATGGCCGCTATCTTCGTGCACTTCTGCGAGATGTTCGTGGGGGTGTGCGCCTCGGTAACGCTCTTCCGCCACTTCTTTGTGTTCCGAACGGCCAGGTGCGGAGCGAAGAACCAGCTGGGAGCTTACTATTTCCAACACCGCTGCAAGGACCCGAAAGTCTCCGGGTACCCTCTGCCTTTCAGCGCGGCGAGGTGGGATGGCTGGAGAGATAACTGGGTGATCGTGAAGACCGACGAGCATGATGGCCTCCAGCTGCCGACTGATGCCCCAACCACTGGGCGTCGCTTCTGGGAGGACAACCCGGTGCTGGAGCTCGAGTACGCGCCGATCTTGGCGCGGATGCGGTTCTTAGCGGAGCACGGGTTGACGTCTTTGATGGTGCTGGAAAACTTCCTGTTGCGGTGCTTAGCGCCGTTGCAGCAGCGCTACCGCCCGGCGTGGTACTTCTCCGGCATCCATGATAACACCAGAGTGGAGAGGGGTTTGGATTCGGTTCCGTCAGAGGGGGAGCTGAAGGAAACACTGGCGCGTATCAGCAGCGATCCCCTTGACGGTAGTTTCCTTGTGGTGCCAGCTTCCTGTCGCCCTCTCTCCCGGGAGCCGTTGCTGAGGGCAAGGCTGTTGCGGGAGTTGCCGACTTTGGACGACATCGGGATTGCCGCTCGCCAGGTTGGTGGTGTCTCCCTGGGGATCACAATCTCCAGGGTTGAGTTCTCTTGATCGGAGCGCGAGGCATCACCTGATGCCCAGCCTACGCCGAAGGTCGACGGAGCTCGGACCGCCGACGGAGTGAAGGGCAGGGAGCCGGCCCCCAGTTTGTTGGAGAAGAAACATGCCCGGTCACCTCCGAGGGCGCCGTTCACGCCGAGCGAGGGGGCTCTGAGGGGGGGACACCGGTGCAGCTGCTCGGAAGCCGGGGCTCCATGCCCATTGGAGCGCTCGCGTCCCTCGGTAAGCTTTGTTCTTTCTGGATTTTAGAACCTGTGTTCCTTTCTCCTTTCCTTAGCCTGAGTCCCATGTTGGCAGGGACTCATCGGCTGCCGGAGGTGAGTCTATTCCCCGGCCATCTCCGGCTGGCGGAGGTTCTGCACCGCAGCGTCCGGAAGCTGCAGCGGCTCCGACGGCCCCCAAGTCGGTGCAGGCTTCTTTTGTGCCGGCGGGTTTATCCCCTGCGGCGGCGGCAACACCCGCTCGTTCCCCTTCACCAGCTCGGAAGCCGGCGGTTGCCGGGGGCTCGTTGAAGCCGGCTAGCGGTGCCCGACCCTCCGGTGTTGAGGCTGGAGGGGCAGCTGCAGGAGCAGCTGTAGGTCCTCCAGCTTCCCCAGATCAGCGCCTCATCTCGGTTGCCGAGACACCAACATCTCCTCCAGACGACGACATGATGGAGGAGGTCGGGGCGCGGCTTCGGCCTCTGCCGCCCCGCTGCTTCTGGCGGATGCCTTGGAGCTTGCCCAGGCGAGCGTCCGATAGGTCCAGGCCGCCCTGGAGCGAGAGCGGGAGGTGCTGGCCGGGGAGAGGGACCACCTCCTCAGCTGGGGGAATCTTCTGAAGCGGCCGACTCAGGAGGTTAGGGTGGAGCTCGACTCGAGACAGTCGAGGCTTGATGCCATGGAGGCACTGCTCGGCGCTCAGAAAAGGGCCGTCGACCTCCTGGACTCCAAGACCCGGCGGCTCCACCAGGAGACCCGCTAGGCTCACGCTAGGGCCGAGGCACGTTCCACTGCCGTGGAGGAGCTGCGGCTGCAGGTAGCTCGCCGCGAGTGCATCGTCACGGATCGGGAGCGCGCCGTGGCGGCTGAGGAGAAGAAGGTCGCCGCACGGCTGGAGGCCAGCGAGGGCGAGCTGAGGGCTCCAGCCGAGGAGCTAGGGCTCCGTAAGTCGGCTGTTGCCGCGAGGGAGGAGCAGACCTCCCGGGGAGAGCCAGGCGGCGCTGGATCATGAGCTGGCGGCCTGCCAAGAGGTGGGGAAGCTCCAGGCTTCGCGGTCTGTCGAGGCCCGAATGGTCTGGAGATTTGTCGGTGAGGCGGGGTCCGCCCTGGTTCCCCTCGGTTTCAGCCCGGTGAGGACGGAGGCTCCGGTGCAGGAGGTGTTTGAGGCAATCCCGGCGCTCGAGTCCATCGGCGCCAAGCTGGACAGGCTCGAAGCGGTGATCGCCGACGAGCTTGAGGCGGAGGGACGAGGCCTGGCAAAGGAGGTCGCCACGCACGTGCTGGCGTGCTTCCGGAGTCGAGACCCTTCCTTCTCTCTGGAGCCGGTGAGACTAGGCCCCGTTGTTGAGCGGGAGAAAGCTGCCAGGGCCAAAGTCGGGGGCATGGCTGCCCTCGTGGCCTCTAGGTTCCAGCGGGGGTCCCGGGGCTCTTAGGCAGTCGCCCCTACGGCCAGAAAGCCCTGTATCTCTTCTTTTTTGCTTTTGTTGAGTCTGTAGTCCAGCTCATGGAGCTTTGAATGAATGGATAGACTCCTTATTATTGCGTCTGTTCCTTATCTTCTCCTTGGTTCGACCTGCCTGAGTCCTTAGCTCCGCAAGGAACTCAGAGGCCTTCACCAATCTTGAAGTCTTGCACAGACACCTTCCTCGGGTCCTTATTGTCTTAAGGGCCCAAAGGGTCTCCGGGGCTCGCCCCGTGAGGACCGGGGGAGATCCGGATCTGCCGACCACGTGGCGGGCCCGAAGCTCCTCTGAGGAGAGGGTGGTCCGGCCCCACGGGACACGTGGAGCCTTCGGGGCTCGCCCCAGCGGAGGAGGCAGGGTCCGGTTCTGCCGGCCACGTGGTGGGCCCAGGGCTCTCCTCTGAGGAGAGGGGGCACTCCGGTCCCGCTGGTACACGTGGGGCCTTCGGAGCGCGCCCCTGCGGAGGGAGCAGGGTCCGGTTCCTCTGGTCTAGAGTTGGAGTTGTTGGGAGCTCCGGTCTCTCCCTGCATGGTCCCCGTAGTGACCCCCTGGTAGGCGTGGCCAATGGTTTGGGCACTCCTACCATACTCCTGCGGGGGAGCTAAAGCCGGGAGGTCCTGCACACAAATAGAGGAACCGTAATTCTCCTTGGGGGCTCTCCCTTCCCTTTCTTATAGTCTTATTTGGCTTACGGTCCTAGTCCAGTATACGGTGCCTGGGTACTTCAGTGCACCCAGCGCCGGGGTCTGCCTCCCTCCGAGGTCAGGGTACGACCGTCCAGCCCCCAAGACTAGACTGAAACGCTGGGAGGTCAGGGTGCACAGGCTTCTGGTACGGAACCAAGCAAAGCAATCTGTGCTCCTCTGGACCTTCGAAGAGTAGGGTGCGCACGCTTTGGGTCGAAACCAAGCAAAGCAGACTACGCACCCCGGGCTCCCCTTGAACAGCACAGATTTTTCCTAGGGGTGACCAACTGACGTCGCAGCACCTGACTGGGGGAGGCCCGAAAGGCCCCCTGGCCATCGGCAGGTACCTCAAGTGCAACCGCCTTCGATAGGATAGCAAATGCCGACTATGGATGAGAGTGGGAAGGGAGAGCTAAATGTACGGTGAGCATACACAGAGAGTGCGGTCATAAAAATTAATGCGTAATTTAAATGAGCACAGGGGTAAGAGCATGGTATGACAGGTTTCTTTCCGTATAAATATCCATAGGGGGAAGGAAGGCTAAACATGGAGACAACGACCCGCCCCATTAAGAAGGGAAGCAAGATTCTACGCGCTTAGGGTCGGAACCAGGCCAAGCTGAAACGTAGTCCTGGACCGTCCCCTGGGACTTAGCTGCTCCGAGCGCTGTTCCCAGACTCTATGGGATTTATTACGGAAAGAAAAAGAACTATCCTACTACTGCTCTAGGGATAGAACTTACGGAGGTGTTCTATGTTCCAAGGGTTCGGGAGCGGATCCCCATCCTTGGTGGAAAGGCGTACGCACCCGGGGCGGCAAACTTTCGTGACTCGGAAGGGGCCTTCCCAGCTGGGGGAGAGTTTGTTGGCCCATTCACGAGAAAGTATGCGCCACAGTACCAGGTCGTCTTCTTGCAGCTCCCGGACACGCACGGACCTTTGGTGGTAGCGGCGGAGCGCCTGCCGGTACCATGCGTTGCGGAGCGCCGCGTGTAATCGAGTCTCATCGACGAGGTCGATGTCTTCACGCCGGAGGTTGTCCTGCGTGGCTTCGTCGTAAGCAAAGACACGGAGAGACCCCATGGTGATCTCCGGGGGAAGCACAACTTCAGCCCCGTACACCATGAAGAAGGGTGTCTCTCCGGTGGCCCGGCTTTGGGATGTCCGGTTAGCCCATAGTGTGCTTGGAAGCTCGTCCACCCACTTGGCACCATGTTTCTTCAAGCCGGCATAGGTGCGAGTCTTGAGGCCTCGAAGGATCTCGGCGTTGGCCCTCTTGACTTGCCCATTGCTCTTTGGGTGAGCAACAGAGGCATAGCACACCTGGATGCCGAGGTCTTCGCAGTAGTCTTGGAATGCCGCGCTGGTGAACTGGGTCCCGTTGTCGGTGATGATTCTGTTCAGAACCCCGAACCGGTAGCCGGTTGACTTGATGAACTTGACTGCGGATTGCTTGTTGATGGTGACGACGGGTGTAGCTTCTGGCCACTTGGTGAACTTGTAGATGGCGACGTAGAGGTACTAGAATCCCCCAATGGCTTTGGGGAATGGTCCCAGGATGTCCAACCCCCATACGGCGAACGACCACGAGGGCGGGATCACCTGAACCACCTGAGCCGGTGTGTGGATCTGCTTGGCGTGGAACTGGCACGCCTTGCAGCTCTCGACCAGCTTGACGGCATCCCGGAGTGCTGTCGGCCAGTAGAAGCCATGCCGGAAGGCTTTACCGACGAGCGTGCGTGAGGAAGAGTGACTCACACATTCGCCTCCATGGATCTCAGCGAGCAAGTTGCAGCCTTCCCCCTGGGTTATGCACTGCAATAGGACGTGATTGGCGCCACGCCGGTAGAGATCCCCTTCTACCAGCGCGTATATTTTAGCCATGCGCACGATCCGTTCAGCGGATACACGTTCATCAGGGAGGATGTTGTCTTTCAAGTAGTCCTGGATCTCCGTGATCCATGCATCGGGTCTGACTTGAGCTTCTGGATCTTGAGCGCTGAGTTGCACGGAGTCCCCAGTGACGCTTACGATCCTTGGCGGCGTCCATGGCTGCAGGGCCGCCGGGACCGCCAGCTTCGAGGTGCTGGTCCAGCCCCCTTCACCCGGCTCGGCAGGCCGGGCTGTGGGCCGCAGGAACGTCCTCTCGAAGACTCCTTCGGGCACAGGGGCTCTGGTGGAGGCCTTCGTTGAGAGGTCATCGTCCGCGGCATTGCCAGCGCGCGGTACATGGCGCAGGTCCAAGGCGAGGAAGTCTTTCTCCAGCATCTGCACGTGGAGCAGATAAGCAGCTAGTTGTGGGTCATTGCAGGAGCATTCACCCTTGACTTGCTTGATGACTAGCTGGGAGTCGCCCTGTGCCAACAACTGGCGAGCGCCCAGAGATAGGGCTGTCTTTAGGCCAAAGATGAGTGCTTCATACTCTGCCATGTTGTTGGTTGCCTTGAAATTGAGACGCACCATGTACCAAAACTGCTCCCCCGATGGCATGAGAAGCAGTACGCCGGCACCGGCCCCCCGCTTTTGCGAGGAGCCATCGAAGAAGAGCGTCCAGTGAGGCCCGGTGAAGACCGGAGCTCGGGGCTTTGGTTCACCGTCTTCATGGCCCCCTGGGTTGGTCATTGTTTGCGTCCACTCGGCCACGAAGTCAGCCAGTGCTTGGCTCTTGACTGCATGGCGAGGAAGGAAGTCCAGCTCAAACTCCGCCAGTTCCGCTGCCCATTTGGCGACATTGCCGGTCGCGTTGGGGCTGTGAAGAATGGCCTTCAGCGGGTAGGAGGTGACCACCGAGATCCGGTGGGCTTGAAAGTAGTGGCGGAGCTTCCTGGATGCCACGAGTACTGCATACAGCAGCTTGTGGACCTCTAGGTACCTTGTCTCGGCGTCGTGGAGGACTTCGCTGATGTAGTAGACAGGCCTATGGATGGCCCGGACCCTTCCCCCTGGGCCTGAGATGTCCTCGTCCATTGGCTCAGGCCGACAGGAGGTAGATGGGTCCAGGGGAGCCTCCGGGAGCTGGGACCCGGGGGATTTTAGGCCGTCTTGGACCTCCGGGAGGTCCCGTTGGTTTTCCGGGTGGTCATCCTGGAGCCCCGTGAGGACGTCTTGCTCTCCTGGAAGGTCCCTTTGGACCTCCGGGGGGGGGGGGGTATCTCGGAGCTCCGAGAGGTCCCCTTGGACCTCCGGGAGGTCGTCTTGGAGCTCTGGGAGGTTGTATGGAGCCTCCGGGGTCTCCTGGTGCTTGTCTTTGGCTGCCGGAGCAGGCTGCGGTGATGAGGGGTCCGGCCGCTCTGCGACGAGGACCATGCTCACCACCTTAGTTGTTGCCGCGATGTAGAGCAGCAAGTGCTCTTCGGGCTCGGGGGCTACCATAATGGGTAGGGTCGTCAGGAGCTTCTTTAACTCCTGGAAAGCTTCTTCTGCTTCGTCGGTCCAAGCAGATGGGCTGGATTTGCGCAGGAGCTTAAAGAAGGGGAGCGCCCACTCTGCTAGCCTCGGTATAAACCGACTCAGCGCGGCTAGGGATCCCGTGGGTTTCAGGACATCCTTAATGCGGGCGGGGGCCGCATTAGGTCTATGGCCTTGACCTTCTCTGGGTTGGCCTCTATCCTCGGTGCGAGACCAGGAAACCCAGAAGCTTCCCAGAGGATACGCCGAACACACATTTGTCGGGGTTCAGCTTAGTGCGCGTGGAGCGCAGTTTGTCAAAGACTAGGGCTAGGTTATCTAACAAGGATGAGCTCTGCCTGACTTTGACAATGATGTCATCGACATACACATCGACTAAGTCCCTTATTAGCTCTCCAAAGGGGCATAGCACGTATAAAGGT
The DNA here is from genome assembly GCA_030760725.1 of Neostapfia colusana. Taxonomy (NCBI): domain Eukaryota; kingdom Viridiplantae; phylum Streptophyta; class Magnoliopsida; order Poales; family Poaceae; genus Neostapfia; species Neostapfia colusana. The sequence goes on along the minus strand of JASWHV010000005.1, from coordinate 30,526,174 downwards.
GGGAAGAGCATTCTTTAGACCATAAGGCATAGAGATGTAACAATACAGACTGTCTACTGTGATGAAGGAAGTGTGTTCTTCATCTTCTCTAGACATAGGGATCTGATGAAAGCCCGAGTAGGCGTCTAGGAAGTATAGCATATCACAGCCTGATGTAGAGTCTACTATTTGATCTATTCTAGGGAGAGGGAATGGATCTTTGGGACATGCCTTATTGAGACTGGTGTAGTCGATGCACATCCGGAGCTTCCCGCCGACCTTCGGGACAACGACGGGGTTCGCCAACCACCAGGGGTGGTGGACTTCCCGTATGAAGCCAGCATCCAACAGCTTCTTGATTTCTTCTCGGATGAAGTTCTGCCGCTCGATGGACTGCTTGCGGGGCTTCTGTTGGACTGGCCGAGCGTCAGGGAAAATCTTCAAATGGTGCTCGATCACCTCCCTAGGGATCCCCGGCTTCTGCGACGGTTGCCATGCAAACACGTCGACGTTGTGCCGGAGGAAGGTGATGAGTGTGCCTTCCTATTTGCTGTCTAGGCCCCCAGCTACCCGGGTGGTCTAGGCAGCATCGGCGCCGACTTGGACGACCTTCAGGGGGATGTCGCCCTCGTCGAGGGGTTGCACGCAGGGTGCTGAGGTCGAGGCACGGTGGCATGCACTCAGGTGGATCTGTCCTGGCTCTGCACCACCAGGGGCTGGTGCTCGGGCTGTTGCAAGTGCTTGGAGCTTCTCCAAGGCTGACACTGCAGCAGTGTGGTCTCCACGAATCTTGAGGACGCCTGTTGGTGTAGGCATCTTCAAGACGAGGTAGCCGTAGTGGGCTACTGCCATAAATTGGTACAGGTCTGGCCTGCCGAATATGGCGTTAAAGGGGAGGTCGATCTCCGCCACGTCGAACAGAATGTACTCTGTTCGATAGCTGTCCGGTGCCCCAAAGGTCACCGGAAGGCTGATGTTGCCGTAGGGGACGACCTGTCCCGGCCCTACCCCTGAGAACGGGCTCGATGGGGTGAGCTTGGCCATCGGGATCTGCAGCTTCTGGAAAGCTGCACGGCTGATGAGGTTCAGCCCAGCCCCGCCATCTACCAGAACGTGGTACATCCTCACGTTGGCGATGGTGGGTGCTACCAAGAGCGGTAGCTGGCCGGCCCCAGCCATGTTCCTGGGGCAGTCGGTGGCATCGAAGTTGATGGGAGTTCCCATCCACTCGAGGTGCGGCGCGGCACTTGGGAGAGGAGCCACCGACGCTACTGCTCGGCGCAGAGTTTTGACTGCGCTTCGGGACGAGGGGTCAGAGGACCCGCCGTAGATGACATACAGCGTCTTTCGGCGCTCGTCGTCGCTGGATCTGGAGTCCTCATGGTTGTGTACCGCCTTCACGGCGTGCTGAGGCTCCTGGAACTCCGCCTGGTGGTCGACGTTGTCTTGGGTGTGGACCTTCTGCTTGCCCTCCCTTTGACGGAAGGGAGGGGTGTCAGCACGCGGTTGCTTCCCCTTGCGGAAGCGCTCCGTGAGCTTCTGAATCTCCCGTCACTCAGCAGCAGTATGGCTGCTGGTGTTGTGCACGGGGCACGACTCGCCTTGGTCACCATCTGGAGCTGGTGACTGTCTCTGCCTCTTGTCGGGGCGTGGCCCCCGAGCTCCACTGGGTGCTGCTGCTGCAGCAGCAGGAGCTGCGGTCGGTGGCTTCATCTTGCCACCCCCCGGTTCTTGATCTTCTTGCTGCTTCCATGGGAAGCAGCGCCAGATCCGGGCTGTCCTCCTGACTCGGAGGCTGGCTGTGAATGCCAGTTCCGCCCTTCTGCTGCCCTGGCGCACTTGTCCGCCAGGCTGAAGAGCTCTGAGACGTCGCGAACTTCTCTGGTCGCGAGCTTCTCGAGCATCTTCTTGTCCCGTACACCCTGCCGCAACGCCACCACCATAGAGGCATTTTGGATATGCGGGATGGTGTTCCGCACCTGGGAGAACCGCTGGATGAAGGAGCGCAGCGTCTCTCCAGGCTGCTGTTGGATGCGTGGAGGTCGAGCTGCGTGCCAGGCCGGGTGTAGGAGCTGCCGAAGTTGCAGTGAACTGCAGTCAGAGCTCTCCCCAGGAGGTTATGGAACCCTGGGGAGATTCATGAGCCAAGACCGAGCTGGGCTGGTCAAGGCGATGGGGAAGTAGTTGGCCATGACGGCCTCATCCCCTCCTGCATCAAGGATGGCGGTGGAGTAGATCTGGAGGAACTCCGCCGGGTTGACGCTGCCGTCGTACTTCTCAGGCAGGTGCAGCTGGAACTTGCGCGGCCACTTCGCAAAGCGAAGGTGTGGCGCCAGGGCCGCACATCCTGCTCCTGTTGCTGCAGGTGTTGGTGCCGCGAACGCTTGGTTCGCTGTCGGCACTGTGTACCCCGGTATGGGAAAAGCTGCGCCATAGACCGGGGGCACCATTTGCAGGGCATATGGCTGGGGCATATGCTGCGTGGCGTATGCCTGGGGCAGAGATCGCGTAGCGAACGTCTGTCGCCGGCCTCTTGGTTGTGACGCCTTTCTCGCCGTCGCTCGATGACCACTCGGGCATCCTTGCCCAGGTGGCGTCGTTCTAGCTCCGACCTCAGGTCCGCCGATGGGAGCCTGGTGGAGCGGGAGTCTGCCGTATGCCCGTCAACCGTTGGTGTGCGCGTCAGCGACACAGCCGGTTGACCGGGACGTCGTCCCCGCCAAAGTTGAGGGTTGGCGGCGGCGACGACGAGACGGTCTACGTCGCGAATCCACTGCTGGGTCGCTGACTGAGGCGCGTCCCCAGCAGGTGGATTGTGCAGTAGCGCTCGTGCTGCAGCTAGTGCACTCCCGTGGGAGACACTCAGCGCTGCAATGGATCTTGGTCTCGCTGGAGTCTGCCCTGCCGGAGTCGGCTGCTGGCTTCCAGCTTGCACCAACACACTCCGTCCTGAGTGTGTCGAGACGTAGTCCCCGCTGGTCACCGTTCATCGTGAACGTGGGCGGGGAGAGCTTGCCGCTGAAGGAAGCTTCGTCATCCTCGTCGGCGAAAGCTCATTGCGCAAGGGGAAAAGCCCCCTACCTGGCGCGCCAAATGTCGAAGTGTGTTGTCGACACTTCCCCCGGACCAGCTCTGGGCATCCCGCGGAGGTTCTTTTTTGGAGGGGCTAGTCACTCAAGGAGAGCTTACGCGTTAGGGACGATGGAAGGAGAAGCTTGACACAGAGATTTTTACGTGGTTCAGGCCGCCGGAGCGTAAAACCCTACGTCCATGGTGAGCAGAGATGCTCGTTGTATTGCTTGGTGCTCAGGAGCGAACCCTGCGTGAGAGTGTGTAAAAGGCGAACCGCAGAGGTGCGAACCTTTGCTAACGTTGCCTACCCGAGCCTTTTATAGTCCAAGGCTCGGGTGGATTACAAGGTGGGCCCGGGACCCGACAGGTGGTCCCGGGGAGATTGCCTGCCATCTACCGTATCTGCAGTTACGTCGACAGCTGTCTCTGGAGAGGACTTCTAAGTCTTCATTCTACCGCCCTGCCCATGCCGCAAGCTAGTCGTAGTGGTTGATGATGGCAGGGGTGGCAGGGGATGTCTTGTCGCTGTGTTTATTGGCGTACAGCCTCTGACGCGGCGTGCCAGTCTTCACTGTGATGTGAGTGGGCGCAACGGCACCCGACAGAGGCGTGCTCCGCGTCTCCGCGCCTTGGGAAGGCGCGGGTCTTGAATACCTTGTACGGCCAAGGTATGGCGCGCCTTTACTCTCGCTGCCTACCTCGGGGGGGGGGGGCAGGCAGCGCTGCTCTGCTGGCAACGTGACGGGCCCGGAGCTCTCCTCTGAGGAGAGGGAGGTCCGGCCCCGCTGGACACGTAGAGCCTTCGGAGCTCTCCCCGCGGAGGGGCGGAGGTCCGGCTCTGCTGACCACGTGGCGGGCCTGGAGCCCTCCTCTGAGGAGAGGGAGGTCCGGCCCCACTGGACACGTGGAGCCTTCGGAGCTCTCCCCGTGGAGGGAGGAGGTCTGGCTCTTTTGGCCACGTGGCGGGCCCGGAGCTCTCCTCTGAGGAGAGGGAGGTCCGGCCCCGCTGGACACGTGGCGCCCTCGGAGCTCTCCCCGCGGAGAGGGGCGAGGTCCTTAGGCAAATTCTCCTGTGCGCGGGGGTACCCCATATTGAGGGTACCGACACGTATAAAACAAAGCTCATCTAAATCATACTATCAAGTAACTTACACTATCACATCAATGAGATACATAAAGTAGTGTAAGCCATGCTAGAGATCAAGTGTAATTTTCAATTTAAACAAGTCATGATCTCACAAACTTAACTGTTTCAAAACCTGAAAGCATGACACTTGTTGCTGCATTTTATTATCATTTAAAGCACAAATTTTGATCTTATGACATTTGCAAGAGATTATATGCAGCATCATCCTTATTCTAACCAACCAAGCCAAGCCTATGTCATTTGACAGTCAGAAGCTTAAGGACATGATTTTAGTCATACACAACTCCTTTCAAGTTCATATCTAAGTGCAATGATAAGCCATCTGAAAATAAGAAGTGCGATGCATGCATATTCTCTTGATATTTTCTCATTTTTTATTTGAACATAAAAACTTAACATGTGAGTTGATTACTTGATTAATTCTTTATGATTAAAAGTACTTGTGAGCATGCAACAAGTTCAAAACAGCAAGAAAGTTCAACCATGACCAGATTTAGTGTAAGTAATTATTCCAATTACTAGACATGGTAAAAACTACAAAATGTATAACACGAGTAATGTAGTAAGAACTTTCAGCATGAAAAAGGAATCACAAAGTCATATATGCATGAAATACTATGCTCATATTATTTTAATTTCAGATTCACACATATACTTCCCAAGTTTCAAAATCCACCCTCAATTTAAGCCATCAGGATGCATAACCCCTATTTCACTACGGATGTAACAAAAACGAGTGAAATCCAAAGGTTTTTTAAAAATGTCAGCCAATTGTTGTTCGGTATCTACATGGTGAAGCACAATGTTCCCTTTTTCGACATTATCACGGAGAAAGTGATACCTAATGTCAATGTGCTTAGTTCTCGAATGTTGCACGGGGTTTTTAGCAATGCAAATGGCACTAGTGTCATCAAAAAACAGTGGAACACTATCTAGATCAACCCCATAGTCCTTAAGTGTTTGAACAATCCAAAGAATTTGTGAGCAAGCACTAGCAGCAGCTGCATATTCAGATTAGGCTGTGGATTGTGCAACTGAACTTTGTTTTCTAGAGGACTAGGCACCAAGTGAATTACCAGGAAAATGACAAGCACCAGAAGTACTTTTCCTATCAATCCTACGATCCCCAAAATCAGCATCGGAAAAAAAGCTTTCAAAGTAACGGTTGAGGAAGAAGGAAGAAAAATGCCAAATTCTTGAGTTCCATGTAAGTACCTGAGAATCTTTTTGATGGCTTGACGATGTGAAGCACGTGGGGAGGCTTGAAACCGTGCACAAAGACATACGCTGAAAGGAGTTTTAATGCCGTGAGATACAAAAGTGATCCGATCATGCTTCTATATTCTTTTTTATCAACGCGATCAAAATCTTCATCAAGTTCAAGTGTTGTTGCTGTTCCCATTGGTGTCCGAAGAGGCTTGCTTTTGTCCATGTTGAATCGCCTTAGGAGATCTTTTGTATACTTTGTTTGATGCACAAAGGTACCCTCCTTGGTTTGCTTGATTTGCAGCCCCAAAAAGTACGTGAGTCTCCCATCATACTCATCTCAAATTCTGAACTCATCATAGCTGAAAACTTGGACACAAGATCATGAGAAGCACAACCAAAGGTAATATCATCCACATACACTTGAACGAATAATGAGTCATTGCCATGCTTAAGCACAAAAAGAGTTTTATCAACCTTGCCCATGGTAAACCCCTTTTCAAGTAAGAATGTTTTTAACCTATCATACCATGCTCTAGGGGCTTGTTTGAGACCGCACAAGGCTTTGGACAGTTTGTAAACATGATTAGGAAAATTTGGATTTTCAAAACCAGGTGGTTATTTGACATAAACCTCCTCATCTATGTAGCCATTAAGAAAAGCACTTTTAACATCCATTTGATATAGCTTAAAACCTTTAGATGCAGCAAAAGCTAACAAAATTCATATGGCTTCTAATCTAGCAACAGGAGCAAAAGTTTCATCAAAATCTAGACCTTCAACTTGTGTGAAACCTTGAGCAACCAACCTAGCCTTATTCCTAACCACAACCCCATCCTCACTTTGTTTATTTTTAAACACCCATTTAGTTCCAATTAAAGTGTGACCTTGAGGTGGAGGTACAAGTTTCCAAACATTATTTATTTCAAAATTTTCTAACTCTTCTTGCATGGCAATAATCCAAGATTCATTAGTGAGTGCGTGTGATATATCTTTGGGCTCAAAAGAAGCAACAAAAGCAGAATGAGCATGAGAATTGGGGTCGAAAAACCTGGATCTTCTAACTCGTTCATGCAAGCTTCCAATAATTTGTTGTGGAGGATGACTTTTGAGAATCCAGAGGGGAGTGGACACTTCACAAGCTTCTTCTTCTTCATATTCATCACAAATAGATGAGCTTGTGACGTGAGGAGGATCTGGACCAACAATGGTGGCCGTCGGCGCTGGCTGTGAATCAAGATCAGGAGCTAGAACAATGTCATTAGCTGCTGAATTTTCGGGCAGCAGCGCCACTTCTTCCTCTTTTTCAATGAAAATACTCTCCCCCTGCGGATATGGATCCGGACCTGCAATATTTGAACTAGTACCTAGGCTAGCTTCACCAAAAGAAACCTCACAAGTCTCCACAATTTTGTTAGTATCAAGTAAAAGCACACGGTAGCCTCTAGTATGAGATGGATAACCAAGAAACATGCCATCAACAGATCTAGCTTCAAATTTATCAAGATTACCATGTTTCTTAACAAAGTATTTGCAACCAAAGACCCTAAAGTGTGTGACACTAGGCCTATGTCCAAACCTGAGCTCATATGGTGTTTTACCTAGCTTAGCACGCAAGAAAACACGATTTGAGACATAACAAGCGGTTGCAATTGCATCAGCCAAAAATTTCCTAGGAGTTTGGTATTCATCAAGCATAGTCCTAGCCATCTCAACTAAGGTTCTGTTCTTTCTCTCTACAACACCGTTTTGTTGAGGTACATATGGTGAAGAAAAATTGATGATCTATTGCATTTTCAGCACAAAAGTGATCAAACGATTGATTTTTAAATTCGGTTCCATTATCACTTCTAATTGCTCTTAAAGATCCTGGGTGATCAATTGATAATCTAAGAAATAAAGTTCTAAAGTGACTAAAAGCTTCATTCTTAGATGTCATAAAGTAAACCCAAGTGTATCTAGAATAGTCATCAACAATCACAAGAACATACCATTTACCTCCGAAGGATTGAACACGTGAAGGTCCTACGGTGTCAAGGTGTAAAAGTTGACCCGGTTCAGTTGTCATAGTCATTGTGAGAGGAGCATGTGAACCTGCAACCATCTTAGCATGTCTACAAGAAGAGCACACAATTTCTTTGTCCCCTTTAAGCTCACGCAGCCCACGTATGCGATCAAGAGCACTAACACGCGTGAGATGATCAAAGCCTACGTGACCAAGTCTACGATGCCAAAAATATAAATCTTTGGAATCATTTGCAACTAGACATCTATGCTTAGAGGAAGACATATCAAAATCAGCTTTAAAAACTCTTCCAAACCAAGACATATTAAAGATAAGCTCACTATTTGAACCTACAACTTTGCAGCAGTTTTTATTGAAAATAATTTCCAGATTTTCATCTAGCAATTGTGAAACAGAAAGCAAGTTGTATTTCAAATTTTTGACAAGTGCCACATCCTTCAACGTGTACTGATCATTTACTCTAACCGAACCCTTAGCAATTATAGGAGTTGAAGAATTATCGGCAAAAGTAACATTCTCTACACGTGACACAAAAGAGAGAGAGGAGAACCATTCTTTGTTACCGGTCATGTGGCGTGAGCAACCTGAATCCACAATCCAAATGTTCTCCTTCCTCAAGCGTGTAACCTCCATAAAAGCACAATACGTCGATGACTCAATACTGGTATTAGTTAAAAGGCATTTAGGAATCTAGTACTGAGTCACACGACGTCCAGCAGGAATAACATGCGAAAGCTGAGATAAAACAGCAGGTTTATGAGTCAAAGTTTGAGATTTTTTGTTCTTAACTACTGACCTATGAGGTGTTACTTGTGTAGCACGAAAATCAGTAGCTCCGGAGGCAAAAACAGAAGGTCCGGAGGCAAAAACTGAAGCTCCGGAGGCAAAAACTGAAGCTCCGGAGGTAAACTTTAAAAATTTCTGACTCATAACAGCAGGTTGCATGTTCCTGACATTCGGTTTGGTATGTGCAGCAAATTTTGCATGAGAGTTATAAGATCTAGCTTGCATTCTTTCCTTTTTATGTTTTTTAGCTAGTCTATAACAAAAATCTATGACATGACCATCTCTACCACAATAGGTACAATGAAATTTAACTTTATGTTCATGTCTAGATGAGCATGCAGTATGCTTATTTGAACCCGAATGTGACAACACTCCTGCAGATTTAAAAACCACTTCCTTTTGTTTAGGAACTGTTTGAATCAAACCACATCCTAATGATTTTACAATTTTAGGTGGATGTTCCTTAGCATGAGCATGTGAATCAAAACCTAAACCAGTTTTATCATTGCAAGACTTGAAAGAATTCAGCAGCAAGTTTAGGCTCTTATTCCCATTACAAAACCGATCTAATGTCCTATGCATGTTATCAAGTTTATTTGATAGATCAAGGCAATTTTCACATGAAGTTTTTCCTTTTAGTTTGTAATTGGAACAATATTTACCTTCATGCGAACGTAAAACATTGTTCAATATAGAAATTTCTTTCATAGCATCTTGTAGTTTCTTATCAAGATCATCGCAAGTAGAACAATGCAAATCAATTGTAGAACAACAAGCATCTTTCAAGTTTTTATCATTAAGTGCAGCAAGCTTTTTGTTCTTTTTGATTTCAAGTTCAAGTTTATCAAGTGTGGAGGTGTGTGCACTTCTTAGAGAGGATAATTGTTCATATATTAAATCACATGAGGAACAAGAATCATCACTAGGAATCAAGGATTTTAAATGATTAATTTCAGATTCTAGTGACTCAATTTTAACAGCATTGTCCCTAAGCTTTTTGTCCTTTTTCTTAACAATAATAGTGGCACGAGAAATAGCATCATGCATTTCTTCGCAAGTAGGACATACCTCTTCGTTGTCACTGTTGTGGTCTGCATCCTCCATACTTGATTTTGATTTGCCCGCCATGAAGCACAAGTTTGCCAGATCATCTTCATCTTCATCACTTCCAATGTCTACATCACCCGAGCCAAGTTCTTGAAGTGCGGTGATGAAACTGTTTATCAGTTTGCGTCCTGTAAAACCCTTCTTTTTCTTGTTGGTGTTGCCAAAAGAGGACTTGACTTTATTCTGCTTTTCATCACGGTTAGAAGGACCTGAAAGGTTAGGGCAATCTGTACGAAAGTGTCCTGTCTTACCACATTCAAAGCATCGTTGAGATCCGGAGCTTCCTATCCTTCTAGTTCTCACATTTTGCAATGCTTTTGAGAACCTAGTAGAAAGAAGTACTAGCTCCTCCTCTGGAAACTCCTTAATCTGTTCCAGAGTTAGTGAAAACAGCAAAGCAAGTGTATTGCTAGATGATTAGCCGGAGCTAGGCATCTCACGCTGTGAGACAAATGCAATAGTCTTATTTGGGTTCTTGCGTGATATAATGTCAATTTCATGAGTTTTTAGCTTAGAATAAAGCACATCTAATGTAAGAGTACTCATGACAGTGGATTCACGTATGGATGATACTTTCATCTCCCAAATTGACATGTCTAATACACTTAGTAATTGCCTAGCATTTCAGGATATAAAAAATTAACATTGACGCTACGCAAGTTGCTGAGAATTTTATTAAAGCGAGCAAAGAGGTCATCAATGGACTCACCGGGTTGCATCTCAAAGCGCATGTATTCTTTCTTGAATATATCCTGTCTTACCTCCTTGATCGTGTTGGATCCTTCGTGGTAGTCACAAAGTGCTCTCCACACATCGTACGCCGATCGGAGGTGTGCAACACGGTCGAAGTCGCTCTGAGTTAGTCCTTGTATGATCAAGTTCCAGGCCTTGTTGTTGTCGTCGACATCTCTCATGTTTGTAGCCGTGACTTGATCGTTTGAAGGCACATCGTGAGGCCTGTACACCTTTTCCCATATTGCAAAGCCTTGCGCCTGGATGAAAGCTTCCATGCGTGCCTTCCAAACCTGAAAATCAGTACCACTAAACACACAAGGTTTGGCGGAGTATTTCTCCATGATGATTAGTCAAAACACGTGAAAATCACAAAGATTAGAGCAACCTGGCTCTGATACCAATTGTAGGATCGAAGTACACGTGTAAAGCTACCAGAGGGGGGTGAATGGTAGATAAAAACTTTTCAGCGGAAGCAACAAAACACCCCTCAGCAGAAAACCGATCTGTTAAAGAAACCGTGTGTGCGACTAATCTAAACGTGTTCACCTGTGACAAAACTATTATAGATTGTAGATAATCAATTCACAAAGACTTCACAACAAGAATCATGAAAATCCATTGAGAGAAACTCAAGTTACGATGGAAAGATTGAACAAAGGTCAATTTGTCCTACGCGAGAAAAACAATTCTAGAATACTGCAAAGAAACTCGTGTATATCAGAAACCACAAATTCAATGACCGTAAAATTTTTACAGATGATAGATAATCAAGTTTTGAAAACAACCCGAAAAGAATTACATCAATTGGATCTGTAAAACTCGAGTTATGATAAAACCACCGAAGCAAGGTAGTGCTGGACAGAAACTCGACGAGAAAAACTTGTCTGAAACAAGTCGGACAAACAAGGCACAAAAGTTACTTTAGAATACGAATGTTATTTATCAAAACACAAGAGGAACAGCCCCAAATTCGTGCGCACACGAGCCTTGGCCTCCCTTGCTTATATAACCAGCCCTAAGGCCAACCCGATTCAAACTAGGACTCCTACTCCTACTTGGATTCAAACTGTAACTTTCTAATACTGCTCAAGACTCTTCTACATGCAGATAGAAGCAATCTTAAGACTTCCAAACACCTTAGTAACGTCCCAAACATTCCTAAAACAACTCAAATTCATGACCCACACGAAATCCTATCATAACCAACTCAAAACTTTCCATATTTGAGTCAAACATGACTCAGCCGCAGCCTGAGTCCATAACCTAGTCGGTTGGACATTTCCGACCAATTCTTTACGTCCACATCTCTTCATCATGCCTTGGAACTATGCAGCCACGTCCATGCACTCCTTGCACACAAGCAAACATCTTCCAACAACATCCAAGATACCTTCATATGCATTGTTCTTGACTCAAACATACTGCACAACTTCCCGATCAACTCAACCACAATTCCTCCCGAACTTGGTTGTTGAACCTCATCTTCTCCCTAAGACTAGTTCAATGGATCCCGTCACCAGCCATGTCTTGAACTCAAGCAACACCTGCACATGAATAAACAACCAATACTTCCGAGCACAAGTCCTCGACTTGACTCTTGTTAGTTCCGAAACTACAACATCTTACATGAGCATCTCACATAAGCATGTTGTAAACCATAGCAAAATGATATCAGCCATAACCACCAAAACACACCAAAAACTTAGTAAAATAATACTAAGCAAACTTTCCATAAGAGTAAAGCAAGTTCAAAACATTGCAAGTTAAAAGCAGAACCGTTGCAATCAAGCTCCGAACCTTACCAAAGCTAGTCGGACCTAGCACCGGAGCTAGCAAAAACAAGTCGGACCTAGCCAAAATAAGTCAGACCTAGACAAAGCAAGTCGGACCTTATATCGGTCCTTGTCGGAGCTACCCAAAACAAGTTGGACCTATTGTTGGACCTTGCAGGAGCTCGGACCTTGTTAAAAAGGTGTTTTGGTAGTATTCAAAACTTTTATCCTCAAAGCCAATGTATTCAGCACACATAGGTCTCACACGTTTTTGTTTTCATGTCTCACGAGTCTCTATATCTTGACCATCTCCAACTAACTCATCAAGTTCTAGACCTGGCTCGATGACAAATTGATCCGGTAACCCATCTTCTTGGTAAACCTCATCAATCTCACCGTTCAACGACAACAAAGTATCATTATACTCATCATCGTTTGGTGTAGATAACTGTTCATGAAGATTCACCTTTTGTACAACCCACCAAGTACGTAGCTTTTCGCAAGGATAATTTAAATAATACACTTGCTCGACTTGGTTTGCAAGGACAAATGTGTCACATCCTCGTAGTTGTTCATTGTGTTTCACTTCTACCATGCCAAATTGGTTTTGTCGAGTTCCTGTATTATTATCAAACCAATCGCAGTAAAAAAAAGACTACATTTAGCTCTTTATTTCCGGCAAAACTGAATTCAAGGATTCTTTTAATAATACCATAGTAATCCGTTTCCCGTCCTTCGGCATCAAGAGCCGTATTCACAACTCCAGTGTTACATGTTGCCGTTAGAGGTCGATGATCTTCAAAATCAGTTGTACGAAAGTGAAACCCATTGACATCGTATCGACCGTAGCTTCTAACTTTACTAGATTCGTATGACAATTGACGCAAGTCCTCATGGACATGTGCATCATTTTTGCACTGTTCGAAATATAGAAGTTAGAAGGGTTTTTTGCCCCAAAATCGTTAATCATAGAAGGAGAGAAAGAAAAGAAATCGTTACATGTTCTCTAAACCAAGATTGAAAGTTAGGCCCTCCATTTACTCCAATACGTCGCATCGTTAGTACTTGCTTGCTCTTAGGTTGATGCTTAGACTTCCAATTTTCTCGGTCAAACATGCTAAATAAAGAAAAAAACAGGGTCATTATTGTATATTCAAACATGCGTGCTATTTAGTATACATGATGAACAAACACTCACTAAAAATATTTGTCCATCCCATCTATATTTGCGTACATGTAAAGCAATGCCGCTGTCTTTTCTTCTGTTGTAGCATCGTAGCTCGTGCTACTACCAACGGTGGTTCCTCTAGTTTGGAAAATTGAGAGGTCGCTACAAGGAAGTGCTTCATTCACATTGTACCGCAGAGCTGAAGCATTAACATTGTTTTCTTCTGCAAAGTAAACACTTGAAAAGTATCCTATCTCTTGAAGTGTAAAAGCTTCGGTGATGCATCCTTCTACCCTTGACCTATTGCGAACAATTGGTTTCAACATTCTAAGTGCTCTTTCAATGCGATACATCCACCGATATTGAACAGGGCTACCCACTTTAGTTTCATATGGAAGATGTATTAGGAGATGTTGCATTGAGGTGAAGAAGCCTGGAGGGAAAAAATTTTCCATCTTACATAACAACACAGGTACCTCTATTTCCAATTTTTCCATCATCTCCTTTGTGATTTCTTTAGCATAAAGTTGTCTATAAAAAAACTAAGCTCGGCTAACACCTTCCACACTGCACGTCAAAATAGCCCCGAAACATTACCGGCAAAAGTCGTTCCATGATTATGTGATAATCATGGCTTTTCAACCCAGTGAGTTTTCCAGTCTTCACGGCCACAGGCTTCAGTGAGTTCAAGACTTGGACGATTACAAACTTCTGCCAAATCCTTTCGAGCCTTTAGATTGTCTTTTGTTTTGCCCATCATATCCAAGCATGTACTTACAATGCACTCGCAAATGTTACGCTCCTGATGCATGACATCAATATTGTGCATTAGAATTAAGGACTTCACATACGGTAACTCCCATAGTGCACATACATGAGTCCAATTGTGGTCCTCTCCATAACCAACAAAATATCCTGGACGATTTTCATCTGGCACAAGTTTGTCCAACAATGCAGAAATCTCTGACCCGTTCAAACGTTGTGGTGGTCCTTTTGTGATAATAGTGTCATTTTTGAAGGCATTCCTCTATTGTCTAAAAATGTGATTCTTAGGTAACCAACGTCTATGATAATCAAAGTAATATATCTTGCCACTATGACTTAGCCGAAAACATTATGTGTCTGCAGCACATATGGGACATGTCAAACGACCATGAGTGCTCCAACCAGAAAACATGCCGTATGCTGGAAAGTCATGAACGGACCATAAGTACGCAACTCGAAGGTTGAATTTTTGTTTTCTATAACAGTCGTACGCATCGATTCCTGTCCATAACATTTTCAACTCCTCAATCAATGGCTTCAACATCACGTTGAGTCGTGAACCAGGATGATCTGGTCCAGGTACAATGAGGCAGAGGAACATAAACTCATACTTCATACACAAAGATGGTGGCAAATTGTACGGAATAAGGAACACGGGCCAACATGAGTATGGGGTGGCGTTAGTACTGAACGGTGAGAAACCATCCGTCGCTAACCCGATGCGGATGTTTCTTGCATCGTTGGAAACATCTGGATCGAAGCGGTCCAACGCCTTCCATGCCTCACCGTCGGACGGATGCACCATAACTCCACTGTTCTCACGTACACCTTCTTTGTGCCATCGCATATGTCTGGTAGTTCTTTTCAAAAGAAACAAACGCTTCAACCGAGGTGTAACAGGCAAGTAACGAAGCTGCTTATGTGCTATTTCAGTCTGTACACGCTCGCCTTCGTCATTATCAACTTCAATGAACCTAGACTTACCACATTGTAAGAACTTATTCTCGTTGGAATATACTTTCCAAAAAAGCATGCAGTTGTCTGGGCACACATCAATCTTCTCATATTTCATACCAAGACCAGATAGCAATTTCTTAGACTGGTACATATCTTTCGACACTTTATGAGGCTGTGGCAGGATATCGCAGATCAATTTGATGAGATCATTGTAACAATTATTAGAGCATGAATATTTGGACTTAATTTCCATAAGTCGGGTCAAGAAACCAAGAAGAGTCACTTTTGTGTGTTCATGCAGAGGCTCTTCTGATGCTTTGAGGAGCTTGAAGAACGTTTCAACTTCCGTTGTAGGAGCATCCTGCGTCAACTTAGGATCTATGGCTTCAAGCATCTCATCCATCATATCGACTCCCGTGCTATCATCCACCACTTCTTCTTCAGCAGCTCGAGAACGTGTCTCACCGTGAAAGTACCAGACCGCATAATTTTGCATGAAACCGTTTCGACACACGTGAAATGTCAAAGTCACTTTGTCGAAAAACTTTGCATTCTGACATTTCATACATGGGCACCGCACCTTACTGTTGTTGGACAACGAAAAAAGCTTGTTGTATAAAAGCATCAGTCTTGGTGAACCACTCATATGAGTGTTGCCCATTCTTTTTCCAACCCAAGTATATCCATGTGCGGTCTTTAGCCATGATTCAGGTTATACCTTCAAAGCAGACACATCATTATAAGTTCATTTTTTAGTTTATGTCACGGCCCCTATACCTAGGCTGATAGGTCCTAAAACCATCCAAGAGTGATCGGGGCAACGTGCTTATGACGAGACACGGAGTCTGAATCCGAACAAAATTTTGGAAGCATAACCCCGCTGTTCTCCACTACACGCCCAAAAATGGTGCAGCAAAGAACAACAGGGTTATGCTGTCAAAATCTCATCCAGACCCAGACCCCGTACCTAGCTCGTCATAAGCACATCCTTGATCACTCTCAGGCTATGCAAAAAGGGACAATTCCGATCCTACACGCTTCACATGCCTATCGCATGTGAAATGTGCAGATTCAAAACGGGTAATCAATTACTATAGGTTACGTTAAACATTTCCCTCTTCCAATCATTTAAGATAGAGAATAGAACGAGAAAGAGGAGGAAAGATGGTTAAAGTTAAAAGTTCAAAGGGCCTATGCCGGGTCGGACCGTGCCATGTCATGCCAGGTCTTGCCGGGTCAAGGCGTGTCGTGCCGTGCCAGGTTGGGCCGTGCAGGGTCGAGCCGTGTCGGGTCGTCGGGCCATGCCGTGCTATGGGTTGGGCCATGTGCCGGGTCAGGCCGTGCCGTGCTACCGGATTGGGCCATGCCGGGTCGGGCCGTTGAATGTAGCCTAGAGGGGGGGGGTGAATAGGCTTTTTGATTCTTTGTTAATCTATGAAACACTTAATAGATTTATCAAATACAGGGAAATCGGACTAGTCCGGTAGAGTGTGGACTAGTCCGTTGTCTACTCAAATACTAATCGGACTAGTCCGGTACTGTGCAGACTAGTCCGGTATGCGTGGACTAGAAAGATCAAGGTTGATCAATATTTTCACCTCTAGTACCATATGCAGCGGAAATTAATTGGGAACTTAGATGTATTACAACAGTGAAACAATGAATGACAGGGATCAACTTTAGTTTTAATGTTTCAACGTGAATTACACAAGATTAAGTAAACCCTAGAATATGATGAACAATAAAGCACAAGAGCAAGAGACAAGATTTTATCCCGAGGTTCGATTCCACGAAGGAAATCTACGTCCCCGTTGAGTTGTCTACAAAGGACCAGGTCTTCACCAACCCTACCCTCGTCGAATTGCCACAGAGGCCGATTCTCTTCCACTAATCACAAAGGGTAAATAAATCGTTCAAGGGGCCTTCTCACAAGTTGAGGGCTCCCCAATAATTACAATGAATGAATATCACCAAGCACACTCAAAAGATGTACAATAAATGAACAAGAGTGTGCGAGAGATCAAACCCAAGAGCTCAAGATGTGTAGAACAAGTCTCTCCTTTGATAAATTGCTAATCCTCAAAGATTTGATCCTTTTAGGGTTAGAATGTGTGGAGAGATGTGAATTTTGGGCTCTTGGAAGGTGTGACGGCGCAGGGGGTCGAGAGATATGGTAGTATGGCCGTATACCTCTATTTATACTAGGGTTTCCAAAGGTTACCGTTAGGGTCTGCGATGTCCGGACTAGTCCGTGGTGGACTCCGGACTAGTCCGGTGTGCGGCGTGTGAAAAACCCTAAGTGTTGTGAGATACCAGACTAGTCCGTAAGAGTGCGGACTAGTCCCTTGTCTACTTAGAGACAAATCGGATAATTCCGGTCCATATCGGACTAGTCCGTTTTCCAGCCAGAGAGAAATCGGACTAGTCCGAATTGATATCGGACTAGTCCGCACATGCTAATTTTTGTGCAGTTAGTGTGATTTCTTTCACTTGAGCTCTTGGGGTGTGTTTCTCCAACACACTCCATACTAAGTAATCTAATCTTTTCAGCTCCTGAGCTCTTATCATTTTAGATCCTCATTCTCCTTTCTTTTTGCGCTTTCTTCCTAATTTCTTTAAAAACCTGCGCTCATCTCAACGATTTTGTTAGGGTCTCATTTGTTTATCATAAATCAACCAAAACCCACAAGGGATGCCTAGATGCACTTTCAGCCGTGCAGGGTCGGGTTGTGCCGGGTCGGACCGTGCCGTGCCTGGTTAGGCCATGCCGGGTCGGGCCGTGCCATGCTGGGGGTTAGGCCATGTGCCGGGTCCGAGCGAAAGTTGCTCCAAAATCTCTTGTCGCTGTCTTTTTGCCAGTGTTATAGGCGTCAATCTTCCTCAGCTTCCATGCCACATCACTCCCCTTGCCATTGTAAGGGCCTCAGTTTTTGACACTCCTTTGCAGTGTTCATCACCACACCACACCCCTCATTTGAGCAAGAATGATGAACACAAATGAAGAGCAAGTAACAATTATCAACATGCTCATTAGAGAACAAACTTACACATTGCAAAAGTGGTATTTCCCACATGTGATATAGATGGGCTGGACATAGGAAAAACTCCTACACTTTGCTAAGGATGTCCATGCCAAGTTTCACCCAAATTCAAAACCTTTTTGAGGTCATCTTGGGTATAGATAGGAAAGGGGCAGTTTGAAAACATATTCAAATTCCAACTGTTTTTATACCATGAATTTGAAAGTGGAAGGCATATTCTTGCTCAGCACATTTTTGTGAGCTCACACACCAATTTTCACTCCATTTGGGGTTGATCTTGACATGAGCTAAGGGGGAGAAATTCAAACTTTATTTGAATTTCAAACTGAACTTGTGCTGAAATTCATTCAAACCAAACCTCATTTGAACTTTGATCAATTCAAATGGCTCTTGGGTGAATAATTTGAATTGCCAAGGGTAGAATAGGGTTCACTGTTTACCACAGCTGTTAGGGGTAAATTTCAGAGGTTAAAAGAGGGGTGGGACCCACATGTCAGCCTCTGCCTCAAAACAAACCGACTGAAACACAGTTCAGTCGGTTCCCGGCTGCTGTGCGCGCGCGCCACCGAAGGGGGGCAGCCGGCGCCAGCTCCTGCTGCGCGCCCCGAGCCGGAGGCCAGCCGCCGGGCTATTTATTCCCTCCCCGGCGTGCTTCAGTCGCCATTCCCCGAGCTGCCGACGTGCACGACCTGTTTTTCCACTGCCATCGCCGCTGCTCGAGCTCCCGCTCGATCAAGCCGATCACAGCTCCCTCCTTCCACTCCAGAGTCCCAGCAAGGTACTAGAGACCTTCCTCCATCCTCCCCATTGCTAGAAGTCGATTGAAACCGAGTGATATCGGCTGTGCCGAAAGATCAAACTCGGAACTGGAAACCGCCGCACCTCGGGCTCTCGTGGACAGCCCAACCTGGGCGTTGTCACGCCCGAGCCAAGGCACCCTTGGACGCGCGGGTGACCGGTGCTGCTCATCCCCGAGCCACGGCTCGAGTGGTTGCTCACCGGCGGCGAATTTCCATTTTTCCCCTTTCTGTGTGCAGAACGACCTTTGGGTACGATTCTGTTTAATTCGTGCTCTAGAAAGGATTAGAGGGCCTCAGGCCACTCCCACACGAGCTAGACACGGTAACGCACAAGTTGCCTTCACAACTCTGGGCCGGAGAACCTCTGTGCCCGGCGTATTTCAAGGTCTACTAATGGCGGAACGAACGGGGGGTATCGGGACACGGTGAGGACCCATTTCGGGCCTTCCCCGAGCTGCCTCGAGTTCATGTCGACCTTCTCTGAGGTCCACTGATGCTCCCCGACCGATTTCCCAAGTAGCTGAGGTACTAGGGGAGTCAGCCGACATGGCCGAAGTCATTCCGATATGGCGGCTCGTCGCCGACCATGCTCCGGCCGTTGTCATGAGCAGCTGACCCTCGGATCCTGTTCCCCAAGTAAAAGTAGGCAGGGGCGGCCAGAATCAAGAAGTTTGGAGCTGTACAGCAGCCAGCGGCGAGCTCTCCGGCGAGGTCCCTCGGCGGCGGGGCGCGGGTGTCGCGAGGTTGAAGAAGGAGGTGGACCCCAGCTGTCAGCGGCCGATATTTTGAATCGGGATCCGGCTGCGGCCGGGATCGGGTGTGCTGGCGCGCAAAATCCTTGTGGGCCGCGGTGCGCCATCGCCTAGGCGTGCGACGCGTGTCCCCTGGGCCCACGCGCGAGTTTAAACTTTTCCCCGATTTTCAGATTTCCTTCAAACTTCAAATCCTTATAACTTTGGCTAGAAAGCTCCAAATTGAGTGAACCAAATTTTGCTGGATTCATCTCTCCGAGTACTTTCCAGAAAATCAAGTTTCACTTCATGAAATTCCTTAATTCTTCAGAATTAATTCATTAAAGTTTAAACTGTTAGGAATTTTAACTGAAGAATCCTTTGGAGGAAAATCCTGAAATTTTGCTGAGATGTTCACCAAAATATCCTTGAACTACCATAAAAATTTCAGATCCATTTGAGCTCATTTAGTCCACCTAATGGTGTGATTAGTAAAACTGTTCCAGAGAAAATAGAAAATGTTCAGAAACATTTTCAGAATTTTCTCTGAAATTGTTTAGCTCATATCTCTAGTTAGAGACTTCCAAATTAAGTGAGACCAACTCCATTAGAACCCTCTGAAAATCTGGTTTTCAGAAAGTCATAGTTTGTCTCATGAAAATTCCTAGAACACCCTAAGAGTTCCAATTAAGGTCAAGGGCATAATTATTTGTGGAGGGCTCAAATGAGCTTTGCTGCAACTAAAACTTGACCAAGTCTTTGTTTAGGTTGTAACCAAGCCACAGTAAAAGTTTCACAGTCATTAGGTATGTCTAGCAAGGGTTATAGACTTCACAACTTCAAAGTTAATACAAATGCATTTAAATTAATACATACATTGTTCTTATCATGTAGTCGCTAAGGTCGAGGAGGAACCCGAAGTCCTAGACTTCGTTACTCCGGAGGAACAGCTAGCCTACGACCAAGAGCAGCAAGGCAAGCCCCGGTTTGCATTAACCTTTTTACAAATTTTTATTGTTTTGAGCACATACTTGTTTCCTTTGTTCTGTGCATTAGAGTCTTGTTTGAAAATCCAACTGCATAGCCAAGAAAATGTAACACCCCAAATTTTTAGTCAAGACTCAAATTTTGATTTAGAACCATAAACCATGTTCAGAGGGGAATTTAGAAATTTTTGGACGTATTGCATGTTTTGCAAAAGTTCAAATTCAAACTGGAATTCAAATTATACTCAAAACAGAAAAGAAATGAAAAAGAAAAAGGGAAAACCAGAAAAAACTGGCCAGTGGGCCGAAACCCCAGCCGGCCCAGCTAACCCCCGCGCAGCCCGCCCCCGCGCGCGCCGCGCTGCCCCTCGCTGACATGTGGGACCCGCATGTCATCCCTAACCCGAGCCCCGCGACCCCGGACTTCTTTCCCCGCGCGCGCGCTCGATCTTAACCGATTGGAAACTCGTTCCCGCAGCCGAATTTCGGTCCCAGCGGACTCCAACTCGATCACAACAGAACCACCGCCCTTCCCCGGCTATAAAAACCACCGATCCGATCAGTTTTCCTCACGCGATCGCCGATTTTCGCTCCGGTGAGCACCGAAACTTCGCCGGTGAATTCTGGCCGATCTAAGCTCGGAAACTCTGATCTAACTCGTTGGTCTTGATCCGCCGCCTCCGGGGAACTTTGCAGGTGCAGAAAACCCGAAGACTTACGGTGCAAATCCAGCTCCGACGAGCTTCGCCGTGGTTTTGTCTCGGACCTCGCCGCCGAGCACTTTCCAGGACCCCCGAGCTCGAGAAAACCCCCGAGGTGAGATCCCTGACCTCCCCTCTACCGATCTAAGCCATAAGATCACAGTTCTAGGCAGAATTCTCGAGGATCCGAAAATTTCCGGCGAGATCGCCGCTTCCCGCCGCCGTGCGCCGCCGGCAGCGCCGCCCGCGCTCGATCAGAGCGACGTGGCCGCGTGTGCGCCGTTTATTTTAAATCGCACGGTAGACTTTAAAACCCCGCGTACCGGTTCGATGTTATAATCTCAGCCGTCGGTTTAAAATCAGACGGTCCACGTCGACCCCGCGTTATAAAGACTGGAGTTCTTACGTGCTACCCCCTGGGGTTTTCTGGAATTGAGAGCTAGCCCCGGAAACTTCAGATCTAGCCCCCGGAACTCCAGAAAATCATGTAAATTCATTTAAAAATCAGTTTTAGCCCCTGGACTTAATAGAAATTAAGAAAAACACCTCTGAAAAGTGTAGCTAGACCCCTGGAAATTATGAAAATGATATTATAGACCCTGTAATGGGGTGAATTCATTATTTTAGCTCTGTTTAGTATTTAATTTAGAAAATTGAATATGTAACTAGTGTTTAAATATTAAAAAGGGGGGGGACAAACATAATTGTCAAATTTATTAAAAACTTTCTCAGTACTTAGAAAACTTTGGAGTGAGATAAAAATATATTTTTGGGCTGAAATAAATCTGTTTCATCTATTATTCACATTTAATAGTATAGGGACACATTTTTAAGTAAAGAATAGTTAAAGAAAAATAGGGAAAATAATTATGAAATAGTATACATCAGAAGCCAAGGTCAAAATATGATCCTAAATTATTTAGGACCAGAACCTAATCTGTTTAGGTAGTGTGTATTACTAATTTAATAATAAAATGCACAATTATGCATAAGAATATAAATCTGAAAATATAGAAACTAGTAAATGATAAATGGAGTTTCTAAAATACAAAGAATTCAGTTTAGGGTTGATAGAAATTATGAAGGCATATATGGAGAAGAAAAATACTTTTCATACATACTTGGTAGTTTAATATATAAGGAATTTATTTAAAACTGAAACACACATATATACATATATGTATATATATATATATGGTATGTGAGTATAAATACGAACACCAAAGTAGGAATCATACACATATAAATAAAAGTGTATGCAAGCCCCAAATCAACACACATAAAGTAACCACAACACATATAATGGTAAAGAACTTTCATAAATATGAATGTGTGGTTTGTATGAAGTGGAAGTGTGAACTATATCTTATGATTGTTGTTTTTCTTTTGCTATGTGTGATGGTATGAAGTAGAACCTGCTCAAGAACAAGTTATTCAATTCCAAGACCAAGACTACCCATTTCAAGAGCAGCAAGAAGGAGGCAAGTGTCCTTGACCACTTTGATCCTATGCTAGGATGTGTAGATAGAATTATTTGCATTGTCAAGTTAAATATGAAACCCATGCTAGGAAGTTTCCCTAGAATTGCATTACCTTATTTCCTTGAAGCTTGGGTTGGGATTTATTTTGTCATGTCATTTATTTACATGCATATGCTTAGCCATGCTTAGAATGGGATGTTTGGGACATGAGATCATCAGTTTATATTACCATACTCTTGAATGAGACATTGTGAGTTATGTAGAGGTAGGGATCAAGGCAAGTTGGATGTTTTGGTTGTGTGCTGGGTGCACGAGACTTGGGTTTGTGTTTAGTACTTGCCTGGATCCTAAGGACCGGTTCATGGAGCATGTAACCCGGCTTTACAGTGCCAACCACATGCTGAGATGGGGCAGCTTAGCCAATTAATTAGGTGTATCCCCGGCGTAGTATGGGTGTGTTGGATGGTGCGGGGAGTAGGTGTCAGCTGGACTACCATATGAACCGCAAGGCTCAAGAGGGGGCCACTGCAGCGGGGTTGGAGCCTCTTGTATGCTGTTAGGGGTGAAACCTCAGTGGGCCCACGCTCGTCGGGAATCCCTTTGTAAAGGCTTCGTAGTGATCTCTTGGCCACACACCTGGGAAGTGTGAATGTGGATCGTAGCCACTGGCATAATGGAGGTTCTTTTAGTCCACCCGGCAACGGGGGATGAAATCACTACTTGTGGGTACAGTGGTACAAACTCTGCAGAGTCAAAACTGTCTTGACAGCCGTGCTCACGGTTAAGAGCGGCCTGGACTTATTCATGATTAGAGGATTGATGGTTTTGGAAGTTTAAGCGGGGAGCTTAACATTTGGAAATGATGATTATGGTTATTGGATTATGATGATGGGATGCGAGATTGGGACCATGTCACCTGTGTAGTAATGTAGGTGCTTAATAAGCTAAGGTGATAGGTATTAATTGCGTAGTGCTTTAACCATGAGTTCAACCTCTCCTTGTTCTAGCCATGCATGATATAATTTTCCCACACTTGCTGAGTACCATTGGTACTCAACCTTGCATATTTGTTGGTTTATATTGCTGCTCAGGTCAAGATAATGAGGTGGTGTATAATGACCAAGATTTTGGACCCGAGGAAGGTTTCTAGGTTCATGAAGACCCCCGGGCAACACCTGTGATGGAGCCCTAAAGAATAATATTCCGCTGCTAGTTTATTTACTTGTGATGAAGCATTAGTGTTCATTGAGACATTTGTGATGTAAGACTTATTTATATTCGACACCTGGCTTGTAATAAATGATGCTTCACTATTTGTCATCACATGTATGAGAAAATGATCCTGGCATACATGTGATATTCACTTGGTTGTTCTTCGGAAAAACCGGGTGTGACAGAAAACCACGGGTTGGGTTTAGGATTGCAAACCTCGTTAGCCACTGCATTGCTAGGATAGAGTAGGATTCGGTACAAGTCGAGTAGTTGGAACTACTCGCGAGAATAGGCTAGAGGCACATCGCTCGGGTAGAGATAGCACATGAAACACATGGCAAGAAAATGAGACCGAGCGGAGAGTAAGGGCAGCAGGACTTTGGGGCCTGTGTGCTGTAGCTCCGCTTGTGTCGATTGAGGACCGAGCCGTGTGCGGGCCTGTTGAACAAGCTAGAACAGTACCGAAGACCTACCGGCTATATGGGAACCGGGAAACTGATGTAACTCGGGTAGCTGGGTATTGAGGCATTGCCCGTCGTTCAGAGGGTAGGTTGAGAGCTCGAGGTGTAAATCAGCTGGCGGCACAGAGATGCGCGTGCAGGGACCTCTTGCTCGGGACGATGGGACCGGTTCAATATTTGGCTAACGGGTGAAAGGTAGTCGCGTACGGCGTCCGTGATGGTTGTTGTAGGCAACATCGAGTACGGGCGTACGTGACGGGTTGTTCGGGTAACCCTGCAGGTGTAAATCGATTATAATCGCCGTCCCTCGCGGTCAGTGAGTACCACTTGTTCACTGTACCGTGACGTAGAAAGAACAGGCTAGTTACATGTTAAAATGTTGCTGATTGAAAGCTGGACATTGATTGTTAATGATATGCTGTAGCTTAGTGCTAACTAAAGTTCTTTTCAACTTTGGGCAAAGTACATGAGAGAAATGTGTTTCTTGTTTGATTGCGGCTCTCTCATGTGCCTTAGCGTAAGGTTCTCCACAACCTGCTGCTAAAACTTGAAAGTAAGGTTCTACTAATTAGGCGAGTCCTTGCAAATGATTTTACCTCATGCAACCCATTACCCTCATGTAGAAGTTCCATGTTTAGGTGAGACGGGTCAGACTTGCTGAGCCTTCGTGCTCACTGCTTGTGTTTGAAGCTTTTTGCAGGGTTTTATGAGGAAGGGACTCCCGAAGAGGAGACGGAACCCCAGGAGGGGAACACCGTCGAGTGGGAGTCGTGCACGCCGCAGAGTTAGTGTGCGTGTGTGCTAGCAAGGACACGTTCGAGGGCTGAACGTGCACTTGATGCTTAGTCTACGCCCGCGAGTGTGGACTAAACTTATTTTGATGTAAACATGTTAATAAACTTGTTTATGTAATAAAGCTTCCGCTTCCGCTTTGTACCTTTGACGTGTGTTATACGGTGCTGTGCAACGCAGCACCCCTCAGCGTGATCCTGGCTCGACAGGACCAGTGGGGTCGTGTCAGCCATTGAACTTCTCCTCTGAGGGATCCCTATTCCCCTGTCTTGGAGCTTTCATCTTAAGGGGACCAATCGGGCCGGAAGCAATTCCCTTTCCCTTGCCCTTGGTTTGGCGTTGAGCCGCCGAGCTAGAACCAGCCATATTTGCTTTTGAAGCTAGTCTCTTGACTGTAACCTTTCGACGCACCCTAGGTGGGGTGGGCGAAGGATCGGCATCACGCTCTTGTCTCTTGTTGGAGCGAGACTCCGTAATACGAGACATCACATCTTGATCCATCTCGGCTTCAAAGTCGGAGATATTCTCATTTGATCCCGACATGATTCTGACAAGGAAGATATAAAGGATATGAATAAGCAAGGATGAAAGGGGATTGCATTGAATTGATATGAGCTAAGGTTTTGATCAGGGCATATCGGACTTGTCCGGTGTTCAGGGTTGGACTAGTCCGGTGTATCGGACTTGTCCGCCCTAAGAACGGATTAGTCCATTGTGAGGCTGCTCAAACCCTAACTTGTCAAAATTTGAGGTTGTTCAATGCAAATATGATCTAGGGTACTTGGAATACATCAATAGAGCATGTATTGACTGGAGGAGCTAAGCTAATTGAGCAAAAACAAGGAACATCGAAGATTCTAGGGTTTGGAGAGAAATTTACCAAATCCTTCAATTTGAGGCGTTGAAGGAGTTCTTGATGCGGACTAGTCCGGGGTCTTCGATCCCCTTGCAGTGGAGATTGATTCCCACGGAGATTTGAGTGGATTTGATGGAGAACTCGTAAATCCGCCTTGGGAGCACTTGAGTGAGGAGAGAGAACGTGGGAGGAGTTGTGAGGTTGAAGGAGATTAGGTCTGAGCCGGCCCTATGGTTATGGAGTCGAAATATCGGACTAGTCCATGGTCGAACCAGACTAGTCCGGACTAGCGGACCAAGTGCGGACTAGTCTGCAATATGCGGACTAGTCCAGGGTGACCACGGACTAGTCAGTGGTCCCTTGTACAGAAAAGTACAAAACACGTATATATATATATGTATCCAATGGTTCCTAATCAGGAATAGGGGACAAAGACACACATATATTCTTGATGAATATGGTTAGTAAACATACAACAATCAAGCTATGACCATAATTCATCAAGATCAAGTAACTAACATATTTTTAGGAGAAAAATAGAGAGAGATGATTTTTCAACACAATTAACATGATTTTGAGGATGGCATACATGTATGCAAGTTTTCAAGCCACGTTCCGAGCATCAAGGATATTTAGTTCATTTCGGAACTCACAAAAGCGTTTTTCATCAAGTGGGTTGGTAAAGATATCGGCTAGTTGTTTTTCAGTGTTGACATGGGAAATGGCTATGTCTCCTTTCATTGAGTGATCTCTCAAAAAATGATGCCGGATATCTATGTGTTTGGTTCTAGAGTGCTCAACAGGGTTATGGGCAATTTTAATTGCACTCTCATTGTCACAAAGGAGTGGAATACGGCTCATATTGTAACCGTAATCCCTTAGAGTTTGTCGCATCAAAAGGAGTTGTGCACAACAACTCTTGGCTGAAACATACTCCACTTCGGCCGTGGATAAGGCAATTAAATTATGTTTCTTGGAGGACCAAGAAACTAAGGATCTACCTAGGAATTGGCAAGTACCGGAAGTACTTTTTCTATCTACCTTGCATCTGGCATAATCTGCATCGGAGTATCCAATGAGATTGAATTTTGAACCTTTTGGATACCAAAGGCCTAGGTTGGGTGTATGAACTAAATATCTCAAGATCCTTTTAATGGCTGTCAAATGACATTCCTTAGGATTGGCTTGAAACCTTGCACACAAACATACACTCAACATGATATCAGGTCTAGATACACATAAATAAAGTAAGGAGCCAATCATGGAACAATATACCTTTTGATCCACATTTGGTCCGTCGTCATTGATATCCAAGTGTCCATTTGTCGCCATGGGAGTCTTTATGGGCTTTGCTTTGTCCATTCCAAACTTCTTGAGAATGTCTTGAGTGTACTTTGTTTGGCTTATGAACGTCCCGACCTTTTGTTGCTTCACTTGGAATCCCCAAAAGTACATAAACTCTCCCATCATGGACATCTCGAATCTATCTATCATAATCTTACTAAATTCTTGACAAAAGGATTTGTTAGTTGACCCAAATATAATATCGTCAACATAGATTTGGCAAATGAAGAAATCATCATCAAAGTGTTTAGTAAACAAGGTGTAATCAGCTTTTCTAATCTTGAAGTCATTTTCAATCAAAAAATCTCTAAGGCACTCATACCAAGCTCTAGGAGCTTGTTTGAGGCCATAGAGAGCCTTACGCAGTTTGAACACATAGTCGGGGTACTCTTGATCTTCAAAACCAGGTGGTTGCTCCACGTACACCTCCTCCTTGATCGGTCTGTTGAGAAAGGAACTCTTCATGTCCATTTGATAAAGCTTGAAATCATGGTGAGTAGCATATGCAAGTAATATATAAATCGATTCAAGCCTAGCTACATGACCAAAAGTCTCATCGAAATCCAAACCTTCGACTTGTGAGTACCCTTTTGCCACAAGTCGTGCCTTGTTCCTTGTTACCACTCCATGTTCGTCTTGCTTGTTGCGGAAGACCCATTTAGTGCCGACGACGTTGGACTTGGGTCTTTCAACAAGCTCCCACACTTCGTTCGTTTTGAAGTTGTTCAATTCTTTTTGCATCGCCATCACCCAATCCGGATCTTTTAATGCATCCTCAACCCTGTATGGTTTCAAAGAAGATACAAAAGAATAGTGTTCACAAAAATTAGCTATGTGAGATCGAGTTATTACTCCCTTTTGGATGTCAACGATTATGTTGTCGACGGGGTGATCTCTTTGGATGCTTTGGTGCACTCTTGGATGTGGCACTTGTGGTCTTGAATCTTCATTATCATCTTCTTCTCCCCCAGGATAGTTGCCCTCATTGATGTTTTGATCTTCTTGATTTTCTTGAGGTTGATCTTGTATGGAAGCTCCCCCTTGATCATTTTCCTCCACCTGTGGTTCATTTTCTTCATTCGCATTTGAAGGTGGCCCTTGTGGTCGAACATCGCCCAATGCCATTCTTCTCAATGCTCGACATGGAGCTTCTTCTTGATATAGCACACATTGATCAACTTGCTCTTCTTGAGAGCCGTTAGTTCCATCGTACACTACGTCACGTGCTACTTCAACAAGTCCGGAGGTTTTGTTGAAGACACGATAAGCGTAGGAGTTCGAATCATAGCCAAGTAAGAAACCTTCATCGGACTTTGAAGCCCTTGGCTTCTTGTTTAAAATATAACATTTTGAACCAAAAACTCGAAAATATGAAATATTCGGCTTGTTACCCGTGAGTAGTTCATATGAAGTTTTCTTAAGCAACCGATGAAGATATAGTCGGTTTATGGCGTGACAAGCGGTGTTAACCGCTTCAGGCCAAAACCTGTCCGAAGTCTTGTATTCATCGAGCATTGTCCTCATCATCTCAATGAGAGTTCTATTCTTCCTTTTGGCTACTCCGTTTTATTAAGGAGTATATGGTGCCGAAAATTTGTGCTTTATCCCTTCTTCGTCTAGATACTCCTCAACTTGGGTGTTCTTGAATTCTGTCCCATTGTCACTTCGTATGTTCTTGATCTTCAATGAGAATTCATTTTGGGCACGCTTGATGAACTTCTTGAGGGTTCCTCTAGTTTCTGTCTTATCATGCAAAAAGAAAACCCACGTGAAGCGTGAAACATCATCAACAATGACTAGACCGTATTTATTACCGCCGATGCTTATGTAAGCAATTGGACCGAATATATCCATGTGGAGGAGCTCAAGCGGTCCTGTTGTAGTCATGACATTCTTCGCGGGATGGGGTGCTCCTACTTGCTTCCCTGCTTTGCACGCTCTACAAGGCCTGTCTTTCTCAAAAACAACATCATTTAAACCTCGGATGTGATCGCCTTTAAGGAGTTTTTGAAGATTCCTCATACCAACATGTGCTAGCCGTCTATGCCACAGCCAACCCATGTTGGTCTTTGCAATCAAGCATGTGTCAAGTTCGGATTTATCTTTGTTGAAGTCAACTAGATAAAGTTTTCCCTTTAACACATCCTTGAATGCAATTGAGTTATCACTCCTTCTAGAGACAGTCACACCCTCATTAGTGAATAAACAATTATAACCCTTATCACATAATTGAGATATGGACAAAAGGTCATAATCTAAGGAGTCAACGTGTAAAACATGAGAGAGAGTATGTTGTGATGAAATTGCAATTTTACCGGTACCAAGCACTCTTCCTTGACTATTATCACCAAAGTAAATGCCTTCGCTTGGATCTTCATTTTCTTCATATTCCACGAACATTCTTCTTTCTCCGGTCATGTGATTGGTGCATCCACTATCTAGCACCCATTTTGCTCCACCGGATGAATAAGTCTGCAAAAGACAAATTATGCCTTGGTCTTAGGTACCCAAGCTTGCTTGGGTCCTTTGAGGTTAGTCACAAGTGATTTGGGCACCCACACATGAGACTTGGTGTTCTTATGGCGTGGCCCAACATATTTAGCATAAACTCTTCCAAGATTACTTTTCATAAGTACATATGAAGCATCAAAAGTTCCAAATAGAAGTTGTTGTTCATATGTGTTCACAGTGTTAAATTTACCAACATTATTAAGTTTTCTAACTTGAGAAGAGTTTCCCTTGACAAAGGCAATGCAACCCTTGTTATTTTTGTGGCTTCTAGCATTTTGCTTTTCACCATAAGAATACCCAATGCCATATTTGACATTAGGAGGTCTTGTGACCGAGTATGCACTGCGTGCATGCTTGATCTTCTCCTTGTCAAATATGCCACTTTGAGAAGATTGCTTGTCCTTTGTCAAGTTTGCCTTTTTCTTCAAGTTAGTGTCAGTTTTGGCACAAGCACAAGTAATACTAGTTTCAGATTTTATATGTTGAGAAGGTGAGCTTTAAGTGGATGAAGAACAACTTTGCTTGAGTGACTCGACTTGTACCTCAAGGATCTTGTTAACTTTGGTTAAGTTAGCAAATTCATCCTTGATGGTGGCGTTGGAGTCTTTTAACTTCAAGCAAGCTTCCTTGCTTGAAGCTAACTCAAGTTCTAGTTATTTACTTTGCTCCTTTTCAAGTTCAAGAAGCTTTTCAATCTCAAGATATTCCTCCTTTTGGGAGATGATCATATCTTCCTGACGATTGACTAACTTCTCCATATCAACAAGCTTATCAAATAGAAATTTCATCTTAGCAGCTGTCTTTTTGTCTAAACCCCTAAGCATATATTCATTTTCATCACTGCTATCATCCTCACTAGAATTATCACTATCACTAGTAAAATAATGCGAGAAGGAAGATTTAGTTGTTACCTTTCTTTTACCTTCCTTTGCCATTAGACAAGTATTGTCGGTGTCCTTCCATGCGCCCATGGTTGGGAAGAGAGTGGGTTTCTTGGTAGTATTCTTTATGGCTATGGTGGCCAGCTCCTCATCTTCTTCGGATGAGGATTCATCATTGGAGTCCCACTCCTTCTCTAGATGCGCTTAGCCATATTGCTTCTTCTTCTTGAATATTTTCTTTGGTTGAGGCTTGTTGTCTTTAGTCTTCCTCTTATTTTCTTCATATGGACAATCTACTATGAAGTGATCATATTCTCCGTAGTTGTAGCACGCCCATCTCATCTTGGGTCTTTGTTTGTCCCTTTGTCTTCCTTCGTTTGAGCTGCTACCCTTTCTTCTTCTCATCATTTTCTTGAACTTCTTCATGAACAATATCATGTCTTCTTCATCAATATCACTACTTTCATCATCACTGTCGTCTTCTCCATGAGCTTCTCGAGCTTCTTTTGATACGGGTTTACAAGTTGACTTCAAAGCAACTCCTTTCTTCTTTGCCGAGGTGAGATCGGCAATTTCCTTGACATGCTTTGCTTGCTTCTCCATCATTTCAAAGTTGATGATCTTTCCAAGAAGTTCGTCCGGGATCATTTTCTGATACCCGGGGCTTTCTCTAATCATAGAGCAAAGAGTCACATTGCGAGGCATGAATGCTCTGAGAATCAACTTCACGACCTCATGATCATTCCACTTTTTGCTGCCATAAGCTCGGACTTTGTTGATAAGATTCTTCAGTCGATTGTACATATCTTGTGGTGATTCATCTTCTTCTATCGCGAATCTTCCCAATTCACCTTCAATCATTTCTATCTTGGCTTCGCGTACATTACGGTCACCTTCATGTGCGGTTTGTAGTGTATCCCATATCTCCTTGGCAATTTCGAGTCCATCCACCTTGATGAACTCATCTCGGCTCAGTGATGACGTGATCACAGCTACAGCTTGAGCATTCCGATGAACGGCTTGTTCTTGGCTTGGAGTCAGCTCTTCATCATCTTCCAGGATATCTATCCCTGTACACACTATATGCCACAAAGTTGGGTTAAGAGATATAAGGTGTATTTTCATGTTTTGTCTCCACATTGAATTGTCATTGCCATCAAAGTAAGGTCCTTTCCCTAGAGGAATTGATAAGTAATGACTATTGTTAGAATTCAAACGTTCACAGTCAAAATTATATCGGGAGTAGTCTGTGTGACTACCCCCTTTCTTCTTCTTTTCATCATCGATCTTCTTCTTCCCTTCTGGGAAGAGTGCCTTCTTCCGTAGAAGAGCCTTGAGTTGGAGCACCTCCTCATCATCGTCCTCACTATCTTGAATGGCGTCGAGTAGCTTCTTTAGCTTTTGAGTCCTTTCATCATCACCCTTTTCATCATTGATCTTCTTGTGTACATCCTTGATGTCAGACATCGTCTCTTCGAGCGGTGAGTCTCTTTTGAAGAGTTTGGCTCTGATACCAATTGAATGTAGCCTAGAGGGGGGTGAATAGGCTTTTCTATTCTTTGTTAATCCCTGAAACACTTAATAGATTTATCAAATACAGGGAAATCGGACTAGTCTGGTAGAGTGCGGATTAGTCCGTTGTCTACTTAGAGACTAATCGGACTACTCCGATACTGTGCGGACTAGTCCGATATGCGTGGACTAGAAAGATCAAGGTTGATCAATATTTTCAATTCTAGTACCCTATGCAGCGGAAATTAATTGGGAACTTAGATGTATTATGAAAGTGAATCTAGGCATCCCTTGTGGGTTTTGGTTGATTTATGACAAACAAATGAGACCCTAACAAAACTGTTGAGATGAGCGCAGGTTCTTAAAGAAATTAGGAAGAAAGCGCAAAAAGAAAGGAGAAGAAGGATCCAAATTGATAAGAGCTCAGGAGCTGAAAAGATTAGATTATTTAGTATAGAGTGTGTTGGAGAAACACACCCCAAGAGCTCAAGTGAAAGAAATCACACTAAGTGCACAAAATCAGCATGTGTGGACTAGTCCGATATCAACCGGACTAGTCCGATTTTCTTTCTGACTGGAAAATGGACTAGTCCGATATGGACCGGACTAGTCCAATTTTGTCTGTGGATAGACAACGGACTAGTCCGCACTCTTACGAACTAGTCTGGTATCTCACAACACTTAGGGTTTTTCACACGCCGCACACCGGACTAGTCCGGAGTCTACAACGGACTAGTCATGACATCGTGAACCCTAACGTAACCATTGGAAACCCTATTATAAAAAGAGGTGGACGGCCATACCACCATAACTTTTCGACCCCCTGCCCATCACACCTCCCAAGAGCCCAAAATTCACATCTCTCCACACATTCTAACCCAGAGAGGATCAAATCTTTGGGGATTTGCAATTGATCAAAGGAGAGACTTGTTCTACACATCTTGAGCTCTTGGGTTTGATCTCCCGCACACTCTTGTTCGTTTATTTTTCATCTTTTGAGTGTGTTTGGCTGTGTTCATTCATTGTAATTCTTGGGGAGCCCTCAACTTGTGAGAAGGCCCCTTGAACAATTTATTTGCCCTTTGTGATTAGTGGAAGAGAATCGGCCTCCGTGGCGATTCGACAAGGGTAGGGTTGGTGAAGACCCGGTCCTTAGTGGACTCCTCAACGGGGACGTAGATTTCCTTCGTGGAATCGAACCTCGGGATAAAATCTTGTCTCTCACTCTTTTTCATTTATTGTTCATCATATTCTAGAGTTTAATTAATCTTGTGAAATTCACGTTGAAGCATTGAAATCAAAGTTGATCTCTATCATTCCCTATTTCACTGTTGTAATACATCTAAGCTCTTAATTAATTTCTGCTGCATAGGGTACTAGAAGTGAACATATTGATCAAACTTGATCTTTCTAGTCCACGCATACCGAACTAGTCCGCACAGTACCGGACTAGTCTGATTTTTCTCTGAGTAGAAAATAGACTAGTCCGCACTCTACCGGACTAGTTCGATTTCCCTGTATTTGATAAACCTACTAAGTGTTTCAGGGATTAACAAAGCATCGAAAAGCCTATTCACCCCCTCTAGGCTACATTCAATTGGTATCGGAGCCAAACTCTTCAAAAGAGACTCACCGCTCAAAGAGACGATGTCGTACGTCAAGGATGTACACAAGAAGATCGACGATGAAAAGAGTAATGACGAAAGGACTCAAAAGCTAAAAAGCTACTCGATGTCATTCAAGACAGTGAAGACGAATGAGGAGGTGCTCCAACTCAAGGCTCTTCTGCGGAAGAAGGCACTCTCCCCAAAAGGGAAGAAGAAGATTAATGATGAAAAGAAGATGAAAGGGGGTAGTCACACAGACTACTCCCGAGTCATTACTTATCAATTCCTCTACGGAAAGCACCTTACTTTGATGGCAATCACTATTCAATGTGGAGACAAAATATGAAAATGCACCTTATATCTCTTAACCCAAGTTTGTGGCATATAGTGTGTATAGGGATAGATATCCCGGATGATGATGAAGAGCTGACCCCAAGCCAAGAACAAGCTGTTCATCAGAATGCTCAAGCTGCAGCTGTGATCATGTCATCACTGAGTCGAGACGAGTTTACCAAGGTGGACGGACTTGAAATTGCCAAGGAGATATGGGACACACTACAAACAACACATGAAGGTGATTGTCATGTACGCGAAGCCAAGATAGAAATGATTGAAGGTGAATTGGGAAGATTCGCGACAGAAGAAGATGAATCACCACAAGATATGTACAATCGACTGAAGAATCTTATCAACAAAGTTCGAGCTTATGGAAGCAAAAAATGGAATGATCATGAGGTCATGAAGTTGATACGCAGAGCATTCATGCCTCGCAATGTGACTCTCTGCTCTATGATTAGAGAAAGCCCCGGGTACCAAAAAATGACCCCAGACGAACTTCTTGGCAAGATCAACAACTTTGAAATGATGAAGAAGCAATATGGCCAAGCACATCTAGGTAAGGAATGGGACTCCAATGATGAATCCACATCCGAAGAAGATGAGGAGATAGCCACCATAGCCATAAAGAAGACTACCAAGAAATCCACTCTCTTTCCAACAATGGGCGCATGGAAGGACACCGGCAACACTTGTCTAATGGCAAAGGAAGGTAAAAGAAAGGTAACAACTAACTCTTCCTTCTCACATTCTTTTAGTAGTGATAGTGATAATTCTAGTGAGGATGATAGCAATGATGAAAATGAATATATGCTTAGGGGTTTAGACAAAAAGACAACTGCTCAAATGAAATTTCAATTTGATAAGCTTGTTGATATAGAGAAGTTAGTCAATCGTCAGGAAGATATGATCATCTCTCAAAAGGAGGAGTATCTTGAGATTGAAAAGCTTCTTGAACTTGAAAAGGGGCGAAGTAAATCACTAGAACTCTTCCTTGCTTGAAGCTAAAAGACTCAAACACCACCATCAAGGATGAACTTGCTAACTTAACCAAAGTTAACGAGATCCTTGAGGTACAAGTTGAGTCACTCAAGCAAAATGGTTCTTCATCCACTTCAAGCTCACCATCTCAACATATAAAATCTAAAACTAGTATTACTTGTGCTTGTGCCAAAAGTGACACTAACTTGAAGAAAAAGCAAAACTTGACAGAGGACAAGCAATCTTCTCAAAGTGGCATATTTGACAAGGAGAAGATCAAGTATGCACACGGTGCATACTCGGTCACAAGACCTCCTAATGTCAAATATGGAATTGGATATTCTAATGGTGAAAAAGCAAAACGCTAGAAGCCACAAGAATAACAAGGGTTGCATTGCCTTTGTCAAGGGAAACTCTTCTCAAGTTAGAAAACTTAATAATGTCAATTAATTTAACATTGTGAACACATATGAACAACAACTTCTATTTAGAACTTTTGATGCTTCATATATACTTATGAAAAGTAATCTTGGAAGAGTTTATGCTAAATATGTTGGGCCATGCCATGGGAACACCAAGTCTCATGTGTGGGTGCCCAAATCACTTGTGACTAACCTCAAAGGACCCAAGCAAGCTTGGGTACCTAAGACCAAGGTATAAATTGTTTTTGCAGACTTATCCATCCAGTGGAGCAAAATGGGTGCTAGATAATGGATGCACCAATCACATGACCGGAGAAAGAAGAATGTTCATGGAATATGAAGACAATGAAGATCCAAACGAAGGCATTTACTTTGGTGATAATAGTCAAGGAAGAGTGCTTGGAACCGGTAAAATTGCAATTTCAACACAACATACTCTCTCTCATGTTTTACATGTTGACTCCTTGGATTATAACCTTTTGTCCATATCTCAATTATGTGACAAGGGTTATAATTGCTTATTCACTAATGAGGGTGTGACTGT
The DNA here is from genome assembly GCA_030760725.1 of Neostapfia colusana. NCBI lineage: Eukaryota > Viridiplantae > Streptophyta > Magnoliopsida > Poales > Poaceae > Neostapfia > Neostapfia colusana. The sequence goes on along the minus strand of JASWHV010000005.1, from coordinate 30,490,255 downwards.
CTTTAGAAGGAGTGATAACTCAATTGCATTCAAGGGTGTGTTGAGGGGAAAACTTTATCTAGTTGACTTCAACAAAGATAAAGCCAAACTTGACACATGCTTGATTGCAAAGACTAACATGGGTTGGCTGTGGCATAGACGGCTAGCACATGTTGGCATGAGGAATCTTCAAAAACTCCTCAAAGGCGATCACATATGAGGTTTAAGGATGTTGTTTTTGAGAAAGATAGACCGTGTAGAGCGTTCCAAGTAGGGAAGCAAGTAGGAGCACCCCATCCCACGAAGAATGTCATGACTACAACAAGACCGCTTGAGGTTCTCCACATGGATCTATTCGGTCCAATTGCTTACATAAGCATCGGCGGTAACAAATATGGTCTAGTCATTGTTGATGATTTTCACGCTTCACGTGGGTTTTCTTTTTGCATGATAAGATAGAAACTCAAGGAACCCTCAAGAAGTTCATCAAGCATGCCCAAAATGAATTCTCATTGAAGATCAAGAACATACGAAGTGACAATGGGACATAATTTAAGAACACCCAGGTTGAGGAGTATCTAGACGAAGAAGGGATAAAGCACGAATTATCTGCACCATATACTCCTCAACAAAACGGAGTAGCCAAAAGGAAGAACAGAACTCTCATTGAGATGACGAGGACAATGCTCAATGAATACAAGACTCCAGACAGATCAAGAAGAAGCTCCATGTCAAGCATTGAGAAGAATGGCATTGGGCGATGTTTGACCACAAGTGTCACCTTCAAATGCGAATGAAGAAAATGAACCACAGGTGGAGGAAAATGATCAAGGGGGAACTTCCATACAAGATCAACCTCAAGAAAATCAAGAAGATCAAAACATCAATGAGGGCAACTATCCAGGGGGAGAAGAAGATGATAATGAAGATTCAAGACCACAAGTGTCACATCCAAGAGTACACCTAAGCATCCAAAGAGATCACCCCGTCGACAACATAATCGGTGACATCCGAAAGGTAGTAATAACTCGATCTCGCATAGCTAATTTTTGTGAACACTATTCTTTTGTATCTTCTTTGGAACCATACAGGGTTGAGGATGCATTAAAATATCCATACTGGGTGATGGCGATGCAAGAAGAGTTGAACAACTTCAAAAGGAATGAAGTGTGGGAGCTTGTTGAAAGACCCAAGTCCAACGTCGTCGGCACTAAATGGGTCTACCGCAACAAGCAAGACGAACATGGAGTGGTAACAAGGAACAAGGCACGACTTGTGGCAAAAGGGTACTCACAAGTCGATGGTTTGGATTTCGATGAGACTTTTGCTCCCGTAGCTAGGCTTGAATCGATTCGTATGTTACTTGCATATGCTACTCACCATGATTCCAAGCTTTATCAAATGGACGCGAAAAGCGCCTTTCTCAACGGACCGATCAAGGAGGAGGTGTACGTGGAGCAACCACCCAGTTTTGAAGATCAAGAGCACCCCGACTATGTGTTCAAACTGCGTAAGGCTCTCTATGGCCTCAAACAGGCTCCTAGAGCTTGGTATGAGTGCCTTAGAGATTTTTGATTGAAAATGACTTCAAGATTGGAAAAGCTAATTACACCTTGTTCACTATACACTTTGATGATGATCTCTTCATTTGCCAAATTTATGTTGACGATATTATATTTGGTTCAACTAACAAATTCTTTTGTCAAGAATTTAGTAAGATTATGACTGATAGATTCGAGATGTCCATGATGGGAGAGTTGAGGTACTTTTTGGGATTCCAAGTGAAGCAACAAAAGGACGAGACGTTCATAAGCCAAATAAAGTACACTCAAGACATTCTCAAGAAGTTTGGAATGGACAAAGCAAATCCCATAAAGACTCCCATGGTGACTAATGGACACTTGGATCTCAATGAAGACGGACCAAATGTAGATCAAAAGGTATATCATTCCATGATTGGCTCCTTACTCTACTTATGTGAATCTAGGCATGATATCATGTTGAGTGTATGTTTGTGTGCAAGGTTTCAAGCCAATCCTAAGGAATGTCACTTGACACCCGTTAAAAGGATCTTGAGATATTTAGTTCATACACCCAACCTAGGCCTTTGGTATCCCAAAGGTTCAAAATTCAATCTCATTGGATACTCCGATGTAGATTATGCTGGATGCAAGGTAGATAGAAAAAGTACTTACGGTACTTGCCAATTCCTAGGTAGATCCTTAGTTTCTTGATCCTCCAAGAAACAAAATTCAATTGCCTTATCCACGGCCAAAGCGGAGTATGTTGCAGCCGGGAGTTTTTGTGCACAACTCCTTTGGATGTGACAAACTCTAAGGGATTACGGTTACAATATGAGCCGTATTCCACTCCTTTGTGACAATGAGAATGCAATTAAAATTGCCCATAACCCTATTGAGCACTCTAGAACCAAACACATAGATATCCAACATCATTTTTTGAGAGATCACTCAATGAATGGAGACATAGCCATTTCCCATGTCAACACTGAAAAACAACTAGCCGATATCTTTACCAAGCCACTTGATGAAAAACGCTTTTGTGAGCTCCGAAATGAACTAAATATTCTTCATGCTAGAAACGTGGCTTGAAAACTCGCATACCTGTATGCCATCCTCAAAATCATGTTAATTGTGTTGAAAAATCATCTCTCTCTATTTTTCTCCTATAAACTATGTTAGTTACTTGATCTTGGTAAATCATGGTCATAGCTTGATTGTTGTATGTTTACTGATCATATTCATCAAGAATATCTGTGTGTCTTTGTCCCCTATTCCTTAATAGGAACCTTTGAATATATATATATATATGTTTTGTACATTTCTGTACATGGGACCACGGACTAGTCCGTGGTCATCCCGGACTAGTCCGCACTTGGTCCGCTAGTCCGGACTAGTCCGATATTTCGACTCCATAACCCTAGGGCCGGCTCAAACCTAATCTTCTTCATCCTTGCAACCCCTCCCACGCTCTCTCTCTCCTCACTCAAGTGCTCCCAAGGCGGATTTGAGATTTCTCCATCAAAACCACACAAATCTCTGTGGGAATTGATCCCCACTTCAAAGGGATCGAAGACCCCGGACTAGTACGCATCAAGAACTCCTTCAACGCCTCGAATCGAAGGATTTGGTAAACTTCTCTCCAAACCCTAGAACCTTCGATTTTCCTTGTTTTTGCTCAATTAGCTTAGCTCCTCCAGTCACTACATGTTCTATTGATGTATTCCATGTACCCTAGATCATATTTGCATTGAATAACATCAAATTTCGACAAATAAGGGCTTGAGCAGCCTCATAACGGACTAGTCCGTTATTAGGGCGGACAAGTCCGGTACTCCGGACTAGTTCGGTAAGCCCTGATCAGAATCTTAACTTATGTCAATTCAATGAAACCCCTTGTCATCCTTGATTATTCATATCCTTTATATCTTCCTTGTCAGAAATCATGTCGGGATCAAATGAAAATCTCTCAGACTTTGAAGCCAATATGGATCAAGATCAAGATGTGATGTTTCATCTTCTGGAGTCTCGCTCTAAAAGGAGAAAGATCCTGCTGCCGAGCCTTCGCTCACCCCACCTAGGGTTCGCCGAAAAGTTACAATCAAGAGACCAGGTTCAAGAGCAAATATGGCTGATTCTAACTCGGCGGCTCAACGCCAAACCAAGGGCAAGGGAAAGGGGCTTGCTTCTGGCCCGATTGGTCCCCTTAAGATGACAGCTCCAAGGCAGGGAAATAGGGATCCTTCGGAGCAGAAGTTCAATGGCAAGGGGAGTGATGTGGCATGGAACCTGAGGAAGGTAGATGCCTATAGCTCTGGCAAAAAGGCAGCTGACAAGAGATTCTGGAGCAACTTTCACTCGGACTATTACAGTTCGGTGTACCTCCAAATGAAAACTCCAGTGGTCCGCAGTCAATGGATCGACTGGACATATTTTCAAAGGAAGAGTTGTGAAGCCTTTGAGGAGGCAATAGAGGCTGCAGAGAGACATGGTCTCAAGGACTTGCTCTCCTTGAGATACAACTGGAATGATGAGATCATTGCCCAGTTCTATGCAACTTGCCACTTTGCCCACGATGGAGAAGACAAAGTGACTTGGATGACACATGGATCCAAGTACACAATTTCTTATACTGAGTTTGCCAGACTGCTGCACCTTGAGGACACTGGCAATGATGAGATTGTGATTAACAATCTTGGAGTTGTGGAGAAGGACAATATGGAATTCCTATATGATACTCGACTCCTATTCAATCCTCCCTCAACCAAGAACATGAAGCCTTTCTTCATTGTTCTCAACAGAGTGCTCCGGAAGACCATTGCTCCAAAGGATGGAGATGCCGGGAGTGTCCAAGGTTACTTGAGAACCTTGATGAAAGTAATAAGCAGGAGGAGAAGATTTGATATCTTCGATTACATTTGGAATGACATGGTGAACATATCCTGCACACTAAACCGTTCCTGTGGCTATGCACCATACTGGATGTTCATGATTTAAAAAGTCACAGGAATTGGGTTTGTGAAGGATGTGGAGCACACTGCTCTAAGGCCTTAAAAGCCTCCTCAAGCATCTCTCCCAGCTGCTCCCTCACCTGGCTCACCTGAAGAACATCCAGAGAGAGCTCAAGAAGATGCAAGGCCTTCATCCAAGACTAGGACCTCTCCACACAAAGGGTCCTCTAGTGGAATTATGAAGTATTTGGCTGCTATTTTTAGTTCTTGCCGCAAAACTAAGGTGAAGCTTCATAAGATGAACAAGGCAAGAAAAGAAGAAATGAAATACATGAAGGCCAATGTCAAACCAATATGCCAGAAACTGGAGATTGAGCCTAATGGATCTCCAGTCATCTCAGAGGACTATGCATCTGACTTCACAGAGCTTCCTCCCCTCTCTCCATCAGAGCATGCATACTTTGGCACGACGAGTGGTCCTCCTTCTCCTCCTCAGCCTGATGATGAAGACGAAGAAAGGACCGACAGCGAGGAGTGAGCCGGTGACGACAAGTAGATCCCTCCTCTCCTTCTTTTTGGTGCCTTGATGCCAAAGGGGGATAGATTGAGGGGGAGTCTTAGGTCGTAGGCTCTTCTTTTATGTCGTAGTTTAAGAAATGAACTTTTGTAAGACTTATGGTATCATTATGCTTTTGGACATGTAATTTGAAATGATGACTATTTTATGATTTTGATTAATGATGCATGTTTAATATCATTATGCTTTGGGACATGTAATGTGAAATGATGACTATGTTATGATTTTGATTAATGATGCATGTTTAATATCATTATGCTTTTGGACATGTAATGTGAAATGATGACTATGTTATGATTTTGATTAATGATGCATGTTTAAAACTGCTATGTAGGCTTGAGACTCTTGATGATTTTATGATTATGCTCATTATAATATTCACATCAAAATTATTGCTCGCACATGTAGTTTTGCACCCCACCATAAAGAGTGCACATATGTCTTATGTCTACATTTCCTATTTTACTCAAAACTCATATGTGCACACTCGAATCGCCACAGAGGCCGATTCTCTTCCACTAATCACAAAGGGAGAATAAATCGTTCAAGGGGCCTTCTCACAAGTTGAGGGCTCCCCATGAATTACAATGAATGAATATCACCAAGCACACTCAAAAGATGTACAATAAATGAAGAAGAGTGTGCGAGGGATCAAACCCAAGAGCTCAAGATGTGTAGAACAAGTCTCTCCTTTGATCAATTGTTAATCCTCAAAGATTTGATGCTTTTAGGGTTAGAATGTGTGGAGAGATATGAATTTTGGGCTCTTGGATGGTGTGACGGCGCAGGGGGTCGAGAGATATGGTAGTATGGACGTACACCTCTATTTATACTCGGGTTTCCAAAGGTTACCGTTAGGGTTTGCGATGTCCGGACTAGTCCGTGGTGTTCCCCGGACTAGTCCGGTGTGCGGCGTGTGGAAAACCCTTAGTGTTGTGAGATACCAGACTAGCCCGTAAGAGTGCGGACTAGTCCGTTGTCTACTCAGAGACAAATCGGACTAGTCCGGTCCATATCAGACTAGTCCGTTTTCTAGCCAGAGAGAAATCGGACTAGTCCGGTTGATATCGGACTAGTCCGCACATGCTGATTTTTGTGCAGTTAGTGTGATTTCTTTCACTTGAGCTCTTGGGGTGTGTTTCTCCAACACACTCCATACTAAGTAATCTAATCTTTTCAGCTACTGAGCTCTTATCATTTTAGATCCTCATTCTCCTTTCTTTTTGCGCTTTCTTCCTAATTTCTTTAAAAACCTGCGCTCATCTCAACGATTTTGTTAGGGTCTCATTTGTTTGTCATAAATGAACCAATACACACAAGGGATGCCTAGATGCACTTTCAGCCATGCAGGGTCGGGTCGTGTCGGGTCGGACCGTGCCGTGCCTGGTTAGGCTATGCCGGGTTGGGCCGTGACGGGTCGGGCCGTGCCATGCTGGGGGTTAGGCCATGTGCCGGGTCGGGCCGTGCCGTGCCGTGCTGCCGGGCTTGGCCGTGCCGGGTCGGGCCGTGCCAGGTTGGGACGTGCCGGGTCGGTCCGTGCCGTGGCGGGTTGGGCCGTGCCGGGTCGCCCCGAAACCCGTTAATATACGTATAATGAGTAAACACTCATAATCAATTAATTAACTAATTCAAAACTAATTGAACATTTCAAAACTAAATAAACAATTAAATACTTCAAACTAATAAACTTACGAGACGAATTGAACAATAAAAAATAATTAAACAATTATATACTAGTTAAACAGACTAACTACAAACTAAACTAAATAACTAATTAAACAATTTAAACTAATTAAATAATCTAATTACAATTACAACCGAAGTAAACAATTACAAACTATTTAAAAAATCTTATCTAATTAAACATACTAATTACAATCTAATTATAATCTAATTACACAATTACAAACTAGACAAAACTATTAAATTTAAACTTTTTACAAACAAACTAAATACCTAATTAAACTAAAAACTAATGACAAAATAACCTTAATAGGCAGGGGCCGGGCGGCGCCGGGTCAGGGCTGCGGCGGAGGGCCAACTGGGGGCGGAAGGGGGCGATCGGGGGCGGCCGGGAGCAGCAGGGAGGCGGCCAGGGGCGGCTGTGGCGGCCGGGGGCAGCTGGGGCTGGCCTGGAGTGGTCGGTGGCGGCGAGGGCGGCCAGCGGGGGCGGCGGCGCGGCGTCGGGGGTGGCGGCGCGGCGTTGGGGGCGGAGGCGTCGGTCTCGCGCACGGGAGGGGAGCGAAACCGCTCCCCTCCCGCGCGTGCGGCTGTATATTAAGTGCTTATTTACGAGGGTTCCCTGTATCGTCGTAAATAAGCTACTTATTTACGACGGTTATGTCAACCGTCATTAATAAGGCCCTTATTAACGACGGTTCCCATTAACCGTCGTAAATAAGTAGCTTATTTACGTCGGTTAGGTCAACCGTCGTAAATAATAGCCTTATTAACGACGGTGTTTTTTCACCGTTGTTAATATACTTATTAACGACGGCACCGTCGTAAATAATTTTCCCCCTCGTTAATTTACTAGTTTCCTGTAGTGGAGTCGCCGCTTCCCTCGCTGCCGCCACACCACGGGGTCGCTGGTCTCGCACTCAGAGCAGGAGGAAGAGGAGGAGCAGGCGGCGGCAGGATGGTGACCACCCATTCGTCCAGGTGCTCGCGTCTGGGGCAAACGGGGCGCGTACGAAGCTGACGCGGCAGGCCACCAGGATGGTTACCGAGGGAGTGGACGGGGTGATATGATTTCTGAGGCCATTTGTGATGTTGGCTGTGGTGAGGAATGGAGACACCCCCTTTGTCAGGGGTTTAATCGGCGCACTAGCAGCAGCTGCCATTTCAACGGCCAAGCCAGGTGTTGTCATCCCGGTATTGAAGTTGCTCGAAGAGAGCTTGCTGAATTTTAGCCGTGGGGATGGTGACGTACGTGTTGCGGTCACATGTTCTCATAGATGTTATCTGATTGATGCTCTATATTTGGCAATGCCGTGAAGGATCATGCAATTTTGATTGTGCCCCGATTGTATTGTGTGTTTGGGCAATCCTGAATTCTGACAGAGGACAGTTTTTTGTGCACCTTTCTCGTGAAAGTGACCCGTTGTGTTTCCAATAATGAGAATAGGCCCCGTTTTGTACAGCTCCAGATTCTACGAGAATAAAAAATATTTCAGTTTCAACACAGAAATGTTTCTCAACTGAAACAAAATCACTTTAGAAACTGTTTGGCTACTTTTCTGATTTCAGTTTTAGTATAGACAAGAGGATTGAAATGATCTATTTACCCTTGGATAGACGAATGTAAAGGTCCCAACAATGTGAATACAAAGAAGCTCTTGTTTGCAAAAGTTGGTTTCATATGTAAGGAAAATGGGACTTGTCAAAACCTTTTCCACATGTGATAAAACACATGGGAGCCCTCTTCACACAAGTTCAAATAATTGTTTGAAAACTTGGAACCCAAGAGGGGTCTAAAACCAAGATGGGAAGTTCCCATATGTGTGAGAAAGCTAAATTCAGGTTTGGAACAAATTTGTTCAACTCAAAATTCAAATGAGAGCAACACAATGTATTTCAAAACTGTTGTGCTAAAAGTCTCATTTGCAGCAGCCAAATTGAAAATCAGATTTCATATTTGAATTCCTTAGGTCCAAATTAGTGGATATGAAAAGTTTCATGATTTGTTGAAATGTTTTGCAACTCATTTTCTAAAATGGACTTAAAATTGCAAAGAATTCAAATAACCATTTGAATTTGGATGAAACTTGCACAATTGTCCAAATGCACATCAGATTTGAATTCCCACAATTCAAACTTTGGGACATATTTTGGAGAGGGATAAGAAGGGGCTGGGACCCACATGTCATTGGTTAAAATTGCAAAAGATCTTCATTTGTGCAGTTAGTGGTCTCTAATTTTCCTCCTCCACGCGAAGCAACCGAGCCACCGAGACTTTTCACCGGGCGACACCTAGATGAGCCGGCACCACCTCCTCCTCGATTTCCATCGCGCTGGAGAGCTGCTGGGGCGCTTTTACCCCAACGCTGTGCTTCCTTTCGCCCTTATCACCGAAACATCGCAGCTCCTTTCCTCCTTGTGTGAGAAACCGACCGTAGCTGCCGCTACCTTTCCGATCACTTGGCCACCACCATAGCTAGCATGCAAGCTTCGACTGAGCAGCAAAACTGCACCCTGGCAACCCCCCATGACCTCCTCACACCGTTTCCACATGAGCTCAGCCTCCAAAAACCGAGAACACCGAGTTCCTGCGGCAGCCGAAAGACACCGCCACGGACGGCTCTCGGGGACAGCCTCACCCAGGGCGTGTCACGGCCGAGCTAGGCCACCTCTGGACACGCAAGAACTTCCTTCAGCTCACCTCCAAGTCTTAGCCCCCACCGTAGAAGATCCACGGATAATTTCCAGTTTCTTCGCCGGCCGGCTCAAACCGAAGTTCGGGTAAGGATCCTTCAAATTCTCGCGCCATATTTGTTTAGAGCTCTGTAAATTGCTCTCACATGAACTAGACTTTCTTAGCAACAATTCCTCTTTGGAAACCTAGCATGAAACACACTGTGCACGGCATATTTCCGATCTTCCCGACGGCGGCTATGGCGGGAAGATTCGGGCGCACGATGAATGTGAGGCCCGGCCCGAGAATCGCAGTGGGTGGTGCCGTGCGATGCGGCACCCAACAGCATGCATGAAAAGAGGCTCAAGAACATAATGAAACCATTTTGTTACTCAAGATAATTTCTTTTACAACATATTGTACATACGCAGCGGATATTAAAACTAGCTGGACAAACTACTCACTCTCGACCCTAACTACGCCGAAGAGAAGTCGTTCAGCCCGTGAACGCTTCCTACTAGCTTCACCAAAGAAAGGCAGCGGCTAGGTTTCCGATGAGTTGAATGAACCGTGAGGTTTGTCGTCTCACCGAACAACCCTCTTCATAGCAGACATCCTGCTACCTGCAAAAACAACTCAGAAGCAACCGTGAGCACTAAGGCTCAGCAAGACTTAACCGTCAATCCTAAACATGTAACTCTACATGTGGGGGTAGTAACGCAGTAGGAACAGGAATTTGCAAAATGCAGCTTGACTAAACTTGATCCTTATATTCAGATTCTTTTAGCCTTCATTTTAGTGATCCTCACGCCTCACAACACCGGAAGTCCACAATCAAACAAGAAACGCTTATCCCGATGTTGCTAGCCTAAGGTGGAATAGAAATTTAGTTGGCTCTATATCTACTTCAGTCAAGGTTCCAATGCAATGATTAATCCATTAACAGCAAGTTAAGAGATTTAGTTCCTCTTCTTACTACATCACGGCGCAGTGGGCAAGTATGCTCAATCCTCTTCCGCGAGCGACGGTGATTCGAATCAATAACAACCCGGAATACACGACACATACACCCGCCTCGAAAGACTCTCTCAAGAGCTCTTTCTTACGTTGTATGCAGCAACCTTTCACACGACACCCCGACATAGAAAAACGCTTCACGCTGAGCAGGATGGTCCTCTACGCGGACACGTCGAAGTTGCCCGCTAAAGGATTTACACCTCCCGCCTTCTCAACGCCATTCCCACGCGAAGGATGAGTTTCTATATCACGGTCCATCGAGTTACATCGGTTTCATGGGTCCCATACCCCACTATATATCCGGTACAGTTCAATCTTGTCCAGCAGGGCCGCATACATACGGTCATTAACCGACACGGACGGGGCTACAACCAACCTCCACATTGGCCTTACCATCTCGGTCCAGGCCCAACGGGGTCTCAAGCATTGTCACACCCATCGCAGGTCGAGACCAACCTTGAGCGCTCCATCCTACAGGAACATCCCCGTCCCCATCTCATTTTCATGAGGGTGCTCTTATCATCATCCTCTCACGAGTAAATCTATTACTCAACCTTTCTTGCGAGTAGCTTTTTACTAGACTTCTACCGAGCTAGCTACAACATTAGCCTAGCATCTACAACAAGGCAAAGACTACACTAAACCTTATAATCAGGGATGTAATAGCCATGCAAGTGGGTTTCAATCATCCTAGACATAATGCACAGTATCAAGTCTAATAAACATGAGGTGAAGTAAAGCAAAATTTTAAAACGGTAACGATATGCAAACCGGGGCTTGCCTTGATCAACGGTTTTGTTAGAAGCTAGGAGTTAGTATTCCTCCAGAGAATCCGCCAAACTCGTCACGAGATGGAGATCCTTGCTGCAGAGTTGAGTCCTCGTCGAACGTCGACGTCACGTGCTATTAAGATGATTTATGCACATGTATTCAAAAGCAATTTAGAAAATGATTCAAAACTGTTGTACCAGTTAACTCACACCTAAAAGATATAAACAACAGCAAGGTTTCTGTTGTTGGATCTAGACCTTAGAGAAGAAGAATGCTAGGTGAAAAGGGATACTAGTAATCACCATGTGATTAAGTCCATTATATGAACACTTAATTCTAAAAGATGGTAGCTCAAGTTCCAAAGGTCCAATGAAGCTTCAAATTTAACCACAGCTTCTATGGTAGGTATTTAGGCAGTGTGCAAAAATTGAGCTCATGAAATGGCTTCATGTGAGCACAACAAATCCTTATGTGGTTTTCACTAATCTGCCATTAGCCACTAGATATTAAGCTTTCCTATGCTGCAAAGTAGACTTTTTGTGAAGTACAAAATGTCCTGAGTCCATGGGAATTGGTTTTACCATTTTTGGAGTTTTTACATGTAGATATGGATTTTACAAGGATTGGGAAAAAGCTGAAAATGTCTCTGTTCATTTTTCCCATTTTTCAGAGGCATACGGAATAAACACATCATTTGACCAAGCAAATGAGATCCAATGCCTCTGAAATTTTTACTGGAGTTCAAGGGTTTTTGGAAGAATTTCCTGTCCAAATTTGAGAAGTTTCCAATAAACAAAATTCCTGTAAAAATTCCTACAATATTTTCTTTAAATGAATTAATGAGCCAAATCCAAGGATTTTCATAAACATTGGGCTGCACCCGTGGATAGTACTCTTTTAGAGGAATCCAAAAAAATTTGTTTCACAATTATGGGACATTCCTACACAAAGTTATGGGTCTCCAAAGTTTGAACTGAATTGGGAAAATCTGAAAAATGTTTAAATGCTGACACTGGGTCCCACTCGTCATCCCTAACCTTCAGCCTCGCGCCAAACAGAGCAGTGGCGGCTCCCTCTGGCGAGGTCGTGCTCGGTGAATTCTCCACCAAATGGTCGGTTCTTGGGCTCTAAAGTACCAGGGGATCATGTAGAAGACCGACATGAGGTCTAAACAAGCCGGGAAGCGCTCCAAACCTATCGGCACCGTGCGCCCGATATGGTCCAGCGCTATACCCTCGAAAAGAACTCGGATTCCTCACTCTACACTCAATTTCTTGGTCCAAAATCAATGGAGGAGATGTGCTAGGCAGTTAACATCCGGTGTGTGAAGATTGAAACACAACAAACAAGATTTGAGGATGAATTTTGCAATTCCTTAACTTAAGGTCAGTTTTTGCCGCCCAGGAGAAAAAATTGAAATTCTCCCTCTGTGATCAATGGATAGGGCTGAGCTTCGGAGGTGAGCAACTAGGCTTGTAGGTGCACCGATGGGGTGGCTTTCTTGGGCGTGATCACTCCTGGTTTGGGCTATCCACGGCGACCAGTTCCGGTTTCTCGGTGTTCCACACAGAAGCTGCAGCAACTTGCTGTTTTCCGGTGCAAACAAGCTCGGGACAGGGGAGGAAAAGGGCTGGCCGGCTACAGCACTGGTGGGCGCAGCTTTTTTGTGTGGAGACTCGAGCAAATGGTGTTCTGTTGGCTTGGGCGATCAGAGGAACCGAGAGCAGCTCCTGTTCTTCACTGCGTGCAGAAGGACGAGCAGAGAGACCGAGAGGGCGAGAAAGCAATTTGCTTTAGTGCACCAGCTGCGTGAAGATCAGGCCGAGCTCGTGAGTGGAAGCAGGAGCTGGCGCTTGAGGCCTCGGGCGGGGGTGACACCGGCGTGCTGTCGGCTCGTGTGCAACCGAGAAGGAAAAACAGAGTCGGTTTGGGTACATGTGTGTATGACATGTGGGACACAGCCTCCAAATATGTCCCCCCTTCGTGCTTTAACTTTCTCACACCGCCTTTGTCCAAATTCAACCAAAATTGTACGGCCAACCAAACAATTTACGGAGAATTTGAATCTGAAATCAGATTTCAAATTTAGCATGTTTGGTTCAAAATTCAAATTCAAGTTTGAATTTGAACGTGCCCTCATTTACCCCTTTGAATAAATAGCAAATGATCTCCACAATTATTCCAATTTGGACCAGAAGCTCCTTAATACCTGGAAATTGCATTGGTGAATTCATTTGCAAGTATTTGGCAATCTGAATATGATTCCTTTTAAAAGGTTCAAAATTGTGTTTAAATTTCCTCCACTCTCCTAATAGATAAGGTGCACATGAGTTAGAGTTTTGGGAGCGAAATTCTTTCCCCTAGGTTAACATGTGTTGAGCATGGGCTAGACAAAATTTTTAACTCCCTCACATGTCCATTTGTGTGTTCATCATTTCATGTGACACAATTATAGCCTTTCTTCGCCTTAACTTTGTCTCATATGTTGAAATCAAACTTTACAAAAGTTAGGGCTGTTACATTCCTCCCCCCTTAAAAGAATCTCGTCCCGAGATTACAAAAAGAAAGAAGAAGGGAGAATGACTACTGGACATATGGTACAAATAAGTTGGGAAAATTTAAACAGAGAAAATTCTCGCTTTCCCACGTGGCTTCATCAGCGGTGTGGTTGCTCCACAAGACTTTATAAAATCGCAATGTCCGATTTCTTGTGGCGTGAGTCTTCTCGTCAATAATCTGTATCGGATACTCAGAATAAGTGAGATCCGGTTGAAGATCCTTAATGTTCTCCATATGAACTGCAGTTGGGTACTTAAGACACTTCCGTAGCTGAGAGATGTGGAAAACATTGTAAATACCCAAAAGTGACGCCGGTAGCTCCAGACGATAGGCCAAGGGTCCGCATATTTCAGTGACAGCAAACGGCCCGATGAATCGCGGAGCGAGCTTTCCCTTCACTCCGAAACGATGAACCCCTTTCATCGGAGAGACACGAAGATAAACGTGGTCCCCTATGTCGAAGTAAAGAGGTCGACGTCTTTTGTCTGCATAACTCTTCTGCCAAGATTGAGCAGCCTTTAAGTTGGCTTGAATCACTCGCACTCATTCCTCGGCTTCATTCACAAGGTCAATCCCGTAGACCAATCTCTCGCCGGGCTCACACCAGTTCAGCGGTGTGCGGCACTTCCGGCCATAAAGAGCTTCATACGGGGCCATATTGATGCTGGATCGATAACCGTTGTTATATGAGAATTCTGCTAACGGTAGATGGGCATCCCAATTCTTCCCATGATTGATGACACATGCCCGTAGCATATCCTCCAGAATCTGATTTATCCCCTCCATTTGACCATCAGTTTGCGGATGATATGCCGAACTCCGAATTAACTTGGTTCCCAAGGAAGCATGCAGTTGTTTCCAAAATCTGGATACGAACACCGCACCTCGGTCCGACACGATGGTGCGGGGAACCCCGTGTAAACACACGATTCTTGAGATGAACAGCTCCACATACTTCTTTGCCACATATTTGGTATGGACTGGAATAAAATGGGCTGTCTTGGTCAAACGATCGACGATTACCTAAATAGAATCATGCTTGTTGCTGGTAATGGGTAAACCGACGATGAAGTCCATACTTATATCTTCCCACTTCCATGTTGGAACCTTCAGCGGTTGAAGTGGTCCGGCTTTCCTCATATGGTCGGCTTTAACCCGCCAACACGTATCACACTCGGATACGTACTTTGCAATCTCTCTTTTCATCCGTGTCCACCAGAACTTAGGTTTCAAGTAATGGTACATCTTATTGTTTCCCGGATGAATGGAGTACTTGGATAAATGCGCTTCATCCAATATCTTCCTCCGCAATTTCATATCCCGGGGTACAACTATGTGGTTGTTAGACCATAGAGTACCCTCTTCATCCTTACGGAACATCTTCAATTCACTGCTGTCCACCCGTCTTCGGATATGAGACATACCCCTGTCTCTCTTCTGAGCCTCTACAATCTCATCTCGGATCGTAGGAATAAGAGCGAGGTTGAACAGCGATCCATAGGGAACTAAGCGCAGGCTTGGTTCTCCTTCTTCGTGTGCAGCAATGGCTAAATGGTGAACATGGGCTTTCCAACTAAGTGCGTCGGCAACCACATTTGCTTTGCCCGGATGGTAATGAATTTCAAGTTCGTAATCCTTGATCAATTCGAGCCATCTTCGCTGCCTCATATTCAGTTCTTTCTGTGTGAAGTTGTACTTCGAGCTTTTGTGGTCAGTGTAGAGATGTACTAGATTGCCTAGTAGATAATGTCTCCACATTTTCAATGCTAAGACCACTGCAGCTAGCTCAAGGTCGTGCGTCGGGTAATTCTGCTCATGACCCCTGAGTTGTCAGGATCCATACGCGACCACACGTCCTTCTTGCATCCACACACAACCCAAACCAATGCCGGATGCATCACAATAAACATCAAACGGCTTCGTTGTGTCCGGCTGGGCCAAAACTGGAGCTGTAGTGAGATGCTTCACTAAAGTTTGAAAAGCTTGTTCACATGAATTGCTCCAATCATACTTGGTGCTTTTCTTCAACAGCTCCGTCATAGGTTTAGCGACTTTGGAGAAGTTTGGAATGAATCTCCGGTAATAATCCGCTAAACCTAGGAAACTCCTCACTTCATGAACAGATGTTGGAGATTTCCAATTCAGCACTTGCTCGATTTCACTTGGGTCCACAGCGATGCCTTCCGCTGAATTACTATGCCCAAGAAATGGCACTTTGCTGATCCAAAACTCACTTTTACTGAACTTTGCATATAGCTTGTAATCTCTCAAGCGTTGGAGTACAATACGCAAATGTTCAGCATGTTCTGCTTCTGACTTTGAATGGACCAAGATGTCGTTGATGAAAACCACGACGAACTTGTCTAACTCTGGCATGAAAACAGAGTTCATGAGATACATAAAGTGAGCCGGAGCATTGGTCAACCCAAAGGACATGACAAGATATTCATAAAGACCATATCTTGTTGAGAACGTCGTCTTAAGTACATCTTCTGCCTGGATTTTTATCTGGTGATACCCGGACCGAAGATCCATCTTGGAGAATACCTTAGCACCCACTAGTTGATCAAAAAAAATATCAATGCGCGGTAGTGGATACTTATTCTTGATAGTGACAACATTCAATGGACGATAATCTACGCATAGCCTCAAAGTTTCGTCCTTCTTCTTCACGAAGAGTGCGGAACAGCCCCAAGGTGATGAACTTGGGCGTATAAAACCTTTGTCCATGAGGTCATTAAGCTGCTCCTTCAATTCTGCTAGCTCCTTTGGTGCCATTTTGTATGGTTGCCGAGAAATAGGTGTTGTTCCCGGTGCGAGTTCAATCTTGAACTCTACATCACGTTTGGGCGGTATGCCCGGCAAGTCTTCGGGAAACACATCTGGATATTCACATACCACTGGAATATCCTCAAGTTTAGGAGCTTCAATCTGATGCACCGCTGCAACTCGTTGTGATGGATCCACAAGATTCAATGTGTTGCAACCGTGTATTGGGGAATTCAGTTGGACAGTCCGAGAGCTGATGTCAAAGATAGCTCCATAATGTGTCAACCATGACATCCCCAGGATAATATCAATCCTTTGTCCTTTGAGTATGATAAGGCTCGCAGGATAAATGTTTCCACCCAAACATAAAGGTGTCCGAGAGACCATCTCATCTGTTGATATCTTGCCTCCGGGTGAGCTGATATGAAACGGATGCTTAACTGTGCTAAATGGAAGATTATTTTTCAGCACATAGTCTCTGCTAATAAAATTGTGGGTGACTCCAGAAGCAAACAAAATGAAAGTGGGCTGTTCATGTAACGTGAACATGCCCGCTAAAACTGGTTCGCTTTTTGCAATGTCCTCAATAGCAGTGTAATTAAACCTGCCAGCTTTTGAAAGATTCTTCTTTGAAGGTTCACGGTGCTGATCTGAGCATTGATGAGACGACACACAAGTGTGGCTCTGCTGAGCTCCACGACGATTTCGTGCTGCAGAAATCCTCAGCTCTCTACTAACACAAGGTGGAGATAATTCGTGTGTAGCTGGTTGCGGTAGGGTTGCACGAATAATTTCTGACCGCTGCTGTTGAGGTGGAGGCTCATAAGTGATCAACTCCAGCCGTGGTTGTGAGAGTTGCACCACTGGCTGAGTTTGTTGCCTAACAGGCGAGTAATACCGCACTCGATAGTTCGGACGAACCTTGATATCACTGTCTGGGGGTATACTTCTTTTCAACTCCGCTTCACAACGGAGATGCATGTCTTCTTTAATGATAGCGGCATTTACCAACTCATTGTAAATACCTTTATTGAACAAGGTCACTTGTTCCTGAAGTTCAACATTCAAACCTCGGAAGAAATATTCACACTTCAACGCATCCGAGTCTACCATATGAGTGGTGTATTGCATCAAGTCTTCAAACTCTTTGAAGTACTCGTACGCACTCCTTTCTCCTTGCTTTAACTCTAGAAAGTCTTGATACTTTGTTCAAAGAATTCCCGAACAAATGTGATGTGCCCGGAAAACATCCCGGAATTCATCCCACGTCACACGATGACCTTCAGGAAGAGTTGCAAGATACTCTGACCACCAAGCTCCAGCAGCTCCGTGGAGCTGTTGAGCGGCCAATAGTGTCTTCTGATACTCATCGTACTCAAGCATATCAAACTTGGCTTCAATACATTAGAGCCAATGAGTCGACTCCAACGGTTCTTTCGCTTCCGAGAAAACCGGTGGTTGTCTTGCTAGAAAATCAAGATAAGTGCTTGGCGGGGGATTTTGCTGTAGTGTCTCCTGTCGTATGCTTTGTCGCACCAACAGATCTAGAGACTCAACCATCTTTGCCAAGATTTCCGCCAATCCGGTTGATGATGTCGGCACTTCTTGTCGTGGCGAATTACTTTCACCGTGACTCGACTCACCAACCTCACTCCTGGAATGAGCATGATCCATGCTGCAAGAGTGAGCAATTTATGGTTAAAATTCAAAGTTTAAACTCAACTTGAATTCAAAAACATAACCGTAAAAGCATCACATAGATATTGCAGCACTACACAATCTAACCAGGGTTTCGACAATTCTGAAATCTATCAAACGTGAGCAAGTTTGTACACACCCTTAATTCCATTAGTAGGCAAAACTGAAAAATAACTCAAGAACATGTTATGGAGCTTAGAGAAGTCTAAACCATCCCTGTACACAACAAGTCCTAAGTTACATAGGCAATAAGCACTACTCTGTTCAGAACGACCAATAGGTCTTAATCCCAGAATTTGAATATGAAAATGGCAATTTCATGTCTCAAGTTGAATATCAAAGTTATAGTTATCTTCAATATCCTTCCAATGAGTATTCATTTGCCTTCATATCAGTCCTGGATCAAAAGTTATGATATTTCAAAGTCGACAGAAATATGGAACAATTTTAACAGCACCTCCTTTGAAAGTAGCTGTTTTGTCCGCAAGATTTCATCACTTTAAACTCCAAATCTGGAGAAACTTTGAACTACAAAGTCATAGAATATATCACAAGCTTTCCAACGGTGTATTAGTTGACCCTTAGAAATTTTTCTACAGAAAGTTATGGTCGAAATACAGAAATTTTCAGAGAGCAATTTGTGCCTGCCCTGTTTTTGGGCAGTTCACACTCCTCTGAGAATTTCATCCATTTGGAGGGTGATTCTGATCTGGAGTTCTACTGAAGAGTTGTAGAAGACTTCAATAGCTTTCCATAAACGTATCACTCACCTCCATTGGTTCAACCAGACAAAAGTTATGTCCTGTTAAACGTCAGCAAAATTCTGCTGAAAACAGGGGAGATTATTCCTAAGTCTTTGTGAATCAATCTATACTCCCGATTGACTCTTAGTTCAATATAGGAGTTCATTAACCCTTAATGGAATCTTAGACTACACATTTACTCTTTTTATTTTCAAACCTTCTTTTTCATGCAGTTGAAAACATATCACGGTACTACGTATCCTCACCAAATTAAAATCCTAACCGGCTTTATACCGGCTTATACGTCTCAAGTGGTGGCACTAAAACGATCACTCACAAACGTTTTCTCCACGACATGTTCTAACGTGGTTAAGGTACCTGCAGAAAACCACTCAATAATGATGCACACATTGGTTTGTCATTTCAGGCAGGTCCATAACATAGTAAAAACATACGCCCCGTATCATTGCCATGCGGGCCGTCCTTGAGTCAAGCCACGTCTCAAGGTACATGATTGGGTTATTCACCACCCAACGCGGGCTCCACACCTTTGCAATAAATCACACCGGTGGAACAGCGCTTTCGTATGCCTCATAGGATATGAAGAGTCCTAGAGAACATACTTCATGTTACCAACCACACGATGGGATCTCCTCCTCTTGCCCCTGGGTTTGCGCACTGGAGGCTAGTGCCATTCATATGTCTCTAAGACATGAAGAGTCTTAGAAAACATATTCACTTCCCGTCCATTGCTGAACAGAAAATCCCACACTACTTTCCTCGTATGGGTGAGCTAACCAAAATTGATCCGCTTTCGGTAGCTTTCCTTACCATTCCTACCTCCACGTAAGTGCGTCGTTACAGAATTGAAACACACTGTTAGCTTGCCACCTTAAGTAACTATGCTAATAATACTCCTTATGTGGGCATACCATACGTTCCTCACTTGTATACTCCTAAGTTTTCAAAAATATACCCTTTTCATGCGTACTATTCCCAATGCGGCTCTGATACCACGCTGTGAGGCCCGGCCCGGGAATCGCAGTGGGTGGTGACGTGCGATGCGGCACCCAACAGCATGCACGAAAAGAGGCTCAAGAACATAATGAAACCATTTTGTTACTCAAGATAATTTCTTTTACAACATATTGTACATACGCAGCGGAAATTAAAACTAGCTGGACAAACTACTCACTCTCGACCCCAACTACGCCGAAGAGAAGTCGTTCAGCCCTTGAACGCTTCCTACTAGCTTCACCAAAGAAAGGCAGCGGCTAGGTTTCCGATGAGTTGAACGAACCGTGAGGTTCGTCGTCTCATCGAACAACCCTCTTCATAGCAGACATCCTGCTACCTGCAAAAACAACTCAGAAGCAACCGTGAGCACTAAGGCTCAGCAAGACTTAACCATCAATCCTAAACATGTAACTCAACATGCAGGGGTAGTAACACAGTAGGAAAAGGAATTTGCAAAATGCTGCTTGACTAAACTTGATCCTTATATTCAGATTCTTTTAGCCTCCATTTTAGTGATCCTCATGCCTCACAACACCGGAAGTCCACAATCAAACAAGAAACGCTTATCCCGATGTTGCTAGCCTAAGGTGGAATAGAAATTTAGTTGGATCTATATCTACTTCAGTCAAGGTTCCAATGCAATGATTAATCCATAAACAGCAAGTTAAGAGATTTAGTTCCTCTTCTTACTATGTCACAACACAGTGGGCAAGTATGCTCAATCCTCTTCCGCGGGCGACGGTGATTCGAATCAATAACAACCCGGAATACACGACACATACACCCGCCTCGAAAGACTCTCTCAAGAGCTCTTTCTTAAGTTGTATGCAGCAACCTTTCACATGACACCCCGACATAGAAAAATGCTTCACGCCGAGCAGGATGGTCCTCTACGCGGACACGTCGAAGTTGCCCGCTAAAGGATTTACACCTCTCGCTTTCTCAACGCCATTCCCACGCGAAGGATGAGTTTCTATATCACGGTCCATCGAGTTACATCGGTTTCATGGGTCCCATACCCCACTATATATCCGGTACAGTTCAATCTTGTCCAGCAGGGCCGTATACATACGGTCCTTAACCAACACGGACAGGGCTACAACCAACCTCCACATTGGCCTTACCATCTCGGTCCAGGCCCAATGGGGTCTCAAGCATTATCACACCCATCGCAGGTCGAGACCAACCTTGAGCGCTCCATCCTACAGGAACATCCCCGTCCCCATCTCATTTTCATGAGGGTGCTCTTATCATCAACCTCTCACGAGTAAATCTATTACTCAATCTTTCTTGCGAGTAGCTTTTTACTACTCGACTTCTACCGAGCTAGCTACAACATTAGCCTAGCATCTACAACAAGGCAAAGACTACACTAAACCTTATAATCAGGGATGTAATAGCCATGCAAGTGGGTTTCAATCATCCTAGACATAATGCACAGTATCAAGTCTAATAAACATGAGGTGAAGTAAAGCAAAATTTAAAACGGTAACGATATGAAAACCGGGGCTTGCCTTGCTCAACGGTTTTGTTAGAAGCTAGGAGTTAGTATTCCTCCGGAGAATCCGCCAAAATCGTCACGAGATGGAGATCCTTGCTGCAGAGTCGAGTCCTCGTCGAACGTCGACGTCACGTGCTATTAAGATGATTTATGCACATGTATTCAAAAGCAATTTAGAAAATAATTTAAAACTGTTGTACCAGTTAACTCACACCTAAAAGATATAAACAACAGCAAGGTTTGTTTTGTTGGATCTAAACCTTAGAGAAGAAGAATGCTAGGTGAAAAGGGATACTAGTAATCACCATGTGATTAAGTCCATTATATGAACACTTAATTCTAAAAGATGGTAGCTCAAGTTCCAGAGGTCCAATGAAGCTGAAAATTTAACCAAAGATTCTATGGTTGGTATTTAGGCAGTGTGCAAAAATTGAGCTCATGAAATGGCTTCATGTGGGCACAACAAATCCTTATGTGGTTTTCACTAATCTGCCATTAGCCCCTAGATATTAAGCTTTCCTATGCTGCAAAGTAGACTTTTTGTAAAGTACAAAATTTCCTGAGTCCATATGAATTGGTTTTACCATTTTTGGAGTTTCCTACATGGAGATATGGATTTTACAAGGATTGGGAAAAAGCTGAAAATGTCTCTGTTTATTTTTCCCATTTTTCAGAGGCATACGGAATAAACATATCATTTGACCAAGAAAATGAGATCCAATGCCTCTGAAATTTTTACTGGAGTTCAATAGTTTTTAGAAAAAATTCCTTTCCAAATTGGGGAATTTTCCAATAAACATAACTCCTGTAAAAATTCCTACAAGAATTTCCTTAATGAATTAATGAGCCAAATCCAAGAATTTTCATAAAAATTGGGCTGCACCCCTGGATAGTACTCTTTGAGAGAATCCAACAGAATTTGTTTCACAATTTTTGGACATTCCTACACAAAGCTATGGCTCTCCATAGTTTGAACTGAATTGGGAAAATCTGAAAAATGTTTAAATGCCGACAGTGGATCCCACTCGTCATCCCTAACATTCAGCCTCGCGCCAAACAGAGCAGTGGTGGCTCCCTCTGGCGAGGTCACCGGAAAGGCACTTCCCAGCCACCTCCGGACCCCCTGCTGGCCGCCCCCCCATTTTCCCTCACGCTGAACACGTTGGTGAGGTCTCCGGCGGCTGAAACTCGCCGGAAAACAGGGCGCACCGGCAACAGCAAACCCTAGGGCTCCGGCGAGGTCGTGCTCGGTGAATTCTCCACCAAATGGTCGGTTCATGGGCTCTAAAGAACCAGGGGAACATGTAGAAGACCGACATGGGGTCTAAACAAACCGGGAAGCGCTCCAAACCTATCGGCACCGCGCGCCCGATATGGTCCAGCGCTATACCCTCGAAAAGAACTCGGATTCCTCACTCTACACTCAATTTCTTGGTCCAAAATGGATGAAGGAGGTGTGCTAGGCAGTTAACATCCCGTGTGTGAAGTTTGAAACACAACAAACAAGATTTGAGGATGAATTTTGTAATTCCTTACCTCAAGGTCAGTTTCTGCCGCCCGGGAGAAAAACTTGAAATTCTCCCTCTGTGATCAATGTCTAGGGCTGAGCTTCGGAGGTGAGCAACTAGGCTTGTAGGTGCACCGATGGGGTGGCTTGATTGGGTGTGATCACTCCTGATTTGGGCTGTCCACGGCGACCAGTTCCGGTTTCTCGGTGTTCCACACAGAAGCTGCAGCAACTTGCTGTTTTACGGTGCAAACAAGCTCGGGACAGGGGAGGAAAAGGGCTGGCCGGCTAGAGCACTGGTGGGCGCAGCTTTTTTGTGTGGAGAGCTTGAGCAAATGGTGTTCTGTTGGCTTGGGCGATCAGAGGAACCGAGAGCAGCTTCTGTTCTTCACTGCGTGCGGGAGGACGAGCAGAGAGACCGAGAGAGCGAGAAAGCAATTTGCTTTAGTGCACCAGCTGCGTGAAGATCAGGCCGAGCTCGTGAGTGGAAGAAGGAGCTGGCGCTTGAGGCCTCGGGCAGGGGTGACGCCGGCGCGCTGTCGGCTCGTGTGCATCCGAGAAGGAAAAACAGTGTCGGTTTGGGTACATGTGTGTATGACATGTGGGCCACAGCCTCCAAATATGTCCCCCCTTCGTGCTTTAATTTTCCCACACCGCCTTTGTCCAAATTCAACCAAAATTGTACGGCCAACCAAACAATTTACGGAGAATTTGGATCTGAAATCAGATTTCGAATTTAGCACGTTTGGTTCAGAATTCAAATTCAAGTTTGAATTTGAACGTGCCCTCATTTACCCCTTTGAATAAATAGCAAATGATCTCCACAATTATTCCAATTTGGACCAGAAGCTCCTTAAATACCTAGAAATTGCATTGGTGAATTTATTTGCAAGTATTTGGCAATCTGAATATGATTCCTTTTAAAAGGTTCAAAATTGTGTTTAAATTTCCTCCACTCTCCTCATAGAGAAGGTGCACATGAGTTAGAGTTTTAGGAGCGAAATTCTTTTCCCTAGGTTAACATGTGTTGAGCATGGGCTAGAGAAAATTTTTAACTCCCTCACATGTCCATTTGTGTGTTCATCATTTCATGTGCACAATTATAGCCTTTCTTCGCCTTAACTTTGTCTCATATGTTGAAATCAAACTTTACAAAAGTTAGGGCTGTTACAATGAACCCTAGTTTAGAGCCTTTCCCGAGCCCATGTGCGACCATGCCGAGATTCTCCAGCCCTCACTGGTGCTGTAGGGCCTTTACAGGGAGCTTTTGGCGGGCTAGCTCATCGGACCGACGTCACCGGACTTCCACCGAGCCGCCGCGCTGTCGTGAGCTACTTTGGAGACTCTGCCGGTTCGGGAAGACCGCACCAGCGTGTTCCTCGCATATTTCTAGGGCCTAGCAGCGAGTGGCAGCTCGAGAGAGGGCCGGGAAGTCGGAAACCGGCGAGCTCCGGCGAGCTCCAGCAGTGCTATCGCGCGGGGGCGGGAGGTAGACGAAGGAGCTGCCGGTCCCACTCGTCAGTCGCACGGTAAACAGCAATAGGATCTTCTGTGGGCTCAGATCAACTGCGGCAGCACAGGAAATAAGTCTGTGGCCCCGTGTGGCTTATTCCAGCGAGCGACGTTCCCCGGACCCACATTCAGATTTAAACATTCCACGATTTATTCAAATCCCAGATTTTTCCCCAAACTTTAGAAGAGCATAACTTTTGCTAGGAAACTCCAAATTTAGTGATCCAATTGGGTTAGATTCAGGTTGACAAACTCTATCCAATTATGCAACCCAATTTGTGTGAAAGCCATTATTTAAATCTGGAAAATTCTTTAAAGCTTTTTAGAAAAAGAATTTTAGAGCGAGTTTGGTTCAACCAAAAATTCTCTAATTTTGCCAGAATATTATTTAGGGTGTTATTGAACTCCTGTAAAAAATTCAGCTGAATTGGAGTGATTTGATCAGGAGAATTCAGATTTTAAGTTGTTGTTTTCCAATGAATACAGAAACATTTTCAGAGAATTTCCAAAACTTGTAAAGTTCTGGGAAATTCTTAGCTCCAAAAATCCTAGGAAAATTCATGCAGGCTTTATGAACTATAATTGAAATTGTAGTTCACTAAGTTTGACATGAACAGGGGTGTTACCTCAGAATTAAATTCTTTGTGCTTAATTGCTTAGGGAATTATTCTGAATAAACCACACAGGGAAAAGTGCTATTTTTTGGTCCAGATGACTTTCTTGTGACAAAGAACTCACATGAAAATTTTCAGCTCCATTGGAGCTCTGGATCACCACTGTCCTGTGTAACCTCTTTAGGTGATCAACACACAAGTGGAGATAGCACTCAACACTTGATCATAGTGATTTAACTCAACCCAAACCACTAGCACCCGTGTCATTTTAAATTCTTAAACAGAGTTCCAGTTTGTAAATATGTCACTAGAGCTTATTAGCAAAAGCTTTTCAATTAAATACATATGCATATTCATATCGTGTAGCACCTACGTGAGAACGTGTGAAGGATTTGAAGTGGAGATCAAGGAGGGAAGCAAACGAGTGATCAAGCCCCAAGTGATCTTCACTAACTGATTGTAATCTTAGTCACCTGCAAAACAGGCAAGCCCCGATTTGCATTTGAACAGTTTTATAAAGCATTTCCATTTCTAGAGATCATAGCTTTGAATTGTTTGATTGCATTAAGTCTAGTTGATATTGAAAACCCCAGTTGCATGACCAGAAATACCTAAGAGAGAAAGGGTAGAATAGCACCTCCTCGAGTGGATTTGGCTACGCTAAATGTTAGTAGGAAAGGTCTGGTAGAAGTCGAGTAGTTGGAAGCTACTCGCGAGTTTAGGGCTGGTTTACTCCGAACGGGTCAAGAATAGAAATGATGAGGAAAGTTCACACATAAGAAATGGAGACCATGCAGGGAGGTTTAGATGCAGCAGGCTGCGGACTGTGCGTGCATAGCCCTGCCTGTGTCGGTTAAGTCCCGTCCGTGCTTGGCCCTGTTGGACAAGTTTGAGTTGTGTACAGGGTACATACTGGATATATGGGACCCAAGAAACCGATGTACCTCAGGAGATCCACATTGGAACTTTTCTAACTGCCTTAGGCTTTCGGCGTCAGGGTAGCAGGAGGTAACTCGATCAAGAACATACCACAGCGGGTATGTACCTTGAGGGAGCTTGCGGACTCGGGGCAGTTAGACTGCGTCCTGTGTGGAAGATCTTGGGAAAGGTGGCCGCGTATAACATCAGTCGAGGTTGCTGTCGGCAACTCGGAGTACGGGTGTACGTGTCGTGTAGTCCGGGTGTGTACTGATTCGAACCACCGTCGCTCGCAGTCATATAAGCGTACTTGCCGACTGCGCTTTGACGTAGTAACACTGAACTGGTTGTCTTTTGAACTTGATAAAGATGTGCTGTAACTTGTATTGCAACCATGATTGAATTAGAGATAGGCTCATTAAAGTTTACTTTAACTTTGTGCAAGGAGCATCACAACAAAGCGTTTCTTGTTTGATTGTGGAGTTGTGATGCTGTTCGGCTCAAGGTCTGTACAATGACGCTTAAAGTTTGAAAGTTAAGGACGTACATTAGGCATGTCCTTTATGCAAATTAGCTAACCCAATTGCAACCGTTGTGCATGTAGATTTCTTGTTTAGGAGAGACGGATCAGTCTTGCTGAGCCTATGTGCTCACGCTTGCTATATGAGTGGTTTTGCAGGTTAACATCGGTGCTAAGAAGAAGGTTGTCCGCTGAGACTTGGAGACTTCCGAGTCGTTTAACACATGGAGAACCCAGCCGCTGCAATGTCTTCGTGTTGCCAGCAAGAGGAGTCCACGGGCTGGACCTCTTCTCGAGTGTTCTTTAGTTACTCGACGTGAGCTGTTTATAGACTTCCGCTGTAGTTACTTGATGCAAACTATTTGAAAAGAAAAACTTGTAAGCTTCCGCTATTGTTTTATGTAATACATGGGTCCTTATATGTGTGCTGTTGGGTGCCACACCACACGGTACCACCCAATGCGATTCCCGGGCGAGTGGTGTAAGGGCCCCAGTTTTGGCACACATTTGAAGTGTTCATCACCACACCACACACCTCATTTAAGGAAAGATGATGAACACAAATGAAGAGCATGTAACCACCATCAACATGCTCATTAGAGAACAAACTCACATATTGCAAAAGTGGTATTTCCCACATGTGATATAGGTGGGCTGGACTTATGAAAACTCCTACACATTGCTAAGGATGTCCATGCCAAGTTTCACCCAAATTCAAAACCTTTTTGAGGTCATTTTGGGTATAGATAGAAAGAGGGCAGTTTGAAACCACATTCAAATTCAAACTGTTTTTGTCCCATGAATTTAAAAGTGGGAGGCATATTCTTATTCAGCACATTTTTGTGAGCTCACACACCAATTTTCACTCCATTTGGAGTTTATCTTGACATGAGCTAAGTGGGACGAATTCAAACTTTATTTGAATTCAAAACTGAACTTGTGCTGAAATTCACTCAAACCGAACCCAATTTGAATTCTATTCAATTCAAATGGCTCAGGGGTGAATAGTTTGAATCACCAGGGGTATTATGGGGCTCACTGTTTACAACAGTGATTAGGAGTAAATTTCAGAGGTTAAAACCCCGGGTGGGACCCACATGTCATAGAGGGAAGAAGGAGAAACTTGCGCCCAAAGTCAGAGTCTCGGTGGGAAATTCCGCCGAGCAGCTGTCGGCTGTGCCACCGAGCAGCTACCGGCGCCACCAGCTGCTTCCCTCTCCGCGCGTTGGCGCCCAGGGCGGCTGGCTCGCGCCCCCACACGACCGGCACCGCCTCAGCCGAGCAGGAGTCGGCCGGCTTTATCTTCTCGCGGGCAAACCCGAGCAGCGGCATTGTTTCTCACCGCAGCTCTCTGCAATCGGCAAAACCAGCAAAACCATCTCCTCCTTCGTCCCTGAGCTGCTAGATAGCCACCTGAGCTCGCACTCCACCTCTCCAACGCCAGAAACCTCGAGCTCCGACCTCCTTTGCCCAAAGACGATCGCCACCGCCGCGACCTAGCCTCAGCCGAGAGTCAGGCGCCCGTGGGCAGCGTTCCACAGGCGTTTTCACGGTCCAGCGAGAGAGGCAACAGGAGCGCGTGACCACCGTGCTGCTCTCCTACAAGTTTGGAAGCCAACCGTGAAGAATCCGCAGAGAATTTCCAGTTTTTGCTCCGGCGACCGTAAATCAAGCTTCCGGTACGGTTTCTTTAAATTCTCGCTCTATGATCTTTCGGAGGTCATCAAATCTTGCACATAAACGCTGGACTAGCCGGCGATCAAGTTCTTTTCTGCATCCGTAGCGTGAAACTGTCTAGGAGTGATGAATTTCGAGCTCGATCGAGGGCGGTCATGGCCCGCACGATCGGTCACACGGTGCCGACCGACTTGCCGCCATCCTTGAACCCTTTTGACACCTTGTCGAGCTTCCTAGAGGTACACTGATGCTGTAGGGCCGTTTGTTCGAGGTGTTGGCGGGTTTAGAAACCACGGTCGACGGTGTCGAACCTCAACCGAGGCCGCGGCACGTCGCCGAGCTATTTCCGGTCACCCCCAGCCCGACCTGTCACCCCAGACGTGTTCCTCGACGTCGACAACCCCCTGGCGGCGAGTTTTAGACCATGGGAGGTCCGGCAGCGGCGAGCCGGCGAGCCCCGAGTCTGCTCCGGTGAGGTCGGCGGCGCGGGCGCGAGAGAACGGCGGGAGGAAGACGAAGCCGGCTGGCCCACGTGTCAGCGGCTGAAGAATTTAAATCGAGATCGGGTGTGGCTAGGGATCGGCTGTGCTGGCGCGCAAATACCCTGTGAGCTCCGGTGTGCCGGACACCTCCGCGCTCGACACGTGTGGTATCCCCGGTGTGCCGGACACCTCCGCGCTCGACACGTGTCCCCGCGGGCCCCGAGAGTTTAAACTTCTCCCCTGATTTTCAGAATTCTTCCAAACTTCAAATCCTCATAACTTTGGCTAGAAAGCTCCAAATCGGGTGAACCAAATTTTGTTGGATTCAGCTCTCTGAGCACTTTCCAGCAATACCAAATTCAGCTCATGAAAGTGAATAGTTTTCCAGAATTAAATCCCTAAATTTTAAACTGTTGGGAATTTTATCTGGAGAACTACTTTATGAAAAATTCTGAAATTTGGCTGAAAGGTTCATTGGAAAATCCCTGAATCCCAGTAAAGTTTTCAGACTCATCCAAGTTCATTTAGTTACCCTAATTGGGTGATTAAGGGAACTGCCCAGAGAAAATAGAAAAACGTACAGAAACATTTTTCAGATTTTCTCCAATCTTAATTTGGACATAGCTTTCTGTAGAATTCTTCAAATGACATGAAACCAACTCCATTAGAACCATCCTAAATTCTAGTTTCCAGAAAGTAATGGTGGGAGCCATGAAAAACCCTGGAATTACTTAGAGGCTCAATTATTGACCAAAGAGGCTTTTATTTGTACAAGGTTCAATTGAACTTTGTTTCAAATAAAACTTGGTCACAACTCTGGTTAGGACCCTACCAATCCACCATAAAATTTCAGAACCCAAAGGGGAGGGCTAGCTAGAGTTATTAGCAATTACGTATTTAAGTTCACACATTGCGTTTAAATTTACATGTAGTATTGTATTCAACGTGTAGCCATTGAAGAAGAGACCCCGGAAGTGCTGGATTTCCTTCTTCTGGACGAAGAACTAACTACTGACCAGCAGCAACAAGGCAAGCCCCGGTTTGCATAAACCTTTTTATAAGTTTTACTTTGGTTACATGTGTCATATGAAGTATGATTGTGCATTAGGTATAGGATGGATGGAACCCCACTTGCGTGACCAAAACTTTTCCATAAGAGTGAGGGTAGGGTCTAAGACCTCGAGTAAACAGGCTATGCTTAATGATTCATAGGACTTCGGTACAAGTCGAGTAGTTGGAATCTACTCGCGAGATAGGCTTGGGACACACGGGTTCGGTTGAGTGATGTGAGATCACCTTAGTAATGAAAATGAGACTAGGCAGAGGCTAGGGCGCAGCAAGAGGGAGTCTTGTGTGCGCAGCCCCTGGACCGATCCGTGTGCGGCCCACACTGATCAAGTTTGAACGTACCGAAGGCATATCGGATATATGGGCCCCGATAAACAGATGTAGCCTAAACCTCCGGGCGTCGAGGCATAACGCACCGATTTATAGGTGCAGGCTGAGGGCAGCAAGGTGGAAATCTGCCAACGGGCATAGAGAGATGCTCCGTGTGGGGAACCTCCTGCTCGTTTCGGTGCGACCGGTTCGACGTTTGGGCTGTTGGGTAAAAGGTTGTCCCGTACGACATCGAGTGAGCGTGCTGTGCAGCTCCACGGGTGGGTGTACGTGACGTGCTCTTTGGGTTTTCCCTGCAGGTGTATATCGAGTCGATTCGCCGTCCCTCGCAGTGAAGAGTACCACTTGGTCACTGAGTCGTGACGTAGACTAATGTATGGAATATGATGATTCAATATTGCTGATGGATATAATTGCATTGCTACATGTGTGCCACCAAATATTGCTTACTAAATTTCCGATTCTTGAACTGTTAACTTGTTGCTAAAAGTTGAACTAAGGATGAACTTGTAAGCGTGTCCATTTGCTGCAACATTGCTATCCTATGTCATGGTACACCTCATGTAGAGTTTTATGCTTAGGTGAGTCGGTTAAGCCTTGCTGAGCCTTCGTGCTCACGGTTGCTGCTCAAGTGTTTTTCAGGTGAAGAGCCACCCACGGACTCGGAGTACGAGTCCACCGGCGAGGGTTACCCTCCGTCGGGAACCACGGCTGAGTGGGAGCCGTACACGCCGCACTGAGCTGAGACGTGCAGCTAGTGTGGGTTGCCCTAGGGCTGGACAACCGACTTTTGCTAGATAGACGGGCGTGAGTTGTACAAAAGAAACTTCCGCTGTGTAATAAAGACCCTAGTTTGTAACTGAGAAGTGTACTACTTTGTACATTCAGTTTGTTTTTCCCATGTAATATAATATGTTCTTATGACGTGTGCTGTCGGGTGTCGCATCGCGCGGCACCACCCTCTGCGATCCTGGATGAGCGGATTCCGGTCCGCCACAAGTGGCACGTCCCCGTGACTGAACGGGTGGCGTTGGACCCTGTCAGCATTGTATCAGAGCCAGGTTGGTAATAGCGCACGGAATAAGGATCGTATTGCAACAAAAATTTAGGTTACGGTGAGGGTACGGTACTAGGCCCACATAAGGATTACTATTAGTCTAATATGAAGGTGGCAACCTAACTTATTTGTTATGTCGGAACATCGTGCATCTCGGGACGTCTATGTCTTGGGGGTGCACATAAGCGCTGTCCACCAGTGCGCACAAGCTGAAGGGTGGAGCCCCACGGGTGGCAGGTAACCCAATCCGCTTTAGTATCCTCTACGACTCTTCATGTCGTTTGGGGTACTCGAGCTGTGACGCCCCGGTTCTGTGAGGAACCTGGACTGATGTGTATGTGTGCCCAGGATGTTCATCACACATACACATATAATCCATAAACTGAATTCTGAATATATATAACCACGAATGAATAGATTCAAGTACTTCATTACATAAATCTTTATTGCAGCGGAAGTCTTATCTTAGCAGCGGAGATCTTATTCTAGCAGCAAAAGTCTTCTAAACTATAGCGGAAGCAAACTAAGCAGCAGCAGCGGCTCCATCTCTACTCCACAGGCAAGGTTGAGGGTAGATTACACGCCTAATACTCCACGTGGTCTTCATAGTACTCTTCTCCTGTTGCTGATGATGAAGTAATAATGCAAGTTTGAGTACATGATGTACGCAGCAAGTGTGGGAAAATATGATATGTAGCTCACAGCAAGGTAGGTATAAAAAGGCTCATTGCATAAAAGCAAAGTTTATTTCACAAATCATGATAAAAACAGCAACTAGCTTTAAGTTAATGTATTCCCAACATGTATTTAAATATCAACATACCTCCATCATGATTCACCACTTTCCCTATCTCATCCGAACATTTATCTTTCTCAACTTTTCACATGCTCATGAATACCATCTCGTATTCACTACCATCTCATCGCATATTCAATTCCATCTCATAACCGAGATCAAATCTCATTGCCATGACTCAACAGTCATGCAACCAATCTCATTACCCGGACTCAACAGTCCCGAAAACCAAATCCAAAGACCAAACCATCACCAAACTAATAACCAAACCAAATACCATCCCAATAACCATCCCATCTAATCATGTGAGTTGTCTAGTCGCTTTTGACCGTAAGCTCGGCTATCATGATAGTTTTACACTCTGCAGAGGTGGCACCACTTTACCCACAAGTTTGTGATTTCGTCACCCGTCGGCGACTGCAGAACCTCCATTATACCAGTACACAACCGTAGGTGTATGGCCAAGAGATCATAAAATAGCCTTTACAAAGGGGCTACTAGATGTATGGACTCACTAAGGTTTCACCAGCAGACTAGAATCTCCAATTCTCCCACCTACGGGCCCCCTCTTGTGCCATGCGGTTCCCAGGGCAGTCCTCACTCGACTCCCATTCCCTGCGCCTTCCACGGTACATAACAATCTAGCAACTTACCTAATTAGTCAGCTAAGCCACACCCATATTTGGCCTTGTGGTGGCACTGTTATCCTGGCATGGCTGGCATGAACCAGTCCTTAGATCTATGGCAAGTAAACCACCATCTCATTCTACCTCATCCACAAACCAAGCTTGCCTAGATCTCTCCCGATTCATGTCCATTATCAACATCAAGTTCTCATTATCTTTATTCGTATGAGTGCAGTAGCTAGACACATTCTATCGCTTCCCATATCCCGTAGATTAGCGAAGCAAAAAGCAAAAACGACCATACCCGACTCATAAACTGTCCCGGCGACAAGGGTGGTTAACAAAACTAGTAAACTCCTATGAAAGGGTTTCCCATCATGTTGACTCAAGCACACACACCTTTTCGCAAACAAAACAGTTTCAAAAACATTGGATCAATATGGTCAAGGGGCACTTGCCTTGTTCTTGCGGCTTCTGTTGCTCACGGATCTCGAATTCCTGGTGCTGAAATCCTTCGTAGACAACTCCCTGAGCTTGTCCTTCTACTCACGATTACGCACATACAAGATTTATAGCAATCAATCATCATGCAAAAACTTTACTCAAGATGCAATGGTGCATATGCATGCTAATCCTATGATGCTGTTTTTATTAGATCGATTTGTACATGTTCTTGCATGTTTTAAGGGGTTTGCATGGGGTTTTACGATGAACAGGGGTGTAAAAATCAAATGTGGACGTGGCGATGATCTCGTCACAAGATCTAGATCAAATCGATCAACACGTGATCTGTCCACACGGAAAAGCTTCTGTTCAAAAGGATCGAAGAACAGATGCAAATAAACCACGATGATGTCATAAGGTGGTAACGGAAACCTACCTTGCTTCCTTCGGGTCCTCCCCCCTAGCAAATACAGATCGTCGGGGCTCTCTTCCGGCGTAGACGATCGTGTCTAGGCTCGTCGGCGGTCTCTCCGGTGGTCGAACTCCGGCGAAGGGGTTTAGCTCGGCGAGTTTGGGGGCTAGGGCTTATAAGTTGTCAGCTTAGAAAAGATGTTACGACCAAGGGGTTGCTTCGGGTTCTTTTTATAATCGGGAAAAAAAGAGTCCTACTCTGATCGGAATTCGAATAAGAGTCCAATTCAAATTGTTTTTGAATCTTAACAACTTATCTTCAATTGATTTGGTGCAGTAGCAACGTGGAATTCGTGTCAGTTTCCTTCCGTGTCGGTATTCCTACGCGTACAAAAGAAAAAACCGCTTCAGATCTTGTCACCTCCGCGGTGATGAGCTCTGTAGGCTCCACGTTTCCTGCAGGGGCCGGGCCTCCCTTTTCCGTAGAGGCGGGCTCCGGTTGTGCCGCGTGTCAGGCGGGCGAGATCTCCCCTCTCCTCGGAGGTGAGCTCCGCGTGCGCCACGTGTCGTGGCAGGCGGGACCTTCCTCTCCCTCATAGGTGAGCTCCGCGTGCGCCACGTGTTTGGTGGGTCCGGACCTCCCCTCTCAACAGAGGCAAGTTCCGCGTACGCCATGTGTCAGTGCCGGACCTCCCCTCTCTTCGGAGATGAGCTCCGAAAGTGCCACGTGTCAAGCAGCGCCGAATCTTCCTTTCTCCTCAGAGACGAGCTCCGAGGTTCACATGTGTCCAATAGCGTCGGACCTCCCGAAGATGAGCTCCGAAGGTGACACGTGTCCAACAGGACCGGACCTCTCGGAGGTTAGCTCCGAGAGTGACATGTGTCCCGCACGGCTGGTCCTCTCTTTTCTGCAGTGAATAGCTCCGAAGGCGACACGTGTCCTGCAGGGCTGGCCTTGCTTCTCCGTAGTGGCTAGCTCCGGGAGCAACACGTGTCCCACGGGGTTGGACCTCGTCCCTTCTGCAGAGACGAGCCCCGAACCTGCCACGTAGCCAGTTTAGCAGCGAACCTCTCCTCCTTCGCAGGGATGAGCTCCGAAGGCGCCACGTGGCCAGCGGGCCACGGGAAATGTCTTCGGCGCTTCTCGATGAACTGGAATTAGCTCTTTTCGGCTATCCTTTTGATTCTTTTTCTGTTTCCACTTCTTTTAAAATGTTTTCTCTATATAAAATATGAATGGATGCAGAAATCGAAATTGAGGGTGTCACACGAGCTATGCCCTTCCCTGGCATGCTACGGGCGAGTTTGGGAAACTCTGTCACGTGGTTAGTAACGTGAACATGTAGCTCAAGACTTGTTTGGCTTGAGAACACCTGTGCGAGTGATGACGGACGGGTGTACAAACTGTATTGGGTCCGGGTTCGGTTTGCAGCCGGACCTGACGATTGTGTGTGACTTATGCAGAACCACAAAACCGTAGTACAAGTAGAACACGTTTGCGAGTAACCATTTTAGTGCCACCTATGATACGATTATACCGGTATAATCCGGTTAGGATTTTCTTTTGTGAGGCTACGTAGTACCGACATGCTTCTTACGGTGCATCGACGCCGTACTGAACTTAATTACCTCTTCCCTATGAAGAAATGACTCATGAACTAACTTTCAACTAAAAAAATGGAAGTTTGAAACAAATATTAGTTACTGAACTCTTATTTTGAGCTAAAATTGTTTTTATCATAGTATAACATATAATAAATTTTTATATTATACAATATTTATAAGTGTCATTGCAAAGTATATGTCATCATCAACATGCACGGATAAATCCTTGTTGCATCGCAACAGCGGCAAAGACTTGAGAATAAGGGTAGACAACGAAAAATTACTGTAAATAATGACAAAAATAGAGGGAGATACAATAATATGAAGTGATTCAGGCTGGTGTTTCAGGTTCGAAGAAAAAAATGTGAAATATTTCTCATGGATTCACTGCTGAAACATTTTACTTTTTTGCTGTTTGGTACCGTTTCAACTGATTCAATCTAGAATCTGAAACGTTTCTTCTGGTCAAACGCACCCTTAGTCTAAGATTATTATGCAAAACAGATTATTACATAGAGTATAGTAATAAATGTGAGACCTATGTGTGCTGAATACATTGGCAATTAGGATAAAAGTTAGCATTAACATTCAAAGTTTTGAATATTGTCAAAACATTTTTCTGTGGCAGGGTCCGACAAGTTCTTTGTTAGGTCCGCCAAGTGTTGGCAAGGTCCGACGCAAGGTCCGGAGAGCTTCTGCAAGGTCCGGAGAGCTTCTGTGAGGTCCGGAGCTTGTTTTTAGGGAGGTCCCGTGAAGTTCAACTCGTAGAACTGCAGCGTCTTGTTTTTGCTTTTAACTCGCAATGTTTCAAACATGCTTTATGGGAAGGTTTGCTTAGTATTAATTTGCTAAGTTTTTGGTGTGTTTTGGTGGTTATGGCTGTTATCATTTGATATGGTTTGCAACATGCTTATGTGACGTGCTCATGTAAGGTGTTGTGGTTTTCGAACTAACGTGAGTCAAGTCGAGGACTTGTGCTCGGAAGAATTGGTTGTTTATTCATGTGCAGGTGTTGCTTGAGTTCAAGACATGGCTGGTGACAGGATCCTTGGACTAGTCTCAGGGAAGAGATGAGGTTCCAACAACCAAGTTCGGGAGGAGCTGTGGTTGAGTTGATCGGGAGGTCGCGCAGCATGTTTGGATCAAGGGCAGTGCATATGAAGGTTGTGTGTACGTCGTTGGAAGGTGTTTGCACGTGTGCAAGGAGTGCATGGACGCGGCAACATTGTTCCAAGGCGTGATGAAGAGAAGTGGACGTAAAGAATTGGTCAGAAAGGTCCAAGCGGCTGGATTGCGTACTCAGGCTGAGGCTGAGTCGGATATGGCTCAAATATGGAAGATTTGAGTTGGTTATGATAGGATTTCGTGCTAGGCACGAAGTTGAGTTGTTTTAGGAATGTTTAGGACGTTCCTAAGGTGTTTGGAAGTCTTAAGATTGCTTCTATCTGCGTATAGAAGAGTCTTGAGCAGTATTGGAAAGTTACAGTTTGAATCCAAGTAGGAGTAGGAGTCCTAGTTTGAATTGGATTGGCCATAGAGCTGGTTATATAAGCAAGGGAGGCCAGAGATCATGGGTGCACGACTTTGGGCTGTTCCTCTTGTGTTTCTATTGAATAAAGTTCATAGTTTCGAGGAGCTTTTGTGCCTTGTTCGTCCGACTTGTTTTTCGTCAAGTCTTTCTCGCCGAGTTTCTGGACAGACCGACGTTGTTTCGGTGTTTTGTTCATAACTCGAGTTTTACAGATCCGATTGACGTGATTCTTTTTGGGTTGTCTTCAAAACTCAATTATCTATCATCTGTGAAATTTTCATGAGCTTCGGATCTGTAGTTTTTGAGATACACGAGTTTCTTTGCAGCGTTGCAGATCTGTTTTATATCAGGTAGAACAGATTGATCTTCGTTTAATATTTTGATCGTATCTCAAGTTTTACTTCGTGTTTTCAAGTGATTCTTGTTGCATTAGATCCGTGACTTGATTCTCTACCTCTCTACTTGATTTGTCACGGTTGAACACGTTTGAAAACACTTGCACACATGGTTTCTTTAACCGATTGATTTTTTGCTGAGGGGTTTTTGTTGTTTCCGCTGTGAAAAGTTTTAATCTACCATTCACCCCCCCTCTGGTAGCTTTTCACGTGGTCTTCGATCCTACAATAAACAATTGAGAAATAAGGGGAAAACTGCATGTGTTGAGATATGAGAAGTATACTGGGATTAGATGTGTTTATAAATTGTTATGTGATTCCCACTGGAATTAACTTCAGTTGTGATACTTATGCTTACTTTTCCTCAGGAAGGGCGGCTCTGGCTTTGTTCTGCAAAGTGCTTGGTGGATGCTTACGTGCTGTTATTGAAGAAGTGGGCTGAGGCTTGGCCCATGAAAATAATGTGACATATTTTCATGGGCCGAAGCTTGGCCCATGAAAATACCGTGACATTGTTTTCGTGGACCGATGCATAGCTCACGAGAATACTATTTTATTATTTTCGTAATTTGTCCTAAAATAAGTATTTTCGTAGGTTTCTAGCGGCCGACGAGAATATATTTATTTTTGTGGGCCGCCGATGAAAATAACTTTTATTTTCAACAAAATAAGGTTAAAACTCAAGAAAATAATTATTTTTGTGGGTTTTCTATACATTTTCGTGTGTTTTTGGCACACGAAAATATATGGTTTCCTGTAATGATACTAGTCGGTGAAACTGCTGGAGTCATCCCGGTGCAGCTCCCCTCATTGCTGTTGTGAAATTTATCGCGCTGCTCAGGCGGTAGTCAATCGAGGATGTCTTCGATGGCGTGTTATAGGTCCATGAGATGCTTGTTGGTTTCTTCCACCAATTGCACTATGAGTTCAAACATCCCCAGGTGGAACTCTGACGAACTAGCTTGAGTCTATGTCATCCCCATCTCAGTAGCCTCTGAGTCCATCATGAGCTGTATATAGAAATTGAGAGGATAAGCTTTGAGTCAGTTAGCGTCGATTTGGCTGCATAAAATCTTGATAGACTCTAGAGAACTTATGACTTTTTGGAGAAAAGGTCGAATGCACCATTTGTACAATAGATGAATAAAATTTTGAATCGACATCGAATCGAGTCAAAAAGCCATGAGTCAGTTGACAATGAGTTGGAGTCGGAGAGCTCCGAGAAGTTTAATATTGAGTCAGAATAAAAGAACTGAGTCGGCTCGTTTGGAGTCAGACAATTTTCAGTCGAATGACTTGTAATCCAAAAAGGTGAATCGGAAAAATCAGTCAGAAATTGAAATGTCAGCTGGAATGGTCAGTCAGAATTGTTAGTAAAAAAGTAGTCAGAACCGTGGGTCGTAAAGTTAGTCAATACTCAGTCGAAAATGTTAGTCGGAACTATGAGAAAAAGTTAGATGGAACTCTCAGTCGTAAGAGTCAATCGGACGTTTTAAAGTCGAATATTTTAGAGTCGGACCACTTGAAGTCAGAGTCAGATATTTTGGAGTTGAACAACTCAGAGTCGGCCAATTTACACTCAGACATTTTCAAAGTTGAAAAGTTTTTAGTTGGCTGACTAGGAGGTCTTGGCGGACACAAAGAAAAAGAGTAATTGTCTAAATTTGTCTTATTTGCATTATGAAGGCACATGCAAAATCCTCGAGGTACTGAGTATTATAAAAATAAGTAGTAACTTATGTTTTATCTTATTAACAAAATAAAGTTGTTAATTATATAATTGTGTTTCATCATCCAACACTGTACTTTGACCTACTCGCTCCTTAAGGGAGATTTAGTCGTCTTAATTAAGTAGGCATGACTTAGTATATCTCAATTGATTTATAATCAAATGAGTCGAGAAGCCCTTCTTTATGGAGCTTCTTTATGTGTTTCCTACCTATATAACCTAAAAAACAATGCCATAATGCAATTATAATTTAAGTTATTAACATGCATTATTTTAGCATTAACATTATTGACCGCAAAACTCTTTAGATTAAGAACATAGAGCCCATTCACAACGAGACACCAGCCACAATACATTCCATTCATAAACATAAAACAACACTTCTTTTTATTTTAAAATTATAGCCTTATTCCTCCAAAAACGAGGAATAACTAATGTTCTTATTGAGTGCAGGAACATAATAACTACTATTTAATTTGGGCAACATGAGTGAGTAAACGTCAACAATCAATTCAACAACATTTGCTCCATTCCCGACATGCATGTCCACCTCATTTCTTGCAAAACGTCTAACTTTTTTCAACACTTGCAAGTGTGAATCATAGCACTAGTATCAAATAGCCTTGCTTCCTTAGAAAGTGTTGCATGATTGATTTCAAGGTTAATACCTTGAGAAGAGGTCACACCTCTCTTTTTTCTAAGTTCTTTAATGTAGTTCTCACAATTCCTTGACACATGTCCACTTTCATTGCAATGCCAACAAATATCTTCAGGAGTGGGGCATCCATTTTCTTGTTTTTGGACTTCGACACCTATCTGAAAGTCCTACTGTTGATGGTTATGTTAGCGTTGGATGGGCACTTACGTACACTTCTTACTCTTCTATACTATCATCACATGACTAGTAGCATTCTCACGATTGTTGTCTTTAGCATCCTCTGTAGTTTAATTAACATCTTTTTCAAGTCATTCATGTAATAGTTCAGTGTTAAGGGCTCGAAACTAGCTGGTAAAGATCACATTATCATATCAATGTTGAGTTCATTATTGAGTGGTGAAACTAGTCTTTGCAAACTCTCAATGTAACCAATCATCTTGATTACATGAGGGCTAACTAGAGCGTCTTCAGCGATGTGACGCCCTCAATTCTGTGGAAAACCACGGAACCGAGAACTAATGCATATGTGTGCCCAGGATGTTCATCACACATACACATACGTTCCACAAACTGAAATCAGATTATATATTACCAAGAATAACAGAGTTTATTACAATATCTCATGAGTCTTGGACTCATGCTCACAGCGGAAGTCTTTATTTCTATGCAGCGGAAGTCTTTATTCTAATGCGGAAGCAATTTAACTAAATGCGGAAGCAAATCTAAGCAGAAGTGGCTCCATCTCTACTCCCTCCACAGGCAAGGTTGAGAACAGATCACACGCCTTAATGCTCCACTTGGTCTTCATAGTAGTCTTCTCTTGCTGCTGATGATGAAATAATAATGCAAGTTTGAGTACAATGATGTACTTAGCAAGTGCGGGAAATACATGATATGTAGCTCATAACAAGATAGGTATAAAAAGGCTCATTTGCAGAAAAGCAGATTTATAAACCCATGATAAAACAACAACTTAACTTTAGATGAGTGTAATCCCAGCATGTACTAAATTACCAACATACCTCCATCACTTTCCATGTTCCACCCGAACATTAATCAACTTGATTCTTGCTCACGAATACCTCCTCGTATTCGCTACCATCTCACGAATACCTTCTCATATTTGCTACCATCTTATCTCATAAACAACTTCGTCTCACACCGAGACCAATCTCGTTGCCATGACTCAACAGTCATGTAACCATCTTATCACCCGGACTCAACAGTCCCAAAACCAAACCATAACCAAAATCAATAACCATAACCAAGAACCATCCCGACTAATCATGGCAGTTGGCCAGGCGCTCGTGACCGTAAGCTCGGCTATCATGATAGTTTTAGACTCTACAAAGTTTGCACCTCTTTACCCAAAGTTTGTGATTTCGTCACCCGTCGGCGACTGCAGAACCTCCATTATACCAGTACATAGCTGTTGGTGTATGGCCAATAGATCACAAAATAGCCTTTACAAAGGGGCTACTAGATGTATGGACTCACTAAGGTTTCACTGGCAGGCTAGAATCTCCAATTCTCCCACCCACGGGCCCCCTCTTGTGCCATGCAGTTCCCAGGGCAGTCCTCACTCGACCCCCATTCCCCGCGCCTTCCACAGTCCATAACACTCTAGCAACTTACCTAATTACTCATCTAAGCCGCACCCATACTTGGCCTTGTGGTGGCACTGTTATCCTGGCATGTGCATGCATGAACCGGTCCTTAGATCTACGGCAAGTAAAACCACCATCTCATGCTACCTCATTCACAAACCCAGTCTTGCCTAGATCTCCCTCCGATCCATGTTCATTAACATCATCAGTTTCTCATATCATTATGAGTGCAGTTAGCTAGACACATCTATCTCGCTTCCCAATCCCATGGACTCAGCGAAGCATAAAGCAAAAATCATACCCGATTCATAAACTTCCCTGGCGACAAGGGTGGTTTAACCAAAACTAGTCAACTCCTACAAAAATGGTTTCCCATCATGTTTGACTCAGCACACACACCTTTTCACAAAACAAAACAGTTTTATCCAAAACATAGGATCAATATGGTCAAGGAGCACTTGCCTTGTTCTTGCGGTTCCGGTTGTTCTTGGATCTCAAAACCTTGTTGCTGCAGCTCGTCGTAGACAGCTCCCTGAGCTTGTCCTGCTAGGTAGGGTCACGTGCATACAAGATTCACAGCAATCAATATCATGCACAAACCCTAAACTAGATGTGATGATGCACATGCATGCTATCCTATGATTAGTTTTATTAGATTGGTTTGTACGTGTTCTTGCATGGCTTGCATGGACAGAGGTGTTCGGATCAAAGGTGGACGTGGCGATGATCTTGTATTTAGATCAACCTGATCATCAAGTGATCTGTCCACGAGAAGGCTTCTGTTCGAAGGAACCAAAGAACAGATGCAAAGAAAACACAACGATGTCGTAAGGTGCTACTGGAGACCTTCCTTACGTTCTTCTCGGTCTCGAGGTCCTCCTCAGATCGTTGGGCTTTCCTCCGGCGATCTTCCCTGTTGTACTCCGGCGATGGTTTACTCGGCGGTTCGGGACTAGGGCTCTAAGTCGTCGGCTCAGGAGTTGGAAAAGAAGTTTGTGGTTTCAGCCAGAGGTTCTGGGTTCTATTTATAATCGGGAAGAGAAGAGTCCTAATCTGATTGTATCCCGAATAAGAGTCTTGTTTAATTTGTCGTTGAATCTTGCAACTTATCTTTAGTTGATTTGGTGCGGTATCATTGCGGAATTCAGGTCGGCTTCTATTCCGGTATTTCTACCCGTACATAATCCAAAAACCGTCCCTAGAACTTGTTACCTCCTCGGTGATGAGCTCCGGGGGCTCCACGTGTCCACCGGGCCTGGTCTCTCCCTTTCCGCAGAGACGGGCTCCGGTTGTGCCACGTATCCTGGCGGTCAGGACCTCCTCTCTTACTCGGAGGTGGCTCCGCGCACGCCACGTGTTAGTGCCGGTCTTTCCTTCTTTCCTCAGAGATGTGCTCCGAGGTTAACACGTGTCCAGCAGCGACGGACCTCCCGGAGATAAGCTCCGGTGGCGACACGTGTTCGATAGAACCGGGCCTCTCGGAGGTGAGCTCCGAGATCGACACGTATCCCGTGCGACTGGTCCTCTGATTTCCGTGGTGACTAGCTCTGAAGGTGACATGTGTCCTGCGGAAAATGCCTTTGCTTCTTCTGCAGAGGCTAGCTCAGGGCAACACGTGTCCCACAGGGTCGGACCTCTCCCCTTTTGCGGAGAAGAGCCCCGAGCCTGCCACGTAGCCATTTTAGCGGCGGACCTCTCCCCACTTCGCAGGGATG
Source organism: Neostapfia colusana (assembly GCA_030760725.1). Taxonomy (NCBI): domain Eukaryota; kingdom Viridiplantae; phylum Streptophyta; class Magnoliopsida; order Poales; family Poaceae; genus Neostapfia; species Neostapfia colusana. The sequence continues at coordinate 30,447,597 of JASWHV010000005.1, read as the reverse complement.
AGCTCCGAACACGCCACGTGGCCAGCGGGCCGTGTAAGTTGTATTCGGCGCTCTCTGTGAACTGGATTCGGCTCTTATTGGCTATCCTTTTGATATTTTTTCCTGTTCCTACTTCTTCTTAAAATGTTTTCTCTACATGAAATATGAATACATGCAGAAACCAGAGATGAGGGTGTCACAAGCGAGTTTACAATCAAATAGTGCCTTCGAGGTGTTATACCTATCAATTTCTACTTGGTTCTTGAACATGTCACGCAACCCCATGATCATATTATACTGGTTGCTGCTCTCATATTGATTGCGCAGCTCAAAGTTCATGCAAGCAAGCATTAGAAATTGTACATCCACTGTATCATATATGTGATTCACATAACCATGATATGCACTGGAGTTGTGTGTGATATTCTAAGGCTCATCAGTATAGGGCATATCGGGAACATATTCTTTCTATTTTCTACCTAAGAACAATCCTCAAATCTTGGTTCTAATCAATAAAATTTGTATTATTTAGCTTTTCTTTGTCTAGGATATATCACATATTGAAACTCGAGGTGCTTGACATTTTCTACAAAGATAGATATGCATTAGTTAGCACTATATTTATTAAAACATTTTTAATGAAAGTGATCACTCTATATTTTGCTAAAGTTCCTATGGTATTGCATAGGGGGATGATATCCAACAATTCCTGTGAAACTAGTGAGCTTTGACATCACTGCTAGCATCATAGCAACCAAGGTAGACAATATTTGCTGGTCACATCCCATGTGACTCTTATTTGTTAGGTGACATCCTATGTCTCGAGCCCAATGCTTGTACGCTGAAGCCTAAGTCTAACTTGATAGCTTTGTTAAGCAAGCAACACTATGTGTTTGTGTTCAACACCATCCTATAGATCAAAAATAGAACATGACACCTTTGACAAATCCATCATCAACTAGCGTGACCCAATAGGTGCAACTATTAGAAGGGCATCAAAAACTTATTTTTTCATGAGAGGTCTTTCATATTCATCATAGACAATGTAGAAATATGAACATCACATACACTACAAGAAAACGATAAATTTTCGTGGGCCAAACGTAATTTTGTCGGCCCCCACGAAATAAAATTTATTGTCGTGAGCCAAGTACCAGCACACGAAATCAAAAGTTATTTTCGTGGGTTTCTTTGGAAGCCCACGAAATTAAACACTAATTTCGTGTGCCGCAGCTGTAACACACGAAAACAAGTTATTTTCGTGGGTGTCCAAGAGAACCGACAAAAATATGGTCATGTATTTTCGTGCGTGGCCGAAGCTCATGGGAGGTGAACTTTTACTAACCTCATATTATTTTATTCACATACTAAACTTGCTTTGAGTGTTATCTTATAATCATGTCATATTTGTTTATGTAGGTATTCAATGTTCAATGGTGTGATGAACACTGATGTGGTTCTTTCGATGTCACGATCAACACAGAGCGGGGCAAGTTCCTCTCGACGTACGCATACTAGAGATGAGTCAAGGCTCAAACAAATAGAAGAGGAGCAAGCTGCATTGAGGGAACATATGAGACAACAGGAAGATCGCATGAGACGACAGGAAGAGTGTATAAAAGCACAAAATGATTACTTTGCGAACTTGACAGCATGGCAACAATCGATGCAGGTAAATTGTTATAAGAGTTTAAGAATTTATGTTAATATTTAAAGAATAACTATGCTAAATATTTCAAAATAAATTTAGGGATACTTTTCTCAACTTGGATTACCTGCCGCTATGCCACCGCTACCAACACCCCCACAGCTACTGACATCTCCATCGATACCGGTGCTTCCACAACTTCCTGCTATTGGAACACAGGTAATAATATATACTCGTAATGTTATTTTTATTTTTATAAATGATTAATATATTTATAACATGTATCTTTATTTTTCATTAGGGATCATCCTCAAGAGCACAAAATTTTCAGAGTCCTGTTGCAAATTTGCCCACATCATCTACAGGAGAACGGTGTGGAGGAGAAGACTTCGTCGATCAGTTGTTCGCTCCGGGTGGTAGCAATTAGGTGAGTTGTTAAAACAATCTAATATGCATTTAGAGTCATTTAGTCATATACCTGTTTCTGCTTCCGTTTTTCAAAACGATATGTTACTTTTCATTTAAATCTTATCAAATTGGTTCTAATGTATAAATCGGTGATATAGGAAAAACGGCGAGCGGGATGAGCTGATGAGTTGTCAGTTACAATTATTGTGAGCCATGTAGTAAAGTTTCAATTTGAATTGAACTCGTTGTGACTTGTAATATGATTATGTAATGTGTGCAATAAATTTGTTTTGTTTATGTTATGTTCATGTTAATTGAAAATGGTTGTGACTTATGTGAAGTGTTGATATTTTGATCTGAGATATTATTTATGTGCTGTAATTAAATAATTAGGGTATACAACATTATTTTTCGTGAGTTTTAAAGGCACTCGAAAATAATTAGGACTTATTTTCGTGGGTTTGCAGATGGCCCACGAAAATAAATCCTCAATATTTTCGTGGGTTTTCGGTGGCCCACGAAAATAATGGGCCTTATTTTCGTGGGTTCTTAGGTGGCCCATGAAAATAAGTCCCCATTATTTTCGTGGGTTCACCAATGGCCCACGAAATTAGTCCCTTATTATTTTCGTGGGTTTGCAGTAACCCACGAAAATAATGGAAATTATTTTCATGGGTTTTGACCCTGGCCCACGAAAATAGGTTGGTTTAATTTCATGGGTTCTCTGGCCCACGAAAATACATTTATTTTCGTGAGCTTTGATAGGCCGACGAAAATACATTTATTTTTGTGAGCCACCCACGAAAATATGGTTATTTTCGTTGGCTTAGTTTCGTGGGCTGGATACCCACGAAAATAAGATCCAAACCCACGAAAATATGTATTTTCATGGGTTTGATTCTTATTTTCGTGGGTTCTTGGCCCACGAAAATATATCGTATTGTTGTAGTGATATATTCAAATTATTATGACAACATGGCATCTCTTGGTCCAACGAAAATGGACATGCGTAGACATCAGCTGCATAGACGACTACTCCTTAGGCGTCATTGCTCGTCCATCCTTTCTAAGACATCATGGTCCTCATGCCGTGTCGCCTCATGTCAATGATGTACATAATTTAGTTCAATTAGTACACAGTGACAGCAAATTAAACTAATTAAACTACATCACATGAGCAGTCCACAGAGCGGCACACGTCGAATATAATAAGTGAACCCGAGAACCCTACTGTAATTACTTTATGTCATATAGGACACATAAATAATTACACACGAGTCATCTCATATGATTTTGAGGTCATATTCTCATATCATTCTCTGTAAAACACAAGTTTGGCATTCTTATGAACGCATGTTACGTGTATTTATGCAAGCACATGATTGGCCTCGTCCACCATGACAGATAAAACAGATTGCTCACATGTTGTTACAAGCTCACAGACATATGTTTCATATGATACAAACGTTCACGTCGTGCATCAGACGGATTTACTCAAGAACTCACAATCTCGTGGTCAGTCATGTAACACTTATGCGCAGTCATAATGAAGAACATTTAGCCAATCGCGTAATAAGGAGGCAAGAACTGAATAAAATGGCCTGGTTCACACAAACATTATGTATCAAAATGATTTATTCTACAGCCAACAACATGGTTTTGACGGGTAATACATGATATACTACTTGCTAGAACACAATAAATTAACCGTATAAAAAGGATCACTTGCATGTAGATGATCATATATTATACCTTACCTTTGGTCGATGCAGCACAAGACAACACGTAGTCAATGTCGAGGAGGTAGTTGTTTGGTCTGATGAAGTGTGCAGCATAGCAGCACATGTACCGATGTTACCACGCTCGGAGAGATGAATGCCGCGCCGGAACGTTCTAGCTCTCTTCAATATGAAATATGGATTCCTCTGACCAACCATTGATTCGGGAGGGGACGTGGAGCAGTCTAAACAAGTCCAAACTGGCGGCAACATGCACAACAATATTCTCATACATCCTATGTGTGAGGAACAGTAACTAGGGTTCTTCATTTCACCAACTAGGGTTTTCTAGATCCCGAGTTTTCTATTTAACTCTGCTACTAAATGTTTTTCAGGTATTATTGCCTATTCAAACCACCAGCACCCCTGACAACTTTCACTATCTTCTTTCACTATCTTGTTTTGGGAGGTTTTCTACTAGCTGGGCGACTGAGAATGAAATGGCTAGGTAGGTATTTCATTTTGGGTTGTTTTTTACTTGCCAATAAATACAACAACAACAACAACCAAGTCTTTATCCTAAGGCTGTTGGGATCGGCTAAACATGAAACCCAATATCAATGAAGTAAAAGAGAGGAAGAGATATAAGAACAAGGAAAAAAGAAAAAAAGAAAAGAAAAGAAAAAAGAAAAAGAGAAAAGAGAAAAGAAAAAAGAAAAAAAAAAAAGAAAAAGAGAAAAGAAAAAAGAAAAAAACAAGACTACGATTCTGGCACATGAATTGCTACTTTTCATGTGGTCCTATCATGAGCTAAGTCTCTGGATACATTCCAATTTCTCAAATCTCGTTTTATCGCCTCCTCCCGGGTCAACCTTGGTCATCCTCTACCCCTCCTAATATTTTCTCTACCTCTTAAAATCCCACTGTTAACCGGTGCTTCTGGAGGTCTCCGTTGGATATGTCCAAACCACCTAAGTCGATGTTGGACTAACTTCTCTTCAATCGGCGCCACCCCTACCTTATCACGAATCGCCTCATTCCTTATTCGATCTCTTCTCGTGTGCCCGCACATCCAGCGTAGCATGCGCATCTCTGCGACACTCATTTGTTGGACATGTTGCCGTTTAGTTGGCCAACATTCCGCCCCATAGAGCATCGCGGGTCTGATCACCGTCCTATAGAAATTTTCTTTTAGCTTTTGTGGGACTTTCCTATCACATAGGATTCCAGAGGCTGTCGCCATTTCATCCACCCTACCTTGATCCGGTGGCAAACATCCTCATCAATATCGCCATTGCTTTGTAACATTGATCCTAAGTATCGGAAAGAGTCCCTTCTAGGTACTATTTGTCCTTGTAGACTAACATTTCTCTCTTCACGACCAACACCACTAAAGTCACACCTCATATACTCGGTTTTGGTCCTACTAAGTCTAAACCCCTTGGACTCTAAGGTTTGTCTCCATAACTCTAATTTCTTATCAACACCATCTCTAGTTTCATCTACCAGCACTACATCATCAGCAAAGAGCATGCATCAAGGGATATCCCCTTGTATATCCTTCGACACCTCATCCATCACTAAGGAAAAGATGTATGGGCTCAAAGCTGATCCTTGATGTAGTCCTACCGTGATAGGAAATGCATCAGTCTCACTATCACTTACGCGCACACTTGTCCTAACATTATTGTACATATCCTTGATTAGGGTAATGTACTTTGTTGGCACTTTATGTTTCTCTAGTGCCCACCACATGACTGACCTTGGTATCTTGTCGTACGCCTTCTGCAAGTCGATGAACACCATATGCAAGTCCTTCTTCTGCTCCCTATATCTCTCCATAAGATGACGAAGCAAGAAAATCGCCTCCATTGTAGACCTCCCAGGCATAAAACCAAACTGGTTTTAGTGACATTGGTCACTTTCCTCAGGCGGTGTTCAATCACTCTCTCCCAAAGCTTCATAGTATGACTCATAAGCTTAATACCTCGATAATTAGTACAACTTTGAATATCTCCTTTATTTTTGAAGATAGGTACTAATATACTTTTCCTCCAATCTTCAGGCATCTTGTTTGACCGAAAAATGTGGTTGAATAGCTTTGTGAGCCATACTATTGCCACGTCCCCAAGACATCTCCACACCTCAATAGGGACATTGTCAGGGCCGAGGGCCTTTCCTCCTTTCATCCTTTTTAAGGCCTCCTTAACCTCAAACTCTTGTATCCTCCGCACGAACCGCCTGTTGGAGTCATCAAAGGAGTCATCCAACTCAACCATAGTGCTCCCATTCCCATCATTGAATAGCCCATTAAAGTAATCACGCCATCTATTCTTAATCTCTTCATCCTTCACTAGAATGCGGTCAGTCTCATCTTTGATGCATTTAACTTGATTGAGATCTCTCATCTTTCTCTCGCGTATTTTTGCTACCTTGTATATGTCCTTTTCACCTTCTTTTGTCTCTAGTCTCTCATATAACTTATCATAGGCCTGTCCTCTTGCCTTACTCACAACCCGCCTTGCATTCTTCTTAGCCTCTTTGTACTTAAGTATGTTGCTTACGCTTCTATCATTATGCCAACTCTTGTAACACTCCTTCTTCTCCTTAATGGCCTTTTGTACATCCTCATTCCACCACCAAGTGTCTTTATCTACAAGTTTCTTTCCCTTTGTCACACCGAACACCTCACTAGCTACCTTCCTAATGCAAGTTGACATCTTCATCCACATACTATCTGCATCTCCATTTTCTGCCCAGGGTCCTTCTGTGATCACCCTATTTTTAAAGGATTCTTGTGATTCTCCCTTCAACTTCCACCGCTTTGTTCTTGTGATTTAGACACCTTTGTCCCGCAAAGAACATGTATGGAAGCGAAAGTCAGCTACCACAAGCTTATGTTGTGTCACAACACACTCCCACGGGATCACCTTACAATCTAGACACTCCCGTCTATCCTTTCTCCTAGTGAGGACAAAGTCAATCTGGCTAGAGTGTTGGGCACTACTAAAGGTCACTAGGTGAGATTGCCTCTTTCTAAAGAGGGTATTAGCTATCAACAGATCATAGGCTACGGCAAAGTCTAGGATGTCCTTACCCTCTTGATTTCTATCGCCGCATCCAAAACCTCCATGTACTCCCTCAAATCCTCGGTTAGTTGCTCCCACATGACCATTGAGATCTCCACCTATGAGGAGTTTCCGGTTATCGGTACACTACTAACCATATCCTCCAAGTCCTCCCAAAATTGCCTCTTAGCACTCATGTTGAGCCCAACTTGTGGGGCATAAGCACTAATGACGTTCAAGACAATGTCCCTAATTACTATCTTGATTAAGATGATCATATCCCCTCGTCTTCGAACATCGACTACTCCATCCTTAAGACTCTTATCTATTAGCACACCTACGCCATTCCTAGTCCCAGCCGAACCAGAATACCAAAGCTTGAAACCGGTATTCTCGACTTCTCTCGCCTTTTGACCCGCCCATCTAGTCTCTTGTACACAAAGGATATTTACTCGTCTCCTAATGGCAACATCTACTAACTCATGTAGCTTCCCCGTCAAGGATCCTACATTCCAACTACCCACCCGAAATCTATGTTCCTCGGCTAGCTTCCTTACGCTTTGCACCCGTCGAGTAAGATGCAAAGACCCTTGCTCACTTATCACTACATCCGGACGATGATGTAGCGCGCCACTAAGGTGGTGGCGATTCGGCCCTTGCTCATTTAACACCATATCCGGGTTCCGATATGGCGCGCCACTAAGGCGATGGCGACCCGGCCCTTGCCCACTTAACACCATACCCGGGTTACGATATGGCGCGTCACTAAGAGGGTTATGCCCAACGAATTTCTATTGGGTTTCATTTCCATGAGAATGGCTAAGTGTAGTTGTTGGCTCGCCAAGCCTATCACAACCCCCTCCTCCTTTACCTGAGCTTGGGACCGGCTATGTCATTACAACGTAGGCGGAGTTTTTACTTGCCAATAAATACATGTAACATTTCTTGTTTGCTTTCAATATATTACTGATGACATCTTTGTTGTTCCCTGTGTAAGATGTTGAGAATGACAATGTATCAAGCAGTTCTATGTGCATGTGGACAAGGAAGATTGAAATCTGGATGCATTCTAGCTGATAATAAAGATGAATTAACAAGCTGACAAATTATAAAGATGAATTAACAAGCTGACAAATTATGAGTTAACAAGCTGACAAATTATAAGTTAACAAGCTGACAAATTATGGGTTTGCTCTGCTCCAGCCAACCACGCTGCAAGAGTATGCACACCGCAGGCGCGATTTGTCGACGCACCCTTTTCTCGCCGCCACACGCCCACTTCCCACAGCTGCAAGATATGTTCCGCCGGGCAACCACCTTGCTAAGCCGGCGCCCGGCGGCGCCGCACGGTGGACTCCCTCACCACCCGTCGACGGCTCCGCCATTATTCCTGTCCGTACCCCACGCGCAGGCCAAGCTCGGAGGGGCGCCGCCGGTCCCGCACCTGGAAACCGGCGCCGGCGGCGCGCGGGGCTACGCGCGCATGGCGCGGCGGCTCCCGCCAGCGAGGCCCGATGGGTACTCCACCTCGGACGGTGAGGCGGACGAGCTGGACGCGCGGGCGGTCGAGGAGGATGACCTGAAGCCGCGCGCTGGCGCCGTGGGCGAGGAGGACGGCGAGGACTCGGAGGGCAGCGATATGGAGGGGTTCATGCTCGAGTACGGCTCCGGATCTGACACTGAAGGCGGCGACGATGAAGAGGAGGGCGCGGAGAAGAGGGACGGGTAGCTGTGATCGGACCTCGCCGCCGGTGTTCTCCAGGTGTTCGTGTAGATGCCTGTTAGGTGTGGTGTCTAGGGTCTAGTGTCCAATTATTGTTCCATCGAAGTGGCATTTCGAAATCTATCATGTTTGAATCCCGAATTTTCAGTAGTGATCCTGTGAAGCAGAAACTGTCTTTAATGAAGTTCTGAAACTTTAAACATGACGAGAGTGAACAGATAGATCCATTAGGAGATCCGGTGATTAGGACAATTTTGTCGGGTGAATGCCTTCTGCTACAATGGAGTTTCACTGTGATGTTGCTGTGTTCTTTAGCGCTTCACTTCAGAAACGTCACAATGGTGGATTATGAAGAAAGGTCATTGATGGTTCTCACATTCTCGTCAGCTATGTTCTGATGTTGTAACTGGGATTTGCATTGCTCGATCTCTTTTTGAGCACATTTCTGTGCCCTCCAATGGAGAAATTCTGAAACTTATTTTAAACAGAATTGAAGTGGCCAGATGGATCAGAGGTCAAAATTTAAATGTCCGATATGCCAACGAGCAGTGTCCGTGCCATTGCAATTTGCTTTAATACCTAATATACCAACATAAAGCGGTTTATCCCATATATGTCATCTGAACTCAAAATTGTACCCTCTTATGCCATTATTAAGAAGTCAAACCACAACCGTAAAGTGAAATGGTCATTTTGTTGTACTCCATTGAGGTTGATTGGAGGCTTGTAAATTTGAATTAAACGCGACAATTATTTCGTCTACCGTGTGCACAATAAGGTCAAGGAAAACTGCAAGAGCTAAAATTGGCGTTGTACTCCCTGTTTATTGAAAATAAGTTCATTGTTAAAATTGATCAAAGTCAAATCATCTTTGGTTTCACTAATATTATAGTAAAAATATCACTTTTATCAAACTAGTATTATTAAATCCATTGTGTGTTCTACTTTAGTAGTATACATATTCTCAGCGCTATATAAAGGTAGCCAAGTATAAAGTAGTTTGATTTCGATTAACTGTTGAGAACATATTTCGATACAACGGTAGTCTCCCTCTTAACCTTTTGCATCTCAACCCTTGGTTGTGTTGGGAGCAAAAAACGGTTGTGATGTTTTGCAGATATGAGAAGCCGAGAAACAAAGTGAAGATGGCATTTTATCCCAAGAATTCAAGGTACAAATGACTTCAGCATGAGAACCTACCCAAGATCGGAGGAACCTTGCGGGAATACCTTTTTACCTTGAAAACTCAAGATACAAGCGTCCGGGGGAGTTCGACCGAGAAAACCGAGTTAACTCGCAGCCGCAAGATACAAGGCCGCGCGGACTTAGGCATTCTTGGTAGAACTAAAAACATTGTAAATATTAGGTTGTGTCGTGTCAAGTGTTTCAGAAGGTGTTGCACGACATTCGGTCGTACTTTAGAGATAGAATGAGTTTAGTTTAAACTTAGAGATCGGATATCACAGTTTGTATCTAGTATATAAAAGGGCAGCTCTCTGCCGAGGAGAAACACACCAATACCGATCAAATCAATGCAACTTTTCGTTCATCTACTTTGTTTTTCTTATACTTTCGTAGTTCGTAGCTTAGTTCATAGTTTCTTTGTTGCTTTGTCGAGGAAAGCATCTGCCCCTCTCCATGTAACTGAGACGTATCACGTTCCTGATCTTAGGAACTTCGTTTTATCTCAGTTTCGGCAAGCTAACACCGAGATTTCCCGAAGTACAGTGTAAAGGCCTCAGTTTTTGACACATGTTTAAAGTGTTCATCACCACACCACACACCTCATTTGAAGAAAGTGGATGAACACATTTGAAGAGCAAGTAACCATTATCAACAAGCTCATTAGAGAATAAACTCACAAAATGCAAAAGTGGTATTTCCTACATGCATCATCTAGGGGCTGGACATATGAAAACTCCTACACCTTGCTAGGGATGCCATGCCAAGTTTCACCCAAATTCAAAACCTTTTTGAGGTACTTTTTGGGTATAGCTAGAAAAAGGGTAGTTTGAACCCAAATTCAAATTCAAACTGTTTTTATCCCATGAATACAAAAGTGGGAGGCATATTCTTACTCAGCACATTTTTGTGAGCTCACACACCAATTTTCACTCCATTTAGAGTTGATCTTGACATGAGCTAAGTGTAGCAAATTCAAACTTTATTTGAATTTCAAACTGAACATGTGCAGAAATTTAGTCAAACCAAACCCAATTTGAATTCTAACCAATTCAAATGGCTCAGGGGTGAATAATTCAAATCACAATGGGCATTTTAGGGCTTACTGTTTACAACAGTGATATGGAGTTAATTTCAGAGGTTAAAAGAAAACTGGGACCCACATGTCAGCCACTAAGGAAATTCAACCGAGTGAACTTTCAGTGCTCAGGTCCCCGAGCTTCTCCCGAGGGCGCCACCGAGGGGAGGCTGCCGCGCCACCAGCTGCTTGCCGCCCATGGCCGCTGAACCGACTCCCGGGGCCCTTATCTATGCGCCCGAGCGGTCGTCGGTGCTCCCCATCACAACCCCGACGCGTTCTCGCCCAACAGACTGAAACCCCTCGCCGCCCGAGTGAATCTTCGGTCCCTAATCGCCCGGCCAACCCCAAGGCTCCCACGGCGATCTGTGACCAGCACCAGGTGCGCCAAGCCCTCCTCGACACCCTCGCGTTGGTGCCAGGCTCGGAGCAGTCCTTCCCGAGCTCCACCGCGACGATCTTTCCTCTGCCAGTTCAGCTCGAGCCGCACCCGCGGGAACGATCCATCCGGCCACCACAGCCCACCGTTCACCGAGCTGTGAACAGCAAAGAGGTTCGCCTTCATTCCCTCTTTCATTCCCGCAAGCTCCGGTGGCGTGACAAAGACCGCTCACGCCGGAATTTCATGTTTTCGCGACGGTGTGCAAAAGTGGAGTCTGCACCGATCCGCGAAATTCGTAATCCACACTGCACCACTCATCCTCTCGTGAAGAGGATCACTTCTAGGTTCCCGTACGAGTCCATAGGAGCAGGAACCACGAAGAACCATGGAGGAAAACCGCTGTTCTTCGAGTTTTAGTAGAAATCCCGATTTCCGGCCTAGGTCGCACGGTGACAGCCCAACACAGCCCTTCCCGAGCTCCGTGGAGCTCATGTCGACCATTCCAAAGGTCCACTGATGCTTCCTGACCATTTGCTTGAGTGATTGAGGTGCTAGGGAGGTCGGCCGACACGGCCGAAGTTCTCCCGAGGCTGCCGCTTGGCGCTGACCATGTACCGGCCATTTTCATGACGAACTGAGCCCGGAATCATGTTTCCCGAGTGAAAGTAGGCAGGGGCGTCCAGAATCCTGAAGTTTGGAGCTCCACAGAGGCTGCCGGCGAGCTCTCCGGCGAGGTATCGCGGCGGCAGAGCGCGGGGCGGCGAGAGGTAGACGAAGGGGTGGGTCCCGTCTATCAGCGGCTCGTATTTTAAATCGGGATCGGGCTGCGGCTCGGATCCGGTGTGCTGGCATGCAAAAAACTCCGTGGACCTCGGTGTGCCGTCGCTCCAGCGCCCGACACGTGTTCTGTGGACCCACCGGCAGATTTAAACTTTTCTCCGATTTTCAGATTTCATTCAAACTTCAAATCCTCATAACTTGGGCTAGGAAACTCCAAATCGAGTGAACCAAATTTTGTTGGATTCAGATCTCAGAGTACTTTCCAGAAAATCAAGTTTCCCTTCATGAAAATCCTTATTTCTCCAGAATTAATTCCTCAAATTTTAAACTGTTTGGAATTTTAACTGGAGAATCCTTTGGAGGAAAATTCTGAAATTTTGCTGGGATGTTCACCAAAATATCGCTGAACTACCATAAAAATTTCAGCTCCATTTGAGCTCATTTGATCCACCTAATGGTGTGATTAATGAAACTGTTCCAGAGAAAATGGAAAATGTTCAGAAACATTTTTCAGAATTTCTCTGAAATTGTTTAGCTCATATCTTTAGCTAGGAACCTTCAAATTAAGTAACACCAACTCCATTAGAACCCTCTGAAAATCTAGTTTTCATAAAGTCATGGCTTGCTCCATGAAAATCCCTAGAACACCCTAAAGCCTCCAATTAAGGTCAAGTACATAATTAATTGTGGAGGGCTCAAATGAGCTTTGCTGCAACTAAAACTTGGCCAAATCTCTTTTTAGGTTGTAACCAAGCCACAGTAAAAATTTCAGAGTCATTGGGTCTGTGTAGTAAGGCTTACAACCTTCACAAGTTTAAATTCAATTCAAATGCATTCAAATTAATACATGTACTTCTTATATCATGTAGTTGCTAAGATCGAGGAGGAACCCGAAGTCCTATACTTGGTTACTCCGGAGAGAAGATAGCCTACGACCAAGAGCAGCAAGGCAAGCCCTGGTTTGCATTAACCTTTTTACAAAGTTTTATTGTTTTGAGCACTTACTTTAGTATGATTACTTCTTGCATTGGAGTCTTGTGTGAAAACCCAATTGCATAGCCAAGAGAACCATGGATTTGGGATTAGGATTGCAAACTCCGTTAGCTACTGCCATGCTAAGATAGTGTAGGATTCGGTACAAGTCGAGTAGTTGGAACTACTCGCGAGCATAGGCTAGAGGCACTCGACTCGGGTAGAGATAGGATATGATACACATGGCAAGAAAAATGAGACCGAGCGGAGAGTAAGGGCAACAGGACTGGGGCCTGGGTGCTATAGCTCCGTTTGTGTCGATTGAGGACCGAGCTGTGTGCGGGCCTGTTGAACAAGCTAGAACAGTACCGAAGACCTACCGGCTATATGGGAACCGGGAAACTGATGTAACTCGGGTAGCTGGGTATTGAGGCATTGCCCGTCGTTCAGAGGGTAGGTTGAGAGCTTGAGGTGTAAATCGGCTGGTGGCACTGAGATGCGCGTGCAGAGACCTCTTGCTCGGGACGATGGGACCGGTTCAATATTTGGATGACGGGTGAAAGGTGGTTGCGTACGACGTCCGTGATGGTTGTTGTAGGCAACATCGAGTACGGGCATACATGACGGGTTATTCGGGTAACCCTGCAGGTGTAAATCAATTATAATCGCCGTCCCTCGCGGTCAGTGAGTACCACTTGTTCACTATACCGTGACATAGAAAGAACAGGCTAGTTACATGTTAAAATGTTGCTGATTGAAAGATGGACTTTGATTGTTAATGATTTGTTGTAGTTTAGAGCTAACTAAAGTTCTTTTCAACTTTGGGCAAAGTACATGAGAGAAATGCGTTTCTTGTTTGATTGCGGGCCTCTCATGTGCCTTAGCGTAAGGTTCTCCACAACCTTCTGCTAAAACTTGAAAGTAAGGTTCCACTAATTAGGCGAGTCCTTTGCAACTTATTTACCTCATGTACCTATTACCCCTCATGTAGAAGTTTCATGTTTAGGAGAGATGGGTCAGTCTTGCTGAGCTTTCGTGCTCACTGCTTGTGTTTGAAGCTTTTGCAGGGTTCTATGAGGAAGGGACTCCCGAGGAGGAGACGGAACCTCAGGAGGGGAACCCCGTAGAGTGGGAGTAGTGCACGCCGCCGTGTTAGTGTGCGTGCATGCTAGCAAGGACACGTTCTCAGGCTGAACGTGAACTTGATTCGTAGTCTACACCCGTGAGTGTAGACTGAACATATTTTATTGTAAAAATGTTCATAAACTCGTTTACGTAATAAAACTTTGCTTCCGCTTTATGCCTTTGATGTGTGTTATCCGGTGATGTGCAACGCAGCACCCCTCAGCGTGATCCTGGCTCGACAAGACCGTGGGGTCATGTCAGCGTTGGTATTAGAGCTCGCTTGAGGTTTAACCCACTAAAAAGGTCATCTTTTTCAAAAATCCAGTGAGGAACGAGTTAGTAGCCCATATAAGGATGTTATTAGTGTATAGAAAGTGGCATACTAATCTATTTGACTATGTCGGGAAATCGTGCATCTCGGGACGCTTTATGTCTTGGGGGGGGGGGGTGCACGTAAGCGCTGTCCACCAGTGCGCACAAGCTGAAGGGTGGAGCCTCACGGGTGGCATGTAACCCGACCCGCTTTAATATCCTCTACGGCTCTTCATGTCGTTTGGTGTATTCGAGCAACGTATGTCCCTGGCGTGCTTCGGGCAATTTGGGAGACCCCGTCACGTGGTCAGTAACGTGAACACGTAGCTCAAGGCGTGTTTGGCTTGAGAACATCCGGGCGAGTGATGATGGCCGGTGTACGAACTGTATGGATACCGGGCTCGGTGTGCAGCCGAGTCTGACGATTGTGTGAGCTATATGCAGGTAGTCTAACCACGAAATGGTAGACGTGTAGCCTTCGTGTGCGAGTGACGCTTAGTGCCACTGAACTAACGAAGCCGGCTAAGTCCGGTATAGGTTTTTCTTTGTGAGGACGTAGTACCGACATGCTTTGGTGACGCATCGACATCACACTCCACTAAATGAACAACTTCATTGTAAAACTGGAAAGTTTTTATCCAGAGCACTGAAACTTGATGTAACTCCTTCCCTTAATCAGGACATTCAAAGTTATCATGTTTTCAACTTATAAGCTAGTAAGGACAGAGTACCCTGTCTTCAGCTGATAGAAGGCTGAAGTTAATCAGAGGTTAGAGGTTGAGCTCTTTCGAGGTTGGGGTCATATGATACATTTCTGGAAAGATTTGGAAGAGCTTTACAACTTTTTTGTTGAGGTCCAGAGGTGTTGCATACCTTAACCAATCGAAAAATGCAGTGGAGTTGAAACTGTCCATACAACAGGGCAGAGCAATGACTCTCTGTAAACTCTCTGTAAATTGAGCATAACTTCCTGCATAAAAATCCACAAATAGAAAATGAAGTAGTTCTGGAAAGCTTATGAGGTGGGTTACAACTTTGTAACAGAAAGTTTTGTCAGATTGGGAGCAGAATTAACTGGAATTAATGGATCAAATTAGTACCTAAAGCAGGGAGGTGCTGTCCAATTTTCTCCAGAAATTCTGTTAACTTTGACATCTCATAACTCTTGAACCAGGACAGACCTTAGGCCAAGCAAATACTTTCTGGAAAACTATTGAAGTTAGCTTTAACTTTAATGTTGAGCTCCAGAATTGGTTTTAATTTAGCATGGCCTAAATCAGGTTGAGATGGAAACTGGTCAGGGCTGTCATGTTGGACAGCAGATCAGTAATCAAATTGTTTAAATTTGAACTATATTTCCAAGTTTTTGGGTTCAATGACATGTTTTATGTTATAACTCCATGGTTTACTGTTCAAAGAAATATTTGACATTTCTCAAATATATTTTTACAGATGACAGCGGAAAAACAGTTCGAGAACGGGTGGGTGGAATCTCACTGTTCTCACCACAGCGGCTATGCGGAAGCATTAAGGCAGATGCTTCAATATTTCGGGTACCACCAGATGCTGCAGTACTTCACCAAGGAAGAAGGCGAGGAGGGGAACAAGATGTGGACAATCCATGTCGAGGTCCCTGCAGGTCCTACGCCACCCGGGTGGGCGCCGTTCACCGTCACGGTGAGAGGTAGACAACCCGAGGGAAAGTGGCAAGTGGCAGCCCGTGACACCATGTCACGTTTCTGCCAGCTACACATGAGAGCGATGGAGGGCACTCCATACGCGCTCGTTCTGGTGGAGGGACGGGCTCATCATGTGTGGGAAGAGAGGTATCTGGAGGCAACAGACCCGGGTTGCCCAAGGTACAACCCCGCGGAGGCGAACCTCAGCCTCCAAATGAGGGCGGGAAAGGCCGTGATGGACAGCCAAGCTGTTCATACGGAGCATCTCGCCGCAAGGCTCAAAGAGAGCACAAGCCGTGGAGACCATTTCGAGAGTGCCCACAGTGCACTTCGCAATGTGCTCCTTCCGACGATCAAGCGATTGAACGAACATCATAATCAGTTGCATCGTCTGAAGAAGGCGAAGAAGAAAAGCCGTGTCGACATCGCGGCATTACAAGAGCTGGTGCAGACTCTAACCCAGCAGAATGAGGACCTCACTCAAGAGCGGGATGACGCTATTGAGGAAGGGCAAGGCTGGGAAGAAGACTACAACCAGGTCATGGACGAGGTGGATGCATTGCAGGACCTTGTACCCCCGGTATTGGGCATACCGGTGGTCTTGGGTCTTCCGGAAATGGGAGAGCCTGAGATGGGAGAAGAGGTTGTAGATCCGGAGCCACCAGCAGAGGTACCGGAGGAGGACGACCCACAGGAGGTCGAGTTCTACTCCGAGTAGAGTGTTATCGTTGCCAAGTAGGGCAACCAGAGTAGTATGACCCAAACTTTTGTAACCAGTGACAAGTCGTGTAGGCAGTAGCGTATGTATAGGTAGTGACGACATGATCACGACTTCTCGGAGACCCGAGAATAATGTATATTGTATGAAGTATGTGCTTTATCGATATATGTGAATGTTGTGCAAATTATTCATGTGTCACTTCAATACCTACTGGTGCATATGGAATTTTTAGGTATGACATGTACTGATCGCTGCTGTTTTGAATTTCAGAATGACTCGTACTTGTGCCAACCCAGACGTTGGGGGTTCTAGTCAAGGGGGAGAAACCTCCCAACAGCCTCCCGAGGACTCCTCGGGACAGCAACAGCAGCAGCAACCACAGCAACAACCGCCACCTCCAACGGTTACTTTGGCGGATATTGTAGCAGCAATGGCAGGCTCTCATCAGCAGCATACGGAGTTGCTGAAGACCCTCATTGCCAATACGTCTCGACCAGAGAGGCGTCAAGATCGTGAGGAGCATCCACAGAGCTCCTACTCCGACTTCCTAGCAACTCATCCCCCGGTATTCTCAAGGGCGGATGAACCCCTCGATGCGGACAACTGGCTCCGCACGATAGAGATAAAGTTCGGGCTGCTCCAACTAAGAGAGCAGCGCAAGACTCAGTTCGCGGTCCAGCATCTTCAGGGATCCGCGAGCGCATGGTGGGCAAACTACAGTGCTTCACAGCTCACCGACGGAGTTATGACCTGGGCGGAGTTCCGGACGGCCTTCAGGGCCTATCACATACCACCGGGTCTGATGAAGAGGAAGACGCAGGAATTCTTACACCTGCAACAAGGGAGCCAGAACGCGCTGGAATATTCCAGGGCGTTCAACGATCTCGTGCTCTACGCGTCATATCACGCCGATACTGATGAGAAGCGGCGGGACCACTTCTACCAGGAGTTAACCCACTCCTGAAGGACAAATTGGCGATGTTCAATCGCGGCAGCCTCAACGACATCATTGATGCTGCGATTGTCCAGGAGGACTCCAGCAAGGAGTTAGCGGCGGCGGAGAGAAAGCGAAGCGCGCCACAAAGCAGAGGAGAAGGAGGCGTACTTCTCAGAAGTTTCGGATGGTGAATCGCCCACCATCAGGTCCACACTGGCAGGCACCACAGAGGTCGATGCCATTCCGCACTCGGCCTGTATCCTTCACCGGCATTCAGGCCGGCACTGCCAGCACCACCTCCGCAACAACAACAGCAGCAGCAGGCGATGCCGCATGCGATGCACCTCAGCAGCGCATGCCGGGCTTTCGTCCCCCGAGCACCGCACAAGCAGCGGCCACATGCTACAAATGTGGTCGGCCAGGACACTTCGCCAGCAGTTGTCCGGAGAGGCAAGGAGGCGGAGTGGCACCGCAGTTTCCGGGGAGGAATCAGCCCCGGAACCCTACTAATGTGCGGCGGGCAAACCCTAGGCCCGACACTGTCCACCAGCTTGCCATATAGGACGTGCCGAAGGGTGAGCCAATCCTTGCGGGTATGTTCCAACTCCACCAGCATCCCGCCATAGTGTTGTTTGATTCAGGCGCCACGCATAATTTTATTAGCCAAGCTTTCATTGCTAAACACAGCTTGCCAATCCTACCCACCGATAGTCCATATTTGATTTGTTCACCGGGTGGGAAGATTTCAGCAAGCGTAATGGTTTCCAAAGCACCATTATGCTTAGCGGGTAGAGTGTACCCTACATCTCTCATAATCTTAGAGGGACAGAAGGTCGATGTCATCCTAGGGATGTCGTGGTTAACCCGCCACGGTGCTGTTTTAGACACCGTCCTTCGAGTCATGCACTTAAACTCAGAAGTGCATGGATCTCACTCCTTAATTCTGGACAGTCCATAAATAAAACTTCCAAGTGTCTATCAATCCACAGCTATCAGATTGGAAGATATTCCAGTGGTCCGAGAGTTCCCTGATGTGTTCCCGGATGATTTACCGGGGATGCCGCCCGACAGAGAGGTGGAGTTCAAGATTGAACTTGCACCGGGAACCATGCCAATATCCCGAAGGCCGTACAAGATGGCACCCAAGGAGGTGGCTGAACTGAAGAACCAGCTAATGGACCTGCTGGAGAAGGGTTTTATTAGGCCGAGCTCCTCGCCATGGGGCTGTTCGGCATTATTTGTGAAGAAGAAGGATGAGACGTTACGACTTTGGGTGGACTATCGTCCACTAAACGCCGTAACCATCAAGAACAAGTACCCGTTGCCACGGATCGACATGTTGTTTGATCAGTTGGTCGAAGCAAAGATCTTTTCCAAGATGGACTTAAGATCAGGGTACCATCAGATTAAGATACGGGCTGAGGATATTCCGAAGACGGCTTTCTGGACGAGGTACGGACTTTATGAGTACCTGGTCAAGTCCTTCGGCCTCACCAATGCTCCAGCTCACTTCATGTATTTGATGAACTCGGTATTCATGCCGGAGCTGGACAAGTTTGTCGTGGTCTTTATCGACGACATCCTGGTATATTCCAAGTCAGAGGAAGATCACAAGAAGCATCTGCGTATAGTCTTGCAACGGCCGCGGGATCACAAGCTATACGCAAAATTCAGCAAGTGCGAATTCTGGATATCGCAAGTGCCTTTTCTCGTGCATATCATCTCAGCGGAGGGTATCGCTGTAGACCCGAGTAAGATCACACAAGTGCTGAATTGGAAATCCCCAAGAACTGTTCACGAGGTACGGAGTTTCCTCGGACTCGCGGGATATTAACGGAGGTTCATTCCGAACTTCTCAAAGATTGCCAAGCCTATGACGGAGCTGCTGAAGAAGGCTACCAAATATGTTTGGAGTCCAGCGTGTGAATCAGCATTCAAGGCTTTAGTCAAGCACTTAACATCAGCACCGGTTTTGGCGCAGCCAGACACAACAAAACCGTTCGATGTGTACTGCGATGCATCCGGCATTGGGCTCGGATGTGTGCTGATGCAAGACCGAAGAGTGGTCACGTATGGGTCACGGCAGCTTAGAAACCATGAGCAGAATTATCCAACTCACGACTTGGAGCTCGCTACCGTGATACTTGCACTGAAAATGTGGAGGCACTACCTACTCGGTAACCTCATACATTTATATACCGACCACAAGAGTCTCAAGTACATATTCACTCAAAAGGAGCTGAACATGAGGCAGAGAAGATGGTTAGAACTGATAAAGGATTACGAAATAGAGATCCATTATCACCTCGGCAAGGCAAACGTGGTGGCAGATGCGCTGAGTCGCAAGTCACACGTCAATAATCTGACCATCACACTGTTGGAAGAGAGCGAACCACCACTACATGTGATTCCACATGGAGCTCTCTACAGCCTAGCTTTGATCCCCTCCATCCGTGAAGAGATAGCGGCAGCTCAGAAACATGACAAGGGCATGTCGCATTTGCGGAGACGTGTAGACAGTGGGGAGTTGAAATGTTTCCGGAAGGACGGAGACGGCGTTCTATGGTTCAAGGGCCGGATCGTCGTACCCCATAATCCGGAGTTGCGGAAGAAAATCTTTGATGAGGCTCACTTGTCAAAATTTTCTATTTACCCCGGCAGCAACAAAATGTATCAAGAACTCAGAAGCATGTTTTGGTGGACACGGATGAAGCGGGAAATCGCAAAGTACGTGTCCGAGTGTGATACATGTCGAAGGGTGAAGGCAGATCATATGCGGAACCGGGACTGCTACAACCACTGGGCGTTCCTGCCTGAAAGTGGGAGGATGTGAGCATGGACTTCATCGTCGGTTTACCCACCACTTTTCAGAAGCATGATTCTGTGTGGGTGATCGTCGACCGGCTCACCAAAGTTGCCCATTTCATCCCGGTCAACACTAACTACAACACCAAGAAGTACGCTGAGCTGTACATCTCACGGATCCTATGCTTGTACGGCGTACCCCATACCATCATATCGGACTGGGGCACTTTATTTGTGTCCTGTTTTTGGGAGCAGCTACACGCTGCATTGGGGACGAAGCTGATCCATAGTTCAGCATACCACCCGCAGACGGACGGGCAAACCGAGCGGGCAAATCAGATTCTAGAAGACATGCTACGAGCTTGCGCTATCAACCACAGCAAGAATTGGGATGATCACTTACCGTTAGCCGAGTTCTCATACAGCAATGGGTACCAAGCCAGCATAAAGATGGCGCCCTACGAGGCGCTATACGGAAGAAAATGCCACACACCATTGAACTGGTGTGAATCTGGCGAAAGGGTTACCTTCGGAAATGACCTTGTCAACAACGCGGAGGAGAAGGTTCGACTGATTCAAGCGAACCTAAAAGCCACCCAATCCCGACAGAAACAGTATGCGGAACGGAGAAGACGCCCATTGCAGTTCGAAGTCGGGGATCACGTATACCTACGTGTGTCTCCAATGAAGGGCGTAAACAGATTTGGGGTGAGAGGAAAGTTTGCACCCCGATTCATCAGTCCATTCCAGATTATCGAAAGATGTGGATCAGTAGCATACCGGCTGAAATTACCAGAAGCACTTTCCGGTGTGCACGGCGTCTTTCACATTTCCCAGCTGAGGAAGTGTCTCAAGCTATCTACTACCGTTCAGCTGGAGGACATTGAAGAACTGAAACCGGATCTCACCTATCGAGAGGAACCGGTTCAGATCATTGACGAAATGGCCCGAACCACACGCAACCGTACGTTGTGGTTCTACAAAGTTCTATGGAGTAATCACTCCGTGGACGAAGTGACATGGGAGAGCGAAGGATTTCTTCACGCTAACTACCCTGACTTTCTCACGTCGCACATCCGGTAATTTTCCACCATCCTCTCTCTCATTTTCACCTTATAATCTCAGGATGAGATTCTTTTAAGGGGGGAGGAATGTAAAGGCCTCAGTTTTTGACACATGTTTAAAGTGTTCATCACCACACCACATACCTCATTTGAAGAAAGTGGATGAACACATTTGAAGAGCAAGTAACCATTATCAACATGCTCATTAGAGAATAAACTCACAAAATGCAAAAGTGGTATTTCCCACATGCATCATCTAGGGGCTGGACATATGAAAACTCCTACACCTTGCTAGGGATGTCCATGCCAAGTTTCACCCAAATTCAAAACCTTTTTGAGGTACTTTTTGGGTATAGCTAGAAAAAGGGTAGTTTGAACCCAAATTCAAATTCAAACTGTTTTTATCCCATGAATACAAAAGTGGGAGGCATATTCTTACTCAGCACATTTTTGTGAGCTCACACACCAATTTTCACTCCATTTGGAGTTGATCTTGACATGAGCTCAGTGTAGCAAATTCAAACTTTATATGAATTCCAAACTGAACATGTGCTGAAATTTAGTCAAACCAAACCCAATTTGAATTCTATCCAATTCAAATGGCTCAGGGTTGAATAATTCAAATCACAATGGGCATTTTAGGGCTTACTGTTTACAACAGTGATATGGAGTTAATTTCAGAGGTTAAAAGAAAACTGGGACCCACATGTCAGCCACTGATGAAATTCAACCGAGTGAACTTTCAGTGCTCGGGTCCTCGAGCTTCTCCCGAGGGCGCCACCAGCTTCTTGCCGCCCACGGCCGCTGAACCGACTCCCGGGTCCCTTATCTATGCCCCGAGCGGTCGCCGGTGCTCCCCATCACTACCCCAACGCGTTCTCGCCCAACAGACTGAAACCCCTCGCCGCCCGAGTGAATCTTCGATCCCTCATCGCCCGGCCAACCACAAGGCTCCCACGGCGATCTGTGACTAGCACCAGGTGCGCCAAGCCCTCCTCGACACCCTCGCATCGGTGCCAGGCTCGGAGCAGTCCTTCCCGAGCTCCACCGCGATGATCTGTCCTCTGCCGGTTCAGCTCGAGCCGCCACCGCGGGAACGATCCATCCGGACACCACAGCCCACCGTTCACCGAGCTGTGAAAAGCAAAGAGGTTCGCCTTCAGTCCCTCTTTCATTCCCGCAAGCTCCGGTGGCGTGACAAAGACCGCTCATGCCGGAATTTCATGTTTTCGCGACGGTGTGCAAAAGTCAAGTCTGCACCGATCCGCGGAATTCGTAATCCACACTGCACCACTCATCCTCTCGTGGAGAGGATCACTTCTAGGTGCCCGTACGAGTCCATAGGAGCAGGAACCACGGAGAACCATGGAGGGAAACCGCTGTTCTTCGAGTTTTAGTAGAAATCCCGATTTCCGGCCTAGGTCGCACGGTGACAGCCCAACACAGTCCTTCCCGAGCTCCGTGGAGCTCATGTAGACCATTCCTAAGGTCCACTGATGCTTCCCGACCGTTTGCTCGAGTAATTGAGGTGCTAGGGAGGTCGGCCGACACAGCCGAAGTTCTCCTGAGGCTGCCGCTCGTCGCCGATTATGTACTGGCCATTTTCATGACGAACTGAGCCCGGAATCATGTTTCCCGAGTGAAAGTAGGCAGGGGCGGCCAGAATCCTGAAGTTTGGAGCCCCACAGAGGCTGCCGGCGAGCTCTTCGGCGAGGTATCGCGGCGGCAGAGCACGGGAGGCAAGAGGTAGACGAAGGGGTGGGTCCCGTCTGTCAGCGGCTCGTATTTTAAATCGGGATCGGGCTGCGGCTTGGATCCGGTGTGCTGGCGCGCAAAAAACTCCGTGGACCTCGGTGTGCCGTCGCTCCAGCGCCCGACACGTGTGCTGTGAACCCACCCGGCAGATTTAAACTTTTCCCCGATTTTCAGATTTCAATAAAACTTCAGATCCTCATAACTTGGGCTAGGAAACTCCAAATCGAGTGAACCAAATTTTGTTGGATTCAGCTCTCAGAGTAATTTCCAGCAAATCAAGTTTAACTTCATGAAAATCTTTATTCTCCAGAATTAAATCCTCAAAATTTAAACTGTTTGGAATTTTAACTGGAGAATCCTTTGGAGGAAAATTCTGAAATTTTGCTGGGATGTTCACCAAAATATCCCTGAAATACCATAAAAATGTCAGCTCCATTTGAGCTCATTTGATCCACCTAATGGTGTGATTAATGAAACTGTTCCAGAGAAAATGGAAAATGTTCAGAAACATTTTTCAGAATTTCTCTGAAATTGTTTAGCTCATATCTTTAGCTAGGAACCTTCAAATTAAGTGAGACCAACTCCATTAGAACCTTCAAATTCTGAAATTTTGCTGGGATGCTTGCTCCATGAAAATCCCTAGAACACCCTAAAGACTCCAATTAAGGTCAAGTACATAATTAATTGTGGAGGGCCCAAATGAGCTTTGCTGCCACTAAAACTTGGCCAAATCTCTGTTTAGGTTGTAACCAAGCCACAGTAAAAATTTCAGAGTCATTGGGTCTGTCTAGTAAGTCTTACAACCTTCACAAGTTTAAATTCAATTCAAATGCATTCAAATTAATACATGTACTTCTTATATCATGTAGTCGCTAAGATCGAGGAGGAACCTGAAGTCCTAGACTTTGTTACTCCAGAGGAGCAGCTAGCCTACGACCAAGAGCAGAAAGGCAAGCCCCGGTTTGCATTAACCTTTTTACAAAGTTTTATTGTCTTGAGCACTTACTTGAGTATGATTACTTCTTGCATTGGAGTCTTGTGTGAAAACCCAATTGCACAGCCAAGAGAACCATGGATTTGGGATTAGGATTGGAAACCCCGTTAGCTACTGCCATGCTAAGATAGTGTAGGATTCGTACAAGTCGAGTAGTTGGAACTACTCGCGAGCATAGGCTAGAGGCACTCGACTAGGGTGAGATAGCACATGATACACATGGCAAGAAAAATGAGACCGAGCGGAGAGTAAGGGCAACAGGACTTTGGGGCCTGGGTGCTATAGCTCCGTTTGTGTCGATTGAGGACTGAGTCGTGTGCGGGCCTGTTGAACAAGCTAGAACAGTACCGAAGACCTACCGGCTATATGGGAACCGGGAAACTGATGTAACTCGGGTAGCTGGGTATTGAGGCATTGCCCGTCGTTCAGAGGGTAGGTTGAGAGCTTGAGGTGTAAATCGGCTGGCGGCACTGAGATGCGCGTGCAGAGACCTCTTGCTCGGGACGATGGGACCGGTTCAATATTTGGCTGACGGGCGAAAGGTGGTTGCGTACGGCGTCCGTGATGGTTGTTGTAGGCAACATCGAGTACGGGCGTATGTGACAGGTTATTCGGGTAACCTGCAGGTGTAATTCGATTATAATCGCCGTCCCTCGTGGTCAGTGAGTACCACTTGTTCACTGTACCGTGACGTAGAAAGAACAGGCTAGTTACATGTTAAAATGTTGCTGATTGAATGATGGACTTTGATTGTTAATGATTTGTTGTAGTTTAGAGCTAACTAAAGTTCTTTTCAACTTTGGGCAAAGTACATGAGAGAAATGTGTTTCTTGTTTGATTGCGGCCCTCTCATGTTCCTTAGCGTAAGGTTCTCCACAACCTACTGCTAAAACTTGAAAGTAAGGTTCCACTAATTATGCGAGTCCTTTGCAACTTATTTTACCTCATGTACCTATTACCCCTCATGTAGAAGTTTCATGTTTAGGAGAGACGGGTCAGTCTTGCTGAGCCTTTATGCTCACTGCTTGTGTTTGTTGCTTTTGCAGGGTTCTGTGAGGAAGGGACTCCCGAGGAGGAGACGGAACCCCAGGAGGGGAACCTGGTCGAGTGGGAGTCGTGCACGCCACCGTGTTAGTGTGCGTGCGTGCTAGCAAGGACACGTTCTCAGGCTGAACGTGAACTTGATGCGTAGTCTACGCCCGTGAGTGTAGACTGAACATATTTTGTTGTAAAAATGTTCATAAACTCGTTTATGTAATAAATCTTTGCTTCCGCTTTATGCCTTTGATGTGTGTTATCCGGTGCTGTGCAACGCAGCACCCCTCAGCGTGATCCTGGCTCGACAAGACCGTGGGGTCGTGTCATACAGGTGATTCGGATCATCTGTTGGCGACTCCAAGCGACTTCGACACTCTGTTCTATGAACAGAATTGGCGACTCCGCTGGGAAGAGATGTCATTCGCATCGATCAAACGCATCTACTACGTGATTGGCACATTCTTGTACCGATCGCATCTAGGAAGAGCATGGCCGACGCATCCAGAAGGAAGGCATATGGCAAAACCGTTGATGTGAGCAATGCCATCGACATCCAGCTCAAGAATCTTTCATTGGAGGGACGTGAACGCATCCAGGATCAACTAGTGCGAGAGATCTCGGAGGAAAAGATGGCACGACTTCAAGGAAAGCTTGCTTGCTTCCACAGGATGCGAGGAGGCATCGTCCATAAGGCCAACACACGCGAAGCAACAGCTCGTAAGGTAAATGCACCGATATCACTCGAAGAGCTTGTGCAACTTGTAGATGTATCGATCACCGTGAAGTACATTGCCGATCTAGAGAAGATGGCATCATGGATAGTGGACAAGATCAAAAAGACGTTTGACACATTCAAAACCGACATAGAACACAAGATAGATCGGAACCGTCACTGGCAGTGTGACACCCGGTTCCAAAAACAGAACCAAGTTAATGCATACGTGTGCCCAGGATGTTTATCACAAATACACATGTAATCCACAAACTGAATTCAGAATATAACCACGAATAAATAGTATTTAAGTACTTTATTACATCGACTAATTGTCTCCCTCATGATTGTCTATCTTATTCTTACAGCAGAAGTCTCTAAACGACAGCGGTAAATAACTAAGTAGCCGCGGCTCCATCTTCAACTCCACAGGCATGTTGACGGTAGTTCGCACGCCCAGTACTCCACATGGTCATCGAAGTACTCTTCTCCTGTTGCTGATTTTTATGTGATGATGCAAGGGTGAGTACATGTCGTACTCAGCAAGTGCGGGAAAAGTATGACATGTAGCTTACAGCAAGGTAGGAATTAAAAGGCTCATTGCAGCAAGCAAATTTTATTTCACAAACATGATAAAAACAGCAACTATTTCTAAGTGATATTTATCCCAACATGACCAAGTAATTCAGCATCAATTTCTCCATCATGATCCACCATTTACCAAGTCTCAACCAACCATTAATCTTTCTCAAGTTCATCTCATGCTCATAAACATTCATAACCGTCTCATAATTCATATATCCAAAACCAAACTCAATGTCATGACTCAAAACAGTCCCAAAACAAATCCCAACGATCATACCATAACCATACCGAATAACCATCCCAAGTTTTCCCTTCTAATCATGTGAGTTGGCCAGGTGCTTGTGACCGTAAGCACGGCTATCATGATAGTTTTACACTCTGCAGAGGTGGCACCAGTTTACCCACAAGTTTGTGATTTCGTCACCCGTCGGCGACTGTAGAACCTCCATTATACCAGTACACAACCGTCAGTGTATGGCCAAGAGATCACAAAATAGCCTTTACAAAGGGGCTACTAGATGTATGGACTCACTATGGTTTCACCGGCAGGCTCGAATCACCATTCTCCCACCCACGGCCCCCCTCTTGTGCCATGCAATTCCCAGGGCAGTCCCTCTCGACTCCCATTTCCCGCGCCTTCCACGATCCATAACAAGCTAGCAACACACCTAATTAGTCAGCTAAGCCACACCCATATTTGGCCTTGTGGTGGCACTGTTTTCCTGGCATGTGCTGGCATGAACCGGTCCTTAGATCTACGGCAAGTAAATCACCATCTCATTCAGCAAAATCCACGAACTAAGCTTGCCTAGATCTCCCCTGATTCCATGCTCATTATCATCATCAAGTTCTCATCATCAAAGTGACACCCTCAATTCTGTGGAAAACCATGGAACCGAGGACTGATGCATATGTGTGACCAGGATGTTCATCACACATATACATATGTTCCACAAACTGAATTCAGATTTATATTACCACGAATAACAGGGTTTATTACAAAGTCTCATGAGTCTTGGACTCATGCTAACAGCGGAAGTCTAAATCAAAGCAGCGAAAGTCTAAATCTATTCTGGCAGCGGAAGTCTTCTAACTAATGCGGAAGCAATCTAAGCAGCAGCAGAAGCTCCATCTCTACTCCATCCCCCACAGGCAAGGTTGAGGACAGATTACACGCCTAATGCTCCACTTGGTCTTCATAGTATTCTTCTCCTGTTGCTGATGATGAAGTAATAATGCAAGTTTGAGTACAATGATGTACTCAGCAAGTGCGGGAAAATATGATATGTAGCTCACAACAAGGTAGATATAAAAAGGCTTATTGAAGAAAGCAAAATTTATTTCTCAAAACCACGATAAAGCAACAACTTAACTTTAAGTGGAATGTAATCCCAACATGTATTAAAATACCAACATACCTCCATTATGTCTCATCACTTTCCATGTCTCAACTAGACATTAATCTTTCTCAATTTTGCTCATGAATACCTTCTCTTATTCGGTACCATCTCACGAATACCATCTCATACTCGCTACCATTTCATCTCATAAACAATTCCGTCTCACACCGAGACCAATCTCGTTGCCATGACTCAATAGTCATGCAACCAATCTTATCACCCGGACTCAACAGTCCCAAAAACCAAACCAAACCAAACCATAACAAAAAACCATAACCATACTAGAAACCATTCCAAAAACCAACCCAACTAATCGTGTAAGTTGGCCAGGCGCTCGTGACCGTAAGATCGGCTATCATGATAGTTTTAAGAAACTTTGCAGAGTTTGTACCACTTTACCCACAAGTTTGTGATTTCGTCACCCGTCGGCGATTGCAGAACCTCCATTATACCAGTACACAACCATCGGTGTATGGTCAAGAGATCACAAAATAGCCTTTACAAATGGGCTACTAGATGTATGGACTCACTAAGGTTTCACCGGCAGGCTAGAATCTCCAATTCTCCCACCCACGGGCTCCCTCTTGTGCCATGCAGTTCCCAGGGCAGTCCTCACTCGACTCCCATTCCCCGCGCCTTCCACGATCCATAACAATCTAGCAACTTAACTAATTACTTGGCTAAGCCGCGCCCATACATGGCCTTGTGGTGGCACTGTTATTCTAGCATGTGCTCGCATGAACCGGTCCTTAGATCTACGGCAAGTAAAACCACCATCTCATTCTACCTCATTCACAAACCCAGGCTTGCCTAGATCTCCCTCCAATCCATGTTCATTAACAACATCAAATTCTCATTATCATTTACGAGTGCAGTTAGCTAGACACATCTATCTCGCTTTCCAATCCCATGGACTCAGCGAAGCATAAAGCAAAAACCATACCTGACTCATAAACTTTCCTGGCGACAAGGGTGGCTAACAAAACTGGTAAACTCCTATAAAAGGTTTCCCATCATATTGACTCAAGCACACACACCTTTTCACAAACAAAACAGTTTTCCAAAACATAGGATCAATATGGTCAAGGGGCACTTGCCTTGTTCTTGCGGTTCCTGTTGCTCTTGGATCTCGAAACCTTGTTGTTGCAGCTCGTCATAGACAGCTCCCTGAGCTTGTTCTTCTATATGCGATCACGCACATACAAGATTCACAATAATCAATATCATGCACAGACTCTACTTTAAGATGCAACGATGCATATGCATGTTAATCCTATGATGCAGTTTTTTATTAAATCAGTTTGTACGTGTTCTTACATGGCTTGCATGAGTTTTACGATGAACAAAGGTGTTCGGATCAAATGTGGATGTGGCGATGATCTTGACTTTAGATCAAACCGATCAACACGTGATCTGTCCACAAAAAAGATTTTGTTCGAAAGGAATCGAAGAACAGATGCAAAGAAAACACAATGATGTCGTAAGGTGGTATTAGAAATCTACCTTACTCTCTTCGGTCCAACCTCCTATCAAAACAGATCGTCGGGGCTCCTCCGGCGATGTCGATCATGATCTAGGCTCGTCGGCGGTCTCTTCCGGTGGTTGTACTCTGGCGAAGAGGGTTACTTGGTGAGCTAGGGGCTAGGGCTCTAAGTTGTCTGCTCGAGAGTTGGAAAAGAAGTTCGTGGTTGCGGCCAAAGATTTTCAGTTCTATTTATAACCGAGAAGAGAAGAGTCCTAATCTGTTTGGATTTCAAATGAGAGTCCTATTCAATTTGTTTTTAATCTTAACAACTTTTCTTAGTTGGTTTGGTGCGGTAACATTGTGGAAGTCGTGTCGGTTTCCTCAGTACCGGGGATTCCCACACGTACAGAAGAAAAATCGCTTCAGAATCGTGTCGTTACGCGGTGATGAGCTCCGAAGGCTCCACGTGTCCTGCTGGGACCTAAGCTTCCCTTTTCCACAGAGACAAGCTCCGGTTGTGCCGCGTGTCAGGCAGGCGAGACCTCCCTCTTTCTCAGAGGTGAGCTCTGCTTGCGCCATGTGTCCTGGCGGGTGGGAACCTCCCTTCTCAACAGAGGCAAGCTCCGCGTGCGCCACGTGTCTGGTGGGTCAAGACCTCCCCTCTAAACAGAGGCGAGCTCCACGAATGCCACGTGTCAGTTCCGGACCTCCCCCTCTCTGGAGGTAGCTCCGAATGTGCCACGTGTCAGAGCCAGACCTCCCCTTTCTTCGGAGGTGGCTCCAGGTGTGCCATGTGTCAATTCCGGACCTCCCCTCTTCTTCGGAGGTGGCTCCGGGAGTGCTATGTGTCCTAACAGCGCCAGACTTCCATTCTCCTCATAGACGAGCTCCGAGGTTGACACGTGTCCAACAGTGACGGACCTCATGGAGGCGAGCTCCGGAGGTGACACGTGTCCATTAGTGTCGGACCTCCCGAAGGTGGGCTCTGAAGGTGACATGTGTCCAATAGGACCGGACCTCTCGGAGGTGAGCTCCGAGAGCGACATGTGTCTAGCGGGTCTGGTCCTCTTGGAGGTGAGCTCCGAGAGCGACACGTGTACCGC
This sequence comes from Neostapfia colusana, assembly GCA_030760725.1. Taxonomy (NCBI): domain Eukaryota; kingdom Viridiplantae; phylum Streptophyta; class Magnoliopsida; order Poales; family Poaceae; genus Neostapfia; species Neostapfia colusana. The sequence continues at coordinate 30,416,964 of JASWHV010000005.1, read as the reverse complement.
GCGGCTGGTCCTCTCTTTTCCGCGGTGACTAGCTCCGCAGCCGACACATGTCCTTCGGGACTGGCCTCGCTCCTCTGCAGAGGCTAGCTCCAGGGGCAACACGTGTCCCACGGGGTCGGACCTCTCCCCCTTTTGCGGGGATGAGCCCCGAGCCTGCCACGTAGCTAGTTTAGCGACGGACCTCTCCCCATTTGCGGAGATGAGCTCCGAACACGCCACGTGGCCAGCGAGCCACGGGAGTTGTCTTTGGCGCTCTCTGTAAACAGGAATTTGCTCTTTTTTGGCTAACTTTATGACTCTTTCTCGGTTTCAACTTATTTTAAAAGTGTTTTTCTACATGAAACATGAATACATGCAGAACCCGAAAATGAGAGTGTCACAAATCTACCCCCCTTAAATTGAATCTCGCCCTCGAGATTCGTTAGTAGAGAATAGATGAGGGAATTCTGCCTTGATGTCTTCTTCACGTTCCCATGTAGCTTCTGCTTCCGTGTGATGGCTCCGTTGTATCTTGCACCATCGGATCACTTTGTTCCTCGTGACCCTTTCCCTTACGTCCAAAATTGGGACAGGGCGCTCTGCACAGGTCAGATCCTCTTGAAGTTCAAGTTCATCCATCGGTACTTGCTCTTCCGGTACCCTCAAGCACTTCTTGAGCTAGGATACATGAAACACGTCATGTACGTCGGAGAGGTGCGTCGGAAGCTCTAGTTGATAGGCTACTTCCCCTCGCTTGTCCAAAATCTTAAATGGTCCGATGTAGCGAGGTGCTAACTTGCCTTTGACGTTGAAACATCGTTGGCCATGGATAGGCGATACCTTAAGGTATACGAAGTCTCCTACTTTGAAGGTCAACTTTCTTCGCCTATTGTCCGCATAGCCTTTCTATCGTGACTGATCAGCCTTCAACTTCTCCCATATTGTTTGGACTTGCTTTTCAGCCCCTTGTAGCACTTCGGGTCCAAACACTTGATTCTCTCCGGTCTCGTTCCAAACAACGGCGTTCTACACCGTCTACCGTACAATGCTTCGAAAGGCGACATCTTCAAGCTAGCTTCATAGCTGTTGTTATAGGAGAATTCCGCGTATGGCAAGCTCCTATCCCAACTACGCCCATGTTTCAAGGGTGCAAGCTCTCAACATGTCTTCCAAAATTTGGTTTGTCCTTTCGGTTTGTCCATCAGTTTGCGGGTGGTAGGTAGAGCTAAAATCCAGTCGTGTACCCATAGCTTTCTGCAGCTTCCTCCAAAATCTAGAGGTAAACTGAGAACCCCGATCTGAGACTATCCTCTTCGGGACTCCATGGCGACACACGATTTGCTCCATGTACAGCTCGGCTAGTTGTGCAACGTTGTACTTGATCTTTATGGGAAGAAAATGGGCGGTTTTCGTCAATCGGTCCACGATAACCCAAATTGAGTTGTAACCCGACTGAGTACGTGGCAACCCGACGATGAAATCCATACTGATATCTTCCCACTTCCACTCGGGTACCTTCAAGGGTTGCAACAGTCCAGCGGGTCTTTGATGTTCGGCCTTCACTCGTTGGCATGTGTCGCATAGGGCAACATACTCGGCTATGTCCCTCTTCATACAATCCCACCAATAACACGTCTTTAGGTCCTTGTACATCTTGGCACTTCCGGGATGTATGGAATAAAGTGAGTCATGTGCCTCCTTTAATATCGTGTCGCGAATGTGCTTCACGTTAGGCACACAAATCCTTTTTCCTATCCAAAGCGTACCCTTCTCGTCTTCCTTGAAGTCCTTCTCTATTCCTTGTTGGATCCTTTCCTTGATCTCCTCATCCGTAGCTTGGCCGTTCTTTATCTCTTGTTCCAATGATGAGTAGAGTTCCATCACTTCCATCTCGTTCAAGAACCCGAGATGTAACCGTTCGAACTCCTTTCGTAGCTCGGGCGGTAGCTCCCGAACCGTGAGTTGGTGACATGCTCCCTTCTGGTTCAATGCATCGGCTACTACATTGGCCTTTCCAGGGTGATAGTTGATTCCAACATCATAATCCTTGATAAGTTCCAACCATCGACGTTGCATCAAATTCAGATCCGTTTGAGTGAATATGTACTTGAGGCTTTTATGATCCGTATAGATCTCACATCGATGACCAAGGATATAATGTCTCCAAATCTTCAATGCATGCACCACGGCTGCTAGCTCCAAATCATGTGTAGGGTAATTGAGCTCGTGCTTCTTTAATTGTTGTGAGGCATAGGCTACCACTTGTCCTTCTTGCATGAGCACGCATCCAAGTCCTTGTCTTGATGCGTCACAATATATGTCGAAGCTCTTGCTCACGTCTGGCAATACCAGAACCGGTGCTGTGGTTAGCCTTTTCTTGAGCTCCTCAAAGCTTTCTTGGCATGCTGGTGTCCATTGGAAGGCTTTTCCCTTCGTTAGCAACTCCGTCATAGGCTTTGCTATCTTAGAGATGTCCTTGATGAACCGGCGGTAGTATCCGGTCATCCCAAGAAAACTCCGAATATCCCTCACGTTTTGTGGTTGGTTCCACTTCAGAACATCTCCCACTTTTCCGGGATCAACTGATACTCCTTCCTGGGAGATAATGTGGCCTAGTAACGATATCTTCTTTAGCCAAAATTGACATTTGCTGAACTTGGCATACAACTGATGCTCTCGCAGCTTCTGCAATGTCAACCTTAAGTGTTCTTCATGTTCCTCCTCACTTTTCGAATACACCATGATGTTGTCAATGAAAACCACGATGAACTTATGTCACACCCGGTTTTTCCGAAGAACAACCGAGTGAATATCACATGTATGCCAGGATCATTTTCTCATACATGTGATGACAAATAGTGAAGCATCCTTTATTACAAGCCAGGTGTCGAATATAAATAAGTCTTACATAGAAAATGTCTTGTTGGACAATAAAAAGTTCATCACAAGTAAATAAACTAGCAGCGGAATATTATTCTTGAGGGCTTCGTCACAGGCGTTGCCCGGGGACTCCATGAACCTAGAAACCTTCTTCGGGTCCAAAGTCTTGATCATTATACACCACCTCATTATCTTGACCTGAGCAGCAATATAAACCAACAAATATGCAAGGTTGAGTACCAATGGTACTCATCAAGTGTGGGAAAATTATATCATGCATGGCTTAGAACAAGGAGAGGTTGAACTCATGGTTAAAGCACTACGCAATTAATACCTATCACCTTAGCTTATTAAGCATCTACATTACTACACAGGTGAAATGGTCCCAATCTCCCATCCCATCATCATAATCCAATAACCATAACATCATTTCCAATGTTAAGCTCCCCGCTTAACATCCACAACTTCCAAAGCCATCATCCTCTAATCATGAATAAGTCCAAGCCGCTCTTGACTGTGAGCACGGCTGTCATGACAGTTTTGACTCTGCAGAGTTTGCACCACTGTACCCACATGTAGTGATTTCATCCCCCGTTGTCGGGTGGACTAAAAGAACCTCCATTATGCCAGTGGCTCCGAACCACATTCACACTTCCCAGGTGTGTAGCCAGGAGATCACTACAAAGCCTTTATAAAGGGATTCCCGACGAGCGTGGGCCCACTAAGGTTTCACCCCTAACAGCATACAAGAGGCTCCAACCCCGCTGCAGTGGCCCCCTCTTGAGCCTTGCGGTTCATATGGTAGTCCAGCTGACACCTACTCCCCGCACCATCCAACACACCCATACTACGCCGGGGATACACCTAATTAATTGGCCAAGCTGCCCCATCTCAGCATGTGGTTGGCACGGTAAAGCCAGGTTACATGCTCCATGAACCGGTCCTTAGGATCCAGGCAAGTACTAAACACAAACCCGAGTCTCGTGCACCCAGCACACAACCAAAACATCCAACTTGTCTTGATCCCTACCTCTACATAACTCACAATATCTCATTCAAGAGTATGGTAAAATAAACTGATGATCTCATGTCCCAAGTATCCCATTCTAAGCATGGCTAGCATATGCATAATAATAAATGACATGATAGAATAAATCCCAACCCAAGCTACACGGAAACAAGGTAATGCAATTCTAGGGAAACTTCCTAGAATGGGTTTCATATTTCAATTGACAATGCAAATAATTCTAGCTACACATCCTAGCATAGGATCAAAGTGGTCAAGGACACTTGCCTCCTTCCTGCTGTTCTTGAAATGGGTAGTCCTGATCTTGGAAAGGAATAACTTGCTCTTGAGCAGGTTCTACATCATACCATCACACATAGCAAAAGAAAAACAACAATCCATAAGACATAGTTCACACTTCCACTTCATACAAACCACACATTCATATTTATGAAAGTCATTCACCATTATATGTGTTGTGGTTACTCTATGTGTGTTGATTTGTGGCTTGCATGCACTTTTAATCATGTGTATATGATTCCTACTTTTATGTTCACATTTATACTTACATACTATATATATGAGTTTCCAATTTAAATAAATTCCTTATATTCAATTACTACACCTTTTAGCTACCAAGTATGCATGAAAGGTATTTTCCTTCTCCATATGTGTCTTCAGAATTTCTACCAACCCTAAACTGAATTCTTTGGATTTTAGAACTCCATTTATCATTTACTAGTTGCTATATTTTCAGATTTATTTCCTATGCCTAAATGTGAACTTTATTATGAAAATAACAAGACACATCATCTAAACAGAATAGGTTCTGATCTAAAATATTTACTAATATATTTTTGACCTTTTCCTCTGATGCAAACTATTTTACAATTATTTTTCCTATTTTCCAGAACTATTCTTTACTTAAAAATGTGTCCCTAAATGTGAATAATAAATTAAACAGATTCATTTCAGCCCAAAATATATTTTTATCTCACTCCAAAGTTTTCTAAATACTGAGAAAGTTTTTAATTTAATTTTGACAATATGTTTGTCCCACTTTTTAAATTTTAAATACTAGCCACATATTCAATTTCCTAAATTAAATGTCAAACAGGGTTAAAAAGGTAAACTCACCCCACTACAGGGTCTATAATATTATTTTAAAAATTTTCAGGGGTCCAGCTATACATAACAGAGGAGTTTTTCCTAATTTTTATTAAGTCCAGGGGCTAAAACTGATTTTTAAATGAATTTACATGATTTTCTGAAGTTCCAGGGACTAGATCAGAAGTTTCCAGGGCTAGCTCTTATTTCCCGAGAACCCCAGGGGGTAGCACGTAAGATTTCCAGTCTTTATAACACGGGGCTGACGTGGACCTTCCGATTTAAAACAAACGGCTGAGATTATAACGCCGAACCGGTACGCGGGGATTTAAAGTCTACCGTGCGATTTAAAATAGACGGCGCACAAGCGGCCACGTCGCTCTGATCGAGCGCGGGCGGCGCTGCCGGCGGCGCACGGCGGTGGGAGGCGGTGATCTCGCCGGAGACTTTCGGATCTTCGAGAATTCTTCCTAGAACTGTGATTTTATGGCATAGATCGGTGGAGGGGAGGTCGGGGATCTCACCTCGGGGGTTTTCTTGAGCTCGGAGGTCCTGGAAGGTGGTCGGCGACGAGGTCCGAAGTGAAACCACGGCGAGGCTCATCGGCGCTGTGTTTGAACCGCAAGTCACCGAGTTTTCTGCACCTGCAGGGTTCCCCGGAGGCGGTGGATCAAGACCAGCGAGTTAGATCGGAATTTCCGAGCTTAGATCGGCTAGAATTCGCCGGAGAAGGCTCGGGTTCTCACCGGAGTAAACACGGCGGATCGCGTGGGAAAAACAGAACGAGGTCGGGGTTTTTATAGACGGGGGAGGGCGGCGGGGTGGTTTAGATCGAGTTTGCGTCGCCTACGAACGGAATTCGGCGGGGACGCGCAGGAATCCGGGTCGGTTTTGATCCGGGGTGAGAGAATCCCGGCGCGGGCGCGAGGTATAAGAAGAGCTGGCGGGCCCCGCCTGTCAGTGGGAGGAAGGGGCGCGCGCGGCCGCGGGCCGGCGCGGGTGCTGGGTGGGCCGGATGGTGGGTTTCGGCCCACTGGCCGGTTTTTTTTCTGTTTTCCTTTTCCTTTTTCTGTTTCTTTTCTGTTTTGAATTTAAATTGAATTCCAGTTTGAATTTGAATTTTTGCAAAACATGCAGTACGTCCAAAAATTTTTAAATTCCCCTCTTAACATGATTTAGGGTCTTAACAAGATTTTTGGGGTGTTACAGCTCTACCCCCCCTTAAAAAAAATCTTGTCCTCGAGATTGGTGGTTCTAAGAAAACAATTCCAGAAATTGTGCCTTGAGCTCGTCTTCCCGCTCCCAGGTGGCTTCTTCTTCTGAGTGACGCTTCCACTGCACCTTGCACATTCGGATTTTTTTATTCCTGGTGAGGCGTTCCATTGTCTCCAAAATCTTGTATGGTTGCTCGGCATAAGACAAATCCTCAGCTACGTCCACTTCATTCATGGGTAACACCTCTTCAGGCGTCCTTAGGCATTTCTTGAGTTGTGACACATGGAATACATCGTGCACATCCGATAGACGAGCCGGTAACTCTAGTTGATACGCCACTTCGCTTTTCCTTTCCAGAACTTGAAAGGGTCCGATGTATCGAGGTGACAACTTCCCCTTCACCTTGAACTGACGAAGTCCTCTGATAGTGGACACCTTGAGATAGACATAGTCTCCCACGTTGAAAACGAGCTCTCTTCTTCGTACATCGGCATAACTCTTTTGGCGTGTCTGTGCTATCCTCAAGTTGTTGCGAATTTCCCTCACTTTCGCCTCAGCTTCTCGTAGTACTTTGGGACCAAACACTTTACTTTCCCCCGTTTGGTTCCAAAATAGGGGAGTTCTGCACTTCCTCCCATACAAAGCTTCAAACGGTGACATCTTCATACTAGCTTGATAGCTGTTGTTATAGGAAAACTCCGCATACGGTAAGTTCTTGTCCCAACTCCTATTGTTTTTGAGTGCACATGCCCTCAGCATATCTTCAATGATTTGATTGGTTCTCTCCGTCTGCCCGTCAGTTTGGGGATGATAGGCAGAGCTGAAATTTAGATGGGTTCCCATGGTTTCATGCAACTTCTGCCAAAACCTCGAGGTGAACTGTGTCCCGCGATCCTACACTATCTTCTTTGGCACTCCATGGTAACACACGATCCTTGACATGTACAACTCCGCTAATTTGGATCCGCTGTAGCTTTCTTTCACGGGAATGAAATGAGCTACCTTGGTTAGCCTGTCAATGATGACCCATATCGAATCATATCCTGATTGGGTCCTAGGCAATCCCACGATAAAATCCATGCCGATTTCTTCCCATTTCCATTCAGGCACTTTGAGTGGTTGCAATAATCCCGCAGGTCGTTGATGTTCTGCTTTCACCAACTGACATGTGTCACATAGGGCAACATGTTCTGCGACATCTCGCTTCATGCCATACCACCAATACCTGCTCTTGAGGTCCTGGTACATCTTCATACTCCCAGGATGAATGGAATAGTCGGAATCAAGAGCCTCCTTCAAAATCAATTCACGGATCTCCTTTACCTCTGGCACACAGATTCTTTTCCCGTGCCACACCGTTCCTTGTTCATCCTCTCTAAAACCAGGAGCTTTATTTTCCTTGATGAGTTGTCTGATCTCTCGTATCTTCTCGTCATTCTTTTGACCCTCGCGAATTTCTTGCTCGAGTGTGGAGTCCACTTCCATGGCGATGGCTTCCCCACTATTTACCAGGCATAGATTGAGCCTTATAACTTCGTCCTTCAATTCTTCAGGCATGTCCTTCAAGCTCAACTTATTGACCTGCACTTTCTGACTTAAAGCATCGACCATGACGTTTTCTTTCCCAGGATGATAGTTGATGCCTACATCAAAGTCATTGATTAGCTCTAACCATCTCCTTTGTCTGAGGTTGAGATCTGGCTGTGTGAAAATGTACTTCAAACTCTTATGATCCGTATATATCTCTGTCCACTTCCCCATCAAGTAGTGTCGCCAAATTTTCAACGCGTGTACCACTGCGGCTGGTTCTAAGTCGTGTGTAGGATAGTTCTTCTCGTGCTTCCAAAGCTGTCGGGATGCATAAGCCACGACATGCCCTTCTTGCATGAGAACACATCCCAACCCATTTCCAGAGGCATCGCAGTACACTGTGAAATTCTTCTGCATATCTGGCATAACCAAGACTGGAGCTACTGTCAATCTTTTCTTTAGCTCCTGAAAACTCGTCTTGCACTGTGGCGTCCATGTGAATGTGATTCCCTTTTCCAACAATTTGGTGAGGGGTCTCGAGATCTTGGAGAATCCCTCAATAAACCGTCGATAGTATCCAGCCAATCCCAAGAAGCTTCGAACTTCCCCGACATTTTCAGGGGTCTTCCACTTCTGTATATCCTCAATTTTGGCAGGATCCACGGAGATTCCTCCCTCCGAGATTATATGTCCTAAGAAGGGAACTCTTTTCAGCCAAAACTCACACTTGCTCAACTTGGCATATAGTTGGTGTTCTCTCAGCCTTTGCAACACCAAACTTAGATGTTTCTCATGTTCTTCTTCATCTTTGGAGAAGACGAGAATGTCATCTATGAAAACCACCACAAATTTGTCCAGATATTCCATGAATACCTTGTTCATGAGATACATGAAGTATGCCGGGGCATTAGTTAGCCCGAAAGGCATGACAGTGTATTCATACAGTCTGTACCGAGATACGAAAGCTGTCTTGGGAATATCAGATTGCCTTATCTTGAGTTGGTGGTATCCCGACCTGAGATCAATTTTCGAGAACACACAAGCTCCCCTCAACTGATCAAACAAGTCTTCAATGCGGGGTAATGGGTACTTGTTCTTGATGGTTACCTCATTCAAGGCACGGTAATCCACGCATAACCTTTGGGTTCCGTCCTTCTTGGGCACAAATATCACCGGAGCTCCCCATGGTGAGGAACTAGGACGAATATACCCCTTCTCCGTCAATTCTCTCAAATGATCCTTGAGTTCTCCCAGCTGCTTGGAGTCCATCCGGTAAGGTCTCTTGTATATCGGGGCTGTTCCAGGCACTAGCTCAATTGCGAATTCCACTTCACGATCGGGAGGTATACCTGGCAACTCGTCCGGAAAAACATCTGGATATTCCCTGATGGTCCTGATTTCCTCAACTTTCACCTCAACTTGATTTAATTTAATGTCCCTCCTAGGCTCGTGTATTGTTATGAACTTTACTCTTGTGCCAATAGGGTGAGTTAGTTCCACCGTTCTGGTCGAACAATGGATGATTCCTTTATGTTTTGTCAACCAATCCATACCCAAGATAATATCTATCCCTTGTGAATCTATCACTATGAGGTTAGCAGTAAATACCACCCCATTAATATCTAGGTTCACTTTGGGACACACTTGTCTTGACCTTATTTCTCCACCTGGAGAGTTTACGGCTAGCATATGGTTCATTTGTGTGGTTGCTAGGTCATGCTTCTTAACAAACCCTTGAGCAATAAACGAGTGGGTAGCACCAGAATCAAACAGCAGGGTTGCAAGGTGTAAATTGGCAGGAAACTTATCAACTACCACGTCGGGTGCCTCTTGTGCTTCCTCCATAGTGACGTGGTTCAATGGTCCTCTCATTACATTCTGCTATTGTGGCTGCGCGGGCTTCTTCTTTGGGCACTTATGGGCGTAGTGCCCCACTTCACCACACCTAAAACATTGCACCCCAACCTTAGGTGCCTGGCCTTTGTTGTCTTGGGGTTGGTTTGGGGGTCCTTGCACTGCTGGTCGAGGTGGATATGCGGGGCGAGGCTGCTGTACAAACTGACGTTGTGGCTGTGCTGGTGCTGCGGGAGGCCTGTAGTTCGGGTTGTACCCTCTTGGTGCTGAGTAGGGTACCGCAGCACGGATCGTCTGCCCTGCAGGTTGCTGCATCAGACGTGGGCGGGTGTTGCTACCCGAGGCTTGGTGTGACCACCTGGCCTTCCTCTTGTTCTCATTTTCCAAGGCCTTCAGCTTCCTTTCCACCACAAATGCTCTGTCCACCATCTTTTGGAAGCTTTCATACTCATTTGAGGACATCGCACACTGCATTTCTGCGGTAAGTCCCTCCACGAAACAGTCTTGTTTCTGCTCATCAGTCTCTATGTTCCGTGGGGCATAACGGGATAGTTGAGTAAATTTAGTGAGGTATTCCCTCACCATCATGTTTCCCTGCTGCAGTCCCAAAAACTCCTTCCTCTTGTTTTTGAGTTCACCTCTTGGGATGTAATGGTTGTGGAAGCTACGCTTGAACTCTTCCCAAGTGATGTTCTCAGGGTCATGATGGGCAGCCACATAGGCGGTCCACCAATCAGCAGCAGGTCCATGCAATTAATGAGAGGCAAACAGCACCCTCTCATACCCTTGGCACTGTATGATCCTCATCTTGCTCTCAATGGTCTTGAGCCAATCATCTGCCTCCAGAGGTTCAGCAGCACTTGCAAACTTTGGAGGTTGAGTTCCTAGAAACTCACTCAACCTTGGTTGGCGTGGTGCAGCTTGTGGAGGTGGAACTTGATGCAAGTTGGCCACCACTTGAGTCAAGTTCTGGATGAGCTGATTCTGATTCTCCAGCATTTGGTGGAGGGGATCAACTCCTTCACGGCGACCACCCCGGTCCTGGCCTCCAGAAAGATGAGGGTTGCAGGCCTCATCGTTGTTGTTGGCGGGGTTGGCAGCACGTCCTTTTCCTCTTCCGGCCATCTGGCAGAATCAACCAATGTTAATTTGAAAGCATTTAGTATCATCTTACTACTTTCACTTGTTTGTACTTTGAAGTGTTGAGGCTTTGTCATACTTTTCTGAGGGTTCATTTCTCATACAAAAATAAATGCAATATTATTTCATGTGGGTTCACACACCAAAGCAAAACAATCTAAAGACGAGGCTGTGGACAATTGTTCATGGCTTCCACAACTCACGTCACACACCAAGCATTAACACACCATTAACTAACGTAATGACTCGACTACTCGACATCCTTCTAATTTAAGGGAAAGACTCTACGCTACTCGTTTTCTTGAGCTGGCTCCTCGGGATCTTCCTCATCATTTCAGCTGCCTTCTGACTCTGCTTTGGGTGGGGAGGCTGCTGGTGGAGAAGTGCGACGACGCCTGATTGCTCGGCGATCTGGGGAGTCAGGAGTCCATGTATCATTCACAGTGACACACAGTTCATTCCCATCTCCTCTTTCTCTCGCCCTCAAGCAGGCTCGCAGCAATGCCTCCGTTTCCTTCAGGGTGTCCCGAACATCCTGAAGCTCTTGCTGACACTCCCGCAGTCGAGTGCTGAGCATAGCAGCATCCTCCAAGCACAAGTCCATGTGCTCATGGGAAGTCCCTTGCTGCACTGGCGGGTACTTGTACTCCGTGGTACCACTCTCACGTTGGAGGACATACATGTACTCAGTCCTGTCCAGGTGGCGACGATAGATGTGACTCTGGCAGGTGATGGCCTCCCAGGTGACATCCTTCTCCGCATCGACCTGTGTCGCTCTACAAGCTGGAGAGTGGTGGATCTTAAGCAGCTGACTTTCGTGTATAATCCTCATTTCTGAACTCCATTCTTCCCTCTTCTCACGGATGGTCCTGGTGGAGTTATAGTGGATGATTAGCTTGCCCGTATTGCCGGCGGCTTCGAGCATACGTCGAAGACGGCACAACAAGCCTCCTACTGCCAATCCGTAGGAAAGGTACGTCACCGGACGGCTCTCCTCTCTTTGGGCAAGGGCAACTACGGGAACTCTCCCTCCTGTGGACTTGCGAGCGGTGCGAATCATGCGAACCATCTAAAACAAAAAGAATTTAAACTTGGGTTAGATAAACTCTTAAACAAAAATCCTATTTTGAATGAAAATTGGGGTAAGATGAAGAAAGTAACTCATTAAAAAACACTTTTCAACACACACCTTGTAAAAATAGTTTTTAAGAAAATAAGGCCCTAAAATACGTCCATTTCTACCTAGGTCCACGTTCCTACGGGCAACCTTGGCTCTCATACCACCTCTGTCACACCCGGTTTTTCCGAAGAACAACCGAGTGAATATCACATGTATGCCAGGATCATTTTATCATACATGTGATGACAAATAGTGAAGCATCATTTATTACAAGACAGGTGTTGAATATAAATAAGTCTTACATAGCAAATGTCTCGTTGGACAATAAAAAGTTCATCACAAGTAAATAAACTAGCAGTGGAATATTATTCTTGAGGGCTTCGTCACAGGCGTTGCCCGGGGGACTCCATGAACCTAGAAACCTTCTTCGGGTCCAAAGTCTTGATCATTATATACCACCTCATTATCTTGACCTGAGCAGCAATATAAACCAACAAATATGCAAGGTTGAGTACCAATGGTACTCATCAAGTGTGGGAAAATTATATCATGCATGGCTTAGAACAAGGAGAGGTTGAACTCATGGTTAAAGCACTACGCAATTAATACCTATCACCTTAGCTTATTAAGCACCTACATTACTACACAGGTGAAATGGTCCCAATCTCCCATCCCATCATCATAATCCAATAACCATAACATCATTTCCAATGTTAAGCTCCCTGCTTAACATCCACAACTTCCAAAGCCATCATCCTCTAATCATGAATAAGTCCAAGCCGCTCTTGACCGTGAGCACGGCTGTCATGACAGTTTTGACTCTGCAGAGTTTGCACCACTGTACCCACATGTAGTGATTTCATCCCCCGTTGCCGGGTGGACTAAAAGAACCTCCATTATGCCAGTGGCTCCGAACCACATTCACACTTCACAGGTGTGTAGCCAGGAGATCACTACGAAGCCTTTACAAAGGGATTCCCGACGAGCGTGGGCCCACTGAGGTTTCACCCCTAACAGCATACAAGAGGCTCCAACCCCGCTGCAGTGGCCCCCTCTTGAGCCTTGCGGTTCATATGGTAGTCCAGCTGACACCTACTCCCCGCACCATCCAACACACCCATACTACGCCGGGGATACACCTAATTAATTGGCCAAGCTGCCCCATCTCAGCATGTGGTTGGCACTGTAAAGCCAGGTTACATGCACCATGAACCGGTCCTTAGGATCCAGGCAAGTACTAAACACAAACCCGAGTCTCGTGCACCTAGCACACAACCAAAACATCCAACTTGCCTTGATCCCTACCTCTACATAACTCACAATATCTCATTCAAGAGTATGGTAAAATAAACTGATGATCTCATGTCCCAAATATCCCATTCTAAGCATGGCTAGCATATGCATAATAATAAATGACATGATAGAATAAATCCCAACCCAAGCTACAAGGAAACAAGGTAATGCAATTCTAGGGAAACTTCCTACAATGGGTTTCATATTTCAATTGACAATGCAAATAATTCTAGCTACACATCCTAGCATAGGATCAAAGTGGTCAAGGACACTTGCCTCCTTCCTGCTGTTCTTGAAATGGTTAGTCCTGATCTTGGAAAGGAATAACTTGCTCTTGAGCAGGTTCTACATCATACCATCACACATAGCAAAAGAAAAACAACAATCCATAAGACATAGTTCACACTTCCACATCATACAAACCACACATTCATATTTATGAAAGTCATTCACCATTATATGTGTTGTGGTTGCTCTATGTGTGTTGATTTGTGGCTTGCATGCACTTTTAATCATGTGTATATGATTCCTACTTTTATGTTCACATTTATACTTACATACTATATATATGAGTTTCCAATTTAAATAAATTCCTTATATTCAATTACTACACCTTTTAGCTACCAAGTATGCATGAAAGGTATTTTCCTTCTCCATATGTGTCTTCAGAATTTCTACCAACCCTAAACTGAATTATTTGGATTTTAGAACTCCATTTATCATTTACTAGTTGCTATATTTTCAGATTTATTTCCTATGCCTAAATGTGAATTTATTATGAAAATAACAAGACACATCATCTAAACAGAATAGGTTCTGATCTAAAATATTTACTAATATATTTTTGACCTTTTCCTCTGATGCAAACTATTTTACAATTATTTTCCCTATTTTCCAGAACTATTCTTTACTTAAAAATATGTCCCTAAATGTGAATAATAAATTAAACAGATTCATTACAGCCCAAAATATATTTTTATCTCACTCCAAAGTTTTCTAAATACTGAGAAAGTTTTTAATTTAATTTTGACAATATGTTTGTCCCACTTTTTAAATTTTAAACACTAGCCACATATTCAATTTCCTAAATTAAATGTCAAACACGGTTAAAAAGGTAAACTCACCCCACTACAGGGTCTATAATATTATTTTAAAAATTTTCAGGGGTCTAGCTATACATAACAGAGGAGTTTTTCCTAATTTTTATTAAGTCCAGGGGCTAAAACTGATTTTTAAATGAATTTACATGATTTTTTGAAGTTCCAGGGGCTAGATCAGAAGTTTCCGGGGCTAGCTCTTATTTCCTGAGAACCCCAGGGGGTAGCACGTAAGATTTCCAGTCTTTATAACGTGGGGCTGACGTGGACTGTCCGATTTAAAACAAATGGCTGAGATTATAACGCCGAACCGGTACGCGGGGATTTAAAGTCTACCGTGCGATTTAAAATAGACGGCGCACAAGCGGCCACGTCGCTCTGATCGAGCGCGGGCGGCGCTGCCGGCGGCGCACGGCGGCGGGAGGCGGTGATCTCGCCGGAGACTTTCGGATCTTCGAGAATTCTTCCTAGAACTGTGATTTCATGGCATAGATCGGTGGAGGGGAGGTCGGGGATCTCACCTCGGGGGTTTTCTTGAGCTCGGAGGTCCTGGAAGGCGGTCGGCGACGGGGTCCGAAGTGAAACCACGGCGAGGCTCATCGGCGCTGTGTTTGAACCGCAAGTCACCGAGTTTTCTGCACCTCCAGGGTTCCCCGGAGGCGGTGGATCAAGACCAGCGAGTTAGATCGGAATTTCCGAGCTTAGATCGGCTAGAATTCGCCGGAGAAGGCTCGGGTTCTCACCGGAGTAAAAACGGCGGATCGCGTGAGAAAAACAGAACGAGGTCGGGGTTTTTATAGACGGGGGAGGGCGGCGGGGTGGTTTGGATCGAGCTTGCGTCGCCTACGAACGGAATTCGGCGGGGACACGCAGGAATCCGGGTCGGTTTTGATCCGGGGTGAGAGAATCCCGGCGCGGGTAGATCGGCTAGAATTCGCCGGAGAAGGCTCGGGTTCTCACCGGAGTAAAAACGGCGGATCGCGTGAGAAAAACAGAACGAGGTCGGGGTTTTTATAGACGGGGGAGGGTGGCGGGGTGGTTTAGATCGCGCTTGCGTCGCCTACGAATGGAATTCGGCAGGGACGCGCAGGAATCCGGGTCAGTTTTGATCCGGGGTGAGAGAATCCCGGCGCGGGCGCGAGGTAGAAGAAGAGCTGGCGGGCCCCGCCTGTCAGTGGGAGGAAGGGGCGCGCGCGGCCGCGGGCTGGCACGGGTGCTGGGTGGGCCGGCTGGTGGGTTTCGGCCCACTGGCCGGTTTTTTTCTGTTTTCCTTTTTCTTTTTCTGTTTCTTTTCTGTTTTGAATTTAAATTGAATTCCAGTTTGAATTTGAATTTTTGCAAAACATGCAATACGTCCAAAAATTTTTAAATTCCCCTCTTAACATGATTTAGGGTCTTAACAAGATTTTTAGGGTGTTACAGCTTATCCATGTACGACATGAAAACCTTGTTCATGAGGTACATGAAGTATGCAGGTGCGTTCGTTAACCAAAAAGACATAACGGTATATTCATACAATCCATACCGTGTTCGAAAGGCAGTCTTGATTATATCAGAGGGCTTAATCTTCAGTTGGAAATATCCCGACCCAAGATCAATCTTGGAGAAGACTCGGGCTCCCTTCATTTGGTCGAACAGGTCCTCTATACGGGGCAGAGGGTACTTGTTCTTGATCATCACCTCATTGAGAGACCTATAGTCCACGCACATCCTCTGGGTTCCATCCTTCTTATCTACGTAGAGCACGGGGGCTCCCCATGGTGACGAGCTTGGATGTATGAAACCCTTCTCTTGCTGCTCCTGGATTTGCTTCTTGAGCTCCACTAGTTCATTGACGGGCATCCTATATGGTCTCTTTGCTATAGGTGCGGTTCCGGGTACCAAGTCAATGGAAAACTCAATGTCCCAGTCAGGTGGCATACCGGGAAGTTCTTCCAGGAACACGTCCGAAAACTCTCAAACCACCGGAATGCTGTCTAGGGTTGCTTCTTCGACGTGGTTCAACATTGCCTTCTCGGTTGCCAGTTGGGATGACTCAAACTCGATACGGGTACCATGCTCGTTAGTCAACTGCACGCTCCTTTCAGCACATTGGATTATCCCGTTGTGCTTACTTAGCCAATCCATTCTAAGTATTATGTCAAGCCCTTGGGAATCCAAGACAATGAGGTTGGCAAGGAAGTGTACCCCCTTATATTAAGGTGTACTTTCGAACATACTATATTAGTCCTCATCTCTCCACCGGGAGAATTAACCAACATAGTATATTTCAAGTGTGATTTGGGTAGATTATGCTTGGCAACATACTTGGATGATATGAAGGAATGTGATGCTCCGGAATCAAATAAGATGGTGGCTGGGTTGTAGTTGGCAAGGAACATACCAATCACGACGTCCTCAGCCTGTTGTGCTTTCTCAGCAGAAACATGGTTCACGTTGCCGTGAGCGTAGTTCTGCTGTCCACGGTTTTCCTTGGTTGGCTCCTCCGTTCGGCCGTGGGTTCTGCTTGGGCACGTTGCCTTGCTGTCCAGGACCTCTCCTCGGGCACTGGCTCGCGAAGTGTCCTATCTCCCCGCATGCAAAGCATGCTCTGTTGCCTACGGCAGCAGGTACGTTGAGGCGGGGGTTTTGAACAGGAGCACCCACGTTGGGACGGGGCGCAAGAGGCAAAGGCACACGAGGTGCTTGTGCAACGGGCCGTTGCTGTGGTGGCTGATTAGGGCGGAAAGCAGGAGCGGTCAATCCATACTGTGGTGCAGCTGGGGGCATGTACCGAGGGCATACGTTGCTCCCTTGTGGCTGGTATGGCATCTTCCTCTTGCCTTCTCGCTCAATCTCTCGGATCTGGCTTTCAACCACTATAGCCTTGTCAACCAGCTTCTGAAAGCTAGCATAGTCATTGTTGAGCAGTTGAACCTGGATCTCATTGTTCAACCCTCGCATGAACAGGTACTGCTTCCGTTGGTCCGAGTTGACATCTTCGGGGGCATACCGGGACAGTTGGGTGAACTTGTTGAGGTACTTGTTCACACTTTTCTGTCCTTGGCGGAGACCTTCAAACTCCTGTCTCTTGAGCATCATTACACCAGCAGGGATATAATGAGAGCGGAGACTCTCCTTGAACTCAGTCCAAGTGATCGTCTCTGGGTCGACATGAGCGTTGCACAGGGCATCCCACCAGTCAGCGGCAGCTCCCGTGAGTTGCTGCGACGCGAAGAGAACTTTCTCTCGGTCATTGCACTGGACGATGGCAAGCTTCTTCTCTATGGACTTCAACCAATCTGTCACACCCGGTTTCTCCGAAGAGCAACCGAGTGAATATCACATGTATGCCAGGATCATTTTTCTCATACATGTGATGACAAATAGTGAAGCATCATTTATTACAAGCCAGGGGTCGAATATAAATATGTCTTACAAAGCATACGTCTCGATGGACGATAATAAGTTCATAACATGTAAATAAAATAGCAGCGGAATATTATTCTTGTGGGCTCCGTCACAGGCGTTGCCCGGGGGACTCCATGAACCTAGAATCCTTCTTCGGGTCCGAAGTCTTGGTTATTGAACACCACATCATCCTCTTGACCTGAGCAGCAATTTAAACCAACAAATATGCAAGTTTGAGTACCGTGGGTACTCAGCAAGTGTGGGAAAATTATGTCATGCATGGCTAGAATAAGGAGAGGTTGAACTCATGGTTAAAGCACTACGCAGTTAATACCTATCACCTTAGCTTATTAAGCACCTACATTACTACATAGGTGAAATGATCCCAATCTCCCAACCCATCATCAAAATCAAGTAACCATATCATCATTTTCAATGTTAAGCTCCCCGCTTAACATCCACAACTTCCAAACTCCTCATTCCTCTAATCATGAATAAGTCCAAGCCGCTCTTGACCGTGAGCACGGCTGTCATGACAGTTTTGACTCTGCAGAGTTTGCACCACTGTACCCACATGTAGTGATTTCATCCCCCGTTGTCGGGTGGACTAAAAGAACCTCCATTATGCCAGTGGTCACGAACCACATTCACACTTCCCAGGTGTGTAGCCAGGAGATCACTACGAAGCCTTTACAAAGGGATTCCCGACGAGCGTGGGCCCACTGAGGTTTCACTCCTAACAGCATACAAGAGGCTCCAACCCCGCTGCAGTGGCCCCCTCTTGAGCCTTGCGGTTCATATGGTAGTCCAGCTGACACCTATTTCCCGCACCATCCAACACACCCATACTACGCCGGGGATACACCTAATTAATTGGCCAAGCTGCCCCATCTCAGCATGTGGTTGGCACGGTAAAGCCAGGTTACATGCTCCATGAACCGGTCCTTAGGATCCAGGCAAGTGCTAAACACAAACCCGAGTCTCGTGCACCCAGCACCAACCAAATCATCCCACTTGCCTCGATCCCTACCTCTACATAACTCATAAGATCTCATTCAAGAGTAAGGTAAATAAATTGATGATCTCATATCCCAATTATCCCATTCTAAGCATGGCTAAGCATATAAATAAATGACATGATAAAATAAATCCCAACCCAAGCTACAAGGAAACAAGGTAATGCAATTCTAGGGAAACTTCCTAACATGGGTTTCATATTTCAATTGACAATGCAAATAATTTTATCTACACATCCTAGTATAGGATCAAAGTGGTCAAGGACACTTGCCTTCTTCCTGCTGCTCTGGGAATGGATAGTCCTGATCTTGGAAGGGAAGAACTTGCTCTAGGGCAGGTTCTACTCATGCCAACACACATAGCAAAAGAAAACAACAATCCATAAGACATAGTTCACACTTCCACTCCACACATACATACATATGATAGTCATTCACATTTCTAAGTGTTGTGTTTACTCTAGCTGTGTTGATTTTTAGCCTACATGCACTTTTAAACATATGTATATGATTTCTAACTTTTGTATTCAGATTTTTATTTGCACACTATATATATATGAATTTCAATTCTAAACAAATTCTTTATATTCTATTAATACACTCCAAGTTTGCATGGAAGGTAATTTCCTATTCCAAGTGGGTTTTTTAAACCTTCTACCAATCCCAAACTGAAGTCTTTGGATTTGGAGACTTCATTTATCATTTTCTTATTATGCATACCTATTTTTCCTTTATTTTCCAGATTTATTTTCTATGCCTAAAAATGAGTTTTAAATATTGAATAGTAGGGCATAACATCTAAACAGAATAGGTTCTGATCTAATATATTAAATAATATGTTTTTGAACTTCTCCTCTGATGTGAACTAATTTAAATTTATTTTACCCATTTTCATAATTATTTATTAACCTAAAAATGTGTTCCTAGAACTAATAAATATGAACAACACCCAAACAGATTTCATTTCAGTCTAAATTTATTTTTAGTTCATTCTAAAGTTTTCCAAGTGTTAGTAGAGTTTAAACTTGAATTAGCACATGTGTTTGTCTTTCCTTTTAAATTTAAATCCTAATCACACATTCAAATTTCTAAACTTAATACCATATAGGGTCAAAAAGGTAAGTTCATCCTACTATAGGGTCTAATTTATTATTTTACAAATTTACAGGGGTCTAACTATGCATAACAGAGGGGTTTTGCTGATTTTTATTACGTCCAGGGGCTAAAACTGATTTTTAATTGAATTTACATGAATTTCTGAAGTTCCAGGGGCTAGATCAGAAGTTTCCGGGGCTAGCTCGTATTTTCTGAGATCCCCAGGGGTAGCGCGTAAGAATCCCGACCTTTATAATGCGGGGCCGACGTGGACCGTCCGATTTAAAATAGACGGCTGAGACTATAACGTCGAACCGGTACGCGGGGGTTTTATGCCTACCGTGCGATTTAAAATAGACGGCGCACAAAACGTCGCCCTGGCCGGAGCCAGCCCGCGCTGCCCGGCGGCGTGCGGCGGCGGGAGGCGGCGATCTCGCCGGAAAACTTCAGATCTTCGTCTATACTTCCTAAAACTGGGATTTCATGGCATAGAACAGTAGAGGGGAGGTCGGGGATCTCACCTCGGGGTTTTTCTTGAGCTCGGAGGCCCTGGAAGGCGGTCGGCGACGAGGTCCGAGATGGAATAGCGGCGATGCTCGTCGGAGCTGTGTCTAGGGCGCAATCTACCGAGTTTTCTGCACCTGCTTGATTCCCCGGAGGCGGTGGAACAAGATCGGCGCGTTAGATCAGAAATCCAGAGCGAAGATCGAGAGAAAACGGCCGGAGAAGCTCGGATTCTCACCGGGAGGAAAAACAGGCAATTGGGATGAAAAAAACGGGAGATGCCGGCGCTTATATAGACGAGGGAGGGCGGCGTTCGGTTGGGATCGAGCTGGAGTCGTCCAGAACCGAAATTTGGCTGGGGAAACGCGGGTTTTCGGGGTGGTTTGGATTCGGCGCGCGGAGAAGTCCCGGCGGTTGGCGCGATCGCGCGAGGAAGAAGATGACCGTGGGCCCCGCATGTCAGTGAGAGGGAGAGAGGAGCGCGCGGCTGTGGGCTGGCGTGGGAAAAGGTGGGTCGGCTGGTTGGTTTCGGCCCACTGGCCGGGGTTTTCTGTTTTTCTTTTTTTTCTTTTTCCATTTCTTTTCTGGTTTTGATTTGAATTTGAATTCCAAATTGAATTTGAATTTCTGCACCACATGCAATACGTCCAAAAAAATTTAAATTCCCCTCTTAACAGGATTTTGGGGTGTTACAGCTCTACCCCCCTTAAAAGAAATCTCGTCCTCGAGATTGGTGGTTCTAGGAAAACAATTCCGAAAACTGTGTCTTAAGCTCGTCTTCTCGCTCCCATGTGGCTTCCTCTTCCGAGTGATGCTTCCACTGCACCTTGCACATCCGGATTCTTTTATTTCCTGTGAGGCGTTCCATTGTCTCCAAAATCTTGACCGGTTGCTCGGCATAAGACAGATCCTCTCGTACATCTACCTCATTCATGGGTAACATCTCTTCAGGCGTCCTTAAACATTTCTTGAGCTGTGACACATGGAATACATCATGCACATCCGAGAGGTGAGCCGGTAGTTCTAGTTGATATGCCACGTCGCCTTTCCTCTCTAGAATCTGAAAGGGTCCGATGTATCGAGGTGATAACTTCTCTTTCACCTTGAACCGACAAAGTCCTCGAATAGGGGACACCTTGAGATATACATAGTCCCCCACGTTGAAAACGAGCTCTCTTCTCCGTACATCGGCATAGGTCTTTTGTCGTGTCTGTGCTATCCTCAAGTTGTTGCGAATTTCCCTCACTTTCGCCTCGGCTTCTTGTAGTACCTCGGGTCCAAACACTTTACTTTCCCCGGTTTGGTTCCAAAATAGTGGAGTTCTGCACTTTTCTCCCATACAAAGCCTCAAACAGTGACATCTTCATACTAGCCTGATAGCTGTTATTATAGGAGAACTCCGCATACAGTAAGTTATTATCCCAGCACCGATTGTTTTTGAGTGCACACGCTCTCAGCATGTCCTCATGGATCTTATTGGTCCTTTCCGTTTGTCCTTCAGTCTGAGGATGATAGGCAGAGCTAAAATTCAGATGAGTTCCCATGGTTTCATGTAACTTCTGCCAGAACCTTGAGGTGAACTGTGTCCCTCGATCTGACACTGTCTTCTTTGGCACTCCATGGTAACACACGATCCTTGACATGTATAATTCCACCAATTTGGATCCGCTGTAGCTTTCTTTCACGGGAATGAAATGAGCTACCTTGGTTAGCCTGTCAATGATGACCCATATCGAGTCATATCCTGATTGGGTCCTGGGTAGTCCCACTATGAAATCCATACTGATTTCTTCCCATTTCCATTCAGGCACTTTGAGTGGTTGCAATAATCCCACGGGTCGTTGATGTTCTGCTTTCACCAACTGACATGTGTCACATAGGGCAACATGTTCCGCGACATCTCGCTCATGCCATACCACCAATACCTTCTCTTGAGGTTATGGTACATCTTCGTACTCCCAGGATGAATGGAATAGTCGGAATCATGAGCCTCCTTCAAAATCAATTCACGGATCTCCTTCACTTCAGGCACACAGATTCTTTTCCCGTGCCACACCGTACCTTGTTCATCCTCTCTGAAACCAGGGGCTCTATTATCCTTGATGAGTTGTCGGATTTCTTGTATCTTCTCATCATTCTTCTGACCATCGTGTATGTCTTGCTCTAATGTGGAGTCCACTTCTATGGCGATGGCTTCACCACTATTCACCAGGCATAGATTGAGTCTTATAACATCGTCCTTCAATTCTGCAGGCATGTCCTTCAAGCTCAACCTATTGATCTGCACTTTCCGGCTTAAAGCATCCGCCACGACATTCGCTTTCCCAGGATGATAGTTGATGCCCACATCAAAGTTGTTGATTAGCTCTAACCATCTCCTTTGTCTGAGGTTGAGATCTGGCTGTGTGAAAATGTACTTTAAGCTCTTATGATCCGTATATATCTCTGTCCTCTTCCCCATCAAGTAGTGCCACCAAATCTTCAACGCGTGTACCACTGCGACTAGTTCTAGGTCATGTGTAGGATAGTTCTTCTCGTGTTTCCGGAGCTGCCGGGACCGTAAGCCACGACATGCCCCTCTTGCATGAGAACACATCCCAACCCGTTTCAAGAGGCATCGCAGTACACCGAAAAGTTCTTCTGCATATCTGGCATAACTAGCACTGGGGCTGTTGTCAATCTTTTCTTTAGCTCTTGAAAACTCGTCTCGCACTGCAGCGTCCATGTGAATGTGATTCCTTTCTCCAACAGTTTGGTGAGGGGTCTCGAGATCTTGGAGAATCCCTCAATAAACCGTCGATAATACCCAGCCAATCCCAAGAAGCTTCGAACTTCCCCAACGTTCTCAGCGGTCTTCCACTTCTGTACATCCTCGATCTTGGCGGGGTCTACGAAGATTCCTCCCTCCGAGATTATATGTCCTAAGAAGGGAACTCTCTTCAACCAGAATTCACACTTGCTCAGCTTGGCATATAGTTGGTGTTCTCTCAGTTTTTGCAACACCAACCTTAAATGCCTCTCATGTTCTTCTTCGTCTTTGGAAAAGACGAGAATGTCATCAATGAAAACCACCACAAATTTGTCCAGATATTCCATGAATACCTTGTTCATGAGATACATGAAGTATGCCGGGGCATTAGTTAGCCCGAAAGGCATGACTGTGTATTCATACAGTCCGTACCGAGATACGAAAGCCGTCTTTGGAATATCAGTTTGCCTTATCTTAAGTTGGTGGTATCCCGACCTGAGATCAATTTTCGAGAACACACAAGCTCCCCTCAACTGATCAAACAAGTCTTCAATGCGGGGTAATGGGTACTTGTTCTTGATGGTTACCTCATTCAACGCACTGTAGTCCACGCATAGCCTTTGGGTCCCATCCTTCTTGGGCACAAATATCGCTGGAGCTCCCCATGGTGAGGAACTGGGACGAATGTACCCCTTTTCTGTCAATTCTCTTAAATGTTCCTTGAGTTCTTCCAGCTGTTTGGAGTCCATCCGATATGGTCTCTTCTATATCGGAGTTGTTCCAGGCACTAGCTCAATCGCGAATTCCACTTCACGATCGGGGGGGCGTACCTGGCAACTCCTCCGGAAAAAAATCTGGATATTCCCTGATGATCCTGATCCCCTCCACTTCCATCTCAACTTGATTGAGTTTAATGTCCCTCCTAGGCTCTTGTATAGTTATGAACTTTACTCTTGTGCCACTAGGGTGAGTTAGTTCCACCGTTCTTATTGAACAATGGATGATTCCTTTATGTTTGGTAAACCAGTCCATACCCAAAATAATATCTATCTCTTGGGAATCTATCA
Organism: Neostapfia colusana; assembly: GCA_030760725.1. Classification (NCBI taxonomy): domain Eukaryota; kingdom Viridiplantae; phylum Streptophyta; class Magnoliopsida; order Poales; family Poaceae; genus Neostapfia; species Neostapfia colusana. The sequence continues at coordinate 30,392,922 of JASWHV010000005.1, read as the reverse complement.
CTATGAGGTTGGCAGTAAATACTACCCCATTAATGTCTAGATTCACCTTGGGACACACTTGTCTTGTCCTTATTTCCCCGCCTGGAGAATTCACTGCTAGCATATGGTTCATTTGTGTGGTTGCTAGATCATGCTTCTTAACAAACTCTTGAGCAATGAACGAGTGGGTAGCACCAGAATCAAACAACAGGGTTGCAATGTGTATATTGGCAGGAAACTTACCAACTACCATGTCGGGTGCCTCTTGCGCTTCCTCCATGGTCACGTGGTTCACCCGTCCTCGCATCACATTCTGCTGTTGCGGCTGCACGGGCTTCTTCTTTGGGCACTTATGGGCGTAGTGCCCCACTTCACCACAGTTGAAGCATTGCACCCCAACCTTAGGTGCCTGGCCTTTGTTGTCTTGGGATTGGTTCTGTGGTCCTTGCACTGCTGGTCGAGGTTGATATGTGGGACGAGGCTGCTGTACAAACTGACGTTGTGGCTGTGCTGGTGCTGACGGAGGCCTGAAGTTCGGGTTGTACCCTCTCGGTGCTGAGTAGGGTACCGCAGCATGGCTCGTCTGCCCTGCGGTTTGCTGCATCAGACGTGGGCGTGTGTTGCTACCCGAGGCTTGGTGTGACCATCCCGCCTTCCTCTTGTTTTCATTTTCCAAGGCCTTCAGCTTCCTCTCCACCACAAATGCTCTGTCCACCATCTTTTGGAAGCTTTCGTACTCGTTGGAGGACATTGCACACTGCATTTCCGCTGTAAGTCCTTCCACAAAGCAGTCCTGTTTCTGCTCATCAGTCTCGATGTCCCGTGGTGCATAACGGGATAGTTGGGTGAATTTAGTGAGGTATTCCCTCACAGTCATGTTTCCTTGCTGCAGCCCCAAGAACTCCTTTCTCTTGTTTTTGAGTTCACCCCTTGGTATGTAATGGTTGCGGAAACTACGCTTGAACTCTTCCCAAGTGATGTTCTCAGGGTCATGATGGTCTGCCACGTAAGCGGTCCACAAATCAGCAGCAGGTCCATGCAATTGGTGAGAGGCAAACAGCACCCTCTCATACCCTTGGCATTGTATGATCCTCATCTTGCTCTCAATGGTCTTTAGCCAGTCATCTGCCTCCAGAGGTTCAGCAGCACTTGCAAACTTTGGAGGTTGAGTCTCTAGAAACTCACTCAACCTTGGTTGGCGTGGTGCAGCTTGTGGAGGTGGAACTTGGTGCAAGTTGGCCACCACTTGAGTTAAACTCTGGATGAGCTGATTCTGATTTTCAAGCATTTGGTGGATGGGATCAGCTCCTTCACGGCGACCACCCGTGTCTTGTCCTCCAGAAAGATGAGGGTTGCCGGCCTCATCCTTGTTGTTGGCGGGGTCGGCACCACGACCCTTTCCTCTTCCGGCCATCTATCATGATCATCCAAATGTTAATTTAAAGCATTACGTACTAACTTCCCAATTTGTTTGTTTAAACTTAAACTTTTGAGGCTTTATTATATTAACATTTTCTGAGTGTTTCACGTCTCACGCGAAAATAAATGCACTCTTAATTCATAGGGGTTCACACATCAAAGCAAAACAACCTAAAGACGAGGTTGCGGACAAATGCCCATGGCTTCCACAACTCACGTCCCACACCAAACATTAACATACCATTAACTAAGGTATTGACTCGACTACTCGATAACCTGCTGAACTAAGGGCAAGGACTCTAGACGACTCGTATCACTGAGCTGGCTCCTCGGGATCTTCCTCATTATTGCGGCTGCCCTCCGACTCCGCTTTGGGTGGGGAAGCTGCTGGTGGAGAAGTGTGGCGACGCCTGCTCGCCCGGCGATCTGGGGAGTCAGGAGTCCATGTGTCATTCACGGTGACACACAGTTCATTCCCATCTCCTCTTTCTCTCGCCCACAAGCTGGCTCGAAGCAACGCCTCAGTCTCCTTCAGGGTGTCACGTACATCCTGAAGCTCCTGCTGACACTCCTGCAGTCGAGTGCTGAGCATAGCAGCATCCTCCAAGCACAGGTCCATGTGCTCATGGGAAGTCCCCTGCTGCACTGGCGGGTACTTGTACTCCGCGGTACCACTCTCACGCTGGAGGACATACATGTACTCAGTCCTGTCCAGGTGATGACGGTAGATGTAACTCTGGCAGGTGATGGCCTCCCAGGTGACATCCTTCTCGGCATCGACCTGTGTCGCTCCACAAGCTGGAGAGCGATGGATCTTGAGCAGCTGATTTTCATGGATAATCCTCATTTCTGAACTCCATTCTTCCCGCTTCTCACGGATGGTCCGGGTGGAGCTGTAGTGTATGGTTAGCTTGTCCGTATTGCCGGCGGCTTGGAGCATACGCCGAAGACGGTGCAACAAGCCTCCTACTGCCAATCCGTAGGAGAGATACGTCACCGGACTGTTCTCCTCTCTCAGGGCAAGGGCAACTACGGGAACTCTCCCTCCGGTGGACTTGCGGGCGGTGCGGATCATGCGAACCATCTAAAACATAAAGCATTTAAAATTAAGTTACATAAGATTTGGAACAAAAATCCTATTTTGAATAAAAGTTGGGGTAAGGTGAATAAAGTGACCCCATTAAATAACACTTTTCAACCCACACCTTTGTAAAATAGTTTTTAAGAAAATATGGTCCTTAAATACGTCCATTTCTACCTAGGTCCACGTTCCTACGGGCAACCTTGGCTCTGATACCAACTTCTGTCACACCCGGTTTCTCCGAAGAGCAACCGAGTGAATATCACATGTATGCGACGATCATTTTCTCATACATGTGATGACAAATAGTGAAGCATCATTTATTACAAGCCAGGTGTCGAATATAAATATGTCTTACAAAGCATACGTCTCGATGGACGATAATAAGTTCATAACATGTAAATAAAATAGCAGCGGAATATTATTCTTGTGGGCTCCGTCACAGGCGTTGCCCGGGGGACTCCATGAATCTAGAATCCTTCTTCGGGTCCGAAGTCTTGGTCATTGAACACCACATCATCCTCTTGACCTGAGCAGCAATTTAAACCAACAAATATGCAAGTTTGAGTACCGTGGGTACTCAGCAAGTGTGGGAAAGTAATGTCATGCATGGCTAGAACAAGGAGAGGTTGAACTCATGGTTAAAGCACTACGCAGTTAATACCTATCACCTTAGCTTATTAAGCACCTACATTACTACATAGGTGAAATGATCCCAATCTCCCAACCCATCATCAAAATCAAGTAACCATATCATCATTTCCAATGTTAAGCTCCCCGCTTAACATCCACAACTTCCAAAGTCCTCATTCCTCTAATCATGAATAAGTCCAAGCCGCTCTTGACCGTGAGCACGGCTGTCATGACAGTTTTGACTCTACAGAGTTTGCACCACTGTACCCACATGTAGTGATTTCATCCCCCGTTGCCGGGTGGACTAAAAGAGCCTCCATTATGCCAGTGGCTCCGAACCACATTCACACTTCCCAGGTGTGTAGCCAGGAGATCACTACAAAGCCTTTACAAAGGGATTCCCGACGAGCGTGGGCCCACTGAGGTTTCACCCCTAACAGCATACAAGAGGCTCCAACCCCGCTGCAGTGGCCCCCTCTTGAGCCTTGCGGTTCATATAGTAGTCCAGCTGACACCTACTCCCCGCACCATCCAACACACCCATACTACGCCGGGGATACACCTAATTAATTGGCCAAGCTGCCCCATCTCAGCATGTGGTTGGCACGCCGGGGATATATGAATTTCAATTCTAAACAAATTCTTTATATTCTATTAACACACTCCAAGTTTGCGTGGAAGGTAATTTCCTATTCCAAGTGGGTTTTTTAAACCTTCTACCAAATCCCAAACTGAAGTCTTTGGATTTGGAGACTTCATTTATCATTTTCTAATTATGCATACCTATTTTTCCTTTATTTTCCAGATTTATTTTCTATGCCTAAAAATGAGTTTTAAATATTAAATAGTAGGGCATAACATCTAAACAGAATAGGTTCTGATCTAATATATTAAATAATATGTTTTTGAACTTCTCCTCTGATGTGAGCTAATTTAAATTTATTTTACCCATTTTCAGAATTATTTATTAACCTAAAAATGTGTTCCTAGAACTAATAAATATGAACAACACCCAAACAGATTTCATTTCAGTCTAAAATTTATTTTTAGTTCATTCTAAAGTTTTCCAAGTGTTAGTAGAGTTTAAACTTGAATTAGCACATGTGTTTGTCTTTCCTTTCAAATTTAAATCCTAGTCACACATTCAAATTTCTAAACTTAATACCATATAGGGTCAAAAAGGTAAGTTCATCCTACTATAGGGTCTAATTTATTATTTTACGAATTTACAGGGGTCTAACTATGCATAACAGAGGGGTTTTGCTAATTTTTATTAAGTCCAGGGGCTAAAACTGATTTTTAATTGAATTTACATGAATTTCTGAAGTTCCAGGGGCTAGATCAGAAGTTTCCGGGGCTAGCTCGTATTTTCCGAGATCCCCAGGGGTAGCGCGTAAGAATCCCGGCCTTTATAATGCGGGGCCGACGTGGACCATCCGATTTAAAACAGACGGCTGAGATTATAACGTCGAACCGGTACGCGGGGGTTTTATGCCTACCGTGCGATTTAAAATAGACAGCGCACAAGCGGCCACGTCGCCCTGGCCGGAGCCAGCCCGCGCTGCCCGGCGGCGCGCGGCGGCGGGAGGCGGCGATCTCGTCGGAAAACTTCGGATCTTCGTCTATACTTCCTAAAACTGGGATTTCATGGCATAGAACGGTAGAGGGGAGGTCGGAGATCTCACCTCGGGGTTTTTCTTGAGCTCGGAGGCCCTGGAAGGCAGTCGGCGACGAGGTCCAAGATGGAATAGAGGCGATGCTTGTCGGAGCTGTGTCTAGGGCGCAATCTACCGAGTTTTCTGCACCTGCTTGACTCCCCGGAGGCGGTGGAACAAGATCGGCGCGTTAGATCAGAAATCCTGAGCAAAGATCGAGAGAAAACGTCCGGAGAAGCTCTGGTTCTCACCGGGAGGAAAAACAGGCGATCGGGATGAAAAAAACGGGAGATGCCGGCGCTTATATAGACGCGGGAGGGCGGCGTTCGGTTGGGATCAAGCTGGAGTCGTCCAGAACCGAAATTCGGCCGGGGAAACGCGGGTTTCCGGGGTGGTTTGGATTCGGCGCGCGGAGGAGTCCCAGCGGTTGGCGCGATCGCGTGAGGAAGAAGATGACCGCGGGCCCCGCATGTCAGTGAGAGGGAGAGAGGAGCGCGCGGCTGTGGGCTGGCGCGGGAAAAGGTGGGCCGGCTGGTGGGTTTCGGCCCACTGGCTGGGGTTTTCTGTTTTTCTTTTTCCATTTCTTTTCTGGTTTTGATTTGAATTTGAGTTCCATATTGAATTTGAATTTCTGCACCACATGCAATACGTCCAAAATTTTTTAAATTCCCCTCTTAACAGGACTTTGGGGTGTTACACAATCGTTGGCCTCCATGGGATCATTAGCTTCAGAGAAAGTAGGTGGTCGAGTCCTCATGAACTCTCCCAACCTGTTGTGAGCCGGCGGTGGTGGCGGTGGTGCCGGAACAGGGTTGTTGTTGTTGGCCTGCAGCTGACCCAAAGTTTGGATCACAGTTTGCATAAGCTGATTCTACATGGCCATCAACCGTTCCAGGTTGTTCTCACCAGCTCCGAGGTTAACAGGAACATCATCGTGGCCATCCTCTTGGTTGCCACGGACGTTCCTTCCTTGGCGGCCGACGTTTCCTCTCACCATCTGTGAGAGAGAATAGAACAGAGGTTAGAAGGTTATATAGATCCCTCCCTATCTATATGCCTCAAGGTGGATGGACTATATATATTAGCCCATATGAGGATGTGAACAAGTGCCGAGGCATCTCACACCTCTTTCTACTTATGTGTGGATATGGACAACGCTTGAGACGTCCCACAACTCACACTAAGCACACAAGCACAAACAATCATCACAAAGGCTCACACAACTCCTATTCAACGCTTTTTCAATGGGAGTCCTTTAGGGTTTTGGGGTGATATCAATCTGTGACTTCACCCTATGTCAAGGTGGTTTAGGGTGACACCAATCTGTGATCCAACTATGGCTTCTCCTAGGCTTGCATCCTATGGTCAGCGTGGCTTCTAACACTAATCTGTTACTAGGGTGTGTCCTATAGTCAACCGTGGTAGCCTGGTACCAATATGTGGATTGTACCAATGTGACGCTCTCAATTCTGTGGAAAACCACAGAACCGAGAACTGATGCATATGTGTGCCCAGGATGTTCATCACACATATACACATCATCCACAAACTGATTTTCAGAATATATATGACCACGAATAACAGAGTTTATTACAATGTCTCATGAGTCTTGGACTCATGCTCACAGCGGAAGTCTTAATCTAACAGCGGAAGTCTTTATTCTAATGCGGAAGCAATCTAACTAATGCGGAAGCAATTCTAAGCAGCGGTGGCTCCATCTCTACTCCATCCCCCAGGCAAGGTTGAGAACAGATTACAAGTTTGAGTACAATGATGTACTCAGCAAGTGCGGGAAAAATATGATATGTTGCTCACAACAAGGTAGGTATAAAAAGGCTCATTGCAAAAAGAAAAGTTATTTATCAAAACCATGATAAAACAGCAACTTATCTTTAAGCGAATGTAATCCCAACATATATTAAAATACCAATCATACCTCCGTTATGTTCATTACCTTTTGTGACACCCTCATTTTTTGGTTTCTACATATATTCATGTTCATGAAGAGAAAACATTTTAAAAGAAGTGGGAACAGAGAAATATCAAAAAGATAGCCAGTAAGAGCCGAATCCAGTTTTCGGAGAGCGCCGAAGACAACTTCCGCGGCCCGCTGGCCATGTGGCATGTCCGGAGTTCATCCCTGCGAAGTGGGGAGAGGTCCGCCGCTAAACTGGCTACGTGGCAGACTCGGGGCTTATCTCCGCAAAAGGGGAGAGGTCTGACCCTGTGGGACACGTGTTGCCCTGAGCTAGCCTCTGCGGAAGAAGCAAGGGCATTTTCCGCAGGACACATGTCACCTTCGGAGCTAGTCACCACGGAAATCAGAGGACCAGTCGCACGGGATACGTGTCGATCTCGGAGCTCACCTCCGAGAGGTCTGGTTCTATTGAACACATGTCGCTACTGGAGCTTATCTCCGGGAGATCTATCACTGTTGGACACGTGTCTACCTCGGAGTTCGTCTCTGAGGAAAGAAGAGAGGAAAGGTCCGTCACTGACACGTGGCGTGTGCGGAGCCACCTTCGAGTAAGAGAGGAGGTCCTAACCGCCAGGATACGTGGCGCACGCGGAGCTCACCTCCGAAGGAGAGGGAAGTCTTGCTCACTTGACACACGGCACGACCGGAGCTCGTCCCTGCAGAGAGGGAGAGACCAGGACCCGGTGGACACGTGGAGCCTCCGGAGCTCATCACCGAGGAGGTAACGAGTTCTAGGGACGGTTTTTGGATTCTGTACGCGTAGAAATACCGAAACAGAAGCCGACCTGAATTCCACAATGATACCGCACCAAATCAACTAAAGATAAGTTGTAAGATTCAATGACAAATTTGAACAGGACTCTTATTCGGGATACAATCAGATTAGGACTCTTCTCTTCCCGATTATAAATAGAACCCAGAACCTCTGGGCGAAACCACAAACTTCTTTTCCAACTCCTGAGCCGACGACTTAGAGCCCTAGTCCCAACCCGCCGAGTAAACCATTGCCGGAGTGCAGCAAGGAAGATCGCCGGAGGAAAGCCCAACGATCTGAGGAGGACCTTGAGACCGAGAAGAACGTAAGGTAGGTCTCCAATACCACCTTACGACATCGTTGTGTTTTCTTTGCATCTGTTCTTTGATTCCTTTCGAACAGAAGCCTTCTCGTGGACAGATCACTTGATGATCAGGTTGATATAAAGACAAGATCATCGCCACATCCACCATTGATCCGAACACCTCTGTTCATCATAAAATCCATGCAAGCCATGCAAGAACACGTACAAACTGATCTAATAAAAAACTGATCATAGGATAGCATGCATATGCATCATCGCATCTAGTTTAAGGTTTGTGCATGATATTGATTGCTGTGAATCTTATATGCACGTGATCCTACATAGCAGGACAAGCTCAGGGAGCTGTCTACGACAAACTGCAGCAACAAGGTTTTGATATCCAAGAACAACCGGAACCGCAAGAACAAGGCAAATGCTCCTTGACCATATTGATCCTATGTTTTGGGTGAAACTGTTTTGTTTTGCGAAAAGGTGTGTGTGCTGAGTCAAACATGATGGGAAACCCTTTTTTATAGGAGTTTACTAGTTTTGGTTAAGCCACCCTTGTCGCCAGGGAAGTTTATGAGTCGGGTATGGTTTTTACTTTTATGCTTCGCTGAGTCCATGAGATTGGGAAGCGAGATAGATGTGTCTAGCTAACTGCACTCGTAATGATAATGAGAAACTGATGATGTTAATGAACATGGATCAGAGGGAGATCTAGGCAAGCCTGGGTTTGTGAATGATGTAGCATGAGATGGTGGTTTACTTGCCGTAGATCTAAGGACCGGTTCATGCATGCACATGCCAGGATAACAGTGGCACCATAAGGACAAGTATGGGTGCGGCTTAGCTGAGTAATTAGGTAAGTTGCTAGAGTGTTATGGACTGTGGAAGGCGTGGGGAATGGGAGTCGATTGAGGACTGACCTGGGAACTGCATGGCACAAGAGGGGGCCCGTGGGTGGGAGAATTGGAGATTCTAGCCTGCCGGTGAAACCTTAGTGAGTCCATACATCTAGTAGCCCCTTTGTAAAGGCTATTTTGGATCTCTTGACCATACACCGACGGTTGTGTACTGGTATAATGGAGGTTCTGCAGTCGCCGACGGGTGATGAAATCATAAACTTGTGGGTAAAGAGGTACAAACTCTGCAGGGTTCTTAAAACTATCATGATAGCCGAGCTTACGGTCACGAGCGCCTGGCCAACTGCCATGATTAGTTGGGATGGTTATTGGTTATGGTTATTGATTATGGTTATTGTTTGGTTTTGGGACTGTTGAGTCCGGGTGACAAGATGTTGCGTGACTGTTGAGTCATGGCAACGAGATTGGTCTCGGTGTGAGACGAAGTTGTTTATGAGATAAGATGGTAGCGAATACGAGAAGGTATTCGTGAGATGGTAGCGAATACGAGGAGGTATTCGTGAGCAAGAATAAAGTTGGTTAATGTTCGGATGGAACATGGAAAGTGATGGAGGTATGTTGGTAATTTAATACATGCTGGGATTACATTCATCTAAAGTTAAGTTGCTGTTTTATCATGGTTTTTATAAATCTGCTTTTCTACAAATGAGCCTTTTTATACCTACCTTGTTATGAGCTACATATCATGTTTTTCCCGCACTTGCTGAGTACATCATTGTACTCAAACTTGCATTATTATTTCATCATCAGCAGCAGAAGAAGATTTCTATGGAGACCAAGTGGAGAATTAGGCGCGTAATCTGTTCTCAACCTTGCCTGTGGGAATGAAATAAAGATGGAGTGATCGCTGCTTAGATTTGCTTCCGCATTAGTTGAATTGCTTCCGCATTAGAATAAAGACTTTCGCTGCATAGAAATAAAGACTTCCGCTGTGAGCATGAGTCCAAGACTCATGAGATATTGTAATAAACTCTGTTATTCGTGGTAATATATAATCTGAATTCAGTTTGTGAAACGTATGTGTATGTGTGATGAACATCCTGGGCACACATATGGATTAGTTCTCGGTTCCGTGGTTTTCCACAGAATTGAGGGCGTCACACCTTCCATGTCCCAACTAGACATCAATCAACCTCATTCTTGCTCACGAATACCTCCTTGTATTTGCTACCATCTCACGAATACCATCTCGTATTCGCTACCATTTCATCTCATAAACAATTCCGTCTTACACCGTCCAACCTCGTTGCCATGACTCAACAGTCATGCAACCCATCTCATCACCCGGACTCAACAGTCCCAAAAACATAACCAAAACCAAACCATAACCAAAATCCAATAACCATCCCAACTAATCATGGAAGGCCACAAGTTTGTGATTTCGTCACTCGTCGGCGACTGCGGAAACTCCATTATACCAGTACACAACCGTCGGTGTATGGCCAAGAGATCACAAAATAGCCTTTACAAAGGGGTTACTAGATGTATGGACTCACTAAGGTTTCACCGGCAGGCTAGAATCTCCAATTCTCCCACCCACGGGCCCCCTCTTGTGCCATGCAGTTCCCAGGGCAGTCCTCACTCGACTCCCATTCCCCGCGCCTTCCACGGTCCATAACAATCTAGCAAATTGCCTAATTAGTCAGCTAAGCTGCACCCATACTTGACCTTGTGGTGGCACTGTCATCCTGGCATGTGCTCGCATGAACCGGTCCTTAGATCTACGGCAAGTAAACCACCATATCATGCTACCTCATTCACAAACCCAGTCTTGCCTAGGTCTCCCTCCGATCCATTTTCATTAACAACATCAGTTTCTCATTATCATTACGAGTGCAGTTAGCTAGACACATCTATCTCATTTCCCAATCCCATGGACTCAGCGAAGCTTAAAAGCAAAAACCATACCCGACTCATAAACTTCCCCGGCGACAAGGGTGGTTTAACCAAAAGCTAGTAAACTCCTATAAAAGGGTTTCCCATCATGTTTGACTCAGCACACACACCTTTTCGCAAAACAAAATAGTTTTTCCCAAAACATAGGATCAATATGGTCAAGGGGCACTTGCCTTGTTCTTGCAGTTCCGGTTGCTCTTGGATCTCGAAACCTTATTGTTGCAGTCCGTCGTAGACAGCTCCCTGAGCTTGTCCTTCTATACACGATCACACATATACAAGATTCACAGCAATCAATATCATGCATAAAACTTTAACTAGATGCGATGATGCATATGCATGTTAGTCCTATGATGCAGTTTTATTAGATCGGTTTGTACGTGTACTTGCATAGTTTGCATGGATTTTATTATGAACAGAGTTGTTCGGATCAAATGTGGACGTGGCGATGACCTTGCCTGCAGATCAACCCGATCAACAAGTGATCTGTCCACGAGAAAGCTTCTGTTCGAAAGGAATCGAAGAACAGATGCAAAGAAAACACGACGATGTCGTAAGGTGGTATTGGAGACCTACCTTACGTTCTTCTTGGTGTCGGGGTCCTTCTCTGATCAGACAGATCGTTGGGCTCCCTTCCAGCGATCTTCCTTGACTGAACTCCGGTGATGGGATTTCTCGGCGAGTTGGGGCTAGGGCTCTAAGTCGTCGGCTCAGGAGTTGGAAAATAAGTTTGTGGTTTCGGCCAAAGTTTCTGGGTTCTATTTATAATCGGGAGAAGAAGAGTCCTAATCTGATTGTATTTCGAATAAGAGTCCTATTCAAATTGTCGTTGAATCTTACCAACTTATCTTTAGTTGATTTGGTGCGGTAACATTGTGGAATTCAGGTCAGTTTCTTCTCCGTACCGATATTTCTACGCGTACAGAATCCAAAAACTACTCCAGAACTCGTTACCTCCGCGGTGATGAGCTCCGGAAGCTCCACCTGTCCACCGGGGCCTGGTCTCCCCTTTTCCGCAGAGATGAGCTCCGGTTGTGTCGCGTGTCAAGCGAGCGAGACCTCCATTCTCCTTCGGAGGTGAGCTCCGCATGCGCCACGTATCCTGGCGGTCGGGACACCTTCTCTATTCGGAGGTGGCTCCACGCACGCCACGTGTCAGTGCCGGACCTTTCCTCTCTTCGGAGGTGGCTCCGGGTGTGCCACGTATCCATTTTGGACCTCCCTCTCTTCGGGGCTGAGCTTCGTGAGTGCCACGCGTCAAGTAGCGCCGGACTCCCTTTTTCCTCAGAGACGAGCTCCGAGGTTAACACGTGTCCAACAATGTCGGATTTCCCGGAGATAAGCTCCAGTGGTGACATGTGTCCAATAGAACCGGACTTCTCAGAGGTGAGCTCCGAGATCGACATGTATCCCGCGCGACTGGTCCTCTGATTTCCGTGGTGACTAGCTTCGAAGGTGACATGTGTCCTGCGGCTAGCCATGCTTCTTCGCAGAGGCTAGCCCCGGAGGCAACACGTGTCTCACAGGGTCGAACCTCTCCTCCTTTGCGGGGATGAGCTCCAAAGGCGCCACGTGGCCGGGCCGCGAGAGTTTTCTTTGGCACTCTTGGTGAACTGGATTCAGCTTTTTGGCTATTCTTTTAATATTTTTCTCTGTTCCCACTTCTTTTAAAATGTTTTCTCTTCATGAAACATGAATACATGCAGAAACCAGAAATGAGGGTGTCACAACCAATCTGTGACTAGGCATGGCAGCTTTAATATCAATCTGTGACCTATCTAGGCTGTGTGATCTGCGATCAACCCATGGCAGGTCGATACCAATCTGTGTCTGATACCAACTTGTGTTTTCTATCTAATCATGTAACCTACCGTCAATCCGTGGCAGGTTGATACCAATCTGTGGTTGTATCTAGGTGTGTAATCTACCCTCAACTGTGGCTCTGATACCAATCTGTGACGCCCTCAATTATGTGGAAAACCATGGAACCGAGGACTAATGCATCTGTGTGCCCAGGATGTTCATCACACATATACATATGTTCCACAAACTGAATTCAGATTTATATTACCATGAATAACAGGATTTATTACAAAGTCTCATGAGTCTTGGACTCATGCTAACAGCGGAAGTCTGAATCTAAGCAGCGGAAGTCTAAATCTATTCTGGCAGCGGAAGTCTTCTAACTAATGCGGAAGCAATCTAAGCAGCAGCAGCTCCATCTCTATTCCACCCCCCACAGGCAAGGTTGAGGAAAGATTACACGCCTAATACTCCACTTGATCTTCATAGTATTCTTCTCCTGTTGCTGATGATGAAGTAATAATGCAAGTTTGAGTACAATGATGTACTCAGCAAGTGCGGGAAAATATGGTATGTAGCTCACAACAAGGTAGGTATAAAAAGGCTTATTGCATAAAACAAAATTTATTTCTCAAAACCACGATAAAACAGCAACTTAACTTTAAGTGAAATGTAATCCCAACATGTATTAAAATACCAACATACCTCCATTATGCCTCATCACTTTCCATGTCTCAACCAGACATTAATCTTTCTAATTTTGCTCACGAATACCTTCTTGTATTCGCTACCATCTCATGAATACCATCTCGTACTCTCTACCATTCCATCTCATAAACAATTCCGTCTCACACCGAGACCAATCTCGTTGCCATGACTCAACAGTCATGCAACCAATCTTATCACCCGGACTCAACATTCCCAAAAACCAAACCAAACCAAACCATAACCAAAAACCATAACCATACCAGAAACCATTCCAAAAACCAACCCAACTAATCATGGAAGTTGGCCAGGCGCTCGTGACCGTAAGCTCGGCTATCATGATAGTTTTAAGGAACTCTACAGAGTTTGTACCACTTTACCCACAAGTTTGTGATTTCGTCACCTGTCGGCGACTGCAGAACCTCTATTATACCAGTACACAACCGTCGGTGTATGGTCAAGAGATCACAAAATAGCCTTTACAAAGGGGTTACTAGATGTATGGACTCAATAAGGTTTCACCGGCAGGCTAGAATCTCCAATTCTCCCACCCACGGGCCCCCTCTTGTGCCATGCAGTTCCCAGGGCAGTCCTCACTCGACTCCCATTCCCCGCACCTTCCACGGTCCATAACAATCTAGCAACTTACCTAATTACTTTGCTAAGTCGCGCTCATACTTGGCCTTGTGGTGGCAATGTTATCCTGGCATGTGCTCGCATGAACCGGTCCTTAAATCTACGGCAAGTAAAACCACCATCTCATTCTACCTCATTCACAAACCCAGGCTTGCCTAGATCTCCCTCCGATCCATGTTCATTAAAAACATCAAGTTCTCATTATCATTACGAGTGCAGTTAGCTAGACACATCTATCTCACTTCCCATAATCCCGTGGACTCAGCGAAGCATAAAAGCAAAAACCATACCCGACTCATAAACTTCCCTGGTGACAAGGGTGGATAACAAAACTAGTAAACTCCTATAAAAGGTTTCCCATCATATTGACTCAAGCACACACACCTTTTCGCAAACAAAATAGTTTTCCAAAACATAGGATCAATATGGTCAAGGGTACTTGCCTTGTTTTTGTGGTTCCTGTTGCTCTTGGATCTCGAAACCTTGTTGTTGCAGCTCGTCATAGACAGCTCCCTGAGCTTGTCCTTCTATACACGATCATGCACATACAAGATTCACAACGATGCATATGCATGTTAATCCTATGATGCAGTTTTTTATTAGATCAGTTTGTACGTGTTCTTGCATGGCTTGCATGAGTTTTATGATGAACAAAGGTGTTTATATAAAATGTGGACGTGGCAATGATCTTGACTTTAGATCAAACCGATCAATACGTGATCTGTCCATGAAAAAGCTTCTGTTCAAAAGGAATCGAAGAACAGATGCAAAGAAAATGCAATGATGTCGTAAGGTGGTATAGGAAACCTACCTTACTCTCTCCGGTCCTCCCTCCTATCAAAACAGATCGTCAGGGCTCCTCCGGCGATGTCGATCATGATCTAGGCTCATTGGCGGTCTCTTCCGGTGGTTGTACTCCGGCGAAGAGGGTTACTCGGCGAGCTAGTGGCTAGGGCTCTAAGTTGTCTGCTCGAGAGTTGGAAAAGAAGTTCGTGGTTGCGGCCAAAGGTTTTCGGTTCTATTTATAACCGGGAAGAGAAGAGTCCTAATCTGTTTGGATTTCGAATGAGAGTCCTATTCAATTTGTTTTTGAATCTTAACAACTTATCTTTAGTTGATTTGGTGCGGTAACATTGTGGAAGTCGTGTCGGTTTCCTCAGTACCGGGGACTCCCACACGTACAGAAGAAAAACTGCTTCAGAATCGCGTCCTTATGCGGTGATGAGCTCCGGAGGCTCCACGTGTCCTGCATGGACCTAAGCTTCCCTTTTCCGCAGAGACAACCTCTGGTTGTGCCGCGTGTCAGGCGGGCGAGACCTCCCTCTTCCTCAGAGGTGAGCTCCGCTTGCGCCACGTGTCCTGGCGGGCGGGAACCTCCCTTCTCAAAAGAGGCAAGCTCTGCGTGCGCCACGTGTCTGATGGGTCGGGACCTCCCCTCTAAACAGAGGAGAGCTCCGCGAATGCCACGTGTCAGTTCCGGACCTCCCCCTCTCTAGAGGTAGCTCCGAATGTGCCACGTGTTAGAGCCGGACCTCCCCTTTCTTCGAAAGTGGCTCCAGGTGTGCCATGTGTCAATTCCGAACCTCCCCTCTTCTTCGGAGGTGGCTCCGGGGGTGCTATGTGTCCTAACAGCGCCAGACTTCCTTTCTCCTCAGAGACGAGCTCCGAGGTTGACACGTGTCCAATAGTGACGGACCTCACGGAGGTGAGCTCCGGAGGTGACACGTGTCCGGTAGTGTCGGACCTCCCGGAGGTGGGATGCGAAGGTGACACGTGTCCAATAGGACCGGACCTCTCGGAGGTGAGCTCAGCGAGCGACACGTGTCTAGCAGGTCTGGTCCTCTCGGAGGTGAGCTCCGAGAGCGACACGGGTCCCGCGCGGCTGGTCCTCTCTTTTCCACGGTGACTAGCTCCGCAGACGACACGTGTCCTTCGGGACTGGCCTCGCTCCTCTGCAGAGGCTAGCTCCGGGGGCAACACGTGTCCCACGGGATTGGACCTCTCCCCCTTTTGCGGGGATGAGCCCCGAGCCTGCCACGTAGCCAGTTTAGCGACAGAGCTCTCCCCATTTGCGGAGATGAGCTCCGAACACGCCACGTGGCCAGCGAGCCGCGGGAGTTGTCTTCGACGCTCTCTGTAAACAGGAATTTGCTCTTTTTGGCTAACTTTATGATTCTTTCTCGGTTTCAACTTATTTTAAAATTGTTTTTCTACATAAACATGAATACATGCAGAACCCAAAAATGAGAGTGTCACAATCATTATTCATATGAGTGCAGTAGTTAACCATGTTTTAATTCAGCTTCCCGTATCCCGTAGATTAAGCGAAGAAAAAAGGAAAAAACGACCATACCCAACTCATCAACTTTCCCGGTGACAAGGATGGTTAACAAAACTAGTAAACTCCTATAAAAGGGTGTCCCATCAAGTTGACTCAAGCGTACACGTTTTCGCAAACAAAACAGTTTCAATACATGGGATCAATATGGTCAAGGGGCACTTGCCTTGCTCCCGTGGTTCTTGTTGTCCGAGCGTCTCAAAGTCTTGGTGCTGTAGTTCTTCGTAGATGGCTTCCTGAGCTTGTCCTTCTACTCACGACCACACACATACAAAATTTACAGCAATCAAACATCATGCACAAACTTTACTCAAGATGCAATGGTGTAGATGAATGCAAATCCTATGGTGCTGTTTTATTAAACCAGTTTGTACGTGTTCTTGCATGTTTTAATTGGCTTTCATGGTTTTTTTTGAGGAACAAGGGTGTAGGGATCAAGTGTGGACATGGTGATGATCTTGACTCAAAATCTAGATCAATCCCACTGTCAAAAACCAATCAAAACGTGATCTGTCCACACAAAAAAGTTTCGGTTCGAAGGGAGCGAAGAAAACGAATGCGTAGAAACAGCCACGACGTCATAAGATAGTTATCGAAGACCTACCTCACTTCTCTTTGGGGGCAGGGTCTTCCTCCTAGCAATGGCAGCAGCAGGGGCTCACCGGCGACTGAACTCCGGCGAGGGGGGGGTGTTTAACTCGGCGAGTTGGGGGCTAGGGCCTCCAAGTCGCCGACTTGGGAGGAAGAAAAAAGAAAGGGGTTACGGCCAAAAGGGGTTTTGGGTTCTATTTATAAGGGGAAAAAGAGGAGTCCTACTCCAATTGGATCTCAAATAAGAGTCCTACTCAATTTTGGATCTCAACAAAACTTATCTTTTCAGTTAGGTGTGGCAGCCTTGGGGGAAATTGTGTCCGTACCCTTAGTACTAGCTACCCCCGTGCACAGTAGAAAAATCTACCTAAGGACCTCGCCCCCTCCGCAGGGGTGAGCTCCGAAAGCGCCACGTGCCCAGCGGGGCCAGGACACCCTCCTCCTCAGAGGCGAGCTCCGGGCCTGCCACGCGGCCAGCGGAGCCGGGCCTCGCCCCGTCCACAGGGGTGAGCTCCGAGGACGCCACACGTCCAGCGGGGTCAGACCTCTCCTCTCCTTAGAGGCGAGCTCCGAGGGAGCCACGTGTCCAGCGGTGCCGGACCTCCCCTCTCCTCAGAGGCGAGCTCCGAGGGCGTCACGTGTCCAACGGGTGCCGGACCTCACCCCCTCCACGGAGGTGAGCTCCGAGAGCGACACGTGTCCAGCGGTGCCGGACCTCACCCCCTCCGTGAAGGTGAGCTCCGAGGGCGACACGTGTCCAGCGGTGCCGGACCTCACCCCCTCCAAGGAGGTGAGCTCCGAGGGCGCCACATGTCCCGCGGTGCCGGACCTCACCCCCCTCCGCAGGGGTGACCTCTGCGGGCGCCACGTGTCCTGTGGCCCGGGGATGTGTCGACAGCGCACTTAGACAAATTGGAATTGGCTCATTTAAGCTATATTTTTCCTATTCTCCATCATTTTTATAATGTTTCTCTATATGAAAAATGTATGCAATGCATGGAAATGAATTTGAGGGTGTTACAAACCTACCCCCATTAAACTGAATCTCGCCCTTGAGATTCGATAGAGTAGAGAATAGATGAGGGAATTCTTCCTTGAGGTCTTCCTCACACTCCCATGTAGTTTCGGCTTCCGTGTGATGGCTCCACTGTACCTTGCACCAATGGATCACTTTGTTCCTCGTGACCCTTTCCTTCACGTCCAAAATTTGGACGGGGTGTTCCACATAGGTCAGATCCTCTTGAAGCTCGAGCTCATCCATCGGTACTTGTTCTTCTGGTACTCTTAAGCACTTCTGAAAATTCTTGAACCACCGGAATGCTTTCTAATGTTGCTTCTTCAACGTGGTTCAACGCTGCCTTCTCGGTTGCCGGTTGGGCTGACTCGAACTCAATACGAGTACCGTGCTCATTTGTCAACTGCACGCTCCTCTCAGCACATTGGATTACTCTGTTGTGCTTGCTTAACCAATCCATTCCAAGTATTATATCAATCCCTTGGGAATCTAAGACAATAAGATTAGCAAGAAAGTCTACCCTCCTTATTTTAAGGTTTACTTTCGGACATACTATATTAGTCCTCATCTCTCCACTGGGAGAATTAACCAACATAGTATGTTTCCTGTGTGACATGGGCAGATTATACTTGGCAACATACTTGGATGATATGAATGAATGCGATGCTCCGGAATCAAATAAAACAGTGGCTGGGTTGGAGTTGGCAAGGAACATACCAATCACGATGTCCGCAGCTTGTTGTGCTTCCTCAGCGGAGACATGATTCACGTTGCCACGATCGTAGTTCTGCTGCCCACGGTTACCTTGATTAGCTCCTCCGTTCGGCCGTGGGTTCTGCTTGTGCGCGTTGCTTGGCTGTCCAAGGCCTTTCTTTGGGCATTGACTTGCAAAGTGTCCTGCCTCTCCACATGAAAAACATGCTTTGTTGCCCAAAACAGCAGGAATTTTGGGGCGAAGCTGGTTTTGAGCATAGGCGCCCATGTTGGGACGGGGCGCAGGAGGCAAAGGCATACAAGGTGCTTGCATAACAGGACGTTGCTGCGGTGGTTGATTAGAGCGAGGTGGGTTTGCAGGGCGGAAAGTAGAAGCGGACGAGCCATACTGTGGTGCAGCTGGGGACATGAAACAGGGACGTACATTGCTCCCTTGTGGCTGGTATGGCATCTTCCTCTTGCCCTCTTGCTTGATCTCATGGATCTTGCTCTCAACCACTATAGCTTTGTCAATAAGCTTCTGGAAGTTTGCATAATCATTGTTGAGCAGTTGTACTTGGATCTCATTGTTCAATCCTCTCATGAACAAGTATTGCTTCCTTTGATCCGAGTTGACGTCTTCGGAAGCATACATTGACAGCTGCGTGAACTTGTTGAGGTACTCATTCATGCTCTTCTTTCCTTTACGAAGACCTTCGAACTCTTGCCTTTTAAGCATCATGACTCCAGCAGGGACGTAATGGGAGCGTAAACTCTCCTTGAATTCAGCCCAAGTGATTGTCTCCTGGTCGTCATGAGCATTGCAGAGAGCGTCCCACCAGTCAGCGGCTGCTCCCATGAGTTGGTGCGATGCGAAGAGAACTTTCTCCTGATCACCGCACTGAACAATAGCAAGCTTCTTTTCCATGGATTTCAACCAATCATCAGCCTCCATGGGATCATTAGCTTGTGCAAAAGTAGGCGGTCGAGTCCTCATGAACTCTCCCAATCTGTTGTGAGCCGGTGGTGGTGGCGGCGGTGGTGGTGGGGGTGCAGGAACGGGGTTAGGATTATAGTTGTTGTTGGCTTGCAGCTGTCCCAAAGTTTGTATCATAGTTTGCATGAGCTGGTTCTGCATAGCCATCAACCGTTAAAGGTTGTTTGCATCAGCCCCAGGGTTGGCATTTTCAGGAACTTCAACGTTGCCATCCTCTTGTGGTTCATGGTTGCCACAAACGTTCCTCCTTTGATGGCTGGTGTTTTCCCTCACCATCTGTGAGAGAGAGTTTGGTACAATAGAGAAGGGAAGTTTAGATTGATCCCCCCAACTATATGCATCAAGGTGTATGAACTAAATATCATCTTTCATTAATTTCAGCCTATATGAGGATGTGAACACATGCCAAAGCACCTCACATCTCTCTACTATGTGTGGATGTGGACTTTTGTAGAAGCGTCCCGCAACTCACGCTAGCACACAAACACAAGCAATCATCACAAAAGTTCAACACACCACTCCTATTCACGCTACTACGATTTAAACGTTCCTATTACAGCTTATTCAATGGGAATCCTAAACTTAAGCATGTGAACTGGTGCTGTTCCCGCCGTGTGACGGGGGTGGTCCATCGGACATCTCAATGGGGTTAAGTGCACTCCCACGTGGTGGTGAACGAGTACTTATGCGTGTCGTGCTCCGGATCACCGGCATCTATAAATATGACATGAGAAACTTTTAGAGAGGTAAGAAATAACTCCTAAACTTCAAAAGTTATGGAGCAAGAAAGCAAAGATGTTGCTGTCCAAAGGAAGAGAAAAAGAGGGGCTAAAAATAGCACTTTGCGGTGGCTGAATTGACAAGTAAAGTGCAGCAGCAAGCAATTTTTTTGAAAATAGCAGTTTAGAGGGGTGTTCCTATGTGTTTTAGACTGTCCATTCTACCTAGGCTTGCGTCCTACGGTTAACGTGGCTCTGATACCAATCTATGACACCCGGTTCCGAAAACAGAACCAAGTTAATGCATATGTGTGCCCAGGATGTTCATCACACATACACATGTAATTCACAAACTGAATTCAGAATATAACCACGAATAAATAGTATTTAAGTACTTTATTACATCGACTAATTGTCTCACTCATGATTGTCTATCTTATTCTTGCAGCGGAAGTCTCTAAACGATAGCGGAAAATAACTAAGTAGCAGCGGCTCCATCTTCAACTCCACAGGCATGTTGTCGGTAGTTCGCATGCCTAGTACTCCACATGGTCCTCGAAGTACACTTCTCCTGTTGCTGATTTTTATGTGATGATGCAAGGGCGAGTATATGTCGTACTCAGCAAGTGCGGGAAAAGTATGACATGTAGCTTACAACAAGGTAGCAATAAAAAGGCTCATTGCAGCAAGCAAATTTTATTTCACAAACATGATAAAAACAGCAACTATTTCTAAGTGATATTTATCCCAACATGACCAAGTAATTCAGCATCAATTTCTCCATCATGATCCACCATTTATCAAGTCTCAACCAACCATTAATCTTTCTCAAGTTCATCTCATGCTCATAAATATTCATAACCATCTCATAATTTATATATCCAAAACCAAACTCAATGTCATGACTCAAAACAGTACCAAAACCAATCCAAACGACCATACCGTAACCATACCGAATAACCATCTCAAGTTTTCCCTTCTAATCATGTGAGTTGGCCAGGTGCTTGTGACCGTAAGCACGACTATCATGATAGTTTTACACTCTGCAAAGGTGGCACACTTTACCAACAAGTTTGTGATTTCGTCACCCGTCGGCGACTGCAGAACCTCCATTACACCAGTACACAACCGTCGGTGTATGGAAGAGATCACGAAATAGCCTTTACAAAGGGGCTACTAGATGTATGGACTCACTAAGGTTTCACCGGCAGGCTCGAATAACCATTGTCCCACCCACGGGCCCCCTCTTGTGCCATGCAGTTCCCAGGGCAGTCCCTCTCGACTCCCATTCTCCGCGCCATCCACGGTCCATAACAAGCTAGCAACACACCTAATTAGTCAGCTAAGCCGCACCCATATTTGGCCTTGTGGTGGCACTGTTTTCCTGGCATGTGCTGGCATGAACCAGTCTTTAGATCTACGGCAAGTAAACCACCATCTCATTCAGCAACATCCACGAACCAAGCTTGCCTAGATCACCCCCAATTCCATGCTCATTATTATCATCAAGTTCTCATCATCATTATTCATACGAGTGCAGTAGCTAACCATGTTTTAATTCAGCTTCCCGTATCCCGTAGATTAAGCAAAGAAAAAAGGAAAAAACGACCATACCCAACTCATCAACTTTCCCGGCGACAAGATTGGTTAACAAAACTAGTAAACTCCTATAAAATGGTGTCCCATCAAGTTGACTCAAGCGTACACGTTTTCGCAAAAAAAAAACAGTTTCAAAACATGGGATCAATATGGTCAAGGGGCACTTGCCTTGCTCCCGTGGTTCTTGTTGTCCGAGTGTCTCAAAGTCTTGGTGCTGTTGTTCTTCGTAGATGGCTTCCTGAGCTTGTCCTTCTACTCACGACCACGCACATACAAAATTTACAGCAATCAAACATCATGCACAAACTTTACTCAAGATGCAATGGTGTAGATGAATGCAAATCCTATGGTGCTGTTTTATTAAACCAGTTTGTACGTGTTCTTGTATATTTTAATGGGCTTTCATGGGGTTTTATGATGAACAAAGGTGTAGGGATAAAGTGTGGACGTGGTGATTATCTGGACTGAAAATCTAGATCAATCCCACCGTCAAAAACCGATCAAAACGTGATCTGTCCACACGAAAAAGTTTTGGTTTGAAGGGAGCGAAGAAAACGGATGCGTAGAAACAGCGACGACGTCATAAGATAGGTAACGAAGACCTACCTCACTTCTCTTTGGTGGCAGGGTCTTCCTCCTAGCAATGGCAGCAGCGGGGGCTCACTGTCACACCCGGTTTTTCCGAAGAACAACCAAGTGAATATCACATGTATGCCAGGATCATTTTCTCATACATGTGATGACAAATAGTGAAGCATCATTTATTACAAGCCAGGTGTCGAATATAAATAAGTCTTACATAGCAAATGTCTCGATGGACAATAATAAGTTCATCACAAGTAAATAAACTAGCAGCGGAATACACCACCTCATTATCTTGACCTAGAAACCTTCTTCGGGTCCAAAGTCTTGGTCATTATACACCACCTCATTATCTTGACCTGAGCAGCAATATAAACCAACAAATATGCAAGGTTGAGTACCGATGGTACTCAGCAAGTGTGGGAAAGTTATGTCATGCATGGCTAGAACAAGAGAAGGTTGAACTCATGGTTAAAGCACTATGCAAGTAATACCTATCACCTTAGCTTATTAAGCACCTACATTACTACACAGGTGAAATGGTCCCAAACTCCCATCCCATCATCATAATCAAATAACCATAACCTCATTCCCAATGTTAAGCTCCCCGCTTAACATCCATGACTTCCAAAACCATCCATCCTCTAATCATGAATAAGTCCAAGCCGCTCTTGACCGTGAGCATGGCTGTCATGACAGTTTTGACTCTGCAGAGTTTGTACCACTGTACCCACATGTAGTGATTTCATCCCCCGTTGCCGGGTGGACTAGAAGAACCTCCATTATGCCAGTGGCTACAAACCACATTCACACTTCCTAGGTGTGTAGCCAGGAGATCACTACGAAGCCTTTACAAAGGGATTCCCGACGAGCATGGGCCCACTGAGGTTTCACCCCTAACAGCATACAAGAGGCTCCAACCCCGCTGCAGTGGCCCCCTCTTGAGCCTTGCGGTTCATATGGTAGTCCAGTTGACACCTATTCCCCGCACCATCCAACACACCCATACTACGCCGGGGATACACCTAATTAATTGGCCAAGCTGCCCCATCTCAGCATGTGGTTGGCACTGTAAAGCCAGGATACATGCTCCATGAACCGGTCCTTAGGATCCAGGCAAGTACTAAACACAAACCCGAGTCTTGTGCACCCAGCACACAACCAAAACATCCAACTTTCCTTGATCCCTACCTCTACATAACTCACAATATCTCATGGTAAAATAAATTTATGATCTCATATCCCAAATATCCCATTCTAAGCATGGCTAAGCATATGCATAATAATAAATGACATGATAAAATAAATCCCAACCCAAGCTACAAGGAAACAAGGTAATGCAATTCTAAGGAAACTTCCTAGTATGGGTTTCATATTTCATTTGACAATGCAAATAATTCTATCTACACATCCAAGCATAGGATCAAAGTGGTCAAGGACACTTGCCTCCTTCCTGCTGCTCTTGAAATGGATAGTCCTGATCATGGAAAGGAATAACTTGCTCTTGAGCAGGTTCTACATCATACCATCACACATAGCAAAAGAAAACAACAATCCATAAGACATAGTTCACACTTCCACTTCATACAAGCCACACATTCACATTTATAAAAGTCATTCACAATTATATGTGTTATGGTTACTCTATGTGGGTTGATTTGTGGCTTACATGCACTTTTAATCATGTGTATATGATTCCTACTTTTGTATTCACATTATGCTTACATACTATACATATGAGTTTCCAATTTAAATAAATTCCTTATATTTAATTACTACACCTTTTAGCTACCAAGTATGCATGAAAGGTATTTTCCTACTCCATATGGGTCTTCAGAATTTCTACCAACTCTAAACTGAATTCTTTGGATTTTAGAAACTTCATTTTTCATTTACTAGTTGCTATATTTTCAGATTTATTTCCTATGCCTAAATGTGAACTTTATTATGAAAATAACAAGACACATCATCTAAACAGAATAGGTTCTGATCTAAAATATTTAATAATATATTTTTGACCTTTTCCTCTGATGTAAACTATTTTACATTTATCTTCCCTATTTTCAGAACTATTCTTTACTTAAAAATGTGTCCCTATAACTAATAAATGTGAATAATAAATTAAACAGATTCATTTCAGTCCAAAATATATTTTTATCTCACTCCAAAGTTTTCTAAGTACTGAGAAAGTTTTTTTAATTTAATTCTAACAATATGTTTGTCCCACTTTTTAAATTTTAAATACTAGCCACATATTCAATTTCCTAAATTAAATATCAAACAGGGTTAAAAAGGTAAACTCACCCCACTACAGGGTCTATAATATTATTTTCAGAATTTCCAGGGGTCTAGCTACACTTATCAGAGGAGTTCTTCCTAATTTTTATTAAGTCCAGGGGCTAAAACTGATTTTTAAATGAATTTACATGATTTTCTGAAGTTCCAGGGGCTAGATCAGAAGTTTCCGGGGCTAGCTCTTATTTCCCGAGAACCCCAGGGGGTAGCACGTAAGAATGCCTGTCTGTATAACGCGGGGCTGACGTGGACCGTTCGATTTTAAACCGACGGCTGAGATTATAACGTCGAACCGGTACGCGGGGATTTAAACCCTACTGTGCGATTTAAAATAAACGGCGCACAAGCGGCCACGTCGCTCTGATCGAGCACGGGCGGCGCTGCCGGCGGCGCACGGCGGCGGGAAGCAGCGATCGCGCCGGAGACTTTCGGATCTTCGAGAATTCTTCCTAGAACTGTGATCTTATGGCATAGATCGGTGGAGGAGAGGTCGGGGATCTCACCTCGGGGGTTTTCTTGAGCTCGGAGTTCCTGGAAGATGATCGGCGACGAGGTCCGAGGTGAATTCACGGCGAGGCTCGTCGGCGCTGTGTTTACACCGCAGGTCACCGAGTTTTCTGCACCTGCAAAGTTCCCCGGAGGCGGTGGATGAAGACCAGCGAGTTAGATCGGAATTTCCGAGCTTAGATCGGCTAGAATTCGCCGGAGAAGGCTCGGGTTCTCACCGGAGGAAAAACAGCAGATCGCGTGGAAAAACAGAACGAGGCCGAGGTTTTTATAGACGGGGGATGGCGGCAGGGTGGTTTAGATCGAGTCCGCGTCGCCCCCGAGCGAAATTCGGCTGGGATTCGCAGAAATCCGGATCGGTTTGGATTCGGGGTGAGAGAGTCCGGCGCGGGCTCGAGGTAGACGAAGAACTGGCGGGCCCCGCCTGTCAGTGGGAGGAAAGGGGCGCGCGCGGCTGCGGGCTGGCGCGGGTTCTGTTTGGGCCGGCTGGTGGGTTGCAGCCCACTGGCCGGTTTTTTTCTGTTTTTTTTCTTTTTCTATTTCTTTTCTGATTTGAGTTTAATTTGAATTTGAATTTTTGCAAAACATGCAACACGTCCAAAAATTTTTAAGTTCCCCTCTTAATATGATTTAGGGTCTTAACAAGATTTTTGGGGTGCTACAGCTCTACCCCCCTTAAAAGAAATCTCGTCCTCGAGATTGGTGGTTCTAAGAAAACAATTCCGGAAATTGTGCCTTTATCTCATCTTCCCGCTCCCAGGTGGCTTCCTCTTCTGAGTGATGCTTCCACTGCACCTTGCACATCCGGATTCTTTTATTTCTGGTGAGGCGTTCCATTGTCTCCAAAATCTTGTATGGTTGCTCGGCATAAGACAAATCCTCAGCTACGTTCACTTCATTCATGGGTAACACCTCTTCAGGTGTCCTCAGGCATTTCTTGAGTTGTGACACATGGAATACATCGTGCACATCTGATAGATGAGCCGGTAACTCTAGTTGATACGCCACTTCGCCTTTCCTTTCCAGAACTTGAAAGGGTCCGATGTATCTAGGTGACAACTTCCCTTTCACCTTGAACCGGCGAAGTCCTCTGATAGGGGACACTTTGAGATAGACATAGTCTCCCATGTTGAAAACGAGCTCTCTTCTTCGTACATCGGCGTAGCTCTTTTGGCGTGTCTGTGCTATCCTCAAGTTGTTGCGAATTTCCCTCACCTTCGCCTCGGCTTCTTGTAGTACTTCTGGACCAAACACTTTACTTTCCCCCGTTTGGTTCCAAAATAGGGGAGTTCTGCACTTCCTCCCGTACAAGGCTTCAAACGGTGACATCTTCATACTAGCTTGATAGCTGTTGTTATAGGAAAACTCCGCATACGGTAAGTTTTTATCCCAACTCCGATTGTTTTTTAGTGCACATGCCCTCAGAATATCTTCAAGAATCTGATTGGTTCTTTCCGTCTGCCCATCAGTTTCGGGATGATAGGCAGAACTAAAGTTCAGATGGGTTCCCATGGTTTCGTGCAACTTCTGCCAGAACCTTGAGGTGAACTGTGTCCCTCGATCTGACACAATCTTCTTTGGCACTCCATGGTAACACACGATCCTTGACATGTACAACTCTGCCAATTTGGATCCGCTGTAGCTTTCCTTCACGGGGAGGAAGTGAGCTACCTTGGTTAGCCTATCAATGATGACCCATATCGAATCATATCCTGATTGGGTCCTAGGCAATCCCACAATGAAATCCATGCTGATTTCTTCCCATTTCCATTCAGGCACTTTGAGTGGTTGCAATAATCCCGCGGGGTGTTGATGTTCTGCCTTCACCAACTGACATGTGTCACATAGGGCAACATGTTCCGCGACATCTCGCTTCATGCCATACCACCAATACCTGCTCTTGAGGTCCTGGAACATTTTCGTACTCCCAGGATGAATGGAATAGTCAGAATCATGAGCCTCCTTCAAAATCAATTCACGGATCTCCTTTACTTCTGGCACACAGATTCTTTTCCCGTGCCACACCGTTCCTTGTTCATCCTCTCTAAAACCCGGAGCTTTATTTTCCTTGATGAGTTGTCTGATCTCTTGTATCTTCTCATCATTCTTTTGACCCTCGCGTATGTCTCGCTCTAGTGTGGAGTCCACTTCCATGGCGATGGCTTCACCACTATTTACTAGACATAGATTGAGCCTTATAACCTCGTCCTTCAATTCTGCAGGCATGTCCTTCAAGCTCAACTTATTGACCTGCACTTTCCGACTCAAAGCATCGGCCACGACGTTTGCTTTCCCGGGATGATAGTTGATGCCCACATCAAAGTCATTGATTAGCTCTAACCATCTCCTTTGTCTGAGGTTGAGGTCTGGCTGTGTGAAAATGTACTTCAAACTCTTATGATCCGTATATATCTCGGTCCTCTTCCCCATCAAATAGTGCCGCCAAATTTTCAATGCCTGTACCACTGCGGCTAGTTCTAGGTCATGTGTAGGATAGTTCTTCTCGTGCTTCCGAAGCTGCCGGGATGCATATGCCACGACATGCCCTTCTTGCATGAGAACACATCCCAACCCGTTTCCAGAGGCATTGCAGTACACTGTGAACTTCTTCTGCATATCTGGCATAACCAACACTGGGGCTGTTGTCAATCTTTTCTTTAGCTCCTGAAAACTCGTCTCGCACTGTGGCGTCCATGTGAATGTGATTCCCTTCTCCAACAGTTTGGTGAGAGGTCTCGAGATCTTGGAGAATCCCTCAATAAACCGTCGATAGTATCCAGCCAATCCCAAGAAGCTTCGAACTTCCCCGACATTTTTAGGGGTCTTCCACTTCTGTATATCCTCGATTTTGGTAGGATCCACGGAGATTCCTCCCTCCGAGATTATATCTCCTAAGAAGGGAACTCTCTTCAGCCAAAACTCACACTTGCTCAACTTGGCATATAGTTGGTGTTCTCTTAGCCTCTGCAACACCAACCTTAGATGTTTCTCATGTTCTTCTTCATCATTGGAGAAGACGAGAATGTCATCTATGAAAACCACCACAAATTTGTCCAGATATTCCATGAATACCTTGTTCATGAGATACATGAAGTATGCCGGGGCATTAGTTAGCCCGAAAGGCATGACGGTGTATTCATACAGTTCGTACCGAGATACGAAAGTTGTCTTGGGAATATCAGTTTGCCTTATCTTGAGTTGGTGGTATCCCGACCTGAGATCAATTTTTGAGAACACACAAGCGCCCCTCAACTGATCAAACAAGTCTTCAATGCAGGGTAATGGGTACTTGTTCTTGATGGTTACCTCATTCAAGGCACGGTAATCCATGCATAACCTTTGGGTTCCGTCCTTCTTGGGCACAAATATCACCGGAGCTCCCCATGGTGAGGAACTAGGGCGAATATACCCCTTTTCCATCAATTCTCTCAAATGATCATTGAGTTCTTCTAGCTGCTTGGAGTCCATCCGATAAGGTCTTTTGTAAATCGGGGCTGTTCCAGGTACTA
This sequence comes from Neostapfia colusana, assembly GCA_030760725.1. Lineage (NCBI taxonomy): Eukaryota > Viridiplantae > Streptophyta > Magnoliopsida > Poales > Poaceae > Neostapfia > Neostapfia colusana. The sequence continues at coordinate 30,364,308 of JASWHV010000005.1, read as the reverse complement.
GCTCAATTGCGAATTCCACTTCACGATCGGGAGGCATACCTGGCAACTCCTCCGGAAAAACATCTGGATATTCCCTGATGGTCCTGATTTCCTCAACTTTCACCTCAACTTGATTTAATTTAATGTCCCTCCTAGGCTCGTGTATTGTTATGAACTTTACTCTTGTGCCACTAGGGTGAGTTAGTTCCACCGTTCTGGTCGAACAATGAATGATTCCTTTATGTTTGGTCAACCAACCCATACCAAAATAATATCTATCCCTTGTGAATCTATCACTATGAGGTTAGCAGTAAATACTACCCCATTAATGTCTAGGTTCACTTTGGTACACACTTGTCTTGTCCTTATTTCTCCACCTTGAGAGTTTACAGCTAGCATATGGTTCATTTGTGTTGTTGCTAGGTCATGCTTCTTAACAAACCCTTGAGCAATGAACGAGTGGGTAGCACCAGAATCAAACAGCAGGGTTGCAATGTGTAAATTGGCAGGAAACTTACCAACTACCACGTCGGGTTCCTCTTGTGCTTCCTCCATAGTGACGTGGTTCACCCGTCCTCTCATTACATTCTGCTGTTGTGGCTGCGTGGGCTTCTTCTTTGGGCACTTATGGGCGTAGTGCCCCACTTCACCACAGCTAAAACATTGCACCCCAACCTTAGGTGCCTGGCCTTTGTTGTCTTGGGGTTGGTTTGGGGGTCCTTGCACTGCTGGTCGAGGTGGATATGCGGGGCGAGGCTGCTGTACGAACTGACGTTGTGGCTGTATTGGTGCTGCCGGAGGCCTGTAGTTCGGGTTGTACCCTCTTGGTGCTGAGTAGGGTACCGCAGCACGGTTCGTCTGCCCTGCTGGTTGCTGCATCAGACGTGGGCGGGTGTTGCTCCCTGAGGCTTGATGTGACCACCCGGCCTTCCTCTTATTCTCATTTTCCAAGGCCTTTAGCTTCCTTTCTACCACAAATGCTCTGTCCACCATCTTTTGGAAGCTTTCATACTCATTTGAGGACATTGCACACTGCATCTCTGCGGTAAGTCCTTCCACGAAACAATCTTGTTTCTGCTCATCAGTCTCTATGTCCCGTGGGGCATAACGGGATAGTTGAGTAAATTTAGTGAGGTATTCCCTCACCGTCATGTTTCCCTGCTGCAGTCCCAAAAACTCCTTCCTCTTGTTTTTGAGTTCACCTCTTGGGATGTAATGGTTGCGGAAGCTACGCTTGAACTCTTCCCAAGTGTTGTTCTCGGGGTCATGATGGGCAGCCACGTAGGCGGTCCACCAATCAGCAGCAGGTCCATGCAATTGATGAGAGGCAAACAGCACCCTCTCATACCCTTGGCACTGTATGATCCTCATCTTGCTCTCAATGGTCTTAAGCCAATCATCTGCCTCCAGAGGTTCAGCAGCACTTGCAAACTTTGGAGGTTGAGTTCCTAGAAACTCACTCAACCTTGGTTGGCGTGGTGCAGCTTGTGGAGGTGGGGCTTGATGCAAGTTGGCCACCACTTGAGTCAAGTTCTGGATGAGCTGATTTTGATTCTCCAGCATTTGGTGGAGGGGATCAACTCCTTCACGGCGACCACCCTTGTCTTGGCCTCCAGAAAGATGAGGGTTGCAGGCCTCATCGTTGTTGTTAGCGGGGTTGGCAGCACGACCTTTTCCTCTTCCGGCCATCTAGCATGATCAACCAAATGTTAATTTAAAGTATTACGTATTATCTCACTACTTTCACTTGTTTGTACTTTGAAGTGTTGAATCTTTGTTATACTTTTCTGAGGGTTCATATCTCACACAAAAATAAATACAATATTATTTCATGTGGGTTCACACACCAAAGCAAAACAATCTAAAGACGAGGCTGTGGACAATTGCTCATGGCTTCCACAACTCACGTCACACACCAAGCATTAACACACCATTAACTAACGTAACGACTCGACTACTCGACATCCTTCTAATTAAGGGAAAGACTCTACGCTACTCGTATTCTTGAGCTGGCTCCTCGGGATCTTCCTCATTATTGCGGCTTCCTTCTGACTCTGCTTTGGGTGGGGAGGCTGCTGGTGGGGAAGTGCGACGACGCCTGATCGCCCGGCGATCTGGGGAGTCAGGAGTCCATGTATCATTCACGGTGACACACAGTTCATTCCCATCTCCTCTTTCTCTTGCCCTCAAGTAGGCTCGCAGCAACGCCTCCGTTTCCTTCAGGGTGTCCCGAACATCCTGAATCTCTTGCTGACACTCCTGCAGTCGAGTGCTAAGCATAGCAGCATCCTCCAAGCACAAGTCCATGTGCTCATGGGAAGTCCCTTGCTGCACTGGTGGGTACTTGTACTCTGTGGTACCACTCTCACACTGGAGGACATACATGTACTCAGTCCTGTCCAGGTGGCGACGATAGATGTGACTCTGGCAGGTGATGGCCTCCTAGGTGACATCCTTCTCCGCATCGACCTGTGTCGCTCGACAAGCTGGAGAGCGGTGGATCTTAAGCAGCTGATTTTCATGGATAATCCTCATTTCTGAACTCCATTCTTCCCGCTTCTCCCGGATGGTCCTGGTGGAGCTATAGTGTATGATTAGCTTGCCCGTATTGCCGGCGGCTTGGAGCATACGTCGAAGACGGCACAGCAAACCTCCTACAGCCAATCCGTAGGAAAGGTACTTCACCGGACGGCTCTCCTCTCTTTGGGCAAGGGAAACTACGGGAACTCTCCCTCCTGTGGACTTGCGAGCGGTGCGAATCATGCGAACCATCTAAAACAAAAAGCATTTAAACTTAGGTTAGATAAACTTTTAAACAAAAATCCTATTTTGAATGAAAGTTGGGGTAAGATGAAGGAAGTGACTCCATTAAATAACACTTTTCAACACACACCTTGTAAAATAGTTTTTAAGAAAATAGGGCCCTAAATACGTCCATTTCTACCTAGGTCCACGTTCCTACGGGCAACCTTGGCTCTGATACCACTTCTTTCACACCCGGTTTTTCCGAAGAACAACCAAGTGAATATCACATGTATGCCAGGATTATTTTCTCATACATGTGATGACAAATAGTGAAGCATCATTTATTACAAGCCAGGTGTCGAATATAAATAAGTCTTACATAGCAAATGTCTCGATGGACAATAATAAGTTCATCACAAGTAAATAAACTAGCAGCGGAATATTATTCTTGAGGGCTCCGTCACAGGCGTTGCCCGGGGGTCTCCATGAACCTAGAAACCTTCTTCGGGTCCAAAGTCTTGGTCATTATACACCACCTCATTATCTTGACCTGAGCAGCAATATAAACCAACAAATATGCAAGGTTGAGTACCGATGGTACTCAGCAAGTGTGGGAAAGTTATGTCATGCATGGCTAGAACAAGAGAAGGTTGAACTCATGGTTAAAGCACTATGCAAGTAATACCTATCACCTTAGCTTATTAAGCACCTACATTACTACACAGGTGAAATGGTCCCAAACTCCCATCCAATCATCATAATCAAATAACCATAACCTCATTCCCAATGTTAAGCTCCCCGCTTAACATCCACGACTTCCAAAACCATCCATCCTCTAATCATGAATAAGTCCAAGCCGCTCTTGACCGTGAGCACAGCTGTCATGACAGTTTTGACTCTGCAGAGTTTGTACCACTGTACCCACATGTAGTGATTTCATCCCCCGTTGCCGGGTGGACTAGAAGAACCTCCATTATTCCAGTGGCTACAAACCACATTCACACTTCCCAGGTGTGTAGCCAGGAGATCACTACGAAGCCTTTACAAAGGGATTCCCAACGAGCGTGGGCCCACTGAGGTTTCACCCCTAACAGCATACAAGAGGCTCCAACCCCGCTGCAGTGGCCCCCTCTTGAGCCTTGCGGTTCATACGGTAGTCCAGCTGACACCTATTCCCCGCACCATCCAACACACCCATACTACGCCAGGGATACACCTAATTAATTGGCCAAGCTGCCCCATCTCAGCATGTGGTTGGCACCGTAAAGCCAGGTTACATGCTCCATGAACCGGTCCTTAGGATCCAGGCAAGAACTAAACACAAACCCGAGTCTCGTGCACCCAGCACACAACCAAAACATCCAACTTGCCTTGATCCCTACCTCTACATAACTCACAATATCTCATGGTAAAATAAATTGATGATCTCATATCCCAAATATCCCATTCCAAGCATGGCTAAGCATATGCATAATAATAAATGTCATGATAAAATAAATCCCAACCCAAGCTACAAGGAAACAAGGTAATGCAATTCTAGGGAAACTTCCTAGTATGGGTTTCATATTTCATTTGACAATGCAAATAATTCTATCTACACATCCTAGCATAGGATCAAAGTGGTCAAGGACACTTGCCTCCTTCCTGCTGCTCTTGAAATGGGTAGTCCTGATCTTGGAAAGGAATAACTTGCTCTTGAGCAGGTTCTACATCATACCATCACACATAGCAAAAGAAAAACAACAATCCATAAGACATAGTTCACACTTCCACTTCATACAAGCCACACATTCACATTTATAAAGGTCATTCACAATTATATGTGTTATGGTTACTCTATGTGGGTTGATTTGTGGCTTACATGCACTTTTAATCATGTGTATATGGTTCCTACTTTTGTATTCACATTATGCTTACATACTATACATATGAGTTTCCAATTTAAATAAATTCCTTATATTTATTTACTACACCTTTTAGCTACCAAGTATGCATGAAAGGTATTTTCCTACTCCATATGGGTCTTCAGAATTTCTACCAACCCTAAACTGAATTCTTTGGATTTTAGAAACTTCATTTTTCATTTACTAGTTGCTATATTTTCAGATTTATTTCCTATGCCTAAATGTGAACTTTATTATGAAAATAACAAGACACATCATCTAAACAGAATAGGTTCTGATCTAAATATTTAATAATATATTTTTGACCTTTTCCTCTGATGTAAACTATTTTACATTTATCTTCCCTATTTTCAGAACTATTCTTTACTTAAAAATGTGTCCCTATAACTAATAAATGTGAATAATAAATTAAACAGATTCATTTCAGCCCAAAATATATTTTTATCTCACTCCAAAGTTTTCTAGGTACTGAGAAAGTTTTTTTAATTTAATTTTAACAATATGTTTTTCCCACTTTTTAAATTTTAAATACTAGCCACATATTCAATTTCCTAAATTAAATATGAAACAGGGTTAAAAAGGTAAACTCACCCCACTACAGGGTCTATAATATTATTTTCAGAATTTCCAGGGGTCTAGCTACACTTATCAGAGGAGTTTTTCCTAATTTTTATTAAGTCCAGGGGCTAAAACTGATTTATAAATGAATTTACATGATTTTCTGAAGTTCCAGGGGCTAGATCAGAAGTTTCCGGGGCTAGCTCTTATTTCCCGAGAACCCCAGGGGGTAGCACGTAAGAATCCCTGTCTGTATAACGCGGGGCTGATGTAGACCGTTCGATTTTAAACCGCGGCTGAGATTATAACGTCGAACCGGTACGCGGGGATTTAAACCCTACCGTGTGATTTAAAATAAACGGCGCACAAGCGGCCACGTCACTCTGATCGAGCCCGGGCGGCGCTGCCGGCGGCGCACGGCGGCGGGAAGCGGCGATCTCGCCGGAAACTTTCGGATCTTCGAGAATTCTTCCTAGAACTGTGATCTTATGGCATAGATCGGTGGAGGAGAGGCCGGGGATCTCACCTCGGGGGTTTTCTTGAGCTCGGAGGTCCTGGAAGATTATCGGCGACGAGGTCCGAGGTGAATTCACGGCGAGGCTCGTCGGCGCTGTGTTTACACCGCAGGTCACCGAGTTTTCTGCGCCTGCAAAGTTCCCCGGAGGCGGTGGATCAAGACCAGCGAGTTAGACCGGAATTTCCGAGCTTAGATTGGCTAGAATTCGCCGGAGAAGGCTCGGTTTCTCACCGGAGGAAAAACAGCAGATCGCGTGGAAAAACAGAACGAGGCCTGGGTTTTTATACACGGGGGATGGCGGCGGGGTGGTTTAGATCGAGTCCGCGTCGCCCCCGAGCGAAATTCGGCTGGGATTCGCAGAAATCCGGATCGGTTTGGATTCGGGGTGAGAGAGTCCGGCGCGGGCTCGAGGTAGACGAAGAACTGGCAGGCCCGCCTGTCAGTGGGAGGAAAGGGGCGCGCGCGGCTGCGGGCTGGCGCGGGTTCTAGTTGGGCCGGCTGGTGGGTTGCGGCCCACTGGCCGGTTTTTTTCTGTTTTCTTTTTTTCTTTTTCTATTTCTTCTCTGATTTGAGTTTAATTTGAATTCCAGTTTGAATTTGAATTTTTGCAAAACATGCAACACGTCCAAAAATTTTTAAATTCCCCTCTTAACATGATTTAGGGTCTTAACAAGATTTTTGGGGTGTTACACTCACCGGCGACTGAACTCCGGCGAGGGGGGTGTTTAACTCGGCGAGTTGGGGGCTAGGGCCTCCAAGTCGCTGACTTTGGAGGAAGAAAAAAGAAAGGGGTTACAGACAAAAGGGGTTTTGGGTTCTATTTATAAGGGGGAAAAGAGGAGTCCTACTCCAATTGGAGCTCAAATAGTCCTACTCAATTTTGGATCTCAACAAAACTTATCCTTTCAGTTAGGTGCGGCAGCCTTGGGGGAAATTGTGTCGGTACCCTCAGTACCGGGTACCCCTGCGCACAGTAGAAAAATCCTCCTAAGGACCTCACCCCCTCCGCAGCGGTGAGCTCTGAAAACGCCACGTGCCCAGCGGGGCCGGGCCACCCTCCTCCTCAGAGGCGAGTCCGGGCCTGCCACGCGGCCAGCGGAGCCAGGCCTCGCCCCCTCCGCATGGGCGAGCTCCGAGGACGCCACGCGTCCAGCAGGGTCAGACCTCTCCTCTCCTCATAGGTGAGCTCTGAGGGAGCCACGTGTCCAGCAGTTCCGGACCTCCCCTCTCCTCAGAGGCGATCTCCGAGGGCGCCACGTGTCCAACAGGTGTCGGACCTCACCCCCTCCGCGGAGGTGAGCTCTGAGAGCGACACATGTCCAGCGGTGACGGACCTCACCCCCTCCAAGGAGGTGAGCTCCGAGGGCGACACGTGTCCAGCGGTGCAGGACCTCAGCCCCTCCGTGGAGGTGAGCTCCAAGGGTGCCACGTGTCCCGTGGTGCCGGACCTCACCCCCTCCGCAGGGGTGATCTCCGCGGGCGCCACGTGTCCCGCGGCCCGGGGATGTGTCGACAGCGCACTTAGACAAATGGGAATTGGCTCATTTCAGCTATGTTTTTCCCATTCCCCATCATTTTTATGATTCTTTCTCCATTTCTACTTCTTTTTTAATGTTTCTCTATATGAAAAATGTATGCAATGCATGGAAACTAATTTGAGGATGTTACAGGCAGATCCGATCTACCGTGCAACAAGTGCAAGACGAGGCAGGAGGCAAACGTGTAGAAGCTAATGCGAGCAGTGCAGCAGAGAACGCAGCCAGCACGCCATCACCTTGCATGTTATGTACGTACACGCAAGCCAGGCAGCCTACCGTGAACGTGCAGTAACCATACTACCAAACAGTGGCATATGGACCTGCTGTTCCACCCACAGGGAGTGGTGTACCGCTCAGGCCAGTACCTGACACGTACTTTGCTCCAATATCCCAACAAGTTGCACCTTGCAACTTGCTTGAGCCTCCCATGCCACAGAATCATGCACCACACAAAAAACTCAGGGAATACGTGACTAGAACGCTTAGAGAGCTCGGGATGGCAACCAGAACAACTATTAGAAACTACCAAAAGTCTTACCCCGACCACTATGATAATTGTAAGAAATGAGTGAGAACTTCATTGATTAACAGGCGTCGTACATATAGAAGATAGGACTGGTGTCGTGTGCAGTTGCGGATCCGAAGGATGCGGCCTGACGTTGATCGTGCATGTGGCTGTGCCCATGCACACAACAGAAACGCCCATGCACGACAGAAGCATGTCCGGTACGCGTGCATGCAAAGAAACGACCCTGCTAAACACTCGTGTTTCAACACCCCCAGTTTGTGCATCGTGCCTGGCGATACAAAAACTGGTGCGGAAGTCCTAAACGCTGGTGTGGGAAGCCCTTTTGTCATGACATCGGCGAATTGTAGGTGTGTTGGTACATGGAGAACACGTAGCTCTCCAAGGGCCACCTTTTCACGGACAAAGTGAATATCCAGCTCGATGTGCTTCGTTCTGCGCTGATGGACAGGGTTCTGCGTGGGGTAGACCGCAGAGACATTGTTGCAGTACATCACCGTAGCTTTGTTGATGTCAATGAAGAGTTCTTGAAGGAGTTGGCACAGCCAGCAGCATTCCGCAGTCGTATTTGCGATGGCACGGTATTCAGCCTCTGCACTAGAGCGGGAGACCGTTGCTTGCCGCTTGCTGGACAAGGACACCAGGGAGTCGCCGAGGAAGATGCAGTAGCCGGATGTGGAGCACTGTGTGTCTGGGCATGCCGCCCAATCGGCGTCGGCATACGCGGTGATGGCTTGACTGCGGGACGAGTGGATCTGCAGGCCGAAGTTGATTGTACCCTTGATGTAGCGAAGAATTTGTTTGACAAGGCTCCAGTGTACATCGCGTGGCGCATCCATATGCAGGCACACTTGGTTGACTGCATAAGCAGTGTCCAGGTGAGTGAGGGTCAAGTAGTGGAGCGCTCCAGTGACGCTCCTGTAGAACAGCGCGTCGCCGGCCAAGGTGCCCTTGGTGGCTGACACTTTTGGATTGGTTTGCAGTTAGCCATGCCGGCTTGATCGAGTATGTCTTATGCATATGTTTCTTGATTGAGAAAGAAGCCGGCGTTGGTGCGTTACACATTGATGCCGAGGAAGTAGTGAAACAGGCCGAGATCCTTCATCACAAATTTTGCATGAAGACGATCTACGATCCACTACTGGAAAAACGATCATTGACGACGGCCAAATTTATTGTCGACGGGGCCGTCGTGTTTAATATTATTGACGACGGCTAGACAAAGCCGTCGTCAATAACACTGTTATTGACGACGGCCAGACGAGCACCATCATCAATAAATAATTGACGACGGCGCCCGTCGTCTTTAACTTAATTCGGGCCCACCCGAGGAGTTATTGACGACGGTGACCTAGCACCGTCGTCAATAACACAGTTATTGACGACAGCTGAACGAGTACCGTCGTCAATAAAGAATTGACGACGGTGCCCATCGTCTTTAACTTAATTCGGGCCCACCCGAGGAGTTATTGACGATGGTGACCTAGCACCGTCGTCAATAACACAGTTATTGGCGACAGCTTTACGAGTACCGTCGTCAATAAATTATTGACGACGGTGCCTGTCGTCTTTAACTTAATTCGGGCCCACCCGAGGAGTTATTGACGACGGTGACCAGGCACCGTCGTCAATAACGGGACATATAACCCGTACGCGAGCCGCGAGGCGGCCAGTGCCGCCTCCCGACTCGCGCCGAGGTCTCGTCGCCGCCGCCCTTCCCGCCGGTCCCCGCCGCCGCCGGTCTCCGCCGCCACCGCCCGAGGTAAGTCCCCCTCCCCCTCCGGCCCTCCCCCCACTCTCCCCCTCCCCCTCTGGCCCTCCCCCCGCTCCTCCCTCCCCCTCCGGCCCTCCCCCGCTCTCCCCCTCCCCTACGGCCTCTCCCCCCGCTCTCCCCCTCCCCCTCCGGCCCTCCCCCCGCTCTCCCCCTCCCCCTCCGACCTCTCCCCCCGCTCTCCCCCTCCCCCTCTGGCCCTCCCCCCGCTCTCCCCCTCCCCTTCGGCCCTCCCCCTCCGGCCTCTCCCCCCGCTGCTATGAATTCGGGTCTATCAAAGATTGCCAAGTTTGAGAATGAATGCACATTTTCCTACTGGGGCACATATTGGATCAGATTTTGTGGATTCCCGCCAGCGAGTGCGAGTGCAAACATTTTCTATGTTTTTCGTATGCGCCTTCAGAAACGTTGACCTTTCAATCCTGTTTTATTGTTCTATTGCTTGCTGTATGGTTGTATTTGCTTAACTGCTCGTAATTGACATAAGTATATAAAATCATAGCGTGTTTGAAATGTCCAAATACTTAGTTGTGGATGAGTATTGCAATCACAGAGTTTAGTGACTGGACGAGAGTATTGCAATCGCTGACTTTGGCGGATGCATCATGCCTTTTTGTATTATTTACCTTAGTAGGATTTGCAATTGGGTTCCCAAAATGATATTCTTATTAGAACAGTTTCGATATCATCTCCACAGGAGACAACTTGCCATTTTGCCATATTTGTTTCTTTAGGAAGAAATATCACCTTTTTATGTTGGTATCGTTGCCTTGTCAATGAAAGTATATAATGCACAACACCTTCTACACTAACTGTGTATGTACAGTGTATTCACATCATCAGTGCAGTTGTCAGTTATTACATACCCTCCCCCCCGCTCTCCCCCTCCCCCTCCGGCCCTCCCCCCGCTCCCCCCCTCCCCCTCCGGCCTCTCCCCCGCGAGGCCGAGGAGGAGGGCGACAGTATGTAATATGCTTAGAACTAGAAGCAATATGAATCTAACTTAATCTGAAAGTGGAGCGGGCTTGTCCACTAGCCCACTTAGTCCACCTCACCGAAAACATGCTAACGACCATCACAACGACCCGCAACTTTGCTAGAGGGTTGAAGTGGGTCTCATCCACGCGCCCGCTGGATACTGTGGACGCGCCGCACAAACCCGCTAATCCCACATATATCTGCAAGGCCCGCTTTCAGAATTCGTTCCTCTAGTGTTCAAATCAACGTATCGAGCTCTAAGACAGCACCACCTGTGAGCCGCCAACAGCCATCCAATGACGCTGGACAGGGAGGACATTTTGGAGGACGTGTGCTAGTAGAATCGCAACGGACCTGCCGATAATCAGTGTAGGTTCACCCTGGCCAAAGCACATCAAACCACCCATCGATCTCATAAGATGGCACTCATGCCGTTTCCTTTCTCTCCTTTTCGTTCTTGTTGTTCAAGTCAATCACATCCACATGCTTGGATTTGCAGGAGGCCACCAATCCCAGTTTTGTGCATTTCCTAGGCCTTGGTGGTTGTTATTTAGAAACATTTTTATTATAGTATCTTGTTATGGTTCAGAATTTATAAAATACAATAAAATTATTGGTTAGACGTGTGGTCGCAGGATCCTGCGGCGACTGCGAGCTGCAAAGCATACACCCACCGCGCCCACCAACATAGATGTGGGCAGTATCATCTGATCAACAGGGCCTGTTAAACCCACAAAAAATGAAGTGGACATAGCAGACGGTGGTGGACTGCCAACAGCCCGCCCCGCTTTCAGCTCGAAATCTAACTCACCTTAGTTGCGTTAAGGGCATCCTCAACTCTCAACTTCTTCTCTTTTAATTCAGTCCCAGTTTGTGCTCCCACCTGTCACATAACAGAAGCCATGGGTTACATCCTTTCAAAAATAAATGGGGTTCATTAAGAGTCACTACCTGGAGTCAGGGGTGACTCAGGTAGAGTTCTGTTGTCAATATTTTCAGTTGTTGTCCACTGAACCCTGAAATAATACACATGCTTCTTTTCAACTGAATGTTCTTCATCCCACTGCCAAGGCTTCTTTTCATCAAACTTGATGTCTCTCTCCCTCCCCCGGCACGCTGATCTTGGGTATATGCGTGTGTCAGCTTTAGAGATTCACTATGAAACAATGAACAGGAGTATGGAACAAAATTTTGAGCCAAAACTAACTTAGAAACAACATATGCATGAGAAATTCAAACCACTTGGTATATTTTAAAGACCAAACTCAAAAGAGAATTAATGGTGATAGCCCACCCAACCGTTCTGCAGTCCTCCTCATTATCTGAAACAAGCACATTCTATGACGGGCTGCAGGAATAACCTCAGTAATAGCCCACCCAACCGTTCTGCAGTCCCCAGCCGCTGGTCGCGCCGAGCCCTGGCCGCGCCTCGGCCGCTGCCGCTCGCCGCGCCCCGCCCCGAGCACCGCCCTGCTGTGCCGCCCTGCCCCGCCCCAAGCCCCGCCCTGCCGCGCCGCCCGACCTTAGTTGATTAATTGTTTAATTAGTATTGTAATTGATTATTGTTTAAATAATACTATGATTGATTGCGTGATTAGTTACTATAAGTAAATAAATGGGTTTCGGCCCGGTCCGGCCTGACACGACCCATTTAGGGTCTGTCACGGCCCATTTATTGGTAATGTATTAGTCAAGACAGGCACGGAGGATGGCAAGCTCCCGCGCTTGGACGCCGGGCCCTGATGGTGCGGTTTCATCTTTGACCCACTTACGACGGGGCATAACGTACGACGGCTAACCCTAGGCGTCGTAAGATAATGGCAGGCCCCAACGGGGCATAACTTAGGACGGCTGACCCACTTCTTTGTCTCTCGTTCTTTCCTTCTCTCTCGTTCTTTCCTCTCTCTCTTTTAAATGACTCATAAACGAAAGATTGACGTAAACCTATACAACATGCATCACCCGTTTCGAACGGGCCCATCTCACATGTGTTACGCATGTGAGGCGTGTACGTTCGGAATTGTCCCTTTTTGGACAGCCCAGGAGTGACCGAGGGGGCGTGGCATGTAATGAGACGCGGGTTTAGATCTAGACGAGATTTCAACGGCATAACCCTGTTGTTCTCTGCTGCACCATTTTCGGGCGTGCAGTGGAGAACATCGGGGTTATGCTGCCGAAATTTTGTTTGGATCCATACCACACGTCTCGTCATGAGCACGCTCCGCTCGATCACTCTTGGGTGGGTTTAGGACCTATGCTTTCCAATAGATGTAGGGCCGTGACATAAATAAATTATAAAGTAACTATAATTTCCTTGACATTAAACTGCAGATCCAAACATGGGTGAGGATCGTAGTTGGATGTATACCGGTTGGAAGAACAGTTCTGGTGGTCACTCGGATGAGTGGTTCGCAAAGACAGATGCTTTTGTAGATCGAGATTTTTCATTGTCAAATATCGATAAGGTGCGGTGCCCATGTACGAAATGTCAAGGTGCAAAGTGTTTGGAGGACGAGGCCCAGCTGGATCACGCTCGCCTGGTCTTCAACAACAACGCTAGGAAGCTCCTGACGCTGTCGATTTCAACGGCTCGCATTCAGGCTACGAAGGTGTACTAAAGATGCATCCGGACGAGGGTGAGCCAGGGCAGTTTAGGAATGTGGCGGACAAGTACTTGACGGAGGCACAGTACGCAGAGGTAAATTCTTTATTTTACTTTGCTTCATTATACAATTTTCATCAATGTTTTCATCCAACAACAAATGTGTGCAGGTCAGCGTACCGTGGCTTGAGTCCTGTCCGGACGCCTACAGTTCCCTGTGTGCCCGTTGGGCGAGCCAGGGCTTCCAAGGCGTGTCGATGACCCGCCGACAGAGTCGAGGGACGGACGGGAAACACCATCTTGGCGGGGACGGCTACGTATGCCTTGCTAAACGGATGGTAAGTGATACTCGAATTATATTCTAGTTAATTTCTATCGCTATCATTGTGCTAACACGTATCGATAGGAGCGCGAGATCGGTCAGGAGCCGACCGCTATCCAGGTGTGGAGGAGGGGTCACATGGGAAGTGACCCCTCGCAGCCTGATCAGCTGTCTTCTCAGACAGCGACGGAGACGTTGGTGAGTTCTTTAGTTGACTTAATTGTATTCTTTTTAAAACTTCTGATGACTTTAATTTTCTGTATTTTCAGGAAAAGTATGGGGAGGAGGTGCGGAGGCTTTGAGGCAACGATTACGATTGGCAGAACTCGCCGATCGTACCTAAAGCCGCCTATGCAAGTGGTGGCGGTAAACCTCACGGCCGGTGAGTTCTGTTGTTTTTCATTTACTTTCATGAACTTCGAGACACGAAACTTTAATACTCTTACTTCTTTGTGTAGGTTGGCCATCTTCGATGGAGTAGTAGACTCGAGGGAGGCGCGGTCTTACTCGAGGGCCTCTTCATCGCAGGGTGGATCCAGCAGGCGTGGCAGCCGCGATCTGGAGCTCCAGAGTGTCCAGGAGGAGCTCCAGAGGACGCAGGAAGCGCTGAGGCTCGCGAACGAGAGGCAGGCAGCTGAGCTTCGGGCTAGGGATGAGTATCAACACTCGTACATGCTACAGCTGCAAGCTGCCATGCAGGTAAGTTCAGATCATTGTACTCAATGTTTCTAATATATAAATGACATGTATAATAATTTACTTCATATTTGCAGGCTATGGCCACAGGACAGCCTGTTGTCTTTCCTTAGTGGGCGCCGCCACCGATACAGCTACCACAGGGGCAGACGTCAGGAGCACAGGTACAAAATTTCTCATAATAGCTGCAACTAGTTAAACTTGCTCAAATTTAGTTGAATTTGATCAAACTTACTTAAACTTAGAGAAAACTAGTTAAACATCCTCAAACTAAGTAAAATATGGTAAACTTACTCAACTATAGTCAAATATGACCAAACTTACTCAAACATAGCCAAAACTATTTGAACTAGCTCAAACACAAACACTACTAGTCCATACTTCTCAAACTTAGTAAAATATGAGCAAACTTACTCAAACATAGCCAAATCTAGCTAACTTGCTCAATTCTAACTTGTAATGAGTTTATTTAATCATATACACATTTGTGAACTTCTAATTTGTCTAACTATACATGTACATCAAAGGGATCGGCGACGCGGGCTCAGGAAACTCCATCCCCTCAGCAACCTGCGTTTGGACGAGCGCACAACGACTTCCTGGACTCCAGTGGCAGCGGTTGGGGTAGCGTAGGGTAGTGTGGCGTGCGTATAGTGTTTTTGTGCCTGCCTGTGATGTATATTTCAATTGCCTGTGATCTGGCCATCGAGCCAGGGCTGGCCTCGAAGCTAGGGCAGGATTTTCTATTTTTTTAAAAAAAATTGGAAAGCTTATTGATGACGGTTTCTGGTACTTGGCCGTCGTCAATAAGCCATTAGTATTGACGACGTCCAGGTACTAGAAACCGTCGTCAATAAGCCATTGTTATTGACGACGGCCCAGTAGAAACCGTCGTCAATAAGCCACTGTTATTGACGACGGCCAAGTAGAAACCGTCGTCAATAAGCCATGGTTACTGACGACGGTTCAAATCCTGGCCGTCGTCAATACTCTGCTCTAGCTTATTGACGACAGCCTAATTTAGCTGTCGTCAATAAGCCATTGTTATTGACGACGGCCAGGTACCAGAAACCGTCTTTAATAAGCCATCGTTACTGACGACGGTTCATATCCTAGCTGTCGTCAATAAGCTAGCTTATTGACGACAACTAGATTTAGCTGTCGTCAATAAGATTATTGACGACGGTTACCGTCGTCAATGTTATTGACGACTAATAATTGACGACAGCCAAAAACCGTCGTCTATAAAGTTTTACCGTCGTCAATAAGTTATTGACGACGGTAATGTTGTTATTGACAACGGTTTCTGGCCGTCGTCTATTGTCCGGATTCCTGTAGTGATCTGTCAGAGGAGCGTTGTGTTGGAGGCGGTGAGGATGATGTCGTCGACGTAGAGCAGGAGGTACGCCATATTGACTCTGTCTCTGAACGTGAACAAAGAAGAATCAGACCGCGTGGCCCTGAATACAGCGGCGTGGAGCTCCTTGGAAAAGGTGATGAACCAGGCACGCGGAGCCTGTTTATGTCCGTATAAAGACTTTGATAGGAGGCACACGTAGTCAGGCTTTTCCTTATTGATGAAGCCGGCTGGCTGCAAATAGTAGACACGCTCGTTAAGATCACTGTACAAGAACGAGTTTCTGTCGTCGAGTTGATGCACTGGCCACTTCAGGAGGCGGCGAGGTGAAGCACTGCACGGACGGTGGCCGGCTTGACGACGGGAGAAAATGTTTGGTCAAAGTCGATCCCGTGTCGCTGCTTGAAGCCACGCACCACCCGCCTGACCTTGCAGCGTGCAAGGGAGCTGTCGATCGGCGTTCAACTTGTTCTTGAAAAACCACATGCCTGAAATAATATTGACACATGCAGGGCGTGGGACTAAGGTCCAGATGTTATTTTGTTGAAGGGCAGAAAATTCCTCCTTCATTGCGGCAAGCCACGCTGGGTGGTGAAGTGCATCGCAAACCGATGTTGGGGCGGGTGGAGGCACAGCAGTAGCAAGTGCGGCACAGCGGGGATTGGGACCCGAATGCCTGATTGAAGACGTGTGATCATATGATGCCGAGTGGGAGGGTCGTGTGGTGGCTCAGCAGCACTGATTTGTTGGTGGATAATGGACGAGAGAATTGCAGGTGTGGGTTGTTCTGATACTTGTGTGCCAGGGAACTCGTGATGAGGTCGTTGTGTAGATGCGAGAGACTCAGTTGCATGGGCACGTGGGTTTGTTGCTAGTGCGGTGAGTGGAGCCGGTGCATGCGATGGTTGTTGGGGATAGGAACCGATAGGGCGCCTGTAGTGGGCCAGGTGGCGCATGTTTGTTGGTTGGCTGTGGAGCGAGAATGCAAGGCTGCATAGTGCGGCATCTGGTTGTACCCGAAATATTGAAGCATCTTCCCCAATGCTTCCGGATAGCCGCTGTGGTGAGAACAGTGAGATTCCACCCACCCATTCTCGAATTGTTTATCCGCTGTCATCTGTAAAAATATATTTGATAAATGTCAAATATTTATTTGAACAGTAAACCATTGAGTTATAACACAAAACATGTCATTGAACCCATAAAACTTGGAAATATAGTTCAAATTTAAACAAATTTGACTGCTGATCTGCTGCCCAACATGACAGCCCTGACCAGTTTCCATCTCAACCTGATTTAGGCCATGCTAAAGGCAAAACCAATTCTGGAGCTCAACATTAAAGTTAAAGCTAACTTCCATAGATTTCCATAAAGTATTTGCTTGGCCTAAGATCTGTCCTGGTTCAAAAGTTATGAGATGTCAAAGTTAACAGATTTTCTGGAGAAAATTGGACAGCACCTCCCTGCTTTAGGTACTGATTTGATCCAAGAATTCCAGTTAATTCTGCTCCCAATCTGACAAAACTTTATGTTACAAAGTTGTAACTCATCTCATGAACTTTTCAGATATACCTCATTTTCTATTTTTGGATTTGTATGCAGGAAGTTATGCTCAATTTACAGAGAGTTTACAGAGAGTGTTTGCTCTGCCCTGTTTTCTGGACAGTTTCAACTCTACTGCATTTTTCGATTGGTTAAGGAATGAAACACCTCTGGACCTCAACAGAAAAGTTGTAAAGCTCTTCCAAATATTTCCAGAAGTGTATCATATGACCCCAACCTCGAAATAACTCAATCTCTAACCTCTGATTAACTTCAGCCTTAATTCAGCTGAAAATAGGGGGCTCTGTCCTTAGCAGCCTATACGTTGAAAACTTGTTAACTTTGAATATCCTGATTAAGGAAAGGAGTTACATTAAGTTTTAATGCTTTGGATTAAAATTTACAAGTTTTATAATGAAGTTGCTCATTTAATGGGGTGTGACGTCGATGCGTAACCAGGTCATGTCGGTACTACGTCCTCACAAAGAAAAACCTATACCGGACTTAGCCGGCTTCGTTATTTCAGTGGCACTAAGCGTCACTCGCACACGGATGCTACACGTCTACCGTTTCGTGGTTAGACTACCTGCAGATAACTCACACAATCGTCAGACTCGGCTGCACACCGAGCCCGGTATTTATACAGTTCGTACACCCGGCCGTCATCACTCGCCCGGATGTTCTCAAGCCAAACACGCCTTGAGCTACGTGTTCATGCTACTGACCACGTGACGGGGTCTCCCAATTTGCACCAAGCACGCCAGGGACAGACGTTGCTCGAATACCCCAAACGACATGAAGAGTCGTAGAGGATATTAAAGCGGGTCGGGTTACCTGCCACCCGTGGGGCTCCACCCTTCAGCTTGTGCGCACTGGTGGACAGCGCTTACATGCACCCCACAAGACATAAAGCGTCCCGAGATGCATGATTTTCCGACATAAGCAAATAGGTTAGTATGCCACTTTCTATACACTAATAACATCCTTATATGGGCTACTAACTCGTCCCTCACTGGATTTTTGAAAAAGATGACCTTTGTAGTGCGTTAAACCTCAAGCGAGCTCTGATACCAATGCTGACACGACCCCACGGTCTTGTCGAGCCAGGATCACGCTGAGGGGTGCTGCGTTGCACAGCACCGGATAACACACATCAAAGGTACAAAGCGGAAGCAAAATTTTATTACATAAACAGGTTTATGAACATTTTTACAACAAAATGTGTTCAGTCTACACTCACGGGCGTAGACTACGCATCGAGTTCACGTTCAGCCCGTGAACGTGTCCCCGCTAGCACGCACACACACTAACACGATGGCGTGCATGACTCCCACTCGACGGGGTTCCCCTCCGGGGGTTCCGTCTCCTCCTTGGGAGTCCCCTCCTCATAGAACCTTGCAAAAGCTTCAAACACAAGCAGTGAGCACGAAGGCTCAGCAAGACTGACCCGTCTCTCCTGAACATGAAACTTCTACATGGAGGGTGATGGGTTACATGAGGCAAAATAAGTTGCAAGGACTCTCCTAATTAGTGGAACCTTACTTTCAAGTTTTAGCAGCAGGTTGTGGAGAACCTTACGCTAAGGCACATGAGAGAGCCGCAATCAAACAAGAAACACATTTCTCTCATGTACTTTGCCCGAAGTTGAAAGGAACTTTAATTAGCTCTAAACTACAGCAAATCATTAACAATCAAAGTCCATCTCTCAATCAGCAACATTTTAACATGTAACTAGCCTGTTCTTTCTACGTCACGGTACAGTGAACAAGTGGTACTTACTGACCGCGAGGGATGGCGATTATAATCGATTTACACCTGCAGGGTTACCCGAATAATCCGTCACGTATGCCCGTACTCGATGTTGCCTACAGCAACCATCACGGACGCTGTACGCAACCACCTTTCACCCGTCAGCCAACTATTGAACCGGTCCCATCATCCCGAGCAAGAGGTCTCTGCACGCGCATCTCAGTGCCGCCAGCCGATTTACACCTCAAGCTCTCAACCTACCCTCTGAACGATGGGCAATGCCTCAATACCCAGCTACCCGAGTTACATCAGTTTCCCGGTTCCCATATAGCCAGTAGGTCTTTGGTACTGTTCTAGCTTGTTCAACAGGCCCGCACACGGCTCGGTCCTCAATCGACACAAGCGGAGCTATAGCACACAGGCCCCAAAGTCCTGTTGCCCTTACTCTCCGCTCGGTCTCATTTTTCTTGCCATGTGTTTCATTTGCTATCTCTACTTAAGTCGAGTGCCTCTAGCCTATGCTCGCGAGTAGTTCCAACTACTCGACTTGTACCGAATCCTACACTATCCTAGCATTGCAGTAGCTAATCGGGGTTTTCCATCCTAATCCCACCAATGGTTTTCTTGGCTATGCAATTGGGTTTTCAAACAAAACTCCAATGCAAGAAATAGTGACACTCAAGTAAGTGCTCAAAACAATAAAAGTTTGTATAAATGTTAATGCAAACCAGAGCTTGCCTTGCTGCTCTTGGTTGTAGGCTAGCTGCTCTTCCAGAGTGACGAAGTCTAAGACTTCGGGTTCCTCCTCGACCTTAGCGACTACATGATATACAAGTATATGTATTAATTTAAATGCATTTGAATTGAATTGAAACTTGTGAAGTTTATAAGTCTTACAAGACAGACCCAATGACTGTGAAACTTTTACTGTGGCTTGGTTACAACGTAAACAGAGACTTGGCCAAGTTTTAGTTGCAGCCAAGCTCATTTGAGCTCCCCACAATTAATTATGTACTTGACCTTAGTTGGAGCTCTTATGGTGTTCTAGGGGTTTTCATGGAGCAACTCATGACTTTCTGAAAACTAGATTTTCAGAGGGTTCTAATGGAGTTGGTCACACTTAATTTGAGGGTTCTTAGCTAGAGATATGAGCTAAACAATTTCAGAGAAATTCTGAGAATGTTTATGAACATTTTCTATTTTCTCTGGAACAGTTTTATTAATCACATCATTAGGTGGATCAAATGAGCTCAAATGGATCTGAAATTTTTATGGTAGTTCAGGGATATTTTGGTGAACATACCAGAAAAATTTCAGAATTTTCCTCCAAAGGATTCTCCAGTTAAAATTCCAAACATTTTAAATTTTGAAGAATTAATTATGGAGAAATACGGATTTTCATGAAGTGAAACTTGATTTTCTGGAAAGTACTCAGAGAGCTTAATCCAACAAAATTTGGTTCACTCGATTTGGATTTCCTAGCCAAAGTTATGAGGATTTGAAGTTTGAATAAAATCTGAAAATTGGGAAAAGTTCAAATCTGCCGGTGGGTCCACGGGGACACGTGTTGGGCGCTGGAGCGACGGCACACCGGGGTCCACGGAGTTTTTGCACGCCAGCACACCAGATCCGAGCCGCAGACCGATCCTGATTTAAAATCCGAGCTGCTGACGGTTGGGGCCCACCCCTTCATCTACCTCTCGCCCTCCCCGCGCTCTGCCGCCGCGACACCTCGCCGGAGAGCTCGCCGGCAGCCTCTGTGGTGCTTCGAACTTCATGATTCTGGCCGCCCCTGCCTACTTCCACTCGGGGAACTTGATTACGGGCTCAGTTCGTCATGAGAATGGCCGGCACATGGTCGGCGACGAGCGGCAGCTTCGGGAGAACTTCGGCCGTGTCGGCCGACCTCCCTAGCACCCCAACCGATCGAGCTAAGGATCGTCGAGCACCAGTGGACCTTAGGAAAGGTCGACATGATCTCCACGGAGCTCGGGAAGGGTTGTGTTGGGCTGTCACCATGCGACCTAGGCCAGAAATTTGGATTTCTCCTAAAACTCGAAGAACAGCGGTTTCCCTCAACGGTTCTTTGTGGTTCCTGCTCCTATGGACTCGCATGGGTACCAAGAAGTGATTCCCTCCACGAGAGGATGGGTGGTGCAGCATGGGTTACGAATTTCGTGGATCGGTTCAGACTCCACTTTTGCACACCGTCGCAAAAACATGAAATTCCGGCGTGAGCAGTCTATGTCATGCCGCCGGAGCTTGCGGAAATGGAAGAGGGACTGAAGGCGAACCTCTTTGCTGTTCACAGCTCGGCGAACGGTAGGCTGTGGTGGCCGGACGGATCGTTCCCGCGGTGGCGGCTCGAGCTGAACCAGCAGAGGAATGATCATCGCGGTGGAGCTCAGAGAGAACTGCTCCGGGCCTGGAACCGGCGCGAGGGCATCGAGGATGGCTTGGCGCACCTGGTGCTGGTCTCAGATTGCCGGGAGGATCACTGGATCGGTCGGGCGATGAGGGACCGAGAGCTCAACTGGGCGGCGAGGAGTTTCAGTTTGTTGGGCGAGAATGTGTCGGGGCAATGGAGGGGAGCACCGGCGACCGCTCGGGCGCGTAGATAAAGGCCCCGAAAGTCGGTTCAGTGGCTGGGAGCGGCAAGCAGCTGGTGGCCTTGCCGTTTCTTCGCCGTGGCGGCAGCTCGGTTCAGCGCAAGAACCCGAGTGCAGTGTTCAGTCGGCTGAGTTCTCTTCAGTGGCTGACAAGTGGGTCCCACTCCCCTTTTAACCTCTGAACTTAACTCCATATTACTGTGGTAAACAGTAATCCCCACAATGCCCATGGTGATTTGAATTATTCACCCCTGAGCCATTTGAATTGGTTAGAGTTCAAATTGGGTTTGGTTTGACTAAATTTGCAGCACATGTTCAGTTTGAAATTCAAATAAAATTTGAATTTGCTATACCTAGCTCATGTCAAGATCAACTCCAAATGGAGTGAAAATTGGTGTGTGAGCTCACAAAAATGTTCTGAGTGAGAATATGTCTCCCATTTTTGAATTCATGGGGTAAAAACAGTTTGAATTTGAATTTTAGTTCAAACTACCCTCTTTCTAGCTATACCCAAAAGTACCTCAAAAAGGTTTTGAATTTGGGTGAAACTTGGCATGGACATTACTAGCAAAGTGTAGGAGTTTTTTCATATGTCCAGCCCCTAGATGATGCATGTGGGAAATGCCACTTTTGCATTGTGTGAGTTTGTTCTCTAATGATCATGTTAATAATGGTTACTTGCTCATCAAATGTGTTCATCAACTTTCTTCAAATGAGGTGTGTGTGTGTGTGTGATGATGAACACTTTGGAATGTTTCAAAAACTGAGGCCTTTACATTCCTCCCCCCTTAAAAGAATCTCATCCTGAGATTATAAGGTGAAAACGAGAGAGAGGACGGTGGAAAATTACCGGATATGCGACGTGAAAAAGTCGGGGTAGTTAGCGCGAAGAAATCCTTCGCTCTCCCATGTCGCTTTATCCACGGAGTGATTACTCCATAGAACTTTGTAAAACCACAATATACGGTTGCGTGTGGTTCGGGCCTTTTCATCTACAATCTGAACCGGTTCCTCTCGGTACGTGAGATCCGGTTTCAGTTCTTCAATGTCCTCCAGCTGAACGGTAGTTGATAGCTTAAGACACTCCTCAGCTGGGAAATATGAAAGACGTCGTGCACACCGGAAAGTGCTTCTGGTAATTTCAGCCGGTATGCTACCGATCCACATCTTTCTGTAATCTGAAATGGACCGATGAATCGGGGTGCCAACTTTCCTCTCACCCCGAATCTGTTCACGCCCTTCATTGGAGACACACATCCCCGACTTCGAATTGTAGTGGGCGCCTTCTCCGGTCCACATATTGCTTTTGTCGGGATTGGGCGGCTTTTAGGTTCGCTTGAATCAGTAGAACCTTTTCCTCCGCATTGTTGACAAGATCAATCCCGAAGGTAACCCTTTCGCCAGATTCACATCAATTCAGTGGTGTGCGGCATTTCCTCCCGTATAGCGCCTCGTAAGGCGCCATCTTGATGCTGGCTTGGTACCCATTGTTGTACGAGAACTCGGCTAACGGCAAGTGATTATCCCAATTCTTGCCGTGGTTGATAGCGCAAGCTCGTAGCATATCTTCTAGAATCTGATTTACCCGCTCGGTTTGCCCATCTGTCTGGGGGTGGTATGCTGAAATACGGATCAGATTCGTCCCCAATGCAGCGTGTAGCTGCTCCCAAAAACGGGACACAAATAAAGTGCCCCGGTCCGATATGATGGTATGGGGTACGCCGTACAAGCATAGGATCCGTGAGATGTACAGTTCAGCTTTGGTGTTGACCAGGATGAAATGGGCAACTTTGGTGAGCCGGTCGATGATCACCCACACAGAATCATGTTTCAGAAAGGTGGTGGGTAAACCGATGATGAAGTCCATGCTCACATCCTCCCATTTCCAGGCAGGAACGCCCAGTGGTTGTAGCAGTCCCGGTTTCCGCATATGATCTGCCTTCACCCTTCGACATGTATCACACTCGGACACGTACTTTGCGATCTCCCGCTTCATCCGTGTCCACCAAAACTTGCTTCTGAGTTGTTGATACATTTTGTTGCTGCTGGGGTGAATAGAAAACTTTGATAAGTGAGCCTCATCAAAGATTTTCTTCCGTAATTCCGAGTTACGGGGTACGACGATCCGGTCCTTGAACCATAGGACGCCGTCTCCATCTTTCCGGAAACATTTCAGCTCCCCACTGTCTACACGTCTCCGCAAATGCGACATGCCCTTGTCATGTTTCTGAGCTGCCGATATCTCTTCACGGCTGGTGGGGATCAAAGCTAGGTTGTAGAGAGCTCCATGTGGAATCACATGCAGTAGTGGTTCGCTCTCTTCCAACGGTGTGATGGTCAGATTGTTGACGTGTGACTTGCGACTCAGCGCATCCGCCACTACGTTTGCCTTGCCAGGGTGATAATGGATTTCTATTTCGTAATCCTTTATCAATTCTAACCATCTTCGCTGCCTCATGTTCAGCTCCTTCTGAGTGAATATGTACTTGAGGTTTTTGTGGTCGGTATATAAATGTATGAGGTTACCGAGTAGGTAGTGCCTCCACATTTTCAGTGCAAGTACCACGGCAGCGAGCTCCAAGTCGTGAGTTGGATAATTCTGCTCATGGTTTCTAAGCTGCCGTGATCCATACGCGACCACTCTTCGGTCTTGCATCAGCACACATCCGAGCCCAATGCCGGATGCATCGCAGTACACATCGAACGGTTTTGTTGTGTCTGGCTGCACCAAAACCGGTGCTGATGTCAGGTGCTTCACTAATGCCTTGAACGCTGCTTCACATGCTGGACTCCAAACAGATTTGGTAGCCTTCTTTAGCAGCTCCGTCATAGGCTTGGCAATCTTTGAGAAGTTCGGAATGAACCTCCGATAATATCCCGTGAGTCCGAGGTAACTCCGTACCTCGTGAACAGTTCTCGGGGATTTCCAATTCAGCACTTGTATGATCTTACTCGGGTCTACAGTGATACCCTCCACTGAGATGATATGCCCGAGAAAAGGCACTTGCGATATCCAGAATTTGCATTTGCTGAATTTCGCGTATAGTTTGTGATCCCGCGGCCGTTGCAAGACTATACGCAGATGCTTCTTGTGATCTTCCTCCGACATGGAATATACCAGGATGTCGTCGATGAAGACCGTGATAAACTTGTCCAGCTCCGGCATGAATACCGAGTTCATCAAATACATGAAGTGAACTGGAGCATTGGTGAGGCCGAAGGACATGACCAGGTACTCATAAAGCCCGTACCTCGTCGAGAAAGCCGTTTTCGGAATGTCCTCAGCTCGTATCTTAATCTGATGGTACCCGGATCTTAAATCCATCTTGGAAAAGATCTTTGCTTCGACCAACTGATCAAACAACGTGTCGATACGTGGCAACGGGTACTTGTTCTTGATGGTTACGGCGTTTAATGGACGATAGTCCACGCACAGCCGCAACGTCTTATCCTTCTTTTTAACAAATAATGCCGAACAGCCCCATGGTGAGGAGCTCGGCCTAATAAAACCCTTCTCCAGCAGGTCCGTTAGTTGAGTCTTCAGTTCAACCAATTCCTTGGGCGCCATCTTGTATTTCCTTCGGGATATTGGCATGGTTCCCGGTGCAAGTTCAATCTTGGACTCCACCTCTCTATCGGCCGGCATCCCCGGTAAATCTTCCGGAAACACGTCAGGGAACTCTCGGACCACTGGAATATCTTCCAATCTGATAGTTGTGGTTTGATAGACACTTGGAAGTTTTATTCTGGACTGTCCAGAAATAAGGAGTGAGATCCGTGCACTTCTGAGTTCAAGTGCACGATTCGAAGGACGGTGTCTAAAACAGCGCCATGGCGGTTTAACCACGACATCCCTAGGATGACATTGACCTTCTATCCCTCTAAGATTATGAGAGACGTTGGGTATACTCTACCCGCTAAGCATAATGGTGCTTTGGAAATCATTACGCTTGCTGAAATCTTCCCACCCGGTGAACAAATCAAATATGGACTATTGGTGGGTAGTATTTGCATGCTGTGCTTAGCAATGAAAGCTTGGCTAATAAAATTGTGTGTGGCGCCTGAATCAAACAATACTATGGAGGGATGTTGGTGGAGTTGGAACATACCCGCAAGGATTGGCTCACCCTCCGGCACGTCCTCTATGGCAAGTTGGTTTACAGGGCCGGGCCTAGGGTTCGCCCGCCGCACATTAGTAGGGTTCCGGGGCTGATTCCTCCCGGTAAGTTGCGGTGCAACTCCGCTGCCTTGTCTCTCCGGACAACTGCTGGCGAAGTGTCCTGGACGACCACATTTGTAGCATGTGACCGCTGCTTGTCCGGTGCTTGGGGGACGAAAGCCCAGCATGTGCTGCTGAGGTGCATACGCACGCGGCATCGCCCGCTGCTGCTGTTGTTGTTGCGGAGGTGGTGCTGGCAGTGCCGGCCTGAATGCCGGTGAAGAATATGGCCGACTGCGGAACGGCATCGACCTCTGTGGTGGCTGCCAGCGTGAACCTGATGGTGGGCGATTCACCATCCGAAATTTCTGAGAAGGACCGCCTCCTTCTCCACTGCTTTGCGGCGCGCTTCGCTTTCTCTCCGCTGCCGCTAACTCCTTGCCGGAGTCCTCCTGAACAATCGCAGCATCAATTATGTCGTTGATGCTGCCGCGATTGAACATCGCCAGCTGGTCCTTCAGGAGCGGATTAAGCCTCTGGTAGAAGTGGTCCCACCGCTTCTCGTCAGTATCAGCGTGATACGACGCGTAGAGCGTGAGATCATTGAACGCCCTGGAGTATTCCAGCGCATTCCGGCTCCCTTGCTGCAGGTGTAGAAATTCCTGCGTCTTCCTCTTCATGAGACCCGGCGGTATATGATAGGCCCTGAAGGCCGTCCGGAACTCCGCCCAGGTCATAACTCGGTTGGTGGGCTGTGAAGCACAGAAGTTTGCCCACCACGCGCTCGCGGATCCCTGGAGCTGTTGAACCACGAACTGAGTCTTGCGCTGCTCACTCACTTGGAGCAGCCCGAACTTTATCTCTATCGTGTGGAGCCAGTTGTCCGCATCGAGGGGTTCATCCACCCTTGAGAAATACCGGGGGATGGGTGGCTAAGAAGTCGGAGTAGGAGCTTTGTTGATGCTCCTCACGATCTTGATGTCTCTCTGGTCGAGACGTATTGGCAATGAGGGTCTGTAGCAACTCCGTATGCTTCTGATGAGATCCCGCCATTGCTGCTACAATATCCACCAAAGTAACCGTTGGCGGTGGCGGTGTTTGCTGTTGCTGTTGCTGCTGTTGCTGCTGCTGTCCCGAGGAGTCCTCGGGAGGCTGTTGGGAGGTTTCTCCCCCTTGACTAGAACCCCCAACGTCCGGGTTGGCACGAGTACGAGTCATTCTCTGCTGGTGGCTCCGGATCTACAACCTCCTCTCCCATCTCGGGTTCTCCCATTGCTGGAAGACCCAAGACCACCGGTATGCCCAATACCGGAGGTACGAGGTCCTGCAACGCGTGCACCTCGTCCATTGCCTGGTTGTAGTCTTCTTCCCAACCTTGCCCTTCCTCAATAGCGTCGTCCCGCTCTTGAGTAAGGACCTCATTCTTCTGGGTCAGAGCCTGCACCTGTTCTCGCAGCGCCGCGATGTCAACACGGCTTTTCTTTTTCGCCTTCTTCAGACGATGCAACTGATTATGCTGTTCATTCAGTCGCTTGATCGTCGGAAGGAGCACATTGCGGAGTGCGCTGTGAGCACTCTCGAAATGGTCTCCACGGCTTGTGCTCTCCTTGAGCTCTGCGGCGAGATGCTCCGTATGAACAGCTTGGCTGTCCCTCACGGTCTTTCCCGCCCTCATTTGGAGGCTGAGGTTCGCCTCCGCGGGGCTGTACCTTGGGCAACCCGGATCGGTTGCCTCCCGGTACCTCCCTTCCCACACATGATGAGCCCGTCCCTCCACCGGAACGAGCGCGTATGGAGTACCCTCCATAGCTCTCACGTGTAGCTGGCAGAAATGCGACATGGTGTCGCAAGCAGCCACTTGCCACTTCCCCTCCGGTTGTCTACCTCTCACCGTGACGGTGAACGGCGCCCAACCGGTTGGCGTAGGCCTTGCAGGAACCTCGACATGGATTGTCCACGTCTTGTTCCCCTCCTCGCCTTCTTCCTTGGTGAAGTACTGCAGCATCTGGTTGTACCCGAAATATTGAAGCATCTGCCTCAATGCTTCCGGATAGCCGCTGTGGTGAGAACAGTGAGATTCCACCCACCCGTTCTTGAATTATTTATCCATTGTCATCTGTAAAAATATATTTGAGAAATGTCAAATATTTATTTGAACAGTAAACCATTGAGTTATAACACAAAACATGTCATTGAACCCATAAAACTTGGAAATATAGTTCAAATTTAAACAAATTTGACTGCTGATCTGCTGCCCAACATGACAGCCCTGACCAGTTTCCATCTCAACCTGATTTAGGCCATGCTAAATGCAAAACCAATTCTGGAGGTCGACATCAAAGTTAAAGCTAACTTCAATAGATTTCCAGAAAGTATTTGCTTGGCCTAAGATCTGTCCTGGTTCAAAAGTTATGAGATGTCAAAGTTAACAGAATTTCTGGAGAAAATTGGACAGCACCTCCCTGCTTTAGGTACTAATTTGATCCAAGAATTCCAGTTAATTCTGCTCCCAATCTGACAAAACTTTCTGTTACAAAGTTGTAACTCATCTCATGAACTTTTCAGATATACCTCATTTTCTATTTTTGGATTTGTATGCAGGAAGTTATGCTCAATTTACAGAGAGTTTACAGAGAGCGTTTGCTCTGCCCTGTTTTCTGGACAGTTTCAACTCTACTGCATTTTCGATTGGTTAAGGAATGAAACTGTAGGATCGAAGAGCACGTGAAAAGCTACCAGAGGGGGGTGAATGGTAGATTAAAACTTTTCGCAGCGGAAACAACAAAAACCCCTCAGCAAAAAATCAATCGGTTAAAGAAACCGTGTGTGCAAGTGTTTTCAAACATGTTCAACCGTGAAAAATCAAGTAGAGAGGTAGAGAATCAAGTCACGGATCTAATGCAACAAGAATCACTTGAAAACACGAAGTAAAACTTGTGATACAATCAAAACATTAAACAAAGATCAATCTGTTCTACCCGATATAAAACAGATATGCAACGCTGCAAAGAAACTCGTGTATCTCAAAAACTACAGATCCGAAGCGAAGACAACCCAAAAAGAATCACGTTAATTGGATATGTAAAACTCGAGTTATGAATGAAATACCGAAGCAACGTCGGTCTGTCCAGAAACTCGGCGAGAAAGACTTGACGAAAAACAAATCGGACGAACAAGGCACAAAAGCTCCTCGAAACTATGAACTTTATTCAATAGAAACACAAGAGGAACAGCCCAAAGTTCTCTACACACGAGAGCTCTGGCCTCCCTTGCTTTTATAGCCAGCCCTCAGGTTAAACAATCCAATCTAGGACTCCTACTCCTAATTGGACTCGTATCCTAACTTACCATAACTGCTCAGGACTCTCCTATTCGCAGATAGAAGCAATCGTGAGACTTCCAAACACCTTAGGAACGTCCTAAACATTACTAAAACAACTCAACTTCGTGCGTAGCATGAAATCCTATCATAACCAACTCAAATCTTCCATATTTGAGCCATATCCGACTCAGCCTCAGCCTGAGTACGCAATCCAGCCGGTTGGACCTTTCCGACCAATTCTTTACGTCCACTTCTCTTCATCACGCCTTGGAACAATGTTGCCACGTCCATGCACTCCTTGCACACGTGCAAACACCTTCCAACGACGTACACGCAACCTTCATATGCACTGCCCTTGATCCAAATATGCTGCGCGACCTCCCGATCAACTCAACCACAGCTCCTCCCGAACTTGGTTGTTGGAACCTCATCTCCTCCCTGAGACTAGTCCAAGAATCCCGTCACCAGCCATGTCTTGAACTCAAGCAACACCTGCACATGAATAAACAACCAATTCTTCCGAACACAAGTCCTCGACTTGACTCACGTTAGTTCGAAAACCACAACACCTTACATGAGCACGTCACATAAGCATGTTGCAAACCATATCAAATGATAACAGCCATAACCATCAAAACACACCAAAAACTTAGCAAATTAATACTAAGCAAACCTTCCCATAAAAGCAAGTTTGAAACATTGCGAGTTAAATACAAAAACAAGACGCTGCAGTTCTACGAGTTGAACTTCACGGGAGCTCCCTAAAAACAAGTTCCGGACCTCACAGAAGCTCTCCGGACCTTGCAGGAGCTCTCCGGACCTTGCGTCGGACCTTGCCAACACTTGGCAGACCTAACAAAGAACTTGTCGGACCTTGCCACAGAAGAATGTTTTGGCAATATTCAAAACTTTGAATGTTAATGCTAACTTTTATCCAAATTGCCAATGTATTCAGCACACATAGGTCTCACAGAAACACCTCTGGACCTCAACAGAAAAGTTGTAAAGCTCTTCCAAAGCTTTCCAGAAGTGTATCATATGACCCCAACCGCGAAATAACTCAATCTCTAACCTCAGATTAACTTCAGCCTTAATTCAGCTGAAAACAGGGGGCTCTGTCTTTAGCAGCCTATACGTTGAAAACTTGTTAACTTTGAATATCCTGATTAAGGAAAGGAGTTACATTAAGTTTTAATGCTTTGGATTAAAATTTACAAGTTTCATAATGAAGTTGCTCATTTAATGGGGTGTGACGTCGATGCGTCACCAGATCATGTCCGTACTACATCCTCACAAAGAAAAACCTATACCGGACTTAGCTGGCTTCGTTATTTCAGTGGCACTAAGCGTCACTCGCACACGGATGCTACACATCTACCATTTCGTGGTTATACTACCTGCAGATAACTCACACAATCGTCAGACTCGGCTGCACACCGAGCCCGGTATCCATACAGTTCGTACACCCGGCCGTCATCACTCGCCCGGATGTTCTCAAGCCAAAAACGCCTTGAGCTACGTGTTTACGTTACTGACCACGTGACGGGGTCTCCCAAATTTCACCAAGCACACCAGGGACAGACGTTGCTCGAATACCCCAAACGACATGAAGAGTCGTAGAGGATATTAAAGCGGGTCGGGTTACCTGCCACCTGTGGGGCTCCACCCTTCAGCTTATGCGCACTGGTGGACAGCGCTTACTTGCACCCCCCAAGACATAAGGCTCCCGAGATGCACAATTTTTTGACATAAGCAAATAGGTTAGTATGCCACTTTCTATACACTAATAACATCCTTATATGGGCTACTAACTCGTTCCTCACTGGATTTTTGAAAAAGATGACCTTTGTATTGCGTTAAACCTCAAGCGAGCTCTGATACCAACGCTGACACGACCCCACGGTCTTGTCGAGCCAGGATCATGCTGAGGGGTGCTGCGTTGCACAGCACCGGATAACACACATCAAAGGTACAAAGCAGAAGCAAAGTTTTATTACATAAACAGGTTTATGAACATTTTTACAACAAAATATGTTCAGTCTACACTCACGGGCGTAGACTACGCATCGAGTTCACGTTCAGCCCGTGAACGTGTCCCCGCTAGCACGCACACACACTAACACGGCGGCGTGCACAACTCCCAGTTGACGGGGTTCCCCTCCGGGGGTTCCGTCTCCTCCTTGGGAGTCCCCTCCTCATAGA
Organism: Neostapfia colusana; assembly: GCA_030760725.1. Lineage (NCBI taxonomy): Eukaryota > Viridiplantae > Streptophyta > Magnoliopsida > Poales > Poaceae > Neostapfia > Neostapfia colusana. The sequence continues at coordinate 30,333,232 of JASWHV010000005.1, read as the reverse complement.
ACCCTGCAAAAGCTTCAAACACAAGCAGTGAGCACGAAGGCTCAGCAAGACTTACCCGTCTCTCCTGAACATGAAACTTCTACATGGAGGGTGATGGGTTACATGAGGTAAAATAAGTTGCAAGGACTCGCCTAATTAGTGGAACCTTACTTTCAAGTTTTAGCAGCAGGTTGTGGAGAACCTTACGCTAAGGCACATGAGAGAGCCTCAATCAAACAAGAAATGCATTTCTCTCATGTACTTTGCCCAAAGTTGAAAGGAACTTTAATTAGCTCTAAACTACAGCAAATCATTAACAATCAAAGTTCATCTCTCAATCAGCAACATTTTAACATGTAACTATCCTGTTCTTTCTACGTCACGGTACAGTGAACAAGTGGTACTCACTGACCGCGAGGGACGGCGATTATAATCGATTTACACCTGCAGGGTTACCCGAATAAACCGTCACGTACGCCCGTACTCGATGTTGCCTACAGCAACCATTACGGACGCTGTACGCAACCACCTTTCACCCGTCAGCCAACTATTGAACTGGTCCCATCGTCCATGCACTCCTTGCACACGTGCAAACACCTTCCAACGACGTACACACAACCTTCATATGCACTGCCCTTGATCCAAACATGCTGCGCGACCTCCCGATCAACTCAACCACAGCTCCTCCCGAACTTTGTTGTTGGAACCTCATCTCCTCCCTGAGACTAGTCCAAGGATCCTGTCACCAGCCATGTCTTGAACTCAAGCAACACCTGCACATGAATAAACAACCAATTCTTCCGAGCACAAGTCCTCGACTTGACTCACGTTAGTTCGAAAACCACAACACCTTACATGAGCACGTCACATAAGCATGTTGCAAACCATATCAAATGATAACAGCCATAACCACCAAAACACACCAAAAACTTAGCAAATTAATACTAAGCAAACCTTCCCATAAAAGCAAGTTTGAAACATTGCGAGTCAAAAGCAAAAACAAGACGCTGCAGTTCTACGAGTTGAACTTCACGGGAGCTCCCTAAAAACAAGCTCCGGACCTCACAGAAGCTCTCCGGACCTTGCAGGAGCTCTCCGGACCTTGCATCGGACCTTGCCAACACTTGGCGGATCTAACAAAGAACTTGTCGGACCTTGCCACAGAAGAATGTTTTGGCAATATTCAAAACTTTGAATGTTAATGCTAACTTTTATCCTAATTGCCAATGTATTCAGCACACATAGGTCTCACAATCTCCCCCTTGATGAATGCATTGGCAACACCAATTAAAATCCAAACATTGGCTCATGAAAAGTTTTGAAAAGCTTTGAAAACTCATTTCTCCCCCTTTATTAATTTCTCCCAATTTGTTAAAATCAGAGAAGGAAGAAAGTGTATAACATATGCAAAGTGTAAAAAATCTCTCCTTATACATATTTCTCCCCCTTTGACAATGTATTCAGCAAGGTTCAAAAGAGAAATTTTTAAATGTTATGAGCATATTATAACATATACATACAAAACAAAGCTCATCCAAGTCATACTATCAGGTTACTTACACTATCACATCAATGAGATACATAAAGTAGTGTAAGCCATGCTACAGATCAAATGTATTTTTCAGTTTAAGCAAGTCATGATCTCCCTTACTCAACTATTTCAAAACCTGAAAACATGACACTTGTTGCTGCATTTTTATTATTCATAATCATTTAAAGCACAAAGTTGATCATATGATATTTGCAAGAGATTATATGCCGCATCAGCCTTATTCTAACCAACCAAGCCAAGCCTATGTCATTTGACAATCAGAAGCTTAAGGACATGGTTTTAGTCATACACAATTCCTTCCAAGTTCATATCTTAGTGCAATGATAAGCAATCTCAAAAGAAGAAGTGCGATGCATGCATATTCTCTTGATCTTTTCTCAAATTTTTATTTGAAAACTCAACATGTGAGCTGATCACTTGATTAATTTTTTATGATTAAAAGCACTTGTGAGCACGCAACAAGTTCAAAACAGCAAGAAAGTTCGATCATGACCAGATTTAGTGTAAGTAATTATTCCAATTACTAGTCATGGCAAAAAATACAAAATGTATAACATGAGTAATGTAGTAAGAACTTTCAGCCTGTAAAAGGAATCACAAAGTCATATACGTATGAAATACTATGCTCATATTATTTTAGTTTCAGATTCACACATAGACTTTCAAAGTTTCAAAAACTTCCCCTCAATTTAAGCCATGAGGATGCATAACCCCTATTTCACTACGAATGAAACAAAAACGAGTGAAATCCAAAGGTTTTGTAAAAATATCAGCCAATTGTTGTTCGGTATCGACATGGTGAAGCACAATGTTTCCTTTTTCAACATTATCACGAAGAAAGTGATACCTAATGTCAATGTGCTTAGTTCTAGAGTGTTTCACGGGGTTTTTAGCAATACAAATTGCACTAGTGTTATCACAAAACAGTGGAACACTATCTAAATCAACCCCATAGTCCTTAAGTGTTTGAACAATCCAAAGAATTTGTGAGCAAGCGCTAGCCGCAGCTACATATTCAGATTCGGCCGTGGATTGTGCAACTGAACTTTGTTTTCTAGAGGACCAAGCAACAAGTGAATTACCAAGAAAATGACAAGCACCCGAAGTACTTTTCCTATCAATCCTACAACCCCCAAAATCAGCATCCGAAAAAGCTTTCAAAGAAACGGTTGAGGAAGAAGGAAGAAAAATGCCAAATTCTTGAGTTCCATGTAGGTACCTGAGAATCCTTTACCTCCTTGATAAAGCCGACTGCCAGGAGCTTGGTGGTCTCCTAGCCGATGGCTCGGCGCCTTTCCTCGTCAAAGCGTTGGAGCTTTTTTCATGGGCCTAGAGCCCGGTACGAAGTTCAGCTTGTGCTCGGCGACTTCTCTTGGGATGCCCAGCATGTCGGGGGTTGCCTGGTGAAAACGTCCCTGTTTGCGCGCAGGAAGTCAAGGAGCGCGCTTTCCTATTTGGTGCTGAGGGCGATGCCGACTCGCACCATCTTGGCTTTGTCCTCCAGGTTGAATAGGACGACCTTCATGTCCTCTGTGGGCATGAAGGCTCCCGAAGCTGAAGACCAGTTGGAGTTCAGTCGGTCATCCACGATTGCTTGCGCCAGCTCCTAGAGCTTGGCAGCTGCCACTGCTGCTGTTGCCTGTTCACAACTGCATTGCTTGCATATGAGGGCTTGCCTGAACTTGGCGCTTATGGTAACGACTCCGTGTGGGCCTGGCATCTTTAGCTTGAGGTAGGTATAATTGGGAACGGGCATAAATTTCACATAGCAGGGTCGCCCAATGATGGTGTGGTAGGCGCCGTTTAGATCCGCCACCTCAAACGTGAGCGTCTTGGTGCGGAAGTAGGTCACGTCCCCAAACGTGACGGGGAGGTCGATCTAACCCAGAGGGTCACTTGCTTTCCAGGGATGACACCGTGGAAAGGCACCCGGGTTGGTGTGACACCCGGTTCCGAAAACAGAACCAAGTTAATGCATATGTGTGCCCAGGATGTTCATCACACATACACATGTAATCCACAAACTGAATTCAGAATATAACTACGAATAAATAGTGTTTAAGTACTTTATTACATTGACTCATCGTCTCACTCATGAATCTCTAACTTATTCTTGCAGCGGAAGTCTCTAAACAACAGCGGAAATAACTAAATAGCAGCAGGCTCCATCTTCAACTCCACAGGCATGTTGACAGTAGTTCGCACGCCTAGTACTCTCCATGGTCCATGAAGTACTCTTCTCCTGTTGCTTATGTTTATGTGATAATGCAAGGGTGAGTACATGTCGTACTCAGCAAGTGCGGGAAAAATATGACATGTAGCTTACAACAAGATATGGAATAAATAGACTCATTGCAGCAAGCAAATTTTATTTCACAAACATGATTAAAACCAGCAACTATTTCTAAGTGATATTTATCCCAATATAACCAAATAAAACAGCAACATTCCTCCATCATGATTCACCATTTATGAAGTCTCAACCAACCATTAATCTTTCTCAAGTTCATCTCATGCTCATAAATATTCATAACCGTCTCATATTCATATAACCGAAGCCAAACTTATTTTCATGACTCAAAACAGTCCCAAAACCAATCCCAATGACCATACCATAACCATACCGAATATCCATCCCAAGTTTTCCCTCTAATCATGTGAGTTGGCCAGGTTCTTGTGACCAGAAGCACGGCTATCATGATAGTTTTACACTCTGCAGAGGTGGCACCACTTTACCCACAAGTTTGTGATTTCGTCACCCATCGGCGACTGCAAAACCTCCATTATACCAGTACACAACCGTCGGTGTATGGCCAAGAGATCACAAAATAGCCTTTACGAAGGGGCTACTAGATGTATGGACTCACTAAAGTTTCACCGGCATGCTCGAATCACCATTGTCCCACCCACGGGCCCCCTCTTGTGCCATGCAGTTCCCAGGGAAGTCCCTCTCGACTCCCATTCCCCGCGCCATCCACGGTCCATACCAAGCTAGCAACACACCCAATTAGTCAGCTAAGCGGCACCCATATTTGGCCTTGTGGTGGCACTGTTTTCCTGGCAAGTGCCTGGCATGAACCGGTCCTTAGATCTAGCAAGTAAACCACCATCTCATTCAGCAACATCCACGAACCAAGCTTGCCTAGATCTCCCCCGATTCCATGCTCATTAACATCATCAAGTTCTCATCATCATTATTCATATGAGTGCAGTAGCTAGACTTGTTTTAATTCAACTTCCTGTATCCCGTAGATTAAGCGAAGCAAAAAGGCAAAAACGATCCTACCCGACTCATCAACTTTCCCGGTGACAAGGATGGTTAACAAAACTAGTAAACTCCTATAAAAGGGTGTCCCATCAAGTTGACTCAAGCATACGCATTTTCATAAACAAAAAAGTTTCAAAACATGGGATCAATATGGTCAAGGGGCACTTGCCTTGCTCCCGTGGTTCTTGTTGTCCGAGCGTCTCGACGTCTTGGTGCTGTAGTTCTTCGTAGATGGCTTCCTGAGCTTGTCCTTCTACTCATGACCACGCACATACAAAATTTACAGCAATCAAACATCATGCACAAACTTTACTCAAGATGCAATGGTGTAGATGAATAAAAATCCTATGGTGCTGTTTTATTAAACCAGTTTGTACGTTTTCTTGCTTGTTTTAATGGGCTTTCATGGGGTTTTATGACGAACAAGGGTGTAGGGATCAAGTGTGGACGTGGTGATGATCTTGACTCAAGATCTAGATCAATCCCACCATCAAAAACCGATCAAAACGTGATCTGTCCACATGAAAAAGTTTTGGTTCGAAGGGAGCGAAGAAAACGGATGCGTAGAAACAGCGACGACGTCGTAAGATGGGTAACGAAGACCTACCTCACTTCTCTTTTGTGGCAGGGTCTTCCTCCTAGCAATGGCAGCAGCGGGGGCTCACCGGCGACTGAACTCTGGCGAGGGGGGGGTTAACTCGGCGAGTTGGGGGCTGGGGCCTCCAAGTCACCGACTTGGGAGGAAGAAAAAGGGAAAGGGGTTACGGCCAAAAGGGGGGGGGGTTGGGTTCTATTTATAAGGGGAAAAAGAGAAGTCCTACTCTAATTGGAGCTCAAATAAGAGTCCTACTCAATTTTAGATCTCAACAAACTTATCTTTTCAGTTACGTGCGGCAGCAATGTGGGTAAAATTTAAGGAAATTGTGTCGGTACCCTCAGTACCGGGTACCCCCGTGCACAGTAGAAAAACCGCCTAGGGACCTCGCCCCCTCCGCAGGGGTGAGCTCCGAAAGCGCCACGTGCCCAGCAGGGCCGGGCCACCCTCCTCCTCAGAGGCGAGCTCCGGGCCTGCCCCGCGGCCAGGGGAGCCGGGCCTCGCCCCCTCCGCAGGGGCGAGCTCCAAGAGCGCCACGTGTCCAGCGGGTGCCGGTCCTCCCCTCTCCTCAGAGGCAAGCTCCGAGGGTGCCACGTGTCCAGCGGGGCCGGCCTCCCCTCTCCTCAGAGGCGAGCTTCGAGGGCGCCATGTGTCCAGCGGTACCGGACCTCCCCTCTCCTCAGAGGCGAGCTCCGAGGGCGCCATGTGTCCAACGGTGCCGGACCTCCCCTCTCCTCAGAGGCGAGCTTCGAGGGTGCCACGTGTCCAGCGGTGCCGGACCTCCCCTCTCCTCAGAGGCAAGCTCTGAGGGCGCCACATGTCCAGCGGTGCCGGACCTCCCCTCTCCTTAGAGGCGAGCTCCGAGGGTGCCACCGTGTCCAGCAGTGCCGGACCTGACCCCCTCCGCGGAGGTGAGCTCCGAGGGCGCCACGCATCCAGTGGTGCCGGACCTCACCCCCTCCGCGGAGGTGAGCTCCGAGGGCGCCACGCGTCCAGCGGGGCCGGGGAAAGTGTCGACAGCGCACTTCGGCCAATTGGAATTGGCTCATTTCAGCTATGTTTTTCCCATTCCCCACCATTTTTATGATTCTTTCTCCATTTCTATGGTTCCTTCCACCATTTCTACTTCTTTTATAATGTTTCTCTATATGAAAAATGTAGGCAATGCATGGAAATGAATTTGAGGGTGTTACAAACCTACCCCCCTTAAACTGAATCTCGCCCTCGAGATTCGATAGAGTAGAGAATAGACGAGGGAATTCTGCCTAGAGATCGTCCTCACGCTCCCATGAAGTTTCGGCTTCCGTGTGATGGCTCCACTGTACCTTGCACCAACGGATCACTTTGTTCCTCGTGACCCTTTCCTTCACGTCCAAATTTTGGATGGGGTGCTCCACATAGGTCAGATCCTCTTGAAGCTTGAGCTCATACATCGGTACTTTTTCTTCCGTTACTCTTAAGCACTTCTTGAGTTGGGATACGTGAAACACGTCATGTACGTCAGAGAGGTGTGTTGGCAGCTCTAGTTGATAGGCTACTTCTCCTCCCTTGCCCAAAATCTTAAATGGACCGATGTAGCGAGGTGCTAATTTTCTCTTGACGTTGAACCGTCGTTGGCCTCGGATAGGTGATACCTTAAGGTACACGAAGTATTCTACTTCGAAGGTCAATCTTCTTCACCTATTGTGCGCATAACCTTTTTGTCGTGACTGAGCAGCCTTCAAATTTTCTCGTATCGTTTGGACTTGCTTTTCGGCGTCTTGCAGCACTTCGGGTCCAAACACATGGCTCTCTCCGGTCTCATTCCAGAACAGCGGCATTCTACACCATCTACCATACAATGCTTCGAAAGGTGACATCTTCAAGCTGGCTTGATAGCTGTTGTTGTATGAGAATTCAGCATACGGCAAGCTCCTATCCCAACTGTGCCCATGTTTCAAGGCACAAGCTCTCAACATGTCTTCCAAAATTTGATTTGTCCTCTCAGTTTGCTCGTCAGTTTACGGGTGATAAGTGGAGCTGAAATTCAGCCGTGTACACATGGCTTCATGCATCTTCTTCGAGAACCTAGAGGTAAATTGAGAACTCTGATCTGAAACTATCCTCTTCGGAACTCCATGGCGACACACGATTTTCTCCACATACAGCTCAGCTAGTTCTGTGACGCGGTACGTGGTTCTAACAGGAAGGAAATGGGCTGTTTTTGTCAATCGGTCCACAATAACCCAAATAGAGTCGTAACCCATCCGAGTACGTGGCAATCCGACAATAAAATCCATGCTGATGTCTTCCCACTTCCACTCGGGTACTTTCAATGGATGCAACAGTCCAGCGGGTCTTTGATGTTCGGCCTTCACCCGTTGGCACGTGTCGCATAAGGCAACATATTCAGCTATGTCCCTTTTCATACCATCCCACCAATAACAAGTTTTCAGGTCCTTGTACATCTTTGTACAGCCGGGATGTATGGAATAAGGTGACTCATGTGCCTCCTTTAATATCGTGTCGCGGATGTGCTTCACGTCAGGCACACAAACCCTTTTCCCTAACCAAAGCGTGCCTTTCTCGTCTTCCTTGAAATCCTTTTCTGTGCCTTGTCGGATTCTTTAATTGATTTCCTCATCCGTTGCTTGGCCATCTCGTATCTCTTGTTCCAGCGAAGAGTTGAGTTATATCACTTCCATCTCGTTAAAGAACTCGAGATGTAACCGTTCGAACTCCTTACACAGCTCGGGCGGTAGCTCCTGAACCGTGAGTTGGTGACATGCTCCCTTTCGGCTCAACGCATCAGCTACTACATTAGCCTTTCCGGGGTGATAATTGATTCCAACATCATAATCCTTGATGAGTTCCAACCATCAACGTTGCCTCAAATTCAGATCCGCTTGCGTGAATATATACTTGAGGCTTTTGTGATCCGTATAGATCTCACATCGGTGGCCAAGGATATAATGTCTTCAAATCTTCAATGCATGTACCACGGCTGCAAGTTCCAAGTCATGTGTGGGGTAATTCAGCTCTTGTTTCTTTAGTTGCCTCGACGCATAGGCTACCACTTGTCCTTCTTGCATGAGCAAACATCCAAGCCCTTGTCTTGATGCGTCACAATATATATCAAAACTCTTGCTCACGTCCGGCAATACCAAAACCTGCGCTGTGGTTAGTCTTTTCTTGAGCTCCTCAAAGCTTTCTTGGCACACTGGTGTCCACTGAAATGCTTTTCCCTTCATTATAAATTCAGTCATAGGCTTCGCTATTTTATAGAAATCCTTGATGAACTGTCGGTAGTATCCAGCCATCCCAAGGAAACTCCAAATATCTCTCACATTCTACGGTTGGTTCCACTTCAGAACATCTCCCACATTTCTGGGATCAACCGATACTCCTATCTCGGAGATGATGTGGCCTAGGAACGATATCTCCCTTAGCCAAAATTGACACTTGCTGAACTTGGCATACAATTGATGCTCTCGCAGTTTCTGCAATGTCAATCTCAAATGTTCTTCATGTTCTTCCTCGCTTTTTGAATACACCATGATATTGTCAATGAAAACCACGACGAACTTGCCCAAGTACTCCATGAAGACCTTATTCATGAGGTACATAAAATATGCGGGTGCATTCGTTAACCCAAAAGACAAAACTGTATATTCATACGAACCATACCGTATTCGAAATGCAGTCTTGGGTATGTCGGAGGGCTTAATCTCCAGCTGGAAGTATCCCGACCGAAGATAAAACTTGGAGAAAATTTGGGCACCTTTCATTTGGTCGAATAGGTCCTCTATACGTGGCAGCGGGTATTTATTCTTGATCGTCACCTCATTGAGAGATCTATAATCCACACACATCCTTTGGGTCCCATCCTTCTTGTCTACGAAGAGCACGGGGGCTCCCCACGGTGACGAGCTTGGGCGTATAAAACCCTTTTCTAGCTGCTCCTGAATTTGCTTCTTAAGTTCCACTAGTTCATTAGCTGGCATCGTATATGGCCTTTTCGCTATAGGTGCTGTTTCAGGTACTAAATCAATGGCTAATTCAATGTCCCGGTCAGGTGGCATACCAGGAAGTTTGTCGAAGTGTTATGTCGACACTTCCCCCGGGCCTGCACTGAGCAGCCCGCGGAGGTTCTTTTTTTGGTGGGGCTAGTTTCTAGCGGAGAGCTTGTGCAGATGGACGAGTTAGTAAGAGCTTGACACAGCGAGTTTTACGTGGTTCAGGCCGCCGGAGCGTAAAACCCTACGTCCACGGCGAGCTATGGAGCTCGCTGTATTGCTTGCTGCTCAGGGCCGGAGTCCTGAGCTTGGGGGTGAGTTACAGCTTGAGAGTGTATGGCTAGCATATGAGTTGCAAAGTGCGAACCCTTGCTATCGTCGCCTACCCGAGCCTTTTATAGTCCAAGACTCGGGCGGCTTACAAAGGGAGCCGGGACCCGACAGGTGGTCCTGGGAAGATTGTCTATTATCTACCGTATCTGCAGTTATGCCAGTAGTTGTCTCTGGTCGAAGGCTTCTGAGTCTTCATCTTGCCGCCCTGCCCATGCCGCATGGTAGTCGTAGTGGTTGATAACGGCGCAGGCGGCATGGGATGTCTTGTCGCGGTATTTATTGGCTGGCAGGTTCTGACACCGCGCGCCAGTCTGTGATGCAACTGGTCGCAACGGCACCTGACAGAGGTGTGCTCCGCGTCTCCGCGCCTTGGGAAGACGCGGGCCTTGAATACCTTGTACGGGCAAGGTATGGGGCGTCTTTACGCCCGCTGCCTATCTCTCAGGGGCGGGCAGCACCGTTCTTCTGGCCACGTGGCGGGCCCGGAGCCCTTCTCTGAGGAGAGGAGGGTCCGGCCTGCGGGGCACGTGGAGCCTCTGGACCTCTCCCCGCGGAGGGGGAGGCTTGGCTTCTGTCGGCCATGCAGCGGGCCCGGAGCTCTCCTCTGAGGAGAGGGAGGTCCGGCCCCGCTGGACGCGTGGCGCCTTCGGACCTCTCTCCCGCGGAGGGGGAGGTCTGGCTTCTGTATGCCACGTGGCGGGCCCGGAGCTCTCCTCTGAGGAGAGGGAGGTCCGGCCCCGCCGGACGCGTGGCGCCTTCGGAGCTCTCCCTGCGGAGAAGGGCGAGTTCCTTAGGCATTTTCACCTGTGCGCGGGGGTACCCCATATCTCAGGTACCGACAGTGGCCCCCGAGCCCATCTCGGGGGAGATAGCGAGCCCGAGGTGGGACCTCCGTCTCTTCCGATCCACGCACTTTCTCTAAGTCGCAAATTGACCGCTGCCGCAGCACGAACAGTCGCGGGATCGTGGGAGCGTGCGCCCACTTGATGGTTACCTTTACTGAGGCGGTTCCCAAGGCTGCCACTTCTGCATGATGCGGCGCTTTCTTCGGGAACCGCCAAAGAGCCTTGCCGGCTTGTCTTCTTAGGAGACTGACTCTTTGGCCCACCGCTCCGGTCGGGCGGCTTGAGCCCACCTGTCATTGGCGCTCGGTCTAGGAGCCGAAGCGGTTGCCGACGCGGTGTATTCGAAGAGTTCCGAATCGCTTGGGATTGCACCCGGGAAGGTCTTTAGAGGGGATCTTACTCGCATTGCGGTTTCCCTTCGCACCTCCCAGCGTTTCTTCTCGAACTCTTGTGCTTTTGTCCTCCCTAGCCATGGCCTCCAACCCGCCACCAGAGAAGAAGCGCGCTCGATCTCCTCCAGCGACGGCGTCGGCGCCAAGTCAGGAATCTGGGGTGCCTGGCACTCCCTCCGGTGGCGACTCGACGAGGCCCCGGGTTGATGCGTTGAGGGAAGCTTCTGGGGCGTCCTCTGTTCCGCTAGTTCAGGCGACTGCGGAGCGTCCGTTAGTGACGGTAGCGGGCTCTGGGAGTCCTACCCCGGCTCGGAAGTCGGGGTTCAGAGCCCGCTGGAGTGTCCGCGCTTCCCGGCCATCCCCGACTTGCGGGGAGTCTGTGCCGTTGCGCTCGGAGCCAGGGGCAACTGCCGCGGCCCCCTGGCCAGCGCGAACTTCTCCTGTTCCGGTGTGCCCGGATTCCACGGCGGCATCGTCTCTTCCTGCCGAGACGGCCACCGCGGCCCCCAAGCCAGCGCAGGTCGACCCTGCACCAGGCGACCCGGCCTTTACTCCAGCACCGCCTTCCCCAGCTCGCCCCTCTCCACAGGTCAAGGAGCCAGAAGCTGAAGAGAGCCCGGCAGGACCGGCCGCCAGAGCCTCGGAGCCAGCTTCTCCTGATCGGCGTATCGTCTCGGTTGCTGGTGCGTCGACTCCACTTGAGGATGAGGTAATGGAGGAGGTCGGGGGGACTGCCCCGGCCTCTGTTGCTCCATTGCCCCTGGGGGATGCCTTCGCGCTTGCCGAGACGAGCATTCGGCAGGTCTTGGCTGCACTAGGTCGCGAGCGGGAGGAGTATACGGTTGAACGGGATCGCCTCCTCACCTGGGGGAACCTTTTGCGGGAGAGGACCGCGAAGGTTAAGAGCGAGCTCGACTCCAGGCGGGAGTTGCTCGACTTCAGGGAAGTGCTCCTCAACCGGATGAAGCGGGCTGTCGACCGCATGGACACCCAATCGTGGCGGATCAACAGGGAGGCTCTGGAGGCACACGCCCGGGCCGAAGAGAGCCTCTCTGCTGCTGTGGAGATACGGCAGCAGTTGGAGCGCCGTGAACTCGCCGTTGAGGAACGGGAGCGTTCCATGGCAGCTGAGGCGGAGAGGGTCGCCGCGCAGCTGGCGGCGGGCGAGGATGACCTTTGAGCTCGCATCGAGGAGCTGGAGATTCTGAAGGCAGACCTCGACTTGAGGGAGGAACAGGTCTCCCGTGATCGCCGGGCGGTCTTGGATCGGGAGTTGACCGCCGACTTCAAGGCTGCTGAGTTGGAGCGGCTCGCCAAGACTCTCCATCTTCGGGAGAGCTCCCTGGCGGCCAAGGAGAAGGAATTCTCCGAGAGGAACCTGGAGGCTCTGCAGGCGGCCCGCCGTGAGGTGGAGGAGCTTTTGACCTTGCGGTCCTCCGAGACTCTTGCGGTCTCGAGCCTCGTGGATCGAGCGGGGTCCGCTCTTATCCCTCTTGGCTTCAGCCCAGTGAGGGCCGCGGCCCCTGCGTTGAAGGTGGCGGAGGTGATCCCCGCGCTGGAGTCGATCGGCGCCAAGCTGGACAGGCTAGACTCGGTGGTCGCCAGCGAGCTTGAGGCCGAGGGGCGCGGCCTAGCCTTAGAGGTCGCCTCACATGTGCTGGCATGCTTTAAGAGCCACGACCCCTCTTTCTCGCTAGAACCAGCGAGAGAGGGCCCAGCCGCAGAGCGGGAACAAGCTGCCAGGGCAGAAGTCGAGGATGTGGCCACCCTTGTAGCCGCAAGATTCTGGCGGGAGCCGGGAGGTCCTTAGGACTTGTTTCTCCCTTTTTATCGAGTCTGTAGTCCAGCTCATGGAGCCTCGCTTAGTTCGACTCTTTTAGATATCTGTGTCTGTGATGCTTTTTCTCTCCTTCTTGGCTTTGCCTGACTAAGTCCTTAGCTCCACAAGGTACTCAGAGGCCATCTCCAATATTGGAGCTCCGCATAGACACCTTCCCCGGGTCCTAACCGTGTTAGGGGCCCCCAGGGGTCTCCGGATCTCGCCCCATGGGGAGCTCCAAATCTGCCTGCCACGTGGCGGGTCCGGAGCCCCTCCTCAAGGGGCGGGAGCTCCGGCCATGCTGGACACGTAGGGCTTTCGGAGCCCTCCCACCGGGGGGGAAGCTCCGGTTTCCGCCTGCCACGTGGCGAGCCCGGAGCCCTCCTCAGGGGAGGCGAGAGCTCCAGGCCCGCTGGACACGTGGGGCCCTCGGGTCCTGCCCCTGCTGAAGGGGCAGGGCCCGGTTCTTCCAGTCCTAGGCCGGAGTAGTTGGAAGCTCCATTCCCCCCGCTTCATGCAGTCCCTGTTGCCATAACCTAGAGGTCCTGCACACAGGTAGAGGAAACGTAATTCTCCTCGGGGGGTCCTCCCCTCCCGTCTCCTAGTCTTATTCGTCTTACGATCCTGATCCGTTATACGGGGCTTGGGCAATTCTGTGCTCGGGGCGCCGGAGCTCCGGCTCCCTCCGAGGTCCGGGTACGGTCGTCCGATCCCTAGTACCGGGCCATGCGCTGGGGAAGCATGGTGCACGTGCTTTGGGTTCATGACCAGGCAAAGCGGTTGTACTCCCCTGTACCTCCGGTGGGCAGGATGCGCATGCTTTGGGCTCATGGCCTGCTAAGCTGGATACGCACCCTGGACCCCCCATGCACAACGCAGGCCTTTCCTGGAGGTGACCAACTGACACCGCAACACCTGACTGGGGGAGGCCCGAGAGACTCACTCGGCCATCGGCAGGTGCCTCAAGCGCGGCCGCCTTCGGTAGGATAGCGAATGCCGACTATGGATGAGCGCGGGAGAGGGGGAGCTAGATGTACGATGAACATACATAGGTAGTGCGACCATAAAAATTAATGCATAATTTAAATGAGCGCATGAGAGGGAGCTAAGTAGAACATGTTTCTGTATTCATGCCCATAGGTGGAATTCTGGCTGTACATGGAGGCAATATTCCGCCTCGTCTGCAAGGGAAGCAAGACTCTATGCGCTTAGGGTCGGAACCAGGCTAAACTGGACGTAGTCCTGTACCGTCCCTTGAGACTTAGCTGCCCCAAGCTCTATTCCTAAATTCTATGGGATCCATTACAGAAGGGAATAACCCTGTTCTACTGATGCTCGGGAAGTAGGACTTACAGTGTTGCTTCATGGCAAGAATTTTTGGGAACGGATCCCACTCTCGGTTGAAAGGCATGTGTACCTGGGGCGGCAGCTTTCATGATTCGGAAGGGACCTTCCCTGCTGGGGGAGAGCTTATGGTTCCTTCTTGGAATAGAGCGTGCCGCTACACCAGGTTGCCCTCCTGCAGGCCCCCGACGCGTTCGGTTCTTTGGCGGTAGTGCTTAGAGCATCAGCCGAGACCACGCGTTGTGGGGTATTACCTGCAGCCGAGTCTTGTCGACAAGGTTGTTATCTTCGCGCTGGATCAGGTCCTGCGCGGCTTCTCCTGGGGGCCCCCGGGGAGTTCTCCCCTTCTGGCTAAGGCCTTCAAGGGGTAGGTGGGCCCGGGCTCGTCTTGGATGACCTAAGGCGTCTTCCCCTTCTGGCAAGGCCTTCAAGGGGTTGACAGACCTTGGGCGGCTCCCGAGAGGTATGTTCGAGGCACGGAGGCGCGCCGCAGTTGGCTAACGCCCTGGCCCGTCACCGTCGGAACTGGAGTCCTCACCGTTATGCACTGTCTTTATGACACGCTGAGGCCCCTGGAACGCCACCTGATGGGCAGCGGTGACTGGGGCATCGACCTTCTGTTTGCCATCCCTCTGAGGGTACGACGGTGCTTCAGCCCTCTGGTGTCTTCCTTTGCGGAAGCGCTCTGCGAGCCTCTGGATATCCCAGCACTCGGCAGCAGTATGGTTGCCGGTGCTGTGCACGGGACATAGCCCGCCCTGGTCACTGTCTGGGGCCGGTGATTGCCGCTGCCTTTTGTCGGGGCGTGGCCCCCGAGCTCCACTAGTCGTCGCAGCTGCGGCGACGGGGGCCGTGAACGGTGACTTCATCTTGCCACTCCCCCGGTTCTTGGCCTTCTTGCCACCCCCATAGGCAGCAGCGCCGGACCCGGGCTGTCCTCCTGACTCGGAGGTCGGCAGAGCGTGCCAGTTCCGCCCTTCAGCTGCTCTGGCGCATTTGTCCGCCAGGCTGAAGAGCTCAGAGACGTCGCGGACCTCTCTGGTCGCGAGCTTCTCAAGCATTTTCTCGTCCTGGACACCCTGACGGAACGCCACCACCACAGAGGCACCTTGAATATGCGGGATGGTGTTGCGTACCTGGGAGAACCGCTGGATGAAAGAGCGCAGCGACTCCCCAGGCTGTTGCTTGACGGCGTGGAGGTCAAGCTCCGTGCCGGGACGGGTGTAGGCGCTGCCGAAGTTGGCGACGAACTGCCGGCAGAGCTCTCCCCAGGAAGTTATGGACCCCTGAGGTAGATTCATGAGCCAAGACCGAGCTGGGCCGGTCAAGGCGACGGGGAAGTAGTTGGCCATGACAGCCTCATCCCCTCCTGCGGCAAGTACGGCGGTGGAGTAGATCTGGAGGAACTCCGCCGGGTTGACGCTACCGTCGTACTTCTCAGGCAGGTGCATGCGAAACTTGCGTGGCCACCTCGCGAAGCGAAGGTGGGGTGCAAGAGCTGCACATCCTGCTCCTTCTGCCGCAGGTATTGGCAGTGGGAACGCTTGGTTCGCACTTGGCACCGTGTATCCCGGCATGGGCAAGGCTGCACCATAGACCGGGGGCACTGCTTGCGGCGCACATGGCTGTGGCATATGCTGCGCGGCGTATGCCTGAGGCAGGGCTCGCGTGGCGAAGATCTGCCCTCCAGGCTGTGTTGAGGCCGACGTCATGCTGTCGCCAGCTTCATGGTTGTGGCGCCTTTCTCGGCGTCGCTCGAGGTACACTCGGGCATCCTGGCCCAAGTGGCACCGTTCCAGCTCCCTTCTCAGGACCGTCGACGGGAGCCTGGAGGAGCTGGAATCCGCCATTTGCCCGTCAACCGTTGGCGTGCACGTCAGTGACACAGCCGGTTGACCGGGGCGTCGCCCTTGCCGAAACCGAGTGTTCGCGGCGGCAACGACGAGGCGGTCCACTTCGCGGACCAAGTGTTGGGTCGCTGAATGGGGCGCATCCCCAGCAGGTGGGTTGCGCAGCAGTGCTCTTGCTGCAGCTAGCGCACCCCCATGGTGTGCGCTCAGCGCTGCAGAAGATCTCACACTGGTCTGAGCCTGCATCGCCGGAGTCGGCGTTGCCGGAGTCGGCTGCTGGATACCAGCTTGTGCCGACACACTCCGTCCTGAGTGTGTCGACATGTACTCCCCACTGGTTACGGTTCACCGTGAACACGGAGGGGGAGAGTTTGCTGCTGAAGGAAGCTTGGTCATCTTCGTCGTCAGAAACTCGTCGCGCTAGGAGAAAAGCCCCCTACCGGGCGCGCCAAATGTCGAAGTGTTCTGTCGACACTTCCCCCGGGCCTGCACTGAGCAGCCCGCGGAGGTTCTTTTTTCGGTGGGGCTAGTTCCTAGTGGAGAGTTTGCGCAGATGGACGAGTTAGTAAGAGCTTGACACGGCGAGTTTTACGTGGTTCAGGCCGCCGGAGCGTAAAACCCTACGTCCACGGCGAGCTATGGAGCTCGCTGTATTGCTTGCTGCTCAGGGCCGTAGTCCTGAGCTTGGGGGTGAGTTACAGCTTGAGAGTGTATGGCTAGCGTATGAGTTGCAAAGTGCGAACCCTTGCTATCGTCGCCTACCCGAGCCTTTTATAGTCCAAGACTCGGGCGGCTTACAAGGGGAGCCAGGACCCGACAGGTGGTCTCGGGAAGATTGTCTATTATCTACCGTATCTGCAGTTATGCCGGTAGTTGTCTCTGGTCGAAGGCTTCTGAGTCTTCATCTTGCCGCCCTGCCCATGCCGCATGCTAGTCGTAGTGGTTGATGACGGCGCAGGCGGCATGGGATGTCTTGTCGCGGTATTTATTGGCTGGCAGGTTCTGACACCGCGTGCCAGTCTGTGATGCGACTAGTCGCAACGGCACCTGACAGAGGCATGCTCCGCGTCTTGGGAAGACGCGGGCCTTGAATACCTTGTACGGGCAAGGTATGGGGCGTCTTTACGCCCGCTGCCTATCTCTCGGGGGCGGGCAGCACCGTTCTTCTGGCCACGTGGCGGGCCCGGAGCCCTTCTCTGAGGAGAGGAGGGTCCGGCCTGCGGGGCACGTGGAGCCTCTGGACCTCTCCCCGCGGAGGGGGAGGCTTGGCTTCTGTCGGCCATGCGGCGGGCCCGGAGCTCTCCTCTGAGGAGAGGGAGGTCCGGCCCCGCTGGACGCGTGGCGCCTTCGGACCTCTCTCCCGCGGAGGGGGAGGTCCGGCTTCTGTATGCCACGTGGTGGGCCCGGAGCTCTCCTCTAAGGAGAGGGAGGTCCGGCCCCGACGGACGCGTGGCGCCTTCGGAGTTCTCCCTGCGGAGAAGGGCGAGTTCCTTAGGCATTTTCCCCTGTGCGCGGGGGTACCCCATATCTCAGGTACCGACAAAGTTCTTCCGGGAACACATCTGAAAATTCTTGAACCACCGGAATGCTTTCCAATGTTGCTTCTTCGATGTGGTTCAACGCTGCCTTCTCGGTTGCCGGTTGGGCTGACTCGAACTCAATACGAGTACTGTGCTCATTTGTCAACTGCACGCTACTCTCAGCACATTGAATTACTCCGTTGTGCTTGCTTAACCAATCCATTCCAAGTATTATATCAATCCCTTGGGAATCCAAGACAATAAGGTTGGCAAGAAAGTCTACCCCCCTTATTTTAAGGTTTACTTTTGGACATACTATATTAGTCCTCATCTCTCCACTGGGAGAATTAACCAATATAGTGTGTTTCATGTGTGATATGGGCAGATTATACTTGGCAACATACTTGGATGATATGAATGAATGCGATGCTCCGGAATAAAATAAAACAGTGGCTGGGTTGGAGTTGGCAAGGAACATACAAATCACGACGTCCTCAGCTTGTTGTGCTTCCTCAGCGGAGACATGATTCAAGTTGCCACGAGCGTAGTTCTGCTGCCCACGGTTACCTTGATTAGCTCCTCCGTTCGGCCGTGGGTTCTGCTTGGGTGCGTTGCTTGGCTGTCTAAGGCCTTTCTTTGGGCATTGACTTGCAAAGGGTCCTGCCTCTCCGCATGAAAAGCATGCTTTCTTGCCCAAAACAGCAGAAATGTTAGGGCGAGGCTGGTTTTGAGCATAGGCGTCTATGTTGGGACGGGGTGCAGTAGGCAAAGGCATACGAGATGCTTGCATAACAGGACGTTGCTGCGGTGGCTGATTAGGGCGAGGTGGATTTGCAGGGCGGAAAGTAGAAGCGGACGAGCCATACTGTGGTGCAGCTGGGGGCATGAAACGGGAACGTACATTGCTCCCTTGTGGCTGGTATGGACTCTTCCTCTTGCCCTCTTGCTTGATCTCATGGATCTTGCTCTCAACCACTATAGCTTTGTCAACGAGCTTCTGGAAGTTTGCATAATCATTTTTGAGCAGTTGTACTTGGATCTCATTGTTCAATCCTCTCATGAACAAGTATTGCTTCCTTTGATCCGAGTTGACGTCTTCGGGAGCATACATTGACAGCTGTGTGAACTTGTTGAGGTACTCATACACGCTCTTCTTTCCTTGGCGGAGACCTTCGAACTCTTGCCTTTTAAGCATCATGACTCCAGCAGGGATGTAATGAGAGTGTAAACTCTCCTTGAATTCAGCCCAAGTGATTGTCTCCTGGTTGTCATGAGCATTGCAGAGAGCGTCCCACCAGTCAGCCGCTGCTCCCATGAGTTTGTGCAATGTGAAGAGAACTTTCTCCCGATCATCGAACTGAAGAATAGCAAACTTCTTTTCCATGGATTTCAACCAATCATCAGCCTCCATGGGATCATTAGCTTGTGCAAAAGTAGGCGGTCGAGTCCTCATGAACTCTCCCAATCTGTTGTGAGCCAGCGGTGGTGGGGGTGCAGGAACGGGGTTAGGATTGTAGTTGTTGTTGGCTTGCAGCTGTCCCAAAGTTTGTATCATAGTTTGCATGAGCTGGTTCTGCATATCCATCAACCGTTCAAGGTTGTTTGCATCAGCCCGGGGTTAGCATTTTCAGGAACTTAAACGTTGCCATCCTCTTGTGGTTCATGGTTGCCACGAATGTTCCTCCTTGGACGGCTGGCGTTTTCCCTCACCATCTGTGAGAGAGAGTTGGGTAGAATAGAAAAGGGAAGTTTAGATTGAACCCCCAACTATATGCATCAAGGTGTATGAACTAAATATCTTCTTTCATTAATTTCAGCCTATATGAGGATGTGAACACATGCCGAAGCACCTCACATCTCTCTACTATGTGTGGATGTGGACTTTCGCAGAAGCATCCCACAACTCACACTAGCACACAAACACAAGCAATCATCACAAAAATTCAACGCACCACTCCTATTCATGCTACCACGATTTAAACATTCCTATTACAGCATATTCAATTGGAATCCTAAACTTAAGCATGTGAACTGATGCTGTTCCCACTGTGTGACGGGGGTGGTCCATCGGACACCTCAATGGGGTTAAGTGCACTCCCACGTAGTGATGAACGAGTACTTATGCGTGTCGTGCTCCGGATCACCGGCACATATAAATAGGACATGAGAAACTTTAGAGAAGGAAGTAAATACTTCAAAACTTCAGAAGCTATGAAGCAAGAAAGCAAAAGTGTTGTTGTCCAAAAGAAGAGAAAAGAGGGGCTGAAAATAGCACTTTGCGGTGGCTGAATTGACAAGAAAAATGCAGCAGCAAGCAAATTTTCGAAAATAGCAGTTTAGAGGGGTGTCCCTATCTGTTTTAGAGTGTCCATTCTACCTAGGCTTGTGTCCTACGGTCAACGTGGCTCTGATACCAATCTGTGACACACGGTTCCGAAAACAGAACCAAGTTAATCCATATGTGTGCCCAGGATGTTCATCACACATACACATGTAATCCACAAACTGAATTCAGAATATAACAACGAATAAATAGTGTTTAAGTACTTTATTACATTGACTCATCGTCTCACTCATGAATCTGTGGGGAACCCCTTCCAGGATCCACACTCCAGTATACACATTGGGTGGTGCCGTGCGATGCGGCACCCAACAGCATACACGAAAAGAACCATAATGTACAAAGCCTTTTATTTCTCAAGATAGTGTCATTTACAAAATAATGTACCACGAGGGTACACGCAGCGGAATATACATATACACTTACTCTCGGTCCTACATAAGCAAAAGAGAAGACGTCCAGCCTGCGGACGCTTCTTCCTAGCTTCCACAAAGATGTGTGCAGCGGCAGGGTTTCCGGTGAGTCACTGATGGCTCACCGAACAACCATCTTAATAGCAAATTTTATAACCTGCAAAACACTAATAATGCAACCGTGAGCATGATGGCTCAGCACGACTTAATCGACACTCCTAAACATGAGACTCTACATGCAGGGATTACTAACATAAGAAAAGAATGATGCAATAACGACACGCCTAATTGTTAGTCCTTACTTTCAGTTTAATAGCAGCAGATTATTATACCTTAGGCAGCCCTCACATCGGAAGTCCACAATCAAACAAGAAAGGCTTTCCTCCGATGTGGTGATGCCCAAAGAGGAAAATAAACTTAGTGAGCTCTACACTATAACGTACATGATTTGCAATACAAATACTTAAGAACTTCATGACAGCAATGATTCCTTTCACTTCATATGGAAATTGCTACTACGTCACAACACAGTGAACAAGTGGTACTCATATAACCGCGAGGGACGGTGATTGCAATCAGGACACACCCGGAATACACGACACATACACCAGCCTCGAAAGACTCACGCGAGCTCTTTCTTACGTTGTATGCAGCAACCTTTCACCCGTCACTCCAATGCCGAACCAGTTCCGCCGACCCATCAGAAGGGCCACTACACGGAACACGTCGAAGTTGCTCCGCTAGCGGGTTTACACCTCTGACACCAACCGGCAACGGACGGCCGTATAAGTTTCGACACGAGAGTACCCGAGCTACATCGGTTTATCGGGTCCCATATATCCGATATGCATCCGGTACTGTTCAAACTTGCTCAGCAGGGCGGCATACGCATCGGTCCTTAACCGACACAAACAGAGCTACAGCCACACAGGCCCAACGTCCTGCTGCTCCTACTCTCTGCTCGGTCTCATTTTCTTTTCCAGAACTTTCATTCTCTAGAATCAAACCCCGCTGAACAAACATCCTAAACTCGCGAGTAGCTTCCATCTACCCGACTTGTACCGGATCCTATACAACTTTAGCCTAGCAGAAACTACACGAAGGTAACCTATTCTACCCTGTACTCCAAGGGTTCGTGGTCATGCATTTGGAGTATCAATCACCTTGACCTACTGCACAATACATACTAGACCCATAAAAGTGATACATAGTAAATTGTAACTAAAAGCTGTTAAATGCAAACCGGGGCTTGCCTTATGTTGCTGCAGGTTTAGTTCTACTTTATAGTCAGTATCTTGGCGATGATTAAATCTTCAACTTGCTGATCCGAGTCTAGTTCCTTGTCGAACTCCTTCGTCGTTTTTCCTACCGATATGAATATGCACAGTTTTTAATACACATATCTGAATTATAAAACAAATGTGTTTTAGGAATTAAGAATGGTTTAGACCAACTCTAAAGTGAGAGATGGGCTCTGTTATGGACAGAAACAGAGAAGAACTTTAGGGGGGCAGTGGATGTTTGTTGGAGTAAAATTCAAAGATCCATTTATAATGGACATAAGAAAGGTAGTGGAAAGAACCAGCAGAAAACTGGAGAAGATGATCTCAACTTGCTCTGAAATTTTTACAGTGGTCCGTAGATAATACAGAGGTATGGCATGCAAAATTTCAGACATAGTTGATGGAATATGTGGCCTAGGGAATTTTCTTACTATTTGGCTTCTCTGAATTCCTATGACAATTATAGTGTCTTGGCATGCTCCAAATGTGGCTTTTCAGAAACTTAATAGTCTTATGAGTGCATAGGACTTGGTTTCACCATTTTTGGAGCTTCCTACACCGAGATATGACTTTTCCAAACTTGGTTAAAAGTCTGAAAATGTCTCTGTTCATTTTCCCATTTTTCAGAGACATAGAGGATTCAAACAACATTTGGCCATGCAAATGGAGTCCAATGCCTCTGAAAATTGTACTGGAGTTCAAGGATTATTGGAAGAATATCCTGCCCATATTTGGTAATTTTCCAATTAACAGAACTCCTGTAAAAATTCATATAAGATTTTCCTTAAATGAATTAATGAGCCAAATCCAGATGTTTTCATAAATATTGGGATGCACCCCTGGATAGTACTCTTTGAGAGGAATCCAACAAAATTTGTTTCACAATTTTTGCACACTCCTCCACAAAGTTATGGCTCTCCAAAGTTTGAACTGAAATGGGAAAATCTGGAAAATGTTTAAATGCTGACAGTGGGTCCCACTCATCATCCCTAACCTCCAGCCACGCGCCAAACAGAGCAGTGGCGGCTCCCTCTGTCGAGGTCGCCGGAAATGACCTTCCCGGCCACCTCCGGACCCCCTGCTGGCCGCTCCCCCATTTTTCCCCATGCTGAACTCGTTGGTGAGGTCGCCGGCGGCTGAAACTCGCCGGAAAACGGGGCGCACCGGCAACAGCTAATCCTAGGGCTCCAGCGAGGTCGTGCGCGGTGATTTATCCACCAAATGGTCGGTTCTTGGGCTCTAAAGCATCAGGGAATCGTGTAGAAGACTGGCATGCGGTTTAAACAAGCCGGGGAGAGCTCCAAACCTATCGGCACCGTGCACCCGACATGGTTCAGCGGTATACCCTTGAAAAGAACTCGGATTCCTCGCTCTACACTAAATTAATTGGTCTAAAATCGATGGAGGAGGTGTTCTAGGCAGTTAAGAACTTGTGTGTGGAGTTTGAAACACAACCAACACGAATTGAGGACGAATTTTGCAATTCCTTACCTCAAGGTCAGTTTCGGCCGCCCGGGAGAAAAACTTGAAATTCTCCCTCTGTGATCAATGGATTGGGCTGAGTTTTGGAGGTGAGCAACTAGGCTTGTAGGTGCAAGGATGGGGTGGCTTGCTTGGGTGTGATCACTTCTGGTTTGGGCTGGCCACGCCGACCAGTTCAGTTTTTTCGACGTTCACCCGAGAGTTGCAGACCTTTGCTGTTTTCCGGTGCCAACGAGCTCGGGACCGTGGGGGAAAGTTGCTGGCCGGCTAGAGCACCCTTGGGCGCAGCTCTTTACTTTTGGGGGCTCGAGCAATCGGGCTCCGGTGCTTGCTGTGCGATGGGGAGAAGAAGAGAGCGGCTGTTTTCTGCGTGCGGGGGGAACCACGAGAACGAGCTCGATCGGGAAGAAAGCGAAAAAGGGTTGTGGCACTCGTGGTGTTGATCAGGACGAGCGACCGTGAGGAAATCAGGAGGTGACACCTGCGGTGATCGGTCAAAGTCGGCTGCTGTCGTGCGCTCAACCGAGGAAACAGAGGAGAGTCGGTTCATTTCAGAGCGTGTGTGACATGTGGGGTCCACCTCTCCCTCTTATCCCCAATTCTTTTTAAAATAGCAAACGAGCTCCAAATTTGATAAAATTTGGAGGACAGGCCAAAAGAAATATGAGGAACACAATTGTGCACTCAAATTTGAATTTCAGTGAAATGGGAAATTGAAACTGAGATTTAAATTCAATTTCGAATTTTCTCCTGTTTAAATTCCAACAAATAGGAAATCCTTTTCAAATGCTCTGAAAATTTGCCTGGCTATTATTAGATGTGTGGAGAACCAAATGATAGCTTTAGATCTCCGTGTTTGGCAATTTTTGCAAGTTCAAGTTTCGACTTGGAGCTCACACTGTCAATTCAAAAGTTTAAATTCCCTCTCTTTTTCTTGGTGTGAACTGCAGCTCCACTTGCTAGAATTTTGGGATTTGACATCTCTCCGCCCTTAAAAAGAATCTCGTCCCGAGATTCATAAAGAAGAGACGAAGCGGTAGAGAAGGAATTACCTTATATGAGCGGACAGCAAGTCTGGGTAGTTCGAACGGAGGTATTCTTCACTCTCCCATGTTGCTTCCTTCGCGGTATGATTGCTCCATAATACCTTATAGAATTGGAGCGTCCGATTCCTTGTCGACCTAGACTTTTCATCAATAATCCGGATTGGATGCTCGGTATAAGAGAGATCCGGTTGCAGTGTCTCAAGATCTTCATTGCGGACAGCAGTGGTATTCTTGAGACATTTTCGAAGCTGAGAGACGTGAAATATATCATGCACCCCAGCGAGATTTGTCGGTAGCTCAAACCGGTAGGCTACGGGTCCACATTTCTCTGTGATAGCAAATGGACCGATAAACCGAGGAGCGAGCTTTCCTTTTACACCAAATCGGTGAACCCCTTTCATTGAAGATACGCGGAGATACACGTACTCTCCGATGTTGAAGTTCAGCGGTCGACGTCGCTGGTCTGCATAACTCTTCTGTCGAGATTGAGCAGCCTTTAAATTTGCTTGTATGACCCAAACTCGTTCTTCAGCGTCATTGACAAGGTCAATCCCGAATGTCACTCTTTCACCGGATTCGCACCAATTCAGCGGTGTGCGACATCTCCGGCCGTAGAGAGCCTCATACGGTGCCATCTTGATACTCTTTTGATAGCTGTTGTTGTACGAGAAATTCGCCAACGGTAGATAAGCATCCCAGTTCTTACCGTGGTGGATGGCACACACTCTCAACATATCATCCAAGACTTGATTCACCCTCTCGGTTTGTCCATCGGTTTGAGGGTGATATGCGGAACTTCTAAGCAATTTGGTTCCCAAAGATGCGTGCAGCTGTTCCCAGAAACGAGAAACAAACAGTGCACCACGATCTGAAACTATTGTTCTTGGAACTCCATTCTGGCATAATATCCGTTCAATGTATTACTCCGCATATTTCTTGGTATTGAATCTTACATTCACCGGTATGAAGTGTGCTGATTTGGTTAATCGGTCAACGATTACCCAAACTGAATCATGCTTTCGAGATGTGAGTGGTAACCTGACAATAAAATCCATACTCACATCTTCCCACTTCCATGCCGGAATATGAAGGGGCTGCATGTGACACCCTCACCTCAGGTGTGAGCATATGTTCATGTTTTATGAAGAAGAAAAACATTTTAAGAAAAGAAGGAACAGAGACAAGTATCAAAGGGATGGCCAATAAAGCTCTCCAAGAACACCGAAACGCAACTTCCACGGCCAGCAGACCACGTGGCGCGTTCGGAGCTCATCCCCGAGAGATTGGGAGAGGTCCGACGCTAAACTAGGCTACGTGGCAGGCTCGGGGGTCACCTCCGCAATTGGAAAGAGGTTCGACCCTGTGGGACACGTGCTACCGTGAAGCTAGCCGCTGCGGAAGAAGCAAAGGCATTTTTCATAGGACACGTGTCATCCTCGGAGCTAGTACTCGTGGAAATCAGAGGACCATCCGCGCGGGGTACGTGTCGATCTCGGAGCTCACCTGCGAGAGCTCCTGCTCTATTGGACACGTGTCGACCGCGGGGCATGTCCCTGAGGAAAGAAGAAGAGGAAGACCGGCGCCAACACGTGGCGTGCGCGGAGCTCACCTCCGAAGAAGAGGGAGGTCCCGATCGGTTGACATGCGGCACGACCGGAGCTCGTCTCTGCGGTCGAGGAGATACCAGGCCCGGAGGACACGTGGAGCTTCCGGTGCTCATCGTCATGGAGGTAACGAGTTTTTGAGCGGCTGTTACGCGTAAGGACACCGGTACGCAACAGAAACCGATCTAAAATCCACAATGGGTTACTGAAGAAAAGACATCAGGATCTAACAAAGATCTGAATAAGGCTCTTATTCGGGATCCAATCAGATTAGGACTCTTCTCTTCCCGATTATAAATAGAACTCAAAACCTCTGGCCGAAACTACAAACTTCTCTTTCAACTCCTAAGCCGACGACTTAGAGCCCTAGCCCTAACTCGCCGAGCAAAACATCGCTGAAGCACAACAAGGGAGATCATCGAAGAAGAACCGAGCGGAGGAGGACCTCGAAAAACGCGAGGTAGGACTTCGATATCATTGTGTTCATCTCCTTGCATCTGTTCTTCAATTCCTTTCGAACAGAAGCCTTTTAGTGGGCAGAACACTTGATGATCAGTTTGATCTAAGGACCAGATCATCACGAACACCTCTGACCATGCAAGCCATGCAAGAATGAGTACAGATCGATCTAATAAAACTAATCATAGGATAGCAAGCATGTGCATCATCGCATCTAGTTTAGGGTTTGTGCATGATATTGATTGCTGTGAATTTGCATGCACGTGAATCCTACATAGCAGGACAAACTCTGGAAGCTGTCTACGACGAGCTGCAGCAACA
This sequence comes from Neostapfia colusana, assembly GCA_030760725.1. NCBI lineage: Eukaryota > Viridiplantae > Streptophyta > Magnoliopsida > Poales > Poaceae > Neostapfia > Neostapfia colusana. The sequence goes on along the minus strand of JASWHV010000005.1, from coordinate 30,306,791 downwards.
AGGTTTTGAGAATCAAGAACAACCGGAACCGCAAGAACAAGGCAAGTGCTCCTTGACCATGTTGATCCTATGTTTTGGGTAAAACTATTTTGTTTTGCGAAAAAGTGTGTGTGCTGAGTCAAACATGATGGGAAACCCTTTTATAGGAGTTTACTAGTTTTGATTAAACCACCCTTGTCGCCTGGAAAGTTTATGAGTCGGGTATGGTTTTTGCTTTATGCTTCGCTGAGTCTCTAGGATCGGGAAGCGAGATAGATGTGTCTAGCTAACTGCACTTGTACTGATCATAAGTAATTGATGAGGTTAATGAACATGGATCGGAGGGAGATCTAGGCAAGCTTGGGTTTGTGAATGAGGTAGCATGAGATGGTGGTTTTACTTGCCGTAGATCTAAGGACCGGTTCATGCATGCACATGCCAGGATAACAGTGCCACCACAAGGCCAAGTATGGGTGCGGCTTAGCTGAGTAATTAGGTAAGTTGCTAGAGTGTTATGGACTGTGGAAGGCGCGGGGAATGGGAGTCGAGTGAGGACTGCCCTGGGAACTGCATGGCACAAGAGGGGGTCCGTGGGTGGGAGGATTGGAGATTCTAGCCTGCCGGTGAAACCTTAGTGAGTCCATACATCTAGTAACCCCTTTGTAAAGGCTATTTTGTGATCTCTTGACCATACACCGACGGTTGTGTACTGGTATAATGGAGGTTCTGCAGTCGCCGACGGGTGACGAAATCACAAACTTGTGGGTAAAGAGGTGCAAACTCTGCAGAGTTATTAAAACTATCATGATAGTCGAGCTTACGGTCACGAGCACCTGGCTAAACTGCCATGATTAGATTGGAATAGTTATTGGAATGGTTATTGGGAAGGTTCTTGGTTATGGTTTGGTTTGGGACTGTTGAGTCCGGGAGATGAGATGGTTGCACGACTGATGGGTCATGACATAAGATTGGTCTCGGTGCGAGACGTGGTTGTTTTATGAGATGAGATGGTAGCGAATACGAGGAGGTATTCGTGAGTATGAATAAAAGAATGGTTAATGTTCGGATGGAACACGGGAAGTGATGGAGGTATGTTGGTAATTTGATACATGCTGGGACTACATTCATCTAAAGTTAAGTTGCTGTTTTATCATGGTTTTAAAAATTTGCTTTTCTGCAAATAAGCCTTTTATACCTACCATGTTTATGAGCTGCATATCATGTGTTACTCCCGCACTTGCTGAGTACATCATTGTACTCAAACTTGCATTATTATTTCTTCATCAACAGCAAGAGAAGACTACTATGAAGACCGAGTAGAGCATTATGGCGTGTGATCTGTTCTCAACCTTGCCCGTGGAGGGAGTAGAGATGGAGCCACTTCTGCTTAGTTTTGCTTCCGCATTAGTTTTTGCTTCCGCATTTAAATAAAGATTTCCGCTGCGTAGAAATAAAGACTTCCGCTGTGAGCATGAGTCCAAGACTCATGAGGTGTTGTAATAAACTCTGTTATTCGTGGTAATATATAATCTGAATTCAGTTTGTGGAACATATGTGTATGTGTGATGAACATCCTGGGCACACATATGCATTAGTTCTCGGTTCCGTGGTTTTCCACAGAATTGAGGGCGTCACAGATTGGTATCAGAGCCACGAGTTGACAGTAGGTTACACGCCTAGATAGAAACCTTAGATTGATATTAGAATCACGTGTTAACAGCAAGTTATACCCCTAAATAGAAGCTACGCGGACCAAAGGAAGCATCCTAGGATGAATAGCTTAGATTGGCCTTGAAACCGCCTTGACATAGGAAACCTTCCTTGAATAGGAGTTGAGTGGGCCCTTGTGATGATTATTTGTGAATATGTGCTTAGTGTGAGTTGTGGGACGCCTCAACAACGTTGCCCATATCCACACGTAAGAAGAAAGAGGAGTGGAATGCTTCGGCACTTGATCACATCCTCATAAGGACTAATATATATAGTCCAACTCCCCTTGATGCATATAGTTGAAAGGACCTATCTAATCTTCTAACCTTCTATTCTATTTCGTTCTCTCTCACAGATGGTGAGAGGAAACGCCAGCCGAAGGAACGTCTAGGAAGATGACCACGAAGAAATTCCCGCTAACCCTGGAGCTGGCGAAAACAACCTAGAAAGGTTGATGGCCATGCAAAACCAGCTTATGCAAACCATGATCCAAACTTTGGGTCAGTTGCAGGCCAACCAACACCCCGTTCCGGCACCACCGCCACCACCACCGTCGGCTCATAACAGGTTGGGAGAGTTCATGAGGACTCGACCACCCACCTTTGCTCAAGCAAGCGATCCAATGGAGGCCGATGATTGGTTGAAATCCATGGAGAAGAAGCTTGCCATTGTTCAGTGCAACGACCGAGAGAAGGTTCTCTTTGCGTCGCACCAACTGATGGGAGCAGCTGCTGACTGGTGGGATGCCTTGAGCAACGCCCATGCCAACCCGGAGACAATCACTTGGACTGAGTTCAAGGAAAGTTTCTGCTCCCACTACATCCCTGTTGGCGTAATGATGCTCAAGAGGCAGGAGTTTGAAGGTCTCCTCCAAGGACAGAAAAGTGTGAGTGAATATCTCAACAAGTTCATACAACTGTCCCGGTATGCCCCCGAAGATGTCAACTCGGATCAGAGGAAGCAGTACCTGTTCATGAGAGGGTTGAACAATGAGATCCAAGTTCAGCTCCTCAACAATGACTACGTAAGCTTCCAGAAGCTGGTTGATAAGGCTATTGTGGTGGAAAACAAGATCCGAGAGATCGAGTGCGAGTGCAAAAGGAAGATGCCATACCAGCCCCAAGGGAGCAACGTACGACCTAGGTACATGCCCCCTGCACCGCAGTATGGATCAACCACTCCTACGTACCGCCCTGGTCAGCCACCACAGCAACGGTTTGTTGCACCGGCACCTCGTGTGCCCATGCCTCCTGCGCCCCGGCCTAACAATGGCGCTCCTGTTCAAAACCCCCGCCCCAACGTACCTGCTGCCGTAGGCAACAGGGCATGCTTTGCATGCGGGGAAGTAGGCCACTTCGCTAACCAGTGCCCGAAGAGAGGCCCTGGACAGCAAGGTAACGTGCCCAAGCAGAACCAGCGACCAAACGGAGGGGACAACCAAGGAAACCGTGGACCGCAGAACTACGCTCGTGGCCACGTTAACCATGTCACTGCTGAGGAAGCACAACAGACTGAGGACGTCGCAATTGGTATGTTCCTTGCCAACTCCAACCCAGCCACCATTTTATTTGATTCCGGAGCATCACATTCCTTCATATCATCCAAATATGTTGCCAAACATCATCTACCCGTATCCCACTTAGAATGTGCTATGCTAGTTAATTCTCCCGGAGGAGAAATGAGGACTAATATAGTATGTCCTAAAGTAAGCCTTAAAATAAGAGGGGTAGACTTCCTTGCCAACCTTATTGTCTTGGACTCCCACAGAATTGACATCATACTCGGAATGGACTGGTTAAGCAAGCACAATGGAGTAATCCAATGCGCTGAGAGAAGCGTGCAATTGACAAACGAGCACGGTATCCGTGTCGAGTTTGAGTCAGCTCAGCAAGCAACCGAACGGGCGGATCTGAACCATGTTGAAGGAGTAGCATTGGACAACATTCCAGTGGTTCAGGAATTTTCGGATGTGTTCCCGGAAGAACTTCCAGGTATGCCACCTGACCGGGACATTGAGTTTGCCATAGATTTGGTACCTAGAACTGCACCCATAGCTAAGAGACCATATAGGATGCCCGTCAACGAGTTAGTTGAACTCAAGAAGCAAATTCAAGAACAGTTGGAGAAGGGTTTTATCCGTCCAAGTTCGTCACCATGGGGAGCCCCGGTACTCTTCGTGGACAAGAAGGACAGAACCCAAAGAATGTGCGTGGACTACAGGTCTCTCAACGAGATGACAATCAAGAATAAATACCCTCTGCCCCGTATAGAGGACCTGTTCGATCAAATGAAAGGAGCCCAAGTATTCTCCAAGATTGATCTTCGGTCGGGATATTTCCAGCTGAAGATTAAGCCCTCCGATATACCTAAGACAGCCTTTCGGACACGGTATGGTTCATATGAATATACCGTTATGTCTTTTGGATTGACGAATGCACCCGCATATTTCATGTACCTTATGAACATGGTTTTCATGGAGTACTTGGACAAGTTCGTCGTGGTTTTCATCGACGACATTATGGTGTATTCAAAAAGTGAGGAGGAGCATGAAGAACATCTGAAATTGACCTTGCAGAAGTTGCGAGAGCATCAGTTGTATGCCAAGCTCAACAAATATCAATTTTGGCTAAAAGAAATATCCTTCCTAGGCCACATCATCTCCATGGAAGGGGTATCGGTTGATCCTGGAAAGGTGAGAGATGTTCTGAAGTGGGACCAACCGAAGAGCGTGAGGGATATTCGGAGTTTCCTTGGGATGGCAGGATACTATCGGTGCTTCATTAAAGACTTCTCTAAAATAGCAAAACCTATGACGGAGTTGCTAATGAAGGGAAAAATCTTTCAATGGACACATGCCTGCCAAGAAAGTTTTGAGGAACTCAAGAAAAGGCTAACCACAGCACCAGTTCTGGTATTGCCAGACGTAAGCAAGAGCTTTGACATATATTGTGACGCATCCAGACAAGGGCTCGGATGTGTGCTCATGCAGGAAGGACAAGTGGTAGCCTATGCCTCACGACAATTAAAGAAGCACGAGCTTAACTATCCTACACACGACTTGGAGTTAGCAGCGGTAGTGCATGCATTGAAGATTTGGAGACATTATATCCTTGGTCATCGATGTGAGATCTATACAGATCATAAAAGCCTCAAGTACATATTTACACAAACGGACTTGAATTTGAGGCAACGTCGGTGGTTAGAACTCATCAAGGATTATGATGTAGGAATCAACTACCATCTCGGGAAGGCCAATGTAGTAGCTGACGCATTGAGCAGAAAGGGAGCATGCCACCTACTCACGGTTCGGGAGTTACCACCCGAACTACGTAAGGAGTTCGAACGATTACACCTCGGATTCTTGAATAACATGGAAATAATGGAGATCCACTCCTCATTGGAGCAAGAAATAAGAAAGGGCCAAGCAACAGACGAGGGGATCAAGGAGATCAAGGAAAGAATCCGACAAGGGATAGAGAAGAATTTCAAGGAGGATGAAAAGGGTACGCTTTGGCTAGGAAAAAGGATTTGTGTGCCAAACCTAAGACACCTTTGTGACATGATATTATGGGAGGCACATGATTCACCCTATTCCATACATCCGGGGAGCACCAAAATGTACAAGGACTTGAAAACTTGCTATTGGTGGGATGGTATGAAGAGGGATATAGCCGAATACGTTGCCCTATGCGACACATGCCAACGGGTAAAAGCCGAACATCAAAAACCCGCTGGGTTGTTGCAACCTTTGAAAATACCTGAATGGAAATGGGAGGACATCAGTATGGACTTTATTGTCGGATTGCCAAGAACTCAGTCAGGATACGACTCCATCTGGGTCATTGTGGACCGGTTAACGAAAACCGCCCATTTTCTTCCGGTAAAGACCAGTTACAACGTTACACAGTTGGCAGAGTTGTACATGGAGCAGATCGTGTGCCGTCATGGGGTTCCGAAGAGGATAGTCTCAGATCGAGGTTCTCAGTTTACCTCTAGATTCTGGAGGAAGCTGCAGAAAGCCATGGGTACACGACTGGATTTTAGCTCCGCCGATCACCCACAAATAGATGGGCAAACCGAGAGGACAAACCAAATTTTGGAGGACATGCTGAGAGCTTGCGCCTTGAAACGTGGGTGTAGTTGGGATAGGAGTTTACCGTATGCCGAGTTCTCCTATAACAACAGCTATCAAACTAGCTTGAAGATGTCGCCTTTCGAAGCCTTATATGGTAGACGGTGTTGAACGCCGCTGTTCTGGAACGAGACTGGAGAGAACCAGGTGTTTGGACCCGAAGTACTACAAGAGGCTGAAAAGCAAGTCCAAACAATACAGGAAAACTTAAAGGTTGCTCAGTCACGACAGAAAGGCTATGCGGACAATAGGCGTAGAAAGTTGACCTTTGAAGTTGGAGACTTCGTATACCTTAAGGTATCGCCTATCCGAGGCCAACGACGTTTTAACGTCAGAGGCAAACTAGCGCCTCGCTACATCGGACCATTTAAGATTTTGGGTAAGAGAGGGGAAGTAGCCTACCAACTAGAGCTCCCAAACCACCTCTGCGACGTACATGACGTGTTTCATGTATCCCAGCTCAAGAAGTGCTTGAGAATACCAGAGGAACAAGTGTCAATGGGAGAACTTAACCTTCAAGAGGACCTGACTTACGCAGAACACCCTGTCCGAATCTTGGACGTGAAGGAAAGGGTCACCCGAAACAAGGTGATTCGATGGTGCAAGGTACAATGGAGCCATCACACTGAAGCTGAAGCCACATGGGAACGTGAAGAGGATATCAAGGCAGAATTTCCCCATCTATTTTCTACTAACGAATCTCGAGGGCGAGATTCAATTTAAGGGGGGTAGATTTGTGACACCCTCACCTCAGGTGTCATCATATGTTCATGTTTTATGACGAAGAAAAACATTTTAAGAAAAGAAGGAACAGAGACAAGTATCAAAGGGATGGCCAATAAAGCTCTCCGAGAACACCGAAACGCAACTTCCACGGCCAGCAGACCACGTGGCGCGTTCGGAGCTCATCCCCGAGAGATTGGGAGAGGTCCGACGCTAAACTAGGCTACGTGGCAGGCTCGGGGGTCACCTCCGCAATTGGAAAGAGGTCCGACCCTGTGGGACACGTGCTACCGCGAAGCTAGCCGCTGCGGAAGAAGCAACGGCATTTTTCATAGGACACGTGTCATCCTCGGAGCTAGTCCTTGCGGAAATCAGAGGACCATCCGCGCGGGGTACGTGTCGATCTCGGAGCTCACCTGCGAGAGGTCCTGCTCTATTGGACACGTGTCGACCGCGGGGCATGTCCCTGAGGAAAGAAGAAGAGGAAGACCGGCGCCAACACGTGGCGTGCGCGGAGCTCACGTCCGAAGAAGAGGGAGGTCCCGATCGGTTGACATGCGGCACGACCGGAGCTCGTCTCTGCGGACGAGGAGATACCAGGCCCGGAGGACACGTGGAGCTTCCGGAGCTCATCGTCACGGAGGTAACGAGTTTTGGAGCGGCTGTTACGCGTAAGGACACCGGTACGCAACAGAAACCGATCTAAAATCCACAATGGGTTACTGAAGAAAAGACATCAGGATCTAACAAAGATCTGAATAAGGCTCTTATTCGGGATCCAATCAGATTAGGACTCTTCTCTTCCCGATTATAAATAGAACCTAAAACCTCTGGCTGAAACTACAAACTTCTCTTTCAACTCCTAAGCCGACGACTTAGAGCCCTAGCCCTAACTCGCCGAGCAAAACATCGCTGAAGCACAACAAGGGAGATCATCGAAGAAGAACCGAGCGGAGGAGGACCTCGAAAAACGCGAGGTAGGACTTCAATATCATTGTGTTCATCTCCTTGCATCTGTTCGTCAATTCCTTTCGAACAGAAGCCTTTTCGTGGGCAGAACACTTGATGATCAGTTTGATCTAAGTACCAGATCATCACGAACACCTCTGACCATGCAAGCCATGCAAGAATGAGTACAGATCGATCTAATAAAACTAATCATAGGATAGCAAGCATGTGCATCATCGCATCTAGTTTAGGGTTTGTGCATGATATTGATTGCTGTGAATTTGCATGCATGTGAATCCTACATAGCAGGACAAACTCAGGAAGCTGTCTACGACGAGCTGCAGCAACAAGGTTTTGAGAATCAAGAACAACCGGAACCGCAAGAACAAGGCAAGTGCTCCTTGACCATGTTGATCCTATGTTTTGGGTAAAACTATTTTGTTTTGCGAAAAAGTGTGTATGCTGAGTCAAACATGATGGGAAACCCTTTTATAGGAGTTTACTAGTTTTGATTAAACCACCCTTGTCGCCTGGAAAGTTTATGAGTCGGGTATGGTTTTTGCTTTATGCTTCGCTGAGTCTCTGGGATCGGGAAGCGAGATAGATGTGTCTAGCTAACTGCACTTGTACTGATCATAAGTAATTGATGAGGTTACTGAACATGGATCGGAGGGAGATCTAGGCAAGCTTGGGTTTGTGAATGAGGTAGCATGAGATGGTGGTTTTACTTGCCGTAGATCTAAGGACCGGTTCATGCATGCACATGCCAGGATAACAGTGCCACCACAAGGCCAAGTATGGGTGCGGCTTAGCTGAGTAATTAGGTAAGTTGCTAGAATGTTATGGACTGTGGAAGGCGCGGGGAATGGGAGTCGAGTGAGGACTGTCCTGGGAACTGCACGGCACAAGAGGGGGCCCGTGGGTGGGAGAATTGGAGATTCTAGCCTGCCGGTGAAACCTTAGTGAGTCCATACATCTAGTAACCCCTTTGTAAAGGCTATTTTGTGATCTCTTGACCATACACCGACGGTTGTGTACTGGTATAATGGAGGTTCTGCAGTCGCCGACGGGTGACGAAATCACAAACTTGTGGGTAAAGAGGTGCAAACTATGCAGAGTTATTAAAACTATCATGATAGCCGAGCTTACGGTCACGAGCACCTGGCTAAACTGCCATGATTAGATTGGAATAGTTATTGGAATGGTTATTGGGAAGGTTCTTGGTTATGGTTTGGTTTGGGACTGTTGAGTCCGGGAGATGAGATGGTTGCACGACTGATGGGTCATGACATAAGATTGGTCTCGGTGCGAGACGTGGTTGTTTTATGAGATGAGATGGTAGCGAATACGAGGAGGTATTCGTGAGTATGAATAAAAGAATGGTTAATGTTCGGATGGAACACGGGAAGTGATGGAGGTATGTTGGTAATTTGATACATGCTGGGACTACATTCATCTAAAGTTAAGTTGCTGTTTTATCATGGTTTTAAAAATTTGCTTTTCTGCAAATAAGCCTTTTATACCTACCTTGTTTATGAGCTGCATATCATGTGTTACTCCCGCACTTGCTGAGTACATCATTGTGCTCAAACTTGCATTATTATTTCTTCATCAACAGCAAGAGAAGACTACTATGAAGACCGAGTAGAGCATTATGGCGTGTGATCTGTTCTCAACCTTGCCTGTGGAGGGAGTAGAGATGGAGCCACTTCTTCTTAGTTTTGCTTCCGCATTAGTTTTTGCTTCCGCATTTAAATAAAGATTTCCGCTGCGTAGAAATAAAGACTTCTGCTGTGAGCATGAGTCCAAGACTCATGAGGTGTTGTAATAAACTCTGTTATTCGTGGTAATATATAATCTGAATTCAGTTTGTGGAACGTATGTGTATGTGTGATGAACATCCTGGGCACACATATGCATTAGTTCTCGGTTCCGTGGTTTTCCACATAATTGAGGGCGTCACACTGCAGCAAACTAGGTTTCTTCATGTGATCTGCTTTCACCCTTCGACACGTATCACACTCGGATACGTATTTAGCTATTTCCCGCTTCATCCGTGTCCACCAAAACTTGTTTCTCAAATCTTGGTACATCTTGTTGCTTCCTGGATGAATGGAAAATTTTGATAGATGAGCTTCGTCTAATATTTTATTACGAAGCTTCATGTCCCTCGGTACGACTATACGGTTCTTGAACCATAACGTACCGTTCTCATCTTTCCGAAAGCACTTAGCTTCTCCTTTGTCTATTCTCTTCCGGATATGGGCCATGCCCTTATCTTTCTTTTGAGCCGCTACAATTTCATCATGAATTGTAGGAATGAGGGCAAGGTTAAACAATGACCCATAAGGAACCAAGCGCAGGCTCGGTTCTTCTTCTTCCATTGAAGCCATGGTTAGATTATGCACATGTTATTTCCGACTAAGTGCGTCGGCAACCACATTCACTTTTCCAGGATGGTAATGGATCTCGAAGTTATGATCCTTGACGAGCTCCAACCACCTTCGAGAATACCGCTGCACTAACTAGTTGAGCGACTAAAATATCGATGCGGAGCAGGGTACTCGTAGTTTATCGTGACGGCCTTTAGCGAATGATAATCAACACTTAATCATAGTGTCTCATCGTTCTTCTTAACAAACAGAGCAGAGCATCCCCAAGGTTATGAGCTTGGTCGCATAAAACCTTTGCTCATAGGTTCACTTAGTTGCTCCTTCAACTCCGCTAGTTCATTGGGTGCCATTTTGTACGGCCTCCGTGAAATCGGTGTTGTTTCCGGCGTCAGTTCAATCTTGAACTTGACGTCCCCTTAACTGGCATTGCCCGGTAACTCATTGGAAACACATTGCATATTCACGTCCCACCGGACTATCCTCGAGTTTAGTCACTTCCGTGGGATAGGCTTAACCCGTCCTCTTTTCTGTACAGATCGGACTCTTCTGTCCTCACCCAGATTTTGATTATAAAAATGGCAGTTTCATGTCTCATGTTGCATATCAAAGTTATAAATAACTTCAATATCTTTCCAACGAGTATTTATTTGCCTCCATATCAATTCTGAATCAGGAATTATGATATTTCAAGGCTGACAGAAATCTGGAACAATTTTGACAGCACCTCCTTTGAAAGTGTTTGTTTTGTCCGCAAGATTTCATAAAATTGTACCCCAAATATGGAGAAACTTTGAACAACAAAGTTTTAGAAAATATCACAAACTTTCCAACGGTGTCTCACATGACCCCTAGATATTTTTCTACAAGAAGTTATGATCGAAATACAGAAAATTCCAGAGAGTATATTTGGTCTGCCCTGTTGTTGGACAGTTAATACTCATCTGAGATTCTCATCCATTTGGAGGGAGATTCTGTTCTGGAGTTCTACAGAAAAGTTGTAGAAGACTTCAAAAACTTTCCATAAGTCTATCCTTCACCTCCATTGGTTCAACCAATCAAAAGTTATGCCCTGTTCAATTTCAGCAAAAATTCTTCTGAAAACAGGGGAGGTTGTTACTAATGATTTGAGATGAAAATTATACTTCCAATTGACCCTTAGTTCAATATAGGAGTTCATTAACCCCTAATGGAATCCTAGACTCCAAAATTACTCTTTTCTTTGAAAACTTCATTTTTCATGCAGTTAAGAACATATTACGGTACTACGTTTCCTCACCAAATCAAAATCCTAACCGGCGTTACACCGGCATATACGTTTCAAATGTTGGCACTAAAGCTATCACTCACACACATGTTATAAATGACATGTTCTACTCGTGGTTAAGGTACCTGCAGAAAAACAATCAATAGTGATGCACACAAAGGTTTTCCATTTCAGACAGGTCCATATCATAATAAAAACATACGCCCCGTATCATTGCCATACGGGCCGTCCTTGAGTCAAGTCACGTCTCAAGGTACATGGTCGCGTTTTCACACCACACGACGGGGAACCCGAGTAGAGCGTGAACGGGTCGTCATGGTTGGGAATGTTATCAACCAAACGGATACCACCTACTGCCTCATGACCGTTGAGGCACGCCGATGGCGAGCGCTGCGTATGGCCCTTTGAACATTGAACGTTCAAGAGTTGCATACTATCGTGTTGCTTACCACATGATGGGGTATTCTCACTTTTGCCTAAAGCACGCTGGAGATCAGCGTTTTCATATGCTCTCAGAACCATAGAGAGGTTCAGAGACTCATATTAACTACCGTGCCAAGCCACGGTATACCATTCCATACTATTACTCGTATGGCGAGTTACCGCAATTGATCCGCCTGCGGTGGCGTACCTTACCTCTTACCTGATGTAGGTGCGTAGTTACAGAATTGAAATACTGAATATTAACACACTGTTAGCTTGCCACCTTAAGTAACGATGCTACTAATAGTCCTTATGTGAGCATACTATACGTTCCTCACTCGTATACTTCTAGGTTTTCGAAAATAAGCTCTTTTCATGCGTTCTATTCCCAATGTGGCTCTGATACCACGCCTGTGGGGAACCCCTTCCGGGATCCACACTCCAGGATACACATTGGGTGGTGCCGTGCGATGCGGCACCCAACAGCATACACGAAAAGAACCATAAAGTACAAAGTCTTTTATTTCTCAAGATAGTGTCATTTACAAAATAATGTACCACGAGGGTACACGCAGCGGAATATACATATACAATTACTCTCGGTCCTACATAAGCAAAAGAGAAGATGTCCAGCCCGCGGACGCTTCTTCCTAGCTTCCACAAAGATGTGTGCAGCGGCAGGATTTCCGGTGAGTCACTGATGGCTCACCGAACAACCATCTTCATAGCAAATTTTATAACCTGCAAAACACTAATAATGCAACCGTGAGCACGATGGCTCAGCAATACTTAACCGACACTCCTAAACATGAAACTCTACATGCAGGGATTACTAACATAGGAAAAGTATGATGCAATAACGACACGCCTAAATGTTAGTCCTTACTTTCAGTTTAATAGCACCAGATTATTATACCTTAGGCAGCCCTCACATCGGAAGTCCACAATCAAACAAGAAACGCTTTCCTCCGATGTGGTGATGCCCAAAGAGGAAAATAAAATTAGTGAGCTCTACACTATAACATACATGGTTTGCAATACAAATACTTAAGAATTTCACGACAGCAATGATTCCTTTCACTTCATATGGAAATTGTTACTACGTCACAATGCAGTGAACAAGTGATACTCATATAACCGCGAGGGACGGTGATTGCAATCAGGACATACCCGGAATACACGACACATACACCCGCCTCGAAAGACTCACGCGAGCTCTTTCTTACGTTGTATGCAGCAACCTTTCACCCGTCACTCCAATGCCAAACCAGTTCCGCCGACCCATCAGAAGGGCCACTACACGGAACACGTCGAAGTTGCTCCGCTAGCGGGTTTACACCTCTGACACCAACCCACAAAGGACGGCCGTATAAGTTTTGACACGAGAGTACCCGAGTTACATCGGTTTATCGGGTCCCATATATCCGATATGCATCCTGTACTGTTCAAACTTGCTCAGCAGGGCGGCATACGCATCGGTCCTTAACCGACACAAACAGAGCTACAGCCACACAGGCCCAACGTCCTGCTGCTCCTACTCTCTGCTCGGTCTCATTTTCTTTTCCAGAACTTTCATTCTCTAGAATCAAACCCCGCTGAACCAACATCCTAAACTCGCGAGTAGCTTCCAACTACCCGACTTGTTCCAGATCCTATACAACTTTAGCCTAGCAGAAACTACACGAAGGTAACCTATTCTACCCTGTACTCCAAGGGTTCGTGGTCATGCATTTGGAGTATCAATCACCTTGACCTAATGCACAATACATACTAGACCCATAAAAGTGATACAAAGTAAAATGTAACTAAAAATTGTTAAATGCAAACCGGGGCTTGCCTTATGTTGCTGCAGGTTTAGTTCTAATTTATAGTCAGTATCTTGGCGATGATTAAATCTTCAACTTGCTGATCCGAGTCTAGTTCCTTGTCGAACTCCTTCGTCGTTTTTCCTACCGATATGAATATGCACAGTTTTTAATACACATATCTGAATTATAAAACAAATGTGTTTTAGGAATTAAGAATGGTTTAGACCAACTCTAAAGTGAGAGATGGGCTCTGTTATGGACAGAAGCAGAGAGGAACTTTAGGTGGGCAGTGGATGTTTGTTGGAGTAAAATTCAAAGATCAATTTATAATGGACATAAGAAAGGTAGTGGAAAGAACCAGCAGAAAACTGTAGAAGATGATCTCAACTTTCTCTGAAATTTTAACAGTGGTCCGTAGATCATACAGAGGTATGGCTTGCAAAATTTCAGACATAGTTGATGGAATATGTGGCCTAGGGAATTTTCTTACTATTTGGCTTCTCTGAATTCCTATGACAATTATAGTGTCTTGGCATGCTCCAAATGCGGCTTTTCAGAAACTTAATAGTCTCATGAGACCATAGGACTTGGTTTCACCATTTTTGGAGCTTCCTACACCGAGATATGACTTTTCCAAACTTGGTTAAAAGTCTGAAAATGTCTCTGTTCATTTTCCTATTTTTCAGAGACATAGAGGATTCAAACAACATTTGGCCAAGCAAATTGAGTCCAATGCCTATGAAAATTTTACTGGAGTTCAAGGATTATTGGGGGAATGTTCTGCCCAAATTTGGGAATTTTCAAATTAACAGAACTCTTGTAGAAATTCATACAATATTTTCCTTAAATTAATTAATGAGCCCAATCCATGGATTTTCATACATATTGGGCCGCACCCCTGGATAGTACTCTTTGAGAGGAATCCAACAAAATTTGTTTCACAATTTTTGGACACTCCTTCACAAAGTTATGGCTCTACAAAGTTTGAACTGAAATGAGAAAATCTGGAAAATGTTTAAATGCTGACAGTGGGTCCCACTCGTCATCCCTAACCTCCAGCCACGCGCCAAACAGAGCAGGGGCGGCTCCCTCCGGCGAGGTCTCCAGAAATGACCTTCCCGGCCACCTTCGGACCCCCTGCTGGCCGCTCCCCCATTTTTCCCCATGCTGAACACGTTGGTGAGGTCGCCGGCGGCTGAAACTCGCCGGAAAACGGGGCGCACCGGCAACAGCTAACCCTAGGGCTCTGGCGAGGTCGTGCACGGTGATTTCTCCACCAAATGGTCGGTTCTTGGGCTCAAAGCATCAGGGAATCGTGTAGAAGACCGGCATGCGGTTTAAACAAGCCGGGGAGAGCTCCAAACCTATCGGCACCGTGCACCCGACATGGTTCAGCGGTATACCCTTGAATAGAACTCGGATTCCTCGCTCTACATTCAATTACTTGGTCTAAAATCGATGGAGGAGGTGTGTTAGGCAGTTAAGAACTTGTGTGCGGAGTTTGAAACACAACCAACACGAATTGAGGACGAATTTCGCAATTCCTTACCTCAAGGTCAGTTTAGGCCGCCCGGGAGAAAAACTTGAAATTCTCCCTCTGTGATCAATAGATTGGGCTGAGTTTTGGAGGTGAGCAACTAGGTTTGTAGGTGCACGGATGGGGTGGCTTGCTTGGGCGTGATCACTTCTGGTTTGGGCTGGCCACAGCGACCAGTTCAGTTTTTTCGGCGTTCACCCGAGAGTTGCAGACCTTTGCTGTTTTCCGGTGCCAACGAGCTCGGGACCGTGGGGGAAAGTTGCTGGCCGGCTAGAGCACCCTTGGGCGCAGCTCTTTGCTGTTGGGGGCTCGAGCAATCGGGCTCCGGTGCTTGCTGTGCGATGGGGAGAAGAAGAGAGCGGCTGTTTTCTGCGTGCGGGAGGAACCACGAGAATGAGCTCGATCGGGGAGAAAGAGAAAAAGGGTTGTGGCACTAGTGGTGTTGATCAGGATGAGCGACTGTGAGGAAATCAGGAGGTGGCACCTGCGGTGATCGGTCGAAGTCGGCTGCTGTCGTGCGCTCAACCGAGGAAACAGAGGAGAGTCGGTTCATTTCAGTGTGTGTATGACATGTGGGGTCCACCTCTTCCTCTTATCCCCAATTCTTTTTAAAATAGCAAACGAGCTCCAAATTTGATAAAATTTGGAGGACAGGCCAAATAAATATGGGGAACACAATGGTGCACTCAAATTTGAATTTCAGTGAAATCGGAATTTGAAACTGAGATTTAAATTCAAATTCAAATTTTCTCCCGTTTAAATTCCAACAAATAGGAAATCCTTTTCAAATGCTCTGAAAATTTACCGGGCTATTATTGGATGTGTGGAGAACCAAATGATAGCTTAGATCTCCGTGTTCGAGAATTTTTGCAAGTTCAAGGTTTGACTTGGAGCTCACACCGTTAATTCAAAAGTTTAAATTCCCTCTCCTTTTTCTCGGTGTGAACTGCAGCTCCACTTGCTAGAATTTTGGGATTTCACAGAATCTCTAACTTATTCATGCAGCAAAAGTCTCTAAACGACAGCGGAAATAACTAAATAGCAGCAGGCTCCATCTTCAACTCCACAGGCATGTTGACGGTAGTTCGCACGCCTAGTACTCCCCATGGTCCTAGAAGTACTCTTCTCCTGTTGCTGATGTTTATGTTATAATGCAAGGGTGAGTACATGTCGTACTCAGCAAGTGCGGGAAAAATATGACATGTAGCTTACAACAAGATATGGAATAAAAAGGCTCATTGCAGCAAGCAAATTTTATTTCACAAACATGATTAAAACCGGCAACTATTTCTTAGTGATATTTATCCCAATATAACCAAATAAAACAGCAACATTCCTCCATCATGATTCACCATTTATCAAGTCTCAACCAACCATTAATCTTTCTCAAGTTCATCTCATGCTCATAAATATTCATAACCGTCTCATATTCATATAATCGAAGCCAAACTTATTTTCATGACTCAAAACAGTCGCAAAACCAATCCCAATGACCATACCATAACCATACCGAATATCCATCCCAAGTTTTCCCTCTAATCATGTGAGTTGGCCAGGTGCTTGTGACTGGAAGCACGGCTATCATGATAGTTTTACACTCTGCAGAGGTGGCGCAACTTTACCCATAAGTTTGTGATTTCGTCACCCGTCGGCGACTGCAAAACCTCCATTATACCAGTACACAACCATCAGTGTATGGCCAAGAGATCACAAAATAGCCTCTACAAAGGGGCTACTAGATGTATGGACTCACTAAGGTTTCACCGGCAGGCTCAAATCACCATTCTCCCACCCATGGGCCCCCTCTTGTGCCATACAGTTCCCAGGGCAGTCCCTCTCGACTCCCATTCCCCGCGCCATCCACGGTCCATAACAAGCTAGCAACACACCTAATTAGTCAGCTAAGCCGCACCCATATTTGGCCTTGTGGTGGCACTATTTTCCTGGCATGTGCTGGCATGAACCGGTCCTTAGATCTACGGCAAGTAAACCACCATCTCATTCAGCAACATCTACAAACCAAGCTTGCCTAGATCTCCCCCGATTCCATGCTCGTTAACATCATCAAGTTCTCATCATCATTATTCATATGAGTGCAGTAGCTAGACTTGTTTTAATTCCACTTCCCGTATCCCGTAGATTAAGCGAAGCAAAAAGGCAAAAACGACCATACCTGACTCATCAACTTTCTTGGCGACAAGGATGGTTAACAAAACTAGTAAACTCCTATAAAAGGGTGTCCCATCAAGTTGACTCAAGCATACACGTTTTCGCAAACAAAACAGTTTCAAAACATGGGATCAATATGGTCAAGGAGCACTTGCCTTGCTCCCGTGGTTCTTTTTGTCCGAGCGTCTCGAAGTCTTGGTGCTGTAGTTCTTCGTAGATGGCTTCCTGAGCTTGTCCTTCTACTCACGAACACGCACATACAAATTTTACAGCAATCAAACATCATGCACAAACTTTAATCAAGATGCAATGGTGTAGATGAATGCACATCCTATGGTGCTGTTTTATTAAACCAGTTTGTACGTGTTCTTGCATGTTTTATCGGGCTTTCATGTGGTTTTATGACGAACAAGGGCGTAGGGATCAAGTGTGGATGTGGTGATGATCTTGACTCAAGATCTAGATCAATCCCACCGTCAAAAACCGATGAAAACATGATCTGTCCACATGAAAAAGTTTCGGTTCGAAGGGAGCAAAGAAAACGGATGCGTAGAAACAGCGACGACGTCGTAAGATGGGTAACGAAGACCTACCTCACTTCCCTTTGGTGGCAGGGTTTTTCTCCTAGAAATGGAAGCTGCGGGGGCTCACCGGCGAATGAACTCCGGCGAGGGGGGGGGGGTTTAACTCGGCAAGTTGGGGGCTGGGGCCTCAAAGTCACCGACTTGGGAGGAAGAAAAAGGGATAGGGGTTATGTCCAAAAGGGGGGGGGGTTTGGGTTCTATTTATAAGGGGAAAAGAGGAGTCCTACTCCAATTGGAGCTCAAATAAGAGTCCTACTCGATTTTGGATCTCAACAAACTTATCTTTTCAGTTAGGTGCGGCAGCAATGTGGGGAAATTTGGGGAAATTGTGTCGGTACCCTCAGTACCGGGTACCCCCGTGCACAGTAGAAAAACCGCCTAGGGACGTCGCCCCCTCCACAGGGGTGAGCTCCGAAAGAGCCACGTGTCATGCGGGGCCGGGCTACCCTCCTCCTCAGAGGCGAGCTCTGGGCCTGCCACACGGCCAGCGGAGTCGGGCCTCGCCCCCTCCGCAGGGGCGAGCTCTGAGAGCGCCAGGTGTCCAGCGGGGGCCGGGCCTCCCCTCTCCTCAGAGGCGAGCTCCGAGGGTGCCACGTGACCAGCGGGGCCGGGCCTCCCCTCTCCTCAGAGGCGAGCTCCGAGGGCGCCACGTGTCCAGTGGTGCCGGACCTCCACTCTCCTCAGAGGCGAGCTCCGAGGACGCCACGTGTCCAGCGGTGCTGGACCTCCCCTCTCCTCAGAGGCGAGCTCCAAGGGTGCCACGTGTCCAGCGGTGCTGGACCTCCCCTCTCCTCAGAGGCGAGCTCCGAGGGTGCCACGTGTCCAGCGGTGCCGGACCTCCCCTCTCCTCAGAGGTGAGCTCCGAGGGCGCCACGTGTCCAGCGGTGCCGGATCTCACCCCCTCCGTGGAGGTGAGCTCCGAGGACGCCACGCGTCCAGCGGTGCCGGACCTCACCCCCTCCGTGGAGGTGAGCTCCGAGGGTGCCACGCATCCATCGGGGCCGAGGAAAGTGTCGACAGCGCACTTCGGCAAATTGGAATTGGCTCATTTCAGCTATCTTTTTCCCATTCCCCACCATTTTTATGATTCTTTCTCCATCTTTATGGTTCCTTCCTCCATTTCTACTTTTTTATAATGTTTCTCTATATGAAAAATGTAGGCAATGCATGGAAATGAATTTGAGGGTGCTACAGTTGGCCGCTGTGATACCCGGTCCTGAAAATGAGCCAAGTTAATGCATATGTGTACCCAGGATGTTCATCACACATACACATGTAATCCACAAACTGAATTCAGAATATAACCACGAATGAATAGGGTTTAAGTACTTTATTACATTAACTCATTGTCTCACTCATGAATGCCTATCTTATTCTTGCAGCGGAAGACTCTAAACGACAACAGAATATTAATAAAGGCAGCAGGCTCCATCTTCAACTCCACCGGCATGTTGACGGTAGTTCGCACGCCTAGTACTCCACATGGTCCTCAAAGTACTCTTCTCCTGTTGCTGATGTTTATGTGATAATGCAAGGGTGAGTACATGTCATACTCAGCAAGTGCGGGAAAAGTATGACATGTAGCTTTCAACAAGGTATGGAATAAAAAGGATCATTGCAGCAAGCAAATTTTATTTCACAAACATGGTAAAAACAGCAACTAAGTCTAGATGAATTAAATCCCAATATAACCAAGTAATCAGCAACATTCTTTCATCATAATTCACCATTTATCAAGTCTCAACCAGTCAATAATCTTTCTCAAGTTCATCTCATACTCATAAATATTCATAACCATCTCATATTCATATGACCGAAACCAAACTTATTTTCATGACTCAAATTAGTCGCAAAACCAATCCCAATGACCATACCATAACCATATCGAATATCTATCCCAGTTTTCCCTCTAATCATGTGAGTTGGCAGGTGCTTGTGACCGGAAGCACGGCTATCATGATAGTTTTACACTCTACAGAGGTGGCACCACTTTACCCACAAGTTCGTGATTTCGTCACCCGTTGGCGACTGCAGAACCTCCATTATACCATCACACAACAGTCGGTGTATGGCCAAGAGACCACAAAATAGCCTTTACAAAGGGGCTAATAGATGTATGGACTCACTGAGGTTTCACCTGCAAGCTCGAATCACCATTCTCCCACCCACGGGCCCCCTCTTGTGCCATACAGTTCCCAGGGCAGTCCCTCTCGACTCCCATTCCCCGCGCCATCCACAGTCCATAACAAGCTAGCAACACACCTAATTAGTCTACTAAGCCGCACCCATATTTGGCCTAGTGGTGGCACTGTTTTCCTGGCATGTGCTGGCATGAACCGGTCCATAGATCTACGGCAAGTAAACCACCATCTCATTCAGCAACATCCATGAACCAAGCATGCCTAGATCTCACCGATTCCATGCTCATTAACATCATCAAGTTATCATCATCATTATTCATATGAGTGCAGTAGCTAGGCATGTTTTATTTCAGCTTCCCGTATCCTGTAAGTTAAGCGAAGCAAAAAGGAAAAACGAACATACCCGACTCATCAACTTTCCCGGCAACAAGGATGGTTAACAAAACTAGTAAACTCCTATAAAAGGGTGTCCCATCAAGTTGACTCAAGCATACGAGTTTTCGCAAACAAAACAGTTTCAAAACATGGGATCAATATGGTCAAGGGGCACTTGCCTTGCTCCCGTGGTTCGTGTTGCTCAAACGCTCGAAATCTTTGTGCTGTAGTTCCTCGTAGATGACCTCTTGAAATTGTCCTTCTACTCACGACCATGCACATACAAAATTTACAGCAATCAATCATCATGTACAAACTTTACTCAAGGTGCAATGGGTGGATGAATGCAAATCCTATGGTGCTGTTTTATTAAACCAGTTTGTATGTGTTCTTGCATGTTTTAATGGGCTTTCATGGGGTTTTATGATGAACAAGGGTGTAGGGATCAAGTGTGGACGTGGTGATGATCTTGACTCAAGATCTAGATCAATTCCACCATCAAAAACCGATCAAAACACGATCTGTCCACACGTAAAAATTTCTGCTCGAAGGGGGCGAAGAAAACGGATGCGTAGAAACAGCGGCGACGTCGTAAGATGGGTAATGGAGACCTACCTCACTTCCTTTTGGTGGCAGGGCCTTCCTCCTAGCAATGGCAGCACTGGGGAATTTTTCTATGCAATATTATGGCAGGACAGATCGTCGGGCTTCTTCTCCGGCGACGGCGGGGCTCGACGGAGCTCGACGGCGGCCAAATTCCGGCAAGGGGATAAACTTGGCGACTTGGCAGCAAGGAAGTGGTCTTGGTAGCAGGGGGGGATGTCCGAAATAGAGAGGATTTCGGCCAGGGGGTGGGGGTTATATTTATAAGGTGGAAAAAGGGAGAGTCCTACTCCAATTGGAGCTCAAAATAACAGTCCTATTCAATTTTTTTGTATCTTAACAAACTTATCTGTTGTGGTGCGGCAGCCTTGGGGATTTTATCCCCAAAATGTAGGGAAAATTCCTCTTTTGGGGAATTTAGAAATTTTTGGAGAAATTTGTGAATGGCTCATTTCAGCTATCTTTTTCCCATTCCTCACCATTTCTATGTCACTTGCTCCATTTCTACATTCTCCTCTCCATTTCTATGTCCCATTCTCCATTTGTACATTCTCCTCTCCATTTTTATGTCCCATTCTCCATTTCTACATTCCCCTCTCCATTTCTATGTCCCATTCTCCATTTCTACATTGCCCTTCTCCATTTCTATGCCCCATTCTCTATTTCTGTATTCCCTTCTCTATTTCTGTGGTTTTTCATCAATTTCTATGGTTCCTTCCTCCATTTCTATGGTTCTTTCTCCATTTCTATGGTTCCTTCCTCCATTTTTATGGTTCTTTCTCCATTTCTATGGTTCTTTTCTCCATTTCTATGGTTCTTTCTCCAATTCTATAGTTCTTTCTCCATTTGTATAGTTCTTTCTCCATTTCTACTTCTTTTATAACGTTTCTCTACATGAAAAATGTATGCAATGCATGGAAATGAATTTGAGGGTGTTACAGCCGCAAACCAGACCGGGCGATTCCCATAGCGTCGAGCGTCTTGGCGTATAGGATGCTGAGGCCGCTCCCTCAGTCCATGAGTACCTTCGTTAGGCGCTTTGGCTCAACAATCGGGTCTACAACTAGGGGGAAGCGCCCCGGCTGTGGCACGTGATTGGGGTGATCTGACCTATCAAATGTGACGGCGATCTCAGACCATCGTAGGTAGATCGGGAGGGAAGGTTCAGCAGTGTTGACCTCTTGAGCTACCAGCTTCTATTTTCGGCGGTTTTCTTGGGCGCGGGTTCCGCCGAAAATAATGAAGCAGCCGGCTGACCCAGAACGGTTGTTTCCCTTCAGCTGCCCCGGGGCTGCCTGCGCCGACTTCCTTCCCTTGCCTCTTGCGGGGGCTGTGTCCTTCCCTAGGAATCGCTTCAGGAGGACGTGATCTTTGAGTGAGTGTTTGGCTGGGAGAGCGTGATTACTGCACGGCCTCTCTAGTAGCTGCTCGAAGTGGTTGGTTTCACCAAGGGCCGGCCTTCGGGCCTCGTGCTGCTTGGTCATTGCGACCGAGTCCGGGCCTTCCTTGGCCCACCGTTGTTGCTAGCCGGTGACGACCCTACTCCGTCCTTTGCTCCTTTGGTGCTCCCCTCGGGTCAGGTCCCCTCTGTGCCGCCCTGATCGTCCGATGCCCTGGCGGCCTCCTCCCCCGCGGTGAGGTGGAGGGCAGCGTCGGGTCTTCGGAGGTTTTTGGCCTTCCATGTTCAAACTCGTGCATCAGGGACCTGCGTAACCTTTTTTCAGGGACCCAGGACGGCGGAGCATCGGGGCTCGGGCTCCGGTCCTCCTCATCGCCGTAGTGTCCAACCTGGTGTGGCTGTAGCCGGCGCTCATGACACAGTTCTGCGGGCCCTTCTCTGCCCTCTCTGCGGACCTTAAGGACCCTGCGTAGGTCCAAAGGCTGTGCCCACTCGGGCACCGGTTCATGCGAAGGGGTAAAGAAAATGGGTCTTTCCGCCTTCCCCTGTGTGACACCCGGTTCCAAAAAAGAACCAAGTGATGCGTATGTGTGCCCAGGACGTTCATCACATACACAAGTACATCACAAACTTAATTCAGAACTTAACCATGACACAAATAGTACTTAAGTGCTTTATTACAATAGTTCAACGTCTGAAACCACGCCTCGCTGAAGAACCTGCACGGGTTGAGG
The DNA here is from genome assembly GCA_030760725.1 of Neostapfia colusana. Classification (NCBI taxonomy): domain Eukaryota; kingdom Viridiplantae; phylum Streptophyta; class Magnoliopsida; order Poales; family Poaceae; genus Neostapfia; species Neostapfia colusana. The sequence continues at coordinate 30,283,869 of JASWHV010000005.1, read as the reverse complement.
CGAATCAGGTTTTTGGGTAGCGTTCGCGCGACTGCTCAAAAAGAAGATCTGCTTCCTCTACAGTATCTTTCACACACACGACTCATCATTTTTTAAACTGGAGACATCAGCACTGTAAGTAGGGATGTGTCTCTTACGCATGAATTTAATAGACATAATCTGTTTTACATGTATGTTGCTGCTTATGTCTTGTGGATTATTCATCATGCGTAGGGTAACAATTTTAGGAATTAATTTTATTTATAATGTGCATTGTTTTCTTACAATCCAAAAATCTGATAGGCACTTTAAGATGGGTAATAGCTTTGCTGATGCGATGAAACCTTAGAAGTTTGCTGGTTTAAACTTTAAGAGATGGGGTACAAAACTTGACTTGTGGCTCACTGCTATGGACATATCTTATGTTCTAAAGCCTGTAGATCGACCCATGACTATTGAAAAAAAGGCTGAGTTTGATAAGGCTAATGTGATGGCAGTGGGCTGCATTTTGAGTGTGCTATCTGACAAACTGTGCGATGTTTATATGACCCATAAGAGCGCAAAAGAGCTCTGGAAGGCCATTGAACACAAGTACGATGCGTCGGATGCTGGACATGAGTTGTATGTCATGGAGCGCTATCATGACTTTAAGATGGCAGACAACCGTCCAGTGATTGAGCAGGCTCATGAAATACAACTCATCGTTGGAGAGCTCCAATAACTTGGACTAAATTTGCCTGATCGATTTGTGGCTGGGGGCATTATTGCTAAATTACCTCCATCTTGGAGGGGATTTGCCACATCTCTGAAACATAAGAGACAGAACATTTCTATTGAGGATTTGTTGGCTTCTTTTGATGTGGAGGAAAAAGCTCTGGCAAAAGATGGCGCATTCAAGGTGCTTGAAGGACAGTCCAGTGCTAATGTCATGCAACATGTTGGACCAAAGAAAGGGAAAAATAAAGTTGTACACACCACCAACTTCAAGAGAAAGGAAAAGAAGAAGATAAACATGGCTGAGGTTGAATGCTATGTCTGTGGCAAAGTTGGGCATTTTGCCAAAAAGTGCACAGACAGGAAGGGCAAGAAAAACCAGCAAAAATCTGCCAACATGGTTATTAGCGAAGCTGGAGCAACAGGGTATGGTAATACATATACTGTTTTAACAGCAAGTCAACCTACTGAATGGTGGATTGATACAGGGGCTAATATTCATATTTGTGCTGATGTATCTATGTTTTCTTCTTATCAGGCTACCCACGGTGCCTCCGTCCTGATGGGAAACGGCTCACGTGCTTCTGTTCATGGTGTTGGTATGGTCAGTCTGAAGTTCACTTCGGGAAAGACCGTGCAGCTGAAGAACGCGCAGCATGCCCCATCAATAAATAAAAATCTAGTCAGTGGCTCATTATTGTGTCGAGACAGATTTAAGTTGGTATTTGAGTCTAATAAAGTAGTCATTTCAAAATGTGGACTCCTTCTTGGAAAAGGATATGGCAGCGGAAGCTTTTTCTATTTTTCTCTTTCACATTTTAGTAGCTTTGTGGTGAATCTTTTTAATAAATATGATGAAGCGAGTGTTTGGCACTGGCGGTTATGTCATATAAATTTTGGATGCATCTCACTGCTATCTACCTTGAATTTACTTCCTAAAATTCCTGTTGTGAAAGGTTCTAAGTGTCAAGCTTGTGTGCAAGCTAAACAGCCAAGAAAACCACACTTTGCTGTTAATGAACGGAATACGACACTTTTAGAACTCATTCATTCTAATCTTTGTGAAATGAATGGTGTATTAACTAAGGGGGAAAAGAAATACTTAATGACTTGTATTGGGGATTCAACTCGTTATTGTTATGTGTATTTACTTAAATCAAAGGATTAGGTATTAGATTACTTTAAAATCTATAAGGCTGAGGTTGAGAATCAACTAGAAAGAAAGATCAAGAGAATTAGATCTGATCGTGGGGGAAAGTATTTCTCAAATGAGTTCACCCAATTTTGTGTCGAGAATAGAGTCGTACATGAAAAGACACCTCCCTACTCACCCCAATCAAATGGGGTTGCCGAGAGGAAAAACCGCACTCTAACAGACCTGGTGAATGCCATGTTAGATACTGCAGGTTTATCAAAGGAATGGTGGGGGAGGCAGTTCTAACTGCAAACCATGTACCAAATAGAGTTCCCACTAAAAATAGTGAGAAGACTCCATATGAAGGCTGGAAAGGAAGAAAACCATCTCTTTCTTACCTACGCACATGGGGGTGTTTGGCTATGATAAATATTCCAATAGTCAAAAAGCGTAAACTCGGACCTAATATTGTTGATTGCATATTTATTGGCTATGCCTCGAATAGTCCTGCGTATAGATTTCTAGTAATCAGATCGGATTCACCTCTTGCACTTGTTGACATAATAGTTGAATCCCAAGATGCCACATTTTTTGAAAGTATTTTTCCTGTCAGTGATACACGTAGCTCTACACATGACACAAATTATCCTTCATTCGAAACCTTAGAACAACCCCATCTTACACCATCAGATAATTCATTACAGCCATATGATAGAGAAAACAATGAAACAACTCATAAAATGAGCAAGAGACAAAGGATTACAAAATCCTTTGGTGATGATTTCATTGTTTATCTTGTGGATGATACACCCAGATCCATCCTAGAGGCGCTTGCATCTCCTGATGCAGACGATTGGAAGCAAGCAGTCCGTAACGAGATGGAATCCATCATGACTAACGGAACCTGGGATGTAGTGGATCGTCCATTCGGTTGTAAGACGGTTGGGTGTAAGTGGGTGTTCAAGAAAAAGCTTAGGCCTGATGGCACGATTGAAAAGTACAAGGCCAGACTTATGGCGAAAGGTTATACACAAAAAGAAGGAGAAGATTTTTTCGATACTTACTCACCCGTTGCTAGAATGACAACGATTCGAGTACTCCTATCTTTGGCTGCCTCATATGGTCTTCTAATTCATCAAATGGATTTGAAGACAGCTTTCCTTAATGGAGAGTTGGATGAGGAGATATATATGGATCAGCCATAAGGATTTGAGATACCCGGTCCAGAGAATAAGGTGTGTAGGGTAAAGAAATCTCTATATGGTCTTAAACAGGCACCAAAGCTGTGGCATGAGAAGTTTGATAGTACCATGACACAAGCAGGCTTTGTTGTTAATGAGGCTGATAAATGTGTACATTATCGATATGGTTGGGGTAGAGGAGTGATCATGTGTTTATATGTGGATGATATATTAATTTTTGAATATGATACTGATGTGATAAATGAGGTAAAATCTTTCCCGTTTCAAAATTTTGATATGAAAGATCTAGGTGAGGCTGATGTTATCTTAAACATCAAGCTGATAAAAAATGAGAATGAGATTACTCTCTTGCAATCTCATTGTGTTGAGAAGGTCTTGAGCCGTTTTGGCTATTTGGACAGCAAGCCTTCACCAACACCATATGATCCTAGTATAGTTCTTCGAAAGAATAAACGACTAGGAAGAGACCAATTAAGATATTCTCAAATAATTGGTTCACTCATTTACCTAGCTAGTGCTGCTCAACCTGACATTTCCTTTGCGGTTAGCAAATTGAGCCGGTTTACTGCTAACCCAGGAGATGATCATTGGCGCGCGCTTGAACGAGTTATGCGCTACTTGTGTGGTACAATGAGTTATGGACTTCACTATACAGGAGACCCTAAAGTTGTGGAGGGTTATAGTGATTCCAATTGGATGTCTGATGCTGATGAGATAAAGGCAACAAGTGGTTATGTCTTTACTCTTGGAGGAGCAGCTGTTCATGGAGGTCTTGTAAACAGATTATTTTGGCGAGGTCAACCATGGAAGCAGAGCTTACAGCATTCGATACAGCTTTCGTTGAAGCGGAGTGGCTGAAGGAACTCTTGATGGATTTACCAGTGGTGGAAAATCCAATACCACCGATTCTTATGTACCGTGACAATCAAACAGTTCTTGCGAAGGTGTCAAGTACAAAAGATAATATGAAATCCTCAAGACATGTGAAAAGAAGGTTAAAATCTGTCAGAAATTTTAGAAACTCCGGAGTGATAGCCATTGACTATATTCAAATGGCTAAGAATCTGGCAGATCACTTTACAAAAGGTCTATCAAGAAATTTGATAGATAGTGCATCAAAGGAGATTGATTGAGGCCCACGTGAGTTATACATAGCGGTAACCCGAACCTATGTGATCGGAGATCCCGTGAATTAGGTTTTGGGAAAAACAAGTTGTATGTATGACTAGAAGAGTACATAACCATATAGTACCTTCTCTTGTGAAGATGCAATACTCTTCATTCTGTAAGGAAGGCTGACTTGAAGTCTTAATGTGTTCGGAGTCTACAATGCAAGATATTGTCCTACGGAGTATTCTTGTATGAAAACACCTATATGAGCTGACTGTTGGTCGCGGTCTGTGAGATTTTGGAACTCTCTAAGAAGCTCATGAAAGAGACACGGGAGTATGACTTATAAGCTCCATCTGAGGACTGGCTCAATATGCGCCAAGTATCAGTTTGATCTTTGAATGAAAGCGGCTCATGCAAAACTATCGTTTCAAGGCATAGTCCATTGTGTAGTTGTGAGTTGGCAATTTTTTAGATCAAGATGGATGTTCAACCTAATAGGTCTCCATCATTAAACTGGTATATCAAACAACATCGTGTACATACGAGAAGTCGTATAAGTGGTGTTTTTGGAATTTGGTGGGGATTGTTGGAATATTTAGGCTTTTAGTCCCAATTATTCTTCATTGAATTCCAAAAGATATAAAGAAGGCATTAATCCCACATTGACTATTTGAGGAGAGTAACACCCATTTATATTGGAAGTTATTTTGTTTGTATGGAATATATGAGAAGAATGAGTTACAATCACACACAAAGTCACACGCACGTGCGCGCGTATTCGGGTATTTTCTCGTGAATTATCGCGTGACTTGTGACTTGCGACGTGGCGACTAGTGCAATAGTCCTAATATCTTTCTTTTTTATTAAAATAGCCACTAACACGACTTGTCTGCTCGCAATTATTTGTGTTGCGAAATAGTTTTGAATACCAATTATGTCCCAGTTACAGCAGCTAATAATATTTCAGTTACTGGTGCTTCATTGCATTCAGTTAAATGAGCTGAAATATTCTGCATAATTGTGACTAATTACTATCAGCTTGTCACACCCGGTCATTCCACAGAACACCCGAGTGACTCCCACATGTATGCCAGGATCATTTTCTCATACATGTGATGACAAATAGTGAAGTATCATTATATTACAAGCCAAGTGTTTGAATATAATTAAGTCTTACATAGCATCTCGAAGGACGATAATATGTTCACAATAATGTAAATAAACAAACAGCGGAAGATAAGTCTTTTGGGCTCCATCACAGTCGTTGCCCTGGGGACTCCATGAACCTAGAATCCTTCTTCGGGTCCAAAGTCTTGATTGTTGTACACCACTGTAAAAGCACAAGAAAAGGGGCTTGCAAAATTATTTTTCATCACCTCATAACACCACAGCTTTTGTTGTGGATAATTTGTAAAGACTTGTGAAGAGCAAGTAACCTCCATCAAAAGGGTGATTAGAGAGGAAAGCCCTAACGTTCACAAAGTAGGATTTCTAACATGAACATGGGAGGTTGAGCTCACCCCTAGAACGTAAAATGTCTTGGGAAGGTTCAGGCCAAATTTCATGCAAATCCAACACCTTTTGAGGCACTTTTGGAGGTATTTGAAAAAGAGGCCAATTTGAATGCAAATTCAAATTGCAGCAACTTTCATCACTTAAATTCAAAAGTTAGCTTCATATTCAAACTCAGCACATTTTTCTGAGTTAGTCCACCAATTTTCACCCCCATTGGAGTTCATCTTGTCGGGAGCTAAATTTGCAAGAATTCAAAACTGAATTTGAATTTCAGTTCAAATGTGAAGCAAATTTAGCCAAAGAAATTTCAAATTTGGGAGACCAAATTCAAACTGTGACTTGGTGATTAGGCCTCAAATTCAATTGTAAGTAGCTGGGGATATTTTAGTGCAAACAGGGAGGAAAAATTCAAAAAGGAATTAGAGGGGAGGCCCCACCTGTCAGCAGCCTTAACAGAGAAGTATACTCAGTGATTTTTCCTCCCTCGGCCGAGAACGCGCGCCAGCGCATGGCAGACGTCGGCGCCCGACCGCCTCAACCCTGCCATCTCCTGCTCGGTGACCGAAGGCGCCGGGTGCAACACCGGTTAAACCGCCTGCCCATGTAAAGCCGGCCTCATCCTTTTCACGTTGCCCGCACACAGCCGAGGCAAAACACTTCCCCGGCCGCTCCCCTCGGCTCCTCATCGTGAAGCTGATCCAAGCGTTCTCATGACTGGAGATCAACAGCAAAGAGACGCGCCGGAGACTGCTCGAACTCACAGTGAAGATCCTACCCCCTTTCATGCTCTGTAGGGAGAGTATTTCAACGTTTAGTCCTCGGTGTTCAACAGACCGAGCTATCAAAGATTCTGAAATTCGTGGTGATCGGTCCTTCACTGCGTAAACCCAGCCAAGCACATGTTCTACACGTTCCCACAGCCACCTAGGATCAAAGACCATCAAAAACCGTCGAGTCTTGGCGCTGCTATTCGAGTTTTTCGAGCAACCGCAGTTTCAACCCTAGGTCGACGGTGAGGTCCTAGCTCCGGCCGTTTCAATGGCCAACCGAGCTCATGTTCGTGCTCAGCATGCCACAGCGGAGCTGTAGGAGCAAACCGATCAGAAAATAAGTGTGAGGGTCCCCACTCCCAATCACGGGGATGGTCGGGGCACCTCGCCCGGAAATCACATTTGGTGGTGACATGCGATGCGGCACCCAACAGCACACGTAATAAAGCATCATATTACATAAAACAAGCGGAAAGCATACAAAGAGTTAATTTTACAAATATTTCTCAGAATACTCTACAGAGGAAGACTAATACAACTCACGTCTCATATCTATACTAAGCAACAGAGAAGACATCCAGCATGCGGACCCTTCTTACTAGCAACACGATGACAACAGCAGCGGCAAGGGTTTCCATGAGTTTACCACTCGGAGATTTCCGAGTCTCATCAGACAACCGTACTCAGTAGCGTAGTGTTATTACCTGCAAAACAACTTGTATAGTATCCATGAGCATAACGCTCAGCAAGACTTAACCGTCGGCCCTAAGCATGAAACTCTACATGATGGTAAAAACTTAACATAGGATAGCACATTGCATATGAACTCGCCTAAAAATGGATCCTTACTTTCAAATGTTATTAGCAGCAAATTAAGCATAACCTTGGGCACCTCACATCGGGAATCCACAATCAAACAAGAAACGCTTCCTACCGATGTAACTTGCTCATGGTGGAAATGAATCGAGTTCGCACTAACCTATTCACAAAACATAACATTATATTACTAGTACTAACTTCCATCCAATGATGATTAATTCTTATCTCAGTGCAAGTTACCTCTACGTCATGATGCAGTGAACAAGCGGTACTCATAACCGCGAGGGACGGCGAATCGACTCGTTATACACCTGCAGGGATACCCGAATAGCACATCACGTACGCCCATACTCAGAGCTGCACACAGCACGCTCCACTGATGTCGTACGGGACAACCTTTCACCCAACAGCCCAAACATCGAACCGGTCGCACCGAAACGAGCAGGAGGTTCCCTACGCGGAGCATCTCTCTATGCCCGTTAGCAGATTTCCACCTTGCTGCCCTCAGCCCACACCTATAAATTGGTGCCTTATGCCTCGACGCCCGGAGGTATAGGTTACATCGGTTTATCGGGTCCCATATATCCGATATGCCTTCGGTACGTTCAATACTTGTTCAGCAGGGCCGCATACGGATCGGTCCTCAACCGACACGGACAGGTCTAAGCACCCAGGCCCCCATGTCCTGTTGCCCTTATACTCTGCCCGGTCTCATTTCAACTTACAACTTCTTGACTCAATCCCTGTGCTCCCAAATTCCAATACTCGCGAGTAGCGTCCAGCCACTCGACTTCTACCGAGTCCTTCGTAAGCATGGCATATTCTACACGGTGGAAGGACACCTACCCAAATACTCCATAGGTTTTCTCGTCATGCAAGAGTAGTATTAAACATCTAGACTTAATGCACAATTCATCCTAACCGACGTATTGTATACAAAGTAAAAACCTAGGGTATTTAAATGCAAACCGGGGCTTGCCTGTTTTGCAGGGTCTAATAGTATATAATTCAGTTAGAGTCTTGTCTCCCTTGAGGCTTGATCAACTGATCCACATCAATTGAATCACCCCGACGAACTTCTCCATGGATTGCCTCCGTCGTAAGTCCTATTGATATGTATATCCATGTGTTCTTTTAATGCAATTTAAAGAATTAAAAGACTCGACTCGTTAATAACAGGGAACTGTGTGGGAGTACTAAAAATGAAGTTCTTGTCACTGTTGTGCAGAGGAATTAGAAGAAAAGCTAACTGTCCATAAGGAGCTCCATTAACATGTTCTATGGTTCCTAATGGACAGGTGACATGAGTTGAAATGGGTTGAAAGGAACTAAAGGTCCTGATCTCCAATGACTTCAAAATTTTTACCTGAAGTCATACATTACACAGAGACTTAGCTTGCCAAATTGCAGCTAATGTAAGTGGAAATTGTGTCTTCCATAATTCCCACCATAATTTTCTATGTGTTGCTCATATACATAAGCATGGAGAACAAGAACAGGTAGATAAAAGTTCAATTTGAGCTGAGACTTTACAGGCGAGTTCCTGGTCACCTGAAAGTATTCTGGACCAAAATTAAGGACTTTTCATTGTGTAGTTCCTCCAGAATAATTCTATAAGCAATTATGCTACAAGGATTTAATTCTGAAGTAAGGTGCATTTTCATGCCCAATAAGGTGAACTACCGTTTCAAGTCTGGCTCATAGAGCATGTCTGAATTTTCCTATGATTTTTGGAACTAAGGATTTCCCAGAACTGATTTTACAAAGGAACACCATTTTCTGGAAAAGTTTCTGGATATTTTTGAGTGCAGCAAATTGTACTCTGGAAATTCCTACTCAACTCAACTTCAATTGAGGTGAAACTTTGCTGATAGTCCAATAATATCCTTAAGAATATTCTGGCAAAAATTGAGGATTTTTGGATAAACCAAACTCTCTCAATAATTCTTTTACAGAAAAAATTAAAAGAATTATCCAGAATTTAATATTGAATTTCATACAAATTGGGGTTCCTGTTTTGATACACCTTTGCAAAAGGAATCCAACCCAATTCGAATCACCTAATTTGGAGTTTCCTACGCAAAGTTATGAATTTTCAAAGTTGGAGCTGAAACTGGAATTGTTTTGCTATTGGAAAAGGACTTGGGCCCACGTTTTAAATCTCAGCCAGTGAAAACTGAGAACACACGGGGCTACACAGTTCCAGCGCACAGCCACAGTGGATCCCCAGCCACAGCAGATCAAATTTTAAACCGCAGTCACTGACGGCTGGGCCCGGCACTTTCTTCTTCCTCCCGCCCGCGCTCTCGCGCGCGCTGCCGCCCCCTCGCCGGACTGAGGCGGTGCCTCACCGGAGGGGCGTTCCCGGCTGCCATCCGACCGGAAAGTCGCCTCCGGTGGGTTTCAGTGACGGGAAATCGATTGGAGGGGTCGGCGTAGGCCGTAGACCACCGGAAATGTTCCGGCGTCGTGCGGCCACCTCGGGAGAAGTCCGGCGCCGTAGACCGGTGATCTTAGCCCGCCAAACATTCGAGGAATTGGATCTACAGCATCCATGGATGCTAGGGAAGCTCGGCATAGCCTGGGAATTGCTCGGCAACAGCGGCAAATGGGTCTTCACCGTGCACCCGAGACCCTTCCATGTTTGAGCTCGGAAAAACCGAGAATTTGGGTGGTCTACATGCATTTCCAAGCTAGGGTTGTGAAGAACAAATGTTCACTGACTAGCTTCGGTCCTTCGTGCAAGATTTCAAGAGCTAAAATCGAAAATTGAGATCGAATTTGAGAGTTCCTTACCGGAAGGTCGGTTTACGGCCCCGGGAAAATTTCCTCGAATTCGCGCTCGGTCGTCCATGTCATGGCCTGAGCTTCGGAGGTAAGCATCACCGAGTACTAGCGCATCCGAAAATGCTCTTGCTCGGGCACGAGAAGCTCTCTGTGGAGCTGACCACGGGAGACCTCGCCGTTGGTTTCTCTCGGCCACCCCTAGGTATCGGTTTGCTCGGCCGAGGGACGGTTTAGTGCGCTCGGGGGTGCATCCATGAGGTGGTAGACGATCACAGGGTGTCGTTTTTCTCTTCACTGGGTGCGGTCCGAGTGAGAGCAGCCATCTCCCGAGGACAAACAAAGTGGCGGCGCCGGGGAGGGCTCTGTTCTGTGTGGGAGGGAGAGGGCGTCGGTGTCCGGATTGTGAGCAACGAGAGCCACGTCTGGAGCTGCTGATCACGTCGAGCAAGCCACGGAGAAGATCCAGCTGCTGAAGAGGTGTCCGACCACCCCTCGATGTTGCCCGGAGCTCACTCGGCTCGGTTGCTTTGAGCGGGTTGCGAGCGAGGGAACCAGCACCCGGTTAGCTCGGCTGTGGTCGAGTGGATCGCACCGAGCGAGAGGGAGCAGTGAAGCTGGTCGCCAGCGTGAAGAGGAAACGGGGCGGTGGCCTCGGGGCTGCATGCGGTGGCGCCCGGAGAGGAGTCCAGACTGATTCGTTTCTGAATCGAGAACTCGGTTGCTTAGTGGGAACAGAGAGAGGTGACTTAGGGTGCAAGTCACACTCTTTGCCCAATGACCTGTGGGCCCACTGTCCCCCTTATCCCCTCCATTTTTCACAAAATTGGAAAATGACCCTCATCAATAGTGGGAAAACTTGAATCCTAACTGAATTTGACGATTTGGACAGGTTTCATCCACTTTCGAATTTGAATTTGAATTCCCATGCAATTTAAGTCCACTTGACAAATGGGTAGCAAATCATTTCAAGAATTCATGAAACTTTGTCTACCTACTTATTTAGACCTAAGGAGTCCAATTATGACATCTACTTTTGGTTTTGGCTGCTGCAAATGAGGTTTTGTGCACAACAGTTTGCCTTCCTATTTGTTGCCCTCATTTGCAATTTGAATTGGATAATATGAGTTCCCACTCTGAATTTCATTAACCTGGCATATGAGAGCTTACACATGAGTTTTACTTAACTTTGTCCCACAAACACTCTCTTGATCTTAAACTAGAGTGGTGGGACACTCATGTGTGTCATCACATGTGGAAAAATTTAAACAAGTCCCAATTTTTATAAACTTGAAACCAAAGGGTGTTCCCACTTCAGTTCCTTTGTATTCAAAATTTTGGGACCTTTACATTCCTCCCCCCTTAAAAGAATCTCATCCCGAGATTCCAGAAGAAGAATGAGACAGGAGAGGTAATGCTAAGTGGTTGACGATCAAAATTTCCTGACAGTTAATGCAGAGGTAATCTTTGCTCTCCACGTTGTTTCCTTCGGGGTATGATTACTCCATAGCACCTTGTAAAAGCTTAATGCTCGATTCCAGATGTTCCAGATCCTTTCATCGATAGTCAGAACCGGTCGTTCAGTGTAGGCACGACCCGACTTCAACCCGTTGATTTCTTTGGTACGGACAGCAGCGGAGATTTGAGGCACCTCCGCAGCTGTGACACATGACTATGTCGTGGACACCCGCAATACATGCCGGTGGTTCCAACCGGTAGTCTACGGGTCCGTACTCATTTCTGGTAGCCAATGGATCTAAGGCTTGGGGAGCAAAACCTCCCCTTTACATCGAACCGGTGAATTCCTCTCATCGGAGACACACAAAGATACACGCGTTCCCCTTACGTCGAAATGCAACGGTCTACGCCTTCGATACTCTTAGCTTTTCTGTCGGGATTATCCAGCCTTACAGTTCACTTCTGTTGTCTAAACTCGACCATCTGCTTCATTGACTAATCAACCTCAAACAGTACCCTTCCGCTGTACTCACACCACTTCAGCGGTGTGCAACACTTCTGGCAATAGAGTGCTTCATCTCATGAGGTATAACTATATATACAATCTTTAAACCATAGAGTACCCTCACTGTCCTTTATGGTGACGGCATTGAGTGAACGATAATCACACTTAATCTTAGTGTCTCATCGTTCTGCTTAACGAACAGCGCAGAGCAATCCTAAGGTGATGAGCTTGGTCAGATAAAACCATTGCTCACGAATTCCCTTAGTTGCTCCTTCTATTTTGCCAGTTCATCGGGTGCCATCATATACGGCTTCTGTGAAATCGGTGTTGTTTCCTGTGCCAGTTCAATCTTGGACTTGACGTCCCATTGGCCGGCGTGACCGGTACTCATCGGAAACACATCGGATATCCACATACCACCGGAATATCCTCGGGTTTAGTCACTTTCGTGTGAATGGCTTAACTAACCCTCCTTGCTGTAAAGAACAGACCGGCTGTCCTAACCCAGATTTTAATCCGTCTACTAGCATTTTCATAACTCGAGTTGAATACCAAAGTTAAAGTTAACTTCCGTATCTTTCCAACGAGTACTCCTATGCCTCAGGATCATTTTGGATCAAAGGTTATGGTTGCTCAAAGTTTGACAGAATTCCTGGATAAACTTTTGCCGGCATCTTCTTTGTATGCGGCTATTTCTATCACAGTTGTATATGCAAATACAATAAAAATCTGCACAAACTTTGAACTATAACCACGTTGCAAATTCCGTAACCTTCCCAACGGTGTATCATCTTACTCTTAGAGATTTTTCTACAAACTATTATGTCTAATTTACAGAAACATCCAGAGAGTGTTGCGGCTGTTCTGTTTTCTGAACAGTTTGCATTTACCTGGACATTCAACCAAGTTGGCGTGTGATTCACTCTGGAGTTCTAAAGAAAAGTTGTAGATCACTTAAAAACCATTACAGAACTGTATCAAACACCTTCATTGGGTCAAGCTACTCAGAGTTATGCCCTGTCAAGGTCCAGCAAAATTTCTGCCAGAACAGGGCACTCTGTTTTTGAAATCAATGGAAACCTAGCAAGCCTCTTCTTTGAAACTTAGTCCAAACGAAGAGCCCAGTAACTAATATGTGCTTTTAACCATCCATTTTTAGTTTGATAATTAATCATGAATGATTTCTTCACAGGAATGAAACTATCCAATGTAGTACGGTGTCGATGCACCGTAAGACATATGACGGTACTACATTGCCTCACCAAAGAAAAACCTAACCGGATTATACCGGCATATACGTATCCTTAGGTGGCACTAAAACGGTCACTCGCAAACGGGTTCTACACGTACTAAGATTTTCGTGGTTAGTACCTACAAAAAACACACTCAATCATCAGGTTCGGCTGCACACCGAACCCGGTATCCATACAGTTAGTACACCCGTCCGTCATCACTCGCACAGGTGTTCTCAAGCCAAGCACGCCTTGAGCTACGTGTTCACGTTACTGACCACGTGACGGGGTCTCCCATACTTGCCCAAAGCACGCTAGGGAAAAGCGTTGCTCGAATACCCCCAAACGACATGAAGAGTCGTAGAGGATACTAAAGCGGGTCGGGTTACCTGCCACCCGTGGGGCTCCACCCTTCAGCTTGTGCGCACTGGTGGACAGCGCATACGAGCACCCCCCAAGACATAAACGTCCCGATATGGACATTTTTCCGACATAACAAATAGGTTAGCTTGCCACCTTCATAATATGCTAATAGTAGTCCTTATGTGGGCTTAGTACCGTTATCTCACCGTATCCTAAGTTTTTGTCGTAATATGATCCTTATTCCGTGTGCTATTACCAATGCGGCTCTGATACCACGCTGTGAGAGTCCCCAGTCCCGATCACGGGGACGGTCGGGGCACCTCGCCCAGGAATCGCATTTGGTGGTGACGTGCGATGCGGCACCCAACAGCACACGTAATAAAGCATCATATTACATAAAACAAGCGGAAAGCATACAAAGAGTTAATTTTACAAATATTTCTCAAAATACTCTACAGCGGAAGACTAATACAACTCACATCTCATACTATACTAAGCAACAGAGAAGACATCCAGCCCGCGGACCCTTCTCACTAGCAACACGATGACAACAGCAGCGGCAAGGGTTTCCATGAGTTTACCACTCAGAGAGTTCCGAGTCTCATCGGACAACCGTACTCAGTAGCGTAGTGTTATTACCTGCAAAAAAACTTGTATAGTATCCATGAGCATAACGCTCAGCAAGACTTAACCGTCGGCCCTAAGCATGAAACTCTACATGATGGTAAAAACATAACATAGGATAGTACATTGCATATGAACTCGCATAAAAATGGATCCTTACTTTCAAATGTTATTAGCAGAAAATTAAGCATAACCTTGGGCACCTCACATTGGGAATCCACAATCAAACAAGAAACGCTTCCTCCCGATGTAACTTGCTCATGGTGGAAATGAATCGAATTCGCACTAACCTATTCACAAAACATAACATTATATTACTAGTATTAACTTCAAACCAATGATGATTAATTCTTATCTCAGTGCAAGTTACCTCTACGTCATGACACAGTGAACAAGCAGTACTCATAACCGTGAGGGACGGTGAATCGACTCGTTATACACCTGCACGGATACCCGAATAGCACGTCACATATGCCCATACTCAGAGCTGCACACAACATGCTCCACTGATGTCGTACGGGACAACCTTTCACCCAACAGCCCAAATGTCGAACCGGTCGCACTGAAACGAGCAGGAGGGTCCCTACACGGAGCATCTCTCTATGCCCGTTAGCATATTTCCACCTTGCTGCCCTCAGCCTACACCTATAAATCGGTGCGTTATGCCTCGACGCCTGGAGGTATAGGTTACAACGGTTTATCGGGTCCCATTTATCCGATATGCCTTCGGTACGTTCAATACTTGTTCAGCTGGGCCGCATACGGATCGGTCCTCAACCGACATGGACAGGTCTAAGAACCCAGGCCCCCATGTCCTGTTGCCCTTACACTCTGCCCGGTCTCATTTCAACTTACTAACAACTTCTTGACTCAATCCCCTGTGCTCCCAAATTCTAATACTCGCGAGTAGCGTCCAGCCACTCGACTTCTACCGAGTCCTACGTAAGCATGGCATATTCTACATGGTGGAAGGACACCTACCCAAATACTCCATAGGTTTTCTGGTCATGCAAGAGTAGTATCAAACATCTAGACTTAAAATGCACAATTCATCCTAACCGACGTATTGTATACAAAGTAAAAACTTAGGGTAGTTAAATGCAAACCGGGGCTTGCCTGTTTTGCAGGGTCTAATAGTATATAATTCAGTTAGAGTATTGTCTCCCTTGAGGCTTGATCAACTGATCCACATCAATGGAATCACCCCGACGAACTTCTCCATGGATTGCCTCCGTCGTAAGTCCTATTGATATGTATATGCATATGTTCTTTTAATGCAATTTTAAGAATTAAAAGAATCGACTCGTTAATAACAGGGAACTGTGTGGGAGTACTAAAAACGAAGTTCTTGTCCCTGTTGTGCAGAGGAATTAGAAGAAAAGCTAACTGTCCATAAGGAGCTCCATTAACATGTTCTATGGTTCCTAATGGACAGGTGACATGAGTTGAAATGGGTTGAAAGGAACTAAAGGTCCTGATCTCCAATGACTTCAAAATTTTTACCTGAAGTCATACATTACACAGAGACTTAGCTTGCCAAATTGCAGCTAATGTAAGTGGAAATTGTGCCTTCCATAATTCCCACCATAATTTTCTATGTGTTGCTCATATACATAGGCACGGAGAATAAGGACAGGTATATCAAAAGTTTAATTTGAGCTGAGACTTTACAGGCGAGTTCCTGGTCACCTGAAAGTATTCTGGACCAAAATTAAGGACTTTTCATTGTGTAGTTCCTCCAGAATAATTCTATAAGCAATTATGCTACAAGGATTTAATACTGAAGTAAGGTGCATTTTCATGCCCAATAAGGTGAACTACCATTTCAAGTATGGCTCATAGAGCATGTCTGAATTTTCCTATGATTTTTGGAACTAAGGATTTCCCAGAACTGATTTTACAAAGGAACACCGTTTTCTGGAAAAGTTTCTGGATAATTTTGAGTGCAGCAGATTGTACTCTGGAAATTCCTACTCAACTCAACTTCAATTGAGGTGAAACTTTGCTGAAAGTCCAATAATATCCTAAAGAACATTCTGGCAAAAATTGAGGATTTTTTGATAAACCAAACTCTCTCAATAATTCTTTTACAGAAAAATTTAAAAGAATTATCCAGAATTTAATATTGAATGTCATACAAATTGGGGTTCCTGTTTGGATAGACCTTTGCAATAGGAATCCAACCCAATTCGAATCACCTAATTTGGAGTTTCCTACGCAAAGTTATGAATTTTCAAAGTTGGAGCTGAAACTGGAATTGTTTTGCTATTGGAAAAGGACTTGGGCCAATGTTTTAAATCTCAGCCAGTGAAAACCGAGAACACACGGGGCTACACGGTTCCAGCGCACAGCCACAGTGGATCCCCAGCCACAGCAGATCAAATTTTTAAACCGCAGTCACTGATGGCTGGGCCCGGCCCTTTCTTCTTCCTCCTGCCCGCGCTCTCGTGCGCGCCGCCGCCCCCTCGCCGGACTGAGGCGGTGCCTCACCGGAGGGGCGTTCCTGGCTGCCATCCGACCGGAAAGTCGCCGCCGGCGGGTTTAAAGTGACGGGAAATCGATTGGAGGGGTCGGCGTAGGCGGTAGACCACCGGAAATGTGCCGGCGTCGTGCGGCCACCTTGGGAGAAGTCCGGCGCTGTCGACCGGTGATCTTAGCCCGCCAAACATTCGAGGAATTGGCTCTACAGCATCCTTGGATGCTAGGGAAGCTCGGCATAGCCTGGGAATTGCACGGCAACAGCGGCAAATGGGTCTTCACCGTGCACCCGAGACCCTTCCATGTTTGAGCTCAGAAAAACTGAGAATTTGGGTGGTCTACATGTGTTTCCAAGCTAGGGTTGTGAAGAACAAATGTTCACTGACTAGCTTCAGTCCTTCATGCAAGATTTCGAGAGCTAAAAGCGAAAATTGAGATCGAATTTGAGATTTCCTTACCGGAAGCTGACTTTCGCTTCCATACATGTTCTTTGCGGGACAAAGGTGTCAAAATCACAAGAACAAAGTGGTGGAAGTTGAAGGGAGAATCACAAGAATCCTTTAAAAATAGGGTGATCACAGAAGGACCCTGGGCAGAAAATGGAGATGCAGATAGTATGTGGATGAAGATGGCAACTTGCATTAGGAAGGTAGCTAGTGAGGTGTTCGGTGTGACAAAGGGAAAGAAACTTATAGATAAAGACACTTGGTGGTGGAATGAGGATGTACAAAAGGCCATTAAGGAGAAGAAGGAGTGTTACAAGAGTTGGCATAATGATAGAAACGCAAGCAACATGCTTAAGTACAAAGAGGCTAAGAAGAATGCAAGGCGGGTTGTGAGTAAGGCAAGAGGACAAACCTATGATAAGTTATATGAGAGACTAGGGACAAAAGAAGGTGAAAAAGACATATACAAGGTAGCAAAAATCCGCGAGAGAAAGATGAGGGATCTCAATCAAGTTAAATGCATCAAAGATGAGACTGACCGCATTCTAGTGAAGGATGAAGAGATTAAGAATAGATGGCGTGATTACTTTAATGGGCTATTCAATGATGGGAATGAGAGCACTATGGTTGAGTTGGATGACTCCTTTGATGACTCCAACAGGCGGTTCGTGCGGAGGATACAAGAGTTTGAGGTTAAGGAGGCCTTAAAAAGCATGAAAGGAGGAAAGGCCCTCGGCCCTGACGATGTCCCTATTGAGGTGTGGAGATGTCTTGGGGACGTCGCAATAGTATGGCTCACAAAGCTATTCAACCACATTTTTCGGTCAAACAAGATGCCTGAAGAATGGAGGAAAAGTATATTAGTACCTATCTTCAAAAATAAAGGAGATATTCAAAGTTGTACTAATTATCGAGGTATTAAGCTTATGAGTCATACTATGAAGCTTTGGGAGAGAGTGATTGAACACCGCCTGAGGAAAGTGACCAATGTCACTAAAAACCAGTTTGGTTTTATGCCTGGGAGGTCTACAATGGAGGCGATTTTCTTGCTTCGTCAGCTTATGGAGAGATATAGGGAGCAGAAGAAGGACTTGCATATGGTGTTCATCGACTTGGAGAAGGCGTACGACAAGATACCAAGGTCAGTCATGTGGTGGGCACTAGAGAAACATAAAGTGCCAACAAAGTACATTACCCTTATCAAGGATATGTACAATAATGTTAGGACAAGTGTGCGTGTAAGTGATAGTGAGACTGATGCATTTCCTATCACGGTAGGATTACATCAAGGATCAGCTTTGAGCCCATACAGCTTTTCCTTGGTCATGGATGAGGTGTCGAAGGATATACAAGGGGATATCCCTTGGTGCATGCTCTTTGCTGATGATGTAGTGCTGGTAGATGAAACTAGAGATGGTGTTGATAAGAAATTAGAGTTATGGAGACAAACCTTAGAGTCCAAGGGGTTTAGACTTAGTAGGACCAAAACCGAGTATATGAGGTGCGACTTTAGTGGTGTTGGTCGTGAAGAGGGAAATGTTAGTCTACAAGGACAAATAGTACCTAGAAGGGACTCTTTCCGATACTTAGGATCAATGTTACAAAGCAATGGCGATATTGATGAGGATGTTTGCCACAGGATCAAGGTAGGGTGGATGAAATGGCGACAAGCCTCTGGAATCCTATGTGATAGGAAAGTCCCACAAAAGCTAAAAGGGAAGTTCTATAGGACGGTGATCAGACCCGCGATGCTCTATGGGGCGGAATGTTGGCCAACTAAACGGCAACATGTCCAACAAATGAGTGTCGCAGAGATGCGCATGCTACGGTGGATGTGTGGGCACACGAGAAGAGACCGAATAAGGAATGAGGCGATTCGTGATAAGGTAGGGGTGGCGCCGATTGAAGAGAAGTTAGTCCAACATCGGCTTAGGTGGTTTGGACATATCCAACGGAGACCTCCAGAAGCACCGGTTAACAGTGGGATTTTAAGAGGTAGAGAAAATATTAGGAGGGGTAGAGGACGACCAAGGTTGACCTGGGAGGAGGCGGTAAAACGAGATTTGAGAGATTGGAATGTATCCAGAGACTTAGCTCATGATAGGACCGCATGGAAAGTAGCAATTCATGTGCCAGAATCGTAGTCTTGTTTTTTTCTTTTTTTCTTTTCTCTTTTTCTTTTCCTTTTTTCTTATTTCTTTTCTCTTTTCTCTTTTTCCTTTTTCTTTTTTTCCTTTTTTTTCTTTTTTTCCTTTTTTTCCCCTTGTTCTCATATCTCTTCCTCTGTTTTACTTCATTGATATTGGGTTTCATGTCTAGCCGACCCCAACAGGCTTGGGATAAAGGCTTGGTTGTTGTTGTTGTTGTTGTTGTTGTTACCGGAAGGTCGGTTTACGGCCGCCGGGAAAATTTCCTCGAATTCGCGCTCGGTCGTCCATGTCATGGCCTGAGCTTCGGAGGTAAGCATCACCGAGTACTAGCACATCCGAAAATGCTCTTGCTCGGGCACGAGAAGCTCTCTGTGGTGCTGACCACGGGAGACCTCGCTGTTGGTTTCTCTCGGCCACCCCGAGGTATCGGTTTTCTCGGCCGAGGGAGGGTTTAGCGCGCTCGGGGGTGCATCCATGAGGTGGTAGACGATCACAGGGTGTCGTTTTTCTCTTCACTGGGTGCGGTCCGAGTGAGAGCAGCCATCTCCCGAGGACAAACAAAGTGGCGGCGCCGGGGAGGGCTCTGTTCTGTGTGGGAGGGAGAGGGCGTCGGTGTCCGGTTTGTGAGCAACGAGAGCCACGTCTGGAGCTGCTGATCACGTCGAGCAAGCCACGGAGAAGCTCCAGCTGCTGAAGAGGTGTCCGACCACCCCTCGGTGTCGCCCGGAGCTCACTTGGCTCGCTTGCTTCGAGCGGGTCACGAGCGAGGGAACCAGCACCCGGTTAGCTCGGCTGTGGTCGAGTGGATCGCACCGAGCGAAAGGGAGCAGTGAAGCTTCGCCGGTGTGAAGAGGAAATGGGGCGGTGGCCTCAGGGCTGTATGCGGTGGCGCCCGGAGAGAGTCCCGACTGATTCGTTTCTGAATCGAGAACTCGGTTGCTTAGTGGGAACAGGGAGAGGTGACTTAGGGTGCAAGTCACACTCTTTGCCCAATTACCTGTGGGCCCACTGTCCCCCTTATCCCCTCCATTTTTCACAAAATTGGAAAATGACCCTCATATAGTGGGAAAACTTGAATCCTAACTGAATTTGACGATTTGGACAGGTTTCATCCACTTTCGACATTTGAATTCCCATGCAATTTAAGTCCATTTGACAAATGGGTAGCAACTTATTTCAAGAATTCATGAAACTTTGTCTACCTACTTATTTAGACCTAAGGAATCCAATTATGACATCTACTTTTGGTTTTGGCTGCTGCAAATGAGGTTTTGTGCACAACAGTTTGCCTTCCTATTTGTTGCCCTCATTTGCAATTTGAATTGGATAATATGAGTTCCCACTCTGAATTTCATTTAACCTGGCATATGAGAGCTTACACATGAGTTTTACTTAACTTTGTCCCACAAACACTCTCTTGATCTTAGACTAGAGTGGTGGGACACTCATGTGTGTCATCACATGTGGAAAATTTTAAACAAGTCCCAATTTTTATAAACTTGAAACCAAAGGTTGTTCCCCCTTCAGTTCTTTTGTATTCAAAATTTTGGGACCTTTACAATAAGGCCCTGAGTAGCCCGGGCGACATCGCCGGAGTAGAGAGAGCCACTGTAACCGTCGCGAGCATGGTTCCGGCCATCGTCGAGCTTCGGTGAGGGCATCAGCGTGTTCCTCGAGCCAAGTTGGGCCCAGGCGTCGAGAACCATCAAAGGTCGTGCAGCGAAACGGCCGGCGGCGAGAACTCCGGCGAGGCAACGCCACGGGAGCCACGGGATGGCGCGAGGTAGATGAAGGGGGGCCGGGTCCACCGGTCAGCCTCTGTTCTCGTGCGGGGATCCAGTTGCGGCCGGGATTCAGTGCGGCAGTGCGGGTAAAACCCCGTGGGCTACGGTGTGGCCGCGTTCTCAGTGGGCCGATTTGATGAGTGGGCCCCACCCGCAGAGTTTAAACATTTTGGGGATTTTCCAATTTAGTTCAAACTTCAAATGCATAGAACTTTTACTAGGAAGCTCCAAATTCAGTGAACCAAATTTTGCTGAACTCAGAATTTTGAGCACTTTCCAGCAATACCAATTTCAGCTCATGATACGTAATAGTTTTCCAGAATTAAATCCATAAATTTTAAACTGTTAAGAATTTTATCTGGAGGATTACTTCATGACAAATTCTGAAATTTGGCTGAGAGGTTCATTGGAAAATCCTTGAGTAACAGTAAAATTTTCAGACTCATCCAAGTTCATTTAGTCCCCCTAATGGTGTGATTAAGAGAACAGCCTTGAGAAAATAGAAAAATGTACAGAAACATTTTTCAGATTTTCTCAAATCTTGTTTAGGGCACAACTTCCTCTAGAATTCTTCATATGACATGAAACCAATTCCATTAGAACCATCTTAAATTCTAGTTTCCAGAAAGATGGTTGGAGCCATGAAAAACCCTAGAACTACTTAGAGGCTCTAATATTGATCAAATAGGCTTTTATTTGTACAAAGCTCAAACGAACTTTGTTTCAAATGAAACTTGGTCAAGACTCTGGTTAGGACCCTACCAAGCCACCATAAAAATTTCAGAACCAAAGGGGAGGGTTAGCTAGAGTTATAGTAATTACTTATTCAAGTTTACACATTGCATTTAAATTGACATATAGCATATGGTTAACGTGTAGTCGCTGAAGGCGAGGAGACTCCGGAAGTGCTCGACTTCCTTCTTCCAGACGAAGACCTAACCACTGACCAGCAGCAACAATGCAAGCCTCGGTTTGCATTAACCTTTTTATAAAAGTTTTGCTTTATGAATACCTAGTATGGTGTATGGATGTGCATTAGGTGTAGGATGGATGAAACCTAGATGCATAACCCGATTTTCCCTATAAGAGTGAGGGTAGTGTATAAGACCTCGAGTAGACAGGCTAGGCTTAATGATTCCTAGAATTTCGGTACAAGTCGAGTAGTTGGAATCTACTCATGAGTTTAGGCTTGGGACACACGGGATTGGTTCGAGTGATGTGAGATCACTTTAGTAATGAAAATGAGACTAGGCAGGGGCTAGGGCGCAACAAGAGGAAGACTTGTGTGCGCGGCCCTGTCTGTGTCGATTGAGGACCGATCCGTGTGCGGCCCTGCTAAACAAGTGTTGAACGTACCAAAGGCATATCGGATATATGGGCCCCGATAAACTGATGTAACCTATACCTCCGGGCGTCGAGGCATAACGCACCGATTTATAGGTGTAGGCTGAGGGCAGCAAGGTGGAAATCTGCTAACGGGCATAGAGAGATGCTCCGTGTAGGGAACCTCCTGCTCGTTTCGGTGCGACCGGTTCGATGTTTGGGCTGTTGGGTGAAAGGTTGTCCCGTACGACATCGAGTGAGCGTGCTGTGCAACTCCACGGGTGAGCGTACATGACATGCTCTTTGGATATCCCTGCAGGTGTATATCGAATCGACTTGCTGTCCCTCGCGGTGACGAGTACCGCTTGTTCACTGTGTTGTAACATAGATAATTTATGGAATGTTATAATTCAATTCTGCTGTATGATATAATTGTATTGTTACATGTGTGCCACCAAAAATTGCTTATTAAATTTCAGATTCATGAATTGTTAACTGTGGCTAAAAGATGAACTAAGGATCAACTATAGGCGTGTCCATTTGCTGAAATTTTACCATCCCATGTTCATTGTACCCTACATGTAGAGTTTCATGCCTAGGTGAGTCAGTTAAGTCTTGTTGAGCCATCGTGCTCACGGTTGCTGCTTAAGTGTTTTTCACGTGAGGAGCCACCCACGGACTCGGGGTACGAGTCCACCGGCGAGGGTTACCCTCCGTCGGGGACCACGGCTGAGTGGGAGCCGTACACGCTGCGCTGAACTGAGGAGTGCAGCTAGTGTGGGTTGCCCTAGGGCTGGGCAACCGACTTTTGCTAGATAGGTGGGCGTGAGTTGTACAAATTAAAACTTCCGCTGTGTAATGTATACCTTAGTTTGTAACTGAACAAGTGTACTACATTGTACATCTCAGTTTGTTTTCTATGTAATACAATGTATCCTTATGATGTGTGCTGTCGGGTGTCGTATCGGGCGGCACCACCCTCTGCGATCCTGAATGAGCAGACTCCGGTCCGCCACAGCCTGGTATCAGAGCGGCATTGGGGAGGTGCTGTTAAAATTCTTCCAGAAATTCTGTTGACTTTGAATTACCATAACTTTTAATCCAGAGCTGATCTGAGGGCAAATAAATACTCGTTGGAAATATACTGAGGTTAACTTTAACTTTGGTATTCAACTTGAGTCATCAAAATGAACAGAACCAGATCAAAATCTGGGATATGTAGAAACTGGTCATTCTGACAGAGGAATGACAGTTGAACTCATTAGAGAGATTGTTGTACCCTAGGGGGTTGAGTACTTCCAATGGGGTAGAACACGCTCATGCGAGGTTATCTTCAACTAGTGAAAGATTTGAGTATGTGTTTTGCTCAAGTTCTTTTGCTAGAGACCATGCTTGTGTCGTATTGAAGATGAAAGGGTAGTATACTTGATGACAAAGCGATAGTAACGTCTCGTAGTGACCAAACCTAGTTGTGGTGAGCTTCCAATAAGGAGGTTCATCAAGTTGGATTTAACTAGCTTGTATTTGGTCTGGTAATGGTGTAGCTTGTGCAAAGTTATTACATTATTTGTATACGAGATGTATTGCATGTTTTAGTGTCATTATGTTTTACGCCTATTTTATTGGACTGCATGCAATATGTTGTGGGATTGATGTTTATTGTCGTATGGTTGCAGATGGTTCGCACTCGGACCACGCACAAGATTGGTGGCTCTAGCCAGCAGGGAGGCGATGACTCCCAGCCACCTGCCTACGACAGCACCCCGCAGCAGCAACCACCACCGCCGCCTCCGCTTACCCTAGCGGATGTGATAGCGGCACGGGTTGGTGGTCGTGAGGAGCAGACCGACCTGCTCCGCACGATCGTGCAGAATACGTCCCAGGCGGGGGGACGTCAAGAGAGGGGGCCTCTTGAGCCCCTTGGTTTGACGTACTCGGACTTCATGAGTACGCACCCTCCGGTGTTCACAGAAGCCGCAGAACCACTGGAGGCCGACAACTGGCTGCGGACAATCGAGTCCAAATACGGCCTGCTCCAATGTACGGAGCGGCAAAAGACTCTGTTCACGGCGCAGCAGCTTCACGGTGCCACTGGTGCATGGTGGGCGAACTATGTCGCCTCACGTCCAGCTGGCCATGCCGTGGAGTGGGAAGAATTCCGGGAGGTGTTCCGCGCCTATCATATCCCTCCCAGGATAATGAAGAGGAAGTTCCAAGAATTCTTGGAACTGAAGCAGGGCGGGAGGAGTGCCCATGACTACTCCCGTGTCTTCAACCATCTGGCGCAATATGTGTCAAACTACATCTCCACCGAGGAGAAGAAGCGGGAGCACTTCTATCAGGGGTTACACCCCGAGATGAAGATGCATCTCGTTCAATAGAATCACGGCACCTTCAACGACCTCGTCAATGCCGCGATTATGCAAGAGGACGCTCAGCGGGAGTTGGCAGCTGAGCAGCGGAAGCGCAGCACTCCACCCAGCAGTGGGGGTGACGCTCCCCAGAAGTACCGCATGGTGTATCGGACACCATCCGGACAGCAGTGGCATCCACCGGCACGGCCTTAACAGTTCGGAGGTCGTTCTTTCGAGGCACCCCCGTTCTGACCGCCGATGCCACCACCACGACCGCAACAACAGCAGCAGCAGCAGATGCCACCCCGGGCATTTCCACCGCCACAACGCGCCCTGGGTTTCTGTACGCCAATCAGCGGAGGACCGCCTCGCTACACTTGTTTCACGTGTGGCCAGGCAGGCCATTTCGCGAAGGACTGTCCCCAGGGGCAGCAGAGCAGCGGGCAAGCCCAGTTCCAGGGCGGTGCTCAAGGCCGACCTCCGGTCAAGAAGGTTGGTCAGCGGACTGGGGGTGTTCACAACCTCGACAATGAGGACGCCCCAGAGGGAGACAACGTGCTAGCGGGTACGTTCACTCTTAACGATCAAGCCATCATCATATTATTTGATTCTGGTGCAACCCACAACATTATAAGTGCATCATATGTGGTTAAGCACCAACTGGAAGCCTTTCCAACCGAGTGTTCTTATATGATCTGCTCACCGGGAGGAAAGATTTCAGCAACTATGATGATTCCGAAAGCACCACTGTGCTTAGGTGGGGAAATATATCCCACCACTATGATTATCCTAGAGGGACAGAAGATTGATGCAATCTTAGGAATGTCATGGCTAAGCTACCATGGCGCTGTCCTGGAAACCTTATCACGGACGGTTCACCTCAACTCCCCACTACACCGTCCGCAGTCCCTCATATTAGATAATCCAGTCCGGGAAGTTTCAGAAATTAATAATACTGAAGCTCTCAAGTTAGAGGACATCCCCGTAGTCCGGGAATACCCCGAAGTGTTTCCGGATGATCTTCCGGGCATGCCACCTGAGCGGGATGTTGAGTTCAAGATCGAGCTTGCACCCGGGACTACTCCTATCTCCCGGAGGCCATACAAAATAGCTCCGAACGAGCTGGCTGAACTAAAAGAGCATCTCAATGATCTGTTGAGCAAAGGTTTCATTAGGCCGAGTTCCTCGCCTTGGGGATGCTCGGTGCTGTTCGTAAAGAAGAAGGATGAAACCCTGAGGCTGTGTGTGGACTATCGGCCGCTCAACGCCGTCACCATTAAGAAAAAATACCCACTGCCCCACATTGACATCCTGTTTGATCAACTTGTGGGTGCAAGTGTGTTCTCCATGATGGACCTTCGCTCTGGATATCATCAGATAAAGATCCAGGCGGAGGATATTCCGAAGACGGCTTTCTCGACGAGATATGGCTTATATGAATATCTCGTCATGTCTTTTGGTCTCACCAATGCTCCGGCACATTTCATGTATCTCATGAACTCGGTGTTCATGCCGGAGCTGGACAAGTTCGTTGTGGTGTTCATTGATGATATCTTGCTTTACTCCAAGACAGAAGCAGAACACACCGAACACTTGAGGATCGTTCTTCAATGATTGCGAGACCACAAGCTTTACGCCAAGTTCAGCAAATGTGAGTTTTGGATCAGCCAAGTGCCATTTTTGGGACATATCATCTCAGCGGAAGGCATTGCGGTTGACCCAAGCAAAATTGAACAAGTTCTGAAATGGAAAGCTCCCACTTCAGTCCATGAAGTCAGAAGCTTCCTCGGCTTAGCGGGATACTATCGGAGATTCATTCCAAGCTTCTCCAAGCTTGCTAAGCTGATGACAGAGTTGCTGAAAAAGGGAACAAAATATGTTTAGAACATGGCGTGTGAAGGAGCGTTCCAAGCATTAGTGAAGCATCTCACAACAGCCCCGGTCTTAGCTCAACCGGATACAACCAAGCCCTTCGACGTGTATTGTGATGCGTCCGGTATCAGGCTCGGCTGCATGTTGATGCAGGAAGGACGTGTGGTCGCATATGGCTCACGCCAACTTCGGAACCATGAGCAGCACTATCCGACTCATGATATTGAGCTTGCTGCTGTGGTGTTGGCGCTGAAAATGTGGAGGCACTATCTCCTGGGGAATTTGGTGCATCTCTACACCGACCACAAGAGCTTGAAGTACATTTTCACCCAGAAGGAGCTGAACATGAGGCAAAGGAGGTGGTTAGAACTAATCAAAGACTATGAGATTGAGATTCATTACCACCCCGGCAAGGCGAATGTGGTTGCCGATGCGCTGAGTCGGAAATCACATGTCCATAACCTCACCATTACACCGGTGGAGGAGGAAGAGCCGAGTCTATACTTGGTTCCTTATGGATCACTCTACAACCTTGCCCTCATCCCTACTATTAGGGAGGACGTCATTGCAGCTCAGAAGATTGATAAGGGCATGGCACATGTCCGGAGACGGATAGACAATGGGGAGATGAAATGTTTCCGGAAGGATGAGGAGGGGATGCTGTGGTTCAATGACCGCATAGTCATACCCTGGCATGTGGAGCTAAGGAAAAAGATCCTCAATGAAGCTCACTTGTCTAAATACTCCATTCATCCGGGCAGCAACAAAATGTACCAAGATTTGAAAAAGAAATTTTGGTTGACACGGATGAAGCGGGAAGTAGCTAAGTACGTATCCGAGTGTGATACGTGTAGACAAGTGAAAGCTGATCATATAAAAAAATCAGGGCTGCTGCAACCCCTGAAAATTCCAGCATGAAAATGGGAAGATGTGAGCATGGATTTCATTGTGGCATTGCCCCTGACTTCCAACAAGCATGACTCCATTTGGGTAATCATTGATCGGTTAACCAAGACGGCTCACTTCATCCCGGTGCATACACGTTACAATGCCGGCAAATATGCGGAGCTGTACATAGCAAAGATTCTATGCTTATATGGGGTACCGAAGACCATCGTCTCGGATCGAGGTGCATTATTTGTATCTCACTTTTGGGAGCAGCTATACGCTGCATTGGGTACTAAGCTGATCCGGAGCTCCGCCTATCACCCTCCGACCGATGGCCAAACAGAGAGGGTGAATCAAATACTAGAAGACATGTTGAGAGCATGTGCCATCCACCACGGTAGGAACTGGGATGATCACCTACCGTTGGATGAATTCTGGTACAATAATGGATACCAGGCGAGTATCAATATGGCACCTTATGAAGCTCTCTACGGTCGCAAGTGCCGCACCCCATTAGACTGGTGCGAGTCCGGTGAAAGGGTCACATTCGGGGTGGATGTGGTGAATGACGCCGAAGAGGGCGTTCGGACGATTTAAGCCAACTTGAAGGCCGCTCAATCCCGGCAGAAAATCTACGCTGATAAGAGGCATAGACCGCTGCACTTTGACGTCGGAGAGCACGTGTACCTCCGTGTGTCTCCGATCAAGGGCGTTCACCGGTTCGGTGTGAAGGGGAAGCTCGCTCCCCGTTTCATTGGACCCTATGCTATCACCGAGAAGTGCGGACCAGCGGCGTATAGGCTGGAGCTACCGACATCTCTTGCTGGTGTTCATGACGTTTTCCATGTTTCACAACTGCGAAAATGTCTGAATCATACAGCCGCTGTTCCTACCGAAGACATCGGCGAGTTGCAACCGGATTTGACGTATGATGAATATCCGGTGGCAATTATTGATGAGAAAGCTCGGACCACGCGTAGCCGAACGTTGTGGTTCTACAAGATACTCTGGAGCAACCACACCGCTGAAGAAGCAACGTGGGAGAGCGAGGAATTTCTTTGCTCAAATTACCCGGAGTTCATGGCGTCTCAGCACGGGTGAGTTCCTATTACATCGCTGTCTCTTCTTTTGTAATCTCGGGACGAGATTCTTTTAAGGGGGGAGGGATGTAAAAGCCCAAGAAAAGGGACTTGCAAAATTTTTTCATCACCTCACAACACCACAGCTTTTGTTGTGGATAATTTATGAAGACTTGTGAAGAGCAAGTAACCTCCATCAAAAGGGTGATTAGAGGGGAAAGCGCTAACGTTCACAAAGTAGGATTTCTACACATGAACATGGGAGGTTGAGCTCACCCCTAGAACTTGAAAAGTCTTGGGAAGGTTCAGGCCAAATTGCATGCAAATCCAACACTTTTTGAGGCATTTGAAAAAGAGGCCAATTTGAATGCAAATTCAAATTGCAGCAACTTTCATCACTTACATTCAAAAGTTAGCTTCATATTCAAACTCAGCACATTTTTCTGAGTTAGTCCACCAATTTTCACCCCCATTTGAGTTCATCTTGTCGGGAGCTAAATTTGCAAGAATTCAAAACTGAATTTGAATTTCAGTTCAAATGTGAAGCACATTTAGCCAAAAAAATTTCAAATTTGGGAGACCAAATTCAAACTATGACTTGGTGATTAAGCATCACATTCAATTGTGAGTAGCTGGGGATATTTTAGTGCAAACAGGGAGGAAAAATTCAAAATGGAATTAGAGGGGAGGCCCCACCTGTCAGCAGCCTTAACACTCAGTGATTTTTCTCCCTTGGCCGAGAACACGCGCCAGTGCACGGCAGACGTCGGCGCCCGACCGCCTCAACCCTGCCACCTCCTGCTCGGTGACCGAAGGCGCCGGGTGCAACACCGGTTAAACCGCCTGCCCAAGCAAAGCCGGACTCATCCTTTTCACGTTGCCCGCACAGAGCCGAGGCAAAACACTTCCCCGGCAGCTCCCCTCGGCTCCTCGTTGCGCCGCTGATCCAGGCGTTCTCGCGACGGGAGATCAACAGCAAAGAGACGCGCCGGAGACTGCTCGAACTCACGGTGAAGATCCTACCCCCTTTCATGCTCTGTAGGGAGAGTATTTCCACGTTTAGTCCTCGGTGTTCAAAAGACTGAGCTATCAAAGAATCTGAAATTCGTGGTGATCGGTCCCTCACTGCGTAAACCCAGCCATGCACATGTTCTACACGTTCCCACGGCCACCTAGGATCAAAGACCATCGAAAACCGTCAAGTCTTGGCGCTGCTATTCGAGTTTTTCGAGCAACCGCATTTTTAACCCTAGGTCGACGGTGAGGTCCTAGCTCCAGCCGTTTCCATGGCCAACCAAGCTCATGTTCGTGCTCAGCATGCCACAGTGGAGCTGTAGGAGCAAACCGATCAGAAAATAAGGCCCTGAGTAGCCCGGGCAACATCGCCGGAGTAGAGAGAGCCACTGTCACCGTCGCGAGCATGGTTCCGGCCATCGCCGAGCTTCGGTGAGGGCACCAGCGTGTTCCTCGAGCCAAGTTGGGCCCAGGCGGCGAGAACCATCAAAGTTCGTGCAGCGAAACGGCCGGCGGAAAGAACTCCGGCGAGGCACCGCCGCGGGAGCCGCGGGATGGCACGAGGTAGATGAAGGGGGGCCGGGTCCACCGGTCAGCCTCTGTTCTCGTGCGGCGATCAAGTTGCGGCCGGGATTCAGTGCGGCAGCACAGGTAAAACCCCGTGGGCCGCGGTGTGGTCGTGTTCTCAGTGGGCCGATTTGAGGAGTGGCCCCCACCCGCGGAGTTTAAACATTTTGGGGATTTTCCAGTTTAGTTCGAACTTCAAAAGCATAGAACTTTTACTAGGACGCTCAAAATTCAGTGAACCAAATTTTTCTGAACTCACTTTAAACTGTTAGGAATTTTATCTGGAGTATTACTTCATGAAAAATTCTGAAATTTGGCTGAGAGGTTCATTGGAAAATCCTTGAGTCACATTAAAATTTTCATACTCATCCAAGTTAATTTATTCCCCCTAATGGGGTGATTAAGAGAACAGCCCTGAGAAAATAGAAAAATTTACAGAAACAATTTTCAGATTTTGTCAAATCTTGTTTAGGGTACAACTTCCTCTATAATTCTTCAAATGACATGAAACTAATTCCATTAGAACCATCTTAAATTCTAGTTTCTAGAAAGTAATGGTTGGAGCCATGAAAACCCTGGAACTACTTAGAGGCTCTAATATTGACCAAATAGGCTTTTATTTGTACAAAGCTCAGATGAACTTTGTTTCAAATGAGAATTGGTCAAGACTCTGGTTAGGACCCTATGAAGCCACCATAAAAATTTCAGAACCAAAGGGGAGGGTTAGCTATAGTTATAGTAATTACTTATTCAAGTTTACACATTGCATTTAAATTGACATATAGCATACGGTTAACGTGTAGTCGCTGAAGGCGAGGAGACTCCGGAAGTGCTCGACTTCCTTCTTCCAGACGAAGACCTAACCACTGACCAGCAGCAACAAGGCAAGCCCCGTTTTGCATTAACCTTTTTATAAAAGTTTTGCTTTATGAATACCTAGTATGGTGTATGGATGTGCATTAGGTGTAGGATGGATGAAACCCAGATGCATAACCCGATTTTCCTATAAGAGTGAGGGTAGTTCTAAGACCTCGAGTAGACAGGCTAGGCTTAATGATTCCTAGAATTTCGGTACAAGTCGAGTAGTTGGAATCTACTCGTGAGTTTAGGCTTGGGACACACGGGATTGGTTCGAGTAATGTGAGATCACTTTAGTAATGAAAATGAGACTAGGCAGGGGCTAGGGTGCAACAAGAAGAAGTATTGTGTGCGCGACCCTGTCCGTGTCGATTGAGGACCGATCCGTGTGCGGCCCTGCTGAACAAGTATTGAACGTACCGAAGGCATATCGGATACATGGGCCCCGATAAACCGATGTAACCTCTACCTCCGGGCGTCGAGGCATAACGCACCGATTTATAGGTGTAGGCTTAGGGCAGCAAGGTGGAAATCTGCTAACGGCATAGAGAGATGCTCCGTGTAGGGAACCTCCTGCCCGTTTCGGTGCGACCGGTTCGACGTTTGGGCTGTTGGGTGAAAGGTTGTCCCGTACGACATCGAGTGAGCGTACGTGACGTGCTCTTTGGGTATCCCTGCAGGTGTATATCGAGTCGATTTGCCGTCCCTCGCGGTGACGAGTACCGCTTGTTCACTGCATCATAACGTAGATAATTTATGGAATGTTATGATTCAATTCTGCTGTTTGAAATAATTGTATTGTTACATGTGTGCCACCAAAAATTGCTTATTAAATTTCAGATTCATGAATTGTTAACTGTGGCTAAAAGATGAACTAAGGATCAACTATAGGCGTGTCCATTTGCTGAAATTTTACCATCTCATGTTCGTTGTACCCAACATGTAGAGTTTCATGCCTAGGTGAGTCGGTTAAGTCTTGTTGAGCCATCGAGCTCACGGTTGCTGCTTAAGTGTTTTTCAGGTGAGGAGCCACCCACGGACTCGGGGTATGAGTCCACCGGCGAGGGTTACCCTCCGTTGGGGACCACGGCTGAGTGGGAGCCGTACACGCCACGCTGAACTGAGGAGTGCAGCTAGTATGGGTTGCCCTAGGGCTGGGCAACCGACTTTTGCTAGATAGGCGGGCATGAGTTGTACAAATTAAAACTTCCGCTGTGTGATATATACCTTAGTTTGTAACTGAACAAGTGTACTACTTTGTACATCTCAGTTTGTTTTCTATGTAATACAATGTATCCTTATGATGTGTGCTGTCGGGTGTCGCATCGTGCGGCACCACGCTCTGCGATCCTGGATGAGCGGACTCCGGTCCGCCACAACCACATCATTGCCTTGGCCTGAGCAGCAATTTAAAACCAACGAACAAGCAAGCTTGAGTACCGTAGGTACTCAGCAAGTGTGGGAAATAAATGTCATGAAGGCTAGAACAAGGAAAGGTTGAATTCATGGTTAAAGCACTACGCAATTAATACCTATCACCTTAGCTTATTAAGCACCTACATTACTAAGTAAGTCAAATGGTCCCAATCCCCTAATTCCATCATCAATATCAAATAACCATAACTTCATTTCCATTGTTAAGCTTCCCGCTTAACAACCTCCACTTCCCAATTCATCATCCTCTAATCATGAATAAGTCCAAGCCGCTCCTGACCGTGAGCACGGCTGTCATGACAGTTTTGACTCTGCAGAGTTTGTACCACTGTACCCACATTTAGTGATTTCATCCCTCGTTGCCGGGTGGACTATAAAACCTCCATTATGCCAGTGGCCGCGAACCACGTTCACACTTCCGAGGTGTGTAGCCAGGAGATCACTACGAGGCCTTTACAAAGGGATTCCCGACGAGTGTGGGCCCACTAAGGTTTCACTCCTAACAGCATCCAGGAGGCTCCAACCCCCGCTGCAGTGGCCCCCTCTTGAGCCTTGCGGTTTATATGGTAGTCCAGCTGACACCTATTCCCCGCTCCATCCAAACACCCATACTACGCTGGAGATACACCTAATTAATTGGCCAAGCTGCCCCATCTCAGCATGTGGTTGGCACGGTAAAGCTAGGTTACATGCTCCATGAACCGGTCCTTAGGATCCAGGCAAGCACTAAACACAAACCCGAGTCTCGTGCATGCAACACCAACCAAAGCATCCAACTTGCCTAGATCCCTACCTCTAAGCATGGTGATGATCTCATTCAAAGGGTAAAATAATCAAGGTGATGATCTCATATCCCATTTATCCCACTCTAAGCATGGCTAAGCATGAGTGATATAAATGAATGACATAGTAAAATAACTCCCAACCCAGGCTACAACGAAGCAAGATAATGAAAATCTAGGGAAACTTCCTAGCATGGGTTTCATATTTCAATTGACAATGCAAATAATTCTAACTACACCTCCTAGTATAGGATCAAAGTGGTCAAGGACTCTTGCCTTCTTCCTGCTGCTCCGGAAATGGAAAGTCTTGATCTTGAAAGGTGAGAACCAGCTCTGGGGCTGGTTCTACTCATTCCAACACACACATAGCAAAAGAAAACAACATTCCATAAGCAATAGTCCACACATACATACACATGGAAGTCATACACATATTTAAGTTTGGTGTTTACCCTAGATATGTTGATTCTATGCATACATGCACTTTTAAGCATATATTTTACTTCTAACTTTAATATTCAGATTTTTAAGTGCACACTATATATGAATTTCCAGTTTGAACATTTTCTATATTAGATAATACACTTCTTAGCCACAAAATTTGCATGAAAGATAATTTCCTACTCCAAATAGGTTTTCAGATCTTCTACACAATTCTTAACTTTATGTTTTGGATTTGGGGACCTCATTTGACATTTTCCAATTATGTATTCCTATTTTCCTATATTTTCAGATTTATTTTCCATTCCTAAAGGTTAACTTCAATACTAAAATAGCAAATTATATCATCTACACAGAATATATTTTGATTGAAATGTCCAACATAATATCTATTGGCTTCCTATTTGTTGGGATTAATTTAGACATATCTTTACCTATATTTTAGAATTATTTTTATTCCCAAAAATGAATTTCAGCATTTAAAAACAGCAAAATAAACCCATCTACATAATATATTTTGCTCCACCACCCACACAGAGTGTTCAGAAATTTTCCTAAGGTTAGATAATATTTTGTGATCCATTTTTGTGCAAATTTGGCTGTTGCAATCAAATTAATATAAATCTCTAAGTCTAGATTCCATTCATTTTATTTTGTTTCAGGTTTACAATTCCTTTTGTTAGTAAACAGGGCCCTAAAATATTTTCTTTGTCCCTATCCTGAGTGGCTAACCCTTAATTACAGAGCTAATCCCCCTCTAAAATAAGTACAGGGTTAATTTCTTTTTATATACTCAGATTTCCTAAATACAGAAAGTTCTAGGGCCTAAAACAGAAGTTTACACGCCTTTGCACAATTTCTGGGAAGGCCTAGGGGGTAGAACCGAAGAATCCGGGGCTAGACTCAATTTTCCCGCAACTCAAAGGGGTAGCGCATAAGAGTGCCAGCGTTTATAACGCGGGTCTGATGTGGGCCGTCAGATTTAAAATGAACGGCTGAGATTATAATGCGAAGGTGTACGCGGGAGATCTAATTGTGGCCGCATGATTTAAAATGGACGGGCCACAGAGAGCCACGTCGCCTTGGCCGGAGCCAGCCGACGCGCGCGGCGGCGCGCGGCGGCAGGGGCGGCGATCTCGCCGGCGCAGCCTGGATTTTCATTGCTATGCGCTAGAATTCACATCTCTTTGCACAGATCGGCTGCGGAGGGGTAGGGGAAGCTCACCTAGGGGGTTTCTCGGGCTCGGAGACGTCGGAACCGGCTCTGCGACGACGATGGGTGGCGGAGCTCCTCGGTGCTCGTCGAAGCCGTAGATAGGGCGCTGTCCGCTGGGTCTTCCTTCACCTGCGAGCTCCCCGGTGGCGGTGGGCCATGACACAGCCGTTAGTCCAGCGAAATGTGAAAAGATCCGAAAGATTTCGGCGGTGGGTGATCGGTTCTCACCGGAGAGGGAAATGGAGCGGGTGAGGGGAACTCGGCGCGGGTTTCTTGCGTTTAAATGCACGAGGGGGGGCGGCGGGGTCGGTTGAGATGGTGCAGCAACACGTGGGCCTGAGATCGTGGCTCTGGGGCGAGGAATTCGGACGGGGTGGGCGCGATCGGGCGCGGGAGAAGCGGCGAGCGGCGGTTGATGAAAGGGCTGACAAGCGGGGCCCGCTAGTCAGTGGGGAGGAGAGGGGGAAGAAATAGGCCGCGGGCTGCTGGGTCGGCTGGGGCTGCTGCGGCGGTTTTGGCCCAGTGGCCGTTTTGTCTTTTTCCTTTTCTTTTCCTTTTCTTTTTTTGCTTCAAATTTGAATTCCGGTTGAATTTGAATTTCCCTTCAACTTGCATCACGTCCACTAAATTTGAATTCATCTTTTGCCACATTTTGGAGTGTTACACAGTTACTAGTGGTGTTGCTGCTATATAAAGGACCTGTATACATGTTCAGAAGAACAGAACTTGACTTCGTTCTGGAAAGAATCAGCGACTACACTCTGATCCACGTTGTTGTGCGCTAACACTAGCCTTTCCATCCCACTCACCGGCGTGTCACCAGTGAGCGGGAGAGCAGTGTCTCCGAAACCACGCCTCGCTGAAGAACCTGCACGGGTTGAGGCGAATCAGGTTTTTGGGTAGCGTTCACGCGACTGCTCAAAAAGAAGATCTGCTTCCTCTACAGTCTCTTTCACACACACGACTCATCATTTTTTAAACTGGAGACATCAGCACTGTAAGTAGGGATGAGTCTCTTACGCATGAATTTAATAGACATAATCTGTTTTACATGTATGTTGCTGCTTATGTCTTGTGGATTATTCATCATTCGTATGGTAACAATTTTAGGAATTAATTTTATTTATAAAGTGCATTGTTTTCTTACAGATTTGGTGGAGACTTGACACAAATCGATGCGGTTTCTAAAAAACACGTTCTGAACCCTGCAATCGCAGCACCATGTCCCCTCAGGTTATCAACCGATATTGCGCGGTTGACCTCGCCAAGAAGGCTAATCCTGCCTTGCAAATCGAAGAACACAAGCAAGAACAAGAAAGAACGCAACCAAATTGCTGAAAGATATGAAGCCCTCAAAGTTGGGGTCTCACAAACCGATGAACGGCGAATCTGTTCTTGACAGAATAATCTAAGCAAAACCCAGCTGTTTGTGACGGCGGCTAGAGGGTATAAAGGAGGTGGAGGACGACCAGGGGTGCTGGGTTCATGAACCAACCCTAAGACACATACATAATGGACTTAGACTCGATACAAGGCCCAATGGCCAAACTAGGTGATGCAACACCCTGACAGATTCTAAACTTCATATTGTTTCAAAGATTCCCGTCCACTCCTAAGGCATTTTGACGTGGGGCCAGTGCCATTGGAAAGTTTGTCCTCTCAGCTTTCCGTGCATATGTACAACGTCAAAAACAGAGTTCGTATGCCTCCTGGGCATCCATTTTAAGGTGGACTGCTCCTGGGCCCCGAGTTGGACTCAAGTTTGAGTTGGGCTCAGTCTCTAGCTTCTTGTTGGTGTATTTTCTGGTCCTCCACGCCTCCAAACCCTCTCCATGTATCTCCATGTCCTCTCCATGGTTTCTAATCATAATTAGTCCATTAGGTAGCAACATACTCTCAAAATTCACATATAAAGAATTATTCAGGAACGAGCTCACCTCTAAATTCAATTGTCGTGCTCGAGCTCTAGTAATTGTTCCTTGCATGTCTACCATGGGAGTGTTGTGTATATCCGTAGGAGTGATGTCCACATCATCATCCCTCACTTGCATTGGAGTCGTCCTCGACTCAAGCTCATCTTCTTCTCTCAAATATGGCCTCAAATCTGAAATGTTAAATGTGGGACTAACCCCAATCTCGGGAGGCAACTCAAGTTTATATGCATTGTCATTAATCTTCTCAAGTATTTTAAAAGGATCACCAGCTCTAAGCATCAATTTAGACTTTTTCAGTTCTGGAAATCTATCCTTTCTCAAATCTAACCAAAATGAATCACCCAGTTCAAGTCTAACCTCCTGCCTACCTTTACTACCAGGAATTCTATATTTTCATTCATATTTTCAATATTGTGTTTAGTGGTCTCATGAATTTTCAAAATAAAATCAGCACGTTCCGTTGCATTATTATGAGTTCTCTAACTAGTAGGTAAAGGCAAGATATCGATAGGAGCACGGGGATTGAATCCATACACTATCTGAAAAGGACTTACCTTGGTGGTAGAATGTGTTGTCCGGTTATATGCAAATTCCACATGTGGCAAACATTCTTCCCACATCTTTAATTTTTTCTTCAAAACAGCTCCCAACATGGTGCCCAAAGTGCAGTTCACTACTTTTGTTTGCCCATCAGTTTGTGGGTGTCATGTTGTAGAGAACAACATTTTTGTACCCAACTTGTTCCATAGGGTGCGCCAAAAGTGACTCAAATTTAGCATCACGATCTGAAACAATAGTAGAAGGCATACCATGCAAGCGAACAATGTCTTTGAAAAAGAGGTCGGCAATATGTACAACATCATCACTTTTCTGACAAGGTATAAAATGTGCTATCTTAGAAAAACGATCCGCCACAACAAAAATACTAGCTATCCCTCCCCCTCTTAGTCCTAGGCAATCCCAAAACAAAGTCCATAGAGATATCCGCCCAAGGAATGGAAGGAGTTGGAAGAGGCACGTATAAACCATGTGGATCCAAACTGGACTTAGCTTTCTGACATGTTATGCAGCGAGCAAAAAACTGCTCTACATCTCTCCTCATCTTTGGCCAAAAGAAATGTGTGGCCAGAACATCCTCCGTCTTCTTTGCACCAAAATGGCCCATCAAACCTCCACATGTGTCTCCTGTAATAACAAAAGACGAACGGAACCAACTGGAATGCATAGGCGGTTAGCTCTAAACAAGAATCCATCATCAAGCACAAATTTGTTCTAGGTATGACCTTTTCTACAATGCAGCAACACATCTTTAAAATCAGCATCAAGAGCATATTGTTCTTTAATTGATTCAAGTGCAAAATTCAACAATCAAGTTGGGACAGCATATTATATCATCTGGACAACGCATCAGCGATCAAATTATCCTTCCCTTTCTTATGTTTAATGACATAATGAAAAGACTCAATAAATTCAATCCATTTTGCATGTCAACAATTCAGATTATTTTGAGAACGAATATGTTTTAGCGATTCATGATCAGAATAAATAACAAATTCTTTAGGCCATAAATAATGACGCCATGTCTCTAAGCATCGTACGAGAGCATAAATTTCTTTATCATATGTGGAGTAATTCAAAACAGTACCATTAAGTTTTTTCACTAAAGTATGCAACCGGTCTACCATCTTGCATTAAGACACCACCAATGCCAACTCCACTAGCATCACATTCAAGTTCAAAAGTCTTACTAAAATCAGGAAGCTGCAGCAATGGTGCATGTGTAAGCTTGTCCTTCAATGTGTCAAAGGACTCCTCTTGTGCTTTCCCACAATGGAACACCACACCTTTCTTAGTGGGGCGACAATTGTGCTAAAAAACTTGATGAAGAGTCGGTAGAAACCTGCAATACCAAGAAAACTCCTTACCTGTGTGGTGGCTTGAGGTATTGGCCAGCTCTTGATCACTTGAATTTTCATCTCATCCACCTCAATTCCCTGTGGAGTCACAGCATAGCCAAGAAAAGAAACTCGATTCGTACAAAAGATGCACTTCTCAAGGTTACCAAAAAAATGTGCATCTCTCAAAGCATTGAAAACAGCACACAAATGATCCATATGTTCATCCATTGACTTGCTATAAATCAAGATATCTTCAAAGTAAACCACCACAAATTTTCCAATAAAAGCTCTTAAAACCTCATACATCAAACGCATGAATGTACTTGGTGTATTAGTTAAACCTAAAGGCATTACTAACCACTCATACAACCCAAATTTGGTTTTGAAAGCTTTTTTCCATTCATCTCCTAATTTCATTCTTATTTGGTGGTAACCACTACACAAGTCAATCTTAGTGAAAATTATAGAACCACACAACTCATCAAGCATGTCGTCGAGCCTAGGAATAGGATGACGATATCTTATAGTAATATTGTTAATTGCTCTACAATTAACACATATACGCCAAGTACCATCTTTCTTAGGAACCAAAAGTACAGGAACATCACAAGGACTAAGGCTTTCACATACATACCCATGGTCCAAAAGGTCTTGGACTTGCCACTGAATTTCCTTAGTCTCCCCCGGATTGGTCCTATATGCAGCACGGTTTGGCAAAATTGCACCTGAAATAAAATCAATTTGATGTTCAATCCCTCTCAAAGGTGGATGTCCCGGGGGTATCTCAGCTGGAAAAATATGCTCATACTCCTGCAACAAGTTAGTAACTGCAGGAGGCAAAGACCTAGCAATATAGTCAATGGAGAACAAAACTTGTTTGCACACCAATGCATAGAAAATATCATGATCAGAAATTTCAGCAAGGTATGATTTTGTAGCAAGCATTACACGACCTTTCAATTTAATTCCCTCGGCCTTAGAACTAGGTGTAGATCTCTCATTACTTGGTGGTAACACAGAGTTAAGGACTTGCTGATTTTCTGATTTAGAACCACTAGAAATTCCAGCTCTCTCCCTATCAGCTTGTACAATTTCAGCAGGAGTCAAAGGTAGCAATGTAATTTCTTTCCTTTATGCATAAAAGTACATTTATTACTTCTACCTTGGTGCAAAGCATCCTTATCATGTTCCCAAGGTCGACCCAATAAAAGTGAACACGCTTGCATGGGTACCACATCACAATCAACAGAATCAGTATATGTACCAATGAAAAACGGAATTCTGCAAGTTTGTATTACATTAGCTCTTCCGGAATCATTCAACCATTAAATATGGTATGGATGTGGGTGTGGTCGTGTATTCAAGCTAAGCTTCTTGACCAATTCAGAACTCACCAAGTTGTTGCAGCTTCCTCCATCAATGATGACACATGCTCGCCGGTTCTTGATGACGAAGAAAATCTGAAACAAGTTATGGCATTGTAATCTATGAAGTTGTTGTGCCTGTGTGTTCAGCACCCGCTGCACAATGATGTTCATGTAGGCTGATGTTTCTTCACTCCCAAAAACATGTCCCTCATTGTTGTCCGTGGCAGCTTCATCATCATTGTTGTCTTCGACATCGGAGGTGCTGATGTATCCTCCTTCTTCTGTAGCCACGTATGCCCACTGACTAGGACAATCTTTTTGCACATGGCCAAGACCATGGCAACGTTGGCACTGAATACCGGATGTGCGTCCCATTGAAGCAACGGATGAAGACCTTTTGGCGGGTACCTGCAAGGAATTTTTATCCGAATCCGTATGTCGTGCGGTTGGTGGTTTCGGTGCTGCTGGAACGTTGTTGCTTCCAGACTGCTGGTGTTGGTGAAGGGGCATCAAAACGGAATGACTTGGAGGCGCCCCGAAGATGTTGTCGTGCATGGAGTGTAGGAGGCATCACTGCTGCTCTTGTTCTTTTGTTGACGACCCTGTAACTCCTTTTCTGCAAGCATAGCAAGCTGGAACAACTGGTTGACAGTATTAAATTCCTTATAATCAACAATATCTTGTATCTCACGTCTCAACCCCCCATAGAAACGACAAAATTTATCCTGTGTCCTCTACTACCCTACAACGTATCATACCTTTTTGAAGCTCCGCATACTAATCTTGAAAAGAATTATTTCCCTGCTCTAAGCACTGCAATTTCTTTCGTAAATCACGTTGGTAGGATGGAGGAACAAAACGATTATGCATAGCTTCTTTTAAACTGACGCGGCCCCATGGCCTTGTTGAGCCAGGATCACGCTGAGGGGTGCTGCGTTGCACAGCACCGGATAATGCACATCAAAGATACAAAGCGGAAGCAAAGTTTTATTACATAAACCAGTTTATGAACATTTTTACAATAAAATAAGTTCAGTCTACACTCACGGGCGTAGACTACGCATCGAGTTCACGTTCAGCCCGTGAACGTGTCCCTGCTAGCACGCACACACACTAACACGGCGGCGTGCATGACTCCCATTCGACGGGGTTTCATTCTGGGGGTTCCGTCTCCTCCTCGGGAGTCCCTTCCTCATAAACCCCTGCAAAAGCTTCAAACACAAGCAGTGAGCACGATGGCTCAGCAAGTCTGACCCGTATCTCCTATACATGAAATGTTTACATGAAGGTTTGTAGGGTACATGAGGTAAATAAGTTGCAAAGGACTCGCTATTTATTGGAACCTTACTTTCAAGTTTTAGCAGCAGGTTGTGGAGAACCTTACGCTAAGTCATATGAAAGAGCCGCAATCAAACAAGAAACGCATTTCTCTCATGTACTTTGCCCAAAGTTGAAATGAACTTTAATTAGCTCTAAACCACAACAATCATTAACAATTAATGTATAGCTTTCAACTCAGCAAACTTTTAACATGTACCTAGCCTGTTCTTTCTACCTCAGGGTACAGTGAACAAGTAATACCCACTGACCGTGAGGGACGGCGATTATAATCGATTTACACCTGCAGGGTTACCCGAATAACCCGTCACGTACACCCATACTTGATGTTGCCTACAGCAACCATCTCGGACGTCGTACGCAACCATCTTTCACACGTCAGCCAAATATTGAACCGGTCCTATCGTCCCAAGCAAGAGGTCTCTGCACGCGCATCTACAGTGCCGCCAGCCGATTTACACCTCAAGCTATCAACCTACCCTCTGGACAACAAGCAATGCCTCAATACCCAGCTACCCGAGTTACATCGGTTTCCCGGTTCCCATATATCCGGTAGGTCTTCGGTACTGTTCTAGCTTGTTCAACAGGCCCGCACACGGCTCGGTCCTCAATCGACACAAGCGGAGCTATGGCACCCAGGCCCCAAATTCCTGCTGCCCTTACTCTCCGCTCGGTCTCATTTTTCTTGCCATGTGTTTCATTTGCTATCTTTACTCGAGCAATGTGCCTCTATCCTATTCTCGCGAGTAGTTCCAATTACTCGACTTGTACCGAATCCTACACTATGTTAGCACTGCAGTAGCTAAATGAGGTTTACAAACCTAATCCCAACCCAGGGTTTTCTTGGCTATGCATTTGGGTTTCAAACAAGACTCTAATGCAAGAATTAAGTGGGTGCTCAAAGTAAGTTCTAAAAACAATAAAAATTTGTAAAAGTGTTATTGCAAACCGGAGCTTGTCTTGCTACTCTTGGTCGTAGGCTAGCTGTTCCTCTGGAGTGACGAAGTCTAAGACTTCGGGTTCCTCCTCAACCTTAGCGACTACATATGATAAATACAAATATGTGTCAATTTAAATGCATTTGAATTGAAGTTAAACTTGTGAGAGTTATAAGTATTGCTAGACAGACCGAATGACTCTGAAATTTTTACTGTGGTTTGGATACAACCTAAACAGAGGCTTGGCCAAGTTTCATTTTCACCAAAGCTCATTTGAGCTCTCCACAAATAATTATGTACTTGGCCTTACTTGAAGCTCTTAGGGTGTTCTAGAGATTTTAATGGAGCAAGCCATGACTTTCTGGAAACTAGAATTTTAGGGGATTCTAATGGAATTGGTTTCACTTAATTTTAAGGTTCCTAGCTAAAGATATGAGCTAAACAATTTCAGAGGAATTCTAAAAATGTTTCTGAACATTTTCTATTTTCTCTGGAACAGTTTTATTTGTAGGATCGAAGAGCACGTGAAAAGCTACCAGAGGGGGAGTGAATGGTAGATTAAAACTTTTCGCAGCGGAAACAACAAAAACCCCTCAGCAAAAAATCAATCGGTTAAAGAAACCGTGTGTGCAAGTGTTTCCAAACATGTTCAACCGTGACAAATCAAGTAGAGAGGTATAGAATCAAGTCACGGATCTAATGCAACAAGAATCACTTGAAAACACGAAGTAAAACTTGAGATA
Source organism: Neostapfia colusana (assembly GCA_030760725.1). NCBI lineage: Eukaryota > Viridiplantae > Streptophyta > Magnoliopsida > Poales > Poaceae > Neostapfia > Neostapfia colusana. Next base: position 30,240,752 of record JASWHV010000005.1, on the reverse strand, counting down.
CGATCAAAACATTAAACGAAGATCAATCTGTTCTACCCGATATAAAACAGATCTGCAACGCTGCAAAGAAACTCGTGTATCTCAAAAACTACAGATCCGAAGCTCGTGAAAATTTCACAGATGATAGATAATTGAGTTGTGAAGACAACCCAAAACGAATCACGTCAATCGGATCTGTAAAACTTGAGTTATGAACGAAACACCGAAGCAACGTCGGTCTGTACAGAAACTCGGCGAGAAAGACTTGACGAAAAACAAGTCGGACAAACAAGGCACAAAAACTCCTCGAAACTATGAGCTTTATTCAATAGAAACACAAGATGAACAGCCCAAAGTTCTCTACCCACGAGAGCTCTGGTCTCGCTTGCTTTTATAGCCAGCCCTCAGGCTAAACAATCCAATCTAGGACTCCTACTCCTAATTGGACTCGTATCCTAACTTACCATAACTGCTCAGGACTCTCCTATTCGCAGATAGAAGCAATCGTGAGACTTCCAAACTCCTTAGGAACGTCCTAAACATTCCTAAAACAACTCAACTTCGTGCCTAGCACGAAATCCTATCATAACCAACTCAAATCTTCCATATGAGCCATATCCGACTCAGCCTCAGCCTTAGTACGCAATCCAGCCGGTTGGACCTTTCCGACCAATTCTTTACGTCCACTTCTCTTCATCACACCTTGGAACAATGTTGCCACGTCCATGCACTCATTGCACACGTGCAAACACCTTCCAACGACGTACACACAACCTTCATATGCACTGCCCTTGATCCAAACATGCGGTGCGACCTCTCGATCAACTCAACCACAGCTCCTCCCGAACTTGGTTGTTGGAACCTCATCTCCTCCCTGAGACTAGTCCAAGGATCCCGTCACCAGCCATGTCTTGAACTCAAGCAACACCTGCACATGAATAAACAACCAATTCTTCCGAGCACAAGTCCTCGACTTGACTCACGTTAGTTCGAAAACCACAACACCTTACATGAGCACGTCACATAAGCATGTTGCAAACCATATCAAATGATAACAGCCATAACCATCAAAACACACCAAAAACTTAGCAAATTAATACTAAGCAAACCTTCCCATAAAGCAAGTTTGAAACATTGCGAGTTAAAAGCAAAAACAAGACGCTGCAGTTCTACGAGTTGAACTTCACGGGAGCTCCCTAAAAACAAGCTCCGGACCTCACAGAAGCTCTTCGGACCTTGCAGGATCTCTCCGGACCTTGCGTCGGACCTTGCCAACACTTGGCGGACCTAACAAAGAACTTGTCGGACCTTGCCACAGAAGAATGTTTTGGCAATATTCAAAACTTTGAATGTTAATGCTAACTTTTATCCTAATTGCCAATGTATTCAGCACACATAGGTCTCACATTATTAATCACACCATTAGGTGGATGAAATGAGATCAAATGGATGTGAAATTTTTATGGTAGCTCAGGTATATTTTGGTTAACATCCTAGCAAAATTTAGAATGTTTCTCCAAGGGTTATCCAGTTAAAATTCTAAACAGTTTAAACTTTGAAGAACTAATTCTGGAGAACTAAGGATTTCCATGAAGTGAAACTTGATTTGTTGGCAAGTAATCAGAGAGCTGAATAAAACAAAATTTGGTTCACTCAATTTGGAGTTTCCTAGCCAACGTTATGTGGGTTTGAAGTTTGAACTAAATCTGAAAATCGGGGAAATGTTTAAATTGCTGCGCATGGGACCGGGCTACATGTCGACTCCTCAGCGGCCGACACATGGGGATACGGAGTATTTCGCATGCAGCCACACCCGATCCGGTGCCAAAGCTAATCCCCGGTTTAAAATATCGGCTGCTGACATGTGGGACCGAGAGGTTCGTCTACCTCTGGCCTCCCGCACTCGGCCGCCGCCCCCCTCGCCGGAGTGCTCGCCGGAGGGCTTCTGCCATGTGCCAGACTCCACGATCTTGGCCACCTCTGCCTAATCCCACACGGGGAACACGATGCTGGGCTCAGCTCGACGTGACAATCACCGGAACATGGCCCGCGACGAGCGGCGGCTTCAGAAGAACTTCAGCCGTGTCGGCCGGACTTCCTAGCACCCCAAACGATCGAGCCATCGGTCTAAGAGCATTAGTGCACCCTAGGGAAGCTTGGCATGGGCTCAAGACAGCTCGGGAGAGGTCCTAGGTAAGCTCTCACCGTGCGCCCGATGGCTCCCGCCATTAGTGCCGGTAGAAAAGCTAGGAATGGCCGGTCTACCAAGGCTTTCTTGCTAGGACTGCGAAGGAAAGGTGATCGCTATCAAGCCTAGCTCGTGTAGGTGCAGTTTGAGGATCTCTGAACAACTATGGAACGAGAATTTGGCAGATCCGCTCCTGAAGGTCGGTCTGTGCCGAATGAAAGGGAAAACTGAAATTCGTCGCCGGTGATCAAACACTCGGGCTGTGGTTCGGGGGTGAGCAACACTAGACCCTAACACGTCCGGGGACGCCTTAGCTTGGGTGTGACACCTTCCTGTTTGGGCTGTCCACGGTAGCACGAGGTGCGGAAAGCTTTAGGTCACCGGAAAAACTTTCGGTATGGGGCAAGATCAACTGAACTCGGCTAGTTCCTACGACGGGGAAGGAAGAGGAGAGTCTCTAGTACCGTTTTGCAGCTTGGAGGGAGTGGGGAGGCTGTGATCTTTAGCTCTCCAATCAAATCCAAGAGAGAGGCGGCGAGGCAGCATTTTTCTTGCGCGAGAGGCGACGACTGATCGGTGCTGCCTCTGGTCGGCTCGGCTGCGGGGATAAGAGGGGCAGCGAGGCAGTACAGTGGCCAGGGGCGGCAACCAGCTGTTGTCCCTGCTGCTCCTCGCCGTGGCGGCAGCTCGATCAGGCGCAAGAAACTGGGCTGGGCTCTTCAGTCGGTTAAAATTTCCAGTGAGGCTGACATGTGGGTCCCACTCCAGTTTTAACCTCTGAATTAACTTCCCTCTACTGCTCCAAACAGTAATCCCACTAATACCCTCTAGAATTTGAATTATCTACCAAATGCCCATTTGAAGTTGATAGAATTCAAATTGTGAGGTGTTTGAATATATTTTAAGCACATATGCAGTTTGAAATTCAAATTGAGTTTGAATTTGCTAAACTTAGCTCATGTCAAGATTAACTTCAAAGGGAGTGAAAATTGGTGTGTAAGCTCACAAAAATGTGCTGAGTAAGAATATGCCTCCCACTTTTGAAATTATGGGACGGAAGTAGTTTGAATTTGAATTTGGGTTCAAACTAACCCCTTTCTAGTTATACCCAAAAATACCTCAAAAAGGTTTGGATTTGGGGTGAAGTTTGGCATGGGCATTCCTAGCAAGGTGTAGGAGTTTTTCATATGCCCAGCCCCTATATGATGCATGTGCGAAATGCCACTTTTGCATTTTGTGAGTTTATTCTCTAATGACCATGTTGATGGTGTTTACTTGCTCTTCAAATATATTCATAAACTTTCCTCAAATGAGGGGTGTGTGGTGTGATGAACACTTTGAATGTGTGCAAAAACTTAGGCCCTTACATTCCCCGACCTTAAAAGAATCCCGTCCCGAGGTTATAAGGTGAAAATGAGAGAGAGGACGGTAGAAGATTACCGTATATGCAACGTGAAAAATTCGGAGTAGTTAGCGCGAAGAAATCCTTCGCTCTCCCATGTCGCTTCATCTACGGAGTGATTACTCCATAGAACTTTGTAGAACCACAACGTCTGGTTGCGTGTGGTTCGAGCCTTTTTATCAAGAATCTGAACCGGTTCCTTCTGATACGAGAGATCCGGTTTCAGTTCTTCAATATCCCCTAGCTGAATAGTAGTTGATAGCTTAAGACACTTCCTCAGCTGGGGGATGTGAAAGACGTCGTGCACACCGGAGAGTGCTTCTGGTAATTCCAGCCGGTATGCTACTGATCCACATCTTTATGTAATCTGAAATGGACCCATGAATCGGGGTGGTAACTTTCCTCTCACCCCGAATCTATTCACGCCCTTCATTGGAGACACACGTAGGTATACGTGATCCCCGACTTCAAACTGTAATGGGTGTCTTCTCCGGTCCACATACTGTTTCTGTCGGGATTGGGCGGCCTTTAGGTTCGCTTGAATCAGCCGAACATTTTCCTCCGTGTTGTTGACAAGATCAATCCCAAAGGTAACCCTTTCACCAGACTCACACCAATTCAGTGGTGTGCGGCATTTTCTCCCGTATAGCGCCTCGTAAGGCTCCATCTTGATGCTGGCTTGGTACCCATTGTTGTACGAGAACTCAGCCAACGGTAAGTGATCATCCCAATTCTTACCGTGGTTGATAGCGCAAGCTCGTAGCATATCTTCTAAATCTGATTTAACCACTCGGTTTGCCCATCCGTCTGCGGGTGGTACGCTGAACTACGGATCAGCTTCATCCCCAACGCAGCGTGTAGCTGCTCCCAAAATGAGATACAAATAAAGTGCCCCAATCCGATATGATGGTGCGGGGTACGCCGTACAAGCATAGGATCCGTGAGATGTACAATTCAGCATACTTTTTGGCGTTGTAGTTTGTGTTGACCGGGATGAAACGGGCAACTTTGGTGAGCCGGTCGACGATCACCCACACAGAATCATGTTTCTGAAAAGTGGTGGGTAAACCGACGATGAAGTCCTTGCTCACATCTTCCAACTTCCAGGCAGGAACACCCAGTGGTTGTAGTAGTCCCGGTTTTCTCATATGGTCTGCCTTCACCCTTCGACATGTATCACACTCGGACACGTACTTTGCGACCTCCAGCTTCATCCGTGTCCACCAAAACATGCTTCTGAGTTCTTGATACATTTTGTTGCTGCCGGGGTGAATAGAAAACTTTGACAAGTTAGCCTCATCAAAGATTTTCTTTCGTAACTCCGGGTTACGGGGTACGACGATCCAGTCCTTGAACCATAGGACTCCGTCTCCGTCTTTCCGGAAACATTTCAGCTACCCACTGTCTACACGTCTCCGCAAATGCGACATGCCTTTGTCATGTTTCTGAGCTGCCGCTATCTCTTCACAGATGGTGGGGATTAAAGCTACGTTGTAGAGAGCTCCGTGTCGAATCACATGCAGTGAGGGCTCGCTCTCTCCCAAAGGTGTGATGGTCAGATTATTGACGTGTGACTTGCGGCTCAGCGCATCCGCCACTACGTTTGCCTTGCCGGGGTGACAATGGATCTCTATTTCGTATTTTTTTATCAACTTTAACCATCTTCGCTGCCTCATGTTCAGCTCTTTCTGAGTTAATATGTACTTGAGGCTTTTGTGGTCGGTATATAAATGCACGAGGTTACCGAGTAGGTAGTGCCTCCACATTTTAAGTGCGAGCACCACGACAGCGAGCTCCAAGTCATGAGTTGGATAATTCTGCTCATGGTTTCTAAGCTGCCGTGATCCATACGCGACCACCCTTCGGTCTTGCATCAGCACACGTCCGAGCCCAATGCTGGATGCATCGCAGTACACATCGAACGGTTTTGTTGTGTCTGGCTGCGCCAAAACCGGTGCTGATGTTAGGTGCTTCACTAATGCCTTGAACGCTGCTTCACATGCTGGACTCCAAACATATTTGGTAGCCTTATTCAGCAGGCTTGGCAATCTTCGAGAAGTTCGGAATGAATCTCCGATAATATCCCGCAAGTCCGAGGAAACTCCGTACCTCGTGAATAGTTCTTGGGGACTTCCAATTAAGCACTTGTGTGATCTTACTCGGGTCTACAGTGATGCCCTCCGCTGAGATACTATACCCAAGAAAAGGTACTTGCGATATCCAGAATTCGCACTTGCTGAATTTCACGTATTGCTTGTGATCCTGCAGCCGTTGCAAGACTATACGCAGATGCTTTGTGTGTTCTTCCTCTGACTTGGAATATACCAATATGTCGTCGATGAAGACCACGACAAACTTGTCCAGCTCTGGCATGAATACCGAGTTCATCAAATACATGAAGTGAGCTGGAGCGTTGGTGAGGCCGAAGGACATGACCAGGTACTCATAAAGCCCGTACCTCGTCAAGAAAGCCATCTTCGGAATATCCTCTGCCCGTATCATAATCTGATGGTACCCGGATCTTAAGTCCATCTTGGAAAAGATCTTTGATTCGACCAACTGATCAAACAACATGTTGATCCATGGCAACGGGTACTTGTTCTTGATGGTTACGGCGTTTAGTGGACGATAGTCCACGCAAAGCCGCAACGTCTCGTCTTTCTTCTTCACGAATAATGCCGAAAAGCCCCATGGCGAGGAGCACGGCCTAATAAAACCCTTCTCCAGCAGGTCCGTTAACTGCGTCTTCAGTTCAGCCAATTCCTTGGGCGCCATCTTGTACGGCCTTTGGGATATTTGCATGGTTCCCGGTGCAAGTTCAATCTTGAACTCCACCTCTCTGTCGGGCGGCATCCCTGGTAAATCATCTGGGAACACGTCAGGGAACTCACGGACTACTGGAATGTCTTCCAATCTGATGGTTGTGGATTGATATACACTTGGAATTTTTACTTCCGGACTGTCCAGAAATAATGAATGTGACTCGTGCATTTCTGGGTGTAGATGCACGACTCGGAGGATGGTGTCTAAAACAGCGCCGTGGCGGGTTAACCATGACATCCCTAAGATGACATCGACCTTCAATCTCTCTAAAATTATGAGAGACTTAGGGTATACTCTACCCGCTAAGCATAATGGTACTTTGAAACCATCATGCTTGCTGAAATCATCCCACCCGGTGAACAAATCAAATATGGACTTTCGACGGGTAGTATTTGCAAGCTGTGTTTAGCAATGAAATCTTGGCTAAAAAAATTGTGCGTGGTGCTTGAATCAAATAATACTATGGTGGGATGCTGGTAGAGTTGGAACATACCTGCAAGGATTGGCTCTACTTCCGGCACGTCCTCTATGGCGAGTTGGTGGACAGTGCCGGGCCTAGGATTTGCCCGCCGCGCATTAGTGGGGTTCCGTGGCTGATTCCTCCCCGGAAACTGCGGTGCAATTCCGCCGCCCTACCTCTCAGGACTGTTGTTGGCGAAGTGTCCTGGGCGACCACATTTGTAGCAGGTGGCTACTGCCTGACCGGTGCTTGGGGGATGAAAGCCCGGCATGCGCTGCTGAGGCGCATACGCACGCAGCATCGTCCGCTGCTGCGGTTGTTGCTGCGGAGGTTGTGCTGGCAGTGCCGGTCTGAATGCCGGTGGGGACTATGGCCGACTGCGGAATGGCATCGGCCTCTGTGGTGGCTGCCAGCATGGACCCGATGGTGGGCGATTCACCATCCGGTATTTTTGAGAAGGACAACCTCCTTCTCTGCTGCTTTGCGACGCACTTTGCTTCCTCTCCGCCGCCGCTAACTCCTTGCTGAAGTCCTCCTGAACAATCGCAGCATCAATAATATCATTGAGGCTGCCATGATTGAACATCGCCAGTTTGTCCTTCAGGAGCGGGTTAAGCCCCTGGTAGAAATGATCCCGCCGCTTCTCGTCGGTATTGGCGTGATAAGAAGAGTAGAGTGCAAGATCATTGAACGCCCAGGAGTATCCAGCGTGTTCCGGCATCCTTGCTGCAGACGAAGGAACTCCTGCATCTTCCTCTTCATAATACCCAGCGGTATGTGATAGGCCCTGAAGGCCGTCCGGAACTCCGCCCAGATCATAACTTGCTCGGTGGGTTGCGAGGCGCAGTAGTTCGCCCACCAAGTGCTTGCGTATCCCTGAAGCTGTTGGACCGCGAACTGAGTCTTGCGCTTCTCACCCACTTGGAGCAGCCTGAACTTCATCTCCATCGTGCGGTGCCAGTTGTCCGCATCGATGGGTTCATCCACCCTTGAGAATACCGGGGGATGACTAGCCAGAAAGTCAGAGTAGGAGCTTTGTTGGCACTCCTCACGATCTTGACACCTCTCTGGTCGAGACGTATTCGCAGTAAGGGTTTGCAGCAACTCCATGTGCTGCTGATGAGAACCCGCCATCGCCGCAACGATGTCGGCCAAAGTAACCGTTGGCAGTGGCGGTGGCGGTTGTTGCTGTTGCTGTCCCGAGGAATCCTCGGGAGGCTGTTCGGAGGTCTCTCCCCCCCCCCTGACTGGAACCCCCAACGTCTGGGTTAGCACGAGTGCGAGTCATTCTGAAATTCAAACAGCTGCGATCAGCACATGTCATACTTAAAATTCCAAATGAAACAGTAGGTATTGAAGTGACACATGAATAATTTGCACAACATTCACATATATTGATAAAGCGTAAACTTTATATAAGATACATTATTCTCGGGTCTCCAAGAAGTCGTGCTCATGTCGTCACTATATATACATACTCTACTGTCTACACGACATGTCCCCGATTACAAAAGTTTTCCTTACACCCCTTGCTACCCTACTTTGGCAACGATAACCTACTACTCGGAGTAGAACTCGACCTCCTGCGGGTCGTCCTCCTCCGCTACCTCTGCTGGTGGCTCCGGGTCCATGACCTTCTCTTCTGGTTCATGTTCCCCCATTGCCGGAAGACCCAAAACAACAGGTACGGCTGCACCCACCATTGGTATGCCCATTACTGGATGTACGAGGTCCTGCAACGCGTGCACCTCGTCCATGGCCTGGTTGTGGTCCTCTTCCCACCCTTGCCCCTCCTCAATCGCGTCATCATGCTCTTGAATGAGAACCTCATTCTGCTGGGTCAGAGCCTGCACTTGTTGTAAAGCCGTGATATCGACGCGGCTTTTCCTCTTTGCCTTCTTCAGACGATGCAACTGATTGTGTTGCTCATTCAGTCGCTTTATCGTCGGAAGGAGAACATTGCGGAGTGCACTTTGTGCAATCTTGAAATGATCTCCACGGCTGTTGCTCTCTTTGAGATTCACGGTGAGACATTTCGTATGAACAGCTTGGCTGTCCATTACGGCCTTTCCCGCCCTCAATTGGTGGCTGAGGTTTGCCTCCGCGGGGTTGTACCTTGGGCAACCCGGATCTGTTACCTCCATGTACCTTTCCCCCCACACATGATTAGCTCATCCGTCCATCGGAAGGAGCGCGTATGGAGTGCCCTCCTTAGCTCTCACGTGTAGTTGGCAGAAACGCGACATGGTGTCGCGGGCTGCCACTTGCCGCATCCCCTCCGGCTGTCTACCTCTCACCGTAATGGTGAACGGTGCCCAACCGGGTGGCGTGGGTCCTGCAGGAACTTCGACATGGATCGTCCACGTCTTGTTCCCCACTTCGCCTTCTTCCTTGGCGAGATACTGCGACGTCTCCACATATCCAAAATATTGAAGCATTTGCATCAACACTTCCGGATAACCGCTGCGGTGAGAACAGTGGGATACCACCCACCCGTTCTCCAATTGTCTATCCGCTGTCATCTGTAGAAATATATTTGAGAAATGTCAAATATTTATTTGAACAGGAAACCATTGAGTTATAACATAAAACATGTCATCGAACTCACAAAAACTGGAAACATAGTTCAAACTTAAAAAAATTTGACTGCTGATCTGCTGTCCAAGATAACAGCCCTGACCAGTTTCCATTTCAACCTGATTTAGACCATGCTAATGGAAAAACCAATTCTGGAGATCAACATCAAAGTTGATAACTTCAATAGCTTTCCAGAAAGTATTTGCTTGGCCTAAGATCTGTGGTGGACCGGAATCCGCTAATCCAGGATCGCAGAGGGTGGAGCCGCATGCTGCGACACCTGACAGCACATATCATAAGAAAACATATTGTATTACATAGAAAACCAACTGAATATGTACAACTAGTACAAGACTTCAGTTACAAACTAGTACTGGGATTACAAAAGCGGAAGCTATGTTTATACAACTCACACCATCTACCTAGCAAAAGTCGGTTGCCCAGCCCTATGGGCAATCCACACTAGCTGCACTCCTCAGCTCAGCGCGGCGTGTATGGCTCACACTCAGCCGTGGTCCCCGACGGAGGTTAGCCCTCGCCGGTGGACTCGTACCCCGAGTCCGTGGATACTCCTCACCTGAAAAACACTTATAGCAGCAACCATGAGCACGATGGCTCAACAAGGCTTAACCGACTTCCCTACACATGAAACTCTACATGCAGGTTATACAAACATAGGATGGCATGTTGCAGCAAAAGACACGCCTACAAGTTCATCCTTAATTCATCTTTTAGCCACAAGTTAACAGTTTTCATGAAATCTGAAATTTAGGGCGCAATATTTGGTGGCACACACGTAGCAATACAATTTAATCATGTCAGCAATATTGAATCATACCATTTAATATGTTAACCTACGTCACGACTCAGTGAACAAGCGGTACTCATCACCGCGAGGGACGGCGAATCGACTCGATATAAAACCTGCAGGGATACCCGAAGAGCACGTCACGTATGCCCACACGCAGAGCTGCACACAGCACGCTCACCCTGTGTCGTACGGGACAACCTTTCACCGAACAGCCCAAACGTCGAACCGGTCACACTGAAACGGACATGAGGTTCCCTACACGGAGCATCTCTCTGTGCCCGTTAGCAGATTTCCATCTTGCTGCCCTCAATCTACACCTATAAATCAGTGTGCTATGCATCGACGCCTGGAGGTTTAGGTTAAATCGGTTTATCGGGTCCCATATATCCGATATGCCTTCGGTATGCTCAATACTTGTTCAGTGGGGACGCACACGGATTGGTCCTCAATCGACATGGACAGGGCTGCTCCCACAAGACTTCCTCTTGCTGCGCCCTATCCCCTGCCTAGTCTCATTTTCTTATTAAAGTGATCTCACATCACTCGAACCAATCCCGTGTGTCCCGATTCCTATACTCACGAGTAGATTCCAACTACTCGACTTGTACCGAAGTTCTATAAACATTAAGCCTAGCCTGGCTACTCGAGGACTTAGATACTACCCTCACTCTTGTGGGAAAATTCTGGTTATGCACTTGGGTTTCATCCATCCTACACCTAATGCACATACATACCACATACTAAGTATACATAAAGCAAAACTTTGTAAAACTTATTAATGCAAACCGGCGCTTGCCTTGTTGCTGCTGGTCAGATGCTAGGGCTTCGTCTGGAAGAAGAAAGTCCAGCACCTCCGGAGTTTCTTCGCCTTCAGCGACTACACGTAAGCAATATACTACATGTCAATTTAAATGCAATGTTTAGAAATGACTATGTAAAGACCATAACTCTAGATATCCCTCCCCTTTGGCTCTGAAATTTTTATGGTCGCTTGGTAGGCACCTAACTAGAGTCTTGACCAATTTTCATCTGGAACAAAGTTAATTTGAGCTCTGTACAAATAAAAAGCCTATTTGTCATTACTAGAATCTCTGAGGATTTCCAGGGATTTTCATGGCTCCAACCTTTACTTTCTGGAAACTAGAATTTGAAAGGGTTCTAATGGAATTGGTTTCATGTCATTTGAAGCATTCTAGATGATGTTATGCTCTAAACAAGATTTGAGAAAATCTGAAAAATGTTTCTGTACATTTTTCTATTTTCTCAGGGCAGTTCACTCAATCACACCATTAGGGGGACTAAATGAATATGGATGGATCTGAAATTTTTCCTTTGACTCAACGGTTTTCCAATGAACCTCCCAGCCAAATTACAGAATTTTTCATTAAGTAACTCTCCAGATAAAATTCCTAACAGTTTAAATTTTAAGGAATTAACTCTGGAACAATAGTAAGTTTCATAAGCTGAAACTTGTTTTGCTGGATAGTACTCGAAGAGATGAATCCAACAAAATTTGGTTCACTGGATTTGGACACTTCTAACCAAAGTTATGAATTTCTAAAGTTTGGGATGATCCCTGAAGTATTTTCCTACAGAAAAGCTCCTCCCGCGCCTAACCGGTGACTGACACCGGGGCCCGCCCATTTAAATTAAACTAACCGCGCGCGCTTAGCTCAGCGGCTGACACGTTGGACCCGCGCCTTCGTCTACATCGCGACGCCGCCATCCCGAGCTGCCGGAGCTCCGGCGAGGTCGACGTTCCCGGCGACCTAGCTCGCCGGCGATGGTGAGACATGCCGCCCCCACGTAACTTTGGACGCTGAACACGCTGGACACCATGCCGCCGCCGGCTAACCGCCATAGCTCGCCGACGACGAGCGCTATGTCTCTATGCAACATTGGCAACGCGTTCCCGTCCTCCTGACCACCCCCTTCGCGCACTAATCGCGTCACCACATCCAGGGAAGCCTTGGGAAACTCGGCATGATCTTGGTTGGGACCTAAACGGCCGGCAACCCGGACCTCACCGGCGACCCTCTCTTCTGCCGGACTGTTATCAGTGAAACTAGGGTTTGGGATGGTTGTTCCTGCGGGTTCTTGCTCGGGAAGAAGCGCACGGGTGTCTAGAGCGTGTGTGAGCTGCAGCTCGACCGGCGGTTGACTCTGTGAAACAAATTTCGCCGACGACCGACTGCTAACCCTAAGTTACACCGTGGAGGAAAACTCGGAATTCTCGCTCTACCCCGCATGAAACGGTGAAAGCTTTCCTCCTACAGCTTCCTGGTGGTGGCGCGTGAAGCAGCCCGGATCAGCTGATCGCCGGTGATCAGAGAACAGCGGCAACAGCTTGCGAGCGGAAACAATCTTTACCGCGCGGTGGGGGATGGTTTCACTCGGGAATGAAGAGAACGGATGGAGTAGCTCGTGTGCTTGACTTTGAGCCGAGTTTTTCACCGTGAGGTGGCGTTAACCGATCAAGCTGGCGGCCTCCCGAGCGCCCGACGGTCGCCGTGGTTGAATCCTTCGGGTTGAGTCGGTTTAGTGGAGGCTGAGTCACTGACCAGTGGGCCCCATCTCTCCCTCTAATTCTTTTCCAATTTTCACTGAATAGATCCCAGCTACTCACAATTGAATGAGAGACTTAGCCCTAAAGTTATGGTTTGAATTTGAATTCCTCAACTGAAATTGGTTTGGCTAAATTTGCTGCCCATTTGAATTTGAAATTCGAATTCAGTTTGAATTATTGCAATTTTGGCTCCCAACAAGATGAACTCCAATGAGGATGAAAATTGGTGGACTAACTCAGAAAAATGTGCTGAGTTTGAATATGAAGTCAACTTTTGAATTCAAGTGATGAAAGTGGCTGCAATTTGAATTTGCATTCAAATTGGCCCCTTTTTCAAATGTCTCCAAAAATACCTCGAAAAGTCTTGGGTTTGCATGAAATTTGGCCTGAGCCTTCCCAAGACGATTTAAGGTCTAGGGGTGAGCTCAACCTTTCATGTTTATGTCTGTGAACTCCCACTTTTTGGAGTTATGATTTTTTTTCCTCTAATCATCCTCTTGATGGTGTTTACTTGCTCTTCACAAGTGTTCATGAGATATCCACCACATGAGCTGTTGTGTTGTGAGGTGATGAACATTTTTGCAAGTCACTTGCTTGGGCTTTTAAATCCCTCCCCCCTTAAAAGAATCTTGTCCCGAGATTATAAAAGAAGAGACGACGATGTAATAGGAGATTACCCATGATGAGATGCCATGAAATCCGGGTAGTTTTAGACAAGGAATTCCTCGCTCTCCCACGTCACTTCTTCGGTGGTGTGGTTGCTCAACAGTATCTTGTAGAACCACAGCGTTCGGCTACGTGTGGTCCGAGCTTCCTCATCAATAATTGCCACCAGATATTCAGCATAAGTCAAATCCGGTTGCAGCTCGCCAATGTCTTCGGTGGGAACAGCAGCCGTATACTTCAGACATTTTCGTAGTTGTAAAACATGGAAAACGTCATGAATACCAGCGAGAGATGCCGGTAGCTCCAGTCTATACGTCATTGGTCCACACTTCTCGGTGATAGCATAGGGTCCAATAAATCTGGGGGTGAGTTTCTCCTTTACGCCGAATCGGTGCATGCCTTTCATCGGATATACACGGAGGTACACATGTTCCCCGACATCGAAGTGCAGCGGCCTACGCCTCTTATCAGCATAGCTTTTCTGCTGGGATTGAGCGGCCTTCAAGTTGACTTGAATCGTACGAACGCGCTCTTCGGCATCGTTCACCACATCAACCCCGAATGTGACCCGTTCACCGGACTCGCACCAATTTAATGGGGTGCAGCATTTACGACCGTAGAGAGCCTCATATGGTGCCATCTTGATACTCGCTTGATAGCCATTGTTGTACGAGAATTTTGCCAACGGTAGATGATTATACCAGTTTCTACCGTGGTGGATGGCACACGCTCTCAACATGTCTTCTAATACTTGGTTCACCCTCTCAGTTTGCCCAATCCATCTGAGGGTGATAGGCGGAGCTTCTAATCAGCTTAGTACCCAATGCAGCGTGCAACTGCTACCAGAAACGAGATACAAATAGTGCACCTCGATCTGAGATTATGGTCTTGGGTACCCATTGTAAGCATAGAATCCTTGCAATGTACAACTCCGCATATTTGCTGGCATGGCAATGTGTATGCACGGGAATGAAGTGAGCCGACTTGGTTAATCGGTCAACGATTACCCAAATGGAATCATGCTTGTTGGAAGTCAGGGGTAATCCCACAATGAAATCCATTCTCACATCTTCCCACTTCCATGCTGGAATTTTCAGGGGTTGCAGCAGCCCTGATTTCCTCATGTGATCCGCTTTCACTCGTCTACACGTATCACACTCGGATACGTATTTGGCCACTTCCTGCTTCATCCGCGTCCACCAAAATTTCCTTTTTAAATCTTGGTACATTTTGTTGCTGCCCGGATGAATGGAGAATTTAGACAAGTGAGCTTCATCAAGTATATTCTTCCTCAGCTCCATATTCCGGGGTACGACTATGCGATCATTGAACCACAGCGTCCCCTCATCATCTTTCCGGAAACATTTTATTTCCCCGTTATCTGTCCGTATCTGGAGATGTGCCATACCCTTGTCAACTTTCTGAGCTGCAATGATATTCTCCCTAATGGTAGGAATGAGTGCAAGGTTGTAAAGTGGCCCATAAGGAACCAAGTATAAACTCGTCTCGTCCTCTTGCACCGGTGTAATGGTGAGGTTATGGATATGTGATTTCCGGCTCAGCGCGTAGGCAACCACATTCGCCTTGCCGGGGTGGTAATGAATCTCAATCTCATAATCTTTGATTAGTTCTAACCACCTCCTTTGCCTCATATTCAGCTTCTTCTGGGTGAAAATATACTTCAAGCTCTCGTGGTCGGTGTAGAGGTGCACCAAATTCCCCAGGAGATAGTGCCTCCACATTTTCATTGCCAAAACCACAGCAGCGAGCTCAAGATCATCAGTCAGATAGTGCTGCTCATGGTTTCGAAGCTGGCGTGAGCCATACGCGACCACACGTCCTTCCTGCATCAACATGCAGCCGATCCCGATACCGGACGCATCACAATACATGTCGAAAGGCTTGGTCGTATCCGGTTGAGCTAAGACCTGGGCTGTTGTGAGATGATTCACCAATGCTTCGAACGCTCCTTCACATGCTGAGTTCCAAACATACTTTGTTCCCTTTTTCAGTAATTCTGTCATCGGCTTAGCAAGCTTGGAGAAACTTGGAATGAATCTCAAGTAATATCCTGCCAAACCGAGGAAGCTTCTGACATCACGGACAAACAGTGGGGGCTTTCCATTTCAGCACTTATTCAATTTTGCTTGGGTCAACCGCAATGCCTTCCGCTGAGATGATATGTCCCAAAAATGGCACTTGGCTGATCCAGAACTCACATTTATATAGAGCTTGTGGTCCCTCAATCGTTGAAGAACAATTCTTAAGTGTTCGGCGTGTTCTGCTTCTATCTTGGAGTAAACCAAGATATCATCAATGAACACCATAACGAACTTTTATAGCTCCGGCATGAACACCGAGTTCATGAGATCCAGTGTGCCGGAGCATTGGTGAGACCAAAAGACATGACGAGATATTCGTATAGTCCATATCTCATCGAGAATGCCGTCTTTGGGATATCCTCCACTCGGACCTTTATTTGATGATACTCGGGGCGAAGGTCCATCTTGGAGAACCCACTTGCACCCACGAGCTGATCAAACAGGATGTCAATGCGGGGCAGTGGGTATTTGTTCTTGATGGTGACGGCGTTGAGCGGCCGATAATCCACACACAGCCTTAAGGTTTCATCTTTCTTCTTTACGAACAGCGCCAAGCATCCCCAAGGAGAGGAACTCGACATAATGAAACCCTTGCTCAACAAATCACTGAGCTGTTCTTTCCACTCAGCCAGCTCATTTGGAGCCATTTTGTATGGTCTCCGTGATATGGGAGTAGTCCCGGGTGCAAGTTCAATCTTGAACTCCACATCCCGCTCCGGTGGCATGCCCGCAAGATCATCTGGAAACACATCGGGGTATTCCCGGACTACGGGGATGTCCTATAGATTGAGAGCTTCAGCGTCATAAGTTGCTTAAACTTCCGGGACAGGGTTTTCTAACACCATGAAATGCGGATGGCGGAATGGGGAATTCAAATGAACCGTCCGTGACAGAGTGTCCAGGACAGCGCCATGGTAGGTAACCATGATATCCCCAAGATTGCATCAATCTTCTGTCTCGTAAGGATTATCAAGGTGGTGAGATATATCTTCCCACCTTAGCACAGAGGTGCTTTTGGCATCATCATATTTGCTGAAATCTTCCCTCCCGGTGAGCAGATCATATATGAGCAGTCAGTTGGGAAGACTTGCATTTGATGCTTAGCCACATAGGATGCACTTATGAAACTGTGGGTTGCACCTGAATCGAATAAAATGATGATTGCTTGGTCGTTGACAGTGAACGTACCAGCCAGCACGTTTTCTCCCTCCAGGGCGTCCTCATTGTCGAGGTTGCGAACGCCCCCAGTTCGCTGACCACCCTTCTTAACCGGAGGTCGGCCTCGAGCACCGCCCTGATACTGGGCTTGCCCGCTG
Source organism: Neostapfia colusana (assembly GCA_030760725.1). Classification (NCBI taxonomy): domain Eukaryota; kingdom Viridiplantae; phylum Streptophyta; class Magnoliopsida; order Poales; family Poaceae; genus Neostapfia; species Neostapfia colusana. The sequence continues at coordinate 30,223,862 of JASWHV010000005.1, read as the reverse complement.
CTCTGCTGCCCCTGGGGACAGTCCTTTGAGAAATGGCCCGCCTGGCCACACGTAAAGCAAGTGTAGCGAGGCAGTCCTTTGCTGATCGGTGGACGGAAACCCGGGGCGCGTTGTGGCGGTGGAAACGCCCGGGGCATCATCTGCTGCTGCTGTTGTTGTTGCGGTCGCGGTGGTGGCATCGGCGGTTGGAACGGGGGTGGCTGGAAAGAACGACCCCCGAACTGCTGAGGTCGTGCCGGTGGATGCCACTGCTGACCGGATGGTGTCCGATACACCATGCGATATTTTTGGGAAGGTCCACCCCCACTGCTGGGTGGAGTGCTGCGCTTTCACTGCTCAGCCGCCAATTCACGCTGAGCGTCTTCTTGCATGATCACGGCATTGACGAGATCGTTGAACATGCCGCGATTGCATTGGACGAGATGCGTCTTCATCTCAGGGTTTAACCCCCGATAGAAGTGCTCTCGCTTCTACTCCTCGGTGGAGACATAATCTGATGCATACTGCACCAGATGGTTGAAAGCACGGGAGTAGTCGTGGGCACTCCTCCCGCCCTGCTTCAGCTCCAAAAACTCTTGGAACTTCCTCTTCATTATCCCGGGAGGGATATGGTAGGCGCGGAATGCCTCCCGGAATTCTTCCCACTCCACGGCATGGCCAGCCGGCAGTGAGACGACATAATTCGCCCACCACGCACCAGCGGCACCGTGAAGCTGCTGCGCCGCGAACAGAGTCTTCTGCCGCTCCGTGCATTGGAGCAGCCCGAACTTGGACTCGATCGTCCGCAGCCAGTTGTCGGCCTCCAGGGGTTCTGCTGCTTCTGTGAACACCGGAGGGTGCGTACTCATGAAGTCCGAGTACGTCACCACATGGGGCTCACGAGGCCCCCTCTCTTGACGCCCCCCCCCCCCCCCCGCCTGGGACGTATTTTGCACGATTGTGCAGAGCAGGTCGGTCTGCTCCTCATGATTACCCACCAGGGCCGCGATCACATCCGCTAGTATAAGCGGGCGGCGGTGGTGGTTGTCGCTTCGGGGTACTGTCGTAGACAGGTGGCTAGGAGTCATCACCCCCCTGCTGGCTAGAGCCACCGACCTCATGCGTGGCCCATGTGTGAACCATCTGCAACCATACGACAATAAAGATCAGTCCCGCAACATACTTCATGCAGTCCAATAAAATAGGCGTAAAACATAATGATAGTAAAACATGCGATACATCTATACAGATAATATAATAACTTTGCGCAAGCTACACCATTACCAGGCCAAATAAAAGCTAGTTAAATCCAAATTGACGGACTTCCTCTTTGGAAGTTCATCTCAACTAGGTTTGGTCACTACGAGACGTTAATATCGCTTTGTCATCATGTATACTACCCTTTTATCTTCAATACGACGCAAACATGGTCTCTAGCAAAAGAAACTTGAGTAGAATATATACTCAAATCTTTCACTTGTGGAAGATAACCCCTGATGAGTATGTTCTACCCCATTGGGAGTACTTAAACCCCCAAGGTACAACAATCTCTCAAAAGAGTGCAACTGTCATCCCTCTGCCAGAATGACCAGTTTCTACATATTCCAGATTTTGATCTGGTGGTAGGCATTTTCATGACTCAAGCTCAATACCGAAGTTAGAGTTAACTTCAGTATATTTCCAATGAGTATTTATTTGCCCTCAGATCAGCTCTGGTTAAAAAGTTATGATAGTTCAAAGTCAATAGAATTTCTGGGAAAATTTCAACAGCACCTCCTTTGGAAGTTGCTGTTTTCAACTCTAATTTCCACTGAATTCCGTGCTGCTATTGCAGAAACTTTGAATTACAAAGATGTAACACATCTCCTACCCTTTACAAAGATGTATCATATGATAATTTTATATTTTCCTACAGGAAGTTATTCTTGAAAAACAGAACAGTCCAGAGAGTATTTTAAATCTGTCCTGGTTCTGGACAGTTTACAATCATCGGGAATTTCAGCCAGTTTAAGGTGTGATTCAGCTCTGGAAGTCTACAACAAAGTTGTAGAGTACTTAAACAAATTTCCAGAACTATATCCCACACCTCTATTGGCCAAATAATATGTGAGTTATGCTCTGTTAAAGTTCAGCAGACTTGCTGCCAAAACAGAGCACTCTGTTTTTCAATCCCTTTAAACTAAACTGATCAACTAATGAATTTTTCTACCCAACCAGGGTCCTAAATATTGAAATTTGGTTATTTTAGTTCCTTGTTACGACAATCTTTTATGAAAATGCTTATTATATGTCGGTACTACGTTCCTCACAAAAAGAAAATCGTAACCGGATTATACCGGCATATACGTCTCAATTGTGGCACTAAACGGTCTCTCGCACACGTATACTACACGGGATACATACGTGATTAGTACCTGGAGAATAACACCCAATAATGATGCACTCAAAGGTTATTTTCATTTCAGACAGGTCCATATTTGAAAGTAAATACAAACACCCGTATCATTGCCATACGGCGTCCTTGAGTTAAGCCATGTCTCAAGGTACGTGATCATGTTTTCACACCACACGACGGGGAAACCGAGTAGAGCGCGAACGGGTCATCACGGTTGGGAATTTTATCACCCCAACAGATACCACCTACTGCCCTGCAGGGAACGCCGATGGCAAGCGCTGTGTATGTCCTCCTAGGCTATTCCCCGAAGAACACACTATCGCGTTACTGACCACACGATGGGGTCTCCACTTGCTTGCCTAATGCACGCTAGAGATCAGCGTTTCATATGAACTTAGGAACATGAAGAGTCCAAGAGTTTCATATTAACGTCCCACACCAAGCTGTGAGACCTATCCCTGAACCACATTCCTCATCAGGGGAGCTAACCAAAATTGAATCACTTTCGGTGGTGTTCCTTACCATTTTTACCTGAGCGTAGGTGGGTCGTTACATAATCAAATTCAGAATTATAACACATATGTTAGTCTTGCCACTTTAAGTAACTATGCTAATATAGTCATTACTTGGGCAAACTAGCGAATCCTCACCGTAAACCTAATTTTTCCCGTAATACAGTCCTTAATTAGTGTACTATCCCCAATGCGGCTCTGATACCAGCCTGTGGCGGACCGGAATCCGCTCATCCAGGATTGCAGAGCGTGGTGCCGCACGCTGCGACACCCGACAGCACACATCATAAGAAAACATATTGTATTACATAGAAAACCAACTGAATATGTACAACTGGTACAAGACTTCAGTTACAAACAAGTATTGGGAATACAAAAGCGGAAGCTATGTTTATACAACTCACACCATCTACCTAGCAAAAGTCGGTTGCCCAGCCCTATGGCAACCCACACTAGCTGCACTCCTCAGCTCAGCGCGGCGTGTACGGCTCCCACTCAGCCGTGGTCCCCGACAGAGGGTAGCCCTCGCCGGTGGACTCGTACCCCGAGTCCGTAGGATACTCCTCACCTGAAAAACACATATAGCAGCAACCATGAGCACGATGGCTCAACAAGGCTTAACCGACTTCCCTACACATGAAACTCTACATGCCGGTTATACAAACATAGGATGGCAAGTTGCAGCAAAATACACGCCTACAAGTTCATCCTTAATTCATCTTTTAGCCACAAGTTAACAGTTCATGAAATCTGAAATTTAGTGAGCAATATTTGGTGGCACACATGTAGCAATACAATTTCATCATATCAGCAATATTGAATCATACCATTTAATATGTTAACCTATGTCATGACTCAGTGAACATGCGGTACTCATCATCGCGAGGGACGGCGAATCAACTCAATATACACCTGCAGGGATACCCGAAGAGCACGTCACGTACGCCCACACACAGAGCTGCACACAGCACGCTCACCCCGTGTCGTACGGGACAACCTTTCACCCAAAAGCCCAAACGTCGAACCGGTCATACCGAAACAGACAGGAGGTTCCCTACATGGAGCATCTCTCTGTGCATGTTAGCAGATTTCCACCTTGCTGCCCTCTACCTACACCTATAAATCGGTGTGCTATGCCTCGACGCCCGGAGGTTTAGGTTACATCGGTTTATCGGGGCCCATATATCCCGATATGCCTTCGGTACGTTCAATACTTGTTCAGCGGGGCCTCACAGGTATCTGTCCTCAATCGACATGGACAGGGATGCACCCACAAGACTTCCTCTTGCTGCGCCCTAGCCCCTGCCTAGTCTCATTTTCTTACTAAAGTGATCTCACATCACTCGAACCAATCCCGTGTGTCCCGACTCCTATACTCGCGAGTAGATTCCAACTACTCGACTTGTACTGAAGTTCTATGAACATTAAGCCTAGCCTGTCTACTCGAGGACTTAGATACTACCCTCACTGTTGTGAGAAAATTCAGGTTATGCACTTGGGTTTCATCCATCCTACACCCAATGCACATACATACCTCATACTAAGTATACATAAAGCAAAACTTTGTAAAATTTGTTAATGCAAACCGGGGCTTGCCTTGTTGCTGCTGGTCAGATATTAGGGCTTCGACCGGAAGAAGAAAGTCCAGCACTTTCGGAGTTTCTTCGCCTTCAGCGACTACACGTAAGCAATATACTGCATGTCAATTTAAATGCAATGTTTAGAAATGACTATGTAAAGACCATAACTTTAGCTAGCCCTCCCCTTTGGCTCTAAAATTTTTATGGTGGCTTGGTAGGGTCCTAACCAGAGTCTTGACCAAGTTTCATCTGGAACAAAGTTCATTTGAGCTCTGTACAAATAAAAGACTATTTGGTCATTAGTAGAATCTGTGAGGATTTCCAGGGATTTTCATGGCTCCAACCATTATTTTCTGGAAACTAGAGTTTGAAAGGGTTCTAATGGAATTGGTTTCATGTCATTTGAGGCTTTCTAGATGAAGTTATGCCCTAAACAAGATTTGAGAAAATCTGAAAAATGTTTCTGTGCATTTTTCTATTTTCTCAGGGCAGTTCACTTAATCACACCATTAGGGGGACTAAATGAATCTGCATGGATCTGAAATTTTTCCTGTGACTCAAGGGTTTTCCAACACTCGGGTGATCAAACACTCGGGCGGTGGTTCGGGGGTGAGCAACACCAGACCCTAACACGTCCGGGGACGCCTTAGCATGGGTGTGACACCTTCCCGTTTGGGCTGTCCATGGTAGCGCGAGATGCGGAAAGCTTTAGGTCACCAGAAAAACTTTCGGTATGGGGCAAGATCAACTGAACTCGGCTAGTTCCTACGACGGGGAAGGAAGAGGAGAGTCTCTAGTACCGTTTTGCAGCTTGGATGGAGTGGGGAGGCTGTGATCTTTGGCTCTCCGATCAAATCTGAGAGAGCGGCGGCGAGGCAGCGTTTTTCTTGCGCGAGAGGCGACGACTGATCGGTGTTTCCTCTGGTCGCCTCGGCTGCAGGGATAAGAGTGGCAGCGATGCGGTTCAGTGGCCAGGGGCGGCAACCAGCTGCTGTCCCTGCTGCTCCTCGCCGTGGCGGCAGCTCGATCAGGCGCAAGAAACCGGGCTGGGCTCTTCAGTCAGTTAAAATTTCCAGTGGGGCTGACATGTGGGTCCCACTCCAGTTTTAACCTCTGAAATTAACTTCCCTCTACTGCTCCAAACAGTAATCCCACTAATACCCTCTAGAATTTGAATTATCTACCAAATTCCCATTTGAAGTTGATAGAATTCAAATTGTGAGGTGTTTGAATATATTTTCAGCACATATGCAGTTTCAAATTCAAATTGAGTTTGAATTTTCTAAACTTAGCTCATGTCAAGATTAACTCCAAATAGAGTGAAAATTGGTGTGTGAGCTCACAAAAATGTGCTGAGTAAGAATATGCCTCCCACTTTTGAACTTATGGGATGGAAGTAGTTTGAATTTGAATTTTGGTTGAAACTAACCGCTTTCTAGTTATACCCAAAAATACCTCAAAAAGGTTTGGATTTGGGTGAATTTGGCATGGGCATTCCTAGCAAGGTGTAGGAGTTTTTCATATGCCCAGCCCCTATATGATGCATGTGGGAAATGCAACTTTTGCATTTTCTGAGTTTATTCTCCAATGACCATGTTGATGGTGTTTACTTGCTCTTCAAATGTATTCATAAAGTTTCCTCAAATGAGGGGTGTGTGGTGTGATGAACACTATGAATGTGTGCAAAAATTTAGACCCTTACATAAACGTTCCCATGTATCAGGCTGTAAGTGTGTGGTACCTAGTTCATTCCACCATATTATAGCAAAATCCTTAAACTCACTAGTGGCTTGTCGAACTCTATGTTGTTCAGGAACAAGATGGGAATTAAATTTCTGCTCAACCATCATTTCCCAATCAAGATATGCCTCATCATAAGCATCAGAAAATGAAGGTATGGAAAATTTAACTTTAGCAAAAGGGTCATCAAGAGGGTGGTTATTGTTACCATGCATGTTATTTCCTACACTACCATGAGTGTTTTGACGAAGGCATTGACGTAGACGTACATTCTGCGCAGCATGTGTATCCACCTCTCAATTGACATCGCACATCACGTCTTCTTCTTTTTCAAAGTTGTTGTGGTGGGTAGCATCATGGCTGAACGGTAGGTGAATCTCCATATCATCAATCTTACCAGCTAGCGAACTTAAGCGTTTGTCCAACCCCTCAAGAGTGTAGTGTATTCTCTGTTCTGCAAGATAATCTTTTACCCCTTGCGCGACTGCTTCCTAGATAGACTTCATCATCTGTTCCATGTAGGAACCCTTCATCTCACTTTTCAAAACGCACACCGTAGGGTCGACGTGATCTGACATTGTTAGCAAGAATAATATGGAAAACAACAAGATTATCCCTATCAACTACTATGCAATGATGGTGGAACTCGCAAAGCAATGGGTCGAGTCTTACCAAGCTCTTACAAGTTTCTTACCACAACAAGGCAAAGGATACCTGGACGACGTGATTCAGCGATTGCAAGTGTCAAAAACTTGTGCTGTTCGAAAGGATGAATGTGGAGTTTGGATGGCCAAATATGTGAGTAGCACACAATTCAATAACAGATAGTAATGCTGAATAAATGTCCAAACACTTGTCCTAGTTGCTGGCCTACTCGTGTCTTATCCCTGATGTTATGAACAAGACAGCAAGAAGTATAAATGATAAGGACAATAATTGAGCAGGAACAATTGCACCACAAGGAAAAATAACACACCCAAGTTTTGATATTTGTGCTCCTCCTCACAAATTTTGTTTTCTACTTTTTCTTTGATTTTTTTATATCTGTCGTGAAATCAAGAGCACTAATATACACGCCACACAAATTTCAACTCACTTGAAAAAAAAAGATGTGGCCAACAGAAACTCAATATGTTTCTTTATGATTATTGTTGAGCCTTTAGATTCCAAATAACCAATCTTCCAAAGTGAATTTCGGAAATGTAATTTCACCCAATGCCAAGGTTATGGCTGTTTTAAGGAAGCACCACAAGATTATGTTTTTGGTGGAGCTGAATTGGAAACAGTGGTGAGAATAAAAATTTGGATATGATGGTGGCAATGTGTGGGATGGCGTGCGTATATCAAGGAGGATAAAATCACGTAACATGTGATGAAAACTGAAGAACAAGGATAACCCTAGCACAATGAATAGTGTATGGTGATCGACTTGATAACGATTGTGGCAGCTAGGGTTTCGATGGAACGCAGCGGATGGAATAACAAAGTACGAAACAAAACACGATTAAACCAGCAACAAAACATGAACAAGGACACAAATTCAAAACTACGGACTCCAAAACAGAATTGTGCAAATGGCTAAACATGGTCTGGGATGGGGAAACCTATGACTATAATTTTTTTGGCTTTTTCTTGGACGATAGGACGAGTTCGAGATTAATAAAACTAAGGAAAGGCGAACCTGACGGTGCACCTGAAGCTATGATTATCAATTGATGTGTACAGGGGCCCCGATCTTCCGAAAGGTTCTGATAACTCTCGATTTGGTGGAGACTTGACACAAATCGATCCGGGTTCCGAACAACATGTTCTGAACCCTGCAATCGCAGCACCACGTCTCCTCAGGTTATCAACCAATATTGCGCGGTTGACCTCGCCAAGAAGGCTAATCCTTGCCTGTGAATCAAAGAACACAAGCAAGAACAAGAAAGAACGCAACCAAATTGCTGAAAGATATGAAACACTCAGAGTTGGGGTCTCACAAACCGATGAACGGCGAATCTGTTCTTGACAGAATAATGTAAACAAAACCCAACTGTTTGTGATGGTGGCTAGGGGGTATAAAGGAAGTGGAGGACGACCGGGGGGTGCTGGGGTCGTGACCTAACCCTAATACACGTACATAATGGACTTGGACTCGATACAAGGCCCAATGGCCCAACTAGGTGATGCAACACCCTGACAGACTCTAAACTTAATATTGTTTCGATGATTCCCTCCGACTCTAAAAAAATTTTGATGTGCAGCCAGCGCCATTTGAAAGCTTATCCTCTCAGCTTTCCGTGCATATGTAGAACGTCAAAAACGGAGTGCGTATGCCTCCTGGGCCTCAATTTTAATGTGGACTGCTCCTGGGTCCCGAGTTGGACTCAAGTTTGAGTTGGGCTCGGTCTCTAGCTTTTTGTTGGCGTATTTTCTGGTCCTCCACACCTGCAAACCTCTCTCCATGTATATCCATGTCCTCTCCATGGTTCCTTATCATAATTACTCCATTAGGTAGCAACATACTCTCAAAATTCACATATAAAGAATTGTACAGGAACGAGCTCACCTCTAAATTCAATTATCGTGCTCGAGCTCTAGTAATTGGACCTTGCATGTCTACCATGGGAGTGTTGTATATATCTGTAGGAGTGATGTCCACATCAAAGGGTGAGTACATGTCGTACTCAGCAAGTGCGGGAAGAATATGACATGTACCTTAAACAAGGTTGGAAAAAAAGGTTAATTGCAGAGGGCGAATTTTATTTCGCAATCACAAGAAAACAGCCTAGTATGTCTAGGTGAGTTAAATCACAACATAACCAAGCAGTTCATCATGTCTCGAGTCTCATACTCCACTATTCAACAAGTTGTAACCAGCCAATAATCATTCTCAAGCTCACCCCAATTGACAAGTTCTCATGATTATCACATACTGACATAACCGAAGCCAATCTTATATACATAACAAAATCCAGTCCCAAATGACAACCAAAACCAGACCCGAATAATCATCCCAATTTTTTTACCTCGAATCATGGAAGTTGGCCAGGTGCTTGTAACCGGAAGCACGGCTATCATGGTAGTTTTACAATCTGCAGAGGTGGCACCAACGCTACCCACAAGTTCGAGATTTTGTCACCCGTCGGCGACTAGAGAAATCTCCATTATGCCAATGCACAACCATCGTTGTATGGCCAAGAGATCAGAAAATAGCCTTTGCAAAGGGGCTACTAGAATGTACGGACAGTTGACGGTAGTGCGCATGCCTAGTACTCCACCTGCTCTTGAAGTACTCTTCTCCTATAGCTTATATATTGCGGGAAACGCAAGGGTGAGCACACGTCGTACTCAGCAAGTGCAGGAAGAATATGACATGTATCTTAAACAAGGTTGGAAGCAAGGGTTAATTGTAGCAAGCAATTTTTATTTCACAATCACAAGAAAATAGCCGTATGTCTAGGTGAGTTATATCCTAACATAACCAAGCAGTTCATCATGTCTCGTGTTCAATACCATCATACTCCATTATTCAACAAGTTTTAACCAGCCAATACTCATTCTCAAGCTCATTCCAATTAACAAGTTCTCATGATTAACACATACTCCCATAACTGAAGCCAATCTCATATACATAACCAAAACCAGTCCCTTATGACAACCAAAACCAGACCCGAATAGTCCCACCAAGTTTTTGCCTCTAATCATGGAAGTTGGCCAGGTGCTCGTAACCGGAAGCACGGCTATCATGATAGTTTTACAATCTGCAGAGGTGGCACCAACGCTACCCACAAGTTCATGATTTCATCACCCGTTGGCAACTAGAGAAACATCCATTGTGCCAATACACAACCATCGGTGTGATGAGGACATCACAACAGTGGATACTCACATTGATATACAAGGACCAATCACAAGAGCACGAGCACGGTTACTAAATCAGCAGGTGAACTCGTTCCTAACTTCCTACCCATGTTAGTTTGAGAATGGATTGCTATTTCATGATTTAATTGTTATTAGAAACTATGGACATGATCAACAAGTAAAGAAAGGAGGATTTGGAGACGAGGAGAACAAGATGGGACGTCCAGAAGTTGATGGAAACAGTCGCCAACTCGGACTCGAGTTCAACTCGGAGTCCAAGAGCAGTCAATCTTAAAACGGACGCCCAGGATGCATACGGACTCCGTTTTTGACGTTCTACATATGCATGGAAAGATGATAAGATAAACTTTCCAATTGTTCTAGTCCCACATTAAAATTCTCCAGGAGTCTTTGGAAATTGTCGAAACAAGTCGAATTCAGAGTTCTGTCTCGTGCTGCACCACCGTATTGGGCTTTTGGGACTTGTATCCCGTATGAGCCCATTAGGGACGTGTCTAAGGGTCTTATGGCCGAACCCTAGCCTTTAAATACTGTAACCGCCAGCCAAATTCGGTGGGTTTTGCTTAGATTAAACAATTTCACCGTTCTACAGTTTGTGAGACCTCAAATTCGTAATTTCAGATTGCATCTTCATCGTTCCTGCTTGTGTTCTCAGTTGCCCCTGCAGGGATAGCCTTCTTGGCGAGGTCAAGCGTGTGAATCACAGTTGATAACCAACGGAGCAGGGGTGTAGTGATTGCAGGGGTATTCGGGTGTGCTCGAGTGCCTCGGATCATCAACGTCGAGATCTCCACTTCAATCGACCTACCTTTCGGAAGATCAGGCCTAAACCACTAATCAATTGGTATCAGATTTCAGGTTGCCCATGAGGTACTTTGATTTCTCACTAGATTAGTTTTTGTTTTTCATACCTAGAGTCCACAGAAAAAGCCACAAAAAAATATATTGTGTTTACCGATTCCTAGACCATAGTGCCTGCAAGTTTCGTTTTTCAGTTTGCATTGTTGAATTTGCATTCATGTGGTCGAGTCTTGTTGCTGGTTTAGCTTTGTGTTTTTAGGTCTTAGTTATCATTTTCCTTCCTTGTTTTTCTTGCTGCTCACCTATTCCACAATCCCAAAACAACAAACCGATCCACCAAGATCATTGGTTTGCCCTAGCTAGCCGCCTTGCGTGAACTCCCGCATCGCCAGCCCTAGAACAGGTGACAAACCATTATGCCAGTCCTCCTTGATTCATCACACAACATCCCATCAGTCGTCGTTGCTAAATTCCAATTGTTTTTCACATCCTATGGCGAGATCTGTTTCAAAACCGAGTTTCAATCAACATAAAAAACAGTAACTCGGGTAGCCTACCTTAAAACGGCCATAACTTTTGCATACGAATTCGAAATCAGGCGATTTTTTTTTTCAAATTGATCTACTCGAAATTTTGCAACTGATTCTCCATGGATTTTCCATGTTCGGCAAAATTTGTTTGGCCAAATTCCCCTCGGAAGATAGACTATCTGACCTCCGAAGTTTTAACCCAAATTTTAAAGAATCTTCCTGATTTTCTATAGGCCACATCTTACATCCAATTGAGCTGCAAAGTTGTGTGCTTCCTATTTTCGTACTCTCGAGTAAACAAAAAGTATCAGGAAAAAATATTAAAAAAATAAAAAATAGTGAATGAGCACAGATATTATAGCATTGACAGCACCCACATGAAAACAGTTGGCATACACAGTTGTGTTGTACTTGTTGGTTATATCTTCCTGATCTTCTATTTGCCTTTCTACTGCCTTGTGTTGTGCTAGGCCTAGAACACTTGTTAACCAGCAACAGTTCCTACATTGAATACTTATTCAACTTTATTTTGCTGTTAACGATTTCTGCTTATTAGCCACCATATTGTGCCATCCAAGCTCCACATCTCGTCTTGAGCAGAACAGGTACCTTTGCAATCACTCCACGCTTCATTGGTTCTCACCGTCCACCATTTACCACCTGCTGTGTCGGTAAGAACACTTGTAAGAACGTGGTAAGACGTATGAGAGAGAGATTGTTTCCTTCTTCCACTTTTCACATTGCCACTATCCTTTGTAGTTGATAGGGATAACATATTTTTATTGTCTTTTATTTACTACTAACAATGGCAGAAGATAAAAGGGATGATAAATGTGTTCAACATGCCGAGTTGCGTGACATGATGAGGGAAATGACAGATATGTTCAGGAAAACCCACGCATCAAAAGAGGCGTCATTGACGACCTTGAATCGCCAACTTGCTGATCTTGTTGCTCGGATGGATACTCTTGAGGCGCGGCTCCCTCTCGCTGAAGAACGTGAAGACGGTGCTTATAATATGGAAAATCATAACAATCAACCACGACTTCCACTTTATCTATGAGGTATGGGAGATAATAATCGTTATAATTACAATAATCATCATAACAATTTTAGTCGCCCTCTTGATGATCCTTTTGCTAAAGTCAAATTTACTATACCCTCTTCTTCTGGTTCTTATGATGCTGAGGCATATCTTGATTGGGAGATGACAGTAGAGCAGAAATTTAATGTCCACCTTGTTCCCAAGCAACATAGAGTTCGTCAAGCCACTAGAGAGTTTAAGGACTTTGCTATCATATGGTGGAATGAACTTTTTAAAACTAGAACTGATCCTCCAACATGGGATAGATTAAAGGAAGCTATGTGTGTTCGTTTTGTTCCTCCTTCTTTTCAGCAGGACCTTCGCAAAAAATTGCAGTGCTAAGACCAAGGTAACATGTCCGTAGAGGAGTATTATCAAGAGTTACAAAAGGGTATGTTGCGCTGTGGGGTAGTAGAGGACATGGATGATAAAATAGCTCGTTTTTATTGGGGGTTGAGGCATGAAATTCAGGACATTGTTGATTATAAGGAATACGATACTGCTAACAGATTATTTCAGCTGGCTATGTTGGCAAAAAAAGAATTGCAGGGCCGCCAACAGCAGCAGCAACAACGCACGAGGAGCACCTTCACACCACGTTCGACATCTACACCATCAAAAACAGCACCATCTTCGAGTTTTCGTACAGCCACTACACCATCCAATGGTGGCCAACGAACTTCACCTACTGCTCCATTTCCTCTCGCGCCGGAGGGCAGCAAGACGACACCATTGAAGCCTACGTCTTCCACTCCTTCCACGAGTCGAACTTCCGACATTAAGTGTCACCGCTGCCAGGGAGTTGGTCATGTGATGAAAGATTGCCCTAGCAAACGAGCATACATAGCACGAGATGATGGCGGGTATGATAGTACTTCGGATGTTGAAGATGAATATTCTCTTGCTATAACGTTGCAGGACCAAAAGATGACCACTACAGCACAGATGAAGAGGTACTTGGTACAGCAGCAACGGAAAATTATAGAAGCATAATTGTGCAGCGTGCTTTGAGCTCCAAAGTTGAGGCGGATGACAAGCTACAACGACACAATCTTTTTCACATGTTTCTCATCGTCAAGGACTGCCGTGTGCACACTATAATTGATGGAGACAGCAGCAATATCTTGGTGAACATAGATGTGGTCAAGAAACTTGGGTTGACGACAAGAGCACTCCCTCATCCATACCACATTTAGTGGTTCAACAACAGCGGTAAGGTTAGGGTAACACAAACAGCGAGAGTACATTTTTCGATTGGTTCTTACCATGATTTTGCCGATTTTGATGTCGTACCTATGGATGCTTGTTCTCTTTTGTTGGGACGTCCTTGGGAATTTGATACGTATGCTATTCATCATGGTAGAACTAATAAATATACTCTGATGCATAAAGGAAAGAAAATCACTTTGCTTCCTATGACTCCTGCTGAAATTGTGCATTTGGAGAAAAGTAAAACACGTGATGATAAGGCAACAAAATCACTAGACTCTGAAAAACAGCAAGTAATTAAGTTAAAATCACCTCTGTTGCTCACAACTAAATCTGACCTTGCTGATTTATTTAATACCAAGGGGATGTACTATGCTTTAGTATGCAAAGAAGCCATGTTTTCGCTTCATGAAGTGTCCATTGCATTGCCCCCTGCTGTTGCTAACCTTTTGTAGGATTTTGTGGATGTGTTTCCCACCGAGATACTCCCTGGATTACCACCTATGAGGGGCATTGAACATAAGATCGACTTGATTCCAGGGGCAAGTTTGCCAAATAGTGGCTTCGTACAGGGCGAATCCGGAAGAGACAAGGGAAATTCAGCAACAAGTTCAAGATCTTTTGAACCGCGGGTATATTCGTGAATGTCTTAGTCCTTGTTTGTTCCTGTTCTTTTGGTTCCTAATAAAGATGGTATCTGGCGCATGTGTGTTGATTGTAGAGCGATTAATAACATCACCATTCGATATTGTTATCTTATTCCTCACTTAGATGACATGCTTGATGAATTGAGTGGTGCTATTATTTTCACAAAAATTGACTTGCGTATTGGTTACCACCAAATTAGAATTGCACTAGGAGATGAATGGAAAACTGCATTTAAAACCAAGTTTGGACTTTATGAGTGGTTAGTCATGCCTTTTGGTTTAACTAATGCACCTAGCACTTTTATGCGGTTAATGAATGAGGTTTTACGTGCTTTTATTGGAAAATTAGTGGTGGTTTACTTCGATGATATCCTCATTTACAGCAAGTCATATGACGAACATCTTAATCATTTACGTGTTGTTTTTAGTGTCTTGAGAGATGCACGTTTGTTTGGTAACCTCGAAAAGTGCTTCTTTTGCACCAATCGAGTTTCGTTTCTTTGATATGTCCTTTCATCGCATGGAATTCAGATGGATGAGGCAAAAATTGTGGCAATCACTAGCTGGCCAACGCCATCGACCGTCACGCAGGTACGTAGTTTTCTTGGTCTTGCAGGTTTTTTTCGACGCTTTGTGCGGGATTTCAGCACCATTGCAGCACCTCTCCATGAACTGACGAAGAAGGGAGTGCAGTTTCGATGGGGCGAACAGCAGCAACAAGCTTTTGATGTTCTCAAATCAAAGCTTACACAAGCACCATTGCTACAACTTCCAGATTTTGACAAGACATTTGAGCTAGAATGTGATGCAAGCGGCATTGGTATTGGAGGTGTTCTCATACAAGGAGGTAAACCCGTTGCATTCTTTAGTGAAATATTGCATGGTCTTTATCTGAATTATTCTACTTATGATAAGGAATTATATGCCTTAGTGCGAGATCTACAAACTTGGCAACATTACCTTTGGTCTAAGGAGTTCGTCATACATTCCGATCATGAATCTTTGAAGTATCTTAAGTGTCAAACCAATCTGAATAAATGACATGCTAAATGGATTGAGTTCATAGAATCGTTTCCATACATTATTAAGCATAAGAAAGGGAAGGAGAATGTTATTGCAGATGCATTATCTAGACATTACACCATGCTGTCCTAACTTGATCGTAAAATATTTTGTTTGGAAACAATAAAAGGATTATATCCTACTGATTTGGACTTCAAAGATGCCTTTGAAAATTGTAGAGAAGGAAGAACTTGGAATAAATATGTACTACAGGAGGGCCTCCTCTATCGTGCTAACAAGCTATGTGTTCCTGCTAGTTCCATTCGCCTATTACTTTTGCAGGAAGCACATGGAGGAGGTTTGATGGGACATTTTGGAGTGAAGAAAACTGAGGACGTGCTGGCCACACACTTCTTTTGGCCAACGATGATACGTGATGTCGAGTGCTACGTGTCACGATGCACTACTTGCAATAAAGCTAAGTATCGACTTAACCCACATGGTCTTTATATGCCTCTTTCTGTTCCTAGTGTACCTTGGCAGGATATTTCCATGGATTTTGTTTTGGGATTGCCTAGGACTAAAAGGGGGAGGGATAGTATTTTTGTGGTTGTTGATCGTTTTACCAAAATGGCATATTTTGTACCTTGTCATAAGAATGATAATGCCTCACACGTTGATGATTTGTTTATGACGGAAATTATTCGTTTACATGGTGTGCCAAATACTATTGTTTCTGATCGTGATGCAAAAATTTTAAGTCATTTTTGAAGAACTTTGTGGTATAAATTGGGAACCAAGCTGCTGTTTTCAACCATATGTCACCCACAAACCGATGACAAACTAAGGTAGTAAATTGTACTCTATCCACTATGTTGCGCGCTATTTTAAAAACAAATTTAAAGGGTTGGGAGGATTGTTTACGACATATAGAATTTGCTTACAACAGGTCAGTTCACTCTACTACAAAGGTAAGCCCATTCTAGGTAGTGTATGGCTTCAATCCCTGTGCTCCTATTGATTTATTACCATTGCCTCCTTCTAAAACTATAAATTTGGATGCTACACAATGATCTGAATTCATTCTTAAGATGCATGAAACTAAAAAGAAAAATATTAAAAGGATGAATGAGAAGTATAGAATTTCTGGTAGTAATGGTAGAAAAGAAGTAAAACTTGAATCAGGGGACTTAGTATGGCTACATTTGAGAAAAGAACAATTCCCTCACTTGAGAAAATCTAAACTTATGCTACGAGCTGCTGGTCCTTTTAAGATTGTTGAAAAGATCAATGACAATGCATCTAAGCTTGAGTTGCCTCCCGATTTTGGGGTTAGTCCCACATTTCACATTTCAGATTTACTACCATACTTGGGAGAAGAATATGATCTTGAGTCGAGGACGAATCCGATTCAAGAGGGGGAGGATGATGAGGACATCACAACAGTGGATACTCACATTGATATATAAGGACCAATCACAAGAGCACGAGCACGGTTACTAAATCAGCAGGTGAACTCGTTCCTAACTTCCTACCCATGTGAGTTTGAGAATGGATTGCTATTTAATGATTTAATTGTTATTAGGAACCATGGACATGATCAACAAGTAAAGAAAGGAGGATTTGGGGACGAGGAGAACCAGATGGGACGTCCAGAAGTTGATGGAAACAGTGGCCAACTCGGACTTGAGTTCAACTCGGAGTCCAGGAGCAGTCCATCTTAAAACGGATGCCCAGGATGCATACAGACTCCATTTTTGACGTTCTACATATGCATTGAAAGATGAGAAGATAAAATTTCCAATGGTTCTGGTCCCACATTAAAATTCGCCATGAGTCTTCGGGAATTGTCGACAAGTCGAATTCAGAGTTCTATCCGGTGCTGCACCACTGTATTGGGCTTTTGGGCCTTGTATCCCGTATGAGTCCATTAGGGACGCATCTAAGGGTCTTATGGCTGAACCGTGGCCTTTAAATACTGTAGCCACCGGCCAAATTCGGTGGGTTTTGCAAATAATTTCGCCGTTCTACGGTTTGTGAGACCCCAATTTCGCAAATTCAGATTGCATCTTCATCGTTCTTGCTTGTGTTCTCGGTGGCACCTGCAGGGATAGCCTTCTTGGCGAGGTCAATCGTGTGAATCATGGTTGATAACCAACGGAGCACGGGTGTAGCGATTGCAGGGGTATTCGGGGTCTGCTCGAGTGCCTCGGATCATCAACGTTGAGATCTGCACTTCAATCGACCTACTTTTCGGAAGATCGGGCCTAAACCACTCATCACGGTGTATGGTCAAGAGATCACAAAATAGCCTTTACAAAGGGGCTACTAGAATGTACGAACAGTTGATGGGACACTACAGCAAAACGAAAAATTTTCGTGGGCCCTCATGAAATTAAACCTATTTTCTTTAGCCACTACCTTGCGTACGAAAATAACTTTTAATTTCGTGGGTTGTATATGAAGCACACGAAATTACAATGTAATTTCGTGGGCTCGGTTACTGGCACACAAAAAAATCTAATTCGTGGGTCCATGAGGTAGCACACGAAAATAAGTGACGTAATTTCGTCGGCCGACGACAAGCGCACGAAATTCCGACAAGGCACGCGCACCTAGGTCATGCAATTTCGTCGGCCACGGGGAAGCGCACGAAAATAAATGGTACTTTCGTCGGCTTTGGTCCTAGCTCACGAAAAAGATGGCTTTAATTTCGTCGGCCTGCCGTGGCACACGAAAATAGCGGGGCTACCGACCAGCACGCAAATTAAGGTTCCAATTTCCTCGGCCAAGGCGGTAAAGCACATGAAAATAGGGAGATTTTCGTCGGCCAGAGCGTCAGAGCACACAAAAATAAAGGGCTACCGACCGGCACACACATCAAGGACTTGTTTTCATCGGCCGCGGCGGTTTAGCACACGAAGATAGAGGTATTTTCGTAGGCCAGGCGGCGAAGCACACGAAGATACTGCCTGTACTGACCGGCACGCACATCAAAGCGTTTATTTTCGTCGGCCATTGGGCTTTGCACACGAAAATAAGGGTTTATAGGTTAGACATCAGGTTTCTTTTCTTTCTCTCGCGCAAGACCGAACCGCCGCCAGCCATTCTGCCCCGCCACCGCCGCCAGCCATTCTGCCGCCACCGCCGTCGTGATTGCGCCTGTTTCTTGCGCCGCGCCGCCCTGCTGCTGTCGCCGGCAGTGCTGTCGTCGCCTGCCGTCGTAGCTGTTCCACGGGCTGCCGTCTCCTTCGACCGCGTCTTCAACAGCGCAGCCCGGCATCCGTGGGTTCACCGACGCCGCTACCGGCGCTGCAGCTGCGGTCGCGTTGTTCCCCGTGATTGGTCGCCTGTTCCCTGGTCACTGCACCACCGGTCGCCTCTTCCCCGGCCGCAACCTCCATTGCGCGTGCTGCCGCTCTCTCCGCTGTGCAGCCCGGCATCGACCGGCCCGGCGCTGCAGCCCCCAGGCTGTTGAGCCGCTTTTTTCACGTGTTGCCTAGACCGCCACACCATGGGAAGAAGCCGTCAGGTAGTTGTATTTATCTATTTTATTTGTATTTAGCCGATTGTATACAATACTTTGCATCGTATGTGTCTGAGTCTCGTTTGCATTAGCATGGTTGTCAGCGGCACAACGTGCTCGCATGTCGCGTGGCATCAAGTTTGTTAGCGAAGGAGGCGTGGAACGAGTAGCTCAGATCGTGGAGCTGAACTCTCTCGCCCATGTCCACATTTCTGTTTTGATATTATATATATAAGCAATGTTCAATTGTGTGTAAATTAACGCATAGCGAAAAATCATGCAGCTAAAGTTTGGGTTGTGCCGACCGCTTTCTTCACCGGTCCAACTCCACCGAATTCATCCTACGTACAAAGTTAATCTCTTGAATTATTTTAGTTTCGATAATTAGTCGTAACCTTAAGTAAAATATATGACCTTAGTTCGTCGTAGTTTCATTACTCGTTTAAGGATAACGCTATAATATAGTTTCATTTTTCATTACCTTATTTAACGTGTATGTTTTAATTTATGTGTTGTGCTTTTATTTAATGGCTATATATTATGATCATGCATGTACTATATCAATCTATGCAAGAAAAGTAACTAGTAGCTTAAAAATATTACATAGCGTTCTTAGAAGTAAGATTCAATCGTTCTTTCCTCATATCTCTCGTTCTTACCTCTCTCTTATAAATCACTCTAAAAAGTAAGATTCAAGTAACCCATACAATATGCGTCACCCGTTTCGGACCGGCTCGTCTCACATGCATTACGCATGTGAGGCGTGTAGGTTCGGAATTGTCCCTTTTTGGACAGCCTGGGAGTGACCGAGGGGTGTGCTTATGACGGGACGCGGGGTATAGATTCGGACGAAATTTCAATAGCATAACCCTAATGTTCTCCGCTGCACCATTATCCGGCGTGTAGTTGGAGAACAACGGGGTTATGCTGCCGAAATTTCGTCTGGATCTGTACCCCGTGTCTCGTTATAAGCACATCCCTCAGTTACTCTTGGGTGGGTTTAGGACCTATCCCTTCCAATAGATGTAAAGTGAATGTAATTAAATGATAATTTGTTTTTGCGATCTTATAGTTGCAACTTACATATTTATAACTTCTATATTCTTATATTATATAGTCTAGAACATGGAGGATGATAGACGATGGATGTATGATGGTTGGCGGAAGAATGCTGTAGGTACATTAATATAATAGTTCAAATATTTTTATTAAACAAGAGATGTATGCATATTTATAGTAGAATGAACCTAAATATTTCAAAATGATTTTAGGGATACTTTTCTCAACTTGGGCTGCCTGCCGCTATGCCACCGCTACCGCAGCCTCCGCAGCTACCTATGTCTTCACCGCTACCGCTGCCTCCACAGCCTTTTCCCGTTGGAACACAGGTACATATTATTGTTATGTTCACTTTCATTTTTATAAACTGTTAGTATACTTGTAACATGTATTATTATTTATTTAGGGATCATCCTCAAGGGCACAAAACTTTCATAGTCCCCCCGTTACAAATTTGCGAGCATCTTCTTTAGGGGGACAGGGTGGAGGGGACGACTTTGTCGATCAATTCTTCGCACCCGGTGGTAGCAATTAGGTAAGTTTTGTGTTTTCATCTGCATTATATATTATGTATCTTAATTTTAAATGGAGCTCATGTATAATAAGGCATATAATAAAATATGTTGTTGCTTTTTATTTCAATCTATAGTCATATTCTTCACTTTGTTTTCATACAGGAAAACGGCGAAACAGCGAGCAAAATGGTGTCGGAGCAATTTTGTTGGTTTGTTCGAAAGCAAATATGGCCATGTGATATGAGTTGCTTTGACAAAATGGTTGTATGTATAATGTGACATATGTTCGTTTATGTTTATTATATGTGTACAATGTAATGGAGAATATTGTTTCGACGACGTAATGCATTTCATAATGTTGAGTTTGTTGCATTTGTTATTACGTGTTCTGTGTTATGTGTGTTTGATTTGTTATTTTATGTGTCTGTTATTTTATGTGCTTGGAACTAAATAATATGTAACATTTTATTCTGTGTCAAATGTATTTTTGTGAGCCAGAAGTGGCCCACGAAAATAGTGCAATATTATTTTTGTGGGCCACAGAAAGGCCCACGAAAATAGGGCAACATTATTTTCGTGGGCCAAGAAGAAGGCCCACAAAAATAACCAAGCAGTATTTTCGTGGGCCACACTCTAGCCCACGAAAATAACAGGATTTTATTTTCGTGGGCCATACTCTGGCCCACGAAAATAACAGGACTATTTTTCGTGGGCCAGAAGGAGGCCCACGAAAATAGCATATCATATTTTCATGGGCCAAAAGGTGGCCCACGAAAAAAATAGTACATTATTTTCGTGGGCTATTTTTTGGTCCACGAAAATGAATATTTTCGTGGGTCTCTTAAGGCCGACGAAATTAAACTTATTTTCGTGAGTCGCCGACGAAATTAACTTTATTTTCGATGGGTTATTTTCATGGGCCAGGTGCCCACGAAAATAAGCAAAAAACCCACGAAAATAATTATTTTCGTGAGCCACAGGCCCACGAAAATATATCGTTTTCCTGTTGTGGGAGTGCGCATGCCTAGTACTCCACCTGCTCTTTAAGTACTCTTCTCCTGTAGCTGATATATTGTGGACATCTCAAGGGTGAGTACATGTCGTACTCAGCAAGTGCGCGAAGAATATTACATGTAGCTTAAACAAGGTTGGAAACAAGGGTTAATTGCAGCAAGCAAATTTTATTTTGCAATCACAACAAAACAGCCTACTATGTCTAGGTGAGCTTAATACTAACCTAATTGTCTAGGTGAGCTTAATACTAACATAACCAAGCAGTTCATCATGTCTCGTGTTCAATACCATCATACTCCATTATTCAACAAGTTTTAACCAGCCAATACTCATTCTCAATCTCATCCCAATTCACATGTTCTCATGATTAACACATACTCCCATAACCGAAGCCAATCTCATATACATAACCAAAACCAGTCCTGTATGACACAACCAAAACCAGTCCTGAATAATCATCCCTTGTTCTTTCCTCTAATCATGGAAGTTGGCTAGGTGCTTGTAACCGGAAGCACGACTATCATGATAGTTTTACACTCTGCATAGGTGGCACGACTTCGCCCACAAGTTCGTGATTTCATCACCCGTTGGTGACTAGAGAAACCTCCATTATGCCAATACATAACCATCAGTGTATTGCCAAGAGATTATAAAATAGCCTTTACAAAGGGTCTACTAGAATGTACGGACCCACTGAGGTTTCACCGGCAGACTTGAATCTCCATTCTCCCACCAACGGGCACCCTCGTGTGCCATGCAGTTCCCATGGCAGTCCATCCTTGACTCCCATTCCCCGCGCCATCCAATGGTCCATAACAAACTAGCAACATACCTAATTAGTCAGTTATACCACACCCATATTCGTCCCTGTGGTGGCACTGTTTTCCTTCCATATTATCGCATGAACCGGTCCTTAGATCAAAGGCAAGAAAACCACCATATCATTCACACAGCCGCAAACCGTGCTCACCTAGATCACCCAAGTTCCATGCTTGTTTAGATCACCATTTTCTCATCATCTTTAATCTTCATGAATACAGTAGTTAATCAAGTTTATTTCAGTTTCCCGTAATCCCATAAGCTATGCGGTGCAAAAGAGAAAACAACACACATTCTCGACTCAGCAGTCTCCAGGCGACAAGGGGTGGCAAACAATGCTTGTAAACTCCTATGAAAAGGGTTTCCCATCAAGCTGACACAGCATGCAGTTTTTCACAAACAAAATAGTTTGAAACATAGGATCAATATGTTCAAGTGGCACTTTCCTTGCTCCAACGAAATGGGATGTTCAAGAACTTCGAAATCTTGGTGCTCGTGGTCCTCGTAGAAGGCCTCTTTAGTGTGTCCTTCTACTCACGATTACTTACATACAAGACAACACATCCAATCAATATGATGCACACATATTACTCAAGATGTGATGATTCGGATGCATGCAATCCTACAATGGAACCTTCACTACTCAGTTTACATGTGCCCATGCAAGTTTGGGTAGGTTTTAGTATGGTTTTGTGATGATTGGTGCTGCTGGAAATAAATTTGGTGTGGCTGAGTTTTTAGCTCGGGTAGTAGATCAATTCTACCATCAAGACGTAGTCCGGAGAGTGATCTACTTACGTACAGTAGCTCCTGGGTCATGGGGTGTGATGCAGCAGTGTTGGAGATGACAGCGGCGACGTTGCACGAATGATGACCGCTCCTGCCTTCTCCTCCTCCTCCTCTCCTTCTCTGCGGCTGGTCTTCTTCCTTCCCTCGTTGGTGGCAGCAGCTAGAGATTTTCTTGTGGACAATGCAGTGCTGCTGGGGCTCCTTGGTGGCAAGATCAGGGCTGCAGCCAGGGAAGGGAGGGCGGCAGCCAAGGATCAGGGCAGCAGGGGCTTAGGGCTACGGCCAAAGCTTTTCTTCTTGGCAGGGGCGCAGCAGGGAAGCAGGGGGGGCGGGGGCGACAGGGATTTTTTTTGGGGCAGGGCGGCGGCCAGGGTTTGGTTTTTATTTATAGGGGGAGGGTGCAGCCAAGCGGGGCAAGGATCTCAGTAAAAAAAGTTATCAAGGGCTGGGATTTATCCCAATACGTAGCCAAGGAGGAGGGATTTCCTACTCGGATTGGAGGGAAAAATTCTCTAGAGGGTAGCCGACCAGGGGGCTTTTCTCCAAAAAGGGGGCACCAGCCAGGGTTTTGGGGGTATTCTACTTGGTTTGGAAGAGAAGGGATGAGTTATACTCGGTTTGGAAGAGTAGGGATGAGTAATACTCGGTTTGGGATGGGAGGTATGAGTCCAACTGGGTTTGGGAGGGTATCCTACTCAGTTTGGAGAGCTTTATCTCCAAGGTGGCGCAGCCAAGTTAAGGGGGGATAAACCGTACTCGGATTGGAAGAGGTTTTATCTCAGAAGTTTATCTCTAAGGGTGGCCGTGTAAAAGTTCCAAAACTTGTAAATGGAAAAGTTGAGTGGTGAATAAAGTTGAGTTTAAAATCAAGAAATGGGACTTGCAAAAACTTTTCTAAACATGTGAAGGTTGTCTTGAGCAAGCACATGAATTCAAGTCCACATTAAATTCAAATGATCATTTAAATGCAAAGGTGGTCATTTTTAAATGAAGGATGCAAACTATGGTTGTAAACCTCCCCTTTGCAGCCACCAAATTAAAAGTTTGAATCCATATTTGAATTCTTCAGGTCCAAATTATGAGGAAGACAAATTTTGAGAAAATTTGGAGGTGCTTTGATATGTATATCAAAGAGACTGGTGAA
The DNA here is from genome assembly GCA_030760725.1 of Neostapfia colusana. Lineage (NCBI taxonomy): Eukaryota > Viridiplantae > Streptophyta > Magnoliopsida > Poales > Poaceae > Neostapfia > Neostapfia colusana. The sequence continues at coordinate 30,199,650 of JASWHV010000005.1, read as the reverse complement.
TTCCATTGAAATTTGAATTCAATTTTGAAACTGAGATAAAACTTGTCAATATTCCCAAATGGTTTTCAAATTGGAATTTCTCATGACTGAAGTTGCAATGTGCCAAAAGTGGAGATATTTGGGGAGAAAAGAGCAGTGGGACCCACCTGTCATAAGGAGTAGACTTACACAAGAAGTAAAATAGAGGCTCTGTTTTTCACTCGTAGCAGCCGACGTCCTACCGCGTGCCACCGAGGGGGAGCTGCCACCACCTCCCGAGCAAAACACAGCTCGCTCTCTTTGCCCCTATCTGCTCCAACCGAGAGCACATCTCCTCCCACACCGCCTCACAGCAGCTGCTAGCCCGTTACCGCATGCCCTCGACGAAACACTTGGCCGCACCCGAAGAAACTGTCGGTCCACCGCCGGCCAGCTTTTCCACCTCGCTGCACACCGAGCTAAGCTCCTGAACAGGGTCACCGGACCTCCCTCAGCATGCCCGAAGCAAGAACCAGGAGCTAGCTCCACGGAAACCTCGGCGTTGAGCTCGTTTTTCCTCCACAGTGCCGTGTGAGGCCACCGCGACAAGAACTCGTCGCCCGGCCGCCACGGAGCTTCTCCCACCGAGATGTAAAAGCAAAAAGGTTTGCCTATACCTCTTCTTGCTTCACCGCAACACCGGCAGCTTGTCACGAACTGTGCTCGCCGGAATTTTGCTTTTGCCGCTGACATGCAATAATAACTGCATGGAGAAACTCGGCAAATTCAACTCACACATCGCACCACTTAACACATAACCTAGCAACCTACTTATAGACGTCCGCGCGAGCACAGAGGATCAAAAATCACCGAGAACCGTCGAGCAAAGCCACTGTTCTTCGAGTTTTCCGAACTTCGCTGGATTTTGACCTAGCCCGACGGTGAGGTCGTACCTCCGGCAAGTTTCCTCTAGATCAGCACATAGTTCGGTGTTCTCCTCGGTGCAGTGGTGCTGTACGAGCGAACGGTGCAGTTTTTGGTGCATCACAGCACCCTAGCGACGTCGCCGGACTTGCCGCAGCCACGGTCGCCGTCGCTCGTAGGTTTCCAGCCATCTTCGGTCCGAGGGAAGGCCGGCAACATGTTCCCCTCACAAAATTACATAGAGGCGGCAAAAATTAGCGAGTTCAAGGCACGGGAATCCCCTCCCGGCGAGAGCCCCGGCGAGCTCGGCGGCGCGGGAGCGCGGAGGGCCGGAGGTAGAGGAAGACAGGGGCTGGCCTACGTGTCAGTCTCTGTTGCGGGAAAATTAGATCGTCTGTGGCCTCGGATCGGGCTGTGGCTGCGCGGGAATAGTTCTGTGGCCCCGTGTGGCTTGTTCCAGCAAGTGACACTGGCCCCCTGGACCCACACACAGGATTTAAACATCTCCCGGTTTTAATTTAAATTCTAGATTTCCTTCAAACTTTGGAAAGGCGTAACTTTTGCTAGGAAGCTCCGAATTTAGTGATTTAAATTGAGTTCGATTCAGAATGAAAAACTCTATCCAAATATGCAACCCAATCTGTACGATAGTCAATATTTAGTTCTGGAAAATTCTTTAAAACTTTTCAGCAAAAGAATTTTAGAGGGAGTTTGGTTCTTTCAAAAATCTTTAAATTTTGCCAGAATATTCTTTATGATGTTAGTGAACACCTGTAAAAATCTCAGCTCATTTGGAGTTGATTTGGTTAGGAGAATTCTTATTTCAAATTGCTGTGTCCAAATGAATACAGAAACATTTGCAGAGAATTTCCAAAATTTGGAAAATTCAGCTCTGGGCAATTACTAATTCCCAAAATTCCTAGGAACATTCAGGAATGCTCCCTGAGCTATGTTTGAAATTGTGGTTCACTTGAATTTTCATGAAAGTGCAAATTTATCCAGAATTAATTCCTTTTTGCCTAAATGCTTAGGGAATTGTTCTGGATGAACCACTCAGTGAACAATTCTGAATTTTGGTCCAAAATGTCTTCTTGTGGCAAGGCACCCACAGGAAAATTCTCAGATAAATTTGAGCCCCGGATCAGTACTTTATGATACAACAGTCCTAGGGGAAAAATGAAACAATTAGGAAGCACACATAGCACTTGATCACTTTACTTAACCCAAACCCAACCACTAGCACCAGTGTCATTTTAAATTCTTAAACAGAGTTCCAGCTTTAAACTTGTCATTATAACTTGTGAGCAAAAGATTTACAATTAAATACATATGCATATTCATGACGTGTAGCATATACGTGAAGATTGTGAAGCAATTGAAATGGAGATCAAAGAAGAAGGAAAGTGAGTGATCAAGCCACAAGTGGTCTTCACTAACTGAATAGATACTTAGACACCTGCAAAACTAAGGCAATCTCTGGTTTGCATTTAAGTTTTTTATAAAGTTTTTACTTTGTTCACTATTATGGTTTAGAGTTTGTATATGCATTAGTTCAGGAATGTGTTATACTCCGAATGCATGACCAAAGAAGACCTCGAGTCAAGGGTGGAAGTCATATCCCCGCTGTAGAATAATGCCATACTAATTAGGTTATGACATCTGGTAGAAGTCGAGTAGTTGGAATCTACTCGTGAGCTATAGTTCGGGATCGCACGGGTATGATTTAAAGAGGCAAACTAAAGTTTAAGTTTCCAAAGATGAGACCAGGCAGAGAGTGTAGACAGCGACAAGACGAGGTCTTGGTCGTGTAGCTCTGCCTGTGTCAGTTAAGGACTGAGCCGTGTGCGTCCATGGGAGCAAGTATTGAGTTGTGTACCGGATGCTTACTGCTATATGGGACCCAGGAAACCGATGTACCAGGTTAACTGGATTGTAGAGGCATACAACATCGTCTCTTAGACCTATGAGCCCGAGACAGCGCAATCAGTTCTACAGTCGTGTGTCCTGTGAAAGGTAGCCACATAGGACGTAATGAAGGACGCTAGATTTGGGTCCTCAGGGGCGGGCGTATGTGTCGAGTTATCCGGGCAGTGTTTGATTCGAATCACCGTCTCTCGCGGATATGAGTACCGCTTGCTACTGTACTTTGACGTAATAATCAAGTTGTGTGAGAACAGTTTGCAAGTTTTAATTGATGCTATGATAATTGGAATTGCATGAAAACCATGTATGAAGTAGTGATAGAGCAAATTAAAGTTAAATTTCACCTTGGAACAAGTAACGTTGGAATGAAGCATTTTTTGTTTGATTGTGGAGTTCCAATGTTGCTGGGTGCAAGGTCACTGTTGTGATGGCTAAAATCTGAAAGTTAAGGATGAGCATGTAGGCGAGTCTTTATACAACTTAATTGGTTACTGTCTTAAGTTACCTTCATGTAGAGTTGCATGCTTTAGGAGAGACGGTTAAGTCTTGCTGAGCCTTTGTGCTCACTCTTGCTATATGAGTGGTTTTGCAGGTTAACCTAGACGTGTATGAAGAAGGTTGTCCAGTGAGACTCGGAGACTCCGAGTCATGTAACACTTGGGAAACCAGCCGCTACCATGTCTTCGTGTTGCTAGCGAGAGGAGTCCGCAGGCTGGACCTTCTCTCAAGTGCTCATTAGTTATTCGACGTGAGTGGTTTGTAGTCTTCCTCTGTAGCTAATTCATGTAAATTATTTACAAAGAACATTTGTAAGCTTCCGCTTTTGAGTTATGTAATACAGTTTTCCTTATATGTGTGCTGTTGGGTGTCGCATAACACGGCACCACCCAATGCGATTTCCGAGCGAGCGGCACGGCCCCGTGACACGGGTCAGGTCCGCACAGCATTGGTATCAGAGCCGCATTGGTAATAGCGCACGGAATAAGGACAGTATTACGGGAAAACTTAGGATTACGGTGAGGACTCGCTAGTATGTCCAAATAAGGACTATAGTAGGATAGTTACTTAAAGTGGCATGACTAACATATGTGTTATAATTCTGAATGTTGATTATGTAACGACGCACCTACGCTCAGGTAAGAATGGTAAGGAACACCACCGAAAGCGGTTCAATTTCGGTTAGCTCCCCTGACGAGGAATATGATTCAGGGATAGCTCTCACAGATTTGTGTGAGACGTTAATATGAAACTCTTGAACTCTTCATGTTCCTAAGTTCATATGAGAGCTGGTCCCTGGCGTGCATTAGGCAAGAAAGTGGAAACCCCATAGTGTGGTCGGTAACACGATAGTGTGTTCTTCTGGAAATAGCCTAGAAGGACATACGCAGCGCTTGCCATCGGTGTGCCCTGCAGGGCAGTAGGTGGTATCTGTTGGGTTGATAAAATTCCCAACCGTAATGACCCATTCATGCTCTACTTGGGTTCCCTGTCGTGTGGTGTGAAAACACGATCACGTACCTTGAGACGTGGCTTAACTCAAGGACGGCCGTATGGAAATGATAAGGGCGTATGTATTTACTTTCAAATATGGACCTGCCTGAAATGACAACAATCCTTGAGTGCATCACTATTGAGGTTCTTCTGCAGATACTAACCATGTATGTATTTCGAGTAGCACACGTTTGCGAGTGACCGTCTTAGTGCCACCGATAATACGGATATGCCGGTATAATCCGGTTAGGATTTTCTTTGGTGAGGCTACGTAGTACCGACATGTTTCTTACGGTGCATCGACACCGTACTACACTTAATAACCTCTTCCCTACGAAGAAATGATTCATGAACTAACTTTCAACTAAAAAGGGAAGTTTGAAACAAATATTAGTTACTGAACTCTTATTTTGAGCTAAGATTCAAATGAGAGAATGATTAGGCTTCAAAGGTTTCAAAAATAGAGTGCTCTGTTTCTGACAGGAATTCTTACTGGACTTTAACAGAGCATAACTCTGAGTAGATTTAACCAATTGTAAAATCCCAAAAAAGTGGTAGCAAGAATTTTCAGCTCATGTACACTTAGGAAAAATGAGGGGAATTAAAACTTTGATTTATAACGGTGTAAGTTCAAAGTGAGGATTCAAACTTCCCAAAACTTCCAAACATGGAGATCTAAATGCATAACTTGGATCTTCATATCCAAATATTCAACCTTCAAAATTTCAGCTCATCTGGAGGAGTTTCAATATTTGTTTGGGATTAAAGGAGAAGACCTCTAATCTGAATTTCAAATTCAGTTTCAAATAACAAATTCCTCAATTTGAAAATTTGGTTGTTCTCTACATTTGATTTAGCAGCCATGCCAAAAATCAGAAATTTTGGAGTTGGTTTGCTAGGTTTTGGAACAATGCAAAAGGAAGAAATTCAAATTCTATTTCAAATCCAAATGACCATATTCAATTCAAACTCCATAATAGAATTCAAATCATTTGAATTCAACTTTTCAAACCTTATCTTTGAGGAATTGTATAGCCTTAAATGTTGAGTAGCTGGGGGAGAAATATTAGTGGAAAAATTGGATTAAAAAGGAGGAAGTGGGATCCAGGGGTTAGCCTCACAAAGGGGCTACCGCTTCTGCTGACTTCGGTCGTACAGAGAGAGCCCGACAGCTCCCGCTTGCAACCCGCGCCCGAGGAGCACCGCGCCACCTCCTGATTTTCCCGGCTACATGATCATCCGTCCGTGCCACAGCCGCAGCACATTTTCCTTTTCCCTCTCGGTCCTCAACCAACGTGCTTCCCAGCCCTCTGCTCGAGCGCACGAGCAAAACCACCGAGCTCCACTGATCGTCTCGGATTCCCACTGTTGATCATAGTCCGGCGACACCAGCGCCTAGATGAGCCACCCACCAGTGCTGCCGGAGCCTCCTCGATGTTTTCCACCCTCTCCTAGGCCGTGGCTAACCGTCTACACCGGCGCCGAGCTGTTCTGCTCCGAAGAAAACAGAGCACGAAGCCGCCGCCTCGGTTCCACGTCTTCCGACCGACTCCGACCTCCCCAGCGCAAGGTTAACCACCCAGAGGTGCGTCATGGAGTCTAGTTTCTCACACCGATGTCCTTTTGTACTTTACCACCACCGGCTAGCAGGAATTTGGAGATTTCCAACGGTGCACGTGGAGGACCGATCGAGACAACTTCGGGAAATTCTTCACACACGTTAGATCATCGGGTCTCCGGCCTTAGACGCAGATACTAGAGCCCCTAGCGCCCTCCCACGCTGAAGCACGACGCATATCATCTTTTCTACAACCCTAGCAACGAGAATCCGTCGCCGCCTGCTGAAATGGCTCGGTTCATCGTCGAGCTCCTATTCGCGGGCGTTTTCAGCATCGGCTAGGGGTAGCATCATGTTCTACGTGCTTCAGGGGATGGTGTACGGCCCTTTAGATCACCGGTGGAGGCTTGGGACGTGCGGGTCATCACCGGCGCCGCGCCACCGAGCCGCCTTGCCGTCGCCGATGAGTTTCCCGGCGTTTTCATAACCCGAAACCTTGCCCCGCTGCTTAGTTGTGATCCGAGGGTGGTGTAGCACGAAACCGTAGAGAGAATGGTGGAGAAACGGGCGAGAAAATGGCGCGCCATCGTCGGGTCCGGCGTGCGTGCACAGGGCCTATCGAGAGGTTGAAGAAACGTCTGACAGTGGGCCCCCTTTGAGTCTCTGTGTAAATTTCCAACAGAAAGTTATTCAAGTTTGAAAAATCCATAAATTTGTGTAGGGAACTCCAAAAATGGTGAGAACAATTTTGTTGGAATCCTCATGAGGGGTACTTCACAGAGAAACAAAGTGCTTGCTATGAAAATACCCAGGAATTTCTGTAGAATTGTTTTTACTAAATCATTTAAGATTTATTACAGGAGCAATTCTTTATGAAACATTCCCAAATTTGGGCAGCAAATCCTTTTCATAGTAGTTGATCTCCAGTAAAAAATTGGTATTCATTGGAGTTCATTTTCTAGGCTAAATTGCCTTCCAAAGTTCAGCCTTTATTTGGAAATCCAAATTTAAACAGAAACTTTTCAGAACTCCTATCCAACTTCAAAAACTCATATCTCTCTGTTGGTAGCTCCAAAAATGGTGAAATAAATTTTGTTAGAACCATGGAGACTTACCCTAATCAAATCTTCTACTTTTGGCTATGTCAAAACTCCTGAATTGGGCTCAAAATTCAGAGAAGCCTTGTACTTGTAGGAATTTTAGAGACTACATTGTGCAGTGACATTTCTCCAAATTTTGCTCAGATCATCCTTAGAGGGTCTAGTCTTCACTGTAAAAATCTCAAAGCCAATTAAGGATCCTAAATAGCAGTAGCTATGAATAGAAATTTACTTCTTATAAGTCCTTAATACTTATACATATATTTTGTTACATTTCATAATAGTGACCGAAGTTGAGGACGCACCGGAGCCCTTGGACGTCCTGCCACCTGAAGTTGACTTCCCATCTAACTCGCAACCAGGCAAGCCCCGGTTTGCATTTAAGTACTTTTGTAAATTCTTTATTTGTATCATTTAGGTCTAGGGTGAATGCTTGCATTAGAGTTAAGGTGATTGAAACCCCACTTGCATAACCTTGTAAATCCTATGAAGGGTTGGGTAGATTACAGACCCGACGAGTAGACAAGGCCCTGCTAAAATGCTTAGGATCTCGGTAGAAGTCGAGTAGTTGGAATCTACTCGTGAGGTAAGTTTTATCACACGGTTTGGTCAGAATAGTAAATGGCTTAAGAGTGGAGAAAATGAGACCCAGCAGGGGGGATAGGAAGCAGTGAGCAGAGGTCTCACGTGTGTAGCCCTGTTGGTGTTGATTGAGGACCGAGTCGTGTGCGGGCCTGATGAACAAGTATCGAACAGTACCGGATGACATACTGACATAAGCAGAAAACCGATGTAATTGGTTAACCTGGGTGCCGAGGCTTACCCAACCATAAATAGGAGTGGTTGAGGGTAGCAAGGTGTAAATCTGCCGGTGGGCACAGTCACGCTCCATGCGGGGACCTTCTGCCCGTTACGGATGGACCGGTTCGGTAGTTGGGTTGCCTTTGAAAGGTTGTTGCATACAACAGAGTAGGAAAGGGTGTGGAATCACGCTTCTGAAAGTGGGTGTATGCAACGTGTTGTCCGGGTGTCTCCTGATTGCAATCACCATCCCTCACGGTTATTTGAGTACCGCTTGTTCACTGTTCTATGATGTAGTAAAAAGAACAATAAGCCAGATGAATGATAATATGCTGTGATGAATCATTAATGTTTTGGAAACTATGTCTGCTGTAGATGTAGAGCTAATTAAGTTTATCTTCCACTTTGGACATCACCACATCGGGGGAAAGTGTTTCTTGTTTGATTGTGGACTTCCGATGTGGGGGCTGCCTAAGGCTTATAAATCTGTTGCTATAAAACTGAAAGTAAGGATCAACATGTAGGTGTGTCTTTATTGCAAAGTCCTTTTCCCATCTTATACATCCTTGCATGTAGAGTTCCATGCCTAGGGTTGTCGGTTAAGACTTGCTGAGCCATCATGCTCACGGTTGCAATATTTGAGCTGTATGCAGATGAGAGCTATGAGGAGGGGTCCGAGAACGAGGCGATGCCCCCGTCGGGGTACACAGCCGAGCTGGAGCCCTGCACGCCGCCGTGATCTCCGTTTCCATGCTTCTAGATTGTAGCGTCCCCGGGCTGGACGGCTGCACTTTTGCGTAGATAGGATTAGACAGTAGTTATGTACAATACTTCCGCTGTATAATTAAATTTTGTAAAAGACTTCCGCTGTTTTATATCAAATAAAAGTTTGTATGTTGTCCTTAATTCTTTTCGTGTGTGCTGTTGGGTGCCGCATCGCACGGCACGACCCTATGCGATCCTGGAGTGGGTGAACCACGGGGTGGTCCCCACAGACGTGGTATCAGAGCCGCATTGGAAATAGCACGCTCGAAAAGAGCCTATTTTTAAAACTTAGAAGTAGTCAAGTGAGGATTAGTCATTATGCCCACATAAGGTCTATGATAGTAGTAGTTACTAAGGTGGAAATGCTAGCATACTTGTTATACATTCTGTAACGACGCTCCGACGTCAGGTAAGAGGTAAGGTACACCACCATAGGCGGATCAATTGCGGTAACTCGCCATATGAGTATTAGTATGCAATGTTATACCGTGGCTTGGCATGGTAGTTAATATGAGTCTCTGAACCTCTCTATGGTTCTGAGAGCATATGAAAACACTGATCTCCAGCGTGCTTTAGGCAAAAGTGAGAATACCCCATCGTGTGTTAAGCAACACGATAGTATGCAACTCTTGAACGTTTAATGTTCAAAGGGCCATACGCAGCGCTCACCATCTGCGTGCCTCAACGGTCATGCGGCAGTAGATGGTATCCGTTGGGTTGATAAATTCCCAACCGTGACGACCCGTTCGTGCTCTAATCGGGTTCCCTGTCGTGTGATGTGAAAACACGACCATGTACCTTGAGACGTGCCTTGACTCAAGGACGATCCATATGGCAATGATACGGACCGTATGTTTTTATTATGATATGGAACTGCCTGAAATGCTAAACCTTTGTGTGCACCATTATTGTGTGTTTTTCTGCAGGTACACTAACCACGTTAGTGCATCACGTTTAGCAACCGTTTGTTAGTGACGTTCTTAGTTCCACCATTTGACACGTATATGCCAGAATACCGGTTTAGGATTTTTTCTTTGGTGAGCAAACGTAGTAACGAGACTGCATAAAAGGATATTTTTAAATAAAAGAGTTAAAATGAGGTTTAGGATTCCATTTAGGGGTTAGTAAACTCCTATATTGAACTGAGAGTCAATTGGGAGTATAGATTCAATCTCAAGGACTTAGGAGCAACCTTCCCTGTTTTCGGCAGAAATTTTGCTAAACTTAAACAGGGCATAACATAGGATTGGTGGAACCAATGGAGGTGTGGGATACCATTCTGGAAAGGTTTCGAAGTCCTCTATAACTTTTCTGTAGAGCTCCAGAACATAATCTCCCTCCAAATGGATGAAAATCTCAGATGAATATACACTGTCCAGAAACAGGGCAGACCAAAATGCTCTCTGGAATTTTCTGTATTTCAACCACAACTTTCTGTAGAAAAATTTCTAAGGGTCAGGCAAGACATCGTTGGAAAATATAGGAAATGTGATACAACTTTGTAGTTCAGTGTTTTCCTAGATTGAGGGCAGAATATGATGGAATTTTGTGAACAATACAGCCCCTTGCAAAGAAGGTGCTGTCAAAATTCCTGAGAAAATTGTGTCAACTTGTAGAGATCATAACTCATACATTAGGAAGGCCAGAGAGGCAAATAAATACAATATGGATTCCTTGTTGAGTCTACAACAACTTTGTTGTTGAACTCTAGTCCAGATTTTGCTTCCAATGTGGCCAAAACAGTTAAATTCTTCCAACTGGTCTGCTGGACCAGAAACTGGACAGAACAACATGTTGAAGTTTTTCAACCAAAACATTTAGTTTTACCTTTTGATCTCCAGCGGCTGTTGTGAAACAGCAAGTGGATTCGAAAAGTTTATGAATTTGACATATCACTTCGAGCTAGTGCATGTTTGAGGTCCAGTACAATAGCGAGGAACTACGCATGCTAACACACTTAACATCCTGTGGCGACCCACGATGGTCGAAATTAACTTTAACCCATAAAGTTCAATACTTTGGAACTCGATCGTGTGACGTGGTCCAGGGATGTATATGTTGTATAAAGTTTATAATTTATCCATATGTGTGATTGTTATGCGTATCATTTATTCCATTCTCGCACTACTATTGTATAGACTGGATGAAATAAACCAACATGTGCTGATCGTTTGAATGGTATGAATGCAGAATGGTGCGTACGCGATCCACGCAAGAGGAGGGAGGTCCGCGCCAGGTTCGTGGTGATGAGTCTCCACCTCTGGAGCAAACCACGACGCAACAGCAACCACCTCCTCCACCGCCAGAACTTCCAAGAAACCTTGCGGAGGTTCACGCTGCAGTGCTCGGCTCGCGCGACGAGCAAACCGAGTTGCTGCGGATGCTAGTTCAGCAGAATGCGTCCCGTCCAGGAGGACGCCAAGACAATGGGTAATGCCAGCCCCAACAAAGTTCTTATTCAGAATTCCTGGCGACCCATCCACCGGTCTTCACAGAGGCCGGAGAGCCTTTAGAGGCGGACAGCTTTATCCGCACTCTGGAGGCGAAGTTCGGGCTGCTACAGTGCACCGAACACCAGAAGGTGCTGTACGCAGCGCAACAGCTTCAAGGCGAAGCTGGTACATGGTGGGCGAACTACATCGCCTCATTACCGGCTGGCCATGCCGTCACATGGACAGAATTCTGGGAGGCGTTCCGCGCCTACCACATACCTCCCGGGGTTATGGAAAGTAAGCTCTAGGGGTTCCTGGCACTGAGACAAGGCGAGAGGAGTGCTCATGAGTACTCCAGGTTATTCAACTGGCTGGCGCAGTATGTGCCAGGATTTGTTAGAACAGAGGAAGACAAGCGAAACGCGTTCTTCCGGTGCCTGAATTCTAAGATGAAGGTCCATCTCGCCCAAAGCAATCGCGACACATTCAACAATCTAGTTAATGCCGCAATTTTACAAGAGAATGCCCAGCGCGAGCGCGGTTCTGATGTGACACCCTCATTCCTGGTGTCAGCATATATCCACATTTCATGAAGAGAAAACATTTTAAGAAAAAGTAGGAACAGAGAAAAATATCAAAAGGATAGCCAATAAGAGCCGAATCCAGTTCACCGAGAGCACCGAAGACAACTTACCGCGGCCCGCTGGCCACGTGGCGTGTTCAGAGCTCATCCCTGCGAAATGGGGAGAGGTCCACCGCTAAACTGGCTACATGGCAGGCTCGGGGCTCATCTCCACAAAAGGGGGAGAGGTCCGACCCTGTGGGGCACGTGTTGCCCCCGTAGCTAGCCTCTGCGGAAGAAGCAAAGGCATTTTCCGCAGGACGCATGTCACGTTCGGAGCTAGTCACCACGGAAGACAGAGGACCAGTCGCGCGTGATACATGTCGAACTCGGAGCTCACCTCCGAGAGGTCCGGTTCTATCAGACACGTGTCGCCATCGGAGCTTATCTCTGGGAGGTCCATCACTGTTGGACACAAGTTAACCTCGGAGCTCGTCACTGAGAGGAAAGGAAGTCTACGCTGGAGCTACCTCCGGAGAGAGGAAAGGTCCGGCACTGACACGTGACATGTGCACAGCCACCTCTAAATAAGAGAGGAGGTCCCGACTGCCAGGATACGTGGCGCACGCGGAGCTCACCTACAAAGGAGAGGGAGGTCTCACTCGCTAGACACGCGGCACCACCGGAGCTCGTCTCTACGGAAGAGGAGAGACCGGGCCCCGATGGACACGTGGAGCTTCCGGAGCTCATCACCGAGGAGGTAACGAGTTCTGGAGCGGTTTTTGGATTCTGTACGCGTAGAAATACCGGTACGGAGAAGAAACCGACCCGGATTCCACAATGATACCGCACCAAATCGACTAGATATAAGATTAAGATTCGACGACGATCTGAATAGAACTCTTAAATCGAAGTCCAATCAGATTAGGACTCTTCTCTTCCCGATTATAAATAGAACCCGATACCTCTGGCCGAAACCACAAACTTTTTTTCCAACTCCTAAGACGACGACTTAGAGCCCTAGCCTCAACTCGCCGAGAAAGCCATCGCCGGAGTTCAGCAAAGAAGATCGCTGGAAGAGAGCCCAACGATCTGAGAAGGACCCGAGACCGAGGAGGACGTAAGGTAGGTCTCCAATACCACCTTACAACATCGTTGTGTTTTCTTTGCATCTGTTCTTCGATTCCTTTCGAATATAAGCCTTCTCTTGGACGGATCACTTGTTGATCGGGTTGATCTAAAGACAAGGTCATCGCCACGTCCACATCTGATCCGAACATCTCTGTTTTATCATAAAGCCATGCAAGAACACGAACAAAACCGATCTGATAAAGCTGATCATAGGATAGCATGCATATGCATCATCGCATCTAGTTAAAGTTTGTGCATGATATTGATGTTATGAATCTTGTATGTGCGCGATCCTGTATAGCAGGACAAGCTCAGGGAGCTGTTTACGACGAACTGCAACAACAAGGTTTCGAGATCCAAGAGCAACCGGAACCGCAAGAACAAGGCAAGTGCTCCTTGACCATATTGATCCTATGTTTTGGGTAAAACTGTTTTGTTTTGCAAAAAAAGGTGTGCGTGCTGAGTCAAACATGATGGGAAACCCTTTTATAGGAGTTTACTAGCTTTGATTAAACCACCCTTGTCGCCAGGGAAGTTTATGGGGTATGGTTTTTATTTTTATGCTTCGCTGAGTCCATGGGATTGGGAAGCGAGATAGATGTGTCTAGCTAGCTGCACTCATAATGATACAAGGAAAATTGATGTTGTTAATGAACATGGATCGGAGGGAGATCTAGGCATGCCTGGGTTTGTGAATGAGGTAGCATGAGATGGTGGTTTACTTGCCGTAGATCTAAGGACCGGTTCATGCATGCACATGCCAGGATAACAGTGCCACCACAAGGCCAAGTATGGGTGCGGCTTAGCTGAGTAATTAGGTAAGTTGCTAGATTGTTATGGACTGTGGGAGGCGCGGGGAATGGGAGTCCAGTGAGGACTACCCTGGGAACTGTATGGCACAAGAGGGGGCTCGTGGGTGGGAGAATTGGAGGTTCTAGCCTGCCGGTGAAACCTTAGTGAGTCCATACATCTAGTAGTCCCTTTGTAAAGGCTATTTTGTGATCTCTTGGACATACACCGACGGTTGTGTACTGGTCTCGGTGGCAACAAGGTTGGTCTCGGTGGGAGACGAAGTTGTTTTATGAGATGAGATGGTAGCGAATACGAGGAAGTATTCGTGAGAATGAGGTTGATTGATGACTGGTTATGACATGGAAAGGTAATGAACATAACAGAGGTACGATTGGTATTTTAATACATGTTGGTATTACATTCACTTAAAGATAAGTCGTTGTTTTATCGTGCTTTTTGATAAATAACTTTGCTTTTCTGCAAATGAGCCTTTTATACCTACCTTGCTATGAGCTTCATATCATATTTTCTCGCACTTCTTGAGTACATCATTGTACTCAAACTTGCATTATTATTTCATCAGCAGCAGCAGGAGAAGACTACTATGAAGACCAAGTGGAGCATTAAGGCGTGTGATCTGTTCTCAACCTTGCCTGTAGGAATGGAATAGAGATGGAGTCATCGCTGCTTAGATTTGCTTCCGCATTAGAATAAAGACATCCGCTGCATAGAAATAAAGACTTCCGCTGTGAGCATGAGTCCAAGACTCATGAGACATTGTAATAAACTCTGTTATTCGTGATTATATATATTTTGAATTCAGTTTGTGGAACATATGTGTATGTGTGATAAACATCCTGGGCACACATATGCATTAGTTCTCGGTTCCGTGGTTTTCCACAGAATTGAGGGTGTCACAGATTGGTATCAGAGCCACGGGTTAACAGTAGGTTACACGCCTAGATAGAGATCATAGATTGATATTAGAGCCACAGGTTGACAGTAGGTTACACGCCTAGATAGAAATCATAGATTCATATTAGAGCCACGGGTTGACAGTGGGTTACACACCTAAATAGGAAACACATAGTGGTATCAAAAACCACAGATAGGGGTAGATTACACACCTAGATACAATCACAGATTGGTATTGGACACAGATTGGTAGTTAAGCCACGCTGACCCAACGAAGCATCCTAGGATGCTTAGATTGATCTTGAAACTACCTTGACATAGGAAACCAGCTTTGAATAGGAGTTGTGTGAGCCCTTGTAATGATTGTTGTGAAATGTGTGCTTAGTGTGAGTTGTGGGACGTCTCAAAACGTTGTCCATATCCACACATAAGTAGGAGGAGGTGTGAAATGTTTCGGCACTTGTTCACATCCTCATATGGGCTAATATATATAGTCCAACCCACCTTGATGCATATAGGGGATCTACCTAATCTTCTAACCTTCTATTCTATTTCGTTCTCTCCCACAGATGGTGAGAGGAAACGCCGGCTGAAGGAACGTCCGTGACAACCAAGAGGACGGTCACGAGGAAGTTCATGTTAACCCCGGAGCTGGCGAGAACCACCTGGAACGGTTGATGGCCATGCAGAATCAACTTATGCAAACCATGATCCAAACTTTGGGTCTGTTGCAGGCCAACAACAACAACCCCGTTCCGGCACCACCACCACCACCACCACCACCACCACCGGCTCATAACAGGTTGGGAGAGTTCATGAGGACTCGACCACCCACCTTTGCTCAAGCCAACGACCCCATGGAGGCCGACGACTGGTTGAAATCCATGGAGAAGAAGCTTGCCATAGTGCAGTGCAATGACTGAGAGAAAGTCCTCTTTGCATCGCACCAACTTATGGGAGCTGCCGCTGACTGGTGGGATGCCCTATGTAACGCTCATGTCGACCCGGAGACGATCACTTGGACTGAGCTCAAGGAGAGTTTCCGCTCTCATTACATCCCTGCTGGTGTAATGATGCTCAAGAGACAGGAGTTTGAAGGTCTCCGCCAAGGACAGAAAAGTGTAAATGAGTATCTCAACAAGTTCACACAACTGTCTCGGTATTGCCCCCGAAGATGTCAACTCAGTCCAGAGGAAGCAATACCTGTTCATGAGAGGGTTGAACAACGAGATTCAGGTTCACCTCCTCAACAATGACTACGCAAGCTTTCAGAAGCTGTTTGACAAGGCCATAGTGGTTGAAAACAAGATCCGAGAGATCGAGCGAGAGTGCAAGAGGAAGATGCCATACCAGCCCCAAGGGAGCAACGTACGACCTCGGTACGTGCCCCCAGAAGCACCGCAGTATGGATCAACCACTCCTGCATACCGCCCTAGTCAGCCACCACAGCAACGACCCATTGCACCAGCACCTCGTGTGCCCATGCCTCCTGTGCCCCGACCTAACGTGGGAGCTCCTGTTCAAAACCCCCGCCCCAACGCAACTGCTGCCATAAGCAACAGGGCATGCTTTGCATGCGGAGAAATAGGGCACTTCGCGAACCAGTGCCCAAGGAGAGGCTCTGGACAGCAAGGCAATGTGCCCAAACAGAACCTGCGACCGAACGGAGGGGACAATCAAGGAAACCGGGGACAACAGAACTATGCTCGCGGCAACGTGAACCATGTCTCTGCTGAGGAAGCACAACAGGCTGAGGACGTCGTAATTGGTATGTTCCTTGCCAACTCCGACCCAGCCACCATCTTATTTGATTCTGGAGCATCACATTCCTACATATCATCCAAGTATGTTGCCAAGCATAATCTACCCATATCACATCTAAAATGTGCTATGTTATTTAATTCTCCCGGTGGAGAGATGAGGGCGAATATAGTATGTCAGAAAGTAAGCCTTAAAATAAGGGGGGTAGACTTCCTTGCCAACCTTATTGTCTTGGATTCCCAAGGGATTGATATAATACTCGGAATGGATTGGTTAAGCAAGCGCAACGGGGTAATCCAATGTGCTGAAAGAAGCGTGCAATTAACAAATGAGCACGGCATCCGTGTCGAGTTTGAGTCAGCCCGACAAACAAACGAAAAGGCAATCTTGAGCCACGTCGAAGGAGCAACATTGGACAGCATTCCAGTGGTTCAAGAATTTTCGGACGTGTTTCCAGAGGAACTTCCAGGTATGCCCCCTGATCGGGACATTGAGTTTGCCATTGATTTGGTACCTGGAACTGCACCCATAGCCAAGGGACCCTATAGGATGCCTGTCAATGAACTAGTAGAACTCAAGAAGCAAATCCAAGAGCAGTTGGAGAAGGGTTTTATACGTCCAAGCTCGTCACCATGGGGAGCTCCTGTGCTCTTCGTAGACAAGAAGGATGGAACCCAAAGGATGTGCATGGACTATAGGTCTCTCAATGAGATAACAATCAAGAAAAAATACCCTCTGCCCCGTATAGAGGACCTATTCGACCAAATGAAGGGAGCCAGAGTGTTCTCCAAAATTGATCTTCGGTCGGGATATTTCCAGCTGAAGATTAAGCCCTCTGATATACCCAAGACTGCCTTTCGAACACGGTATGGTTCGTATGAATATACCGTCATGTCTTTTGGGTTAACAAATGCACCCGCATACTTCATGTACCTCATGAACAAGGTGTTCATGGAGTACTTGGATAAGTTCGTCGTGGTTTTTATCGATGACATTATGGTGTATTCAAAAAGTGAGGAGGAGCATGAAGAACATTTGAAATTAACCTTGCAGAAATTGCGTGAGCATCAATTGTATGCCAAGCTTAACTAGTGTCAATTTTGGCTAAAGGAAATATCGTTCCTAGGCCACATTATCTCCGAAGAAGGGGTATCGGTTGACCCCGGTAAAGTGAGAGACGTTCTGATGTGGAACCAACCGCAAAACGTGAGGGATATTCGGAGTTTTCTTGGGATGGCTGGATACTACCGACGCTTCATTAAAGACTTCTCTAAGATAGCATAGCCTATGACGGAGTTGCTAACGAAGGGAAAAGCCTTTCAATGGACACCAGCATGCCTAGGATGTTTTGAGGAACTCAAGAAAAGGCTAACAACAGCACCGGTTTTGGTTTTGCCGGACGTAAGCAAGAGCTTTGACATATATTGTGACGCATCCAGACAGGGGCTCGGATGTGTGCTCATGCAAGAAGGACAAGTGGTAGCCTATGCCTCATGACAATTAAAGAAGCACGAGCTCAATTATCCTACACATGACTTGGAGCTAGCAGCAGTAGTGCATGCATTAAAGATTTGGAGACATTATATCCTTGGTCATCGATGTGAGATCTATACGGATCATAATTTACACAAAGGGACTTGAATTTGAGGCAACGTCGATGGTTGGAACTCATCAAGTATTACGATGTTGGAATCAACTACCACCCTGGGAAGGCCAATGTAGTAGCTGATGCATTGAGCCGAAAGGGAGCATGTCACCAACTCACAGTTCGGGAGCTATCACCCGAACTACGTAAAGAGTTCGAACGGTTATACCTCGGATTCTTGAATAACATAGAAATGATGGAGATCCACTCTTCATTAGAGCAAGAGATAAGAGATGGCCAAGCAACGGATCAGGGGATCAAGGAGATCAAGGAAAGGATCTGACAAGGAATAGAGAAGGATTTCAAAGAAGATGAGAAGGGTACGCTTTGGCTAGGAAGAAGGGTTTGTGTGCCTACGTGAAGCACCTCCTCGACATGATATTGAAGGAGGCACATGATTCACCCTATTCCATACATCCTAGGAGTACCAAAATGTACAAGGACTTGAAGACTTCTTATTGGTGGGATGGTATGAAAAGGGATATAGCCGAATATGTTGCCCTATGCCACACATGCGAACGGGTGAAGGCTGAACATCAAAGACCTGCTGGATTGTTGCAACCTTTGAAGGTAACCGAGTGGAAGTGGGAAGAAATTAGCATGGATTTCATCATCGGATTGCCACGTACTCAGTCGGGTTATGACTCCATCTGTGTAATCGTGGACCGATTGACGAAAACCGCCCATTTTCTCCCTATAAGGGCCAATTACAACGTTGCACAATTAGCCAATGTCACACCTGGTTTCTCCGAAGAAAAACCGAGTGAATATCACATGTATGCCAGGATCATTTTCTCATACATGTGATGACAAATAGTGAAGCATCATTTATTACAAGCCAGGTGTCGAATATAAATAATTCATACATAGCATACGTCTCGATGGACGATAATAAGTTCATGACATATAAATAAAACAGCAGCGGAATATTATTCTTGTGGGCTCCGTCACAGGCGTTGCCCGGGGGACTCCATGAACCTAGAAACCTTCTTCGGGTCCAAAGTCTTGATCATTAAACACCACATCATTCTCTTGACCTGAGCAGCAATATAAACCAACAAATATGCAAGGTTGAGTACCGATGGTACTCAGCAAGTGTGGGAAAATTTTTGTCATGCATGGCTAGAGCAAGGAGAGGTTGAACTCATGGTTAAAGCACTACGCAATTAATACCTATCACCTTAGCTTATTAAGCACCTACATTACTACATAGGTGAAATGGTCCCAATCTCCCAACCCATCATCATAATCAAATAACCATAACATCATTTCCAATGTTAAGCTCCCCGCTTAACATTCTCAACTTCCAAAGCCATCAATCCTCTAATCATGAATAAGTCCAAGCCGCTCTTGACCGTGAGCACGACTGTCATGACAGTTTTGACTCTGCAGAGTTTGCAACACTGTACCCACAGGTAGTGATTTCATCCCCCGTAGCCGGGTGGACTAAAAGAACCTCCATTATGCCAGTGGCCACGAACCACATTCACACTTCCCAGGTGTATAGCCAGGAGATCACTACGAAGCCTTTACAAAGGGATTCCCGACAAGCGTGGGCCCACTAAGGTTTCACCCCTAACAGCATACAAGAGGCTCCAACCCCGCTGCAGTGGCCCCCTCTTGAGCCTTGCGGTTTATAAGTTAGTCCAGCTGACACCTATTCCCCGCACCATCCAACACACCCATACTACGCCGGGGATACACCTAATTAATTGGCGAAGCTGCCCCATCTCAGCATGTGGTTGGCACGGTAAAGCCAGGTTACATGCTCCATGAATCGGTCCTTAGGATCCAGGCAAGTACTAAACACAAACCCGAGTCTTGTGCACCCAGCACCAACCAAATCATCCAACTTGCCTTGATCCCTACCTCTACATAACTCATACAATCTCATTCAAGAGTATGGTAAATAAACTGATGATCTCATATCCCAATTATCCCATTCTAAGCATGGCTAAGCACAAGTAATATGAGTGAATGACATAATAAAACAAATCCCAACCCAAGCTACAAGGAAACAAGATAATGCAATTTTAGGGAAACATCCTAGCATGGGTTTTATATTTCAATTGACAATGCAAATAATTCTATCTACACATCCTAGCATAGGATCAAAGTGGTCAAGGACACTTGCCTTCTTCCTGCTGCTCTGGAAATGGAAAGTCTTGTTCTTGGAAGGGGAGAACATGCTCTAGGGCAGGTTCTATTCATGTCAATACACATAGCAAAAGACAACAACAATCCATAAGACATAGTTCACACTTTCACTTCACACATACATACATATGATAGTCATTCACATTTCCAGGTGTTGTGGTTACTCTACATGTGTTGATTTTTGGTCTACATGCACTTTAAAACATATGTATGTGATTTCTAACTTTTGTATTCAGATTTTCTGTTTGCACACTATATATGAATTTCCAATTTAAACAACTTCTTTAATACACTCTTTTGCTACCAAGTTTGCATGAAAGGTAACTTCCTACTTCAAATGAGTTTTCAGATCTTCTACCAATCCTAAACTGAAGTCTTTGGACTTGGAGACTTCATTTATCATATTCTAGTCATGCATTCCTATTTTCCTATATTTTCATATTTATTTTCTATGCCTAAATGTGAATTTTATTATGAAAATAGTAAGAAACCTCATCTAAACAGAATAGGTTCTGATCTAAAATATTAAATAATATATTTTTGAACTTCTCCTCTGATGTGAACTAATTTAAATTCATTTTTCCAATTTTTAGAATTATTTCCTAGCCTAAAATATGTTTATATACTAATAAATATGAACAATCAACTAGACAGATTCATTTCAGCTTAAAATCTACTTTTAACTCATTCTAAAGTTTCCCAAGTGCTAGGAGAGTTTAAATTTGAATTTACAATGTGTTTGTCTCACCTTTTAAATTTTAAATCATAATCACATAATCAAATTCTTAAATTTAATATGATATAGGGTTAAAAAGGTAAACTCTCCCCACCATAGGGTCTATTATATTATTTCATAAATTTCCAGGGGTCTAACTACACATAACAGAGGGGTTTCCGTAATTTTTATTAAGTCCAGGGGCTAAAACTGATTTTTAATTGAATTTACATAAATTTCTGAAGTTCTAGGGGCTAGATCAGAAGTTTTTGGGGCTAGCTCGTATTTTCCGAGATCCCCAGGGGGTAGCGCATAAGAATCCCGGTCTTTATAATGCGGGGCTGACGTGGACCGTCTGATTTAAAACAGACGGCTGAGATTATAACGTCGAACCGGTACGCGGGGATTTAAATTCTACCGTGCGATTTAAAATAGACGGCCCTCAAGCCGCCACGTCACTCTGATCGAGCGCGGGCGGCGCGCGGCGGCGGGAGGCGGCGATCTCGCCGGAAAACTTCGGATCTTCGTCAATTCTTCCTAAAACTGGGATTTCATGGCATAGATCGGTAGAGGGGAGGTTGGGGATCTCACCTCGGGGTTTTTCTTAAGCTCGGAGGTCCTAGAAAGCGGTCGGCGACGAGGTCCGAGGTGAATTCCCGGCGATGCTCGTCGGCGCTGTGTTTGAAGCGCAAACCACCGAGTTTTCTGCACCTGCGTGATTCCTCGGAGGCGGTGGAACACGTTCGGCGTGTTAGATCAGAGAACCCGAGCAGAGATCGAGAGAAAACGGTGATCGGAGCTTCGGTTCTCACCAGGAGGAAAAACAGCCGTTCGCGGGTGAAAATCGGGACGATGCCGGTGTTTATATAGCCGTGGGAGGGCGGCGTTCGGTTGTGATCGAGTTTGCGTCGTCCAGAACCGAAATTTGGCTGGGATACGCGAGTATCCAGGGTGGTTTCGATTCGGGAGGAGAGAGGAGTCCCGGTCGGCCGAGCGCGCGCGCGAGGAGGAAGAAGATGGCAGGCCCCACACGTCAGTGAGAAGAAAGCGGGGCGCGCGGCTGCGTGCTGGCGCGGGGGGTGAGGTGGGCCGGCTGGTGGGTTTCGGCCCACTGGCCGGGGGTTTGTTTTTTTCTTTTTCTTTTTTTGTTTTGAGTTTAATTTGAATTTGAATTTCTGCACCACATGCAATATGTCCAAAATTTTTTAAATTCCCCCCTTAACAGGTTTTGGGGTGTTACAGCTCTACCCCCCTTAAAAGAAATCTCGTCCTCGAGATTGGTGGTTCTAAGAAAACAATTCCGGAAACTGTGCCTTAAGTTCGTCTTCTCGCTCCCATGTGGCTTCCTCTTCCGAATGATGCTTCCACTGCACCTTGCACATCCGGATTCTTTTATTTCTTGTGAGGCGCTCCATTGTCTCCAAAATCTTGGATGGTTGCTCAGCATAAGACAGATCCTCAGCTACGTCAACCTCATTCATGGGTAACATCTCTTCAGGTGTTCTCAGACATTTCTTGAGCTGTGACACATGGAATACGTCATGCACATCCGATAGGTGAGCCGGTAATTCTAGTTGATATGCCACTTCCCTTTCACCTTGAACCGACGAAGTCCTCGAATAGGGGACACCTTGAGGTAGACATAGTCCTCCACGTTGAAAACGAGCTCTCTTCTTCTTACATCGGCATAACTCTTTTGTCGTGTCTATGCTATCCTCAAGTTGTTGCGAATTTCCCTCACTTTTGCCTCGGCTTCTTGTAGTACTTCGTGTCCAAACACTATGCTTTCCCCCGTTTGGTTCCAAAATAGTGGAGTTCTACACTTCCTCCCGTACAAAGCTTCAAATGGTGACATCTTCATACTAGCCTGATAGCTGTTGTTATAGGAGAACTCCGCATACGGTAAGTTCTTATCCCAACTCCGATTGTTTTTGAGTGCACACGCTCTCAGCATATCCTCAAGGATCTGATTGGTTCTTTCCGTCTGCCCGTCAGTTTGGGGATGATAGGCAGAACTAAAATTCAGATGGGTTCCCATGGTTTCATGCAACTTCTGCCAGAACCTTGAGGTGAACTGTGTCCCTCGATCCGACACTATCTTCTTTGGCACTCCATGGTAACACATGATCCTTGACATGTACAACTCCGCCAATTTGGATCCGCTGTAGCTTTCTTTCACGGGGATGAAATGAGCTACCTTGGTTCGCCTGTCGATGATGACCCATATCGAATCATATCCTGATTGAGTCCTGGGTAATCCCACTATGAAATCCATACCAATTTCTTCCCATTTCCATTCAGGCACTTTAAGTGGTTGCAATAATCCCGTGGGTCGTTGATGTTCTGCTTTCACCAACTGACATGTGTCACATAGGGCAACATGTTCTGCGACATCTCGCTTCATGCCATACCACCAATACCTGCTCTTGAGGTCATGGTACATCTTTGTACTCCCAGGATGAATGGAATAGTCTGAATCATGAGCCTCCTTCAAAATCGATTCACGGATCTCCTTTACTTCAGGCACATAGATTCTTTTCCCGTGCCACACCGTACCTTGTTCATCCTCTCTGAAACCAGGGGCTTTATTTTCCTTGATGAGTTGTCGGATTTCTTGTATCTTCTCATCATTCTTTTGACCATCGCATATGTCTCGCTCTAAGGTGGAGTCCACTTCCATGGTAACGGTTTCACCACTATTCACCAGACATAGGTTGAGTCTTATAACCTCTTCCTTCAATTCTGCAGGCATCTCCTTCAAGCTCAACCTATTGACCTGCACTTTCTGGCTTAAAGCATCTGCCACGACATTCGCTTTCCTAGGATGATAGTTGATGCCCACATCAAAGTCGTTGATTAGCTCTAACCATCTCCTTTGTCTGAGGTTGAGATCTGGCTGTGTGAAAATGTACTTTAAGCTCTTATGATCCGTATATATCTCTGTCCTCTTCCCCATCAAGTAATGCCGCCAAATCTTCAACGCGTGTACTACTGAAGCTAGCTCTAGGTCATGTGTAGGATAGTTCTTCTCGTGTTTCCGGAGCTGCCGGGACGTGTAAGCCACGACATGCCCCTCTTGCATGAGAACACATCCCAACTCGTTTCCGGGGGCATCGCAGTACACCGAAAAGTTTTTTTGCATATCTGGCATAACTAGCACTGGGGCTGTTGTCAATCTCTTCTTCAGTTCCTGGAAACTCGTCTCGCACTGCGACGTCCATGTGAATGTGATTCCCTTTTCCAACAGTTTGGTGAGGGGTCTCGAAATCTTGGAGAAACCCTCGATAAACCGTCGATAGTATCCAGCCAATCCTAAGAAGCTTCGAAATTCCCCGACATTCTCAGGGGTCTTCCACTTCTGTACATCCTCGATTTTGGCGGTATCTACGGAGATTCCTCCCTCCGAGATTATATGTCCTAAGAAGGGAACTCCCTTCAGCCAAAACTCACACTTGCTCAACTTGGCATATAGTTGATGTTCTCTCAGCTTCTGCAACACCAACCTTAGATGTTTCTCATGTTCCTCTTCATCTTTGGAGAAGACAAGAATGTCATCTATGAAAACCACCACAAATTTGTCCAGATACTCCATGAATACCTTGTTCATGAGATACATGAAGTATGTCGGGGCATTAGTTAGCCCGAAAGGCATGATGGTGTATTCATACAGTCCGTACCGAGATACGAAAGCTGTCTTTGGAATATCAGTTTGCCTTATCTTAAGTTGGTGGTATCCCGACCTGAGATCAATTTTCGAAAACACACAAGCTCCCCTCAACTGATCAAATAAGTCTTCAATGCGGGGTAATGGGTACTTGTTCTTGATGGTTACTTCATTCAAGGCACGGTAGTCTACGCATAACCTTTGGGTTCCGTCCTTCTTCGGCACAAATATCACTGGAGCTCCCCATGGTGAGGACCTAGGACGAATATACCCCTTCTCCGTCAATTCTCTTAAATGATCCTTGAGTTCTCCCAGCTGCTTGGAGTTCATCCGATAAGGTCTCTTGTATATTGGAGCTGTTCTAGGCACTAGCTCAATCACGAATTCCACTTCACGATCGGGAGGCATACCTGGCAACTCCTCTGGAAAAACGTCCGGATATTCCATGATAATCCTGATGTCCTCCACTTTCACCTCAACTTGATTTAATTTAATGTCCCTCCTAGGCTCTTGTATTGTTATGAACTTTACTCTTGTGCCACTAGGGTGAGTTAGTTCCACCGTTCTGGTCGAACAATGGGTGATTCCCTTATGTTTGGTCAACCAATCCATGCCCAAAATAATATCTATCCCTTATGTTTCCTTGCTGCAGCCCCAAGAACTCCTTTCTCTTGTTTTTAAGTTCACCCCTTGGTATGTAATGGTTGCTGAAGCTACGCTTGAACTCTTCCCAAGTGATGTTCTCAGGGTCATGATGGGTGGCCACGTAAGCGGTCCACCAACCAGCAGCAGGTCCATGCAATTGGTGAGAGGCAAACAGCACCCTCTCATACCCTTGGCACTGTATGATCCTCATCTTGCTCTCAATGGTCTTTAGCCAGTCATCTGCCTCCAGGGGTTCAGCAGCACTTGCAAACTTCGGAGGTTGAGTTCCTAGAAACTCACTCAACCTTGGTTGGCGTGGTGCAGCTTGTGGAGGTGGAGCTTGGTGCAAGTTGGCCACCACTTGAGTCAGGTTCTGGATGAGCTGATTTTGATTCTCAAGCATTTGGTGGATGGGATCAACTCCTTCACAGCGACCACCCCTGTCTTGGCCTCCAGAAAGATGAGGGTTGCCGGCCTCATCGTTGTTGTTGGCGGGGTTGGCACCACGACCCTTTCCTCTTCCGGCCATCTATCATGATTAACCAGATGTTAATTTAAAGCATTACGTATTAACTTACCATTTTTTGCTTGTTTAAACTTTAAGATTTTGAGAACTTATTTCATTTATATTTTCTGAGGATTTCATGTCTTACGTGAACATAAATGCACTCTTAATTCATATGGGTTCACACACCAAAGCAAAACAACCTGAAGACGAGGTTGTGGACAGGCGCCCATGGCTTCCACAACTCTCGTCACACACCAAGCATTAAAACACCATTAACTAAGGTAACGACTCGACTACTCGACATCCTGCTAAACTAAGGGAAGGACTTTATACTACTCGTATCACTGAGCTGGCTCCTCGGGATCTTCCTCATTATTGCGGCTACCTTCTGACTCTGCTTTGGGTGGGGAGGCTGCTGGTGGAGAAGTGCGACGACGCCTGATCGCCCGGCGATCTGGGGAGTCAGGAGTCCATGTGTCATTCACAGTGACACACAGTTCATTCCCATCTCCTCTTTCTCTCGCCCTCAAGCAGGCTCGAAGCAACGCCTCGGTTTCCTTCAGGGTGTCACGAACATCCTGAAGCTCCTGCTGAC
The DNA here is from genome assembly GCA_030760725.1 of Neostapfia colusana. NCBI lineage: Eukaryota > Viridiplantae > Streptophyta > Magnoliopsida > Poales > Poaceae > Neostapfia > Neostapfia colusana. Next base: position 30,173,608 of record JASWHV010000005.1, on the reverse strand, counting down.
ACTCCTGCAGTCGAGTGTTGAGCATAGCAGCATCCTCTAAGCACAAGTCCATGTGCTCATGGGAAGTCCCCTGTTGCACTGGCGGGTACATGTACTCTGTTGTACCACTCTCGTGCTGGAGGACATACATGTACTCAGTCCTGTCCAGGTGACGACGATAGATGTGACTCTGACAGGTGATTGCCTCCTAGGTGACATCCTTCTCCGCATCGTCTTGTGTCGCTCGACAAGCTGGAGAGCGGTGGATCTTGAGCAGCTGATTTTCGTGGATAATCCTCATCTCTGAACTCCATTCTTCCCTCTTCTCACGGATGGTCCTGGTGGAGCTATAGTGTATGATTAGCTTGCCAGTGTTGCCGGCGGCTTGGAGCATGCATCGAAGACGGCGCAACAAGCCTCCTACTGCCAATCCGTAGGAGAGGTACGTCACCGGACGGCTCTCCTCTCTCAGTGCAAGGGCAACTACGGGAACACTCTCTCCGGTGGACTTGCGAGCGGTGCGGATCATGCGAACCATCTAAAACATAAAGCACTTAAACTTAAGTTAGATAAGGTTTTAAACAAAAATCCTTTGAATAAAAGTTGGGTAAGATGAATAAAGTGACCCCATTAAATAACACTTTTCAACCCACACCTTTGTAAAATAGTTTTTAAGAAAATAGGGTCCTTAAATACGTCCATTTCTACCTAGGTCCACGTTCCTACGGGCAACCTTGGCTCTGATACCACTTCTGTCACACCCGGTTTCTCCGAAGAACAACCGAGTGAATATCACATGTATGCCAGGATCATTTTCTCATACATGTGATGACAAATAGTGAAGCATCATTTATTACAAGCCAGGTGTCGAATATAAATAAGTCTTACATAGCATACGTCTCGATGGACGATAATAAGTTCATGACATATAAATAAAACAGTAGCGGAATATTATTCTTGTGGGCTCCGTCACAGGCGTTGCCCGGGGGACTTCATGAACCTAGAAACCTTCTTCCGGTCCAAAGTCTTGATCATTAAACACCACATCATTCTCTTGACCTGAGCAGCAATATAAACCAACAAATATGCAAGGTTGAGTACCGATGGTACTCAGCAAGTGTGGGAAAATTTTTGTCATGCATGGCTAGAGCAAGGAGAGGTTGAACTAATGGTTAAAGCACTACGCAATTAATACCTATCACCTTAGCTTATTAAGCACCAACGTTACTACATAGGTGAAATGGTCCCAATCTCCCAACCCATCATCATAATCAAATAACCATAACATTATTTCCAATGTTAAGCTCCCCGCTTAACATTCTCAACTTCCAAAGCCATCAATCCTCTAATCATGAATAAGTCCAAGCCGCTCTTGACCGTGAGCACGGCTGTCATGACAGTTTTGACTCTGCAGAGTTTGCACCACTGTACCCACATGTAGTGATTTCATCCCCCGTTGCCGGGTTGACTAAAAGAACCTCCATTATGCTAGTGGCCACGAACCACATTCACACTTCTCAGGTGTGTAGCCAGGAGATCACTACGAAGCCTTTACAAAGGGATTCCCGACGAGCGTGGGCCCACTGAGGTTTCACCCCTAACAGCATACAAGAGGCTCCAACCCCGTTGCAGTGGCCCCCTCTTCAGCCTTGCGATTTATAAGGTAGTCCAGCTGACACCTATTCCCCGCACCATCCAACACACCCATACTACGCTGGGGATACACCTAATTAATTGGCCAAGCTGCCCCATCTCAGCATGTGGTTGGCACGGTAAAGCCAGGTTACATGCTCCATGAACCGGTCCTTAGGATCCAGGCAAGTACTAAACACAAACCCGAGTCTCGTGCACCCAGCACCAACCAAATCATCCAACTTGCCTTGACCCCTACCTCTACATAACTCATAACATCTCATTCAAGAGTATGGTAAATAAACTGATGATCTCATATCCCAATTATCCCATTCTAAGCATGGCTAAGCACAAGTAATATGAGTGAATGACATAATAAAACAAATCCCAACCCAAGCTACAAGGAAACAAGATAATGCAATTCTAGGGAAACATCCTAGCATGGGTTTCATATTTCAATTGACAATGCAAATAATTCTATCTACACATCCTAGCATAGGATCAAAGTGGTCAAGGACACTTGCCTTCTTCCTGCTGCTCTGGAAATGGAAAGTCTTGTTCTTGGAAGGTGAGAACTTGCTCTGGGGCAGGTTCTATTCATGTCAACACACATAGCAAAAGACAACAACAATCCATAAGACATAGTTCACACTTTGTGAGACCTATGTGTGCTGAATACATTGGCAATTAGGATAAAAGTTAGTATTAACCTTCAAAGTTTTGAATATTGCCAAAACATTATTCTGTGGCAAGGTCCGACAAGTTCTTTGTTAGGTCCGCCAAGTGTTGGCAAGGTCCGACACGAGGTCCGGAGAGCTCCTGCAAGGTCCGGAGAGCTTCTGTGAGGTCCGGAGCTTGTTTTTAGGGAGCTCCCGTGAAGTTCAACTCGTAGAACTGCAGCATCTTGTTTTTGCTTTTAACTCGCAATGTTTCAAACTTGCTTTATGGGAAGGTTTGCTTAGTATTAATTTGCTAAGTTTTTGGTGTGTTTTGGTGGTTATGGATGTTATCATTTGATATGGTTTGCAACATGCTTATGTGACGTGCTCATGTAAGGTGTTGTGGTTTTCGAACTAACGTGAGTCAAGTCGAGGACTTGTGCTCGGAAGAATTGGTTGTTTATTCATGTGCAGGTGTTGCTTGAGTTCAAGACATGGATGGTGACGGGATCCTTGGACTAGTCTCATGGAGGAGATGAGGTTCCAACAACCAAGTTCGGGAGGAGCTGTGGTTGAGTTGATCGGGAGGTCGCGCAGCATGTTTGGATCAAGGGCAGTGCATATGAAGGTTGTGTGTACGTCTTTGGAAGGTGTTTGCACATGTGCAAGGAGTGCATGGACGTGGGAACATTGTTCCAAGGCGTGATGAAGAGAATTGGACGTAAAGAATTTGTCGGAAAGGTCCAACTGGCTGGATTGCGTACTCAGGCTGAGGCTGAGTCGGATATGGCTCAAATATGGAAGATTTGAGTTGGTTATGATAGGATTTCGTGCTAGGCACGAAGTTGAGTTGTTTCAGGAATGTTTAGGACGTTCCTAAGGTGTTTGGATGTCTCACGATTGCTTCTATCTGCAAATAGGAGAGTCCTGAGCAGTTATGGTAAGTTAGGATACGAGTCGAGTCCTAGATTGGATTGTTTAGCCTGAGGGCTGGCTATAAAAGCAAGGGAGGCCAGAGCTCTCGTGGGTAGAGAACTTTGGGCTGTTCCTCTTGTGTTTCTATTGAATAAAGTTCATAGTTTCGAGGAGTTTTTGTGCCTTGTTCGTCCGACTTGTTTTTCGTCAAGTCTTTCTCGCCGAGTTTCTGGACAGACCGACGTTGCTTCGGTGTTTCGTTCATAACTTGAGTTTTACAGATCCGATTGACGTGATTCTTTTTGGGTTGTCTTCACAACCCAATTATCTATCATATGTGAAATTTTCACGAGCTTCAGATCTGTAGTTCTTGAGATACACGAGTTTCTTTGCAGCGTTGCAGATCTGTTTTATATCGGGTAGAACAGATTGATCTTCGTTTAATGTTTTGATCGTATCTCAAGTTTTACTTCGTGTTTTCAAGTGATTCTTGTTGAATTAGATCCGTAACTTGATTCTCTACCTCTCTACTGGATTTGTCACGGTTGAACACGTTTGAAAACACTTGCACACACAGTTTCTTTAACCGATTGATTTTTTTGCTGAGGGGTTTTTGTTGTTTCCGCTGCGAAAAGTTTTAATCTACCATTCACCCCCCTCTGGTAGCTTTTCACGTGCTCTTCGATCCTACAATTGGTATCAGAGCCAAGGTGCTCTAATATTTTTGATTTGCACGTGTTTTGACTAACCATCATGGAGAAGTACTCCGCAAAACCTTGTGTGTTCAATGGCATAGATTTTCAGGTTTGGAAGGCGCGGATGGAGGCCTACATACAGGCACAAGGCTTCGCCATATGGGAAAAGGTCTACTGGAACTTCGATGTACCACCCAACAATCAAGTTACGGCTGCGAACATGAGAGATGTTGACAACAACAACAAGGCTCGTAACTTGATCATCCAAGGATTGACTCAAAGCGACTTCGACCATGTTGCACACCTCCGATCTGCATATGATGTTTGGAAAGCTCTTTGTGACTACCATGAAGGATCCAATACGATCAAGGAGGTAAGGAATGATATGTTCAAGAAAGAATACATACGTTTTGAGATGCAACCCGGTGAGTCAATTGACGACCTTTTTGCTCGCTTTAATAAAATTCTCAGCAACTTGCGTAGTGTCAATGTTAACTTTTCAGATGCTGAAAATGCTAGACAATTGTTAGGAGCATTAGATATGTCAATTTGGGAGATGAAAGTTACATCTATTCGTGAATCTACTGTCATGAGTTCTCTTACTTTAGACATGCTTTATTCTAAATTGAAAACTCATGAAATTGACATCATCTCACGTAAAAACCCCAACAAGTCTATTGCATTTGTTTCGCAACGTGACATGTCTAGTTCTAGTCAATCATCATCTAGTGGTGCACTCTCTTTGCTGTCCTCTCTAACCCTTGAACAGATTGAAGAGTTTCCAGAGGAGGAGCTTGCACTCATCTCTACTCGGTTCTCAAAAGCATTGCAAAATGTGAGAACTAGAAGGAGAGGAAGCTCCGGATCTCAACGATGTTTTGAATGTGGTAAGACAGGACATTTTCGTACGGAGTGCCCTAACCTTTCAGGTCCGACTTCACGTGAAGAAAAGCAAACAAGGCCGAAGAAATCGTTTGCAAAGAATAAGAAGAAGAAAGATTTATCAATGCGCAACATAGTGCATAGTATGATCTCTGCACTTCAAGATTTCGGCTCAAGTGATGTGGACACCGGTAGTGATGAAGATGAAGAAGCTATGGCAAATTTGTGTTGCATGGCGAGCAAGTCAAGTTCAAGCTCCGAGGAGGCAGAACACAACAGCGACGATGAAGAGGTATGTCCCACTTGCGAAGAAATGTGTGATGCTATTTCTCGTGCCACTGTTATATTAAAGAAAAAGGAAATAAAACTTAGAAACAATACTGTTTAAATTGAATCACCAGAATCTGAAATTAATCGTTTAAAAACTTTGATTCCTAGTGATGATTCTTGTTCCTCATGTGATTTGATTTATGAACAATTATCCTCTTTAAGAAGTGCACACGCATCTACACTTGATAAACTTGAACTTGAAATTGAAAAGAACAAAGAGCTTGCTGCACTTAACGATAAAAATTTGAAAGATGCTTGTTGTTCTACAATTGATTTGCATTGTTCTTCATGTGATGATCTGAATAAGAAACTAAATGATGCTATGAATGAGATTTCTATTTTGAACAATGCTTTACGTGTGCATGAAGTTAAATATTGTTCAAATTGCAAACTAAAAGGAAAAACTTCATGTGAAAACTGCTTTGATCTGTCCAATAAACTTGATGACATGCATAGGACACTAGATCGGTTTTCTAATGCAAATAAGAACCTAAACTTGCTGCTGAATTCTTCCAAGTCTTGTAATGATAAAACTGGTTTAGGTTTTAATTCTCATGCTCATGCTAAGGCACACCCACCTAAAGTTGTAAAGTCATTAGGAAGCGGTTTGATTCAAACAGCTCCTAGACAAAAAGAGGTGGTTTTCAAATCTGCAGGAGTACTGTCCCATTTGGGTTCTAATAAACGTGTTGCTTGCTCATCTAGACATGATAATAAGGTTATTTTTCATTGTACCTACTGTGGTAGAGATGGTCATGTCATGGATTTTTGTTATAGACTAGCTAAACACGATAAGAAACAAAGAATACTTGCTAGATCACATAACAACCAAGCAAAATCTGCTAGACCGAATGTTCGGAGCTTGCAACCTGCTGTAATGAGTCAAAAACTTGCTCCCGGACCTACTGTTTTTTTGTGCTACATATAACACATCTTCTAAGTCAGTAGTTGGGAACAAAAATTTTCGATGTTTGGCTCATAAACCTGCTGTACCTTCTCAGCTTTCGCGTGTTATTCCTGCTGGACGTCGTGTGACTCAGTACTGGATTCCTAAAAGTCTTTTAACTAACCCCAGTATTGTGTCATCGACGTATTGTGCTGCTGTGTAAGTTTCACGTTTGAGGAAGGAGAACATTTGGATTGTGGATTCAGGTTGTTCACGCCACATGACCGGTAACAAAGAATGGTTCTCCTCTCTCTCTTTTGTGTCACATGTAGAAAATGTTACTTTCGCCGATAACTCTTCTACTCCCATAATTGCTAAAGGTTTGGTTAGAGTAAACAATCTCTACACTTTGAAAGATGTGGCACTTGTTAAAAATTTGAAATACAACTTGCTTTCGGTTTCACAATTGCTAGATGAAAATCTAGAGGTTAGCTTTGCTAAAAATTGCTGCAAGGTTGTAGATTCAAAAGGTGAGCTTTTGATTAACATGTCTAGGTTTGGAAGAGTTTTTAAAGCTGATTTTGATTTTTCAACTTCTAAGCATCGGTGTCTAGTTGCTAATGATACAAAGGATCTATATTTTTGGCATCGTAGACTTGGTCACATAGGCTTTGATCATCTCACTCGTGTTAGTGCTCTCGATCGCATACGTGGGCTGCCGAAGCTTAAAAAGGACAATGATATTGTGTGCTCTTCTTGTAGACATGCTAAGTTTGTTTCAGGTTCACATGCTCCTCTCACAATGACCATGACAGCTGAACCGGGAAAACTTTTACATCTTGACACAGTAGGTCCGACACGTGTTCAATCCTTCGGAGGTAAATGGTATGTGCTTGTGATTGTTGATGATTATTCCAGATATTCTTGGGTTTATTTTATGGCATCTAAGAATGAAGCTTTTAGTCATTTTAGAACTTTATTTCTTAGATTATCTATTGATCACCCAGGATCACTAAAAGCAATTAGAAGTGATAACGGAACTGAATTTAAAAACCAATCCTTTGATCACTTTTGTGTTGAAAATGGAATAGATCATCAATACTCTTCACCCTATGTACCAGAACAAAATGGTGTCGTAGAAAGAAAGAACAGGACCTTAGTTGAGATGGCTAGGACTATGCTTGATGAATATCAAACTCCTAGGAAATTTTGGGCTGATGCAATTGCCACCGCTTGTTATGTCTCAAATCGTGTTTTCTTGCGTGCTAAGTTTGGAAAAAACCCATATGAGCTCCGGTTTGGACATAGGCCTAGTGTTACACACTTTAGGATTTTTGGTTGCAAATGCTTTGTTAAGAAACATGGTAATCTTGATAAATTTGAAGCTAGATCTGTTGATGGCATGTTTCTTGGTTATCCATGTCATACTAGAGGCTACCGTGTGCTTTTACTTGACACTAACAAAATTGTGGAGACTTGCGAGATTTCTTTTGATGAAGCTAGCCCAAGTACTAGCTCCAATATTGCAGGTCCGGATCCATATCCGTAGGGGAAGAGTATTTTTATTGAAGAAGATGAAGAAGTGGTGCTGCTGCCCGAAAACTCGGAAGTAAATAACGATCAAGCTGCTGATTTTGCACCAAAACCAGCACCAACAGTCACTACTGCTGGTTCGGACCTTCCTCAATCAACAAGCTCTCCTATTCAAAGGTTCGAACATGAAGAAGAAGGTGCTTGTGAAGTGTCTACTCCCCTCCGAGTACTTAAAAGTCATCCTCCACAACAAATCATTGGAAGCTTGCATGAACGAGTCACTCGGTCCAGGTTTTGCGATCCAAACTCTCATGCTCATTCTGCTTTTGTTGCTTCTTTTGAACCCAAGGATATATCACTCGCACTCACTAATGAATATTGGATTAATGCCATGCAAGAAGAGTTAGAAAATTTTGAAAGAAATAATGTTTGGAAACTTGTACCTCCACCTCAAGGTCACATATTAATTGGAACTAAATGGGTATTTAAAAATAAGCAAAGTGAGGATGTGGTTGTGGTTAGGAATAAAGCTAGGTTGGTTGCTCAAGGTTTCACTCAAATTGAAGGTCTAGATTTTGATGAAACATTTGCTCCTGTTGCTAGATTAGAAGCTATAAGAATTTTATTAGCATTGCTGCATCTAAAGGTTTCAAGTTATATCAAATGGATGTTAAAAGTGCTTTTCTTAATGGCTACATAGAGTAGGAGGTTTATGTTAAGCAGCCACCGGGTTTTGAAAATCCAAATTTTCCTAATCATGTTTACAAACTGTCCAAAGCCTTGTACGGTCGAAAACAAGCCCCTAGAGCATGGTATGATAGGTTAAAAACATTCCTACTTGGAAAGGGGTTTACCATGGGCACGGTTGATAAAACTCTTTTTGTACTTAAGCATGGCAATGACTCGTTATTCGTTCAAGTGTATGTGGATGATATTATCTTTGGTTGTGCTTCTCATGATCTCGTGTCCAAGTTTTCAGCTATGATGAGTTCAGAATTTGAGATGAGTATGATGGGAGAACTCACATACTTTTTGGGGCTGCAAATCAAGCAAACAAAAGAAGGAACTTTTGTGCATCAAACTAAGTATACAAAGGACCTTCTTAAGCACTTCAACATGGACAAATGCAAGCCTCTTCGGACACCAATGGGAACAGCAACAACACTTCAACTTGACGAAGATGGTGACCCGGGCAATAAAAAAGAATACAGAAGTATGATTGGATCACTTTTGTATCTCACGGCGTCAAGACCAGACATACAATTCAGCGTATGTCTTTGTGCATGTTTTCAAGCTTCTCCACGTGCTTCATATCGCCAAGCCATCAAAAGGATTCTCAGGTACCTACATGGAACTCAAGAATTTGGCATTTTTCTTCCTTCTTCCTCAACCGTTTCTTTGAAAGCTTTTTCGGATGCTGGTTTTGGGGGTTGTAGGATTGATAGGAAAAGTACTTCGGGTGCTTGTCATTTTCTTGGTAATTCACTTGTTGCTTGGTCCTCTAGAAAACAAAGTTCAGTTGCACAACCCACGGCCGAATCTGAATATGTAGCTGCGGCTAGCGCTTGCTCACAAATTCTTTGGATTGTTCAAACACTTAAGGACTATGGGGTTGATTTAGATAGTGTTCCACTGTTTTGTGATAACACTAGTGCAATTTGTATTGCTAAAAACCCCGTGAAACACTCTAGAACTAAGCACATTGACATTAGGTATCACTTTCTTCGTGATAATGTTGAAAAAGGAAACATTGTGCTTCACCATGTCGATACCGAACAACAATTGGCTGATATTTTTACAAAACCTTTGGATTTCACTCGTTTTTGTTTCATTCGTAGTGAAATAGGGGTTATGCATCCTCATGGCTTAAATTGAGGGGGAGTTTTTGAAACTTTGAAAGTCTATGTGTGAATCTGAAACTAAAATAATATGAGCATAGTATTTCATACATATATGACTTTGTGATTCCTTTTACAGGCTGAAAGTTCTTACTACATTACTCATGTTATACATTTTGTAGTTTTTGCCATGACTAGTAATTGGAATAATTACTTACACTAAATCTGGTCATGATCGAACTTTCTTGCTGTTTTGAACTTGTTGCGTGCTCACAAGTGCTTTTAATTATAAAAAATTAATCAAGTGATCAGCTCACGTGTTGAGTTTTCAAATAAAAATTGAGAAAAGATCAATAGAATATGCATGCATCGCACTTCTTCTTTTGAGATTGCTTATCATTGCACTAAGATATGAACTTGGAAGGAATTGTGTATGACTAAAACCATGTCCTTAAGCTTCTGATTGTCAAATGACATAGGCTTGGCTTGGTTGGTTAGAATAAGGCTGATGCGGCATATAATCTCTTGCAAATATCATATGATCAACTTTGTGCCTTAAATGATTATGAATAATAAAAATGCAGCAACAAGTGTCATGTTTTCAGGTTTTGAAATAGTTGAGTAAGGGAGATCATGACTTGCTTAAACTGAAAAATACATTTGATCTCTAGCATGGCTTACACTACTTTATGTATCTCATTGATGTGATGGTGTAAGTAAGCTGATAGTATGACTTGGATGAGCTTTGTTTTGTATGTATATGTTATAATATGCTAATAACATTTAAAAATTTCTCTTTTGAACCTTGCTGAATACATTGTCAAAGGGGGAGAAATATGTATAAGGAGAGATTTTTTTACACTTTACATATGTTATACACTTTCTTCCTTCTCTGATTTTAAAAAATGGGGAGAAATTAATAAAGGGGGAGAAATGAGTTTTCAAAGCTTTTCAAAACTTTTCATAAGCCAATGTTCAGATTTTAATTGGTGTTGCCAATGCATTCATCAAGGGGGAGATTGTGAGACCTATGTGTGCTGAATACATTGGCAATTAGGATAAAAGTTAGCATTAACATTCAAAGATTTGAATATTGCCAAAACATTCTTCTGTGGCAAGGTCCGACAAGTTCTTTGTTAGGTCCGCCAAGTGTTGGCAAGGTCCGACGCAAGGTCCGGAGAGCTCCTGCAAGGTCCGGAGAGCTTCTGTGAGGTCCGGAGCTTGTTTTTAGGGAGCTCCCGTGAAGTTTAACTCGTAGAACTGCAGCGTTTTGTTTTTGCTTTTAACTCGCAATGTTTCAAACTTGCTTTATGGGAAGGTTTGCTTAGTATTAATTTGCTAAGTTTTTGGTGTGTTTTGGTGGTTATGGCTGTTATCATTTGATATGGTTTGCAACATGCTTATGTGACGTGCTCATGTAAGGTGTTGTGGTTTTCGAACTAACGTGAGTCAAGTCGAGGACTTGTGCTCGGAAGAATTTGTTGTTTATTCATGTGCAGGTGTTGCTTGAGTTCAAGACATGGCTGGTGACGGGATCCTTGGACTAGTCTCAGGGAGGAGATGAGGTTCCAACAACCAAGTTCGGGAGGAGCTGTGGTTGAGTTGATCGGGAGGTCGCGCAGCATGTTTGGATCAAGGGCAGTGTATATGAAGGTTGTGTGTACGTCGTTTGAAGGTGTTTGCACATGTGCAAGGAGTGCATGGACGTGGGAACATTGTTCCAAGGCGTGATGAAGAGAATTGGACGTAAAGAATTGGTCGGAAAGGTCCAACCGGCTGGATTGCGTACTCAGGCTGAGGCTGAGTTGGTTATGATAGGATTTCGTGCTAGGCACGAAGTTGAGCTGTTTTAGGAATGTTTAGGACGTTCCTAATGTGTTTGGAAGTCTCACGATTGCTTCTATCTGCGAATAGGAGAGTCCTGAGCAGTTATGGTAAGTTAGGATACGAGTCCAATTAGGAGTAGGAGTCCTAGATTGGATTGTTTGGCCTGAGGTCTGGCTATAAAAGCAAGGGAGGCCAGAGCTCTCATGGGTAGAGAACTTTGGGCTGTTCCTCTTGTGTTTCTATTGAATAAAGTTCATAGTTTCGAGGAGTTTTTGTGCCTTGTTCGTCCGACTTGTTTTTCGTCAAGCCTTTCTCGCCGAGTTTCTGGACAGACCGACGTTGCTTCGGTGTTTCCTTCGTAACTCGAGTTTTACAGATCCGATTGACGTGATTCTTTTTGGGTTGTCTTCACAACTCAATTATCTATTATCTGTGAAATTTTCACGAGCTTCGGATCTGTAGTTTTTGAGATACACGAGTTTCTTTGCAGCGTTGCAGATCTGTTTTATATCGGTAGAACAGATTGATCTTCGTTTAATGTTTTGATCGTATCTCAAGTTTTGCTTCGTGTTTTCAAGTGATTCTTGTTGCATTAGATCTGTGACTTGATTCTCTACCTCTCTACTTGATTTGTCACGGTTGAACACGTTTAAAAACACTTGCACACACGGTTTCTTTAACCGATTGATTTTTTTGCTGAGGGGTTTTTGTTGTTTCCGCTGCGAAAAGTTTTAATCTACCATTCACCCCCCCTGTGGTAGCTTTTCACGTGCTCTTCGATCCTACACACTTTCACTTCACACATACATACATATGATAGTCATTCACGTTTCCAGGTGTTGTGGTTACTCTACATGTGTTGATTTTTGGTCTACATGCACTTTTAAACATATGTATGTGATTTCTAAATTTTGTATTCAGATTTTCTGTTTGCACACTATATATGAATTTCCAATTTAAACAACTTCTTTAATATACTCTTTTGCAACCAAGTTTGCATGAAAGGTAACTTCCTACTTCAAATGAGTTTTTTTCAGATCTTCTACCAATCCTAAACTGAAGTCTTTGGACTTGGAGACTTCATTTATCATTTTCTAGTCATGCATTCCCATTTTCCTATATTTTTAGATTTATTTTCTATGGCTAAATATGAATTTTATTATGAAAATAGTAAGACGCCTCATCTAAAAAGAATAGGTTCTGATCTAAAATATTAAATAATATATTTTTGAACTTCTCCTCTGATGTGAACTAATTTAAATTCATTTTTCCAATTTTTAGAATTATTTCCTAGCCTAAAATATGTTTCTATACTAATAAATATGAACAATCAACTAGACAGATTCGTTTCAGCTTAAAATCTACTTTTAACTCATTCTAAAGTTTCCCAAGTGCTAGGAGAGTTTAAATTTGAATTTACAATGTGTTTGTCTCATCTTTTAAATTTTAAATCATAATCACATAATCAAATTCCTAAATTTAATACCATATAGGGTTAAAAAGGTAAAATCTCCCCACCACAGGGTCTATTATATTATTTCATAAATTTCCAGCGGTCTAACTACACATAACAGGGGCTAAAACTTCCAGGGGCATTATAAATTTCCAGGGGCTAAAACTGATTTTTAATTGAATTTACATGAATTTCTGAAGTTCCAGGGGCTAGATTAGAAGTTTCCGGGGCTAGCTCGTATTTTCCGAGATCCCCAGGGGGTAGCGTGTAAGAATCCCAGTCTTTATAATGCGGGGCTGACGTGGACCGTCTGATTTAAAACAGACAGTTGAGATTATAACGTCGAACCGGTACGCGGGGATTTAAATTCTACCGTGCGATTTAAAATAGACGGCCCTCAAGCGGCCACGTCGCTCTGATGGAGCGCGGGCGGCGCTGCCCGGCGGCGCGCGGCGGCGGGAGGCGGCGATCTCGCCGGAAAATTTTGGATCTTCGTCAATTCTTCCTAAAACTGGGATTTCATGGCATAGATCGGTAGAGGGGAGGTCGGGGATCTCACCTCGGGATTTTTCTCGAGCTCAGAGGTCCTGGAAAGTGGTCGGCGACGAGGTCCGAGGTGAATTCACGGTGATTCTCGTCGGCACTGTGTTTGAAGCGCAAACCACCGAGTTTTCTGCACCTGCGTGATTCCCCGGAGGCGATGGAACACGTTCGGCGTGTTAGATCAGAGAACCCGAGCAGAGATCGAGAGAAAACGGTGATCGGAGCTTCGGTTCTCACCGGGAGGAAAAACAGCCGATCGCGGGTGAATCGGGACGATGCCGATGTTTATATAGCCGGGGGAGGGTGGCGTTCGGTTGTGATCGAGTTTGCATCGTCCAGAACCAAAATTCGGCTGGGATACACGAGTATCCGGGGTGGTTTCGATTCGGGGGGAGAGAGAGGAGTCCTGGTCGGCCGAGCGCGCGCGCCAGGAGGAAGAAGATGGCGGGCCCCACACGTCAGTGAGAAGAAAGCGGGGCGCGCGGCTGCGGGCTGGCGCGGGGGGTGAGGTGGGCCGGCTGGTGGGTTTCGGCCCACTGGCCGGGGGGTTTGTTTTTCTCTTTTTCTTTTTCTGTTTTGAGTTAATTTGAATTCCAATTTGAATTTGAATTTTTGCAACACATGCAATACGTCCAAAATTTTTTTAAATTCCCCTCTTAACAGGTTTTGGGGTGTTACAGCCGAGTTGTACATGGAGCAGATCGTGTGCCGTCATGGAGTCCCGAGGAGGATAGTCTCTGACCGAGGTTCTCAGTTTACCTCTAGATTCTGGAGGAAGCTGCAGAAAGCTATGGGTACACGACTAGATTTTAGCTCCGCCTATCACCCACAGACCGATGGGCAAATCGAAAGGACAAACCAAATTTTGGAGGACATGTTGAGAGCTTGCGCCTTGAAACGTGGGCGTAGTTGGGATAGGAGTTTACCATAGGCCGAATTCTCCTATAACAACAGCTATCAAGCCAGCTTGAAGATGTCGCCTTTCCAAGCGTTGTACGGTAGACGGTGTAGAACACCGCTGTTTTGGAGCAAGACCGGAAAGAACCAGGTGTTTGGACCCGAAGTGCTACAAGAAGCTGAAAAACAAGTCCAAACGATTCGGGAGAACTTAAAGGCCGCTCAATCACGACAGAAAGGCTATGCGGACAATAGGCGAAGGAAGTTGACTTTCGAAGTAGGAGACTTCGTATACCTTAAGGTATCACCTATCCGAGGCCAACGACGTTTCAACGTCAAAGGCAAGCTAGCACCTCGCTACATCGGACCATTTAAGATTTTGGATAAGCGAGGAGAAGTAGCCTATCAACTAGAGCTCCCAACGCACCTCTCCGATGCACATGACGTGTTTCATGTATCCCAGCTCAAGAAGTGCTTGAGAGTACTGGAGGAGCAAATACCAATGGAAGAGCTTGAAATTAAAGAAGACCTGACCTATACGGAGCACCTTGTCCGAATTTTGGACGTAAAGGAAAGGGTCACCAGGAACAAAGTAATTCGATGGTGCAAGGTGCAATGGAGCCATCACACCGAAGCTGAAGCCACATGGGAGCGTGAAGAAGACATCAAGGCAGAATTTCCTTATCTATTCTCTACCAACGAATCTCGAGGGCGAGATTCAATTTAAGGGGGGTAGATTTGTGACACCCTCATTCCTGGTGTCAGCATATATTCATGTTTCATGAAGAGAAAACATTTTAAGAAAAAGTAGGAACTAAGAAAAATATCAAAAGGATAGCCAATAAGAGCCGAATCCAATTCACCGAGAGCGCCGAAGACAATTTACCGTGGCCCGCTGGCCACGTGGCATGTTCGGAGCTCATCCCTGCGAAATGGGGAGAGGTCCACCGCTAAACTGGCTACGTGGCAGGCTCGGGGCTCATCTCCGCAAAAGGGGGAGAGGTCCGACGTTGTGGGACACGTGTTGCCCCCGGAGCTAGCCTCTGCGGAAGAAGCAAAGGCATTTTCCGCAGGACGCATGTCACCTTCGGAGCTAGTCACCACGGAAGACAGAGGAGCAGTCACGCGGGATACGTGTCGATCTCGGAGCTCACCTCCGAGAGGTCCGGTTCTATCGGACACGTGTCGCCACCGGAGCTTATTTCCGGGAGGTCCATCACTGTTGGACACGTGTTAACCTCGGAGCTCGTCTCTGAGAGGAAAGGAAATCTGGCGCTGGAGCTACCTCCGGAGAGAGGAAAGGTCCGGCACTGACACTTGGCGTGTGCAGAGCCACCTCCGAATAAGAGAGGAGGTCCCGACCGCCAGGATACGTGGCGCACGCGGAGCTCACCTCCAATGGAGAGGGAGGTCTCACTCGCTTGACACGCGGCACCACCGGAGCTCGTTTCTACGGAAGAGGAGAGACCGGGCCCCGATGGACACGTGGAGCTTCCGGAGCTCATCACCGAGGAGGTAACAAGTTCTGGAGCGGTTTTTGGATTCTGTACGCGTAGAAATACCGGTACGGAGAAGAAACCGACCCGGATTCCACAATGATACCGCACCAAATCGACTAGATATAAGATTAAGATTCGACGACCATCTGAATAGAACTCTTAAATCGAAGTCCAATCAGATTAGGACTCTTCTCTTCCCGATTATAAATAGAACTCAGAACCTCTGGCCGAAACCACGAACTTCTTTTCCAACTCCTAAGCCGACGACTTAGAGCCCTAGCCTCAACTCGCCGAGAAAGCCATCGCCGGAGTTCAGCAAAGAAGATCGCCGGAAGAGAGCCCAACGATCTGAGAAGGACCCGAGACCGAGGAGGACGTAAGGTAGGTCTCCAATACCACCTTACAACATCGTTGTGTTTTCTTGCATCTGTTCTTCGATTCCTTTCGAACAGAAGCCTTCTCTTGGACAGATCACTTGTTGATCGGGTTGATCTAAAGACAAGGTCATCGCCACGCCCACATCTGATCCGAACATCTCTGTTTTATCATAAAGCCATGCAAGAACACGAACAAAACCGATCTGATAAAGCTGATCATAGGATAGCATGCATATGCATCATCGCATCTAGTTAAAGTTTGTGCATGATATTGATTGTTATGAATCTTGTATGTGTGCGATCCTGTATAGCAGGACAAGCTCAGGGAGCTGTTTACGACGAGCTGCAACAACAAGGTTTCGAGATCCAAGAGCAACCGGAACCGCAAGAACAAGGCAAGTGCTCCTTGACCATATTGATCCTATGTTTTGGGTAAAACAGTTTTGTTTTGCAAAAAAGGTGTGCGTGCTGAGTCAAACATGATGGGAAACCCTTTTATAGGAGTTTACTAGCTTTGATTAAACCACCCTTGTCGCCAGGGAAGTTTATGGGTCGGGTATGGTTTTTTACTTTTATGCTTCGCTGAGTCCATGGGATTGGTAAGCGAGATAGATGTGTCTAGCTAACTGCACTCATAATGATACTGAGGAAAATTGATGTTGTTAATGAACATTGATCGGAGGGAGATCTAGGCAAGCCTGGGTTTGTGAATGAGGTAGCATGAGATGGTGGTTTACTTGCCGTAGATCTAAGGACCGGTTCATGCATGCACATGCCAGGATAACAGTGCCACCACAAGACCAAGTATGGGTGCGGCTTAGCTGAGTAATTAGGTAAGTTGCTATATTGTTATGGACTGTGGGAGGCGCGGGGAATGGGAGTCGAGTGAGGACTGCCCTGGGAACTGCATGGCACAAGAGGGGGCCTGTTGGTGGGAGAATTGGAGATTCTAGCCTGCCAGTGAAACCTTAGTGAGTCCATACATCTAGTAGCCCCTTTGTAAAGGCTATTTTGTGATCTCTTGGCCATACACCGACGGTTGTGTACTGGTATAATGGAGGTTCTGCAGTCGCCGACGGGTGGCGAAATCACAAACTTGTGGGTAAAGAGGTGCAAACTCTGCAGAGTTCTTAAAACTATCATGATAGCCGAGCTTACGGTCACGAGCGCCTGGCCAACTGCCATGATTAGTTGGGATGGTTTTTGTGATGGTTATTGGATGTGGTTATTGGGATGGTTTTTGGTTATGGTTTGGTTTAGTTTTGGGACTGTTGAGTCTGGGTGATAAGATGGGTTGCATGAATGTTGAGTCGTGGCAACAAGGTTGGTCTCGGTGGGAGACGAAGTTGTTTTATGAGATGAGATGGTAGCGAATACGAGGAAGTATTCGTGAGAATGAGGTTGATTGATGACTGGTTATGACATGGAAAGGTAATGAACATAACAGAGGTACGATTGGTATTTTAATACATGTTGGGATTACATT
Source organism: Neostapfia colusana (assembly GCA_030760725.1). NCBI lineage: Eukaryota > Viridiplantae > Streptophyta > Magnoliopsida > Poales > Poaceae > Neostapfia > Neostapfia colusana. The sequence continues at coordinate 30,156,177 of JASWHV010000005.1, read as the reverse complement.
CACTTAAAGATAAGTCGCTGTTTTATCGTGCTTTTGATAAATAACTTTGCTTTTCTGCAAATGAGCCTTTTTATACCTACCTTGCTATGAGCTTCATATCATATTTTCCCGCACTTGCTGAGTACATCATTGTACTCAAACTTGCATTATTATTTCATTATCAGCAGCAGGAGAAGACTACTATGAAGACCAAGTGGAGCATTAAGGCGTGTGATCTGTTCTCAACCTTGCCTGTGGGAATGGAATAGAGATGGAGTCATCGCTGCTTAGATTTGCTTCTGCATTAGTTAAATTGCTTCCGCATTAGAATAAAGACTTCCGCTGCATAGAAATAAAGACTTCCGCTGTGAGCATTAGTCCAAGGCTCATGAGACATTGTAATAAACTCTGTTATTCGTGGTTATATATATTCTGAATTCAGTTTGTGGAACATATGTGTATGTGTGATAAACATCCTGGGCACACATATGCATTAGTTCTCGGTTCCGTGGTTTTCCACAGAATTGAGGGCGTCACATCTGATAAGAGGAAACGCAGCACGCTGACGAGCAGCAGTGGTGGGGCACCACAAAAATACCGCGTGGTGTATCGCTCACCATCCGGTAAGAGATGGCAGCCACCGGCGCGACCGCCTCAGTTCCGCGGTCGAAAATATAATGCGCCAGGCTTCCAACCGACGTATCCACCACAGCAACAGCAGCAGCAAAGGATGGTCCCGCATGCGCCTCAATTTCAACCGCGTGCACCGGGATTCCGTCCTCAAGTTGGAGGGACCCCGACACCTTACACGTGTGGCCGTGCCGGGCATATTTCGAGGGACTGCCCTGAGCCGCGACAGGGCAGGGGTGCAGCACCGTATCAGGGTGCTAATCAGCCCCGCAATCAGCCCAAGAAACCAGCACCAAAACCCGGCAACGTCCACCACTTAGCCATCGAAGACGTGCCGGAAGGCGAACCCGTCCTCGCGGTTACGTTTTTCTTATTTAGATCATCCCGTAGTCATACTTTTTGACTCCGGTGCCACCCATAATTTCATAAGTCAGTCTTATGTTATTAAATATCAACTGCCTATCATTCCCACAAATAGTTCATACTTGATATGCTCTCCGGGTGGGAAAATAACAGCTGATAGAATGGTCTATAGAGCACCATTATAGTTGGGTGGGAAGCTATACCCGATTTCTCTAATCATGTTAGAGAGTCAAAAACTTGATGTCATTTTAGGAATGTCATGGCTACATCGCCATGGTGCTGTTCTTGACATCATTCCACGTGTGGTTCGTTTAACTCTCCACTTCATGAACCACATGTTCTTATTCTTTACCGTTCAGTTCAAGAAGCTCCAGCCACATATAACACGGAAGCCACAAAACTTGAGGATATTCGCGTGGTCTGTGAATACCCGGATGTCTTTCCGGATGATCTTCCGTGCATGCCACCCGAAGGAGATGTCGAGTTCAAGATTGAACTTGTACCTGGGACGACGCCGATATCACGTAGACCGTACAAGATGGCTCCGAATGAGCTGGCTGAACTGAAAGAACAGCTCAACGATTTTATGAAGAAGGGTTTCATTCGACCGAGTTCCTCGCCAAGGGGATGCTCGGCGCTTTTGTGAAGAAGAAGAATAAAACCTTTAGGTTGTGTGTGGACTACCAACATCTCAACGCCGTCACCATCAAGAATAAATATCCACTGCCCCGCATCGATATATTATTCGATCAACTTGTGGGTGCGAGTGTATTTTCAAAGATGGATCTTCGCTCCGGGTCACCAAATCAAGATCTGAGTGGAGGATATTCCGAAGACGGCCTTCTCGACGAGATATGGGTTGTATGAATACCTCGTCATGTCCTTTGGTCTCACCAACGCCCCGGCACACTCCATATATAATCATGAACTCAGTGTTCATGCCGGAGTTGGACAAGTTTGTGGTGGTGTTCATAGACGACATCTTGGTTTACTCCGAGTCTGAAGAGGAACACACCAAACACCTGCATATTGTTCTTCAACGATTGCGAGACCATAAGCTTTATGCCAAGTTCAGCAAGTGTGAGTTTTGGATCAGCCAAGTGCCATTCCTTGGTCACATTATTTCTGCAGAAGGCATTGCAGTTGATCCAAGAAAAATAGAACAAGTGCTGAAATGGAAGTCCCCCACATCAGTCCACGAAGTCAGGAGTTTCCTCGGGTCAGCAGGATATTATCGGAGATTCATACCGAACATCTCCAAGCTTGGTAAGCCGATGACTGAACTGTTGAAGAAGGGGATCAAATATGTTTGGAGCTAAGCTTGTGAAGAAGCTTTCCAAGCATTATTGAAGCATCTTACAACAGCCCCGCTGTTAGCTCAACCGGATACAACCAAACCCTTCGACGTATACTGTGATGCGTCCGGCATCAGGCTTGGCTGTGTATTGATGCAAGAAGGAAGAGTGGTCGCCTATAGCTCACGTCAACTACGTAACCACGAGCAGCACTATCCGACTCTTGATCTTGATCTCGCTGCTGTGGTGTTGGCCTTGAAAATGTGGAGGCACTATTTACTGGGGAACTTAGTGCACCTCTACACCGACCACAAAAGTCTGAAATATATCTTCACTCGAAAGGAGTTGAATATGCGGCAACGGAGATGGCTAGAACTGATCAAAGACTATGAGATCAAGATTCACTACCATCCTGGTAAAGCAAACGTGGTTGCCGATGCCTTAAGCCACAAATCCCATGTCAACAGTCTGTCCATCACCCCACTTGAAGAGGAGGAGTCAAGTCTGTACTTGGTTCCACATGGGACATTGTATAATCTTGCTCTCGTCCCTACAATACGAGAGGAGATTATGGAAGCGCAGAAGAAAGACATGTGAATGTCGCACATTTGGAGAAGGATGAAGAATGGTGAAATGAAATGCTTCCGAAGAGATGATAATGGTACTCTATGGTTTAAAGACCGTATAGTGTACCCCGTGACATGAAGCTTCGGAAGAAAATCTTGGACGAAGCGCATTTGTCCAAGTACTCTATTCATCTGGGCAGCAACAATATGTACCAAGATCTGAAAACCAGGTTTTGGTGGACACGGATGAAAAGAGAAATCGCAAAGTACGTATCCGAATGTGATACGTGTCGGCGGGTTAAAGCCGACCATATGCGTAAAGCCGAACAGCTGCAACCATTGAGCGTGGAAATGGGAGGATATCAGCATGGACTTCATAGTCAGCTTACCTCTCACCTCCCACAACCATGATTTGATTTGGGTGATAGTCGATCGACTAACCAAGTCGGCACATTTTATTCTGGTACATACCGGCTACGTGGCCAAGAAATATGCGGAGCTTTATATTGCAAGAATCTTGTGCTTACACGGTGTTCCCCGCTCCATTATTTCAGATCATGGTACGCTGTTCGTCGCTTGGTTTTGGGAACAGCTGCATGCGTCGTTGGGGACCAAACTGATCCGAAGTTCCACGTATCACCCGCAGACGGATGGTCAAACTGAACGGGTGAACCAAGTTCTTGAAGACATGCTACGCGCTTGTGCCATCCACCACGGCAAAAATTGGGACGATCATTTTCCATTGGCGGAGTTTTCATACAACAACGGCTATCAAGCTAGCATCAAGATGGCGCCGTATGAAGCTCTCTACGGCCGGAAATGTCGCACACCTCTCAACTGGTGCGAGTCCGGCGAGCGAGTTATCTACGGAATTGAACTTGTGAATGAGGCTGAAGAACGAGTGCGAGTAATACAAGCCGACCTCAAGTCTGCTCAATCTCGTCAGAAGAGCTATGCGGATAAAAGACGCTTCCCTCTCCACTTCGACATCAGGGACCATGTTTATGTCCGTGTGTCTCCGATGAAGGGAGAAGGGAGTCCATCGTTTCGGAGTGAAGGGTAAACTTGCACCGCGATTCATTGGTCTGTTCACCGTCATTGAAAAATGCGGACCCATGGCATATCGCTTGGAGTTACCTGCGTCGCTCGCAGGAATTCACAACGTATTCCATATCTATCAGCTGAGGAAGTGCCTAAAAACCTCGGTTGAAATCTGCACTGAAGACATAGAAGTTCTTCAACCGGACCTCACATACACGGAGTATCCAATCCGGATATCGATGAAAAGACTCGGGCCACAAGGAACCGGACCTTATGGTTCTACAAGGTCTTGTGGAGTAACCATACCGCTGATGAGGCGACATGGGAAAGTGAGGAATATCTACGAACCAATTATCCGGACTTGCTATCATCATATACCCGGTAAAGTTTTCCCCATTTTGCATTTCTTTTGGAATCTCGGGACGAGATTCTTTTTAAGGGGGGAGGGATGTAAAATCCCCAAAAAGTGGTAGCAAGAATTTTCAGCTCATGTACACTCAGGAAAAATGAGGGGAATTAAAACTTTGATTTATAACGGTAAGTTCAAAGTGAGGACTCAAACTTCCCAAAACCTCCAAACATGGAGAGCTAAATGCATAACTTGGATCTTCATATTCCAAATATTCAACCTTCCAAATTTCAGCTCATTTGGAGGAGTTTCAATATTTGTTTGGGATTAAAAGGTGAAGCCCTCTAATCTGAATTTCAAATTCAGTTTCAAATTCCAACTTCCTCAATTTGAAAATTTGGTTCCACAAATGTGTTCTCCACATTTTATTTAGCAGCCATGCCAAAAATCAGAAATTTTGGAGTTGGTTTGCTAGGTTTTGGAACAATGCAAAAGGAAGAAATTCAAATTCTATTTCAAATCCAAATGACCATATTCAATTCAAACTCCACAATAGAATTCAAATCATTTGAATTCAACTTTTCAAACCTTAACTTTGAGGCAAAGTATAGCCTTAAATGTTGAGTAGCTGGGGGAGAAATATTAGTGGAAAAATTGGATTAAAAGGGAGGAAGTGGGACCCAGGGGTCAGCCTCACAAAGGGGCTACCGCTTCTGCCGACTTCGGTCGTACAGAGAGAGCCCGACAGCTCCCGCTTGCAACCCGTGCCCGAGGAGCACCGCGCCACCTCCTGATTTTCCCGGCTACATGATCATCCATCCGTGCCACAGCCGCAGCACATTTTCCTTTGCCCTCTCGGTCTTCAACCGACGTGCTTCCCAGCCCTCTGCTCGAGCGCACGAGCAAAACCACCCAGCTCTACTGATCGGCTCGGGGTTCCTGCTGTTGATCATCGTCCGGCGATACCAGCGCCTAGCTGAGCCACCCACCAGCGCTGCCAGAGCCTCCTCAACGTTTTCCACCCTCTCCTAGGCCGTGGCTAACCGTCTACACCGGCGCCGAGCTGTTCTGCTCCGAAGAAAACAGAGCACGAAGCCGCCGCCTCGGTTCCACGTCTTCCGACCGACTGCGACCTCCTCAGTGCGAGGAAAATCACCCAGAGGTGCGTCATGGAGTCTAGTTTCTCACACCGATGTCCTTTTGTACTTTACCACCGCCGGCTAGACGGAATTTGGATATTTCCGACGGTGCACATGGAGGACCGATCGAGACAACTTAGGAAATTCTTCACACACGTTGGATCATCGGGTCTCCGGCCTTAGACGCTGCTACTAGAGCCCCTAGCGCCCTCCCACGCTGAAGCACGACGCATATCATCTTTTCTACAACCCTAGCGACGAGAATCCGTCGCCGCCGGCTGAAATGGCTCGGTTCATCGTCGAGCTCCTATTCGCGGGCGTTTTCAGCTTCGGCTAGGGGTAGCATCATGTTCTACGTGCTTCAGGGGATGGTGTACGGCCCTTTAGATTACTGGTTGAGTCTTGGGACGTGCGGGCCATCACCGGCGCCGCGCCACCGAGCCGCCTTGCCGTCGCCGATGTGTTTCCCGGCGTTTTCATAACCCGAAACCTTGCCCGGCTGCTTAGCTGTGATCCGAGGGTGGTGTAGCACGAAACCGTAGAGAGAATGGTGGAGAAACGGGCGAGAAAACGGAACGCCATCGTCAGGTCCGAAGTGCGTGCGTGGGGCCTGTCGAGATGTTGAAGAAACGTCTGACAGTGGGCCCCCCTTTGAGTCTCTGTGTAAATTTCCAACAGAAAGTTATTCAAGTTTGAAAAATCCATAACTTTGTGTAGGGAACTCCAAAAATGGTGAGAACAATTTTGTTGGAATCCTCATGAGGAGTACTTCACAGAGAAACAAATTGCTTGCTATGAAAATGCCCATGAATTTCTGTAGAATTGTTTTTACTAAATCATTTAAAGATTTATTACAGGACCAATTCTTTATGAAACATTCCCAAATTTGGGCAGCAAATCATTTTCATTGTAGTTGATCTCCAGTAAAAATTTGGTATTCATTGGAGTTTATTTTCTAGGCTAAATTGCCTTCCAAAGTTCAGCCTTTATTTGAAATCCAAATTTAAACAGAAACTTTTCAGAACTCCTATCCAACTTCAAAAACTCATATCTCTCTGTTGGTAGCTCCAAAAATGGTGAAACAAATTTTGTTAGAACCATGGAGACTTACCCTAATCAAATCTTCTGCTTTTAGCTATGTCAAAACTCCTGATTTGGGCTCAAAATTCAGAGAAACCTTGTACTTGTAGGAATTTTAGAGACTACATTGTGCAATGACATTTCTCCAAATTTTGCTCAGATCATCCTTAGAGGGTCTAGTCTTCACTGTAAAAATCCCAAAGCCAATTAAGGATCCTAAATAGCAGTATCTATGAATAGAAATTTACTTCTTATAAGTCCTTAATACTTATACATATATTTTGTTACATTTCATAATAGTGACCGAAGTTGAGGACGCACCGGAGCCCTTGGACGTCCTGCCCCCTGAAGTTGACTTCCCATCTAACTCGCAATCAGACAAGCCCTGGTTTGCATTTAAGTACTTTTTGTAAATTATTTATTTGTATCATTTAGGTGTAGGGTGAATGCTTGCATTAGAGTTAGGGTGATTGAAACCCCACTTGCATAACCTTGTAAATCCTATGAAGGGTTGGGTAGCTTACAGACCCGACGAGTAGACAAGGCCCTGCTAATATGCTTAGGATCTCGGTAGAAGTCGAGTAGTTGGAATCTACTCGTGAGGTAAGTTTTATCACACGGTTTGGTCAGAATAGTAAATGGCTTAAGAGTGGAGAAAATGAGACCCAGCAGGGGGGATAGGAAGCAGTGAGCGGAGGTCTCACGTGCGTAGCCCTGTTGGTGTCGATTGAGGACCGAGTTGTGTGCGGGCCTGATGAACAAGTATCAAACAGTACCGGATGACATACTGACATAAGCAGAAAACCGATATAATTGGTTAACCTTGGTGCCGAGGCTTACCCAACCGTAAATAGGAGTGGGTTGAGGGTAGCAAGGTCTAAATCTGCTGGTGGGCACAGTCACGCTCCACGCAGGGACCTTCTGCCCGTTACGGATGGACCGGTTTGGTAGTTGGGTTGCCTTTGAAAGGTTGTTGCATACAACAGAGTAGGAAAGGGTGTGGAATCACGCTTCTGAAAGTGGGTGTATGCAACGTGTTGTCCGGGTGTCTCCTGATTGCAATCACTGTCCCTCGCGGTTATTTGAGTACCGCTTGTTCACTGTTCTGTGACATAGTAAGAAGAACAATAAGCCAGATGAATGATAATATGCTGTGATGAATCATTAATATTTTGGAAACTATGTCTACTGTAGATGTAGAGCTAATTAAATTTATCTTCCACTTTGGGCATCACCACATCGGGGGAAAGCGTTTCTTGTTTGATTGTGGACTTCCGATGTGGGGGCTGCCTAAGGCTTATAAATCTGTTGCTATAAACTGAAAGTAAGGATCAACATGTAGGCGTGTCTTTATTGCAAAGTCCTTTTCCCATCTTACACATCCTTGCATGTAGAGTTCCATGCATAGGGTTGTCGGTTAAGACTTGCTGAGCCATCGTGCTCACGGTTGCATTATTTGAGCTGTATGCAGGTGAGAGCTATGAGGAGGGGTCCAAGGACGAGGCAATGCCCCCGTCGGGGTACACGGCCGAGCTGGAGCACTGCACGCCGCCGTGATCTCCGTTTCCATGCTGCTAGTGTGTAGCGTCCCCGAGCTGGACGGCTGCACTTTTACGTAGATAGGACTAGAGAGTAGTTATGTACAATACTTCCGCTGTATAATTATGTTTTTTAAAAGACTTCCGCTGTTTTATATCAAATAAAAGTTTGTATGTTCTCCTTAATTCTTTTCGTGTGTGCTGTTGGGTGCCGCATCGCACGGCACCACCCTATGTGATCCTGGAGTGGGTGAACCACGGGGTGGCCCCCACACCAATTAAGGTGTATGATACAGTTCTGGAAATATTTTCAAGTCCTCTACAACTTCTTTGTATACCTCCAGAGCAAAATCGCACGTTAAGTTGGTGAAAAGTCCAGTTGAAGGCAAACTGTTCAGAACCAGGACAGCAGCAAAACCTCTCTGGACCTTTCTGTTTTTAAGCCATAACTTTCGGTAGAAAAATCATTAAGGAGCCTATGATACACCGGTGGAAAGGTTATGAAATGTGCAACATTGTTGTAGTCCAAAGCTTGTTCAGATTCTTATTGTATTTGCATATACAACTGTGATAAAGTTAGGTACATACGAAGGAGATGCTGGCAAATTTTATACAGGAATTCTGTCAACTTTGGAAAATCATAACTTTTGATCTAGAAATGATCTAGAGGCATATGAATAAGAAAAAAAAGAGAGGGCAGCCCGGTGCATGTAGCTCCCGCTTGCGCAGGGTCCGGGGAAGGGTCCGACCCATTTGGGTCTTTTGTACGCAGCCTTTCCCTGCATTTCTGCAAGAGGCTGTTTCCAGGACTCGAACCCGTGACCTCATGGTCACAAGGCAACAGCTTTACCGCTGCGCCAAGGCATATGAATAAGAGCTGGAAAGATATTGAAGTTTATTAAAGCTTTGGTATTGAACTGAAGTCAAGAATCTGTAGTTAACTCGAGTAAATTTTGGAGTTTGTGTGAACTGGTCAGGGTAGTCCAGATGATTAGTTTAGTGTACTTAAGATTTGTCTAAACATGAATGTAGTTATGCTTTCATAAAGTTCATGACATGTTCAAGTTTTACTTATCTTTACTTACTGCTGGGATAGAATTTTGATTGACTCAAAATTTGTTTCATGCAGTATGGTACACCCACATTCTCAAATGAAGCTTGGAGGTTCGAGTCGAGGTGGGAATGACTCGACTTCATCACAAGAGCCATCGCCAACCGGATTGGAAGAAATTATGGCGAAGATGAATGAAACTCACCAAACTCTAGTTCAGCAAGGATTAAATAGAGAAGCTCAACATCACATTCCAACCCTGAGCACTTATCTGGATTTCTCGGCGACACAACCGCCGGTGTTCTCCGAAGCGGCTGACCATTGTGAAGCAAATCACTGGTTACGTGTCATTGAGTCCAAGTTTGGGTTGATTCAATGTGATGACTTCCAGAAGACTCTATTTGCCGCTCAGCAGCTTCACGGCTTTTCTGGAGCCTGGTGGGCAGAATACCTTGCTATCCAACCAGAAGGACATCGTGTCACGTGGACAGAGTTCCAGGATGCATTTCATGCTCGTTTTGTTCCTGCGGGCATAATGCAAACAAGTCTTGATGAATTCTGGAATCTAAAACAAGGGGAAATGAGTGTTGCTGAGTATGCGAAGGAATTTAATTGTCTAGCTCAATATGTTCCTGATTATGTGAAATCACCAGCCATGAAGGGTTATCATTTTTATCGAGGGCTGACTGCTAGGCTGCGATGTGAGTTGGCTCAAGTTAGCCAAAAGAATTTTGATGAGTTTGTTAGCTGTGCTATCACTCAGGAATATTATTCCAATCTCTACCTTAAAGAAAAGAGAGAGAGGACTCATCACAGGATGAATGCAATCATTTGCCTCAGAAGTATCGGTTGGTAATCCGTTCACCTTCCGGTCGAGAGGTTCCTCAAAAGGAGCAGTCATTCTTGGAGTATGACGACTCCTATACTCCACAGAGGTTTTATTTACCTCCACCGCAGCAACAACTTATTTCTCATGCACCTCAGTACCAACAAGGTGCACCAGAATGTTATTTCCCTCAAGAGGCTGATGATGATCACGGTGATTTCTCAGCTGAACAGTCGGTATCCCACTTCAAATTGAAAATGAACACAACATCAATGAAGCAACTGAACCAAGCAGCAACATGATGTCTGTGGGTCCAGTTCTAAATAATGATCTTGGACAGCAAAGAAAAGCCATGTCCAAAGTGGGAACTGTTAATTATGTGTCAGTCGACGATCTGCCCGAAGGAGGACCAGTTCTCGCGGGCAGGTTCACCTTAAATGACAAGCCGGTTGTCATTCTATTCGACTCTGGTGCAACACATAACTTCATTAGCAGGACGACGGTGATTCAGGATCAGATTTCCACAATGATCACAAAAGGTTCTTATCTTATTCATTCATCAGGTGGAGACATATCGACTAATGAAGTCATTCCTAAGGCACAACATTGTTTGGGTGGAAAATTTTATCCTACCACCCTCATCAATCTCGAAGATCAAGGAATCGATGCCATAATGGGAATATCATGGTTAACTTTCCATAGGGCTGTTCTGGACATCGAGAACAGGAGTGTTTATTTGGACTCTCCACTTCACGGGCGTCATACGTTGTATCTCGGCAAAGCTGTTTCCAAAGTCTCGGAAGTATGTAATGCCAAAGCTTGCAAGTTAGAAGACATTCCGGTGGTCCGTGAATATCCGGACGTGTTTCCAAAAGATTTTCCAGGCTTACCACCTGAGCGCGAGGTGGAATTCAAAATAGAGTTGATACAGGGAACCACGCCGATCTCTCGGAGACCATACAAAATGGCTCCAAATGAATTAGCTGAACTGAAGGAGCAACTCAAAGATTTGATGGACAAGGGGTTTATTCGTCCAAGTTCATCACCGTGGGGTTGCTCGGCTTTATTTGTGAAGAAGAAGGATGAGACGCTGAGGCTATGCGTCGATTATCATCCGTTAAATGCTGTGCCAATAAAGAACAAGTATCCACTACCAAGAATTGATATTCTCTTCGATCAACTAGTGGGTGCTAAAGTATTTTCCAAGATGGACTTAAGGTCGGGATATCATGAAATCAAGATTCGAGTGGAGGATATCCCGAAAACAGCATTCTCGACAAGATATGGACTCTATGAGTATCTTGTCATGTCATTTGGGTTGACCAATGCTCCGGCTCACTTTATGTATCTTATGAACTCAGTGTTCATGCCGGATCTGGATCAGTTCATTGTGGTATTCATCGACGATATCTTGGTCTATTCCATGTCAGAAGAGGAACATGCTAAACATTTGCATATTGTGCTCCAACGCTTGAGAGATCAAAAGATCTATGCAAAGTTTAGTAAATGTGAATTCTGGATCAACCAAGTGCCGTTTCTTGGACATATTATTTCAGCGGAAGGCATCGCTGTTGATCCAAGCAAGATTGAACAAGTGCTGAATGGAAGTCTCCAACATCAGTCCATGAAGTTCGTAGCTTCTTGGGTTTGGCGGGATATTATCGGAGGTTCATCCCGGGCTTCTCAAAAATATCTAAACCTATGACGGAGCTACTGAAAAAGGGCATCAAATATGATATGGGAAAGCCATGTGAGAAAGCTTTTTAGGTGTTGGTGAAACACCTCACAACAGCCCCGGCTTTAGCTCAACCGGATACAACCAAGCCCTTCGATGTTTATTGTGATGCCTCCGGCATCGGACTTGGGTGTGTACTCATGCAAGGAGGACGCGTGGTCACATATGGATCACGGCAATTATGGAATCATGAACAACATTACCCGACTCATGATCTCGAGCTTGCTGCCGTGGTGCTAGATTTGAAGATGTGGAGACATTACCTATTGGGAAATCTGGTTCATCTCTACACCGACCACAAAAGCTTAAAGTACATATTCACTCAAAAAGAGTTGAATATGCGACAACGGCACTGGTTAGAGCTGATTAAATAATATGAGATTGAAAATTCATTATCATCCGGGCAAGGCAAATGTGGTTGCCGATGCACTCAGCCAGAAGTCTCATATTCATAATCTGACCATTTCGCCGATAGAATAGTAAGAACCGAGTCTATACTTGGTTCCATAAGGAGCTCTACATAATCTAGCTCTCATACCCACATTAAGAGAGGAGGTTATGAAAGCTCAAAAGCGAGACAAGGGCATAGCTCATATTAGAAGGAGGTTGAAGAAAGGGGAAATGAAATGTTTCCGGTTAAATGATGAAGATACCATATGGTTCAAGGACCAGATAGTCGTACCCCGTGATATGAGGCGGCGGAAGAAAATTTTGGATGAAGCTCATTTGTCCAAATTTTCCATTCATCCGGGCAGCAATAAAATGTACCAAGACCTTTGGAAGAAGTTTTGGTGTACATGTATGAAACGTGAAGTGGCAAAGTACGTTTCAGAATGTGATACGTGTCGTAGAGTTAAGGTTGACCATATGAAGAAGTAGGGCCTGCTGCAACCACTGCAAATACCGGCATGGAAGTGGGAAGACTTGAGTATGGATTTCATCGTCGGGTTGCCGATGACCTCCCACCACCATGATTCGTTTTGGGTGATCGTTGACCGGTTAACCAAATCAGCACGCTTCATTCCTGTGCATACCAAATACAACGCCAAGTTGTACATAGAGTTGTACATAGCACGAATCTTGTACTTACATGGAGTTTCCCGTACCATTCTGTCCAACAGAGGATCACTGTTTGTAGCCTGTTTTTGGGAGCAGCTACACGCATCCTTGGGAACCAAATTGATTCGAAGCTCCGCGTGTCACCCTCAAACCGACGGGCAAACTGAGAGGGTGAATCAAATACTTGAAGATATGCTAAGGGTGTGTGCCATCCACCACGGTAAGAGCTGGGATGATCACTTACCGTTGGCGGAGTTCTCGTACAACAACGGTTATAGAACGAGCATAAAAATGACACCTTATGAAGCTCTCTATGGCCAGAAGTGCCGCACACCCTTGAACTGGTGTGAATCTAGCGAGAGAGTTATTTACGGGATTGATGTCGTAAATGAAGCAGAAGAGCGGGTAAGGCTGATTCAAGCAAATCTTAAAGCCGCTCAGTCCAGACAAAAGAGCTATGCGGATAAGAGACGTCGTCCTATAGACTTTCAAGTTGGAGACCACGTATATCTCCGCGTATCTCCTATGAAGAGAATTCCCCGATTCGGAGTGAAAGTAAAATTAGCTCCGCGTTTTATCGGTCCCTTTGCCATCATCGAAAGAAGTGGAACCGTGGCATACCGTTTGGAGTTACCGGCAGCCTTAGCCGTAGTTCATAACGTCTTCCACATATCTCAGTTGCGGAAGTGTTTGAAATTTCCAACGGAGATTCTCATGGGAGGCATAGCAGATTTGAAGCCGTACCTCACTTATGTTGAGCATCCAACCCGGATAATTGATCAAAAGACTCACAAGGCCAGAAACCGGACGATGTGATTTTTCAAGGTGCTATGGGAAAATCACACGTTCGAGGAAGCTACATGGGAAAGCGAGGAGTATTTAAATCTCAATCATCCGGAGCTATTAGAGGCTTATGTACAATAGTCGTCCTCCCCACATTGTCCTTAATCATGAATCTCGGGACGAGATTCTTTTTTAAGGGGGGAGGAATGTAGAAGTCCAAAAACTTGTAAATGGAAAACTTGAGTGGTGAATAAAGTTGGGATTAAATTCAAGAAATGGGACATGCAAAAACTTTTCTAAACATGTGAAGGTTGTCATGAGCAAGCACAAGAATTCAAGTCCACTTTGAATTCAAATGATCATTTAAATGCAAATGTGGTCATTTTTAAATGAAGGATGCAAACTGTGGTTGTAAACCTCCCCTTTGCAGCCACCAAATTAAAAGTTTGAATCCATATTTGAATTCTTCAGGTCCAAATTATGAGGAAGACAAATTTTGAGAAAATTTAGAGGTGCTTTGATATGTATATCAAAGAGACTGGTGAATTCCATTGAAATTTGAATTCAATTTTGAAACTGAAGTAAAACTTGTCAATTTGCCCAAATGGTGTTCAAATTGGAGTTTCTCATGACTTAAGTTGCAATGTGCCAAAAGTGGAGATATTTGGGGAGATAAGAGCAGTGGGACCCACCTGTCATAAGGAGTAGACTTACACAAGAAGTAAAACAGAGGCTCTATTTTTCCCTCGTAGCAGCCGACGTCCTAGCGCGTGCCACCGAGGGGGAGATGCCGCCACCTCCCGAGCGAAACACAGCTCGCTCTCTTTGCCCCCATCGGCTCCAACCAAGAGCACGTCGCCTCCACTACAGGAAACAGGGCAACATACGACAGCCAGTATAACATACGACGGCTAGCTGTCGTATATAAACTTACATACGACGGTCAGCCGGAAGCTGTCGTATATAAGCATATGGCTGTCGTATATAGTTCTTATATACGACAGCCAATCCTAGGCTGTCGTATATAGCTGTTATATATGACAGCCAACCCTAGGCTGTCGTATATAGCAGTTATATACGACAGCCGCACCGGGGCCGTCGTAAATAAGACTTATTTACGACGGCCATTGTTGTGGCCGTCGTAAATAAGGCTTCTATACCCGCGGGGGCTCGGGTCGGCGTGGGCATTCACGCCCGCGCCGACCCGAGCCCGAGCCTCCCGCCGCCGCCCGCCCGCCGCCGCCGGTCGCCGCCCGCCCTCCGCCGCCGGTCGCCGCCCGCCCTCCGCCGCCGGTCGCCGCCCGCCCTCCGCCGCCGGTCGCCGCCCGCCCTCCGCCGCCGGTCGCCGCCCGCCCGCGCCCGGCCGCCGCCTGCCCGCGCCCGGCCGCCGCCCGCCCGCGCACGGCCGCCGCCCGCCCTCGCCCGGCCGCCGGCCGGCCACCCCCCCGGCCGCCGCCCGGCCACCCCCCCGGCCGCCACCCGGCCGCCGCCAGCTAGGCGCCGCCCGGCCGCCGCCAGCTAGGCGCCGCCCGGCCGCCGCCAGCTAGGCGCCGCCCGGCCGCCCCCCGGCCGCCCCAGCGGCCGCAGTCCCGGCCGCTGCCCCGGCCACCCCCGCCAGCCGGCGCCCCAGCGGCCGAAGCCCCGGCCGCCACCCCGACCGGCCCCCGCCCGCCAGCCGGCGCCCCGGCCGCCACCCGCCGCCGCCCCGGCCGCCCACGACAGCCGGCGCCCCGGCCGCCACCCGCCCGACAGGTGGATAATTTATTAGCTTTAGATGAATTGATATGGTTAGTTTTAATTATTGTCCATGTTTATTTGAATTGCTAGCTAGGTGTTTTTTTAATTGCTTAGAATTGATAAGTTTGTTAACTACGGTAATTATGTTTGTTTAGATGATTTGTTAATTGCTTAGATGATTAATGCATATGAGTTAATAGTTTAATTGATTATTGTTTCGATTGTTTGAGTGTTTAAAAGTACTATATGTATATAAATGGGCTTAGGGCCCGATACGACCCATTTAGTGGTAACGTATACGTCTACAAAAGGAAGATGTGAACAACCTAGGCCGCCTCGCCCTACCCCCCCTCTCCCCCCCGCGGCGTTCGGCCTCCGATCCCCGATCCCCCTCCCCCCCTGCGGCTTAGCCAGCGCTCGGCCATCGCCCGCCCGCCACCGCCCCGGCCGCCCCCGCAAGCCGGCGCCCCGGCCTGCCACCCGGCCGCCGCCCGCCAGGCGCTGCCCGTCCGCCACCCGGCCGCCCGGCCGCCGCCCCGGCCGCCCCCCGGCTGCCCCAGCGGCCGCAGCCCCTGCCGCCCCCCGCCCGCCAGCCGGCGCCCCGGCCGCCACCCGCCGCCCGCCAGCCGGAGCTCAACCTCATACGAATGCAAGATCCTGTGCGCGGGCGCCGCCGCCGCCTCCCTTGTGTGCAAGCGCCGCCGCCGTATTCACCTGCCTTACGCCGGGGTCTAAGGCGATGGGACGCCTTACGATCCCCAGGCGTCTTACCGCTTAAGCGCTGCCTTAACAACTATGGTTCTTTCCTTCTGTCTATTGTTCTTTCCTCTCTCTCTTTGAAATCACTCAAAAATGAAAGATTGACGCAAACCTTTACAATACGCGTCACCTGTTTCGAACCAGCCCGTCTCACACGTGTTACGCATGTGAGGCGTGTAGGTTCGGAATTGTCCCTTTTTGGACAGCCTAGGAGTGACCGAGAGGGCGTGCTTATAATGGGACGCGGGGTTTAGATTTGGACGTAGTTTCGACAGCGTCACCCTAATGTTCTCCGCTGCTCTATTTTTGGACGTGCAGTTGGAGAACAGCGGGGTTATGCTGCCGAAATTTCGTCTGAATCTAGACCTCGTGTCTTGTTATAAGCATGTTCGTCTCGGTCACTCTTGGGTGGGTTTAGGACCTATCCTTTCCAATAGATATAGGTTCGTAATATAAATAAATAATAAACTAACTATAAATTCTTTGACTTAAAACTGCAGAGTTAAACATGAGTGAAGACCGTAGTTGGATGTATACCGGTTGGAACAAGGCAACTGGTCACTCAGATGAGTGGTATGCCAGGACAGATGACTTTATTGATCGAGTGTTCTCGTTGTCTACGACCGATAAAGTTCGTTGTCCATGTGCGAAATGCCGGAATACTAAGTTTTTGGACAAAACGACATTGTCATTACACTTGTGCAAAAACGGTTACATGCCATATTATGAGGTCTGGAGTTTCCACAGTGAGTCTGCTCCTCGAGCCGTTCATGTAGATGATGATGATTGTCCGGGTGTTGACAGGATCGATGAGATGTTACAAGATATACAAACGGAGGATCCGCCCACAAATGAGGCAGACGCATTCTTTAATCTCTTGAAAGCTTCTGAAGAGGTGTTGCATGATCATACTGAAATGACTCTTCTTACTTTCATGACCAGATTTATGGCAATCAAATCTAAGTATTTCTTCTCTAATAATTGCTACAATGATATGATGAAACTTATCAGCGATGCTCTTCCACAACCTCAAAAACTGCCCAAAGATATGTATCACTCAAAGAAATTACTATCTGGACTGGGTATGAAATATGAAAAAATTGACGTGTGTCCAGATAACTGCATGCTATTTTGGAAAGAGCATGACAAAGAGAAGAATTGTTTAAAGTGTGGAAAATCGAGGTTTGTCGAAGTTGTCAATGACGATGGTGATAAAGTAATGACAGAAGTTGCACATAAGCAATTGCATTACTTGCCTGTGACACCTCGGTTGAAGCGGCTGTTTCTTTCTAAAAGATCTGCCAGACACATGAGATGGCACAAAGAAGGTGTGCGTGAGAACAAAGATGTGTTGACTCATCCGTCGGACGGTGATGCATGGAAGTCTTTGGACTCTTTTGATCCTGCTTTTGCTAGTGATGCGAGAAATGTTCGCATCGGGTTACCGACGGATGGTTTTTCACCTTTCAGTACAAATGCCACACCATACTCCTGTTGGCCCGTCTTTGTTATTCCGTACAACCTACCACCTTCTCTTTGTATGAAGTACGAGTTTATGTTTCTTAGCCTCATTATACCAGGACCAGATCATCCGGGATCACGTATCAATGTGATGTTGAAACCATTGATTGAAGAATTGAAAACGTTGTGGATTGGAGTTGAAGCGTATGACTGTTACAAGAAGCAGAAATTCAACCTTCGAGCTGCTTATTTGTGGTCTGTCCATGATTTCCCTGCGTACGGCATGTTTTCTGGATGGAGCACACATGGTCGTTTGTCGTGTCCCATATGTGCGTCTGACACAGAGTGTTTTCGACTTACATACGGTGGCAAGATAAGCTACTTTGATTGTCATAGGCGTTGGCTTCCTCGAAACCACCCATTCAGGCAACAGAGGAATGTCTTCAGAAAAGATACTGTTGTCACTAAGGAACCACCTAAACGCCTAAGCGAGTGGGAAGTATCCGATGTGTTGGACTCACTAGTCCCCGATGAAGCTCGCCCTGGATTCTTTGTAGGTTACGGAAATGTTCACAACTGGACTCATGTATGTGGAGTTTGGGAGCTACCATATGTGAAGTCATTGATACTGATGCATAATATTGATGTAATGCATCAGGAGCGTAACGTGGCCGAATGTATCATAAGCACGTGCATGGATATCACGGGCAAAACGAAAGACAACTTAAAGGCTCGAAAGGATTTGGCCGAGATTTGTAATCGACCTACTCTTGAGCTCTCTGAAAGCGGTGGTAAGCCACGTGCTTCTTTCGTGCTTCGACCAAATGAAAAGAAACAAGTTATGGAATGGTTGAAAACTTTGAAATTCCCAGATGGTTATGCTGCTAGTCTGAGACGAGCCGTGAATGTTAAAACGGGAAAGCTCACTGGGTTGAAGAGTCATGACTATCATATAATAATGGAAAGACTCTTACCTGTTATGTTTCGGGGATACCTGGATGATGCGGTGTGGAAGGTGTTAGCTGAGCTATCATTATTCTATAGGCAGTTATGTGCTAAAGAAATAACGAAAGACATGATGGAGAAGTTAGAGAAGGAGATACCTGTACTTTTATGTAAGATGGAAAAAATATTTCCTCCTGCTTTCTTCAATCCAATGCAGCATCTTCTTATACATCTTCCATTCGAAGCAAAAGTTGGTGGTCCTTTGCAATATAGATGGATGTACCATATTGAAAGAGCTTTGAGATATTTGAAAACTATGGTTGGCAGCAGAGCAAGGGTTGAAGGGTGCATTGCCGAAGCATTTACTCTAAAGGAAGTAGGTTACTTTTCTAGTTTCTACTTTACAGAGGAAAACAATGTCAATACTTCGGCAATGCGATACAATGTAGATGACGAACCACCAGTTAGTGATCTCTCTATTTTTGAATCGAGGGGAACTACTGTTGGCAGCAGCACATCATACGATTTTACTGAAGGAGAAAGGACTGCTGCTTTACTCTACATGTATGCTAATATCGATGGCATGGAGAAGTATTTCGAGTAAGTGTTTCTCTTACATTTATGATGATTATTGTATTTACCAATACATGTATGCTAATGTCGATGGCATGTGTTTTGTATGTACAGTGAGTTCCACAACCAAAACTGGAAACATAAGCATCAACCAACGAGAAAGCAAGTAGAAACGATGCGACGGTCTGGAATTAATGGAGGGCCAAATTTCTTATCCTGGTTTCGAGCTTATGTATTAGCGAACACAGACATCCATCAAGATTTACGACAACTATCTTATGGATTAGTGAAAGTTAGAAGCTATGGTCGATATGACGTAAATGGCTTCCGATTCCGTACAACTCAATTCGAAACTCTTCGTCCTCTCGCAGCAACATCAAATTGCGGAGTTGTGACGAGAGCAATCGACTCACAAGGGAAAGAAACCAATTACTATGGAATCATTAACAAAATTCTGGAATTTACTTTCGCTGGCAATAAAGAACTTCGAGTGGTATTCTTTGATTGTGATTGGTTTGATAACAATCATGGAACTTGAGAAAATCAATTTGGCATGGTGGAAGTGAATCACAACGAACGCTTATGAGGTTTAGATACATACGTTCTTGCACATCAAGTGGAACAAGTGTATTATCTACCTTATCCATGTAAGAAGCTTAGCACTTGGTGGGTTGTATATAAAGTGAATCCTCGTGAGCGCTTGTATACTCCTGGAGATGATGGTTATCATGATAGTGGAGACATTGAAGAAGTTTACCAAGACGAAGAGTTGCCAGACTCTTTTATCGTCGAGTCTGGTGCAGGACTCGATAACTTAGTAGGAGACGTTGCAGATGTAGAGACATCTACAATGCGAAAGCGGAAACGTAAACAGCTCAAGACGACAGATCGCGATGTTGATGATCATGATGTTGATGAATTTTGAAACTGATTACGAGTAATGTTCTTTTAAATGAAAGTGACATTAATTATTGCTTACATTACTTTTGAAACTGATTAGGAGTAATTACTTTTTAAACTGATTAGGATGTCGTCAAGCAAGGGTTCAAAGGGTTCAAAGGGGAAGAAGGCACCGAGTGTGAGGGGTTTCCTCCCCTCGCAGGAGAGGGACAACTACTTCTACGGTTCCACTTACAGCGGGAGCAGACGCACTCAGCTGTTAAGTGCGTGTCCAGAGTTGCGGGACAGGGTTGTCAGTTTGCAGCGTACAGAGGTAAATTTTTCTACAATGCACAAAATTATTAAAATCACTTTTTCAATTTAGCTTACTTACTTTACCATTGTAGTCGGATTCGGACTATGAATCTGAGGCCAGAGCGGCACCTCAGGAGACGGGTACGCAGCGCAGCGTACCCTCGGGCAGCGAGCCCTCTGGTAGCCAGCCCTCCGGCAGCCACCCCCAGGGTAGTCTGCCCAGCGAGGCCGAGGGCACCCAGCCTGAGGACACGTCCGGTGACCAGCCTTCTGGGTCACCAGACGTGGTGCCGCAGCGGAGGAGACGCACGAGGAGGAGTAACTTTGTCGGTCCTCCACCTATTCCTAGAGAGCCGGTAATTATTCGTCCGGTTGGAGACAGGTAACACATTACTAAAGTATTCATTTCTATTTGTTCTCAAAGACTATGATCTTACTTAATGACTTAACAAACAACTTTTTAGTTCTTGGGAGGACCTCTCGTACGACGGGCAGAAACACCACAGGACGGTGAACGGTTGCATCGGGAACTTAGTGCGTCTGCACTACCCCGGTGCGATTGATGGACGTGCAGCTACGTCGTGGGACGACTACGCGCGCGTTCCTCACCCGGAGAACGACAACCTACAGGGAGTCATGTGGGCAGATTTTTGGGTAAGTTACTTTCATAAATATTTGAAGTTTCAATTCTTTATGTTCGTTCAAATATTAACTTGCGTATATGTCGAACTGTGTTGGCTTCCTACAGCTCAGGTACCGCCTTGAGGACCCGGCTGAGCAGATGGATCACGCCCGCTCCGTGTTCGAAGTAAACGCTCGGAAGCTTGTTATGCAAATGCTTTCGAACGCTCGGAGTCAAGTAGTTAACGACTACTTAAAGCTCCACGACCACGAGGTTGGGTCGTTCAGAGACGCCTCCGACACGTACTTGACGGAGGAGCAATACGCAGAGGTAGGTTGCGTAATCTTTAAATTGTTCATATTAATATTGCTAAGTAACACCTAATGAACTACGCATGTGTGCAGGTTAGTGTCCCTTGGTTATAGGGACGAACTGAAGATTACCGAGCCCTTTGCAGGTATTGGGCTAGCGATGAGTTCATCGCTAAGTCCAAGAAGGCTCGAGATGCCAGAGGGAGCTCAGGGAAGCACGGTATGGGCGTCCAAGGTTTTGTGCGAATGGCTAAACGGATGGTAAGTTTCTTGGTAGTTTTTATTATATTCATAATGTAGTATTGTTTGTACTAACATATGTTCACAGGAAAAGGAGACCGGCGTGCGACCGAGTGCTACTGCGGTCTATAGGAGAGGTCACGCTGACCCTTCTCAGCCGGAGCAGTGTAGTCAGTACGCAGCGGAGCGCCTGGTAAGTTTCATGACCTCTGAAATTATTTGACACTATATATGTTGTTGAACTTATACAATTTCATTGTTTTTTCAGACTAGGTATGGGCAAGAGGCTGTGAGGATACACGGCGAAGGGTTCGACTGGGAAAACTCCCCGAACATCGACCCTCAAGCCGCGTATGCAAGCGGAGGTGGAAAAGCACACGGAAGGTGAATTCATTTACTTTCATAGTTTTCAATTCAAGATTATTTAATTTTACCTTGAATTGATTCGTTTTTTAGGCTTTCCATATTCTCTGGAGTCGTCAACTCTAGGGAGGCACGACCTGCGAGAGACAGCTCCTCACAGTCTTCGGCTGCAGGCTCCTCCAGCCGCCGTGTCACCGAGAGAGATCTCGAAGTCATGGCGCTTCGGGAGAGCTTGGCTCGGCAGGAGGAGGCCTTGGCGAGAGAGCGAGAGAACAACAGGGCTGCCATGGCGTACCATGCGTCCTATATGGCACAGATGCAAGCGGCAATGGAAGTAAGAAACATACAATTATAGTTTAATTACATTGCATTTCAATTAGTTTTGTAAATTGTAATGTTTGAAATGGCAGGCGCTAGCTCGACAGCAAGGGCAGCAAATCCAGATACCGTTGTGGCAGCCACCTCCGTTCGTGCTGGAGCCGTCGCCACCACAGGAGCAGTTTCCTGGAGTACAGGTATAAAAAGAAAGTTACATTAAGTGGAAGCCCCAACCGCTAAGAATCCTAATGAAAATAGAAAAACAATTGTAAACTTGTACATGTCACTTTGTTTCGCAGGGATCAGGGACGGAGGCTCAGACTCCATCGCCACAGCTAAGGGCGCCAGGTTCGCCGCGGCAGGATGACTTCTTCGCTCCCGGAGGTAGTGGAGGGGCTAGTAATCAATAGATTTGTGATTTTGTTTTCATTTGTGTCAGACTTTGTGATTGTCGATGTGTATTATTGCACTTTGTTGTGAATTTATATATCAAACTGTTTTTTGTTGTCTTTGTATGTGTAGCTGGCCATCGAGCCAGGTTAGCCGTTTTCTATTTTTTTAAAAAAATGGAAAAGCTTATATACGACGGCCTGTATAATTTATATACAACGGCTGCTATACAGGGCCGTCGTATATAAGCCTATATTATATACGACGGCGGGGCCAGGCTGTCGTATATAAGACCTTATATACGACAGCCAGGGCCCAGCCGTCGTATATAAAGGCCCTGGTCCACTGGGCCAAGTCCACGAAACCGGCCGTTGTATATAAGCGGCCGTCGTATATATACTGTTATATACGACGGACCGTCGTATATAACTATATATACGACAAATTATATACGACGGCCGTGAACCGTCGTATATAAACAACTGCCGTCGTATATAACCTATATACGACGGCTTCGGCTTTATATACAACGGTTTTAGCCGTTGTATGTTGACAGGAATCCTGTAGTGCTCCCACACCGCCTCACAGCACCTGCTAGCCCGTTACAGCGTCCCTCGACGAAGCACTCGGCCGTACGCGAAGCAACTGTCGGTCCACCACCGCCCGGCTGTTCCACCTTGCTGCACACCGAGCTAAGCTCCCCAACAGGGTCGCCTGACCTCCCTCAGCGTGCCCGAAGCAAGAACCAGGCGCTAGCTCCACGGGAAACTCGGTGTCGAGCTCGTTTTCCCTCCACAGCGCCGTGTGAGGCCGCCGCGACAAGAACTGGTCGTCCGGCCGCCACATAGCTTCTCCCACCGAGCTGCAAAAGCAAAAAGGTTCACCTAGACCTCTTCTTGCTTCAACCAAACACCGGCAGCTTGTCACGAGCTGTGCTCGCCGGAATTCTGCTTTTGCCGCCAACATGCAATAATAACCGTGTGGGGAAACTCGGAAAATTCATCTCACACGTTGCACCACTCAACACATAACCAAGCAACGTACTTGTAGACGTCCGCGCAAGCTCAGAGGATCAAAAATCACCGAGAACCGTCGAGCAGAGCCACTGTTCTTTGAGTTTTCCGAACTTCGCCGGATTTTGACCTAGCCTGACGGTGAGGTCGTACCTCCGGCGAGTTTCCTCGAGATCAGCACGTAGTTCAGTGTTCTCCTCGGTGCAGTGGTGCTGTACGAGCAAATGGTGCAGTTTTTGGTGCATCACAGCACCCTAGCGACGTCGCCGGACTTGCCGCAGCCACGGTCGCCGTCGCTCATAGGTTTCTGGCCATCTTTGGTCCGGGGGAAGGCCGCAACATGTTCCCCGCATGAAATTACATAGAGGCGGCAAAAACTAGCGAGTTCGGGGCACGGGAACCCCCTCTCGGCGAGAGGCCCGGCGAGCTCGGCGGCGCGGGAGCGCGGAGAGCTGGAGGTAGACGAAGACGGGGGCTGGCCCATGTGTCAGTCTCTGTTTCGGGAAAATTAGATCGTCTGTGGCCTCAGATCGGGCTGTGGCTGCGAGGGAATAGTTCTGTGGCCCCGTGTGACTTGTTCCAGCGAGTGACACGTGGCCCCCTGGATCCACACGCAGGATTTAAACATTTCCCGGTTTTAATTCAAATTCCATATTTCCTTCAAACTTTGGTAGGGAATAACTTTAGCTAGGAAGCTCCAAATTTAGTGATTCAAATTGGATTGGTTTCAGGTTGAAAAACTATATCCAAATATGCAACCCAATTTGTATGAAAGTCAATATTTAATTCGGGAAAATTCTTTAGAAAATTTCAGCAAACGAATTTTAGAGGGAGTTTGGTTCCCCCAAAAATCCTCAAATTTTTCCAGAATATTCTTTAGGGTGTTAGTGAACTCCTGTAAAAATCTCAGATCATTTGGTGTTGATTTGGTTAGTAGAATTCTGATTTCAAGTTGCTGTTTTCAAATGAATACAGAAACATTTGCAGAGAATTTCCAAAATTTGGAAAATTTAGCTCTGGGCAATTACTAGTTCCCAAAATTCCTAGGAAAATTCAGGCATGCTCCCTGAGCTATGTTTGAAATTTTGGTTCACTTGAATTTGCATGAAAGTGCAAATTTATAAAGAATTAATTCCTTTTTGCCTAAATGCTTAGGGAATTGTTCTGGATGAACCACTCAGTGAACAATTCTGAATTTTGGTCCAGAATGTCTTCTTGTGACAAGGCACTCACAGGAAAATTCTCAGATAAATTTGAGCTTTGGATCAGTACTTTACGATACAACAGTCCTAGGGGAAAAATGAAATAATTAGGAAGCACACATAGCACTTGATCACTTTACTTAACCCAAACCCAACCACTAGCACCAGTGTCATTTTAAATTCTTAAACAGAGTTCCAGTTTTAAACTTTTCATTAGAACTTGTGAGCAAAAGATTTACAATTAAATACATATGCATATTCATAACGTGTAGCATATACGTGAAGATTGTGAAGCAATTGAAGTGGAGATCAAAGAAGAAGGAAAGCGAGTGATCAAGCCATAAGTGGTCTTCACTAACTGAATAGATATTTAGTCACCTGCAAAACCAAGGCAAGCTCCGTTTTGCATTTAAGTTGTTTATAAAGTTGTTACTTTGTTCTCTATTATGGTTTAGAGTTTGTATGTGCATTAGGTCAGGAATGTGTTATACTCCAAATGCATGACCAAAGAAGCCCTCGAGTCACGGGTAGACTCGTATCCCCGCTGTAGAAAAATGCCATGCTAATTAGGTTATGACATCCGGTAGAAGTCGAGTAGTGGAATCTACTCGCGAGCTATAGTTCGGGATCACACGGGTATGATTTAAAGAGGCAAACTAATGTTTAAGTTTCCAAAGATGAGACCGGGCAGAGAGTGTAGACAGCGACAAGACGAGGTCTTGGTCGTGTAGCTCTGCCTGTGTCGGTTAAGGACAGAGCCGTGTGTGGCCCTGGGAGCAAGTATTGAGTTGTGTACCGGATGCTTACTGCTATATGAGACCCAGGAAACCGATGTACCAGGTTAACTGGATTGTAGAGGCATACCACATCGCCTCGTTAGACCTATAAGCCTGAGAAGGCACGATTGGTTCTACAGTCAGGTGTCCTGCGAAAGTTTGCCACATACGACGTAATGAAGGACGCCAGATTTGGGTCCTTAGAGGCGGGTGTACGTGTCGAGTTATCCGGGCAGTGTTTGATTCGAATCACCGTCCCTCGCGGATATGAGTACCGCTTGCTCACTGCACTGTGATGTAATAATCAAGTTGTGTGAGAACAGTTTGCAAGTTTTAGTTTCTGCTATGATAATTGGAATTGCATGAAAACCATGTATGAAGTAGTGATAGAGCAAATTAAAGTTAATTTTCACCTAGGGACAGGTAACATTGGAATGAAGCGTGTCTTGTTTGATTATGGAGTTCCAATGTTGCTGGGCGCAAGGTCACCACTGTAATGGCTAAAATCTGAAAGTTAAGGATGAACATGTAGGCGAGTCTTTATGCAACTTAATTGGTTACTGTCTTAAGTTACTATCATGTAGAGTTGCATACTTTAGGAGAGACGGTTAAGTATTGCTGAGCCTTTATGCTCACTCTTGCTATATGAATTGTTTTGCAGGTTAACCTAGACGCGTATGAAGAAGGTTTTCCGGTGAGACTCGGAGACTCCGAGTCATGTAACACTTGGGAAACCGGCCGCTGCCATGTCTTCATGTTGCTAGCGAGAGGAGTCCGCGGGCTGGACCTGTTCTCGAGTGCTCATTAGTTATTCGACGTGAGTGGTTTGTAGTCTTCCGCTGTAGCTAATTTATGTAAATTATTTACAAAGAACATTTTTAAGCTTCCGCTTTTGAGTTATGTAATACGGTTTTCCTTATATGTGTGCTGTTGGGTGCCGCATAACACGGCACCACCCAATGCGATTCCCGGGCGAGCGGCACGGCCCCATGACACGGGTCGGGTCCGCATAGGCCGCAGCTATGGGGGGTAACCCTACTCAGATTGGGAAGGGTTTTATCTCATTTCCTTTCCTTTTTTAAGTGATCTCTACATGAGAATGGATGCAATGCATGATGATGAAAATGAGGATGTTACATACCGGTGAGCGGGCTCATGGTGTATCTGTAGCCCCATCATCGTGCTTGTGGGGGCCGCCGTGAGTGGATACCACCTGCCGTCGAGTGGGTGATCCTACGGCAGCCCGCGCCGTGCCCCTTTCAACTATAGAGCAGAGGCTCCGGTATGTTTGCCGCGCCCTGGCTCGCCGGGTTCCGGAAGGCTACGTGCCATGGTGGCCGCGGCCGCCATGCTCTGTCTTAGTCGCTCGAGACGGGAGAGGTTGAACGCATTGTTGGCGATGTCCTACCGGCCTTGGCGGTCGTGCGCTTGCACGCCTCCTCCGTGGGAGCAACGGTAGCGCGGCGTCCCGTACGCTGTTTGATCCCCTTCCGGCTATGCCTCTTTTATCACGTGTGCGTCACGGCTCGTCTCAAGCTGCTCGGTCCATCCCAACGTGGCTGCTGGCTCCCTTCTGCGGCTTGGACATAAATCCTCCCGTTGCGCGGGGCGGGCGAAGGCACGACACAGGCGGGAGGAGGGCCTGTAGAGTCGTAGCCAGGCTCCGCATCGCCCTGCTCATGGGAGGGGCGACGGTCTCGGTGCTGTAATCACAGTTGGCCAAGTCCTCCAAGAGGGGGAGAAGAGATGATGCATCTTCGTCGATCATGCCCACGAAGTTTCCTTCGGGGGTGCCGTCAGCGGCGTCGACGGTCACATCGTCCATCAGCCATAGAATGCCGTCATTGTCAGCGACGAACTCCGGTCTTCCAAAATGAAAAACCTGACGAGGCACGGAGGTGACGTTGGCCTCGAGCTTGTTTTCAGGGGCGATGATGAACTCGAAGCTACCAAAACAAAGCTTCTCGCCAAAGCGGAAGCTTGTACTCATGAAAACCATATGGCAGAAAAATGAAAACATGAAGCGCCCCCTACCTGGCGCGCCGACTATCAGTGTTTTTCCACCGGCTAGTAATCGAATGCTTTGTGTTCTATAACTGGATGGCTAGCTAATAAAGACAAGAATTTATACTGGTTCAGACAATGCATCCTACGTCCAGTTTGGGGTGTCCATTGGTTTTGTATTAGCTCAGATGGTTTGAGGAACCGTGGTTATAGGCAAGAGTTCCTCGCGTGCGAGAACAAAGAGAAAGTCTAAGTGTCGCATCTATGCGTGAGTCATTTCGCCATGTGAGGGGAGGTTTCGGGCCTCCCCTTTCATAGACCGGATGCCTATACCTGCCTACCAGCTCCACACAAATGGGGCATGGAGTGTCAACACCTAAGGCGTCCCAAAGCGGCACAAAAGTGATGAGTACACCTGCTCCTGTCTAGTCTACTATCTACGTCTACTTTCCGTCCCTGTACACCCGAACCGAGCAGGATGGGGAGGGAGATGATGATGGCCTGACGTCGTGCTTGTCTCGTCGCACGTGGCCACCCACCCCGTCTTAAATCTCTTCAGCTGTTCCTTAACATCGGAATTTAAATCTTCTATCTGCCTCTGATCCGAGCTCGGAGCCCGGATTGTTTTGCTCTCCCAGTCTCATTGTCCGTGCCTGGAGGTCGGCTGCTGCTTCCGCTCCAGGGGGTCGGGCTTCATGGTGACGTGTAACACCCTCAAACATTACCACCACGCATTGTATACATTTTTCATATCGAAAGGCATTTAAAAGGAAGAAGAAACAAAGAGAGCAATATGGAAGCTAATAAAATAATAAAAGGAAATAGAAATGGAAAATAATAAATATAAATAGAAAAGGAAAAGAAATAAAAAGAAAAATAAAAAGAAAAAATAAATAAAATAGCAAAAGTGGGCCACCCCAAAATTTCCCCAAATTCCCAATTTTCCCCCAAATTCCCCTCTCCCATAATTTTCGCAATTTTCCTGATTTCTCCAAGATTCCCCTAGGGGGATTTTCGCCCACATTTGGGGGGATTTTCCCCCAATTTGGCCGCACTAAATTTGGGGGGAACCCTAATTGGGCCCCACCCCCCTTGGCTGCAGCCCATTAGGGGGAACCCTAGCCGCCCCCCTTTGGACTCTTGGGCTTTTATTTTCTAATTAAATCCTAGCCATTGGATGAAAATAAATAATAAAATCTCAACCCGTAGCTCCCATCTATTTTAAAATTAAATCTCAGCCATTGGATATTTGATTTGCTAAAATCCTAGCCACCCTATCTCTTTTCCCCCTTATAAATATAACTATCCCCCTAGCCGCCCACCCCTATCTCCCGCTGCCGCCATTGCAAAGAGGGAGGCCCTTCCACAAAGAAGAAGTGAGCTAGGTCTTCGTTACCCCTCTTACAACGTCGTCGCTGTTTCTACGCACCCGTTTTCTTCACCCCCTGCGAGCAGAAAATGCAGCGTGTGGACATACCATGTTTTCATCAATTTTTGACAATGGAATTGATCTACACATTGTGCAAGATCATAACCACGTTCACACTTGATTCCAGCAACCTTGATCATCATAAAACCCCATGAGAGCCTATTAAAACATGCAAGAACACGTGCAAACTGATTTTATAAAACTGCACCACCGGAATTGCATCATTCACCTCATTGCATCTTGAGTAAAATTTGTGCATGATAATTGATTTCTGCAAATTTTGTATGTGCGTGGTCGTGAGTAGAAGGACAAGATCAAGAGGCCGTCTACGAGGAGCTACAGCATTAAGACTTCAAGACGCTTGAGCAACACGAGCCACGGGAGCAAGGCAAGTGCCCCTTGACAATATTGATCCCATGTTTTAAAACTGTTTTGCTTGCGAAAACTCATATGATTGAGTCAACTTGATGGGACACCCTTTTATAGGAGTTTACTAGTTTTGTTAAGCATCCTTGTCGCCGGGAAAGTTGATGAGTCAGGTATGGTCATTTTTCCTTTTCTCTTCGCTTAACTTACAGGATACGGGAAGCTGAAATAAAACTCGTTAGCTACTGCACTCATACTAATAAAGATGATGATAACTTTATGATGTCAATGAGCATGGAATCGAGGATATCTAGACGTCTTTGTTCGTCGATGTTGCTGAATGATATGGTGGTTTGATTGCCATAGATCTAAGGACCGGTTCATGCGAGCACATGCCAGGAAAAAAGTGCCACCACAAGGCCAAATATGGGAGCGGCTTATCTGACTAATTAGTTTTGTTGCTAGCTTGTTATGGAGTGTTGGATGGCGTGGGGAATGGGAGTCGAGAAGGACTGCCCTACGAACTGCATGGCACAAGAAGGGGCCCGTGGGTGGAAGAATGGAGATTCGAGCCTTCCGGTGAAACCTCAGTGGGTCCGTACATCCTAGTAGCCCCTTTGTCAAGGCTATTTTGTGATCTCTTGTTCATACAACGACGGTTGTGTACTGGTATAATGGAGGTTCTTTCTAGTCGCCAACGGGTGATGAAATCATGAACTTGTGGGTAAAGTGGTACCACCTTTGCAGAGTGTGAAACTATCATGATAGCCATGCTTCCGTTCACAAGCACCTGGCGAACTTCCATGATATGGGGCAAACATGAGATGGTTATTCGGGTATGGTTTTTAGGACTGTTTTGGGTCATGACAATAAGTTTGGTTTCGGTTCTATGAAAATGAAATGGTTATGAGTGTTTATGAATATGAGATGAACATGAGAAAGAGTATTGGCTGGTTGAGACTTGATAAATGATGAATTATGATGGAATGATGATGAATTACTTGTTTATGTTGGGATTTAACTCACCTAGAAATAGTTGCTGTTTTTACCATATTTATGAAATAAAATTTGCTTGCTGCAATGAACCTTTTTATTTCCTACCTTGTTGTAAGCTACATGTCATACTTTTCCCGGACTTGCTGAGTATGACATGTACTCACCCTTGCATTCCCACATATACATCATCTACAGGAGATGAGTACTTCGAGGAACGTGTGGAGTACTATTCGTGCGCACTACCGTCAACATGCCTGTGGAGTTGAAGTTGGAGCCTGCTGTCTTAGGCATTTTCTACTGTCATTAGAGTCTTCCGCTGCAAGAATAAATTAGATATTCATGAGTGAGATGTTGAGTCAATGTAATAAAGTATGTAAACATTATTTGTATGTGGTTATATTTAGAATTTCAGTTTGTGGAATACATGTGTATGTGTGATGACCATCCTGGGCACACATATGCATTTACTTGGTTCATTTTCGGAACCGGTGTCACAAATTGGTATCAGAGCCATGTTGACCGCAGGACGCAAGCCTAGATACAATGGAAACTTGAGAACATGTAGGAACACCCCTCTAAACTGCTATTTTTGAAAATTGCTTGCTGCTGCATTTTAATTGTCAATTCAGCTGCCGCAAAGTGCTATTTTCAGCCCCTCTTTTTCTCTTCTTTGGGCAGCAACACTTTTATTTTCTTGCTTCGTAGCTTCTAAAGTTTATGAGTTATTTTCTCCTTCTCTAAAGTTTCTCATATCCTATTTATTGATGCCGGTGACTAGGAGCACAACACGCATAAGGACTCGTCCACCACCACTTGGGAGTGCACTTAACACTGATTAGGTGTCCGATGGACCAAAGGAGGAGGAAGTGAAGATGGAACCTCATGAGGAAGATGAAGTCAGTAGCTCCATGCATGAGGAAGAGGATCCGGAAGAGGTGAAACCAATCGAAGAATTTCACGCAGCATTGGTACGCACATCAGGAGGAATTTCACGCAGGCTTACACTCAACAGAGCCTCATGAAGCTATGACGGAAGGACATTGTCGAAGTGTGTGGTCGACACTTCCCCCGGGCCTGCACTGGGCAGCCCGCGGAGGTTCTTTCTCGGAGGGGCTAGTCACTTGCGGAGAGCTTAGGCGTATGGACGAGTTAAGGAGGAGCTTGACACGATGAGTTTTACGTGGTTCAGTCCGCCTGAGCGTAAAACCCTACGTCCACGACGAGCTAAGTAGCTCGCTGTATTGCTTGTTGCTCAGAACCGGAGTCCTGAGCTTGGGGATGACTGATGACTAGCGTATGAGTTGCGGGAGTGCGAACCCTTGCTAACTCGCCTACCCGAGCCTTTTATAGTCCAAGGCTCGGGTGGCTTACAAGGGGGGGCCCGGGACCCGACAGGTGGTCCCGGGGAGATTTCCTGCAGACTATCATATCCGCAGTTATGTCGATAGTTGTCTCTGGCGAAGGCTTCTGAGTCTTCGTCTTGCCGCCCTGCCCATGCCGCACGCTAGTCGTAGTGGTTGATGACGGCGGAGGCGGCAGGGGATGTCTTGTCGCTGCGTTTATTGGCTGGCAGGCTCTGACACCGCGCGCCAGTCTGTGATGCGACAGGGCGCAACGACACCTGACAGAGGCGTGCTTCGAATCTCCGCGTCTTGGGAAGGCGCGAGCCTTGAATACCATGCACGGGAAAGGTATGGGGTGTCTTTACGCCCGCTGCCTACCGCTTGGGGGCAGGCAGCGCTCTTCTTCTGGACACGTGGCGGGCCCGGAGCCCTCCTCAGTGGAGAGGGGGTCTGGCCCCGTAGGACACGTGGAGCCTTCGGACCTCTCCCCGAGGAGAAGGAGGTCCGGCTTCTGTTGGCCACGTGGCAAGCCCGGAGCTCTCCTCTGAGAAGAGGGAGGTCTGGCCCCACTGAACACGTGGCGCCTTCGGACCTCTCCCCCGCGGAGGGGGAGGCCCGGCTTCTGCAGGCCACGTGGCGAGCCCGGAGCTCTCCTCTCAGGAGAGGGAGGTCCGGCCCCGCCGGAAGCGTGGCGCCTTCGGAGCTCTCCCTGCGGAGAAGGGCGAGATCCTTAGCCATTTTCCTCTGTGCACAGGGGTACCCCATATCGCAGATACCGACAGTGGCCCCGGGCCCATCTCGGGGGAGATAGCGAGCCCGAGGTGGGACCTTCGTCTCTTCTGTTCCGCGTGCTTTCTCTAAGTCCCGCATTGACCGCTGCCGGAGCACAAACAGTCGCGGGGCCGTGGGAGCGTGCACCCACTTGATGGTTTCCTTTACTACGGTGGTTCCCAAGACCGCCAGTTCTGTACGTTGCGGCTCTTTCTTTCGGAACCGCCGGAGTACCTTGCCGGCTCGTCTTCTCCTTGGTTTTGCCTGGCTGAGCCCTTAGCTCCGCAAGGTGCTCAGAGGTCTTCACCAATCCCGACACTCTGCTCCGGCGCCTTCCCTGGGTCCTTACTGTATTAAGGGCCCCGGAGGTCTCCGGGGCCCGCCCCATGAGGATGTGATGCCCGGGTCTGCCGGCCACGTGGCGGGCCCGGAGCTCTTCTCTAAGGAGAGGAAGGTCCGGCCCCGCGGGACACGTGAGGCCTCCGGAACTCTCCCCTCAGAGGAGGGGGCGGGAGGTCCGGCTTCTGTTTGCCACGTGGCGGGCTCGGAGCTCCCCCCAGAGGAGAGGGAGGTCCTGTCCCGCTGGACACGTGGGCCCTTCGGTCTTACCTTGGAGTTCCGGTCTTGCGCGATCCCGTAGTGGCCCCCTGGTAGGGGCATACTCCTGCAGGGAGTTAAGGCCGAGAGGTCCTGCACACAAGTAAGGGAAACGTAATTCTCCTTGGGGGCTCCCCCTCCTTTATCTCATAGTCTTATTTTGCTTACGGTCCCTAACCATATGCACGGTGCTTGGGGACTATAGTGCGCGAAGTTCCGGGGGCCTGGGACCCCTTTGACCATCGGCTGGTACCTCCAACGCTACCGCCTCTTGTAGGGCAGCAAATGCCGACTAGGGGTGAGAATGAGAAGAGGAAGCCGAGCGCATGGCGGGCATACGCCGGAAGTGTAATCATAAGAAATTTAATACATAATTTTAAATGAGTACGAGGAAAGAGCAAAGTAGAACAAGTTTCTTTTCATATAATTTTCCACAAGAGGAAGGCAGGCTAAACATGGAGGCCACGACCCGCCCCATTAAGAAGGGAAGCAAGACTCTACGCGCTTGGAGTCGGAACCAGGCAAAGCTGAACGTAGTCCTGTACCGTCCCCTGGGGCTTAGCTGCTCCGAGGGCTGTTCCTAGACTCTATAGAATTTATTATGAAAAGAAGAGATTGTCCTATCTTTGCTCTAAGGGTATAACTTATGGAGGTGTTCTATGTTCCCATTGTTCGGGAGCAGGTCCCCATCCTCGGTGGAAAGGCGTGCGCACCCGGGGCGGCACACTTTTGCGACTCGAAAGGGGCCTTCCCAACTAGGGGAGAGTTTGTGGGTCCCTTCGCGAGAAAGTATGCGACACAGCACCAGGTCACCTTCCTGCAGCTCCCGGGCACGCACAGACCTCTGGTGGTAGCGACGGAGCGCTTGTCTGTACCGTGCGTTACAGAGAGCTGCGTGCAATAGGACCTCGTCGACGAGGTCGATTTCTCCACGCCGGAGGTTGTCCTGCGCGGCTTCGTCGTAAGCCCGGACACGGTGAGACCTTATGGTGATCTCTGGGGGAAGTACGGCTTCGGCCCCATACACCATGAAGAAGGGTGTCTATCCTGTGGCCCGGCTCTGGGATGTCCGGTTAGCCCATAGCGTGCTCAGAAGCTCATCCACCCAATTGGCACCATGTTTCTTCAGACTGGCATAGGTGCGGGTCTTAAGGCCCCGGAGAATCTCCGCGTTGGCCCTCTCGACTTTCCCATTGCTCTTTGGGTGAGCAACAGAGGCATAGCACACCTGAATGCCGAGGTCTTCGCAGTAGTCTTGGAAGACTGCACTGGTGAACTGGGTCCCGTTGTCGGTGATGATTCTGTTCGGGACCCCGAACCGGCAGACAATCGACTTGATGAACTTTACTGCAGATTGCTTGTTGATGGTGACAACTGGTGTGGCTTCCGGCCACTTGGTGAACTTGTCGATGGCGACATAGAGGTACCGGAATCCCCCGATGGTTCTGGGGAATGGTCCCAGGATGTCCAGTCCCCATACGGAAAACGGCCATGAGGGCGGGATCATCTGTACCGCCTGAGCCGGTGTATGGATCTGCTTGGCGTGGAACTGGCACGCCTTGCAGCTCTCGACCAGCCTGACGGCATCCTGGAGTGCTGTCGGCCAGTAGAAGCCATGCCGGAAGGCTTTACCGACGAGCGTGCGTGAGGAAGAGTGACTCCCACATTCGCCTCCATGGATCTCAGCGAGCAAGTCGCAGCCTTCCCCCTGAGTTATGCACCGCAATAGGATGTGGTTGGCGCCACGCCAGTAGAGATCCCCCTCTACCAGCGCGTATCTCTTAGCCATACGCACGATCCGTTCAGCGGTTGCATGTTCATCAGGGAGGATGTTGTCTTTCAAGTAGTCCCGGATCTCCGTGATCCATGCATCGGGTCTGACTTGAGCTTCTGGATCTTGAGCGCTGGGTTGCATGGAGTCCCCAGTGACGCTTACGATCCTTGGCGGCATCCATGGCTGCAGGGCCGCCGGGACCGCCAGCTTCGAGGTGCTGGTCAAGCCCCCTTCGCCCAGCTCGGCGGGCCGGGCTGTGGGCCGCAGCAACGTCCTCTCGAAGACTCCTTCGGGCACAGGAGCCCGGTGGAAGCCTTCATTGAAAGGTCATCAGCTGCGGCATTGCCAGCGCGCGGTACGTGGCTCAGGTCCAAGTCGAGGAAGTCTTTCTCCAACATCTGCACGTGAAGCAGATAAGCAGCTAGCTGTGGGTCATTGCAGGAGCGTTCACCCTTGACTTGCTTGATAACCAGCTGGGAGTCGCCCTGTGCCAACAACTGGCGAGCTCCTAGAGACAGGGCTGTCTATAGGCCAAAGATGAGTGCTTCATACTCTGCCATGTTGTTGGTTGCCTTGAAATTGAGACGCACCATGTACCCAAACTGTTCCCCCGATGGCATGAGGAGCAGTATGCCGGCACCGGCCCCCTGCTTTCGCATGGAGCCATCGAAGTAAAGCGTCCAGTGGGGCTCGGTGAAGACCGGAGCTTGGTGCTCTAGTTCACCGTCTTCGTGGCCCCCTGGGTCAGTCTTCGTTGGTGTCCACTCTGCCACAAAGTCGGCCAGTGCTTGGCTTTTGACTGCATGGCGAGGAAGGAAGTCCAGCTCGAACTCCGTCAGCTCCGCCGCTTAGTGACGTTGCCAGTCGCATGGGGGCTGTGAAGAATCGTCTTCAGCGGATAGGAGGTGACTACCGAGACCCGGTGGGCCTGGAAGTAATGGCGGAGCTTCCTGGAGGCCACGAGCACTGCATACAGCAGCTTGTGGACTTCTAGGTACCTTGTCATGGCATCATGAAGTACTTCGCTGATGTAGTAGACAGGCCTCTGGATGGTTCGAACCCTCTCTCTCAGGTCTAGGAGGTCTTCATCCATTGGCCCTGGCCCGCTGGAGATGAGTGGATCCAAGGGGGCCTCCGGGAGTTGGAACCCGGAGGCCCTTAAGCTATCTTGGCCCTCCGGGGGGCTTCGCTGGTTCTCCGGGAGCTCCGGAGGGTCTTGCGGGATCTTCGGGAGGTCCCTTTGGGCCCCCGGGGGGTCCCACAGGACCCCCGGGGGTTTATCTTGGGGGTCAGGGAGACCACCCTGGACCTCCGGGAGGTTGCCTTGGAGGTCCGAGAGACCCTCTTGGTCCTGCGGGGCCTCCTGGTGTCTGTCTTCTACTGTCGGAGCAGGTCGTGAAGATGAGAGGTCCGGCCGCTCTGCAACGAGGACCATACTCACCACCTCGGTTGTTGCCGTGATGTAGAGCAACAGGTGCTCTCCGGGCTCTGGGGCTACCATGATAGGTAGGGTCGTCAGGAGCCGCTTCAACTCCTGGAAAGGCTCTTCTGCTTCGTCAGTCTAGGCAAATGGGCCGGACTTGCGCAGGAGCTTAAAGAAAGGGAGTGCCCGCTCTGCTAGCCTCGGTATAAACCGACTCAGCGCGGCTAGGCACCCCGTGAGTTTCTGGACATCTTTGACGCGGGCGGGAGGCCGCATCAAGTCGATGGCCTTGATCTTCTCTGGGTTGGCCTCAGTCCCCCGGTGCGAGACCAGGAATCCTAAGAGCTTCCCAGAGGATACACCAAACACACATTTGTCGGGGTTCAGCTTGGTGCGCGTAGAGCGCAATTTTTCAAAAACTAAGGCTAGATTATCTAACAAAGATGAACCCTGCTTGACCTTGACAACGATGTCATCGACGTACACCTCAACTAAGTCTCTTATTAACTCTCCAAAGGTTTTGTGCGTTGCTCGCACAAAGGTGGGGAGAGCATTCTTTAGGCCGTAAGGCATAGAGACATAACAATAAAGGCCATCTACTGTGATGAAGGAGGTGTGCTCTTCATCCTCCCTAGACATGGGGATCTGATGGAAACCCGAGTAGGCGTCTAGGAAGCACAACATATCACAGCCTGATGTTGAGTCTACTATTTGATCTATTCTAGGGAGAGGAAATGGATCTTTGGGACATGCCTTATTGAGACTGGTGTAGTCGATGCACATCCGGAGCTTCCCGCCGGCCTTCGGGACAACGACGGGGTTTGCCAACCACCGGGGGTGGTGGACTTCCCGTATGAAGCCAGCGTCCAGCAGCTTCTTGACTTCTTCATGAATGAAGTTTTGCCACTCGATGGACTGCTTGCAGGGCTTCTGTTGAACTGGCCGGGCATCGGGGAAGACTTTTAAGTGGTGCTCGATCACCTCCCTAGGGATCCCCGGCATCTGTGACGGCTGCCATGCAAACACGTCAACGTTGTGCCGGAGGAAGGTGACGAGCGCGCCTTCCTATTTGCTATACAGGCCCCCGGCTACCCGGGTGGTCTGGGTGGCTTCCGCGCCGACTTGGACGACCTTTAAGGGGAAGCCGCCCTCGTCGAGGGGTTGCACCCGGGGTGCTGTGGTGGAGGCACGGTGGCGTGCACTCGGGTGGAGCTGGTCTGTCTCTGCACTGCCAGGGGCTGGTGCCCCAGCTGTTGCGAGCGCTTGGAGTTTCTCCAAGGCCGACACTGCAGTAGTGCGGTCTCCACGAATCCTGAGGACGCCTGTTGGTGTAGGCATCTTCAGGACGAGGTAGCCGTAGTGGGCTACTGCCATGAATCGGTACAGGGCTGGCCTGCCAATTATGGCATTGAAGGGGAGGTCGATCTCCGCTACGTCGAACAGAATGTATTCTATCCGATAGCTGTTCGGAGCTCCGAAGGTCACCGGGAGGCTGATGTTGCCGTAGGGAACGACCTGTCCCGGCCCTACCCCTGAGAACGGGCTCGACGGGGTGAGCTTGGCCATCGGGATCTGCAGCTTCTGGAAAGCTGCACGGCTGATGAGGTTCAGCCCAGCTCCACCATCTACCAAAACGTGGTACATCCTCACGTTGGCGATGGTGGGAGCTACCAAGTGCGGTAGTTGGCCGGCCCCAGCCATGTTCCTGGGGCAGTCGGCGGCGTCAAAGCTGATGGGGGTTCCCATCCACTTGAGGTGTGGTGCGGCACTTGGGAGTGGAGCCACCGACGCTACCGCTCGGCGCAGAGTCTTGACTGCGCTTCGGGACGAGGGGTCGGCAGACCCGCCGTATATGACGTAGAGCTTCTTTCGACGCTCATCGTCGCTGGAGCTGGAGTCCTCATGGTTGCGTACCGCCTTCACGGCGCGCTGAGGCTCCTGGAACTCCACTTGGTAGTCGACGCTGTCTGGGACATCGACCTTCTGCTTGCCCTCCCTTTGGCGGAAGGGTGGGGCATCAGTCCGCTGCTGCTTCCCTTTGCGGAAGCGCTCTGCGAGCTTCCGGATCTCCTGGCACTCGGCAGTAGTGTGGCGACAGCTGCCGTGCACGGGGCATAGCTTGTCTTGGTCGCCTTCTGGGGCTGGTGACTGCCGCTGCCTCTTGTCGGGCCGCGGCCCCCGAGCTCCACTGGGTGCCGCTGCTGCGGCGACGAGAGCTGCGGTCGGTGATTTCATTTTGCTTCTGCCTCGGTTCTTGGCCTTCTTGCTGCTTCCATAGGAAGTAGCGCCAGATCCGGGCTGTCCTCCTGACTCGGAGGTCGGCAGTGAGTGCCAGTTCCGCCCTTCGGATGCTCTAGCGCACTTGTCTGCCAGGCTGAAGAGCTCGGAGACATCACGGACCTCTCTGGTCGCGAGCTTCTTGAGCATCCTCTTGTCCCGGACGCCTTGCCGGAACGCCACCACCACAGAAGCATTTTGGATGTGTGGGATGGTGTTCCGCACCTGGGAGAACCGCTGGATGAAGGAGCGCAGCGACTCCCCAGGTTGTTGCTGGATGGCGTGGAGGTCGAGCTCCGTGCCAGGCCGGGTGTAAGAACTGCCAAAGTTGGCGATGAACTGCCGACAGAGCTCTCCCTAGGAAGTTATGGATCCCTGAGGGAGTTTCATTAGCCAAGACCGGGCTGGGCCGGTCAAGGCGACGGGGAAGTAGTTGGCCATGACGGCCTCATCCCCTCCTGCGGCAAGTACGGCGGTGGAGTAGATCGGGAGGAACTCCGCCGGGTTGACGCTGCCGTCGTACTTCTCGGGCAGGTGCGGCCGAAACTTGCGCGGCCACCTCGCGAAGCGAAGGTGGGGCGCCAAGGCTGCACATCCTACCCCTGTTGCCGCAGGGATTGGTGCCGCGAACACTTGGTTCGCTGCTGGCACAGTGTACCCCGGTATGGGCAAGGCTGCGCCATTGGCCGGGGGCGCCGTTTGCAGGGCATATGACTGTGGCATATTCTGCGCGGCGTATGCCTGGGGCAGAGATCGCGTGGCGAAAGTCTTCTCTCCAGGCTGGGTCGAGGCCGACGTCACGCTGTCGCCAGCCTCCTGGTTGCGACGCCTTTCTCTACGTCGCTCGAGGTATACCCGGGCATCCTGGCCCAAGTGACACCGTTCCAGTTCTGTCCTCAGGTCCGTCGACTGGAGTCTGGTGGAGCTGGAATCCGCCATCTGCTCGTCAACCATTGGGGTGCGCGTCAGCGACACAGCCGGTTGGCCGGAGCGTCGTCCCCGCCGAAGTCGAGGGTTTGCGGCGGCGACGACGAGACGGTCTACCTCGCGAGTCCACTACTGGGTCGCTGCCTGAGGCGCTTCCCCAGCAGGCGGATTGTGCAGTAGTGCTCCTGCTGCAGCTAGCGCACCCCCGTGGGGTACGCCCAGCGCAGCTGAAGACCTGACGCTGGTTGGAGCCTGCATTACCGGAGTCGGCGTTGCCGGAGTCGGCTGCTGGCTCCCAGCTTGCGCCGACACACTCCGTCCTGAGTGCATCGACATGTACTCCCCCCTGGTCACGGTTTGCCGCGAACGCGGGGGAGGAGAGTTTGCCTCTGAAGGAAGCTTGGTCATCTTTGTCGGCGGAAACTCGTCACGCAAGGGAAAAGCCCCCTACCTGGCGCGCCAAATGTCGAAGTGTGTGGTCAACACTTCCCCCGGGCCTGCACTGGGCAGCCCGCGGAGGTTCTTTTTCGGAGGGGCTAGTCACTTGCGGAGAGCTTAGGCGTATGGACGAGTTAAGGAGGAGCTTGACACAGTGAGTTTTACGTGGTTCAGGCCACCGGAGCTTAAAACCCTACGTCCACGGCGAGCTAAGGAGCTCGCTGTATTGCTTGTTGCTCAGAACCGGAGTCCTGAGCTTGGGGATGAATGATGTCTAGCGTATGAGTTGCGGGAGTGCAAACCCTTGCTAACGTTGCCTACCTGAGCCTTTTATAGTCCAAGGCTCGGGTGGCTTACAAGGGGGGCCCGGGACCCGACAGGTGGCCCCGGGGAGATTTCCTGCAGACTATCGTATCCACAGTTATGTCGGTAGTTGTCTCTGGCGAAGGCTTCTGAGTCTTCGTCTTGCCGCCCTGCCCATGCCGCACGCTAGTCGTAGTGGTTGATGACGGCGGAGGCGGCAGGGGATGTCTTGTCGCTGCGTTTATTGGCTGGCAGGCTCTGACACCGCGCGCCAGTCTGTGATGCGACCGGGCGCAACGGCACCTAACAGAGGCGTGCTCCGCGTCTCCGCGTCTTGGGAAGGCGCGGGCCTTGAATACCTTGTACGGGCAAGGTATGGGGTGTCTTTACGCCCGCTGCCTACCGCTTGGGGGCAGGCAGCGCTCTTCTTCTGCACACGTGGCGGGCCCGGATCCCTCCTCAGAGGAGAGGGGCGTCTGGCCCCGCAGGACACGTGGAGC
Source organism: Neostapfia colusana (assembly GCA_030760725.1). Classification (NCBI taxonomy): domain Eukaryota; kingdom Viridiplantae; phylum Streptophyta; class Magnoliopsida; order Poales; family Poaceae; genus Neostapfia; species Neostapfia colusana. The sequence goes on along the minus strand of JASWHV010000005.1, from coordinate 30,115,691 downwards.
CTTCGGACCTCTCCCCGCGGAGGGGGAGGTCCGGCTTCTGTTGGCCACGTGGCAAGCCTGGAGCTCTCCTCTGAGAAGAGGGAGGTCCGGCCCCGCTGGACACGTGGTGCCTTCGGACCTCTCCCCCGCGGAGGGGGGAGGCCCGGCTTCTGCAGGCCACGTGGCGAGCCGGGAGCTCTCCTCTAAGGAGAGGGAGGTCCGGCCCCGCCGGACGCGTGGCGCCTTCGGAGCTCTCCCTGCGGAGAAGGGCGAGATCCTTAGCCATTTTCCTCTGTGCGCAGGGGTACCCCATATCGCGGATACCGACAGACATGAATCTGAAGAGGAGCCATCCCCTGCTGAGGCTGAGAATGAAGGTGATGAACGGGCCAACCGTTCAGTTCAAGAATTCCGGTCCGACGGGATGGAGGGAGGACACATATCCAGGGAGCTTATAGAGTTCCTGGATTGCTGCAGCCTATACCCGGAGTATCTCCTCAAGAAAGTCCCTCGTCTTGTACATGAAGAGTGGAAGGCTGAAAGTAACCATCCTATCTAATGGTAGGGTTGTCACACGGCACTTCACACCCACATGGAGAGCTACAAGGGCAGAAGCTATTGATGATGCTGCATGGGATGCACTCACGGGACTGTGCTACTCCTTTCATGAGCAGCTTGAGAACACTACTTTTGAGCTGCACCCGTATGAGAAGAGTGGTACAAGGGAGATCATTGGACCCCATGAAGGAGCTCTTTCCAACCCACAAGCTTCTGACAAGTCTCAGAGATTGATCGTGGAGTTAGGAAATTGCTATGCAAGCGCACAAGAAGAGATCCGTTACCTCAGCAAGAAGTTGTACTTGCTGGAAAAACAAGAGGAGAATTGTGCCAACGCGGGAGCGAATGGAGCACTAGCGTCATCTACCCCTACATGGACTTCTGACTCACCATGGCGTGCGCCCATGTATGGACTACCCCCGTCACACGGCGAGAATAACGCCGGTTCTCACGATTAAGTTTAGGTTTTCCATTGAATAAAGTTGTAATAGGAAATCTTAGACGTAGTAGGCTGAAATAAGAGTGGTGTGCAGAATTTTATGATGATTGCTTGCGTTTGTGTGTTGGTGTGAGTTGTGGAATGCTTCGGCGAAAGTCCACATCCACACAAAGTGGAGAGATGTGAGATGCTTCGGCACTTGTTCACATCCTCATATAGGCTGAAATTAATGAAAGAAGTTGCTTAGTTCATACACCCTGATGCATATAGTTGGGAAATCGCTTCTTTCAATTCTGAATTCTATTCCGAGAGTAAGCATGAAAATAAGGGGCTAGACTTTCTTGCCAACCTTATGGTCTTAAATCTCAAGGGATTGACATAATACTTGGAATGGATTGGTTAAGCAAGTACAACGGAGTGATTCAATGTGCTCAGAGGATTGTGCAGTTGACGAGTGAGCACGGTACTAGTATGGAGTTTGAGGCAGCCCAACCTGCAACCGAGAAGGCAGTGCTGAACCACATCGAAGAAACGACATTGGAAAGCATTCCAGTGGTTCATGAATATTCAGATGTGTTCCTGGAAGAACTTCCAGGTATGCCCACCTGACCGGGACATCGAATTTTCCATTGATTTAGTACCCGGAACTGCACCTATAGCGAAAACGCCATATAGGATGCCCGCTAATGAATTAGTGGAGCTCAAGAAGCAAATACAGGAGCAGCTAGAAAAGGAGATGGAACCCAAAGGATGTGTGTGGACTATAGGTCTCTCAACGAAGTGACGATCAAGAATAAATACCCGCTGCCCCGCATAGAGGACCTATTCGATCAAATGAAAGGTGCCTGAATTTTCTCCAAAATTGATCTTCAGTCGGGATACATCCAGCTGAAGATTAAGCCTTCCGACATACCCAAGACTGCATTTCGAACGCGGTATAGTTCATATGAATATACCGTTATGTCACTTGGGTTGACAAATGCACCTTCATACTTTATGTACCTTATTAATAAGGTCTTCATGGAGTACTTGGACAAGTTCGTCATGGTTTTCATCGACGATATCATGGTGTATTCAAAAAGCGAGGAAGAACATGAAGAATACTTGAGATTGACATTGCAGAAACTGCGAGAGCATCAGTTGTATGATAAGTTCAGCAAGTGTCAATTTTAACTAAAGGAGATATCATTCCTAGGCCACACCATCTCCGACGGAGGAGTATCGCTTGATCCCGGAAATGTGAGGGATGTTTTGAAGTGGAACAAACCGCAGAATGTGAGGGACATTTGGAGTTTCCTTGGGATGGCTGGATACTACCGCCGGTTCATCAAGGATTTCTCCGAAATAGCAAAGACTATGACGGAATTGCTTATGAAGGGGAAAGATTTTAGTCGACACAAGCATGTCAGGACAGCTTTGAGATGTTAAAGAAGAGGTTAACAACAGCACCGATTTTGGTATTGCCGGACGTGAGCAAGAGTTTAGATATATATTGTGACGCATCAATACAAGGACTTGGATGTGTGCTTATGCAAGAAGGCGAAATGGTAGCCTATGCATCGAGGCAATTAAAGAAACATGAGCTGAATTACCCTACACACGACCTGGAACGTGCAGCCATAGTACATGCCTTGAAGATTTGGGGGCATTACATCCTCGGTCACCGATGTGAGATATACACGGATCACAAAAACCTCAAGTATATATTCATGCAAACGGATCTGAATTTGAGGCAACGTCAATGGTTGGAACTCATCAAGGATTACGATGTTGGAATCAACTATTACCCCGGGAAGGCCAATGTAGTAGCTGATGCATTGAGCCGAAAGGGAGCTTGTCACCAACTCACGGTTCGGGAGCTGCCACCCGAGCTGCGTAAAGAGTTTGAACGGTTACATCTCGGGTTTTTGAATGAGACGGAGGTGATAGAACTGAACTCAACGCTGGAACAAGAGATACTAGATGGCCAAGCAACGGATGAGGAAAAAAAAAGAAATAAAGGAAAGAATCCGACAAGGGATAGAAAAAGATTTCAAAGAAGACGAGACGGGCACGCTTTGGTTAGGGGAAAGGATTTGTGTACCTAACGTGAAGCACATCCGCGACACGATCCTTAAGGGGGCACATGAATCACCTTATTCCATACACCCCAGCTGTACAAAGATGTACAAGGACCTGAAAACTTGCTATTGGTGGCATGGTATGGAAAGGGACATTGATGAATATGTTGCCTTATGCGATATGTGCCAACGGGTGAAGGCCGAACATCAAAGACCCGCTGGATTATTGCAGCCACTGAAAATACCCGAGTGGAAGTGGGAAGACATCAGCATGGATTTCATAGTCGGATTGCCACGTACTCGGTTGGGCTACGACTCCATTTGGGTTATCATGGACCGATTGACGAAAACAGTCCATTTCCTTCCTGTTAGAACCAAGTACACTGTGGCACAATTACCCAAGCTGTATATGGAGCAAATTGTGTGTCTCCATGGAGTTCCGAAGAGGATAGTTTCAGATCGAGGTTCTCAATTTACCTCTAGGTTCTGGAAGAAGCTGCATGAAGCCATGGGTACACGGTTGAATTCCAGCTCCACATATCACCCGCAAAGCGACGGGCAAACTGAGAGGACAAATCAGATTTTCGAAGACATGTTGAGAGCTTGCGCCTTGAAACATGGGCGTAGTTGGGATAGGAGCTTACGATATGCTGAATTCTCGTACAACAATAGTTACCAAGCCAGATTGAAAATGTCACCTCTCGAAGCATTGTATGGTAGACGGTGTAGAACAACGCTATTCTGGAATGAGACCGGAGAAAGCCAAGTATTTGGACCCGAAGTGCTGCAAGACGCCGAAAAGCAAGTCCAAACGGTACGTGAAAACTTGAAGGCCGTTCAGTCACGACAAAAGGGTTATACGGACAATAGGCGAAGAAGTTTGACCTTCGAAGTTGGAGACTTCGTGTACCTTAAGGTGTCTCCTATTGGAGGCCAATGACGGTTCAACGTCAAAGGCATGTTAGCACCTCACTACATCGGGCCATTCAAGATTTTGGGCAAGCGAGGAGAGGTAGCCTATCAACTAGAGCTGCCAACGCACCTCTTCGACATGCACGATGTATTTCACGTATCTCAGCTCAAGAAATGCCTAAGAGTACCGGAAGAACAAGTACCGATGGATGAGCTAGAACTTCAGGAGGATCTGACCTACGTGGAACACCCCATCAAGATCTTGGACGTGAAGGAAAGGGTCATGAGAAACAAAGTAATCCGTTGGTGCAATGTACAATGGAGCCATCATACGGAAGCCGAAACAACATGGGAACGTGAGGAAGATCTCAAGGCGGAATTCGCTCATCCATTCTCCACTCTATCGAATCTCGAGGGCGAGATTCATTTTATGGCGGGTAGGTTTGTAACACCCTAAAAAATGCCACCATGCATTGCATACATTTTTCATATAGAAAGGCATTTAAAAGGAAGAAGAAATAAAGAGAGGAATATGGAAGCTAATAAAATAATATAAGGAAATAGAAATGGAAAATAAATAGAAAAGGAAAAGAAATAAAAATAAAATGAAAAGAAAAAATAAATAAAATAGCCAAATTGGGCCACCCCAATTTTTCTCCAAATTCCCCAATTTTCCGCAAATTCCCCTCTCCCTTAATTTTTTTCCCAATTTTCCTGATTTTCCTCAAATTCCCCGAAACTCCCCTAGGGGGATTTTACGCCACATTTGGGGGAATTTTTCCCCCAATTTTGCCACACCAAATTAGGGGGAAACCCTAATTGGGCCCCACCCCCCTTGGTCGCAGCCCATTAGCGGGGGGGGGGGGCCCTAGCCGCCCCTCCCTTTGGACTCTTTTGGGCTTTTATTTTCTAATTAAATCCTAGTCATTGGATGAAAATAAATAATAAAATCCCAGACCCGAGCTCCCACCTCTTTTAAAATTAAATCTCAGGAATTGGATATTTGATTTGCTAAAATCCTAGCTACCCTAGCTCTTTTCCTCCTTATAAATATAACTATCCCCCCTAGCCGCCCACCCCTTTTTCTTTTCTGGGACACCGCCCACCTGCTGCCAAGTCGCGTCCCCTGCTGCCAAGTCACCCCCCCCTTGCCGGAATTTGGCCGCCGTCGAGCTCCGTCACGCCTCACCGATGCCGGAGAAGAAGCCCCGACGTTCTGCCCTAGTCGCAGCCTCATAATTCTCCCTAGAATATCTCCCGCTGCGTCCATTGCAAGGAGGGAGGCCCTGCCGCAAGGAACAAGTGAGGTAGGTCTTCATTACCCCTCTTACAACGTTGCCGCTGTTTCTACGCACCCTTTTTCTTCACCCCCTGCGAGCAGAAAATGCAGTGTTTGGACAGACCATGTTTTGGTCAATTTTTTGACGGTGGAATTGATCTACACATTGTGTCAATATCATAACCACGTTCACACTTGATCCCAGCAACCTTGATCATCATAAAACCCCATGAAAGCCTATTAAAACATGCAAGAACACGTGCACATTTATTTTATAAAACTGCACCATAGGAATTGCATTCATTCACCTCATTGCATCTTGAATAAAGTTCGTGCATGATAATTGATTGCTGTAAATTTTGTATGTGCATGGTAGTGAGTAGAAGGACAAGCTCAAGAGGCCGTCTACGAGGAGCTACAGCACCAAGACTTCGAGACGCTTGAGCAACACGAGCCAATGTAGCAAGGCAAGTGCCCCTTGACCATATTGATCCCATGTTTTGAGACTGTTTTGCTTGCGAAAACTCGTATGCTTGAGTCAACTTGATGGGACACCATTTTATAGGAGTTTACTAGTTTTGTTAACCATCCTTGTCGCCGGGAAAGTTGATGAGTCGGGTATGTTCGTTGTTCCTTTTTGCTTCGCTTAACTTACGGGATACAGGAAGCTGAAATAAAATTTGTTAGCTACTGCACTCATACAAATAAAGATGATGATAACTTGATGGTGTCAATGAGCATGGAATCGGGGAGATCTAGGCGAGCTTGGTTCGTGGATGTTGCTGAATGAGATGGTGGTTTGCTTGTCGTAGATCTATGGACCGGTTAATGCAAGCACATGCTAGGAAAACAGTGCTACCACAAGGCCAAATATGGGTGCGGCTTAGCTGACTAATTAGTTGTGTTGCTAGCTTGTTATGGACCGTTGGATGGCATGGGGAATGGGAGTCGAGAAGGCCTGCCCTGGGAACTACATGGCACAAGAGGGGGCCCGTGGGTGGGAGAATGGAGATTTGATCCTACCAATGAAACCTCAGTGGTTGTAAGGATCGAAACGCCCAAGAGGGGGGGGGTGAATTGGGCTTTTTCAAATTTTAGAGCAATTTAAAACTTAATGGTTGAAGCCCAATTCCCTATGCGAACTAACTACGCAAGCAAGAGTATTCAGTGCGGAATAGTAAATGTGTAATAGTAAGAGGGTGAGGAGAGAGATGTAAACTCCCACGGAGACTCAGAGACACGGCGATTTTTCCCGTGGTTCGGTAAGATCACAAAGATCTACCTACGTCCACGTTGTGGCACCCACCAAAGGGTATAGCCACTCCCAAGTCACCAAGACAAGGGAATCCACTATCTTTCTCCGTTCGCCCTCTCCGGCAAGGTGGAGCTCAAGCCTTGTACAATGGTGATCCTCCGGGCTTCCACAAACGCCTTGGTAAGCTCCGGAGCGATCTCTTCTTCCTCCAACTTTTACAAGGTGAGAGAAGTCACCAAGACACTCTCTCTCACTAGCCTAGAGATTCCAATCACCAAGAATGGACGCACACAAGCTTCTCTCTAGCTAGATCTAGCCTATAGTTGGAGTACAAGAGGTTTTGAGGTGTGGAAGTGGTAGCTCTTGGTCTTGAATGCTTGAGGATGTGTAGTGAGGCTCTGGTGATCAAGACTTGACGAAATGGCCGGTTGGAGGGGTATTTATAGCCAGCCCACACGAGATAGCCGTTGGAAAAGTAGGCAGACTTTTTCTGTGAACATCGGATCATCCGATGCACCCCTTTATTTGAGCATCGGTCGAATTCCAAATTAGCTGATGTCATGTGTCAGATGTGACCGTTGGATATAACCGTTGGATCTGACTGTTTAATCGACCGATGTTACTTCAACTTCATCATCGGATGATCCGGTTAGTTGATCTTCAGAATTGGTTCAGAAATAATGTCTCTGTTGAAATTGACCGATGTACACTTACTTCATCATCGGATGATCCGGTGTGTACTTCTTCAGAATAACTCAGAAATCATCCTTCTGTTGAAATCAACCGATGTGCCACTTCCTTCACATCGGATGATCCGGTGTGTTCTGGGCTCTGAGGTCTTCTTCTTCTGCCAACTCAAACTTGACCGATGTAGTCATTTTGCAAGACATCGGATGATCCGGTGAGTGCAACTTGTTTTCTTCGAGTTGTTTTGAGTTGATCTTTTGGAATCTTCTTGAGTGACCTCTTTGACACTTGTTTGAAACGATATTTTGATGAAGTGTAAGCTTCTTGTGTTGCCAATTTTGATAGAATAGAGTCGTTGTATGAGTTCTTCATTTAGTCTTCAATAGTATTGAATAACCCCTTAGAATAGATCGTTGAGGGGTCTCCATTTGTATCCAATGAGCAGTAGATGGTGTGAATAGATAGTTCATTAACGTTTGATGTGATATACGTGAAACCTCGCATCCACAAACTCATTAGTAATAACGAACGGTTGTCATTAATCACCGAAACCATATCTCACGGGGGCCTAGATGCTTTCAGTCCGTACATCCTAGTATCCACTTTGTAAAGGCTATTTTGTGATCTCTTGACCATACAACAACGGTTATGTACTGGTATAATGGAGGTTCTTTCTAGTCGGCGACGGGTGACGAAATCACAAACTTGTGGGTAAAGTGGTGCCACCTCTGCAGAGTGTAAAACTATAATGATAGCCGTGCCTCTGGTCACAAGCACCTGGCCAACTTCCATGATTAGGGGCAAAACATGGGATGGTTATTCGGGTATGGTTTTTGGGTCTGTTTTGGGTCATGACAATGAGTTTGGTTTCGGTTCTATGAAAATGAGATGGTTATGAGTGTTTATGAATATGAGATGAACATGAGAAAGAGTATTGGCTGGTTGAGACTTGATAAATGATGAATTATGATGGAATGATGATGAATTACTTAGTTATGTTGGGATTTAACTCACCTAGAAATAGTTGCTATTTTTACCATGTTTGTGAAATAAAATTTTCTTGCTGCAATGAACCTTTTTATTTCCTACCTTGTTGTAAGCTACATGTCATAATTTTCCCGCACATGCTGAGTACGACATGTACTCACCCTTGAATTTCCACATATACATCAGCTACAGGAGATGAGTACTTCGAGGAACATGTGGAGTACTGTGCGTGGACATTACCGTCAACATGCCTGTGGAGTTGAAGTTGGAGCCAGCTGTCTTAGCCATTTTCCGCTGTCATTAGAGCTTTCCGCTGCAAGAATAATTAGATATTCATGAGTGAGACATTGAGTCAATGTAATAAGGTATTTAAACATTAATTGTCCGTGGTTATATTCTGGATTTCAGTTTGTGGAATACATGTGTGTATGTGATGAACATCCTGGGCACACATATGCATTCACTTGGTTCATTTTCGGAACCGGTGTCACATGACGTCACCCCGCGTTCGCGCCTGTAAGGGCCTCAGTTTGTGACACATGTTTAAAGTGTTCATCACCACACCACACACCTCATTTGAAGAAAGTTGATGAACACATTTGAAGAGCAAGTAACCATTATCAACATGCTCATTAGAGAATAAACTCACAAGATGCAAAAGTGGTATTTCCCACATACATCATCTAGGGGCTGGACATGTTGAAAACTCCTACACATTGCTAGGGATGTCCATGATAAGTTTCATCCAAATTCAAAACCTTTTTGAGGTACTTTTGGGTATAGCTAGAAAGAGGGTAGTTTGAACCCAAATTCAAGTGCAAACTATTTTTATCCCATGAATTCAAAAGTGGGAGGCATATTCTTACTCAGCACATTTTTGTGAGCTCACACACCGATTTTCACTCCATTTGGAGTTGATCTTGACATGAGCTAAGTGTAGCAAATTCAAACTTTATTTGAATTTCAAACTGAACATTGCTAAAATTCAGTCAAACCAAACCCAATTTGAATTCTAACCAATTCAAATGGCTCAGGGGTGAATAATTCAAATCACCAGGGGCATTTGAGGGCTTACTGTTTACAACAGTGATATGGAGTTAATCTCAGAGGTTAAAATGGGGGTGGGACCCACCTGTCATAGACTGCTGAAAACTTGCAACCGAAGCAGTGGACTTTGCCTCTGTGTGTTCAACGCCACCGAGTGCTGCTCGTGCGCCACCGAGGAGAACTGGCGCCACCATCTGCTTCCCGCCTCCACACGCGAGCCCAGGGTCGGTCCGGGGTCTTTTTAAGGCGCCCCACACCGTGGCCAGAGCCCCCTCGCCATTTTCACCTCGCAAGAACACAGAGCCGGGAATTTTCCTCCGCCGCTCGGAACTGATCGGAGAGCCCCGATCACAGCCACCCCGCTTCCTCCAGAGCTACAGCAAGGTACTATGAACCTTCCTCCTTCTTCCCCCTCGCTAGAACTCGGCTGAAACCGGTTGATCTCGGCTATACCGAGAACTCCATTCAGTAACCTAAATCCGCCGCACTTCGGGCTCCCGTGGACAGCCCAACCGGGAGGTTGTCACGCCCGAGCTAAGGCGTCCCTAGACGCGCTGGTGATCGGTGCTGCTCACCTCCGAGCCACAGCCCGAGTGCTTGATCGCCGGCGGTGAATTTCCAGTTTTCCCCTTTCTCGGTACAGACCGACCTTCTGGTGCGGTTCTGGAAAATTCACACTCTAGGAAGAGTTAAAGAGTCTCAATCCTCTCCTACACAGACTAGACCTGGTAGCGCACAAGTTTCCTTCACAACCTTTAGCCGGAGAACCCCTGTACATGGCATATTTCGAAGATTGCCAACGGCGGATCATGCGGGAAGCATCGGGCGCACGGTGAGGGTCTACTTCGGGCCTCCCCCGAGCTGCTTCAAGCTCATGTCGACCTTCCCTAAGGTCCACTGATGCTCCCCGACCGGTTGCTCGAGTGATTGAGGTGCTAGGGAGGTCAGCCGACACGACCGAAGTTCTCCCGAGGCCGCCGCTCGTCGCCGACCAGCTGCCGACCATTTTCATGACGAACTGAGCCCGGAATCATGTTCCCTGAGTGAAAGTAGGCAGGGGCGGCCAGAATCATGAAGTTTGGAGCTCCACAGAGGCTGCCGGCGAGCTCTGGCGAGGTACCGCGGCGGCAGAACGCGGGCGGATTGAGGTAGACGAAGGAGTGGGTCCTGTCTGTCAGCGGCTCGGATTTTAAATCGGGATCAGTCTGCGGCCGGATCTGGTGTGCTGGCGCGCAAAAACCCCGTAGACCCCTGTGTGCCGCCACTCCAGCGTCCAACACGTGTCCCCATGGACCCACTGACAGATTTGAACTTTTTCCTCGATTTTCAGAATTCATTCAAACTTCAAATCCTCATAACTTTGGCTAGGAAGCTCCAAATCGAGTGCACCAAATTTTGTTGGATTCAGCTCTCTGAGTACTTTCCAGCAAATCAAGTTTCACTACATTAAAATCCATATTTCTCCATAATTAATTCCTCAAAATTTAAACTGTTTGGAATTTTAACTGGAGAATCCTTTGGGGGGAAATTCTGAAATTTTGCTGGGTTGTTCACCAAAATATCCCTGAACTACCATAACAATTTCAGATCCATTTGAGCTCATTTGATCAACCTAATGGTGTGATTAATAAAACTGTTCCAGAGAAAATAGAAAATGTTCAGAAACATTTTCAGAATTTTCTCTGAAATTGTTTAGCTCATATCTTTAGCTAGGAACCTTCAGATTAAGTGAGACCAACTCCATTAGAACCCTCTGAAAATTTAGTTTTCAGAAAGTCATGGCTTGCTCAATGAAAATCCCTAGAACACCCTAAGAGTTCCAATTAAGGTCAAGGACATAATTATTTGTGGAGAACTCAAATGAACTTTGCTGCAACTAAAACTTGACCAAGTCTCTGTTTAGGTTGTATCCAAGCCACAGTAAAAATTTCAGAGTCATTGGGTCTGTCTAGTAAGACTTACAACCTTCACAAGTTTAAATTCAATTCAAATGCATTTAAATTGATCCATGTACTTGTATCTCATGTAGTCGCTAAGGTCAAGGAGGAACCCGAAGTCTTAGACTTCGTTACTCCGGAGGAGCAGCTAGCCTACGACCAAGAGCAGCAAGGCAAGCTCCGGTTTGCATTAACCTTTTTACCATTTTTATTGTTTTGAGTACTTACTTGAGTATCATTACTTCTTGCATTAGAGTCTTGTTTGAAACCCCAAATGCATAGCCAGAACACCATGGGTTGGGATTAAGATTGAAAACCTCGTTAGCCACTGCAATGCTAAGATAGAGTAGGATTCGGTACAAGTCGAGTAGTTGGAACTACTCGCGAGCATAGGCTAGAGGCACTCGACTCGGGTAGAGATAGCACATGATACACAGGGCAAGAAAAATGAGACCGAGCGGAGAGTAAGGGAAGCAGGACTTTGGGGCCTGTGTGCTATAGCTCTGCTTGTGTCGATTGAGGACCGAGCCGTGTGCAGGCCTGTTGAACAAGCTAGAACAGTACCGAAGACCTACCGGATATATGGGAACCGGGAAACCGATGTAACTCGGGTAGCTGGGTATTGAGGCATTGCCCGTCGTTCAGAGGGTAGGTTGAGAGCTTGAGGTGTAAATCGGCTGGCGCCACTGAGAGGCGTGTGCAGAGACCTCTTGCTTGGAACGATGGGACCGGTTCAATATTTGGCTAACGGGTGAAAGGTGGATACGTACGGCATCTGTGATGGTTGCTATAGGCAACATCGAGTACGGGCGTACGTGACGGGTTATTCGGGTAACCATGCAGGTGTAAATCGATTATAATCGCTGTCCCTCGCGGTCAGTGAGTACCACTTGTTCACTGTACTGTGACGTAGAAAGAACAGGCTAGTTACATGTTAAAATGTTGCTGATTGAAATATGGACTTTGATTGTTAATGATTTGTTGTAGTTTAGAGATAACTAAATTTCTTTTCTACTTTAGGCAAAGTACATGAGAGAAATGTGTTTCTTGTTTGATTGCGGCTCTCTCATGTGCCTTAGCATAAGGTTCTCCCCAACCTGCTGCTAAAACTTGAAAGTAAGGTTCCACTAATTAGGCGAGTCCTTTGCAACTTATTTTACCTCATGTACCTATTATCCCTCATGTAGAAGTTTCATGTTTAGGCGAGACGGGTCAGACTTGCTGAGCCTTCGTGCTCACTGCTTGTGTTTGAAGCTTTTGCAGGGTTTTATGAGGAAGGGACTCTCGAGGAGGAGACAGAACCCCAGGAGGGGAACCCCGTCGAGTGGATGTCGTGCACGCCGCCGTGTTAGCGTGCGTGCATGCTAGCAAGGACACGTTCATGGGCTGAACGTGAACTTGATGCGTAGTCTACGCCCGTGAGTGTAGACTGAACATATTTTGTTGTAAAAATGTTCATAAACTCGTTTATGTAATGAAACTTTGCTTCCGCGTTATGCCTTTGATGTGTGTTATCCGGTGCTGTGCAACGCAGCATCCCTCAGCGTGATCCTGGCTCGACAAGACCGTGGGGTCGTGTCAGCGTTGGTATCAGAGCTCGCTTGAGGTTTAACGCACTAAAAAGGTCATATTTTTCAAAAATCCAGTTAGGAACGAGTTAGTAGCCCATATAAGGATGTTATTAGTGTATAGAAAGTGGCATACTAACCTATTTGCTTTTGCCGGAAAATCGTGCATCTTGGGGCGCTTTATGTCTTGGGGGGTGCACGTAAGCGCTGTCCACCAGTGCGCAGAAGCTAAAGGGTGGAGCTCCACGGGTGGCAGGTAACCCGACCCGCTTTAATATCCTCTACGACTCTTCATGTCGTTTGGGGTATTCGAGCAACGTCTGTCCCTGGCGTGTGTGGTACGATTTGGGAGACCCCGTCACGTGGTCAGTAACGTGAACACGTAGTTCAAGGCATGTTTGGCTTGAGAACATCCGGGCGAGTGATGACGGCCGGGTGTACGAACTGTATGGATACCGGGCTCGGTGTGCAGCCGAGTCTGACGATTGTGTGAACTATCTGCAGGTAGTCTAACCATAAAACGGTAGACGTGTAGCCTTCGTGTGCGAGTGATGCTTAGTGCCACTGAACTAACGAAGCCGGCTAAGTCCGGTATAGGTTTTTCTTTGCGAGGACGTAGTATCAACATGCTTTGGTGACGCATCGACGTCACACTCCACTAAATGGACAACTTCATTGTAAAACTGGAATGTTTTGATCCAGAGCACTGAAACTTGTTGTAACTCCTTCCCTTAATTAGGACATTCAAAGTTAACAATTTTTCAACTTATAAGCTAGTAAGGACAGAGTACCCTGTTTTCAGCTATTAGAAGGCTGAAGTTAATCAGAGGTTAGAGGTTGAGCTCTTTCGAGGTTGGGGTCATATGATACATTTATGGAAAGCTTTAGAAGAGCTTTACAACTTTTCTGTTGAGGTCCAGAGGTGTTTCATCACTTAACCAATCGAAAAATGCAGTGGAGTTGAAACTGTCCAGAAAAAATGGCAGAGCAAAGACTCTCTGTAAATTGAGCATAACTTCCTTCATAAAAATCCAAAAATAGAAAATGAAGTAGTTCTGGAAAGATTAAGAGATGGGTTACAGCTTTGTAACAGAAAGTTTGTCAGATTGGGAGCAGAATTAACTGGAATTCTTGGATCAAATCAGTACCTAAAGCAGGGAGGTGCTGTCCAATTTTCTCCAGAAATCCAACTTTGACATCTCATAACTCTTGAACCAGGACAGATCTTAGGCCAAGCAAATACTTTCTGGAAATCTATTAAAGTTACCTTTAACTTTGATGTGGAGCTCCAGAATTGGTTTTGTCTTTAGCATGGCCTAAATCAGGTTGAAATGGAAACTGGTCAGGGCTATCATGTTGGACAGCAGATCAGCAGTCAAATTTGTTTAAATTTGAACTATGTTTCCAAATTTTATGGGTTCAATAACATGTTTTGTGTTATAACTCAATGGTTTACTGTTAAAATAAATATTTGACATTTCTCAAATATATTTTTACAGATGACAGCGGATAAACAGTTCGAGAACGGGTGGGTGGAGTCTCACTGTTCTCACCACAGCGGCTATCCAGAAGCATTAAGGCAGATGCTTCAATATTTCGGGTACAACAAGATGCTGCAGTACTTCGCCAAGGAAGAAGGCGAGGAGGGGAACAAGACGTGGACAATCCATGTCGACGTTCCTGCAGGACATACGCCACCCGGGTGGGCGCCGTTCACCGTCACGGTGAGAGGTAGACAACCCGAGGGAATGTGGCAAGTGGCAGCCCGTGACACCATGTCACGTTTCTGCCAGCTACACGTGAGAGCGATGGAGGGCACTCCATACGCACTCATTCCAGTGGAGGGACGGGCTCATCATTTGTGGGAAGGGAGGTACCGGGAGGCAACTGATCCGGGTTGCCCAAGGTACAACCTCGCGGAGGCAAACCTTAGCCTCCAGATGAGGGCGGGAAAGGCCGTGATGGACAGCCAAGCTGTTCATACGGAGCATCTCGCCGCAAAGCTCAAAGAAAGCGCAATCCGTGGAGACCATTTCGAGAGTGCTCACAGCGCACTCCGCAATGTGCTCCTTCCGACGATCAAGCGATGGAACAAACAGTATAATCAGTTGCATCGTCTGAAGAAGGCGAAGAAGAAAAACCGTGCTGACATCGCGGCGCTGCAAGAACAGGTGCAGGTTCTGACCCAGCAGAATGAGGTCCTTACTCAAGAGCAGGACGACACTATCGAGGAAGGGCAAGGCTGGGAAGAAGACTACAACCAAGCCATGGACTAGGTGCACGCGTTGCAGGACCTCGTACCTCCGGTATTGGGCATACCGGTGGTCTTGGGTCTTCCGGCAATTGGAGAACCTGAGATGGGAGAGGAGGTAGTAGAACGGAGCCACCAGCAGAGGTACCGGAGGAGGACGACTGGCAGAAGGTCGAGTTCTACTCCGAGTAGGGGGTTACGGTTGCCAAGTAGGGCAGCTAGAGTAGTGTAACCCAACTTTTGTAATCGGTGACATGTCGTGTAGGCGGTAGCATATGTGTAGATAGTGACGACATGAGCACGAATTCTCGGAGACCCAAGAATAATGTATCTTGTATAAAGTTTATGCTTTATCAATATATGTGAATGTTGTGCAAATTATTCATGCGTCACTTCCATACCTACTGTTGCATATGGAATTTTAAGTATGACATGTACTGATCGCTGCTGTTTTGAATTTCAGAATGACTCATACTCGTGCCAACCCATACGTTGGGGGTTCTAGTGAAGGGGGGGAAACCTCCCAACAGCCTCCCGAGTACTCCTCAGGACAGCAACAGCAGCAGCAACCACAGCAACAACCGCCACCGCCACCGCCAATGGTTACTTTGGCGGATATTGTGGCAGCAATGGCGGGCTCTCATCAGCAGCATACGGAGTTGCTGCAGACCCTCATTGCCAATACGTCTCGACCAGAGAGGCGTCAAGATCGTGAGGATCGCCAACAGAGCTCCTACTCCGACTTCTTAGCCACTCATCCCCCGGTATTCTCAATGGCGGATGAACCCCTCGATGCGGACAACTGGCTCCGCACGATAGAGATGATGTTCGGGCTGCTCCAAATAAGTGAGCAGCGCAAGACTCAGTTCGCATTCCAGCAGCTCCAGGGATCCGCGAGCGTGTGGTGGGCAAACTACAGTGCTTCACAGCCCACCGACCGAGTTATGACCTGGGCAGAGTTCCGGACGGCCTTCAGGGCATATCACATACCGCCGGGTCTGATGAAGAGGAAGACGCAGGAATTTTTACACCTGCAACAAGGGAGCCGGAACGCGCTGGAATATTCCAGGGCGTTCAATGATCTCGCGCTCTATGCGTCGTATCACACCGATACTGATGAGAAGCGGCGGGACCACTTCTACCAGGGGCTTAACCCGCTCCTGAAGGACAAACTGGCGATGTTCAATCACGGCAGGCTAAATGACATAATTGATGCTGCGATTGTTCAGGAGGACTCCGGCAAGGAGTTAGCGGCGGCGGAGAGAAAGCGAAGCGCGCCGCAAAGCAGCGGAGAAGGAGGCGGTCCTTCTCAGAAATTTCGGATGGTGAATCGCCCACCATCAGGTTCACGCTGGCAGCCACCACAAAGGTCGATGCCATTCCTCAGTCGGCCCTATTCTTCACCGGCGTTCAGGCCGGCACTGCCAGCACCACCTCCGCAACAACAACAGCAACAGCGGGCGATGCCGCGTTCGTATGCACCTCAGCAGCGCATGCCGGGCTTTCGTCTCCCAAGCACCGGCCAAGCACCGGTCACATGCTACAAGTGTGGTCGCCCAGGACACTTCGCCAGCAGTTGTCCGGAGAGACAAGGCGGCAGAGTTGCATCACAACCTCCGGGGAGGAATCAGCCCCGGAACCCTACTAATGCGCGGCGGGAAACCCGAGGCCCGGCACTGTCCACCTACTTGCCATAGAGGACGTGCCGGAGGGTGAGCCAATCCTTGCGGGTATGTTCCAACTCCACCAGCATCCCGCCATAGTGTTGTTCGATTCAGGCGCCACGCATAACTTTATTAGCCAAGCTTTCATTGCTAAACACAGCTTGCCAATCCTACCCACCGATAGTCCATATTTGGTTTGTTCACCGGGTGGGAAGATTTCAGCAAGCGTAATGGTTTCCAAAGTACCATTATGCTTAGCGGGTAGAGTGTAACCTATGTCTCTCATAATCTTAGAGGGACAGAAGGTCGATGTCATTCTAGGGATGTCGTGGTTAACCCGCCACGGCTCTGTTTTAGACACCGTCCTTCGAATCGTGCACTTGAACTCCGAAGTGCACGGATCTCACTCCTTATTTCTGGAAAGTCCAGAAATAAAACTTCCAAGTGTCTATCAATCCACAACAATCAGATTGGAAGATATTCCAGTGGTCCGAGAGTTACCTGACGTATTCCTGGATGATTTACCGGGGATGCCGCCCGATAGAGAGGTGGAGTTCAAGATTGAACTTGCACCGGGAACCATGCCAATATCCTGAAGGCCGTACAAGATGGCGCCCAATGAGTTGGCTGAACTGAAGACTCAGCTCACAGACCTCCTGGAGAAGGGTTTTATTAGGCCGAGCTCCTCGCCATGGGGCTGTTCGGCATTATTTGTGAAGAAGAAGGATGAGACATTACGACTTTGCGTGGACTATCGTCCACTAAACGCCGTAACCATCAAGAACAAGTACCCGTTGCCACGGATCGACATGTTGTTTGATCAGTTGGTTGAAGCAAAGATCTTTTCCAAGATGGACTTAAGATCCGTGTACCATCAGATTAAGATACGGGCTGAGGACATTCCGAAGATGGCTTTCTCGACAAGGTACGGGCTTTATGAGTACCTGGTCATGTCCTTCGGCCTCACCAATGCTCCAGCTCACTTCATGTATTTGATGAACTCGGTATTCATGCCGGAGCTGGACAAGTTTGTCGTGGTCTTCATCGACGACATACTGGTATATTCCATGTCGGAGGAAGATCACAAGAAGCATCTATGTATAGTCTTGCAACTGCTGCGGGATCACAAGCTATACACGAAATTCAGCAAGTGCAAATTCTGGATACCGCAAGTGCCTTTTCTCGGGCATATCATCTCAGCAGAGGGCATCGCTGTAGACCCGAGTAAGATCACACAAGTGCTGAATTGGAAATCCCCGAGAACTGTTCACGAGGTACGGAGTTTCCTCGGACTCACGGGATATTATCGGAGGTTAATTCCGAACTTCTCGAAGATTGCCAAGCCTATGACGGAGCTGCTAAAGAAGGCTACCAAATATGTTTGGAGTCCAATATGTGAAGCAGCGTTCAAGGCATTAGTGAAGACCTGACATCAGCACCGGTTTTGGCGCAGCCAGACACAACAAAACCGTTCGATGTGTACTGCGATGCATCCGGCATTGGGCTCGGATGTGTACTGATGCAAGACTGAAGAGTGGTCGCGTATGGGTCACGGCAGCTTAGAAACCATAAGCAGAATTATCCAACTCACGATTTGGAGCTCGCTGCTGTGGTACTTGCACTAAAAATGTGGGGGCACTACCTACTCGGTAACCTTATACATTTATATACCGACCACAAGAGCCTCAAGTACATATTCACTCAGAAGGAGCTGAACATGAGGCAGCGAAGATGGTTGGAACTGATAAAGGATTACGAAATAGAGATCCATTATCACCGCGGCAAGGCAAACGTAGTGGCAGATGCGCTGAGTCGCAAGTCACACGTCAACAATCTGACCATCACACCGTTGGAAAAGAGCGAACCACCACTGCATGTGATTCCACATGGAGCTCTCTACAACTTAGCATTGATCCCCACTATCCGTGAAGAGATAGCGGCAGCCCAGAAGAATGACAAGGGATGTCACATTTGCGGAGACGTGTAGACAGTGGGGAACTGAAATGTTTCCGGAAGGATGGAGACGGCGTCCTATGGTTCAAGGACCGGATCATCGTACACTGTAACCTGGAGTTACGGAAGAAAATCTTTGATGAGGCTCACTTATCAAAGTTTTCTATTCACCCCGGCAGCAACAAAATGTATCAAGAACTCAGAAGCAAGTTTTGGTGGACACGGATGAAGCGGGAGATCGCAAAGTACGTGTCCGAGTGTGATACATGTCGAACGGTGAAGGAAGATCATAGGAGGAAACTGGGACTGCTACAACCACTGGGCGTTCCTGCCTGGAAGTGGGAAGATGTGAGCATGGACTTCATCGTCGGTTTACCCACCACTTTTCAGAAACATGATTCTGTGTGGGTAATCGTCGACCGGCTCACCAAAGTTGCCCATTTCATCCCGGTCAACACCAACTACGACGCCAAGAAGTACGCTGAAATGTACATCTCACAGATCCTATGCTTGTACGGCGTACCCCGTACCATCATATCGGATCGGGGCACTTTATTTGTGTCCCGTTTTTGGGAGCAGGTGCATGCTGCATTGGGGACGAAGCTGATCCGTAGTTCAGCATACCACCCGCAAACGGATGGGCAAACCGAGCGGGTAAATCAGATTCTAGAAGACATGCTACGAGCTTGCGCTATCAACCACGACAAGAATTGGGATGATCACTTGCCCTTAGCCGAGTTCTCGTACAACAATGGGTACCAAGACAGCATCAAGATGGCGCCTTACGAGGCGCTATACGGAAGAAAGTGCCGCACACCATTGAACTGGTGTGAGTCTGGTGAAAGGGTTACCTTTGGGATTGACCTTGTCAACAACACGGAGGAAAAGGTTCAGCTGATTCAAGCGAACCTAAAAGCCGCCCAATCCCGACAGAAACAGTATGCGGACCGGAGAAGACGCCCAATACAATTTGAAGTCGGGGATCACGTATACCTACGTGTGTTTCCGATGAAGGGCGTAAACAGATTTGGGGTGAGAGGAAAGTTGGCACCCCGATTCATTGGTCCATTCCAGATTACCGAAAGATGTGGATCAGTAGCATACCAGCTGAAATTACCATAAGCACTTTCCGGTGTACACGACGTCTTTCATATTTCCCAGCTGAGGAAGTGTCTCAAGCTATCAACTACCATTCAGCTGGAGGACATTGAAGAACTGAAACCGGATCTCACCTATCGGGAGGAACCGGTTCAGATTGTAGATGAAAAGGCCCGAACCACACGCAACCGTATGTTGTGGTTCTACAAAGTTCTATGGAGTAATCACTCCATGGACGAAGCGACATGCGAGAGCGAAGGATTTCTTCGCGCTAACTACCCCAACTTTTTCACGTCGCATATCCGGTAATTTTCCACCGTCCTCCCTCTCATTTTCACCTTATAATCTCGGGACGAGATTCTTATAAGAGGGAGGAATGTAAGGGCCTCAGTTTGTGACACATTTTAAAGTGTTCATCACCACACACCTTATTTGAAGAAAGCTGATGAACACATTTGAAGAGCAAGTAACCATTATCAACATGCTCATTAGAGAATAAACTCACAAGATGCAAAAGTGGTATTTCCCACATACATCATATAGGGGTTGGACATGTTGAAAACTCCTACACATTGCTAGGAATGTCCATGCCAAGTTTCACCCAAATTCAAAACCTTTTTGAGGTACTTTTGGGTATAGCTAGAAAGAGGGTAGTTTGAACCCAAATTCAAATGCAAACTGTTTTTATCCCATGAGCTCAAAAGTGGGAGGCATATTCTTACTCAGCACATTTTTGTGAGCTCACACACCAATTTTCACACCATTTGGAGTTGATCTTGACGTGAGCTAAGTGTAGCAGATTCAAACTTTATTTGAATTTCAAACTGAATATGTGCTGAAATTCAGTAAAACCAAACCCAATTTGAATTCTAACAAATTCAAATGGCTCAGGGGTGAATAATTCAAATCACCAGGGGCATTTGAGGGCTTACTGTTTACAACAGTGATATGGAGTTAATCTCAGATGTTAAAATGGGGGTGGGACCCACCTGTCATAGACTGCTGAAAACTTGCAACCGAAGCAGTGGACTTTGCCTCTTTGTGTTCAACGCCACCGAGGGCTGCTCGTGCGCCACCGAGGAGAACCGGCGCCACCAGCTGCTTCACGCCTCCGCACGCGAACCCAGGGTCGGTCCGGAGTCTTCTTAAGGCGCCCCACGCCATGGTCAAAGCCCCCTCGTCATTTTCTCCTTGCAAGAACACAGAGCCGGGAATTTTCCTCCGCCGCTCGGAACTGATCGGAGAGCCCCGATCACAGCCACCCCGCTTCCTCCAGAGCTACGGCACGGTACCCTTCCTCCTTCTTCCCCCTCGCTAGAACTCGGCTGAAACCGGTTGATCTCGGCTATACCGAGAGCTCCATTCAGTAACCTAAATCCGCCGCACTTCGGGCTCCTGTGGACAGCCCAACCGGGAGGTTGTCACGCCCGAGCTAAGGCATCCCTGGACGCGCTGGTGATCGGTGCTGCTCACCTCCGAGCCACAGCCCGAGTGCTTGATCGCCGGCGGTAAATTTCCAGTTTTCCCCTTTCTCGGTACAGACCGACCTTCGGGTGTGGTTCTGGCAAATTCACACTCTAGGAAGAGTTAGAGAGTCTCAATCCGCTCCTACACAGACTAGACCTGGTAGCACACAAGTTTCCTTCATAACCTTTAGCCGGAGAACCCCTGTACACGACATATTTCGAAGATTGCCAACGGCGGATCATGCAGAAAGCATCGGGCGCACGGTGAGGGCCTACTTTGGGCCTCCCCCGAGCTGCTTTAAGCTCATGTCAACCTTCCCTAAGGTCCACTGATGCTCTCCGACCGGTTGATCGAGTGATTGAGGTGCTAGGGAGGTCGGCCGACACGACCGAAGTTCTCCCGAGGCCGCCGCTCGTCGCCGACCAGCCGCTGGCCATTTCATGACGAACTGAGCCCAGAATCATGTTCCCCGAGTGAAAGTAGGCAGGGGTGGACAGAATCATGAAGTTTGGAGCTCCACAGAGGCTGCTGGCGAGCTCTCCGGCGAGGTACCGCGGCGGCAGAATGCGGGCGGCGAGAGGTAGACGAAGGAGTGGGTCCCGTCTGTCAGCGGCTCGGATTTTAAATCGGGATCAGTCTGCGGCTCGGATCTGGTGTGCTGGCACAAAAAACCCCGTAGACCCCGGTTTGCCGCCGCTCCAGCGTCCAACACGTGTCCCCGTGGACCCACCGGCAGATTTGAACATTTTCCCCGATTTTGAGAATTCATTCAAACTTCAAATCCTCATAACTTTGGCTACGAAGCTCCAAATCGAGTGAACCAAATTTTGTTGGATTCAGCTCTCTGAGTACTTTCCAGCAAATCAAGTTTCACTTCATGAAAATCCCTATTTATCCTGAATTAATTCCTCAATGTTTAAACTGTTTGGAATTTTAACTGGAGAATCCTTTGGGGGAAAATTCTGAAATTTTGCTGGGTTGTTCACCAAAATATCCCTGAACTACCATAAAAATTTCAGATCCATTTGATATATTTTGATCCACCTAATGGTGTGATTAATAAAACTGTTCCAGAGAAAATAGAAAATGTTCAGAAACATTTTCAGAATTTTCTCTGAAATTGTTTAGCTCATATCTCTAGCTAGGAACCTTCAGATTAAATGAGACCAACTCCATTAGAACCCTCTGAAAAATCTAGTTTTCAGAAAGTCATGGCTTGCTCCATGAAAATCCCTAGAACACCCTAAGAGTTCCAATTAACCTCAAGGACATAATTATATGTGGAGAGCTCAAATGAACTTTGCTGCAACTAAAACTTTACCAAGTCTCTGTTTAGGTTGTAACCAAGCCACAGTAAAAATTTCAGAGTCATTGGGTCTGTCTACTAAGACTTACAAAACTTCACAAGTTTAAATTCAATTCAAATGCATTTAAATTGATCCATGTACTTGTATCTCATGTAGTCGCTAAGGTCGAGGAGGAACCCGAAGTCTTAGACTTCGTTACTCCGGAGGAGCAGCTAGCCTACGACCAAGAGCAGCAAGGCAAGCTCCGGTTTGCATTAACCTTTTTACCATTTTTATTGTTTTGAGTACTTACTTGAGTATCATTACTTCTTGCATTAGAGTCTTGTTTGAAACTCCAAATGCATAGCCAAGAACACCATGGGTTGGGATTAAGATTGAAAACCTCGTTAGCCACTGCAATGCTAAGATAGAGTAGGATTCGGTACAAGGTGAGTAGTTGGAACTACTCACGAGCATAGGCTAGAGGCACTCGACTCGGGTAGAGATAGCACATGATACACATGGCAAGAAAAATGAGACCGAGCGGAGAGTAAGGGCAGCAGGGCTTTGGGGCCTGTGTGCTATAGCTCTGCTTGTGTCGATTGAGGAGCGAGCCGTGTGCGGGCCTGTTGAACAAGCTAGAATAGTACCGAAGACCTACCGGATATATGGGAACCGGGAAACCGATGTAACTCGGGTAGCTGGGTATTGAGGCATTGCCCGTCGTTCAGAGGGTAGGTTGAGAGCTTGAGGTGTAAATCGGCTGGCGGCACTGAGAGGCGCGTGCAGAGACGTCTTGCTCGGGACGATGGGACCAGTTCAATATTTGGCTAACGGGTGAAAGGTGGTTGCGTACGGCGTCCGTGATGGTTGCTGTAGGCAACATCGAGTACGGGCATACGTGACGGGTTATTCAGGTAACCCTGCAGGTGTAAATCGATTATAATCGTCGTCCCTCACGTTCAGTGAGTACCACTTGTTCACTGTACCGTGACGTAAAAAGAACAGGCTAGTTACATGTTAAAATGTTGCTGATTGAAAGATGGACTTTGATTGTTAATGATTTGTTATAGTTTAGAGCTAACTAAAGTTTTTTCAACTTTGGGCAAAGTACATGAAAGAAATGTGTTTATTGTTTGATTGCGGCTCTCTCTTGTGCCTTAGTGTAAGGTTCTCCACAACCTGCTGCTAAAACTTGAAAGTAAGGTTCCACTAATTAGGCGAGTCCTTTGCAACTTATTTTACCTCATGTACCTGTTATCCCTCATGTAGAAGTTTCATGTTTAGGCGAGACGGGTCAGACTTGCTGAGCCTTTGTGCTCACTGCTTCGTTTGAAGCTTTTGCAGGGTTTCATGAGGAAGGGACTCCCGAGGAGGAGACGGAACCCCAGGAGGGGAACCCCGTTGAGTGGGAGTCGTGCACGCCGCCGTGTTAGTGTGCGTGCGTGCTAGCAAGGACACGTTCACGGGCTGAACGTGAACTTGATGCGTAGTCTACGCCCGTGAGTGTAGACTGAACATATTTTGTTGTAAAAATGTTGATAAACTCGTTTATGTAATAAAACTTTGCTTCCGCTTTATGCCTTTGATGTGTGTTATCCGGTGCTGTGCAACGCAGCACCCCTCAGCGTGATCCTGGCTCGACAAGACCGTGGGGTCGTGTCAGCGCCTTGGGCAGAAACTTCATGGATCCACATGTCTTGTCATGGTTGGTTGGTCAATCATCCCTTGGGTACCCGGGGTACGCTACCCCGTAAAAATATTGGTCTTTCAGTGAAGTGATCATTTATGGTTTCCTGATCCACTAAAAAACTTTACGATGTTAGATGTTTATCAACAACTTGTCCATTTCGTGTTTGCGAATATGCAGAGAAGTGGAGTACCCTGTGGAAGTGATCTATTATGATTGATCATACATGTGAGTTGCAACATCTTGAGAAATGCAATACGGCTCTGACATCATAGTTCTTTGCAAATCACATGTATGCTCGTGTGGTTGAAAATATTTTGTTTGAGATAAAATAAATCATCTACACAATTGAGCAAGATTTTATGTATATCATAAGCTACTCCAAAGCTTGGAAAGCCAAACAGAAGGTTATTGAGGCTAGATTTGGTACCTACGAAGCATTTTATGATAATCTTTCTAAGTTACTGCATACCGTTAGAAGTCGGAATGTTGGCACTGCTGTTGACATCGCAGATGTTCCAAACCCCAGTCTTCCTGGAAAGTTGATTTTCATCGTGCATTCTTTTTCATTGGGTCAAAGCATAAATGCATTTATCATAGGCCTATTCTTTTCATGGATGGTACATTCCTAGAAAGTACAAAGGTCAAATTCTTGCGGCCATTGGAGTTGATGGCGACAATCAAATTTGGCATGTGGCCTTTGCATTTGTTGAGAGTGAAAATGCTGTCAGTTGGTACTGAATTCTCTAACGTGTTAGAGTTGATGTAGTGCAAGGTCGAGAAAATGTATGTGTCATACATGACCATCATGCTGGTTTGTTGAAGGCAATAACAGATATCAAATACGGTTGCGCTAAGAGCTGTCTTGCACCAGTTTTGCCGGATATAGAATCAAGGTGGTGCATGAGACACTTTGGTGTAAATTTTTACACTCACTTCAAGAACAAACAACTTATGAACATGTTTAAGCATTTTTGTAGTCATAATCAAGAGAAAAAGTTCAATGCTTTGTGGCATCGTCTTGCTGAGCTGACAAAGAAACAAACTCAGGAGGTACTTGAACGGGATAATAATGAAGATAATTTTGTACGTCTTTGTAGTCTTCTCGCTTTGGATTCACAATGAGCCAAAAGAAAAGTGGTCGTTGCTATATGACACACATGGTGCTATGTACCAAATTATAACAACTAATTTAGCTGAGGTACGGAATTATGATTAGTAGTTTTGGTACTTTTTAAACTTAAGAATACTACAAATCAATACTATTTTGCTACAGGTGTACAACTTTGTCCTACATGGGTCAAGAGTTTCACCACTACTTGATATTGTTGAATGAATCTTGAATACAACGATGAAGTACATTCATGATCGTTTTACAAAAGCATGTCTACTTATGGCGGATTCCAATTTGGTTTTCTCAAAATTTATTTTTGACTACATAGATGAGAAGATTAAGAAGGCTCATTTACATAGTGTGAAACCAACAGGGACTGTGGAGAACAGGTTCGAGATCACGTGCAGAGACAGAGGCAGGCGTTCTGAAACACATGAACGGACGGTGCACGAGTGCGTTCTTCATCAGAACTCGGTCGTATGTACTCATATGAAGCCAAAGCTCCTCCATAGGCCTTGTTCTCATGTCATTGCTGCATGCAGTCGGAGCAAATTATCTCCAAGCATGTATGTCTCACAATACTTCTTCAAGGAGGCTTTGAAGAGAAACTGACGCGCTGAGATATTTGGTTATCGCATTTTTGGTCCATGCACCAAGGATCCAAAACCTGAATTCAAAAGAGGCTCTGATTATTTGAGGTTGAAGAAGAGGCATGGTCGGCATAAAACCAGATGCATAAGAAATGATATGGATGAGTTCTCATCGTCAGTACAAGTGATATGTAGCAACTGCAACGGATTTGGCCATAATTGCAAGAATTGTATTCAGAGTAATGTTATGGGAGCAGCTGAAGCTGGACCTTCAGGAAATCCGCTTGACGGGAGACATCCTCGTGGTCGTCGCTCACGAAGGGATGAACAATGATATGTTCTTTGAGTCCATTTCATTTTGCATAATCTTAAAACTTATCTACATTGTGTATTAGAGTTGTTGTAATGAACCCTTTGCTTTGTAAAAAATTAGCTATGTTATCGGGTTCCGTCATAACTTAATATTTTGTTGTTTTCTTTGTGAGAAAGTGTAGTAGTGTACATTATAATGACTAAGAAGTTACTATATTGTATTCGTGCAGTTCAAAAATGAATACAATAGAGGCAAGAATTTGAAACTGAATACAACGCATATTTCAAAACTACATAACAATTCATTCCATATACAAAAACGATATGTAACTCATTGCATGAAATTATAACAATGCATACTACATTTATTACCATAACAAAACTTCCCAAATATGTCTCTAAGTATTTTTAAATCACTATAAAAAATCAATACAATGGAGTAAAAAATGTGGAAATTGGAATCCAGTCGTCCACGCCATGGACGACTGGTTAACGTGGACGCCCCGTGGACAAATCATCCACGGCGTGGACGATTATTTGTCCATGTGGACAAATCGTCCATGTCGTGGATGACAAGGTGGCTATTTTGGTAAAACTTTTGCTGGCTACTAATATAAAATAATTAAAAAATCATGCCAAAATAAAAAAAATCTTGACAAATGCATCTTCAAGGGGGGGGGGGGGGCACGGCCGTACGGAGCGGCGGCTAGTTCTTGGGCAAAGCAGAGAGGGCTATGCAATTGTGGTGATGGTGGGGCCAAATCTTGCGGCCGCGAAGCTTTATGGACTGGCGGGGTGGGGTGGAGAGAGGGGATGGCATCACGAAGAAGGGGATGTGCGAAGGCGTAAGGTTTCGGAGTTGAGGAACAACCAAACTAGAGGATGATGGATCGAGAGGTGCTTTAAAGATATATATATGGAGAACATATCGCTAAAAGATTCTCGGTTTCTCTTTCTAGGATCCAGGGGGTTCTGTTTCTAGGTTTATGCTATTAACAACTGTCGTGAATGTTATTTCTTGTGTCAATTAAAGAGTTCAATACTCATTTTTAGTCGTGTAGATTTTATATATGGAGAACATTTCGAAAAAACATTTCAGAATTCGGAGTTAGGTACTAATGGAGGTGAAGAATATTATTACAAATCTATTTCTGTTACTGAACACCGGTGCCACGGCGTTTCAATGAAATGGAGATTCCGAATGTTATATTTCTAGAATTTGTATTTTTTTTCATTTTATTAACTCGTGATTGGGCACTTTCACTACATATAACAGAAAATCAAGGAATGAAATTAGGATTTACAAACTGTTACTGGAACAAAGAGTCCAAGTCGCTTGGAGTCGCCAACAGATGATCCAAGTGACCTGTACTTCGGGGAATCTCGGTGTTAGCTCGCCAAAACTGAGATAAAATGAAGTTCCTAAGATAGGGAACATGATACGTCTCACTTACGTGGAGAGGGATGGATGTTTTCATCGGCAAAGCAACAAAGAAACTACGAACTAAGCTACAAACTACGAAAACATATGAAAAATAAAGTAGATGAACGAAAAGTTGTATTGATTTGATTGGTATTTGTGTATTTCTCCTCGATAGAGTGCTGCCCTTTTATAGACTCGATACAAACTGTGAGATCCGATCTCCTAAGTTTAAACGAAACTCAATCTATCTGTAAAGCGCGGCCGAATGTCGTGCAACACCTTCTATAACACTTGACAGGACGCAATCTAATATATACAATGTTTTTAGTTCTACCGATAATGCCTAAGTCCGCTCGGCCTTTGTATCTTGCGGTTTAGCTGATTTTTCTTGCGGCTGCGAGGTAACTCGGTTTTCTCGGGTGGAACTCTCACCCGGGTGATTGTTCCAAGGTAAAAAGGTATTCCCGCAAGATTCCTCCGGTCTTGGGTAGGTTCTCATGCCGAAGTCCTCTGTACCTTGATTCCTTGAGATAAAACGCCCTCTTCACTTTGTTTCTCGGCTTCTCATAGCTGCAAAACATCACAACCGTTTTTTTCCAACACATGCCCCCCTGCTTTTTGGGCAGACATAGTGTGCCAAAAAGAACTATATAAGCCAATATTTGCAAGATAGATCAGTTGTTTCACCTTGCAAAATTTATATGTTTTAACTTTCTTGCCACACACTCGGGTAGAATCATTTTAAGTACCTTCCATTGATAGCCTTACCCGAATTTTCTCCTTGCAAGTTCTCCACAGTGTAGGCATTTCCATGGACAATACCCACAATCTTGAAAGGTCCTTCCCAGCTCGGTGACCATTTGCCAAACTTCTTATCTCGAGTTTCTAAGGGAAAAATTGTTCTCCATACTAAGTCACCAACTTGGAACGATTTCTCTCAAACTTTCTTGTTATAATACTTGGCCACCTTGAGCTCCTCTTTCTCAATCTCCCTTAAACCTTTCATTCGGCTCTCAGAAACTTTATCCAACTTATCCATCATCAATTCTTGATAGTCCACAGCCGAAATATTATCTTGTTGATCAACTCTACATGCCTTCATCTTAATCTCCACGGATAACATGGCCTCTAAGGTGACGGCCGCCTTGCCACTCCAGGAATTGCATTGGGTGGTGCCATGTTAGGCGACAATGAACAGCACACACATAAATGAATCCAAAGCATACACAAATGTGTACTAAACAATAGATTTGTTTTATAAATAGTAATGTACACTCTAATGTACAGCAGCGGAATATAAAATTAGAGTTGCGACGGAATTACAACTGTGATCACTCTCACGAACCTAGCTAAGCAGCAAAGGAGTTATCTTGCTCGAGGATAACACTTTCTAGCAGTAGGAAATGGATTCGGCGGCGAGCAGGGTTTCTGTTGACCATGCAGCAAAGAATGGTGCTGTCATGCTTAACCCTTCACATTATACGATGGATTACCTGCAAAACAACAACTCTGCAAGAGTGAGCATGATGGCTCAGCAAGACTTAACCGTCTTTCCTAACTCATGCAACTCCACATGAAGGTAACTTAAGACATAGACATTTAAAGTTGCATAAAAACTCGTCTACAAGTTCATCCTTTATTTTTCAGATTTTAGCCAATGTAGTAATGACCTTGCGCCGAGCAACATTGGAAATCCACAATCAAACAAGAAACACTTCATTCCAATGTTACTTGTCCCAAGGTGGAAAATAACTTTAATTTGCTCTATCTCTACTTCATACATGGTTATCATGCAATTCAATTTATCATAACAACATATAAACTTTGCAAACTGTCATCACTGAACCTTGATTACTAGGTCACAACACAGTGAGCAAGTGGTACTCATAACTGCGAGGGACAGTGACTCGAATCAAACACTGCCCGGCTTACTCGACACATACGCCCACCTCTGATGACCTAAATGTGGCGTCCTTCATTACGTCATATGTGGCAACCTTTTGCAGGACACCCGACTCTAGAACCGGTCGCGCCGTCTCGGGCTCATAAGTCTAACAAGATGGTGTGGTATGCTTCTACAATCCAGTTAAACTGGTACATTAGTTTACTGGGTCCCATATACCAGTGAGCATCCGGTACACAACTCAATACTTGCTCAGTGGGGCCGCACACAAGAACGGTCCTTAACCGACACAGGCAGAGCTATTCGACCAAGACCTCGTCTTGTCGCTGCCTACACTCTCTGCCCAGTCTCATCTTTCAAAACATAAACTTTTGTTTGGTTACTAAGCCATACCCGTGTGAACCCAAACTACAGCTCGCGAGTAGATTCCAACTACTCGACTTCTACCGGATGTCATAATCTATTTAGCATGGCAATATTCTACAGCGGGGATACTTCTTCTACCCTTGACTCCAGGGTTCATTTGGTCATGCATTTGGAGTATAAATCATTCCTGACCTAATGCACAAACAAACTCTAAACCATAGTAGTGCACAAAGTAAAACTTTATAAAACAACTTAAATGCAAATCGGAGCTTGCCTTTGTTTTGCAGGGGACTAAAGTCAGATATAATATGCAGTTAGTTGTTGATCCTTTGAGGCTTAATCCTTGCTCTTCTTGCTCCTTGATGCAAGCTTCACTTTCTCCACCCTTCTCCACATTAATCACTACACGTTATGACATGCACATATATTTAATTATAAATGCTTTGTGATAAAATAATCGTTACAAAGTGGAGAATAGAACTCTGATTAGGAGCTAGGGTTGAGAGGATCCTAGTTGATGAAAAATGGATTTGACATTTGGATCAAACACTAAGTGTTTTCCTAATTGTTACATTTTCATCTAAAAAAGGTATAGAGAAGAATACTGATACAGAGATCAAATTTATCTCAAAATTTTCCTGTGAGTTCCTTGTTACAAGAAAATATTCTGGACCAAAATTCAGAACTTTTCAATGAGTAGTTCATCCAGAATAATTCACTAAGCATTTCGGCAAAAAGGAATTAATTCTGATGTAATATGCATGTTTATGCCAAACCAACAACAAACAACAACAACAACAACAACCAAGCCTGTTGGGGTCGGCTAGACATGAAATCCAATATCAATGAAGTAAAAGAGAGGAAGAGATCTAAGAACAAGGAAAAAAGAAAAAAAGAGAAAAAAGAGAAAAAAGAGAAAAGAGAGAAGAGAAAAGAAAAAAGAAAAAGAAAAAGAAAAAAGAAAAAAGAAAAGAAAAGAAAAAAACAAGACTACGATTCTGGCACATGAATTGCTACTTTCCATGCGGTCCTATCATGAGCTAAGTCTCTGGATACATTCCAATCTCTCAAATCTCGTTTTACCGCCTCCTCCCAGGTCAACCTTGGTCGTCCTCTACCCCTCCTAATATTTTCTCTACCTCTTAAAATCCCACTGTTAACCGATGCTTCTAGAGGTCTCCGTTGGATATGTCCAAACCACCTAAGTCGATGTTGGACTAACTTCTCTTCAATCGGCGCCACCCCTACCTTATCATGAATCACCTCATTCCTTATCCGGTCTCTTCTTGTGTGCCCGCACATCCACCGTAGCATGCGCATCTCTGCGAAACTCATTTGTTGGACATGTTGCCGTTTAGTTGGCCAACATTCCGCCCCATAGAGCATCGCGGGTCTGATCACCGTCCTATAGAACTTCCCTTTTAGCTTTTGTTGGACTTTCCTATCACATAGGATTCTAGAGGCTTGTCGCCATTTCATCCACCCTACCTTGATCCTGTGGCAAACATCCTCATCAATATCGCCATTGCTTTGTAACATTGATCCTAAGTATCGGAAAGAGTCCCTTCTAGGTACTATTTGTCCTTGTAGACTAACATTTCCCTCTTCACGACCAACACCACTAAAGTCACACTTCATATACTCGGTTTTGGTCCTACTAAGTCTAAACCCCTTGGACTCTAAGGTTTGTCTCCATAACTCTAATTTCTTATTAACACCATCTCTAGTTTCATCTACCAGCACTACATCATCAGCAAAGAGCATGCACCAAGGGATATCCCCTTGCATATCCTTCGACACCTCATCCATCACCAAGGAAAAGATGTATGGGCTCAAAGCTGATCCTTGATGTAGTCCTACCGTGATAGGAAATGCATCAGTCTCACTATCAATCAAGCACACACTTGTCCTAACATTATTGTACATATCCTTGATAAGGGTAATGTACTTTGTTGGCACTTTATGTTTCTCTAGTGCCCATCACATGACTGACCTTGGTATCTTGTCGTACGCCTTCTCCAAGTCAATGAACACCATATGCATGTCCTTCTGCTCCCTATATCTCTCCATAAGCTGATGGAGCAAGAAAATCGCCTCCATTGTAGACCTCCTCGGCATAAAACCAAACTGGTTTTTAGTGACATTGGTCACTTTCCTCAGGCGGTGTTCAATCACTCTCTCCCAAAGCTTCATAGTATGACTCATAAGCTTAATACCTCGATAATTAGTACAACTTTGAATATCTCCTTTATTTTTGAAGATAGGTACTAATATACTTTTCCTCCATTCTTCAGGCATCTTGTTTGACCGAAAATGTGGTTGAATAGCTTTGTGAGCCATACTATTGCCACGTCCCAAAGACATCTCCACACCTCAATAGGGACATCGTCAGGGCCGAGGGCCTTTCCTCCTTTCATCCTTTTTAAGGCCTCCATAACCTCAAACTCTTGTATCCTCCGCACGAACAGCCTGTTGGAGTCATCAAAGGAGTCATCCAACTCAACCATTATGCTCCCATTCCCATCATTGAGTAGCCCATCAAAGTAATCACGCCATCTATTCTTAATCTCTTCATCCTTCACTAGAATGTGGTCAGTCTCATCTTTGATGCATTTAACTTGATTGAGATCCCTCATCTTTCTCTCGCGGATTTTGCTACCTTGTATATGTCCTTTTCACCTTCTTTTGTCTCTTGTCTCTCATATAACTTATCATAGGCCTGTCCTCTTGCCTTACTCACAACCTGCCTTGCATTCTTCTTAGCCTCTTTGTACTTAAGCATGTTGCTTGGGCTTCTATCATTATGCCAACTCTTGTAACACTCCTTATTCTCCTTAATGGCCTTTTGTACATCCTCATTCCACTACCAAGTGTCTTTATCTACAAGTTTCTTTCCCTTTGTCACACCGAACACCTCACTAGCTACCTTCCTAATGCAAGTTGCCATCATCATCCACATACTATCTGCATCTCCATTTTCTGCCCATGGTCCTTCTGTGATCACCCTATTTTTAAAGGATTCTTGTGATTCTCCCTTCAACTTCCACCACTTTGTTCTTGTGATTTTGACACCTTTGTCCCGCAAAGAACATGTATGGAAGCGAAAGTCAGCTACCACAAGTTTATGTTGTGTCACAACACACTCCCCCGGGATCACCTTACAATCTAGACACTCCCGTCTATCCTTTCTCCTAGTGAGGACAAAGTCAATCTGGCTAGAGTGTTGGGCACTACTAAAGGTCACTAGGTGAGATTGCCTCTTCCTAAAGAGGGTGTTAGCTATCAACAGATCAGAGGCTACGGCAAAGTCTAGGATGTCCTTACCCTCTTGATTTCTATCGCCGCATCAAAAACCTCCATGTACTCCCTCAAACCCTAGGTTAGTTGCACCCACATGACCATTGAGATCTCCCCCTATGAGGAGTTTCTCGGTTATCGGTACACTACTAACCATATCGCCCAAGTCCTCCCAAAATTGCCTCTTAGCACTCATGTTGAGCCCAACTTGTGGGGCATATGCACTAATGACGTTCAAGACAATGTCCCCAATTACTATCTTGATTAAGATGATCCTATCCCCTCGTCTTCGAACATCCACTACTCCATCCTTAACACTCTTATTTATTAGAGCACCTACGCCATTCCTAGTCCCAGCTGAACCAGAATACCAAAGCTTGAAACCGGTATTCTCGACTTCCCTCTCCTTTTGACCCGCCCATCTTGTCTCTTGTACACAAAGGATATTTACCCGTCTCCTAATGGCAACATCTACTAACTTACGTAGCTTCCCCGTCAAGGATCCTACATTCCAACTACCCACCCGAAATCTATGTTCCTCGGCTAGCTTCCTTACGTTTTGCACCCGTCGAGTAAGATGCAAAGACCCTTGCTCACTTATCACTACATCCGGGCGATGATGTAGCGTGCCACTAAGGTGGTGACGATCCGGCCCTTGCTCATTTAACACCATATCCGGGTTCCGATATGGCGCGCCACTAAGGCGGTGGCGACCTGGCCCTTGCCCACTTAACAACATACCCAGGTTCCGATATGGCGCGTCGCTAAGAGGGTTACGCCCCAACGAATTTCTATTGGGTTTCATTTCCATGAGAATGGCTAAGTGTAGTTGTTGGCTCGCCAAGCCTATCACAACCCCCTCCTCCTTTACCCGGGCTTGGGACCGGCTATGTCATTACAACATAGGGAGCATGCATGAATTTTAGTAATTTTAAAGCTAGGAATTGCCCAGAATGGATTTTTCAAAGTGGAAACATATTCTGAAAAAGTTTCTGTACAATTTTGAGCACAGCAACTTGTACTCATAAATTCCTACCCAAATCAACTCCAAATGAGCTGCAAATTTAGCAGGAGTTCAATAATATCCTATGGAATAATATGGTAAAATTTGAGGATTTTTGGATGAACCAAACTCCCTCAAAATTTCTTTTACTGAAAAGTTTCAAAGAACTTTACAGAATTTATTTTTGACTTTCATGAAAATTGGGTTGCAAATTGAAATACACCTTTCCAAGCTGAATCTAAAACAATTTTAATCGCCCAATTTGGAGTTTCCTAGCAAAAGTTATGAGCTTCTAAAGATTGATTGAAATCTGGAATTCAAATAATCCGGGAAAAAGTTTAAAAGCCTGACAGCCAGGTCCCGGGTGTCTTGGTGTTTCCAGGAATCAGAACACATGGGGGCACAGAGATAATCTCTAACAGTCACAATTTGATCCGTTGCCACAGAAGATCCCGTTTCCCCGAAATAGAGGCTGACGCGTGGGCCAGCCCTCGTCGTCTTCTTCCTCTCGCCCCGTGCCGGCCCGCCGCCTACCTCGCCGGAGACCTCAATAGGAGGGGGTTTCGGTGCCCCAAACTTGCTATTTCTCGCCGCCTCTACATATTTTCATGTGGGGAACACGCTGCCGGCATTAAATCGGACCGAGTATGGCCGGAAACCTACGCGCGACGGTTACCTTGGCTGTGGCATGTCCGGCGACGTCGCTAGGGCTCTGTGATGCACCAAAAGCTTCGCCGTTTGCTCGTACAACACCACCACACCGAGGAGAACATGAAACTACGTTCTGATCTCGCTGAAACTCGCGGAGGTAGGACCTCACCATCGAGCTAGGTCAAATTGCGGTGGAATTCGGAAAACTCGAAGAACTCCGGTTATGGTTGACGGTTTTCCATGGTGTTTGATCCTCTGAACTCGCACTGAGGTAGAGGAGGTGTGTGCGGGTTTTCCATGGCTTGACACGGCACCGGAAAGAAAAGATGAGGTCGGGGTCGCGGTTCAACGGTGATGGCGTCGTGCAGTCGGAAATGTGTTCATCTGAGCGTGCAAACAACCAAAATGGTCGGCCGTTGTAGTTCCGGTCAGGTGCACGGTGGCGGAGGACAAAGCGCGTGCTTGGGGAGGCAATAGTCGAGCGAGAGAGTGTGCTGCAGTTGAGAGCAACGAATTGCCGGGGCTATGGCCAGACGGTGAGATTTTTACCGATCACATGAGGCAGTTTGGGTGTGCTGTGATCGCCGGAAAATATCGAGTGTGCTGGCGATTGCATGCCGAGCGCTGTCGAGCGTGTAGTCGAGGAATACAGAGCACGGTGTTCATTTCACATGCAGCTGGGTCCCACCTTTTACCTCTCCTCCTTATCTTTCTTTGTTGCCCTCAAATTCCTCCCAAATTTGGCAGGTAGTCCAATTCAATTGGTAAAGTTCACTTCGGGAATTCAATTCCACATTCGACAAAGTTTTATCCAAATTCAGATTTGAACTTGAATTCCCATGCAACTCACTACCCCCTTTGAATTACTTAATAAAGCCTCTCCAATATTTTTCAAACTTTGCACTCTTATTAATTGGAACCTGAGGAGCCCAATTATGCAATCTGAACTTAAAAATCCCTCATATACATGAGAAATTTACACATAGTGTTTAATTCAACCTTGGCTTAAAAATTGCCATAGAATTTTTTAGCTCATTTGGTTGCACACCTATGTGTATCATCATGTCTTAGAAAGTTTTTGTAAGTGCCATTTTCTTGACTTTGAAACTCAGCTTTATTCATAATTCAAGTTTTTCATTTACAAGTTTTGGGACTTTTACATTCCTCCCCCCTTAAAAAGAATCTTGTCCCGAGATTCACAATTAAGAACAATATGAGGAGGACGATTATCGGACATAATACTCTAATAGCTCCGGATGATTGAACTGTAAATACTTCTCGCTTTCCCATGTAGCTTCATCAGACGTGTGATCCCATAGCACCTTGAAAAACTGCAACGTCCGGTTTCTTGTCTCGCGAGTCTTTTGATCAACTATCCGGGTTGGACACTCAACATAAGTAAGGTACGGCTTCAAATCTGCTGTTCCTTATGTAAGAATTCCCGTTGGAACCTTCAAGCACTTCCGCAACTGAGATATGTGGAAGACGTTATGAACTCTGGCTAAGGTTGCCGGTAACTCCAAACGGGACGCCACGGGTCCATCTCTTTCGATGATGGCAAATGGATCGATAAAACGAGGAGCTAATTTTCCTTTCACTCCAAATCGGTTAATTCCTTTCATAGGAGATATGGAGATATTCATGGTCTCCAACTTGAAAGTTCAGAGGATAACTTCTCTTATCCTCGTAGCTCTTTTGTCTAGATTACGCGGCTTTAAGATTTGCTTGAATAAGCCTTACCCGCTCTTCAGCTTCATTTATGAGATCAATCCCGTAAACAACTCTCTCGCCAGATTCACACCAGTTCAATGGTGTGCGGCACTTCCGGCCATAGAGAGCCTCATAAGGTTCCATCTTGATACTCCCTTGATAACCATTGTTATAAGTGAATTCTGCCAATGGTATATGATCGTCCCATCCTTTACTGTGGTATACTGCACATGCTCGAAGCATATCTTCGAGAACTTGGTTCACCCTCTCCGTTTGCCCATCGGTTTGAGGGTTATATGCAGAGATTCTAATCAATTTGATTCCCAGTGAGGCATGTAGCTGCTCCCAAAAAGAGCAACGAACAACGTGCCTCGATCGGAGATGATCGTACGGGGAACTTCATGTAAACACAATATTCTTGCAATATACAGCTCCGCATACTTCTAGGCATGGAATCCCGTATTTACCGGAATGAAATGTGCTGATTTGGTTAACCGATCAACGATCATCCAAATCGAGTCATGCTTATGAGCCGTGAGAGGTAATCCCGCAATGAAGTCCATACTAATATCCACCCAGTTCGATGCCAGAACGCTTAGCGGTTGCAATGTTCCCGCTTTCTTCATGTGGTCGGCTTTAACTCGCCGACACGTATGACATTATGATACATATTTAGCAATCTCACGTTTCATACGAGTCTACCAAAACTTGGTTTTCAGTTCTTGGTACATCTTGTTGCTGCCCGGATGAATAGAAAATTTGGACAAGTGAGCCTCATCCAAAATTTTCTTCCGTGGTCTCATATCACGGGGTACAACTATCCGGTCTTTGAACCATATGGTACTTTCACCATCTAACCGGAAACATTTTATTTCCCCGTTCTTCAACCTTCTCCTAATATGAGACATGCCCTTGTCTTGTTTTTGAGCTTTCATAATCTCCTCTTTCAATGCGGGTATGAGAGATAGATTATGTTGAGCTCCATATGGAACCAAGTAGAGACTTGGTTCTTCCTCTTCTATTGGCGTAATGGTCAAATTGTGAATATGAGATTTCCAGCTGAGTGCGTTGGCAACCACATTTTCCTTGCCCGGATGATAACGAATCTCTATCTCATAGTCTTTGATCAGCTCTAACCATCTCCATTGTCGCATATTCAACTCTTTTTGATTGAATATGTACTTTAAGCTTTTGTGGTCGATGTAGAGATCAACTAGATTTCCCAATAGGTAGTGTTCCCACATATTCAAAGCTAGTAGCACGGCAGCCAGCTCAAGATCATGAGTTGGATAATGTTGTTCATGATTCCTCAATTGCCATTATCCATATGCGACCATGCATCCTTCTTGCATAAGTACGCAACCAAGTCCGATGCCGGACACATCACAATAAACATCAAAGGGCTTGGTTGTATCCGTTTGAGCTAAAACCAGGGCTGTTGTGAGGTTTTTCACCAACGCTTGAAAAGCTTCCTCACATGGCTTGCTCCATCATATTCGATGCCCTTTCTCAGTAGCTCCGTCATAGGTTTAGAGATTTTGGAGAAACTCGGGATGAACCTCCGATAATATCCCGCCAAATCTAAGAAGCTACAAACTTCATGGACTGATGTTGGAGACTTCCATTTCAGCACTTGTTCAATCTTACTTGGATCAACCGCGATGCCTTTCGCAGAAATAATATGCCCAAGAAATGGCACTTGATTGATCCAAAATTCACATTTACTAAACCTTGCATAGGGCTTGTGATCTCTCAATCGTTGGAGCACAGTATGCAAATGTTTAGCGCGTTCCTCCTCTGATTTGGAATAGACGAATGTGAGACCTATGTGTGCTGAATACATTGGCCTTGACAATAAAAGTTGTGAATACTACTAAAACATTTTTAACAAGGTCCAACTCTAGGTCCGAGCTCCTGCAAGGTCCGACAATAGGTTCGACTTGTTTTGGGTAGCTCCGGCAAGGTCCGACGTAAGGTCCGACTTACTTTGTCTAGGTCTGACTTATTTTGGCTAGGTCCGACTTGTTTTTGATAGCTCCGGTGCTAGGTCCGACTAGCTTTGGTAAGTTCCGTGCTAGGTCCGACTAAGCTTTAGTAAGCTCCGGCGCTGGGTCCGACTTGCTTTGGGAAGATCCGGTTCAAGGTCCGGTTAGCTTTGGTAAGGTTCGGAGCTTGATTGCAATGGTTCTGCTTTTAACTTGCAATATTTTGAACTTTCTTTGCTCTTATGGAAAGTTTGCTTAGTATTATTTTACTAAGTTTTTGGTGTGTTTTGGTGGTTATGGCTGATATCATTTTGCTATGGTTTACAACATGCTTATATGAGGTGCTCACGTAAGATGTTGTAGTTTCGGAACTAATGAGAGTCAAGTCGAGGACTTGTGCTCGGAAGTATTGGTTGTTTATTCATGTGCAGGTGTTGCTTGACTTCAAGACATGGCTGGTGACGGGATCCATTGAACTAGTCTTAGGGAGAAGATGATGTTCAACAACCAAGTTCGGGAGGAATTGTGGTTGAGTTGATCGGGAGGTTGCGCAGTATGTTTGAATCAAGAACAATGCATATGAAGGTATCTTGGATGTCGTTGGAAGATGTTTGCACGTGTGCAAATAGTGCATGGATGTGGCTGCATGGTTCCAAGTCGTGATGAAGAGATGTGGACGTAAAGAATTGGTCGGAAAGGTCCAACCGACTAGGTTATGGACTGAGGCTGCGGCTGAGTCGTGTTTGACTCAAATATGGAAAGTTTTGAGTTGGTTATGATAGGATTTCGTGTGGGTGATGAATTTGAGTTATTTTAGGAATGTGGGATACGTTACTAAGGTGTTTCGAAGTCTTAATATTGCTTCTATCTGCATATAGAAGAGTCCTAAGCAGTATTGGAAAGTTACAGTTTGAATCCAAGTAGGAGTAAGAGTCCTAGTTTGAGTTGAGTTGGCCTTCGGGCTGGTTATATAAGAAAGGGAGGCCAGAGCTCGTGGGGCACGACTTTGGGGCTGTTCCTCTTGTGTTTTGATAAATAAAATTCGTGTTCTAAAGGAACTTTTGTGCCTTGTTCGTCTGACTTGTTTCAGACAAGTTTTTCTCGTCGAGTTTCTGTTCAGCACTACCTTGCTTCGGTGGTTTTATCATAACTCGAGTTTTACAGATCAAATTGATGTGATTCTTTTGGGTTGTCTCCACAACTTGATTATCTATCATATGTGAAAATTTCACGGTCATTTAATTTGTGGTTTCTGATCTACATGAGTTTCTTTGAAGTATTCCAGAACTGTTTTTCTCGCGTAGGACAGATTGACGTTTGTTCGATCTTTTGATCGTAACTTGAGTTTCCCTCAACGGATTTTCATGATTCTTGTTGTGACTTCTTAGTGACTTGATTATTTACAATCTATACTAGTTTTGTCACAGTTGAACACGTTTAGATTAGTCACACACACGGTTTTTTTAACAGATCGGTTTTCTGCTGAGGGGTGTTTTGTTGCTTCCGCTGAAAAGTTTTTATCTACCATTCACCCCCTGCCTCTGGTAGCTTTACACGTGTACTTCGATCCTACAATTGGTATCAGAGCCAGGTTGCTCTAATATTTGTGATTTGCACGTGTTTTGACTAATCATTATGGAGAAATACACCGCCAAACCTTGTGTGGTTAGTGGTATTGATTTTCCGGTTTGGAAGGCACACATGGAAGCTTTCATCCAGGCGCAAGGCTTTGCAATATGGGAAAAGGTGTACAAGCCTTACGATATGCCTTCAAACGATCAAGTCACGGCTACAAACATGAGAGATGTCGACAACAACAACAAGGCTACGAACTTGATCATACAAGGACTAACTCAGAGCCACTTCGACCGTGTTGCACACCTCCGATCGGCGTACGATGTGTGGAGAGCACTTTGTGACTACCATGAAGGATCCAACACGATCAAGGAGGTAAGACAGGATATGTTCAAGAAAGAATACATGCACCTTGAGATGCAACCCGGTGAGTCCATTGGTGACCTCTTTGCTCGCTTTAATAAAATTCTCAACAACTTGGGTGGCATCAATGTTAATTTTTCAGATGCTGAAAATGCTAGGCAATTACTAAGTGCATTAGACATGTCAATTTGGGAGATGAAAGTAACATCCATACGTGAATCCACTGTCATGAGTACTCTTACATTCGATGTGTTTTTTCTAAGCTAAAAACTCATGAAATTGACATTATATCACGTAAGAACCAAAATAAGGCTATTGCATTTGTCTCACAACGTGATATGCCTAGCTCCGGCCAATCATCTAGCAATGCACTTGCTTTGCTGTCTTCACTAACCCTGGAACAGATTGAGGAGTTTCCAGAGGAGGAGCTAGTACTTCTTTCTACTAGGTTCTCAGAAGCATTGCAAAATGTGAGAACTAGAAGGAGAGGAAGCTCCG
The DNA here is from genome assembly GCA_030760725.1 of Neostapfia colusana. NCBI lineage: Eukaryota > Viridiplantae > Streptophyta > Magnoliopsida > Poales > Poaceae > Neostapfia > Neostapfia colusana. Next base: position 30,074,784 of record JASWHV010000005.1, on the reverse strand, counting down.
GACCTCAACGATGCTTTGAATGTGGTAAGAAAGGACACTTTCGTACAGATTGCCCTAACTTTTCAGGTCCTTCTAACCGTGATGAAAAGAAGAATAAAGTCAAGTCCTCTTTTGGCAACACCAACAAGAAAAAGAAGGGTTTTACAGGACGCAAACTGATAAACAGTTTCATCACCGCACTTCAAGAACTTGGCTCGAGTGATGTAGGCATTGGAAGTGATGAAGATAAAGATGATCTGGCAAACTTGTGCTTCATGGCGGGAAAATCAAAATCAAGTATGGAGGATGCAGAATACAACAGTGACAACAAAGAGGTATGTCCTACTTGCGAAGAAATGTGTGATGCTATTTCTCGTGCCACTATTATTGTTAAAAAAAGGACAAAAAACTTAGAGACAATGCTGTTAAAATTGAGTCACTAGAACATGAAATTAATCGTTTAAAATCCTTGATTCCTAGTGATGATTCTTGTTCCTCATGTGATTTAATATATGAACAATTGTCCTCTCTAAGAAGTGCACACACCTCCACACTTGATAAACTTGAACTTGAAATCGAAAAGAACAAAAAGCTTGCTGCACTTAATGATAAAAACTTGAAAGATGCTTGTTGTTCTACAATTGATTTGCATTGTTCTACTTGCGATGATCTTGATAAGAAACTACAAGATGCTATGAAAGAAATTTCTATATTGAACAATGCTTTACGTTCTCATGAAGTTAAATATTGTTCCAATTGCAAATTAAAAGGAAAAACTTCATATGAAAATTGCCTTGATCTATCAAATAAACTTGATAACATGCATAAGACACTAGATCGGTTTTGTAATGGGAATAAGAACCTAAACTTGCTGCTGAATTCTTCCAAGTCTTGCAATGATAAAACTGGTTTAGGTTTTGATTCACATGCTCATGCTAAGCAACATCAACCTAAAATTGTAAAATCATTAGGAAGTGGTTTGATTCAAACAGTTCCTAAACAAAAAGAAGTGGTTTTTAAATCTGCAGGAGTGTTGTCACATTTGGGTTCAAATAAGTATACTGCATGCTCATCTAGACATGAACACAAAGTTAAATTTCATTGTACCTATTGTGGTAGAGATGGTCATGTCATAAATTTTTGTTATAGACTAGCTAAACAACATAAAAAGGAAAGAATGCAAGCTAGATCTTATAACTCTCATGCAAAAATGCTGCACTTACTAAACCGAATGTCAGGAACATGCAACCTGCTGTTATGAGTCAGAAATATTCAAAGTTTACCTCTGGAGCTTCAGTTTTTGCCTCCGGAGCTTCAGTTTTTGCCTCCGGACCTTCTGTTTTTGCCTCCGGAGCTACTGATTTTCATGCTACACAAGTAACACCTCATAGGTCAGTAGTTAAGAACAAAAAATCTCAAACTTTGACTCATAAACCTGCTGTTTTATCTCAGCTTTCGCATGTTATTCCTGCTGGACATCGTGTGACTCAGTACTGGATTCCTAAATGCCTTTTAACTAACCCCAGTATTGAGTCATCGACGTATTGTGCTTCTATGCAGGTTACACGCTTGAGGAAGGCGAACATTTGGATTGTGGATTCAGGTTGCTCACGCCACATGACCGGTAACATAGAATGGTTCTCTCTGTCTTTTGTGTCATGTGTAGAGAATGTTACTTTTGCCAATAATTCTTCAACTCTGATAATTGCTAAGGGTTCGGTTAGAGTAAATGATCATTGCACTTTGAAGGATGTGGCACTTGTAAAAAATTTGAAATACAACTTGCTTTCTGTTTCACAATTGCTAGATGAAAATCTGGAAATTATTTTCAATAAAAACTGCTGCAAAGTTGTAGGTTCAAATAGTGAGCTTATTTTAACATGTCTCGGTTTGGAAGAGTTTTTAAAGCTGATTTTGATATGTCTTCGTCTAAGCATAGATGTCTAGTTGCAAATGATTCCAAAGATTTATATTTTTGGCATCGTAGACTTGGTCACGTAGGCTTTGATCATCTCACGCGTGTTAGTGCTCTTGATCGCATACGTGGGCTGCCTAAGCTTAAAGGTAACAAAGAAATTGTGTGCTCTTCTTGTAGACATGCTAAGATAGTTGCAGGTTCACATGCTCCTCTCACAATGACCATGACAACTGAACCGGGTCAACTTTTACACCTTGACACCGTAGGACCTTCACGTGTTCAATCCTTTGGAGGTAAATGGTATGTTCTTGTGATTGTTGATGACTATTCTAGATACTCTTGGGTTTACTTTATGGCATCTAAGAATGAAGCTTTTAGTCACTTTAGAACTTTATTTCTTAGATTATGAATTGATCACCCAGGATCTTTAAGAGCAATTAGAAGTGATAATGGAACCAAATTTAAAAATCAATCGTTTGATCACTTTTGTGCTGAAAATGCAATAGATCATCAATTTTCTTCACCATATGTACCTCAACAAAACGGTGTTGTAGAGAGAAAGAACAGAACCTTAGTTGATATGGCTAGGACTATGCTTGGTGAATATCAAACTCCTAGGAAATTTTGGGCTGATGCAATTGCAACCGCTTGTTATGTTTCAAATCATGTTTTCTTGCATGCTAAGCTAGGTAAAATACCATATGAGCTCAGGTTTGGACATAGTCCTAGTGTCACACACTTTAGGGTCTTTGGTTGCAAATGCTTTGTTAAGAAACATGGTAATCTTGATAAATTTGAAGCTAGATCTGTCGATGGCATGTTTCTTGGTTATCCATCTCATACTAGAGGCTACCGTGTGCTTTTACTTGATACTAACAAAATTGTGGAGACTTGTGAGGTTTCTTTTTATGAAGCTAGCCCAGGTACTAGTTCAAATATTGCAGGTCTGGATCCATGTCCATAGGGGGAGACTATTTTCGTTAAAGAAGAGGAAGAAGTGGTGCTGCTGCCTGAAAATTCAGCAGCTAATGACATTGTTCGAGCTCCTGATCTTGATTCACAGCCAGCACCGACGACCACAATTGCTGGTCCAGATCCTCCTCACGTCACAAGCTCATCTATTTGTAATGAACATGAAGAAGAAGAAGCTTGTGAAGTGTCCACTCCCCTCAGGATTCTCAAAAGTCATCCTCCACATCAAATTATTGGAAGCTTGCATGAACGAGTTACAAGATCCAGGTTTTTCGACCGCAATTCTCATGCTCATTCTGCTTTTGTTGCTTCTTTTGAACCCAAAGATATATCACACGCACTCACCAATGAATCTTGGATTATTAGCATGCAAGAAGAGTTAGAAAATTTTGAAAGAAATAATGTTTGGAAACTTGTACCTCCACCTCAAGGTCACACTTTAATTGGAACTAAATGGGTGTTTAAAAAAAACTAAGTGAGGATGGGGTTGTGGTTAGGAGTAAGGCTAGGTTAGTTGCTCAAGGTTTCACACAAGTTGAAGGTCTAGATTTTAATGAAACTTTTGCTCCTGTTGCTAGATTAGAAGCCATAAGAATTTTGTTAGCTTTTGCTGCAACTAAAGGTTTTAAGCTATATCAAATGGATGTTAAAAGTGCTTTTCTTAATGGCTACATAGATGAGGAGGTTTATGTCAAAATAACTACCTGGTTTTGAAAATCCAAATTTTCCTAATTAAGTTTACAAACTGTCCAGAGCCTTGTACGGTCTCAAACAAGCCCCTAGAGCATGGTATGATAGGTTAAAAACATTCTTACTTGAAAAGGGGTTTACCTTGGGCAAGGTTGATAAAACTCTTTTTGTGCTTAAGCATGGCAATGACTCATTATTCGTTCAAGTGTATGTGGATGATATTATCTTTGGTTGTGCTTCTCATGATCTTGTGTCCAAGTTTTCAGCTATGATGAGTTCAGAATTTGAGATGAGTATGATGGAGAACTCACGTACTTTTGGGGGCTGCAAATCAAGCAAACCAAGGAGGGTACCTTTGTGCATCAAACAAAGTATACAAAAGATCTCCTAAGGCGCTTCAACATGGACAAAAGCAAGCCTCTTCGGACACCAATGGGAACAACAACAACACTTGAACTTGATGAAGATTGTGATCCCGTTGATCAAAAAGAATATAGAAGAATGATCGGATCACTTTTGTATCTCACGGCATCAAGACCGGACATACAATGCAGCGTATGTCTTTGAGCACGGTTTCAAGCCTCCCCACGTGCTTCACATCGTCAAGCCTTCAAAAGGATTCTCAGGTACTTACATGGAACTCAAGAATTTGGCATTTTTCTTCCTTCTTCCTCAACCATTACTTTGAAAGCTTTTCCCGATGCTGATTTTGGGGGTTGTAGGATTGATAGGAAAAGTACTTCTGGTTCTTGTCATTTTCTTGGTAATTCACTTGTTGCCTGGTCCTCTAGAAAACAAAGTTCAGTTGCACAATCCACAGCCGAATCTGAATATGTAGCTGCTGCTAGTGCTTGCTCACAAATTCTTTGGATTGTTCAAACACTTAAGGACTATGGGGTTGATCTAGATAGTGTTCCACTGTTTTGTGATAACACTAGTGCCATTTGCATTGCTAAAAACCCCGTGCAACATTCGAGAACTAAGCACATTGACATTAGGTATCACTTTCTCCGTGACAATGTTGAAAAAGGGAACATTGTGCTTCACCATGTAGATACCGAACAACAATTGGCTAACATTTTTACAAAACCTTTGGATTTCACTCGTTTTTGTTACATTCATAGTGAAATAGGGGTTATGCATCCTCATGGCTTAAATTGAGGGAGAATTTTGAAACTTGGGAAGTCTATGTGTGAATATGAAATTAAAATAATATGAGCATAGTATTTCATGCATATATGACTTTGTGATTCCTTTTTCATGCTGAAAGTTCTTACAACATTACTCGTATTATACATTTTGTAGTTTTTACTATGTCTAGAAATTGGAATAATTACTTACACTAAATCTGGTCATGGTCGAACTTTCTTGCTGTTTTGAACTTGTTGCATGCTCACAAGTGCTTTTAATCATAAAGAATTAATCAAGTAATCAACTCACATGTTGAGTTTTTATGTTCAAATAAAAAAATGAGAAAAGATCAAGAGAATATGCATGCATCACACTTCTTCTTTTGAGATGGCTTATCATTGCACTTAGATATGAACTTGAAAAGAGTTGTGTATGACTAAAACCTTGTCCTTAAGCTTCTGACTGTCAAATGACATAGGCTTGGCTTGGTTGGTTAGAATAAGGCTGATGCTGCATATAATCTCTTGCAAATGTCATAAGATCAAAATTTGTGCTTTAAATGATAAATAAAATGCAGCAACAAGTGTCATGCTTTCAGATCTTGAAATAGTTAAGTTTGTGAGATCATGACTTGCTTAAATTGAAAATTAGACTTGATCTCTAGCATGGCTTACACTACTTTATGTATCTCATTGATGTGATAGTGTAAGTTATTTGATAGTATGATTTGGATGAGCTTTGTTTTATATGTATATGTTATAATGTGCTTATAACAAATTAAAATTTATTTTTTGTACCTTGCTGAATAAATTGTCAAAGGGGGAGAAATTGATCACACATTGCACACATTCACAAGTATTTTGGCATGATTCTTCTCAGGGGGAGAATTTTTGGTATTTTTGTTTTTCTTCTCATTTTATTTCTGATTTACAAAGGGGGAGAAATTGTTTTCAAAACTTTTCATGTGAATAAGCCAATGTTCGGATTTTAAGTGGTGTTGCCAATGCATTCATCAATGGGGAGATTGTGAGACCTATGTGTGCTGAATACATTGGCTTTGACGATAAAAGTTTTGAATACTACCAAAACATTTTTTAACAAGGTCTGACTCTAGGTTCGAGCTCCTGCAAGGTCCGACTTGTTTTGGGTAGCTCCGGCAAGGTCCGACGTAAGGTCCGACTTGCTTTGTCTAGGTCTGACTTATTTTGGCTAGGTCCGACTTGTTTTTGCTAGCTCCGGTGCTAGGTCCGACTAGCTTTGGTAAGTTCCGTGCTAGGTCCGACTAAGCTTTAGTAAGCTCCGGCGCTGGGTCCGACTAGCTTTGGTAAGCTCCGGTTCAAGGTCCTGTTAGCTTTGGTAAGGTTCGGAGCTTGATTGCAATGGTTCTGCTTTTAACTTGCAATGTTTCGAACTTGCTTTACTCTTATGGAAAGTTTGCTTCGTATTATTTTACTAAGTTTTTGGTTTGTTTTGGTGGTTATGGCTGATATCATTTTGCTGTGGTTTACAACATGCTTATGTGAGGTGCTCACGTAAGATGTTGTAGTTTCGGAACTAACGAGAGTCAAGTCGAGGACTTGTGCTTGGAAGTATTTGTTGTTTATTCATGTGCAGGTGTTGCTTGAGTTCAAGACATGGCTGGTGACAGGATCCATTGAACTAGTCTTAGGGCGAAGATGAGGTTCAACAACCATGTCCAGGAGGAATTGTGGTTGAGTTGATCGGGAGGTTGCGCAGTATGTTTGAATCAAGAACAATGCATATGAAGGTATCTAGGACGTCGTTGGAAGATGTTTGCACGTGTGCAAGGAGTGCATGGACGTGGCTGCATGGTTCCAAGGCGTGATGAAGAGATGTGGACGTAAAGAATTGGTCGGAAAGGTCCAACCGACTAGGTTATGGACTCAGACTGTGGCTGAGTCGTGTTTGACTCAAATAAGAAAAGTTTTGAGTTGGTTATGTTAGGATTTCGTGTGGGTTACGAATTTGAGTTATTTTAGGAATGTGGGATACGTTCCTAAGGTGTTTGGAAGTCTTAAGATTGCTTCTATCTGCATATAGAACATTCCTAAGCAGTATTGGAAAGTTACAGTTTGAATCAAAGTAGGAGTAGGAGTACTAGTTTGAGTTGAGTTGGCCTTCGGCTGGTTATATAAGCAAGGGAGGCCAGAGCTCGTGGGGCACGACTTTGGGGCTGTTTCTCTTGTGTTTTGATAAATAAAATTTGTATTCTAAATGAACTTTTGTGCCTTGTTCGTCCGACTTATTTCAGACAAGTTTTTCTCGTCGAGTTTCTGTTCAGCACTACCTTGCTTCGGTGGTTTTATCTTAACTCAAGTTTTACAAATCCATTTGATGTGATTCTTTTTGCGTTGTCTTCACAACTTGATTATATATCATCTGTGAAAATTTCACGGTCATTGAATTTGTGGTTTCTGATCTACACGAGTTTCTTTGCAGTATTCCAGAACTGTTTTTCTCGCGTAGGACAGATTGACCTTTTTTCGATCTTTCAATCGTAACTTGAGTTTCTCTCAACGGATTTTCATGATTCTTGTTGTGACGTCTTCGTGACATGATTTTCTACAATCTATACTAGTTTTGTCAAAGTTGAATACGTTTAGATTAGTCGCACACACGGTTTCTTTAACAGATCGGTTTTCTGCTGAGGGGTGTTTTGTCGCTTCCGCTGAAAAGTTTTTATCTACCATTCACCCCCTCTGGTAGCTTTACACGTGTACTTCAATCCTACAACGAAGATATCATCTATTAATACCACGATGAACTGATCCAACTCCGGCATGAACACTGAGTTCATAAGATACATAAAGTGAGCTGGAGCATTGGTCAACCCAAATGACATGACAATATACTCATAGAGTCAATATCTTGTCGAGAAAGCTGTTTTCAGAATATCCTCCGTTCAAATCTTGATTTGATGATATCCCGACCTTAAGTCCATCTTGGAGAAAACTTTAGCACCCACTAGGTGATCGAAGAGAATATCAATTCTTGGTAGTGGATACATGTTCTTTATCGTCACCGCATTTAACGGACGATAATCGACGCATAGCCTCAGCGTCTCATCTTTCTTATTTACAAATAACACCGAGCAACCCCATGGTGAAGAAATTGTATGAATAAATCCCTTGTTTATTAGTTCTTTGGGTTGATTCTTCAATTCAGCTAATTCATTCGGAGCCATTTTGTATGGTCTCCACGATATCGGCGTGGTTCCTGGTATCAATTCTATTTTGAATTCCACCTCGCGCTCAGGTGGTAAGCCTGGAAGATCTTCAGGAACGACGTCCGGGTATTCACGGACTACCGGAATGTCTTCTAACTTGCAAGCTTCGACATTACATACTTCTGGAATGTCAGAAACAGCTTTGTCGAGAAATAAAGTGGGACGCCCGTGAAGTGGAGTGTCCAAATGAATACTCCGGTTCTAGATGTCCAGAACAGACCTATGGAAATTTAACCATGACATTCCCAATGTGACATTGATTCCTTGACCTTCAAGAATGATAAGGGTGGTAGGATAGCATTTTTTCACCCAAACACAGTGGTGCTTTAGAAACGATTTCATTAGCCGATATGTCGCCTCCTGGCAAATGAATAAGGTAGGAACCCTTTGTGGTAGTTGTGGGAATCTGATATCGGGTCACAATTGAGTTGCTAATGAAATTATGTGTTGCACAAAAGTCGAATAGAATTACAACCGGATTGTCATTTAAGGTAAACCTGCCTGTGAGAACCGGTTCTCCATCGGTCAGATCTTCCACTGACACATAGTTAACAAATCCCACTTTGGACAATTTGTTTCTTTGCTGTCAAAGATCATTATTCAGAACAGGACCTGCAGACATAGTATAGCTGCTAGGTTCAGTTGCTTCATTGACGTTGTGTTTATTGTCAATTGGAAGTGGGATACTACTCGGTTCCTCTGAATAATCACCTTGATCATCTTTGATATCTTGAGACGAATAATATTCTGGTGCACATTGTTTGTACTGGGGTGCCGAGAAATAAGTTGTTGCTGTGGTTGAGGTAAATAAAACCTCTGCGAGTATAAGTGTTGGCATACTCCAAAAATGACTGCAATTTTTGTGGAACCTCTCGACCCGAAGGTGAACGAATTACCAACCGATACTTCTGGGGAACATGATTGCAATCATGCTGTGATGAGTCTCTCTCCCTCTTTTCTTCTCTAAGGAGGAGGTTGTAATAATATTCCTGAGTGATAGCACTACTAACAAACTTATGAAAATCCGTTTGGCTAACTTGAGCCAATTCACATCGCAGCCTAACATTCAGCCCTCGGTGGAAATGATATCACTTCATGGATTGTGATTTCACATAATCAGGTCCGTATTGAGCTAAGCGATTAAATTTCTTCGCATACTAAATAACACTCATTTCACCTTATTTTAGATTCCAGAATTCGTCAAGACTTGTTTGCATTATGCCAGCAGGAATGAAGAAAGCACGAAATGGATCCTGAAACTCCGTCCATGTGACACGATGCTCTTCCGGTTGGTAGCAAGGTATTCTGCCCACTAGGCTCCAGCAAAGCTGTGAAACTGCTGTGCGGCAAATAGAGTCTTCTGAAATCATCACATTGAATCAACCCAAACTTGGACTCAATGACACGTAACCAAAGATTTGCTTCATAATGGTCAGCCGCTTCGGAAAATACCGGCGGTTGTGTCGCCAAGAAATCCAAATAAGTACTCTGGGTTGGCATGTGATGTTGAGCTTCTCTATTTATCCCTTTCTGAACTAAAGTTTGGAGCGTCTCATTCATCTTTGTCATAATTTCCGTCAATCCAGTTGTTGATGGCTCTTGGGACAAAGTCGAGTCATTCCCACCTCGACTCGAACCTCCAATCTCCATTTGAGAATGTGCACGTACCATACTGCATGAACACTACAAGAATCCGGACAATAGACGATGGCCGAAAACCATCATCAATAAGCACAGTACCGTCGTCAATAACTTATTGACGACAGTAAAATGTTATAGACGATGGTTCATGTCTGTCGTCAATAAGCTTATTGACGACAGCTAAAGTTGGCTGTCGTCAATAACCTACAGCAGCTTATTGACGACGGCCAGGGTTTGTACCGTCGTCAATAAAAATGGCTTATTGACGACGGTTTCTGGTACCTGACCGTCGTCAATACTAATGGCTTATTGTCGACAGCCAGGTACCTGGCCGTCGTCAATAACAATGGCTTATTGACGACGGTTTCTAGTACCTGGCCGTCATCAATACTAATGGTTTATTGACGACGGCCAAGTACCAGAAACCGTCGTCAATAAGCTTTGAAATTTTTTTTTAAAAAAAATAGAAAATCCTGCCCTGGCTTCGAGGCCAGCCCTGGCTCGATGGCCAGATCACAGGCAATCAGAACATACATCACAGGCAGGCACAAAAACACTATACGCACGCCACACTACCCTACGCTACCCCGACCGCTGCCACCGGAGTCCAGGGTCGTCGCGCACTCGTCCAAACGCCGGTTGCTGAGTGGATGGAGTTTCCTGAGCCAGCGTCGCCGATCCCTGTGATGTACATGTATAGTTAGACAAATTAGAAGTTCACAAATGTGTATATGACAAAATAAACTCATTACAAGTTAGAATTGAGCAAGTTAGCTAGATTTGGCTATGTTTGAGTAAGTTTGCTCATATTTTACTAAGTTTGAGAAGTATGGACTAGTAGTGTTTGTGTTTGAGCTAGTTCAACTAGTTTTGGCTATGTTTGAGTAAGTTTGCTCATATTTGACTATGGTTGAGTAAGTTGGACCATATTTTACTCAGTTTGAGGATGTTTAACTAGTTTTCCCTATGTTTGAGTAAGTTTGATCAAATTCGACTAAATTTGAGCAAGTTTAACTAGTTGCAGCTATTATGAGAAATTTTGTACCTGTGCTCCTGACGCTGGCCCCTGTGGTAGCTGTATCGGTGGCGGCGCCCACTGAGGAAAGACAGCCGGCTGTCCTGCGGCCATAGCCTGCAAATATGAAGTAAATTATTATACATGTCATTCATATATTAGAAACGTTGAGTACAACGATCTAAACTTACCTGCATGGCAGCTTGCAGCTGTAGCATGTACGAGTGTTGATACTCGTCCCTAGCCCGGAGGTCGGCTGCCTGTCTCTCGTCCCTAGCTCTGAGCTCGGCTGCCTGCCTCTCGTTCACGAGCCTCAGTGCTTCCAGCATCCTCTGGAGCTCCTCCTGGACACTCTGGAGCTCCAGATCTCGGCTGCCACGCCTGCTGGATCCACCCTGCGATGAAGAGGCCCTCGAGGAAGACCGCACCTCCCTCGAGTCGACTACTCCATCGAAGATGGCCAACCTACACAACAAAGTAAGAGTATTAAAGTTTCGTGTCTCGAATTTAATGAAAGTAAATGAAAAACAACAGAACTCACCGGCCGTGAGGTTTACCGCCACCGCTTGCATAGGTGGCTTCAGGTACGATTGGCGAGTTCTGCCAATCGTAATCATTGCCTCGAAGCCTCCGCACCTCCTCCCCATACTTTTCCTAAAAATACAGAAAATTAAAGTCATCAGAAGTTTTAAAGAGAATACAATTAAGTTAACTAAAGTACTCACCAACGTCTCCGTCGCCGTCTGAGAAGACAGCTGATCAGGCTGCGAGGGGTCACTTCCCATGTGACCCCTCCTCCACACTTGGATAGCGGTCGGCTCCTGACCGATCTCGCGCTCCTATCGATACGTGTTAGCACAATGATAGCAATAGAAATTAACTAGAAACAACTTTGAGTATCACCATCCGTTTAGCAAGGCGTACGTAGCCGTCCCCGCCAAGACGGTGTTTCCTGTCCGTCCCTCGACTCTGCCGGCGGGTCATCGACACGCCTTGGAAGCCCTGGCTCGCCCAACGAGCACACAGGGAACTGTAGGCGTCTGGACAGGACTCAAGCCACTGTACGCTTACCTGCACAGGACTGAAGCCACGGTACGTCTTAGAACCGGCAGCAATCTAGTACCTCTTTTGCTGGGGTAGGTCTCAAGATGGTGCAGCTAAGCGTTCTCCATTCATTGGTGCTGTGCAGTAATTAGTTCCTATTGTTTCTTCACCTACAATTATACTATGCACTTGATTAGCTTGTTCTACAATGAATGATTCAAATGAGTTTTTACAAAGTCTTTACATCAAGTCCACAATAATCTCCAAATAGAGACACTCCTTATCAGGCTTGAGTTGATAGACACAGGGAGTTAACCACATTAGAGACGGATCTGAAACCCATCACTAAATTTGTATCACTGATGTACAGATATCGGAGACAGAAAAAATCATCTCTGATGACAGACATGTTTTATTGAAGCCCCTCCCTGATGGTACATGATACAGATGCAGTGAAGAAACTGCTCTGTAAGCTTCAAGACCTTGTTTATGAGTTTTGGTGATGAATGAAAACATAATCATGTGACTAATGATTATCTGTTCTTTACAACGGTTAAGTGTCCCTTGTGTGAGAGCTTCATGACGCAACCTACATTGAATATAACAATGCAGATCATAGAACTTTGGCATGAAGATGAAGGATAAGGACAAATCTAAGTCTAAATGCCTATCTTGAGAATTGGCAATACTTCGATGTGTGGGTTGTCTTTTTATAGGCATGCAAGTACAATTAAGAAGGGCTAGAATTAGTAGTTTGACCTTGGATTAGCTAGTGGAGTGAATGGAAGCACACTTAAAAAGTTTAGCGTTTGAGAGGTCAAAGGAAGCTCCTGGATGAATGTCATCGAAGAAACAGTGACGGCAATATTTAAACATGGTATGAACAGTGACGGCAAAAAGGGGCTAAGTCTACTATCTGGTTAGAGGTTGTATAAGGGGCTTCTCTCGTCTCAAACAAGACTATTGACCATTGATTAAGTATATATATTAGGGAGGGGCATTTCACAAGGAGAGGAGCATTGAGCAAGAACGGAAGCAGTAGGAAAATGATTAGATATTATGAGTGCTTCGGAGACTAACGAAGGGAATAGTTAGTTGTCCCTATATTTCTTAGGCTCTACACTTCGGCACGCAAAGTGAATTTATTCAGTACCCTGTTCACCCCCTTGGTTGTGCCCGATCCTTACAACTTCAAATGGATAAAGCTAGGTATATGGAAACAAATTCACAAATTATGGTGTTTTGAATTCAAAGTTTTACTAATTAATCATTGGGAACAGTAACCAATAAATATCCACGATTTATGTAACTATAGGTTACATATCAAATTCTAACAAATGTATCCTTTCAGTGATACAAGGGAAGCTCGATGGATTCAAGGGACTTCACCTAGGCATATTGCACCTCAGCTTTATCAACAAAGCAAATACAAGTTTCGGACAGTGCACAAAGTTACAGATGATAATTGGATAAAAAACATTGGTCACTGTGGAACCGAAAGTGCACTAGACGAGTTTATCTTACTATATATGGCAGTGACTAACATGCAACTTTGCAACGAGAGAGACTCCATAACCTGGAAATGGACATCGTCCTCGGGGCATTACACGACCAAATCAGCCTACAATGCACAATTCAACAGGACATTTGTGGGATTTAACTGTGTCGAACTATGGCAGGCAAAAACAGAACCAAAATGCAAATTCTTTGCATGGCTAGCTCTCCAAGATAAAGCCCCAAGTGCTGACAACTTGATAAAGAATAATTGGCCAGCAAACCCCCTCTGCCCCCTGTGCTCAACACAGCCAGAAACGAACAAACATCTACTAAGTCAGGGTACTTTCACCAAAGAAATATGGGGGATGCTTACCACCAAACTACGGCTCGAGGCTCCTCTCTCCTCCATTCTAGGAGGTGGCACTAACCAATGCCTCTCAGGTCTGAAAATTACAGGTACTAAGCAGCAAATGAGAACCCAATGACATGTCATTTGTACTCTTGTATAAGAACGATTTTATTTCCACTAATAAACGAGAACACTACAGGGCAGGGAGCGGGGGAGAAGCCGGGCCGGAGGGGGACGGGGGGAGGACGGCGAGGCCAGCCGGCCGGTGGCTGGCGGTGCGGCCGGGGGGCGAGGAAAGCGGGGGAGAGACCAGAGGGGGAGGGGGACTTACCTCGGGCCGGAGACGGACGGCGGCGGGGACGGGCGGCGGCGACGGGGACGGCCGGTGCGATCGAGTCAGGAGGCGGCACTGGCCGCCTCTCGGCTCGCATACGGGTTATATGTCCCGTTATTGATGACGGTGCTAGGAAACCATCGTCTATAAGGATCTTGTTGACAACGGTGCTAGGTCACCGTCGTCAATAACTCCTCGGGTGGGCCCAAATTAAGTAAAAGACGACGGCCACCGTCGTCAATAATTTATTGACAACGGTGCTCGTCTAGCCGTCGTCAATAACTAAGTTATTGACGACGGCTACATAAAGCCGTCGTCAATAATATTAAAGAGGATGGCCCCATCGTCAATAAATATGGTCGTCGTCAATGATCGTTTTTCCTGTAGTTGATGTAAATTTTGAGTGAATCAAAATTCTATCACAGCAGTTAGTAAAGATAATAAAACATGAACATGTCATGAACTTTATAAAAGTATAACCACATCCATGTTTATTCAAATCTTATGTACACTAAACTAATCAGTTCGTCTACCCTGACCAGTTCACACAAACTCCAAACTTTACTCAAGTTAACTACCGAGTCATGATTTGTCACACCCGGTTTCTCCGAAGAACAACCGAGTGAATATCACATGTATGCCAGGATCATTTTCTCATACATGTGATGAAAAATAGTGAAGCATCATTTATTACAAGCCAGGTGTCGAATATAAATAAGTCTTACATAGCATATGTCTCGATGGACGATAATAAGTTCATAACAAGTAAATAGCAGCGGAAATATTATTCTTGTGGGCTCCGTCACAGGCGTTGCCCAGGGGACTCCATGAACCTAGAATCCCTCTTCGGGTCCGAAGTCTTGTTCATTGAACACCACATCATCCCCTTGACCTGAGCAGCAATTTAAACCAACAAATATGCAAGTTTGAGTACCATGGGTACTCAGCAAGTGTGGGAAAGTTATGTCATGCATGGCTATAGCAAGGAGAGGTTGAACTCATGGTTAAAGCACTGCGCAATTATTACCTACCACCTTAGCTTATTAAGCACCTACATTACTACACAGGTGAAATTGTCCCAATCTCCCATCCCATCATCATAATCAAATAACCATAGCATCATTTCCAATGTTAAGCTCCCCGCTTAACATCCACAACTTCCAAAGTCATCATCCTCTAATCATGAATAAGTCCAAGCCGCTCTTGACCGTGAGCACGGCTGTCATGACAGTTTTGACTCTGCAGAGTTTGCACCACTGTACCCACATGTAGTGATTTCATCCCCCGTTGCCGGGTGGACTAAAAGAACCTCCATTATGCCAGTGGCTACGAACCACATTCACACTTCCCAGGTGTGTAGCCAGGAGATCACTACAAAGCCTTTACAAAGGGATTCCTGACGAGCGTGGGCCCACTGAGGTTTCACCCCTAACAGCATACAAGAGGTTCCAACACCGCTGCAGTGGCCCCTTCTTGAGCCTTGCGGTTCATATGGTAGTCCAGCTGACACCTATTTCCCGCACCATCCAACACACCCATACTATGCCGGGGATACACCTAATTAAATTGCCAAGCTGCCGCATCTCAGCATGTGGTTGGCACGGTAAAGCCAGGTTACATGCTCCATGAACCGGTCCTTAGGATCCAGGCAAGTACTAAACACAAACCCAAGTCTCGTGCACCCAGCACCAACCAAATCATCCAACTTGCCTTGATCCCTACCTCTACATATCTCATAACATCTCATTCAAGAGTATGGTAAATAAACTAATGATCTCATATCCCAATTATCCCATTCTAAGCATGGCTAAGCATAAGCATGTAAATAAATGATATGATAAAATAAATCCCAATTCCAAGCTACAAGGAAACAAGATAATGCAATTTCTAGGGAAACTTCCTAGCATGGGTTTCATATTTCAATTGACAATGCAAATAATTCTATCTACACATCCTAGCATAGGATCAAAGTGGTCAAGGACACTTGCCTTCTTCTTGCTGCTCTGAGAATTGAAAGTCTTGGTCTTGGAAGGGGAGAACTTGCTCTGGACCAGGTTCTACTCATACCATCACACATAGCAAAAGAAAACAACAATCCATAAGACATATTTCACACTTCCACTTCATACAAACCGCACATTCACATTTATGAAAGCCATTCACATTTCTTTGTGTTGTGGTTACTCTATGTGTGTTGATTTTGGCTTCCATGCACTTTTAAACATGTGCATATAATTTCTACTTTTGTATTCATATTTATGTTGCATACTATATATGAATTTCCAATTTAAATAAATTCCTTATATTCAATTGATACACCTTTTAGCTACCAAGTGTGCAAGGAGGGTATTTTCCTACTCCAAATGTGTCTTCAGACCTTCTACCAACCCTAGACTGAATTCTTTGGATTTTGGAAACTTCATTTATCATTTTCTAGTTATTCATACCTAGCTTGCTATATTTTCAGATTTATTTCCTATGCCTAAATGTGAACTTTATTATGAAAATAGTAAGACACCTCATCTAAGCAGAATAGGTTTTGGGTCTAAAATATTAAATAATATATTTTTGAACTTCTCCTCTGATGTGAACTATTTTACATTTATTTTACTAATTTTCAGAATTATTCCATACTTAAAAATGTGTCCCTATAACTAATAAATGTGAATAATCAATTAGACAGATTCATTTCAGCCAAAAATCTATTTTTATCTCACTCCAAAGTTTTCCAAGTACTAGGGAAGTTTTTAATTTGAATTTAAAATGTGTTTGTCCCATCTTTTAAATTTTAAATACTAAACACATATTCAAATTCCTAAATTTAATATCACATAGGGTTAAAAAGGTAAACTCACCCCACTACAGGGTCTATTATATTATTTTAAGAATTTGCAGGGGCCTAACTATGCATAACAGAGGGGTTTTGCTAATTTTTATTAAGTCCAGGGGCTAAAACTGATTTTTAATTGAATTTAAATGAATTTCTGAAGTTCCAGGGGCTAGATCAGAAGTTTCCGGGGCTAGCTCGTATTTTCCGAGAACCCCAGGGGGTAGCGCGTAAGAATCCCGGCCTTTACAACGTGGGGCTGATGTGGACCGTCCGATTTAAAACAGACGGCTGAGATTATAACGTCGAACCGGTACACGGGGATTTAAATTCTACCGTGCGATTTAAAATAGACGGCGCACAAGCAGCCACGTCGCTCTGATCGAGCGCGGGCGGCGCTGCCCGGCGGCGCACGGCGGCGGGAGGCGGCGATCTCGCCGGAGAGTTTCGGATCTTCGTCAATTCTTCCTAGAACTGTGATTTTATGGCATAGATCGGTAGAGGGGAGGTCGGGGATCTCACCTCAGGGGTTTTATTGAGCTCGGAGGTCCTGGAAAGCGGTCGGCGACGAGGTCCGAGGTGAATTCACGACGAGGCTCGTCGGCGCTGTGTTTGAAGCTCAAACCACCGAGTTTTCTGCACCTGCACGGTTCCCCGGAGGCGGTGGATCAAGATCAGCGCGTTAGATGAGAAATCCCGAGCGAAGATCGAGCGAAATTGGCCGGAGTAACTCGGGTTCTCACCGGAGGAAAAACGGCGGATCGTGGGGAAAAACGGGGAGATGCCGGGGTTTATATAGCCGGGGAAGGGCGGCGGGTTTGTTTAGATCGAGTTGGTTCCTTCTGGGACCGGGAGTCGGGCTGAGGGACACGGAAATCCGGTCGGTTACGATCGCGCGCGGCGCGGGGAAGAGTCCGGGGTCAGCGCGAGCCGGGGTTGGGGATGACAGGTGGGTCCCGCCTGTCTGTGAGAGGGAAACGGGCGCACGGCTGCGGGCTGGCGCGGGGTGAGGTGGGCCGGCTGGTGGGTTTCTGCCCACTGGCCGGGGAGGTTTATTTTTTCTTTTACTTTTTCTTTTTCATTTCTATTTGGAGTTTAATTTGAATTCCAGTTTGAATTTAAATTTTTGCACCACATGCAATACGTCCAAAAAATTTTAAATTCCCCTCTTAACAGGTTTTGGGGTGTTACAGCTCTACCCCCCTTAAAAGAAATCTCGTCCTCGAGATTGGTGGTTCTAAGAAAACAATTCCGGAAATTGTGCCTTAAGCTCATCTTCTCGCTCCCAGGTGGTTTCATATTCTGAATGATGCTTCCACTGCACCTTGCACATACGGATTCTTTTATTCTTTGTGAGGCATTCCATTGTCTCCAAAATCTTGGATGGTTGCTCGGCATAAGACAGATCCTTAGCTACGTTAACCTCATTCATGGGTAACATCTCTTCGGGTGTTCTCAGACATTTCTTGAGCTGTGACACATGGAATACATCGTGCACATCCAATAGGCGAGCCGGTAATTCTTGTTGATACGCCACTTCGCCTTTCCTCTCCAGAACTTGAAAGGGTCCGATGTATCGAGGTGACAACTTCCCTTTCACCTTGAACCGACAAAGTCCTCGGATAGGGGATACCTTGAGATAGACATAGTCTCCCACGTTGAAAACGAGCTCTCTTCTCCATACATCGGCATAGCTCTTTTGTCGTGTCTGTGCTATCCTCAAGTTGTTGCGAATTTCCCTCACTTTCGCCTCAGCTTCTTGTAATACTTCGGGACCAAACACTTTACTTTCCCCTGTTTGGTTCCAAAATAGGGGAGTTCTGCACTTCCTCCCATACAAAGCTTCGAAAGGTGACATCTTCATACTAGCTTGATATCTGTTGTTATAGGAGAATTCCGCATACGGTAAGTTCTTGTCCCAACTCCGATTGTTTTTGAGTGCACACGCCCTCAGCATATCCTCAAGAATCTGATTGGTTCTTTCCGTCTGCCCGTCAGTTTGGGGATGATAGGCAGAACTAAAGTTCAGATGGGTTCCCATGGTTTCGTGCAACTTCTACCAGAACCTCGAGGTGAACTGTGTCCCTCGATCCGACACTATCTTCTTCGGCACTCCATGGTAACACATGATCTTTGACATGTACAATTCTGCCAATTTGGATC
This sequence comes from Neostapfia colusana, assembly GCA_030760725.1. Taxonomy (NCBI): domain Eukaryota; kingdom Viridiplantae; phylum Streptophyta; class Magnoliopsida; order Poales; family Poaceae; genus Neostapfia; species Neostapfia colusana. Next base: position 30,055,977 of record JASWHV010000005.1, on the reverse strand, counting down.
CGTTGTAGCTTTCTTTCACGGGGATGAAATGAGCTACCTTCGTTAGCCTATCGATGATGACCCATATTGAATCATATCCGGATTGTGTCCTAGGCAATCCCACTATGAAATCCATACCGATTTCTTCCCATTTCCATTTAGGCACTTTGAGTGGTTGCAATAATCCCGCGGGTCATTGATGTTCTGCTTTCACCAACTGACATGTGTCACATAGGGCAACATGTTCCGCGACATCTCGCTTCATGCCATACCACCAATACCTGCTCTTGAGGTCATGGTACATCTTCGTACTCCCAGGATGAATGGAATAGTCTGAATCATGAGCCTCCTTCAAAATCAATTCACGGATCTCCTTTACTTCAGACACACGTATTCTTTTCCCGTGCCACACCGTATCTTGTTCATCCTCTCTGAACCCAGGAGCTTTATTTTCCTTGATGAGTTCTCTAATCTCTTGTATTTTCTCGTCATTCTTTTGACCATTGCGGATGTCTTTCTCTAAGGTGGAATCCACTTCCATGGCGATGGCTTCACCACTACTCACCAGACATAGATTGAGTTTTATAACCTCTTCCTTCAATTCTGTAGGCATGTCCTTCAAGCTTAACCTATTGACCTGCACCTTCCGGCTTAAAGCATCTGCCACTACGTTCGCTTTCCCAGGATGATAGTTGATGCCCACATCAAAGTCGTTGATCAGCTCTAACCATCTCCTTGGCCTGAGGTTGAGATCTAGCTGTGTGAAAATGTACTTTAAGCTCTTATGATCCGTATATATCTCTGTCCTCTTCCCCATCAAGTAATGCCGCCAAATCTTCAACGCGTGTACCACTGCGGCTAGTTCTAGGTCATGTGTAGGATAGTTCTTCTCGTGTTCCTGGAGCTGCCGGGACGCATAAGCCACGACATGCCCCTCTTGCATGAGAACACATCCCAACCCGTTTCCAGAGGCATCACAGTACACCGAAAAGTTCTTCTGCATATCTGGCATAACTAGCACTGGGGCTGTTGTCAGTCTTTTCATCAGTTCCTGGAAACTCGTCTCGCACTGCGTCGTCCATGTGAATGTGATTCCTTTCTCCAATAGTTTGGTGAGGGGTCTCGAGATCTTGGAGAAACCCTCAATAAACCATCGATAATACCCAGCCAATCCTAAGAAGCTTCAAACTTCCCCTACATTCTCAGGGGTCTTCCACTTCTGTACATCCTCGATCTTAGTAGGATCTACGGAGATTCCTCTCTCTGAGATTATATGTCCTAAGAAGGGAACTCTATTCAGCCAAAACTCACACTTGCTTAACTTGGCATATAGTTGGTGTTCTCTCAGCTTCTGCAATACCAACCTTAGATGTTTCTCATGTTCTTCTTCATCTTTGGAGAAGACGAGAATGTCATCTATGAAAACCACCACAAATTTGTCCAGATATTCCATGAATACCTTGTTCATGAGATACATGAAGTATGCCGGGGCATTAGTTAGCCCGAAAGGCATGACGGTGTATTCATACAGTCCGTACCGAGATACGAAAGCTGTCTTTGGAATATCAGTTTGCCTTATCTTAAGTTGGTGGTATCCCGATCTGAGATCAATTTTTGAGAACACACAAGCTCCCCTCAACTGATCAAACAAGTCTTCAATGCGGGGTAATGGGTACTTGTTTTTGATGGTTACCTCATTCAACGCACGGTAGTCCACGCATAGCCTTTGGGTTCCGTCCTTCTTGGGCACAGATATCACTGGAGCTCCCCAAGGTGAGGAACTAGGATGAATACACCCCTTCTCCGTCAATTCTCTCAAATGGTCCTTGAGTTCTCCCAGCTGCTTGGAGTCTATCCGATAAGGTCTCTTGTATATCGGGGCTGTTCTAGGCATTAGCTCAATTGCGAATTCCACTTCACAATCAGGAGGCATACCTGGCAACTCCTCCGGAAAAACGTCTGGATATTCCCTGATAATCCTGATCTCCTCCACTTTCACCTCAACTTGATTTAATTTAATGTCCCTCCTAGGCTCTTGTATTATTATGAACTTTACTCTTGTGCCACTAGGGTGAGTTAGTTCCACCGTTCTGGTCGAACAATGGATGATTCCCTTATGTTTGGTCAACCAATCCATGCCCAAAATAATATCTATCCCTTGTGAATCTATCACTATGAGGTTGGCAGTAAATACTACCCCATTAATGTCTAGATTCACCTTGGGACACACTTGTCTTGTCCTTATTTCTCCACCTGGCGAGTTCACTGCTAGCATATGGTTCATTTGCATGGTTGCTAGATCATGCTTCTTAACAAACCCTTGAGCAATGAATGAGTGGGTAGCACCAGAATTAAACAACGGGGTTGCAATGTGTAAATTGGTAGGAAACTTACCAACTACCACGTCAGGTGCCTCTTGCGCTTCCTCCATGGTCACGTGGTTCACCCGTCCTCGCATCACATTCTGCTGTTGCGGCTGCACGGGCTTCTTCTTTGGGCACTTATGGGTGTAGTGCCCCATTTCACCACAGTTGAAGCATTGCACCCCAACTTTAGGTGCCTGGCCTTTGTTGTCTTGGGGTTGGTTTGGGGGTCCTTGTACTGCTGGTCGAGGTTGATGTATGGGGCAAGGCTGCTGTACAAACTGACGTTGTGGCTGTGTTGGTGCTGACGGAGGCCTGAAATTCGGGTTGTACCCTCTCGGCGCGGAGTAGGGTACCGCAGCACGGCTCGTCTGCCCTGCGGGTTGCTGCATCAGACGTGGGCGGGTGTTGCTACCCGAGGCTTGGTGTGACCACCCCGCCTTCCTCTTGTTTTCATTTTCCAAGGCCTTCAGCTTCCTTTCCACAACAAATGCTCTGTCCACCATCTTTTGGAAACTTTCATACAACAAATGCTCTGTCCACCATCTTTTGGAAACTTTCATACTCGTTGGAGGACATTGCACACTGCATTTCTGCTGTAAGTCCTTCCACGAAGCAATCCTGTTTCTGCTCATCAGTCTCTATGTCTCGTGGGGCATAACGGGATAGTTGGGTGAATTTAGTGAGGTATTCCCTCACCGTCATGTTTCCTTGCTGCAGCCCCAAGAACTCCTTTCTCTTGTTTTTAAGTTCACCCCTTGGTCTGTAGTGGTTGCGGAAGCTACGCTTGAACTCTTTCCAAGTGATGTTTTCAGGGTCATGATGGGCGGCCACGTAATCGGTCCACCAGTCAGCAGCAGGTCCATGCAATTGGTGAGAGGCAAACAGCACCCTCTCATATCCTTGGCATTGTATGATCCTCATCTTGCTCTCAATGGTCTTTAGCCAATCATCTGCCTCCAGAGGTTCAGCAGCACTTGCAAACTTTGGAGGTTGAGTCCCTAGAAACTCACTCAACCTTGGTTGGTGTGGTGCAGCTTGTGGAGGTGGAGCTTGGTGCAAGTTGGCCACCACTTGAGTCAGGCTCTGGATGAGCTGATTTTGATTTTCAAGCATTTGGTGGATGGGATCAACTCCCTCACGACGCCCACCCCTGTCTTGGCTCCCAGAAAGATGAGGGTTGCAGGCCTCATCGTTGTTGTTGGCGGGGTTGGCAGCACGACCCTTTCCTCTTCCGACCATCTAGCATGATCAACCAAATGTTAATTTAAAGCATTACGTATTATCTTACTACTTTCACTTGTTTTTACTTTGAAGTGTTGAGGCTTTGTTATACTTTCTGAGGGTTCGTGTCTCACACAAAAATAAATGCACTATTATTTCATGTTGGTTCACACACCAAAGCAAAACAATCTGAAGACGAGGCTGTGGACAATTGCTCATGGCTTCCACAACTCACGTCACACACCAAGCATTAACACACCATTAACTAAGGTAACGACTCGACTATTCGACATCTTGCTAACTAAGGGAAAGACTCTACACTACTCGTATCCCTGAGCTGGCTCCTCAGGATCTTCCTCATTATTGCAGCTGCCTTCTGACTCTGTTTTGGGTGGGGTGGTTGCTGGTGGAGAAGTGCGACGACGCCTGATCGCCCGGCGATCTGGGGAGTCAGGAGTCCATGTATCATTCACGGTGACACACAGTTCATTCTCATCTCCTCTTTCTCTCGCCCTCAAGCAGGCTCGAAGCAACGCCTCGGTTTCCTTCAGGGTGTCCTGAACATCCTCAAGCTCCTGCTGACACTCCTGCAGTTGAGTGCTGAGCATAGCAGCATCCTCCAAGCACAAGTCCATGTGCTCATGGGAAGTCCCTTGCTGCACTGGCGGGTACTTGTACTCCGTTGTACCACTCTCGCGCTGGAGGACATACATGTACTCAGTTCTGTCCAGGTGTCGACGATAGATGTGACTCTGGCAGGTGATGGCCTCCCAGGTAACATCCTTCTCTGCATCGACCTGTGTCGCTCGACAAGCTGGAGAGCGGTGGATCTTGAGCAGCTGATTTTCGTGGATAATCCTCATCTCTGAACTCCATTCTTCCCTCTTCTCACGGATGGTCCTGGTGGATCTATAGTGTATGATTAGCTTGCCCGTATTGCCGGCAGCTTGGAGCATACGTCGAAGACGGCGCAACAAGCCTCCTACTGCCAATATGTAGGAAAGGTACGTCACCGGACGGCTCTCCTCTCTTTGGGCAAGGGCAACTACGGGAACTCTCCCTCCTGTGGACTTGCGAGCGGTGCGAATCATGCGAACCATCTAAAACAGAAAGCATTTAAACTTAGGTTAGATAAACTTTTAAACAAAAATCCTATTTTGAATGAAAGTTGGGGTAAGATGAAGAAAGTGACTCCATTAAATAACACTTTTCAACACAACCTTGTAAAATAGTTTTTAAGAAAATAGGGCCCTTAAATACGTCCATTTCTACCTAGGTCCACGTTCCTACGGGCAACCTTGGCTCTGATACCACTTCTGTCACACCCGGTTTCTCCGAAGAACAACCGAGTGAATATCACATGTATGCCAGGATCATTTTCTCATGCATGTGATGACAAATAGTGAAGCATCATTTATTACAAGCCAGGTGTCGAATATAAATAAGTCTTACATAGCATATGTCTCGATGGACGATAATAAGTTCATAACAAGTAAATAGCAGCGGAAATATTATTCTTATGGGCTCCGTCACAGGCGTTGCCCGGGGGACTCCATGAACCTAGAATCCCTCTTCGGGTCCGAAGTCTTGTTCATTGAACACCACATCATCCCCTTGACCTGAGCAGCAATTTAAACCAACAAATATGCAAGTTTGAGTACCATGGGTACTCAGCAAGTGTGGGAAAGTTATGTCATGCATGGCTATAGCAAGGAGAGGTTGAACTCATGGTTAAAGCACTGCGCAATTATTACCTACCACCTTAGCTTATTAAGCACCTACATTACTACACAGGTGAAATGGTCCCAATCTCCCATCCCATCATCATAATCAAATAACCATAGCATCATTTCCAATGTTAAGCTCCCCGCTTAACATCCACAACTTCCAAAGTCATCATCCTCTAATCATGAATAAGTCCAAGCCGCTCTTGACCGTGAGCACGGCTGTCATGACAGTTTTGACTCTGCAGAGTTTGCACCACTGTACCCACATGTAGTGATTTCATCCCCCGTTGCCGGGTGGACTAAAAGAACCTCCATTATGCCAGTGGCTACGAACCACATTCACACTTCCCAGGTGTGTAGCCAGGAGATCACTACGAAGCCTTTACAAAGGGATTCCCGATGAGCGTGGGCCCACTGAGGTTTCACCCCTAACAGCATACAAGAGGCTCCAACCCCGCTGCAGTGGCCCCCTCTTGAGCCTTGCGGTTCATATGGTAGTCCAGCTGACACCTATTTCCCGCACCATCCAACACACCCATACTACGCCGGGGATACACCTAATTAATTGGCCAAGCTGCCCCATCTCAGCATGTGGTTGGCACGGTAAAGCCAGGTTACATGCTCCATGAACCGGTCCTTAGGATCCAGGCAAGTACTAAACACAAACCCAAGTCTCGTGCACCCAGCACCAACCAAATCATCCAACTTGCCTTGATCCCTACCTCTACATATCTCATAACATCTCATTCAAGAGTATGGTAAATAAACTGATGATCTCATATCCCAATTATCCCATTCTAAGCATGGCTAAGCATAAGCATGTAAATAAATGATATGATAAAATAAATCCCAATCCCAAGCTACAAGGAAATAAGATAATGCAATTTCTAGTGAAACTTCCTAGCATGGGTTTCATATTTCAATTCACAATGCAAATAATTCTATCTACACATCCTAGCATAGGATCAAAGTGGTCAAGGACACTTGCCTTCTTCTTGCTGCTCTGAAAATTGAAAGTCTTGGTCTTGGAAGGGGAGAACTTGCTCTGGACCAGGTTCTACTCATACCATCACACATAGCAAAAGAAAACAACAACCCATAAGACATAGTTCACACTTCCACTTCATACAAACTACACATTCACATTTATGAAAGCCATTCACATTTCTATGTGTTGTGGTTACTCTATGTGTGTTGATTTTGGCTTCCATGCACTTTTAAACATGTGCATATGATTTCTACTTTTGTATTCATATTTATGTTGCATACTATATATGAATTTCCAATTTAAATAAATTCCTTATATTCAATTGATACACCTTTTAGCTACCAAGTGTGCAAGGAGGGTATTTTCCTACTACAAATGTGTCTTCAGACCTTCTACCAACCCTAGACTGAATTCTTCGGATTTTGTAAACTTCATTTATCATTTTCTAGTTATTCATACCTAGCTTGCTATATTTTCAGATTTATTTCCTATGCCTAAATGTGAACTTTATTATGAAAATAGTAAGACACCTCATCTAAACAGAATAAGTTTTGGGTCTAAAATATTAAATAATATATTTTTGAACTTCTCCTCTGATGTGAACTATTTTACATTTATTTTACTAATTTTCAGAATTATTCTCTACTTAAAAATGTGTCCCTATAACTAATAAATGTGAATAATCAATTAGACAGATTCATTTCAGCCAAAAATCTATTTTTATCTCACTCCAAAGTTCTCCAAGTACTAGGAAAGTTTTTAATTTGAATTTACAATGTGTGTGTCCCATCTTTTAAATTTTAAATACTAAACACATATTCAAATTCCTAAATTTAATATCACATAGGGTTAAAAAGGTAAACTCACCCCACTACAGGGTATATTATATAATTTTAAGAATTTCCAGGGGCCTAACTATGCATAACAGAGGGGTTTTGCTAATTTTTATTAAGTCCAGGGGCTAAAACAACAACAACAACAACAACAACAACCAAGCCTTTATCCCAAGCCTGTTGGGGTCGGCCAGACATGAAACCCAATATCAATGAAGTAAAACAGAGGAAGAGATATGAGAACAAGGAAAAAATAAAAAAAAAGAGAAAAAAGGAAAAAGAAAAAAGGAAAAAAGAAAAAGGAAAAAGGAAAAAGAGAAAAGAGAAAAGAAATAAGAAAAAAGGAAAAGAAAAAGAGAAAAGAAAAAAAGAAAAAAACAAGACTACGATTCTGGCACATGAATTGCTACTTTCCATGCGGTCCTATCATGAGCTAAGTCTCTGGATACATTCCAATCTCTCAAATCTCGTTTTACCGCCTCCTCCCAGGTCAACATTGGTCGTCCTCTACCCCTCCTAATATTTTCTCTACCTCTTAAAATCCCACTGTTAACCGGTGCTTCTGGAGGTCTCCGTTGGATATGTCCAAACCACCTAAGCCGATGTTGGACTAACTTCTCTTCAATCGGCGCCACCCCTACCTTATCACGAATCGCCTCATTCCTTATTCGGTCTCTTCTCGTGTGCCCACACATCCACCGTAGCATGCGCATCTTTGCGACACTCATTTGTTGGACATGTTGCCGTTTAGTTGGCCAACATTCCGCCCCATAGAGCATCGCGGGTCTGATCACCGTCCTATAGAACTTCCCTTTTAGCTTTTGTGGGACTTTTCTATCACATAGGATCCCAGAGGCTTGTCGCCATTTCATCCACCCTACCTTGATCCTGTGGCAAACATCCTCATCAATATCGCCATTGCTTTGTAATATTGATCCTAAGTATCGGAAAGAGTCCCTTCTAGGTACTATTTGTCCTTGTAGACTAACATTTCCCTCTTCACGACCAACACCACTAAAGTCGCACCTCATATAATCGGTTTTGGTCCTACTAAGTCTAAACCCCTTGGACTCTAAGGTTTGTCTCCATAACTCTAATTTCTTATCAACACCATCTCCAGTTTCATCTACCAGCACTACATCATCAGCAAAGAGCATGCACCAAGGGATATCCCCTTGTATATCCTTCGACACCTCATCCATGACCAAGGAAAAGATGTATGGGCTCAAAGCTGATCCTTGATGTAGTCCTACCGCGATAGGAAATGCATCAGTCTCACTATCACTTACGCGCACACTTGTCCTAACATTATTGTACATATCCTTGATAAGGGTAATGTACTTTGTTGGCACTTTATGTTTTCTCTAGTGCCCACCACATGACTGACCTTGGTATCTTGTCGTACGCCTTCTCCAAGTCAATGAACACCATATGCAAGTCCTTCTTCTGCTCCCTGTATCTCTCCATAAGCTGACGAAGCAAGAAAATCGCCTCCATTGTAGACCTCCCAGGCATAAAACCAAACTGGTTTTTAGTGACATTGGTCACTTTCCTCAGGCGGTGTTCAATCACTCTCTCCCAAAGCTTCATAGTATGACTCATAAGCTTAATACCTCGATAATTAGTACAACTTTGAATATCTCCTTTATTTTTGAAGATAGGTACTAATATACTTTTCCTCCATTCTTCAGGCATCTTGTTTGACCGAAAAATGTGGTTGAATAGCTTTGTGAGCCATACTATTGCGACGTCCCCAAGACATCTCCACACCTCAATAGGGACATCGTCAGGGCCGAGGGCCTTTCCTCCTTTCATCCTTTTTAAGGCCTCCTTAAACTCAAACTCTTGTATCCTCCGCACGAACCGCCTGTTGGAGTCATCAAGGGAGTCATCCAACTCAACCATAGTGCTCTCATTCCCATCATTGAATAGCCCATTAAAGTAATCACGCCATCTATTCTTAATCTCTTCATCCTTCACTAGAATGCGGTCAGTCTCATCTTTGATGCATTTAACTTGATTGAGATCCCTCATCTTTCTCTCGCGGATTTTTGCTACCTTGTATATGTCCTTTTCACCTTCTTTTGTCCCTAGTCTCTCATATAACTTATCATAGGTTTGTCCTCTTGCCTTACTCACAACCCGCCTTGCATTCTTCTTAGCCTCTTTGTACTTAAGCATGTTGCTTGCGCTTCTATCATTATGCCAACTCTTGTAACACTCCTTCTTCTCCTTAATGGCCTTTTGTACATCCTCATTCCACCACCAAGTGTCCTTATCTATAAGTTTCTTTCCCTTTGTCACACCGAACACCTCACTAGCTACCTTCCTAATGCAAGTTGCCATCTTCATCCACATACTATCTGCATCTCCATTTTCTGCCCAGGGTCCTTCTGTGATCACCCTATTTTTAAAGGATTCTTGTGATTCTCCCTTCAACTTCCACCACTTTGTTCTTGTGATTTTGACACCTTTGTCCCGCAAAGAACATGTATGGAAGCGAAAATCAGCTACCACAAGCTTATGTTGTGTCACAACACACTCCCCCGGGATCACCTTACAATCTAGACACTCCCGTCTATCCTTTCTCCTAGTGAGGACAAAGTCAATTTGGCTAGAGTGTTGGGCACTACTAAAGGTCACTAGGTGAGATTGCCTCTTCCTAAAGAGGGTGTTAGCTATCAACAGATCATAGGCTACGGCAAAGTCTAGGATGTCCTTACCCTCTTGATTTCTATCGCCGCATCCAAAACCTCCATGTACTCCCTCAAATCCTAGGTTAGTTGCACCCACATGACCATTGAGATCTCCCCCTATGAGGAGTTTCTCAGTTATCGGTACACTACTAACCATATCCTCCAAGTCCTCCCAAAATTGCCTCTTAGCACTCATGTTGAGTCCAACTTGTGGGGCATAAGCACTAATGACGTTCAAGACAATGTCCCCAATTACTATCTTGATTAAGATGATCCTATCCCCTCGTCTTCGAACATCCACTACTCCATCCTTAAGACTCTTATCTATTTGAACACCTACGCCATCCCTAGTCCCAGCTGAACCAGAATACCAAAGCTTGAAACCGGTATTCTCGACTTCTCTCGCCTTTTGACCCGCCCATCTAGTCTCTTGTACACAAAGGATATTTACTCGTCTCCTAATGGCAACATCTACTAACTCACGTAGCTTCCCCGTCAAGGATCCTACATTCCAACTACCCACCCGAAATCTATGTTCCTCGGCTAGCTTCCTTACGCTTTGCACCCGTCGAGTAAGATGAAAAGACCCTTGCTCACTTATCACTACATCCGGGCGATGATGTAGCGCGCCACTAAGGTGATGGCGATCCGGCCCTTGCTCATTTAACACCATATCCGGGTTCCCATATGGCGCGCCACTAAGGCGGTGGCGACCCGGCCCTTGCCCACTTAACACCATATCCGGGTTCCGATATGGCGCGTCGCTAAGAGAGTTACGCCCCCAACGAATTTCTATTGGGTTTCATTTCCCTGAGAGTGGCTAAGTGTAGTTGTTGGCTCGCCAAGCCTATCACAACCCCCTCCTCCTTTACCCGGGCTTGGGACCGGCTATGTCATTACAACATAGGCGGAGTTAAGTCCAGGGGCTAAAAGTGATTTTTAATTGAATTTACATGAATTTCTGAAGTTCCAGGGGCTAGATCCGAAGTTTCCGGGGCTAGCTCGTATTTTCCGAGAACCCCAGGGGGTAGCGCGTAAGAATCCCGGCCTTTATAACGTGGGGCTGATGTGGACCGTCCGATTTAAAACAGACGACTGAGATTATAACATCGAACCGGTACGTGGGGATTTAAATTCTACCGTGCGATTTAAAATAGACGGCACACAAGCAGCCATGTCGCTCTGATCGAGCGCGGGCGGCGCTGCCCGGTGGCGCACGGAGGCGGGAGGCGGCGATCTCGCCGGAGAGTTTCGGATCTTCGTCAATTCTTCCTAGAACTGTGATTTTATGGCATAGATCGGTAGAGGGGAGGTCGGGGATCTCACCTCGGGGGTTTTCTTGAGCTCGGAGGTCCTGGAAAGCGGTCGGCGACGAGGTCTGAGCTGAATTCACGGCGAGGCTCGTCGGCGCTGTGTTTGAAGCTCAAACCACCGAGTTTTCTGCACCTGCACGATTCCCTGGAGGCGGTGGATCAAGATCAGCGCGTTAGATAAGAAATCCTGAGCGAAGATCGAGCGAAATTGACCGGAGTAACTCGGGTTCTCACCGGAAGGAAAAACGGCGGATCGTGGGGAAAAACGGGGAGATGCCGGGGTTTATATAGCCGGGGAAGGGCGGCGGGTTTGTTTAGATCGAGTTGGTGCCTTCTGGGACCGGGAGTCGGGCTGAGGGACGCGGAAATCCGGTCGGTTACGATCGCGCGCACGCGGGGAAGAGTCCGGGGTCGGCGCGAGCGGGGGTTGGGGATGACAGGTGGGTCCCGCCTGTCTGTGAGAGGGAAATGGGCACGCGGCTGCGGGCTGGCGCGGGGGTGAGGTGGGCCGGCTGGTGAGTTTCGGCCCACTGGCCGGGGAGGTTTATTTTTTCTTTTTCTTTTTATTTTTCTTTTTCATTTCTATTTGGAGTTTAATTTGAATTGCAGTTGGAATTTAAATTTTTGCACCACATGCAATACGTCCAAAAATTTTTAAATTCCCCTCTTAACAGGTTTTGGGGTGTTACATGATTTGAGTTCGATACCAAAGTTTTAGTAAACCTCAGTATATTTCAAATTCTTATTTCTGGTCCCTCATAGCTGTTCGATTTTGACAGATATGAAGTTTTCAAATCAACAGAAATCCTGGAAAATTTCTGCAGCACCTCCTTTGAAAGTGTCTGATTTGAACCCGCAATATGATTTCTTTCCAGACAAAATTTGGAAAAATACTTAACAACAAAGTTATAGCATATTTCCCATTTTTTCCAATGGTATATGGCATGACCCTTGAGAAATTTTCTGACAAAACTTATGGCCAGATTACAGGAAAGTACAGAGAGCATTTTGCCCTGTCCTGGTTCTGACCAGTTCTGGAAATCTGAACATTCCACTAAGTTGCAATCTGATTCTCCCTTGTGTTTGTAAGTAACATATCTAGGACTCCCTAGTATTTCCATCCATGTCAAGAACACTTCATTTGGTTACTCGGAGCTAAAGTTATGCCCTGGCAAAATCCAGCGACACTGCTGCCCAAAACAGAGGATACTCTGTTTTGGTAACTCGGTTCTGGTTAATGATTCTTTACTTCGAATGGGCATGAGTGCTAACATTTGAAATTCGTTTCAACCTTTGTTCAAAAACTTTTACTTCAACTCAATGTTGTGTCTTTTATTCGGTCCGACATCATGAACATTATCATATATGCAATTATCATCCAACGTCGATACTACTTATCCTCACCAAAGAAAAACCTATACCGGTTGTAACCGGCAAATGTTTTAGCAGTGGCACTACTCGACCACTCATAAACGTGTGCTACACGAGATACGTAAACGTGGTTAATATCTGCATAAGAACACTCAATAGTGATGCACACATGGTTCTGTCATTTTAGACAGGTCCATATTCAAAGTAAATACATATGCCCCGTATCATTGCCATACGGGCCGTTCTTGAGTTAAGCCACGTCTCAAGGTACATGATCGGGTTATTCACCACCCGAAGGGGGGCTCCATAACTTTGCAATTAAGCACACCGGTGGACCAGCGTTTTTGTATGCCCCATAGAACATAAAAAGTCCTAGATCACATACTTCGTGTTACAAACCACACGATGGGGTCTCCCCCTCTCGCCCCTTGGTTTGCGCACTAGAGGCTAGTGCAATTCATAGATCTCTAAGACATGAAGAGTCTTAGAAAACATATTCACTTTCCGTTCATTGCTGAACACAACATCTCATGCTAATTTCCTCGCATGAGGGAGCTAACCGAAATTGAACCGCTTTCGGTGGCGTTCCTTACCAGTCTTACCTCGATGTAGGTGCGTTGTTAAATTGAAATACTGAATTATAACACTTAAGTTAATATTGCCACCTTACTTAGCTATGCTAATAATACTCCTTATATGGGCATTAACCGATTCCTCAATCGTAAACTCTAGTTTTTGAAAACTTGTTCATTTTCAGGCGTGCTATTCCATATGCGGCTCTGGTATCACGACTGTGGGGGGACGGCCACCCTGCCACTCCGGGAGTCGCATTGGGTGGTGCCGTGTTAGGCGACACCGAACAGCACACACATAAATGAATCCAAAGCATACACAAATGTGTACTAAACAACAGACTTGTTTTACAAATAGTAATGTACACTCTAATGTACAGCAGCAGAATATAAAATCAGAGTTGCAGCGGAATTACAACTATGATCACTCTCACAAACCTAGCTAAGCAGCAAAGGAGTTATCCTGCCCGAGGATAACACTTTCTAGCAGCAGGAAATGGATTCGGCGGCGAGCAGGGTTTCTGGTGACCATGCAGCCAAGAATGGCGCTCTCATGCTTAACCCTTCACAGTATACGATGGATTACCTGCAAAACAACAACTCTGTAAGAGTGAACACGATGGCTCAGCAAGACTTAACCGTCTTTCCTAAATCATGCAACTCTACATGAAGGTAACTTAAGACGTAGACATTTAAAGTTGCATAAAGACTCGCCTATAAGTTCATCCTTGATTTTCAGATTTTAGCAATCATAGTAATGACCTTGTGCCGAGCAACATTGGAAATCCACAATCAAACAAGAAACGCTTCATTCCAATGTTACTTGTCCCAAGGTGGAAAATAACTTTAATTTGCTCTATCTCTACTTCATACATGGTTATCATGCAATTTAATTTGTCATAACAGCATATAAACTTTGCAAACTGTTGTCACTCAACATTGATTACTACATCACAACACAGTGAGCAAGTGGTACTCATAACCGCGAGGGACGGTGATTCGAATCAAACACTGCCCGGCTTACTCGACACATACACCTGCCTCTGAAGACCCAAATCTGGCGTCCTTCATTACGCCGTATGTGGCAACCTTTCGCAGGATACCCGACTGTAGAACAACCCGCGCCCTCTCGGGGTCATAGGTCTAACGAGACGGCGTTGTATGCCTCTACAATCCAGTTAACCTGGTACATCAGTTTACTGGGTCACACATACCAGTAAGCATCCGGTACACAACAAAATACTTGCTCAGCGGGGCCGCACACGAGAACGGTCCTTAACCAACACAGGCATAGCTACTCGACCAAGACCTCGTCTTGTCGCTGCCTACACTCTCTGCCCAATCTCATCTTTGGAAACCTAAACTTTAGTTTGCTTGTTAAGCCATACCCCTGTGAACTGGAACTATAGCTCGCGAGTAGATTCCAACTACTCGACTTCTACCGGATGTCATAATCTATTTAGCATGGCAACATTCTACAGTGGGGATTCTTCTTCTACCCTTCACTCCATGGTTCATTTTGTCATGCATTTGGAGTATAAATCATCCCTGACCTAATGCACAAACAAACTCTAAACCATAGTAGTGAACAAAGTAAAACTTTATAAAACAACTTAAATGCAAACCAGAGCTTGCCTTTGTTTTGCAGGGGACTAAAGTCAGATATAATATGCAATTACTTGTTGATCCTTTGAGGCTTAATCCTTGCTCTTCTTGCTCCTTGATGCAAGCTTCACTTTCTCCACCCTTCTCCACGTTAATCACTACACGTTATGACATGCACTTATATTTAATTATAAATGCTTTGTGATCAAATATTCATTACAAAGTGGAGAATAGAACTCTGATTAGGAGCTATGGTTCATAGGATCCTAGTTGATGAAAAATGGATTTGACATTTGGATCAAACACTAAGTGTTTTCCTAATTGTTACATTTTCATCTAAGAAAGGTATAGAGAATAATACTGATCCATAGCTCAAATTTTTCTGACAATTTTCCTGTGAGTTCCTAGTCAGAAGAAAATATTCTGGACCAAAATTCAGAATTTTTCAATGAGTAGTTCATCCAGAACAATTCCCTAAGTATTTTGGCAAAAAGGAATTAATTCTGAAGTAATTTGCATGTTTATGCCTAGCCAAGTGAACTACAATTTCAAATATAGTTCAGGGAGAATTCACGAATTTCCCTATTAATTTTGGAGCTAGGAATTTCCCAGATTGGATTTTTCAAAGTGGAACATTTTCTAAAAAAGTTTCTGGACAATTTTGAGCACAGCAACATGTACTCGGTAAATTCCAACTCAAATCAACCCCAGATGAGCTGAAAGTTTAAAAGGAGTTCAATAATATCCTAAGGGATATCCTGGTAAAATTTGATGATTTTTGGATGAACCAAACTCCCTAAAAAATTCTTTTACTGAAAAGCTTCAAAGAATTTCACAGAATTTATTTTTGACTTTTCATGCAAATTAGGTTGCATATTTGGATAGATATTTCTATGTTAAGTATAATCCAATTTTAATCACCCAATTTGGAGTTTCCTAGCAAAAGTTATGAGCTTCTAAAGATTGATTGAAATCTGAAATTCAAATAATCCGGGAAAAAGTTTAAAAGCCTGACAGCCACGTCCGGGGTGACATGGCACTTCCAAGAATTAGAACTTATGGGGCCACAGATATACTCTCGCACAGTCACAATTTGATCCGGTGTCACAGAAGATCTCGTTTCCCCGAAACAGAGGCTGACGCGTGGGCCAGCCCCCGTTGTCTTCTTCCTCTCGCCACCCCCCCCCCCTGCGCAGGCCCGCCGCCTACCTCATCGGAGACCTCTCCAGGAGGGGGTTTCGGTTCCCCAAACTTGCTAATCTCTCCGAATATACGTATTTTCATGCGGGGAACACGCTGCCGGCTTCCACTCAGACCGAGGATGGCCAGAAACCTACACGCGACGGCAACCGTGGCTGCGTCATGTCCGGCGATGTCGCTAGGGCTCTGTGATGCACCAAAAGCTTCGGCGTTTGCTCGTACAGCACCACCGCACCGAGGAGAACACCAAACTACATGCTGATCTCGCTGAAACTCGCCGGTGGTAGGACCTCACTGTCGAGCTAGGTCAAAATGCGGCGCAATTTGGAAAACTCGAAGAACTTCGGTTATGGTCGACGGTTTTCCGTGTATTTGATCCTCTGAACTTGCACTGAGGTAGAGGAGGTGTGTCCTACGTTGTGTGTGGGTTGGTTTACTGTGTGGCACGAATTTTTGGTTAAATCACCATCGGTGAATATTGTATGCCGGTGGAAAAACGGAGAAATTCCAGCGAGATACGCGATGACATGCTGCTGGGGCTGCAAGGATGGTAGAAGGGCTCTAGGCGAACCTTTAGGTGTGCACAATTCGGTGGAAGAATGATCCTTGTGGCCAGGCTAAGAATTCTTGTCGCGGCGGCTCGACACGGCGCCGGAAAGAAAAGATGAGCTTGGGGTCGCGGTTCAACGGTGATGGCATCGCTTGTGTGCCTTGGAGACGTCGAGGGAGGCAGGGTGCAGTCGGAAACGTGTTCAGCTGGGCGTGCAAACAACCAAAACGGTCGGCCGTTGTTGTTCTGGTCGGGCGCACGGTGGCGGAGGACAAAGCACGTGCTCGAGGAGGCAATAGTCGAGCGAGAGAGCATGCTGCAGTTGAGAGCAACGAACTGCCGGGGCTGTGGATAGGTGGTGAGATTTTTACCGATCACACGAGGCGGTTCGGGTGTGCTGTGATCGACCGGAAAATATCGAGTGTGCTGGCCATTGCATGCCGAGCGCTGTCAAACGTGTAGTCGAGGAATACAGAGCACAGTGCTCATTTCACAGGCAGCTGGGTCCCACCTTTTTCCTCTCCTCCTTATCCTTATTTGTTGCCCTCAAATTCCTCCCAAATTTGGCAGGTAATCCAATTAAATTGGTAAAGTTCACTTCAAGAATTCAATTCCACATTTGACAAAGTTTTATCCAAATTCAGATTTTAATTTGAAACCCCTTTGAATTACTTAATAAAGCCTCTGCAATATGTGTCAAACTTTGCACTCTTATTAATTAGAACCTGAGGAGCCCAATTATGCAATCTGAACTTAAAACTCCCTCATATACATGAGAAATTTACACATAGTTTTTAATTCAATATTGGCTTAAAACATTGCCATCGATTTTTTAGCTCATTTGGTTGCACACCTATGTGTATCATCATGTCTTAGAATGTTTTTGTGAGTCCCATTTTATTGAATTTGAAACCCAACTTTATTCATAATTCAAATTTTTCATTTACATGTTTTGGGACTTTTACAGCCTCTTGCCCATACACAAGCTCAAACGGGGTAAATTTGGTGGCACCATGTCTTGACACACTATAGCCCATAAGGCTTCATTCAAAGTCTCATGCCATCACCTGGGGTTCTCCCTGATCTTCTTTTTGATGAGCTTGATGAGTATCTTGTTACTAGCCTCAGCTTGTCCATTAGTTTGAGCATAATATGGAGAAGAGTTTAACAACTTTATGTTAAAATATTGGGCAAACTCTCTGAATTGAGAGGATATGAAAGCCCCTCCTTGGTCTGTGGTCAACATCTGAGGAACACCGAATCTATAGATAATATGTTCAAGGACAAAACTTGTTACCTGTTTGTACGTGTTGTTCTTGAGTGGCACAGCTTCTGTCCACTTTGTGAAGTAGTTCGTGGCAACTAACACAAACCGATGTTTCTTCGATGTTGCCTGATGAATCTCCCCGATGAGGTCTAAACCCCCATCCTCGAAAAAGCCAAGGCTTTACGATGGGATGAAGCATGCTAGCCTGTGCCTGTTGGATATCTACGAACCTTTGGAAAGCTTCACGTCCTTTGTAATACCTGAAACAATCTTCCTGCATGGTCGGCAAATATAAATCAGCTCGTTTGAGCATTCACTTCATCTTGTGAGCCGACTGATCATGCCACAAAGACCTTCGTGCACTTCTCCCATGGCCTCCTTCACTTGATCTTTGTCTAGACACCTTAGCAAGAGTCCATCTATGGTTCGGCGATATAGTTCATCGCTGATCAATGTGTACCTCAATGCTTGACGCTGAACCTTCCGGTTTTTGCACGTATTTTGGTCTTTGATACATCCTATAATTGTTGGCCTTAAAATCCTCAACAACCAACACGTCAAAACTGGACAAATTGTTCTGTTTCTCTTTGATCTCATCGTCCTTGGACAATGTCGGTCTTGTTTTTACATAGAACTTCCCTCTTTTCACTTCATAGCCCGATACCTGCTGTGCCAAGTCGTTTGCCCTCCAGTTTTATTCTCTTGGTATGTGTTTGGCACAGAATGTATCCAAATTCTTAATGATATCTAGACATGTTTATGATAATCGTTCAAAGTTCCATCGTAACATTGGCTTTCACCACTGATCTGCTGGATGACAAGCTTGGAATCACCAAAAACTTCGACGTATTTGATCCCCATGTCGACCAAATGCTTTAATCCATTCAGCAGGGCCGCATATTCGGCTTGATTGTTGGTACACACAGAGTTGAGCTGAACATAGAACTCATACATCACATTTGTGGGTGAAACCAACACATACCCGACTACCTGACCCTTGTCACAAACCGATCCATCAAATAACAGATTCCAAGGACGTACCTTGACCATGCACTCCTCCTCTAGTTGCACATCGTGCTCTGCGATGAAGTCTGCTACGACCTGGCCCTTCATGTTCAGGAGAGGCTCAAACACCAGATCATATTGCACCAACAAGTACGCCCATTTTGCATATCCTGCCACTTAAAATCGGTTGTTGCAACATGTGCTTGGTGATGTCGTGTTGACATGTCATGAAGCACGTACTAGGAAGGAGATAATGCCAGAACTTGGAACACGCGTTGTCGGTACCCTGCAGACCGGGTACCTCCAGACCCCGCCTCCCTGCTGAGGCGGGCTCTAACGCTGCCACGTGTCCTCTGGCTCTGGGCCTGGCCTTCCCATTGAGGAGGGCTCCAGAGCTGCTACTGTCGAAGTGTGTCGTCGACACTTCCCCCGGGCCTGCACTGGGCAGCCCGCAGAGGTTCTTTTTTGGAGGGGCTAGTCACTCACGGAGAGCTTACGCGTTGGGGACGATCGAAGGAGAAGGATTGACACAGAGGTTTTTTATGTGGTTCAGGCCGCCGGAGCGTAAAACCCTACGTACACGGTGAGCATAGATGCTCGTTGTATTGCTTGAGTGCTGAGCGTATGAGTGAGCAAGAAGCGTAATGGAGTTCGAGCTGCTGGAGTGCGAACCCCTTGCAACGTTGCCTACCCGAGCCTTTTATAGTGCAAGGCTCGGGCGGCTTACAAGGTGGGCCCGAGACCCGACAGGTGGTCCTGGGGAGATTGCTTGCCATCTACCGTATCCTGCAGTTATGCCGGTTGTTGTCTCTGGCGAGGGCTTCTGAGTCTTTGTCTTGCCGCCTGCCCACGCTGCAAGCTAGGCATAGTGGTTGATGACGGCAGGGGCGGCAGGGGATGTCTTGTCGCTGTGTTTATTGGTGTAGAGCCTATGACGTGGCCTGCCAGTCTTCACTGCAATGCGACTGGGCACAACGGCTCCTGACAGCGGCGTGCTCCGCGTCTCCGCGCCTTGGGAAGGCGCGGGTCTTGAATACCTTGTACGGACAAGGTATGGCATGTCTTTACTCTTTCTGCCTACCGCGTGGGGGCAGGTAGCGCTGTTCTGCTGGCCACGTGGCGGGCCCGGAGCTCTCCTCTGAGGAGAGGGAGGTCCAGCCCCATTGGACATGTGGAGCCTTCGGAGCTCTCCCCGCGAAGGGGTAGGTCCGTGTAGGATCGAAGAGCACGTGAAAAGCTACCAGAGGGGGGGTGAATGGTAGATTAAAACTTTTCGCAGCGGAAACAACAAAAACCCCTTAGCAAAAAATTAATCGGTTAAAGAAACCGTGTGTGCAAGTGTTTTCAAACGTGTTCAACTGTGACAAATCAAGTAGAGAGGTAGAGAATCAAGTCACGGATCTAATGCAACAAGCATCACTTGAAAACACGAAGTAAAACTTGAGATACGATCAAAACATTAAACGAAGATCAATCTGTTCTCCCAGATATAAAACAGATCTGCAATGCTGCAAAGGATCTCGTGTATCTCAAAAACTACAGATCCGAAGCTCGTGAAACTTTCACAGATGATAGATAATTGAGTTTTGAAGACAACCCAAAAAGAATCACGTCAATCGGATCTGTAAAACTCGAGTTATAAATGAAACACCAAGCAACGTCGGTCTGTCCAGAAACTCGGCGAGAAAGAGTTGACGAAAAACAAATCGGACGAACAAGGCACAAAAGCTCCTCGAAACTATGAACTTTATTCAATAGAAACACAAGAGGAACAACCCAAAGTTCTCTACCCACGATAACTCTGGCCTCTCTTGCTTTTATAGCCAGCCCTCAGGCTAAACAATCCAATCTAGGACTCCTACTCCTAATTGGACTCGTATCCTAACTTACCATAACTGCTCAGGACTCTCCTATTCGCAGATAGAAGCAATCGTGAGACTTCCAATATCTTAGGAACGTCCTAAACATTCCGAAAACAACTCAACTTCGTGCCTAGCACAAAATCCTATCATAACCAACTCAAATCTTCCATATTTGAGCCATATCCGACTCAGCCTCAGCCTGAGTACGCAATCCAGCCGGTTGGACCTTTCCGACCAATTCTTTACGTCCACTTCTCTTCATCACGCCTTGGAACAATGTTGCCACGTCCATGGACTCCTCACACACGTGCAAACACCTTCCAACGACGTACACGCAACCTTCATATGCACTGCCCTTTATCCAAACATGCTGCGCTACCTCCCGATCAACTCAACCACAGCTCCTCCTGAACTTGGTTGTTGGAACCTCATCTCCTCCCTGAGACTAGTCCAAGGATCCCGTCACCAGCCATGTCTTGAACTCAAGCAACACCTGCACATGAATAAACAACCAATTCTTCCGAGCACAAGTCCTCGACTTGACTCACGTTAGTTCGAAAACCACAACACCTTACATGAGCACGTCACATAAGCATATTGCAAACCATATCAAATGATAACAGCCATAACCACCAAAACACACCAAAAACTTAGCAAATTAATACTAAGCAAACCTTCCCATAAAGCAAGTTTGAAACATTGCGAGTTAAAAGCAAAAACAAGACGCTGCAGTTCTACGAGTTGAACTTCACGGGAGCTCCCTAAAAACAAGCTCCGGACCTCATAGAAGCTCTTCGGACCTTGCGTCGGACCTTGCCAACACTTGGCGGACCTAACAAAGAACTTGTCGGACCTTGCCACAGAAGAATGTTTTGGCAATATTCAAAACTTTGAATGTTAATGCTAACTTTTATCCTAATTGCCAATGTATTCAGCACACATAGATCTCACAATCTCCCCCTTGATGAATGCATTGGCAACACCAATTAAAATCCGAACATTGGCTTATGAAAAGTTTTGAAAAGCTTTGAAAACTCATTTCTCCCCCTTTATTAATTTCTCCCCATTTTTTAAAATCAGAGAAGGAAGAAAGTGTATAACATATGCAAAGTGTAAAAAAATCTCTCCTTATACATATTTCTCCCCCTTTGACAATGTATTCAGCAAGGTTCAAAAGAGAAATTTTTAAATGTTATGAGCATATTATAACATATACATACAAAACAAAGCTCATCCAAGTCATACTATCAGGTTACTTACACTATCACATCAATGAGATACATAAAGTAGTGTAAGCCATGCTAGAGATCAAATGTATTTTTCAGTTTAAGAAAGTCATGATCTCCCTTACTCAACTATTTCAAAACCTGAAAACATGACACTTGTTGCTGCATTTTTATTATTCATAATCATTTAAGGCACAAAGTTGATCATATGATATTTGCAAGAGGATATATGCTGCATTAGCTTTATTCTAACCAACCAAGCCAAGCCTAAGTCATTTGACAATCAGAAGCTTAAGGACATGGTTTTAGTCATACACAATTCTTTCCAAGTAAATATCTTAGTGCAATGATAAGCAATCTCAAAAGAAGAAGTGCGATGCATGCATATTCTCTTGATCTTATCTCAATTTTTTATTTGAAAACTCAACATGTGAGCTGATCACTTGATTAATTTTTAATGATTAAAAGCACTTGTGAGCACGCAACAAGTTCAAAACAGCAAAAAAGTTCGATCATGACCAGATTTAGTGTAAGTAATTATTCCAATTACTAGTCATGGAAAAACCTACAAAATGTATAACATGAGTAATGTAGTAAGAACTTTCAGCCTGTAAAAGGAATCACAAAGTCATATATGTATGAAATACTATGCTCATATTATTTTAGTTTCGGATTCACACATAGACTTTCAAAGTTTCAAAAACTCCCCCTCAATCATGAGGATGCATAACCCCTATTTCACTACGAATGAAACAAAAATGAATGAAATCCAAAGGTTTTGTAAAAATATCAGCCAATTGTTGTTCGGTATTGTCATGGTGAAGCACAATGTTTCCTTTTTCAACATTATCACGAAGAAAGTGATACCTAATGTCAATGTGCTTAGTTCTAGAGTGTTTCACGGGGTTTTTAGCAATACAAATTGCACTAGTGTTATCACAAAACAGTGGAACACTATCTAAATCAACCCCATAGTCCTTAAGTGTTTGAACAATCCAAAGAATTTGTGAGCAACCGCTAGCCGCAGCTACATATTCAGATTCGGCCGTGGATTGTGCAACTGAACTTTGTTTTCTAGAGGACCAAGCAACAAGTGAATTACCAAGAATATGACAAGCACCCGAAGTACTTTTCCTATCAATCCTACAACCCCATGTAGGATCGAAGAGCACGTGAAAATCTACCAGAGGGGGGGTGAATGGTAGATTAAAACTTTTCGCAGCGGAAACAACAAAAACCCCTCAGCAAAAAATCAATCGGTTAATGAAACCGTGTGTGCAAGTGTTTTCAAATGTGTTCAACCGTGACAAATCAAGTAGAGAGGTAGAGAATCAAGTCACGGATCTAATGCAACAAGAATCACTTGAAAACACGAAGTGAAACTTGAGATACGATCAAAACATTAAACGGAGATCAATCTGTTCTACCCGGTATAAAACAGATCTGCAATGCTGCAAAGAAACTCGTGTTTCTCAAAAACTACAGATCCGAAGCTCGTAAATTTCACAGATGATAGATAATTGATTTGTGAAGACAACCCAAAAAGAATCACGTCAATCGGATCTGTAAAACTCGAGTTATGAATGAAACACCGAAGCAACGTCGGTCTGTCCAGAAACTCGGCGAGAAAGACTTGACGAAAAACAAATCGGACGAACAAGGCACAAAAGCTCCTCGAAACTATGAACTTTATTCAATAGAAACACAAGAGGAACAGCCCAAAGTTCTCTACCCACAAGAGCTCTAGCCTCCCTTGCTTTTATAGCCAGCCCTCAGGCTAAACAATCCAATCTAGGACTCCTACTCCTAATTGGACTCGTATCCTAACTTACCATAACTGCTCAGGACTCTCCTATTCGCAGATAGAAGCAATCGTGAGACTTCCAATATCTTAGGAACGTCCTAAACATTCCGAAAACAACTCAACTTCGTGCCTAGCACAAAATCCTATCATAACCAACTCAAATCTTCCATATTTGAGCCATATCCGACTCAGCCTCAGCCTGAGTACGCAATCCAGCCGGTTGGACCTTTCCGACCAATTCTTTACGTCCACTTCTCTTCATCACGCCTTGGAACAATGTTGCCACGTCCATGGACTCCTCACACACGTGCAAACACCTTCCAACGACGTACACGCAACCTTCATATGCACTGCCCTTTATCCAAACATGCTGCGCTACCTCCCGATCAACTCAACCACAGCTCCTCCTGAACTTGGTTGTTGGAACCTCATCTCCTCCCTGAGACTAGTCCAAGGATCCCGTCACCAGCCATGTCTTGAACTCAAGCAACACCTGCACATGAATAAACAACCAATTCTTCCGAGCACAAGTCCTCGACTTGACTCACGTTAGTTCGAAAACCACAACACCTTACATGAGCACGTCACATAAGCATATTGCAAACCATATCAAATGATAACAGCCATAACCACCAAAACACACCAAAAACTTAGCAAATTAATACTAAGCAAACCTTCCCATAAAGCAAGTTTGAAACATTGCGAGTTAAAAGCAAAAACAAGACGCTGCAGTTCTACGAGTTGAACTTCACGGGAGCTCCCTAAAAACAAGCTCCGGACCTCATAGAAGCTCTTCGGACCTTGCGTCGGACCTTGCCAACACTTGGCGGACCTAACAAAGAACTTGTCGGACCTTGCCACAGAAGAATGTTTTGGCAATATTCAAAACTTTGAATGTTAATGCTAACTTTTATCCTAATTGCCAATGTATTCAGCACACATAGATCTCACAATCTCCCCCTTGATGAATGCATTGGCAACACCAATTAAAATCCGAACATTGGCTTATGAAAAGTTTTGAAAAGCTTTGAAAACTCATTTCTCCCCCTTTATTAATTTCTCCCCATTTTTTAAAATCAGAGAAGGAAGAAAGTGTATAACATATGCAAAGTGTAAAAAAATCTCTCCTTATACATATTTCTCCCCCTTTGACAATGTATTCAGCAAGGTTCAAAAGAGAAATTTTTAAATGTTATGAGCATATTATAACATATACATACAAAACAAAGCTCATCCAAGTCATACTATCAGGTTACTTACACTATCACATCAATGAGATACATAAAGTAGTGTAAGCCATGCTAGAGATCAAATGTATTTTTCAGTTTAAGAAAGTCATGATCTCCCTTACTCAACTATTTCAAAACCTGAAAACATGACACTTGTTGCTGCATTTTTATTATTCATAATCATTTAAGGCACAAAGTTGATCATATGATATTTGCAAGAGGATATATGCTGCATTAGCTTTATTCTAACCAACCAAGCCAAGCCTAAGTCATTTGACAATCAGAAGCTTAAGGACATGGTTTTAGTCATACACAATTCTTTCCAAGTAAATATCTTAGTGCAATGATAAGCAATCTCAAAAGAAGAAGTGCGATGCATGCATATTCTCTTGATCTTATCTCAATTTTTTATTTGAAAACTCAACATGTGAGCTGATCACTTGATTAATTTTTAATGATTAAAAGCACTTGTGAGCACGCAACAAGTTCAAAACAGCAAAAAAGTTCGATCATGACCAGATTTAGTGTAAGTAATTATTCCAATTACTAGTCATGGAAAAACCTACAAAATGTATAACATGAGTAATGTAGTAAGAACTTTCAGCCTGTAAAAGGAATCACAAAGTCATATATGTATGAAATACTATGCTCATATTATTTTAGTTTCGGATTCACACATAGACTTTCAAAGTTTCAAAAACTCCCCCTCAATCATGAGGATGCATAACCCCTATTTCACTACGAATGAAACAAAAATGAATGAAATCCAAAGGTTTTGTAAAAATATCAGCCAATTGTTGTTCGGTATTGTCATGGTGAAGCACAATGTTTCCTTTTTCAACATTATCACGAAGAAAGTGATACCTAATGTCAATGTGCTTAGTTCTAGAGTGTTTCACGGGGTTTTTAGCAATACAAATTGCACTAGTGTTATCACAAAACAGTGGAACACTATCTAAATCAACCCCATAGTCCTTAAGTGTTTGAACAATCCAAAGAATTTGTGAGCAACCGCTAGCCGCAGCTACATATTCAGATTCGGCCGTGGATTGTGCAACTGAACTTTGTTTTCTAGAGGACCAAGCAACAAGTGAATTACCAAGAATATGACAAGCACCCGAAGTACTTTTCCTATCAATCCTACAACCCCATGTAGGATCGAAGAGCACGTGAAAATCTACCAGAGGGGGGGTGAATGGTAGATTAAAACTTTTCGCAGCGGAAACAACAAAAACCCCTCAGCAAAAAATCAATCGGTTAATGAAACCGTGTGTGCAAGTGTTTTCAAATGTGTTCAACCGTGACAAATCAAGTAGAGAGGTAGAGAATCAAGTCACGGATCTAATGCAACAAGAATCACTTGAAAACACGAAGTGAAACTTGAGATACGATCAAAACATTAAACGGAGATCAATCTGTTCTACCCGGTATAAAACAGATCTGCAACGCTGCAAAGAAACTCGTGTTTCTCAAAAACTACAGATCCGAAGCTCGTAAATTTCACAGATGATAGATAATTGATTTGTGAAGACAACCCAAAAAGAATCACGTCAATCGGATCTGTAAAACTCGAGTTATGAATGAAACACCGAAGCAACGTCGGTCTGTCCAGAAACTCGGCGAGAAAGACTTGACGAAAAACAAATCGGACGAACAAGGCACAAAAGCTCCTCGAAACTATGAACTTTATTCAATAGAAACACAAGAGGAACAGCCCAAAGTTCTCTACCCACAAGAGCTCTAGCCTCCCTTGCTTTTATAGCCAGCCCTCAGGCTAAACAATCCAATCTAGGACTCCTACTCCTAATTGGACTCGTATCCTAACTTACCATAACTGCTCAGGACTCTCCTATTCGCAGATAGAAGCAATCGTGAGACTTCCAATATCTTAGGAACGTCCTAAACATTCCGAAAACAACTCAACTTCGTGCCTAGCACAAAATCCTATCATAACCAACTCAAATCTTCCATATTTGAGCCATATCCGACTCAGCCTCAGCCTGAGTACGCAATCCAGCCGGTTGGACCTTTCCGACCAATTCTTTACGTCCACTTCTCTTCATCACGCCTTGGAACAATGTTGCCACGTCCATGGACTCCTCACACACGTGCAAACACCTTCCAACGACGTACACGCAACCTTCATATGCACTGCCCTTTATCCAAACATGCTGCGCTACCTCCCGATCAACTCAACCACAGCTCCTCCTGAACTTGGTTGTTGGAACCTCATCTCCTCCCTGAGACTAGTCCAAGGATCCCGTCACCAGCCATGTCTTGAACTCAAGCAACACCTGCACATGAATAAACAACCAATTCTTCCGAGCACAAGTCCTCGACTTGACTCACGTTAGTTCGAAAACCACAACACCTTACATGAGCACGTCACATAAGCATATTGCAAACCATATCAAATGATAACAGCCATAACCACCAAAACACACCAAAAACTTAGCAAATTAATACTAAGCAAACCTTCCCATAAAGCAAGTTTGAAACATTGCGAGTTAAAAGCAAAAACAAGACGCTGCAGTTCTACGAGTTGAACTTCACGGGAGCTCCCTAAAAACAAGCTCCGGACCTCATAGAAGCTCTTCGGACCTTGCGTCGGACCTTGCCAACACTTGGCGGACCTAACAAAGAACTTGTCGGACCTTGCCACAGAAGAATGTTTTGGCAATATTCAAAACTTTGAATGTTAATGCTAACTTTTATCCTAATTGCCAATGTATTCAGCACACATAGATCTCACAATCTCCCCCTTGATGAATGCATTGGCAACACCAATTAAAATCCGAACATTGGCTTATGAAAAGTTTTGAAAAGCTTTGAAAACTCATTTCTCCCCCTTTATTAATTTCTCCCCATTTTTTAAAATCAGAGAAGGAAGAAAGTGTATAACATATGCAAAGTGTAAAAAAATCTCTCCTTATACATATTTCTCCCCCTTTGACAATGTATTCAGCAAGGTTCAAAAGAGAAATTTTTAAATGTTATGAGCATATTATAACATATACATACAAAACAAAGCTCATCCAAGTCATACTATCAGGTTACTTACACTATCACATCAATGAGATACATAAAGTAGTGTAAGCCATGCTAGAGATCAAATGTATTTTTCAGTTTAAGAAAGTCATGATCTCCCTTACTCAACTATTTCAAAACCTGAAAACATGACACTTGTTGCTGCATTTTTATTATTCATAATCATTTAAGGCACAAAGTTGATCATATGATATTTGCAAGAGGATATATGCTGCATTAGCTTTATTCTAACCAACCAAGCCAAGCCTAAGTCATTTGACAATCAGAAGCTTAAGGACATGGTTTTAGTCATACACAATTCTTTCCAAGTAAATATCTTAGTGCAATGATAAGCAATCTCAAAAGAAGAAGTGCGATGCATGCATATTCTCTTGATCTTATCTCAATTTTTTATTTGAAAACTCAACATGTGAGCTGATCACTTGATTAATTTTTAATGATTAAAAGCATTTGTGAGCACGCAACAAGTTCAAAACAGCAAAAAAGTTCGATCATGACCAGATTTAGTGTAAGTAATTATTCCAATTACTAGTCATGGAAAAACCTACAAAATGTATAACATGAGTAATGTAGTAAGAACTTTCAGCCTGTAAAAGGAATCACAAAGTCATATATGTATGAAATACTATGCTCATATTATTTTAGTTTCGGATTCACACATAGACTTTCAAAGTTTCAAAAACTCCCCCTCAATCATGAGGATGCATAACCCCTATTTCACTACGAATGAAACAAAAATGAATGAAATCCAAAGGTTTTGTAAAAATATCAGCCAATTGTTGTTCGGTATTGTCATGGTGAAGCACAATGTTTCCTTTTTCAACATTATCACGAAGAAAGTGATACCTAATGTCAATGTGCTTAGTTCTAGAGTGTTTCACGGGGTTTTTAGCAATACAAATTGCACTAGTGTTATCACAAAACAGTGGAACACTATCTAAATCAACCCCATAGTCCTTAAGTGTTTGAACAATCCAAAGAATTTGTGAGCAACCGCTAGCCGCAGCTACATATTCAGATTCGGCCGTGGATTGTGCAACTGAACTTTGTTTTCTAGAGGACCAAGCAACAAGTGAATTACCAAGAATATGACAAGCACCCGAAGTACTTTTCCTATCAATCCTACAACCCCATGTAGGATCGAAGAGCACGTGAAAATCTACCAGAGGGGGGGTGAATGGTAGATTAAAACTTTTCGCAGCGGAAACAACAAAAACCCCTCAGCAAAAAATCAATCGGTTAATGAAACCGTGTGTGCAAGTGTTTTCAAATGTGTTCAACCGTGACAAATCAAGTAGAGAGGTAGAGAATCAAGTCACGGATCTAATGCAACAAGAATCACTTGAAAACACGAAGTGAAACTTGAGATACGATCAAAACATTAAACGGAGATCAATCTGTTCTACCCGGTATAAAACAGATCTGCAATGCTGCAAAGAAACTCGTGTTTCTCAAAAACTACAGATCCGAAGCTCGTAAATTTCACAGATGATAGATAATTGATTTGTGAAGACAACCCAAAAAGAATCACGTCAATCGGATCTGTAAAACTCGAGTTATGAATGAAACACCGAAGCAACGTCGGTCTGTCCAGAAACTCGGCGAGAAAGACTTGACGAAAAACAAATCGGACGAACAAGGCACAAAAGCTCCTCGAAACTATGAACTTTATTCAATAGAAACACAAGAGGAACAGCCCAAAGTTCTCTACCCACAAGAGCTCTAGCCTCCCTTGCTTTTATAGCCAGCCCTCAGGCTAAACAATCCAATCTAGGACTCCTACTCCTAATTGGACTCGTATCCTAACTTACCATAACTGCTCAGGACTCTCCTATTCGCAGATAGAAGCAATCGTGAGACTTCCAATATCTTAGGAACGTCCTAAACATTCCGAAAACAACTCAACTTCGTGCCTAGCACAAAATCCTATCATAACCAACTCAAATCTTCCATATTTGAGCCATATCCGACTCAGCCTCAGCCTGAGTACGCAATCCAGCCGGTTGGACCTTTCCGACCAATTCTTTACGTCCACTTCTCTTCATCACGCCTTGGAACAATGTTGCCACGTCCATGGACTCCTCACACACGTGCAAACACCTTCCAACGACGTACACGCAACCTTCATATGCACTGCCCTTTATCCAAACATGCTGCGCTACCTCCCGATCAACTCAACCACAGCTCCTCCTGAACTTGGTTGTTGGAACCTCATCTCCTCCCTGAGACTAGTCCAAGGATCCCGTCACCAGCCATGTCTTGAACTCAAGCAACACCTGCACATGAATAAACAACCAATTCTTCCGAGCACAAGTCCTCGACTTGACTCACGTTAGTTCGAAAACCACAACACCTTACATGAGCACGTCACATAAGCATATTGCAAACCATATCAAATGATAACAGCCATAACCACCAAAACACACCAAAAACTTAGCAAATTAATACTAAGCAAACCTTCCCATAAAGCAAGTTTGAAACATTGCGAGTTAAAAGCAAAAACAAGACGCTGCAGTTCTACGAGTTGAACTTCACGGGAGCTCCCTAAAAACAAGCTCCGGACCTCATAGAAGCTCTTCGGACCTTGCGTCGGACCTTGCCAACACTTGGCGGACCTAACAAAGAACTTGTCGGACCTTGCCACAGAAGAATGTTTTGGCAATATTCAAAACTTTGAATGTTAATGCTAACTTTTATCCTAATTGCCAATGTATTCAGCACACATAGATCTCACAATCTCCCCCTTGATGAATGCATTGGCAACACCAATTAAAATCCGAACATTGGCTTATGAAAAGTTTTGAAAAGCTTTGAAAACTCATTTCTCCCCCTTTATTAATTTCTCCCCATTTTTTAAAATCAGAGAAGGAAGAAAGTGTATAACATATGCAAAGTGTAAAAAAATCTCTCCTTATACATATTTCTCCCCCTTTGACAATGTATTCAGCAAGGTTCAAAAGAGAAATTTTTAAATGTTATGAGCATATTATAACATATACATACAAAACAAAGCTCATCCAAGTCATACTATCAGGTTACTTACACTATCACATCAATGAGATACATAAAGTAGTGTAAGCCATGCTAGAGATCAAATGTATTTTTCAGTTTAAGAAAGTCATGATCTCCCTTACTCAACTATTTCAAAACCTGAAAACATGACACTTGTTGCTGCATTTTTATTATTCATAATCATTTAAGGCACAAAGTTGATCATATGATATTTGCAAGAGGATATATGCTGCATTAGCTTTATTCTAACCAACCAAGCCAAGCCTAAGTCATTTGACAATCAGAAGCTTAAGGACATGGTTTTAGTCATACACAATTCTTTCCAAGTAAATATCTTAGTGCAATGATAAGCAATCTCAAAAGAAGAAGTGCGATGCATGCATATTCTCTTGATCTTATCTCAATTTTTTATTTGAAAACTCAACATGTGAGCTGATCACTTGATTAATTTTTAATGATTAAAAGCACTTGTGAGCACGCAACAAGTTCAAAACAGCAAAAAAGTTCGATCATGACCAGATTTAGTGTAAGTAATTATTCCAATTACTAGTCATGGAAAAACCTACAAAATGTATAACATGAGTAATGTAGTAAGAACTTTCAGCCTGTAAAAGGAATCACAAAGTCATATATGTATGAAATACTATGCTCATATTATTTTAGTTTCGGATTCACACATAGACTTTCAAAGTTTCAAAAACTCCCCCTCAATCATGAGGATGCATAACCCCTATTTCACTACGAATGAAACAAAAATGAATGAAATCCAAAGGTTTTGTAAAAATATCAGCCAATTGTTGTTCGGTATTGTCATGGTGAAGCACAATGTTTCCTTTTTCAACATTATCACGAAGAAAGTGATACCTAATGTCAATGTGCTTAGTTCTAGAGTGTTTCACGGGGTTTTTAGCAATACAAATTGCACTAGTGTTATCACAAAACAGTGGAACACTATCTAAATCAACCCCATAGTCCTTAAGTGTTTGAACAATCCAAAGAATTTGTGAGCAACCGCTAGCCGCAGCTACATATTCAGATTCGGCCGTGGATTGTGCAACTGAACTTTGTTTTCTAGAGGACCAAGCAACAAGTGAATTACCAAGAATATGACAAGCACCCGAAGTACTTTTCCTATCAATCCTACAACCCCATGTAGGATCGAAGAGCACGTGAAAATCTACCAAAGGGGGGGTGAATGGTAGATTAAAACTTTTCGCAGCGGAAACAACAAAAACCCCTCAGCAAAAAATCAATCGGTTAATGAAACCGTGTGTGCAAGTGTTTTCAAATGTGTTCAACCGTGACAAATCAAGTAGAGAGGTAGAGAATCAAGTCACGGATCTAATGCAACAAGAATCACTTGAAAACACGAAGTAAAACTTGAGATACGATCAAAACATTAAACGGAGATCAATCTGTTCTACCCGGTATAAAACAGATCTGCAACGCTGCAAAGAAACTCGTGTTTCTCAAAAACTACAGATCCGAAGCTCGTGAATTTCACAGATGATAGATAATTGATTTGTGAAGACAACCCAAAAAGAATCACGTCAATCGGATCTGTAAAACTCGAGTTATGAATGAAACACCGAAGCAACGTCGGTCTGTCCAGAAACTCGGCGAGAAAGACTTGACGAAAAACAAATCGGACGAACAAGGCACAAAAGCTCCTCGAAACTATGAACTTTATTCAATAGAAACACAAGAGGAACAGCCCAAAGTTCTCTACCCACAAGAGCTCTAGCCTCCCTTGCTTTTATAGCCAGCCCTCAGGCTAAACAATCCAATCTAGGACTCCTACTCCTAATTGGACTCGTATCCTAACTTACCATAACTGCTCAGGACTCTCCTATTCGCAGATAGAAGCAATCGTGAGACTTCCAAACACCTTAGGAACGTACTAAACATTCCTAAAACAACTCAACTTCGTACCTAGCACGAAATCCTATCATAACCAACTCAAATCTTCCATATTTGAGCCATATCCGACTCAGCCTCAGCCTGAGTACGCAGTCCAGCCGGTTGGACCTTTCTGACCAATTCTTTACGTCCACTTCTCTTCATTACGCCTTGGAACAATGTTGCCACGTCCATGCACTCCTTGCACACATGCAAACACCTTCTAAAGACGTACACACAACCTTCATATGCACTGCCCTTGATCCAAACATGCTGCGCGACCTCCCGATCAACTCAACCACAGCTCCTCCCGAACTTGGTTGTTGGAACCTCATCTCCTCCCTAAGACTAGTCCAAGGATCCCGTCACCAGCCATGTCTTGAACTCAAGCAACACCTGCACATGAATAAACAACCAATTCTTCTGAGCACAAGTCCTCGACTTGACTCACGTTAGTTCGAAAACCACAACACCTTACATGAGCACGTCACATAAGCATGTTGCAAACCATATCAAATGATAACAGCCATAACCACCAAAACACACCAAAAACTTAGCAAATTAATACTAAGCAAACCTTCCCATAAAGCAAGTTTGAAACATTGCGAGTTAAAAGAAAAAACAAGACGCTGCAGTTCTACGAGTTGAACTTCACGGGAGCTCCCTAAAAACAAGCTCCGGACCTCACAGAAGCTCTCCGGACCTTGCAGGAGCTCTCCGGACCTTGCGTCGGACCTTGCCAACACTTGGCGGACCTAACAAAGAACTTTTCGGACCTTGCCACAGAAGAATGTTTTGGCAATATTCAAAACTTTGAATGTTAATTCTAACTTTTATCCTAATTGCCACTGTATTCAGCACACATAGATCTCACAATCTCCCCCTTGATGAATGCATTGGCAACACCAATTAAAATCTGAACATTGGCTTATGAAAAGTTTTGAAAAGCTTTGAAAACTCATTTCTCCCCCTTTATTAATTTCTCCCCATTTTTTAAAATCAGAGAAGGAAGAAAGTGTATAACATATGCAAAGTGTAAAAAAATCTCTCCTTATACATATTTCTCCCCCTTTGACAATGTATTCAGCAAGGTTCAAAAGAGAAATTTTTAAATGTTATGAGCATATTATAACATATACATACAAAACAAAGCTTATCCAAGTCATACTATCAGGTTACTTACACTATCACATCAATGAGATATATAAAGTAGTGTAAGCCATGCTAGAGATCAAATGTATTTTTCAGTTTAAGCAAGTCATGATCTCCCTTACTCAACTATTTCAAAACCTGAAAACATGGCACTTGTTGCTGCAATTTTATTATTCATAATCATTTAAGGCACAAAGTTGATCATATGATATTTGCAAGAGATTATATGCCGCATCAGCCTTATTCTAACCAATCAAGCCAAGCCTATGTCATTTGACAATCAGAAGCTTAAGGACATGGTTTTAGTCATACACAATTCCTTCCAAGTTCATATCTTAGTGCAATGATAATAAATCTCAAAAGAAGAAGTGTGATGCATGCATATTCTCTTGATCTTTTCTCAAATTTTTATTTGAAAACTCAACATGTGAGGTGATCACTTGATTAATTTTTTATGATTAAAGTACTTGTGAGCACGCAACAAGTTCAAAACAGCAAGAAAGTTCGATCATGACCAGATTTAGTGTAAGTAATTATTCCAATTACTAGTCATGGCAAAAACTACAAAATGTGTAACATGAGTAATGTAGTAAGAACTTTCAGCCTGTAAAAGGAATCACAAAGTCATATATGTATGAAATACTATGCTCATATTATTTTAGTTTCAGATTCACACATAGACTTTCAAAGTTTCAAAAACTCCCCCTCAATTTAAGCCATGAGGATGCATAACCCCTATTTCACTATGAATGAAACAAAAACGAGTGAAATCCAAAGGTTTTGTAAAAATATCAGCCAATTGTTGTTCGGTATCGACATGGTGAAGCACAATGTTTCCTTTTTCAACATTATCACGAAGAAAGTGATACCTAATGTCAATGTGCTTAGTTCTAGAGTGTTTCACGGGGTTTTTAGCAATACAAATTGCACTAGTATTATCACAAAACAGTGGAACACTATCTAAATCAACCCCATAGTCCTTAAGTGTTTGAACAATCCAAAGAATTTGTGAGCAAGCGCTAGCCGCAGCTACATATTCAGATTCGGCCGTGGATTGTGCAACTGAACTTTGTTTTCTAGAGGACCAAGCAACAAGTGAATTACCAAGAAAATGACAAGCACCCGAAGTACTTTTCCTATCAATCCTACAACTCCCAAAATCAGCATCCGAAAAAGCTTTCAAAGAAACGGTTGAGGAAGAAGGAAGAAAAATGCCAAATTCTTGAGTTCCATGTAGGTACCAGAGAATCCTTTTGATGGCTTGGCGATGTGAAGCACGTGGAGAAGCTTGAAAACGTGCACAAAGACATACGCTGAATTGTATGTCCGGTCTTGATGCCGTGAGATACAAAAGTGATCCAATCATACTTCTGTATTCTTTTTTATCGACCGGGTCACCATCTTCGTCAAGTTCAAGTGTTGTTGCTGTTCCCATTGGTGTCCGAAGAGGCTTGCATTTGTTCATGTTGAAGCGCTTAAGAAGGTCCTTTGTATACTTAGTTTGATGCACAAAAGTTCCTTCTTTTGTTTGCTTGATTTGCAGCCCCAAAAAGTATGTGAGTTCTCCCATCATACTCATCTCAAATTCTGAACTCATCATAGCTGAAAACTTGAACACGAGATCATGAGAAGCACAACCAAAGATAATATCATCCACATACACTTGAACGAATAATGAGTCATTGCCATGCTTAAGTACAAAAAGAGTTTTATCAACCTTACAACAACAACAACAACCAAGCCTTTATCCCAAGCCTGTTGGGGTCGGCTAGACATGAAACCCAATATCAATGAAGTAAAAGAGAGGAAGAGATATAAGAACAAGGAAAAAAGAAAAAAAAAAGAAAAAAGAAAAAAGAAAAAAAAAGAAAAAAGTGAAAAGAAAAAAGAAAAAAGAAAAAGGAAAAAGAAAAAAAGAGAAAAACAAGACTATGATTCTAGCACATGAATTGCTACTTTCCATGCGGTCCTATCATGAGCTAAGTCTCTAGATACATTCCAATCTCTCAAATCTCATTTTACCGCCTCCTCCCAGATCAACCTTGGTCGTCCTCTACCCCTCCTAATATTTTCTCTACCTCTTAAAATCCCACTGTTAACCGGTGCTTCTAGAGGTCTCCGTTGGATATGTCCAAACCACCTAAGTCGATGTTGGACTAACTTCTCTTCAATCGGCGCCACCCCTACCTTATCACGAATCGCCTCATTCCTTATTCGGTCTCTTCTCGTGTGCCCGCACATCCACCGTAGCATGCGCATCTCTGCGACACTTATTTGTTGGACATGTTGCCGTTTAGTTGGCCAACATTCCGCCCCATAGAGCATCGCGGGTCTGATCACCGTCCTATAGAACTTCCCTTTTAGCTTTTGTGGGACTTTCCTATCACATAGGATTCCAGAGGCTTGTCTCCATTTCATCCACCCTACCTTGATCCTGTGGCAAACATCCTCATCAATATCGCCATTGCTTTGTAACATTGATCCTAAGTATCGGAAAGAGTCCCTTCTAGGTACTATTTGTCCTTGTAGACTAACATTTCCCTCTTCACGACCAACACCACTAAAGTCACACCTCATATACTCGGTTTTCGTCCTACTAAGTCTAAACCCCTTGGACTCTAAGGTTTGTCTCCATAACTCTAATTTCTTATCAACACCATCTCTAGTTTCATCTACCAGCACTACATCATCAGCAAAGAGCATGCACCGAGGGATATCCCCTTGTATATCCTTCGACACCTCATCCATCACCAAGGAAAAGATGTATGGGCTCAAAGCTGATCCTTGATGTAGTCCTACCATAATAGGAAATGCATCAGTCTCACTATCACTTACGCGCACACTTGCCCTAACATTATTGTACATATCCTTGATTAGGGTAATGTACTTTGTTGGCACTTTATGTTTCTCTAGTGCCCACCACATGACTGACCTTGGTATCTTGTCATACGCCTTCTCCAAGTCGATGAACACCATATGCAAGTCCTTCTTCTGCTTCCTATATCTCTCCATAAGCTGACGAAGCAAGAAAATCGCCTCCATTGTAGACCTTCGAGGCATAAAACCAAATTGGTTTTTAGTGACATTGGTCGCTTTCCTCAGGCGGTGTTCAATCACTCTCTCCCAAAGCTTCATAGTATGACTCATAAGCTTAATACCTCGATAATTAGTACAACTTTGAATATCTCCTTTATTTTTGAAGATAGGTACTAATATACTTTTCCTCCATTCTTCAGGCATCTTGTTTGACCGAAAAATGTGGTTGAATAGCTTTGTGAGCCATACTATTGCCACGTCCCCAAGACATATCCATACCTCAATAGGGACATCGTCAGGGCCGAGGGCCTTTACTCCTTTCATCCTTTTTAAGGCCTCCTTAACCTCAAACTCTTGTATCCTCCGTACGAACCGCCTGTTGGAGTCATCAAAGGAGTCATCCAACTCAACCATAGTGCTCCCATGTTAAACATTGCCCATGTTAAACCCCTTTTCAAGTAAGAATGTTTTTAACCTATCATACCATGCTCTAGGGGCTTGTTTTAGACCGTACAAGGCTTTGGACAGTTTGTAAACATGATTAGGAAAATTTAGATTTTCAAAACCCGGTGGTTGCTTAACATAAACCTCCTCCTCTATGTAGCCATTAAGAAAAGCACTTTTAACATCCATTTGATATAACTTGAAACCTTTAGATGCAGCAAATGCTAATAAAATTCTTATAGCTTCTAATCTAGCAACAGGAGCAAATGTTTCATCAAAATCTAGACCTTCAATTTCAGTGAAACCTTGAGCAACCAACCTAGCTTTATTCCTAACCACAACCCCATCCTCACTTTTCTTATTTTTAAATACCCATTTAGTTCCAATTAATGTGTGACCTTGAGGTGGAGGTACAAGTTTCCAAACATTATTTCTTTCAAAATTTTCTAACTCTTCTTGCATGGCATTAATCCAAGATTCATTAGTGAGTGCGTGTGATATATCCTTGGGTTCAAAAGAAGCAACAAAAGTATAATGAGAATGAGAGTTTGGATCACAAAACCTAGACCAAGTGACTCGTTCATGCAAGCTTCCAATGATTTGTTGTGGAGGATGACTTTTGAGTACTCGGAGGGGAGTAGACACTTCACAAGCACCTTCTTCTTCATGTTCGGACCTTTGATTAGGAGAGCTTGTTGATTGAGGAAGGTCCGAACCAGCAGTAGTGACTGTTGGTGCTGGTTGTGGTGCAAAATCAGCAGCTTGATCGTTATTTACTTCCGAGTTTTCGGGCAGCAGCACCACTTCTTCATCTTCTTCAATAAAAATACTCTCCCCCTGCGGATATGGATCCGGACCTGCAATTCGGAGCTAGTACTTGGGCTAGCTTCATCAAAAGAAACCTCGCAAGTTTCCATAATTTTGTTAGTGTCAAGTAAAAGCACACGGTAGTCTCTAGTATGAGATAGATAACCAAGAAACATGCCATCAACAGATCTAGCTTCAAATTTATCAAGATTACCATGTTTCTTAACAAAGCATTTGCAACCAAAAACCCTAAAAGTGTGTAACACTAGGCCTATGTCTAAACCGGAGCTCATATGGGGTTTTTCCAAGCTTAGCACGCAAGAAAACACGATTTGAGACATAACAAGCGGTTGCAATTGCATCAGCCCAAAATTTCCTAGGAGTTTGATATTCATCAAGCATAGTCCTAGCCATCTCAACTAAGGTCCTGTTCTTTCTTTCTACGACACCATTTTGTTGTGGTACATAGGGTGAAGAGTATTGATGATCTATTCCATTTTCAGCACAAAAGTGATCAAAGGATTGGTTTTTAAATTCAGTTCCGTTATCACTTCTAATTGCTTTTAATGACCCTGGGTGATCAATAGATAATCTAAGAAATAAAGTTCTAAAATGACTAAAAGCTTCATTCTTAGATGCCATAAAATAAACCCAAGAATATCTGGAATAATCATCAACAATCACAAGCACATACCATTTACCTCCACAGGATTGAACACGTGCCGGACCTACTGTGTCAAGATGTAAAAGTTGTCCCGGTTCAGCTGTCATGGTCATTGTGAGAGGAGCATGTGAACCTGCAACAAACTTAGCATGTCTACAAGAAGAGCACACAATATCATTGTCCTTTTTAAGCATCGGCAGCCCATGTATGCGATCGAGAGCACTAACACGAGTGAGATGATCAAAACCTATGTGACCAAGTCTACGATGCCAAAAATATAGATCCTTTGTATCATTAGCAACTAGACACCGATGCTTAGAAGTTGAAAAATCAAAATCAGCTTTAAAAACTCTTCCAAACCTAGACATGTTAAACAAAAGCTCACCTTTTGAATCTACAACCTTGCAGCAATTTTTAGCAAAGCTAACCTCTAGATTTTCATCTAGCAATTGTGAAACTGAAAGCAAGTTGTATTTCAAATATTTAACAAGTGCCACATCTTTCAAAGTGTAGAGATTGTTTACTCTAACTGAACCTTTAGCAATTATGGGAGTAGAAGAGTTATCGGCGAAAGTAACATTTTCTACACGTGACACAAAAGAGAGAGAGGAGAACCATTCTTTGTTACCGGTCATGTGGCGTGAGCAACCTGAATCCACAATCCAAATGTTCTCCTTCCTCAAATGTGAAACCTACACAGCAGCACAATACGTTGATGACTCAATACTGGGGTTAGTTAAAAGACTTTTAGGAATCCAGTACTGAGTCACACGACGTCCAGCAGGAATAACATGCGAAAGCTGAGAAGGTACAGCAGGTTTATGAGCCAAACATCGAAAATTTTTGTTCCCAACTACTGACTTAGAAGATGTGTTATATGTAGCACAAAAAACAGTAGGTCCGGGAGCAAGTTTTTGACTCATTACAGCAGGTTGCAAGCTCCGAACATTCGGTCTAGCAGATTTTGCTTGGTTGTTATGTGATCTAGCAAGTATTCTTTGTTTCTTATCGTGTTTAGCTAGTCTATAACAAAAATCCATGACATGACCATCTCTACCACAGTAGGTACAATGAAAAATAACCTTACTATCATGTCTAGATGAGCAAGCAACACGTTTATTAGAACCCGAATGGGACAGTACTCCTGCAGATTTGAAAATCACCTCTTTTTGTCTAGGAGCTGTTTGAATCAAACCACTTCCTAATGACTTTACAGCTTTAGGTGAGTGTGCCTTAGCATGAGCATGAGAATTAAAACCTAAACCAGTTTTATCATTACAAGACTTGGAAGAATTCAGCAGCAATTTTAGGTTCTTATTTGCATTAGAAAACCGATCTAGTGTCCTATGCATGTCATCAAGTTTATTGGACAGATCAAAGCAGTTTTCACATGAAGTTTTTCCTTTTAGTTTGCAATTTGAACAATATTTAACTTCATGCACACGTAAAGCATTGTTCAAAATAGAAATCTCATTCATAGCATCATTTAGTTTCTTATTCAGATCATCACATGAAGAACAATGCAAATCAATTGTAGAACAACAAGCATCTTTCAAATTTTTATCATTAAGTGCAGCAAGCTCTTTGTTCTTTTCAATTTCAAGTTCAAGTTTATCAAGTGTAGATGCGTGTGCACTTCTTAAAGAGGATAATTGTTCATAAATTAAATCACATGAGGAACAAGAATCATCACTAGGAATCAAAGTTTTTAAAACGATTAATTTCAGATTCTAGTGATTCAATTTTAACAGCATTGTTCCTAAGTTTTTTATCCTTTTTCTTTAATATAACAGTGGCACGATAAATAGCATCAAATATTTCTTCACAAGTGGGACATACCTCTTCATCGTCGCTGTTGTGTTCTGCCTCCTCGGAGCTTGAACTTGACTTGCTCGCCATGCAGCACATATTTGCCATAGCTTCTTCATCTTCATCACTACCGGTGTCCACATCACTTGAGCCGAAATCTTGAAGTGCAGAGATCATACTATGCACTATGTTGCGCATTGATAAATCTTTCTTCTTCTTATTCTTTGCAAACGATTTCTTCGGCCTTGTTTGCTTTTCTTCACGTGAAGTCGGACCTGAAAGGTTAGGGCACTCCGTACGAAAATGTCCTGTCTTACCACATTCAAAACACTGTTGAGGTCCGGAGCTTCTCTCCTTCTAGTTCCCACATTTTGCAATGCTTTTCAGAACCGAGTAGAGATGAGTGCAAGCTCCTCCTCTGGAAACTCTTCAATCTGTTCAAGGGTTAGAGAGGACAGCAAAGAGAGTGCACCACTAGATGATGATTGACTAGAACTAGACATGTCACGTTGCGAAACAAATGCAATAGACTTGTTGGGGTTTTTACGATAGATGATGTCAATTTCATGAGTTTTCAATTTAGAATAAAGCACGTCTAAAGTAAGAGAACTCATGACAGTAGATTCACAAATAGATATAACTTTCATCTCCCAAATTGACATATCTAATGCTCCTAACAATTGTCTAGCATTTTCAGCATCTGAAAAGTTAACATTGACACTACGCAAGTTGCTGAGAATTTTATTAAAGCGAGCAAATAGGTCGTCAATTGACTCACCGGGTTGCATCTCAAAACACATGTATTCTTTCTTGAACATATCTTGCCTTACCTCCTTGATCGTATTGGATCCTTCATGGTAGTCACAAAGAGCATTCCAAACATCATATGCAGATCGGAGGTGTGCAACACGGTCGAAGTCGCTTTGAGTCAATCCTTGGATGATCAAGTTGCGAGCCTTGTTGTTGTTGTCAACATATCTCATGTTCGCAGCCGTAACTTGATCGTTGGGTGGTACATCGAAGTTCCGGTAGACCTTTTCCCATATGGCAAAGCCTTGCGCCTGTATGTAGGCCTCCATCCGCGCCTTCCAAACCTGAAAATCGATGCCATTGAAGACACAAGGTTTTGCGGAGTACTTCTCCATGATGGTTAGTCAAAACACGTGCAAATCACAAAGATTAGAGCACCTTGGCTCTGATACCAATTGTAGGATCGAAGAGCACGTGAAAAGCTACCAGAGGAGGGGTGAATGGTAGATTAAAACTTTTCGCAGCGGAAACAACAAAAACCCCTCAGCAAAAAATCAATCGGTTAAAGAAACCGTGTGTGCAAGTGTTTTCAAACGTGTTCATCCGTGACAAATCAAGTAGAGAGGTAGAGAATCAAGTCACGGATCTAATGCAACATGAATCACTTGAAAACACGAAGTAAAACTTGAGATACATTCAAAACATTAAACGAAGATCAATCTGTTCTACCCGATATAAAACAGATCTGCAATGCTGCAAAGAAACTCGTGTATCTCAAAAACTACAGATCTGAAGCTCGTGAAAATTTCACAGATGATAGATAATTGAGTTGTGAAGACAACACAAAAAGAATCACGTCAATCGGATCTGTAAAACTCGAGTTATGAACAAAATACCCAAGCAACGTCGGTCTGTCCAGAAACTCGGCGAGAAAGACTTGACGAAAAACAAATCGGACGAACAAGGCACAAAAGCTCCTCGAAACTATGAACTTTATTCAATAGAAACACAAGAGGAACAGCCCAAAGTTCTCTACCCACGAGAGCTCTGGCCTCCCTTGCTTTTATAGCCAGCCCTCAGGCTAAACAATCCAATCTAGGACTCCTACTCCTAATTGGACTCGTATCCTAACTTACAATAACTGCTCAAGACTCTCCTATTCGCAGATAGAAGCAATCGTGAGACTTTCAAACACCTTAGGAACGTCCTAAATATTCCTAAAACAACTCAACTTCGTGCCTAGCATGAAATCCTATCATAACCAACTCAAATCTTCCATATTTAAGCCATATCCGACTCAGCCTCAGCCTGATTACGCAATCCAGCCGGTTGGACCTTTCCGACCAATTCTTTACGTCCACTTCTCTTCATCACGCCTTGGAACAATGTTGCCATGTCCATGCACTCCTTGCACACGTGCAAACACCTTCCAAAGACGTACACGCAACCTTCATATGCACTGCCCTTGATCCAAACATGCTGCGCGACCTCCCGATCAACTCAACCACAGCTCCTCCCGAACTTGGTTGTTGGAACCTCATCTCCTCCCTGTGACTAGTCCAAGGATCCCGTCACCAGCCATGTCTTGAACTCAAGCAACACCTGCACATGAATAAACAACCAATTCTTCCGAGCACAAGTCCTCGACTTGACTCATGTTAGTTTGAAAACCACAACACCTTACATGAGCACATCACATAAGCATGTTGCAAACCATATCAAATGATAACAGCCATAACCACCAAAACACACCAAAAACTTAGCAAATTAATACTAAGCAAACCTTCCCATAAAGCATGTTTGAAACATTGCGAGTTAAAAGCAAAAACAAGACGCTGCAGTTCTACGAGTTGAACTTCACGGGAGCTCCCTAAAAACAAGCTCCGGACCTCACAGAAGCTCTCCGGACCTTGCAGGAGCTCTCCGGACCTTCCGTCGGACCTTGCCAACACTTGGCGGACCTAACAAAGAACTTGTTGGACCTTGCCACAGAAGAATGTTTTGGCAATATTCAAAACTTTGAATGTTAATGCTAACTTTTATCCTAATTGCCAATGTATTCAGCACACATAGGTCTCACAGTCCGGCTCTGCGGCCACGTGGCAGGCCCGGAGCTCTCCTCTGAGGAGAGGGAGGTCCGGCCCCCCAGGACACATGGAGCCTTCAGAGCTCTCCCCGCGGAGGGGGAGCCGCTCTGTTGGCCACGTGGCGGGCCCGGAGCTTTCCTCTGAGGAGAGGGAGGTCTGGCCCCGCGGGACACGTGGCACCCTCGGAGCTCTCCCCGCGGAGAGGGGCGAGGTCCTTAGGCAGTTTCCCCTGTGCACGGGGGTACCCCATATTGAGGGTAACGACAGTGGCCCCCGGGCCCATCTCGGGGGAGATAGCGAGCCCTAGGTGGGGCCCCCGTCTCTTCTACTTCGCGCACCTTCTCAAAGATCCTCTTTGACCATTGCCAGAGCACGAACAGGCACAGGGTCGTGGGAGCGTGAGCCCTGCTTGATGGCTGATTTTACTGCGGCGGTTCCCAAGGCTACCACTTCTGCACGTAGCAGCGCCTTTTCGGGAACCACCGAAGCGCCCTGCTGGCTCGACTTCTTGGGAGACTGACTTCTTGGCCCCACCGCTTCTGCTGGACGGCTCGGGTCCAATTGTCATCGACGCTTGTCTTGGAGCTAAAGCGGTTGCCGCAAGCAGCGTATTCGAAGAGTTTCGAATCATTTTGAATCGCGCCTGGGAAGTTTAAAAGGGGATCTTACCCGCATCACGGCTTCCCTTCGCACTTCCCTACGCTTGAACCTTCCTTGTTTCTTCGAGCTCTTGCGCCCTTGTCTTCCAAGTTCTTGAGCTTCCGTCGGCCATGGCTTCCAACCTGCCTCCGCCGTGCCTTATCCGATCGGCTGAGCCCGGGACGGTGCGCAAGCTGCTGGGCTGGCGCGCGGAGGAGCAGAAACACTGGCTCCGGCGGGGATCTATCCCCCTGTTCCTGGAGAAGGCGGAGATAGTCTTCTTCACCGCCTATGCCTTGGCGGGGTTCGTCCCGCCAATCTCTTCTTTCTTCGTGACGCTGCTGGAGACATACGGTCTCCAGCTTCAACACCTGTCCCCCAATTCCTTAGCGATGGCCGCCGTCTTCATGAACTTTTGCAAAATGTTCGTGGGGGTGCGCGCCTCGGTGACGCTCTTCCGCCACTTCTTCGTGCTGCGGACGACCGGGCGCGGG
Source organism: Neostapfia colusana (assembly GCA_030760725.1). Classification (NCBI taxonomy): domain Eukaryota; kingdom Viridiplantae; phylum Streptophyta; class Magnoliopsida; order Poales; family Poaceae; genus Neostapfia; species Neostapfia colusana. The sequence goes on along the minus strand of JASWHV010000005.1, from coordinate 30,011,322 downwards.
CCGAAGAACCAGCTGGGGGCGTACTACTTCCAGCATCGCTGCAAGGACCCGAAGGCCTCTGGGTATCTTCTGCCCTTCAGCGCGGCGAGGTGGGAAAACTGGAGGGAGAACTGGGTGATCGTGCAGACCGACGAGCATGATCACCTTCAGCTGCCAACTGTCGGCCCGACCACCGAGCGTCGCTTCTGGGAGGAGATCCCGGAGCTGGAGCCAGAGTACGCGCCGGTCCTGGAGCGGATCCGGTTTCTGGCCAACGAGGGGCTGACGTCCCTGATGGTGCTGATAGACTTCCTATCACACTGCATTGTGCCCTTGCAACAGCGCAGCCGCCCGGCGTGGTACTACACCGGCGAGCACGACTGCACCAGATTGGAGACGGGTCTCGGCTCCGACCCATCTTAGGAGATGTTGTATGAGATGTTAGCAAGGGTGAGCGGCGACTTCATCAGCGGCGGCGACCTCAATTTCCCGGCCTCCTGCACTCCCCTCTTCTTGGAGCCGCAGCGGAGGGCGGAGTTGCTGCGGAAGATGCCGAACCTTGACGACATCGGGATCGCCGTGCGTCAGGTTGGGGATGCCTTCCGGGTGGATCTCGATCCCTGGGGTCGAGCGCTCCGGAGTGGAACGCGAGGCGTCAGCTGCTGCCCAACCCGCACCGAGGGCGAGGGCGCTGTTTGTGCCGAGCCAGGGGACCGGGGTGCCCTTGCGCCCATCTTCAGGAGGCGCTGGTTCGTCGGGCGGTGACCCCAAGAGGCCTCGGGTCTTTCGCTCCGACGGGGCTCCTCTCGGACAGCGGCGGTCCGAGGAGCTCCGGGCGTCCCGCCTTCCTTCTTCAGGCGGAGGAGCTTCGAGGAGGGACGCCGGTGGTGCGATGCCCGGGGGTGAGCCGAGGGCTTAGGCGCCTCGGTCAGCGAGCGTCCCGGATGCAGGTTTGGCAGGCGGTGGCGCCGGAAGGAGCAGCGCTGGGGCTCATCCGGGGGCACTGGCGCCCCGGGCCTCAGGAGCTGGATCGGCGAGCAGCGCTAGATGCGCTGCCGACGGGGACCCTACTGCTCCGCCTCCTAGGGGGGCTCCGGACGTGCCTTCTACTCCGCAGGTCCGGGTACCTGCGGCGCAAGCGCAGGCGGCGGCGGCAGGCTCCGATGGTTCTGCCCCGGCTCGGAAGCCACGGCTCCATGCCCGTTGGAGCGCTCGCGTCCCTCGGTAAGTGTTGTTCTTTCCGGGTTTTAGAACTAGCGTTCTATTCTCTTTTTCTTAGCCTGAGAGCTTCCCATGTTGGCAGGGACTCATCGGCTGCCGGGGGCGAGTCCGTTCCTCGGCCATCTCCGGCTAGTGGAGGATCTGTGCCGCAGCGCCCGGAAGCTGCGGCGGCTTTGCCGGCCCCCAAGTCAGCGCAGGCTTCTTTTGTGCTGGCGGGATCGACCCCTGCGGTGGCGGCTGCACCTGTTTGCCCCCTTTCGCCAGCTTGGAAGCCGGCGGTTGCTGAGGGCTCAGCGGAGCCGGCTGGCGGCGTCCGACTCTCTGGTGCTGAGGCGGGAGGAGCAGCTGCAGGTCCTCCGGCGGGCGGCGAGAAGGGGCGCGTCGAAAGCGGTCCTGCTCCGGCGCCTGTTTCTCCAGACCGGCGCCTTATCGCGGTCTCTTTGCATGCTGCAGCGCCATCGCCTCCTTCTGAGGATGATGTGATGGAGGAAGTCGGGGGCGCGGCTTCGGCCTCTGCCCCTGGCAGACGCCTTGGAGCTTGCCCAGACGAGCGTCTGGCAGGTCCTGCCCGCGCTCGAGCGTGAGCGGGAGGCGCAAGCTGGGGAGAGGAACCGCCTCCTCAGCTGGGGGCACCTCCTGAGGCAGCGGACTCAGGAGGCTAGGTCGGAGCTCGACTCGAGGCAGTAGAGGCTTGATGCCATGAAGGTGCTCCTCGACACTCAGAAGAGGGCCGTCGATCGTATAGACTCCGAGACCCGGCGGCTCCACCAGGAGACCCGCGAGGCTTACGCCAGGGCCGAGGCGTGCTCCACTGCCATGGAGGAGCTGTGGCTGCAGTTGGCACGCCGCGAGTGCGCCATCACGGATCGGGAGCGTGCGGTGGCGGCCGAGGAGAAGAAGGTTGCCGCATGGCTGAAGGCCAGCGAGGGCGAGCTGAAGGCCCGGGCTGGGGAGCTGGAGGTTCGGGAGGCAGCTCTGGCCGAGAGGGAGGAGCAGGCCTCCCGGGAGCATCAGGCGGTGCTGGACCGCGAGTTAGCAGCTGACTTCCGGGCGTCGGAGTTGGAGCAGCTCACCAAGGATCTCCAGCTCCGGGAGGACTCTCTGGGAGCCAAGGAGAAGAGATTCTCCGAGGAGGGACTCGCCGCCCTGCTGGCAGTCCGCCAATAGGTGGAAAACCTCCAGGCTTCGCGGTCCGTCGAGGCCCGAGCAGTCTGGAACTTTGTCAGCCAGGCGGGGTCCACCCTGGTACCCCTCAGCTTCAGCCCCGTGAGGACTGAGGCTCCGGCGCAGGAGGTGACCGAGGTGATCCCGGCGCTCGAGTCCATCGGTGCCAAGCTGTACAGGCTCGAGGCCGTGATCGCCGATGAGCTTGAGTCAGAGGGACGGGGCTTGGCGAAGGAGGTCGCCACGCACGTGCTGGTGTGCTTCCGGAGCCGGGATCCTTCCCTCTCTCTGGAGCCAGTAAGACTGGGCCCCGTCGTCGAGCGGGAGGAAGCTGCCAGAGTTGAGGTCAGGGACGTGGCCGCCCTTGTCGCCTCCAGGTTCCAGCGGGAGTCCGGGGACTCCTAAGTAGTCGCCCCTGCGGCCGGAAGGCCTTGTATCTTATCTTTTTTGCTTTTGTTGAGTCTGTAGCCCAGCTCATGGAGCTTTGAATGAATGAATAGACTCTTAATTATTGTGTCTGTTCCTTATCTTCTTCTTGGCTTGGCCTGCCCGAGTCCTTAGCTCTGCAAGGTACTCGGAGGTCTTCACCAATCTTGAAGCCTTGCACAGACACCTTCCTCGGATCCTTGTTATGTTAAGGGCCCAAGGGGTCTTCGGAGCTCGCACCGTGAGGACGGGGGGAGGTCCGACTCTGCTGCCCACGTGGCGGACCCGGAGCTCTCTTCTTAGGAGTGGGTGGTCCGGTCCCACGGGGCACGTGGAGCCTTTGGAGGTCGCCCCTGCGGAGGGGGCGAGGTCCGGCTCTGCCGACCACGTGGCAGGCCCGGGGCTATCCTCTGAGGAGAGTGGAGCTCCGGCCCCGCCAGACATGTGGGGCCTTCAGAGCCCGCCCCTGCGGAGGGGGGAAGGGTCCGGTTCCTCCGGTCATGAGCTGGAGTAGTCAAGATCTCTGATCTCCCTTCGCGCGGTCCCCATAGTGGCCCTCCGGTAGTTGTGGCCAATGGATTGGGCACACCTACCATACTCCTGCAGGGGAGCTAAAGCCAGGAGGTCCTGCACACAAGTAGAGGAAACGTAATACTCCTCAGGGGCTCTCCCTCAAGGAGAGCTAGATGTACGGTGAGCATACATGGAAAGTGCGGTCATAAAAATTAATGCGTAATTTAAATGAGCACAAGGGTAAGAGTGTGGCAGGACAGGTTTCTTTCCATATAAATATCCATAGGAGGAAGGCAGGCTAAACATGGAGACAACGACCCGCCCCATTAAGAAGGGAAGCAAGACTCTACGCGCTTAGGGTCGGAACCAGGCCAAGCTGAAACGTAGTCCTGGACCGTCCCCTGGGACTTAGCTGTTCCGAGCGCTGTTCCCGGATCTATGGGATTTATTACAGAAATAAAAAGAATTGTCCTACTACTGCTCTAGGGATAGAACTTACGGAGGTGTTCTATGTTCCAAGGGTTCCGGAGCGGATCCCCATCCTTGGTGGAGAGGCGTACGCACCCGGGGCGGCAAACTTTTATGACTTGGAAGGGACCTTCCCGGCTGGGGGAGAGTTTGTTGGTCCCTTCGCGAGAAAGTATGCGCCGCAGTACCAGGTCGCCCTCTTGCAGCTCCCGAACATGCACGGACCTTTGGTGGTAGCGCCAGAGCGTCTGCCGGTACCATGCGTTGCGGAGCACCGCGTGTAATCGAGCCTCGTCGACGAGGTCGATGTCTTCACGCCGGAGGTTGTCCTGCGCGGCTTCGTCGTAAGCTCGGACACGGAGAGACCCCATAGTGATCTCTGGGGGAAGCACAGCTTCGGCCCCATACACCATGAAGAAGGGTGTCTCCCCAGTGGCCCGACTTTGGGATGTCCAGTTAGCCCACAGTGTGCTCGGAAGCTCGTCCACCCACTTGGCACCATGTTTCTTCAAGCCGGCATAGGTGCGAGTCTTGTGGCCCAGAAGGATCTCAGTGTTGGCCCTCTCGACTTGCCCATTGCTCTTTGGGTGAGCAACGAAGGCATAGCACACCTGGATGCCAAGGTCTTCGCAGTAGTCTTGGAATGCTGCGCTGGTGAACTGGGTCCCGTTGTCGGTGATGATTCTGTTCGGGACCCCGAACCGGCAGACGATTGACTTGATGAACTTGACTGCAGATTTCTTGTTGATAGTGATGACGGGTGTAGCTTCCGGCCACTTGGTGAACTTGTCGATGGTGACGTAGAGGTACCGGAACCCCCCGACGGCTTTGGGGAATGGCCCCAGGATGTCCAACCTCCACACCGCGAACGGCCACGAGGGTGGGATCATCTGTACCGCCTGAGCCGGTGTGTGGATCTGCTTGGCGTGGAACTGGCACGCCTTGCAGCTCTTGACCAGCTTGACGGCATCCCGGAGTGCTGTCGGCCAGTAGAAGCCATGCCGGAAGGCTTTACCGACAACCGTGCGTGAGGAAGAGTGACTCCCACATTCGCGTCCATGAATCTCAGCGAGCAAGTCGCAGCCTTCCCCCTTGGTTATGCACCGCAATAGGATGTGGTTGGCGCCACGCCGGTAGAGATCCCCTTCTACCAGCGCGTTTCTTTTAGCCATGCGCACGATCCGTTCAGCGGATACACGTTCATCAGGGAGGATATTCTCTTTCAAGTAGTCCCGGATCTCCATGATCCATGCATCGGGTCTGACTTGAGCTTCTGGATCTTGAGCACTGGGTAGCACGGAGTCCCCAGTGACACTTACGATCCTTGGTGGCGTCCATGGTAGCAGGGCCGCCGGGACTGCCAGCTTCGAGGTGCTGGTCCAGCCCCCTTCGCCCGGCTCGGCAGGCCGGGCTGTGGGCCGCAGCAACGTCCTCTCGAAGACTCCATCAGGCACGGGGGCTCCGGTGGAGGCCTTCGTTGAGAGGTCGTCAGCCGCGGCATTGCCAGCGCGCGGTACATGGCGCAGGTCCAAGGCGAGGAAGTATTTCTCCAGCATCTGCACGTGGAGCAGATAAGCAGCTAGTTGTGGGTCATTGCAGGAACATTCACCCTTGACTTGCTTGATGACTAGCTGGGAGTCGCCCTGTGCCAACAACTGGCGAGCGCCCAGAGACAGGGCTGTCTTCAGGCCAAATATGAGTACTTCATACTCTGCCATGTTGTTGGTTGCCTTGAAATTGAGACGCACCATGTACCCAAACTGCTCCCCCAATGGCATGAGAAGAAGTATGCCGGCACCGGCCCCCTGCTTTCGTGAGGATCCGTCGAAGAAGAGCGTCCAGTGAGGCCCGGTGAAGGCCGGAGCTCGGTGCATTGGTTCACCGTCTTCGTGGCCCCCTGGGTTGCTCGTTGTTGGCGTCCACTTGGCCACGAAGTCAGCCAGTGCTTGGCTCTTGATCGCGTGGCGAGGAAGGAAGTCCATCTCGAACTCCGCCAACTCCGCTGCCCAATTAGCGACATTGCCAGCCGCGTTGGGGCTGTGAAGAATGGCCTTCAGCGGGTATGAGGTGACCACCGAGATCCGGTGGGCTTGGAAGTAGTGGCAGAGCTTCCTGGACGCCACGAGTACTGCATACAGTAGCTTGTGGACCTCCAGGTACCTTGTCTTGGCGTCGTGGAGGACTTCGCTGATGTAGTAGACAGACCTATGGATGGTCCCGGACCCTCCCCCTGGGCCTGAGATGTCTTCCTCCATTGACTCAGGCCGACAGGAGATAGATGGGTCCGGGGGAGCCTCCGGGAGCAGGGACCCGGGGGCTTCTAGGCCGTCTTGGACCTCCGGGATGTCGTCTTGTTCTCCTAGGAGGTCCCTTTGGACCTATGGAGGGTTATCATGGAGCTCCGGGAGGTCCCGTTGGACCTCCGAGAGGTTGTCTTGGAGCTCGAGAGGTCTCATTGGACCTCCGGGAGGTCACCTTGGAGCTCCGGGAAGTCGTCTTGAGTCTCCGGGGTCTCCTGGTGCTTGTCTTCTGCTACAGGAGCAGGCTGCGGTGATGAGGGGTCCGGCCGCTCTGCGACGAGGACCATGCTCACCACCTCTGTTGTTGCCGCGATGTAGAGCAGCAAGTGCTCTTCGGGCTCAGGGGCTACCATGATGGGTAGGGTCGTCAGGAGCTGCTTCAACTCCTGGAATGCTTCCTCTGCTTCGTCGGTCCAAGCAAAAGGACCGGATTTGCGCAGGAGCTTAAAGAAGGGAAGTGCCTGCTCTGCTAGCCTCGGTATAAACCGACTCAGCGCGACTAGGCATCCCGTGAGTTTCTGGACATCCTTGATGCGGGCGGGGGGCCGCGTCAGGTCGATGGCCTTGATCTTCTCTGGGTTGGCCTCAATCCCTCAGTGTGAGACCAGTAATCCTAGGAGCTTCCCAGAGGATACGCCGAACACACATTTGTCGGGGTTCAGCAAAGTGCGCGTGGAGCGCAGTTTGTCAAAGACTAGAGCTAGGTTATCTAACAAGGATGAGCTCTGCCTGACTTTGACAACGATGTCATCGACATACACCTCAACTAAGTCTCTTATTAGCTCTCCAAAGATTTTGTGCATAGCACGTACAAAGGTGGGGAGAGCATTCTTTGGACCATAAGGCATAGAGACATAACAATACAGGTCGTCTACTGTGATGAAAGAAGTGTGTTCTTCATCTTCTCTAGACATAGGGATTTGATGAAAGCCCGAGTAGGCGTCTAGGAAGCATAGCATATCACAGCCTGATGTAGAGTCTACTATTTGATCTATTCTAGGAAGAGGGAATGGATCTTTGGGACATGCCTTATTGAGACTGGTGTAGTCGATGCACATCCGGAGCTTCCCGCCGGCCTTCGGGACGACGACGGGGTTCGCCAACCACCGGGGATGGTGGACTTCCCGTATGAAGCCAGCGCCCAGCAGCTTCTTGATTTCTTCACGGATGAAGTTTTGCCGCTCGATGGACTGCTTGCGGGGCTTCTGTTGGACTGGCCGGGCGTCAGGGAAGATCTTCAGATGGTGCTCGATCAGCTCCCTAGGGATCCCCGGCATTTGCGACGGTTGCCATGCAAACACGTTAACGTTGTGCCGGAGGAAGGTGATGAGCGCGCCTTCCTATTTGCTGTCTAGGCCCCCGGCTACCCGGGTGGTCTGGGCAGCATCAGCGCCGACTTGGACGACCTTCAGGGGGACGTCGCCCTCGTCGAGGGGTTGCACGCGGGGTGCTGAGGTCGAGGCACGGTGGCGTGCACTCGGGTGGAGCTGACCCGGTTCTGCACCGCTAAGGGCTGGCGCTCGGGCTGCTGCAAGTGCTTGGAGCTTCTCCAAGGCTGACACTGCAGCAGAGCGGTATCCACGAATCTTGAGAATGCCTGTTGGTGTAGGCATCTTCAAGATGAGGTAGCCGTAGTGGGCTACTGCCATGAACCGGTACAGGACTGGCCTGCCGATGATGGCGTTGAAGGGGAGGTCAATCTCCGCCACGTCGAACAGAATGTACTCTGTTCGATAGCTGTCCGGTGCCCCAAAGGTCACCGGAAGGCTGATGTTGCCGTAGGGGACGACCTGTCCCGGACCTACCCCTGAGAACGGGCTCGATGGGGTGAGCTTGGCCATTGGGATCTGCAGCTTCTGGAGAGCTGTGCGGCTGATGAGGTTCAGCCCAGCCGTGCCATCTACCAGAATATGGTACATCTTCACGTTGGCGATGGTGGGCACTACCAAGAGCGGTATCTTGCCGGCCCCAGCCATGTTCCTGGGGCAGTCGGTGGCGTTGAAGCTGATGGAGGTTCCCATCCACTTGAGGTGCGGCGCAGCACTTGGGAGAGGAGCCACCGACTCTACTGTTTTGCGCAGAGTCTTGACTGCGCTTCAGGACAAGGGGTCAGAGGACCCAACGTAGATGACGTAGAGCGCCTTCCGGCGCTCGTCGTCGCTGGAGCTGGAGTCCTCACGGTTGTGCTCCGCCTTCACGGCGCGTTGAGGCTCCTGGAACTCCGTCTGGTGGTCGACGTAGTCTTGGGCATCGACCTTCTGCTTGCCCTCCCTTTGACGGAAGGGAGGGGCGTCAGTACGCGGCTGCTTCCCCCTGTGGAAGCGCTCCGCGAGCTTCTGGATCTCCCGGCACTCAGCAGCAGTATGGCTGCTGGTGTTGTGCACGGGGCACGGCTCGCCTTGGTCACCGTCTGGGGCTGGTGACTGTCGCGACATCTTGTCGGGGCGAGGCCCCCGAGCTCCAGTTGGTCATGCAGCTGCTGTAACTGGAGCTTCGGTCGGCAGCATGATCTTGCCGCCGGCCTTCTTGACCTTTCTGCCGCTCCCATGGGGAGCAGCATTTGGTCTGGGCTGTTCTCCGTCTTCGGAGACTGGCTGTGAGTGCCAGTTTCGCCCTTCTGTTGCCCTGGCGCACTTGTCTGCCAGGCTGAAGAGCTCTGAGACGTCGCACACTTCTCTGGTCGCGAGCTTCTCGAGCATCTTCTTGTCCCTTACACCCTGTCAGAACGCCACCACCACAGAAGCATTCTGGATATGGGGGATGGTATTTCGCACCTAGGAGAACCGCTGGATGAATGAGCGCAGCGTCTCTCCAGGTTGTTGTTGGATGGCATGGAGGTCGAGCTCCGTGCCAGGCCGGGTGTAGGAGCTGCCGAAGTTTGCAGTAAACTGCCGGCAGAACTCTCCCAGGAGGTTATGGAACCCTGGGGGAGGTTCATGAGCCAAGACCGTGCTGGGCCGGTCAAGGCGACGGGGAAGTAGTTGGCCATGACGGCCTCATCCCCTCCTGCAGCAAGGATGGCGGTGGAGTAGATCTGGAGGAACTCCGCCGGGTTGACGCTGCCGTCGTATTTCTTGGGCAGGTGCGGCCAGAACTTGCGCGGCCACTTCGCAAAGCGAAGGTGTGGCGCCAGGGCCGCACATCCTGCTCCTGTTGCTGCAGGTGTTGGTGCCGCGAACGCTTGGTCCGCTGTTGGCACCATGTACCCCGGCATGGGCAAAGGTGCACCATAAACCGGGGGCGCCATTTGCAGGGCATATGGCTGACGCATATGCTGCATGGCGTATGCCTGAGGCAGAGATCGCGTAGTGAATGTCTGCGGCCCAGGCTGGGTCGAGGCGGTCGACATGCTGTCGCTGGCCTCTTGGTTGCGACGCCTTTCTCGGCGTCTCTCGATGGTCATGCGGGCGTCTTCGTCCAGGTGACATCGCTCCAGCTCTGACCTCAGGTCCGTAGATGGGAGCCTGGCAGAGCAGGAGTCTGCCGTCTGCCCGTCAACCGTCGGCGTGCGCGTCAGCGACACACCTAGTTGACCGGAACGTCGTCCCCGCCGAAGTTGAGGGTTGGCGGCAGCAACGACGAGACGGTCGACGTCGCGAATCCACTGTTGGGTCACTGCTTGAGGCACATCCCCAGCGGGTGGATTGCGCAGAAGCGCTCGTGCTGCAGCTAGTGCGCTCCCATGGGAGACAATAGCTGCTGCAGCAGATCTTGGGCTTGCTGGAGTCTGCGCTGCCGGAGTCGGCTGCTGGTTTCCAGCTTGCACCGACACAATCCGTCCTGAGTGTGTCGAGACGTAGTCCCCGCTGGTCACCGTTCGTCGTGAACGCGGGCGAGGAGATCTTGCCGCTGAAGGAGGCTTCGTCATCTTCATCGGTGAAAGCTCATCGTGCAAGGGAAAAGCCCCCTACCTGGCGCGCCAAATGTCGAAGTGTGTCGTCGACACTTCCCCCAGGCCTGCACTGGGCTGCCCACGGAGGTTCTTTTTCGGAGGAGCTAGTCACTCACGGAGAGCTTACGCGTTGGGGACGATCAAAGGAGAAGGATTGACACAGAGGTTTTTTACGTGGTTCAGGCCGCCGGAGCGTAAAACCCTACGTCCACGGTGAGCAGAGATGCTCGTTGTATTGCTTGAGTGTTGAGCGTGTGAGTGAGCAAGAAGCCTAATGGAGTTTGAGCTGCTGGAGTGCGAACCCCTTGCAACGTTGCCTACCCGAGCCTTTTATAGTCCAAGACTTGGGCGGCTTACAAGGTGGGCCCGGGACTCAACAGGTGGTCCCGGGGAGATTGGTTGCCATCTACCGTATCCTGCAGTTACGCCGGTAGTTGTCTCTGGTCCCGGGGAGATTGCTTGCCATCTACCGTATCCTGCAGTTACGCCGGTAGTTGTCTCTGGCGAGTGCTTCTGAGTCTTCGTCTTGCCGCCCTGCCCACGATGCAAGCTAAGCGTAGTGGTTGATGACGGCAGGGGTGGCAGGGGATGTCTTGTCGCTGTGTTTATTGGTGTAGAGCCTCTGACGTGGCCTGCCAGTCTTCACTGCGATGCGACTGGGCACAACGGCTTCTGACAGCGGCGTGCTCCACATCTCCGCACCTTGGGAAGGCGTGGCTCTTGAATACCTTGTACGGACAAGGTATGGCGTGTCTTTACTCTTGCTGCCTACCGCGCGGGGGCAGGTAGAGCTGTTCTGCTGGCCACGTGAAGCGCCCGGAGCTCTCCTCTGAGGAGAGGGAGGTCCAGCCCCATTGGACACGTGGAGCCTTCGGAGATCTCGCCGCGGAGGGGGGAGGTCCGGCTCTGCTGGCCACGTGGCGGGCCCAGAGCTCTCCTCTGAGGAGAGGGAGGTCCAGCCCTGCTGGACACGTGGAGCCTTCGGAGCTCTCCCCGCGGAGGGGGAGGTCCGGCTCTGTTGGCCACGTGGCGGGCCCGGAGCTTTCCTCTCAGGAGAGGGAGGTCCGGCCCCGCGGGACACGTGGCGCCCTCGGAGCTCTCCCTGCGGAGAGGGGCGAGGTCCTTAGGCAGTTTCCCCTGTGCGTGGGGGTACCCCATATTGAGGGTACCGACAGCTACGTTTCCTACTGACCTAGACCTGGGCTCACCACTGAGACGAGGTCCGGTGCTGCCACGTGTCCTCCGGTTCCAAATCTGATCTCCCCGCTGAGGAAGGCTCCGGAGCTGCCACGTGTCCTCTTGCTCTGGATCTAGCCTCCCCACTGAGGCAAGGTCCAGTGCTGCCATGTGCCCTCGGGCTCCGGACACGGCCTCCCCATGGAGACGAGGTCCGGTGTCACCATGTGTCCTCTGTCTCCGGACCTGGCCTCCCCGCTGAGACGGGCTCTGAAGCTTCCATGTGTCCCACGACCCGCCACGAACCGTGGGCCTCAGGAGTCAAGCAAGACGTGACCAGTCCAGTCACGCATTCAAGACTCACGCGTTCCTCAGGAGCATGGCGCACAGCGCACGCTTCCGCCCACACCTGTCAGCGGCCGTTACTGTGACAGCACAGGACGATATGGCGTGACAACGGCAGTAACGGCACAGTGGTGCACAGCTGACTGAGTAGGCTGCGCGACAAGACGGATCCTTCTCCCGCCATCATCTACAACTAATCGGTCTGAGGCGCCCGACGTGTTAGGCGGCGCGCCTTAACTCCATCGACAGTGGACACTACTAGTAGCTATCCATACCTTAGATCGTGTATAGGGTACAGACCGCCACGGAGCCACCTGTTGGGCCCTGGGTCTCAATGTAACTGCCAAGCCTAGAGACATGAAAGGGTCGGCCAGCCTCCAACAGAGGGGATCCCGACCCTGATCCTGACTCTCGGACTCTCAGACTCTCGTACGCACACACACAAGCCACAAGCAATACAACTCACACTCCCATGGACGTAGGGTTTATGCTCCAGTGCCCCAAACCACGTAAATCCTGGTGTTCATCCCGTATTCTTATAGCTCCATCGATCTAGAGACTAAGCCCCTCCAAACAACGAACATCCACGGGCTGCTCTAGTAGCGGTGTCGGGACAAGTGTCGTAGAAACAATTTGACATTTGGCGTGCCAGGTAGGATGACTTCACGCTCTCTAGACGACCAAGCATCACCACCATGGCGAACATCCAGTCCATCGTTGGTTCCTCTCGACCCACTCGTCATCAACTATAGGGGAGAGAGGAGGAAGCCACTTCCCGCTCCAGAGCGTGTAGATCTGGCAGAGCAGGCAACCATACGGTTGCCACTTCTGAGGCCGCTACTGCTGCCACCACATGGTGGCAACGACGCCGCCAGTTGCGAGCCCGAAGACTGTGCTGGTTGCAGCATGCGATCTTCTCCACAACTCACTGGGAGAGGATGCTCCCCGGGAAGCAGCAGACCAGTGGCACAACGACGTCGACCACCTCATTGTCGCCACCATGAACACGCCCGCCTACAGGAGGCAGCGGGCAGGGCCATCATAGCCACGGTCGTGTACGCTGATGGTGGCCCGTGAGATGGCCACAGAGCATGGGGTGACCACGGCCAAGCATGCCACAGACAGTCTCAGGGCCGAGCTTCACCGCCGCCGCGTGAGAGAAGATGGCCACATCACCATCGAGCGACGTCGTGAGAGACTCCGCAACCTCGAGGGCGAGTATGGAACTCCAATTGTCGTACCCACGGGATGCACTGTGCATACCCCTGCTTCTCCGGTAGCAGGCGGGGGCTATGAGGCACTCGCCCCGCACCTTCAGATGGTGGTATGGCCAACCAAGTATGACGGGATTGTCAACCCCGCCGAGATCCTGCAGATCTACTCCACCTCCATTCTAGCTGCAGGAGGGAATGAGGCCGTCATGGTCAACTACTTCTCTATGGCCCTGACCAGCACTGTCCAGTCATGGCTCATGAACCTCCTCTGGGCTCCATATCCTCCTAGGAAGAGTTGTGCTGGCAGTTCACAGCCAACTATGGGAGTTCCAACACGCGCATCGGCAGTGAGGTTGACCTCCACGTCGTGCAGCAGCACGAGGGGGAGTCACTGCGGTCTTTCATCCAGCGGTTCTCCCAGGTGCGGAACACCATCCCCCGCATCTCGAATGCTTCTGTCGTCATCGCATTTTGACAGGGCGTGAGAGATAATAAGATTCTCGAGAAGTTATCCATGCACGACGTGCAAGACATCTCCGAGATCTTCAGCCTGGCGGACAAGTGCGCCAGGGCTGCGGAAGGACGAGACTGGCATTCACGACCTGCCTCCAAGGCGGAGAATGCCGGTGGGCCTGCTGCAGGGCTGCTGCTCAAGGCAGCAGCAAGAAGAAGAAGAAGGCTAGGGGCAAGGACAAGCCTCTGGCCGGGGCGTCCAGCGTCGCAGCTGCAGCGGCCGATGGGGGCCATGGTCCGTGCGCTGACAAGCGCCCGCGACAGCCGTCTGTCAGCGACAACGGCTAATGGTGCCCGGTGCACAACTCCAAGCAACACGGCGCTAGCGAGTGCCAGGAGATCAAGAAGCTCGTACAGCGCTTTTGCGAACAGCAGCGGCAAGCAGAAAGCCGACGCTGAGGCCGGCGAGGAGCAGGAGATGGAGTACCAGGACGCCAAGCGGGTGTTGAAGGATGTCTACAGCCACAAGGACTCCGACTCCAGCACTAATAACGAGTGTCGCAAGATGCTCCATGTGATGTATGGGGGTTCCTGGGACATCACGTCCCTGCGTGCCGTCAAGACCCTGCGTCAGGCGGTGACTGCAGCTGTTCTTGCCCCTGGGCCGGCACCCCACCATAGGTGGATGGAGACGCCGATCAGCTTCAAAGCCTCCGATTGCCCCAAGAACACGGCGGGTGCCGAGCAGCTTCCACTCCTCGTCACCCCCACCATCGCCAACGTCAAGCTCTACCACGTGCTGATCGATGGTCGGGTGTCCCTCAGCGTCATCAGCCCTGCAGCTTTCAAGAAGCTGCAGATCCCCATGTCTAGTCTCACCCCCTCGCGTCCAATTTTGGGAGTGGGTCAGGACTTTATCTGGCCTTGCGGTAGCATCTCCCTCCCGGTGACTTTCGGTACGCCTGAGAACTACCGCACAGAGAGTGTTGTCTTCGACGTTGCGGAGGTCAGCCTCCCCTTCAACGTCATCATCAGCAGGCCAGCCCTGTACCGGTTCATGGCAGTAGCCCATTATGGCTACCTGGTATTGAAGATGCCGACGCCAAGTGGCATCCTCAAGAGCCGCGGAGACCGCTCTGCCGCCTTCTCAGCACTAGAGAAGCTCCGGGCCTTGGCAGCGGTGCAGGACGCTGCTTTTGTCTATGGTGAATCTAGCCGGCCGCCACCAGGCATGCGCCAGCAAGGGTCTACATCTGCACCCCATGTGCAGTCCAGAGACGGCGGGGACGTCACCTTCAAAGTCGTCCAGATCTGCTCGGACGCTGCCCAGACCACCCGCATCACGGGGAACCTGGGTGAAAAATAGGAACTCGCGCTCGTTACCTTCCTCCGGACAAATGTCGACGTGTTTACCTGGCAACCGCCACAGATGCCCGGGATACCTGGGGAGGTGATTGAGCACCATCTGAAGATCTACACCAATGCCAGGCTGATGCAACGGAAGCCTCAGAAACAGTCCGTTGAGTGGCAGAACTTCATCCATGAAAGAATCAAGAAGGTGCTCGACGCCGGCTTCATCCGAGAGGTCCACCATCCATGATGGCGGGCCAACCTTGTTGTCGTCCCCAAGGCTGGCGGGAAGCTTCGGATGTGCATCGACTACACCATCCTCATAAAGGCATGGCCAAAGGATCCTTTTCCTCTCCCTCGCATAGAACAAATAGTGGATTCTACATCCGGCTGCGATCTACTGTGCTTCCTAGATGCTTACTCTGGTTTCCATCAAATACCAATGTCTAAAGAATATGAGGAGCATACTGCTTTCATAACAGTAGATGGCCGTCTTAAGAATACTCTTCCCACCTTTATACGTACCATGCATAAAACATTCAGGGACCTCATTCAAGACCTAGTAGAGGTGTATGTCGATGACATCATCATCAAAATCAAGTCACATGCATCCTTGCTTAACGACCTTGCCTTAGTCTTTGACAGGTTGCGTTCAATACGCACAAAGTTGAACTCGGATAACTCTGTGTTCAGAGTCTCTGCCGAAGCTACTCGGTTTCCAGGTCTCACACCGGGCAATAGAAGCTAACCTAGAGAAGATAAAGGCAATCAAAGGGATGCGGCCTCCCATCAGTATCAAGGTCACGCAGAAGCTCACGGGTTGCTTGGCTGCGCTCAGTCGGTTCATCTCTCCCGTTCTTCAAGCTTGCGCACGTCCGAACCCTTTGTCTGGACCAAGGAGGCAGATGAGGCATTCCAGGAGCTGAAGAAGTATCTTACAACACTGCCAATCATGGTGGCTCCGGAACAAGTCGAGCCTCTACTCCTCTACATTGCCGCCACAGTAGAGGTTGTGAGCATGGTCCTTGTCGCGGAGCGGACGGAACCATCACGACCCCAAGTACCAGACGAGGCTCCTGTCGTAGTTCCAGAGTCCCAAGACTCAGACCTCACAGAGGAGCCAGGCGACAAGGAGCTAGGCGGGTCCTAGTCCGCCGGATCTGACAACAAATATGCATCCCGGTCCCAGCTCCCGGAGTGCAGTCCCGGACACGGGTGCCAGGAGCCATCGGGTCCTTGACCACTCGAAGAAGACGCACCGGACTATCCAGGTAGGGTCCAGTCCATCCAATGTCCAGTCTACTACATCAGCGAGGTCCTCCATGACGCCAAGACGAGATACTTGGAGGTGCATAGGCTGCTCTATGCAGTCCTCGATGCATCAAGGAATCTGCGCCACTACTTCCAATATCACAAGATTTCAGTGGTCACTTCGTACCCACTGAAAGCTGTGCTCCACAGCCCCAATGAAACTGGGAACATTGCAAAGTGGGCTGCCGAGCAGGCGGAGTTTGAGCTCGACTTCTTACCGCACCATGCGGTGAAGAGTAAGGCACTGGCTGACTTCGTGGCTGAATGGACACCACCACCATGCCACCCAAGGGTCCATGACAACGATGAGCCATAGCCCAGAGCTCCGGTCTTCACCGAGCCCCACTAGACACTCTACTTCGATGGCTCCTCATGCAAGCAAGGTGCCGAAGTGGGGATCCTGCTCCTCACCCCGACTAGGGAGCAGTTCAAGTACATGGTGCGGCTTCACTTCAAGGCAACCAACAACATGGCGGAGTATGAGGCTCTCATCTTTGGGTTAAAGACCGCATTATCTCTTGGTGTCCAGCAGTTGTTGGTTAAAGGTTAATCTCAGTTGATCATAAGCAAGTCGAGGGAGAATGCTGCTGCAATGATCCACAGAAGGCAGCCTACCTCCTCCAAGTGTAGAAGCAAGAAAAAGACTTCCAAGACTTGGACCTGTGCCATGTCCCTCGTGCCAACAACAGAATCACCGATGACATGTCAACGAAGGCTTCTACCTGGGCTCCGGTGCCTGAGGGAGTCTTTGAAAGAAAGTTGCTGCGACTTGCAACCTAGCCCGCCGAACTAGGCGAAGGGGGCGAGACCAGCACCTCGAAGCTGGCTATCACGGCGGCCCTACTACCAAGGAGCCTGCCAAGGATCATAAGCATCACCAGGGTCTCCGTGCAACACGGCGCTTAAGATCTAGAAGCTCAAGTAGATCCTGATGCATGGACCATGGAGATCCGGGACTACTTGAAAGACAACATCCTTCCTAATGAACATGCAACCACTGAATGGATCATTTGGTTGGATAAGAGATACATGCTGGTAGAGGGGGATCTCTATCGGCGTGGCGCTAATGGCGTCCTCTTGCGGTGCATAACCCGGGAAGAGGGCTGCAACTTTTTCACAGAGATCCATGGAGGCGAATGTGGGAACCACGCTTCTTCCCGCACGCTGGTCGGTAAAGCCTTCCGGCATGGCCTCTACTAGCTGACAGCTCTCCAGGATGTTATCGATCTGGTAAAGATATGCAAGCAGTGCCTGTTCAACGCCGTGCAGATCCACACACCGGTGCAGATGATGCAAATGAGTCAGTAGTCAAGTTCATCAAGTCGATCATCTGCCGGTTTGGGGTCCCAAACAAAATTATCACCGACAACGGGACCCATTTCACCATTGCAGTGTTTCAAGAGTACTGTGAAGACCTCGACATCCAGACCTGCCACGCATCTGTTGAGCATCCAGAAAGCAATGGACAAGTCGAGAGGGCTAATTCTAAGATACTCAAGGGTCTCAAGACACGCACCTATGACTGTTTGAAGAAGCATGGTGCCAATTGGGTAGACGAGTTTCTGTGCACACTGTAGGCTAGCCGGACATCACCCAACCGAGCGACAGGGGAAACACCCTTCTTCCTGGTGCATGGGGCTGAGGCTGTCCTCCCCTGGGAGATCACCATGGCTCCCCTGTGTCTAGGCATACGACGAAGCCATGCAGGACCAGATCCGGCATGAAGACATCGACCTCATCGACGAGCGAAGGTGGCAAGCAGCTTCTCGAAATGCGACGACCTGGTGTCAGCATATATTCATGTTTTATGAAGGAGAAAACATTTTAAAGGAAGTGGGAACAGATGAATTATCAAATAGATAGCCAATAGGAGCCGAATCCAGCTCTCAGAGAGCGCCGAAGACAACTTCCGTGACCCGATGGCCACGTGGCGTGTTCGGAGCTCATACCTGCGAGGTGGGGAGAGGTCCGCCGCTAAAGTAGGCTACGTGGCAGGCTCGGGGCTCATCTCCGCAAAAGGGGAGAGGTCCGACCCTATGGGACATGTGTTGCCCCCGGAGCTAGTCATCAAGGAAATCAAAGGACTGGTCGCGCGGGATACGTGTCAATCTCGGAGCTTATCTCCGGGAGCTCCGTCGCTGCTGGACACGTGTCAACCTCGGAGCTCGTCTCTGAGGAAAGAAGACAGGAAAGGTCCGGCACTGACATGTGGCATGCACGGAGCCACCTCCGAGTAAGAGAGGAGGTCCCGACCACCAGGATATGTGGCGCACACGGAGCTCACCTCCGAAGAAGAGGGAAGTCTTGCTCATTTGACACGCGGCACAACCGGAGCCCGTCTCTGCGGAAAGGGAGAGACCAGCACCCGGTGGACACGTGGAGCCTCCGGAGCTCATCACCGAGGAGGTAACGAGTTCTAGGGATGTTTTTTTGATTCTGTACGCGTAGAAATACCGGAACAGAAGCCGACCTGAATTCCACAATGATACCGTACCAAATCAACCAAAGATAAGTTATAAGATTCAACGACAAATTTGAACAGGACTCTTATTCGGGATACAATCAGATTAGGACTCTTCTCTTCCCGATTATAAATAGAACCCAGAACCTCTGGCCGAAACCACAAACTTCTTTTCCAACTCCTGAGCCGATGACTTAGAGCCCTAGTCCCAACCCGCCGAGTAGACCATCGCCGGAGTGCAGCAAGGAAGAACGCCGGAGGAAAGCCCAACGATCTGAGGAGGACCTCGAGACAGAGAAGAACGTAAGGTAGGTCTCCAATACCACCTTATGACATCGTTGTGTTCTTTTTGCATCTGTTCTTTGATTCCTTTCGAACAGAAGCCTTCTAATGGACAGATCACTTGATAATCAGGTTGATCTAAAGACAGGATCATCGCCACGTCCACCTTTGATCCGAACACCTCTGTCCATGCAAGCCATGCAGGAACACGTACGAACCAATCTAATAAAACTAATCATAGGATAACATGCATATGCATCCTCGCATCTAGTTTAAGGTTGGTGCATGATATTGATTGCTGTGAATATTGTATGCACGTGATCCTACCTAGCAGGACAAGCTCAGGGAGCTGTCTACAATGAACTGCAGCAACTAGATTTTGAGATTCAAGAACAACCGGAACCGCAAGAACAAGGCAAGTGCTCCTTGACCATTTTGATCCTATGTTTTGGGAAAAACTGTTTTGTTTTGCGAAAAGGTGTCTGCGCTGAGTCAAACATGATGTGAAACCCTTTTATAGGAAGTTTACTATTTTTGGTTAAACCACTCTTGTCGCCAGGGATGTTTATGAGTCGGGTATGGTTTTTACCTTTATGCTTCGCTGAGTCTATGGGATTGGGAAGCGAGATAGATGTGTCTAGCTAACTGCACTCGTAATGATAATGATAAGCTGATGTTGTTAATGAACATGGATCGGAGGGAGATCAAGGCAAGACCGGGTTTGTGAATGAGGTAGCATGAGATGGTGGTTTACTTGCCGTAGATCTAAGGACCGGTTCATGCATGCACATGCCAGGATAACAGTGCCACCACAAGGCCAAGTATGGGTGCGGCTTAGCTGAGTAATTAGGTAAGTTGCTAGAGTGTTATGGACTGTGGAAGGCGCGGGGAATGGGAGTCGAGTGAGGACTGCCCTGGGAACTGCATGGCACAAGAGGGGGCCCGTGGGTGGGAGAATTGGAGATTCTAGCCTGCCGGTGAAACCTTAGTGAGTCCATACATCTAGTAACCCCTTTGTAAAGGCTATTTTGTGATCTCTTGACCATACACCAACGGTTGTGTACTGGTATAATGGAGGTTCTACAGTCGCCGACGGGTGACGAAATCACAAACTTGTGGGTAAAGAGGTGCAAACTCTACAGAGTCTAAAACTATCATGATAGCCGAGCTTACGGTCACGAGCGCCTGGCTAAACTGCCATGATTAGTTGGGATGGTTATTGGGATGGTTATTGGGATGGTTCTTGGTTATGGTTATTGATGATGGTTATGGTTTGGTTTTGGGACTGTTGAGTCCGGGTGATAAGATGGTTGCATGACTTTTGAGTCATGGCGACGAGATTGGTCTCGGAGTGAGACGAAGTTGTTTATGAGATAAGATGGTAGCGAATACGGGAAGGTATTCGTGAGATGGTAGCGAATACGAGGAGGTATACGTGAGTAAGAATGAAGTTGGTTAATGTTTGGGTGGAACATGGAAAGTGATGGAGGTATGTTGGTAATTTAATACATGCTGGGATTACAATCATTTAAAGTTAAGTTGCTGTTTATCATGGTTTTATAAAGCTGCTTTTCTGCAAATGAGCCTTTTTATACCTACCTTGTTATGAGCTACATATCATGATTTTCCCGCACTTGCTGAGTACATCATTGTACTCAAACTTGCATTATTATCTCCTCATCAGCAGCAGGAGAAGACTACTATGGAGACCAAGTGGAGCATTAGGACGTGTGATCTATTCTCAACCTTGCCTGTGGAGGGTGTAGAGACGGAGCCACTTCTGCTTAGATTTGCTTCCGCACTAGTTAAATTGCTTCCGCATTAGAATAAAGACCTCCGCTGCATAGAAATAAAGACTTCCGCTGTGAGCATGAGTCCAAGACTCATGAGGTTTTATAATAAACTCTGTTAATCGTGGTAATATGTAATCTGAATTCAGTTTGTGGAACGTATGTGTATGTGTGATGAACATCCTAGGCACACATATGCATTAGTTCTCGGTTCCGTGGTTTCCCACAGAATTGAGGGCGTCACAGATTGGTATCAGAGCCATGGGTTGACAGTAGGTTACACGCCTAGATAGAAACCATAGATTGACATTAGAGCCACGGGTTAGCTGTAGGTTACACCCCTAACTAGGAATCATAGATCGGTATTAAAACACAGATTGGTAGTTAAGCCACGCTGACCAAAGGAAGCACCCTAGGATGCTTAGATTGACTTTAAACCCACCTTGACATAGGGAACCATCCTTGAATAGGAGTTGTATGAGTCCTTGCAATGATTGTTGTGATTGTGTGCTTAGTGTGAGTTGTGGGATGTCCCCCAAACGTTGTCCATATCCACACGTAAGTAGAAAGGGGTGTGAGATGCTTCGGCACTTGTTCACATCCTCATACGGGCTAATATATATATAGTCCAACTCACCTTAATGCATATAGTTGAAGGGACCTACTTAAACCTTCTAACATTCTATTCTATTTTGACCTCTCTCACAGATGGTGAGAGGAAACGCCGGCCGATGGAACGTCCGTGACAATCAAGAGGATGATCACGAGGAAGTTCCTGTTGACCCCAGAGCTGGCGAGAAGAACCTAGAAAGGTTGATGGCCATGCAAAACCAGCTTATGCAAACCATGATCCAAACTTTGGGTCAGTTGCAGGCCAACAACAACCCTGTTCCGGCACCACCGCCACCACCACCACCGGCTCACAACAGACTGGGAGAGTTCATGAGGACTCGACCACCCACCTTTGCTCAAGCTAGTGATCCCATGGAAGCCGATGACTGGTTGAAATCCATGGAGAAGAAGCTTGCCATAGTACAGTGCAATGACCGAGAGAAGGTTCTCTTCGCGTCACACCAACTTACGGGAGCCGCTGCTGACTGGTGGGATGCCCTATGCAACGCCCATATCAACCCGGAGACAATCACTTGGACTGAGTTCAAGGAAAGTTTCCGCTCTCATTACATCCCTGCTGGTGTAATGATGCTCAAGAGGCAGGAGTTCGAAGGTCTCCACCAAGGACAGAAAAGTGTGAATGAGTACCTCAACAAGTTCACGCAACTGTCCCTGTATGCCCCCGAAGATGTCAACTCAGATCAGAGGAAGCAGTACCTGTTCATGAGAGGATTGAACAATGAGATTCAGGTTCAACTCCTCAACAATGACTACGTGAGCTTCCAGAAGCTGGTTGACAAGGCCATAGTGGTTAAAAACAAGATCCGAGAGATCGAGCGAGAGTGCAAGAGGATGGTGCCATACCAGCCTCAAGGGAGCAACGTACGACCTCGGTACATGCCCCCTGCACCGCAGTATGGATCGACCACTCCTGCATACTGCCCTGGTCAGCCACCACAGCAACAATTCGTTGCACCAGCACCTCGTGTGCCCATGCCTCCTGTTCCCCGATCTAACAATGGCGCTCCTGTTCAAAACCCCCGCCCCAACGTACCTGCTGCCGTAGGCAACAGGGCATGCTTTGCATGCGGGGAGATAGGACACTTCGCGAACCAGTGCCCGAGGAGAGTCCCTGGACAGCAAGGTAACGTGCCCAAGCAGAACCTGCGACCGAACGGAGGGGACAATCAAGGAAATCGGGGACAGCAGAACTATGCTTGCGGCAACGTGAACCATGTCTCTGCTGAGGAAGCACAACAGGTTGAGGATGTCGTAATTGGTATGTTCCTTGCCAACTCCAACCCAGCCACCATCTTATTTGATTCTGGAGCATCACATTCCTTCATATCATCCAAATATGTTGACAAACATCATCTACCCGTATCCCACTTAGAATGTGCTATGTTAGTAAATTCTCCAGGAGGAGAAATGAGGACTAATATAGTATGTCCGACAGTAAGCCTTAAAATAAGGGGGGTAGACTTCCTTGCCAACCTTATTGTCTTGGACTCCCAAGGGATTGACATAATACTCGGGATGGATTGGTTAAGCAAGCACAACAGGGTAATCCAATGTGTTGAAAGAAGCGTGCAGTTGACAAATGAGCATGGCATACGTGTCGAGTTTGAGTCAGCCCAACAAACCACTGAAAAGGCAAATTTGAACCACATTGAAGGAGCAACATTGTACAGCATTTCAGTGGTTCAGGAATTTTCGGACGTGTTCCCGGAAGAGCTCCCAGGTATGCCACCTGACTGGGACATTGAGTTTGCCATTGATTTGGTACCTGGAACTGCACCCATAGCCAAGAGACCCTACATGATGCCCGTCAATGAACTGGTAGAACTCAAGAAGCAAATTCAAGAACAGTTGGAGAAGGGTTTCATACGTCCAAGCTCGTCACCATGGGGAGCTCCGGTGCTCTTCGTAGACAAGAAGGATGGAACCCAAAGAATGTGCGTGGACTATAGGTCTCTCAACGAGGTAACAATCAAAAACAAATACCCTCTGCCCCGTATAGAGGACCTATTTGACCAAATGAAAGGAGCCCGAGTGTTCTCTAAGATTGATCTTCGGTCGGGATATTTCCAGCTGAAGATTAAGCCCTCCGATATACCCAAGACAGCCTTTCGAACACGGTATGGTTCGTATGAATATACCGTCATGTCTTTTGGGTTGACAAATGCACCCGCCTACTTCATGTACCTTATGAACAAGGTTTTCATGGAGTACACGGACAAGTTCGTCGTGGTTTTCATCGAAGACATCATGGTGTATTCAAAAAGTGAGGAGGAGCATGAAGAACATTTGAAATTGACCTTGCAGAAATTGCGTGAGCATCAATTGTATGCTAAGCATAACAAGTGTCAATTCTGGCTAAAGGAAATATCATTCCTAGGCCACATCATCTCCAAGGAAGGGATATCGGTTGATCCTGGAAAAGTGAGAGATGTTCTAAAGTGGGACCAACCGCGGAGCGTGAGGGATATTAGGAGTTTTCTTAGGATGGCTGGATACTATAGATGCTTCATTAAAGACTTCTCTAAAATAGCAAAGCCTATGATGGAGTTGCTAATGAAGGGGAAGGTCTTCCAATGGACACCAGCCTGCTAAGGAAGTTTTGAGGAACTCAAGAACATGCTAACCACAGCACCGGTTCTGGTATTGCCAGAGGTAAGCAAGAGCTTTGACATATATTGTGACGCATCCAGACAGGGGCTCGGATGTGTGCTCATGCAAGGAGGACAAGTGGTAGCCTATGCCTCACGACAATTAAAGAAGCACGAGCTTAATTATCCGACACATGACTTGGAGCTAGCAGCAGTGGTGCATGCATTGAAGATTTGGAGACATTATATCCTTGGTCATCAATGTGAGATCTATACGGATCATAAAAGCCTCAGGTACATATTCACACAAACGGATTTGAATTTGTGGCAACGTCGATGGTTGGAACTCATCAAGGATTATGATGTTGGAATCAACTACCACCCCGGAAAGGCCAATGTAGTAGCCGATGCATTGAGCCGAAAGGGAGCATGTCACCAACTCACGGTTCGGGAGCTACCACCAGAACTACATAAGGAGTTCGAATGGTTACACCTCGGATTCTTGTACAACATGGAAATAATGGAGATCGACTCCTCATTGGAGCAAGAGATAAGAAATGGCCAAGCAACGGATGAGGAGATCAAGGAAAGAATCCGACAAGGAATAGAGAAGGATTTCAAAGAAGATGAGAAGGGTACGTTTGGCTAGGAAAAAGGATTTGTGTGCCTAACATAAAACACCTCTGCGACATGATATTAAAGGAGGCACATGATTCACCCTATTCTATACATCCCGGAAGCACCAAAATGTACAAGGATTTGAAAACTTGTTATTGGTGGGATGGTATGAAGAGGGATGTAGCCAAATACGTTGCCCTATGCGACACATGCCAACGGGTAAAGGCCGAACATCAAAGGCCCGCTGGATTGTTGCAACCTTTGAAGGTACCAGAGTGGAAGTGGGAAGACATCAGTATGGATTTCATCGTCGGATTGCCACGTACTCAGTCGGGTTACGACTCCATCTGGGTCATTATGGACCGATTGATGAAAACCGCCAATTTTCTTCCTGTAAAGACCAGTTACAACGTTGCACAATTAGCAGAGTTGTACATGGAGCAGATCGTGTGCCGTCACGGAGTTCCGAGGAGGATAGTCTCAGATCGAGGTTCGCAGTTTACCTCTAGATTCTGGAGGAAACTGCAGAAAGCCATGGGTACACGACTGGATTTTAGCTCCGCCTATCACCCACAAACTGATGGACAAACCGAAAGGACAAACAAAATTTTGGAGGACATGTTGAGAGCTTGCGCCTTGAAACGAGGGCATAGTTGGGATAGGAGTTTACCGTACGCCGAATTCTCCTATAACAACAGCTATCAAGCTGGCTTGAAGATGTCGCCTTTTGAAGCATTATATGGTAGACGGTGTAGAACGCCACTGTTCTGGAACAAAACCAGAGAGAACCAGGTGTTTGGACCCAAAGTTCTACAAGAAGCTGAAAAGCAAGTCCAAACGATACGGGAGAACTTAAAGGCTGCTCAGTCACAATAGAAAGGCTATGCGGACAATAGGCGAAGGAAGTTGACCTTCGGAATGGGAGACTTCGTATACCTTAAGGTATAGCCTATCCGAGGCCAACGACGTTTCAACATCAAAGGCAAGCTAGCACCCTGCTACATCGGACCATTTAAGATTTTGGACAAGCGAGGAGAAGTAGCTTATCAACTAGAGCTCCCAACCCACCTCTGCGACGTACATGACGTGTTTCATGTATCCCAGCTCAAGAAATGCTTGAGAGTACCAAAGGAACAAGTATCAATGGGAGAGCTTGAACTTCAAGAGGACCTGACTTATGCGGAACACCCTGTCCGAATCTTGGACGTAAAAGGAAGGGTCACCCGGAACAAGGTGATTCGATGGTGCAAGGTACAATGGAGCCATCACACCGAAGCTGAAGCCACATGGGAGCGTGAGGAGGATATCAAGGCAGAATTTCCCCATCTATTCTCTACTAACGAATCTCGAGGGCAAGATTCAATTTAATGGGGGTAGATTTGTGACACCCTCATTTCTGGTGTCAGCATATATTCATGTTTTATGAAGGAGAAAACATTTTAAAGGAAGTGGGAACAGATGAATTATCAAATAGATAGCCAATAAGAGCCGAATCCAGCTCTCAGAGAGCGTCGAAGACAACTTCCACGACCCAATGGCCACGTGGCCTGTTCGGAGCTCATCCCTGCGAGGTGGGGAGAGGTCCGCCGCTAAAGTAGGCTACATGGTAGGCTGGGGGCTCATCTACGCAAAAGGGGAGAGGTCCGACCCTATGGGACACGTGTTGCCCCCGGAGCTAGTCATCAAGGAAATCAGAGGACTGGTCACGCGGGATACGTGTCGATCTCGGAGCTTATCTCCGGGAGGTCCGTCGCTGCTGGACACGTGTCAACCTCCGAGCTCGTCTCTGAGGAAAGAAGAGAGGAAAGGTCCGGGACTGACACGTGGCGTGCGCGGAGCCACCTCCGAGTAAGAGAGGAGGTCCCGACCACCAGGATACGTGACGCACGCGGAGCTCACCTCTGAAGAGGAGGGAAGTCTTGCTCGTTTGACACGCGGCACAACCGGAGCCCGTCTCTGCGGAAAGGGAGAGACCAGGACCCGGTGGACACGTGGAGCCTCCGGAGCTCATCACAGAGGAGGTAACAAGTTCTAGGGACAGTTTTTTGATTCTGTACGCGTAGAAATATGGAACAGAAGCCGACCGGAATTCCACAATGATACCGTACCAAATCAACCAAAGATAAGTTATAAGATTCAACGACAAATTTGAACAGGACTCTTGTTCGGGATACAATCAGATTAGGACTCTTCTCTTCCCGATTATAAATAGAACCCAGAACCTCTGGCCGAAACCACAAACTTCTTTTCCAACTCCTGAGCCGACGACTTAGAGCCCTAGTCCCAACCCGCCGAGTAGACCATCGCCAGAGTGCAGCAAGGAAGAACGCCGGAGGAAAGCCCAATGATCTGAGGAGTACCTCGAGACAGAGAAGAACGTAAGGTAGGTCTCCAATACCACCTTATGACATCGTTGTGTTCTTTTTTGCATCTGTTCTTTGATTCTTTTCGAACAGAAGCCTTCTCGTGGACAGATCACTTGATGATCAGGTTGACCTAAAGACAAGATCATCGCCACATCTACCTTTGATCCGAACACCTCTGTCCATGCAAGCCATGCAAGAACTGTACGAACCAATCTAATAAAACTAATCATAGGATAACATGCATATGCATCCTCGCATCTAGTTTAAGGTTGGTGCATGATATTGATTGTTGTGAATATTGTATGCACGTGATCCTACCTAGCAGGACAAGCTCAGGGAGCTGTCTACGACGAACTGCAGCAACAAGGTTTTGAGATTCAAGAACAACCGGAACCGCAAGAACAAGGCAAGTGCTCCTTGACCATATTGATCCTATGTTTTGGGAAAAACTGTTTTGTTTTGCGAAAAGGTGTGTGTGCTGAGTCAAACATGATGGGAATCCATTTTATAGGAAGTTTACTAGTTTTGGTTAAACCACCCTTGTCGCCAGGGATGTTTATGAGTCGGGCATGGTTTTTACCTTTATGCTTCGCTGAGTCTATGGGATTGGGAAGCGAGATAGATGTGTCTAGCTAACTGCACTCGTAATGATAATGATAAGCTGATGTTGTTAATGAACATGGATCGGAGGGAGATCTAGGCAAGACCGGATTTGTGAATGAGGTAGCATGAGATGGTGGTTTACTTGCCGTAGATCTAAGGACCGGTTCATGCATGCACATGCCAGGATAACAGTGCCACCACAAGGACAAGTATGGGTGTGGCTTAGCTCAGTAATTAGGTAAGTTGCTAGAGTGTTATGGACTGTGAAAGGCGTGGGGAATGGGAGTCGAGTGAGGACTGCCCTGGGAACTGCATGGCACAAGAGGGGGCCCGTGGGTGGGAGAATTGGAGATTCTAGCCTTCCGGTGAAACCTTAGTGAGTCCATACATCTAGTAACCCCTTTGTAAAGGCTATTTTGTGATCTCTTGACCATACACCGACGGTTGTGTACTGGTATAATGGAGGTTCTGCAGTCGCCGACGGGTGACGAAATCACAAACTTGTGGGTAAAGAGGTGCAAACTCTGCAGAGTCTAAAACTATCATGATAGCCGAGCTTACGGTCACGAGCGCCTTGCTAAACTGCCATGATTAGTTGGGATGGTTATTGGGATGGTTCTTGGTTATGATTATTGATGATGGTTATGGTTTGGTTTTGGGACTGTTGAGTCCGGGTGATAAGATGGTTGCATGACTTTTGAGTCATGGCGACGAGATTGGTCTCGGTGTGAGACGAAGTTGTTTATGACATAAGATGGTAGCGAATACGGGAAGCCATTCGTGAGATGGTAGCGAATACGAGGAGGTATTCGTGAGTAAGAATGAAGTTGGTTAATGTTCGGCTGGAACATGGAAAGTGATGGAGGTATGTTGGTAATTTAATACATGCTGGGATTACAATCATTTAAAGTTAAGTTGTTGTTTATCATGGTTTTATAAAGCTGCTTTTCTGCAAATGAGCCTTTTTATACCTATCTTGTTATGAGCTACATATCATGATTTTCCCGCACTTGCTGAGTACATCATTGTACTCAAACTTGCATTATTATCTCCTCATCAGCAGCAGGAGAAGACTAC
This sequence comes from Neostapfia colusana, assembly GCA_030760725.1. Taxonomy (NCBI): domain Eukaryota; kingdom Viridiplantae; phylum Streptophyta; class Magnoliopsida; order Poales; family Poaceae; genus Neostapfia; species Neostapfia colusana. The sequence continues at coordinate 29,983,092 of JASWHV010000005.1, read as the reverse complement.
TATGGAGACCAAGTGGAGCATTAGGACGTGTGATCTATTCTCAACCTTGCCTGTGGAGGGTGTAGAGATGGAGCCACTTCTGCTTAGATTTGCTTCCGCACTAGTTAAATTGCTTCCGCATTAGAATAAAGACCTCCGCTGCATAGAAATAAAGACTTCCGCTGTGAGCATGAGTCCAAGACTCATGAGGTTTTGTAATAAACTCTGTTAATCGTGGTAATATATAATCTGAATTCAGTTTGTGGAACGTATGTGTATGTGTGATGAACATCCTGGTTAAACTATGTTAATCGTGGTAATATGTAATCTGAATTCCGCATTAGTTCTCGGTTCCGTGGTTTCCCACAGAATTGAGGGCGTCACTGTAAGCGTGCACACTTTACCTCTCCAGCGCTGCAGCCGAGTATCAGGGAACCGGACGACCCATGCTCTTGAGCAACGTAGCAACCATAAACCGGATACTATCACAGCGAATTACCCAAGCCCCTCAGCTCGGCTAAGGACCGTAAGTCGCAACGAAACTAGGAGCAGGGAATTGTGACCAGTGAGCACGATTACTCCTTTTCTCTATCATGTCTGTGCAGGTCCTAGCGCCCTGGATCTCCCAGGGGGCCGCCGTCGATGTCCTGCCTCTACCATCTACTTGGTAGGTGTGCCCCAAGCTATGGGTCACACCTACCAAGGGGCCACTACGGTGATCTACGTAGGCAGGACGTCAGGACCGCCGCGGCAATCAGCAGGGACCTGGAGCAATTGACTACAGCATGCTGACGACACCGCTGATGCTTCTTCGGGTCCTTACGCTGCTAAGGACCTGAGGGGACAAGCTAACTGCATCGGCGAAGCCTAACGACACCACTGAAGCTTCTTCGGGTCCTTGCGCCGCTAAGGACCCGAGGAGACAAGCTAACTACATCGGCGAAGTTTTTTCGGGTCCTTACGCTGCTAAGGACCCGAGGAGACGCAACTACAACACAAGAAATAAAAACTTCAATAGCATTTTTTTGTTCAAGATAAGACACAGGGAGATAAAAAGGTGCTGGTAGATACATGTGACACCCGGTTCCGAAAATGAACCAAGTGATTCGTATGTGTGCCCAGGATGTTCATCACACATACACAAATTCATCACAAACTGAATTCAGGATATAACCATGTTACAGTAGTGCTTAAGTACTTTATTACAATAACTCAATGTCTCAATCATGAGTATCTATCTTATTCTGCAGCGGAAGACTCTAAACGACAGCGAAAAATAAACTAAAGACGATGGGGCTCCAACTCTAACTCCACAGGCAGTTCATGGTAGTGCGCACGCCTAGTACTCCACCTGCTCTTCAAAGTACTCTTCTCCTGTAGCTGAATTATTTGTGGGAATGCAAGGGTGAGTACATGTCGTACTCAGAGAGTGTGAGAAAGTATGACATGTAGCTTAAAACAAGGTCGGAAACAAAGGGTTCATTGCAACAAGCAAATTTTATTTCACAATCACAATAAAAACATCCTACTATGTCTAGGTGAGTTAAATCCCAACATATCCAAGTAATTCATCATCATCAATACCATCATACTTCATCATTTATCAAGTCTCAACCAGCCAATGCTCATTCTCAAGTTCATCTCATATTCACAATTGCTCATGATCCGTACATATGCACATAATGAACCAAACTCATGATCATAACCAAAACCAGTCCCAAAACCAGTGCCAAAGACAATACCATGACCACAGCCGAATAACCATCCCAAGTTTTGTCTCTAATCATGGAAGTTGGTCAGGTGCTTGTAACGGAAGCACGACTATCATGATAGTTTTACACTCTGCAGAGGTGGCACCACTTTACCCACAACCTTGTGATTTCGTCACCCGTCAGCGACTAGAGAAAACCTCCATTATGCCACTACAAAACCGTCGGTGTATGGCCAAGAGATCAGAAAATAGCCTTTACAAAGGGGGTACTAGAATGTAAGGACCCACTGAGGTTTCGCCGGCAGTCTTGAATTTCCATTCTCCCACTCACGGGCCCCCTCATGTGCCATGCAGTTCCCAGGGCAGTCCTCCTCAACTCCCATTCCATCCAATGGTCCATAACAAGCTAGCAACACACCTAATTAGTCAGCTAAACCGCACCCATATTTAGCCTTGTGGTGGCACTGTTTTTCTGGCATGTTCTCAAATGAACCGGTCCTTAGATAGCAAACCACCATCTCATTCAGCATAACTATGAACCAAACTTGCCTAGATCTACCTGATTACATGCTCATTAACATCATCATGTTCTCAGCATCTTTAATCTTTATGAGTGCAGTAGCTAAACATGTTTTATTTCAGTTTTCCCGAATCCCGTGGGTTATGCGACACAAAATAGAAAACCACCATAACCAACTCAACAAGTTTTCTGGCGACAAGGATTGCTAACAAAGATACTAAACTCCTACTAAAGGGTTTCCCATCAAGTTCACACAAGCATGCAATTTTCACAAACAAAACAGTTCAAAAACATAGGTTCAACATGGTCAAGGGGCACTTGCCTTGCTCCCGTGGTTCATGTTGCTCAAGCGTCTCGAAGTCTTTGTGCTGGAGGTCCTCGTAGACGGCCTCTTGAGCATGTTCTTCTACTCACAACCACGTACATACAAATAATACAGCAATCATACGTCATGCACAAGCTTTACTCAAGATGCAATGACCTTAAGATACAGGAAGTCTCCGACTTCGAAAGTCAGACTCCTTCGCCTATTTTCCACATAGCCTTCTTGTCGAGACTGAGCGGCCTTCAGTTTTTCACGTATTGTTTGAACTTGCTTCTCGGCGTCCTGCAGCACTTCGGGTTCAAATACTTGGTTTTCTCCCGTCTCATTCCAGTACAGGGGTGTTCTACACCGTCTACCGTATAGTGCCTCGAAAGGTGACATCTTTAGGCTGGCTTGGTAACTGTTGTTGTATGAGAATTCAGCATACGGCAAGCTCTTGTCCCAACTATGCCCATGTTTCAAGGTGCAAGCTCTCGACATGTCTCCCAATATCTGATTCGTCTTCAAAGTTTGCCCAAAGGTTTGTGGGTGATACGTGGAGCTGAAATTCAACCGTGTACCCATGGCTTCATACAACTTCTTCTGGAACATAGAGGTAAATTGAGAACCTCGATCTGAAACTATCCTCTTCGGAACTCCATGGCGGCATACTATTTGCTTCATATACAGCTTGGATAATTGTGCCACGGTGTACCTGGTCCTAACAGGAATGAAGTGGGCTTATTTTGTCAATCGGTCCCCGATAACCCAAATAGAGTTGTAGCCGGACTGAGTACGTGGCAATCCGACTATAATATCCATACCAATTTCTTCCCACTTCCACTTGGGTACTTTCAATGGCTGCAATAATCCAGCAGGTCTCTGATGCTCGGCTTTCACTCGTTGGCATGTATCGCATAGGGCAACATATTCAGTGATGTCCCTTTTCATGCAGTACCACCAATAGCAAGTTATTAGGTCCTTATACATCTTCATACAGCCAGGATGTATGGAATAAGGCGATTCATGTGCCTCCTTTAGTATCGCATTGCGGATGTGCTTCACATTAGGCACACAAATCCTTTTCCTAAACCAAAGCTTGCCATTCTCGTCTTCCTTGAAATCCTCTCTATCCCTTGTCGGATTATTTCCTTAATTTCCTTTATCTCCTCATCCGTTGCTTGGTCATCTCGTATCTCTTGTTCCAGCGTTGAGTTTAGTTCTATCACCTCCATCTCGTTCAAGAACTTGAGATGTAACCGTTCAAACTCCTTACGTAGCTCGGGTGGCAGCTCCCGAACCGTGAGTTGGTTACATGCTCCCTTTCGGATCAACGCATCCGCTACTACATAGGCCTTTCCTGGGTGATAGTTGATTCCTACATCATAATCCATGATGAGTTCCAATCATCGGTGTTGTCTCAAATTCAGATCCATTTGCGTGAATATATACTTGAGTCTTTTGTGATCCATATAGATCTCACATCGGTGACCAAGGATGTAGTGCCTCCAAATCTTCAATGCGTGTACCATGGCTGCAAGTTCTAGGTCATGCGTAGGGTAATTCAGCTCATGTTTCTTTAGTTGCCTCGATGCATAGGCTACCACTTGGCCTTATTGCATAAGGACACACCCAAGTCCCTGTCTTGAGGCGTCACGGTATATATCAAAGCTCTTGCTTACATCCGGCAATACCAAAACCGGTGCTGTTGTAAATCTCTTATTTAACTTCTCAAAGCTATCTCGACACTCCTGTGTCCACTGAAATGATTTCCCTTTCATCAGGAATTCAGTCATAGGCTTCGCTATTTTGGAGAAATCCTTGATGAACCGGCGGTAATATCCATCCATCCCAAGGAAACTCAGAATGTCCCTCACATTCTGCAGTTGGTTCCACTTCAAAACATCTCTCACTATTCCGGGATGATCCGATACTCCTCCTTCGGAGATGATGTGGCCTAAGAATGATATCTCCTTTAGCCAAAACTGACACTTGCTGAACTTGGCATACAATTGATGCTCTCGCAGTTTCTGCAATGTCAATCTCATGTTTTCTTCATGTTCTTCCTCGCTTTTTGAATACACCATGATGTCGTCGATGAAAACCACAACGAACTTGTCCATGTACTCCATGAAGACCTTATTCATGAGCTACATAAAGTATGCGGGCGCATTTGTCAACCCAAATGACATGACGGTATACTCGTAGGAACCATACCGTGTTTGAAATGCCGTATTGGGTATATCGAAGGGTTTAATCTTCAGCTGGAAGTATCCCGACCGAAGATCAATCTTAGAGGAAATCCAGGCGCCTTTCATTTGATCGAACAAGTCCCCTATGCAGGGCAGCGGGTACTTATTCTTGATCGTCACTTCGTTGAGACCCCTATAGTCCATGCACATCCTTTGGGTCCCATCCTTCTTGTCTACGAAGAGCACGGGGGCTCCCCATGGTGACGAGCTTGGGCGTATAAAACCCTTATCTAGCTGTTCCTGAATTTGCTTCTTGAGCTCCACTAATTCATTGGCAGGCATTCTATATGGCCTCTTAGCTATAGGTGCAGTTCCGAGTACTAAACAATGGCAAACTCGATGTCCCGGTCAGGTGGCATAACTGACAGTTCTTCTGGAAACACATCTGAATATTCTTGAACCACCGGAATGCTTTCCAATGTCACTTCTTCCATGTGGTTCAGTGTTGCCTTCTCAATTGCGGATTGGGCTGCCTCGAACTCGATACGAGTACCGTGCTCACTCGTCAACTGCATGATCCACTTAGCACATTGAATCACTCCGTTGTGCTTGCTTAACCAGTCCATTCCAAGTATTATATCAATCCCATGGGAATCCAAGACGAAAAAGTTGGCGAGAACGTCTACCCCCTTATTTTAAGGCTTACTTTTGGACATACTATATTAGTCCTCATCTCTCCACTGGGAGAATTAACCAACATAGTTTGTTTCATGTGGGATATGGGCAGGTCAAACTTGGCAACATACTTGGATGACATGAATGAATGAGATGCTCCGGAATAAAATAAAACAGTGGCTGGGTTGGAGTTGGCGAGAAACATACCAATCACGACGTCCTCAGCTTGTTGTGCTTGATTCACATGGCCACGAGCAAAGTTCTGCTGCCCACGGTTGCCTTGTGTTGCTCCTCCATTCAGCCGTGGGTTCTTCTTAGGTGCATTGCCTGGCTGTCCAAGTCCTTTCTTGGGGCACTGATTTGCAAAGTGTCTGTAAGGGCCTAAGTTTTTGGCACATATTCAAAGTGTTCATCACACCACACACAACCCTCATTTGAGGAAACTTTATGAATACATTTAAAGAGTAAGTAAACACCATCAACATGCTCATTAGAGAATAAACTCACAAAATGCCAAAGTGGCATTTCCCACATGCATCATCTAGGGGCTGAGCATATGACAAACTCCAACACCTTGCTAGGAATACTCATGCCAAGATTCACCCAAATCCAAAACCTTTTAGAGGTATTTTTGGGTGTATCTAGAAAGAGGCTAATTTGAACTCAAATTTAAATTCAAATTACTTTTATCCCATGATTTCAAAAGTGGGATCCATATTCACACTCAGCACATTTTTGTGAGCTCACACACCAATTTTCACTCCATTTGGAGTTGATCTTGACATGATCTAAGTCTAGCAAATTCAAACTCCATTTGAATTTCAAACTGCATATGTGCTTAAAATATATTCAAACACTCCTCAATTTGAATTCTATCCAATTCAAATGGCCATAGGGTAGATAATTCAAATGACCAGGGTTATTTGGGTTTCTACTGTTTATAGCAGTGGGAAAATTCAATTTCAGAGGTTAAAACCGGAGTGGGACCCACATGTCAGCCTAACCAGCAAAATCAACCGACAGAGTTACAGAGTGCTCTGTTCTCGGGTTGCAGCCGAGCGCGCCACCGAGAGGCTGACCGGTGCCAGCTCCTGCTGCGTTTCCCCATGTGGTAGACCAGCTGCCCGGCTTCTTATCACTCCCCGACGTGTTCCTTTTTGCTTACCACCCGAGTCCACAGCGAGTTCACTCTTCCTCACACCGAGCTCCACCGAAAACCAGCCGCTATCTCGGTTTCACTCGTGTGCAGGCCAATCGCTCGCGAACACAACCTTCCCAGTAGAAAAACTGAAGCGTGAACTTGTGAGCAACATCTTCGGCATCGTGTTGTCCAGTGATCGGGCGCCCTCGAGCTCAGCCGAGCGTTTTCCCGGTGAACTGAACATTGCCGCCATTCGGGGCTCTCATGGACAGCTCGGCACAGCCGTCGTCGCATCCACTTCTTTACACAAGAAAGGTGCATCACTGCATGTAGATCGTTTAGCCGAAAGCCGTTTGGCATATGATCAACCATCGGTTGAGGATTTCCAAGTTTACCGAAAACCAGTTCATATGAGCTGAGCTCACCTCCGATTGAAATTCAGACTCCACACACTCTTGTTGGTCAAGCCAGTCGTCCAGTAGGTTCTATACATGCTAGCACACACGCTCGAGAAAGAAGAAAGGAAAACCGTTGAGGATCGGCCGTTATATGGCCATTTTCCTCGCCGCCGTTGCAAAGTACCTCGGCTCACCGTCGAGGGTATGGTTGCCGGCGTTTTTAGCTTCCAAAAGAACTTAGTTCATGTTCCTCGTGCTCCACTGATGTTCTCCGAGCAATTTCCAATCGATTTGGTGCACTGTGGTGTGAAACCAACCTCGCCAAAACCCTAGCGGGTGCTGTCGCCGGTGCGCGCTGGTTTCCGGCCATCGCCGGTGGCCGGCAAGCCCACAGCTGAGTTCAGGAGGTCGAAAAAGGGGGAGGCGTAGAGTTTCGGCCCGTGAGGTGGCTGGGAAATCGGTTCCGGCGAGTCTTGCCAGAGACCGCCGCCGCCGGGTATTTGGTGCGAGGAGAAAGATGAAGCACTGTGTGCGGGACCCACCGGCAGAAGTTTAAACTTTTCTTCGATTTTCAGTTTTAGTTCAAACTTCAAACCCACATAACTTTGGCTAGAAAACTCCAAATCGAGTGAACCAAATTTTGTTGGATTCAGATCTCTGAGTACTTTCCAACAAATCAAGTTCCACTTCATGAAAATCCTTAGTTCTCTAGAATTAATTATTCAAAATTTTAAACTGTTTGGAATTTTAGTTAGAGAACCCTTTGGAGGAAAATTCTGAAATTTTTCTGGGATGTTAAACAAAATATCTCTGAGCTACTATAAAAATTTCTGATCCAGTTGAGCTAATTTGATCCACCTAATGGTGTGTTTAATAAAACTGTTCCAGAGAAAATAGAAAATGTCCAGAAACATTTCCAGAATTTCTCTGAAATTGTTTAGCTCATATCTTGAGCCAGGAACCTTCAAATTAAGTCAAACCAACTCCATAAGAACCATCTGAAAATCTAGTTTTCAGAAAGTCATGGCTTGCTCCATGAAAATCCCTAGAACACCCTAGGAGCTCCAATTAAGGCCACGTACATAATTATTTGTGGAGGGCTCAAATGAGCTTTGCTGCAAATGAAACTTGTCCAAGTCTCTGTTTAGGTTGTATTCAAACCACAGTAAAAATTTCAGAGTCATTGGATCTGTCTAGTAACTCCAGAAGAGCAGCTACCCTACGACCAAGAGCAGCAAGGCAAGCTCCGGTTTACATTAATCCTTTTACAAATTTTACTGTTTCGATAACTTACTTTGAGCACCCACTTAATTATTGCATTTCAGTCTTGTTTCAAAACCAAATGCATAGCCAAAAAAACCCTGGGTCGGGATTAGGTTTGAAAACATCGTTAGCTACTGCAATGCTGAGATAGTGTAGGATTCGGTACAAGTCGAGTAGTTGGAACTACTCGTGAGAATAGGCTAGAGGCACATTGCTCGGGTAAAGATAGCAAATGAAACACATGGCAAGAAAAATGAGACCGAGCAGAGAGTAAGGGCAGCAGGACTTTGGGGCCTGGGTGCTATAGCTCCGCTTGTGTCGATTGAGGACCGAGCTGTGTGCGGGCCTGTCGAACAAGCTAGAACAGTACCAAAGACCTACCGGCTATATGGGAACCGGGAAACCGATGTAACTCATGTAGCTGGGTATTGAGGCATTGCCTGTCGTTCAGAGGGTAGGTTGAGAGCTTGAGGTGTAAATCGGCTGGCGGCACTGCGGATGTGCACGCAGAGACCTCTTGCTCGGGGTGATAGGACCGGTTCAATATTTAGCTGATGGGTGAAAGGTGGTTGCGTACGACATCCGTGATGGTTGTTGTATGCAACATCAAGTAGGGTGTACGTGACGGGTTATTCAGGTAACCCTGCAGGTGTAAATCGATTATAATCGCCGTCCCTCGCGGTCAGTGAGTACCACTTGTTCAGTGTACCGTGACGTAGAAAGAACATGCTAGATACATGTTAAAAGTTTGCTGATTTGAAAGATATACTTTGCTTGTTAATGTCTTGTTGTAGTTTAGAGCTAATTAAAGTTTGTTTCAACTTTGGGCTAAGTACACGAGAGAAATGCATTTCTTGTTTGATCGCGGCTCTCTCATGTGCCTTAGCGTAAGGTTTTCCACAACCTGCTTCTAAAACTTGAAAGTAAGGTTCAAATAATTAGGTGAGTCCTTTGCAAATTATTTACCTCATGTACCCTAAACCCATCATGTAGAAGTTTCATGTATAGGAGAGACGGGTCAGTCTTGCTGAGCCATCGTGCTCACTGCTTGTGTTTGAAGCTTTTGCAGGGGTTTATGAGGAAGGGACTCCCGAGGAAGAGACGGAACCCCAATAGGGAAATCCCGTCGAATGGGAGTCGTGCACGCCACCGTGTTAGTGTGTGTGTGTGCTAGCGGGGACACGTTCACGGGTTGAACGTGAACTCGATGCGTAGTCTACGCCGGTGAGAGTAAACAGAACATATTTTGTTGTACAAATGTTCATAAACCTGTTTATGTAATAAAACTTTGCTTCCGCTTTGTATCTTTGATGTGCGTTATCCAGTGCTATGCGACGCAGCATCCCTCAGCGTGATCCTGGCTCAACAGGGCCGTGGGGCGGTGTCAGCGTGGTATCAGAGCTCGCTTGAGGTTTAACGCACTACAAAGGTTATCTTTTTCAAAAATTCAGTGAGGAACGAGTTAGTAGCCCATATAAGGATGTTATTAGTGTATAGAAAGTGGCTTACTAACCTATTTTCTTATGTTGGAAAATCGTTCATCTCGGGACGCTTTATGTCTTGGGGGTGCATGTAAGCGCTGTCCACCAGTACGCACAAGCTGAAGGGTGGAGCCCCACGGGTGGCAGGTAACCCGACCCGCTTTAATATCCTCTACGACTCTTCATGTCGTTTGGGGTATTCGAGCAACGTCTGTCACTGCCGTGCTTTGGGAGATTTGGGAGACCCCGTCACGTGGTCTGTAACGTGAACACGTAGCTCAAGGCGTGTTTGGCTTGAGAACATACGGGCGAGTGATGACGGCCGGATGTATGAACTGTATGGATACCGGGCTCGGTGTGCAGCCGAGTCTGACGAATGTATGAGTTAATTGCAGGTAGTCTAACCAAAAAACGGTAGAAGTGTAATATCTGTGTGCAAGAGACGCTTAGTGCCACTGAACTAACAAAGCCGGCTAAGTTCGGTATAGGTTTTTCTTTGTGATGACGTAGTACCGACATGAACTGGTGACGCATCGACGTCACATCCCACTAAATGAGCAACTTCATTGTAAAACTGAAAATTTTGAATCTAGAGAACTAAAATTTTGATTTAACTCCGTCCCTTAATCAGGTAATTCAAAGTTAACAAGTTTCAACTTATAGGAAACTAAGGACAGAGACCCCTGTTTTCAGCTAAGATAAGGCTGAAGTTAATTGGAGGTTAGAGGTTGAGTTCTTTCGAGGTTGGGGTCATATGATACATTTATGGAAAGCTTTGGAAGAGCTTTACAACTTTTATGTTGAGGTCCAGAGGTGTTTCATCCCTTAACCAATCGAAAAATGCAGGGAGTTGAAACTGTCCATAAAACAGTTCAGAGCAAACACTCTCTGTAACTCTCTATAAATTGAGCATAACTTGCTGCCTAAAAAGCCAAAAATAGAAAATTAGGTAGTTATGAAAATTTTATGAGATAGGTTACAACTTTGTAACATAAAGTTTTGTTAAATTTGGAGTAGAATTAACTGGAATTCTTGGATCAAATCAGTACCTCAAGAAGGGAGGTGCTGTCCAATTTTCTCCAGAAGTTCTGTCAACTTTGAAATCTCATAACTTTTGAACCAGAACAGATCTTAGGCCAAGAAAATACTTTCTGGAATGATTTTGAAGTTAAATTTAACTTTGTTGTTGAGCTCCTGAATTGGTTTTGCATTTAGTATGGTCTAAATCAGGTTGAAATGGAAACTGGTCAGGGCTGTCATATTGGACAGCAGATCAGCAGTCAAATTTGTTGAAGTTTGAACTATGTTTCCAAGTTTTATGAGTTCAATGACATGTTTTATGTTATAAATCAATGGGTTACTTTTCAAATAAATATTTGACATTTCTAAAATATGTTTCTACAGATGACAGCAGATAAACAATTGGAGAACGGGTGGGTTGTATCCCACTGTTCTCACCGCAGCGGTTATCCGGAAACGTTGAGGCAAATGCTTCAATATTTCGGGTACAGCGAGATGCTGCAGTTCTTCACCAAGGAAGAAGGCGAGGAGGGGAAAAAGACATGGACAATACATGTCGAAGTTCCTGTAGGACCCACGCCACCCGGTTGGGCGCCGTTCACCGTCACGGTGAGAGGTAGACAGCCGGAGGGGATGTGGCAAGGGGCAGCCCGCGACACCATGTCATGTTTCTGCCAACTACACATGAGAGCTATGGAGGGCACTCCATACGCGCTCGTTCCGGTGGAGGGGCGAGCTAATCATGTGTGGGGGGAAAGGTACATGGAGGCAACAGATCCGGGTTACCCAAGGTACAACCCAGCTGTTCATACGGATTGTCTTGCCGCCAAGCTCAAGGAGAGCACCAGCCGTGGAGATCATTTCGAGAGTGCTCACAGTGCACTTCGCAATGTTCTCCTTCCGACGATAAAGCGACAGAACGAACAACACAATCAGTTGCATCGTCTGAAGAAGGCGAAAAGGAAAAGCCGCGTCGACATCACGGCTTTGCAACAGCAAGTGCAAGCCTTGACCCAGAAGAATGAGAACCCCACTCAAGAGCGTGATGACGCTATTGAGGAGGGACACGGCTGGTAAGAGGACTACAACCAGGCCATGGACGAGGTGCACGCGTTGCAGGACCTCGTACCTCCGGTAATGGGCATACCAATGGTGGGTGCCATACCTGTGGTTTTGGGTCTTCTGGCAATGGGGAAACCTGAACAGGAAAAGGAGGTCATGGACCCGGAGCCACCAGCAGAGGTAGCGGAGGACGACGACCCACAAGAGGTCGAGTTCTACTCTGAGTAGTAGGTTACCGTTGCCATGTAGGGCAGCGAGGGTGGTGTAAGAAAAACTTTTGTAATCGGTGACATGTCGTGTAGACAGTCGGGTATGTATAGGTAGTGACGACATGAGCACGACTTCTCGGAGACCCGAGAATAATGTATCTTGTATAAAGTTTATGCTTTATCAATATATGTGAATGTTGTGCAAATTATTCATGTGTCACTTCAATACCTACTGTTTCATATGGAATTTTTAAGTAGGGCATGTGCTGATCGCTGCTGTTTTAAATTTCAGAACGACTCGCACTCGTGCCAACCCGGACGCTGGGGGTTCCAGTCAGGGGGGAGAGACCTCCCAACAGCCTCCCAAGGATTCCTCGGGACGACAACAGCAGCAACAGCAACAGAAACAACCGCCACCGCCAACGGTTACTTTGGATGACATCGTGGCAGCGATGGCGGGTTCTCATCAGCAGCACACCGAGTTGCTCCAACCCTTATTGCGAATACGTATCAACCATAGAGGTGTCAAGATCGTGAGGAGCGCCAACAAAGCTCCTACTCCGATTTTCTGGCTACTCATCCCCCAGTATTCTCAAGGGCGGATGAACCCCTCGATGCGGACAACTGGCTCCGCACGATGGAGATGAAGTTTGGGCTGCTCCAAGTGAGTGAGCAGTGCGAGACTCAATTTGCGGTCCAACAACTTCAAGGATCCACGAGTGCTTGGTGGGCGAACTACTGTGCTTCGCAACCCGCCGAGCGAGTGTAAAGATCCCAAAATATGAATACAAAGAAACTCTTGTTTGCACCAAGTTGGTTTTCTATGTATGAAAAAGGGGACTTGTTTAAACTCTTTCACATGTGATAATACATATGAGAGCTTTCTTCACCCAAGTTCAAATATTTATTTGAAGACTTGGAACCCAAGGGGGTTGTGAAACCAAGTTGGGAAGTTCCCATATGTGGGAGGAAGCTAAAGTCAGATTTTGAGAACAAATTGTTTCACTCAAAAATTCAAATGAGAGTAACACAATGGTTCTCAAACTGTTGTATTAGTAATCTCATTTGCAGCAGCTAAATCAAAGATCAGAGTTCATATTTGAATTCCTTAGGTCCAAATTAGGGGTTGGCAAAGTCTCATGAATTGGTGAAGATGTTTGCTACCCATTTTTCCAAATGGACTTAAATGTGCAATGAATTCAAATATACATTTGAATTTGGATGAAACTTATCCAAATTACCCAAACACAATACAGGTTTGAATTCTCACCATTTTATTTCCAGCATTTGCCAAAGTTTGGAGATATTTGTGAGAAAAATGAGAGGGGATAAGCAGGGACAATGGGGCCCACATGTCATATGGCTATTTAGACTTGCCACTAAGTTTTCCCTCTGTTCCTCTCTCCACCGAGGCAACCTCTCCCGGGCGACACCGAGCAGCTCGGGCCACGTTCACCGATGCCAGCTCCTGCTGTTCCGAGGCTCACCCCACCCTTATCTCTCACGCGTGTAGCACAACACCAGTTCTTCTCTTCACCGTGGCTCTGTAACACCCCAAATTTTGATTCAAAACCCTAAACCATGTTCAGAGGGGAATTTAAAAATTTTTGGACGTGTTGCATGTTTTGCAAAAATTCAAATTCAAACTGGAATTCAAATTAGACTCAAAACAGAAAAGAAATGGAAAAAGAAAAAGAGTAAACGGGAAAAAAACTGGCCAGTGGGCCGAAACCCGCCAGCCGGCCCAATTTCCCCCCGCGCCAGCCCGCAGCCGCGCGCCCGCGCTATCCCTCACAGACAGGTGGGACCCACCTGTCATCCCCAACCCCGCGACCCCGGACTCTCCCGCGCGCGCGCGATCTTAACCGATTGGAAACCGCGTCCCTCAGCCCGAATTCCGGTCCCAGAAGACTCAAACTCGATCACAACTGACCCACCGCCCTCCCCCGGCTATAAAAACCCCAGCCCCGATCGGTTTTTCCCACGCGATCGCCGATGTTTACTCCGGTGAGCACCGAGACTTCGCCGGTGAATTCTGGCCGATCTAAGCTCGGAAACTCTGATCTAACTCGCTGGTCTTGATCCACCGCCTCTGGAGAACCTTGCAGGTGCAGAAAACTCGGAGACTTACGGTGTAAACACAGTGCCGACGAGCTTCGCCGTGGTTTTGCCTCAGACCTCGCCGCCGATCACTTTCCAGGACCCCCGAGCTCAAGAAAACCCCCGAGGTGAGATCCCTGACCTCCCCTCTACCGACCTATGCCATAAGATCACAGTTCTAGGCAGAATTCTCGAGGATCCGAAACTTTCCGGCGAGATCGCCGCTTCCCGCCACCGTGTGCCGCCGGCAGCGCCGCCCGCGCTCGATCAGAGCGACGTGGCCGCTTGTGCGCCGTTTATTTTAAATCGCACGGTAGACTTTAAAACCCCGCGTACCGGTTCGATGTTATAATCTCAGCCGTCGGTTTAAAATCGGACGGTCCACGTCAGCCCCGCGTTATAAAGACTGGAATTCTTACGTGCTACCCCCTGGGGTTCTAGGGAAATAAGAGCTAGCCCCGGAAACTTCTGATCTAGCCCCTGGAACTCCAGAAAATCATGTAAATTCATTTAAAAATCAGTTTTAGCCCCTGGACTTAATAAAAATTAGGAAAAACACCTCTGATAAGTGTAGCTAGACCCCTGGAAATTATGAAAATAATATTATAGACCCTGTAATGGGGTGAGTTCATTATTTTAGCCCTGTTTAGTATTTAATTTAGAAAATTGAATATGTAACTAGTGTTTAAAAAATAAAAAGTGGGACAAACATAATTGTCAAAATTAATTAAAAACTTTCTCAGTACTTAGAAAACTTTGGAGTGAGATAAAAATATATTTTTGGGCTGAAATGAATCTGTTTCATTTATTATTCACATTTATTAGTATAGGGACACATTTTTAAGTAAAGAATAGTTATAGAAAAATAGGGAAAATAATTATGAAATAGTTTACATCAGAGGCCAAGGTCAAAATATGTTATTAAATTATTTAGGACCAGAACCTATACTGTTTAGATGATGTGTATTACTAATTTCATAATAAAATACACAATTATGCATAGGAATATAAATCTGAAAATATAGCAACTAGTAAATGATAAATGGAGTTTTTAAAATCCAAAGAGTTCAGTTTAGGGTTGGTAGAAATTATGAAGGCACATATGGGGAAGAAAAATACTTTTCATACACACTTGGTAGTAAAAAGGTATAGTAGTTGAATATAAGAAATTTATTGGAAACCCATATAAATAGTATGTAAGTATATATGTGGACACAAAAGTAGGAATCATATACACATGGTTAAAAGTGCATGCAAGCCACAACTCAACACACATAAAGTAACCACAACACATATAATGGTAAAGAACTTATATAAATGTGAATGTGTGGTTTGTATGAAGTAGAAGTGTGAACTATGTCTTATGATTGTTGTTTTTCTTTTGCTATGTGTGATGGTATGAAGTAGAACCTGTTCAAGAGCAAGTTATCCCTTTCCAAGATCAGGACTACCCATTTCAAGAGCAGCAAGAAGGAGGCAAGTGTCCTTGACCACTTTGATCCTATGCTAGGATGTGTAGATAGAATTATTTGCATTGTCAAATGAAATATGAAACCCATGCTAGGAAGTTTCCCTAGAATTGCATTACCTTGTTTTCTTGTAGCTTGGGTTGGGATTTATTTTGACATGTCATTTATTTACATGCATATGCTTAGCCATGCTTAGAATGGGATATTTGGGATATGAGATCATCAGTTTATTATACCATACTCTTGAATGAGCTATTGAGAGTTATGTAGAGGTAGGGATCAAGGCAAGTTGGATGTTTTGGTTGTGTGCTGGGTGCACGAGACTTGGGTTTGGGTTTAGTACTTGCCTGGATCCTAAGGACCGGTTCATGGAGCATGTAACCCGGCTTTACAGTGCCAACCACATGCTGAGATGGGGCAGCTTGGCCAATTAATTAGGTGTATCCCCGGCGTAGTATGGGTGTGTTGGATGGTGCGGGGAATAGGTGTCAGCTGGACTACCATATGAACCGCAAGGCTCAAGAGGGGGCCACTGCAGCGGGGTTGGAGCCTCTTGTATGCTGTTAGGGGTGAAACCTCAGTGGGCCCACGCTCTTCGGGAATCCCTTTGTAAAGGCTTCGTAGTGATCTCCTGGCTGCACACCTGGGAAGTGTGAATGTGGATCGTAGCCACTAGCATAATGGAGGTTCTTTTAGTCCACCCGGCAACGGGGGATGAAATCACTACATGTGGGTACAGTGGTACAAACTCTGCAGAGTCAAAACTGTCTTGACAGCCGTGCTCACGGTCAAGAGCGGCCTGGACTTATTCATGATTAGAGGATTGATGGTTTTGGAAGTTAAGCAGGGAGCTTAACATTGGAAATGATGATTATGGTTATTGGATTATGATGATGGGATGGGAGATTGGGACCATTTCACCTGTGTAGTAATGTAGGTGCTTAATAAGCTAAGGTGATAGGTATTAATTGCGTAGTGCTTTAACCATGAGTTCAACCTCTCCTTGTTCTAGCCATGCATGATAAAATTTTCCCACACATGCTGAGTACCATCGGTACTCAACCTTGCATATTTGTTGGTTTATATTGCTGCTCAGGTCAAGATAATGAGGTGGTGTATAATGACCAAGATTTTGGACCCGAGGAAGGTTTTTAGGTTCATGAAGACCCCCGGGCAACGCCTGTGATGGAGCCCTAAAAAATAATATTCTGCTGCTAGTTTATTTACTTGTGATGAACTTATTATTGTCCATCGAGACATTTACTATGTAAGACTTACTTATATTCGACACCTGGCTTGTAATAAATGATGCTTCACTATTTGTCATCACATGTATGAGAAAATGATCCTGGCATACATGTGATATTCACTTGGTTGTTCTTCGGAAAAACCGGGTGTGACAGAGGTGGTATCAGAGCCAAGGTTGCCCGTAGGAACGTGGACCTAGGTAGAAATGGACTTATTCAAGGGCCCTATTTTCTTAAAAAAAAAACTATTTTCCAAGGTGTGGGTTGAAAAGTGTTATTTAAAGAGTTATTTTCTTCATCTTACCCCAACTTTCATTCAAAATAGGATTTTTGTTTGAGAATTTATCTAACCTAATTTTAAATTCTTTTGTTTTAGATGGTTCGCATGATTCGCACCGCTCGTAAGTCCACAGGAGGGAGAGTTCCCGTAGTTGCCCTGGCCGAAAGAGAGGAAAGCCGTCCGGTGACGTACCTTTCCTACGGATTGGCAGTAGGAGGCTTATTGCGCCGTCTTCGGCGTATGCTCGAAGCCGCCGGCAATACGGGCAAGCTCATCATCCACTATAACTCCACCAGGACCATCCGTGAGAAGAGGGAAGAATGGAGTTCGGAGATGAGGATTATACACGAGAATCAGCTGCTTAAGATTCACCACTCTCCAGCTTGTCGAGCAACACAAGTTGACGCGGAGAAAGATGTCACTTGGGAGGCCATCACCTGCCAGAGTCACATCTATCGTCGCCACTTGGACAAAACTGAGTACATGTATGTCCTCCAACGTGAGAGTGGTAATACGGAGTACAAGTACCCACCGGTGCAGCAAGGGACTTCCCATGAGCACATGGACTTGTGCTTGGAGGATGCTGCTATGCTCAGCACTCGACTGCAGGAGTGTCAACAAGAGCTTCAGGATGTTCGAGACACCCTGAAGGAAACGGAGGCGTTGCTGCGAGCTTGCTTAAAGGCGACAGAAAGAGGAGATGGGAATGAACTGTGTGTCACCGTGAATGATACATGGACTCCTGACTCCCCGGATCGCCGAGCGATCAGGCGTCGTCGCACTTCTCCACCAGCAGCCTCCCCACCCAAAGCAGAGTCAGAAGGTAGCCGAAATGAGGAGGAAGATCCCGAGGAGCCAGCTCAAGAGAACGAGTAGTGTAGAGTCTTTCCCTTAGCTAGCAAGAGGTCGAGTAGTCGAGTCGTTACGTAGTTAATGGTGTGATAATGCTCGGTGTGTGACGTGAGTTGTGGAAGCCATGAGCAATTGTCCACAACCTCGTCTTCGAATTGTTTTGCTTTGGTGTGTAAACCCACAGGAAATAATAGTGCATTTATTTTGTGTGAGATATAAACCCTCGTAAAATTTTAACAAAGCCTCAACACTTCAAAGTACCAACAAATGAAAGTAGTAAGACGATACTAAATGGGATCAAATTAACATTTGTTGATTCTGCCAGATGGCCGGAAGAGGAAAAGGACGTGCTGCCAACCCCGCCAACAACAATGATGAGTCATGCAACCCTCATCTTTCTGGAGGCCAGGACCGGGGTGGTCACCGTGAAGAAGTTGATCCTCTCCACCAAATGCTGGAGAATCAAAATCATGCTCATCCAGAACTTGACTCAAGTGGTGGCCAACTTGCATCAAGTTCCACCTACACAAGCTGCACCACGCCAACCAAGGTTGAGTGAGTTTCTAGGAACTCAACCTCCAATGTTTGCAAGTGCTGCTGAACCTCTGGAGGCAGATGATTGGCTGAAGACCATTGAAAGTAAGATGAGGATTATACAATGCCAAGGGTATGAGAGGGTGCTGTTTGCCTCTCATCAATTGCATGGACCTGCTGCTGATTGGTGGACCGCCTACATGGCCGCCCATCATGACCCTGAGAACATCACTTGGGAAGAGTTCAAGCGTAGCTTCCGCAACCATTACATCCCAAGAGGTGAACTCAAAAACAAGAGGAAGGAGTTTTTGGGACTGCAGCAGGGAAACATGACGGTGAGGGAATACCTCACTAAATTTACTCAACTATCCCGTTATGCCCCACGGGACATAGAGACTGATGAGCAGAAACAAGATTGTTTCGTGGAAGGGCTTACCGCAGAAATGCAGTGTGCAATGTCCTCAAATGAGTATGAAAGTTTTCAAAAGATGGTGGACAGAGCATTTGTGGTGGAAAGGAAGCTAAAGGCCCTGGAAAATGAGAATAAAAGGAAGGTTGGGTGGTCACATCAAGCCTCAGGGAGCAACACCCGCCCACGTTTGATGCAGCAACCTACGGGGCAGACGAGCCGTGCTGCGGTACCCTATTCAGCACCGAGAGGGTACAACCCAAATTTCAGGCCTCCTGCAGCACCAGCACAGCCGCAACGTCAGTTTGTGCAGCAGCCTCGCCCCGCATATCCACCTCGACCAGCAGTGCAAGGACCCCCAAACCAACCCCAAGACAACAAGGGCCAAGCATCTAAGATTGGGGTGCAATGTTTCAGCTGTGGTGAAGTGGGGCACTACGCCCATAAGTGCCCAAAGAAGAAGCCTGCGCAGCCACAACAGCAGAATGTAATGAGAGGACGGGTGAACCATGTCACTATGGAGGAAGCACAAGAGGCACCCGACGTGGTAGTTGGTAAGTTTCCTGCCAATTTACACCTTGCAACTCTGCTGTTTGATTCTGGTGCTACCCACTCGTTCATTGCTCAAGGGTTTGTTAAGAAGCATGACCTAGCAACCACACAAATGAACCATATGCTAGCCGTAAACTCTCCAGGTGGAGAAATAAGGACAAGACAAGTGTGTCCCAAAGTGAACCTAGACATTAATGGGGTAGTATTTACGGCTAACCTCATAGTGATAGATTCACAAGGGATAGATATTATTTTGGGTATGGATTGGTTGACCAAACATAAAGGAATCATCCATTGTTCGACCAGAACGGTGGAACTAACTCACCCTAGTGGCACCAGAGTAAAGTTCATAACAATACACGAGCCTAGGAGGGACATCAAATTAAATCAAGTGGAGGTGAAAGTTGAAGAAATCAGAACTATCAGAGAATATCCAGATGTTTTTCCGGAGGAGTTGCCAGGTATGCCTCCCGACCGTGACGTGGAATTCGCAATTGAGCTAGTACCGGGAACAGCCCCGATATACAAGAGACCTTATCGAATGGACTCCAAGCAGCTAGAAGAGCTCAAGGATCATTTGAGAGAATTGACGGAGAAGGGGTATATTCGCCCTAGTTCCTCACCATGGGGAGCTCCGGTGATATTTGTGCCTAAGAAAGATGGAACCCAAAGGTTATGCATGGATTACAGTGCCTTGAATGAGGTAACCATCAAGAACAAGTACCCATTACCCCGCATTGAAGACTTGTTTGATCAGTTGAGGGGAGCTTGTGTGTTCTCGAAAATTGATCTCAGGTCGGGATACCACCAACTCAAGATAAGGCAATCTGATATTCCCAAGACAGCTTTCGTATCTCGGTACGGACTGTATGAATACACTGTCATGCCTTTCGGGCTAACCAATGCCCCGGCATATTTCATGTACCTCATGAACAAGGTATTCATGGAATATCTGGACAAATTTGTGGTGGTTTTCATAGATGATATTCTCGTCTTCTCCAAAGATGAAGAAGAACATGAGAAACATCTAAGGTTGGTGTTACAGAGGCTGAGAGAACACCAACTATATGCCAAGTTGAGCAAGTGTGAGTTTTGGCTGAAAAGAGTTCCCTTTTTAGGACATATCATCTCGGAGGGAGGAATCTCAGTAGATCCCGCCAAAATCGAAGATATCCAGAAGTGGAAAACCCCTGAAAATATCGGGGAAGTTCGAAGCTTTTTGAGATTGGCTGGATACTATCGACGGTTTATTGAGGGATTCTCCAAGATCTCGAGACCTCTCACCAAACTGTTGGAAAAGGGAATCACATTCACCTGGACGCCACAGTGCGATACGAGCTTTCAGGAGCTAAAGAAGAGATTGACAACAGCCCCAGTGTTGGTTATGCCAGATATGCAGAAGAATTTCACAGTGTACTGCGATGCCTCTGGAAATAGGTTAGGATGTGTTCTCATGCAAGAAGGACATGTCGTGGCATATGCATCCCGGAAGCTTCGGAAGCACGAGAAGAACTATCCTACACATGACCTAGAACTAGCTGCAGTGGTACACGCGTTGAAAATTTGGCGGCACTATTTGATGGGGAAGAGGACAGAGATATATACGGATCATAAGAGTTTGAAGTACATATTCACACAGTCAGATCTCAACCTCAGACAAAGGAGATGGCTAGAGCTAATCAATGACTTTGATGTGGGCATCAACTATCATCCCGGGAAAGCAAACGTCGTGGCCGATGCTTTGAGTCGGAAAGTGCAGGTCAATAAGTTGAGTTTGAAGGACATGCCTGCAGAATTGAAGGACGAGGTTATAAGGCTCAATCTATGTCTAGTAAATAGTGGTGAAGCCATCGCCATGGAAGTGGACTCCACACTCGAGCAAGACATACGCGAGGGCCAAAAGAATGATGAGAAGATACAAGAGATCAGACAACTCATCAAGGAAAATAAAGCTCCTGGTTTTAGAGAGGATGAACAGGGAATGGTGTGGCACGGGAAAAGGATCTGTGTGCCAGAAGTAAAGGAGATCCGTGAATTAATTTTGAAGGAGGCTCACGATTCTGATTATTCCATTCATCCTGGGAGTACGAAGATGTACCAGGACCTCAAGAGCAGGTATTGGTGGTATGGCATGAAGCGAGATGTCGCGGAACATGTTGCCCTATGTGACACATGTCAGTTGGTGAAAGCAGAACATCAACGACCCGCGGGATTGTTGCAACCACTCAAAGTGCCTGAATGGAAGTGGGAATAAATCAGCATGGATTTTGTCGTGGGATTGCCTAGGACCCAATCCGGGTATGATTCAATATGGGTCATTATTGATAGGCTAACCAAGGTAGCTCATTTCATCCCTGTGAAAGAAAGCTACAGCGGATCCAAATTGGCAGAATTGTACATGTCAAGGATTGTGTGTTACCATGGAGTGCCAAAGAAGATAGTGTCGGACGGAGGGACACAGTTCACCTCGAGGTTTTGGCAGAAGTTGCATGAAACCATGGGAACCCATCTGAACTTCAGCTCTGCCTATCATCCCCAAACTGACGGGCAGACGGAGAG
Source organism: Neostapfia colusana (assembly GCA_030760725.1). Taxonomy (NCBI): domain Eukaryota; kingdom Viridiplantae; phylum Streptophyta; class Magnoliopsida; order Poales; family Poaceae; genus Neostapfia; species Neostapfia colusana. The sequence goes on along the minus strand of JASWHV010000005.1, from coordinate 29,961,135 downwards.
AACCAATCAGATCCTTGAAGATATGTTAAGGGCATGTGCACTCAAAAACAATAGAAGTTGGGACAAGAACTTACCGTATGCGGAGTTTTCCTATAACAACAGCTATCAAGCTAGTATGAAGATGTCACCGTTTGAAGCTTTGTATGGAAGGAAGTGCAGAACTCCCCTATTTTGGAACCAAACAGGGGAAAGTAAAGTGTTTGGTCCAGAAGTGCTACAAGAAGCCGAGGCGAAGGTGAGGGAGATTCGCAACAACTTGAGGATAGCACAGACACGCCAGAAGAGCTATGCCGATGTACGAAGAAGAGAGCTCGTTTTCAACGTGGGAGACTATGTTTATCTCAAGGTGTCTCCTATCAGAGGACTTCGTCGGTTCAAGGTGAAAGGGAAGTTGTCACCTCGATACATCGGACCCTTTCAAGTTTTGGAAAGGAAAGGCGAAGTGGCGTACCAACTAGAGTTACCGGTTCATCTATCGGACGTGCACGATGTATTCCATGTGTCACAACTCAAGAAATGTCTGAGGACGCCTGAAGAGGTGTTACCCATGAATGAAGTGGATGTAGCTGAGGATTTGTCTTATGCCGAGCAACCATACAAGATTTTGGAGACGATGGAACGCCTCACCAGAAACAAGAGAATCCGGATGTGCAAGGTGCAGTGGAAGCATCACTTAGAAGAGGAAGCCACCTGGGAACGGGAAGATGAGCTCAAGGCACAATTTCCGGAATTGTTTTCTTAGAAACACCAATCTCGAGGACGAGATTTCTTTTAAGGGGGGTAGAGCTGTAACACCCCAAATTTTGTTTCAAAACCCTAAACCATGTTCAGAGGGGAATTTAAAAATTTTTGGACGTGTTGCATGTTTTGCAAAAATTCAAATTCAAACTGGAATTCAAATTAGATTCAAAACAGAAAAGAAATGGAAAAAGAAAAAGAGTAAACGGGAAAAAACCGGCCAGTGGGCCGAAACCCGCCAGCCGGCCCAATTTCCCCCCGCGCCAGCCCGCAGCCGCGCGCCCGCGCTATCCCTCACAGACAGGTGGGACCCACCTGTCATCCCCAACCCCGCGACCCCGGACTCTCCCGCGCGCGCGCGATCTTAACCGATTGGAAAACCGCGTCCCTCAGCCCGAATTCCGGTCCCAGAAGACTCAAACTCGATCACAACTGACCCACCGCCCTCCCCCGGCTATAAAAACCCCAGCCCCGATCGGTTTTTCCCACGCGATCGCCGATTTTTACTCCGGTGAGCACCGAGACTTCGCCGGTGAATTCTGGCCGATCTAAGCTCGGAAACTCTGATCTAACTCGCTGGTCTTGATCCACCGCCTCCGGGGAACCTTGCAGGTGCAGAAAACTCGGAGACTTACGGTGTAAACACCGCGCCGACGAGCTTCGCCGTGGTTTTGCCTCGGACCTCGCCGCCGATCACTTTCCAGGACCCCCGAGCTCAAGAAAACCCCCGAGGTGAGATCCCTGACCTCCCCTCTACCGATCTATGCCATAAGATCACAGTTCTAGGCAGAATTCTCGAGGATCCGAAACTTTCCGGCGAGATCGCCGCTTCCCGCCGCCGTGCGCCGCCGGCAGCGCCGCCCGCGCTCGATCAGAGCGACGTGGCCGCTTGTGCGCCGTTTATTTTAAATCGCACGGTAGACTTTAAAACCCCGCGTACCGGTTCGATGTTATAATCTCAGCCGTCGGTTTAAAATCGGACGGTCCACGTCAGCCCCGCGTTATAAAGACTGGAATTCTTACGTGCTACCCCCTGGGGTTCTGGGGAAATAAGAGCTAGCCCCGGAAACTTCTGATCTAGCCCCTGGAACTCCAGAAAATCATGTAAATTCATTTAAAAATCAGTTTTAGCCCCTGGACTTAATAAAAATTAGGAAAAACACCTCTGATAAGTGTAGCTAGACCCCTGGAAATTATGAAAATAATATTATAGACCCTGTAATGGGGTGAGTTCATTATTTTAGCCCTATTTAGTATTTAATTTAGAAAATTGAATATGTAACTAGTGTTTAAAAATTAAAAAGTGGGACAAACATAATTGTCAAAATTAATTAAAAACTTTCTCAGTACTTAGAAAACTTTGGAGTGAGATAAAAATATATTTTTGGGCTGAAATGAATCTGTTTCATTTATTATTCACATTTATTAGTATAGGGACACATTTTTAAGTAAAGAATAGTTATAGAAAAATAGTGAAAATAATTATGAAATAGTTTACATCAGAGGCCAAGGTCAAAATATGTTATTAAATTATTTAGGACCAGAACCTATACTGTTTAGATGATGTGTATTACTAATTTCATAATAAAATACACAATTATGCATAGGAATATAAATCTGAAAATATAGCAACTAGTAAATGATAAATGGAGTTTTTAAAATCCAAAGAGTTCAGTTTAGGGTTGGTAGAAATTATGAAGGCACATATGGGGAAGAAAAATACTTTTCATAGACACTTGGTAGTAAAAACGTATAGTAGTTGAATATAAGAAATTTATTGGAAACCCATATAAATAGTATGTAAGTATATATGTGGACACAAAAGTAGGAATCATATACACATGGTTAAAAGTGCATGCAAGCCACAACTCAACACACATAAAGTAACCACAACAGATATAATGGTAAAGAACTTTTATAAATGTGAATGTGTGGTTTGTATGAAGTAGAAGTGTGAACTATGTCTTATGATTGTTGTTTTTCTTTTGCTATGTGTGATGGTATGAAGTAGAACCTGTTCAAGAGCAAGTTATCCCTTTCCAAGGTCAGGACTACCCATTTCAAGAGCAGCAAGAAGGAGGCAAGTGTCCTTGACCACTTTGATCCTATGCTAGGATGTGTAGATAGAATTATTTGCATTGTCAAATGAAATATGAAACCCATGCTAGGAAGTTTCCCTAGAATTGCATTACCTTGTTTCCTTGTAGCTTGGGTTGGGATTTATTTTGACATGTCATTTATTTACATGCATATGCTTAGCCATGCTTAGAATGGGATATTTGGGATATGAGATCATCAGTTTATTATACCATACTCTTGAATGAGCTATTGAGAGTTATGTAGAGGTAGGGATCAAGGCAAGTTGGATGTTTTGGTTGTGTGCTGGGTGCACGAGACTTGGGTTTGGGTTTAGTACTTGCCTAGATCCTAAGGACCGGTTCATGGAGCATGTAACCCGGCTTTACAGTGCCAACCACATGCTGCGATGGGGCAGCTTGGCCAATTAATTAGGTGTATCCCCGGCGTAGTATGGGTGTGTTGGATGGTGCGGGGAATAGGTGTCAGCTGGACTACCATATGAACCGCAAGGCTCAAGAGGGGGCCACTGCAGCGGGGTTGGAGCCTCTTGTATGCTGTTAGGGGTGAAACCTCAGTGGGCCCACGCTCGTCGGGAATCCCTTTGTAAAGGCTTCGTAGTGATCTCCTGGCTGCACACCTGGGAAGTGTGAATGTGGATCGTAGCCACTAGCATAATGGAGGTTCTTTTAGTCCACCCGGCAACGGGGGATGAAATCACTACATGTGGGTACAGTGGTACAAACTCTGCAGAGTCAAAACTGTCTTGACAGCCGTGCTCACGGTCAAGAGCGGCCTGGACTTATTCATGATTAGAGGATTGATGGTTTTGGAAGTTAAGCAGGGAGCTTAACATTGGAAATGATGATTATGGTTATTGGATTATGATGATGGGATGGGAGATTGGGACCATTTCACCTGTGTAGTAATGTAGGTGCTTAATAAGCTAAGGTGATAGGTATTAATTGCGTAGTGCTTTAACCATGAGTTCAACCTCTCCTTGTTCTAGCCATGCATGATAAAATTTTCCCACACTTGCTGAGTACCATCGGTACTCAACCTTGCATATTTGTTGGTTTATATTGCTGCTCAGGTCAAGATAATGAGGTGGTGTATAATGACCAAGATTTTGGACCCGAGGAAGGTTTTTAGGTTCATGAAGACCCCCGGGCAACGCCTGTGATGGAGCCCTAAAGAATAATATTCCGCTGCTAGTTTATTTACTTGTGATGAATTTATTATTGTCCATCGAGACATTTACTATGTAAGACTTACTTATATTCGACACCTGGCTTGTAATAAATGATGCTTCACTATTTGTCATCACATGTATGAGAAAATGATCCTGGCATACATGTGATATTCACTTGGATGTTCTTCGGAAAAACCGGGTGTGACAGGCTCCTCGCTCACAAAACGCAGAGAACCACCACGTCTCCAGCGCCTCGGTCGATCGCTGCTGTGCAGTCCCAGTGTGTTTGACGCCCGGCTGGACCATCCCAGAGCTTCGCCAAAGTCTCCCCGACATCCTCAACGTGTTCTCAGCTCGTCCCCGGCCGTTCCCCGCTGCTGCTGAGCAATGTTTCTCCCGGCAAAACAGAGCCACGGCGCCTCCACGTCTCCACGTCGCCTGGCCCTTCTCCGAGCCTCCCCGACGTGCTCCAAAGCTCACAGAGGTGCGCCCAGAAGTCTAGATACTCCTCCTGTAGTCCCCCTGCTCTTCCCTGCCGCCGGCTAGCCGGATTTCACAGTTTACCGCCGGAGCACGTGAAGAATCGGTGCTGTCCAATTCTCCAAATTAGCTCGAACCGTTTGATCATCCCTCCTACAATTCAAACCACAGAAACTAGATGCCCTAGCGCCCTCCCACGCCGAGAACCAAAGAAAACCTATCATCACACGCCCCGGGCGACGAGAATTCACCACCGGCGGCAAAAACGGGTCGGGTCTCCGGTGACCGCCCTATTCCGGCCAATTGCTGCACGAACTGAGGTGCGTTCCATGCTCCACGAGCTCTGGTGATGCTTTAGGGCAAGGTAGCTCGCCGGGAGAAGCTTTGGACGTGCCAGAACGCATTGATGCCGAGCTCCCGAGCCGCCCCACCGGTGCCAACCTGTTTTCGGCCGTTTTCATGCGCGGAAACCTTGCCCCGGCAGCTGCGCCATGTTCCAAGGAGCATGTAAGGTGAAACCGGAGCTCATTTGGTGGAGAAATGACAGAGAACGAGCCGCACCATGCTTTCTGCCAGTGTGCACCTGCGGGCGCTGGCGGGAGGTTGAAGAAGCACCTGACCGTGGGCCCCACGTTAGACTGTTCTGTTTAAAATCAAACAGAGAGTTGTTCAAATTTGGAAAATGCATAACTCTGTGTAGAAAGCTCCAAAAATAGTGAGGTAAATTTTGTTGGATTCCTCTAAGAGAGTACTATCCAGGGGTACAGCCCAATATTTACGAAAATCACTGGTCTTGGCTCATTAATCCATATAAAAAAATCTTGTAGGAATTTTTCCAGGAGTTCTGTGTATTGGAAAATTCCCAAATTTGGGCAGGAGATTCCTCCAAATATACTTGAACTCCAGTAAAATTTTCAGAAGCATTGGACCTAATTTGCTTGGGCAAATTTGGTGTTAATTCCTTATGTCTCTGAAAATTGGAAAATAGAACAGAGTTCAATTTCAGAATTTTTCCCCAAACTTTAGAACCTCATAACTCTTGCTAGGAAGCCCCAAATTTAGTGATTCAATTTGGGTTGGATTCATATTGAATAGCTCTGTCCAAATCTACAACCCAATTTGTATGAAACTCATTATTTAATTCTAGAAAATTCTTTAAACCTTTTCAGCAAAAGAATTCTTTAGGGAGTTTGGTTCATCCAGAAACTCTCAAATTTTGCCAGATTATTCTCTAGGATGTTAGTGAACACCTGTAAAATGTTCAGATCATTTGGAGTTGATTTTTTCAGGGAAATTCAGATTTAACTTTGCTGTATTCAATTGAATACAGAAACATTTTCAGAGAAGTTCCTGAACATGGAAATTCAGTTCTCGGTAAATCTTAGCTCCAAAAATGCTAGGAAAATTCATGCAAGCTCTATGAACTATAGTGGAAATTGTAGTTCACTAAGTTTGGAATGAACCTGGGTGTTATCTCAGAATTAATTCTTCTTTGCTTAATTGCTTAGAAAATTGTTCTGAACAAACCACTCAATGAAAAATGCTAGATTTTGGTCCAGATGATTTTCTTGTGACAAGGAACTCACATGAAAATTCTTGGCTCCATTGGAGCTCTGGATCACCCCTGTTCTATTTAACCTTTTAAGGTGATCAATATAGAAGAGGGGAAAAACACTTAGCACTTAATCATGTTACTTAGACCCAACCCAAACCACTAGCACCAGTGTCATTTTAAATTCTTAAACAGAGTTCCAGTTTCTAAAAACTTGTTATTAGAACTGGTAGCAAAGTCTTTACAGTTAAACAATTGTGCATATTCATTACGTGTAGCATCTACGTGAAGAACTTGAAGTCATTGGAATAGAGATCAAAGGAGGGAGGCAAGAGATCAAGCCAAGTGGTCTTCACTAACTGGGATATATATATTAGTTCCCTGCAAAACAAAGGCAAGCCCCGGTTTGCATCAAAACTTACAAGTTTTTATTTGTATTCACTTTATACGTCTAGCATTCTGTTTATTGCATTAAGTCTAGGTGGTATGACACTCCAAATGCATGACCCAGAAAACCCTGGAGTATAATGTAGATTAGGTTAACACTTGTTTATAACTGCTGATCTCAAGTCAACAAAAGTGGATTAAAAGAAGCAAAACTTTTGTGGGCAGTTTTCTACACGTGAAACGGGGTTAAGGGGGATCAATCGGAAGAGTTGGGAATTGATCCTCATAGTTGGGAATGGAGACCGGGCAGTGGATGGAAGGTTCAAGGACGTGGTCCTGTGAACCTAGTCTATGTCTGAGTCGATTAAGGCCCGTTCTCGTGTGCGGCCACGCTGGACAAGTTTGAGATGTGTACCGGTTGCATACTGGCTATATGGGACCCAGGAAACCGATGTAACATGTTAACCTGGGTGTCGAGGCATACCTCACCGTCTGATGCCGATGCTGAAAGGATAGAGAAGTCGGCTCTACGAGGGTTTGCCGTAGAGAGACTTAATCCCAGTCGGTGGGACCGGTTCGACATTTGGGTGTCGTGTGAAAGGTTGCCACGTACGACGTCAGTGATGGTTGCTGTGCGCAACGTCGAGTACGGGCGTACGTGTCATGTCAGCCGGGTGTTTTTTATTGCAATCACCGTTGCTCGCGGTAGTGAGCATACTTGTACACAGAGTCGTGACGTAGTAATAAACCGGGGAAACATTTAATATGCTTCGTGAGTAATTCTCATAATGGAGATGTGGAACGATCAACACTTCACTAAATTTAATTTCCACCTTGGGCTAGTAGCGTCGAGGCAAAGCGTTTCTTGTTTGATTGTGGAGTCTCGACGTTGATGGCGCAAGGTCCGTATGAGTCTAGGATAGCTCACTAAAGTTACTTTCACCTCGGGCAAGTGACATCGAGATGAAGTGTTTCTAGTTTGATTGTGGAGTCTCGATGTAAGTTGCATGAGGGCTATAAAAGTTGCTTAAAACTTGAAGTAAGGACTCTCCTTTAGCTCAAGTTTATCTTTTGTGCCAACTTCCATATTCAGCCCTCTAATTTAGCATGTAGAGTTTCATGACTAGGGTGACGGGTCAGTCTTGCTGAGCTTCGTGCTCACAGATAATACATAAGTTGTTTTGTAGGTAATAACTGTATGCTGATATGTACGGGTGTGTGATGAGACTCGGAGCTCTCCGAGTGGTGAACTCATGGCAACCCCTGCCGCTGCTATTGTGATAGTGTTGCTAGCGAGAAGGGTCCGCGGGCGGCACAGCTTCTCTGTTGCTTAGCATAGGTATGAGACGTGGGTTGTAATAGTCTTCCGCTGTAGAATATTTTGAGAAGTATTTGTAAAATAAATACTTTGTAAGCTTCTGCTTGTTTTATGTAATATGATGCTTTATTATGTGTGCTGTTGGGTGCCGCATCGCACGGCACCACCCAATGCGATTCCCGGGCGAGGTGTCCCGTCCCCGTGAGAGAACCGGGACGATGGGCCCTCAGAGAGAGTTATGACCTGGATGGAATTCAGGATGGCCTTTAGGGCCTATCATATACCACCGGGTATCAAGAAAAGGAAGACGTAGGAGTTCCTACGCCTGCAGCAACGAGGCCGGAACGTGCTAGAATACTCCGGGGCGTTCAATGATCTTACACTCTATGCTTCGTATCACGCCGATACCGATGAGAAGCGGCGGGATCATTTATACCAGGGGCTTAACCCAATCCTGAAGGACAAGCTGGCGATGTTCAATCGCAGCAGCCTCAATGATTATTGATGCTGCGATTGTTCAGGAGGACTCCGGCAAGGAGTTAGTGGCGGCGGAGAGGAAGCGAAGCGCGCCGCAAAGCAGCGGAGATGGATGCGTTCCTTCTCAGAAATACCGAATGGTGAATCGCTCACCATTGGGTCCACGCTGGCAGCCACCACAGAGGCCGATGCCATTCCGCAGTCGGCCATATTCTCCACCGGCGTTCATGCCGGCACTGCCAGTTCCACCTCCGCAGCAACAACGGGAGCAGCAGGCGATGCCACGTGCGTATGCACCTCAGCAGCGCATGCCGGGCTTTCGTACCCCAAGCACCAGCCAGGCAGCAGCCACATGCTACAAGTGTGGTCGTCCAAGACACTTCGCCAACAATTGTCCTGAGAGTCAGGGCGGCGGAGTTGCACCACAGCTTCCGGGGAGGAATCAGCCCCAGAACCCCACTAATGCGCGGCAGGCGAACCCTAGGCCCGGCACCGTCCATCAACTTGCAATAGAGAATGTGAGGGAGGGAGACTCGGTCCTTGCGGCTATGTTCCAACTCTACCAGCATCCCGCCATAGTATTATTTGATTCAGGCGCCACACACAATTTTATTAGCCAAGCTTTCATTGCTAAACACAGCTTGCAAATACTACCCACCGAAAGTCCATATTTGATTTGTTCACCCGGTGGGAAGATTTCAGCAAGCATGATGGTTTCCAAAGTACCATTATGCTTAGCGGGTAGAGTATACCCTACGTCTCTCATAATTTTAGAGGGACAAAAGGTGGATGTCATCTTAGGGATGTCGTGGTTAACCCGCCACGGCGCTGTTTTAGACACCGTACTCCGGGTCGTGCATCTACATCCAGAAATGCACGAGTCACATTCATTATTTCTGGACAGTCCAGAAATAAAACTTCCAAGTGTATATCAGTCCACAACCATCAGATTGGAAGACATTCCAGTAGTCCGTGAGTTCCCTGATGTGTTCCCGAATGATTTAACGGTGATGTCGCCCGACAGAGAGGTGGAGTTCAAGATTGAACTTGCACCGGGAACCATGCCAATATCCCGAAGGCCGTACAAGATGGCACCCAAGGAATTGGCGGAACTGAAGACTCAGTTAATAGACCTGCTGGAGAAGGGTTTTATTAGGCCGAGTTCCTCACCATGGGGCTGTTTGGCATTATTCGTGAAAAAGAAAGACGAGACATTGCGGCTTTGCGTGGACTATCGTCCACTAAACGCAGTAACCATCAAGAACAAGTACCCGTTGCCATGGATCGACATGTTGTTTGATCAGTTGGTCGAAGCAAAGATCTTCTCCAAGATGGATTTAAGATCTGGGTACCATCAGATTAACATACGGGCAGAGGATATTCCGAAGACGGCTTTCTCGACGAGGTACGGACTTTATGAGTACCTGGTCATGTCCTTCGGCCTCACCAACGCTCCAGCTCACTTCATGTATTTGATGAACTCGGTATTATGCCGTAGCTGGAAAAGTTTGTCGTGGTCTTCATCGACGACATGTTGGTATATTCGAATTCGGAGGAGGAACACACGAAGCATCTGCGTATAGTCCTGCAACGGCTGCGGGATCACAAGCTATACGCGAAATTCAGCAAGTGCGAATTCTGGATATCGCAAGTGCCTTTTCTCGGGCATATTATTTCAGCGGAGGGAATCGCTGTGGACCCGAGTAAAATCACACAAGTGCTGAATTGGAAGTCCCCGAGAACTGTTCATGAGGTACGGAGTTTCCTCAGACTCGCGGGATATTATCGGAGGTTCATTCCGAACTTCTCGAAGATTGCCAAGCCTATGACAGTGCTGCTGAAGAAGGCTACCAAATATGTTTGGAGTCCAGCATGTGAAGCAGCGTTCAAGGCCTTAGTAAAGCACCTAACATCAGCACCGGTTTTGGCGCAGCCGGACACAACAAAACCGTTGGATGTGTACTGCGATGCATCCGGCATTGGGCTCGGATGTGTGCTGATGCAAGATCGAAGGGTGGTCGCGTATGGATCACGGCAGCTCAGAAACCATGAGCAGAATTATCCAACTCATGACTTGGAGCTCGCTGCCGTGGTGCTCGCACTTAAAATGTGGAGGCACTACCTACTCAGTAACCTCGTGCATCTATATACCGACCACGAAAGCCTCAAGTACATATTCACTCAGAAAGAGCTGAACATGAGGCAGCGAAGATGGTTAGAATTGATTAAGGATTACGAAATAGAGATCCATTATCACCAGGGAAAGGAAAACGTAGTGGCGGATGCGCTGAGTCGCAAGTCACACGTCAACAATCTTACCATCACACCGTTGGGAGAGAGCGAGCAACTATTGCATGTGATTCCACATGGAGCTCTCTACAACTTAGCGTTGATCCCCACCATCCATGAAGAGGTAGCGGCAGCTCAGAAACAAGACAAGGGCATGTCGCATTTGTGGAGACGTGTAGACAGTAGGGAGCTGAAATGTTTCCGGAAAGACGGAGACGGCGTCCTATGGTTCAAGGACCGGATCGTCGTACCCCGTAACCCAGAGTTACGGAGGAAAATCTTTGATGAGCCTCACTTGTCAAAGTTTTCTATTCACCCCGGCAGCAACAAAATGTATCAAGAACTCAGAAGCAAGTTTTGGTGGACACAGATGAAGCGGGAGATCCCAAAGTACGTGTCCGAGTGTGATACATGTCGAACGGTGAAGGCAGACCATATGAGGAAACCGGGACTGCTACAGCCACTGGGCGTTCCTGCCTGGAAGTAGGAAGACGTGAGCATGGACTTCATCGTCGGTTTTCCCACCACTTTTCAGAAACATGATTCTGTGTGGGTGATCGTCGACCGGCTCACCAAAGTTGCCCATTTTATCCCGGTCAACACAAACTACAACGCCAAGAAGTATGCTGAATTGTACATCTCACGAATCCTATGCTTGTACGGCGTACCCCGCACCATCATATCGGATCGGGGCACCTTATATGTGTCCCTTTTTTGGGAGCAGCTGCACGCTGCGTTGGGCACAAAGCTGGTCCATAGTTCAGCATACCACCCACAGACGGATGGGCAAACCAAGCTGGTAAATCAGATTTTAGAAGATATGCTACGAGCTTGTGCTATCAACCACGGCTAGAATTGGGATGATCACTTGCCGTTGGCCAAGTTCTCGTACAACAATGGGTACCAAGCCAGCATCAAAATGGCGCCTTGTGAGGCGCTATATGGGAGAAAATGCCGCACACCACTGAATTGGTGTGAGTCTGGCGAAAGGGTTACCTACGGGATTGATCTTGTCAATAACGCGGAGGAAAAGGTTCGGCTGATTCAAGCAAACCTAAAAGCCGCCCAATCCCGACAAAACAGTATGCGGACCGGAGAAGAAGCCCATTACAATTCGAAGTCGGGGATCACGTATATCTACGTGTGTATCCAATGAAGGGCGTGAACAGATTCGGGGTGAGGGGAAAGTTAGCACCCCGATTCATCGGTCCATTTTAGATTACAGAAAGATGTGGATCAGTAGCATACTGGCTGAAATTACCAGAAGCACTTTCCGGTGTGCACGATGTCTTTCACATTTCCCAGCTGAGGAAGTGTCTTAAGCTATGAACTACCATTCAGCTGGCAGATATAGAAGAACTGAAACCGGATCTCACGTATCGGGAGGAACCGGTTCAAATTGTTGATGAAAAGGCCCGAACCACACGCAACCGTACGTTGTGGTTCTACAAAGTTCTATGGAGTAATCACTCTATAGATGAAGCGACATGGGAGAGCGAAGGATTTCTTCGCGCTTACTACCCCGAGTTTTCCACGTCGCATATACGGTAATTTTCCAACGTCCTCTCTCTCATTTTAACCTTATAATCTCGGGACGAGATTCTTTTAAGGGGGGAGGAATGTAAGGGCCTAAGTTTTTGGCACATATTCAAAGTGTTCATCACACCACACACAACCCTCATTTGAGGAAACTTTATTAATACATTTAAAGAGCAAGTAAACACCATCAACATGCTCATTAAAGAATAAACTCACAAAATGCAAAAGTGACATTTCCCACATGCATCATCTGGGGGCTGAGCATATGAAAAACTCCAACACCTTGCTAGGAATGCTCATGCCAAAATTCACCCAAATCCAAAATCTTTTTGAGGTATTTTTGGGTGTAACTAGAAAGAGGCTAGTTTGAACTCAAATATAAATTCAAACTACTTTTATCCCATGATTTCAAAAGTGGGATCTCACACACCAATTTTCACTCCATTTGGAGTTGATCTTGACATGAGCTAAGTCTAGCAAATTCAAACTCCATTTGAATTTCAAACTGCATATGTGCTGAAAATATATTCAAACACTCCCCAATTTGAATTCTATCCAATTCAAATGGCCAGGGGGTAGATAATTCAAATGACCGGGGTTATTTGGGTCTCTACTGTTTATAGCAGTGGGGAAAATTCAATTTCAGAGGTTAAAACCGGAATGGAACCCACATGTCAGCCTAACCAGCAAAATCAACCGACTGAGTTACAGAGTGCTCGGTTCTCAGGTTGCAGCCAAGCGCGTCACCGAGAGGCTGACTGGCGCCAGCTCCTGCTATGTTTCCCCGCACGGTAGACCAGCTGCCCGGCTTCTTATCCCTACCCGACGTGCTCCTTTTTGCTTACCACCCGAGTCCACGGTGAGTTCACTCTTCCTCACACCGAGCTCCACCGAAAACCAGCCGCTCTCTCGGTTCCCCTCGTGAGCAGGCCGATCGCTCGTGAACACAACCTTCCCAGTAGCAAAACGGCAGCGTGAGCTTGTGAGCAACATCCTCGGCGTCGTGTTGTCCAGTGATTGGGTGCCCTCGAGCTCAGCCGAGCGTTTTCCGGGCGAACTGAATGTTGCCTCTATTTGGGGCTCTCGTGGACAGCTTGGCAGAGCCATCGTCGCATCCACTTCTCTACACAAGAAATGTGCATCACTGCATGAAGATGGTGTATTCGAAAGCCGTTTTTCATATGATCAACCATCGGTTGAGGATTTCTAAGTTTACCGAAAGCCAGTTCATATGAGCTGAGCTCACCTCCGATTGAAATTCGGACTCCACACACTCTGTTTGGTCAAGCCGGTTGTCCAGTAGGTTCTATACAGGCTAGCGCACACGCTCGAGAAAGAAGCAAGGAAAACCGTTGAGGATCAGCCATGATATGGACGTTTTCCTCGCCGCCATTGCAAAGTACCTCGGCTCACCGTCGAGGGTATTGTTGCCGGCGTTTCTAGCTTCCACAAGACCTTGGTTCATGTTCCTCATGCTCCACTGATGCTCTCCGAGCAATTTCCGATTGATTTGGTGCACTGTGGTGCGAAACCGACCTCGCCAAAAGCCTAGCCGGTGCTGTCGCCGGTGCGCGCAGGTTTCCGGTCATCGCCGGTGACCGGCAAGCCCACAGCTGAGTTCAGGAGGTCGGAAAAGGGGGAGGTGCCGAGTTTTGGCTCGTGAGATGGCCGGGAACTTGGTTCCGGCGAGTCTCGCCGGAGACCGCCGCCGCCGGGTATTTGACGCGAGGAGGAAGACGAAGCACTGTGTGCGGGACCCACCGGCAGAAGTTTAAACTTTTCTTCGATTTTCAGTTTTAGTTCAAACTTCAAACCCATATAACTTTGGCTAGAAAACTCCAAATCGAGTGAACCAAATTTTGTTGGATTCAGATCTCTGAGTACTTTCCAATAAATGAAGTTTCACTTCATGAAAATCCTTAGTTCTCCAGAATTAATTATTCAAAATTTAAACTGTTTGGAATTTTAATTGGAGAACCCTTTGGAGGAAAATTCTGAAATTTTACTGGGATGTTCACAAAAATATCTCTGAGCTACCATAAAAATTTCTGATCCAGTTGAGCTCATTTGATCCACCTAATGGTGTGATTAATAAAACTGTTCCAGAGAAAATACAAAATGTCCAGAAACATTTTCAGAATTTCTCTGAAATTGTTTAGCTCATATATTTAGCTAAGAACCTTCAAATTAAGTGAAACAAACTCCATTAGAACCCTCTGAAAATCTAGTTTTCAGAAAGTCATGGCTTGCTCTATGAAAATCTCTAGAACACCCTTGGAGATCCAATTAAGGCCAAGTACATAATTATTTGTGGAGAGCTCAAATGAGCTTTGCTGCAAATGAAACTTGGCAATGTATATGTTTAGGTTGTATCCAAACAACCATAAAAATTTCAGAGTCATTGGATCTGTGTAGTAAGACTTATAGTCCTCATAAGGTAAACTTCACTTCAAATGCATTTAAATTGACACATATTTGTATTATTCATATGCAGTTGCTAAGGTTGAGGAGGAACCCGAAGTCTTAGACTTTGTCACTCCGGGAGAGCAGCTAGCCTATGACCAAGAGCAGCAAGGCAAGCTCCGGATTACATTAACCCTTTTACAAATTTTACTGTTTCGAGAACTTACTTTGAGCACCCACTTAATTCTTGCATTAGAGTCTTGTTTGAAAACCAAATGCATAGCCAAGAAAACCCTGGGTTGGGATTAGGTTTGAAAACATCATTAGCTACTGCAATGCGAAGATAGTGTAGTATTCGGTACAAGTCGAGTAGTTGGAACTACTCGCGAGAATAGGCTAGAGGCACATTGCTCGGGTAAAGATAGCAAATGAAACACATGGCAAGAAAAATGAGACCGAGCAGAGAGTAAGGGCAGCAGGACTTTGGGGCCTGGGTGCTATAACTCTGCTTGTGTCGACTGAGGACCGATCCGTGTGCGGGCCTGTTGAACAAGATAGAACAGTACCGAAGACCTACCGGCTATATGGGAACCGGGAAACCGATGTAACTCGGGTAGATGGGTATTGAGGCATTGCCTGTTATTCAGAGGGTAGGTTGAGAGCTTGAGGTGTAAATCGGCTGGCGGCACTGCAGATGCGCGCGCAGAGACCTTTTGCTCGGGACGATAGGACCGGTTCAATATTTGGCTGACGGGTGAAAGGTGGTTGCGTACGACTTTGCTTGTTAATGTCTTCTTGTAGTTTAGAGATAATTAAAGTTCGTTTCAACTTTGGGCAAAGTACATGAGAGAAATGCATTTCTTGTTTGATTGCGGCTCTCTCATGTGCCTTAGCATAAGGTTTTCCACAACCTGCTGCTAAAACTTGAAAGTAAGGTTCAAATAATTAGGCGAGTCCTTTGCAAATTATTTACCTCATGTACCCTAAACCCTTCTTGTAGAAGTTTCATGTATAAGAGAGACGGGTCAGTCTTGCTGAGCCATCGTGTTCACTGCTTGTGTTCGAGGCTTTTGCAGGGTTTATGAGGAAGGGACTCCCGAGGAGGAGACGGAACCCCAAGAGGGAAATCCTGTCGAATGGGAGTCGTGCACACCGCCGTATTAGTGTGCGTGTGTGCTAGCGAGGACATGTTCACGGGCTGAACGTGAACTTGATCCGTAGTCTATGCCCGTGAGTGTAAACGGAACATATTTTGTTGTACAAATGTTCATAAATCTGTTTATGTAATAAAATTTTGCTTCCGCTTTGTATCTTTGATGTGTGTTATCCGGTGCTATGCAACGCAGCACCCCTCAGCGTGATCCTGGCTCGACAGGGCCGTGGGGCCGTGTCAGTGTCCCATCTCTCCGCATGAAAAGCATGCTTTGTTGCCAATGACACCAGGAAGGTTGGGGCGAGGATGATTTTGAGCATAGGCGCCTATGTTGGGACAGGGCGCAGGTAGCATAGGCAAATGGGGTGCATTCAGGCTAGGTCATTGCTGCGGTGGCTGATTAGAGCGAGGTCGATTTGCAGGGCGGAAAGTAGAAGCAGATGAGCCATAGTATGGTGCAGTTGGTGGCATAAGAGGGGGCGTACATTGCTTCCTTGTGGCTGTCCTTGATATGGCATCTTCCTCTTTCCCTCTTGTTCAATCTCATGGATCTTGATCTCCACCACTATAGCTTTGTCAACAAGCTTATGGAAGTTTGCATAATTATTGTTGAGTAGCTGGACTTGAATTTCATTGTTCAGTCCTCTCATGAACAGGTATTGCTTCCTGTGATCCGAGTTAACGTCCTCTGGAGCATACCTTGACAGTTGTGTGAACTTGATGAGGTACTCATTCACGCTCTTCCTCCCTTGCCTGCGACTTTCAAACTCTTGCCTCTTAAGGATCATGACTCCTTCAGGGACATAGTGAGAGCGGAAACTCTCCTTGAATTCAGCCCAAGTAATTGTCTCCTGGTTGGCATAAGCATTGCAAATAGCGTCCCACCAATCAGCGGCTGCTCCCATCAGTTGGTGTGATGTGAAGAGAACCTTCTCCCGATCACTGCATTGAACAATATCAAGCTTCTTCTCAATGGACTTCAGCCAGTCATCTGCCTTCATAGGATCATTAGCTTGTGCAAAGGTAGGTGGCCTAGTCCTCATGAATTCTCCCAATCTGTTGCGAGCCGGTGGTGGTGGTAGTGGTGGTAGTGGGGATGCAGGAACGGGGTTATGGTTGTTGTTGTTGGCCTGCAACTGTCCCAACGTTTGCATCATAGCTTGCATGAGCTGGTTCTGCATAGCCATCAAATGTTCAAGGTTGCTTGCATCAGCCCCGAGGTTGACATCCTCAGTAACTTCCACGTTGCCATCCTCATGTGGTTCATTTTTACCATGAACGTTCCTTCGGTGGCGGTTGGAATTTTCCCTCGGCATATGCGAGAGAGTAGAGTAGTAATAAGAAATTCAGATTGATCCCCCAACTATATGCATCAAGGTGTAGGAACTAAGCAACTTATTTTATTAATATCAGCCTATATGGGGATGTGAACAAGTGCCGAAGCATCTCACACCTCTCTACTATGTGTGGATGTGAACATTCGCCAAAGCGTCCACAACTCACATCCAAACATGCAAACATAAGCAATCATCACAAAAGTTCAGCACACCACTGTTATTCAAACTACTATGATCTAAGCGTTCTTATTACAACTTTATTCAATGAGGAACCTAAACTTAATCATGAGAACCGGTCCTGTTCTCGCTGTGTAGCGGGGGTGCTCCATACATGGGTGCACGCCATGGTGAGTTGGCAGTCCATGTACGGGCAGATGACACTGGTGCTCCATTTGTTCCTGCAGTGGCACGAGCCTCCTCTTGTTTCTCCAGCAAATACAGCTTCTTGTGGAGGTAGCGGATCTCTTCTTGTAAGCTTGCATAGCGGTTTCCCAACTCCACGAGCATTCTCTGAGACTTATCAGCAGCTTTTGGGTTGGAAAGAGCTCCTCCATGGGGTCCAATGATCTCCCTTGTACCACTCTTCCAAAATATGGGTGCAACTCAAAGGTAGTGTTCTCAAGCTGCCCACAGAAAGCGTAACACAGTTCGGTGAGTGCATCCCATGTAGCATCATCAACAGATTCTGCCCTTGTGGCTCTCCATGTGGGTGCGAAGTGGCAGGTGACAAACCTACCGTTAGATAGGATGGTTACCTCAGCCTTCCACTCTTCTTGTCCGAGATGAGGGACTTTCTTTAGGAGGTGCTCCGGGTATAAGCTGCAGTAATCAAGGAACTCTCTCAGCTCCCTCGGACCGGAATTCCTGAACAGAACGGATGGACCATTCATCATCTTAATTCTCAGTCTCAGCAGGTGGTGGCTCCTCTCTGAATTCATCTTCTTCCGACGTAGCTTCATGGGGCTCCGCTGGGTGTAAGCCCGCACGGTATTCCTCCTGAGGTGCGTACCAGTGCTGTCTTCTTGTGGATCGTCTTCCATGTCATCTTCGATTGGTTCCACCTCTTCCGGATCATCTTCCTCATGCATAGGGCCATTGACCTCATCCTCATCATGAGGTTCCGTCTTCACTTCCTCCCAATATGGTCCATCGGAAACGTCGATGGGGTTAAGCGCGCTTCCAAGTGGTGGTGGATGAGTTCTCATGCGTGCTGCGCTCCTAGTGATCGACATCTATAATTAAGACATGAGAAGATTAGAGAAGAGGGTAAATAAATCCAAAATTTCGGCAGCTGTTAAGCAAGAGAACAAAGGGTGTGGCTGTCGAAAAGAAAAGAAGAAAAGAGGGGCTGAAAATAGCACTTTGCGGTGGCTGAGTTGACAAGTAAAGGGCAGCAGCAAACAACTTTCGAAAATAGCAGTTTAGAGGGATGTTCCTATGTGTTTCATAGTGTTCATTCTACCTAGGCTTGCATCCTACGATCAATGTGGCTCCGATACCAATTTGTGACATCCGGTTCCGAAAGTGAACCAAGTGATGCGTATGTGTGCCCAGGATGTCCATCACACATACACAGATTCATCACAAACTGAATTCAGGATATAAGCACATTACAATAGTGGTTAAGTACTTTATTACAATAACTCAATATCTCAATCATGAGTATCTATCTTATTCTGCAGCGGAAGACTCTAAATGACAGCAGAAAATAAACTAAAGACGATGGGGATCCAGCTCCGACTCCACAGGAAGTTGACGGTAGTTCGCATGCCTAGTACTCCACCTGCTCTTCAATGTACTCTTCTCTTGTAGCTGAATTATTTGTGCGAATACAAGGGTTAGTACATGTCGCACTCAGCAAGTGCGGGAAAGTATGAAATATAGATTAAAACAAGATCGGAAATAAAGGGTTCACTGCAACAAGCAAGTTTTATTTCACAACCACAATAAAAATAGCCTACTATGTCTAGGTGAGTTAAATCCCAACATATTCAAGTAATTCATCATCATCAATACCATCCTACTTCATCATTTATCAAGTCTCAACCAGCCAATGCTCATTCTCAAGTTCATCTCATATTCACAATTGCTCATGATCCGCACATATGCACATAACCGAACCAAATTCATGATCACAACCAAAACCAGTCCCAAAGAAAATACCATAACCACACCTTAATAACCATCCCAAGTTTTGCCTCTAATCATGGAAGTTGGCCAGGTGCTTGTAACCGGAAGAACGGCTATCATGATAGTTTTACACTCTGTAGAGGTGGCACCACTTTACCCACAAGTTCGTGATTTCGCCACCCGTCGGCAACTAGAGAAAACCTCCATTCTGCCACTACACATCCTTCGGTGTATGGCAAAGAGATCACAAAATAGCCTTTACAAAGGGGCTACTAGAATGTAAGGACCCACTGAGATTTCGCTGGCAGGCTCGAATCTCCATTCTCCCACCCACAGGCCCCCTCGTGTGCCATGCAGTTCCCAGGACAGTCCTCCTCGACTCCCATTCTCCACGCCATCCAATGGTCCATAATGTGACACCCGGTTCCGAATATGAACCAAGTGAATGCTTATGTGTGCTCAGGATGTTCATCACACATACACAGCTTTATCACAAACTGAACTCAGAATATAACCACGTACAAATGATGTTTAAGTACTTTATTACATTGACTTATTGTCCCACTCATGAATATCTAACTTATTCTTGCAGCGGAAGACTCTAAATGACAGTGGAAAATGACTAAGACAGCAGGCTCCAACTTCGACTCCACAGGCATGTTGACGGTGGTGCGCACGCCTTGTACTCCACCTGTTCCTTGCAGTATTCCTCTCCTGTAGCTGATGTATATGTGGGAATTCAAGGGTGAGTACATGTCGTACTCAGCAAGTGTGGGAAAAGTATGACATGTAGCTTACAACATGGTAGGGAGATAAAAAGGTTCATTGCAGCAAGCAAATTTTATTTCACAAACATGGTAAAATTAGCAACTATTTATAGGTTAGTTAAATCTCATCATAAATAAGTTATTCGTCAACATTCCTTCATCATAATTCACCATATATCAAGTCTCAATCAGCCATTAATCTCTCTCATGTTCATATCATACTCATAATTATTCATAACCATCTCATTTTCATATAGCCGATGCCAAATTCATTATCATGACTTAAAACAGTCCCAAAACCAATCCCAATGACCATACCCGAATAAACATCCCAATTTTTGCCTCTAATCATGGAAGTTGGCCAGGTGCTTGTAACCAGAAGCACGACTATCATGATAGTTTTACACTCTATAGAGGTGGCACCACTTTACCCACAAGTTCGTGATTTTGTTACCCGTCGGCGACTAGAGAGAACCTCCATTATACCAGTACATAACCATCGGTGTATGGCCAAGAGCTCATAAAATAACCTTTACAAAGGGGGCTACTAGGATGTATGGACCCACAGAGGTTTCGTCGGCAGGCTCGAATCTCCATTCTCCCACCCACGGGCCTCCTTTTGTGCATTCAGTTCTCAGGGCAGTCCTTCTCGACTCCCATTCCCCGCGCCATCCAAAGGTCCATAACAAGCTAGCAACACACAAACTGGCATGTGCTCGCATGAACCGGTCCTTAGATCTACAGCAAGCAAACCACCATCTCATTCAGCAACATCCACAAACCAAGCTTGCCTAGATCTCCCCGATTCCATGCTCATTAACATCATCAAGTTCTCATTATTTTTAATCTCATGAGTGCAGTAGCTAAACCAGTTTTATTTCAGCTTCCCGTATCCCATAAGTTGAGCGAAGCAAAAAGGAAAAACGACCATACCCGACTCATCAACTTTTCAGGCGACAAGGATGGTTAATAAAACTATTAAACTCCTACAAAAGGGTATCTGATCAAGTTGGAATAAGCATACAAGTTTTCGCAAGCAAAACAGTTTCAAAAACATGGGATCAATATGGTCAAGGGGCACTTGCCTTGCTCCCGCGGTTCGTGTTGCTCAAGCGTCTCAAAGTCTTGGTGTTGTAGTTCCTCGTAGACAGCCTCTTCAGTGTGTCCTTCTACTCACGACCATGCACATACAAAGATTACAGCAATCAATTATCATGCACTAACTTTACTCAAGATGCAATGAGATGGATGAATGCAATTCCTATGGTGCAGTTTATAAAAATCAGTTTGCACGTGTTCTTGCATGTTTTTTATGCTTCCATGGGGTTTTATGATGAACTAGACTGCTGGGATCAATTGTGGACGTGGTTATGATCTTGACACAGTTTGTAGATCAATTCCACCGTCAAAAATTGACCAAAACATGGTCTGTCCACACGCAGAATTTTCTGCTCGCAGGGGGTGGAGAAAATGGATGCGTAGAAACAGCGGCGACGTGGTAAGAGGGGTAACGAAGACCTACCTCACTTCTTCCTCCTCTCTTCCTTGCGGCAGAACCTCCTTCCTTGCAATGGAAGCAGCGGGAGATTTTCTATGGAGAATTATAAGGCTGCGGCTAGGGCAGAACATCGAGGGCTTCTTTTCCAGCGACGGCGAGGCGTGACGGAGCAAGACGGCGGCCAAACTCCAGCTGGGGGGCGACTTGGCAGCAAGGGAGAGGGGGCGGCTAATTGGCAGCAAGGGTGAGGGGACGGCCAAAAGAGGGGTGGGGGTGCGACTAGGGGGGAGGGTCATATTTATAAGGGGGGAAAGAGCTACGGTGGCTAGGATTTTAGCAACCCAATTATCCTAGGGCTGAGATTAAATTTTAAAAGAGGTGGGAGCTAGGGGCTTGGATTTTATTATTTATTTTCCACCAATGGCTGAGATTAATTGATAAATAAAAGCCCACAAAAATCCAACAACGGGGCGGCTAGGGTTCCCCCCCTAGTGGGCTGCGGCCAAGGGGTGGGGCCCATTAGGGTCCCCCCCCTAAGTATTGCGGTCAAATTGGGGGGGGTCCCCAAATGTGGGGAAAAATCCCCCTAAGGTAATTTTGGGGAATTTGGGGAAATCAGGAAAATTGGGAAAATTTTGGGAAAATTAGGGGAGAGTGGAATTTGGGGGGAAATTGGGGAGTTTGGGGAAAAAATGGGGTGGCTCAATTTGTCTATTTTATTTTATTTTATTTTTATTTTTATTTCATTTCCTTTTCTATTTATTTTCATTATATTCCATTTCTATTTCCTTTTATTATTTTATTAGCTTCTATATTCCTCTCTTATTTCTTCTTCTTTTTAAATGCTTCTCTATATGAAAAATGTATGCAATGCATGATAGTGAAATTGAGGGTGTTACACATAACGAGCTAGCAACACACCTAATTAGTCAGCTAAACCGCACCCATATTTGTCTTTGTGGTGGCACTGTTTTCCTGGGATGTTCTCACATGAACCGATCCTTAGATCTAAGGCAAGCAAACCACCATCTCATTCAACATAACCACGAACCAAGCTTTCCTAGATCTCCCAGATTCCATGCTCATTAACATCTTCATGTTCTCATCATCTTTAATCTTTATGAGTGCAGTAGTTAAACATGTTTTATTTCAGTTTTCCCAAATCCTGTAGGTTATGCGAAACAAAATAGAAAACGACCATCCCCGACTCAACAAGTTTCCTGGCGACAAGGATGGCTAACAAAGCTAGTTAACTCCTACTAAAGGGTTTTCCATCAAGTTGACACAAGCATGCAATTTTACAAACGAAACAGTTCAAGAACATAGGTTCAACATGGTCAAAGGGCACTTGCCTTGCTCTCGCGGTTCGTGTTGCTCAAGCGTCTCGAAGTCTTGGTGCTGGAGGTCCTCGTAGATGGCCTCTTCAGTGTGTTCTTCTACTCACGACCACAGGTGTACAAATAATACATCAATCAAATATCATGCACAAGCTTTACTCAAGATGCAATGATGTGGATGCATTCAAATCCTATAGTGACAGCAGCGACGTGGTAAGAGGGGTGACAGGGACCTACCTCTCTTCTTCCTCATCTCCTCCTTGTGGCTGGTCACCTCCTTGCAATGGCAGCAGCTGGAGTTTTTCCTCGGAGAAGAATAGAGCTGCAGCTAGCGCAGGACGTTGGGTCTTCTTCTCTGGCTACGGCGAGGCAGGGCAGAGCTTCGATGGCAGCCAAGGCACTAGCAGGGGCGGTGGCCAAAGCTTGGCAGCAAGGGATGGCGGCCAAAGGGTTTTGGGGCAGGGGTGGCGGCTAGGAGAGAGGGAGGGTTTTATTTATAAGTGGGAAAAATAGCCAAGGGGGCTTAGAATTTCAGCAAACCTTTTAATCAAGGGCTGGGATTTAATTTGAGAAGAGGTGGGAGCTAGGGGCTGGGATTTAATCAAATATTTTCCATCAAGTGCTGAGATTAATTGGGGGAAAAGAAAATACCTAGAGGGGGGATTTTTGGTGCGGCTAGGGTTTTTCTCCCCCTAAGGCTTTATTTGGATAAAGAAGAATACTCTCTATTTAAAGTGTATTGATGGGGGTTGAAGCAAAAATCAGTTACTTCATTCCACTCTAATCATCTTCTAATTAGTGTACCCAACTAAGGGGGTGTGGCCAAGGGGGGGAGAAAATCCCCAAAATGGGGGAAAATCCCTAGGGCCTCGTTTGGCAACAGAAGTAAGTAACCCACGTGTAAGTTGTTACACGCGTGGATTTGGTTGCTCCACATCAACTACCAAATTAATGTCAGGGTTTAAAACGAGGCAGCTTTAATCTCTTTCGTCATTTGGAAGAAAGAAGTACTCTCTGACCAAGGAAATGATTTCAAATAAACATCAAGAACCAGATAATTATAGACACTATGCAACATATTTTCTTATAAACACTTCAAAAACAGTTCAGGAAAGTCAGAAAAAGATTCAACGAGATTTGTATAGCTACTCAGCGATGAAACATTTTATCGAACGACTGAAAGGCGAAGCATATCAGAAACAACAATGAGCGGAAGTAGTGAACAGTGAGCAACCCAGCATGGCACCACCAGATAGGGAATTGTTGCTAGAAAGTTGTGTTTAAGCGGCAGCATACGTGGATGTGCTCTCCAAATAGTTGACAGCACTGTCATCCGATTATGCTCGTCGCGATGGCGGCGGAGTTCATGATGGCGCCGAGGCTTTTCACAACGCTGAGGTCCATGATCACCAGATGGTAGGGGCATGCGACGCCGCCAACTCCAGTCTCCAGTATGCCATCTACCACCACCGCAGATGCATACTTTGTCGGGGTCTGGCTACTAGCCGCCATTCTCGAAGCTGAAACCAAGTCATCTAGTTGTTTGAAGGTGGAGCTCTTCTAGAAATTCATTGACGACATGTCACAAGGCAGGAGGGAGGCGTCCAACTCGTGTGGACTTTATTTCCCGACCTAAGACGACGATGCACATTTTACTCGTTGAACGACAAGGTTTGTATTGGAGAATCTTTATTCCACGCCTCATCCAAATGCAGCTTCAACGCAGGCAGAGGTTTCCATCCACTGGTGTGTTTTCTCCCTGTCGAGACGGGGATTACCTTCAGATACACGCAGATCCCCGCCTTCCCAAAAGAGCCCTAGGGATTTTTTGGGCACCGGCCAAAATTTGGGGAAAATCCCCTAATGTGGGGAAAAATTCCCTAAGGGGGGATTTAAGGGGGAAAATTGGAGGGAAGTTTTGGGGGGGGGGGGGAATTATGGCCGGCCATGTTTATTCTTTTGTTCTTTTTTATTTATTTTTATTATTTCATATTTTTATTTTATTTTATTTATTTCGTTGTTTATATATTCTTAAATTCATTTTCTTCTTCTTTTTAAATGCTTCTCTACATGAAAATAGATGCAATGCATGGTGATGAATATGAGGGTGTTACAATACACAAGGCGAGATGGAGCCCTAGGAGTCTACTGGCGCTGGAACCTCGCTGGACCTTGCCCCTCCACCGCCTATGCGACGGGACCTTGCACCCACCGGCTCCAAGGAAACATTGGGATATTAGCTGCGGAAGCACGTGACCAAGTGCTCTGCCACTTGCTCCGTCAGGGCCTTGCCCTTGGCCTCCAGCTCTTCCCAGACGACGGCCTCTAGCGCTAGCAGCTTGGCTCCGGCCGAGTCCAGCGCAGGGAGCACTTGGCTCACCTCCTGTGCCGGACTCCCCGAGCGCAAAGGGCTGAAGCTGAAGGGCTCCAGAGACGTCTCAGAGAGGCCCAGGAAGTCCCAGATCTTCTCCCTCGACCGCGCGGGAAGCCCGGAGCTCCTCCACCGTTTTGCAAGTGGCGGCCAGCTCCCAGACCAAGTCCTTGTCTACCAGCTCCTTCTCCCTGGCAGACAGCTCCGCAGCATGGCGCTCCAGGGAGGCCTCCTTGGACGAGGCTGCGAGCTCGTATTCGTGGACGTCCTACAGCTGCTTCGCTAGGCGCTCCCGCTCCGCCTCCTGGGCTGCTTCACGGAAGTCGAGGTTCTTCTCCCTCTCCTGCAGCTCTCTCTCCAGGATAATGAGGCCCTCCTGTGCTTTCGGGAGAGCTTCGGCGTGGAGTCTTCTGGCTTCGGTCAGGAGCTCTCGGGTCATCCTGTCAAGTCTCCCGACCACAGCCAGCTCCTGGTCGATCGCCTCCTGCATGACCTCCACCCGCTCCAGCTTTGCCCTCGCCCGCTCCTTGGCGGCCTGGGTCCGCTCCTTCAGCAAGTCGTCCCAGTCTTGGAGGCGCTCCAGTTCCACCTTTAGCTTGCCCCACTCCTGACCAAGCACCTCCTGCACCTGTTCCAGACCGTAGAATGCCGCCTTCATGGCCTTGGGGAGAGGCACCGCTTCCGGCATCTGCAGGCAGGGGCACCCCATAACCGCCATGGCCTCTTCGTCTTCCGGTGAAGCTACCACTGCACCCGCCTGTGGAGAAGGAGGGGGCGACCTTGCAGGTTGCCCCAAAGTGGCCGCGCCACCGCCATGGTGTAAAATCCCAAATTTCAGCATGCATAGCTTCTTAGTAGAATTTAAATTCGCAGGGTCAAATCGAATTCTAATTAGGGTTTCAAATTCGAAATTCCGGCTACATGCAATAAAGGAAACCTAGCCACAAAGGAATTAAACCACAACATTTCAAATTTGAGCACAAGAGAGAGAGTAATCCACTGATTTCAAAATCAAATTTTGAAAAAAAATCAAATTTTGAAATTTGCTGAGATCTCTGATTCGAAATTGGGAGCTACTATTATTCGAGGGGAGACTTCGGCAGGACCCGCAGGTCAGTGTAACAGATGCCACAATGGAGTTTGCTGCTGCTGTGTGATCAACACCAAGGCCATGCAGTCACCACCGAGTTGGCTGTGTGCCTGTTGCTCCCCGAGGCGGTTCAATCTTCTCCATCAGCTGCCGGTGAACCTCAGTGCACAAACGGATCACTTCTTCCTCTGCTCGCACGAACACAGCCACAACACAACTTGCTAGCGCTCACTCACCGAAGGAAAACAGCGATGCGCCCTCGGTTTCTCATCGCCGATCGCCTCCCCGTGGTTGTGGCGCCAAGCTGAGCCGTTAAACCGCGGCGCCGGTGCCTCCTCGACGTCCTCGAGCCCTCATCAGCTCGTCCCCAGCCTTCCTCCGCCGCGGCCGAGCCGTTTCTTTCTCCGCAGAACAGATCAACAAAGCGCCCTCACTGATCATCGTTGGCCGGCGTCCTCCACGCTGCTCCGGTCCAAGCGAACACACATAGAGGTTAGCATGGCCGTCTATCTCATCATCACGTAGCCCCCTTGCTCATTTCCACCGCCGGCTAGCCATAATTTGGATTTTTGCACCGGTGTACGTGATGAACTGACGCTATTCAAATCTTGAAATTCGCCCAAACTACTTGATCAACGCTCATGCAATTCAAACCACAGCAACCTTGAACCCTAGTGACCTCCCATGCCAAAAGCCGAAGCAAATCATCCGTCCTCCGTCCCGGGCGACGAGAATTCACCGCCACCGGCAAAAACGTGGCAGTCCACCGGTGACAGCCGTGTTGCCGCCGTTTTCCGCTCGGTTATGGCTGTGTGTCACGTTATACACGTCATAGGGATGATTTAGGGCAACTTATCTTGTCGGGAGAGGTTCAGTACACGCCGGTCCTCGTCGGCGCCACGCCTCCGACCGCCGCCGCCGGTGCTGAGTGGTTTCCGACCGTTTTCGTGCGGTAAAACCTTGCCCGGTAGCTGCGCCGTGGTCCGAGGATGGTGTAGCACGAAACAGCAGCAAATTTGTTGGAGAAAGGGAGGAGAACGGGGCGCGCCACCCCTATGTCCCGGCGCGTGTGAGCCTCTGTCCCAAGGTTGAAGAAGAGCGCGACAGGGGGTGGGGGGCACTGTCAGCTGTGGGAGAGGTTTTCCTGTGGGAAATTAAATCCAGAAATGGCTGCAACTTTGTAAAAACATAACTCTTTGTAGAAAGCTCCAAAAAATAGTGAGACCAATTTTGTTGGAATCTTTATGAAGAGTACTTTGCAGAGAAACAAATTGCCAGCTATGAAAATGCGTAGGAATTTCTGTAGAATTAGTTTTAGTTATTCCTTTAGGGATTAATTCCAGGAACAATTCTTTATGAAACATTCCCAATTTTGGGCAGCAAATCTTTCTCCTAGTTCCTGAGCTCCAGTAAAAATCATAGAATTTTTGGAGATGATTAAGGTGGCTTAATCAGTAGGTTTTCTCAGGGTTAAATCAATTAGATGAAAATCACATAATTTAAATTCCAGAAATATAGATTGAGTTTCCACAAGAAATTTTGACCAGGAAAAATCGTAGAAAAATTTAAATTTTTTTTTCTGGAAACCTTAGGTCCAGACCTAGTAGAATGTCAGATCCTTCCATATGACCAAGTCTAATTAAATTCCTAGAAATCATGGAAGGTTAAATCGGCCAAGAATTATTGTGTCCATCTCCTTCCTCAAAAACCTCTGAAAATTTTACCATAACCCTATCATGTTATTAGAAAGCTTCTGTATAAATATCAACCCCCGAATCCTCTGTTTGCATATAGTTTGTTTCTGTGGTTTGTATAGAGCACATTATTTCATAGTGTGACAAATCCTTTATATTGATCATTTCGGTATAAATAATTCTCAAGAGGATTCGGAGGCCACTGACTTGATTCTACTGACAGAACCATTAGTCGGGATCAACACTAAGGCAAGCCCTGGTTTGCATCCAAATTTACAAGTTTTTATTTGTCTACACTTTATATTGTCTAGAATATTAGTTTTGCATTACGGCTAGGTTTGTATGACACTCCACATGCATGACCCAATAAATCCCTGAAGTTTTATTTAGAGTAAGTTTTCACTTAATTATAGCTGTTGTGATCAAGTTAAGAAAAGTTAACTAAAAGAGGCATAACTCAAGTAGGATGTTTCCAACTCGTGAACAAGGATTAAGGGGGATCAATCGGAAGAGTTGGGAATTGATCCACTTAATTGGGGAATGGAGATCGGGCAGTATGGATGGAAGGCTCAAGGACGTGGTCCTATGAACCTAGTCTCTGTCTGAGTCGATTAAGGCCCATTCTCGTGTGCGGCCCCGCTGGACAAGTTTGAGTTGTGTAGCGGATGCATATTGGCTATATGGGTCCCAGGAAACCGATGTACCATGTTAACCTGGGTGTCGAGGCACTACGAGGGTTTGTCATAGTGAGACTTACTCCATGTCGGTGGGACCGGTTCGACATTTGGATGTTGTGTCAAAGGTTGCCAGATGCGACGTTGAGGGTATTGGTTGATCACCTGTCTCGGATGGGCGTATGTGTCGTGTCATCCGGATGTTTTTGATTCGGATCACCATCGCTCGCGGTAGTTAGCATACTTGTACACTGAATCGTGACGTAGTAATAAACTGGGGGAAATAAAAGTGCTTCGTGATTAATCTTCATATTGGAGATGAGGGATGAGAAATACCTTCACTAAATTTACTTTCTACTTTGGGCTAGTGGCGTCGAGACAAAGCGTTTCTTGTTTGATTGTGGATTCTCGACATTGATGGCGCAAGGTATGTATTGGTCTAGGGTAGCTCACTAAATTTATCTTCTCCTCAGGCAAGTGGCATCGAGATGAAGCATTTCTTGTTTGATTGTGGAGTCTCGATGTAAATTGTGTGAGTATTATAAAAGTTGCTAAAAACTGGAAGTGGGGACTCTCTGTTAGCTCATGTTAATCTTTTATGCAAACTTCTTTATTCAGCCATCTATTTCCAGCATTTAGAGTTCCATGTGTAGGTTTTTGGTTAAGTCTTGCTGAGCATAAGCTCATGGTTTGTTGATCCATTGTTTTGCAGGTAACGTTGCATAAGGCAACGTTAGAGAGGAAGGGAGATCCGAGTGGGGAAGCACCCAATGAGGGGTGTGAGTCTCTCTTGGAACCCTGCCCGCCGCCGTGGTTTGATGTGGTGCTAGTGTGAAGCATCCGCGGGCAGGATGGCTTCATTTTGCTTAGCATAGGCTATAGTCTGTGAGTGTATTCTTATCTTCCGCTGCAATGTACGTCTGTACATTCTTTGTAAAATGTGATAATATTATGTATTAAAGACATATATTGTTGTGTATGTGTGTTTTTCGGATGTATGCTGATGGGTGCCGCATCGCATGGCACCACCCAATGTGATTCCTGGACTGTCGGGGCGGGATCCCCACATGCTGGTATCAGAACCGCATTGGGAATAGCACACCTGAAAAGACAGGTGTTTTCAAAAACTTAGAGTCTACGAGTGAGGATTCGGTACTAGACCCACATAAGGTTTACTATTAGCCTAAGTGATGTAAGGCGGCTAACTGACATACTTTTCATTCTATTTTGTAACGACGCACCGCTGACCAGGTAAGAGGTAAGGTATGCCACCGAAAGCGGATAAATTTCCGTTAGCTACCTTGACGAGGAAAGTGGTTCAGGGTATAGGTCTCATAGCTTGTTGTGAGACGTCAATATGAAACTCTTGAACTCTTCATGTTCCTGAGCTCATATGAAATGCTGATCCCTGGTGTGCATTAGGAAAGAAAGTGGAAATCCAATCATGTGGTCGGTAACGCGATATTGTGTTCTTCTGGAAGTAGCCTAGGAAGACATACGCAGCGCTCGCCATCAGCGTGCCCTGAAGGGCAGTAGGTGGTATCCGTTAGGTTGATGAAATTCTCAACCATGATGACCCGTTCACGCTCTACTTGGGTTCCCCAACGTGTGGTGTGAAATCACGACCATGTACCTTGAGACGTGGCATGACTCAAGGACGACCCGTATGGAAATGATACGGGGCGTATGTTTTAGTATGATATGGACCTTTGTGGAACGACAACCCTATGTGTGCATCATTATTGAGTGGTTTTCTGCAGGTACACTAACCACGTATCCATATTACGAGTAGAATACGTTTGCAAGTGAACGATTTTAGTGCCACTAATAGAACGTATAGGCCGGATGTAAACCGGATAGGATTTTCTACTTTTGTGAGGAACGTAGTACCAGCATTATCATAAAGACTGCATCAATATCTCTCTTATCTCATAAACTTGAAGATTCTGTGTGCATGAATACAGTCCAAAGTAAAAAGAAAGGGCAGCCCGGTGCATGTAGCTCCCGCTTGCGCAGGGTCCGGGGAAGGGTCCGACCCAATTGGGTCTTTTGTACGCAGCCTTTCCCTGCATTTCTGCAAGAGGCTGTTTCCAGGACTCGAACCCGTGACCTCATGGTCACAAGGCAACAGCTTTACCGCTGCGCCAAGGCCCCCCTTCGAATACAGTCCAAAGTATTTTCTTAAAATTCATTTAGGAAAACACTCAAGAATATGTGAGTGTAGAGAGACCCAAAAACAGAGTCCCCCTGTTTTGGCAGTATTTCTGCTGAAATTTGTACAGGGTGTTACTCATTGTAGGAAAGACCAATGGTAGGGTTTGATACAGTTTTAGAAAGGTGGAGGAGTTCTCTAAAACTTTTCTATAAACCTCCAGGACAGAAATACATTTAAAGTTGGCCAAACATCTTAGAAACCAAAACTGCTACACTTGGGTAGAACCTGAAATGGAATCTCTGTAATTCCACCATAACTCTCGGTGAAAAATTCTCTAAGGGTATTGTGATAGATTTCTGGAAAGGGCATGAGATATGATACAACTTTGTAATTCATAGTTTTTCCAAAACCGGAGCAGAATTAATTGGAATTGTGGATTGAAACTAGGTACCTCTGGGGAGGTGCTGTCAAAATTCTGCCAGAAATTCTGTTAACTTCGAACCATCATATCTTTTGATCCAAGAATGCAAAGAGGTCATGTAAATACGTTTTTGGAAAGCTTGGTAAGTTCTTTACAATGTTTATTTTCAACCCCAGGACAGAATTCCCCTGTAAAGAGGTGAAATTCACAGTACAAGTGAAACTGTCCATAGTAATCAAAATCTGTGCATAGTTCCTGTACTGATGGATTTTTGCTTATAAATTCCTGTATAAGAATTGTAAAATGGGAAAACTTACAATTATAGAAATCTTACTAATCGTGCTTCAACTTTGTAATTATGAGTTTGGTCCATATACGTTTCTGACTATATGGAAAAGTGGACCCAAAGTAAGCACTTACAGGGGAGGTGCTGCTGAAATTCCTCCAGAATTTCTGTCTTCTTTAAAAGCTCATAATTTTCGAGCTAGAACTTAGTTGAAGGCAAATAATAAGGTTCTTGAAATGTACTGAATTTATATATAACTTTAATATTTAAACCAAGCCATGAAACAGTTGTTTTGACAGCAGAAATCTGGTTGGTTTGAGGACTGGTCAATCCGAGGCAGGATGACCTTAACTGGGATATTCCAGTTATTTCCTTAAAACCTCATTGTTAGTGAATCAGTTTGCTCATAACTAATTTTTGCTTACATGTTAAGAATTCATTATCAGTTTTTCACTACTTTGTTTATGGAATAAATCAAGAGATAGTGTTAAAGCTGATAATGAACTTTTGCAATGCAGAATGGTGCGAACTCATTCCATGGGTGAAGTGGGTGGTTCCAGTGGTGGTGGTGGTGATAACTCTCCACAGCCAGACCAGCGAGCTCCGCAACAGCAGCAACCACCCGGACCTTCACCTACGGTCACAATGGCAGACATTCTGGCTGCCATGACGGGTGCAAGCGATGAGCGAACCAACTTGCTCCGCACCCTTGTGATGAATACATCCCGTCAAGGGTGATGTCAAGATGAAGACTTTCGCCAACCTCAAACGAGTTCATACGTTGAGTTCTTGGCGACTCAACCACCGGTTTTTATAGAAGCCGAGGATCCTCTGGTGGCGGATAGCTGGATCCGTACCATTGAATCTAAGTTCGGGTTGCCTTAATGCACCGAACAGCAGAAGGTATTGTACGTGGCGCAACAACGGTCTGCCAGTGCAAGGTGGGCAAGTCAACATGCCTCCCTACCAGCTGGACATCAGTTCACATGGATGGAATTCCGGAAGGCAATTCTTGCTTATCATGTTCCTTCCGGAATAATTCAATGGAAACTCGAGGAGTTTCTAGTCTTAAAATAAGGAGGGAGGGATGCATACGCACATTCGCAGGTGTTCAACAAATTGGCATAGTATGCGCCTGAATATGTGAACACTGAGGCACGAAAGTGCAAATGGTTCTTTCGCAGCCTCAATCCCATTTTAAAGGAAAGACTCATCTTAGCAGATCGAAGTAACTTCAACAAATTGATGAGTGCGGCTATCATGGTTGAAGATGCTCAGCAAGAAGTGCAAGCTGAGAAAAGAAAGAATAGTATACCACCGGACAGTAGCAATATTGCTCCTCAGAAATACCGGATGGTAGACAGTACATTGAACTGTCAGCTGATGCAGCCGGCTAGACGACTTCCACAATATTCAAGTCGTTCATCTCCATATTCTGAATTCGAACAGCTGCAACAACGGTATATGCATCCGCAATATTATGTTCCCCACGCGTTCGTGCCGCAACAAAATGCACCCAGTGTCCGTACTCAGAGTAACATAGAACCGGCTGAGAAACCATGCTTCACGTGCGGTTATTTGGGTCACATCAGCAGGAGGTGTCCAGAAAGGATACGGCACATAGGAAATACACCAGAGCAGGATATAAATCAATCTTGTTCTCAGCTCCAAGGAACAGCACCAAAGTCCGGATGCATCTATCATACAGCTCTAGAGGATGTGCCAGAAAGTGCACCTGTGCTAGCGGGAACGTTCACACTCAATGAACTACCCGTAGTGATTTTATTTGACTCTGGAGCCACACACAATTTCATCAGCAGATTATTTGTGTGCAAAGCCGAACTTTCCACCACTACACCAAAAAATCACTACCTTATCAGCTCACCCGGTGGAAACATAGCTGCTAATGAAGTAGTGATCAAAGCACCCCTGTGCTTAGGTGGGAAATTATACCCCACAACCCTCATTGTGTTTTAGGGGCATAAGATTGATGTGATCTTAGGAATGGTGTGGATAGACTACCACGGTTCTGTTCTTGACATCGGTCCACAGATTGTTTGCTTGGACTCTCCATTCTACGGTCTTCAAACACTCATACTTGAAGACGTAGATTCTAAAATTCCAGCTGCGTATCACAGTGTGACCATGAAACTGGAGTATATTCTAGTGGTCCGTGAGTACCCAGATGTGTTTTCCGATGATCTTCTAGGGATGCCGCCTGAATGAGACGTGGTATTCAAGATCGAGTTAGCACCGGGGACCACACTGATATCTCGGAGGCCGTACAAAATGTCTCCGAAGGAATTAGCTGAACTGAAAGAGCAGCTAAAAGACTTAATGGATAAAGGATTCATCAGGCCAAGCTCATCACCATGGGGCTGTTCAGCCCTCTTTGAGAAGAAAAAGGATGAATCACTGCAGTTACGTGTATATTATCGGCCGCTGAATGCATTGACGATCAAAAATAAATATCCCCTGCCACGGATCGATATATTATTTGATCAGTTAGTGGATGCCAGAGTATTCTCCAAGATGGACTTGATGTTGAAAAATACACTAGCATGCAATTAATTTGACGAACCAGAACAGAAAAATAGCAAGAACAAATATACTAGCAGTCAACATGAACAGTACTAGTATTACACAAAAATGAACTGAAAGATATACGAATAGATCTCTCATCGAAAATATCAAATTAGTCATGGATCGAGTAATTACTTACAAGGAATCCTGCTAGGAAGTGGTGGATCAGATGACGAACTCAATGGAGAAGTTGAGGATGAAGGAAGTGCTGTGAGCGGCTGTTCGAGCGCACTTCCCAGAAACCTGATCGCCGGCACCTGTGCGGGTCTTCAGATCACCGGTCGTCGGTACAGAGACACCGCTCTCCCTCGATCCGCTGCACAATGGACGGTGGGATGACAAGGCAAAAATATGGCGGCACAGAGCAGTTTTCGAGAGAGGTGAGTTTTGTGTGTCTTCTCCAGTACACAGGACGTCTCCTATATACTCGAGCCTGCCAGCCTCCTCATATTCGATCTGCCATAATTTCAGAAGACCGCCCCCCTGAAATCCTTCAACGTGCAACTAATGGATCAATTGTGGCCATTACGCACATTAAACATGTGTCTGCATTTACACGGCATTACGCACATTAAACCTGTGTCTACAGTTACGCAGCATTACACACGTTAAACGGGTGTCTACAGTTACGCCACAATTACTCCTCAAGTTGACCTGGTAGTCTAGGTGTTGATGAGATATTTCAAATTATACAAGTGGCAGAAAATAAAGAATCAGTAGAACACCACTAGTCACTACGTGAACGCGCAATGTTGCAAGTCACAAGTCACGTGATAAATACGCGTAAAACCGCGAAACGCGCGCACGTGTGTGCGTGTGTGTTTGTGTCCATAGCAGAAGCCTTCATCTCCCTCATTATTCTCATGTTGAGAAACACTTTAAGGGCCACTATATATATTGGGAAACATCCATCTAGGTGGGCAATGTGGGACTAAACATCCCAGCCACCTCTCCACGCCACACCTTGGCTTTATACCAGTGGGTTTGGCCCAAATAATTCAGCCCAGGAACTAGGGTGAAACTCCCATAGGCCAAATTCCAACACTTGAGGTCCGGTTATCATCAGATAAAAATCAGAGCGGAGGATATACTGAAGACAGCATTCTCGACTAGATACGGGCTTTATGAGTATCTGGTCATGTCTTTCGGTCTGACGAATGCATCCGCACATTTTATGTACCTCATGAATTATGTATTCATGCCATTGTTGGATCAGTTCATCATGGTATTAATTGACGACATTCTCGTATACTCCAAATCGGAGGAAGAGCACACTAAACATCTCCATATTGTGCTCCAACGATTATGAGAACATAAGCTGTATACCAAATTCAGCAAGTGTGAATTTTGGATCAGCAAGGTACCATTCTTAGGCCACATTATATCATCAGAAGGTGTGGCCGTAGATCCAACCAAAGTTGAGCAAGTCTTGAAGTGGGAGTCTCCAACATCCATTCATCAAATCCGCAGTTTTCTAGGACTAGCGGGTTACTCTCGGAGATTTATTCTCAGCTTCTCAAAGGTTGCTAAGCCCATGACAGAATTATTGAAGAAGAGCAGCAAGTATGTATGGACGGAGGCCTGTGAAGAGGCATTTAAAACTTTGAAGAAACATCTCACAACGGCACCGATTCTAGCCCAACCGGATACGACAAAGCCATTCGATGTTTATTGTGATGCCTCAGGCAGTGGACTTGGCTGCGTACTAATGCATGATGGACGCGTGATCGCGTATGGGTCTTGTCAACTCCGCAACCACGAGCAGCACTACCCCACTCATGACCTAGAACTCGCTGCAGTGGTGCTCGTGTTGAAAATGTGGAGGCACTACTTACTCGGAAATTTAGTACACCTCTACACCGACCATAAGAGCCTAAGTATATATTCACTCAGAAGGATATCAATATGAGGCAGCAAATGTAAAAGTCCCATAATTGTATATGAAATAAACCGAGGCTTGAATGGCTATGTGTTGCAAATTCATGAAAATGGGACTTGCAAAAACTTTTCGACAAATAAGGGTGTACATGGATGTTCATCAAAAAGAGGCTCACATGTTCATTTGAATGTGTTGAACCAATGTGGACTTAAACACCATGGATGAAATAACATTGGCATGAAAGGTTAAAAATCAGATTTTCAAATTTAAAGTTCACAGCAAATTGTGGCCGAACTTTTAAATACACATGAAACCTCATACATTTGAATTCGAGGAAATTCATGGCGGCAAACTTTTCATTTTAAGTTGGGCTAAAAAGGAATTAAACAGAAGCATTTCCAAATTTGAACTGAATCAAATTTGCAATGCAAATTCCAACTGAATTTGGCGAATTCAAATGCTAGCCCACTTTTCAATTTCAGAACTTTTGAATTTGAGAGGTTAACATGAGAAGATCTTTTGGGGAGGAGAATGGGTGGACTCCACATGTCATTGAGCAATATTGACTTGCAAATGAAGTATCGGGTCTCTGTTTTCCACTCCACTGAGGAGCATTCACCGGGGGCCACTGAGAGCTGCTGCAGCCACCTCCTGCTCCTCGCAATGCACTGGCGACCAGTGTGTGAGCTTCCACTATTGACGTGATCTCCTCCCTCACAGACCGAAGCAAACAGAATTTGCTTCCTCCTCGCACACGGCACACCGAGAACAGAGCGCCGCCCCCTCGGTTCCAACCGGGAGATCGTGAAACCGAGCATGCAACAACCCTATGAGCTTCAAAACAGCACGGCGCACTCGTCCTTCACCTCCTCAGCGCGAAAGCTAGAAAGTTTCGGCTTCCCTCACCCGAGAATGTTGTTTCTCTGCAGCAACCTAGCAGCACCGGCGATCGGGCGCACGTGGACAGCCCAACCGGGTAATTTTCATGCCCCAGGAAGCACGGCCACAGGAGCGCCCGACCTCATTGCTGCTCTTCCCGAAACTTGGATCAAACCGTGGACGACCGAGCGCTAATTCGAGGTTTTTGCTCCGGTGGGTGCAAGCCGAGTAACCGGTACAAAATCTCTAAATTCTTCATCCCTATTCATTTCTAGATCATCAAATATTGCACATAGGGGCCGGACTAGCCGGCGATCATCTTCTTTTTAGCAACCCTAGCTTGAAACCGACTCGGAGCAGCGTATTTCGTTCATGCCGGCATCAATCGGGCGCACGGTGAGAACCAGTTTGGAGGCATTTTCGAGCTCCGGTTCTTCTTTGCCGAGCTAACCTATCAGCCACTGATACTTTAGAGCAGTTTCGCTGAACTTTTGGAAGGCTACAACCGTTGGCCGACAGCGCCGAACTCTCCCCGAGGCCACCGCACGTCGCCGGCCTATTTCCTACCACCGGTAGCCCGAGCAAGCCCCACCGACGTGTTGCCCGGCCTCCCAAACTTACAGGCGGCGAGATTCAGACCGAGAGGTGGTTGGGAGCGGCACTCCGGCGAGCTCCAGGTGCGGGCCGGTGAGGGAGCAGCGCGGGCGCGGGAAAGAGCGGGAGGAGAAAGAAGACCGGGCCAGGCCCAGCCGTCAGCGACCGGATTTTTAAAATTTGATCGGCTGTGGCTCGGGATCACGTGTGGCTTCGTGCGTGGGAACCCTGTAACTCGGTGTGGTCCAAATTCTATTGGCTGGAGTTTAAAACAGTGGGTCCAATCGATTTCCAATAGCAAAACAATTCCAGAATTAGCGACAACTTTGGAAAATCATATCTTTGTGCAGGAAACTCCAAATTGAGTGATTCAAATTTGGATGGATTCATTTTGAAAAGATCTATCCAAATATGAACCCCAATTTGTAA
Organism: Neostapfia colusana; assembly: GCA_030760725.1. Classification (NCBI taxonomy): domain Eukaryota; kingdom Viridiplantae; phylum Streptophyta; class Magnoliopsida; order Poales; family Poaceae; genus Neostapfia; species Neostapfia colusana. The sequence goes on along the minus strand of JASWHV010000005.1, from coordinate 29,923,407 downwards.
GGAAGTCAAAAATAAATTCTGGAAATTTTTTTGAAAATTTTCTGAAAAGGAATTATTGTGGAAGTTTGGTTCATCCAAAAATCCTCAAATTTTGACAGAATATTCTTTATGATATTATAGACATTTTAGAAAATTTTCAGCTCATTTGAATATTATTTGAGTAGTAATTTTCTAAATACAAACTGCTGTGTTCAAAGTGGTCCAGAAACTTTTTCGGAAAAGGTTTCTAACTTGTAAAATCTATTCTAGGCAATTCATAGCTCAAACAATCATAAGAAAATTCATGCAAGCTCTATGAGTCATACTTGAAATTGTAGTTCACTTTATTGGGCACGAAAATGCACATTACTCCAGAATTAATTCTTTTAGTAGGAATGCTTAAAGAATTATTCTGGAGGAACTACTGAAGTAAAAGTCCTGGATTTTGGACAAAAGGACTTTATTTTTACCAGGAACTCACATGTAAAGTTTCAGCTCAAGTTGAGCCTTAGAACTCCTTGTATTGGTTTTCCATGCTTATGTATGTGGGAAAATACATAAGAGTATTGTAGGAATTGTGGGAGACACAATTTGCATCCACATTAGCTGCAATTTGGCAAGCTAAGTGTCTGTGTAGTGTATGACTTCCTGTAAAAATTTCGAAGTCATTGGAGATCAGGATCTTTAGTTATGTCCAAATCATTCTAGTTCATCTCTTATGTTCATTACGAAACTTAGTTTATAAACTAAACCCCTAAGACAGCTTTAGTTTCATTGATGTTTCTTTGCACAACAGAGGCAACAAAGCCATTCTTGGCATTTCCACACAGCCTCTGTTCTTAAGAAGTCAAGTCTTTAATTCTTTCCATTGCATTATAAAAACTTATGCATATACATGTCGATAGGGTTCACAACGAAGGGGATTCGAAGGAGTGATTTATTAAAGTTGGATCAGAATCTGGAGGATCAAGGAATTGATCAGCAAGGAACAATAACACTAACTGCTTATATATATATTACATCCCTGCAAAACAGGCAAGCTCCGGTTTGCATTTAACAACTTTTAAGTTTTTCCTTTGTATTCACTATGTTGGTTAGGAAACGAAATGTGCATTAGGTCTAGTTGCTTTGATACTCCTCTTGCATGACCAAATAAACCCATGGAGTATTGGGTAGATGTCTTTTCATCGTGTAGAACTGCCATGCTTAAGTAAGGTTCAGTAGAAGTCGAGTGTGAGATGCTACTCGCATGGTCAGGAGAAACAGGGGCATACGGGATTGGTTCATAAATTTGTTAGCAAGTTGAAGTTGAGACTGGGCAGGTTTTAGGAGCAGCAGAACATAGGGGCCTGGATGCGTTAGACCTGTCTGAGTCGGTCAAGGACCGATCCGTATGCGGCAATGTTGAGCAAGTTTGGATTGTGTACCGGACTCATGTTGGCTATATGGGACCCAGTAAACTGATGTACCTCAGGAAGCTTGCGTTGGGACTTTTCCGGTCGCCTCAGGCGAGAGGGCCGGTGTGCAGTATGTGGGTAACACTCTCATGAAATCTCATATTGGCAGGTGCACCATGAGGGTGGCTACTGTACGGGGTGATCGGATCAATTTAACGTGGGTGAAACGGGGGAAAGGCTGCCACGTACGACGTCAGTAATGGTTGCTATAGGCAACGTTGAGTACGGGCGTACGTGTCGTGTAGTCCGGGTGTTTTTTATTCGAATCACCGTCACTCGCGAAAGAGGATTGAGCATACTTGTTCTCACAGTCGTGCCGTAGTAAGAACTTGCAATTGAGATAAGAACTAATCATTGTGGATTGAAGTTCAAACTAGCTTCGTGCTGTTATCTTTTATGAATAGACTAGTGAAAACTCGATTCATTTCCACCATGAGCAATTTACATCGGGAGAAAGCATTTTTTGTTTGATTATGGACTCTCGATGTGGAGTGCCCAAGGTTACTATTAATTTTCTGCTAATAATACTTGAACGTAAGGATTCACATTTAGGCGAGTTCATTATGCAAACTACGATCCCACTTTATGTCTTTAACTTCATGTAGAGTTTCATGACTAGGTTTTACGGTTAAGTCTTGCTGAGCGTTATGCTCATGGATACTATACTAGTTGTTTTGCAGGTATTAACTCTAATGCTATGAGTATGGTTGTCCGATGAGACTCGGAACCCTCCGAGTGGATACTCAGGAGCAACCTCGCCGCTGCTGTTATTCTTTGTGTTGCTAGTAAGAAACGTCCACGGGCTGGACAGTTTCTTTGTTGCTGAGTAAGAAATGAGTCATGAGAGTTATAGTCTTCCGCTGTAGTAGTATTTGAGGTAAAGTATTTGTAAAGTACTCTTTGTACGCTTCTGCAAATGATTTATGTAATATGTTTGTCCTTTATCCGTGTGTTGTTGGGTGCCGCATCGCACGACACCACCCAATGCGATTCCCAGGCGAGCGTGCACGGACCCGTGAACCGGGGACGTCACAGCGTGGTATCAGAGCCATGTTAGGAATAGCGCACGGATTGAGGATCATATTATGATAAAAACTTAGGATACGGTGAGATAACGGTACTAGGCCCATATAAGGATTATTATATTAGTGTATTATGAAGGTGGCAACCTAACTTACTTGCTTATGTTGGAAAATCATGCATCTCGGGACTTTTCATGTCTTGGGGGCTGTATGTAAGCACTGTCCACCAGTGCGCACAAGCTGAAGGCTGGAGCCCCACGGGTGGCAGGTAACCCGGCCAGCTTGGGTATCCTCTACGACTCTTCAAGTCGTTTGAGGTATTTGAGCAACGCCCATCCCTAGTGTGCTACGGGCAAGTATGTTAGACACCGTCATGTGGTTAGTAACATGAACACATAGCTCAAGGCATGTTTGGATTGAGAACACCCGTGCGAGCGATGACGGACGGGTGTATGAAACTGTATTGGGACCGGGTTCGGTGTGCAGCCGAACCTGATGATTGTGTGTGATTTATGCAGGTACTAACCACAAAAACCTTAGTACGAGTATAACACGTTTGCGAGTGACCTCTCTTAGTGTCACCTACGGATACGTATATGCCGGTGTGAGCCGGATAGGATTTTCTTTTGTGGGGCAACATAGTACCGTCATATGTCTTACGGTGCATCGCCACCGTACCACACTTGATAACTTCATTCCTACGAAGAAATCATTCATGACTAACTTTCAACTAAAAATGGAAGTTGGAAAACACATATTAGTTAATGAGCTCTTCATTTGAACTAAGTTTCAAAGGAGAGAATTGATAGGTTTCTAAGTTTCTCAAAAGTAGAGTGCTCTGTTTTGGCAGAAATTTTCACTGGAATTTAACAGAGCATAACTCTGAGTATATTTACCCAATGGAAATATATGATACAGTTCTGGAAATATTTTTAAGTGCTCTACAACTTCTTTGTAGACCTCCAGAGCAAAATCACACGCCAAATTGGTTGAATGTCCATTTGAATGTAAACTGTTCAGGAAACAGGACAGCTGCAAACCTCTCTGGATATTTCTGTAAATTAGCCATAAATTTCTGTAGAAAAAATCCTAAGGGTCATATGATATACCTTTGGAAAGGTTATGAAATTTGCAACCATTTTGTAGTTCATAGTTTGTTCAGAATTTTACTATATTTTGATGTACAACTGTGATAGAAGTAGCCACATTAAGAGGAGATGCTGGCAAATTTTATCCAGAATTTCTGTCAACTTTGAGCAATCATAACTTTTGATCCAGAGATGATCTAGAGTCATATGAGTACTCGTTCGAAATATACTGGAGTTAACTTTAACTTTGGTATTCAACTGGAGTTACGAAAATGCTGGTAACCGGATCAAACTCTGGGTTAAGTGTAGAAAGGTCTGTTCTGTACAGAATAGGGGATTGATTATGTTGGCTTTAGGAAGATATGTAAACATGAATTGTTGTTATACTTTATAAAGTTTTAGCATGTTCATATTCTACATACTTTCACATACTGCTTAGATCAAGTTTTGACTCCCCTCAAAATTATCCTTTTGCAGTATGGTGCGTACTCGTTCTTCGAGTAGGGCTGAAGGTTCTCGCCGAGACGGCAATGACTCGACTCCACCGCGGGCACCGCCATCAACGGTATGGCGGATGTCATGGCTCATATGGTCGAGTCGAATCAAGAGAACACGAGACTACTCCAAGCCTTGGTACAGCAAGGCATGCTTCATCGAGCACAACAGGTTGTTCCACCTCGGAACGCCTATTTGGACTTCTTGGCGACTCAACCGCCAATTTTCACGGAAGCTATCGAACCAGTGGAAGCTGATCAGTGGCTTCGGGTTATGGAGTCCAAGTTTGGATTGTTCGAGTGCGATGATTATCAGAAGACATTATTTGCAGCTCAACAGCTCCATGGAGCCGCTGGAAATTGGTGGTTCGAATATCTCACCACTATTCCGGAAGGCCATCAAGTGGAATGGACGGAATTTCGTGAAGCATTCCGTGCTCGTCACATTCCTACGGGTTTTATAAAGACCCAGCGGCAGGAATTCAGGAAGTTGAAGCAGGGGGGCATGAATGTCCTCGATTATGTCAAATGGTTTAACCATTTGGCACAATATGCTCCCGACTATGCGATGAACGAAGCTGCAAGGTGTGATTGCTGTTTCCATGGCCATAGTGCCATATTAAAGGATAGGTTAGCTTTCTTCAATCAAGGCAATTACACCGAGTTGGTCAGTGCTTCCATGCTGCAAGAACAGGCGACACTTGAGTGTCAAGCAGAGAACAAGGACCGGAGTGATGTGCAAGAAGACACAACCGTTGTTCCTCGTAAATACCATTTGGTATATCGCACACCATCTGATGAAGTATGGCAGCCACCAGTAAGATCAACATATTCAAGCTTTCCTGTTCAAGAATCACATCTTGAAGCACCACCACAGCCGCAGCAACGATTGATTTCAGGTGCATCATTGCTGCAGCCAAGTGCATCACTTCTCAACCGCAAGTCAGCGAAGAACCGGGCAAATATCCTTGTTCTTATTGCCACCGTTTTGGGTATTTTATGCAAGAATGCCGGGAGAAGTTGTTGAACAGCGGACAACCATTTTCATCAGGTTGTATTCCGCCACGTGCTCAAGTAAATATAACAGCATTGCAATCTGGGAGTGTGCAACATCTTGCTATTGAGGATGTCCCAGAGGGAGCACTGGTGTTAGCGGGCATGTTCACTCTTAAAGACGTACCCGTGCACATACTTTTTTATTCCGGTGCTACCCACAATTTTATCAGCAAATCATGTGCGGATCAGCACCAACTATCCACCAATACTCCCACAACGAGTTATCTTATACGTTCACCGGGAGGAGATATCTCTGCTAATCAGATTGTGTCCCGAGCAGCTTTATGTTTGGGAGGAAAAATATAACCAACATCGCTGATTATGTTGGATAGACAGAAGATAGACATAATGTTGGGGATGTCTTGGTTAAACCATCACGGTGCCGTTCTCAATATCGGTAACCGGACTGTTCAGATTGACTCGCCGATTCATGGACAGCACACACTGTTTTTAGACAGCGAAGATCAAGAAATGGCAGAGGCCTACCACACGGAAGCGATTAAACTTGAAGATATTCCAGTGGTACGTGATTACCCTGATGTGTTTCCCGATGATTTACCGGGCATGCCGCCCGAACGGGACAACGAGTTCAAGATGGAACTGGCGCCGGGAACAACAGCTATCTCACGAAGTCCTTACAAGATGGCACCTAACAATCTAGCGGAGTTGAAGGAGCAGCTGAATGAACTCATGAGCAAGGGTTTCATACGACCAAGATCATCACGTTGGGGTTGCTCTGCGCTGTTGTTAAGAAGAAGGACGAAACACTGAGGCTATGTGTTGACTATCGTCCTCTAAATGCTGTCACTATAAAGAACAAGTATCCGTTCCCTGCATTGACATTTTATTCAATCAACTTGTGGATGCAAAGATATTCTTGAAGATGGATCTTCGGTCCGGATATCATCAAATCAAAATCCGACAGGAGGACATACTGAAGACAGCTTTCTCGACAAGATACGGGCTTCATGAGTACCTCGTCATGTCATTTGGGTTAACCAATGCTCCGGCACACTGTGGGGACCACCCCGTGGTTCACCCACTTCAGGATCGCAGAGGGTGGTGCCGTGCGATGCGGCACCCAACAGCACACACGAAAAGATTTAGAATAATATACAAACTTTTATTTTTCATAGAAACAGAGGAAGTCCTTTACAAACTTAATTATACAGTGGAAGTCTTATTAGTAGCTAAACACTCAGCCTAGCTATGCAAAGTGCAGCCGTCCAGCCCGGGGATGCTACATGCTAGCAACATACAACCGGAGATCACGGTAACGTGCAGGGCTCCAGCACGGCCGTGTACCCCGACGGGGCATCGCCTCGTCCTCGGAACCTTCCTCATAACTCTCACCTGCACACAGCTCAAATATTGCAACCGTGAGCACGATGGCTCAGCAAGGCTTAACCGACACCGTAGTCATGGAACTCTACGTGTAGGGATTGTTAGGATAGGAAAAAGAATGTTGCAATAAAGACACGCCTACATGTTAATCCTTACTTTCAGTTTTATAGCAGCAGATTAATGAGCCTTAGGCAGCCCTCACATCGGAAGTCCACAATCAAACAAGAAACGCTTTCCTCCGATGTGGTGATGCCTAAAGTGGAAGATAAACTTAATTAGCTCTACAACTACAGCATACAAGGTTTCAACACATTAATAGTTCAATGCAGCATATTCATCTGGCTTATTTCACTTCTTACTACGTCAAAGTGCAGTGAACAAGCATTACTCAAATAACCGCGAGGGACGGTGATTGCAATCAGGAGACACCCGGATAACACGTCACATACACCCACTTCAGAAGTGTGATGCTTCACACCTTCCTACTCTGTTGTATGCAACCTTTCAAAGGCAATAAAAATTCCGAACCTGTCCATCTGTAACGGGTAGGACGTCCCCGCGTGGACCGTGTCTGTGCCCACCGGCAGATTTACACCTTGCTACCCTCAACCCACTCCTATAAAACGGTTAGGTAAGCCTCGGCACCCAGGTTAACCAATTACATCGGTTTCCTGGTTCCCATATGCCAGTATGCATCCGGTACGGTTCGTTACTTGTCCAGCAGGGCCGCACAGGGCTCGGTCCTCAATCGACACCAACAGGGCTACGCACGTGAGACCTCCGCTCACTGCGTCTTATTCCCCTTTGCTGGGTCTCAGTTTCACAATCGTAAGCCATTATCTACCTCTTTCCATACCGTGTAAATAAATACCTATCTCGCGAGTAGATTCGAACCACTCAACTTCTACTGAGATCCTAAGAACATAACTCTCCATAGGATTTAAAGGTTATGCAAGTGGGGTTTCAATCACCCTAACTATAATGCAAGCACTTCACCCTAACATAAGTGATACAAATGAAAATTTGCAAATGTACTTAAATGCAAACCGGGGCTTGCCTGGTTGAAAGTTAAATGGAAAGTCAGCGTCTTGTGCGAGGACGTCTAACGGCTCTGGTGTATCCTCAACTTCGGTCACTATATGAAATGTAGCAAAATATATGCATAAGTGCTAAGGAATTATAAGAATTAAACTTATATTCATAGCTACTGCTATTGAGGATCCTTAATTGGCTTTGGGATTTTTCCAGTGGATACTAGACTCTCTAAGGATGATCTGGGCAAAATTTGGAGAAATTTCATTGCACCTTCTGGTCTCCAAAATTCCCACAAGTACAAGGCTTCTCTGAATTTTGAGCCCAAATCTGGAAATGTTTAAACATTGCGGCGGGCCCCACACATCAGCATCCTCTTCCAACTCGCGCCAAACAGAGGACCCGGCGGCGCCCTCCGGCGAGGGTGGCTGGAACGGCATTCCCGGCCGCTTCCCGGGCCAAATCTCGCCGTCCCCCATTTTTCAACCCGCTGACCACGATGGTGGTGTCGCCGGCGGCCGAAACTTGCCGGAAATACGCGCGCACCGGTGACAGCAAGGGTTAGAACTCCGCGGAGGTTGGGATGATTCATTCCTCCACCAAACGATTGGCTCTCGGTCTCTAGAGCACCAGTGGGAGATGTAGGAGCTAGGCATGGCAACCAAATCTGCCGGGGAGCCCTCCAAACCCATCGGCACCGTGCGCCCGAAGTGGTCCGAAGGTTTTCCCGCAGAAAGAACATGGAATTCTCGCTCTACACTTAATTTCCTGTCCTAGAGCCAAGGGAGGAAGGGCGCTAGCTAGTTTAGAACCTGTGTGCGAAGTTTGAACCACTCACAACACAAATTGAAGATGAATTTTGCAACTCTTTACCTCGGGGTCGAGTTGTGCTGCCCGGGGGAAAATTTCCGAATTCTCCTCCGAGGAGTCACGGCTTGGGCAGAGTTTTGAGGGTGAGCAGCTCTGGTCGTAGGTGCACAGATGGGTTGGATCGCACGTGAGCTTCTCCTGTTTTAGCTGTCCACGGCGACCCAACTCGGTTTCTTTGGTTTTTAACACGGGCGCAACTAGAACTTCGGACTCCCGCGCACAAAGGAGAGGGAAGACCCGGGAGTTGGCACTAGCAGCTGCTAAAGCACGTGTTGGTGATGGTTTTTGCTGTGGGAAGCTCGAGCAACCGAGCTCGGGTTGCTGTGGTTGATCGGGAAGGAACCGAGCGGCTGGTTCGTCGCGAGGCAAACAACCGAGGTGAGAGCGAGCTGGAGGAAGCGAAGTAGCTTCGGTGCACGCTCTGTAGTGATCCAGCCAAGCAAAAGATCGCGTAGCAGGAGGTGGCACGGGAGAAAATCGGCCAAGGTCGGCTCCAGCGGCTGCTGCGCGCGTGCTCACCCGAGAGACAAAAATAGAGCCGGTTGTGAAGATTGTGTGGCTGGCAAAGGGGTCCCACCTCCTCCTTTCTTTACTCATTTTTTTCGACTGATCTTTTTTCCCACAGCTACTCAAACTTGAATCCTTTACTGCACCTCAAAGTCATGGTTTGAAATGTTGAATTCAAATGATTTGAATTCTAGTGTGGAATTGGAATTGAGTTTGGTTATTGGATTTTGAATTGGATTTTGAATTCTCCTTTTGCATTGTTCCAAAAACATAGCAAACCAACTCCAATGTTTCTGAATTTTGGTATGGCTGCTAATTCAAATGTGGAGAATACATTTGTGGAACCAAATTTGCAAATTGAGGAAATTGGGATTTGAAACTAAAATTTAAATTCAGACTAGAGGGCTTCCTCTTTTAATCCCAAACAAATATTAGAACCCCTATAAATGAGCTGAATTTTTGAAGTTTGAATATTTGACATATGAAGATCCAAGTTATGAATTCAGATCTCCATGTTTGGAAGTTTTGGGAACTTTGAATCACCACTTTGAACTCACACCGTTATAATTAAAAGTTTTAATTTCCCTCATTTTTCATAAGTGTAAAAGTGCTGAATTTCTTGCTACCACTTTTTGGGGATTTTACATCCCTCCCCCCTTAAAAAGAATCTCGTCCCGAGATTCCAATAGAAAAGCAAAGTGGGGAAACTTTACCGGTTATACGATGATAGCAATTCCAGATAATTTGCTTGAAGGTAGTCCTCGCTTTCCCATGTCGCCTCATCAGCGGTATGGTTACTCCACAAGACCTTGTAAAACCCTAAGGTCCGGTTTCTTGTGGCGCGAGTCTTTTCATCGATAATCCGGATCGGGTACTCGGAGTACGTGAGGTCCGGTTGGAGAACTTCTATGTCTTCAGTGCGGATTTCAGCCGAGGGTTTGAGGCACTTATTCAGCTGAGAGAAGTGGAATACGTTGTGAATTCCTGCGAGCGATGCCGGTAACTCCAGGCGATAGGCCACGGGTCCACATTTTTTAATGACGGCGAACGGACCGATGAATCGTGACGCAAGTTTGCCCTTCACTCCGAAACGATGAACTCCCTTCATCGGAGACACACGGACTAAACCTGGTCTCTGATGTTGAAGTGGAGAGGACGTCGTCTTTATCCGCATAGCTCTTCTGACGAGATTGAGCAGCCTTGAGGTTGGCTTGTATTACTCGCACTCATTCTTTAGCCTCATTCACAAGTTCAATGCCGTAGATAACTCGCTCGCCGCACTCGCACCAGTTGAGTGGTGCGTGGCATTTCTGGCCATAAAGCGCTTCATACGGCGCCATCTTTTTCCTAGCTTGATAGCCATTGTTGTAAGAAAACTCTACCAACGGTAAATGATCATCCCAGTTTTTACCGTGGTGGATGGCACAAGCCGTAGCATATCTTCAAGCACTTGATTCACTCGTTCAGTTTGACCATCCGTCTGCGGGTGGTACGTGGAGCTGCGGATCAGTTTGGTCCCCAATGACGTGTGCAGCTGTTCCCAAAACCGAGCGACGAACAGCGCACCGCGATCTGAAATAATGGAGCGGGGAACACTGTGCAAGCACAATATCCTTGCGATATACAACTCCGCATATTGCTTGGCCACGTACTTTGTATGTACGGGGATAAAATGAGCCGACTTGGTTAGTCGATCGACTATTACCCAAATCGAGTCATGCTTGTGAGACGTGAGAGGTAAACCAACTATGAAGTCCATGCTGATATCCTCCGACTTCCACGCCGGAATGTTCAATGGCTTTCACCAGCCGACACGTATCACATTCGGACACGTACTTTGCGATTTCTCTTTTCATCCGTGTCCACCAAAACCTGGTTTTTAGATCTTGGTACATCTTGTTGCTGTACGGATGAATAGAATACTTGGACAAATGAGCTTCGTCCAAGATTTTATTCCGAAGCTTCATGTCACGGGGTACCACTATACGGTCTTTAAACCATAGAGTGTCGTGTTCATCCCTTCAGAAGCATTTCATTTCGCCATTCTTCATTCTTCTCCGAATGTGCGACATTCCCACGTCTTTTTTCTGAGCTTCCATAATCTCCTCTCATTTGGTAGAGATGAGAGCAAGATTATATAATGCCCCATATGGAACCAAGTACAAACTCGGCTCCTCCTCTTCAAATGGGGTGATGGACAGCTGGTTGACGTGAGATTTGCGTCTTAAGGCATCAGCAACTACGTTTGCCTTTCCGGGATGGTAGTGAATCTCGATCTCATAGTCTTTGATCAGCTCTAGCCATCTCCATTGCCGCATATTCAACTCCTTTTGAGTGAATATATATTTCAAATTCTTGTGGTCGGTGTAGAGATGCACTAAGTTCCCAAGTAAATAGTGTCTCCACATTTTCAATGCCAACACCACAGTAGAAAGCTCAAAATCATGAGTCGGATAGTGCTGCTCGTGGTTACGAAGTTGACGTGAGCCATAGGCGACCACTCTTTCTCCTTGCATCAATACACAGCCAAGCCCGATGTCGGACACATCACAATATACGTCGAAGGGCTTGGTCGTATCCGGTTGAGCTAACACCGGGGCTGTGGTAAGATGCTTCACTAATGCTTGGAAAGCTTCTTCACAAGCTGAGCTCCAAACATATTTGATCCCCTTCTTCAACAATTCAGTCATCGGCTTAGCAAGCTTGGAGAAATTCGGTATGAATCTCCGATAATATCCCGCTAAACCGAGAAAGCTTCTAACATCATGGACAGATGTGGGGGACTTCCATTTCAACATTTGTTTGATTTTGCTTGGATCAACTGCAATGCCTTCCGCAGAAATAATATGACCAAGAAATGGCGCTTGGCTGATCCCGAACTCGCACTTGCTAAACTTGCCATAAAGCTTATGGTCTCGCAATCGTTGAAGCACGATATGCAGGTGTTCGGTGTGTTCTTCTTCAGACTTGGAGTAAACCAAGATGTCGTCTATGAACACCACCATGAACTTGTCTGACTCCGGCATGAACACTGAGTTTATGAGGTACATGAAATGTGCCGGGGCGTTGGTGAGACCAAAGGACATGACGAGGTATTCATACGGCCCATATCTCGTCGAGAAGGCCGTCTTCGGAATATCCTCCGCCTGGATCTTGATTTGGTGATATCCGGAGCGAAGATCCATCTTCGAAAATACACTCGCACCCACAAGTTGATCGAAGAGAATATTGATGCGGGGCAGTGGATATTTATTCTTGATGGTGACGGTGCTGAGAGGTCGGTAATCCACACACAACCTCAAGGTTTCATCCTTCTTTTTCATAAACAGTTCTGAGCATACCCATGGCGAGGAACTCGGTTGAATGAAACCCTTCTTCATTAAATCATTGAGCTGCTCCTTCAATTCAGCTAGCTCATTCGGAGCCATCTTATACGGTCTCCATGATATTTGTGTCGTCCTGGGTACAAGTTCGATCTTGAACCCGACATCCCTTTTGGGTGGCATGCGCGGGAGATCATCCGGAAAGACATTCGGGTATTCACGGACCACACGAATATCCTCAAGTATTGTGGCTTCCGTGTTATATGTGGCTGGAGCTTCTTGAACCGAACGGTCAAGAAACATAACATGTGGTTCATGAAGTGGAGAGTTTAAACGAACCACACGTGGAATGATGTCAAGAACAGCACCATGGTGATTTAGCGATGACATTCCTAAAATGGCATTGAGTTTTTGGCTCTCTGACATGATTAGAGAAGTCGGGTATAGATTCCCACCATTCAAGCGATAAGCACATGTTGGTTTATTTCATCCAGTCTATACAATAGTAGTGCGAGAATGGAATAAATAATACGCATAACATTCACACATATGGATAAAGTATAAACTTTATACAACAGATACATCCCTGGACCATGTCACAAGATCGAGTTCCAAAGTAATGAACTTTATGGATTAAAAGTTCATTTTAACCATCGTGGGTCGCCACGGGATGTTAAGTGTGTTAGCCTGCGTAAATCCTCGCTATTGTACTGGACCCAAACATGTCCTAGCTCAAAGTGATATGTCAAATGCATAAACTTTTCGACCCAACTCACTGTTTTACAACAGCCGCTGGATATCGAAATGTGAAACTAAGTGTTTTGGTTGAAACACTTCAACATGGTGTTCACTGTCCCGCTTCTGGTCCAGCTGACCAGTGTGGATAATTCAACTATTTTGACCACTTTGGAGGCAAAACCTGGACTGGAGTTCAACACCAAAGTTGTAGTAGACTGAAAAAGGAATCCAGATTGCATTTATTTGCCTCCATAGCCTTTATATATTATGAGTTATGATTTCTACAAGTTGACAGAAATTTCTTAGGAATTTTGACAGCACCTCCTTTGGAAGTGGCTGTTTTGTTCACAAAATTCCATCTATTTATGCCCTCCAACTAGAAAAGTACTGAACTACAAAGTTGTATCACATTTCCTATACTTTCCAACGATGTCTTACTTGACTCCTAGAAATTTTTCTATGGAAAGTTGTGGTCGAAATACAGAAAATTCCAGATAGCATTTTGGTCTGCCCTGTTTCTGGACAGTGCCTACTCATCTGAGATTTTCATCCATTTTTAGGGAAATTTTGTTCTGGAGTTCTACAGAAAAGTTGTAGAGGAATCAAAACCTTTCATAATAGTATCACATACCTCCATTGGTTCAACCAATCCTATGTTATTCCCTGTTCAAGTTCAGCAAAATTTCTGCCAAAAACACGGGAGGTTGTTCCAAAGTATTTGAAAATGAAGCTATACTCTCAATTGACTCTTAGTTCAATATAGGAGTTCAATAACCCCTAAATGGAATCCTAAACTTCATTGTGACTCTTTTCTTTAAAAACATCCTTTTATGCAATCTCAGTACTACGTTTCCTCACCAAAGAAAAATCCTATGCCGATATTCCGGCATATACGTCTCATATGGTGGAACTAAGAACGTCACTCACAAACGATTTCTAACCGTCATGTTCTAACGTGGTTAAGGTACCTGCAGAAGACCACACAATAATGGGGCACACAAAGGTTTTGACATTTCAGGCAGTTCCATATCATAGTAAAAATATACGGTCCGTATCATTGCCATACGGATCGTCCTTGAGTCAATCCACGTCTCAAGGTACATGGTCGTGTTTTCACACCACACAAAGGGGAACCCGTGTAGAGCGCGAACGGGTCATCACAGTTGGGAATTTTATCAACCCAACGGATACCACCTACTGCCTCATGACCGTTGAGGCACGCCGATGGTGAGCGCTGCGTATGGCCCTTTGAACATTGACCATTCAAGAGTTGCATACTATCGTGTTGCTTACCACACGATGGGCTGTTCTCACTTTTGCCTAAAGCACGCTGGAGATCAGCATTTTCATATGCTCTCAGAACCATGAGCAGGTTCAGAGACTCATATTAACTACCGTGCCAGGCCACGGTAAACCATTCCATACTATTACTCGTATGGTGAGTTATCGCAATTGATCCGCTTGCGGTAGCGTACCTTACCTCTTACCTAGCGTCGGGGCGTCGTTACAGAATGTATAACAAGTATGTTAGTATTTCCACCTTAGTAACTACTACTATAATAGACCTTATGTGGGCTTAATGACTAATCCTCACTCGACTACTTCTAACTTTTCAAAAATAGGCTCTTTTCAAGCGTGCTATTCCCAATGCGGCTCTGATACCACGTCTGTGGGGACCACCCCGTGGTTCACCCACTCCGGGATCGCAGAGGGTGGTGCCGTGCGATGCGGCACCCAACAGCACACACGAAAAGATTAAGAACAATATACAAACTTTTATTTTTCATAGAAACAGCGGAAGTCTTTTACAAACTTAATTATACAGCGGAAGTCTTTTACAAACTTAATTATACAGCGGAAGTCTTATTAATAGCTAAACTCTGAGCCTAGCTATGAAAAAGTGCAGCCGTCCAGCCCGGGGACGCTACACGCTAGCAACATACATCCGGAGATCACGGCGGCGTGCAGGGCTCCAGCTCGGCCTTGTACCCTGACAGGGGCATCGCCTCATCCTCGGAACCTTCCTCATAATTCGCACCTGCACACAGCTCAAATATTGCAACCGTGAGCACGATGTCTCAGCAAGGCTTAACCGACACTCTAGTCATGGAACTCTACATGCAGGGATTATTAAAATAGGAAAAAGAATGTTGCGATAAAGACATGCCTACATGTTAATCCTTACTTTCAGTTTTATAGAAGTAGATTAATTAGCCTTAGGCAGCACTCACATCGGAAGTCCACAATCAAACAAGAAACACTTTCCTCTGATGTGGTGATGCCCAAAGTGGAAGATAAACTTAATTAGCTCTACAACTACAACACACAAGGTATTAATACATTAATAGTTCAATGCAGCATATTCATCTGGCTTATTTCACTTCTTACTACGTCACAGCACAGTGAACAAGCGGTACTCAAATAACCGCGAGGGACGGTGATTGCAATCAGGAGACACCCGGATAACACGTCACATATACCCACTTTCAAAAGTGTGGTGCTTCACACCTTCCTACTCTGTTGTATGCAACAACCTTTCAAAGGCAACCCAAATGCCAAACCGGTCCATCCGTAATGGGCAGGAGGTCCCCGCGTGGAGCGTGTCTGTGCCCACCGGCAGATTTACACCTTGCTACCCTCAACCCACTCCTATAAAACGGTTGGGTAAGCCTCGGCACCCAGATTAACCAATTACATCGGTTTCCTGGTTCCCATATGCCAGTATGCATCTAGTACTGTTCGACGGCCGCACACGGCTCGGTCCTCAATCGACACCAACAAGGCTACGCACGTGAGACCTCCGCTCACTGCATCCTATCCCCCCTGCTGTGTCTCAGTTTCACAATCTTAAGCCATTATCTACCTCTTTCCATACCGCGTAAATAAATACCTATCTCGCGAGTAGATTCCAACCACTCGACTTCTGCCAAGATCCTAAGAACATTAGCATGGCATTCTCTACTCGTCAAGTTTGTAAACTACCCAACCCTCCATAGGATTTAAAGGTTATTCAAGTGGGGTTTCAATCACCCTAACTCTAATGCAAGCAATTCACCCTAACATAAGTGATACAAATGAAAAATTTGCAAATGTACCTAAATGCAAACCGGGGCTTGCCTGGTTGCATGTTAAATGGAAAGTCAGCGTCTGGTGGGAGGACGTCCAACGGCTCCGGCATATCCTCAACTTCGGTCACTATATGAAATGTAGCAAAATATATGCATAAATGCTAAGGAATTATAAGAATTAAACTTCTATTCATAGCTACTGCTATTTAGGATCCTTAATTGGCTTTGGGATTTTTCCAGTGGATACTAGACTCTTTAAGGATGATCTGGGCAAAATTTGGAGAAATTTCATTGCACCTCGTGGTCTCCAAAATTCCCACAAGTACAAGTCTTCTCTGAATTTTGAGCCCAAATCTGGAGTTTTAACAGGTCTAACAGTGGAAGATCTAATTAGGGTAAGTCTCCATGGTGGTGCTACCAACAGAGTGATATGAATTTTTGAAGTTGATAAGAAATGCTGGAAATGTCTCTGTTTATTTTCCATTTTTCAGAGACATAAAGGATTGACACCACATCTGAAATTTTTACTGGAGTTCAAGGATTTTTGGAAGAATGTCCTGCCCAAATTTGGGAATTTTCCAATAAACAGAACTCCTACAAAAATTCCTACAAGATATTTTTAATGAATTAATGAGCCAAATACAGAGATTTTCATAACCATTGGACTGCACCCCTGGATAGTACTCTCTGAGAGGAATCCAACAAAATTTGTGTGACAATTTTTTGACATTCCTACACAAAGTTATGGCTCTTCAAAGTTTGAACTGGAATAGGAAAATCTGGAAATGTTTAAACGCTGCGGTGGGCCCCACACATCATCATCCTCTTCCACCTCGCGCCAAACAGAGGACCCGAAGGCGCCCTCCGGGGTGAGGGTGGCCAGAACCGCCTCCCGGGCCAAATCTCGCCGCCCCCCTGTTTTTCAACCCGCTGAGCACGATGGTGGTGTCGCCGGCGGCCGAAACTCGCCGGAAATACGCGCGCACCGGTGACAGCAAGGGTTCAAACTCCGGCGAGGTCGGGATGCTTCATTCATCCACCAAACAATTGGCTCTCGGTCTCTAGAGCACCAGTGGGAGATGTAGGAGCTAGGCATGGCAACCAAATCCGACTCCAAACCCATCGGCACCGTGCACCCGAAGTGGTCCGAAGGTTTTCCCGCGGTAAGAACGTGGAATTCTCGCTCTACACTTAATTTCCCGGCCTAGAACCGAGGGAGGAAGGGCCCTAGCTATTTTAGAACCTGTGTGAGATGTTTGAACCACTCACAACACGAATTGAAGACGAATTTTGCAACTCTTTACCTCGGGGTCGAGTTGCGCTGCCCGGGGGAAATTTCCAAATTCTCCTCCGAGGAGTCACGGCTTGGGATGAGTTTTGGGGGTGAGCAGCTCCGGTCGTAGGTGCAACAATGGGTTGGATCGCTCGAGCGTGAGCTTCTCTGGTTTGAGCTGTCCACGGCGACCCAACTCGGTTTCTTCGGTTTTTAACATGGGCGCAACTAGAACTTCGGACTCCCGCGCGCAAAGGAGAGGGAAGACCCGGGAGTTGGCACTAGCAGCTGCTAAAGCACGTGTTGGTGATGGTTTTTTCTGTGGGAAGCTCGAGCAACCAAGCTCGGGTTGCTGTGGTTGATCGGGGAGGAACCGAGCGGCTTGTTCGTCGCGAGGCAAACAACCGAGGCGAGAGCGAGCTGGAGGAAGCGAAGTAGATTCGGTGCATGCTCTGTAGTGATCCAGCCGAGCAAAAGATCGCGTAGCAGGAGGTGGCACGGGAGAAAATCAGCTGAGGTCGGCTCCGGCGGCTGCTGCGCGCGTGCTCACCCGAGAGACAAAAACAGAGCCGGTTGTGAAGAGTGTATGGCTGACAAAGGGATCCCACCTCCTCATTTCTTTACTCATTTTTTCCACAATTTGAATTCTAGTGTGGAATTTGAATTGAGTTTGGTTATTGGAATTTGAATTGGAATTTTAATTCTCCTTTTGCATTGTTCCAAAAACATAGCAAACCAACTCCAATGTTTCTGAATTTTGGCATGGCTGCTAATTCAAATGTGGAGAACACATTTGTGGAACCAAATTTGCAAATCGAGGAAATTGGGATTTGAAACTAAAATTTAAATTCAGATTAGAGGGATTCCTCTTTTAATCCCAAACAAATATTAGAACCCCTATAAATGAGCTAAAATTTGGAAGTTTGAATATTTGACATATGAAGATCGAAGTTATGAATTCAGATCTCCATGTTTTGAAGTTTTGGGAAGTTTGAATCACCACTTTGAACTCAGACCATTATAATTCAAAGTTTTAATTCCCCTCAATTTTCCTAAGTGTAAAAGTGCTGAATTTCTTGCTACCACTTTTTGGGGATTTTACACACACTTCATGTATTTGATGAATTCAGTATTCATGCCGGAGTTAGACAAGTTCGTCGTGGTATTCATCGACGACGTTTTGGTTTACTCCAAATCCAAACAAGAGCACGCTGAACATTTGCGTATCGTGCTACAACAGTTGAGGGAGCACAAATTATATGCCAAGTTTAGCAAATGTGAGTTCTGGATTGATCAAGTTCTAGGTCATATTATTTCAGCAGAGGGCATTGCCGTGGACCCTAGAAAAATTGAACAAGTGCTGAAATGGGAATCTCCCAAATCTGTCCACGAGGTCCGAAGTTTGCTAGGTTTAGTGGGGTATTATCGTAGGCTCATTCCGAACTTCTCAAAAATTGCTAAACCAATGACAGAGCTGCTGAAAAAGGGCACCAAATACGTATGGAATGCAGCATGTGAAGCCGCATTCAAGACATTGGTGAAACATCTCACAACAGCACCAGTTCTTGCTCAGCCGGACACGACAAAGCCATTTGATGTATATCGTGATGCATCTGGCATCGGTCTCGGCTGTGTTCTTATGCAAGAAGGGTGTGTGGTCGCTTATGGGTCTCGTCAATTGTGAAACCACGAGCAGCATTATCCATCTCACGATTTCGAGCTTGCTGCTGTGGTGTTGGCGTTAAAAATGTGGAGGCATTATTTGCTTGGAAATCTTGTCCACCTCTACACCGACCATAAAAGCTTGAAGTATATCTTCACGGAGCTGAATATTAGACAACAGAGATGGTTGGATCTCAAAAAAGATTATAAAATCGAGATCCACTACCATCCGGGAAAAGCGAACGTGGTTGCCGATGCACTTAGTGGGAAAGCCCACGTTAACAACTTGGCGGTTGCTGAGTCGGATTACCTCTCACATCCCGAAAGCATGACTCGATTAGGGTGATCGTCAACCGGTTGACGAAATCAGTTCATTTAATACCGGTGAACACTCATTATCGAGCCAAGCAATATGCGGGGTTGTATATCTCAAGAATTATATGCTCACATGGTGTCCCGAAGACCATTATTTCAGATCGATGTGCACTGTTCATTGCTCGATTTTGGGAGCAACTGCACGCCTCGTTGGGCACCAAGCTGATTAGAAGCTCCGCATATTACCCTCAAACTGACGGACAGCGGAGAGGGTGAACCAAGTACTAGAAGACATGTTGAGAACGTGTGCCATCCACCACGGTAAGAATTGGGATGATCACTTACCATTGGCGGAATTTTCATACAACAACGGGTATCAAGCGAGTATAAAATGGCACCATACGAGGATCTCTATGGCCGGAAATGTCGCACGCCGCTGAATTGGTGTGAGTCCGGCAAAAGAGTACTGTTCAGGGTTGATCTTCTGAACGAAGCCGAAGACCGAGTTCGGTTGATACAAGAGAATTTGAAGGCTGCACAATCCTGACAGAAGAGCTACGCTGATCAAAGGCGTAGGCCATTGCATTTTGACGCCAGAGAGCATGTTTATCTTCGTGTGTCTCTGATGAAGGGAATTCACCGGTTCGGTGTAAAGGGGAAACTCGCTCCCCGCTTTATAGTTCCATTTCCTATCACGGAGAAGTGCGGACGCGTAGCCTATGGCTGGAACTACCGAAAAGCCCTGCGGGTGTTCATTATGCATTTCATGTGTCACAGCTACGGAAGTGCCTCAAATTTACCGCTGTTGTCCACACCGATGAAATCGACGAATTGAAACCGGATCTTACCTACACCGAGTGACCGGTTCAGATTATGGACGAAAAGACCTGGATAACCCGGAACCGGACAATAAAATTTTACAAGGTGCTGTGGAGTAATCGTACCGCGGAAGAGGTGACGTGGGAAAGTGGAGATTACCTCCGCACAAATTATCCGGAACTTTTATCATTGTACAGTTTGTAATTACCTCTCCCGTATCGTTCTTCTTTTGTAATCTCGGGATAAGATTCTTTCAAGGGGGGACGAATGTAAAAGTTCCGAAATTGTATATGAAATAAACCGAAGCTTGAATGGCTATGTGTTGCAAATTCATGAAAATGGGACTTGCAAAAACCTTTCGACACATAAGGGTGTACATGGATGTTCATCAAAAAGAGGCTCACATGTTCATTTGAATGTGTTGAACCAATGTGGACTTAAACACCATGGATGAAATACCGTTTGCATGAAAGGTTAAAATCAGATTTTTCAAATTTAAAGTTCACCGCAAATCGTGGCTGAACTTTTAAATACACATGAAACCTCATACATTTGAATTCGAGGAAATTCATGGTGGCAAACTTTACATTTTAAGGTGGGCTAAAAAGAATTAAATAGAAGCATTTCCAAATTGGAACTGAATTCAAATTTGCAATGCAAATTCCAACTGAATTCAGCGAATTCAAATGCTAGCCCACTTTTCAATTTCAGAACATTTGAATTTGAAAGATTAACATGAGAAGATCTTATGGGGAGGCGAATGGGTGGGGCCCACATGTCATTGAGCAATATTGACTTGCAAATGAAGTATCGGGTCTCTGTTTTCCACTCCACCGAGGAGCATTCACCAGGTGCCACCGAGAGCTGCTACAGCCACCTCCTGCTCCTCGCAATGCGCTGGCGACCAGTGTGTGAGCTTCCACTCTTGACGTGACCTCCTCCCGCACAGACCGAAGCAAACAGAATTTGCTTCCTCCTTGCACACGGCACACCGAGAACAGAGCGCCGCCGCCTCGTTTCCATCCGGGAGATCATGAAACCGACCGTGCGACAACCCTCCGAGCTGCAAAACAGCACGGCGCACTCGTCCTTCACCTTCTCAGCACGAAAGCTAGCAAGTTTCGGCTTCCTCACCAGAAAACACCGTCTCTCCGCAGCGACCTTACACCACCGGCGATCGGGCGTACGTGGACAGCCCAACCGGAGAATTTTCACGCCCCAGCAAGCACGGCCACAGGAGCGCCCGACCTCAGTGCTGCTCTCCCGCGAAAGTTGGATCAAACCATGGATGACCGAGCGCTAATTCGAGGTTTTTGCTGCGGCGGGTGCAAACCGAGTAACCGGTACAAAATGTCCAAATTCTTCCTCCCTATTCGTTTCTAGATCATCAAATCTTGCACATAGGGGCTGGACTAGCCGGCGATTATCTTCTTTTTAGCAACCCTAGATTGAAACTGACTCGGAGCGGCGTATTTCAACCTTTACCGAGCGCGTTCATGGCGGCATCAATCGGGTGTACGGTGAGAACCCGTTTGGAGGTGTTTTCGAGCTCCGGTTCTTCTTTGCCGAGCTAACCTAGCACCAACTGATGATTTAGAGCAGTTTGTCTGAACTTTTGGCGGGCTAGAAGAACTGCTGGCCGACGGCGCCGAACTCTCCATGAGGCTGCCGGACGTCGCCGGCCTATTTCCGGCCACCGGCAGCCCGAGCAAGCCCCACCGACGTGTTCCCTGGCCTTCCAAACTCACAGGCGGTGATATTTGGACCGAGAGTCGGTCGAGAGCGGCACTCCGGTGAACTCCGGGTGCGGGCCGGCGAGGGAGCAGCGTGGGCGCGGGAAAGAGCGGGAGGAGGAAGAAGACCGGGCCGGACCCAGCTGTCAGCGACTGGATTTTCAAAATTTGATTGGCTGTGGCTCGGGATCACATGAGGCTGCGCACATGGGAACCCCGTAACCC
Organism: Neostapfia colusana; assembly: GCA_030760725.1. Taxonomy (NCBI): domain Eukaryota; kingdom Viridiplantae; phylum Streptophyta; class Magnoliopsida; order Poales; family Poaceae; genus Neostapfia; species Neostapfia colusana. The sequence continues at coordinate 29,901,402 of JASWHV010000005.1, read as the reverse complement.
GGTGTGGTCCAAATTCTATTTGCTGAAGTTTAAAACAGTGGGTCCAATCGATTTCCAATAGCAAAACAATTCCAGAGTTAGCCACAACTTTGGAAAATCATATCTTTGTGCAGGAAACTCCAAATTGAGTGATTCAAATTGGGTTGGATTCATTTTGCAATGACCTATCCAAATATGAATCCCAATTTGTACGAACTCACATGTTAATTTTCAGCTCAAGTTGAGCCTTAGAACTCCCTGTATTGATTTTCCATGCTTATGTATGTGGGAAAATACATAAGAGTATTGTAGGAATTGTGGGAGACACAATTTGTATCCACATTAGCTGCAATTTGGCAAGCTAAGTATCTGTATAGTGTATGACTTCCTGTAAAAAATTCGAAGTCATTGGAGATCAGGATCTTTAGTTATGTCCAAATCATTCTAGTTCATCTCTTATGTTCATTAGGAAACTCATTTGTACCCATGGAGTATTGAGTAGATGTCTTTTCATCATGTAGAACTGCCACGCTTAAGTAAGGTTCGGTAGAAGTCGAGTGTGAGATGCTACTCGCATGGTCAGGAGAAACAGGGGCATACGGGATTGATTCATAAATTTGTTAGCAAGTTGAAGTTGAGACTGGGCAGGTTTCAGGAGCAGCAGAACATAGGGGTCTGGGTGCGTTAGACCTGTTCGAGTCGGTTAAGGACCAATCCGTATGTGGCCCTATTGAGCAAGTTTGGGTTGTGTACCGGACTCATGTTAGCTATATGGGACCCAGTAGACTGATGTACCTCGGGAAGCTTGCGTTGGGACTTTTCCGGTCGCCTCAGGCGAGAGGGCCGGTGTGCAGTATGTGGGTAACACTCTCATGACATTTCATGTTGGCAGGTGCACCATGAGGGTGGCTACTATACGGGGTGATTGGATCGATTCAACGTGGGTGAAACGGGGGAAAGTCTGCCACGTACGACGTCAGTGATGTTTGCTATAGGCAACGTCGAATATGTGCGTACGTGTCGTGTAGTCCGGGTGTTTTTTATTCGAATCACCGTCGCTCGCGAAAGAGAATTGAGCATACTTGTTCTCACAGTCATGCCGCAGTAAGAACTTGCAATTGAGATAAGAACTATTCATTGTCGATTGAAGTTCATACTAGCTTTGTGCTCTTACCTTTTATGAATAGACTAGTGCAAACTCCATTTATTTCCACCATGAGCAATTTACATCGGGGGAAAGCATTTTTTGTTTGATTATGGACTCCTGATGTGGAGTGCCCAGGTTACTATTAACTTGCTGCTAATAAGACTTGAATGTAAGGATTCACATTTAGGCGAGTTCATTATGCAAACTACGATCCCACATTATGTCTTTAACTTCATGTAGAGTTTCATGACTAGGTTTGACGGTTAAGTCTTGCTGAGTGTTATGCTCACGGATACTATACTAGTTGTTTTGCAGGTATTGACTCTAATTCTATGAGTATGGTTGTCCGATGAGACTCGGAACCCTCCGAGTGGATACTCAGGAGCAACCTCGCCGCTGCTGTTGTTCTTTTGTGTTGCTAGTAAGAAACGTCCGCGGGCTGGACAGTTTCTTTGCTGCTGAGTTAGAAATGAGTCATGAGAGTTATAGTCTTCCGCTGTAGTAGTATTTGAGGTAAAGTATTTATAAAGTACTCTTTGTACGCTTCCGCAAGTTATTATGTAATATGTTTGTCCTTTACTAGTGTGCTATTGGGTGCCGCATCGCACGGCACCACCAAATGCGATTCCCGGGCGAGCGTGCACGGACCCGTGAACCGGGGACGTCACAGCGGAGATGGTTGGAATTAATCAAAGATTATGTATTCGAGAACCATTACCATCCGGGCAAAGCTAACGTGGTGGCTATGTGCTCAGTCGCAAGTCCCACGTAAATAACTTGTTAGTTATTCCGGATGAGGAAGAAGAACCAAGTCTGAGTGTGATTCCGTATGGGGCGTTGCACAATCTTGCTCTCGTGCCTACCATTAGGGAGGAGATTGTACGAGCTCAAAAGAGAGATAAAGGAATGTGAAATATTCGGGCAAGAATAAAAGAGGGTAAAATGAAATGTTTCCGAGAAGATGATCAAGGTGTGTTATGGTTTAACAATCAAATTGTGGTGCCCCGGAACATGAAGCTAAGAAAGAAAATCTTGGATGGAGCCCATATGTCCAAGTACTCGATACATCTAGGAAGCAATAAGATGTATCAAGACCTCAAAACAAAATTTTGGTAGACTCAGTTGAAGCGAGAAATTGCCAAGTATGTATCCGAGTGTGATACATGTCGGCGAGTCAAGGCTGATCACGTAAAGAAAGCTGGAATGCTGCAACCATTAAGTATTCCGGCATGGAAGTGGGAGGACATCAGCATGGACTTTATTGTCGGACTGCCTCTCACATTCAGAAAACATGACTTCATTTGGGTAATTGTTGATCGGTTAACAAAATCAGCCCACTACATCCCAGTGAATACGGGATTCCATACTAAGCAATATGCAGAGTTGTATCTCCAGAATTGTGTGCTTACATGGAGTCCCCAAAACCATCATATGCGACCGAGGTTCCATATTTGTTGTTCGTTTCTGGGAGCAACTAAATGAGTCTCTGGGAACAAGGTTACTTCGAAGCTCAGCATACCATCCTCAGACCGACGGTCAGATGGAAAGGGTGAATCAGATTCTAGAGGATATGCTGAAGCATGTACCATAGATCATGGAAAGAATTGGGATGACCATTTTCCATTAGCGGAGTTCTCCTACAATAATGGTTATCAATCAAGCATTAAGATGGCACCATATGAAGCGCTCTATGGCAGGAAGTGCCGCAAACCACTTAATTGGTGTGAATCCAGCGAGAGGGTGATTTTCGGCATTGTCTTGTGAAAGACGCCGAAGAGCGGGTCCAGCTTCATCAAGCAAATCTCAAAGCCGCTCAATCTCGCCAGAAAAGTTATGCGGACAAGCGATGCCGACCCTTGTATTTTGAAATCGGAGATCACGTCTATCTCCGAGTATCCCCGATGAAAGGAATTCATCAATTCGGGGTCAAGGGAAAGCTAGATCCTCGTTTTGTTGGTCCGTTCGTTATTACGGAACAGTAGAGACTGGTAGCCTACCGTTTGAGGCTGCCAACATCATTGTCGGGCATACATGACATTTTTCATGTCTCACAACTGAGGAAATATTTGAAGGAGCCGATGGAGGTTCTGTTGAGAGACATGGAGACATTACAACCGGATCTCACCTACATCGAGAAGCCGGTACAAATCCTTGATGAAAAGACTCGTGAAACAAGGAGTCGATCGTTGCGGTTTTACAAAGTGTTATGGAGTAACCACACAGACGACGAGGCTACATGAGAAAGCGAGGATTTTCTCCAAATGAATTGCCCAGAACTTTTATCGAGCTATAACCGGTAAGCTTCTTTCCATCTCGTTCTTTTACTAATCTCGGGACGACATTCTTTTAAGGAGGGAGGATTGTAAAATCCCAAATTTCAGCATGCATAGCTTCTTAGTAGAATTTAAATCCACGGGTCAAATTGAATTTTAATTAGGTTTTCAAATTTAAAATTCGGGCTACATGCAATAAAGGAAACCTAGCCACAATAGAGTTAAACCACAACATTTCAAATTTGAGCATGAGAGAGAGACTAATCCACTGATTTCAAATTCAAATTTCGGAATTTGCTGAAATCTCTGAATTTAAAATTGGGAGCTACTATTATTTGGGGGGAGACTTCGGCGGGACCCGCAGGTCAGTGTAACAGAGGCCACAATGGAGTTTGCTGCTGCTGTGCGATCAACACCGAGGCCATGCAGTCTCCACTGCGCTGGCTGTGTGCCTGTTGCTCCCCGAGGCGGTTCAATCTTCTCCTTCAGCTGCCGGTGAACCTCAGTGCACAAACGGATCACTTCTTCCTCTGCTCGCATGAACACAGCCACAACACAACCCGCTAGCGCTCATTCAACAAAGGAAAACAGCGTCATGCCCTCGGTTGCTCATCGCCGACCGCCTCCCCGTGGTTGCGGTGCCAAGCTGAGCCGTCAAACCGTGGCGCCGGTGCCTCCTCAGCGTCCTAGAGCCCTCCTCAGCTCGTCCCCAGCCTTCCTCCGCCGTGGCCGAGCCGTTTCTTTCTCCGCAAAACAGAGCAACGAAGCGCCCTCACTGATCATCGTCGGACGGCCTCCTCCACGCTGCTCCAGTCCAAGCAAATGCACACAGAGGTTAGCGCAGCCGTCTAGCTCATCATCACGTAGCCCCCTTGCTCATTTCGACCGCCGGCTAGCTGTAATTTGGATTTTTGCACCGGCATACGTGATGAACTGACGCTATTCAAATCTTGAAATTCACCCAAACTACCTGATCAACGCTCATGCAATTCAAACCACAGCAACCTTGGACCCTAGCGACCTCCCATGCCAAAAGCTGAAGCAAATTGTCCATCCTCCATCCGGGGCGACGAGAATTCGCCGCATCCGGCAAAAACGTGGCGGTCCACCGATGACAGCCGTGTTGCCGCCGTTTTCCGCTTGGTTAGGGCTGTGTGTCACGTTATACACATCATAGCGATGATTTAGGGCAACTTATATCGTCGGGAGAGTTTCGGGACACGCCGGTCCTCATTGGCGCCGCACCTCCCACTGCCACCGCCGGTGCCTGAGTGGTTTCCGACCATTTTTGTGTGGTGAAACCATGCCCGGTAGCTGCGCCGTGGTCCGAGGATGGTGTAGCACGAAACAGCAGCAAATTTGGTGGTGAAATGGAGGAGAACGGGGCGTGCCACCCCTATATCCCAGCGCGTGCGAGCCTCTGTCCCGAGGTTGAAGAAGAGACCGACAGGGGGGGCACTGTCAGCCGCGGGAGAGGTTTTCCTGTGGGAAATTAAATCCAGAAATGGCTGCAACTTTGCAAAACCATGACTCTGTGTAGAAAGCTCCGAAAAATAGTGAGACCAATTTTGTTGGAATCCTTATGAAGAGTACTTTGCAGAGAAACAAATAGCTAGCTATGAAATGCTTAGGAATTTCTGTAGAATTATTTTTAGTTATTCTTTTAGGGATTAATTCCAGGAACAATTCTTTATGAATCATTCCCAATTTTGGCAGCAAATCTTTCTCCTAGTTCCTGAGCTCCAGTAAAAATCTTAGGATTTTTGGAGATGATTAAGGTGGCTTAGTCAGTAAGTTTTCTCAGGGTTAAATCAATTAGATGAAAATCACATAATTTAAGTTCCAGAAATATAGATTGAGTTTCCACAAGAAATTTTGACCAGAAAAAAGCTTAGAAAAAATCAAAACAAATTTTTTTCTGGAAACCTTAGGTCCAGACCTAGTAGAATGTCAGATCCCTCCATATGAACAAGTCTAATAGATTCCTATAAATTATGAAAGGTTTAATCGGCCAAGAATTATTGTGTCCATCTCCTTCCTCAGAAACCTCTGAAAATTTTACCATATCCCTATCATTATATTAGAAAGCTTATGTAAAAATTCAACCCCAGAATCCTCTGTTTGCATATAGTTTCTTTCTGTAGTTTGTATATAGCACATTATTTCATAGTGTGACATATCCTTTATATTGATCATTTCGGTAGAAATAATTCTCGAGAGGACTTCGGAGTCCACTGACTTGATTCTACTGACAACCATTAATCGGGATTAACACTAAGGCAAGCCCCGGTTTGCATCCAAATTTACAAGTTTTTATTTGTATACACTTTATATTGTCTAGAATATTAGTTTTGCATTACTGCTAGGTTTGTATGACACTCCATATGCATGACCCAATAAATACCTGGAGTTTTATTTAGAGTAAGTTTTCACTTAATTATAAATGCTGTGATCAAGTTAAGAAAAGTGAACTAAAAGAGGCATAACTCGAGTAGGCCGTTTCCTACTCATCAGCATGGATTAAGGGGGATCAATCGGAAGAGTTGGGAATTGATCCACTTAATTGGGGAATGTAGATCGGGCAGTATGGAAGGAAGGCTCAAGGATGTGGTCCTGTGAACCTAGTCTTTGTCTGAGTTGATTAAGGACAGTTCTCGTGTGTGGCCCTGTTGGACAAGTTTGAGTTGTGTACCGGATGCATACTGGCTATATGGGTATCGATGTAACATGTTAACCTGGGTGTCGAGGCACTACGAGGGTTTGCTGTAGTGAGACTTACTCCAAGTTAGTGGGACCGGTTCGACATTTGGGTGTCATGTCAAAGGTTGCCACATACGACGTTGAGGGGATTGGTTGATCACCTGTCTCGGACGGGTGTATGTGTCGTGTCATCCGGATGTTTTTGATACGAATCACCGTCGCTCGCGGTAGTGAGCATGCTTGTACACTGAGTCGTGACGTAGTAATAAACTGGGTGAAACAAAAGTGCTTCGTGATTAATCCTCATATTGGAGATAGGGGATGAGAAATACCTTCACTAAATTTACTTTCTACTTTGGGCTAGTGGCGTCGAGACAAAAAGTTTCTTGTTTGATTGTGGAGTCTCGACGTTTATGGCGCAAGATATGTATTGGTCTAGCTTAGCTCACTAAATTTACCTTCTCCCCGGGCAAGTGGCATTGAGATGAAGTGTTTCTTATTTGATTGTGAAGTCTCGATTTAAATTGTGCGAGGATTATAAAAGTTGCTAAAAACTGAAAGTAGGGACTCTCTGTTAGCTCAAGTTCATCTTTTATGCAAACTTCTTTATTCAGCACTCTATTTCCAGAATTTAGAGTTCCATGTGTAGGTTTTCGGTTAAGTCTTGCTGAGCATAAGCTCACGGTTTGTTGATCCATTGTTTTGCAGGTAACATTGCATAAGGCAACGTTAGAGAGGAAGGGGGATCCGAGCGGGGCAGCACCCAATGAGGGGTGTGAGTCTGTCTTGGAGCCCAACCCGCCGCCGTGGTTTGATGTGGTGCTAGTGTGAAGCATCCGCGGGCAGGATGGCTTCATTTTGCTTAGCGTAGGCTATAGTCCGTGAGTGTATTCTTATCTTCCGCTGCAATGTACGTCTGTACATTCTTTGTAAAATGTAATAATATTATGTATTAAAGACATATATTGGTGTGTATGTGTGTTTTTCGGATTTGTGCTGTTGGGTGCCGCATCGCATGGCACCACCCAACACGATTCCTGGACTGTCGGGGTGGGGTCCCCTCACAAGGACATCTGCGTCTGTCGGTACACCGGTCCTTGGGGTCGGAGAGTCGGCGTCCCGAGCAGGTCTAGGCGCTGGCTCCGATGCTGGTCCGTGGGCAAAAGGGCTCTGGCCCGTGGGCTGCTGTGAGGAAGGTGCCGTGGGCTGCTGTGTTGAAGGTGTTGCGTCCTGCTTCGACTCCCTGGGAGGAAGAAGCCGAAACCAATCACACAAACAGAACAATAGTAAGAATACAGCTTAACCTAGGTCCGTGTCATACCTGGGCGCCTGGCAGTTCCAGGAGGCACCAAGATTCTTGCGAGGGGGGCTCGAGCCACCCGCACCAGTCGGCTTCAGAGCCGGAGGCGCGTCAGGTGTCTTCTTCGCCACCTGCCGGAACTGCCCCGACCGCAGCAATGCCGGAGCTGCTGCCGGCGCCGCCCACCGGGCCCAACGAAAGGCTGCTCGTGACTTGAGGCTCCTCCACTCTAGGCTTTGAGATGGAGCTCCTGTCCTCACAAACTAATCTCCTCTTCTTGGTGGGGGACGTGGGCCGCTTTCTCGTCTCTCTGGCATCCTTGGGCGGTGTGCGAGAGTGTGCTGTGGGTGCGGGTCCGCCAGCCGGCACCCACTGCTCCCCCGACAGCTGGGACACGGGTTTGGTTCGGGCCTCCCTGACCGCTGGGGCATGGATTTGGCTCAAGCCTCCCCTGACTGCTGGCGCCGCCCTCCCCGGGGATCTGCACGCCGTGGGAAGCGTCCCTGACCTGCCACACGGCGACGTTGATGTCGTCTAGCATCGGCATCTCCTTTAACAACCTCATCCTTGCCGCTTGGTTCAAGAAGATCGGCAAGCAAGTCGACGGTGGGTTGATGAAGTCGTATGATGTCAGGTCGGGGGACAGCTTCGACAACATGGCGTCCAGCATTTCCCTGTCCAGGGTCGTCCCTGGGCCACACTCCAGCTGGGTGAGGTCATTCTCCCCGGTGTACAACCAGGCCACGGGGGTGCGCTGCTAGAGGGGAGCGATGTGGCACGACAGGAAGTCAGCCAAGACAATCAGCAAAGTCAGGCCCTGCTATGGCAGGAATCTGATTCTCACCAGCACAGGATTGTAGGCTTCCTGCAGATTGGGGATCTCATCCCCGACGGGGTTCACGCTGACCGGGGGGGGGCCGCTCGGCAAGTCCAGAAGATCGTGGGCTTCTGTCTGGACGATCACCCAATCCTCCCTCTAGTTCTTCCACTTGCTGGGGGAAAAGGGTGCGATGTACGGCGTGGAGTTCTTGCCCCGGTGATGGAAGTAGTAAGCCCCTAGGTGGCTTGATCTTCTCCCGAAGGCCGACAGAACGAAGAAGAATCGGAACAGTTGCACCGACGGCCGCACGCACACGAACATCTCACAGAAGTGGACGAAGACCACACCAATGCGAGAGCGTACAACGTCAGATGCTAGAGTTGAAGGCCATACATCTCCAGCAGCGTCAGCAGAAACGAAGAGGCCGGGAGAGCGAACCCGTACAGCACGTAGGACGTGAAGAGGACGGTCTCGCCAGGATGCAGGCCGGTTAGCAGGGTCATTCCCAGTGAATCCTTCTGTCATAGTCGGCCGACTGCCAGCCAAGCAGCCATCTTACGCGCCCGAGATCCTCATCAGTACGAAGGCAGGAGGAGCAAAGTCTGGACACCATTGGAGCAAGCGGTGGCTGGATCTAGCCGAACGCGGAAGTTTTGAGCGCAAAGGAGGAAGACGAAGGGCTCAAGGCGCAAGGAAGCAAGTAAGGAAGCAATCACTTTTCGCTGCAAAGATTCCTTTACCACTGCTGCGATGCTTGGGACAACTTCGTGCGCAGCGCCTTGCCTATCACCGCACCGTGCTACCCGTATTGCCAATGACGAGTGGGACCTGGGTCCGCCTGTCAGACAGTGGGGGACAGGTGGGCAGTGACTCTAAAAGGAGGATCGTGCAGTTCCTGAGAAAAGCGGCACAGAGGAACTGCAGCGGTTGTCTCGGGAACCATTGCAGTCAATGCCCTGAACCGCACCATGAGCACGTCGCCACGACCCTCCAATCAAGCACGGCCACACGTCCACTGCTCCAGGGGCGTGCTGCCGCTTCAACTGCCAAGCACAGCCGTGCACCCACTAGACCAGGGGTGTGCTGCCGCTTCAACTGCCAAGATACAAGTTCAAAGCAGCCAAGCAGGAAGGAAAAATGGAGGCCCCACCTGCAGGATCGTCGCCTCCCCTGAGGTGGGCCCAAAGGCCACTGTCGGTACCCTACAGACCGGGTACCCGCGCGTACAGGCATGATAAGGTTCTAGACCCCGCCTCCCTGCTGAGGCGGGCTCTGATGCTGCCACGCATCCTCCGGCTCCGGGCCTGGCCTCCCCGTTGAGGAGGGCTCTGAAGCTGCCACGTTTCCTCCGGCCCCGGACCTGGCCTCCCCGCTGAGGAGAGGTCTGGTGCTGCCACGTGTCCTCCAGCTTTGGACCTGACCTCCCAGCTGAGGAGGGCACCAGAGCTGCCACGTGTCCTCCGGCTCCGGACCAGGCCTCCCCACTGAGGCAAGGTCCGGTGCTGCCACGTGTCCTCCAGATCCAGACCCGGCCTCCCCGCTGAGACGAGGTCCGGTGCCACCACGTGTCCTCCGGCTGCGGACCCGGCCTCCCCACTAAGACAGGCTCCAAAGGTGCCACGTGTCCCACACCCTGCCATGGGCCATGGTCCTTAGGAGTCAAGCAAGACGTGACAAGTCCAGTCACGCATTCAAGACTCACGCGTTCCCCAGGAGCATGGTGCATAGCGCACACCTCCGCCCACACCTGTCAGGCGTTACTGTGACAGGACAGAACGGTATGGCATGACAACGGCAGTAATGGCATAGTGCTGCACAGATGACTGAGTAAGCTAAGGCGACAAGACAGAGACTTCTCCCGCCATCAACCGCTACTCAGTCTGAGCCGCTCGGCGTGTCAGGCGGCACGCCTTAACTCCATCGATAGGGGACAGTACAAGTAGCTATTAATACCCTATATCGTGTATAGGGTACAGACCGCTGTGGGACCACCTGTCGGGCCCCGGGTCTCAATGTAACTGGCGAGACTAGAGACATAAAAGGGTTGGGAAGACTCCGACAGAGGGGACCCCGACCCTGATCACGACTCTCAGACTCTCATACGCACACCTGCAAGCCACAAGCAATACAACTCACACTCCCATGGACGTAGGGTTTAATGCTCCAGCGGCCCGAACCATGTAAATCATGGTGTTCATCCTGTGTTCTTATAGCTCGATCGATCTAGAGACTAAGCCCCTCCAAACAACGAACATCCACGGGATGCTCCAGTAGCGATGCAGGGGAAATATCGTAGGAACGCATCGACATGCGTAATACAAAGATAATCAAAGTTTCTCAACAAATCTGTACCTGGTTTTGGCATCTGGGAATCATCTGCTCAAGTAAGCAACAGAATGCCCTTTACCTTGGCTTTCCTGAGTTAAAACGACCCCGATAACTTAGCTTTGGGCAGCTACATAGAATCGGAAGGGCTGCCTCATCTGTGGTGCATGCAAGACCGGTGGCTTCATCAAGTATTCTTTTATTCTTTTGAAATCCTCCTTCTGCTCTGCCCCCCAAGTGTTGATATTCTTGAGGTGTATATTGATGATCTCATGGTGAAGTCAGCTGGATTCCAAGGACGTATGGATGACTTGAGGATATCTTTTGAGAGGATGAGAAGGTATGGCATTAAGATGAACCCTCTCAAATGTGCGTTTGGTGTGTGGGCTGGATGTTTCTTGGGTTTTATCGTGCATGAACACGGCATAGAGGTTGACCCCAAGAAAGTCGAGGCTATCAGAAGGATAAGAGAGCCGACATGCAAGAAAGACGTGCAAAACTTGCTAGGGAAGGTCAATTACCTTAGGAGATTCATTGTAAACTTGGCTGGGAAGATTGGAACCTTCATGCCACTCTTGAAGCTCAAGCACGACCAGGAGGTCTAAAGCCTTGCTTGATCGGCAGCTTGTGTTCCACAAGTTCTCGGCTAAGTCCTGGCATCTCGGTGTATTCTCATGCAAAACAATCCATATATTCTTTAAGTAACTGGCTTACCTCTTGCTTCTGAGAACATCCAAGGTTTTCGTTGATGAAGATTGGTCGATGTGCCAATTCATCCCCGAAGTTTATCTCCTCTAGTTTGTCCACCGAGGAAAATCCTTGCCCGAGCTTCCCTAAGTCATCAAAGTCCTCTAGTAACTCGCCCATATCATTCCTACCTAAACAATATCACTCGGTTGTCTCTTGCAGCCAAGTTAAATGATCTCGTTTATCTTGCGTTTCATGTTACATTGCCGAGCCGAGTGAAGTCAGTTGGCTTTACACATACGAGCATAAACTCGTCCCTTCCTACACTCACAAAGTCAGAGTTGGTTAAGTCCCAACCTGTGAGACACCTAATATCTTCATGTTGAAGATCAGATGACTCAGCTATTGCTATGCAAGCTGAGTTATCAGCCTCAACCACTTCTACTACATCGCCAAGCCACTGGACAAGACACTGATGAAGTGTGGATGGAACACACCCATTGGCATGAATCCAGTCTCATCCAAGAAGCAAGTTGTGCCAACTCCTCACATTAACGACAAAGAATGTTAAGGGCAGTGTCTTGCTTCCAACCGTGAGCTCCACAAACAGTATTCCTTTGGCTTTGATTGGGTCTCCAGCAAACCTACTCAAGATTGAGTTGGTCTTGATGAGGTCACTCTCTCAGTATCCAAGTTTCTCAAACATGGATATAGGAACTATGTTAACTCCTGATCCTCCATCGACCAACATCCTTCCAATTGGTGTTCCATCTATGTGTCCCTCGGATATACAATGGCTTCATGTGTTGGAAGAGCTGTCCTGGTTTCTCAAAAACTACGTTCTTAGCTCCTAGATTGAGCTCAGCACCTCAACATCTGAAAGACAGAATTCAGAAGGCAAATGAAACACCATGTTCACCTCGACTTGGTTTTCATCCTTGCCCGTGGGGTTTTCTTCGTTCTCATCATCTTCAACTTCCTCCCAGGCAATCCTCTTTTCCTTCTAAGTCTTCTAAGTGATCATTGGTCGTGCTTGGTTGAACCAATGATCCCTCTGCTCCTCCTTCCTCTTCTCAGCAATTTCCAGAGCCCCCAGCCTTTGTACATGTCTATTTTATGTCTTTTTGAGCCCTGTGGGACACCATTGGGGTTCGGGCTTTATTCCCGGGGCAATCGTCTTAACCTTGTCTTGTTTCATCCCCTCTGGCTTTACGTCCCACCTGTTGAGTCATCTCGGAGCTGCTCTGGGCTGGCCGGTTGATGCCTTGGTTTGTTGTGGTCGTGCGCATTCAACCGGCCCTTGTATCTCGGATTTAGGTGGCGGTGTAATGTCTAGTCCAATATTGATCCTTCTCTCCGGAGACACCAGCCGATAGCATTTGCTAGAAGGTCTTGGATCGACCTTCGGTCTCTCGGATTTGCTTGGACCAACACCCATCTTCACGTTGGAGCTGTCAACCTCAGGCCGTTTACCCAAACTTTGGATTGTAAATTGGCCTTCATCTCCTGAGTTGCTAGGGGCCAGTTTATCTTCGATCACGCAAGGTGCCGATCCAATCATCAGTACTTGGTGATCTGAGCTTGTCTTTCCTATGGTCTGGGTCTTCTCGTCGTGTATTCGAGGCTGGGTCGAGCAATCAGCATTTTCCTATGGTTTTTGCTTCAGTCTCCAGGTTGCAGCACTGGTTCCTCGCTTACCCGGATGATGCTCCCGCACCCGAGGTTCCCGAGCCACTCGGGAAGGCATTTTACCTTGGAAATCCATCAATTTCCCAAGGTAACGCTGATCTCCGGGTCGTGCCCCCCGAGCCCCTTGGGAAGTCGATTTATCTTGGAAAATTGACAGTTTTCCGAGGTACCGATGACTCCCAAACCCGGTTTTCTTGAGAGTGCACCCAAGGCTTCTGTTGGTGAAGATCTTCGACCCGTCACACTTGCACTCTTTGAGCCTGTGGAAGACACTTCCTGCCTGCCTCTTCCTGATGTATTTGGTGATCAAATACTCTGAGGTCGGCTAGAACTGAGTTGTCTTTCTTGGCTCGTTGAGCTTCCATCTACCGACCTCGGGGTTCCGAGGCTTGATCATCTTCCTCCGCAGATCATCGGACACGATCACGTTCTTCCCTTTGGTTTTCGACGCCTGATCGTTCCTCAAAATGATCTTCTTTCCTTCAAGGTTAACCGAGTTGACAGGGAAAGGATCCGTGTTTAGCTTCATTAGGTGGCTATCACCGAGTGTCATCATTTAGAGCCGATTGTACCTGCCAATGAAAGAAATAACACTCATTAGTCGAATGAGAATAAGATTTTTTCCACTTACAATATCTTTTGTTGGCCAGCTGCTCGGATGATGGAATAATGTGGCCATTCTTCAACTTGATCACTCGTTTTGTAAGAGCACGTCAAATAACTTGTCACACTTCGTTACGTCAAAGGTGAACTTCATCTCTTCCTTCTTCTTGGGGTTGGACTTCAAGAATGTGCAAGCCAGAGGCTTGTTCTTGTGGTTTTCAACCCACTCGGCCACACAATCTCCATGGCCGAGTCTTCCCCGAGTTGGTTGACGTGTTGATTCTCTCGGTCCCTGTGGTTGATCTCTTTGAACCGGCCATGCACCTTAGCCTCTCTGGCTCGGTTCTCGTGTGCCACAGCTCGTTGCAAGACTTGGTTGACGTCCCCAAACTTGACGCCATTCATCTTCTCCTTAAGATAAGGTAGAAGCCCTGCAAACGCTAGATCGGCCAAATCTTTCTCCTCTATGGTTAGGCTAAAACATTTGTTTCTTGTTTCCCTAGACCGTTTGTTGTATTCAGCTACAAGTTCATTGTGTCTCTGCCTCACTGCAGTTAGATGGAACAATCTTAGCTCGATTTCACCTGTGAAAAAGTATTCGTGAAATTTTTGTTCTAAACACGGCCAAGTTAGGACAGAATTAGGATCTAACGATGTAAACCAGCTAAAAGCCGTGCCAGATAGGGACAAGGGAAACAATCTGATCTGGTGAACATCAGTGATTCCTACATTGTTGCACTGGATCAGGAATTGGTCTACATGTTCTTGAGTAGTTTTAAAGTGCTCCCCACTAAACTTAGTGAAATCCGGCACCCTAAAACCTCTGGGATATGGTATATTATTGTTGAAACACGCCTGGTTAGCAGGGTTTTTTCTTTCCATGCACGCGTACCGGACGTGCATCGGTCGTGTGTGGGCGTTTCTGTTGTGTGCGTGGTGTAAAAGTCCCAAAAACTTGTAAATAGGAAACTTGAGCCATGAATAAAATTGGAGTTTATATTCAAGAAATGGGACTTACAAAAACTTTTGTATACTCATGAAAGTGTTTGCTGGTGCAATAAAGCTTTGAATTCGGTTTGAACTAAAAGGGTCACTTCAAAAGGAAGAAGGGCATTTTCAAAAGAGGAAATTCAAACTGTTGTTTGAGAAGTTGTAATTGCCATGGCCAACTCAAAGATCAGAGGACATAATTAGATTCCTTAGGTCCAAATTAGTGGGTAAGCAAACTTTCATCAACTTTTGAAAAGATTTGCTACCCATTTTTCTAAATGGAGTTAAATATGCAAAGAATTCAAATAAACATTTGAATTTGGATGGAATTTGTCCAACTATTTAAATGCAGCTCAGTTTTCAACTCCCAACATTTGAATTGGTCACTTGCCAAATTTTGGAGATCTTTTGAGGGATAAGAGGGCACTGACTGGTGGGGCCCACATGTCATAGGTCAAATGTGACTTGCACACTAAGTTTCTGTGCTGTGTTCACTTCACCGAGCAGGGCTGCAGCCGTGTGACACGGAGGGGAACCGGGAGCCACGTCCTGCTCGTCCCTCTCGCGCTGGCGAGCTGTTTCTCCTCTTCTTATCACCTCAATCACGTCCTGTTGCCCAAGCCATTGCTGTTTGTCGCCTCCTCGCACAAAGGTTCGACAGAGGCTGCTGCCTCCTTTGCTCATCGTCTCCCGGCCAGCCCAGCGCCTCTCCGGCGTGCTCAAGAGGCCACAGAGGTGCGCCAGGAGGTACTGATCCTCATCCTGTCGATCCCCTGCTCTTCCCCGACGCCAGCTAGCCGGAATTTCGTTTTTAGCGCCGGCGCACGTGAAGGACCGACCTCAGCAAATTTCTGAAATTAGCTCCAATCGATTGATTGTTCGTTCTACAATTCAGACCACAGCTACTAGGGTTCCTAGCGCCCTTCCACGCTGAAGCACGAAGCAAACCGGCCACTCTATGCCCCGGGCGACGAGAAATCGCCGCCGGCGGCCAAAACTGCCACGGTCCACGGTGACAACTAGTTTGCAGCCATGTTCTGCACGATTTGATCTCCGTTCCATGTTCCTAGACCCATAGGGATGCTGTAGGACATCATAGCTTGCCGGGAGATGCCTTGGACACGCGGGAACGCGTCCATGTCGAGCTCCCGAGCCGCCCCGCCGGTGCTGACCCACCTACAGCCGTTTTCACGCGGGGAAACCTTGCCCGGCAGTTGCGCCACGTTCCCAGGAGCATGTAGGGCGAAACCGGAGCTCATTTGGTGGAGAAATGAGAGAGAACGAGCCATGCCAAGTTTTCTGCCGGTGTGCACCCGCGGGCTCTGGCGGGAGGTTGAAGAAGCACCTGACCCATGGGCCCCACGTGTGACTGTGCTGTTTAAAATCAAACAGAGAGTTGTTCAAACTTGTAAAATGTATAACTTGGTGTAGGAAGCTCCAAAAATTGTGAGATAAATTTTGTTGGATTCCTCTAAGATAGTACTATCCAGGGGTACAGCCCAATATTTATGAAAATCGCTGATTTTGGCTCATTAATGCATATAAGGAAAACTTTGTAGGAATTTTTCCAGGAGCTCTGTTCATTGGAAAATCCCCAAATTTGGGTAGGAGATTCTTCCAAACATACTTGAGCTCCAGTAAAAGTTTCAGAAGCATTGGACCTCATTTGCTTGGCCAAATGTGGTGTTAATTCCTTATGTCTCTGAAAATTGAAAAATAAACAGAGTTCAATTCCAGGTTTTTCCCCCCAAACTTTAGAACCCCATAACTTTTGCTAGCGAGCTCCAAATTTAGTAATTTAAATTGGTTTGGATTTAGGATGAAATGCTCTATCCAAATACACAACCCAATTTGCATGAAAACCAATAGAAAATTCTGGAAAATTCTTTAAAACTTTTCAGCAAAAGAATTTTAGAGGGAGTTTGGTTCATCCCAAATTCCCCAAATTTTTCCAGGATATTCTTTAGGATTCTAGGAGACCCCTGTAAAAGTTTCAGCTCATTTGGAGTTTATTTATTTAGGGTAATTCTAACTCCAAGTTCTGTATTCCAATAAATACAGAAACATTTTCAGAGAATTTCCAAAACCTGGAAATTCAGTTCTAGCCATTCCTTAGCTCCAAAAATCCTAGGAAAATTCAGGCATACTCTCTGAGCTATGTATGAAATTATAGTTCACTTGAATTTGCTTGAAAGTGCAAATTTAATCATAATTTAATTCCTTTTTGCCTAAATGCTTAGGGAATTGTTCTGGGAGATCCACTTAGTGAAATGTTCTGAATTTTGGTCCAGAGGACTTTATTGTGACAAGGAACTCCCAAGAAAATTCCAAGCTCCTTTGGAGCCCTGGATCATTAGTGTTCTGTTCAACCATTAGTTGATCCCCCACCCAAGTGATAAACCTCACTTCTCACTTGATGATAGTGCTCAAACACACACCTAAACCACCACCCCAATGTCATTTTAAATTCTTAAACAGAGTTCCAGTTTTAAATTTGGCTTTAGCATCTGTTAGCAAAAAGTTTTGCAATTAAACATATATGCATATTCATAACGTGTAGTGATTAAACGTGGAGAAGTAAAGAAGAAGTTGAGCTTGGATCAAGGAGCAAGAAGGCAGGGATTAAGCTTCAAGTCAGCATCAGCAACTAACTTCAAACTTATCTGACTTTAGTCACCTGCAAAACCAAGGCAAGCCCCGGTTTGCACTTAAGTTGTTTTTAAAGTTTTCCCTTTGTTCACTACATTTGGTCAAGGTTTGGATGTGCATTAGGTCAAGGATGTTGATACTCCACTTGCATAACCAAACATGAACCCTGAGGTCAAGGGTAGCATTGTGTCATCGCTGTAGAATAAGGCCATGCTAAATAGGCTAGGACATCCGGTAGAAGACGAGTAGTTGGAATCTACTCGCGAGCGTTGTTTTAGGATCACATAAGTGGGGTTGGAAAGAGAGGCAAACTAAAGTTTACGTTTCTAAAGATGAGACAGGGCAGGAGAGTTAGGTAGCGACAAGACGAGGTCTTGGTCGAGTAGCTCTGCCCGTGTCGGTCAAGGACCGAAGCGTATGCAGCCCCGCTGAGCAAGTATTGAGTTGTGTACAGGATGCTTACTGATATATGGGAACCAGGAAACCGATGTACCAGGTTCACTGGATTGTAGAGGCATACCACATCGTCTCGTTAGACCTATGAGCCCGAGACGGCGCGACCGGTTCTACAGTTTAGTGTCCTGAGAAAGGTTGCCACATACGACGTAATGAAGGACGCCAGAGTTGGGTCTTCAGAGGCGGGCGTATGTGTCGAGTTATCCGGGTAGTGTTTGATTCGAATCACCGTCCCTCGCGGTTATGAGTACCACTTGCTCACTGTGTTGTGACGTAGTAAGCAAGTTGTGTGAGAACAGTTTGCAAAAGTATAATTGCTGATATGATTATGTTAAACTGCATGAGAACCTGGTTTGAAGTAGAGATAGAGCAAACTAAATTTATTTTTCACCTTGGGACAAGTAACATTGGAATGAAGCGTTTCTTGTTTGATTGTGGAGTTCCAATGTTGCTGGGCGCAAGGTCACGACTATTATGGCTAAAATCTGAAAGTTAAGGATGAACTCGTAGGCGAGTCTTTTCGCAAATGACAGGCTTAAGTCTTAGGTTACTTTCATGTAGAGTTTCATGTCTTAGGAGAGACGGTTAAGTCTTGCTGAGCCTTTGTGCTCACTCTTGCTATATAAGTGGTTTTGCAGGTTAACCTCGATGCTATAAAGAAGGTTGTCCGGTGAGACTCGGAAACTTCCGAGTCATGTCACACTTGGAGAACCTAGCCACTGCCATGTCTCGTGTTGCTAGCGCGAGGAGTCAGCGGGCTGGATCTCTTCTCGGTGCTTCATAGTTATTCAACGTGAGCTGGTTATAGACTTCCGCTGTAGCTATTTTGTGTAAATTATTTACAAAGAATAATTGTAACCTTCCGCTTTTGATTTATGTAATACTATGTTCCTTATATGTGTGATGTTGGGTGCCGCATAACACGGCACCACCCAATGCGATTCCTCGGGCAAGGCGGCACGACCCTGTGATGGAGGTCGGGCCCCCTCAGTGTGGTATCAGAGCCGCATTGGTAATAGCGCGCGGAATAAGGATGGTATTATGACAAAAACCTAGGATACGGTGAGGAAACGATATTAGGCCCACATAAGGACTATAGTAGTATAGTTACTTAAGTGGCAGGACTAACATACTTGTTATAATTCTAAATTTTGATTATGTAACGACGCACCTACGCTCAGGTAAGAATGGTAAGGAACGCCACCGAAAGCGGTTCAATTTCGGTTAGCTCCCCTGACGAGGAAAGTGGTTCAGGGTTAGATCTCACAGCTTGGTGTGAGATGTTAATATGAAACTCTTGGACTCTTCATGTTCCTAAGTTCATATGAAACGCTGATCCCTAGAGTGCATTAGACAAGTAAGTGGAGACCTCATCGTGTGGTCAGTAACGCGATAGTGTGTTCGTCTGGAAATAGCCCAGGAGGACATACGCAGCGCTTGCCATCGGCGGGCCCTGCAGGGCAGTAGGGGGTATCCGTTGGGTTGATAACATTACCAACCGTGACGACCCATTCATGACATACTCGGGTTCCCCGTCGTGTGGTGTTGAAACACGATCACGTGCCTTGAGACGTGGCTTAAATCAAGGACGGCCGTATGACAATGATACGGGCGTTTGTATTTACTTTCAAATATGGAACTGCCTGAAATGAAACAACCTTTGAGTGCACCACTATTGAGTGATTTTCTGCAGGTACTAACCACGTACGTATCCCGTGTAGTACATGTGTGCGAGAGACCGTCTTAGTGCCACTGATAAAACGGATATGCCGATATAATCCGGTTTAGGATTTTCTTTTGGTGAGGTAACGTAGTACCGACACGCTTCTTATGGTGCATCGACACCGTACTAAACATCTGATCCTCTTCCCTATGAAGAAGTGATTCATGAACTAACTTTCAACTAAAAATGGAAGTTTGAAACAAATATTAGTTACTGAACTCTTATTTTGAGCTAAGACTCAAATGAGAGTATAACTAGGTGTCAGAGTTTTCAAAAACAAAGTGCTCTGTTTCTGGCAGGAATTCTTGCTGGACTTTAACAGAGCATAACTCTGAGTAACTTGACCCAAATAAGGTGTATGATACGGTTCTGGAAATATTTTCAAGTGCTCTACAACTTCCTCGTAGGCCTCCAGAGCAGAATCACACGTTACATGGGTAAAAAGTCCCGTGGAAGGTAAACTGTTCAGAACCAGGACAGTACCAAAAACCTCTCTGGACCTTTCTGTTTTTAAGCCATAACTTCCTGTAGAAAAATCCTTAAGGAGCACATAAGTACTTGATGGAAAGCTACTAAAGTTTACTAAATCTTTGGTATTGAACTCAAGTCAAGAATCTGCTGATAACTTGAGTAAAATTTGGAGTTTGTGTGAGCTGCTCAGGGTAGTCCCGCTGATTAGCTTAGCGTACATAAGATTTGTTTAAACATGAATGTGGTTATGCTTTCATAAAGTTCATGACATGTTCATGTTTTACTTATCTTTACTTACTACTGAGATAGAATTTTGATTGACTCAAAATTTTGTTTCGTGCAGTATGGTACGCACACATCCTCAAATGGAGATTGGAGGTTCCAGTCGAGGTGGGAATGACTCAACTTCATCACAAGAGCCATCGCCAACCGGATTGGCTGAAATTATGGCGAAGATGAATGAAACTCTCCAAACTCTAGTTCAGCAAGGCATAGATCGAGAAGCTCAACATCACATGCCAACCCAGAGCATGTATCTGGATTTCTTGGCGACACAACCGCCGGTATTCTCTGAGGCGGCTGACCATTGTGAAGCAAATCACTGGTTACGTGTCATTGAGTCCAAGTTTGGGTTGATCCGATGTGAAGAATTCTCGAAGACTCTATATGCCGCTCAACAGCTTCACGGCTTTGCTGGAGCATGGTGGGCAGAGTACCTTGCTGTTCAACCAGCAGGGCATCGTGTCACATGGGCGGAGTTCCAGGCTGCATTTCGTGCTCGTTTCATCCCTGCAGGCATAATGCAAACCAGCCTGGATGAGTTCTGGAGTCTGAAGCAAGGGGACATGAGTGTTACTGAGTATGCGAAGGAATTTAATCGCTTAGCTCAATATGTCCCTGACTATGTGAAATCACCAGCCATGAAGGGTTATCATTTTTATCGAGGGCTGACCGCTAGGCTGCGATGTGAATTGGCTCAAGTTAGCCAATAGAATTTTGATGAGTTCGTGAGCTGTGCTATTGCTCAAGAATATTATTCCAACCTTTACCTCAAAGAAAAGAGGGAGAGGGACTCATCACAAGATGAAGACAATCGTCTACCTCAGAAGTATCGGTTGGTAATCCGTTCACCTTCCGGTCGAGAGATTCCACAAGAGGTGCAATCATTCTGGGAGTGTGACGACTCTTCTACTCCACAGAGGTCATATTCACCTCCACCGCAGCAGAAAATTATTTCTTATGCACCTCAGTATCAACAAGGTGCATCAGAATATTATTTTCCTCAAGAGATCGAAGATGAACAAGGTGATTTCTCAGCTGAGCCAAGTGCTGTCCCACTTCAGCTTGACAATGATCTTAAGGTCAATAAAGCAACTGAACCGAGCAGCAACAATGTGTCTGCGAGTCCAGTTCCACAGAGCGATCTTGGGCAGCAAAGAAAAGCTATGTCCAAAGTGGGAACAGTCAATTATGTGTCAATCGATGATCTGCCAAAGGGAGGACCTGTTCTTGCCGGCAGGTTCACCTTAAATGACAAGCCGGTTGTCATTTTATTCGACTCTGGTGCGACACATAACTTCATTAGCCGGGTAACGGTAATCCGGGATCAGATCTCCACCACTATTACCAAAGGTTCATACCTTATTCATTCGCCAGGTGGAGACATATCAACTAATGAAGTCGTTTCTCGAGCACCACTCTGCTTGGGTGGAAAAATTTATCCTACCACCCTCATCATTCTCGAAGAACAGGGAATCAATGCCATATTTGGAATATCATGGTTGACCTTCCATAAGGCTGTTCTGGACATCGAGAACAGGAGTGTTCACTTGGACTCTCCACTTCATGGGCGTCAAACGTTGTACCTCGGCGAAGCGGTTTCCAAAGAACCGGAAGTATGTAATGCCGAGGCTTGCAAGTTAGAAGACATTCCGGTAGTCCGTGAATATCCGGACATGTTTCCCGAAGATCTTCCAGGCTTACCACCTGAGCGCGAGGTGGAATTCAAAATAGAGTTGATACCGGGAACCACGCTGATCTCTCGGAGACCGTACAAAATGGCTCCAAATGAATTAGCGGAATTGAAGGAGCAACTCAAAGATCTGATGGACAAGGGGTTTATTCGTCCAAGTTCATCACCATGGGGTTGCTCAGCTTTGTTTGTGAAGAAGAAGGATGAGACGCTGAGACTATGCGTCGACTATCGTCCTTTGAATGCTGTGACGATAAAGAACAAGTATCCACTACCAAGAATTGATATCCTCTTCGATCAGCTAGTGGGTGCTAAAGTCTTCTCTAATATGGACTTAAGGTCGGGGTATCATCAAATTAAGATCCGAGCGGAAGATATCCCGAAAACAGTATTCTCGACAAGATATGGACTCTATGAGTATCTTGTCATGTCATTTGGGTTGACCAATGCTCCGGCCCATTTTATGTATCTTATGAACTCGGTGTTCATGCCGGAGCTGGATCAGTTCGTCGTGGTCTTCATCGACGACATCTTGGTCTATTCCAAATCTGAATAGGAACACGCTAAACATTTGCATATTGTGCTTCAACGCTTGAGAGATCACACACTCTATGCAAAGTTTAGTAAATGTGAATTCTGGATCAGCCAAGTGCCATTTCTTGGACACATTAGTTCAGCAGAAGGCATTGCTGTTGATCCAAGCAAGATTGAACAAGTGCTGAAGTGGAAGTCTCCAACATCAGTCCATGAAGTTCGTAGCTTCTTGGGTTTGGCGGGATATTATCGGAGGTTCATCCCGAGCTTCTCAAAAATCTCCAAACCTATGACGGAGCTACTGAAGAAAGGCATCAAGTATGATTGGAGCAAGCCATGTGAGGAAGCTTTTCAAGCGTTGGTGAAACACCTCACAACAGCCCCGGTTCTAGCTCAACCGGATACAACCAAGCCTTTTGATGTTTATTGTGATGCATCCGGCGTCGGGCTTGGTTGTGTACTCATGCAAGGAGGACGTGTGGTCGCATATGGATCACGGCAATTACGGAATCATGAGCAACATTATCCAACTCATGATCTCGAACTGGCTGCCGTGGTATTAGCTTTGAAGATGTGGAGACATTACCTCTTGGGAAATCTGGTTCATCTCTACACCGACCACAAAAGCTTGAAGTACATATTCACTCAGAAAGAGTTCAATATGCGGCAACGGCGATGGTTGGAGCTGATCAAGGACTATGAGATTGAAATTCATCATCATCCGGGCAAGGCAAATGTGGTTGCCGATGCACTCAGCCGGAAGTCTCATATCCATAACCTAACCATCACGCCGGTAGAAGAGGAAGAACCAAGTCTCTACTTGGTTCCATATGGGGCCCTACATAACCTAGCTCTCATACCCACAATAAGAGAGGAGGTCATGGAAGCTCAAAGGAGAGACAAGGGCATGGCTCATATAAAAAGGAGGTTGAAGAACGGGGAGATGAAATGTTTCCGGTTGGATGATGAAGATACCTTATGGTTCAGGGACCGGATAGTCGTACCCCGTGATACGAGGCTGTGGAAGAAAATTTTGGATGAGGCTCACTTATCAAAATTTTCTATTCATCCGGGCAGCAACAAGATGTACCAAGAATTGAAGACTAAATTCTGGTGGACCCGGATGAAGAGAGAAGTTGCTAAATACGTATCAGAATGTGATACGTGTCGGCGAGTTAAAGCCGACCACATGAAGAAAGCGGGAACCCTACAACCGCTAAGTGTTCCGGCATGGAAGTGGGAGGATATTAGTATGGACTTTATTGTTGGACTACCTCTCACGGCTAATAAGCATGACTCGGTTTGGGTAATCGTGGATCATTTAACCAAGTCAGCCCATTTCATCCGGTACATACGGGATACCATGCCAAGAAGTATGCGGAGCTATATATTGCAAGAATACTATGCCTACATGGAGTTCCCCGGATGATCATCTTTGTCCTAGGCGCGTTGCTCGTTGCTCGTTTCTGGGAGCAGCTGCATGCCTCACTGGGGACCAAATTGATTAGAAGCTCTGCATATCACCCTCAAACCGATGGAAAACGGAGAGGGTGAATCAAGTTCTCGAAGATATGCTTCGAGCATGTGCCATTCACCACGGTAAAGGATGGGACGATCATCTACCGTTGGCGGAATTCGCTTATAACAATGGGTATCAAGCGAGCATCAAAATGGCACCATATGAAGCTCTCTACGGCCGGAAGTGCCGCACACCCTTGAACTGGTGTGAATCTGGCGAGAGAGTGATTTACGGGGTTGACCTCGTAAATGAAGCGGAAGAGCGGGTAAGGCTTATTCAAGCAAATCTGAAAACCGCTCAGTCCAGACAAAAGAGCTATGCGGATAGGAGGCGTCGTCCTCTGGATTTCCATGTTGGGGACCACGTATACCTCCGCGTATCTCCTATGAAGGGCATTCACCGATTCGGAGTGAAAGGGAAATTAGCCCCGCGCTTTATCGGTCCCTTCGTCATCATTGAAAGATGTGGACCCGTGGCATACCGTTTGGAGCTGCCGGCAACCTTAGCCGGAGTTCATAACGTCTTCCACATATCTCAGTTGCGGAAGTGTTTAAAAGTTCCAACGGAGGTTCTCACGGGAGACATAGCAGATTTGAAGCCGGACCTCACTTATGTTGAGCGACCGACCCGGATAATTGATGAAAAGACTCGCGAAACCAGAAATCGGACGCTGCAATTTTTCAAGGTGCTATGGGAAAATCACACGTCCGACGAAGCTACATGGGAAAGCGAGGAGTATTTGCAACGCAATCATCCGGAGTTGTTAGAGGCTTATACTTAGTAGTTGTCCTCTCGAGTTTGTCCTTAATCATGAATCTCGGGACGAGATTCTTTTTAAGGGGGGAGGAATGTAAAAGTCCCAAAAACTTGTAAATAGGAAACTTGAGCCATGAATAAAAGTGGAGTTTATATTCAAGAAATGGGACTTAGAAAAACTTTTGTATACTCATGAAAGTGTTGGCTGGTGCAATAAAGCTTTGAATTCGGTTTGAACTAAAAGGGTCACTTCAAAAGGAAGAAGGGCATTTTCAAAAGAGGAAATTCAAACTGTTGTTTGAGAAGTTGTAATTGCCATGGCCAACTCAAATATCAGAGGACATAATTAGATTCCTTAGGTCCAAATTAGTGGGTAAGCAAACTTTCATCAACTTTTGAAAAGATTTGCTACCCATTTTTCTAAATGGAGTTAAATATGCAAAGAATTCAAATAAACATTTGAATTTGGATGGAATTTGTCCAACTATTTAAATGCAGCTCAGTTTTCAACTCCCAATACTTGAATTGGTCACTTGCCAAATTTTGGAGATCTTTTGAGGGATAAGAGGGCACTGACTGGTGGGGCCCACATGTCATAGGTCAAATGTGACTTGCACACTAAGTTTCTGTGCTGTGTTCACTTCACCGAGCAGGGCTGCAGCCGTGTGACACGGAGGAGCACCGGGAGCCACCTCCTGCTCGTCCCTCTCGTGCTGGCGAGCTGTTTCTCCTCTTCTTATCACCTCAATCACGTCCTGTTGCCCAAGCCATTGCTGTTTGTCGCCTCCTCGCGCAAAGGTTCGACAGAGGCTGCTGCCTCCTTTGCTCATCGTCTCCCGGCCAGCCCAGCGCCTCTCCGGCGTGCTCAAGAGGCCACAGAGTTGCGCCAGGAGGTACTGATCCTCATCCTGTCGATCCCCTGCTCTTCCCCGACGCCGGCTAGCCGGAATTTCGTTTTTGGCGCCGGCGCACGTGAAGGACCGACCCCAGCAAATTTCTGAAATTAGCTCCAATCGATTGATTGTTCGTTTACAATTCAGACCACAGCTACTAGAATTCCTAGCGCCCTTCCACACCGAAGCACGAAGCAAACCGACCACTCTATGCCCCGGGCGACGAGAAATCGCCGCCGGCGGCCAAAACTGCCATGGTCCACGGTGACAACTAGTTTGCAGCCATGTTCTGCACGATTTGATCTCCGTTCCATATTCCTAGACCCATAGGGATGCTGTAGGACATCATAGCTTGCCGGGAGATGCCTTGGACACGCGGGAACACGTCCATGTCGAGCTCCCGAGCCGCCCCGCCGGTGCCGACCCACCTACAGCCGTTTATACGCGGGGAAACCTTGCCCGGCAGTTGCGCCACGTTCCCAGGAGCATGTAGGGCGAAACCGGAGCTCATTTGGTGGAGAAATGAGAGAGAACGAGCCATGCCAAGTTTTTCTGCCGGTGTGCACCCGCGGGCTCTGGCGGGAGGTTGAAGAAGCACCTGACCCGTGGGCCCCACGTGTTACTGTGCTGTTTAAAATCAAACAGAGAGTTGTTCAAACTTGTAAAATGCATAACTTGGTGTAGGAAGCTCCAAAAATAGTGAGATAAATTTTTTTGGATTCCCCTAATATAGTACTATCCAGGGGTACAGCCCAATATTTATGAAAATCCCTGATTTTGGCTCATTAATTCATATAAAGAAAACCTTGTAGGAATTTTTCCAGGAGCTCTGTTCATTGGAAAATCCCCAAATTGGGGTAGGAGATTCTTCCAAACATACTTGAGCTCCAGTAGAAGTTTCAGAAGAATTGGACCTCATTTGCTTGGCCAAATGTGGTGTTAATTCCTTATGTCTCTGAAAATTGAAAAATAAACAGAGTTCAATTTCAGGATTTTCCCCCCAAAACTTTAGAACCCCATAACTTTTGCTAGGAAGCTCCAAATTTAGTAATTTAAATTGGGTTGGATTCAGGATGAAATTATCTATCCAAATATGCAACCTAATTTGCATGAAAACCAATAGAAAATTCTCGAAAATTCTTTAAAACTTTTCAGCAAAAGAATTTTAGAGGGAGTTTGGTTCATCCAAAATTCCCCAAATTTTGCCAGGATATTCTTTAGGATTTTAGGAGACCCCTGTAAAAGTTTCAGCTCATTTGGAGTCGATTTATTTAGGGTAATTCTAACTCCAAGTTCTGTATTCCAATAAATACAGAAACATTTTCAGAGAATTTCCAAAACCTGGAAATTCAGTTCTAGCCATTCCTTAGCTCCAAAAATCCTAGGAAAATTCAGGCATACTCTCTGAGCTATGTATGAAATTATAGTTCACTTGAATTTGCATGAAAGTGCAAATTTAATCAGAATTTAATTCCTTTTTTCTTAAATGCTTAGGGAATTGTTCTGGGAGATCCACTTAGTGAAATGTTCTGAATTTTGGTCCAGAGGACTTTCTTGTGACAAGGAACTCCCAAGAAAATTTCAAGCTCCATTGGAGCCTTGGATCATTAGTGTTCTGTTCAACCATTAGTTGATACCCCACCCAAGTGATGAACCTCACTTCTCACTTGATGATAGTGCTCAAACACACACCTAAACCACCACCCCAATGTCATTTTAAATTCTTAAACATTGTTCCAGTTTTAAAATTGGCTTTAGCATCTGTTAGCAAAAAGTTTTGCAATTAAACATGTATGCATATTCATAACGTATAGTGATTAAACGTGGAGAAGTAAAGAAGAAGTTGAGCTTGGATCAAGGAGCAAGAAGGCAGGGATTAAGCTTCAAGTCAGCATCAGCAACTAACTTCAAACTTATCTGACTTTAGTCACCTGCAAAACCAAGGCAAGCCCCGGTTTGCACTTAAGTTGTTTTAAAGTTTTCCCTTTGTTCACTACATTTGGTCAAGGTTTGGATGTGCATTAGGTCAAGGATGTTGATACTCCACTTGCATAACCAAACATGAACCCTGAGGTCAAGGGTAGCATTGTGTCATCGCTGTAGAATAAGGCCGTGCTAAATAGGCTAGGACATCCGGTAGAAGACGAGTAGTTGGAATCTACTCGCGAGCGTTGTTTTAGGATCACATAAGTGGGGTTGGAAAGAGAGGCAAACTAAAGTTTACATTTCTAAAGATGAGACCGGGCAGGAGAGTTAGGTAGCGACAAGACGAGGTCTTGGTCGAGTAGCTCTGCCCGTGTCGGTCAAGGACCGAAGCGTATGCAGCCCCGCTGAGCAAGTATTGAGTTGTGTACCGGATGCTTACTGATATATGGGAACCAGGAAACCGATGTACCAGGTTCACAGGATTGTAGAGGCATACCACATCGTCTCGTTAGACCTATGAGCCCGAGACGGCGTGACCGGTTCTACAGTTTAGTGTCCTGAGAAAGGTTGCCACATACGACGTAATGAAGGACGCCAGAGTTGGGTCTTCAGAGGCGGGCGTATGTGTCGAGTTATCCGGGTAGTGTTTGATTCGAATCACCGTCCCTCGCGGTTATGAGTACCGCTTGCTCACTGTGTTGTGACGTAGTAAGCAAGTTGTGTGAGAACAGTTTGCAAAAGTATAATTGCTGCTATGATTATGTTAAACTGCATGAGAACCTGGTTTGAAGTAGAGATAGAGCAAACTAAATTTATTTTTCACCTTGGGACAAGTAACATTGGAATGAAGCGTTTCTTGTTTGATTGTGGAGTTCCAATGTTGCTGGGCGCAAGGTCATGACTATTATGGCTAAAATCTGAAAGTTAAGGATGAACTCGTAGGCGAGTCTTTTCGCAAATGACAGGCTTAAGTCTTAGGTTACTTTCATGTAGAGTTTCATGTCTTAGGAGAGACGGTTAAGTCTTGCTGAGCCTTTGTGCTCACTCTTGCTATATAAGTGGTTTTGCAGGTTAACCTCGATGCTATAAAGAAGGTTGTCCGGTGAGACTCGGAAACTTCAGAGTCATGTCACACTTGGAGAACCTAGCCGCTGCCATGTCTTGTGTTCCTAGCGAGAGGAGTCCGCGGGCTGGATCTCTTCTCGGTGCTTCATAGTTATTCAACGTGAGCTGGTTATAGACTTCCGCTGTAGCTATTTTGTGTAAATTACTTACAAATAATAATTGTAACCTTCCGCTTTTGATTTATGTAAT
The DNA here is from genome assembly GCA_030760725.1 of Neostapfia colusana. Lineage (NCBI taxonomy): Eukaryota > Viridiplantae > Streptophyta > Magnoliopsida > Poales > Poaceae > Neostapfia > Neostapfia colusana. The sequence continues at coordinate 29,872,676 of JASWHV010000005.1, read as the reverse complement.
ACTGTGTTCCTTATATGTGTGCTGTTGGGTGCCGCATAACACGGCACCACCCAATGTGATTCCTCGGGCAAGGCGGCACGACCCTGTGATGGAGGTCGGGCCCCCTCACGTGGGTGCAGCCACATGCACGATCAACACCAGGCCGTGTCCTTCGGATTGGCAACTGCGCATGACACCATTCCTAGCTTCTATATGTACGATGCCTGTTAATAAATTAAGTGCTCGCTCATTTTCTACATGGTATCAGATAACTTCGATTCTTCCACCTTCCGCACCACCGCCGGCCATGTCTACGAGCCCCGTGCACTCTGCCGCTGGTTCCTTTTCTGCCACTAACCCCTTCGCCAACCCTGCCTCCACCAGGATCGCCATTTCCGTCGTCCAGCAAGTGAACATTCGAACTCATGTTCCTGTCGTTTTGGACTACGGTGAGTTAACTTCTCCATATGGAGCACCTTCTTTGACGCCACCTTCCACAAGTTTGGCATCCTGGATCATTTCGACGGCACGATCAAGGCCCAAAGCATGTGGCACGATGCTGATTGGTTGCAAGTCGACCAGTGCATCGTGTCCTGGCTTTATAACTCGATCACTCCACAACTCATGACGATGATCCATCGATCGCGTCCGACTGCCTACCAGCTATGGAACGCCATCCATGGCCTCTTCCTCTGTAGGATCGAAGAGCACGTGAAAAGCTACCAGAGGGAGGGTGAATGGTAGACTAAAACTTTTCGCAGCGGAAACAACAAAAACCCCTCAGCAAAAATCAATCGGTTAAATAAACCGTGTGTGCAAGTGTTTTCAAACGTGTTTAACCGTGTCAAATCAAGTAGAGAGGTAGAGAATCAAGTCACGGATCTAATGCAACAAGAATCACTTGAAAACACGAAGTAAAACTTGAGATACGATCAAAACATTAAACGAAGATCAATCTGTTCTACCCGATATAAAACAGATCTGCAACGCTGCAAAGAAACTCATGTATCTCAAAAACTACAGATTCGAAGCTCGTGAAAATTTCACAGATGATAGATAATTGAGTTGCAAAGACAACCCAAAAAGAATAACATCAATCGGATCTGTAAAACTCGAGTTATGAACGAAACACCAAAGCAACGTCGGTCTGTCCAGAAACTCGGCGAGAAAGACTTGACGAAAAACAAGTCGGACGAACAAGGCACAAAAGCTCCTCGAAACTATGAACTTTATTTAATAGAAACACAAGAGGAACAGCCCAAGGTCCTCTACACACGAGAGCTCTGGCCTCCATTGCTTTAATAGCCAGCCCTCAGGCTAAACAATCCAATCTAGGACTCCTCCTAACTGGACTCGTATCCTAACTTACCATAACTGCTGAGGACTCTCCTATTCGCAGATAGAAGCAATCGTGAGACTCCCAAACACCTTAGGAACGTCCTAAACATTCCTAAAACAACTCAACTTCGTGCCTAACATGAAATCCTATCATAACCAACTCAAATCTTCCATATTTGAGTCATATCCGACTCAGCCTCAGCCTGAGTACGCAATCCAGCCGGTTGGACCTTTCCGACCAATTCTTTACGTCCACTTCTCTTCATCACGCCTTGGAACAATGTTGCCACGTCCATGCACTCCTTGCACACGTGCAAACACCTTCCAACGATGTACACGCAACCTTCATATGCACTGCCCTTGATCCAAACATGCTGCGCGACCTCCCGATCAACTCAACCACAGCTCCTCCCAAACTTGGTTGTTGGAACCTCATCTCCTCCCTGAGACTAGTCCAAGGATCCCGTCACCAGCCATGTCTTGAACTCAAGCAACACCTGTGTATGAATAAACAACCAATTCTTCCGAGCACAAGTCCTCGACTTGACTCACGTTAGTTCGAAAACCACAACACCTTACATGAGCACATCACATAAGCATGTTGCAAACCATATCAAATGATAACAGCCATAACCACCAAAACACACCAAAAACTTAGCAAATTAATACTAAGCAAACCTTCCCATAAAGCAAGTTTGAAACATTGCGAGTTAAAAGCAAAAACAACACGCTGCAGTTCTACGAGTTGAACTTCACGGGAGCTCCCTAAAAACAAGCTCCGGACCTCACAGATGCTCTCCGGACCTTGCAGGAGCTCTCTGGACCTTGCGTCGGACCTTGCCAACACTTGGCGGACCTAACAAAGAACTTGTCGGACCTTGCCACAGAATAATGTTTTGGCAATATTCAAAACTTTGAATGTTAATGCTAACTTTTATCCTAATTGCCAATGTATTCAGCACACATAGGTCTCACAATCTCCCCCTTGATGAATGCATTGGCAACACCGATTAAAATCCGAACATTGGCTTATGAAAAGTTTTGAAAATCTTTGAAAACTATTTCTCCCCCTTTATTAATTTCTCCCCATTTTTTTAAAATCAGATAAGGAAGAAAGTGTATAACATATGCAAAGTGTAAAAAAAATCTCTCCTTATACATATTTCTCCCCCTTTGACAATGTATTCAGCAAGGTTCAAAAGAGAAATTTTTAAATGTTATGAGCATATTATAACATATACATACAAAACAAAGCTCATCCAAGTCATACTATCAGGTTACTTACACTATCACATCAATGAGATACATAAAGTAGTGTAAGCCATGCTAGAGATCAAATGTATTTTTCAGTTTAAGCAAGTCATGATCTCCCTTACTCAACTATTTCAAAACCTTAAAACAAGACACTTGTTGCTGCATTTTTATTATTCATAATCATTTAAGGCACAAAGTTGATCATATGATATTTGCAAGAGATTATATGCCGCATCAGCCTTATTCTAACCAACCAAGCCAAGCCTATGTCATTTGACAATCAGAAGCTTAAGGACATGGTTTTAGTCATACAAAATTCCTTCCAAGTTCATATCTTAGTGCAATGATAAGCAATCTCAAAAGAAGAAGTGCGATCCATGCATATTCTCTTGATCTTTTCTCAATTTTTTATTTGAAAACTCAACATGTGAGCTGATCACTTGATTAATTTTTTATGATTAAAAGCACTTGTGAGCACGCAACAAGTTCAAAACAGCAAGAAAGTTCGATCATGACCAGATTTAGTTTAAGTAATTATTCCAATTACTAGTCATAGCAAAAACTACAAAATGTATAACATGAGTAATGTAGTAAGAACTTTCAGCCTGTAAAAGGAATAACAAAGTCATATATGTATGAAATACTATGCTCATATTATTTTAGTTTCACATTCACACATAGACTTTCAAAGTTTCAAAAACTCCCCCTCAATTTAAGCCATGAGGATGCATAACCCCTATTTCACTACGAATGAAACAAAAACGAGTGAAATCCAAAGGTTTTGTAAAAATATCTGCCAATTGTTGTTCGGTATCGACATGGTGAAGCACAATGTTTCCTTTTTCAACATTATCACGAAGAAAGTGATACCTAATGTCAATGTGCTTAGTTCTAGAGTGTTTCACGGGGTTTTTAGAAATACAAATTGCACTAGTGTTATCACAAAACAGTGGAACACTATCTAAATTAACCCCATAGTCCTTAAGTGTTTGAACAATCCAAAGAATTTGTGAGCAAGCGCTAGCCGCAGCTACATATTCAGATTCGGCCGTGGATTGTGCAACTGAACTATGTTTTCTAGAGGACCAAGCAACAAGTGAATTACCAAGAAAATGACAAGCACCCGAAGTACTTTTCCTATCAATCCTACAACTCCCAAAATCAGCATCCGAAAAAGATTTCAAAGAAACGGTCGAGGAAGAAGGAAGAAAAATGCCAAATTCTTGAGTTCCATGTAGGTACCTGAGAATCCTTTTGATGGCTTGGCGATGTGAAGCACGTGGAGAAGCTTGAAAACGTGCACAAAGACATACGCTGAATTGTATGTCCGGTCTTGACGCCGTGAGATACAAAAGTGATCCAATCATACTTCTGTATTCTTTTTTATCAACCGGGTCACCATCTTCGTCAAGTTCAAGTGTTGTTGCTGTTCCCATTGGTGTCCGAAGAGGCTTGCATTTGTCCATGTTGAAGCGCTTAAGAAGGTCCTTTGTATACTTAGTTTGATGCACAAAAGTTCCTTCTTTTGTTTGCTTGATTTGCAGCCCCAAAAAGTATGTGAGTTCTCCCATCATACTCATCTCAAATTCTGAACTCATCATTGCTGAAAACTTGGACACGAGATCATGAGAAGCACAACCAAAGATAATATCATCCACATACACTTGAACGAATAATGAGTCATTGCCATGCTTAAGTACAAAAAGAGTTTTATCAACCTTGCCCATGGTAAACCCCTTTTCAAGTAAGAATATTTTTAACCTATCATACCATGCTCTAGGGGCTTGTTTTAGACCGTACAAGTCTTTGGACAGTTTGTAAATGTAACACCCCAAATTTTTAGTCAAAACTCAAATTTTGATTTAGAACCATAAACCATGTTCAGAGGGGAATTTAGAAATTTTTGGACGTGTTGCATGTTTTGCAGAAATTCAAATTCAAACTGGAATTCAAATTAGACTCAAAACAGAAAAGAAATGGAAAAAGAAAAAAAGGAAAACCGGAAAAAAACTGGCCAGTGGGCCGAAACCCCAGCCGGCCCAGCAAACCCCCGCGCAGCCCGCCCCCGCGCGCGCCGCGCTGCCCCTCGCTGACGGGTGGGACCCGCCTGTCATCCCTAACCCCGCGACCCCGGACTTCTCCCCCGCGCGCGCGATCGCAACCGATCGGGAAACCGCGTCCCGCAGCCGAATTCTGGACCCTGAGGACTCTAACTCGATCACAACAGAACCACCGCCCTCCCCCGGCTATAAAAACAACTGATCCGATCAGTTTTTCTCACGCGATCGCCGATTTTCACTCCGGTGAGCACCGAGACTTCGCTGGTGAATTCTGGCCGATCTAAGCTCGGAAACTCTGATCTAACTCGTTGGTCTTGATCCACCGCCTCCGGGGAACTTTGCAGGTGCAGAAAACCCGAAGACTTACGGTGCAAATCCAGCTCCGACGAGCTTCGCCGTGGTTTTGCCTCGGACCTCGCCGCCGAGCACTTTCCAGGACCCCCGAGCTCGAGAAAACCCCCGAGGTGAGATCCCTGACCTCCCCTCTACCGATCTAGGCCATAAGATCACAGTTCTAGGCAGAATTCTCGAGGATCCGAAAGTTTCCGGCGAGATCGCCGCTTCCCGCCGCCGTGCGCCGCCGGCAGCGCCGCCCGCGCTCGATCAGAGCGACGTGGCCGCTTGTGCGCCGTTTATTTTAAATCGCACGGTAGACTTTAAAACCCCGCGTACCGGTTCGATGTTATAATCTCAGCCGTCAGTTTAAAATCAGACGGTCCACGTCAGCCCCGCGTTATAAAGACTGGAATTCTTACGTGCTACCCCCTGGGGTTCTCTGGAATTGAGAGCTAGCCCCGAAAACTTCAGATCTAGCCCCTGGAACTCCAGAAAATCATGTAAATTCATTTAAAAATCAGTTTTAGCCCCTAGACTTAATAGAAATTAAGAAAAACACCTCTGAAAAGTGTAGCTAGACCCCTGGAAATTATGAAAATAATATTATAGATCCTGTAATGGGGTGAATTCATTATTTTAGCCCTGTTTAGTATTTAATTTAGAAAATTGAATATGTAACTAGTGTTTAAATATTAAAAAGGGGGACAAACCTAATTGTCAAAATTATTAAAAACTTTCTCAGTACTTAGAAAACTTTGGAGTGAGATAAAAATATATTTTTGGGGCTGAAATAAATCTGTTTCATCTATTATTCACATTTAATAGTATAGGGACACATTTTTATGTAAAGAATAGTTAAAGAAAAATAGGGAAAATAATTATGAAATAGTATACATCAGAAGCCAAGGTCAAAATATGATCTTAAATTATTTAGAACCAGAACCTAATCTGTTTAGGTAGTGTGTATTACTAATTTAATAATAAAATGCACAATTATGCATAAGAATATAAATCTGAAAATATAGAAACTAGTAAATGATAAATGGAGTTTCTAAAGTACAAAGAATTCAGTTTAGGGTTGATAGAAATTATGAAGGCACATATGGAGAAGAAAAATACTTTTCATACATACTTGGTAGTTTAATATATAAGGAATTTATTTAAAACTGAAACACACATATATACATGTATATATATATATATATACAATATGTGAGTATAAAGATGAACACCAAAGTAGGAATCATACACATGTAAATAAAAGTGTATGCAAGCCCCAAATCAACACACATAGAGTATCCACAACACATAAAATGGTAAAGAAACTTTCATAAATGTGAATGTGTGGTTTGTATGAAGTAGAAGTGTGAACTATGTCTTATGATTGTTGTTTTTCTTTTGCTATGTGTGATGGTATGAAGTAGAACCTGTTCAAGAGCAAGCTATCAGTTTCCAAGATCAGGACTACCCATTTCAAGAGCAGCAAGAAGGAGGCAAGTGTCCTTGACCACTTTGATCCTATGCTAGGATGTGTAGATAGAATTATTTGCATTGTCAAATGAAATATGAAACCCATGCTAGGAAAGTTTCCCTAGAATTGCATTACCTTGTTTCCTTGTAGCTTGGGTTGGGATTTACTTTACCATGTCATTTATTTCCATGCATATGCTTAGCCATGCTTAGAATGGGGTATTTGGGACATGAGATCATCAGTTTATATTACCATACTCTTGAATGAGATATTGTGAGTTATGTAGAGGTAGGGATCAAGGCAAGTTGGATGTTTTGGTTGTGTGCTGGGTGCACGAGACTTGGGTTTGTGTTTAGTACTTGCCTGGATCCTAAGGACCGGTTCATGGAGCATGTAACCCGGCTTTACAGTGCCAACCACATGCTGAGATGGGGCAGCTTAGCCAATTAATTAGGTGTATCCCCGGCGTAGTATGGGTGTGTTGGATGGTGCGGGGAATAGGAGTCAGCTGGACTGCCATATGAACCGCAAGGCTCAAGAGGGGGCCACTGCAGCGGGGTTGGAGCCTCTTGTATGCTGTTAGGGGTGAAACCTCAGTGGGCCCACGCTCGTCGGGAATCCCTTTGTAAAGGCTTCGTAGTGATCTCTTGGCCACACACCTGGGAAGTGTGAATGTGGTTCGTAGCCACTGGCATAATGGAGGTTCTTTTAGTCCACCCGGCAACGGGGGATGAAATCACTACTTGTGGGTACAGTGGTACAAACTCTGCAGAGTCAAAACTGTCTTGACAGCCGTGCTCACGGTTAAGAGCGGCCTGGACTTATTCATGATTAGAGAATTGATGGTTTTGGAAGTTAAGCGGGGAGCTTAACATTGGAAATGATGATTATGGTTATTGGTTTATGATGATGGGATGGGAGATTTGGATCATTTCACCTGTGTAGTAATGTAGGTGCTTAATAAGCTAAGGTGATAGGTATTAATTGCGTAGTGCTTTAACCATGAGTTCAACCTCTCCTTGTTCTAGCCATGCATAATATAATTTTCCCACACTTGCTGAGTACCATTGGTACTCAACCTTGCATATTTGTTGGTTTATATTGCTGCTCAGGTCAAGATAATGAGGTGGTGTATAATGACCAAGATTTTGGACCCGAGGAAGGTTTTTAGGTTCATGAAGACCCCCGGGCAACACCTGTGATGGAGCCCTAAAGAATAATATTCCGCTGCTAGTTTATTTACTTGTGATGAAGCATTAGTGTTCATTGAGACATTTGTGATGTAAGACTTATTTATATTCGACACCTGGCTTGTAATAAATGATGCTTCACTATTTGTCATCACATGTATGAGAAAATGATCCTGGCATACATGTGATATTCACTTGGTTGTTCTTCGGAAAAACCGGGTGTGACAGAGGTGGTATCAGAGCCAAGGTTGCCCGTAGGAACGTGGACCTAGGTAGAAATGGACGTATTTAAGGGCCCTATTTTCTTAAAAACTATTTTCCAAGGTGTGGGTTGAAGAGTGTTATTTAAAGGGTTATTTTCTTCATCTTACCCCAACTTTCATTCAAAATAGGATTTTTGTTTGAGATTTTATCTAACCTAATTTTAAATTCTTTTGTTTTAGATGGTTCGCATGATTCGCACCGCTCGTAAGTCCACGGGAGGGAGAGTTCCCGTAGTTGCCCTTGCTGAAAGAGAGGAGAGTCGTCCAGTGACGTACCTTTCCTACGGATTGGCAGTAGGAGATTTGTTGCGCCGTCTTCGACGTATGCTCGAAGCCGCCGGTAATACGGGCAAGCTCATCATCCACTATAACTCCACCAGGACCATCCGTGAGAAGAGGGAAGAATGGAGTTCGGAGATGAGGATTATACACGAGAATCAGCTGCTTAAGATCCACCACTCTCCAGCTTGTCGAGCAACACAAGTTGACGCGGAGAGAGATGTCACTTGGGAGGCCATCACCTGCTAGAGCCACATCTATCGTCGTCACTTGGACAAAACTGAGTACATGTATGTCCTCCAACGTGAGAGTGGTACCACGGAGTACAAGTACCCACCGGTGCAGCAAGGGACTTCCCATGAGCACATGGACTTGTGCTTGGAGGATGCTGCTATGCTCAGCACTCGACTGCAGGAGTGTCAACAAGAGCTTCAGGATGTCCGAGATACTCTGAAGGAGACGGAGGCGTTGCTGCGAGCTTGCTTAAAGGCGAGAGAAAGAGGAGATGGGAATGAACTGTGTGTCACCATAAGTGATCCATGGACCCCTGACTCCCCGGATCGCCGAGCGATCAGGCGTCGTCGCACTTCTCCACCAGCAGCCTCCCCACCCAAAGCAGAGTCAGAAGGTAGCTGAAATGAGGAGGAAGATCCCGAGGAGCCAGCTCAAGAGGATGAGTAGTGTAGAGTCTTTCCCCTAGCTAGCAAGAGGTCGAGTAGTCGAGTCGTTACGTAGTTAATGGTGTGATAATGCTTGGTGTGTGACGTGAGTTGTGGAAGCCATGAGCAAGTGTCCACAGCCTCGTCTTCAGATTGTTTTGCTTTGGTGTGTGAACCCACAGGAAATAATAGTGCATTTATTGGGTGTGAGATATAAAACCCTCGTAAGATTTTAACAAAACTTCAACACTTCAAAGTACAAACAAGTGAAAGTAGTAAGATGATACTAAATGCTTTCAAATTAACATTTGTTGATTCTACCAGATGGCCGGAAGAGGAAAAGGACGTGCTGCCAACCCCGCCAACAACAATGATGAGGCATGCAACTCTCATCTTTCTGGAGGCCAGAACCGGGGTGGTCGCCGTGAAGAAGTTGATCCTCTCCACCAAATGCTGGAGAATCAAAATCAGCTCATCCAGAACTTGACTCAAGTAGTGGCCAACTTGCATCAAGTTCCACCTCCACAAGCTGCACCACGCCAACCAAGGTTGAGTGAGTTTCTAGGAACTCAACCTCCAAAGTTTGCAAGTGCTGCTGAACCTCTGGAGGCAGATGATTGGCTGAAGACCATTGAAAGTAAGATGAGGATCATACAATGCCAAGGGTATGAGAGGGTGCTGTTTGCCTCTCATCAATTGCATGGACCTGCTGCTGATTGGTGGACCGCCTACGTGGCCGCCCATCATGACCCTGAGAGCATCACTTGGAAGAGTTCAAGCGTAGCTTCCGCAACCATTACATCCCAAGAGGTGAACTCAAAAACAAGAGGAAAGAGTTTTTGGGACTGCAGCAGGGAAACATGACGGTGAGGGAATACCTCACTAAATTCACTCAACTATCCCGTTATGCTCCACGAGACATAGAGACAGATGAGCAGAAACAAGATTGTTTCGTGGAAGGACTTACCGCAGAGATGCAGTGTGCAATGTCCTCCAATGAGTATGAAAGCTTTCAAAAGATGGTGGACAGAGCGTTTGTGGTGGAAAGGAAGCTAAAGGCCCTGGAAAATGAGAATAAAAGGAAGGCTGGGTGGTCACATCAAGCCTCAGGGAGCAACACCCGCCCACGTATGATGCAGCAACCTACGGGGCAGACGAGCCGTGCTGCGGTACCCTATTCAGCACCAAGAGGGTACAACCCAAACTACAGGCCCCCCGCAGCACCAGCACAGCCGCAACGTCAGTTTATGCAGCAGCCTCGCCCTGCATATCCACCTCGACCAGCAGTGCAAGGACCCCCAAACCAACCCCAAGACAACAAGGGCCAAGCATCTAAGATTGGGGTGCAATGTTTCAGCTGTGGTGAAGTGGGGCACTACGCCCATAAGTGTCCAAAGAAGAAGCCCACGCAGCCACAGCAGCAGAACGTAATGAGAGGACGGGTGAACCACGTCACTATGGAGGAAGCACAAGAGGCACCCGACGTGGTAGTTGGTAAGTTTCCTGCCAATTTACACCTTGCAACTCTGCTGTTTGATTCTGGTGCTACCCATTCGTTCATTGCTCAAGGGTTTGTTAAGAAGCATGACCTAGCAACCACACAAATGAACCATATGCTAGCGGTAAACTCTCCAGGTGGAGAAATAAGGACAAGACAAGTGTGTCCCAAAGTGAACCTAGACATTAATGGGGTAGTATTTACCGCTAACCTCATAGTGATCGATTCACAAGGGATAGATATTATTTTGGGTATGGATTGGTTGACCAAACATAAAAGAATCATCCATTGTTCGACCAGAACGGTGGAACTAACTCACCCTAGTGGCACAAGAGTAAAGTTCATAACGATACACGAGCCTAGGGGGACATTAAATTAAATCAAGTGGAGGTGAAAGTTGAGGAAATCAGGACTATCAGGGAATATCCAGATGTTTTTCCGGAGGAGTTGCCAGGAATGCCTCCCGACCGTGACGTGGAATTCGCAATCGAGCTAGTACCGGGAACAGCCCCGATATACAAGAGACCTTATCGAATGGACTCCAAGCAGCTAGAAGAGCTCAAGGATCATTTGAGAGAATTGACGGAAAAGGGGTATGTTCGCCCTAGTTCCTCACCATGGGGAGCTCCGGTAATATTTGTGCCTAAGAAAGATGGAACTCAAAGGTTATGTGTGGATTACCGTGCCTTGAATGAGGTGACCGTCAAGAACAAGTATCCATTACCCCGCATTGAAGACTTGTTTGATCAGTTGAGGGGAGCTTGCGTGTTCTCGAAAATTGATCTCAGGTCGGGATACCGCCAACTCAAGATAAGGCAATCTGATATTCCCAAGACAGCTTTCGTATCTTGGTACGGACTGTATGAATACACTGTCATGCCTTTCGGGCTAACCAATGCCCCGGCATATTTCATGTACCTCATGAACAAGGTATTCATGGAATATCTGGACAAATTTGTGGTGGTTTTCATAGATGATATTCTCGTCTTCTCCAAAGATGAAGAAGAACATGAGAAACATCTAAGGTTGGTGTTACAGAGGCTGAGAGAACACCAACTATATGCCAAGTTGAGCAAGTGTGAGTTTTGGCTAAAGAGAGTTCCCTTTTTAGGACATATAATCTCGGAGGGAGGAATCTCCGTAGATCCCGCCAAAATCGAAGATATCCAGAAATGGAAAACCCCTGAAAATGTCAGAGAAGTTCGAAGCTTTTTGGGATTGGCTGGATACTATCGACGGTTTATTGAGGGATTCTCCAAGATCTCGAGACCTCTCACCAAACTGTTGGAAAAGGGAATCACATTCACCTGGACGCCACAGTGCGATACGAGCTTTCAGGAGCTAAAGAAGAGATTGACAACAGCCCCCATGTTGGTTATGCCAGATATGCAGAAGAATTTCACGGTGTACTGCGATGCCTCTGGAAACGGGTTGGGATGTGTTCTCATGCAAGAGGGACATGTCGTGGCATATGCATCCCGGCAGCTTCGGAAGCACGAGAAGAACTATCCTACACATGACTTAGAACTAGCTGCAGTGGTACACGCGTTGAAAATTTGGCGGCACTATTTGATGGGGAAGAGGACAGAGATATATACGGATCATAAGAGTTTGAAGTACATATTCACACAGCCAGATCTCAACCTTAGACAAAGGAGATGGTTAGAGCTAATCAATGACTTTGATGTAGGCATCAACTATCATCCCGGGAAAGCAAACGTCGTGGCCGATGCCTTGAGTCGGAAAGTGCAGGTCAATAAGTTGAGCTTGAAGGATATGCCTGCAGAATTGAAGGACGAGGTTATAAGGCTCAATCTATGTCTAGTAAATAGTGGTGAAGCCATCGCCATGGAAGTGGACTCCACACTTGAGCGAGACATACGCGAGGGACAAAAGAATGATGAGAAGATACAAGAGATCAGACAGCTCATCAAGGAAAATAAAGCTCCTGGTTTTAGAGAGGATGAACAAGGAACGGTGTGGCACGGGAAAAGGATCTGTGTGCCAGAAGTAAAGGAGATTCGTAAATTAATTTTGAAGGAGGCTCACGATTCCGACTATTCCATTCATCCTGGGAGTACGAAGATGTATCAGGACCTCAAAAGCAGGTATTGGTGGTATGGCATGAAGCGAGATGTCGCGGAACATGTTGCCCTATGTGACACATGTCAGTTGGTGAAAGCAGAACATCAACGACCCGCGGGATTGCTGCAACCACTCAAAGTGCCTGAATGGAAGTGGGAAGAGATCAGCATGGATTTTGTCGTGGGATTGCCTAGGACCCAGTCCGGGTATGATTCAATATGGGTTATTATTGATAGGCTAACCAAGGTAGCTCATTTCATTCCGGTGAAGGAAAGCTACAGCGGAACCAAATTGGCAGAATTGTACATGTCAAGGATTGTGTGTTACCATGGAGTGCCAAAGAAGATAGTGTCGGACCGAGGGACACAGTTCACCTCGAGGTTTTGGCAAAAGTTGCATGAAACCATGGGAACCCATCTGAATTTCAGTTCTGCCTATCATCCCCAAACTGACGGACAGACGGAGAGAACCAATCAGATCCTTGAAGATATGTTAAGGGCATGTGCACTCAAAAACAATAGGAGTTGGGACAAGAACCTACCGTATGCGAAGTTTTCCTATAACAACAGTTATCAAGCTAGTATGAAGATGTCACCGTTTGAAGCTTTGTATGGAAGGAAATGCAGAACTCCCCTATTTTGGAACCAAACAGGAGAAAGTAAGGTGTTTGGTCCAGAAGTGCTACAAGAAGCCGAGGCAAAGGTGAGGGAGATTCGCAACAACTTGAGGATAGCACAGACCCGCCAGAAGAGTTATGCTGATGTACGAAGAAGAGAGCTCGTTTTAACCGTGGGAGACTATGTTTATCTCAAGGTGTCCCCTATCAGAGGACTTCATCGGTTCAAGGTGAAAGGGAAGTTGTCACCTCGATACATTGGACCCTTTCAAGTTTTGGAAAGAAAAGGCGAAGTGGCGTACCAACTAGAGTTGCCGGTTCATCTGTCGGACGTGCACGATGTGTTCCATGTGTCGCAACTCAAGAAATGTCTGAGGACGCCTGAGGAGGTGTTACCCATGAATGAAGTGGATGTAGCTGAGGATTTGTCTTATGCCGAGCAACCATACAAGATTTTGGAGACAATGGAACGCCTCACCAGAAATAAGAGAATCAGGATGTGCAAGGTGCAGTGGAAACATCACTCAGAAGAGGAAGCCACCTGGGAACGGGAAGATGAGCTTAAGGCACAATTTCCGGAATTGTTTTCTTAGAAACACCAATCTCGAGGACGAGATTTCTTTTAAGGGGGGTAGAGCTGTAACACCCCAAATTTTTAGTCAAAACTCAAATTTTGATTTAGAACCATAAACCATGTTCAGAGGGGAATTTAGAAATTTTTGGACGTGTTGCATGTTTTGCAGAAATTCAAATTCAAACTGGAATTCAAATTAGACTCTAAACAGAAAAGAAATGGAAAAAGAAAAAAAGGAAAACCGGAAAAAAACTGGCCAGTGGGCCGAAACCCCAGCCGGCCCAGCAAACCCCCGCGCAGCCCGCCCCCGCGCGCGCCGCGCTGCCCCTCGCTGACGGGTGGGACCCGCCTGTCATCCCTAACCCCGCGACCCCGGACTTCTCCCCCGCGCGCGCGATCGCAACCGATCGGGAAACCGCGTCCCGCAGCCGAATTCTGGACCCTGAGGACTCTAACTCGATCACAACAGAACCACCGCCCTCCCCCGGCTATAAAAACAACCGATCCGATCAGTTTTTCTCACGCGATCGCCGATTTTCACTCCGGTGAGCACCGAGACTTCGCCGGTGAATTCTGGCCGATCTAAGCTCGGAAACTCTGATCTAACTCGTTGGTCTTGATCCACCGCCTCCGGGGAACTTTGCAGGTGCAGAAAACCCGAAGACTTACGGTGCAAATCCAGCTCCGACGAGCTTCGCCGTGGTTTTGCCTCGGACCTCGCCGCCGAGCACTTTCCAGGACCGCCGAGCTCGAGAAAACCCCCGAGGTGAGATCCCTGACCTCCCCTCTACCGATCTAGGCCATAAGATCACAGTTCTAGGCAGAATTCTCGAGGATCCGAAAGTTTCCGGCGAGATCGCCGCTTCCCGCCGCCGTGCGCCGCCGGCAGCGCCGCCCGCGCTCGATCAGAGCGACGTGGCCGCTTGTGCGCCGTTTATTTTAAATCGCACGGTAGACTTTAAAACCCCGCGTACCGGTTCGATGTTATAATCTCAGCCGTCGGTTTAAAATCAGACGGTCCACGTCAGCCCCGCGTTATAAAGACTGGAATTCTTACGTGCTACCCCCTGGGGTTCTCTGGAATTGAGAGCTAGCCCTGGAAACTTCAGATCTAGCCCCTGGAACTCCAGAAAATCATGTAAATTCATTTAAAAATCAGTTTTAGCCCCTAGACTTAATAGAAATTAAGAAAAACACCTCTGAAAAGTGTAGCTAGACCCCTGGAAATTATGAAAATAATATTATAGATCCTGTAATGGGGTGAATTCATTATTTTAGCCCTGTTTAGTATTTAATTTAGAAAATTGAATATGTAACTAGTGTTTAAATATTAAAAAGGGGGACAAACCTAATTGTCAAAATTATTAAAAACTTTCTCAGTACTTAGAAAACTTTGGAGTGAGATAAAAATATATTTTTGGGGCTGAAATAAATCTGTTTCATCTATTATTCACATTTAATAGTATAGGGACACATTTTTAAGTAAAGAATAGTTAAAGAAAAATAGGGAAAATAATTATGAAATAGTATACATCAGAAGCCAAGGTCAAAATATGATCTTAAATTATTTAGGACCAGAACCTAATCTGTTTAGGTAGTGTGTATTACTAATTTAATAATAAAATGCACAATTATGCATAAGAATATAAATCTGAAAATATAGAAACTAGTAAATGATAAATGGAGTTTCTAAAGTACAAAGAATTCAGTTTAGGGTTGATAGAAATTATGAAGGCACATATGGAGAAGAAAAATACTTTTCATACATACTTGGTAGTTTAATATATAAGGAATTTATTTAAAACTGAAACACACATATATACATGTATATATATATATATATAGAATATGTGAGTATAAAGATGAACACCAAAGTAGGAATCATACACATGTAAATAAAAGTGTATGCAAGCCCCAAATCAACACACATAGAGTATCCACAACACATAAAATGGTAAAGAAACTTTCATAAATGTGAATGTGTGGTTTGTATGAAGTAGAAGTGTGAACTATGTCTTATGATTGTTGTTTTTCTTTTGCTATGTGTGATGGTATGAAGTAGAACCTGTTCAAGAGCAAGCTATCAGTTTCCAAGATCAGGACTACCCATTTCAAGAGCAGCAAGAAGGAGGCAAGTGTCCTTGACCACTTTGATCCTATGCTAGGATGTGTAGATAGAATTATTTGCATTGTCAAATGAAATATGAAACCCATGCTAGGAAAGTTTCCCTAGAATTGCATTACCTTGTTTCCTTGTAGCTTGGGTTGGGATTTACTTTACCATGTCATTTATTTCCATGCATATGCTTAGCCATGCTTAGAATGGGGTATTTGGGACATGAGATCATCAGTTTATATTACCATACTCTTGAATGAGATATTGTGAGTTATGTAGAGGTAGGGATCAAGGCAAGTTGGATGTTTTGGTTGTGTGCTGGGTGCACGAGACTTGGGTTTGTGTTTAGTACTTGCCTGGATCCTAAGGACCGGTTCATGGAGCATGTAACCCGGCTTTACAGTGCCAACCACATGCTGAGATGGGGCAGCTTAGCCAATTAATTAGGTGTATCCCCGGCGTAGTATGGGTGTGTTGGATGGTGCGGGGAATAGGAGTCAGCTGGACTGCCATATGAACCGCAAGGCTCAAGAGGGGGCCACTGCAGCGGGGTTGGAGCCTCTTGTATGCTGTTAGGGGTGAAACCTCAGTGGGCCCACGCTCGTCGGGAATCCCTTTGTAAAGGCTTCGTAGTGATCTCTTGGCCACACACCTGGGAAGTGTGAATGTGGTTCGTAGCCACTGGCATAATGGAGGTTCTTTTAGTCCACCCGGCAACGGGGGATGAAATCACTACTTGTGGGTACAGTGGTACAAACTCTGCAGAGTCAAAACTGTCTTGACAGCCGTGCTCACGGTTAAGAGCGGCCTGGACTTATTCATGATTAGAGAATTGATGGTTTTGGAAGTTAAGCGGGGAGCTTAACATTGGAAATGATGATTATGGTTATTGGTTTATGATGATGGGATGGGAGATTTGGATCATTTCACCTGTGTAGTAATGTAGGTGCTTAATAAGCTAAGGTGATAGGTATTAATTGCGTAGTGCTTTAACCATGAGTTCAACCTCTCCTTGTTCTAGCCATGCATAATATAATTTTCCCACACTTGCTGAGTACCATTGGTACTCAACCTTGCATATTTGTTGGTTTATATTGCTGCTCAGGTCAAGATAATGAGGTGGTGTATAATGACCAAGATTTTGGACCCGAGGAAGGTTTTTAGGTTCATGAAGACCCCCGGGCAACACCTGTGATGGAGCCCTAAAGAATAATATTCCGCTGCTAGTTTATTTACTTGTGATGAAGCATTAGTGTTCATTGAGACATTTGTGATGTAAGACTTATTTATATTCGACACCTGGCTTGTAATAAATGATGCTTCACTATTTGTCATCACATGTATGAGAAAATGATCCTGGCATACATGTGATATTCACTTGGTTGTTCTTCGGAAAAACCGGGTGTGACAGTAAACATGATTAGGAAAATTTGGATTTTCAAAACCCGGTGGCTGCTTAACATAAACCTCCTCCTCTATGTAGCCATTAAGAAAAGCACTTTTAACATCCATTTGATATAACTTGAAACCTTTAGACGCCGCAAATGCTAATAAAATTCTTATAGCTTCTAATCTAGCAATAGGAGCAAATGTTTCATCAAAATCTAGACCTTCAATTTGAGTGAAACCTTGAGAAACCAACCTAGCTTTATTCCTAACCACAACCCCATCCTCTTTTTGCTTATTTTTAAATACCCATTTAGTTCCAACTAATGTGTGACCTTGAGGTGGAAGTACAAGTTTCCAAACATTATTTCTTTCAAAATTTTCTAACTCTTCTTGCATGGCATTAATCCAAGATTCATTAGTGAGTGCGTGTGATATATCCTTGGGTTCAAAAGAAGCAACAAAAGCAGAATGAGCATGAGAGTTTGGATCGCAAAACCTGGACCGAGTGACTCGTTCATGCAAGCTTCCAATGATTTGTTGTGGAGGATGACTTTTGAGTACTCGGAGGGGAGTAGACACTTCACAAGCACCTTCTTCTTCATGTTCGGACCTTTGATTAGTAGAGATTGTTGATTGAGGAAGGTCCGAACCAGCAGTAGTGACTGTTGGTGCTGGTTGTGGTGCAAAATCAGCAGCTTGATCGTTATTTACTTCCGAGTTTTCGGGCAGCAGCACCACTTCTTCATCTTCTTCAATAAAAATACTCTCCCCCTGCGGATATGGATCCGGACCTGCAATATCGGAGCTAGTACTTGGGCTAGCTTCATCAAAAGAAACCTTGCAAGTCTCCACAATTTTGTTAGTGTCAAGTAAAAGGACACGGTAGCCTCTAGTATGAGATGGATAACCAAGAAACATGCCATCAACAGATCTAGCTTCAAATTTATCATGATTACCATGTTTCTTAACAAAGCATTTGCAACCAAAAACCCTAAAGTGTGTAACACTAGGCCTATGTCCAAACCGGAGCTCATATGGGGTTTTTCCAAGCTTAGCACGCAAGAAAACACGATTTGAGACATAACAAGCGGTTGCAATTGCATCAGCCCAAAATTTCCTAGGAGTTTGATATTCATCAAGCATAGTCCTAGCCATCTCAACTAAGGTCCTGTTCTTTCTTTCTACGACACCATTTTGTTGTGGTACATAGGGTGAAGAGTATTGATGATCTATTCCATTTTCAGCACAAAAGTGATCAAAGGACTGGTTTTTAAATTCAGTTCTGTTATCACGTCTAATTGCTTTTAATGATCCTGGGTGATCAATAGATAATCTAAGAAATAAAGTTCTAAAATGACTAAAAGCTTCATTCTTAGATGCCATAAAATAAACCCAAGAATATCTGGAATAATCATCAACAATCACAAGCACATACCATTTACCTCCGAAGGATTGAAACACGTGCCGGACCTACCGTGTCAAGATGTAAAAGTTGTCCCGGTTCAGCTGTCATGGTCATTGTGAGAGGAGCATGTGAACCTGCAACAAACTTAGCATGTCTACAAGAAGAGCACACAATATCATTGTCCTTTTTAAGCTTCGGCAGCCCATGCACGCGATCGAGAGCACTAACACAAGCGAGATGATCAAAGCCTATGTGACCAAGTCTACGATGCCAAAAATATGGATCCTTTGTATCATTAGCAACTAGACACCGATGCTTAGAAGTTTACAAATCAAAATCAGATTTAAAAACTCTTCCAAACCTAGACATGTTAAACAAAAGCTCACCTTTTGAATCTACAACCTTGCAGCAATTTTTAGCAAAGCTAACCTCTAGATTTTCATCTAGCAATTGTGAAACCGAAAGCAAGTTGTATTTCAAATTTTTAACAAGTGCCACATCTTTCAAAGTGTAGAGATTGTTTTCTCTAACCGAACCTTTAGCAATTATGGGAGTAGAAGAGTTATCGGCGAAAGTAACATTTTCTACACGTGACACAAAAGAGAGAGAGGAGAACCATTCTTTGTTACCGGTCATGTGGCGTGAGCAACCTGAATCCACAATCCAAATGTTCTCCTTCCTCAAACGTGAAACCTACACAGCAGCAAAATACGTCGATGACTCAATACTGGGGTTAGTTAAAAGACTTTTAGGAATCCAGTACTGAGTCACACGACGTCCAGCAGGAATAACACGCGAAAGCTGAGAAGGTACAGCAGGTTTATGAGCCAAACATCAAAAATTTTTGTTCCCAACTACTGACTTAGAAGATGTGTTATATGTAGCAAAAAAAACAGTAGGTCCGGGAGCAAGTTTTTGACTCATTACAGCAGGTTGCAAGCTCCGAACATTCGGTCTAGCAGATTTTGCTTGGTTGTTATGTGATCTAGCAAGTATTCTTTGTTTCTTATCGTGTTTAGCTAGTCTATAACAAAAATCCATGACATGACCATCTCTACCACAGTAGGTACAATGAAAAATAACCTTATTATCATGTCTAGATGAGCAAGCAACACGTTTATTAGAACCCGAATGGGACAGTACTCCTGCAGATTTGAAAATCACCTATTTTTGTCTAGGAGCTGTTTGAATCAAACCGCTTCCTAATGACTTTACAACTTTAGGTGGGTGTGCCTTAGCATGAGCATGAGAATTAAAATCTAAACCAGTTTTATCATTACAAGACTTGGAAGAATTCAGCAGCAAGTTTAGGTTCTTATTTGCATTAGAAAACCGATCTAGTGTCCTATGCATGTCATCAAGTTTATTGGACAGATCAAAGCAGTTTTCACATGAAGTTTTTCCTTTTAGTTTGCAATTTGAACAATATTTAACTTCATGCACACGTAAATCATTGTTCAAAATAGAAATATCATTCATAGCATCATTTAGTTTCTTATTCAGATCATCACATGAAGAACAATGCAAATCAATTGTAGAACAACAAGCATCTTTCAAATTTTTATCATTAAGTGCAGCAAGCTCTTTGTTCTTTTCAATTTCAAGTTCAAGTTTATCAAGTGTAGATGCGTGTGCACTTCTTAAAGAGGATAATTGTTCATAAATTAAATCACATGAGGAACAAGAATCATCACTAGGAATTAAAGTTTTTAAACGATTAATTTCAGATTCTAGTGATTCAATTTTAGCAGCATTGTTCCTAAGTTTTTTATCCTTTTTCTTTAATATAACAGTGGCACGAGAAATAGCATCACACATTTCTTCGCAAGTGGGACATACCTCTTCATTGTCGCTGTTGTGTTCTGCCTCCTCGAAGCTTGAACTTGACTTGCTCGCCATGCAGCACATATTTGCCATAGCTTCTTCATCTTCATCACTACCAGTGTCCACATCACTTGAGCCGAAATCTTGAAGTGCAGAGATCATACTATGCACTATGTTGCGCATTGATAAATCTTTCTTCTTCTTATTCTTTGCAAACGATTTATTTGGCCTTGTTTGCTTTTCTTCACGTGAAGTCGGACCTGGAAGGTTAGGGCACTCCGTACGAAAATGTCCTGTCTTACCACATTCAAAACATCGTTGAGGTCCGGAGCTTCCTCTCCTTCTAGTTCTCACATTTTGCAATGCTTTTGAGAACCGAGTAGAGATGAGTGCAAGCTCCTCCTCTGGAAACTCTTCAATCTGTTCAAGGGTTAGAGAGGACAGCAAAGAGAGTGCACCACTAGATGATGATTGACTAGAACTTGACATGTCACGTTGCGAAACAAATGCAATAGACTTGTTGGGGGTTTTTACTTGAGATGATGTCAATTTCATGAGTTTTCAATTTAGAATAAAGCACATCTAAAGTAAGAGAACTCATGACAGCAGATTCACGAATAGATGTAACTTTCATCTCCCAAATTGACATATCTAATGCTCCTAACAATTGTCTAGCATTTTCAGCATCTGAAAAGTTAACATTGACACTACGCAAGTTGCTGAAAATTTTATTAAAGCGAGCAAAAAGGTCGTCAATTGACTCATCGGGTTGTATATCAAAACGCATGTATTCTTTCTTGAACATATCTGGCCTTACCTCGTTGATCGTATTGGATCCTTCATGGTAGTCACAAAGAGCTTTCCAAACATCATATGCAGATCGGAGGTGTGCAACACGGTCGAAGTCGCTTTGAGTCAATCCTTGGATGATCAAGTTGCGAGCCTTGTTGTTGTTGTCAACATCTCTCATGTTCGCAGCCGTAACTTGATCGTTGGGTGGTACATCAAAGTTCCGGTAGACCTTTTCCCATATGGCGAAGCCTTGCGCCTGTATGTAGGCCTCCATCCGCGCCTTCCAAACCTGAAAATCGATGCCATTGAACACACAAGGTTTTGCGGAGTACTTCTCCATGATGGTTAGTCAAAACATGTGCAAATCACAAAGATTAGAGCACCTTGGCTCTGATACCAATTGTAGGATCGAAGAGCACGTGAAAAGCTACCAGAGGGGGGTGAATGGTAGATTAAAACTTTTCGCAGCGGAAACAACAAAAACCCCTCAGCAAAAATCAATCGGTTAAAGAAACCGTGTGTGCAAGTGTTTTCAAACGTGTTTAACCGTGACAAATCAAGTAGAGAGGTAGAGAATCAAGTCACGGATCTAATGCAACAAGAATCACTTGAAAACACGAAGTAAAACTTGAGATACGATCAAAACATTAAACGAAGATCAATCTGTTCTACCCGATATAAAACAGATCTGCAACACTGCAAAGAAACTCGTGTATCTCAAAAACTACAGATCCTAAGCTCGTGAATATTTTACAGACGATAGATAATGGAGTTGTGAAGACAATCCAAAAAGAATCACCTCAATCGGATCTGTAAAACTTGAGTTATGAACGAAACACCGAAGCAACGTCGGTCTGTCCAGAAACTCGGCGAGAAAGACTTGACGAAAAACAAGTCGGACGAACAAGGCACAAAAGCTCCTCGAAACTATGAACTTTATTTAATAGAAACACAAGAGGAACAGCCCAAAGTTGCTTTATGGGAACTCCTACTAGCCAGCCCAAAGAGCACAAACTCTGGCCTCCCTTGCTTTTATAGCCAGCCCTCAGGCTAAACAATCCAATCTAGGACTCCTACTTCTAATTGGACTCGTATCCTAACTTACCATAACTGCTCAGGACTCTCCTATCCGCAGATAGAAGCAATTGTGAGACTTCCAAACACCTTAGGAATGTCCTAAACATTCCTAAAACAACTCAACTTCGTGCCTAGCACAAAATCCTATCATAACCAACTCAAATCTTCCATATTTGAGCCATATCCGACTCAGCCTCAGCCTGAGTACGCAATCCAGCCGTTTGGACCTTTCCGACCAATTCTTTACGTCCACTTCTCTTCATCACGCCTTGGAACAATGTTGTCACGTCCATGCAATCCTTGCACACGTGCAAACACCTTCCAACGACATACACGCAACCTTCATATGCACTGCCCTTGATCCAAACATGCTGCGCGACCTCCCGATCAACTCAACCACAGCTCCTCCCGAACTTGGTTGTTGGAACCTGATCTCCTCCCTGAGACTAGTCCAAGGATCCCGTCACCAGCCATGTCTTGAACTCAAGCAACACCTGCACATGAATAAACAACCAATTCTTCCGAGCACAAGTCCTCGACTTGACTCACGTTAGTTCGAAAACCACAACACCTTACATGAGCACGTCACATAAGCATGTTGCAAACCATATCAAATGATATCAGCCATAACCATCAACACACACCAAAAACTTAGCAAATTAATACTAAGCAAACCTTCCCATAAAGCAAGTTTGAAGCATTGCGAGTTAAAAGCAAAAACAAGACGCTGCAGTTCTACGAGTTGAACTTCACGGGAGCTCCCTAAAAACAAGCTCCGGACCTCACAGAAGCTCTCCGGACCTTGCAGGAGCTCTCCGGACCTTGCGTCGGACCTTGCCAACACTTGGCGGACCTAACAAAGAACTTGTCGGACCTTGCCACAGAAGAATGTTTTGGCAATATTCAAAACTTTGAATGTTAATGCTAACTTTTATCCTAATTGCCAATGTATTCAGCACACATAGGTCTCACATCCTCGACAACGCAGACCAGTGTGCAGTGTATGCTCTTCAAGAGTTCCATGGGCTCTTCCAGGGTGACCTCAGCGTTTCCGCCTATTTCGGCCGCCTGAAGGAGTTTGTGGATCTCCTTTGCGATGTCAGCCACTCTGTTTCGGACTCAGCCATGGTTATCAATGCATTTTGCGGACTGAGCTCTATGTTCAGTAATACGATATCTGTCTTGACAGCCTCCAAGCCACTGCCATTGTTCTTGTTCGTCCGTGACTATCTTCTGCAGGATGAGGCTCTCCAAGCCCACACGTCCAAGATGTTGGCCAGCTCTGCTCTACTGGCCACGGCCAAGTCGTCGTCAACATCCACAACTGCTACAACGCCAACGTCTTCTCAGCATTCTGACACACAAACGTCCAACCCCAACAAAAACGGGAATGGGTGTGGGCATGGTCGGCATCGCAAACAAGGCTCTGGATGTTCACAGAAAAAACAACCAGGGCACCGGAGCCAACAACAGTGCCGTCCCCGGCCCTACCGGCATCCGTGCTCCATGGGGTGCCCAGTATAACCCGTGGACCAGAGTTGGTCAAGCGTGGTCGATGTCTCTCTGGCGCCCGTCCATCCCGGGCATCCTTGTCCCGCGCCCCGGACATTACAACCAACAATCGTTGAGCGCAACCACAATGCTGGCCTACATCGACATGAGTGCCCACGGTGTTCAACAGGGGACGACGCCACCCGGTCTGGTGGCCGCTCTTCAGGCCCTCCCGCCACCCAGCCAGTATGACGGCAATGACTGGGTTCTTGACAACGGTGCGAGCTCACACATGTCCAACAACTCTGGTATGTTGTAATCCTCCTCCCCCACCACGCATTCTTCCAACACCATTGTTGGCAATGGTGCGCTCTTGCCTTTCTGCCGTATTGTAAAGGACCCAAATTTGGACGTGCTAAACTTTCATCAACTCCCACACCACAGCTAAAATTTTAGAAATCAAATGAACATAATTGAAGAGCAAGTAACAACCATCAATAGAAGACATAAGAGAAGAAGCCACACAATCCAAAAGTTGTAGTTCCAACATGCCATCTTTTATAGGATGAGCTCCCTAATAAGTTCCAAACATCCTTAGGAATGCTCATGCCAAGTTTCATGCAAATCCACGCATGTTTGGAGTACTTTTGGATACAATTATTAAAAGGACAGTTTGAATTCAGAATTCAAATTAAAACTACTTCTATCATATGGATTCAAAAGATCTATTTAGATTCAAACTCAGCATATTTTTCTAAGGTACTCCACCAAGTTTCATCTCATTTGGAGTTAATCTTGACAGTAGCTAATTTGCCCCATTCAAAACTGAATTTAAATTTCAGATTCAAGTTTGATTCAAATTCAGCAAAACCAGGTCTCCAATTTGATTCATTCAAATTCCCAAATATCCATTTTGTGGTTTAAGCAAATAAAAAGGGCATTGGGGTCTCAAATATTTGGAGCAGTACAAATTCAATTTGTGAGGACAAAATTTTGCACTGTGGGACCCATTGTTGGCCAGACTTGAGTTGAAACCGACTCACAGCGAGCTGCTTGAGCCCTCGGTGCTTCACGCGCGGCCGCCATGCAGGGATCACCACTGCCACCACCTATTTTGGGCATCTGGGTCGCCGATCAGCGCCGCACCCTCCTTATCTCATGCGCCAATCGACCGAGCAGTGATCACTTGCTCTTCGTTCGCTCCACGCACAAAAACATGCCACTCGTGTGTGCCGCACACCTCCACCATCGTCGACATGTTCCTGGTCATTTCACGCCGAGTTGCAGCCGTAGAAAGGATTCCGAGGTCCTCCTCTACCTCCTCGACACCAGCAACGGTCGTTCCTTCGCGCCTTTGCCGAGCACCGACGAGTTTCTTCTTCCCGGTGCCCTAGTTTTCCGTCACCACACCAACTCGTTGACCGGCCGACCCCGTCTAGCGTCCAATCATCCAAGCAGTCTCTGAGGTTCGTCTTCGACCGTCCTCGCTGTACTCCAACTTTAGAGCCATGCCGTAGACCACACCGGCCGGAATTTGGAGTTTATCCCCGGGGAGTTCTCTGAACAGACGGGAGGAAAACGTAAAATTCATCGTCTACACTCGGTTAGGATTCATCCGGGTCTAGAGTTAGCTTCTCAAGCTCACTGCGATCATCCTCGAGCAAACCATGATCAAAACCATCGACCCTAGCATCCGTTTGCTACAATTTTTTTGACCGCCGGCCAAAACACCTCGGGTCACCAGTGAGGTCTAGGTTGTGATCATTTTCACTGCCGTCTTGATCCATTTTTGTGATCTCCGAGTTGACCTGGTGCTGTAGGAGGCAACTGTCGATCATTTGAGGCTTTCCTGAGCTCTAGCAAGGTGACCGGAGTCCCTTCACTGCGGTTCACCGGTGTGAGCTACTTTCCGGTCATCCCCGGCCACCACCGACCTGACCAGCATATTCCCAGTGAAAAACTAGGCCCTAGCGGTGAGTTACACCGAGCTTGGTGCCGTGGAACGGCAGGCGGCGAGGCTCGCCAGAGTGCGCCGCGATGGGAAACTCAGGGGGGGGGGGGTGGGGGGACGCGAGGTAGACAAAGGGAAGGGGTCCCAACTGTCAGCCGCAGCAGCGTGCACGTACCAGCATGGGTTAATTTAAATTAAACCAGCGGGCCTGGTTGTCAATGGGGGTACCGCGGGAAATGGAATTTCCTGTGGGAGAACAAATCCGAATTCGATCCAAACTTTAGAAATCCATAACTTCTAAATGGATCGTCCAAATTTAGTCAAACAAATTTTGTTGTATTCATCTCTCTGAGTACTATCCAGCAGCACCATTTTCATTCCTTGAAAGTCCTTATTTTTTCATAATTAAATCCCTAAAGTTTAAACTGTTATAATTAATTACTAAAGATCCACTTGGTAGAAAATTCTCAAATTTGGTCAGGAACTTCCTTTTAATATCCTTGACTCATAAGACAAATTTCAGATCAATCCTAGTTCATTAAGTCCACTTAATTGTGGGATTAAGTGAACTGCTTTTGGGAAAATAGAAAATGTACAGAAACATTTTCAGAATTTTCCCAAATCTTCCCAAAGCCATAAATTTCTATAGGGTGCTTAGAAAAACATGAAACCACTTCCATTAGACTCATTATAAATTCTAGTTTCAAGAAAGAATAAATTTTCTTCATGAAAATCCAGAGAATACTTAGAGGCTCTAAAAATGACCTTTCATACATTTAATTGTACATAGCGCAATCGAGCTTTGATTCAAGTGAAATTTGGCCAATATTCTGTTTAGGTCTTCACCAATTCACTGTAAAAATTTCAAAGTCAATACTGCTGTATAGCTTAAGTTATAGTCTTTACATCTCCAATCAAGTCATTTGCATTTAAATTGATATGCATTCTTGATTTCATTACGTGTAGTTGCCAAAATCGTTGAAACCCTGGAGATCCTCGAGAGCATCCCTCCAGAGATTAACTTATTTGATGACTCACAGCAAGGCAAGCTACGGTTTGCATTAACACCATTCTTACAAAAGTTTTATTTGCACATTGGATATAGATTGTCTTGGACTTGTATGCATTAGGTCTTGGTATGCAAACTCCAAATGCATAGCCATCAATCCCAGGGGGTTCGAGTCCAGTTTAGACTCCTCAAGTAGACAATGCCATGCTCTAAATTGCATAGGATTTGGTACAAGTTGAGTAGTTGGAACTACTCGCAATGGTTAGGCTTAAGGGGTACACCACTGGGGTTTAGAGACAATTTATGAGAACATGACATGAACTTGAGACCAAGCAAAGGGTAGGAGCAGCAGGACTTTGGGGGCCTGTGAACCATAGATCTGCTTGTGTCAGTTGAGGACCGAGTCGTGTGTGGCCCTGTTGAACAAGCTTGACATGTACCGAAGACATAACGGGATTATGGGAACCGGTAAACCAATGTAATTCGGGTAGCTGGGTGTTGAGGCATTGCTTGCCATCCAGCAGAGGGGTTGCTTAAGGGCAGCAAGGTGTAAATCCGCTAGCGCGCACGTGGTTGCTCCGCGTAGGGACCACCTTCCCGGAACAGTAGGACCGGTTCAACAATTGGCTAACGGGTGAAAGATTTTCACGTACGACGTCCGGGATGTGTCCGTGGCAACATCGAGTATGGGCGTAAGTGACGTGTTTTTCGGGTGAACCCTGCAGGTGTAAATCGATTATAATCTCCGTCCCTCGGGGTCAGTGAGTACCACTTGTTCACTGTATCATGACGTAGATAAAGAAGAATGTTTTCATGGAAATAACCTGCTGTTTGATTAATTACTTGTGATGTTAAGTATTTGCTGTAGTATAGAGCAAATTAAAGTTCTTTTCCACCTTGGGCAAGTAGCATGGGAATGAAGCGTTTCTTGATTGATTGTGGATTTCCTATGTTGCTCGGCACAAGGGTATTAACAAGCTGCTAAAATATGAAAGTAAGATTTAAGTAATTAGGCGAGTCTTTCTTGAAAACTACCTTCCCTTGTATGGTTAAATTCCAGCACATAGAGTTGCATGACTTAGTGGTGTCGGGTAAGACTTGCTAAGCCTTCGTGCTCACTGCTTGTTGTTGAAGTCTTGCTGCAGGTGAGGACGTAGAGGAAGAGGTTCCCGATGAGGAGACGGGTCCCCCGGGGGGTTCTACCGTGGAACGGGAACCATGCACGCTTCCGTACTGATATTTGTGTCGTGCTGTTAGTAGAATCATGTTCACAGGCTGAACATGATACTTTTGCTTAGACTACGCTCGAGAGTGTAGACTAGGATATACACTACGTATGTTAAATGTAAATTAAATTCAGAAAACAGCTTGTGTAATAATGATTAAGCTTCCACTGTATGAAAATGTCATTGTCTTTATACGTGTCTTATCCGGTGTTGCGCAATACAACATCCCTCAGCGAGATCCTAGGATGTCGGAACCCCGGGTCCTCACATGTATCGGGCACACCACCATTGTCACTAATGCATCTCCACTCCATCTTAAGAATGTCCTCATCTCTCCTAACCTTGTCAAAGATCTTATTTCCATCCGTGCATTCACATGTGACAATTCTGTATCCATTGTTTTTGACCCTCTCGGCTTTTCAATCAAAGATTATCGAACAGGGATGACTCTACTCCGATGTGACTCCACAGGCAATCTGTACCATCTGCGCTAACCCACATCCAAGCCGACGATCCATCAAAGCTTCCTGGCCACCCTCAACACCAAGTTGTCACATGCACGTCTAGGCCATCCTGGCCACGGACAGTTGCAGCGCCTCCTTAGCACCTTCGACTTCCATTGCACCAAGGCCGACAGACGTGTTTGCGAGTCGTGCCAGACCGGCAAGCATGTCCAGCGTCCATTTGATGCGTCAAATAATGTTTCCTTTTTTCTCTTCCAACTACTACATTGTGATGTATGGACATCCCCAATTCCTAGTAATTCTGGGTTCAAGTTCTATCTATTTATTTTGGATGATTTCACCCATTTTACATGGACTTTTCCTTTGCGCCATAAATCTGATGTCCTGCTCACAATTATATCTTTCCACGCATTCTGTAAAGGCCTCAGTTTTTGACACATTCCAAAGTGTTCATCATCACACTCACACACACCTCATTTGAAGAAAGTTGATGAACACATTTGAAGAGCAAGTAACCATTATCAACATGATCATTAGAGAACAAACTCACACAATGCAAAAGTGGCATTTCCCACATGCATCATCTAGGGGCTGGACATATGAAAAACTCCTACACTTTGCTAGTAATGTCCATGCCAAGTTTCACCCAAATTCAAAACCTTTTTGAGGTACTTTTGGGTATAGCTAGAAAAAGGGTAGTTTGAACTAAAATTCAAATTCAAACTGTTTTTACCCCATGAATTCAAAAATGGGAGGCATATTCTCACTCAGCACATTTTTGTGAGCTCATACACCAATTTTCACTCCATTTGGAGTTGATCTTGACATGAGCTAGGTATAGAAAATTCAAATTTTATTTTAATTTCAAACAGAACATGTGCTGCAAATTTAGTCAAACCAAACCCAATTTGAACTCTAACCAATTCAAATGGCTCAGGGGTGAATAATTCAAATCACCATGGGCATTGTGGGGATTACTGTTTACAACAGTAATATGGAGTTAAGTTCAGAGGTTAAAAGGGGAGTGGGACCCACTTGTCAGCCACTGAAGAGAACTCAGCCGACTGAACACTGCACTCGGGTTCTTGCGCTGAACTGAGCTGCCGCCACGGCGAAGAAACGGCGAGGCCACCAGCTGCTTCTTGCCGCTCCCAGCCACTGAACCGACTCTCGGGGCCTTTATCTACATGCCCGAGCGGTCGCCGGTGCTCCCCACCATTGCCCCGACATGTTCTCGCCCAACAAACTGAAACTCCTCGCCGCCCAGTTGAGCTCTCAGTCCCTCATCGCCCGGCCGACCCAGTGATCCTCCCGGCGATCTGAGACCAGCACCAGGTGCGCCAAGCCATCCTCGACGCCCTCGCGCCGGTTCCAGGCCCGGAGCAGTTCTCTCCGAGCTCCACCGCGACGATCTTTCCTCTGCCGGTTCAGCTTGAGCCGCCACCGCGGGAACGATCCGTCCGGCCACCACAGCCTACCGTTCTCCGAGCTGTGAACAGCAAAGAGGTTCACCTTCAGTCCCTCTTCCATTTCCGCAAGCTCCGGCGGCATGACATAGATTGCTCACGCCGGAATTTCATGTTTTCGCGACGGTGTGCAAAAGTGGAGTCTGAACTGATCCGCGAAATTCCTAACCCACGCTGCACCACCCATCTCTCCTGGAGAGAATCACTTCTAGGTACCCGTGCGAGTCCATAGGAGCAGGAACCACGAAGAACCGTTGAGGGAAACCGCTGTTCTTCGAGTTTTAGGAGAAATCCCGATTTCCGGCCTAGGTCACACGGTGACAGCCCAACACAACCCTTCCCAAGCTCCGTAGAGCTCATGTCGACCTTTCCTAAGGTCCACTGGTGCTCGACGACCCTTAGCTCGATCGGTTGGGGTGCTAGGGAGGTCGGCCGACACGGCCGAAGTTCTCCCGAAGCTGCCGCTCGTCGCCGACCATGTGCCGGCCATTTTCATGACGAACTGAGCCCGGAATCATGTTTCCCGAGTGGAAGTAGGCAGGGGCGGCCAGAATCATGAAGTTTGGAGCACCACAGAGGCTGCCGGTGAGCTCTCCGGCGAGGTGTCGCGGCGGCAGAGCGAGGGGAGGGCGAGAGGTAGACGAAGGGGTGGGCCCCGGCCGTCAGCGACTCGGATTTTAAATCGGGATCGGTCTGCGGCTCAGATCTGGTGTGCTGGCGCACAAAAACTCCGTGGACCCCGGTGTGCCGTCGCTCCAGCGCTCAACACGTGTCCCCGTGGACCCACCGGCAGATTTGAACTTTTCCCAATTTTCAGATTTCATTCAAACTTCAAATCCTCATAACTTTGGCTAGGAAACTCCAAATCGAGTGAACAAAATTTTGTTGGATTCAGCTCTTTGAGTACTTTCTAGCAAATCAAGTTTCACTTCATGAAAATCCTTATTTTTCAAGAATTAATTCTTCAAAATTTAAAACGTTTGGAATTTTAACTGGAGAATCCTTTGGAGGAAAATTCTGAAATTTTGCTGGAATGTTTACAAAAATATCCCTGAACTACCATAAAAATTTCAGATCCATTTGAGCTCATTTGATCCACCTAATGATGTGATTAAAAAAACTATTCCAGAGAAAATGGAAAATGTTCAGAACCATTCTCAGAATTTCTCTGAAATTGTTTAGCTCATATCTCTAGCTAGGAACCTTCAAATTAAGTGTGACCAACTCCATTAGAACCCTCTGAAAATCTAGTTTTCAGAAAGTCATGAGTTGCTCCATGAAAACCCCTAGAACACCATAAGAGCTCCAACTAAGGTCAAGTACATAATTAATTGTGGGGAGCTCAAATGAGCTTTGCTGCAACTAAAACTTGGCCAAGTCTCTGTTTCTTCACAAGTTTCAATTCAATTCAAATGCATTTAAATTAATACATATACTTGTATATCATGTAGTCGCTAAGGTCGAGGAGGAACCAGAAGTCTTAGACTTCATCACTCCGGAAGAGCAGCTAGCCTACGACCAAGAGCAGCAAGGCAAGCTCCGGTTTGCATTAACCTTTTTACAAACTTTTATTGTTTTGAGCACTTACTTGAGTATCACTATTTGTTGCATTGGAGTCTTGTTTGAAAACCCAATTGCATAGCCAAGAAAGCCATGGGTGGGATTAGGATGGAAAACCCCGATTAGCTACTGCAATGCTAGTATAGTGTAGGATTCGGTACAAGTCGAGTAGTTGGAACTACTCGCGAGCATAGGCTAGAGGCACTCGACTCGGGTAGAGATAGCAAATGAAACACATGGCAAGAAAAATGAGACCGAGCGGAGAGTAAGGGCAACAGGACATTGGGGCCTGTGTGCTATAACTCCGCTTGTGTCGAATGAGGACCGAGCCGTGTGCGGGCCTGTTGGACAAGCTAGAACAGTACCGAAGACCTACCGGCTATATGGGAACCGGTAAACTGATGTAACTCGGGTAGCTGGGTATTGAGGCATTGCCCGTCGTTCAGAGGGTAGGTTCAGAGCTTGAGGTGTAAATCGGCTGGCGCCACTGAGATGCGCGTGCAGAGACCTCTTGCTCGGGACGATGGGACCAGTTCAATAGTTGGCTGACGGGTGAAAGGTGGTTGCATACGGCGTCCGTGATGGTTGCTGTAGGCAACATCGAGTACGGGCGTACGTGAGGGTTATTCGGGTAACCCTGCAGGTGTAAATCGATTATAATCGCCGTCCCTCACGGTCAGTAAGTACCATTTGTTCACTGTACGGTGACGTAGAAAGAACAGGCTAGTTACATGTTAAAATGTTGCTGATTGAGAGATGAACTTTGATTGTTAATGATTTGCTGTAGTTTATTGCTAATTAAAGTTCCTTTCAACTTTGGGAAAAGTACATGAGAGAAATGCATTTCTTGTTTGATTGAGGCTCTCTCATGTGCCTTAGCGTAAGGTTCTCCAAAACCTGCTGCTAAAACTTGAAAGTAAGGTTCCACTAATTAGGCGAGTCCTTGCAACTTATTTTACCTCATGTAACCCATCACCCTCCATGTAGAAGTTTCATGTTCAGGAGAGACAGGTCAGTCTTGCTGAGCCTTCGTGCTCACTGCTTGTGTTTGAAGCTTTTGCAGGGTTCTATGAGGAGGGGACTCCCGAGGAGGAGACGGAACCCCCCGGAGGGGAACCCCGTCAACTGGGAGTTGTGCATGCCGCCGTGTTAGTGTGTGTGCGTGCTAGCGGAGACACGTTCACGGGCTGAACGTGAACTCGATGCATAGTCTACGCCCGTGAGTGTAGACTGAACACATTTTGTTGTAAAAATGTTCATAAACCTGTTTATGTAATAAAACTTTGCTTCCGCTTTGTACCTTTGATGTGTGTTATCCGGTGCTGTGCAACGCAGCACCCCTCAGCATGATCCTGGCTCGACAAGACCGTGGGGTCGTGTCAGCATTGGTATCAGAGCTCGCTTGAGGTTTAACGCAATACAAAGGTCATCTTTTTCAAAAATCCAGTGAGGAACGAGTTAGTAGCCCATATAAGGATGTTATTAGTGTATAGAAAGTGGCATACTAACCTATTTGCTTATGTCGAAAAATTGTGCATCTCGGGACGCCTTATGTCTTGGGGGGTGCACGTAAGCGCTGTCCACCAGTGCGCATAAGCTGAAGGGTGGAGCCCCACGGGTGGCAGGTAACCCGACCCGCTTTAATATCCTCTACGACTTCATGTCGTTTGGGGTATTCGAGCAACGTCTGTCCCTGGTGTGCTTGGTGCAATTTGGGAGACCCCGTCACGTGGTCAGTAACGTGAACACGTAGCTCAAGGCGTGTTTGGCTTGAGAACATCCGGGCGAGTGATGACGGCCGGGTGTACGAACTGTATGGATACCGGTCTCGGTGTGCAGCCGAGTCTGATGATTGTGTGAGTTATCTGCAGGTAGTCTAACCACGAAATGGTAGACGTGTAGCATCCGTGTGCGAGTGACGCTTAGTGCCACTGAAATAACGAAGCCATCTAAGTCCGGTATAGGTTTTTCTTTGTGAGGACGTAGTACAGACATGATCTGGTGACGCATTGACGTCACACCCCATTAAATGAGCAACTTCATTATAAATCTTGTAAATTTTAATCCAAAGCATTAAAACTTAATGTAACTCCTTTCCTTAATCAGGATATTCAAAGTTAACAAGTTTTCAACGTATAGGCTGCTAAAGACAGAGCCCCCTGTTTTCAGCTGAATTAAGGCTGAAGTTAATCTGAGGTTAGAGATTGAGTTATTTCACGGTTGGGGTCATATGATACACTTCTGGAAAGCTTTGGAAGAGCTTTACAACTTTTCTATTGAGGTCCAGAGGTGTTTCTGTGAGACCTATGTGTGCTGAATACATAGGCAATTAGGATAAAAGTTAGCATTAACATTCAAAGTTTTGAATATTGCCAAAACATTCTTCTATGGCAAGGTCCGACAAGTTCTTTGTTAGGTCTGCCAAGTGTTGGCAAGGTCCGACGCAAGGTCCAGAGAGCTCCTGCAAGGTCCGGAGAGCTTCTGTGAGGTCCGGAGCTTGTTTTTAGGGAGCTCCCGTGAAGTTCAACTCGTAGAACTGCAGCGTCTTGTTTTTGCTTTTAACTCGCAATGTTTCAAACTTGCTTTTATGGGAAGGTTTGCTTAGTATTAATTTGCTAAGTTTTTGGTGTGTTTTGGTGGTTATGGCTGTTATCATTTGATATGGTTTGCAACATGCTTATGTGACGTGCTCATGTAAGGTGTTGTGGTTTTCGAACTAACGTGAGTCAAGTCGAGGACTTGTGCTCGGAAGAATTGGTTGTTTATTCATGTGCAGGTGTTGCTTGAGTTCAAGACATGGCTGGTGACGGGATCCTTGGACTAGTCTCAGGGAGGAGATAAGGTTCCAACAACCAAGATCGGGAGGAGCTGTGGTTGAGTTGATCGGGAGGTCGCGCAGCATGTTTGGATCAAGGGCAGTGCATATGAAGGTTGCGTGTACGTCGTTGGAAGGTGTTTGCACGTGTGCAAGGAGTGCATGGACGTGGCAACATTGTTCCAAGGCGTGATGAAGAGAAGTGGACGTAAAGAATTGGTCGGAAAGGTCCAACCGGTTGGATTGCGTACTCAGGCTGAGGCTGAGTCGGATATGGCTCAAATATGGAAGATTTGAGTTGGTTATGATAGGATTTCGTGCTAGGCACGAAGTTGAGTTGTTTTAGGAATGTTTAGTACGTTTCTAAGGTGTTTGGAAGTCTCACGATTGCTTCTATCTGTGAATAGGAGAGTCCTGAGCAGTTATGGTAAGTTAGGATACGAGTCCAAATAGGAGTAGGAGTCCTAGATTGGATTGTTTAGCCTGAGGGCTGGCTATAAAAGCAAGGGAGGCCAGAGCTCTCATGTGTAGAGAACTTTGGGCTGTTCATCTTGTGTTTCTATTGAATAAAATTTATAGTTTCGAGGAGCTTTTGTGCCTTGTTCGTCCGACTTTTTTTTCGTCAAGTCTTTCTCGCCGAGTTTCTGGACAGACCGACGTTGCTTCGGTGTTTCGTTCATAACTCGAGTTTTACAGATCCGATTGACGTGCTTATTTTTGGGTTGTCTTCACAACTCAATTATCTATCATCTGTGAAATTTTCACGAGCTTCGGATCTGTAGTTTTTGAGATACACGAGTTTCTTTGCAGCGTTGCAGATCTGTTTTATATCGGGTAGAACAGATTGATCTTCGTTTAATGTTTTGATCGTATCTCAAGTTCTACTTCGTGTTTTCAAGTGATTCTTGTTGCATTAGATCCGTGACTTGATTCTATACCTCTCTACTTGATCTGTCATGGTTAAACACGTTTGAAAACACTTGCACACATGGTTTCTTTAACTGATTGATTTTTGTTGAGGGGTTTTTGTTGTTTCCGCTGCGAAAAGTTTTAATCTACCATTAACCCCCCCCTCTGGTAGCTTTTCACGTGCTCTTCGATCCTACAATTGGTATCAGAGCCAAGGTGCTCTAATCTTTGTGATTTGCACGTGTTTTGACTAACCATCATGGAGAAGTACTCCGCAAAACCTTGTGTGTTCAATGGCATCGATTTTCATGTTTGGAAGGCACGGATGGAGACCTACATACAGGCGCAAGGCTTCGCCATATGGGAAAAGATCTACCGGAACTTCGATGTACCACCCAACGATCAAGTTACGGCTGCGAACATGAGAGATGTTGACAACAACAACAAGGCTCATAACTTGATCATCCAAGGATTGACTCAAAGCGACTTCGACCGTGTTGCACACCTCCGATCTGCATATGATGTTTGGAAAGCTCTTTGTGACTACCATGAAGGATCCAATATGATCAAGGAGGTAAGGCAAGATATATTCAAAAAAGAATACATGTGTTTTGAGATGCAACCCGGTGAGTCAATTGACGACCTTTTTGCTCGCTTTAATAAAATTCTCAGCAACTTGCGTAGTGTCAATGTTAACTTTTCAGATGCTGAAAATGCTAGACAATTGCTAGGAGCATTAGATATGTCAATTTGGGAGATGAAAGTTACATCTATTCGTGAATCTACTGTCATGAGTTCTCTTACTTTAGACGTGCTTTATTCTAAATTGAAAACTCATGAAATTGACATCATCTCACGTAAAAACCCCAACAAGTCTATTCCATTTGTTTCGCAATGTGACATGTCTAGTTCTAGTCAATCATCATCTAGTTTTGCACTCTCTTTGCTGTCCTCTCTAACCCTTGAACAGATTGAAGAGTTTCCAGAGGAGGAGCTTGCACTCATCTCTACTCGGTTCTCAAAAGCATTGCAAAATGTGAGAACTAGAAGGAGAGGAAGCTCCGGACCTCAACGATGTTTTGAATGTGGTAAGACAGAACATTTTCGTACGGAGTGCTCTAATCTTTCAGGTCCGACTTCACGTGAAGAAAAGCAAACAAGGCCAAAGAAATCGTTTGCAAAGAATAAGAAGAAGAAAGATTTATCAATGCGCAACATAGTGCATAGTATGATCTCTGCACTTCAAGATTTCGACTCAAGTGATGTGGACACCGGTAGTGATGAAGATGAAGAAGCTATGGCAAATATGTGCTGCATGGCGAGCAAGTCAAGTTCAAGCTCCGAGGAGGCAGAACACAACAGCGACGATGAAGAGGTATGTCCCACTTGAGAAGAAATGTGTGATGCTATTTCTCGTGCCACTGTTATATTAAAGAAAAAGGATAAAAAATTTAGGAACAATGCTGTTAAAATTGAATCACTAGAATCTGAAATTAATCGTTTAAAAACTTTGATTCCAAGTGATGATTCTTGTTCCTCATGTGATTTGATTTATGAACAATTATCCTCTTTAAGAAGTGCACACGCATCTACACTTGATAAACTTGAACTTGAAATTGAAAAGAACAAAGAGCTTGCTGCACTTAATGATAAAAATTTGAAAGATGCTTGTTGTTCTACAATTGATTTGCATTGTTCTTCATGTGATGATCTGAATAAGAAACTAAATGATGCTATGAATGAGATTTCTATTTTGAACAATGCTTTACGTGTGCATGAAGTTAAATATTGTTCAAATTGCAAACTAAAAGGAAAAACTTCATGTGAAAACTGCTTTGATCTGTCCAATAAACTTGATGACATGCATAGGACACTAGATCGGTTTTCTAATGCAAATAAGAACCTAAACTTGCTGCTGAATTCTTCCAAGTCTTGTAATGATAAAACTGGTTTAGGTTTTAATTCTCATGCTCATGCTAAGGCACACCCACCTAAAGTTGTAAAGTCATTAGGAAGCGGTTTGATTCAAACAGCTCCTAGACAAAAAGAGGTGATTTTCAAATCTGCAGGAGTACTGTCCCATTCGGGTTCTAATAAACGTGTTCCTTGCTCATCTAGACATGATAATAAGGTTATTTTACATTGTACCTACTGTGGTAGAGATGGTCATGTCATGGATTTTTGTTATAGACTAGCTAAACACGATAAGAAACAAAGAATACTTGCTAGATCACATAACAACCAAGCAAAATCTGCTAGACCGAATGTTCGGAGCTTGCAACCTGCTGTAATGAGTCAAAAACTTGCTCCCGGACCTACTGTTTTTTGTGCCACATATAACACATCTTCTAAGTCAGTAGTTGGGAACAAAAATTTTTGATGTTTGGCTCATAAACCTGCTGTACCTTCTCAGCTTTCACGTGTTATTCCTGCTGGACGTCGTGTGACTAAGTATTGGATTCCTAAAAGTCTTTTAACTAACCCCAGTATTGAGTCATCGACGTATTGTGCTGCTGTGTAGGTTTCATGTTTGAGGAAGGAGAACATTTGGATTGTTGATTCAGGTTGCTCACGCCACATGACCAGTAACAAAGAATGGTTCTCCTCTCTCTCTTTTGTGTCACGTGTAGAAAATGTTACTTTCGCCGATAACTCTTCTACTCCCATAATTGCTAAAGGTTCGGTTAGAGAAAACAATCTCTATACTTTGAAAGATGTGGCACTTGTTAAAAATTTGAAATACAACTTGCTTTCGGTTTCACAATTGCTAGATGAAAATCTAGATGTTAGCTTTGCTAAAAATTGCTGCAAGGTTGTAGATTCAAAAGGTGAGCCTTTGTTTAACATGTCTAGGTTTGGAAGAGTTTTTAAAGCTGATTTTGATTTGTCAACTTCTAAGCATCGGTGTCTAGTTGCTAATGATACAAAGGATCTATATTTTTGGCATCGTAGACTTGGTCACATAGGCTTTGATCATCTCGCTCGTGTTAGTGCTCTCGATCGCATACATGGGCTGCCGAAGCTTAAAAAGTACAATGATATTGTGTGCTCTTCTTGTAGACATGCTAAGTTTGTTGCAGGTTCACATGCTCCTCTCACAATGACCATAACAGCTGAACCGGGACAACTTTTACATCTTGACACAGTAGGTCCGGCACGTGTTCAATCCTTCAGAGGTAAATGGTATGTGCTTGTGATTATTGATGATTATTCCAGATATTCTTGGGTTTATTTTATGGCATCTAAGAATGAAGCTTTTAGTCATTTTAGAACTTTATTTCTTAGATTATCTATTGATCACCCAGGATCATTAAAAGCAATTAGAAGTGATAACGGAACTGAATTTAAAAACCAATCCTTTGATCACTTTTGTGCTGAAAATGGAATAGATCATCAATACTCTTCACCCTATGTACCACAACAAAATGGTGTCGTAGAAAGAAAGAACAGGACCTTAGTTGAGATGGCTAGGACTATGCTTGATGAATATCAAACTCCTAGGAAATTTTGGGCTGATGCAATTTCAACCGCTTGTTATGTATCAAATCGTGTTTTCTTGCGTGCTAAGCTTGGAAAAACCCCATATGAGCTCCGGTTTGGACATAGGCCTAGTGTTACACACTTTAGGGTTTTTGGTTGCAAATGCTTTGTTAAGAAACATGGTAATCTTGATAAATTTGAAGCTAGATCTGTTGATGGCATGTTTCTTGGTTATCCATCTCATACTAGAGGCTACCGTGTGCTTTTACTTCACACTAACAAAATTGTGGAGACTTGCGAGGTTTCTTTTGATGAAGCTAGCCCAAGTACTAGCTCCGATATTGCAGGTCCGGATCCATATCCGCAGGGGGAGAGTATTTTTATTGAAGAAGATGAAGAAGTGGTGCTGCTGCCTGAAAACTCGGAAGTAAATAACGATCAAGCTGCTGATTTTGCACCACAACCAGCACCAACAGTCACTACTGCTGGTTCGGACCTTCCTCAATCAACAAGCTCTCCTAATCAAAGGTCCGAACATGAAGAAGAAGGTGCTTGTGAAGTGTCTACTCCCCTCCGAGTACTCAAAAGTCATCCTCTACAACAAATCATTGGAAGCTTGCATGAACGAGTCACTTGGTCCAGGTTTTGCGATCCAAACTCTCATGCTCATTCTGCTTTTGTTGCTTCTTTTGAACCCAAGGATATATCACACGCACTCACTAATAAATCTTGGATTAATGCCATGCAAGAAGAGTTAGAAAATTTTGAAAGAAATAATGTTTCTAAACTTGTACCTCCACCTCAAGGTCACACATTAATTGGAACTAAATGGGTATTTAAAAATAAGCAAAGTGAGGATGGGGTTGTGGTTAGGAATAAAGCTAGGTTGGTTGCTCAAGGTTTCACTTAAATTGAAGGTCTAGATTTTGATAAAACATTTGCTCCTGTTGCTAGATTAGAAGCTATAAGAATTTTATTAGCATTTGCTGCATCTAAAGGTTTCAAGTTATATCAAATGGATGTTAAAAGTGCTTTTCTTAATGGCTACATAGAGGAGGAGGTTTATGTTAAGCAGCCACCGGGTTTTGAAAATCCAAATTTTCCTAATCATGTTTACAAACTGTCCAAAGCCTTGTACGGTCTAAAACAAGCCCCTAGAGCATGGTATGATAGGTTAAAAACATTCTTACTTGAAAAGGGGTTTACCATGGGCAAGGTTGATAAAACTCTTTTTGTACTTAAGCATGGCAATGACTCATTATTCGTTCAAGTGTATGTGGATGGTATTATCTTTAGTTGTGCTTCTCATGATCTCGTGTCCAAGTTTTCAGCTATGATGAGTTCAGAATTTGAGATGAGTATGATGGGAGAACTCACATACTTTTTGGGGCTGCAAATCAAGCAAACAAAAGAAGGAACTTTTGTGCATCAAACTAAGTATACAAAGGACCTTCTTAAGCGCTTCAACATGGTCAAATGCAAGCCTCTTCGGACACCAATGGGAATAGCAACAACACTTGAACTTGACGAAGATGGTGACCCGGTCGATAAAAAAGAATACAGAAGTATGATTGGATCACTTTTGTATCTCACGGCGTCAAGACCGGACATACAATTCAGCGTATGTCTTTGTGCACGTTTTCAAGCTTCTCCACGTGATTCACATCGCCAAGTTTTAGCGGGCATGTTCACTTTACATGAACGGCCCACTTTCATTATGTTTGATTCCGGGGCCACCCACAATTTTATTAGCAGAGACTATGTGCTGAAGAATAATCTTCCATTTAGCACCGTTAAGCATCCGTTTCATATCAGCTCACCCGGAGGCAAGATATCAACAGATGAGATGGTCTCACGAGCACCTTTATGTTTGGGTGGGAACATCTATCCTGCGAGCCTTATCATACTCAAAGGCCAAAGGATTGATATTATCTTGGGGATGTCATGGTTGACACATTATGGAGCTATCTTTGACATTAGCTCTCGGACTGTCCAACTGAATTCCCCAATACACGGTTTGCAACACATTGAAACTTGTGGATCCATCACAACAAGTTGCAGCAGTGCATCAGATTGAAGCTCCTAAGCTTGAGGATATTCCAGTGGTATGTGAATATCCAGATGTGTTTCCCGAAGACTTGCCGGGCATGCCGCCCGAACGTGATGTAGAGTTCAAAATTGAACTAGCACCGGGAACAACACCTATTTCTCGGCGACCATACAAAATGGCACCGAAGGAGCTAGCAGAATTGAAGGAGCAGCTTAATGACCTCATGGACAAAGGTTTTATACGCCCAAGTTCATCACCTTGGGGCTGTTCCGCACTCTTCGTGAAGAAGAAGGACGAGACTTTGAGACTATGCGTAGATTATCGT
Source organism: Neostapfia colusana (assembly GCA_030760725.1). Lineage (NCBI taxonomy): Eukaryota > Viridiplantae > Streptophyta > Magnoliopsida > Poales > Poaceae > Neostapfia > Neostapfia colusana. The sequence goes on along the minus strand of JASWHV010000005.1, from coordinate 29,831,725 downwards.
CCACTGAATGCTGTCACTATCAAGAATAAGTATCCACTACCGTGCATTGATATTTTATTTGACCAACTAGTGGGTGCTAAGGTATTTTCCAGATGGATCTTCGGTCCGGGTATCACCAGATAAAAATCCGGGCAGAAGACGTACCTAAGACGGCGTTCTCGACAAGATATGGTCTTTATGAATACCTTGTCATATCCTTTGGATTGACCAATGCTCCTGCTCATTTTATGTATCTCATGAACTCTGTGTTCATGCCGGAGTTAGACAAGTTCGTCGTGGTTTTCATCAACGACATTTTGGTCTATTCAAAGTCAGAAGAAGAACATGCTGAACATTTGCGTATTGTACTCCAACGCTTGAGAGAACACAAGCTATATGCAAAGTTCAGTAAATGTGAGTTTTGGATCAGCAAAGTGCCGTTTCTTGGGCATATTATTTCAGCGGAAGGCATCGCTGTGGACCCAAGTAAAATCGAGCAAGTGCTGAATTGGAAATCTCCAACATCTGTTCATGAAGTGAGGAGTTTCCTAGGTTTAGCGGGTTATTACCGGAGATTCATTCCAAACTTCTCCAAAGTCGCTAAACCTATGACGGAGCTGTTGAAGAAAAGCACCAAGTATGATTGGAGCAATTCATGCGAACAAGCTTTTCAAACTTTAGTGAAGTATCTCACTACAGCTACAGTTTTGGCCCAGCCAGACGCCACGAAGCCGTTTGATGTTTATTGTGATGCATCCGGCATTGGTTTGGGTTGTGTGTTGATGCAAGAAGGACGTGTGGTCGCGTATGGATCCTGACAACTCAGGGGTCATGTGCAGAATTACCCGACACACGACCTTGAACTAGCTGCAGTGGTCCTAGCATTGAAAATGTGGAGACATTATCTACTAGGCAATCTAGTACATCTCTACACTGACCACAAAAGCTTGAAGTACATCTTCACACAGAAAGAACTGAACATGAGGCAGCGAAGATGGCTCGAATTGATCAAGGATTACGAACTTGAAATTCATTACCATCCGGGCAAAGCGAATGTGGTTGCCGACGCACTTAGTCGGAAAGCCCACGTTCACCATTTAGCCATGGACGCACATGAAGAAGGAGAACCAAGCCTGCGCTTAGTTCCCTATTATCGCTGTTCAACCTCGCTCTTATTCCTACAATCCGAGATAAGATTGTAGAGGCTCAGAAGAGAGACAGAGGTATGTCTTACATCCGGAGGAGAGTGGACAGCGGTGAGTTGAAAATGTTCTGCAAAGATGAAGAGGGTACGCTCTGGTTTAACAACCGAATAGTTGTACCCCGGGATATGAAATTGCGGAGGAAGATATTGGATGAAGCGCATTTATCCAAGTACTCCATTCATCCAGGAAGCAACAAGATGTATCAGGACTTAAAATCTAAGTTCTGGTGGACACGGATGAAGAGAGAGATTGCGAAGTACGTATCCGAGTGTGATACGTGTCGGCGGGTTAAAGCCGACCATATGAGGAAAGCCGGACCACTTCAACCGCTGAAGGTTCCAGCATGGAAGTGGGAAGACATAAGTATGGACTTCATCGTCGGTTTACCCATGAACAGCAACAAGCATGATTCTATTTGTGTAATCGTCGATCGTTTCACCAAGACAGCTCATTTTATTCCAGTCCATACCAAATATGTGGCAAAGAAGTATGCGGAGCTGTTCATCTCGAGAATCGTGTGTTTACACGGGGTTCCCCGCACCATCGTGTCTGACCGAGGTGCGTTGTTTGTATCCAGATTTTGGGAGCAACTGCATGCTTCCTTGGGAACTAAGTTAATTCGGAGTTCAGCGTATCATCCGCAAACTGATGGTCAAACGGAGAGGATAAATCAGATTATGGAGGATATGCTACGGGCATGTGTCATCAACCATGGGAAGAATTGGGATGACCATCTACCGTTAGCAGAATTCTCGTATAATAATGGTTATCAATCCAGCATCAAAATGGCCCCGTATGAAGCTCTTTATGGCCGGAAGTGCCACACACCGCAGAATTGGTGTGAGTCCGGCGAGAGAGTGGTCTACGGGATTGATCTTGTGAATGAAGCCGAGTAACGAGTGCGAGTGATCCAAGCCAATTTCAAGGCTGCTCAATCTCGGCAGAAGAGTTATGCAGACAAACGACGTCGACCTCTTCACTTCGACATCGGGGACCATGTGTATCTTCGTGTCTCTCCTATGAAAGGGGTTCATCGTTTCAGAGTGAAGGGAAAGCTTGCTCCGCGATTCATTGGGCCGTTTGCTGTCACTGAGATATGCGGACCCGTGGCCTATCGTCTGGAGTTACCGGCGTCACATTCGGGCATTCACAATGTTTTCCACGTCTCTCAGCTGCGGAAATGTCTTAAGTACCCAACCGCAGTTCATATGGAGAACATTGAGGATCTTCAACCGGATCTCACTTATTCTGAGTATCCGATACAGATTATTGACGAGAAGACTCGTGCCACAAGAAATCGGACATTGCGATTTTACAAAGTCTTGTGGAGCAACCACACCGCTGATGAAGCTACGTGGGAAAGCGAGGATTTTCTCCATTTAAATTTTCCCGACTTGTTTGTACCATATGTCCAGTAGTCGTTCTCCCTTCTTCTTTCCGTTGTAATCTCGGGACGAGATTCTTTTAAGGGGGGAGGAATGTAACAGCCCTAACTTTTGTAAAGTTTGATTTCAACTTATGAAACAACGTTAAGGCGAAGAAAGGCTATAATTGTGTCACATGAAATGATGAACACAAATATGGACAGGTGAGGGAGTTAAAAATTTTCTCTAGCCTATGCTCAACACATGTTAACCTAGGGGAAAGAATTACACTCCCAAAAACTCAAACTCATGTGCACCCTTTTCTATGAGGAGAGTGGAGGAAATTTAAACACAATTTTAATCCTTTTAAAAGGATTCATATTCAGATTTCCAAATACATGCAAATGAATTCACCAATGCTATTTCCAGGTATTAAGGAGCTTCTGGTCCAAATTGGAATAATTTTGGAGCTCGTATACTATTTATTCCGAGGATTAAATGAGGGCACGTTTAAATTCAAACTTAAATTTGAATTTTGAACCAAACAAACTCAATTTAAAAATCTGATTTCATATTTGAGTTCCTCATAAATATTTTGTCCTATCCTCCAAGTTTGGTCAAATTTGGAGCTCGTTTGCTATTTTATCCGGAACCGGAGGATAAGAGGGGGGACATGGGGCCCACATGTCAGTAGACTTGAGACTGAAGGCTTCTCTGTTTCACTCGGGCAGCACACGCGTGACAGCTCCTGCTCACCGGCGTCAACCGACGTACCACAGCGCCAGCTCCTTCTTCCCTCGTGGGCTCGGTCTGATCCTCACACCGAGAGAGTGCACGAAGCCAATTCAACTTTTCTCCCCTGCTCGGTCTGCTCCCGTGGGTTTCTCTCCCGAGCAGAACACAACCAGCGCCCTTGTTTCTTCTCCGGATTACCCAGCCACCTAGCACCAGATGCTTGAGGTCTCCACAGCAAAGACCTTCGCCCATGAGTGCTCTGGCCGGCTAGCACCCTTCCTCCGCTGTTCCATGCTTGCTGGCGCCTAGAAACAGCGAGGTTTCCTCTGCTCCCGAGCTCAAACTGGAGGAACTGAAACTGGACGCCGTGGACAGCCCAAACCAGGAGGGTTCACGCCCAAGCAAGCCACCCCTTCTGTGCACCTAAAAAGTCTAGTTGCTCACCTCCAAAGCTCAGCCCGAGCCATTGATCACAGAGGGAGAATTTCAAGTTTTTCTCCCGGGCGGCAGAAACGGACCTTGAGGTAAGGAATTGTAAAATTCGTCCTCAAATCGTGCTTGTTGGGTCTCAAACTTCACACACAGGATGTTAAATGCCTAGCACACCACCTCCATCGATTAAAGACCAAGAAATTGAGTGTAGAGTGAGCAATCCGAGCTCTTTTAGAGGGTATGCCGCTGGACCCTATCGGGCGCACGATGCCGATAGGTTTAGAGCCCTCTCCAGCTTGTTTAGACCTCATGCCGGTCTTCTACATGATCCCCTGGTGCTGTAGAGCCCAAGAACCGACCATTTGGTGGAGAATTCACCGTGCAATACCTCGCCGGAGCCCTAGGGTTTGCTGTGGCCGGTGCACACTGTTTTCCGGCGAGTTTTAGCCGCCGGCGACCTCACCAACGTGTTCAGCATGGGGAAATATGGGGGGCGGCCAGCAGGGGGTCTGGAGGTGGCTGGGAACTGGTTTTCCGGCGACCTCACCGGAGGGGGCCGCCACTGGTGTGTTTGGCGCGAGTCTGGAGGTTAGGGATGACAGGTGGGACCCACTGTCAGCATTTAAACATTTTCCAGATTTTCCCACTTTAGTTCAAACTTTGGAGAGCCATAACTTTGTGTAGGAGTGTCCAAAAATTGTGAAACAAATTTTGTTGGATTCCTCTCAAAGAGTACTATCCAGGGGTGCAGGCCAATGTTTATGAGAGTGTAAGGGCCTCAGTTTTTGACACACATTTGCAGTGTTCATCACCACACCACACACCTCATTTGAGGAAGGATGATGAACACAAATGAAGAGCAAGTAACAATTATCAACATGCTCATTAGAGAACAAACTCACACATTGCCAAAGTGGTATTTCACACATGTGATATAGGTGGGCTGGACATATGAAAACTCCTACACTTTGCTAAGGATGTCCATGCCAAGTTTCACCCAAATTCCAAACCTTTTTGAGGTCATTTTGGGTACAGTTAGAAAGAGGGCAGTTTGAAACCATATTCAAATTCAAACTGTTTTTATCCCATGAATTTAAAAGTGGGAGGCATATTCTTACTCAGCACATTTTTGTGAACCCACACACCAATTTTCACTCCATTTGGAGTTGATCTTGACATGAGCTAAGTGGGACAAATTAAAACTTCATTTGAATTCAAAACTGCACTTGTGCTGAAATTCACTCAAACCAAACCCAATTTGAACTTTGATCAATTCAAATGGTTCATGGGTGAATAATTTGAATTACCAGGGGTATTATGGGGCTCACTGTTTACAACAGTGATTAGGAGTAAATTTCAGAGGTTAAAACTGGAAGTGGGACCCACATGTCAGCCACTGCTCGGATCAAACCGACTGAGACTTTTCTCACTCGGGTCGCCGAGCCGCCGCTGCGATCGCCACCGAGGGCAGCCGCCGCACCAGCAGCTGCTTGCCCACGCGCGGGCGTGAGGCGGTGCAGAGCCTTCTTAAGGCGCCTGCCCCCCTCCTCGGCCGAGGCATCACCGTTCTTCTCCGCAAGAACTCAGCGCCGGCCAAAGTTTTCCGCAGCTCGGAATCGATCGAAGAACGCCGATCACAGCTCCCTCCGTCCACTCCAGAGCCCCAGCAAGGTACTAGAGACCTCCTCCGTACTCCCCGCTGCTAGAATTCAGTTGAAACCGATTGATATCGGCTGTGCCGAAAGATCAAATTCGGGACTTTGAATCGCCGCACCTCGGGCTCCCGTGGACAGCCCAACCAGGGCGTTGTCACGCCCGAGCCAAGGAACCCTTGGACGCGCCGGTGACTGGTGCTGCTCACCCCCGAGCCACAGCTCGAGTGGTTGCTCACCGGCGGCGAATTTCCATTTTTCCCCTTTCTGTGTGCAGAACGACCTTCGGGTGCGATTCTGTTTAATTCGTGCTCTAGAAAGGATTAGAGGGCCTCAAGCCGCTCTCACACAAACTAGACACGGTAACACACAAGTTGCCTTCACAACTCTTGGCCGAAGAACCTCTGTACCCGGCGTAATTCGAGGTTTACCAATGGCGGAGTAAACGGGAGGCATCGGGCGCACGGTGAGGACCTAATTCGGACCGTTCCCGAGCTGCCTCGAGCTCATGTCGACCTTCCCTGAGGTCCACTGATGCTTCCCGACCGGTTCCTCGAGTAGTTGAGGTGCTAGGGTAGTCAGCCGACATGGCCGAAGTCTTCCCGAGGTGGCGGCTCGTCGCCGACCATGCACCGGCCATTGTCATGAGCAGCTGACCCCGGAATCCTCTTCCCCGAGTGAAAGTAGGCAGGGGCGGCTAGAATCGTGAAGTTTGTAGCTGTACAGAAGCCGGCGGCGAGCTCTCCGGCGAGGTCCCTCGGCGGTGGAGCGCGGGCGTCGCGAGGTTGAAGAAAGGGGTGGACCCCAGCTGTCAGCGGCCGATATTTTAAATCGGGATCGGGCTGCGGCCAGGATCGGGTGTGCTGGCGCGCAAAATCCTTATGGGCCGCGGTGTGCTGTCGCCTCGGCGTGCGACGCGTGTCCCCTGGGCCCACGCGCGAGTTTAAACTTTTCCCTGATTTTCAGATTTCCTTCAAACTTCAAATCCTCATAACTTTGGCTAGGAAGCTCCAAATTGAGTGAACCAAATTTTGCTGGATTCAGCTCTCTGAGTACTTTCCAGCAAATCAAGTTTCACTTCATGAAATTCCTTAATTCTCCAGAATTAAATCCTCAAAGTTTAAATTGTTTGGAATTTTAACTGGAGAATCCTGTGGAGGAAAATTCTGAAATTCTGCTCGGATATTCACCAAAGTATCCCTGAACTACCATAAAAATTTCAGACCCATTGGAGCTCATTTGATCCACCTAATGGTGTGATTAGTGAAACTGTTCCAGAGAAAATAGAAAATGTTCAGAAACATTTTCAGAAATTTTCTCTGAAATTGTTTAGCTCATATCTTTAGTTAGGGACTTCCAATTAAGTGAGACCAACTCCATTAGGACCCTCTGAAAATCTAGTTTTCAGAAAGTCATAGTTTGTTTCATGAAGATCCCTAGAACACCCTAAGAGTTCCAATTAAGGTTAAGGACATAATTAATTGTGGAGGGCTCAAATGAGCTTTGCTGCAACTAAAACTTGACCAAGTCTCTGTTTAGGTTGTAACCAAGCCACAGTAAAAGTTTCACAGTCATTAGGTCTGTCTAGCAAAGGTTATAGACTTCACAACTTCAAACTCAATACAAATGCATTTAAATTGATACATATATTGCTTTTATCATGTAGTCGCTAAGGTCGAGGAGGAACCCGAAGTCCTAGACTTCATAACACCGGAGGAGCAGCTAGCCTACGACCAAGAGCAGCAAGGCAAGCTCCAGTTTGCATTAACCTTTTTACAAATCTTTATTGTTTTGAGCACATACTTGTTTACTTTATTCTTTGCATTAGAGTCTTGTTTGGAAACCCAACTGCATAGCCAAGAGAACCATGGATTGGGTTTAGGATTGCAAACCCCGTTAGCTACTGCATTGCTATGATAGAGTAGGATTCGGTACAAGTCGAGTAGTTGGAACTACTCGCGAGCATAGGCTAGAGGCACTCGACTCGGGTAGTGATAGCACATGAAACACATGGCAAGAAAATGAGACCAAGCGGAGAGTAAGGGCAGCAAGACTTTGGGGCCTGTGTGCTGTAGCTCCGCTTGTGTCGATTGAGGACCGAGCTGTGTGCGGGCCTGTTGAACAAGCTAGAACAGTACCGAAGACCTACCGGCTATATGGGAACCGGGAAACCGATGTAACTCGGGTAGCTGGGTATTGAGGCATTGCCCGTCGTTCAGAGGGTAGGTTGAGAGCTTGAGGTGTAAATCGGCTGGCGGCACGGAGATGTGCGTGCACTGACCTCTTGCTCGGGACAATGGGACCGGTTCAATATTTGGCTGACGGGTGAAAGGTGGTTGCGTACGGCGTCCGTGATGGTTGTTGTAGGCAACATCGAGTACGGGCGTACGTGACGGGTTGTTCGGGTAACCCTGCAGGTGTAAATCGATTATAATCGCCGTCCCTCGCGGTCAGTGAGTACCACTTGTTCACTGTACCGTGACGTAGAAAGAATAGGCTAGTTACATGTTAAAATGATGCTAATTGAAAGATGGACTTGATTGCTAATGAATTGCTGTAGTTTAGAGCTAACTAAAGTTCTTTTCATCTTTGGGCAAAGTACATGAGAGAAATGTGTTTCTTGTTTGATTGCGGCTCTCTCATGTGCCTTAGCGTAAGGTTCTCCACTACCTGCTGCTAAAACTTGAAAGTAAGGTTCCACTAATTAGGCGAGTCCTTTGCAAATGATTTTTGCCTCATGTACCCATCACCCCTCATGTAGAAGTTCCATGTTTAGGTGAGACGGGTCAGACTTGCTGAGCCTTCGTGCTCACTGCTTGTGTTTTAAGCTTTTGCAGGGTTTTATGAGGAAGGGACTCCCGAAGAGGAGATGGAACCCCAGGAGGGGAACCCCGTCGAGTGGGAGTCGTGCACGCCGCAGAGTTAGTGTGTGTGTGTGCTAGCAAGGACACGTTCAAGGGCTGAACGTGGACTTGATGCGTAGTCTACGCTCGTGAGTGTAGACTGGACTTATTTTGATGTAAACATGTTCATAAACTTGTTTATGTAATAAAATTTCGCTTCCGCTTTGTACCTTTGACGTGTGTTATCCGGTGCTGTGCAACGCAGCACCCCTTAGCGTGATCCTGGCTCGACAAGACCTTTGGGGTCGTGTCAGCGTTGGTATCAGAGCTCGCTTGAGGTTTAACACAGTACAAAGGTATTCTTTTTCAAAAATCCAGTGAGGAACAAGTTAGTAGCCCGTATAAGGATGTTATTAGCATATAGAAGGTGGCATATTAACCTATTTCATTATGTTGGAAAATCATGCATCTCGGGACGTTTATGTCTTGGGGGGTACACGTGAGCGCTGTCCACCAGTGCGCACAAGCTGAAGGGTGGAGCCCCACGGGTGGCAAGTAACCCGACCCGCTTTAGTATCCTCTACGACTCTTCATGTCGTTTGGGGTATTTGAGCAACGTCTATCCCTGGCGTGCGAGGTGCAACTTGGGAGACCCCGTCACGTGGTCTGAAACGTGAACACGTAACTCAAGGCGTGTTTAGCTTGAGAACATCCGGGCGAGTGATGACGGCCGGTTGTGCGAACTGTGTGGATTCCGGGCTCGGTGTGCAGCCAAGTCTGATGATTGTTTGAGTTTCTGCAGGTAGCCTGACCACGAAACGGTAGATGTGTAGCATCCGTGTGCGAGTGACGTTTAGTGCCACTGAAGTAACGAAGCCGGCTAAGTCCGGTATAGGTTTTCTTTGTGAGGACGTAGTACCGACATAATTTGGTGACGCATCGACGTCACACCCCACTAAATTAACAACTTCATTTTAAAAAGCTGAAGGTTTTGATCCAAAGTAGTAAAACTTGATGTAACTCCTTCCCTTGAAAAGGATATTCAAAGTTAACAAGTTTTCAACTTATAGGTTGTTAAGGACAGGGTACTCTGGTTTCAGCTGAATTAGGGCTGGAGTTAATCAGAGGTTAGAGGTTGAGTTCTTCCGAGGTTTGGGTCATATGACACATTTCTGGAAAGATTTAGAAGATCTTTACAACTTTTCTGTTGAGTTCCAGAGGTGTTTCATCCCATAACCAATCGAAAAATGCAGTAGAGTTGAAACTGTCCAGAAAACAGGGCAGAGCAAAGACTCTCTGTAAATTAAGAATAACTTCCTGCATAAAAATCCAAAAATAGAAAATGAGGTAGTTCCGGAAAGCTTATGAGATAGGTTACAACTTTGTAACAGAAAGTTTTGTCAGATTTAGAACAGAATTAACTGGAATTCTTGGATTAAATCAGTACCTAATCAGGGAGGTGCTGTCCAATTGTTTCCAGAAATTATGCTAACTTTGACATCTCATAACTTTTGAACCAGGACAGATCTTAGGCCAAGCAAATACTTTCTGGAAAGCTATTGAAGTTAGCTTTAACTTTGATGTTGAGCTCCAGATTTGGTTTTGCGTTTAGCAAGGCCTAAGTTAGGTTGAAATGGAAACTGGTCAGGGCTGTCATGGGAACGGCAGATCAGCAGTCAAATTTGTTTAAAATTTGAACTATGTTTCCAAGTTTTATGGGTTCAATGACATGTCTTATGTTATAACTCAATGGTTTACTGTTTAAATAAATATTTGACATTTCCCAAATATATTTTACAGATGACAGCAGATAAGAAGTTGGAGAACGGGTGGGTGATGTCCCACTGTTCTCACCGTAGCGGCTACCCGGAAGCATTGTGGCAAATGCTCCAATATTTCGGGTACAACCAGATGCCGCAGTACTTCGCCAAGGAAGAAGGCGAAGAGGGGAACAAGACGTGGATGGTCCATGTCGAAGTCCCTGCAGGACCTACGCCACCCGGTTGGGTGCCGTTCACCGTCACGGTGAGAGGAAGACAACCGGAAGGGATGTGGCAAGTGGCAGCCCGTGACACCATGTCACGTTTCTGCCAACTACACGTGCAGGCTATGGGGGGCACTCCATACACGCTCGTTCCGGTGGAGGGACGGGCTCAGCATGTGTGGGAAGAGAGGTACCGGGAGGCAACAGATCCGAGTTGTCCAAGGTACAACCCCGCGGGGGCAAATCTCAGCCTCCAGATGACGGCGGGAAACGCCGTGATGGACAGCCAAGTTGTTCATACGGAGCATCTCGCCACAAAGCTCAAGGAGAGCACGAGCTGTGGAGACCATTTCGAGAGTGCTCACAGCGCACTCCGCAATGTGCTCCTTCCGACGATTAAGCGACTGAATGAACAACACAATCAGTTGCATCGTCTGAAGAAGGCGAAGAGGATAAGCCGTGTCGACATCGCGGCGTTGCAAGAACTGGTACAGAATCTGACTCAGCAGAACGAGGAACTCACTCAAGAGTGGGACGACGCTATTGAGGAAGGGCAAGGCTGGGAAGAAGATTACAACCAGGCTATGGACGAGGTGCATGCTTTGCAGGACCTCGTACCTCCGGTGTTAGGCGTACCGGTGGTCTTGGGCCTTCCAGCAATGGGAGAACCCGGGATGGGAGAAGAGGTGGTAGATCCAGAGCCACCAGCAGAGGTACCGGAGGAGGACGACCCGCAGGAGGTCGAGTTCTACTCCGAGTAGGGGGTTACAGTTGCCATGCAGGGCAGCCAGGGTAGTGTAACCCGACTTTTGTAATCGGTGACATGTCGTGTAGACAGTAGCGTATGTATAGGTTGTGACGACATGAGCACGACTTCTAGGAGACCCGAGAATAATGTATCCTGTATAAAGTTTATGCTTTATCAATATATGTGAATGCTGTGCAAATTAATCATGTGTCACTTCACTACCTACTGTTGCTTATGGAATTTTAAGTAAGACATGTGCTAATTACTGCTGTTTTGAATTTCAGAATGACGCGTACTCGTGCCAACCCTGACGTTGGGGGTACCAGTCAAGGGGGAGAGACCTCCCAACCACCCCCCGAGGACTCCTCGGGACAGCAGCAGCAACAGCAGCAACAACAACACCAAACACCACCACCGCCACTGCCAACGGTTACATTGGCCGACATCGTCGCGGCAATGGCGGGTTCACATCAGCAGAACACGGAGTTGCTGCAAACGCTAATAGCCAATACGTCTCGCCCAGAGAGACGTCAAGATCGTGAGGAGCGCCAACAGAGCTCCTACTCCGACTTCCTGGCGACTCATCCCCCGGTATTCTCAAGGGCGGATGAACCTCTTGACGTGGACAACTGGCTCCTCGCCATAGAGATGAAGTTCGGGCTGCTCCAGATAAGTGAGCAGCGCAAGACTCAGTTCGCGGTTCAGCAGCTCCAAGGATCCGCGAGCGCGTGGTGGGCCAACTACTGTGCTTCACAGCCCACCGACCGAGTGATGACCTGGACGGAGTTCCGGACGGCCTTCAGGGCCTATCATATACCGCCAGGTCTGATGAAAAGAAAGACGCAGGAGTTCTTACACCTGCAGCAAGGGAGCCGGAACGCGCTGGAATACTCCAGAGCATTCAATGATCTCGCGCTCTACGCGTCGTATCACGCAGATACGGACGAGAAGCGGCGAGAGCACTTTTACCAGGGGCTTAATCCGCTCCTGAAGGACAAGTTGGCGATGTTCAATCGCGGCAGCCTCAACGATATCATTGATGCTGCGATTGTTCAGGAGGACTCCGGCAAGGAGTTGGCGGCGGCGGAGCGAAAGTGAAGCGCGCCGCAAAGCAGCGGAGAAGGAAGCGGTCCTTCTCAGAAGTTTCGGATGGTGAATCGCCCACCATCAGGTTCACGCTGGCAGCCACCACAGCGGTCGATGCTGTTCTGCAGTCGGCCGTACTCTTCACCGGCATTCAGGCGGGTACTGCCAGTACCACCGCAACAACAACAGCAGCAGCGGACGATGCCGCGTGCGTTTACACCTCAGCAACGCATGCCGGGCTTTCGTCCAACGAGCACTCCACCAGCAGCGGCCACATGTTACAAGTGTGGTCGTCCAGGACACTTCGCAAGCAGTTGTCCAGAGAGGCAAGGCGGCGGAGTGGCACCGCAGTTTCCGGGGAGGAATCAACCCCGGAACCCTACTAATGCGCGGCGGGCAAACCCTAGGCCCGGCACCGTCCACCAGCTTGCCATTGAGGACGTGCCGGAGGGCGAGCCAATCCTTGCGGGTATGTTCCAACTCCACCAGCATCCAGCTATAGTACTGTTTGATTCAGGCGCCACGCATAATTTTATTAGCCAAGCTTTCATTGCTAAACACAGCTTGCCAATACTACCCACCGATAGTCCATATTTAATTTGTTCACCGGGTGGGAAGATTTCAGCAAGCGTCATGGTTTCCAAAGCACCATTATGCTTAGCGGGTAGAGTGTACCCCACGTCTCTCATTATCTTAGAGGGACAGAAGGTCGATGTCATCCTAGGGATGTCGTGGTTAACCCGCCACGGCGCTGTTTTAGACACCGTCCTTCGAGTCATGCAGTTAAACTCAGAAGTGCACGGATCTCACTCATTATTTCTGGACAGTACAGAAATAAAACTTCTAAGTGTCTATCAATCCACAACCACAGATTGGAAGATATTCCAGTGGTCCGAGAGTTCCCTGACGTATTCCCGGATGATTTGCCGAGGATGCCACCCGATAGAGAGGTGGAGTTTAAGATTGAACTTGCACCGGGAACCATGACAATATCCCGAAGGCCGTACAAGGTGGCGCCCAAGGAATTGGCTGAACTGAAGACTCAGCTCACGGACCTTCTGGAGAAGGGTTTTATTAGGCCGAGCTCCTCGCCGTGGGGCTGTTCGGCATTATTTGTCAAGAAGAAGGATGAGACGTTGCGGCTTTGCGTGGACTATCGTCCATTAAATGCCGTGACCATAAAGAACAAGTACCCGTTGCCACGGATCGACATGTTGTTTGATCAGTTGGTCGAAGCAAATATCTTTTCCAAAATGGATTTAAGATCCGGGTACCATCAGATTAAGATAAGGGCGGAGGACATTCCAAAGACAGCTTTCTCGACAAGGTACGGACTTTATGAGTACCTGGTCATGTCCTTCGGCCTCACCAATGCTCCAGCTCACTTCATGTACTTGATGAACTCGGTATTCATGCCAGAGTTGGACAAGTTTGTCGTGGTCTTCATCGACGACATCCTGGTATATTCCATGTCGGAGGAAGATCACAAGAAACATCTGCGTATAGTCTTACAACGGCTGCGGGATCACAAGTTATATGCAAAATTCAGCAAATGCGAGTTTTGGATATCGCAAGTGCCTTTCCTCGGGTATATCATCTCAGCGGAGGGTATAGCTGTGGACCCAAGCAAGATCACTCAAGTGCTGAATTGGAAATCCCCAATGAGGTACGGAGTTTCCTCGGACTCGCGGGATATTATCGGAGGTTCATTCCGAACTTCTCAAAGGTTGCCAAGCCAATGACAGAGCTGCTAAAGAAGGCTATCAAATATGTTTGGATTCCAGCATGTGAAGCAGCATTCAAGGCTTTAGTCAAGCACCTGACATCAGCACCGGTTTTGGCACAGCCAGATACAACAAAACCGTTTGATGTGTACTGCGATGCATCCGGCATTGGGCTCGGATGTGTGCTGATGCAAGACCGAAGAGTGGTCGCGTATGGATCACGGCAGCTTAGAAACCATGAGCAAAATTATCCAACTCACGATTTGGAGCTCGCTGCCGTGGTACTTGCACTGAAAATGTGGAGGCACTACCTACTCGGTAACCTCGTACATTTATATACCGACCACAAAAGCCTCAAGTACATATTCACTCAGAAGGAGCTGAACATGACGCAACAAAGATGGTTAGAATTGATAAAGGATTACGAAATAGAGATCCATTATCATCCGGGCAAGGCAAACGTAGTGGCAGATGCGCTGAGCCGCAAGTCACACGTCAACAATCTGACCATCACACCGTTGGAAGAGAGCGAACCACCACTACATGTGATTCCACATGGATCTCTCTACAACCTAGCTTTGATCCCCACCCTCCGTGAAGAGATAGCGGCAGCCCAGAAGAATGACAAGGGCATGTCACATTTGCGGAGACGTGTAGATAGTGGGGAGCTGAAATGTTTCAGAAGGACGGAGACGGCGTCCTATGGTTCAAGGACCGGATCGTCGTACCCTGTGTAACACCCCAAAATTTTGATTCAAAACACTAAATCATGTTAAGAGGGGAATTTAAGAATTTTTGGACGTGTTGCATGTTTTGCAAAAATTCAAATTCAAACTGGAATTCAAATTAAACTCAAATCAGAAAAGAAATGGAAAAAGAAAAAGAGAAAACAGAAAAAAACCGGCCAGTGGGCCGAACCCCCCCAGCCGGCCCAACTTACCCCGCGCCAGCCCGCAGCCGCGCGCCCGCGTTTTCTCACGCTGACAGGAGGGACCCACCCGGGCTTCGTCTTCCACCTCGTGCCGCGCCGGACTCTCTCTCACCGAATCCAAACCGATCGGAACTGCTGCGGATCACAGCCGAATTTCGCTCGAGGAGGAGACGGACATGATCTAAACCACCTCGCCGCCCTCCCCGTCTATAAAAACCCCGGCCCCGTTCTGTTTTTCCCACGCGATCGCCGATTTTTACTCCGGTGAGAACCGAGACTTCTCCGGTGAATTCCGGCCGATCTAAGCTCGGAAACTCCGATCTAACTCGCTGGTCTTGATCCACCGCCTCCGGGGAACCTTGCAGGTGCAGAAAACTCGGCGACTTGCGGTGTAAACACAGCGCCGACGAGCTTTGCCGTGGTTTTGCCTCGGACCTCGCCGCCGATCACCTTCCAGGACCTCCGAGCTCAAGAAAACCCCCGAGGTGAGATCCCCGACCTCCCCTCTACCGATCTATGCCATAAGATCACAGTTCTAGGAAGAATTCTCGAGGATCCGAAAGTTTCCGGCGAGATCGCCGCTTCCCGCCGCCGTGCGCCGCCGGCAGCGCCGCCAGCGCTCGATCAGAGCGACGTGGCCGCATGTGCGCCGTTTATTTTAAATCGCACGGTAGACTTTAAAACCCCGCGTACCGGTTCGGCGTTATAATCTCAGCCGTTGGTTTAAAATCGGACGGTCCACGTCAGCCCCGCGTTATAAAGACTGGAATTCATACGTGCTACCCCCTGGGGTTCTCGGGAAATAAGAGGTAGCCCCGGAAACTTCAGATCTAGCCCCTGGAACTCCAGAAAATCATGTAAGTTCATTTAAAAATCAGTTTTAGCCCCTGGACTTACTAAAAATTAGGAAAAACACCTCTGATAAGTGTAGCTAGACCCCTGGAAATTATGAAAATAATATTATAGACCCTGTAATGGGGTGACTTCATTATTTTAGCCCTGTTTAGTATTTAATTTAGAAAATTGAATATGTAACTAGTGTTTAAAAATTAAAAAGTGGGACAAACATAGTTGTCAAAATTTAGTTAAAGATTTTCTCAGTGTTTAGGAAATTTAGGAGTGAGATAAAAACATATTTTGGACTGAATTGAGTCTGTTTAATTTATTATTCACAATTAGGGACACATTTTAAGTAATAAATAGTTTTAGAAAATAGGGAAAATAATTATGAGATGGTTTACATCAGAGGCAAAGGTCAAAATATGTTATTAAATTATTTAGGACCAGAACCTATTCTGTTTAGATGATGTGTATTACTAATTTCATAATAAAGTACACATTTATGCATAGAAAAAGAAATCTGAAAATATAGCAACTAGTAAATGATAAATGAAGTTTCTAAAATCCAAAGAATTCAGTTTAGGGTTGGTAGAAATTCTGAAGGCACATATGGAGAAGAAAAATACTTTTCATACATACTTGGTAGTGAAAAGGTGTAGTAGTTGAATATAAGGAATTTATTTAAAGTTTGAAACACACAAATATATATATATATGGTAGGTAAGTATAAGTGTGAACACCAAAGTAGGAATCATATACACATGAATAAAAGTGTACGCAAGCCACAAATCAACACACATAGAGTATCCACAACACATATAATGGTAAAGAACTTTCATAAATGTGAATGTGTGGTTTGTATGAAGTAGAAGTGTGAACTATGTCTTATGATTGTTGTTTTTCTTTTGCTATGTGTGATGGTATGATGTAGAACCTGCTCAAGAGCAAGTTATTTCTTTCCAAGATCAGGACTACCCATTTCAAGAGCAGCAAGAAGGAGGCAAGTGTCCTTGACCACTTTGATCCTATGCTAGGATGTGTAGCTAGAATTATTTGCATTGTCAATTGAAAATATGAAACCTATGTTAGGATGTTTCCCTAGAATTGCATTACCTTGTTTCCTTGTAGCTTGGGTTGGGATTTATTTATTATGTCATTTATTTACATGCATATGCTTAGCCATGCTTAGAATGGGATATTTGGGATATGAGATCATCAGTTTATATTACCATACTCTTGAATGAAATATTGTGAGTTATGTAGAGGTAGGGATCAAGGCAAGTTGGATGTTTTGGTTGTGTGCTGGGTGCACGAGACTCGGGTTTGTCTTTAGTACTTGCCTGGATCCTAAGGACCGGTTCATGGAGCATGTAACCTGGCTTTACAGTGCCAACCACATGCTGAGATGGGGCAGCTTGGCCAATTAATTAGGTGTATTTCCGGCATAGTATGGGTGTGTTGGATGGTGCGGGGAGTAGGTGTCAGCTGGACTACAATATGAACCGCAAGGCTCAAGAGGGGGCCACTGCAGCGGGGTTGGAGCCTCTTGTATGCTGTTAGGGGTGAAACCCCAGTGGGCCCACGCTCGTCGGGAATCCCTTTGTAAAGGCTTCGTAGTGATCTCCTGGCTACACACCTAGGAAGTGTGAATGTGGTTCGTAGCCACTGGCATAATGGAGGTTCTTTTAGTCCACCCGGCAACGGGGGATGAAATCACTACATGTGGGTACAGTGGTACAAACTCTGCAGAGTCAAAACTGTCATGACAGCCGTGCTCACGGTCAAGAGCGGCTTGGACTTATTCATGATTAGAGGATTGATGGTTTTGGAAGTTAAGCGGGGAGCTTAACATTGGAAATGATGTTATGGGTATTGGATTATGATGATGGGATGGGAGAGTGGGACCATTTCACCTGTGTAGTAAGGTAGGTGCTTAATAAGCTAAGGTGATAGGTATTAATTGCGTAGTGCTTTAACCATGAGTTCAACCTCTCCTTGTTCTAGCCATGCATGACATAACTTTCCCACACTTGCTGAGTACTATTGGTACTCAACCTTGCATATTTGTTGGTTTATATTGCTGCTCAGGTCAAGACAATGAGGTGGTGTATAATGACCAAGACTTTGGACTCGAAGAAGGTTTCTAGGTTCATGGAGACCCCCGGGCAACGCCTGTGATGGAGCCCTACAGAATAATATTCCGCTGCTAGTTTATTTACTTGTGATGAACTTATTATTGTCCATCGAGACATTTACTATGTAAGACTTACTTATATTCGACACCTGGCTTGTAATAAATGATGCTTCACTATTTGTCATCACATGTATGAGAAAATGATCCTGACATACATGTGATATTCACTTGGTTGTTCTTCGGAAAAACCGGGTGTGACAGAAGTGGTATCAGAGCCAAGGTTGCCCGTAGGAACGTGGACCTAGGTAGAAAAGGACGTATTTAAGGGCCCTACTTTCTTAAAAACTATTTTCCAAGCTGTGGGTTGAAGAGTGTTATTTAAGGAGTCATTTTCTTCATCTTACCCCAAATTTTCATTCAAAATAGGATTTTTGTTTAAAAAAGTTTATCTAACCTAATTTTAAATTCTTTTTAGATGGTTCGCATGATTCGCACCGCTCGCAAGTGCACAGGAGGGAGAGTTCCCGTAGTTGCCCTTGCCGAAAGAGAGGAGAGCCGTCCGGTGACGTACCTTTCCTACGGATTGGCAGTAGGAGGCTTATTGCGCCGTCTTCGGCATATGCTCGAAGCCGCCGGCAATACGGGCAAGCTAATCATCCACTATAACTCCACCCGGACCATCCGTGAGAAGAGGGAAGAATGGAGTTCAGAGATGAGGATAATACACGAAAATCAGCTGCTTAAGATCCACCACTCTCCAGCTTGTAGAGCGACACAGGTTGATGCGGAGAAAGATGTCACCTGGGAGGCCATCACCTGCTAGAGTCACATCTATCGTCGCCACTTGGACAAAACTGAGTACATGTATGTCCTCCAACGTGAGAGTGGTACCACGGAGTACAAGTACCCACCAGTGCAGCAAGGGACTTCCCATGAGCACATGGACTTGTGCTTGGAGGATGCTGCTATGCTCAACACTCGACTGCAGGAGTGTCAACAAGAGCTTCAGGATGTCCGAGACACCCTGAAGGAAATGGAGGCGTTGCTGCGAGCTTGCTTAAAGGCGAGAGAAAGAGGAGATGGGAATGAACTGTGTGTCATCGTGAATGATACATGGACTCCTGACTCCCCGGATCGCCGAGCGATCAGGCGTCGTCGCACTTCTCCACCAGCAGCCTCCCCACCCAAAGCAGAGTCAGAAGGTAGCCGAAATGAGGAGGAAGATCCCGAGGAGCCAGCTCAAGAGAACGAGTAGTGTAGAGTCTTTCCCTTAGCTAGCAAGAGGTCGAGTAGTCGAGTCGTTACGTAGTTAATGGTGTGATAATGCTTGGTGTGTGACGTGAGTTGTGGAAGCCATGAGCAATTGTCCACAGCCTCGTCTTCAGAATGTTTTGCTTTGGTGTATGAACCCACATGAAATAATAGTGCATTTATTTGGTGTGAGATATGAACCCTCGTAAAAGTATAACAAAGCCTCAACACTTCAAAGTACGAACAAATGAAAGTAGTAAGATGATACAAAATGCTTTTAAATTAAACTTGATTTATTCTGCCAGATGGCCGGAAGAGGAAAAGGACGTGCTGCCAACCCCGCCAACAACAATGATGAGGCATGCAACCCTCATCTTTCTGGAGGCCAGGACCGGGGTGGTCGCCGTGAAGAAGTTGATCCTCTCCACCAAATGCTGGAGAATCAAAATCAGCTCATCCAGAACTTGACACAAGTGGTGGCCAACTTGCATCAAGTTCCACCTCCACAAGCTGCACCACGCCAACCAAGGTTGAGTGAGTTTCTAGGAACTCAACCTCCAAAGTTTGCAAGTGCTGCTGAACCTCTGGAGGCAGATGATTGGCTGAAGACCATTGAAAGTAAGATGAGGATCATACAGTGCCAAGGGTATGGGAGGGTGCTGTTTGCCTCTCATCAATTGCATTGACCTGCTGCTGATTGGTGGACCGCCTATGTGGCCGCCCATCATGACCCTGAGAACATCACTTGGGAAGAGTTCAAGCGTATCTTCCGCAACCATTACATCCCAAGAGGTGAACTCAAAAACAAGAGGAAGGAGTTTTTGGGACTGCAGCAGGGAAATATGACGGTGAGGGAATACCTCACTAAATTTACTCAACTATCCCGTTATGCCCCACGAGACATAGAGACTGATGAGCAGAAACAAGATTGTTTCGTGGAAGGGCTTACCGCAGAGATGCAGTGTGCAATGTCCTCAAATGAGTATGAAAGCTTCCAAAAGATGGTGAACAGAGCATTTGTGGTGGAAAGGAAGCTAAAGGCCCTGGAAAATGAGAATAAGAGGAAGGCCGGGTGGTCACATCAAGACTCAGGGAGCAACACCCGCCCACGTATGATGCAGCAACCTACGGGGCAGACGAGCCGTGCTGCGGTACCCTATTCAGCAACAAGAGGGTACAACCCAAACTACAGGCCTTCCGCAGAACCAGCACAGCCGCAACGTCAGTTTGTGCAGCAGCCTCGCCCCGCATATCCACCTCGACCCGCAGTGCAAGGACCCCCAAACCAACCCCAAGACAACAAAGGCCAGACATCTAAGATTGGGGTGCAATGTTTCAGCTGTGGTGAAGTGGGGCACTACGCCCATAAATGCCCAAAGAAGAAGCCTGCGCCGCCACAACAGCAGAATGTAATGAGAGGACGGGTGAACCACGTCACTATGGAGGAAGCACAAGAGGCACCCGACGTGGTAGTTGGTAAGTTTCCTTCCAATTTACACCTTGCAACTCTGCTGTTTGATTCTGGTGCTACCCACTCGTTCATTGCTCAAGGGTTTGTTAAGAAGCATGACATAGCAACCACACAAATGAACCATATGCTAGCCGTAAACTCTCCAGGTGGAGAAATAAGGACAAGACAAGTGTGTCCCAAAGTGAACCTAGACATTAATGGGGTAGTATTTACTGCTAACCTCATAGTGATAGATTCACAAGGGATAGATATTATTTTGGGTATGGATTGGTTGACCAAACATAAAGGAATCATCCATTGTTTGACCAGAACGGTGGAACTAACTCACCCCAGTGGCACAAGAGTAAAGTTCATAACGATACACGAGCCTAGGAGGGACATTAAATTAAATCAAGTGGAGGAGAAAGTAAAGTGTTTGGTCCAGAAGTGCTACAAGAAGCCGAGGCAAAGGTGAGGGAGATTCGCAACAACTTGAGGCTAGCACAAACATGCCAAAAGAGCTATGCCGATGTACGAAGAAGAGAGCTCGTTTTCAACGTGGGAGATTATGTTTATCTCAAGGTGTCCCCTATCAGAGGACTTCGTCAGTTCAAGGTGAAAGGGAAGTTGTCACCTCTATACATGGGACCCTTTCAAGTTTTGGAAAGGAAAGGCGAAGTGGCGTATCAACTAGAGTTACCGGTTCATCTATCGGACGTGCACGATGTATTCCATGTGTCACAACTCAAGAAATGTCTGAGGACGCCTGAAGAGGTGTTACCCATGAGTGAAGTGAATGTAGCTGAGGATTTGTCTTATGCCGAGCAACCATACAAGATTTTGGAGACGATGGAACGCCTCACCAGAAATAAAAGAATCCGGATGTGCAAGGTGCAGTGGAAGCATCACTCAGAAGAGGAAGCCACCTGGGAACGGGAAGATGAGCTCAAGGCACAATTTCCGGAATTGTTTTCTTAGAAACACCAATCTCGAGGACGAGATTTCTTTTAAGGGGGGTAGAGCTGTAACACCCCAAAATTTTGATTCAAAACACTACATCATGTTAAGAGGGGAATTTAAAAATTTTTGGACGTGTTGCATGTTTTGCAAAAATTCAAATTCAAACTGGAATTCAAATTAAACTCAAATCAGAAAAGAAATGGAAAAAGAAAAAGAGAAAACAGAAAAAAACCGGCCCGTGGGCCGAAACCCCCCCAGCCGGCCTAACTTACCCCGCGCCAGCCCGCAGCCGCGTGCCCGCGTTTTCTCACGCTGACAGGAGGGACCCACCCGGGCTTCGTCTTCCACCTCGCGCCGCGCCGGACTCTCTCTCACCGAATCCAAACCGATCGGAACTGCTGCGGATCACAGCCGAATTTCGCTCGAGGAGGAAACGGACATGATCTAAACCACCTCGCCGCCCTCCCCCGTCTATAAAAACCCTGGCCCCGTTCTGTTTTTCCCACGCGATCGCCGATTTTTACTCCGGTGAGAACCGAGACTTCTCCGGTGAATTCCGGCCGATCTAAGCTCGGAAACTCCGATCTAACTCGCTGGTCTTGATCCACCGCCTCCGGGGAACCTTGCAGGTGCATAAAACTCGGAGACTTGCAGTGTAAACACAGCGCCGACGAGCTTCGCCGTGGTTTTGCCTCGGACCTCGCCGCCGATCACCTTCCAGGACCTCCGAGCTCAAGAAAACCCCTGAGGTGAGATCCCCGACCTCGCCTCTACCGATCTATGCCATAAGATCACAGTTCTAGGCAGAATTCTCGAGGATCCGAAAGTTTCCGGCGAGATCGCCGCTTCCCGCCGCCGTGCGCCGCCGGCAGCGCCGCCCGCGCTTGATCAGAGCGACGTGGCCGCTTGTGCGCCGTTTATTTTAAATCGCACGGTAGACTTTAAAACCCCGCGTACCGGTTCGGCGTTATAATCTCAGCCGTCGGTTTAAAATCGGACGGTCCACGTCAGCCCCGCGTTATAAAGACTGGAATTCTTACGTGCTACCCCCTGGGTTTCTCAGGAAATAAGAGCTAGCCCCGGAAACTTCAGATCTAGCCCCTGGAACTCCAGAAAATCATGTAAATTCATTTAAAAATCAGTTTTAGCCCCTGGACTTACTAAAAATTAGGAAAAACACCTCTGATAAGTGTAGCTAGACCCCTGGAAATTATGAAAATAATATTATAGACCCTGTAATGGGGTGAGTTCATTATTTTAGCCCTGTTTAGTATTTAATTTAGAAAATTGAATATGTAACTAGTGTTTAAAAATTAAAAAGTGGGACAAACATAGTTGTCAAAATTTAGTTAAAGATTTTCTCAGTGTTTAGGAAATTTAGGAGTGAGATAAAAACATATTTTGGACTGAATTGAGTTTGTTTAATTTATTATTCACAATTAGGGACACATTTTAAGTAATAAATAGTTTTAGAAAATAGGGAAAATAATTATGAGATGGTTTACATCAGAGGCAAAGGTCAAAATGTGTTATTAAATTATTTAGGACCAGAACCTATTCTGTTTAGATGATGTGTATTACTAATTTCATAATAAAGTACACATTTATGGATAGAAAAATAAATCTGAAAATATAGCAACTATTAAATGATAAATGGAGTTTCTAAAATCCAAAGAATTCAGTTTAGGGTTGGTAGAAATTCTGAAGGCACATATGGAGAAGAAAAATACTTTTCATACATACTTGGTAGTGAAAAGGTGTAGTAGTTGAATATAAGGAATTTATTTAAAGTTTGAAACACATATATATATATATATAGTAGGTAAGTATAAGTGTGAACACCAAAGTAGGAATCATATACACATGAATAAAAGTGTATGCAAGCCACAAATCAACACACATAGAGTATCCACAACACATATAATGGTAAAGAACTTTCATAAATGTGAATGTGTGGTTTGTATGGAGTAGAAGTGTTAACTATGTCTTATGATTGTTGTTTTTCTTTTGCTATGTGTGATGGTATGATGTAGAACCTGCTCAAGAGCAAGTTATTCCTTTCCAAGATCAGGACTACCCATTTCAAGAGCAGCAAGAAGGAGGCAAGTGTCCTTGACCACTTTGATCCTATGCTAGGATGTGTAGCTAGAATTATTTGCATTGTCAATTGAAAATATGAAACCCATGTTAGGATGTTTCCCTAGAATTGCATTACCTTGTTTCCTTGTAGCTTGGGTTGGGATTTATTTATTATGTCATTTATTTACATGCATATGCTTAGCCATGCTTAGAATGGGATATTTGGGATATGAGATCATCAGTTTATATTACCATACTCTTGAATGAAATATTGTGAGTTATGTAGAGGTAGGGATCAAGGCAAGTTAGATGTTTTGGTTGTGTGCTGGGTGCACGAGACTCGGGTTTGTCTTTAGTACTTGCCTGGATCCTAAGGACCGGTTCATGGAGCATGTAACCTGGCTTTACAGTGCCAACCACATGCTGAGATGGGGCAGCTTGGCCAATTAATTAGGTGTATTTCCGGCGTAGTATGGGTGTGTTGGATGGTGCGGGGAGTAGGTGTCAGCTGGACTACCATATGAACCGCAAGGCTCAAGAGGGGGCCACTGCAGCGGGGTTGGAGCCTCTTGTATGCTGTTAGGGGTGAAACCTCAGTGGGCCCACGCTCATCGGGAATCCCTTTGTAAAGGCTTCGTAGTGATCTCCTGGCTACACACCTGGGAAGTGTGAATGTGGTTCGTAGCCACTGGCATAATGGAGGTTCTTTTAGTCCACCCGGCAACGGGGGATGAAATCACTACATGTGGGTACAGTGGTACAAACTCTGCAGAGTCAAAACTGTCATGACAGCCGTGCTCACGGTCAAGAGTGGCTTGGACTTATTCATGATTAGAGGATTGATGGTTTTGGAAGTTAAGCGGGGAGCTTAACATTGGAAATGATGTTATGGGTATTGGATTATGATGATGGGATGGGAGAGTGAGACCATTTCACCTGTGTAGTAAGGTAGGTGCTTAATAAGCTAAGGTGATAGGTATTAATTGCGTAGTGCTTTAACCATGAGTTCAACCTCTCCTTGTTCTAGCCATGCATGACATAACTTTCCCACACTTGCTGAGTACCATTGGTACTCAACCTTGCATATTTGTTGGTTTATATTGCTGCTCAGGTCAAGACAATGAGGTGGTGTATAATGACCAAGACTTTGGACTCGAAGAAGGTTTCTAGGTTCATGGAGACCCCCGGGCAACGCCTGTGATGGAGCCCTACAGAATAATATTCCGCTGCTAGTTTATTTACTTGTGATGAACTTATTATTGTCCATCGAGACATTTACTATGTAAGACTTACTTATATTCGACACCTGGCTTGTAATAAATGATGCTTCACTATTTGTCATCACATGTATGAGAAAATGATCCTGGCATACATGTGATATTCACTTGGTTGTTCTTCGGAAAAACCGGCTGTGACACCCCGAAACCCGGAGTTACGGAAGAAAATTTTTGATGAGGCTCACTTATCAAAATTTTCTATTCACCCCGGCAGCAACAAGATGTATCAAGAACTCAGAAGCAAGTTTTGGTGGACACGGATGAAGCGAGAGACTGCAAAATACGTGTCCGAGTGTGATACATGTCGAAGGGTGAAGGCAGACCATATGCGGAAACCGGGACTGCTGCAACCACTGGGCATTCCTGCCTGGAAGTGGGAGGACGTGAGCATGGATTTCATCGTCGGTCTACCCACCACCTTGCAGAAACATGATTCTGTGTGGGTGATCGTCGATCGGCTCACCAAAGCTGCCCATTTCATCCCGGTCAACACAAATTACAACGCCAAGAAGTACGCTGAACTATACATCTCACGGATCCTATGCTTGTACGGCGTACCCCGTACCATCATATCGGATCGGGGCACTTTATTTGTGTCCCGTTTTTGGGAGCAGCTGCACGCTGCCTTGGGGACGGAGCTGATCCGTAGTTCAGCCTACCACCCGCAGACGGATGGGCAAACGGAACGGGTAAATCAGATCTTGGAAGACATGCTACGAGCTTGCGCTATCAACCACGGCAAGAATTGGGATGATCACTTGCCGTTGGCCGAGTTCTCGTACAACAATTGGTACCAAGCCAGTATAAAGATGGCGCCCTACGAGGCGCTACACGGTAGGAAATGCCGCACACCATTGAATTGGTGTGAGTCTGGCGAAAGGGTTACCTTCGGGATTGACCTTGTCAACAACGCGGAAGAAAAGGTTCGACTAATTCAAGCGAACCTAAAAGCCGCTCAATCCCGTCAGAAACAGTATGCGGACCAGAGAAGGCGCCCATTACAATTTGAAGTTGGAGATCACGTATACCTACGGGTGTCTCCAATGAAGGGTGTAAACAGATTTGGGGTGAGAGGAAAGCTGGCACCCCGATTCATCGGTCCATTCCAGACTACCGAAAGATGTGGATCAGTGGCATACCGGCTGAAATTACCAAAAGCACTTTCCGGTGTGCACGATGTCTTTCATATTTCCCAGCTGAGGAAGTGTCTCAAGCTATCAACTACCGTTCAGCTGGAAGACATTGAAGAACTGCAACCGGATCTCACCTATTGGGAGGAACCGGTGCAGATTATTGATGAAAAGGCCCGAACCACACGCAACCGTACGTTGTGGTTCTACAAGGTTCTATGGAGTAATCACTCCATAAACGAAGCGACATGGGAGAGCGAAGAATTTCTTCGAGCTAGCTACCCCGACTTTTTCACGTCGCATATCCGGTAATTTTCCACCGTCCTCTCTCTCATTTTCATCTTATAATCTCGGGACGAGATTCTTTTAAGGCGGGAGGAATGTAAGGGCCTCAGTTTTTGACACACATTTGCAGTGTTCATCACCACACCACACACATCATTTGAGGAAGGATGATGAACACAAATGAAGAGCAAGTAACAATTATCAACATGCTCATTAGAGAACAAACTCACACATTGCCAAAGTGGTATTTCACACATGTGATATAGGTGGGCTGGACATATGAAAACTCCTACACTTTGCTAAGGATGTCCATGCCAAGCTTCACCCAAATTCCAAACCTTTTTGAGGTCATTTTGGGTATAGTTAGAAAGAGGGCAGTTTGAAACCATATTCAAATTCAAACTGTTTTTATCCCATGAATTTAAAAGTGGGAGGCATATTCTTACTCAGCACATTTTTGTGAACCCACACACCAATTTTCACTTCATTTGGAGTTGATCTTGACATGAGCTAAGTGGGACAAATTCAATCTTCATTTGAATTCAAAGCTGCACTTGTGCTGAAATTCACTCAAACCAAACCCAATTTGAACTTTGATCAATTCTAATGGTTCATGGGTGAATAATTTGAATTACCAGGGGTATTATGGGGCTCACTGTTTACAACAGTGATTAGGAGTAAATTTCAGAGGTTAAAACTGGAAGTGGGACCCACATGTCAGCCACTGCTCAGATCAAACCGACTGAAACTTTTCTCACTCGGGTCGCCGAGCCGCCGCTGCGATCGCCACCGAGGGCAGCCGCCGCGCCAGCAGCTGCTTGCCCACGCGCGGGCGTGAGGCGGTGCAGAGCCTTCTTAAGGCGCCTGCCCCCCTCCTCGGCCGAGGCATCACCGTTCTTCCCCGCAAGAACTCAGCGCCGGCCGAAGTTTTCCGCAGCTCGGAATCGATCGGAGAACGCCGATCACAGCTCCCTCCGTCCACTCCAGAGCCCCAGCAAGGTACTAGAGACCTCCTCCGTACTCCCCGCTGCTAGAATTCAGTTGAAACCGATTGATATCGGCTGTGCCGAAAGATCAAATTCGGGACTTGGAATCGCCGCACCTCGGGCTCTCGTGGACAGCCCAACCAGGGCGTTGTCACGCCCGAGCCAAGGCACCCTTGGACGCGCCGGTGACCGGTGCTGCTCACCCCCGAGCCACAGCTCGAGTGGTTGCTCACCGGCGGCGAATTTCCATTTTCCCCTTTCTGTGTGCAGAATGACCTTCGGGTGCGATTCTGTTTAATTCATGCTCTAGAAAGGATTAGAGGGCCTCAAGCCGCTCTCACACAAACTAGACACGGTAACGCACAAGTTTCCTTCACAACTCTTGGCCGGAGAACCTCTGTACCCGGTGTAATTCGAGGTTTACCAATGGCGGAGTAAACGGGAGGCATCGAGCGCACGGTGAGGACCTACTTCGGACCTTTCCCGAGCTGCCTCGAGCTCATGTCGACCTTCCCTGAGGTGCACTGATGCTTCCCGACCGGTTCCTCGAGTAGTTGAGGTGCTAGGGTAGTCAGCCGACATGGCCAAAGTCTTCCCGAGGTGGCGGCTCGTCGCCGACCATGCACCGGCCGTTGTCATGAGCAGCTGACCCCGGAATCCTGTTCCCCGAGTGAAAGTAGGCAGGGGCGGCCAGAATCGTGAAGTTTGGAGCTGTACAGAAGCCGGCGGCGAGCTCTCCGGCGAGGTCCCTCGGCGGTGGAGCGCGGGCGTCGCGAGGATGAAGAAAGGGGTGGACCCCAGCTGTCAGCGGCCGATATTTTAAATCGGGATCGGGCTGCGGCCGGGATCGGGTGTGCTGGCGTGCAAAATCCTTGTGGGCCGCGGTGTGCTGTCGCCTCGGCGTGCGACGCGTGTCCCCTGGGCCCACGCGCGAGTTTAAACTTTTCCCCGATTTTCAGATATCCTTCAAACTTCAAATCCTCATAACTTTGGCTAGGAAGCTCCAAATTGAGTGAACCAAATTTTGCTGGATTCAGCTCTCTGAGTACTTTCCAGCAAATCAAGTTTCACTTCATGAAATTCCTTAATTCTCCAGAATTAAATCCTCAAAGTTTAAATGTTTGGAATTTTAACTGGAGAATCCTGTGGAGGAAAATCCTGAAATTTTGCTGGGATATTCACCAAAGTATCCCTGAACTACCATAAAAATTTCATACCCATTGGAGCTCATTTGATCCACCTAATGGTGTGATTAGTGAAACTGTTCCAGAAAAAATAGAAAATGTTTAGAAACATTTTCAGAAATTTTCTCTGAAATTGTTTAGCTCATATCTTTAGTTAGGGACTTCCAAATTAAGTGAGACCAACTCCATTAGGACCCTCTGAAAATCTAGTTTTCAGAAAGTAATAGTTTGTTTCATGAAGATCCCTAGAACACCCTAAGAGTTCCATTTAAGGTTAAGGACATAATTAATTGTGGTGGGCTCAAATGAGCTTTGCTGCAACTAAAACTTGACCAAGTCTCGGTTTAGGTTGTAACCAAGCCACAGTAAAAGTTTCACAGTCATTAGGTCTGTCTAGCAAAGGTTATAGACTTCACAACTTCAAACTCAATACAAATGCATTTAAATTGATACATATATTGCTTTTATCATGTAGTCGCTAAGGTCGAGGAGGAACCCGAAGTCCTAGACTTCGTAACTCCGGAGGAGCAGCTAGCCTACGACCAAGAGCAGCAAGGCAAGCTCCGGTTTGCATTAACCTTTTTACAAATCTTTATTGTTTTGAGCACATACTTGTTTACTTTATTCTTTGCATTAGAGTCTTGTTTGGAAACCCAACTGCATAGCCAAGAGAACCATGGATTGGGTTTAGGATTGCAAACCCCGTTAGCTACTGCATTGCTATGATACAGTAGGATTCGGTACAAGTCGAGTAGTTGGAACTACTCGCGAGCATAGGCTAGAGGCACTCGACTCGGGTAGTGATAGCACATGAAACACATGGCAAGAAAATGAGACCAAGCGGAGAGTAAGGGCAGCAGGACTTTGGGGCATGTGTTCTGTAGCTCCGCTTGTGTCGATTGAGGACCGAGCCGTGTGCGGGCCTGTTGAACAAGCTAGAACAGTACTGAAGACCTACCGGCTATATGGGAACCGGGAAACCGATGTAACTCGGGTAGCTGGGTATTGAGGCATTGCCCGTCGTTCAGAGGGTAGATTGAGAGCTTGAGGTGTAAATCGGCTGGGGGTACGGAGATGCGCGTGCAGAGACCTCTTGCTCGGGACGATGGGACCGGTTCAATATTTGGCTGACGGGCGAAAGGTGGTTGCGTACGGCGTCCGTGATGGTTGTTGTAGGCAACATCGAGTACGGGCGTACGTGACGGGTTGTTCGGGTAACCCTGCAGGTGTAAATCGATTATAATCACCGTCCCTCGCGGTCAGTGAGTACCACTTGTTCACTGTACCGTGACGTAGAAAGAATAGGCTAGTTACATGTTAAAATGATGCTAATTGAAAGATGGACTTGATTGCTAATGAATTGCTGTAGTTTAGAGCTAACTAAAGTTCTTTTCAACTTTGGGCAAAGTACATGAGAGAAATGTGTTTCTTGTTTGATTGCGGCTCTCTCATGTGCCTTAGCGTAAGGTTCTCCACTACCTGCTGCTAAAACTTGAAAGTAAGGTTCCACTAATTAGGCGAGTCCTTTGCAAATGATTTTTGCCTCATGTACCCATCACCACTCATGTAGAAGTTCCATGTTTAGGTGAGACGGGTCAGACTTGCTGAGCCTTCGTGCTCACTGCTTGTGTTTGAAGCTTTTGCAGGGTTCTATGAGGAAGGGACTCCCGAAGAGGAGACAGAACCCCAGGAGGGGAACCCCGTCGAGTGGGAGTCGTGCACGCCGCAGAGTTAGTGTGTGTGTGTGCTAGCAAGGACACGTTCAAGTGCCGAACGTGGACTTGATGCGTAGTCTATGCCCGTGAGTGTAGACTGGACTTATTTTGATGTAAACATGTTCATAAACTTGTTTATGTAATAAAATTTGGCTTCCGCTTTGTACCTTCGACGTGTGTTATCCGGTGCTGTGCAACGCAGCACCCCTCAGCGTAATCCTGGCTCGACAAGACCTTTGGGGTCGTGTCAGAGAGTCCCTGGATTTGTCTCATTAATTTATTTAAGTAAAACTTTGTATGAATTTTTACAGGAGTTCGGTTTACTGGAAAATTCCCAAATTTGGGCAGGACATTCTTCCAAAATTCCTTGAACTCCAGTAAAAATTTCAGAGGCATTAAACCTCATTTGCTTGGTCAAATGATGTGTTCATTCCTTATGTCTCTGAAAAATGGGAAAATGAACAGAGACAATTTCAGCTTTTCCCCATTCTTTGTAAAATCCATATCTCCATGTAGGAAACTCCAAAATGGTAAAACCAATTCCTATGGAGTCAGGACATTTTGTACTTCACAAAAAGTCTACTTTGCAGCATAGGAAAGCTTAATATCTAGGGGCTAATGGCAGATTAGTGAAAACCACATAAGGATTTGTTGTGCTCACATGAAGCCATTTCATGAGCTCAATTTTTGCACACTGCCTAAATACCTTCCATAGAGGCTATGGTTAAATTCTCAGCTTCATTGGACCTCTGGAACTTGAGCTACCATCTTTTAGGTTTAAGTGTTCATATAATGGACTTAATCACATGGTGATTACTAGTATCTCTTTTCACCCTAGCTTTCATCTTCTCTAAGGTTTAGATCCAACAACAGAAACCTTGCTGTTGTTTATCTCTCTTATGTGTGAGTTAACTTGTACAACAGTTTTGAATCATTTTCTATATTGCTTTAGAATACATGTGCATAAATCATCTTAATAGCACGTGACGTCGACGTTCGACGAGGACTCGACTCTGCAGCGAGGATGTCCATCTCTTGACGAGTTTGGCGGATTCTCCGGAGGAAGACTAACTCCTAGCTTCTAACAAAAACCGTTGAGCAAGGCAAGCCCCGGTTTGCATATCGTTACCGTTTTAAATTTTGCTTTACTTCACATCATGTTTATTAGACTTGAGTGCATTATGTCTAGGATGATTGAAACCCACTTGCATGCCTATTACATCCCTCATTAGAAGGTTTAGTGTAGGATTTGCCTCGTTGTAGATGCTAGGCTAATGTTGTATCTAGCTCGGTAGAAGTCGAGTAGTAAAAAGCTACTCGCGAGAAAGTTCGAGTAATGGAGTTACTCGCGAGAGATAAATGATAAGAGAACCCTCATGAATATGATATGGGGACGGGGATGTTCCTGTAGGATGGAGCGCTCAAGGTTGGTCTCGACCTGTGATGGGTGTGACAATGCTTGAGACCACATTTGGCCTGGACCAGGATGGTAAGGCAATTGTGGAGGTTGGTTGTAGCCTTGTCCGTGTCGGTTAAGGACCGTATGTATGCGGCCCTGCTGGACAAGATTGAGCTGTACCGGATATATAGTGGGGTATGGGACCCATGAAACCGATGTAACTCGATGGACCGTGATACAGAAACTCATCTTTCGCGTTGGAATGGCGTTGAGAAGGCGGGAGGTGTAAATCCTTTAGCGGGCAACTTCGACGTGTCCGCGTAGAGGACCATCCTGCTCTGCGCGAAACGTTTTTCTATGTCGGGGTGTCATGTGAAAGGTTCTGCATACAACGTAAGGAAGAGCTCTTGAGAGAGTCTTTCGAGGCGGGTGTATGTGTCATGTATTCCGGGTTGTTATTGATTCGAATCACCGTCGCTCGCGGAAGAGGATTGAGCATGCTTGCCCACTGCGCCGTGACTTAGTAAGAAGAGGAACTAAGTCTCTTAACTTGCTGTTTGTGGATTAATCACTGTATTTGAACCTTGACTGAAGTAGATATAGAGCCAACTAAATTTCATTTCCACCCTAGGCTAGCAACATCGGGATAAGCGTTTCTTGTTTGATTGTGGACTTCCGATGTTGTGAGGCGTGAGGACCACTAAAATGAAGGCTATAAGAATCTGAATATAAGGATAAAGTTTAGTCAAGCTGCATTTTGCAAATTCCTATTCCTACTGTCTTACTACCCCTGCATGTAGAGTTGCATGTTTAGGAGTGATGGTTAAGTCTTGCTGAGCCTTAGTGCTCACGGTTGCTTCTGAGTTGTTTTTGCAGGTAGCAGGATGACTGCTATGAAGAGGGTTGTTCGGTGAGACGACGAACCTCACGGTTCGTTCAACTCATCGGAAACCTAGCCGCTGCCTTTCCTTGGTGAAGCTAGTAGGAAGCGTTCACGGGCTGAACGACTTCTCTTCCGCGTAGTTAGGGTCGAGAGTGAGTAGATTGTCCAGCTAGTTTTACATTCCGCTGCGTGTGTACATTATGTTGTAAAAGAAATTATCTTGAGTAACAAAATGGTTCCGTTATGTTCTTGAGCCTCTTTTCGTGCTTGCTGTTGGGTGCCGCATCGCACGGCACCACCCACTGCGATTCACGGGCCGGGCTCCTCACAACCTAATCCTGTAATTTGAGAAAAGACTCGCCTACGAGTTCATCCTTAACTTTCAGACTTTAGCCATAATAGTAGTGACCTTGCGCCTAGCAACATTAGAACTCCACAATCAAACAAGAAACGCTTCATTCCAATGTTACTTGTCCCAAGGTGGAAAAATAAATTTTAGTTTGCTCTATCTCTACTTCAAACAAGGTTTTCATGCAATTTACAATAATCATAGCAGCAATTAGATGTTGCAAACTGTTTCCACACAAGTTGATTACTACGTCACAACATGGGAGCAAGCGGTACTCAATAACCGCGAGGGACGGTGATTCGAATCAAACACTAACCGGATAACTCGAGACATACGCCCGCCTCTGAAGACCCAACTCTGGCGTCCTTCATTACGTCGTATGTGGCAACCTTTCTCAGCACACTAGACTGTAGAACCGGTTGTGCCGTCTCGGGCTAATAGGTCTAACGAGACGATGTGGTATGCCTCTACAACCCAGTGAACCTGGTACATCGGTTTCCTAGTTCCCATATATCAGTAAGCATCCGGTACACAACTCAATACTTGCTCCTGGACGCGGCACACGCATCGGTCCTTAACCGACATAGGCAGAGCTACTCGACCAAGACTTCGTCTTGTCGCTGCCTAACCCCTCTGCCCAGTCTCATCTATAGAAATGTAAACTTTAGTTTGCTTCCTTCCCCAACCACACTTATGATATTCTGAACTATAGCTCGTGAGTAGATTCCAACTACTCGTCTTCTACCGGATGCCCTAGTCTATTTAGCATGGCCTTATTCTACAGCGATGACACAATTCTACCCTTGACCTCAGGGTTTATTTTTGGTTATGCAAGTGGGGTATAAAACATCCTTGACCTAATGCACATACAAACTTTGACACATAGTAGTGAACAAAGTAAAAACTATAGAAAACAACTTAAATGCAAACTGGGGCTAGCCTTGGTTTTGCAGGTTTGAGTGAAGCAACATGATCAAGTGATAATTATATTTCATCACTTGTGTGCTACTCATCTACATAGGTTGAACAGGATAGTGGTGATCCAGAGCTCCAATAGAGCTGAAAATTTTCATGTCAGTTCCTTGTCACAAGAAAGTCCACTGGACCAAAATTCAGAATACTTCACTAAGTAGATCACCCAGAACAATTCCCTAAGCATTTAGGCAAAAAGGAATTAATTCTGAATAAATTTGCACTTTCATACAAATCCAAGTGAACTACAATTTCATACATAGCTCAGGTAGTATGCATGAATTTTCCTAGGATTTTTTGAGCTAAGACATGCCCAGAACTGAGTTTCCAAGTTTTGGAAATTCCCTGAAAATGTTTCTGTATTCATTTGAATACATAAACTTGAAATCGGAATTACCCTAACTAAATCAACTCCAAATGAGCTGAAACTTTTACAGGAGTCTCCTAACATCCTAAAGAATATTCTAGCGAAATTTGAGGATTTTTGGATGAACCAAACTCCCTCTAAAATTCTTTTGCTGAAAAGTTTAAAGAATTTTCCAGAATTTTCTATTGTTTTTCATGAAAATTGGGCTGCAAATTTGGATAGATCTTTCCATACTGAATTCAACCCAATTTGAATCACTAAATTTGGAGCCTCCTAGCAAAAGTTATGAGGTTCTAAAGTTTGAACTAAATCTGGAAATCCAAATTCTGACAGTGGCCCCATCACCCACTTGTCAGCTGCTGGATTCAAGCCACACGGGGCCACAGATCCTTTCCCGCGTTGTCATAGACTGATCTGAGGCCACAGAAGATCTGCACGTTTAACTCCAGCCGCTGACGAGTGGGGCCGACCCCCTTCGTCTTCCTCTGGCTCCCGCGCGATCCCCGCCGCCGAGCTCACCGGAGCTCTCGCCGGAAAGGGGTTCTGGTCCTCGGAACTTGCTAGTTTTCGCCGCCAATGCATATTTTTTTGCGAGGAACACGCTGCTGGCCTTACCTCAAATCGAAGATGGCCGGGACCCTAGGCGCGACAGTGACAGGGGCTTCAGCAACTTCAGCGACGTCGCTAGGGCACTGTAATGCTCCAAGCTCGCTCCGGTTAGCTCCTACAGCATCGCCACGAGCTAGTGAGCAACGTCCAAGGCTCTGATCTCGCGAGAAATGTTGGCAACTAGGGGCTCACCGTGCGACCTAGGTCGATTTCGGTGAAAACTCGTAAAACTCGAAGAACCGAGGGTTTCCTCAACTGGTCCCCCTAGTTCTTGATCCCACGTGCCCGCACGGAAGTCTACAACTGGGTTTCTAGGTCTGGTGATGAGTGGTGCACCGTGTTGCCCTAATTTCCCGAATCCCTACTCCCGGTTCATATTGCATGTCCGCGGGAAAAGCCAAATTCTGGCGAGCATGGTCTGTGACACGCTGCCGGCGTTGCTGTGACGCAAGAAGAGTTACAGGCACACCTTTTCGCTTTTGCAACTCGATGGGAGATGCTCTGTGGTGGCCAGGCGACGTGATCTTGTCGCGGCAGCTTCCTTCGGTGCTGTGGAGGAGAACTGAGCTCGACGCCAGAGATCCTGCGGAGCTAGAGCCTGGTTCTCGCTTCGGCCACGCCGAGGGAGGTCCGGCGGTGCTGTGGGGCAGCTTAGCATGTCATGCAGCGGGGTGGAGCAGCCGGGCGGCGGTGAACCGACGGCTCTCCTCTGTGCGGCCGCGTTTATCACCGAGGGCACGCAGCGATCGGTTAGCAGCGGCTGTGAGGCGGTGTGAGGTGATGTGCTCTCGGTGGAGGCGATAAGAGCAACGAAAATCGATCCCTGAGCAGCTCGGGAGGTGGCGGTGACTGCTGCCTTGGTGGAGCGCCACGGCTGTCCGCTTCGGGCTCGGTCTGAACAGAGTAAGAGGTTTGCTTCGGTTGCAAGTCTCCTCCATTTTCAGTCCATGACATGTGGGTCCCACAGCTCCTCTTTGCCCCCAAAAGATCTCCAAATTTTTGGCACATGCAAAAATTCAGCCATGAGGGATCCAAATTCAAAAGCCATTTGGCCATTTGACAAGTTGTGCCACAGTTTCAAATTTGAATTCAAATTTCAATGGAAATTCACAATTCTCTTTGATATACCTATCAAAGCACCTCCAAATTTTCTCAAAATTTGTCTCCCTCATAATTTAGACCTAAGGAATTCAAATATGCCATATGATCCTTATGTTGGCCCCTGCAAACTCGGAGAACAGCGACGACGGGAGGCCCTTCGTGAAGATGTCAGCGAACTGTGTCGTCGTTAGGACATGGTGTACGCGAACCTCGCCGCGGGCAACCCGCTCACGAACAAAGTGGAGATCGATCTCCACATGCTTCATGCGCTGATGCTGGACCGGGTTGGTGGAGAGGTACACGACGCTGACGTTGTCGCAGTAGATGAGGGTGCTCCTGGCGATGGGAGTGTGGAGCTCCTGAAGCAGCTGTTGGAGCAAGGAGGCCTCAGCCACACCGTTAGCCACGGCGCTATACTCCACCTCAGCAGTCGAGCGTGACACCACGGGCTGTTGCTTCGAGGACCAGGAGACGAGGTTACCGCCCAGGAAGACGGCATACCCAGAAGTAGAACGTCATGTGTCCGGGCAGCCTGCCCAGTCAGCATCGGTGTACAGGACCAGCTCGGAGGCTGTGTCACATCGAAGGAGGAGGCCATGTCACATCGAAGGAGGAGGCCGTAGTCGAGGGTACCTCGTAGGTACCGAAGAATCCGCTTCACAGCCTTATAAGTGTAGCTGTGGACACTTCCCCCGGGCGTGTACAGGGCAGCCCGCGGATGTTGTTTTTCGGAGGGGCTAGTCCCCCTGCATGAGTCTCGCTGTACTGGACGAAGGAAACAGATGAAGACAAGGGTTTTTTACGTGGTTCGGGCCGCCGGAGTGTAATACCCTACGTCCACGGTGAGCAGAGGTGCTCGTTGTATTGCTTGGTGCTCAGAACCGGAGTTCTGAGCTTGAGGATGAGCTGAGTGGTAGAGTGTGAGAGTGCAAAGAGCCGAACCGAACAGAGTTCGAACCCTCGTGAGAGCGAACCCCTCGTAACGTTGCCTACCCGAGCCTTTTATAGTCCAAGGCTCGGGCGGCTTACAAGGTGGGCCCCGGGACCCGATAGGTGGTCCCGGGGTGATTTCTGCTATCTACCGTATCTGCAATAACGCCGGTAGTTGTCTCTGGCGAGGACTTCTGAGCCTCCGAATTGCCGCCCTACCCACGCCACAAGCTAGGCGTAGTGGTTGATGATGGCAGGGGCGGCAGGGGATGTCTTGTTGCTGCGTTTATTGGTGTACAGCTTCTGCGTGCCTGTCTTCACTGTGATGTGACTGGGCGCAACGCCTGCTGGCAGGGGCGTGCTCCACGTCTCCGCGTCTTGGGAAGGCGCGGGTCTTCAATACCCTGTCTTGGGAAGGCACGGGTCTTTAATACCTTGTACGAACAAGGTATGGTGCGGCTTTACTCCTGCTGCCTACCGCGCTGGGTAGGCAGCGCCGTTTTGCTGCCACATGGCGGGCCCGGAGCTCTCCTCTGAGGAGAGGGAGGTCCGGACCCACTGGACACGCGGAGCCTTCGGAGCTCTCCCCGCTGAGGGGGGAGGTCCGGCTATGCTGGCCACGTGGCGGGCCCGGAGCTCTCCTCTGAGGAGAGGGAGGTCTGGCCCCGCTGAACACGTGGAGCTTTCGGAGCTCTCCCGGCGGAGGGGGGAGGTCCGGTCCTGCTGGCCACGTGGCGAGCCCAGAGCTCTCCTCTGAGGAGAGGGAGGTCCGGCCCCGCTGGACAAGTGGAGCCTTCGAAGCTCTCCCAAGGGAGAGGGGAGGTCTGGCTCTGCAGGCCACGTGGCGGGCCCGGAGCTTTCCTATGAGGAGAGGGAGGTCCGGCCCCGCTGGACACGTGGAGCCTTTGGAGCTCTCCCCGCGGAGAGGGGAGGTCCGGCTTGGGTGCCCTAGGAGTTCGCCCCTGAGAAAGGGGTGAAGTTCTTAGACGATTTTCCCCTGTGCGCGGGGGTACCCCATATTGAGGGTACCGATAGTGGCCTCCGGGCCCATCTCAGGGGAGGTAGCGAGCCCAAGGTGGGGCCCCCCTCTCTTCTACTCCGTGCACTTTTCCGAAGACCCGCTTTGACCATTGCCGGAGCACGAACAGTCGTGGGATCGTGGGGGCGTGAGCCCTGCTTGATGGCTGCTTTTACTGCGGCGGTTCCCAAGGCTGCCACTACTGCACGTCGCAGCACCTTGTCTGGAACCGCTGGGTTCTCCGCCTGGGGGGCTGACTGCCCGGTCCACCGCTTCTGTAGGGCGGCTTGGGCCCGCTTGTCATGGACTCCGGGGCTTGGTCCCGAGGCAGTTGCTATGAGCGGCGCAGACGAAGCGTTTTGAATTGCTTCTGGGAAGTTTAAAAAGGGATCTTACCTGCATCGCAGGCTTCCCTTTTCAAACTTCCCTGCACCCGAGCCCTCTCTGTCTCTTCGAGCTCTTGTGCCTTCACCTTCCAAGTCTTGCGCTTCCGCCGCCGATGGCCTCCAACTTGCCTCCTCCGCGCCTTGC
The DNA here is from genome assembly GCA_030760725.1 of Neostapfia colusana. NCBI lineage: Eukaryota > Viridiplantae > Streptophyta > Magnoliopsida > Poales > Poaceae > Neostapfia > Neostapfia colusana. Next base: position 29,793,592 of record JASWHV010000005.1, on the reverse strand, counting down.
CCGGACGAAAGACCTCAGGTCAGTGCGTAAGCTGCTAGGCTGGCACGCGGAGGAGCAGAAGCGCTGGCTCCGGCGGGGATCTCTCCCTCTGTTCTTGGAGAAGGGGGAGGTGGTCTTCTTCACCTCCTACGCCTGGGCGGGATTCGTCCCGCCAATCTCTTCGTTCTTCGTGATGTTGCTGGATACGTACGGTCACCAGCTCCATCACCTCTCCCCCAACTCCTTTGCGATGGCCGCTGTCTTCACGCACTTCTGTGAAATGTTCATGGGAGTGCGCGCTTTGGTGACGCTCTTCCGCTACTTCTTCATGCTGCGGACGACCGGGCGTGGCTCGAAAAACCAGCTGGGGGCATACTACTTCCAGCATCGCTGCAAGGATCCGAAGGTCTCTGGGTACCTTCTGCCCTTCAGCGCGGCGAGGTGGGAAGGCTGGCGGGATGACTGGGTGATCGTGAGGACCGATGAGCATGATCACCTTTAGATGTCGTCCGATGGTCCAACCACAGAGCGCCGCTTCTGGGAGGAGATCCCAGAGCTGGTGCGGGAGTACGCGCCAGTCTTGGAGCGGATCCAGTCCTTGGCGGATCAGGGACTGACGTCCCTCATGGTGCTGACTGACTTCCTGTCACGCCGTATTGCGCCTCTGCAGCAGCGCAGTCGTCCGGCGTGGTACTACACCGGCGAGAACGACTGCACCAGGTTGGAGACGGGTCTCAGCTCTGACCCATCTGAGGAGATGCTGTATGAGATGGTGGCGAGGGTGAGCGGCGACCTCATCGACGGCGGCGTCCTCACCGTCCCAGCCTCCTGCGTCCCACTCTTCTTGGAGACAAAGTGGAGGACCGAGTTGCTGCGTAAGATGCCGAACCTGGATGACATCGGGATCGCCGTGCGTCAGGTTGGAGACGCCTTCCGGGGAATCTCGATCCCCGGGGTTGAGCGCTCTGGTGGGGAGCGTGAGGCGTCGCCGGTTGCCCATCCCGCGCCGAAGGTTGACGGTGCCCGGACCGTCGACAAGGGGAAGGGGAAGGTGCCAGCCTCGGGGTTGCCGGAGAAGAAACATGCGCGGTCCCCTCCATGGGCGTCGTTTGCGCCGAGCCAGGGGACCTGGGTACCCCAGCGCCCGCCTTCTGGAGGCGTCGATTCGTCGGGCGTCGGTTCGTCGGGCGGCGACCCCAAGAGGCCTCGGGTCTTCCGCTCCGACGGGACTCCTCTTGGACAGCGGCGGTCCGAGGAGGCCCGGGCGTCCCACCCTCCTTCCTCAGGCAGAGGAGCTCCAAGGGGGGACGCCGGTGCTGCGATGCCCGGGGGTGAGCCGAGGGCTCAGGTGCCCCGGCCAACGAGCGTCCCGGCTGCAGGCTCGGCAGGCGGTGGCGCCGGAAGGAGCAGCACCAGGACTCAACCGGCGACGCAGGTGCCCCGGGCTTCAGGGGCTGGATTGAGTGGCACCAGAGGCACTGCCGGCGGGAGCCCTACTGCTCCGCCTCCTAGGGGGGCTCCGGGAGCACCCCCTGTTCCACCGGTCCGGGTGCCTGCGGTGCAGGTTCCGGCGGCGATGGCAGGTTCCGGCGGATCCGTCCCGGCTCGGAAGCCGGGGCTCCATGCCCGTTGGAGCGTTCGCGTCCCTCGGTAAGTGTTGCTCTTACCGGATTTTAGAACTTGCGTTCTTTTCTTCTTTTCTTAGCCTGAGAGCTTCCCATGCTGGCAGGGACTCATCGGTTCCCGGGAACAAGTCTGTTCCCCAGCCATCTCAGGCCAGCGGAGGATCTGCGCCGCAGCGTCGGGAAGCTGCGGCGGCTTCGCCGGCCCCCAAGTCGGTGCAGGCTTCTTCTGTGCCGGTGGGACCAGATCCTGCAGCGGCGGCGGCGGCGCCCCTTCATTCCCCTTCGCCAGCTTAGAAGTCGGTGGTTGTCGAGGGCTCGGCGGAGCCGGCTGGCGGCGTCCAGCCCTCCGGTGCTGAGGCGGGAGGAGCAGCTGCAGGTCCTCCGGCTTCTCCAGATCGGCACCTCATCTTGGTCGCCAAGATGCCGGCGTTTTCTCCACCGGACGACGACGTGATGGAGGAGGCCGGGGGCGCGGCTTCAGCCTCTGCCGCCCCGCTTCCCCTGGCGGACGCCATAGAGCTTGTCCAGGCGAGTGTCCGGCAGGTCCTAGCTGCGCTCGAGCGTGAGCGGGAGGTGCTGGCGGAGGAGAGGACCGCCTCTTGAGCTGGGGGCAGCTCCTGAAGCAGCGGACTCAGGAGGTTAAGGCGAAGCTCGACGTGAGGCGGTCGAGGCTCGATGCCGAGGACGCGCTCCTTGACCTTCAGAAGAGGGCGTCGACCGCCTGGACTCCAATACCCCGGCAGCTCTTCCAGGAGACCCGCGAAGCTCATGCTAGGGCCCAGGCACGCTCCGATGCTCTGGAGGAGCTGCGGCTGCAGCTGGCGCGTCGTGAGTGCGCCGTCGCGGATCGGGGCGAGCCATGGCCACCAAGGAGAAGAAGGTCGCCGAGCAGCTGGAGGCTGACGAGGGCAACTTGAAGGCCCGAACCGAAGAGCTGGAGCTTCGGGAGGCAGCCCGGGCCGAGAGGGAGGAAGATGCCTCCCGGAAGCGTCAGGCGGCGCTAGAGCGGGAGCTGGCGGCCGACTTCCGTGCGTCAGAGCTGGAGCACCTCACCAGGGACCTCGAGCGCTGGGAGAACTCCCTCTCCGTCAAGGAGAAGAAGTTCTCCGAGGAGGGACTCGGGGAATTACTGGCAGCCCGCCAAGAGGTGGAGAAGCTCCAGGCTTCGCGGTCCGTCGAGACCCGAGTGGTCTGGAGCTTTGTCGGCCAGGCGGGGTCCGCCCTGGTACCCCTTGGCTTCAGCCCCTTGAGGACGGGGCTCCGGCGCAAGAGGTGGCCAAGGTGATTCCGGCACTCGAGTCTATCGGCGCCAAGCTGGATAGGCTCGAGGCTGTGTTCGCCGATGAGCTCGAGGCGGAGGGACGAAGCTTGGCGAAGGAGGTTTCCACGCATGTGTTGGCATGCTTCTGGAGCCAGGATCCCTCCCTCTCTCTGGAGCCGGTGAGGCAGGGCCCCGTCGTGGAGCGGGAGGAAGCCGCCTGGGCCGGAGTCAGGGACTTCACCGCTCTCGTCACGTCTAGGTTCCAGCGGGAGTCTGGGGACTCCTAGACAGTCGCCCTTGTAGCCGAAGGGCTTGTATCTTTTTGTTTTTATTGAGTCTGTAGTCCAGCTCTTGGAGCCCTTGATTAATGAACAGACTCTTGTTGTTTTTTGTGCCTGCGTCTTCTTCCTCTTGGCTCGGCCTGCCCAAGCCCTTAGCTCCGCAAGGGCTTCGGGAGGTCTCCACCGATCTTGAAGCTTTGCACAGACACCTTCCTTAGGTCCATGCTGACTTAAGGACCCAAGGGGTCTCCAGAGCTCGCCCTGTGAGGACGGGGGGAGGTCCAGCTCTGCTTGCCACGTGGCGGGCCCGGAGCTCTCCTCTGAGGAGAGGGATGTCCGGCCCCGATAGACAAATGGAGCCTTCGGAGCTCGCCCCTGCGGAGGGGGCGAGATCCGACTCTGCTAGCTACATGGCGGGCCCGGAGCTATCCTCTGAGGAGAGGGGAACTCCGGCCCCGCCGCACACGTGGGGCCTTCAGAGCCCGCCCCTGCGGAGGTGGCGGGGTCCGGCTCCTCCGGTCTTGAGTTGGAGTAGTCGGGAGCTCCGTTCCTTTCTTGCGCGGTCCCCGTAGTGGCCCCCTGGTAGGTGTGGCTAATTGTTTGGGCACACCTACCATATTCCTGCAGGGGAGCTAAGGCCAGGAGGTCCTGCACGCAAGTAGGGGAACCATAATTCTCCTCGGGGGCTCTCCCTTCCTATCTCTTAGTCTTATTTGGCTTACGGTCCTGTTCCGGTATACGGGGCTTGGGCAATTCAGTGCGCCCGGCGCCGGGGGTCCGGCTCCCTCCAAGGTCAAGGTACGACATCCGACCCCTAGTACTAGACTGTAACGCTAGGGAGGCAGAGTGCACAGGCTTTCGGTACGGAACCAGGCAAAGCAGGCTACGCACCCTGGACCACCAATGCACAGTGCAGGTTTTTCCTGGAGGTGACCAACTGGCGTCGCAACACCTGACTGGGGGAGGCCCGAGAGGCCCCCTGGCCATCGACAGGTACCTCAAGCACGACCGTCTTTGGTCGGATAGCAAATGCCGACTAGGGATGAGAGTGGTAAGAGAGAGAGAGAGCTAAGTGTACGATGAGCATACACTGGGTTGATGTGAAAGTGATCATAAAAATTAATGCGTAATTTAAATGAACACATAAGTAAGAGTGTGGTAGAACATGATTCTTTCTGTATAAATGCCCATAGGAGGAAGGCAGGCTAAACATTGAGGCAACGACCCGCCCCATTAAGAAGGGAACCAAGATCCTACGCGCTTAGGGTCGGAACCAGGCCAATCTGAACGTAGTCCTAGACCGTCCCCTGGGACTTAGTTGCTCCGAGCGTTGTTCCTGGAATCTATGGGATCTATTACAGAAAGAAGAGACCTGTGCTACCAATGCTCTAGGGATAGAACTTACGGAGATGTTCTATGTTCCAAGGGTTCGGGAGCGGATCCCCATTCTCGGTGGAAAGGCGTACGCACCCGGGGCGGAAGACTTTCGTGACTCGGAAAGGACCTTCCTAGCTGGGGGAGAGTTTGTTCGTCCCTTCGCGAGAGAGTATGCGCCGCAGCACCAGGTCACCTTCTTTGAGCTCCCGGACATGCATGGTCCTTTGGTGGTAGCGCCGAAGCGCCTGCAGGTACCGTGCGTTGCGGATCGTTGCTTGTAATCAAGCCTTGTCGACGAGGTCGATGTCTTCACGCCGGAGCTGGTCCTGCATGGCTTTGTCGTAAGCTCGGACACGGGGAGACCCCATGGTGATCTCTGGGGGAAGCACGGCTTCGGCCCCGTACACCATGAAGAAGGGTGTCTCCCCGGTGGCCCTGCTCTTGGATGTCCGGTTAGCCCACAGTGTGCTCGGAAGCTCGTCCACCCACTTGGCGCCATGCTTCTACAAGCTGGCGTAGGTGCGAGTCTTGAGGCCCCGAAGGATTTCGGCGTTGGCCCTCTCGACTTGCCCGTTGCTCCTTGGATGAGCAACGGAGGCATAGCACACCTGGATGCCAAGGTCTTCACAGTAGTCTTGGAACGCTGCACTGGTGAACTAGGTCCCGTTGTCGGTGATGATTCTGTTCGGGACCCCGAACCTGCAGACGATCGACTTGATGAACTTGACTGCGGATTGCTTGTTGATGGTTGTCGGTACCCTCAATACCGGGTACCCCCGCGCACAGGGTAAAGCTTCCTAAGGACCTCGCTCCCTCTGCAGGGGCAAGGTTTGAAGGCGCCACGTGTCCAGCGGGGCCGGAGCTCCCCTCCCCACGGAGGATAGCTCCGGGCCTGCCGCGTGGCCCAGGAGGCCGGACCTCGCCCCCTCCGCAAGGGTGAGCTCCAAAGGCACCACGTGTCCGGCAGGGCCGGGGCTCTCCTCTCCTCAAAGGATAGCTCCGAGCCTGCCACGTGGCCCAGAAGACAGGACCACGCCCCCTCCGTGGGGGTGAGCTCCGAAGGCTCCACGTGTCCAGCGGAGCCGGAGCTCCCCCCCTCCTCAGAGGAGAGCTCCGGGTCTGACACGTGGCCAGCAGAACAGTGCTGCCGACCGGCGCGGTAGGCAGCGGGAGTAAAGGCGCGCCATGCCTTTACCGTACAAAGCATTCAAGACCCGCGCCTTCCCGAGACGAAGAGGCGCAGTGCACGCCTGTCAGGAGGCGCTGTGACCAGTCACAGTCAAGACAGGCGTACAGTGTCTGAAGCTGCAGGCCATTGAAGGCAGCGACAAGACCAGACAAGACATGCCCTACCTCCCCTGCCATCTCCAACGACTACATGCTACACTTAGCCTGCGGCATGGGTAGGGCAGCAGGACGAGGACTTCGACGCCAGCGCCAAGACATAATAGCTGGTAGGAAATCACCCCAGGGCCACCTCTCGGGTCCCGGGCCCCCCTTGTAAGCCACTCGAGCCTTGGACTATAAAAGGCTTGGGTAGGCAACGTTAGCAGGGGTTCGCACTCCCGCAACTCATACGCTAGGAATAACACTTCCTCAAGCTCAGGACTCTGACTCTGAGCAACAAGCAATACAGCGAGCTCCTCAGCTCACCGTGGACGTAGGGTTTTATGCTCCGGCGGCCTGAACCACGTAAAACTCACCGTGTCAAGCTCCTCCTTAACTCGTCCCTACGCTCAAGCTCTCCGCAAGTGACTAGCCCCTCTGAAAAAGAACCTCTGCGGGCTGCCTAGTGCAGGCCCGGGGGAAGTGTCGACCACACACTTCGACATTTGGCGCGCCAGGTAGGGGGCTTTTCCCTTGCGCGACGAGCTTCTGCCGACGAAGATGACCAAGCTTCCTTCAGCGGCAAACTCTCCTCCCCCGCGTTCACGGCGAACCGTGACCAGTGGAGAATACGTGTCGACGCACTCAGGACGGAGTGTGTCGGCGCAAGCTGGTAGCCAGCAGCCGACTCCGGCAACGCCGACTCCGGCAATGCAGGCGCCAACCAGTGTGAGATCTTCTGCGGCGCTAAGCGTACCCCACAGGGGTGCGCTAGCTGCAGAAAGAGCGCTGCTGCGCAATCCACCTGCTGGGGACACACCTCATTCAGCAACCCAGCAGTGGATACGTGAGGTAGACCGCCTCGTCGTCGCCGCTGCAAATCCTCGACTTCGGCGGGGATGACACTCCGGTCAACCGGCAGTGTCGCTGACGCGCACGCCAACGGTTGACGGGCAGACGGCGGGTTCCAGCTCCACCAGGCTTCCATCAACGGACCTGAGGACAGAGCTGGAACGGTGCCACTTGGGCCAGGATGCCCGGCTGTACCTCGAGCGACATCGGGAAAGGCGTCGCAACCAAGAGGCTGGCGACAGCATGACGTCGGCCTCGACCCAGCCTGAAGAGCAGATCTTCGCCACGCGATCTCTCCCCCAGGCATACGCCGCGCAGCATATGCCACAACCATATGCCCTGCAAACGGCGCCCCCGGTCTATGGAGCTGCCTTGCCCATACCGGGATACACCGTGCCGACGGCGAATCAAGCGTTTGCGGCACCGACACCTGCGGCAACAGGGGCAGGATGTGTGGCCCTGGCACACCACCTTCGCTTCGTGAGGTGGCCGCGCAATTTCCGGCCGCACCTGCCCGAGAAGTACGACGGCAGCGTCAACCCGGCGGAGTTTCTCCAGATCTACTCCACCGCGGTACTTGCCGCAGGAGGGGATGAGGCCGTCATGGCCAACTACTTCCCCGTCGCCTTGACTGGCCCAGCCCGGTCTTGGCTCATGAACCTCCCCCAGGGTTCCATAACTTCCTGGGGAGAGCTCTGCCGGCAGTTTGTCGCCAACTTCGGCAGCTCCTACACCCATCCCGGCACGGAGCTTGACCTCCACGCCGTCAAGCAACAACCTGGGGAATCACTGCACTCCTTTATCCAGCGGTTCTCCCAGGTACGCAATACCATCCCACATATTCAAAGTGCTTCTGTGGTGGTGGCACTTCGACAGTGTCCAGGACGAGAAGATGCTTGAGAAGCTCGCGACCAGAGAGGTCTGCGATGTCTCTGAGCTCTTCAGCCTGGCGGACAAGTGCGCCAGAGCAGCCGAAGGGCGGAATTGGCACTCACTGCCAGCTTCCGAAGCCGGAAGACAGCCCGAAGACGGCGGAGTTCAAGCTGAGCTCCCGACCACGTCATACAGCCAAGAGCCAAGCACTGGCTGACTTCGTGGCTGAGTGGACGCCAACGAAGGCTGACCCAGGGGGCCGCGAAGACGGTGAACCAAAGTACCGAGCTCCAGTCTTCACCGGGCCTCACTGGACGCTCTTCTTCGACGGCTCCTCGCGAAAGCAGGGGGTCGGTGCCGGCGTACTGCTTCTCGTGCCATCGGGGGAGCAGTCTGGGTACATGGTGCGTCTCAATTCCAAGGCAACCAACAACTTGGCAGAGTATGAAGCACTCATCTTTGGCCTAAAAGACAGTCCTATCTCTGGGCGCTCGCCAGTTGTTGGCGCAGGGCGACTCCCAGCTATTTATCAAGCAAGTTAAGGGTGAATGCCCCTGCAATGACCCACAGCTAGCTGCTTATCTGCTCCACGTGCGGATGTTGGAGAAAGACTTCCTCGCCTTGGACCTGCGCCATGTACCGCGCGCTGGCAAGGCCGCAGCTGACGACCTCTCAATGAAGGCCTCCATCGGAGCCCCTGCGCCCGAAGGAGTCTTCGAGAGGACTTTGCTGCGGTCCACAGCCCGGCCCGCCGAGCCGGGCGAAGGGGGCTGAACAAGTGCCTCGAAGCTAGGCAGTCCTGCCGGCCCTGCAGCCATGGATGCCGCCAAAGGATCGTAAGCGTCACTGGGGACTCCGTGCAACCCAGCGCTCAAGATCCAGAAGCTCAAGTAGTCCCGATGCATGGACCAAGGAGGTCGGGGACTCCTTGAAGGACATCCTTCCTGATGAACGTGCATTCGCTGAACGGGTGGTGCGGATGGCTAAGTGCTATGTGCTGGTATCTTTACTGGCGTGGCGCCACGACACCCTATTGCGGTGCATAACCCAGGAGGAAGGCTGCGACTAGCTCGCAGTAGTCCAAGGAGGCGAGTGCTGGGAACGCTCATCGTCCCGCACGCTGGTCGGTTAAGCCACCCGGCATGGCTCCTACTGACCGAGAGCCACCTGGACGCCGTCAAACCGGTTAGGGATGCAATGCGTCCCAGGTCCACGCCAAGCAGACCCACACAACCGGTGCAGACGCGCACCCAGAGCCGTCGGGAGATACCGGCTCCTCCATGTCGAGGGCCAGCCGGACATCCCAGGGCCGGGTCACGGGAACTACCCTTCCACATGGTATGCGGGGCCGATGCCATGCTTCCCCCTGAGATCGCCATGGGGGTCCCCCCGTGTCCGGCGTACGATGAAGCCACGCATGACCCGCTCTGCGTGAAGACAGGCGCTCCGACGCTACCCCAGTAAGTTCACCATGCTTACTTAGGTGTTTATTTAAATTACACATTAATTTATATGAACACCTCCCCACGCTCTAGACACTGTGCGTCCATTGTACACTCGGTTCCTCTTTCCTGCTCTCATGTATAGTCGATATTTGCCGTCCTGCCGAAGGCGGTAGTGCTTGGGGTACCTGCCAGAGGCCCGGTGGCCTTTTGGATCTCCCCCTGTAAGGGTACTGTACCTCCAGTTGGTCTCCTCCGAGAAAAGACCTACGCCAGACCGGGGGGTCAGGAACCTTGCTTTGCCCGGTCTTGCACCCAAAGCATGCGCACTCTGCCCCCCGGCGCTACGGTCTGAGTACCAGGGGGCCGGACGGTTACACCCTGACTGGGGCTGGGGCCAGACCTCCGGGACCAAGTGCACTGGATTACCCAAGCCCCGTATTCTGGCCTGGGACAGTAAGCCAAATGAGACTAAGGGGCAGGAAAGGGGGGACCACTGAGCAGTGCCGGACTCTGCCTCCACAGCCAGGCCGAGCTCCGAGGCCAGCTCTCGCCCTCCTTTCAGAGGCGAGCGCTGATGCCGGACCTCATGCCCTTCGCTGTCCTCAGCTCCGATGACTTCCGGACCTCCGCCCCCACAGCTGGGCCGAGCTCCGAGGCCAGCCCTCGCCCTCCTTTAACAGGCGAGCGCTGATGCCGGACCTCACGCCCTTCGCTGTCCTGAGCTCCGATGACCTCCGGACCTCACGCCCTTCGTTTGCCTGAGCTCCGATGACTTCCGGACTCCGCCCCCACAGCTGGGCCGAGCTCCGAGGCCAGCCCTCGCCCTCCTTTCACAGGCAAGCGCTGATGCCAGACCTTACGCCCTTCACAGGCAAGCCCATCGCAGCCTTCTTCCTGGGTTATGCACCGCAATAGGACGTGGTTGGTGCTATGCCGGTAGAGATCCCTTTATACCAGTGCGTATCTTTTAGCCATGCGCACGATCCGTTCAGCGGATACATGTTCATCAGGAAGGATGTTGTCTTCCAAGTAGTCCCGGATCTCCGTGATCCATGCATTGGTCTGACTTGAGCTTCTGGATCTTGAGCGCTGGGTAGCACGGAGTCCCCAGTGACGCTTACGATCCTTGGTGGCATCCATGGTAGCAGGGCCGCCGGGACCGCCAGCTTCAAGGTGCTGGTCCAGCCCCCTTTGCTCGGCTCGGCAGGCCGGGCTGTGGGCCGGAGCAACGTCCTCTCGAAGATTCCTTTGGGCGCCGGGGCGCCGATCGAAGCCTTCGTTGAGAGGTCGTCGGCCGCGGCGTTGCTAGCGCGTGGTACATGGCACAGGTCCAAGACGAGGAAGTCTTTCTCCAGCATCTGGACATAGAGCAGATAGGCAGCTAGCTGCGGGTCGTTGCAGGAGCATTCACCCTTGACTTGCTTGATGACTAGCTGGGAGTCGCCCTGTGCCAAAAACTGGCGAGCGCCGAGAGACAGCGCCATCATCAGGCCGAAGATGAGTGCTTCATACTCCGCCATTTTGTTGGTTGCCTTGAACTTGAGGCGCACCATGTACCCAAACTGCTCCCCCGGTGGCATGAGAAGCAGTACGCTGGCACCGGCCCCCTGCTTTCGCGAGGAGCCGTTGAAGACGAGCGTCCAGTGGGGCTCGGTGAAGACCAGAGCTCGGGGCTTTGGTTCACTGTCTTCGGGGCCCCCTGGGTTGTTTGACGATGGTGCCCACTCGGCCACGAAGTCAGCCAGTTCTTGGCTCTTGACTGCGTGTCGAGGTAGGTAGTCCAACTCGAACTCCGCCAACTCCGCTGCCGACTTAGCGACGTTCCCGGTCGCGTTGTTGCTGTGGAGGATGGTCCTCAGCGGGTAGGAGGTGACCACCGAGATCCGGTGGGCTTGGAAGTAGTGCCGGAGCTTCCTGGACGCCACGAGCACTGCATACAACAGCTTATGGACCTCCAGGTACCTTGTCCTGGCGTCGTGGAGGACTTCGCTGATGTAGTAGACAGGCCTCTGGATGGTCCGGACCCTCCCCCTGGGCCTGAGATGTCTTCCTCCAGCCTTCGGAGCTCTCCCCGCGGAGGGGGGAGGTCCGGCTCTGCTGGCCACGTGGCGGGCCCGGAGCTCTCCTCTGAGGAGAGGGAGGTCCGGCCCCGCTGGAAACGTCGAGCCATCGGAGCTCTCCCCGCGGAGGGGGGGGGGGGTACGGCTCTGCTGGCCACGTGGCAGGCCCAGAGCTCTCCTCTGAGGAGAGGGAGGTCCGGCCCCGCTGGACACGTGGAGCCATCGGAGCTCTCCCCGCGGAGGGGGGAGGTCCGGCTCTGCTGGCCACGTGGCGGGCCCGGGGCTCTCTTCTGAGGAGAGAGAGGTCAGGCCCCGCTGGACACATGGAGCCTTCAGAGCTCTCCCTGCGGAGAAGGGAGGTACGGCTCTGCCGGCCACATGGCGGGCCCAGAGCCCTCCTCAGTGGAGAGGGAGGCCCGGTCCCGCAGGACACATGGGGCTTTTGGAGCTTGCCCCTGAGGAAGGGGCAAAGTCCTTAGCCGATTTCCATTGTGCGCGGGGGTACCCCATATTGAGGGTACCGACAGTGGCCCCCGGGCCGATCTCGGGGGAGATAACGAGCCCGAGGTGGGGCCTCCGTCTCTTCTACTTTCCGCACCTTCTCGAAAACCCGCTTTGACCGTTGCTGGAGCACGAACATTTGTGGGATCGTGGGGGCGTGAGCCCTGCTTGATGGCTGCTTTTACTGCGGCGGTTCCCAAGGCTGCCACTCTTGCACGTCGTAGCACACGTCGCAGCGCCTTGTTAGGAACCGACGGGTTCTCCGTCTGGGGGGCTGACTGCCTAGTCCACCGCTTCCGCAGGATGGCCTGGGCCTAGTTGTCATCGACTCCAGGGCTTGGAGCCAGAGCGGTTGCCCAAAGCAGCGTATTCGAAGAGTTTCGAATTGTTTGAATCGTGTCTGGGAAGTTTAAAAGGGAATCTCATCTGCATCGCAGGCTTCCCTTCGCACTTCCCTACGCCTGAGCCTTCCAGAGTCCTCTGAGCGCTCGAGACTTCTCAGCCCCCAAGTTCTTGCGCTTCGGTCGGCCATGGCTTCGAACCTGCCTTCGAAGGCCGACGGAGCTCGGACGGCCGACAGGGGGAGGGGCAGGGAGCCGGCCTCCGGTTTGCCAGAGAAGACACGTGCCCGGTCCCCACTGACGGCGTTGTTCGCGCCAAGCCAGGGGACCGAGGTACCTTCGCGTCCTCCTTCTAGAGGTGTCAGCTCGTCAGGCGGCGACCCCAAGAGGCCTCAGGCCTTCCATTCCGACGGGACTCCTCTCGAACAGCGGCGGTTCAAGGGGCCCCGGGCATCCCGCCCTCCTTCCTCAGGCGGAGGAACTCCGAGGGGGGACACCGGTGCTGCGATGCCCAGGGGCGAGCCCAGGGCTCATGCGCCCTGGCCCGCGAGCATCCCGGCTGCAGGCTTGGCAGGCGGTGGCGCTGGAAGGAGCAGCGCTGGGACTCATCCGAGGGCGCAGGTGCCCCGGGCCTTAGGAGCTAGATCGGCGAGCAGCGCTAGAGGCGCCGCCGGTGGGGGCCCTACTGCTCCGCCGATCCGGGTGCCTGCGGCGCAGGTCCCGGTGGTGACGGCAGGCTCCGGTGGATCTGCCCCGGCTCGGAAGCCGGGGTTCCATGCCCATTGGAGCGTTCGCGTTCCCCGGTAAGTGTTGCTCTTACCAGGTTCCAGAACTTGCGTTCTTTTCTTCTTTCCTTAGCCCGAGAGCTTCCCATGCTTGCAGGGACTCATCAGGTATCGGGAACGACTCTATTCCCCGGCCATCTCCGGTTGACGGGAGATCCGCGCCGCAGCGTCCGGAAGCTGCAGCGGCTTCACCGGCCCCCAAGTCGGTGCAGGCTTCTTCTGTGCCGGTCGAACCAGCTCCTGCGGCGGCGGCGGCAGCACCCGCTCGTCCACCTTCGCCAGCTCGGAAGCCGGCGGTTGTCGAGGGCTCAGCGGGGCCGGCTGGCGGCGTCCAGCCCACCAGTGTCGAGGCGGGAGGAGCAGCCGCAGGTCCTACGGCGGGCGGTGAGCAGGGGTGCGTCGAGAGCGGCCCCGCTCCGGTGCTGGCTTCTCCAGATCGGCGCCTAATCCCGGTCGCTGAGATGCCAGCATCTCCTGATGACGACGTGATGGAGTAGGTCGGGGGCACGGCTTCTGCCTCTGCCGCCCCGCTGCCCCTGGTGGATGCCTTTGAGCTTGCCCAGGCGAGCGTCCGGAAGGTCCAGGCCACCCTGGAGCGAGAGCGGGAGGTGCTGACCGGGGAGAGGAACCGCCTCCTCAGCTGGGGGCACCTTCTGAAGCAGCGGACTCAGGAGGTTAGGGCAGAGCTCGACTCGAGGCAGTTGAGGCTCGATGTCATGGAGGCGCTCCTTGACCTTCAGAAGAAGGCCGTCGACCGCCTGGACTCCGAGACCCGGTGGCTCCACCAGGAGACCCGTGAGGCTCATGCCAGGGCCGAGGCGCACTCCACTGCGATGGAGGATCTGCAGCTGCGACTGGCGCGACGCGAGTGCGCCGTCGCGGACAGGGAGTGCGCTGTGGCGGCCGAGGAGAACAAGGTTGCCGAGAAGCTGGAGGCCGGTGAGGGAGGCTGTGACACCCTTATTTTTGGTTTCTGCATGTATTCATGTTTCATGTAGAGAAAATATTTTAAAAGAAGTGGGAACGGAGAAAAATATTAAAAAGATAGCCAATAAGAGCCGAATCCAGTTCCCAGAGAGCGCCGAAGACAACTTCCACGGCCCGCTGGCCATGTGGCGTGTTCGGAGCTCATCCCTGCGAAGTGGGGAGAGGTCCGCCGCTAAAATGGCTACGTGGAAGGTTCGGGGCTCATCTCCGCAAAGGGGGAGAGGTCCGACCTTGTGGGACATGTGTTGCCTCCGGAGCTAGCCTCTGCGGAGAAGCGAAGGCAGTCCCGCAGGACACGTGTCACCTTCGGAGCTAGTCGCCACGGAAATCAGAGGACCCGTCACGCGGGATACGTGTCGATCTCGGAGCTCACCTCCGAGAGGTCCGGTTCTATTGGACACATGTCACCACCGGAACTCGTCACCGAGAGGTCCGACACTGTTGGACACGTGTCTACCTCGGAGCTCGTCTCTGAGGAAAAAGGAAAGTCCGGCGCTACTTGACGCGTGGCATTCACGGAGCTCACCTCCGAAGAGAGGGAAGGTCCGGCACTGACACGTGGAGTGCGCGGAGCCACCTCCGAATAAGAGAGGATGTCCCAACTGCCAGGATACGTGGCGCACGCGGAGCTCACCTCCGAAGGAGAGGGAGGTCTCGCTCGCTTGACACGCGGCACAACCGGAGCTCGTCTCTGCGGAAAAAGGGGAGACCAGGCCCCGGTGGACACGTGGAGCTTCCGGAGCTCATCACCGCGGAGGTAACGAGTTCTGGAACGGTTTTTGGATTCTGTACGCATAGAAATATCGGTACGGAGAGGAAAGCGACCTGAATTCCACAATGTTACCGCACCAAATCAACTAAAGATAACTCGTAAAGATTCAACGACAATCTGAATAGAACTCTTATTCGAAGTCCAATCAGATTAGGACTCTTCTTCTCCCAATTATAAATAGAAACCAGAACCTTTGGCCGAAACCACAAACTTCTTTTTCCAACTCCTGAGCCGACGACTTAGAGCCCTAGCCCCAACTCGCCGAGTAAGCCCATCGCCGGAGTTCAGTCGAGAAGGATCGCCGGAAGAGCGTCCCAACGATCTATCTTGCTAAGAGAAGGACCCCGAGACCAAGATGAACGTAAGGTAGGCCTCCAGTACCACCTTACGACATCATCTTGTTTTCTTTGCATCTGTTCTTCGATTCATTTCGAACAGAAGCTTTCTCGTGGACAGATCACTTGTTGATCGGGTTGATATAAAGACAAGATCATCGCCACGTCCACATTTGATCCGAACACCTCTGTTCATCATAAAACCATGCAAGCCATGCAAGAATATGTACAAACCGATCTAATAAAACTGATTATAGGAAAGCATGCATATGCATCATCGCATCTAGTTAAAGTTTATGCAAGATATTGATTGCTGTGGATCTTGTATGTGCGTGATCCTGTATAGCAGGACGAGCTCAGGGAGCTGTCTACGATGAGCTGCAACAACAAGGTTTCGAGATCCAAGAGCAACCGGAACCGCAAGAACAAGGCAAGTGCCCCTTGACCATATTGATCCTATGTCTTGGGAAAAACTGTTTTGTTTTGCAAAAAGGTGTGTGTGCTGAGTCAAACATGATGGGAAACCCTTTTATAGGAGTTTACTAGTTTTGGTTAAACCATCCTTGTCGCCAGGGAAGTTTATGAGTCGGGTATGGTTTTTACTTTTATGCTTCGCTGAGTCCATGGGATTGGGAAGCGAGATAGATGTGTCTAGCTAACTGCACTCATAATGATAATGACAAAGTGATGTTGTTAATGACCATGGATCGGAGGGAGATCTAGGAAAGACTGGTTTGTGAATGAGGTAGCATGAGATGGTGGTTTACTTGCCGTAGATCTAAGGACCGGTTCATGCGAGCACATGCCAGGATAATAGTGCCACCACAAGGCCAAGTATGGGTGCGGCTTAGCTGAGTAATTAGGTAAGTTGCTAGATTGTTATGGACCGTGGAAGGCGCGGGGAATGGGAGTCGAGTGAGGATTGCCCTGGGAACTGCATGGCACAAGAGGGAGCCCGTGGGTGGGAGAATTGGAGATTCTAGCCTGCCGGTGAAACCTTAGTGAGTCTATTCATCTAGTATCCCCTTTGTAAAGGCTATTTTTTGATCTCTTGGCCATACACCGACGGTTGTGTACTGGTATAATGGTTCTGCAGTCGCCGACGGGTGACGAAATCACAAACTTGTGGGTAAAGAGGTGCAAACTCTGCAGTGTCTAAAACTATCACGATAGCTGAGCTTACGGTCACGAGCGCCTGGCCAACTTCCATGATTAGTTGGGATGGTTATTGGTTATGCTTTTGGATGGTTTGGTTTTCGGGACTGTTGAGTCCGGGTGATAAGATGGGTTGCATGACTGTTGAGTCATGGCAACAAGGTTGGTCTCGGTGGGAGACAAAGTTATGAAGATGAAATGGTAGCGAATACGAGATGGTATTCGTGAGATGGTAGCGAATATGAGGAGGTATTCGTGAGCAAGAATAAGGTTGAATGATGTCTGGTTCTGACATGGAAGGTAATGAACATAATGGAGGTATGGTTGGTATTTTAATACATGTTGGGATTACATTCACTTAAAGATGAGTTGCTGTTTTATCATGGTTTTGATAAATAACTTTGCTTTCTGCAATGAGCCTTTTTATACCTACCTTGTTATGAGCTACATATCATATTTTCCCGCACTTGCTGAGTACATCATTGTACTCAAACTTGCATTATTTCATCATCAGCAACAGGAGAAGATTATTATGAAGACCAAGTGGAGCATTAGGCGTGTAAATCTGTTCTCAATCTTGCCTGTGGGGATGGAGTAGAGATGGAGCCGCTACTGCTTAGATTGCTTCAACACTAGTTAGAAGACTTCCACTGCATAGAAATAAGACTTCCGCTGTGAGCATGAGTCCAAGACTCATGAAACCTTGTAATAAACTCTGTTATTCGTGGTTATCTATATTCTGAATTCAGTTTGTGGAACATATGTGTATGTGTGATGAACATCCTGGGCACACATATGCATCAGTTCTCGGGGTTCCGTGGTTTTCCACAGAATTGAGGGCGTCACAGCGGCTTGAAGGCCCGGGCCGGGGAGCTGGAGCTTCGGGAGGCAACTCTGGCCGAGAGGGAGGAGCAGGCCTCCCAGAAGCGTCAGGCGGCGCTGGAGCGGGAGCTGGCGGCCGACTTCCGGGCGTCAGAGCTAGAGGGGCTTGCCAGGGACCTCGAGTTCTGAGAGAACTCCCTCTCGGCCAAGGAGAAGAAGTTCTCCGAAGAGGGGCCCGGCGCCCTACTGGCAGCCTGCCAAGAGGTGGAGAAGCTCCAGGCTTCACGGTCCGCTGAGGCCCGAGCGGTCTTGAGCTTCGTCGGCCAGGTGGGGTCCGCCCTGGTACCCCTCGGCTTCAGCCCCGTCAGGACGGGGGCTCCGGCCCAGGAGGTGGACGAGGCGATTCCGGCGCTCGATTCCATCAGCGCCAAGCTGGACAGGCTCGAAGCCGTGATCGCCAACGAGCTTGAGGCAGAGGGACGGGGCTTGGCGAAGGAGGTCGCCACGCACGTGCTGGCGTACTTCCGGAGCTGGGACCCTTCCCTCTCTCTGGAGCCGGTTGTGGCGGACCGGAATCCGCTCATCCAGGATCGCAGAGGGTGGTGCCGCACGATGCGACACCTGACAGCACACATCATAAGGATAAATTGTATTACATAGAAAACAAACTGAGATGTACAAAGTAGTACACTTGTTCAGTTACAAACTAAGGTATCCATTACACAGCGGAAGTTTTAATTTGTACAACTCACGCCCGCCTATCTAGCAAAAGTCGGTTGCCCAGCCCTAGGGCAACCCACACTAGCTGCACTCCTCAGCTCAGCGCGGCGTGTACGGCTCCCACTCAGCCGTGGTCCCCGACAGAGGGTAACCCTCGCCGGTGGACTCGTACCCCGAGTCCGTGGGTGGCTCCTCACCTGAAGAACACTTAAGCAGCAACCGTGAGCACGATGGCTCAACAAGACTTAACCGACTCACCTAGGCATGAAACTCTACATGTAGGGTACGATGAACATGGGATGGTAAAATTTCAGCAAACGGACACGCCTATAGTTTATCCTTAGTTCATCTTTTAGCCACAATTTAACAGTTCATGAATCTGAAATTTACTAAGCAATATTTGGTGGCACACATGTAACAATACAATTATATCATACAGCAGAATTGAATCATAATATTCCATAAATTATCTACGTTACGACGCAGTGAACAAGCGGTACTCGTCACCGTGAGGGACGGTGAATCGACTCGATATACACCTGCAGGGAAACCCAAAGAGCACGTCACGTACACCCACCCGTGGAGCTGCACAGCACGCTCACTCGATGTCGTACGGGACAACCTTTCACCCAACAGCCCAAACGTCGAACCGGTCACACCGAAACGAGCAGGAGGTTCCCTACATGGAGCATCTCTCTATGCCCGTTAGCAGATTTCCACCTTGCTGCCCTCAGCCTACACCTATAAATCGGTGCGTTATGCCTCGACGCCCGGAGGTACAGGTTACATCGGTTTATTGGGGCCCATATATCCGATATGCCGTCGGTACATTTAATACTTGTTCAGCAGGGCCGCACACGGATCGGTCCTCAATCGACACGGACAGGGCTGCGCACACAAGACTTGCTCTTGCTGCGCCCTAGCCCCTGCCTAGTCCCATTTTCATTACTAAAGTGATCTCACATCACTCGAACCAATCCCGTGTGTCCCAAGCCTAAACTCGCGAGTAGATTCCAACTACTCGACTTGTACCGGAGTCCTATGAATCATTAAGCATAGCCTGTCTACTCGAGGTCTGAGACAGTACCCTCACTCTTGTAGGAAAGTTCTGGTTATGCAAGTGGGGTTCCATCCATTCTACACCTAATGCACATTCATACTTCACACTAGATATGTAAACAAAGCAAAACTTTATAAATGGGGTTAATGCAAACCGGGGCTTGCCTTGTTGCTGCTGGTCAGTGGTTAGGTCTTCGTCTGGAAGAAGGAAGTCGAGCACTTCCGGAGTCTCCTCGCCTTCAGCGACTACATGTTAACCATATGCTATATGTCAATTTAAATGCAAAGTGTAAATTTGAATAAGTAATTACTAGAACTCTAGCTAGCCCTCCCCTTTGGCTCTGAAATTTTTATGTTGCCTTGGTAGGGTCCTAACCATATTCTTGACCAAGTTTCATTTGAAACAAAGTTCATTTGAGCCTTGTACAAATAAAAGCCTATTTGGTCAATATTTGAGCCTCTAAGTAATTCTAGGGGTTTTCATTGTTCCCACCATTACTTTCTGGAAACTAGAATTTGAGATGGTTCTAATGGAATTGGTTTCATGTTATTTGAAGAATCCTAGAGGGTGTTATGCCCTGAATAAGATTTGAGAAAATCTGAAAATTGCTTCTGTACATTTTTCTATTTTCTCAGGGCAGTTCACTTAATCACCCCATTAGGGGGACTAAATGAACTTGTATGAGTCTGAAAATTTTAATGTGACTCAAGGATTTTCCAATGAACCTCTCAGCCAAATTTCAGCATTTTGCATAAAGTAATTCTCCAGATAAAATTCCTAACAGTCTAAACTTTACGGATTTAATTCTGGAAAACTATTATGTTTCATGAGCTAAAATTGGTATTGCTGGAAAAGAGTTCAGCAAAATTTGGTTCACTGAATTTGGAGCTTCCTAGCAAAAGTTCTATGCATTTGAAGTTTGAACCAAATCTGAAAATTCAAATAAAGTTTAAACTGTCGGGTGGGGTCTCCGGGCTACGTGTCAGCACCTCAGCCATCCCGCACGGGTCCGCAGAGTTTTTCACGTAGTCACACGGGATCTCGCTGCCACAGCAGATCCGGGTGTTTTAAGCAGAGACCGACACGTGGGGCCCGTGGGGCTTCTTCAACCTCGTGTTCCCGCGGCTCCCCGCCGCCCACCTCACCGGAGTACTCGCCAGGAGGCTGTTCCCGTGACTGGAGCTCGACCAAATTGGCCGCCGCCGCCTGAAATTCCTCGGGGAATCCGTTGCTGCCCTTGTCGCTGGCTGGTGATCACCGGAATCAGTTGCGCGACGGTGACAGTCTACGGGAGGGGTTCGGCGACGTCGGTATGGTGCTGTCATGCCTCACAGTCCCCTCCGTTGGCTCCTACAGCACCGTCACAACCTACAGAGCAACGACCCAGCTTCTGATCTAGCTCAAAGTCGTGGCAAACTGGACTTCACCGTGCAACCTAGGTCTAAACCCGGCGATGAACGGAAATCCCATGGAACTCGGTGGTTTCTTGCTGGTTTCCCGTGGTTCTTGACCGTAGGGTTGCACACGGACGTTTCTAGCCTGTTTTCGCAGCTGGGGGAATGATTGCTTGACTGGTCATCTCGAATTTTCCGATTTAACCGAACCGGGCTATATCGCATGCTCTCGGCAAGAACTGGAATTCCGGCCAGCACACCCCATGGCATGCGACCGGGGTTGTCAGACAGGAAGTACACTCCCAGGCGAACCTCCTGGCCCACTCAACTCGACGTGGGATCAAACCTAGCGGCTCTACCCGGTGCGGAATGGAAACAGAGAGCTCGGGGCGGTTTACCGTGGATGGGGCGCCGAGGTATCATGTCAATCACGTCGAGGAAGCCTCAGCGACGCTCTGGGTGAGCTCAGACTCGCGTGCTAGCTGCGGAGACGAGCGGACGGCGGAGAACCGAGAGTTCTTTTATGCGCGGCGGTGTTTCTGCGTTGAGGGACTCGGGAACGGTCAAGGCAGCGAGGTGAGTCGGTTATGGAGGGGGGAATATCCCTGGGCGAGCGCTTGTTGCTTTTCTTTTCTGTGTTTTCTATCTTCTTCTTGGCTTGGCCCGCCCAAGTCCTTAGCTCCGCAAGGACTTCAGGAGGTCTTCACTGATCTTGAAGCCTTGCACAGACACCTTTCTCGGGTCCTTGCTGTGATACGGGCCCGAGGGGTCTTCGGAGCTCGCCCCGTGAGGACGGGGGGAGGTCCGGATCTTCTGGCCACGTGGCGGGTCCGCAGCTCCTCTGAGGAGAGGGTGGTCCGGCCCCGCGGGACACGCGGAGCCTTCGGAGCTCGCCCCTGCGGAGGGGGTGAGGTCGGGCTCTTCCGGCCACGTGGCGGGCCCGGAGCTACCCTCTGAGGAGAGGGAGGCCCCATCCCTGATGGACACGTGGGGCTTTCGGAACCCGCCCATGCGAAGGGGGCGCGGTCCGGATCCTCCGGTCTTGCGTTGGAGTAGTCAGGAGCTCCGGTCTCTCTTCGCGCGGTCGCCGTAGTGGCCCCCTGGTAGGTGTGGCCAATGGTTTGGGCACACCTTCCATACTCCTGCGGGGGAGCTAAGGCCAGGAGGTCCTGCACACAAGTAAGGGAACCACAACTCTCCTTGGGGGCTCTCCCCTCCCTACCTCATAGTCTTATTTGGCTTACGGTCCTGGTCCGGTATACGGGTCCTGGGCAATTCAGTGCGGTTGGCGCAAGGGGTCTGGCTCCCTCCGAGGTGAGGGTACGACCGTCCGGCCCCTAGTACTGGGCCGTAATGCTGGGGAGGCAGAGTGCACAGGCTTTCGGTACGGAACCAGGCAAAGCAGGCTGTACTCCCCTGGACCTCCGAAGGGCAGGGCGCGCACGCTTTGGGTCGGAACCAGGCAAAGCAGGCTACGCACCCCGGACCCCCCATGCACAGCGCAGGCTTTTCCTAGAGGTCACCAACTGGCATCGCAGCACCTGACTGGGGGACGCCCGAGAGGCCCCCTGGCCCTCGGCAGGTACCTCAAGCGCGACCGTCTTTGGTAGGATAGCAAATGCCGACTAGGGATGAGAGTGGGAAAGGAGAGCTAAGTGTACGGTGAGCATACATGGAAAGTGCGATCATAAAAATTAATGCATAATTTAAATGAGCACAAAAGTAAGAGCGTGGTAGAACAGGTTTTTCCCTGTATAAATGTCCATAGAAGGAAGACAGGCTAAACATGGAGGCAACGACCACCCCATTATGAGGGGAAGCAAGATCCTACGTGCTTAGGTGACACGACCCCACGGTCTTGTCGAGCCAGGATCACGCTGAGGGGTGCTGCGTTGCACAACACCGGATAACACACATCAAATGTACAAAGTGTAAAATCCCAAGAAAAGGGACTTGCAAAAACTTTTCTTCACCTCACAACACCACAGTTTTTACTGTGGCTATGTTAGGAATTATTGTGAAGAGCAAGTAACCTCCATCAAAAGAGCAATTTGAGGGGAAAGCCTTCATTTTTACAAAGTGGGATTTGGACACATGAACATGAGAGGTTGAGCTCACCCCTAGGACTTAAAAAGTCTTGAGAGGGTTCAAGCCAAGTTTCATGCAAATCCAACACTTTTTGAGGCACTTTTTGGGTTATTTGAAAAAGAGGCCAATTTGAATGTAAATTCAAATTACAGCAACTTTCATCACCCAGATTCAAAAGTTAGCTTCATATTTAAACTCAGCACATTTTTCTGAGTAAACCCACCAATTTTCATCCTCATTGGAGTTCATTTTGTCAAGAGCTAAATTTGCAAGAATTCAAAACTGAATTTGAAATTCAGTTCAAGCATGAAGCAAATTTAGCCAAACAAAAATTCAAATGGGAGAACTCAAATTCAAACAAGAACTTGGGGGCTAAGTCTCACCTTAAATTGTGAGTAGCTGGGGATAATTGAGTGCCAACAGAAATGAAAAGAATTGGAAAGGGGATTAGAGGGGAGAGGGACCCACAGGTCAGTGGGGGAATTGTTTCCAGCCGAACGGGCTCGGCATCTCACCGAAGCAAACGCTCCCGGCGCGCCACCGAGACGATCCTCTGGACGCCGCCGCGTGAGGCTACGCAGCCACCTCCTGCTTCCTCCCTCGTGCTGGCCAGCTGCTTCCGCCCGGTCATAACGCACCTACACCGCTAAACCGAGGCGCCGTGCTTTGTTGTCCGAGAAACAACCGAGTACACGCCGTCGCTTGCGCTCGATCGAGAATCCGGCAAGCCACCGCGAGCAGTGCCATTCCTAGCCACAAAACCACACCAGCTACTCGTCCTCTACCTCCTCGGCACGAGAGCAGTCGAGTTCGGCCCTTCCCAAGCCCTAGCTCCACGTTTCCGAGCGACAACCGAGAAACCGCCACCACTCGGCTCACGGTGACAGCCCAACAGAGGGCCTTTCATGGCTGAGCAAGGACGGTCTCGGACGCGTCAGGGACCGGTGGTGCTCGTATCCGAAGCTCAGACCGTGACCTGGACCATAGAGCTCGAATTTGGAGAAAGTTCTCCGGCGGGCACGAACGGACCTTCCGGCACAGTAACGTCGAATTCACTCGCCACCTTTGTTCTTAGGTCATGAAAACTGGCACACAGGACCGTCACTCATCAACGCTCGTTAGCCCCTCACGGCCCTGGCTTGAAACCGCACGTAAGCCGGGTATTTCTAGGTTTTGTTACGGTAATTGATGCACGGAGGCTCGGGCTCACGATGAGACCTAGGATAGAGCCCTCTCCGGGCGGTTTCACCACTAGGACGAGCTTCCCTATCACCCACTGGTGCTATAGCGCCGATCCACCGATGTTTTGGCGGGCTAAACTGTCTGGGCGACATGACCGAAGGGTTGCCGAGCCACGGCACCGTCGCCGGCTAGGGTAGAGACACCGCCGTTCGGGGGAGAAGGTGCCAGCATGTTCAGCAGGTGGAACTAGGCCCTGGCGGCGAGGGAGAGTGTGAGAGTCGGCCAGGCGGCTATTATCAGCATGTCTCCGGCAAGCCCGGCGGCGCGCGGGCGCGGGAACGCGGGGAAGAAGACGACCCGCGGAGCCCACATGTCAGCGTCGGGGAGTTTAAAACCCAGATCTACTGCGGCCCCCGGATCAAGTGTGACTGCGCGGGAAGGGGTCTGTAGCCCCGTGTGGCTCAGCTCCAGCGGAGACACGTGTGGGCCGGGCCCACGGTCAGAGTTTAAATTTTTCCCCGGTTTATTTAGGATTTCAGATTTAGTTCAAACTTTAGAACTCCATAACTTTTTCTAGGAAGCTCCAAATCTAGTGATTCAAATTGGGTTGGATTCATCTTGCCTAGCTCTGTCCAAATGTAAAACCAAATTTGTATGAAACCCACTAATTAATTCTGGAAAATTCTATAAAGCTTTTCAACAAAAGAATTTTAGAGGGAATTTGGTTCATCCAAAAATCCCCAAATTTTGCCAGAATGTTCTTTAGGACATTAGTGAACCCCTGTAAAAGTTTCAGACCATTTCGAGTTGATTTGATCAGAGCAATTCGAATTTGAAGGTGCTGTGTTCATTTGAATACAGAAACAATTTCAGAGAATTTCCAAAACTTGGAAATTCAGTTCTGGGCAAATCTTAGCTCCAAAAATGCTAGGAAAATTCATGCAAACTCTATGAGCTATAATTGAAATTGTAGTTCACTAAGTTGGGCATGAACAGGGGTGTTACCTCAGAACTAATTCTTCTTTGCTTATTTGCTAAAAGAATTATTCTGAGCAAACCATTCAAGGAAAAGTGCTAATAATTGGTCCAGAGGGTTTTCTAGTGACATGGAACTCACACAAAAATTCTCAGCTCCATTGGAGCTCTGGATCACCCCTGTCCTGTTTAACCACTTGAGGGATTAATATGGAAAAGGGGGAAAACCACTTAGCATTTACCCATGTGCTTAGGTCTAAGCCCAAACCACCAGCACCCAGTGCATCTTTAAATTCTTAAACAGAGTTCCAGTTGTTAGAGATGGGTTATAAGAACTAATAGAAGTATTTACCCTGAACTCATATGCATATTCATTAACATGTAGAATTTTATTAACGTGTAGTCGCTGAAGGCGAGGAAGCTCCGGAGGTTCTTGACTTCCTGCTTCCAGAGGAAGAACTGACTCCTGACCAGCAGCAACAAGGCAAGTCCCGGTTTGCATGAACCTTTTTATAAGTTTTAATTTGTTTACATGTGTCATGTGAAGTATGATTGTGCATTAAGTATAGGATGGATGGAACCCCACTTGCATGACCAGAATTTTTCCATAAGAGTGAGGGTAGTGTCTAAGATCTCGAGTAGACAGGCTATGCTTAATAATTCCTAGGACTTCAGTATAAGTCCAGTAGTTGGAATCTACTCGCGAGATAGGCCGGGACACACGGGTTTGGTTCGAGTGACGGGAGATCACTTTAGTAATGAAAATGAGACTAGGCAGGGGCTAGGGCGCAGCAAGAGGAAGTCTTGTGTGCGCAGCCCTGTCTGTGTCGATTGAGGACCGAGCCGTGTGCGGCCCTGCTGAACAAGTATTGAACGTACCGAAGGCATATCGGATATATGGGCCCCGATAAACCGATGTAGCCTAAACCTCTGGGCGTCGAGGCATAGCATACCGATTTATAGGTGTAGGTTGAGGGCAGCAAGGTGGAAATGTAAGGGCCTCAGTTTTTGACACACATTTGCAGTGTTCATCACCACACCACACACCTCATTTGAGGAAGAATGATGAACACAAATGAAGAGCAAGTAACAATTATCAACATTCTCATTAGAGAACAAACTTACACATTGCAAAAGTGGTATTTCCCACATGTGATATAGATGGGCTGGACATATGAAAACTCCTACACTTTACTAAGGATGTCCCTGCCAAGTTTCACCCAAATTCAAAACCTTTTTGAGGTCAGTTTGGGTATAGTTAGGAAGAGGGCAGTTTGAAACCTTATTCAAATTCAAACTGTTTTTATCCCATGAATTTAAAAGTGGAAGGCATATTCTTACTCAGCACATTTTTGTGAGCTCACACACCAATTTTCACTCCATTTGGAGTTGATCTTGACATGAGCTAAGTGGGAGAAATTCAAACTTTATTTGAATTTCAAACTGAACTTGTGCTGAAATTCATTCAAACCAAACCTCATTTGAATTTTGATCAATTCAAATGGCTCATGGGTGAATAATTTGAATTGCCAAGGGCAGTATGGGGTTCACTGTTTACAACAGTGATTAGGAGTAAATTTCAGAGGTTAAAACTGGAGGTGGGACCCACATGTCAGCCACTGCTCAGATCAAACCGACTGAGACTTTTTCACTCGGGTCGCCGAGCCGCAGCGGTGATCGCCACCGAGGCCAACCGCTGCGCCACCAGCTGCTTGCCCACGCGCGGGCGTGAGGCGGTGCAGAGCCTTCTTAAGGCGCCTGCCCCCTCCTCGGCCGAGGTACCGCCGTTCTTCCCCGCAAGAACTCAGCACCGGCCGAAAACTTCCGCAGCTCGGACTTGATCGGAGGACGCCGATCGCAGCTCCCTCCTTCCACTCCAGAGCCCCAGCAAGGTACTAGAGACCTTCCTCCGTCCTTCCCGTTGCTAGAATTCGGTTGAAACCGATTGATATCGGCTGGGCCGAAAGATCAAATTCGGGACTTGGAACCGCCGCACCTCGGGCTCTCGTGGACAGCCCAACCTGGGCGTTGTCACGCCCGAGCCAAGGCACCCTTGGACGCGCGGGTGACCGGTGCTGCTCATCCCCGAGCCACAGCTCGAGTGGTTGCTCACCGGCGGCGAATTTCCACTTTTCCCCTTTCTGTGTGCAGAACGACCTTCGGGTACGATTCTGTTTAATTCGTGCTCTAGAAAGGATTAGAGGGCCTCAGGCCGCTCTCACACGAGCTATACACGGTAACGCACAAGTTGCCTTCACAACTCTGGGCCGGAGAACCTCTGTGCCCGGCGTAATTTGAGGTCTACTAATGGCGGAACGAACGGGCGGCATCGGGCGCACGGTGAGGACCTATTTCGGGCCTTCCCCGAGCTGCCTCGAGCTCATGTCGACCTTCTCTGAGGTCCACTGATGCTCCCCGACCGGTTTCCCAAGTAGCTGAGGTGCTAGGGTAGTCAGCCGACATGGCCGAAGTCGTTCTGAGGTAGCGGCTCGTCGCCGACCATGCTCCGGCCGTTGTCATAAGCAGCTGACCCTCGGATCCTGTTCCCCGAGTAAAAGTAGGCAGGGGCGGCCAGAATCGATAAGTTTGGAGCTGTGCAGCAGCCGGCGGCGAGCTCTCCGGCGAGGTCCCTCGGCGGCGGGGCGCGGGTGTCGCGAGGTTGAAGAAGGGGGTGGACCCCAGCTGACAGCGGGAGATATTTTGAATCGGGATCCGGCTGCGGCCGGAATCGGGTGTGCTGGCGCGCAAAATCCTTGTGGGCCGCGGTGTGCCATCGCCTCGGCGTGCGACGCGTGTCCCCTGGGCCCACGCGCGAGTTTAAACTTTTCCCCGATTTTCAGATTTCCTTCAAACTTCAAATCCTCATAACTTTGGCTAGAAAGCTCCAAATTGAGTGAACCAAATTTTGCTGGATTCAGCTCTCTGAGTACTTTCCAGAATATCAAGTTTCACTTCATGAAATTCCTTATTTCTCCAGAATTAATTCCTCAAAAGTTAAGCTGTTAGGAATTTTAACTGGAAGATCCTTTGGGGGAAAATCCTGAAATTTTGCTGGGATGTTCACCAAAATATCCCTGAACTACCATAAAAATTCCAGATCCTTTTGAGCTCATCTGATCCACCTAATGGTGTGATTAGTGAAACTGTTCCAGAGAAAATATAAAATGTTCAGAAACATTTTCAGAATTTTCTCTGAAATTGTTTAGCTCACATCTTTAGTTAGGGACTTCCAAATTAAGTGAGACCAAATCCATTAGAACCCTCTGAAAATCCAGTTTTCAGAAAGTCATATTTTGTTTCATGAAAATTCCTAGAACACCCTAAGAGTTCCAATTAAGGTCAAGGACATAATTAATTGTGGAGGGCTCAAATGAGCTTTGCTGCAACTAAAACTTGACCAAGTCTCTATTTAGGTTGTAACCAAGCCATAGTAAAAGTTTCACAGTCATTAGGTCTGTCTGGCAAGTGTTATAGACTTCACAACTTCAAAGTTAATACAAATGCATTTAAATTGATACATATGTTTCTTATATCATGTAGTCGCTAAGGTCGAGGAGGAACCCGAAGTCCTAGACTTCGTTACTCTGGAGGAACAGCTAGCCTACGACCAAGAGCAGCAAGGCAAGCTCCGGTTTGCATTAACCTTTTTACAAATTTTTATTGTTTTGAGCACATACTTGT
Organism: Neostapfia colusana; assembly: GCA_030760725.1. Classification (NCBI taxonomy): domain Eukaryota; kingdom Viridiplantae; phylum Streptophyta; class Magnoliopsida; order Poales; family Poaceae; genus Neostapfia; species Neostapfia colusana. The sequence goes on along the minus strand of JASWHV010000005.1, from coordinate 29,765,715 downwards.
TTCCTTTATTCTGTGCATTAGAGTCTTGTTTGGAAGCCCCACTGCATAGCCAAGAGAACCATGGGTTGATTTAGGATTGCAAACCCCGTTAGCCACTGCATTGCTAGGATAGAGTAGGATTTGGTACAAGTCGAGTAGTTGGAACTACTCGCGAGAATAGGCTAGAGGCACATTGCTCGGGTAGAGATAGCACATGATACACATGGCAAGAAAATGAGACCGAGCGGAGAGTAAGGGCAGCAGGACTTTGGGGCCTGTGTGCTGTAGCTCCGCTTGTGTCGATTGAGGACCGAGCCGTGTGCGGGCCTGTTGAACAAGCTAGAACAGTACCGAAGACCTACCGGCTATATGGGAACCGGGAAACTGATGTAACCCGGGTAGCTGGGTATTGAGGCATTGCCCGTCGTTCAGAGGGTAGGTCGAGAGCTCGAGGTGTAAATCGGCTGGCGGCACAGAGATGCGCGTGCAGAGACCTCTTGCTCGGGACGATGGGACCGGTTCAATATTTGGCTAACGGGTGAAAGGTAGTCGCGTACGGCGTCCGTGATGGTTGTTGTAGGCAACATCGAGTACGGGCGTACGTGACGGGTTGTTCGGGTAACCCTGCAGGTGTAAATCGATTATAATCGCCGTCCCTCGCGGTCAGTGAGTACCACTTGTTCACTGTACCGTGACGTAGAAAGAACAGGTTAGTTACATGTTAAAATGTTGCTGATTGAAAGCTGGACATTGATTGTTAATGATATGCTGTAGCTTAGAGCTAATTAAAGTTCTTTTCAACTTTGGGCAAAGTACATGAGAGAAATGCGTTTCTTGTTTGATTGCGGCTCTCTCATGTGCCTTAGCGTAAGGTTCTCCACAACCTGCTGCTAAAACTTGAAAGTAAGGTTCTACTAATTAGGCGAGTCCTTGCAAATGATTTTTACCTCATGCAACCCATTATCCTCATGTAGAAGTTCCATGTTTAGGTGAGACGGGTCAGACTTGCTGAGCCTTCGTGCTCACTGCTTGTGTTTGAAGCTTTTGCAGGGTTCTATGAGGAAGGGACTCGCGAAGAGGAGACGGAACCCCAGGAGGGGAACCCCGTCAAGTGGGAGTCGTGCACGCCGCAGAGTTAGTGTGCGTGTGTGCTAGCAAGGGCACGTTCAAGGGCTGAACGTGCACTTGATGCTTAGCCTACACCCGCGAGTGTAGACTGAACTTATTTTGATGTAAACATGTTCATAACTTGCTTATGTAATAAAATTTCGCTTCCGCTTTGTACCTTTGACGTGTGTTATACGGTGCTGTGCAACGCAGCACCCCTCAGCGTGATCCTGGCTCGACAGGACCAAATGGGGTCGTGTCAGCGTTGGTATCAGAGCTCGCTTGAGGTTTAACACAGTACAAAGGTCTTCTTTTTCAAAAATCCAGTGAGGGACGAGTTAGTAGCCCGTATAAGGATGTTATTAGTATATAGAAAGTGGCTTAGTAACCTATTTGTTATGTCGGAAAATCGTGCATCTCGGGACGTTCATGTCTTGGGGGGTGCACGTAAGCGCTGTCCACCAGTGCGCACAAGCTGAAGGGTGGAGCCCCACGGGTGGCAGGTAACCCGACCCGCTTTAGTATCCTCTACGACTCTTCATGTCGTTTGGGGTATTCGAGCAACGTCTGTCCCTGGCGTGCGTGGTGCAACATGGGAGACCCCGTCACGTGGTCTGAAATGTGAACACGTAACTCAAGGCGTGTTTGGCTTGAGAACATCCGGGCGAGTGATGACGGCCGGGTGTACGAACTGTATGGATTCCGGGCTCGGTGTGCAGCCGAGTCTGATGATTGATTGAGTTTCTGCAGGTAGCCTGACCACGAAACGGTAGACGTGTAGCATCCGTGTGCGAGTGACGAGTAGTGCCACTGAAATAACGAAGCCGGCTAAGTCCGGTATAGGTTTTTCTTTGTGAGGACGTAGTACCGACATAATCTGGTGATGCATCGATGTCACACCCAACTAAATGAACAAATTCATTTAAAACTTGAAAGTTTTGCTCCAAAGTAGTAAAACTTGATGTAACTCCTTCCCTTGAACAGGATATTCAAAGTTAACAAGTTTTCAACTTATAGGTTGTTAAGGATAGAGCACTCTGTTTTCAGCTGAATCAAGGCTGAAGTTAATCAGAGGCTTGAGGTTGAGTTCTTTCGATATTTGGGTCGTATGATACATTTCTGGAAAGCTTTGGAAGAGCTTTACAACTTTTCTGTTGAGGTCCATAGGTGTTTCATCCCTTAACCACTCGAAAAATGCAGTAGAGTTGGAACTGTCCAGAAAACAGGACAGGGTAAAGACTCTCTGTAGACTCTCTGTAAATTGAGCATAACTTCCTGCATAAAAATCCAAAAATAGAAAATGAGGTAGTTCTGGAAAGCTTATGAGATGGGTTACAACTTTGTAACAGAAAGTTTTGTCATATTAGGAACAGAATTAACTGGGATTCTTGGATCAATTCAGTACCTAAAACAGGGAGGTGCTGTCCGATTGATTCCAGAAATTCTGTTAACTTTGACATCTCATAACTTTTGAACCAGGACAGATATGAGGCCAAGTAAACACTTTCTGGAAATCTATTGAAGTTAGCTTTAACTTTGATGTTGAGCTCCAGAATTAGTTTTGCTGTTAACATGGCCTAAATCAGGTTGAAATGGAAACTGGTCAGGGCTGTCATGGGAACAGCAGATCAGCAGTCAAATTTGTTTAAAATTTGAACTATGTTTCCAAGTGTTATGAGTTCAAGGGCATATCTTATGTTATAACTCGATGGTTTACTGTTTAAATAAATATTTGACATTTCTCAAATATATTTTTACAGATGGCAGCAGATAAACGGTTGGAGAACGGGTGGGTAGTTTCCCACTGCTCTGACCGTAGCGGCTACCCGGAAGCATTGTGGCAAATGCTCCAATATTTCGGGTACAACCAGATGCCGCAATACTTCGCCAAGGAAGAAGGCGAAGAAGGGAACAAGACGTGGACGATCCATGTCGAGGTTCCTGCAGGACCTACGCCACCCGGTTGGGTGCCATTCACCGTCACGGTGAGAGGAAGACAACCAGAAGGGATGTGGCAAGTGGCAGCCCGTGACACTATGTCACGTTTCTGCCAACTACACGTGCAGGCTATGGAGGGCACTCCATAAACACTCGTTCCGGTGGAGGGACGAGCTCAGCATGTGTGGGAAGAGAGGTACCTGGAGGCAACAGACCCGAATTGCCCAAGGTACAACCCCGCGGAGGCAAACCTCAGCCTCCAAATGAGGGCGGGAAACGCTGTGATGGACAGCCAAGCTGTTCATACGGAGCATCTCGCCACCAAGCTCAAGGAGAGCACAAGCCGTGGAGATCATTTCGAGGGTGCTCACCGCGCACTCCGCAATGTGCTCCTTCCGACGATCAAGCGACTGAATGAACAACACAATCAGTTGCGTCGTCTGAAGAAGGCAAAGAAGAAGAGCCGTGTTGACATCGCGGCGTTGCAAGAGCTGGTGCAGACCCTAACCCAGCAGAATGAGGACCTTGCTCAAGAGCGGGACGACGCTATTGAGGAAGGACAAGGCTGGGAAGAGGACTACAACCAGGCTATGGACGAGGTGCATGCATTACAGGACCTCATGCCCCCGGTGTTAGGCATACCGGTGGTCTTGGGTCTTCCAGCAATGGGAGAACCCAGAATGGGAGAAGAGGTGATAGATCCAGAGCCACCAGCAGAAGTACCGGAGGAGGACGACCCACAGGAGGTCGAGTTCTACTCCGAGTAGGGGGTTACGGTTGCCAAGTAGGGCAGCTAGGGTAGCGTAACCCAACTTTTGTAATTGGTGACATGTCGTATAGACAGTAGCGTATGTATGGGTAGTGACGACATGAGCACGACTTCTCGGAGACCTGAGAATAATGTATCTTGTATAAAGTTTATGCTTTATCAATATATGTGAATGTTGTGCAAATTGATCATGTGTCACTTCAATACCTACTGTTGCGTATGGTATTTTTAGTATGACATGTGCTAATTGCTGCTGTTTTGAATTCCAGAATGACGCGTACTCGTGCCAACCCTGACGTTGGGGGTACCAGTCAAGGGGGAGAGACCTCCCAACCACCTCCCGAGGATTCCTCGGACAGCAGCAGCAACAGCAACAGCAAACACCGCCACCGCCACTGCCAACGGTTACATTAGCCGACATTGTCGCGGCAATGGCGGGCTCGCATCGGCAGCACACAGAGTTGCTGCAGACTCTCATCGCCAATACGTCTCGCCCAGAGAGACGTCAAGATCGTGAGGAGCGCCAACAGAGCTCCTACTCCGACTTCCTGGCGACTCATCCCCCTGTATTCTCAAGGGCGGATGAACCACTTGACGCGGACAACTGGCTCCGCGCCATAGAGATGAAGTTCAGGCTGCTCCAAATCAGTGAGCAGCGCAAGACTCAGTTCGCGGTCCAGCAGCTCCAAGGATCCGCGAGCGCGTGGTGGGCCAACTTCTGTGCTTCCCAGCCCACTGACCGAGTGATGACCTGGGCGGAGTTCCGGACGGCCTTCAGGGCCTATCATATACCGCCAGGTCTGATGAAGAGGAAGACGCAGGAGTTCTTACACCTGCAACAAGGGAGCCGGAACGCGCTGGAATACTCCAGGGCGTTTAACGATCTCGCGCTATATGCGTCGTATCATGCTGATACCGACGAGAAGCGGCGGGACCATTTCTACCAGGGGCTTAACCCGCTCCTGAAGGACAAGCTGGCGATGTTCAATCGCGGCAGCCTCAACGACATCATTGATGCTGCGATTGTTCAGGAGGACTCCGGCAAGGAGTTGGCGGCGGCAGAGCGAAAGCGAAGCGCGCCGCAGAGCAGCGGAGAAGGGGGCGGTCCTTCTCAGAAGTTTCGGATGGTGAATCGCCCACCATCCGCTGGCAGCCACCACAGCGGTCGATGCCGTTCCGCAGTCGGCCGTACTCTTCACCGGCATTCCGGCCGGCACTGCCAGTACCACCGCAACAACAACAGCAGCAGCGGGCGATGCCGCGTGCGTTTGCACCTCCGCAACGCATGCCGGGCTTTCGTCCACCGAGTACTCCACCATCAGCGGCCACATGTTACAAGTGTGGTCGTCCAGGACACTTCGCGAGCAGTTGCCCGGAGAGGCAAGGCGGTGGAGTGGCACCACAGTTTCCGGGGAGGAATCAACCCCGGAACCCTACTAATGCGCGGCGGGCAAACCCTAGGCCCGGCACTGTCCACCAACTTGCCATTGAGGACGTGCCGGATGCCGAGCCAATCCTTGCGGGTATGTTCCAACTCCACCAGCATCCCGCTATAGTACTGTTTGATTCAGGCGCCACGCATAATTTTATTAGCCAAGCTTTCATTGCTAAACACAGTTTGCCAATACTACCCACCGATAGTCCATATTTAATTTGTTCACCGGGTGGGAAGATTTCAGCAAGCGTAATGGTCTCCAAAGCACCATTATGCTTAGCGGGTAGCGTGTACCCCACGTCTCTCATTATCTTAGAGGGACAGAAGGTCGATGTCATCCTAGGGATGTCGTGGTTAACCCGCCACGGCGCTGTTTTAGACACCGTCCTTCGAGTCGTGCACTTAAACTCAGAAGTGCACGGTTCTCACTCATTATTTCTGGACAGTCCAGAAATAAAACTTCCAAGTGTCTATCAAGCCACAACCATCAGATTGGAAGACATTCCAGTGGTCCGAGAGTTCCCTGATGTATTCCCGGACGATTTGCCGGGGATGCCACCCGATAGAGAGGTGGAGTTCAAGATTGAACTTGCACCGGGAACCATGCCGATATCCCGAAGGCCGTATAAAATGGCGCCCAAGGAGTTGGCTGAACTGAAGACTCAGCTCACGGACCTTCTGGAGAAGGGTTTTATTAGGCCGAGCTCCTCGCCATGGGGCTGTTCGGCATTATTTGTCAAGAAAAAGGATGAAACGTTGCGGCTTTGCGTGGACTACCGTCCATTAAATGCCGTAACCATCAAGAACAAGTACCCGTTGCCACGGATCGACATGTTGTTTGATCAGTTGGTCGAAGCGAAGATCTTTTCCAAGATGGATTTAAGATCCGGGTACCATCAGATTAAGATAAGGGCGGAGGACATTCCAAAGACAGCTTTCTCGACAAGGTACGGACTTTATGAGTACCTGGTCATGTCCTTCGGCCTCACCAATGCTCCAGCTCACTTCATGTACTTGATGAACTCGGTATTCATGCCGGAGCTGGACAAGTTTGTCGTGGTCTTCATCGACGACATCCTGGTATATTCCAAGTCGGAGGAAGATCACAAGAAACATCTGCGTATAGTCTTGCAACGGCTGCGGGATCACAAGTTATACGCAAAATTCAGCAAATGCGAGTTTTGGATATCGCAAGTGCCTTTCCTCGGGCATATCATCTCAGCGGAGGGTATCGCTGTGGACCCGAGCAAGATCACGCAAGTGCTGAATTGGAAATCCCCGAGAACTGTTCATGAGGTACGGAGTTTCCTCGGACTCGCGGGATATTATCGGAGGTTCATTCCGAACTTCTCGAAGATTGCCAAGCCAATGACAGAGCTGCTGAAGAAGGCTACCAAATATGTTTGGAGTCCAGCATGTGAAGCAGCATTCAAGGCTTTAGTCAAGCACCTGACATCAGCACCGGTTTTGGCGCAGCCAGACACAACAAAACCGTTCGATGTGTACTGCGACGCATCCGGCATTGGGCTCGGGTGTGTGCTGATGCAAGACCGAAGAGTGGTCGCGTATGGATCACGGCAGCTTAGGAACCATGAGCAGAATTATCCAACTCACGACTTGGAGCTCGCTGCCGTGGTACTTGCACTGAAGATGTGGAGGCACTACCTACTCGGGAACCTCGTACATTTATATACCGACCACAAAAGCCTCAAGTACATATTCACTCAGAAGGAGCTGAACATGAGGCAACGAAGATGGTTAGAACTGATAAAGGATTACGAGATAGAGATCCATTATCATCCGGGCAAGGCAAACGTAGTGGCAGATGCGCTGAGCCGCAAGTCACACGTCAATACTCTGACCATCACACCGTTGGAAGAGAGCGAACCACCACTACATGTGATTCCACACGGAGCTCTCTACAACCTAGCTTTGATCCCCACCATCCGTGAAGAGATAGCGGCAGCCCAGAAGAATGACAAGGGCATGTCACATTTACGGAGACGTGTAGACAGTGGGGAGTTGAAATGTTTCCGGAAGGACGGAGACGGCATCCTATGGTTCAAGGACCGGATCGTCGTACCCCGAAACCCGGAGTTACGGAAGAAAATCTTTGATGAGGCTCACTTATCAAAGTTTTCTATTCACCCCGGCAGCAACAAAATGTATCAAGAACTCAGAAGCAAGTTTTGGTGGACACGAATGAAGCGGGAGACTGCAAAGTACGTGTCCGAGTGTGATACATGTCGAAGGGTGAAGGCAGATCATATGCGGAGACCGGGACTGCTACAACCACTGGGCATTCCTTCCTGGAAGTGGGAGGACGTGAGCATGGACTTCATCGTCGGTTTACCCACCACCTTGCAGAAACATGATTCTATGTGGGTGATCGTCGATCGGCTCACCAAAGTTGCCCATTTATCCCGGTCAACACCAACTACAACGCCAAGAAATACGCTAAACTGTACATCTCACGGATCCTATGCTTGTACGGCGTACCCCGTACTATCATTTCGGATCGGGGCACTTTATTTGTGTCCCGTTTTTGGGAGCAGCTGCACGCTGCCTTGGGGACGAAGCTGATCCGTAGTTCAGCCTACCACCCGCAGACGGATGGACAAACCGAGCGGGTAAATCAGATTCTAGAAGACATGCTACGAGCTTGCGCTATCGACCACGGCAAGAATTGGGATGATCACTTGCCGTTAGCCGAGTTCTCGTACAACAATGGGTACCAAGCCAGCATCAAGATGGCGCCCTACGAGGCGCTATACGGGAGAAAATGCCGCACACCATTGAACTGGTGTGAGTCTGGCGAAAGGGTTACCTTCGGGATTGACCTTGTCAACAACGCGGAAGAAAAGGTTCGACTAATTCAAGCGAACCTAAAAGCCGCTCAATCCCGTCAGAAACAGTATGCGGACCGGAGAAGGCGCCCATTACAATTCGAAGTTGGGGATCACGTATATCTACGGGTGTCTCCAATGAAGGGCGTAAACAGATGTGGGGTGAGGGGAAAGTTAGCACCCCGCTTCATCGGTCCATTCCAGATTACCGAAAGATGTGGATCGGTGGCATATCGGCTGAAATTACCAGAAGCACTTTCCGGTGTGCACGACGTCTTTCACATTTCCCAGCTGAGGAAGTGTCTCAAGCTATCAACCACCGTTCAGCTGGAAGACATTGAAGAACTGCAACCGGATCTCACCTATCGGGAGGAACCGGTGCAGATTATTGATGAAAAGGCCCGAACCACATGCAACCGTACGTTGTGGTTCTACAAGGATCTATGGAGTAATCACTCCATGGACGAAGCGACATGGGAGAGCGAAGAATTCCTTCGCACTAACTACCCCGACTTTTTCATGTCGCATATCCGGTAATTTTCCACCGTCCTCTCTCTCATTTTCACCTTATAATCTCGGGACGAGATTCTTTTAAGGGGGGAGGAATGTAAGAGCCTCAGTTTTTGACACACATTTGCAGTGTTCATCACCACACCACACACCTCATTTGAGGAAGAATGATGAACACAAATGAAGAGCAAGTAACAATTATCAACATGCTCATTAGAGAACAAACTTACACATTGCAAAAGTGGTATTTCCCACATGTGATATAGATGGGCTGGACATAAGAAAACTCCTACACTTTACTAAGGATGTCCCTGCCAAGTTTCACCCAAATTCAAAACCTTTTTGAGGTCAGTTTGGGTATAGTTAGGAAGAGGGCAGTTTGAAACCTTATTCAAATTCAAACTGTTTTATCCCATGAATTTAAAAGTGGAAGGCATATTCTTACTCAGCACATTTTTGTGAGCTCACACACCAATTTTCACTCTATTTGGAGTTGATCTTGACATGAGCTAAATGGGAGAAATTCAAACTTTATTTGAATTTCAAACTGAACTTGTGCTGAAATTCATTCAAACCAAACCTCATTTGAATTTTGATCAATTCAAATGGCTCATGGGTGAATAATTTGAATTGCCAAGGGTAGTATGGGGTTCACTGTTTACAACAGTGATTAGGGGTAAATTTCAGAGGTTAAAACTGGAGGTGGGACCCACATGTCAGCCACTGCTCAGATCAAACCGACTGAGACTTTTTCACTCGGGTCGCCGAGCCGCAGCGGTGATCGCCACCGAGGCCAGCCGCCGCGCCACCAGATGCTTGCCCACGCGCGGGCGTGAGGCGGTGCAGAGCCTTCTTAAGGCGCCTGCCCCCTCCTCGGCCGAGGTACCGCCGTTCTTCCCCGCAAGAACTCAGCGCCGGCCAAAAACTTCCGCAGCTCGGACTTGATCGGAGGACGCCGATCGCAGCTCCCTCCTTCCACTCCAGAGCCCCAGCAAGGTACTAGAGACCTTCCTCCGTCCTTCCCGTTGCTAGAATTCGGTTGAAACCGATTGATATCGGCTGGGCCGAAAGATCAAATTCGGGACTTGGAACCGCCGCACCTCGGGCTCTCGTGGACAGCCCAACCTGGGCGTTGTCACGCCCGAGCCAAGGCACCCTTGGACGCGTGGGTGACTGGTGCTGCTCATCCCCGAGCCACAGCTCGAGTGGTTGCTCACCGGCGGCGAATTTCCACTTTTTCCCTTTCTGTGTGCAGAACGACCTTCGGGTACGATTCTGTTTAATTCGTGCTCTAGAAAGGATTAGAGGGCCTCAGGCCGCTCTCACACGAGCTAGACACAGTAACGCACAAGTTGCCTTCACAACTCTGGGCCGGAGAACCTCTGTGCCCGGCGTAATTTGAGGTCTACTAATGGCGGAACGAACGGGCGGCATCGGGCGCACGGTGAGGACCTATTTCGGGCCTTCCCCGAGCTGCCTCGAGCTCATGTCGACCTTCTCTGAGGTCCACTGATGCTCCCCGACCGGTTTCCCAAGTAGCTGAGGTGCTAGGGTAGTCAGCCGACATGGCCGAAGTCGTTCTGAGGTAGCGGCTCGTCGCCGACCATGCTCCGGCCGTTGTCATAAGCAGCTGACCCTCGGATCCTGTTCCCCGAGTAAAAGTAGGCAGGGGCGGCCAGAATCGATAAGTTTGGAGCTGTACAGCAGCCGGCGGCGAGCTCTCCGGCGAGGTCCCTCGGCGGCGGGGCGCGGGTGTCGCGAGGTTGAAGAACGGGGTGGACCCCAGCTGTCAGCGGGAGATATTTTGAATCGGGATCCGGCTGCGGCCGGAATCGGGTGTGCTGGCGCGCAAAATCCTTGTGGGCCGCGGTGTGCCATCGCCTCGGCGTGCGACACGTGTCCCCTGGGCCCACGCGCGAGTTTAAACTTTTCCCTGATTTTCAGATTTCCTTCAAACTTCAAATCCTCATAACTTTGGCTAGAAAGCTCCAAATTGAGTGAACCAAATTTTGCTGGATTCAGCTCTCTGAGTACTTTCCAGAATATCAAGTTTCACTTCATGAAATTCCTTATTTCTCCAGAATTAATTCCTCAAAGTTTAAGCTGTTAGGAATTTTATCTGGAAGATCCTTTGGGGGAAAATCCTGAAATTTTGCTGGGATGTTCACCAAAATATCCCTGAACTACCATAAAAATTCCAGATCCATTTGAGCTCATCTGATCCACCTAATGGTGTGATTAGTGAAACTGTTCCAGAGAAAATAGAAAATGTTCAGAAACATTTTCAGAATTTTCTCTGAAATTGTTTAGCTCATATCTTTAGTTAGGGACTTCCAAATTAAGTGAGACCAAATCCATTAGAACCCTCTGAAAATCCAGTTTTCAGAAAGTCATATTTTGTTTCATGAAAATTCCTAGAACACCCTAAGAGTTCCAATTAAGTTCAAGGACATAATTAATTGTGGAGGGCTCAAATGAGCTTTGCTGCAACTAAAACTTGACCAAGTCTCTATTTAGGTTGTAACCAAGCCATAGTAAAAGTTTCACAGTCATTAGGTCTGTCTGGCAAGTGTTATAGACTTCACAACTTCAAAGTTAATACAAATGCATTTAAATTGATACATATGTTTCTTATATCATGTAGTCGCTAAGGTCGAGGAGGAACCCGAAGTCCTAGACTTCGTTACTCCGGAGGAACAGCTAGCCTACGACCAAGAGCAGCAAGGCAAGCTCCGGTTTGCATTAACCTTTTTACAAATTTTTATTGTTTTGAGCACATACTTGTTTCCTTTATTCTGTGCATTAGAGTCTTGTTTGGAAGCCCCACTGCATAGCCAAGAGAACCATGGGTTGATTTAGGATTGCAAACCCCGTTAGCCACTGCATTGCTAGGATAGAGTAGGATTTGGTACAAGTCGAGTAGTTGGAACTACTCGCGAGAATAGGCTAGAGGCACATTGCTCGGGTAGAGATAGCACATGATACACATGGCAAGAAAATGAGACCGAGCGGAGAGTAAGGGCAGCAGGACTTTGGGGCCTGTGTGCTGTAGCTCCGCTTGTGTCGATTGAGGACCGAGCCGTGTGCGGGCCTGTTGAACAAGCTAGAACAGTACCGAAGACCTACCGGCTATATGGGAACCGGGAAACTGTTGTAACCCGGGTAGCTGGGTATTGAGGCATTGCCCGTCGTTCAGAGGGTAGGTTAAGAGCTCGAGGTGTAAATCGGCTGGCGGCACAGAGATGCGCGTGCAGAGACCTCTTGCTCGGGACGATGGGACTGGTTCAATATTTGGCTAACGGGTGAAAGGTAGTCGCGTACGGCGTCCGTGATGGTTGTTGTAGGCAACATCGAGTACGGGCGTACGTGACGGGTTGTTCGGGTAACCCTGCAGGTGTAAATCGATTATAATCGCCGTCCCTCGCGGTCAGTGAGTACCACTTGTTCACTGTACCGTGACGTAGAAAGAACAGGTTAGTTACATGTTAAAATGTTGCTGATTGAAAGCTGGACATTGATTGTTAATGATATGCTGTAGCTTAGAGCTAATTAAAGTTCTTTTCAACTTTGGGCAAAGTACATGAGAGAAATGGGTTTCTTGTTTGATTGCGGCTCTCTCATGTGCCTTAGCGTAAGGTTCTCCACAACCTGCTGCTAAAACTTGAAAGTAAGGTTCTACTAATTAGGCGAGTCCTTGCAAATGATTTTTACCTCATGCAACCCATTACCCTCATGTAGAAGTTCCATGTTTAGGTGAGACGGGTCAGACTTGCTGAGCCTTCGTGCTCACTGCTTGTGTTTGAAGCTTTTGCAGGGTTCTATGAGGAAGGGACTCCCGAAGAGGAGACGGAACCCCAGGAGGGGAACCCCGTCGAGTGGGAGTCGTGCACGCCGCAGAGTTAGTGTGCGTGTGTGCTAGCAAGGGCACGTTCAAGGGCTGAACGTGCACTTGATGCTTAGTCTACGCCCGCGAGTGTAGACTGAACTTATTTTGATGTAAACATGTTCATAACTTGTTTATGTAATAAAATTTCGCTTCCGCTTTGTACCTTTGACGTGTGTTATACGGTGCTGTCCAACGCAGCACCCCTCAGCGTGATCCTGGCTCGACAGGACCAAATGGGGTCGTGTCAGGAAATCTGCCAACGGGCATAGAGAGATGCTCCGTGTGGAGAACCTCCTGCTCGTTTCGGTGCGACCGGTTCGACGTTTGGGCCATTGGGTGAAAGGTTGTCCCGTACGACATCGAGTGAGCGTGCTGTGCAGCTCCACGGGTGGGCGTACGTGACGTGCTTTTTTGGGTTTCCCTGCAGGTGTATATCGAGTCGATTCACCGTCCCTCGCGGTGAAGAGTACCGCTTGTTCACTGCGTCGTAACGTAGAATAATGGATGAAATGTTATGATTCAATATTGCTGTTATGATATAATTGTATTGCTACATGTGTGCCACCAAATACTGCTTACAAAATTTCAGCTTCATGAACTGTTAACTTGTTGCTAAAAGATGAATTAAGGATGAACTTGTAGGCGTGTCCATTTGCTGCAACATTGCTATCCTATGTCATTGTACACCTCATGTAGAGTCTCATGCTTAGGTGAGTCGGTTAAGCCTTACTGAGCCTTCGTGCTCACGGTTGCTGCTTATGTGTTTTTCAGGTGAGGAGCCACCCACGGACTCAGAGTACGAGTCCACCGCCGAGGGTTACCCTCCGTCGGGGACCACGGCTGAGTGGGAGCCGTACACGCCGCGCTGAGCTGAGACGTGCAGCTAGTGTGGGTTGCCATAGGGCTGGGCAACCGACTTTTGCTAGATAGGCGGCGTGAGTTGTACAGAAGAAACTTCCGCTGTCTAAGAAAAGACCTTAGTTTGTAACTGAGAAGTGTACTACTTTGTACATTCAGTTTGTTTTCCCATGTAATATAATGTGTTCTTATGACGTGTGCTGTCGGGTGTCGCATCGTGCGGCACCGCCCTCTGCAATCCTGGATGAGCGGATTCCGGTCTGCCACAACCTGGTATCAGAGCTGCATTGGAGATAGCACAGTACTTAAGGACTGTATTATGGGAAAACTTAGGATTACGGTGAGAAATCGGTAGTTTGCCCAAGTAAGGACTATACTAGCATAGTTACTTAAAGTGGCAAAGACTAACCTATGTGTTATACTTCTGAATTTTAATTATGTAACGACGAACCTACGCTCTGGTAAGAATGGTAAGGAACGCCACCGAAAGCGGTTCAATTTCGGTTAGCTCTCCCTGACGAGGAACGTGGTTCAGGGATTGGTCTCACAGCTTGGTGTGAGACATCAATATGAAACTCTTGGACTCTTCATGTTCCTGAGTTCATATGAAACGCTGATCCCTAGCGTGCATTAGGCAAGTAAGTGGGGAACCCATCGCGTGGTCAGTAACGCGAGAGTGTGTTCATCTGGAAATAGCCCAGGAGGACATACGCAGCGCTTGCCATTGGCGTGCCCTGCAGGGCAGTAGGTGGTATCTGTTGGGTTGATAACATTCCCAACCATGACGACCCGTTCAAGACATACTCGGGTTCCCCGTCGTGTGGTGTTGAAACACGATCACGTACCTTGAGACGTGACTTAACTCAAGGACGGCCGTATGACAATGATACGGGCGTTTGTATTTACTTTTAAATATGGATCTGCCTGAAGTGAACAACCTTTGAGTGCATCACTATTGTGTGGTCTTCTGCAGGTACTAACCACGTATGTATCCATGTAGTAAACGTGTGCGAGAGACCGTTTAGTGCCACACTTGAGACGTATATGCCAGTAGAATCAGGTTAGGATTTCCTTTTGTGAGGAACGTAGTACCGAGATATTGTAGGCATATGCATGAAAATAATGATAACAAGGAATTAAAATCACTAGGCTCAACATCTAGGACTTTGGTTGGGTAGAAAAGTTGATAATTGATGAGTGTAGTTCTAAAAAGACTGAAAAACAGAGTGCTCTGTTTTGGGCAGCAAGTTGCTGATCTTCAACAGGGCATAACTCACAGGTCTTTTAGCCCAGGGAGGTGTGTTACATAGTTCTGGAAAGGTATTGGAGTACCCTACAACTTTGTTGTAGACTTCCAGAGCTGAAACACACCTTAAGATGGCTTAAATCCCAGAGAAATGTAAGCTGTCCAGAACCTGGACAGAGTAAAACATTCTCTGAACTGTTCTGTTTTTCAAACATAACTCCCAGTAGAAAAATCTAAAACTGTCATATGATACATCTTTAGAAAGGGTAGAAGATTTTTGACATCTTTGCAATTCAATGTTTCTGAAATTTCAGCACAGACTTCAGTGGAAACCAGAGTTGAAAACAGCAACTTCTCAAGGGAGGTGCTGTTAAAATTCTTCCAGAAGTTTTGTTGACTTGGAATTAGCATAACGTTTTAACCAAATCTGATCTTGGGGAAAATGAATACTTGTTGGAAAGATACTGAAGTTAACTTTAACTTTGGTATTCAACTTGAGTCATGAAAATGCCCAGAACCAGATCAAAATTTGGAATAGGTAGAAACTAGTCATTCTGACAGAAGAATGACAGTTGAACTCATTGGAGAGGGTGTTGTACCCTAAGGGTGGTATACGTGATGACAAAGTGATAGTAATATCTCATAGTGACCAAACCTAGTTATGGGGAGCTTCCAAAGTGGAGGTTCATCAAGATGGATGTAACTAGCTTGTATTTGGTCTGGTAATGGTGTAGCTTGTGCAAAGTTATTACATTATCTACATACGAGATGTATCGCATGTTTTATTGTCATTATGTTTTTACGCCTATTTTATTGTACTGCATGCAATATGTTGCGGGACTGATGTTTATTGTCATATGGTTGCAGATGGTTCGCACTAGGACCACGCACGAGGTTGGTGGCTCTAGCCAAGGGGGAGGCGATGACTCCCAGCCACCGGCCTACGACAGCACCCCGCAGCAGCAGCCGCCACCGCCGCCTCCGCTTACTCTAGCAGATGTGATAGCGACACTGGTGGGGGGTTGTGAGGAGCAGACCGACCTGCTCCGCACGATCGTGCAGAATACGTCCCAGGCGGGGGGACGTCAAGACAGAGGGCCTCGTGAGCCCTGTGAAGTGTCGTACTCGGATTTCATGAGTACGCACCCTCCAGTGTTCACCGAAGCTGAAGAACCACTGGAGGCCGACAACTGGCTGCGGACCATCGAGTCCAAGTTCGGGCTGCTCCAATGCACGGAGCGGCAAAAGACCTTGTTCGCAGCGCAGCAACTCCACGGTGCCGCTGGTGCATGGTGGGCGAACTATGTCGCCTCACGTCCGGCTGGCCATGTCGTGGAATGGCAAGAATTCCGGGAGGCGTTCCGCGCCTATCACATTCCTCCCGGAATCATGAAGAGGAAGTTCCAAGAATTTTTGGAACTGAAGCAGGGCGGGAGGAGTGCCCATGACTACTCCCGTGCCTTCAACCATCTGGTGCAGTACGCGTCAGATTATATCTCCACTGAGCAGAAGAAACGGGAGCACTTCTATCGGGGGTTACACCCCGAAATGAAGACGCATCTCGTTCAGTGGAATCGTGGCACTTTCAATGACCTAGTCAATGCCGCGATCATGCAAGAGGACGCTCAGCGGGAGTTGGCAGCTGAGAAGAGGAAGCGCAGCGCTCCACCTAGCAGCGGTGGTGGCGCGCCTCAGAAGTACCATATGGTGTATCGGACACCATCCGGGCAGCAGTGGCAACCACCGACGCGACCTCAACGGTTCGGGGGACGTCCCTTTCAGGCACCTCCGTTCCGTCCGCCGATGCCACCACCAAGACAGCAACAGCAGCAGCAGACGGTACCCCGGGCGTTTCCACCGCCACAATACGCCCCGGGATTCCGTCCACCGATCAGCGGGGGACCGCCCCGTTTCACCTGCTTCACGTGTGGCCAGGCGGGCCACTTCGCGAAGGACTGTCCCCAGGGGAAGCAGAGCAGCGGGCAAGCCCAGTTCCAGGGCGGTGCTCGAGGCCGACCTCCGGTGAAGAAGGTTGGTCAGCGGACTGGGGGTGTCCGCAACCTCGACAATGAGGACGCCCCAGAGGGAGACAACATGCTGGCGGGTACGTCTACTCCCAACCATCAAGCCATCGTCATATTGTTTGATTCTGGTGCAACCCACAGCTTTATAAGTGCATCCTATGTGGCTAAGCATCAAATGCAAGTCTTCCCAACCAACTGCACTTATATGATATGCTCACCGGGAGGGAAGATTTCAGCTAATATGATGATTCCAAAGGCACCTCTGTGCTTATTAGGTGGGAAACTATATCCCACCACTTTGATAATCCTTATGGGACAAAAGATTGATGCAATCTTAGGGATGTCATGGCTACAATATCATGGCGCTGTCCTAGAGACTCGGACACGGACGGTTCATTTAAACTCTCCATTCCACCGTCCGCATTCCATGGTATTAGACACTCCAGTCCGGGATGTTTTAGCAGTTAATAATGCTGAAGCTCTCAAGTTAGAAGACATCCCCGTAGTCCGGGAGTATCCTGACGTGTTCCCGGATGATCTTCCGGGCATGCCACCTGAGCGGGATATCGAGTTCAAGACTGAACCTGCACCCGGGACTACGCCCATATCACGGAGACCATATAAAACGGCTCCAAATGAGCTGGCTGAACTGAAAGAACAGCTCAATTATCTGTTGAGCAAAGGTTTCATTAGGCCGAGTTCCTCGCCTTGGGGATGCTCGGCGCTGTTTGTAAAGAAGAAGGATGAAACCCTGAGGCTGTGTGTGGATTACCGGCCGCTCAACGCCGTCACCATCAAGAATAAGTACCCACTGCTCCGCATCGACATATTGTTTGATCAACTTGTGGGTGCAAATGTGTTCTCAAAGATGGACCTTCGCTCTGGATATCACCAGATAGAGATCCGGGCGGAGGATATTCCGAAGACGGCCTTCTCGATGAGATATGGATTATATGAATATCTCGTCATGTACTTTGGTCTCCCAAATGCTCCAGCCCATTTCATGTATCTCATGAACTCAGTGTTCATGTCGGAGCTGGACAAGTTCGTGGTAGTGTTCATCGACGATATCTTGGTTTACTCCAAGACAGAAGCCGAACATGCTGAACACTTGCGGATCGTTCTTCAACGATTGCGAGACCACCAGCTCTACACCAAGTTCAGCAAATGCGAGTTTTGGATCAGCCAAGTGCCATTCTTGGGACATATCATCTCCGCAGAAGGCATTGCGGTTGACCCAAGCAAAATTGAGCAAGTGCTGAAATGGAAAGCTCCCACTTCAGTTCATGAAGTCAGAAGCTTCCTCGGGTTAGCGGGATACTACCGAAGATTCATTCCAAGCTTCTCCAAGCTCACTAAACCGATGACAGAATTGCTGAAGAAAGGGATGAAATATGTTTGGAACACGGCGTGTGAAGGAGCGTTCCAAGCATTGGTAAAGCATCTCACCACAGCCCCGGTCTTAGCTCAGTCGGATACAACAAAGCCCTTCGACGTGTATTGTGACGCGTCCGGTATTGGGCTTGGCTGCGTGTTGATGCAGGAAGGACGTGTGGTCGCTTATGGCTCACGCCAACTTCAGAACCATGAGCAGCATTATCCCACTCATGATCTTGAGCTTGCTGCAGTGGTTTTGGCGCTGAAAATGTGGAGGCACTATCTCCTGGGGAATTTGGTGCACCTCTACACCGACCACAAGAGCTTGAAATACATTTTCACCCAGAAGGAGCTGAACATGAGGCAACGGAGGTGGTTAGAATTGATCAAAGATTATGAAATTGAGATTCATTACCACCCCGGCAAGGCGAATGTTGTTGCCGACGTGCTGAGTCAGAAATCACATGTCCATCACCTCACCATTACACCGGTGGAGGAGGAAGAGCCAAGTTTATACTTGGTTCCTTATGGATCGCTGTACAACCTTGCCCTCATCCCTACCATCAGGGAGGACATCATTGCAGCTCAGAAAGATGATAAAGGCATGGCACACCTCCGGAGACGGATAGACAATGGGGAGATCAAATGTTTCCGGAAGGATGATGAGGGGACGCTATGGTTCAATGACCGCATAGTCGTACCCCGGGACATGGAACTGAGGAGAAAGATCCTCGATGAAGCTCACTTGTCTAAGTACTCCATTCATCCGGGCAGCAACAAGATGTACCAAGATTTGAAAAAGAAATTTTGTTGGACACGGATGAAGCGGGAGGTAGCTAAGTACGTATCCGAGTGCGATACGTGTAGACGAGTGAAAGCTGATCACATGAAGAAATCAGGGCTGTTGCAATCCCTGAAGATCCCGGCATGGAAATGGGAAGATGTGAGCATGGATTTCATTGTGGGATTACCCCTAACATACAACAAGCATGATTCCCGGTAAATACACGTTACAATGCCGGCAAATATGCGGAGCTATACATAGCAAAGATTCTGTGTTTCTACGGGGTATCCAAGACCATCGTCTTAGATCGAGGTGCATTATTTGTATCTCGCTTTTTGGAGCAGCTACACGCTGCTTTGGGTACTAAACTGATTAGAAGCTCCGCCTACCACCCTCAGACAGATGGCCAGACAGAGAGGGTAAATCAAGTATTAGAAGACATGTTGAGAGCATGTGCCATCCACCATGGTAGAAACTGGGATGATCACCTACCACTGGCGGAATTCTCGTACAACAATGGCTATCAGGCGAGTATCAAGATGGCACCCTACAAAGCTCTCTACGGTCGCAAATGCCGCACCCCATTAAATTGGTGCGAGTCCGGTGAAAGGGTCACATTCGGGGTTGATGTGGTGAACGACGCCGAAGAGCGCGTTCGTGCGATTCAAGCTAACTTGAAGGCCGCTCAATCCCGGCAGAAGAGCTACGCTGATAAGAGGCGTAGACCGTTGTACTTTGACGTTGGGGAAAACGTGTACCTCCGCGTGTCTCCAATAAAAGGTGTGCACCGGTTCGGTGTGAAGGGAAAGCTTGCTCCCCGTTTCATAGGACCCTACGCTATCACCGAGAAGTGTGGACCAGCAGCGTATCGATTGGAGCTACCGGCACCTCTTGCTGGTGTCCATAACATTTTCCATGTCTCTCAGCTGAGAAAATGTCTGAAACATACCGCTGTTGTTACTACCGAAGACATCGGCGAGCTGAAACCGGATCTGACATATGATGAGTATCCGGTGGAAATCCTTGATGAGAAAGCCAGAACAACGCGTAGCAGAACGTTGTGGTTCTACAAGATACTCTGGAGCAACCACACCGCCGAAGAAGCGACGTGGGAGAGCGAGGAATTCCTTCGCTCAAATTACCCGGAGTTCATGGCTTCTCAACACGGCTAAGTCCCATTACATCGCTTTCTCTTCTTTTATAATCTCGGGACGAGATTCTTTTAAGGGGGGAGGGATGTAAAAGCCCAAGAAAAGGGACTTGCAAAAACTTTTCTTCACCTCACAACACCACAGTTTTTACTGTGGCTATCTTAGGAATTATTGTGAAGAGCAAGTAACCTCCATCAAAAGAGCAATTACAGGGGAAAGCCTTCATTTTTACAAAGTGAGATTTGGACACATGAACATGAGAGGTTGAGCTCACCCCTAGGACTTAAAAAGTCTTGGGAGGGTTCAAGCCAAGTTTCATGCAAATCCAACACTTTTTGAGGCACTTTTTGGGTTATTTGAAAAAGAGGCCAATTTGAATGTAAATTCAAATTACAGCAACTTTCATCACCCAAATTCAAAAGTTAGCTTCATATTTAAACTCAGCACATTTTTCTGAGTAAACCCACCAATTTTCATCCTCATTGTAGTTCATTTTGTCAAGAGCTAAATTTGCAAGAATTCAAAACTGAATTTGAAATTCAGTTCAAACATGAAGCAAATTTAGCCAAACAAAAATTCAAATGGGAGAACTCAAATTCAAACAAGAACTTGGGGGCTAAGTCTCACCTTAAATTGTGAGTAGCTGGGGATAATTGAGTGCCAACAGAAATGAAAAGAATTGGAAAGGGTATTAGAGGGGAGAGGGATCCACAGGTCAGTGGGGGAATTGTTTCCAGCCGAACGGGCTCGGCTTCTCACCGAAGCAAATGCTCCCGGCGCGCTACCGAGATGATCCTCTGGACGCCCCCGCGTGAGGCTACGCAGCCACCTCCTGCTTCCTCCCTCACGCTGGCCAGCTGCTTCCGCCTGATCATAACACACCTACACCGCTAAACCGAGGCGCCGTGCTCTGTTGTCCGAGAAACGACCGAGTACACGCCGTCGCTTGCGCTCGATCGAGAATCCGGCAAGCCACCACGAGCAGCGCCGTTCCTAGCCACAAAACCACACCAGCTACTCGTCCTCTACCTCCTCGGCACGAGAGCAGTTGAGTTCAGCCCTTCCCCAGCCCTAGCTCCACGTTTCCGAGCGACAACCGAGAAACCGCCACCACTCGGCTCACGGTGACAGCCCAACAGAGGGCCTTTCACGGCTGAGCAAGGACGGTCTCGGACACGTCAGGGACCGGTGGTGCTCGTATCCGAAGCTCAGACCGTGACCTGGACCATAGAGCTCGAATTTGGAGAAAGTTCTCCGGTGGGCACGGACGGACCTTCCGGCACGGTAACATCGAATTCACTCGCCACCTGTGTTCTTAGGTCATGAAAACTGGCACACAGGGCCGTCACTCATCAACGCTCGTTAGCCCCTCACGGCCCTGGCTTGAAACCGCACGTAAGTCGGGTATTTCTAGGTTTTGTTACGGTAATTGAGGCACGGAGGCTCAAGCTCACGATGAGACCTAGGATAGACCACTGGTGCTATAGCGCCGATCCACCGATGTTTTGGCGGGCTAAACTGTCCGGGCGACGTGACCGAAGTGTTGCCGAGCCGCGGCACCGTCACCGGCTAGGGTAGAGCCACCGCCGGTCGGGGGAGAAGGTGCCAGCATGTTCAGAAGGTGGAACTAGCCCTGGCGGCGAGGGAGAGTGTGAGAGTCGGCCGGGCGGCAATTATCAGCGTGTCTCCGGCGATCCCGGCGGCGCGCGGGCGCGGGAACGCGGGGAAGAAGACGACCCGCGTGTGGCGGACCGGAATCCGCTCATCCAGGATCGCAGAGGGTGGTGCCGCGCGATGCGACACCCGACAGCACACGTCATAAGAACATAATATATTACATGGGAAACAACTGAAACTGTACAAACAGGTACAAACTTCAGTTACACTATTGTTTATATTACACAGCGGAAGTCTACACTATACAACTCACGCCCGCTTATTTAGCAAAAGTTGGTTGCCCAGCCCTAGGGCAACCCACACTAGCTGCACTCCTCAGCTCAGCGTGGCGTGTATGGCTCCCACTCAGCCGTGGTCCCCGATGGAGGGTAACCCTCGCCGGTGGACTCGTACTCCGAGTCCGTGGGTGGCTCCTCACCTGAAAAACACTTAAGCAGCAACCGTGAGCACGAAGGCTCAGCAAGGCTTAACCGACTCACCTAAGCATGAAACTCTACATGAGGTATACCAAGACATAGATTAGTAACATTTCAGCAAAATGACACGCCTACAAGTTCATCCTTAATTCATCTTTTAGCAACAAGTTAACAGTTCATGAAATCTGAAATTTAGTAAGCAGTATTTGGTGGCACACATGTAGCAATACAATTATGTCAATCAGCATCTTTGAATCAACAGATCTCATCCATTAGTCTACGTTACGACGCAGTGAACAAGCAGTACTCGTCACCGCGAGGGACGGCGAATCGACTCGATATACACCTGCAGGGAAAACCCAAAGAGCACGTCACGTACGCCCCTCCGTGGAGCTGCACAGCACGCTCACTCGATGTCGTATGGGACAACCTTTCACCCAACAGCCCAAACGTCGAACCGGTCGCACCGAAACGAGCAGGAGGTTCCCCACACGGAGCATCTCTCTATGCCCGTTGGCAGATTTCCACCTTGCTGCCCTCAACCTACACCTATAAATCGGTGTGCTATGCCTCGACGCCCGGAGGTTTAGGCTACATCGGTTTATCGGGGCCCATATATCCGATATGCCTTCGGTACATTCAATACTTGTTCAGCAGGGCCGCACACGGATCGGTCCTCAATCGACACGGGCAGGGCTGCGCCCACAAGACTCTCTCTTGCTGCGCCCTAGCCCCTGCCTAGTCTCATTTTTATTACTAAAGTGATCTCACATCACTCAACCGAACCCGTGTGTCCCAAGCCTATCTCGCGAGTAGATTCCAACTACTCGACTTGTACCGAAGTCCTATGACTCATTAAGCATAGCCTGTCTACTCGAGGTCCTTGACACTACCCTCACTCTTTTAGGAACCTTTGGTTATGCAAGTGGGGTTTCATTCATCCTATACCTAATGCACATACATACTTCATACGACACATGTAAACAAAGTAAGACTTATAAAAGGGTTAATGCAAACCGGGGCTTGCCTTGTTGCTGCTGGTCAGCAGTTAGTTCTTCGTCCGGAAGGAGGAAGTCCAGCACTTCCGGAGTCTCTTCTTCAACGGCTACACGTTAATGAAATACTACATGTTAATTTAGATGCAAATGTGAGTTTTAGAGTAAGACTTCTACTATTAGTTCTAATAACCAGCCTCTAACACCTGGAACTTTGTTTAAGAATTTAAATATGAACTGGTGTTGGTGGTTTGGCTTTGACTTAATCACATGGTTAAATGCTAAGTGGTTTTCCCCCTTTTCCATATTAATCCCTTAAGTGGTTAAACAGGACAGGGGTGATCTAGAGCTCCAATGGAGCTGAGAATTTTTGTGTGAGTTCCTTGTCACAAGAAAACTCTCTGGACCAAACATTAGCACTTTTCATGGAGTGGTTTGCTCAGAATAATTCTCTTGGCAAATCAGCAAGGAAGAATTTATCCTGAGGTAATACCCCTGTTCATACCCCACTTAGTGAACTATAATTTCAATTATAGCTCCTAGAGTTTGCATGAATTTTCCTAGCATTTTTGGAGTCAAGGTTTGCCCAGAATTGAATTTCCAAGTTTTGGAAATTCTCTGAAAATGTTTCTGTATTCAAATGAACACAGCACCTTCCAATTTGAATTGCTCTGACCAAATCAACTCCAAATGGTCTGAAACTTTTACAGGGGTTTACTAATGTCCTAAAGAACATCCTGGCAAAATTTGGGGATTTTCGGATGAACCAAACTCCCTCTAAAATTCTTTTGCTGAAAAGCTTTAAAGAATTTTCCAGAATTAATTAATGGGTTTCATACAAATTGGGTTGTATATCTGGACAGAGCTAGGCAAGATGAAACCAACCCAATTTGAATCACTAAATGTGGAGCTTCCTAGCAAAAGTTATGCAGTTCCAAAGTTTGAACCAATTCTGGAATTCCAATTTAATTCGGGAAAAGTTCAAACTCTGCCTGTGGGTCCACCCTACACGTGTCAACCGCCGGAATCATGCCACACGGGGCCACAGACCTTTTTCCCGCGCCACCACACGGGATCACACGCCACAGCTGATCCGGAGTTTTAATCTTTAGCCGCTGACACGTGGGCCCGGCGGGTCTTCTTCTTCCTCTCGCTCCCGTGCCTCCCCCTCGCCGGCGCTGTACTGGAGCTCGCCGGACCCGGCTTCCCGGCCACCTATCGGCCGGAGACTCGCCGCCTGGGGGTTTTCAGGGTCGGGGAACAAGTCTACGGGGTTGGCTCGGGCTGCCGGTGACCGGAAGTAGGCTGGCGACGAGCCGCGGCCTTCGGTGATGATCGGCACCGTCGCCCGAGCACATTAGCCCGCCAAAAGCTCAGCGGATCCGCTCTAAAGCATCAGTTGAGGTCAGGAAATCTCGGCGTGGCCTCAACCTGGCTCGGAAACGACGGCAAACCGGTTGTCACCGTGCGCCCGCGCGTTCCCGCCATGGCCGCCGACCGAAAAGCTCGAAATTAGCTGTAACCACGGCGTTTCTAGCTAGGGTTGTGGAGGGAAAAGGTTCCCTATCCTCTCTAGCTCTGGTGTGCGCAAAATGAATAACTTTAACCGAGAATTAAGCGTTAATTTCCACAGTTCTTACCCGCGGTTAGGTTTTCCTCGTCCGAGGGAAAAACTCGAAATTCCGAAGCTACGTCGCACGGATTGCTCTGAAATTTGGAGAGGAGCAGCGCAGGGAGTTGGCGCACCTTGGGGTGCTCTCGCTCAGTCATGAAACTGGTTGGTATGAGCTGCCCACGGGAGCCCGACGTCGGTTTCCACCGGTTGCACCTCGGCTTCGGTGCTGATACTCGAAATACGGCCGACAGGAACCCCGAACGCCGGAGCTGAGCTGGGAAACTCTTGTGCACGCGCTGGCGCTCCTTTTTCGCGTTGATCGCTTGAGCAGTCGGGACGCGATGCCGGCTTAGGATCGGGACGAAACGGCGCGGCGCCGGCGGCTTGTTTGCTCGGGAGGAAAGATAACAGGGCTCGTGGGAGGGTTGTTGTGGCCGACAGAGCACGGCGTGGGGGAGATGAAGGTGCGGGGGAGCCGACACTCGAAGCAGCTCGGGAGGTGCTTCGGTCGTCGGTTGTCCGTGCGGTGGCAGCCGGTGGGAGAACGCAACTCGCTCGAGTGTGAACTGTGGAACCGATTAACTTAGGCAGTAAGCTTCCCCCCTCTCTTCTCACTGACCAGTGGGGCCCACAGCTCTCCTCTGCCCCAAAATATCTCCAAATTTTTGGCAAATGAGTAATTCAAATGTTTGCAGTCTCAAACTGAGCCACATTTGCATGATTGGACAAGTTTCCCTCAAATTCAAATGTATATTTGTATTCTTGCCTATTTGGCTCCTTTTTGGACCATTGGGTAGCAAACCCTTGCAAAAATTATTGAGACTTTGCCTCCCCACTAATTTGAACCTGAGGAATCCAAGTATGCCCTTTACTCCTTGTTTTAGCTGCTGAAATCCTGAAGTTGAATGCAACAGTTTGAAATTTCCCTCCCATGTGTGATCATATGTGTGTAAACCCTACTTTGTGAAAGTGAAGACTTTCCCTTCTAATCACTCCTTTGATGGAGGCCACTTGCTCTTCACAATATTTCACAATCTACCCACAACAAAACTGTTGTGTTGTGAGGTGCATAAAAATTTTTGCAAGTCCCTTTTCTTGGGCTTTTACATCCCTCCCCCCTTAAAAGAATCTCGTCCCGATATTATAAAAGAAGAGATAGCGATGTAATAGGGACTTACCCGTGTTGAGAAGCCATGAACTCCGGGTAATTTGAGCGAAGGAACTCCTCGCTCTCCCACGTCGCTTCCTCGGCGGTGTGGTTGCTCCAGAGTATTTTGTAGAACCACAACGTTCTGCTGCGTGTGGTTCTGGCTTTCTCATTAAGAATTCCCACCGGATATTCATCATATGTTAAATCCGGTTTCAGCTCGCCGATGTCTTCAGTAGGAACAGCAGCTGTATGCTTCAAGCATTTTCGCAGTTGCGAAACATGGAAAATATCATGGACACCAGCCAGAGATGCCGGTAGTTCCAATCGATACGCCGCTGGTCCACACTTCTCGGTGATAGCGTAGGGTCCAATAAAACGGGGAGCGAGCTTCCCCTTCACACCGAATCGGTGCACGCCCTTCATTGGAGACACGCGGAGGTACACGTGTTCCCCAACGTCAAAGTGCAACGGCCTACGCCTCTTATCAGCGTAGCTCTTTTGTCGGGATTGAGCGGCCTTCAAATTGGCTTGAATTGTCCGAACGCGCTCTTCGGCATCGTTCACCACATCAACTCTGAATGTGACCCTTTCACCGGACTCGCACCAATTTAATGGGGTGCGGCATTTACGACCGTAGAGAGCTTCGTAAGGTGCCATCTTGATACTCGCCTGATAACCGTTGTTGTACGAGAATTCTGCCAATGGTAGGTGATCATTCCAATTCCTACCATGGTGGATGGCACATGCTCTCAACATGTCTTCCAGGACTTGATTCACCCTTTCTGTCTGGCCATCTGTCTGAGGGTGATAAGCGGAGCTCCTGATCAACTTAGTACCCAATGCAGCGTGTAGCTGCTCCCAAAAGCGAGATACAAATAATGCACCTCGATCTGAGACAATGGTCTTGGGTACCCCGTATAGGCATAGAATCTTCGCTATGTATAGCTCCGCATATTTGCTGGCATTGTAACGTGTATTCACCGGAATGAAGTGAGCCGTCTTGGTTAACCGATCAACGATTACCCATATGGAATCATGCTTGTTGGCTGTTAGGGGTAATCCCACAATGAAATCCATGCTCACATCTTCCCATTTCCATGCCGGGATCTTCAGGGGTTGCAACAGCCCTGATTTCTTCATGTGATCAGCTTTCACTCGTCTACACGTATCGCACTCGGATACGTACTTAGCTACCTCCCGCTTCATCCGTGTCCACCAAAATTTCTTTTTCAAATCTTGGTACGTTTTGTTGCTGCCCGGATGAATGGAGTATTTGGACAAGTGAGCTTCATCGAGGATCTTTTTCCTCAACTCCATATCTCGGGGTATGACTATGCCGTCATTGAACCACAACGTCCCCTCACCATCTTTCTGGAAACATTTGATCTCCCCATTGTCAATTCGTCTCCGGAGATGTGCCATGCCTTTATCATTTTTCTGAGCTGCAATGATGTCCTCCCTAATAGTAGGGACGAGGGCAAGGTTGTACAGTGATCCATAAGGAACTAAGTATAAACTTGGCTCTTCCTCCTCCACCGGTGTAATGGTGAGGTGATGGACGTGTGATTTCCGACTCAGCGCGTCGGCAACCACATTCGCCTTGCCGGGGTGGTAATGGATCTCAATCTCATAATCTTTGATCAGTTCTAACCACCTCCTCTGCCTCATGTTCAGCTCCTTCTGGGTGAAAATGTATTTCAAGCTCTTGTGGTCGGTGTAGAGATGCACCAAGTTCCCCAGGAGATAGTGCCTCCACATTTTCAGCGCCAACACCACGGCAGCAAGTTCAAGATCGTGAGTCGGGTAGTGCTGCTCATGGTTCCGAAGTTGGCGTGAGCCATAAGCGACCACACGTCCTTCCTGCATCAACACGCAGCCGAGCCCAATACCGGACGCGTCACAATACACGTCGAAGGGCTTTGTTGTATCCGGCTGAGCTAATACCGGGGCTGTTGTGAGATGCTTCACCAGTGTTCGGAACGCTCCTTCACACGCCGTGTTCCAAACATATTTTGTCCCTTTCTTCAGCGACTCTGTCATCGGCTTAGCGAGCTTGGAGAAACTTGGAATGAATCTCCGGTAGTATCCCCTAACCCGAGGAAGCTTCTGACTTCATGAACTGAAGTGGGAGCTTTCCATTTCAACACTTGCTCGATTTTACTTGGGTCAACCGCAATGCCTTCAGCTGAGATGATATGTCCCAAGAATGGCACTTGGCTGATCCAAAATTCGCATTTGCTGAACTTGGCGTAGAGCTTGTGGTCTCGCAATCGTTGAAGAACGATCCGTAAGTGTTCGGCATGCTCGGCTTCTGTCTTGGAGTAAACCAAGATATCGTCGATGAACACTACCACGAACTTGTCCAGCTCCAGCATGAACACCGAGTTCATGAGATACATGAAATGGGCTGGAGCATTTGTGAGACCAATGGACATGACGAGATATTCGTATAAGCCGTATCTCGTCGAGAACGCCGTCTTCGGGATATCCTCCGCCCGGATCTTGATCTGGTGATATCCAGAGCGAAGGTCCATCTTTGAGAATACACTTGCCCCCACAAGTTGATCAAACAAGATGTCAATACGGGGCAGTGGGTACTTATTCTTGATGGTGACGGTGTTGAGCGGCCGGTAATCCACACACAGCCTCAGGGTCTCATCCTTCTTCTTCACGAATAACGCCGAGCATCCCCAAGGCGAGGAACTCGGCCGAATGAAACCCTTGCTCAACAAATCATTGAGCTGTTCTTTTAGTTCAGCCAGCTCATTTGGAGCCATCTTGTATGGTCTCCGTGATATGGGCGTAGTCCCGGGTGCGAGCTCGATCTTGAACTCGACATCCCGCTCAGGTGGCATGCCCGGAAGATCGTCCGGGAACACGTCGGGATACTCCCGGACTACGGGGATGTCTTCTAACTTGAAACTTCAGCATTATTAATTGCTAAAACTTCCCGGACTGGCGTGTCTAACACCATGGCATGCGGACGGTGGAATGGAGAATTTAAGTGAACCGTCCGTGTCCGAATCTCTAGGACAGCACCATGGTATTGCAGCCATGACATCCCTAAGATTGCATCAATCTTTTGTCCCATAAGGATTATCAAGGTGGTGGGATATAGTTTCCCACCTAAGCACAGAGGTGCCTTTGGAATCATCATATTAGCTGAAATTTTTCCTCCCGGTGAGCAGATCATATAAGTGCAGTCGGTTGGGAAGACTTGCAATTGATGTTTAGCCACATAGGATGCACTTATAAAGCTGTGGGTTGCACCCGAATCAAATAATATGACGATGGCTTGATGGTTGAGAGTAAACGTACCCGCCAGCACGTTGTCTCCCTCTGGGGCGTCCTCATTGTCGAGGTTGCGGACGCCTCCAGTCCGCTGACCAACCTTCTTCGCCGGAGGTCGGCCTCGAGCACCGCCCTGAAACTGGGCTTGCCCGCTGCTCTGCTGCCCCTGGGGACAGTCCTTCGCAAAGTGGCCCGCCTGGCCACACGTGAAGCAGGTGAAACGGGGCGGTCCCCCGCTGATCGGTGGACGGAAACCCGGGGCGCGTTGTGGCGGTGGAAACGCCCGGGGTACCGTCTGCTGTTGCTGTCTTGGTGGTGGCATCGGCGGACGGAATGGAGGTGCCTGAAAGGGACGTCCCCCGAACCGTTGCGGTCGCGCCGGTGGTTGCCACTGCTGCCCGGATGGTGTCCGATACACCATACGGTACTTCTGGGGAGCGCCACTCCCACCGCTGCTAGGTGGAGCGCTGCGCTTCCTCTGCTCAGCTGCTAACTCCCGCTGAGCGTCCTCTTGCATGATGGCGGCATTGACTAGGTCGTTGAATGTGCCGCGGTTCCATTGTACGAGGTGGGTCTTCATTTCGGGGTGTAACCCCCGATAGAAGTGCTCCCTCTTCTTCTCCTCCGTGGAGATGTAGTCTGACGCATACTGCGCCAGATGGTTGAAGGCACGGGAGTAGTCATGGGCACTCCTCCCGCCCTGCTTCAGTTCCAAAAATTCTTGGAACTTTCTCTTCATTATTCCAGGAGGAATGTGATAGGCGCGGAACGCCTCCCGGAACTCTTGCCATTCCACGGCATGGCTAGCCGGACGTGAGGCGACATAATTCGCCCACCACGCACCAGCGGCACCGTGGAGCTGCTGTGCTGCAAACAGTGTCTTCTGCCGCTCCGTACACTGGAGCAGCCCGAACTTGGACTCGATAGTCCGCAGCCAGTTGTCCGCCTCCAGTGGTTCTTCAGCTTCGGTGAACACCGGAGGGTGCGTACTCATGAAATCCGAGTACGACACTTCGCGGGGCTCACGAGGCCCTCGCTCTTGACGTCCTCCCGCCTGGGACGTATTCTGCACGATCGTGCGGAGCAGGTCGGTCTGCTCCTCACGACCTCCCACCAATGCCGCTATCACATCCGCTAGAGTAAGCGGAGGCGGCGGTGGTGGCTGCTGCTGCGGGGTGCTGTCGTAGGCCGGTGGCTGGGAGTCATCGCCTCCACCTTGGCTAGAGCCACCAACCTCGTGCGTGGTCCTAGTACGAACCATCTGCAACCATACGACATTAAACCTCAGTCCCGCAACATTTTGCATGCAGTCCAATAGAACTGGGCGGGAAAAACATTATGACAACAAAACATGCGAAATATCTCGTAAGTAGATAATGTAATAACTTTGCACAAGCTACACCATTACCAGACCAAACACAAGTTAGTTTAATCCAACTTGATGAACCCCCTCTTTGGAAGCTCCCCATAACTGGGTTTGGTCTCTACGAGACATTATTATTGCGTTGTCATCACGTATAACACCCTTAGGGTACAACACCCTTTTCAATGAGTTCAACTGTCATTCTTCTGTCAGAATGACCAGTTGCTACCTATTCCAAGTTTTGATCTGGTTCTGGGCATTTTCATGACTCAAGTTGAATACCAAAGTTCAAGTTAACTTCAGTATATTTCCAACGAGTACTCATTTGCCCCCAGATCAGCTTTGATTAAAAAGTTATGTTAATTCAAAGTTAGCAGAATTTCTGGAAGAATTTTAACAGCACCTCCCTTGGAAGTGGCTGTTTTCAACCCTGATTTCCACTAAATTCCGTGCTGAAACTTCAGAAACTTTGAATTGCAAAGATGTCACACATCTTCTACTCTTTCTAAGGATGTATTATATGACAATTTTAGATTTTTATACTGGGAGTTATATTTGAAAAACAGATCAGTTCAGAGGATGTTTTACTCTGCCCTGGTTCTGGACAGTTTACATTTCTCTGGGCTTTAAGCCATCTTCAGGTGAGTTTCAGCTCTGGAAGTCTACAACAAAGTTGTAGAGTACTTCAATACCTTTCCAGAGCTTTTAAAAAGGGTTAATGCAAACCGGGGCTTGCCTTGTTGCTGCTGGTCAGGAGTTAGTTCTTCATCCGGAAGAAGGAAGTCCAGCACTTCCGGAGTCTCTTCTTCCACGGCTACACGTTAATGAAATACTATACGTTAATTTAGATGCAAATGTGAGTTTTAGAGTAAAACTTCTACTATTGGTTCTAATAACCAGCCTCTAACACCTGGAACTTTGTTTAAGAATTTAAATATGAACTGGTGTTGGTGGTTTGGCTTGGACTTAATCACATGGTTAAATGCTAAGTGGTTTTCCCCCTTTTCCATATTAATCCCTTAATTGGTTAAACAGGACAGGGGTGATCTATAGCTCCAATGGAGCTGAGAATTTTTGTGTGAGTTCCTTGTCACAAGAAAACTCTCTGGACCAAACATTAGCACTTTTCATGGAGTGGTTTGCTCAGAATAATTCTCTTGGCAAATCAGCAAGGAAGAATTTATCCTGAGGTAATACCCCTGTTCATACCCAACTTAGTGAACTATAATTTCAATTATAGCTCCTAGAGTTTGCATGAATTTTCCTAGCATTTTTGGAGTCAAGGTTTGCCCAGAATTGAATTTCCAAGTTTTGGAAATTCTCTGAAAATGTTTCTGTATTCAAATGAACACAGCACCTTCCAATTTGAATTGCTCTGACCAAATCAACTCCAAATGGTCTGAAACTTTTACAGGGGTTTACTAATGTCCTAAAGAACATCCTGGCAAAATTTGGGGATTTTTGGATGAACCAAACTCCCTCTAAAATTCTTTTGCTGAAAAGCTTTAAAGAATTTTCCAGAATTAATTAATGGGTTTCATACAAATTGGGTTGTATATCTGGACAGAGCTAGGCAAGATGAATCCAACCCAATTTGAATCACTAAATTTGGAGCTTCCTAGCAAAAGTTATGCAGTTCCAAAGTTTGAACCAATTCTGGAATTCCAATTTAATTCGGGAAAAGTTCAAACTCTGCCTGTGGGTCCACCTTACACGTGTCAACTGCCGGAATCATGCCACACGGGGCCACAGAACTTTTTCCCGCGCCACCACATGGGATCACACGCCACAGCTGATCCGGAGTTTTAATCTTTAGCCGCTGACACGTGGGCCCGGCGGGTCTTCTTCTTCCTCTCGCTCCCGCGCCTCCCCCTCGCCGGCGCTGTACTGGAGCTCGCCGGACCCGGCTTCCCGGCCACCTTTCGGCCGGAGACTCGCCGCCTGGGGGTTTTCAGGGTCGGGGAACAAGTCTACGGGGTTGGCTCGGGCTGCCGGTGGCCGGAAGTAGGCTGGCGACGAGCCGCGGCCTTCGGTGATGATCGGCACCGTCGCCCGAGCACATTAGCCCGCCAAAAGCTCGGCGGATCCGCTCTAAAGCATCAGTGGAGGTCAGGAAATCTCGGCGTGGCCTCAACCTGGCTCGGAAACGACGGCAAACCGGTTGTCACCGTGCGCCCGCGCGTTCCCGCCATGGCCGCCGACCGAAAAGCTCGAAATTAGCTGTAACCACGGCGTTTCTAGCTAGGGTTGTGGAGGGAAAAGGTTCCCTATCCTCTCTAGCTCTGGTGTGCGCAAAATGAATAACTTTAACCGAGAATTAAGCGTTAATTTCCACAGTTCTTACCCGCGGTTAGGTTTTCCTCGTCCGTGGGAAAAACTCGAAATTCCGAAGCTACGTCGCACGGATTGCTCTGAAATTTGGAGAGGAGCAGCGCAGGGAGTTGGCGCACCTTGGGGTGCTCTCGCTCAGTCGTGAAACTGGTTGGTGTGAGCTGCCCACGGGAGCCCGACGTCGGTTTCCACCGGTTGCACCTCGGCTTCGGTGCTGATACTCGAAATACGGCCGACAGGAACCCCGAACGCCGGAGCTGAGCTGGGAAACTCTTGTGCACGCGCTGGCGCTCCTTTTTCGCGTTGATCGCTTGAGCAGTCGGGACGCGATGCCGGCTTAGGATCGGGACGAACCGGCGCGGCGCCGGCGGCTTGTTTGCTCGGGAGGAAAGATAACAAGGCTCGTGGGAGGGTTGTTGTGGCCGACAGAGCGCGGCGTGGGGGAGATGAAGGCGCGGGGGAGCCGACACTCGAAGCAGCTCGGGAGGTGCTTCGGTCGTCGGTTGTCCGTGCGGTGGCAGCCGGTGGGAGAACGCAACTCGCTCGAGTGTGAACTGTGGAACCGATTAACTTAGGCAGTAAGCTTCCCCCCTCTCTTCTCACTGACCAGTGGGGCCCACAGCTCCCCTCTGCCCCAAAATATCTCCAAATTTTTGGCAAACGAGTAATTCAAATGTTTGCAGTCTCAAACTGAGCCACATTTGCATGATTGGACAAGTTTCCCTCAAATTCAAATGTATATTTGTATTCTTGCCTATTTGGCTCCTTTTTGGACCATTGGGTAGCAAACCCTTGCAAAAATTATTGAGACTTTGCCTCCCCACTAATTTGAACCTGAGGAATCCAAGTATGCCCTTTACTCCTTGTTTTAGCTGCTGAAATCCTGAAGTTGAATGCAACAGTTTGAAATTTCCCTCCCATGTGTGATCATATGTGTGTAAACCCTACTTTGTGAAAGTGAAGACTTTCCCTTCTAATCACTCCTTTGATGGAGGCCACTTGCTCTTCACAATATTTCACAATCTACCCACAACAAAACTGTTGTGTTGTGAGGTGCATAAAAATTTTTGCAAGTCCCTTTTCTTGGGCTTTTACACCGCGGGGCCCACATGTCAGCGTCGGGGAGTTTAAAACCCAGATCTACTGCGGCCCCGGGATCAAGTGTCACTGCGCGGGAAGGGGTCTGTAGCCCCGTGTGGCTCAGCTCCAGCGGTGACACGTGTGGGCCGGGCCCACGGTCAGAGTTTAAATTTTTCCCCGGTTTATTTAGGATTTCAGATTTAGTTCAAACTTTAGAACTCCATAACTTTTGCTAGGAAGCTCCAAATCTAGTGATTCAAATTGGGTTGGAATCATATTGCTTAGCTCTGTCCAAATATACAACCCAATTTGTATGAAACCCATTAATTAATTCTGGAAAGCTCTTTAAATATTTTCAGCAAAAGAATTTTAGAGGGAGTTTGGTTCATCCAAAAATCCCCAAATTTTGCCAGAATGTTATTTAGGACATTAGTAACCCCTGTAAAAGTTTCAGACCATTTGGAGTTGATTTGGTCAGAGCAATTTAAATTTGAAGTTGCTGTGTTCATTTGAATACAGAAACAATTTCAGAGAATTTCCAAAACTTGGAAATTCAGTTCTGGGTAAATCTTAGCTCCAAAAATGCTACGAAAATTCATGCAAACTCTATGAGCTATAATTAAAATTGTAGTTCACTAAGTTGGGCATTAACAGGGGTGTTACCTCAGAACTAATTCTTCTTTGCTTATTTGCTAAAAGAATTATTCTGAGCAAACCATTCAAGGAAAAGTGCTAATAATTGGTCCAGAGGGTTTTCTAGTGACAAGGAACTCACACAAAAATTCTCAGCTCCATTGGAGCTCTGGATCACCCCTGTACTGTTTAACCACTTGAGGGATTAATATGGAAAAGGGGGAAAACCACTTAGCATTTAACCATGTGCTTAGGTCTAAGCCCAAACCACCAGCACCCAGTGCATCTTTAAATTCTTAAACAGAGTTCCAGTTTTTAGAGACGGGTTATAAGAACTAATAGCAGAAGTATTTACCCTGAACTCATATGCATATTCATTAACATGTAGAATTTTATTAACGTGTAGTCGCTGAAGGTGAGGAAGCTCCGGAGGTTCTCGACTCCCTGCTTCCAGAGGAAGAACTGACTCCTGACCAGCAGCAACAAGGCAAGCCCCGGTTTGCATTAACCTTTTTATAAGTTTTAATTTGTTTACATGTGTCATGTGAAGTATGATTGTGCATTAGGTATAGGATGAATGGAACCCTACTTGCATGACCAGCATTTTTCCATAAGAGTGAGGGTAGTGTCTAAGATCTCGAGTAGACAGGCTATGCTTAATAATTCTTAGGACTTCGGTACAAGTCGAGTAGTTGGAATCTACTCGCGAGATAGGCCGGGACACACGGGTTTGGTTCGAGTGACGGGAGATCACTTTAGTAATGAAAATGAGACTAGGCAGGGGCTAGGGCGCAGCAAGAGGAAGTCTTGTGTGCGCAGCCCTGTCCGTGTCGATTGAGGACCGAGTCGTGTGCGGCCCTGCTGAACAAGTATTGAATGTACCGAAGGCATATCGGATATATGAGCCCCGATAAACCGATGTAGCCTAAACCTCTGAGCGTCGAGGCATATCACACCGATTTATAGGTGTAGGTTGAGGGCAGCAAGGTGGAAATCTGCCAACGGGCATAGAGAGATGCTCCGTGTGGGGAACCTCCTGCTCATTTTGGTGCGACCGGTTCGACGTTTGCGCTGTTGGGTGAAAGGTTGTCCCGTACGACATCGAGTGAGCGTGCTGTGCAGCTCCACGGGTGGGAGTACGTGACGTGCTTTTTTGGGTTTCCCTGCAGTTGTATATCGAGTCGATTCGCCGTCCCTCGCGGTGATGAGTAGCGCTTGTTCACTGCGTCGTAACGTAGACTAATGGATGAAATGTTATGATTCAATATTGCTGTTATGATATAATTGTATTGCTACATTTGTGCCACCAAATACTGCTTACCAAATTTCAGCTCCATGAACTGTTAACTTGTTGCTAAAAGATGAATTAAGGATGAACTTGTAGGCGTGTCCATTTGCTGCAACATTGCTATCCTATGTCATTGTACACCTTATGTAGAGTCTCATGCTTAGGTGAGTCGGTTAAGCCTTGCTGAGCCTTCGTGCTCACGGTTGCTGCTTAAGTGTTTTTCAGGTGAGGAGCCACCCACGGACTCGGAGTACGAGTCCACCGGCGAGGGTTACCCTCTATCGGGGACCACGGCTGAGTGGGAGCCATACACGCCGCACTGAGCTGAGACGTGCAGCTAGTGTGGGTTGCCCTAGGGCTGGGCAACTGACTTTTGCTAGATAGGCGGCGTGAGTTGTACAAAAGAAACTTCCGCTGTGTAAGAAAAGACCTTAGTTTGTAACTGAGAAGTGTACTACTTTGTACATTCAGTTTGTTTTTCCATGTAATATAATGTGTTCTTATGACGTGTGCTGTCGGGTGTCGCATCGTGCGGCACCACCCTGTACGATCCTGGATAAACGGATTCCGGTCCGCCACACAAAGTGGAAGCAAAGTTTTATTACATAAACAGGTTTATGAACATTTTTACAACAAAATATGTTCAGTCTACACTCACGGGCGTAGACTACGCATCGAGTTCACGTTCAGCCCGTGAACGTGTCCCCGCTAGCACGCACACACACTAACACAGCGGCGTGCACGACTCCCACTCGACAGGGTTCCCCTCCTAGGGTTCCGTCTCCTCCTCGGGAGTCCCTTCCTCATAGAACCCTGCAAAAGCTTCAAACACAAGCAGTGAGCACGAAGGCTCAGCAAGACTGACCCGTCTCTCCTAAACATGAAACTTCTACATGAGGGGTGATAGGTTACATGAGGTAAAAATCATTTGCAAGGACTCGCCTAATTAGTGGAACCTTACTTTCAAGTTTTAGCAGCAGGTTGTGGTGAACCTTACGCTAAGGCACATGAGAGAGCCGCAATCAAACAAGAAACACATTTCTCTCATGTACTTTGCCCAAAGTTTGAAAAGAACTTTAGTTAGCTCTAGACTACGGCAAATCATTAACAATCAAAGTCCATCTTTCAATCAGCAACATTTTAACATGTATCTAGCCTGTTCTTCCTACGTCACGGTACAGTGAACAAGTGGTACTCACTGACCGCGAGGGATGGTGATTATAATCGATTTACACCTGCAGGGTTACCCGAATAACCCGTCACGTACGCCCGTACTCGATGCTGCCTACAACAACCTGCACGGACGCCGTACGCAACCACCTTTCACTCGTCAGCAAAATATTGAACCGGTCCCATCGTCCCGAGCAAGAGGTCTCTGCACACGTATCTTAGTGCCGCCAGCCGATTTACACCTCAAGCTCTCAACCTACCCTCTGAACGACGGGTAATGCCTCAATACCCAGCTACCCAAGTTACATCGGTTTCCCGGTTCCCATATAGCCGGTAGGTCTTCGGTACTGTTCTAGCTTGTTCAACAGGCCCGCACACGGCTCGGTCCTCAATCGACACAAGCAGAGCTATAGCACACAGGCCTCAAAGTCCTTCTGCCCTTACTCTCCGCCCGGTCCCATTTTTCTTGCCATGTGCTTCATTTGCTATTCTTACCCGAGCGATGTGCCTCTAGCCTATTCTCGTGAGTAGTTCCAACTGCTCGACTTGTACCGAATCCTACACTAACTTAGCATTGCATTAGCTAACGGGGTTTTCAATCCTAATCCCAACCCATGGTTTTCTTGGCTATGCATTTGGGTTTTCAAAAAAGACTCTAATGCAAGAATTAATGGTACTCAAGTAAGTTCTCAAAACAATAAAAATTTGTAAAGAGGTTAATGCAAACCGGAGCTTGACTTGCTGCTCTTGGTCATAGGCTAGCTGCTCCTCCAGAGTAACGAAGTCTAAGACTTCGGGTTCCTCCTCGACCTTAGCGACTACATAATATAGCAAGTACATGTATTAATTTAAATGCATTTGAATTGAATTTCAACTTGTGAAGTTTATAAGTCTCACTAGACAGACCCAATGACTCTGAAATTTTTATTGTGGCTTGGTTACAACCTAAAAAGAGACTTGGTCAAGTTTTAGTTGCAGCAAAGCTCATTTGAGCTCTCCACAAATAATTATGTCCTTGACCTTAATTGGAACTCTTAGGGTTTTCTAGGAATTTTCATGGAGCAAGCCATGACTTTCTGAAAACTAGATTTTCAGAGGGTTCTGATGGAGTTGGTCTCACTTAATTTGAAGATTCCTAGCTAAAGATATGAGCTAAACAATTTCAGAGAAATTCTGAAAATGTTTCTGGACATTTTCTATTTTCTCTGGAACAGTTTCATTAATCACACCATTAGGTGGATCAAACGAGCTCAAATGAATCTGAAATTTTTATGGTAGTTCAGGGATATTTTGGTGAACATCCCAGCAAAATTTCAGACTTTTCCTCCAAAGGATTCTCCATTAAAATTCCAAACAGTTTAAATTTTGAAGAATTAATTCTGGAGAAATAAGGATTTTCATGAAGTGGAACATGATTTGCTGGAAAGTACTCAGAGATCTGAAACTAACAAAATTTGGTTCACTCGATTTGGAGTTTCCTAGCCCAAGTTATGTGGATTTGATGTTTCAATGAAAATTGAAAATCGGGAAAAGTTTAAATCTGCCGGTGGGTCCACGGGGACACGTGTTGGGGGCTGATGCGATGGCACACCGGGGTCCACAAAGTTTTTGCACGCCAGCACACCGGATCCGAGCCGCAGACCGATTCCAGATTTAAATCCGAGCCGCTGACACGTGGGCCACCCGGCTTCATCTACCTCCCGACGCCCGCGTTCGGCCGCCGCGACACCTGGCCGGAGATCTCGCCGGCTGCCTCTGTGGTGCTCCAAACTTCATGATTCTGGCCGCCCCTGCCTAAGTCCACTCGGGGAACATGATTCCGGGCTCAGTTCGTCATGAAAACGGCCGGCACATGGTCGGCGACGAGCGACAGCTCCGGAAGGACTTCGGCCGTG
The DNA here is from genome assembly GCA_030760725.1 of Neostapfia colusana. Classification (NCBI taxonomy): domain Eukaryota; kingdom Viridiplantae; phylum Streptophyta; class Magnoliopsida; order Poales; family Poaceae; genus Neostapfia; species Neostapfia colusana. Next base: position 29,726,901 of record JASWHV010000005.1, on the reverse strand, counting down.
TTGGCCGACCTCCCTAGCACCCCAACCGACTGAGCAAACGTCTGGAAAGCATCAGTGGTCCCTCAGGAACCTCGGCATGGGCTCGAAGCAGCTCGGGAGAGGTCCGAATTAGGCTCCCACCGTCCGCCCGATGCTTCCCGCAGGATCCGCCGTCGGCGAGCTTCAAAATACGCCGAGTACAGGGGTTCTCAGGCTAAGGGTTGTGAAGGCAACTTGTGCGCTACCAAGTCTAATCTGTGTAGGAACTGATTGAGACCCTCTAACCTTTCCTAGAGCGTGAATTTGACAGAACTGCACCCAAAGGTCGGTCTGTACCAAGAAAGGGGAAAACTGGAAATTCACCGCCAGCGATCAAGCCCTCGGGCGATGGCTCGGGGGTGAGCAGCACCGGTCACCAACGCGTCCAGGGACGCCTTAGATCGGCCGTGACAACCTCACGGTTGGGATGTCCACGGGAGCCCAAAGTGCGGCGGGTTTAGGTCACTGAACGGAACTCTCGGTATAGCCGAAGATCACCCGAGTTCAGCCGATTTCTAGCGACGGGGAAGAAGGAAGGTTCCTAGTACCTTGTCGTAGCTCTGGAGGGAGCGGGGAGGCTGTGATCATGGCTCTCCGATCAGTTCCGAGCGGCGGAGGGAAGAATTCCGGTTCTGTGTTCTTGTGAGGGTGAGAACGGGTGAGGAGACCTCGGCAGAAGCGAGGAGCGCATTAAGAAGGCTCAGAACCGCCCTGCGCCCGTGCGTGGCCAAGCAGCTGGTGGCGTGGCAGCCTCCCCTCGGTGGCGATTGCTTCTGAAGCCCGAAGACCCGAGTGAGAAAGTTTTCAGTCGGTTGGATCACTTCAGTGGCTGACATGTGGGTCCCCTTCCCTTTTAACCTCTGAACTTAACTCCATATTACTGTTGTAAACAGTAATCCCCACAATGCCCATGGTGATTTGAATTATTCACCCCTGAGCCATTTGAATTGGTTAGAATTCAAATTGGTTTTGGTTTGACTAGGTTTCAGCACATATTCAGTTTGAAATTCAAATAAAGTTTGAATTTGCTACACTTAGCTCATGTCAAGATCAACTCCAAATGGAGTGAAAATTGGTGTGTGAGCTCACAAAAATGTGCTGAGTAAGAATGTGCCTCCCACTTTGGAATTCATGGGATAAAAACAGTTTGAATTTGAATTTGAGTTCAAACTACCCTCTTTCTAGCTATACCCAAAAGGACCTCAAAAAGGTTTTGAATTTGGGTGAAACTTGGCATGGACATTCCTAGCAAGGTGTAGGAGTTTTTCATATGCCCAGCCCCTATATGATGTATGTGGGAAATGCCACTTTTGCATTTTGTGAGTTTGTTCTCTAATGAGCATGTTGATGGTGGTTACTTGCTCTTCAAATGTGTTCATCAACTTTCTTCAAATGAGGTGTGTGTGTGGTGATGAACACTTTAAATATATGTCAAAAACTGAGGCCTTTACATTAGGGTCAGAACCAGGCCAAGCTGGACGTAGTCCTGGACCGTCCCCTGGGGCTTAGTTGCTCCGAGCGCTGTTCCTGGACTCTATGGGGTCTATTATAGAAAGGAAAAGACCTGTACTACCAATGCTCTGGTGATAGAACTTACAGAGATGTTCCATGTTCCAAGGGTTCGGAAGCGGATCCCCATCCTTGGTGGAGAGGCGTACGCACCCGGGGCGGCAAACTTTTGTGACTCGGAAGAGACCTTCCCAGCTGGGGGAGAGTTTGTCGGTCCCTTCGTGAGAAAGTATGCGCCGCGGCACCAGGTCGCCCTCCTAGAGCTCCTGGACACGCTCGGTCCTTTGGCGGTAGCGCCGGAGCGCCTGCCGGAACCGTGCGTTGCGGAGCGTTGCTTGTAATCGTGCCTCATCGACGAGGTCGATGTCTTCGCGCTTGAGCTGGTCCTGCGTGGCTTCTCCCTGGGGGGCCCGGTGTGTCTTCCTCCATTGGCTCAGGCCGACAAGAGGTTGACAGAGCCAGGGCATCCCTCGGGTGGTAAGGCCGAGGCACGGTGGCGCGCACTCGGGTGGAGCTGACCCGGTTCTGCACCGCCAGGGGCTGATGCTCGGGCTGCCTAAAGAGCTTGGAGCTTCTCCAAGGCTGATACTGCCGCGGTGCGGTCTCCACAGATCTTGAGGACACCTGTTGGTGTAGGCATCTTCAAGACGAGGTAGCCGTAGTGGGCTACCGCCATGAACCGGTACAGGGCTGGCCTGCCGATGATGGCATTGAAGGGGAGGTCGATCTCCGCCACATCAAACAGAATGTATTCTGTCTGGTAGCAGTCCGGTGCCCCAAAGGTGACAGGAAGGCTGATGTTGCCGTAGGGGACGACTTGTCCTGGCCCAACCCCTGAGAACGGGCTCGAGGGGGTGAGCTTGGCCATCGAGATTTGCAGCTTCTGGAAAGCTGTGCGGCTGATGAGGTTCAGGCCGGCCCCGCCACCCACCAGAACGTGGTACATCTTCATGTTGGCGATGGTGGGAGCTACCAAGAGCGGTAGCTGCCCCGCCCCAGACATGTTCTTGGGGCAGTCGGTGGCGTCAAAGCTGATGGGGGTCCCCATCCATTTGAGGAGCGGTGCTGCGCTTGGGACAGGAGCCACCGACGCCACTGCTCGGCGCAGAGTCTTGATTGCACTACACGGCGGGGGGTCAGAGGACCCGCCGTAGATGACATAGAGCACCTTCCGGCTCTCGTCGTCGCTGGAGCTGGAGCTCTCGTGGTTGTGCACCGCCTTTACGGCGCGCTGGGGCTCCTGGAACTCCATCTGGTGGTCAACGTTGTCGTGGGCATCGACCTTCTGCTTGCCCTCCCTCTGATGGAAGGGAGGGGCGTCCGCACGCGGTTGCTTCCCCTTGCGGAAGCGCTCCACGAGCTTCGGGATTTCCCGGCACTCAGCAGCAGTGTGGCTGCTGGTGTTGTGCACGGGGCATGGCTCGCCGTGGTCACCGTCTGGGCTGGTGACTGTCACGGCCTTTTGTCGGGGCGTGGCCCCCGAGCTCCGGTGGGTGCTGCAGCTGCAGCAACGGGAGCTTCGGTCGGCAGAATGATCTTTCTGCCAGCCTTCTTGACCTTCTTGCCGCTCCCATGGGGAGCAGCGCTTGGTCTGGGCTGTCCTCTGGCTTCGGAGGCTGGCTGTGAGTGCCAGTTGCGCCCTTCTGCTGCCTTGGCGGACTTGTCCGCCAGGCTGAAGTGCTCCGAGACGTCACACACTTCTCTGGTCGCGAGCTTCTCGAGCATCTTCTTGTCCCTTACACCCTGCCGGAACGCCACCACCACAGATGCATTTTGGATATGTGGGATTTTGTTCTGTACCTGGGAGAATCGCTGGATGAAGGAGCACAGCGACTCTCCAGGTTGTTGTTGGATGGCGTGGAGGTCGGGCTCCGTGCCAGGCCGGGTGTAAGAGCTGCCGAAGTTTGCAGTAAACTGCCGGCAGAGCTCTCCACAGGAGGTTATGGAACCCTGGGGGAGATTCATGAGCCAAGACCGTGCTGGGCCGGTCAAGGCGACGGGGAAGTAGTTGGCCATGACGGTCTCATCCCCTCCTGCAGCAAGGATGGTGGTGGATTAGATCTGGAGGAACTGCGCCAGGTTGACGCTGCCATCATACTTCTCTGGCAGGTGTGGCTGGAACTTGCGCAGCCACTTCGTGAAGCAAAGGTGTGGCGCCAAATCTGTACACCCTGCTCCTTTTTCTGCAGATGTCGGTGCCGCGAGCGCTTGGTCCGCTGCTGGCACCGTGTACCCCGGCATGGGAAAAGGTGCGCTATAAACTGGGGGCGCCATTTACAGGGCATATGGCTGAGGCATATGCTGCGTGACATATGCCTGGGGCAGAGATCGCGTAGCGAACGTCTGCGGCCCAGGCTGGGTCGAGGAGGTCGACATGCTGTTGTCGGCCTCTTGGTTGCAACGCCTTTCTCACCGTCGCTCGATGGCCTCGCGGGCATCTTCGCCCAGGTGACGTCGTTCCAGCTCCGACCTCAGGTCTGCCGATGGGAGCCTGGTGGAGCGGGAGTCTGCCGTCTGCCCATCAACCGCTAACGTGTGCGACAGCGACACATCCGGTTGCCTAGGGCGTCGTCCCCGCCGAAGCTGAGGGTTGGCGGCGGCGACGACGAGACGGTCTACGTCGCGAATCCACTGCTGGGTCGCTGCCTGAGGTGCGTCTCTAGCAGGTGGATTGCGCAGAAGCGCTCGTGCTGCAGCTAGTGCGCTCCCATGGGAGACACTTGGCGCTGCAGCAGATCTTGGGCTTGCTGGAGTCCGTGTTGGCGGAGTCGGCTGCTGACTTCCAGCTTGCCCCGACACACTCCGTCCCGAGTGTGTCGAGACATAGTCCCCGCTGGTCACCGTTCGTTGGGAACGTGGGCGAGGAGAGCTTGCCGCTGCAGGAAGCTTCGTCATCTTCGTCGGCGCAAGCTCGTCGCGCAAGGAAAAAGGCCCCCTACCTGGCATGCGAAATGTCGAAGTGTAGCTGTCGACACTTCCCCTGGGCCTGCACTGGGCAGCCCGCGGAGGTTCTTTTTGGAGGGGCTAGTCCCCCGCGGAGAGCTTAAGCGAGTTGGACGAAGGAAAATGATGAACACAGGGGTTTTTTACGTGGTCCAGGCTGCCGGAGCGTAAAACCCTACGTCCACGGTGAGCAGAGGTGCTCATTGTATTGCTTGAGGAGCAGAGGGGCTAGAATGCTGAATCTGGGTGCTAACTCGTGGGAGTGTGAACCTAGCAAGTGAGAGTGCAAAGAGCTGAACCCAACAGAGTCCGAGCCCTTTGTAACGTTGCCTACCCGAGTCTTTTACAGTCCAAGGCTCGGGCAGCTTACAAAGTGGGCCGGGGACCCGACAGGTGGTCCCGGGGAGATTGCCTACCATCTATCGTATCCTGCAGTTACGCCGGTAGTTGTCTCTGGCGAGGGCTTCTGAGTCTTCGTCTTGCCGCCCTGCCCACGCCGCAAGCTAGGCGTAGTGGTTGATGACGGCAGGTGCAGCAGGGGATGTCTTGTCGCTGTGTTTATTGGTGTACAACTTCTAACGCGGCGTGCCAGTCTTCACTGCGATGCGACTAGGCACAACGGCACCTGACAGCGGCGTGCTCCTCGTCTCCGCATCTTGGGAGGCACTGGTCTTGAATACCTTGTACGGACAAGGTATGGCGCGTTTTTACTCTTGCTGCCTACCACACGGGGGCAGGTAGCGCTGCTCTGCGGCCACGTGGCGGGCCCGGAGCCTCCTCTGAGGGGAGGGAGGTCCGGCCCCGCGGGACACGTGGGACCTTCGGAGCTCTCCCCGCAGAGGGGGGAGGTCCGGCTCTGCTGGCCACGTAGCGGGCCCGGAGCTCTCCTCTGAGGAGAGGGAGGTCCGGCCCCGCTGGACACGTGGAGCCTTCGGAGCTCTCCCCGCGGAGGGGGGATGTCCGGCTCTGCTGGCCACGTGGCGGGCCCGGAGCTCTCCTATGAGGAGAGGGAGGTCCGGCCCCGCAGGACACGTGGAGCCTCCAGAGCTTTCGGAGCTTACCCTTGCGGAAGGGGCAAAGTGCTTAGGCGATTTCCCCTGTGCGCGAGGGTACCCCATATTGATGGTACCGACAGCGCTGGACCAGAACTGACAGAGGGTCCGATAAGCTTCCGGACGGTCATCCATCCAAGAAATACTCACCTGCAAACATTTAGTAATTGATTAAAATAATGTTAACATCAAAAAACTAAGAAATCCATTAAAACATTACAAGTTTACCTCCACGAAATGCTCCTCCGTCAAATACGTGTCAGAGTTGTCTCTGAATGCAGCCAGATCCTGGCCTTTATGCTTCTTCAAGTATTCGTTTGTTGCTTGAATCCGGGCATAGGAAATTTCTTGTGTAACAAGCTTCCTCAACATTCTTGTTGAAGAGGGCTCTCACATGCTCAACATCCACCGAATCCACCAAACAGAATCGTCTCTAGAAGAAGACAAAAGAAATAAATGATATTAAGCATCCTAGTTATCAAAAAATTCATATTCTAATATATATTAAATATACTTACTCAGAAGTCAGCCCACACAGCACTCTGAGCAGTCTTGTACGTCAGGTTAGTAGCACGAGCGTAATGAACCCATGACTTGGTAGGGATACGCTTGTCACCGCTGCTAGGGACCTTACCACGGTAGTGCAAATGCACAAGGTTCCCCAAAATAGGGTTGACTTGTCTCTAACATATTGTACCCTCAAAGGTAGCGCATGAAAGAGTGTTAACACTAAGTAATTATCTAAAGCTACAACGTAATGGTTTCTTACCTATCGCCAACAGGGCGAATAGCCGACAGAGCTGCTTCATCTCTAGGAACTGGAGGATAATGACTCCTCCTAGTCCGTCACCTTCTGTGCGCCTCTGTGTCCTCAGACGACCCATAAGGGTAGTCAGCCGACTATGGCTTAGGAGGTGTTGCGGCCTCTGACTCTGACTTTGAATCATCCTGCAACATTACAGAAGTTTTAAGATATATAAATAAATTACTTTTAATATTTAATAAAATATGATTGCTATGTTAAATTTACCTCGGTCCGCTGAAAGGCAACCGTTACGCCTGCCAGCTCTGAGAGCATGTGTATCAATAACTGAGACCGTCAGCTTTCTCATGAGGAACTACCTTGAAAAAGGGTGTCCACCACAACTCGTGGGCGAGCCATCTTACTTGCACTGTTGAGGAACCTCTTTACGGTCTTCTTAAGCCCCTAACCCTTGTCCGACGACATCCTATTTCAACGATTTATTGCTAAGTGGAAATATTAAAAAATATACAACATGAAATTATAAATGAAGAAAATATTACTTGTATTCAATTTTAAAATTAATCGCTCATGTACTCTACTCCTTAAACCAGATCATCGATCTTTTTAGTGATTGGTTTCTGTTTCCTCTTCACACGAGTCTTCACCCATATTTGAGCTTACACATTAAATGCAGACAATTCATCATCAGCTATCACGTATGTACGTCTATTAGGAAGGATTTATCCTAAACCCACCCAGAAGTGACCGAGACAGCTTGCTTAGAAAGATACATGAGGTCTGGATCCTGATGAAATTTCGGCAGCATAACTCTGTAGTTCTCTAACTGCGCGCTTTAAAGTGGTGCAACAGAGAACATTAGGGTTATACTACCGAAATTTCAATCGGTTTCGGACCTTGCATCTCGTCATAAGCAAGCTCTCCTAGACACTCCGAGGTTGTTCATAAAAGGGATAATTCTGAACCTACACGCGTCACATGCGTAGCGCAAGTGATGCGTGCCGGTTCGAAACGGATGATGCATAGGTTATGTTACTCATTTTTTATTCATTCAATATCGCTGTAAAATAGCTTATTTATGATGGTTTTCCTATGTTTGAATGAGAGAGAAAGTAAATAAAGAGGGAGAGAGAGAGGGGAAATAATAGCAGATGGCCGTGTTCGCACGCTAGTCAATGTATCGTGTACGTGTTCCGACCGTGTTCGCAAAGTGGTCGTGTTCCGGTTGTCCGCGTGCGAGCGCTTGGCGTCCTCATCGGCGTTGTTGGTCTTCGTGCCCGGCTCGACCTCCTCGTGCCATAGGGGCTGAAGGGATTACTTTCATACTACATAGGATGGCCGTAGTACTTGCGACGGTCCAGTCCGGGACCATCGTAAACAACTTATTACATAAGCTCATACGGCGGTGCATATAGCTAACCGTCATGAAGCAAATAATTAACAAATAATCAAATAATTAAAATTACTAATAAATTAAACTAGTTAATAAATTACATTGATTCCACTAATTAACCATAATAATCAATTAAACTAATTACAATAACCCATCTAATAATTAAACTAATTAAATAAATAAACTAACTAACTAATAAAGAAATCTTACTAATTAGTCAAATAGTTAAACTAATTAATCAACTAATGAACCAAATAATTTTACTAGCTAATTAATAAGAAAACTACACAAATAATTAAACTAACTTATTAATCAACTACCTAATTAAATAGATAAGACTAACTAACAATTTAACTATATAATGAATCTACTAAGTAAATAAATAAATTAAATAAATACTAAATTACATAACTAAGGCCTCATTTCGTACAGTTCTAGATTCTTCGAGAATCAGAAATATTTCAGTTTCAACCCAAAAATGTTTATCAACGAAACAGAATCACTTTAGAAACACTTTACCTAGTTTTCTAATTTCAATTTTAGTATAGCGAGTTACTGGACTGAAATGACCTATTTATCCTTGGATGGACTATATTATTTTTGGTTACTGTATAACATATAATAAAGTCTTATAATATACGTTATTTATACGTGTCATTGCAAAATATATATCATCGTCCATATGCACGGATACATTCTTGTTGCGCCGCAATCGCAATGACGAGTTGAGAATAAAGGTAAACGATGACAAATCATTATAAATCACTACGAAACTAGAGGGTAGGTCCAATAATATGTTCTAGATTCCTAGACAAAAAATATGAATCGTTTCTCATGTATTCATGACTAAAACGTTTCACTTTTTTACTGTTTGGTACTGTTTTAACTGATTCAACCTAGAATCTGAAACATTTCTTCTTGCCAAACGCACCCTAATTTTGAGTAATTAAATAATCAAATAAATTAAATACGTAATAAAAAATTACCTCAATGTGGCGGCAGCGGCACACTGGGCGGGCGACGCGGGGCGAGCGGGCGTGGGCAGCGGCAGGACGAGTGAGCGGGCCGTGAGGCAGCCCGCTCACGAATAGGTATATGGAGATTATTTAAGACGGTCGTGTGCTATAGCCTTATTTACAATGGACGTCTCCTGGCCGTCATAGTTAAGCGTTATGTTACGATGGCTGGGCCCCGACCGTCGTAATTAAGTTGCTATTTACGATGACCGAACTCGGCGGTCGTAAGTTAACGAACCCTAAAATCATAATTAATAAGTTTAACCATCATAAATTTTGTTTTTTCTTGTAGTGAAAAGCCCCCAGAAGTATTTCTTGTAGAGAATTAAGCGCCCTTGAGGAGGCCATGAGGATGTGGAGGTTGCCTTGGCTATCCTCAGTGCACAGCGGGGAGGGTGGATGCGTCACACTCCTAGTGGGTAGGGCTGTCAATAAAGCTCGAAACTCATGATCTAAATTTGGGCTCATGAAAGCTTGATGTGAACTCGGCTTGAAAGATCAATGAGCTAAGCCCGATCTTAATGCAAAGCTCAGGAGCCCAATGAACTCGAGCTCGATAAGCTCGATAAGGCTCATTTAAATAATTTTTATCTTGTAAACTTTGTTTGTTATTGTTTTAACCGAGCTCTTGAGCTCGACTCGAGCTTTTACGAGCTTCAGTCAAACCGAACTGTTTGAATGAGTTTTATAGAGCCGAACTCGAGTTTGACATAAGATCGAATAGATCCCACGCTCAGCTCAAGGTCGGCTCGAATTTTTATCAAGCCCGATCAAGAGAACACAAGCTCGCTCGAGCACGGCTTCACTATAGGAAACAACAACATTTACGACGGCGAGAGATATTTATGATGGCTTTAGGGTTGGCCCCTGTAAGTAAATTTTATTACGACGGCCAATCCTGGCCGTCGTAAACAATGGGTTGTTTACGACGGCTCAGCTCTGTCCGTTGCAAATAAGCCTTATTTACGATGATTCTGGTCGGGCCGTCGTAAATAACGGCCATATAACCTGGGCCCAAGGCTCCAGTGGGCATTCTCGCCCGTGCCCCTGCCAAACCCTACATGCCGCCGCCCGTGCCACCATGCCCTGCGCCGCGCCGCACCCCGCCCCGCGCCGTGCCGCCGCGGTCGTCCACAAAACAAGTAATTTTTTATTTGTTTAATTAGATGTATTAGTTAATTTAGTTTTTAATTACTAGTTATATTAGATAATTTGGTCTTTAGCTAGTTCAATTCTTAACTATTTGTGTTATTTGATTGTTTAGTTTTAAATTGTATTTAGTTTATTAGCTATATATTTTAGGTGTTAATTAGTTGTTATATTATGTAATTTATTAGTTAGTTAGTTTAATTGTTAATTATTTGTTTTATTTGATTATTTATTTGTAGATTGTCTTTAGTTTATTAATTTGTATTATTTTAGGTGTAAGTTAGCTATTACATTAAGTATTTTTTATTTTGTTTGTTTAATGGTCAATTATTTGTCTTATTTGACTTTTTAGTTGAAAATTATCTTTAGTTCATTAATTAGCATTACTTTAGGTGTTAATTAGTTGTTACATTTTACAATGTATTATTTAGTTAGTTTATTTGTTAATTATTTGTTTTATTTGATTATTTAGTTGAAAATTGTTAGAAAATTGAGTGTTAATTATTTGCTTCATGACGATTAATTAGCTATATACACCGTCGTAAGAGCATGTGTATAATATGTTATTTACGACGGCTGTCTCAAGTAGTACAACAATGATTAGTAGGACAACCGTCGAGCCGGACACGGAGGCGAACGATGCCATTGTGGATGAAACGCGCTCGTTGGAACACGGGATTGTACACGATACGTTTATTGGCGTGCGAACATTTCCATTTCCTAATCTTTTCTCTCTCCCTCTATTTCTTTTCTGTCTCTCTCTCTCATTGGAACACAGGAAAACCGTCATAAATAAGCTTTTTACGACGATATTGAATAAAAAATAAGAAACATAACCTATGCATCATCCGTTTTGAATCGGCACGTGTCACTTGCGCTACGCATATGGCACCTGTATTTGTCCCCTTTTTAGATAGCCTCAGAGTGTCCGAGAGAGTTTGCTTATGACAAGATGCGATTGAAATTTTAGTTGTATAACCCTGATGTTGTTTGCTGCACCATTTCAGGGTGTGTAGTTGGAGAACTACGGGCTTATGCTGCCAAAATTTCATCAGGATCTGGACCCCGCGTCTTGTTATAAGCAAGTGTCGGTGTTTTCCACCGGATAGTAATCAAATGTTGCATGTTTTATGTCTGGATGGCTAGCTAATAAAGATAAGGATTTATGCTGGTTTGGATAGATGTCCTACGTCTAGTTTGGGTGCTCGTCGGTCTTGTATTAGCTCGGCGGTTCGTGGTACCGCAGAGTACAAGCGAGGCTTCCTCATGAGTGGATAGCCTAAATGTTCTCCGTATCGTGTGGTCGTGAAGTCATCCATGGGGAGGTTCCGGGCCTCCCCCTTTTATATCCCGAACGCTTCCACCTTCTCGCCAACACCTCATAAATGGGTCGGGGATTTACATGGTGTGTCAGCGCCTAATACGGCCTGTGGAACTACAGGAGCGATGAGTACACCTGCTCTCGTCTCATCTACAGTCCACATATACTTCTGGTGCATGTACACCCATGGCGAACGGGGCGGGACCGATGGTGATAATGGCTGGAGTCATGCCTGTCTTGTCACGTGTAGCCTCCCACCCCATCTTGAAGTCCCTCTGCCGTTCCTTCACGTCGGTATTGAAGTCTTCCACCTGCCATTGGCCCAGGCCATAGCCCTGATTGCTCCTTATTTCGGCCTTGTTGGCCGGGGTCAGAGGTCGGACATTGCTTCCTGACCATGGGGTCAGCTACTGCCCTGACCCTTTCCATCAGAGGTCGGTCGCTCATGTCCTGACCTTGGGGTCAGGACTCGTAGTGGCTCCATATTGAACCCAGGCCTTGAGTCAGGACATTGTGCTGGCACTTACTGAATGGCCTGACTGGGGCCGCAGAGCCTCGTGACCCCGTACGATAGATTGATCAGTTGCCTCTCAGGTACCCGTAGTACGTCACCCCATCAGCAAGCTCTCTTTGTCACTCTTGGGTGGGTTTAGGACACATCCTTCCTAATATATGTAAATGTGTCATAGCTGATGTTGATTTATCTGCATTTGATTTGTAGGCTCAAATATGGGTGAATACCGTAGTTGGATGTATACTGGTTTGAGTAAGAATGAAACTCACTTTGATGAGTGGGTGACCAAGACTACGACTTTTGTGGACCGTGCTTTTTCATTGTCGAAGATAAATAAGGTGCGGTGTCTATGTAGCAGGTGCCAGAATATGAGGTGTTTGGACAAGAAAACGCTTTCAATAGACTTGTGTTGATATGGTTTCGTGCCACATTATGAGGTATGAGTCTTTCACGGCGAATCAGTGTATAAATCCATAGAATAATAGCAATAGAATGTTTATAGCATGTGGATTGATAGGATGGTGAGATGCTTGAAGGTATACAACCAGACTTTAACAAAGATTCTCCTACAACAGAGGTTGGAGCATTCTTCAAGCTTCTCAAAGCCTCAGAAGAACCGCTAGATGATCACACGAAAGTGACATTCCTTTCTTTCATGACATGTCTTATGGCAATTAAGTTTCAGTACTTTTTCTCAAATAACTGCTATAACGACCTTGTCAAGTTGATCAGCGATATTCTTCCAAAGCCCAATAAAGTGCCTAAGGACATGTATCAGTTAAAGAAAATGCTTTCTGGTCTTGGTGTTAAATATGAGATGATTGATGTGTGCCGAGATAACTGCATGCTTTTCTGAAAAGAGCATGGCAAAGAGAACAAGTGCTTAAAGTGTGGTAAATCAAGGTTTGTCGAAGTTGTTATCGACGGCGGTGACAGGTGATAACAGAAGTCGCACATAAGCAGCTCCGTTACTTGCCTGTCACAGCTCGGTTCAATCGATTCTTCCTGTATAAAATAACTGACACGGACATGTGGTGGCACAAAAAAGGTGTGGGTGACAACGATCGAGTCATGGACTCATAGTGCACCTGTGGGATGGCGAGACATGGAAGGCGTTGGACAGTTTTGATGCAGACTTCACTAGTGATGCGAGAAATGTTCACATCGGGTTAGCGATAGATGGCTTCACACCTTCCAGTACAAACATCACACCTTACTCATGTTGGCGTATTTTTGCTATTCCGTACAACCTACCACCTGCTCTTTGTATGAAATATGAGTTCATGTTCCTTTGGCTCATCCTACCTAGACCGGATTATTCTGGTCCATGTCTGAACGTGATGTTGCAACCGCTAATTGAAGAGTTGAAACGGTTGTGGACATGAGTCGAAGCGTATGACTGTTACAGAAACCAGAAATTCAACCTTTGAGCTGCGTACTTGTGGTCGGTCCATGATTTTCCGGCATATGACATGTTTGCTGGCTGCAGCATCTACGGACACATGTCTGATATGTGCTTCGGACACAGATTGTTTTCGTCTTACTCATGGTGGTAAGATCTGCTACTTTCATTGTCATAAATGTTGGTTGCCCCAGAATCACGTGTTTAAGCAACAGAAGAATACTTTTAAAAGGAACAATATTATGGCGAAGAGACCACCAAAGCACTTAAGTGGGTCAGAAATTGCTGATATGTTGAAGAAATTGGTGATAGATAAAGATCGTGTGAGATTTTTTATAGGTTAGGTATAGGTACACAATTGGATTCACAGATGTTGACTATGGGACCTACCTTATGTCAAGTCGTTGATTTTAATGCACAATATTGATGCCATGCACCAGGAGCGTAACATGGGCGAAGGTTCATAAGCACATGCATGGACATGCCTGGCAAAACAAAAGACAATATAATACTACAAGAATACGATTTATTTTCGTGGGCCAAGAACCCACAAAAATATATAAAAAACTCATGAAAACATCCATTTTCATGGGTATAGGTCTTATTTTCGTGGGTTAAGAACCCATGAAAATAAACCGATAAAAATAAATTTATGTTCATGGGCCACCCATTAAAATAAATATATTTTTGTCAGCCTAATATGGCCCACGAAAATAAACATATTTTCGTGGGCTAGGCAAAACCCATGAAAAGTGGGACACATTTTTGTGGGCAGGGAAAAACCCACGAAAATAAGTGGGGCATATTTTCGTGGGCAAGGAAAGAACCCACGAAAACAAGTAGTTATATTTTCATGGGCGAGGGGAAAACCCCACAAAAATAAGTAGGTAATATTTTTCGGTGCCAAAAAACCCACAAAAATAATTTGGGTCATATTTTCGTGGGCCAGAAAAAACCCACGAAAATATTACCAAATTATTTTCATGGGCCAGAGAAACCCACGAAAATATTTGCATTACAATTTTAAAATACAACCTAATTATTTACTTTCCAGCACATCAATAAACATAATAGTTTAAATCAAAACAGACACTACACATTGATACTTTTAATAACAAATATTGCTCATTTCAACTCACAACCAAATTCAAATCACATCAAAACGTTTATTACATAGTCCATAACACATTACAACTCACAACGAGTTCAATTCAAATTAAAACGTCCATTACATGGTTCATACTAATTGTAACTTGCAATTAATTGATAACATATTACAACTCATCATCTCTTCCCGCTTGCCATTCTTCCTGTATCAACCAATTTAATAACACATTATAACCAATTTGATAAGAGGTAAATTAAAAGTAACATGATATATATTCTTGGATGGCTTCTTGAAAACGAAGTCATTTTGAGAACTGGAAGCGGAATGGATTCGTAACACGAGGACTCTAAAGCATCTTTGTTAGTTTTAACAACTTACCTAGTTGCTACCGCCCGGAGCGAAGAACTGACCGACGAAGTCTTCTCCTCCACACCGTTCTCCTGTAGATGATGTGTGCAAATTTGTAAACGGGACTCTGAAAGTTTTGTGGTCTCGAGGATGATACCTAACCATAAACAATGATACATGTTATAAGTATAATTATAGTTTATAAAAGTGAAATAATATTACGAGTATATATTACATATGTTCCAGCAGGAAGAAGCTGTGGGAGCACCGGTATCGGTGGAGACGTCGGTAGCTGTGGGGGCGTCGGTAGCTGTGGCATGGCGGTATGCAGTCCAAGCTGAGAAAAGTGTCCCTAAATTCATTTTAAAATGTTTAGCATAATTCTTCCCTAAATGTTAACATAAATACTTAAACTCTTACACCAATATACCTGCATCGCTTGTTGCCATGTTGTCAGGTCCGCAAAGTAGTCGTTTTGTGCTTTTACGCACTCTTCCTGTCGTCTCATGCGATCTTCCTGATGTCTCAGATGTTCTCTCAATTCAGTTTGCTCCTCCTCCATTTGTTTCGATCTAGACTCATCTCTAGTATCCGTACGTCGAGAGAAACTTGCCACGCTCTGTGTCGATCGTGACTTCGAAAGAACCACATCAGTGCCCAGCACACCATTCAACATCGAGTACGTACATAAAGGGATATGACATAATTATAAGTTGACACATAAATAAATTAGTATGTGAATAAAGGAATATGAGAGGAGTAAGTTCACCTGCAGTGAGGCTTTCCTCCACCGGATTGGTACAAATCCACGACATCGATGTTTTTCTTTCTCCAATCATAGTCATCTCCGTGACGTCGAATCACCTCTTCAACATATTTCTCCTACACAAAAAAAACTAATTGTAAAACAACTATCCGTATTGTTTAATAATTAATTTGACTAATGACATACCAAGTTCTGAGTTGCTTCCGGTGTGCAAAATTGGCTGTCATTGGAACCCCGATGTCCTTTTATATGAGTATCGATGAAAGAGGGCTCCTCGCCACTTTAGGAGCCTACAGAGACATATTATAAACATAGTGCCACAAAAGCTAACATAACAAGAACAAATTGTAAATGCACTAAACTCACCATTCTTTTCTAAAGACGAATATGACTATCTCCACCATAACGATGGAGAACTTGACCACCGGACTCACGGTTGATTCTCTTGGAGTTAGATTTATCTCGATACTCACTTGATGCCCAATAAGTACATAAAGCATAATAAGCATCAGAACACTTTACCATCCAAAGAATCATTACCTGGAGGTATTGATTGTCATCTAGGTAAGTTTTTGAACCTCCCATTTTCTTGTTCATCATTTGTCCAAGCTTCTCCTTATAGTATAAGCACACAGCTGTGATTCGAGCATTGGAAATCATATCATTCACAACTTTCCACGCAGCTTTATGAAAGACTTTATGTGCTCTAGACTCGATAGCATCGTCATGATTGTCGGGTAAGCGGTATCGTTCCTACAAATGCAACATTACATGTCTTAGTAAAATATAATTGAGATAAACATGATGCAATATAAAAAAAACATACCCAAAAATCATGCCAGACAACTCCTGCTACATTTTCATGCACAACATGAGGAGCAATCTTGTAGTGCTCCCAACTTGCTGCAGGTTTCTCTCCACCTTTCATAGTCACAAGACCTGGATAATGGTGACGACATATAGCACGCAACATCGCATTAGGCTGCCTACGGTGTTGTCGTCCATCCCAATCCAAGTCATCCCATTGCCTGCAATTCAATGAAACAAAATATGGTATTTGTCGAAAAGTTTGTATCTTCAATTTAATACTGAGTTATATATTTACTAACCAGTCCCCGACAGGAGGGAACCGCAATCTCTGTTGTTGAGGCACAACTAGTGCTAGAGTGTTTGAGGACCAATACCTGACTGATTGTGGCAAGTCTCCCATATCTGTGTCATCCCCCTCGTCATCCTCGGCCTTCTCATCAATATATGCACTTACCCCTGACTGTTGTTCCTGCCCAGCAGAAATTCCTCCCCCTTGATCTTCTCGACACTCCTCCTTGTGACGCCCCGGTTCTTTGAGGAACCTGGACTGATGCATATGTGTGCCCAGTATGTTCATCACACATACACATATAATCCACAAACTGAATTTCAGAATAATTCGACAAATAACAGGGTTTATTATAATGTCTCATGGGTCTTAGACTCATTCTAGTAGCGGAAGTCTTATCTTAGCAGCGGAAGTCTTATTCTAGCAGCGGAAGTCTTTATTCTAGCAGCGGAAGTCTTCTAAACTATTGCGAAAGCAACTAGGCAGCAGCAGCGGCTCCATTTCTACTCCACAGGCAAGGTTGAGGATAGATCATACGCCTAATACTCCACGTGGTCTTCATTGTACTCCTCTCCTGTTGCTGATGATGAAGTAATAATGCAAGTTTGAGTACATGATGTACTCAGCAAGCGCGGGAAAATATGATATGTAGCACACAGCAAGGTAGTTATAAAAAGGCTCATTGCATAAAAGCAAATTTTATTTCATAAATCATAATAAAAACAGCAACTAGCTTTAAATGAATGTAATCCCAATATGTATTTAAACATCAACATACCTCCATCATGATTCATCACTTTTCATGTATCAACCAGACATTTATCTTGCTCAACGTTTCACATGCTCATGAATACCATCTTATATTCACTACCATCTCATCTCATATTCAATTCCGTCTCGTACCGAGACCAATGCCCATTGCCATGACTCAACAGTCATGCAACCAATCTCATTACCTAGACTAAACAGTCCTGAAAACCAAATCCAAAGACCAAACCATAACCAAACCAAATACAATCCCAATAACCATCCTATCTAATCATGTGAGTTGTCCAGGCGCTCGTGACCGTAAGCTCGGCTATCATGATAGTTTTACAGTCTGCAGAGGTGGCACCACTTTACCCACAAGTTTGTGATTTCGTCACCTATCGGCGACTGCAGAACCTCCATTATACCAGTACACAACCGTCGGTGTATGGCCAAGAGATCACAAAATAGTCGTTACAAAGGGGCTACTAGATGTATGGACTCACTAAGGTTTCACCAGTAGGCTAGAATCTCCAATTCTCCCACCTATGGGCCCCCTCTTGTGCCATGCAGTTCCGAGAGCAGTCCTCACTCGACTCCCATTCCCCGCGCCTTCCACGGTCCATAACAATCTAGGAACTTACCTAATTAGTCAGCTAAGCCGCACCCATATTTGGACTTGTGGTGGCACTGTTTACTTGGCATGGCTCGCATGAACCGATCCTTAGATCTGCGGCAAGTAAACCACCATCTCATTCTACCTCCTCCACAAACCATGCTTTCCTAGATCTCCCTCCGATTCATGTTCATCAAATTCTCATTATCATTATCCATACGAGTGCAGTTAGCTAGAAACATTCTATCGCTTCCCATATCCCGTAGATTAGCGAAGCATAAAGGCAAAACGGCCATACCCGACTCATAAACTTCCCTGGCGACAAGGGTGGCTATTAAAACTAGTAAACTCCTATAAAAGGGTTTCCCAACAAGTTGACTCAAGGACACACACTTTTTCGCAAACAAAACAGTTTCAAAAACATGGGATCAATATGGTCAAGGGGCAGTTGCCTTGTTCCTGTGGCTCTTGTTGCTCTTGTGTCTTGATGTCTTGGTGCTGAAATCCTTCGTAGATAGCTCCCTGAGCTTGTCATTCTATTTATGATCACGCACATATAAGATTCATAGCAATCGATCATCGTTCACAAACTTTACTCAAGATGCAATGGTGCATATGCATGCTATTCCTTTGATGCTGTTTTTATTAGATCGGTTTGTACGTGTTCTTGCATGTTTGCATGGGTTTGCATGGGGTTTTACGATGAACAGAGGTGTAGGGATCAAATGTGGATGTGGCGATGATCTTGACTCTATATCGAACCGATCAACACATGATCTGTCCATGAAAATGCTTCTGTTCGAAAGGAACAAAAAAACAGATGCAAAGAAAACCGCGATCTCATCGTAAGGTGGTAATGGAAACCTACCTTGCTTCCTTCGGGTCCTCCCTCCTAGCAAAAACAGATCGTCGACTCTCCTCCGGTGATGGTGATCATGGTCCGGGCTCGTCGGCGGTCTCTCCGGTGGTCAAATTCCGGCGAAAGGGTTTAGCTCAGCGAGTTTGGGGCTAGGGCTTCTAAGTTCTCGGCTTAGAAAAGATGTTACGACCAAGAGGTTGCTTTGGGTTCTATTTATAATCGATAAAAGAAGAGTCATCCTCCTCTGATTGGATTTCAAATAAGAGTCCTATTCGATTTGTGTTTAGATCTTAACAACTTATCTCTAATTGATTTGGTTGCAGGGTTGCCATGAGTTCACCACTCGGAGAGCTCCGAGTCTCATCAGGCATCCGTACATCTCAGCGTACAGTTATTACCTGCAAAACAACTTATGCAGTATCTGTGAGCACGAGCTCAGCAAGACTGACCCGTCACCCTAGTCATGAAACTCTACATGATGAAACTAGAGGGCTGATTATAGCAGTTTGCACAAACGATGAACTTGAGCTAAAGGAGAGTCCTAACTTCAAGTTTTAAGCAACTTTTATAGCCCTCACGCAACTGACATCAAGACTTCACAATCACACAAGAAACGCTTTATCCCGATGTGACTTGCCCGAGGTGAAAGTAACTTTAGTGAGCTATTCTAGACTCATACAGACCTTACGCCATTAACGTCGAGACTCCACAATCAAACAAGAAACGCTTTGCCTCGACGCTACTAGCCCAAGGTGGAAATTTAATTTAGTGAAGTGTTGGTCGTTCCTCATCTCCATTACGAGGATTACTCACGAAGCCTTTTAAACGTATCCCAGTTTATTACTACATCACGACTCAGTGTACAAGTATGCTCACTACCGCGAGCGATGGTGATTGCAATAAAAAAAACACCCGGCTGACATGACACGTACGCCCGTACTAGACGTTGCACACAGCAACCATCACCGACGTCGTACGTGGCAACCTTTCACACGACACCCAAATGTCGAACCGGTCCCACCGACTAGGATTAAGTCTCTCTACGGCAAACCCTCGTAGAGCCGACTTCTCTATCCTTTCAGCATCAGCATCAGACGGTGAGGTATGCCTCGACACACAGGTTAACATATTACATCGGTTTCCTGGGTCCCATATTGCCAGTATGCATCCGGTACACATCTCAAACTTGTCTCACAGGGCCGCACACGAGAACGGGCCTTAATCGACTCAGACATAGTCTAGGCTCACAGGACCACGTCCTTGACCTCCCATCCACTGCCCGGTCTCCATTCGCAACTATGGGGATCAATTCCCAACCCTTCCGATTGATTCCCCCTTAACTCCGTTTCACGAGTAGGAAACTGCCCACTCGTGTTTTTGCTTCTTTTAATCCACTTTTGTCAATTTGATATCAGCGGTTATAATCAATGATAACCTATTCTGCATTTAAACTCCATGGTTTTCTGGGTCATGCATTTGGGGCTTCATACCATCTAGACTTAATGCAATAAACAACTTACTAGACCAAGTAAAGTGAATACAAATAAAAGCTTGTAAATTTAGATGCAAACCGGGGCTTGCCTTTGTTTTTCAGGGGATAATATATATATATATATATATATATATATATATATATATATATATATAATTCAGTTAGTGAAGATCACTTGGCTTGATCTCTTGCCTCCCTCCTTTGATCTCCACTCCAATGACTTGAAGTCCTTCACGTAGATGCTACACGTAATGCATATGCACAATTGTTTAATTGTAAAGACTTTGCTACAAGTTCCTATAATGGGTTTTTAAAAACTGGAACTCTGTTGAAGAATTTAAAATGACACTGGTGCTAGGGGTTTGGGTTTGGTTCTAAGCAACATGATTAAGTGCTAAGTGTCTTCCCCCTTTCTATATTGATCACCTTAAAGGGTTGAACAGAACAGGGGTGATCCAGAGCTCCAATGGAGCTGAGAATTTTCATGTGAGTTCCTTGTCACAAGAAAACCCTCTGGACCAAAAATTAGCACTTTTCATTGAGTGGTTTGTTCAGAATAATTTTCTAAGCAATTAAGCAAAGAAGAATTAATTCTGAGATCACACCCATGTTCATGCAAAACTTAGTGAACTAAAATTTCCATTATGGCTCATAGAGTTTGGATGAAGTTTCCTAGCATTTTTGGAGCTAAGATCTGCCCAGAACTGAATTTCCAAGTTTTGGAAATTCTCTTAAAATGTTTCTGTATTCAATTGAACACAGCCTCTTCAAATCTGAATTGCCCTGAACAAATCAACTCCAATAGAGCTGAACCTTTTACAGGGGTTCACTAACACCCTAAAGACTATTCTGGCAAAATTTGACGATTTTTGGATTAACCAAACTACCTCTAAAATTCTTTTGCTGAAAAGATTTAAAGAATTTTCCAGAATTAAATAATGGATTTCATACAAATTGGGTTTCATATTTGGATAGTTCTCTGTTAGAGGAATCCAACAAAATTTGTTCCACAATTTTTGGGTTTTCCTACCCAAAGTTGTAGCTGTTTAAACTTTGAACTGAAATCTAAGAATCCTAAAATGTTCAAATGCTGACTGTGGGTCCAGGGGACAGGTGTCACTCGCCGAGACCAGCCACACGGGGCTACTGGACATTTCCCGTGCGGCCACAAGCGATCCCAGCGCCACAGCCGATCAGAAAAATTGAATCACTGTCGCTGACATGCGGGACCCACCGGGTCGTCTTCCACCTCCGGCCACCCGCGCCCGCGCGCCGCCGGGCTCGCCAGAACTGAGCCGAACCTTGTCGTCTCGCCAGCTCCCGAGTCTTCCCTCTCCGTTAGGGCCTAAACTCAGGTTCTGAACACGACGGAACCCTCTCCCCTGGCCGGCGGTGGCTCTAACCTAGCCGGCCACGGTGCGGCGGCTCTGTATAAGTTCGGCGACGTCGCCCGGCCAATCTAGCCCGCCAAGACATCAGTGGAATGGCGCTACAGCACCATTGGACCATGGGGATGCTCGACCTAGCCTCAAAACTGCTCGGGACCAGCGGCTAATGTTGTCTCACCGTGCACCCGAGACCTCCTCCGCGTTTGAGCTCGGAACTTCTGGGAATTATGCGGTCTACATACGTTTTTCCAACTAGGGTTGTGAAGGGCTACTGATCGCCGACTAGTGGCGGTCCTGTGTGCAAGGTTTCATGACCTAAGAACGAGAAAGAAGATCGAATTTGTTATTACCGTACCGGAAGGTCGGATGGTGCCCGCCGGCAAACTTTTATCAATTTCGAGCCCGGTAAATCATCTCATGGCTTGATCTTCGGGGACGAGCATCAGGGGGTCCTAGCGCATCCGAGGGTGCTCTAGCTCGGGCCTGAGAAGCTTTCGGTAGGGCTGTCCACGTGAGACCACTTCGTTTTCCTGCTGGTGAGCCTCGGTGCTCGGCGGAATTCGTCAAATTGTGATCAAACGATGCGACAACACCACGGAGTAGCGAGGTGGGTAGCTAGCGCATGCGTTGGCGCTCACTTTTGCCATGGATCACTCGCGCAGTGAAGGGGCGACGCCGGTTTGCAACAGGCAGAACGGGAAGCGGCACCGGCAGGTTTCTGTTGTGCGCGAGAGTGGGAACAGAGGACGACGGGCGAGCTGCGGTGATAAGGAGGGGAGAAACCAGCTCGCCAGCGCAGAGGTCGCGAGGGAGAGGTGGTGTCGGCTTGCCCCTGTGTCGCACGATGAGAAAACCCGAGGCTGTCTCGGTGGCGCGGTGACTTCGCGGGGAGGAGAAAAACAGCGACCGTGCACTGCCTGAACTGAAGATCTTTTGCACACTCATTTCCCCAATGACATGTGGGCCCCACTAGTCAGTACCACTTCTCCTCAAAAGATCTCCAAAGTTTGACAATTATCCAACCCAAATGTTTGAAAGTTGGAAACTGAGCTCATTTGGAATAGTTTGGACAAATTCCATCCAAATTCAAATGTTTATTTGAATCCCTTGCACATTTAACTCCATTTGGAAAAATGGGCAGCAAACTTTTTTCAAAAATTAATGAAACTTTGCCTTCCCGTTAATTTGGACCTAAGGAATCCAAATATGCACTTGGATTCTTGTGTTAGCTGCTGCAAACAAGAGTTTGAACATAACAGTTTTAAATTACCATTGTGTGCTTCCCTCATTTGAAGTTTGAGTTTAACCTTTAGTTCACACTCTTATTTTTAAACCCTCCCATTGCACTTGAGTTCTTCACTTCTGTGGTTTTAATCCACATGAGGTCCATCCATGCAGTAACCCTAAGTTTGTTTAGAAGAATCTCACCTATGATATCATATGTGGAAAATGTTTCAACTAAGCCACTTTTTCATACACATGACTCCAACATTTGTGCAAACGCATGTTTCTTTGTATTCACATTTTTGGGACCTTTACAATCCTCCCCCCTTAAAAGAATCTCGTCCCGAAATTACAAAAGAAAGATGAGGCGGAAGGTAATTACAACAATTACGACAAAAGTTCCGGATAGTTCTTGTGGATGTAATCTTGACTCTCCCAAGTCGCTTCTTCCGGTGTGTGATTACTCCACAGGACTTTGTAAAATTTCAAAGTCCGATTTCGAGTGAACAGGATCTTCTCGTCGATAATATTGATGGGCTGCTCGGCGTAGGTGAGATCCGGTTGCAATATCTCCATGTCTTCCGAAAGGATGTCCGTCGGCTTATTCAAACACTTTCTCAAGTGTGAGACATGGAAGATGTCGTGGATGCCGGATAAGGATGGCTGCAGCTCCAAACGGTAGGCCACTGCTCCACACCGTTCTGTAATAAGGAACGGACCCACAAAGCGAGGAGCTAGCTTTCCCTTGACCCCGAATCGATGAATTCCCTTCATCGGGGATCCTCGGAGATAGACGTGATCTCCGACTTCAAAACACAAGGGTCAGCGTCGCTGGTCCGCATAGCTCTTCAGGCGAGACTGAGCGGCCCTGAGGTTTTCTTGAATCAGCTGGACCCGCTCTTCGGCATCTTTTACAAGATCAATACCGAAAATCACCCTCTCGCCAGATTCACACCAATTGAGTGGTGTGCGGCACTTCCTGCCATAAAGTGCTTCGTATGGTGCCATTTTAATACTGGATTGGTAACCATTATTGTAGGAGAACTCTGCTAATGGCAAATGGTTATCCCAGTTCTTTCCATGATCTATGGCACATGCCCTCAGCATATCTTATAAAATTTGATTCACCCTCTCCGTTTGCCCGTCGGTCTGAGGATGGTATGCCGAGCTTCTGATTAACTTTGTTCCCAGAGATTCATGTAGTTGCTCCCAGAAACGAGCAACAAATATTGAACCTCGGTCCGATATGATGTTCTTGGGGACCCCACGTAAGCATACAATACTGGAGAGATATAACTCTGCATATTGCTTAGTCTGGAATCCCGTATTTACTGGAATGAAGTGGGCTGATTTTGTTAAGCGATCAACAATCACCCAAATGGAGTCATGCTTTCTGGACGTGAGAGGTAGTCCGACGATAAAGTCCATGCTGATGTCCTCCCACTTCCATGTCGGGATGCTTAATGGTTGCAGCATCCCCGCTTTCTTTATATGGTCAGCCTTGACTCGCCGACATGTATCACATTCAGATACATATTTGGCAATTTCTCGCTTCATCCGAGTCCACCAAAATTTTGTTTTAAGATCTTTATACATCTTATTGCTCCCTGGATGTATCGAGTACTTGTTCATATGAGCTTCATCCAAGATCTTCTTCCTTAGCTTCAGGTTCCGTGGTACCACGATACGGTCGTTAAACCATAACATGCCTTGATCATCTTCCCGGAAACATTTCATCTTATCCTCTTTAATCCTTGCTCGTATATTTCGCATCCCTCTATCTCTCTTATGGGCTTGCACAACCTCCTCTCTAATGGCAGGCACAAGAGCAAGATTATACAACACCCCATACAGAATCACCCGTAAGCTTGTTTCTTCCTCCTCCTCCGGAACAACTGACAAGTTATTAACGTGGGACTTACGACTGAGTGCATCAGCCACCACGTTAGCTTTGCCCGGATGGTAATGGATCTCGAGCTCATAGTCTTTAATTAATTCCAGCCATCTCCACTGCCTCATATTGATATCCTTCTGGGTGAATATATATTTGAGGCTCTTATGGTCGGTGTAGAGGTGCACTAAATTCCCGAGTAAGTAGTGCCTCCACATCTTCAACGCAAGCACCACCGCAGCAAGTTCTAGGTCATGATTGGGGTAGTGCTGCTCGTGGTTGCGGAGTTGACGAGACCCATACGCGATTACGCGCCTATCTTCCATTAAGACGCAGCCAAGTCCAGTGCCTGAGGCATCACAATAAACATCAAATGGTATTGTTGTATCCGGTTGGGCTAACACCGGTGCCGTTGTGAGATATCTCTTTAAGGTTTGAAATGCCTCTTCACAGGCCTCTGTCCACACATACTTGCTGCTGTTCTTCAATAATCCTGTCATTGGTTTAGCCACCTTCGAGAAGCTGGGAATAAATCTCCGGTAATAACCCGGTAGTCCTAGAAAACTGCGGATTTTTGAACCGATGTTGGAGACTCCCACTTCAAGACTTGCTCAATTTTGGTTGGATCCACGGCCACACCCTCCGCTGAAATAATGTGGCCTAAAAATGGTACCTTGCTGATCCAAAATTCACACTTGCTGAATTTGGCATACAGCTTATGTTCCCGTAACCGTTGGAGCACAATATGAAGATGTTCGGTGTGCTCCTCCTCCGATTTGGAGTATACGAGAATGTCGTCGATGAAAACCACGACGAACTGATCCAACTCTGGCATGAATACAGAATTCATGAGATACATGAAGTGTGCGGGTGCATTTGTTAGCCCGAAAGACATGACTAGATACTCATAGATCCCGTATCTAGTCGAGAAGGCCGTCTTTGGTATATCCTCCGCTCTGATCTTTATCTAATGATAGCCGGACCGTAAGTCCATCTTGGAGAATAACTTGGCACCCACTGATCAAATAATATATCGATCCGCGGCAATGGATATTTATTTTTGATCGTCACTGCATTCAGCGGCCGATAATCCACAAATAACCAAAGTGACTCATCCTTTTTCTTCACAAAGAGGGCTGAACAGCCCCATGGCGATGAGCTTGGTTGGATGAACCCTTTGTCCATTAAGTCCTGTAGCTGTTCTTTTAGTTCAGCTAATTCCTTCGGAGACATTTTGTACGGCCTCCGAGATATTGGTGTGGTTCCCGGTGCTAACTCGATCTTGAATACCACATCCCTCTCAGGCGGCATCCCTGAAAGATCGTCGGGAAACACATCTGGGTACTCACGGACCACTGGAATATCCTCCAGTTTCGTGGTCACACTGTGGTACACCACTGAATTTTTAGGATCCACGGCTTCAAGTATGAGCGTTTGGAGACCGTAGATTGGAGAGTCCAAACTAACAATCCGTCGACCAATGTCAAGAACAGCCCCGTGGTAGTTCATCCACGCCATTCCTAAAATCACGTCGATCTTCTGCCCTTCTAACACAATGAGGGTGTTGGGGTATAAGTTTCCACCTAAGCACAAGGGTGCTTTGATCACTACTTCATTAGCAGCTATATTTCCACCCGGTGAGCGGATAAGGTAGTGATCCTTCGGTGTAGAGGTGGAGAGCTCAGCTTTGCACACAAACAACCTGCTGATGAAATTGTGTGTAGCTCCAGAGTCAAATAATATTAACACGGGCAGTCCATTGAGGGTGAACATTCCCGCTAGCACAGGTGCCCCATCTGGCACATCCTCTAGAGCTGTATGATAAATGCACCCGGATTTTGTTGCTGTTCCTTGAAGCTGAGCACGGGATTGATTTATACCCTGCTTCGGTGTAGTTTCTCTGTGGTGTATCCTTTCTGGACACTTCCTGCTGATGTGACCCAAATAACCGCACGTGAAGCACGGTTTCTCAGCCGGTTCAAGGTTGCTCGGAGTATGGACACTAGTTATATTCTGCTGCGGCAAGAACACTTGAGGAACAGAATAACGTGGCTGCATATACCGTTGTTGCAGCTGTCCGACTTCAGAGTATTGAGCTAAACGACACGAATGTTGCTGGAGTCGTCGAGCCGGCTGCATCAGCTGACAGTTCAAGGTACTTTCTATCACCCTGTATTTCTGCGGAGCACTACTGCTACTCTCCGGTGGTATATGGTTCTTTCTTTTCTCAGCCTGAACTTCCCGCTGAGCATCTTCAACCATGATGGCAGCACTCATCAATTCGTTGAAGTTCTTTCGATCAGCTAAAACGAGTCTCTCCTTTAGCTTGGGATTGAGGCTGCGGAAAAACCACTCGCACTTTTGTGCTTCGGTGTTCACATGTTGAGGCGCATACGGTGCCAGCTTGTTGAACACTCGCGAATGCTCGTATGCATCCCTCCCTCCTTGTTTTAAGGCCAGAAACTCCTCGAGTTTCCGCTGAATTATTCCGGATGGAACATGATACGCGAGAAATGCCTTCCGGAATTCTGCCTATGTACAGTCATGTCCAGCTGGTAAGGAGGCGAGTTGATTTGCCCACCATGCACTGGCAGACCCGTGAAGTTGTTGCGCCGCGTATAAAACCTTCTGCTGTTCGGTGCATTGGAGCAAGCCGAACTTAGACTCAATGGTACGGATCCAGCTATCCGCCACCAGAGGATCCTCAGCTTCGATGAAAACTGGTGGTTGAGTTGCCAAGAACTCAACACAGGAATTCAGTTGAGGTTGGCGCAATTCTTCGTCTGGACATCCCCCGTGACGGGATGTATTCACCGCCAGGGTGCGGAGCAAGTCGGTTTGCTCATCGCTTGCACCCGTCATGGCGGCCAGAATGTCCGCTATTGTAACTGTAGGTGAAGTTCCTGGTGGCGGCTGTGGTTGCGAAGCTCGCCGCTCCCGCTGTGGAGAGTTATCACCACCACCACCACTGGAACCACCCAACTCACTCATGGAACGAGTTCGCACCATTCTGCAATTGCACGAGTTCATTATCAGTTCAACACTATCACTTGATTTACTCCATAAACAAAGTAGTGCAACACTGATAATGAAATCTTAACATGTAAGCAGAATGATTTAAGCGCAAACTGATGTAGCTAACAGCAAGGATTTAAAAACAGATTGACCGGCCTTAAACAAACAAGATTTCGTTCCAGTTAAAAGCATTTTTAGAACTCATGTTGAATACTAAAGTTAAATTGAACTTTAATATCTTTCCAACGAGTATCCAAATGCCTCCATATCACTTCTGGATCAACAGTTATGATTTCACAAAGTTGACAGACTTTCTAGATAAAATTTGCCAGCATCTCCTTTGTATGTGGCTGACTTTATCTCAGTTGTATATGAAAATACAACAAGAATCTGTAACACCCCAAAACCGCTAAAGAGGGGAATTTAAAATTTTTTGGACGTATTGCATGTAGTGCAGAAATTCAAATTTAAACTGGAATTCAAATTCAAATCAAAATAGAAAAAGAAAAGGAAAAAGAAAAAGAAAAAGAAAACCCGGAACCGGCCAGTGGGCCAAAACCCACCAGCTGGCCCAAGCCCCCCCCCCCCCCGCGCCAGCACAAACCCACGCCCCCCTCTCTCCCTCTCACTGACACGCGGGGCCCACGTGTCATCCCTCTTCCCGCGCGCCCCAACGGCCCCCCCGTCTCTCTCTCTCGCGCCCGATCGCAACCACCCTCCCGAACCCCGCGCTCGCAGCCCTGATCTTCGGCACTGGGCGATGCTACTTATCCAAACCGACCGCTGCCGCCCCTCCTCGTGCAATTCATGCAAGGAAGCTCGCCGAATTCCCCCAGCGCCGCTCCACCTTTCTCTCCGGTGAGAACCGATCATCCCCCACCGAATAACCTTCGGATCTCTTCGTTTTTCGTTGGACTAACGAGCTCGCTGTGCTCCACCGCCTCCAGGGAGCCCTGCATGTGAAGGAAGCGACAAGTTTCGTGCCCTAGCATCGGTTCCGACGAGCACCGAGGAGCAGCTTCAGCCATCGTCGTCGCAGAGCAGAATTCCGACCTCCCCAAGCCCGAGAAACCCCTATGTGAGCTCCGCTACCCCTCCGCAGTCGATCCGTGTGAAAAACTGCAAGTTTTAACGTATAGCGGCAAGGAACCGAAGTTGCGCCGGCTAGATCGCTGCCCCCGCCGCGCGCGCGCGCGGGCTGGCTCCGGCCAGGGCGATGTGGCCCCTTGGGGGCCGTCTATTTTAAATCGCATGGGTAGAAATAAAACCGACGCGTACAGGTTTGGCGATCTAATCTGAGCCATCTGTTCTAAATCGGATGGTCCACGTCGGCCCCGCATTATAAAGGCTGGGATTCTTACGCGCTACCCCCTGGGGATCTCCGAAAACACGAGCTAGCCCCAGAAACTTCTGATCTAGCCCCTGGACCTTCAGAAATTCGTGTAAATTCATTTAAAAATCAGTTTTAGCCCCTGGACTTAATAAAAATTAGGAAAACCCCTCTATTATGTGTAGTTAGACCCCTGGAAATTTAGGAAATTGTAAATTAGACCCTGCAGTAGGGTGGATTTGCCTTTTTGACCCTATAGGATATTAAATTCAGAAATTTGAATATGTGACTAGGATCTAAATTTAAAGGATAAGGCAAACACATGTGCAAATGCAAATTTAAACTCTCCTATCACTTGGAAAACCCTTAGAATGAGTTAAGAATTTATTTTAGGCTGAAATGAGATCTGCCTAAGAGTTGCTCATTTTTATTGTTTTTAGAAACATATTTTTGGGCTAGGAAATAATTCTAAAAACTGATAAAATAAATTTAAATTTGTTCACATCAGAGAAGAAGTTCAAAAATATATTATTTAATATTTTAGATCAGAACCTATTCTGTTTAGATGATATGTCTTACTATTTTAATATTAAAATTCACTTTTAGGCTTAGAAAATAAATCTGAAAATATAGGAAAATAGGTATGGATAAATGAGGTCTCCAAATCCAAAAACTTTAGTTTAGGATTTGGTAGAAGATCTGAAAACCTATCTGAAGTAGGAAATTATTTTTCATATACACTTGTGGCTAAGAAGTGTAATAATTAAATATAAAGAATTTGTTCAAATTGGAAATTCATATATAGTGTGCAAATAGAAATCTGAATACAGAAGATTAGAAATAATATATGTAAGGGCCTCAGTTTTTGACACATATTTGAAGTGTTCATCACCACACCACACACCTCATTTGAGGAAAGATGATGAACACAAATGAAGAGCAAGTAACCACCATCAACATGCTCATTAGAGAACGAACTCACACATTGCAAAAAGTGGTATTTCCCACATGTGATGTAGGTGGGCTGGACATATGAAAACTCCTACACATTGCTAAGGATGTCCATGCCAAGTTTCACCCAAATTCACAACCTTTTTGAGGTCATTTTGGGTATAGTTAGAAAGAGGGCAGTTTGAAACCATATTCAAATTCAAACTGTTTTTATCCCATGAATTTAAAAGTGGGAGGCATATTCTTACTCAGCACATTTTTGTGAGCTCACACACCAATTTTCACTCCATTTGGAGTTGATCTTGACATGAGCTAAGTGGGGGAAATTCAAACTTTATTTGAATTACAAACTGAACTTGTGCTGAAATTCGTTCAAACCAAACCTCATTTGAACTTTGACCAATTCAAATGGCTCATGGGTGTATAATTTGAATTACCAGGGGTACTATGGGGCTCACTGTTTACAACAGTGATTAGGAGTAAATTTCAGAGGTTAAAACTGGAAGTGGGACCCACATGTCAGCCACCACTTCAACTCAAACCGACTGAAATTCTCTCACTCGGTTAACCGAGCCGCCGCTGCGATCGCCACCGAGGGCAGCCGCCGCGCCAGCAGCTGCTTGCCCACGCGCAGGCGTGAGGCGGTGCAGAGCCTTCTTAAGGCGCCTGCCCCCCTCCTCAGCCGAGGCATCGCCGTTTCTTCCCCGCAAGAACTCAGCGCCGGCCGAAGTTTTCCGCAGCTCGGAATCGATCGGAGAGCGCCGATCACAGCTTCCTCCGCCCCCTCCAGAGCCCTAGCAAGGTACTAGAGACCTTCCTCCGTCTTCCCCGCGGCTAGAATTCAGTAGAAACCGATTGATATCGGCTGTGCCGAAAGATCAATTCGGTGACTTAGAACCGCCGCACCTCGGGCTTTCGTGGACAGCCCAGCCAGGGCGTTGTCATGCCCGAACCAAGGCACCCTTGGACGCGCTGGTGACCAGTGCTGCTCACCCCCGAGCCACAGCTCGAGTGGTTGCTCACCGGCGGCGAATTTCCAATTTTCCCCTTTCTGTGTGCAGCACGACCCTCGGGTGCGATTCTGTCGAATTCGTGCTCTAGAAAGGATTAGAGGTCCTCGATCCGCTCTCACACAAACTAGACACGGTAACGCACAAGTTTCCTTCACAACCCTTGGCCGGAGAACCTCTGTACCCGGCGTAATTTGAGGTTTACCAATGGCGGAGTAAACGGGAGGCATCGGGCGCACGGTGAGGACCTACTTCGGGCCTTCCCCGAGCTGCCTCAAGCTCATGTCGACCTTCCCTGAGGTCCACTGATGCTTCCCGACCGGTTCCTCGAGTAGTTGAGGTGCTAGGGAAGTCAGCCGACATGGCCGAAGTCTTTCCGAGGTGGCGGCTCGTCGCCAACCATGCACCGGCCATTGTCATGAGCAGCTGACCCCAGAATCCTGTTCCCCGAGTGAAAGTAGGCAGGGGCGGCCAAAATCATGAAGTTTGGGGCGGTACAGAAGCCGGCGGCGAGCTCTCCGGCGAGGTCCCTCGGCGGTGGAGCGCGGGCGTCGCGAGGTTGAAGAAAGGGGTGGACCCCAGCTGTCAGCGGCCGATATTTTGAATCGGGATCGGGCTGCGGCCGGGATCGGGTGTGCTGGCGCGCAAAATCCTTGTGGGCCGCGGTGTGCTGTCGCCTCGACGTGCGACGCGTGTCCCCTGGGCCCACGCGCGAGTTTAAACTTTTCCCCGATTTTCAGATTTCCTTCAAACTTCAAATCCTCATAACTTTGGCTAGAAAGCTCCAAATCGAGTGAACCAAATTTTGCTGGATTCAGCTCTCTGAGTACTTTCCAGAAAATCAAGTTTCACTTCATGAAAATCTTTAATTCTCCAGAATTAATTCCTCAAAATTTAAACTGTTTGGAATTTTAACTGGAGAATCCTTTGGTGGAAAATCCTGAAATTTTGCTGGGATGTTCACCAAAATATCTCTGAACTACCATAAAAATTTCAGATCCATTTGAGCTCATTTGATCCACCTAATGGTGTGATTAGTGAAACTGTTCCAGAGAAAATAGAAAATGTTCAGAAACATTTTCAGAATTTTTCCTGAAATTGTTTAGCTCATATCTTTAGCTAGGAACCTTCAAATTAAGTGAAACCAACTCCACTAGAACCCTCTGAAAATCTAGTTTTCAGAAATTCATAGTTTGTTTCATGAAAATCCTTAGAACACCCTAAAGGCCTTCAATTAAGGTCAAGTGCCTAATTAATTGTAGAGGGCTCAAATGAGCTTTACTGCAACTAAAACTTGACCAAGTCTGTACCTAGGTTGTAACCAAGCCACAGTAAAAGTTTCACAGTCATTAGGCTTGTCTAGCAGGAGTTATAGACTTCACAAGATTAAAAGGAAATACAACTACATTTAAATTAATACATATGTTGCTTCTATCATGTAGTCGCTAAGGTCGAGGAGGAACCCGAGGTCCTAGACTTCGTAACTCCGGAGGAGCAGCTAGCCTACGACCGAGAGCAGCAAGGCAAGCTCCGGTTTCCATTAACCTTTTTGCAATTTTTTATTGTTTTGAGCACATACTTGATTACTTTATTCTTTGCATTAGAGTCTTTTTGGAAACCCAACTGCATAGCCAAGAAAACTATGGGTTGGGTTTAGGATGGCAAACCCCGTTAGCTACTGCATTGCTATGATAGAGTAGGATTCGGTACAAGTCGAGTAGTTGGAACTACTCGCGAGCATAGGCTAGAGGCACTCGACTCGGGTAGTGATAGAACATTAAACACATGGCAAGAAAATGAGACCAAGCGGAGAGTAAGGGCAGCAGGACTTTGGGGCCTGTGTGCTGTAGCTCCGCTTATGTCGATTGAGGACCGAGCCGTGTGCGGACCTGTTGAACAAGCTAGAACAGTACCGAAGACCTACCGGTTATATGGGAACCGGGAAACTGATGTAACTCGGGTAGCTGGGTATTGAGGCATTGCCCGTCGTTCAGAGGGTAGGTTGAGAGCTTGAGGTGTAAATCGGCTGGCGGCACTGAGATGCGCGTGCAGAGACCTCTTGCTCGGGACGATGGGACCGGTTCAATATTTGGCTGACGGGCGAAAGGTGGTTGCATACGGCGTCCGTTATGGTTGTTGTAGGCAGCATTGAGTACGGGCGTACGTGACGGGTTGTTCGGGTAACCCTGCAGGTGTAAATCGATTATAATTGCCGTCCCTCGCGGTCCGTGAGTACCACTTGTTCACTGTACCGTGACGTAGAAAGAACAGGCTAGTTACATGTTAAAATGTTGCTGATTGAAAGATGGACTTGATTGCTAATGATTTGCTGTAGATTAGAGCTAACTAAAGTTCATTTCAACTTTGGGCAAAGTACTTGAGAGAAATGCGTTTCTTGTTTGATTGCGGCTCTCTTATGTGCCTTAGCGTAAGGTTCTCCACAACCTGCTGCTAAAACTTGAAAGTAAGGTTCTACTAATTAGGCGACTCCTTTGCAAATGATTTCACCTCATGTACCCATCACCCCCTCATGTAGAAGTTCCATGTTTAGGTGAGACGGGTCAGACTTGCTGAGCCTTCGTGCTCACTGCTTGTGTTTGAAGCTTTTGCAGGGTTCTATGAGGAGGGGACTCCCGAAGAGGAGACAGAACCCCAGGAGGGGAACCCCGTCGAGTGGGAGTCGTGCACGCCGCAGAGTTAGTGTGCGTGTGTCTCGGGAAATTGTGTATCTCGGGACGTTCATGTCTTGGGGGTACACGTAAGCGCTGTCCACCAGTGCGCACAAGCTGAAGGGTGGAGCCCCACGAGTGGCAGGTAACCCGACCCGCTTTGATATCCTCTACGACTCTTCATGTCGTTTGGGGTATTCGAGCAACGTCTGTCCCTGGCGTGCGTGGTGCAATTTGGGAGACCCCGTCACGTGGTCTGAAATGTGAACACGTAGCTCAAGGCATGGTTGGCTTGAGAACATCCGGGCGAGTGATGACGGCCGGTTGTACGAACTGTATGGATTCCGGGCTCGGTGTGCAGCCGAGTCTGATGATTGTTTGAGTTTTTGCAGGTAGCCTGACCACGAAACGGTAGACGTGTAGCATCCGTGTGCGAGTGACGTTTAGTGCCACTGAATTAACGAAGCCGGCTAAGTCCGGTATAGGTTTTTCCTTTGTGAGGACGTAGTACCGACATAATCTGGTGACGCATCGACGTCACACCCCATTAAATGAACAACTTCATTTAAAAACTTGAAGGTTCTGATCCAAAGTAGTAAAACTTGATGTAACTCCTTCCCTTGAACAGGATATTCAAAGTTAACAAGTTTTCAACTTATAGGTTGTTAAGGACAGAGCACTCTGTTTTCAGCTGAATCAAGGCTGAAGTTAATCAGAGGTTAGAGGTTGAGTTCTTTCGATGATGGGGTCGTATGATACAATTCTGGAAATATTTGGAAGAGCTTTACAACTTTTCTGTTGAGGTCCAGAGGTGTTTCATCCCTTAACCACTCGAAAAATGCAGTAGAGTTGAAACTGTCCAGAAAACAGGACAGAGTAAAGACTCTCTGTAAATTAAGCATAACGTACTGCATAAAAATCCAAAAATAGAAAATGAGGTAGTTCTGGAAAGCTTATGAGATGGGTTACAACTTTGTAACAGAAAGGTTTGTCAGATTTGGAACATAATTAACTGGAATTCTTGGATTAAATCAGTACCTAAAGCAGGGAGGTGCTGTCCAATTGTTTCCAGAAATTCTGCTAACTTTGACATCTCATAACTTTTGAACCAAGACAGATCTTAGGCCAAGCAAATACTTTCTGGAAATCTATTGAAGTTAGCTTTAACTTTTATGTTGAGATCCAGAACTGGTTTTGCTTTTAATATGGCCTAAATCAGGTTGAAATGGAAACTGGTCAGGGCTGTCATGGGAACAGCAGATCAGGAGTCAAATTTGTTTAAAATTTGAACTATGTTTCCAAGTTTTATGGG
This sequence comes from Neostapfia colusana, assembly GCA_030760725.1. Taxonomy (NCBI): domain Eukaryota; kingdom Viridiplantae; phylum Streptophyta; class Magnoliopsida; order Poales; family Poaceae; genus Neostapfia; species Neostapfia colusana. The sequence continues at coordinate 29,691,996 of JASWHV010000005.1, read as the reverse complement.
TTCAATGACATGTCTTATGTTATAACTCAGAAGTTTACTGTTTAAATAAATATTTGACATGTCTCAAATATATTTTTACAGATGACAGCAGATAAGCAATTGGAGAACGGGTGGGTGATGTCCCACTGTTCTCACCGTCGCGGCTACCCGGAAGCATTGTGGCAAATGCTCCAATATTTCGGGTACAATCAGATGCCGCAATACTTCGCCAACGAAGAAGGCGAAGAGGGGAACAAGACGTGGATGATCCATGTCGAAGTCCCCGCAGGACCTACGCCACCCGGTTGGGTGCCGTTCACCGTCACGGTGAGAGGAGACAACCGGAAGGGATGTGGCAAGTGGCAGCCCGTGACACTATGTCACGTTTCTGCCAACTACACGTGCAGGCTATGGAGGGCACTCCATACGCGCTCGTTCCGGTGGAGGGACGGGCTTAACATGTGTCGGAAGAGAGGTACCGGGAGGCAACAGATCCGAGTTGTCCAAGGTACAACCCCGCGGAGGCAAATCTCAGCCTCCAGATGAGGGCGGGAAACGCCGTGATGGACAGCCAAGCTGTTCATACGGAGCATCTCGCCACAAAGCTCAAGGAGAGCACGAGCCGTGGAGACCATTTCGAGAGTGCTCACAGCACACTCCGCAATGTGCTCCTTCCGACGATCAAGCGACTGAATGAACAACATAATCAGTTGCATCGTCTGAAGAAGGCGAAGAGAAAAAGCCGTGTCGACATCGCGGCGTTGCAAGAACTGGTACAAAATCTGACCCAGCATAATGAGGAACTTACTCAAGAGCGGGACGACGCTATTGAGGAAGGGCAAGGCTGGGAAGAAGATTACAACCAGGCTATGGACGAGGTGCATGCTTTACAGGACCTCGTACCTCCGGTATTGGGTATACCGGTGGTCTTGGGTCTTTCAGCAATGGGAGAACCCGGGATGGGAGAAGAGGTGGTAGATCCAGAGCCACCAGCAGAGGTACCGGAGGAGGACGACCCGCAGGTGGTCGAGTTCTACTCCGAGTAGGGGGTTACAGTTGCCATGTAGGGGAGCCAGGGTAAATGTAACCCAACTTTTGTAATCGGTGACATGTCGTGTAGACAGTAGCGTATGTATATGTTGTGACGACATGAGCACGACTTCTCGGAGACCCGAGAATAATGTATCTTGTATAAAGTTTATGCTTTATCAATATATGTGAATGTTGTGCAAATTAATCATGTGTCACTTCACTACCTACTGTTGCTTATGGAATTTTAAGTAAGACATGTGCTAATTACTGCTGTTTTGAATTTCAGAATGATGCGTACTCGTGCCAACCCTGACGTTGGGGGTACCAGTCAAGGGGGAGAGACCTCCCAACCACCTCCCGAGGACTCCTCGGGACAACAACAGCAACAGCAGCAACAACAACAGCAAACACCGCCACTGCCACTACCGACAGTTACATTGGCCGACATCGTCGCGGCAATGGCGGGCTCGCATCAGCAGCACACAGAGTTGCTACAGACTCTCATCGCCAATACGTCTCGCCCAGAGAGACGTCAAGACCGGGAGGAGCGTCAATAAAGCTCCTACTCCGACTTCCTGGCAACTCATCCCCCTGTATTCTCAAGGGCGGATGAACCACTTGACGCGGACAACTGGCTCCGCGCCATAGAGATGAAGTTCGGGCTGCTCCAGATCAGCGAGCAGCGCAAGACTCAGTTCGCGGTCCAGCAGCTCCGAGGATCCGCGAGCACGTGGTGGGCCAACTTCTGTGCTTCACAGCCCACCGACCGAGTGATGACCTGGACGGAGTTCCGGACGGCCTTCAGGGCCTATCATATACCGCCCGGTCTGATGAAAAGAAAGACGCAGGAGTTCTTACACCTGTAACAAGGGAGCAGAAACGCGCTGGAATACTCCAGAACGTTCAACGATCTCGCGCTCTACGCGACGTATCACGGAGATACGGACGAGAAGCGGCGGGACCACTTTTACCAGGGGCTTAACCCGCTCCTGAAGGACAAGTTGGCGATGTTCAATCGCGGCAGCCTCAACGACATCATCGATGCTGCGATTGTTCAGGAGGACTCCGGCAAGGAGTTGGCGGCAGCAGAGCGAAAGCGAAGCGCACCGCAAAGCAGCGGAGAAGGAAGCGGTCCTTCTCAGAAGTTTCGGATGGTGAATCGCCCACCATCAGGTCCACGCTGGCAGCCACCACAGCGGTTGATGCCGTTCCTCAGTCGACCGTACTCTTCACCGGCATTCAGGCCGGCACTGCCAGTACCACCGCAACAACAACAGCAGCAGCAGGCGATGCCGCGTGCGTTTGCACCTCAGCAGCGCATGCCGGGCTTTCGTCCCCCGAGCACTACACCAGCAGCGGCCACATGTTACAAGTGTGGTCGTCCAGGACACTTCGCGAGCAGTTGCCCGGAGAGGCAAGGCGGCGGAGTGGCACCGCAGTTTCCGGGGAGGAATCAACCCCGGAACCCTACTAATGCGCGGCGGGCAAACCCTAGGCCCGGCACCGTCCACCAGCTTGCCATTGAGGACGTGCCAGAGGGCGAGCCAATCCTTGCGGGTATGTTCCAACTCCACCAGCATCCCCCTATAGTACTGTTTGATTCAGGCGCCACGCATAATTTTATTAGCCAAGCTTTCATTGCTAAACACAGCTTGCCAATACTACCCACCGATAGTACATATTTAATTTGTTCACCGGGTGGGAAGATTTCAGCAAGCGTAATGGTTTCCAAAGCACCATTATGCTTGGCGGGTAGAGTGTACCCCACGTCTCTCATTATCTTAGAGGGACAAAAGGTCAATGTCATCCTAGGGATGTCGTGGTTAAACCGCCACGGTGCTGTTCTAGACACCGTCCTTCGAGTCGTGCACTTAAACTCAGAAGTGCACAGGTCTCACTCATTATTTGTGGACAGTCCAGAAATAAAGCTTCCAAGCGTCTATCAAGCCACAACTATCAGATTGGAAGATATTCCAGTAGTCCGAGAGTTCCCTGATGTATTTCCGGATGATTTACCGGGAATGTCACCCGATAGAGAGGTGGAGTTCAAGATTGAACTTGCACCGGGAACCATGCCAATATCCCGAAGGCCGTACAAGATGGTGCCAATGAGTTGGCTGAACTGAAGACTCAGCTCACGGACCTTCCGGAGAAGGGTTTTATTAGGCCGAGCTCCTCGCCATGGGGCTGTTCGGCATTATTTGTCAAGAAGAAGGATGAGACGTTGTGGCTTTGCGTGTACTATCGTCCATTAAATGCCGTGACCATCAAGAACAAGTACCCGTTGCCACGGATCGACATGTGGTTTGATCAGTTGGTCGAAGCAAAGATCTTTTCCAAAATGGACTTAAGATCTGGGTACCATCAGATTAAGATAAGGGCTGAGGACATTTCGAAGACAGTTTTCTCGACGAGGTACGGACTTTATGAGTACCTGGTCATGTCCTTCGGCCTAACCAATGCTCCAGCTCACTTCATGTACTTGATGAACTCGGTATTCATGCCGGAGCTGGACAAGTTTGTCGTGGTCTTCATCGACGACATTCTGGTATATTCCAAGTCGGAGGAGGATCACAAGAAGCATCTGCGTATAGTCTTGCAACGGCTGCGGGATCACAAGTTATACGCAAAATTCAGCAAATGCGAGTTTTGGATATCGCAAGTGCCTTTTCTCGGGCATATCACCTCAGCGGAGGGTATTGCTGCGGACCCGAGCAAGATCACTCAAGTGCTGAATTGGAAATCCCCGAGAACTGTTCACGAGGTACGGAGTTTCCTCGGGCTCGCGGGATATTATCGGAGGCTCATTCCGAACTTCTCGAAGATTGCCAAGCCAATGACAGAGCTGCTGAAGAAGGCTACCAAATATGTTTGGAGTCCAGCATGTGAAGCAGCATTCAAGGCTTTAGTCAAGCACCTGACATCAGCACCGGTTTTGGCGCAGCCAGACACAACAAAACCGTTCGATGTGTACTGCGATGCATCCGGCATTGGGCTCGGATGTGTGCTGATGCAAGACCGAAGAGTGGTAGCGTATGGATCACGGCAGCTTAGAAACCATGAGCAGAATTATCCAACTCACGATTTGGAGCTCGCTGCCGTGATACTTGCACTGAAGATGTGGAGGCACTACCTACTCGGTAACCTCGTACATTTATATACCGACCACAAAAGCCTCAAGTACATATTCACTCAGAAGGAGCTGAACATGAGGCAACGAAGTGTAAGGGTCTCAGTTTTTGACACACATTTGCAGTGTTCATCACCACACCACACACCTCATTTGAGGAAGGATCATGAACACAAATGAAGAGCAAGTAACAATTATCAACATGCTCATTAGAAAACAAACTCACATATTGCAAAAGTGGTATTTCCCATATGTGATATAGATGGGCTGGACATATGAAAACTCCTACACTTTACTAAGGATGTCCATGCTAAGTTTCACCCAAATTCAAAACCCTTTTGAGGTCATTTTGGGTATAGATAGAAAGAGGGCAGTTTGAAACCACATTCAAATTCAAACTGTTTTTATCCCATGAATTTAAAAGTGGGAGGCATATTCTTATTCAGCACATTTTTGTGAGCTCACACACCAATTTTCACTCCATTTGGAGTTGATCTTGACATGAGCTAAGTGGGACGAATTCAAACTTTATTTGAATTCAAAACTGAACTTGTGCTGAGATTCACTCAGACCAAACCCAATTTGAATTCTATTCAATTCAAATGGCTCAGGGGTGAATAATTTGAATCACCAGGGGTATTATGGGGCTCACTGTTTACAACAGTGATTAGGAGTAAATTTCAGAGGTTAAAACCCTCGGTGGGACCCACATGTCATAGAGGGAAGAAGGAGAAACTTGCAACCAAAGTCAGAGTCTCGGTGGGAAATCCCACCGAGCAGCTGTTGGCTGTGTCACCGAGCAGCTAGAGGCGCCACCAGCTGCTTCCCTCTCCGCGCGCTGGCGCCCAGGGCGGCTTGCTCGCGCCCCCATGCGACCGGCACCGCCTCCACTGAGGAGGAGTCGGCCGGCTTTATCTTCTCGCGGGCAAAACCGAGCAGCGGCATTGTTTCTCGCCGCAGCTCTCTGCTCAATCGGGAAAACCAGCAAAACAATCTCCTTTCCTAAGCTGCTAGACAGCCACCGGAGGTCGCGCACCACCCTCCCAACGCCTGGACCACCGGGTTTCGGCCCCTGTTCCCGTGACCAACGACAACCGCTGCAGTTTAGCTGAAGGACGGCGATCGGTCTCACCCGGGCAGCACGCTGCAACCACTTCCACGGCCGAGCAAGGGCGGCAACAGGAGCGCACGGACTCCACACTGCTTCCACCTGAAGCTCAAGCCACGCCGTGAACTCTCGCCGGCGAATTCTCAGTTTTTGCTCCGGCAACTTTAAATTGAGCTTCCGGTACGGTTTCTTTAAATTCACGCTCTATGATCTTTCGGAGGTCATCAAATCCTGCACATAGACGCTGGACTAGCCGGCGATCAAGTTCTTTTCTGCATCTGTGGCGTAAAACTGTCTAGGAGTAACGAACTTCGAGCTCGATCGAGGGCGGTCATGGCGAGCACGATCGGTCACACGGTGCCGACCAACTTGCCGTCATCCCTGAACCCTTTTGGACATCTTGTCGAGCTTCCAAGAGGTACACTGATGCTGTAGGACCATTTGTTCGAGGTGTTGGCGGGTTAGAACCCACGGTCGACGGCGCCGAACCTCAACCGAGGCCGCGGCACGTCGCCGAGCTATTTCTGGTCACCCTCAGCCCGACCTGACACCACCGACGTGTTCCTCGACGTCGACAACCCCCTGGCGGCGAGTTTCAGCCCATGGGAGGTCCGGCAGCGGCGAGCCGGTGAGCTCCGAGTCTGCTCCGGCGAGGTCGGCGGCGCGGGCGCGAGAGAACGGCGGGAGGAAGAAGAAGCCGGCTGGCCCACGTGTCAGCGGCTGAAGAATTTAAATCAGGATCGGGTGTGGCCGGAGATCGGCTGTGCTGGCGTGCAATACCCTGTGAGATCTGGTGTGCCGGACACCTCCGCGCTCGACACGTGTGGTATCCCCGGTGTGCCGGACACCTCCGCGCTCGACACGTGTCCCCACGGGCCCGAGAGTTTAAACTTTTCCCCGATTTTCAGAGTTCATCCAAACTTCAAATCCTCATAACTTTGGCTAGAAAGCTCCAAATTGAGTGAACCAAATTTTGCTGGATTCAGCTCTCTGAGTACTTTCCAGCAAATCAAGTTTCACTTCATGAAATTCCTTAATTCTCCAGAATTAAATCCTCAAAGTTTAAACTGTTAGGAATTTCAACTGGAGAATCCTTTGGAGGAAAATCCTGAAATTTTGCTGGGATGTTCACCAAAATATCCCTGAACTACCATAAAAATTTCAGATCCATTTGAGCTCATTAGATCCACCTAACCGTGTGATTAGTGAAACTGTTCCAGAGAAAATAGAAAATGTTCAGAAACATTTTCTGAATTTTCTCTGAAATTGTTTAGCTCATATCTTTAGCTAGGAACCTTCCAAATTAAGTGAGACCAATTCCACTAGAACCCTCTGAAAAGCTAGTTTTCAGAAAGGCATAGTTTGTTTCATGGAAATCCTTAGAACACCCTAAAAGCCTTCAATTAAGGTCAAGTACATAATTAATTATGGAGGGCTCAAATGAGCTTTGCTGCAACTAAAACTTGACCAAGTCTCTGTTTAGGTTGTAACCAAGCCACAATAAAAGTTTCACAGTCATTAGGTCTGTCCAGCAAATGTTATAGACTTCACAACTTCAAACTTAATACAAATGCATTAAATTAATACATGCATTGTTTCTATCATGTAGTCGCTAAGGTCGAGGAGGAACCCGAAGTCCTAGACTTCGTTACTCCAGAGGAACAGCTAGCCTACGACCAAGAGCAGCAAGGCAAGCTCCGGTTTGCATTAACCTTTTTACAAATTTTTATTGTTTTGAGCACATACTTGTTTCCTTTATTCTGTGCATTAGAGTCTTGTTTGGAAGCCCCACTGCATAGCCAAGAGAACCATGGGTTGGGTTTAGGATTGCAAACCCCGTTAGCTACTGCATTGCTAGGATAGGGTAGGATTCGGTACAAGTCGAGTAGTTGGAACTACTCGCGAGAATAGGCTAGAGGCACATTGCTCGGGTAGAGATAGCACATGATACACATGGCAAGAAAATGAGACCGAGCGGAGAGTAAGGGCAGCAGGACTTTGGGGCCTGTGTGCTGTAGCTCCGCTTGTGTCGATTGAGGACCGAGCCGTGTGCGGGCCTGTTGAACAAGCTAGAACAGTACCGAAGACCTACCGGCTATATGGGAACCGGGAAACTGATGTAATTCGGGTAGCTGGTTATTCAGGCATTGCCCGTCGTTCAGAGGGTAGGTTGAGAGCTTGAGGTGTAAATCGGCTGGCGGCACGGAGATGCGCGTGCAGAGACCTCTTGCTCGGGACGATGGGACCGGTTCAATATTTGGCTAACGGGTGAAAGGTAGTCGCGTACGGCGTCCGTGATGGTTGTTGTAGGCAACATCGAGTACGAGCGTAGGTGACGGGTTGTTCGGGTAACCCTGCAGGTGTAAATCGATTATAATCGCCGTCCCTTGCGGTCAGTGAGTACCACATGTTCACTGTACCATGACGTAGAAAGAACAGGCTAGTTACATGTTAAAATGTTGCTGATTGAAAGCTGGACATTGATTGTTAATGATATGCTGTAGCTTAGAGCTAACTAATGTTCTTTTCAACTTTGGGCAAAGTACATGAGAGAAATGCGTTTCTTGTTTGATTGCGGCTCTATCATGTGCCTTAGCGTAAGGTTCTCCACAACCTGCTGCTAAAACTTGAAAGTAAGGTTCTACTAATTAGGCGAGTCCCTGCAACTGATTTTTACCTCATGTAACCCATTACCCTCATGTAGAAGTTCCATGTTTAGGTGAGACGGGTCAGACTTGCTGAGCCTTCGTGCTCACTGCTTGTGTTTGAAGCTTTTGCAGGGTTCTATGAGGAAGGGACTCCCGAAGAGGAGACGGAACCCCAGGAGGGGAACCCCGTCGAGTGGCAGTCGTGCACGCCGCAGAGTTAGTGTGCGTGTGTGCTAGCAAGGACACGTTCGAGGGCTGAACGTGCACTTGATACTTAGTCTACGCCCGCGAGTGTAGACTGAACTTATTTTGATGCAAACATGTTCATAACTTGTTTATGTAATAAAATTTCGCTTCCGCTTTGTATCTTTGACGTGTGTTATACGGTGCTGTGCAACGCAGCACCCCTCAGCGTGATCCTGGCTCGACAGGACCAAGGGGGTCGTGTCAGCGGGGCATCAGAGCTCGCTTGAGGTTTAACACAGTACAAAGGTCTTCTTTTTCAAAAATCCAGTGAGGAACGAGTTAGTAGCCCGTATAAGGATGTTATTAGCATATAGAAAGTGGCATATTAACCTATTTGTTATGTCAGAAAATCGTGCATCTCGGGACGTTCATGTCTTGGGGGGTGCACGTAAGCGCTGTCCACCAGTGCGCACAAGCTGAAGGGTGGAGCCCCCACGGGTGGCAGGTAACCCGACCCGCTTTGATATCCTCTACGACTCTTCATGTCGTTTGGGGTATTTGAGCAACGTCTGTCCCTGGCGTGCGTGGTGCAACTTGGGAGACCCCGTCACGTGGTCTAAAACGTGAACACGTAACTCAAGGCGTGGTTGGCTTGAGAACATCCGGGCGAGTGATGACGGCCGGGTATACTAACTGTATGGATTCCGGGCTCAGTGTGCAGCCGAGTCTGATGATTGTTTGAGTTTCTGCAGGTAGCCTGACCATGAAATGGTAGACGTGTAGCATCCGTGTGCGAGTGACGAGTAGTGCCACTGAACTAACGAAGCCGGCTAAGTCCGGTATAGGTTTTTCTTTGTGAGGACGTAGTACCGACATAATCTGGTGACGCATCGACGTCACACCCAACTAAATGAACAAATTCATTTAAAAACTTGAAGGTTTTGATCCATAGTAGTAAAACTTGATGTAACTCCTTCCCTTGAACAAGATATTCGAAGTTAACAAGTTTTCAACTTATAGGTTGTTAAGGACAGAGCACTCTGTTTTTAGCTGAATCAAGGCTGAAGTTAATCAGAGGTTAGAGGTTGAGTTCTTTCGAGGTTGGGGTCATATGATACATTTCTGGAAATCTTTGGAAGAGCTTTACAACTTTTCTGTTGAGGTCCAGAGGTGTTTCATCCCTTAACCACTCGAAAAATGCATAGAGTTGAAACTGTCCAGAAAACAGGACAGAGTAAAGACTCTCTGTAGAATCTCTGTAAATTAAGCATAACTTCCTGCATAAAAATCCAAAAATAGAAAATGAGGTAGTTCTGGAAAGCTTATGAGATGGGTTACAACTTCGTAACAGAAAGTTTTGTCATATTAGGAACAGAAGTAACTGGGATTCTTGGATCAAATCAGTACCTAAGGCAGGGAGGTGCTGTCCAATTGTTTCCAGAAATTCTGTTAACTTTGACATCTCATAACTTTTGAACCAGGACAGATCTTAGGCCAAGCAAATACTGGCTGGAAAGCTATTGAAGTTAGCTTTAACTTTGATGTTGAGCTCCAGAATTAGTTTTGCATTTAACATGGCCTAAATCAGGTTGAAATGGAAACTGGTCAGGGCTGTCATGGGAACAGCAGATCAGCAGTCAAATTTGTTTAAAATTTGAACTATGTTTCCAAGTTTTATGGGTTCAATGACATTTCTTATATTATAACTCAATGGTTTACTGTTTAAATAAATATTTGACATTTCTCAAATATATTTTTACAGATGGCAGCAGATAAACAGTTGGAGAACGGGTGGGTAGTTTCCCACTGTTCTGACCGTAGCGGCTACCCGGAAGCATTGTGGCAAATGCTCCAATATTTCGGGTACAATCAGATGCCACAGTACTTCGTCAAGGAAGATGGCGAAGGGGGGAACAAGACGTGGACGATCCATGTCGAGGTTCCTGCAGGACCTACGCCACCCGGTTGGGTGCCATTCACCGTCACGGTGAGAGGAAGACAACCGGAAGGGATGTGGCAAGTGGCAGCCCGTGACACTATGTCACGTTTCTGCCAACTACACGTGCAGGCTATGGAGGGCACTCCATACGCACTCGTTCCGGTGGAGGGACGAGCTCAGCATGTGTGGGAAGAGTGGTACCTGGAAGCAACGGACCCGAGTTGCCCAAGGTACAACCCCGCGGAGGCAAATCTCAGCCTCCAGATGAGGGCGGGAAACACCGTGATGGACAGCCAAGCTGTTCATACGGAGCATCTCGCCACAAAGCTCAAGGAGAGCACAAGCCGTGGAGATCATTTCGAGAGTGCTCACAGCGCACTCCGCAATGTGCTCTTTCCGACGATCAAGCGACTGAATGAAGAACACAATCAGTTGCGTCGTCTGAAGAAGGCAAAGAAGAAGAGCCGTGTTGACATCGCGGCGTTGCAAGAGCTGGTGCAGACCCTAACCCAGCAGAATGAGGACCTTGCTCAAGAGCGGTACGACGCTATCGAGGAAGGACAAGGCTGGGAAGAGGACTACAACCAGGCTATGGACGAGGTGCATGCATTGCAGGACCTCGTACCTCCGGTGTTAGGCGTACCGGTGGTCTTGGGTCTTCCAGCAATGGGAGAACCCGGAATGGGAGAAGAGGTGGTAAATCCAGAGCCACCAGCAGAGGTACCGGAGGAGGATGACCCACAGGAGGTCGAGTTCTACTCCGAGTAGGGGGTTACGGTTGCCAAGTAGGGCAGCCAGGGTAGCGTAACCCAACTTTTGTAATCGGTGACATGTCGTGTAGACAGTAGCGTATGTATAGGTAGTGACGACATGAGCACGACTTCTCGGAGACCCGAGAATAATGTATCTTGTATAAAGTTTATGCTTTATCAATATATGTGAATGTTGTGCAAATTAATCATGTGTCACTTCCATACCTACTGTTGCTTATGGAATTTTAAGTAAGACATGTACTAATTGCTGCTGTTTTGAATTTCAGAATGACGCGTACTCGTGCCAACCCTGACGTTGGGGGTACCAGTCAAGGGGGAGAGACCTCCCAACCACCTCCTGAGGACTCCTCGGGACAGCAACAGCAACAACAAACACCGCCACCGCCACTACCAACGGTTACATTGGCCGACATCGTCGCGGCAATGGCGGGCTCGCATCAGCAACACACAGAGTTGCTGCAGACTCTTATTGCGAATACGTCTCGCCCAGAGAGACGTCAAGAACGTGAGGAGCGTCAACAGAGCTCCTACTCTGACTTCCTGGCAACTCATCCCCCGGTATTCTCAAGGGCGGATGAACCACTTGACGCGGACAACTGGCTCCGCGCCATAGAGATGAAGTTCGGGCTGCTCCAGCTCAGCGAGCAGCGCAAGACTCAGTTCACGGTCCAGCAGCTCCAAGGATCCGCGAGCGCGTGGTGGGCCAGCTTCTGTGCTTCACAGCCCACCGACCGAGTGATGACCTGGACGGAGTTCCGGACGGCCTTCAGGGCCTATCATATACCGCCAGGTTTAATGAGGAGGAAGATGCAGGAGTTCTTACACCTGCAGAAAGGGAGCCGGAACGCGCTGGAATACTCCAGGGCGTTTAACGATCTCGCGCTATATGCGTCGTATCATGCTGATACCGACGAGAAGCGGCGAGACCACTTTTACCAGGGGCTTAACCCGCTCCTGAAGGACAAATTGGTGATGTTCAATCGCGGCAGCCTCAACGACATCATTGATGCTGTGATTGTTCAGGAGGACTCCGGCAAGGAGTTAGCGGCGGCGGAGAGAAAGCGAAGCGCGCCGCAGAGCAGTGGAGAAGGAGGCGGTCCTTCTCAGAAGTTTCGGATGGTGAATCGCCCACCATCAGGTCCACGCTGACAACCACCACAGCGGTCGATGCCGTTCCACAGTCGGCCGTACTCTTCACCGGCATTCCGGCCGGCACTGCCAGCACCACCGCAACCAGAACAGCAGCAGCGGGCGATGCCGCGTGCGTTTGCACCTCAGCAACGCATGCCGGGCTTTCGTCTACCGAGCACTCCACCTGCAGCGGCCACATGTTACAAGTGTGGAAGTCCAGGACACTTCGCGAGCAGTTGCCCGGAGCGGCAAGGTGGCGGAGTGGCACCGCAGTTTCCGGGGAGGAATCAACCCCGGAACCCTACTAATGCGCGGCGGGCAAACCCTAGGCCCGGCACTGTCCACCAACTTGCCATTGAAGACGTGCCGGAGGACGAGCCAATCCTTGCGGGTATGTTCCAACTCCACCAGCATCCCGCTATAGTACTGTTTGATTCAGGCGCCACGCATAATTTTAGTAGCCAAGCTTTCATTGCTAAACACAGTTTGCCAATACTACCCACCGATAGTCCATATTTAATTTGTTCACCGGGTGGGAAGATTTCAGAAAGCGTAATGGTCTCCAAAGCACCATTATGCTTAGCGGGTAGAGTGTACCCCACGTCTCTCATTATCTTAGAGGGACAGAAGGTCGATGTCATCCTAGGGATGTCGTGGTTAACCCGCCACGGCGCTGTTTTAGACACCGTCCTTCGAGTCGTGCACTTAAACTCAGAGGTGCACGGTTCTCACTCATTATTTCTGGACAGTCCGGAAATAAAACTTCCAAGTGTCTATCAAGCCACAACCATCAGATTGGAAGATATTCCAGTGGTCCAAGAATTCCCTGACGTATTCCCGGATGATTTGTCGGGGATGCCACCCGATATAGAGCTGGAGTTCAAGATTGAACTTGCACCGGGAACCATGCCAATATCCTGAAGGCCGTACAAAATGGCGCCCAAGGAGTTGGCTGAACTGATAACTCAGCTCACAGACCTTCTGGAGAAGGGTTTTATTAGGCCGAGCTCCTCGCCATGGCGCTGTTCGGCATTATTTGTCAAGAAGAAGGATGAGACGTTGCGGCTTTGCGTGGACTATCGTCCATTAAATGCCGTAACCATCAAGAACAAGTACCCGTTGCCACGGATCGACATGTTGTTTGATCAGTTGGTCGAAGCAAAGATCTTTTCCAAGATGGATTTAAGATCCGGGTACCATCAGATTAAGATAAGGGCGGAGGACAATCCAAAGACAGCTTTCTCGACAAGGTATGGACTTTATGAGTACCTGGTCATGTCCTTCGGCCTCACCAATGCTCCAGCTCACTTCATGTACTTGATGAACTCGGTATTCATGCCGGAGCTGGACAAGTTTGTCGTGGTCTTCATCGACGACATCCTGGTATATTCCAAGTCGGAGGAAGATCACAAGAAACATCTGCGTATAGTCTTGCAACGGCTGCGGGACCATAAGTTATACGCAAAATTCAGCAAATGCGAGTTTTGGATATCGCAAGTGCCTTTCCTCGGGCATATCATCTCAGCGGAGGGTATCGCTGTGGACCCGAGCAAGATCTCTCCAGTGCTGAATTGGAAATCCCTGAGAACTGTTCACGAGGTACGGAGTTTCCTCGGACTCGCGGGATATTATCGGAGGTTCATTCCGAACTTCTCGAAGATTGCCAAGCCAATGACAGAGCTGCTGAAGAAGGCTACCAAATATGTTTGGAGTCCAGCATGTGAAGCAGCATTCAAGGCTTTAGTCAAGCACCTGACATCAGCACCGGTTTTGGCGCAGCCAGACACAACAAAACCGTTCGATGTGTACTGCGATGCATCCGGCATTGGGCTCGGATGTGTGCTGATGCAAGACCGAAGAGTGGTCGCGTATGGATCACGGCAGCTTAGGAACCATGAGCAGAATTATCCAACTCACGACTTGGAGCTAGCTGCCGTGGTACTTGCACTGAAAATGTGGAGGCACTACCTACTCGGTAACCTCGTACATTTATATACCGACCACAAAAGCCTCAAGTACATATTCACTCAGAAGGAGCTGAACATGAGGCAACGAAGATGGTTAGAACTGATAAAGGATTACGAGATAGAGATCCATTATCATCCGGGCAAGGCAAACGTAGTGGCAGATGCGCTGAGCCGCAAGTCACACGTCAACAATCTGACCATCACACCGTTGGAAGAGAGCGAACCACCACTACATGTGATTCCATACGGAGCTCTCTACAACCTAGCTTTGATCCCCACCATCCGTGAAGAGATAGCGGCAGCCCAGAAGAATGACAAGGGCATGTCACATTTGCGGAGACGTGTAGATAGTGGGGAGCTGAAATGTTTCCGGAAAGACGGAGACGGCGTCCTATGGTTCAAGGACCGGATTGTCGTACCCCGTAACCCGGAACTACGGAAGATCTTTGATGAGGCTCACTTATCAAAGCTCTCTATTCACCCCGGCAGCAACAAGATGTATCAAGAACTCAGAAGCAAGTTTTGGTGGACACGGATGAAGCGAGAGACTGCAAAATACGTGTCCGAGTGTGATACATGTCGAAGGGTGAAGGCAGACCACATGCGGAAACCGGGACTGCTACAACCACTGGGCGTTCCTGCCTGGAAGTGGGAGGACGTGAGCATGGATTTCATCGTCGGTTTACCCACCACCTTGCAGAAACATGATTCTGTGTGGGTGATCGTCGATCGGCTCACCAAAGTTGCCCATTTCATCCCGGTCAACACCAACTACAACGCCAAGAAGTACGCTGAACTGTACATCTCACGGATCCTATGCTTATACGGCGTACCCCGTACTATCATATCGGATCGGGGCACTTTATTTGTGTCCCGTTTTTGGGAGCAGCTACACGCTGCCTTGGGGACGAAGCTAATCCGTAGTTCAGCATACCACCCGCAGACGGATGGGCAAACTTAGCGGGTAAATCAAATCTTAGAAGACATGCTACGAGCTTGCGCTATCAACCACGGCAAGAATTGGGATGATCACTTGCCGTTAGCCGAGTTCTCGTACAACAATGGTTATCAAGCCAGCATCACACCATTGAACTGGTGTGAGTCTGGCGAAAGGGTTACCTTCGGGATTGACCTTGTCAACAACATGGAAGAAAAGGTTCGACTGATTCAAGCGAACCTAAAAGCCGCTCAATCCCGACAGAAACAGTATGCGGACCGGAGAAGGCGCCCATTACAATTCGAAGTTGGAGAGCACGTATATCTACGGGTATCTCCAATGAAGGGCGTAAACAGATTTGGGGTGAGAGGAAAGTTGGCACCCCGATTCATCGGTCCATTCCAGATTACCGAAAGATGTGGGTCAGTGGCATACCGGCTGACATTACCAGAAGCACTTTCTGGTGTGCACGACATCTTTCACATTTCACACCTGAGGAAGTGTCACAAGCTATCAACTACCATTCAGCTGGAAGACATTGAAGAACTGCAACCGGATCTCACCTATCGGGAGGAACCGGTGCAGATTATTGATGAAAAGGCCCGAACCACACGCAACCGTACGTTGTGGTTCTACAAGGTTCTATGGAGTAATCACTCCATGGACGAAGCGACATGGGAGAGCGAAGAATTCCTTCGCACTAACTACCCCGAATTTTTCACGTCGCATATCCGGTAATTTTCAACCGTCCTCTCTCTCATTTTCACCTTATAATCTCGGGACGAGATTCTTTTAAGGGGGGAGGAATGTAAGGGTCTCAGTTTTTGACACACATTTGCAGTGTTCATCACCACACCACACACCTCATTTGAGGAAGGATCATGAACACAAATGAAGAGCAAGTAACAATTATCAACATGCTCATTAGAAAACAAACTCACATATTGCAAAAGTGGTATTTCCCATATGTGATATAGATGGGCTGGACATATGAAAACTCCTACACTTTACAAAGGATGTCCATGCTAAGTTTCGCCCAAATTCAAAACCCTTTTGAGGTCATTTTGGGTATAGATAGAAAGAGGGCAGTTTGAAACCACATTCAAATTCAAACTGTTTTTATCCCATGAATTTAAAAGTGGGAGGCATATTCTTATTCAGCACATTTTTGTGAGCTCACACACCAATTTTCACTCCATTTGGAGTTGATCTTGACATGAGCTAAGTGGGACGAATTCAAACTTTATTTGAATTCAAAACTGAACTTGTGCTGAGATTCACTCAGACCAAAACCAATTTGAATTCTATTCAATTCAAATGGCTCAGGGGTGAATAATTTGAATCACCAGGGGTATTATGGGGCTCACTGTTTACAACAGTGATTAGGAGTAAATTTCAGAGGTTAAAACCCCGGGTGGGACCCACATGTCATAGAGGGAAGAAGGAGAAACTTGCAACCAAAGTCAGAGTCTCGGTGGGAAATTCCACCGAGCAGCTGTCGGCTGTGCCACCGAGCAGCTACCAGCGCCACCAGCTGCTTCCCTCTCCGTGCGCTGCCGCCCAGGGTAGCTTGCTCGCGCCCCCATGCGACCGGCACCGCCTCCACTGAGCAGGAGTCGGCCGGCTTTATCTTCTCGCGGGCAAAACCGAGCAGCGGCATTGTTTCTCGCCGCAGCTCTCTGCTCAATCGGGAAAACCAGCAAAACAATCTCCTTCGTTCCTAAGCTGCTAGACAGACACCGGAGGTCGCGCACCACCCTCCCAACGCCTGGACCACTGGGTTTCGGCCCCTGTTCCCATGACCAACGACGACCGCCGCAGTTTAGCTGAAGGACGGCGATCGGTCTCACGCGGGCAGCACGCTGCAACCACTTCCACGGCTGAGCAAGGGCGGCAACAGGAGCGCACGGACTCCACACTGCTTCCACCTGAAGCTCAAGCCACGCCGTGAACTCTCGCCGGCGAATTCTCAGTTTTTGCTCCGGCAACCTTAGATTGAGCTTCTGGTACGGTTTCTTTAAATTCACGCTCTATGATCTTTCGGAGGTCATCAAATCCTGCACATAGACGCTGGACTAGCCGGCGATCAAGTTCTTTTCTGCATCCGTGGCGTAAAACTGTCTAGGAGTAACAAATTTCGAGCTCGATCGAGGGCGGTCATGGCGAGCACGATCGGTCACACGGTGCCGACCAACTTGCCGTCATCCCTGAACCCTTTTGGACACCTTGTCGAGCTTCCTAGACGTACACTGATGCTGTAGGACCGTTTGTTCGAGGTGTTGGCGGGTTAGAACCCACGGTCGACGGCGCCGAACCTTAACCGAGGCCGTGGCACGTCGCCGAGCTATTTCCGGTCACCCTCAACCCGACCTGACACCACCGACGTGTTCCTCGACGTCGACAACCCCCTGGCGGCGAGTTTCAGCCCATGGGAGGTCCGGCAGCGGCGAGCCGGTGAGCTCCGAGTCTGCTCCGGCGAGGTCGGCGGCACGGGCGTGAGAGAACGGCGGGAGGAAGAAGAAGCCGGCTGGCCCACGTGTCAGCGGCTGAAGAATTTAAATCGGGATCGGGTGTGGCCGGGGATCGGCTGTGCTGGCGCGCAATACCCTGTGAGCTCCGGTGTGCCGGACACCTCCGTGCTCGACACGTGTGGTATTCCCGGTGTGCCGGACACCTCCGCGCTCGACACGTGTCCCCACGGGCCCGAGAGTTTAAACTTTTCCCCGATTTTCAGAGTTCATCCAAACTTCAAATCCTCATAACTTTGGCTAGAAAGCTCCAAATTGAGTGAACCAAATTTTGCTGGATTCAGCTCTCTGAGTACTTTCCAGCAAATCAAGTTTCACTTCATGAAATTCCTTAATTCTCCAGAATTAAATCCTCAAAGTTTAAACTGTTAGGAATTTCAACTGGAGAATCCTTTGGAGGAAAATCCTGAAATTTTGCTGGGATGTTCACCAAAATATCCCTGAACTACCATAAAAATTTCAGATCCATTTGAGCTCATTAGATCCACCTAACCGTGTGATTAGTGAAACTGTTCCAGAGAAAATAGAAAATGTTCAGAAACATTTTCTGAATTTTCTCTGAAATTGTTTAGCTCATATCTTTAGCTTGGAACCTTCCAAATTAAGTGAGACCAATTCCATTAGAACCCTATGAAAAGCTAGTTTTCAGAAAGGCATAGTTTGTTTCATGGAAATCCTTAGAACACCCTAAAAGCCTTCAATTAAGGTCAAGTACATAATTAATTGTGGAGGGCTCAAATGAGCTTTGCTGCAACTAAAACTTGACCAAGTCTCTGTTTAGGTTGTAACCAAGCCACAATAAAAGTTTCACAGTCATTAGGTCTGTCCAGCAAAGGTTATAGACTTCACAACTTCAAACTTAATACAAATGCATTAAATTAATACATGCATTGTTTCTATCATGTAGTCGCTAAGGTCGAGGAGGAACCCGAAGTCCTAGACTTCGTTACTCCGGAGGAACAGCTAGTCTGCGACCAAGAGCAGCAAGGCAAGCTCCGGTTTGCATTAACCTTTTTACAAATTTTTATTGTTTTGAGCACATACTTGTTTCCTTTATTCTGTGCATTAGAGTCTTGTTTGGAAGCCCCACTGCATAGCCAAGAGAACCATGGGTTGGGTTTAGGATTGCAAACCCCGTTAGCTACTGCATTGCTAGGATAGGGTAGGATTCGGTACAAGTCGAGTAGTTGGAACTACTCGAGAGAATAGGCTAGAGGCACATTGCTCGGATAGAGATAGCACATGATACACATGGCAAGAAAATGAGACCGAGCGGAGAGTAAGGGCAGCAGGACTTTGGGGCCTGTGTGCTGTAGCTCCGCTTGTGTCAATTGAGGACCGAGCCGTGTGCGGGCCTGTTGAACAAGCTAGAACAGTACCGAAGACCTACCGGCTGTATGGGAACCGGGAAACTGATGTAACTCGGGTAGCTGGTTATTGAGGCATTGCCCGTCGTTCAGAGGGTAGGTTGAGAGCTTGAGGTGTAAATCGGCTGGCGGCACGGAGATGCGCGTGCAGAGACCTCTTGCTCGGGACGATGGGACCGGTTCAATATTTGGCTAACGGGTGAAAGGTAGTCGCGTACGGCGTCCGTGATGGTTGTTGTAGGCAACATCGAGTACGGGCGTACGTGACGGGTTGTTCGGGTAACCCTGCAGGTGTAAATCGATTATAATCGCCGTCCCTCGTGGTCAGTGAGTACCACTTGTTCACTGTACCGTGACGTAGAAAGAACAGGCTAGTTACATGTTAAAATGTTGCTGATTGAAAGCTGGACATTGATTGTTAATGATATGCTGTAGCTTAGAGCTAACTAATGTTCTTTTCAACTTTGGGCAAAGTACATGAGAGAAATGCGTTTCTGGTTTGATTGCGGCTCTCTCATGTGCCTTAGCGTAAGGTTCTCTACAACCTGCTGGTAAAACTTGAAAGTAAGGTTCTACTAATTAGGCGAGTCCCTGCAACTGATTTTTACCTCATGTAACCCATTACCCTCATGTAGAAGTTCCATGTTTAGGTGAGACGGGTCAGACTTGCTGAGCCTTCATGCTCACTGCTTGTGTTTGAAGCTTTTGCAGGGTTCTATGAGGAAGGGACTCCCGAAGAGGAGACGGAACCCCAGGAGGGGAACCCCGTCGAGTGGCAGTCGTGCACGCCGCAGAGTTAGTGTGCGTGTGTGCTAGCAAGGACACGTTCGAGGGCTGAACGTGCACTTGATACTTAGTCTACGCCCGCGAGTGTAGACTGAACTTATTTTGATGCAAACATGTTCATAACTTGTTTATGTAATAAAATTTCGCTTCCGCTTTGTACCTTTGACGTGTGTTATATGGTGCTGTGCAACGCAGCACCCCTCAGCGTGATCCTGGCTCGACAGGACCAAGGGGGTCGTGTCACGAAGATGGTTAGAATTGATAAAGGATTACGAAATAGAGATCCATTATCATCCGGGCAAGGCAAACGTAGTGGCTGATGCGCTGAGCCGCAAGTCACACGTCAACAATCTGACCATCACACCGTTGGAAGAGAGCGAACCACCACTACATGTGATTCCACACGGAGCTCTCTACAACCTAGCTTTGATCCCCACCATCCATGAAGAGATAGCGGCAGCCCAGAAGAATGACAAGGGCATGTCACATTTGCGGAGACGTGTAGACAGTGGGGAGCTGAAGTGTTTCCGGAAGGACGGAGACGGCGTCCTATGGTTCAAGGACCGGATTGTCGTACCCCGAAACCCGGAACTACGGAAGAAGATCTTTGATGGGGCTCACTTATCAAAGTTCTCTATTCACCCCGGCAGTAACAAGATGTATCAAGAACTCAGAAGAAAGTTTTGGTGGACACGGATGAAGCGCGAGGTTGCAAAATACGTGTCCGAGTGTGATACATGTCGAAGGGTGAAGGCAGATCATATGCGGAAACCGGGACTGCTGCAACCACTGGGCATTCCTGCCTGGAAATGGGAGGATGTGAGCATGGACTTCATCGTCGGTTTACCCACCACCTTGAAGAAACATGATTCTGTGTGGATGATCATCGATCGGCTTACCAAAGTTGCCCATTTCATCCCGGTCAACACCAACTACAACGCCAAGAAGTATGCTGAACTGTACATCTCACGGATCCTATGCTTGTACAGCGTACCCCAAACCATCATATCGGATCGGGGCACTTTATTTGTGTCCCGTTTTTGGGAGCAGCTGCACGCTGCCTTGGGGACGAAGCTGATCCGTAGTTCAGCATACCACCCGCAGACGGATGGACAAACCGAGCGGGTAAATCAGATCCTAGAAGACATGCTACGAGCTTGCGCTATCAACCACGGCAAGAATTGGGATGATCACTTGCCGTTAGCCGAGTTCTCGTACAATAATGGGTACCAAGCCAGCATCAATATGGCACCTTATGAGGCGCTATACGGTAGGAAGTGTCGCACACCATTGAACTGGTGTGAGTCTGGCGAAAGGGTCACCTTCGGGATTGACCTCGTCAACAACGCGGAAGAAAAGGTTCGACTGATTCAAGCGAACCTAAAAGCCGCTCAATCCTGTCAGAAACAATATGTGGACCGGAGAAGGCACCCATTACAATTCGAAGTTGGAGATCACGTATACCTACGGGTGTCTCCAATGAAGGGCGTAAACCGATTTGGGGTGAGAGGAAAGTTGGCACCCCGATTCATCGGTCCATTCCAGATTACTGAAAGATGTGGATCAGTGGCATACTGGCTGGAATTACCAGAAGCACTTTCCGGTGTGCACGACGTCTTTCACATTTCCCAGCTGAGGAAGTGTCTCAAGCTATCAACTACCGTTCAGCTGGAAGACATTGAATAACTGCAACCGGATCTCACCTATCGGGAGGAACCGGTGCAGATTATCGATGAAAAGGCCCGAACCACACGCAACCGTACGTTGTGGTTCTACAAGGTTCTATGGAGTAATCACTCCATGGACGAAGCGACATGGGAGAGTGAAGAATTTCTTCGCGCTATCTACCCCGACTTTTTCACGTCGCATATCCGGTAATTTTTCCACCGTCCTCTCTCTCATTTTCACCTTATAATCTCGGGACGAGATTCTTTTAAGGGGGGAGGAATGTAAGGGCCTCAGTTTTTGACACATATTTGAAGTGTTCATCACCACACCACACACCTCATTTGAGGAAAGATGATGAACACAAATGAAGAGCAAGTAACCACCATCAACATGCTCATTAGAGAACAAACTCACACATTGCAAAAAGTGGTATTTCCCACATGTGATATAGGTGGGCTGGACATATGAAAACTCCTACACATTGCTAAGGATGTCCATGCCAAGTTTCACCCAAATTCACAACCTTTTTGAGGTCATTTTGGGTATAGTTAGAAAGAGGGTAGTTTGAAACCATATTCAAATTCAAACTGTTTTTATCCCATGAATTTAAAAGTGGGAGGCATATTCTTACTCAGCACATTTTTGTGAGCTCACACACCAGTTTTCACTCCATTTGGAGTTGATCTTGACATGAGCTAAGTGGGGGAAATTCAAACTTTATTTGAATTTCAAACTGAACTTGTGCTGAAATTCATTCAAACCAAACCTCATTTGAACTCTGATCAATTCAAATGGCTCATGGTTGTATAATTTGAATTACCAGGGGTACTATGGGGCTCACTGTTTACAACAGTGATTAGGAGTAAATTTCAGAGGTTAAAACTGGAAGTGGGACCCACATGTCAGCCACCACTTCAACTCAAACCGACTGAAATTCTCTCACTCGGTTAACCGAGCCGTCGCTGCGATCGCCACCGAGGGCAGCCGCCGCGCCAGCATCTGCTTGCCCACGCGCGGGCGTGAGGCGGTGCAGAGCCTTATTAAGGCTCCTGCCCCCCTCCTCAGCCGAGGCATCGCCGTTTTTTCCCCGCAAGAACTCAGCGCCGGCCGAAGTTTTCCGCAGCTCGGAATCGATCGGAGAGCGCCGATCACAGCTTCCTCCGCCCCCTCCAGAGCCCTAGCAAGGTACTAGAGACCTTCCTCCGTCTTCCCCGCGGCTAGAATTCAGTAGAAACCGATTGATATCGGCTGTGCCGAAAGATCAATTCGGTGACTTAGAACCGCCGCACCTCGGGCTTCTGTGGACAGCCCAGCCAGGGGGTTGTCATGCCCGAACCAAGACACCCTTGGACGCGCTGGTGACCAGTGCTGCTCACCCCCGAGCCACAGCTCGAGTGGTTGCTCACCGGCGGCGAATTTCCAATTTTCCCCTTTCTGTGTGCAGCACGACCCTCGGGTGCGATTCTGTCGAATTCGTGCTCTAGAAAGGATTAGAGGTCCTCGATCCGCTCTCACACAAACTAGACACGGTAACGCACAAGTTGCCTTCACAACCCTTGGCCGGAGAACCTCTGTACCCGCCGTAATTCGAGGTTTACCAATGGCGGAGTAAACGGGAGGCATCGGGCGCACGGTGAGGACCTACTTCGGGCCTTCCCCGAGCTGCCTCAAGCTCAAGTCGACCTTCCCTGAGGTCCACTGATGCTTCCCGACCGGTTCCTCGAGTAGTTGAGGTGCTAGGGAAGTCAGCCGACATGGCCGAAGTCTTTCCGAGGTGGCGGCTCGTCGCCGACCATGCACCAGCCATTGTCATGAGCAGCTGACCCCAGAATCCTGTTCCCCGAGTGAAAGTAGGCAGGGGCGGCCAAAATCGTGAAGTTTGGAGCGGTACAGAAGCCGGCGGCGAGCTCTCCGGCGAGGTCCCTCGGCGGTGGAGCGAGGGCGTCGCGAGGTTGAAGAAAGGGGTGGACCCCAGCTGTCAGCGGCCGATATTTTGAATCGGGATCGGGCTGCGGCCGGGATCAGGTGTGCTGGCACGCAAAATCCTTGTGGGCCACGGTGTGCTGTCGCCTCGACGTGCGACGCGTGTCCCCTGGGCCCACGCGCGAGTTTAAACTTTTCCCCGATTTTCAGATTTCCTTCAAATTTCAAATCCTCATAACTTTGGCTAGAAAGCTCCAAATCGAGTGAACCAAATTTTTCTGGATTCAGCTCTCTGAGTACTTTCCAGCAAATCAAGTTTCACTTCATGAAAATCCTTAATTCTCCAGAATTAATTCCTCAAAATTTAAAATGTTTGGAATTTAACTGGAGAATCCTTTGGAGGAAAATCCTGAAATTTTGCTGGGATGTTCACCAAAATATCTCTGAACTACCATAAAAATTTCAGATCCATTTGAGCTCATTTGATCCACCTAATGGTGTGATTAGTGAAACTGTTCCAGAGAAAATAGAAAATGTTCAGAAACATTTTCAGAATTTTTCCTGAAATTGTTTAGCTCATATCTTTAGCTAGGAACCTTCAAATTAAGTGAAACCAACTCCATTAGAACCCTCTAAAAATCTAGTTTTCAGAAAGTCATAGTTTGTTTCATGAAAATCCTTAGAACACCCTAAAGGCCTTCAATTAAGGTCAAGTGCCTAATTAATTGTAGAGGGCTCAAATGAGCTTTACTGCAACTAAAACTTGACCAAGTCTGTACCTAGGTTGTAACCAAGCCACAGTAAAAGTTTCACAGTCATTAGGCTTGTCTAGCAAGAGTTATAGACTTCACAAGATTAAAAGTAAATACAAATACATTTAAATTAATACATATGTTGCTTCTATCATGTAGTCGCTAAGGTCGAGGAGGAACCCGAGGTCCTAGACTTTGTAACTCCGGAGGAGCAGCTAGCCTACGACCAAGAGCAGCAAGGCAAGCTCCAGATTGCATTAACCTTTTTGCAAATTTTTATTGTTTTGAGCACATACTTGATTATTTTATTCTTTGCATTAGAGTCTTGTTTGGAAACCCAACTGCATAGCCAAGAAAACCATGGGTTGGGTTTAGGATGGCAAACCCCGTTAGCTACTGCATTGCTATGATAGAGTTGGATTCGGTACAAGTCGAGTAGTTGGAACTACTCGTGAGCATAGGCTAGAGGCACTCGACTCGGGTAGTGATAGCACATGAAACACATGGCAAGAAAATGAGACCAAGCGGAGAGTAAGGGCAGCAGGACTTTGGAGCCTGTGTGCTGTAGCTCCGCTTGTGTCGATTGAGGACCGAGCCGTGTGCGGGCCTGTTGAACAAGCTAGAACAGTACTGAAGACCTACCGGCTATATGGGAACCAGGAATCTGATGTAACTCGGGTAGCTGGGTATATAGGCATTGCCCGTCGTTTAGAGGGTAGGTTGAGAGCTTGAGGTGTAAATCGGCTGGCGGCACTGAGATGCGCGTGCAGAGACCTCTTGCTCGGGACGATGGGACCGGTTCAATATTTGGCTGACGGGCGAAAGGTGGTTGCGTACGGCGTCCGTGATGGTTGTTGTAGGCAACATCGAGTACGGGCGTACGTGACGGGTTGTTCGGGTAACCCTGCAGGTGTAAATCGATTATAATCGCCGTCCCTCGCGGTCAGTGAGTACCACTTGTTCACTGTACCGTGACGTAGAAAGAACAGGCTAGTTACATGTTAAAATGTTGCTGATTGAAAGATGGACTTGATTGCTTATGATTTGCTGTAGATTAGAGCTAACTAAAGTTCATTTCAACTTTGGGCAAAGTACATGAGAGAAATGCGTTTCTTGTTTGATTGCGGCTCTCTCATGTGACTTAGCGTAAGGTTCTCCACAACCTGCTGCTAAAACTTGAAAGTAAGGTTCTACTAATTAGGCGAGTCCTTTGCAAATGATTTCACCTCATGTACCCATCACCCCCTCATGTGGAAGTTCCATGTTTAGATGAGACGGGTCAGACTTGCTGAGCCTTCGTGCTCACTGCTTGTGTTTGAAGCTTTTGCAGGGTTCTATGAGGAGGGGACTCCCGAAGAGGAGACGGAACCCCAGGAGGGGAACCCCGTCGAGTGGGAGTCGTGCACGCCGCAGAGTTAGTGTGCGTGTGTGCTAGCAAGGACACGTTCAAGGGCTGAACGTGCACTTGATGCTTAGTCTACGCCCGCGAGTGTAGACTGAACTTATTTTGATGTAAACATGTTCATAACTTGTTTATGTAATGAAATTTCGCTTCCGCTTTGTACCTTTGACGTGTGTTATCCGGTGCTGTGCAACGCAGCACCCCTCAGCGTGATCCTGGCTCGACAGGACCTTTGGGGCCGTGTCAATATATGTATGTTTAAAAGTGCATGTAGGCAAAAAATCAACACATCTAGGGTAACCACAACACTTAGAAATGTGAATGACTTCCATATGTATGTATGTGTGTTTTGCATGAAGTGAAAGTGTGGACTATGGCTTATGGATTGTTGGTTTCTTTTGCTATGTGTATTGGCATGAGTAGAACCTGCCCCAGAGCAAGTTCTCCCCTTCCAAGACCAAGACTTTCCATTCTCAGAGCAGCAGGAAGAAGGCAAGTGTCCTTGACCAGTTTGATCCTATACTAGGGTGTGTAGATAGAATTATTTGCATTGTCAATTGAAATATGAAACCCATGCTAGGAAGTTTCTCTAGAATTGCATTACCTTGTTTCCTTGTAGCTTGGGTTGGGATTTATTTTATTATATCATTTATTTATATGCTTATGATTAGCCATGCTTAGAATGGGATAATTTGGATATGAGATCAATAATTTATTTACCTTACTCTTGAATGAGATATTATGAGTTATGTAGAGGTAGGGATCGAGGCAAGTTGGATGACTTGGTTGGTGCTGGGTGCACGAGACTCGGGTTTGTGTTTAGTACTTGCCTGGATCCTAAGGACCGGTTCATGGAGCATGTAACCTGGCTTTACCATGCCAACCACATGCTGAGATGGGGCAGCTTGGCCAATTAATTAGGTGTATCTCCGGCGTAGTAGGGTGTTTTGGATGGTGCGGGGAATAGGTGTCAGCTGGACTACCATATGAACTGCAAGGCTCAAGAGGGGGCCACTACAGCGGGGTTGGAGCCTCTTGTATGCTGTTAGGGGCGAAACCTCAGTGGGCCCATGCTCGTCGGGAATGCCTTTGTAAAGGTCTCGTAGTGATCACCTGGCTACACACCTGGGAAGTGTGAATGTGGTTCGCGGCCACTGGCATAATGGAGGTTCTTTTAGTCCACCCGGCAACGGGGGATGAAATCACTACATGTGGGTACAGTGGTGCAAACTCTGCAGAGTCAAAACTTTCATGACAGCTGTGCTCACGGTCAAGAGCGGCTTGGACTTATTCATGATTAGAGGATGATGAATTTGGAAGTTGAGGATGTTAAGCGGGGAGCTTGACATTGGATATGATGTTATGGTTACTTGATTTTGATGATGGGATGGGAGATTGGGACCATTTCACCTGTGTAGTAATGTAGGTGCTTAATAAGCTATGGTGACAGTTATTAATTGCATAGTGCTTTAACCATGAGTCAACCTCTCCTTGCTCTAGCCATGCATGACATAACTTTCCCACACTTGCTGAGTACCCATGGTACTCAAACTTGCTTTTCTATTGGTTTATAATGCTGCTCAGGTCAAGAGAATGATGTGGTGTTTAATGACCAAGACTTTGGTACCGAGGAAGGATTCTAGGTTCACGGAGTCCCCCGGGCAACGCCTGTGACGGAGCCCACAAGATTTATATTCCGCTGCTGTTTTATTTACATGTCATGAACTTATTATCGTCCATAGAGACGTATGCTATGTAAGATTTATTTATATTCAACACCTGGCTTGTAATAAATGATGCTTCACTATTTGTCATCACCTTTCCAATGGTGTATCACAGGATCCTTAAGGATTTTTCTAGAGGAAGTTATGGCTTAAAAACAGAAAGGTCCAGAGAGGTTTTTCTGCTGTCCTGGTTCTGAACAGTTTGCCTTCATCTGGACTTTTCACCAACTTATCGTGTGATTTTGCTCTGGAGGTCTACAAGAAAGTTGTAGAGCACTTAAAAATATTCCCAGAACTGTATCATACACCTTAATTGGTTAAAGATACTCAGGGTTATGCTCTGTTAAAATCCAGCAAAAATTGCTGCCAGAAACAGAGCACTCTGTTTTTGAAATCCTTGAAACCTAAACCTTCCCTCATTTGAATCTTAGCTCAAAATAAGAGTTCAGTAACTAAGACTTGTTTCAAACTTCCATTTTTAGTTGAAAGTTAGTTCATGAATTATTTCTTCATAGGGACGGAGTTATTAAGTGTAGGTGTCGATGCACTGTAAGAAGCATGTCGGTACTACATAGCCTCACCAAAGAAAATCCTAAATCGGCTTATACCGGCATATCCGTTTAATAAGTGGCACTAAGACGATCACTCGCAAACGTGTACTACACGGGATACGTACATGGTTAGTACCTGCAGAAGAACACTCAATAGTGGTGCACTCAATGGTTGTTTCATTTCAGGCAGTTCCATATTTGAAAATAAATACAAACGCCTGTATCATTGCCATACGGCCGTCCTTGAGTTAAGTCACGTCTCAAGGTACGTGATCGTGTTTCAACACCACACGATGGGGAACCCGAGTAGAGCGCGAACGGGTCGTCATGGTTGGGAATTGTATCAACCCAACAGATACAACCTACTGCCCTGCAGGGCACGCCGTTGGCAAGCGCTGCATATGTCCTCCTGGGCTATTTCCAGACGAACACACTCTCGCGTTACTGACCACGCGATGGGGTCTCCACTTACTTGCCTAATGCACGCTAAGGATCAGCGTTTCATATGAACTCAGTAACATGAAGAGTCCAAGAGTCTCATATTTACATCTCACACCAAGCTGTGAGATCTATCCCTGAACCACTTTCCTCGTCAGGGGAGCTAACCGAAATTGAACCGCTTTCGGTGGCGTTCCTTACCATTCTTACCAGACGTAAGTGCGTCGTTACATAATGAAAATACAGAATTAAAACACATATGTTAGTCTTGCCACTTTAAGTAACTACACTACTATAGTCCTTATGTGGGCCTAATATCGTTTCCTCACCGTATCCTAAGTTTTTGGTCATAATACGATCCTTATTCCGTGTGCCATTACCAATGCGGCTCTGATACCACGCTGAGAGGGCCCGCCATCCCGATCACTCACGGGGATGGGGCACCTCGCCCGGGAATAGCATTGGGTGGTGTCGTGCGATGCTGCACCCAACAGCACACATAATAAAGCGTCATATTACATAAAACAAAAGGAAGCTTACAAAGTGTTGATTTCACAAATACTTCCCAACATAATCTACAGCGGAAGAATATTACAACTCACGTTTCATACCTATGCTAAGCAATAGAGAAGGTGTCCAGCCTGCGGACCCTCATCACTAGCAACACTATCACACTAGAAGCGGCAGGGTTGCCATGAGTTCACCACTCAGAGAGCTCCGAGTCTCATCAGGCACCCGTACATCTCAGCGTACAGTTATTACCTGCAAAACAACTTATGCAGTATCTGTGAGCACAAAGCTCAGCAAGACTGACCCGTCACCCTAGTCATGAAACTCTACATGATGAAACTAGAGGGCTGATTATAGCAGTTTGCACAAACGATGAACTTGAGCTAAAGGAGAGTCCTTACTTCAAGTTTTAAGCAACTTTTATAGCCCTCGCGCAACTTACATCGAGACTCCACAATCACACAAGAAACGCTTTATCCCGATGTGACTTGCCCGAGGTGAAAGTAACTTTAGTGAGCTATTCTAGACTCGTACAGACCTTACACCATTAACGTCGAGACTCCACAATCAAACAAGAAACGCTTTGCCTCGACGCTACTAGCCCAAGATGGAAATTTAATTTAGTGAAGTGTTGGCCGTTCCTCATCTCCATTACGAGGATTACTCACGAAGCTGTAACACCCCAAATTTTGATTTAAAACTCTAAACCATGTTTAGAGGGGAATTTAAAAATTTTTGGACGTGTTGCATGTTTTGCAAAAATTCAAATTCAAACTGGAATTCAAATTATACTCAAAACAGAAAAGAAATGGAAAAAGAAAAAGAGAAAACGGGAAAAAACTGGCCAGTGGGCCGAAACCCGCAAGTGGTGAAGCCATCACCATGGAAGTGGACTCCACACTCGAGCAAGACATACGCGAGGGTCAAAAGAATGATGAGAGGATACAAGAGATCAGACAGCTCATCAAGGAAAATAAAGCTCCTGGTTTTAGAGAGGATGAACAAGGAACGGTGTGGCACGGGAAAAGGATCTGCGTGCCAGAAGTAAAGGAGATCTGTGAATTAATTTTGAAGGAGGCTCACGATTCCGACTATTCCATTCATCCTGGGAGTACGAAGATGTACCATGACCTCAAGAGCAGGTATTGGTGGTATGGCATGAAGCGAGATGTCGCGGAACATGTTGCCCTATGTGACACATGTCAGTTGGTGAAAGCAGAACATCAACGACCCGCGGGATTGCTGCAACCACTCAAAGTGCCTGAATGGAAGTGGGAAGAAATCAGCATGGATTTTATCGTGGGATTGCCTAGGACCCAATCCGGGTATGATTCAATATGGGTCATTATTGATAGGCTAACCAAGGTAGCTCATTTCATCCCTGTGAAAGAAAGCTACAGCGGATCCAAATTGGCAGAATTGTACATGTCAAGGATTGTGTGTTACCATGGAGTGCCAAAGAAGATAGTGTCGGACTGAGGGACACAGTTCACCTCGAGGTTTTGGCAGAAGTTGCATGAAACCATGGGAACCCATCTGAACTTCAGCTCTGCCTATCATCCCCAAACTGACGGGCAGACGGAGAGAACCAATCAGATCCTTGAAGATATGTTAAGGGCATGTGCACTCAAAAACAATAGAAGTTGGGACAAGAACTTACCGTATGCGGAGTTTTCCTATAACAACAGCTATCAAGCTAGTATGAAGATGTCACCGTTTGAAGCTTTGTATGGAAGGAAGTGCAGAACTCCCCTATTTTGGAACCAAACAGGAGAAAGTAAAGTGTTTGGTCCAGAAGTGCTACAAGAAGCCGAGGCAAAGGTGAGGGAGATTCGCAACAACTTGAGGATAGCACAAACACGCTAGAAGAGTTATGCTGATGTACGAAGAAGAGAGCTCGTTTTC
Source organism: Neostapfia colusana (assembly GCA_030760725.1). Lineage (NCBI taxonomy): Eukaryota > Viridiplantae > Streptophyta > Magnoliopsida > Poales > Poaceae > Neostapfia > Neostapfia colusana. The sequence continues at coordinate 29,661,612 of JASWHV010000005.1, read as the reverse complement.
AACGTGGGAGACTATGTTTATCTCAAGGTGTCCCCTATCAGAGGACTTTGTCGGTTCAAGGTGAAAGGGAAGTTGTCACCTCGATACATCGGACCCTGTCAAGTTTTGGAAAGAAAAGGCGAAGTGGCGTACCAACTAGAGTTACCGGTTCATCTATCGGACGTGCACGATGTATTCCATGTGTCACAACTCAAGAAATGCCTGAGGACGCCTGAAGAGGTGTTACCCATGAATGAAGTGGATGTAGCTGAAGATTTGTCTTATACCGAGCAACCCTACAAGATTTTGGAGACAATGGAACGCCTCACCAGAAATAAAAGAATCCGTATGTGCAAGGTGCAGTGGAAGCATCACTCAGAAGAGGAAGCCACCTGGGAACGGGAAGATGAGCTCAAGGCACCATTTCCGGAATTGTTTTCTTAGAAACACCAATCTCGAGGACGAGATTTCTTTTAAGGGGGGTAGAGTTGTAACACCCCAAATTTTGATTTAAAACTCTAAACCATGTTTAGAGGGGAATTTAAAAATTTTTGGACGTGTTGCATGTTTTGCAAAAATTCAAATTCAAACTGGAATTCAAATTATACTCAAAACAGAAAAGAAATGGAAAAAGAAAAAGAGAAAACGGGAAAAAACTGGCCAGTGGGCCGAAACCCGCCAGCCGGCCCAGCTACTCCCGCACCAGCCCGCCCCCGCGCGCGCCGCGCTGCCCCTCACCGACGGGTGGGACCCACCTGTCATCCCTAACCCCGAGCCCCCGCGACCCCGGACTTTTCTCCCGAGCGCGCGAAATCGCAACCGACCGGGAAAGCCCGTCCCGCAGCCGAATTCTGGTCCCAGAGGACTCCAACTCGATCACAACAGACCCACCGCCCTCCCCCGGCTATAAAAACCCCCGATCCGATCAGTTTTTCTCACGCGATCGCCGATTTTCACTCCGGTGAGCACCGAGACTTCGCCGGTGAATTCTGGCCGATCTAAGCTCGGAAACTCTGATCTAACTCGCTGGTCTTGATCCACCGCCTCCGGGGAACTTTGCAGGTGCAGAAAACCCGAAGACTTACGGTGTAAATCCAGCGCCGACGAGCTTCGCCGTGGTTTTGCCTCGGACCTCGCCGCCGATCACTTTCCAGGACCCCGAGCTCGAGAAAACCCCCGAGGTGAGATCCCTGACCTCCCCTCTACCGATCTATGCCATGAGATCACAGTTTTAGGCAGAATTCTCGAGGATCCGAAACTTTCCGGCGAGATCGCCGCTTCCCGCCGCCGTGCGCCGCCGGCAGCGCCGCCCGCGCTCGATCAGAGCGACGTGGCCGCTTGTGCGCCGTTTATTTTAAATCGCACGGTAGACTTTAAAACCCCGCGTACCGGTTCGATGTTATAATCTCAGCCGTCGGTTTAAAATCGGACGGTCCACGTCAACCCCGCATTATAAAGACTGGAATTCTTACGTGCTACCCCCTGGGGTTCTCGGGAAATAAGAGCTAGCCCCGGAAACTTCAGATCTAGCCCCTGGAACTCCAGAAAATCATGTAAATTCATTTAAAAATCAGTTTAGCCCCTGGACTTAATAGAAATTAGGAAAAACACCTCTGATAAGTGTAGCTAGACCCCTGGAAATTATGAAAATAATATTATAGACCCTGTAATGGGGTGAATTCATTATTTTAGCTCTATTTAGTATTTAATTTAGAAAATTGAATATGTAACTAGTGTTTAAAAATTTAAAAAGGGGGACAAACATAATTGTCAAAATTAATTAAAAACTTTCTCAGTACTTAGAAAACTTTGGAGTGAGATAAAAATATATTTTTGGGCTGAAATGAATCTGTTTCATCTATTATTCACATTTATTAGTATAGGGACACATTTTTAAGTAAAGAATAGTTGTAGAAAAATAGGAAAAATAATTATGAAATAGTTTACATCAGAGGCCAAGGTCAAAATATGTTATTAAATTATTTAGGACCAGAACCTATATTGTTTAGATGATGTGTATTACTAATTTCATAATAAAATACACAATTATGCATAGGAATATAAATCTGAAATTATAGCAACTAGTAAATGATAAATGGAGTTTTTAAAATCCAAAGAGTTCAGTTTAGGGTTGATAGAAATTATGAAGGCACATATGGAGAAGAAAAATACTTTTCATACATACTTGGTAGTTTAATATAAGGAATTTATTTAAAACTGAAACACACATATATACATATATATATATATATATATAGTATGTGAGTATAAATGTGAACACCAAAGTAGGAATCATACACATATAAATAAAAGTGTATGCAAGCCACAAATCAACACACATAGAGTATCCACAACACATATAATGGTAAAGAACTTTCATAAATGTGAATGTGTGGTTTGTATGAAGTAGAAGTGTGAACTATGTCTTATGATTGTTGTTTTTCTTTTGCTATGTGTGATGGTATGAAGTAGAACCTGTTCAAGAGCAAGCTATCACTTTCCAAGATCAGGACTACCCATTTCAAGAGCAGCAAGAAGGAGGCAAGTGTCCTTGACCACTTTGATCCTATGCTAGGATGTGTAGATAGAATTATTTGCATTGTCAAGTTAAATATGAAACCCATGCTAGGAAGTTTCCCTAGAATTGCATTACCTTGTTTCCTTGTAGCTTGGGTTGGGATTTATTTTGTCATGTCATTTATTTACATGCATATGCTTAGCCATGCTTAGAATGGGATACTTGGGATATGAGATCATCAGTTTATTTTACCATACTCTTGAATGAGATATTGTGAGTTATGTAGAGGTAGGGATCAAGGCAAGTTGGATGTTTTGGTTGTGTGCTGGGTGCACGAGACTTGGGTTTGTGTTTAGTACTTGCCTAGATCCTAAGGACCGGTTCATGGAGCATGTAACCTGGCTTTACAGTGCCAACCACATGCTGAGATGGGGCAGCTTGGCCAATTAATTAGGTGTATCCCCGGCGTAGTATGGGTGTGTTGGATGGTGCGGGGAGTAGGTGTCAGCTGGACTACCATATGAACCGCAAGGCTCAAGAGGGGCCCACTGCAGCGGGGTTGGAGCCTCTTGTATGCTGTTAGGGGTGAAACCTCAGTGGGCCCACGCTCGTCGGGAATCCCTTTGTAAAGGCTTCGTAGTGATCTCCTGGCTACACACCTGGGAAGTGTGAATGTGGTTCGTGGCCACTGGCATAATGGAGGTTCTTTTAGTCCACCCGGCAACGGGGGATGAAATCACTACATGTGGGTACAGTGGTACAAACTCTGCAGAGTCAAAACTGTCTTGACAGCCGTGCTCACGGTTAAGAGCGGCCTGGACTTATTCATGATTAGAGGATTGATGGTTTTGGAAGTTAAGCGGGGAGCTTAACATTGGTAATGATGTTATGGTTATTGGATTATGATGATGGGATGGGAGATTTGGACCATTTCACCTGTGTGGTAATGTAGGTGCTTAATAAGCTAAGGTGATAGGTGTTAATTGCGTAGTGCTTTAACCATGAGTTCAACCTCTCCTTGTTCTAGCCATGCATGTTATAATTTTCCCACACTTGCTGAGTACCATTGGTACTCAACCTTGCATATTTGTTGGTTTATATTGCTGCTCAGGTCAAGATAATGAGGTGGTGTATAATGACCAAGATTTTGGACCCGAGGAAGGTTTTTAGGTTCATGAAGACCCCCGGGCAACGCCTGTGATGGAGCCCTAAAGAATAATATTCCGCTGCTAGTTTATTTACTTGTGATGAACTTATTATTGTCCATCGAGACATTTACTATGTAAGACTTACTTATATTCGATACCTGGCTTGTAATAAATGATGCTTCACTATTTGTCATCACATGTATGAGAAAATGATCCTGGCATACATGTGATATTCACTTGGTTGTTCTTCGGAAAAACCGGGTGTGACAGAGGTGGTATCAGAGCCAAGGTTGCCCGTAGGAACGTGGACCTAGGTAGAAATGGACGTATTTAAGGGCCCTATTTTCTTAAAAACTATTTTCCAAGGTGTGGGTTGAAGAGTGTTATTTAAAGAGTTATTTTCTTCATCTTACCCCAACTTTCATTCAAAATAGGATTTTTGTTTGAGATTTTATCTAACTTAATTTTAAATTCTTTTGTTTTAGATGGTTCGCATGATTCGCACCGCTCGTAAGTCCACGGGAGGGAGAGTTCCCGTAGTTGCCCTTGCTGAAAGAGAGGAGAGTCGTCCAGTGACGTACCTTTCCTACGGATTGGCAGTAGGAGATTTGTTGCGCCGTCTTCGACGTATGCTCGAAGCCGCCGGCAATACAGGCAAGCTCATCATCCACTATAACTCCACCAGGACCATCCGTGAGAAGAGGGAAGAATGGAGTTCGGAGATGAGGATTATACACGAGAATCAGCTGCTTAAGATTCACCACTCTCCAGCTTGTCGAGCAACACAAGTTGACGCGGAGAGAGATGTCACCTGGGAGGCCATCACCTGCCAGAGTCACATCTATCGTCGCCACTTGGACAAAACTGAGTACATGTATGTCCTCCAACGTGAGAGTGGTACCACGGAGTACAAGTACCCACCGGTGCAGCAAGGGACTTCCCATGAGCACATGGACTTGTGCTTGGAGGATGCTGCTATGCTCAGCACTCGACTGCAGGAGTGTCAACAAGAGCTTCAGGATGTCCGAGACACCCTGAAGGAAACGGAGGCATTGCTGCGAGCTTGCTTAAAGGCGAGAGAAAGAGGAGATGGGAATGAACTGTGTGTCACCGTGAGTGATCCATGGACCCCTGACTCCCCGGATCGCCGAGCAATCAGGCGTCGTCGCACTTCTCCACCAGCAGCCTCCCCACCCAAAGCAGAGTCAGAAGGTAGCCGAAATGAGGAGGAAGATCCCGAGGAGTCAGCTCAAGAGGACGAGTAGTGTAGAGTCTTTCCCCTAGCTAGCAAGAGGTCGAGTAGTCGAGTCGTTACGTAGTTAATGGTGTGATAATGCTTGGTGTGTGACGTGAGTTGTGGAAGCCATGAGCAATTGTCCACAGCCTCGTCTTCAGATTGTTTTGCTTTGGTGTGTAAACCCACAGGAAATAATAGTGCATTTGTTTGGTGTGAGATATAAACCCTCGTAAAATTTTAACAAAGCTTCAACACTTCAAAGTACAAACAAGTGAAAGTAGTAAGATGATACTAAATGCTTTCAAATTAACATTGGTTGATTCTGCCAGATGGCCGGAAGAGGAAAAGGACGTGCTGCCAACCCCGCCAACAACAATGATGAGGCATGCAACCCTCATCTTTCTGGAGGCCAGGACCGGGGTGGTCGCCGTGAAGAAGTTGACCCTCTCCACCAAATGCTGGAGAATCAAAATCAGCTCATCCAGAACTTGACTCAAGTGGTGGCCAACATGCATCAAGTTCCACCTCCACAAGCTGCACCACGCCAACCAAGGTTGAGTGAGTTTCTAGGGACTCAACCTCCAAAGTTTGCAAGTGCTGCTGAACCTCTGGAGGCAGATGATTGGCTGAAGACCATTGAAAGTAAGATGAGGATCATACAGTGCCAAGGGTATGAGAGGGTGCTGTTTGCCTCTCATCAATTGCATGGACCTGCTGCTGATTGGTGGACCGCCTACGTAGCCGCCCATCATGACCCTGAGAGCATCACTTGGGAAGAGTTCAAGCGTAGCTTCCACAACCACTACATCCCAAGAGGTGAACTCAAAAACAAGAGGAAAGAGTTTTTGGGACTGCAGCAGGGAAACATGACGGTGAGGGAATACCTCACTAAATTCACTCAACTATCCCGTTATGCCCCACGGGACATAGAGACTGACGAGCAGAAACAAGATTGTTTCGTGGAAGGGCTTACCGCAGAAATGCAGTGTGCAATGTCCTCAAATGAGTATGAAAGCTTTCAAAAGATGGTGGACAGAGCGTTTGTGGTGGAAAGGAAGCTAAAGGCCCTGGAAAATGAGAATAAGAGGAAGGCTGGGTGGTCACATCAAGCCTCAGGGAGCAACACCCGCCCACGTATGATGCAGCAACCTACGGGGCAGACGAGCCGTGCTGCGGTACCCTATTCAGCACCAAGAGGGTACAACCCAAACTACAGGCCTCCCGCAGCACTAGCACAGCCGCAACGTCAGTTTGTACAGCAGCCTCGCCCCGCATATCCACCTCGACCAGCAGTGCAAGGACCCCCAAACCAACCCCAAGACAACAAGGGCCAAGCATCTAAGATTGGGGTGCAATGTTTCAGCTGTGGTGAAGTAGGGCACTACGCCCATAAGTGTCCAAAGAAGAAGCCCACGCAGCCACAGCAGCAGAACGTAATGAGAGGACGGGTGAACCACGTCACTATGGAGGAAGCACAAGAGGCACCCGACGTGGTAGTTGGTGAGTTTCCTGCCAATTTACACCTTGCAACTCTGCTGTTTGATTCTGGTGCTACCCATTCGTTCATTGCTCAAGGGTTTGTTAAGAAGCATGACCTAGCAACCACACAAATGAACCATATGCTAGCGGTAAACTCTCCAGGAGGAGAAATAAGGACAAGACAAGTGTGTCCCAAAGTGAACCTAGACATTAATGGGGTAGTATTTACGGCTAACCTCATAGTGATAGATTCACAAGGGATAGATATTATTTTGGGTATGGATTGGTTGACCAAATATAAAGGAATCATCCATTGTTCGACCAGAACGGTGGAACTAACTCACCCCAGTGGCACAAGAGTAAAGTTCATAACGATACACGAGCCTAGGAGGGACATCAAATTAAATCAAGTGGAGGTGAAAGTTGAGGAAATCAGGACTATCAGGGAATATCCAGATGTTTTTCCGGAGGAGTTGCCAGGTATGCCTCCCGACCGTGACGTGGAGTTCGCAATTGAGCTAGTGCCGGGAACAGCCCCGATATACAAGAGACCTTATCGAATGGACTCCAAGCAGCTAGAAGAGCTCAAGGATCATTTGAGAGAATTGACGGAGAAGGGGTATATTCGCCCTAGTTCCTCACCATGGGGAGCTCCGGTGATATTTGTGCCTAAGAAAGATGGAACTCAAAGGTTATGCGTGGATTACCGTGCCTTGAATTAGGTAACCATCAAGAACAAGTACCCATTACCCCGCATTGAAGACTTGTTTGATCAGTTGAGGGGAGCTTGTGTGTTCTCGAAAATTGATCTCAGGTCGGGATACCACCAACTCAAGATAAGGCAATCTGATATTCCCAAGACAGCTTTCGTATCTCGGTACGGACTGTATGAATACACTGTCATGCCTTTCGGGCTAACCAATGCCCCAGCATATTTCATGTACCTCATGAACAAGGTATTCATGGAATATCTGGACAAATTTGTGGTGGTTTTCATAGATGATATTCTCGTCTTCTCCAAAGATGAAGAAGAACATGAGAAACATCTAAGGTTGGTGTTACAGAGGCTGAGAGAACACCAACTATATGCCAAGTTGAGCAAGTGTGAGTTTTGGCTGAAGAGAGTTCCCTTTTTAGGACATATAATCTCGGAGGGAGGAATCTCCGTGGATCCCGCCAAAATCGAAGATATCCAGAAGTGGAAAACCCCTGAAAATGTCGGGGAAGTTCGAAGCTTTTTGGGATTGGCTGGATACTATCGACGGTTTATTGAGGGATTCTCCAAGATCTCGAGACCTCTCACTAAACTGTTGGAGAAGGGAATCACGTTCATCTGGACGCCACAGTGCGAGACGAGCTTTCAAGAGCTAAAGAAGAGATTGACAACAGCCCCAGTGTTGGTTATGCCAGATATGCAGAAGAATTTCACAGTATACTGTGATGCCTCTAGAAACGGGTTAGGATGTGTTCTCATGCAAGAAGGACATGTCGTGGCATATGCATCCCGGCAGCTTCGGAAGCACGAGAAGAACTATCCTACACATGACCTAGAGCTAGCTGCAGTGGTACACGCGTTGAAAATTTGGCGGCACTATTTGATGGGGAAGAGGACAGAGATATATACGGATCATAAGAGTTTGAAGTACATATTCACACAGCCAGATCTCAACCTTAGACAAAGGAGATGGTTAGAGCTAATCAATGACTTTGATGTGGGCATCAACTATCATCCCGGGAAAGCAAACGTCGTGGCCGATGCTTTGAGTCGGAAAGTGCAGGTCAATAAGTTGAGCTTGAAGGACATGCCTGCAGAATTGAAGGACGAGGTTATAAGGCTCAATCTATGTCTAGTAAATAGTGGTGAAGCCATCGCCATGGAAGTGGACTCCACACTCGAGCAAGACATACGCGAGGGTCAAAAGAATGATGAGAGGATACAAGAGATCAGACAGCTCATCAAGGAAAATAAAGCTCCTGGTTTTAGAGAGGATGAACAAGGAACGGTGTGGCACGGGAAAAGGATCTGCGTGCCAGAAGTAAAGGAGATCCGTGAATTAATTTTGAAGGAGGCTCACGATTCCGACTATTCCATTCATACTGGGAGTACGAAGATGTACCAGGACCTCAAGAGCAGGTATTGGTGGTATGGCATGAAGCGAGATGTCGCGGAACATGTTGCCCTATGTGACACATGTCAGTTGGTGAAAGCAGAACATCAACGACCCGCGGGATTGCTGCAACCACTCAAAGTGCCTGAATGGAAGTGGGAAGAAATCAGCATGGATTTTATCGTGGGATTGCCTAGGACCCAATCCGGGTATGATTCAATATGGGTCATTATTGATAGGCTAACCAAGGTAGCTCATTTCATCCCTGTGAAAGAAAGCTACAGCGGATCCAAATTGGCAGAATTGTACATGTCAAGGATTGTGTGTTACCATGGAGTGCCAAAGAAGATAGTGTCGGACCGAGGGACACAGTTCACCTCGAGGTTTTGGCAGAAGTTGCATGAAACCATGGGAACCCATCTGAACTTCAGCTCTGCCTATCATCCCCAAACTGACGGGCAGACGGAGAGAACCAATCAGATCCTTGAAGATATGTTAAGGGCATGTGCACTCAAAAACAATAGAAGTTGGGACAAGAACTTACCGTATGCGGAGTTTTCCTATAACAACAGCTATCAAGCTAGTATGAAGATGTCACCGTTTGAAGCTTTGTATGGAAGGAAGTGCAGAACTCCCCTATTTTGGAACCAAACAGGAGAAAGTAAAGTGTTTGGTCTAGAAGTGCTACAAGAAGCCGAGGCAAAGGTGAGGGAGATTCACAACAACTTGAGGATAGCACAAACACGCCAGAAGAGTTATGCTGATGTACGAAGAAGAGAGCTCGTTTTCAACGTGGGAGACTATGTTTATCTCAAGGTGTCCCCTATCAGAGAACTTCGTCGGTTCAAGGTGAAAGGGAAGTTGTCACCTCGATACATCGGACCCTTTCAAGTTTTGGAAAGAAAAGGTGAAGTGGCGTACCAACTAGAGTTACCGGTTCATCTATCGGACGTGCACGATGTATTCCATGTGTCACAACTCAAGAAATGCCTGAGGACACCTGAAGAGGTGTTACCCATGAATGAAGTGGATGTAGCTAAAGATTTGTCTTATACCGAGCAACCCTACAAGATTTTGGAGACAATGGAACGCCTCACCAGAAATAAAAGAATCCGTATGTGCAAGGTGCAGTGGAAGCATCACTCAGAAGAGGAAGCCACCTGGGAACGGGAAGATGAGCTCAAGGCACAATTTCCGGAATTGTTTTCTTAGAAACACCAATCTCGAGGACGAGATTTCTTTTAAGGGGTGTAGAGCTGTAACACCCCAAATTTTGATTTAAAACTCTAAACCATGTTTAGAGGGGAATTTAAAAATTTTTGGACGTGTTGCATGTTTTGCAAAAATTCAAATTCAAACTGGAATTCAAATTATACTCAAAACAGAAAAGAAATGGAAAAAGAAAAAGAGAAAACGGGAAAAAACTGGCCAGTGGGCCGAAACCCGCCAGCCGGCCCAGCTACTCCCGCACCAGCCCGCCCCCGCGCGCGCCGCGCTGCCCCTCACCGACGGGTGGGACCCACCTGTCATCCCTAACCCCGAGCCCCCGCGACCCCGGACTTTTCTCCCGAGCGCGCGAAATCGCAACCGACCGGGAAAGCCCGTCCCGCAGCCGAATTCTGGTCCCAGAGGACTCCAACTCGATCACAACAGACCCACCGCCCTCCCCCGGCTATAAAAACCCCCGATCCGATCAGTTTTTCTCACGCGATCGCCGATTTTCACTCCGGTGAGCACCGAGACTTCGCCGGTGAATTCTGGCCGATCTAAGCTCGGAAACTCTGATCTAACTCGCTGGTCTTGATCCACCGCCTCCGGGGAACTTTGCAGGTGCAGAAAACCCGAAGACTTACGGTGTAAATCCAGCGCCGACGAGCTTCGCCGTGGTTTTGCCTCGGACCTCGCCGCCGATCACTTTCCAGGACCCCCGAGCTCGAGAAAACCCCCGAGGTGAGATCCCTGACCTCCCCTCTACCGATCTATGCCATGAGATCACAGTTTTAGGCAGAATTCTCGAGGATCCGAAACTTTCCGGCGAGATCGCCGCTTCCCGCCGCCGTGCGCCGCCGGCAGCGCCGCCCGCGCTCGATCAGAGCGACGTGGCCGCTTGTGCGCCGTTTATTTTAAATCGCACGGTAGACTTTAAAACCCCGCGTACCGGTTCGATGTTATAATCTCAGCCGTCGGTTTAAAATCGGACGGTCCACGTCAACCCCGCATTATAAAGACTGGAATTCTTACGTGCTACCCCCTGGGGTTCTCGGGAAATAAGAGCTAGCCCCGGAAACTTCAGATCTAGCCCCTGGAACTCCAGAAAATCATGTAAATTCATTTAAAAATCAGTTTTAGCCCCTGGACTTAATAGAAATTAGGAAAAACACCTCTGATAAGTGTAGCTAGACCCCTGGAAATTATGAAAATAATATTATAGACCCTGTAATGGGGTGAATTCATTATTTTAGCCCTGTTTAGTATTTAATTTAGAAAATTGAATATGTAACTAGTGTTTAAAAATTTAAAAAGGGGGACAAACATAATTGTCAAAATTAATTAAAAACTTTCTCAGTACTTAGAAAACTTTGGAGTGAGATAAAAATATATTTTTGGGCTGAAATGAATCTGTTTCATCTATTATTCACATTTATTAGTATAGGGACACATTTTTAAGTAAAGAATAGTTGTAGAAAAATAGGGAAAATAATTATGAAATAGTTTACATCAGAGGCCAAGGTCAAAATATGTTATTAAATTATTTAGGACCAGAACCTATATTGTTTAGATGATGTGTATTACTAATTTCATAATAAAATACACAATTATGCATAGGAATATAAATCTGAAATTATAGCAACTAGTAAATGATAAATGGAGTTTTTAAAATCCAAAGAGTTCAGTTTAGGGTTGATAGAAATTATGAAGGCACATATGGAGAAGAAAAATACTTTTCATACATACTTGGTAGTTTAATATAAGGAATTTATTTAAAACTGAAACACACATATATACATAGATATATATATATATATATATATATAGTATGTGAGTATAAATGTGAACACCAAAGTAGGAATCATACACATATAAATAAAAGTGTATGCAAGCCACAAATCAACACACATAGAGTATCCACAACACATATAATGGTAAAGAACTTTCATAAATGTGAATGTGTGGTTTGTATGAAGTAGAAGTGTGAACTATGTCTTATGATTGTTGTTTTTCTTTTGCTATGTGTGATGGTATGAAGTAGAACCTGTTCAAGAGCAAGCTATCACTTTCCAAGATCAGGACTACCCATTTCAAGAGCAGCAAGAAGGAGGCAAGTGTCCTTGACCACTTTGATCCTATGCTAGGATGTGTAGATAGAATTATTTGCATTGTCAAGTTAAATATGAAACCCATGCTAGGAAGTTTCCCTAGAATTGCATTACCTTGTTTCCTTGTAGCTTGGGTTGGGATTTATTTTGTCATGTCATTTATTTACATGCATATGCTTAGCCATGCTTAGAATGGGATACTTGGGATATGAGATCATCAGTTTATTTTACCATACTCTTGAATGAGATATTGTGAGTTATGTAGAGGTAGGGATCAAGGCAAGTTGGATGTTTTGGTTGTGTGCTGGGTGCACGAGACTTGGGTTTGTGTTTAGTACTTGCCTAGATCCTAAGGACCGGTTCATGGAGCATGTAACCTGGCTTTACAGTGCCAACCACATGCTGAGATGGGGCAGCTTGGCCAATTAATTAGGTGTATCCCCGGCGTAGTATGGGTGTGTTGGATGGTGCGGGGAGTAGGTGTCAGCTGGACTACCATATGAACCGCAAGGCTCAAGAGGGGGCCACTGCAGCGGGGTTGGAGCCTCTTGTATGCTGTTAGGGGTGAAACCTCAGTGGGCCCACGCTCGTCGGGAATCCCTTTGTAAAGGCTTCGTAGTGATCTCCTGGCTACACACCTGGGAAGTGTGAATGTGGTTCGTGGCCACTGGCATAATGGAGGTTCTTTTAGTCCACCCGGCAACGGGGGATGAAATCACTACATGTGGGTACAGTGGTACAAACTCTGCAGAGTCAAAACTGGCTTGACAGCCGTGCTCACGGTTAAGAGCGGCCTGGACTTATTCATGATTAGAGGATTGATGGTTTTGGAAGTTAAGCGGGGAGCTTAACATTGGTAATGATGTTATGGTTATTGGATTATGATGATGGGATGGGAGATTTGGACCATTTCACCTGTGTGGTAATGTAGGTGCTTAATAAGCTAAGGTGATAGGTGTTAATTGCGTAGTGCTTTAACCATGAGTTCAACCTCTCCTTGTTCTAGCCATGCATGTTATAATTTTCCCACACTTGCTGAGTACCATTGGTACTCAACCTTGCATATTTGTTGGTTTATATTGCTGCTCAGGTCAAGATAATGAGGTGGTGTATAATGACCAAGATTTTGGACCCGAGGAAGGTTTTTAGGTTCATGAAGACCCCCGGGCAACGCCTGTGATGGAGCCCTAAAGAATAATATTCCGCTGCTAGTTTATTTACTTGTGATGAACTTATTATTGTCCATCGAGACATTTACTATGTAAGACTTACTTATATTCGATACCTGGCTTGTAATAAATGATGCTTCACTATTTGTCATCACATGTATGAGAAAATGATCCTGGCATACATGTGATATTCACTTGGTTGTTCTTCGGAAAAACCGGGTGTGACAGAAGCCTTTTAAACGTATCCCAGTTTATTACTACGTCACGACTCAGTGTACAAGTATGCTCACTACCGCGAGCGACGGTGATTGCAATAAAAAAACACCCAGCTGACATGACACGTACGCCCGTACTCGACGTTGCAAACAGAAACCATCACCGACGTCGTACGTGGAAACCTTTCACACGACACCCAAATGTCGAATCGGTCCCACCGATTGGGATTAAGTCTCTCTACGGCAAACCCTCGTAGAGCCGACTTCTCTATCCTTTCAGCATCGGCATCAGACGGTGAGGTATGCTTCGACACCCAGGTTAACACATCGGTTTCTTGGGTCCCATACTGCCAGTATGCATCCGGTACACATCTCAAACTTGTCTCACAGGGCCGCACACAAGAACGGGCCTTAATCGACTCAGACATAGACTAGGCTCACATAGACTCGGGTTTGTGTTTAGTACTTGCCTGGATCCTAAGGACCTGTTCATGGAGCATGTAACCTGGCTTTACCGTGCCAACCACATGCTGAGATGGGGCAGCTTGGCCAATTAATTAGGTGTATCTCCGGCGTAGTATGGGTGTTTTGGATGGTGCGGGGAATAGGTGTCAGCTGGACTACCATATGAACCACAAGGCTCAAGAGGGGGCCACTGCAGCGGGGTTGGAGCCTCTTGTATGCTGTTAGGGGTGAAACCTCAGTGGGCCCACGCTCGTCGGGAATCCCTTTGTAAAGGCCTCGTAGTGATCTCCTGGCTACACACCTGTGAAGTGTGAATGTGGTTCGCGACCACTGGCATAATGGAGGTTCTTTTAGTCCACCCGGCAACGGGGGATGAAATCACTACATGTGGGTACAGTGGTGCAAACTCTACAGAGTAAAAACTGTCATGACAGCCGTGCTCACGGTAAAGAGCGGCTTGGACTTATTCATGATTAGAGGATGATGAATTTGGAAGTTGCGGATGTTAAGCGGGGAGCTTGACATTGGATATGATGTTATGGTTACTTGATTTTGATGATGGGATGGGAGATTGGGACCATTTCACCTATGTAGTAATGTAGGTGCTTAATAAGCTAAGGTGATAGGTATTAATTGCGTAGTGCTCTAACCATGAGTCAACCTCTCCTTGCTCTAGCCATGCATGACATAACTTTCCCACACTTGCTGAGTACCCATGGTACTCAAACATGCTTTTCTGTTGGTTTATATTGCTGCTCAGGTCAAGAGAATGATGTGGTGTTTAATGACCAAGACTTTGGTCCCGAGGAAGGATTCTAGGTTCACGGAGTCCCCCGGGCAACGCCTGTGACGGAGCCCACAAGATTTATATTCCACTGCTGTTTTATTTACATGTCATGAACTTATTGTCGTCCATCGAGACGTATGCTATGTAAGACTTATTTATATTCAACACCTGGCTTGTAATAAATGATGCTTCACTATTTGTCATCACATGTATGAGAGAATGATCCTGGCATACATGTGGTATTCACTCGGTTGTTCTTCCGAGAAACCGGGTATGACAGAAGTGGTATCAGAGCCAAGGTTGCCCGTAGGAACGTGGACCTAGGTAGAAATGGACGTATTTAAGGACCCTATTTTCTTAAAAAAAACTATTTTACAAAGGTGTGGGTTGAAAGTGTTATTTAATGGGGTCACTTTATTCATCTTGCCCCAACTTTTATTCAAAATACAAATTTTGTTTAACTCTTATCTAACTCAATTTTAAATGCTTTATGTTTTAGATGGTTCGCATGATCCGCACCGCCCGCAAGTCCACCGGAGGGAGAGTTCCGGTAGTTGCCCTGGCCTTGAGAGAGGAGAACCGTCCGGTGACGTACCACTCTTACGGGTTGGCTGTAGGAGGCTTGTTGCGTCGTTTTCAGCGTATGCTCCACACCGCCGGCAATACGGGCAAGCTAATCATACACTACAGCTCCACCCGGACCATCCGTGAGAAGCGGGAAGAATGGAGTTGTCACACCCGGTTTTTCCGAAGAACAACCAAGTGAATATCACATGTATGCCAGGATCATTTTCTCATACATGTGATGACAAATAGTGAAGCATCATTTATTACAAGCCAGGTGTCGAATATAAATAAGTCTTACATCGCAAATGTCTCGATGGACAATAATAAGTGCATCACAAGTAAATAAACTAGCAGCGGAATATTATTCTTGTGGGCTCCATTGCAGGCGTTGCCCGGGGGTCTCCATGAACCTAGAAACCTTATTCGGGTCCAAGGTCTTGGTCATTATACACCGCCTCATTATCTTGACCTGAGCAGCAATATAAACCAACAAAATATGCAAGGTTGAGTACCGATGGTACTCAGCAAGTGTGGGAAAGTTATGTCATGCATGGCTAAAACAAGGGGAGGTTGAACTCATGGTTATAGCACTACGCAATTAATACCTATCACCATAGCTTATTAAGCACCTACATTACTACACGGGTGAAATGGTCCCAATCTCCCATCCCATCACCATAATCAAATAACCATAACATCATTTCCAATGTTAAGCTCCCTGCTTAACATCCACAACTTCCAAAACCATCAATCCTCTAATCATGAATAAGTCCAAGCCGCTCTTGACCGTGAGCACGGCTGTCATGACAGTTTTGACTCTGCAGAGTTTGTACCACTGTACCCACATGTAGTGATTTCATCCCCCGTTGCCGGGTGGACTAAAAGAACCTCCATTATGCCAGTGGCTACGAACCACATTCACACTTCCCAGGTGTGTAGCCAGGAGATCACTACGAAGCCTTTACAAAGGGATTCCCGACGAGCGTGGGCCCACTGAGGTTTCACCCCTAACAGCATACAAGAGGCTCCAACCCCGCTGCAGTGGCCCCCTCTTGAGCCTTGCGGTTCATATGGTAGTCCAGCTGACACCTACTCCCCGCACCATCCAACACACCCATACTACGCCGGGGATACACCTAATTAATTGGCCAAGCTGCCCCATCTCAGCATGTGGTTGGCACTGTAAAGCCAGGTTACATGCTCCATGAACCGGTCCTTAGGATCCAGGCAAGTACTAAACACAAACCCAAGTCTCGTGCACCCAGCACACAACCAAAACATCCAACTTGCCTTGATCCCTACCTCTACATAACTCACAATATCTCATTCAAGAGTATGGTAAAATAAACTGATGATCTCATATCCCAAATATCCCATTCTAAGCATGGCTAAGCATATGCGTAATAATAAATGACATGATAAAATAAATCCCAACCCAAGCTACAAGGAAACAAGGTAATGCAATTCTAGGGAAACTTCCTATCATGGGTTTCATATTAAATTGACAATGCAAATAACTCTAGCTACACATCCTAGCATAGGATCAAAGTGGTCAAGGACACTTGCCTCCTTCCTGCAGCTCTTGAAATGGGTAGTCCTGATCTTGGAAAGGAATAACTTGCTCTTCAGCAGGTTCTACATCATACCATCACACATAGCAAAAGAAAAACAACAATCCATAAGACATAGTTCACACTTCTACTTCATACAAACCACACATTCACATTTATGAAAGTCCTTCACCATTATATGTGTTGTGTTTACTTTATGTGGGTTGATTTGTGGCTTGCATATACTTTTAATCATGTGTATATGATTCCTACTTTTGTGTTCACATTTATACTTACCTACTATATATATATATATGAGTTTCCAATTTAAATAAATTCCTTATATTCAACTACCACACCTTTTCACTGCCAAGTATGTATGAAAAGTATTTTTCTTCTCCATATGTGCCTTTAGAATTTCTACCAACCTTAAACTGAATTCTTTGGATTTTAGAAACTCCATTTATCATTTACTAGTTGCTATATTTTCAGATTTATTTTCCTATACATAAATGTGTTCTTTATTATGAAATTAGTAATACACATCATCTAAACAGAATAGGTTCTGGTCCTAAATAATTTAATAACATATTTTGACCTTTGCCTCTGATGTAAACTATTTCACAATTATTTTCCCTATTTTCTAAAACTATTCATTACTTAAAAATGTGTCCCTAAATGTGAATAATAAATTAGACAGATTCAATTCAGTCCAAAATATGTTTTTATCTCACTCCAAAGTTTTCTAAATACTGAGAAAGTTTTTAATTTAATTATGACAATATGTTGGTCCCACTTTTTAATTTTTAAACACTAGCCACATATTCAATTTCCTAATTTAAATACTAAACAGGGCTAAAAAGGTAAACTCACCCCATTACAGGGTCTATAATATTATTTTCAGAATTTCCAGGGGTCTAGCTACACTTATCAGAGGTGTTTTTCCTAATTTTTATTAAATCCAGGGGCTAAAACTGATTTTTAAATGAATTTACATGATTTTCTGGAGTTCCAGGGGCTAGATCAGAAGTTTCAGGGGCTAGCTCTTATTTCCCGAGAACCCCAGGGAGTCACATGTAAGATTTCCAGTCTTTATAACGCGGGGCTGACGTGGACCGTCCGATTTAAAACCAACGGCTGAGATTATAACGTCGAACCGGTACGCGGGATTTTAAACTCTACCGTGCAATTTAAAATAAACGGCGCACCGGCGGCCACGTCGCTCTGATCGAGGTGAAACCATGGCGAAGCTCGTCGGCGCTGTGTTTACACCGCAAGTCACCGAGTTTTCTGCACTGCAAGGTTTCCCGGAGGCGGTGGATCAAGACTAGCGAGTTAGATCGGAATTTCCGAGCTTAGATCGGCCAGAATTCACCAGAGAAGTCTCGGTTCTCACCGGAGGAAAATCGGCGGATCGCGTGGGAAAAACAGAACGAGGCCAGGGTTTTTATAGACGGGGGAGGGCGGCGGGGTGTCACACCCGGTTTTTCCGAAGAACAACCAAGTGAATATCACATGTATGCCAGGATCATTTTCTCATACATACGATGACTAATAGTGAAGCATCATTTATTACAAGTCAGGTGTCGAATATAAGTAAGTCTTACATAGTAAATGTCTCGATGGACAATAATAAGTTCATCACAAGTAAATAAACTAGCAGCGGAATATTATTCTTTTTGGGCTCCATCACAGGCGTTGCCCGGGGGTCTTCATGAACCTAAAAACCTTTCTCGGGTCCAAAATCTTGGTCATTATACACCACCTCATTATCTTGACCTGAGCAGCAATATAAACCAACAAATATGCAAGGTTGAGTACCAATGGTACTCAGCAAGTGTGGGAAAATTATATCATGCATGGCTAGAACAAGGAGAGGTTGAACTCATGGTTAAAGCACTACGCAATTAACACCTATCACCTTAGCTTATTAAGCACCTACATTACCACACAGTTGAAATGGTCCAAATCTCCCATCCCATCATCATAATCCAATAACCATAACATCATTACCAATGTTAAGCTCCCCGCTTAACTTCCAAAACCGTCAATCCTCTAATCATGAATAAGTCCAGGCCGCTCTTAACCGTGAGCACGGCTGTCAAGACAGTTTTGACTCTGCAGAGTTTGTACCACTGTACCCACATGTAGTGATTTCATCCCCCGTTGCCGGGTGGACTAAAAGAACCTCCATTATGCCAGTGGCTACGATCCACATTCACACTTCCCAGGTGTGCAGCCAGGAGATCACTACGAAGCCTTTACAAAGGGATTCCCGACGAGCGTGGGCCCACTAAGGTTTCACCCCTAACAGCATACAAGAGGCTCCAACCCCGCTGCAGTGGCCCCCTCTTGAGCCTTGCGGTTCATATGGTAGTCCAGCTGACACCTACTCCCCGCACCATCCAACACACCCATACTACGCCGGGGATACACCTAATTAATTGGCCAAGCTGCCCCATCTCAGCATGTGGTTGGCACTGTAAAGCCAGGTTACATGCTCCATGAACCGGTCCTTAGGATCTAGGCAAGTACTAAACACAAACCCAAGTCTTGTGCACCCAGCACACAACCAAAACATCCAACTTGCCTTGATCCCTACCTCTACGTAACTCACAATATCTCGTTCAAGAGTATGGTAAAATAAACTGATGATCTCATATCCCAAATATCCCATTCTAAGCATGGCTAAGCATATGCATGCAAATAAATGACATGACAAAATAAATCCCAACCCAAGCTACAAGGAAACAAGGTAATGCAATTCTAGGGAAACTTCCTAGCATGGGTTTCATATTTCATTTGACAATGCAAATAATACTATCTACACAATCCTAGCATAGGATCAAAGTGGTCAAGGGCACTTGCCTCCTTCTTGCTGCTCTTGAAATGGGTAGTCCTGATCTTGGAAAGTGATAGCTTGCTCTTGAACAGGTTCTACTTCATACCATCACACATAGCAAAAGAAAAACAACAATCATAAGACATAGTTCACACTTCTACTTCATACAAACCACACATTCACATTTATGAAAGTTCTTTACCATTATATGTGTTGTGGATACTCTATGTGTGTTGATTTGTGGCTTGCATACACTTTTATTTATATGTGTATGATTCCTACTTTGGTGTTCACTTTTATACTCACATACTATATATATATATATATATATGTATATATGTGTGTTTCAGTTTTAAATAAATTCCTTATATTAAACTAACAAGTATGTATGAAAAGTATTTTTCTTCTCCATATGGGCCTTCATAATTTCTATCAACCCTAAACTGAACTCTTTGGATTTTAAAAACTCCATTTATCATTTACTAGTTGCTATAATTTCAGATTTATATTCCTATGCATAATTGTGTATTTTATTATGAAATTAGTAATACACATCATCTAAACAATATAGGTTCTTGTCCTAAATAATTTAATAACATATTTTGACCTTGGCCTCTGATGTAAACTATTTCATAATTATTTTCCCTATTTTTCTACAACTATTCTTTACTTAAAAATGTGTCCCTATACTAATAAATGTGAATAATAGATGAAACAGATTCATTTCAGCCCAAAAATATATTTTTATCTCACTCCAAAGTTTTCTAAGTACTGAGAAAGCTTTTAATTAATTTTGACAATTATGTTTGTCCCACTTTTTAATTTTTAAACACTAGTTACATATTCAATTTTCTAAATTAAATACTAAACAGGGCTAAAATAATTAATTCTCCCCATTACAGGATCTATAATATTATTTTCATAATTTCCAGGGGTCTAGCTACACTTATCAGAGGTGTTTTACCTAATTTTTATTAAGTCCAGGGGCTAAAACTGATTTTTAAATGAATTTACATGATTTTCTGGAGTTCCAGGGGCTAGATCTGAAGTTTTCGGGGCTAGCTCTTATTTCCCGAGAACCCCAGGGGGTAGCACGTAAGAATTCCAGTCTTTATAATGCGGGGTTGATGTGGACCGTCCGATTTTAAACCGACGGCTGAGATTATAACATCGAACCGGTACGCGGGGTTTTAAAGTCTACCGTGCCATTTAAAATAAACGGCGCACAAGCGGCCACGTCGCTCTGATCGAGCGCGGGCGGCGCTGCCGGCGGCGCACGGCGGCGGGAAGCGGCGATCTCGCCGGAAAGTTTCGGATCCTCGAGAATTCTGCCTAAAACTGTGATCTCATGGCATAGATCGGTAGAGGGGAGGTCAGGGATCTCACCTCGGGGGTTTTCTCGAGCTCGGGGGTCCTGGAAAGTGATCGGCGGCGAGGTCCGAGGCAAAACCACGGCGAAGCTCGTCGGCGCTGGATTTACACCGTAAGTCTTTGGGTTTTCTGCACCTGCAAAGTTCCCCGGAGGCGGTGGATCAAGACCAGCGAGTTAGATCAGAGTTTCCGAGCTTAGATCGGCTAGAATTCACCGGCGAAGTCTCGGTGCTCACCGGAGTGAAAATCGGCGATCGCGTGAGAAAAAC
The DNA here is from genome assembly GCA_030760725.1 of Neostapfia colusana. Classification (NCBI taxonomy): domain Eukaryota; kingdom Viridiplantae; phylum Streptophyta; class Magnoliopsida; order Poales; family Poaceae; genus Neostapfia; species Neostapfia colusana. Next base: position 29,640,591 of record JASWHV010000005.1, on the reverse strand, counting down.
TGATCGGATCGGGGGTTTTTATAGCCGGGGGAGGGCGGTGGGTCTGTTGTGATCGAGTTGGAGTCCTCTGGGACCAGAATTTGGCTGCGGGACGGGCTTTCCCGGTCGGTTGCGATTTCGCGCGCTCGGGAGAAAAGTCCGGGGTCGCGGGGGCTCGGGGTTAGGGATGACAGGTGGGTCCCACCCGTCGGTGAGGGGCAGCGCGGCGCGCGCGGGGGCGGGCTGGTGCGGGAGTAGCTGGGCCGGCTGGCGGGTTTCGGCCCACTGGCCAGTTTTTTCCCGTTTTCTCTTTTTCTTTTTCCATTTCTTTTCTGTTTTGAGTATAATTTGAATTCCAGTTTGAATTTGAATTTTTGCAAAACATGCAACACGTCCAAAAATTTTTAAATTCCCCTCTAAACATGGTTTAGAGTTTTAAATCAAAATTTGGGGTGCTACAGCTCTACCCCCCTTAAAAGAAATCTCGTCCTCGAGATTGGTGTTTCTAAGAAAACAATTCCGGAAATTGTGCCTTGAGCTCATCTTCCCGTTCCCAGGTGGCTTCCTCTTCTGAGTGATGCTTCCACTGCACCTTGCACATACGGATTCTTTTATTTCTGGTGAGGCGTTCCATTGTCTCCAAAATCTTGTAGGGTTGCTCGGTATAAGACAAATCTTCAGCTACATCCACTTCATTCATGGGTAACACCTCTTCAGGCGTCCTCAGGCATTTCTTGAGTTGTGACACATGGAATACATCGTGCACGTCCGATAGATGAACCGGTAACTCTAGTTGGTACGCCACTTCGCCTTTTCTTTCCAAAACTTGAAAGGGTCCGATGTATCGAGGTGACAACTTCCCTTTCACCTTGAACCGACGAAGTCCTCTGATAGGGGACACCTTGAGATAAACATAGTCTCCCACGTTGAAAACGAGCTCTCTTCTTCGTACATCAGCATAACTCTTCTAGCGTGTTTGTGCTATCCTCAAGTTGTTGCGAATCTCCCTCACCTTTGCCTCGGCTTCTTGTAGCACTTCTGGACCAAACACTTTACTTTCTCCTGTTTGGTTCCAAAATAGGGGAGTTCTGCACTTCCTTCCATACAAAGCTTCAAACGGTGACATCTTCATACTAGCTTGATAGCTGTTGTTATAGGAAAACTCCGCATACGGTAAGTTCTTGTCCCAACTTCTATTGTTTTTGAGTGCACATGCCCTTAACATATCTTCAAGGATCTGATTGGTTCTCTCCGTCTGCCCGTCAGTTTGGGGATGATAGGAAGAGCTGAAGTTCAGATGGGTTCCCATGGTTTCATGCAACTTCTGCCAAAACCTCGAGGTGAACTGTGTCCCTCGGTCCGACACTATCTTCTTTGGCACTCCATGGTAACACACAATCCTTGACATGTACAATTCTGCCAATTTGGATCCGCTGTAGCTTTCTTTCACAGGGATGAAATGAGCTACCTTGGTTAGCCTATCAATAATGACCCATATTGAATCATACCTGGATTGGGTCCTAGGCAATCCCACGATAAAATCCATGCTGATTTCTTCCCACTTCCATTCAGGCACTTTGAGTGGTTGCAGCAATCCCGCGGGTCGTTGATGTTCTGCTTTCACCAACTGACATGTGTCACATAGGGCAACATGTTCCGCGACATCTCGCTTCATGCCATACCACCAATACCTGCTCTTGAGGTCCTGGTACATCTTCATACTCCCAGGATGAATGGAATAGTCGGAATCGTGAGCCTCCTTCAAAATTAATTCACGGATCTCCTTTACTTCTGGCACGCAGATCCTTTTCCCGTGCCACACCGTTCCTTGTTCATCCTCTCTAAAACCAGGAGCTTTATTTTCCTTGATGAGCTGTCTGATCTCTTGTATCCTCTCATCATTCTTTTGACCCTCGCGTATGTCTTGCTCGAGTGTGGAGTCCACTTCCATGGCGATGGCTTCACCACTATTTACTAGACATAGATTGAGCCTTATAACCTCGTCCTTCAATTCTGCAGGCATGTCCTTCAAGCTCAACTTATTGACCTGCACTTTCCGACTCAAAGCATCGGCCACGACGTTTGCTTTCCCGGGATGATAGTTGATGCCCACATCAAAGTCATTGATTAGATCTAACCATCTCCTTTGTCTGAGGTTGAGATCTGGCTGTGTGAATATGTACTTCAAACTCTTATGATCCGTATATATCTCTGTCCTCTTCCCCATCAAATAGTGCCGCCAAATTTTCAACGCGTGTACCACTGCAGCTAGTTCTAGGTCATGTGTAGGATAGTTCTTCTCGTGCTTCCGAAGCTGCCGGGATGCATATGCCACGACATGTCCTTGCATGAGAACACATCCCAACCCATTTCCAGAGGCATCGCAGTACACTGTGAAATTCTTCTGCATATCTGGCATAACCAACACTGGGGCTGTTGTCAATCTCTTCTTTAACTCCTGAAAGCTCGTATCGCACTTGGGCGTCCAGGTGAATGTGATCCCCTTCTCCAACAGTTTGGTTAGAGGTCTCGAGATCTTGGAGAATCCCTCAATAAACCGTCGATAGTATCCAGCCAATCCCAAAAAGCTTCGAACTTCCCCGACATTTTCAGGGGTTTTCCACTTCTGGATATCTTCGATTTTGGCGGGATCTACGGAGATTCCTCCCTCCGAGATTATATGTCCTAAAAAGGGAACTCTCTTCAGCCAAAACTCACACTTGCTCAACTTGGCATATAGTTGGTGTTCTCTCAGCCTCTGTAACACCAACCTTAGATGTTTCTCATGTTCTTCTTCATCTTTGGAGAAGACGAGAATATCATCTATGAAAACCACCACAAATTTGTCCAGATATTCCATGAATACCTTGTTCATGAGGTACATGAAATATGCCGGGGCATTGGTTAGCCCGAAAGGCATGACAGTGTATTCATACAGACCGTACCGAGATACGAAAGCTGTCTTGGGAATATCAGATTGCCTTATCTTGAGTTGGTGGTATCCCGACCTGAGATCAATTTTCGAGAACACGCAAGCTCCCCTCAACTGATCAAACAAGTCTTCAATGCGGGGTAATGGGTACTTTTTCTTGATGGTCACCTCATTCAAGGCACGGTAATCCACGCATAACCTTTGAGTTCCATCTTTCTTAGGCACAAATATCACTGGAGCTCCCCATGGTGAGGAACTAGGGCGAACATACCCCTTTTCCGTCAATTCTCTCAAATGATCCTTGAGCTCTTCTAGCTGCTTGGAGTCCATTCGATAAGGTCTCTTGTATATCGGGGCTGTTCCCGGTACTAGCTCAATCGCGAATTCCACGTCACGGTCGGGAGGCATACCTGGCAACTCCTCCGGAAAAACATCTGGATATTCCCTGATAGTCCTGATTTCCTCAACTTTCACCTCCACTTGATTTAATTTAATGTCCCTCCTAGGCTCGTGTATCGTTATGAACTTTACTCTTGTGCCACTAGGGTGAGTTAGTTCCACCGTTCTGGTCGAACAATGGATGATTCCTTTATGTTTGGTCAACCAATCCATACCCAAAATAATATCTATCCCTTGTGAATCGATCACTATGAGGTTAGCGGTAAATACTACCCCATTAATGTCTAGGTTCACTTTGGGACACACTTGTCTTGTCCTTATTTCTCCACCTGGAGAGTTTACCGCTAGCATATGGTTCATTTGTGTGGTTGCTAGGTCATGCTTCTTAACAAACCCTTGAGCAATGAACGAATGGGTAGCACCAGAATCAAACAGCAGAGTTGCAAGGTGTAAATTGGCAGGAAACATACCAACTACCACGTCGGGTGCCTCTTGTGCTTCCTCCATAGTGACGTGGTTCACCCGTCCTCTCATTACGTTCTGCTGCTGTGGCTGCGTGGGCTTCTTCTTTGGACACTTATGGGCGTAGTGCCCCACTTCTCTGCAACTAAAACATTGCACCCCAATCTTAGATGCCTGGCCTTTGTTGTCTTGGGGTTGGTTTGGGGGTCCTTGCACTGCTGGTCGAGGTGGATATGAGGGGCGAGGCTGCTGCACAAACTGACGTTGCGGCTGCACTGGTGCTGCGGGAGGCCTGTAGTTTGGGTTGTACCCTCTTGGTGCTGAATAGGGTACCGCAGCACGGCTCGTCTGCCCCGTAGGTTGCTGCATCATACGTGGGCGGGTGTTGCTCCCTGAGGCTTGGTGTGACCACCCAGCCTTCCTCTTATTCTCATTTTCCAGGGCCTTTAGCTTCCTTTCCACCACAAACGCTCTGTCCACCATCTTTTGAAAGCTTTCATACTCATTTGAGGACATTGCACACTGCATTTCTGCGGTAAGCCCTTCCACGAAACAATCTTGTTTCTGCTCGTCAGTCTCTATGTCCCGTGGGGCATAACGGGATAGTTGAGTGAATTTAGTGAGGTATTCCCTCACCGTCATGTTTCCCTGCTGCAGTCCCAAAAACTCTTTCCTCTTGTTTTTGAGTTCACCTCTTGGGATGTAGTGGTTGCGGAAGCTACGCTTGAACTCTTCCCAAGTGATGCTCTCAGGGTCATGATGGGCGGCCACGTAGGCGGTCCACCAATCAGCAGCAGGTCCATGCAATTGATGAGAGGCAAACAGCACCCTCTCATACCCTTGGCACTGTATGATCCTCATCTTACTTTCAATGGTCTTCAGCCAATCATCTGCCTCCAGAGGTTCAGCAGCACTTGCAAACTTTGGAGGTTGAGTCCCTAGAAACTCACTCAACCTTGGTTGGCGTGGTGCAGCTTGTGGAGGTGGAACTTGATGCAAGTTGGCCACCACTTGAGTCAAGTTCTGGATGAGCTGATTTTGATTCTCCAGCATTTGGTGGAGAGGGTCAACTTCTTCACGGCGACCACCCCGGTCCTGGCCTCCAGAAAGATGAGGGTTGCATGCCTCATCATTGTTGTTGGCGGGGTTGGCAGCACGTCCTTTTCCTCTTCCGGCCATCTGGCAGAATCAACCAATGTTAATTTGAAAGCATTTAGTATCATCTTACTACTTTCACTTGTTTGTACTTTGAAGTGTTGAAGCTTTGTTAAAATTTTACGAGGGTTTATATCTCACACCAAACAAATGCACTATTATTTCCTGTGGGTTTACACACCAAAGCAAAACAATCTGAAGACGAGGCTGTGGACAATTGCTCATGGCTTCCACAACTCACGTCACACACCAAGCATTATCACACCATTAACTACGTAACGACTCGACTACTCGACCTCTTGCTAGCTAGGGGAAAGACTCTACACTACTCGTCCTCTTGAGCTGGCTCCTCGGGATCTTCCTCCTCATTTCGGCTACCTTCTGACTCTGCTTTGGGTGGGGGGGGCTGCTGGTGGAGAAGTGCGACGACGCCTGATTGCTCGGCGATCCGGGGAGTCAGGGGTCCATGGATCACTCACGGTGACACACAGTTCATTCCCATCTCCTCTTCCTCTCGCCTTTAAGCAAGCTCGCAGCAATGCCTCCGTTTCCTTCAGGGTGTCTCAGACATCCTGAAGCTCTTGTTGACACTCCTACAGTCGAGTGCTGAGCATAGCAGCATCCTCCAAGCACAAGTCCATGTGCTCATGGGAAGTCCCTTGCTGCACCGGTGGGTACTTGTACTCCGTGGTACCACTCTCACGTTGGAGGACATACATGTACTCAGTTTTGTCCAAGTGGCGACGATAGATGTGACTCTGGCAGGTGATGGCCTCCCAGGTGACATCTCTCTCCGCGTCAACTTGTGTTGCTCGACAAGCTGGAGAGTGGTGAATCTTAAGCAGCTGATTCTCGTGTATAATCCTCATCTCCGAACTCCATTCTTCCCTCTTCTCACGGATGGTCCTGGTGGAGTTATAGTGGATGATGAGCTTGCCCGTACTGCCGGCGGCTTCGAGCATACGTCGAAGACGGCGCAACAAATCTCCTACTGCCATTCCATAGGAAAGGTACGTCACTGGACGACTCTCCTCTCTTTCAGCAAGGGCAACTACGGGAACTCTCCCTCCCGTGGACTTACGAGCGGTGCGAATCATGCGAACCATCTAAAACAAAAGAATTTAAAATTAGGTTAGATAAAATCTCAAACAAAAATCCTATTTTGAATGAAAGTTGGGGTAAGATGAAGAAAATAACTCTTTAAATAACACTCTTCAATCCACACCTTGGAAAATAGTTTTTAAGAAAATAGGGCCCTTAAATACGTCCATTTCTACCTAGGTCCACGTTCCTACGGGCAACCTTGGCTCTGATACCACCTCTGTCACACCCGGTTTTTCCGAAGAACAACCAAGTGAATATCACATGTATGCCAGGATCATTTTCTCATACATGCGATGACAAATAGTGAAGCATCATTTATTACAAGCCAGGTGTCGAATATAAGTAAGTCTTACATAGTAAATGTCTCAATGGACAATAATAAGTTCATCACAAGTAAATAAACTAGCAGCGGAATATTATTCTTTTTGGGCTCCATCACAGGCGTTGCCTGGGGGTCTTCATGAACCTAAAAACCTTCCTCGGGTCCGAAATCTTGGTCATTATACACCACCTCATTATCTTGACCTGAGCAGCAATATAAACCAACAAATATGCAAGGTTGAGTACCAATGGTACCCAGCAAGTGTGGGAAAATTATATCATGCATGGCTAGAACAAGGAGAGGTTGAACTCATGGTTAAAGCACTACGCAATTAACACCTATCACCTTAGCTTATTAAGCACCTACATTACCACACAGGTGAAATGGTCCAAATCTCCCATCCCATCATCATAATCCAATAACCATAACATCATTACCAATGTTAAGCTCCCCGCTTAACTTCCAAAACCGTCAATCCTCTAATCATGAATAAGTCCAGGTCGCTCTTAACCGTGAGCACGGCTGTCAAGACAGTTTTGACTCTGCAGAGTTTGTACCACTGTACCCACATGTAGTGATTTCATCCCCCATTGCCGGGTGGACTAAAAGAACCTCCATTATGCCAGTGGCTACGATCCACATTCACACTTCCCAGGTGTGCAGCCAGGAGATCACTACGAAGCCTTTACAAAGGGATTCCCGACGAGCGTGGGCCCACTGAGGTTTCACCCCTAACAGCATACAAGAGGCTCCAACCCCGCTGCAGTGGCCCCCTCTTGAGCCTTGCGGTTCATATGGTAGTCCAGCTGACACCTACTCCCCGCACCATCCAACACACCCATACTACGCCGGGGATACACCTAATTAATTGGCCAAGCTGCCCCATCTCAGCATGTGGTTGGCACTGTAAAGCCAGGTTACATGCTCCATGAACCGGTCCTTAAGATCTAGGCAAGTACTAAACACAAACCCGAGTCTCGTGCACCCAGCACACAACCAAAACATCTAACTTGCCTTGGTCCCTACCTCTACATAACTCACAATATCTCATTCAAGAATATGGTAAAATAAACTGATGATCTCATATCCCAAATATCCCATTCTAAGCATGGCTAAGCATATGCATAATAATAAATGACATGATAAAATAAATCCCAACCCAAGCTACAAGGAAACAAGGTAATGCAATTCTAGGGAAACTTCCTATCATGGGTTTCATATTAAATTGACAATGCAAATAACTCTTGCTACACATCCTAGCATAGGATCAAAGTGGTCAAGGACACTTGCCTCCTTCCTGCTGCTCTTGAAATGGGTAGTCCTGATCTTGGAAAGGAATAACTTGCTCTTCAGCAGGTTCTACATCATACCATCACACATAGCAAAAGAAAAACAACAATCCATAAGACATAGTTCACACTTCTACTTCATACAAACCACACATTCACATTTATGAAAGTCCTTCACTATTATATGTGTTGTGTTTACTTTATGTGTGTTGATTTGTGGCTTGCATATACTTTTAATCATGTGTATATGATTCCTACTTTTGTGTTCACATTTATACTTACCTACTATATATATATGAGTTTCCAATTTAAATAAATTCCTTATATTCAACTACCACACCTTTTCACTACCAAGTATGTATGAAAAGTATTTTTCTTCTCCATATGTGCCTTTAGAATTTCTACCAACCTTAAACTGAATTCTTTGTATTTTAGAAACTCCATTTATCATTTACTAGTTGCTATATTTTCAGATTTATTTTCCTATACATAAATGTGTTCTTTATTATGAAATTAGTAATACACATCATCTAAACAGAATAGGTTCTGGTCCTAAATAATTTAATAACATATTTTGACCTTTGCCTCTGATGTAAACTATTTCACAATTATTTTCCCTATTTTCTAAAACTATTCATTACTTAAAAATGTGTCCCTAAATGTGAATAATAAATTAGACAGATTCAATTCAGTCCAAAATATGTTTTTATCTCACTCCAAAGTTTTCTAAATACTAAGAAAGTTTTTAATTTAATTATGACAATATGTTGGTCCCACTTTTTGATTTTTAAACACTAGCCACATATTCAATTTCCTAATTTAAATACTAAACAGGGCTAAAAAGGTAAACTCACCCCATTACAGGGTCTATAATATTATTTTCAGAATTTCCAGGGGTCTAGCTACACTTATCAGAGGTGTTTTTCCTAATTTTTATTAAATCCAGAGGCTAAAACTAATTTTTAAATGAATTTACATGATTTTCTGGAGTTCCAGGGGCTAGATCAGAAGTTTCAGGGGCTAGCTCTTATTTCCCGAGAACCCCAGGGGGTAGCACGTATGATTTCCAGTCTTTATAACACGGGGCTGACGTGGACCGTCCGATTTAAAACCGACGGCTGAGATTATAACGTCGAACCGGTACGCGGGGTTTTAAACTCTACCGTGCGATTTAAAATAAACGGCGCACCGGCGGCCACGTCGCTCTGATCGAGCGCGGGCGGCGCTGCCGGCGGCGCACGGCGGCGGAAAGCGGCGATCTCGCCGGAGACTTTCGGATCTTCGAGAATTCTTCCTAGAACTGTGATTTTATGGCATAGATCGGTGGAGGGGAGGTCGGGGATCTCACCTCGGGGGTTTTGTTGAGCTCGGAGGTCCTGGAAGGTGATCGGCGACGAGGTCCGAGGCGAAACCACGGCGAAGCTCGTCGGCGCTGTGTTTACACCGCAAGTCACCGAGTTTTCTGCACCTGCAAGGTTTCCCGGAGGTGGTGGATCAAGACCAGCGAGTTAGATCGGAATTTCCGAGCTTAGATCGGCCAGAATTCGCCGGAGAAGTCTCGGTTCTCACCGGAGGAAAATCGGCGGATCGCGTGGGAAAAACAGAACGAGGCCGGGGTTTTTATAGACGGGGGAGGGCGGCGGGGTGGTTTAGATCAAGTCCGCGTCGCCTACGAACAGAATTCAGCGGGGATACGCCGAAATCCCGATCAGTTTTGATTCGGGTGAGAGGGAGTCCGGCGCGGGCGCGAGGTAGACGACGATCTGGTGGGTCCCACCTGTCAGCGGAAGGAAGCGGCGCGCGCGGCCGTGGGCTGGCTCGGGCACTGGTTGGGCCGGCTAGTGGGTTTCGGCCCACTGGCCGGTTTTTTTCTGTTTTCTCTTTTTCTTTTTCTATTTCTTTTCTGATTTGAGTTTAATTTGAATTCCAGTTTGAATTTGAATTTTTGCAAAACATGCAACACGTCCAAAAAATTTTAAATCCCCCTCTTAATATGATTTAGGGTTTTGAATCAAAATTTTGTGGTGTTACAGGAGTTCAGAAATGAGGATTATCCATGAAAATCAGCTGCTCAAGATCCACCGCTCTCTAGCTTGTCGGGCGACACAGGTCGATGCTGAGAAGGATGTCACCTGGGAGGCCATCACCTGCAAGAGTTACATCAACCGTCGCCACCTGGATAGGACGGGGTACATGTATTTCCTCCAACGTGAGAGTGGCACCGCGGAGTAGAAGTACCCACCAGTGCAGCAGGGGACTTCCCATGAGCACATTGACCTGTGCTTGGAGGATGCTGCTATGCTCAGCACTCGACTGCAGTAGTGCCAGCAGGAGCTTCAGGATGTTCGTGACACCCTGAAGGAGACTGAGGCGTTGCTTCGTGCCAGCTTGAGGGCAAGAGAAAAAGGAGATGGGAATGAACTGTGTGTCACCGTGAATGACACGTGGACTCCTGACTTCCCAGACCGCCGGGTGAGCAGGCGTCGCCGCACTTCTCCACCAGCAGCTTCCCCACCCAAAGCGGAATCAGAGGGCAGCCGCAATAATGAGGAAGACCCCAAAGAGCCAGCTCAGTGATACGAGTCGTTTAGAGTCCTTTCCCTTATTTCAGCAGGTTATCGAGTAGTCGAGTCAATACCTTAGTTATTTGTGTGTTAATGTTTGGTGTGTGACATGAGTTGTGGAAGCCATGGGCATTTGTCCACAACCTCGTCCTTAGGTTGCTTTGCTTTGATGTGTGAACCCCTATGAATTAAGAGTGCATTTATTTTTGCGTGAGACGTGACTCCCAAAAATCTACGTGAAACCCTCAGAAAATGTTTAATATATTAAGGCCTCAAAAGTTTAAGTTTAAAACAAGCAATTTGGGAAGTTAATATGTAATGCTTTAAGTTAACATTTGGTTGATCATGATAGATGGCTGGAAGAGGAAAGGGTCGTGGTGCCAACCCCACCAACAACAACAATGAGGCCGGCAACCCTCATCTTTCTGGAGGACAAGACAGGGGTGGTCGCCGTGAAGGAGCTGATCCTATCCACCAGATGCTTGAAAATCAGAATCAGCTTATCCAGAGCCTAACTCAAGTGGTGGCCAACTTGCACCAAGCTCCAACCCCACAAGCTGCACCACGCCAACCAAGGTTGAGTGAGTTTCTAGGGACTCAACCTCCAAAGTTTGCAAGTGCTGCTGAACCTCTGGAGGCAGATGACTGGTTAAAGACCATTGAGAGCAAGATGAGGATCATACAATGCCAAGGGTATGAGAGGGTGCTGTTTACCTCTCACCAATTGCATGGACCTGCTGCTGATTGGTGGACCGCTTACGTGGCAGCCCATCATGACCCCGAGAACATCACTTGGGAAGAGTTCAAGTGCAATTTCCACAACCATTACATACCAAGGGGTGAACTCAAAAACAAGAGAAAGGAGTTCTTGGGGCTGCAGCAAGGAAACATGACTATGAGGGAATACCTCACTAAGTTCACTCAACTATCCCGTTATGCACCACGGGACATCGAAACTGATGAGCAAAAACAGGACTGTTTTGTGGAAGGACTTACTATGGAAATACAGTGTGCAATGTCCTCCAACGAGTATGAAAGCTTCCAAAAGATGGTCGACAGAGCGTTTGTCGTGGAGAGGGATCTGAAGGCCTTGGAAAATGAAAACAAGAGGAAGGCGGGATGGTCACACCAAGCCTCAGGTAGCAACACACGTCCACGTCTGATGCAGCAACCCGCAGGGCAGACGAGCCGTGCTGTGGTACCCTACTCAGCACCTGGAGGGTACAACCCGAATTTCAGGCCTCCGTCAGCACCAGGACAGCCGCAGCGTCAGTTTGTACAGCAGCCTCGCCCCACATATCAACCCCGACCAGCGGGACAAGGACCACCAAACCAACCCCAAGACAACAAAGGCCAGACACCTAAGGTTGGGGTGCAATGCTTCAACTATGGTGAAGTGGGGCACTACGCCCATAAGTGCCCAAAGAAGAAGCCCATGCAACCACAACAGCAGAATGTGATGCGAGGACGGGTGAACCACGTGACCATGGAGGAAGCGCAAGAGGCACCTGACGTGGTAATTGGTAAGTTTCCTGCCAATTTACACATTGCAACCCTATTGTTCGATTCTGGTGCTACCCACTCGTTCATTGCTCAAGGTATTGTTAAGAAGCATGATCTAGCAACAACACAAATGAACCATACGCTGGCAGTAAACTCTACAGGGGAGAAATAAGGACAAGACAATTGTGTCCCAAGGTGTAACACCCCAAATTTTGATTCAAAACTCTAAACCATGTTCAGAGGGGAATTTAAAAATTTTTGGACGTGTTGCATGTTTTGCAAAAATTCAAATTCAAACTGGAATTCAAATTAGACTCAAAACAGAAAAGAAATGGAAAAAGAAAAAGAGAAACAGGAAAAAAAACCGGCCAGTGGGCCGAAACCCGCCAGCCGGCCCAGTTTCCCCCGCGCCAGCCCGCAGCCGCGCGCCCGCGCTATCCCTCACAGACAGGTGGGACCCACCTGTCATCCCTAACCCCGCGACCCCGGACTCTTCCGCGCGCGCGCGATCTTAACCGATCGAATTACCGCGTCCCTCAGCCCGAATTCCGGTCCCAGAAGAATCAAACTCGATCACAACTGACCCACCGCCCTTCCCCGGCTATAAAAACCCCAGCCCCGATCGGTTTTTCCCACGCGATCGCCGATTTTTACTCCGGTGAGCACCGAGACTTCGCCGGTGAATTCTGGCCGATCTAAGCTCGGAAACTCTGATCTAACTCGCTGGTCTTGATCCACCGCCTCCGGGGAGCTTTGCAGGTGCAGAAAACTTGGAGACTTACGGTGTAAACACAGCGCCGACGAGCTTCGCCGTGGTTTTGCCTCGGACCTCGCCGCCGATCACTTTTCAGGACCCCCGAGCTCGAGAAAACCCCCGAGGTGAGATCCCTGACCTCCCCTCTACCGATCTATGCCATAAGATCACAGTTCTAGGCAGAATTCTCGAGGATCCGAAACTTTCCGGCGAGATCGCCGCTTCCCGCCGCCGTGCGCCGCCGGCAGCGCCGCCCGCGCTCGATCAGAGCGACGTGGCCGCTTGTGCGCCGTTTATTTTAAATCGCACGGTAGACTTTAAAACCCCGCGTACCGGTTCGATGTTATAATCTCAGCCGTCGGTTTAAAATCGGACGGTCCACGTCAGCCCCGCGTTATAAAGACTGGAATTCTTACGTGCTACCCCCTGGGGTTCTCAGGAAATAAGAGCTAGCCCCGGAAACTTCTGATCTAGCCCCTGGAACTCCAGAAAATCATGTAAATTCATTTAAAAAATCAGTTTTAGCCCCTGGACTTAATAAAAATTAGGAAAAACACCTCTTATAAGTGTAGCTAGACCCCTGGAAATTATGAAAATAATATTATAGACTCTGTAATGGGGTGAGTTCATTATTTTAGCCCTGTTTAGTATTTAATTTAGAAAATTGAATATGTGACTAGTATTTAAAAATTAAAAAGTGGGACAAACATAATTGTCAAGGTTAATTAAAAACTTTCTCAGTACTTAGAAAACCTTGGAGTGAGATAAAACTATATTTTGGGCTGAAATGAATCTGTTTTATTTGTTATTCACATTTAATTGTATAGGGACACATTTTTAAGTAAAGAATAGCTATAGAAAAATAGGGAAAATAATTATGAAATAGTTTACATCAGAGGCCAAGGTCAAAATATGTTATTAAATTATTTAGGACCAAAACCTATACTGTTTAGATGATGTGTATTACTAATTTCATAATAAAATACACAATTATGCATAGGAATATAAATCTGAAAATATAGCAACTAGTAAATGATAAATGGAGTTTTTAAAATCCAAAGAGTTCAGTTTAGGGTTGATAGAAATTATGAAGGCACATATGGAGAAGAAAAAATACTTTTCATACATACTTGGTAGTTTAATATAAGGAATTTATTTAAAACTGAAACACATATATATATATATATATATATATGTGGTATGTAAGTATAAATATGAACACCAAAGTAGGAATCATACACATATAAATAAAAGTGTATGCAAGCCACAGATCAACACACAAAGTAACCACAACACATATAATGGTGAATGAATTTCATAAATATGAATGTGTGGTTTGTATGAAGTAAGAAGTGTGAACTATGTCTTATGGTTGTTATTTTTCTTTTGCTATGTGTGATGGTATGAAGTAGAACCTGTTCAAGAGCAAGTTATTCCTTTCCAAGATCACGACTACCCATTTCAAGAGCAGCAAGAAGGAGGCAAGTGTCCTTGACCACTTTGATCTTATGCTAGGATGTGTAGATAGAATTATTTGCATTGTCAAATGAAATATGAAACCCATGCTAGGATGTTTCCCTAGAATTGCATTACCTTGCTTCCTTGTAGCTTGGGTTGGGATTTATTTTGTCATGTCATTTATTTACATGCATATGCTTAGCCATGCTTAGAATGGGATATTTGGGATATGAGATCTTCAATTTATTATATCATACTCTTGAATGAGCTATTGTGAGTTATGTAGAGGTAGGGATCAAGGCAAGTTGGATGTTTTGGTTGTGTGCTGGGTGCACGAGACTTGGGTTTGTGTTTAGTACTTGCCTGGATCCTAAGGACCGGTTCATGGAGCATGTAACCTGGCTTTACCGTGCCAACCACATGCTGAGATGGGGCAGCTTGGCCAATTAATTAGGTGTATCCCCGGCGTAGTATGGGTGTGTTGGATGTTGCGGGGAATAGGTGTCAGCTGGACTACCATATGAACCGCAAGGCTCAAGAGGGGGCCACTGCAGCGGGGTTGGAGCCTCTTGTATGCTGTTAGGGGTGAAACCTCAGTGGGCCCACGCTCGTCGGGAATCCCTTTGTAAAGGCTTCGTAGTGATCTCCTGGCTGCACACCTGGGAAGTGTGAATGTGGATCGTAGCCACTGGCATAATGGAGGTTCTTTTAGTCCACCCGGCAACGGGGGATGAAATCACTACATGTGGGTACAGTGGTACAAACTCTGCAGAGTCAAAACTGTCTTGACAGCCGTGCTCACGGTTAAGAGCGGCCTGGACTTATTCATGATTAGACGATTGATGGTTTTGGAAGTTAAGCGGGGAGCTTAACATTGGTAATGATGTTATGGTTATTGGATTATGATGATGGGATGGGAGATTGGGACCATTTCACCTGTGTAGTAATGTAGGTGCTTAATAAGCTAAGGTGATAGGTATTGATTGCGTAGTGCTTTAACCATGAGTTCAACCTCTCCTTGTTCTAGCCATGCATGATATAATTTTCCCACACTTGCTGAGTACCATCGGTACTCAACCTTGCATATTTGTTGGTTTATATTGCTGCTCAGGTCAAGATAATGAGATGGTGTATAATGACCAAGATTTTGGACCCGAGGAAGGTTTTTAGGTTCATGAAGACCCCCGGGCAACGCCTGTGATGGAGCCCTAAAGAATAATATTCCGCTGCTAGTTTATTTACTTGTGATGAAGCATTAGTGTCCATTGAGACATTTGCGATGTAAGACTTATTTATATTCGACACCTGGCTTGTAATAAATGATGCTTCACTATTTGTCATCACATGTATGAGAAAATGATCCTGGCATACATGTGATATTCACTTGGTTGTTCTTCGGAAAAACCGGGTGTGACAGAGGTGGTATCAGAGCCAAGGTTGCCCGTAGGAACATGGACCTAGGTAGAAATGGACGTATTTAAGGGCCCTATTTTCTTAAAAACTATTTTCCAAGGTGTGGGTTGAAGAGTGTTATTTAAGGAGTCATTTTCTTCATCTCATCCCAAAATTTTCATTCAAAATGGGATTTTTGTTTAAAAAGTTTATCTAACCTAATTTTAAATTCTTTTTGTTTTAGATGGTTCGCATGATTCGCACCGCTCGCAAGTCCACAGGAGGGAGAGTTCCCGTAGTTGCCCTTGCCGAAAGAGAGGAGAGTCGTCCAGTGACGTACCTTTCCTACGGATTGGCAGTAGGAGACTTGTTGCGCCGTCTTCGACGTATGCTCGAAGCCGCAGGCAATACGGGCAAGCTCATCATCCACTATAACTCCACCAGGACCATCCGTGAGAAGAGGGAAGAATGGAGTTCGGAGATGAGGATCATACACGAGAATCAGCTGCTTAAGATTCACCACTCTCCAGCTTGTCGAGCAACACAAGTTGACGTGGAGAGAGATGTCACCTGGGAGGCCATCACCTGCCAGAGTCACATCTATCGTCGCCACTTGGACAAAACTGAGTACATGTATGTCCTCCAACGTGAGAGTGGCACCACGGAGTACAAGTACCCACCGGTGCAGCAAGGGACTTCCCATGAGCACATGGACTTGTGCTTGGAGGATGTTGCTATGCTCAGCACTCGACTGCAGGAGTGTCAACAAGAGCTTCAGGATGTCCGGGACACCCTGAAGGAAACGGAGGCGTTGCTGCAAGCTTGCTTAAAGGCGAGAGAAAGAGGAGATGGGAATGAATTGTGTGTCACCGTGAATGATACATGGACTCCTGACTCCCCGGATCGCCGAGCGATCAGGCGTCGTCGCACTTCTCCACCAGCAGCCTCCCCACCCAAAGCAGAGTCAGAAGGTAGCCGAAATGAGGAGGAAGATCCCGAGGAGCCAGCTCAAGAGGACGAGTAGTGTAGAGTCTTTCCCCTAGCTAGCAAGAGGTCGAGTAGTCGAGTCGTTACGTAGTTAATGGTGTGATAATGCTTGGTGTGTGACGTGAGTTGTGGAAGCCATGAGCAATTGTCCACAGCCTCGTCTTCAGATTGTTTTGCTTTGGTGTGTGAACCCACAGGAAATAATAGTGCATTTATTTGGTGTGAGATATAAACCCTCGTAAAATTTTAACAAAGCCTCAACACCTCAAAGTACCAACAAATGAAAGTAGTAAGATGATACTAAATGGTATCAAATTAACATTTGTTGATTCTGCCAGATGGCCGGAAGAGGAAAAGGACGTGCTGCCAACCCCGCCAACAACAATGATGAGGCATGCAACCCTCATCTTTCTGGAGGTCAGGACAGGGGTGGTCGCCGTGAAGAAGTTGACCCTCTCCACCAAATGCTGGAGAATCAAAATCAGCTTATCCAGAACTTGACTCAAGTGGTGGCCAACTTGCATCAAGTTCCACCTCCACAAGCTGCACCACGCCAACCAAGGTTGAGTGAGTTTCTAGGAACTCAACCTCCAAAGTTTGCAAGTGCTGCTGAACCTCTGGAGGCAGATGATTGGCTGAAGACCATTGAAAGTAAGATGAGGATCATACAGTGCCAAGGGTATGAGAGGGTGCTGTTTGCCTCTCATCAATTGCATGGACCTGCTGCTGATTGGTGGACCGCCTACGTGGCCGCCCATCATGACCCTGAGAGCATCACTTGGGAAGAGTTCAAGCGTAGCTTCCGCAACCATTACATCCCAAGAGGTGAACTCAAAAACAAGAGGAAGGAGTTTTTGGGACTGCAGCAGGGAAACATGACGGTGAGGGAATACCTCACTAAATTTACTCAACTATCCCGTTATGCTCCACGAGACATAGAGACTGATGAGCAGAAACAAGATTGTTTCGTGGAAGGACTTACCGCAGAGATGCAGTGTGCAATGTCCTCAAATGAGTATGAAAGCTTTCAAAAGATGGTGGACAGAGCATTTGTGGTGGAAAGGAAGCTAAAGGCCCTGGAAAATGAGAATAAGAGGAAGGCTGGGTGGTCACATCAAGCCTCAGGGAGCAACACCCGCCCACGTTTGATGCAGCAACCTACGGGGCAGACGAGTCGTGCTGCGGTACCCTATTCAGCACCAAGAGGGTACAACCCAAACTACAGGCCTCCTGCAGCACCAGCACAGCCGCAACGTCAGTTTGTGCAGCAGCCTCGCCCCGCATATCCACCTCAACCAGCAGTGCAAGGACCCCCAAACCAACCCCAAGACAACAAGGGCCAAGCATCTAAGATTGGGGTGCAATGCTTTAGCTGTGGTGAAGTGGGGCACTACGCCCATAAGTGTCCAAAGAAGAAGCCTGCGCCGCCACAACAGCAGAATGTATTGAGAGGACGGGTGAACCACGTCACTATGGAGGAAGCACAAGAGGCACCTGATGTGGTAGTTGGTAAGTTTCCTGCCAATTTACATCTTGCAACTCTGTTGTTTGATTCTGGTGCTACCCACTCGTTCATTGCTCAAGGGTTTGTTAAGAAGCATGACCTAGCAACCACACAAATGAACCATATGCTAGCCGTAAACTCTCCAGGTGGAGAAATAAGGACAAGACAAGTGTGTCCCAAAGTGAGCCTAGACATTAATGGGGTAGTATTTACGGCTAACCTCATAGTGATAGATTCACAAGGGATAGATATTATTTTGGGTATGGATTGGTTGACCAAACATAAAGGAATCATCCATTGTTCGACCAGAACGGTGGAATTAACTCACCCCAGTGGCACCAGAGTAAAGTTCATAACAATACACGAGCCTAGGAGGGACATCAAATTAAATCAAGTGGAGGTGAAAGTTGAGGAAATCAGGACTATCAGGGAATATCCGGATGTTTTTCCGGAGGAGTTGCCAGGTATGCCTCCCGACCGTGAAGTGGAATTCGCAATTGAGCTAGTACCGGGAACAGCCCCGATATACAAGAGACCTTATCGAATGGACTCCAAGCAGCTAGAAGAGCTCAAGGATCATTTGAGAGAATTGACGGAGAAGGGGTATGTTCGCCCTAGTTCCTCACCATGGGGAGCTCCGGTGATATTTGTGCCTAAGAAAGATGGAACTCAAAGGTTATGCGTGGATTACCGTGCCTTGAATGAGGTAACCATCAAGAACAAGTACCCATTACCCCGCATTGAAGGCTTGTTTGATCAGTTGAGGGGAGCTTGTGTGTTCTCGAAAATTGATCTCAGGTCGGGATACCACCAACTCAAGATAAGGCAATCTGATATTCCCAAGACAGCTTTTGTATCTCGGTACGGACTGTATGAATACACTGTCATGCCTTTCGGGCTAACCAATGCCCCGGCATATTTCATGTACCTCATGAACAAGGTATTCATGGAATATCTGGACAAATTTGTGGTGGTTTTCATAGATGATATTCTCGTCTTCTCCAAAGATGAAGAAGAACATGAGAAACATCTAAGGTTGGTGTTACAGAGGCTGAGAGAACACCAACTATATGCCAAGTTGAGCAAGTGTGAGTTTTGGCTGAAAAGAGTTCCCTTTTTAGGACATATAATCTCGGAGGGAGGAATCTCCGTAGATCCCGCCAAAATCGAAGATATCCAGAAGTGGAAAACCCCTGAAAATGTCGGGGAAGTTCAAAGCTTTTGGGGATTGGCTGGATACTATCGACGGTTTATTGAGGGATTCTCCAAGATCTCGAGACCTCTCACTAAACTGTTGGAGAAGGGAATCACATTCACCTGGACGCCACAGTGCGAGACGAGCTTTCAAGAGCTAAAGAAGAGATTGACAACAGCCCCAGTGTTGGTTATGCCAGATATGCAGAAGAATTTCACAGTGTACTGCGATGCCTCTGGAAACGGGTTGGGATGTGTTCTCATGCAAGAAGGACATGTCGTGGCATATGCATCCCGGCAGCTTCGGAAGCACGAGAAGAACTATCCTACACATGACCTAGAACTAGCTGCAGTGGTACACGCGTTGAAAATTTGGCGGCACTATTTGATGGGGAAGAGGACAGAGATATATACGGATCATAAGAGTTTGAAGTACATATTCACACAGCCAGATCTCAACCTCAGACAAAGGAGATGGTTAGAGCTAATCAATGACTTTGATGTGGGCATCAACTATCATCCCGGGAAAGCAAACGTCGTGGCCGATGCTTTGAGTCGGAAAGTGCAGGTCAATAAGTTGAGCTTGAAGGACATGCCTGCAGAATTGAAGGACGAGGTTATAAGGCTCAATCTATGTCTAGTAAATAGTGGTGAAGCCATCGCCATGGAAGTGGACTCCACACTCGAGCAAGACATACGCGAGGGTCAAAAGAATGATGAGAAGATACAAGAGATCAGACAGCTCATCAAGGAAAATAAAGCTCCTGGTTTTAGAGAGGATGAACAAGGAACGGTGTGGCACGGGAAAAGGATCTGTGTGCCAGAAGTAAAAGAGATCCGTGAATTAATTTTGAAGGAGGCTCACGATTCCAACTATTCCATTCATCCTGGGAGTACGAAGATGTACCAGGACCTCAAGAGCAGGTATTGGTGGTATGGCATGAAGCGAGATGTCGCAGAACATGTTGCCCTATGTGACACATGTCAGTTGGTGAAAGCAGAACATCAACGACCCGCGGGATTGTTGCAACCACTCAAAGTGCCTGAATGGAAGTGGGAAGAAATCAGCATGGATTTTGTTGTGGGATTGCCTAGGACCCAATCCGGGTATGATTCAATATGGGTCATTATTGATAGGCTAACCAAGGTAGCTCATTTCATTCCTGTGAAAGAAAGCTACAGCGGATCCAAATTGGCAGAATTGTACATGTCAAGGATTGTGTGTTACCATGGAGTGCCAAAGAAGATAGTGTCGGACCGAGGGACACAGTTCACCTCGAGGTTTTGGCAGAAGTTGCATGAAACCATGGGAACCCATCTGAACTTCAGCTCTGCCTATCATCCCCAAACTGACGGGCAGACGGAGAGAACCAATCAGATCCTTGAAGATATGTTAAGGGCATGTGCACTCAAAAACAATAGGAGTTGGGACAAGAACTTACCGTATGCGGAGTTTTCCTATAACAACAGCTATCAAGCTAGTATGAAGATGTCACCATTTGAAGCTTTGTATGGAAGGAAGTGCAGAACTCCCCTATTTTGGAACCAAACAGGAGAAAGTAAAGTGTTTGGTCCAGAAGTGCTACAAGAAGCCGAGGTAAAGGTGAGGGAGATTCACAACAACTTGAGGATAGCACAAACACGCCAGAAGAGTTATGCTGATGTACGAAGAAGAGAGCTCGTTTTCAACGTGGGAGACTATGTTTATCTCAAGGTGTCCCCTATCAGAGGACTTCGTCGGTTCAAGGTGAAAGGGAAGTTGTCACCTCGATACATTGGACCCTTTCAAGTTTTGGAAAGGAAAGGTGAAGTGGCGTACCAACTAGAGTTACCGGTTCATCTATCGGACGTGCACGATGTGTTCCATGTGTCACAACTCAAGAAATGTCTGAGGACGCCTGAAGAGGTGTTACCCATGAATGAAGTGGACGTAGCTGAGGATTTGTCTTATGCCGAGCAACCATACAAGATTTTGGAGACAATGGAACGCCTCACCAGAAATAAGAGAATCCGGATGTGCAAGGTGCAGTGGAAGCATCACTCAGAAGAGGAAGCCACCTTGGAACGGGAAGATGAGCTCAAGGCACAATTTCCGGAATTGTTCTCTTAGAAACACCAATCTCGAGGACGAGATTTCTTTTAAGGGGGTAGAGCTGTAACACCCCAAATTTTGATTCAAAACTCTAAACCATGTTCAGAGGGGAATTTAAAAATTTTTGGACGTGTTGCATGTTTTGCAAAAATTCAAATTCAAACTGGAATTCAAATTAGACTCAAAACAGAAAAGAAATGGAAAAAGAAAAAGAGAAACGGGAAAAAAACCGGCCAGTGGGCCGAAACCCGCCAGCCGGCCCAGTTTCCCCCGCGCCAGCCCGCAGCCGCGCGCCCGCGCTGTCCCTCACAGACAGGTGGGACCCACCTGTCATCCCTAACCCCGCGACCCCGGACTCTTCCGCGCGCGCGCGATCTTAACCGATCGAATTACCGCGTCCCTCAGCCCGAATTCCGGTCCCAGAAGAATCAAACTCGATCACAACTGACCCACCGCCCTTCCCCGGCTATAAAAACCCCAGCCCCGATCGGTTTTTCCCACGCGATCGCCGATTTTTACTCCGGTGAGCACCGAGACTTCGCCGGTGAATTCTGGCCGATCTAAGCTCGGAAACTCTGATCTAACTCGCTGGTCTTGATCCACCGCCTCCGGGGAGCTTTGCAGGTGCAGAAAACTCGGAGACTTACGGTGTAAACACAGCGCCGACGAGCTTCGCCGTGGTTTTGCCTCGGACCTCGCCGCCGATCACTTTTCAGGACCCCCGAGCTCGAGAAAACCCCCGAGGTGAGATCCCTGACCTCCCCTCTACCGATCTATGCCATAAGATCACAGTTCTAGGCAGAATTCTCGAGGATCCGAAACTTTCCGGCGAGATCGCCGCTTCCCACCGCCGTGCACCGCCGGCAGCGCCGCCCGCGCTCGATCAGAGCGACGTGGCCGCTTGTGCGCCGTTTATTTTAAATCGCACGGTAGACTTTAAAACCCCGCGTACCGGTTCGATGTTATAATCTCAGCCGTCGGTTTAAAATCGGACGGTCCACGTCAGCCCCGCGTTATAAAGACTGGAATTCTTACGTGCTACCCCCTGGGGTTCTCGGGAAATAAGAGCTAGCCCCGAAAACTTCTGATCTAGCCCCTGGAACTCCAGAAAATCATGTAAATTCATTTAAAAATCAGTTTTAGCCCCTGGACTTAATAAAAATTAGGAAAAACACCTCTGATAAGTGTAGCTAGACCCCTGGAAATTATGAAAATAATATTATAGACTCTGTAATGGGGTGAGTTCATTATTTTAGCCCTGTTTAGTATTTAATTTAGAAAATTGAATATGTGACTAGTATTTAAAAATTAAAAAGTGGGACAAACATAATTGTCAAGGTTAATTAAAAACTTTCTCAGTACTTAGAAAACCTTGGAGTGAGATAAAACTATATTTTGGGCTGAAATGAATCTGTTTTATTTGTTATTCACATTTAATTGTATAGGGATACATTTTTAAGTAAAGAATAGCTATAGAAAAATAGGGAAAATAATTATGAAATAGTTTACATCAGAGGCCAAGGTCAAAATATGTTATTAAATTATTTAGGACCAAAACCTATACTGTTTAGATGATGTGTATTACTAATTTCATAATAAAATACACAATTATGCATAGGAATATAAATCTGAAAATATAGCAACTAGTAAATGATAAATGGAGTTTTTAAAATCCAAAGAGTTCAGTTTAGGGTTGATAGAAATTATGAAGGCACATATGCAGAAGAAAAATACTTTTCATACATACTTGGTAGTTTAATATAAGGAATTTATTTAAAACTGAAACACACACACACACACATATATATATATATATGTGGTATGTAAGTATAAATATGAACACCAAAGTAGGAATCATACACATATAAATAAAAGTGTATGCAAGCCACAGATCAACACACAAAGTAACCACAACACATATAATGGTGAATGAATTTCATAAATATGAATGTGTGGTTTGTATGAAGTAAGAAGTGTGAACTATGTCTTATGGTTGTTATTTTTCTTTTGCTATGTGTGATGGTATGAAGTAGAACCTGTTCAAGAGCAAGTTATTCCTTTCCAAGATCAGGACTACCCATTTCAAGAGCAGCAAGGAGGCAAGTGTCCTTGACCACTTTGATCCTATGCTAGGATGTGTAGATAGAATTATTTGCATTGTCAAATGAAATATGAAACCCATGCTAGGATGTTTCCCTAGAATTGCATTACCTTGCTTCCTTGTAGCTTGGGTTGGGATTTATTTTGTCATGTCATTTATTTACATGCATATGCTTAGCCATGCTTAGAATGGGATATTTGGGATATGAGATCATCAGTTTATTATACCATACTCTTGAATGAGCTATTGTGAGTTATGTAGAGGTAGGGATCAAGGCAAGTTGGATGTTTTGGTTGTGTGCTGGGTGCACGAGACTTGGGTTTGTGTTTAGTACTTGCCTGGATCCTAAGGACCGGTTCATGGAGCATGTAACCTGGCTTTACCGTGCCAACCACATGCTGAGATGGGGCAGCTTGGCCAATTAATTAGGTGTATCCCCGGCGTAGTATGGGTGTGTTGGATGGTGCGGGGAATAGGTGTCAGCTGGACTACCATATGAACCGCAAGGCTCAAGAGGGGGCCACTGCAGCGGGGTTGGAGCCTCTTGTATGCTGTTAGGGGTGAAACCTCAGTGGGCCCACGCTCGTCGGGAATCCCTTTGTAAAGGCTTCGTAGTGATCTCCTGGCTGCACACCTGGGAAGTGTGAATGTGGATCGTAGCCACTGGCATAATGGAGGTTCTTTTAGTCCACCCGGCAACGGGGGATGAAATCACTACATGTGGGTACAGTGGTACAAACTCTGTAGAGTCAAAACTGTCTTGACAGCCGTGCTCACGGTTAAGAGCGGCCTGGACTTATTCATGATTAAAGGATTGATGGTTTTGGAAGTTAAGCGGGGAGCTTAACATTGGTAATGATGTTATGGTTATTGGATTATGATGATGGGATGGGAGATTGGGACCATTTCACCTGTGTAGTAATGTAGGTGCTTAATAAGCTAAGGTGATAGGTATTGATTGCGTAGTGCTTTAACCATGAGTTCAACCTCTCCTTGTTCTAGCCATGCATGATATAATTTTCCCACACTTGCTGAGTACCATTGGTACTCAACCTTGCATATTTGTTGGTTTATATTGCTGCTCAGGTCAAGATAATGAGGTGGTGTATAATGACCAAGATTTTGGACCCGAGGAAGGTTTTTAGGTTCATGAAGACCCCCGGGCAACGCCTGTGATGGAGCCCTAAAGAATAATATTCCGCTGCTAGTTTATTTACTTGTGATGAAGCATTAGTGTCCATTGAGACATTTGCGATGTAAGACTTATTTATATTCGACACCTGGCTTGTAATAAATGATGCTTCACTATTTGTCATCACATGTATGAGAAAATGATCCTGGCATACATGTGATATTCACTTGGTTGTTCTTCGGAAAAACCGGGTGTGACACAAGGTGAATCTAGACATTAGTGGGGTAGTATTTACTGCAAACCTCATAGTGATAGACTCAAAAGGCATAGATATTATTTTGGGTATGGATTGGTTGACCAAACATGAAGGAATCATCTATTGTTGGACAAGAACGGCGGAACTAACTCACCCTAGTGGCACAAGAGTGAAGTTCATAACTGTACAAGAACCTAGGAGGAACCTTAAACTCAATCACGTTGAGGTGGAAGTGGAAGAGATCAGGATCATCAGGGAATATCCAGACGTTTTTCCGGCGGAGTTGCCAGGTATGCCCCCCGATCGTGAAGTGGAATTCGCGATTGAGCTAGTGCCTGGAACAGCTCCAATATACAAGAGGCCTTATCGGATGGACTCCAAATAGCTGGAAGAGCTCAAGGAGCATATAAGGGAATTGACGGAGAAGGGGTATATTCGTCCTAGTTCCTCACCATGGGGAGCTCCAGTAATATTTGTGCCCAAGAAGGACGGAACCGAAAGGTTATGCGTAGACTACCTTGCTTTGAATGAAGTAACCATCAAGAACAAGTACCCATTACCCCGCATTGAAGACTTATTTGATCAGTTGAGGGGAGCTTGTGTGTTCTCAAAAATTGATCTCAGGTCGGGGTACCACCAACTGAAGATAAGGCAAACCGACATTCCAAAGATAGCTTTCGTATCTCGGTACGAGCTATATGAATACACCGTCATGCCGTTCGGGCTAACTAATGCCCCGGCATACTTCATGTATCTCATGAACAAGGTATTCATGGAATATCTGGACAAATTTGTGGTGGTTTTCATTGATGACATTCTTGTCTTCTCCAAAGATGAAGAAGAACATGAGGGACATTTAAGGTTGGTGTTGCAAAAGCTGAGAGAACACCAACTATATGCCAAGTTGAGCAAGTGTATGTTTTGGTTGAAGAGAGTTCCCGTCTTAGGACATATAATCTCGGAGGGAGGAATCTCTGTAGATCCCGCCAAGATCGAGGATGTGCAGAAGTGGAAGACCCCCCAAAATGTCGGGGAAGTTCTAGGCTTCTTAGGATTGGCTGGGTATTATCGACGGTGTATCAAGGGTTTCTCCAAGATTTCGAGACCCCTCACCAAATTGTTAGAGAGGGGAATCACATTCACATGGACACCACAGTGCGAGACGAGTTTTCAAGAATTGAAGAAAAGATTGACAACAGCCCCATTGCTAGTTATGCCGGATATGCAGAAGAATTTTTCGGTGTACTGCGATGCCTCTGGACACGGGTTGGGATGCGTTCTCATGCAAGAGGGGCATGTCGTGGCTTATGCGTCCCGACAGCTCCGGAAACACGAGAAGAACTATCATACGCATGACCTAGAGCCAGCCGCAGTGGTACACGCATTGAAGATATGGCGGCATTACTTGATGGGAAAGAGGACAGAGATATATACGGATCATAAGAGCTTAAAGTACATTTTCACGCAGCCAGATCTCAACCTTAGACAAAGGAGATGGTTAGAGCTAATCAACGACTTTGATGTGGGCATCAACTATCATCCTGGGAAAGCGAACGTCATGGCAGACGCTTTAAGCCGGAAGGTGCAGGTCAATAGGTTGAGCTTAACGAACATGCCTACAGAATTGAAGGAAGAGGTTGTAAAACTCAATCTATGTCTGGTGAATAGTGGTGAGGCCATCGCCATGGAAGTGGACTCCACATTAGAGCGAGACATACGCAACGGTCGGAAGAATGATGAGAAGATACAAGAGATTAGAGAACTCATCAAAGAAAATAAAGCCCCTGGGTTCAGAGAGGATGAACAAGGTACGGTGTGGCATGGGAAAAGAATCTGTGTGCCTGAGGTAAAGGAGATCCGTGAATTGATTTTGAAGGAGGCTCATGATTCTGACTATTCCATTCATCCTGAAAGTACGAAGATGTATCATGACCTCAAGAGCAGATATTGGTGGTATGGAATGAAGCGAGATGTCGTGGAACATGTTGCCCTATGTGACACATGTCAGTTGGTGAAAGCAGAACATCAACGACCCGCGGGACTATTTCAACCACTCAAAGTGCCTGAATAGAAATGGGAAGAAATAGGTATAGACTTCATAGTGGGACTACCCAGGACCCAATCGGGATATGATTCGATATGGGTCATCATCGACAGGCTAACCAAGGTAGCTCATCTCATCCCCGTGAATAAAAGCTATAGCGGATCCAAGTTGGCAGAATTGTACATGTCAAGAATCGTATGTTTTCATGGAGTGCCAAAGAAGATAGTGTCAGATCGAGGGACACAGTTCACCTCAAGGTTCTGGCAGAAGTTACATGAAACCATGGGAACTCATCTAAATTTTAGTTCTGCCTATCACCCCTAGACGGACGGGTAGACGGAAGAACTAATCAGATCCTTGAGGATATGCTGAGAGCGTGCGCGCTCCAGAACAATAGGAGTTGGGATAAGAACTTACCGTATGCGGAGTTCTCCTATAACAACAGCTATCAGGCTAGTATGAAGATGTCACCATTTGAGGCTTTGTATGGGAGGAAGTGCAGAACTCCACTATTTTGGAACCAAACAGGGGAATGTAAAGTGTTTAGGCCCGAAGTATTACAAGAAGCCGAGGCGAAAGTGAGGGAAATCTGCAACAACTTGAGGATAGAACAGACCCGACAAAAGAGCTATGCCGATGTACGTAGAAGAGAGCTCGTTTTCAACGTGGGGGACTATGTCTTTCTCAAGGTGTCCCCTATCCAAGGACTTCGTCGGTTCAAGGTGAAAGGGAAGTTATCACCTTGATACATCGGACCCTTTTAGATTCTGGAGAGGAAAGGCGAAGTGGCATATCAACTAGAACTACCGGCTCGCCTATCGGATGTGCACGATGTATTCCATGTGTCTCAGCTCAAGAAATGTCTAAGGACGCCTGAAGAGATGTTACCCATGAATGAGGTTGACGTACGAGAGGATCTGTCTTATGCTGAGCGATCGGTCAAGGTTTTGGAGACAATGGAATGCCTCACAAGAAATAAAAGAATTTGGATGTGCAAGGTGCAGTGGAAGCATCACTCGGAAGAGGAAGCCACATGGGAGCGAGAAGACGAGCTTAAGGCACAGTTTCCGGAATTGTTTTCCTAGAACCACCAATCTCGAGGACGAGATTTCTTTTAAGGGGGGTAGAGCTGTAACACCCCAAAACCGCTAAAGAGGGGAATTTAAAAATTTTTGGACGTATTGCATGTGGTGCAGAAATTCAAATTTAAATGGGAATTAAAATTCAAATCAAAACAGAAAAAGAAAAGGAAAAAGAAAAAGAAAACCCGGAACGGGCCAGTGGGCCGAAACCCGCCAGCCGGCCCAAGACCCCCCCCCCCCCCCCCCCGCGCCAGCCCAAAACCGCGCCCCCAACGGCCCCGTCTCTCTTACTCGCGCCCGATCGCAACCACCCTCCCGAACCCCGCGCTCGCAGCCCTGATCTGCGGCCCCGGGCGATGCTACTTATCCAAACCGACCCGCCGCCGCCCCTCCTCGTGCAATTCACGCAAGGAAGCTCGTCGAATTCCCCCAGCGCCGCTCCACCTTTCTCTCCGGTGAGAACCGATCATCCCCCACCGAAAAACCTTCGGATCTCTTTGTTTTTCGTTGGACTTACGAGCTCGCCGTGCTCCACCGCCTCCAGGGAGCCCTTCACGTGAAGGAAGCGACAAGTTTCACGCCCTAGCATCAGTTCCGACGAGCACCGAGGAGCAGCTTCAGCCATCGTCGTCGCAAAGCCGAATTCCGACCTCGCCAAGCCCGAGAAACCCCTAGGTGAGCTCCGCTACCCCTCCGCAGTCGATCCGTGTGAAAAACTGCAAGTTTTAACGTATAGCGGCAAGGAACCGAAGCTGCGCCGGCGAGATCGCCGCCCCCGCCGCGCGCGCGCGGGCTGGCTCCGGCCAGGGCGACGTGGCCCCTTGGGGGCCGTCTATTTTAAATCGCACGGTAGAAATAAAATCGACGCGTACCGGCTTGGCGATCTAATCTGAGCCGTTTGTTTTAAATCGAACGGTCCACGTCGGCCCCGCATTATAAAGGCTGGGATTCTTACGCGCTACCCCCTGGGGATCTCGGAAAACACGAGCTAGCCCCGGAAACTTCTGATCTAGCCCCTAGACCTTCAGAAATTCGTGTAAATTCATTTAAAAATCAGTTTTAGCCCCTGGACTTAATAAAAAATAGGAAAACCCCTCTGTTATGTGTAGTTAGACCCCTGGAAATTTAGGAAATAGTAAATTAGACCCTGCAGTAGGGTGGATTTGCCTTTTTGACCGTATAGGATATTAAATTCAGAAATTTATTATTATGCATATGCTTAGCCATGCTTAGAGTGGGATATTTGGGATATGAGATCATCAGTTTATTTACCATACTCTTGAATGAGATATTATGAGTTATGTAGAGGTAGGGATCGAGGCAAGTTGGATGACTTGGTTGGTGCTGGGTGCACGAGACTCGGGTTTGTGTTTAGTACTTGCCTGGATCCTAAGGACCGGTTCATGGAGCATGTAACCTGGCTTTACCGTGCCAACCACATGCTGAGATGGGGCAGCTTGGCCAATTAATTAGGTGTATCTCCGGCGTAGTAGGGTGTTTTGGATGGTGCGGGGAATAGGTGTCAGCTGGACTACCATATGAACCGCAAGGCTCAAGAGGAGGCCACTGCAGCGGGGTTGGAGCCTCTTGTATGCTGTTAGGGGCGAAACCTCAGTGGGCCCATGCTCGTCGGGAATCCCTTTGTAAAGGCCTCGTAGTGATCTCCTGGCTACACACCTGGGAAGTGTGAATGTGTTTCGCGGCCACTGGCATAATGGAGGTTCTTTTAGTCCACCCGGCAACGGGGGATGAAATCACTACATGTGGGTACAGTGGTGCAAACTCTGCAGAGTGAAAACTTTCATGACAGCCGTGCTCACGGTCAAGAGCGGCTTGGACTTATTCATGATTAGAGGATGATGAATTTGGAAGTTGAGGATGTTAAGCGGGGAGCTTGACATTGGATATGATGTTATGGTTACTTGATTTTGATGATGGGATGGGAGATTGGGACCATTTCACCTGTGTAGTAATGTAGGTGCTTAATAAGCTAAGGTGATAGGTATTAATTGCGTAGTGCTTTAACCATGAGTCAACCTCTCCTTGCTCTAGCCATGCATGACATAACTTTCCCACACTTGCTGAGTACCCATGGTACTCAAACTTGCTTTTCTGTTGGTTTATATTGCTGCTCAGGTCAAGAGAATGATGTGGTGTTTAATGACCAAGACTTTGGTACCGAGGAAGGATTCTAGGTTCACGGAGTCCCCCGGGCAACGCCTGTGACGGAGCCCACAAGATTTATATTCCGCTGCTGTTTTATTTACATGTCATGAACTTATTATCATCCATCGAGACGTATGCTATGTAAGATTTATTTATATTCAACACCTGGCTTGTAATAAATGATGCTTCACTATTTGTCATCACCTTTCCAACTGTGTATCACAGGATCCTTAAGGATTTTTCTAGAGGAAGTTATGGCTTAAAAACAGAAAGGTCCAGAGAGGTTTTTTTGCTGTCCTGGTTCTGAACAGTTTGCCTTCATCTGGACTTTTCACCAACTTATCGTGTGATTTTGC
Source organism: Neostapfia colusana (assembly GCA_030760725.1). NCBI lineage: Eukaryota > Viridiplantae > Streptophyta > Magnoliopsida > Poales > Poaceae > Neostapfia > Neostapfia colusana. Next base: position 29,610,364 of record JASWHV010000005.1, on the reverse strand, counting down.
TCTGGAGGTCTACAAGAAAGTTGTAGAGCACTTGAAAATATTTACAGAACTGTATCATACACCTTAATTGGTTAAAGATACTCAGGGTTATGCTCTGTTAAAATCCAGCAAAAATTGCTGCCAGAAACAGAGCACTCTGCTTTTGAAATCCTTGAAACCTAAACCTTCTCTCATTTGAATCTTAGCTCAAAATAAGAGTTCAGTAACTAATACTTGTTTCAAACTTCCATTTTTAGTTGAAAGTTAGTTCATGAATTATTTCTTCATAGGGACAGAGTTATTAAGTGTAGTACGGTGTCGATGCACTATAAGAAGCATGTCGGTACTACGTAGCCTCACCAAAGAAAATCATAAATCGGCTTATACCGGCATATCCGTTTAATCAGTGGCACTAAGACGGTCACTCGCAAATGTGTACTACACTGGATACGTACGTGGTTAGTACCTGCAGAAGAACACTCAATAGTGGTGCACTCAATGGTTGTTTCATTTCAGGCAGTTCCATATTTGAAAATAAATACAAACGCCCGTATCATTGCCATACGGCCGTCCTTGAGTTAAGTCACGTCTCAAGATACATGATCGTGTTTCAACACCACACGACGGGGAGCCCGAGCAGAGCGCGAATGGGTCGTCACGGTTGGGAATTGTATCAACCCAACAGATACCACCAACTGCCCTGCCGGGCACGCCGATGGCAAGCGCTGCGTATGTCCTCCTGGGCGATTTCCAGACGAACACACTCTCGCGTTACTGACCACGCGATGGGGTCTCCACTTACTTGCCTAATGCACGCTAGGGATCAGCGTTTCATATGAACTCAGGAACATGAAGAGTCCAAGAGTCTCATATTGACATCTCACACCAAGCTGTGAGATCTATCCCTGAACCACTTTCCTCGTCAGGGGAGCTAACCGAAATTGAACCGCTTTCGGTGGCGTTCCTTACCATTCTTACCAGACGTAGGTGCGTCATTACATAATGAAAATTCAGAATTAAAACACATATGTTAGTCTTGCCACTTTAAGTAACTACACTACTATAGTCCTTATGTCGGCCTAATATCGTTTCCTCACCGTATCCTAAGTTTTTGGTCGTAATACGATCCTTATTCCATGCACCATTACCAATGCGGCTCTGATACCACGCTGTGAGGGCCCGCCGTCCCGATCACAAACGGGGACGGGGCACCTCGCCTGGGAATAGCATTGGGTGGTGCCGTGCGATGCGGCACCCAACAGCACACATAATAAAGCATCATATTACATAAAACAAAAGGAAGCTTACAAAGTGTTGATTTCACAAATACTTCCCAACATAATCTACAGCGGAAGAATATTACAACTCATGTTCCATACCTATGCTAAGCAATAGAGAAGGTGTCCAGCCCGCATACCCTCCTCACTAGCAACACTATCACACTAGCAGCGGCAGGGTTGCCATGAGTTCACCACTCGGAGAGCTCCGAGTCTCATCAGGCACCCGTACATCTCAGTGTACAGTTATTACCTTTAAAACAACTTATGCAGTATCTGTGAGCACGAAGCTCGGCAAGACTGACCCGTCACCCTAGTCATGAAACTCTACATGATGAAACTAGAGGGCTGATTATAGAAGTTTGCACAAACGATGAACTTGAGCTAAAGGAGAGTCCTTACTTCAAGTTTTAAGAAACTTTTATAGCCCTCGCGCAACTTACATCGAGACTCCACAATCACACAAGAAACGCTTTATCCCGATGTGAATTGCCCGAGGTGAAAGTAACTTTAGTGAGCTATTCTAGACTCGTACAGACCTTACGCCATTAACGTCGAGACTCCACAATCAAACAAGAAACGCTTTGCCTCGACCCTACTAGCCCAAGGTGGAAATTTAATTTAGTGAAGTGTTGGTCGTTCCTCATATCCATTATGAGGATTACTAATGAAGCATTTTAAACGTATCCCAGTTTATTACTACGTCACGACTCAGTGTACAAGTATGCTCACTACTGCGAGCGACGGTGATTGCAATAAAAAAAACACCCGGCTGACACGACACGTACGCCCGTACTCGACGTTGCACACATCAACCATCACCGACGTCGTACGTGGAAACCTTTCACACGACACCCAAATGTCGAACCGGTCCCACCGACTGGGATTAAGTCTCTCTATGGCAAACCCTCGTAGATCCAACTTCTCTATCCTTTCAGCATCGGCATCAGACGGTGAGGTATGCTTCGACACCCAGGTTAACATGTTACATCGGTTTCCTGGGTCCCATATTGCCAGTATGCATCCGGTACACATCTCAAACTTGTCTCACAGGGCCTCACACGAGAACGGGCCTTAATCGACTCAGACATAGACTAGGCTCACAGGACCACGTCCTTGACCTCCCATCGACTGCCCGGTCTCCATTCCCAACTATGGGGATCAATTCCCAACCCTTCCGATTGATTCCCCCTTAACCCCGTTTCATGAGTAGGAAACTGCCCACTCGTGTTTTTGCTTCTTTTAATCCACTTTTGTCAATTTGATATCAGTGGTTATAATCAATGATAACCTTTTCTACATTTAAACTCCATGGTTTTCTGGGTCATGCATTTGGGGCTTCATACCATCTAGACTTAATGCAATAAACAACTTACTAGACCAAGTAAAGTGAATACAAATAAAAGCTTGTAAATTTAGATGCAAACCGGGGCTTGCCTTTGTTTTTCAGGGGCTAATATATATATATATATATATATATATATATATATATATATATATAATTCAGTTAGTGAAGATCACTTGGCTTGATCTATTGCCTCCCTCCTTTGATCTCCACTCCAATGACTTGAAGTCCTTCACGTAGATGCTACACGTAATGCATATGCACAATTGTTTAATTGTAAAGACTTTGCTACAAGTTCCTATAATGGGTTTTTAAAAACTGGAACTCTGTTTAAGAATTTAAAATGACACTGGTGCTAGGGGTTTGGGTTTGGTTCTAAGCAACATGATTAAGTGCTAAGTGTCTTCCCCCTTTCTATATTGATCACCTTAAAGGGTTGAACAGAACAGGGGTGATCCAGAGCTCCAATGGAGCTGAGAATTTTCATGTGAGTTCCTTGTCACAAGAAAACCCTCTGGGCCAAAAATTAGCACTTTTCATTGAGTGGTTTGTTCAGAATAATTTTCTAAGCAATTAAGCAAAGAAGAATTAATTCTGAGATCACACCCATGTTCATGCAAAACTTAGTGAACTACAATTTCCATTATGGCTCATAGAGTTTGCATGAAGTTTCCTAGCATTTTGGAGCTAAGATCTGCCCAGAACTGAATTTCCAAGTTTTGGAAATTCTCTGAAAATGTTTCTGTATTCAATTGAACACAGCCTCTTCAAATCTGAATTACCCTGAACAAATCAACTCCAGTTGAGCTGAACCTTTTACAGGGGTTCACTAACACCCTAAAGACTATTCTGGCAAAATTTGAGGATTTTTGGATTAACCAAACTACCTCTAAAATTCTTTTGCTGAAAAGATTTAAAGAATTTTCCAAAATTAAATAATGGATTTCATACAAATTGGGTTTCATATTTGGATAGTTCTCTGTTAGAGGAATCCAACAAAATTTGTTCCACAATTTTTGGATTTTCCTACCCAAAGTTGTAGCTGTTTAAACTTTGAACTGAAATCTAAAAATCCTAAAATGTTCAAATGCTGACTGTGGGTCCAGGGGACAGGTGTCACTCGCCAAGACCAGCCACACGGGGCTACTGGACATTTCCCGCGCGGCCACAAGCGATCCCAGCGCCACAGCCGATCAGAAAAAATTGAATCACTGTCGCTGACATGTGGGACCCGCCGGGTCGTCTTCCACCTCCGGCCACCCGCGCCCGCGCGCTGCCGGGCTCGCCAGAACTGAGCCGAACCTTGTCGTCCGGCCAGATCCCGAGTCTTCCCTCGCCGCTAGGCCTAAACTCAGGTGCTGAACATGATGGAACCCTCTCCCCTGGCCGGCGGTGGCTCTAACCTAGCCGGCCACTGTGCGGCGGCTCTGTATAAGTTCGGCGACGTCGCCCGGCCAATCTAGCCCGCCAAGACATTGGTGGAATGGCGCTACAGCACCATTGGACCATGGGGATGCTCGACCTAGCCTCAAAACTGCTCGGGACTGGCGGCTAATGGTGTCTCACCGTGCACCCGAGACCTCCTCCGCGTTTGAGCTCGGAACTTCTGGGAATTATGCGGTCTACGTACGTTTTTCCAACTAGGGTTGTGAAGGGCTACTGATCGCCGACTAGTGGCAGTCCTGTGTGCAAGGTTTCATGACCTAAGAACGAAAAAGAAGATCGAATTTCTTATTACCATACCGGAAGGTCGGATGATGCCCGCCGGTGAACTTTTCTCAATTTCGAGCCCGGTAGATTATCTCATAGCTTGAGCTTCGGGGACGAGCATCAGGGGGTCCTAGCGCATCCAAGGGTGCTCTAGATCGGGCCTGAGAAGCTTTCGGTAGGGCTGTCCATGTGAGACCAATCCGGTTTCCCGCTGGTGAGCCTCGGTGCTCGGCGGAATTCGTCAAATTGTGATCAAACGACGCGACAACACCGCGGAGTAGCGAGGTGGGTAGCTAGCGCACGCGTTGGCGCTCACTTTTGCCGTGGATCACTCGCGCAGTGGAGGGGCGACGCCGGTTTGCAACAGGCAGAATGGGAAGCGGCACCGGCAGGTTACTGTTGTGCGCGCGAGAGTGGGAACAGAGGACGACGCGCGAGCTGCGGTGATAAGGAGGGGAGAAACCAGCTCGCCAGCGCAGATGTCGCGAGGGAGAGGTGGCGTCAGCTTGCCCCTGTGTTGCACGGTGAGAAAACCCGAGGCTGTCTCGGTGGCGCGGTGACTTCACGGGTAGGAGAAAAACAGCGACCGTGCACTGCCTGACCTGAAGATCTTTTGCACACTCATTTCCCCCAATGACATGTGGGCCCCACTAGTCAATACCACTTCTCCTCAAAAGATCTCCAAAGTTTGACAATTATCCAACCCAAATGTTTGAAAGTTGGAAATTGAGTTCATTTGGAATAGTTTGGACAAATTCCATCCAAATTCAAATGTTTATTTGAATCCCTTGCACATTTAACTCCATTTGGAAAAATGGGCAGCAAACTTTTTTCAAAAATTAATGAAACTTTGCCTTCCCATTAATTTGGACCTAAGGAATCCAAATATGCACTTTGATTCTTGTGTTAGCTGCTGCAAACAAGAGTTTGAACACAACAGTTTTAAATTACCATTGTGTCCTTCCCTCATTTGAAGTTTGAGTTTAACCTTTAGTTCACACTCTTATTTTTAAACCCTCCCATTGCACTTGAGTTCTTCACTTCTGTGGTTTTAATCCACATGAGGTCCATCCATGCAGTAACCCTATGTTTGTTTAGAAGAATCTCACCTATGATATCATATGTGGAAAAAGTTTCAACTAAGCCCCTTTTTCATACACATGACTCCAACATTTGTGCAAACTCATATTTCTTTGTATTTACATTTTTGGGACCTTTACATTCTTCAACATCACCAACTAATGTATCAAGACCTAAACGAAGATACAAGCGCCCGGGTGGGAGTTCGACTTGAGAAGACTGAGTTACCTTGCGGTCGTGAGATGAATCAGCTAAACCGCAAGATACAAAGGCTGGGCAGGACTTAGGCCTTCTCGGTAGAACAAGAAACATTGGATTTCTTCGTGTAAAGTGTTCTAGAAGGTTTTGCACGATATTTGGCCATGCCTTAGAGATAGATTGAGTCTAGTTTAACTTAGGAGATCAGATCTCCCAGTTTGTATCGAGTCCATAAAAGGTAGCTCTCTATCGAGAAAAACGGAGCTGACCAAATCAATACAAGTTTTCTCGTTCATCTACTTCATTTTTCTTATGTTTTTGTAGTTCGTAGCTTGGTTTGTAGATTCTTTGCTGCTTTGCCAAGGAAAGAATCTGTCCCTGTCCACGTACGTGAGACGTATCACGTTCCTGATCTTAGGAACCTCATTTTATCTCAGTTTCAGTGAGCTAACGCTGAAATCTATCGAAGTATAGGTGACTTGGAACATCTGTTGGCGACTCCAAGCGACATCAACTCTCTGTTCCACGAACAGAATTGGCGACTCCGCTGAGGAGAGACGTTATTCACATCGACCAAACATATCTACTACGCGATCGGCATATTCTTGTATTGATCGCATCTTGGAAGAGCATGGCCGACACGTCCAGGAGGAAGGCCGATGACAAAGCCATCGACGTGAGCAACTTCATCGATGTCCAACTCGAGGATCTTTCATAGGAGGAATGTGAACACATCCAGGAAGAACTAGAGTGGGAGATCCAGGAGGAGAAGATGGTGTGATTTCAAGCCAAGTTTGCTTGCTTCCATAAGATGTGAGGAGGTATCATCCAGAAGGCCGACACGCGTGAAGCAACATCTCGCAAGGTAAATGCGCCAATATCACTCAAAGAACTCTTGCAACTTGTAGATGTATCGGTTACCGCTAAGTACAACGCTGATCTAGATCAGATGGCATCGTCGGTAGTAGATAAAATCAAAACTTTGTTTGACACGTTCAAATCCAACGTAGAATACACGTTAGATCGGAACCTTCACCTGAAGATCCGATCTACTGTGCAAAAAGTGCAAGACGAGGCAGTACGAAAATGTGTAGAAGCTAACGCGAGCAATGCAGCAGGGAACGCAGCCAGTGTTCCATCAGCTTGCATGCCATTTATATAAATGCAAGCCAGGCAGCCTACCGTGAACTTGCAGCAACCATACTACCAAACGGTGGCATATGGACCTACAGTTCCACCCACAGGGAGTTGTGTACCGCTCGGGCCAGTACCCGACACGTAGTTTCCTCCAATACCCCCACAAGTTGCACCTTGCAACTTGCTTGAGCCTCCCATGCCACAGAACCATGCACCACACAAAGAGCTTAGGGAACAAGTGACTAGAATGCTTAGAGAGCTCGAGGTGGCAACCAGAACAACTATTAGGAACTACCGAAAACCTTACCCCAACCACTATGATAATGTCCCGTATCCCAGAGGCTTTAGGGTGGTGGATTTCACTAAGTTTAGGAGGGGGACTCCAAAACTAGTCAAGAACACGTAGGCCAATTCTTTATCCAATGCAACGACGTAGGAATCACTGATATTCACTGGATAAGATTGTTCACCTTGCCCCTAACCGACACGACTTTTAGTTGGTTTACATCATTAGCCCCTAATTCTGTCATCACTTGGCCATGTATAGAACAAAAGTTTCATGAATACTTCTTCACCGATGGAATCGAGCTAAGATTGTTCCATCTATCCGTGGTGAGGTAGAGACACAATAAACTTGTGTCTGAATATATCAAACGGTTTAGGGAAACTAGAAACAAATGTTTTAACCTAACCATAGTGGAGAAAGATTTGGTCGATCTAGCATTTACAGGGCTTCTACCTTATTTTAAGGAGAAGATGGATGGTGTCGAGTTCGGGGATGTTAACCGTGTCTTGCAACGAGCTGTGGCACACAAGACCCGAGCCAGAGAGGCTATGGTGCACGACCGGTTCAAATATATTAACCACAGGGACCGAGAAGCAACATGTCAACCAACTCAGGGAAGACTCAGCCAGTGATGAGGACATGGAAGTGTGTGTGGCCGAGTGGATTGAAAACCACAAGAACAATCCTTTTGCTTGCACTTTCTTGAAGCCCAACCCCGGGAAGAAGGAAGAGTTGAAGTTCACCTTCGATGTAACGAAGTGTGACAAACTATTTGACGTGCTCTTACAAAACAAAATGATCAAGCTGAAGAATGGCCACTATTCCACCACCCGAGCAGCTGGCCAACAAAAGATATTGTAAGTGGCATGATTCCAATTCTCATTCGACTAATGAGTGTAACTTCTTTCGTCGGCGGGTACAATCGGCTCTAAACAATGGCCGATTGACACTCGTTGATAGCCACGGAATGAAGTTGGATACGTATCCTTTCCCCGTCAACATGGTTAACCTTGCAGGAAAGAAGATCCTTCTGAGGACCAATCAGGAATTGACAACCAAAGGGAAGAATGTGATCGTGTCCGATGATCTACGAAAGAAGATGATCAAGCCTTGGAATCCCGAGGTCGGCAGATGGAAGCTTAACGAGCCAAGAAAGAGAACTCAGTTCAAGCCGATCTCAGAGTATTTGATCACCAAATACTTCAGGAAGAGGCAGACAGGAAGTGTCTTTCATAGGCTAAAAGAGTGCAACTGTGATAGGTCGAAGATTTTCACCAACAGAAGCCTTGGGAGCACTATCGAGAAGACCAGGTTCGGGAGTCATCGGTACCTCGAGAAACCAATAAAAAAAGGGCATACCCAGTGCTGAAAGCTCCCACACGTTGTGGGGTCTGGGGAAGGGAATTTCTAGGCAGCCTTCCCCTTGCTTATTTTGCAAGGAGGCTGATTCGAACCCAGGACCTCCAGGACACAGGTGGAGAGACTCTACCACTGCGCCAGGCCTGCCCTTCTACCTTGAGAAACCGATGACTTTACAAAATAAATCGACTTCCCAATGGGCTCGGGGGGGGGCACGAGCACGACCTAGATATCAGCATTACCTCGGGAAATCGTTGGATTTCTAAGGTAAAACGTCCTCCCGAGCGGCTCGGGAACCTCGGGTGCAGGAGCGTCACCCGGGTAAGCAAGGAACCAGCACTGCAACATGGAAACCAAAGAAAAAACCACAGGAAAATGCTGATTCCTCAAGTCAACCTCATACACACGTAGAGAAGACCCAGACCGAAGAAAACACAAGCTCGGGTCACTAAGTGCTGACGATTTGGTCGGTACCTTCCGTGATCCAAGATAAACTGGCCTCTAGCAACTCGGGGGATGAAGGTCAGTTTACAAAGCAAAGTTTGGGTAAACGACTCAAGGTTGGCAGCTCCCATATGAAGATGGGTGTTGGTCCAAGCAAAGCCGAGAGATCCAAGGTCGATCCAAGACCCCCTAGCAAACGGTCTCGGCTAGTTTATCCAGAAGGATCATTCTTGGACATGGCATTACACCAGCACCCGTGCACAAGATACAAAGGATGGTTGAACGTGCATGACCATGACAACATAAGACATCAACCAGTCAATCCAAAGTAGCTCCAAGGCAGCTCAGCAGGTGGAATATGAAGCCAGAAGGGATGAAACAAGCTGTGATCAAGACTGTGGTTTCGTTAACAAAGCCAGAACCCCAATGGTGTCTCACAGGGCTCAACAAGACACAACAAAGACATGTCCAAAGGCTGAGGGCCCTAGAACTTGCTAATAAAAGGAAAGAGGAGCAGAGGGATTGTTGGTTAAACCAAGCACGACCAATGATCACTAAGAAGACTTGGAAGGATAAGACGATTGCCCGGGAGGAAGCTGGAGATGATGAGAACAAAGAAAACCCGACGGGCAAGAACGAAAACCAAGTTGAGGTAAACATGTTCATTTGCCTTCTTAGTTCTGTCTTCCGGATGTTGAGATGGCCGAGCTCGATCTAGGAGCTAAAAATGTGGTTTTTAAGAAACCATAACAGCTCAGCCAACACATGAAACCATTGTACATCCGAGGACACATAGATGGAACACCAGCGGGAAGGATGTTGGTCGATGGAGGAGCAGGGGTCAACATAATGCCCATATCCATGTTTGAAAAGCTTGGATATCGAGACAGTGACCTCATCAAGACCAACACGAATTTGAGTGGGTTTGCTGGGGACCCAACCGAAGCCAAAGGAATACTGTCTGTGGAGCTCACGGATGGAAGCAAGACACTACCCACAACATTCTTCTTTGTCAACGTGAGGAGTCGGTACAACTTGCTCCTTGGACGAGACTGGATTCATGCCAATAGGTGTGTTCCATCCATACTTCACCAGTGTCTTATCCTGTGGGTTGGCGACGAGGTAGAAGTGGTTGAGGCTGATAATTCGGCTTGTATAACAATGACCGAGTCATCTGAGCTTCAACATGAGAATATTAGGTGTCTCACAGGTCGGGACTTAACCAACTATGAATTTGTGAGCGTAGGAAGGGACGGGTTTGTGCCCGTATGTGTAAAGCCGAATCACTTCACTAAGCTCAGCAATGTAACTTGAAAATGCAAGATAAACAAGGTCATTTAACTTGGCTGCAAGTGATAACCGAGAAGTATCGTTTAGGTAGAAACGGTATGGGCGAGTTAGTAGAGGACCTTGACGACTTAGAGAAGCTCAGGCAAGGGTTTTCCTTGGTGGACGAACTAGAGGAGATAAACCTCGGGGAAGGATCGACACATCGGCCAACCTTCATCAACGATACTCTAAGCTAAGTTAATTCAGTCCTGCAGGTATGCCAAATGGGTGTCAAACATAGTCCCGGTAGAGAAGAAAAAGACAGGAAAGTTTAGAATTTACATAGACTTCCGAGACCTCAACCGGGCTACACCCAAGGATGAGTACCCCAGGCCCATTGCCGACGTGTTGATCAACAATGCTTCGGGGCACAAGATGATCAGCTTCTTGGACGGCAATGCGGGGTACAACCAGATCTTCATGGCCGAGGAAGACACATAGAAGACACCTTTTTATTGCCCTGGGTTTGTTGGTTTGTTTGAATGGGTTGTCATGACCTTTGGGTTGAAAAACACTGGTGCAACAATACCAAAGGGCCATGAATCTGATCTTTCATGACATGTTGGGAGACATTGAGGATGTCCTTTGAGAGGATGACAAGGTATGCCCTTAAGATGAACTCTCTCAAATGTGCATTTGGCGTTTCAAATGGACATTTCTTGTGTTTTATCGTGCATGAACACGGCATAGAGGTCGACCCCAAGAAAGTTGAAGCTATCAGAAGGATAGGAGAGCCGACATGCAAGAAAGGCGTGCAAAGTGTTTGTTGGGGAAGGTCAGTTACCTTAGAAGGTTCATTACAAACTTGACTGGGAAGATTGGAACCTTCATGCCACTCCTGAAACTCAAGCACGAGGAGGAGTTTACTTGGGGGGCACAGCGGAAGGAGGCTTTTGAAAGGATCAAAGAATACTTGATGAAGCCACCAGTCTTTCATGCACCACAGATTAGGCATCCCTTCAGACTCTATGTAGCTGCCCAAAGCCAAGTTATTGGGTCGTTTTAACTCAGGGAAGCTAAGGTAAAGAGCATTTTGTGGCTTACTTGAGCAGACGACACCTATTTGCTGAAACCAGGTACACTCTCGTTGAGAAACTTTGGTTATCTTACACGTGTTCCAGGTTCTGGCATTATCTCCTTCCCAGTACATGCTTCGTGACATGTCAACACGATATTGTCAAGCACATGTTGCAACAACTGATTTTGAGTGGCAGGATAGGTAAATGGGCGTACTCATTGGTGGAATATGATCTGGTGTTCGAGCCTCTCCGGAGCGTGAAGGTCCAGGTTGTAGGAGACTTCATCGTGGAGCACGATGTGCAACTCGAGGAGCAGTGCATGGTCGAGGTACGTGCTTGGAAGTTGTTCTTTGATGGATTGATTGGTGACAGGGGTCAAGGAATCGGGTATGTATTGGTTTCACCCACAAATGCAATGTACGAGTTCTCTGTTCGGCTAAACTTTGCATGCACCAACAACCAAGCCAAATATGAGGCCCTACTGAATGACTTAGAGCATTTGGTTGACATGGGGATCAAAGACGTCAAAGTTTTTGGTGATTCCAAGCTTTTCATCCAGCAGGTCAGTGGTGAAAGCCGATGTTATGATGGAACTTTAAATGATTATCGCGAATGATGTCTAGATATCATCAAGACATTGGATACGTTCTATGCCAAACAATACCAAGAGAAGAAAATAGGGAGGCAAATGACTTGGCACAACAGGCATCGGGTTATAAGGTGAAAAGAGGGAAGTTCCACGTAAAAACAAGGCCGACATTGTCCAAGGACGATGAGATCAAGGTGAAACAAAGTAATTTAGCCAGTTTTGACGTGTTGGTTGTTGAGGATTGGAGGCCAACGATCATTGGATGTATCAAAGACCCAAACACATGCAAAGTCCGGAAGGTTTGGCGTCAAGCATTGAGATATACATTGATCAACGATGAACTCTATCACCGAACCATAGATGTACTCTTGCTGAGGTGTTTAGACAAAGATCAAGCAAAGGAGGCCATGGGAGAAGTGCACGAAGGTCTTTGTGGCACACGTCAGTCGGCCCACAAGATGAAATGGATTCTCAAATGAGCTGGTTTCTATTGGCTGATAATGCAGGAAGATTATTTCAAGTATTACAAAGGATGTCAAGCTTGCCATAGGTTCGGAGATATCCAACAAGCACCAGCTAGCATGCTTCATCCCATCGTGAAGCCTTGGCCTTTCTGAGGATGGTGTTTGGACTTCATCATGAGGATCCATCCGACATCATCGAAGAAACATAGGTTTGTGTTAGTTGCCACGGACTACTTCACCAAGTGGATAGAAGCGGCACTCAAGAACAACACGTACAAAGAGGTAATAAGTTTTGTCCTTGAGCATATTATCTATAGATTCGGGGTTCCTTAGACTTTAACCACAGACCAAGGAGAGGCTTTCATATCTCCTCAATTCAGGGAGTTTGTTGAATCTTTAAGATAAAAGTGTTGAACTCTTCTCCATATTATGCTCAAACTAACAGACAAGCTGAGGCTAGTAACAAGATACTCATCAAGCTCATCAAAAAGAGGACCAGGGAGAACCCTAGGCGTTGGCATGAGACTTTGAATGAAGCCTTATGGGCTCATCGAGTGTCAAGACACGGTGCCACCAAAGTTACACTGTTTGAGCTTGTGTATGGACAAGAAGCCATGTTACCTATGGAAATCAAGATGAAAGCGTGTCGAGTTGATCGACAAGGTAACCTTTTGGCTATGGACTATAAAGAATTGATGATGGACAAGATGGATGAAGTCTTTGAGAACCGAATGGAAGCCTTAAGGGAGATTGAGAAAGGGAAGCTCAAGGTGGCCGAGTATTACAACAAGAGAGTTCGAGAGAAGTCATTCCAAGTCGGGGACTTAGTATGGAGAACGATTTTGCCCTTAAAAACTCAAGACAAGAAGTTTGGCAAATGGTCACAGAGCTGGGAAGGGCCTTTCAATATTGGGGGTATTGTCTCTGGAAATGCCTACTTTGTAGAGGACTTGCAAGGAGAGGATCCAGGTAAGTCTATCAATGGAAGGTACTTAAAACAATTCTACCCGAGTTTGTGGCATGAAAGTTAAAACATCTAAAACTTGCAAGGTAAAACAACCGGTTCATCTAGAAAATCTTGGCTTAGAGAGAGTTTTTCGGCATACTATGTTTGCCCAAAACCAGGGGGAATGTGTTGGAAGCAAAAAATGGTCCTGATGTTTTGTAGATATAAGAAGCTGAGAAATAAGGTGGAAAGGACCTTTTATCTCAAGAATTCAAGGTGCAGAGGACTTCGGCACAAGAACCTACCCGAGACCGGAGAAACTATGTGGTTATGCCTTTTTACCTTGAAAACTCAATATACAAGCTTCCGGATGGGAGTTTGACCTGAGAAGACCGAGTTACCTCGCAACCGCGAGATAAATCAGCTAAACGGCAAGATTCAAAGGCTGGGCAGGACTTAGGCATTCTCGATTGAACAAAAAATATTGTAAATATTAGATTGCGTCGGTTCAAGTCTTCTAGAAGGTTTTGCATGACATTCTGTAGGATCGAAGAGCATGTGAAAAGCTACCAGAGGGGGGGTGAATGGTAGATTAAAACTTTTCGCAGCGGAAACAACAAAAACCCCTCAGCAAAAAATCAATCGGTTAAAGAAACCGTGTGTGCAAGTGTTTTCAAACGTGTTCAACCATGACAAATCAAGTAGATAGGTAGAGAATCAAGTCACGGATCTAATGCAACAAGAATCACTTGAAAACACGAAGTAAAACTTGAGATACGATCAAAACATTAAACAAAGATCAATCTGTTCTACCCGATATAAAACAGATCTGCAACGCTCCAAAGAAACTCGTGTATCTCAAAAACTACAGATCCGAAGCTCGTGAAAATTTCACAGATGATAGATAATTGAGTTGTGAAGACAAACCAAAAAGAATCACGTCAATCGGATCTGTAAAACTCGAGTTATGAACAAAACCGAAGCAACATCGGTCTGTCCAGAAACTCGGCGAGAAAGACTTGACGAAAAACAAATCGGACGAACAAGGCACAAAAGCTCCTCGAAACTATGAACTTTATTCAATAGAAACACAAGAGGAACAGCCCAAAGTTCTCTACCCACGAGAGCTCTGGCCTCCCTTGCTTTTATAGCCAGCCCTCAGGCTAATCAATCCAATCTAGGACTCCTACTCCTAATTGGACTCGTATCCTAACTTACCATAACTGCTCAGGACTCTCCTATTCGCAGATAGAAGCAATCGTGAGACTTCCAAACACCTTAGGAACGTCCTAAACATTCCTAAAACAACTCAACTTCGTGCCTAGCACGAAATCCTATCATAACCAACTCAAATCTTCCATATTTGAGCCATATCCGACTCAGCCTCAGCCTGAGTACGCAATCCAGCCGGTTGGACCTTTCCGACCAATTCTTTAAGTCCACTTCTCTTCATCAGGCCTTGGAACAATGTTGCCACGTCCATGCACTCCTTGCACACGTGCAAACACCTTCCAACTACGTACACGCAACCTTCATATGCACTGCCCTTTATCCAAACATGCTGTGCGACCTCCCGATCAACTCAACCACAGCTCCTCCCGAACTTGGTTGTTGGAACCTCATATCCTCCCTGAGACTAGTCCAAGGATACCGTCACCAGCCATGTCTTGAACTCAAGCAACACCTGCACATGAATAAACAACCAATTCTTCCGAGCACAAGTCCTCGACTTGACTCACGTTAGTTCGAACACCACAACACCTTACATGAGCACGTCACATAAGCATGTTGCAAACCATATCAAATGATAACAGCCATAACCACCAAAACACACCAAAAACTTAGCAAATTAATACTAAGCAAACCTTCCCATAAAGCAAGTTTGAAACATTGTGAGTTAAAAGCAAAAATAAGACGCTGCAGTTCTACGAGTTGAACTTCACGGGAGCTCCCTAAAAACAAGCTCCGGACCTCACAGAAGCTCTCCGGACCTTGCAGGAGCTCTCCGGACCTTGCCAACACTTGGCGGACCTAACAAAGAACTTGTCGGACCTTGCCACAGAATAATGTTTTGGCAATATTCAAAACTTTGAATGTTAATGCTAACTTTTATCCTAATTGCCAATGTATTCAGCACACATAGGTCTCACAATCTCCCCCTTGATGAATGCATTGGCAACACCAATTAAAATCCGAACATTGGCTTATGAAAAGTTTTGAAAAGCTTTGAAAACTCATTTCTCCCCCTTTATTAATTTCTCCCCATTTTTTAAAATCAGAGAAGGAAGAAAGTGTATAACATATGCAAAGTGTAAAAAAAATCTCTCCTTATACATATTTCTTCCCCTTTGACAATGTATTCAGCAAGGTTCAAAAGAGAAATTTTTAAATGTTATGAGCATATTATAACATATACATACAAAACAAAGCTCATCCAAGTCATACTATCAGGTTACTTACACTATCACATCAATGAGATACATAAAGTAGTGTAAGCCATGCTAGAGATCAAATGTATATTTCAGTTTAAGCAAGTCATGATCTCCCTTACTCAACTATTTCAAAACCTGAAAACATGACACTTGTTGCTGCATTTTTATTATTCATAATCATTTAAGGCACAAAGTTGATCATATGATATTTGCAAGAGATTATATGCCGCATCAGCCTTATTCTAACCAACCAAGCCAAGCCTGTGTCATTTGACAATCAGAAGCTTAAGGACATGGTTTTAGTCATACACAATTCCTTCCAAGTTCATATCTTAGTGCAATGATAAGCAATCTCAAAAGAAGAAGTGTGATGCATGCATATTCTCTTGATCTTTTCTCAATTTTTTATTTGAAAACTCAACATGTGAGCTGATCACTTGATTAATTTTTTATGATTAAAAGCACTTGTGAGCACGCAACAAGTTCAAAACAGCAAGAAAGTTCGATCATGACCAGATTTAGTGTAAGTAATTGTTCCAATTACTAGTCATGGCAAAAACTACAAAATGTATAACCTGAGTAATGTAGTAAGAACTTTCAGCCTGTAAAAGGAATCACAAAGTCATATATGTATGAAATACTATGCTCATATTATTTTAGTTTCAGATTCACATATAGACTTTCAAAGTTTCAAAAACTCCCCCTCAATTTAAGCCCTGAGGATGCATAACCCCTATTTCACTACGAATGAAACAAAAACGAGTGAAATCCAAAGGTTTTGTAAAAATATCAGCCAATTGTTGTTCGGTATCGACATGGTGAAGCACAATGTTTCCTTTTTCAACATTATCACGAAGAAAGTGATACCTAATGTCAATGTGCTTAGTTCTAGAGTGTTTCACAGGGTTTTTAGCAATACAAATTGCACTAGTGTTATCACAAAATAGTGGAACACTATCTAAATCAACCCCATAGTCCTTAAGTGTTTGAACAATCCAAAGAATTTGTGAGCAAGCGCTAGCCGCAGCTACATATTCAGATTCGGCCGTGGATTGTGCAACTGAACTTTGTTTTCTAGAGGACCAAGCAACAAGTGAATTACCAAGAAAATGACAAGCACCCAAAGTACTTTTCCTATCAATCCTACAACTCCCAAAATCAGCATCCGAAAAAGCTTTCAAAGAAACGGTTGAGGAAGAAGGAAGAAAAATGCCAAATTCTTGAGTTCCATGTAGGTACCTGAGAATCCTTTTGATGGCTTGGCGATGTGAAGCACGTGGAGAAGCTTGAAAACGTGCACAAAGACATACGCTGAATTGTATGTCCGGTCTTGACGCCGTGAGATACAAAAGTGATCCAATCATACTTCTCTATTCTTTTTTATCGACCGGGTCACCATCTTTGTCAAGTTCAAGTGTTGTTGCTGTTCCCATTGGTGTCCGAAGAGGCTTGCATTTGTCCATGTTGAAGCGCTTAAGAAGGTCCTTTGTATACTTAGTTTGATGCACAAAAGTTCCTTCTTTTGTTTGCTTGATTTGCAGCCCCAAAAAGTATGTGAGTTCTCCCATCATACTCATCTCAAATTCTGAACTCATCATAGCTGAAAACTTGGACATGAGATCATGAGAAGCACAACCAAAGATAATATCATCCACATACACTTGAACGAATAATGAGTCATTGCCATGCTTAAGTACAAAAAGAGTTTTATCAACCTTGCCCATGGTAAACCCCTTTTCAAGTAAGAATGTTTTTAACCTATCATACCATGCTCTAGGGGCTTGTTTTAGACCGTACAAGGCTTTGTACAGTTTGTAAACATTATTAGGAAAATTTGGATTTTCAAAACCCGGTGGCTGCTTAACATAAACCTTCTCCTCTATGTAGCCATTAAGAAAAGCACTTTTAACATCCATTTGATATAACTTGAAACCTTTAGATGCAGCAAATGCTAATAAAATTCTTATAGCTTCTAATCTAGCAACAGGAGCAAATGTTTCATCAAAATCTAGACCTTCAATTTGAGTGAAACCTTGAGCAACCAACCTAGCTTTATTCCTAACCACAACCCCATCCTCACATTGCTTATTTTTAAATACTCATTTAGTTCCAATTAATGTGTGACCTTGAGGTGGAGGTACAAGTTTCCAAACATTATTTCTTTCAAAATTTTCTAACTCTTCTTGCATGGCATTAATCCAAGATTCATTAGTGAGTGCGTGTGATATATCCTTGGGTTCAAAAGAAGCAACAAAAGCAGAATGAGCATGAGAGTTTGGATCGCAAAACCTGGACTGAGTGACTCGTTCATGCAAGCTTCCAATGATTTGTTGTGGAGGATGACTTTTGAGTACTCGGAGGGGAGTAGACACTTCACAAGCACCTTCTTCTTCATGTTCGGACCTTTGATTAGGAGAGCTTGTTGATTGAGGAAGGTCCGAGCCAGCAGTAGTGACTGTTGGTGCTGGTTGTGGTGCAAAATCAGCAGCTTGATCGTGATTTACTTCCGAGTTTTCGGGCAGCAGCACCACTTCTTCATCTTATTCAATAAAAATACTCTCCCCCTACGGATATGGATCCGGACCTGCAATATCGGAGCTAGTACTTGGGCTAGATTCATCAAAAGAAACCTCGCAAGTCTCCACAATTTTGTTAGTGTCAATTAAAAGCACACGGTAGCCTCTAGTATGAGATGGATAACCAAGAAACATGCCATCAACAGATCTAGCTTCAAATTTATCAAGATTACCATGTTTCTTTAACAAAGCATTTGCAACCAAAAACCCTAAAGTGTGTAACACTAGGCCTATGTCCAAACCGGAGCTCATATGGGGTTTTTCCAAGCATAGCACGCAAGAAAACACGATTTGAGACATAACAAGCGGTTGCAATTGCATCAACCCAATATTTCCTAGGAGTTTGATATTCATCAAGCATAGTCCTAGCCATCTCAACTAAGGTCCTGTTCTTTCTTTCTACGACACCATTTTGTTGTGGTACATAGGGTGAAGAGTATTGATGATCTATTCCATTTTCAGCACAAAAGTGATCAAAGGATTGGTTTTTAAATTCAGTTCTGTTATCACTTCTAATTGCTTTTAATGATCCTGGGTGATCAATAGATAATCTAAGAAATAAAGTTCTAAAATGACTAAAAGCTTCATTCTTAGATGCCATAAAATAAACCCAAGAATATCTGGAATAATCATCAACAATCACAAGCACATACCATTTACCTCCGAAGGATTGAACACGTGCCGGACCTACTGTGTCAAGATGTAAAAGTTGTCCTGGTTCAGCTGTCATGGTCATTGTGAGAGGAGCATGTGAACCTGCAACAAACTTAGCATGTCTACAAGAAGAGCACACAATATCATTTTCCTTTTTAAGCTTCGGCAGCCCACGTATGCGATCGAGAGCACTAACACGAGTGAGATGATCAAAGCCTATGTGACCAAGTCTACGATGCCAGAAATATAGATCCTTTGTAGCAACTAGACACCGATGCATAGAAGTTGACAAATCAAAATCAGCTTTAAAAACTCTTCCAAACCTAGACATGTTAAACAAAAGCTCACCTTTTGAATCTACAATCTTGCAGCAATTTTTAGCAAAGCTAACCTCTAGATTTTCATCTAGCAATTGTGAAACCGAAAGCAAGTTGTATTTCAAATTTTTAACAAGTGCCACATCTTTCAAAGTGTAGAGATTGTTTACTCTAACCGAACCTTTAGCAATTATGGGAGTAGAAGAGTTATCGGCAAAAGTAACATTTTCTACACGTGACACAAAAGAGAGAGAGGAGAACCATTCTTTGTTACCGGTCATGTGGCGTGAGCAAACGGAATCCACAATCCAAATGTTCTCCTTCCTCAAACGTGAAACCTACACAGCAGAACAATACGTCGATGACTCAATACTGGGGTTAGTTAAAAGACTTTTAGGAATCCAGTACTGAGTCACACGACGTCCAGCAGGAATAACACGCGAAAGCTGAGAAGGTACAGCAGGTTTATGAGCCAAACATCGAAAATTTTTGTTCCCAACTACTGACTTAGAAGATGTGTCATATGTAGCACAAAAAACAGTAGGTCCAGGAGCAAGTTTTTGACTCATTACAGCAGGTTGCAACCTCCGAACATTCGGTCTAGCAGATTTTGCTTGGTTGTTATGTGATCTAGCAAGTATTCTTTGTTTCTTATCGTGTTTAGCTAGTCTATAACAAAAATCCATGACATGACCATCTCTACTACAGTAGGTACAATGAAAAATAACCTTATTATCATGTCTAGATGAGCAAGCAACACGTTTATTAGAACCCGAATGGGACAGTACTCCTGCAGATTTGAAAATCACCTCTTTTTGTCTAGGAGCTGTTTGAATCAAACCGCTTCCTAATGACTTTACAACTTTAGGTGGGTGTGCCTTAGCATGAGCATGAGAATTAAAACCTAAACCAGTTTTATCATTACAAGACTTGGAAGAATTCAGCAGCAAGTTTAGGTTCTTATTTGCATTAGAAAACCGATCTAGTGTCCTATGCATGTCATCAAGTTTATTGGACAGATCAAAGCAGTTTTCACATGAAGTTTTTCCTTTTAGTTTGCAATTTGAACAATATTTAACTTCATGTATACGTAAAGCATTGTTCAAAATAGAAATCTCATTCATAGCATCATTTAGTTTCTTATTCAGATCATCACATGAAGAACAATGCAAATCAATTGTAGAACAACAAGCATCTTTCAAATTTTTATCATTAAGTGCAGCAAGCTCTTTGTTCTTTTCAATTTCAAGTTCAAGTTTATCAAGTATAGATGCGTGTGCACTTCTTAAAGAGGATAATTGTTCATAAATCAAATCACATGAGGAACAAGAATCATCACTAGGAATCAAAGTTTTTAAACGATTAATTTCAGATTCTAGTGATTCAATTTTAACAGCATTGTTCCTAAGTATTTTATCCTTTTTCTTTAATATAACAGTGGCACGAGAAATAGCATCACATATTTCTTCGCAAGTGGGACATACCTCTTCATCGTCGCTGTTGTGTTCTGCCTCCTCGGAGCTTGAACTTGACTTGCTCGCCATGCAGCACATATTTGCCATAGCTTCTTCATCTTCATCACTACCGGTGTCCACATCACTTGAGCCGAAATCTTGAAGTGCAGAGATCATACTATGCACTATGTTGCGCTTTGATAAATCTTTCTTCTTCTTATTCTTTGCAAACGATTTCTTTAGCCTTGTTTGCTTTTCTTCACGTGAAGTCGGACCTGAAAGGTTAGGGCACTCCGTACGAAAATGTCCTGTCTTACCACATTCAAAACATCGTTGAGGTCCGGAGCTTCCTCTCCTTCTAGTTCTCACATTTTGCAATGCTTTTGAGAACAGAGTAGAGATGAGTGCAAGCTCCTCCTCTGGAAACTCTTCAATCTGTTCAAGGGTTAGAGAGGACAGCAAAGAGAGTGCACCACTAGATGATGATTGACTAGAACTAGACATGTCATATTGCGAAACAAATGCAATAGACTTGTTGGGGTTTTTACGTGAGATGATGTCAATTTCATGAGTTTTCAATTTAGAATAAAGCATGTCTAAAGTAAGAGAACTCATGACAGTAGATTCACGAATAGATGTAACTTTCATCTCCCAAATTGACATATCTAATGCTCCTAACAATTGCCTAGCATTTTCAGTATCTGAAAAGTTAACATTGACACTACGCAAGTTGCTGAGAATTTTATTAAAGCGAGCAAAAAGGTCGTCAATTGACTCACCGGGTTACATCTCAAAATGCATGTATTCTTTCTTGAACATATCTTGCCTTACCTCCTTGATTGTATTGGATCCTTCATGGTAGTCACAAAGAGCTTTCCAAACATCATATGCAGATCGGAGGTGTGCAACACGGTCGAAGTCGCTTTGAGTCAATCCTTGGATGATCAAGTTGCGAGCCTTGTTGTTGTTGTCAACATCTCTTATTTTCGCAGCCGTAACTTGATCGTTGGGTGGTACATCGAAGTTCTGGTAGACCTTTTCCCATATGGCGAAGCCTTGCGCCTGTATGTAGGCCTCCATCCGCGCCTTCCAAACCTGAAAATTGATGCCATTGAACACACAAGGTTTTGTGGAGTACTTCTCCATGATGGTTAGTCAAAACACGTGCAAATCACAAATATTAGAGCAACTTGGCTCTGATACCAATTGTAGGATCGAACAGCACGTGAAAAGCTACCAGAGGGGGGTGAATGGTAGATTAAAACTTTTCGCAGCGGAAACAACAAAAACCCCTCAGCAAAAAATCAATTGGTTAAAGAAACCATGTGTGCAAGTGTTTTCAAACGTGTTCGACCGTGACAAATCAAGTAGAGAGGTAGAGAATCAAGTCACGGATCTAATGCAACAAGAATCACTTGAAAACACAAAGTAAAACTTGAGATACGATCAAAACATTAAACGAAGATCAATCTGTTCTACCCGATATAAAACAGATCTGCAACGCTGCAAATAAACTCATGTATCTCAAAAACTACAGATCCGAAGCTCGTGAAAATTTCAAAGATGATAGATAATTGAGTTGTGAAGACAACCCAAAAAGAATCACGTCAATCGAATCTGTAAAACTCCAGTTATGAACGAAACACCGAAGCAACGTCGGTCTGTCCAGAAACTCGGCGAGAAAGACTTGACGAAAAGCAAATCGGACGAACAAGGCACAAAAGCTCCTCGAAACTATGAACTTTATTCAATAGAAACACAAGAGGAACAGCCCAAAGTTCTCTACCCACGAGAGCTCTGGCCTCCCTTGCTTTTATAGCCAGCTCTCAGGCTAATCAATCCAATCTAGAACTCCTACTCCTAATTGGACTCGTATCCTAACTTACCATAACTGCTCAGGACTCTCCTATAAGCAGATAGAAGCAATCGTGAGACTTCCAAACACCTTAGGAACGTCCTAAACATTCCTAAAAAAACTCAACTTCGTGCCTAGCACGAAATCCTATCATAACCAACTCAAATCTTCCATATTTGAGCCACATCCGACTCAGCCTCAGTCTGAGTACGCAATCCAGCCGGTTGGACCTTTCCGACCAATTCTTTACGTCCACTTCTCTTTATAACGCCTTGGAACAATGTTGCCACGTCCATGCACTCCTTGCACACGTGTAAACACCTTCCAACGATGTACACGCAACCTTCATATGCACTGCCCTTGATATAAACATGTTGCGCGACCTCCCGATCAACTCAACCACAGCTCCTCCCGAACTTGGTTGTTGGAACCTCATCTCCTCCCTGAGACTAGTCCAAGGATCCCGTCACCAGCCATGTCTTGAAATCAAGCAACACCTGCACATGAATAAACAACCAATTCTTCCGAGCACAAGTCCTCGACTTGACTCACGTTAGTTCAAAAACCACAACACCTTACATGAGCACGTCACATAAGCATGTTGCAAACCATATCAAATGATAATAGCCATAACCACAAAAACACACCAAAAACTTAGCAAATTAATACTAAGCAAACCTTCCCATAAAGCAAGTTTGAAACATTGCGAGTTAAAAGCAAAAACAAGACGCTGCAGTTCTACGAGTTGAACTTCACGGGAGCTCCCTAAAAACAAGCTCCGGACCTCACAGAAGCTCTCTGGACCTTGCAGGAGCTCTTCGGACCTTGCCAACACTTGGCGGACCAAACAAAGAACTTGTCGGACCTTGCCACAGAAGAATGTTTTGGCAATATTCAAAACTTTGAATGTTAATGCTAACTTTTATCCTAATTGCCAATGTATTCAGCACACATAGGTCTCACACATTCGCCCATGCCTTAGAGATAGATTGAGTCTAGTTTAAACTTAGGAGATCGGATCTCACACTTTGTATCGAGTCTGTAAAAAGACAGCTCTCTACCGAGAAAAAAAGGGACCGACCAAATCAATACAATTTTTTTTTCATCTACTTTGTTTTTTCTTATGTTTTCATAGTTCGTAGCTTAGTTCATAGCTTCTTTGTTGCTTTGCTGAGGAAAGCATCCATCTGTCTCTACCGTAAGTGAGATGTACCACTTTCCTGATCTTAGGAACCTCGTTTTATCTCAAATTCAGTGAGCTAACGCCAAAATCTTCTGAAGTATATATGACTTGGATCATCTTTTGGTGATTCCAAGTGACTTCGACTCTCTGTTCCACGAACACCTAGCACCGGTGACGAACGTATCACTGCCAAGCCATGGGATGATTACGCTAACGCTACTGACCCGACGTACGGAACCGCTCAGGCTGCAACGTGGGCCGACTTTTTGGTAAGAATGTTCAATATATTATTGGAATTTTAGTTCTTCAATAACTAGGATGTTTACTAACATTTACGTTTTTGTCTTCTTGTAGAGACGGTTCCGTTTGGCAGATCTAGCGGATGATGAGGACGTGAGAGCCGTTTTCAACAAGAACGCGAGGAATCTTGTTACACAAGTGTTCCCTTATGACCGGATTCAAGCAACAAACGAGGATTTGAAGAGGCATGAAGGGCAGGATCAAGCAGCGTTCAAAGACGGCTCTGACACGTATTTGATTGATGTGCAGTACACGGAGATAAACTAGTAGTGTTTTAAATATGACTTTCTTACTTTTTAATGTCAACGTTATTCCAATCAATTAATAAATGCATGTAGGTGGGTTTTTATTGGTTGGAGGATGTGAAGACCGGACGGTCTCGACTAGCCCAGATCACGCTGAGGGGTGTTGCATTGCACAGCACCAGATAACACACGTAAAAGGTATAAATCGGAAGCAAAGTTTCATTACATAAAAGAGTTTATAAACATAATTACAACAAAATGCGTCAAGTCTAACCTCACGGGCACAGACTAAGCCAAAAGAGTTCATGTTCAGCCCGTGAACGTGTTCCCACTAGCACACACGCACACTAACACGGCGGCGTGCATGGCTCCCACAAGACGGTGTTGCCCTCTTCGGGATCCGTCTCCTCCTTGGGAGCTTCCTCCTCATAACACCCTACAAACGCTTCAACACACAAGCAGTGAGCACGATGGCTCAGCAAGACTGACCCGTCGTACCTACACATGAAACTCTACATGCTGGGTTTGCAGTGTATAATAGAATGTAAGTTGCAAAGGACACGCCTAAAAAGTTGAACCTTACTTTCAAGTTTTAGCAGCAAGTTGTGGAGAACATCGTGCTAATACACATAAGAGAGCAAATGAAAAACTTGGGCCCTTACATTCCTCCCCCCTTAAAAAATCTCGTCCCAAGATTATAAGGTAAAAATAATAGAGAGGACGGTTGAGGATTACCGGATGTGCGACGTTAAAAGGTCGGGGTAGTTGGCGCGAAGAAAGCCTTCGCTCTCCATATCGCTTCATCTACGGAGTGATTACTCCATAGAACTTTGTAGAACCACAACATACGGTTGCATGTGGTTTGGGCCTTTTCATCAATAATCTGAACCGGTTCCTCCCGATAAGTGAGATCCGGTTTCAATTCTTTGATATCTCCCAGCTGAACGGTGGTTGAAAGCTTGAGGCACTTCCTCAGCTGAGAAATGTGAAAGATGTCGTGCACACCGGAGAGTGTCGCTGGTAATTCCAGCCGGTATGCAACTGATCCACATCTTTCTACAATCTGGAATGGACCAATGAATCGGGGTGCCAACTTTCCTCTCACCCCGAATCTGTTCACGCCCTTCATTGGAGACACACGTAGATACACGTGATCCCCGACTTCGAATTGTAAAGGACGTCTTCTCTGGTCCGCATACTGTTTTTGTCAGGGTTGGACGGCTTTTAAGTTCCCTTAAATCAGTCAAACTTTTTCTTCCGCATTATTGACAAGATCAATCCCGAAGGTGACCCTTTCACCAGACTCACACCAATTCAGCGGTATGCGGCATTTTCTCCCGTATAGCGCCTTGTAAGGCGCCATCTTGATTTTGGATTGGTACCCATTGTTGTACGAAAATTCGGCTAACGGTAAGTGATCATCCCAATTCTTACCGTGGTTGATAGCGCAAGCTCGTAACATATCTTCTAGAATTTGATTTACCTGTTCGGTTTGCCCATCCGTCTGCGGGTGGTACGCTGAACTATGGATCAGCTTTGTCCCCAAAGCAGCATGTAACTGCTCCCAAAAACGAGACACAAATAAAATGTCCCGATACGAGATGATAGTACGGGGTACGCCATACAAGCACAGGATCCGTGAGATGTACAAGTCAGCATACTTCTTGTCGTTGTAGTTGGTATTGACCGGGATAAAATGGGCAACTTTGGTGAGCCGGTCGACGATCACCAACACTGAATCAAGTTTCAGAAATATGGTGGGTAAACCGACAATGAAGTCCATACTCACATCCTCCCACTTCCAGGCAGGAATGCCAAGCGGTTGTAATAGTCCTGGTTTCCTCATATCGTCAGCTTTCACCCTTTGGCATGTATCACACTCGGACACATATTTTGCGACCTCCCGCTTCATCTGTGTCCACCAAAACTTGCTTCTGAGTTCTTGATACATCTTGTTGCTGCCGGGGTGAATAGAAAATTTTGACAAGTGGGCCTCATCAAAGATTTTCTTTCGTAACTCCGGGTTACGGTGTACAACGATCCTGTCAATGAACCACAGGATGCTGTCTCCGTCTTTCCGGAAATACTTCAACTCCCCACTGTCTACACGTCTCCACAAATGTGACATGACCTTGTCATGTTTCTGAGCTGCCGCTATCTCTTCACGGATGGTGGGGATAAGAGCAAAGTTGTAGAGAGCTCCATGTGGAATCACATGCAATGGTGGTTCACTCTCTTCCAACGGAGTGAAGGTCAGATTTTGAACGTGTGACATGCGACTCAGCGCATCCGCCACCATGTTTGCCTTGTCGGGGTGATAATGGATCTCTATTTCGTAATCCTTTATCAACTCTAACCATTTTCGCTGCCTCATGTTCAAATCCTTCTGAGTGAATATGTACTTGAGACTCTTGTGGTCGGTATATAAATGTACGAGGTTACCAAGTAGGTAGTGCCTCCACATCTTGAGTGCGAGTACCACGGCAGAGAGCTCTAAGTCATGAGTTGGATAATTTTGCTCATGGTTCCTGAGCTGCCGTGATCCATACGTGACCACCCTTCGGTCTTGCATCAGCACACATCCGAGCCCAATGCCGGATGCATTGCAGTACACATCGAACGGTTTTGCTGTGTCTAGCTGCGCCAAAACCATTGCTGATGTTAGGTGCTTCACTAATGCCTTGAACGCTGCTTCACATGCTGGACTCCAAATGTATTTGGTAGCCTTCTTCAGCAGCTCTGTCATAGGCTTGGCAATCTTTGAGAAGTTCGAAATGAACCTCCGATAATATCCCGCGAGTCCGAGGAAACTCCGTACCTCGTGAACAGATCTCGGGAACTTCCAATTCAGCACTTGTGTGATCTTACTCGGGTCTACAGCGATGCCCTCCGCTGAGATGATATGCCCGAGAAAAGGTACTTGCGATATCCAGAATTCGCATTTTCTGAATTTTGCGTATAGCTTATGATCCCGCAGCCTTTGCAAGACTATATGCAGGTGCTTTGTGTGTTCTTTCTCCGACTTTGAATATACCAATATGTTGTCGATGAAGACCACGACAAACTTGTCCAGCTCCGGCATGAATACCGAGTTCATCAAGTACATGAAATGAGCTGGAGCGTTGGTGAGGCCGAAGGACATGATCAGGTACTCATAAAGTCCGTACCTCGTCGAGAAAGCCGTCTTCAGAATGTCCTCAGCTCGTATCTTAATCTGATGGTAGCCGGATCTTAAGTCCATCTTGGAAAAGATCTTAGCTTCGACCAACTGATCAAACAACATGTCGATCCGTGGCAACAGGTACATGTTCTTGATAGTCACGGCGTTTAGTGGACGATAGTCCACGCAAAGCCGCAACGTTTCATCCTTCTTCTTCACAAATAATGCCGAACAGCCCCATGGCGAGGAGCTCGGCCTAATAAAACCCTTCTCCAGTAGGTCCGTCAACTGAGTTTTCAATTCCACCAACTCCTTTGGCACCATCTTGTACGGCCTTCGGGATATTGGCATAGTTCCTGGTGCAAGTTCAATTTTGAACTCCACCTCTCGGTCGGGCGGCATCCCCGGTAAATCATCCGGAAACACGTCTAGGAACTCACGGACTATTGGAATGTCTTCCAATCTGATGGTGGTGGATTCATATACACTTGAAAGTTTTATTTCTGGACTGTGCAGAAATAATGAGTGAGACTCGTGCATTGCTGGGTGTAGATGCACGACTCGGAGGATGGTGTCTAAAACAGCGCTGTGGCGGGTTAACCACGACATCCCTAAGATGACATCGACCTTTTGTCCTTCTAAAGCTATGAGAGACATAGGGTATACTATACCTCCTAAGCATAATGGCTCTTTAGAAACCATCATGCTTGCTGAAATTTACCCACCGGTGAACAAATCACGTATAGACTTTTGGTGGGTAGTATTTGCAAGCTGTATTCAGCAATAAAAGCTTGGCTAATGAAATTATGTGTGGTGCCTGAATCAAATAAAACTATGGTGGGATGCTTGTGGAGTTGGAACATAACCGCAAGGATGGGTTCTCCCACCGGCACGTCCTCTATTGTGAGTGGGTAGACGTTACCGGGCTTAGGGTTTGCCCGCCGCGCATTAATGGGATTCCAGGGCTGATTCCTCCCCTGAAACTGTGGTGCCATTCCGCTGCCTTGCCTCTCGGGGCAGCTGTTGGGGAAGTGCACTTGGCGACCGCACTTGAAGCATGCGGTTGATGGCCGGCCCGTGCTTGGAGGATGAAAGCCCGGAATGCGCTGCTGAGGTGCAAACGCACGCGACACCGTCCGCTGCTGCTGTTGTTGCTGCGGAGGTGGTTCTGGTAAGGCCGGTCGGAACGCCGGTGGTGAACACGGCTGACTGCGAAACTGCATCGGTCGCTGCGGTGGCTGCCAGCGTTGACCCAGTGGTGAGCGATACACCATCCGGCATTTCTGGGGAGGACCACCTCTCGCTCCGCTGCTTTGCGGCGTGCTTCGCTTCTTCTCCATCACCGCTAACTCCTTGCCGGAGTCCTCTTGTACAATCACAGCATGAATAATGTATTGAGGCTGCCACGATTGAACATTGCCAGCTTGTCCTTCAAGAGCGGATTCAGCCCCTGGTAAAAGTGATCCTGCCGCTTCTTGTCGGTATCGGCGTGATAGGAGGCGTATAGCGCGAGATCATTGAACGCCCTAGAGTACTCCAGCGCGTTCCTGATGCCTTGTTGCCGGCGAAGGAACTCCTGCGTCTTCCTTTTCATCAGACCCGGCGGTATGTGATAGGCCTTGAAGGCTGTCCGGAACTCCGCCCAGGTCAACACTCGCTCGGTGGGTTGCGAGGCACAAAAGTTTGCCCACCAAGCGCTTGTGGACCGCTGAAGTTGTTGGGCCACGAACTGCATTTTCCACTGCTCACTCACTTGGAGCAACCTGAACTTCATCTCCATCGTGCGGAGCCAGTTGTCCGTATCGAGGGGTTCATTCGCCCTTTAGAATACTGAGGGATGGGTAGCAAGAAAATCTGAGTAGGAGCTTTGTTGACGCTCCTCTCGGTCTTGACGCC
The DNA here is from genome assembly GCA_030760725.1 of Neostapfia colusana. Taxonomy (NCBI): domain Eukaryota; kingdom Viridiplantae; phylum Streptophyta; class Magnoliopsida; order Poales; family Poaceae; genus Neostapfia; species Neostapfia colusana. The sequence goes on along the minus strand of JASWHV010000005.1, from coordinate 29,581,130 downwards.
TCTCGGGTCGAGACGTATTTGCAATCAGCGTTTGCAGCAGTTCAGTGTGCTGCTGGTGCGAGCCTGCCATGGCCGCAACGATGTCGGCCAATGTAACTGTTGGCGGTGGCGGTGGCGGTTGTTGCTGTTGCTGCTGTTGTTGTCCCGAGGATGTCTCGGGAGGTTGTTGGGAGGCCTCTCCCTCCTGACTTGACCCACCAACCTCAGGGTTGGCATGTGTACGAGTCATTCTGAAGTTCAAAACAGCAATGATCAGCACATGTTATTCTTAAAATTATTCTCAGATCCCCGAGAAGTCGTGCTCATGTCGTCACTACCTATACACATACTACTGTCTACACGACATGTCACCTGTTACAAAAGTTCCTACACACCACTCTCGCTGCCCTACTTGGCAACGGTAAACTCACTACTTGGAGTAGAACTCGACCTTCTGTGGGCCGTCCTCCTCCGCTATCTCTGCTGGTGGCTCTGGGTCCATGACCTCCTCTTCAGGTTCAGGTTACAGCATTGCCGGGATACCCAAAACAACTGGTATTGCACCTACCATAGGTAGGCCCGCTACCGGAGGCACGAAGTCTTGCAAAAGCATGCACCTCGTCCATGGCCTGGTTGTAGTCTTCTTCCCAGCGCTGCCCCTCCTCAATAGCGTCATCACGCTCTTGAGTAAGGACTTCGTTCTGCTGGGTCAAGGCCTATACTTGCTGCTGCAAAACTGTGATGTCGACACGGCTTTTCTTCTTTGCCTTCTTCAGACGATGCAACTGATTGTGTTGTTCATTCAGTCGCTTTATCGTCAGAAGGAGAACATTACGGAGTGCGCTGTGAGCACTCTCGAAATGGTCTCTGCGGCTGGTGCTCTCCTTGAGCTCCACGGCAAGTCGAGCTGTATGGACAGCTTGGCTGTCCATCACTGCCTTCCCTGCCATCAACTGGAGGCTGAGGTTCGCCTCCGCTGGATTGTACCTTGGGAACTCAGATTTGTTGCCTCAAAGTATCTCTCCCTTCACACGTGATTAGCTCGCCCCTCCACCGGGACAAGTGCGTATGGAGTGCCCTCCATAGCTCTCACGTGTAGCTGGCAGAAACGCGACACGGTTTCGCGGGCTGCCACTTGCGACATCTCCTCTGGTTGTCTCCCTTTCACTGTGAGTGTGAACGGTACCCAACCCGGTGGCATAGGTCCTGCTGGAACTTCGACATGGATGGTCCATGTCTTGTTCCCCTCCCCGCCTTCTTCCTTGGCGAGGTAACGCGGCGTCTCCACGTACCCGAAATATTGAAGCATTAGCTTCAACAATTCCGGATAACCGTTGCGTTGAGAATAGTGGGATACCACCGACCCATTCTCCAGTTGTTTATCCTCTGCCATCTGTATAAACATATTTGAAAAAGGTCAAATATTCATTTCAATAGTAAATTATTGAATTATAAACATGTCATTGAACTCATAAAACATGGAAACAATTCAAACTTAAAACAAATTTGATTGCTGGTCTGCTGCCCAAACTGACAGCCCTGACCAGATTCCCTTTTAACATGATTTATACCATGCTAAAGGCAAAACCAGTTCTGGATCTCAACATCTAAGTTAAGGTTAACTTCAATAGATTTCCATAATGTATTTACTTGGCCTCAGATCAATCCTGGTTCAAAAGTTATGAGATGTCAAAGTTGACAGAATTTCTGGAGAAAATTGGACAGCACCTCCCTGCTTGAGGTACTGATTTGATCCAAGAATTCCAGTTGATTCTACCTACAATTTGACAAGGCTTTCTGTTACAAATTTGTAATTTATCTCATGAACTTTTCATAACTACCTCATTTTCTATTTTTGGATTTTTATACAGGAAGTTATGCTCAATTTACAGAGAGTTACAGAGAGTATTTGCTCTGCCCTGTTTTCTGGACAGTTTCAACTCTACTGCCTTTTTCGACTAGTTAAGGGATGAAACACCTCTAGACATCAATAGAAAGGTTGTAAAGATCTTTCAAATCTTCCAAGAAATGTAACATATGACCCCAACATCGAAAGAACTCAACCTCTAACCTCTGTATAACTTCAGAATTATTTCAGCTGAGAACAGGAGACTCTGTCCTTAGTATCCTATAAGTTGAAAACTTATTTACTTTGAACATCCTGATTAAGGGGAAGGAGTTAAATCAAAGTTTTAGTGCTATGAATCAAAACATTCAAGTTTTACAATGATGTTGATCATTTAGTGGGGTGTAACGTCGAAGCGTCACCCAATTCATGTCGGTACTACATTCCTCACAAAGATAAATATATACCGGACTTAGCCGGCTTCGTTAATACAGTGGCACTAAATGTCTCTCGCACACGTGTGCTACTCGTCTACCGATTCGTGATCAGACTACCTGCAATAAAACCACACAATCGTCTGGCACGGCTGCACACCGAACCCGGTCCCAATACAGTTCATACAACCGTCAGTCATCACTCGCACGGTTGTTCTCAAGCCAAACACGCATTGAGCTATGTGTTCACGCTACTAACCACGGGACGGGGTCTCCCACACTTGCCCGTAGCACGCCAGGGAAGGGCGTTGCTCGAATACCCCAAACGACATGAAGAGTCATAGAGGATACCAAGCTGGCCAGGTTACCTGCCACCCGTGAGCCTCCACACTTAAGCTTGTGCGCACTGGTGGACATCGCTTACATGCACCCTCCAAGACATATGATGTCCTGAGATGCATGATTTTCCGACATAAGCAATTAGGTTAGTGTTTGCCACTTGCTATACACTAATAACATCCTTATGCGGGCTACTAACTCGTTCCTCACCGAGTTTTTGAAAAAGATGACATTTTTAAGTGCGTTAAACCTCAAGCAAGCTCTGATACCACACTGCAAGGACCCAACGGTCTCGACTAGTCCGGATCACGCTGAGGGGTGCTGCGTTGCACAGCACCGGATAACACTTGTAAAATGTATAAAGCGGAAGCAAAGTTTTATTCATAAAAGAGTTTATAAACATAATTACAACAAAATGCGTCAAGTCTACCCTCACGGGCGTAGACTAAGCCAAAAGAGGTCATGTTCAGCCCATGAACGTGTTCCCACTAGCACACACGCACACTAACATGGTGGTGTGCACGGCTCCCACTCGACGGTGTTGCCCTCTTGGGGTTCCGTCTCCTCCTCGGGAGCTTCCTCCTCAAAACACCCTGCAAACGCTTCAAACACAAGCAGTGAGCACGATAGCTCAGCAAGACTGACCCGTCGTACCTACACATGAAACTCTACATGCTGGGTTTGCAGTGTATAATGGAATGTAAGTTGCAAAGGACACGCCTAAGTAGTTGAACCTTACTTTCATGTCTTAGCAGCAAGTTGTGGAGAACCTCATGCTAATACACATAAGAGAGCCGCAATCAAACAAGAAATGCATTTCTCTCATGTGCTTTGCCCAAGGTTGAAAAGAACTTTAATTAGCTCTAAACTACAAGCCATTAACAATCAAAGTACATATTTCAATCAGCAACTTTTTAACATGACACTAGCATGTTCTTTCTACGTCACGATACAGTGAACAAGTGGTACTCACTGACTGCGAGGGATGGCGATATAATCGTTTTACACCTGCAGGGTTACCCGAATAACCCGTCACGTACGCCCGTACTCGGTGTTGCCTACAGCAACCACCACGGACGTCGTACGCAACCATCTTTCATCTGTCAGCCAAGTGTTGAGCCGATCCTATCGTCCCGAGCAAGAGGTCTCTGCACGTGCATCTACAGTGCCGCCAGCCGATAACACCTCAAGCTCTCAACTAACCCTATGGATGACAAGCAATGCCTCAATAGATCGCTACACGAATTACATCGGTTTCCCGGTTCCCATATATCTGGTAGGTCTTGGGTACTGTTCTAGCTTGTTCAACAGGCCTGCACACGGCTCAGTCCTCAATCGACACAAGTAGAGCTATGACACCCAGGCCCCAAGGTCCTGCTGCCCTTACTCTCTGCTCGGTCTCATTTTTCTTACCATGTGTTCCATTTGCTATCCCTAACCGAGTGGTGTGCCTCTAGCCTATTCTCGCGAGCAGTTCCAACTACTCGACTTGTACCGAATCCTACACTATCTTAGCATTGCAGTGGCGACTAGAGGTTTAAAACCTAAGCCTAAAATACTGGTTCTTTTGGCTATGCAATTGGGTTTTCAAACATGATTCTAATGCACAATTGAAGTGGATACTCAATGTAAGTTCTCAAAACAATAAAGTTTATAAAACGGCTAATGCAAACCGGAGCTTGCCTTGGTGCTGGTCGTAAACTAGCTGTTCCTCCGGATTGATGAAATCCAACACCTCTGGCTCCTATTCAACCTTAGCGACTACAAGAGATAACCATATATGAGTGTCAGTTTAAGTGCATATGAGTTTGGAATTAATATTGTTAAGACTATAAGTACAGCTAGAAAGGCCCAATGACTCTAAACTTTTTACTGTGGTTTGGATACAACCTAAAGAGAATCTTGGCCAAATTTCATCTGAATCAAAGCTCATTTGAGCCTTGTACGAATAAATGTGTATTTGGCCTTGATTGGAGATCTTAGGGTGTTCTAAGGATTTTCATGGAGCAAGCCATGACTTTCTGGAAACTAGATTTTTAAAGACTTCTAAAGGAATTGGTTTTACCTAATTTGGAGATTCCTAGAAAAAAGATATTAGCTAAACAAGTTCAGAGAAAATCTGAAAAAGTTTCTAGACATTTTTCATTTTCTCTGGAACAGTTTTATTAATCACACCATTAGGTGGATCAAATGAGCTCGGATGGATCTGAAATTTTTATGGTAGCTCAAGGACATTATAAGGAACATCCTGGCCCAATTTCAGAATTTTTTACTAAAGGTTTCTCCAGTTAAAATTCTAAACATTTTAAATTTGAAGAAATAATTCTGGATAATTAAATATTTTCATAGAGTGAAACTTGGTTTGTCGGAAAGTACTCAGAGAGCTAAATCCAACGAAATTTGGTTCACTCAATTTGGAGTTTTCTAGCCAAAGTTATGTGGGTTTAAAGTTTGAACTAGAAACTAAAAATCGGGAAATGTTTAAATCCCTGCCGGTGGGTTCCACGCGTCCGGCTTTCTTCTTCCTCGCGTCAAAAGCGCCCGGCGGCGGCGGTCTCCAGTGAGGTTCGCCGGAACCGAGTTCTCGGCCACCTCTCGGGGCCAGACTCGCCGCCCCTCCATTTTCCGACCTCCTGAACTCATTGGTGGGCTCGCCGGCTGCCGGCGAAGGCCGGAAATACGTGCTCACCGGCGACAGCACCCGCTAGGGTTTTGGCGAGGTCGGTTAGGCTCTGTCCTTCACCAAAGCTTCGGGTTTTTTGGTCCTATAGTACCAGGGGACCACGGGGAAGCTGCGAATGGTAGCCAACACCGGTGAAGCGGCCAACAACACCGAGCTCCACAGTGAACCGAGACCATTTTCCATGGCGGCTCAAAAAACTGCCCTCTCCGAGCCAATTCTTGATGATTTTCCTCGGTTTTTATCTGAGGAGAGGCACTAGGGGGTGTACACGCTACTTGCAACCGAGCTCGGGCTTTGGTTGTACATGTGAACCGAATTCGGCTCATGACCGAGCTCGGGTGTTTTGTTCTAGGGTTCGGGAACATGAAAATTTCAAGCTCTAGGGTTGATCATTTGCCAAACGGCTCAACTTCTACGCACGACGACGCACCTTTCTTGTGTAGGGAGGTGGAGGTGAGGTTGACCATAGCGTGCTGTCCATGGTGAGCCGCTTTCAGTCCCGTCAAGGTACCTTGGACGTGCGGCGCTGTTCTTCAATTTGTGGCCAACAGAAGCCAACAACGGCGGAATGGAAGAGATAGCACGCAAGAGCACACCATGGCGATCGTTTTTGCTGTGGAGAGCTCGCTCAACCGAAGTTCGGATGCGGTGTGCGATCGGGCGACACCGAGAGCAGGCGGTGGTGGTGTTCTTCGCGGGAGCAGAGCAGCGAGTGAGTAGGCGCGTGAGAGCAGTGACGAACTCGCTTTTGAGCTTCTCAGGTGCGTGATGAGGACGTCGAGCGGAAACTCCAGCGGGGCGCAAGTGAAGCAGGTGCTGGCCGGCGCTGTGGCTCGGTGGCGCGCGCTGCAACAGCCTGAGAAACCGAGTCTCTGTTCTTCAGTCGGTTTGCTCAAGTGCGAGGCTGATAGGAGGGCCCCACCCCCTAGTTTTAACCTCTAAACTTCAATTTTCCACTGCTCCAAATATTGGTGACCTTCATGCCCTTGTACATTTGAATAATTCACCAAATGTCCATTTGGATTTGAATGATTCAAAGTGTGAAGTGTTTGAAATGATTTTACAGCACATATGCAGTTTGAAATTCAAATTTGGTTTGAATTTGCTTAAATTAGCTCATGTCAAGATCAACTCCAAATGGAGTTAAAATTGGTGTGTGAGCTCACAAAAATGTGCTGAGTGTCAATATGAATCCCACTTTTGAATTCATGTGATGAAAGGAGCTTGAACTTAAATTTAAGTTCAAACTAGCCTTTTTCTGTTGTACCCAAAAATACCTCAAAAGGTTTTGGATTTGGGTGAAATTTGGAAGGAGCATTTCTAACCAAGTTTGTGAATTAGACATGTGCTCAGCCCTTATATGATGCATGTGAGAAATACCACTGTTGTACTTTGTGAGTTTATCTCCTAGTGAGTTCCTCAAATGAGGTGAGTGTGGTGTGATGAACACTTTTAACAAATGAAAAACTTGGGCCCTTAAAGAGAACTGTCCAGAGACTTACCAGGCCCTCTATCGGTTGTGGTCTAGTGCGGACTTCATCATCAAGTCCAAAAGGGCCCGACAATGTAGAGGGTCTACCGGAGGCCATACGTATAATCCTGATGGACATTTACGTCTGGCTAAATGAATGGTAATGAAAATATCTACGAAACTATATTTATAGTATATTTATGCTACTAACTCATACCCATAGGAAAACGAGCTCGGTTAACGACCGAGCGATGTTCAGGTGGGGAACAGAGGTCATAGAGCAAGTGACCCTTCAGAGCCCGGCCAGCTGTGCACTTCAGTGAAACAACTCGATTGGTGAGTCTTCGACATACTTTAAATTATTTGTAACTAATATTGCTATTGACACGTTTTCATGTGTTGCTTATATTTGTAGGAGAAGTATGGGAGGAGGCGGTGAAGATTCACGGCGAAAACTATGATTGGCAAAACACACCAAATAGACGTCAACGCCGTGTTTGCGAGCGGTGGCGGAAAAGCCCATGGATGGTGAGATGATAGCTGTTTTTTTATTTTTGTCAATTCGAGCTACATAATCTTAATCTTAATCATTTTTGTAGTTTTTTGTCATATTCGATGGAGTGGTTGACTCGAGGGAGGCAAGACCTTCAAGGGGCTTTTCATCGCAGTCTTCGTCCGCTGAACCTAGCTGGTGAATGTTGCAGAGGGACCTGGATCTTCAAAGTGTCCAGGAGGAGCTACGACTGACACAGGAGAAGGTTCAGAAGTAAGAAGTGCTTGCCAAGGCTAGGGAGGAGTATCAAGCTAACTATTTAGCATAGATGCAAGCTACGATACAGTGAAGAACTTAAAATATTAAACATCCATATCATTATATTATTATTATTAATGTGCTAATATTTTGCTATCATAGGCCTTGGCCCAACAACATAGGCAGAATGTTGCCATTCCTTCATGACAGCCGCTGATGGAGCCACAGGTGCCAGTGGAGTCATTGATGCCTTCTTCAGTGGCACACGTAAGCAACACTTCTTCAAATCAAGATAAATTATATTACTATAGCAAACTGAGCTAAAATTAGCTAAACATAGCCAACTTAGCTATATCTTGGATTTTTTAGCAAAACATAGCTAAACTTTAGTCAGACTTGCTTAATTCTATCTCGTCATAAGCAAAATTAGTGAAACATACACTTTTGAAGGTAAAACTTGTCTAACTACACTTGTACATCGCAGGGATCAGCGACGGAGGCTCGGACTCCATATCCGCAGCTACCGGCACCTGGACCACGACGCGAGGACGACTTTCCGGGCTTTGGAGGTAGTGGACGTGGCAGCATTTAGTGTCGTGTGTTGTATTTCATATTATTATTATTTGAATTGTTTGTTATTTTTTATGTTGTTATGTATCTACCTATGAGCTAGCCATCGTGTCAGGTCCTGAGCTGTCGTAAATAAGTCTGTGCAATTTACGACGGCCAGTACCAGACCGTCGTGAATAGGCCTGTGTAATTTATGATGGCCTGGGCCTGACAGTCATAAATAAGTCTATATAGTTTATGACAGTCGGTACCAGGCCGTCGTAAATAAGTTTCCAGAGGTTCCACCTGGCACAGCTTCAGTAGTTACGACGGCCGGGCTAGACTTTTGTAAATAAATTATTTACTACGGTAGACTTTGTAAATTATGTTATTTACGATATTTAACTTGTGACGGTCGTACACCAACGTAAATAATCTATTACTTTCGTAATTAAGCTGTTTACGACGGTATATGACTTATTTATAATGGTTACTGGCCGTCTTATGTAGTTTCTTAGTAGTGCTTGTTGACAGGCCTAATAGTGGGGAAGAACAACCTCGTTATTCTGGTGCCATCGCCGCCCAACAATACTGGCCGTTAATGAGCTGGACGCTTGTCATAAACTCGTTTGACACTGTACTATGCAGTGTTCTAGTGTAGCTCTTGTGTTGTAAACCAAATTGGATGATTTGATGTACATAACATCAACATGGTGAGGAATCACAAATCTCAGATCAATATGTTTTTTCCCATGTTACCTTGATTACCTTTTTAAGTAAAAAACGGCAGGTGAACTGCCTTTTGCTTATTTTTTACATATGAGAGGATTAATCATCATGGATCATAATTTTGTAGTCTTTTGCTTGGTGTTGTGCTGCAGCGGATTGTCCCTTCTTCAGCAGAGTGTGTGCTCAAATTTTTACTCAATACATGAACTGTATGTACATTTGCCAACTAGATGCATGGCGTGGAGCTAGCTGTTAGATGCACATAGTGAAAACGGTCGGAAAAATAGTCAAATTGTTTTCATTTTCGTATTTTAAATTCGGAACCGAAAACAATACTTTCAGAAATGGTCACAGTATTTGAAATTTCAAAAATATCATAAACGGATACATCAGAATGAAAACATGTCCATACAAGTCGGATTCAGATGTTTTTATTTTAGAAATAGTGCTCTAAAATACTATGTTATCATTAGTTTAAATGATATGAATAAACTATAATAAATGTTTTCACATGACTAATTATAATAAACTAAATAATACATACACGTACTCTGATAAATTAATTGTATAAGTAGGTAAAACGCACGCATATGAGTAAGACACGCTCATACCACACTAATGAACGCGCGATTAACAAATGGATGACCTACCTATTATGTGGGGGTAGGAGAGAGGAGTATCAACCATGGGTTTTAGAGTATAGAGTTTTTTAAGTGTTGTTATCTCTTTAGTACTTGAGCGTAGCTGACATATTTTTTGGTACCACTATAATTGCAAAAAATTGAGCATCATATCTATATGTGCGATTCATTTGACCGGTTCACCTGGTTGAGTTTGTGAGTGAGCCTATGGGTCAAGATAAGCTAGGTAATAGTTCTGCTGCCTATCGCAATCATGTTGTTTTATAATTTCTGAATAAATTTCCGAATAAACTTCTGAATAAATTACCGAATAAATTTCTAAATAGATTTCCGAACAAATACGGGATTCCGATAATTCGGTAGGAAATCTGTCCAGATTGTTTTCGATCCTATTTCCGAATGTGCATTTCCACCGGTTTCCGAAAATTTCCGATAAAACGGAAATCGGTACGGAAATTTCCAAAATTGGTATCGGATGATCCGGAAAATTTCCGTCCGAATTTCACTCCTAGATGCACAAAAATGATGATTGAAACATATGCTTTGCATCTATTTTGTACTTTAGGTTTTTCTTAGTGTAATTGACACTTGATGACGGGCTAGATCAACTCACAGACAGTAGCAGCCAACATGTTATTTTTATGCATATGGTCCTGTAAATGACTGGATGCATATGCTCCCGTTACTTTTATAATTAAATTATTATAACAAAATATCTGTTAGTTATTTTGTAACTCTTACCGAATAAGATGGAAAATTCTAATGAACCGAGCTATTATCAGCCTCAGGGACATACACGTCATTTTACAGACATGATAGAAAATCAATTGAAAATAATCAATATTACAAAACATCCGAGATTCCCCAGATAATGGCTTTTCATAAAATCTTGATTCTCAAGTAAGCGAGTCTAAAAAAAGAAGCAAATAAGGCATCACCCACATCCTACACTACCATCATATGATATATGAACACCCACTGAACATTAAAGTTTTAGATTGATATGATATACTTCGTCACCATAAATAGCAATATCGATAAATTAAAACTGGGAGAATCATATTATACATTAAAAAATATGAATAATAAAAAATATTAAAATTTATTTGATATAGAATTGGATTTCTAAAAGCATAATATGAAGTTTTCCAGAATAATATAACACGTGTAAACCCTTGGAGGGCTCCAGGCGGCATGCGTATGCACGCCCTACGATTTGTTAGAATGTTTTACAATGTTATTAAATAAAGTATAGAGACAAATTACAGTGTTACAAAAGGTGAAGTGTGTTGCATCAATGTATCACAGAGAAAGGTGGCCACCCTCGATCGAGACAGTCTAATTAACCCCGTGTAATTAAGCACAAGATGTACTATTGACAGTAGTCCTAGAAGTACTCAAAGTCGGTACCGGACTCGGAGTTGGACTTTGCCGCGGGACCACCACCAGTCGCTACGGCCGCCGCTGCGTTCTCCGGCGCTTTTTTCTCCTTGGCCTCACTGTACTGCCGAAAGTCCACCGGCTCCGGCACTGACGGCGGGGTCATGCTCCTGACCAGCGCCCAGTTCACGCCCTCGAAGAACGGGTGCTGCTTGATCTCCGTGGCGCCCCTGGTGAACGCAATCCGTTTCTGAGGATCCTTCACGAGCAGGCCGCGGATGAGGTCCCGCGCAGCGGAGCTGGCAGCCGTCGCTTGCCCCACGCCACCGTCGGACGGGAACCGCAGCGGCTGCTCGATGACGTTGCACAGCGTGGCCCGGTTTCCCGCGCCCTTGAAAGGCGTGGATCCGTGAAGCATCTCGTAGATGAAGATGCCGAGCGTCCACCAGTCCACCGCGCTGCCGTGGCCCTCGCCGCGGATGATCTCCGGCGCCAGGTACTCGTGCGTGCCCACGAACGACATGGACCGTGCGTCGGTGGGCTCCGCGTTGAACTCCACCGTCGGCGGGCCGCCGAGGCCCACGTCGCTCTTGGACGGCTTCCGGCTGCGCCGCGGCAGGATGCGCGGGAAGAAGGACGACGGCTGGATGCAGCCGCCCTGGTTGGCAGTCACGACGTCGCCGTCGCCGACGTCCACGCCTCTGCTGATGACGGCGCCGCTGCCGCCGCCGCCGTTCGCGTGCACCGACGACGACTTGACTAGTGTCGGGCACACGCTGCACCGCAGCGACAGGTCGAAGTCGGACAGCATGATGTGGCCGTCTTCCCTCACCAGCACGTTCTCCGGCTTCAAGTCCCTGTACACGATTCCAAGCATGTGCAGGTATTCCAGTGCAAGCAGTATTTCGGCAGCGTAGAACCTGACACGTTTAACAATGATACGATTGGTCGGCGTGGTCGTCGGAGCAAACTATTTGTGATGGACTGTTGAACTCTAAAAATTTGTGATGGACTGACTTGGCTGCGGGCTCGGTGAAATGCTTGCCAGGCTGCTTCTGGCGCAGCGAATGGAGGTTCCCGCCGCTGCAGTACTCCATGACGAGGCAGTAGAACTTGTCCGTCTCGAAGTGCGTGAAGAGCGTGGGGAGGAAAGGGTGGTCGAGGAGGCCGAGGATCTCGCGCTCTGTCTGCGCCCGGACCATCTTGTTCCGGCTGATGATGGACGCCTTGTCCATCACCTTCATGGCGAAGAAGGCGGACGTGCCGCGGAGCTCCACCAGGTACACGCTGCCGATGTCGCCGTAGCCCAGCCGCTTCAGCAGCCGGAAGTGGCAAAGGTTCAGGGGTGCGTCCCGGGACGTGGCCAGCTGGATGGCCTCCCACCTGCTGTCGCCGCCGGTGTGCCGGCGGACGTGCGTCGCCGAGGCCGACGGCGCGCCGCTGCTGCTTTCCATGCTGTTGCTCCGTGCGCCGCCGCCGGTTTCTTCAGTATTGACAGCGCTTGCCGTCGTGACTGGCGGCACGGGCGTCGCCGCCACCGCTGTGGCCCCTACATGATCCGGCACCGGCGTCGTTGTCTTTTTGCTTGGGTTTGCTGCACTGACCGGGCTCATTTTGTCGAATTGATCCGGTTTGTTCTTGGGCTTTGATTTCTTGTCCTGTGAATACGCAGATTGTTTTGGGGTGATGGAGTCGGTGGTGAACTCGTACCCATCATTTCCAAAGCTGCTGCGGTTCTGTTCATGACTATTTCGCTGGGGACTGAAATCCATACCGTCTGCCATGACGGGAAGCTGAAGCTATCTGAAACTGATAAATGTATTTTATGCAACCTACATCTATAAAATAAATTTAACTACTCCCTTTGTTCTTTGATATTTGAGTTTATTAGTTTAAAATTAAATTAATCAACATCAAATATAAGAGAACAAAAAGAGTAGTATAAACTAACTCGTAAATGAGAAATGAGAAAGGATCATAAATGATTACAAGTCCTCGTCTACAGACGATGATCAAACAAGCAGCACAAACCTGTGGAGTCCAATCTTGATCAGGGCTTCAAACGGAGGATGAATAAAATAATGCGTCATAAGACACGCGGGAATCACCAAAGCAGTCTACAAAATGTCCCACAGGCATCCTGTCATAATCCGCAAAAAATGCAGTTTGCAATTGATTCTCCGCAAAACGGGTGGATTGCTTTTGTGGGAGGTAAGGAGCGAAAAGTGCTTTACAAACTTGGGCTGTTGCATTCGTGGGGTTGTGAGTTAAATCCGTGGGCGGAGGTGAAAGACGATGAAGAAACCATTGCTAAAATTAGAGAGAGAGAGAGAGAGAGAGAGAGAGAGAGAGAGAGAGAGAGAGAGGGGTTATTTGTGATGTTAATGGCCGGTCTCTCTTTCGTTTCCTATAAGACGTACGGTAATGCTGTCTCGAGCTCTGATCTGTTCATCACATGCTCGAAGTTAGTCACGCCTAGTCCAATCTTGAAGGTAATATTCTCTTTCACTACATAACAAGAAACTAGTCCAATAACATATTATCTCTATTTTAAATTATTATCGTTAGGATAAGAAATATAGTTTATTTTGAAATAAAAAATATTCTTCTAATGATAACAATTTTTTTAAAAAAAGAGTACACAATTAGAATTTAAAACTCAGGGGAAAAAATCTAATGCAAATGGACATATTGGTGCAAACCTGCAGACACAGCACGTCACTTGTCAAATATAAATCCAAGGCTCGTTTTTCGTCCTACCAATATTTTCGCTTAACCCCTTGTGTAGCGTTATTTTCCGTGCAAACCTCCCTTTGCATTGACTTGGGCGTGGAGCGCCACCACGCTGCCGACCATTGTGCTGGCATCACCTTGTTGGGCTGTCCTGCCATCCGAAAAAAATTCTCTGCATTCCCTATGCATCCCACCATTATGTATCTAGGCGGGGATGCACACGCCGCTCGGTGCATTGCCGGATCGAGAGAATTCAGTTTCCTACCACACACTCTGAAATTTGTGTGTGCACCGTTGGCATGGAGCAGATTCGGTGTGGTTGCTACGAGCTGGGTCTATGTTCTTTCGTCTGTTTGACTGTTAAGCTATTTTTTCATGTGCCCTTTATGGGGTTTAATATTTTCTAGCATTATAGATTTGGCAAAAGAGCCCTACTGATTATATATTAGAATAGAGTAAATTACGTAGCAAGTACAACAACTTGCATGATGGGTGCAAGTAGCTCACACTTTTTACAAATTGCTCAAACGAGTCCTATATTATGCTTAAGTGGTGCGCATGAGGTCAAAACTGAACATAATGGCTGAATGAAATGATGTAACATCCATATTACTCTCCACTGTAGATGACTCTTTGTAAAATCCTCCTATGTCCATTACCCATCCTGTGATTGCTATGTTTTTTTCTTGATTCCATCAGATTGTATCGATTGCTGCATTCTGATCACAAAGGCCAAGATATATTTAAGACCAAGTGAGAAACCCATTTAGGGCACCGCATGTCGTGAACTCCACAAGAAGTGAAACAACCAGCTAAGAATCAGGATGAGAAGAATATTATTTTTATACAAAATTGATTTTCTCTACGGATAAAATGTTCCAATTGTTATTTTGTAGAGACTGCATCCTATGTTCATAATACCAGCAAGTCAACAAAATACTTCATCTATTACACAATAGTTTGTTTTTTTTGCATCTAATAGTCCATTATGCATAGTCCATTATGCAGTGCCATCACTATTGCTCAAAAGGCACCTCTGTCATGCACACATTTATGAATGAGATATTGGAGTAATAACGCCCTCATAATTTTTTCAAAGGTTGATATTGTTTCAATTTGTAATGATTCCATACTATATTTGCTTTGCAAATAATTATATACATGCATCCAACATATTTCGTATATAGGTGCATGCAAGAATGAACCAAAACAACAAAGTGCGACGGTGAAGAAAATGAAAGAAAAAAATAGGTGGCCATGGGTGCCGATGCATTTTACATAACATCTCACAGTATTTGATCTTGGGTTTCTCTATTAAACCTGTAAAAGTACCGTAAAAAAGAAATAGGGAATGAGTAACAGAGGCAGTGGGCTTTTGCAAAGAGGTGGTCAATGACATGAATGTCACATCGTTCTATTCAGTCGTCAAGTTTATTTTTAATCTCATGCACGTTACTTAAACATAATATATGACCCATTTGAGCAATTTACAAAAAGTATGACCTATTTGTACCCACAACACTAGTTGTAGTACTTGTCACATAATTGACTCTTAAAAAATGAGAAAAAAGAGGTAGCCCGATTACAAAGTAGAAATGCATAAAACAAATACAACGAAATAAAAAGAAAACAACCAAATCAAAAAGAAATTAATTGATTGATTCTAGCCATGATACAATGTTCTGTTGATATTCCAAGCAGTCAGAGAAGATCGGAACACAATTTATTGGACTGGATCAACCCATCTAAGGAATAGAGATTTATCAAGTTTGTCAGCCGGAACGGCTCGCCGTCGACGACCTAGCACTCAATAATGACGACTTGTGCATGGGAGAAGTTTGTGCTGCGAAAGCGGCAGCTTTTTTCGACTTGATCAACTTGCTAATTAAAGGGAAATCACACCGTGCTTTTTTGTAACAACCCCACGGAGTGGCTGAGCTTGTCTCACGCCCTGTCCTATTTTCGCCATGTCCGCCATGACCAGGAACAACGTCCACGACGCGCACTCAGTGCACACACGCATGCCATGATGCAAACACACACATGTCGTGCCTCATGGCTCCTAGACGCGCCCATGCAGACGTGAACGTCCGTTCGGGCTCCACGGATACAAGAAACGCGGGATTACATCAGACTTAGATTACATTTCACCCCCTAATCCTGGCGTTTCTTCACGATCCTGACGATTCCAAGCTTTTCGTGGAGTTCACCGAAGCGCTCACGCGCCAGTGGCTTCGTCAGAACGTCGGCGATCTGCTCATCAGTGCGGACATGTTCAATGTCCATCTTCCCGTCTCCGATGCATTCATGAATAAAGTGGAACCTGACATCAATATGTTTACTGCGATCGTGGAAGACGGGGTTCTTACTGAGAGCGATTGCAGATTGGCTGTCCATCTTCAGTGTAAAGGTCGTGCGCCGCTCACCCTTTAGTTTGGCGAGGAGCTGCACCAGCCAAATCCCTTGGCATGCCACTGTTGTTCTGGTGATGTATTCAGCCTCGCATGAAGAGAGCGTGACGACCTTCTGTTTTTGGGACTGCCAAGTACATGGACTTGATCCCAGGTAGTACACCACCCCGGTGGTGCTCTTCCTTGTTTCGACGTCGCCGCCCATGTCGGCGTTTCTATATCCGAGCAGCCGTTGCCCCATACTGTCACGCCGGTAGTAGCAGCCATAGTCTACGGTTCCTGCGATGTAATGCAGTATGCGTTTCACCGTGTTGAGATGCTTGGTAATAGGAGATTCCATGAACCGCTTGCATACCCAACAGACGTGTTAAATGGCGCAAGGCAATCCCCTCAAGGGATAGACTCATGTATATATAGTGGTTACAGCAGGTTACATGCATGGCAGGTAATATCACATGCCAAGAATAGAGGGGCAGGCAATATTACATACCAAGAATAGAGGGAGCGTAGCCCTAGAATCAAGCATTCCTAATATACATGATTTTCTATTTAACACCCCCCTCAATCTGAACGGTATGGAATTGTGTTCAGATTGTTACAGATTTTTCCAAAAGCCGGACCAGCTAATGGTTTAGTCATAATATCGGTCACTTGATCTTTGGAGGATATGATCCACACATCTAATAATTTAGATGCAACCTTGTCACACCCGGTTTTTCCGAAGAACAACCGAGTGAATATCACATGTATGCCAGGATCATTTTCTCATACATGTGATGACAAATAGTGAAACATCATTTATTACAAGCCAGGTGTCGAATATAAATAAGTCTTACATAGCAAATGTCTCGTTGGACAATAAAAAGTTCATCACAAGTAAATAAACTAGCAGCGGAATATTATTCTTGAGGGCTTCGTCACAGGCGTTGTCCGGGGGACTCCATGAACCTAGAAACCTTCTTCGGGTCCAAAGTCTTGATCATTATACACCACCTCATTATCTTGACCTGAGAAGCAATATAAACCAACAAATATGCAAGGTTGAGTACCAATGGTACTCAGCAAGTGTGGGAAAATTATATCATGCATGGCTTAGAACAAGGAGAGGTTGAACTCATGATTAAAGCACTACGCAATTAATACCTATCACCTTAGCTTATTAAGCACCTACATTACTACACAGGTGAAATGGTCCCAATCTCCCATCCCATCATCATAATCCAATAACCATAACATCATTTCCAATGTTAAGCTTCCCGCTTAACATCCACAACTTCCAAAGCCATCATCCTCTAATCATGAATAAGTCCAAGCCGCTCTTTTATGTTCACATTTAATCATGTGTATATGATTCCTACTTTTATGTTCACATTTATACTTACATACTATATATATGAGTTTCCAATTTAAATTTCCTTATATTCAATTACTACACCTTTTAGCTACCAAGTATGCATGAAAGGTATTTTCCTTCTCCATATGTGTCTTCAGAATTTCTACCAACCCTAAACTGAATTCTTTGGATTTTAGAACTCCATTTATCATTTACTAGTTGCTATATTTTCAGATTTATTTCCTATGCCTAAATGTGAACTTTATTATGAAAATAACAAGACACATCATCTAAACAGAATAGGTTCTGATCTAAAATATTTACTAATATATTTTTGACCTTTTCCTCTGATGCAAACTATTTTACAGTTATTTTCCCTATTTTACAGAACTATTCTTTACTTAAAAATGTGTCCCTAAATGTGAATAATAAATTAAATAGATTCATTTCAGCCCAAAATATATTTTTATCTCACTCCAAAGTTTTCTAAATACTGAGAAAGTTTTTAATTTAATTTTCACAATATGTTTGTTCCACTTTTTAAATTTTAAACACTAGCCACATATTCAATTTTCTAAATTAAATGTCAAACAGGGTTAAAAAGGTAAACTCACCCCACTACAGGGTCTATAATATTATTTTAAAAATTTTCAGGGGTCTAGCTATACATAACAGAGGAGTTTTTCCTAATTTTTATTAAGTCCAGGGGCTAAAACTGATTTTTAAATGAATTTACATGATTTTCTGAAGTTCCAGGGGCTAGATCAAAAGTTTCCGGGGCTAGCTTTTATTTCCCGAGAACCCCAGGGGGTAGCACGTAAGATTTCCAGTCTTTATAAGGCGGGGCTGACGTGGACCGTCCGGTTTAAAACAAACGGCTGAGATTATAACGCCGAACCGGTACGCGGGGATTTAAAGTCTACCGTGCGATTTAAAATAGACGGCGTACAAGCGGCCACGTCGCTCTGATCGAGCGCGGGCGGCGCTGCCGGCGGCGCACGGCGGCGGGAGGCGGTGATCTCGCCGGAGACTTTCGGGTCTTTGAGAATTATTCCTAGAACCGTGATTTTATGGCATAGATCGGTGGAGGAGAGGTCGGGGATCTCACCTCGGGGGTTTTCTCGATCTCGGAGGTCCTGGAAGGCGGTCGGCGACGAGGTCCGAATTGAAACCGCGGCGAGGCTCGTCGGCGCTGTGTTTGAACCGCAAGTCACCGAGTTTTCTGCACCTGCAGGGTTCCCCGGAGGCGGTGGATCAAGACCAGCGAGTTAGATCAGAATTTTCGAGCTTAGATCGGCTAGAATTCACCGGAGAAGGCTCGGGTTCTCACCGGAGTAAAAACGGCGGATCGCGTGGGAAAAACAGAACGAGGTCAAGGTTTTTATAGACGGGGGAGGGCGGCGGGGTGGTTTAGATCGAGTTTGCGTCGCCTACGAACGGAATTCGGCGGGGACACGCAGGAATCCGGGTCGGTTTTGATCTGGGGTGAGAGAATCCCGGCGCGGGCGCGAGGTAGAAGAAGAGCTGGCAGGCCCCGCCTGTCAGTGGGAGGAAGGGGCGTGCGCGGCCGCGGGCTGGCGCGGGTGCTGGTTGGGCCGGCTGGTGGGTTTCGGCCCACTGGCCGGTTTTTTTTCTGTTTTCCTTTTCCTTTTTCTTTTTCTGTTTCTTTTCTGTTTTGAATTTAAATTGAATTCCAGTTTGAATTTGAATTTTTGCAAAACATGCAATACGTCCAAAAAATTTTAAATTCCCCTCTTAACAAGATTTAGGGTCTTAACAAGATTTTTAGGGTGTTACAGCTCTACCCCCTTAAAAAAAATCTCGTCCTCGAGATTGGTGGTTCTAAGAAAACAATTCCGGAAATTGTGCCTTGAGCTCGTCTTCCCGCTCCCAGGTGGCTTCCTCTTCTGAGTGATGCTTCCACTGCACCTTGCACATTCGGATTCTTTTATTCCTGGTGAGGCGTTCCATTGTCTCCAAAATCTTGTATGGTTGCTCGGCATAAGACAAATCCTCAGCTACGTCCACTTCATTCATGGGTAACACCTCTTCAGGCGTCCTCAGGCATTTCTTGAGTTGTGACACATGGAATACATCGTGCACATCCGATAGATGAGCCGGTACTCTAGTTGATACGCCACTTCGCCTTTCCTTTCCAGAACTTTAAAGGGTCCGATGTATCGAGGTGACAACTTCCCCTTCACCTTGAACCGACGAAGTCCTCTGATAGGGGACACCTTGAGATAGACATAGTCTCCCACGTTGAAAACGAGCTCTCTTCTTCGTACATCAGCATAGCTCTTTTGGCGTGTCTGTGCTATCCTCAAGTTGTTGCGAATTTCCCTCACTTTCGCCTCAGCTTCTTGTAGTACTTCGGGACCAAACACTTTACTTTCCCCCGTTTGGTTCCAAAATAGGGGAGTTCTGCACTTCCTCCCATACAAAGCTTCAAACGGTGACATCTTCATACTAGCTTGATAGCTGTTGTGTTAGGAAAACTCCGCATACGGTAAGTTCTTGTCCCAACTTCTATTGTTTTTGAGTGCACATGCCCTCAGCATATCTACAAGGATTTGATTGGTTCTCTCCGTCTGCCCGTCAGTTTGGGGATGATAGGCAGAGCTGAAATTTAGATGGGTTCCCATGGTTTCATGCAACTTCTGCCAAAACCTCGAGGTGAACTTTGTCCCTCGGTCCGACACTATCTTCTTCGGCACACCATGGTAACACACGATCCTTGACATGTATAACTCCGCCAATTTGGATCCACTGTAGCTTTCCTTTACGGGGATGAAGTGAGCTACCTTGGTTAGCCTATCAATGATGACCCATATCGAATCATACCCTGATTGGGTCCTAGGCAATCCTACGATGAAATCCATGCTGATTTCTTCCCATTTCCATTCAGGCACTTTGAGTGGTTGCAATAATCCAGCGGGTCATTGATGTTCTGCTTTCACCAATTGACATGTGTCACATAGGGCAACATGTTCCGCGACATCTCGTTTCATGCCATACCACCAATACCTGCTCTTAAGGTCCTGGTACATCTTCGTACTCCCAGGATGAATGGAATAGTCAGAATCATGAGCCTCCTTCAAAATCAAATCACGGATCTCCTTTACTTCTGGCACACAGATTCTTTTCCCGTGCCACACCGTTCCTTGTTCATCCTCTTTAAAACCAGGAGCTTTATTTTCCTTGATGAGTTGTCTGATCTCTCGTATCTTCTCGTCATTCTTTTGACCCTCGCGGATTTCTTGCTCGAGTGTGGAGTTCACTTCCATGGCGATGGCTTCCCCACTATTTACCAGGCATAGATTGAGCCTTATAACTTCGTCCTTAAATTCTGCAGGCATGTCCTTCAAGCTCGACTTATTGACCTGCACTTTCCGACTTAAAGCATCGGCCACGACGTTTGCTTTCCCAGGATGATAGTTGATGCCTACATCAAAGTCATTGATTAGCTCTAACCATCTCCTTTGTCTGAGGTTGAGATCTGGCTGTGTGAAAATGTACTTCAAACTCTTATGATGCGTATATATCTCTGTCCTCTTCCCCATCAAGTAGTGTCGCCAAATTTTCAACGCGTGTACCACTGCGGCTAGTTCTAAGTCGTGTGTAGGATAGTTCTTCTCGTGCTTCCGAAGCTGTCGGGATGCATAAGCCACGACATGCCCTTCTTGCATGAGAACACATCCCAACCCGTTTCCAGAGGCATCGCAGTACACTGTGAAATTCTTCTGCATATCTGGCATAACCAACACTGGGGCTGTTGTCAATCTTTTCTTTAGCTCCTGAAAACTCGTCTCGCACTGTGGCGTCCATGTGAATGTGATTCCCTTTTCCAACAATTTGGTGAGGGGTCTCGAGATCTTGGAGAATCCCTCAATAAACCGTCGATAGTATCCAGCCAATCCCAAGAAGCTTCGAACTTCCCCGACATTTTCAGGGGTCTTCCACTTCTGTATATCCTCGATTTTGGCAGGATCCACGGAGATTCCTCCCTCCGAGATTATATGTCCTAAGAAGGGAACTCTTTTCAGCCAAAACTCACACTTGCTCAAATTGGCATATAGTTGGTGTTCTCTCAGCCTTTGCAACACCAACCTTAGATGTTTCTCATGTTCTTCTTCATCTTTGGAGAAGACGAGAATGTCATCTATGAAAACCACCACAAATTTGTCCAGATATTCCATGAATACCTTGTTCATGAGATACATGAAGTATGCCGGGGCATTAGTTAGCCCGAAAGGCATGACAGTGTATTCATACAGTCCGTACCGAGATACGAAAGCTGTCTTGGGAATATCAGATTGCCTTATCTTGAGTTGGTGGTATCCCGACCTGAGATCAATTTTCGAGAACACACAAGCTCCCCTCAACTGATCAAACAAGTCTTCAATGCGGGTAATGGGTACTTGTTCTTGATGGTTACCTCATTCAAGTCACGGTAATCCACGCATAACCTTTGGGTTCCGTCCTTCTTGGGCACAAATATCACCGGAGCTCCCCATGGTGAGGAACTAGGACGAATATACCCACTTCTCCGTCAATTCTCTCAAATGATCCTTGAGTTCTCCCAGCTGCTTGGAGTCCATCCGATAAGGTCTCTTATATATCAGGGCTGTTCCAGGCACTAGCTCAATTGTGAATTCCACTTCACGATCGGGAGGCATACCTGGCAACTCCTGTAGAAAAACATCTGGATATTCCCTGATGGTCCTGATTTCCTCAACTTTCACCTCAACTTGATTTAATTTAATGTCCCTCCTAGGCTCGTGTATTGTTATGAACTTTACTCTTGTGCCACTAGGGTGAGTTAGTTCCACCGTTCTGGTCGAACAATGGATGATTCCTTTATGTTTTGTCAACCAATCCATACCCAAGATAATATCTATCCCTTGTGAATCTATCACTATGAGGTTAGCAGTAAATACCATCCCATTAATGTCTAGGTTCACTTTGGGACACACTTGTCTTGTCCTTATTTCGCCACCTGGAGAGTTTACGGCTAGCATATGGTTCTTTTGTGTGGTTGCTAGGTCATGCTTCTTAACAAACCCTTGAGCAATAAACGAGTGGGTAGCACCAGAATCAAACAGCAGGGTTGCAAGGTGTAAATTGGCAGGAAACTTACCAACTAC
This sequence comes from Neostapfia colusana, assembly GCA_030760725.1. Taxonomy (NCBI): domain Eukaryota; kingdom Viridiplantae; phylum Streptophyta; class Magnoliopsida; order Poales; family Poaceae; genus Neostapfia; species Neostapfia colusana. Next base: position 29,558,704 of record JASWHV010000005.1, on the reverse strand, counting down.
CACGTCGGGTGCCTCTTGTGCTTCCTCCATAGTGACGTGGTTCACCCGTCCTCTCATTACATTCTGCTGTTGTTGCTGCGCGGGCTTCTTCTTTGGGCACTTATGGGCGTAGTGCCCCACTTCACCACAGCTAAAACATTGCACACCAACCTTAGGTGCCTGGCCTTTGTTGTCTTGGGGTTGGTTTGGGGGTCCTTGCACTGCTGGTCGAGGTGGATATGCGGGGCGAGGCTCCTGTACAAACTGACGTTGTGGCTGTGCTGGTGCTGCGGGAGGCCTGTAGTTCGGGTTGTACCCTCTTGGTGCTGAGTAGGGTACCGCAGCACGGTTCGTCTGCCCTGCAGGTTGCTGCATCAGACGTGGGCGGGTGTTGCTCCCTGAGGCTTGGTGTGACCACCCGGCCTTCCTCTTGTTCTCATTTTCCAAGGCCTTCAGCTTCCTTTCCACCACAAATGCTCTGTCCACCATCTTTTGGAAGCTTTCATACTCATTTGAGGACATCGCACACTGCATTTCTGCGGTAAGTCCCTCCACGAAACAATCTTGTTTCTGCTCATCAGTCTCTATGTCCCGTGGGGCATAACGGGATAGTTGAGTAAATTTACTGAGGTATTCCCTCACCGTCATGTTTCCCTGCTGCAGTCCCAAAAACTCCTTCCTCTTGTTTTTGAGTTCACCTCTTGGGATATAATGGTTGCGGAAGCTACGCTTGAACTCTTCCCAAGTGATGTTCTCAGGGTCATGATGGGCAGCCACATAGGCGGTCCACCAATCAGCAGCAGGTCCATGCAATTGATGAGAGGCAAACAGAACCCTCTCATACCCTTGGCACTGTATGATCCTCATCTTGCTCTCAATGGTCTTAAGCCAATCATCTGCCTCCAGAGGTACAGCAGCACTTGCAAACTTTGGAGGTTGAGTTCCTAGAAACTCACTCAGCCTTGGTTGGCGTGGTGCAGCTTGTGGAGGTGGAACTTGATGCAAGTTGGCCACCACTTGAGTTAAGTTCTGGATGAGCTGATTCTGATTCTCCAGCATTTGGTGGAGGGGATCCACTCCTTCGCGGCGACCACCCCGGTCCTGGCCTCCAGAAAGATGAGGGTTGCATGCCTCATCGTTGTTGTTGGCGGGGTTGGCAGCACGTCCTTTTCCTCTTCCGGCCATCTGGCAGAATCAACCAATGTTAATTTGAAAGCATTTAGTATCATCTTACTACTTTCACTTGTTTGTACTTTGAAGTGTTGAGGCTTTGTCATACTTTTCTGAGGGTTCATTTCTCATACAAAAATAAATGCAATATTATTTCATGTGGGTTCACACACCAAAGCAAAATAATCTAAAGACGAGGCTGTGGACAATTGCTCATGGATTCCACAACTCACGTCATACACCAAGCATTAACACACCATTAACTAACGTAACGACTCGACTACTCGACATCCTTCTAATTTAAGGGAAAGACTCTACGCTACTCGTTTTCTTGAGCTGGCTCCTCGGGATCTTCCTCATCATTTCGGCTGCCTTCTGACTCTGCTTTGGGTGGGGAGGCTGCTGGTGGAGAAGTGCGACGACGCCTGATTGCTCGGCGATTTGGGGAGTCAGGAGTCCATGTATCATTCACAGTGACACACAGTTCATTCCCATCTCCTCTTTCTCTCGCCCTCAAGCAGGCTCGCAGCAATGCCTCCGTTTCCTTCAGGGTGCCCCGAACATCCTGAAGCTCTTGCTGACACTCCTGCAGTCGAGTGCTGAGCATAGCAGCATCCTCTAATCACAAGTCCATGTGCTCATGGGAAGTCCCTTGCTGCACTGGCGGGTACTTGTACTCCGTTGTACCACTCTCACGTTGGAGGACATACATGTACTCAGTCCTATCCAAGTGGCTACGATAGATGTGACTCTGGCAGGTGATGGCCTCCCAGGTGACATCCTTCTCCGCATCGACCTGTGTCGCTCTACAAGCTAGAGAGTGGTGGATCTTAAGCAGCTGATTTTCATGTATAATCCTCATTTCTGAACTCAATTCTTCCCTCTTCTCACGGATGGTCCTGGTGGAGTTATAGTGGATGATTAGCTTGCCCGTATTGCCGGCGGCTTCGAGCATACGTCGAAGACGGCGCAACAAGCCTCCTACTGCCAATCCGTAGGAAAGGTACGTCACCAGACGGCTCTCCTCTCTTTGGGCAAGGGCAACTACGGGAACTCTCCCTCCTGTGGACTTGCGAGCGGTGCGAATCATGCGAACCATCTAAAACAAAAAGAATTTAAACTTGGGTTAGATAAACTCTTAAACAAAAATCCTATTTTGAATGAAAATTGGGGTAAGATGAAGAAAGTAACTCATTAAATAACACTTTTCAACACACACCTTGTAAAAATAGTTTTTAAGAAAATAAAGCCATTAAATACGTCCATTTCTACCTAGGTCCACGTTCCTACGGGCAACCTTGGCTCTGATACCACCTTTGTCACACCCGGTTTTTCCAAAGAACAACCGAGTGAATATCACAAGTATGCCAGGATCATTTTCTCATACATGTGATGACAAATAGTGAAGCATCATTTATTACAAGCCAGGTGTCGAATATAAATAAGTCTTACATAGCAAATGTCTCGTTGGACAATAAAAAGTTCATCACAAGTAAATAAACTAGCAGCGGAATATTATTCTTGAGGGCTTCGTCACAGGCGTTGTCCGGGGGACTCCATGAACCTAGAAACCTTCTTCGGGTCCAAAGTCTTGATCATTATACACCACCTCATTATCTTGACCTGAGAAGCAATATAAACCAACAAATATGCAAGGTTGAGTACCAATGGTACTCAGCAAGTGTGGGAAAATTATATCATGCATGGCTTAGAACAAGGAGAGGTTGAACTCATGATTAAAGCACTACGCAATTAATACCTATCACCTTAGCTTATTAAGCACCTACATTACTACACAGGTGAAATGGTCCCAATCTCCCATCCCATCATCATAATCCAATAACCATAACATCATTTCCAATGTTAAGCTTCCCGCTTAACATCCACAACTTCCAAAGCCATCATCCTCTAATCATGAATAAGTCCAAGCCGCTCTTGACCGTGAGCACGGCTGTTATGACAGTTTTGACTCTGCAGAGTTTGCACCACTGTACCCACATGTAGTGATTTCATCCCCCGTTGCCGGGTGGACTAAAAGAACCTCCATTATGCCAGTGGCTCCGAACCACATTCACACTTCCCAGGTGTGTAGCCAGGAGATCACTACGAAGCCTTTACAAAGGGATTCCCGACGAGCGTGGGCCCACTGAGGTTTCACCCCTAACAGCATACAAGAGGCTCCAACCCCGCTGCAGTGGCCCCCTCTTGAGCCTTGCGGTTCATATGGTAGTCCAGCTGACACGTACTCCCCGCACCATCCAACACACCCATACTACACCGGGGATACACCTAATTAATTGGCCAAGCTGCCCCATCTCAGAATGTGGTTGGCACGGTAAAGCCAGGTTACATGCTCCATGAACCGGTCCGTACTAAACACAAACCCGAGTCTCGTGCACCCAGCACACAACCAAAACATCCAACTTGCCTTGATCCCTACCTATACATAACTCACAATATCTCATTCAAGAGTATGGTAAAATAAATTGATGATCTCATGTCCCAAATATCCCATTCTAAGCATGGCTAAGCATATGCATAATAATAAATGACATGATAGAATAAATCCCAACCCAAGCTACAAGGAAACAAGGTAATGCAATTCTAGGGAAACTTCCTAGAATGGGTTTCATATTTCAATTGACAATGCAAATAATTCTAGCTACACATCCTAGCATAGGATCAAAGTGGTCAAGGACACTTGCCTCCTTCCTGCTGTTCTTGAAATGGGTAGTCCTGATCTTGGAAAGGAATAACTTGCTCTTGAGTAGGTTCTACATCATACCATCACACATAGCAAAAGAAAAACAACAATCCATAAGACATAGTTCACACTTCCACTTCATACAAACCACACATTCATATTTATGAAAGTCATTCACCATTATATGTGTTGTGGTTACTCTATGTGTGTTGATTTGTGGCTTGCATGCACTTTTAATCATGTGTATATGATTCCTACTTTTATGTTCACATTTATATTTACATACTATATATATGAGTTTCCAATTTAAATAAATTCCTTATATTCAATTACTACACCTTTTAGCTACCAAGTATGCATGAAAGGTATTTTCCTTCTCCATATGTGTCTTCAGAATTTCTACCAATCCTAAACTGAATTGTTTGGATTTTAGAACTCCATTTATCATTTACTAGTTGCTATATTTTCAGATTTATTTCCTATGCCTAAATGTGAACTTTATTATGAAAATAACAAGACACATCATATAAACAGAATAGGTTCTGATCTAAAATATTTACTAATATATTTTTGACCTTTTCCTCTGATGCAAACTATTTTACAATTATTTTCCCTATTTTCCAGAACTATTCTTTACTTAAAAACGTGTCCCTAAATGTGAAAAATAAATTAAACAGATTCATTTCAGCCCAAAATATATTTTTATCTCACTCCAAAGTTTTCTAAATACTGAGAAAGTTTTTAATTTAATTTTGACAATATGTTTGTCCCACTTTTTAAATTTTAAACACTAGCCACATATTCAATTTTCTAAATTAAATGTCAAACAGGGTTAAAAAGGTAAACTCACCCCACTACAGGGTCTATAATATTATTTTAAAAATTTTCAGGGGTCTAGCTATACATAACTGAGGAGTTTTTCCTAATTTTTATTAAGTCCAGGGGCTAAAACTGATTTTTAAATGAATTTACATGATTTTCTGAAGTTCCAGGGGCTAGATCAAAAGTTTCCGGGGCTAGCTCTTATTTCCCGAGAACCCCAGGGGGTAGCACGTAAGATTTCTAGTCTTTATAACGCGGGGCTGACGTGGACCGTCCGATTTAAAACAAACGGCTGAGATTATAACGCCGAACCGGTACGCGGGGATTTAAAGTCTACCGTGCGATTTAAAATAGACGGCGCACAAGCGGCCACGTCGCTCTGATCGAGCGCGGGCGGCGCTGCCGGCGGCGCACGGCGGCGGGAGGCGGTGATCTCGCCGGAGACTTTCGGATCTTCGAGAATTCTTTCTAGAACTATGATTTTATGGCATAGATCAGTGGAGGGGAGGTCGAGGATCTCACCTCGGGGGTTTTCTCGAGCTCGGAGGTCCTGGAAGGCGGTCGGCGACGAGATCCGAATTGAAACCACGGCGAGGCTCGTCGGCGCTGTGTTTGAACCGCAAGTCACCGAGTTTTCTGCACCTGTAGGGTTCCCCGGAGGCGGTGGATCAAGACCAGCGAGTTAGATCGGAATTTCCGAGCTTAGATCGGCTAGAATTCGCCGGAGAAGGCTCGGGTTCTCACCGGAGTAAAAACGGCGGATCGCGTGGGAAAAACAGAACGAGGTCGGGGTTTTTATAGACGGGGGAGTGTGGCGGGGTGGTTTAGATCGAGTTTGCGTTGCCTACGAATGGAATTCGGCGGGGACGCGCAGGAATCCGGGTCGGTTTTGATCCGGGGTGAGAGAATCCCGACGCGGGCCCGAGGTAGAAGAAGAGCTGGCGGGCCCCGGCTGTCAGTGGGAGGAAGGGGCGCGCGCGGCCGCGGGCTGGTGCGGGTGCTGGGTGGGCCGGCTGGTGGGTTTCTGCCCACTGGCCGGTTTTTTCTGTTTTCCTTTTTCTTTTTCTGTTTCTTTTCTGTTTTGAATTTAAATTGAATTCCAGTTTGAATTTGAATTTTTGCAAAACATGCAATACGTCCAAAAAATTTTAAATTCCCCTCTTAACATGATTTAGAGTCTTAACAAGATTTTTGGGGTGTTACAAACCTGCTCACGAACGAAGTGGTAGTCGACTTCGACATGTTTGGTGCGACGATGAAACTGTGGATTCGCCGTCAGATAAGTAGCCCCAATGTTGTCACACCAGAGTGTCGGCGGTCTGTATTGTTGTACGCCAATTTCCTTGAGTAGTGCTTGTACCCAAATTAGTTCTGCGGTAGTATTGGCGACCTCCTTATATTCAGCCTCCGTACTGGAGCGTGAGACGGTTGGGTGTTTTCGAGAACTCCAGGAAATGAGATTACCGCCAAAGAAAACGGTGTAGCCGCCAGTACTATGCTGATCGTCTGGATTACCAGCCCAATCCGCATCAGAAAAGGCACTCAGTACCGAAGAAGCAGACTTAGTAATGGAGAGTCCCAAATCAGAGGTGGAGTGGAGATACCGCAAGATGCGTTTCACTGCCTTCCAATGAGATTCAGTTGGTGCGGACATATATTGACAAACTCTATTAACCGAGAATGATATATCAGGGCGTGTGAATGATAAATACTTTAGTGCACCAACCACACTACGATAGCGTGTAACATCATCTGGTGAGAGAGGTGTACCATCGTGTAGAAATAGTTTGTCAGTAGGCAACATCGGGGTATTGACACCTTTAGAGCTCTCCATGTTGGTGCGCAACAGAAGATCTTTGATGTATTTGCATTGTGTAAGGATCAGTCCAGAAGATGTATACTGAACTTCAATGCCTAGAAAATAGTTGAGGCGGCCAAGATCCTTTACCGCAAAATCAACTCGAAGTTGTTGGAGCAAACGGTCGGTAGCTGAAGATGAGGAGCTCACAATGATAATATCATCCACATAGATAAGGATATACATTTGGATGGCGGCTTGAGTGAAGATAAATAGCGATACATCCGACTTGGATGCTTGAAACCCCAACCGAATCAGAGTGCTACTCAACCGAGAGAACCAGGCCCGCGGTGCTTGTTTAAGACCATATAAAGATTTCTCAAGTTTGCAAACATACTTTGGATAAGTGTAGTCTTCAAAACCCGGCGGTTGCTTCATGTAAACGTCTTCATCAATAAATCCATGAAGAAAAGCATTTTGAATGTCAATCTGTCTGAGTGACCATCCTCGAGAAAGCGCCAAGGATAATAAAATGCGAATGGTGGTCGGCTTCACAACCGGACTGAAAGTGGCATCATAATCAATCCCATATTGTTGTTTGAAACCTTTTGCGACTAGGCGGGCCTTATAACGATCAATAGTTCCATCTGACTTGTATTTGAGTTTGAAAATCCACTTGGAATCAATGATATTGAGACCAGGACGAGGAGGGACAAGGTGCCAAGTCTTGTTTTTAATGAGTGCATCAAAATTTTCTTTCATCGCACGAAGCCATAAAGGGTGCTTCATAGCAGTAATATGAGATGATGGCTCTTCAACAGTAGTCCGAGTAACAGAATATGTCACCGTACCATCGGTACGTTGTTTTGGCTGTCGAATATTATTTTTCAGCCGTGTACCGTACGTATGTCCTGTGTGATGATTTGGAACAACAGTTAGATCAACATGATTGACAGGATCGGGGAATACCTCCGGATCAGATGATGTTGTATCCATATCTGAGGGGCCCGCATTGTCCGTTGATGACGATACAGCTGCAGGCGCTGTGATTGAAGGAGCAGCATTTAAATCCTTGCTTGGGCATGGCTGGTCGTTTTGGTTGACCAGGCCAGCACATGCTGATTGAGATCCCGGTGGCACGGATTCAGTTGCCACCGTATGTGTGCTGCCCATATGCAGCAAGGTTCCTGGAGCGGGCCCAGGTTGCATGCATGCATGCATGTGGCCAGGAGATGCAGGCATGTGTACCACTGCCAGGGGACAAGATCCATGAGCTGCCGTTTGTTTGCCGCGTGCCTGGTCGTGGCATGCGGGCGGTTCTCCCAAGGCCAGGGGACACGGCCCAGCTATTGCCGCGTCGCTCGCAGATGTCACGCGTGATTGATACGAGGAAGATCCGCCAATAGAATTTCCTGCATTTATTGTGGGCATCGAATAGGAAAACAAATCAAACAATTGGTTAGTAATCCTATCAACACTATTACTGCCCGATGGTTGTGGATCAACGTTGGATGAAGGATTTTTGAATGGAAAGACATGCTCGTCAAAGATAACATCCCTGGAAATATATACACGTCCGGTATCTATGTCAAGACATTTGTACCCTTTATGAATAGCACTGTAGCCAATAAAACACATGGTTTAGATCGAAAAGATAATTTGTGTTTATTATATGGACGAAGATGAGGCCAACACGCACAACCAAAAATACGAAGCATGGAATAATTAGGTGGTGTGCGAAATAGTCGTTGTAAAGGGCACAAATTATCAATAACACGGGTAGGGAGGCGATTTATGAGGTACGTGGCTGTGGTGAAGGCTTCATCCCAGAATTCTAGTGGCATGCCGGCATGAGCTAAGAGGGCGATACAGGTTTCAACAATATGGCGATGTTTGCGTTCAGCTGAACCATTTTGTTGATGGGTATGGGGACAGGACACCCTATGTGTGATGCCTATTTTAGTGAAGAATTGGTTATGGAGTTTCTGATATTCCCCACCCCAATCGGATTGTACGCATTTGATTTTGGTGTCAAGGAGGCGTTCGACATGAGCTTGAAAAATGAGAAAAATGCGCTGAGCGTCAGTTCTATCATTCATGAGATAAATCCATGTAAATTTGCTGAAGTCATCAATAAAGCTAATATAATATTTGAAGCCACCAACAGACACGGGAGCAGGACCCCAAATATCAGAATAAATGAGTTCAAGTGGTGTCGTGGATCTATGATAGGAAATAGTATAGGGTAATTGATGAGTTTTAGCTAACTGACACGCATTACAAACTGAGGAAATAGTAGACTCTTTAAGACACGGAAGATTATGAATACGTAAAATGGACCGAACAACTTGAGGAGATGGATGGCCGAACCGAGCATGCCATTGATCTGGACGCGCAGAATAGCTCACGAACGTCTGCTTGATGTACTTAATATCGGATGGCTTGAGGGGGTACAGACCGGCTTCACATTTACCTTCCAGGAGTAGATTCCGAGTTGCCCGATCCTTTATGAGGTAGTAGGAAGGATGAAATTCAAAGAATATATTGTTATCACGGGATAATTTATGAACTGAAAGAAGGTGTTTAGAAATTTCGGGAACGTGAAGGACATTGTTAAGAGCAAGAGGGCGTGTATTAGTATTGATAGAACAGGAACCAATGTTTTTAATTTGCAAACCTGCACCGTTGCCCACTTGTACCGTGTCACCACCATGGTACTGATCCCGCACAACTAGGCGATCAAGATCACTTGTGATGTGATCCGTGGTGCCCGTGTCATTGTACCAGTTAGGATCAATTTTGTAGGAGCTTGTAGATGCGAGAGCCACCGAAGGAACCTCCTCCTTGTACAATTCATCCATCCGGTGCCAACACTTGATGGCAGTGTGACCGATCTTGCCGCTGATCTGGCACTGAGGACGAGGGCCGCCACGACGATCAGCCTGCATGGGAGTACCTCCACGGGAGTGTCCGCCGTGACCACGGTCACCACGGCCGCGGGAGGGGCCACCACGATGCACGTAGTTGGCAGAGGCATCGTGGTGCTGCTGCAATTCAGCCACGTGTTGAAGTTGACGTGCCTCAAATGCAACTAGATGTGCGAACACGTCGTCAATGGAGAGCGGCTCGGTCTTGGTCGTCATGGAGGTGACGAATGGGTCATATTCAGCCGGTAGCCCCGCGAGTAGATAAGCGAGGGCCTCCTCATCACGTAGAGGAGCGTCAGCGCTAGCGAGCTCGTTAGCAAGCCCCGTGATCTTGCGGAAGAAGTCAGCCGCAGATAAATCACGTTTTTTTGATGTAGCAAGTTCCACACGGATTTGCACCGTGCGCGCCTTCGTTGAAGAGGTGAATTTCTTCTGGAGGGAGTCCCAAACCTCCTTGGAGGATGCCGCATTGACGACGTCCTTACGGACTTCCTCAGTCATTGACGAGAGAAGGCCACTCAACAGTTGTTGACCTTGATCATACCAGCGTTCATATGCCGGATTAGGGTCTTCAACACCGCCTGCGACCGTCGAATCGACGATCTTCTTCGCAGGCGCGACATTGGATCTATCAAGGTATCCCATGAGCTTCGAGCTTCGTAGGTACGGAAGGAGCTGAGCACGCCATAGGAGATAATTGGATTTGTTCAGTCGAACCGTGACGACATGGTGTCTGGGGATCGACGCCATGATAGTAGGAGCAGTGGCGTTCGACATAGGTGGAGGAAGGGGAGGAGGAGGAATAGTGCGTGGTGGGTGGTGGGATCAGAAATTTTTCCTTGGCTCTGTTACCATGTTAAATGGCGCAAGGCAATCCCCTCAAGGGATAGACTCATGTATATATAGTGGTTACAGCAGGTTACATGCATGGAAGGTAATATCACATGCCAAGAATAGAGGGGCAGGCAATATTACATACCAAGAATAGAGGGAGCGTAGCCCTAGAATCAAGCATTCCTAATATACATGATTTTCTATTTAACAAGACGAATGCAATGTCTGGCCAGGTGTGCACCAGGTCTCGCAGGCAACCGACGAGTCCTCGATACTCTGAGGCTTCCATGGCTTGTGCTGTGCTTGTATTTTACAGCTTCAGGCGATGCTCCATTGGGGTATGACATGGATTGCACCCTTGTAGCCCCGCACATTCCAGGATCTTGCGCACGTATGCTTCCTACAACAAGCTGATGCCATTGCTTCCCTGCTTAACTTCAATGCTGAGATAAAAACTAAGCAAGCCCAAGTCAGTCATTTTAAAACGGGAACTCGTCTGTTGCTTGAAGACTTTGATCTCGGTGTCGTTGCTCCCAGAGATGATGAGGTCGTCAACGTAGGCTCCCACCAGCAAGCGCGACGCGCCCTTGCCACGGACGTACACCGCGTGTTCTGACTCGCTGTTGCTGAAGCCAAGCGTTGTCAGAGTCTCGTTGATCTTGGTGTTCCAAGCTCGAGGCACTTGCCAGAGTCCGTAGAGCGCTTTGTCAAGGCGCAGCACCTTGTCTTCTTGCCCGTCAATGACGAAACCGGAAGGTTGACGTACGTAAACCTCCTCGATCAGCTCTCCGTTCAAGGAAGTGGACTTAACGTCCATTTGATGGGCGCGCCACCCTTCCTGAGCAGCCAGCACAATCAACAAACGTACCGACTCAATCCTCACGATGGGGCCCTTTGCGACCAGGCGTGCCTTGTGCTTGATCACTTTGCCAGCGGCATTCTTCTTTACATTGTAAATGTAACACCCTCAAAATTACTACCATGCATGGCATACATTTTTCAAGTAGAGAAGCATTTAAAAATAAGAAGAAATAAAGAGAGAAATATAGAAGCAAATAAAATAATAAAAGGAAATAGAAATGGAAAATAATTAAAATAAATAGAAAAGGAAAAGAAATAAAAAGAAAAAGAAAAATAAGAAATACATAAAATAGCCAAATTGGGCCACCCCAAATTTTCCCCAAAATTCCTCAATTTCCCCCCAAATTCCCCTCTCCCCTAATTTCCCAAATATTTCACAATTTTCCTGATTTTCCCCAAATTCCCCAAAATTCCCCTAGGGAATTTCCCCCCAATTTTGGCCGCACCAATTAGGGGGGGGGGAACCATAATGGGCCCCACCCCCATGGCCGCAGCCCATTAGGGGGGGGAACCCTAGCCGCCCCCCCTTATGTGGATTTTTGTGGGCTTTTATTTCTTAATTAATCTCAGCCATTGATGAAAAATAAATAATAAAATTCCAGCCCCTACCTCCCACCTCTTTTAAAATTAAATCTCAGCCATTGGATAATTGGGTTGCTAAAATCCTAGCCACCCTAGCTCTTTTCCCTCATTATAAATATAACCCTCCCCCTAGCCGCCACCCCCACCCTTCTAATTTTGGCTGCCTCCCTCTCCCTTGCTGCCAAGTCGCTGCCCCCATCTGGAGTTTGGCAGCCGTCGAGCTCCGTCACGCCTCGCCGTCGCCGGAAAAGAAGCCCCTGACGTTCTGCCCTAGCCGCAGCCTCGTAATTCTCCATAGAAAATTTTTCGCTGCAGCCATTGCAAGGAAGGAGGTTCTGCCACAAGGAAGAGAGGAGGAAGAAGTGAGGTAGGTCTTCGTTACCCCTCTTACAACGTCTCCGCTGTTTCTACGAACCCGTTTTTCTTCACCCCCTGCGAGCAGAAAATTCTGAGTGTGGACAGACCATGTTTTGGTCAATTTTTGACGGTGGAATTGATCTACACATTGTGTCAAGATCATACACACCTCCACACTCGATCCCAGCAACCTTGATCATCATAAAACCCCATGGAAGCCTACTAAAACATGCAATAACATGTACAAACTGATTTTTATAAACTTCACCATAGGAATTGCATTCATCCATCTCATTGCATCTTGATTAAGGTTTATGCATGATAATTGTTTGCTGTAAATTTTGTATGTGCGTGGTCGTGAGTAGAAGGACACGCTCAAGAGGCTGTCTACGAGGAGCTATAGCACCAAGACTTTGAGACGCTTGAGTAACACGAACAGCGGGAGCAAGACAAGTGCCCTCGACCATATTGATCCTATGTTTTTGAAACTGTTTTGCTTGTGTAAACTCGTATGCTTATATCAACTTGATGGGACACCCTTTTATATGAGTTTACTAGTTTTGTTAACGATCCTTGTCGCCGGGAAAGTTGAAGAGTCGGGTATGGTCGTTTTTTTTGCTTCGCTCAACTTACGGGATACGGGAAGCTGAAATAAAACTTGTTAGATACTGCACTCATATGAATAAAGATGATGATAACTTGATGATGTTAATGAGCATGGAATCGGGGAGATCTAGGCGAGCTTGGTTGGTGTATGTTGTTAAATGAGATGGTGGTTTGCCTGCTGTAGATCTAAGGACCGGTTCATGGGAGCACATGTCAGGAAAACAGTGCCACCACAAGGCCAAATATGGGTGCAGCTTAGCTGACTAATTAGGTGTGTTGCTAGCTCGTTATGGACCATTAGATGGCGCGGGAAATGGGAGTCGAGGAGGACTTCCTTGGGAACTGCATGGCACAAGAGGGGTCCCGTGGGTGGGAGAATGGAGATTCGAGCCTGCCGGCGAAACCTCAGTGGGTCCGTACATCCTAGTAGCCCTTTGTAAAATCTATTTTTTGATCTCTTGGCCATACACCGATGGTTGTGTACTTGTATAATGGACGTTCTCTCTAGTTTCCGACGGGTGACAAAATGACAAAGTTGTGGGTAAAGTGGTGCCACTTCTGCAGAGTGTAAAACTATCATGATAGCCGTCCTTCCGGTTACAAGCACCTGGCCGACTTCCATGATGAGAGGCAAAACTTGGGATGGTTATTCGGGTATGGTCATTGGGATTAGTTTTGGTACTGTTTTGGGTCATGACAATGAATTTGGTTTCGGTTCTATGAAAATTAGATGGTTATGAATATTTATGAGTATGAGATGAACTTGAGAAAGAGTATTGGCTGGTTGAGGATTTATAAATGGTGAATTATGATGAAAGAATGATGCTGAATTACTTGGTTATGTTGGGATTTAACTCACCTAGAGATAGTTGCTGTTTTTACCATGTTTGCGAAATAAAATTTGCTTGCTGCAATTAACCTCTTTATTCCCTACGTTGTTGTAAGCTACATGTCATACTTTTCCCGCACTTGCTGAGTACGACATGTACTCACCCTTGCATTCCCACATATACTTCAGGAATAGGAGAAGAGTACTTCGAGGAACAGGTGGAGTACTAGGCGTGCGCACTACTGTCAACATGCCTGTGGAGTTGAGTGGAGCCCATCGCCTTTTGTGATTTTCCGCTGTCGTTTAGAGTCTTCCGCTGCAAGAATAAGTTAGATATTCATGAGTGAGACAATGAGTTGTAACACCCCAAAAAATCTTGTTAAGACCCTAAATCATGTTAAGAGGGGAATTTAAAAATTTTTGGACGTGTTGCATGTTTTGCAAAAATTCAAATTCAAACTGAAATTCAAACTAAACTCAAATCAGAAAAGAAATAGAAAAAGAAAAAAAGAAAACAGAAAAAAACCGGCCAGTGGGCCGCAACCCACCAGCCGGCCCAACCAGAACCAGCGCCAGCCCGCAGCCGCGCGCGCCCCTTTCCTCCCACTGACGGGCGGGGCCCGCCAGTTCTTCGTCTACCTCGAGCCCGCGCCGGACTCTCTCACCCCGAATCCAAACTGATCCGGATTTCTGCGAATGCCAGCCGAATTTCGCTCGGGGGCGACGCAGACTCGATCTAAACCACCCCGCCGCCATCCCCCGTCTATAAAAACCCCGGCCTCGTTCTGTTTTTCCACGCGATCTGCTGTTTTTCCTCCGGTGAGAACCCGAGCCTTCTCCGGCGAATTCTAGCCGATCTAAGCTCGGAAATTCCGATCTAACTCGCTGGTCTTGATCCACCGCCTCCGGGGAACCTTGCGGGTGCAGAAAACTCGGTGACTTGCGGTGTAAACACAGCGCCGACGAGCCTCGCCATGAATTCACCTCGGACCTCGTCGCCGATCATCTTCCAGGACCTCCGAGCTCAAGAAAACCCCCGAGGTGAGATCCCCGACCTCTCCTCCACCGATCTATGCCATAAGATCACAGTTCTAGGAAGAATTCTCGAAGATCCGAAAGTCTCCGGCGAAATCGCCGCTTCCCGCCGCCGTGCGCCGCCGGCAGCGCCGCCCGCGCTCGATCAGAGCGACGTGGCCACTTGTGCGCCGTTTATTTTAAATCGCACGGTAGGGTTTAAATCCCCGCGTACCGGTTCGACGTTATAATCTCAGCCGTCGGTTTAAAATCGAACGGTCCACGTCAGCCCCGCGTTATAAAGACTGGAAATCTTACGTGCTACCCCCTGGGGTTCTCGGGAAATAAAAGCTAGCCCCGGAAACTTCTGATCTAGCCCCTAGAACTTCAGAAAATCATGTAAATTCATTTAAAAATCAGTTTTAGCCCCTGGACTTAATAAAAATTAGGAAAAACTCCTCTGATAAGTGTAGCTAGACCCCTGGAAATCCTGAAAATAATATTATAGACCCTGTAGTGGGGTGAGTTTACCTTTTTAGCCCTGTTTAATATTTAATTTAGGAAATTGAATATGTGGCTAGTGTTTAAAATTTAAAAAGTGGGACAAACATATTGTCAAAATTAAATTAAAAACTTTCTCAGTATTTAGAAAACTTTGGAGTGAGATAAAAACATATTTTGGGATGAAGTGAATCTGTTTAATTTATTATTCACATTTAGGGACACATTTTTAAGTAAAGAATAGTTCTGGAAAATAGGGAAAATAATTGTAAAATAGTTTACATCAGAGGAAAAGGTCAAAAATATATTAGCAAATATTTTAGATCAGAACCTATTCTGTTTAGATGATGTGTCTTGTTATTTTTATAATAAAGTTCACATTTAGGCATAGGAAATAAATCTGAAAATATAGCAAATAGTAAATGATAAATGGAGTTCTAAAATCCAAAGAATTCAGTTTAGGGTTGGTAGAAATTATGAAGACACATATGGAGAAGGAAAATACCTTTCATGCATACTAGGTAGCTAAAAGGTGTAGTAATTGAATATAAGGAATTTATTTAATTTGGAAACTCATATATATAGTATGTAAGTATAAATGTGAACACAAAAGTAGGAATCATATACATATGATCAAAAGTGCATGCAAGCCACAAATCAACACACATAGAGTAACCACAACACATATAATGGTGAATGACTTTCATAAATATGAATGTGTGGTTTGTATGAAGTGGAAGTGTGAACTATGTCTTATGGATTGTTGTTTTTATTTTGCTATGTGTGATGGTATGATGTAGAACCTGCTCCAGAGCAAGTTCTTCCTTTCCAAGATCAGGACTACCCATTTCAAGAGCAGCAGGAAGGAGGCAAGTGTCCTTGACCACTTTGATCCTATGCTAGGATGTGTAGATAGAATTATTTGCATTGTCAAATGAAATATGAAACCCATGCTAGGAAGTTTCCCTAGAATTGCATTACCTTGTTTCCTTGTAGCTTGGGTTGGGATTCATTTTATCATGTCATTTATTATTATGCATATGCTTAGCCATGCTTAGAATGGGATATTTGGGATATGAGATCATCAGTTTATTTTACCATATTTTTGAATGAGATATTGTGAGTTATGTAGAGGTAGGGATCAAGGCAAGTTGGATGTTTTGGTTGTGTGCTAGGTGCACGAGACTTGGGTTTGTGTTTAGTACTTGCCTGGATCCTAAGGACCGGTTCATGGAGCATGTAACCTGGCTTTACAGTGCCAACCACATGCTGAGATGGGGCAGCTTGGCCAATTAATTAGGTGTATCCCCGGCGTAGTATGGGTGTGTTGGATGGTGCGGGGAATAGGTGTCAGCTGGACTACCATATGAACCGCAAGGCTGAAGAGGGGGCCACTGCAGCGGGGTTGGAGCCTCTTGTATGATGTTAGGTGTGAAACCTCAGTGGGCCCATGCTCGTCGGGAATCCCTTTGTAAAGGCTTCGTAGTGATCTCCTGGCTACACACCTGGGAAGTGTGAATATGGTTTGTAGCCACTGGCATAATGGAGGTTCTTTTAGTCCACCCGGCAACGGGGGATGAAATCACTACATGTGGGTACAGTGGTACAAACTCTGCAGAGTCAAAACTGTCATGACAGCCGTGCTCACGGTCAAGAGCGGCTTGGACTTATTCATGATTAGAGGATTGATGGTTTTGGAAGTTGTGAATGTTAAGCGGGGAGCTTAACATTGGAAATGATGTTATGGTTATTGGATTATGATGATGGGATGGGAGATTGGGACCATTTCACCTGCGTAGTAATGTAGGTGCTTAATAAGCTAAGGTGATAGGTATTAATTGTGTAGTGCTTTAACCATGAGTTCAACCTCTCCTTGTTCTAGCCATGCATGCTATAATTTTCCCACACTTGCTGAGTACCATTGGTACTCAACCTTGCATATTTTGTTGGTTTATATTGCTGCTCAGGTCAAGATAATGAGGTGGTGTATAATGACCAAGACTTTGGACCCGAAGAAGGTTTCTAGGTTCATGGAGACCCCCGGGCAACGCCTGTGACGGAGCCCTCAAGAATAATATTCCGCTGCTAGTTTATTTACTTGTGATGAACTTATTATTGTCCATCGAGACATTTGCTATGTAAGACTTATTTATATTCGACACCTGGCTTGTAATAAATGATTCTTCACTATTTGTCATCACATGTATGAGAAAATGATCCTGGCATACATGTGATATTCACTTTGTTGTTCTTCGGAAAAACCGGGTATGACAAAAGTGGTATCAGAGCCAAGGTTGCCCGTAGGAACGTGGACCTTGGTAGAAATGGACGTATTTAAGGGCCTTATTTTCTTAAAAACTATTTTTACAAGGTGTGTGTTGAAAAGTGTTATTCAGTGAGTCACTTTCTCCATCTTACCCCAATTTTCATTCAAAATAGGATTTTTGTTTAAAAGTTTATCTAACCTAAGTTTAAATGCTTTTTGTTTTAGATGGTTCGCATGATTCGCACCGCTTGCAAGTCCATAGGAGGGAGAGTTCCCGTAGTTGCCCTTGCCGAAAGAGAGGAGAGCCGTCCGGTGACGTACCTTTCCTACGGATTGGCAGTAGGAGGCTTGTTGCGCCGTCTTCGATGTATGCTCGAAGCCGCCGGCAATACGGGCAAGCTAATCATCCACTATAACTCCACCAGGACCATCCGTGAGAAGAGGGAAGAATGGAGTTCAGAGATGAGGATTATACACGAAAATCAGCTGCTTAAGATCCACCGCTCTCCAGCTTGTAGAGCGACACATGTCGATGCGGAGAAGGATGTCACCTGGGAGGCCATCACCTGCCAGAGTCACATCTATCGTCGACACCTGGACAGGACTGAGTACATGTATGTCCTCCAGCGTGAGAGTGGTACCACGGAGTATAAGTACCCGCCAGTGCAGCAAGGGACTTCCCATGAGCATATGGACTTGTGCTTGGAGGATGCTGCTATGCTCAGCACTCGACTGCAGGAGTGTCAACAAGAGCTTCAGGATGTCCGGGACACCCTGAAGGAAACGGAGGCATTGCTGCGAGCCTGCTTGAGGGTGAGAGAAAGAGGAGATGGGCATGAACTGTGTGTCACCGTGAATGATACATGGACTCCTGACTCCCCGGATCGCCGAGCGATCAGGCGTCGTCGCACTTCTCCACAAGCAGCCTCCCCACCCAAAGCAGAGTCAGAAGGCAGCCGAAATGATGAGGAAGATCCCGAGGAGCCTGCTCAAGAAAACGAGTAGTGTAGAATCCTTCCCTTAGCTAGCAAGATGTCACATAGTCGAGTCGTTACCTTAGTTAATAGTGTGTTAATGCTTGGTGTGTGATGTGAGTTGTGGAAGCCATGAGCAATTATCCACAACCTCGTCTTTAGATTGTTCTGCTTTGGTGTGTGAACCCACATGAAATAATATTGCATTTATTTTTGTGTGAGAAATGAACCCTCAGAATATATATATATATATATATATATATATATATATATATATATATATATATAACAAAGCCTCAACACTTCAAAGTACAAACAAGTGAAAGTAGTAAGATGATACTAAATGCTTTCAAAATTAACATTGGTTGATTCTGCCAGATGGCCGGAAGAGGAAAAGGACGTGCTGCCAACCTCGCCAACAACAACGATGAGGCATGCAACCCTCATCTTTCTAGAGGCCAGGACTGGGGTGGTCGCCGTGAAGGAGTTGATCCCCTCCACCAAATGCTGGAGAATCAAAATCAGCTCATCCAGAACTTGACTCAAGTGGTGGCCAACTTGCATCAAGTTCCACCTCCACAAGCTGCACCACGCCAACCAAGGTTGAGTGAGTTTCTAGGAACTCACCCTCCAAAGTTTGCAAGTGCTGCTGAACCTCTGGAGGCGGATGATTGGCTAAAGACCATTGAAAGCAATATGAGGATCATCCAGTGCCAAGGGTATGAGAGGGTGCTGTTTGCCTCTCATCAATTGCATGGACCTGCTGCTGATTG
The DNA here is from genome assembly GCA_030760725.1 of Neostapfia colusana. NCBI lineage: Eukaryota > Viridiplantae > Streptophyta > Magnoliopsida > Poales > Poaceae > Neostapfia > Neostapfia colusana. Next base: position 29,539,707 of record JASWHV010000005.1, on the reverse strand, counting down.
GTGGACCGCCTACGTGGCTGCCCATCATGACCCTGAGAACATCACTTGGGAAGAGTTCAAGCGTAGCTTCCGCAACCATTACATCCCAAGAGGTGAACTCAAAAACAAGAGGAAGGAGTTTTTGGGACTGCAGCAGGGAAACATGACGGTGAGGGAATACCTCACTAAATTTACTCAACTATCCCGTTATGCCCCACGGGACATAGAGACTGATGAGCAGAAACAAGATTGTTTTGTGGAAGGACTTACCGCAGAGATGCAGTGTGCAATGTCCTCAAATGAGTATGAAAGCTTCCAAAAGATGGTGGACAGAGCATTTGTGGTAGAAAGGAAGCTAAAGGCCTTGGAAAATGAGAATAAGAGGAAGGCCGGGTGGTCACAACAAGCCTCAGGGAGCAACACCCGCCCACGTCTGATGCAGCAACCTACAGGGCAGACGAACCATGCTGCGGTACCCTACTCAGCACCAAGAGGGTACAACCCGAACTACAGGCCTCCGGCAGCACCAGTACAGGCACAACGTCAGTTTGTACAGCCGCCTCGCCCCGCATATCCACCTCGACCAGCAGTGCAAGGACCCCCAAACCAACCCCAAGACAACAAAGGCCAGGCACCTAAGGTTGGGGTGCAATGTTTTAGCTATGGTGAAGTGGGGCACTACGCCCATAAGTGCCCAAAGAAGAAGCCCACGCAGCCACAACAGCAGAATGTAATGAGAGGACGGGTGAACCACGTCACTATGGAGGAAGCACAAGAGGCACCCGATGTGGTAGTTGGTAAGTTTCCTGCCAATTTACACATTGCAACCCTGCTGTTTGATTCTGGTGCTACCCACTCGTTCATTGCTCAAGGGTTTGTTAAGAAGCATGACCTAGCAACAACACAAATGAACCATATGCTAGCTGTTAACTCTCCAGGTGGAGAAATAAGGACAAGACAAGTGTGTCCCAAAGTGAACCTAGACATTAATGGGGTAGTACTTACTGCTAACCTCATAGTGATAGATTCACAAGGGATAGATATTATTTTGGGTATGGATTTGTTGACCAAACATAAAGGAATCATTTATTGTTCGACCAGAACGGTGGAACTAACTCACCCTAGTGGCACAAGAGTAAAGTTCATAACAATACACGAGCCTAGGAGGGACATTAAATTAAATCAAGTTGAGGTGAAAGTTGAGTAAATCAGGACCATCACGGAATATCCAGATGTTTTTCCGGAGGAGTTGCCAGGTATGCCTCCCGATCGTGAAGTGGAATTCGCAATTGAGCTAGTACCTGGAACAACCCCGATTTACAAAAGACCTTATTGGATGGACTCCAAGCAGCTAGAAGAACTCAAGGATCATTTGAGAGAATTGACGGAGAAGGGGTATATTCGCCCTAGTTCCTCACAATGGGGAGCTCCGGTGATATTTGTGCCCAAGAAGGACGGAACCCAAAGGTTATGCATGGATTACCGTGCCTTGAATGAGGTAACCATCAAGAACAAGTACCCATTACCCCGCATTGAAGACTTGTTTGATCAGTTGAGGGGCGCTTGTGTGTTCTCGAAAATTGATCTCAGGTCGGGATACCACCAACTCAAGATAAGGCAAGCTGATATTCCCAAGACAGCTTTCGTATCTCGGTACGGACTGTATGAATACACCGTCATGCCTTTTGGGCTAACTAATGCCCCGGCATACTTCATGTATCTTATGAACAAGGTATTCATGGAATATCTGGACAAATTTGTGGTGGTTTTCATAGATGACATTCTCGTCTTCTACAAAGATGAAGAAGAACATGAGAAACATCAAAGGTTGTTGTTGCAGAGGCTAAGAGAACACCAACTATATGCCAGGTTGAGCAAGTGTGAGTTTTGGCTGAAGAGAGTTCCCTTCTTAGGACATATAATCTCGGAGGGAGGAATCTCCGTGGATCCTGCCAAAATCGAGGATATACAGAAGTGGAAGACCCCTGAAAATGTCGGGGAAGTTCGAAGCTTCTTGGGATTGGCTGGATACTATCGACGGTTAATTGAGGGATTCTCTAAGATCTCAAGACCCCTCACCAAACTGTTGGAGAAGGGAATCACATTCACATGGACGCCACAGTGCGAGACGAGTTTTCAGGAGCTAAAGAAAAGATTGACAACAGCCCCAGTGTTGGTTATGCCAGATATGCAGAAGAATTTCACGGTGTACTGCGATGCCTCTGGAAACGGGTTGGGATGTGTTCTCATGCAAGAAGGGCATGTCGTGGCTTATGCATCCCGGCAGCTTCGGAAGCACGAGAAGAACTATCCTACACATGACCTAGAACTAGCCGCAGTGGTACACGCGTTGAAAATTTGGTGGCACTATTTGATGGGGAAGAGGACCGAGATATATACGGATCATAAGAGTTTGAAGTACATATTCACACAGCGAGACCTCAACCTCAGACAAAGGAGATGGTTAGAGCTAATCAATGACTTTGATGTAGGCATCAACTATCATCCTGGGAAAGCAAACGTCGTGCCCGACGCTTTAAGTCGGAAAGTGCAGGTCAATAAGTTGAGCTTGAAGGACATGCCTGCAGAGTTGAAGGACGAGGTTATAAGGCTCAATCTATGTCTAGTAAATAGTGGTGAAGCCATCGCCATGGAAGTGGACTCCACACTAGAGTGAGACATACGCGAGGGTCAAAAGAGTGATGAGAAGATACAAGAGATCAGACAACTCATCAAGGAAAATAAAGCTCTGGGTTTTAGAGAGGATGAACAAGGAACGGTGTGGCACGGGAAAAGAATCTGTGTGTCAGAAGTAAAGGAGATCCGTGAATTGATTTTGAAGGAGGCTCATGATTCTGACTATTCCATTCATCCTGGGAGTACGAAAATGTACCAGGACCTCAAGAGCAGGTATTGGTGGTATGGCATGAAGCGAGATGTTGCGGAACATGTTGCCCTATGTGACACATGTCAGTTGGTGAAAGCAGAACATCAACGACCCGCGGGATTATTGCAACCACTCAAAGTGCCTGAATGGAAATGGGAAGAAATCAGCATGGATTTCATCGTGGGATTGCCTAGGACCCAATCAGGATATGATTTGATATGGGTGATTTGATAGGCTAACCAAGGTATCTCACTTCATTCCCGTGAAGGAAAGCTACAGCGGATCCAAATTGGCAGAGTTGTACATGTCAAGGATCGTGTGTTACCATGGAGTGCCAAAGAAGATTGTGTCGGATCGAGGGACACAGTTCACCTCAAGGTTCTGGCAGAAGTTGCACGAAACCATGGGAACCCATCTGAACTTTAGTTCTGCCTATCATCCCCAAACTGATGGGCAGACGGAAAGAACCAATCAGATTCTTGAAGATATGCTGAGGGCATGTGCACTCAAAAACAATCGGAGTTGGGATAAAAACTTACCGTATGCGGAGTTTTCCTATAACAACAGCTATCAAGCTAATATGAAGATGTCACTGTTTGAAGCCTTGTACGGGAGGAAGTGCAGGACTCCCCTATTTTGGAACCAAACGGGGGAAAGTAAAGTGTTTGGTCCAGAAGTACTACAAGAAGCCGAGGCGAAGGTGAGGGAAATTCGCAACAACTTGAGGATAGCACAGACACGCCAAAAGAGCTACGCCGATGTACGAAGAAGAGAGCTCGTTTTCAACGTGGGAGACTATGTCTATCTCAAGGTGTCCCCTATCAGAGGACTTCGCCGGTTCAAGGTGAAAGGGAAGTTGTCACCTAGATAAATCGGACCCTTTCAAGTTCTGGAAAGGAAAGGCGAAGTGGCGTATCAACTAGAGTTACCGGCCCATCTATCGGATGTGCACGATGTATTCCATGTGTCACAACTCAAGAAATGCCTGAGTACGGCTGAAGAGGTGTTACCCATGAATGAAGTGAACGTAGCTGAGGATTTTTCTTATGCCGAGCAACCATACAAGATTTTGGAGACAATGGAACGCCTCGCCAGAAATAAAAGAATCCGGATGTGCAAGGTGCAGTGGAAGCATCACTCAGAAGAGGAAGCCACCTGGGAGCGGGAAGATGAGCTAAAGGCACAATTTCCGGAATTGTTTTCTTAGAACCACCAATCTCGAGGACGAGATTTCTTTTAAGGGGGGTAGAGCTGTAACACCCCAAAAAATCTTGTTAAGACCCTAAATCATGTTAAGAGGGGAATTTAAAATTTTTTGGACGTGTTGCATGTTTTGCAAAAATTCAAATTCAAACTGGAATTCAAACTAAACTCAAATCAGAAAAGAAATAGAAAAAGAAAAAAAGAAAACAAAAAAAACCGGCCAGTGGGCCGCAACCCACCAGCCCGCAGCCGCGCGCGCCCCTTTCCTCCCACTGACAGGCGGGGCCCGCCAGTTCTTCGTCTACCTCGAGCCCGCGCCGGACTCTCTCACCCCGAATCCAAACCGATCCGGATTTCTGCGAATCCCAGCCGAATTTCGCTTGGGAGCGATGCGGACTCGATCTAAACCACCCCGCCACCATCCCCCGTCTATAAAACCCCCGACCTAGTTCTGTTTTTCCACGCGATCTGCTGTTTTTCCTCCGGTGAGAACCCGAGCCTTCTCCGGCGAATTCTAGCCAATCTAAGCTCGGAAATTCCCATCTAACTCGCTGGTCTTGATCCACCGCCTCCGGGGAACCTTGCAGCTGCAGAAAACTCGGTGACTTGCGGTGTAAACACAGCGCCGACGAGCCTCGCCGTGAATTCACCTCGGACCTCATCGCCGATCATCTTCCAGGACCTCCGAGCTCAAGAAAATCCCCGAGGTGAGATCCCCGACCTCTCCTCCACCGATCTATGCCATAAGATCACAGTTCTAGGAAGAATTCTCGAAGATCCGAAAGTCTCCGGCGAGATCGTCGCTTCCCGCGGCCGGCAGCGCCGCCCGCGCTCGATCAGAGCGACGTGGCCGCTTGTGCGCCATTTATTTTAAATCGCACGGTAGGGTTTAAATCCCCGCGTACCGGTTCGACGTTATAATCTCAGCCGTCGGTTTAAAATCGAACGGTCCACGTCAGCCCCGCATTATAAAGACTGGAAATCTTACGTGCTATCCCCTGGGGTTCTCGGGAAATAAGAGCTAGCCCCGGAAACTTCTGATCTAGCCCCTGGAACTTCAGAAAATCATGTAAATTCATTTAAAAATCAGTTTTAGCCCCTGGACTTAATAAAAATTAGGAAAAACTCCTCTGATAAATGTAGCTAGACCCCTGGAAATCCTGAAAATAATATTATAGACCCTGTAGTGGGGTGAGTTTACCTTTTTAGCCCTGTTTAATATTTAATTTAGGAAATTGAATATGTGGCTAGTGTTTAAAATTTAAAAAGTGGGACAAACATATTGTCAAAATTAAATTAAAAACTTTCTCAGTATTTAGAAAACTTTGGAGTGAGATAAAAACATATTTTGGGCTGAAGTGAATCTGTTTAATTTATTATTCACATTTAGGGACACATTTTAAATAAAGAATAGTTCTGGAAAATAGGGAAAATAATTGTAAAATAGTTTACATCAGAGGAAAAGGTCAAAAATATATTAGCAAATATTTTAGATCAGAACCTATTCTGTTTAGATGATGTGTCTTGTTATTTTTATAATAAAGTTCACATTTAGGCATTGGAAATAAATCTGAAAATATAGCAAATAGTAAATGATAAATGGAGTTCTAAAATCCAAAGAATTCAGTTTAGGGTTGGTAGAAATTATGAATACACATATGGAGAAGGAAAATACCTTTCATGCATACTAGGTAGCTAAAAGATGTAGTAATTGAATATAAGGAATTTATTTAAATTGGAAACTCATATATATAGTATGTAAGTATAAATGTGAACACAAAAGTAGGAATCATATACATATGATCAAAAGTGCATGCAAGCCACAAATCAACACACATAGAGTAACCACAACACATATAATGGTGAATGACTTTCATAAATATGAATGTGTGGTTTGTATGAAGTGGAAGTGTGAACTATGTCTTATGGATTGTTGTTTTTCTTTTGCTATGTGTGATGGTATGATGTAGAACCTGCTCCAGAGCAAGTTCTTCCTTTCCAAGATCAGGACTACCCATTTCAAGAGCAGCAGGAAGGAGGCAAGTGTCCTTGACCACTTTGATCCTATGCTAGGATGTGTAGATAGAATTATTTGCATTGTCAAATGAAATATGAAACCCATGCTAGGAAGTTTCTCTAGAATTGCATTACCTTGTTTCCTTGTAGCTTGGGTTGGGATTCATTTTATCATGTCATTTATTATTATGCATGTGCTTAGCCATGCTTAGAATGGGATATTTGAGATATGAGATCATCAGTTTATTTTACCATATTCTTGAATGAGATATTGTGAGTTATGTAGAGGTAGGGATCAAGGCAAGTTGGATGTTTTGGTTGTGTGCTGGGTGCACGAGACTTGGGTTTGTGTTTAGTACTAGCCTGGATCCTAAGGACCGGTTCATGGAGCATGTAACCTGGCTTTACAGTGCCAACCACATGCTGAGATGGGGCAGCTTGGCCAATTAATTAGGTGTATCCCCGGCGTAGTATGGGTGTGTTGGATGGTGCGGAGAATAGGTGTCAGCTAGACTACCATATGAACCGCAAGGCTCAAGAGGGGGCCACTGCAGCGGGGCTGGAGCCTCTTGTATGCTGTTAGGGGTGAAACCTCAGTGGGCCCACGCTTGTCGGGAATCCCTTTGTAAAGGCTTCGTAGTGATCTCCTGGCTACACACCTGGGAAGTGTGAATGTGGTTTGTAGCCACTGGCATAATGGAGGTTCTTTTAGTCCACCCGGCAACGGGGGATGAAATCACTACATGTGGGTACAGTGGTACAAACTCTGCAGAGTTAAAACTGTCATGACAGCCGTGCTCACGGTCAAGAGCGGCTTGGACTTATTCATGATTAGAGGATTGATGGTTTTGGAAGTTGTGGATGTTAAGCGGGGAGCTTAACATTGGAAATGATGTTATGGTTTTTGGATTATGATGATGGGATGGGAGATTGGGACCATTTCACCTGTGTAGTAATGTAGGTGCTTAATAAGCTAAGGTGATAGGTATTAATTGCGTAGTGCTTTAACCATGAGTTCAACCTCTCCTTGTTCTAGCCATGCATGCTATAATTTTCCCACACTTGCTGAGTACCATTGGTACTCAACCTTGCATGTTTTGTTGGTTTATATTGCTGCTCAGGTCAAGATAATGAGGTGGTGTATAATGACCAAGACTTTGGACCCGAAGAAGGTTTCTAGGTTCATGGAGACCCCCGGGCAACGCCTGTGACGGAGCCCTCAAGAATAATATTCCGCTGCTAGTTTATTTACTTGTGATGAACTTATTATTGTCCATCGAGACATTTGCTATGTAAGACTTATTTATATTCGACACCTGGCTTGTAATAAATGATGCTTCACTATTTGTCATCACATGTATGAGAAAATGATCCTGGCATACATGTGATATTCACTTGGTTGTTCTTCGGAAAAACCGGGTGTGACATGAGTCAATGTAATAAAGTACTTGAACACTATTTGTACGTGGTTATATTCTGAATTTCAGTTTGTGAAGTACATGTGTATGTGTGATGAACATCCTGGGCGCACATATGCATTCACTTGGTTCATTTTTGAAACCGGGTGTCACAAATTGGCATCAGAGCCACGTTGACCATAGGACGCAAGCCTAGGTAGAATGGACACTCTAAAACACATATGAGCACCCCTCTAAACTACTATTTATGAAAATTGCTTGCTGCTGCACTTTATTTGTCAACTTAGCACCGCAAAGTGCTATTTTCAGCCCCTCTTTTCTCTTCTTTTGGACAACAACACTTTTGTTTTCTTGCTTCTTAGATTCTGAAGTTTTGGAGTTATTTTCTTCTTCTCTAAAGTTTCTCATGTCTTATTTATAGATGCCGGTGACTAGGAACATAGTACGCATAAGGACTCGTCCACCACCACTCGGGAGTGCACTTAACACCATTGAGGTGTCCGAAGGACCGTATTGGTAGGTGGTGAAGATGGAATCTCATGATGAAGATGAAGTAAGTAGCTCCATGCATGAGGAAGAGGATCCGGAAGAGGTGTTACCAATCAAAGAAGACATGGAAGATCATCCACAAGAACAGCATTGGTACGCACCTCAGGAGGAGTTTCACGCGGGCTTACACCCAGAGGAGCCTCATGGTGCTATGTCGGAAGGAGATGAATCCGAAGAGGAGCCACCCCTTGCTGAGGCTGAGAATGAAGGTGATGAACGGGCCAACTGTTCAGTTCAAGAATCCCGGTCCGACGGGATGGAGGGAGGACACATATCCAAGGAGCTTAAAGAGTTCCTAGATTGTTGCAGCTTATACCCGAAATATGAAGAGTGGAAGGCTGAGGTAACCATCCTATCTAACAGTAGGGTTTTCACACGGCACTTCGGACCCACATGGAGAGCCACAAGGGTGGAAGCTATTTATGATGCTGCATGGGATGCACTCACCGGACTATGCTACGCCTTCCGTGAGCAGCTTGAGAACACTACCTTTGAGCTGCACCCGTATCGGAAGAGTGGTACAAGGGAGATCATTGGACCCCATGAAGGAGCTCTTTCCAACCCACAAGCTGCTGACAAGTCTCAGAGGTTTCTCGTGGAGTTAGGAAACCGCTATGCAAAGCGCACAAGAAGAGATCTGTTACCTCCGCAAGAAGCTGTACTTGCTGGAAAAACAAGAGGAGACTCGTGCCAACACGGGAGCAGCACCAGCGTCATCTATCCCTACATGGACTGCCGAATCACCATGGCGTGCGCCCATGTATGGACCACCCCCGTCACACGGCAAGAACAGCACTGGTTCTCATGATTAAGTCTAGATTTCCCATTGAATAAGCTGTAATAGGAATGTTTAGATCGCAGTAAGTCAAATAAGAGTGGTGTGCAGAAATTTTTTATGATGATTGCTTGTGTTTGTGTACTTGTTGTGAGTTGTGAGACGCTTCAGCGAATGTCCACATCCACACATAGTGTAGAGATGTGAGATGCCTCGGCACTTGTTCACATCCTCATATAGGCTGAAATTAATAAAAGAAGTTGCTTACTTCATACACCTTGATGCATATAGTTGGGGAATCAATCTAAATTTCTATTTCCTACTCTACTCTATCTCACAGATGGTGAGGGAAAACTCCAACCACCAACGAAGGAACGCTCGTGGTAACAACGAAACACGGGGGGATGGCAATGTGGAAGTTCCTGAAAATGCCAACCCTGGCGCTGATGCAAGCAACCTTGAAGAGTTGATGGCTATGCAGAACCAGCTCATGCAAACTATGATACAAACGTTGGGACAGCTGCAGGCCAACAACAACAACAATCCTAATCCCATTCCTGCACCCCCATCGCTGCTACCGTCACCACCGCCAGCTCACAACAGATTGGGAGAGTTCATGAGGACTAGGCCACCTACTTTTGCACAAGTCAATGATCCTATGGAGGCTGATGATTGGCTGAAGTATATGGAAAAGAATCTTGCTATTTTTCAGTTCAATGATTGGGAAAAAGTTCTATTCGCATCACACCAACTTATGGGAGCAGCTGCTGATTGGTGGGACGCTCTTTGCAATGCTCATGACAACCAGGAGACTATCACATGGGCTGAATTTAATGAGAGTTTCCGCTCTCATTACGTCCCTGCTGGAGTCATGATGCTTAAAAGGCAAGAGTTTGAAGGTCTCCGTCAAGGAAGGAAGAGCGTGAATGAGTACCTCAACAAGTTCACGCAGCTGTCAAGGTATGCTCCAGAAGATGTCAACTCGGATCAAAGAAAGCAGTACTTGTTCATGAGAGGATTGAACAATGAAATTCAAGTTAAGCTGCTCAACAATGATTATGCAAACTTTCAAAAGCTCGTTGACAAAGCTATAGTGGTTGAGAGCAAGATCCGCGAGATTGAACAAGAGGGCAATAGGATGATGTCGTATCAAGGACAGCCACAAGGAAGTAATGTACGTACCCGCTTCATGCCACCAGCTGCACCACACTATGACTCGTCCACTTCTACTTTCCGCCCGGCAAATCCACCTCGCTTTAATCAGCCACCGCAGCAACGTCAGGTTATGCAAGCACCTCGTATGCCTATGCCTCCTGCGCCCCGTCCCAACATGGGCGCCTATGCTCAAAACCAGCCTCGCTCCAACATTCCTGCTGTTATGGGCAACAGGGCATGTTTTTCATACAGAGAGGCGGGACACTTTGCAAATTAGTGCCCGAAGAAAGGCCTTGGACAGCTGAACAACGCACCTAAACAGAACCCACGGCCGAATGGGGGAGCTATGCAAGGTAACCGTGGACAGCAGAACTATGCTCTTGACAATGTGAATCACGTCTCCGCTGAGGAAGCACAACAAGCTGAGGACGTCGTGATTGGTATGTTTCTTGCTAACCCCAACCCAGCCACTATTTTATTTGATTTCGGAGCATCGCATTCATTCATCTCATCCAAGTATGTTGCCAAGTATAACCTGCCCATATCTCACATGAAACAAAATATGTTGGTTAATTCTCCCGGTGGAGAGATGAGGACTAATATAGTATGTCCGAAAGTAAGCCTTAAAATAAGGGGGTAGACTTTATTGCCAACCTTATTGTCTTGGATTCCCAATGGATTGACATAATACTTGGAATGGACTGGTTAAGCAAGTACAACGGAGTGATTCAATGTGCTCAGAGGATCATGCAGTTGACAAGTGAGCAAGGTACTCGTATTGAGTTCGAGGCAGCCCAACCTACAACGGAGAAAGCAGTGCTGAACCACATCGAAGAAGTGAAGTTGGAAAGCATTCCGGTGGTTCAGGAATATTCAGATACGTTTCCAGAAGAATTGCCAGGTATGCCGCCTGACCGGGTCATTGAATTTGCCATTGGTTTAGGATCCGGAACTGCACCTATAGCGAAGAGGCCATATAGGATGCCCGCTAATGAATTAGTGTAGCTCAAGAAGCAAATTCAGGAGCAGCTAGATAAGGGTTTTATACACCCAAGCTCGTCACCGTGGGGAGCCCCTGTGCTCTTCGTAGACAAGAAAGATGGGACCCAAAGGATGTGTGTGGACTATAGGTCTCTCGACGAGGTGACGATCAAGAATAAATACCCGCTGCCCCGCATAGAGGACCTATTCGATCAAATGAAAGGTGCCCGAATTTTCTTCAAAATTGATATTCGGTTGGGATACTTGTAGCTGAAGATTAAGCCCTCCGGCATACCCAAAACTGCATCTTGAACACGGTATGGTTCGTATGAATATAAGGTTATGTCTTTTGGGTTGACGAATGCACCCGCATACTTTATGTACCTCATGAATAAGGTCTTCATGGAGTACTTGGACAAGTTTGTCATGGTTTCATCGACAATATCATGGTGTATTCAAAAAGCGAGGAGGAACACGAGGAACACTTGAGATTGACATTGCAGAAACTGAGAGAGCATCAATTGTGTGCTAAGTTAAGCAAGTGTCTTGGCTAAAGGAGATGTCGTTGCTAGGCCACATCATCTCCGAAGGAGGAGTATCGGTTGATCCCGGAAAAGTGAGAGATGTTTTGAAGTAGAACCAACTGCAGAATGTGAGGGATATTCGGAGTTTCCTTGGGTTGGCTAGATACTACCGCTGGTTCATCAAGGATTTCTCCAAAATAGCAAAGCCTATGACTGAATTGCTGATGAAAGGGAAAGCATTTCAGTGGACACAAGAGTGTCAAGATAGCTTTGAGGAGCTAAAGAAGAGATCAACAACAGCGCCGGTTTTGGTATTGCTGGACGTGAGCAAGAGTTTCAATATATATTGTGACGCATCAAGACAGAGGCTTGGATGTGTGCTCATGCAAAGAGGCCAAGTGGTAACCTATGCATCGAGGCAATTAAAGAAACATGAGCTGAATTGCCCCACACATGACCTGGAACTTACAGCCGTGGTACATGCCTTGAAGATTTAGAGGCATTACATCCTCGGTCACCGATGTGAGATCTATGCGGATCACAAAAGCCTCAAATGTATATTGACGCAAACGGATCTGAATTTGAGGCAACGTCGATGGTTGGAACTCATCAAGGATTATGATGTTGGAATCAACTATCACCCCGGAAAGGCCAATGTAGTAGCTGATGCGTTGAGCCGAAAGGGAGCATGCCACCAACTCACGGTTCGGGAGCTGCCACCCGAGCTGCGTAAGGAATTCTGTAACACCCTCAAATTCATTTCCATGCATTGCATACATTTTTCATATAGAGAAACATTATAAAAGAAGTAGAAATGGAGAAAAGAACCGTATAAATGGAGAAGGAATCATAAAAATGATGGGGAATGGAAAAAAAGATAGCTGAAATGAGCCAATTCCAATTTGTCGAAGTGCGCTGTCGACACTTCCCCGGGCCGCTGGACACGTGGTGCCTTCGGAGCTCACCCCTGCGGAAGGGGTGAGGTCTGGCCTCACTAGACACGTGGTGCCTTCGGAGCTCACCCCTGCGGAAGGGGTGAGGTCCGGCCTCGCTAGACACGTAGCGCCTTTGGAGCTCACCCCTGCGGAAGGGGTGAGGTCCGGCCCCGCTGGACATGTGGCGCCTTCGGGGCTCACCCCTGCGGAAGGGGTGAGGTCCGGCCGCTGGACACGTGGCGCCTTCGGGGCTCACCCCTGCGGAAGGGGTGAGGTCCGGCCGCTGGATACGTGGCTCCCTCGGAGCTCGCCTCTGAGGAGAGGGGAGGTCCGGCACAGCTGGACACGTGGCGCCCTCGGACCTCGCCTCTCAGGAGAGTGGAGGTCTGGCACCGCAGGACACGTGGCGCTCTCGGAGCTCGCCCCTACGGAGCGGGCGAGGCCCGGCTCCGCTGGCCGCGTGGCAGGCCCAGAGCTCGCCTCGGAGGAGGAGGGTGGTCCGGCCCCGCTGGGCACGTGGCGTTTTCGGAGCTCACCCCTGCAGAGGGGGCGAGGTCCCTAGGCAGTTTTTCTACTGTGCGCAGGGGTACCCGGTACTGAGGGTACTGACACAATTTCCCCAAATTTTCCCCACATTGCTGCCGCACCTAACTGAAAAGATAAGTTTGTTGAGATCCAAAATTAAGTAGGACTCTTATTTTAGCTCCAATTGGAGTAGGACTCCTCTTTTTCCCCATATAAATAGAACCCAAAACCCCCTTTGGCCGTAACCCCTTTTCCATTTTCTTCCTCCAAAGTCGGCGACTTGGAGGCCCTAGCCCCCAACTCGCCGAGTTAACCCCCCCCCCCCCCCCCCCGCCAGAGTTCAATCGCCGGTGAGCCCGCCGACAAGCTCCGTCACGCCTCGCCGTCACCGGAAAAAGAACCGACGATCTGTCCGGCCCTAACCATCCATAGAAAAACTTCCAGCTGCTGCCATCGCTAGGAGGAAGGCCCTGCCACCAAAAGGAAGTGAGGTAGGTCTTCGTTACCCATCTTACGACGTTGTCGCTGTTTCTATGCATCCGTTTTCTTCGCTCCCTTCGAACCGAAACTTTTTCGTGTGGACAGATCACGTTTTGATCGGTTTTTGACGGTGGGATTGATCTAGATCTTCAGTCAAGATCATCACCACGTCCACACTTGATCCCTACACCCTTGTTCGTCATAAAACCCCATGAAAGCCCATTAAAAAATGCAAGAACACGTACAAACTGGTTTAATAAAACAGCACCATAGGATTTGCATTCATCTACACTATTGCATCTTGAGTAAAGTTTGTGCATGATGTTTGATTGCTGTAAATTTTGTATGTGCGTGGTCGTGAGTAGAAGGACAAGCTCAGGAAGCCATCTATAAAGAACTACAGCACCAAGACTTTGAGACGCTTGAGCAACAAGATTCACGGGAGCAAGGCAAGTGCCCCTTGACCATATTGATCCCATGTTTTGAAACTGTTTTGTTTGCAAGAACTCATATGCTTGAGTCAACTTGATGGGACACCCTTTTATAGGAGTTTACTTGTTTTGTTAACCATCCTTGTCTCCGGAAAAGTTGATGAGTCGGGTATGGTCGTTTTTCCTTTTTGCTTCGCTTAATCTACGGGATACGGGAAGCTGAATTAAAATATGGTTAGCTACTGCACTCATATGAATAATGATGATGAGAACTTGATGATGTTAATGAGCATGGAATCTGGGTGATCTAGGCAAGCCTGGTTCGTGGATGTTGCAGAATGAGATGGTGGTTTACTTAGCGTAGATCTAAGGACCGGTTCATGCCAGCACATGCCAAGAAAACAGTGCCACCACAAGGCCAAATATGGGTGCGGCTTAGCTGACTAATTAGGTGTGTTGCTAGCTTGTTATGGACCGTGGATGGCACGGGGAATGGGAGTCGAGAGGGACTGCCCTGGGAACTGCATGGCACAAGAGGGGGCCCGTGGGTGGGAGAATGGTGATTCGAGCCTGCCGGTGAAACCTCAGTGAGTCCATACATCTAGTAGCCCCTTTGTAAAGGCTATTTTGTGATCTCTTGGCCATACACCGACGGTTGTGTACTGGTATAATGGAGGTTCTGCAGTCGCCGACGGGTGATGAAATCACGAACTTGTGGGTGAAGTGGTGCCACCTCTGCAGAGTGTAAAACTATCATGATAGGCGTGCTTACGGTCACAAGCACCTGGCCAACTCACATGATTAGAAGGGGAAAACTTGGGATGGATGTTCGGTATGGTTATGGCATGGTCATTGGGATTGGTTTTGGGAATGTTTTGGGTCATGACATTGAGTTTGGTTTGGTTATATGAATATGAGATGGTTATGAATATTTATGAGCATGAGATGAACTTGAGAAATATTAATGGTTGGTTGAGACTTGATAAATGGTGAATCATGATGGAGAAATTGATGCTGAATTACTTGGTCATCTTGGGATAAATATCAGTTAGAAATAGTTGCTGTTTTTATCATGTTTGTGAAATAAAAATTGCTTTCTGCAATGAGCCCTTTAATTTCCTACCTTGTTTTAAGCTACATGTCATACTTTTCCCGCACTTGCTGAGTATGACATGTACTCACCCTTGCATTGCCACATAAACATCAGCAACAGGAGAAGAGTACTTCGAGGACCATGTGGAGTACTAGGCGAGCGGACTACCGTCAACATGCCTGTGGAGTTGAAGATGGAGCCTGCTGCTGTTTAGTTGTTTCCGTTGTCGTTTAGATACTTCCACTGCAAGAATAAGATAGACAATCATGAGTGAGACAATTAGTCGATGTAATAAAGTACTTAAACACTATTTATTAGTGGTTATATTCTGAATTCAGTTTGTGGATTACATGTGTATGTGTGATGAACATCCTGGGCACACATATGCATCAACTTGGTTCTGTTTTCGGAACCAGGTGTCACAGATTGGTACCAGAGCCATGTTGACCGTAGAACGCAAGCCTAGGTGGAATGGACACTCTAAAACACATAGGAACACCCCTCTAAACTGCTATTTTCAAAAATTGCTTGCTGCTGCACTTTTCTTGTCAGTTCAGCCACCACAAAGTGCTATTTTCAGCCCCTCTTTTCTCTTCTTTTGGACAACAACACTTTTGCTTTCTTGCTTCATAGCTTCTTAAGTTTTGAAGTATTTTTTTCCTTCTCTAAAGTTTCTCATGTCCTATTTATAGATGCCGGTGATCCGGAGCACGACACGCATAAGTACTTGTTCACCACCACGTGGGAGTGCACTTAACCCCATTGAGGTGTCCGATGGACCACCCCCGTCACACGGCGGGAACAGCACCAGTTCACATGCTTAAGTTTAGGATTCCCATTGAATAAGCTGTAATAGGAACGTTTAAATCGTAGTAGCGTGAATAGGAGTGGTGTGTTGAACTTTTGTGATGATTGCTTGTGTTTGTGTGCTAGTGTGAGTTGTGGGATGCTTTTGTGAAAGTCCACATCCACACATACTAGAGAGATGTGAGATGCTTTGGCATGTGTTCACATCCTCATATAGGCTGAAATTAATAACAAAAGATATTTAGTTCATACCCTTGATGCATATAGTTTGGGGGATCAATCTAAACGTCTCTTTTCTATTCTACCCAACTCTCTCTCACAGATGGTGAGGGAAAACGCCAGCCGTCAAAGGAGGAAAGTTCGTGGCAACCATGAACCACAAGAGGATGATGACGTTGAAGTTCCTGAAAATGCTAACCCCGGGGCTGATGCAAACAACTTTGAACGGTTGATGGCTATGCAGAACCAGCTAATGCAAACTATGATACAAACTTTGGGACAGCTGCAAGCCAATAACAATAACAATCCTAACCCCGTTCCTGCACCCCCACCACCACCACCGCCACCACCGCCGGCTCACAACAGATTGGGAGAGTTCATGAGGACTCGACCACCTACTTTTGCACAAGCTAATGATCCCTTGAAGGCCGATGATTGGTTGAAATCCAGAGAAAAGAATCTTTCTATTGTTCAGTGCGATGATCGGGAGAAAGTTCTCTTCGCATCGCACCAACTCATGGGAGCAGCTGCTGACTGGTGGGACGCTATCTGCAATGCTCATGACAACCAGGAAACAATCACTTGGGCTGAATTCAAGGAGAGTTTCCACTCTCATTACGTCCCAGCTAGAGTCATGATGCTTAAAAGGCAAGAGTTCGAAGGTCTCCGCCAAGGAAAGAAGAGCATGAATGAGTACCTCAACAAGTTCACGCAGCTGTCAAGGTATGATCCCGAAGACGTCAACTCGGATCAAAGGAAGCAATACTTGTTCATGAGAGGATTGAACAATGAGATCCAAGTACAACTGCGCAACAGTGATTATGTAAACTTCTAGAAGCTCGTTGACAAAGCTATAGTGGTTGAGAGCAAGATCCGTGAGATCTAGCAAGAGGGCAAGAGGAAGATGCCATACCAGCCATAAGGGAGCAATGTACGTCCCTGTTTCATGCCCCCAGCTGCACCACAGTATGGCTCGTCCGCTTCTACTTTCTGCCCTGCAAACCCACCTCGCCCTAATCAACCACCACAGCAACGTCCTGTTATGCAAGCACCTCGTATGCCTTTGCCTCCTGCGCCCAGTCCCAACATGGGTGCCTATGCTCAAAACCAGCCTCGCCCCAACATTCCTGCTGTTTTGGGCAACAAAGCGTGCTTTTCATGCAGAGGGCAGGACACTTTGCAAGTCAATGCTCAAAGAAAGGCCTTGGACAGCCAAGCAACATGCCCAAGCAGAACCCACGGCCGAATGAAGGAGCTAATCAAGGTAACCGTGGGCAGCAGAACTACGCTCGTGGCAACGTGAATCATGTCTCCGCTGAGGAAGCACAACAAGCTGAGGACGTTGTGATTGGTATGTTCCTTGCCAACTCCAACCCAGCCACTGTTTTATTTGATTCCGGAGCATCGCATTCATTCATATCATCCAAGTATATTGTCAAGTATAATCTACCCATATCACACATGAAACACACTATGTTGGTTAATTGTCCCGGTGGAGAGATGAGGACTAATATAGTATGTTTGAAAGTAAACCTTAAAATAAGGGGGGTAGACTTTCTTGCCACATTAATTGTCTTGGATTCCCAAGGGATTGATATAATACTTGGAATGGATTGGTTAAGCAAGCACAACGGAATAATTCAATGTGCTGAGAGGAGCATGCAGTTGACAAATGAGCATGGTACTCGTATTGAGTTCGAGTCAGCCCAACCGGCAACCGAGAAGGCAGCGTTGAACCACGTCGAAGAAGCAACATTGGAAAGCATTCCGGTGGTTTAAGAATTTTCAGATGTGTTCCGGGAAGAACTTCCTGGTATGCCACCTGACCGGGACATTGAATTTGCCATTGATTTAGTACCTGGAACTGCACCTATAGCGAAAAGGCCATATAGGATGCCCACTAATGAACTAGTGGAACTTAAGAAGCAAATTTAGGAGCAGCTAGAAAAGGGTTTTATATGCCCAAGCTCGTCACCGTGGGGAGCCCCCGTGCTCTTCGTAGACAAGAAGGATGGGACCCAAAGGATGTGTGTGGACTATAGGTCTCTCAATGAGGTGATGATCAAGAATAAATACCCGCTGCCCCGTATAGAGGACCTATTCGACCAAAAGAAAGGTGCCCGAATTTTCTCCAAGATTGATATTCGGTCGGGATACTTCCAGCTGAAGATTAAGCCCTCTGACATACCCAAGACTGCATTTTGAACACGATATGGTTCGTATGAATATACCGTTATGTCTTTTGGGTTAACGAATGCACCCGCATACTTTATGTACCTCATGAATAAGGTCTTCATGGAGTACTTGGAAGAGTTCGTCGTGGTTTTCATCGACGATATCATGGTGTATTCAAAAAGTGAATGTAGCATAGAGGGGGGGGGTGAATAGGCTTTTCGATGCATTGTTAATCTCTGAAGACACTTAGTAGATTTATCAAACACAGGGAAATCGGACTAGTCCGGTAGAGTGCGGACTAGTCCATTTTCTACTCAGAGAAAAATCGGACTAGTCCGGTACCGTGCGGACTAGTCCGGTATTCGTGGACTAGAAAATTAAGATTGATCAATATGTTCACTTCTAGTACTCTATGTAGAGGAAATTAATTGATGACTTAGATGTATTGCAACAGTGATACAATCAATGACAGAAATCAACTTTGATTTCAATGCTTCAACGTGAATTTCACAAGATTAATTAAACACTAGAATATGATGAACAATAAATAAACAAGAGTAAGAGACAAGTGTTTATCCCGAGGTTCGATTCCACGAAGGAAATCTACGTCCCCGTTGAGGAGTCCACTAAGGCCCGGGTCTTCTCCAACCCCACCCTCGTCGAATCGCCACGGAGGTCGATTCTCTTCCACTAATCACAGAGGGGAATAAATCGTTCAAGGGGCCTTCTCACAAGTTGAGGGCTCCCCAAGAATTACAATGAATGAACACAACCAAACACACTCAAAAGATGAACAATTAACGAACAAGAGTGTGCGAGATCAAACCCAAGAGCTCAAGATGTGTAGAACATGTCTCTCCTTTGATCAATTGCTAATCCCCAAAGAATTGATCCTTTTTGGGTTAGAATGTGGGGAGAGATGTCAATTTTGGGCTCTTGGGAGGTGTGACGGTGCAGGGGGTCGAAGAATTGTGTTGGTATGGCCGTACACCTCTTTTTATAGTAGGGTTTCCAATGGTTTTGTTAGGGTTTGCGATGTCCGGACTAGTCCGTGGTTGACTCCGGACTAGTCCGGTGTGCGGTGTGTGGAAAACCCTAAGTGTTGTGAGATACCGGACTAGTCCGTAGTACTGCAGACTAGTCCGATGTCTACTTAGAGATATATCAGACTAGTCTGGTCCATATCGGACTAGTCCGTTTTGTGGTCAGAAAGAAAATCGGACTAGTCCGGTTGATATCGGACTAGTCCGGTTGATATCGGACTAGTCCGCACATGCTGATTTTGTGCAGTTAGTGTGATTTCTTTCACTTGAGCTCTTGGGGTGTGTTTCTCCAACACACTCTATACTAAATAATCGAATCTTTTCAGCTCCTGAGTTCTTATCAATTTGGATCCTCATTCTCTTTTCTTTTTGCGCTTTCTTCATAATTTCTTTAAGAACCTGCGCTCATCTCAACAATTTTGTTAGGGTCTCATTTGTTTGTCATAAATCAACCAAAACCCACAAGGGATGTCTAGATGCACTTTCAATCTCCCCCTTTTTGGTGATTGATGACAACCAATTGAGATCACACAAATATACAACAACAACAACAACAACAACAACAACAACAACAACAACAACCAAGCCTTTATCCCAAGCATGTTGGGGTCGGCTAGACATGAAACCCAATATCAATGAAGTAAAGAGATCACACAAATATGACAATAAAAATTCAGTTTTTCATAAAGTGTGCACATATGAGCTTTGGACAATGTAGGCAATATGTGCACTCTTTATGATGGGGTGCAAAACTATGTGTGTGAGCAATAATATTTATGTGAATATCATAATGAGCATAGTCATAACATCATCAAGAGTCTCAATCCTACATAGCAGTTTTAATCAGACATCATTAACCAAAAGTATAACATAGTTATCATTTCACATCACATGTCCAAAAGCATAATGATAGCATAATAGCATAAGTCTTACAAAAGCTTACAAAAACTCATTTCTCAAACTAGGACATGAAAAGAAAAGAGCCTATGACCAAAGACTCCCCCTCAATCTCTCCCCCTTTGGCATCAAGGCACCAAAAAGATGGAGAGGAGGGATCTACTTGTCATCGCTGGCTCACTCGTCGTTGTCGGTCCTTTCTTCGTCTTCATCATCAGGCTAAGGAAGAGGAGGGGAGGAACCACTCGTCGTGCCAAAGTAGGCACGCTCTGATGGAGAGAGAGGAGGAAGCTCTGTGAAGTCAGATGCAGAGTCCTCTGAGATGACTAGAGATCCAATGGGCTCAATCTCCAATTTTTGGCATATAGCTTTGACATTGGCCTTCATACCTCATTTCTTCTTTTCTTGCCTTGTTCATCTTATGAAGCTTCACCTCAGTTTTCAGCAAGAACTAAAAATAGCAGTAAAATTTTTTTTAATCCCACTAGGCGACCCTTTGTGAAGAGGGGCCCTAGTCTTGGATGAAGGCCTTGCATCTTCTCGAGCTCTCTCTGGATGTTCTTCAGGTGATCCAGGTGAGGGAGCAGCTGGGATAGAGGTCTGAGGAGGCTTCTGAGGCCTTAGAGCAGTGTGCTCCACATCCTTCGTAAACTCAATTCCTGTGACTTTTTCAATCATGAACATCAAGTATGGTGCATAGCCACAGGAACGGTTTGGTGTGCAGGATATGTTCACCATGTCATTTCAAATATAATCGAAGATATTAAATCTTCTCCTCCTGCTGATTACTTTCATCAAGGTTCTCAAATAATCTTGGGCGCTCCCGGCATCTCCATCCTTTGGAGCAATGGTCTTCCGGAACTCTGTTGAGAACAATGAAGAAGGGCCTCATGTTCTTGGTTGAGGGGGGATTGTATGGGAGTCGAGTATCATAGAGAAACTCCATCTTGTCCTTCTCCACAACTCCAAGATTGTGAATCACAATCTCATCACTGCAGGTATCCTCTAGGTGCAGCAGTCTGGTAAACTCAGTATAAGAAATTGTGTACTTGGATCCATGTGTCATCCAAGTCACTTTGTCTTCTCCATCGTGGAAAAAGTGGCAAGTTTAATAGAACTGGGCAATGATCTCATCATTCCAATTGTATCTGAAGGCGAGCAGGTCCTTGAGTCCGTATCTCTCTGCAGCCTCTATGACCTCCTCAAATGCTTCACAGCTCTTCCTTTCAAAATATGTCCAGTCGATCCATTGACTGCGGACCACTGGAGTCTTCATTTGGAGGTACACCGAACTGTAGTAGTCCGAGTTAAAGTTGCTCCAAAATCTCTTGTCGGCTGCCCTTTTGGCAGTGCTGTAGGCATCAACCTTCCTCAGGTTCCATGCCACATCGCTTCCCTTACCATTGAACTTTTCCTCCGAGGGATCCCTATTTCCCTGCCTTGGAGCTATCTTAAGGGGACCAATTGGTCCAGAAGCAAGCCCTTTCTCTTGGCTTTGGTTTAGCGTTGAGCCGCTGAGCTAGAATCAGCCACTTTTGCTCTTGAAGCTGGTCTCTTAATTGTAACCTTTTGGCGAACCCTAGGTGGGGTGAGCGAGGACTCGACAGCATGATCTTGTCTCTTTTTGGAGTGAGACTCCGGAATATGTGTAACACCCCAAAATTTTGATTCAAAACCCTAAATCATGTTAAGAGGGGGATTTAAAAATTTTTGGACGTGTTGCATGTTTTGCAAAAATTCAAATTCAAACTGGAATTCAAATTAAACTCAAATCAGAAAAGAAATAGAAAAAGAAAAAGAGAAAACAGAAAAAAACCGGCCAGTGGGCC
Source organism: Neostapfia colusana (assembly GCA_030760725.1). Lineage (NCBI taxonomy): Eukaryota > Viridiplantae > Streptophyta > Magnoliopsida > Poales > Poaceae > Neostapfia > Neostapfia colusana. Next base: position 29,517,786 of record JASWHV010000005.1, on the reverse strand, counting down.
GAAACCCACCAGCCGGCCCAACCAGCGCCCGAGCCAGCCCGCGGCCGCGCGCGCCGCTTCCTTCCGCTGACAGGTGGGACCCACCAGATCGTCGTCTACCTCGCGGCCGCGCCGGACTCCCTCTCACTCGAATCAAAACCGATCGGGATTTCGGCGTATCCCCGCTGAATTCTGTTCGTAGGCGACGCGGACTTGATCTAAACCACCCTGCCGCCCTCCCCCATCTATAAAAACCCCGGCCTCGTTCTGTTTTTCCCACGCGATCCGCCAATTTTCCTCCGGTGAGAACCGAGACTTCTCCGGCGAATTCTGGCCGATCTAAGCTCGGAAATTCCGATCTAACTCGCTGGTCTGGATCCACCGCCTCCGGTAAACATTGCAGGTGCAGAAAACTCGGTGACTTGCGGTGTAAACACAGCGCCGACGAGCTTCGCCGTGGTTTCGCCTCGGACCTCGTCGCCGATCACCTTCCAGGACCTCCGAGCTCAAGAAAACCCCCGAGGTGAGATCCCCGACCTCCCCTCCACCGATCTCTGCCATAAAATCACAGTTCTAGGAAGAATTCTTGAAGATCCGAAAGTCTCCGGCGAGATCGCCGCTTTCCGCCGCCGTGCGCCGCCGGCAGCGCCGCCCGCGCTCGATCAGAGCGACGTGGCCGCCTGTGCGCCGTTTATTTTAAATCGCACGGTAGAGTTTAAAACCTCGCGTACCTGTTCGACGTTATAATCTCAGCCGTCGGTTTTAAATTGGACGGTCCACGTCAGCCCCGCGTTATAAAGACTGGAAATCTTACGTGCTACCCCCTGGGGTTCTCGGGAAATAAGAGCTAGCCCCGGAAACTTCTGATCTAGCCCCTGGAACTCCAGAAAATCATGTAAATTCATTTAAAAATCAGTTTTAGCCCCTGGATTTAATAAAAATTAGGAAAAACACCTCTGATAAGTGTAGCTAGACCCCTGGAAATTCTGAAAATAATATTATAGACCCTGTAATGGGGTGAGTTTACCTTTTTAGCCCTGTTTAGTATTTAAATTAGGAAATTGAATATATGGCTAGTGTTTAAAAATTAAAAAGTGGGACCAACATATTGTCATAATTAAATTAAAAACTTTCTCAGTATTTAGAAAACTTTGGAGTGAGATAAAAACATATTTTGGACTGAATTGAATCTGTCTAATTTATTATTCACATTTAGGGACACATTTTTAAGTAATGAATAGTTTTAGAAAATAAGGAAAATAATCGTGAAATAGTTTACATCAGAGGCAAAGGTCAAAATATGTTATTAAATTATTTAGGACCAGAACCTATTCTGTTTAGATGATGTGTATTACTAATTTCATAATAAAGAACACATTTATGTATAGGAAAATAAATATGAAAATATAGCAACTAGTAAATGATAAATGGAGTTTCTAAAATCCAAAGAATTCAGTTTAAGGTTGGTAGAAATTCTAAAGGCACATATGGAGAAGAAAAATACTTTTCATACATACTTGGTAGTGAAAAGGTGTAGTAGTTGAATATAAGGAATTTATTTAAATTGGAAACTCATATATATATAGTAGGTAAGTATAAAGGTGAACACAAAAGTAGGAATCATATACACATGATTAAAAGTGTATGCAAGCCACAAATCAACACACATAAAGTAAACACAACACATATAATGGTGAAGGACTTTCATAAATGTGAATGTATGGTTTGTATGAAGTAGAAGTGTGAACTATGTCTTATGGATTGTTGTTTTTCTTTTGCTATGTGTGATGGTATGATGTAGAACCTGCTCAAGAGCAAGTTATTTCTTTCCAAGATCTGGACTACCCATTTCAAGAGCAGCAGGAAGGAGGCAAGTGTCCTTGACCACTTTGATCCTACGCTAGGATGTGTAGCTAGAGTTATTTGCATTGTCAATTTAATATGAAACCCATGATAGGAAGTTTCCCTAGAATTGCATTACCTTGTTTCCTTGTAGCTTGGGTTGGGATTTATTTTATCATGTCATTTATTATTATGCATATGCTTAGCCATGCTTAGAATGGGATATTTGGGATATGAGATCATCAGTTTATTTTACCATACTCTTGAATGAGATATTGTGAGTTATGTAGAGGTAGGGATCAAGGCAAGTTGGATGTTTTGGTTGTGTGCTGGGTGCACGAGACTCGGGTTTGTGTTTAGTACTTGCCTGGATCCTAAGGACCGGTTCATGGAGCATGTAACCTGGCTTTACAGTGCCAACCACATGCTGAGATGGGGCAGCTTGGCCAATTAATTAGGTGTATCCCTGGTGTAGTATGGGTGTGTTGGATGGTGCGGGGAGTAGGTGTCAGCTGGACTACCATATGAACCGCAAGGCTCAAGAGGGGGCCACTGCAGCGGGGTTGGAGCCTCTTGTATGCTGTTAGGGGTGAAACCTCAGTGGGCCCACGCTCGTCGGGAATCCCTTTGTAAAGGCTTCGTAGTGATCTCCTGGCTACACACCTGGGAAGTGTGAATGTGGTTCGTAGCCACTGGCATAATGGAGGTTCTTTTAGTCCACCCGGCAACGGGGGATGAAATCACTACATGTGGGTACAATGGTACAAACTCTGCAGAGTCAAAACTGTCATGACAGCCGTGCTCATGGTCAAGAGCGGCTTGGACTTATTCATGATTAGAGGATTGATGGTTTTGGAAGTTGTGGATGTTAAGCGGGGAGCTTAACATCGGAATTGATGCTATGGTTATTGGATTATGATGATGGGATGGGAGTTTGGGACCATTTCACCTGTGTAGTAATGTAGGTGCTTAATAAGCTAAGGTGATAGGTATTAATTGCGTAGTGCTATAACCATGAGTTCAACCTCCCCTTGTTATAGCCATGCATGACATAACTTTCCCACACTTGCTGAGTACCATCGGTACTCAACCTTGCATATTTTGTTGGTTTATATTGCTGCTCAGGTCAAGATAATGAGGTGGTGTATAATGACCAAGACTTTGGACCCGAAGAAGGTTTCTAGGTTCATGGAGACCCCCGGGCAACGCCTGCAATGGAGCCCACAAGAATAATATTCCGCTGCTAGTTTATTTACTTGTGATGAACTTATTATTGTCCATCGAGACATTTGCGGTGTAAGACTTATTTATATTCGACACCTGGCTTGTAATAAATGATGCTTCACTATTTGTCATCACATGTATGAGAAAATGATCCTGGCATACATGTGATATTCACTTGGTTGTTCTTCGAAAAAACCGGGTGTGACAGAAGTGGTATCAGAGCCAAGGTTGCCCGTAGGAACGTGGACCTAAGTAGAAATGGACGTATTTAAGGGCCTTATTTTCTTAAAAAAACTATTTTTACAAGGTGTGTGTTGAAAAGTGTTATTTAATGAGTTACTTTCTTCATCTTACCCCAATTTTCATTCAAAATAGGATTTTTGTTTAAGAGTTTATCTAACCTAAGTTTAAATTCTTTTTGTTTTAGATGGTTCGCATGATTCGCACCGCTCGCAAGTCCACGGGAGGGAGAGTTCCCGTAGTTGCCCTTGCCGAGAGAGAGGAGAGCCGTCCGGTGACGTACCTTTCCTACGGATTGGCAGTAGGAGGCTTATTGCGCCGTCTTCAGCGTATGCTCGAAGCCGCCGGCAATACGGGCAAGCTAATCATCCACTATAACTCCACCAGGACCATCCGTGAGAAGAGGGAAGAATGAAGTTCAGAGATGAGGATAATACACGAAAATCAGCTGCTTAAGATTCACCACTCTCCAGCTTGTAGAGCTACACAGGTCGATGCGGAGAAGGATGTCACCTGGGAGGCCATCACCTGCCAGAGTCACATCTATCGTCGCCACCTGGACAGGACTGAGTACATGTATGTCCTCCAGCGTGAGAGTGGTACCACGGAGTACAAGTACCCGCCAGTGCAGCAAGGGACTTCCCATGAGCACATGGACTTGTGCTTGGAGGATGCTGTTATGCTTAGCACTCGACTGCAGGAGTTTCAGCAAGAGCTTCAGGATGTCCGGGACACCCTGAAGGAAACGGAGGCGTTGCTGCGAGCCTGCTTGAGGGCGAGAGAAAGAGGAGATGGGAATGAACTGTATGTCACCGTGAATGATACATGGACTCCTGACTCCCCAGATCGCCGAGCGATCAGGCGTCGTCGCACTTCTCCACCAGCAGCCTCCCCATCCAAAGCAGAGTCAGAAGGCAGCCGAAATGATGAGGAAGATCCCGAGGAGCCAGCTCAAGAAAACGAGTAGCGTAGAGCCTTTCCCTTAAAATTAGAAGGATGTCGAGTAGTCGAGTCGTTACGTAGTTAATGGTGTGTTAATGCTTGGTGTGTGACGTGAGTTGTGGAAGCCATGAGCAATTGTCCACAGCCTCGTCTTTAGATTGTTTTGCTTTGGTGTGTGAACCCACATGAAATAATATTGCATTTATTTTTGTGTGAGAAATGAACCCTCAGAAAAGTATAACAAAGCCTCAACACTTCAAAGTACAAACAAATGAAAGTAGTAAGATGATACTAAATGCTTTCAAATTAACATTGGTTGATTGTGCCAGATGGCCGGAAGAGGAAAAGGACGTGCTGCCAACCCCGCCAACAACAACGATGAGGCATGCAACCCTCATCTTTCTGGAGACCAGGACCGGGGTGGTCGTCGTGAAGGAGTTGATCCCCTCCACCAAATGCTGGAGAATCAGAATCAGCTCATCCAGAACTTGACTCAAGTGGTGGCCAACTTGCATCAAGTTCCACCTCCACAAGCTGCATCACGCCAACCAAGGTTTTGTGAGTTTCTAGGAACTCAACCTCCGAAGTTTGCAAGTTCTGCTGAACCTCTGGAGGCAGATGATTGGCTAAAAACCATTGAAAGCAAGATGAGGATCATACAGTGCCAAGGGTATGAGAGGGTGCTGTTTGCCTCTCATCAATTGCATGGACCTGCTGCTGATTGGTGGACCGCCTACGTGGCTGCCCATCATGACCCTGAGAATATCACTTGGAAAGAGTTCAAGCGTAGCTTCCGCAACCATTACATCCCAAGAGGTGAACTCAAAAACAAGAGGAAGGAGTTTTTGGGACTGCAGCAGGGAAACATGACGGTGAGGGAATACCTCACTAAATTTACTCAACTATCCCGTTATGCCCCACGGGACATAGAGACTGATGAGCAGAAACAAGATTGTTTCATGGAGGGACTTACCGCAGAGATGCAGTGTGCAATGTCCTCAAATGAGTATGAAAGCTTCCAAAAGATGGTGGACAGAGCATTTGTGGTAGAAAGGAAGCTAAAGGCCTTGGAAAATGAGAACAAGAGGAAGGCCGGGTGGTCACATCAAGCCTCAGGGAGCAACACTCGCCCACGTCTGATGCAGCCACCTGCAGGGCAGACGAACCGTGCTGCGGTACCCTACTCAGCACCAAGAGGGTACAACCCGAACTACAGACCTCCCGTAGCACCAGCGCAGCCACAACGTCAGTTTGTACAGCAGCCTCGGCCCGCATATCCACCTCGACCAGCAGTACAGGGACCCCCAAACCAACCCCAAGACAACAAAGGCCAGGCACCTAAGGTTGGGGTGCAATGTTTTAGCTGCGGTGAAGTGGGGTACTACGCCCATAAATGCCCAAAGAAGAAGCCCGCACAGCCACAACAACAGAATGTGATGCGAGGACGGGTGAATCACGTCACTATGGAGGAAGCGCAAGAGGCACCCGACGTGGTAGTTGGTAAGTTTCCTGCCAATTTACACATTGCAACCCTGCTGTTTGATTCTGGTGCTACCCACTCGTTCATTGCTAAAGGGTTTGTTAAGAAGCATGATCTAGCAACAACACAAATGAACTATATGCTAGCAGTAAACTCTCTAGGTGGAGAAATAAGGACAAGACAAGTGTGTCCCAAGGTGAATCTAGACATTAATGGGGTAGTGTTTGCTGCTAACCTCATAGTGATAGATTCCCAAGGGATCGATATTATTTTGGGCATGGACTGGTTGACCAAACATAAGGGAATCATCCATTGTTCAACCAAAACGGTGGAACTAATGCACCCTAGTGGCACAAGAGTAAAGTTCATAACAATACACGAGCCTAGGAGGGACATTAAACTAAATCAAGTTGAGGAAATCAGGACCATCAGGGAATATCCAGATGTTTTTCCGGAGGAGTTGCCAGGTATGCCTCCCGATCGTGAAGTGGAATTTGCAATTGAGCTAGTACCTGGAACAGCCCCGATTTACAAAAGACCTTATCGGATGGACTCCAAGCAGCTGGAAGAACTCAAGGATCATTTGAGAGAATTGTCAGAGAAGGGGTATATTCGTCCTAGTTCCTCACCATGGGGAGCTCCGGTGATATTTGTGCCCAAGAAGGACGAACCCAAAGGTTATGCGTGGATTACCGTGCTTTGAATGAGGTAACCATCAAGAACAAGTACCCATTACCCCGCATTGAAGACTTGTTTGATCAGTTGAGAGGGGCTTGTGTGTTCTCGAAAATTGATCTCAGGTCGGGATACCACCAACTCAAGATAAGGCAATCTGATATTCCCAAGACAGCTTTCGTATCTCGGTACGGACTGTACGAATACACCGTCATGCCTTTCGGGCTAACTAATGCCCCGGCATACTTCATGTACCTCATGAACAAGGTATTCATGGAATATCTGGACAAATTTGTGGTGGTTTTCATAGATGACATTCTCGTCTTCTCCAAAGATGAAGAAGAACATGAGAAACATCTAAGGTTGGTGTTGCAGAGGCTAAGAGAACACCAACTATATGCCAAGTTGAGCAAGTGTGAGTTTTGGCTGAAGAGAGTTCCCTTCTTAGGACATATAATCTCGGAGGGAGGAATCTCTGTGGATCATGCCAAAATCGAGGATATACAGGAGTGGAAGACCCCTGAAAATGTCGGGGAAGTTTGAAGCTTCTTGGGATTGGCTGGATACTATCGACGGTTTATGGAGGGATTCTCAAAGATCTCGAGACCTCTCACCAAACTGTTGGAGAAGGGAATCACATTCACCTGGACGCCACAGTGCGAGACGAGCTTTCAGGAGCTAAAGAAAAGATTGACAACAGCCCCAGTGCTCGTTATGCCAGATATGCAAAAGAACTTTACGGTGTACTGCGATGCCTCTGGAAACGGGTTGGAATGTGTTCTCATGCAAGAAGGGCATGTTGTGGCTTATGCATCCCGGCAGCTTCGGAAGCACGAGAAGAACTATCCTACTCATGACCTAGAACTAGCCGCAGTGGTACACGCGTTGAAAATTTGGCGGCACTATTTGATGGGGAAGAGGACCGAGATATATACGGACCATAAGAGTTTGAAGTACATTTTCACACAGCCAGATCTCAACCTCAGACAAAGGAGATGGTTAGAGCTAATCAATGACTTTGATGTAGGCATCAACTATCATCCTGGGAAAGCAAACGTCGTGGCCGATGCCTTAAGTCGGAAAGTGCAAGTCAATAAGTTGAGCTTAAAAGACCTGCCTGCAGAATTGAAGGACGAGGTTATAAGGCTCAATCTATGCCTTGTGAATAGTAGTGAAGCCATCGCCATGGAAGTGGACTCCACACTAGAGCAAGACATACGCGATGGTCAAAAGAAAGACGAGAAGATACAAGAAATCAGGCAGCTCATCAAGGAAAATAAAGCTCCTGGTTTTAGAGAGGATGAACAAGGAACGGTGTGGCACAGGAAAAGAATCTGTGTGCCTGAAATAAAGAAGATCCGTGAATTGATTTTGAGGGAAGCTCACGATTCTGACTATTCCATTCATCCTGGGAGTACGAAGATGTACCAGGACCTCAAAAGCAGGTATTGGTGGTATGGCATGAAGCGAGATGTCATGGAACATGTTGCTCTATGTGACACATGTCAGTTGGTGAAAGCAGAACATCAACGACCCGCGGGATTATTGCAACCGCTCAAAGTGCCTGAATGGAAATGGGAAGAAATCAGCATGGATTTTATCGTGGGATTGCCTAGGACCCAATCAGGATATGATTCGATATGTGTCATCATTGATAGGCTAACCAAGGTAGCTCACTTCATCCCCATGAAGGAAAGCTACAGCGGATCCAAATTGGCAGAGTTGTGCATGTCAAGGATCGTGTGTTACCATGGAGTGCCAAAGAAGATAGTGTCGGATCGAGGAACACAGTTCACCTCAAGATTCTGGCAAAAGTTGCACGAAACCATGGGAACCCATCTGAACTTTAGTTCTGCCTATCATCCCCAAACTGATGGGCAGACGGAAAGAACCAATCAGATCCTTGAAGATATGCTAAGGGCATGTGCACTCTAAAACAATCGGAGTTGGGACAAGAACTTAACGTATGCGGAGTTTTCCTATAACAACAGCTATCAAGCTAGTATGAAGATATCACCGTTTGAAGCTTTGTATGGGAGGAAGTGCAGAACTCCCCTATTTTGGAATCAAACAGGGGAAAGTAAAGTGTTTGGTCCAGAGGTACTACAAGAAGCCGAGGCGAAGGTGAGGGAAGTTCGCAACAACTTGAGGATAGCACAAACACGCCAAAAGAGCTATACCGATGTACGAAGATGAGAGCTCGTTTTCAACGTGGGAGACTATGTCTATCTCAAGGTGTCCCCTATCAGAGGACTTCATCGGTTCAAGGTGAAAGGGAAGTTGTCACCTCGATACATCGGACCCTTTCAAGTTTTGGAGAGGAAAGGCGAAGTGGCATATCAACTAGAATTACCGGCTCGTCTATCGGATGTGCACGATGTATTCCATGTGTCACAACTCAAGAAATACCTGAGGATGCCTGAAGAGGTGATACCCATGAATGAAGTGGACGTAGCTGAGGATTTGTCTTATGCCGAGCAACCATACAAGATTTTGGAGACAATGGAACGCCTCACCAGAAATAAAAGAATCCGGATGTGCAAGGTGCAGTGGAAGCATCACTCAGAAGAGGAAGCCACCTGGGAGCGGGAAGATGAGCTCAAGGCACAATTTCCGGAATTGTTTTCTTAGAAACACCAATCTCGAGGACGAGATTTCTTTTAAGGGGGGTAGAGCTGTAACACCCCAAAATTTTGATTCAAAACCCTAAATCATGTTAAGAGGGGGATTTAAAAATTTTTGGACGTGTTGCATGTTTTGCAAAAATTCAAATTCAAACTAGAATTCAAATTAAACTCAAATCAGAAAAGAAATAGAAAAAGAAAAAGAGAAAACAGAAAAAAACCGGCCAGTGGGCCGAAACCCACCAGCCGGCCCAACCAGCGCCCGATCCAGCCCGCGGCCGCGCGCGCCGCTTCCTTCCGCTGACAGGTGGGACCCACCAGATCGTCGTCTACCTCGCGCCCGCGCCGGACTCCCTCTCACCCGAATCAAAACCGATCGGGATTTCGGCGTATCCCCGCTGAATTCTGTTCGTAGGTGACGCGGACTTGATCTAAACCACCCCGCCGCCCTCCCCCGTCTATAAAAACCCCGGCCTCGTTCTGTTTTTCCCACGTGATCCGCCGATTTTCCTCCGGTGAGAACCGAGACTTCTCCGGCGAATTCTGGCCAATCTAAGCTCGGAAATTCCGATCTAACTCGCTGGTCTTGATCCACCGCCTCCGGGAAACCTTGCAGGTGCAGAAAACTCGGTGACTTGCGGTGTAAACACAGCGCCGACGAGCTTCGCCGTGGTTTCGCCTCGGACCTCGTCGCTGATCACCTTCCAGGATCTCAGAGCTCAAGAAAACCCCCGAGGTGAGATCCCCGACCTCCCCTCCACTGATCTATGCCATAAAATCACAGTTCTAGGAAGAATTCTCGAAGATCCGAAAGTCTCCGGCGAGATCGCCGCTTTCCGCCGCCGTGCGCCGCCGGCAGCGCCGCCCGCGCTCGATCAGAGCGACGTGGCCGCCTGTGCGCCGTTTATTTTAAATCGCACGGTAGAGTTTAAAACCCTGCGTACCGGTTCGACGTTATAATCTCAGCCGTCGGTTTTAAATCGGACGGTCCACGTCAGCCCCGCGTTATAAAGACTGGAAATCTTACGTGCTACCCCCTGGGGTTCTCGGGAAATAAGAGCTAGCCTCGGAAACTTCTGATCTAGCCCCTGGAACTCTAGAAAATCATGTAAATTCATTTAAAAATCAGTTTTAGCCCCTGGATTTAATAAAAATTAGGAAAAACACCTCTGATAAGTGTAGCTAGACCCCTGGAAATTCTGAAAATAATATTATAGACCATGTAATGGGTTGAGTTTACCTTTTTAGCCCTGTTTAGTATTTAAATTAGGAAATTGAATATATGGCTAGTGTTTAAAAATTAAAAAGTGGGACCAACATATTGTCATAATTAAATTAAAAACTTTCTCAGTATTTAGAAAACTTTGGAGTGAGATAAAAACAAATTTTGGACTGAATTGAATCTGTCTAATTTATTATTCACATTTAGGGACACATTTTAAAGTAATGAATAGTTTTAGAAAATAGGGAAAATAATTGTGAAATAGTTTACATCAGAGGCAAATAATTGTGAAATAGTTCAGTTTAAGGTTGGTAGAAATTCTAAAGGCACATATGGAGAAGAAAAATACTTTTCATACGTACTTGGTAGTGAAAAGGTGTAGTAGTTGAATATAAGGAATTTATTTAAATTGGAAACTCATATATATATAGTAGGTAAGTATAAAGGTGAACACAGAAGTAGGAATCATATACACATGATTAAAAGTGTATGCAAGCCACAAATCAACACACATAAAGTAAACACAACACATATAATGGTGAAGGACTTTCATAAATGTGAATGTGTGGTTTGTATGAAGTAGAAGTGTGAACTATGTCTTATGGATTGTTGTTTTTCTTTTGCTATGTGTGATGGTATGATGCAGAACCTGCTCAAGAGCAAGTTATTCCTTTCCAAGATCAGGACTACCCATTTCAAGAGCAGCAGGAAGGAGGCAAGTGTCCTTGACCACTTTGATCCTATGCTAGGATGTGTAGCTAGAGTTATTTGCATTGTCAATTTAATATGAAACCCACGATAGGAAGTTTCCCTAGAATTGCATTACCTTGTTTCCTTGTAGCTTGGGTTGGGATTTATTTTATCATGTCATTTATTATTATGCATATGCTTAGCCATGCTTAGAATGGGATATTTGGGATATGAGATCATCAGTTTATTTTACCATACTCTTGAATGAGATATTGTGACTTATGTAGAGGTAGGGATCAAGGCAAGTTGGATGTTTTGGTTTTGTGCTGGGTGCACAAGACTCGGGTTTGTGTTTAGTACTTGCCTGGATCCTAAGGACCGGTTCATGGAGCATGTAACCTGGCTTTACAGTGCCAACCACATGCTGAGATGGGGCAGCTTGGCCAATTAATTAGGTGTATCTCCGGCGTAGTATGGGTGTGTTGGATGGTGCGGGGAGTAGGTGTCAGCTGGACTACCATATGAACCGCAAGGCTCAAGAGGGGGCCACTGCAGCGGGGTTGGAGCCTCTTGTATGCTGTTAGGGGTGAAACCTCAGTGGGCCCACGCTCGTCGGGAATCCCTTTGTAAAGGCTTCGTAGTGATCTCCTGGCTACACACCTGCGAAGTGTGAATGTGGTTCGTAGCCACTGGCATAATGGAGATTCTTTTAGTCCACCCGGCAACGGGGGATGAAATCACTACATGTGGGTACAGTGGTACAAACTCTGCAGAGTCAAAACTATCACGACAGCCGTGCTCACGGTCAAGAGCGGCTTGGACTTATTCATGATTAGAGGATTGATGGTTTTGGAAGTTGTGGATGTTAAGCGGGGAGCTTAACATCGGAATTGATGCTATGGTTATTGGATTATGATGATGGGATGGGAGTTTGGGACCATTTCACCTGTGTAGTAATGTAGGTGCTTAATAAGCTAAGGTGATAGGTATTAATTGCGTAGTGCTATAACCATGAGTTCAACCTCCCCTTGTTATAGCCATGCATGACATAAATTTCCCACACTTGCTGAGTACCATCGGTACTCAACCTTGCATATTTTGTTGGTTTATATTGCTGCTCAGGTCAAGATAATGAGGTGGTGTATAATGACCAAGACTTTGGACCCAAAGAAGGTTTCTAGGTTCATGGAGACCCCCGGGCAACGCCTGCAATGGAGCCCACAAGAATAATATTCCGCTGCTAGTTTATTTACTTGTGATGAACTTATTATTGTCCATCGAGACATTTGCGATGTAAGACTTATTTATATTCGACACCTGGCTTGTAATAAATGATGCTTCACTATTTGTCATCACATGTATGAGAAAATGATCCTGGCATACATGTGATATTCACTTGGTTGTTCTTCGGAAAAACCGGGTGTGACAATATGAGACATCACATCTTGATCCATGTCGGCTTCAAAGTCGGAGAGATTCTCAGTTGGTCCTGACATGATTTCTGACAACGAAGATATAAAGGATATGAATAATCAAGGATGACAAGGGATTGCATTGAATTGATGTAAGCTAGGATTTTGATCAGGGCATACCAGACTAGTTCAGTGTTCAGGGTCGGACTAGTATAGAGTACCGGACTTGTCCACCCCAAAAATGGACTAGTCCGTTATAAGACTGCTTAAACCCTAACTTGTCAAAATTTGAGGTTATTCAATGCAAATATGATCTAGGGGTACATGGAATACATCAATAGAGCATGTATTGACTAGGGGAGCTGAGCTAATAGAGCAAAAACAAGGAAAATCGAAGGTTCTAATGTTTGGAGTGAAGTTTACCAAATCTTTCAATTTGAGGCATTGAAGGAGTTCTTGATCCGGACTAGTCCGGGGTGTTTAACCCCTTTGCAGTGGGGATCGATTCCCACGGAAATTTGGGTGGTTTCGATGGAGAACTTGCAAATCCGCCTATGGAGCACTTGAGTGAGGAGAGAGAGAGTGGGAAGGGTTGTGAGGATGAAGAAGCTTAGGTTTGAGCTGGTCCTAGGGTTATGGAGTCGAAATATCGGACTAGTCCGAACCATATCGGACTAGTCCGTTTCCTAGTTAGAGATAAAATCGGACTAGTCCATGGTTGTCCAGATAAGTCCGGACTAACGGACCTAGTGCGGACTAGTCTGCATGTGTGGACTAGTCCGGGGTGACCACGGACTAGTCCGTGGTCCGTTGTACTGAAGTGTACAAAACACACACACACACACACACACACACACACACACACACACACACACACACACACACACACACACACACACACACACACACACACACACACACACACACACACACACACACACACACACACACACACACACACACACATATATATATATATATATATATATATAGTGTGTGTGTGTGTGTTCAAAGGTTCCTATTAAGGAATAAGGGACAAAGGCACACAGATATTCTTGATGAATATGATCAGTAAACATATAACAATCAAGCTATGACCATGATTCACCAAGATCAAGTAACTAACATAGTTTTTAGGAGAAAAATAGAGACATATGATTTTTCAACACAATTAACATGATTTTGGGGATGGCATACAGGTATTCAAGTTCTCAAGCCACGTTCCGAGCATCAAAGATATTTAGTTCATTTCAGAGCTCACAAAAGCGTTTTCATCAAGTGGCTTGGTAAAGATATCGGCTAGTTGTTTTTCAGTGTTGACATGGGAAATGGCTATGCCTCCTTTCATTGAGTGATCTCTCAAAAATGATGCAGGATATCTATGTGTTTGGTTCTAGAGTGCTCAACAGGGTTACGGGCAATTTTAATTGCACTCTCATTGTCACAAAGGAGTGGAATAAGGCTCATATTGTAACCGTAATCCCTTAGAGTTTGTCGCATCCAAAGGAGTTGTGCACAACAACTCCCGGCTGCAACATACTCCGCTTCGGCCGTGGATAAGGCAATTGAATTTTGTTTCTTGGAGGACCAAGAAACTAAGGATCTACCTAGGAATTGGCAAGTACCGGAAGTACTTTTTCTATCTACCTTGCATCCGACATAATCTGCATCGGAGTATCCAATGAGATTGAATTTTGAACCTTTGGGATACCGAAGGCCTAGGTTGGTTGTATGAACTAAATATCTCAAGACCCTCTTAACGGCTGTCAAATGACATTCATTAGGATTGGCTTGAAACCTTGCATACAAGCATACACTCAACATGGTATCAGGCCTAGATGCACATAATAGAGTAAGGAGCCAATCATGGAGTGATATACCTTTTGATCCACATTTGGTCTGTCTTCATTAAGATCCAAGTGTCCATTTGTTGCCATGGGAGCCTTTATGGGCTTTTCTTTGTCCATTACAAACTTCTTGAGAATGTCTTGAGTGTATTTTGTTTGGCTTATGAACGTCCCGTCCTTTTGTTGCTTCACTTGGAATCCCAAGAAGTACCTCAACTCTCCCATCATGGACATCTCGAATCAATCTGTCATAATCTTGCTAAATTCTTGACAAAAGGATTTGTTAGTTGAACCAAATATAATATCATCAACATAGATTTGGCAAATGAAGAGATCATCATCAAAGTGTTTTGTGAACAAGGTGTAATTAGCTTTTCCAATCTTGAAGTGATTTTCAATCAAAAAATCTCTAAGGCACTCATACCAAGCTCTAGGAGATTGTTTGAGGCCATAGAGAGCCTTACGCAGTTTGAACACATAGTCGGGGTGCTCTTGATCTTCAAAACCGGGTGGTTGCTCCATGTACACCTCCTTGATCGGTCTGTTGAGAAAGGCGCTTTTCACATCCATTTGATAAAGCTTGAAATCATGGTGAGTAGCATATGCAAGTAATATACGAATCGATTCAAGCCTAGCTACGGGAGCAAAAGTCTCATCGAAATCCAAAACTTCGACTTGTGAGTACCCTTTTGCCACAAGTCGTTCCTTGTTCCTTGTTACCACTCCATGTTCATCTTGCTTGTTGTGGAAGACCCATTTAGTGCCGACAACGTTGAACTTGGGTCTTTCAACAAGCTCCCACACTTCGTTCCTTTTGAAGTTGTTCAATTCTTCTTACATCGCCATCATCCAATCCGAATCTTTTAATGCATCCTTAACCCTGTAGGGTTCCAAAGAAGATACAAAGGAATAGTGTTCACAAAAATTATCTATGCGAGATCGAGTTATTACTCCCTTTTGGATGTCACCGATTATGTTGTCAACGGGGTGATCTATTTGGATGCTTTGGTGTACTCTTGGATGTGGCACTTGTGGTCTTGAATCTTCATTATCATCTTCTTCTCCCCCTGGATAGTTGCCCTCATTGATGTTTTGGTCTTCTTGATTTTCTTGAGGTTGATCTTGTATGGAAGCTCCCCCTTGATCATTTTCCTCCATCTGTGGTTCATTTTCTTCATTCGCATTTGAAGTTGGCACTTGTGGTCGAACATCACCCAATGCCATTCTTCTCAATGCTTGACATGGAGCTTATTCTTGATCTAGCACACACTGATCAACTTGCTCTTCTTGAGAGCCGTTAGTTTCATCGAACACTACGTCACGTGCTACTTCAACAAGTCCGGAGGTTTTGTTGAAGACACGATAAGCGTAGGAGTTCGAATCATAGCCAAGTAAGAAACCTTCATGGGACTTCGAAGCCCTTGGCTTCTTATTTAAAATATAACATTTTGAACCAAAAACTCGAAAATATGAAATGTTCGGTTTGTTACCTGTGAGTAGTTCATATGAAGTTTTCTTGAGTAACCGATGAAGATATAGTAGGTTTATTGCGTGACAACCGGTGTTAACCGCTTCAGCCCAAAACCTGTCCAAAGTCTTGTATTCATCGAGCATTGTCCTTGTCATCTCAATGAGAGTTCTGTTCTTCCTTTCAGCTACTCCGTTTTGTTGAGGAGTATATGGTGCTGAAAATTCGTGCTTTATCCCTTCTTCGTCCAGATACTCCTCAACTTGGGTGTTCTTGAATTCTGTCCCATTGTCACTTCGTATGTTCTTGATCTTCAATGAGAATTGATTTTGGGCACGCTTGATGAACTTCTTGAGGGTTCCTTGAGTTTCTATCTTATCATGCAAAAAGAAAACCCATGTGAAACGTGAAAAATCATCAAAAATGACTAGACCGTATTTATTACCGCTGATGCTTATGTAAGCAATTGGACCAAATAGGTCCAT
Source organism: Neostapfia colusana (assembly GCA_030760725.1). Classification (NCBI taxonomy): domain Eukaryota; kingdom Viridiplantae; phylum Streptophyta; class Magnoliopsida; order Poales; family Poaceae; genus Neostapfia; species Neostapfia colusana. Next base: position 29,501,656 of record JASWHV010000005.1, on the reverse strand, counting down.
GTGGAGGAGCTCAAGCGGTCTTGTTGTAGTCATGTCATTCTTCGCGGGATGGGGTGCTCCTACTTGCTTCCCTGCTTGGCATGCTGTACACGGCCTGTCTTCTCAAAAACAACATCCTTTAAACCTAGGATGTCATCGCCTTTAAGGAGTTTTTGAAGATTCCTCATACCAACATGTGCTAGCCGTCTATGCCACAGCCAACCCATGTTGGTCTTTGCAATCAAGCATGTGTCAAGTTTGGCTTTATCTTTGTTGAAGTCAACTAGATAAAGTTTTCCCTTCAACACACCCTTCAATGCAATTGAGTTATCACTCCTTCTAAAGACAGTCACACCCTCATTAGTGAATAAACAATTATAACCCTTGTCACATAATTGAGATATGGACAAAAGGTTATAATCCAAGGAGTCAACGTGTAAAACATGAGAGAGAGTATGTTGTGATGAAATAGCAATTTTACCGGTACCAAGCACTCTTCCTTGACTATTATCACCAAAGTAAATGCCTTTGTTTGGATCTTCGTTTTCTTCATATTCCATGAACATTCTTCTTTCTTTGGTCATGTGATTGGTGCATCCACTATCTAGCATCCATTTTGCTCCATCGGATGAATAAGTCTGCAAAAACAATTTATGCCTTGGTCTTAGGTACCCAAGCTTGCTTGGGTCCTTTGAGGTTAGTCACAAGTGATTTGGGCACCCACACAAGAGACTTGATGTTCCCATGGCGTGGCCCAACATATTTGGCATAAACTCTTCCAAGATTACTTTTCATAAGTACATATGAAGCATCAAAAGTCCCACTCCTTCCCTAGATGCGCTTGGCCATATTGCTTCTTCTTCTTGAACATTTTCTTTGGTTGAGGCCTGTTGCCTTTAGTCTTCTACTTGTTTTCTTCATATGGACAATCTACTATGAAGTGATCATATTCTCCGTAGTTATAGCAGGCCCGTCTCATCTTGGGTCTTTGTTTGTCCCTTTGTCCTACTTTGTTTGAGCTACTACCCTTTCTTCTTCCCATCATTTCTTGAACTTCTTCATGAACAAGATCATGTCTTCTTCATCGATATCACTACCTTCATCATCACTGTCGTCTTCTCCATGAGCTTCTCGGGCTTCCTTTGATATGGGTTTACAGGTTGACCTCAGAGCAACTCCTTTCTTCTTTGCCGAGGTGAGATCGGCAATTTCCTTGACATGCTTGGCTTGCTTCTCCATCATTTCAAAGTTGATGATCTTGCCAAGAAGTTCATCTGGGGTCATTTTCCGGTACCCGGGGCTTTCTCTAATCATAGAGCAAAGAGTCACGTTGTGAGGCATGAATGCTATGAGAATCAACTTCACGACCTCATGATCATTCCACTTTTTGCTGCCATAAGCTCAGACTTTGTTGATAAGATTCTTTAGTCGATTGTACATATCTTGTGCTGATTCATCTTCTTCTATCGTGAATCTTCCCAATTCACCTTCAATCATTTCTATCTTGGTTTCGCGTACATGACGGTCACCTTCATGTGCGGTTTGTAGCGTGTCCCGTATCTCCTTGGCAATTTTGAGTCCATCCACCTTGGTGAACTCGTCTCGGCTTAGTGATGACGTGATCACAGCTGCAGCTTGAGCATTCCGATGAATGGCTTGTTCTTGGCTTGGGGTCAGCTCTTCATCATCATCCGGGATATCTATCCCTGTACACACTATATGCCACAAACATGGGTTAAGAGATATAAGATGCATTTTCATGTTTTGTCTCCACATTGAGTAATCATTGCCATCAAAGTAAGGTGATTTCCCTAGATGAATTGATAAGTAATGACTATTGTTAGAATTCAAACGCTCATAATCAAAAGGATATCAGGAATAGTCGGTGTGACAACCCCCTTTCTTCTTCTTTTTATCATTGGTGTTCTTCTTTCCTTTTGGGGAGATTGCCTTCTTCCGTAGAAGAGCCTTGAGTTGGAGCACCTCCTCCTCATCGTCCTCACTGTCTTGAATGGCGTCGAGTAGCTTCTTTAGCTTTTGAGTCCTTTCATCATTTCTCTTTTGATCGTTGATCTTCTTGTGTACATCCTTGATGTCCGACATCGTCTCTTCGAGCGGTGAGTCTCTTTTGAACACTACAGGATTCCTGTCAACATACGACGGCTAAAACCGTCGTATATAAAGCCGAAGCCGTCGTATATAGGTTATATACGACGGCAGTTGTTTTTATACGACGGTTCGCGGTCGTCGTATATAATTTGTCGTATATATAGTTATATACGACGGTCCGTCGTATATAACAGTATATATACGACGGCCGCTTATATACAACGGCCGGTTTCGTGGACTTGGCCTAGTGGACCAGGGCCTTTATATACGACGGCTGGGCCCTGGCTGTCGTATATAAGGTCTTATATACGACAGCCGCTGGGCCCTGGCTGTCGTATATAAGGTTTTATATACGACAGCCTGGCCCCGCCGTCGTATATAATATAGGCTTATATACGACGGCCCTGTATAGCAGCCGTTGTATATAAATTATACAGGCCGTCGTATATAAGCTTTTCCATTTTTTTAAAAAAATAGAAAACGGCTAACCTAGCTCGATGGCTAGCTACACATACAAAGACAACAAAAAACAGTTTGATATATAAATTCACAACAAAGTGCAATAATACACATCGACAATCACAAAGTCTGACACAAATGAAAACAAAATCACAAATCTATTGATTACTAGCCCCTCCACTACCTCCGGGAGCGAAGAAGTCATCCTGCCGTGGCGAACCTGGCGCCCTTAGCTGTGGCGATGGAGTCTGAGCCTCCGTCCCTGATCCCTGCGAAACAAAGTGACATGTACAAGTTTACAATTGTTTTTCTAGTTTCATTAGGATTCTTAGCGGTTGGGGCTTCCACTTAATGTAACTTTCTTTTTATACCTGTACTCCAGGAAACTGCTCCTGTGGTGGCGACGGCTCCAGCACGAACGGAGGTGGCTGCCACAACGGTATTTGGATTTGCTGCCCTTGCTGTCGAGCTAGCGCCTGCCATTTCAAACATTACAATTTACAAAACTAATTGAAATGCAATGTAATTAAACTATAATTGTATGTTTCTTACTTCCATTGCCGCTTGCATCTGTGCCATATAGGACGCATGGTACGCCATGGCAGCCCTGTTGTTCTCTCGCTCTCTCGCCAAGGCCTCCTCCTGCCGAGCCAAGCTCTCCCGAAGCGCCATGACTTCGAGATCTCTCTCGGTGACACGGTGGCTGGAGGAGCCTGCAACCGAAGACTGCGAGAAGCTGCCTCTCGCAGGTCGTGCCTCCCTAGAGTTGACGACTCCAGAGAATATGGCAAGCCTAAAAAAACGAATCAATTCAAGGTAAAATTAAATAATCTTGAATTGAAAACAATGAAAGTAAATGAATTCACCTTCCGTGTGCTTTTCCACCTCCGCTTGCATACGCGGCTTGAGGGTCGATGTTCGGGGAGTTTTCCCAGTCGAACCCTTCGCCGTGTATCCTCACAGCCTCTTGCCCATACCTAGTCTGAAAAAACAATGAAATTGTGTATGTTCAACAACATATATAGTGTCAAATAATTTCAGAGGTCATGAAACATACCAGGCGCTCCGCTGCGTACTGACTACACTGCTCCGGCTGAGAAGGGTCAGCGTGACCTCTCCTATAGACCGCAGTAGCACTCGGTCGCACGCCGGTCTCCTTTTCCTGTGAACATATGTTAGTACGAACAATACTACATTATGAATATAATAAAAACTACCAAGAAACTTACCATTCGCACAATACTACATTTTTTCATATTTCATACCCTGTCCAGATAGTAATTTCTTTGAGTGATACATATCTTTGGGCAGTTTATGAGGTTGTGGAAGAGCATCACTGATAAGTTTCATCATATCATTGTAGCAATTATTAGAGAAGAAATACTTAGATTTGATTACCATAAATCTGGTCATGAAAGTAAGAAGAGTCATTTCAGTATGATCATGCAACACCTCTTCAGAAGCTTTCAAGAGATTAAAGAATGCGTCTGCCTCATTTGTGGGCGGATCCTCCGTTTGTATATCTTGTAACATCTCATCGATCCTATCAACACCCGGACAATCATCATCATCTACATGAACGGCTCGAGGAGCAGACTCACCGTGGAAACTCCAAACCTCATAATATGGCATGTAACTGTTTTTGCACAAGTGTAATGACAATGTCGTTTTGTCCAAAAACTTAGTATTCCGGCATTTCGCACATGGACAACGAACTTTATCGGTCGTAGACAACGAGAACACTCGATCAATAAAGTCGTCTGTCCCGGCATACCACTCATCTGAGTGACCAGTTGCCTTGTTCCAACCGGTATACATCCAACTACGGTCTTCACTCATGTTTAACTCTGCAGTTTTAAGTCAAAGAATTTATAGTTAGTTTATTATTTATTTATATTACGAACCTATATCTATTGGAAAGGATAGGTCCTAAACCCAGCCAAGAGTGACCGAGACGAACATGCTTTGTTAATCCTAGAAAGCACTTAGTATATTTATCAAACACAGGGAAATCGGACTAGTCCGGTAGAGTGCGGACTAGTCCGTTTTCTACTCAGAGAAAAATCGGACTAGTCCGGAACCGTGCGGACTAGTCCGGTATTCGTGGACTAGAAAATTAAGATTGATCAATATGTTCACTTCTAGTACTCTATGCAGCGGAAATTTATTGATGACTTAGATGTATTGCAACAGCGATACAATCAGTGATAGAAATCAACTTTGATTTCAATGCTTCAACGTGAATTTCACAAGATTAATTAAACACTAGAATATGATGAACAATAATTAAACAAGAGTAAGAGACAAGTGTTTATCCCTAGGTTCCGTTCCATGAAGGAAATCTACGTCCCCATTGAGGAGTCCATTAAGGACCGGGTCTTCTCCAATCCTACCCTCGTCGAATCGCCACGGAGGCCGATTCTCTTCCACTAATCACAAAGGGGAATAAATCGTTCAAGTGGCCTTCTCACAAGTTGAGGGCTCCCCAAGAGTTACAATGAATGAACACAACCAAACACACTCAAAAGATGAACAATTAATGAACAAGAGTGTGCGGGAGATCAAACCCAAGAGCTCAAGATGTGTATAACAAGTCTCTCCTTTGATCAATTGCTAATCCCCAGAGAATTGATCCTTTTTGGGTTAGAATGTGTGGAGAGATGTGAATTTTGGGCTCTTGGGAGGTGTGACGGCGCAGGGGGTCGAAGAATTGTGTTGGTATGGCCGTACACCTTTTTTATAGTAGGGTTTCCAATGGTTACGTGCCAACACATAGAATTGTGTTGGTATGGCCTATGACTGAATTGCTAATGAAGGGAAAAGCATTTCAGTGGACACTAGTGTGCAAAGAAAGCTTTGAGGAGCTCAAGAAAAGACTAACCACTGCACCGGTTTCGGTATTGCCGGACATGAGCAAGAGTTTCGATATATATTGTGACGCATCAAGACAAGGGCTTGGATGTGTGCTCATGCAAGAAGGACAAGTGGTAGCCTATGCGTCGAGGCAACTAAAGAAACACGAGCTGAATTACCCCACACATGACTTGGAACTTGGAGCCATGGTACATGCTTTGAAGATTTGGAGACATTATATCCTTGGCCACCGATGTGAGATCTACACGAATCACAAAAGCCTCAAGTATATATTCACGCAAACGGATCTGAATTTGAGGCAACGTCGATGGTTGGAACTCACCAAGGATTATGATGTTGGAATCAATTATTACCCCGGAAACGCCAATGTAGTATCTGATGCGTTGAGCTGAAAGAAAGCATGTCACCAACTCACCGTTCGGGAGCTACCGCCCGAGCTGTGCAAGGAGTTCGAACGGTTACATCTCGGGTTCTTGAACGAGATGGAAGTGATAGAACTCAACTCTTCGCTGGAACAAGAGATACGAGATGGCCAAGCAACAGATGAGGAAATCAAGGAAATCAAGGAAATAATCCGACAAGGCATAGAAAAGGATTTCAAGGAAGACGGGAAGGGCACGCTTTGGTTAGGGAAAAGGATTTGTGTGCCTAACGTGAAGCACATCCGCGACACGATATTAAAGGAGGCACATGACTCAACTTATTCCATACATCCCGGCTGTACAAAGATTTACAAGGACCTGAAAACTTGCTATTGGTGGGATGGTATGAAAAGGGACATAGCTGAATATGTTGCCTTATGCGACACGTGCCAACGGGTGAAGGCCGAACATCAAAGACCTGCTGGACTGTTGCAGCCATTGAAAGTACCCGAGTGGAAGTGGGAAGACATCAGCATGGATTTCATTGTCGGGTTGCCACGTACTCGGTCGGGTTACGACTCCATTTGGGTTATTGTGGACCGATTGATGAAAACAGCCCATTTCCTTCCTGTTAGAGCCACGTACCGCGTAGCGGAACTAGCCAAGCTGTATATGGAGCAAATCGTGTGTCGCCATGGAGTTCCGAAGAGGATAGTTTCAGATCGGGGTTCTCAATTTACCTCTAGGTTCTGGAAGAAGCTGCATAAAGCCATGGGTACACGACTGAATTTCAGCTCCGCTTATCACCTGCAAACTGACGGGAAAACTGAGAGGACAAATCAAATTTTGGAAGACATATTGAGAGCTTGCGCCTTGAAACATGGGCGCAGTTGGGATAGGAGCTTGCCGTATGCTGAATTCTCATACAACAACAGCTATCAAGCCAGCTTGAAGATGTCACCTTTCGAAGCATTGTATGGTAGACGGTGTAGAACGCCGCTGTTCTGGAATGAGACCGGAGAGAGCCAAGTGTTTGGACCCGAAGTGCTGCAAGACGCCGAAAAGCAAGTCCAAACGATACGAGAAAATTTGAAGGCTGCTCAGTCACGAAAAAAAGGTTATGCAGACAATAGGCGAAGAAGATTGACCTTCGAAGTAGGAGACTTCGTGTACCTTAAGGTATCGCCTATCCGAGGCCAACGACGGTTCAACATCAAGGGTAAATTATGAATGTGGCCTAGAGGGGGGTGAATAAGCCTTTAAAGAATTCCTGCACACTTAATAAAGTTGTTAGAAATTTGACTGACCGGACTAGTCCGGTTGTGTGGGCGGACTAGTCCGGTGTGCTGAATTGTTTGAGTTGATTAAGTGTGTCTCACAAGTTTTATCTTATAGCAGCGGAACAAGAACAACAGTTTTTATAACTTAAATTTATAGTATGGATGCACGTGCAAACTTGTAAAGAACTCAAACGATGACTAGCAAACTAGTAATCTAATGTGTCAAGATGTAAACCAAATGAGAGACAAAAGACACGAATTTTTACCGAGGTTCAATCTCACCAAGAGATCTACGTCCTCGTTGAGGAAGCTCACACAGAGCCGGGTTCTCAACCCTTTTCCTCTTCAAGTCACCACACAGGCCGACTTGACTTCACTATCAAGTGTAATCACCGTTTTTATGGGGCTACCTCACACGTTGAGGGCTCCCACAAGAATTACAATGAGAAGTTGATCAAATACACTCAAAAAGATTACAATTCAGAATATGAGTGTAGAGAGATCAAACCCCAAGAGCTCACAACGAAGGAACGACGATCTCCCAATCCCAAATCCAAGTATTTTATTGATCTTCACCTTTTTGCACCTTAGATGTGTGGGGAGATGTGTTTTTGGGCTCTTGGGACAGGTGGCGGCGCTAGGGTTTCAAGTTTTGACAGTATGAGTCGTGTCTTATTGGGGAAAAGCCGAAGGACATCTTTTTATAGGCTTTTCCAAAAAGTTTCCGTTGTTAAACCTACTACCGGACTAGTCCGGTATATGATCGGACTAGTCCGGCCTACTTCCAGTGGGTTAACCGGACTAGTCCGGTCCACAAACCGGACTTGTCCGGTACTATGTGAGATGGGTTTTCAGAAGCTTTAGCGGACTAGTCCTGTTGCTGGATGGACTAGTCCGTAGTCCTCTAAGGAGGACAATAGAGACATGGCCGGACTAGTCCGGTCTAAAACCGGACTTGTCCGGTTGCGTTCCAGTGAGCTGACCGGACTAGTCCGGTTCACAAGGCGGACTAGTCCGGTGCACTATGTTTGCGTCTTTCAGAAAGTTAAACGGACTAGTCCGGTCCATGAACGGACTAGTCCGGTTTTCAGTGGATTTTAGTTGATTTTTAAACCCCTTACCCCTACGCAAAGTCATGAGCTCTTGGGATGTGTCTCTCTCACACACCACCTATACATTTATATCTACTTTGCTTCTCTAAATTTCACTAACTTCTTCCTTTTCGGGCACCACTCTATTTTTCACCTTTTTGTGTGTGTGCCGAGCCAGTTCACTTTGTTTATCCTGCAATCATCTTAATAGTTTCATTAGGATCTCATATGTTCGTCATCAATTAGCCAAAACCCACAAGGGATATCCTAGATGCACTTACAATCTCCCCCTTTTTGGTGATTGATGACAACCATTTGAGATATCACAATTGAGAATAAAAGGTTGATTTTCATATGGTGCGTACACATGAGAACAATATAGAATTCACAAAAAACTTCTCACATATGTACACACCTTATGGTGGGGTGCCTCACAGGTGTGTGATAAACAAAATGTGCTAAATTAGAGACAACCAGTAGTGAACATGTAAGTGGGCATTAGAGCATAGTACTTCACACATAGGAAAAGAAATAGTGCATTACAAGATTAGGTACATGTCCTTGATCACACAAGATCTTAATGACTAATACTAGATAGAAAAATAGTCCAAGTCTAATCTCAATCTTCCATCTCAATCTCTCCCCCTTTAGCATCAAGACACCAAAAAGAGAAAAATTGAGGGAAGTCACTCATCGCTGCCTCCTCCGTCAGTCTCAGTCTGATCTTCATCTTCATCATCCACGGGAGCAGGATCTTCCTCTGAGTCCTCGGAGGCAGGCGGTGATCCAACAGGCTCAATCTCAAGCTTTGCACAGATAGACTTGATATTTGCATTGACGTACTGTTGATGTCTCTTCCTTGCAAGCTTTTCTTTGCGTTGCCTGTCTTCGATCTTACGGCAGCAGGCAAAGATAGAGGAGAGCATCTTGAGGATGCCGCTAGATGATTCTTGGGCAGGTGGAGAGCCAGGAGGAGCAGCTGCAGACCTATTGTCATCATGAGCTTGCTTTGATCTCCTCTCCACTAGTGGAGAGGACGGGGCAGCTGGAGCCGGAGGGAGAGTGTACTCGGTGGGTTTTTGCGGCTTCAACCCCGTATGCTTGACATCCTTGACAAACTCGAGTCCTGTCACCTTCTCAATCATGTACATGATATACGGTGCGTATCCACAGGACCTATTGGGGGTAATTGAGATGTTCACAATGTCATTGTAGATATACTCAAAGACATTGAATGGTCTCCTCCCACTAATGACTTTCATGAGAGTTCTCAAGGTTCCTTGTATAGTTCCTGCATCTCCATCCTTCGGAGCTATCGTCTTTCTCAAGACTCTATTTAGAACCACAAAGAAGGGCTTTAGATATTTGATGGTTGGAGGGACATATGGCATCCTTGTGTCATAGAGAAATTCAAGTTCCTCCTTCTCCAGGGGTTTCAGATTATGAATGACCAGTTCATGATCCAAAGTGTTTTGGAGGTGAAGAATCCTAGCAAATTCATCATAAGTGACACTATACCTTGAACCATGAGTCATCCAAGTAAGACTGTCTCCATCATCCCGAGCAAAGTAGAGAGTGGAGTAAAACTGAGTAATGACTTCATTGTTCCAGTCATACTCAAAGGATATCAGGTCCGTCAGACCGTGCCTCTCTAAGGTCTCCACCATCTCACGAAATGCGGGATACTTCTTCGACTTCAGGTAGTCAACATTCAGCCATTGACTCTCTACTACGGGATTCTTCATCTTCATGTACACGTGCTCGTAGTAGTCTGCATGGAAGTTGCTCCAGAACCTAGGATCAGAACATTGTTTAGGTCGTCCATACACTTCAATCTTTCTGAAGTTATCAGCTGAAAGCATCTAGGCCCCCGTGAGGTATGGTTTCGGTGATTAATGACAACCGTTCGTTATTACTAATGAGTTTGTGGATGCGAGGTTTCACGTATATCACATCAAACGTTAACGAACTATCTATTCACACCGTCTACTGCTCATTGGATACAAATGGAGACCCCTCAACGATCCATTCTAAGGGGTTATTCGACACTCATGAAAACTAAATAAAGAACTCATACAACGACTCTATTCTATCAAAATTGGCAACACAAGAAGCTTATACTTCATCATAATATCATTACAAACAAGTGTCAAAGAGGTCACTCAAGAAGATTCCAAAAGATCAACTCAAAACAACTTGAAGCAAACAAGTTGCACTCACCGGATCATCCGATGTCTTGCAAAATGACTACATCGGTCGAGTTTGAGTTGGCAGAAGAAGAAGACCTCAGAGCCCAGTACACACCGGATCATCCGATGTGAGGGAAGTGGCACATCGGTTGATTTCACCCGAAGGATGATATTTGAGTTATTCTGAAGAAGTACACACCAGATCATCCGATGATGAATTGAAGTAACATCGGTCGATTAAAAGATCCAATGGTTATATCCAACGGTCACATCTGACACATGACATCAGCTAATTTGGAATTCGACCGATGCTCATATAAAGGGGTGCATCGGAGGATCCGATGTTCACTCCACTTCCACACTTAAAAACCTCTTGTACTCCAACTATAGGTTATATCTAGCTAGAGAGAAGCTTGTGTGCGTCCATTCTTGGTGATTGGAATCTCTAGGCTAGTGAGAGAGAGTGTCTTGGTGACTTCTCTCACCTTGTAAACGTTGGAGGAAGAAGAGATCGTTCCGGAGCTTACCAAGGCGTTTGTGGAAGCCCGGAGGATCACCATTGTACAAGGCTTGAGCTCCACCTTGCCGGAGAAGGCGAACGGAGAAAGATAGTGGATTCCCTTGTCTTGGTGACTTGGGAGTGGCTATACCCTTTGGTGGGTGCCACAACGTGGACGTAGGTAGATTTTTGTGATCTTACCGAACCACGGGAAAAATCGCCGTGTCTCCAAGTCTCCGCGGGAGTTTGCATCTCTCTTCTCACCCCCCTTACTATTACGCATTTACTATTCCACACTTAACACTCTTTCTTGCGTAGTTAGTTCGCATAGGGAATTGGGCTTCAACCATTAAGTTTTAAATTGCTTTAAAATTTGAAAAAGCCCAATTCACCCCCCTCTTGGGCGTTTCGATCCTTACAATTGGTATCAGAGCAAGGTTGCTCATTGGATCATTCTAGCTTCACCGCTAGAGAGCGAAAATGGCCAAGAATGGGGGTTCGGTTCCTACCTTCGAGGGCAAGAATTTTGCTTATTGGAAAGCACGCATGCGCGCTTACCTTGAGGCAATTGCTCCCGAAGTGTGGGAAGCAACCCATGCGGGGTTTGGAAATCTTGACTATGTTGGTGACCAACTAAAATGGGATGCTAAGGCTAGAAATGCCATATATGAATGCATTAGTCAAGATGTCTTTGCTAGGATTGCTAGTAAGGAAAAAGCATGTGAAATTTGGGCATGTCTAATTGAAATACATGAGAGCTCATCTCGTGTTAAAGAACTCAAATATCACATGCTTATATCAAAATATGATGAATTTAAGATGTTTCCTCATGAGAATGTTAACCAAACGTTTTCTCGTTTAAATGTGCTCATTGAGGAAATTAACGCACTTGACATTGCTTCTCTTGGCAAGGGACTTATCAATCGCAAGATCCTCATGCTTCTACCCAAGCCCAAGTACAACATTATCAATTCAATGCTCCAAAAAGAGTCTCTTGACAACATTGAAGTGTCGGAGCTCATTGGAGAAATCCATGCTCATGAGATGAGCGTACATGGAATGATGGAGGAGTCATCATCAAAAACCATTGCTCTCAAGGCTTCAACCAAGAAGACAACTCCCAAGAAGAAGAAAGTGGTTGAGCCTAGCTCAAGTGAAGAAGAGCAAGAAACAAGCGAAGATGATGATGATGAGCTTGCTTTGATGATGAGGAAATTCTCACGCCTCAACTCCAAGATTGCAAAGAAGGGATACTCTTATGATCCCAAGAAGAAAGCCTTCTTGCCAAGAAAAGATGAGAACAAGACGTGCTACAATTGTGGTGATCTAGGCCACATATCATATGATTGTCCAAGACCGGACAAAAGGAAGGACCATGGCAAGCATCACAAGCTAGAAGAAAGTGATGATGAAGAGGAGGTCAAGCCCAAGCGCTCTTTTGGAAAGAAGAAATTTGACAAAGGCAAGAAAACCAAGCTCTTTCCAAAGAAAAGAAGAGGGCCTCAAAAGGTCTTCATGTGTGAAGCCAATGAGTGGATCACGGATGAATAGTCAAGCGACGAAGATTGTGAAGATGAAAAAAACTTGGCGGGCCTCGCCGTCGTCAACAAGGATGACTCACCTCTTCGTCCACCTCCTATGTGCCTAATGGCGAAAGGTAACTCAAAGGTATGTGAAGATTCTAGCGATGATAATGATGAGCTTTCACCCGATGAATTAGCATCTATGATTAATGAATATCATGCCGTTATAAATAGGGAAAAGGCTAAGGTTAAGGCTCTTGAGCTAGCTCGTGCTAAGCTTGAAAGTGCTAACCTCGATTTGCATGACAAGTATGTAACCATACTTAAAGAGCATGACACGCTCAAATCAAATGTCAAGCAAATCGAGGAGGAGAATGCTCAAATCAAGCTTAAGTATCATGAGCTTGACTTAGCTAACTTAGCACTCTTGGCAAAGCACAATGAGTTGGTTCAAGAACATGAAGTGCTTAACCTTGCTTATGAAGCGATTGAACTTAAATTGAAAAACACAAAGAAAGAAACCCTTGATGGCAAAATATCATCTAATTCACATGCCACAAATATTTTGGATAAGTCTTTGCCTTTGAAAGCAAGCCCTAGGGAGAAGGAGCTAATGGACGAAATTGAAAGTCTTCGCACTAGTGTGGCAAGACTCTCTAAGGGGGAGGACAAGCATAAGGAAATCCTCTACCAACAAGCTAAAAGCTTCAACAAGAAGGGACTTGGATCCTTCCCAGTGCCCAACAAAGGAAAGGTGCCCTCACCGGAGCTTAGGACGAGCTTCATCAAGGAAGTTGGCTCCTATTGTCAACATTGTGAGGTCACCGGACATCACACGAGGGAGTGTCCTCTTCCCAACCGTCCTTCTCCCAAATTGCCTCCTAACTACAAATCTACTTTCAATGATTATCACTATCTATTGAGCAAAGTAGGTGGAAAGGTGAAGGCAAGGTTCATCGGCAAAGACATCAAGGGCATGAAGGGGAAGCTCCCCAAGCAACTTTGGGTCCCAAAATCACTTGTATCACACATACAAGGACCTAAGTTGGCTTGGGTTCCTAAACACAAAAACTAACTTCATGTGTGTAGGTGAACTACAAAGCCGGAGGAAAGCATTGGGTACTCCATAGTTGGTGCACTCAACATATGACCGGCAATGATGGTATGTTCACCTCCATAGAGAACCCCGACAATCATGAACAAGTCACCTTTGGTGATAACTCAAAGGGGAAGGTAATTGGTTTGGGTAAAATTGCTATTTCTCATGATTTGTCTATCTCCAATGTGCTTTACGTTAAGTCTCTGAGTTTCAATTTACTTTCTATTGCACAATTATGTGATCTTGGACTAACGTGCACATTTGACAAGAATGGTGTTGTGGTGACTAGTGAATCAAGCAAAGAACTAATATTCAAAGGTTTTCGGCATGGACATCTTTACTTGGTGGACTTCTCCAACAAGGATGCTAGCTTGACCACTTGTCTTTTCACCAAGACAAGTTTGGGATGGCTATGGCATCGGCGCATTGCTCACATTGGGATGAGCAAGCTCAAGAAGTCGTTCAAGCTTGGGATGGTGACCGGCGTGAAGGATGTCACATTTGAGAAGAACAAACTTTGTAGCGCATGTCAAGCCGGGAAGCAAGTTGCCTCACACCATCCGATGAAGACAATGGTGTCAACCTCCAAGCCACTTGAACTACTTCACATGGACCTCTTCGGACCGTCCACATACCAAAGCCTTGGCGGTAACCTCTATTGTCTTGTTATTGTTGATGACTACTCTCGCTATGCTTGGACATTGTTTCTAGGTGACAAGGGTGAAACCCCGGAAATCTTCAAAACCTTCGCTAAACGAGCTCAAAGGGAATTTCAACTTCCCATCATCAAGGTCCGGAGTGACAACGGCACCGAGTTCAAGAACTACAACATTGGGGAGTGGTGTGATCGTGAAGGCGTGAAGCACGAATTTTCGGCCACATACACCCCTCAACAAAATGGTGTCGTTGAAAGGAAGAACAAGACTCTCATCACCCTTGCAAGAGCAATGCTTGATGACTATGGCACGTCGGAGAAGTTTTGGGCCGAAGCAATCAACACGGCGTGCCATGCCGCAAATAGGGTCTATCTTCATCGACTACTTCAAAAGACCCCATATGAGCTCCTCATTGGGAGAAAGCCCAACATCTCCTACTTCCGAGTCTTCGGGTGCAAGTGCTACATCTACCGCAAGAGAAGGCTCGGTAAGTTTGAAAGAAGGTGTGATGTTGGTATCTTTCTTGGTTATGCGTCAAACTCAAAAGCATATCGAGTATTCAACCAAACCTCCGGGTTAGTTGAAGAAAGTTGTGATGTTGAGTTTGATGAGACTAATGGCTCCCAAGAGGAGAGTTTTGGTCATGATGATATAGATGATGAGCCTCTACGAGAAGCTATGAAGAACATGACCATAGGAGACATCAAGCCCGAAGTTGAGGAGAGCCATGATCAAGGGGGAGCCTTAAGTTTCAACATCAACACCTCCATGGCGCCTCAAATAGATGAAGAAGAAGAGAAAGATGATCCATTGCCAATGCAAGATTCACATGCCACACAACACCAAGAAGAAGAAGAAGTCCAAGGTCAAGTCCAACCACAAGACGAGCAAGATGCCTCACTACCACCAAGTGCCTCACAACCTCTTATGAGGCATGGGCGCATCTCCAAGGCACATCCGATGGATCAAATCATCGGAAGTCCGTCACGGGGAGTAAGTACTCGTTCTCGCCATGTTGCTTCCTTTTGTGAGCACTACTCTTTTGTTTCGTGTGTAGAACCCACAAATATTGAGGAAGCACTCCAAGATCCCAATTGGGTGATGGCTATGCAAGAAGAACTCAACAACTTCACCCGCAATGAAGTTTGGGTATTGGAGGAGCGACCTAAGGACAAGAATGTCATCGGAACGAAGTGGGTGTACCGCAACAAGCAAGACGAGAATGGCGTGGTGGTCCGCAACAAGGCAAGGCTTGTGGCCAAGGGTTTTTCACAAGTTGAAGGACTAGATTTTGGAGAGACATTTGCCCCGGTCGCACGGTTAGAAGCTATTCGAATACTCCTTGCTTTTGCTTCACATCACAATATTATGCTTTACCAAATGGATGTGAAAAGTGCCTTCCTCAATGGTTATATTAACGAGCTTGTTTTCGTTGAGCAACCTCTCGGGTTTGAAGATCCGAGGAATCCTAACCATGTGTATAGGTTACACAAGGCACTCTACGGGCTCAAGCAAGCACCTAGGGCATGGTATGAACGTCTAAGGGATTTCCTAGTCATGCAAGGATTCAAGATCGGGAGGGTGGATACCACACTTTTCACCAAGGACATCAACGGGGATTTATTTCTTTGTCAAATTTACGTTGGTGACATTATTTTTGGCTCAACTAACAAATCTCTTAGCCTTGAGTTTGGCACCATGATGTCTAGGGAGTTCGAGATGTCAATGATTGGAGAACTCAATTTCTTCCTAGGATTTCAAATCAAGCAACTTCAAGAGGGGACTTTCATCTACCAAGAGAAGTACACCAAAGACCTCTTGAAGAAGTTTGAAATGAAAGATTGTAGCTCAAGAAGTACTCCAATGGCGACAAATTGTCATCTCGACGCGGATATGGACGGTAAACCTATTGATCAATCTCATTACCGTTGCATGATTGGTTCATTGTTATATCTTACCGCATCTAGGCCCGATATCATGTTTAGTGTGTGCTTGTGTGCTCGCTTTCAAGCGGCACCTAAAGAATCGCATCGTAAGGCGGTCTTTAGGATACTTAGGTATCTCAAGCATACCCCAAGTGTAGGTTTGTGGTACCCCAAGAACGCTAGTTTCCATCTCTTGGGTTACTCGGATTCAGACTTTGCCGGATGCCGTGTGGATCGCAAGAGTACCTCCGGTGGGTTCCACTTACTTGGGCGTTCCCTAGTATCTTGGTCGAGCAAAAAGCAAAACTCCGTGGCTTTGTCCACCGCGGAGGCAGAGTATATAGCGGTCGGTGCATGTTGTGCCCAAATTCTATATATGAAGCAAACCCTTTTGGACTTTGGAATTAAATTGGATTGTGTGCCTCTCCTTTGTGACAATGAAAGTGCGGTTAAGATAGCTAGAAACCCCGTTCAACACTCCCGCACTAAGCACATAGATATTCGCCATCACTTCTTGCGGGACCATGAGGCTAAAGGAGACATCTCTTTGCAAGGTGTTAGGTCTGAAGAACAATTGGCGGATATCTTCACTAAACCACTTGATGAGAAAACTTTTTCTAGACTTAGAAGTGAATTAAATGTGCTAGATGCATCTAACGTCATGTAAGTTGCCATGTTCATGTAAGGTTGCATATCAAATAGGTCTTGTCTAACTCCCAAAGGATAGGGGCAAGCTAGAAATAGTTTTCCCTGAGGAAGCCTTTGGCAGGTTTAAACTTGGCAAGATAGATTTACATTACGCCTTGCATGATTCCTGCCATATAGACTTGCACTCATTTAATATCTTGCATTATTTTGTTTGGCATTGCATATGGTAGATTGTAACAAAGGGGAAACCACATCATGAGAAGGAGACTTGTTCAAAATGCAATATCTCAACTCATATGATGTGGATAGAGCAAAATTCTAAAGGTACATGCTTTAAAGAAATAGAAGTTTTCCATACTCTAGCTCACAAAGCATGGGCCTTACATTTTCGTGGTTTCCCTCCTAACCTTGTGTGTTCTCTTTGCTTAAGGGCTTAGCCAATATGTGGCACTATATTTGAAGCCTTCTATTAGAGGTTAGGAGTTGCCCAACAAGTCCTAGGACCCATCCTTATATTTGTGTGTTTAAGTCCAAGGACACATATGGGCAGTCTTAGGTTTTCTGTAGTCATCGGATTATCCGATGCTAGGGCCAGCAGATCATCGGATCAATTGATGCTTCAGTTCAGTGCTCAGATCAAGTCAGATGTCACAAATCAACCGATGAGTTCATTTCAGAAAACATCGGAGCATCCGGTGTTTAGTTTTCTGGTGCCCTGCAGAAATAGACCGATGATCGCCACTTCAGCGTCGGTCCATCCGGTGCTCAAAGAGAGTTTTTGGAACAACTCTCTGTTGAACTCGACCGATGCATCCTCCGATGATCATCGGTCCATCCGGTGTTCTGTGCGCGGCTAGGGTTTGCCCGTACGGTTTAAAACGGCTCGGCCGCCTTCTTCTTTTTCTTCTTCTTTCCCGACCTCCGCCGCCGCCAGACGCCCTCACCGCCGCCTCTCCCACGCGCCTCCGCCTCCCAGTCACCGCCGCCGTCTCCCAGCCGCCGCCAGCGGCTCCCAGGCGCCGCCGCCGCCGCCTCTCCCGCGCACGCCGCCTCCCGCGCGTGCCGCCTCCCAGCCGCCGCCGCCGCCTTCCAGGCACAGCCGCCGCTGCCTCTCCCGCGCCGCCGCCTCCCAGGCGCCGCCGCCCCCTCCTCCCAGGGGCCGCCACCGCCACCTTTCGACCGCTTAGGCACCGTCCGTGCCCGCGCCGCCGCCTCTCCCGAGCGTGCCGCCGCTGTTCCACCGCACCGCCGCGCCTCTCTCGCCGTCTCCCCTCCACCACTCGCCGCCGGCGCGCATCACCCTCTCCGCTAGGGTTTCGCCGTGGTTCGCTGTTCGTCGATAAGGTTTGCTCCGTGCCGCGCAACACCCTTCGTTGTTTTCGTCGTTCATCTTCACCGTCGCTAACCCTAGCTCTCAATTGCATCAAGATGGGTCGCGATCGCAAAGGAAAGGGCAAGGCTATTGAGGAGCCCGCCGCGAAGAAGCGCAAGATGTCCAAGGACGCTCGTCGTGCGGAGTTGGCCGCTCGCGCCGCCGAGGAGCGTGAGCGCGGCCATCGCGGTTCCTTACGGATCCGCGAGTCCCGGCAGAGGCAGGAGCAGCCTCCGATCCAGCCGGTGCCTCCCGAGGGCTCCGACGAGGAGGAGACCGAGGTGCCGCCACTCATCCGCCGGCGCACCCCGATGACTCGTGGGGGTGGACAGACCCCTACGGCGAGTCGGCGCCCCTCTGCGGCTGACCGCGCCGAGGACAGAGAGGCCGAAAGGGCCATCCACCTGATGGACATAGCAGTCCGAGTTGCCGAAGATGTCAGACTCACTGACTACAGGAAGATGAAGGCAAGGCAACTAAAGAAGCTCAGATGGTCAGCGTTGATTGAGGAGTGGTTCCCGCGGCCTAGGGACGCTCGAGTGGACTCCCACTTCTGGACCCTGACACAGGCGTTCCTGTACGAGACTTACAGGCGTCGGGGCCACAAGCTCTTCCACCACAACAGCATCGACTGGGATCAGCTTGCAGTGGCAGCAGGACACGGGATCAGGCCACTTTTTGAGAGATACAGAGGTCTAGTGGACTTGCTCTCGCACCAGAGGAGTGCCTACTTCGAGGAGTTGGTCAGGGTGTTCTACGCGACACTCTACGTCTCTGAGGGCCGTCGCTCGATTCACTTCATGTTCATGGGGCGGATCCACGACGTATATCGAGACCTGTTGGGCAGACTGCTTGGTGTGGAGCTCTCTACTACGTGCTTGCACCAGATAGTCTACGGAGACGCAGACCCGCCGAGGAGGCCACTGACTGGAGGAGTGGCACCGCCCTTCGAGGAGATCAGAGGTCTGTTCACTCAGCCATTCACTCCTGACCAGCCGAGGGTGCCAGCGCTTCTCACCCCAGCAGCTCGGACAGTTCACCACGTCCTCAGGCGTACTCTACTGCCGAGGTCTGGCTACTTGGAGGGGTTCACGAGCCTTCAGCAGACCATCCTGTTCTATGTGATGAACGGGATGGAGTTCGACATCGTAGATATTCTGATCTGCGAGATGGAGGACGTTATCACCGACGGAGTTGGGATGCTGCGACAGTTGGTCTTCGGTCACTGGATCTGTCACCTTCTCCACCAGTTGGTTCCAGAGGACACTCCAGGAGTCTCTCAGCTGACGGAGATGCACGTGACCCGGTTCAGCCACTACCGAGTCCCCACTCCAGGAGACCGCCGCCTTGGCCATCCCGTCGAGCGTGAGGTTCGAGCCAGACTGTCAGCAGAGGACTGGGCAGAGCTGACTCAGGAGGACGCAGAGCTGGCACAGGCAGAGGCTCAGGGAGGAGACCTACAGCACATATGGTCGGACAGCGACACCAGCGACAGTGTTGAGGAGTACCTCCCTCCTGCTCCTCCCTCACCGAGGCAGCACGACGCAGAGGCAGGAGGCTCAGCAGCTCCACCACCTACACCTCCTCTCGTGTCAGAGGCTCAGGTGACTCAGCCGTCAGAGCTCACTGCCTTACTTCAGCGGATGGCTCAGCAGCAGGAGCAGCAGACAGCTCGACAGGAGCAGCTTCAGAGGCAGCAGCAGGAGATGCAGCTGGAGATCGCCCGTCAGAGGCGAGAGGACACCGACAGGTTCACCAACCTTGTCGACCAGATGACGCGACGCACTCTGGACCAGCAGCAGCAGACTCAGCAGATGTTGTTGGGCATCCTGGGGTTGGTCCCCAACCTCTACCAGCAAACGGGAGTCGCCCTTCCACCACAGCACTTGGGACTCAGTCAGGCTCCAGGTGCACCCCCACTGGCTCCAGCTCCAGCTCCAGCTCCCACAGCAGCTCCAGCTCCAGCCCCAGCTCCCCCCGCTCCAGCTCCAGCACCAGCGACCTCCACCTCCAGCAGCTCCGGCGACAGCACCGTCGACGCCGACCGCTTTACCATCGCCAGGAGCGCGCCTGAGTCGTAGGCACTCGACTTCCCTTTTTGGTGTCTTGATGCCAAAGGGGGAGAAGAGTTAGAGTCAGGGGGAGGTTAGCTCAGTTATAGGGGGAGTTCTTGGTTTTAGGGGGAGTGTCTATCCCTTTGCTACTCATTGTTATCTTATTATTTGCTATTATTGTACTCTGGGTGCTTCTTTGTGCTCTTACGCTTTATTGTTTATTATTTGAGCCTTCGAGCCACTTGTGTTGCAATTTGTACTTGTTATATTTCCTTTTTGAGCATTGCGCTTTAATTCCATTAATTCTATGCTCTACTCGTTGTGTTGTCATCAATCACCAAAAAGGGGGAGATTGAAAGCATCTAGGCCCCCGTGAGGTATGGTTTCGGTGATTAATGACAACCGTTCGTTATTACTAATGAGTTTGTGGATGCGAGGTTTCACGTATATCACATCAAACGTTAATGAACTATCTATTCACACCGTCTACTGCTCATTGGATACAAATGGAGACCCCTCAACGATCCATTCTAAGGGGTTATTCGACACTCATGAAAACTAAATAAAGAACTCATACAACGACTCTATTCTATCAAAATTGGCAACACAAGAAGCTTATACTTCATCATAATATCATTACAAACAAGTGTCAAAGAGGTCACTCAAGAAGATTCCAAAAGATCAACTCAAAACAACTCGAAGCAAACAAGTTGCACTCACCGGATCATCCTATGTCTTGCAAAATGACTACATCGGTCGAGTTTGAGTTGGCAGAAGAAGGAGACCTCAGAGCCCAGTACACACCGGATCATCCGATGTGAGGGAAGTGGCACATCGGTTGATTTCACCCGAAGGATGATATTTGAGTTATTCTGAAGAAGTACACACCAGATCATCCGATGATGAATTGAAGTAACATCGGTCGATTAAAAGATCCAACGGTTATATCCAACGGTCACATCTGACACATGACATCAGCTAATTTGGAATTCGACCGATGCTCATATAAAGGGGTGCATCGGAGGATCCGATGTTCACTGAAAAAGTCTGCCCACTTTTCCAACGGCTATCTCGTGTGGGCTGGCTATAAATACCCCTCCAACCGGCCATTTCGACAAGTCTTGATCACCAGAGCCTCACTACACATTCTCAAGCATTCAAGACCAAGAGCTACCACTTCCACACTTAAAAACCTCTTGTACTCCAACTATAGGTTATATCTAGCTAGAGAGAAGCTTGTGTGCGTCCATTCTTGGTGATTGGAATCTCTAGGCTAGTGAGAGAGAGTGTCTTGGTGACTTCTCTCACCTTGTAAACGTTGGAGGAAGAAGAGATCGTTCCGGAGCTTACCAAGGCGTTTGTGGAAGCCCGGAGGATCACCATTGTACAAGGCTTGAGCTCCACCTTGTCGGAGAAGGCGAATGGAGAAAGATAGTGGATTCCCTTGTCTTGGTGACTTGGGAGTGGCTATACCCTTTGGTGGGTGCCACAACGTGGACGTAGGTAGATTTTTGTGATCTTACCGAACCACGGGAAAAATCGCCGTGTCTCCAAGTCTCCGCGGGAGTTTGCATCTCTCTTCTCACCCCCTTACTATTACGCATTTACTATTCCACACTTAACGCTCTTGCTTGCGTAGTTAGTTCGCATAGGGAATTGGGCTTCAACCATTAAGTTTTAAATTGCTTTAAAATTTGAAAAAGCCCAATTCACCCCCCCTCTTGGGCGTTTCGATCCTTACATCAGCTAGCTCATTCCCTTTTCCAGTGAAATCTTCACTTGAAGGCTGCCTGTTGCGATGAACGGGATTTTTCAATTTCAAGGGCCCAATGGGGCCACTAGCAAGTCCCTTCCCTTTATTGAGAACTCTTCTTGGCCCTGATGAGCCCTCAGCAGCATCTTTCCTTTGAGGCCTTTTGATAATGACTTTTCTCTTCTTAGGAAGATTGTCGTCGGAGGGTGGAGAGTGAGCATTGACGTCATGTCTCTTCTTCATCACTCCCTCCTTAGCTCTCCTCACTCTTTCACGTTGAACTTCTTCGTCAATGTGAAAAGAGCTGTCATCTGATCCTGAAGACATGATGCCTGACAAGGAGATTAAGGATTAGATGCAAACGGACACCTTATCGACTTCAAATGGGAATGTAGGAGTTCAGCTGTCAGAGACCGGACTTGTCCGGTTTCAGAGTGCGGACTAGTCCGGTGGACCGGACTTGTCCGCATCTGGACGCCTGACTAGTCCGGCCTAGCATAAGAACCCTAACTTGAGTGTTTTATTTGAAGCAAATCTCCTATCTATGGATACAAGGGTAGGAAAGTGATGGAAATACATCTATTTATGCAATGTACATCCTTTTGAAATCAAAGGAAACTAGCTAGAGCTAGAAAAATTGAGATTTTGGGTTTTGGGGGGATTTACCAAGATTTGAAGATTCGCGTTGAAGGAGTGGAAATCAATCCGGATGTGTCCGGAAAGTAGGATCCCCTCGTCGAGAAGAGGCTTTTTCACGGAGAAAACTCCGAGTTTGAGGGCTCAACTCGAAAATCACTTTGAGAGCTAGGGTTTAGGAGAGAGGGTGTTGCAAAGTGATTATGAGTGGAGAGGGAGGCGTTTGGTCCGGCTGACTGCTTCTATATCCGACTGACCGGACTAGTCCGGTCCTGGTAGCGGACTAGTCCGGTACCCCTGAGTTTAACCTAATTGTTGTCTGTCCGGACTAGTCTGGTTGGGAATCGGACTAGTCCGTTTTCAACAGACTTGATATATATATAGATAACTAATAGTGATCCAAGGACAACAATTTTGCAAGTAGTCTTGGTGATTATGACCAGTATACAATCAACAATCAAACAATGGTCATAATCCACAAGATTTATTCATTAAGAATAGTTTTCTGAGTATAAAGGAGAGGAGGAGCATTTTTGACAGTACAGAGGAACAATTTTAGTTGCAACCAGATATGCAATGTTTCAAGCCACATTTCGAGAGTCAAGAATGTTTAGCTCATTTCTTAGTTCACAGATCCTTTTCTCATCTAATGGTTTGGTAAAAATATCTGCAAGTTGTTTTTCAGTCCTAACATGTGAAATAGCTATGTCACCTTTTAATGAATGATCTCTAAGAAAGTGATGACGGATGTCTATGTGCTTAGTTCTTGAGTGCTCTACCGGGTTGTGTGCAATTTTTATAGCACTTTCATTATCGCATAGAAGCGGGATATGACTTAGATTGTAGCCGTAGTCCCTAAGAGTTTGTTGCATCCAGAGCAGTTGCGCACAGAAACTACCGGCTGCAACATACTCTGCTTCTGCTGTGGAAAGAGCAATGGAGTTTTGCTTTTTAGATGACCAAGAAACTAGGGACCTACCAAGATATTGACAAGTCCCTGACGTGCTCTTTCTATCGACTTTGCATCCCGCATAGTCAGCGTCGGAGTACCCTATCAAGTTAAACTTGGATCCTTTGGGATACCAAAGGCCCAAGTTGGGTGTGTGCACAAGATACCTTAGGATTCTTTTTACAGCAATTAAGTGACACTCTTTGGGTGCGGCTTGAAACCTTGCACACATGCAAACACTAAGCATAATATCTGGCCTAGATGCACATAAGTATAGTAAGGAACCAATCATGGACCGATATACCTTTTGGTCCACATTTGGACCATCTTCATTGAGGTCGAGATGTCCGTTGATGGCCATGGGTGTCTTGATGGGCTTGGCTTTGTCCATATTGAATTTCTTGAGAATGTCTTGTGTATATTTAGTTTGGCTTATAAATGTACCTTCTCTCAGTTGCTTCACTTGAAATCCCAAGAAGAACTTCAATTCACCCATCATTGATATCTCGAACCTGTCTGTCATTATTTTGCTAAATTCTTCACAGAAGGACTTGTTAGTGGATCCAAAGATAATGTCATCAACATAAATTTGACATACGAATAAATGATCATCAAAATGTTTAGTAAAGAGTGTATAGTCAGCTTTACCAATTTTGAATCCATTTTGAATCAGAAAATCTCTAAGGCACTCATATCAGGCTCGAGGAGCCTGTTTGAGGCCATAGAGAGCCTTACGCAGTTTATAGACATGGTTGGGATACTTCTGATCTTCGAACCCCGGTGGCTGCTCCACATAGACTTCCTTCTTTATCGGACCATTCAGAAAGGCACTCTTGACGTCCATTTGATACAACTTAAAATTATGGTGAGTAGCATATGCCAATAAAATGCGAATGGGCTCAAGTCTAGCTACAGGAGCGAAGGTTTCATCGAAATCCAAACCTTCCACTTGAGAATAACCTTTGGCCACCAACCTTGCTTTATTTCTTGTCACTACTCCATGTTCATCTTGTTTGTTCCGAAAGACCCATTTGGTTCCAACGATGTTCGCCCTTGGTGTTTCCACCAGCTCCCACACTTCATTTCTTTTGAAGTTGTTCAGCTCCTCTTGCATCGCAATCACCCAGTCTGGATCCCTTAAGGCTTCTTCTACCCTGTATGGCTCCAGAAAACACACAAAAGAATAATGTTCACAAAAATTTGCAATTTGAGATCTAGTAGTTACTCCCATAGCAATATCTCCAATGATATTGTTGATAGGATGGTCCCTTTGCACACACTGATGTACTCTTGGGTGTGGATTTTGTATAGTTGTTTGTTCTTCATTGTCGTCATGTGTCATGTCTCCCCCTAGATCATTGCTTCCATGATCATCTTGATTTTCTTGATCTTCCTCAACTTGATCTTGTGTAGGAGCTCCCCCTTGATCATTGCTTCCTTGATGAAATTCATCTTGTGTCTCCTCTCGTGGTAGGATATCACCAAGCGCCATTTTCTTCAGGGCTTCACACGGAGCTTCCTCCTTATCTAGCATAGACTTATCGACTTGCTCCACTTGTGAGCCGTTAGTTTCATCGAACACTACGTCACGCGCTACTTCAACAAGGCCAGACACTTTGTTGAAGACACGATAGGCGTAGGCTTTCGATTCATATCCGAGCAAGAATCCTTCATCGGACTTCGAAGCAAACTTCGAGGCCCTTGGTTTCTTGTTCAGAATAAAACATTTGCAACCAAAGACTTTGAAATAAGAAACGTTAGGCTTTTTACCTGTGAGAAGCTCATATGGAGTTTTCTTCAGAAGTCGATGAAGGTACAACCGATTTGTGGCATGACAAGCGGTATTCACCGCTTCTGCCCAAAACCGGTCTGACGTTTTGTATTCATCTAACATTGTTCTCGCCATTTCGATCAATGTTCGGTTCTTCCTTTCGGCCACCCCATTCTGTTGAGGAGAATAGGGTGCCGAGAATTCATGCTTTATACCTTCTTCATTGAGATATTCTTCAACTTGGGTGTTCTTGAATTCTGTCCCATTGTCACTTCTGATATTCTTTACTGTTGATGAGAATTCATTTTGAGCTCTTTTCAAGAACTTCTTGAGGATTCCTTGAGTTTCTGATTTATCATACAAGAAAAATACCCAGGTAAATCTTGAAAAATCATCAACAATTACTAAACCGTATTTGTTACCGCCGATGCTGATGTATGCAATTGGACCAAAGAGATCCATGTGGAGAAGTTCCAGCGGTTTAGCGGTGGTCATCACATTCTTGGCGGGGTGTGGTGCTCCAACCTGTTTTCCTGCTTGACAAGCGCTGCACGGCCTGTCTTTTTCAAAAACCACATCCTTAAGACCACGGATGTGACCACCTTTTAGAAGTTTCTGCAGATTTCTCATTCCATCATGGGCTAGCCGTCTATGCCACAGCCATCCCATGTTGGTCTTAGCAACCAAGCAAGTGTTGAGTTCGGCTTTATCTTGGTTGAAGTCAACAAGATAAAGCTTTCCCTTCAACAATCCCTTGAATGCAATCGAGCCATCGCTTCTTCTAAAGACGGTCACACCCTCATTAGTGAATAAACAGTTGTAACCTTTGTCGCATAGTTGAGATATTTATAAAAGATTATAATCTAGAGAATCTACATGTAAAACATTAGATAAGGTGTGTTGAGAGGATATTTCAATGTTACCACTACCAAGGACCTTTCCTTGGCTGTTATCTCCAAAGTATATTCCTTTACTTGGATCCTTATTGCACTCGTATTCCACAAACATACTTCTCTCTCCGGTCATATGATTTGTGCATCCGCTGTCTAGCACCTACTTAGATCCACCGGAGGAGTAAGCCTGCAAAACAGAACTATTTCTGGGTTTTAGGTACCCAAGCTTGCTTGGGTCCTCTCAGGTTAGTCACAAGAGTCTTGGGCACCCACACACAAGTTTTTAAGTTCTTGTGGCGTGGACCTGTATATTTAGCAATGACTTTTCCATACTTGTTTTTCATGAGAACATAAGAAGCATCAAATGTATGGAATAATGTTTGTAGCTCAGATTCATGGGATTTTTCTTTAACAAAAATGATTCTATTCTTAGCATGATTAGAGGTAGACATGTGTCTATTCCTGTCGAAGCCAAGTCCATCCTTGACATTGGAAGGTCTAGTGATCATATATACACTTCTTGCATATTTGATCTTCTCCTTATCAAAGATGCCGTTTTGAGAAGAATGCATGTCATGTGGGGTTAAAGCATTAGAAATTACATTCTTCTTACTAGAGCAAGTGCAGGTTCTTACTGTTGTCGAGCGCATATCTTTGGAGGAAGAGCTCTTGGAGGAAGAGGAGTCACTTTGTTTGAGGGACTCAACTTGCACCTCAAGGATTTTGTTAACTTTTGACAAGTTAGCAAGTTCTTCCTTGATTGCAATGTGCGAGTTCTCTAACTTTGAGTAAGTTTCCTTACTCAAGGTTAGCTCTAACTCAAGTGACTCATTCTTCTCTCTTTCAAGCTCAAGAAGCTTTTCAACTTCTTGATATCTCTTCCTCTCACGGATGAGCATATCTTCTGGTCGGTTGACATGTTCCTCATTTTCAAAGATTTCGTTCGACAACATTTCCATTTTCTTTAAAGCAATTTTACTTAGCCCTCTAAATAATTCTTCATTATCACTAGAGCTATCAAATGATCAATGGAGGAATTTAGTATAGGAGGAGTAAGTCTAACCTTTTTCTTGCCTTCCTTAGCCATAAGACAAGTATGGATGTTCATGTCCCGTCCTCCCATGTTCGGAAAGAGTGTGGCTCTCGTAGTTGGTTTCTTGACTGCGATTGTGGCCACCTCTTCTTCTTCATCGGAGGAGGACTCGTCGTTTGAGTCCCACTCCTTCCCAATGTGAGCTTGATGGGCTTGTCTGCTTTTTCTGAAATTTTTCTTTTCTTGAGATCTTGTTTCCTTCTTCTTTTTGTTTTCCTCATAAGTACAGTCCACCATGAAGTGACCATACTCTCCGCAGTTGGAGCAAGTGCGTCGAGCCTTGGATTTTCCTTTATCCTTGCTTTTGCCTTCATGTGAATTGTTGCCGTGTCTTCTCTTCATCATGCGTTTAAACTTTTTGATGAAGAGTACCATTTCTTCGTCATCAAGATCGGTGCTTTCATCGCTTGTATCTCCATCGTCTTGGTCTTCACGAGTTTCTTTGAGTTTGGGTCTGCACGTTGCTTTGAGGGCAACTTCTTTCTTTTTAGAAGAGGTGAGCTCGGCTAAGTCTTTGACGTATTGAGCCTCTTTCTCCATCATTTCATGATTTATGATCTTTCCCAATAACTCATCGGGAGTCATTTTGTGAAACCCGGGGCTTTCTCTAATCATTGAGCAAAGTGTGACGTTTCTTGGCATGAAGGCTCTAATCATTCTTTTGACCACTTCGTGATCTGTCCATTTCTTACTTCCATACGCACGAATTCTGTTGATGAGTGCTTTCATCTGGTTGTACATGTCTTGAGGTGATTCGCCTTCTTCAATAGCAAATCTTCCCAACTCTCCTTCAAGCATTTCGATTTTGGCTTCACGAACTGACCTATTTCCTTCGTGAGCTGTCTTGAGGGTATCCCAGATTTCTTTTGCACTTTCTAACCCATCGATCTTGGTGAATTCCTCTCTGCTTAGTGATGATGCAATCACGGCGACGGCTTGTGCGTTTCTGTGAATCTCCTGTTCTTGTTCTGGGGTGAGTTCATCATCCGTGTCCGGAATATCGATGCCTGTGCAAACAATGTGCCACAGACTAGGGTTCAGGGATATCAGATGCATCTTCATGTTGTACTTCCACATGGTGTAGTCACTTCCATCAAACTGTGGAGGCCTTCCCATAGGAATAGAGAGATAATGATTATTTGAATTGAGTCGGTTGTAGTTGTAAGGATACCGGGAGTAGTCGTGATGACCACTCCCCATCGTCTTTTCTTCCTCTTTTCCTTTTTGTGCCAGCAGTTTCTTTCTCAGGAGTGCTTTTAGCTGCCTCACTTCTTCATCGTCATGTGGGTTTTCTTTCAGCACATCGAAGGCTTTGGCTTCTTGTTCCTCATCGTTGTTGCTCGTCTTCGGGATATCGTTGTTCTTCTCAGAGGCCATTGATCACTCCGAGATGTGAGTCTCGTTGATGGAGAACCTGGCTCTGATACCAATTGAATGTGGCCTAGAGGGGGGGGGGGGTGAATAGGCCTTTAAAGAATTCCTGCACACTTAATAAAGTTGTTAGAAATTTGACTGACCGGACTAGTCCGGTTGTGTGGGCGGACTAGTCCGGTGTGCTGAATTGTTTGAGTTGATTAAGTGTGTCTCACAAGTTTTATCTTATAGCAGCGGAATAAGAACAACAGTTTTTATAACTTAAATTTATAGTATGGATGCACGTGCAAACTTGTAAAGAACTCAAACGATGACTAGCAAACTAGTAATCTAATGTGTCAAGATGTAAACCAAATGAGAGACAAAAGACACAAATTTTTACCGAGGTTCGATCTCACCAAGAGATCTACGTCCTCGTTGAGGAAGCTCACACAGAGCCGGGTTCTCAACCCTTTTCCTCTTCAAGTCACCACACAGGCCGACTTGACTTCACTATCAAGTGTAATCACCATTTTTATGGGGCTACCTCACACGTTGAGGGCTCCCACAAGAATTACAATGAGAAGTTGATCAAATACATTCAAAAAGATTACAATTCAGAATATGAGTGTAGAGAGATCAAACCCCAAGAGCTCACAACGAAGGAACGACGATCTCCCAATCCCAAATCCAAGTATTTTATTGATCTTCACCTTTTTGCACCTTAGATGTGTGGGGAGATGTGTTTTTGGGCTCTTGGGACAGGTGGCGGCGCTAGGGTTTCAAGTTTTGACAGTATGAGTCGTGTCTTATTGGGGAAAAGCCGAAGGACCTCTTTTTATAGGCTTTTCCAAAAAGTTTCCGTTGTTAAACCTACTACCGGACTAGTCCGGTATATGATCGGACTTGTCCGGCCTACTTCCAGTGGGTTAACCGGACTAGTCCGGTCCACAAACCGGACTTGTCCGGTACTATGTGAGATGGGTTTTCAGAAACTTTAGCGGACTAGTCCTGTTGCTGGATGGACTAGTCCGTAGTCCTCTAAGGAGGACAACAGAGACATGGCTGGACTAGTCCGGTCTAAAACCGGACTTGTCCGGTTGCGTTCCAGTGAGCTGACCGGACTAGTCCGGTTCACAAGGCGGACTAGTCCGGTTCACAAGGCGGACTAGTCCGGTGCACTATGTTTGCGTCTTTCAGAAAGTTAAACGGACTAGTCCGGTCCATGAACGGACTAGTCCGGTTTTCAGTGGATTTTAGTTGATTTTTAAACCCCTTACCCCTACGCAAAGTCATGAGCTCTTGGGATGTGTCTCTCTCACACACCACCTATACATTTATATCTACTTTGCTTCTCTAAATTTCACTAACTTCTTCCTTTTCGGGCACCACTCTATTTTCACCTTTTTGTGTGTGTGCCGAGCCAGTTCACTTTGTTTATCCTGCAATCATCTTAATAGTTTCATTAGGATCTCATATGTTCGTCATCAATTAGCCAAAACCCACAAGGGATATCCTAGATGCACTTACAAATTAGCACCTCGCTACATCGGGCCATTTAAGATTTTGGGCAAGCGAGGAGAAGTAGCCTATCAACTAGAGCTGCCAATGCACCTCTCCGACGTACACGACGTGTTTCACGTATCCCAACTCAAGAAGTGCTTAAAAGTACCAGAAGAACAAGTACCGATGGATGAGCTCGAGCTTCAAGAGGATCTGAGCTATGTGGAGCACCCCGTCGAAATTTTGGACGTGAAGGAAAGGGTCACGAGGAAAAAAGTGATCCTTTGGTGCAAGGTACAATGGAGCCATCACACGGAAGCCAAAATTAGAGCGTGAGGAAGACCTCAAGGCAGAATTCCCTCATCTACTCTACTCTATCGAATCTCGAGGGCGAGATTCAGGTTAAGGGGTGTAGGTTTGTAACACCCTCAAATTCACTTCCATGCATTGCATACATTTTTCATATAGAGAAACATTATAAAAGAAGTAGAATTGGAGAAAAGAACCGTATAAATGGAGAAGGAATCATAAAAATGATGGGGAATGAAAAAAAAGATAGCTGAAATGAGCCAATTCCAATTTGTCGAAGTGCGCTGTCGACACTTCCCCGAGCCGCTGGACATGTGGTGCCTTCGGAGCTCACCCCTGCGGAAGGGGTGTGGTCCGGCCTCGCTGGACACGTGGTGCCTTCGGAGCTCACCCCTGTGGATGGTCTGGCCTCGCTGGACACGTGGCGCCTTAGGAGCTCACCCCTGCAGAAAGGGTGAGGTCCAGCCCCGCTGGACACGTGGCGCCTTCGGGGCTCACCCCTGCAGAAGGGGTGAGGTCTGGCTGCTGGACACATGGCGCCTTCGGGGCTCACCCCTACGGAAGGGGTGAGGTCCGGCCGCTGAACACGTGGCTCCCTCTGAGCTCGCCTCTGAGGAGAGGGGAGGTCCGGCACCGCTGGACACGTGGCACCCTCGGAGCTCGCCTCTAAGGA
This sequence comes from Neostapfia colusana, assembly GCA_030760725.1. Lineage (NCBI taxonomy): Eukaryota > Viridiplantae > Streptophyta > Magnoliopsida > Poales > Poaceae > Neostapfia > Neostapfia colusana. The sequence continues at coordinate 29,470,604 of JASWHV010000005.1, read as the reverse complement.
GAGGGGAGGTTCGGCACCGCAGGACACATGGCGCTCTCGGAGCTCGCCCTTGCGGAGGGGGCGAGATCTGGCTCTGCTGGCCGCATGGCAGGCCCAGAGCTCGCCTCTTAGGAGGAGGGTGGCCCGGCCCCACTGGGCACGTGGCGTTTTCAAAGCTCACCCCTGCGGAGGGGGCGAGGTCCCTAGGCAGCTTTTCTACTGTGCGTGGGGGTACCCGGTACTGAGGGTACCGACACAATTTCCCCAAATTTTCCCTACATTGCTGCCGCACCTAACTGAAAAGATAAGTTTGTTGAGATCCAAAACTGAGTAGGACTCTTATTTGAGCTCCAATTGGAGTAGGACTCCTCTTTTCCCCTTATAAATAGAACCCAAAACCCCCTTTGCCGTAACCCCTTTTCCTTTTTCTTCCCCCCAAGTCGGCGACTTGGAGGCCCTAGCCCCCAACTCACCGAGTTAACCCCCCCCCCCTCACCGGAGTTCAGTCGCCGGTGAGCCCGCCGACAAGCTCCGTCACGCCTCGCCGTTGCCAGAAAAAGAACCGATGATCTGTCCGGCCCTAATCATCCATAGAAAAACTTCCCGCTGCTTCCATCGCTAGGAGGAAGGCCCTGCCACCAAAAGGAAGTGAGGTAGGTCTTCGTTACCCATCTTATGATGTCGTCGCTGTTTCTACGCATCCGTTTTCTTCGCTCCCTTCGAACCGAAACTTTTTCATGTGGACAGATCACGTTTTGATCGGTTTTTGACGGTGGGATTGATCTAGATCTTGAGTCAAGTTCATCACCACGTCAACACTTCATCCCTACACCCTTGTTCGTCATAAAACCCCATGAAAGCCCATTAAAACATGCAAGAACACATAGAAAATGGTTTAATAAAACAGCACCATAGGATTTGCATTCATCTACACCATTGCATCTTGAGTAAAGTTTGTGCATGATGTTTGATTTCTGTAAATTTTATATGTGTGTGGTCATGAGTAGAAGGACAAGCTCAAGAAGCCATCTACGAAGAACTACAACACCAAGACTTCGAGACGATTGAGCAACAAGAGCCACGGGAGCAAGGCAAGTGCCCCTTGACCATATTGATCTCATGTTTTGAAACTTGTGGGTAAAGTGGTGCCACCTCTGCAGAGTGTAAAACTATCATGATAGCCGTGCTTACGGTCACAAGCACCTGGCCAACTCACATGATTAGAAGGGAAAATTTGGGATGGATGTTCGGTATGGTTATGGTATGGTCGTTGGGATTGGTTTTGGGAATGTTTTGAGTCATGACATTGAGTTTGGTTTGGTTATATGAATATGAGACGGTTATCAATATTTATGAGCATGAGATAAACTTGAGAAAGATTAATGGTTGGTTGATACTTGATAAATGGTGAATCATGATGGAGAAATTGATGCTGAATTACTTGGTCATGTTGGGATAAATATCACTTTGAAATAGTTGATGTTTTTATCATGTTTGTGAAATAAAATTTGCTTGCTGCAATGAGCCCTTTTATTTCCTACCTTGTTGTAAGCTACATGTCATATTTTTCCCGCACTTGCTGAGTACGACATGTACTCACCCTTGCATTAGCACATAAACGTCAGCAATAGGAGAAGAGTACTTCGAGGACCATGTGGAGTACTAGGCGAGTGGACTACCGTCAACATGCCTGTGGAGTTGAAGATGGAGCCTTCTGCTGTTTAGTTGTTTCCGTTGTCGTTTAGAGACTTCCGCTGCAAGAGTAAGATAGACAATCATGAGTGAGACAATTAGTCGATGTAATAAAGTACTTAAACACTATTTATAAGTGGTTATATTCTGAATTCAGTTTGTGGATTACATGTGTATGTGTGATGAGCATACTGGGCACACATATGCATCAACTTTGTTCTGTTTTCGGAACCGGGTGTCACAAGTTCGAATGATTGCATCTTTGGTTCTTGAACGAGATGGAGGTGATAGAACTGAACTCAACGCTAGAACAAGAGATACGAGATTGCCAAGCAACGTATGAGGAAATAAAAGAAATTAAGGAAAGAATCCGACAAAAGATAGAAAAGAACTTCAAAGAAGACGAGAATGGCACGCTTTGGTTAGAGAAAAGGATTTGTGTGCCTAACTTGAAGCACATCCGCGACACGATACTAAAGGAGGCACATGACTCACCCTATTCCATACACCCCGGCTATAAAAAGATGTACAAGGACCTGAAAACTTGCTATTGGTGGGATGGCATGAAAAGGGACATTGCTGAATATGTTGCCTTATGCGGCATGTGCCAACGAGTGAAGGTTGAACACCAAAAACCCGCTGGACTATTACAACCATTGAAAGTACCCGAGTGGAAGTGGGAAGACATCAGCATGGATTTCATAGTTGGATTGCCACATACTCCATTTGGGTTATCATGGACCGATTGATGAAAACCGCCCACTTCATTCCTGTTAGAACCAAATACACCGTGGCACAACTAGCCGAGCTGTATATGGAACAAATCGTGTGTTGTCATGGAGTTCCGAAGAGGATAGTTTCAGATCGAGGTTCTCAATTTACCTCTAGGTTCTGGAAGAAGTTGCATGAAGCTATGGGTACACGGTTGAATTTCAGCTCCGCATATCACCCACAAACCGACGGACAAACTGAGAGGACAAATCAGATCTTGGAAGACATGTTGAGAGCTTGCGCCTTGAAACATGGGTGTAGTTGGGATAAGAGCTTGCCATATGCTGAATTCTCGTACAACAACAGTTAACAAGCCAGCTTGATGATGTCACCTTTCGAAACATTGTATGGTAGATGGTGTAGAACACCGCTGTTCTGGAATGAGACCGGAGAAAGCCAAGTATTTGGACCCGAAGTGCTGCAAGATGGCGAAAAGCAAGTCCAAACGATATGTGATAACTTGAAGGCCGCTCAGTCATGACAAAAGGGTTATGCGTATAATAGGCGAAGGAGTTTGACATTCAAAGTTGGAGACCTTTTGTATCTTAAGGTGTCACCTATCCGATGCCAACGACGGTTCAACATCAAAGGTAAGATAGCACCCTGCTATGTCGGGCCATTCAAGATTTTGGGCAAGCGAGGAGAGGTAGCCTACCAACGCACCTCTCCGACGTGCACGATGTATTTCACGTATCCTAGCTCAAGAAGTGACTAAGAGTACTGGAAGAACAAGTACCGATGGATGAGCTAGAACTTCTGGAGGATCTGACCTACGCTGAACACCCCATCAAAATCTTGGACATAAAGGAAAGGGTCACAAGGAACAAAGTAATCCGTTGGTGCAAGGTACAATGGAGCCATCACACGGAAGCCGAACCTACATGGAAATGTGAGGAAGATCTCAAGGAAGAATTCCGTTATCTTTTCTCCACTCTATCGAATCTTGTGGACAAAATTCATTTTAAGGGGGGTAGGTTTGTAACACCCTCAAAATTACTACCATGCATTGCATAAATTTTTCATTTAGAGAAGCATTTAAAAAGAAGAAGAAATAAAGAGAGGAATATAGAAGCAAATAAAATAATAAAAGGAAATAGAAATGGAAAATAATGAAAATAAATAGAAAAGGAAAATAAATAAAAATAAAAAATAAAAAGCAAAAACAAATAAAATAGCCAAGTTGGGCCACCCCAATTTCTCCAAAATTCCCCTCTCCCCTAATTTCCCAAAATTTTCCCAATTTTCCTGATTTCCCCCAAATTCCCCAAAATTCTCCTAGGGATTTTTCCCCACAATTTGTAGGAATTCTGTAACACCCCAAAACCTGCTAAAGAGGGGAATTTAAAAATTTTTGGACGTAATGCATGTGATAAAGCAATTCAAATTCAAACTGGAATTCAAATTCAAATCAAAACAGAAAAAGAAAAGGAAAAGGAAAAAAAGAAAATGGCCAGTGGGCCCAAACCTGCTCTGCCGGCCCAAGACCCCCACGCCAGCCCAAACCCGCGCCCCCTCTCTCTCCCTCTCACTGACATGCGGGGCCCGCGTGTCATCCCTCTCCTCCCGCGCGCCCAACCGACCCCGGACTCTCTCTCGCGCCCGATCAAAACAACCCCCGGAACCCACGCTCCCAGCCCTGATTTCCGGTCCCGGATGCCCCCAACATGATCTCAACAGACCGCCGCCCTCCCTCGTCTATTTAAATGCCGAAATCCGCCCCTTTTTCCTCCCCGATCAGCCGTTTTTCTCTCCGGTGAGAACCGAAGCTTCTACCGCCGATTTCCTTCGGTCATTGCTCAAATTTCCTGATCTAACATGCTGATCACGTTCCACCGCCGCCGGGGAGCCCTGCAGGTGAAGGAAACGACGTGTCTTGCGCCTCAACTGCCACCCCGACGTGCACCGAAGACCATCGCCGTTGAAGCTCGCCGCCGACCGACTTCCAGGGCCTCCGAGTGCAGGAAAACCCCTCGGTGAGCATCCCCTACCCCTCCGCGGTCGACCTGTGCAAAAAGATGCGAGTTCTAACGCACAGCGGCAAAAACGGAGGCAGCGCCGGCGAGATCGCCACCCCCGCCGCCGCGCGCGCGGGCTAGCTCCGTCCAGGGCGACGTGGCCCCTTGAGGGCCGTCTATTTTAAATCGCACGGTAGAAATAAAACCGACGTGTACCGTTTCGGCGATCTAATCTAAGCTGTCTGTTTTAAATCGGACGGTCCACGTCAGCCCCGCATTATAAAGGCCGGGATTCTTACGTGCTACCCCCTGGGGATCTCGGAAAACATGAGCTTGCCCCGGAAACTTCTGATCTAGCCCCTGGACCTTCAGAAATTCATGTAAATTCATTTAAAAATCAGTTTTAGCCCCTGGACTTAATAAAAATTAGGAAAAACCCCCCTGTTATGTGTAACTAGGCCCCTGAAAATTTAGGAAATAGTAAATTAAACCCTGTAGTAGGGTGGATTTGCCTTTTTTACCCTATAGGATATTAAATTCAGAAATTTGAATATGTGACTAGGATTTAAATTTAAAAGGTAAGGCAAACACATGTGCAAATTCAAATTTAAACTCTCCTAGCACTGGGAAAACTTTAGAATGAGTTAAAAATAGAGGCTGAAATGAAATCTGCCTAAGTGTTGCTCATTTTTATTATCTCTAGAGACACATTTTAGGCTAGGAAATAATTCTAAAACTAGTAAAATAAATTTAAATTGTTTCACACCAGAGAGGAAGTTCAAAAATATTTTATTGAACATATTAGATCAGAACCTATTCTGTTTAAATGATATGACTAACTATTTTAATATTAAAGTTCACTTCTAGGTATAGAAATTAAATCTGAAAATATAGGAAAATAAGTATGCATGATTTGAAGATGTTAAATCAGGTCTTTATTCTCAAGAACTTCAAATTAAGATTTTGTAGAAGATCTAAAACCTATTTGGAGTAGGAAACTTTCTTTCATGCAAACTTTGTGGCTAAGAAGTGTATTAATTAATTATGAAGGAATTGTCCAAATTGGAAATTCATATATAGTGTGCAAATAGAAATCTGAATACAAAAGTTAGAAATAATATATATATGTTTAAAAGTGCATGTAGGCCTAAAATCAACACATCTATGGTAACCACAACACTTAGAAATGTGAATGACTTTCATATGTATGTATGTATGGTTTGCATGAGTGAAAAGTGTGAACTATGCCTTATGGATTGTTGTTTTCTTTTGCTATGTGTATTGGCATGAGTAGAACCTGCCCCAGAGCAAGTTCTCCCCTTCCAAGACCAAGACTTTCCAGTCCTAGAGCAGCAGGAAGAAGGCAAGTGTCCTTGACCACTTTGATCCTTTGCTAGGATGTGTAGATAGAATTAATTGCATTGTCAATTGAAATATGAAACCCATGCTAGGAAGTTTCACTAGAATTGCATTATCTTGTTTCCTTGAAGCTTGGGTTGGGATTTGTTTTACTATGTTATTCATTCATAATACTTATGCTTAGCCATGCTTAGAATGGGATAAGTGGAATATGAGATCATCAACTTGTTTACCTTACTCTTGAATGAGATATTATGAGTTATGTAGAGGTAGGGATCGAGGCAAGTTGGATGATTTGGTTGGTGCTGTGTGCACGAGACTCGGGTTTGTGTTTAGTACTTGCCTGGATCCTAAGGATCGGTTCATGGAGCATGTAACCTGGCTTTACAGTGCCAACCACATGCTGAGATGGGGCAGCTTGGCCAAATTAATTAGGTGTATCCCCGGCGTAGTATGGGTGTTTTGGATGGTGCGGGGAATAGGTGTCAGCTAGACTACCATATGAACCGCAAGGCTCAAGAGGGGGCCACTGCAGCGGGGTTGGAGCCTCTTGTATGCTGTTAGTGGTGAAACCTCAGTGGGCCCACGCTCATCGGGAATCCCTTGTAAAGGCTTCGTAGTGATCTCCTGGCTACACACCTGGGAAGTGTGAATGTGGTTCGCGGCCACTGGCATAATGGAGGTTCTTTTAGTCCACCCGACAACGGGGGATGAAATCACTACATGTGGGTATAGTGGTGCAAACTCTGCAGAGTCAAAACTGTCATGACAGCCGTGCTCACGGTCAAGAGCGTCTTGAACTTATTCATGATTAGAGGATGATGGATTGGGAAGTTGAGGATGTTGAGCGGGAAGCTTAACATTTGAGATGAGACTATGTTTACTTGATTTTGATGATGGGTTGGGAGATTGGGGCCATTTCACCTGTGTAGTAATGTAGGTGCTTAATAAGCTAAGGTGATAGGTAATAATTGCGTAGTGCTTTACCCCTGAGTTCAACCTCTCCTTGCTCTAGCCATGCATGACATAACTTTCCCACACTTGCTGAGTACCCACGGTACTCAAACTTGCTTTTCTGTTGGTTTATATTGCTGCTCAGGTCAAGAGAATGATGTGGTGTTTAATGACCAATACTTTGGTCCCGAGGAAGGAATCTAGGTTCACGGAGTCCCCCGGGCAACGCCTGTGACGGAGCCCACAAGATTTATATTCCACTGCTGCTTTATTTACATGTTATGAGCATTTTATCGTCCATCGAGACGTATGCTATGTAAGACTTATTTATATTCGGACACTTGGCTTGTAATAAGTGATGCTTCACTATTTGTCATCAAATGTATGAGAGAATGATCCTGGCATACATGTGATATTCACTCGGTTGTTCTTCAGAGAAACCGGGTGTGACAAATTCCCCCCACAATTTCGTCCGCACCAATTAGGGGGGAACCCTAATGGGCCCCACCCCTTGGCCGCAACCCATTGAGGGGGGGAACCCTAGCCGCCCCCTTTTGTGGATTTTTGTGGGATTCTATTTCTCAATTAATCTCAGCCATTGGTGGAAAATAAATAATGAAATCCCAGCCTCTAGCTCCCACTTCTTTTAAAATTTAATCTCAGCCATTGGATAATTGGGTTGCTAAAATCCTAGCCACCCTATCTCTTTTCCCCCATTATAAATATAACCCTCCCCCCTAGCCGCTACCCCACCCCTCTAATTTTGGCCGCCGCCCTCTCCCTTGTTGCCATGTCGCTTCCCCCAGCTGGAGTTTGGCCACCGTCGAGCTCCGTCACGCCTCGCCGTCGCCGGAAAAGAAGCCCCCGACATTCTGCCCTAGCCTCAGCCTCGTAATTCTCCATAGAAAATATTCCGCTGCTGCCATTGCAAGGAAGGAGGTTCTGCCACAAGGAAGAGAGGAGGAAGAAGTGAGGTAGGTCTTTGTTACCCCTCTTACAACGTCGCCGCTGTTTCTACGCACCCGTTTTTCTTCACCCCCTTGCACACAGAAAATTATGCATGTGGACAGACCATGTTTTGGTCAATTTTTGACGATGGAATTGATCTACACATTGTGTCAAGATCATAACCACGTCAAAACTTGATCCCGGCAACTTTGATCATCATAAAACCCTATGGAAGCCTACTAAAACATGCAAGAACATGTACAAACTGATTTTTATAAACTGCACCATAGGAATTGCATTCATCCATCTCATTGCATCTTGAATAAGGTTTGTGCATGATAACTGATTGCTGTAAATTTTGAATGTGCGTGGTCGTGAGTAGAAGGACACGCTCAAGAGGCTGTCTACGAAGAGCTACAGCACCAAGACTTCGAGACGCTTGAACACCACGAACAGCGGGAGCAAGGCAAGTGCCCTTGACCATATTGATCCCATGTTTTTGAAACTGTTTTTCTTGCGAACACTCGTATGCTTGTGTCAACTTGATGGTACACCTTTTATAGGAGTTTACTAGTTTTGTTAACCATCCTTGTCGCCAGGAAATTTGAAGAGTCGGGTATGGTCGTTTTTCCTTTTTGCTTCACTCAACTTATGGGTACGGGAAGCTGAAATAAAACTTGTTAGCTACTGCACTCATATGAATAAAGACGATGATAAATTGATGATGTTAATGAGCATGGAATTGGGGAGATCTAGGCGATCTATGTTCATGGATGTTGCTGAATGAGATGGTGGTTTGCTTGCCGTAGATCTACGAACTGGTTCATCCGAGCAGATGCTAGGAAAACAGTGCCACCACAAGGCCAAATATGGGTGCGGATTAGCTGACAAATTAGGTGTGCTGCTAGCTTTTTATGAACCATTATTGTAACACCCCAAAATCCTGTCAAGAGGGGAATTTAAAAATTTTTGGACGAATTGCATGTGTTGCAAAAATTCAAATTCAAACTGGAATTCAAATTAACTTCAAAACAGAAATGAAAAAGAAAAAGAAAAACAAACCTTCCCGGCCAGTGGGCCGAAACCCACCAGCCGGCCCACCCAAACCCCGCGCCAGCCCGCAGCCGCGCGCCGTTTCCCTCTCACAGACAGGCGGGACCCACCTGTCATCCCCGACCTCCCGCTCGTCCGAACCCGGTACTGTTTCCCCGCGCGCGCGCGATCTTAACCGACCGGATTTCCGCCCGAATTCTGGTTCCGGAGGACTCCAACTCGATCTAAACTAACACGCCGCCCTCCCCCGTCTATATAAGCCCCGGCATCGTCCCGTTTTTCCCCACGATCCGCCGTTTTTTCTCTCAGGTGAGAACTCGAGCTTCTCCGGCAAATTCTGCTCGATCATCGCTCGGGAATTCTGATCTAACTCGCTGGTCTTGATCCACCGCCTCCGGGGAACCTCGCAGGTGCAGAAAACTCGGTGGTTTGCGGTTCAAACAAAGCGCCGACGAGCCTCGCCGTGAATTCACCTCGGACCTCGTCGCCGATCGCTTTCCAGGACCTCCGAGCTCAAGAAACCCCCCCGAGGTGAGATCCCTGGCCTCCCCTCCACCGATCTATGTCATAAAATCACAGTTTTAGGAAGAATTGACGAAGATCCGAAACTCTCCGGCGAGATCGCCGCCTCCCGCCGCCGTGCGCCACCGGGCAGCGCCGCCCGCGCTCGATCAGAGCGACGTGGCCGCTTGTGCGCCGTCTATTTTAAATCGCACGGTAGAATTTAAATCCCCGCATACCGGTTCGACGTTATAATCTCAGCCGTCTGTTTTAAATCGGACGGTCCACGTCAGCCCCACGTTATAAAGGCTGGAATTCTTATGCGCTACCCCCTTGGGTTCTCGGAAAATACGAGCTAGCCCCGGTAACTTCTGATCTAGCCCCTGGAACTTCAGAAAATCATGTAAATTCATTTAAAAATCAGTTTTAGCCCCTGGACTTAATAAAAATTAGGAAAAACCCCTCTGTTATGTGTAGTTAGACCCCTGGAAATTCTTAAAATAATATAATAGACCCTGTAGTGGGGTGAGTTTACCTTTTTAACCCTATGTGATATTAAATTTAGGAATTTGAATATGTGTTTAGTGTTTAAAATTTAAAAGATGGGACAAACACATTGTAAATTCAAATTAAAAACTTTCCTAGTACTTGGAAAACTTTGGAGTGAGATAACAATAGATTTTTGGCTGAAATGAATCTGTTTAATTGATTATTCACATTTATTAGATATAGGGACATATTTTTAAGTAGAGAATAATTCTGAAAATTAGTAAAATAAATGTAAAATAGTTCACATCAGAGGAGAAGTTCAAAAATATATTATTTAATATCTTAGACCCAAAACCTATTCTGTTTAGATGAGGTGTCTTACTATTTTCATAATAAAGTTCACATTTAGGCATAGGAAATAAATCTGAAAATATAGCAAGCTAGGTATGAATAACTAGAAAATGATAAATAAAGTTTCTAAAATCCAAAGAATTCAGTTTAGGGTTGGTAGAAGGTCTGAAGACACATATGGAGTAGGAAAATACCTTTCATGCATACTTGGTAGCTAAAAGGGTTTAGTAATTGAATGTAAGGAATTTATTTTAATTGGAAACTCATATATAGTATGCAAACATAAATGTGAATACAAAAGTAGAAATCATATACACATGTTTAAAAGTGCATGTAAGCCAAAAATCAACACACATAGAGTAACCACAACACATAGAATCGTGAATGGCTTTCATAAATGTGAATGTGTGGTTTGTATGGAGTGGAAGTGTGAACTATGTCTTATGACTTGTTGTTTTCTTTTGCTATGTGTGATGGTATGAGTAGAACCTGCTCCAGAGAAAGTTCTTCCTTTCCAAGATCAGGACTACCCATTCCAAGAGCATGTCACACCCAGTTTTTCCGAAGAACAACCAAGTGAATATCACATGTATGCCAGGATCATTTTCTCATACATGTGATGACAAATAGTGAAGCATCATTTATTACAAGCCAGGTGTCGAATATACATAAGTCTTACATCACAAATGTCTTAATGAACACTAATGCTTCATCACAAGTAAATAAACTAGCAGCGGAATATTATTCTTTAGGGCTCCATCACAGGTGTTGCCCGGGGGTCTTCATGAACCTAAAAACCTTCCTCGGGTCCAAAATCTTGGTCATTATACACCACCTCATTATCTTGACCTGAGCAGCAATATAAACCAACAAATATGCAAGGTTGAGTACCAATGGTACTCAGCAAGTGTGGGAAAATTATATTATGCATGGCTAGAACAAGGAGAGGTTGAACTCATGGTTAAAGCACTACGCAATTAATACCTATCACCTTAGCTTATTAAGCACCTACATTACTACACAGGTGAAATGATCCAAATCTCCCATCCCATCATCATAAACCAATAACCATAATCATCATTTCCAATGTTAAGTTCCCCGCTTAACTTCCAAAACCATCAATTCTCTAATCATGAATAAGTCCAGGCCGCTCTTAACCGTGAGCACGGCTGTCAAGACAGTTTTGACTCTGCAGAGTTTGTACCACTGTACCCACAAGTAGTGATTTCATCCCCCGTTGCCGGGTGGACTAAAAGAACCTCCATTATGCCAGTGGCTACGAACCACATTCACACTTCCCAGGTGTGTGGCCAAGAGATCACTACGAAGCCTTTACAAAGGGATTCCCGACGAGCGTGGGCCCACTGAGGTTTCACCCCTAACAGCATACAAGAGGCTCCAACCCCGCTGCAGTGGCCCCCTCTTGAGCCTTGCGGTTCATATGGCAGTCCAGCTGACTCCTATTCCCCGCACCATCCAACACACCCATACTACGCCGGGGATACACCTAATTAATTGGCTAAGCTGCCCCATCTCAGCATGTGGTTGGCACTGTAAAGCCGGGTTACATGCTCCATGAACCGGTCCTTAGGATCCAGGCAAGTACTAAACACAAACCCAAGTCTCGTGCACCCAGCACACAACCAAAACATCCAACTTGCCTTGATCCCTACCTCTACATAACTCACAATATCTCATTCAAGAGTATGGTAATATAAACTGATGATCTCATGTCCCAAATACCCCATTCTAAGCATGGCTAAGCATATGCATGGAAATAAATGACATGGTAAAGTAAATCCCAACCCAAGCTACAAGGAAACAAGGTAATGCAATTCTAGGGAAACTTTCCTAGCATGGGTTTCATATTTCATTTGACAATGCAAATAATTCTATCTACACATCCTAGCATAGGATCAAAGTGGTCAAGGACACTTGCCTCCTTCTTGCTGCTCCTGAAATGGGTAGTCCTGATCTTGGAAACTGATAGCTTGCTCTTGAACAGGTTCTACTTCATACCATCACACATAGCAAAAGAAAAACAACAATCATAAGACATAGTTCACACTTCTACTTCATACAAACCACACATTCACATTTATGAAAGTTTCTTTACCATTTTATGTGTTGTGGATACTCTATGTGTGTTGATTTGGGGCTTGCATACACTTTCATTTACATGTGTAGGATTCCTACTTTGGTGTTCATATTTATACTCACATACTATATATATATATATACATGTATATATGTGTGTTTTAGTTTTAAATAAATTCCTTATATATTAAACTACCAAGTATGTATGAAAAGTATTTTTCTTCTCCATATGTGCCTTCATAATTTCTATCAACCCTAAACTGAATTCTTTGTACTTTAGAAACTCCATTTATCATTTACTAGTTTCTATATTTTCAGATTTATATTCTTATGCATAATTGTGCATTTTATTATTAAATTAGTAATACACACTACCTAAACAGATTAGGTTCTGGTCCTAAATAATTTAAGATCATATTTTGACCTTGGCTTCTGATGTATACTATTTCATAATTATTTTCCCTATTTTTCTTTAACTATTCTTTACTTAAAAATGTGTCCCTATACTATTAAATGTGAATAATAGATGAAACAGATTTATTTCAGCCCCAAAAATATATTTTTATCTCACTCCAAAGTTTTCTAAGTACTGAGAAAGTTTTTAATAATTTTGACAATTAGGTTTGTCCCCCTTTTTAATATTTAAACACTAGTTACATATTCAATTTTCTAAATTAAATACTAAACAGGGCTAAAATAATGAATTCACCCCATTACAGGGTCTATAATATTATTTTCATAATTTCCAGGGGTCTAGCTACACTTTTCAGAGGTGTTTTTCTTAATTTCTATTAAGTCTAGGGGCTAAAACTGATTTTTAAATGAATTTACATGATTTTCTGGAGTTCCAGGGGCTAGATCTGAAGTTTCCGGGGCTAGCTCTCAATTCCAGAGAACCCCAGGGGGTAGCACGTAAGAATCCCAGTCTTTATAACGCGGGGCTGACGTGGACCGTCTGATTTTAAACCGACGGCTGAGATTATAACATCGAACCGGTACGCGGGGTTTTAAAGTCTACCGTGCGATTTAAAATAAACGGCGCACAAGCGGCCACGTCGCTCTGATCGAGCGCGGGCGGCGCTGCCGGCGGCGCACGGCGGCGGGAAGCGGCGATCTCGCCGGAAACTTTCGGATCCTCGAGAATTCTGCCTAGAACTGTGATCTTATGGCCTAGATCGGTAGAGGGGAGGTCAGGGATCTCACCTCGGGGGTTTTCTCGAGCTCGGGGGTCCTGGAAAGTGCTCGGCGGCGAGGTCCGAGGCAAAACCACGGCGAAGCTCGTCGGAGCTGGATTTGCACCGTAAGTCTTCGGGTTTTCTGCACCTGCAAAGTTCCCCGGAGGCGGTGGATCAAGACCAACGAGTTAGATCAGAGTTTCCGAGCTTAGATCGGCCTGAATTCACCGGCGAAGTCTCGGTGCTCACCGGAGTGAAAATCGGCGATCGCGTGAGAAAAACTGATCGGATCGGTTGTTTTTATAGCCGGGGGAGGGCGGTGGTTCTGTTGTGATCGAGTTAGAGTGCTCAGGGTCCAGAATTCGGCTGCGGGACGCGGTTTCCCGATCGGTTGCGATCGCGCGCGCGGGGGAGAAGTCCGGGGTCGCGGGGTTAGGGATGACAGGCGGGTCCCACCCGTCAGCGAGGGGCAGCGCGGCGCGCGCGGGGGCGGGCTGCGCGGGGGTTTGCTGGGCCGGCTGGGGTTTCGGCCCACTGGCCAGTTTTTTTCCGGTTTTCCTTTTTTTCTTTTTCCATTTCTTTTCTGTTTTGAGTCTAATTTGAATTCCAGTTTGAATTTGAATTTCTGCAAAACATGCAACACGTCCAAAAATTTCTAAATTCCCCTCTGAACATGGTTTATGGTTCTAAATCAAAATTTGAGTTTTGACTAAAAATTTGGGGTGTTACAGAGCAGCAGGAAGGAGGCAAGTGTCCTTGATCACTTTGATCCTATGCTAGGATATGTAGATAGAAATATTTGCATTGTCAAATGAAATTTGAAACCCATGCTAGGAAGTTTCCCTAGAATTGCATTATCTTGTTTCCTTGTAGCTTGGGTTGGGATTTATTTTATCATGACAATTATTTACATGCTTATGCTTAGCCATGCTTAGAATGGGATATTTGGGATATGAGATCATCAGTTTATTTTACCATACTCTTGAATGAGATATTGTGAGTTATGTAGAGGTAGGGATCAAGGCAAGTCGGATGTTTTGGTTGGTGCTGGGTGCACGAGACTCGGGTTTGTGTTTAGTACTTGCCTGGATCCTAAGGACCGGTTCATGGAGCATGTAACCTGGCTTTACCGTGCCAACCACATGCTGAGATGGGGCAGCTTGGCCAATTAATTAGGTGTATCCCTGGCGTAGTATGGGTGTGTTGGATGGTGCGGGGAATAGGTGTCAGCTGGACTACCATATGAACCACAAGGCTCAAGAGGGGGCCACTGCAGCGGGGTTGGAGCCTCTTGTATGCTGTTAGGGGCGAAACCTCAGTGGGCCCACGCTCGTCGGGAATCCCTTTGTAAAGGCCTCGTAGTGATCTCCTGGCTACACACCTGGGAAGTGTGAATGTGGTTTGCGGCCACTGGCATAATGGAGGTTTTTTTAGTCCACCCGACAACGGGGGATGAAATCACTACATGTGGGTATAGTGGTGCAAACTCTGCAGAGTCAAAACTGTCATGACAGCCGTGCTCACGGTCAAGAGCGGCTTGGACTTATTCATGATTAGAGGAGTGATGGTTTTGGAAGTTAAGAATGTTAAGCGGGGAGTTTAACATTGGAAATGATGTTATGGTTATTTGATTATGATGATGGGATGGGAGTTTGGGACCATTTCACCTGTGTAGTAATGTAGGTGCTTAATAAGCTAAGGTGATAGGTATTAATTGAGTAGTGCTATAACCATGAGTTCAACTTCTCCTTGCTCTAGCCATGCATGACATAACTTTCCCACACTTGCTGAGTACCATCGGTACTCAACCTTGCATATTTGTTGGTTTATATTGCTGCTCAGGTCAAGATAATGAAGTGGTGTTTAATGATCAAGACTTTGGACCCGAAGAAGGTTTCTAGGTTCATGGAGTCCCCCGGGCAACGCCTGTGACGGAGCCCACGAGAATAAATATTCCGCTGCTATTTTATGAACTTATTATTGTCCATCGAGACATATGCTATGTAAGACTTATTTATATTCGACACCTGGCTTGTAATAAATGATGCTTCACTATTTGTCATCACATGTATGAGAAAATGATCCTGGCATACATGTGATATTCACTTGGTTGTTCTTCGGAAAAATCGGGTGTGACAATTATATGGCTCAGGGAATGGGAGTCGAGGAGGACTTCCCTGGGAACTGCATGGCACACGAGGGGGCCCGTGGGGGGAAGAATGGAGATTCGAGCCTGCCGGCGAAACCTCAGTGGGTCCGTACATCCTAGTAGCCCCTTTGTAAAGGTTTTTTGTGATCTCTTGGCCATGCACCGATGGTTGTGTACTGGTATAATGGAGGTTCTCTCTAGTCGCCAACGGGTGACGAAATCACAAACTTGTGGGTAAAGTGATGCCACCTCTGCAGAGTGTAAAACTATCATGATAGCCGTGCTTCTGGTTACAAGCACCTGGCCAACTTCCATGATTAGATGCAAAAAATGGGATTGGTTATTTTGGTATGGTCATTGGGATTGGTTTTGGGACTGTTTTGGGTCATAACAATGAATTTGGTTTCGGTTCTATGAAAATGAGATGGTTATGAATATTTATAAGTATGAGATGAACTTGAGAAAGAGTATTCGCTGGTTGAGGCTTGATAAATGG
The DNA here is from genome assembly GCA_030760725.1 of Neostapfia colusana. Lineage (NCBI taxonomy): Eukaryota > Viridiplantae > Streptophyta > Magnoliopsida > Poales > Poaceae > Neostapfia > Neostapfia colusana. Next base: position 29,454,635 of record JASWHV010000005.1, on the reverse strand, counting down.
TGAATTATGATGAAAGAATGATGCTTAATTACTTGGTTATGTTGGGATTTAACTCACCTAAAGATAGTTGCTGTTTTTACCATGTTTGCGAAATAAAATGTGCTTGCTGCAATGAACCTCTTTATTCTCTACGTTGCTGTAAGCTACATGTCATACTTCCCTGCACTTGCTGAGTACAAAATGTACTCACCCTTGCATTCCCACATATACTTCAGCAACAGGAGAAGAGTACTTCGAGGAACAGGTGGAGTACTAGGTGTGCGCACTACCGTCAACATGCCTATGGAGTCGGAGTGGAGCCCATCAACTTTAGTGATTTTCCGCTGTCGTTTAGAGTCTTCTGCTGCAAGAATAAGTTAGATATTCACGAGTGAGACAATGAGTCAATGTAATAAAGTACTTGAACACTATTTGTACATGGTTATATTCTGAATTTCAGTATGCGAAGTACATGTGTATGTGTGATGAACATCCTGGGCGCACATATGCATTCACTTGGTTCATTTTTAGAACCGGGTGTCACAGTAAACCCACTTCAACCCAATCAGACGATGTCCGGGTGGAAGAGGGACCAGCCGCCAAGTCTTGTTGCTTTTGATGGAGTCGATCTCCTCCAGCATGGCGCTGCGCTATGACTGGAGCTTTTCTGCTTCGGCGAAGGTGTGTGGCTCGTCGTTGATCTGCAGGTGCAGCACCCCCTCCAGTTGGTGTGCATCAAGCCCCGGTGGATCGGCAGCACCAAGGATGTTGTCGATGGTGCGGTAGTGCGGCTCGACATCATCGGCGTCAACGTCTAGATAGTCACCTGCGTTTGTTGGAGGCAAAACGAACTCTGGCTGGGGTGGCGTAACGGTTGGTGCAGAGGTTGCCGGTGGCAGGGTTGGCGTAGGAGGCACCACAGCCGGCATGCCCATCTCCTTCCCTTGCGTGCCCAGGTCCTCAGGTACAACTGCCATGGAGTGATATTCTACCACGAAGTCCTCGCCGGCATTCACGTCCTCCAGCTCCCATTTCTAGGAGCCTCGTTTGTCGAACATGATGTCCCGAGAAACGATGACGCACCATGTCTCTGGAACGTATAAGAGCCACGTCTTGGCGCCTTGCTCGTAACTGACGAAGACCACTGGGACACCATGATCCTCGAGCTTCTTCAAATGCGGCTTCGTTGTCTTGACGTAGGCCAAGCACCCAAACGTCTGTAGATGATGGACATTCAGCTTATGCCCGTACCAGGCCTCATACAGCGTCACGACATTGATGGCCTTGGTGGGTACACGGTTCAGGAGGTACACGGCGATAGCGATGGCCTCGCCCCAGAACGATGCCGGCACTCCTCGGCCTTTGAGCAAGCTCCTCGCCATAGCGGCAACGGACTGATTTTGATGCTCAACCATACCATTTTGCTGTGGGGTGTACGGCGCGGTTTGCTGTCTCTCGATGCCTTTCTCTGCACAGTAAGTCTCGAACTCGATCGAGGTGAATTCATCTCTGTTGTCTGTCCTCAGCACGCGCAAGTGCCGTCCTGTTCCCGCCTCCACAAGGGCATCGCTCTTGGCAGCCAGGAGTAGGATTCACATGAACCTGCTCATGTCGTCAATCAACAGGAGAAAGTACCTGTTGCTGCTCGGCGTCACCGGCGTTACTGGCCCAGACTGATCACCATGGACCAGACCAAGTTCTCCTTCTTCCCGCCAGCTTTCCTGCGATGAAAATGGACTCTGCTTCATATTGGTCGTCACGCAGTCCATGCAAAGCCGGTGGACGTGCTCGATGTGAGCCATCCCCCTTGCCATCCCTTGCCGGTACAGCGTCTTCAGCGCGTCGAAGTGCAAATGTCCGTATCGTTCGTGCCACAGCCATGCGTCATCCGATGCACGCGCGCTGAGGCAGATTGGTCTTCCAATCCTTACTCATAGAAGGTACAGATGATATTCCATTTTGCACCCTCATGATCAGCCTGTCTTTGTCGTCGTGGATCCGAAAAACACCACGTCGTGTGTGGACGTCACAGCCACCTTCGTCAAGTTGGCCGAGGATGATGATGTTGGTCGTAAGCCTCGGGATGTAATACACCCCCGTGAGTGGGAGGTGTTCTCCGTTCTTTCCTTCGAAGAGGACCGTACCCCATCCCTCGATGGCAACCTCTGATCCATCACCAAAATTGACAGAGCCCCCCACCGATGTGTTGATGTCGATGAAGGCTCGGCAGCAACCGGACATGTGGTTGGTTGCGCCGCTGTCCAGGTACCACAGCAAGTCATCCCGCTTGGTCCCCTCGTCAAGCTGCACAACGACCTTTTCCTCGACGATGTGCAGACTCTGGTGACTGGCAGGGACTTGCCCACATTCGCCGCGCGGTGATGATGGTTGAGCGGGAATGGATGAAACTCGCGCCATCAACAGTGTGGGCTCATTTTCCTCCTAAGTCTGTGCAACATGAGCCTCCTCCTTCGGCTCACTTAGGCAATCCCTGGCCCAATGGCCCGTTTTGCCACAGCGTCTGCACTGATCGCGCTTGACGTTCAGCCCACTGTTTGAATTGGTCTTAGCTCCCTTCCGCAATCTGCTGCTTGCGCCATCACTTTCCCCGTGCCCATGACTCCTTCCACGTCCTCCCATGTGTCCTTCCGCCAGAGCTGGTAGAGTTTCCCCCGCCACCTTTCGCCTTGTACTCCTGCAGCTTCAGCTTTGCTCTCCACTCCTCTTCACAGAGAAGCAATTGCCCATCGCTGTCATGGATCACCGCTGGTTTGTGTCTCTGCTCGATGGCGCGCAGCATCCCGGTCACTTCCTCAACAGAGATGGACTTGACATCGAGAAGTGTTTCGATGGATACGGTGACCTGAATAAGATGTTCCGGCACCACCTGAAGCATCTTCCGCATGACTTTTACGTCGGTGATGTTATCACCGAGGAGGCGTAACTCAGTGGCGAGCTCGGTGATGCGGTTCGAGAAGTCCTCCGTGTTCTCCGCCTCTTTCCACACCAGCGTGCTGAACTCACGCCTGAGCTGCTGCGCGTTGGCCTCGCAAACGCGCAAGTCCCATATGCAAATCCGCTTGATCGCCTCCCATGCGGCCGCTGCAGACGACCATCTCCCGCGCAGACTTGAAGCATGTCGGGTGGAACCGAGCGCAGGATGGCGGCAAGCACCAGCCGGTCATGGCGATAGTCGATCGCCTCCCCTGCCACTGGTTCCACGATATACCACTATCCAGCATTCTCGAAATTTACTTGCATCAACATCGCCCACTCTGTTGGTGAACAGATCGTGGAGTCGCCAGTTTTGTGATGAGTTTCGGCGTCAGTCACCGAAACTTAGATGGATATAAGGTTCCTAAGGCAGGAACGTGGTAAGTCCCACTTAAATGAAGACAACCAGATGCTTTACTCGGCAAGACAACAAATACTACGAGCTAATCCTAAGAACTACGGAGAACAAGTAAAAAACGAAAGCAGTTGATAAAAATTGGATTGTATTGTGTTTGACTTCTAGGCAGAAGGCTGCCCTTATATAGACTTGGTACAAACTCGACAACTCTATCTTATCTCCAAGTTTAAACTAAGACTCTATCTTACATCTAAGGCACGGACAATGTTGTGCTGACTCTTCTAGACCTTTGACACGACGAAATCATATGACTTCACACGGTTTGAATCCACTTCAGAGCCTCTAAGTCTTGCTCCGGCCTTGATTGTTCATGTCTTGGCTTGTTTGTCTCTTGGCCGTGATGAATACTTGTTGTTCCCTAAATGGATTCTTCCTTGTGAGACACAAGACCACCTTTCAGTCCCAACACATGCCCCCCTGTTTTGGGGCGAACTGAGTATGCCAAAAAAACATCTTCCTAGCCATGATTCGTTGGACAAACCAACTGTAAGCTCAACCTTCTTGCCTTACATTTGGGTAGAACGTCTTCAAGTATCTTCGATTGATAGCTTTTCCCGAGTTTTCTCCTTGCAAGCTCTCCACAAAGTAAGTATTCCCGGGAACAATCCTTACAATCTTGAAGGGCCCCTCTCAACTTGGTGACCATTTGCCAAACTTCTTGTCTTGAGTTCCTAAGGGCAAAAGTTCTCCATACTAGGTCTCCGACTTGGAATGATTTCTCTCGAGCTCTTTTGTTTTAATGCTTGGCCACCCCGAGCTTTTCCTTCTCAATCTCTTTCAAGGCTTCCATTCAGCTCTCAGATACTTCATCCAACTTGTCCATCATCAACTCTTCATAAGCCAAAACTGAAAGGTTGTCTTGTTAATCTACTCGACATGCTTTCACCTTGATTTCCACAGGTAACACAACTTCTTGTCCATATACAAGCTCAAAATGAGTTACCTTGGTGGCACCGTGTCTTGACACTCTATGAGCCCATAGAGCTTCATTCAAAATCTCATGCCATCGCCTTGGATTCTCCCTGATCTTATTTTTGATGAGCTTGATCAATATCTTGTTGCTATCCTCAGCTTGTACAGTGGTTTAAGCATAGCATGGTGAAGAGTTTAATAGTTTTATCCTAGAGGATTCAACACACTCTCTAATATGAGAAGATATGAATGCTCCTCCTTGACCTGTGGTTAAAGTTTGTGGAACTCTGAATCCATGGATGATATGCTCAAGGACAAAACTTGTTACCTCTTTGTACGTGTTGTTCTTGAGTGGAACAGCCTCTGTCCACTTGGTGAAGTAATCTGTGACAACCAACACAAAGTGATGCTTCTTTGACGACGCAGGGTGTATCTCTCCGATGAAATCCAAACCCCAACCTCTATACGACCATGGCTTCGCAATAGGATGCAACATGCTGGTCAGGGCTTGTTGGATGTCTCCAAAGCTTAGACAAGCTTCACACCCTTTGTAGTACCTGAAACAATCTTCTTGCATAGTTGGCCAATAGAAATCAGCTCGCTTGAGCATCCACTTCATATTGAGGCCAGATTGATGTGTGCCTAAAGCCGTTCATGCACTTCTCTCATGGCCTCCTTTGCTTGATCTTTATCCAAACACTTCAGTAGGAGTCCATCAATGGTTCGGTGGTACAACTCGTTGTTGATCAAGGTATATTTTGAAGCTTGGCTGCGAACCTTTCTTTCCTTGCATGTATTTGGGTCTTTGATGCATTCTATGATCACTGGCCTTCAATCTTTGATAGCCAACATGTCTATCTTGGCCGAGTTGCTTTGATCTTCTCTAGCTTCATATTTGGACAACGTCGGCCTTGTCTTTACATGGAACTTTCCTCTCTTTACCTCATAGCCCGATGCCTGTTGTGCCGAGTTGTTTGCCTCAGTGTTTTCCTCCCTAGGAATGTGTTCGGCACAAAAATTGTCCAAGGTTTTGATAATGTCCAGGCATCATTCTCGGTAATCATTCAAAGTTCCATCATAGAATTGTCTTTCACTACAAACTTGCTGAATGATGAGCTTAGAATCACCAAAAGCTTCAATGTCTTTAATCCCCATGTCAACCAGATGTTCTAAACCATTCAACAATGCCTCATACTCCGCTTGGTTGTTGGTGCACGTGAAGCCTAGCTGATTAAAGAACTCATATGTTGTATTTGTGGGTAAAACCAATACATATCCAATTCCCTGACCTTTGTCACAAACTGATCCATCAAAGAAGAGTTTCCATGGACATACCTCATGCGAGGGCCTCACAGCCTCGTCGAGCCAGGATCACGCTGAGGGGTGCTGCGTTGTACAGCACCGCATAACGCACATCAAAGATGCAAAGCGGAAGCAAAGTTTTATTACATAAACGAGTTTATGAACATTTTTACAACAAAATATGTTCAGTCTACACTCACGGGCGTAGACTACGCATCGAGTTCACGTTCAGCCCGTGAACGTGTCCCCGCTAGCACACACGCACGCTAACACGGCGGCGTGCACGACTCACACTCGACGGGGTTTCGCTCTTGGGGTTCCGTCTCCTCCTCGGGAGTCCCTTCCTCATAACACCTTGCAAAAGCTTCAAACACAAGCAGTGAGCACGATGGCTCAGCAAGTCTGACCCGTCTATCCTATACATGAAACTTCTACATGAGGGATTCAGGGTACATGAGGTAAATAAGTTGCAAAGGACTCGCCTAATTATTTGAACCTTACTTTAAAGTTTTAGCAGCAAGTTGTGGAGAACCTCACGCTAAGGCACATGAGAGAGTCACAATCAAACAAGAAAAGCATTTCTCTCATGTACTTTGCCCAAGGTCGAAAAGAACTTTAATTAGCTCTAAACTACAGTAAGTCATTAACAATCAATGTATAGCTTTCAATCAGCAACTTTTACATGACTCTAGCCTATTCATTCTATGTCACAGTACAGTGAACAAGTGGTACTCAATGACCGTGAGGGACGGCGATTATAATCGATTTACACCTGCAGGGTTACCCGAATAACCCGTCACATACGCCCGTACTCGATGTTGCCTACAGCAACCATCAAGGATGTCGTACGCAACCACCTTTCATCCGTCAGCCAAATATTGAACCGGTCCTATCGTCCCAAGCAAGAGGTCTCTGCGCATGCATCCGCAGTGCCGCCAGGCGATTTACACCTCAAGCTCTCAACCTACCCCCTGGACGACAAGCAATGCCTCAACACCCAGCTACCCGAATTACATCAGTTTCCCGGTTCCCATATATCCGGTAGGCCTTCGGTACTGTTCTAGCTTGTTCAACAGGCCCGCACACAGCTCGGTCCTCAATCAACACAAGCGGAGCTATGGCACCCAGGCTCCAACGTCCTGCTGCGCTTACTCTCAGCTAGGTCTCATTTTTCTTGCCATGTGTTCCATTTGCTATCTTTACCCGAGTAGTGTGCCTCTAGCCTATTCTCGCAAGCAGTTCCAACTACTCGACTTGTACCGAATCCTACACTATCTTAGCATTGCAGTAGCTAATCGAGGTTTATAAACCTAAGACCAACCCTGGGTTTTCTTGGCTATGCATTTGGGTTTTCAAACAAGACTCTAATGCAAAATTTAAATGGGTGCTCAAAGTAAGTTCTCAAAACAGTAAAATTTGTAAAAAGGCTAATGCAAACCAGAGCTTGCCTGGCTGCAGTTGGTCGTAGGCTAGCTGTTCCTCTGGAGTGATGAAGTCTAAGACTTCGGGCTCCTTCTTAACCTTAGCGACTACATGAGATAAATACATATATGTATCAATTTAAATGCATTTGAATTGAAGTTGAATTTGTGAAGACTATAAGTCTTACTAGACAGGCCCAATGACTCTGAAATTTTTACTGTGGTTTGGATAAAACCTAAACAGAGACTTGGCCAAGTTTCATTTGCAGCAAAGCTCAATTGAGCTCTCCACAAATAATTGTGTACTAGGCCTTAGTTAGAGCTCTTAGGGTGTTCTAGCGATTTTCATGGAGTAAGCCATGACTTTCTAAAAACTAGATTCTCAGAGTGTTCTAATGGAGTTGGTTTAACCTAATTTGAAGACTCCTAGACAAAGATATGATCTAAACAATTTCAGGAAAAATCTGAAAATGTTTCTGGACATTTTTCATTTTCTCTGGAACAGTTTTATTAATCACACAATTAGGTGGATCAAATGATCTCAAATGGATCTGAAATTTTTATGGTAGCTCCAGGATATTATGGTAAACAACCTGGCCAAATTTCAGAATTGCCTCCAAAGGGTTCTCCAGTTAAAATTCTAAACAGTTTAAATTTTGAAGAATTAATTCTGGACAAATAAGGATTTTCATAAAGTGAAACTTGACTTGTTGGAAAGTACTCAGAGAGCTGAATCCAACAAAATTTGGTTCACTAGATTTGGAGTTTCCTAGCCACAGTTATGTGGGTTTGAAGTTTGAACTAAATCTGAAAATTGGAGAAACGTTTAAGTCGCTGCGTGTGGAACTGGGGCTACGTGCCAGTTTCTCAGCGGCAGACACACGGGGCTACGGAGTATTTCACCTGCAGCCGCATCAGATCCGGTGCCACAGCTGATCCCTGGTTTAAATATCTGGCCGCTGACATGTGGGACCGGAGGCTTCGTCAACCCCCCGACCTCCTGAGCTCGACCGCCGCCCCCCTCGCCAGAGTGCTCGCCGGAGGGGCTTTGCCGTGTGCCAAACTCCACGATTTTCACCACCTCTGCCTAATCCCACCCATGGAACACAATGCTGGACTTAGCTCGATGTGACAACCACCGGACCATGGCATACGACGAGCGGCGGCTTCTGAAGAACCTCAGCCGTGTCGGTCGGGCTTCCTAGCATCCCAAAAGATCGAGCTAACCGTCGTAGAGCATCAGTGCACCCTAGGGAAGATTGTCATAGGCTCAAGGCAGCTCGGAAAGGGTCGTAGGTGAGCTCTCACCGTGTGTCCGACGGCGTCCGCCATTAGCCACGGTAGCTAAACTAGAAATGGGCGGTCTACCAAGGTTTTCTTTCTAAGACTGCGAAGGAAAGTTGCTCGCTACCAAATCTAGCTCGTGTAGGTGCAGTTTGAGGATCTCTAAACGACTATGGAACGAGAATTTGGCGAATCCACACCTGAAGGTTGGTCTGTGCCGAATGGAAGGGAAAAATGAAATTCATCGCCGGTGATCGACCACTCGGGCTGTGGTTCGGGGGTAAGCAACACGAGGCCCTAACACATCCCGGGATGCCTTAGCTTGGGTGTAAAACTTTCCCGTTTAGGCTATCCATGGGAGCCCGAGGTGCGGAAGAGCTTAGGTCACCGGAAAAACTTTCAGTATGGGGCGAGAGCAACCGAACTCGGCTGGTTCCTATGACGAGAAGGTAGGAGGAGAGGCTCTAGTACCGTTTTGCAGCTTGGAGGGAGTGGGGAGACTGTGGTTGTCGATTCTCCGATCAAACCCAAGAGAGCGGCGGCGAGGCAAAGTTTTCTTGCGCGAGGGAGCGAAGAACTGAGCGTTTCTGCCTCTGGCCGGCTTGGCTTCGGGGATAAGATGGAGGAGACATCGGCTGAGTACGGCGCAGGCCGAGCAGGAGCTGGCAGCGACCTCCAGGTCGGTGGCGACCGCAGCTGCAGCCCGAGAACCCGCGCCCGGCAGTTTTCTGTAAAGGTCCCAAAAATGTGAATACAAAGAAACTCTTGGTTGCAAAAGTTTTGTTTCATATGAGTGAAATTTGGGACTTGTTAAAACTTTTCCACATGTGATAACACACATGAGGGTTTTCTTCACACAAGTTTAAATGTTTAATTGAAAACTTGGAACCCAAGAGGGATCTAAAACCAAGATGGGAAGTTTCCATATGTGTGAGAAAACAAAAATCAGATTTGGAACAATTTGTTCAAACAAAAATTCAAATGAGAACAACACAATGGAAATCAAAACTGTTGTGCTGAAAATCCCATTTGCAGCAGCCAAAATAAAAATCAGATTTCATATTTGAATTCCTTGGGTCCAAATTAGGGGGTGTGCAAAGTTTCATGATTTATGGAAATGATTTGCAACCCATTTTTCAAATGGACTTTAAATGACAAAGAATTCAAACACACATTTGAATTTGGATGAAACTTGCCCAATTATCCAAATGCCTCTCAGATTTAAACTTCCACAATTGAATTCCATCAATATTCAAATTTGGGAGATATTTTAGAATAGATAAGGAGGACTGACATGTGGGACCCAAATGTCGTTGAGTGGACTGAATATTGCAAAAGATCTTCAGTACACAGTCCTCATTTGATTTCCTCCCACGCGAAGCAACGGCCGAAGCCGACCTCCCTCCGCTCGACATCGAGCTCAGCCGGTAGCCACCTCCTGGTATAATTTCGTCGCGCTGGAGAGCGGCCTGGGTGCCTTTATACACTGCCGTGCTCCCATTCTCCCTCATCACCGAAGCCTCGGCTTGTTCTTCCTCCTCGCGCAAGAATAACCGACCAAGCGCTGCCGCCGAGCTCTCGGTCGATCGGCCATCACCTAGCCCGCGTGGGGACTTCAGCTAAGCAGCAAAACCACACAACAGAAACCTCCACGATCTCCTCGCGCCATCACTGAAGGAGTTCGTGCTCTCCACACCGAGTTCAACCAGTTTCCGCGGCAGCCGTCACCCCACAGCGACGGGGTGCTCTCGTGGGCAGCACCACAGAGCAGGTTTCACGACCAAACGGTGCCACCGTGGGACGCGTGAGGTCTCCGTGCAGCTTCCACCCGAAGCACAAAGCCTGTCTTCGCCTCTGGTCGACGAATTTCGGAAATCTCCTCCGGCCGGTGAAAACTGACCCGCGGGTATGAATCCGTGAAATTCTCGAGTTACATTCGTTTTGAGCATTTCAAATTGCACACACGGGACGTAGACTTGCTTATCAACAACTTTCCTTTTGGAACCTAGCTAGAAACCCGCTCTGCACGACGTGATTTTGATCTTTCTAACGGCGGTTGTGGTAGAGACCATCGGGTGCACGGTGAACCCTAAGTTAGAGCCATCTCCGAGCTATTTTCTTTCCATGTCAATGATTCCTAGCGTCCGCCGGTGCTCTAGAGCTTGGAAACCGAAGCCTAGAAAGCTTAGGGCGTCGGGGTGACGCCACCGGACTTCGTCCAAACCGTTGTGCCGTCGCGGGCTAGTTTGGGGGCCCTGCCAGCTTGAGCAAACCCCACCAGCGTGTACCTCACGTGGAATTAGGGGCTGGCGGCAAGTTTCAAGCGTTAGGGGTGGCCGGACGACCGGTTCCGGGGCTTCTACGGCGAGCCCAGCGGCGGGATCGCGCGGGAGCTGGAGGTTGAAGACGACCTCGCCGGTCCCGCCTGTCAGCGACTCAGGAGAGAGGGGCCGGATTCTCTGTAACACGGGATCAACTTTGACAGCGTTGGAAACGATTTTGTCGCCCGTGCGGCACTCTCTCAGCAGCTGACACGTGCCCCTTGGTCCCACAGTCAGTTTAAACATTTCTCGGATTTATTCAAATTCCAGATTTTTCCCCAAACTTTAGAAGAGCATAACGTTTGCTAGGAACCTCCAAATTTAGTGATTCAAATTGGGTTAGATTCAGATTGACAAACTCTATCCAAATACGCAACCCAATTTGTATGAAAGTCTTTATTTAATTCTGGAAAATTCTTTAAAACATTTCAGAAAAAGAATTTTAGAGGGAGTTTGGTTTATCCAAAAATAATCAAATTTTGCCAGAATATTCTTTAGGGTGTTATTAGACTCCTGTAAAAGTTTCAGTTCATTTGGAATTGAATTGATCAGGGTAATTCAGATTGTAAGTTCCTGTATTCAAATGAATACAGAAACATTTTCAGAGAATTTCCAAAACTTGTAAATTCAGTTCTGGGCAATTATTAGCTCCAAAAATCCTAGGAAAATTCATGCAAACTCTACGAACTATAATTGAAATTGTGGTTCACTGAGTTTGACATGAACATGGATGTTACCTCAGAATTAATTCATCTTTGACTAAACTCTTAGAGAATTATTTTGAATAAACCACTCCATGAAAAGTGCTAAATTTTGGTCCAGAGGACTTTCTTGTGACAAGGAACTCACAGGAAAATTCCCAGCTCCATTGGAGCTATGGATCACCACTGTCATGTGTAATCTCTTAAGGTGATCAACACTTAAGTGGGAAAAGCACTTAACATGTGATCTTAGTGTTAAGCCCAACCAAAATCACTAGCACCATTGTCATTTTAAATTCTTAAACAGAGTTCCAGTTTTAAAACTGTCCTTAGATCTTATTAGCAAAAGCTTTTCAATTAAATACATATGCATGAACATATTGTGTAGCATATACGTGAAGAAGGTAAGAAGGACTTGAAGTGAAGATCAAGGAGGGAGGAAAACAAGTGATCAAGCTCCAAGTGATCGTCACTAACTGATTGTAACCTTAGTCACCTGCAAAACAGGCAAGCCCCAGTTTGCATTTAACCAGTTTTATAAAGCATTTTCATTTGTAGAGATCATAGCTTTGCATCATTGATTGCAGTAAGTCTAGATGATATTGAAAACCCCACTTGCATGACCAGAAATACCTAAGAAAGAAAGGGTATAATAGCACCTCCTCGAGTGGATTTGGCTATTCTAATTGTTAGTAGGAAAGGTCCGGCAGAAGTCGAGTAGTTGGAAGCTACTCGCGAGTCTAGGGCTGGTTTACTCGGAACGGGTCCAAATTAGAAAAGATGAGGAAAGTTCACACATAAGAAATGGAGACCGGGCATGGAGGTTTAGATGCAGCAGGTTGCAGGCCGTGCGTGCATAGCCCTGCCTGTGTCGGTTAAGGCCCGTCCGTGCTTGGCCCTGTTGGACAAGTTTGAGTTGTGTACCGGGCGCATACTGGCTATATGGGACCCAGGAAACCGATGTACCTTGGGAGATCCATAGTGGAACTTTTCCAACTGCGTTAGGCTTTTGGCGTCAGGGTAGCAGGAGGTACCTCGCTTAAGAACATACCACTGCGGGTATGTACCTTGAGGGAGCTTGCATACTCGGGGCAGTTGGACTGCGTCCAATGTGGAAGATCTTGGGAAAGGTGGCCGCGTACAACGTCAGTCGAGGTTGCTGCCGGCAACTCGGAGTACGGGTGTACGTGTCGTGTAGTCCGGGCATGTACTGATTCGAATCACCGTTGCTCGCGGTTATATGAGCATACTTGCCCACTGTGTCTTGACGTAGTAAGAACTGAACTGGTTATCTTTTGAACATGATAAGGCTGTGCTATAACTTGTATTGCAACCATGATTGAATTAGAGATAGGCTCATTAAACTTTACTTTCACTTTGTGCAAGGAGCATCGCAACAAAGCATTTCTTGTTTGATTGTGGAGTTGCGATGCTTTTCGGCTCAAGGTCCCCACAATGAGGCTTAAAATTCTGAAAGTTAAGGATTAACGTTAGGCGAGTCCTTTATGCAAATCTAGCCGACCCAATTGCAACCGTCGTGCATGTAGAGTTTCTTGTTTAGGAGAGACGGGTCAGACTTGCTGAGCCTATGTGCTCACGCTTGCTATATAAGTGGTTTTGCAGGTTAACATCGGTGCTGAAAAGAAGCTTGTCCGGTGAGACTCCGAGACTTCCGAGTCAGGAAACACATGGAGAACCCAGCCGCTGCTGCTTGTCTTCGTGTTGCTAGCGAGAGGAGTCCTCGGGCTGGACTTCATCTCGAGTGCTCTTAGTTATTCGACGTGAGTTGTTATAGACTTCCGCTGTAGCTATTTGATGTAAATTATTTACAAAGAAAAATTGTAAGCTTCCGCTATTGTTTTATGTAATACATTGTTCCTCATATGTGTGCTGTTGGATGCCGCACAACACGGCACCACCCAATGCGATTCCCGGGCGAGTGGCCTGTCTCGGTTGACGGGGCCGTCTCATCTTCAGTCGGTTGAACTGCTGGTTAAGCTGACAGGTGGGCCCCCCTTCCATTTTAACCTCTGAAATTAACTTTGTCCCACTGCTCTAAACAGTAGATCCACTAATAACCTCTGAAATTTGAATTATCTACCAAATGCCCATTTGAAGTTGATAGAATTCAAATTGTGAAGTGTTTGAATATATTTACAGCACATATGCAGTTTGAAATTCAAATTGAATTGAATTTGCTAAAATTGTCTCATGTCAAGATCAACTCCAAATGGAGTGAAAATTGGTGGGTGAGCTCACAAAAATGTTCTGAGTGTGAATATGGATCCCACTTTTGAATTCATGGGATAAAAGGAGTTTGAATTTGAATTTGGGTTCAAACTAGCCTCTTTGTAATTATACCCAAAAATACCTCAAAAAGGTTTTGGATTTGGGTGAAATTTGGCATGAGCATTCCTAGCAAGGTGTAGGAGTTTTTCATATGCTCAGCCCCTATATGATGCATGTGTGAAATACCACTTTTGCATTTTGTGAGTTTATCCTCTAATGACCATATTGATTGTGGTTACTTGCTCTTCAAATGTGTTCATAAGTTGTCCTCAAATGTGGTGTGTGTGGTGTGATGAACACTTTGGATGTGTCCAAAAACTTAGGCCCTTACATTCCTCCCCCTTAAAAGAATCTTGTCCCGAGATTATAAGGTAAAAATGAGAGAGAGGACGGTGGGAAATTGCCATATGTGCGACGTGAAAAAGTTGGGGTAGTTAGCGCGAAGAAATCCTTCGCTCTCCCATGTCGCTTTATCTACGGAGTGATTACTCCATAGAACTTTGTAGATCCACAACGTACGGTTGCGTGTGGTTCAGGCCTTTTCATCAATTATCTGAACTGGTTCCTCCCGATACGTGAGATCCGGTTTCAGTTCTTCAATATCCCGCAGCTGAATGGTAGTTGATAGCTTAAGACACTTCCTCAGCTGAGAAATGTGAAAGACATCGTGCACACCGGACAGTGTCGCCGGTAATTCCAGCCGGTATGCAACTGATCCACATCTTTCCACAATCTGAAATGGACCGATGAATCGGGGTGCCAACTTTCCTCTCACCCCGAATCTGTTTACGCCCTTCATTGGAGACACACGTAGATACACGTGATCCCCGACTTCGGATTGTAACAGGCGTCTTCTCCGGTCCGCATACTGTTTTTATCGGGATTGGGCGGCCTTTAGGTTTGCTTGAATCAGCCGAACCTTTTCCTCCGCATGGTTGACAAGATCAATCCCGAAGGTGACCCTTTCGCCAGACTCACACCAATTCAGCGGTGTGCGGCATTTTCTTCTGTATAGCGCCTCATAGGGCGCCATCTTGATGCTGGCTTGGTACCCATTATCGTACGAGAACTCGGCAAACGGTAAGTGATCATCCCAATTCTTACCGTGGTTGATAGCACAAGCTCGTAGCATATCCTCTAGAATCTGATTTACCCGCTCGGTTCGCCCATCTGTCTGCGGGTGGTACGCTGAACTACAGATCAGCTTCATCCCCAACGCAGCATGTAGCTTCTCCCAAAAATGGGACATAAATAAAGTGCCCTGATCCGATATGATGGTGCGGGGTACGCCGTACAAGCATAGGATCCGTGTGATGTACAATTCAGCATACTTCTTGGCGTTGTAGTTGGTGTTGACTGGGATAAAATGGGCAACTTTGGTGAGCCAATCGACGATCATCCACACGGAATCATGCTTTTGAAATGTGGTGGGTAAACCGACGATGAAGTCCATGCTAACATCTTCCCACTTCCAGGCAGGAACGCCCAGTGGTTGTAGCAGTCCCGGTTTTCTCATGTGGTCTGCCATCACCCTTTGACATGTATCGCATTCAGACACGTACTTTGTGATCTCCCGCTTCATTCGTGTCCACCAAAACTTGTTTCTGAGTTCTTGATACATTTTTCTGCTGCCGGGGTGAATAGAAAACTTTGACAAGTGAGCCTCATCAAATATTTTCTTCCGTAACTCCGGGTTACGGGGTACGACAATCTGGTCCTTGAACCATAGGACGCCGTCTCCGTCTTTCCGAAAACATTTCAGCTCCCCACTTTCTACATGTCTCCGCAAATGTGACATGCCCTTGGCATGTTTCTTAGCTGCCACTATTTCTTCATGGATGGTGGGGATCAAAGCTAAGTTGTAGAGAGCTTCATATGGAATCACATGCAATGGTGGCTTGCTCTCTTTCAACGGTGTGATGGTCAGATTGTTGACGTGTGACTTGCGACTCAGCGCATCCGCCACTACCTTTGCTTTGCTGGGGTGATAATGGATCTCTATTTCATAATCCTTTATCAACTCTAACCATCTTCGCTGCCTCATGTTCAGCTCTTTCTAAGTGAATATGTACTTGAGGCTCTTGTGGTCGGTATATAAATGCATGAGGTTACCAAGTAGGTAGTGCCTCCACATTTTGAGTGCGAGTACCATGGCAGCAAGCTCTAAGTCATGAGTTGGATAATTCTGCTCATGTTTTCTGAGCTGCCGTGATCCATACGCGACCACCCTTTGGTTTTGCATCAGCACACATCCGAGCCCGATGCCGGATGCATCGCAGTACACATCGAACGGTTTTGTTGTGTCTAGCTGCGCCAAAACTGGTGCTGATGTTAGGTGCTTCACTAATGCCTTGAACGCTGCTTCAGATGATGGACTCCAAACATATTTGGTAGCTTTCTTCAGCAGCTCAGTCATAGGCTTTGCAATCTTTGAGAAGTTCGGAATGAACCGCTGATAATATCCCGCGAGTCCGAGGAAACTCCGTACCTCGTGAACAGTTCTCAGGGACTTCCAATTCAGCACTTGTGTGATTTTACTCGGGTATACAGCGATGCCCTCCGCTGAGATAATATGCCCGAGAAAAGGCACCTGCGATATCCAAAATTCGCACTTGCTGAATTTTGGTATAGTTGGTGATCCTGCAGCCGTTGCAAGACTATACGCAGATGCTCCATGTGTTCTTCCTCCGACTTGGAATATACCAATATGTCATCGATGAAGACCACGACAAATTTGTCCAGCTCTGGCATGAATATCGAGTTCATCAAGTACATGAAGTGAGCTGGAGCATTGGTGAGACCGATGGACATGACCAGGTACTCATAGAGTCCGTACCTCGTCGAGAACGCCGTCTTCAGAATATCCTCAGCCCGTATCTTAATCTGATGGTGTAACACCCTCGAATTAATTTCCATGCATTGCATACATTTTTCATGTAGAGAAACATTATAAAAGAAGTAATGGAGAGGGGCAATGAAGAAATGGAGAATGGGACATAGAAATGGAGAGGGGAATGTAGAAATGGAGAGGGGAATGTATAAATGGAGAATGGGACATAGAAATGGTGAGGAATGGGAAAAAGATAGCTTAAATGAGCCATTTCCAATTTCCCCAAATTTTTCCCCAAAATCTCCCAATTCCACAATTCCCCAAAAAGGGGAATTTTTTCCCCACATTTGCGGAATTTAATCCCCATTGCTGCCGCACCAAATCAAAAGGGGATTAGTTTGTTAAGATTAAGTTCCAATTGGAGTAAGAATCCTCCCTCTCCCCCCCTTATAAATAGAACCCAAACCCCCCTTCGGCCGCAGCCCCCCTCCTCTCCCCCCCAAGTCGGCGACTTGGCTCGCCCCCCCTCCCCCCAACTTGCCGAGTTGGCACCCCCCCCCGCCCCTCGCAAGAGTTTGGTTGCCGTCGAGCCCCGCCGTCGAGCCCCGCCATCGAGCCCCGCCGTCGAGCCCATTGTCGAGACCCGCCGATGAGCCCTGTCATGCCTCGCCGTCGTCAGAAAAGAACCGATGATCTGTCCTGCCCTAATCTTCCATAGAAAAATTCTTCGCTGCTGACATTGCTAGAAGGAAGGTCCTGCCACCAAAAGGAAGTGAGATAGGTCCCCATTACCCATCCTGCGACATCGCCGCTGTTTCTACGCATCCGTTTCCTTCGCCCCCTTTGAACAGAAACTTTTTCGTGTGGACAGATCACGTTTTGAATGATTTTTGACGGTGGAATTGATCTAGATCTTGAGTCAAGATCATCACCACGTCCACACTTCATCCCAGCACCCTTATTCATCATAAAACCCCATTAAAGCCTGTTAAAATATGCAAGAACACATACAAACTGGTTTAATAAAACAGCACCATAGGATTTGCATTCATCTACCCCATTGCATCTTGAGTAAAGTTTGTGCATGATGTTTGATTGCTGTAAATTTTGTATGTGCGTGGTCGTGAGTAGAAGGACAAGATCAAGAAGCCATTTATGAGGATCTACAACACCAAGACTTCGAGACGCTTGAACAGCAAGAACCACGGGAGCAAGGCAAGTACCCCTTGACCATATTGATCCCATGTTTTGAAACTGTTTTGTTTGCGAAAACGTGTATGCTTGAGTCAATTTGATGGGACACCCTTTTATAGGAGTTTACTAGTTTTGTTAACCATCCTTGTCGCCGGGAAAGTTGATGAGTCATCTATGGTCGTTTTTCCTTTTTGCTCCGCTTAATCTACGGGATACGGGAATCTGAATTAAAACATATTTAGCTACTGCACTCATATGAATAATGATGATGAGAACTTGATGATGTTAATGAGAATAGAATCGGGGAGATCTAGGCAATCTTGGTTCGTGGATGTTGCTGAATTAGATGGTGGTTTACTTGCCGTAGATCTAAGGACCGGTTCATGCCAACACATGCCAGGAAAACAGTGCCACCACAAGACCAAATATGGGTGCAGCTTAGCTGACT
This sequence comes from Neostapfia colusana, assembly GCA_030760725.1. Taxonomy (NCBI): domain Eukaryota; kingdom Viridiplantae; phylum Streptophyta; class Magnoliopsida; order Poales; family Poaceae; genus Neostapfia; species Neostapfia colusana. The sequence goes on along the minus strand of JASWHV010000005.1, from coordinate 29,436,542 downwards.
AATTAGGTGTGTTGCTAGCCTGTTATGGACCATGGATGGCGTGGGGAATGGGAGTCGAGAGGGACTGCCCTGGGAACTGCATGGCACAAGGGGGGGGGGCGTGGGTGGGAGAATATTGATTCGACCCTGTCGGTGAAACCTCAGTGAGTCCATATATCTAGTAGCCCCTTTGTAAAGGCTATTTTCTGATCTCTTGGCCATACACCGACGGTTGTGTACTTGTATAATGGAGGTTCTGTAGTCGCCGACGGGTGATGAAATCACGAACTTGTGGGTAAAGTGGTGCCACCTCTACAGAGTGTAAAACTATCGTGATAGCCGTGCTTCCGGTCACAAGCACCTTGCCAACTCACATGATTAGAGGGAAAACATGGGATGGATATTCGGTATGGTTATGGTATGGTAATTGGGAGTGGTTTTGGGACTGTTTTGAGTCATGACATTGAGTTTAGTTTCGGTTATATGAATATGAGATGGTTATGAATATTTATGAGCATGAGATGAACTTGAGAAAGATTAATGGATGATTGAGACTTGATAAATGGTGAATTATGGTGAAAGAATAATGATGAAAGAATGTTGCTGATTACTTGGTTATATTGGGATTTAATACATCTAGACTTAGTTGCTGTTTTTACCATGTTTGTGAAATAAAATTTGCTTGCTGCAATGAGCCTTTTTACTCCATACCTTGTTGTAAGGTACATGTCATACTTTTCCCGCACTTGCTGAGTACGACATGTATTCACCCTTGCATTACCACATAAACATCAGCTACAGGAGATGAGTACTTCGAGGACCATGTGGAGTACTAGGCGTGTGAACTACCGTCAACATGCCTGTGGAGTTGAAGATTGGAGCCTGCTGTTTTAGTCACTTGCCGCTGTCGTTTTGAGACTTCCGCTGCAACAATAAGTTAAATATTCATGAGTGAAACATTGAATCATTGTAATAAAGTAATTAAACACTATTTATTCGTGGTTATATTCTGAATTCAGTTTGTGGATTACATGTGTATGTGTGATGAACATCCTGGGCACACATATGCATTCACTTGGTTCTATTTTCGGAACTGGGTGTCACAGATTGGTATCAGAGCCACGTTGACCGTAGGACGCAAGCCTAGGTAGAATGGACACTCTAAAACACATAGGCACACCCCTCTGAACTACTATTTTCGAAAATTGTTTGCTGCTGCACTTTACTTGTCAATTCAGCCACCGCAAAGTGCTATTTTCAGCCCCTCTTTTTCTCTTCTTTTGGAAAGCAACACTTTTGCTTTCTTGCTTCATAGATTCTGAAGTTTTTTGAGTTATTTTCTTCATCTATAAAGTGTCTCATGTCTTAATTATAAGATGGTGGTGACTAGGAGCACAGCACGCATAAGGACTCGTCCACCACCATCGGGAGTGCACTTAACCCCATTGAGGTGTCCAATTGACCGTATTGGGAGGAGGTGAAGATGGAACCTCATGATGAAGAGGAAGTCAATAGCTCTATGCATGAGGAAGAAGATCTGGAAGAGGTGGAACCATTCGAAGACAATATGGAGGATGATCCCCAAGAACGACATTGGTACGCACCTCAGGAGGAATTTCACGCGGGCTTACACCCCGTGGAGCCTCATGAAGCTATGTCGGGAGGAGATGAATCCAAAGAGGAGCCACCACTTGCTGAGACCAATCATGAAGGTGATGACCGGGCCAACCATTCAGTTCAAGAATTTTGGTCCGACGGAATGGAAGGAGGACACATATCTAGGGAGCTCAAAGAATTTCTGGATTGCTGCAGCTTATACCCGGAATATCTTCTCAAGAAAGTCCCTCGTCTCGGACATGAAGAGTGGAAGGCTGAAGTAACCATCCTATCTAACGGTAGGGTTGTCACCCGGCACTTTTTGCACCCACATGGAGAGCAACATAGGCATAAGCTATCGATGATGCTTCATGGGATGCACTCACCGGACTGTGCTACACCTTCCGTGAGCAGCTTGAGGACACCACATTTGAGCTGCACCCGTATCCGAAGAGTGGTGCAAGGAAGATCATTGGACCCCATGTAGGAGCTCTTTCCAACCCACAAGCTGCTTACAAGTCTCAGAGGTTGCTCGTGGAGTTAGGAAACCGCTACGCAAGCGCACAAGAAGAGATCCGTTACCTCCGCAAGATGCTGTACTTGCTGGAAAAACAGGAGGAGACTCGTGCCAACGCGGGAACAAATGGAACACCAGCGTCATCTAACCCTACATGGACTACCGACTCACCATGGAGTGCGCCCATGTATGGACCACCCCCATCACACGGCGAGAACAGCACCGGTTCTCACGATTAAGTTTAGGTTTCCTTTGAATAAAGCTGTAATAGGAACATTTAGATTGTAGTAGCTTGAATAAGAGTGGTGCACTGAACTTTTGTGATGATTGCTTGTGTTTGTGTGCTGATGCGAGTTGTGGGATGCTTCGGCGAATGTCCACATCCACATATAGTGGAGAGATGTGAGACGCTTTGGCACGTGATCACATCCTCATATAGGCTGAAATTAATAAAAGAAGTTGCTTAGTCTCATATATCTTGATGCATATAGTTGGGAAATCTCTTTTTTCAATTCTGCGTTCTATTCCGAGAGTAAGCATTAAAATAAGGGGGTTGACTTTCTTGCCAACCTTATCATCTTAGATTCCCAAGGGATTGACATAATACTTGGAATGCACTGGTTAAGCAAGCACAATAGAATGATTCAATGTTCTCAGAGGATCATGCAGTTGACGAGTGAGCACAGTACTCGTATTGAGTTCGAGGCAGCCCAACCTACAACCGAGAAGGCAGTGCTGAACCACATCGAAGAAGCGACATCGGAAAGCATTCCGGTGGTTCAAGAATATTCAGATGTTTCCTGGAAGAACTTCCAGGTATGCCACCCGGGACGTTGAATTTGCCCTAGAACTGCACCTATAGCGAAAAGGCCGTATAGGATGCTCGCTAATGAACTAGTGGAGCTTAATAAGCAAATTCAGGAGCAGCTAGAAAAGGGTTTTATACTCCCAACCTCGTCACCATGGGGAGCCCCCGTGCTCTTCGTAGACAAGAAGGACGGGACCCAAAGGATGTGTGTGGATTATAGGTCTCTCAATGAGGTGACGATCACAAACAAATACCCGCTGCCTCGTATAGAGGACCTGTTCGACCAAATGAAAGGTGCCCTAATTTTCTCCATGATTGATCTTCGGTCGGGATACTTCCAGCTGAAGATTAAGCCCTCCGACATACCCAAGACTGAATTTCGAACACGGTATGGTTCATATGAATATACCGTTATGTCTTTTGGGTTAACGAATGCACCCGCATACTTTATGTACCTCATGAATAAGGTCTTCATGGAGTACTTGGACAAGTTCGTCATGGTTTTCATCGATGATATCATGGTGTATTCAAAAAGCGAGGAAGAATACGAAGAACACTTGAGGTTGACGTTGCAGAAACTGCGAGAGCATCAATTGTATGCCAAGTTCAGAAAGTATCAATTTTGACTAAAGGAGATATCGTTCCTAGGCCACATCATCTCCAAGGGAGGAGTATCGGTTGATCCCGGAAAAGTGGGAGATGTTTTAAATTGGAACCAACCGCAGAATGTGAGAGATATTCGGAGTTTCCTTTGGATGGCTAGATACTACCGCCTGTTCACCAAGGATTTCTCCAAAATAGCGAAGCCTATGACTGAATTTCTAATGAAGGGAAAAGCATTTCAGTTGACACCATTGTGGCAAGAAAGCTTTGAGGACCTCAAGAAGAGACTAACCACAGCACCGGTTTTGGTATTGCCGGACGTGAGCAAGAGTTTTGACATATATTGTGACGCATCAAGACAAGGGCTTGGATGTGTGCTCATGCAAGAAGGACAAGTGGTAGCCTATGCGTCAAGATAACTAAAGAAACATGAGCTGAATTACCCCACACATGACTTGGAACTTGCATCTGTAGTACATGCCTTGATGATTTGGAGGCATTATATCCTTGGTCATCGATGTGAGATCTATACAGATCACAGAAGCCTCAAGTATATATTCACGCAAAGGGATCTGAATTTGAGGCAACGTCGATGGTTGGAACTCATCAAGGATTATGATGTTGGAATCAACTATCACCCCGGAAAGGCCAATGTAGTAGCTGATGCATTGAGCCAAAAGGGAGCATGTCATCAACTCACGGTTTGGGAGCTGCCACCCGAGCTGCGCAAGGAGTTTGAACGGTTATATCTCGGGTTCTTGAACGAGACAGAGGTGATAGAACTCAACTCCTCGCTGGAACAAGAGATATGAGATGGCCAAGCAATGGATTAGGAAATCAAGGAAATCAAGGGAAGAATCCTACAAGGCATAGAAAAGGATTTCAAGGAAGATGAGAAAGGCACGCTTTGGTTAGGGAAAAGGATTTGTGTGCCTAACGTGAAGCACATCCGCGACAAGATATTAAAGGAGGCACATGACTCACCTTATTCCATACACCCCGGCTGTACAAATATGTACAAGGACCTGAAAACTTGCTATTGGTGGGATGGTATGAAAAGGGACATAGCTGAATATGTTGCCTTATGTGACATGTGCCAACGGGTGAAGGCCAAACATCAAAGACCCGCTGGACTGTTGCAGCCATTGAAAGTACCCGAGTGGAAGTGGGAAGACATCAGCATGGATTTCGTTGTTGTATTGCCACGTGCTCGGTCTGGTTACGACTCCATTTGGGTTATTGTGGACCGATTGACGAAAACAGCCCATTTCCTTCCTGTTAGGACCACGTACCGCGTCGCAGAACAAGCTGAGCTGTATATGGAACAAATCGTCTGTCACCATGGAGTTCCTAAGAGGATAGTTTCAGATCGAGGTTCTCATTTTACCTCTAGGTTCTGGAAGAAACTGCATGAAGCCATGGGTACACGACTGAATTTTAGCTCCGCTTATCACCAACAAACCGACAGGCAAACTGAGAGGACAAATCAAATTTTGGAAGACATGTTGAGAGCTTGCGCCTTGAAACATGGGCGTAGTTGGGATAGGAGCTTGCCGTACGCTGAATTCTCGTACAATAAAAGCTACCAAGCCAGCTTGAAGATGTCACCTTTCGAAGCATTGTATGGTAGAAGGTGTAGAACGCCGCTGTTCTGGAATGAGACCGGAGAGAGTCAAGTGTTTGGACCCGAAGTGCTGCAAGACACTGAGAAGCAAGTCCAAACGATAAGAGAAAACTTGAAGGCTGCTCAGTCACGACAAAAAGGTTATGCGGACACTAGGCGAAGAAAATTAACCTTCGAAGTGGGAGACTTCGTGTATCTTAAGGTATCGCCTATCCGAGGCCAACGACGGTTCAACATCAAGGGCAAGTTAGCACCTCGCTACATCGGGCCATTCAAGATTTTGGACAAACGAGAAGAAGTTGCATATAACCTAGATCTGCCAACACACCTCCCCGACGTGCACGACGTGTTTCACGTATCCCAACTCAAGAAATGCTTAAGAGTACCGGAAGAACAATTACCGATGTATGAGCTCGATCTTCAAGAGGATTTGACCTACACGGAGCACCCCATCAAAATTTTGGACGTGAAGGAAAGGGTCACAAGGAACAAAATGATCCGTTGGTGCAAGGTACAGTGGAGCCATCACACAGAAACCGAAACTACATGGGAGCGTGAGGAAGACCTCAATGCAGAATTCCCTCATCTATTCTCTGCTCTATCGAATCTCGAGGGCGAGATTCAGTTTAAGGGGGGTAGGTTTGTAACACCCTCGAATTCATTTCCATGCATTGCACAAATTTTTCATATAGAGAAACATTATAAAAGAAGTAGAAATGGAGAGGGGTCATGAAGAAATGGAGAATGGGACATAGAAATGGAGAGGGGAATGTAGAAATGGAGAATGGGACATAGAAATGGAGAGGGGAATGTAGAAATGGAGAATGGTACATAGAAATGGTGAGGAATGGGAAAAAGATAGCTGAAATGAGCCATTTCAAATTTCCCCAAAATTTTCCCCAAAATCTCCCAATTCCCCAATTCCTCAAACAAGGGGAATATTCCCCACATTTGGGGAATTTAATCCCCCTTGCTTCCGCACCAAATCAAAAGGGGATAAGTTTGTTAAGATTGAGTTCCAATTGGAGTAGGACTCCTCCCTCCCCCCTTATAAATAGAACCCAAATCCCCCCCTTTTGGCCGCAGCCCCCCCTCCTCTCCCCCCAAGTCGGTGACTTGCCCCCCCCCCAACTCGCCAAGTTGGCACCCCCCTGCCCCTCACCAGAGTTTGGTCGCCAGTGAGCCCCGTCGGTGAGCCCCGCCGACGAGTCCTACCGTCGAGCCCCGCCATCAAGCCCCACCGTCGAGCCCCACCGTCGAGCCCCGCCATCGAGCCCGTTGTCGAGACCCGCCGACGAGCCCCGTCACGCCTCGCCGTCGCAGGAAAAGAGCCGACGATCTGTCCTGCCCTAATCTTCCATAGAAAAATTCCTCGCTGCTGCCATTGCTATAAGGAAGGCCCTGCCACCAAAAGGAATTGAGGTACGTCCCCATTACCCATCTTGATGTTTCCAGGGGTCCTGATATTCCGAAAGGTTCTGATAACTCTCGATTTGGTGGAGACTTGACACAAATCGATCCGGCTTCCTAACAACACGTTCTGAACCCTGCAATCGCAGCACCGCGTCTCCTCAGGTTATCAACCGATACTGCGCGGTTGACCTTGCCAAGAAGGCTAATCCTTGCCTTTGAATCAAAGAACACAAGCAAGAACAAGAAAGAATGCAACCAAATTGCTGAAAGATATGAAGCACTCAAGTTGGGGTCTCACAAACCAATGAACGGCGAAACTGTTCTTGACAGAATAATCTAAGCAAAACCCGCTGTTTGTGACAGTGGCTAGGGGGTATAAAGGAGGTGGACGATGACCAGGGGGTGCTGGGGTCGTGACCTAATCTTAAGACTCGTACATAATGGACTTGGACTCGATACAAGGCCCAATGGCCCAACAAGGTGATGCAACACCCTGACAGACTCTAAACTTTATATTGTTTCGAAGTTTCCCGTCTACTCCAAGTGAATTTTGATGTGGGGCCAGTTCCATTAGAAAGTTTATCCTCTCAGATTTCCGTGCATATGTAGAACGTCAAAAACAGAGTCCGTATGCCTCCTGTGCATCCATTTTAAGTTGGACTGCTCTTGGGCCCGAGTTGGACTCGAGTTTGAGTTGGGCTCGGTGTCTAACTTCTTGTTGGCGTATTTTCTGGTCCTCCACGCCTCCAAACCCCTCTCCATGTATCTCCATGTCCTCTCCATGGTTCCTAATCATAATTAATCCATTAGGTAGCAACATACTCTCAAAATTCACATATAAAGAATTGTTCAGGAACGAGCTCACCTCTAAATTCAATTGTCGTGCTCGAGCTCTAGTAATTGGACCTTGCATGTCTACCATGTGAGTGTTGTGTATATCTGCAGGAGAGATATCCACATCATCCTCCCCCTCTTGCATTGGAGTCGTCCTTGACTCAAGCTCATCTTCTTCTCCAAAATATGGTCTCAAATCTGAAATGTTAAAGGTGGGACTAACCCCAAACTCGGGAGGCAACTCAAGTTTATATGCATTATCATTAATCTTCTCAAGTATTTTAAAAGGACCATCAGCTCTAGGTATCAATTTAGACTTTCTCAGTTCTGGAAATCTATCCTTTCTCAAGTGTAACCAAACTAAATCACTCGGTTCGAGTCTAACTTCCAGCCTACCTTTACTACCAGCAATTCTATATTTTTCATTCATCTTTTCAATATTGTGTTTAGTGGTCTCATGAATTTTCAAAATAAAATCAGCACGTTCCTTTGCATCATTATGAGTTCTCTCACTAGTAGGTAAAGGCAAGATATCAATAGGAGCATGAGGATTGAATCCATACACTGCCCGAAAATGACTTACCTTGGTGGTAGAATGTGTTGCCCGATTATATGCAAACTCCACATGTGGCAAACATTCTTCCCACATCTTTAAATTTTTCTTCAAAACAGCTCTCAACATGGTGCCCAAAGTGCGGTTCACTACTTCTGTTTGCCCATCAGTTTGTGGGTGACATGTTGTAGAGAACAACAGTTTTGTACCCAACTTGTTCCATAGGATGCGCCAAAAGTGACTCAAAAATTTAGCATCACGATCTGAAACAATAGTAGAAGGCATACCATGCAAGCGGACAATCTCTTTGAAAAAAAGGTCGGCAATATGTACAGCATCATCACTTTTTTGACACGGTATAAAATGTGCCATCTTAGAAAAACGATCCACCACAACAAAAATGCTGTCCCTCCCCCTCTTAGTCCTAGGCAATCCCAAAACAAAGTCCATAGAGATATCCGCCCAAGGAATGGAAGGAGTGGGAAGAGGCATGTATAAACCATGTGGGTTCAAACGGGACTTAGCTTTCTGACATGTGGTGCAGCGAGCCACAAAATGCTCTACATCTCTCCTCATCTTTGGCCAAAAGAAATGTGTGGCCAGAACATCCTCCGTCTTCTTTGCGCCAAAATGGCCCATCAAACCTCCACCATGTGCCTCCTGTAATAACAAAAGACGAATGGAACCAACTGGAATGCATAGGCGGTTAGCTCTAAACAAGAATCCATCATCCAATACAAATTTATTCCAGGTATGACCTTTTCTACAATGCAGCAACACATCTTTAAAATCAGCATCAAGAGCATATTGTTCTTTAATTGATTCAAGTCCAAAAATTCGACAATCAAATTGGGACATCATATTATATCGTCTAGACAATGCATCAGCAATCAAATTATCCTTCCCTTTCTTATGTTTAATGACATAAGGAAAAGACTGAATAAATTCAATCCATATTGCATGTCTACGATTCAGATTATTTTGAGAACGAATATGCTTTAGCGATTCATGATCAGAATGAACAACAAATTCTTTAGGCCATAAATAATGACACCATGTCTCTAAGCATCGTACGAGAGCATAAAATTCTTTATTATATGTGGAGTAATTCAGGACAGGACCATCAAGTTTTTCACTAAAGTATGCAACCGGTTTACCACCTTGCAGTAAGACACCACCAATGCCAACTCCACTAGCATCACATTCAAGTTCAAAAGTCTTACTAAAATCAGGAAGTTGCAGCAATGGTGCGTGTGTAAGCTTGTCCTTCAAGGTGTCAAAGGACTCCTCTTGTGCTTTCCCCAATGGAACACCACACCTTTCTTAGTCTACTCATGCAATGGGGCAGCAATAGTGCTAAAATCCTTGACGAAACGTCGGTAGAAACCTGCAAGACCAAGAAAACTCCTTACTTTTGTGATGGCTTGAGGTATTGGCCAGCTCTTGATCGCTTGAATTTTCATCTCATCCACCTCAATTCCCCACGGTCCAAAAGGTTTTGGACTTGCCTCTGAATTTCCTTAGTCTCCTCGGGGTTGGTCCTATATGCAGCACGGTTTGGCAAAATTGCACCTGGAATCAAATCAATTTGATGTTCAATCCCTCTCAAAAGTGGAAGTCCTTGGGGTATCTTAGCTGGAAAAATATCCTCATACTCTTGCAACAAGTTAGTAACTGCTGGAGGCAAAGACCTAGCAATATCATCAATGGAGAACAAAACTTGTTTGCACACCAATGCACAGCAAATATCATGATCAGAAATTTTGGCAAGGTCTGATTTTGTAGCAAGCATTACACGACCCTTCAATTTAATTCCCTCAGTCTTAGAACTAGGTGTAGATCTCTCATTATTTTGTGTTAACACAGAATTAATGACTTGTTGATTTTCTGATTTAGAACTACTAGAAATTCCAGCTCTCTCCCTATCAGCTTGTACAATTTCAGCAGGAGTCAAAGGTAGCAAAGTAATTTTCTTTCCTTTATGCATAAAAGTATATTTATTACTTCTACCATGGTGTAAAGCATCCTTATCATGTTACCAAGGTCGACCCAATAAAAGTGAACACGCTTGTATGGGTACCACATCACAATCAATGGAATCAACATATGTATCAATGGAAAACGGAATTCTGCAAGTTTGTGTTACCTTAGCTCTTCCAGAATCATTCAACCATTGAATATAGTACGAATGTGGGTGTGGTCGTGTATTCAAGCTAAGCTTCTTGACCAATTCAGAACTCACCAAGTTGTTGCAGCTTCCTCCATCAATGATGACACGTGCTCGCCGGTTCTTGATGACAAAGAAAATCTGAAACAAATTATGGTGTTGTAATCTATCAAGTTGTTGTACCTGTGTGTTCAGGACCCGCTGCACAAAGATGTTCATGTAGGCTGATGTGTCTTCACTCCAAAAACATGTCCCTGATCATTGTCCGTGGCAGCTTCATCATCATTGTTGTCTTCCACATCGGAGGTGCTAATGTATCCTCCCTCTTCTGTAGCCACGTATGCCCGCTGACTAGGACAGTCTTTTTGCACATGACCAAGACCATGGCAGCGGTGGCACTGAATGCCGGAAGTGCGTCCTGTTGAAGCAACGGATGAAGCACTTTTGACGGGTACCTGCATGGAATTTTTACCCGAATCCGCAGGTCGTGCAGGTGGTGCTTTCGGTGCTGCTGAAACGTTGTTGCTGCCAGAAGAAAGCTTGGCTGCTGGTTTTGGTGAAAGGGCATCAAACCGGAATAACTTGGACGCCCCCGAAGATGTTGTCGTGCGTGGAGTGTAGGAGGCACCGCTGCTGCTCTTGTTCTTTTGTTGACGACCCTGTAACTCCTTTTCTGCAAGCATAGCAAGCTGGAACAACTGGTTGACAGTATTAAATTCCTTATAATCAACAATATCCTGTATCTCACGTCTCAACCCCACATAGAAACGACAAATTTTATCTTCAGTGTCCTCTACTACCCCACATCGTATCATACCCTTTTGAAGCTCCGCATAATAATCTTGGACAGAATTATTTCCCTGCTCTAAGTGCTGCAATTTCTTTCGTAAATCACGTTGGTAGGATGGAGGAACAAAACGATTACGCATAGCTTCTTTTAAACGTTCCCATGTATCAGGTTGTAAGCGTGTGGTACCTAGTTCATTCCACCATATTATAGCAAAATCCTTAAACTCACTAGTGGCTTGTCGAACTCTATGTTGTTCAGGAACAAGGTGGGAATTAAATTTCTGCTCAACCGTCATTTCCCAATCAAGATATGCCTCAGCATCATAAGCACCAGAAAATGAAGGTATGGAAAATTTAACTTTAGCAAAAGGGTCATCAAGAGGGCGGTTATTGTTACCACGCATGTTGTTTCCTACCATACCATGAGTGTTTTGACGAAGGCGTTGACGTAGATGTACATTCTGCGCAGCACGTGTGTCCACCTCTCCATTGACATCACACAACACGTCTTCTTCTTCTTCAAAGTTGTTGTGGTGGGTAGCATCATGGCTGAATGGTAGGTGGGTCTCCATATCATCAATCCTTCCAACTAGCGAGCTTAAGCGTTTGTCCAACCTCTCAAGGGTGTGGGTTATTCTCTGTTCAGCAAGATAATCTTTTACCCCTTGTGTGATTGCTTCCTTGACAGACTTCATCATTTGTTCTATGTAACCCTTCATCTCACTTTTCAAAACAGACTCCGTAGGATCAACATGATCTGGCATTGTTAGCAAGAATAATATAGAAAACAACAAGATTATCCCTATCAACTACTATGCAATGATGGTGGAACTCACAAAGCAATGGGTCGAGTCTTACCAAGCTCTTACAAGTTTCTTATCACAACAAGGAAAAGGATACCTGGACGACGTGATTCAGCGATTGCAAGGGTCAAAAACTTGTGCTGTTCGAAAGGATGAATGTGGAGTTTGGATGGCCAATATATGTGAGTAGCACACAATTCAATAACAGATAGTAATGCTGAATAGATGTCCAAACACTTGTCCTAGTTGCTGGCCTACTTGTGTCTTATCCCGGATGTTATGAACAAGACAGCAAGAAGTATGAATGATAAGGACAATAATTGAGCAGGAACAATTGCACTACAAGGCAAAATAACACACCCAAGTTTTGATATTTGTGTTCCTCTTCACAAATTTTCTTTTCTATATTTTTTCTTTGATTTTTTTATATCTGCCGTGAAATCAGGAGCACTAATATACACGTCGCACAAATTTTCAGCTCACTTGAAAATAAAGATGTGGACAACAGAAATTCAATATGTTTCTTTATGATTATTGTTGAGCCTTTAGATGCCAAATAATCAATCTTCCAATGTGAATCTGGGCAATGTAATTTAACCCAATGCCAAGGTTATGGCTGTTTTAAGACAGCACCACAAGATTATGTTTTTGGTGGAGCTGAATTAGAAACGGTGGTGAGAAAAAAATTGGATATGATGGTGACAACGTGTGGGATGGTGTGCGTATATCAAGGAGGATAAACTCACGTAATATGTGATGAAAACTGAAGAACAAGGATAACCCTAGCACAATGAATAGTTATGGTGATCGATTTGATAACGATTGTGGCAGCTAGGGTTTCGATGGAATGCAGCGGATGGAATAACAAAGTAGGAACAAAACACGATTAAACCAGCAACAAAACACGAACTAGGACACAAATTCAACACTACGAACTCCAAAACAGAATTGTGCAAAAGACTAAACCTGGTCTGGGATGGGGAAACCTATGACTATAATTTTTGTTGGCTTTTTCGTGGATGATAGGACGAGTTCAAGATAAACAAAACTAGGGGAAGGCGAACCTGACAGTGCACCTAAAGCTCTGATTACCACTTGATGTGTCCAGGGGTCCCGATCTTCCAAAAGGTTCTGATAACTCTCGATTTGGTGGAGACTTGACACAAATTGATCCGGCTTCCGAACAACACGTTCTGAACTCTGCAATCGCAGCACCACGTCTCCTTAGGTTATCAACCGATATTGCACGGTTGACCTCGCCAAGAAGGCTAATCCTTGCCTGCGAATCGAAGAACACAAGCAAGAACAAGAAAGAATGCAACCAAATTGCTGAAAGATATGAAGCACTAAAGTTGTGGTCTCACAAACCGATGAATGGCGAAACTGTTCTTGACAGAATAATCTAAGCAAAACCCACTGTTTGTGATGGCGGCTAGTGGATATAAAGGAGGAGTAGGATGACCAGGGGGGTGCTGGGGTCGTGACCTAACCCTAAGACACGTACATAATAGACTGGACTCGATACAAGGCCCAATGGCCCAACTAGGTGATGCAACACCCTGACAGACTCTAAACTTTTTATTGTTTCGAAATTTTCTGTCTACTCCGTGGGAATTTTGACGTGGGGAAAGTTCCATTGGAAATTTTATCCTCTCAGCTTTCCGTGCATATGTAGAACGTCAAAAACGGAGTCCGTATGCCTCCTGTGCATCCATTTTAAGGTGTACTGCTCCTGGGCCCGAGTTGGACTCGAGTTTGAGTTGGGCTCGGTCTCTAACTTCTTGTTGGCGTATTTTCTGGTCCTCCACTCCTCCAAACCCCTCTCCATGTATCTCCATTTCCTCTCCATGGTTCCTAATCATAATTAATCCATTAGGTAGCAACATACTCTCAAAATTCACATATAAAGAATTGTTCAGGAACGAGCCCACCTCTAAATTCAATTGTCGTGCTCGAGCTCTAGTAATTGGACCTTGCATGTCTACCATGTGAGTGTTGTGTATATCTGCAGGAGAGATGTCCACATCACATCTTATGACATCGCCGCTGTTTTTACGCATCTGTTTCCTTCGCCCCCTTTGAATAGAAACTTTTCTTGTGGACAGATCACGTTTTGATCGATTTTTGACGGTGGAATTGATCTAGATATTGAGTCAAGATCATCACCACGTCCACACTTCATCCCAGCACCCTTGTTCATCATGAAACCCCATTAAAGCCCGTTAAAACATGCAAGAACACATACAAACTGGTTTAATAAAACAGCACCATAGGATTTGCATTCATCTACCCCATTGCATCTTGAGTAAAGTTTGTGCATGATGTTTGATTGCTGTAAATTTTGTATGTGCATGGTCGTGAGTACAAGGACAAGCTCAAGAAGCCATCTACGAGGATCTACAGCACCAAGACTTCAAGACGCTCGAACAGCATGAAACACGGGAGCAAGGCAAGTGCCCCTTGACCATATTGATCCTATGTTTTGAAACTGTTTTATTTGTGAAAACGTGTATGCTTGAGTCAACTTGATGGGACACCCTTTTATAGGAGTTTACTAGTTTTGTTAACTATCCTTATTGCCAGGAAAGTTGATGAGTCGGGTATGGTCGTTTTTCCTTTTTGCTCCGCTTAATCTACGGGATACGGGAAGCTGAATTAAAACATGTTTAGCTACTGCACTCATATGAATAATGATGATGAAAACTTGATGATGTTAATGAGAATGGAATCGGGGAGATCTAGGCAAGCTTGGTTCATGGATGTTGCTGAATGAGATGGTGGTTTACTTGTCGTAGATCTAAGGACCGGTTCATGCCAGCACATGCCAGGAAAACAGTGCCACCACAAGGTCAAATATGGGTGCGGCTTAGATGACTAATTAGATGTGTTGCTAGCTTGTTATGGACCGTGGATGGCGCGGGGAATGGGAGTCGAGAGAGACTTTCTTGGGAACTGCATGTGTGACGCCCCTGTTCTGAGAGAGAGCCTCTCGGAACTGAGACTGATGCGTATGTGTGCGTAGGATGTTCATCACACATACACATATAATCCACAAACTGAATTTCAGAATAATACCACGAATAACAGGGTTTATTACAATGTCTCATGAGTCTTAGACTCATTCTAGCAGCGGAAGTCTTATCTTAGCAGCGGAAGTCTTATTCTAGCAGCGGAAGTCTTTATTCTAGCAGCGGAGGTCTTCTAAACTATTGCAGAAGCAACTAAGCAGCAGCAGCGGCTCCATCTCTACTCCACAGGCAAGGTTGAGGATATATTATACGCCTAATACTCCACGTGGTCTTCATAGTACTCCTCTTCTGTTGCTGATGATGAAGTAATAATGCAAGTTTGAGTACATGATGTACTCAGCAAGTGCGGGAAAATATGATATGTAGCTCACAACAAGGAAGGTATAAAAAGGCTCATTGCAGAAAGCAAAGTTTATTTCACAAAACATGGTAAAACAGCAACTAGCTTTAAGTGAATGTAATCCCAATATGTATTTAAACATCAAAATACCTCCATCATGACTCACCACTTTTCATGTCACAACCAGACATTTATTTTGCTCAACTTTTCATATGCTCATGGATACCATCTTGTATTCACTACCACCTCATCTCATATTCAATTCCGTCTCGTACCGAGACCAATGCTCATTGCCATGACTCAACAGTCATGCAACCAATCTCATTACCTGGACTCAACATGATGGACATCACTCCTGCAGATATACACAACACTCACATGGTAGATATGCAAGGTCCAATTACTAGAGCTCGAGCACGACAATTGAATTTAGAGGTGAGCTCGTTCCTGAACAATCCTTTATATGTGAATTTTGAGAGTATGTTGCTACCTAATGGATTAATTATGATTAGGAACCATGGAGAGGACATGGAGATACATGGAGAGGGGTTTGGAGGCGTGGAGGACCAGAAAATACGGTAACAAGAAGTTAGAGACCGAGCCCAACTCAATCTCGAGTCCAACTCGGGCCCAGGAGCAGTCCACCTTAAAATGGATGCACAGGAGGCATACGGACTCCATTTTTGACGTTCTACATATGCATGGAAAGCTTATAGGATAAACTTTCCAATGGAACTGACCCCACGTCAAAATCCCGTCGGAGTCGACGGGAAACTTTGAAACAATATAAAGTTTAGAGTCTGTCAGGGTGTTGCATCACCTAGTTGGGCTACTGGGCCTTGTATCGAGTCCAAGTCCATTATGTACGTGTCTTAGGGTTAGGTCACGACCCCAGCACCCTCCTGGTCGTCCTCCACCTCCTTTATACCCCCTAGCCACCGTCACAAACAGGTGGGTTTTGCTTAGTTACAATCTGTCATTGAACAGTGTCGCCGATCATCGGTTGTGAGACCCTAAATTCGTGATCAATTCAGTTTTGATTGCAACTTCTCTGTTCTTGCTTGTGTTCTTGATTGCGCTTGCAGGGATAAGCCTTCGTGGCGAGGTCATTCGTGTGACACGGGTGATAACCAATGGAGCAGTGGTGTAGTGATTGCGGGGTTTCGTTCGTTCGGAGCCTTGGATCATCAACGTCGAGATCTCCACCCAATCAAGTTTACCCTACCTCTCGGAAGATCGGGACTCATCCTCCTATCAATTGGTATCAGATTTCCAGGTTCACCGTGAGGTATACTTGTGTGCCCTTTAGATTTATTTTGTTTCAGTCCTATCGTCCACAAAAAGCCACAAAAATAATTTAGTTTCCCTGACCTACAACCCCCGCTCAACCTTTTGCACAATTTAGTTTCGGAGTCCGTAGTTCTGGGTTCGTGTCCTAGGTTGAGTCTGGTTGCTGGTTTAGATTTGTTTTGGTTCAGTTTTGTTTCTTCCATCCGCTGCCATCTACAAAAAACCAATCTACAAAAAAAATTCCATCCACCGATTCGTTTCTGTTCAGTTTCCACCACCACCAAAACCTGATTCGGGGTATCCTCCTTAAAACGGGCATAACTTTTCGCTCGTAACTCCGATTGAGGCGCATTTTTTTCCCAGAAAGGTCTCGAAAAAGTCCACATACGGTGTTTTCAAAAGAAAATTACAAAAAAATTAAGAAGGCGCTCGTTTCGAGCTCCGAAGTTCCAGCACCTGTTTTTCCAATCGCTCCTGAATTTGTGCTGATCTCATCTTTCATCGGTTTGAGCTAATACTTGGTGCTGTTTCTATTCTTGTGCCCCTGGTTGAGAAAAAATATCAAAAAAATAAAGAGAAAAAAAGGTATTGATTTCTACTAGTGCTTCAAGACAAAAACAGGAGGCTAAGGGGTTTTCTAGTTGTGCTATTTCTGTGTGAGTGCTGGATACTTGCTGATATTATCCTTGTTGTTCATCATCGTTCATCCTTGCCCTTGCTTGTTGCCACAACTGTTCTAATACATTCTTAGGCCAGCAACTAGGTGAAATTCATTGGACACTTATTCAGCATTGCTATCTATTACTAACTTGTGTGCCACATACATATACTGCATTTGAGCCTTCCAAGCTCCACCTTCTCTCGAGCAGAACAGGTAACCTTTGCAATCACACCCACTCTCTGCTTGCTTCACACCGGTCACCGTTGGCCACCTGCAGTGCTGTAAGAAACTTGTAAGAGCGGGGTAAGACGCATCTTACTGATTGATTTTCCACGCACTTCGGAGAGCGTAGTAATAGGGTTCTTCACGATCTTTTTGTCTTCGTTTGTGTTTTGTATTAACAATGACAGGAAAGAAGCCTATGGATAAGACCTCTGGTTCTACACCTCTGGATGATGATGAGTGCGTGTCCCATATGGAACTAAAGGACATGATGCGGGCAATGACCGAAGCTTTCAACAATTACCAGACCACTACAACAGCCACCTTTCCGAGGCTCCATACAAGTGTTGCTGGTCTGACCACACGGTTTTACGAGATGGAGACTCGTCTTCCCCAATAAGCTACACCCTCTTCATCCTTTATGGTGATGCACATGCTCACTATGACACAGAGGATGACTTCAATAACGATGAGGTTGACGCACAACAGCGCCGTCGCCCTCAACGAAATCGTCAAGGTATGGGAGGTAGACCTCGTCCTCATGCTCCTGAACAAGATAATGATCCTTATGCTAAGATTAAGTTTTCTATTCCAGCATTTTATGGATCTTATGATGCTGAGACTTACTTGGATTGTGAGATGACGGTAGAACAAAAATTTAGCCCTCATCTTGTTCCTGAGCGACATAGAGTTAGACAAGCCACTATTGAGTTTAAAGATTTTGCTATAATTTGGTGGAATGAACTTGTCAATACACGTAATGCACCACATACACGGGCTGCGTTAAAAGAAGAGATGCGCGCTAGGTTTGTTCCTCCTTCATATAGACGTGATCTTCTTAAGAAATTGCAACGCTTTGATCAGGGTGACATGACTATCCAAGAGTACTACCAAGAGTTGCAGAAAGGTATGCTTCGTTGTGGGGTAGTTGAGGATCAGGAAGACCAAATTGTTAGGTTATATGGGGGCTTGCGGCGTGAGATCCAGGACATAGTTGACTACAAGGAATATCATTCTATTCAACGTTTATTTCAACTTGCTATGTTTGCAGAAAAAGAAGTGCAGGGTCGCCAACAGCAGCGGCGGAACAGCACCTTCACGCCACGACAATTTCCTGTGCCATCCAAAGCAGCGCCCTCCTCGAGCGTACGTGCTTCTACACCACCTTCCACGGGTGTTGTACGCAGCAGCATCGCACCTTCTACATCACGGGGACAAGATATCAGCAAGTCCCAGATGCCTCCAGGTGTTGCAGCAAAGGCGGCTGCACCCAACACTTCGATAAGTCGCAGCTCCGACATCAAGTGCTGTCACACCCGGTTTTTTCCGAAGAACAACCAAGTGAATATCACATGTATGCCAGGATCATTTTCTCATACATG
Organism: Neostapfia colusana; assembly: GCA_030760725.1. Classification (NCBI taxonomy): domain Eukaryota; kingdom Viridiplantae; phylum Streptophyta; class Magnoliopsida; order Poales; family Poaceae; genus Neostapfia; species Neostapfia colusana. The sequence continues at coordinate 29,417,932 of JASWHV010000005.1, read as the reverse complement.
CGATGACAAATAGTGAAGCATCATTTATTACAAGCCAGGTGTCGAATATAAGTAAGTCTTACATAGTAAATGTCTCGATGGACAATAATAAGTCCATCACAAGTAAATAAACTAGCAGCGGAATATTATTCTTTTTGGGCTCCATCACAGGCGTTGCCCGGGGTCTCCATGAACCTAGTAACCTTCTTCGGGTCCAAAGTCTTGGTCATTATACACCACCTCATTATCTTGACCTGAGCAGCAATATAAACCAACAAATATGCAAGGTTGAGTACCAATGGTACTCAGCAAGTGTGGGAAAATTATATCATGCATGGCTAGAACAAGGAGAGGTTGAACTCATGGTTAAAGCACTATGCAATTAATACCTATCACCTTAGCTTATTAAGCACCTATATCACTACACAGGTGAAATGGTCCCAATCTCTCATCCCATCATCACAATCCAATAACCATAACATTATTTCCAATGTTAAGCTCCCCGCTTAACTTCCAAAACCATCAATCCTCTAATCATGAATAAGTCCAGGCCGCTCTTAACCGTGAGCACGGCTGTCAAGACAGTTTTGACTCTGCAGAGTTTGTACCACTGTACCCACATGTAGTGATTTCATCCCCCGTTGCCGGGTGGACTAAAAGAACCTCCATTATGCCAGTGGCTACGATCCACATTCACACTTCCCAGGTGTGCAGCCAGGAGATCACTACGAAGCCTTTACAAAGGGATTCCCGACGAGCGTGGGCCCACTGAGGTTTCACCCCTAACAGCATACAAGAGGCTCCAACCCCGCTGCAGTGGCCCCCTCTTGAGCCTTGCGGTTCATATGGTAGTCCAGCTGACACCTACTCCCCGCACCATCCAACACACCCATACTACGCCGGGGATACACCTAATTAATTGGCCAAGCTGCCCCATCTCAGCATGTGGTTGGCACTGTAAAGCCGGGTTACATGCTCCATGAACCGGTCCTTAGGATCCAGGCAAGTACTAAACACAAACCCAAGTCTCGTGCACCCAGCACACAACCAAAAACATCCAACTTGCCTTGATCCCTACCTCTACATAACTCACAATAGCTCATTCAAGAGTATGGTAAAATAAACTGATGATCTCATATCCCAAATATCCCATTCTAAGCATGGCTAAGCATATGCATGTAAATAAATGACATGGTACAATAAATCCCAACCCAAGCTACAAGGAAACAAGATAATGCAATTCTAGGGAAACTTCCTAGCATGGGTTTCATATTTCATTTGACAATGCAAATAATTCTATCTACACATCCTAGCATAGGATCAAAGTGGTCAAGGACACTTGCCTCCTTCTTGCTGCTCTTGAAATGGGTAGTCCTGATCTTGGAAAGGGATAACTTGCTCTTGAACAGGTTCTACTTCATACCATCACATATAGCAAAAGAAAAACAACAATCATAATACATAGTTCACACTTCTTACTTCATACAAACCACACATTCATATTTATGAAATTCATTCACCATTATATGTGTTGTGGTTACTTTGTGTGTTGATCTGTGGCTTGCATACACTTTTATTTATATGTGTATGATTCCTACTTTGGTGTTCATATTTATACTTACATACTATATATATATATATATGTGTGTGTGTGTGTGTGTTTCAGTTTTAAATAAATTCCTTATATTAAACTACCAAGTATGTATGAAAAATATTTTTCTTCTCCATATGTGCCTTCATAATTTCTATCAACCCTAAACTGAACTCTTTGTATTTTAAAAACTCCATTTATCATTTACTAGTTGCTATATTTTCAGATTTATATTCCTATGCATAATTGTGTATTTTATTATAAAATTAGTAATACACATCATCTAAACAGTATAGGTTCTGGTCCTAAATAATTTAATAACATATTTTGACCTTGGCCTCTGATGTAAACTATTTCATAATTATTTTCCCTATTTTTTCTATAACTATTCTTTACTTAAAAATGTGTCCCTATACTAATAAATGTGAATATTAAATGAAACAGATTCATTTTAGCCCAAAAATATATTTTTATCTTACTCCAAAGTTTTCTAAATACTGAGAAAGTTTTTAATTAATTTTGACAATTATGTTTGTCCCACTTTTTAATTTTTAAACACTAGTTACATATCCAATTTTCTAAATTAAATACTAAACAGGGCTAAAATAATGAACTCACCTCATTACAGGGTCTATAATATTATTTTCATAATTTCCAGGGGTCTAGCTACACTTATCAGAGGTGTTTTTCCTAATTTTTATTAAGTCCAGGGGCTAAAACTGATTTTTAAATGAATTTACATGATTTTCTGGAGTTCCAGGGGCTAGATCAGAAGTTTCCGGGGCTAGCTCTTATTTCCCGAGAACCCCAGGGGGTAGCACGTAAGAATTCCAGTCTTTATAATGCGGGGCTGACGTGGACCGTCCGATTTTAAACCGACGGCTGAGATTATAACATCGAACCGGTACGCGGGGTTTTAAAGTCTACCGTGCGATTTAAAATAAACGGCGCACAAGCGGCCACGTCGCTCTGATCGAGCGCGGGCGGCGCTGCCGGCGGCGCACGGCGGCGGGAAGCGGCGATCTCGCCGGAAACTTTCGAATCCTCGAGAATTCTGTCTAAAACCGTGATCTTATGGCATAGATCGGTAGAGGGGAGGTCAGGGATCTCACCTCGGGGGTTTTCTCGAGCTCGGGGGTCCTGGAAAGTGATCGGCGGCGAGGTCCGAGGCAAAACCACGGCGAAGCTCGTCGGCGCTGGATTTACACCGTAAGTCTTCGGGTTTTCTGCACCTGCAAAGTTCCCCGGAGGCGGTGGATCAAGACCAGCGAGTTAGATCAGAGCTTCCGAGCTTAGATCGGCCAGAATTCACCGGCGAAGTCTCGGTGCTCACCGGAGTGAAAATCGGCGATCGCGTGAGAAAAACTGATCGGATCGGGGGTTTTTATAGCCGGGGAAGGGCGGTGGGTCTGTTGTGATCGAGTTGGAGTCCTCTGAGACCAGAATTCGGGCGGCGGAACGGGTTTCCCGATCGGTTAAGATCGCGCGCGCTCGGGGGGAAGAAGTCCGGGGTCGCGGGGGCTCGGGTTAGGGATGACAGGTGGGTCCCACCCGTCGGTGAGGGCAGCGCGGCGCGCGCGGGGGCGGGCTGGCGCGGGAGTAGCTGGGCCGGCTGGCGGTTTCGGCCCACTGGCCAGTTTTTTCCCGTTTTCTTTTTTTCTTTTTCCATTTCTTTTCTGTTTTGGGTATAATTTGAATTCCAGTTTGAATTTGAATTTTTGCAAAACATGCAACACGTCCAAAAATTTTTAATTTCCCCTCTGAACATGGTTTTGGGTTTTGAATCAAAATTTGGGGTGTTACAGCTCTACCCCCCTTAAAAGAAATCTCGTCCTCGAGATTGGTGTTTCTAAGAAAACAATTCCGGAAATTGTGCCTTGAGCTCATCTTCCCGTTCCCAGGTGGCTTCCTCTTCTGAGTGATGCTTCCACTGCACCTTGCACATCCTGATTCTCTTATTTCTGGTGAGGCTTTCCATTGTCTCCAAAATCTTGTATGGTTGCTCGGCATAAGACAAATCCTCAGCTACATCCACTTCATTCATGGGTAACACCTCTTCAGGCGTCCTCAGACATTTCTTGAGTTGTGACACATGGAATACATCGTGCACGTCCGATAGATGAACCGGTAACTCTAGTTGGTACGCCACTTCGCCTTTCCTTTCCAAAACTTGAAAGGGTCCGATGTATCGAGGTGACAACTTCCCTTTCACCTTGAACCGACGAAGTCCTCTGATAGGGGACACCATGAGATAAACATAGTCTCCCACGTTGAAAACGAGCTCTCTTCTTCGTGCATTGGCATAGCTCTTTTGGCGTGTTTGTGCTATCCTCAAGTTGTTGCGAATCTCCCTCACCTTCGCCTCGGCTTCTTGTAGTACTTCTGGACCAAACACTTTACTTTCTCCTGTTTGGTTCCAAAATAGGGGAGTTCTGCACTTCCTTCCATACAAAGCTTCAAACGGTGACATCTTCATACTAGCTTGATAGCTGTTGTTATAGGAAAACTCCGCATACGGTAGGTTCTTGTCCCAACTTCTATTGTTTTTGAGTGCACATGCCCTTAACATATCTTCAAGGATCTGATTGGTTCTCTCCGTCTGCCCGTCAGTTTGGGGATGATAGGCAGAGCTGAAATTCAGATGGGTTCCCATGGTTTCATGCAACTTTTGCCAAAACCTCGAGGTGAACTGTGTCCCTCGATCCGACACTATCTTCTTTGGCACTCCATGGGAACACACAATCCTTGACATGTACAATTCTGCCAATTTGGATCCGCTGTAGCTTTCTTTCACAGGAACGAAATGAGCTACCTTGGTTAGCCTATCAATAATGACCCATATTGAATCATACCCGGATTGGGTCCTAGGCAATCCCACGACAAAATCCATGCTGATTTCTTCCCATTTCCATTCAGGCACTTTGAGTGGTTGCAGCAATCCCGTGGGTCGTTGATGTTCTGCTTTCACCAACTGACATGTGTCACATAGGGCAACATGTTCCGCGACATCTCGCTTCATGCCATACCACCAATACCTGCTCTTGAGGTCCTGATACATCTTCGTACTCCCAGGATGAATGGAATAGTCGGAATCGTGAGCCTCCTTCAAAAATAATTCACGGATCTCTTTTATTTCTGGCACACAGATCCTTTTCCCGTGCCACACCGTTCCTTGTTCATCCTCTCTAAAACCAGGAGCTTTATTTTCCTTGATGAGCTGTCTGATCTCTTGTATCTTCTCATCATTCCTTTGGCCCTCGCGTATGTCTCGCTCGAGTGTGGAGTCCACCTCCATGGCGATGGCTTCACCACTATTTACTAGACATAGATTGAGCCTTATAACCTCGTCCTTCAATTCTGCGGGCATGTCCTTTAAGCTCAACTTATTGACCTGCACTTTCCGACTCAAAGCATCGGCCACGACGTTTGCTTTCCCGGGATGATAGTTGATGCCCACATCAAAGTCATTGATTAGCTCTAACCATCTCCTTTGTCTGAGGTTGAGATCAGGCTGTGTGAATATGTACTTCAAACTCTTATGATCCGTATATATCACTGTCCTCTTCCCCATCAAATAGTGCCGCCAAATTTTCAACGCGTGTACCACTGCAGCTAGTTCTAGGTCATGTGTAGGATAGTTCTTCTCGTGCTTCCGAAGCTGCCGGGATGCATATGCCACGACATGTCCTTCTTGCATGAGAACACATCCCAACCCGTTTCCAGAGGCATCGCAGTACACTGTGAAATTCTTCTGCATATCTGGCATAACCAACACTGGGGCTGTTGTCAATCTCTTCTTTAACTCCTGAAAGCTCGTATCGCACTGGGGTGTCCAGGTGAATGTGATCCCCTTCTCCAACAGTTTGGTGAGAGGTCTCGAGATCTTGGAGAATCCCTCAATAAACCGTCGATAGTATCCAGCCAATCCCAAAAAGCTTCGAACTTCCCCGACATTTTCAGGGGTTTTCCACTTCTGGATATCCTCGATTTTGGCGGGATCTACGGAAATTCCTCCCTCCGAGATTATATGTCCTAAAAAGGGAACTCTCTTCAGCCAAAACTCACACTTGCTCAACTTGGCATATAGTTGGTGTTCTCTCAGCCTCTGTAACACCAACCTTAGATGTTTCTCATGTTCTTCTTCATCTTTGGAGAAGACGAGAATATCATCTATGAAAACCACCACAAATTTGTCCAGATATTCCATGAATACCTTGTTCATGAGGTACATGAAATATGCCGGGGCATTGGTTAGCCCGAAAGGCATGACAGTGTATTCATACAGTCCGTACCGAGATACGAAAGCTGTCTTCGGAATATCAGATTGCCTTATCTTGAGTTGGTGGTATCCCGACCTGAGATCAATTTTCGAGAACACGCAAGCTCCCCTCAACTGATCAAACAAGTCTTCAATGCAAGGTAATGGGTACTTGTTCTTGATGGTCACCTCATTCAAGGCACGGTAATCCATGCATAACCTTTGAGTTCCATCTTTCTTAGGCACAAATATCACCGGAGCTCCCCATGGTGAGGAACTAGGGCGTACATACCCCTTTTCCGTCAATTCTCTCAAATGATCCTTGAGCTCTTCTAGCTGCTTGGAGTCCATTCGATAAGGTCTCTTGTATATCGGGGCTGTTCCCGGTACTAGCTCAATCGCGAATTCCACGTCACGGTCGAGAGGCATACCTGGTAACTCCTCCGGAAAAACATCTGGATATTCCCTGATAGTCCTGATTTCCTCAACTTTCACCTCCACTTGATTTAATTTAATGTCCCTCCTAGGCTCGTGTATCGTTATGAACTTTACTCTTGTGCCACTAGGGTGAGTTAGTTCCACCGTTCTGGTCGAACAATGGATGATTCCTTTATGTTTGGTCAACCAATCCATACCCAAAATAATATCTATCCCTTGTGAATCGATCACTATGAGGTTAGCAGTAAATACTATCCCATTAATGTCTAGGTTCACTTTGGGACACACTTGTCTTGTCCTTATTTCTCCACCTGGAGAGTTTACGGCTAGCATATGGTTCATTTGTGTGGTTGCTAGGTCATGTTTCTTAACAAACCCTTGAGCAATGAACGAATGGGTAGCACCAGAATCAAACAGCAGAGTTGCAAGGTGTAAATTGGCAGGAAACTTACCAACTACCACGTCGGGTGCCTCTTGTGCTTCCTCCATAGTGACGTGGTTCACCCGTCCTCTCATTACATTCTGCTGTTGTGGCGGCGCAGGCTTCTTCTTTGGGCATTTATGGGCGTAGTGCCCCACTTCACCACAGCTGAAACATTGCACCCCAATCTTAGATGCCTGGCCCTTGTTGTCTTGGGGTTGGTTTGGGGGTCCTTGCACTGCTGGTCGAGGTGGATATGCGGGGCGAGGCTGCTGTACAAACTGACGTTGCGGCTGTGCTGGTGCTGCGGGAGGCCTGTAGTTTGGGTTGTACCCTCTTGGTGCTGAATAGGGTACCGCAGCAAGGCTCGTCTGCCCCGTAGGTTGCTGCATCATACGTGGGCGGGTGTTGCTCCCTGAGGCTTGATGTGACCACCCAGCCTTCCTCTTATTCTCATTTTCCAGGGCCTTTAGCTTCCTTTCCACCACAAACGCTCTGTCCACCATCTTTTGAAAGCTTTCATACTCATTTGAGGACATCGCACACTGCATTTCTGCGGTAAGCCCTTCCACGAAACAATCTTGTTTCTGCTCGTCAGTCTCTATGTCCCGTGGGGCATAACGGGATAGTTGAGTGAATTTAGTGAGGTATTCCCTCACCGTCATGTTTCCCTGCTGCAGTCCCAAAAACTCTTTCCTCTTGTTTTTGAGTTCACCTCTTGGGATGTAGTGGTTGCGGAAGCTACGCTTGAACTCTTCCCAAGTGATGTTCTCAGGGTCATGATGGGCGGCCACGTAGGCGGTCCACCAATCAGCAGCAGGTCCATGCAATTGATGAGAGGCAAACAGCACCCTCTCATACCCTTGGCATTGTATAATCCTCATCTTACTTTCAATGGTCTTCAGCCAATCATCTGCCTCCAGAGGTTCAGCAGCACTTGCAAACTTTGGAGGTTGAGTTCCTAGAAATTCACTCAACCTTGGTTGGCGTGGTGCAGCTTGTGGAGGTGGAACTTGATGCAAGTTGGCCACCACTTGAGTCAAGTTCTGGATGAGCTGATTTTGATTCTCCAGCATTTGGTGGAGAGGGTCAACTTCTTCACGGCGACCACCCCGGTCCTGGCCTCCAGAAAGATGAGGGTTGCATGCCTCATCATTGTTGTTGGCGGGGTTGGCAGCACGTCCTTTTCCTCTTCCGGCCATCTGGCAAAATCAACCAATGTTAATTTGAAAGCATTTAGTATCATCTTACTACTTTCACTTGTTTGTACTTTGAAGTGTTGAAGCTTTGTTAAAATTTTACGAGGGTTTATATGTCACACCAAACAAATGCACTATTATTTCCTGTGGGTTTACACACCAAAGCAAAACAATCTGAAGACGAGGCTGTGGACAATTGCTCATGGCTTCCACAACTCACGTCACACACCAAGCATTATCACACCATTAACTACGTAACGAGTCGACTACTCGACCTCTTGCTAGCTAGGGGAAAGACTCTACACTACTCGTCCTCTTGAGCTGGCTCCTCAGGATCTTCCTCCTCATTTCGGCTACCTTCTGACTCTGCTTTGGGTGGGGAGGCTGCTGGTGGAGAAGTGCGACGACGCCTGATTGCTCGGCGATCCGGGGAGTCAGGGGTCCATGGATCACTCACGGTTTCACACAGTTCATTCCCATCTCCTCTTTCTCTCGCCTTTAAGCAAGCTCGCAGCAATGCCTCCGTTTCCTTCAGGGTGTCTCGGACATCCTGAAGCTCTTGTTGACACTCCTGCAGTCGAGTGCTGAGCATAGCAGCATCCTCCAAGCACAAGTCCATGTGCTCATGGGAAGTCCCTTGCTGCACTAGTGGGTACTTGTACTCCGTGGTGCCACTCTCACGTTGGAGGACATACATGTACTCAGTTTTGTCCAAGTGGCGACGATAGATGTGACTCTGGCAGGTGATGGCCTCCCAGGTGACATCTTTCTCCGCGTCAACTTGTGTTGCTCGACAAGCTGGAGAGTGGTGAATCTTAAGCAGCTGATTCTCGTGTATAATCCTCATCTCCGAACTCCATTCTTCCCTTTTCTCACGGATGGTCCTGGTGGAGTTATAGTGGATGATAAGCTTGCCCGTATTGCCTGCGGCTTCGAGCATACGTCGAAGACGGCACAACGGGTCTCCTACTGCCAATCCGTAGGAAAGGTGCGTCACTGGACGACTCTCCTCTCTTTCGGCAAGGGCAACTACGGGAACTCTCCCTTCTATGGACTTGCGAGCGGTGCGAATCATTCGAACCATCTAAAACAAAAAGAATTAGGTTTGATAAACTTTTTAAACAAAAATCCCTTTTGAATGAAAATTTGGGGTAAGATGAAGAAAATGACTCCTTAAATAACACTCTTCAACCCACACCTTGGAAAATAGTTTTTAAGAAAATAGGGCCCTTAAATACGTCCATTTCTACCTAGGTCCACGCTCCTACGGGCAACCTTTGCTCTGATACCACCTCTGTCACACCCGGTTTTTCCGAAGAACAACCAAGTGAATATCACATGTATGCCAGGATCATTTTCCCATACATGCGATGACAAATAGTGAAGCATCATTTATTACAAGCCAGGTGTCGAATATAAGTAAGTCTTACATAGTAAATGTCTCGATGGACAATAATAAGTCCATCACAAGTAAATAAACTAGCAGCGGAATATTATTCTCTTTGGGCTCCATCACAGGCGTTGCCCGGGGGTCTCCATGAACCTAGTAACCTTCTTCGGGTCCAAAGTCTTGGTCATTATACACCACCTCATTATCTTGACCTGAGCAGCAATATAAACCAACAAATATGCAAGGTTGAGTACCAATGGTACTCAGCAAGTGTGGGAAAATTATATCATGCATGGCTAGAACAAGGAGAGGTTGAACTCATGGTTAAAGCACTATGCAATTAATACCTATCACCTTAGCTTATTAAGCACCTATATCACTACACAGGTGAAATGGTCCCAATCTCCCATCCCATCATCACAATCCAATAACCATAACATTATTTCCAATGTTAAGCTCCCCGCTTAACTTCCAAAACCATCAATCCTCTAATCATGAATAAGTCCAGGCCGCTCTTAACCGTGAGCACGGCTGTCAAGACAGTTTTGACTCTGCAGAGTTTGTACCACTGTACCCACATGTAGTGATTTCATCCCCCGTTGCCGGGTGGACTAAAAGAACCTCCATTATGCCAGTGGCTACGATCCACATTCACACTTCCCAGGTGTGCAGCCAGGAGATCACTACGAAGCCTTTACAAAGGGATTCCCGACGAGCGTGGGCCCACTGAGGTTTCACCCCTAACAGCATACAAGAGGCTCCAACCCCGCTGCAGTGGCCCCCTCTTGAGCCTTGCGGTTCATATGGTAGTCCAGCTGACACCTACTCCCCGCACCATCCAACACACCCATACTACGCCGGGGATACACCTAATTAATTGGCCAAGCTGCCCCATCTCAGCATGTGGTTGGCACTGTAAAGTCGGGTTACATGCTCCATGAACCGGTCCTTAGGATCCAGGCAAGTACTAAACACAAACCCAAGTCTCGTGCACCCAGCACACAACCAAAAACATCCAACTTGCCTTGATCCCTACCTCTACATAACTCACAATAGCTCATTCAAGAGTATGGTAAAATAAACTGATGATCTCATATCCCAAATATCCCATTCTAAGCATGGCTAAGCATATGCATGTAAATAAATGACATGGTAAAATAAATCCCAACCCAAGCTACAAGGAAACAAGATAATGCAATTCTAGGGAAACTTCCTAGCATGGGTTTCATATTTCATTTGACAATGCAAATAATTCTATCTACACATCCTAGCATAGGATCAAAGTGGTCAAGGACACTTGCCTCCTTCTTGCTGCTCTTGAAATGGGTAGTCCTGATCTTGGAAAGGGATAATTTGCTCTTGAACAGGTTCTACTTCATACCATCACACATAGCAAAAGAAAAACAACAATCATAAGACATAGTTCACACTTCTTACTTCATACAAACCACACATTCATATTTATGAAATTCATTCACCATTATATGTGTTGTGGTTACTTTGTGTGTTGATCTGTGGCTTGCATACACTTTTATTTATATGTGTATGATTCCTACTTTGGTGTTCATATTTATACTTACATACTATATATATATATATATGTGTGTGTGTTTCAGTTTTAAATAAATTCCTTATATTAAACTACCAAGTATGTATGAAAAGTATTTTTCTTCTCCATATGTGCCTTCATAATTTCTATCAACCCTAAACTGAACTCTTTGGATTTTAAAAACTCCATTTATCATTTACTAGTTGCTATTTTCAGATTTATATTCCTATGCATAATTGTGTAATTTATTATAAAATTAGTAATACACATCATCTAAACAGTATAGGTTCTGGTCCTAAATAATTTAATAACATATTTTGACCTTGGCCTCTGATGTAAACTATTTCATAATTATTTTCCCTATTTTTTCTATAACTATTCTTTACTTAAAAATGTGTCCCTATACTAATAAATGTGAATATTAAATGAAACAGATTCATTTTAGCCCAAAAATACATTTTTATCTTACTCCAAAGTTTTCTAAATACTGAGAAAGTTTTTAATTAATTTTGACAATTATGTTTGTCCCACTTTTTAATTTTTAAACACTAGTTACATATCCAATTTTCTAAATTAAATACTAAACAGGGCTAAAATAATGAACTCACCTCATTACAGGGTCTATAATATTATTTTCATAATTTCCAGGGGTCTAGCTACACTTATCAGAGGTGTTTTTCCTAATTTTTATTAAGTCCAGGGGCTAAAACTGATTTTTAAATGAATTTACATGATTTTCTGGAGTTCCAGGGGCTAGATCAGAAGTTTCCGGGGCTAGCTCTTATTTCCCGAGAACCCCAGGGGGTAGCACGTAAGAATTCCAGTCTTTATAACGCGGGGCTGACGTGGACCGTCCGATTTTAAACCGACGGCTGAGATTATAACATCGAACCGGTACGCGGGGTTTTAAAGTCTACCGTGCGATTTAAAATAAACGGCGCACAAGCGGCCACGTCGCTCTGATCGAGCGAGGGCGGCGCTGCCGGCGGCGCACGGCGGCGGGAAGCGGCGATCTCGCCGGAAACTTTCGGATCCTCGAGAATTCTGTCTAAAACCGTGATCTTATGGCATAGATCGGTAGAGGGGAGGTCAGGGATCTCACCTCGGGGGTTTTCTCGAGCTCGGGGGTCCTGGAAAGTGATCGGCGGCGAGGTCCGAGGCAAAACCACGGCGAAGCTCGTCGGCACTGGATTTACACCGTAAGTCTTCGGGTTTTCTGCACCTGCAAAGTTCCCCGGAGGCGGTGGATCAAGACCAGCGAGTTAGATCAGAGTTTCCGAGCTTAGATCGGCCAGAATTCACCGGCGAAGTCTCGGTGCTCACCGGAGTGAAAATCGGCGATCGCGTGAGAAAAACTGATCGGATCGGGGGTTTTTATAGCCGGGAAGGGCGGTGGATCTGTTGTGATCGAGTTGGAGTCCTCTGAGACCAGAATTCGGGCGGCGGAACGGGTTTCCCGATCGGTTAAGATCGCGCGCGCTCGGGGGGAAGAAGTCCGGGGTCGCGGGGGCTCGGGTTAGGGATGACAGGTGGGTCCCACCCGTCGGTGAGGGCAGCGCGGCGCGCGCGGGGGCGGGCTGGCGCGGGAGTAGCTGGGCCGGCTGGCGGTTTCGGCCCACTGGCCAGTTTTTTCCCGTTTTCTTTTTTTCTTTTTCCATTTCTTTTCTGTTTTGGGTATAATTTGAATTCCAGTTTGAATTTGAATTTTTGCAAAACATGCAACACGTCCAAAATTTTTTAATTTCCCCTCTGAACATGGTTTTGGGTTTTGAATCAAAATTTGGGGTGTTACAAGTGCCACCGCTGCCAGGGACTTGGCCATACGCAACGAGATTGCCCCAGCAAACGGGCGATCATTGCCACTGCTGATGGTGGGTATGTTAGTGCTTCTGATATTGAAGATGAAAATATTATTGCGACTAACATTTCAGGTTCGGATGATGGTGCTGAGGAGGTTCTTGGTACATCTGCGACAAACAACTATAGGACTTTGATTGTGCAGCGAGCTTTGAGTGCCACGGTTCGAGAGGACGACAACCGCCAATGTCACAACCTTCTTAACATGTTTTTCGTCGTCAAGGACTGCCGTGTACATACCATCATTGATGGTGGTAGCTGCAACAATTTGGTGAATGTTGAGGTGGTCAAGAAGCTTGGCTTGACAACACGGGAGCATCCCCACCCTTATCACATTCAATGGTTTAACAACAATGGTAAGGTTAAGGTAACACAAACAGCAAGGATACATTTTTCCATTGGTTCTTATCATGATTTTGCTGATTTTGATGTGGTACCTATGGATGCTTGTTCTCTTTTTTTGGGACGTCCTTGGGAGTTTGATACTGATGCTATTCACCATGGTTGATCTAATAAGTATACTCTCATGCATAAGGGCAAGAAAATTGTGTTGCTTCCTATGAGTCCCACTAAAATTGTACAATTTGAGCAAGAGAAAAAGAATAATGCTAAGTAAAAGGGTGTTTTCAATTATGAAATTCAGCAACCTATTAAGTTGAAAAATCGTATTTTCCTTGCAACTAAATCTGATCTTGATGATTTATATGCCTCTAATGGAACTTGCTATGCTTTAGTGACAAACATGCTTTATATTCCATTGAGGATACGTCCATTGTCTTGCCACCTGCTGTTGCTAACCTTTTGCAGGAATATATGGATGTTTTTCCATCAGAGATACCCCCGGATTACCACCTGTGCGAGGCATTGAGCACAAGATTGATTTGGTTCCAGGGGCGAGCTTGCCAAACCGTGCTGCCTACAGGACCAACCCCGATGAGACTAAGGAAATTCAGCGACAAGTCCAAGATCTTCTGGACCGTGGGTACATTCGTGAGAGTCTTAGTCCTTGTTCTGTTCCTGTTCTTTTGGTTCCAAAAAAAGATGGCACTTGGCGAATGTGTGTTGATTGCAGAGCCATCAATAACATTACCATTCGTTATCGCTATCCTATTCCTAGATTGGATGACATGCTTGATGAGTTGAGTGGTTCTGTTATTTTCTCCAAGATTGATTTGCGTAGTGGGTATCATCAGATTCGTATGGCTTTAGGTGATGAATGGAAAACTGCTTTTAAAACTAAATTCGGACTTTATGAATGGTTAGTCATGCCATTTGGTTTAACTAATGCGCCCAGCACTTTCATGAGGTTGATGAATGAGGTTCTACGTGCTTTCATTGGTAAATTTGTGGTGGTTTACTTTGATGATATCCTTATTTACAGCAAGTCATATGATGAGCATCTTGAACATTTGCGTGATGTTTTTAATGTCTTGCGCGATGCACGTTTATATGGTAACCTTGAGAAGTGCACCTTTTGCACCGATCGTGTGTCTTTTCTTAGGTATGTTGTTACTTTGCAGGGCATTGAGGTGGACGAGGCAAAGATTGTTGCCATCACGAGCTGGCCACTTCCGACTACGGTCACACTGGTTCGGAGTTTTCTTGGTCTCGCAGGTTTCTACCGGCGTTTCGTGCGGGATTTCAGCACCATTGCGGCACCTCTCCACAAGTTCATAAAGCATGGAGTGCCGTTTCAATGGGGACCAGCACAACAACAAGATTTTGATGTTCTCAAGTCGAAGCTCACACAAGCACCATTGCTGCAGCTTCCTGATTTTGAGAAGACCTTCGAGCTTGAATGTGACGCGAGCAGCATTGGCATTGGAGGAGTGCTAATTCAAGGAGGTAAACCTGTTGCCTTCTTTAGTGAAAAATTGCATGGGCCTTCGCTGAATTATTCTACATATGACAAAGAACTTTATGATTTAGTGCGTGTCTTGCAAACTTGGCAACATTACCTATGGTCTAAAGAATTTGTCATACATTCAGATCGTGAATCTTTGAAGTATCTTAAAGGACAAGCTAATCGGAACAAACGTCATGCTAAATGGATTGAGTTCATAGAATCATTTCCTTACATCATTAAACATAAGAAAGGGAAATACAATGTGATTGCCGATGCTTTATCTAGACGTTATACCATACTATCCCAACTTTCTCATAAAATCTTTGGTTTGGAAACCATAAAGAGGTTATATGCTACTGATTTGGACTTCAAAGATGCCTTTGAAAATTGTAGAGAGGGAAGAACGTGACAAAAATTCCTGCTGCGTGAAGGCCTTCTCTACCGTGCTAACAAGCTGTGTGTTCCAGCTAGCTCCGTTCGTCTTTTGTTGTTGCAGGAAGCGCATGGAGGTGGTTTGATGGGACATTTTGATGTTAAAAAGACAGAGGATGTGCTGGCCGCTCACTTCTTTTGGCCACGAATGAGGCGTGATGTGGAGCGCTACATTTCACGCTGCACGATATGCAACAAAGCTAAGTCTCGACTTAACCCCCATGGTCTTTATATGCCTCTTCCGGTTCCTAGTGCACCTTGGGAGGATATTTCTATTGACTTTGTTTTAGGATTGCCTAGAACAAAGAGGGGGAGGGATAGTGTCTTTGTGGTTGTTGATCGTTTCTCTAAAATGGCTCATTTTATACCCTGCCACAAGACCGATAATGCTTCACATGTTGCTAATTTGTTCTTTAATGAGGTTGTGCGTTTGCATGGTGTTCCCAATACTATTGTTTCTGATAGGGATGCTAAGTTTTTGAGTCACTTTTCGAGAACTTTATGGTATAAATTGGGAACAAAGTTGCTGTTTTCTACTACTTGTCATCCACAAACTGATGGGCAAACGGAGGTAGTTAATCGTACCTTATCTACTATGTTGCGGGCTGTTTTGAAAGACAATTTAAGGTTGTGGGAGGAGTGTTTGCCACATATTGAGTTTGCTTATAACAGGTCTATTCACTCCACAGCCAAGTTAAGTCCGTTTATGGTAGTCTATGGTTTCAATCCTCGTGCTCCAATTGATTTGCTACCTTTACCACATACTGAAATTGTGAACTTAGATGCTACACAACGTTCTGAATTTATTCTTAAGTTGCATGGAACTACTAAGTTACAAATTGAAAAAATGAATGAAAAGTATCGCATTGCTGCTGGTAAAGGTAGGAAGGAGGTAAAATTGGAACCCGGTGATTTGGTGTGGGTTCATTTGAGAAAAGATAGGTTCCCGGATTTGAGAAAGTCCAAACTCATGCCACGTGCTGCTGGACCTTTTAAGGTTCTTGAGAAGATAAATGACAATTCATATAAACTTGAGTTGCCTCCCGAGTTTGGGGTTAGTCCCACATTTAACATTTCAGATTTGAAGCCATACATGGGAGAAGAAGATGAGCTTGAGTCGAGGACGACTCCAATGCAAGAGGGGGAGGATGATGTGGACATCACTCCTGCAGATATACACAACACTCACATGGTAGATATGCAAGGTCCAATTACTAGAGCTCGAGCACGACAATTGAATTTAGAGGTGAGCTCGTTCCTGAACAATTCTTTATATGTGAATTTTGAGAGTATGTTGCTACCTAATGGATTAATTATGATTAGGAACCATGGAGAGGACATGGAGATACATGGATATGGGTTTGGAGGCGTGGAGGACCAGAAAATACGCCAACAAGAAGTTAGAGACCGAGTCCAACTCGGGCCCTGGAGCAGTCCACCTTAAAATTGATGCACAGGAGGCATACGGACTCCGTTTTTGACGTTCTACATATGCACGGAAAGATGATAGGAATTTCCAATGGAACTGGCCCCACGTCAGAATTCCGTCGGAGTCGACGGGAAACTTCGAAACAATATAAAGTTTAGAGTCTGTCAGGGTGTTGCATCACCTAGTTGGGCCATTGGGCCTTGTATCGAGTCCAAGTCCATTATGTACGTGTCTTAGGGTTAGGTCACGACCCCAGCACCCTACTGGTCATCCTCCACCTCCTTTATACCCCCTAGCCGCCATCATAAACAGGTGGGTTTTGCTTAGTTACAATCTGTCATTGAACAGTGTCGCCGATCATCGGTTGTGAGACCCCAAATTCGTGATCAATTCAGTTTTGATTGCAACTTCTCTGTTCTTGCTTGTGTTCTTGATTGCGCTTGCAGGGATAAGCCTTCGTGGCGAGGTCATTCGTGTGACACGGGTGATAACCAACGGAGCAGTGGTGTAGTGATTTCGGGGTTTCATTCATTCGGAGCCTTGGATCATCAACGTCGAGATCTCCACCCAATCAAGTTTACCCTACCTCTCGGAAGATCGGGACTCATCCTCCTATCACAACAGTCCCGAAAACCAAATCCAAAGACCAAACCATAACCAAACAAATAACCAAACCGAATACCATCCCAATGACCATCCCATCTAATCATGTGAGTTGTCCAGGTGCTCGTGACCGTAAGCTCGACTATCATGATAGTTGTACACTCTGCAGAGTTTGTACCACTTTACCCACAAGTTTGTGATTTTGTCACCCGTCGGCGACTACAGAACCTCCATTATACCAGTACACAACCGTCGGCGTATGGCCAAGAGATCACAAAATAGCCTTTACAAAGGGGCTACTAGATGTATGGACTCACTAAGGTTTCACCAGCAGGCTAGAATCTCCAATTCTCCCACCCACGGGACCCCTCCTGTGCCATGCAGTTCCCAGTGCAATCCTCACTCGACTCCCATTCCCCGCGCCTTCCACGGTCCATAACAATCTAGCAACTTACCTAATTAGTCAGCTAAGCCGCACCCATATTTGGCCTTGTGGTGGCACTGTTATCCTGGCATGGCTGGCATGAACCGGTCCTTAGATCTACGGAAAGTAAACCACCATCTCATTCTACCTCATCCACAAACCAAGCTTGCCTAGATCTCCCTCCGATTCATGTTCATTAACATCAAGTTCTCATTGTCATTACTCATACGAGTGCTGTTAGCTAGACACATTCTATCGCTTCCCATATCCCGTAGATTAGCGAAGCAAAAAATAAAAACGACCATACCCGACTCATCAACTTTCCCGGTGAAAAGGGTGGTTAACAAAACTAGTAAACTCTTATGAAAGGGTTTCCCATCAAGTTGACTCAAGCACACACACCTTTTCTCAAACAAAACAGTTTTCCAAAAACATGGGATCAATATGGTCAAGGGGCACTTGCCTTGTTCTTGCGGCTTCTGTTGCTCTGGGATCTCGAATTCCTGGTGCTGAAATCCCTCGTAGACAGCTCCCTGAGATTGTTCTTCTATTTATGATCATGCACATATAAGGTTCACAGCAATCAATTATCATGCACAAACTTTATTCAAGATGCAATGATGCATATGCATGCTAATCCTATGATGCAGTTTTTATTAGATTGGTTTGTACGTGTTCTTGCATGTTTGCATGGGTTTGCATGGGGTTTTACGATGAACAGAGGTGTAAACATCAAATGTGGACGTGGCGATGATCTTGACTCCAGATCAAACCGATCAACACGTGATCTGTCGAAAAAGCTTCTGTTCGAAGGGATCGAAGAACAGATGCAAAGAAAACGCGATGATGTCGTAAGGTGGTATTGGAAACCTACCTTGCTTCTTTCGGGTCCTCCCTCCTGGCTAAAACAGATCGTCGGGGCTCTCTTCCGGCGGCGGCGATCTTGTCTGGGCTCATCGGCGGTCTCTCCGGTGGTCAAACTCTGGCAAAGGGGTTTAGCTTGGCGAGTTTGGAGCTAGGGCTTCTAAGTTGTCGGCTTAGAAATGATGTTATGACCAAGGGGGTTGTTTCGGGTTCTATTTATAAGAGGGAAACGAAGAGTCCTACTCTGATCGGAATTCGAATAAGAGTCCTATTCAAATTGTTTTCGAATCTTAACAACTTATCTTCAATTAATTTGGTGTGGTAGCAACGTGGAATTCGTGTCGGTTTCCTTCCGTGTTGGTATTCCCGTGCGTACAGAATCAAAAACCGCTTCAGATCTCGTCACCTTCACGGTGATGAGCTCCGGAGGCTCCACGTGTCCTGTGGAGACCTGGGCTCCCTTTTCCGCAGAGACAAGCTCCGGTTGTTCCGTGTGTCAGGCGGGCGAGACCTCCCTCTTCCTCAGAGGTGAGATCCGCGTGCACCACGTGTCTAGAGGGTCGGGATCTCCCCTCTCTCCGGAGATGAGCTCCGCGTACGCCACGTGTCAGTTCCGGACCTCCCCTCTCTTCGGAGGTGAGCTCCGGTAGTGCCACGTGTCCTTTACGGACCTCCCCTCTCTTCAGAGGTGAGCTCCGAGAATGCCACGTGTCCTGTAGCGCCGATCTTTCTTACTTCTTGGAGACGAGCTCCGAGGTCGACACGTGACTATCAGCGTCGGACCTCCTGGAGGTGAGCTCCAAAGGTGACATGTGTCTGGCGGGGCCAGACCTCTCGGAGGTGAGCTCCGAGAGTGACACGTGTCCCGCACGGCTGGTCCTCACTCTTCTGCAGTAACTAGCTCCGAAGGTAACACGTGTCCTGCGGGCTGACCTCGCTCCTCCGCAGAGGCTAGCTCCGGGGGCAACACGTGTACCACGGGGTCGGACCTCGCCGCTTCCGCAGAGACGAGCCCCGAGCCTGTCACGTAGCCAGTTAGCAGCGGACCTCTCCCCCTTTGCGGGGATGAGCTCCGAAGGCGCCACGTGGCCAGCGGCCGCGGAAGTTGTCTTTGGCGATCTCTATGGATTGAATTTGGCTTTTTTGCTATCTTTTCTATTCCTTTTTTGTTTCCACTTCTTTTAAAATGTTTTCTCTATATAAAATATGAATGCATGCAGAAATCGAAATTGAGGGTGTCACAGCATGGCACAAGAGGGGGCCCGTGGGTGGGAGAATGGTGATTCGAGCCTGCCGGTGAAACCTCAGCGAGTCCATACATCTAGAGCCCCTTTATAAAGGCTATTTTGTGATCTCTTGCCCATACACCAACGGTTGTGTACTAGTATAATGGAGGTTCTGCAGTCGCCGACGGGTGACGAAATCACGAACTTGTGGGTAAAGTGGTGCCACCTCTACAAAGTGTAAAACTATCATGATACCCGTGCTTCCGGTCACAAGCACCTGACCAACTCACATGATTAGAGGGAAAACATGGTATGGATATTCGGTATGGTTATGGTATGGTCATTGGGAGTGGTTTTGGGACTGTTTTGAGTCATGACATTGAGTTTGGTTTCTGTTATATGAATATGAGATGGTTATGATATTTATGAGCATGAGATGAACTTGAGAAAGATTAGTGGCTGATTGAGACTTGATAAATGGTGAATTATGGTGAAAGAATAATGATGAAAGAATGTTGCTGATTAATTGGTTATATTGGGATTTAATACATCTAGACTTAGTTGCTGTTTTTACCATGTTTGTGAAGTAAAATTTGCTTGCTGCAATGAGCCTTTTTACTCCATACCTTGTTGTAAGCTACATGTCATACTTTTCCCTCACTTGCTGTGTACGACATGTACTCACTCTTGCATTACCACATAAACATCAGCTACAGGAGATGAGTACTTCGAGGACCATGTGGAGTACTAGGCGTGCGAACTACCGTCAACATGCCTGTGGAGTTGAAGATTGGAGCCCTCGGTTTTAGTCACTTTCCGCTGTCGTTTAGAGACTTCCGCTGCAAGAATAAGTTAGATATTCATAAGTGAAACATTGAATCATTGTAATAAAGTACTTAAACACTATTTATTTGTGGTTATATTCTGAATTCAGTTTGTGGATTACATGTGTATGTGTGATGAACATCCTGGGCACACTTATGCATTCACTTGGTTCTATTTTCGTTACTGGGTGTCACAGATAGTACCCGGATCTTAAGTCCATCTTCGAAAAGATCTTTGCTTCGACCAACTGATCAAACAACATATGGTTACAGCGTTTAGTGGACGATAGTCCACGCAAAGCCGCAGCGTTTAGTGGACGATAGGCCATGTTCCGGTCGTCGGCAGCCCAAGCAAACCTCACAGCCGTGTTCCTCGATGCCCAAAACCCCTTGGCGGCGAGTACGGGTTCGGATGATGGCCGCAAACGGCCGTCCGGCGAGCTCCGGCGAGGGGGAGAGCGCGGGCGCGGGGAGGGAGCCGAAGGAAGAAGAAGACGGATGGGTCCCGTCTGTCAGCAGCAGAAAATTTAAAACCGGGATCGGGTGTTGCTGGATCCTGTATGCTGGCGCGCAAAAACCGCGTGGCCCTGGTGTGGCTTCGTTTCTATTGGCTGGGATTCAAAACAGTGGGTCCAGCCGGATTTCCTGTAGGAAAACAATTCCAGAGTTGGCTCAATCTTTGGAAATTCATAGCTCCTGATATAAACCTCCAATTTGAGTGATTCCACTTGGGTTGGATTCATCTCTATGAGTTCTATCCAAATATGAACTCAAATTTGTATGAAAGTTAATATTATATTCTGGAAAATTCTTGGAAAGTTTTCTGAAAAAGAATTATTGAGGGAGTTTGGGTTATAAACCCCCGAATTTTGCCAGAATATTCTTTAGCATAGTATTGACCTAATAGCAAATTTTCAGCTCTTTTGAATATCATTTGAGTAGGAATTTGCTAAATGCAAACTACTGTGTTTAAAAGAGTCCAGAAACATTTTCAGAAAATGTTTCCCACTTAAAAATCTTTTCTGAGCAATCCATAGCTCCAAAAATCATAGGGAAATTTAGGCAAGATCTCTAAGACATACTTGGAATTGTAGTTCACTTAATTGGGAATGAAAATGCACATTACTCCAGAATTAATTCTTTTGAGTAGAATTGCTTAAAAAATTATTCTGGGAGAACTAATCAGGCAAAAGGGCTGAAATTTGGATCAGATTACTTTCATGTGGCCAGGAACTCACATGGAAACTATCAGCTCAAGTTGAGTCCTGGAACTCCCTAATCTTATTCTGCATTCTTATGTATAGGGGAAAATACATAAGAGATATGGTAAGAATTATGGAGGACACAATATAACTCCACATTAGCTGCAATTTGGCAAGCTAAATCCTTAGGTAGTATAGAACCTGCTGTAAAAGTTTTGAGACCATTGGAGTTCTTGTTCTTCAGTTGCACTCAAATCCTTTAAGCTTATCTATTATGATCATTAGGGAAAATGGTTAGTGTATAGCTAAGGCCTTAAGGTCAATCTAGTTTATTTCTGTTCTTTGCACAACAGAGGCAAACCAAGCCATGCTTGGCTTTTCCACACAACCTCTGTTCCTAAGAGATTAATTCTATAACTTCTTTCCATTACATTCTATAAAACATGTGCATATGCATTTCAATAGGAACCACAACGAAGGGGACTCAAAGGAGTGATTCATCAAAGTGGATCAAGCTCCGGAGAGTCAAGGGTGGATCAACAAGGACACTAACTGGTTATATATGACTACCCTGCAAAACAGGCAAGCTCCGGTTTGCATTTAACAGCTGTTAAGTTTTTGTTTTGTATTAACTTTCGGTCAAGATATGAACTGTGCATTAGGTCTAGTGTTTGATACTCCTCTTGCATAGCCAAATGACCCATGGAGTATTGGGTAGGTGTCTTTCACCGTGTAGAACTGCCATGCTTAAGTACAGTTCGGTAGAAGTCGAGTGGTGAGATGCTACTCGCAGTTTCAGGAACAACCGGGGCATACAGGATTGGTTCAGAAATTAATTAGCAAGTTAAAGTTGAGACCGGAAGGTTGTAGGAGCAGCAGGACATAGGGGCCTGGAAGCTGTAGACCTGTCCGTGTCGGTCAAGGACCGATCCGTATGCGGCCTGTTGAACATGTTTGAGTTGTGTACCGGACTCATGCTGGCTATATGGGACCCAGTAAACCGATGTACCTCGGTAAGCTGTTGTTGGGACTTTTCGGGTCGCCTCAGGCGGACGGCCGATGTGCAGTATGTGGGGAATATTCTCATGACATCTCATGTCGGTAGGTGCACCATGAGAGTAGCTACTGTACGGGGTGACTTGATCGATTCAGCGGGGGTGAAACGGGGGAAAGGCTGCCACGTACGACGTCAGTGATGGTTGTTGTAGGCAACGTCGAGTACAGGTGTACGTGTCGTGTAGTCCGGGTGTTATTGATTTGAATAACCGTCGCTCGTGGAATGGACCGAGCATACTTGTTCTCACAGTCGTGACGTAGTAAGAACTTGCATGAGAAAGGAACTAATCATTTTGATGTGAAGTATTATCCTACCTTTGTATTGGATCTTGATGAATAGGCTAGTGCAAACTCGATTCTTTTATGCCATGAGCAATTTACATCGGGGGAAAACGTTTCTTGTTTGATTGTGGACCCCCGATGTGGCGTGCCCAGGGTTACTTAAAATGCTGCCATTGATACCTGAAAGTAAGGATTCACTTTTAGGCGAGTTTAATTATGCTTATGCCATCCTATGTTAGGTTCATAACCTCACTTAGAGTTTCATGTTTAGGGTGACGATTAAGTCTTGCTGAGCGTTATGCTCACGGATGCTATCCGAGTTGTTTTGCAGGTAATTGACTCGAGGCTTATGAGAAGGGATGCTGATGAGACTCGGGAACCTCCGAGTGCTTACTCAAAGAGCATCCTCGCCGCTGCAGATTGTCTTCGTGTTGCTAGTAAGAAACATCCGCGGGCGGGACTGTTTCTTTGTTGCTAGTTTAGATATGAGTCGTGAGAGTGATAGTCTTCCGCTGTAGTTTACTCTGATACAAGTATTTGTAAAACTTTCTTGTACGCTTCCACAAACTATTTATGTAATATGATGTGTTTTCTTCGACCCGTGTGCTGTTGGGTGCCGCATAACACGGCACCACCCAACGAGGTCCTGTGGTCCCTCACAGCGTGGTATCAGAGCTGCGTTGGGAACAGAGCACGGATTGAGCATCATATTACGTCAAAAACTTCGGATACGGTGAGATAACGGTACTAGGCCCACATAAGGACTATTATTAGCATAATATGAAGGTGACAACCTAACTTATTTGTTATCTCGGAAAACCGTGCATCTCGGAACGTTCTATGTCTTGGAGGGTGCACGTATGCGCTATCCACCAGTGCGCACAAGCTGAAGGACGGAGCCTCACGGGTGGCAGGTAACCCGACTCGCTTTAGTGTCCTCTACGACTCTCCATGTCATTTGGGGTATTCGAGCAACGCTTTTCCCTAGTGTGCATGGTGCAATTTGGGAGACCCCGTCACATGGTCAGTAACGTGAATACGTAGCTCAAGGCGTGTTTGGCTTGAGAACACCTGGGCGAGTGATGACGGCTGGGTGTACGAACTGTATGGATACCGGGTTCGGTGTGCAGCCGGGCCTGATGATTGAGTGTGGCTTACGTAGGTGCTAACCACGAAAACCTTAGTGCGTGTAGAACACGTTTGCGAGTGACCATTTTAGTGCCACCTAATGATACGTGTATGCCGGTGTAATCCAGTTAGGTTTTCTTTGGTAAGGCAACGTAGTACCGACATATGTCTTACGGTGCATCGTCACCGTACTACACTGGATTGTATTCTTACCTATGAAGAAATCATTCATGACTAACTTCCAAACTAAAAATGGATGTGATAGAACACATATTAGTTACTGAGCTCTTCGTTTGAACTAAGTTTCGAAGAAGAGACTTGTTAGGCTTCTTTTGATCTCAAAGACAGAGTGCTCTGTTCAGACAGAAATTTTTTTCTGTGCTTTAACAGAGTGTAACTATGATTAGTTTGACCCAATTGAGGGGTTTGATACAGTTATGGAAAGGTTATTAAGTGCTCTACAACTTTTCTGTAGAACTCCGGAGCCAAATCCGACACCAACTTGGTTGGATGTCCAGATGAATGCAAACTGTTCAGAAAACAGAGCAGCTGCAAACTTCTCTGGATGTTGCTGTAATTTAGACATAACTGTCTATAGGAAACTTTCTAAGGGTCATATGATACACCGTTGGAAAGGTTAGGAAATTTGCAACGATTTTGTAGTTCATAGTTTGTTCACAATTGTACCCCATTTGTATGTAAAACTGTGATGAAAACAGCCACATACAAAGGAGGTGCTGGCAAAATTTACCCAGAAATTCTGTCAACTTTGAACGACCATAACTTCTGGTTTAGGGATGATACAGAGGCATGTGAGTACTTGTTGGAAAGATACGGAAGTTAACTTTAACTTTGGTATTCAACTGGAGTTATGAAAATGCTGGTAACTGGATCCAATTCTGGGTTAAGTACAGAAAGGTCGATTCTGTACAGAATAGAGGGATTGTTCTATTTTTGGCTTTAGAAAGATGTGTAAACAAGAAGTATTGTTATGCTTTCATAAAGTTTTAGCATGATCATGTTTTACATACTTTCAAATACTGCTGAGATCAAGTTTCGACTCCCCTCAAAATTATGCTTTTGCAGTATGGTGCGTACTCAGTCACCAAGTAGGGCTGAAGGTTCTCGCCGAGATGGTGATGACTCGACTCCACCACGGGCACCGCCATCAACGGTATGGGCGGATGTCATGGCTCAGATGGTCGAGTCAAGTCAAGAGAACACAAGACTACTCCAAGCCTTGGTACAACAGGGCTTACTCCAGCGTGCACAACAGGACGTTCCACCTCAGAACGCCTACTTGGATTTCTTTGCGACACAACCGCCAATCTTCACGGAAGCCAATGAACCAGTGGAAGCTGATCAGTGGCTTTGAGTTATGGAGTCCAAGTTTGGAGTGTTTGAGTGTGACGAATATCAGAAGACATTATTTGCTGCTCAACAGCTCCATGGAGCCGCCGGAAATTGGTAGTTTGCTTATCTCGCCACCGTTCCGGACGGTCATCAAGTGGAATGGACGGAATTTCGTGAAGCATTCTGGGCTCGTCATATTCCTATGGGTTTTATTAAGGCCCAACAGCAAGAATTCAGAAACTTGAAGCAGGGGGACATGAGTGTCCTCGATTATGTCAGACGATTCAACCTTCTAGCACAATATGCTCCTGCTTATGCGACGAGCGAAGCTGCAATGTGTGACTATTTTTTCTATGTCTTGAGTGCCATACTAAAAGAGAAGTTAGCTTTGTTTAATCAAGGCAGTTACAACGAGTTGATCAGTGCTGCTCTGCTCCAAGAACAAGCGACACTTGAGTGTCAAGCAGTGAAGAGGGACCAGGAGGATGTGCTAGAAGACACACCAGTTGTTCCTCGCAAATACAGTGTGGTGTATCACACACCATCCGATGAAAGATGGCAAGCGCCAGTGAGATCAACTCCGTACAGATTTCCTGCTCAAGAATCATGTCTTGAAGCAACACCTTTGCCGCAGCAACGAATGACACCTGTCACATCATTGCTGCAACCAAGTATATCAACTTCTCAACCACAAGTCAACGAAGAACCGGGGAAACCTCCGTGTTCTTATTGCCACCGTTCAGGGCATTTTAGGCAAGAATGCCGGGAGAAATTGGTGAACACCAGACAACCATCATCATCAGGTGGTATGCCGCCACCTGCTCCAGTCAACATAACAGCATTGCGATCTGGGAGTGTGCAACATCTTGCTATTGAGGATGTCCCGGAGGGAGCACCGGTGTTAGCGGGCATGTTTACTCTCAAAGACGTGCCCGTGCTTGTACTTTTTGATTCCGGTGCCACCCACAATTTTATCAGCAAATCATGCGTGAATCAGCACCAATTATCCACCAATACTCCCACAACGAGTTTCCTTATACGATCACCAGGAGGAAAGATCTCTGCCAATCAGATTGTGTCCGGGGCAGCTTTGTGTTTGGGCGGAAAAATATACCCGACATTGCTGATTATGTTGGATAGGCAGAAGATAGACATTATATTGGGGATGTCTTGGTTAAATTGTCATGGTGCCGTTCTCAATATCGGTAACCGGACGGTCCAGATTATCTCGCCGATTCACGGACAGCACACGCTGTTTTTAGACAGCGAAGATCCAGATATGGTAGAGGCCTACCACACGGAAGCACATAAGCTTGAAGATATTCCGGTGGTACGTGATTATCCTGATGTATTTCCCGATGATTTACCGGGCATGCCGCCCGAACGGGACGTCGAGTTTAAGATTGAACTGGCGCCGGGAACGACGCCTATCTCACGAAGGCCTTACAAGATGGCACCTAACGAGCTAGCGGAGTTGAAAGAGCAACTGAATGAACTTATGAGCAAGGGTTTCATACGACCAAGTTCTTCACCTTGGGGTTGCTCAGCGCTGTTTGTTAAGAAGAAGGACGAAACACTACGGCTATGTGTTGATTATCGTCCTCTAAATGCTGTCACGATCAAGAACAAGTATCCTTTGCCCCGCATCGACATCCTGTTTGATCAACTTATGGGTGCAAAGGTGTTTTCGAAGATGGATCTTCGGTCGGGATATCATCAAATCAAAATCTGACCGGAGGACATACCAAAGACAGCGTTCTCGATAAGATACGGACTCTATGAGTACCTCGTCATGTCATTTGGGTTAACCAACACTCCGGCACACTTCATGTACTTGATGAATTCTGTGTTCATGCCGGAGTTAGACAAGTTCGTCGTGGTATTCATCGACAACATATTGGTTTACTCCAAATCTGAAGAAGAGCACGCTGAACATCTGCGTATCGTGATACAACGGTTGCGGGAGCACCAATTATATGCCATGTTCAGCAAGTGCGAATTTTGGATTGATCAAGTGCCTTTCCTAGGCCATATTATTTCAGCAGAAGGTATTGCTGTGGACCCCAGCAAGATTGAACAGGTGCTGAAGTGGGAATCTCCCAAATCAGTCCATGAGGTCCGAAGTTTGCTAGGTTTAGCGGGGTATTATAGGAGGTTCATCCCGAGCTTCTCAAAAATTGCTAAACCAATGACGGAGCTGCTGAAGAAGGGCACTAAATACATGTGGAATGCAGCATGTGAAGCCACATTCAAAACTTTGGTGAAACATCTCACAACAGCTCCAGTTCTTGCTCAGCCGGACACGACGAAGCCATTTGATGTATACTGTGATGCATCTGGCATCGGTCTCGGCTGCGTTCTGATTCAAGAATGGCGTGTAGTCGCCTATGGGTCTCGCCAACTGCGAAACCACGAGCAGAATTATCCAACTCACGATCTTGAGCTTGCTGCAGTGGTGTTGGCGTTAAAGATGTGGAGGCATTATCTGCTTGGTAATCTTGTTCACCTCTACACCGACCATAAAAGCCTGAAGTATATCTTCACGCAGAAGGAGCTGAATATGAGACAACGGAGATGGTTGGAGCTCATCAAATATTATGAAATTGAGATCCACTATCATCCGGGAAAAGCAAACATGGTTGCCGACGCGCTTAGTCGGAAAGCCCATGTTCACAACTTAGCGATTGCTGAGTTGGAAGATGAAGAGCCAAGCCACCGTGTCATTCCGTATGGCGCGCTTTATAATCTCGCGCTCATTCCAACAATCCGTGAAGAGATTGTTGAGGCTCAAAGAAGAGACAGAGGTATGTCTCACATATGGAGAAGACTGGACAACAGAGAGGTGAAATGTTTCCGGAAGGATGAGAACGGTACAATATGGTTTAACGACCGTATAGTGGTACCTCGCAATATGAAACTCCGTAAGAAGATCTTGGATGAAGCCCACCTGTCTAAATTTTCCATAAATCCCGGAAGTAACAAGATGTACCAATATTTGAAACAGAAATTTTGGTGGACGAGGATGAAGAGAGAGATCGCTAAATACGTATCCGAGTGTGATACGTGTAGACGGGTCAAGGCTGATCATATGCGGAAAGCCGGACAGCTACAACCTTTGAAGATACTGACATGGAAGTGGGAGGATGTGAGTATGGATTTCATCGTCGGATTACCACTCACATCCAAGAAGCATGACTCGATATGGGTGATCGTCGACCGGTTGGCGAAATCAGCTCATTTCATACCGGTGAACACTCATTATCGAGCAAGGCAATATGCAGAGTTATTCATCTCCAGAATTATTTGCTCACATGGTGTCCCGAAGACCATCATCTCAGATTGAGGTTCGCTGTTTGTTGCTCGTTTTTGGGAGCAGCTGCATGCCTCATTGGGCACCAAGATGATTAGGAGCTCCGCATATCACCTTCAAACCGATGGACAAACTGAGAGGGTGAATCAAGTGCTTGAGGATATGTTGAGAGCGTGTGCCATCCACCACGGTAGGAATTGGGACGATCACCTACCGCTAGCGGAGTTTTCATACAACAACGGTTATCAAGCGAGTATTAAAATGGCAGCGTATGAAGCTCTCTACGGCCGGAAGTGTCGCACACCGCTGAATTGGTGTGAGTCCGGCGAAAGAGTTCTGTTTGGGATTGATCTTGTCAACGAAGCCGAAGACCGAGTTCGGATGATACAAGAGAACTTAAAGGCTGCACAATCCCGACAGAAGAGCTACGCTGATCAAAGGCATAGGCCATTACATTTTGACGTCAGAGAACACGTTTATCTTCGTGTATCTCCGATGAAGGGAATTCACCGGTTCAGTGTAAAGGGGAAGCTCGCTCCCCGTTTTATTGGTCCTTTTGCTATCACGGAGAAGTGCGGACCCGTAGCCTACCGGCTGGAACTACCGGCAAGTCTAGCGGGTGTTCATGATGTATTTCATGTATCACAGCTACGGAAGTGCCTCAAATTCACTGCTGCTGTTCGCACCGAGGACATCGACGAGTTGAAACCGTACCTGACCTACACCGAGCGACCGGTCCAGATTTTGGATGAAAAGACCCGGGTAACCCGGAACCGGACGATCAGATTAGTCAAGGTGCTGTGGAGTAATCACACCGCGGAAGAGGCGACGTGGGAAAGTGAAGATTATCTCTGCACCAACTACCCGGAACTTTTATCTTTGTACAGTTTGTAATTACCTCTCGCGTCTCGTTCCTCTTTTGTAATCTCGGGACGAGATTCTTTTAAGGGGGGAGGAATGTAAAAGTCTCATAAATGTGTATGAATAAAAACCCAGGTTTGAGTTCATATGTGTGGCAAAGACATGAAAAATGGGACTTGCTAAAACTTTTCTTCATGCAAAGTAATACATGGATGACCATCCAAAATGAGGGTCACCTGTCTATTTAAAAGTGTTGAACCAATAAGGAGTTAAATACCTCTTTGCATGTAAGTTTAAAAATCAGATTTGAAATTCAAAGTTCACAAGTATAGTGACCAAAAACTTTGAATAAACATGCAGCCATATAGTTGGAATTATGGGGAAAAGTTTGATCACCAACATTGTAGGGTGGGCTCAAAAGAGAGTTAAAGAGAAGAAATTGCAAATTCTAAACCAAATTCAGATTTAGTCTTGCAAATTCAAACTGAATTTGAGGAATTCAAATTCTAGCCACCCTTTTTAAACTCAGCATTCTGGGGATTGAGAGGATCAGCTTGAGAAGATATTTGGGGAAGAAATGTGGAGTGGGACCCACATGTCATAGAGATGAAGAGGCTGCCTTACTCACTAAGTTTTACTCTCGGTGGGAACATTTCCCGAGCAGCTCACGGGCTCCACCGAGGAGCCTGCCGCACCAGCTCTTGCTGCCGGTCTCCACGCGCTGGCGCCCGGAGGTCGGTCCTGACCGCGCCCTCAACGTGATCACATGCCCCCCTGGCCGAAGAAAAGCGCAGTTGCCTTCTTCTCTTGCGAGAACGTCGAGCAAACCGAGCTCCTCACCTCCGCTCTCGGTCCGATCGGAAGAACGGAAAAAACCACCGCGCTCTTCCCTCCCCCGAGCTGCTAAACCTTTCCCTGAGATTAGCCTCTACCTCCCTGACCCGCAAGCAAGCGAGCTGCGGCCCCCAGTGCACGAGAACAACCGCCGCCGCAGCGACCGAGTTCAAGAAGGTGATCGGGCGCTCGTGGACAGCCCTCCTGTCAAGGGCAGCGATCCCGAGGGCCGGAGGACCTCGACTACGTAGTTCGTAGCCGCTATCCATGATGGCTCGCTGGGTTATACCCCCTTGCCGCCGTTCTTCGCCGGAGGGTTATTCCCCCTGCCGCCGGCTTGGTAGAAGAGGAGAGGGAATAGATGGTAATATCTTTCTTATTCCTCAAGTGTTTGATTACCTGCCTATCTATAGCCTCCGGCTCAACCAAAAGGAGTAACAAACTCCACTAATTATTGATTACCAAAAACAGCTAAAGTATCTTCTACTTTCCCTCCTAGCCACGGTTGGAGATCGTGTCCTGCGTGCTTGCCGCGCGCGTTGCAGCGCGTTCGTTGGCTCGGCGCACGTCACGGGCCCTATGGCGCCTGGTGTAAACTTGTTTGAACATGACATCTCTCTCCCCGTCGAGGGCCAGCTCGTCCTCGAGCTGGAATTGGGGAAACTTGGCGCGGAAAGGCGCGACGTCTTCCCAGGTCGCTGAAGCTGCTGACGTGCCTTTCCACTGGATGAGCACCTGATGTACGCCGCGAGCCAGTCGGTACCGCACCGCGCGTTCAGGTTCTGGGCTAATGGCGCCATGATGCATGAGCGGCAATGGTGGAGGCGCTGTTTGTGGCGACCCCTAGAACTTCTTGAGTAGTCCCACATGGAACACATTGTGGATATGGGCACGGGGTGGAAGCTCCAGCCGGAAGGCGACCTCGTTGATGAGTTCGACGACGCGGTACGGCCCGACGAAGCGTGGCTTCAGTTTGCCGCCCACAGCCTGAGGAAGAGATGACGCCGCGCGCTGCCGTAGTCGAAGCAGCACCCAATCACCGACCTGATAGGTGACCGCGCGGTGCGTACGGTCGTAGGGGCGCTTCTGGTACTCCTGTGCCTGCTCCAGGCGGTGACGGATGTCGGCCAGGAACTCCGCGCGCTCCTCCATGCTCTTGGCGACGGCCGGCACCCTGGTGTCCCCGGGTTCATAGGACCGGATGGAGGGAGGGTCACGCCCATAGACCACGCGGAAGGGGGTGTCCCGCAGGGACGTCTGGTACGCCGTGTTGAAGAGGAACTCCGCCCAGGGAAGCCACCGGAGCCACTCGCGCGGCCTGTCTCCTGTCAAGCACCGCAGGTACATGAGGATGATGTGGTTGGCCGACTCGGACTGCCCGTCGGACTGGGGATGAAACGCCGTGGTCATCTGCAGCTTGGTCCCCATCAGCCGCATCAACTCCTGCCAGAATGTCGACGTGAACACCGTGTCCCGGTCGGAGACCATGGACTGTGGAATCCCATGGAGGCGGACAATGTCGTTGAAGAAGGCCTGAGCGACAGATTCAGCGGAGTACGGGTGTGCCAGTGGGATGAAATGGCAGTACTTGCTGAACCGATCCACCACAGTGAGGATCACTGACTTGCCGCGGACCCGTGGTAGCGCCTCCACAAAGTCTAGCGCGACATCAGTCCACACGCCCTGGGGCGTCGGCAGCGGAAGAAGGAGACCCGCCGGGTGCAGGTGCTCGGACTTGTAGCGTTGGCAGACTTCACACGTACGCACGCGTTCCTGCACAACTTGTTTCATGTTATGAAAATTGAAGTCACGGCGCAGCCTGTGGAGCGTCTGCTGTACGCCTTCGTGTCCATCCTCATGGATGGCCCCTACAATCTCTTGGAGCAGCGGGGAGTCGGCTGGAATGTACAGCCGCCCGGAAAATTGCACCAGGCCGTCCACCAGCGCCCAGGGAGCCAGTCAGGTGCCCGCCGTGATCTCACCTCGGAGTGCGACAAGGGCTGGGTGGTCCAGATGGGCCTGCCGGAGCTTGTCGATGAAGTCGAAGCGCGGAGCAGAGAGGGCAAGGAGCTCTCCCTCCACGGTGTCGCGCCGGGACAGTGCGTCAGCAACGGCGTTCATCGCGCCTGGCTTGTACTCAATGGAGAAGTCGAAGCCCAGCAACTTGCCAACCCAGTGGTGCTGTGGAATGGTGGCCAAGCGCTGGTCCAGCAGATACTTCAAGCTGTAGTGATCCGTCTTGACGGTGAAGCGGCGCCCCCAGAGGTATGGCCGCCAGTGGCGCACCGCCTGGACCAAGCCAATGAGCTCATGCTCGTAGGCTGCCAGGGTGTGATGTCTAGGCGCCACCGGCCAACTGAAGAAGGCGATCAGATGCCCCTCCTGGATGAGGACAGCACCAAACCCATGGGACGACGCGTCGCACTCGACGACAAAGGGCTTGTTGAAATCCGGCATAGCGAGCACCAGCGCCGAGGTGACTGCCTCCTTGAGGGAGAGGAAAGCCGAGGCAGCCTCAGGACCCCACGCGAAGCCCTCCTTCTTGAGCAGCGCCGTGAGTGGCGCGGCGATGGAGCCGTAGTTGTGGATGAACTTGCGGTAGTATCCCACGAGCCCGAGGAAGCCACGCACCGCCCGCGCCGAGTGGTGTTCCGGCCAGTCGTGAATGGCCTGCACCTTGGCAGAGTCCATGGCCACCCCTGCCTCCGAGATCGTGTGGCCGAGGTAGGCGACTGAGGAGACCCCAAACGCGCACTTGGAGCGCTTGACGAAGAGGGTGTGTTGACGAAGCTCGCTAAGGACAGCTCGAAGGTGACGCAGGTGGTCGGCCCATGACTTGCTGTAGATCAAGATGTCGTCAAAGAAAACAAGTAAGAACCGGCGAAGGAACAGGCACAAGACGTCGTTCATGAGCGCCTGAAATGTGGCCGGGGCGTTGCAGAGTCCGAACGGCATCACCAGGAATTCATAGAGGCCTTCATGTGTACGGAACACCGTCTTGTGAACATCCTCCGGCCTCATGCGAACTTGGTGGTACCCCGAGCGCAAGTCCAGTTTGGTGAAGTACTTGGCGCCATGGAGCTCATCCAAGAGATCGTCGATGACGGGGATCGGGAACGCGTCCTTCACCGTCACCGCGTTGAGGGCGCAGTAGTCGACGCAGAAATGCCATGATGCATCCGACTTCTTCACGAGAAGGACCGGCGAAGAGAATGCGGATTCGCTGCGCCGGACGATGCCGTTCGCGAGCATGTTCTCGCACTGCTTCTCCAGCTCCGTCTTGTGGGCGGCCGGATATCTGTAGGGCCGCACTGCCACCGGCGCGGTGTCCGGCTTCAGGATGATGCGGTGCGTCCGACCACGCGCAGGCGGTTGGCCCGTCGGCTCGGCGAACACGTCGGCGAAGGATGCAAGCAGCTCATCGAGGAGGGGTTCCGTCACCGAGGCAGAGTGGATGCGCGGCGGTGTCGGCGACACGACACTGCGCCAGCAGACCTGCTGGTCCTCCATTGTGAACTCCATGGTCCCGGCGGCCACGTTCCAGATAATCTTACCCAATGTAGCCAGCCATTGTGTGCCGAGCACCAGGTCATAGCCGGCCAGCGGTATGATGTACAAGTCAACCACGAACCGCCGGTTGTCGATGATGACGGGCGCCTGGCACAGAACGCCTGGGCAGGTGATCCGTTCGCTGTTGGCCACGGTCGCTATTAGTCGAGCCCGAGGCGCGACGGGCAGGCCGGCCCGCTGTGCTGCCGCCTCGCCGATGAAGCAGTGGGTGGAGCCCGTGTCGATGAGGGTGATCAACGTGGCCGCGCCCACCTGTACCTCAAGTTGGAGAGTACCGCACACTGGGACGCCGGCGACGGCATGGAGGGAATAGATGGGTGCCTCCTCCACGGGCTCGTCCTCGGCCAGTTCGACGCCGGCGATGTAGAAGATGCGGCGGCAGACTCTGTTGTGGCCGGGTGAGTATGGCTCGTTGCAATTATAGCAGAGGCCGAGGCAGCGCCGTTCCACCTGCTCCTCCGTCGAGAGGCGCTTGTTCCCGCCGCGTCGTGGTGGTGGCGCCGGCAGTGCCAGGGGTGGCGCCTGGGGTGCGGGCAGCGTCTGAACCGCAGGCGCCGGTTGAACGGTTGTAGGAAGGACCGCCAGGACGCCTGGGCGCGGCGCGAGCGGTGGTCTGAGCGCGCGCGGCGCAGCCCTGCCATGGGCGGAGTTGAGACGGTCCAGCTTGACCAGTTCCAACGCCCGTGCCAGGCTCATGGCCGCCGCAAGGGACTCTGGCCCGTGGATGCGCACCTGGTGGCTGAGCGGTGGCAACAACCCACCGGTGTAGAGTTGCACCCGTTGGCCTTCCTGGAGCCGGCCAGCGCGAGGAAGAAGCGCCTGGAAGCGGTTGGAGTATTCCTCGACCGTCCCCGTGCGGCGGCACTCGGTGAGCTCGAACAGGGGGGCGGATCGCAGCACCGGACCGTAACGCAGGTTCAGAAGTTCCTTGAAACGCCCCCATGGTGGCATGCCCTCTTCCTCCTGGAGCTGGACGAACCAGAGTTGAGCCACATCTTCCAGGTTTTACGACGCCATCAACACTTTCTCCTCCGGCATGGTGCGTTGCTAGCGGAAATACGATTCGCACCGATTGATGAAAATCAGTGGGTCGGACTTGCCGTCGTAGCATGGAAAGTCCACCTTCTGGAACCACAGGGGGTGATCCGTGTGGTGTTTGCCGTCGTGGTTGGTGCTGGAGTCGGTCGACGAGCCGACCTTTTCCTTCATGCCCGCCATGTCGGTCTGCATCTTTGACATCTCGGTGGTTAGGGAGTTGAGCATCTTCATCACATCGGCCATGGTGGGTTGATCGTCATCGCCCATGACTGACGGTGCGGGCGTTGCCATGGCCGTCGAGGGAGGGGATAGTGGCGGCGGCTGGGATGGTGGTGGGGCTGCGGTGGAAATATGGATGGAGGTGGTGGAAGAGGATCGACGAGACTGATATACCAGGTTGTCAAGGGCAGCGATCCCGAGGGCCGGAGGACCTCGACTACGTAGTTCGTAGATGCTATCCATGATGGCTGGCTGGGTTATACCCCCTTGCTGCCGTTCTTCGCCGGAGGGTTATTCCCCCTGCCGCCGGCTTGGTAGAAGAGGAGAGGGAATAGATGGTAATATCTTTCTTATTCCTCAAGTGTTTGATTACCTGCCTATCTATAGCCTCCGGCTCAACCAAAAGGAGTAACAAACTCCACTAATTATTGATTACCAAAATAGCTAAAGTATCTTCTACTTTCCATCATAGCCACGGTTGGAGATCGTGTGCTGCGTGCTTGCCGCGCGCGCAGCAGCACGTTCGTTGGCTCGGCGCACGTCACGGGCCCTATGGCGTCTGGTGTAAACTTGTTTGAACATGACACCTCCACAGGGGGTTTCACGGCCGAGCGATCACAGCTACGGACGCGCAAGGGTGCGGTGCTGCTCTCAGCCCAAGCTCAGGCCGTGCCGCGAGCTATCGACGGCGAATTTCGAGGTTTTGCTCCGGCGACCTCATTCCGAGCTTCCGGTATGATTCTTTCGAATTCTTGCCCTCTGATTCTCCTTAAGTCATCAAATTTGGCATAGAAAAGCTGGACTAGCCGGCGGTCATATCCTCTTTAGCATCCGTGGCATGAAACTAACGGGGAACCACGAATTTTGAGCTCTACCGAGCGTGATCGCGGCGAACCCATTCGGTCGCACGATGACAACCTAGTTCCAACCGTTTCCGAGCTATTTTGAGGCCGTGCCGATCTTCCTAGAGGTACGCTGGTGCTGTAGGGCTCATCGGCACAGGTTTTGGCGGGCTGGATACCTTAGGTAGCGCCGCCGAACTTCCACAGCAGCTGTCACACGTTGCCGGCCATGTTCTGGTCGTTGGCAGCCCAAGCAAACCTCACAGCCGTGTTCCTCGATGCCCAAAACCCCTTGGCAGAGTGTCCGGGTTTGGATGATGGCCGCAAACGGCCGGCCGGCGAGCACCGGCGAGCTCCGGCGAGGGGGAGAGCTCGGGCGCAGAAAGGGAGCCGAAGGAAGAAGAAGACGGGTGGGTCCCATCTGTCAGCAGCAGAAAATTTAAAACCGGGATCGGGTGTGGCTGGATCCTGTATGCTGGCGCGCAAAAACCTCGTGGCCCCGGTGTGGCTTCGTTTCTATTGGCTGGGATTCAAAACAGTGGGTCCAGCCGGATTTCCTGTAGGAAAACAATTCCAGAGTTGGCTCAATCTTTGGAAATTCATAGCTCCTGATAGAAACCTCCAATTTGAGTGATTCCACTTGGGTTGGATTCATCTCTATGAGTTCTATCCAAATATGAAGTCAGATTTGTATGAAAGTTAATATTATATTCTGGAAAATTCTTGGAAAGTTTTCTGAAAAAGAATTATTGAGGGAGTTTGGGTTATCCAAAAATCCCCAAATTTTGCCAGAATATTCTTTAGCATATTATTGACCTACTAGCAAATGTTCAGCTTTTTTGAAGATCATTTGTGTAGGAATTTGCTAAATGCAAACTACTGTGTTCAAAAGAGTCCAGAAACATTTTCAGAAAATGTTTCCCACTTCAAAAATCTGTTCTGAGCAATCCATAGCTCCAAAAATCATAGGAAAATTTAGTCAAGCTCTCTAAGACATACTTGGAATTGTAGTTCACTTAATTGGGCATGAAAATGTACATTACTCCAGAATTAATTCTTTTGAGTAGAATTGCTTAAAGAATTATTCTGGGAGAACTACTCAGGCAAAAGGGCTGAAATTTGGATCAGATTACTTTAATGTGGCCCGGAACTCACATGGAAATTATCAGCCCATGTTGAGTCCTGGAACTCCCTAATCTTATTCTGCATGCTTATGTATAGGGGAAAATACATAAGAGATATGGTAAGAATTATGGAGGACACAATATAACTCCACATTATCTGCAATTTGGCAAGCTAAATCCTTAGGTAGTATAGAACCTGCTGTAAAAATTTTGAGGCCATTGGATTTCTTGTTCTTCAGTTGCACTCAAATCCTTTCAGCTTATCTATTATGATCATTAGGGAAAATGGTTAGTGTATAGCTAAGGCCTTAAAGTCAATCTAGTTTATTTCTGTTCTTTGCACAACAGAGGCAAACCAAGCCATGCTTGGCTTTTCCACACAACCTCTGTTCCTAAGAGATTAATTCTATAACTTCTTTCCATTACATTCTATAAAACATGTGCATATGCATTTCAATAGGAACCACAACGAAGGGGACTCAAAGGAGTGATTCATCAAAGTGGATCAAGCTCCGGAGAGTCAAGGGTGGATCAGCAAGGACACTAACTGGTTATATATGACTACTCTGCAAAACAGGCAAGCTCCGGTTTGCATTTAACAGCTGTTAAGTTTTTGTTTTGTATTAACTTTCGGTCAAGATATGAACTGTGCATTAGGTCTAGTGTTTGATACTCCTCTTGCATAGCCAAATGACCCATGGAGTATTGGGTAGGTGTCTTTCACCGTGTAGAACTGCCATGCTTAAGTACGGTTCGGTAGAAGTCGAGTGGTGAGATGCTACTCGCAGTTTCAGGAACAACAGGGGCATACGGGATTGGTTCAGAAATTAATTAGCAAGATAAAGTTGAGACCGGAAGGTTGTAGAAGCAGCAGGACATAGGGGCCTGGAAGCTGTAGACCTGTCCGTGTCGGTCAAGGACCAATCCGTATGCGGCCCTGTTGAACAAGTTTGAGTTGTGTACCGGACTCATGCTGGCTATATGGGACCCAGTAAACCGATGTACCTCGGGAAGCTGTCGTTGGGACTTTTCGGGTCGCCTCAGGCGGACGGCCGGTGTGCAGTATGTGGGGAATATTCTCATGACATCTCATGTCGGTAGGTGCATTATGAGAGTAGCTACTGTACGGGGCGACTTGATCGATTCAGCGGGGGTGAAACGGGGGAAAGGCTGCCACGTACGACGTCAGTGATGGTTGTTGTAGGCAACATCGAGTACGGGCGTACATGTCGTGTAGTCCGGGTGTTATTGATTCGAATCACCGTCGCTCGCGGAATGGACCGAGCATACTTGTTCTCACAGTCGTGACGTAGTAAGAACTTGCATTAGAAAGGAACTAATCATTTTGATGTGAAGTATTATCCTACCTTTGTATTGGATCTTGATGAATAGGCTAGTGCAAACTCCATTCTATTATGCCATGAGCAATTTACATTGGGGGAAAACGTTTCTTGTTTGATTGTGGACTCCCGATGTGGCGTACCCAGGGTTACTTAAAATGCTGCCATTGATACCTGAAAGTAAGGATTCACTTTTAGGCGAGTTTAATTATGCTTATGCCATCCTATGTTAGGTTCATAACCTCACTTAGAGTTTCATGTTTAGGGTGACGGTTAAGTCTTGCTGAGCGTTATGCTCACGGATGCTATCCGAGTTGTTTTGCAGGTAATTGACTCGAGGCTTATGAGAAGGGATGCCAATGAGACTCGGGAACCTCCGAGTGCTTACTCAAAGAGCATCCTCGCCGCTGCAGATTGTCTTCGTGTTGCTAGTAAGAAACGTCCGCGGGCTGGACTGTTTCTTTGTTGCTAGTTTAGATATGAGTCGTGAGAGTGATAGTCTTCCGCTGTAGTTTACTCTGATACAAGTATTTGTAAAACTTTCTTGTACGCTTCCGCAAACTATTTATGTAATATGATGTGTTTTCTTCGACCCGTATGCTGTTGGGTGCCGCATAACACGGCACCACCCAACGAGGTCCTGTGGTCCTCACATTATACATATCAGCAGAATTGAATCATAAGATTCCATGATTTATCTACATTATGACACAGTGAACAAGCGGTACTCGTCACCGCGAGGGAGGCGAATCGACTCGATATACACCTGCAGGGATACCCAAGGAGCACGTCACGTACGCCCACCCGTGGAGCTGCACAGCACGCTCACTCGATGCCGTACGGGACAACCTTTCACCAAACAGCCCAAACATCGAACCGGTCGCACCGAAACGAGCAGGAGGTTCCCTACACGGAGCATCTCTCTATGCTCGTTAGCTGATTTCCACCTCGCTGCCCTCAGCCTACACCTATTAATCGGTGCGTTATGCCTCGACGCCCGGAGGTATAGGTTACATCGGTTTATGGGGCCCATATATCCGATATGCCTTTGGTACGTTCAATACTTGTTCAGCAGGGCCGCACATGGATCGGTCCTCAATCGACACGGACAGGGCTGCGCACACAAGACTTCCTCTTGCTGCTCCCTAGCCCCTGCCTAGTCTCATTTTCATTTCTAAAGTGATCTCACATCACTCGAACCAATCCCGTGTGTCCCCAGCCTAACTCGCGAGTAGATTCCAACTACTTGACTTGTACCGTAAGTCCTATGAATCATTAAGCAAAGCCTGTCTACTCGAGGCCTTAGACACTACCCTCACTCTTATAGGAAAATTCTGATTATGCACTTGGGTTTCATCCATCCTACAGCTAATGCACATCCATACCTCACACTAAACATGTACACAAAGCAAAACTTTATAAAAGGGTTTAATGCAAACCGGGGCTTGCCTTGTTGCTGCTGGTCAGTTGTTAGGGCTTTGTCCGGAAGAAGGAAGTCAAGCACTTCCGGAGTTTCCTCGCCTTCAGCGACTACACGTACACGATATACTATATGTCGATTTAAATGCAATGTTTAGAACTGAATAAGTAATTACCATAACTCTAGCTAGCCCTCCCCTTTGGTTCTGAAATTTTTATGGTGGCTTGGTAGGGTCCTAACCAGAGTCTTGACCAAGTTTCATTTGAGACAAATTTCATTTGAGCCTTGTACAAATAAATGCCTATTTGGTCCATATTAAAGCTTCTAAGGAATTCCAGGGGTTTTCACGGTCCCAACCATTACTTTCTGGAAACTAGAATTTGAGATGGTTCTAATGGAATTGGTTTCATGTTATTTGAAGAATTCTAGAGGAAGTTATGACCTAAATAAGATTTGAGAAAATCTGAAAAATGTTTCTGTACATTTTTTCTATTTTCTCAGGGAGTTCCTTTAATCACCCCATTAGGGGGACTAAATAAACTTGGATGGGTCTGAAAATTTTTCTGTGGCTCAAGGATTTTCCAAAGAACCTCCCAGCCAAATTTCAGAATTTTTCATAAAGTAGTTCTCCATATAAAATTCCTAACATTTTAAATTTTAGGGAATTAATTCTGGAAAACTATTAAGTTTCATGAGCTGAAATTGGTGTTGCTGGAAAGTACTCAAAAAGCTGAGTTCAGAAATTTTTGGTTCACTGAACTTGGAGCTCCCTAGCAAACGCCCTATGCATTTGAAGTTTGATCTAAACTGGAAAATCTTAAAATGTTTAAACTCTGCGGGTTGCGTTAAACTGGCCCACTAATAACATGACCACACCACGGCCCACGGGGTTTCACCCGTGCTGCTGCACCGGATCCTGGCCACAAAGTGGATCCCCGCACGAGAATAGAGACTGACCGGTGGACCCGGCCCCCCCTTCGTCTACATCGCGACCTCCCGCGACTTCTGCGGCGGCGCTTCGTCGGAGCTCTCGCCGCCGGCCATTTCGCTGCCCGACCTCCGACTGATTTTGTCACCTGTTCCTAACTTGGCTCGGAGAACACGCTGGTGCCCTCACCGAAGCTCGGCGATGGACGGAACCATGCCCGCGACGGTGACAGCGGCTATCCCTGCTCCGGCGACATCGCCCGAGCTACTCAGTGCCTTATTTTCGGAATGGTTTGCTCCTACAGCTCCGGTGTGGCATGCTGAGCATGAAAATGAGCTCAGTTTGCCATGGAAACGGCCGGAGCTAGGACCTCACCGGTGACCCTCCCTTCCACTGGACTCTTACCGGTGAAACTAGGGTTTGGAATGGGGGTTCCTGCGGTTTCTTGCTCGGAGAGACGCGCACGGGTATCTAGAACGTGTGTGAGCTGCAGCTCGACCGGCGGTTGCTTCTGTGCAAAGAATTTCGCCGACGACCGATTGCTAACCCTAAGGTGCACCATGGGGGAAAACTCGGAATTCTCGCTCTACCCTGCATGAAACGGTGAAAGGTTTCCTCCTACAGCTTCCTCACATGCGGACGCACCTTTTCTTCTCTGGTGGTGGCACGTGATGCAGCCGGGATCGGCCGGTCACCGGTGATCAGAGAGTGGCAGTGAAACACTCGCGAGCGGAAGCAACTGCGGGGTGGGAGAACGTCGGTTCAGCCGGGGCACAGCGAAAATGACCGAGTGGTTGTCGTGCTGGCGCCGTGACTCGCGATTTTTACCGTGCGGTGTCCTCTTCCACTCGGGCGCAGGAGCAGGAGCTGGCGTGCTGCGCTCGGTCGACGTCGGTGAGAAACAGGCAGCGCTCGGTTGTGCAGCAGCTCTCCCACTTACCTGTGGGCCCAACTCTCCCCCTAATCCCCTTTTTCCAAATTCTTCTGTAAATATCCCAGCTACTCTCCATTAATTGAGAGACTTAAGCACCAAGTCACGGTTTGAATTTGATTTCCTCAGTTTGAAACTGGTTTGGCTAAATTTGCTGGCCATTTGAATTTGAAATTCAAATTCAGTTTTGAATTAATGCAAATTTATCTCCCGACAGGATAAGGTCCAATGAGGATGAAAATTGGTGGGATAACTCAGAAAATTATGCTGAGTTTGTATATGAAGTCAACTTTTGAATTCAAGTGATGAAAGTTGCTACAGTTTGAATTTGCATTCAAATTGGCCCCTTTTTGCATTGTCTCCAAAAGTGCCTCAAAAAGTGTTGGATTTGTATGAAGTTTGGCCTGAGCCTTCCCAAGACTTTTTAAGGTCTAGGGGTGAGCTCAACCTTTCATGTTCATGTGTAGAAATCCTACTTTTTGGAAATTAGGTTTTTCCCTGTAATCACCCTTTTGATGGTGGTTACTTGCTCTTCACAAGTGTTCATGAGCTATCCACAAAATGAGCTGTGGTGTTGTGAGGTGATGACATGATCACTTTTGCAAGTCACTTTCTTGGGCTTTTACATCCCTCCCCCCTTAAAAGAATCTTGTCCCGAGATTACAAAAGATGAGACAGCGATGTAATAGAAACTCACCCGTGCTGAGAAGCCATGAACTCCGTGTAGTTTGAGCGAAGGAATTCCTCGCTCTCCCACATCGCTTCTTCGGCGGTGTGGTTACTCCATAGTATCTTGTAGAACCACAACGTTCTTCTACGTGTGGTCTGGACCCTCTCATCAATAATTGCCACCGGATATTCATCATATGTCAAATCCGGTTGCAACTAGCGGATGTCTTCGGTGGGAACCGTAGCCATATACTTCAGACATTTTCGCACTTGTGAAACATGGAAAACGTCGTGAACACCAGCAAGAGATGCCGATAGCTCCAGTCTATACCCCGCTGGTCCACACTTCTCGGTGATAGCATAGGGTCCAATGAATCGGGGACCGAGTTTCCCCTTCACACCGAACCGGTGCACGCCCTTCATCGGAGATACACGGAGGTACACGTGCTCTCCGACGTCAAAGTGCAGCGGCCTACTGTAAAAGCGCAAGAAAAGGGACTTGCAAAAACTTTTCATCACCTCACAACACCAGAGTTTTGTGGTGAATATCTTGTTAAGAATTGTGAAGAGCAAGTAACCTCCATCAAAAGGGTATTAGTTCAAACTTTCTACACATATGATAACACATGAGAGGGTGATTCAAAACTGTTGCATTCAAACTCATGGTTGCAGCAGCTAACACAAGTATCAAAGTGCATATGTGGATTCCTTAGGTCCAAATTAGTGGGGGCAAAGTTTCAATAATTTTTGAAACGGTTTGCTACCCATTTTTCCAAAAAGGATCCAAATGTGCAAAGAATTCAAATATACATTTGAATTTGAGTGAAACTTCTCCAATCATACAAATGTAGCTCAGTTTGAGACTTCAAACATTTGAATTACTCACTTGCCAAATTTTTGGAGATCTTTTGAGGGATGGGGGAGCACTGACCAGTGGGGCCCACATGTCATTGGGTGGAATAGACTTAACCCCCAAGTTTCTCTCTGTTTTCTCAGTCAACCGAAGGCAGCCAGGTGCCGCGCGTGCGCCACCGGCTGGGCAGCCACCTCCTGGTTCTCTTCGCTCGCGCTGGCAGCCGAGAAACAGCTCGCCCCTCCTCTATGTGACTCCCTCCCCATGCAACCGAGCCATACGAGTGCTTCTCTGCAAAACAGCAAGCGCCCCGGCTCTGTTTCACTCACCGGCACCGCTCCTCCGCCTGCTCGGCCTTTGCCCGAGCCGCCAACACAAAAAAGAAGCACCAGTGCGTGCTCTAGCTAACCGCCCCACCACCTCGCGGCGTTAGCGCCTCATTCAGCCACAAATCGACGATCGCCACTGAGAACTCAGGCCACCTGCAGGAAGCCGAGGTTGCTCCCCGTGGACAGCACACCACGGCCATTTTCACTGCCTGACTTCTACACGAAAAAGGTGCGCCTTAGTCTCCAGATCGTGTAGCTGCAACCCTCATAACCATTGATAGACCGAGCTCAGAGAATTCCTAAGAATCCCGAGAACTAGTGCATACGGGTAGGGGTCGGTCTA
This sequence comes from Neostapfia colusana, assembly GCA_030760725.1. Classification (NCBI taxonomy): domain Eukaryota; kingdom Viridiplantae; phylum Streptophyta; class Magnoliopsida; order Poales; family Poaceae; genus Neostapfia; species Neostapfia colusana. The sequence goes on along the minus strand of JASWHV010000005.1, from coordinate 29,373,970 downwards.
CCCCGAAATTCTATCTGCACCGTCCAAATCCAGCTCGGGTGAGCTTGCACACACCTTCCTCACGTCCTAGCTGTCCTCCTTGACCAAGAATCAAGGGATATGGCCCCGAAATGGCCGGGTTCTGGTTGTTTTTCGGGCCGCCATGGATAATAGCTCGGGTCACCGTGGAGCTCTAGGTTGCCGACCTTTTCATGGGGTTTGGCCGCCATTTTCGTCACCCTCGAGCTTCCGCGCTGCTCTCCGACCCTTGTCCAATCGTTTTGATGCGTTGTAACGCATTCCAGACCACGCCGGAACCCTAACCGCCGCTGTCACCGTCGGGCGCCCTGTTCCGGTGAGCTACGGCCGCCGGTGACCCCCGAGCCGAGCTCAGCGTCACAAGTTAGGGCGGGGCGGCGAGTCTGGGGTCGGGAGGTGGCCGGGAAAGCGGTTTCGGCGACGCTCGCCGGAGGGCACCGCCGCGGGCCCCTGTTTGGCGCGAGGAAGGGGAAGACCTGCCAGGTGGGACCCACTGGCAGGCATTTGAACATTTTGAAATTTCCAGTTTCAGTTTAAACTTTGGAGGGCCACAACATGGGGTAGGAGAGTCCAAAAATTATGAAACAAATTTTGTTGGATTCCTCTAACAGAGTACAATCCAAATCTGAAAACCAATTAGTATGAAACCCATTATGTAATTCTGGAAAATTCTTTAAATCTCTTCAGCAAAAGAATTTTAGAGGAAGTTTGGTTCATCCAAAAATCCTCAAATTTTGCCAGAATATTCTCTAGAATGTTAGTGAACCCCTGTAAAAGTTTGAGACCATTTGGAGTTGATTTGAGCAGAGCAATTCAAATTTGAAGGTGCTGTGGTCATTTGAATACAGAAACATTTTCAGAAAATTTCCAAAACTTGGAAATTCAGTTATGGGAAAATCATAGCTCCAAAAATGCTAGAAAAATTCATGCAAACTCTATGAGCTATAATTGAAAATGTAGTTCACTAAGTTGGGCATGAACAGGGGCTTTACCTCAGAATTAATTCTTCTTTGCTTATTTGCTAAAAGAATTATTCTGAACAAACCGCTCAATGACAAGTGCTAAATTTTGATCCAGAGAGCTGTCTTGTGACAAGGAACGCACACAAAAATTCGCAGCTCCATTGGAGCTGTGGATCACCCCTGTTCTGTGGAACCACTTGAGGGATTAATATAGAAGAGGGGGAAAACCACTTAGCACTTAATCATGTGCTTAGGTCCAAACCGAAACCACTAACCCCCAGTTCCATTTTAAATTCTTGAAAAGAGTTCCAGTTGTTAAAAACTGGTTATTGGAACTAATAGCAGAAGCATTACAATAAACTTATGTGCATATCCATTAACATGTAGTATTTTATTAACGTGTAGTCGCTGAAGGCGAGGAAGCTCCGGAGGTACTCGACTTCCTACTTCCGGAAGAAGAACTAACTCCTGACCAGCAGCAACAAGGCAAGCCCCGGTTTGCATTAACCTTTTATAAGTTCTACTTTGTTTACATGTGTCATATGAAGTGTGAATGTGCATTAGGTATAGGATGGATGGAACCCCACTTGCATGACCAGAAATTTTCCATAAGAGTGAGGGTAGTGTCTAAGACCTCGAGTAGACAGGCTATGCTTAAAGATTCATAGGACTTCGGTACAAGTCGAGTAGTTGGAATCTACTCGCGAGTTAGGCTTGGGACACACGGGTTTGGTTCGAGGGATGGGAGATCACCTTAGTAATGAAAATGAGACTTGGCAGGGGCTAGGGCGCAGCAAGAGGAAGTCTTGTGTGCGCGGCGCTGTCCGTGTCGATTGAGGACCGATCCGTGTGCGGCCCACGCTGATCAAGTTTGAACGTACCGAAGGCATATCGGATATATGGGCCCCGATAAACCGATGTAACCTAAACCTCCGGGCGTCGAGGCATAGCACACCGAATTATAGGTGTAGGTTTAGGGCAGCAAGGTGGAAATCTGCTAACGGGCATCGAGAGATGCTCCGTGTATGGAACCTCCTGTCCGTTTCAGTGCAACCGGTTCGACGTTTGGGCTGTTGGGTGAAAGGTTATCCCGTACGACATCGAGTGAGCGTGCTGTGCAGCTCCAAGGGTGGGCGTACGTGACGTGCTCTTCGGGTTTCCCTGCAGGTGTATATCGAGTCGATTCGCCGTCCCTCGCGGTGAAGAGTACCACTTGGTCACTGAGTCGTGACGTAGGCTAATGTATGAAATATGATGATTCAATATTGCTGATTGATATAATTGTATTTCTACATGTGTGCCACCAATTATTGCTTACTAAATTTCAGATTCCTGAACTGTTAATTTGTTGCTAAAAGATGAATTAAGGATGAACTTATAGGCGAGTCCCTTTGCTGCAATATCACTATCATATGTTCATGGTACACCTCATGTAGAGTTTCAAGTCTAGGTGAGTCGGTTAAGTCTTGTTGAGCACTCGTGCTCATGGTTGCTGCTTAAGTGTTTTTCAGGTGACGAGCCACCCACGGACTCGGAGTACGAGTCCACCGGTGAGGGTTACCCTCCATCGGGGACCACGGCTTAAGTGGAGCCGCACACGCCACGCTGAGCTGAGGAGTGCAGCTAGTGTGGGTTGCCCTAGGGCTGGGCAACCGACTTTTGCTAGGTAGGCGGGCGTGAGGTGTACAAAGTAGACTTCCGCTGTGTAAAATAAATACTAGTTTGTACTGAAGTTTGTACCTGTTTGTACAGTTCAGTTGTTTTTTCCATGTAATATATTGTGTCCTTATGACGTGTGCTATCGGGTGTCGCATCGTGCGGCACCACCCTCTGCGATCCTGGCTGAGCGGATCCCGGTCCACCACACCTACGCCTCTTATCAGCATAGCTTTTCTGCCGGGATTGAGCGGCCTTTAAGTTGGCTTGAATCATCCGAACGCGCTCTTCGGCGTCGTTCACCACATCAACCCCGAATGTGACCTTTTCACCGGACTCGCACCAGTTTAATGGGGTGCGGCATTTGTGACCGTAGAGAGCTTCGTAGGGTGCCATCTTGATACTCGCCTGATAGCCGTTATTGTACGAGAATTCCGCCAACGGTAGGTGATCATCCCAGTTCATACCGTGGTGGATGGCACATGCTCTCAACATGTCTTCTAGTACTTGATTCACCCTCTCTGTTTGCCCATCTGTCTGAGGGTGATAGGCGGAGCTCCTAATCAGCTTAGTACCCAATGCAGCATGCAACTGCTCCAAAAAACGAGACACGAATAACGCACCTCGATCTGAGACTATGGTCTTTGGTACACCATATAATCATAGGATCTGTGCTATGTACAGCTCCGCATATTTTCCAGCAATGTAACGTGTATGCACAGGGATGAAGTGAGCTGTCTTGGTTAACCGGTCAACGATTACCCAAATGGAATCATGCTTGTTGGAAGTCAGGGGTAATCCCACAATGAAATCCATGCTCACATCTTCCCATTTCCATGCCGGGATTTTCAGGGGTTGCAGCAGCCCTGATTTCCTCATATGATCAGCTTTCACTGGTCTACACGTATCGCACTCGGATACGTACTTAGCCACTTCCCGCTTCATCCGTGTCCACCAAAATTTCGTTTTCAAATCTTGGTAAATTTTGTTGCTGCCCGGATGAATGCAGTATTTAGACAAGTGAGCTTCATCAAGAATTTTCTTTCTTAACTCCATGTTCTGGGGTACGACTATGCGGTCATTGAACCACAGCGTCCCCTCATCATCTTTCCGGAAACATTTGATTTCCCCATTGTCTATCCGTCTCCGAAGATGTGCCATACCCTTATCAATCTTCTGAGCTGCAATGATGTCCTCCCTAATGGTAGGGATGAGCGCAAGATTATAGAGCGATCCATAAGGAACCAAGTATAATCTCGGCTCTTCCTCCTCCACTGGTGTAATGGTGAGGTTATGGACATGTGAATTCTGACTCAGCGCGTCGGCAACTATATTCGCCTTACCGGGGTGGTAATGAATCTCAATCTCATAATCTTTGATTAGTTATAACCACCACCTTTGCCTCATATTCAGCTCCTTCTGGGTGAAGATATACTTCAAGCTCCTGTGGTCGGTGTAGAGATGCACCAAATTCCCCAGGAGATAGTGCCTCCACATCTTCAACGCCAAAACCACAGCAGCGAGCTTAAGATCATGAGTCGGATAATGCTGCTCATGGTTTTGAAGTTGGCGTGAGCCATACGCGACCACCCGTTCTTCTTGCATCAACATGCAGCCGAGCCCGATGCCAGACGCATCACAATACACGTCGAAGGGCTTAGTTGTATCCGGTTGAGCTAAGACCGGAGCTGTTGTGAGATGCTTCACTAATGCTTGAAACGCTCCTTGACATGCCGGGTTCCAAACATATTTGGTTCCCTTCTTCAATAATTCTGTCATTGGCTTAGCAAGCTTGGAGAAACTTGGAATGAATCTCCAGTAATATCACGCTAAGCCGAGGAAGCTTCTGAATTCATGGACAGAAGTAGGGGCTTTCCATTTCAGCACTTGTTCAATTTTACTTGGGTCAACCGCAATGCCTTCCGCTGAGATGATATGTCCCAAAAATGGCACTTGGCTGATCCAAAACTCACATTTGCTGAACCTGGCATAAAGCTTGTGGTCTCGCAATCGTTGAAGAACGATCCTCATGTGTTCGACGTGTTCTGCTTCTGTCTTGGAGTAAATCAAGATATCACCAATGAACACCACCACGAACTTGTCCAGCTCCGGCATGAACACCGAGTTAATGAGATACATGAAATGGCCTGGAGCATTAGTGAGACCAAACGACATGACGAGATATTCATATAAACCATATCTCGTCGAGAAGGCCGTCTTCAGGATATCCTCCGCTCGGTTTTTTATTTGATGATATCCAGAGCGAAGGTCCATCTTGGAGAACACACTTGCACCCACCAACTGATCAAACAGGATGTCAATGCGGGGCAGTGGGCATTTGTTCTTGATGGTGATGGCATTGAGCGGCCGGTAGTCCACACACAGCCTCAAGGTTTCATCCTTCTTCTTTACGAACAGCGCTGAGCATCCCCAAGGCGAGGAACTCGGTCTAATGAAACCTTTGCTCAACAGATCATTGAGCTGCTCTTTCAATTCAACCAGCTCGTTCGGAGCCATTTTGTATGGTCTCCGTGAGATAGGAGTAGTCCCGGGTGCAAGCTCAATCTTGAACTCGACATCCCGCTCAGGTGGCATGCCCGGAAGATCATCCAGAAACACGTCGGGGTATTCCCGGACTACGGGGATGTCCTCTAACTTGACAGCTTCAGTATTATTGATTGCTGAAACTTCCCGGACTGGATTGTCTAATATGAGGGACTGCGGACGGTGTAGTGGGGAGTTGAGATGAACCGTCCGTGATAATGTTTCCAGGACAGCGCCGTGGTAGCTTAGCCATGACATCCCTAAGATTGCATCAATCTTCTGCCCCTCAAGAATAATCATAGTGGTGGGATATATCTTCCCACCTAAGCACAGTGGTGCTTTTGGAATCATCATAGTTGCTGAAATCTTTCCTCCCGTTGAGCAGATCATATAAGAACACTTGGTGGGAAAGGCTTCCAGTTAATGCTTAACCACATATGATGCACTTATGAAGTTGTGGGTTGCACCCAAATCAAATAATATGATGATTGCTTGATTGTTGAGAGTGAACGTACCCGCCAGCACGTTGTCTCCCTCTAGGGCGTTCTCATTGTCGAGGTTGCGAACGCCCCCAGTCCGCTGACCAACCTTCTTGACCGGAGGTCGGCCTCGAGCACCGCCCTGGAACTGGGCTTGCCCGCTGCTCTGCTGCCCCTGGGGACAGTCCTTCGAGAAATGGCCTGCCTGGCCACACGTAAAACAAGTGTAGCAAGGCGGTCCTCCGCTGATCGGCGGACGGAAACCCGGGGCGCGTTGCGGCGGTGGGAACACCCGGGGTACCATCTGCTGCTGCTGTTGCGGTCGCGGTGGTGGCATCTGCGGTCGGAACGGGGATGGCTGAAAAGAACGACCCCCGAAATGCTGAGGTTGCGCCGGTGGATGCCACTGCTGACCGGATGGTGTCCGATACACCAAGCGATATTTTTGGGGAGCTCCATCTCCACTGCTGGGTGGAGTGCTGCGCTTTCGCTGCTCAGCCGTAAATTCTCGCTGAGCGTCTTCTTGCATGATCGCGGTATTAACGAGGTCGTTGAAGGTGCCGCGATTCCATTGGACGAGATACGTCTTCATCTCGGGGTGTAACCCCGGATAGAAGTTCTCCCGCTTCTTCTCCTCGGTGGAGATGTAATCCGACGCATACTGCACCAGATGGTTGAAGGCACGGGAGTAGTCATGGGCACTCTTCCCGCTCTGCTTCAGCTCCAAGAACTCTTGGAACTTCCGCTTCATTATCCGGGGAGGGATATGGTAGGCACGGCACGCCTCCCGGAATTCATTCCACTCCACGGCATGGCCATCCGGACGTGAGGCGACATAGTTCGCCCACCACGCACCCGCGGCACCGTGAAGCTGCTGCGCCGCGAACAGAGTCTTTTGCCACTCCGTACATTGGAGCAGCCTGAACTTGGACTCAATTGTCCGCAGCCAGTTGTCGGCCTCCAGGAGTTCTGCTGCTTCCGTGAACACCGGAGGGTGCGTACTCATGAAGTCCGAGTACGTCACATCACGGAGCTCACGAGGCCCCCTCCCTTGACGCCCCCCACCCGCCTGGGACGTATTCTGCACGATCGGGCGGAGCTGGTCGGTCTGCTCCTCACGACCACCCACCAGTGCCGCAATCACATCCGCTAGTGTAAGCGGAGGCAGCGGGGGTGGTTGTTGCTGCAGGGTGCTGTCGTAGGCAGGTGGCTGGGAGTCATCACCCTCCTGCTGGATCGAGCCACCAATCTCATGCGTGGTCCGAGTGTGAACCATCTGCAGCCATACGACAATAAAATCAGTCCCGCAACATACTTCATGCAGTCCAATAAAATAGGCGTAAAACATAATGACTGTAAAACATGCGATACGTCTCGTATGTAGATAATGTAATAACTTTGCACAAGCTACACTATAACCAGACCAAATACAAGCTAGTTAAACCCAACTTGATGGACTTCCTCTTTGGAAGTTCACCCCAACTAGGTTTGGTCACTACAAGACGTTACATCGCTTTGTCATCACATATACTACCCTTTTATCTTCAATATGACACAAACATGGTCTCTAGCAAAAGAAACTTGAGTAAGACATATACTCAAATCTTTCACTAGTTGAAGATAACTACTCATGAGTATGTTCTACCCCATTGGAAGTACTTAAACCCCCTAGGGTACAACAATCTCTCAAATGAGTTCAACTGTCATTCCTCTGTCAGAATGACCAGTTTCTACATATCCCAGATTTTGATCTGGTTCTGGGCATTTTCATGACTCAAGCTGAATACCAAAGTTAAAGTTAACTTAAGCATATTTCCAAATAGTATTTATTTGCCCTCAGATCAGCTCTGGTTTAAAAGTTATGGTAATTCAAAGTCAACAGAATTTCTGGAAGAATTTCAACAGCACCTCCTTTGGGAAGTTGCTGTTTCCAACTCTGTTTTTCCACTGAATTCCGTGCTGAAATTTCAGAACTTTGAATACAAAGATGTAACACCTCTCATACCCTTTTCAAAGATGTATCATATGACAATTTCAGATTTTTCTACAGGAAGTTATGCTTGAAAAACAGAACAGTTCAGAGAGTGTTTTAAATCTGTCATGGTTCTGGACAGTTTATAAACCTCTAGGATTTAAGCCATCTTAAGTTGTGATTCAGCTCTTGGAGTCTACAACAAAGTTGTAGAGTTCTTAAACACCTTTCGACAACTATATCCCACACCTCCATTTGACAAGGGATCTGTGAGTTATGCTCTGTCAAAGTTCAGCAAACTTGCTGCTCAAAACAGAGCACTCTGTTTTTCAATCCCTTTGACTACACTGATCAGCTATTAAATTTTTCTACCCAACCAGGGTCGTAAATGTTGAAATTTAGTGATTTTAATTCCTTGTTATCATTATCTTTCATGCACATGCCTATGATATGTCGCTACTATGTTCCTCACAAAAAGAAAATCCTAACCGGATTATACCGGCATATACGTCTCAATTGTGGCACTAAACGGTCTCTCGCACACGGGTACTAACACGGGATACATACGTGGTTAGTACCTGTAGAAGACCACACAATAATGATGCACTCAAAGGTTATTTTCATTTCAGGCAGGACCATATTTGAAAGTAAATACAAACACCCGTATCATTGCCATACGGCCGTCCTTCAGTTTAGCCACGTCTCAAGGTACGTGATCGTGTTTTAACACCACACGACGGGGAACCCGAGTAGAGCGCGAACGGGTCGTCACAGTTGGGAATTTTATCAACCCAACAGATACCACCTACTGTCCTGCCGGGCACACCGATGGCAAGCGCTGCGTATGTCATCCTGGGCTATTTCCAGACGAATACACTTTCACGTTACTGACCATGCGATGGGGTCTCCACTTACTTGCCTCATGCACACTTGGGATCAGCGTTTCATATGAACTCAGGAACCTGAAGAGTCCAAGAGTTTCATATTAACGTCTCACACCAAGCTGCGAGACCTATCCCTGAACCACGTTCCTCGTCAGGGGAGCTAACCGAAATTGAACCGCTTTCGGTGGCGTTCCTTACCATTTTTACCTGAGCGTAGGTGCGTCGTTACATAATTAAAATTCAGAATTATAACACATATGTTAGTCTTTACACTTTAAGTAACTATGCTAATATAGTCCTTACTTGGGCAAACTAGCGAATCCTCACTGTAATCCTAAGTTTTCCCATAATACAGTCTTTAATTAATGTGCTGTCCCCAATGCCCCTCTGATACCAGCCTGTGGCGGACCGGAATCCGCTCATGCAGGATCGCAGAGGGTGGTGCCGCACGATGCGACACACGACAGCACACCTCATAAGGATACATTGTATTACATAGAAAACCAACTGAACTGTACAAAGTAGTACACTACTCAGTTACAAACTAGTGTTTATATTACACAGCGGAAGTTAAATTTGTACAACTCACGCCCGTCTATCTAACAAAAGTCGGTTGCCCAGCCTTAGGGCATTCCACACTAGCTGCACTCCTCAGCTTAGCGCGGCGTGTACGGCTCCCACTCAGCCGTGGTCCCCGACGGAGGGTAACCCTCACCGGTGGACTCGTAACCCGAGTCCGTGTGTGGCTCCTCACCTGAAAAACACTTAAGCAGCAACCATGAGCACGATGGCTCAACAAGACTTAACCGACTCACCTAGGCATGAAACTCTACATGCAGTTTACATGAACATGGGATAGTAATTTCGGCAAATGGACACGCCTACAAGTTCATCCTTAGTTCATCTTTTAGCCACAAGTTAACAATTCATGAATAAGAAATTTAGTAAGCGATATTTGGTGGCACACATGTAGCAATACAATTATACATATCAGCAGAATTGAATCATAAGATTCCATGATTTATCTATGTTACGATGCATTGAACAAGCGGTACTCGTCACTGCGAGGGACGGTGAATTGACTCGATATACACTTGCAGGGATACCCAAAGAGCACATCAGGTATGCCCACCCGTGGAGCTGCACAGCATGCTCACTCGATGTCGTACGGGACAACCTTTCACCCAACAGCCCAAACATTGAACCGGTCGCATCGAAACGAGAAGGAGGTTCCCTACACGGAGCATCTCTCTATGCCCGTTAGCTGATTTCCACCTTGATGCCCTCAGCCTACACCTATAAATCGGTGCGTTATGCCTCGACGCCCGGAGGCATAGGTTACATCGGTTTATCGGGGCCCATATATCCGATATGCCTTTGGTACGTTCAATACTTGTTCAGCAGGGCCGCACACGGATCGGTCCTCAATCGACATGGACAGGGCTGCGCACACAAGACTTCCTCTTGCTGCTCCCTAGCCCCTGCCTAGTCTCATTTTCATTTCTAAAGTGATCTCACATCACTCGAACCAATCCCGTGTGTCCCCAGCCTAACTCGCGAGTAGATTCCAACTACTCGACTTGTACCGTAAGTCCTATGAATCATTAAGCAAAGCCTGTCTACTCGAGGCCTTAGACACTACCCTCACTCTTATAGGAAAATTCTGGTTATGCACTTGGGTTTCATCCATCCTACACCTAATGCACATCCATACCTCACACTAAACATGTACACAAAGCAAAACTTTATAAAAGGGTTTAATGCAAACCGGGGCTTGCCTTGTTGCTGCTGGTCAGTTGTTAGGGCTTCGTCCGGAAGAAGGAAGTTGAGCACTTCCGATTTTCCTCGCCTTCAGCGACTACATGTACACGATATACTATATGTCAATTTAAATGCAATGTTTAGAACTGAATAAGTAATTACCACAACTCTAGCTATCCCTCAATTTGGTTCTGAAATTTTTATGGTGGCTTCGTAGGATCCTAACCAGAGCCTTGACCAAGTTTCATTTAAAACAAAGTTCATTTGAGCCTTGTACAAGTAAAAGCCTATTTGGTCCATATTAGAGCTTCTAAGGAATTCCAGGGGTTTTCATGGTCCCAACCATTACTTTCTGGAAACTATAATTTGAGATGGTTCTAATTGAATTGGTTCCATGTTATTTGAAGAATTCTATAGGAAGTTATACCCTAAATAAGATTTGAGAAAATCTGAAAAATGTTTCTGTATATTTTTCTATTTTCTCAGGGCAGTTCCTTTAATCACCCCATTAGGGGCACTAAATAAACTTCGATGGGTCTGAAAATTTTTCTGTGGCTCAAGGATTTTCCAATGAACCTCCCAGCCAAATTTCAGAATTTTTCATAAAGTAATTCTCCAGATAAATTTCCTAACATTTTAAATTTTGGGGAATTAATTATGGAAAACTATTAAGTTTCATGAGCTTAAATTGGTGTTGTTGGAAAGTACTCAAAAATATGAGTTCAGCAAAATTTGGTTTACTTAATTTGGAGCTCCCTAGCAAAAGTTCTATGCATTTGAAGTTTGATTTAAACTGGAAAATCTTAAAATGTTTAAACTCTGCGGGTGGGACCCACTCTTTAAACTGGCCCACTGAGAACGCGGCCACACCGTGGCCCACAGGGTTTTAACCGTGCTGCCGCACCGGATCCCGGCCGCAAGGTGGATCCCCGCGCGAGAACAGAGACTGACCGGTGGACCCGGCCCCCTTCGTCTACCTCGCGACCTCCCGTGACTTCCGCGGCGGCGTTTCGCCGGAGCTCTCGCCGCCGGCCATTTTGCTGCCCGACCTCCGAATGATTTCGCCGCCTGTGCCTAACTTGGCTCGGAGAACACGCTAGTACCCTCACCGAAGCTCGGCGATGGCCGGAACCATGCTCTCGATGGTGACAGCGGCTATCCCTACTCCGGCGACGTTGCCCGAGCTACTCAGTGCCTTATTTTCGGAACGGTTTGCTCCTACAGCTCCGATGTGGCTTGCTGAGCATGAAAATCAGCTCGGTTTTCCATGGAAACGGCCGGAGCTTGGACCTCACCGGTGACCCTCCCTTCCGCTGGACTGTTACCGGTGAAACTAGTGTTTGGAATGGGGGTTCCTGCAGATTCTTGCTCAGAGAGACGCGCACGGGTGTCTAGAACGTGTGTGAGCTGCAGCTCGACCGGCGGTTGCTTCTGTGCAATGAATTTTGCCAACGACCGATTGCTAACCCTAAGGAGCACCATGGGGGAAAACTCAGAATTCTCGCTCTACCCTGCATGAAACGGCGAAAGGTTTCCTCCTACAGCTTCCACACACACGGACGCACCTTTCCTTCTCTGGTGGTGGCGCATGATGCAGCCGGGATCGGCCGGTCACCGGTGATCAGAGAGCGGCAGTGAAACACTCGCGAGCAGAAGCAACTGCGGGGTGGGAGAACGTCGGTTCGGCCGGGGCACAGCGAAAATGACCGAGTGGTTGTCGTGCTGGCGCTGTGACTCGCGATTTTCACCGTGCGGTGTCCTCTTCCACTCGGGCGCGGGAGCAGGAGCTGGCTTGCTGCGCTCGGTCGACGTTGGTGAGAAACAGGCAGCGCTCGGTTGTTGCAGCAGCTCTCCCACTGACCTGTGGGCCCAACTCTCCCCCTAATCCCCTTTTTCCAAATCCTTCTGTAAATATCCCAGCTACTCTCCATTAAATGAGAGACATAAGCACCAAGTCACAGTTTGAATTTGATTTCCTCAGTTTGAAACTGGTTTGGCTAAATTTGCTGTCCATTTGAATTTGAAATTCAAATTCAGTTTTGAATTAATGCAAATTTAGATCCTGACAGGATAAGGTCCAATGAGGATGAAAATTGGTGGGATAACTAAGAAAATTATGCTGAGTTTGTATATGAAGTCAACTTTTGAATTCAAGTGATGAAAGTTGCTGCAATTTGAAGTTGCATTCAAATTGGCCCCTTTTTGCATTGTCTCCAAAAGTGCCTCAAAAAGTGTTGGATTTGTATGAAGTTTGGCCTGAACCTTCCCAAGACTTTTTAAGGTCTAGGGGTGAGCTCAACCTTTCATGTTCATGTGTAGAAATCCTACTTTTTGGAAATTAGATTTTTCCCTCTAATCACCCTTTTGATGGTGGTTACTTGCTCTTCACAAGTGTTCATGAGCTATCCACAAAATGAGCTGTGGTGTTGTGAGGTGATGACAGGATCACTTTTGCAAGTCACTTTCTTGGGCTTTTACAGTATGTGATAGGCCCTGAAGGCCGTCCGGAACTCCGCCCAGGTCATAACTCCCTCGGTGGGTTGCGAGGCACAGAAGTTTGCCCACCAAGCGCTAGCGGATCCTTGAAGATGTTGGACCGCGGACTGAGTCTTGCGCTGCTCACTCACTTGGAGCAGCCGGAACTTCATCTCCGTCGTGCGAAGCCAGTTGTCCGCATCGAGGGGTTCAACCACCCTTCAGAATACCGGGGGATGAGTAGCCAGAATGTCGGAGTAGGAGCTTTGTTGGTGCTCCTCGCGATCTTGACGTCTCTCCGGCTGGGATGTATTTGCAATAAGCGTCTGCAGCAACTCCGTGTGCTACTGATGAGAACCCGCCATAGCCGCAACGATGTCAGCCAATGTAACCGTTGGCGGTGGCGGTTGTTGCTATTGCTGCTGTTGCTGCCCCGAGGAATCCTCGGGAGACTGTTGGGATGCATCTCCACCCTAACTAGAACCCCCAACATATGGGTTGGCACGAGTGCGAGTCATTCTGAAATTCAAAACAGCAGCGATCAGCACATGTCATACTTAAAATTCCATATGAAACAGTAGGTATTGAAGTGACACATGAATAACTTGCACAGCATTCACATATATTGATAAAGCATAAACTTTATAGAAGATACATTATTCTCGGGTGTCCGAGAAGTTGTGCTCATGTCTTCACTACCTATACATATACTACTGTCTACATGACATGTCACCGATTACAAAAGTTTTTCCTACACCACCCTCGCTGCCCTACTTGGCAACGGTAACTCACTACTCGGAGTAGAACTCGAGCTCCTGTGGGACGTCCTCCTCCGCTACCTCTGCTGGTGGCTCCGGGTCCATGACCTCCTCTTCCGGTTCAGGTTCCCCCATCACCGGGATACCTAAAACCACGGGTATGGCACCTACCATCGGTAGGCCCATTACCGGAGGTACGAGATCCTGCAATGCATGCACCTCGTCCATGGCCTGGTTGTAGTACTCTTCCCAGCCTTGCCCTTCCTCAACAGCGTCATCACGCTCTTGAGTGAGGACCTCATTTTTCTGGGTCAAAGCCTGCACTTGCTGTTGCAAAGCCGTGATGTTGACGCGGCTTTTCTTCTTTTCCTTTTTCAGACTATGCAACTGATTATGTTGTTCGTTCAGTTGCTTTATCGTCGGAAGGAGAACACTGCGGAGTGCGCTGTGAGGACTCTCGAAATGGTCTCCAAGGCTGGTGCTCTCCTTGAGCTTCACAGAAAGACAATCCGTATGAACAGCTTGGCTGTCCATCACGGCTTTTCCTGCCGGGGTTGTACCTTGTGCAACCCGGATCTGTTGCCTCCAAGTACCTTTCCCTCCCCAGGTGATTAGCTCGTCCCTCCACCAGAACGAGCGCGTATGGAGTGCCCTCCATAGTTCTCACGTGTAGTTGGCAGAAACGCGACATGGTGTCGCGGGCTGCCACTTGCCACATTTCCTCTGGCTGTCTAGCTCTCACCGTGACGGTGAACGGTGCCCAACCGGGTGGCGTAGGTCCTGCAGGAAGTTCGACATGGATGGTCCACATCTTGTTCTCCTCCTTGCCTTCTTCCTTGGCAAGGTACTGCGGCATCTCGACGTACCCAAAATATTGAAGCATTAGCCTCAACACTTCCAGATAACCGCTGCGGTGAGAACATTGGGATACCACCCACCCGTTCTCCAATTGTCTATCCGCTGTCATCTGTAGAAACATATTTGAAAAAGGTCAAATATTTATTTCAACAGTAATTCATTGAGTTATAACATAAAACATGTCATTGAACTCATAAAACATGTTAACACAACTCAAACTTAGAACAATTTGATTGCTGGTCTGCTGCCCAAACTGACAGCACTGACCAGTTTCTCTTTCAACCTGATTTAGACCATGCTAAATGCAAAACCAATTCTGGAGCTCAACATGAAAGTTAAAGCTAACTTCAATAGATTTCCAGAAAGTATTTACTTGGCCTAAGATCTGACGGGGCCCCCGCCGCCGGTTCACGTCACGGGGACAGGGCACCTTGCCCGGGAATCGCGTTGGGTGGTGCCGTGTTATGCGGCACTCAACAGCACACATATAAGGAACACTGTATTACATAAATCAAAAGCGGAATCTTCCAATTGTTCTTTGTAAATAATTTACATAAAATGGCTACAGCGGAAGTCGATAAACAGCTCACGTCGAATCTCTAAGAAGCACTCGAGAAGAGGTCCAGCCCGCAGACTCCTCTTGCTAGCAACACGAAGACATGGCAGCGGCTAGGTTCTCCAAGTGTGACATGACTCGGAAGTTCCCGAGTCTCACCGGACAACCTTCTTTATAGCGTCGAGGTTTACCGGCAAAACCACTTATATAGCAAGAGTGAGCACAAAGGCTCAGCAAGACTTAACCGTCTCTCCTAAAGCATGCAACTCTACATGAGGGTAACTTAAGACCTAATCCTGTAATTTGTGAAAAGACTCGCCTACGAGTTCATCCTTAACTTTCAGATTTTAGCCATAATAGTAGTGACCTTGCGCCCAGCAACATTGGAACTCCACAATCAAACAAGAAACGCTTCATTCCAATGTCACTTGTCCCAAGGTGGAAATTAACTTTAGTTTGCTCTATTCTCTACTTCAAACAAGGTTTTCATGCAACTTACAATAATCATAGCAGCAGTTAAACTTTGCAAACTGTTTCCACACAAGTTGATTACTACGTCAGAACATGGTAGCAAGCGGTAACCAATAACCGCGATGGATGGTGATTCGAATCAAACACTACCTGGATAACTCGACACATACGCCCGCCTCTGAAGACCCAAATCTAGCGTCCTTCATTACGGCGTATGTGGCAACCTTTCTCAAAACACTAGACTGTAGAACCGGTTGCGCCGTCTTGGGCTCATAGGTCTAACGAGACGATGTGGTATGCCTCTAAAATCCAGTGAACCTGGTACATCGGTTTCCTGGTTCCCATATATCAGTAAGCATCCGGTACACAACTCAATACTTGCTCCTGGACGCGGCACATGCATCGGTCCTTAACCGACACAGGTAGAGCTACTCGACCAAGACCTCGTCTTGTCGCTGCCTAACCCCTCTGCCTGGTCTCATCTTTAGAAATGTAAACTTTAGTTTGCATCCTTCCCCAACCACACTTATGATATTCTGAACTATAACTCGCAAGTAGATTCCAACTATTCCTCTTCTACTGGATGTCCTAGCCTATTTACCACAGCCTTACTCTACGGCGATGAAACCATTCTACCCTTGATCCCAGGGTTCTTTTTGGTCATGCAAGTGTTGTATAAAACATCCTTGACCTAATGCACATACAAACTTTGACCCATAGTAGTGAACAAAGTAAAAACTTTAGAAAACAACTTAAATGCAAACCGGGGCTTGCCTTGGTTTTGCAGGTGACTAAAGTCAGAATAATATGAAGTTAGTTGCTGATGACTTGAAGTTCAATTCCTGCCCTTCTTGCTCCTTGATCCAAGCTTAACTTCTCCTTCTTCACTTTCCACGTTTAATCACTACACGTTATGAATATGCATACATGTTTAATTATAAAACTTTTGTTAACAAGTTCTAAAGACAAGTTTAAAACTGGAACTCTGTTTAATAATTTAAAATGAGACTGGGGCTAGTGGTTTGGTTTGAGTGAAGCAACATGATCAAGTGATAATTATATTTCATCACTTGTGTGCTACTCATCTAAATAGGTTGAACAGGATAGTGGTGATCCAGAGCTCCAATGGAGCTGAAAATTTCTTTGTCACAAGAAAGTCATCTGGACCAAAATTCAGAATATTTCACTAAGTAGATCACCCATAACAATTCCCTAAGCATTTAGGCAAAACGAAATTAATTCTGAATAAATTTGCCCTTTCATGCAAAATCAAGTGAACTAAAATTTCATACATAGCTCAGGGAGCATGCATGAATTTTCCTAGGATTTTTGGAGCTAAGAAATGCCCAGAAATGAATTTCCAAGATTTGGAAATTCTCTGAAAATGTTTCTTTATTCATTTGAATACAGAAACTTGAAATTAGAATTAACCTAACTAACTAAACTCCAAATGAGCTGAAACTTTTACAGGAGTCTCCTAACATCCTAAAGAATATTCTGACAACATTTGAGGATTTTTGGATGAACCAAATTCCCTCAAAAATTCTTTTTTATTAATAGTTTTAAAGAATTTTCCAGAGTTTTATATTGGTTTTCATGCAAATTGGGTTGCATATTTGGATAGAGATTTTCATCCTGGATCGAACCCAGTTTGAATTACTAAATTTGGAGCTTACTAGCAAAAGTTATGAGGTTCTAAAGTTTGAACTTAATTTGGAATTCAAAATAATTCGAGAATTGTTCAAACTCTGACTGCGGGCCACAGGGCCACGTGTTGACCGCTGGAACTCGTGCCACATGGGCCACAGAGTATTTTCCTCGTTGCCACAATTTGATCCGAGGCCGCAGAAAATCTAACCCCCCTCGCAACAGAGACTGACACATGGGGCCAGCCTCCGTCTTCGTCTTCCTCCAGCAGCCCGCGCTCCCGCGCCGCCGATCTCGCCGGAAGGGGGTTCCGGTGCTCAGAACTCACTGGTTCTCGCCGCCCCCACATTTCCTCGTGTGTGGAACACGTTGCCGGGCTTTCCTCAGATCGACGATGGCCGGAAACCTAGGTTCGACGGCAACAGTGGTTGTGAGATCTCCGGCGATGTCGCTAGGGCGCTGTACCGCACTAAACACGTCGCCGTTTGCTCGTACAGCACCACTGCACCGAGGAGAACATGGACCCAACTGCCGATCTCTCTGAAACTCGCCGGAAGTATGATCTCACCGTCGGTCTAGGTCAAAATCCGGCGAAAATCAAAAACTCGATGAACAGCGGCTTTGCTCGATGGTTCTCGGTGGTTCTTGATCCTATGAATACACACGGAGGTATAGAAGGTGTATGCTACGTGGTGTGTGTAGTGGTTCGCCGTGTGAGACGAATTTGCCGAGTTTCTCCCCTCGGTTACTATTGCATGCTGTCGGCAAAAACGAAATTCCGGCGAGCAGCCGGGGTTGCGGTGAAGCGAGTAGGGGTATCAACGAACCTTTTTGCTTTTGCAACTCGAGGGGAGAAGCTTTGGGGTGGCCGGGCGACGGATTCTTGCTACGGCGGCTTCAACCGGCATGGTAGAGAGAACAAATGAGCTTGGCGTTGGGTTTCTCGTGGGTTAGCACCTTGTCCTCGCGGTGGGCACGTCGAGGGAGCGTGGGCGGCGCAGGGGATGAGCTCAGCTCAGCGTGAACGTTGCCGAGGCGTCCGGGCGGCGTTGCTCCGAGGAGATGCAGTAGCGGCGGGAGGAACGGTGCCCACGGGAGCAGTCACGGGAGAGGGGAAACACGATCAGTTTTCCTACGTGCGGAAGCCGTTCGTGGGATAATACCGGGACTGAGGCGGTTCGACAGCGCCGGGAGGTGGCAGCAGTGCTGCCGTGGTGTCGCGCGCTGCTCGGCGTCCACCGGTTCGAGTGGGAACAGAGGAGAGAAATTTCCTTCGGTAGTAAGTCTCCTCTTCTAACTGACAAGTGGGTCCCACTCCATCCTCTCCTAAATATCTCCAAAATTTGGCACATTGCAAATTCAGCTATGAAGAGCTCAAATTCAAAAACCATTTGGCAAATTGACCAGTTTTGCCTCAGTTTCAAATTTGAATTCAAATTTCGATGAAATTTACAAGTCCCTTTGATATACATATAAAAGCACCTCCAAATTTGCTCAAAATTTGCCTTCCTCATAATTTAGACCTGAAGAATTCAAATATGCCATCTGATTCTTGAGTTGGCCATTGCAAATACAACTTCTTAAACAACAGTTTGAATTTTTCCTTTTTGGAAATGGCCTTCTTTTCTTTGAAGTGAACCATTTGATTCAAACTGAATATTTAAGTCTTCTTTTGTGAAGACCCATTTGAATTTGGGTGGAAAACTTTGGTTTGCTTCTAGCCCATGCTTGATCAACCTTAGTCTTAATCTGAACTTCACAAGTTCAGTTTGACTAAGCCCCTCAACTTTGAGTTTGAAGGTGATCTCAAATAATGCCTTGAACACATGGTATATGAGCTCAAAATTTCTCCAAATTTAGATCTTAAGCTCTTTTATACCTGAGGACTGCAAAGGTCATCTCACATATAGGCCTTTGGACCATCTCAACATGAATGCTTTGCAATGGTTCAAAAATGGGGTTTAAACTTCACTCCCCTCTGCTCATAGAGAATGTGCCTATGAGTTAGGTTTTTGGGAGTGAAATTCTTCCCTAGGTTAACATGTGTTCAGTATGAACTAAATAACATTTTAGCTCTCCCCAATGTCCATGTTTGAGTTTATCATTTCATGTGACATAACTCAAGTCATTCCCTTGCCTTAACATGTTTGAATTAAGCATGAACTCAACATGTGCATAATTCATTCCTTTTTAGCTTACCCTCAAATCAGAAAGTTGCCACCATAATTCTCATCACCTTCAACTGTGTGAGGTTCCATGTGTGTTCAAAAATTTGGCAGCACTTTGAGGTGAGCATTTGGAGTCTAAAAGATCTTATTTTTGTTCTTTCTCATACACATGTATGACTACTCATGAATTTAACTCCACCTTGGTCCAACACATTCAAATGAATGCTTGAACCCGTGTTGTTGAACCTCACGTAGACCATCTCATGTAAGAAAGTTTTTGTAAGTCCCATTTTTCATGAACCAGAAACACGATGACGTTCAATCACCCATTTCTTTGCATTCACGTTTTTGGTACTTTTGCAAGATCTGTCCTGGTTCAAAAGTTATGAGATGTCAAAGTTGACAGAATTTCTGGAGACAATTGGAAAGCACCTCCCTGCTTGAGGTACTAATTTGATCCAAGAATTCCAGTTAATTCTACACCAAATTCGACAAAACTTTCTGTTACAAAGTTGTAACCCATCTCATTAACTTTGCATAACTACCTAATTTCTATTTTTGGATTTTTATGCAGGAAGTTTTGCTCAATTTACAGAGAGTATTTGCTCCACCCTGTTTCCTGGACAGTTTCAACTCTACTGCATTTTTAGACTGCTTAAGGGATGAAACACTTCTTTACATCCATATTAAAGGTGTAAATCTCTTCCAAAGCTTTCCAGAAATGTATCATATGACCTCAACCTCGAAAGAACTCAACCTCTAACCTCTGATTAACTTCATCCTTATTTCAGCTGAAAGCAGAGGACTCTGTCCTTAGTATCCTATAAGTTGAAAACTTATTTACTTTGAACATCCTGATTAAGAGAAGGAGTTACATCAAAGTTTTAGTGCTCTGGATCAAACCTTCAAGTTTTACAATGAGGTTTCTCATTTAGTGGGGTGTGACATCGAAGTGTCACCAGTTCATGTCGGTACTACGTTCCTCATAGAGGAAAACCTATACCGGACTTAGCCAGCTTTGTTAGTTCAGTGGCACTAAACGTCTCTCACAAACGGATGCTACTCGTCTACTGATTCATGGTTAGACTACCTGCAAACAACTCACACAATCATCAGACTCGGCTGCACACCGAGCCCGGTCCCAATACAGTTCATACACCCATCCATCATCACTCGCACGGGTGTTCTCAAGCCAAACATGTCTTGAGCTACGTGTTCACGTTACTAACCATGTAACGGGGTCTCCCAAACTTGCCCGTAGCACGTCAGGGAAGGGCGTTGCTCAAATACCCCAAACAACATGAAGAGTCGTAGAGGATATTAAAGCGGGCCAGGTTACCTGCCACCCGTGAGGCTCCACCCTTCAGCTTGTGCGCACTGGTGGACAGCACTTACATGCACCCCCCCCAAGACATATGATGTCCCGAGATGCATGATTTTCCGACATAAGCAAATAGGTTAGTATTGCCACTTTATATACACTAATAACATCCTTATGCGGGCTACTAACTCGTTCCTCACCGAGTTTTTGAAAAAGATGACCTTTTTAGTTTGTTAAACCTCAAGCAAGCTCTGATACCATGCTGCGAGGGCCTCACGGCCTCGTCGAGCCAGGATCACGCTGAGGGGTGCTGTGTTGTAGAACACCAGATAACGCACATCAATGATACAAAGCGGAAGCAAACTTTTATTACATAAATGAGTTTATGAACATTTTTACAACAAAATATGTTCAGTGTACACTCACGGGCGTAGACTACGCATCGAGTTCACGTTCAGCCCCTGAACATGTCCCCGCTAGCACACACGCACACTAACATGGCGTCATGCACGACTCCCACTCGACGGGGTTTCCCTATTGGGGTTCCATCTCCTCCTCGGGAGTCCCTTCCTCATAACACCCTGCAAAAGCTTCAAACACAAGCAGTGAGCATGATGGCCCAGCAAGTCTGACCCGTCTCTCCTATACATGAAACTTCCACTGAGGGATTCGGGGTACATGAGGTAAATAAGTTGCAAAGGACTCGCCTAATTACTTGAACCTTACTTTCAAGTTTTAGCAGTAAGTTGTGGAGAACCTCAAGCTAAGGCACATGAGAGAGCCGCAATCAAACAAGAAACGCATTTCTCTCATGTACTTTGCCCATGGTCGAAAAGAACTTTAATTAGCTCTAAACTACAGCAAGTCATTAACAATAATTGTATAGCTTTCAATCAGCAACTTTTACATGACTCTAGCCTCTTCTTTCTACGTCACGGTACAGTGAACTAGTGGTACTCAATTACCGTGAGGGACTGCGATTATTATCGATTAACACCTGCAGGGTTACCCGAATAACCCGTCATGTACGCCCGTACTCAATGTTGCCAACAGAAACCATCACGGATGTCGTATGCAACCACCTTTCATCCATCAGCCAAATGTTGAACCGGTCCTATCGTCCCGAGCAAGAGGTCTCTGCGCGTGCATCCAAAGTGCGGCCAGCCGATTTACACTTCAAGCTCTCAACCTACCCTCTGGATGACAAGTAATGCCTCAACACCCAGCTACCCGAATTATATCGGTTTCCCTGTTCCCATATATCCGGTAGGCCTTCTGTACTGTTCTAGCTTGTTCAACAGGCCCGCACACGGCTCGGTCCTCAATCGACACAAGCAGAGCTATGGCACCCAGGCCCCAACGTCCTGCTGCCCATACTCTCCGTTAGGTCTCATTTTTCTTGCCATGTGTTCCATTTGCTATCTTTACCCGAGTAGTGTGCCTATAGCCTATTCTCACGAGGAGTTCCAACTACTCGACTTGTACCGAATCCTAAACTATCTTAGCATTGCAGTAGCTAATCAAGGTTTACAAACCTAAGCCCAACCCAAGGTTTTCTTGGCTATGCATTTGGGTTTTCAAACAAGACTCTAATGAATATTTAAATGGGTGCTCGAAGTAAGTTTTCAAAACAGTAAAATTTGTAAAAAGACTAATGCAAACCGGAGCTTGCCTTGCTGCTGTTGGTCGCAGGCTAGTTGTTCCTCTGGAGTGATGAAGACTAAGACTTCGGGCTCCTCCTCAACCTTAGCGACTACATGAGATAAATACATATATGTATCAATTTGAATGCATTTGAATTGAAGTTGAATTTGTGAAGACTATAAGTATTACTATACAGGCCCAATGACTCTGAAATTTTTACTGTGGTTTGGATACAACCTAAACAGAGACTTGGCCAAGTTTCATTTGCAGCAAAGCTCATTTGAGCTCTCCACAAATAATTGTGTTTTTGGCCTTAGTTGGAGCTCTTAGGGTGTTCTAGGGATTTTCATGGAGTAAGCCATGAATTTCTGAAAACTAGATTCTCAGAGTGTTATAATGGAGTTGGTTTCACTTAATTTGATGGTTCCTAGCCAAATATATAATCTAAACAATTTCAGGGAAATCTGAAAATGTTTCTGGACATTTTCCATTTTCTCTGGAATAGTTTTATTAATCACACCTTTAGGTGTATCAAATGAGCTCAAATGGATCTGAAATTTTTATGGTAGCTCCAGGATATTATGGTGAACATCCTGGCCAAATTTAATAATTTTCCTCCAAAGGGTTCTCAATTTAAAGTTCTAAACAGTTTAAATTTTGAAGAATTGATTCTGGACAAATAAGGATGTTCATAAAGTGAAACTTGACTTGTTAGAAATTACTCAGAGAGCTGAATCCAATAAAATTTGGTTCACTCGATTTGGAGTTTCCTAGCCACAGTTATATGGGTTTGAAGTTTGAACAAAATCTGAAAATCGGAGAAAAGTTTAAATCGCTGCGCGTGGGACCGGGGCTACGTGTCAGTTTCTCAGCGGCTGACACACGGGGCTACGGAGTATTCCGCATGCAGCCGCATCAGATCCGGTGCCACAGCTGATCCCCAGTTTAAATATCCAGCCGCTGACACGTGGGACCGGAGGCTTCGTCAACCTCTCGACCTCCCGCGCTCGACCGGCGCCCCCCTCGCTGGAGTGCTTGCTGGAGGGGCTTTGCCGTGTGCCAAACTCCACGATTTTCACCGCCTCTGCCTAATCCCACCCGGGGAACAAGGTGCTGGACTTAGCTCGACGTGACAACCACCGGACCATGACCGGCAACGAGCTGCGGCTTCGGAAGAAATTCGGACGTGTCGGCCGGGCTTCCTAGCACCCAAAAAGATCGAGCTAACGGTCGTAGAGAATCAGTGCACCCTAGGGAAGATTGTCATGGGCTCAAGGCAGCTCGGAAAGGCGTAGGTGAGCTCTCACCGTGCGCCCGACGGTGTCCGCCATTAGCGCCGGTAGCTAAACTAGAAATGGGCGGTCTACCAAGGTTTTCTTGCTAAGACTGCGAAGGAAAGTTGCTTGCTACCGAGTCTAGCTCGTGTAGGTGCAGTTTGAGGATCTCTAAACGACTATGGAATGAGAATTTGGTGAATACGCAACCGAAGGTCGGTCTGTGCCGAATGGAAGGGAAAAACAAAATTCGTTGCCGGTGATCGACCACTCGGGCTGTGGTTAGGGGGTGAGCAGCACGAGGCCCTAACACATCCCGGGATGCCTTAGCTTAGGCATGACACTTTTCAGGATTAGGCTGTCCACGGGAGCCCGAGGTGCGGAAGAGCATAGGTCATGTGAAAAACTTTCGGTATGCAGCGAGAGCAACCAAAGTCGGCTGGTTCCTATGACGGGAAGGTAGGAGGAGAGGCTCTAGTATTGTTTTGCAACTTGGAGGGAGTGGGGAAACTGTGGTTGCCGGTTCTCCGATCAAACCCGAGAGAGCGGCGGCGAGGCAAAGTTTTCTTGCGCGAGGGAGCGAAGAACTGAGCGTTTCTGCCTCTGGCCGGCTCGGCTTCGGAGATAAGGGGGAGGAGCGTCGGCTGAGTACGGCGCAGGCCGAGCAGGAGCTGGCAGCGGCGTCCAGCTCGGTGGCGACCGCAACTGCAGCCCGAGAACTCGCGCCCGGCAGTATTCAGTCATTTGAATTGTGTGGGGACCACCCCGTGGTTCACCCACTCCAAGATCGCATAGGGTGGTGCCGTGTGATGCGGCACCCAACAGCACACACAAAAAGAATTAAAATCAACATACAAACTTTTATTTGATATAAAACAGTGGAAGTCTTTTACAAAACATAATTATACAGCGGAAGTATTCTTTATTAACACTCTCTCATTCTAACTAAGCAAAAGTGTAGCTGTCCAGCCCTGGGACGCTACACACTAGCAGCATGGAACCGGAGATCACGGCTGCATGCAGGGCTCCAGCTCGGCCTTGTACCCCGACGGGGGCATCGCCTCGTCCTCGGACCCCTCCTCATATCTCTCACCTGCATACAGCTCAAATATTGCAACCATGAGCACGATGGCCCAGCAAGTCTTAACCGACAACCCTAGGCATGGAACTCTACATGCAAGGATGTGTAAGATAGGAAAAGAACTTTGCAATAAAGACACGCCTACATGTTGATCCTTATTTTTAGTTTTATAGCCACAGTTTAATGAGCCTTAGGCAGCCCTCACATCGGAAGTCCACAATCAAACAAGAAACGCTTTCCTCCGATGTGACGATGCCCAAAGTGGAATATAAACTTAATTAGCTCTATAACTACAGCATACAAGGTTTCAAGACATTAATAGTTCAATACAGCATATTCAGTTGGCTTATTTAACTTCTTACTACGTCACAGCGCAGTGAACAAGCGGGTACTCAAATAACCGCGAGGGATGGTGCTTGCAATCAAGACACACCCGGATAACACGTCACATACACCCACTTTCAGAAGCATAATTCCACACCCCTTCCTACTCTGTTGTATGCAACAACCTTTCAAAGGCAACCCAAATGCAGAACCGGTCCATCCGTAATGGGCAGGTGGTCTCCGCGTGGAGCGTGACTGTGCCCACCGGCAGATTTACACCTTGCTACCCTCAACCCGCTCCTATTTACGGTTGGGTAAGCCTCGGCACCCAGGTTAACCAATTACATCGGTTTTCTGGTTCCCATATGCCAATATGCATCCGGTACTGTTCGATACTTGTACAGCAGGGCCGCACAGGGACGGTCCTCAATCGACACCAACAGGGCTAAGCACGTGAGACCTCCGCTCACTGCATCCTATCCCCCCTGCTGGGTCTCATTTTCACAATTAAGCCATTCTCTACCTTTTCTCATCCCGTGTGATAAATACCTATCTCGCGAGTAGATTGCAACCACTCGACTTCTACCGAGATCCTAAACATTAGCATGGCGTTCTCTACTTGTCGAGTTTTTAAACTACCCAAACCTTTATAGGAGTTAAAAAGGCTATGCAAGTGGGGTTTCAATCGCCCTAACTCTAATGCATACATTTCAACCTAGACATAAGTGATACAAATGAAAAACTTTATAAAAGGTGCTTAAGTGCAAACCGGGGCTTGCCTGGTTGCGAGTCAGAGGAGAAGTTAGCTTCTGGTGGGAGGACGTCCAAGGGCTCCTGTTCCTCAACTTCGGTCACTATTATGAAATGTAACAAAATATATGTGTAAGTATTAAGGACTTATAAGAATTGAACTTCTATTAATAGCTACTGCTATTTATAATCCTTAATTGGCTTTGGGATTTTTACAGTGGATGCTAGACTCTCTAAGGATGATCTGAGCAAAATGTCATTGCACAATGTAGTCTTCAAAATTCCTACAAGTACAATGCTTATCTGAATTTTGAGCCCAATTCAGGAGCTTTGACATATCTAATAGTGGAAGATCTGATTAGGGTAAGTCTCCATGGTTCTAACAAGATTTGTTTCACCATTTTTGGAGCTACCAACAGGGATATATGAATTTTTGAAGTTGGACAGGAGTTCTGAAAAAGTTTCTGTTTAAATGGGAATTTCCAAATAAAGGCTGAATTTTGGAAGGCAATTTAGCCTAGCAAATGAACTCCAATGAAGCTCAAATTTTTACTGGAGATCATTTACTATGAGAAGGATTTGCTTCCCAAATTTGGGAATGTTTCATAAAGAATTGATCCTGTAATAAATCTCTAAACAATTTACTATAAACAATTCTACAGAAATTCCTGTGCATTTTCATAGCAAGAAATTTGTTTCTCTGTGAAGTACTCCTCATGAGGATTCCAACAAAATTGGTCTCACCCTATTTGGATTTTTATACACAAAGTTATGGTCTCCAAAGTTTGAACTGATTTAGGAAAATCTAGAAATGTTTGAATCCTGTCTGTGGGCCCCACCCATCAGTTCCCTCTTCTTCCTCGCGCCAAACAGAGGCACCCGCGGTGCTGCTCCGGCGAGGGTGGCGGGAAGGGCTTTCCCGGCCATCTCCCGGGCCCAAACTCGCCGCTCCTCCCTTATTTACCCTGATG
Organism: Neostapfia colusana; assembly: GCA_030760725.1. Taxonomy (NCBI): domain Eukaryota; kingdom Viridiplantae; phylum Streptophyta; class Magnoliopsida; order Poales; family Poaceae; genus Neostapfia; species Neostapfia colusana. The sequence continues at coordinate 29,347,396 of JASWHV010000005.1, read as the reverse complement.
AACACATCGGTGGTGTCGCCAGCGGCCAAAACTCACCGGAAGATGGCGCGCACCGGTGACAGCAGGGTTTCACACTCTTGCGAGGTCGGGAAACCTCTTTCCTCCACCAAACGATTGATTCTCGAGCTCTAGAGCACCAGTGGAAGACGTAGGCGCTAGAACAGGCTGCCTAACTCGATGAAACGGCCGGCAAGCTAGGGTTCAACGGTGAGCCGAAGCGGTTTCCCATGGCGGCGCGAAAATCGACTACAACAAGGCCAACTCTTGATAGTTTTCCTCGGTTCTTTGTCAAGGACAGGCGCTAGAGAGTGCAGAAGCTATGTGCACGTGAGCTCGAGGCATGGTTGATTGTGCAACCCGAATTTGGATATGAACCGAGCCTCGTTCTTCTATACTAGGGTTTGGAAAAGAATAAAATTCGAGCTACTCGATAGATTATTTGCTACACGGCTGGCGGCTACACCATCCAGGGCTACTCACGCACCTTTCCTGTATAGGAAGTCGGAGGAGACGGTGGCTGGATGAGGCTGTTGATGGTGAGCCGAAACGCTGAGGTCTGGTGCACTTCAAAGCTTTGGCGCCAATCCGTGTTTTGTGAGCAGCTCTGATCGGTAAACCTTGGAGGAAATCTAGGGGGTGCTAGAGCACGTCAAGGCGCTACTCTTTGCTGTGGATAGCGCGAGCAACCGAGCTCGGATGCGGTGGTTGATCGGGGAAGAAACGGCCGGCGGTGTTCTGTGCGAATGAAACTGCTGCGGCGCTACCTGAGCCGCGGGGAAGAGAAATAGGGCTGGGGCACTCGGGCGGTCGCTCTAATCGCCCACGCGCGCGCCGACGTCAGGGCCAGCGAGAACCAGCTTGGTGGAAGCGTCGGGCAAAGGATTTGACGGGAGCTGGCAAGCTGTCATTGTCCGAGGGGAAAAACAGGTCGGTTTGTTCCTTTGTGTGGCTGACAATTGGGTCCCACCACCTCCAATTTTCATCCAAATTCCCACTGATATTTCCTCCCCAGCTGCTCAACATTTAAGGCTTTACTTTCACACCAAGTCATAGTTCGAACTTGCTGAATTCAAATGATTTGAATTCTGGTTTGAAGTTTAAATTGTGTTGGGTCATTTTAATTTGAAATGAATTTGAATTCTCCCCTTTGCCTTGCTCCAAAAACATAGCAAACCAGGCCCAAAATTTCTGATTTTTGGTATGGCTGTTAATTCAAATGTGGAGAACACATTTGTGGAACCAAATTTGCAAATTGATGGAGTTGGAATTTGAAACTGAACTTGAAATTCAGATTAGAGGGCTTCTCCTTTTAATCCCAAACAAATACTAAAACCCCTCCAAATGAGCTGAAATTTGGAAGGTTGAATATTTGAAATATGAAGATCCAAGTTATGAATTTAGATCTCCATGTTTGGAAGTTTTGGTAAGTTTGAATCCTCACTTTGAACTTTCACCGTTATAATTCAATGTTTTAATTCCCCTCATTTTTCCTAAGTGTACATGAGCTGAAAATTCTTGCTACCACTTTTTGGAGATTTTACATCCCTTCCCCCTTAAAAAGAATCTCGTCCCGAGATTCCAAAAGAAATGCAAAGTGGGGAAACTTTACCAGGTATATGATGATAGCAAATCCGGATAATTCGCTTGTAGATAGTCCTCGCTTTCCCATGTCGCCTCATCAGCGATATGGTTACTCCACAAGACCTTGTAGAACCATAAGGTCAGGTTTCTTGTGGCGTGAGTCTTGTCATAAATAATCCGGATTGGATACTCCGTGTACGTGAGGTCCGGTTGAAGAACTTCTATGTCTTCAGTGCGTATTTCAGCTGATGTTTTGAGGCACTTCCTTAGCTGAGAGACATGGAAAATATTGTGAATTCCTATGAGCGACACCGGTAAATCCAAGCCACAGGCCACGGGTCCGCATCTTTCAATGATGGCGAACGGACCAATGAACCGTGGCGCAAGTTTACCCTTCACTCCGAAATGAGGAACTCCCTTCATCGGAGACACACGGACATAAAACTTGTCCCCGATGTCGAAGTGGAGAGGGCGGCGTCTTTTATCTGCATAGCTCTTCTGACGAGATTGAGCAGCCCTGAGATTGGCTTGTATTACTCGCACTCGTTCTTCAGCCTCATTCACAAGTTCAATGCCGTAGATAACTCGCTCGCCGGACTCGCACCAGTTGAGAGGTGTGCGACATTTCCGGCCGTAGAGAGCTTCATACGGCTCCATCTTGATGCTAGCTTGATAGCCATTGTTGTAAGAAAACTCCGCCAATGGCAAATGATCGTCCCAATTCTTGCCGTGGTGGACGGCACAAGCGCGTAGCATGTCTTCAAGCACTTGATTCACCCGTTCAGTTTGACCATCCGTCTGCGGGTGATATGCGGAGCTGCGGATCAGTTTGGTCCCCAACGACGCGTGCAGCTATTCCAAAAACCGAGAGATGAACATCGCACCGTGATCTGAAACGATGGAGCGGGGAACACCGTGCAAGCACAAGATCCTTGCGATATACAACTCCTCATATTGCTTGGCCACGTACTTTGTATGTACGGGGATAAAATGAGCCGACTTGGTTAATCGATCGACTATCACCCAAATCGAGTCATGTTTGTGAGACGTGAGAGGTAAACCAACAATGAAGTCCATGCTGATATCCTCCCACGTCCACGCCGGAATGTTCAATGGTTGCAGCTGTCCGGCTTTACGCATATGGTTGGCTTTCACACGCCGATACGTATCACATTCAGATACGTACTTTGCGATTTATCTTTTCATCCGTGTCCACCAAAACCTGGTTTTCAGATCCTGGTACATCTTGTTGCTACCCGGATGAATAGAATACTTGGATAAATGAGCTTCATCCAAGATTTTCTTCCGAAGCTTCATGTCACGGGGTACCACTATACGGTCTTTAAGCCATAGAGTGTCGTGTTCATCACTTCGGAAGCATTTCATCTCGCCATTCTCCATCCTTCTCTGAATGTGCGACATTTCCACGTCTTTCTTCTAAGCTTTCATAATCTCCTCTCGTATTGTATCGACGAGAGCAAGATTATACAATGCCCCATGCGGAACCAAGTACAGACTCGTCTCCTCCTCTTCAAGTTGGGTGATGGACAGACTGTTGACATGGGATTTGTGGCTTAAGGCATCGGCAACCACATTTGCCTTACCGGGATGGTAATGAATCTCGATCTCATAGTCTTTGATCAGTTCTAGCCATCTCCGTTGCCGCATATTCAACTCCTTTTGAGTGAATATATACTTCAAACTCTTGTGGTCGGTGTAGAGGTGCACTAAGTTCCCAAGCAAATAGTGCCTCCACATTTTTAGTGCCAACACCACAGCAGCGAGCTCAAGATCATGAGTCGGATAGTGCTGGTCGTGGTTACGAATTTGACGTGAGCCATAAGCGACCACTCTTCCTCCTTGCATCACTACAAAGCCAAGCCCAGTGCCAGACACATCACAATATACGTCGAAGGGCTTGGTTGTATCCGGTTGAGCTAACACCGGGGCTGTTGTAAGACGCTTCACTAATGCTTGGAAAGCATCTTCACAAGCTGAGCTCCAAACATATTTGATCCCCTTCTTTAATAGTTCCGTCATCAGTTTAGCAAGCTTGGAGAAGTTCGGTATGAATCTCCAATAATATCCTGCTAACCCGAGGAAACTTCTGACTTCATGGACTGATGTGGGGGACTTCCATTTCAGCACTTGTTCGATTTTGCTTGGATCAACTGCAATGCCTTCTGCAGAAATAATGTGACCAAGGAATGGCACTTGGCTGATCCAAAACTCACACTTGCTGAACTTGGCGTACAGCTTATGGTCTCGCAATCGTTGAAGCACGAAATGCAAGTGGTTGGCATGTTCTTCTTCAGACTTGGAGTAAACCAAGATGTCAACACCACCACGAACTTGTCCAACTCCGGCATGAACACTGAGTTCATGAGATACATGAAATGTGCCGGGGCGTTGGTGAGACCAAAAGACATGACGAGGTATTCATACAATCCGTATCTCATCGAGAAGGCCGTCTTCGGAATATCCTCCGCTCGGATCTTGATTTGGTGATATCCATAGCAAAGATCCATCTTTGAAAATACACTCGCACCCATAAGTTGATCGAAGATAATATCGATGCGGGGCAGTGGATATTTATTCTTTATGGTGACGGCGTTGAGAGGTCGGTACTCCACACACAACCTCAAGGTTTCATCCTTCTTCTTCACAAACAGCACCGAGCATCCCCATGGCGAGGAACTCGGTCGAATGAAACCCTTCTTCATTAAATCATTGAGCTGCTCCTTTAATTCAGCTAGCTCATTCGGAGCCATCTTGTAGGGTCTCCGTGAGATCGGTGTCGTCCCAGGTACAAGTTCAATCTTGAACTCGACATCTCTTTCGGGTGGCTTACCCGGAAGATCATCCGGAAAGACATCCGGGTATTCATGGATCACACGAATATCCTCAAGTTTTGTGGCTTCCGCGTTATATGTGGCTGGAATTTCTTGAACCATATGGTCAAGAATGAGAACATGTGGTTCATGAAGTGGAGATTTTAGACGAACCACACGTGGAATGATGTCATGAATAGAACCATGGCGATGTAGCCATGACATTCCTAAAATGACATCAAGTTTTTGACTCTCTAACAGGATTAGAGAAGTCGGATATAGATTTCCACCCGCCTGTAATGGTGCTCTATAGACCATTCTATCAGCTGTTATTTTCCAACCCGGAGAACATATTAAAGTATGAATTATTTGTGGGAATGATAGGCAGTTGGTATTTAATAACATAAGACTGACTTATGAAATTATGGGTGGCACCGGAGTCAAAAAGTATGACTACGGGATGATCTAAGTAAGAAAACGTACCCGCGAGGACGGGTTTGCCTTCCGGCACGTCTTAGATGGCTAAGTGGTGGATGTTGCCGGGTTTTGGTGCTGGTTTCTTGGGATGATTTACGGGGCTGATTAGCACCCTGATACGGTGCTGCACCCCTGCCCTGTCGCGGCTCGGGGCAGTCTCTCGAAATATGCCCGACACGGCCACACGTGAAGCACGTGTAAGGTGTCGGGGTCACGCCGACTTGAGGACGGAATCCCGGTGCACGCTGTTGAAACTGAGGCGCACGCGGGACCATCCTTTACTGCTGCTGTTGCTGTGGTGGATATGTTGGTCGGAAGCCCGGCGCATTATATTGCCGACCGCGCAACTGAGGCGGTCGCGTCGGTGGCTGCCATCTTTGACCGGATGGTGAGCGATACACCACACGGTATTTTTGTGACGCTCCACCACTGCTGCTCGTCAGTGTGCTGTGTTTCCTCTTATCAGAACCACGCTCGTGCTGAGCATTCTCTTGTAAAATTGCGGCATTCACGAGGTCATTGAAGGTGCCGCGATTACTTTGGGCGAGATGGACCTTTATTTTTGAATTAAGGCCTCGGAAGAACGCGTTGCGCTTGTCGTCTTCCATTCTCACAAATCCTGGCGCGTACTGCGCCAGCCAGTTGAATAACCTAGAGTACTCATGAGCACCCCTCTCGCCTTGTCGTAGCGCCAGGAACTCCTGGAGATTCCTTTCCATAACACCAGTTGGTATATGGTAGGCGCAGAACGTGACACGACCCCACAGTCTTGTCAAGCCAGGATCACGCTGAGGGGTGCTGCGTTGCACAGCACCGAATAACACACATCAATGGTACAAAGCGGAAGTAAAACTTTTATTACATAAAGCGGTTTATGAACATTTTTACATCAAAATAGGTCCAGTCTACACTCACGGGCGTAGACTACGCATCAAGTTCACGTTCAGCCCGTGAACGTGTCCTTGCTAGCACACACGCACACTAACACGGCGGCGTGCACGACTCCCACTCGACGGGGTTCCCCTCCTGGGGTTCCGTCTCCTCCTTGGGAGTCCCTTCCTCATAGAACCCTGCAAAAGCTTCAAACACAAGCAGTGAGCACGAAGGCTCAGCAAGACTGACCCGTCTCTCCTAAACGTGAAACTTCTACATGAGGGATGATAGGTACATGAGATAAAACAAGTTGCAAAGTACCCGCCTAATTGGTGAGACCTTACTTTCAAGTTTTAGCACAGGTTGTGGAGAACCTTACGCTAAGGCACATGAGAGAGCCGCAATCAAACAAGAAACGCATTTCTCTCATGTACTTTGCCCAAAGTTGAAAAGAACCTTAGTTAGCTCTAAACTATAACAAATCATTAACAATCAAAGTCCATCTTTCAATCGGCAACATTTTAACATGTAACTAGCCTGTTCTTTCTACGTCATGGTACAGTGAACAAGTGGACTCACTTACCGCGAGGGACGGCGATTATAATCGATTTACACCTGCAGGGTTACCCGAACAACCCGTCACGTATGCCCGTACTCGATGTTGCCTACAACAACCATCACGGACGCCGTACGCAACTACCTTTCACCCATTAGCCAAATGTTGAACCGGTCCAATCGTCCCGAGCAAGAGGTCTCTGCACGCGCATCTCAGTGCCGCCAGCCGATTTAAACCTCGAGCTCTCAACCTACCCTCTTAACGACCAGATATGCCTCAACACCCAGCTACCCGAGTTACATCGGTTTCCCGGTTCCTATATAGCCGGTAGGTCTTCGGTACTGTTCTAGCTTGTTCAATAGGCCCGCACACGGCTCGGTCCTCAATCGACACAAGCGGAGCTACAGCACGCTGGCCCCAAAGTCCTGCTGCCCTTACTCTCCGCTTGGTCTCATTTCCTTTCCATGTGTATCATGTGCTATCTCTACCCGAGTCGAGTGCCTCTAGCCTATGCTCGCGAGTAGTTCCAACTACTCGACTTGTACCGAATCCTACCCTAACTTAGCTTTGCAGTAGCTAACATGGTTTGCAATCCTAAACCCAACCCATGGTTTTCTTGGCTATGCAATTGGGTTTCCAAACAAGACTCTAATGCAAGGAAGAACTGTATTCAAGTAAGTGCTCAAAACAATAAAAATTTGTAAAGAGGTTAATGCGAACCAGAGCTTGCCTTGCTGCTCTTGGTCGTAGGCTAGCTGCTCCTCCGGAGTAACAAAGTCTAGGACTTCGGGTTCCTCCTCGACCTTAGCGACTACATGATATACAAGTATATGTATTAATTTAAATGCATTAGATTGAATTTAAACTTGTGAAGTCTATAACTCTTACTAGACAGACCCAATGACTGTGAAACTCTTACTGTGGCTTGGTCACAACCTAAACAGAGACTTGGTCGAGTTTTAGTTGCAGCAAAGCTCATTTGAGCCATCCACAATTAATTATGTACTTGACCTCAATTGGAACTCTTAGGGTGTTCTAGGGATTTTCATGGGGCAAGCTATGACTTTCGGAAAACTAGATTTTCAGAGGGTTCTAATGGAGTTGGTCTTACTTAAATTGAAGGTCCCTAGCTAATGATATGAGCTAAATAATTTCAGAGAAAATCCTGAAAATGTTTCTGAACATTTTCTATTTTCTCTGGAACAGTTTCACTAATCACACCATTAGGTGGATTAAATGAGCTCAAATGGATCTGAAATTTTTATGGTAGTTCAGGGATATTTGGTGAACATCCCAGCAAAAATTCAGAATTTTCCTCCAGGGGATTCTCCAGTTAGAATTCCAAACAGTTTAAACTTTGAGGAATTAATTCTGGAGAATTAAGGGTTTTCATGAAGTGAAACTTGATTTGCTGGAAAGTACTCAGAGAGCTGAATCCAACAAAATTTGGTTCACTCGATTTGGAGCTTTCTAGCCAAAGTTATGAGGATTTGAAGTTTGAATAAAATCTGAAAATCGGGGAAAAGTTTAAACCTGCGGGTGGGCCACGGGACACGTGTTGCGCACTGATGCGTCGGCACACCGTGGTTTGCGGGGTTCCTGCACGCCAGCACAACAGATCCCAGCCATACCCGATGCCGATTTGAATTTTTAAGCCGCTGACGGCTGAGCCCCGCGTCGTCTTCTTCCTCCCGACGCGCCCTCGTGCCCGCGCCGCCTCCCCTCGCCGGAGCAGACCCGGAGCTTGCCGGATTGTCGCTGCCGGCCATCGCACGGTCTGAAACTCGCCGCCAGGGGGTTATCAACGTCAAGGAATACGTCGGTGGTGTCAGTTCGAGTTGGCGGTGACCGGAAATAGCCCGGCGACGTGCGGCAGCCTCGGTTGAGGTTCGGCGCCATCGGCCATGGGATCTATTCTGCCAAGACCTCGAACAATCGGTTCTACAAAATCAGTACACCTATAGGAAGCTCGACAAGGTTGCAAAGGTGTTCAAAGATGGTGGAAAGTTGGTCAGCACCGTGTGACCGATCGTGCCCGCCATGAACGTCCTCAATCGAGCTCAAAATTCGTCCCTCCTAGTCGGTTTCATACCACGGATGCAGAAAGGAAATTGATCGCCGGCTAATCCAGCGCCTATGTGCAAGATTTGATAACTTAAGAAGGATCATAGAGCGGGAATTCGAAGAATCCGTACAGGAAGCTCGGTTTAAGGCCGCCGGAGCAAAATCTGGAAATTTGTAGCGGATTCTTCACGGTTTGCTTCAAGACTTGGAGGGAAGCAACACGGTGGTCACGCGCTTCTGCTGCCGTTCTTTCTGGACCGTGAAAGCCCCTGTGGAATGCTGTCCACGAGCGCCTGACCCTCGGCTGAGATTAGGTCGCCGCTGTGGCGATCGTTCTCGGGCAAGGGAGGCCGGAGCTCGGGGTTTTTGGCGTCGGGGAAGTGGAGTGTGACCTCAGGGTACTGCCTAGCAGCTCGGGGAAGGAGGGGGGCACGATGTTTTCGCGGTTTCCCGATCGAGCAGAGAGGCGGAAGGCCGGGGGCTCGGTGTTCACTGGGGAGAAGGAAGCGAGTGATGCTTGCTTCAGTGGAGCGCCTTAAGAGGACCCCGGAACCGCCCTTGGGCTCGCGTGTGGAAGCGGGAAGCAGCTGGTGGCGCTGCTCCTCCTCGGTGGCGATCGCAGCTGCCCTCGGTGACGTTGAACCGGCAGAGGCAAAGTCCACTGCTTCGGTTGCAAGTCTTCAGCAGCAAATGACAGATGGGTCCCACCCCTATTTTAACCTCTGAGATTAAATCCTTATCACTGTTGTAAACAGTAATCCCCACAAAGCCCCTGGTGATTTGAATTATCAACCTTTGAGCCATTTGAATTGACTAGAATTCAAATTGGGTTTGCTTTGGATAAATTTCAGCGCATGTTCAGTTTGAAATTTAAATAAAGTTTGAATTTACCCCACTTAGCGCATGTCAAGATCAACTCCAAATGGAGTGAAAATTGGTGTGTGAGCTCACAAAAATGTGCTGAGTAAGAATATGTCTCCCACTTTTGAATTCATGGGATAAAAATGGTTTGAATTTGAATGTAGTTTCAAACTGCCCTCTTTTTAGCTATGCCCAAAATGACCTCAAAAGGTTTTGAATTTGGGTGAAACTTGGCAGCGACATTCCTAGCAATGTGTAGGATTTTTTCATATGCCCAGCCCCTATATATTACATGTGCAAAATACCACTTTTGCAATATGTGAGTTTGTTCCCTAATGAGTATGTTGATTGTGGTTACTTGCTCTTCAAATGTGTTCATCAACTTGCTTCAAATGAGGTGTGTGTGTGTTGTGATGAACACTTCAAGCATGTGTCAAAACTGAGGCCCTTACATTCCTCCCCCCTTAAAAGAATCTCGTCCCGAGATTATAAGGTGAAAATGAGAGAGAGGACGGTGGAAAATTACCGGATATGCGACGTGAAAAAGTCGGGGTAGTTAGCACGAAGAAATCCTTCGCTCTCCCATGTCGCTTCATCCATGGAGTGATTACACCATAGAACTTTGTAGAACCACAACGTGCGGTTGCGTGTGGTTTGGGCCTTTTCATCAATGATCTGGACCGGTTCCTCTCGATAGGTGAGATCCGGTTGCAATTCTTCAATGTCCTCCAGCTGAACGGTAGTTGATAGCTTAAGACACTTCCTCAGCTGGGAAATGTGAAAGACGTCGTGCACACCGTGTGAGACCTATGTGTGCTGAATACATTGGCAATTAGGATAAAAGTTAGCATTAACATTCAAAGTTTTGAATATTGCCAAAACATTCTTCTATGGCAAGGTCCGACAAGTTCTTTGTTAGGTCCGCCAAGTGTTGGCAAAGTCCGACGCAAGGTCCGGAGAGCTCCTGCAAGGCCCGGAGAGCTTCTGTGAGGTCGGGAGCTTGTTTTTAGTGAGCTCCCGTGAAGTTCAACTCGTAGAACTGCAGCGTCTTGTTTTTGCTTTTAACTCGCAATGTTTCAAACTTGCTTTATGGGAAGGATTGCTTAGTATTAATTTGCTAAGTTTTTGGTGTGTTTTGGTGGTTATGGCTGTTATCATTTGATATGGTTTGCAACATGCTTATGTGACGTGCTCATGTAAGGTGTTGTGGTTTTCGAACTAACGTGAGTCGAGTCGAGGACTTGTGCTCGGAAGAATTGGTTGTTTATTCATGTGCAGGTGTTGCTTGAGTTCAAGACATGGCTGGTGATGGGATCCTTGGACTAGTCTCAGGGAGGAGATGAGGTTCCAACAACCAAGTTCGGGAGGAGCTGTGGTTGAGTTGATCGGGAGGTCACGCAGCATGTCTGGATCAAGGGCAGTGCATATGAAGGTTGCGTGCACGTCGTTGGAAGGTGTTTGCATGTGTGCAAGGAGTGCATGGACGTGGCAACATTGTTCCAAGGCGTGATGAAGAGAAGTGGATGTAAAGAATTGGTCGGAAAGGTCCAACCGGATGGATTGCGTACTCAGGCTGAGACTGAGTCGGATATGGCTCAAATATGGAAGATTTGAGTTGGTTATGATAGGATTTCGTGCTAGGCACTAAGTTGAGTTGTTTTAGGAATGTTTAGGATGTTACTAAGGTGTTTGGAAGTCTCACAATTGCTTCTATCTGAGAGTAGGAGAGTCCTGAGCAGTTATGGTAAGTTAGGATACGAGTCCAATTAGGAGTAGGACTACTAGATTGCATTGTTTAGCCTGAGGGCTGGCTATAAAAGCAAGGGAGGCCAGAGCTCTCGTGGGTAGAGAACTTTGGGCTGTTCCTCTTGTGTTTCTATTGAATAAAGTTCATAGTTTCGAGGAGCTTTTGTGCCTTGTTCGTCCGACTTGTTTTTCGTCAAGTCTTTCTCGTCGAGTTTCTGGACAGACCAATGTTGCTTCGGTGTTCCGTTCATAACTCGAGTTTTACAGATCCGATTGACGTGATTCTTTTTGGGTTGTCTTCACAACGCAATTATATATCATCTGTGAAATTTTCACGAGCTTAGGATTTGTAGTTTTTGAGATACACGAGTTTCTTTGCAGCATTGCAGATCTGTTTTATATCGGGTAGAACAGATTGATCTTCGTTTAATGTTTTGATCGTATCTCAAGTTTTACTTCGTGTTTTCAAGTGATTCTTGTTGCATTATATCCGTGACTTGATTCTCTACCTCTCTACTTGATTTGTCACGGTTGAACACGTTTGAAAACACTTGCACACATGGTTTCTTTAACCAATTGATTTTTTGCTGAGGGGTTTTTGTTGTTTCCGCTGCGAAAAGTTTTAATCTACCATTCACCCCCCCTCTGGTAGCTTTTCATGTGCTCTTCGATCCTACAATTGGTATCAGAGCCAAGGTGCTCTAATCTTTGTGATTTGCACGTGTTTTGACTAACCATCATGGAGAAGTACTCCGCAAAACCTTGTGTGTTCAATGGCATCGATTTTCAGGTTTGGAAGGCGCGGATGGAGGCCTAGATACAGGCGCAAGGCTTCGCCATATGGGAAAAGGTCTACCGGAACTTCGATGTACCACCCAATGATCAAGTTACGGCTGCGAACATGAGAGATGTTGACAACAACAATAAGGCTCACAACTTGATCATCCAAGGATTGACTCAAAGCGACTTCGACCATGTTGCACACCTCCGATCTGCATATGATGTTTGGAAAGCTCTTTGTGACTACCATGAAGGATCCAATACGATCAAGGAGGTAAGGCAAGATATATTCAAGAAAGAATACATGCGTTTTGAGATGCAACCCGGTGAGTCAATTGATGACCTTTTTGCTCGCTTTAATAAAATTCTCAGCAACTTGCGTAGTGTCAATGTTAACTTTTCAGATGCTGAAAATGCTAGACAGCTGTTAGGAGAATTAGATATGTCAATTTGGGAGATGAAAGTTACATCTATTCGTGAATCTACTGTCATGAGTTCTCTTACTTTAGACGTGCTTTATTCTAAATTGAAAACTCATGAAATTGACATCATCTCACGTAAAATCCTCAACAAGTATATTGCATTTGTTTCGCAACGTGACATGTCTAGCTCTAGTCAATCATCATCTAGTGGTGCACTTTCTTTGCTGTCCTCTCTAACCCTTGAACAGATTGAAGAGTTTCCAGAGGAGGAGCTTGCACTCATCTCTACTCAGTTCTCAAAAGCATTGCAAAATGTGAGAACTAGAAGGAGAGGAAGCTCCGGACCTCAACGATGTTTTGAATGTGGTAAGACAGGACATTTTCGTACCGAGTGCCCTAACCTTTCAGGTCTGACTTCATGTGAAGAAAAGCAAACAAGGCTGAAGAAATCGTTTGCAAAGAATAAGAAGAAGAAAGATTTATCAATGCGCAACATAGTGCATAGTATGATCTCTGCACTTCAAGATTTCGGCTCAAGTGATGTGGACACCGGTAGTGATGAAGATGAAGAAGCTATGGCAAATATGTGCTGCATGGCGAGCAAGTCAAGTTCAAGCTCCGAGGAGGCAGAACACAACAGCAACGATGAAGAGGTATGTCCCACTTGCGAAGAAATGTGTGATGCTATTTCTCGTGCCACTGTTATATTAAAGAAAAAGGATAAAAAACTTAGGAACAATGCTGTTAAAATTGAATCACTAGAATCTGAAATTAATCGTTTAAAAACTTTGATTCCTAGTGATGATTCTTGTTCCTCATGTGATTTGATTTATGAACAATTATCCTCTTTAAGAAGTGCACACGCATCTACACTTGATAAACTTGAACTTGAAATTGAAAAGAACAAAGAGCTTGCTGCACTTAATGATAAAAATTTGAAAGACGCTTGTTGTTCTACAATTGATTTGCATTGTTCTTCATGTGATGATCTGAATAAGAAACTAAATGATGCTATGAATGAGATTTCTATTTTGAACAATGCTTTACGTATGCATGAAGTTAAATATTGTTCAAATTGCAAACTAAAAGGAAAAACTTCATGTGAAAACTTCTTTGATCTGTCCAATAAACTTGATGACATGCAGAGGACACTAGATCGGTTTTCTAATGCAAATAAGAACCAAAACTTGCTGCTGAATTCTTCCAAGTCTTGTAATGATAAAACTGGTCTAGGTTTTAATTCTCATGCTCATGCTAAGGCACACCCACCTAAAGTTGTAAAGTCATTATGAAGCGGTTTGATTCAAACAGCTCCTAAACAAAAAGAGGTGATTTTCAAATCTGCAGGAGTACTGTCCCATTCGGGTTCTAATAAACGTGTTGCTTGCTCATCTAGACATGATAATAAGGTTATTTTTCATTGTACCTACTGTGGTAGAGATGGTCATGTCATGGATTTTTGTTATAGACTAGCTAAACACGATAAGAAACAAAGAATACTTGCTAGATCACATAACAACCAAGCAAAATCTGCTAGACCGAATGTTCGGAGCATGCAACCTGCTGTAATGAGTCAAAAACTTGCTCCCGGACCTACTGTTTTTTGTGCTACATATAACACATCTTCTAAGTCAGTAGTTGGGAACAAAAATTTTCGATGTTTGGCTCATAAACCTGCTGTACCTTCTCAGCTTTTGCATGTTATTCCTGCTGGACGTCGTGTGACTCAGTACTGGATTCCTAAAAGTCTTTTAACTAACCCCAGTATTGAGTCATCGACGTATTGTGCTGCTGTGTAGGTTTCACGTTTGAGGAAGGAGAACATTTGGATTGTGGATTCAGGTTGCTCACGCCACATGACCGGTAACAAAGAATGGTTCTCCTCTCTCTCTTTTGTGTCACGTGTAGAAAATGTTACTTTCGCCGATAACTCTTCTACTCCCATAATTGCTAAAGGTTCGGTTATAGTAAACAATCTCTACACATTGAAAGATGTGGCACTTGTTAAAAATTTGAAATACAACTTGCTTTCGGTTCACAATTGCTAGATGAAAATCTAGAGGTTAGCTTTGCTAAAAATTGCTGCAAGGTTGTAGATTCAAAAGGTGAGCTTTTGTTTAACATGTCTAGGTTTGGAAGAGTTTTTAAAGCTGATTTTGATTTGTCAACTTCTAAGCATCGGTGTCTAGTTGCTAATGATGCAAAGGATCTATATTTTTGGCATCGTACACTTGGTCACATAGGCTTTGATCATCTCACTCGTGTTAGTGCTCTTGATCGCATACGTGGGCTGCCGAAGCTTAAAAAGGAAAATGATATTGTGTGCTCTTCTTGTAGACATGCTAAGTTTGTTGCAGGTTCACATGCTCCTCTCACAATGACCATGACATCTGAACCGGGACAACTTTTACATCTTGACACAGTAGGTCCGGCACGTGTTCAATCCTTCGGAGGTAAATGGTATGTGCTTGTGATTGTTGATGATTATTCCAGATATTTTTGGGTTTATTTTATGGCATCTAAGAATGAAGCTTTTAGTCATTTTAGAACTTTATTTCTTAGATTATCTATTGAACCCAGGATCATTAAAAGCAATTAGAAGTGATAACGGTACTGAATTTAAAAACCAATCCTTTGATCACTTTTGTGCTGAAATGGAATAGATCATCAATACTCTTCACCCTATGTACCACAACAAAATGGTGTCGTGTAAAGAAAGAACATGACCTTAGTTGAGATGGCTAGGACTATGCTTGATTAATATCAAACTCCTAGGAAATTTTGGGCTGATGCAATTGCAACCGCTTGTTATGTCTCAAATCGTGTTTTCTTGCGTGCTAAGCTTGGAAAAACCCCATATGAGCTCCGGTTTGGACATAGGCCTAGTGTTACACACTTTAGGGTTTTTGGATACAAATGCTTTGTTAAGAAACATGGTAATCTTGATAAATTTGAAGCTAGGTCTGTTGATGGCATGTTTCTTGGTTATCCATCTCATACTAGAGGCTACCGTGTGCTTTTACTTGACACTAACAAAATTGTAGAGACTTGCGAGGTTTCTTTTGATGAAGCTAGCTAAAGTACTAGCTCCGATATTGCAGGTCCAGATCCATATCCGCAGGGGGAGAGTATTTTTATTGAAGAAGATGAAGAAGTAGTGCTGCTGCCCGAAAACTCGGAAGTAAATAACGATCAAGCTGCTGATTTTACACCACAACCAGCACCAACAGTCACTACTGCTGGTTCGGACCTTCCTCAGTCAACAAACTCTCCTAATCAAAGGTCCGAACATGAAGAAGAAGGTGCTTGTGAAGTGTCTACTCCCCTCCGAGTACTCAAAAGTCATCCTCCACAACAAATCATTGGAAGCTTGCATGAACGAGTCACTCGGTCCAGGTTTTGCGATCCAAACTCTCATGCTCATTCTGCTTTTGTTGCTTCTTTTGAACCCAAGGATATATCACACACACTCACTAATGAATCTTGGATTAATGCCATGCAAGAAGAGTTAGAAAATTTTGAAAGAAATAATATTTGGAAACTTGTACCTCCACCTCAAGGTCACACATAATTGGAACTAAATGGGTATTTAAAAATAGGCAAAGTGAGGATGGGGTTGTGGTTAGGAATAAAGCTAGGTTGGTTGCTCAAGGTTTCACTCAAATTGAAGGTCTAGATTTTGATGAAACATTTGCTCCTGTTGATAGATTAGAAGCTATAAGAATTTTATTAGCATTTGCTGCATCTATAGGTTTCAAGTTATATCAAATGGATGTTAAAAGTGCTTTTCTTAATGGCTACATAGAGGAGGAGGTTTATGTTAAGCAGCCACCGGGTTTTGAAAATCCAAATTTTCCTAATCATGTTTACAAACTGTCCAAAACCTTGTACGGTCTAAAACAAGCCCCTAGAGCATGGTATGATAGGTTAAAAACATTCTTACTTGAAAAGGGGTTTACCATGGGCAAGGTTGATAAAACTCTTTTTGTACTTAAGCATGGCAATGACTCATTATTCGTTCATGTGTATGTGGATGATATTATCTTTGGTTGTGCTTCTCATGATCTCGTGTCCAAGTTTTCAGCTATGATGAGTTCAGAATTTGAGATGAGTATGATGGGAGAACTCACATACTTTTTGGGGCTGCAAATCAAGCAAACAAAAGAAGGAACTTTTGTGCATCAAACTAAGTATACAAAGGACCTTCTTAAGCGCTTCAACATGGACAAATGCAAGCCTCTTCGGACACCAATGGGAACAGCAACAACACTTGAACTTGACGAAGATGGTGACCCGGTCGATAAGAAAGAATACAGAAGTATGATTGGATCACTTTTGTATCTCACGGCGTCAAGACCGGACATACAATTCAGCGTATGTCTTTGTGCACATTTTCAAGCTTCTCCACGTGCTTCACATCGCCAAGCCATCAAAAGGATTCTCAGGTACCTACATGGAACTCAAGAATTTGGCATTTTTCTTCCTTCTTCCTCAACCGTTTCTTTGAAAGCTTTTTCGGATGCTGATTTTGGGGGTTGTAGGATTGATAGGAAAAGTACTTCGGGTGCTTGTCATTTTCTTGGTAATTCACTTGTTGCTTGGTCCTCTAGAAAACAAAGTTCAGTTGCACAATCCACGGCCGAATCTGAATATGTAGCTGCAGCTAGCGCTTGCTCACAAATTCTTTGGATTGTTCAAACACTTAAGGACTATGGGGTTGATTTAGATAGTGTTCCACTGTTTTGTGATAACATTAGTGCAATTTGTATTGCTAAAAACCCCGTGAAACACTCTAGAACTAAGCACATTGACATTAGGTATCACTTTCTTCGTGATAATGTTGAAAAAGGAAACATTGTGCTTCACCATGTCGATACCGAACAACAATTGGCTGATATTTTTACAAAACATTTGGATTTCACTCGTTTCTGTTTCATTCGTAGTGAAATAGGGGTTATGCATCCTCATGGCTTAAATTGAGGGGGAGTTTTTGAAACTTTGAAAGTCTATGTGTGAATCTGAAACTAAAATAATATGAGCACAATATTTCATACATATATGACTTTGTGATTCCTTTTACAGGCTGAAAGTTCTTACTACATTACTCATGTTATACATTTTGTAGTTTTTGCCATGACTAGTAATTGGAATAATTACTTACACTAAATCTGGTCATGATCGAACTTTCTTGCTGTTTTGAACTTGTTGCGTGCTCACAAGTGCTTTTAATCATAAAAAATTAATCAAGTGATCAGCTCACATGTTGAGTTTTCAAATAAAAATTGAGAAAAGATCAAGAGAATATGCATGCATCGCACTTCTTCTTTTGAGATTGCTTATCATTGCACTAAGATATGAACTTGGAAGGATTTGTGTATGACTAAAACCATGTCCTTAAGCTTCTGATTGTCAAATGACATAGGCTTGGCTTGGTTGGTTAGAATAAGGCTGGTGCGGCATATAATCTCTTGCAAATATCATATGATCAACTTTGTGCCTTAAATGATTATGAATAATAAAAATGCAGCAACAAGTGTCATGTTTTCAGGTTTTGAAATAGTTGAGTAAGGGAGATCATGACTTGCTCAAACTGAAAAATACATTTGATCTCTAGCATGGCTTACACTATTTTATGTATCTCATTGATGTGATATTGTAAGTAACCTGATAGTATGACTTGGATGAGCTTTGTTTTGTATGTATATGTTATAATATGCTCATAACATTTAAAAATTTCTCTTTTGAACCTTCCTGAATACATTGTCAAAGGGGGAGAAATATGTATAAGGAGAGATTTTTTTTACACTTTGCATATGTTATACACTTTCTTCCTTCTCTGATTTTAAAAAATGGGGAGAAATTAATAAAGGGGGAGAAATGAGTTTTCAAAGCTTTTCAAAACTTTTCATAAGCCAATGTTCGGATTTTAATTGGTGTTGCCAATGCATTCATCAAGGGGGAGATTGTGAGACCTATGTGTGCTGAATACATCGGCAATTAGGATAAAAGTTAGCATTAACATTCAAAGTTTTGAATATTGCCAAAACATTCTTCTATGGCAAGGTCCGACAAGTTCTTTGTTAGGTCCGCCAAGTGTTGGCAAGGTCCGACGCAAGGTACGGAGAGCTCCTGCAAGGTCCGGAGAGCTTCTGGGAGATCCGGAGCTTGTTTTTAGGGAGCTCCCGTGAAGTTCAACTCGTAGAACTGCAGCGTCTTGTTTTTGCTTTTAACTCGCAATGTTTCAAACTTGCTTTATGGGAAGGATTGCTTAGTATTAATTTGCTAAGTTTTTGGTGTGTTTTGGTGGTTATGGCTGTTATCATTTGATATGGTTTGCAACATGCTTATGTGACGTGCTCATGTAAGGTGTTGTGGTTTTCGAACTAACGTGAGTCAAGTCGAGGACTTGTGCTCGGAAGAATTGGTTGTTTATTCATGTGCAGGTGTTGCTTGAGTTCAAGACATGGCTGGTGACGGGATCCTTGGACTAGTCTCAGGGAGGAGATGAGGTTCCAACAACCAAGTTCGGGAGGAGCTGTGGTTGAGTTGATCGGGAGGTCGCGCAGCATGTTTGGATCAAGGGCAGTGCATATGAAGGTTGTGTGTACGTCGTTGGAAGGTGTTTGCACGTGTGCAAGGAGTGCATGGACGTGGCAACATTGTTCCAAGGCGTGATGAAGAGAAGTGGACGTAAAGAATTGGTCGGAAAGGTCCAACAGGCTGGATTGCGTACTCAGGCTGAGGCTGAGTCGGATATGGCTCAAATATGGAAGATTTGAGTTAGTTATGATAGTATTTCGTGCTAGGCACGAAGTTGAGTTGTTTTAGGAATGTTTAGGACGTTCCTAAGGTGTTTTGAAGTCTCACGATTGCTTCTATCTGCGAATAGGAGAGTCCTGAGCAGTTATGGTAAGTTAGGATACGAGTCCAATTAGGAGTAGGAGTCCTAGATTGGATTGTTTAGCCTGAGGGCTGGCTATAAAAGCAAGGGAGGCCAGAGCTCTCGTGGGTAGAGAACTTTGGTCTGTTCCTCTTGTGTTTCTATTGAATAAAGTTCATAGTTTCGAAGAGCTTTTGTGCCTTGTTCGTCCGACTTGTTTTTCGTCAAGTCTTTCTCGCCGAGTTTCTGGACAGACCGACGTTGCTTCGGTGTTTCGTTCATAACTCGAGTTTTACAGATCTGATTGACGTGATTCTTTTTGGGTTGTCTTCACCACTAAATTATCTATCATCTGTGAAATTTTCACGAGCTTAGGATCTTTAGTTTTTGAGATACACGAGTTTCTTTGCAGCATTGCAGATCTGTTTTATATCGGGTAGAACAGATTGATCTTCGTTTAATGTTTTGATCGTATCTCAAGTTTTACTTCGTGTTTTCAAGTGATTCTTGTTGCATTAGATCCGTGACTTGATTATATACCTCTCTACTTGATTTGTCATGGTTGAACACGTTTGAAAACACTTGCACACACGGTTTCTTTAACCGATTGATTTTTTGCTGATGGGTTTTTGTTGTTTCCACTGCGAAAAGTTTTAATCTATCATTCACCCCCCCTCTGGTAGCTTTTCACGTGCTCTTCGATCCTACACACCAGAAATTGCTTCTGGTAATTTCAGCCGGTATGCTACCGATCCACATCTTTCGGTAATCTGGAATGGACTGATGAATTGGGGTGCCAATTTTCCTCTCACCCCAAATCTGTTTACGCCCTTCATTGGAGACACACATAGATATACGTGATCCCCTACATCGAATTGTAATGGGCATCTTCTCCAGTCCGCATACTGTTTCTGCCGGGATTGGGTGGCTTTTAGGTTCGCTTGAATCAGTCGAACCTTTTCTTCCGCGTTGTTGACAATGTCAATCCCGAAGGTGACCCTTTCGCCAGACTGACACCAATTCAGTGGTGTGCGGCTCATAAGGCGCCATCTTTATGCTGGCTTGGTACCCATTGTTGTACGAGAACTCGGCTAATGGCAAGTGATCATCCCAATTCTTGCCGTGGTTGATAGCGCAAGCTCGTAGCATGTCTTCCAGGATCTGATTTACCCGCTCGGTTTGCCCATCCGTCTGCGGGTGGTAGGCTGAATTACGGATCAGTTTCGTCCCCAATGCAGCATGTAGCTGCTCCCAAAAATGGGACACAAATAAAGTGCCCCGATCCGATATGATGGTACGGGGTACGCCGTACAAGCTTAGGATCCGTGAGATGTACAGTTCAGCGTACTTCTTGGCGTTGTAGTTGTTGTTGACCGGGATGAAATGGGCAACTTTGGTGAGCCGGTCGACGATCACCCACACAGAATCATGCTTTTTCAAAGTGGTGGGTAAACCGACGATGAAGTCCATGCTCACATCTTCCCATTTCCAGGCAGGAACTCCCAGTGGTTGTAGCAGTCCCGGTTTCCGCATATGATCTGCCTTCACCCTTCGACATGTATCACACTCGGACACGTACTTCACGATCTCCCGCTTCATCCGTGTCCACCAAAACATGCTTCTGAGTTCTTGATACATTTTGTTGCTGCCGGGGTGAATAGGAAATTTTGATAAGTGAGCCTCATCAAAAATTTTCTTCCGTAACTCCGGGTTACGGGGTACGAAAATCTGGTCCTTGAACCATAGAACGCCATCTCCGTCCTTCCGGAAACATTTAAGCTCCCCACTGTCTACACGTCTCCGCAAATGCGACATGCCCTTGTCATGTTTCTGAGCTGCCGCGATCTCTTCACGGATGGTGGGGATCAAATCTACGTTGTAGAGAGCTCCATGTGGAATCACATGTAGTGGTGGTTCGCTCTCTTCCAACGGTGTGATGGTCAGATTGTTGACGTGTGACTCGGCTCAGCGCATCTGCCACTACGTTTGCCTTACCCGGATGATAATGGATCTCTATTTCGTAATCTTTTATCAATTCTAACCATCTTCGCTACCTCATGTTCAACTCCTTCTGATTGAATATGTACTTGAGGCTCTTGTGGTCGGTATATAAATGTACGAGGTTATCGAGTAGGTAGTGCCTCCACATCTTGAGTGCGAGTACCACGGCAGCGAGCTCCAAGTCGTGGGTTGGATAATTTTGCTCATGGTTTCTAAGCTGCCGTGATCCATACGCGACCACTCTTCGGTCTTGCATCAGCACACATCCGAGCCTGATGCCGGATGCATCGCAGTACACATCGAACGGTTTTGTTGTGTCTGGCTGCGCCAAAACCGGTGCTGATGTCAGGTGCTTAACTAAAGCCTTGAATGCTGCTTCACACGCTGGACTCCAAACACACTTGGTAGCCTTCTTCAGCAGCTCCGTCATAGGCTTGGCAATCTTTGAGAAGTTCGGAATGAACCTCCGATAATATCCCGCGAGTCCGAGGAAACTCCATACCTTGTGAACAGTTCTCGGGGATTTCAAATTCAGCACTTGAGTGATCTTACTAGGGTCTACAGCGATACCCTCCGCTGAGATGATATGCCCGAGAAAAGGCACTTGCGATATCCAGAATTCGCATTTGCTGAATTTTGCGTATAGCTTGTGATCCCGCAGCCGTTGCAAGACTATACGCAGATGCTTCTTGTGATCTTCCTCTGACTTGGAATATACCAGGATGCCGTCGATAAAGACCACGACAAACTTGTCCAGCTCCGGCATGAATACCGAGTTCATCAAGTACATGAAGTGAGCTGGAGCATTGGTGAGGCCGAAGGACATGACCAGGTACTCATAAAGCCCGTACCTTGTCGAGAAAGCCGTCTTCGGAATATCCTCAGCCCGTATCTTAATCTGATGGTACCGGATCTTAAGTCCATCTTGGAAAAGATCTTTGCTTCGACAAACTGATCAAACAACATGTCGATCCGTGGCAACGGGTACTTGTTCTTGATGGTTATGGCATTTAATGGATGATAGTCCACGCAAAGCCGCAACGTCTCATTCTTCTTCTTTACAAATAATGCCGAACAGCCCCATGGTGAGGAGCTCGGCCTAATAAAACCCTTTTCCAGCAGGTCCGTTAGCTGAGTCTTTAGTTCAGCCAACTCCTTGGGCGCCATCTGTTATGGCCTTCGGGATATTGGCATGGTTCCCAGTGCAAGTTCAATCTTGAACTCCACCTCTCTATCGAGCGGCATCCCCGGCAAATCATCCGGGAATACGTCAGGTAACTCTCGGACCACTGGAATATCTTCCAATCTGATGGTTGTGACTTGGTAGACACTTGGAAGTTTTATTTCTGGACTGTCCAGAAATAAGGAGTGAGATTCGTGCACTCCTGAATTTAAGTGCACAACTCGAAGGACGGTGTCTGAAACAGCGCCGTGGCGGGTTAACCACGACATCCCTAAGATGACATCGACCTTTTGTCACTCTAAGATTATGAGAGACTTAGGGTAGATTCTACCCTCTAAGCACAATGGCGCTTTTGGGACCATCATGCTTGCTGAAATTTTCGCACCCGTTGAACAGATCACATAAGGACTATCGGTGGGTAGTATTTGCAAGCTATATCAATCAATGAAAGCTTGGCTAATGAAGCTATGCGTGGCGCCTGAATCAAACAATACTATGGCGGGATGCTGGTGGAGTTGGAACATACCCGCAAGGATTGGCTCACCCTCCGGAACGTCCTCTATGGCAAGCTGGTGGACAGTGCCGGGCCTATGGTTTGCCCGCCGCGCATTAGTAGGGTTCTGGGGTTGATTCCTCCCTGAAAACTGTGGTGCAACTCCGCCGCCTTGCCTCTCTGGACAACTGCTGGCGAAGTGTCCTTGACGACCACACTTGTAACATGTGGCCGCTGCTTGTGCGGTGCTCGGGGACGAAAGGCCGGCATGCGCTGCTGAGGTGCATATGCACGCGGCATCGTCCGCTGCTGCTGTTGTTGTTGCGGAGGTGGTACTGTCAGTGACGACCTGAATGCCGGTGAAGAGTACGGCCGACTGCGGAACGGCATCGACCTCTGTGGTGGCTGCCAGCGTGGACCTGATGGTGGGCGATTCACCATCCGAAACTTCTCAGAAGGACCGCTTCCTTCTTCGCTGCTTTGCGGTGCGCTTCGCTTTCTCTCCACCGCAGCTAACTCCTTGCTGGAGTCCTCTTGAACAATCGCAGCATCAGTGATGTCGTTGAGGATGCCGCGATTGAACATCGCCAACTTGTCCTTCAGGAGCGGGTTAAGCCCCTGGTAAAAATGGTCCCGCCGCTTCTCGTCGGTATCGGCGTGATACGACGCGTAGAGCGCGAGATCGTTGAACGCCCTGGAGTATTCCAGCGTGTTCCGGCTCCCTTGCTGCAGGTGTAGGAATTCCTGCATCTTCCTCTTCATCAGACCTGGCGGTATGTGATAGGCCCTGAAGGCCGTCCGAAACTCCGTCCAGGTCATAACTCGGTCGGTGGGCTGTGAAGCACAAAAGTTTACCCACCACGTGCTCACGGATCCTCGGAGCTGCTGGACCGCGAACTGTGTCTTGCGCTGCTCACTTATTTGGAGCAGCCCGAACTTCATCTCTATCGCGCGGAGCCAGTTGTCCGCGTCGAGAGGTTCATCCGCCCTTGAGAATACCGACGGATGAGTCACTAGGAAGTCAGAGTAGGAGCTCTGTTGACGCTCCTCACGATCTTGACGCCTCTCTGGGCGAGACGTATTGGCGATGAGAGTTTACAGCAACTTCGTGTGCTGCTGATGAGAACCCGCCATTGCCGCGACAATGTCGGCCAATGTAACCGTTGGCGGTTGCGGTGGCGGTGTTTGCTGTTGCTGTTGTTGCTGTTGCTGTCCCGAGGAGTCCTCGGGAAGCTGTTGGGAGGTTTCTTCCCCTTGGCTAGTACCCCAAACATCCGGGTTGGCACGAGTACGAGTCATTCTGAAATTCAAAACAGCAGCGATTAGCACATGTCATACTTAAAAATTCCATATGCAACAGTAGGTATTGAAGCGACACATAAATAATTTGCACAACATTCACATATATTGATAAAGCATAAACTTTATACAAAATACATTATTCTCGGGTCTCCGAGAAGTCGTGTTCATGTCGTCACTACCTATACATACGCTACTGCCTACACGACATGTCACCGATTACAAAAGTTGGGTTACACTACTCTAGCTGCCCTACTTGGCAACTGTAACCCCCTACTCGGAGTAGAATTCGACCTCCTGCGGGTCGTCCTCCTCCGGTACCTCTGCTGGTGGCTATGGATCTACCACCTCTTATCCCATCTCGGGTTCTCCCATTGCTGGAAGGCCCAAGACCACCGGTATGCCCAATACCGGAGGTACGAGGTCCTGCAATGCATGCACCTCGTCCATGGCCTGGTTGTAGTTCTCTTCCCATCCTTTCCCTTCCTCAATAGCGTCGTCCCGCTATTGAGTAAGGTCCTCATTCTGCTGGGTTAAAGTCTGCACCAGCTCTTGTAACGCCGCGATGTCGACACGGCTTTTCTTCTTCGCCTTCTTCAGACGATGCAACTGATTATGCTGTTCATTCAGTCGCTTGATCGTCAGAAGAAGCACATTGCGGAGTGCGCTGTGAGCACTCTCGAAATGGTCTCCACGGCTTGTGCTCTCCTTGAGCTTTGCGGCGAGATGCTCCGTATGAACAGCTTGGCTGTCCATCACGGCCTTTCCCGCCCTCATTTGGAGACTGAGGTTCGCCTCCGCGGGGCTGTACCTTGGGCAACCCGGATCGGCTGCCTCACGGTACCTTCCTTCCCACACATGATGAGCCCGTCCCTCCACCAGAACGAGCGCGTATGGAGTGCCCTCCATAGCCTTCACGTGTAGTTGGCAGAAACGTGACATGGTGTCACGGGCTGCCACTTGCCACATCCCTTCCGGTTGCCTACCCCTCACCGTGACGGTGAACGTCACCCAACCGGGTGGCGTAGGTCCTGCAGGGACTTCGACATGGATTGTCCATGTCTTGTTCCCCTCCTCGCCTTCTTTCTTGGCGAAGTACTGCGGCATCTGGTTGTACCCGAAATACTGAAGCATATGCCTCAATGCTTCCGGATAGCCGCTGCGGTGAGAACAGTGGGACACCACCCACCCGTTCTCCAACTGCTTATCTGCTGTCATCTGTAAAAATATATTTGATAAATGTCAAATATTTATTTAAACAGTAAACCATTGAGTTATAACATAAGACATGTCATAGAACCCATAAAACTTGGAAATATAGTTCAAATTTAAACAAATTTGACTGCTGATCTGCTGTCTGCATGACAGCATAGACCAGTTTCCATTTCAACCTGATTTAGGCCATGTTAAAAGCAAAACCAATTCTGGAGCTCAACATCAAAGTTAAAGCTAACTTCAATAGCCTTCCAGAAAGTATTTGCTTGGCCTAATATCTGTCCTGGTTCAAAAGTTATGAGAGGTCAAAGTTAACAGAATTTTTTGAGAAAATTGGACAGCACCTCCCTGCTTTGGTACTGATTTGTTCCAAGAATTCCAGTTAATTCTGTTCCCAATATAACAAAACTTTCTGTTACAAAGTTGTAAACCATCTCATAATAATTCCATAACTACCTCATTTTCTATTTTTGGATTTTTATGCTGGAAGTTATACTCAATTTACAGAGAGTTTACGGAGAGTCTTTGCCCTGCCCTGTTTTCTGGACAGTTTCAACTCTACTGCATTTTTCGATTGGTTAAGGGTTGAAACACCTCTGGACCTCAACAGAAAAGTTGTAAAACTCTTCCAAAGATTTCCATAAATGTATCATATGACCTCAACCTCGAAAGAACTCAACCTCTAACCTCTGTTTAACCTCAGCTTTGATTCAGCAGAAAACAGAGTGCTGTCCTTAACAACCTATAAGTTGAAAACTTGTTAACTTTGAACATCCTGATTAAGGGAAGGAGTTACATCAAGTTTTACTGCTTTTGATTAAAAACCTTCAAGTTTTACAATGAAGTTATTCATTTAGTGGGGTGTGACGTCGATGTGTCACCAGATCATGTCGGTACTACGTCCTCACAAAGAAAAACCTATACCGGACTTAGCCGACTTCGTTAATTCAGTGGCACTAAACGTCACTCACACACGGATGCTACACGTCTACCGTTTCGTGGTTAGACTACCTGCAGAAACTCAAACAATCATCAGACTCGGCTGCACACCGGGCCCGGTATCCATACAGTTCGTACACCCGGCCATCATCACTCGCCCGGATGTTCTCAAGCCAAACACGCCTTGAGTTACGTGTTCACGTTCCAGACCACATGACAGGGTCTCCCAAATTGCACCACGCATGCCAGGGACAGACGTTGCTCGAATACCCCAAACGACATGAAGAGTCGTAGAGGATATCACAGCGGGTCGGGTTACCTGCCACCCGTGGGGCTCCACCCTTCAGCTTGTGCGCACTGGTGGACAGCGCTTACGTGCACCCCCAAGACATAAACGTCCCGAGATACACGATTTTCCAAAATAGACAAATAGGTTAGTATGCCACATTCTATACACTAATAACATCCTTATATGGGCTACTAACTCGTTCCTCACTGGATTTTTGAAAACGATAACCTTTATAGTGCGTTAAGCCTCAAGCGAGCTCTGATACCAACGCTGACACGACCCCACGGTCCTGTCGAGCCAGGATCACGCTGAGGGGTGCTGCATTGCACAGCACCGAATAACACACATCAAAGGTACAAAGTGAAAGCAAAACTTATATTACGTAAAGTGGTTTATGAACATTTTTACATCAAAATAGGTCCAGTCTACACTCACGGGCGTAGACTACGTATCAAGTTCACGTTCAGCTCGTGAACGTGTCCTTGCTAGCACACACGCACACTAACACGGCGGCGTGCACGACTAACACTCGACGGGGTTCCCCTCCTGGGGTTCCGTCTCCTCCTTGGGAGTCCCTTCCTCATAGAACCCTACAAAAGCTTCAAACACAAGCAGTGAGCACGAAGGCTCAGCAAGACTGACCCGTCTCTCCTAAACGTGAAACTTCTACATGAGGGATGATAGGTACATGAGATAAAACAAGTTGCAAAGGACCCGCCTAATTGTGAGACCTTACTTTCATGTTTTAGCAGCAGGTTGTGGAGAACCTTACACTAAGGCACATGAGGGAGCCGCACTCAAACAAGAAACGCATTTCTCTCATGTACTTTGCCCAAAGTTGAAAAGAACCTTAGTTAGCTCTAAACTACAACACATCATTAACAATCAAAGTCCATCTTTCAATCAGAAACATTTTAACATGTAACTAGCCTGTTCTTTCTATGTCACGGTACAGTGAACAAGTGGTACTCACTGACCGTGAGGGATGGCGATTATAATTGATTTACACCTGCAGGGTTACCCGAACAACCCGTCACGTATGCCCGTACTCGATGTTGACTACAACAACCATCACAGACGCCGTACGCAACTACCTTTCACCCGTTAGCCAAATGTTGAACCGGTCCAATCGTCCCGAGCAAGAGGTCTCTGCACGAGCATCTCAGTGCCGCCAGCTGATTTACACCTCGAGCTCTCAACCTACCCTATGAACGACCAGCTATGCCTCAACACCCAGTGTAAGGGCATCTAGGATATCCCTTGTGGGTTTTGGCTAATTGATGACGAACATATGAGATCCTAATGAAACTATTAAGATGATTGCAGGATAAACAAAGTGAACTGGCTCGGCACACACACAAAAAGGTGAAAAATAGAGTGGTGCCCGAAAAGGAAGAAGTTAGTGAAATTTAGAGAAGCAAAGTAGATATAAATGTATAGGTGGTGTGTGGGAGAGACACATCCCAAGAGCTCATGACTTTGCGTAGGGGTAAGGGGTTTAAAAATCAACTAAAATCCACTGAAAACCGGACTAGTCCGTTCATGGACCGGACTAGTCCGTTTAACTTTCTGAAAGACGCAAACATAGTGCACTGGACTAGTCCACCTTGTGAACCGGACTAGTCCGGTCAGGTCACTGGAACGCAACGGGACAAGTCCGGTTTTAGACCGGACTAGTCCGGTCATGTATCTGTTGTCCTCCTTAGAGGACTACGGACTAGTCCATCCAGCAACAGGACTAGTCCGCTAAAGTTTCTGAAAACCCATCTCACATAGTATCGGACAAGTCCGGTTTGTGGACCGGACTAGTCCGGTTAACCCACTGGAAGTAGGCCGGACAAGTCCGATCATATACCGGACTAGTCCGGTAGTAGGTTTAACAACGGAAACTTTTTGGAAAAGCCTATAAAAAGAGGTCCTTCGGCTTTTCCCCTACAAGACACGACTCATATTGTCAAAAGCTGAAACCCTAGCGCCGCCACCTGTCCCAAGAGCCCAAAAACACATCTCCCCACACATCTAAGGTGCAAAAAGGTGAAGATCAATAAAATACTTGGATTTGGGATTGGGAGATCGTCGTTCCTTCGTTGTGAGCTCTTGGGGTTTGATCTCTCTACAGTCATATTCTGCATTGCAATCTTTTTGAGTGTATTTGATCAACTTCTCATTGTAATTCTTGTGGGAGCCCTCAACGTGTGAGGTTGCCCCATAAAAACTGTGATTACACTTGATACTGAAGTCAAGTCGGCCTGTGTGGTGACTTGAAGAGGGAAAGGGTTGGGAACCCGGCTCTGTGTGAGCTTCCTCAACGAGGACGTAGATCTCTTGGTGAGATCGAACCTCGGTAAAAATTCGTGTCTTTTGTCTCTCATTTGTTTTACATCTTGACACATTAGATTACTAGTTTGCTAGTCATCGTTTGAGTTTTTTTACGAGTTTGCACGTGCATACATACTATAAATTTAAGTTATAAAAACTGTTGTCTTATTCCGCTGCTATAAGATAAAAACTTGTGAGACACACTTAATAAACTTAAACAATTCAGCACACCGGACTAGTCCGCCCACACAACCGGACTAGTCCGGTCAGTCAAATTTCTGACAACTTTATTAAGTGTGCAGGAATTCTTTAAAGGCCTATTCACCCCCCCTCTAGGCCACATTCAATTGGTATCAGAGCCAAGTTCTCCATCAACGAGACTCACATCTCGGAGAGATCAATGGCCTCTGAGAAGAACAACGATATCCCGAAGACGAGCAACAACGATGAGGAGCAAGAAGCCAAAGCCTTCGATGTGCTGAAAGAAAACCCACATGACGATGAAGAAGTGAGGCAGCTAAAAGAACTCCTGAGAAAGAAACTGCTGGCACAAAAAGGAAAAGAGGAAGAAATGACGATGGGGAGTGGTCATCACGACTACTCCCGGTATCCTTACAACTACAACCGACTCAATTCAAATAATCATTATCTCTCTATTCCTATGGGAAGGCCTCCACAGTTTGATGGAAGTGACTACACCATGTGGAAGTACAACATGAAGATGCATCTGATATCCCTGAACCCTAGTCTGTGGCACATTGTTTGCACAGGCATCGATATTCCGGACACGGATGATGAACTCACCCCAGAACAAGAACAGGAGATTCACAGAAATGCACAAGCCGTCGCCGTGATCACATCATCACTAAGTAGAGAGGAATTCACCAAAATCGATGGGTTAGAAAGTGCAAAAGAAATCTGGGATACCCTCAAGACAGCTCACGAAGGAAAGAGGTCAGTTCGTGAAGCCAAAATCGAAATGCTTGAAGGAGAGTTGGGAAGATTTGCTATTGAAGAAGGCGAATCACCTCAAGACATGTACAACCGGATGAAAGCACTCATCAACAGAATTCGTGCGTATGGAAGTAAGAAATGGACAGATCACGAAGTGGTCAAAAGAATGATTAGAGCCTTCATGCCAAGAAACGTCACACTTTGCTCAATGATTAGAGAAAGCCCCGGGTTTCACAAAATGACTCCCGATGAGTTATTGGGAAAGATCATAAATCATGAAATGATGGAGAAAGAGGCTCAATACGTCAAAGACTTAGCCGAGCTCACCTCTTCTAAAAGGAAAGAAGTTGCCCTCAAAGCAACGTGCAGACCCAAACTCAAAGAAACTCGTGAAGACCAAGACGATGGAGATACAAGCGATGAAAGCACCGATCTTGATGACGAAGAAATGGTACTCTTCATCAAAAAGTTCAAACGCATGATGAAGAGAAGACACGGCAACAATTCACATGAAGGCAAAAGCAAGGATAAAGGAAAATCCAAGGCTCGACGCACTTGCTACAACTGCGGAGAGTATGGTCACTTCATGGTGGACTGTACTTATGAGGAAAACAAAAAGAAGAAGGAAACAAGATCTCAAGAAAAGAAAAATTTCAGAAAAAGAAGACAAGCCCATCAAGCTCACATTGGGAAGGAGTGGGACTCAAACGACGAGTCCTCCTCCGATGAAGAAGAAGAGGTGGCCACAATCGCAGTCAAGAAACCAACTACGAGAGACCACTCTTTCCGAACATGGGAGGACGGGACATGAACATCCATACTTGTCTTATGGCTAAGGAAGGCAAGAAAAAGGTTAGACTTACTCCTCCTATACTAAATTCATCCATTGATGACTTTGATAGCTCTAGTGATAATGAAGAATTATTTACAGGGCTAAGTAAAATTGCTTTAAAGAAAATGGAAATGTTGTCGAACGAAATCTTTGAAAAGGAGGAACTTGTCAACCGACAAGAAGATATGCTCATCCGTGAGAGGAAGAGATATCAAGAAGTTGAAAAGCTTCTTGAGCTTGAAAGAGAGAAGAATGAGTCACTTGATTTAGAGCTAACCTTGAGTAAGGAAACTTACTCAAAGTTATAGAACTCGCACATTGCAATCAAGGAAGAACTTGCTAACTTGTCAAAAGTTAACAAAATCCTTGAGGTGCAAGTAGAGTCCCTCAAACAAAGTGACTCCTCTTCCTCCAAGAGCTCTTCCTCCAAAGATATGCGCTCGACAACAGTAAGAACCTGCACTTGCTTTGATAAGAAGAATGTAATTTCTAATGCTTTAACCCCACATGACATGCATTCTTCTGAAAACGGCATCTTTGATAAGGAGAAGATCAAATATGCAAGAAGTGCATATATGATCACTAGACCTTCCAATGTCAAAGATGGACTTGGCTTCGACAGGAATAGACACATGTCTACCTCTAATCATGCTAAGAATAGAATCATTTTTGTTAAAGAAAAATCCCATGAATCTGAGCTACAAACATTATTCCATACATTTGATGCTTCTTATGTTCTCATGAAAAACAAGTATGGAAAAGTCATTGCTAAATATACAGGGCCACGCCACAAGAACTTAAAAACTTGTGTGGGTGCCCAAGACTCTTGTGACTAACCTGAGAGGACCCAAGCAAGCTTGGGTACCTAAAACCCAGAAATAATTCTGTTTTGCAGGCTTACTCCTCCGGTGGATCTAAGTGGGTGCTAGACAGCGGATGCACAAATCATATGACCAGAGAGAGAAGTATGTTTGTGGAATACGAGTGCAACAAGGATCCAAGTGAAGGAATATACTTTGGAGATAACAGCCAAGAAAAGGTCCTTGGTAGTGGTAACATTGAAATATCCTCTCAACACACCTTATCTAATGTTTTACATGTAGATTCTCTAGATTATAATCTTTTATCAATATCTCAACTATGCGACAAAGGTTACAACTGTTTATTCACTAATGAGGGTGTGACCGTCTTTAGAAGAAGCGATGACTCGATTGCATTCAAGGGATTGTTGAAGGGAAAGCTTTATCTTGTTGACTTCAACAAAGATAAAGCCGAACTCAACACTTGTTTGGTTGCTAAGACCAACATGGGATGGCTGTGGCATAGACGGCTAGCCCATGTTGGAATGAGAAATCTGCAGAAACTTCTAAAAGGTGGTCACATCCGTGGTCTTAAGGATGTGGTTTTTGAAAAAGACAGGCCGTGCAGCGCTTGTCAAGCAGGAAAACAGGTTGGAGCACCACACCCCGCCAAGAATGTGATGACCACCGCTATACCGCTGGAACTTCTCCACATGGATCTCTTTGGTCCAATTGCGTACATCAGCATCGGCGGTAACAAATACGGTTTAGTAATTGTTGATGATTTTTCAAGATTTACCTGGGTATTTTTCTTGTATGATAAATCAGAAACTCAAGGAATCCTCAAGAAGTTCTTGAAAAGAGCTCAAAATTAATTCTCATCAACAGTAAAGAATATCAGAAGTGACAATGGGACAGAATTCAAGAACACCCAAGTTGAAGAATATCTCAATGAAGAATGTATAAAGCATGAATTCTCGGCACCCTATTCTCCTCAACAGAATGGGGTGGCCGAAAGGAAGAACCGAACATTGATCGAAATGGCGAGAACTATGTTGGATGAATACAAGACGTCAGACCGGTTTTGGGCAGAAGCGGTGAATACCGCTTGTCATGCCACAAATCGGTTGTACCTTCATCGACTTCTGAAGAAAACTCCATATGAGCTTCTCACGGGTAAAAAGCCTAACGTTTCTTATTTCAAAGTTTTTGGTTGCAAATGTTTTATTCTGAACAAGAAACCAAGGGCCTCGAAGTTTGCTTCGAAGTCCGATGAAGGATTCTTGCTCGGATATGAATCGAACGCCTACGCCTATCGTGTCTTCAACAAAGTGTCCGGCCTTGTTGAAGTAGCGCGTGACGTAGTGTTCGATGAAACTAACGGCTCACAAGTGGAGCAAGTCGATAAGTCTATGCTAGATAAGGAGGAAGCTCCATGTGAAGCGCTGAAGAAAATGGCACTTGGTGATATCCTACCACGAGAGGAGACACAAGATGAAGTTCAACAAGGAAGCAATGATCAAGGGGGAGCTCCTACAAAAGATCAAGTTGAGGAAGATCAAGAAAATCAAGATGATCATGGAAGCAATGATCTAGGGGGAGACATGACACATGAAGACAATGAAGAACAAACAACTATACAACATCCACACCCAAGAGTACATCAGTGTGTGCAAAGGGACCATCCTGTCAACAATATCATTGGAGATATTGCTAAGGGAGTAACTACTAGATCTCAAATTGCAAATTTTTGTGAACATTATTCTTTTGTGTCTTTTCTGGAGCCATACAGGGTAGAAGAAGCCTTAAGGGATCCAGACTGGGTGATTGCGATGCAAGAGGAGCTGAACAACTTCAAAAGAAATGAAGTGTGGGAGCTGGTGGAAAGACCAAGGGCGAACATCGTTGGAACCAAATGGGTCTTTCGGAACAAACAAGATGAACATGGAGTAGTGACAAGAAATAAAGCAAGGAGGAAGTCTATGTGGAGCAACCACCGGGGTTCGAAGATCAGAAGTATCCCAACCATGTCTATAAACTGCGTAAGGCTCTCTATGGCCTCAAGCAGGCTCCTCGAGCCTGGTATGAGTGCCTTAGAGATTTTCTGATTCAAAATGGATTCAAAATTGGTAAAGCTGACTATACACTCTTTACTAAACATTTCGATGATCATTTATTCGTATGTCAAATTTATGTTGATGACATTATTTTTGGATCCACTAACAAGTCCTTCTGTGAAGAATTTAGCAAAATAATGACAGACAGGTTCGAGATGTCAATGATGGGTGAATTGAAGTTTTTCTTGGGATTTCAAGTGAAGCAACTGAGAGAAGGTACATTTATAAGCCAAACCAAATATACACAAGACATTCTCAAGAAATTCAATATGGACAAAGCCAAGCCCATCAAGACACCCATGGCCATCAACGGACATCTCGACCTCAATGAAGATGGTCCAAATGTGGACCAAAAGGTATATCGGTCCATGATTGGTTCCTTACTATACTTATGTGCATCTAGGCCAGATATTATGCTTAGTGTTTGCATGTGTGCAAGGTTTCAAGCCGCACCCAAAGAGTGACACTTAATTGCTGTAAAAAGAATCCTAAGGTATCTTGTGCACACACCCAACCTGGGCCTTTGGTATCCCAAAGGATCCAAGTTTAACTTGATAGGGTACTCAGACGCTGACTATGCGGGATGCAAAGTCGATAGAAAGAGCATGTCATGGACTTGTCAATTTCTTGGTAGGTCCCTAGTTTCTTGGTCATCTAAAAAGCAAAACTCCATTGCTCTTTCCACAGCAGAAGCAGAGTATGTTGCAGCCGGTAGTTGCTGTGCACAACTGCTTTGGATGCAACAAACTCTTAGGGACTACGGCTACAATCTAAGTCATATCCCACTTCTATGCGATAATGAAAGTGCTATAAAGATTGCACACAACCCGGTAGAGCACTCAAGAACTAAGCACATAGACATCCGTCATCACTTTCTTAGAGATCATTCATTAAAAGGTGACATAGCTATTTCACATGTTAGGACTGAAAAACAACTTGCAGATATTTTTACCAAACCATTAGATGAGAAAAGGTTCTGTGAACTAAGAAATGAGCTAAACATTCTTGACTCTCGAAATGTGGCTTGAAACATTGCATATCTGGTTGCAACTTAAATTGTTCCTTCGTACTGTCAAAAATGCTCCTCCTCTCCCTTGTACTCAGAAAACTATTCTTAATGAATAAATCTTGTGGATTATGACCATTGTTCGATTGTTGATTGCCTACTGGTCTTAATCACCAAGACTACTTGCAAAATTGTTGTCCTTGGATCACTAATAGTTATCTATATATATATCAAGTTTGTTGGAAACGGACTAGTCCGATTTCCAACCGGACTAGTCCGGACAGACAACAATTAGGTTAAACTCAGGGGTACCGGACTAGTCCGCTACCAGGACCGGACTAGTCCGGTCAGTCGCATATAGAAGCAGTCAGCCGGACCAAACACCTCCCTCTCCACTCATTAGCACTTTGCCTCACCCTCTCTCCTAAACCCTAGCTCTCAAAGTGATTTTTGAGTTGAGCCCTCAAACTCGGAGTTTTCTCCGTGAAAAAGCCTCTTCTCGAGGAGGGGATCCTACTTTCCGGATTCATCCGGACTGATTTCCACTCCTTCAACGCGAATCTTCAAATCTTGGTAAATCCCCCCAAAACCAAAATCTCAATTTTTCTAGCTCTAGCTAGTTTCCTTTGACATCAAAAGGATGTATTCCTACCATTTTCCTACCCTTGTATCCATAGATAGGAGATTTGCTTCAAATAAAACACTCAAGTTAGGGTTCTTATGCTAGGCCGGACTAGTCCGGCGTCCAGATGCGGACAAGTCCGGTCCACCGGACTAGTCTGCACTCTGAAACCGGACAAGTCTGGTCTCTGACAGCTGAACTGCTACATTCCCATTTGAAGTCAATAAGGTCTCCGTTTGCATCTAATCCTTAAACTCCTTGTCAGGCATAATGTCTTCAGGATCAGATGACAGCTCTTTTCACATTGACGAAGAAACTCAACGTGAAATAGTGAGGAGAGCTAAGGAGGGAGTGATGAAGAAGAGACATGACGTCAATGCTCACTCTCCACCCTCCGACGACAATCTTCCTAAGAAGAGAAAAGTCATTATCAAAAGGCCTCAAAGGAAAGATGCTGTTGAGGGCTCATTAGGGCCAAGAAGAGTTCTCAATAAAGAGAAGGGACTTGCTAGTGGCCCCATTGGGCCCTTGAAATTGAAAAATCCCGTTCACCGCAACAGGCAGCCCTCAAGTGAAGATTTCACTGGAAAAGGGAATGAGCTAGCTGATAACTTCAGCAAGATTGAAGTGTATGGACGACCTAAACAATGTTTTGATCCTAGGTTCTGGAGCAACTTCCATGCAGACTACTACGAGCACGTGTACATGAAGATGAAGAATCCCGTAGTAGAGAGTCAATGGCTGAATGTTGACTACCTGAAGTCGAAGAAGTATCCCGCCTTTCGTGAGATGGTGGAGGCCTTAGAGAGGCACGGTCTGACGGACCTGCTATCCTTTGAGTATGACTGGAACAATGAAGTCATTACCCAGTTTTACTCCACTCTCTACTTTGCTCGGGATGATGGAGACAGTCTTACTTGGATGACTCATGGTTCAAGGTACAGTGTCACTTATGATGAATTTGCTAGGATTCTTCACCTCCAAAACACTTTGGATCATGAACTGGTCATTCATAATCTGAAACCCCTGGAGAAGGAGGAACTTGAATTTCTCTATGACACAAGGATGCCATATGTCCCTCCAACCATCAAATACCTAAAGCCCTTCTTCGTGGTTCTAAATAGAGTCTTGAGAAAGACGATAGCTCCGAAGGATGGAGATGCAGGAACTATACAAGGAACCTTGAGAACTCTCATGAAAGTCATTAGTGGGAGGAGACCATTCAATGTCTTTGAGTATATCTACAATGACATTGTGAACATCTCAATTACCCCCAATAGGTCCTGTGGATACGCACCGTATATCATGTACATGATTGAGAAGGTGACAGGACTCGAGTTTGTCAAGGATGTCAAGCATACGGGGTTGAAGCCGCAAAAACCCACCGAGTACACTCTCCCTCCGGCTCCAGCTGCCCCGTCCTCTCCACCAGTGGAGAGGAGATCAAAGCAATCTCATGATGACACTAGGTCTGCAGCTGCTCCTCCTGGCTCTCCACCTGCCCAAGAATCATCTAGCGGCATCCTCAAGATGCTCTCCTCTATCTTTGCCTGCTGCCGTAAGATCGAAGACAGGCAACGCAAAGAAAAGCTTGCAAGGAAGAGACATCAACAGTACGTCAATGCAAATATCAAGTCTATCTGTGCAAAGCTTGAGATTGAGCCTGTTGGATCACCGCCTGCCTCCGAGGACTCAGAGGAAGATCCTGCTCCCGTGGATGATGAAGATGAAGATCAGACTGAGACTGACGGAGGAGGCAGCGATGAGTGACTTCCCTCAATTTTTCTCTTTTTGGTGTCTTGATGCCAAAGGGGGAGAGATTGAGATTAGACTTGGACTATTTTTCTATCTAGTATTAGTCATTAAGATCTTGTGTGATCAAGGACATGTACCTAATCTTGTAATGCACTATTTCTTTTCCTATGTGTGAAGTACTATGCTCTAATGCCCACTTACATGTTCACTACTGGTTGTCTTTAATTTAGCACATTTTGTTTATCACACACCTGTGAGGCACCCCACCATAAGGTGTGTACATATGTGAGAAGTTTTTTGTGAATTCTTTATTGTTCTCATGTGTACGCACCTTATGAAAATCAACCTTTTATTCTCAATTGTGATATCTCAAATGGTTGTCATCAATCACCAAAAAGGGGGAGATTGTAAGTGCATCTAGGATATCCCTTGTGGGTTTTGGCTAATTGATGACGAACATATGAGATTCTAATGAAACTATTAAGATGATTGCAGGATAAACAAAGTGAACTGGCTCGGCACACACACAAAAAGGTGAAAAATAGAGTGATGCCCAAAAAGGAAGAAGTTAGTGAAATTTAGAGAAGCAAAGTAGATATAAATGTATAGGTGGTGTGTGAGAGAGACACATCCCAAGAGCTCATGACTTTCCGTAGGGGTAAGGGGTTTAAAAATCAACTAAAATCCATTGAAAACTGGACTAGTCCGTTCATGGACCGGACTAGTCCGTTTAACTTTCTGAAAGACGCAAACATAGTGCACCGGACTAGTCCGCCTTGTGAACCGGACTAGTCCGGTCAGGTCACTGGAACGCAACCGGACAAGTCCGGTTTTAGACCGGACTAGTCCGGTCATGTATCTGTTGTCCTGCTTAGAGGACTACGGACTAGTCCATCCAGCAACAGGACTAGTCCGCTAAAGTTTCTGAAAACCCATCTCACATAGTACCGGACAAGTCTGGTTTGTGGACCGGACTAGTCCGGTTAACCCACTGGAAGTAGGCCGGACAAGTCCGATCATATACCGGACTAGTCCGGTAGTAGGTTTAACAACAGAAACTTTTTGGAAAAGCCTATAAAAAGAGGTCCTTCGGCTTTTCCCCTACAAGACACGACTCATATTGTCAAAAGCTGAAACCCTAGCGCCGCCACTTGTCCCAAGAGCCCAAAAACACATCTCCCCACACATCTAAGGTGCAAAAAGGTGAAGATCAATAAAAT
This sequence comes from Neostapfia colusana, assembly GCA_030760725.1. Lineage (NCBI taxonomy): Eukaryota > Viridiplantae > Streptophyta > Magnoliopsida > Poales > Poaceae > Neostapfia > Neostapfia colusana. The sequence continues at coordinate 29,309,281 of JASWHV010000005.1, read as the reverse complement.
ACTTGGATTTGGGATTGGGAGATCGTCGTTCCTTCGTTGTGAGCTCTTGGGGTTTGATCTCTCTACACTCATATTCTGCATTGTAATCTTTTTGAGTGTATTTGATCAACTTCTCATTGTAATTCTTGTGGGAGCCCTCAACGTGTGAGGTTGCCACATAAAAACTGTGATTACACTTGATAGTGAAGTCAAGTCGGCCTGTGTGGTGACTTGAAGAGGGAAAGGGTTGGGAACCCGACTCTGTGTGAGCTTCCTCAACGAGGACGTAGATCTCTTGGTGAGATCGAACCTCGGTAAAAATTCGTGTCTTTTGTCTCTCATTTGTTTTACATCTTGACACATTAGATTACTAGTTTGCTAGTCATCGTTTGAGTTTTTTACGAGTTTGCACGTGCATACATACTATAAATTTAAGTTATAAAAACTGTTGTTCTTATTCCGCTGCTATAAGATAAAAACTTGTGAGACACACTTAATCAACTCAAACAATTCAGCACACCGGACTAGTCCGCCCACACAACCGGACTAGTCCGGTCAGTCAAATTTCTGACAACTTTATTAAGTGTGCTGGAATTCTTTAAAGGCCTATTCACCCCCCTCTAGGCCACATTCACCCAGCTACCCGAGTTACATCGGTTTCCCGATTCCCAATAGCCGGTAGGTCTTCGGTACTGTTCTAGCTTGTTCAACAGGCCGCACACGGCTCGGTCCTCAATCGACACAAGCGGAGCTACAGCACGCAGGCCCCAAAGTCCTGCTGCCCTTACTCTCCGCTTGGTCTCATTTCCTTGCCATGTGTATCATGTGCTATCTCTACCCGAGTCGAGTGCCTATAGCCTATGCTCGCGAGTAGTTCCAACTACTCAACTTGTACCTAATCCTACCATAACTTAGCTTTGCAGTAGCTAACGGGGTTTGCAATCCTAAACCCAACCCATGGTTTTCTTGGCTATGCAATTGGGTTTCCAAACAAGACTCTAATGCAAGGAAGAATGGTATTCAAGCAAGTGCTCAAAACAATAAAAATTTGTAAAGAGGTTAATGCAAACTGGAGCTTGCCTTGCTGCTTTTGGTCGTAGGCTAGCTGCTCCTCCGGAGTAACAAAGTCTAGGACTTCGGGTTCCTCCTCGACCTTAGCGACTACATGATATACAAGTATATGTATTAATTTAAATGCATTAGATTAAATTTAAACTTGTGAAGTCTATAACTCTTACTAGACAGACCCAATGACTGTGAAACTTTTACTGTGGCTTGGTCACAACCTAAACGGAGACATGGTTAAGTTTTAGTTGCAGCAAAGCTCATTTGAGCCCTCCACAATGAATTATGTACTTAACCTCAATTGGAACTCTTAGGGTGTTCTAGGGATTTTCATGGGGCAAGCTGTGACTTTCGGAAAACTAGATTTTCAGAGGGTTCTAATGGAGTTGGTCTTACTTAAATTGAAGGTTCCTAGCTAAAGATATGAGCTAAATAATTTCAGAGAAAATCCTGAAAATGTTTCTGAACATTTTCTATTTTCTCTGGAACAGTTTCACTAATCACACCATTAGGTGGATTAAAAGAGCTCAAATGGATCTGAAATTTTTATGGTAGTTCAGGGATATTTTGGTGAACATCCCAGCAAAATTTCAGAATTTTCCTCCAAGGGATTCTCCAGTTAAAATTCCAAACAGTTTAAACTTTGGAATTAATTCTGGAGAATTAAGGGTTTTCATGAAGTGAAACTTGATTTGCTGGAAAGTACTCAGAGAGCTGAATCCAACAAAATTTGGTACACTCCATTTGAAGCTTTCTAGCCAAAGTTATGAGGATTTGAAGTTTGAATGAAATCTGAAAATCGGGGAAAAGTTTAAACCTGCGGGTGGGCCACGGGGACACGTGTTGCGCACTGATGCGTAGGCACACCGTGGTCTGCGGGGTTCCTGCGCGCCAGCACAACAGATCCCAGCCATACCCGCTCCCGATTTGAATTTTTAAGCCGCTGATGGCTGGGCCCCGCGTCGTCTTCTTCCTCCCGACGCGCCCTCGTGCCCGCGCCGCCTCCCCTCGCCGGAGCAGACCCGGAGCTTGCCGGATTGTCTCTTCCGGCCATCGCACGGTCTGAAACTCGCCGCCAGGGGGTTATCGACGTCAAGGAATACGTCGGTGGTGTCAGTTCGAGTTGGCGGTGACTGGAAATAGCCCGGCGACGTGCGGCGGCCTCGGTTGAGGTTCAGCGCCTTCGGCCGTGGGTTCTAATCCACCAAGACCTCGAACAATCGGTTCTACAGCATCAGTACACCTCTAGGAAGCTCGACAAGGTTGCAAAGGTGTTCAAAGATGGCGGCAAGTTGGTCGGCACCGTGTGACCGATCGTGCCCGCCATGAACGTCCTCAATCGAGCTCAAAATTCGTCCCTCCTAGTCGGTTTCATACCACGGATGCAGAAAGGAAATTGATCCCGGCTAATCCAGCGCCTATGTGCAAGATTTGATAACTTAAGAAGGATCATAGAGCGGGAATTTGAAGAATCCGTACCGAAAGCTCGGTTTAAGACCGCCGGAGCAAAATCTGGAAATTTGTAGCGGATTCTTCACGGTTTGCTTCAAGACTTAGAGGGAAGCAACACGGTGGTCGCGCGCTCCTGCTGCCGTTCTTGCTGGACCATGAAAGCCCCTGTGGAACGCTGTCCACGAGCACCTGACCCTCGGCTGAGGTTAGGTCGCCGCTGTGGCGATCGTTCTCGGGCAAGGGAGGCCGGAGCTCAGGTTTTTTGCGTCGGGGAAGTGGAGTGTGACCTCAGGGTACTGCCTAGCAGCTCGGGGAAGGAGGGGGGCGCGATGTTTTTGTGAGACCTATGTGTGCTGAATACATTGGCAATTAGGATAAAAGTTAGCATTAACATTCAAAGTTTTGAATATTGCCAAAACATTCTTCTGTGGCAAGGTCCGACAAGTTCTTTGTTAGGTCCGCCAAGTGTTGGCAAGGTCCGACACAAGGTCCGGAGAGCTTCTGTGAGGTCCGGAGCTTGTTTTTAGGGAGCTCCCGTGAAGTTCAACTCGTAGAACTGCAGCGTCTTGTTTTTGCTTTTAACTCGCAATGTTTCAAACTTGCTTTATGGGAAGGTTTGCTTAGTATTAATTTGCTAAGTTTTTGGTGTGTTTTGGTGGTTATGTCTGTTATCATTTGATATGGTTTGCAACATGCTTATGTGACGTGCTCATGTAAGGTGTTGTGGTTTTCGAACTAACGTGAGTCAAGTCGAGGACTTGTGCTCGGAAGAATTGGTTGTTTATTCATGTGCAGGTGTTGCTTGAGTTTAAGACATGGCTGGTGACGGGATCCTTGGACTATTCTCAGGGAGGAGATGAGGTTCCAACAACCAAGTTTGGGAGGAGCTGTGGTTGAGTTGATCGGGAGGTCGCACAGCATGTTTGGATCAAGGGCAGTGCATATGAAGGTTGCGTGTACGTCGTTGGAAGGTGTTTGCACGTGTGCAAGGAGTGCATGGATGTGGAAACATTGTTCCAAGGCGTGATGAAGAGAAGTGGACGTAAAGAATCGGTCGGAAAGGTCTAACCGGCTGGATTGCGTACTCAGGCTGAGGCTGAGTCGGATATTGCTCAAATATGGAAGATTTGAGTTGGTTATGATAGGATTTCGTGCTAGGCACGAAGTTGAGTTGTTTTAGTAATGTTTAGGACGTTCCTAAGGTGTTTGGAAGTCTCACGATTGCTTCTATCTGCGAATAGGAGAGTCCTTAGCAGTTATGGTAAGTTAGGATACGAGTCCAATTAGGAGTAGCAGTCCTAGATTGGATTGTTTAGCCTGAGAGCTGGCTATAAAAGCAAGGGAGGCCAGAGCTCTCGTGGGTAGTGAACTTTGGGCTGTTCCTCTTGTGTTTCTATTGAATAAAGTTCATAGTTTCGAGGAGCTTTTGTGCCTTGTTCGTCCGACTTGTTTTTCGTCAAGTCTTTCTCGTCGAGTTTCTGGACAGACCGACGTTGCTTCAGTGTTTCGTTCATAACTCGAGTTTTACAGATCCGATTGACGTGATTCTTTTTGGGTTGTCTTCAAAACTCAATTATCTATCATCTGTGAAATTTTCACGAGCTTAGGATCTGTAGTTTTTGAGATACACGAGTTTCTTTGCAGCGTTGCAGATCTGTTTTATATCGGGTAGAACAGATTGATCTTCGTTTAATGTTTTGATTGTATCTCAAGTTTTACTTCGTGTTTTCAAGTGATTCTTGTTGCATTAGATCCGTGACATGATTCTCTACTTCTCTACTTGATTTATCACGGTTGAACACGTTTGAAAACACTTGCACACACGGTTTCTTTAACCGATTGATTTTTTGCTTAGGGGTTTTTGTTGTTTCCGCTGCAAAAAGTTTTAATCTACCATTCACCCCCCCTCTGGTAGCTTTTCACGTGCTCTTCGATCCTACAATTGGTATCAGAGCCAAGGTGCTCTAATCTTTGTGATTTGCACGTGTTTTGACTAACCATCATGGAGAAGTACTCCGCAAAACCTTGTGTGTTCAATGGCATCGATTTTCAGGTTTGGAAGGCGCGGATGGAGGCCTACATACAGGCGCGAGGCTTCGCCATATGGGAAAAGGTCTACCGGAACTTCGATGTACCACCCAACGATCAAGTTACGGCTGTGAACATGAGAGATGTTGACAACAACAACAAGGCTCGCAACTTGATCATCCAAGGATTGACTCAAAGCGACTTCGACCGTGTTGCACACCTCCGATCTGCATATGATGTTTGGAAAGCTCTTTGTGACTACCATGAAGGATCCAATACGATCAAGGAGGTAAGGCAAGATATGTTCAAGAAAGAATACATGCGTTTTGAGATGCAACCCGATGAGTCAATTGACGACCTTTTTGCTCGCTTTAATAAAATTCTAAGCAACTTGCGTAGTGTCAATGTTAACTTTTCAGATGCTGAAAATGCTAGACAATTGTTAGGAGCATTAGATATGTCAATTTGGGAGATGAAAGTTACATCTATTCGTGAATCTACTGTCATGAGTTCTCTTACTTTAGACGTGCTTTATTCTAAATTGAAAACTCATGAAATTGACAGCATCTCACGTAAAAAACCCAACAAGTCTATTGCATTTGTTTCGCAACGTGACATGTCTAGTTCTAGTCAATCATCATCTAGTGGTGCACTCTCTTTGCTGTCCTCTCTAACCCTTGAACAGATTGAAGAGTTTCCAGAGGAGGAGCTTGCACTCATCTCTACTCGGTTCTCAAAAGCATTGCAAAATGTGAGAACTAGAAGGTGAGGAAGCTCCGGACCTCAACGATGTTTTGAATGTGGTAAGACAAGACATTTTAGTACGGAGTGCCCTAACCTTTCAGGTCCGACTTCACGTGAAGAAAAGCAAACAAGGCCGAAGAAATCATTTGCAAAGAATAATAAGAAGAAAGATTTATCAGCAACATAGTGCATAGTATGATCTCTGCACTTCAAGATTTCGGCTCAAGCGATGTGGACACCGGTAGTGATGAAGATGAAGAAGCTATGGCAAATATGTGCTGCATGGCGAGCAAGTCAAGTTCAAGCTCCGAGGAGGCAGAACACAACAGCGACGATGAAGAGGTATGTCCCACTTGCGAAGAAATGTGTGATGCTATTTCTCGTGCCACTGTTATATTAAAGAAAAAGGATAAAAAACTTAGGAACAATGCTGTTAAAATTGAATCACTAGAATCTGAAATTAACCGTTTAAAAACTTTGATTCCTAGTGATGATTCTTGTTCCTCATGTGATTTGATTTATGAACAATTATCCTCTTTAAGAAGTGCACACGCATCTACACTTGATAAACTTGAACTTGAAATTGAAAAGAACAAAGAGCTTGCTGCACTTAATGATAAAAATTTGAAAGATGCTTGTTGTTCTACAATTGATTTGCATTGTTCTTCATGTGATGATCTGAATAAGAAACTAAATGATGCTATGAATGAGATTTCTATTTTGAACAATGCTTTACGTGTGCATGAAGTTAAATATTGTTCAAATTGCAAACTAAAAGGAAAAACTTCATGTGAAAACTGCTTTGATCTGTCCAATAAACTTGATGACATGCATAGGACACTAGATCGGTTTTCTAATGCAAATAAGAACCTAAACTTGCTGCTGAATTCTTCCAAGTCTTGTAATGATAAAACTGGTTTAGGTTTTAATTCTCATGCTCATGCTAAGGCACACCCACCTAAAGTTGTAAAGTCATTAGGAAGCGGTTTGATTCAAACAGCTCCTAGACAAAAAGAGGTGATTTTCAAATCTGCAGGAGTACTGTCCCATTTGGGTTCTAATAAACGTGTTGCTTGCTCATCTAGACATGATAATAAGGTTATTTTTCATTGTACCTACTGTGGTAGAGATGGTCATGTCATGGATTTTTGTTATAGACTAGCTAAACATGATAAGAAACAAAGAGTACTTGCTAGATCACATAACAACCAAGCAAAATCTGCTAGACCGAATGTTCGGAGCTTGCAACCTGCTGTAATGAATCAAAAACTTGCTCCCGGACCTACTGTTTTTTGTGCTACATATAACACATGTTCTAAGTCAGTAGTTGGGAACAAAAATTTTCGATGTTTGGCTCATAAACCTGCTGTACCTTCTCAGCTTTCGCGTGTTATTCCTGCTGGACGTCGTGTGACTCAGTACTGGATTCCTAAAAGTCTTTTAACTAACCCCAGTATTGAGTCATCGACGTATTGTGCTGCTGTGTAGGTTTCACGTTTGAGGAAGGAGAACATTTGGATTGTGGATTCAGGTTGCTCACGCCACATGACCGGTAACAAAGAATAGTTCTCCTCTCTCTCTTTTGTGTCACGTGTAGAAAATGTTACTTTCGCCGATAACTCTTCTACTCCCATAATTGCTAAAGGTTCGGTTAGAGTAAACAATCTCTACACTTTGAAAGATGTGGCACTTGTTAAAAATTTGAAATACAACTTGCTTTCGGTTTCACAATTGCTAGATGAAAATCTAGAGGTTAGCTTTGCTAAAAATTGCTGCAAGGTTGTAGATTCTAAAGGTGAGCTTTTGTTTAACATGTCTAGGTTTGGAAGAGTTTTTAAAGCTGATTTTGATTTGTCAACTTCTAAGCATCGGTGTCTAGTTGCTAATGATACAAAGGATCTATATTTTTGGCATCGTAGACTTGGTCACATAGGCTTTGATCATCTCACTCGTGTTAGTGCTCTCGATCGCATACGTGGGCTGCCGAAGCTTAAAAAGGACAATGATATTGTGTGCTCTTCTTGTAGACATGCTAAGTTTGTTGCAGGTTCACATGCTCCTCTCACAATGACCATGACAGCTGAACCGGGACAACTTTTACATCTTGACACAGTAGGTCCAGCACGTGTTCAATCCTTCGGAGGTAAATGGTATGTGCTTGTGATTGTTGATGATTATTCCAGATATTTTTGGGTTTATTTTATGGCATCTAAGAATGAAGCTTTTAGTCATTTTAGAACTTTATTTCTTAGATTATCTATTGAACCCAGGATCATTAAAAGCAATTAGAAGTGATAACGGAACTGAATTTAAAAACCAATCCTTTGATCACTTTTGTGCTGAAAATGGTATAGATCATCAATACTCTTCACCCTATGTACCACAACAAAATGGTGTCGTATAAAGAAAGAACATGACCTTAGTTGAGATGGCTAGGACTATGCTTGATTAATATCAAACTCCTAGGAAATTTTGGGCTGATGCAATTGCAACCGCTTGTTATGTCTCAAATCGTGTTTGCTTGCGTGCTAAGCTTGGAAAAACCCCATATGAGCTCCGGTTTGGACATAGGCCTAGTGTTACACACTTTAGGGTTTTTGGTTGCAAATGCTTTGTTAAGAAACATGGTAATCTTGATAAATTTGAAGCTAGGTCTGTTGATGTAACACCCCAAATTTTTAGTCAAAACTCAAATTTTGATTTAGAACCATAAACCATGTTCAGAGGGGAATTTAGAAATTTTTGGACGTGTTGCATGTTTTGCAGAAATTCAAATTCAAACTGGAATTCAAATTAGACTCAAAACAGAAAAGAAATGGAAAAAGAAAAAAAGGAAAACCGGAAAAAAACTGGCCAGTGGGCCGAAACCCCAGCCGGCCCAGCAAACCCCCGCGCAGCCCGCCCCCGCGCGCGCCGCGCTGCCCCTCGCTGACGGGTGGGACCCGCCTGTCATCCCTAACCCCGCGACCCCGGACTTCTCCCCCGCGCGCGCGATCGCAACCGATCGGGAAACCGCGTCCCGCAGCCGAATTCTGGACCCTGAGGACTCTAACTCGATCACAACAGAACCACCGCCCTCCCCCGGCTATAAAATCAACCGATCCGATCAGTTTTTCTCACGCGATCGCCGATTTTCACTCCGGTGAGCACCGAGACTTCGCCGGTGAATTCTGGCCGATCTAAGCTCGGAAACTCTGATCTAACTCGTTGGTCTTGATCCACCGCCTCCGGGGAACTTTGCAGGTGCAGAAAACCCGAAGACTTACGGTGCAAATCCAGCTCCGACGAGCTTCGCCGTGGTTTTGCCTCTGACCTCGCCGCCGAGCACTTTCCAGGACCCCCGAGCTCGAGAAAACCCCCGAGGTGAGATCCCTGACCTCCCCTCTACCGATCTAGGCCATAAGATCACAGTTCTAGGCAGAATTCTCGAGGATCCGAAAGTTTCCGGCGAGATCGCCGCTTCCCGCCGTCGTGCGCCGCCGGCAGCGCCGCCCGCGCTCGATCAGAGCGACGTGGCCGCTTGTGCGCCGTTTATTTTAAATCGCACGGTAGACTTTAAAACCCCGCGTACCGGTTCGATGTTATAATCTCAGCCGTCGGTTTAAAATCAGACGGTCCACGTCAGCCCCGCGTTATAAAGACTGGAATTCTTACGTGCTACCCCCTGGGGTTCTCTGGAATTGAGAGCTAGCCCCGGAAACTTCAGATCTAGCCCCTGGAACTCCAGAAAATCATGTAAATTCATTTAAAAATCAGTTTTAGCCCCTAGACTTAATAGAAATTAAGAAAAACACCTCTGAAAAGTGTAGCTAGACCCCTGGAAATTATGAAAATAATATTATAGATCCTGTAATGGGGTGAATTCATTATTTTAGCCCTGTTTAGTATTTAATTTAGAAAATTGAATATGTAACTAGTGTTTAAATATTAAAAAGGGGGACAAACCTAATTGTCAAAATTATTAAAAACTTTCTCAGTACTTAGAAAACTTTGGAGTGAGATAAAAATATATTTTTGGGGCTGAAATAAATCTGTTTCATCTATTATTCACATTTAATAGTATAGGGACACATTTTTAAGTAAAGAATAGTTAAAGAAAAATAGGGAAAATAATTATGAAATAGTATACATCAGAAGCCAAGGTCAAAATATGATCTTAAATTATTTAGGACCAGAACCTAATCTGTTTAGGTAGTGTGTATTACTAATTTAATAATAAAATGCACAATTATGCATAAGAATATAAATCTGAAAATATAGAAACTAGTAAATGATAAATGGAGTTTCTAAAGTACAAAGAATTCAGTTTAGGGTTGATAGAAATTATGAAGGCACATATGGAGAAGAAAAATACTTTTCATACATACTTGGTAGTTTAATATATAAGGAATTTATTTAAAACTAAAACACACATATATACATGTATATATATATCTAGTATGTGAGTATAAATATGAACACCAAAGTAGGAATCCTACACATGTAAATGAAAGTGTATGCAAGCCCCAAATCAACACACATAGAGTATCCACAACACATAAAATGGTAAAGAAACTTTCATAAATGTGAATGTGTGGTTTGTATGAAGTAGAAGTGTGAACTATGTCTTATGATTGTTGTTTTTCTTTTGCTATGTGTGATGGTATGAAGTAGAACCTGTTCAAGAGCAAGCTATCAGTTTCCAAGATCAGGACTACCCATTTCAGGAGCAGCAAGAAGGAGGCAAGTGTCCTTGACCACTTTGATCCTATGCTAGGATGTGTAGATAGAATTATTTGCATTGTCAAATGAAATATGAAACCCATGCTAGGAAAGTTTCCCTAGAATTGCATTACCTTGTTTCCTTGTAGCTTGGGTTGGGATTTATTTTACCATGTCATTTATTTCCATGCATATGCTTAGCCATGCTTAGAATGGGATATTTGGGATATGAGATCATCAGTTTATTATACCATACTCTTGAATGAGCTATTGTGAATTATGTAGAGGTAGGGATCAAGGCAAGTTGGATGTTTTGGTTGTGTGCTGGGTGCACGAGACTTGGGTTTGTGTTTAGTACTTGCCAAGATTCTAAGGACCGGTTCATGGAGCATGTAACCCGGCTTTACAGTGCCAACCACATGCTGAGATGGGGCAGCTTAGCAAATTAATTAGGTGTATCCCCGGCGTAGTATGGGTGTGTTGGATGGTGCGGGGAATAGGAGTCAGCTGGACTGCCATATGAACCGCAAGGCTCAAGAGGGGGCCACTGCAGCGGGGTTGGAGCCTCTTGTATGCTGTTAGGGGTGAAACCTCAGTGGGCCCACGCTCGTCGGGAATCCCTTTGTAAAGGCTTCGTAGTGATCTCTTGGCCACACACCTGGGAAGTGTGAATGTGGTTCGTAGCCACTGGCATAATGGAGGTTCTTTTAGTCCACCCAGCAACGGGGGATGAAATCACTACTTGTGGGTACAGTGGTACAAACTCTGCAGAGTCAAAACTGTCTTGACAGCCGTGCTCACGGTTAAGAGCGGCCTGGACTTATTCATGATTAGAGAATTGATGGTTTTGGAAGTTAAGCGGGGAGCTTAACATTGGAAATGATGATTATGGTTATTGGTTTATGATGATGGGATGGGAGATTTGGATCATTTCACCTGTGTAGTAATGTAGGTGCTTAATAAGCTAAGGTGATAGGTATTAATTGCGTAGTGCTTTAACCATGAGTTCAACCTCTCCTTGTTCTAGCCATACATGATATAATTTTCCCACACTTGCTGAGTACCATTGGTACTCAACCTTGCATATTTGTTGGTTTATATTGCTGCTCAGGTCAAGATAATGAGGTGGTGTATAATGACCAAGATTTTGGACCCGAGGAAGGTTTTTAGGTTCATGAAGACCCCCGGGCAACACCTGTGATGGAGCCCTAAAGAATAATATTCCGCTGCTAGTTTATTTACTTGTGCTGAAGCATTAGTGTTCATTGAGACATTTGTGATGTAAGACTTATTTATATTCGACACCTGGCTTGTAATAAATGATGCTTCACTATTTGTCATCACATGTATGAGAAAATGATCCTGGCATACATGTGATATTCACTTGGTTGTTCTTCGGAAAAACCGGGTGTGACAGAGGTGGTATCAGAGCCAAGGTTGCCCGTAGGAACGTGGACCTAGGTAGAAATGGACGTATTTAAGGGCCCTATTTTCTTAAAAACTATTTTCCAAGGTGTGGGTTGAAGAGTGTTATTTAAAGGGTTATTTTCTTCATCTTACCCCAACTTTCATTCAAAATAGGATTTTTGTTTGAGATTTTATCTAACCTAATTTTAAATTCTTTTGTTTTAGATGGTTCGCATGATTCGCACCGCTCGTAAGTCCACGGGAGGGAGAGTTCTCGTAGTTGCCCTTGCTGAAAGAGAGGAGAGTCGTCCAGTGACGTACCTTTCCTACGGACTGGCAGTAGGATATTTGTTGCGCCGTCTTCGACGTATGCTCGAAGCCGCCGGCAATACGGGCAAGCTCATCATCCACTATAACTCCACCAGGACCATCCGTGAGAAGAGGGAAGAATGGAGTTCGGAGATGAGGATTATACACGAGAATCAGCTGCTTAAGATCCACCACTCTCCAGCTTGTCGAGCAACACAAGTTGACGCGGAGAGAGATGTCACTTGGGAGGCCATCACCTGCCAGAGCCACATCTATCGTCGCCACTTGGACAAAACTGAGTACATGTATGTCCTCCAACGTGAGAGTGGTACCACGGAGTACAAATACCCACCGGTGCAGCAAGGGACTTCCCATGAGCACATGGACTTGTGCTTGGAGGATGCTGCTATGCTCAGCACTAGACTGCAGGAGTGTCAACAAGAGCTTCAGGATGTCCGAGATACTCTGAAGGAGACGGAGGCATTGCTGCGAGCTTGCTTAAAGGCGAGAGAAAGAGGAGATGGGAATGAACTGTGTGTCACCATAAGTGATCCATGGACCCCTGACTCCCCGGATCGCCGAGCGATCAGGCGTCGTCGCACTTCTCCACCAGCAGCCTCCCCACCCAAAGCAGAGTCAGAAGGTAGCCGAAATGAGGAGGAAGATCCCGAGGAGCCAGCTCAAGAGGATGAGTAGTGTAGAGTCTTTCCCCTAGCTAGCAAGAGGTCGAGTAGTCGAGTCGTTACGTAGTTAATGGTGTGATAATGCTTGGTGTGTGACGTGAGTTGTGGAAGCCATGAGCAAGTGTCCACAGCCTCGTCTTCAGATTGTTTTGCTTTGGTGTGTGAACCCACAGGAAATAATAGTGCATTTATTGGGTGTGAGATATAAAACCCTCGTAAGATTTTAACAAAACTTCAACACTTCAAAGTACAAACAAGTGAAAGTAGTAAGATGATACTAAATGCTTTCAAATTAACATTTGTTGATTCTACCAGATGGCCGGAAGAGGAAAAGGACGTGCTGCCAACCCCGCCAACAACAATGATGAGGCATGCAACTCTCATCTTTCTGGAGGCCAGAACCGGGGTGGTCGCCGTGAAGAAGTTGATCCTCTCCACCAAATGCTGGAGAATCAAAATCAGCTCATCCAGAACTTGACTCAAGTAGTGGCCAACTTGCATCAAGTTCCACCTCCACAAGCTGCACCACGCCAACCAAGGTTGAGTGAGTTTCTAGGAACTCAACCTCCAAAGTTTGCAAGTGCTGCTGAACCTCTGGAGGCAGATGATTGGCTGAAGACCATTGAAAGTAAGATGAGGATCATACAATGCCAAGGGTATGAGAGGGTGCTGTTTGCCTCTCATCAATTGCATGGACCTGCTGCTGATTGGTGGACCGCCTACGTGGCCGCCCATCATGACCCTGAGAGCATCACTTGGGAAGAGTTCAACCGTAGCTTCCGCAACCATTACATCCCAAGAGGTGAACTCAAAAACAAGAGGAAAGAGTTTTTGGGACTGCAGCAGGGAAACATGACGGTGAGGGAATACCTCACTAAATTCACTCAACTATCCCGTTATGCTCCACGAGACATAGAGACAGATGAGCAGAAACAAGATTGTTTCGTGGAAGGACTTACCGCAGAGATGCAGTGTGCAATGTCCTCCAATGAGTACGAAAGCTTTCAAAAGATGGTGGACAGAGCGTTTGTGGTGGAAAGGAAGCTAAAGGCCCTGGAAAATGAGAATAAAAGGAAGGCTGGGTGGTCACATCAAGCCTCAGGGAGCAACACCCGCCCACGTATGATGCAGCAACCTACGGGGCAGACGAGCCGTGCTGCGGTACCCTATTCAGCACCAAGAGGGTACAACCCAAACTACAGGCCCCCCGCAGCACCAGCACAGCCGCAACGTCAGTTTATGCAGCAGCCTCGCCCTGCATATCCACCTCGACCAGCAGTGCAAGGACCCCCAAACCAACCCCAAGACAACAAGGGCCAAGCATCTAAGATTGGGGTGCAATGTTTCAGCTGTGGTGAAGTGGGGCACTACGCCCATAAGTGTCCAAAGAAGAAGCCCACGCAGCCACAGCAGCAGATCGTAATGAGAGGACGGGTGAACCACGTCACTATGGAGGAAGCACAAGAGGCACCCGACGTGGTAGTTGGTAAGTTTCCTGCCAATTTACACCTTGCAACTCTGCTGTTTGATTCTGGTGCTACCCATTCGTTCATTGCTCAAGGGTTTGTTAAGAAGCATGACCTAGCAACCACACAAATGAACCATATGCTAGCGGTAAACTCTCCAGGTGGAGAAATAAGGACAAGACAAGTGTGTCCCAAAGTGAACCTAGACATTAATGGGGTAGTATTTACCGCTAACCTCATAGTGATCGATTCACAAGGGATAGATATTATTTTGGGTATGGATTGGTTGACCAAACATAAAGGAATCATCCATTGTTCGACCAGAACGGTGGAACTAACTCACCCTAGTGGCACAAGAGTAAAGTTCATAACGATACACGAGCCTAGGGGGGACATTAAATTAAATCAAGTGGAGGTGAAAGTTGAGGAAATCAGGACTATCAGGGAATATCCAGATGTTTTTCCGGAGGAGTTGCCAGGAATGCCTCCCGACCGTGACGTGGAATTCGCAATCGAGCTAGTACCGGGAACAGCCCCGATATACAAGAGACCTTATCGAATGGACTCCAAGCAGCTAGAAGAGCTCAAGGATCATTTGAGAGAATTGACGGAAAAGGGGTATGTTCGCCCTAGTTCCTCACCATGGGGAGCTCCGGTAATATTTGTGCCTAAGAAAGATGGAACTCAAAGGTTATGTGTGGATTACCGTGCCTTGAATGAGGTGACCATCAAGAACAAGTATCCATTACCACGCATTGAAGACTTGTTTGATCAGTTGAGGGGAGCTTGCGTGTTCTCGAAAATTGATCTCAGGTCGGGATACCACCAACTCAAGATAAGGCAATCTGATATTCCCAAGACAGCTTTCGTATCTCGGTATGGACTGTATGAATACACTGTCATGCCTTTCGGGCTAACCAATGCCCCGGCATATTTCATGTACCTCATGAACAAGGTATTCATGGAATATCTGGACAAATTTGTGGTGGTTTTCATAGATGATATTCTCGTCTTCTCCAAAGATGAAGAAGAACATGAGAAACATCTAAGGTTGGTGTTACAGAGGCTGAGAGAACACCAACTATATGCCAAGTTGAGCAAGTGTGAGTTTTGGCTAAAGAGAGTTCCCTTTATAGGACATATAATCTCGGAGGGAGGAATCTCCGTAGATCCCGCCAAAATCGAAGATATCCAGAAATGGAAAACCCCTGAAAATGTCGGAGAAGTTCGAAGCTTTTTGGGATTGGCTGGATACTATCGACGGTTTATTCAGGGATTCTCCAAGATCTCGAGACCTCTCACCAAACTGTTGGAAAAGGGAATCACATTCACCTGGACGCCACAGTGCGATACGAGCTTTCAGGAGCTAAAGAAGAGATTGACAACAGCCCCCGTGTTGGTTATGCCAGATATGCAGAAGAATTTCACGGTGTACTACGATGCCTCTGGAAACGGGTTGGGATGTGTTCTCATGCAAGAGGGACATGTCGTGGCATATGCATCCCGGCAGCTTCGGAAGCACGAGAAGAACTATCCTACACATGACTTAGAACTAGCTGCAGTGGTACACGCGTTGAAAATTTGGCGGCACTATTTGATGGGGAAGAGGACAGAGATATATACGGATCATAAGAGTTTGAAGTACATATTCACACAGCCAGATCTCAACCTTAGACAAAGGAGATGGTTAGAGCTAATCAATGACTTTGATGTAGGCATCAACTATCATCCCTGGAAAGCAAACGTCGTGGCCGATACCTTGAGTCGGAAAGTGCAGGTCAATAAGTTGAGCTTGAAGGATATGCCTGCAGAATTGAAGGACGAGGTTATAAGGCTCAATCTATGTCTAGTAAATAGTGGTGAAGCCATCGCCATGGAAGTGGACTCCACACTTGAGCGAGACATACGCGAGGGACAAAAGAATGATGAGAAGATACAAGAGATCAGACAGCTCATCAAGGAAAATAAAGCTCCTGGTTTTAGAGAGGATGAACAAGGAACGGTGTGGCACGGGAAAAGGATCTGTGTGCCAGAAGTAAAGGAGATTCGTAAATTAATTTTGAAGGAGGCTCACGATTCCGACTATTCCATTCATCCTGGGAGTACGAAGATGTATCAGGACCTCAAAAGCAGGTATTGGTGGTATGGCATGAAGCGAGATGTCGCGGAACATGTTGCCCTATGTGACACATGTCAGTTGGTGAAAGCAGAACATCAACGACCCGCGGGATTGCTGCAACCACTCAAAGTGCCTGAATGGAAGTGGGAAGAGATCAGCATGGATTTTGTCGTGGGATTGCCTAGGACCCAGTCCGGGTATGATTCAATATGGGTTATTATTGATAGGCTAACCAAGGTAGCTCATTTCATTCCGGTGAAGGAAAGCTACAGCGGAACCAAATTGGCAGAATTGTACATGTCAAGGATTGTGTGTTACCATGGAGTGCCAAAGAAGATAGTGTCGGACCGAGGGACACAGTTCACCTCGAGGTTTTGGCAAAAGTTGCATGAAACCATGGGAACCCATCTGAATTTCAGTTCTGCCTATCATCCCCAAACTGACGGACAGACGGAGAGAACCAATCAGATCCTTGAAGATATGTTAAGGGCATGTGCACTCAAAAACAATAGGAGTTGGGACAAGAACCTACCGTATGCGGAGTTTTCCTATAACAACAGTTATCAAGCTAGTATGAAGATGTCACCGTTTGAAGCTTTGTATGGAAGGAAATGCAGAACTCCCCTATTTTGGAACCAAACAGGAGAAAGTAAGGTGTTTGGTCCAGAAGTGCTACAAGAAGCCGAGGCAAAGGTGAGGGAGATTCGCAACAACTTGAGGATAGCACAGACCCGCTAGAAGAGTTATGCTGATGTACGAAGAACAGAGCTCGTTTTCAACGTGGGAGACTATGTTTATCTCAAGGTGTCCCCTATCAGAGGACTTCGTCGGTTCAAGGTGAAAGGGAAGTTGTCACCTCGATACATCGGACCCTTTCAAGTTTTGGAAAGAAAAGGCGAAGTGGCGTACCAACTAGAGTTGCCGGTTCATCTGTCGGACGTGCACGATGTGTTCCATGTGTCGCAACTCAAGAAATGTCTGAGGACGCCTGAGGAGGTGTTACCCATGAATGAAGTGGATGTAGCTGAGGGTTTGTCTTATGCCGAGCAACCATACAAGATTTTGGAGACAATGGAACGCCTCACCAGAAATAAGAGAATCAGGATGTGCAAGGTGCAGTGGAAACATCACTCAGAAGAGGAAGCCACCTGGGAACGGGAAGATGAGCTTAAGGCACAATTTCCGGAATTGTTTTCTTAGAGACACCAATCTCGAGGACGAGATTTCTTTTAAGGGGGGTAGAGCTGTAACACCCCAAATTTTTAGTCAAAACTCAAATTTTGATTTAGAACCATAAACCATGTTCAGAGGGGAATTTAGAAATTTTTGGACGTGTTGCATGTTTTGCAGAAATTCAAATTCAAACTGGAATTCAAATTAGACTCAAAACAGAAAAGAAATGGAAAAAGAAAAAAAGGAAAACCGGAAAAAAAACTGGCCAGTGGGCCGAAACCCCAGCCGGCCCAGCAAACCCCCGCGCAGCCCGCCCCCGCGCGCGCCGCGCTGCCCCTCGCTGACGGGTGGGACCCGCCTGTCATCCCTAACCCCGCGACCCCGGACTTCTCCCCCGCGCGCGCGATCGCAACCGATCGGGAAACCGCGTCCCGCAGCCGAATTCTGGACCCTGAGGACTCTAACTCGATCACAACAGAACCACCGCCCTCCCCCGGCTATAAAAACAACCGATCCGATCAGTTTTTCTCACGCGATCGCCGATTTTCACTCCGGTGAGCACCGAGACTTCGCCGGTGAATTCTGGCCGATCTAAGCTCGGAAACTCTGATCTAACTCGTTGGTCTTGATCCACCGCCTCCGGGGAACTTTGCAGGTGCAGAAAACCCGAAGACTTACGGTGCAAATCCAGCTCCGACGAGCTTCGCCGTGGTTTTGCCTCGGACCTCGCCGCCGAGCACTTTCCAGGACCCCCGAGCTCGAGAAAACCCCCGAGGTGAGATCCCTGACCTCCCCTCTACCGATCTAGGCCATAAGATCACAGTTCTAGGCAGAATTCTCGAGGATCCGAAAGTTTCCGGCGAGATCGCCGCTTCCCGCCGCCGTGCGCCGCCGGCAGCGCCGCCCGCGCTCGATCAGAGCGACGTGGCCGCTTGTGCGCCGTTTATTTTAAATCGCACGGTAGACTTTAAAACCCCGCGTACCGGTTCGATGTTATAATCTCAGCCGTCGGTTTAAAATCAGACGGTCCACGTCAGCCTCGCGTTATAAAGACTGGAATTCTTACGGGCTACCCCCTGGGGTTCTCTGGAATTGAGAGCTAGCCCCGAAAACTTCAGATCTAGCCCCTGGAACTCCAGAAAATCATGTAAATTCATTTAAAAATCAGTTTTAGCCCCTAGACTTAATAGAAATTAAGAAAAACACCTCTGAAAAGTGTAGCTAGACCCCTGGAAATTATGAAAATAATATTATAGATCCTGTAATGGGGTGAATTCATTATTTTAGCCCTGTTTAGTATTTAATTTAGAAAATTGAATATGTAACTAGTGTTTAAATATTAAAAAGGGGGACAAACCTAATTGTCAAAATTATTAAAAACTTTCTCAGTACTTAGAAAACTTTGGAGTGAGATAAAAATATATTTTTGGGGCTGAAATAAATCTGTTTCATCTATTATTCACATTTAATAGTATAGGGACACATTTTTAAGTAAAGAATAGTTAAAGAAAAATAGGGAAAATAATTATGAAATAGTATACATCAGAAGCCAAGGTCAAAATATGATCTTAAATTATTTAGGACCAGAACCTAATCTGTTTAGGTAGTGTGTATTACTAATTTAATAATAAAATGCACAATTATGCATAAGAATATAAATCTGAAAATATAGAAACTAGTAAATGATAAATGGAGTTTCTAAAGTACAAAGAATTCAGTTTAGGGTTGATAGAAATTATGAAGGCACATATGGAGAAGAAAAATACTTTTCATACATACTTGGTAGTTTAATATATAAGGAATTTATTTAAAACTAAAACACACATATATACATGTATATATATATCTAGTATGTGAGTATAAATATGAACACCAAAGTAGGAATCCTACACATGTAAATGAAAGTGTATGCAAGCCCCAAATCAACACACATAGAGTATCCACAACACATAAAATGGTAAAGAAACTTTCATAAATGTGAATGTGTGGTTTGTATGAAGTAGAAGTGTGAACTATGTCTTATAATTGTTGTTTTTCTTTTGCTATGTGTGATGGTATGAAGTAGAACCTGTTCAAGAGCAAGCTATCAGTTTCCAAGATCAGGACTACCCATTTCAGGAGCAGCAAGAAAGAGGCAAGTGTCCTTGACCACTTTGATCCTATGCTAGGATGTGTAGATAGAATTATTTGCATTGTCAAATGAAATATGAAACCCATGCTAGGAAAGTTTCCCTAGAATTGCATTACCTTGTTTCCTTGTAGCTTGGGTTGGGATTTATTTTACCATGTCATTTATTTCCATGCATATGCTTAGCCATGCTTAGAATGGGATATTTGGGATATGAGATCATCAGTTTATTATACCATACTCTTGAATGAGCTATTGTGAATTATGTAGAGGTAGGGATCAAGGCAAGTTGGATGTTTTGGTTGTGTGCTGGGTGCACGAGACTTGGGTTTGTGTTTAGTACTTGCCAAGATCCTAAGGACCGGTTCATGGAGCATGTAACCCGGCTTTACAGTGCCAACCACATGCTGAGATGGGGCAGCTTAGCCAATTAATTAGGTGTATCCCCGGCGTAGTATGGGTGTGTTGGATGGTGCGGGGAATAGGAGTCAGCTGGACTGCCATATGAACCGCAAGGCTCAAGAGGGGGCCACTGCAGCGGGGTTGGAGCCTCTTGTATGCTGTTAGGGGTGAAACCTCAGTGGGCCCACGCTCGTCGGGAATCCCTTTGTAAAGGCTTCGTAGTGATCTCTTGGCCACACACCTGGGAAGTGTGAATGTGGTTCGTAGCCACTGGCATAATGGAGGTTCTTTTAGTCCACCTGGCAACGGGGGATGAAATCACTACTTGTGGGTACAGTGGTACAAACTCTGCAGAGTCAAAACTGTCTTGACAGCCGTGCTCACGGTTAAGAGCGGCGTGGACTTATTCATGATTAGAGAATTGATGGTTTTGGAAGTTAAGCGGGGAGCTTAACATTGGAAATGATGATTATGGTTATTGGTTTATGATGATGGGATGGGAGATTTGGATCATTTCACCTGTGTAGTAATGTAGGTGCTTAATAAGCTAAGGTGATAGGTATTAATTGCGTAGTGCTTTAACCATGAGTTCAACCTCTCCTTGTTCTAGCCATACATGATATAATTTTCCCACACTTGCTGAGTACCATTGGTACTCAACCTTGCATATTTGTTGGTTTATATTGCTGCTCAGGTCAAGATAATGAGGTGGTGTATAATGACCAAGATTTTGGACCCGAGGAAGGTTTTTAGGTTCATGAAGACCCCCGGGCAACACCTGTGATGGAGCCCTAAAGAATAATATTCCGCTGCTAGTTTATTTACTTGTGATGAAGCATTAGTGTTCATTGAGACATTTGTGATGTAAGACTTATTTATATTCGACACCTGGCTTGTAATAAATGATGCTTCACTATTTGTCATCACATGTATGAGAAAATGATCCTGGCATACATGTGATATTCACTTGGTTGTTCTTCGGAAAAACCGGGTGTGACAGTTGATGGCATGTTTCTTGGTTATCCATCTCATACTAGAGGCTACCGTGTGCTTTTACTTGACACTAACAAAATTGTGGAGACTTGCGAGGTTTCTTTTGATGAAGCTAGCCCAAGTACTAGCTCCGATATTGCATGTCCGGATCCATATCCGCAGGGGGAGAGTATTTTTATTGAAGAAGATGAAGAAGTGGTGCTGCTGCCCGAAAACTCAAAGTAAATAACGATCAAGCTGCTGATTTTACACCGCAACCAGCACCAACAGTCACTACTGCTGGTTCGGACCTTCCTCAATCAACAAGCTCTCCTAATCAAAGGTCCGAACATGAAGAAGAAGGTGCTTGTGAAGTGTCTACTCCCCTCCGAGTACTCAAAAGTCATCCTCCACAACAAATCATTGGAAGCTTGCATGAACGAGTCACTCGGTCCAGGTTTTGCGATCCCAATTCTCATGCTCATTCTGCTTTTGTTGCTTCTTTTTAACCCAAGGATATATCACACACACTCACTAATGAATCTTGGATTAATGCCATGCAATAAGAGTTAGAAAATTTTGAAAGAAATAATGTTTGGAAACTTGTACCTCCACCTCAAGGTCACACATTAATTGGAACTAAATGGGTATTTAAAAATAAGCAAAATGAGGTGGGGTTGTGGTTAGGAATAAAGCTAGGTTGGTTGCTCAAGGTTTCACTCAAATTGAAGGTCTAGATTTTGATGAAACATTTGCTCCTGTTGCTAGATTAGAAGCTATAAGAATTTTATTAGCATTTGCTGCATCTAAAGGTTTCAAGTTATATCAAATGGATGTTAAAAGTGCTTTTCTTAATGGCTACATAGAGGAGGAGGTTTATGTTAAGCAGCCACCGGGTTTTGAAAATCCAAATTTTCCTAATCATGTTTACAAACTGTCCAAAGCCTTGTACGGTCTAAAACAAGCCCCTAGAGCATGGTATGATAGGTTAAAAACATTCTTACTTGAAAAGGGGTTTACCATGGGCAAGGTTGATAAAACTCTTTTTGTACTTAAGCATGGCAATGACTCATTATTCGTTCAAGTGTATGTGGATGATATTATCTTTGGATGTGCTTCTCATGATCTCGTGTCCAAGTTTTCAGCTATGATGAGTTCAGAATTTGAGATGAGTATGATGGGAGAACTCACATACTTTTTGGGGCTGCAAATCAAGCAAACAAAAGAAGGAACTTTTGTGCATCAAACTAAGTATACAAAGGACCTTCTTAAGCGCTTCAACATGGACAAATGAAAGCCTCTTCGGACACAAATGGGAACAGCAACAACACTTGAACTTGACGAAGATGGTGACCCGGTCGATAAAAAAGAATACAGAAGTATGATTGGATCACTTTTGTATCTCACAGCGTCAAGACCGGACATACAATTCAGCGTATGTCTTTGTGCACGTTTTCAAGCTTCTCCACGTGCTTCACATCGCCAAGCCATCAAAAGGATTCTCAGGTACCTACATAGAACTCAAGAATTTGGCATTTTTCTTCCTTCTTCCTCAACCGTTTCTTTGAAAGCTTTTTCGGATGCTGATTTTAGGAGTTGTAGGATTGATAGGAAAAGTATTTCGGGTGCTTGTCATTTTCTTGGTAATTAACTTGTTGCTTGGTCCTCTAGAAAACAAAGTTCAGTTGCACAATCCACGGCCGAATCTGAATATGTAGCTGCGGCTAGCGCTTGCTCACAAATTCTTTGGATTGTTCAAACACTTAAGGACTATGGGGTTGATTTAGATAGTGTTCCACTATTTTGTAATAACACTAGTGCAATTTGTATTGCTAAAAACACCGTGAAACACTCTAGAACTAAGCACGTTGACATTAGGTATCACATTCTTCGTGATAATGTTGAAAAAGGAAACATTGTGCTTCACCATGTTGATACCGAACAACAATTGGCTGATATTTTTACAAAACCTTTGGATTTCACTCGTTTTTGTTTCATTCGTAGTGAAATAGGGGTTATGCATCCTCATGCCTTAAATTGAGGGAGAGTTTTTGAAACTTTGAAAGTCTATGTGTGAATCTGAAACTAAAATAATATGAACATAGAGTTTCATACATATATGACTTTGTGATTCCTTTTACAGGCTGATAGTTCTTACTACATTACTCATGTTATACATTTTGTAGTTTTTGCCATGACTAGTAATTGGAATAATTAATTACACTAAATCTGGTCATGATCGAACTTTCTTGCTGTTTTGAACTTGTTGCGTGCTCACAAGTGTTTTTAATCATAAAAATTAATCAAGTGATCAGCTCACATGTTGAGTTTTCAAATAAAAAATTGAGAAACGATCAAGAGAATATGCATGCATCACACTTCTTCTTTTAAGATTGCTTATCATTGCACTAAGATATGAACTTGGAAGGAATTGTGTATGACTAAAACCATGTCCTTAAGCTTCTGATTGTCAAATGACATAGGCTTGGCTTGGTTGGTTAGAATAAGGCTGATGCGGCATATTATCTCTTGCAAATATCATATGATCAACTTTGTGCCTTAAATGATTATGAATAATAAAAATGCAGCAACAAGTGTCATGTTTTCAGGTTTTGAAATAGTTGAGTAAGGGAGATCATGACTTGCTTAAACTGAAAAATACATTTGATCTCTAGCATGGCTTACACTACTTTATGTATCTCATTGATGTGATAGTGTAAGTAACCTGATAGTATGACTTGGATGAGCTTTGTTTTGTATGTATATGTTATAATATGCTCATAACATTTAAAAATTTCTCTTTTGAACCTTGCTGAATACATTGTCAAAGGGGGAGAAATATGTATAAGGAGAGATTTTTTTACACTTTGCATATGTTATACACTTTCTTCCTTCTCTGATTTTAAAAAATGGGGAGAAATTAATAAAGGGGGAGAAATGAGTTTTCAAAGCTTTTCAAAACTTTTCATAAGCCAATGTTCGGATTTTAATTGGTGTTGCCAATGCATTCATCAAGGGGGAGATTGTGAGACCTATGTGTGCTGAATACATTGGCAATTAGGATAAAAGTTAGCATTAACATTCAAAGTTTTCAATATTGCCAAAACATTCTTCTGTGGCAAAGTCTGACAAGTTCTTTGTTAGGTCCGCCAAGTGTTGGCAAGGTCCGATGCAAGGTCCGGAAAGCTCCTGCAAGGTCCGGAGAGCTTCTGTGAGGTCCGGAGCTTGTTTTTAGGGAGCTCCCGTGAAGTTCAACTCGTAGAACTGCAGCGTCTTGTTTTTGCTTTTAACTCCCAATGTTTCAAACTTGCTTTATGGGAAGGTTTGCTTAGTATTAATTTGCTAAGTTTTTGGTGTGTTTTGGTGGTTATGGCTATTATCATTTGATATGGTTTGCAACATGCTTATGTGACGTGCTCATTTAAGGTGTTGTGGTTTTCGAACTAACGTGAGTCAAGTCGAGGACTTGTGCTCGGAAGAATTGGTTGTTTATTCATGTGAAGGTGTTGCTTGAGTTCAAGACATGGCTGGTGACGGGATCCTTGGACTAGTCTCAGGGAGGAGATGAGGTTCCAACAACCAAGTTCGGGAGGAGCTGTGGTTGAGTTGATCGGGAGGTCGCGTAGCATGTTTGGATCAAGGGCAGTGCATATTAAGGTTGCGTGTACGTCGTTGGAAGGTGTTTGCACGTGTGCAAGGAGTGCACGGACGTAGCAACATTGTTCCAAGGCGTGATGAAGAGAAGTGGACGTAAAGAATTGGTCGGAAAGGTCCAACCGGCTGGATTGCGTACTCAGGCTGAGGCTGAGTCGGATATGGCTCAAATATGGAAGATTTGAGTTGGTTATGATAGGATTTCGTGCTAAGCACGAAGTTGAGTTGTTTTAGGAATGTTTAGGACGTTCCTAAGGTGTTTGGAAGTCTCACGATTGCTTTTATCTGCGAATAGGAGAGTCCTGAGCAGTTATGGTAAGTTAGGATACGAGTCCAATTAGGAGTAGGAGTCCTAGATTGGATTGTTTAGCCTGAGGGCTGGCTATAAAAGCAAGGGAGGCCAGAGCTCTCGTGGGTAGAGAAATTTGGGCTGTTCCTCTTGTGTTTCTATTGAATAAAGTTCATAGTTTCGAGGAGCTTTTGTGCCTTGTTCGTCCGACTTGTTTTTCGTCAAGTCTTTCTCGCCGAGTTTCTGGACAGACCGATGTTGCTTCGGTGTTTCGTTCATAACTCGAGTTTTACAGATCCGATTGACGTGATTCTTTTTGGGTTGTCTTCACAACTCAATTATCTATCATCTTTGAAATTTTCACGAGCTTCGGATCTGTAGTTTTTGAGATACACGAGTTTCTTTGCAGCATTGAAGATCTGTTATATATCGAGTAGAACAGATTGATCTTCGTTTAATGTTTTGATCGTATCTCAAGTTTTACTTCGTGTTTTCAAGTGATTCTTGTTGCATTAGATCCGTGACTTGATTCTGTACCTGCCTACTTGATTTGTCATGGTTAAACACGTTTGAAAATACTTGCACACACAGTTTCTTTAACCGATTGATTTTTTGCTGAGGGGTTTTTGTTGTTTCCGCTGCGAAACGTTTTAATCTACCATTCACCTCCCCTCTGGTAGCTTTTCACGTGCTCTTCGATCCTACAGTTTTTGCAGTTTCCTGATCGAGCAGAGAGGTGGAAGGCCGGGGGCTCGGTGTTCACTGGGGAGAAGGAAGCGAGTGATGCTTGCTTCGGTGGAGCGCCTTAAGAGGACCCCGGAACCGCCCTTGGGCTCGCATGTGGAAGCGGGAAGCAGCTGGTGGCACTGCTCCTCCTCGGTGGCGATCGCAGCTGCCCTCGGTGGCGTTGAACCGGCAGAGGCGAAGTCCACTGCTTCCGTTGCAAGTCTTCAGCAGCCAATGACAGGTGGGTCCCACCCCTATTTTAACCTGTGAGATTAAATCCTTATCACTGTTGTAAACAGTAATCCCCACAAAGCCCCTAGTGATTTGAATTATCAACCTTTGAGCAATTTGAATTGACTAGAATTCAAATTGTGTTTGGTTTGGATAAATTTCAGCACATGTTCAGTTTGAAATTCAAATAAAGTTTGAATTTACCCCACTTAGCGCATGTCAAGATCAACTCCAAATGGAGTGAAAATTGGTGTGTGATCTCAAAAAAATGTGCTGAGTAAGAATATGTCTCCCACTTTTGAATTCATGGGATAAAAACGGTTTGAATTTGAATGTAGTTTCAAACTGCCCTCTTTCTAGCTATGCCCAAAATGACCTCAAAAGGTTTTGAATTTGGGTGAAACTTGGCAGGGACATTCCTAGCAATGTGTAGGAGTTTTTCATATGCCCAGCCCCTATATATTACATGTGGGAAATACCACTTTTGCAATATGTGAGTTTGTTCTCTAATGAGTATGTTGATGGTGGTTACATGCTTTTCAAATGTGTTCATCAACTTGCTTCAAATGAGGTGTGTGTGTGTGTGGTGATGAACACTTCAAGCATGTGTCAAAACTGAGGCCCTTACAGAACGCCTCCCGGAACTCCGCCCATGTGACGGCATGGCCAGCCGGTAATGAGGCGATCTAGTTCGCCCACCATGTCCCGTCTTCACCTTGAAGCTGTTGCGTTGTGTACAGCGCCTTCTGGTGTTCGGTGCATTGTAGCAGCCCGAACTTCGCCTCCAGAGTGCGGATAAAGCTGTCCGCCTCTAAAGGCTCTTCGGCCTCTGTGAAGACCGGTGGATGGGTCGCCAGGAATTCTGAATACAAACTTTGTTGGTGCCGGCGTTGCCTATTGTCTTGGCGTCCTCCCTGATGGGATGCATTCTGTTGCACCAGCATCCGCAGCAACTCGGTTTGCTCGTCGCGCGAGCCGAGCACTGCGGCGAGAACCTCCGCAAGGTTCGTTGAAAGTTCTGGCGGTGGAGGAGGTGGTTGCTGCTGCGTCGTGGTTTGCTCCGGAGATGGAGACTCATTACCACGAACCTGACTCGGACCTGCCTCCTCTTGTGTGGACCGGGTACGCACCATTCTGCATTCACATCATTCAAACGATCAGCACATGTTGGTTTATTTCATCCAGTCTATAAAATAGTTGCGAGAATGGAATAAATAATGCGCATAACAATCACACATACGGATAAAGTATAAACTTTATACAACATATACATCCCTGGACCATGTCACAAGATCAGGTTCCAAAGTAATGATCTTTAGGGATTAAAAGTCCATTTCGACCATCATGGGTCGCTACGGGATGTTAAGTGTGTTAGCATGCGCAATTCCTCGCTATTGTACTGGACCCAAACATGTCCTAACTCGAAGTGATATGTTAAATGCATAAACTTTTCGACTCCAACATTCTGTTTTACAACAGCCTCTGGGCATTGAATTGTGAAACTAAGTGTTTTGGTTGAAACACTTCAACATAGTGTTCACTGTCCAGGTTCTGGTCTGTAACACCCCAAATTTTGATTCAAAACCCAAAACCATGTTCAGAGGGGAAATTAAAAATTTTTGGACGTGTTGCATGTTTTGCAAAAATTCAAATTCAAACTGGAATTCAAATTATACCCAAAACAGAAAAGAAATGGAAAAAGAAAAAGGAAAACGGGAAAAAACTGGCCAGTGGGCCGAAACCGCCAGCCGGCCCAGCTACTCCCGCGGCAGCCCGCCCCCGTGCGCGCCGCGCTGCCCTCACCGACGGGTGGGACCCACCTGTCATCCCTAACCCGAGCCCCCGCGACCCCGGACTTCTTCCCCCCGAGCGCGCGCGATCTTAACCGATCGGGAAACCCGTTCCGCCGCCCGAATTCTGGTCTCAGAGGACTCCAACTCGATCACAACAGATCCACCGCCCTTCCCCGGCTATAAAAACCCCCGATCCGATCAGTTTTTCTCACGCGATCGCCGATTTTCACTCCGGTGAGCACCGAGACTTCGCCGGTGAATTCTGGCCGATCTAAGCTCGGAAACTCTGATCTAACTCGCTGGTCTTGATCCACCGCCTCCGGGGAACTTTGCAGGTGCAGAAAACCCGAAGACTTACGGTGTAAATCCAGCGCCGACGAGCTTCGCCGTGGTTTTGCCTCGGACCTCGCCGCCGATCACTTTCCAGGACCCCCGAGCTCGAGAAAACCCCCGAGGTGAGATCCCTGACCTCCCCTCTACCGATCTATGCCATAAGATCACGGTTTTAGACAGAATTCTCGAGGATCCGAAAGTTTCCGGCGAGATCGCCGCTTCCCGCCGCCGTGCGCCGCCGGCAGCGCCGCCCGCGCTCGATCAGAGCGACGTGGCCGCTTGTGCGCCGTTTATTTTAAATCGCACGGTAGACTTTAAAACCCCGCGTACCGGTTCGATGTTATAATCTCAGCCGTCGGTTTAAAATCGGACGGTCCACGTCAGCCCCGCGTTATAAAGACTGGAATTCTTACGTGCTACCCCCTGGGGTTCTCTGGAATTGAGAGCTAGCCCCGGAAACTTTAGATCTAGCCCATGGAACTCCAGAAAATCATGTAAATTCATTTAAAAATCAGTTTTAGCCCCTGGACTTAATAGAAATTAGGAAAAACACCTCTGATAAGGGTAGCTAGACCCCTGGAAATTATGAAAATAATATTATAGACCCTGTAATGGGGTGAATTCATTATTTTAGCCCTGTTTAGTATTTAATTTAGAAAATTGAATATGTAACTAGTGTTTAAAAATTTAAAAATGGGGACAAACATAATTATCAAAATTAATTAAAAACTTTCTCAGTACTTAGAAAACTTTGGAGTGAGATAAAAATATATTTTTGGGCTGAAATGAATCTGTTTCATCTATTATTCACATTTATTAGTATAGGGACACATTTTTAAGTAAAGAATAGTTGTAGAAAAATAGGGAAAATAATTATGAAATAGTTTACATCAGAGGCCAAGGTCAAAATATGTTATTAAATTATTTAGGACCAGAACCTATATTGTTTAGATGATGTGTATTACTAATTTCATAATAAAATACACAATTATGCATAGGAATATAAATCTGAAATTATAGCAACTAGTAAATGATAAATGGAGTTTTTAAAATCTAAAGAGTTCAGTTTAGGGTTGATAGAAATTATGAAGGCACATATGGAGAAGAAAAATACTTTTCATACATACTTGGTAGTTTAATATAAGAAATTTATTTAAAAACTGAAACACACACATATATATATATAGTATGGGAGTATAAATATGAACACCAAAGTAGGAATCATACACATATAAATAAAAGTGTATGCAAGCCACAAATCAACACGCATAGAGTATCCACAACACATATAATGGTAAAGAACTTTCATAAATGTGAATGTGTGGTTTGTATGAAGTAGAAGTGTGAACTATGTCTTATGATTGTTGTTTTTCTTTTGCTATGTGTGATGGTATGAAGTAGAACCTGTTCAAGAGCAAGCTATCACTTTCCAAGATCAGGACTACCCATTTCAAGAGCAGCAAGAAGGAGGCAAGTGTCCTTGACCACTTTGATCCTATGCTAGGATGTGTAGATAGAATTATTTGCATTGTCAAATGAAATATGAAACCCATGCTAGGTAGTTTCCCTAGAATTGCATTACCTTGTTTCCTTGTAGCTTGGGTTGGGATTTATTTTACCATGTCATTTATTTACATGCATATGCTTAGCCATGCTTAGAATGGGATGTTTGGGATATGAGATCATCAGTTTATTTTACCATACTCTTGAATGAGCTATTGAGAGTTATGTAGAGGTAGGGATCAAGGCAAGTTGGATGTTTTGGTTGTGTGCTGGGTGCACGAGACTTGGGTTTGTGTTTAGTACTTGCCTGGATCCTAAGGACCGGTTCATGGAGCATGTAACCCGGCTTTACAGTGCCAACCACATGCTGAGATGGGGCAGCTTGGCCAATTAATTAGGTGTATCCCCGGCGTAGTATGGGTGTGTTGGATGGTGCGGGGAGTAGGTGTCAGCTGGACTACCATATGAACCGCAAGGCTCAAGAGGGGGCCACTGCAGCGGGGTTGGAGCCTCTTGTATGCTGTTAGGGGTGAAACCTCAGTGGGCCCACGCTCGTCGGGAATCCCTTTGTAAAGGCTTCGTAGTGATCTCCTGGCTGCACACCTGGGAAGTGTGAATGTGGATCGTAGCCACTGGCATAATGGAGGTTCTTTTAGTCCACCCGGCAACGGGGGATGAAATCACTACATGTTGGTACAGTGGTACAAACTCTGCAGAGTTAAAACTGTCTTGACAGCCGTGCTCACGGTCAAGAGCGGCCTGGACTTATTCATGATTAGGGGATTGATGGTTTTGGAAGTTATGCGGGGAGCTTAACATTGGAAATGATGTTATGGTTATTGGATTATGATGACGGGATGGGAGATTGGGACCATTTCACCTGTGTAGTAATGTAGGTGCTTAATAAGCTAAGGTGATAGGTATTAATTGCGTAGTGCTTTAACCATGAGTTCAACCTCCCCTTGTTCTAGCCATGCATGATATAATTTTCCCACAGTTGCTGAGTACCATTGGTACTCAACCTTGCATATTTGTTGGTTTATATTGCTGCTCAGGTGAAGATAATGAGGTGGTGTATAATGACCAAGATTTTGGACCCGAGGAAGGCTTTTAGGTTCATGAAGACCCCGGGCAACGCCTGTGATGGAGCCCTAAAGAATAATATTCCGCTGCTAGTTTATTTACTTATGATGAACTTATTATTGTCCATCGAGACATTTACTGTGTAAGACTTACTTATATTCGACACCTGGCTTGTAATAAATGATGCTTCACTATTTGTCATCACATGTATGAGAAAATGATCCTGGCATACATGTGATATTCACTTGGTTGTTCTTCGGAAAAACCGGGTGTGACATGGTCCAGCTGACCAGTCTGGATAATTCAACAGTTTTGACCCCCTTAGAGGCAAAATATGGTATAGAGTTCAACAACAAAGTTGTAGTAGACTCAACAAGGAATCCAGATTGTATTTATTTGTCTCTATGGCCTTCCTATTTTGTGAGTTATGACTCCTACAAGTTAACAGAATTTTATTAGGAATTTTGACAGCACCTCCTTTGTAAGTGGCTGTTTTGTTCACAAAATTCCATCTATTTCTGCCCTCAATCTAGGAAAACACTGAACTACAAAGTTGTAGTAGATTTCCTATATCTTCCAACGATGTCTTACTTGACCCTTGGAATTTTTTCTACAGAAGGTTGTGGTTGAAATACAGAAAACTCCAGAGAACATTTTGGTCTGCCCTGTTTCTTGACAGTACCTACTCATTTGAGCTTTTCATCCATTTGGAGGGAAGTTATGTTCTGGAGCTCTACAGAAAAGTTGTAGAGGACATCAAAACCTTTCCAAAATCGTATCCCACACCCCATTGGTTCAACAAATCCTAAGTTATACCCTGTTTAAGTTCAGCAAAGTTTCTGCCAAAACAGGGGAGGTTGTTCCTAATTTTTTGAGATTGAATCTACACTCCCAATTGACTCCTAGTTCAATATAGGAGTTTACTAACCCCTAAATGGAATCCTAAACTTCATTTTGACTCTTTCATTTGAAAAATATCCTTTTATGCAGTCTTGGTACTACGTTTCCTCACTAAAAAAATCCTAAACCGGTATTCCGACATATACGTGTCAAATGGTGGAACTAAGAACGTCACTCACAAACGGTTTCTAAACGTCATGCACTAACGTGGTTAATGTACCTGCGGAAGAACACACAATAATGGTTCACACAAAGGTTTTAACAATGCAGGCAGTTCCATATCATAATAGAAACATACGGTCCGTATCATTGCCATACGGATCGTCCTTGAGTCAAGCACGTCTCAAGGTACATGGTCGTGTTTCCACACCACACGACAGGGAACCCGAGTAGAGTGCGAACGGGTCGTCACGGTTGGGAATTTTATCAACCCAACGGATACCACCTACTGCCTCATGACCGTTGAGGCACACCGATGGCGAGCGCTGCGTACGGGCCTTTGAACATTGAATGTTCAAGAGTTATATACTATTGTGTTGCTTACCACACGATGGGGTATTCTCACTTTTGCCTAAAGCATGCTGGAGATCAGCGTTTTCATATGCTCTCAGAACCATGAAGAGGTTCAGAGACTCATATTAACTACCGTGCCAACCCACGGTATACCCTTCCATACTATTACTTGTATGGCGAGTTACCACAATTGATCCGCCTGAGGTGGCGTACCTTACCTCTTACCTGACGTCGAAGCGTCGTTACAGAATGTATAACAAGTAGGTTAGCTTTTTCCACCACCATATCTAATACTATGATGGACCTTTTGTGGGCTTATTGAATAATCCTCACTCGACTACTTCTAAATTTTCAAAATAGGCTCTTTTCGAGTGTGCTATTCCAATGCGGCTCTGATACCACGACTGTGGGGACCACCCCGTGGTTCACCCACTCCAAGATCACATAGGGTGGTGCCGTGCGATGCGGCACCCAACAGCACACACGAAGAAAATTAAAATCAACATACAAACTTTTATTTGATATAAAACAGCGGAAGTCTTTTACAAAATATAATTATACAGAGGAAGTATTCTTTATTAACACTCTCTCATTCTAACTAAGCAAAAGTGTAGCTGTCCAGCCCTGGGATGCTACACACTAGCAGCATGGAACCGGAGATCATGGCGGCGTGCAGGGCTCTAGCTTGGCTGTGTACCCCGACGGGGGCTCCAGCTCGGCATGCAGGGCTCCATGCAACCGTGAGCACGATGGCTCAGCAAGTCTTAACCGACAACCCTAGGCATGGCACTCTACATGCAAGGATGTGTAAGATAGGAAAAGGACTTTGCAATAACGACACGCCTACATGTTGATCCTTATTTTTAGTTTTATAGCCACAGTTTAATGAGCCTTAGGCAGCCCTCACATCGGAAGTCCACAATCAAACAAGAAACGCTTTCCTCCGATGTGACGATGCCCAAAGTGGAATATAAACTTAATTAGCTCTATAACTACAGCATACAAGGTTTCAAGACATTAAAAGTTAAATACAGCATATTCAGTTGGCTTATTGAACTTCTTACTACGTCACAGCGCAGTGAACAAGCGGGTACTCAAATAACCGCGAGGGACGGTGCTTGCAATCAAGACACACCCGGATAACACGTCACATACACCCACTTTCAGAAGCATGATTCCACACCCCTTCCTACTCTGTTGTATGCAGAACCTTTCAAAGGCAACCCAAATGCAGAACCGATCCATCCGTA
Source organism: Neostapfia colusana (assembly GCA_030760725.1). NCBI lineage: Eukaryota > Viridiplantae > Streptophyta > Magnoliopsida > Poales > Poaceae > Neostapfia > Neostapfia colusana. Next base: position 29,276,378 of record JASWHV010000005.1, on the reverse strand, counting down.
ATGGGCAGGTGGTCCCGGCGTGGAGCGTGACTGTGCCCACCGGCAGATTTACACCTTGCTACCCTCAACCCGCTCCTATTTACGGTTGGGTAAGCCTCGGCACCCAGGTTAACCAATTACATCGGTTTCCTGGTTCCCATGTGCCAGTATGCATCTGGTACTGTTCGATACTTGTCCAGCAGGGCCACACACGGACGGTCCTCAATCGACACCAACAGGGCTAAGCACGTGAGACCTCCGCTCACTGCATCCTATCCCCCCTGCTGGGTCTCATTTTCACAATTAAGCCATTCTCTACCTTTTCTCATCCAGTGTGATAAGTACCTATCTCGCGAGTAGATTCCAACCACTCGACTTCTACTGAGATCCTAAACATTAGCATGGCATTCTCTACTCGTCGAGTTTGTAAACTACCCAACCCTTTATAGGAGTTAAAAAGGCTATGCAAGTGGGGTTTCAATCACCCTAACTCTAATGCATACATTTCAACCTAGACATAAGTGATACAAATGAAAAACTTTATAAAAGGTGCTTAAGTGCAAACCGAGGCTTGCCTGGTTGCGAGTCAGAGGAGAAGTTAGCTTTTGGTGGGAGGACGTCCAAGGGCTCCGGCGCGTCCTCAACTTCGGTCACTATTATGAAATGTAACAAAATATATGTGTAAGTATTAAGGACTTATAAGAATTGAACTTCTATTCATAGCTACTGCTATTTAGAATCCCTAATTGGCTTTGGGATTTTTACAGTGGATGCTATACTCTCTGAGGATGATCTGAGCAAAATTTGGAGACATGTCATTGCACAATGTAGTCTTCAAAATTCCTACAAGTACAATGCTTCTCTAAATTTTGAGCCCAATTCAGGAGCTTTGACATATTTAATAGTGATCTAATTAGGGTAAGTCTCCATGGTTCTAACAAAATTTGGTTCACCATTTTTGGAGCTACCAACAGGGATATATGAATTTTTGAAGTTGGACAGGAGTTCTGAAAAAGTTTCTGTTTAAATTGGAATTTCCAAATAAAGGCTGAACTTTGGAAGGCAATTTAGCCTAGCAAATGAACTCCGATGAAGCTCAAATTTTTACTGGAGATCAGTTACTATGAGAAGGATTTGCTTCCCAAATTTGCGAACGTTTCATAAAGAATTGCTCCTGTAATAAATATCTAAACTTTTTACTAGAAATAATTCTACAGACATTCCGGGGCATTTTCATAGCAAGCAATTTATTTCTCTGTGAAGTACTCCTCATGAGGATTCCAACAAAAATTGTCTCACCCTTTTTGGAGTTTTCTACACAAAGTTATGGGTCTCCAAAGTTTGAACTGAATTAGGAAAATCTGGAAATGTTTAAATCCTGGCTGTGGGCCCTACCCATCAGTTCCCTCTTCTTCCTCGCGCCAAACAGAGGCACCCACGGCGCTGCTCCAGGGAGGGTGGCGGGAAGGGCTTTCCCGGCCATCTCCCGGGCCCAAACTCGCCGCTCCTCCCTTATTTACCCCGCTGAACGCGTCGGTGGTGTCGCCGGCGGCCAAAACTCACTGGAAGATGGTGCGAAGCGTTGACAGCAGGGTTTCGCACTCCGGCGAGGTCGGGAAACTTCTTTCTTCCACCAAACTATCGGTTCTCGGGCTCTAGAGCACCAGTGGAAGACATAGGAGCTAGAACGGGCTGCCTAACTTGATGAAACGGCCGGCAAACTATGGTTCAACGGTGAGCCGAAGCGGTTTCCCATGGCGGCGCAAAAATCGACTAGAGCAAGGCCAACTCTTGATGGTTTTCCTTGGTTCTTTGTCAAGGACGGGTGCTAGAGAGTGCAGAAGCTATGTGCACGTGAGCTCGAGCCATGGTTGATTGTGCAACCCAAATTTGGATATGAACCGAGCCTCGTTCTTCTACACTAGGGTTCGGAAAAGAATAAAATTTGAGCTACTCGATAGATCATTTGCTACACGGCTGGCAGCTACACCATCCAGGTCTACTCACGCACCATTCTTGTATAGGAAGTCGGAGGAGAGGATGGCCGGATGAGGCTGTCAACGGTGAGCCGAAACGCTGAGGTCCGGTGCACCTCAAAGCTTTGGCGCCAATCCGTGTTTTGTGAGCAGCTCTGATCGGTAAACCTTGGAGGAACTCTAGGGGGTGCTAGAGCACCTCAAGGCGCTACTCTTTTCTGTGGATAGCGCAAGCAACCGAGCTCGGATGCGGTGGTTGATCGGGGAAGAAACGGCCGGCGGTGTTCGGTGCGAATGAAACTGCTGCGGCGCTACCGGAGCTGAGGGGGAAGAGAAATAGGGCTGGGGCACTCGGGCGGTCGCTCTGATCGCCCACGCGCGCGCCGACGTCGGGGCCTGCGAGAACAAGCTCGGTGGAAGCGTCGGGCTAAGGATTTGCCGGGAGCTGGCACGCTGTGATCGTCCGAGGGGAAAAACAGGTCGATTTGTTCCTTTGTGTGGCTGACAATTGGGTCCCACCACCTCCAATTTTCATCCAAATTCCCACTGATATTTCCTCCCCAGCTGCTCAACATTTAAGGCTTTACTTTCACACCAAGTCATAGTTTAAACTTGCTGAATTTAAATGATTTGAATTCTGGTGTGAAGTTTGAATTGTGTTAGGTCAGTTGAATTTGAAATGAATTTGAATTCTCCCCTTTGCCTTTCTCCAAAAACAGAGCAAACCAGGCCCAAAATTTCTGATTTTTGGTATGGCTGTTAATTCAAATGTGGAGAACACATTTGTCGAACCAAATTTGCAAATTGATGGAGTTGGAATTTGAAACTGAATTTGAAATTCAGATTAGAGGGCTTCTCCTTTTAATCCCAAACAAATATAAAACCCCTCCAAATGAGCTGAAATTTGGAAGGTTGAATATTTGAAATATGAATATCCAAGTTATGAATTTAGATCTCCATGTTTGGAAGTTGTGGGAAGTTTGAATCCTCGCTTTGAACCTTCACCGTTATAATTCAAAGTTTTAATTCCCCTCATTTTTCCTAAGTGTACATGAGCTGAAAATTCTTGCTACCACTTTTTGGAGATTTTACAAATTGCTGGTTAGGCTGACAGGTGGGCCCCCCTTCCATTTTAACCTCTGAAATTAACTTTCTCCCACTGCTCTAAACAGTAGTTCCACTAATACCCTCTGAAATTTGAATTATCTACCAAATGCCCATTTGAAGTTGATAGAATTCAAATTGTGAAGTGTTTGAATACATTTACAGCACATATGCAGTTTGAAATTCAAATTGAATTTGAATTTGCTAAAATTGGCTCATGTCAAGATCAACTCAAAATGGAGTGAAAATTGGTGGGTGAGCTCACAAAAATGTGCTGAGTGTGAATATGGATCCCACTTTTGAATTCATGGGATGAAAGGAGTTTGAATTTGAATTTGGGTTCAAACTAGCCTCTTTCTAATTATACCCAAAAATACCTCAAAAAGGTTTTGGATTTGGGTGAAATTTGGCATGAGCATTCCTAGCAAGGTGTAGGAGTTTTTCATATGCTCATCCCCTATATGATGCCTGTGGGAAATACCACTATTGCATTTCGTGAGTTCATCCTCTAATGACCATATTGATTGTGGTTACTTGCACTTCAAATGTGTTGATAAGTTGTCCTCAAATGAGGTGTGTGTGGTATGATGAACACTTTGGATGTGTGCAAAAACTTAGGCCCTTACACCTCAACCATGCTTTCCTCCATCGTGCTCCGCAATGTAGTTAGCTATGACTTGGCCTTTCATGCTTAAGAGAGGCTCGACCACCAAGTCATATTGCACTAGAGAATATGCTCATTTTCCTATCCTGCCACATAGAATCGGTTGTTGCAACGTATGCTTGACAATATCATTTTGACATGTCACAAAGAAAGTACTAAGAAGAATGTAGTGTCGAAACTTGGAACAAGCATAGTAGAGAGACAGGCATAGCTTCTCAACAAAAGTATACCTGCTCTCGGCATCTAAAAGTCTTCTACTCATGTAAGCTATGGAGTATTCCTTAACTTGGCTTTCTTAAGTTATAACAGATCCAATAACTTGGTCTTGATCAGCTATGTAGAGCCTAAAAGGTTGTCCCGTCTTCGGTGCTTGCAAGACTAGTGGCTTGATCAAGTATCCTTTTATTCTCTTGAAAGCCTCCTTCTGTTTTGCCCCCAAAATGAACTCCTATTCGTGCTTGAGCTTCAAGAGAGGCATGAAGGTCCCAATCTTGCCGTCTAGGTTCACAATGAACCTCCTCAAATAGTTCACCTTCCCTAGTAGGCTCTAGACAACCTTCTTGAATGTTGGCTCTCCTATCCTCTTGATGGCTTCTACTTTCTTGGGATCAATCTCTATGCCATGTTCATGCACGATAGAACCCGAAAAACGTCCAGCCGACACGCCAAACACACACTTGAGAGGATTCATCTTGGGGCCATACATTTTCATTCTCTCATAGGCTATCTTAAGTCATCCTTGTGCCCTTGGAATCCAGCCGACTTTACCACAAGATCATCAACGTACACCTTAAGGATATCTACCAAGTGAATGGTCAGGTTCATAGCCCTTTGGTATGTTTCAATGGCGTTCTTCAACCCGAAGGTCATCACAATCCACTCAAAGAGTCCCACAAACACCAAGCAACAGAAGGTCGTCTTTGATGTGTCTTCCTCAGCCAGGAAGATCTGGTTGTACCCCGCATTGTTGTCTAAGAAGTTGATCATCGTGTTCCCTAAAGCATTGTTGATCAAAACATCGGGAATGAGCATGTGGTACTCATCCTTGGTGTAGCCTGGTTGAGGTCCAAAAAGTCCATGCAAATCCTTAGTTTTACTGTGTTTTTATTCTCCACCGGTGCTATGTTTGAAATCCACTCAACATATCTACAAGGCCGAATGAACTTGGCTAGGAGTAGATGATTAACTTATTCTTTGATCTTGTCATGTATAGCCACATTGAATCGTCTAAAAGGCTGTTTGTGAGTCCTAAAACCTGGCTTGATCAATAACTTATGCTCCACAAGGTCTCGGCTGAGCCCTAGCATCTCGGTGTACTCCCGTGCAAAGCAATCCATGTATTCCTTAAGGAGTTTACTCACCACTTCCTTCTGGGTACACCCGAGGTTCTTGTTGATTAAAGTTGGACGATGTGCCGATCCCTCACTAAGGTTCACCTCTTCTAACTCATGCATAGAAGAAAACCCCTGCACAAGCTTTCCCAACTCGTCAAAATCTTCAACTAGCTCTCCCGTATGGTTCTTGACTAAACGATATTGCTTTGATTTTCTCCTGTAGGCAAGCCAAATGGCTCTGTTTATCCAACACCCTCAAGTTACATTGCTAGGCCGAGTGATATCAATCGGCATTACTGAATGTGCCTAGACGGGGGTGAGTAGGCTCTTTGAACTCCTAAAAGACTTAACTCAGAGATGTTAAATTTCAAAGTCCGGACTAGTCCGGTGTCACTGCGAACTAGTTCGTGGTTCAACAGCACAGTGATCATGGTTGGACCTTTTTGTGTTTTCTTCGAATTTATCACAGCGGAAAGTATGAACTACTTTAATAACTTTAACTAGTATTTAGGAGAACTAAATAACACATGGATTACAAGATTAATGAAAATCACAAGTATAATCAAGTTAAACCCTAGCTAGTGATGATATTGAAAAGTATGAATCATGAGCACATGAGACAAGCAATTTTTACTGAGGTTCAATCCCACACAAGGGATCTACGTCCTCGTTGAGGAGCTCACATAGAGGCGGGTCTTAACCAACCCTTCCCTCGTCAAGTCACCACCAAGGCCGACTTAATCTCCACTATCAAACAGGGTAATCACCAAGTTTATGGGGCTTCCAAACAAGTTGAGGGCTCCCACAAGTTTACAAAGAATGGAAAATCAACATACTCTAAAATTATACAGTAATCAACAGGATTGTGTGAGAGAAATCAAACCAAAAGCTCAATGGAGATGAAAGTTCACCTCTCCCTTTTCCAATTTCCCAAATTCCAAGAATTTGATCTTTAGGTCTTTAGAATGTGTTGAGGGGAGTGTTTTTGTGCTCTTGGATGCAGTGGCAGCGCTTGGGTTCGTGTGTGTTAAAAAATGAGTCAGGGTCCCTTTTTATAGAGATCCCGATATGTTTTCGTTGGGATTTAAGGAGTCCGAATTAGTCCGTTGTCAACACTGGACTAGTCCGGTGTCCTTCTTTCAAATTGTGTCCCACCGCTAGTTGGATTTAAAAGAGTTAAACCCTTGTCATACGGATTAGTCCATATGACATCGGACAAGTCCGTTGTCACACAAAGAGGGCTTGTCTGTTTGAATACGGACTAGTCTCTGTCGCACGGACTAATCCGGTGTGACATCGAAGAAGGGTAGGCTGTTGGAAATCGGACAAGTCTGGCTGCATCGGACTAGTCTGTTATGAGACAGACTAGTCCGATGTCACAGAAAGAGGTTTCCTCCATGGCATATTGGACATGTCCGTGGACACCGGACTAGTCCGTTGTTTTGGACTGTGTGTTTTTCACTCATCCTCCCTGCACTACCATTGAGATCTTAGGGGTGTTTCTCACACACACCCTAGACTTAAACTATGAGGCTAAACTTTCTCCTTTAATTGGGTCTTTTTAATCATGATCCTTCTTTTTCCCATCAAAGCCACCATTTTCACTTTTTGTTTTATTCTCCTTTTTCTTAATGTGACCTGCTCTCACTTAGCAAAATTTGATTTGTTCTTCACTTGTTTTCATAGATCATCCAAAACCCACAGGGGGATGCCTAGATGCACTTACAATCTCCCCCTTTTGGTGATTGATGACAACCAAGTAAAGTTTAAACATCGGAGAGTAAATGAATTCTTTTTTCATAAAGTATAAACATATGAGTAGAAATATGCATGAACAATGGATGAATTCTCATATGTGTATTCTTTATAGTGGGGTGCCTAGCAATGTGAGTGTAAACATATAAAGTGATACATGTGGTGTGTTTCAAGAATAATAATCATGAGAGTGTCACATTAAAAAAGACATGGATAACCAAGTGTGCAACAAGAGATAATATAGTGCCTTACATTGTCTTACTTGAAACATCATTACATAGTCTTAATCATAAATGCATTATAAGTTTTGAAAATAGTCCATGACCAACAAAAGACTTAGGTAACGACTATGACCTACTCCATCTTTGGCATCAAGACACCAAAAAGGGAAAAGAAATACAAGAGGACTACTTATCGTTTTCATCATCTTGCTCACTAGCTACAGTTTGAGTCTTCTCGCTATCTTGCTCTTCATTTTCATCATCATTATATTCATCTATAGTTTGACGAGGAGCTCGTGGGCGATAGAGGAGCCGATCCCAAAATAAGAAAGCTCCTCGTCGTTCAATTTAGGAATCTTCATGTAGTCCTCATCGGAGTCCTCCGATATCTTAGGAGAGCCAATAGGAGATATCTCTAACTTCTAGCATTTGGTTGTGACATTCTCCTTCATGAAGCGGGCATGACGCTTCCTAGAAAGACTCTCCTAATGCTGCTTCACTTCCACTTTGCGGCAAGAGGCAAAAATAGATTGGAGCATTTTTAGGATCCCTCCAAAGGAGTCTCTAGAAGAAGATGGAGCCTCTGTGTCTCCATGGGCTCGAGATGATCACTGTCTCATAGTAGAGGAAGGTGAAGGTGGAGCTGAGGGCACCTGAGTTTGAAGCCTTATATGCTTGACATCTTTGACGAACTCCAAACCCGTGACATGCTCAAGCATGCACATGATGTATGGGGCATAGCCAGAGGAGCGGTTTTGAGTATGTGCAATGTTGTAGATATCATTTCAAATATAGTCAAAGATGTTGAATTTCTCCGTCTCACTGATAATCTGCATCAGGTTGCGGTGATATCCTTGAATGCTGCCCGCATCACCATCCTTGGGGGCAATGGTCTTCCACAGCACACGGTTCAGCACCACAAAGAACGGCTTCATGTTGTTGGTTGATGGGTGCTTGTAGGGATAGTAGCCATCATAGAGAAAATCAAGCTCAATCTTGCCAAGTGGCTTAGTGTTGTGAACAGTGAGCTCATTTTCCAAAGAGTCTTCCAAATCTAAACACTTGACAAATTCCACATATGAAATTGTATACTCTTTGCCATCTGTCATCCAAGTAACTTTCATAGCATTCTGCTGTGAGAAATAGCATGTGGAATAGAATTGAGCAATAACTTCATTGTTCCAATCATATTTCAAGGCCATGAGATCCTTCAAACCATGGAGCTCCACATCAGTTAAAACCTGATCAAAGGCCTCAATATGCTTCTCTCCCATGTAATCCCAATAAATCCATTGATTCTTTGCTATGGGATTCTTCATCTTGAGATACACGGTTCTGTAATAGTCACAATGGAATTCATTCCAGAACTGCGCATCTGCGGTCATTTTCTCATATTCATACACGTTCTCCATTCGATACTTTCTTGCATTGTCACATCCTTTTCCTTTGAATGGGTTTATGGAGAGATGTCGATTGTGGTCCGGGAGTGGAGGAGCCATTTCCAATTGACCAATCGGTCAAGAGGTTCCAGCAGGCCCTTTCCTTTTCCCTTTGCTTCTCTTGCTAGGGGACGGCCTTCTCTTTGCCCTTGGTGCTAGGGCCAACTTTCTCTTTGCATTTGCTGCTTTCTGGCTGTTTAGCATGTACTTTGCGTCTTGAGGCAGCAGGAGCTTCATTTGCACCACGATTATTCCTTTTCTTAGATCTCATTTGTTGGACTCTTTCCGCCTGTCGATATACGGCTTGACATGCCGCTTCAAGTTCTGGCTCACTAAAGGCACTGTCCTTGGAGTTTGACATGATTTCTGACAAGATAGGAGTATACGAGAACATAGGAACAAGGACTTCCAAAGAAATCGATGAAATCAACATTGTAAGCTTAATGCTGTTAATAGCCGGACTTCTTAGTGGTTTATGTGGACTAGTTCGGCATATCGGACTTGTCCGTAGAAAACCCAGAGTAGTCCAGTGTTTATCAGCATTAACCCTAGCTAATCGAAAATCGTCAAATCTTTGGGGACAAGGTTCAATGTGCACAGAAATGACAATCTATGGCATACTAAGTGGTATTGAAATCCTAGAGCACGAAGGATTTGGCCTAAACCCTAGAAAAAGTTGAAGATTAGGTTTGGGGCAAGGATTTACCAAGAGGGGATCGATTCGCGGAGTAGAGGAGATCCCAAGTGTAGATAATTCCGGGGTGGACTTCCCTTCGTGCTTCCAAGTCTTCCATTTCAAAAGATCAAAGGTTTGATGGAGGGGACAAAGAAGTCGCGTTGAGAGCTTGAGTAATGAGAGAGAGCGTCATGGGGAAAGCTAGAGGAGAAGAGGGACTCGGGCTTACTCGAATGGTTAAGTCACGGGAACATCAGACTTGTACGGTGTACCCCGGACATGTCCGGTATAACGGACTTGAGCTGGAGTAGTCAGGAAACCGGACTTGTCAGGTATTAAAACGTACTAGTCCGGTTCAAACAGAGAGATAAGGTAATATTTTTGAGGACATTATGAGATGGGACCCAATGTTGATCATAAGATCATAGTTTTCAAAAATATTCCTGATGAACATAGTCAGCAAGCAAGTAACAATCATACTATGACCATAATTCACCAAGAACTAATATTTGAAATAGTTTTAGAGTTAAAAGGAGATAGGGGATCACTTTTGCAATCATGCTGATATTTTGAAGTTCTAGATTACTAGCAATCAGATATGCAATGTTTCAAGCCACATTTCGAGGATAAAGGATATTTAATTCATTCCTAAGATCACAAAACATTTTCTCATGTAATGGCATGGTGAAGATATCGGCTAGTTGTTTCTCGGTTCTAACATGTGAAATTACAATGTCTTCTTGAATAGGGTGGTCTCTCAAGAAGTGGTGTCGTATGTCAATGTGTTTGGTTCTAGAATGCTCAACGGGTTATGAGCTATTTTTATGGCACTCTCGTTGTCACATTGGAGCGGAATATGGTTCAAATTGTAACCATAACCTCTTAGAGTTTTTCACATCCAAAGAAGTTTTACACAACAACTTCCGGCTGCAACATACTTTGCTTCAGCTGTGGATAAGGCAATGTAATTTTGCTTCTTGGACGATCACGACACTAGGGACCTATCGAAGAATTGACAAGTCCCAGAGGTACTTTTCCTATCCACTTTGCATCTGACATAATCTGCATCGGAGTATACGATGAGATTAAATTTTGACCCCTTTGAATACCAAAGACCTAGGTTCGGTGTATGATTTAAATATCCCAAGATTGTCTTTAAGCATGTCAAGTGACACTCCTTTGGAGCGGCTCAAAACCTTGCACACATACATACACTCAACATGATATCAGGCCTAGATGCATAAATATACAATAAAGAACCGATCATAGAACGATATACCTTTTGGTCAACATTCGGACCATCTTCGTTGAGATCAAGATGTCTATTGGTCGCCATTAGAGTTTTGATGGGCTTGGCTTTATCCATATTGAACTTTTTGAGGATATCTTATGTATATTTTTTTGGCAAATGAAAGTACCCTCTCTAAGTTGTTTCACTTGAAAGCCTAGAAAGAATTTCAATTCGCCCATCATGGATATCTCAAACTTGTCCGTCATGATCTTACTAAACTCATCAGAAAACAACTTATTAGTAGAACCAGATATTATGTCGTCGACATATATTTGGCAAACAAATAAATTATTATCAAAATGTTTTGTGAATAAATTGTAACAAGCTTTCCCTATTTTTAAATCATTATCAATTAAAAAATCTCTAAGGCACTAGTACCAAGCTCTAAGAGCTTATTTGAGGCCATAGAGAGCCTTACGCAGTTGGTGCACATGGTTGGGGAGTTCATGATCCTCGAACCCGAGTGGCTGCTCCACATACACCTCCTCCTTTATTGGACCATTGAGGAATGCACTTTTGACATCCATTTGGTACAACTTGAAATTATGGTGAGTAGCATAGGCCAATAATATTCAAATAGATTCAAGTCTAGCTACGGGAGCAAAAGTCTCATCGAAATCCAAACCTTATACTTGTGAGTACCGTTTGGCCACAAGTTGTGCTTTGTTTCTTGTCACCACGCCGTGTTCATATTGTTTGCTGCAGAACACCCATTTTTGTCCCCACAACATACGTGTTTGGTTGCTATACAAGTTCCCACACATCATTCCATTTGAAGTTATTTAGCTCTTCTTGCATTTCCATCACCCAATCTGGATCTCGTAGTCCATCTTCAACCCTATATGGCTCCATAGGAAACAAAAGAGTAATGTTCACAAAACTTTGCAACACGAGACTGAGTAGTTACCCCCTCGGAGATGTCTCCAAGGATATTGTCGACAAGGTGACCCTGTTGGACGCTCTGGCGCACTCTTGGGTGTGGAATTTGAGGACTTGTGTCGTCATTTTCCTCTTCTTCTGCTCCCCTTGGATCATTTCTTCCATTTTTGTCTTGAACATTCTTGATTTTGTTGAGTTTGACCTTAGTCTGGTGTTGGTGGCTCCGATTGTGATGAAGGTGGCTTTCTTGGATCTTGAGACTGCTCTTGGGGTCAAACATCTCCAAGTGCCATCCTTTTCAAGGCTTGCCATAGAGCTTTTTCTTCATCTATCACACGATGATCGACTTGCTCCACTTTGGAGCCGTTAGTCTCATCAAACACTATGTCATGCGCAACTTCAACAATTCTGGAGGCTTTGTGGAAGCCATGGTAGGAGTAAGTTTGAATCATAACCCAGCAAGAACCCTTCATCAGATTTCGAAGCGAATATCGAATACCTAGGATTCTTGTTTAGAATGTAGCATTTACTTCCAAAGACTCAAAAATAACAAATATTATGCTTGTTACCGGTAAGAAGCTCATATGGAGTCTTCTTAAGGAGTCGATGGAGATAGAGTCGATTCATCGCATGACATGCGGTGTTTACTGTTTCCACCCAAAATCTGTCTGAGGTCTTGTATTCATCGAGCATTGTCCTCGCCATCTCAATAAGTTTCCTATTCTTCCTTTCGACTACTCCATTTTGTTCGGGGGAGTAGGGAGCCAAAAATTCATGTTTTATGCCTTCTTCATCAAGAAATTCTTCAACTATGGGAATTCTTTAACTCGGTGCCGTTGTTGCTCTTTATCTTCTTAATCCTAAAGGAGAACTCATTTTGAGTTCTTCTCAAGAATTTCTTGAGAATATATTGTACTTCTCCCTTATCATGCAGCAAAAATACCCAAGTGAATCTAGAAAAATCATCTACAACTACTAAACCATATTTGTTACCGCCGATGCTAATGTACGCGATCGGAAAGAAGAGGTCCATATGTAGTAGCTCTAACGGTCTTGTAGTCGTCATTATGTTCTTGGCGGGGCGAGGTGCTCCAACTTGTTTTCCGGCTTGGCACACGCTGCATGGTCTGTCTTTCTCAAACACAACATCCCTTTTAGAAGTTTCTGCATATTTCTCATACCAACATGAGCTAGCCGTCTATGCCACAACCAACCCATGTTAGTCTTTGCAATCCGTGGTGAAGTCCACGAGATAGATCTTCTTCCCCTTTAACATACCCTTGAATGCAACCGAGTCATCGCTTCTCCTAAAAACGATCACACCCTCTGTCGGTACCTGAGATATGGGGTACCCCCGCGCACAGGGGAAAATGCCTAAGGAACTCGCCCTTCTCCGCAGGGGGAGCTCCGAAGGCGCCACGTGTCCGGCGGGGCCGGACCTCCCTCTCCTCAGAGGAGAGCTCCGGGCCCGCCATGTGGCATACAGAAGACGGACCTCCCCCTCCACGGGCGAGGGGTCCGAAGGTGCCACGTATCCGGCGGGGCCGGACCTCCCTCTCCTCAGAGAGGAGCTCCGGGCCCGCCACGTGGCCAACAGAAGCCGAACCTCCCCCTCCGCGGGGAGAGGTCCGAAGGCTCCACGTGCCCCGCGGGGCCGGACCCTCCTCTCCTCTGAGATGGGCTCCGGGCCCACCACGTGGCCAGCAGAACGGCGCTGCCTGCCCCCGAGCGATAGGCAGCGGGCATAAAGACGCCCCATACCTTGCCCGTACAAGGTATTCAAGGCCCGCGTCTTCCCAAGACGCGGAGACGCGGAGCACGCCTCTGTCAGGTGCCGTTGCGCCCAGTCGCATCACAGACTGGCGCGCGGTGTCAGAACCTGCCAGCCAATAAACGCAGCGACAAGACATCCCATGCCGCCCCCGCCGTCATCATCCGCTACGACTAGCATGCGGCATGGGCAGGGCTGCAAGACGAAGACTCAGAAGCCTTCGCCAGAAACAACTACCGGCATAACTGCAGATATGGTAGATAACAGTTAATCTCCCCGGGACCACCTGTCGGGTCCCGGGCCCCCTTGTAAGCCACCCGAGTCTTGGACTATAAAAGGCTCGGGTAGGCGACGATATCAAGGGTTCGCACCTCTGCAACTCATACGCCAGCCATTCACACCCAAGCTGTAACTCACCCCAAAGCTCAGGACTCTGGCCCTGAGCAGCAAGCAATACAGCGAGCTCCATAGCTCGCCGTGGACGTAGGGTTTCACGCTCCGGCGGCCTGAACCACGTAAAACTCACCGTGTCAAGCTCTTACTAACTCGTCCATCCGTGCAAGCTCTCCGCAAGGGACTAGCCCCACCAAAAAAAGAACCTCCGCGGGCTGCCCAGTGCAGGCCCGGGGGAAGTGTCGACCGAACACTTCGACATTTGGCGCGCCAGGAAGGGGCTTTTCCCCTTGCGCGACGAGTTTCCACCGACGAAGATGACCAAGCTTCCCTCAGCGGCAAACTCTGCCCCTCCGCGTTCACGGCGAACCGTGACCAGCGGGGAGTACATGTCGACGCACTCAGGACGGAGTGTGTCGGCACAAGCTGGTAGCCAGCAGCCGACTCCGGCAACGCCGACTCCGTCAATGCAGGCTCGGACCAGTGTGAGATCTTCTGCAGCGCTGAGCGTACACCATGGGGGTGCGCTAGCTGCAGCAAGAGCACTGCTGCGCAACCCACCTGCTGGGGATGCGCCCCATTCTGCGACCCAACAATGGGTCCGCGAGGTGGACCGCCATGTCGTCGCCGCCGCGAACCCTCGGTTTCGGCGAGGGCGACGCCCCGGTCAACCGGCTGTGTCGCTGACGCGCACGCCCACTGTTGACGGGCAAACGGCGGATTCCAGCTCCTCCAGGCTCCCGTCGACGGACCTGAGAAGGGAGCTGGAACGGTGCCACTTGGGCCAGGATGCCCGGGTGTACCTCGAGCGACGTCGAGAAAGGCGTCGCAACCATGAGGCTGGCGACAGCATGACGTCGGCCTCGACACAACCTGGGGGGCAGATCTTCGCCACGCGAGCCCTGCCTCAGGCATACGCCGAGCAGTATATGCCACAACCATATGCGCCGCAAGCAGCACCCCTGGTCTATGGTACAGCCTTGCCCATACCGGGGTACACGGTGCCAAGTTCGAACCAAGCGTTCGCAGCGCCAATACCTGCGGTAGCAGGAGCAGGATTTGCGGCCCTTGCACCTCACCTTCGCTTCGCGAGGTGGCCGCGCAAGTTTCGGCCACACCTGCCCGAGAAGTACGACGATAGCGTCAACCCGGTGGAGTTCCTCCAGATCTACTCCACCGCCGTACTTGCCGCAGGAGGGGATGAGGCTGTCATGGCCAACTACTTCCCCGTCGCCTTGACCGGCCCAGCTCGGTCTTGGCTCATGAATCTCCCTCAGGGGTCCATAACCTCCTGGGGAGAGCTCTGCCGGCAGTTCGTCGCTGACTTCGGCAGCTCCTACACCCATCCCGGCATGGAGCTTGACCTCCACGCCGTCAAGCAACAACCTGGGGAGTCGCTGCGCTCTTTCATCCAGCGGTTCTCCCAGGTACGCAACACCATCCCGCATATTCAAAGTGCTTCTGTGGTGGTGGCGTTCCGACAGGGTGTCCGGGACGAGAAAATGCTTGAGAAGCTCGCGACCAGGGAGGTCCGCGACGTCTCTGAGCTCTTCAGCCTGGCGGACAAATGCGCCAGAGCAGCTGAAGGGCGGAACTGGCACTCTCTGCCGACCTCCGAGTCAGGAGGACAGCCCGGGTCCGGCGCTGCTGCCTATGGGGGTGGCAAGAAGGACAAGAACCGGGGGAGTGGCAAGATGAAGTCATCGTTCGCGGCTCCCGTCGCCGCAGCAGCGACGACTAGTGGAGCGCGGGGGCCACGCCCCGACAAAAGGCAGCGGCAGTCACCGGCCCCAGATAGTGACCAGGGCGGGCTATGCCCCGTGCATGGCGCCGGCAACCATACTGCTGCCGAGTGCTGGGATATCCAGAGGCTCGCAGAGCGCTTCCGCAAAGGAAGACAGCAGAGAGCTGAAGCACCGCCCTACCCTCAGAGGGATGACAAGCAGAAGGTCGATGCCCCAGTCACCGCCGCCCATCAGGTGGGATTTCAGGAGCCTCAGCGTGTCATAAAGACAGTGCATAACGGTGAGGACTCCAGCTCCGATGGTGACGGGCCAGGGCGGTAGCCGGCTGCGGCTGCCGTCCCGGGTCAGTGGAGGCTGCACTGCTGCGGCGTCAACTTTGAAGAAGCCCCAAGTAGTCGCAGCAGCCCTAGTACCGACCACAATGGTGCGAGGTCGGGCCAGCCTCACCCGAGAGCACACCTCCGTGCCTCGGACATACCTCCCGGGGGCCGCCCAAGGTCTGTCGACCCCTTGAAGGCCTTGCCAGAAGGGGAAGACGCCTTAGGTCATCTAAGACGAGCCCGGGTTCACCTACCCCTTGAAGGCCTTAGCTCCCCGGGGGCCCCCAGGAGAAGCCGCGCAGGACCTGATCCAGCGTGAAGATAACAACCTCGTCGACGAGACTCGGCTGTAGATAACACCCCACAACGCAAGGTCTCGGCTGATGCTCTAAGCACTACTGCCAAAGAACCGAACGCGTCAGGGACCTGCAGAAGGGCAATCTGGTGTCGCGGCATGCTCTTTCCCGAGAAGGACCCATAAACTCTACCCCAGCAGGGAAGGTCCCTTCCGAATCACGAAAGCTGCCGCCCCAGGTACACATGCCTTTCAACCGAGTGTGGGATCCGTTCCAAAATCCTTGGTATGGAGCAACACTGTAAGTCCTACTCCCCGAGCATCAGTCGAACAGGGTTATTCCCTTCTGTAGTGAATCCCATAGAATTTAGGAACAGAGCTTGTGGCAGCTAAGTCTCAAGGGACGGTACAGGACTACGTCCAGTTTAGCCTGGTTCCGACCCTAAGCGCGTAGAGTCTTGCTTCCCTTGTAGACGAGGCGGAATATTGCCTCCATGTACAGCCAGAATTCCACCTATGGGCATGAACATAGAAACCTGTTCTACTTAGCTCTCTCTCATGCGCTCATTTAAATTATGCATTAATTTTTATGATCGCACTATCTATGTATGTTCATCGTACATCTAGCTCCCCCTCTCCCGCGCTCATCCATAGTCAGCATTCGCTATCCTACCGAGGGCGGCCGCGCTTGAGGCACCTGCCGATGGCCGAGTGAGTCTCTCGGGCCTCCCCCAGTCAGGTGTTGTGGTGCCAGTTGGTCACCTCCAGGAAAGGCCTGCGTTGTGCATGGGGGGTCCAGGGTGCGTATCCAGCTTAGCAGGCCATGAGCCCAAAGCATGTGCATCCTGCCCTCCGGAGGTACAGGGGAGTACAACCGCTTTGCCTGGTCATGAACCCAAAGCACGTGCACTCTGCTTCCCCAGCGCATGGCCCGGTACTAGGGATCGGACAACCGTACCCGGACCTCGGAGGGAGCCGGAGCTCCGGCGCCTCGAGCACAGAATTGCCCAAGCCCCGTATAACGGATCAGGATCGTAAGGCGAATGAGACTAGGAGACGGGAGGGGAGGACCCCCCGCGGAGAATTACGTTTCCTCTGCCTGTGTGCAGGACCTCCAGGTTACGGCAACGGGGACTGCATGAAGCGGGGGGAAAGGAGCTATCAACTACTCCGGCCTAGGACTGGAAGGACCGGGTCCCGCCCCTTCAGCAGGGGCGAGGCCCGAAGGCCCCACGTGTCCAGCGGGCCCGGAGCTCTCGCCTTCCCTGAGGGGGGCTCCGGACTCGCCACGTGGCAGGCGGAAACCGGACCCCCCCCCCAGTGGGAGGGCTCCGAGAGCCCATACGTGTCCAGCAGGGCCAGAGCTCCCGCCTCCTAAGGAGGGGCTCCGGACCCGCCACGTGGCAGGCAGACTTGGAGCTCCCCATAGGGCGAGATCCGGAGACCCCCGGGGGCCCCTAACACAGTTAGGACCCGGGGAAGGTGTCTGTGCAGAGCTCCGAGATTGGAAAAGGCCTCTGAGTACCTTGCGGAGCTAAGGACTCAGTCAGGCAAAGCCAAGAAGGAGAGAAAAGGCATCACAGACATAAATATCTAAAAGAGTCAAACTATGCGAGGCTCCATGAGCTGGACTACAGACTCGATAAAAAAGGAGAAACAAGTCCTAAGGACCTCCTGGCTCCCGCCGGAACCTTGCGGCTACAAGGGCAGCCACATCCTCGACTTCAGCCCTGGCAGCTTCCTCCCGCTCCCCGGCTGGGCCCTTTCTCGCTGGTTCTAGCGAGAAAGAGGGGACGCGGCTCTTGAAGCATGCCAGCACATGTGAGGCGACCTCTAGGGCTAGGCCGCGTTCCTCGGCCTCAAGCTCGCTGGAGACCACCGAGTCTAGCCTGTCCAGCTTGGCGCCGATCGACTCCAGCGCGGGGATCACCTCCGCCACCTTCAACGCAGGAGCCGCGGCCCTCACCGGACTGAAGCCAAGAGGGATCAGGGCAGACCCCGCTCGATCCACGAAGCTCAAGACCGCAAGAGCCTCGGAGGACAGCAAGGCCAAGAGATCCTCCACCTCGCGGCGGGCTGCCTGCAGGGCCTCTAGGTTCCTCTCGGAGCATTCCTTCTCCTTGGCCGCCAGGGAGCTCTCCCGAAGGTGGAGAGTCTTGGCGAGCCGCTCCAACTCAGAAGCCTTGAAGTCGGCGGCCAACTCCCGTTCCAAGACCGCCCGACGTTCGCGGGAGACCTGTTCCTCCCTCAGGTCGAGGTCTGCCTTCAGAATCTCTAGCTCCTCGATTCGAGCTCGGAGGTCATCCTCACCCGCCGCCAGCTGTGCGGCGACCCTCTCCGCCTCGGCCGCCGTGGAATGCTCCCGTTCCTCAACGGCGAGTCTACGGCGCTCCATACGCTGCCGTATCTCCTCAGCGGCAGAGAGGCTCTCCTCGGCCCGGGCGTGTGCCTCCAGGGCCTCCCTGTTGATCCGCCGTGATTTGGCGTCAATACGGTTGACAGCACGCTTCAGCCGGTCGAGGAGCACTTCCCTGAAGTCGAGCAACTCCTGCCTGGAGTCGAGCTCGCTTTCGACCTTCGCGGTCCGCTCCCGCAAAAGGTTCCCCCAAGTGAGGAGGCGATCCCGTTGAACTGTATACTCCTCCCGCACATGACCTAGTGCAGCCAAGACCTGCCGGACGCTCATCTCGGCAAGCGAGAAGGCATCTGCCAGGGGCAACGGAGCAACAGAGGCCGGGGCAGTTCCCCCGACCTCCTCCATCACCTCGTCCTCAAGAGGAGTCGATGCACCAGCAACCAAGACGAGACGCCGGTCAGGAGAAGCTGGCACCGGGACTCGGGCAGCCGGACCTGCCGGGCCCTCTTTAGCTTCTGGCTTCTTGATCTGTGGAGAGGGGCGAGCCGGGGAAGGCGGCGCTGGAATAAAGGCCGGGCCGCCTGGTGCAGGGTCGACCTGCGCCGGCTTGGGGGCCACGGCGGCCATCTCGGCAGGAAGAGATGACGCCGCCGCGGAGTCCAGGCACACCGGAACAGGAGAAGCCCGCGCTGGCTTGGGGGCCGCGGCAGTTGTCCCGGGCTTCGAGCGCAACGGCACAGAGTCCCCGCTAGTCGGGGATGGCCGGGAAGCGCGGACACTCCAGCGGGCTCTGAACCCCTACTTCCGAGACGGGGTAGGACTCCCAGAGCCCGCTGCCGTCACTGACGGCCACTCCGCAGTCGCTGGAACTAGCGGAGCAGGGGACGCCACAGAAGCTCCCCTCAACGCATCAGCCCGGGGCCTCTTTGAGTCGCCACCGGAAGGAGTTCCAGGCACTCCAGATTCCTGACTTGGCACAGACGCCGCCGCTGGAGGAGATCGAGCGCGCTTCTTCTCTGGTGGCGGGTTGGAGGCCATGGTGAGGGAGGACTTAAGGGAAAGAGGGCAAAAGCACAAGACTCCAAGAAGAAACGCAGGGAGGTGCGAAGGGAAGCCGCGATGCGGGTAAGATCCCCTCTAAAAACCTTCCTAGGTGCAATTCCAGGCGATTCGGAACTCTTCGAATACACCGCATCGGCAACCGCTTCGGCTCCTAGACCGAGCGCCGATGACAGGTGGACCCAAGCCGCCCAACTGAAGCGGTGGGCCAAGGAGTCAGTCTCCTGAGAAGATGAGCCGGCAAGGCACTTCGGCGGTTCCCGAAGAAAGCGCCGCAACATGCAGAAGTGGCAGTCTTTGGAACCGCCGCAGTAAAAGCAGCCATCAAGTGGGCGCACGCTCCCACGATCCTGCGACCGTTCGTGCTCCGGCAGCGGTCAATGCGGGACTTAGAGAAAGTGCACGGATCAGAAGAGACGGCGGTCCCACCTCGGGCTCGCTATCTCCCCCGAGGTGGGCCCGGGGGCCACTGTCGGTACCTGAGATATGGGGTACCCCCGCGCACAGAGGAAAATGCCTAAGGAACTCGCCCTTCTCCGCAGGGGGAGCTCCGAAGGCGCCACGCGTCCGGCGGGGCCGGACCTCCCTCTCCTCAGAGGAGAGCTCCGGGCCCGCCATGTGGCATACAGAAGACGGACCTCCCCCTCCGCGGGCGAGGGGTCCGAAGGTGCCACGTATCCGGCAGGGCCGGACCTCCCTCTCCTCAGAGAGGAGCTCCGGGCACGCCACGTGGCCGACAGAAGCCGAACCTCCCCCTCCGCGGGGAGAAGTCGGAAGGCTCCACGTGCCCCGCGGGGCCGGACCCTCCTCTCCTCTGAGAAGGGCTCCGGGCCCGCCACGTGGCCAGCAGAACGGCGCTGCCTGCCCCCAAGCGATAGGCAGCGGGCGTAAAGACGCCCCATACCTTGCCCGTACAAGGTATTCAAGGCCCGTGTCTTCCCAAGACGCGGAGACGCGGAGCACGCCTCTGTCAGGTGCCGTTGTGCCCAGTCGCATCACAGACTGGCGCGCGGTGTCAGAACCTGCCAGCCAATAAATGCAGCGACAAGACATCCCATGCCGCCCCCGCCGTCATCATCCGCTACGACTAGCATGCGGCATGGGCAGGGCTGCAAGACGAAGACTCAGAAGCCTTCGCCAGAGACAACTACCGGCATAACTGCAGATACGGTAGATAACAGTCAATCTCCCCGGGACCACCTGTTGGGTTGCGGGCCCCCTTGTAAGCCACCCGAGTCTTGGACTATAAAAGGCTCGGGTAGGCGACGATATCAAGGGTTCGCACCTCTGCAACTCATACGCCAGCCATTCACACCCAACCTGTAACTCACCCCCAAGCTCAGGACTCCGGCCCTGAGCAGCAAGCAATACAGCGAGCTCCATAGCTTGCCATGGACGTAGGGTTTTACGCTCCGGCGGCCTGAACCACGTAAAACTCACCGTGTCAAGCTCTTACTAACTCGTCCATCCGCGCAAGCTCTCCGCAAGGGACTAGCCCCACCGAAAAAAGAACCTCCGCGGGCTGCCCAGTGCAGGCCCGGGGAAAGTGTTGACCGAACACTTCGACACCCTCGTTAGTCAACAAACAATTATAATCTTTGTCGCATAGCCGAGATATGGACAAGAGATATAATCTAATGAATCAACATGTAAAACTTGAGAAAGAGTGTGTTGAGGTGGTATAGCTATTTTATTGGTTCCGAGTACTCTTCCTTGACTATTATCACCAAATAATATACCTTCACTTGGATCCTCATTTTCTTCATATTCCACAAACATTTTATTTTCTCCAGTCATGTGGTTGGTGCATCCGCTATCGAGCACCCATTTAGATCCACCGGAGGAGTGTGCCTACAGAACAGATTTATGCCTTGGTTTTAGGAGTATGCTTGCTTGGGTCCTTTGATGTTAGTAACAAGACATTTAGGCACCTACACACAAGATTTTGGACTCTTGTGGAGTGGCCCAACATACTTAGCATAAACATGATTAAATTTATTTTCATAAGAACATATGAGGCATCAAAACTATGGATTATGATATGATGTTCAATTTTGGCTTTTTCAAGTGAGGCAGGAATATGTTTGTTGTTCACGACTTGATTTGAGCTTTCTTTGACAAATTCAATCCATTTCTTGTTATTCTAAGGGTTTCTAGCAATTTGCTTTTCACCTTTAGAATATCCAAGACCATCCTTGACATTGGGGATCTAGTAACCGAATATGGACTACGTGCATATTTGATTTTCTCCTTATAAAAAATGCCACCTTTGAGTGAATGTTTGTCTTGTGTCACTTTAAGCTCATTATTTAAGTCAAGAACCAAGTTAGCACAATTAAATGTCTTGAGTGGAATAGACATGATATTTCAGGATGGTGAACTCTTAGAGGAAGAGGGAGCACTCTACTTGAGTGGTTCAATTTGTACTTGAAGAGTCTTGTTAACTTTAGTCAAGTTAACAAGTTCATCCTTAAGTACAAAGTTCAAATCATTAAGATTTGAGCAAGTTTCCTTGCTCAAAGCTAGCTCACGCTCAAGTGCTTCACACTTCTCTTTTTCGAGTTCAAGAGCTTTTTCATCCTCATATATATCTCCTTTTGAAGGATGAGCATATATTCTTGTCGGTTGATAAGTTCTCCCTTTTCAAAGATCCCATCCTACAGAAATTTCATTTTAGCAAGTGCACTTTTACTTATATTTTTAAGCATGTTTTCATTTTCATCGTTACTATCAAAATCATCATCATGAAGAGAAGGTAAAGAGGAAGGTTTAGATTTAACCTTTTTATTGCCTTCCTTAGCCATAAGTCAAGTGTGGTTCGAGTCCTTCCATCCTCCCAAGTTTGGAAAGAGAGTGGTCTTCATGGAAGGCTTCTTGATGGCAATGGTTGCCATCCCATCTTCATCCTTGGAGGAGGACTCATCGTTTGAGTCCCACTCCTTGCCAATGTGTGCTTGGCCCACTTGCTTCTTCTTCTTGAACATTTTCTTGTCTTGTGGCTTATATTGTTTCTTCTTCTTGTTGTTCTCCTCATATTGGCAATCAATCACAAAGTGTCCATATTCGCCACAATTGTAGCAAGGTTTCCAAGCTTTGAACTACCCTTTGTCTTTGTTCTTGCATTTATTTGTGTTGTCACCTCTTCTTCTCCTCATCATGCACTTGAACTTTTTGATGAAGAGAACCATTTCTTCGTGGTCCATATCGGTGCTTACATCATCGATGTATTCATCATCTTGCTCCTCATGGGCTTCTTTTCCTTTTGGTTTGCATGTCGCTTTGAGTGCGACTTCCTTCTTTTTGGAAGAGGTGAGCTCAGCAAGACTCTTCACATATTGATCTTCCTTCTCCATCATCTTGTGATTGATGATTTTTCTGAATAGCTCATGCAGAGTCATTTTGCAGAACCCCGGGATTTCTTGGGTCATGGAGCACAAAGTGATGTTCCTTGGCATAAAAGCTCGAATCATTCTTTTGACCACTTCAAGGTCAGTCCACTTTTTGCTTCAATAGGCTCTGCTTTTATTGATGAGAACCTTCATGCGATTGTACATCTCTTGGTGACACGACCCCACGGTCTTGTCGAGCCAGGATCACGCTGAGGGGTGCTGAGTTGCACAGCACCGGATAACACAAATCAAAGGTACAAAGCGGAAGCAAAGTTTTATTACATAAACAGGTTTATGAACATTTTTACAACAAAATATGTTCAGTCTACACTCACGGGCGTAGACTACGCATCGAGTTCACGTTCAGCCCGTGAACGTGTCCCCGCTAGCATGCACACACACTAACACAGCGGCGTGCACGACTCCCACTGGACGGGGTTCCCCTCCTGGGGTTCCGTCTCCTTCTCGGGAGTTCCTTCCTCATAGAACCCTGCAAAAGCTTCAAACACAAGCAGTGAGCACGAAGGCTCAGCAAGACTGACCCGTCTATCCTAAACATGAAACTTCTACATGAGGGGTGATAGGTTACATGAGGTAGAAATCATTTGCAAGGACTCGCCTAATTAGTGGAACCTTACTTTCAAGTTTTAACAGCAGGTTGTGGTGAACCTTACGCTAAGGCACATGAGAGAGCCGCAATCAAACAAGAAACGCATTTCTATCATGTACTTTGCCCAAAGTTTGAAAAGAACTTTAGTTAGCTCTAGACTACGGCAAATCATTAACAATCAAAGTCCATCTTTCAATCAGCAACATTTTAACATGTATCTCACGTGTTCTTTCTACGTCACGGTACAATGAACAAGTGGTACTCACTTACCGTGAGGGACGGCGATTATAATCGATTTACACCTGATGGGTTACCCGAATAACCCGTCGTGTACGCCCGTACTCGATGTTGCCTACAACAACCATCACGAACGCCGTACGCAACCACCTTTCACCCGTAAGCCAAATATTGAACCGGTCCCATCGTCCCGAGCAAGAGGTCTCTGCACGCGCATCTCAGTGCCGCCAGCCGATTTACACCTCAATCTCTCAACCTACCCTCTGAACGACGGGCAATGCCTCAATACCCAGCTACCCGAGTTACATCGGTTTCCCGGTTCCCATATAGCCGGTAGGTCTTCTGTACTATTCTATCTTGTTCAACAGGCCCGCACACAGCTCGGTCCTCAATCGACACAAGTGGAGCTATAGCACACAGGCCTCGAAGTCCTGCTGCCCTTACTCTCCGCTCGGTCCCATTTCTCTTGCCATGTGTTTCATTTGCTAGTCTTACCCGAGCGATGTGCCTCTAGCCTATTCTCTTGGGTCCTCGAAGACTCTAATGCAAGAATTAATGGTACTCAAGTAAGTTCTCAAAACAGTAAAAATTTGTAAAGAGGTTAATGCAAACCGGAGCTAACCTTGCTGCTCTTGGTCGTAGGCTAGCTGCTCCTCAGAAGTAATGAAGTCTAAGACTTCGGGTTCCTCCTCGACCTTAGCGACTACATGATATAGCAAGTACATGTATTAATTTAAATGCATTTGAATTGAATTTCAACTTTTGAAGTTTATAAGTCTCACTAGACAGAACCAATGACTCTGAAATTTTTATTGTGGCTTGTTTACAACCTAAACAGAGACTTGGTTAAGTTTTAGTTGCAGCAAAGCTCATTTGAGCTCTCCACAAATAATTATGTCCTTGACCTTAATTGGAACTCTTAGGCTTTTCTAGGAATTTTCATGGAGCAAGCCATGACTTTCTGAAAACTAGATTTTCAGAGAGTTCTAATGGAGTTGGTCTCACTTAATTTGAAGGTTCCTAGATAAATATATGAGCTAAATAATTTCAGAGAAATTCTGAAAATGTTTCTGGACATTTTCTATTTTCTCTGGAACAGTTTCATTAATCACACCATTAGGTGGACCAAACTAGCTCAAATGGATCTGAAATTTTTATGGTAGTTCAGGGATATTTTGGTGAACACCCCAGCAAAATTTCAGACTTTTCCTCCAAAGGATTCTCCAGTTAAAATTCCAAACATTTTAATGTTTGAAGAATTAATTCTGGAGAAATAAGGATTTTCATGAAGTGAAACTTGATTTGCTGGAACGTACTCAGAGAGCTGAATCCAACAAAATTTGGTTCACTCGATTTGGAGTTTCCTAGCCCAAGTTATGAGGATTCGAAGTTTGAACGAAATCTGAAAATCGGGAAAAGTTTAAATCTGCCGGTGGGTCCATGGGGACATGTGTTGGGTGCTGGAGCGATGGAACACCGGGGTCCATGGAGTTTTTGCGCGCCAGCACACCGGATCCGAGCCGCAGAATGGTCCCAGATTTAAATCCGAGCCGCTGACACATGGGCCACCCGGCTTCGTCTACCTCCCGACGCCCGCGTTCGGCCGCCGCGACACCTCGCGGGAGAGCTCGTCGACAGCCTCTATGGTGCTCCAAACTTCATGATTCTGGCCGCCCCTGCCTAAGTCCACTCGGGGAACATGATTCCGGGCTCAGTTCGTCCTGAAAACGGCCGGCACATGGTCTGCGATGAGCAACAGCTCCGAAAGGACTTCGGCCGTGTCGGCCGACCTCCCTAGCACCCCAACCGACCGAGCAAACGTCCGGAAAGCATCAGTGGTCCCTCAGTAACCTCGGCATGGGCTCGAAGCAGCTCGCGGGAGGTCCAAAGTAGGCTCCTACCATGCGCCCAATGCTTCCCGCAGGATCCGCCGTCGGCGAGCTTCGAAATACGCCGGGTACAGGGGTTCTCAAGCTAAGTGTTGTGAAGGCAACTTGTGCGCTACCAAGTCTAGTCTGTGTAGGAACAGATTGAGACCCTCTAACCTTTCCTAGAGCATGAATTTGACAGAAGCGCACCCGAAGGTCGGTCTCTACCGAGAAAGGGGAAAACTGGAAATTCACCGCTGGCGATCAAGACCTCGGGCGGTGGCTCGTGGGTGAGCAGCACCGGTCACCAACGCGTCCAGGGACGCCTTAGCTCAGGCGTGACAACCTTCCGGTTGGGCTGTCAACAGGAGCCCGAAGTGCGGCGGGCTTAGGTCACTGAACGGAACATTCGGTATAGCCGAGATCACCCGAGTTCAGCCGATTTCTAGCGACGGGGAAGAAGAAGGAAGGTTCCTATTGCCTTGTCGCAGCTCTGGAGGGAGCGGGGAGGCTGTGATCATGGCTCTCCGATCGGTTCCGAGCGGCGGAGGGAAGAATTCCGGTTCTGTGTTCTTGCGAGGGGGAGAACGGGTGAGGAGACCTCGGCAGAAGCGAGGAGCTCCTTAAGAAGGCTCAGAACCGCCCTGCGCCCGCGCGTGGCCAAGCAGCTGGTGCCGCGGCGGCCTGCCCTCGATGGCGATCGCTGCTGAAGCCCGAAGATCCGAGTGAGAAAGTTTTCAGTCGGTTGGATCACTTCAGTGGCTGACATGTGGGTCCCCTTCCCTTTTTAACCTCTGAACTTAACTCCATATTACTGTTGTAAACAGTAATCCCCACAATGCCCATGGTTATTTGAATTATTCACCCCTGAGCCATTTGAATTGGTTAGAAATCAAATTGGGTTTGGTTTGACTAGGTTTCAGCACATATTCAGTTTGAAATTCAAATAAAGTTTGAATTTGCTACACTTAGCTCAAGTCAAGATCAACTCCAAATGGAGTGAAGATTGGTGTGTGAGGTCACAAAAATGTGCTGAGTAAGAATATGCCTCCAACTTTTGAATTCATGGGATAAAAACAGTTTGAATTTGAAATTGACTTCAAACTACCCTCTTTCTAGCTATACCCAAAAGGACCTCAAAAAAGGTTTTGAATTTGGGTGAAACTTGGCATGGACATTCCTAGCAAGGTGTAGGAGTTTTTCATATGCCCATCCCATATATGATGTATGTGAGAAATGCCACTTTTCATTTTGTGAGTTTGTTCTCTAATTAGCATGTTGATGGTGGTTACTTGCTCTTCAAATGTTTTCATCAACTTTCTTCAAATGAGGTGTGTGTGTGGTGATGAACACTTTAAATATGTGTCAAAAACTGAGGCCTTTACACTTGGGGAGTTTCATCATCCTCGATGGCAAATCTCTCTAGCCCCCCCCCCCTCAATCATCTCAATTTTGGCTTCGCAGACAGAGCGATTTCCTTCATGTTCAGTCTTGAGGGTGTCCCATATATCTTTGGTGACTTCGAGTCCATCCACCTTATTGATCTCCTCCCAGCTCAGTGATGAGGTGATCACCACAACATCTTGTGCATTGCGGTGGACAACTGAGCTTGCTCTGGGGTGAGCTCATCGTCGGTGTCAAGGATACCTAAACCTGTACACATAATATGCCAAAGACATGGGTTCAAGGAAATGAGATGCATCTTCATATTATGCTTCCATATTGTGTAATCATTTCCATCAAAATGCGGAGTCTTCCCCATGGGAATAGACAGATAATGATTGTTAGAATTAAGACGCTCGTAATTAAAAGGATATCGGGAGTAGTCTTGATGACCACTCCCCTTTTGCTTGTCATCTTCCTTTTTGCCCCTTTGGCTCATGAGTTCCTTCCTTAGACGTGCCTTGAGCTGGTGGACTTCTTCATCATCATGCTTGTACTCCTTGAGCATGTCGAACATCTTAGTGTCTTGAGATGTTTTGTCGGTGGGCTTTTGTGGAATTTCGTTTTCCTTCTCGTTGGCCATCGTCTCTCCAAACGATTAGTCTCCTGATGGAGAGTCCGGCTCTTATACTAATTGAATGTTCCTAGAGGGGGTTTGTATGCACTTTGCACTCCTTGAAAACTTAACTCAGAGATGTTTAATTTTAGAGTACAGACTAGTCCGGTGTCACTGCGGACTAGTCCTTGGTTCAACAGCACAGTGATCAAGGTTGAACCTTTTTGTGTTTTCTTCAAATTTATTGCAGCAGAAAGTATGCAACTATTTTAATAACTTTAACTAGTATTTAGGAGAACAAAATAACACGTGGATTACAAGATTAATGAAAATCACAAGTATGATCAAGTTAATACCTAGCTAGGGATCTACGTCCTCATTGAGGAGCTCACACAGAGCCGGGTCTTAACCAACCCTTCCCTCGTCAAGTCACCACCAAGGCCGACTTGATCTCCACTATCAAACGGGGTAATCACAAAGTTTGTTGGGCTTCCTCACAAGTTGAGGACTCCCATAAGTTTACAACAAATGGAAGATCAACACACTCTAAAATTATACAGTAATCAAAAGGAGTGTGTGAGAGAAATCAAACCAAGAGCTCAATGGAGATGAAATCTTCCCTCTCCCTTTTCCAATCTCCCAAATCCCAAGAATTTGATCTTTAGGGCTTTAGAATGTGTGGAGAGGAGTTTTTTCGTGCTCTTGGATGCAGTGGCGGCGCTAGGGCTCGTGTGTGTTAAAAAATGAGTTGGTGTCCCTTTTTATAGAAGTTTCCGTTGGGATCTAAGGAGTCGGACTAGTTTGTTGTCAACACCGGACTAGTCATGTGTTCTTCTTTCAAATTGTGTTCGGCTGCCAGTTGTGTTTAAATGAGTTAAACCCTAGTTATACAGATTAGTTCGTATGACATTGGACACACAGAGAGGGCTTGTCTATATGAATATGGACTAGTCTGTGTCGCACGGACTAGTACGGTGTGACATTGGACTAGATCGATGTCACACAGAGGAGGGTATGTTGTTGGAAATCGGACAAGTCTGGCTGCACCGGGCTAGTCCTTTATGAGACGGACTAGTCCGATGTCACACAGAGAGGTTTTCTCTGTGGAATATTGGACATATCGTGGACACCGGACTAGTCCGTTATTTTGGAGTGTGTGTTTTTCACTCATCCTCCCTGCACTACCGTTGAGCTCTTAGAGGTGTTTCTCACACACACTCTAGACTTAAACTACGAGGCTAAGCTTTCTCCTTTAGTTGGGTTTTTTCAATCATGATCCTTCTTTTCCCATAAAAGCCACCTTTTTAACTTTTTGTTTTATTCTCCTTTTCCTTCATGTGACCTGCTATCACTTAGCAAATTTTGATTAGTTCTTCACATGCTTGCCATCGATCTTCCAAAACCCACACGGGGATGCCTAGATGCACTTACAGCTTTACACACACGGGTACAAAACCATCCCTTCCAACACTTACAAAGTCATAGTTGGTGAGGTCCCGACCTGTGAGGCATCTAATGTCGTCGTGTTGGAGGTCTGATGACTCGGCCATCGCCACACAAGATAAGTTATTAGCTTCAATCACTTCTACTTCATCACAAGCTCATCAAATAAGACATTGATGAAGTGTAGATGACACACACCCGTCGGCATGGATCCCATCTCGTCCAAGGAGTAGGTTGTACCCGCTTCTCATGTTGACAACAAAGAAGGTCATGGGTGTTGTCTTGCTTCCTCGGGTGAGTTCCATGGACAACACCCCTCTAGCGTCTGTTGGGTTTCCAGCAAACCCACTTAACGTCGTGTTGGTGTTGATAGGATCATTCTCCTGGTAGCCAAACCTTTCAAACATGTTCACGGGCATGATGTTCGGCCCAGCTCCTCCATCGACCAACATGCGTCCAACTGATGTTCCATCGATGTATCCTCAGATGTAGAGAGGCTTCATGTGCCGACTAAGCTGTTCTGGCTTCTCAGAGACCACGTTCTTCGCTCCTAGATCAAGCTCGGCCACCTCAACCTCCGGATGCAAAACTCATCCGGTAAATGGAGCACCACTGACCTGGTTTTCATCCTTGCCCGTGAAGTCTCCTTCTATCTCGTCGTTTCCAGCTTCCTCTAGAGCAATCCTTTTCTCCTTCCAGGTCTTCTTAGTGATCATTGGTCGTGCTTGATTGAATCAATGATCCATTTGCTCCTCCTTCTTCCCAGCAAGATCCAGAGCCCTCAGCCGTCGCACACACCATTAAGGTTCTAGCTTCGTCCCGAGAGCTACTGCCTTGATCATGCATTGTTTCACCCCCTCTAGCTTCACATCCCATCTGCTGAGCCGTGTTGAAGCTGTTCTAGGCTGGTCGGTTGATGCCTTAAGTTCTTGTGGCTGTGCACATACGACCAGCCTTTGTCCCTCGTGCTTGGGTGTTGGCATGATGCCTGGTCCGACGATGACTCTTCCCTCAGGAGACATCAACCGAGAACGTTTGATAAGGGGCCCTAGATCAGCCTTGGTTATCTCGGTTTTGCTTGGACCAGCATCCTTCTTAGTGTTGGAGCTGCCGACTTCGTGCTGTTTACCCAAGCCTTGTATTGTGAGCTGACCTTCATTCCCCGAGTTATTAGGGACCAATTCATCTTGGATCACACAAGGTACCGATCCAATCATCAGCACTTGGTGCCCCATTCACGTGTTTTTCTTGGTTTGGCTCTCACCAGCATGTCTCTAGGATGGGATGGAAGAACTAGTGCTCCCTAGTGGTTTTTGCCTCGGTTTGCATGTGTTGGCACGGCTTCCTTGCTTACCCGACTGCTGCTTCACCACCCGGGCTCCCCGAGCCTCTCGGAAGGGCATTTTTCCTTGGAAAACCATCGCTTTTCTCACGGTACCGATGGTTCCCAGCCCGTGCCCCCCGAGCCCCTTGGGAAGGCTGTTTTCCTTGGGAAATCATTGGCTTCTCGGTGTATTGATGACTACCAAACCCGGTTCTGTCGAGAGTGCTTCCAAGGCATCGGTTGGAGGTGATTACGAACTCGTTGCTCTTGCCATCTTTCAACCTATGGAAGACACTCTTCCATGGCTTCCTTCTAAGGTACTTGGCGATCAAATACTCTGAGGACGGCTTGAATTGGGTGGTCTTCCTTGGCTCATTGAGCTTTCATTTGCCAAACTCAGGGTTCTCGGGTTTGATCATCTTCTCTCGTAGATCATTAGACACAATCACATTCATTCCTTTGGTTGTGGATGCCTAATCGGTTCTCACAAGGATCATCTTCCCTTTGAAGTTCACCATGTTGATAAGGAAGGGGCTAGCGTCAAGCTTCGTCTGGTGGCTATCATCAAGTGTCAACCGGCCATCGTTGAGAGCCGATTGTACCTGTCGATGAAATGAGTTGCACTCGTTAGTTGAATGAGAGTAAGAGTCATGCCAGTTACAATAGTGTTTTTTTGCTAGCTGCTCGGGTGATTGGATAACATGGCTGCTCTTGAGCTTGATCACTTATTTTTGCAAGAGAACGTCGAAGAGCTTGTCACACTTTGTTACATTGAAGGTGAACTTTATCTCCTCCTTCTTCCCGGGGCTGGGCTTCAGGAATGTGCAAGCCAGGGGCTTGATGTGAAAGCCCAGTTTTAAGCGGTTGGTGTAGCATCCAAGAGGTGGAGGAAATTCAAATTTTTTAGAACTTTTTGGTAACTAGTCATATACATATGATAATAGTGCAAATTCAAGCCTGAGCTTGCCACTTTGTTCCAAATAATTCAAAGAGCCCTCATGCAAAATTCCATAATTTTGGAAGCATGTATGCTATTTAATTCAAGGGTGACATCAAAAACCAATGGAATTTGAAATTTTAATTTGGAATCAAACCAAACTGGATCAAATGCAGCATTTAAGTCCAAAATTGAAGTCTACATATTTGACTTTGCTTCCCTGCAAATATCTAGGATTTTTTGAACAAAGTTTGGTGGTAGGATTGAAAGATCAGAAACAGTAAGAGGGGAAGAGAGATGATGACACGTGGGACCATCTGGTCAGTCACTCACCGAGCACGTCGGTTTCCGTTTTCTCTCTATGGCCGCCACCGCGATGGAGCCTGCGTGCCACGGCGACGTCTCTGGCTTGACGCTGAAGTCACCGTTTCCCCGTTGTGTTCACACTTGAGCTGAGCGTCACAGCTCTGTCGTCATCTCTGCTCACTCGGTGAAGAAAACACGCAAACCTCCTCTTTTCTTGCTGCCGGTCTAAAAACCGCGGCTCCTCTGCTCTCCACACGCTAGACCTGGCGTTCTCTGGCTTAGCAGGGTCGTCGGCGGTACAGGGTGCGACTGTCCAGCCTAGGAGCAGCCGTGTTTCCTCTCCAGCCGTGATCACCTTCTATTTCTTCCGAGCTACCGCAAGAACTGAAGCCCATCTACTCGGAAATTTGGTTCCAAGGTGAAGTTATAGTCTAATTCTTTAGCTCGATGCTTCTACACAACCTAGCGCAGCTCCTCGACGCAAAACCATCGGAAACCATCGAGAAATGAAGCCGTAATCCGAGTTTTCCTGGCCGCCGATGCGCAACCCTAGCCGCACTGTCGAGCTAACCTTTGCACGGATTTTTACCCATTTTAGGATGCAAAAACGTGGTCCACACATCACCCTGGTGCTCGTGGTGCTCTCCCCAACCGGAATACCCTTCTCCCATGCGAGAACGATGGCACCGTGGTGGAGTTTGCCTGTGCCGCCATCGGGGAGGTATTTCCGGCCACCTAGCGTCACCACCGGCCTTTCCAGATTGTTCCTCGTCGATTTTTGGGAACAGGCGGGGAGATTTGAGCCGTTTGGGGCACTGGGCAGCCTTTCCGGCGAGTCGCCGCCGCTGCTCCGGCAAGGGTATCGCCCGGGCGCGAGGAAGACGACGGAGGGGTGTGGCCCACCTGTCGGTGTCTCAGCTCAGGCACTGGATCAGGTGTGGCTGCACTGGTTAACTCCGTAGCCCCGGTGTTGCCACAATTTCACTGGCCCGATTTAAAACAGTGGGCCCGGTTGCAATTATTTGAAGTTTTCTATTAGCAAACAATTCCAGAAATTAGCTCATCTTCTAAATTCAATTATGCCTAGTAGATGTGCTCCAAAAATTCCAAATAAAAATTCTGGTAGAACCCTCAGATGCTTACCTTTGTAGTGATGAAATTTTCTAAACATGAAAGTCTCAATATTTCTGTAATTAATTCCTTTGAGCTAATTGCTTTAGAAATTAATTACTACTGCTCCTGTAATGGGAAAATACCCAATTTTGGGCAGGACACTTCAAATAACCTTGACCATCAGTAATAATTTCATGTCCAGTAGGCTGTACTTACTGGGTCAAACAGTCTTCTAATGTTTAGCCATCATTGAAAATTCCCCAAAATAAACAGAAACATTTTTAGCATTTCATATCAACTTCAAAATTCCATTTCTCTCTGTAGGCAGCTCGAAAAATTATGAAACAAATTCTGTTAGAACTAGGGAGACCTGCTCTAATTAGATATTTCACTGTTAGCCATGTCAAAACTTCAGATTTGGGATCAAACTTTAGAGAAGGCTTGTACTTGTGGGAATTTTGGAGACTACAAGCTTCCATGAAACTTCTCCAAATTTTACTCAGATCATCCTTAGAGTATCCATTGGAAAAATCCCAAAGCCAATTAAGAAACCTTAGTAGCAGTAGCTATTAATAGGAGTTTCTTTCTTATAAATCATTAGCACTTATACATATATTTTGTTGCATCTCATATATTGACCGAAGTTGAGGACACTCCGGAGCCGTTGGAGGTCCTTCCACCAGAAGCTAACTTTCTGTATAACTCGCAACCAGGCAAGCCCCGGTTTGCATTTAATTACCTTTTGCAAAGTTTTCATTTGTATCACTTATGTCTTGGGTGAAATGCTTGCATTAGAGTATGGTGATTGAAACCCCACTTGCATGTCTTTTAAATCCAATGGAGGGTTGGGTAGTTTACAACTCGACTAGAAGAGAATGCCATGCTAATGTTCTTAGGATCTCGGTAGTAGTCGAGTGGTTGGAATCTACTCACGAGATAGGAAGTTTATCACATGGGTTAGAAAGAAAGAAAGAATGGCTTAAGGATGAGAAATTGAGACACAGCAGAGGTGATAGGATGCAGTGAGCATAGGTCTCACGTGCGTAGCCATGTTGTGTCGGTTGAGGACCGAGCCATGTGCGACCCTGCTGGACAAGTTTGAACAGTACCAGATGCATACTGGCATATGGGAACCAGGAAACCAATGTAATTGGTTAATCTGGGTGCCAGGGCTTACCCAACTGTTTTATAGGAGTGGGTTGAGGGTAGCAAGGTGTAAATCTGCCGGTGGGCACACACACGCTCCACGTGGGGACCTCCTGCCCGTTATGGATGGACCGGTTCGGCATTTGGGTTTCCTTTGAAAGGTTGCTGCATACAACGGAGTAGGAAGGTGTGAAGCACCACACTTCTGAAAGTGGGTGTATGTGACATGTTATTTAGATGTCTATTGATTGCAATCACCGTCCCTTGCGGTTATTTGAGTACCGCGTGTTGACTGCGTAGTAAGATTTGAATGAAGGCAGAAGAATATGATGCATTGATCAATTATTGTATTGGAACCATGTATGCTGTAGATGTAGAGCTCATTAAGTTTATTTTCCACTTTGGGCATAACCACATCGGAGGAAAGCGTTTCTTGCTTGATTGTGGACTTCCGATCTGAGGGCTGCCTAAGGCTTAATAATCTGCTGCTGTAAAACTGAAAGTAAGGATTAACGTGTAGGCGTGTCTTGATCGCAATATCATTTTCCTATATTCACAATCCTGCATGTACAGTCTCATGTTTAGTAGTGACGGTTAAGCCTTGCTTAGCCATCGTGCTCACTGTTGCTATAATTGAGTTGTTGCAGGGTGAGAATTATGAGGAAGTGTCCGAGGACGAGGTGATGCCCCCACGGGGTACACGGCCGAGCTGGAGCTGCCGTGATCTCCAGCTGTATGTTGCTAGTGTGTAGCGTCTCCGGGCTGGACAGCTGCACTTTTGCATAGCTAGGCTGTGAGTTTAGCTATGAATAAGACTTCCGCTGTAGTTAAGTTTGTAAAATACTTCCGCTGCTTTATGTAAATAAAAGTTTGTATGTTGTTCATATTCTTTTCTTGTGTGATGTTGGGTGCCGCATCACACAACACCACCCTCTGCGATCCCGAAGTGGGAAGACCACGGGGTGGCTCCCCACAGACGTGGTATCAGAGCCACATTGGGAATAGCACGCTCGAAAAGAACCTATTTTGAAAACATAGAAGTAGTTGAGTGAGGATTAGTCACTATGCCCACATAATGTCTATTATAGTAGTATATACTATGGGAAATGCTAACATACTTGTTATTAATTTGTAATGACACTCCGACGTCAGGTAAGAGGTAAGGTACACCACCGCAGGCGGATCAATTGCGGTAAGCTCGCCATACGAGCAATGGTTTACCGTGGCTTGGCACGGTTTGAATATGAGTCTCTAAACCTTCTCATGGTTCTGAGAGCATATGAAAACGCTGATCTTCAGCGTGCTTTAGGCAAAAGCGAGAATACCCCAACGTGTGGTAAGCAACACGATAGTATGCAACTCTTCAACGTTCAATTTTCAAAGGGCCATACGCAGCGCTTGCCATCGGCATGCCTCAACTGTCGTGAGGCAGTAGGTGGAATCTGTTGGGTCGATAAAATTCCCAACTGTGATGACCCGTTCGCGCTCTACTCGGGTTCCCCATCGTGTGGTGTGAAAACATGACCATGTACCTTGAGAAGTGGCATGACTCAAGGACGATCCATATGGCAATGATACTGTAACACCCCAAAATTTTGATTCAAAACCCTAAATCATGTTAAGAGGGGGATTTAAAAATTTTTGGACGTGTTGCGTGTTTTGCAAAAATTCAAATTCAAACTGGAATTCAAATTAAACTCAAATCAGAAAAGAAATAGAAAAAGAAAAAGAGAAAACAGAAAAAAACCGGCCAGTGGGCCGAAACCCACCAGCCGTCCCAACCAGTACCCGAGCCAGCCCGCGGCTGCGCGCGCCGCTTCCTTCCGCTGACAGGTGGGACCCACCAGATCGTCGTCTACCTCGCGCCCGCGCCGGACTCCTTCTCACCAGAATCAAAATCGATCGGGATTTCGGCGTATCCCCGCTGAATTCTGTTCGTAGGCGATGCGGACTTGATCTAAACCACCCCGCCGCCCTCCCCCGTCTATAAAAACCCCGGCCTCGTTCTGTTTTTCCCACGCGATCCGCCGATTTTCCTCCGGTGAGGACCGAGACTTCTCCGGCGAATTCTGGCCGATCTAAACTCGGAAATTCCGATCTAACTCGCTGGTCTTGATCCACCGCCTCCGGGGAACCTTGCAGGTGCAAAAAACTCGGTGACTTGCGGTGTAAACACAGCGCCGACGAGCTTCGCCGTGGTTTCGCCTCGGACCTCGTCGCCGATCACCTTCCAGGACCTCCGAGCTCAAGAAAACCCCCGAGGTGAGATCCCCGACCTCCCCTCCACCGATCTATGCCATAAAATCACAGTTCTAGGAAGAATTCTCGAAGATCCGAAAGTCTCCGGCGAGATCGCCGCTTTCCGCCGCCGTGCACCGCCAGCAGCGCCGCCCGCGCTCGATCAGAGCGACGTGGCCGCCTGTGCGCCGTTTATTTTAAATCGCACGGTAGAGTTTAAAACGCCGCGTACCGGTTCGACGTTATAATCTCAGCCGTCGGTTTTAAATCGGACGGTCCACGTCAGCCCCGCGTTATAAAGACTGGAAATCTTACGTGCTACCCCCTGGGGTTCTCGGGAAATAAGAGCTAGCCCCGGAAACTTCTGATCTAGCCCCTGGAACTCCAGAAAATCATGTAAATTCATTTAAAAATAAGTTTTAGCCCCTGGATTTAATAAAAATTAGGAAAAACACCTCTGATAAGTGTAGCTAGACCCCTGGAAATTCTGAAAATAATATTATAGACCCTGTAATGGGGTGAGTTTACCTTTTTAGCCCTGTTTAGTATTTAAATTAGGAAATTGAATATATGGCTAGTGTTTAAAAATTAAAAAGTGGGACCAACATATTGTCATAATTAAATTAAAAACTTTCTCAGTATTTAGAAAACTTTGGAGTGAGATAAAAACATATTTTGGACTGAATTGAATCTGTCTAATTTATTATTCACATTTAGGGACACATTTTTAAGTAATGAATAGTTTTAGAAAATAGGGAAAATAATTGTGAAATAGTTTACATCAGAGGCAAAGGTCAAAATATGTTGTTAAATTATTTAGGACCAGAACCTATTCTGTTTAGATGATTTGTATTACTAATTTCATAATAAAGAACACATTTATGTATAGGAAAATAAATCTGAAAATATAGCAACTAGTAAATGATAAATGGAGTTTCTAAAATCCAAAGAATTCAGTTTAAGGTTGGTAGAAATTCTAAAGGCACATATGGAGAAGAAAAATACTTTTCATACATACTTGGTAGTGAAAAGGTGTAGTAGTTGAATATAAGGAATTTATTTAAATTGGAAACTCATATAGATATAGTAGGTAAGTATAAAGGTGAACACAAAAGTAGGAATCATATACACATGATTAAAAGTGTATGCAAGCCACAAATCAACACACATAAAGTAAACACAACACATATAATGGTGAAGGACTTTCATAAATGTGAATGTGTGGTTTGTATGAATTTGAAGTGTGAACTATGTCTTATGGATTGTTGTTTTTCTTTTGCTATGTGTGATGGTATGATGTAGAACCTGCTCAAGAGCAAGTTATTCCTTTCCAAGATCAGGAGTACCCAATTCAAGAGCAGCAGGAAGGAGGCAAGTGTCCTTGACCACTTTGATCCTATGCTAGGATGTGTAGCTAGAGTTATTTGCATTGTCAATTTAATATGAAACCCATGATAGGAAGTTTCCCTAGAATTGCATTACCTTGTTTCCTTGTAGCTTGGGTTGGGATTTATTTTATCATGTCATTTATTATTATGCATATGCTTAGCCATGCTTAGAATGGGATATTTGGGATATGAGATCATTAGTTTATTTTACCATACTCTTGAATGAGATATTGTGAGTTATGTAGAGGTAGGGATCAAGGCAAGTTGGATGTTTTGGTTGTGTGCTGGGTGCACGAGACTCGGGTTTGTGTTTAGTACTTGCCTAGATCCTAAGGACCGGTTCATGGAGCATGTAACCTGGCTTTACAGTGCCAACCACATGCTGAGATGGGGCAGCTTGGCCAATTAATTAGGTGTATCCCCGGCGTAGTATGGGTGTGTTGGATGGTGCGGGGAGTAGGTGTCAGCTGGACTACCATATGAACCGCAAGGCACAAGAGGGGGCCACTGCAGCTGGGTTGGAGCCTCTTGTATGCTGTTAGGGGTGAAACCTCAGTGGGCCCATGCTCGTCGGGAATCCCTTTGTAAAGGCTTCGTAGTAATCTCCTGGCTACACACCTGGGAAGTGTGAATGTGGTTCGTAGCCACTAGCATAATGGAGGTTCTTTTAGTCCACCCGACAACGGGGGATGAAATCACTACATGTGGGTACAGTGGTACAAACTCTGCAGAGTCAAAACTGTCATGACAGCCGTGCTCACGGTCAAGAGCGGCTTGGATTTATTCATGATTAGAGGATTGATGGTTTTGGAAGTTGTGGATGTTAAGCGGGCAGCTTAACATCGGAATTGATGCTATGGTTATTGGATTATGATGATGGGATGGGAGTTTCGGACCATTTCACCTGTGTAGTAATGTAGGTGCTTAATAAGCTAAGGTGATAGGTATTAATTGCGTAGTGCTATAACCATGAGTTCAACCTCCCCTTGTTATAGCCATGCATGACATAACTTTCCCACACTTGCTGAGTACCATCGGTACTCAACCTTGCATATTTTGTTGGTTTATATTGCTGCTCAGGTCAAGATAATGAGGTGGTGTATAATGACCAAGACTTTGGACCCGAAGAAGGTTTCTAGGTTCATGGAGACCCCCTGGCAAAGCCTGCAATGGAGCCCACAAGAATAATATTCCGCTGCTAGTTTATTTACTTGTGATGAACTTATTATTGTCCATCGAGACATTTGCGATGTAAGACTTATTTATATTCGACACCTGGCTTGTAATAAATGATGCTTCACTATTTGTCATCACATGTATGAGAAAATGATCCTGGCATACATGTGATATTCACTTGGTTGTTCTTCGGAAAAACCGAGTGTGACAGAAGTGGTATCAGAGCCAAGGTTGCCCGTAGGAACGTGGACCTAGGTAGAAATGGATGTATTTAAGGGCCTTATTTTCTTAAAAACTATTTTTACAAGGTGTGTGTTGAAATGTGTTATTTAATGAGTCACTTTCTTCATCTTACCCCAATTTTCATTCAAAATATGATTTTTGTTTAAAAAGTTTATCTAACCTAAGTTTAAATGCTTTTTGTTCTAGATGGTTCGTATGATTCGCACCGCTCGCAAGTCCGCAGGAGGGAGAGTTTCCGTAGTTGCCCTTGCCGAGAGAGAGGAGAGCCGTCCGGTGACGTACCTTTCCTACGGATTGGCAGTAGGAGGCTTGTTGCGCCGTCTTCGACGTATGCTCGAAGCCGCCGGCAATACGGGCAAGTTAATCATCCACTATAACTCCACCAGGACCATCCGTGAGAAGAGGGAAGAATGGAGTTCAGAGATGAGGATTATACACGAAAATCGGCTGCTGAAGATCCACCGCTCTCCAGCTTGTAGAGCAACACAGGTCAATGCGGAGAAGGAGGTCACCTGGGAGGCCATCACCTGCCAGAGTCACATCTATCGTCGCCACCTGGACAGGACTGAGTACATGTATGTCCTCCAGCGTGAGAGTGGTACCACGGAGTACAAGTACCCGCCGGTGCAGCAAGGGACTTCCCATGAGCACATGGACTTGTGCTTGGAGGATGCTGCTATGCTCAACACTCGACTGCAGGAGTGTCAACAAGAGCTTCAGGATGTCCGGGACACCCTGAAGGAAACGGAGGCGTTGCTGCGAGCCTGCTTAAGGGCGAGAGAAAGAGGAGATGGGAATGAACTGTGTGTCACCGTGAATGATACATGGACTCCTGACTCCCCGGATCGCCGAGCGATCAGGCGTCGTCGCACTTCTCCACCAGCAGCCTCCCCACCCAAAGCAGAGTCAGAAGGCAGCCGAAATGATGAGGAAGATCGCGAGGAGCCAGCTCAAGAAAACGAGTAGTGTAGAGACCTTCCCTTAGATAGCAAGATGTCGAATAGTCGAGTCATTACGTTAAGTAATGGTGTGTTAATGTTTGGTGTGTGACGTGAGTTGTGGAAGCCATGAGCAATTGTCCACAGCCTCGTCTTTAGATTGTTTTGCTTTGGTGTGTGAACCCACATGCAATAATATTGCATATATTTTTGGTGTGAGAAATGAACCCTCAGAAAAGTATAACAAAGCCTCAACACTTCGAAGTACAAACAAATGAAAGTAGTAAGATGATACTAAATGCTTTCAAATTAACATTGGTTGATTCTGCCAGATGGCCAGAAGAGGAAAAGGACGTGCTGCCAACCCCGCCCACAACAACGATGAGGCATGCAACCCTCATCTTTCTGGAGGCCAGGACCGGGGTGGTCGCCGTGAAGGAGTTGATCCCCTTCACCAAATGCTGGAGAATCAGAATCAGCTCATCCAGAACTTGACTCAAGTGGTGGCCAACTTGCATCAAGTTCCACCTCCACAAGCTGCACCACGCCAACCAAGGTTGAGTGAGTTTCTAGGAACTCAACCTCCGAAGTTTGCAAGTGCTGCTGAAACTCTGGAGGCAGATGATTGGCTTAAGACCATTGAGAGCAAGATGAGGATCATACAGTGCCAAGGGTACGAGAGGGTGCTGTTTGCCTCTCATCAATTGCATGGACCTGCTGCTGATTGGTGGACCGCCTACGTGGCCGCCCATCATGACCCTGAGAACATCACTTGGGAAGAGTTCAAGCGTAGCTTCCGCAACCATTACATACCAAGAGGTGAACTCAAAAACAAGAGGAAGGAGTTTTTGGGACTGCAGCAGGGAAACATGACGGTGAGGGAATACCTCACTAAATTTACTCAACTATCCCGTTAGGCCCCACGGGACATAGAGACTGATGAGCAGAAACAAGATTGTTTCGTGGAGGGACTTACTGCAGAGATGCAGTGTGCAATGTCCTCAAATGAGTATGAAAGCTTCCAAAAGATGGTGGACAGAGCGTTTGTGGTAGAAAGGAAGCTGAAGGCCTTGGAAAATAAGAACAAGAGGAAGGCCGGGTGGTCACATCAAGCCTCAGGGAGCAAAAC
This sequence comes from Neostapfia colusana, assembly GCA_030760725.1. Lineage (NCBI taxonomy): Eukaryota > Viridiplantae > Streptophyta > Magnoliopsida > Poales > Poaceae > Neostapfia > Neostapfia colusana. The sequence continues at coordinate 29,235,637 of JASWHV010000005.1, read as the reverse complement.
TCGCCCACGTCTGATGCAGCCACCTGCAGGGCAGACGAACCGTGCTGCGGTACCCTACTCAGCACCAAGAGGGTACAACCCGAACTACAGGCCTCCCGTAGCACCAGCGCAGCCACAACGTCAGTTTGTACAGCAGCCTCGCCCCGCATATCCACCTCCACCAGCAGTACCGGGACCCCCAAACCAACCCCGAGACAACAAAGGCCAGGCACCTAAGGTTGGGGTGCAATGTTTTAGCTGCGGTGAAGTGGGGCACTACGCCCATAAATGCCCAAAGAAGAAGCCCGCACAGCCACAACAGCAGAATGTGATGCGAGGACGGGTGAACCACGTCACTATGGAGGAAGCGCAAGAGGCACCCGACGTGGTAGTTGGTAAGTTTCCTGCCAATTTACACATTGCAACCCTGCTGTTTGATTCTGGTGCTACCCACTCGTTCATTGCTAAAGGGTTTGTTAAGAAGCATGATCTAGCAACAACACAAATGAACTATATGCTAGGAGTAAACTCTCCAGGTGGAGAAATAAGGACAAGACAAGTGTGTCCCAAGGTGAATCTAGACATTAATGGGGTAGTGTTTACTGCTAACCTCATAGTGATAGATTCGCAAGGGATCGATATTATTTTGGGCATGGACTGGTTGACCAAACATAAGGGAATCATCCATTGTTCAACCAGAACGGTGGAACTAACGCACCCTAGTGGCACAAGAGTAAAGTTCATAACAATACACGAGCCTAGGAGGGACATTAAACTAAATCAAGTTGAGGTGAAAGTTGAGGAAATCAGGACCATCAGGGAATATCCAGATGTTTTTCCGGAGGAGTTGCCAGGTATGCCTCCCGATCGTGAAGTGGAATTTGCAATTGAGCTAGTACCTGGAACAGCCCCGATTTACAAAAGACCTTATCGGATGGACTCCAAGCAGCTGGAAGAACTCAAGGATCATTTGAGAGAATTGTCGGAGAAGGGGTATATTCGTCCTAGTTCCTCACCATGGGGAGCTCCGGTGATATTTGTGCCCAAGAAGGACGGAACCCAAAGGTTATGCATGGATTACCATGCTTTGAATGAGGTAACCATCAAGAACAAGTACCCATTACCTCGCATTGAAGACTTGTTTGATCAGTTGAGAGGCGCTTGTGTGTTCTCGAAAATTGATCTCAGGTCGGGATACCACCAACTCAAGATAAGGCAATATGATATTCCCAAGACAGCTTTCGTATCTCGGTATGGACTGTATGAATACACCGTCATGCCTTTCGGGCTAACTAATGCCCCGGCATACTTCATGTACCTCATGAACAAGGTATTCATGGAATATCTGGACAAATTTGTGGTGGTTTTCATAGATGACATTCTGGTCTTCTCCAAAGATGAAGAAGAACATGAGAAACATCTAAGGTTGGTGTTGCAGAGGCTAAGAGAACACCAACTATATGCCAAGTTGAGCAAGTGTGAGTTTTGGCTGAAGAGAGTTCCATTCTTAGGACATATAATCTCGGAGGGAGGAATCTCCGTAGATCCTGCCAAAATCGAGGATATACAGGAGTGGAAGACCCCTGAAAATGTCGGGGAAGTTCGAAGCTTCTTGGGATTGGCTGGATACTATCGACGGTTTATGGAGGGATTCTCAGAGATCTCGAGACCTCTCACCAAACTGTTGGAGAAGGGAATCACATTCACCTGGACGCCATAGTGCGAGACGAGCTTTCAGGAGCTAAAGAAAATATTGACAACAGCCCCAGTGCTCGTTATGCTAGATATGCAAAAGAACTTTACGGTGTACTGCGATGCCTCTGGAAATGGGTTGGGATGTGTTCTCATGCAAGAAGGGCATGTCGTGGCTTATGCATCCCGGCAGCTTCGGAAGCACGAGAAGAACTATCCTACTCATGACCTAGAACTAGCCGCAGTGGTACACGCGTTGAAAATTTGGCGGCACTATTTGATGGGGAAGAGGACCGAGAATTATACGGACCATAAGAGTTTGAAGTACATTTTCACACAGCCAGATCTCAACCTCAGACAAAGGAGATGGTTAGAGCTAATCAATGACTTTGATGTAGACATCAACTATCATCCTGGGAAAGCAAACGTCGTGGCCGATGCCTTAAGTCGGAAAGTGCAAGTCAATAAGTTGAGCTTAAAATACCTGCCTGCAGAATTGAAGGACGAGGTTATACGGCTCAATCTATGCCTTGTGAATAGTGGTGAAGCCATCGCCATGGAAGTGGACTCCACACTAGAGCAAGACATACGCGATGGTCAAAAGAAAGACGAGAAGATACAATAAATCAGGCAGCTCATCAAGGAAAATAAAGCTCCTGGTTTTAGAGAGGATGAACAAGGAACGGTGTGGCACGGGAAAAGAATCTGTGTGCCTGAAATAAAGAAGATCCGTGAATTGATTTTGAGGGAAGCTCACGATTCTGACTATTCCATTCATCCTGGGAGTACGAAGATGTACCAGGACCACAAGAGCAGGTATTGGTGGTATGGCATGAAACGAGATGTCGCGGAACATGTTGCCCTATGTGACACATGTCAGTTGGTGAAAGCAGAACATCAACGACCCGCGGGATTATTGCAACCACTCAAAGTGCCTGAATGGAAATGGGAAGAAATCAGCATGGATTTCATCGTGGGATTGCCTAGGACCCAATCAGGGTATGATTCGATATGGGTCATCATTGATAGGCTAACCAAGGTAGCTCACTTCATCCCCGTGATGGAAAGCTACAGCGGATCCAAATTGGCAGAGTTGTACATGTCAAGGATCGTGTGTTACCATGGAGTGCCAAAGAAGATTGTGTCGGATCGAGGGACACAGTTCACCTCAAGGTTCTGGCAGAAGTTGCACGAAACCATGGGAACCTATCTGAACTTTAGTTCTGCCTATCATCCCCAAACTGATGGGCAGACGGAAAGAACCAATCAGATCCTTGAAGATATGCTAAGGGCATGTGCACTCAAAAACAATCGGAGTTGGGACTAGAACTTATCGTATGCGGAGTTTTCCTATAACAACAGCTATCAAGCTAGTATGAAGATGTCACCGTTTGAAGCTTTGTATTGGAGGAAGTGCAGAACTCCCCTATTTGGAATCAAACAGGGGAAAGTAAAGTGTTTGGTCCAGAGGTACTACATGAAGCCGAGGCGAAGGTGAAGGAAATTCGCAACAACTTGAGGATAGCACAAACACGCCAAAAGAGCTATGCCGATGTACGAAGAAGAGAGCTCATTTTCAACGTGGGAGACTATGTCTATCTCAAGGTGTCCCCTATCAGAGGACTTCGTCGGATCAAGGTGAAAGGGAAGTTGTCACCTCGATACATCGGACCCTTTCAAGTTTTGGAGAGGAAAGGCGAAGTGGCGTATCAACTAGAATTACCGGCTCGTCTATCGGATGTGCACGATGTATTCCATGTGTCACAACTCAATAAATGCGTGAGGACGCCTGAAGAGGTCATACCCATGAATGAAGTGGACGTAGCTGAGGATTTGTCTTATGCCGAGCAACCATACAAGATTTTGGAGACAATGGAACGCCTCACCAGAAATAAAAGAATCCGGATGTGCAAGGTGAAGTGGAAGCATCACTCAGAAGAGGAAGCCACCTGGGAGCGGGAAGATGAGCTCAAGGCACAATTTCCGGAATTGTTTTCTTAGAAAGACCAATCTCGAGGACGAGATTTCTTTTAAGGGGGGTAGAGCTGTAACACCCCAAAATTTTGATTCAAAACCCTAAATCATGTTAAGAGGGGGATTTAAAATTTTTTGGACGTGTTGCATGTTTTGCAAAAATTCAAATTCAAACTGGAATTCAAATTAAACTCAAATCAGAAAAGAAATAGAAAAAGAAAAAGAGAAAACAGAAAAAAACCGGCCAGTGGGCCGAAACCCACCAGCCGGCCCAACCAGAGCCCGAGCCAGCCCGCGGCCGCGCGCGCCGCTTCCTTCTGCTGACAGGTGGGACCCACCAGATCGTCGTCTACCTCGAGCCCGCGCCGGACTCCCTCTCACCCGAATCAAAACCGATCGGGATTTCGGCGTATCCCCGCTGAATTCTGTTTGTAGGCGACGCGGACTTGATCTAAACCACCCCGCCGCCCTCCCCCGTCTATAAAAACCCCAGCCTCGTTCTGTTTTTCCCACGCGATCCGCCGATTTTCCTCCGGTGAGAACAGAGACTTCTCCGGCGAATTCTGGCCGATCTAAGCTCGGAAATTCCGATCTAACTCGCTGGTCTTGATCCACCGCCTCCGGGGAACCTTGCAGGTGCAGAAAACTCGGTGACTTGCGGTGTAAACACAGCGCCGACGAGCTTCGCCGTGGTTTCGCCTCGGACCTCCTTGCCGATCACCTTCCAGGACCTCCGAGCTCAAGAAAACCCCCGAGGTGAGATCCCCGACCTCCCCTCCACCGATCTATGCCATAAAATCACAGTTCTAGGAAGAATTCTCGAAGATCCGAAAGTCTCCGGCGAGATCGCCGCTTTCCGCCGCCGTGCGCCGCCGGCAGCGCCGCCCGCGCTCGATCAGAGCGACGTGGCCGCCTGTGCGCTGTTTATTTTAAATCTCACGGTAGAGTTTAAAACTCCGCGTACCGGTTCGACATTATAATCTCAGCCGTCGGTTTTAAATCGGACGGTCCACGTCAGCCCCGCGTTATAAAGACTGGAAATCTTACGTGCTACCCCCTGAGGTTCTCGGGAAATAAGAGCTAGCCCCGGAAACTTCTGATCTAGCCCCTGGAACTCCAGAAAATCATGTAAATTCATTTAAAAATCAGTTTTAGCCCCTGGATTTAATAAAAATTAGGAAAAACACCACTGATAAGTGTAGCTAGACCCCTGGAAATTCTGAAAATAATATTATAGACCCTGTAATGGGGTGAGTTTACCTTTTTAGCCTGTTTAGTATTTAAATTAGGAAATTGAATATATGGCTAGTGTTTAAAAATTAAAAAGTGGGACCAACATATTGTCATAATTAAATTAAAAACTTTCTCAGTATTTAGAAAACTTTGGAGTGAGATAAAAACATATTTTGGACTGAATTGAATCTGTCTAATTTATTATTCACATTTAGGGACACATTTTTAAGTAATGAATAGTTTTAGAAAATAGGGAAAATAATTGTGAAATCGTTTACATCAGAGGCAAAGGTCAAAATATGTTATTAAATTATTTAGGACCAGAACCTATTCTAGGATGTGTAGCTAGAGTTATTTGCATTGTCTATTTAATATGAAACCCATGATAGGAAGTTTCCCTAGAATTGCATTACCTTGTTTCCTTGTAGCTTGGGTTGGGATTTATTTTATCATGTCATTTATTATTATGCATATGCTTAGCCATGCTTAGAATGGGATATTTGGGATATGAGATCATTAGTTTATTTTACCATACTCTTGACTGAGATATTGTGAGTTATGTAGAGGTAGGGATCAAGGCAAGTTGGATGTTTTGGTTGTGTGCTGGGTGCACGAGACTCGGGTTTGTGTTTAGTACTTGCCCGGATCCTAAGGACCGGTTCATGGAGCATGTAACCTGGCTTTACAGTGCCAACCACATGCTGAGATGGGGCAGCTTGGCCAATTAATTAGGTGTATCCCCGGCGTAGTGTGGGTGTGTTGGATGGTGCGGGGAGTAGGTGTCAGCTGGACTACCATATGAACCGCAAGGCTCAAGAGGGGGCCACTGCAGCGGGGTTGGAGCCTCTTGTATGCTGTTAGGGGTGAAACCTCAGTGGGCCCATGCTCGTCGGGAATCCCTTTGTAAAGGCTTCGTAGTGATCTTCTGGCTACACACCTGGGAAGTGTGAATGTGGTTCGTAGCCACTGGCATAATGGAGGTTCTTTTAGTCCACCCAGCAACGGGGGATGAAATCACTACATGTGGGTACAGTGGTACAAACTCTGCAGAGTCAAAACTGTCATGACAGCCGTGCTCACGGTCAAGAGCGGCTTGGACTTATTCATGATTAGAGGATTGATGATTTTGGAAGTTGTGGATGTTAAGCGGGGAGCTTAACATCGGAATTGATGCTATGGTTATTGGATTATGATGATGGGATGGGAGTTTGGGACCATTTCACCTGTGTAGTAATGTAGGTGCTTAATAAGCTAAGGTGATAGGTATTAATTGCATAGTGCTATAACCATGAGTTCAACCTCCCCTTGTTATAGCCATGCATGACATAACTTTCCCACACTTGCTGAGTACCATCGGTAATCAACCTTGCATATTTTGTTGGTTTATATTGCTGCTCAGGTCAAGATAATGAGGTGGTGTATAATGACCAAGACTTTGGACTCGAAGAAGGTTTCTAGGTTCATGGAGACCCCCGGGCAACGCCTGCAATGGAGCCCACAAGAATAATATTCCGCTGCTAGTTTATTTACTTGTGATGAACTTATTATTGTCCATCGAGACATTTGCGATGTAAGACTTATTTATATTCGACACCTGGCTTGTAATAAATGATGCTTCACTATTTGTCATCACATGTATGAGAAAATGATCCTGGCATACATGTGATATTCACTTGGTTGTTCTTCGGAAAAACAGGGTGTGACAGATACGGACCATATGTTTTTACTATGATATGGACCTGCCTGAAAAATCTCACCTGAATCGCCCCATCTATCCTCCTGGGGAGAAGTTTGTTTGGTTTCAAACTCCGATTCAAATAGGAGGAGTACGCCATGCTTATGTGCCTTGGACGATCCACATCTTCGGGTCAGGCGTTGATGAGCGGCAAGATATGCCCCATTTGCAAGATGGAACACCTGTTGATGTGGTCTTCAATTCCCCAGGAGTACCCTCACGAATGAATGTGGGACAAATATTTGAAAGCTCGCTCGGATTAGCAGGGGATCTGCTAAAGAAACATTATAGAATAGCACCCTTTGATGAGAGATATGAGCAAGAGGCTTCAAGAAAACTTGTGTTTTCGGAATTATATGAAGCCAGTAAACAAACAAAAAATCCATGGGTATTTGAACCCGAGTACCCGGGAAAAAGCAGAATATTTGATGGAAGAACAGGAGATCCCTTCGGTTGCTTGCTTCCATTCAGGTAGCTATTGCTGAGAAAATGGACAAAAAAGGAAAGGGTATATGTTTATCCTTGAAGGAGTCTCAATATCTTGGTCCTTTCCATTATGAATCGCGATTGTATGGCCAACCATTGCGGGTAGAATGCTAGATGCCTGGGAACACATTACTATTGTTTCTTTCCCCTCCTTCATATTGACCTTTTCGCGGCCATCCTGGACTTGAACCAGAGACCTCGCCCGTGTGAATAACTCAAAATAACTGACATAATTTTTTATTTTTTCTGATCAGAAAAATACATGAAGAAGAATGGAGGTAGAATTTTTTTTTATTTATGGTTAAAGAAGAAAAACAAGAAAACAGGGGTTCTGTTGAATTTCAAGTATTCAGTTTCACTACATAACAAATCCTATGGTAGGTCGCAAATTGGGGGAATTCGTGCCTATTCGGCATTTCACGCCATTGGTTCTAAAATGTAGTTGTCTTTTACGAGCAATTCCCTTTGCAAATTCTCCTTCCTGAAAGGGAGTACACCTCTAACCCTCCATTCTTCGTTATAGATAGAGTCAATTGCTGATGTCAGCATTCCTCTATTTTGGTCATAAGTGGAGTTTTTTTGTAACGTATCAATAAGATAGAGCCATGCTGCGGGTTGTTTCAGTCCCACCTGGCTGTCTTTGCTCCCCCACCTCCTTTATCACTGAGCGGTCATTTAGGGGCCTGCCAGTGAGATACTGGAGGAAGGTGGGGATGACGTCAAGTCCACATGCTGGTCACTATTCCAAATTAAATTATTCTACTATTCGAAAACAATGAAAATGAGTAGGACCCAAAAAATTGGGGTTTCTATTGATGGCTTGAATAACATGTAGTTTCTCTATAGACAAAGAACAAAGAATAAAAAAAAGGGAATTCTCTTTCGGGACCAAGCCAAACAGGATTGCTGGCCAAAGTGGAACAGATGCATAGATACAGAGCATGTTAGATGACAAAAAGGATTGTCATTTCTCGTTGAATGGTTCTCCCTCCTGTAGCTCTGGGCATTCAACACAGATTTTATGCGGTTGGCTATGTCCCTTCTAGAACTGCTGTTTTTAGCCGAAAATTGATATCAGTGAAGTAATCCCGGAACTCTAGAAATCGTGAAGAATTTCTTCCATTTTTTTCAATATCGCGAATATAGTGGTGCGAGAGAAAGCAAGGGGCTGTAGTAAGAAAACTGCCTAGATACAGAAATTTAAACCCTTGTGTGCAGCATTATTGTGTGGTTTTATACAGGTACATTGACCATGTTAGAGCATGGCGTTTAGAAAATCATTTGCGAGCGACGTTCTTAGTTCCACCATTTGACACGTATATGCCGGAATACCGGTTTAGGATTTTTCTTTGGTGAGGAAACGTAGCACCGACTGCATAAAAGTTTATTTTCAAAGAAAAGAGTCACAATGAAGTTTAGGAATTCATTTAGGGGTTAGTAAACTCCTGTACTGAACTAAGAGTCAATTGGGAGTATAGGTTCAATCTCAAAAGCTTAGGAACAATCTCCCCTGTTTCGGCAGAAACTTTGCTGAACTTCAACAGGGCATAACTTCAGATTGCTTGAACCAATGGAGGTGTGTGATACCATTCTGGAAAGGTTGTGAAGTTCTCTACAACTTTTCTGTAGAGCTCCAGAACAAAATCTCCCTCCAAAGGGATGAAAATCTCAGAAGAGTAGGTACTGTCCAAAAACAGGGCAGACCAAATGCTCTCTGGAATTTTCTGTATTTCAACCAAAACACTTAGTTTCACCGTTTGACGTCCAGTGGCTGTTGTAAAACAGCGAGTTAGAGTCGAAGGGTTTATGCATTTGACATATCACTTCGAGTTAGTACATGTTTGGGTCCAATACAATAGCGAGGAATTATGCATGCTAACACACTTAACATCCCGTGGTGACCCCGATGGTCGAAATGAACTTTTAACCCATAAAGTTCAATACTATGGAAGTCGATCGTATGACACGGTCCAGGGATGTATATGGTGCATAAAGTTTATACTTTATACGTATGTGTGATTGTTATGCCCATTGTCTATCCCATTCTCGCATTACTATTGTATAGACTGGATGAGCTAAACCCACAGGTGCTGATCGTTTGAATGGTACGAATGCAGAATGGTGCGGACACGTTCAACGCAAGAGGAGGGAGGTCCGAGTCAAGTTCGTGGTGATGAGTCTCCACCTCCGGAGCAGACCACGACGCAGCAGCAACCACCTCCTCCACCGCCAGAACTTCCAAGGAATCTTGCGGAGGTTCTCGCCGCAGTGCTCGGCTCGCGCGACGAGCAAACCGAGTTACTGTGGATGTTGGTGCAGCAGAATGCGTCCCATCAGGGAGGATGCCAAGACAATGGGCAACGCCAGCCCCAACAAAGCTCGTATTCAGAATTCATGGCGACCCATCCACCGGTCTTCAAGGAGGCCGAAGAACCTTTGGAGGCGGACAGCTTTATCCGCACTCTGGAGGCAATGTTCGGGCTGCTACGATGCACCGAACATCAGAAGGCGCTGTACACAGCGCAACAGCTTCAAGGAGAAGACGGTACCTGGTGGGGGAACTACACCGCCTCCTTACCGGCTGGCCATGCCGTCACATGGATGGAGTTCCGGGAGGCGTTCCGCGCCTATCACATACCTCCCGGTGTGATGGAAATGAAGCTCCAGGAGTTCCTAGCGCTACGACAAGGTGAGAGGAGTGCTCATGAGTACTCCAGGTTATTGAACCGGCTGGTGCAGTATGCGCCAGGATTTGTGGGCACGGAAGACAACAAGCGCAATGCGTTCTTCCTGGGCCTGAACTCCAAGATGAAGGTCCATCTCGCCCAGAGCGATCGCGGCACATTCAACGACCTAGTTAATGCCGCGATTCTACAGGAGAATGCTCAGCGCGAGCGCGGTTCTGACAAGAGGAAACGCAGCGCGCTGACGAGCAGCAGTGGTGGAACACCACAGAAATACCGCGTGGTATATCGTTCACCATCCGGTCAGAGATGGCAGCCACCGGCGCGACCGCCTCAGTTTCGCGGTCAGCAATATAATGCGCCGGGCTTTCGACCAACGTATCCACCACAGCAACAGCAGCAGCAAAGGATGGTCCCGCGTGCGCCCCAGTTTCAACAGCGTGCACCGGGATTCCGTCTTCAAGTCGGCGGGACCCCGACACCTTACACGTGCTATACGTGTGGCCGTGTCGGGCACATTTCGAGGGACTGCCCCGAGCCGCGACAGGGCAGGGGTGCAGCACCATATCAGGGTGCTAATCAGCCCCGCAATCAGCCCAAGAAACCAGCACCAAAACCCGGCAACGTCCACCACTTAGCTATCGAAGACGTACCGGAAGGCGAACCCGTCCTCGCGGGTACGTTCTCTTACCTGGATCATCCCGTAGTCATACTTTTTGACTCCGGTGCCACCCATAATTTCATAAGTCAGTCTTATGTTATTAAATATCAACTGCCTATCATTCCCACAAATAATTCATATTTTATATGTTCTCCAGGTGGGAAAATAACAGCTGATAGAATTCTATAGAGCACCATTATAGTTGGGTGGGAATCTATATCCGACTTCTCTAATCATGTTAGAGAGTCAAAAACTTGATGTCATTTTAGGAATGTCATGGCTAAATCGCCATGGTGCTGTTCTCGACATCATTCCATGTGTGGTTCGTTTAAACTCTCCACTTCATGAACCACATGTCCTTATTCTTGACCGTTTGGTTCAAGAAACCCCAGCCACATATAACACGGAAGCCACGAAACTTGAGGATATTCGTGTGGTCCGTGAATACCAGGATATCTTTCCGGATGATCTTCCGGGCATGCCACCCGAAAGAGATGTCGAGTTCAAGATTGAACTCGTACCTGGGACGACACCAATCTCACGGAGACCATATAAGATGGCTCCGAATGAGCTGGCTGAACTAAAGGAGCAGCTCAACGATTTGATGAAGAAGGGTTTCATTCGACCGAGTTCCTCGCCATGGGGATGCTCGGCGCTGTTTGTGAAGAAGAAGGATGAAACCTTGAGGTTGTGTGTGGACTACCGACCTCTCAACGCAGTCACCATCAAGAATAAATATCCACTGCCCCGCATCGATATTCTCTTCGATCAACTTGTGGGTGCGAGTGTATTTTCCAAGATGGATCTTCGCTCCGGATATCATCAAATCAAGATCCAAGCGGAGGATATCCCAAAGACGGCCTTCTCGACGAGATATGGGTTGTATGAATACCTCGTCATGTCCTTTGGTCTCACCAACGCCCCGGCACACTTCATGTATCTCATGAACTCAGTGTTCATGCCGGAGTTGGACAAGTTTGTGGTGGTGTTCATAGACGACATCTTGGTTTACTCCAAGACTGAAGAAGAACACGCCAAACACTTGCATATCGTACTTCAGCGATTAAGAGACCATAAGCTTTATGCTAAGTTCAGAAAGTGCGAGTTTTGGATCAGCCAAGTGCCATTCCTTGGTCACATTATTTCTGCAGAAGGCATTGCAGTTGATCCAAGCAAAATTGAGCAAGTGCTGAAATGGAAGTCCCCCACATCAGTCCATGAAGTCAGGAGTTTCCTCGTGTTAGCAGGATATTATCGGAGATTCATACCAAATTTCTCCAAGCTTGCTAAGCCAATGACTGAACTGTTGAAAAAGGGGATCAAATATGTTTGGAGCTCAGCTTGTGAAGAAGCTTTCCAAGCATTAGTGAAGCATCTTACAACAGCCCCGGTGTTAGCTCGACCGGATACAACCAAGCCCTTTGACGTATATTGTGATGTGTCTGGCATCGGGCTTGGCTGTGTATTGATGCAAGGAGGAAGAGTGGTCGCCTATGGCTCACGTCAACTTCGTAACCACGAGCAGCACTATCCGACTCATGATCTTGAGCTCGCTGCTGTGGTATTGGCCTTGAAGATGTGGAGGCACTATTTGCTTGGGAACTTAGTGCACCTCTACACCGACCACAAAAGTCTGAAATATATATTCACTCAAAAGGAGTTGAATATGCGGCAACAGAGATGGCTAGAACTGATCAAAGACTATGAGATCAAGATTCACTACCATCCCGGGAAGGCAAACGTGGTTGCCGATGCCATAAGCCGCAAATCCCATGTCAACAGTCTGTCCATCACCCCACTTGAAGAGGAGGAGCCAAGTCTGTACTTGGTTTCATATGGGGCATTGTATAATCTTGCTCTCGTCCCTACAATACGAGAGGAGATTATGGAAGCGCAGAAGAAAGACGTGGGAATGTCGCACATTCGGAGAAGGATGAAGAATGGCGAAATGAAATGCTTCCGAAGAGATGATAATGGTACACTATGGTTTAAAGACCGTATAGTGGTACCCCGCGACATGAAGCTTCGGAGGAAATATTGGACGAAGCTCATTTGTCCAAGTATTCTATTCATCCGGGCAGCAACAAGATGTACCAAGATCTGAAAACAAGGTTTTGGTGGACCCGGATGAAAAGAGAAATCGCAAAGTACGTATCCGAATGTGATACGTGTCGGCGGGTGAAAGCCGACCATATGCGTAAAGTCGGACAGCTGCAACCGTTGAACATTTCGGCGTGGAAGTGGGAGGATATCAGCATGGACTTCATAGTCGGATTACCTCTCACATCTCACAAACATGACTCGATTTGGGTGATAGTCGATCGACTAACCAAGTCAGCTCATTTCATTCCCGTACATACCAGTTACGTGGCCAAGCAATATGCGGAGCTTTATATTGCAAGAATCTTATGCTTGCACGGTGTTCCCCACTCCATTATTTCAGATCGTGGTGCACTGTTTGTCTCTCGTTTTATGGAACAGCTGCACGCATCATTGGGGACCAAACTGATCCGAAGCTCCGCGTATCACCCGCAGACAGATGGTCAAACTGAACGGGTGAATCAAGTGCTTGAAGACATGCTACGAGCTTGTGCCATTCACCACGGCAAGAATTGGGACGATCATTTGCCGTTGGCGGAGTTTTCTTACAACAATGGCTATCAAGCTAGCATCAAGATGGCGCCGTATGAAGCTCTCTACGGCCGGAAATGTCGCACACCTCTCAACTGGTGCGAGTCCGGCGAGCGAGTCATCTACGGCATTGAACTGGTGAATGAAGCTGAAGAACGAGTGCGAGTGATACATGCCAACCTCAAGGCTGCTCAATCTCGTCAGAAAAGCTATGCGGATAAAAGACGCCGTCCTCTCCACTTTAACATCGGGGACCATGTGTATGTCCGTGTGTCTCCGATGAAAGGAGTTCACCGTTTCGGAGTGAAGGGAAGGGTAAACTTGCGACGCGGTTCATTGGTCCGTTCACCTTTATTGAAAAATGCGGACCCGTGGCCTATCGCCTAGATTTACCGGCGTCGCTCGCAGGCATTCACAACGTCTTCCACATCTCTCAGCTGAGGAAATGCCTCAAACCCTCAGCTGAAATCCGCACTGAAGACATAGAAGTTCTTCAACCGGACCTCACGTACACGGAGTATCCAATCCGGATCATCGATGAAAAGACTCGTGCCACAAGAAACCGGACCTTATGGTTCTACAAGGTCTTGTGGAGTAACCATACTGCTGATGAGGCGACATGGGAAAGCGAGGATTATCTACGAGCGTATTATCCGGACTTGCTATCATCATATACCCGGTAAGGTTTTCCCCACTTTACTTTTCCTTTGGAATCTCGGGACGAGATTCTTTTTAAGGGGGGAGGGATGCAAAATGCCCAAAAGTGGTAGCAAGAAAATTCTGCTCATGTGCACTTATGAAAAATGAGGAGAATTAAAACTTTGAATTATATTGGGGTAAGTTCAAAGTGAGGGTTTAGACTTCCCAAAACTTCCAAACATGGGGATCTAAATGCACAGCTTGGATCTTCATAGTCCAAATATTCACCCTTCCAAATTTCAGCTCATTTGGAGGAGTTTCAATATTTGTTTGGGATTAAAAGGAAGAGCCCTCTAATCTGAATTTCAAATTCAGTTTCAAATTCCAATTCCCTCAATTTGAAAATTGGCTTTTACAAATGTGTTCTCCACCTTTGAATTAGCAGCCATGCCAAAAATTGGAAATTTTGGAACTGGTTTGCTATATTTTTGAGGCAATACAAAGTGGAGAATTCAAACTCATTTTCAAATTCAAATGATCAAACCACATTCAAATTCTACACCAGAATTCAAACCATTTGAATTCTGCAAATTCAAACTTAACTTTGGGATGAAGTAAAGTCTTTAATGTTGAGTTGCTGGGGTAAAAATATCAGTGGTAATTGGATAACAATTTGAGGTGGTTGGACCCACATGTCAGCCACACAGTTTCCTTTTTCCTCTCTGTGTTTCACCTCGGCTGTTCACCGTGCGCCACCAAGCTGCGCTGCTTCCACCGAGCAGCTTGCGGAGGCTTGCTCCCGAAGGGAACTCGTACGTGGGTGATAAAAAGCGCAGTCTCCTTTCTCTTCTCTGCCTTCAACCGGAGCCTCCTCAGCCCCAGCTGTGACGCCCTCAATTCTGTGGAAAACCACGGAACCGAGAACTAATGCATATGTGTGCCCAGGATGTTCATCACACATACACATACGTTCCACAAACTGAATTCAGATTATATATTACCACGAATAACAGGGTTTATTACAATATCTCATGAGTCTTGGACTCATGCTTACAGCGGAAGTCTTATTTCTATGCAGCGGAAGTCCTTATTCAAATGCGGAATCAAAACTAATGCGGAAGCAAAACTAAGCAGAAGTGGCTCCATCTTTAAATCCTTCCACAGGCAAGGTTGAGAACAGATCACACGCCATAATGCTCTACTCGGTCTTCATAGTAGTCTTCTCTTGCTGTTGATGAAGAAATAATAATGCAAGTTTGAGCACAATGATGTACTCAGCAAGTGCGGGAATAACACATGATATGCAGCTTATGAACAAGGTAGGTATAAAAGGGCTTATTTGCAGAAAAGCAATCTTGTAAAACCATGATAAAACGGCAACTTTACTTTGGATGAATGTAATCCCAGCATATATTGAATTACCAACATACCTTCATCACTCCCCGTGTTCCATCCGAACATTAACCAACCTTTTATTCATACTCACGAATACCTCCTCGTATTCGCTACCATCTCATCCCATATAACAACCTCGTCTCGCACCGAGACCAATCTCAGTTCATGACCCATCAGTCATGCAACCATCTCATCTCCCAGACTCAACAGTCCCAAACCAAACCATAACCAATAATCATAACCAAGAACCTTTCCAATGACCATTCCAATAACTATCCCAATAACCATCCCATCTAATCATGGCAGTTTAGCCAGGTGCTCATGACCGTAAGCTCGGCTATCATGATAGTTTTAATAACTCTGCAGAGTTTGTACCTCTTTACCCACAAGTTTGTGATTTCGTCACCCGTCGGCGACTGCAGAACCTCCATTATACCAGTACACAACCGTCGGTGTATGGTCAAGAGATCACAAAATAGCCTTTACAAAGGGGTTACTAGATGTATGGACTCACTAAGGTTTCACCGGCAGGCTAGAATCTCCAATTCTCCCACCCACAGGCACACTCTTGTGCCATGCAGTTCCCAGGGCAGTCCTCACTCGACTCCCATTCCCCGCGCCTTCCACAGTCCATAACACCCTAGCAACTTACCTAATTACTCAGCTAAGCCGCACCCATACTTGGCCTTGTGGTGGCACTGTTATCCTGGCATGTGCATGCATGAACCGGTCCTTAGATCTATGGCATGTAAAACCACCATCTCATGCTACCTCATTCACAAACCCAGGCTTGCCTAGATCTCCCTCCGATCCATGTTCATTAATCTCATCAATTACTTATTATCAGTACGAGTGCAGTTAGCTAGACACATCTATCTCGCTTCCCAATCCCATAGACTCAGCGAAGCAATAAGCATAAAAAACCATACCCGACTCATGAACTTCCCAGGCGACAAGGATGGTTTAACCAAACTAGTAAACTCCTATAAAAAGGGTTTCCCATCATGTTTGACTCAGCACACACACCTTTTCGCAAAACAAAATAGTTTTACCCAAAACATAGGATCAATATGGTCAAGGAGCACTTGCCTTGTTCTTGCGGTTCCGGTTGTTCTTGATTCTCAAAGCCTTGTTGCTGCAGCTCGTCGTAGACAGCTTCCTGAGTTTGTCCTGCTTTGTAGGATTCTCGTGCATGCGAATTCACAGCAATCAATATCATGCACGAACCCTAAACTAGGTGCGATGATGCACATGCATGCTATCCTATGATTAGTTTTATTAGATCGATCTGTACTTATTATTGCATGGCTTGCATGGTCAGAGGTGTTCGTGATGATCTGGTCTTTAGATCAAACTGATCATCAAGTGATCTGTCCATGAAAAGGCTTCTGTTCGAAAGGAATTGAAGAACAGATGCAAGAGGATGAATACAATGATATCGAAGTCCTACCTCACGTTTTTTTTTGAGGTCCTCCTCAGACCGTTCGGTTCTTCTTCGATGATCTCCCTTGTTGTGCTTCAGCGATGTTTCGCTCGGCGAGTTAGGGCTAGGGCTCTAAGTCGTCGGCTTAGGAGTTGAAAAAGAAGTTTGTAGTTTCGGCCAGAGGTTTTGGGTTCTATTTATAATCGGGAAGAGAAGAGTCCTAATCTAATTGGATCCCGAATAAGAGTCTTATTCAGATCTTTGTTAGATCCTGACGTCTTATCTTCGGTAAGGTTTGTGGAGTTTAGATCGGTTTTGAATGCGCACCGATATCTTCATGTATAAAAACTGTTCCAGACTCGTTACCTCCGAGGTGATGAGCTCCGAAAGCTCCATGTGTCCTTCCGAGCCTGGTATCTCTTCTCCCGCAGAGACGAGCTCCGGTCGTGCCGCGTGTCAATCGATCGAGACCTCCCTCTTCTTCGGAGGTGAGCTCCGCGCACGCCACGTGTTGGCGCCGGTCTTCCTTTTCTTATTTCCTCAGGGACATGCCCCGCGGTCGACACGTGTTTAGCTGCGACGGACCTTCCAGAGATAAGCTCCGGTGGCGACACGTATTCGATAGATCCGGACTTCTCTGAGGTGAGCTCCGGAATTGACACGTATCCCGCACGGATGGTCCTCTGATTTCCGCGAAGACTAGCTCCGTGGACGACACGTGTCTTATGAAAAATGCCTTTGCTTCTTCCGCAGAGGCTAGCTCAGCAGGCAGCACGTGTCCCACAGGGTCGGACCTCTTTCCAATTGCGGAGGTGACCCCCGGTCCTGCCACGTAGCCTAGTTTAGCGTCGGACCTCTCCCAATCTCTCGGGGATGAGCTCCGAACACGCCACGTGGTCTGCTGGCCGTGGAAGTTGCGTTTCGGTGTTCTCGGAGAGCTTTATTGGCCATCTTTATGATACTTGTCTCTGTTCCTTCTTTTCTTAAAATGTTTTTCTTCTTCATATGCTGACACCCGAGATGAGGGTGTCACAAATCTACCCCCCTTAAATTGAATCTCGCCCTCGAGATTCGTTAGTAGAAAATAGATGGGGGAATTCTGCCTTAATATCCTCTTCACGCTCCCATGTGGCTTCAGCTTCAGTGTAATGGCTCCATTGTACCTTGCACCATCGAATCACCTTGTTTCGGGTGACCCTTTCCTTTACGTCCAAGATTTGGACAGGGTGTTCTGCGTAAGTCAGGTCCTCTTGAAGGTTAAGTTCTCCCATTGACACTTGTTCCTCTGGTATTCTCAGGCACTTCTTGAGCTGGGATACATGAAACACGTCATGTACGTCGGAGAGGTGGTTTGGGAGCTCTAGTTGGTAGGCTACTTTCCCTCGCTTACCCAAAATCTTAAATGGTCCGATGTAGCGAGGCGCTAGTTTGCCTTTGACGTTAAAACGTCGTTGGCCTCGGATAGGCGATACCTTAAGGTATACGAAGTCTCCAACTTCAAAGGTCAACTTTCTACGCCTATTGTCCGCATAGCCTTTCTGTCATGACTGAGCAGCCTTTAAGTTCTCCCGTATCGTTTGGACTTGCTTTTCAGCCTCTTGTAATACTTCAGGTCCAAACACCTGGTTCTCTCCAGTCTCGTTCCAGAACAGCAGCGTTCTACACCGTCTGCCATATAAGGCTTCGAAAGGCGACATCCTCAAGCTAGCTTGATAGCTGTTGTTATAGGAGGACTCGGCATACGGTAAACTCCTATCCCAACTACGCCCATGTTTCAAGGCGCAAGCTCTCAACATGTCTTCCAAAATTTGGTTTTTCCTTTCGGTTTGTCCATCCGTTTGTGGGTGATAGGCGGAGCTAAAATCCAGTCGTGTACCCATGGCTTTCTGCAACTTCCTCCAGAATCTAGAGGTAAACTGAGAACCTCGATCTGAGATTATCCTCTTTGGAACTCCATGACGGCACACGATCTGCTCCATGTACAATTCTGCCAGCTGTGTAACGTTGTAACTTGTCTTTTACCGGAAGAAAATGGGCGGTCTTCGTCAACCGGTCCACAATGACCCAGATGGAGTTGTATCCTGACTGAGTTCGTGGTAATCCGACAATGAAGTCCATACTGATGTCCTCCCATTTCCATTCAGGTATTTTCAAGGGTTGCAACAATCCAGCGGGTTTTTGATGTTCGGCTTTTACCCGTTGGCATGTGTCGCATAGGGCAACGTATTCGGCTATATCCCTCTTCATACCATCCCACCAATAGCAAGTTTTCAAGTCCTTGTACATTTTGGTGCTCCCTGGGTGTATGGAATAGGGTGAATCATGTGCCTCCTTCAATATTACGTCGCGAAGGTGTTTTATGTTTGGCACACAAATCCTTTTTCCTAGCCAAAGCGTACCCTTTTTATCCTCCTTGAAATCCTTTTCTATCCCTTGTCGGATTCTTTCTTTGATTTCCTTGATCCCTTCGTCCGTTGCTTGGCCCTTTCTTATTTCTTGCTCCAATGAGGAGTGGATCTCCATCATTTCCATGTTATTCAAAAACCCGAGGTGTAACCGTTCGAACTCCTTACGTAGTTCGGGTGGTAGCTCCCGAACCGCGAGTTGGTGGCATGCTCCCTTTCTGCTCAATGCGTCAGCGACCACATTGGCCTTCCCGGGGTGGTAATTGATTCCTACGTCATAATCCTTGATGAGTTCTAACCATCGACGTTGCCTCAAATTCAAGTCCGTTTGTGTAAATATGTACTTGAGGCTTTTATGATCTGTATAGATCTCACATCGATGACCAAGGATATAATGTCTCCAAATCTTCAATGCATGCACCACTGCTGCTAACTCCAAATCATGTGTAGGATAGTTAAGCTCATGCTTCTTTAATTGTCGTGAGGCATAGGCTACCACTTGTCCTTCCTGCATGAGCACACATCCGAGCCCTTGTCTGGATGCGTCGCAATATATGTCAAAGCTCTTGCTTACGTCTGGCAATACCAGAACTGGTGCTGTGGTTAGCCTTTTCTTGAGTTCCTCAAAACTTTCTTGGCACGCTTGTGTCCATTGAAAGACATTTCCCTTCATTAGCAACTCCGTCATAGGTTTTGCTATCTTAGAGAAGTCTTTAATGAAGCGCCGATAGTATCCTGCCATCCCAAGGAAACTCCGAATATCCTTCACGCTCCTCGGTTGGTCCCACTTCAAAATATCTCTCACCTTTCCAGGATCAACCGATACCCCTTCCTTGGAGATGATGTGGCCTAGGAAGGATATTTCCCTTAGCCAAAATTGACACTTGTTGAGCTTGGCATACAACTGATGCTCGCGCAACTTCTGCAAGGTCAATTTCAGATGTTCTTCATGCTCCTCCTTACTTTTTGAATACACCATAATGTCGTCGATGAAAATCACGATGAACTTGTCCAAGTACTCCATGAAAACCTTATTCATAAGGTACATGAAGTATGCGGGTGCATTCGTCAATCCAAAAGACATCATGGTATATTCATATGAACCATACCGCGTCCGAAAGGCTGTCTTAGGTATATCAGAGGGCTTAATCTTCAGCTGGAAATATCCCGACCGAAGATCAATCTTGGGGAACACTTGGGCTCCTTTCATTTGATCGAACAGGTCCTCTATACGGGGCAGAGGGTATTTATTCTTGATTGTTACCTCGTTGAGAGACCTGTAGTCCACACACATTCTTTGGGTTCCGTCCTTCTTGTCCACGAAAAGTACTGGGGCTCCCCACGGTGACGAACTTGGACGGATAAAACCCTTCTCCAACTGTTCTTGAATTTGCTTCTTGAGTTCAACTAACTCGTTGACGGGCATCCTATATGGTCTCTTAGCTATGGGTGCAGTTCCAGGTACCAAATTTATGGCAAACTCAATATCCCGGTCAGGTGGCATACCTGGAAGTTCTTCCGGGAATACATCCAAAAATTCCTGAACCACTGGAATGTCGTCCAATGCTACTCCTTCAACATGGTTCAGGTCCACCCGTTCGGTTGCTTGCTGGGCTGACTCAAACTCGACACGGATACCGTGTTCGTTCGTCAACTGCACACTTCTCTCAGCACATTGGATTACCCCTTTGTGCTTGCTTAACCAGTCCATTCCGAGTATGATGTCAATTCCGTGGGAGTCCAAAACAATAAGGTTGGCAAGGAAGTCTACCCCCCTTATTTTAAGGCTTACTTTAGGACATATTATATTAGTCCTCATTTCTCCTCCGGGAGAATTAACTAACATAGCACATTCTAAGTGGGATACGGGTAGATGATGCTTGGCAACATATTTGGATGATATGAAGGAATGTGATGCTCCGGAATCAAATAAAATGGTGGCTGGGTTGGAGTTGGCAAGGAACATACCAATTGCGACGTCCTCAGCCTGTTGTGCTTCCTCAGCAGTGACATGGTTAACATGGCCACGAGCATAGTTCTGCGGTCCACGGTTCCCTTGGTGGTCCCCTCCGTTTGGTTGCTGGTTCTGCTTGGGCACGTTACCTTGCTGTCCAGGGCCTCTCTTCGGGCACTGGTTAGCAAAGTGGCCTACTTCCCCGCATGCAAAGCATGCCCTGTTGCCTTCGGCAGCAGGTACATTGGGGCGGGGGTTTTGAACAGGAGCGCCATTGTTAGGCCAGGGCGCAGGAGGCATGGGCACACGAGGTGCCGGTGCAACGAGCCGTTGCTGTGGTGGCTGACCAGGGCAGTACGTAGGAGCGGTCGATCCATACTGCGGTGCAGGGGGCATGTACCTAGGTCGTACGTTGCTCCCTTGGGGCTGGTATGGCATCTTCCTTTTGCACTCGCGCTCGATCTCTCGGATCTTGTTTTCCACCACAATAGCTTTATCAACCAGCTTATGGAAGCTTACGTAGTCATTGTTGAGGAGCTGAACTTGGATCTCATTGTTCAACCCTCTCATGAACAGGTACTGCTTCCTCTGATCTGAGTTGACATCTTCGGAGGCATACCGGGACAGTTGTATGAACTTGTTGAGGTATTCGTTCACACTCTTCTGCCCTTGGCGAAGACCCTCAAACTCCTGCCTCTTGAGCATCATTACGCCAACAGGGATGTAGTGGGAGCGGAAACATTCCTTGAACTCAGTCCAAGTGATTGTCTCCGGGTTGGCATGGGCGTTGCTCAAGGCATCCCACCAGTCAGCAGCTGCTCCCATCAGTTGGTGCGACGCAAAGAGAACCTTCTCTCGGTCGTTGCACTGAACAATGGCGAGCTTCTTCTCCATGAATTTCAACCAATCATCGGCCTCCATTGGATCGCTTGCTTGAGCAAAGGTGGGTGGTCGAGTCCTCATGAACTCTCCCAACTTGTTATGAGCCGGCGGTGGTGGTGGCGGTGGTGCCGGAACGGGGTGTTGGTTGGCCTGCAACTGACCCAAGGTTTGGATCATGGTTTGCATAAGCTGGTTTTGCATGGCCATCAACCTTTCTAGGTTGTTTTCGCCAGCTCCAGGGTTAGCAGGAACTTCTTCGCGGTCATCTTCCTGGACGTTCCTTCGGCTGGCGTTTCCTCTCACCATCTGTGAGAGTGAATGAAATAGAATAGAAGGTTAGAAGATTAGATAGGTCCTTTCAACTATATGCATCAAGGGGAGTTTGGACTATATATATTAGTCCTTATGAGGATGTGATCAAGTGCCGAAGCATTTCACTCCTCTTTCTTCTTACGTGTGGATATGGGCAACGTTGTTGAGACGTCCCACAACTCACACTAAGCACATATTCACAAATAATCATCACAAGGGCCCACTCAACTCCTATTCAAGGATGGCTTCCTATGTCAAGGTGGTTTCAAGGCCAATCTAAGCTATTCATCCTAGGATGCTTCCTTTGGTCCGCGTAGCTTCTATTTAGGGGTATAACTTGCTGTTAACCCATGGTTCTAATGTCAACCCAAGGTTTCTATCTAGGCGTGTAACCTACTGTCAACCCGTGGCTCTGATACCAATCTGTGACGCCCTCAATTCTGTGGAAAACCACGGAACCGAGAACTAATGCATATGTGTGCCCTGGATGTTCATCACACATACACATACGTTCCACAAACTGAATTCAGATTATATATTACCATGAATAACAGGGTTTATTACAATATCTCATGAGTCTTGGACTCATGCTTACAGCGGAAGTCATATTTCTATGCAGCGGAAGTCCTTATTCAAATGCGGAATCAAAACTAATGCGGAAGCAAAACTAAGCAGAAGTGGCTCCATCTTTAAATCCTTCCACAGGCAAGGTTGAGAACAGATCACACGCCATAATGCTCTACTCGGTCTTCATAGTAGTCTTCTCTTGCTGTTGATGAAGAAATAATAATGCAAGTTTGAGCACAATGATGTACTCAGCAAGTGCGGGAATAACACATGATATGCAGCTTATGAACAAGGTAGGTATAAAAGGGCTTATTTGCAGAAAAGCAATCTTGTAAAACCATGATAAAACGGCAACTTTACTTTGGATGAATGTAATCCCAGCATATATTGAATTACCAACATACCTTCATCACTCCCCGTGTTCCATCCGAACATTAACCAACCTTTTATTCATACTCATGAATACCTCCTCGTATTCGCTACCATCTCATCCCATATAACAACCCCGTCTCGCACCGAGACCAATCTCATTTCATGACCCATCAGTCATGCAGCCATCTCATCTCCCGGACTCAACAGTCCCAAACCAAACCATAACCAATAATCATAACCAAGAACCTTTCCAATGACCATTCCAATAACTATCCCAATAACCATCCCATCTAATCATGGCAGTTTAGCAAGGTGCTCATGACCGTAAGCTCGGCTATCATGATAGTTTTAATAACTCTGCAGAGTTTGTACCTCTTTACCCACAAGTTTGTGATTTCGTCACCCGTCGGCGACTGCAGAACCTCCATTATACCAGTACACAACCGTCGGTGTATGGTCAAGAGATCACAAAATAGACTTTACAAAGGGGTTACTAGATGTATGGACTCACTAAGGTTTCACCGGCAGGCTAGAATCTCCAATTCTCCCACCCACGGGCCCCCTCTTGTGCCATGCAGTTCCCAGGGCAGTCCTCAATCGACTCCCATTCCCCGCGCCTTCCACAGTGCATAACACCCTAGCAACTTATCTAATTACTCAGCTAAGCCGCACCCATACTTGGCCTTGTGGTGGCACTGTTATCCTGGCATGTGCATGCATGAACTGGTCCTTAGATCTCTGGCAAGTAAAACCACCATCTCATGCTACCTCATTCACAAACCCAGGCTTGCCTAGATCTCCCTCCGATCCATGTTCATTAATCTCATCAATTACTTATTATCAGTACGAGTGCAGTTAGCTAGACACATCTATCTCGCTTCCCAATCCCATAGACTCAGCGAAGCAATAAGCAAAAAAAACCATACCCGACTCATGAACTTCCCAGGCGACAAGGATGGTTTAACCAAACTAGTAAACTCCTATAAAAAGGGTTTCCCATCATGTTTGACTCAGCACACACACCTTTTCGCAAAACAAAATAGTTTTACCCAAAACATAGGATCAATATGGTCAAGGAGCACTTGCCTTGTTCTTGCGGTTCCGGTTGTTCTTGATTCTCAAAGCCTTGTTGCTGCAGCTCGTCGTAGACAGCTTCCTGAGTTTGTCCTGCTTTGTAGGATTCTCGTGCATGCAAATTCACAGCAATCAATATCATGCACAAATCCTAAACTAGGTGCGATGATGCACATGCATGCTATCCTATGATTAGTTTTATTAGATCGATCTGTACTTATTATTGCATGGCTTGCATGGTCAGAGGTGTTCGTGATGATCTGGTCTTTAGATCAAACTGATCATCAAGTGATCTGTCCACGAAAAGGCTTCTGTTCGAAAGGAATTGAAGAACAGATGCAAGGGGATGAATACAATGATATCAAAGTCCTACCTCGCGTTTTTTTGAGGTCCTCCTCAGACCGCTCGGTTCTTCTTCGATGATCTCCCTTGTTGTGCTTCAGCGATGTTTCGCTCGGCGAGTTAGGGCTAGGGCTCTAAGTCGTCGGCTTAGGAGTTGAAAAAGAAGTTTGTAGTTTCGGCCAGAGGTTTTGGGTTCTATTTATAATCGGGAAGAGAAGAGTCCTAATCTAATTGGATCCCGAATAAGAGTCTTATTCAGATCTTTGTTAGATCCTGACGTCTTATCTTCGGTAAGGTTTGTGGAGTTTAGATCGGTTTTGAATGTGCACCGATATCTTCATGTGTAAAAACTGTTCCAGACTCGTTACCTCCGAGGTGATGAGCTCCGAAAGCTCCATGTGTCCTTCCGAGCCTGGTATCTCTTCTCCCGCAGAGACGAGCTCCGGTCGTGCCACGTGTCAATCGATCGAGACCTCCCTCTTCTTCGGAGGTGAGCTCCGCGCACGCCACGTGTTGGCGCCGGTCTTCCTTTTCTTCTTTCCTCAGGGACATGCCCCGCGGTCGACACGTGTTTAGCTGCGACGGACCTTCCGGAGATAAGCTCCGGTGGCGACACGTATTCGATAGATCCGGACTTCTCTGAGATGAGCTCCGGAATTGACACGTATCCCGCGCGGATGGTCCTCTGATTTCCGCGAAGACTAGCTCCGTGGACGACACTGTCTTATGAAAAATGCCTTTGCTTCTTCCGCAGAGGCTAGCTCTGCGGGCAGCACGTGTCCCACAGGGTCGGACCTCTTTCCAATTGCGGAGGTGACCCCCGGTCCTGCCACGTAGCCTAGTTTAGCGTCGGACCTCTCCCAATCTCTCGGGGATGAGCTCCGAACGCGCCACGTAGTCTGCTGGCCGTGGAAGTTGCGTTTCGGTGTTCTCGGAGAGCTTTATTGGCCATCTTTTTGATACTTGTCTCTGTTCCTTCTTTTCTTAAAATGTTTTTCTTCTTCATATGCTGACACCCGAGATGAGGGTGTCACACCAGCTCTCGAGCGTCCAGCGAAGGAAACACACGAGCTCCCTCTGTGCTCGTGCTTCAGCACCCTCCAGCCACCCCCAGCACCAGTTGATCGCCCCAGGAGCTGCGCCGGCGCCTCCTCAACGTGTTCCACCGCTCCTCAGCTCATCCCCGAGCTCCCCTCGCAGTGCCCGAGCCGTTCTTCACCGGGAGAACACAGAGCACGTCGCCCCTCACTGCTCCTCACGTTCCGGCCGCTCCAACACCTCTCCTGCACGTCCAGCATCTCCCTAAGGTGCGCCAAGGTGTGTAGATCATGCTACCGCAATCCCCTTGCCCTTCCCCATCACTGTCTCACTGGAATTTGGATTTTGGCGCCGGTACACGTATGTGAAGAACCGACCCACACCAAAACTGGAAATTCGTCCAACGCGGTTGATCATCGGTTCTACAATTCAAGCCACATAAACTAGGGATCCTAGCGCCCTCCCACGCCAAAGCACACATCAAACCGTCCATCACACGCCCCGGTCGATGAGAAATCGCCGGCGGCGGCGAAAATGGGTCGGTCCTCCGGTGAACCCTATGTTCCGGCAATTTGCTGCAAGGTTTAGCCTGCGTTCCATGTTCCCCGATCATTGGTGATGCTTTAGGGCAAGGTAGCTCGCCGGGAGAAGCTTCGGACGCGCCAGAACGCGTTGATGCCGAGCTCCCGAGCCGCCCCACCGGTGCTGGCCTGTTTTCGGCCGTTTTCATGCGTGGAAACCTTGCCCGGCAGGTGCGCCATGTTCCCAGGAGCATGTAGGGCGAAACCGGAGCTTATTTGGTGAAGAAATGAGGGAGAACGAGCCATGCCACGATTTGAACTGGTGTGCACGCGCGCCTCTGGCGGGAGGTTGAAGAAGGACCTGACCAGTGGGGCCCCCTGTTAAGTCTCTGTGTAGATTTTAAACAGAGAGATATCACAGTTTGAAAAATTCATAACTTTGTGTAGACAGCTTCAAAAAGGGTGAGACAAATTTTGTCTGAATCCTTAGGAGGAATACTTTACAGAGGAACAAATTGCATGCTAAGAAAATGCCCAGGAATTTCTGTAGAATTATTTTTAGTAAATCCTTTAGGAATTTATTACAGGAGCAATTCTTTATGAAATATTCCCAAGTTTGGGCAGCTAGTCCTTTTCATCGTGCCAGACCTCCAGTAAACATTTTAGGATTTTTGGAGCTTATTTGGAGGGATTAATCAGTAGGTTATCTCAGGATTAAATAAATTAGCTAAAAATCAATAGAATTGATTTCCAGAAAATGGTTCAACCTTCATACCTCCATAACTTTCTGTAGGGATGTCCAAAAATGTGTGAAACAAATTTTGTTGGGTTTATCTCAGTCAGTACTTTGCAGAAATGCAAAGAAATTGATCTGTGGATATTCTCCAAGATTCATCAAAGTTAAATCTTTGGGAATTTAGTCCAGAATAATCTCTGTTATGGAATTTCCTCAAATTTGACCAGGAAGTTCCTCATGACATTACTGATCTCCAGTAAAAATTTGAGCTTCATTGGAGTTCATTTGCTAGGTCAAATTACCTTCCAAAGTTCAGCCTTTATTTGGAAAATTCAAATTTAAACAGAAACTTTTCAGAACTCCTGTTCGACTTCAAAAATTCATATCTCTCTGATGGTAGCTGCAAAAATGGTGAAACAAATTTTGTTAGAACCATGGAGACTTACCCTAATTAGATCTTCCATTTCTAGCTATGTCAAAGCTCCTGATTTGGGCTCAAAATTCAGATAATCATTGTACTTGTAGGAATTTTAAAGACTACATTATGCAATGACATGTCTCCAAATTTGGCTCAAGTCATCCTTAGAGAGTCTAGTATCCACTGAAAAATTCCCAAAGCCAATTAAGGATCCTAAATAGCAGTAGCTATGAATATAAGTTCAATTTCTATAAACCTTTAATACTTACACATGTATTTTATTACATTTCATCATAGTGACCGAAGTTGAGGACGCACCGGAGCCCTTGGACGTCCTGCCACCTGAAGTTGACTTCCCCTTTAACACGCAACCCGGCAAGCCCCGGTTTGCACTTAAGTACCTTTTATAAAATTCTTTATTTGTATCACTTATGTCTAGGGTGAATGTTAGCATTAGAGTTAAGGTGTTTGAAACCCCACATGCATAACCTTTTAAATCCTATGAAGGGTTGGGTAGCTTACAGAGACAACGAGTAGACAAGGCCCCGCTAATATGCTTAGGACCTCGGTAGAAGTCGAGTAGTTGGAATCTACTCGTGAGGTAAGGTTAATCACACGGTTTGGTCAGAATAGAAAATGGCTTAAGAGTGGTGAAAATGAGAACCAGCAGGGGGGGATAGGAAGCAGTGAGCGGAGGTCTCACGTGCGTAGCCCTGTTGGTGTCGATTGAGGACTGAGTCGTGTGCGGGCCTGCTGAACAAGTATCAAACAGTACCGGATGGCATACTGACATAAGCAGGAAACCGATGTAAATGGTTAACCTGGGTGCCGAGGCTTACCCAACCGTACACAGGAGTGGGTTGAGGGTAGCAAGGTGTAAATCTGCCGGTGGGCACAGTCACGTTCCACGCGGGGACCTCCTACCTGTTACGGATGGACCGGTTCGGTGTTTGGGTTGCCTTTGAAAGGTGGTTGCATACAACAGAGTAGGAAGGGGTGTGAAATCACGCTTCTGAAAGTGGGTGTATGCAACGTGTTGTCCGGGTGTCTCCTGATTGCAATCACCGTCCCTCGCGGTTATTTGAGTACCGATTGTTCACTGTTTCGTGACGTAGTAAGAAGTGAAGTAAGCCAGTTGAATGATAATATGCTGTGATGATATATTAATGTTTTGGAAACCATGTATGCTGTAGATGTACAGCTAATTAAGTTTACTTTCCGCTTTGGGCATCACCACATCGGAGGAAAGCATTTCTTGTTTGATTGTGGACTTCGATGTGAGGGCTGCCTAAGGCACATGAATTTGACGTTATAAAACTGAAAGTAAGGATCAACTTATAGGCGTGTCTTTGGCGCAAATTCCTTTTCCTATCATACACCTCCATGCATGTAGAGTTCCGTGCCTAGGTCAGACGGTTAAGCCTTGCAGAGCCATCGTGCTCACGGTTGCAATAATTGAGCTGTATGCAAGTGAGAGCTATGAGGAGGGTTCCGAGGATGAGGCGATGCCCCCGTCAGGGTACACGGCCGAAATGGAGCCCTGCACGCCACCGTGATTTCTCCGGTTCCATGCTGCTAGTGTGTAGCGTCCCCGGGCTGGACGGCTGCACTTTTGCATAGTTAGGATGAGAGGCTACTAATGTACATTACTTCCGCTGTATAGTTATATTTTGTAAAAGACGTCCGCTGTTTTATATTAAATAAAAGTTTGTATTTGTTCTTTATTCTTTTCTGGTGTGCTGTTGGGTGCCGCATCGTACGGCACCACCCTATGCGATCCTGGAGTGGGTGAACCACGGGGTGGTCCCCACACGCCTTCCCAAGACGCGAAGACGCGGAGCACGCCTCTGTCAGGTGCCGCTGCACCCAGTCGCATCGCATACTGGCGCGCCGTGTTAGAGCCTGCCCGCCAATAAACACAGCGACAAGACATCCCCTGCCGCCCCCGCCGTCATCAACCACTACGACTAGCTTGCGTCATGGGCAGGGCGGTAGAACGAAGACTCGGAAACCTTCGCTAGAGACAACTACCGACATAACTGCAGATACGATAGTCGGCAGGCAATCTCCCCGGGACCACCTGTCGGGTCCTGGGCCCCCCTTGTAAGCCGCTCGAGCCTTGGACTATAAAAGGCTCGGGTAGGCAACGTTAGCAAGGATTCGAACTCTGTGAACTCGCATCCTAGGCATTACTCACCCTCAAGCTCAGGACTCCGGTTCTTAGCAACAAGCAATACAGCGAGCACCTCCGCTCACCATGGACGTAGGGTTTTACGCTCCGGCAGCCTGAACCACGTAATACTCGCGTGTCAAGCTTCTCCCTCGCTCGTCCCTAACGATTAAGCTCTCGATAAGCGACTAGCCCCTCCGAAAATGAACCTCCGCGGGCTGCCCAGAGCAGGTCCGGGGGAAGTGTCGACCACACATGTAAGGGCCTCAGTTTTTGACACACATTTGCAGTGTTCATCACCACACCACACCCCTCATTTGAGGAAGAATGATGAACACAAATGAAGAGCAAGTAACAATTATCAACATGCTCATTAGAAAACAAACTTACACATTGCAAAAGTGGTATTTCCCACATGTGATATAGATGGGCTGGACATATGAAAACTCCTACACTTCACTAAGGATGTCCATGCCAAGTTTCACCAAAATTCAAAACCTTTTGAGGTCAGTTTGGGTATAGTTAGGAAGAGGGCAGTTTGAAACCTTATTCAAATTCAAACTGTTTTTATCCCATGAATTTAAAAGTGGAAGGCATATTCTTACTCAGCACATTTTTGTGAGCTCACACACCAATTTTCACTCCATTTGGAGTTGATCTTGACATGAGCTAAGGGGGAGAAATTCAAACATTATTTGAATTTCAAACTGAACTTGTGCTGAAATTCATTCAAACCAAACCTCATTTGAACTTGAATCAATTCAAATGGCTCATGGGTGAATATTTTGAATTGCCAAGGGTAGTATGGGGTTCACTGTTTACAACAGTGATTAGGAATAAATTTCAGAGGTTAAAATGGGGGGTGGGACCCACATGTCAGCCTCCACTTCAACACAAACCGACTGAAACACAGCTCAATCGGTTCCCGGGTGCAGTGTGCGCGCGCCACCGAGGGGGGCAGCCGGCGCCAGCTCCTGCTGCGCGCCCCAAGCCGGAGACCAGTCGCCGGGCTACTTATCCCCTCCCCGGCGTGCTCCGATCGCCCATTCCCCGAGCTGCCGACATACTCGGCCTGTTCTTCCACTGCAACCGCCGCCGCTCGAGCTCACGCTTGATCAAGCCGATCACTCGCGAGCACAGCCTCCTCCACAGCAAAACGGCACCAAGAGGTCGTGAGCAACCTCCTAGACCCCGTGTTGTCCAGTGAGCAAGCGTCCTCGAGCTGTACGAGCCATTTCTCCGGCGAGCCGAACATCGCCGCCGATCGGGCTCCCGTGGACAGCACGGCACAGCCGTTGTCACGTCCTCTTCTGTACACAAGAAAGGTGCGTGATTGTATGTAGATGGAGTAGCCGAAAGCCGTTTGGCGATTGATCAACCCTCGGCCGAGAATTTCCAAATTTACTCTTGATCAGTTCATAAGGACCGAGCTCACCTTCGGGTGAAATTCGTGCTCTATGCACGAGGGTTGGACGAGCTCGTTACCTAGTAGCTTCTACGCACGATAGCGCCCACGCTCGAACTGGAATTAGAGAAAACCATCGAGAATCGGCCATGATATGGCTGTTTTCCCCGCCGCCATGGCTGAACACCTCGGCTCACCGTCGAGAGCCTAGTTGCCGGTATTTCTAGCTTCCACCCAGCCCTGGTTCGTGTTTCCCATGCTCTACTGATGCTCTCCGACCGATTTCCGGTCGATTTGGTGCACGGGAGAGCGGGACCGACCTCACCGGAACCCTAGCAGGTGCTGTCATCGGTGCGCACGGGTTTCCGGTCATCGCCGGCGGCCGGCGACCCCACCATCGAGTCCAGGGGGTCAGTAAAGGCGCAGGCGGCAAGTTTCGGGCCGGGGGGTGGCCGGGTACTCAGTTCCTGCAAGGGTCGCCGGAGATCGCCGCCGCCGCGCAGTTGGCGCGAGGAGGGAGACGACGCACTGTGTGCGGGGCCCACAAGCCAGAGTTTAAACTTTTTCCCGAATTTCAGTTTCAGTTCAAACTTCAAATCCTTATAACTTTGGATAGAAAGCTCCAAATTGAGTGAACCAAATTTTGCTGGATTCAGCCCTCCGAGTAATTTCCAGCAAATCAAGTTTCACTTCATGAAAACCCTTAATTTTCCAGAATTAATTCCTCAAAGTTTAAACTGTTAGGAATTTTAACTGGAGAATCCTGTGGAGGAAAATCCTGAAATTTTGCTGGGATATTCACCAAAATATTCCTGAACTACCATAAAAATTCAGATCCATTTGAGCTCATTTAATCCACCTAATGGTGTGATTAGTGAAACTGTTCCAGAGAAAATAGAAAATGTTCAGAAACATTTTCAGAATTTTCTCTGAAATTGTTTAGCTCATATCTTTAGTTAGGGACTTCAAAATTAAGTGAGACCAACTCCATTAGAACCCTTTGAAAATCTAGTTTTCAGAAAGTCATAGTTTGTCTCATGAAAATTCCTAGAACACCCTAAGAGTTCCAATTAAGGTCAAGGACATAATTAATTGTGGAGGGCTCAAATGAGCTTTGCTGCAACTAAAACTTGACCAAGTCTCTGTTTAGGTTGTAACCAAGCCACAGTAAAAGTTTCACAGTCATTAGGTCTGTCTAGCAAAGGTTATAGACTTCACAACTTCAAAGATAATACAAATGCATTTAAATTAATACATACATTGCTCTTATCATGTAGTCGCTAAGGTCGAGGAGGAACCCGAAGTCCTAGACTTCGTTACTCCGGAGGAACAGCTAGTCTACGACCAAGAGCAGCAAGGCAAGCTCCGGTTTGCATTAACCATTTTACAAATTTTTATTGTTTTGAGCACATACTTGTTTCCTTTATTCTGTGCATTAGAGTTTTGTTTGGAAACCCCACTGCATAGCCAAGAAAACCATGGGTTGGGGTTTACGATTGCAAACCTCGTTAGCTACTGCATTGCTAGGATAGAGTAGGATTTGGTACAAGTCGGGTAGTTGGAACTACTCGCGAGAATAGGCTAGAGGCACATTGCTCGGGTAGAGATAGCACATGATACACATGGCAAGAAAATGAGACCGAGCGGAGAGTAAGGGCAGCAGGACTTTGGGGCCTGTGTGCTGTAGCTCCGCTTGTGTTGGTTGAGGACCGAGCCGTGTGCGGGCCTGTTGAACAAGCTAGAACAGTACCGAAGACCTACCGGCTATATGGGAACCGGGAAACTGATGTAACTCGGGTAGCTGGGTATTGAGGCATTGCCCGTCGTTCAGAGGGTAGGTTGAGAGCTCGAGGTGTAAATCGGCTGGCGGCACAGAGATGCGCGTGCAGAGACCTCTTGCTCGGGACGATGGGACCGGTTCAATATTTGGCTAACGGGTGAAAGGTAGTCGCGTACGGCGTCCGTGATGGTTGTTGTAGGCAACATCGAGTACGGGCGTACGTGACGGGTTTTTCGGGTAACCCTGCAGGTGTAAATCGATTATAATCGCCGTCCCTCGCGGTCAGTGAGTACCACTTGTTCACTGTACCGTGACGTAGAAAGAACAGGCTAGACACATGTTAAAATGCTGCTGATTGAAAGCTGGACAGTGATTGTTAATGATATGCTGTAGCTTAGAGCTAATTAAAGTTCTTTTCAACTTTGGGCAAAGTACATGAGAGAAATGCGTTTCTTGTTTGATTGCGGCTCTCTCATGTGCCTTAGCGTAAGGTTCTCCACAACCTGCTGCTAAAACTTGAAAGTAAGGTTCTACTAATTAGGCGAGTCCTTGCAAATGATTTTTACCTCATGCAACCCATTACCCTCATGTAGAAGTTCCATGTTTAGGTGAGACGGGTCAGACTTGCTGAGCCTTCGTGCTCACTGCTTGTGTTTGAAGCTTTTGCAGGGTTCTATGAGGAAGGGACTCCCGAAGAGGAGACGGAACCCCAGGAGGGGAACCCCGTCGAGTGGGAGTCGTGCACGCCGCAGAGTTAGTGTGCGTGTGTGCTAGCAAGGACACGTTCGAGGGCTGAACGTGCACTTGATGCTTAGTCTACGCCCGCGAGTGTAGACTGAACTTATTTTGATGTAAACATGTTCATAAACTTGTTTATGTAATAAAACTTCCGCTTCCGCTTTGCACCTTTGACGTGTGTTATACGGTGCTGTGCAACGCAGCACCCCTCAGCGTGATCCTGGCTCGACAGGACTAATGGGGTCGTGTCAGCGTTGGTATCAGAGCTCGCTTGAGGTTTAACACAGTACAAAGGTCTTCTTTTTCAAAAATCCAGTGAGGAACGAGTTAGTAGCCCGTATAAGGATGTTATTAGCATATAGAAAGTGGCATATTAACCTATTTGTTATGTCGGAAAAATCGTGCATCTCGGGACGTTCATGTCTTGGGGGGTGCACGTAAGCGCTGTCCACCAGTGCGCACAAGCTGAAGGGTGGAGCCCCACGGGTGGCAGGTAACCCGACCTGCTTTGATATCCTCTACGACTCTTAATGTCGTTTGGGGTATTCAAGCAACGTCTGTCCCTGGCGTGCGTGGTGCAACATGGGAGACCCCGTCACGTGGTCTGAAACGTGAACACGTAACTCAAGGCGTGTTTGGCTTGAGAACATCCGGGCGAGTGATGACGGCCGGGTGTACCAACTGTATGGATTCCGGGCTCGGTGTGCAGCCGAGTCTGATGATTGTTTGAGTTTCTGCAGGTAGCCTGACCACGAAACGGTAGACGTGTAGCATCCGTGTGCAAGTGACGAGTAGTGCCACTGAACTAACGAAGCCAGCTAAGTCCGGTATAGGTTTTTCCTTTGTGAGGACGTAGTACCGACATAATCTGGTGACGCATCGACGTCACACCCCATTAAATAAACAACTTCATTTAAAAACTTGAAGGTTTTGATCCAATGTAGTAAAACTTGATGTAACTCATTCCCTTGAACAGGATATTCAAAGTTAACAAGTTTTCAACTTATAGGTTGTTAAGGACATAACACTCTGTTTTCAGCTGAATCAAGGCTGAAGTTAATCAGAGGCTAGGGGTTGAGTTTTTTCGAGATTGGGGTCGTATGATACATTTCTGGAAAGCTTTGAAAGGGCTTTACAACTTTTCTGTTGAGGTCCAGAGGGGTTTCATAACTTAACTACTTGAAAAATGCAGTAGAGTTGGAACTGTCCAGAAAACAGGACAGGGTAAAGACTCTCTGTAGACTCTTTGTAAATTGAGCATAACTTCCTGCATAAAAATCCAAAAATAGAAAATGAGGTAGTTCTGGAAAGCTTATGAGATGGGTTACAATTTTGTAACAGAAAGTTTTGTCAGATTAGGAACAGAAGTAACTGAGATTGTTGGATCAGATCAGTACCTAAGGCAGGGAGGTGCTGTCCAATTGTTCCCAGAAATTCTGTTAACTTTGACATCTCATAACTTTTGAACCAGGTCAGATCTTAGGCCAAGCAAACACTTTCTGGAAAGCCATTGAAGTTAGCTTTAACTTTGATGTTGAGCTCCAGAATTAGCTTTGCTGTTAACATGGCCTAAATCAGGTTGAAATGGAAACTGGTCAAGGCTGTCATGGGAACAGCAGATCAGCAGTCAAATTTGTTTAAAAATTTGAACTATGTTTCCAAGTGTTATGAGTTCAAGGACATATCTTATGTTATAACTCGATGGTTTACTGTTTAAATAAATATTTGACATTTCTCAAATATATTTTTACAGATGGCAGCAGATAAACGGTTGGAGAACGGGTGGGTAGTTTCCCACTGCTCTGACCGTAGCGGCTACCCGGAAGCATTGTGGCAAATGCTCCAATATTTCGGGTACAACCAGATGCCGCAATACTTCGCCAAGGAAGAAGGCGAAGAGGGGAACAAGACGTGGACGATCCATGTCGAGATTCCTGCAGGACCTACGCCACCCGGTTGGGTGCCATTCACCGTCACGGTGAGAGGAAGACAACCGGAAGGGATGTGGCAAGTGGCAGCCCGCGACACTATGTCACGTTTCTGCCAACTGCACGTGCAGGCTATGGAGGGCACACCATACGCATTCGTTCCGGTGGAGGGACGAGCTCAGCATGTGTGGGAAGAGAGGTACCTGGAGGCAACAGACCCGAGTTGCCCAAGGTACAACCCCGCGGAGGCAAACCTCAGCCTCCAAATGAGGGCGGGAAACGCTGTGATGGACAGCCAAGCTGTTCATACGGAGCATCTCGCCACCAAGCTCAAGGAGAGCACAAGCCGTGAAGATCATTTCGAGGGTTCTCACAGCGCACTCCGCAATGTGCTCCATCCGACGATCAAGCGACTTAATGAACAACACAATCAGTTGCGTCGTCTGAAGAAGGCAAAGAAGAAGAGCCGTGTTGACATCGCAGCGTTGCAAGAGCTGGTGCAGACCCTAACCCAGCAGAATGAGGACCTTGCTCAAGAGCGGGACGACGCTATTGAGGAAGGACAAGGCTGGGAAGAGGACTACAACCAAGCTATGGACGAGGTGCATGCCTTGCAGGACCTCGTGCCCCCGGTATTGGGCGTACCGGTAGTCTTGGGTCTTCCAGCCATGGGAGAACCCGGAATGGGAGAAGAGGTGGTAGACCCCGAGCCACTAGCAGAGGTACCGGAGGAGGACGACCCACAGGAGGTCGAGTTCTACTCCGAGTAGGGGGTTACGGTTGCCAAGTAGGGCAGCTAGGGTAGCGTAACCCAACTTTTGTAATCGGTGACATGTCGTGTAGACAGTAGCGTATGTATAGGTAGTGACGACATGAGCACGACTTCTCGGAGATCCGAGAATAATGTATCTTGTATAAAGTTTATGCTTTATCAATATATGTGAATGTTGTGCAAATTGATCATGTGTCACTTCAATACCTACTGTTGCGTATGGAATTTTTAGTAAGACATGTGCTAATTGCTGCTGTTTTGAATTTCAGAATGACGCGTACTCGTGCCAACCCTGACGTTGGGGGTACCAGTCAAGGGGGAGAGACCTCCCAACCACCTCCCGAGGACTCCTCGGGACAGCAGCAGCAACAGCAACAGCAAACACCGCCACCGCCACTACCAACGGTTACATTGGCCGACATTGTCGCGGCAATGGCGGGCTCGCATCAGCAGCACACAGAGTTGCTGCAGACTCTCATCGCCAATACGTCTCGCCCAGAGAGACGTCAAGATCGTGAGGAGCGCCAACAGAGCTCCTACTCCGACTTCATGGCGACTCATCCCCCTGTATTCTCAAGGGTGGATGAACCACTTGACGCGGACAACTGGCTCCGCGCCATAGAGATGAAGTTCGGGCTGCTCCAAATCAGCGAGCAGCGCAAGACTCAGTTCGCGGTCCAGCAGCTCCAAGGATCCGCGAGCGCGTGGTGGGCCAACTTCTGTGCTTCCCAGCCCACCGACCGAGTGATGACCTGGGCGGTGTTCCGGACGGCCTTCAGGGCCTATCATATACCGCCCGGTTTGATGAAGAGGAAGACGCAGGAGTTCCTACACCTGCAACAAGGGAGCCGGAACGCGCTGGAATACTCCAGGGCGTTCAACGATCTCGCGCTCTACGCGTCGTATCACGCGGATACAGACGAGAAGCGGCGAGACCATTTTTACCAGGGGCTTAACCGGCTCCTGAAGGACAAGTTGGCGATGTTCAATCGCGGCAGCCTCAACGACATCATTGATGCTGCGATTGTTCAGGAGGACTCCGGCAAGGAGTTGGCGGCGGCAGAGCGAAAGCGAAGCGCGCCGCAGAGCAGCGGAGAAGGAGGCGGTCCTTCTCAGAAGTTTCGGATGGTGAATCGCCCACCATCAGGTCCACGCTGGCAGCCACCACAGCGGTCGATGCCGTTCCGCAGTCGGCCGTATTCTTCGCTGGCATTCCGGCCGGCACTGCCAGTACCACCGCAACAACAACAGCAGCAGCGGGCGATGCCGCGTGCGTTTGCACCTCAGCAACGCATGCCGGGCTTTCGTCCACCGAGTACTCCACCATCAGCGGCCACATGTTACAAGTGTGGTCGTCCAGGACACTTCGCGAGCAGTTGCCCGGAGAGGCAAGGCGGCGGAGTGGCACCACAGTTTCCAGGGAGGAATCAACCACGGTACCCTACTAATGCGCGGCGGGCAAACCCTAGGCCCGGCACTGTCCACCAACTTGCCATTGAGGACGTGCCGGAGGGCGAGCCAATCCTTGCGGGTATGTTCCAACTCCACCAGCATCCCGCTATAGCACTGTTTGATTCAGGCGCCACGCATAATTTTATTAGCCAAGCTTTCATTGCTAAACACAGTTTGCCAATACTACCCACCGATAGTCCATATTTAATTTGTTCACCGGGTGGGAATATTTCAGCAAGCGTAATGGTCTCCAAAGCACCATTATGCTTAGCGGGTAGAGTGTACCCCACGTCTCTCATTATCTTAGAGGGACAGAAGGTCGATGTCATCCTAGGGATGTCGTGGTTAACCCGCCACGGCGCTATTTTAGACACCGTCCTTCGAGTCGTGCACTTAAACTCAGAGGTGCACGGTTCTCACTCATTATTTCTGGACAGTCCAGAAATAAAACTTCCAAGTGTCTATCAAGCCACGACCATCAGATTGGAAGATATTCCGGTGGTCCGAGAGTTCCCTGATGTATTCCCGGACGATTTGCCGGGGATGCCACCCGATAGAGAGGTGGAGTTCAAGATTGAACTCGCACCGGGAACCATGCCAATATCCCGAAGGCCGTATAAGATGGCGCCCAAGGAGTTGGCTGAACTGAAGACTCAGCTCACAGACCTTCTGGAGAAGGGTTTTATTAGGCCGAGCTCCTCCCCATGGGGCTGTTCGGCATTATTTGTCAAGAAGAAGGATGAGACGTTGCGGCTTTGCGTGGACTACCGTCCATTAAATGCCGTAACCATCAAGAACAAGTACCCGTTGCCACGGATCGACATGTTGTTTGATCAGTTGGTCAAAGCGAAGATCTTTTCCAAGATGGATTTAAGATCCGGGTACCATCAGATTAAAATAAGGGCTGAGGACATTCCAAAGACGGCTTTCTCGACGAGGTACGGACTTTATGAGTACCTAGTTATGTCCTTCGGCCTCACCAATGCTCCAGCTCACTTCATGTACTTGATGAACTCGGTATTCATGCCGGAGCTGGACAAGTTTGTCGTGGTCTTCATCGACGACATCCTGGTATATTCCAAGTCGGAGGAAGATCACAAGAAACATCTGCGTATAGTCTTGCAACGGCTGCGAGATCACAAGTTATACGCAAAATTCAGCAAATGCCAGTTTTGGATATCGCAAGTGCCTTTCCTCGGGCATATCATCTCAGCGGAGGGTATCGCTGTGGACCCGAGCAAGATCACGCAAGTACTGAATTGGAAATCCCCGAGAACTGTTCATGAGGTACGGAGTTTCCTCGGACTCGCGGGATATTATTGGAGGTTCATCCCGAACTTTTCGAAGATTGCCAAGCCAATGACAGAGCTGCTGAAGAAGGCTACCAAATATGTTTGGAGTCCAACATGTGAAGCAGCATTCAAGGCTTTAGTCAAGCACCTGACATCAGCACCGGTTTTGGCGCAGCCAGACACAACAAAACCGTTTGACGTGTACTGCGATGCATCCGGCATTGGGCTCGGATGTGTGCTGATGCAAGACCGAAGAGTGGTCGCGTATGGATCACGGCAGCTTAGGAACCATGAGCAGAATTATCCAACTCACGACTTGGAGCTCGCTGCCGTGGTACTTGCACTGAAGATGTGGAGGCACTACCTACTCGGTAACCTCGTACATTTATATACCGACCACAAAAGCCTCAAGTACATATTCACTCAGAAGGAGCTGAATATGAGGCAACGAAGATGGTTAGAACTGATAAAGGATTACGAGATAGAAATCCATTATCATCCGGGCAAGGCAAACGTAGTGGCAGATGCGCTGAGCCGCAAGTCACACGTCAATACTCTGACCATCACAACGTTGGAAGTGAGCGAACCACCACTACATGTGATTCCACACGGAGCTCTCTACAACCTAGCTTTGATCCCCACCATCCGTGAAGAGATAGCGGCAGCCCAGAAGAATGACAAGGGCATGTCACATTTACGGAGACGTGTAGACAGTGGGGAGTTGAAATGTTTCCGGAAGGACGGAGACGGCGTCCTATGGTTCAAGGACCGGATCGTCGTACCCCGAAACCCGGAGTTACGGAAGAAAATCTTTGATGAGGCTCACTTATCAAAATTTTCTATTCACCCCGGCAGCAACAAAATGTATCAAGAACTCAGAAGCAAGTTTTGGTGGACACGGATGAAGCGGGAGACTGCAAAATACGTGTCCGAGTGTGATACATGTCGAAGGGTGAAGGCAGATCATATGCGGAAACCGGGACTGCTGCAACCACTGGGCATTCCTGCCCGGAAGTGGGAGGACGTGAGCATGGATTTCGTCGTCGGTTTACCCACCACCTTGCAGAAACATGATTCTGTGTGGGTGATCGTCGATCGGCTCACCAAAGT
Source organism: Neostapfia colusana (assembly GCA_030760725.1). Classification (NCBI taxonomy): domain Eukaryota; kingdom Viridiplantae; phylum Streptophyta; class Magnoliopsida; order Poales; family Poaceae; genus Neostapfia; species Neostapfia colusana. Next base: position 29,195,837 of record JASWHV010000005.1, on the reverse strand, counting down.
TGCCCATTTCATCCCGGTCAACACCAACTACAACGCCAAGAAGTACGCTGAACTGTACATCTCACGGATCCTATGCTTGTACAGCGTACCCCGTACTATCATATCGGATCGGGGCACTTTATTTGTGTCCCGTTTTTGGGAGCAGCTACATGCTGCCTTGGGGACGAAGCTGATCCGTAGTTCAGCCTACCACCCGCAGACGGATGGGCAAACCGAGCGGGTAAATCAAATCCTAGAAGACATGCTACGAGCTTGCGCTATCAACCACGGCAAGAATTGGGATGATCACTTGCCGTTAGCCGAGTTCTCATACAACAATGGGTACCAAGCCAGCATCAAGATGGCGCCCTACGAGGCGCTATACGGAAGAAAATGCCGCACACCATTGAATTGGTGTGAGTCTGGCGAAAGGGTTACCTTCGGGATTGACCTTGTCAACAACGCGGAAGAAAAGGTTCGACTAATTCAAGCGAACCTAAAAGCCGCTCAATCCCGTCAGAAACAGTATGCGGACCAGATAAGGCGCCCGTTACAATTCGAAGTTGGAGATCACGTATATCTACGGGTGTCTCCAATAAAGGGCGTAAACAGATTTGAGGTGAGAGGAAAGTTAGCACCCCGATTCATCGGTCCATTCCAGATTACCGAAAGATGTGGATCGGTGGCATACCGGCTGAAATTACCAGAAGCACTTTCCGGTGTGCACGACGTCTTTCACATTTCCCAGCTGAGGAAGTGTCTCAAGCTATCAACTACCGTTCAGCTGGAAGACATTGAAGAACTGCAACCGGATCTCACCTATCGGGAGGAACCGGTGCAGATTATTGATGAAAAGGCCCGAACCACACGCAACCGTACGTTGTGGTTCTACAAGGTTCTATGGAGTAATCACTCCATGGACGAAGCGACATGGGAGGGCGAAGAATTCCTTCGCACTAACTACCCCTACTTTTTCACGTCGCATATCCGGTAATTTTCCACCGTCCTCTCTCTCATTTTCACCTTATAATCTCGGGACGAGATTCTTTTAAGGGGGGAGGAATGTAAGGGCCTCAGTTTTTGACACACATTTGCAGTGTTCATCACCACACCACACCCCTCATTTGAGGAAGAATGATGAACACAAATGAAGAGCAAGTAACAATTATCAACATGCTCATTAGAAAACAAACTTACACATTGCAAAAGTGGTATTTCCCACATGTGATATAGATGGACTGGACATATGAAAACTCCTACACTTCACTAAGGATGTCCATGCCAAGTTTCACCCAAATTCAAAACCTTTTGAGGTCAGTTTGGGTATAGTTAGGAAGAGGGCAGTTTGAAACCTTATTCAAATTCAAACTGTTTTTATCCCATGAATTTAAAAGTAGAAGGCATATTCTTACTCAGCACATTTTTGTGAGCTCACACACCAATTTTCACTCCATTTGGAGTTGATATTGACATGAGCTAAGGGGGAGAAATTCAAACTTTATTTGAATTTCAAACTGAACTTGTGCTGAAATTCATTCAAACCAAACCTCATTTGAACTTGGATCAATTCAAATGGCTCATGGGTGAATATTTTGAATTGCCAAGGGTAGTATGGGGTTCACTGTTTACAACAGTGATTAGGAGTAAATTTCAGAGGTTAAAATGGGGGGTGGGACCCACATGTCAGCCTCCACTTCAACACAAACCGACTGAAACACAGCTCAATCGGTTCCCGGGTGCAGTGTGCGTGCGCCACCGAGGGGGGCAGCCGGCGCCAGCTCCTGCTGCGCGCCCCAAGCCGGAGACCAGTCACCGGGCTACTTATCCCCTCCCCAGCGTGCTCCGATCGCCCATTCCCCGAGCTGCCGACATACTCGGCCTGTTCTTCCACTGCAACCGCCGCCGCTCGAGCTCACGCTTGATCAAGCCGATCACTCGCGAGCACAGCCTCCTCCACAGCAAAACGGCACCAAGAGGTCATGAGCAACCTCCTAGACCTCGTGTTGTCCAGTGAGCAAGCGTCCTCAAGCTGTACGAGCCATTTCTCCGGCGAGCCGAACATTGCCGCCGATCGGGCTCCCGTGGACAGCACGGCACAGCCGTTGTCACGTCCTCTTCTCTACACAAGAAAGGTGCGTGATTTTATGTAGATGGAGTAGCCGAAAGCCGTTTGGCGATTGATCAACCCTCGGCCGAGAATTTCCAAATTTACTCTTGATCAGTTCATAAGGACCGAGCTCACCTTCGGGTGAAATTCGTGCTCTATGCACGAGGGTTGGACGAGCTCGTTACCTAGTATCTTCTACGCACGATAGCGCCCACGCTCGAACTGGAATTAGAGAAAACCATCGAGAATCGGCCATGATATGGCTGTTTTCCCCGCCGCCATGGCTGAACACCTCGGCTCACCGTCGAGAGCCTAGTTGCCGGTATTTCTAGCTTCCACCCAGCCCTGGTTCGTGTTTCCCATGCTCTACTGATGCTCTCCGACCGATTTCCGGTCGATTTGGTGCACGGGAGAGCGGGACCGACCTCACCGGAACCCTAGCAGGTGCTGTCATCGGTGCGCACGGGTTTCCGGTCATCGCCGGCGGCCGGCGACCCCACCATCGAGTCCAGGGGGTCAGTAAAGGGGCAGGCGGCAAGTTTCGGGCCGGGGGGGGTGGCCGGGTACTCAGTTCCGGCAAGGGTCGCCGGAGATCGCCGCCGCCGCGCAGTTGGCGCGAGGAGGGAGACGACGCACTGTGTGCGGGGCCCACAAGCCAGAGTTTAAACTTTTTCCCGAATTTCAGTTTCAGTTCAAACTTCAAATCCTTATAACTTTGGCTAGAAAGCTCCAAATTGAGTGAACCAAATTTTGCTGGATTCAGCTCTCCGAGTACTTTCCACCAAATCAAGTTTCACTTCATGAAAACCCTTAATTTTCCAGAATTAATTCCTCAAAATTTAAACTGTTAGGAATTTTAACTGGAGAATCCTGTGGAGGAAAATCCTGAAATTTTGCTGGGATATTCACCAAAATATCCCCGAACTACCATAAAAATTTCAGATCCATTTGAGCTCATTTAATCCACCTAATGGTGTGATTAGTGAAACTGTTCCAGAGAAAATAGAAAATGTTCAGAAACATTTTCAGAATTTTCTCTGAAATTGTTTAGCTCATATCTTTAGTTAGGGACTTCCAAATTAAGTGAGACCAACTCCATTAGAACCCTCTGAAAATCTAGTTTTCAGAAAGTCATAGTTTGTCTCATGAAAATTTCTAGAACACCCTAAGAGTTCCAATTAAGGTCAAGGACATAATTAATTGTGGAGGGCTCAAATGAGCTTTGCTGCAACTAAAACTTGACCAAGTCTCTGTTTAGGTTGTAACCAAGCCACAGTAAAAGTTTCACAGTCATTAGGTCTGTCTAGCAAAGGTTATAGACTTCACAACTTCAAAGATAATACAAATGCATTTAAATTAATACATACATTGCTCTTATCATGTAGTCGCTATGGTCGAGGAGGAACGCGAAGTCCTAGACTTCGTTACTCCGGAGGAACAGCTAGCCTACGACCAAGAGCAGCAAGGCAAGCTCCGGTTTGCATTAACCATTTTACAAATTTTTATTGTTTTGAGCACATACTTGTTTCCTTTATTCTGTGCATTAGAGTTTTGTTTGGAAACCCCACTGCATAGCCAAGAAAACCATGGGTTGGGGTTTAGGATTGCAAACCCCGTTAGCTACTGCTTTGCTAGGATAGAGTAGGATTCGGTACAAGTCGGGTAGTTGGAACTACTCGCGAGAATAGGCTAGAGGCACATTGCTCGGGTAGAGATAGCACATGATACACATGGCAAGAAAATGAGACCGAGCGGAGAGTAAGGGCAGCAGGACTTTGGGGCCTGTGTGCTGTAGCTCCGCTTGTGTTGGTTGAGGACCGAGCCGTGTGCGGGCCTGTTGAACAAGCTAGAACAGTACCGAAGACCTACCGGCTATATGGGAACCGGGAAACTGATGTAACTCGGGTAGCTGGGTATTGAGGCATTGCCCGTCGTTCAGAGGGTAGGTTGAGAGCTCGAGGTGTAAATCGGCTGGCGGCACAGAGATGCGCGTGCAGAGACCTCTTGCTCGGGACGATGGGACCGGTTCAATATTTGGCTAACGGGTGAAAGGTAGTCGCGTACGGCGTCCGTGATGGTTGTTGTAGGCAACATCGAGTACGGGCGTACGTGACGGGTTGTTCGTGTAACCCTGCAGGTGTAAATCGATTATAATCGCCGTCCCTCGCGGTCAGTGAGTACCACTTGTTCACTGTACCGTGACGTAGAAAGAACAGGCTAGACACATGTTAAAATGCTGCTGATTGAAAGATGGACAGTGATTGTTAATGATATGCTGTAGCTTAGAGCTAATTAAAGTTCTTTTCAACTTTGGGCAAAGTACATGAGAGAAATGCGTTTCTTGTTTGATTGCGGCTCTCTCATGTGCCTTAGCGTAAGGTTCTCCACAACCTGCTGCTAAAACTTGAAAGTAAGGTTCTACTAATTAGGCGAGTCCTTGCAAATGATTTTTACCTCATGCAACCCATTACCCTCATGTAGAAGTTCCATGTTTAGGTGAGACGGGTCAGACTTGCTGAGCCTTCGTGCTCACTGCTTGTGTTTGAAGCTTTTGCAGGGTTCTATGAGGAAGGGACTCCCGAAGAGGAGACGGAACCCCAGGAGGGGAACCCCGTCGAGTGGGAGTCGTGCACGCCGCAGAGTTAGTGTGCGTGTGTGCTAGCAAGGACACGTTCGAGGGCTGAACGTGCACTTGATGCTTAGTCTACGACCGCGAGTGTAGACTGAACTTATTTTGATGTAAACATGTTCATAAACTTGTTTATGTAATAAAACTTCCGCTTCCGCTTTGCACCTTTGACGTGTGTTATACGGTGCTGTGCAACGCAGCACCCCTCAGCGTGATCCTGGCTCAACAGGACCAATGGGGTCGTGTCAACACACTTCGACATTTGGCGCGGCAGGTAGGGGGCTTTTCCCTTGCGCGACGAGCTTCTGCTGACGAAGATGACGAAGCTTCCTTCAGCGGCAAGCTCTCCTCCCCAGCGTTCACGACGGACCGTGACTTGCAGGGAATACGTGTCGACACACTCAGGACGGAGTGTGTCGGCGCAAGCTGGAAGCCAGCAGCCGACTCCGGCAACGCCGACTCCGGCAATGCAGGCTCAAGCTAGCGTGAGATCTTCTGCAGCGCTGAGCGTTCCCCATGGGGGCGCGCTAGCTGCAGCAAGAGCTCTACTGCGCAATCAACCTGCTGGGGACGCGCCTCAGGCAGCGACCCAGCAGTGGATTCGCGAAGTAGACCGTCTTGTCGTCGCCGCCGCAAACCCTCGACTTTGACGGGGACGACGCCCCGGCCAACCGGCTGTGTCGCTGACACGCACTCCAACGGTTGATGGGTAGAAGGCAGACTCCAGCTCCACCAGGCTCCCATTGATGGACCTGAGGACAGAGCTGGAACGATGCCAATTGGGCCAAGATGCCCGAGTGTTCCTCGAGCGACGACGAGAAAGGCGTCGCAACCAAGAGGCCGGCGACAGCATGATGTCAGCCTCGACCCTGCTGAGGCGCAGACCTTCGCCACGCGATCTCTGCCCCAGGCATACGCCACGCAGCATATGCCACAGCCATATGCCCTGCAAACGGCGCCCCTGATCTATGGCGTAGCCTTGCCCATACCGGGGTACACAGTGCCAGCAGCGAACCAAGCATTCGCGGCACCAACGCCTGCAGCAACAGGAGCAGGATGTGCGGCCCTGGCGCCCCACCTTCGCTTCGCGAGGTGGCCGCGCAAGTTTCGGCCGCACCTGCCCAAGAAGTACGACGGCAGCGTCAACCCGGCGGAGTTCCTCCAGATCTACTCCACCACCGTCCTTGCTGCAGGAGGGGACGAGGCCGTCATGGCCAACTACTTCCCCGTCGCCTTGACCGGCCCAGCCCGGTCTTGGCTCATGAACCTTCCCCAGGGTTCCATAACCTCCTGGGGAGAGCTCTGCCGGCAGTTCACCGCCAACTTCGGCAGTTCCTACACCCGACATGGCACGGAGCTTGACCTCCACGCCATCCAGCAACAACCTGGGGAATCGCTGTGCTCCTTCATCCAGCGGTTCTCCCAGGTACGGAATACCATCCCACATATCCAAAATGCTTCTGTGGTGGTGGCGTTCTGGCAAGGCGTCCGGGACAAGAAGATGCTTGAGAAGCTCGCGACCAGAGAGGTCCGCGACATCTCAGAGCTCTTCAGCCTGGCGGACAAGTGCGCCAGAGCAGCAGAAGGGCGGAACTGGCACTCCCTGCCAGCCTCCGAGTCAGGAGGACAGCCCGGATCTGGCACTGCTTCCTATGGAGGCAGCAAGAAGACCAAGAACCGGGGCGGTGGCAAGATGAAGTCACCGGCCACGGCTCCCGTTGCTGCAGCAGCGGCGCCCAGTGGAGCTCGGGGGCCGCGCCCCGACAAAAGGCAGCGACAGTCACCAGCCCCAGATGGTGACCAAGGCGAGCTATGCCCCGTGCACGGCAGCTGTCACCATACTGCTGCCGAGTGCCGGGAGATTCAGAAGCTCGCGGAGTGCTTCCGCAAAGGGAAGCAGCTGCGGACAGATGCCCCACCCTTCCGTCAAAGGGAGGGCAAGCAGAAGGCCGACGCCCCAGACAACGATGACCACCAAGTGGAGTTCCAGGAGCCTCAGCGCGCCGTGAAGGCGGTGCGCAACCATGAGGACTCTAGCTCCAGTGATGACGAGCGTCGAAAGAGGCTCTACGTCATCTACGGCGGGTCCGCTGACCCCTCGTCCCGAAGCGCAGTTAAGACTTTGCGCCGAGCGGTAGCATCGGTGGCTCCACTCCCAGGTGCCGCACCGCACCTCAAGTGGATGGGAACCCCCATCAGCTTCGATGCCACCGACTGCCCCAGGAACATGGCTGGGGCCGGCCAACTATCGCTCTTAGTAGCGCCCACCATCGCCAACGTGAGGATGTACCACGTTTTGGTAGATGGCGGAGCTGGGCTGAACCTCATCAGCCGCGCAGCTTTCCAGAAGCTGCAGATCCCGATGGCCAAGCTCACCCCGTCGAGCCCGTTCTCAGGGGTAGGGCCGGGACAAGTCGTCCCCTACGGCAACATCAGCCTTCCGGTGACCTTTGGGGTACCGGACAGCTATCGGACAGGGTACATTCTGTTCGACGTAGCGGAGATCGACCTCCCCTTCAATGCCATAATCGGCAGGCCAGCCCTGTACCGGTTCATGGCAGCAGCCCACTACGGCTACCTCGTCTTAAAGATGCCTACACCAACAGGCATCCTCAGGATTCGTGGAGACTGCACTGCTGCAGTGTCGGCCTTGGAAAAGGTCCAGGCACTTGCGACAGCACGAGCACCAGCCCCTGGCGGTGCGGAACCAGACCGGCTCCACCCGAGTGCACGCCACCGTGCCTCTACCACTGCACCCCGTGTGCAACCCCTTGACGAGGGCGACATCCCCCTGAAGGTCATCCAAATCGGCGCTGACGCTGCCCAGACCACCCGGGTAGCCGGGGGCCTGGATAGCAAATAGGAAGGCGCGCTCATCACCTTCCTCCGGCACAACGTCGACGTGTTTGCATGGAAGCCGTTGCAGATGACAGGGATCACTAGGGAGGTGATTGAGCACCACTTGAAGATCTTCCCCGACGCCCGGCCTGTCCAACAGAAGCCTCGCAAGCAGTCCATCGAGCGGCAGAACTTCATCCGAGAAGAGATCAAGAAGCTGCTGGATGCTGGATTCATACGGGAAGTCCATCACCCCCGGTGGTTGGCGAACCCCGTCGTTGTCCTGAAGGCCGGTGTGAAGCTCCGGATGTGCATCGACTACACCAGTCTCAATAAGGCATGTCCCAAAGATCCATTCCCTCTCCCTAGAATAGATCAAATAGTAGACTCGACATCAGGCTGCGATATGATGTGCTTCCTAGACGCCTACTCGGGTTTCCATTAGATCCCAATGTCTAGAGAAGATGAAGAGCACACCTCCTTCATCACAGTAGATGGCCTGTATTGTTATGTCTCTATGCCTTATGGCCTAAAGAATGCTCTCCCCACCTTTGTATGTGCAATGCACAAAACTTTTGGAGAGTTAATAAGAGACTTAGTTGAGGTGTATGTCGATGACATCGTTGTCAAGGTCAGGCAGAGTTCATCCTTGTTAGATAACCTAGCCTTAGTCTTTGACAAATTGCGCTCCACGCGCACCAAGCTGAACCCCGACAAATGTGTGTTCGGCGTATCCTTTGGGAAACTCTTAGGATTCCTGGTCTCACACCGAGGAATTGAGGCCAACCCAGAGAAGATCAAGGCCATCAACTTGATGCGGCCTCCCGCCCGCATCAAAGAAGTCCAGAAACTCACCGGATGCCTAGCCGCGCTGAGTCGGTTTATACCAACGCTAGCAGAGCGAGCGCTCCCCTTCTTTATGCTCCTGCACAAATCCGGTCCATTTGCCTGGACTGACGAAGAAGAAGAAGCATTCTATGAGTTGAAGCAACTCCTGACGACCCTACCTATCATGGTAGCCCCCGAGCCCGGAGAGCGTTTGTTGCTCTACGTCGCGGCGACAACTGAAGTGTTGCAGAGCGGCCAGACCCCTTGTCATCACAGCCTGCTCCGGTAGTGGGAGACAGACGCCAGGAAACCCCGGAGGTCCAAGACAGCCTCCCGGACCCCCAAGACAACCTCCCGGAGGTCCAGGACGGCCTTCCGGACATCCAAGACAACCTCCCAGAGGTCCGGGGCGGACCCCCGGACCTCCAAAACAACCTCCCGGAGGTCCAACGGGACCCCCCTGGGGGCCCAACGGGACCTCCCGGAGATCCAGCGGGACCTCCTGGAGCTCCCGGAAAACCATTGGGACCTCCCGGAAGGCCAAGGCGGTTTAGGAGCCTTCGAGTCCCAACTCCCAGAGGCCCCCCTGGACCCACTCACCTCCGGCAGGCCTGAGGCAATGGATGAAGACCTCTCTGACCTGAGAGAGAGAGGGTCCGGACCATCCAGAGGCCTGTCTACTACATAACCAAAGTCCTCCATGACGCCAAGACAAGGTACCTGGAGGTGCACAAGCTGCTGTATGCAGTGCTCGTGGCGTCCAGGAAGCTCCGCCACTGCTTTCAGGCCAACCGGGTCTCGGTGGTCACCTCCTATCCACTGAAGACGATCCTTCACAGCCCCATGCGACTGGCAATGTCGCTAAATGGGCAGTGGAGCTGGCGGAGTTTGAGCTGGACTTCCTTCCTCGCCATGCAGTCAAAAGCCAAGCGCTGGATGACTTCGTGGCTGAGTGGACGCCAACGAAGGTGTCGAAGTGTTCGGTCGACACTTCCCCCGGGCCTGCACTGGGCAGCCCGCGGAGGTTCTTTTTTCAGTGGGGCTAGTCGCTTGCGGAGAGCTTGAGCGTATGGACGAGTTAGGAAGAGCTTGACACGGCGAGTTTTACGTGGTTCAGGCCACCGGAGCGTAAAACCCTACGTCCACGGCGAGCTATGGAGCTCGCTGTATTGCTTGTTGCTCAGAACCGGAGTCCTGAGCTTGGGGATGACTGAAGTCTAGCGTATGAGTTGCGGGAGTGCGAACCCTTGCTAACGTTGCCTACCCGAGCCTTTTATAGCCCATGGCTTGTGTGGCTTACAAGGGGGGCCCAGGACCCGACAGGTGGTCCCGGGGAGATTGACTGTTATCTACCGTATCTGCAGTTATGCCAGTAGTTGTCTCTGGCGAAGACTTCTGAGTCTTCGTCCTGCAGCCCTGCCCATGCCGCATGCTAGTCGTAGTGGTTGATGACGGCGGGGGCGGCATGGGGTGTCTTGTCGCTGCGTTTATTGGCTGGCAGGCTCTGACAGTGCGCGCCAGTCTGTGATGCGACTGGGAGCAACGACACCTGATAGAGGCGTGCTCTGCGTCTCGGGAAGGCGCGGGCCTTGAATACCTTGTACGGGCAAGGTATGGGGCATCTTTACGCCCGCTGCCTACTGCTCGGGGGCAGGCAGCGCTGTTCTGCTGGCCACGTGGCGGACCGGAGCCCTCCTCAGTGAAGAGGGAGGTCCGGCCCCGCAGGACACGTGGAGCCTTCGGACCTCTCCCCGCGGAGGGGGAGGTCCGGCTTCTGTTGGCCACGTGGCGAGCCCGGAGCCCCTCTCTGAGGAGAGGGAGGTCCGGCCCCGCTGGACACGTGGCGCCTTCGGACCTCTCCCCGCGGAGGGGGGAGGCCTGGCTTCTGCAGGCCACGTGCCGAGCCCGGAGCTCTTCTCTGAGGAGTGGGAGGTCCGGCCCTGCCGGACGCGTGGCGCCTTCGGAGCTCTCCCTGCGGAGAAGGGCGAGTTCCTTAGGCATTTTCACCTGTGCGCGGGGGTACCCCATATCGCGGGTACTGACAGTGGCCCCCGGGCCCATCTCGGGGGAGATAGCGTCCCCGAGGTGGAACCTCCGTCTCTTCTGATCCGTGCACTTTCTCTAAGTCCCGCATTGATCGCTGTCGGAGCACGAACAGTCGCGGGATCGTGGGAGCGTGCACCCACTTGATGGTTATCTTTACTGTGGCGGTTCCCAAGGCTGCCATCCCTGTACGTCGCAGCGCTTTCTTCCGGAACCGCCGAAGCGCCTTGCCGGCTTGTCTTCTAGGGAGACTGACTCCTTGACCCACCGCTTCAGTTGTGCGGCTTGGGTCCACTTGTCATCGGCGCCCGGTCTCAGAGATAATGCGGTCGCCGATGCGATGTACTCGAAGATTTTTGAATCACCTCGAATCGTTCCTGGAAAGTTTTAAAAGGGGATCTTACCCGCATCGCGGCTTCCCTTCGCATTTCCTAGCGCTCGTTCTTCCCTTGAACTCTTGCGCCTCGGCTTTCTTGTCCTTGTGCTCTCTTTTGCCATGGCTTCCAACTTGCTCCCGACGCGCCTCGTTCGTTCCTCCGAGCTTGGGCCAGTGCGCAGGCTGCTGGGCTGGCGCATGGAAGAACAGAAACACCGGCTTCGCCGGGGATCTCTCCCCCTGATCCTGGAAAAGGGGGAGATGGCCTTCTTCACTGCTTATGCTCTGGCGGGGTTCGTTCCGCCGATTTCTTCCTTCTTTGTCACACTGCTGGATACATATGGGCTCCAATTCCACCATCTTTCTCCCAACTCCTTGGCAATGGCTGCTGTCTTCGTCCACTTCTGTGAGATGTTTGTGGGGGTGCACGCTTCTGTGACGCTCTTCCACTATTTCTTTGTGTTGCGGACGACTGGGCGCGGCTCGAAGACTCAGATGGGGGCATACTACTTCCAGCACCGCTGCAAGGACCCAAAGGTCTCTGGGTACCTTCTGCCCTTCAGCGCATCAAGGTGGGAAAACTGGAGGAAGAGCTGGGTGGTAGTGCAGACCGACGAGCACGATCGCCTACAACTCCCGACCGCCAGCCCAACCACCGATCGTCGCTTCTGGGAGGAGATCCCTGAGCTGGAGCAGGAGTACGCCCCGGTCTTGGAGCCGATACGGTTCTTGGCCAACGAGGGGCTGACGTCTCTGATGGTGCTGATGGACTTCATGTCGCATCGTATTGCACCCTTGCAGCAGCGCAGTCGCCCAGCATGGTACTATACTGGCGAGCAGGACTGTACCAGGCTGGAGAGGGCCCCCGGCTCTGACCCTTCCGACGAGGAGCTGTACGAGATGGTGGGCAAGGTGAGCGGTGACTACATTCCCAGTGGCGACCCCGCCCTTCCGCCCTCTGCCACCCCCCTCTTCTTGGAGCCACAGAGGAGGTCGGAGCTCCTGCGGAAGATGCCGAACCTTGACGACATCGGGATCGCCGTTCGGCAGGTCGGGGATGCCTTCCGGGGTATTACGATCCCAGGAACCGAGCGCTCCGGATCAGGGCACGAGGCGTCTGCTGCTGCCCAACCCTTCCCAAGAGCCGACGGAACTCAAGCCGCCGACAAAGGGAAGGGGAAGGAGCTGGCCCCTGGGCATCCAGAGAAGAAACGCGCCCGGTCTCCTCCGAGGGCGCCGCCTGCACCAAGTCAGGGTGCCGGAGCACCCTCGCACCCATCTCCCGGGGGTGCTGGTCCATCAGGTGGCGACCCGAAGAGGCCCCGAGTGTCCCTTCCCAGCGGGTCTCTCCCCGGACAGCGGCAGTCCAAAGTAACCCAAGCACCTCGTCATCCTCCCTCAAGCGGAGGGGTTTCTAGGACAGATGCTGGTGGGGCAACGGCGGCGAGTGTGCCGGGGATCCAGGCGTCACGTCCTGTGACTATTCCAACCGCAGGTCCCGGCGGTTCAACTACAGCCCAGAGGCCGGTGCTGCAAGCCCGTTGGAGCGCTCATGCAGCCCAGTAAGTGTTGCTCCTTCTGGCTTGTAGGAGCAGTGTTCTCGTCTCCTCTCTTAGCCTGAGAGCTTTCTTTTCTTGCAGGGACCGACCAGCTGCCGGGGGCGGGCCTCTTACCCGGCCGTCTTCAACCGACGGAGGCTCCGCGCCACAGCGTCTGGGAACCGTGGTGGCTCCCATGGTCCCCAAATCGACGGGGGCCTCCTCTGTGCCAGCGAGTTCACCCTCCGTGGTGGCCGCCCCCGCTCCTATCCGCCCTCCTTCACCAGCCCAGAAATCCGGTCCTGAGACCGGGAGGGCCGCTGTAGGTGCGCCTGCTGGCCCCCTGGCCTCCATAGGACAGCGCCCCAGTCTGGTTGCTGAGGCCCCGGCGCCTCCGCCGGTCCTAGACTCGACGGGGGGGGGGGGGGTCAGGGGCGTGACTTCTGTCCCCTCTGTCCCGGCGCCCGTGTGGGATGCCCTGGGGTGTGTCCAGGCCAGCGCCCGGCAGATCCAATCCGCCTTCGAGCAGGAGCGGGGGGCGCTGGCCGGCGAGAGGGAACGCCTTCTCAGCTGGCAGCAGCGGGCCCAGGAGGCTAAGGCGGACCTTGACTCGAGGCAGTCAAGGCTCGAGGCCATGAGTGCTCTGCTTGTCACTCAGAAGAAGGCCATTAGCCGCTTGGAGTCAGAGACCCTGCGGCTCCGTGCCTCCTACCGCGAGGCTCTGGCCCACGTTGAAGCCAAAGCCGAGGAGCGTTCCGCCGCCGCGGAGGAGTTGCGGCTGCAGGTAGCTCGCCGAGAGTGCGCCGTCGCCGATCGGGAACGCGCTGCAGCGGCCGAGGAGGAGAAGACCACCGCCCGGTTGAGGACCAAGGTGGGGGAGCTAAGGGCTCGGACCGAGGAGCTGGAGCTCCGTGAGTCGGCTGTTGCCGTGAGGGAGGAGCAGTTCTCCCAGAGCACCAGGCGGCGGTGGATCGCGAGCTGGTGGCTTGCCAAGAGGTAGAGAAACTCCAGCCCGTGCGGTCTGCCGAGACCCAGGCAGTCTGGGGCTTTATTGCCAAGGTGGGGTCCGCCTTGGCTCCTTATGGTTTCAGCCCTATGCAGATGGAGGCACCGGCGTGGCCGATCTCCGAAGCGATCCCGGCACTTGAGTCCATCAGCGACAAACTAGGTCAGCTCGATGCGGTGATCGCCGACGAGCTTGAAGTGGAAGGTCGGGGTCTTGCGAAGGAGGTCGCTATGCACATATTGGCGTGCTTCCGGAGCCGGGACCCTTCCTTTTCTCTGGGGCCAGTCCGTCTAGGACCCGCTGCCGATCGGGAGGAAGCTGCCAGGGCCGAGGTCGAAGACGTGGCTGCCCTCGTGGCCTCTAGGTTTCATCGGGAGTCCGGGGACTCTTAGGCATCTGCCCCCGTGGCCACAAGGCCCTGTACCTCCTTTTTTATTTTTGTTGAGTCAGTAGCCCAGCTCGTGGAGCCTTGTATGAACAGACTCTTGTTTCTTTCTGTGTCTGCATGTCCTGGTCTTTCCTGGCCGAGTCCTTAGCTCCGCAAGGTACTCGGAGGCCTTGACCAATCTCGAAGCTCTACATAGACACCTTCTCTGGGTCCTCACTGTATACTAAGGGCCCCGGAGGTCTCCAGGACCCGCCTCACGAGAATGGCGGGGGGGGGGGGGTCCGGGCCTGTTGGCCACGTGCCGGGCCCGGAGCTCCCCTCTGAGGGGAGGTCCGGGCTTGCGGGGCACGTGGAGCCCTCGGACCTCTCCCCGCGGAGGGGGGAGGTCCGACTTCTGTAGGCCACGTGGAGGGCCCAGAGCTCCCCCTCAAGGAGGTGGGTGATCTGGCCACGCTGGACACGTGGGACCTTCGGGCCTCGCCCCTGCGGAAGCGGTGAGTTCTAGTTTTTTGATCTTACCTTGGGGTTTCGGTCTTGCGCGATCCCGTAGCGGCCCCCTGGTAGGCGCGTTCCATTGGATGGATGTGCCTACCATACTCCTGCGGGGAGCTGAGGCCGAGAGGTCCTGCACACAAGTATGGGAAACCTAATTCTCCTTAGGGGCTCCCCCTCCTCTGTCTCATAGTCTTATTTGACTTACGGTCCCCGTCCACTTATACGGTGCTTGGGAACTACCGTGTGCGAAGTGCCGGGAGCTCGGGGCCCCCCTGGCTATCGGCCGGTACCTCCAACGCAACCGCCTTTGGTAGGGCAGCAAATGCCGACTAAAGGTGAGAATGAGAAGAGGAACCTGAGCGCATGGTGAGCACGCGCTAGTAGTGCAGTCATAAAAATTTAATAAGTAAATTAAATGAGCACCAAAGAAGAGCAACGTAGGACATGTTTCTTTTCATATAAATTTTCATAGGAGGAAGGCAGGCTAAGTATGCAGGCCACGACCCGCCTCAAGGGAAGCAAGACTCTTCGCGCTTGGGGTCGGAACCAGGCGAAGCTGAACGTAGTCCTGGACCGTCCCCTGAGGCTTAGCTGCTCTGAGCACTGTTCCTGGACTTTATGGAATTTATTATGAAAAGAAAAGTATGTCCTATTGTTGCTCTAGGGGTAGAACTTACGGGGGTGTTCTATGTTCCGAGGATTCGGGAGCGGGTCCTCATCCTCGGTTCTGGGGAATGGTCCCAGGTCCCAGGATGTCCAGCCCCCGTACGGCAAATGGCCATGCGGGCGGGATCATCTGTACCGCCCAAGCCGGTGTATGGATCTGCTTGGCGTGGAACAGGCACGCCTTGCAGTTTGCGACCAGCTTGACGGCATCCTGGAGTGTTGTCGGCTAGCAGAAGCCATGCCGGAAGGCTTTACCGTTTACTGACAAGCGTGCGTGAGGAAGAGTGACTCCCCCATTCGCCTCCATGGATCTCAGCGAGCAAGTCACAGCCTTCCCCCTGGGTTATGCACCGCAATAGGACGCGGTTGGCGTCGCGTCGGTAGAGATCCCCTTCTACCATCACATGTCTCTTAGCCATACGCACGATCCGTTCAGCGGATACACGTTCATCCGGGAGGATATTGTCTTTCATGTAGTCCCGGATCTCTGTGATCCATGCATCGGGCCTGACTTGAGCATCTGGATCTTGAGCGCTGGGTTGCACGGAGTCCCCAGTGACGCTTACGATCCTTGGCGTCATTCATGGCCGCCGGGACCGCCAGCTTCGAGGTGCTGGTCTAGCCCCCTTCGCCTGGCTCGGCAGGCCGGGCTGTGGGCTGCGGCAACGTCCTCTCGAAGCCTCCTTCGGGCACAGGGGCTCCGGTGGGGGTCTTCATTGAGAGGTCGTCAGCTGCGGCCTTGCCAGCGCACGGTACGTGGCGCAGGTCCAAGGCGAGGAAGTCTTTCTCCACCATCCTGTGCCAACAACTGGCGAGCGCCTAGAGACAGGACTGTCTTTAGGCCAAGGATGAGTGCTTCATACTCTGCCATGCTGTTTTATGCCTTAGAATTGAGACGCACCATATACCCAGACTGCTCCCCCGATGGCATGAGGAGCAGTACGCCAGCACCGGCCCCCTGCTTTCGCAAGGAGCCGTCGAAGAAGAGCGTCCAGTAAGGCCCGGTGAAGGCCAGAGCTCGGGGTCCTGGTTCACCGTCTTCATGGCCCCCTGGGTTTCAACCACGAAGTCAGCTAGTACTTGGCTGTTGACTGCATGACGAGGGCGCAGTGTGCTTGGCAGCAGTGTCGGAGGTTCCTGGACGCCACGAGTACTGCATATAGCAGCTTATGTACCTCCAGGTACCTTGTCTTAGCGTCATGGAGGACCTCGCTGATGATGTAGACAGAACCTCCCGCGGGCCCGGGGAGGCCACCGGGAGCTGATACTCGAAGGCCCCCAGGCTGTTTTTGGACCTCCGGGAGGTCTCGCTGATTTCCCGGGAGCTCCGGGGGGTCCCGTTGGACATCCAGGAGGTTCTGTTGGACCTCCGGGGGGTCCCGTTGCACCTCCGGGGGGGTCCTGCTGGTCCTCCGGGGGGTTGTGCCGGGGGTCCGGGGTCCGTTTTGGACCTCCGGGGGGTTGCCTCGGAGACCCGGGGGGTCGTCGCGGACCTCCAGGGTTTCCTTGGCGACTGTTTCCCTATACGGGAGCAGGTTGCGGCGATGGGGGGTCCGGCTGCTCTGCGGCAAGGACCATTGCCACTGCAGCAGTCGCCGCGATGTAGAGCAACAGATGCTCTTCGGGCTCGGGGGCTACCATTACGGGTAGGGTCATCAGGAGCTGCTTCAGCTCCTGGGGGGCTTCCTCCGCTTCGTCGGTCCAAGTGAATGGGCCGGATTTGCGTAGGAGCTTAGAGAAGGGGAGCGTTCGCTTTGCTAACCTCGGTATAAGCCAACTCAGGGCAGCTAGGCATCCCGTGAGTTTCTGGACTTCTTTGAATCTTCTCTGGGTTAGCCTTAGTTCCTCGGTGCGAGGCCAGGAATTCTAAGGGTTTTCCAGAGGGTACACCGAACTCACACTTGTCGGAAAGACGAAGACTAAGGCCAGGTTATCTAGCAGGGATGAACTCTGCCTGACTTTAACAACAATGTCAGCGACATACACCTCAACTGAGTCTCTCATTAGCTCTCCGAAGGTCTTGTGCCTTGCACGTACGAAAGTAAGGAGAGCATCCCTTAGGCCATAAAGCATAGAGGCATAACAGTACAGACCGACTACTGTGATGAAGGCGGTGTGTTCTTTATCTTCTCTAGACATAGGGAACTGGTGGAAACCCGAGTAAGATTCTAGGAAACACAGCATATCGCAGCCTGACATCGAGTCTACTATTTGATCTATTATAGGGAGAGGAAATAGATCTTTAGGACATGCCTTATTGAGACTGATGTAGTCGATGCACATCCGGAGCTTCCCGCCGGCCTTTGGGACAACCACAGGGTTCGCCAAGCACCGGGGGTGGCGTACTTCCCGTATGAAGCCAGCGTCCAGCAGCTTCTTGATTTCTTCGCGGATGAGGCTTTACTGCTTGGTGGACTGTGTCGATACCTGAGATATGGGGTACCCCCGCGCACAGGGTAAAATGCCTAAGGTACTCGCCCTTCTCCGCAGGGAGAGCTCCAAAGGCGCCACGCGTCCGGCGGGGCCGGACCTCCCACTCCACAGAGGAGAGCTCCGGGCCGCCATGTGGCATACAGAAGCCGGACCTCCCCCTCCGCGGGAGAGAGGTCCGAAGACACCACGCGTCCAGCGGGGCCGGACCTCCCTCTCGGCAGAGGAGAGCTCCGGGCCCGCCACGTGGCATACAGAGGCTGGACCTCCCCCTCCGCGGGGAGTGGTCCGGAGGCTCCACGTGCCCCGCAGGCCGGACCCTTCTCGCCTTAGAGAAGGTTTCCGGACCCGCCACGTGGCCAGAAGAACGGTGCTGCCTGCCCCCGAGCGGTAGGCGGCGGGCGTAAAGGCGCCCCACACCTTGCCCGTACAAGGTATTCAAAGTCCGCGACTTCCTAAGACGCGGAAACGCGGAGCACGCGTCTGTCAGGTGCCGTTGCGCCCAGTCGCATCACAGACTGGCGCGCGGTGTCAGGACCTGCCAGCTAATAAACGCCGCGACAAGACATCCCATGCCGCCTGCGCCGTCTTCAACCACTACGACTAGCGTGCGGCATGGGCAGGGCGGCAAGATGAAGACTCAGAAGCCTTCGACCAGAGGCAACCACCGGCGTAACTACAGATATGGTAGATAATAGACAATCTTCCCGGGACCACCTGTCGGGTCCCGGCTCCCTTTGTAAACCGCCCGAGTCTTGGACTATAAAAGGCTCGGGCAGGCGTCGATAGCAAGGGTTTGCACTTTGCAACTCATACGCTAGCCATACACTCTCAAGCTGTAACTCACCCCCGAGCTCAGGCCTCCGGCCCGGAGCAGCAAGCAATACAGCGAGCTCCGTAGCTCGCCGTGGACATAGGGTTTTACGCTCCGGCGGCCTGAACCACGTAAAACTCGCCGTGTCAAGCTCTCGCTAACTCGTCCATCCGCGCAAGCTTTCCGCTAGGAGACTAGCCCCGCCGAAAAAAGAACATCCGCGGGCTGCCCAGTGCAGGCCCGGGGGAAGTGTCGATCACACACTTCGACATTTGGCGCGCCAGGTAGGGGGATTTTCCCCTAGCGCGACGAGTTTCCGCCGACGAAGATGACCAAGCTCCCTTCGGCGGCAAGCTCACCTCCCCCGCCTCCACGATGAACTGCGACCAGGGTGGAGTACAAGCCAACACACTCGGGACGGAGTGTGTCAGTACAAGCTGGGAGCCAGCAACCGGCTCTGGCAGCGCCGACCCCGGTAATGCAGGCTCCAACCAGCGTCAGATCTTCAGTAGCGCCGGGCGTACCCGGAGGGGGTGCGCTAGCTGCAGCAAGAGCGCTACTGCACAATCCGCCCGCTGGGGACGCGCCTCAGGCAGCGACCCAGCGGTGGATTCTCGAGGTAGACCGTCTTGTCGTCGCTGCCGCAAGCCCGCGACTCCGGTGGAGACGACACTCTGACCAACCGGCCGTGTCGCTGATACGCACGCCGATGGTTGACGAACAGATGGCAGACTCCAGCTCTGCCAGCCCTCAATCGATGGATCTGAGGACAGAGCTGGAGCGGTGTCGCTCGGGTCAAGATGCCCGGGTATACCTCGAGCAACGCCGAGAAAGGCGTCGCTACCAAGAGGCTGACGACAGCATGACGTCGGCCTCGACCAAGCCTGAAGAGCAGACCTTCGCCATGCGATCTCTGCCCCAGGCCTGCGCCGTGCAGAATATGCCGCAGTCATATGTACTGCAGATGGCGCCCCTGGCCTATGGTGCAGCCTTGCCCGTACCGGGGTACACTGTGCCTAGTGCCAACCCAGCGTTCGAGGCACCAGAACCTGCGGTGACAGAAGCAGGGTTTTCAGCCCTCGCGCCCCATCTTCGCTTTGCGAAGTGGCCGCGCAAGTTTCGGCCACACCTGCCCGAGAAGTACGACGGCAGCGCCAACCCGGAGGAGTTCCTTCAGATCTACTCCACCGCCGTACTTGCCGCAGGAGGGAATGAAGCCGTCATGGCCAATTACTTCCCTGTCGCCCTGACCGGACCAGCCCGGTCTTGGCTCATGAACCTCCCCCAGCGTTCCGTCACCTCCTGGGGAGAGCTTTGCCGACAGTTCGTAGCCAACTTCGGCAGCTCCTACACCGGGCCTGGCACGGAGCTCGATCTCCACGCCGTCCAGCAGCAACCTGGAGAGTCGCTGCGCTCTTTCATCCAGCGGTTCTCCCAGGTGCGGAACACCATCCCACACATTCAAAATGCTTCTGTGGTGGTGGCGTTCCGGCAAGGCATCCGGGACAAGAAGATGCTCGAGAAGCTCACGACCAGGGAGGTCCGCGACGTCTCAGAGCTCTTCAGTTTGGCAGACAAATGCGCCAGAGCAGCCGAAGGACGGAACTGGCACTCGCTGCCATCCTCCGAGTCAGGGGGACTGCCCGGATCTAGTCCTACTCCCTGTGGAGGCAGCAGGAAGGCCAAGAACCGTGGCAGAAGCAAGATAGAGTCAACGACTGCAGCCCCAGTCGTCACTGCAGCGACGCTCGGTGGGGCTCGGGGGCCGCGCCCCGACAAGAAACAGCGAAGATCACCAATCCCATACGGTGATAAAGACAATATGTGCCCCGTGCATGGCAGCTGTCGCCACACTGCTGCCGAGTGCCGGGAGATCCGAAGGCTCGCAGAGCGCTTCCGCAAGGAGAAGTGGCAGCGGGCTGATGCCCTGCCCTTCCGTCCAAAGGAAGATGAGCAGAGGGTGGATGTTCCAGACAACATCGACCACCCAGAGGAGATCCAGGAGCCTCCGTGTGTCGTGAAGGCAGCACGCAATCACGAGGATTCCGGCTCCAGCGACGATGAGCGTCGGAAGAAGCTTTACGTCATATACGGCAGGTCCGCCGACCCCTCATCCCGAAGCGCAGTCAAGACTCTGCGCCGAGCGGTAGCGTCGGTGGCGCCACTCCCAAGTGCTGCACCGCACCTAAAGTGGATGGGGACCCCCATCAGCTTTGATGCCACCGACTGCCCCAGGAACATGGCTGGGGCCGGCCAACTACCGCTCCTGGTGGCCCCTACCATCGCCAACGTGAGAATGTACCACGTTTTGGTGGATGGAGGGGCTGGGCTGAACCTCATCAGCCGTGCAGCTTTCCAGAAGCTGCAAATCCCGATGGCCAAGCTCACCCCGTCGAGCCCGTTCTCAGGGGTAGGGCCGGGACAGGTTATCCCCTACGGCAACATTAGTCTCCCGGTGACCTTTGGGGCTCCGGACAGCTATCGAACAGAGTACATTCTGTTTGACGTAGCGGAGATAGACCTCCCCTTCAACGCCATAATCTGCAGGCCAGCCCTGTACCGGTTCATGGCTGTAGCCCATTACGGCTACCTTGTCCTGAAGATGCCGACACCGACAGGCGTTCTCAGGATTCGTGGGGACCGCACTGCTGCAGTGTCGGCCCTGGAGAAGCTCCAAGCACTCGCAACAGCTGGGGCATCAACCCCCGGCAATACGGAGCCAGATCAGCTCCGCCCGAATGCACGTCACCGTGCTTCCACCACAGCACCCCGGGTGCAACCTCTCGATGAGGGCGGCGTCCCCTTAAAGGTCGTCCAAGTCGGCGCCGAAGCTACCCAGACCACCCGGGTAGCCGGGGGCCTGGATAGTAAATAGGAAGGCGCGCTCGTCACCTTCCTCCGGCACAACGTCGACGTGTTTGCATGGCAGCCGTCACAGATGCCGGGGATCCCCAGGAAGGTGATCGAGCACCACTTGAAAGTCTTCTCCGACGCCCGGCCGGTTCAACAGAAGCCCCGCAAGCAGTCCATCGAGCGGCAAAACTTCATCCGTAAAGAAGTCAAGAAGCTGCTGGACGCTGGCTTCATACGGGAAGTCCACCACCCCCGATGGTTGGCGAACCCCGTCGTTGTCCCGAAGGCTGGCGGGAAGCTCCGGATGTGCATCGGCTACACCAGTCTCAATAAGGCATGTCCAAAAGATCCATTCCCTCTCCCTAGAATAGATCAAATAGTAGACTCAACGTCAGGCTGTGATATGCTGTGCTTCCTAGACGCCTACTCGGGTTTCCATCAGATCCCCATGTCTAGGGAGGACGAGGAGCACACCTCCTTCATCACAGTAGACGGCCTTTATTGCTATGTGTCTATGCCTTACGGCCTAAAGAATGCACTCCCCACCTTTGTGCGGGCAATGCACAAAACCTTTGGGGAGTTAATAAGAGACCTGGTTGAGGTGTATGTCGATGACATAGTTGTCAAGGTCAAGCAGGGTCTGTCCCTGCTAGATAACCTAGCTTTAGTCTTTGACAAGTTGCGCTCTACGCGCACCAAGCTGAACCCAGATAAATGTGTGTTCGGCGTGTCCTCTGGGAAGCTCTTAGGGTTCCTGGTCTCGCACCGAGGGATTGAGGCCAACCCAGAGAAGATCAAGGCCATCAACTTGATGCGGCCCCCTGCCCGCGTCAAGGATGTCCAGAAACTCACGGGATGTCTAGCCGCGCTGAGTCGGTTTATACCGAGGCTAGCAGAGCGGGCACTCCCTTTCTTTAAGCTCCTGCGCAAGTCAGGCCCTTTTTCCTGGACTGACGAAGCAGAAGGGGCTTTCCAGGAGTTGAAGCGACTCCTGACGACCCTACCAATCATGGTAGCTCCTGAGCCCGGAGAGCACCTGTTGCTCTACATCGTGGCGACAACTGAAGTAGTAAGTATGGTCCTCGTCGCAGAGCGGCCGGACCCCTCATCTTCACAACCTGCTCCGGTAGCAGAAGGCAGACGCCAGGAGGCCCCACAGGACAAAGACGGTCTCCCGGACCTCCAAGGCAACCTCCCGGAGGCCCAGGTCGGCCTCCCGGAGGTCCTGGGCAGTCTCCCGGACCTCCAAGATAAACCCCCGGGGGCCCTGCGGGACCCCCCGGGGGCCAAATGGGACCTCCCAGAGGTCCCCCAAGACCCCCCGGAGCTCTCGGACAATCGAGATAGCTTAAGGGCCTCCGGGTCCCAGCTCCCAGAGGCCCCCGTGGGTCCACCCACCTCCAGTGGGCCAGGGCCAATGGACGAGGACCTCCCAGGCCTGAGAAAGAGGGTTCGAACCGTCCAGAGGCCTGTCTACTACATCAGCGAAGTACTTCATGATGCCAAGACAAGGTACCTGGAAGTCCACAAGCTGCTGTATGCGGTGCTCGTGGCCTCCAGAAAGCTCCGCCATTACTTCCAGGCCCACCGGGTCTCGGTAGTCACCTCGTATCCGCTGAAGACAATTCTTCACAGCCCCCATGCGACTGGCAACGTTGCTAAATGGGCGGCGGAGCTGGCGGAGTTTGAGCTGGACTTCCTCCCACGCCATGCAGTCAAGAGCCAAGCACTGGCTGACTTTGTGGCGGAGTGGACACCAACGGAGACTGGCCCAGGGGGCCATGGGGGCGGAGAACCGGAGCACCAAGCTCCGGTCTTCACCGAACCCCACTGGACACTCTTCTTCAACGGCTCCTCGCGAAAGCAGGGGGCCGGTGCCGGCGTACTGCTCCTCATGCCATCGGGGGAACAGTTTGGGTATATGGTGCGTCTCAATTTCAAGGCAACCAACAACATGGCGGAGTATGAAGCACTCATCTTTGGCCTGCAGACAGCCCTGTCTTTATGTAAAGGTCCCAAAAATGTGAATACAACGAAACATGAGTTTGCACAAATAATAGAGTCATGTGTATGAAAATGGGGCTTAGTTGAAATTTTATTTCCCACATATGATAACATAGGTGAGATTCTTCTAAACAAACTTAGGGCTATTGCATGGATGGACCTAATGTGGATTAAAACCACAGAATTGAAGAGCTCAAGTGCAATGGAAGGGTTTAAAAATCAGAGATGGACTAAAGGTAAATTCAAACTCCAAGTGAGGGAAGGACACAATGAGAAAATTCAAAACTGTTGTGTCCAAACTATTGTTTGCAGCAGCTAACACAAGGATCAAGTGGCATATTTGAATTCCTTAGGTCCAAATTAGTGGGGAGGCAAAGTGTCATTAATTTTTGAAAAGATTTGCTGCTCATTTTTCCAAAGGGAGTCAAATGTGCAAAGAATTCAATTGAACATTTGAATTTGCATGGAATTTGTCCAAACTTGTCAAATGAGCTCAGTTTCCAATTTTCCAACAATTGGGTTGGATAATTGTCAAACTTTGGAGATATTTTGAGGAAAAGAGGTACTGAATTGTGGGGCCCACATGTCATTGGGGGAGATGAGTGTGCAAAAGATCTTCAGCTCAGGCGGTGCACGGTCTCTGTTTTTCTCCTCCTCGCGAAGTCATCGCTCCACCGAGACCGCCTCGGTCTATCTCACCGTGCGGCACCGGGGCATGGCCGACGCCACCTCTCCCTCGCAACCTCTGTGCTGGCGAGCTGTTTCCCCCCTCCTTATCACGCAGCTCGCGCGTTGTCCTCGGTTCCCACTCTCGCGCGCACAACAGGGACCTCCCGGCGCCGTTTCTCGTTCTGTCTGTTGCAAACCGCGTCGCTCCCTCCACTGCCCGAGTGATCCACGGAAGAAGTGAGCGCCAGCGTGTGCTCTAGCGACCCATCGCTCTACTCCGTGGCGTTGCCGCATCGTTTGATCACAATTTGACGAATTTCACCGGGCACCGAGGCTCACCATCGGCAAACCGAGCGGGTCTCACGTGGACAGCCCCACCGAGAGCTTCTCAGGCCCGAGCTAGAGCGCCCTCGGATGCGCTGGGAGCCCCTGATGCTCGTCCCCGAAGCTCAAGCCATGAGATGAGCTACCGGGCTCGAATTTGGAAAAAGATCGCCGTCGGGCACCATCCGACCTTCTGATACGGTAATAACAAATTCGTTTGTCCCTCTCATTCTTAGGCCATCAAATCTTGCACACACGAGCTGGGCTAGCCGGCGATCTTTTGCCCTTTTGCAACCAATGCCTGAAAACCATTGTGCACGTCGTATTTCACACTTTTTCCACGGCGGTTATGGTGGGGCGGTTCGGACTCCCGATGAGAGCTAGGTTATAGCCATTTGCAGGCTGCTTCACCACCCGGACGATCCTCCCTGGCGTCCACTGGTGCTGTAGCGCCGTTCCACCGAGGTCTGGGCAGGCTAGGATGACCGGGCGACGTTGCCGAACCGGTCCAGAGCCGCCGCGCCGTTGTCAGCTAGGTTAGAGCCATCGCCGGCCGGGGAAGAGGGTTCCATCGTGTTCAGCATGTGAAATAAGGCCCTAGCGGCGAGGGAGGGCTCGGGGGATGGCCGGGAGGCCGGGATCCGTCGAACTCCGGCGAGCACGGCGGCGCGCGGGCGCGGGAGCCGGAGGTAGAAGACGACCCGCTGGGTCCCGCCCGTCAGTGACGGTTTTCAAATATTTGATCGGCTGTGGCGCAGGGATCTGGTGTGGTGGCGCGGGAAATACCCTGTAGCCTCGTGTGGCTTGCCCCGACTCGTGACACCTGTCCCCGGACCCACAGCCAGTATTTGAACATTTTGGGGAATTTCAGTTTTCAGTTCAAACTTTGAATAGCTACAACTTTGGGTAGGAGAATCCAAAAATTGTGAAACGAATTTTGTTGGATTCCCCTGATAGAGTACTATCCAACTGTAGAACCCAATTTGTATGAAACCGTTTAGTTAATTCTGTAAAATTCTTTAAAGCTTTCTAGCAAAAGAATTTTAGAGGGAGTTTGGTTAATCCAAAGATCCTCAAATTTTGCCAGAATAGTCTTTAGGGTATTAGTGAACACCTGTAAAATTATCAACTCATTTGGAGTTGATTTAGTTAGGTTAATTCTGATTTTAAATTTCTGTATTTAAATGAATACAGAAAACAATTTCAGGGAATTTCCAAAACTTGGAAATTCAATTCTAGCTATTCCTTAGCTCCAAAAAAAAATGCTAGGACAATTCATGCAAACTTTATGAGCTATAATGGAAATTGTAGTTCACCAATTTTTGCATGAACATGGGTGTGATCTCAGAATTAATTCTTCATTGCTTAATTGCTTGGAAAATTATTCTGAACAAACCACTCAATAAAAAGTGCTAAATTTTGGTCCAGAGTGTTTTCTTGTGACAAGGAACACACATAAAAATCCTCAGCTCCATTGGAGCCCTGGATCACCCCTGTTCCTTTTAACCTCCTTAAGTGATCACTATAGAAGAGGGGGAAAACCACTTAGCCTTTAATCATATGCTTAGATCCAAACCTAAACCACTAGCACCAGTGTCATTTTAAATTCTTAAACAGAGTTCCAGTTTTCGAAAACTTGTTATTAGGACTTATAGCAAAGTCTTTACAATTAAACGATATGCATACTCATCACGTGTAGTATCTACGTGGAGGAGTTGAAGTCATCGGAGTAGAAATCAAGGAAGGAGAAAAGAGGTTGATCAAGCACCAAGTGGTCTTCACTATCTGCATATATATATAAGTCACCTGCAAAACAAAGGCAAGCCCCGGTTTGCATCAAATTTACAAGTTGTTATTTGTATTCACTTCATACGTCTAGTATTATATTTATTGCATTACGTCTAGATGGTATGAAACCCCAAATGCATGACCCAGAAGACCCTGGTGTTTAATGTAGGGTAGGTTATCAACTAATTATAACTGTTGTTCTCAATAAAAGTGGATTAAAAGAGGCATAACTCGAGTAGGCAGATTCCTACTCGTGAAATGGGATTAAGGGGGATCAATCGGAAGAGTTGGGAATTGATCCTCATAATTGGGAATGGAGACCGGGCAGTGGATGGAAGGTCAAGGACGTAGTCCTGTGAGCCTAGTCTACGTCTGAGTCGATCAAGGCCCGTTCTCGTGTGCGGCCCCGCTGGACAAGTTTGAGTTGTGTACCGGATGCATACTGGCTATATGGGACCCAGGAAACCGATGTAACATGTTAACCTGGGTGTCGAGGCATACCTCACCGTCTGATGCCGATGCTGAAAGGATAGAGAAGTCGGCTCTACGAGGGTTTGCCGTAGAGAGACTTAATCCCAGTCGGTGGGACCGGTTCGACATTTGGGTGTCGTGTGAAAGGTGGCCACGTACGGCGTCAGTGACGGTTGCTGTGTGCAACGTCGAATACGGGCGTACGTGTCGTGTCAGCCGGGTGTTTTTGATTGCAATCACCGTCGCTCGCGGTAGTGAGCATACTTGTACACTGAGTCGTGACGTAGTAATAAACCGGGGAAATGGTTAATATGCTTCGTGGGTAATCCTCATAATGGAGATGAGGAACGATCAACACTTCACTAAATTTAATTTCCACCTTGGGCTAGAAGCGTCGAGGCAAAGCGTTTCTTGTTTGATTGTGGAGTCTCGACGTTGATGGCGCAAGGTCTGTATGATTCTAGGGTAGTTCACTAAAGTTACTTTCACCTTGGGCAAGTGACATCGAGATGAAGCGTTTCTTGTTTGATTGTGGGGTCTCGATGTAAGTTGCGCGAGGTCTACAAAAGTTGATTAAAACTGGAAGCAAGGACTCTCCTTTAGCTCGAGTTCATCGTTTATGAAAAATGCTATAATCAGCCCTCTATTTCCATCATATAGAGTTTCATGACTAGGGTGACGGGTCAGTCTTGCTGAGCTTCGTGCTCACAGATACTGCACAAGTTGTTTTGCAGGAAATAACTGTACGCTGAGATGTACGGGTGCCTAAGGAGATTCGGAACTCTCCGAGTGGTGAACTCAGGGCAACCCCTGCCGCTGCTACTGTGATAGTGTTGCTAGTGAGAAGGTTCCGCGGGCTGGACACCTTCTCTGTTGCTTAGCATAGATATGAGTCGTGAGTTGTAATAGTCTTCCGCTGTAGTTTAATTTTGAGAAGTATTTGTAAACTCAAAACTTTGTAAGTTTCCGCTTGATTTATGTAATATGATGCTTTATTATGTGTGCTGTTGGGTGCCGCATCGCACGGCACCACCCAATGCGATTCCCGGGCGAGGTATCCCGTCCCCGTGAGTGATCGGGATGGCGGGGTCCTCACAGCGTGGTATCAGAGCCGCATTGGTAATAGCACACGGAATAAGGATTGTATTACGACAAAAACTTAGGGTACGGTGAGGAAACGATAGTAGGCCCACATAAGGACTATAGTAGTATATTTACTTAAGGTGGCAGTACTAACATACTTGTTATAATTCTGAATTTTAATTATGTAACGACGCACCTACGTTCTGGTAAGAATGGTAAGGAACGCCACCGAAAGCGGTTCAATTTCGGTTAGCTCCCCTGACGAGGAAAGTGGTTCAGGGATAGGTCTCACAGCTTGGTGTGAGACGTTAATATGAAACTCTTGAACTCTTCATGTTCCTGAGTTCATATGGAACGCTGATCCCTAGCGTGCATTAGGCAAGTAAGTGGAGACCCCATCGCGTGGTCAGTAACGCGAGAGTGTGTTCGTCTGGAAGTAGCCCAGGAGGACATACGCAGCGCTTGCCATCGGCGTGCCCTGCAGGGCAGTAGGTGGTATCCGTTGGGTTGATAACATTCCCAACCGTGACGACCCGTTCATGACATATTCGGGTTCCCCGTCGTGTGGTGTTGAAACACGATCGCGTACCTTGAGACGTGACTTAACTCAAGGACGGCCGTATGATAATGATACGGGCGTTTGTATTTATTTTCAATTATAGAACTGCCTGAGATGAGAAAAACTTTGAGTGCACCACTATTGAGTGTTCTTCTGCAGGTACCAACCACGTAGTATCCCGGGTAGTACACGTGTGCGAGAGACCGTTTAGTGCCACTGATTATACGTATATACCGGTATAATCCGGTTTAGGATATTCTTTTGGAGAGACAACGTAGTACCGACATTGTTCTTACGGTGCATCGACACCGTACCACACCTAATAACCTCTTCCCTATGAAGAAATGGGTCATGAGCTAACTTTCTACTAAAAATGGAAGTTTGAAACAAATATTAGTTACCGAACTCTTAATTTGAACTAAGATTCAAATGAGAGAGTGTCTAGGTTTCAAAGATTTCAAAAACAGAGTGCTCTGTTTCTAGCAGAAATTCTTGCTGAATTTTTACAGAGCATAACTCTGAGTAGCTTTAACCAATTAAGGTGTATGATACAGTTCTGGAGAGATTTTCAAGTGCTCTACGACTTTCTTGTAGACCTCCAGAGCAAAATCACAGATTAAGTTGGTGAAAAGTTCAGTTGAAGGCAAACTGTTCAGAACCAGGACAGTAACAAAGCCTCTCTGAACCTTTCTGTTTTTAAGCCATAACTTCCTGTAGAAACATCCCTAGGAGGCCTTTGGATACTCGTTGGAAAGATATTAAAGTTAACTTTAACTTTGATATTCGACTTGAGTTACGAAAGTGCTTTTAACTGGATCAGAATCTGATCTGTTTGAAGACCAATCAGTCGGCTTGTAAATCCTTGCTGTTGGATACATCAGTTTGCGCTTAAACCATTTTGCTTGCATGTTGAGGTTTCATTATCAGTGTTGCACTACTTTGTTTATGGAATAAATCAAGTGATAGTGTTGAACTGATAATGAACTCGTGCAATTGCAGAATGGTGCGAACTCGTTCCATGAGTGAGGTGGGTGGTTCCAGTGGTGGTGGTGGTGATAACTCTCCACAGCGGGAGCAGCGAGCTCCGCAACAGCAGCCTTCACCAGGACCTTCACCCACGGTCACAATGGCGGACATTCTGGCCGCCATGACGGGTGCAAGCGATGAGAGAACCGACTTGCTCCGCACCCTAGTGATGAATACATCCCGTCCAGGGGGATGTCAAGACGAAGACTTGCGCCAACCGCAACTGAATTCCTATGTTGAGTTCTTGGCAACTCAACCACCGGTTTTCATTGAATCTGAGGATCCTCTGGTGGCGGATAGCTGGATCCGTACCATTGAATCTAAGTTCGGGTTGCTTCAATGCACCGAACATCAGAAGGTTTTATACGCGGCGCAACAACTTCACGGGTCCGCCAGTGCATGGTGGGCAAATCAACTCGCCTCCTTACCAGCTGGACATGACTGTACATGGGCAGAATTCCGGAAGGCATTTCTCGCGTATCATGTTCCCTCCGGGATAATTCAGCAGAAACTCGAGGAGTTCCTGGCCTTAAAACAAGGAGGGAGGGGTGCATACGAGCATTCACGAGTGTTCAACAAACTGGCGCAGTATGCGCCTCAACATGTGAACACCGAAGCACAAAAGTGTGAATGGTTTTTCCGCAGCCTCAATCCCAAGCTAAAGGAGAGACTCGTTTTAACTGATCGAAAGAACTTCAACGAATTGATGAGTGCTGCCATCATGGTCGAAGATGCTCAGCGGGAAGTTCAGGCTGAGAAAAGAAAGAACCATGTACCACCGGAGAGTAGCAGTAGTGCTCCTCAGAAATACCGGATGGTAGACAGTACCTTGAACTGTCAGCTGATGCAGCCGGCTCGACGACTCCAGCAATATTCCAGTCGATCATCCCAATACTCTGATTTCGGACAGCTGCAACAACGGTATAGGCAGCCACGTTATTCTACTCCTCAAGTGTTCTTGCCGCAGCAGAATACCACCATTGTCCATGCACAGAGCAACCAGGAACCGGCTGAGAAACCGTGCTTCACGTGCGGGTACTTGGGTCACATCAGCAGAAAGTGTCCAGAAAGGATACGCCACAAGGAAACTACACCAAAGCGGGGTATAAATCAACCCCGTGCTCAGCTTCAAGGTACAGCACCAAAACCCGGGTGCATTTATCATACAGCTCTAGAGGATGTGCCAGATGGGGCACCTGTACTAGCGGGAATGTTCACCCTCAATGGACTGCCCGTATTAATTCTGTTTGACTCTGGAGCTACACACAATTTCATCAGCAGGATGTTTGTGTGCAAAGCTGAGCTCTCCACCTCTACACCGAAGGATCACTACCTTATCCGCTCACCGGGTGGAAATATAGCTGCTAATGAAGTAGTGATCAAAGCACCCTTGTGCTTAGGTGGAAACTTATACCCCACCACCCTCATTGTGTTAGAGGGGCAGAAGATCGACGTGATTCTAGGAATGGCGTGGATGAACTACCACGGGGCTGTTCTTGATATTGGTCCACGGATTGTTAGTTTGGACTCTCCAATCTACGGTATCCAAACGCTCATACTTGAAGCCGTGGATTCTAAAAATCCAGTGGTATACCACAGTGTGACCACGAAACTGGAGGATATTCCAGTGGTCCGTGAGTATCCAGATGTGTTTCCCGACGATCTTCCAGGGATGCCGCCCGAGAGGGATGTAGTATTCAAGATCGAGTTAGCACCGGGAACCACACCAATATCTCGGAGGCCGTACAAAATGTCTCCGAAGGAATTAGCTGAACTAAAAGAACAGCTAAAGGACTTAATGGACAAAGGGTTCATCCGACCAAGCTCATCGCCATGGGGCTGTTCAGCCCTTTTTGTGAAGAAAAAGGATGAGTCACTTCGACTATGTGTGGATTATCGGCCGCTGAATGCAGTGACGATCAAAAATAAATATCCATTGCCGCGGATCGATATATTATTTGATCAG
The DNA here is from genome assembly GCA_030760725.1 of Neostapfia colusana. Lineage (NCBI taxonomy): Eukaryota > Viridiplantae > Streptophyta > Magnoliopsida > Poales > Poaceae > Neostapfia > Neostapfia colusana. The sequence continues at coordinate 29,164,957 of JASWHV010000005.1, read as the reverse complement.
TTAGTGGGTGCCAAGGTATTCTCCAATATGGACTTACGGTCTGGTTATCATCAAATAAAGATCAGAGCGGAGGATATACCGAAGACGGCCTTTTCGACTAGATACGGGCTCTATGAGTATCTAGTCATGTCTTTCGGGCTAACAAATGCACCCGCACATTTCATGTATCTCATGAATTCTGTATTCATGCCAGAGTTGGATCAGTTCGTCGTGGTTTTCATCGACGACATTCTCGTTTACTCCAAATCGGAGGAGGAGCACACCAAACATCTCCATATTGTGCTCCAACGCCTACGAGAACATAAGCTGTATGCCAAATTCAGCAAGTGTGAATTTTGGATCAGCAAAGTACCATTTTTAGGCCATGTTATTTCAGCAGAGGGTGTGGCCGTGGATCCAACAAAAATTGAGCAAGTCTTGAAGTGGGAGTCTCCGACATCGGTTCATCAAATCCGCAGTTTCTTAGGACTAGCGGGTTATTACCGGAGATTTATTCCCAGCTTCTCGAAGTTGGCTAAACCAATGACGGAGTTATTAAAGAAGAGCAGCAAGTATGTGTGGACAGAGGCCTGTGAAGAGGCATTTCAAACTCTAAAGAAACATCTCACAACGGCACCGGTGTTAGCCCAACTGGATACAACAAAGCCATTTGATGTTTATTGCGATGCCTCAGGCATTGGACTTGGCTGCGTCTTAATGCAAGATAGACGCGTGATCGCGTATGGGTCTCGTCAACTCCGCAACCACGAGCAGCACTACCCCACTCATGACCTAGAACTCGCTGCAGTGGTGCTTGCGTTGAAGATGTGGAGGCACTACTTACTTGGAAATTTAGTGCACCTCTACACCGACCATAAGAGCCTCAAATATATATTCGCTCAGAAGGATATTAATATGAGGCAGCGGAGATGGCTGGAATTAATTAAAGACTATGAGCTCGAGATCCATTACCATCCGGGCAAAGCTAATGTGGTGGCTGATGCACTCAATCGTAAATCCCACGTAAATAACGTGTCAGTTGTTCCGGATGAGAATGAAGAACCAAGCTTGCGGGTGATTCCGTATGGAACGTTGTATAATCTTGCTCTTGTGCCTACCATTAGAGAGGAGATTGTACAAGCCCAGAAGAGAGATAGAGGAATGCGGAATATACGAGCAAGGATTAAAGAGGATAAGATGAAATGTTTTCGGGTAGATGATCAAGGCGTGTTATGGTTTAAGGACCGTATCGTGGTACCCCGGAACCTGAAGCTAAGAAAGAAGATCTTGGACGAAGCTCATATGTCCAAGTACTCGATACATCCAGGGAGCAATAAGATGTATCAAGATCTTAAAACAAAATTTTGGTGGACTCGGATGAAGCGAGAAATTGCCAAATATGTATCTGAATGTGATACGTGTCGGCGAGTCAAGGCTGATCACATAAAGAAAGCGGGAATGCTGCAACCATTAAGTGTTCCAGCATGGAAGTGGGAGGACATCAGCATGGACTTTATTGTCGGACTGCCTCTCACGACCAGAAAGCATGACTCCATTTGGGTGATTGTTGATCGCTTAACCAAATCAGCCCACTTCATCCCAGTGAATACGGGATTCCATACTAAACAATATGCAGAGTTGTATCTCTCTAGAATTGTGTGCTTGCATGGAGTCCCCAAGACCATTATATCAGACCGAGGTTCAATATTTGTTGCTCGTTTCTGGGAGCAACTACATGAATCTCTGGGAACAAAGTTAATCAGAAGCTCAGCATACCACCCTCAGACGGATGGTCAAACGGAGAGGGTGAACCAGATTTTGGAAGATATGCTGAGGGCATGTGCCATAGATCATGGAAAGAACTGGGATAACCATTTGCCATTAACATAGTTCTCCTACAACAATGGTTACCAATCCAGTATTAAAATGGCACCACACGAAGCACTTTATGGCAGGAAGTGCCGCACACCACTCAATTGGTGTGAATCGGGCGAAAGGATGATTTTCGGCATTGATCTTGTAAAAGATGCCGAAGAGCGGGTCCAGCTGATTCAAGAAAACCTCAGGGCCGCTCAATCTCGCCAGAAAAGCTATGCGGACCAGCGACGCCGACCCTTGTGTTTTGAAGTCGGAGATCACGTCTATCTCCGAGTATCCCCGATGAAGGGAATTCATCGATTCGGTGTCAAGGGAAAGCTAGCTCCTCGCTTTGTGGGTCCGTTCCTTATTACAGAACGGTGTGGGCCGGTAGCCTACCGTTTGGAGCTGCCGCCATCCCTATCGGGCATCCACGACATCTTCCATGTCTCACACTTGAGAAAGTGTTTGAAGAAACCGACGGACATCCTTTCAGAAGACATGGAAATATTGCAACCGGACCTCACCTATGCCGAGAAGCCTATCAAGATTATCGACGAGAAGAGTCGGATCACTCGAAATCGGGCTTTGAAATTTTACAAAGTCCTGTGGAGTAATCACACACCGGAAGAAGCGACTTGGGAGAGTGAAGATTTCCTCCACAAGAACTATCCGGAACTTTTGTCGTAGTTGTTGTAATTACCTTCCGCCTCATCTTTCTTTTGTAATCTCGGGACGAGATTCTTTTAAGGGGGGAGGGTTGTAAAGGTCCCAAAAATGTGAATACAACGAAACATGAGTTTGCACAAATAATAGAGTCATGTGTATGAAAAAGGGGCTTAGTTGAAATTTTTTTCCCACATATGATAACATAGGTGAGATTCTTCTAAACAAACTTAGGGCTATTGCATGGATGGACCTAATGTGGATTAAAACCACAGAATTGAAGAGCTCAAGTGCAATGGAAGGGTTTAAAAATCAGAGATGGACTAAAGGTAAATTCAAACTCCAAGTGAGGGAAGGACACAATGAGAAAATTCAAAACTGTTGTGTCCAAACTATTGTTTGCAGCAGCTAACACAAGGATCAAGTGGCATATTTGAATTCCTTAGGTCCAAATTAGTGGGGAGGCAAAGTGTCATTAATTTTTGAAAAGATTTGCTGCTCATTTTTCCAAAGGGAGTCAAATGTGCAAAGAATTCAATTGAACATTTGAATTTGCATGGAATTTGTCCAAACTTGTCAAATGAGCTCAGTTTCCAATTTTCCAACAATTGGGTTGGATAATTGTCAAACTTTGGAGATATTTTGAGGAAAAGAGGTACTGAATTGTGGGGCCCACATGTCATTGGGGGAGATGAGTGTGCAAAAGATCTTCAGCTCAGGCGGTGCACGGTCTCTGTTTTTCTCCTCCTCGCGAGTCATCGCGCCACCGAGACCGCCTCGGTCTTTCTCACCGTGCGGCACCGGGGCAAGGCCGACGCCACCTCTCCCTCGCAACCTCTGTGCTGGCGAGCTGTTTCCCCCCTCCTTATCACGCAGCTCGCGCGTTGTCCTCGGTTCCCACTCTCGCGCGCACAACAGGGACCTCCCGGCGCCGTTTCTCGTTCTGTCTGTTGCAAACCGCGTCGCTCCCTACACTGCCCGAGTGATCCACGGAAGAAGTGAGCGCCAGCGTGTGCTCTAGCGACCCATCGCTCTACTCCGTGGCGTTGCCGCATCGTTTGATCACAATTTGACGAATTTCACCGGGCACCGAGGCTCACCATCGGGAAACCGAGTGGGTCTCACGTGGACAGCCCCACCGAGAGCTTCTCAGGCCCGAGCTAGAGCGCCCTCGGATGCGCTGGGAGCCCCTGATGCTCGTCCCCGAAGCTCAAGCCATGAGATGAGCTACCGGGCTCGAATTTGGAAAAAGATCGCCGTCGGGCACCATCCGACCTTCTGATACGGTAATACCAAATTCGTTTGTCCCTCTCATTCTTAGTCCATCAAATCTTGCACACACGAGCTGGGCTAGCTGGCGATCTTTTGCCCTTTTGCAACCAATGCCTGAAAACCATTGTGCACGTCGTATTTCACACTTTTTCCACGGCGGTTATGGTGGGGCGGTTCGGACTCCCGATGAGAGCTAGGTTATAGCCATTTGCAGGCTGCTTCAGCACCCGGGCGATCCTCCCTGGCGTCCACTGGTGCTGTAGCGCCGTTCCACCGAGGTCTGGGCAGGCTAGGATGACCGGGCGACGTTGCCGAACCGGTCCAGAGCCGCCGCGCCGTTGTCAGCTAGGTTAGAGCCATCGCCGGCCGGGGAAGAGGGTTCCATCGTGTTCAGCACGTGAAATAAGGCCCTAGCGGCGAGGGAGGGCTCGGGGGATGGCCGGGAGGCCGGGATCCGTCGAACTCCGGCGAGCACGGCGGCGCGCGGGCGCGGGGGCCGGAGGTAGAAGACGACCCGGTGGGTCCCGCCCGTCAGTGACGGTTTTTCAAATATTTGATCGGCTGTGGCGCAGGGATCTGGTGTGGTGGCACGGGAAATACCCTGTAGCCTCGTGTGGCTTGCCCCGACGCATGACACCTGTCCCCGGACCCACAGCCAGTATTTGAACATTTTGGGGAATTTCAGTTTTCAGTTCGAACTTTGAATAGCTACAACTTTGGGTAGGAGAATCCAAAAATTGTGAAACGAATTTTGTTGGATTCCTCTGATAGAGTACTATCCAACTGTAGAACCCAATTTGTATGAAACCCTTTATTTAATTCTGTAAAATTCTTTAAAACTTTCTAGCAAAAGAATTTTAGAGGGAGTTTGGTTAATCCAAAGATCCTCAAATTTTGCCAGAATAGTCTTTAGGGTATTAGTGAACACCTGTAAAATTCTCAACTCATTTGGAGTTGATTTAGTTAGGTTAATTCTGATTTTAAGTTTCTGTATTTAAATGAATACAGAAAACAATTTCAGGGAATTTCCAAAACTTGGAAATTCAATTCTAGCTATTCCTTAGCTCCAAAAAAAAATGCTAGGACAATTCATGCAAACTTTATGAGCTATAATGGAAATTGTAGTTCACCAATTTTTGCATGAACATGGGTGTGATCTCAGAATTAATTCTTCATTGCTTAATTGCTTGGAAAATTATTCTGAACAAACCACTCAATAAAAAGTGCTAAATTTTGGTCCAGAGTGTTTTCTTGTGACAAGGAACACACATAAAAATCCTCAGCTCCATTGGAGCCCTGGATCACCCCTGTTCCTTTTAACCTCCTTAAGTGATCACTATAGAAGAGGGGGAAAACCACTTAGCCTTTAATCATATGCTTAGATCCAAACCTAAACCACTAGCACCAGTGTCATTTTAAATTCTTTAACAGAGTTCCAGTTTTCGAAAACTTGTTATTAGGACTTATAGCAAAGTCTTTACAATTAAACGATATGCATACTCATCACGTGTAGTATCTACGTGGAGGAGTTGAAGTCATCGGAGTAGAAATCAAGGAAGGAGAAAAGAGGTTGATCAAGCACCAAGTGGTCTTCACTAACTGCATATATATATAAGTCACCTGCAAAACAAAGGCAAGCCCCGGTTTGCATCAAATTTACAAGTTGTTATTTGTATTCACTTCATACGTCTAGTATTATATTTATTGCATTACGTCTAGATGGTATGAAACCCCAAATGCATGACCCAGAAGACCCTGGTGTTTAATGTAGGGTAGGTTATCAACTAATTATAACTGTTGTTCTCAATAAAAGTGGATTAAAAGAGGCATAACTCGAGTAGGCAGATTCCTACTCGTGAAATGGGATTAAGGGGGATCAATCGGAAGAGTTGGGAATTGATCCTCATAATTGGGAATGGAGACCGGGCAGTGGATGGAAGGTCAAGGACGTAGTCCTGTGAGCCTAGTCTATGTCTGATTCGATCAAGGCCCGTTCTCGTGTGCGGCCCCGCTGGACAAGTTTGAGTTGTGTACCGGATGCATACTGGCTATATGGGACCCAGGAAACCGATGTAACATGTTAACCTGGGTGTCGAGGCATACCTCACCGTCTGATGCCGATGCTGAAAGGATAGAGAAGTCGGCTCTACGAGGGTTTGCCGTAGAGAGACTTAATCCCAGTCGGTGGGACCGGTTCGACATTTGGGTGTCGTGTGAAAGGTGGCCACGTACGGCGTCAGTGACGGTTGCTGTGTGCAACGTCGAATACGGGCGTACGTGTCGTGTCAGCCGGGTGTTTTTGATTGCAATCACCGTCGCTCGCGGTAGTGAGCATACTTGTACACTGAGTCGTGACGTAGTAATAAACCGGGGAAATGGTTAATATGCTTCGTGGGTAATCCTCATAATGGAGATGAGGAACGATCAACACTTCACTAAATTTAATTTCCACCTTGGGCTAGAAGCGTCGAGGCAAAGCGTTTCTTGTTTGATTGTGGAGTCTCGACGTTGATGGCGCAAGGTCTGTATGATTCTAGGGTAGTTCACTAAAGTTACTTTCCCCTCGGGCAAGTGACATCGAGATGAAGCGTTTCTTGTTTGATTGTGGGGTCTCGATGTAAGTTGCGCGTAGTCTACAAAAGTTGATTAAAACTGGAAGCAAGGACTCTCCTTTAGCTCGAGTTCATCGTTTATGAAAAATGCTATAATCAGCCCTCTATTTCAATCATATAGAGTTTCATGACTAGGGTGACGGGTCAGTCTTGCTGAGCTTCGTGCTCACAGATACTGCACAAGTTGTTTTGCAGGAAATAACTGTACGCTGAGATGTACGGGTGCCTAAGGAGATTCGGAACTCTCCGAGTGGTGAACTCAGGGCAACCCCTGCCGCTGCTACTGTGATAGTGTTGCTAGTGAGAAGGTTCCGCGGGCTGGACACCTTCTCTGTTGCTTAGCATAGATATGAGTCGTGAGTTGTAATAGTCTTCCGCTGTAGTTTAATTTTGAGAAGTATTTGTAAACTCAAAACTTTGTAAGTTTCCGCATGATTTATGTAATATGATGCTTTATTATGTGTGCTGTTGGGTGCCGCATCGCACGGCACCACCCAATGCGATTCCCGGGCGAGGTATCCCGTCCCCGTGAGTGATCGGGATGGCGGAGTCCTCACACTTTAGGCGCTCGCCAGTTGTTGGCACAGGGCGACTCCCAGCTGGTCATCAAGCAAGTCAAGGGCGAATGCTCCTGCAATGACCCCCAGCTAGCTGCATATCTGCTTCACGTGCAGATGTTGGAGAAAGAATTCCTCGCCTTGGACCTGCACCACGTACCGCGCGCCGGTAATGCCGCAGCCGACGACCTTTCAACGAAGGCTTCCACCAGAGCCCCTGCGCCCGAAGGAGTCTTCGAGAGGACGTTGCTGCAGCCCACAGCCCGGCCCGCCGAGCCGGGCGAAGGGGGCTTGACCAGCACCTCGAAGCTGGCGGTCCCGGCGGCCCTACAACCGTGGGCGCCGCCAAGGATCGTAAGCGTCACTGGGGACTCCGTGCAACCCAGCGCTCAAGATCCAGAAGCTCAAGTCAGACCCGATGCATGGATCACGGAGATCCGGGACTACCTGAAGGACAATATCCTCCCTGATGAGCATGCAACCGCTGAACGGATTGTGTGTATGGCTAAGAGGTACGCGCTGGTAGAGGGGGATCTCTACCGGCGTGGCGCCAACCACATCCTATTGCGGTGTATAACCCAGGGGGAAGGCTGCGACTTGCTCGCTGAGATCCATGGAGGCGAATGTGGAAGTCATTCTTCCTCACGCATGCTTGTCGGTAAAGCCTTCCGGCATGGCTTCTACTGGCCGACAGCACTCCAGGATGCCGTCAAGCTGGTCGAGAGCTGCAAGGCGTGCCAGTTCCACGCCAAGCAGATCCATACACCGGCTCAGGCGGTACAGATGATCCCGCCCTCGTGGCCGTTTGCCGTGTGGGGGCTGGACATCCTGGGACCATTTCCCAGAACCGTCGGGGGGTTCCGGTACCTCTATGTCGCTATCGACAAGTTCACCAAGTGGCCGGAAGCTACACCAGTTGTCACCATCAATAAACAATCCGCAGTAAAATTCATCAGGTCTATTGTCTGCCAGTTCGGGGTCCCAAACAGGATCATCACTGACAATGGGACCCAGTTCACCAGCGCAGCGTTCCAAGACTACTGCGAGGACCTTGGCATTCAGGTATGCTATGCCTCTGTCGCCCACCCGAAGAGCAATGGGCAAGTTGAGAGGGCCAATGCGGCGATTCTCCGGGGCCTCAAGACTCGTACCTTCGCCAGCCTGAAGAAACATGGTGCCAATTGGGTAGATGAACTTCCGAGCACACTATGGGCTAACAGGACATCCCAGAGCCGGGCCACCGGGGAGACACCCTTCTTCATGGTGTATGGGGCTGAAGCTGTACTCCCCCCAGAAATCACCATGAAGTCTCACCGTGTCCGGGCTTACGACGAAGCCACGCAGGACAACCTCCGGCATGGAGAAATCGACCTCGTCGACGAGGTCCGATTACATGCGGCACTCCGTAACGCGCGGTACAGACAGGCGCTTCGGCGCTACCACCAGAGGTCTGTGCGTGCCCGGGAGCTGCAGGAAGGTGACCTGGTGTTGCGGCGCGTACTTTCTCGCGAAGGGGCCCACAAACTCTCCCCTAGTTGGGAAGGTCCCTTCCGAGTCGCGAAAGTATGTCGCCCCGGGTGTGTGCGCCTTTCCACCGAGGATGGGGACCTGCTCCTGAACCCTTGGAACATAGAACACCTCCGTAAGTTCTACCCCTAAGAGCAAAAATAGGACAGTACTTTCTTTTCGTAAGGAACTCCATAGAGTCTAGGAGCAGCGCTCGGAGCAGCTAAACCCCAGGGGATGGTCCAGGACTACGTTCAGCTTTGCCTGGTTCCGACTCCAAGCGCGTAGAGTCTTGCTTCCCCTCTTAATGGGGTGGGTCGTGGCCTCCATGTTAAGCCTGCCTTCCTCCTATGGAAGGTTGTACGAAAAGAAGTCTGCCCTACTTTGCTCTTTCTTTGTACTCATTTAAATTGTGAATTGAGTTCTTTTTTACCGCCCTTGCAGTACATGGTTGCCATGTGCTCAGCTCCCCCTCTCTACAAGTCCCCAAACACCAAGCATATGGTTGGGGCTGTAAGTCAAATAAGACTATGAGATAAGGGAGGGGGAGCCCCCAAGGAGAATTACGTTTCCTCTACCTGTGTGCAGGACTTCCAGGTTGCGGCAACGGGGACTGCATGAAGTAGGGGGAAAGGAGCTACCAACTACTTCGACCCAGGGCTAGAGGGGGCGGGACCCGGGGGCCCCACGTATCCAGCAGGCCCGGAACTCTCTCCTCCCTTGAGAAGGGCTCCGGGCTTGCCACGTGGCAGGTGGAAACCGGACCTGCCCCCGCGGTGGGAGAGCTCCGAAAGCCCTGCGTGTTCAACATGGCCGGGGCTCCCGTCGCTGCAGTAAAAGCAATCATCAAGTGAGCGCATGCTCTCACGACCCCGCGGCCGTTCGTGCTCCGGCAGCGGTCAATTCGGGACTTAGAGGAAGTGCGCGGATCGGAAGAGACGGAGGTCCCACCTCGGGCTCGCTATCTCCCCCGAGATGGGCCCGGGGGCCACTGTCGGTACCTGAGATATGGGGTACCCCCGCGCACAGGGTAAAATGCCTAAGGTACTCACCCTTCTCCGCAGGGAGAGCTCCGAAGGCGCCACGCGTCCGGCGGGGCCGGACCTCCCTCTCCTCAGAGGAGAGCTCCGGGCCAGCCACGTGGCATACAGAAGCCGGACCTCCCCCTCCGCGGGAGAGAGGTCCGAAGACGCCACGCGTCCAGCGGGGCCGGGTCTCCCTCTCCGCAGAGGAGAGCTCCGGGCCCGCCACGTAGCATACAGAGGCTGGACCTCCCCCTCCGCGGGGAGAGGTCCGGAGGCTCCACGTGCCCCGCAGGCCGGACCCTTCTCACCTCACAGAAGGGCTCCGGACCCGCCACGTGGCTAGAAGAACGGTGCTGCCTGCCCCCGAGTGGTAGAAGGCCGTCTAGTGTGATGAAGGAGGTGTTCTCCTCGTCCTCCCAAGACATGGGGATCTGATGGAAACCCGAGTAGGCGTCTAGGAAGCACAGCATATCACAGCCTGACGTTGAGTCTACTATTTGATCTATTCTAGGGAGAGGGAATGGATCTTTAGGACATGCCTTATTGAGACTGGTGTAGTCGATGCACATCCGGAGCTTCCCGCCAGCCTTCGGGACAACGACGGGGTTCGCCAACCATCGGGGGTGGTGGACTTCCCGTATGAAGCCAGCGTCCAGCAGCTTCTTGACTTCTTCACGGATGAAGTTTTGCCGCTCGATGGACTGCTTGCGGGGCTTCTGTTGAACCGGCCGGGCGTCGGGGAAGACTTTCAAGTGGTGCTCGATCACCTTCCTGGGGATCCCCGGCATCTGTGACGGCTGCCATGCAAACACGTCGACGTTGTGCCGGAGGAAGGTGACGAGCGCGCCTTCCTATTTACTATCCAGTCCCCCGGCTACCCGGGTGGTCTGGGTAGCTTCGGCGCTGACTTGGACGACCTTTAAGGGGACGCCGCCCTCGTCGAGAGGTTGCACCCGGGGTGCTGTGGTGGAAGCACGGTGACGTGCGTTCGGGCGGAGCTGATCCGGCTCCGTATTGCCGGGGGTTGATGCCCCAGCTGTTGCGAGTGCTTGGAGCTTCTCCAGGGCCGACACTGCAGCAGTGCGGTCCCCACGAATCTTGAGAACGCCTGTCGGTGTCGGCATCTTCAGGACAAGGTAGCCGTAATGGGCTACAGCCATGAACCGGTACAGGGCTGGCCTGCCGATTATGGCGTTGAAGGGGAGGTCTATCTCCGCTACGTCGAACAGAATGTACTCTGTTCGATAGCTGTCCGGAGCCCCGAAGGTCACCGGGAGACTAATGTTGCCGTAGGGGATAACATGTCCCGGCCCTACCCCTGAGAACGGGCTCGACGGGGTGAGCTTGGCCATCGGGATTTGCAGCTTCTGGAAAGCTGCACGGCTGATGAGGTTCAGCCCAGCCCCTCCATCCACCAAAACGTGGTACATTCTCACGTTGGCGATGGTAGGGGCCACCAGGAGCGGTAGTTGGCCGGCCCCAGCCATGTTCCTGGGGCAGTCGGTGGCATCAAAGCTGATGGGGGTCCCCATCCACTTTAGGTGCGGTGCAGCACTTGGTAGTGGCGCCACCGACGCTCCCGCTCGGCGCAGAGTCTTGACTGCGCTTCGGGACGAGGGGTCGGCGGACCCACCATATATGACGTAAAGCTTCTTCCGACGCTCATCGTCGCTGGAGCCGGAATCCTCGTAATTGCGTGCCGCCTTCACGACACGCGGAGGCTCCTGGATCTCCTCTGGGTGGTCGATGTTGTCTGGAACATCCACCCTCTGCTCATCTTCCTTTGGACGGAAGGGCAGGGCATCAGCCCGCTGCCACTTCTCCTTGCGGAAGCGCTCTGCGAGCCTTCGGATCTCCCAGCACTCGGCAGCAGTGTGGCGACAGCTGCCGTGCATGGGGCACATATTGTCTTTATCACCGTCTTGGATTGGTGATCTTCGCTGCTTCTTGTCGGGGCGCGGCCCCCGAGCCCCACCGAGCGTCGCTGCAGTGACGACTGGGGCTGCAGTCGGTGACTCTATCTTGCTTCTGCCACGGTTCTTGGCCTTCCTGCTGCCTCCACAGGGAGTAGGACTAGATCCGGGCAGTCCCCCTGACTCGGAGGATGGCAGCGAGTGCCAGTTCCGTCCTTCGGCTGCTCTGGCGCATTTGTCTGCCAAACTGAAGAGCTCTGAGACGTCGCGGACCTCCCTGGTCGCGAGCTTCTCGAGCATCTTCTTGTCCCGGACGCCTTGCCGGAACGCCACCACCACAGAAGCATTTTGAATGTGTGGGATGGTGTTCCGCACCTGGGAGAACCGCTGGATGAAAGAGCGCAGCGACTCCCCAGGTTGCTGCTGGACGGCGTGGAGATCGAGCTCCGTGCCAGGCCGGGTGTAGGAGCTGCCGAAGTTGGCTACGAACTGTCGGCAAAGCTCTCCCCAGGAGGTGATGGAACCCTGGGGGAGGTTCATGAGCCAAGACCGGGCTGGTCCGGTCAAGGCGACAGGGAAGTAATTGGCCATGACGGCTTCATTCCCTCCTGCGGCAAGTACGGCGGTGGAGTAGATCTGAAGGAACTCCTCCGGGTTGACGCTGCCGTCGTACTTCTCGGGCAGGTGTGGCCGAAACTTGCGCGGCCACTTCGCAAAGCGGAGATGGGGCGCGAGGGCTGCACACCATGCTTCTGTCACCGCAGGTTCTGGTGCCGCGAACGCTGGGTTCGCACTAGGCACAGTGTACCCCGGTACAGGCAAGGCTGCACCATAGGCCGGGTGCGCCATCTGCAGTACATATGACTGCGGCATATTCTGCATGGTGCAGGCCTGGGGCAGAGATCACATGGCGAAGGTCTGCTCTTCTGGCTGGGTCGAGGCCGACGTCATGCTGTCGTCAGCCTCTTGGTAGCGACGCCTTTCTCGGCGTTGCTCGAGGTATACCCAGGCATCTTGACCCGAGCGACACCGCTCCAGCTCTGTCCTCAGATCCATCGATTGAGGGCTGGCAGAGCTGGAGTCTGCCGTCTGTTCGTCAACCATCGGCGTGCGTATCAGCGACAGGGCCGGTTGGTCAGAGTGTCGTCTCCGCCGGAGTCGCGGGCTTGCGGCAGCGACGACAAGACGGTTTACCTCGAGAATCCACCACTGGGTCGCTGCCTGAGGCGCGTCCCCAGCGGGCGGATTGTGCAGTAGCGCTCTTGCTGCAGCTAGCGCACCCCCTCCGGGTACGCCCGGCGCTACTGAAGATCTGACGCTGGTTGGAGCCTGCATTGCCGGGGTCGGCGCTGCCAGAGCCGGTTGCTGGCTCCCAGCTTGTACTGACACACTCCGTCCCGAGTGTGTTGGCTTGTACTCCCCCCTGGTCGCAGTTCGTCGCGGAGGCGGGGGAGGTGAGCTTGCCGCCGAAGGGAGCTTGGTCATCTTCGTCGGTGGAAACTCGTCGCGCTAGGGAAAATCCCCGTACCTGGCGCGCCAAATGTTGAAGTGTGCGATCGACAATTCCCCCGGGCCTGCACTGGGCAGCCCGCGGAGGTTCTTTTTTCGGCGGGGCTAGTCTCCTAGCGGAAAGCTTGCGCGGATGGACGAGTTAGCGAGAGCTTGACAAGGCAAGTTTTACGTGGTTCAGGCCGCCGGAGCGTAAAACCCTACGTCCACGGCGAGCAACGGAGCTCGCTGTATTGCTTGCTGCTCCGGGCCGGAGGCCTGAGCTCGGGGGTGAGTTACAGCTTGAGAGTGTATGGCTAGCGTATGAGTTGCAAAGTGCGAACCCTTGCTATCGACGCCTGCCCGAGCCTTTTATAGTCCAAGACTTGGGCGGTTTACAAGGGGAGCCGGGACCCGACAGGTGGTCCCAGGAAGATTGTCTATTATCTACCGTATCTGTAGTTACGCCGGTGGTTCCCTCTGGTCGAAGGCTTCTGAGTCTTCATCTTGCCGCCCTGCCCATGCCGCACGCTAGTCGTAGTGGTTGAAGACGGCGCAGGCGGCATGGGATGTCTTGTCGCGGCGTTTATTAGCTGGCAGGTCCTGACACCGCGCGCCAGTCTGTGATGCGACTGGGCGCAACGGCACCTGACAGACGCGTGCTCCGCGTTTCCGCGTCTTGGGAAGTCGCGGGCTTTGAATACCTTGTATGGGCAAGGTGTGGGGCGCCTTTACGCCCGCCGCCTACCGCTCGGGGGCAGGCAGCACCGTTCTTCTGGCCACGTGGCGGGTCCGGAGCCCTTCTCTGAGGCGAGAAGGGTCCGGCCTGCGGGGCACGTGGAGCCTCTGGACCTCTCCCCGCGGAGGGGGAGGTCCAGCCTCTGTATGCCACGTGGCGGGCCCGGAGCTCTCCTCTGCGGAGAGGGAGGTCCGGCCCCGCTAGACGCGTGGTGTCTTCGGACCTCTCTCCCGCGGAGGGGGAGGTCCGGCTTCTGTATGCCACGTGGCGGGCCCGGAGTTCTCCTCTATGGAGTGGGAGGTCCGGCCCCGCCGGACGCGTGGCGCCTTCGGAGCTCTCCCTGCGGAGAAGGGCGAGTACCTTAGGCATTTTACCCTGTGCGCGGGGGTACCCCATATCTCAGGTATCGACAGACTGCTTAAGGGGCTTCTGCCGGACTGGCCGGGCGTTGGGGAAGACCTTTAGGTAGTGCCCAATCACCTCCATAGGGATCTCTGGCATCTGCGACGGCTGTCATGCAAACACATCGACATTGTGCTGGAGGGAGGTAACGAGCGCGCCTTCCTATTTGTTATCCAGGCCCCCGGCTACCCGGGTGGTCTGGGTGGCATCGGCGCTGATTCGGACGAGCCTCAAGGGGACGTCGTCCTCGTCGAGGGGTTCCACACAGGGTGCTGTGGTAGAGGAACGGTGGCGTGCACTCGGGTGGAGCCGGCCTGGTTCTGCACTGCCTGGGGTTGGTGCTCTAGCTGTTGTAAGCGCTTGGAGCTTTTCCAAGGCTAACACTGCAGCAGTACGGTTTCCACGAACCTTGAGGACGCCTGTTGGTGTAGGCATCTTCAAGACAAGGTAGCCGTAGTGGGCTACTGTCATGAATCGGTACAGCGCTGGCCTGCCAATTATGGCATTGAAGGGAAGTTCGATCTCGGCAACGTCGAACAGAATGTACTCTGTCCGATAGCTGTCCGGTGCCCCAAAGGTCACCGGGAGGCTGATGTGGCCGTAGGGAACGACCTGTCCCGGCCCTACCCCTAAGAACGGGCTCGATGGGGTGAGCTTGGCCATCGTGATCTGCAGCTTCTGGAAAGCTGCGCGACTGATGAGGTTCAGTCCAGCCCCGCCATCCACCAAAACGTGGTACATCCTCACGTTGGCGATGGTGGGGGCCACCAAGAGCAGTAGTTGGCCGGCCCCAGCCATGTTCCTGGGGCAGTCGGTGGCATCAAAGCTGATGGGGGTTCCTATCCACCTGAGGTGCGGTGCTGCACTCGAGAGGGGAGCCACCGACGCTACCGCTCAGCGCAAGGCCTTAGCCGCGCTTCGGGCCGAGGGGTCAGCGGACCCACCTTAGATGACGTAGAGCATCTTCCGGTGCTTGTCATCACTGGAGCTGGAGCTCTCATGATTGCGCACCGCCTTCACGGCGCACTGAAGCCCCTGGAACTCCGCCTGGTGGCCGACGTTGTCTGGGGCGTCGACCTTCTGCTTGCCCTCCCTTTGACGGTAGGGCGGGGCATCCGTTGGAAGCTGCTTCCCTTTCTGGAAGCGCTCCGCGAGCTTCTGGATTTCCCGGCACTCGGCGGCAGTGTGGTAACTGGTGCCGTGCACGGGGCATAGCTCACCCTGGCCTCCGTCTGGAGCCGGTGACTGTCGAGGCCTTTTGTCGGGGCGCGGCCCCCGAGCTCCACTGGGCGCCGCTGCTGCGGCAACGGGGGCCGCGGCTGGCGGTTTCATCTTGCTACCGCCCCTGTTCTTGATCTTCCTGCCGCTTCCATAAGAAGCGGCGCCAGATTCTGGCTGGCCCCCTGGCTCGGAGGCTGGCAGTGAGTGCCAGCTCCGCCCTTCGGCTGCTCTAGCACACTTGTCCGCCAGGCTGAAGAGCTCCGAGACGTCGTGGACCTCCCTAGTCGCGAGCTTCTCGAGCATCTTCTTGTCCCGAACGCCTTGTCGGAACGCCACTACCACAGAAGCGTTCTGGATGTGTGGGATGGTGTTCCGCACCTGGGAGAACCGCTGGATGATGGAGCGCAGCGACTCCCCTGGTTGTTGCCGGATGGCGTGGAGGTCGAGCTCCGTGCCAGGCCGGGTGTAGGAACTGCCAAAGTTGGCGATGAACTGCCGGCAGAGTTCTCCCCAGGAGGTTATGGAATCCTGGGGTAGGTTCATGAGCCAAGACCGGGCTGGGCCGGTCAAGGCAATGGGGAAATAGTTGGCCATGACGGCCTCATCCCCTCCTGCGGCAAGTACGGCAGTGGAGTAGATCTGGAGAAACTCTGCTGGGTTGACGCTGCCGTCGTACTTCTCGGGCAGGTGCGGCCAAAACTTGCGCGGCCACCTTGCGAAGCGAAGGTGGGGTGCAAGGGCCGCACATCCTGCTCCTGTAGCCGCAGGTATTGGTGCCGCGAACGCTAGGTTTGTACCTGGCACAGTGTACCCCGGTATGGCCAAGGCTGCGTATAAGACCGGGGATGCCATTTGCAAAGCATATGGCCGTGGCATATGCTGCACGGCGTATGCCTGGGGCAGAGTCCGCGTGGCGAAGATCTGCTCTTCAGGTTGGGTCGAGGCCGACGTCATGCTGTTGCCAGCCCCTTGGATGCGACACCTTTCTCGATGTCGCTGGAGGAACACCCGGGCATCTTGGCCCAAGTGGCGTCGCTCCAGCTCTGCCCTCAGGTCCGGTGACGGAAGCCTGGTGGAGCTGGAGTCCGCCGTCTGCCGGTCAACAGTTGGCGAGCGCGTCAGCGACACAGCTGGTTGACCGGAGTGTCGTCCCCGCCGAAGTGGAGGGTTTGCGGCGGCGACGACGAGGCGGTCTACCTCGCGTATCCACTGCTGGGTTGCTGAATGAGGTGCGTCCCCAGCAGGTGGGTTGCGCAGTAGCGCTCTTGCTGCAGCTAGCGCACCCCCGTGGTGTACGCTCAGCACTGTAGAAGATCTGACGCTGGTTGGAGCCTGCATTGCCGGGGTCGGCGCTGCCAGAGCCGGCTGCTGGCTCCCAGCTTGCGCCGACACACTCCGTCCTGAGTGTGTCGACATGTACTCCCCCCTGGTCACGGTTCGCCGCGGACGCAGGGGAAGAGAGTTTGCCGCTGAAGGAAACTTGGTCATCTTCGTCGGCGAGCTCGCTGTATTGCTTGTTGCTCAGAACCGGAGTCCTGAGCTTGGGGATGACTGAAGTCTAGCGTATGAGTTGCGGGAGTAAGAACCCTTGCTAACGTTGCCTACCCGAGCCTTTTATAGCCCAAGGCTTGTGTGGCTTACAGGGGGGCCCGGGACCCTACAGGTGGTCCCGGGGAGATTGACTGTTATCTACCGTATCTGCAGTTATGTCGGTAGTTGTCTCTGGCGAAGGCTTCTGAGTCTTCGTCCTGCGAGCTCGACTCCAGGCAGGAGTTGCTTGACTTCAGGGAAGTGCTCCTCGACCGGCTGAAGCGGTCTGTCGACCGCATGGACGCCGAATCGCGGCGGATCAACAGGGAGGCCCTGGAGGCACACGCCCGGGCCGAGGAGAGCATCTCTGCTGCGGAGGAGATACGGCAGCTGTTGGAGTGCCTTAAACTCGTCGTTGAGGAACGGGAGCGTTCCACGGCAGCCGAGGCAGAGAGGGTTGCTGCGCATCTGGCGGCGGGCGAGGATGACCTGCGAGCTCGGATCGAGGAGCTAGAGGTTCAGAAGGCAGACCTCGACTTGAGGGAGGAACAGGTCTCCCGCGAGCGTCGGGCGGTCCTGGATCGGGAGTTGACCGCCGACTTCAAGGCTTCTGAGTTGGAGCGGCTCGCCGAGACTCTCCGCCTTCGGGAAAGCTCCCTGGCATCCAAGGAGAAGAAATTCTCCGAGAGGAGCCAAGAGGCCCTGCAGGCAGGCCGCCGCGAGGTGGAGGAACTCTCGTCCTTGCGGTCTTCCGAGGCGCTTGCGGTCTCGAGCTTCGTCAATCGGGCGGGGTCCGCCCTGATCCCTCTTGGCTTCAGTCTGGTTAGGGCAGCGGCTCCTGCGTTGAAGGTGGCGGAGGTGATCCCCGCGCTGGAGTCGATCGGCGCCAAGCTGGACAGGTTAGACTCGGTGGTCGCCAGCGAGCTTGAGGCCAAGGGACGCGGCCTGTCCTTAGAGGTCGCCTCACATGTGATGGCATGCTTCAAGAGCCGCGATCCTTCTTTCTCCCTGGAGCCATCGAGAGAGGGCCCATCCGCGGAGCGGGACGAAGCTTACTGGGCCGAAGTCGAGGACGTGGCCGCCCTTGTAGCCGCTAGGTTCCGGCGTGAGCCGGGAGGACCCTAGGATTTGTTTCTCCCTTTTTATCGAGTCTGTAGTCCAGCTCATGGAGCCTTGCATAAATAGACTCTCTTGAATGTTTGTGTCTGTGATGCCCTTCCTCTCCTTCTTGGCTTTTCCTGACTGAGTCCTTAGCTCCGCAAGGTACTCAGAGGCCTTCACCAATCTTCGGAGCTCTGCACAGACACCTTCCCCGGGTCCTAACTGTTTTAGGGGCCCCCGGGGATCTCCGGATCTCGCCCTATGGGGAGGTCCAGATCTGCCGGCCACGTGGCAGGTCCGGAGCCCCTCCTGAGGAGGCGGGAGCTCTGGCCCTGCTGGACACGTGGGGCTTTCGGAGCCTCACCCCCCCCCCCCCCCCCCCCCGCCGAGGGGGAGGTCCAATTTCTGCCTGTCACGTGGCGAGTCCGGAGCCCCCCTCAGGGGAGGCGGGAGCTCCGGGCCCGCTGTACACATGGAGCATTCGGGCCTCGCCCCTGCTGAAGGGGCGGGACCCAGTCCTTCCAGTCCTATGCCGGAGTAGTAGGTAGCTCCTTTCCCCCCGCATCGTGCAGTCCCCGTTGTTGTAACCTGGAGGTCCAGCACATAGGCAGAGGAAACGTAATTCTCCTCGGGGGGTCCTCCCCTCCCGTCTCCTAGTCTTATTCGGCTTACGATCCTGATCCGTTATACGGGGCTTGGGCAATTCTGTGCGTGAGGCGCCGGAGCTCTGGCTCCCTCCGAGGTCCGGGTACGGCCATCCGATCCCTAGTACCGGGCCGTGCGCCGGGGAAGCAGAGTGCACGTGCTTTGGGTTCATGACCAGGCAAAGCGGTTGTACTCCCCTGTACCTCCGAAGGGCAGGATGCGCACGCTTTGGGCACGGAGCCGGCTAAGCAGGATACGCACCCTGGACCCCTCATGCACAACGCAGGCCTTTCCTGGAGGTGACCAACTGGCACCACAACACCTGACTGGGGGAGGCCTGAGAGACTCACTTGGCCATCGGCAGGTGCCTCAAGTGCAACCGCCCTCGGTAGGATAGCGAATGCTGACTATGGATGAGCGCGGGAGAGGGGGAGCTAGGTGTACGATGAACAAACATAGATAGTGCGATCATAAAAATTACTGCGTAATTTAATTGAGCACATGAGAGAGAGCGAAGTAGAACAAGTTTCTGTGTTAATGCCCATAGGTGGAAGTCTGGCTGTACATGGAGGCAATGACCCGCCTCGTCTACAAGGGAAGCAAGACTCTACGCGCTTAGGGTCGGAACCAGGCTAAGCTGGACGTAGTCCTGGACCGTCCCTTGAGACTTAGCTGCCCCAAGCGCTGTTCCTAAACTCTATGGGATTTATTACAGAAGGTAGTGACCCTGTTCTACTAATGCTCGGGGGACAGGACTTACATTGTTGTTCCATGCCAAAGGGTTTTGGGAACGGATCCCACACTCGGTTGAAAGGCATGTGTACCTGGGGCGGCAGCTTTCGTGATTCGGAAGGGACCTTCCCGACTGGGGAAGAGTTTATAGGTCCTTCTCGGGAAAGTGCGTGTCGCGGCACCAGGTCGCCTTTCTGCAGGTCCCTGACGCGTTTGGTTCTTTGGCGGTAGTGCTAGAGCAGCAGCCGAGACCGTTCGTTGTGGGGTGTTACCTGCAGCCGAGCCTCATTGACGAGTGTCGGTACCTGAGATATGGGGTACCCCCGCGCAGAGGGGAAAATGCCTAAGGAACTCGCCCTTCTCCGCAGGGAGAGCTCCGAAGGCGCCACGCGTCCGGCGGGGCCGGACCTCCCTCTCCTCAGAGGAGAGCTCCGGGCCCGCCACGTAGCATACAGAAGCCGGACCTCCCCCTCCGCGGGAGAGAGGTCCGAAGGCGCCACGCGTCCGGCGGGGCCGGACCTCCCCCTCCTCAGAGAAGAGCTCCAGGACCGCCACGTAGCCGACAGAAGCCGGACCTCCCCCTCCGCGGGGAGAGGTCCGGAGGCTCCACGTGCCTCGCAGGCCGGACCCTCCTCTCCTCTGAGAAGGGCTCCAGGCCCGCCACGTGGCCAGAAGAACGGTGCTGCCTGCCCCCGAGAGATAGGCAGCGGGCATAAAGACGCCCCATACCTTGCCCGTACAAGGTATTCAAGGCCCGCGTCTTCCCAAGACGCGGAGAAGCGGAGCACGCCTTTGTCAGGTGCCGTTGCGCCCAGTCGCATCACAGACTGGCGCGCGGTGTCAGAACCTGCAAGCCAATAAACACCGCGACAAGACATCCCATGCCGCCTGCGCCATCATCAACCACTACGACTAGCATGCGGCATGGGCAGGGCGGCAAGATGAAGACGCAGAAGCCTTCGACCAGAGACAACTACCGGCATAACTGCAGATACGGTAGATAATAGACAACCTTCCCGGGACCACCTGTCGGGTTCCGGCTCCCCTTGTAAGCCGCCCGAGTCTTGGACTATAAAAGGCTCGGGTAGGCGACGATAGCAAGGGTTCACACTTTGCAACTCATACGCTAGCCATACACTCCCAAGCTGTAACTCACCCCCAAGCTCAGGACTCCGGCCCTGAGCACCAAGCAATACAGCGAGCTCCATAGCTCGCCGTGGACGTAGGGTTTTACGCTCCGGCGGCCTGAACCACGTAAAACTCACCGCGTCAAGCTCTTACTAACTCGTCCATCCGCGCAAGCTCTCCGCAAGGGACTAGCCCCACCGAAAAAAGAACCTCCGCGGGCTGCCCAGTGCAGGCCCGGGGGAAGTGTCGACCGAACACTTCGACATTTGGCGCGCCAGGTAGGGGGCTTTTCCCCTAGCGCGACGAGTTTCCGCCGACGAAGATGACCAAGCTTCCTTCAGCGGCGAACTCTCCCCCCTCGCCTCTGCGGAAAAACCGCGACCAGGGGGGAGTACATGTCGACACACTCGGGACGGAGTGTGTCGGTACAAGCTGGGAGCCAGCAACGGGCTCTGGCAGCACCGACCCCGGCAATGCAGGCTCCAACCAGCATCAAGTCTTCAGTAGCGCTGGGCGTACCCGGTGGGGGTGCGCTAGCTGCAGCGAGAGTGCTACTGTACAATCTGCCCGCTGGGGACGCGCCTCAGGCAGCGACCCAGCAGTGGATTCGCGAGGTAGACCGTCAAGTCATCGCTGCTGCAAACCCTCGACTTCGGCGGGGACGACGCTCTGGCCAACCGGTCGTGTCGCTGATGCGCGCACCGCTGGTTGACGAGCAGACGGCAGACTCCAGCTCTACCAGGCTCCAATCGACAGATCTGGGGACGGACCTGGAGCGGTGTCGCCTGGGTCAAGATGCCCGGGTATACCTCGAGCAACGCCGAGAAAGGCGTCGCTACCAAGAGGCTGATGACAGCATGACGTCGGCCTCGACCCAGCCTGAAGAGCAGACCTTCGCCACGCGATCTCTGCCCCAGGCCTACGCCGTGCAGAATATGCCACAGTCATATGTCCTGCAGATGGCGCCCCCGGCTTATGGTGCAGCCTTGCCCGTACCGGGGTACGTGGTGCCCAGTGCGAACCAAGTGTTCGCGGCACCAGAACCTGCGGCGACAGGAGCAGGGTGTGCGACCCTCGCGCCCCACCTTCGCTTCGCGAAGTGGCCGCGCAAGTTTCGGCCGCACCTGCCCGAGAAGTACGACGGCAGCGTCAATCCGGCAGAGTTCCTCCAGATCTACCCCACCGCCGTACTTGCCGCTGGACGGAATGAAGCCGTCATGGCCAATTACTTCCCTGTCGCCTTGACTGGCCCAGCCCGGTCTTGGCTCATGAACCTCCCCCAGGGTTCCGTAACTTCCTGGGGAGAGCTTTGCCCGCAGTTCATAGCCAACTTCGGCAGTTCCTACACCCGGCCTGGCAAGGAGCTCGACCTCCACGCCATCCAGCAACAACCTGGGGAGTCGCTGCTGTCGGTACCTGAGATATGGGGTACCCCCGCGCACAGGGTGAAATGCCTAAGGTGCTCGCCCTTCTCCGCAGGGAGAGCTCCGAAGGCGCCATGCGTCTGTCGGGGCCGGACCTCCCTCTCCTCAGAGGAGAGCTCCGGCCCGCCACGTGGCATACAGAAGTCGGACCTCCCCCTCCGCGGGAGAGAGGTCCGAAGGCGCCACGCGGCCAGCGGGGCCAGACCTCCCTCTCCTCAAGAGGAGAGCTCCGGGCCCGCCACGTGGTATGAAGAAGCCGGACCTCCCCCTCCGCGGGAGAGAGGTCCGAAGGCGCCACGCGTCCAGCGGGGCCGGACCTCCCCCTCCTCAGAGAAGAGCTCTGGACCCGCCACGTGGCTGGAAGAACGGTGCTGCCTGCCCCCGAGCGGTAGGCAGCGGGCGTAAAGGCGCCCTTCACCTTGCCCGTACAAGGTATTCAAGGCCCGCGTCTTCCCAAGACGCGGAAACGGGGAGCACGCGCCTGTCAGGTGCGTTGCATCCAGTTGCATCACAGACTGGCGCGCGGTGTCAGAACCTGACAGGTAATAAACACCGTGACAAGACATCCCATGCCGCCTGCGCCGCCATCAACCACTACGACTGGCGCACGGCATGGGCAGGGCGGCTAAAGGAAGACTCAGAAGCCTTCGACCGGAGGCAACCACCGGCATAACTACAGATACGGTAGATAATAAACAATCCTCCCGGGACCACCTGTCGGGTCCCGGCTTCTCTTGTAAGCCGCCCGAGCCTTGGACTATAAAAGGCTCGGGTAGGCGTCGATAGCAAGGGTTCGCTCTGCAACTCATACGCTAGCCATACACTCTCAAGCTGTAACTCATCCCCAAGCTAAGGCCCCCGGCCCTGAGCAGCAAGCAATACAGCGAGCTCCATAGCTCGCCGTGGACGTAGGGTTTTACGCTCCGGCGGCCTGAACCACGTAAAACTTCCTGTGTCAAGCTCTCACCAACTCGTCCATACGCGCAAGCTCTCCGCTAGGAACTAGCCCCTCCGAAAAAAGAACCTCCGCGGGCTGCCCAGTGCAGGCCCGGAGGAAGTGTCGATCGCACACTTCGACATTTGGCGCGCCAGGTAGGGGGCTTTTCACCTAGCGTGACGAGTTTCCGCCAACGAAGATGACCAAGCTCCCTTCGGCGGCAAGCTCACCTCCCCCGCCTCCGCGGCAAGCCGCGGCTATGGGGGAGTACAAGCCAACACACTCAGGACGGAGTGTGTCAGTACAAGCTGGGAGCCAGCAACCGGCTCTGGCAGCGCCGACCCCGGCAATGCAGGCTCCAACCAGCGTGATATCTCCAGTAGCGCTGGGCGTACCCGGAAGGGGCGCGCTAGCTGCAGCAAGAGCGCTACTGCACAATCCGCCCGCTGGAGACGCGCCTCAGGCAGCGACCCAGCGGTGGATTCTCGAGGTAGACCGTCTTGTCGTCGCTGCCGCAAGCCCACGACTCCGGCGGAGACGACACTCTAACCAGCCGGCCGTGTCGCTGATACGCACGCCGATGACTGATGAACAGACGGCAGATTCCAGCTCTGTCAGCCCTCAATCGATGGATCTGAGGACAGAGCTGGAGCGGTGTCGCTCGGGTCAAGATGCCCGGGTATACCTCGAGCAACGCCGAGAAAGGCGTCGCTACCAAGGAGCTGACGACAGCATGACGTCGGCCTCGACCCAGCCTGAAGAGCAGACCTTCGCCATGCGACCTCTGCCCCAGGCCTGCGCTGTGCAGAATATGCCGCAGTCATATGTACTGCAGATGGCGCCCCCGGCTTACGGTACAGCTTTGCCCATACCGGGGTACACTGTGCCTGGTGCGAACTCAGCGTTCGCGGCACCAGAACCTGCGGTGACGGAAGCAGGGTGTGCAGCCCTCGCGCCCCATCTTCGCTTTGCGAAGTGGCCTCGCAAGTTTCGGCCACACCTGCAAGAGAAGTACGACGGCAGTGTCAACCCGGCGGAGTTTCTCCAGATCTACTCTACCGCCGTACTTGCCGTAGGAGGGAATGAAGCCGTCATGGCCAATTACTTCCCTGTCGCCTTGACCGGTCCCCCAAGGATCCGTCACCTCCTGGGGAGAGCTTTGCCGACAGTTCGTAGCCAACTTCGGCAGCTCCTACACCCGGCCTGGCACGGAGCTCGACCTCCACGCCGTCCAGCAGCAGCCTGGGCAGTCGCTGCGCTCTTTCATTCAGCGGTTCTCCCAGGTGCGGAACACCATCCCACACATTCAAAATGCTTCTGTGGTGGTGGCGTTCCGGCAAGGCGTCCGGGACAAGAAGATGCTCGAGAAGCTCGCGACTAGGGAGGTCCGCGACGTCTCAGAGCTCTTCAGCTTGGCAGACAAATGCGCCAGAGCTGCCGAAGGACGGAACTGTCACTCGCTGCCATCCTCCGAGTCAGGGGGACTGCCCGGATCGAGTCCTAATCCCTGTGGAAGCAGCAGGAAGGTCAAGGGCCGAGGCAGAAGCAAGATAGAGTCACCGACCGCAGTCCCAGTCGTCACTGCAGCGACGCTCGGTGGGGCTCGGGGGCCGTGCCCCGACAAGAAGCAGCGAAGATCACCGATCCCAGAAGGTGATAAAGACAGTATGTGCCCCGTGCACGGCAGCTGTCGCCACACTGCTGCCAAGTGCCGGGAGATCCGAAGGCTCGCAGAGCGTTTCCGCAAGGAGAAGCGGCAGCGGGCTGATGACCTGCCCTTCCGTCCAAAGGAAGATGAGCAGGAGGTGGATGTTCCAGATAACATCGACCACCCAGAGGAGATACGGGAGCCTCCGCGTGTCGTGAAGGCGGCACACAATCACGAGGATTCCGACTCCAGCGGTGATGAGCGTCAGAAGAAGCTCTACGTCGTATACGGCGGGTCCGCCGACCCCTCGTCCCGAAGCGCAGTCAAGACTCTGCGCCGAGCGGTAGCGTCGGTGGCGCCACTCCCAAGTGCTGCACCGCACCTAAAGTGGATGGGGACCCCCATCAGCTTTGATGCCACCGACTGCCCCAGGAACATGGCTGGGGCCGGCCAGCTGCCGCTCCTGGTGGCCCCTACCATCGCCAACGTGAGAATGTACCATGTTTTGGTGGATGGAGGGGCTGGGCTGAACCTCATCAGCCGTGCAGCTTTCCAGAAGCTGCAGATCCCGATGGCCAAGCTCACCCCGTCGAGTCCGTTCTCAGGGGTAGGGCCGGGACAGGTTATCCCCTACGGCAGCATTAGTCTCCCGGTGACCTTCGGGGCACCGGACAGCTATCGAACAGAGTACATCCGGTTCGACGTAGCGGAGATAGACCTCCCCTTCAACGCCATAATCGGCAGGCCAGCCCTGTACCGGTTCATGGCTGTAGCCCATTACGGCTACCTTGTCCTGAAGATGCCAACACCGACAGGTGTTCTCAGGATTCGTGGGGACCGCACTGCTGCAGTGTCGGCCCTGGAGAAGCTCCAAGCACTCGCGACAGCTGGGGCCTCAGCCCCCGGCAATACGGAATCGG
The DNA here is from genome assembly GCA_030760725.1 of Neostapfia colusana. Taxonomy (NCBI): domain Eukaryota; kingdom Viridiplantae; phylum Streptophyta; class Magnoliopsida; order Poales; family Poaceae; genus Neostapfia; species Neostapfia colusana. The sequence goes on along the minus strand of JASWHV010000005.1, from coordinate 29,139,655 downwards.
ACCAGCTCCGCCCGTGTGCACGTCATCGTGCATCCACCACAGCACCCCGGGTGCAACCTCTCGACGAGGGCGGCGTCCCCTTAAAGGTCGTCCAAGTCGCCGCCGAAGCTACCCAGACCACCCGGGTAGCCGGGGGCCTGGATAGTAAATAGGAAGGCGCGCTCGTCACCTTCCTCCGGCACAACGTCGACGTGTTTGCATGGCAGCCGTCACAGATGCCAGGGATCCCCAGGAAGGTGATCGAGCACCACTTGAAAGTCTTCCCCGATGCCGGGCCGGTTCAACAGAAGCCCCGCAAGCAGTCCATCGAGCGGCAGAACTTCATCCGTGAAGAAGTCAAGAAGCTGCTGGACGCTGGCTTCATACGGGAGGTCCACCGCCCATGATGGTTGGCGAACCCCGTCGTTGTCCTGAAGGCCGGCGGGAAGCTCCGGATGTGCATCGACTACACCAGTCTCAATAAGGCATGTCCTAAAGATCCATTCCCTCTCCCTAGAATAGACCAAATAGTAGACTCAACGTCAGGCTGTGATATGCTGTGCTTCCTAGACGCCTATTCGGGTTTCCATCAGATCCCCATGTCTAGGGAGGACAAGGAGCACACCTCCTTCATCACAGTGGACGGCCTTTATTGCTATGTGTCTATGCCTTACGGCCTAAAGAATGCACTCCCCACCTTTGTGCGGGCAATGCACAAAACCTTTGGGGAGTTAATAAGAGACCTGGTTGAGGTGTATGTCGATGACATAGTTATCAAGGTCAAGCAGGGTCCGTCCCTGCTAGATAACCTAGCCTTAGTCTTTGACAAGTTGCGCTCTACGCGCACCAAGCTGAACCCAGATAAATGTGTGTTCGGCGTGTCCTCTGGGAAGCTCTTAGGGTTCCTGGTCTCGCACCGGGGGATTGAGGTCAACCTAGAGAAGATCAAAGCCATCGATTTGATGCGGCCCTCTGCCCGCATCAAAGATGTCCAGAAACTCACAGGATGTCTAGCCGCGCTGAGTCGGTTTATACCGAGGCTAGCAGAGCGGGCACTCCCTTTCTTTAAGATCCTGCGCAAGTCGGGCCACTTTGCCTGGACTGACGAAGCAGAAGAGGCTTTCCAGGAGTTGAAGCGACTCCTGACGACCCTACCAATCATGGTAGCCCCTGAGCCCGGAGAGCACCTGTTGCTCTACATCGCGGCGACAACTGAAGTAGTGAGTATGGTCCTCGTTGCAGAGCGGCCGGACCCCTCACCTTCACAACCTACTCCGGTAGCAGAAGACAGACGCCAGGAGGCCCCGCAGGACCAAGACGGTCACCCGGGCCTCCAAGCAACCTCCCGGAGGTCCTGGGCAGTCTCCCGGACCTCCAAGATAAACCCCCGGGGTCCCCGCGGGACCCCCCGGGGGCCAAATGGGACCTCCCAGAGGTCCCCCAAGACCCCCCGGAGCTCCCGAACAATCAAGATAGCTTAAGGGCCACCGGGTCCCAGCTCCCGGAGGCCCCCGTGGGTCCGCCCACCTCCGGAGGGCCAATGGACGAGGGCCTCCCAGACCTGAGAAAGAGGGTTCGAACCATACAGAGGCCTGTCTACTACGTCAGCGAAGTACTTCATGATGCCAAGACAAGGTACCTGGAAGTCCACAAGCTGCTGTATGCGGTGCTCGTTGCCTCCAGGAAGCTCCGCCATTACTTCCAGGCCCACCGGGTCTCTGTTGTCACCTCGTATCCACTGAAGACAATTCTTCACAGCCCCCATGCGACGGGCAACGTTGCTAAATGGGGGGCGGAGCTAGCGGAGTTTGAGCTGGACTTCCTCCCGCGCCATGCAGGCAAGAGCCAAGCACTGGCCGACTTTGTGGCGGAGTGGACACCAACGGAGGCTGACCCAGGGGGCCATGGGGGCGGAGAACCGGAGCACCAAGCTCCGGTCTTCACCGAACCCCACTGGACACTCTTCTTCGACGGCTCCTCGCGAAAGCAGGGGGCCGGTGCCGGCGTACTGCTCCTCATGCCATCGGGGGAACAGTTTGGGTATATGGTGCGTCTCAATTTCAAGGCAACCAACAACATGGCGGAGTATGAAGCACTCATCTTTGGCCTGCAGACAGCCCTGTCATTAGGCGCTCGCCAGTTGTTGGCACAGGGCGACTCCCAGCTGGTCATCAAGCAAGTCAAGGGCGAATGCTACTGCAATGACCCCCAGCTAGCTGCATATCTGCTTCACGTGCAGATGCTGGAGAAAGAATTCCTCGCCTTGGACCTGCACCACGTACCGCGCGCCGGTAATACCACAGCCGACGACCTTTCAACGAAGGCTTCCACCGGAGCCCCTGCGCCCGAAGGAGTCTTTGAGAGGACGTTGCTGCGGCCCACAGCCCGGCCCGCCGAGCCGGGCGAAGGGGGCTTGACCAGCACCTCGAAGCTGGCGGTCCCGGTGGCCCTACAACCGTGGGCGCCGCCAAGGATTGTAAGCGTCACTGGGGACTCCGTGCAACCCAGCGCTCAATATCCAGAAGCTCAAGTCAGACCCGATGCATGGATCATGGAGATCCGGGACTACTTGAAGGACAATATCCTCCCTGATGAACGTACAACCGCTGAACGGATTGTGCGTATGGCTAAGAGGTACGCGCTGGTAGAGGGGGATCTCTACCGGCGTGGCGCCAACCACATCCTATTGCGGTGTATAACCCAGGGGGAAGGCTGCGACTTGCTCGCTGAGATCCATGGAGGCGAATGTGGAAGTCATTCTTCCTCACGCACGCTTGTCGGTAAAGCCTTCCGGCATGGCTTCTACTGGCCGACAGCACTCCAGGATGCCGTCAAGCTGGTCGAGAGCTGCAAGGCGTGCCAGTTCCACGCCAAGCAGATCCATACACCGGCTCAGGCGGTACAGATGATCCCGCCCTCGTGGCCGTTTGCCGTGTGGGGGCTGGACATCCTGGGGCCATTCCCCAGAACCGTCGGGGGGTTCCGGTACCTCTATGTCGCCATCGACAAGTTCACCAAGTGGCCGGAAGCTACACCAGTTGTCACCATTAATAAACAATCAGCAGTAAAATTCATCAGATCCATTGTCTGCCGGTTCGGGGTCCCAAACAGGATCATCACTGACAATGGGACCCAGTTCACCAGCGCAGCATTTCAAGAGTACTGCGAGGACCTTGGCATTCAGGTATGCTATGCCTCGGTCGTTCACCCGAAGAGCAATGGGCAAGTCGAGAGGGCCAATGCGGAGATTCTCCGGGGCCTCAAGACTCGTACCTTCGCCAGCTTGATGAAACATGGTGCCAATTGGGTAGATGAACTTCCGAGCACACTATGGGCTAACCGGACATCCCAGAGCCGGGCCACCGGGGAGACACCCTTCTTCATGGTGTACGGGGCCGAAGCTGTACTTCCTCCAGAAATCACCATGAAGTCTCACCGTGTCCGGGCTTACGACGAAGCCGCGCAGGACAACCTCCGGCGTGGAGAAATCGACCTCGTCGACGAGGTCCGATTACATGCGGCACTCCGTAACGCGCGGTACAGACAGGCGCTTCGGCGCTACCACCAGAGGTCTGTGCGTGCCCGGGAGCTGCAGGAAGGTGACCTGGTGTTGCGGCGCATACTTTCTCGCGAAGGGGCCCACAAACTCTCCCCTAGTTGGGAAGGCCCCTTCCGAGTCTCGAAAGTATGCCGTCCCGGGTGTGTGCGCCTTTCCACCGAGGATGGGGACCTGCTCCCGAATCCTTGGAACATAGAACACCTCCGTAAGTTCTACCCCTAAGAGCAAAGATAGGTCAGTACTTTCTTTTCGTAATGGACCCCGTAGAGTCCAGGAGCAGCTCGGAGCAGCTAAACCCCAGGGGACGGTCCAGGACTACGTTCAGCTTTGCCTGGTTCCGACTCCAAGCGCGTAGAGTCTTGCTTCCCCTCTTAATGGGGTGGGTCGTGGCCTCCATGTTTAGCCTGTCTTCCTCCTATTGAAGGTTGTGCGAAAAGAAGTCTGCCCTACTTTGCTCTTTCCTTGTATTCATTTGAATTGTGAATTGAGTTCTTTTTTATCACCCTTGCAGTACATGGCGTGCTCAGCTCCCCCTCTCTACAAACCCCCAAGCATCAAGCGTATGGTTGGGGGCTGTAAGTCAAATGAGACTGTAAAACAAGGGAGGGGGAGCCCCCAAGGGGAATTACGTTTCCTCTACCTGTGTGCAGGACTTCCAGGTTGCGGCAACGGGGACTGCGTGAAGTAGAGGGACAGGAGCTACCAACTACTTCGACCCAGGGCTAGAGAGGGCGGGACCCGGGGATCCCACGAGTCCAGCAGGCCCGGAACTCTCCCCTTCATTGAGAGGGGCTCCGGGCTCGTCATGTGGCAGACGGAAGCCGGACTTTCCCCATGGTGGAAGAGCTCCGAAAGCCCTGCGTGCTCAACATGGCCGGGGCTCCCGTCCCCGCAGTAGAAGCAATCATCAAGTGGGCGCACGCCCTCACGACCCTGCGGCCGTTCGTGCTCCGGCAGCATTCAGGTCGGGACTTAGAGAAAGTGCGCGGAGCGGAAGAGACGGAGGTCCCACCTCGGGCTCGCCATCTCCCCCGAGATGGGCCCGGGGGCCACTGTCGGTACCTGAGATATGGGGTACCCCCGCGCACAGGGTGAAATGCCTAAGGTGCTCGCCCTTCTCCGCAGGGAGAGCTCCGAAGGCACCACGCGTCTGGCGGGGCCGGACCTCCCTCTCCTCAGAGGAGAGCTCCGGGCCCCCCACGTGGCATACAGAAGCCGGACCTCCCCCTCCGCGGGAGAGAGGTCCGAAGGCGCCACGCGGCCAGCGGGGCCGGACCTCCCTCTCCTCAAGAGGAGAGCTCCGGGCCCGCCACGTGGTATGAAGAAGCCGGACCTCCCCCTCCGTGGGAGAGAGGTCCGAAGGCGCCACGCGTCCAGCGGGGCCGGACCTCCCTCTCCTCAGAGAAGAGCTCCGGACCCGCCACGTGGCTGGAAGAACTGTGCTGCCTGCCCCCGAGCGGTAGGCAGCGGGCGTAAAGGCGCCCTTCACCTTGCCCGTACAAGGTATTCAAGGCCCGCGTCTTCCCAAGACGCGGAAACGTGGAGCACGCGCCTGTCAGGTGCGTTGCGTCCAGTTGCATCACAGACTGGCGCGCGGTGTCAGAACCTGACAGGTAATAAACGCCGCGACAAGACATCCCATGCCGCCTGCGCCGCCATCAACCACTACGACTGGCGCACGGCATGGGCAGGGCGGCAAAAGGAAGACTCAGAAGCCTTCGACCGGAGGCAACCAACGGCATAACTACAGATACGGTAGATAATAAACAATCCTCCCGGGACCACCTGTCGGGTCCCGGCTTCCCTTGTAAGCCGCCCGAGCCTTGGACTATAAAAGGCTCGGGTAGGCGTCGATAGCAAGGGTTCGCATTCTGCAACTCATACGCTAGCCATACACTCTCAAGCTGTAACTCATCCCCAAGCTCAGGCCCCCGGCCCTGAGCAGCAAGCAATACAGCGAGCTCCATAGCTCGCCGTGGACGTAGGGTTTTACGCTCCGGCGGCCTGAACCACGTAAAACTTCCTGTGTCAAGCTCTCACCAACTCGTCCATACGCGCAAGCTCTCCGCTAGGAACTAGCCCCTCCGAAAAAAGAACCTCCGCGGGCTGCCCAGTGCAGGCCCGGGGGAAGTGTCGATCGCACACTTCGACAGCTGCGCTCTTTCATCCAGCGGTTCTCCCAGGTGCGGAACACCATCCCACACATTCAAAATGCTTCTGTGGTGGTGGCGTTCCGGCAAGGCGTCCGGGACAAGAAGATGCTCGAGAAGCTCGCGACCAGGGAGGTCCGCGATGCTTCAAAGCTCTTCAGCTTGGCAGACAAGTGCGCCAGAGCAGCCGAAGGACGGAACTGGCACTCACAGCCGTCCTCCGAGTGAGGAGGACTGCCGGGATCTGGTCCTACTCCCTATGGAGGCAGCAGGAAGACCAAGAACCGAGGCAGAAGCAAGATAGAATCACCGGCCGCAGCCCCAGTCGTCACTGCAGTGACGCTCAGTGGGGCTCGGGGGCCGCGCCCCGACAAGAGGCAGCGAAGATCACCAATCCCAGAAGGTAGTCAAGACAATATGTGCCCCGTGCACGGCAGCTGTCGCCACACTACTGCCGAGTGCCGGGAGATCCGAAAGCTCGCAGAGCGCTTCCGCGAGGGGAAGCGGCAGCGGGCTGATGCCCCGCCCTTCCGACCAATGGAATACGAACAGAGGGTGGATGTTCCAGATAGCATCGACCACCCAGAGGAGATCCAGGAGCCTCAGGGTGCCGTGAAGGCGGCACGCAATCATGAGGACTCCAGCTCCAGTGACGATGAGCATCGAAAGAAACTCTACGTCATATACGGCGGGTCCTCCGACCCCTCGTCCCGAAGCGCAGTCAAGACTGTGCGCCGAGCGGTAGCGTCGGTGGCGCCACTCCCAAGTGCTGCACCGCACCTTAAGTGGATGGGGACCCCCATCAGCTTTGACGCCACCGACTGCCCCAGGAACATGGCTGGGGCCGGCCAACTGCCGCTCTTGGTAGCTCCTACCATCGCCAACGTGAGAATGTACCACGTTTTGGTAGATGGAGGAGCTGGGCTGAACCTCATCAGCCGTGCAGCTTTCCAGAAGCTGCAGATCCCGATGGCCAAGCTCACCCCGTCGAGCCCGTTCTCAGGGGTAGGGCCGGGACAGTTCATTCCCTACGGCAACATTAGCCTCCCGGTGACCTTCGGGGCTCCGGACAGAGTACATTCTGTTCGACATAGCGGAGATAGACCTCCCCTTCAACGCCATAATCGCCAGGCCAGCCCTGTACCGGTTCATGGAAGTAGCCCACTACGGCTACCTCATCCTAAAGATGCCAACACCGACGGGCGTCCTCAGGATTCGTGGGGACCGCATTGCTCCAGTGTCGGCCTTAGAGAAACTCCAAGCGATCGCAACAGCTGGTGCATCAGCCCCCGGCAATACAGAGCCGGACCAGCTCCGCCCGAGCGCACGTCACCGTGCTTCCGCCTCAGCACCCCGCGTGCAACCTCTCGACGAGGACGGTGTCCCCTTAAAGGTCGTCCAAGTCGGCGCCGAAGCCACCCAGACCACCCGGGTAGCCGGGGGCCTGGATAGCAAATAGGAAGGCGCGCTCGTCACCTTCCTCCGGCACAACGTCGACGTGTTTGCATGGCAGCCGTCACAGATGCCGGGGATCCCCAGGGAGGTGATCGAGCACCACTTGAAAGTCTTCCCCGACGCCCAGCTGGTTCAACAGAAGCCCCGCAAGCAGTCCATCGAGCGGCAAAACTTCATCCGTGAAGAAGTCAAGAAGCTGCTGGACGCTGGCTTCATACGGGAGGTCCACCACCCCCGGTGGTTGGCGAACCCCATCGTTGTCCCGAAGGCCGGCGGGAAGCTCCGGATGTGCATCGACTACACCAGTCTCAATAAGGCATGTCCCAAAGATCCATTCCCTCTCCCTAGAATAGATCAAATAGTAGACTCAACGTCAGGCTGTGATATGCTGTGCTTCCTAGACGCCTACTCGGGTTTCCATCAGATCCCCATGTCTAGGGAGGACGAGGAGCACACCTCCTTCATCACAGTAGACGGCCTTTATTGCTATGTGTCTATGCCTTACGGTCTAAAGAATGCACTCCCCACCTTTGTGCGAGCGATGCACAAAACCTTTGGGGAGTTAATAAGAGACCTAGTTGAGGTGTACGTCGATGACATAGTTGTCAAGGTCAAGCAGGGTTCATCTTTGCTAGATAACCTAGCGTTAGTCTTTGACAAGTTGCGCTCTACGCGCACCAAGCTGAACCAAGATAAATGTGTGTTCGGTGTGTCCTCTGGGAAGCTCTTAGGATTCCTGGTCTCGCACCGAGGGATTGAGGCCAACCCAGAGAAGATCAAGGCCATCGACTTGATGCGGCCCCCTGCCCGCGTCAAGGATGTCCAGAAACTCACGGGATGTCTGGCCGCGCTGAGTCGGTTTATACCGAGGCTAGCAGAGCGGGCACTCCCTTTCTTTAAGCTCCTGCGCAAGTCAGGCCCCTTTGTCTGGACTGACAAAGCAGTAGAGGCTTTCCAGGAGTTGAAGCGACTCCTGATGACCCTACCTATCATGGTAGCCCCTGAGCCCGGGGAGCACCTGCTGCTCTACATCGCGGCGACAACTGAAGTGGTGAGTATGGTCCTCGTCGCAGAGCGGCCAGACCCCTCACCTTCGCAACCTGCTCCGGTAGCAGAAGACAGACGCCAGGAGGCCCCGCAGGGACAAGGCGGTCTCCCGAACTTCCAAGGCAACCCCCCGGAGGTCCAGGTCGACCTCCCGGAGGTCCAGGGCGGTCTCCTGGACCCCCAAGATAAATCCCCGGGGGCCAGATGGGACCTCCCGGAGGTCCCTCAAGACCCCCCGGAGCTCCCGGATAATCAAGATTGCTTAAGGGCCTCCGGGTCCCAGCTCCCGGAGGCCCCCGTGGGTCCACTCACCTCCAGTGGGCCAATGCCAATGGACGAGGACCTCCCAAGCCTAAGAGAGAGGGTTCGAACCACACAGAGGCCTGTCTACTACATCAGCGAAGTACTTCAAGATGCCAAGACAAGGTACCTAGAAGTCCACAAGCTGCTGTATGCGGTGCTCGTGGCCTCCAGGAAGCTCCGCCATTACTTCCAGGCCCACCGGGTCTCGGTAGTCACCTCGTATCCGCTGAAGACAATTCTTCACAGCCCCCATGCGACTGGCAACGTTGCTAAATCGGCGGCGGAGTTGGTGGAGTTTGAGCTGGACTTCCTCCCACGCCATGCAGTCAAGAGCCAAGCACTGGCTGACTTTGTGGCGGAGTGGACACCAACGAAGACTGACCCAGGGGGCCATGAAGGCGGTGATCCAGAGAACCAAGCTCCGGTCTTCACCGAACCCCACTGGACACTTTTCTTCGACGGCTCCTCGCGAAAGCAGGGGGCCGGTGCCGGCGTACTGCTCCTCATGCCATCGGGGGAACAGTTTGGGTATATGGTGCGTCTCAATTTCTAGGTAACCAACAACATGGCGGAGTATGAAGCACTCATCTTTGGCCTGCAGACAGCCCTGTCTTTAGGCGCTCGCCAGTTGTTGGCACAGGGCGACTCCCAAATGGTCATCAAGCAAGTCAAGGGCGAATGCTCCTGCAATGACCCACAGCTAGCTGCGTATCTGCTTCACGTGCAGATGTTGGAGAAAGAATTCCTCGCCTTGGACCTGCATCATGTACCGCACGCTGGTAATGCCACAGCTGACAACCTTTCAACGAAGGCTTCTACCGGAGCCCCTGCGCCAGAAGGAGTTTTCAAAAGGACGTTGCTGCGGCCTACAGCCCGGCCCGCCGAGCCGGGCGAAGGGGGCATGACCAGCACCTCGAAGCTGGCGATCCCGGCGGCCCTACAGCCATGGATGCCGCCAAGGATCGTAAGCGTCACTGGGGACTCCGTGCAACCCAGCGCTCAAGATCCAGAAGCTCAAGTCAGACCCGATGCATGGATCACGGAGATCCGGGACTACTTGAAGGACAACATCCTCCCTGATGAACATGCAACCGCTGAATGGATTGTGCGTATGGCTAAGAGATACGCGCTGGTAGAGGGGGATCTCTACCGGCGTGGCGCCAACCACATCCTATTGCGGTGCATAACCCAGGGGAAGGCTGCGACTTGCTCGCTGAGATCCATGGAGGCGAATGTGGAAGTCACTCTTCCTCACGCACGCTTGTCGGTAAAGCCTTCCGGCATGGCTTCTACTGGCCGACAGCGCTCCAGGATGCCGTCAAGCTGGTCGAGAGCTGCAAGGCGTGCCAGTTCCACGCCAAGCAGATCCATACACCGGCTCAGGCGGTACAGATGATCCCGTCCTCGTGGCCATTTGCCGTATGGGGGCTGGACATCTTGGGACCATTTCCCAGAACCGTCGGGGGATTCTGGTACCTCTATGTCGCCATCGACAAGTTCACCAAGTGGCCGGAAGCTACACCAGTTGTCACCATCAACAAACAATCCGCAGTAAAGTTCATCAAGTCTATTGTCTGCCGGTTCGGGGTCCCGAACAGAATCATCACCGACAACGGGACCCAGTTCACCAGCACAGCATTCCAAGACTACTGCGAGGACCTTGGTATTCAGGTGTGCTATGCCTCTGTCGCCCACCCAAGGAGCAATGGGCAAGTTGAGAGGGCCAACGCGGAGATTCTCCGGGGCCTTAAGACTCGCACCTTCGCCAGCCTGAAGAAACATGGTGCCAATTGGGTAGATGAGCTTCCGAGCACACTATGGGCTAACCGGACATCCCATAGCCGGGCCACCGGGGAGACACCCTTCTTCATGGTGTATGGGGCCGAAGCTGTACTTCCCCCAGAAATCACCATGAAGTCTCACCGTGTCCGGGCTTACGACGAAGCCGCGCAGGACAACCTCCGGCGTGGAGAAATCGACCTCGTCGACGAGGTCCGATTACATGCAGCACTCCGTAACGTGCGGTACAGACAAGCGCTTCGGCGCTACCACCAGAGATCTGTGCGTGCCCGGGAGCTGCAGGAAGGTGACCTGGTGTTGCTGCGCATACTTTCTCGTGAAGGGGCCCACAAACTCTCCCCTAGTTGGGAAGGCCCCTTCCGAGTAGCGAAAGTGTGCCGCCCCGGGTGTGTGCGCCTTTCCACCGAGGATGGGGACCTGCTCCCAAACCCTTGGAACATATAACACCTCCGTAAGTTCTACCCCTAGAGCAAAAATAGGACAGTACTTTCCTTTCGTAATAAACTCCATAGAGTCCAGGAGCAGCGCTCGGAGCAGCTAAGCCCTAGGGGGCGGTACAGGACTACGTTCAGCTTTGCCTGGTTCCGACTCCAAGCGCGTAGAGTCTTGCTTCCCCTCTTAATGTGGCAGGTCGTGGCCTCCATGTTTAGCCTGCCTTCCTCCTGTGGAAAGTTGTGCGAAAAGAAACCTGCTCTACTTTGCTCTTTCCTCGTACTCATTTAAATTGTGTACTAAGTTTTTTATAACCACCCTTGCGGTGCATGGTTGCCATGTGCTCAGCTCCCCCTCCCTACAGTCCCCAAGCACCAAGCATATGGTTAGGGGCTACAAGTCTAATAAGACTATGAGATAAGGGAGGGGGAGCCCCCAAGGAGAATTACGTTTCCTATGCCTGTGTGCAGGACCTCCAGGTTATGGCAACGGGGACTGCATAAAGCGGGGGGAAAGGAGCTATCAACAGCACCGGCCCAGGACTGGAAGGACCGGGCCCCGCCCCTTCAGCAGGGGCGAGGCCCGAAGTCCCCACGCGACCAGCAGGTCCGGAGCTCCCGCCTCCCAGGAGGGGGGCTCCGGGCTCGACACGTGGCAGGCGGAAACCGGGCCACCCCCCCAGTGGGAGGGCTCCGAAAGACCTACGTGTCCAGCAGGGCTGGAGCTCCCACCTCCTAAGGAGGGGCTCCGGACCCGTCACGTGGCAGGCGGATCTGGAGCTCCCCATAGGGTGAGATCCGGAGACCCCCAGGGCCCCTAACACCGTAAGGGCCCGGGGAAGGTGCCTGTGCAGAGCTCCGAGATTGGTAAAGGCCTCTGAGTACCTTGCGGAGCTAAGGACTCAGACAGGCAAAGCCAAGAAGGAGAGAAAGAACATCACAGGCACAAATATCTAAAAGAGTCAAACTATGCGAGGCTCCATGAGCTGGACTACAGACTCGATAAAAAGAAAGAAACAAGCCCCAAGGGTCTCCCTGATGAACATGTATCCGCTGAACGGACCGTGCGCATGGCTAAGAGATACGCGCTGGTAGAAGGGGATCTCTACCAGCATGGCACCAACCACGTACTATTGCGGTGCATAACCCAGGGGGAAGGCTGCGACTTGCTCGCTGAGATCCATGGAGGCAAATGTGGGAGTCACTCTTCCTCACGCACGCTTGTCGGTAAAGCCTTCCGGCATGGCTTCTACTGGTCGACAGCACTCCAGGATGCTGTCAAGCTGGTCGAGAGCTGCAAGGCGTGCCAGTTCCATGCCAAGCAGATCCATACACCGGCTCAGGCGGTACAGATGATCCCGCCCTCATGGCTGTTCGCCGTATGGGGTTTGGACATCCTAGGACCATTCCCCAGAGCCGTCGGGGGATTCCGGTACCTCTAGGTAGCCGTTGACAAGTTCACCACGTGGCCGGAAGCCACACCCGTCATCACCATCGACAGGCAGTCTGCAGTAAAATTCATCAAGTCCATCGTCTGCCGGTTTGGGGTCCCGAACAGAATCATCACTGACAACGGGACCCAGTTTACCAGCGCAGCGTTCCAAGAATACTGCGAAGTCCTCGGCATCCAGGTTGAGAGGGCCAACGGTGAGATTCTTTGGGGTCTCAAGAACCGCACCTATGATGGCTTGAAGAAACATGGCGCCAAATGGGTGGACGATCTTCCGAGCATACTGTAGGCTAACCGGACATCCCAGAGCCGGGCCACCGGAGAGACACCCTTCTTCATGGTGTACGGAGCCGAGGCTGTGCTTCCCCCAGAGATCACCATGAAGTCTCACCGTGTCCGAGCTTACGACGAAGCCGCAAAGGACAACCTCCGGCGTGAAGACCTCGACCTCGTCGACAAGGTCCGGTTACATGCAGCACTCCGCAACGCACGATACAGACAAGCGCTCCGGCGCTACCACCAAAGGTCTGTGCGTGTCCGGGAGCTGCAGGAAGGCGACCTGGTGTTGCAGCGCATACATTCTCGCGAAGGGACCCGTAAACTCTCCCCCAGCTGGGAAGGCCCCTTCCAAGTCACGAAAGTGTGCCGCCCCGGGTGCATACGCCTTTCCACTGAGGATGGGGATCCGCTCCCGAACCCCTGGAACATCGAACACCTCCTTAAGTTCTACCCTTAGAGCAATAGTCAGACATTCCCTTCTTTTTAATAGATCCCATAGAGTCCAGGAACAGCGCTCGGAGCAGCTAAGTCTCAGGGGACGGTCCAGGACTACGTTCAGCTTGGCCTGGGTCCGACCCTAAGCGCGTAGTCTTGCTTCCCTTTTCAATGCGGCGGGTCGCTGCCTCCATGTTTAGCCTGCCTTCCTCCTATGGAAATTTATAAGGAAAGAACCTGTCCTACTTTGCTCTTCCCTTATGCTCATTCAAATTATGTATTAATTTTTATGACCGCACTTCCTGGGTATGTTCACCATACACTCAGTCCCCTTTTCCCATTCTCACCTCTAGTCGGCATTTGCTATCCTGCCTTGGGCTGTCGCGTTTGAGATACCTGCCGATGGCCAGGGGCCCCGAGCCCCCGGCACGTCGCGCACTAAAATTCTCAAGCACCGTGCACCGGAGTCAGGATCGCAAGCCAAATAAGACTATGAGATCGGGAAGGGGGGAGCCCCAAGGAGAATTACGTTTCCCTTATTTGTGTGCAGGACCCTTCGGCCTTGGCTCCCCGCAGGAGTATGGTAGGAGTACCCAAGCAATTGGCCACACCTACTAGGGGGCCGCTACAGACCGCGGAAGACCGAGAGATCCGGACCCCCGCCCGCAGGGGCGGGCTCCAGAGGCCCCACGTGAGCAGGGGGGCTCCGACCCCGCCACGTGGCCGGCAGAGCTGGGTCTCGCCCCATCCTCAGGGGTGAGCTCCGGAGGCTCCACGTGTCACACGAGACCGGGCCTCTTTCCCCTCAGAGGGGAGCTCCGGGCCCGCCATGTGGCCGGCAGATCCGGACCTCCCCATCCTCATGGGGCGACCTCCGGAGACCTCCGGGGTCCTTAATACAATAAGGACCCATGGAAGGTATCTGTGCAGAGCTTCGAGATTGGTGAAGGCCTCTGAGTACCTTGCGGAGCTAAGGGCTCGGCCAGGCGCAACCAAGAAGAAGATAGGCATAGCAGGCACAAAAGGTCACAAGAGTCTATTTATTCATTACTCCATGAGCTTGACTACAGACTCAAAAAAAATATAAAATAAAATAATAAAGAGAAGAGTCCTAGGGTTCCCCTGGCATATCCAGAACCTGGAAGCTACAAGAGCAGCCACGTCCCTGACTTTAGCCCTGGCGGCGTTCTCCCGCTCTGCGACTCGAGCGCGGGGATCACCTCGGCCACCACCAGCGCAAGGGCTGCTGTCATCAAGGGCCACTAGAGCCCGCCATCACCGCCGACAGCTGCCCCGCAGTTGCTCGAACTGACGGAGCAGGGGATAATTCTGAAGCCCCCTCCGCCGCTTCAGCAGTTTCCTTGGAGACTCCACCGCCTGAAGTCCTCCTTGGCGCTTCAGCAGTTTCCTTGGAGACTCCTCCGCCTGAAGCCTTCCTTGACGCATCAACAGTTTCCTCGGAGACTCCACTGCCTGAGGAGGGAGGACGCAACGCCTAGGAACCTTCAGCCTGTCGTCGCTCAAGAAGAGTCCCGTTGGGATGATGAACCCGAGTCCTCTTGGGGCCACCACCAGATGGGGCGCCACCTCCAGAAGCAGGGCGTGCAGGCTCCCTGGATCCCTGACTTGGCGCAGACGCCGCCGCCAGAGGAAATCGAGCGCCCTCCTCCTCCGAAGGCGGGTTAGAAGCCATGGCAAAAGACAAGGCCGCAAGGACTCAAGGAAGGTGGAAGCGCTGGAAGTCTTATAAGGGGAACCTACCCGCGTTGCGGCTTCCCTTCACACTTTCCAGGTACGGTTCGAAGCGATTCGAAACTCTTCGAATACACTGCATGGGCAACCGCTTCGGCTCCAAGATCGAGTGCCGATGACAGGTGGACCCAAGCCGTCCAGCTGAAGCAGTGGGTCAAAAAGTCAGTCTCCCAAGGAGACGAGCCGGCGAGGCGCTTCGGCGGTTCCCGAAGGAAGCGCCGCAACATGCAGAAGTGGCAGGCTTGTGAACTGCCGCAGTAAAAGCAACCATCAAGTGGGCGCACGCCCCCACGATCCCACGACTGTTCATGCTCCGGCAGCAGCCAATGCGGGACTTAGAGAAAGTGCCCGGAACAGAAGAGATGGAGGCCCCACCTCGGACTCGCTATCTCCCCCGAGATGGGCCCGGGGGCCACTGTCGGTACCCTCGATATGGGGTACCCCCGCGCACAGGGGAAAACGCCTAAGGATCTCACCCTTCTCCGCAGGGAGAGCTCCGAAGGCGCCACGTGTCCAGCGGGGCCGGACCTCCCTTTCCTTAGAGGAGAGCTCCGGGCCCGCCACGTGGCCAGCAGCAGCCAGACCTCCCCCCTCCGCGGGGAGAGCTCCGAAGGCGCCACGTGGCCCATGGGGCCGGGCCTCCCTCTCCTCAGAGGAGAGCTCCGGGCCCGCCACGTGGCCGACAGAAGCCGGACCTCCCCCTCCACGGGGAGAGGTCCGAAGGCTCCACGTGTCCCACGGGGCCGGACCTCCCTCTCCTCAGAGGAGAGCTCCGGGCCTGCCACGTGGCCAGCAGGACGGCGCTGCCTGCCCCCGCACGGTAGGCAGCAGGCGTAAAGATGCACCATACCTTGCCCGTACAAGATATTCAAGGCCCGTGCTTTCCCAAGACGCGGAGCACGAATCTGTCAGGTGCCGTTGCGCCCAGTCGCATCGCAGACTGGCGCGCTGTGTCAGAGCCGGCCCGCCAATAAACACAGCGACAAGACATCCCCTGCCGCACCCGCCGTCATCAACCACTACGACTAGCTTGTGGCATGGGCAGGGCGGCAGAACGAAGACTCGTAAGCCTTCACTAGAGACAACTACCCACATAATTGCAGATACGATAGTCGGCAAACAATCTCCCCGGGACACCCTGTCGGGTCCCGGGACCCTCTTGTAAGCCGCTCGAACCTTGGACTATAAAAGGCTCGGGTAGGCAACGTTAGCAAGGGTTCGAACTCTGTGAACTCGCATCCTAGGCATTACTCACCCTCAAGCTCAGGACTCGGTTCTGAGCAACAAGCAATACAGCGAGCACCTCCGCTCACCGTGGACGTAGGGTTTGACGCTCCGGCGGCCTGAACCACGTAAAACTCGCCGAGTCAAGCTTCTCCCTCGCTCGTCCCTAATGATTAAGCTCTCCATAAGCGACTAGCCCCTCCGAAAAAGAACCTCCGTGGGCTGCCCAGAGCAGGTCCGGGGGAAGTGTCGACCACACTTCGACAATCGCATTCATTCATCTCATCCAAGTATGTTGCTGTCGGTACCCGCGATATGGGGTACCCCCGCGCACAGGGGAAAATGCCTAAGGATCTCGCCCTTCTCCGCAGGGAGAGCTCCGAAGGCGCCACGCGTCCAGCGGGACCAGACCTCCCTCTCCTCAGAGGAGAGTTCCGGGCTCACCACGTGGCCTGCATAGGCCGGACCTCCCCCCTCCGCCGGGGAGAAGTCCGAAGGCTCCACGTGTCCAGCGGGGCCGGGCCTCCCTCTCCTCAGAGGAGAGCTCCGGGCCTGCCACGTGGCCGACAAAAGTCGGACCTCCCCCTCCGCAGGGAGAGGTCCGAAGGCTCCACGTGTCCTGCAGGGCCGGACCCCCCTCTCCTCCGAGGAGAGCTCCGGGCCCGCCACGTGTCCAGCAGAAGAGCGCTGCCTGCCCCCGAGCGGTAGGCAGCAGGCGTAAAGACGCCCCATACCTTGCCCGTACAAGGTATTCAAGGCCCGCGCCTTCCCAAGACGCGGAGACAGGGAGCACACCTCTGTCCGGTGCCGTTGCGCCTAGTAGCATCACAGACTGGCACGCGGTGTCAGAACCTGCCAGCCAATAAACACAGCGACAAGACATCCCCTGCCGCCCCCCGCCGTCATCAACCACTACGACTAGCAGGCGGCATGGGCAGGGCGGCAAGACGAAGACTCAGAAGCCTTCCCCAGAGACAACTACCGACGTAACTGCGGATATGATAGTCGGCAGGCAATCTCCCCGGGACCACCTGTCGGGTCCCGCCCCCCCCCCCCCCCCCTTGTAAGCCACGCGAGCCTTGGACTATAAAAGGCTCGGGTAGGCGACGTTAGCAGGGGTTCGCACTCCAGCAACTCATACGCTAGGCATAACTCATCATCAAGCTCAGGACTCCGGTTCTGGACAACAAGCAATACAGCGAGCTCCTCAGCTCGCCGTGGACGTAGGGTTTTACGCTCCGGTGGCCCGAACCACGTAAAACTCGCCGTGTCAAGCTCCTCCCTAACTCGTCCCTATGCTCAAGCACTCCGCAAGTGACTAGCCCCTCCAAAAAAGAACCTTCGCGGGCTGCCCAGTGCAGGTCCGGGGGAAGTGTCGACCACACACTTCGACATTTGGCGCGCCAGGTAGGGGGCTTTTCCCTTGCGCGACGAGCTTCTGCCGACGAAGATGACCAAGCTTCCTTCAGCGGCAAGCTCTCCTCCCCCCCGTTCACGACGGACCGTGACTAGCGGGGAGTACGTGTCGACACACTCTGGACGGAGTGTGTCGGCGCAAGCTGGAAGCCAGCAGCCGACTCCGGCAACGCCGACTCCGGCAATGCAGGCTCCAACCAGCATGAGATCTTCTGCAGCGATAAGCGTAACCCACAGGGGTGCGCTAGCTGCAGCAAGAGCGCTACTGCGCCATCCGCCTGCTGGGGACGCGCCTCAGGCAGCGACCCAGCAGTGGATTCGCGAGGTAGACCGCCTCGTTGTCACCACCGCAAACCCTCGACTTCGGCGGGGACGACGCTCCGGCCAACCGGCTGTGTCGCTGACGCGCACGCCAACGGTTGACGGACAGACGGCAGATTCCAGCTCCACCAGGCTTCAGTCGACGGACCTGGGGACAGAGCTGGAACAGTGCCACTTGGGCCAGGATGCCCGGGTGTACCTCGAGCGACATCGAGAAAGGCGTCGCAACAAAGAGGCTGGCGACAGCATGACGTCAGTCTCAAACCAGACTGAGGCACAGACTTTTGCCCCGCGATCTCTGCCCCAGGCGTATGCCGCGCAGCATATGCCACAGCCATATGCCCTGCAAACGGCGTACCCGGTCTATGGCGCAGCCTTGCCCACACCGGGGTACACTGTGCCAGCGGCGAGCCAAGCGTTCGCAGCACCAATGCCTGCAGCAACAGGGGCAGGGTGTGCGGCCCTGGTGCCCCACCTTCGCTTCGCGAGGTGGCCGTGCAAGTTTCGGCCGCACCTGCCCGAGAAGTACGACGGCAGCGTCAACCCGGCAGAGTTTCTACAGATCTACTACACCGCCGCACTTGCCGCAGGAGGGGATGAGGCCGTCATGGCCATCTACTTCCCCGTCGCCTTTACCGGCCCAGACCGGTCTTGGCTCATGAACCTCCCCCAGGGCTCCATACCTTCCTGGGGAGAGCTCTGCCGGCAGTTCATCGCCAACATCGGCAGTTCCTACACCCGGCCTGGCACGGAGCTCGACCTCCACGCCATCCAGAAACAAACTGGAGAGTCGCTGCGCTCCTTCATCCTGCGGTTCTCCCAGGTGCGGAACACCATCCCACACATCCAAAACGCTTCTGTGGTGGTGGCGTTCCGGCAAGGCGTCCGGGACAAGAAGATGCTCGAGAAGCTCGCGACCAGAGAGGTCCGCGATGTCTCCGAGCTCTTCAGCCTGGCAGACAAGTGCGCCAGAGCAGCCGAAGGGCGGAACTGGCACTCACTGCCGACCTCCGAGTCAGGAGGACAGACCGGGTCTGGCGCTGCTTCCTATGGAGGCAGAAAGAAGACCAAGAACCGAGGCAGAGGCAAGATGGAATTGCCGACCGCAGCCCCCGTCGCTGCAGCAGCGGCACCCAGTGGAGCTCGGGGGCCGCGCCCTGACAAGAGGCAGCGACAGTCACCAGCCCCAGAAGGTGACCAAGACAAGCTATGCCCCGTGCACGGCAGCTGTCGCCATACTACTGCCGAGTGCCGGGAGATCTGGAAGCTCGCGGAGCGCTTCCGCAAAGGGAAGCAGCAGCGGACTGATGCTCCACCCTTCCGCTAGAGGGAGGGCAAGCAGAAGGTCGACGTCCCAGACAGCGTCGACCACCAAGTGGAGTTCCAGGAGCTTATCTCCGGGAGGTCTGACACTGTTGCACACGTGTTAACCTCGGAGCTCGTCTCTGAGAAGAAAGTAAGTCCGGTGCTACTTGACGCGGGGCATTAACGGAGCTACCTCCGGAGAGAGGGA
Organism: Neostapfia colusana; assembly: GCA_030760725.1. Lineage (NCBI taxonomy): Eukaryota > Viridiplantae > Streptophyta > Magnoliopsida > Poales > Poaceae > Neostapfia > Neostapfia colusana. The sequence continues at coordinate 29,120,541 of JASWHV010000005.1, read as the reverse complement.
AGGTCCGGCACTGACACGTGGCATGCGCGGAGCCGCCTCCGAATAGAGAGGAGGTCCCGACCGCCAGGATACGTGGGGCACGCGGAGCCCACCTCCGAAGGAGAGGGAGGTCTCGCTCGCTTGACACGCTGCACAACCGGAGCTCGTCTCTGCGGAAAGGGAGATACCAGGCCACGGTGGACACGTGGAGCTCCGGAGCTCATCACCACGGAGATAACGAGTTCTGGAGCGGTTTTTGGATTCTGTACGCGTAGAAATACCGGTATGGAGGAGAAACCGGCCTGAATTCCACAAATGTTACCGCATCAAATCAACTAAAGATAAGTTGTTAAGATTCAATGACAATCTGAATAGGACTCTTATTCGAAATACAATCAGATTAGGACTCTTCTTCTCCCGATTATAAATAGAACCCAGAACCCTTGGCCGAAAACAACAAACTTCCTTTCCATCTTCTGAGCTGACGACTTAGAGCCCTAGCCCCCAACTCGCCGAGTAAGCCCATCGCCGGAGTTCAGTCGAGAAGGATCGCCGGAAGGGAGCCCAACAATCTGTCTGATCAGAGAAGGACCCCGAGACCAAGAAGAACGTAAGATAGGTCTCCAATACCACCTTACGATATCATCGTGCTTTCTTTTCATCTGTTCTTTGATTTCTTTCGAACAGAAGCTTTCTCGTGGACAGATCACTTGTTGATCGGGTTGATCTAAAGACATGGTCATCGCCACGTCCACAATTGATCCGAACACCTCTGTTCATAATAAAACAATGCAAGAACACGTACAAACTGACCTAATAAAACTAAACTGCATTATAGGATAGCATGCATATGCATCATCGCATCTAGTTAAAGTTTGTGCATGATATTGATTGTTGTGGATATTGTATGTGCGTGATCCTGTATAGCAGGACAAGCTCAGTGAGCTGTCTACGACGAGCTGCAACAACAAGGTTTCGAGATCCAAGAGCAGCCAGAACCGCAAGAACAAGGCAAGTGCCCCTTGACCATATTGATCCTATGTTTTGGGAAAAACTGTTTTATTTTGCAAAAAGGTGTGTGTGAGGACTCAAACATGATGGGAAACCCTTTTATAAGAGTTTACTAGATTTGGTTAAACCACCCTTGTCGCCACGGATGTTTATGAGTCGGGTATGGTTTTTACTTTTTTGCTTCGCTGAGTCCATGGGATTGGGAAGCGAGATAGATGTGTCTAGCTAACTGCACTCGTAACGATAATGAGAAACTGATGTTGTTAATGAACATGGATCGGAGGGATATCTAGGCAAAACTGGGTTTGTGAATGAGGTAGCATGAGATGGTGGTTTACTTGCCGTAGATCTAAGGACCGGTTCATGCGAGCACATGCCAGGATAACAGTGCCACTACAAAGCTAAGTATGGGTGCGACTTAGCTGAGTAATTAGGTAAGTTGCTAGATTGTTATGGACCGTGGAAGGCGAGGGGAATGGGAGTCGAGTGAGGACTGCCCTGGGAACTGCATGGCACAAGAGGGGGCCCGTGGGTGGGAGAATTGGAGATTCTAGCCTGCCGGTGAAACCTTAGTGAGTCCATACATCTAGTAGCCCATTTGTAAAGGCTATTTTGTGATCTATTGGCCATACACCGACGGTTGTGTACTGGTATAGTGGAGGTTCTGCACTCGCCGACGGGTGACGAAATCACAAACTTGTGGGTAAAGAGGTGCAAACTCCACAGAGTTCTAAAACTATGATGATAGCCGAGCTTATGGTCACGAGCGCCTGGCCAACTTCAATGATTAGTTGGGATGTGTGACATCCTCATCTCGGGTGTCAGCATATGTTCATGTTTTATGAAGAGGAAACAATTTAAGAAAAGTAGGGACAGAGAAAAATATAAAAAGGATAGAAAATAAGAGCCGAATCCAGCTCTCAGGAAGCGCCGAAGACAACTTACCACGGCCGCTGGCCACGTGGCGTGTTTGGAGCTCATCCCTGCGAAGTGGGGAGAGGCCGCCACCAAGCTGGCTACGTGGCAGGCTTGCGGCTCGTCTCCGCAAAGGGGAGAGGTCTGATCCTGTGGGACACGTGTTGCTCACGGAGCTAGCCTCTATGGAAGAAGCAAAGGCATTTCCGCTCGACACGTGTAATCCTCGGAGCTAGTCCTCGCGGAAATCAGAGGACCAGTCGCGTGGGATACGTGTCGATCTCGAAGCCCATCTCCGAGAGGTCCGGTTCTATCGGACACGTGTCGCCACCGGAGCTTATCTCCGGGAGGTCTGTCGCTGCTGGATACGTGTCGACCTCGGGGCATGTCCCTGAAGAAAGAGAAAGGAAAGACCGGCGCCAACACTTGGCGTGCGCGGAGCTCACCTCCAAAGGAGGGGGAGGTCTCGGTCGATTGACACGCGGCACAACCGGAGCTCGTCTCTGCGGAAAAGGAGAGACCAGGCCCCGGAAGGACACGTGGAGCCTCCGGAGCTCATCGCCGCGAAGGTAACGAGTTCTGGAGCAGCTGTTACGTGTAATAATACCGGTACGAAAAAGAAACCGACCTGTATTCCGCAACGTTACCATACCAAATCAACTAAAGATAAGATGATAGGATCCAACGACGATCTGAATAAGACTCTTATTCGGGATACAAACAGATTAGGACTCTTCTCTTTCCGATTATAAATAGAACCCAGAACCACTGGCCGAAACCACAAACTTGTTTTCCAACTCCTGAGCTGACAACTTAGAGCCCTAGCCCCAACTTGCCAAGAAAGCCATCGCCGGAGCGCGGCAAGGAAGATCGCCGGAGGAAAGCCCAGCGGTCTGAGGAGGACCTCGAAGACCAGGAGGAACGTAAGGTGGGCCCCAATACCGCCTTACGATATCATTGTGTTTTCCTTGCATCTGTTCTTTGATTCCTTTCGAACAGAAGCCTTCTCGTGGATAGATCACTTGATGATCAGATTGATCTAAAGACAAGATCATTGCCACGTCCACCTTTGATCCGAACACCTCTGTCCATGCAAGCCATGCAAGAACAGACCAATCTAATAAAATTAATAATAGGATAGCATGCATGTGCATCATCGCATCTAGTTTAAGGTTTGTGCATAATATTGATTGCTGTGAATCTTGTATGCACGTGATCCTATCTAGCAGAACAAGCTCGGGGAGCTGTCTACGACAAACTACAGCAACAAGGTTTTGAGATTCAAGAACAACCGGAACCGCAAGAACAAGGCAAGTGTTCCTTGACCATATTGATCCTATGTTTTGGGTAAAACTGTTTTGTTTTGCGAAAAGGTGTGTGTGCTGAGTCAAACATGATGGGAAGCCCTTTTATAGGAGTTTACTAGTTTTTGGTTAAACCACCCTTGTCGCCTGTGAAGTTTATGAGTCGGGTATGGTTTTTTGCTTTATGCTTCGCTGAGTCTATGGGATTGGGAAGCGAGATAGATGTGTCTAGCTAACTGCACTCGTATTGATAATGAGAAACTGATGTTAATAATGGATATGGATCGGAGGGAGATCTAGGCAAGACTGGGTTTGTGAATGAGGTAGCATGAGATGGTGGTTTACTTGCCATAGATCTAAGGACCGGTTCATGCGTGCACATGCCAGGATAACAGTGCCACCACAAGGCCAAGTATGGGTGCGGCTTAGCTGAGTAATAAGGTAAGTTGCTAGAGTGTTATGGACTGTGGAAGGCGCAGGGAATAGGAGTCAAGTGAGGACTGCCCTGGGAACTGCATGGCACAAGAGGGGGCCCGTGGGTGGGAGAATTGGAGATTCTAGCGTGCCGGTGAAACCTTAGTGAGTCCATACATCTTATAACCCCTTTGTAAAGGCTATTTTGTGATCTCTTGACCATACACCGACGGATGTGTACTGGTATAATGGAGGTTCTGCAGTCACCGACGGGTGACGAAATCACAAACTTGTGGGTAAAGAGGTGCAAATTCTGCAGAGTCTAAAACTATCATGATAGCCGAGCTTACGGTCACGAGCACCTGGCTAAACTGCCATGATTAGTTGGGATGGTTATTGGGAAGGTTCTTGGTTATGGATTTGGTTATGGTTTGGTTGTTGGGACTGTTGAGTCCGGGTAATGAGATGGTTGCATGACTGTTGAGTCATGGCAACGAGTTTGGTCTCGGTGTGAGACGAAGTTGTTTTGAAATGGTAGCAAATATGGGAGGGTATTCGTGAGATGGTAGCGAATACGAGGAGGTATTCGTGAGTGTGAATAAAGGTTGGTTAATGTTCGGATGGAACACGGAAAGGGATGAAGATATGTGGGTAATTTAGTTCATGATGGGATTACATTCATCTAAAGTTAAGTTGCTGTTTTATCATGGTTTTATAAATTTGCTTTTCTGCAAATGAGCCTTTTTATACCTACCTTGTTATGAGCTGCATATCATGTGTTTTCCCGCACCTGCTGAGTACATCATTGTACTCAAACTTGCATTATTATTTCATCATCAGCAGCAGGAGAAGCCTACTATGAAGACAAAGTGGGGCATTATGGCGTGTGATCTGTTCTCAACCTTGCCTGTGGAGGGAGTAGAGATGGAACAACTACTGCTTAGTTTTGCTTCCGCATTAGTTTTTGCTTCCGCATTAGAATAAATACTTCCGCTGCATAGAAATAAGACTTCCGCTGTAAGCATGAGTCCAAGACTCATGGGACATTGTACTAAACTCTGTTATTCGTGGTTATATATATTCTGAATTCAGTTTGTGGAATATATATGTATATGTGTGATGAACATCCTGGGCACACATATGCATTAGTTTTCGGTTCCGTGGTTTTCCCACAGAATTGAGGGCGTCACAGATTGGTATCAGAGCCACGGGTTGACAGTAGGTTAAACGCCTAGATAGAAACCTTAGATTGATATTAGAGCCACGGGTTAACAGCAAGTTACACCCCTAAATAGGAGTCACAGGTAGCTAAGCCATGCTGACCAAAGGAAGCACCCTAGGGTGAATAGCTTAGATTGGCCTTGAAACCCACCTTGGCATAGGAAACCATCCTTGAATAGGAGTTGTGTGAGCCCTTGTGATGATTATTTGTGATTGTGTGCTTAGTGTGAAGATATGGGACGTCTCAAAAACATTGTCCATATCCACACGTAAGAAGAAAGAGGTGTGAGATGTCTCGGCACTTGCTCACATCCTCATATGGGCTAATATATACATAGTCCAACTCACCTTGATGCATATAGTTAGAGGGGATCTACCTAACTTTCTAACATTCTATTCTATTTCGATCTGTCTCACAGATGGTGAGAGGAAATGCCGGCCGAAGGAACGTCCAGGAGGATGACCATGATGAAGTTCCTGCTAACCCAGGAGCTGTCGAAAACCATCTAGAAAGGTTGATGGCCATGCAAAACCAGCTTATGCAAACCATGATCCAAACTTTGGGTCAGTTGCAGGCCAACCAAAACCCCGTTCCGGCACTGCCGCCACCACCACCGCCGGCTCATAACAGGTTGGGATAGTTCATGAGGACTCGACCACCCACCTTTGCTCAAGCTAGTGATCCCATGGAGGCCGATGACTGGTTAAAATCCATGGAGAAAAAGCTTGTCATTGTTCAGTGCAATGACCGAGAGAAGGTTCTCTTTGCATCGCACCAACTTACGGGAGCCGCTGCTGACTGGTGGGATGCCCTGAGCAACGCTCATGCCAACCCGGAGACAATCACTTGGACTGAGTTCAAGGAAAGTTTCCGCTCTCACTACATCCCTGCTGGTGTAATGATGCTCAAAAGGCAGGAGTTTGAAGGTCTCCGCCAAGGGCAGAAAAGTGTGAATGAGTATCTCAACAAGTTCATACAACTGTCCCGGTATGCCCCCGAAGATGTCAACTCAGATCAGAGGAAGCAATACCTGTTCATGAGAGGGTTGAACAATGAGATCCAGGTTCAGCTCCTCAACAATGACTATGTAAGCTTCCAGAAGCTGGTTGACAAGGCCATAGTAGTTGAAAACAAGATCCGAGAGATCGAGCGAGAATGCAAGAGGAAGATGTCATACCAGCCCCAAGGGAGCAACGTACGACCTAGGTACATGCCCCCTGCACCGCAGTATGGATCGACCACTCCTGCGTACCGCCCTGGTCAGCCACCACAGCAACAATTCGTTGCACCGGCACCTCGTGTGCCCATGCCTCCTGCGCCCCGACCCAACAATGGCGCCCCTGTTCAAAACCCCCGCCCCAACGTACCTGCTGCCGTAGGCAACAGGGCATGCTTTGCATGCGGGGAAGTAGGCCACTTCGCGAACCAGTGCTCGAGCAGAGGCCCTGGACATCAAGGTAACATGCCCAAACAGAACCCGCGACCGAACGGAGGAGACAATCAAGGGAACCGTGGACAGCAGAACTATGCTCGCGGCCACGTGAACCATGTCACTACCGAGGAAGCACAACAGGCTGAGGACTTCGTAATTGGTATGTTCTTTGCCAACTCCAACCCAGCCACCATCTTATTTGATTCTGGAGCATCGCATTCCTTCATATCGTCCAAATACGTTGCCAAACATCATCTACCCGTATCCCACTTAGAATGTGCTATGTTAGTTAACTCTCCCGGAGGAGAAATGAGGACTAATATAGTATGTCCTAAAGTAAGCCTTAAAATAAGGGGGGTAGACTTCCTTGCCAACCTTATTGTTTTGGACTCCCAAGGGATTGACATCATACTCAGAATGGATTGGCTAAGCAAGCACAACGGGGTAATCCAATGTGCTGGAAGGAGCGTGCAGTTGACAAACGAGCACGGTATTCGTGTCGAGTTTGAGTCTGCCCAGGAAACGACCGAACGGGCAAATTTGAACCACGTCGAAGGAGCAACATTGGACAACATTCCAGTGGTTCAGGAATTCCCGGACGTGTTCCCGGAAGAGCTTCCAGGTATGCCACCTGACCGGGACATCGACTTTGCCATAGATTTGGTACCCGGAACTGCACCCATAGCCAAGAGACCCTATAGGATGCCCGTCAACAAGCTAGTTGAACTCAAGAAGCAAATTCAAGAACAGTTGGAAAAGGGTTTTATCCATCCACGCTCGTCACCATGGGGAGCTCCGGTGCTCTTCGTAGACAAGAAGGATGGAACCCAAAGGATGTGCGTGGACTATAGGTCTCTCAACGAGGTAACAATAAAAAACAAATACCCTCTTCCCCGTATAGAGGACCTGTTCGACAAAATGAAAGGAGCCCTAGTGTTCTCCAAGATTGATCTTCGGTCGGGATACTTCCAGCTGAAGATTAAGACCTCCGATATACCTAAGACAGCATTTCGGATACGGTATGGTTCGTATGAATATACTGTTATGTCGTTTGGGTTGACAAATGCACCCGCATACTTCATGTACCTTATGAATAAGGTCTTCATGGAGTACATGGACAAGTTCGTCGTGGTTTTTATCGATGACATTATGGTGTATTCAAAAAGTGAAGAGGAGCATGAAGAACATCTGAGATTGACCTTGCAGAAGTTGCGTGAGCATCAATTGTATGCCAAACTCAACAAGTGTCAATTTTGGCTAAAGGAAATATCTTTCCTAGGCCACATTATCTCCGAGGAAGGGGTATCGGTTGATCCTGGAAAGTTGAGAGATGTTCTGAAGTGGGACCAACCGAAGAGCGTGAGGGATATTTTGAGTTTCCTTGGGATGGCAGGATACTATCGACGCTTCATTAAAGACTTCTCTAAGGTAGCAAAACCTATGACGGAGTTGCTAATGAAGGGAAAGGTCTTTCAATGGAGGCCAGCCTGCCAAGAAAGTTTCGAGGAACTCAAGAAAAGGCTAACCACAGCACCAGTTCTGGTATTGCCAGACGTCAGCAAGAGCTTTGACATATATTGTGACGCATCCAGACAGGGGCTCGGATGTGTGCTCATGCAGGAAGGACAAGTGGTCGCCTATGCCTCACGGCAATTAAAGAAGCACGAGCTCAATTATCCTACACATGACTTGGAATTAGCAGCAGTAGTGCATGCATTGAAGATTTGGAGACATTATATCCTTGGTCATCGATGTGAGATCTATACGGATCATAAAAGCCTCAAGTACATATTGACACAAACGGACTTGAATTTGAGGCAACGTCGATGGTTAGAGCTTATCAAGGATTATGATGTTGGAATCAACTACCACCCCGGAAAGGCCAATGTAGTAGCTGATGCATTGAGCCGAAAGGGAGCATGTCACCAACTCACGGTTCGGGAGCTACCACCCGAACTACGTAAGGAATTCGAACGGTTACACCTCGGATTCTTGAATAACATGGGAATAATAGAGATCCACTCCTCATTGGAGCAAGAAATAAGAGAGGGCCAAGCAACGGACGAGGAGATCAAGAAGATCAAGGAAAGAATCCGACAAGGAATACAGAAGGATTTCAAGGAGGATGAAAAGGGTACGCTTTGGCTAGGAAAAAGGATTTGTGTGCCGAATATAGGACACCTCCGCGACATGATATTGAAGGAGGCACATGATTCCCCCTATTATGTACATCCCGGAAGCACCAAAATGTACAAGGATTTGAAAACTTGTTATTGGTGGGGTGGCATGAAGGGGGATATAGCCGAATACGTTGCCCTATGCGACACATGCCAACGGGTGAAGGCCGAACATCAAAAACCCACTGGATTGTTGCAACCTTTGAAAATACCCGAATGGAAGTGGGAGGACATCAGTATGGATTTCATCATCGGATTGCCACGTACTCAGTCGGGATACGACTCCATCTGGGTCATTGTGGACCGATTGACGAAAACCGCCCATTTTCTCCCTGTAAAGACCAGTTACAATGTTGCACAATTAGCCGAGTTGTATATGGAACAAATCGTGTGCCGTCATGGAGTCCCGAAGAGGATAGTCTCAGATCGAGGTTCTCAGTTTACCTCTAGATTCTGGAGGAAACTGCAGAAAGCCATGGGTACACGACCGGATTTTAGCTCCGCCTATCACCCACAAACAGATGGACAAACCGAAAGGACAAACCAAATTTTGGAGGACATGTTGAGAGCTTGCGCCTTGAAACGTGGGCGTAGTTGGGATAGGAGTTTACCGTATGCCGAATTCTCCTATAACAACAGCTATCAAGCTAGCTTGAAGATGTCGCCTTTCGAAGCATTATATGGTAGGCGGTGTAGAACGCCACTGTTCTGGAACGAGATCGGAGAGAACCAGGTGTTTGGACCAGAAGTGCTACAAGAAGCCGAAAAGCAAGTCCAAACGGTACGGGAGAACTTAAAAGCCGCTCAGTTACGACCGAAAGGCTATGCAGACAATAGGCGTAGGAAGTTGACCTTCGAAGTAGGAGACTTCATATATCTTAAGGTGTCGCCTATCCGAGGCCAACGACATTTCAACGTCAAAAGCAAACTAGCACCTCGCTACATCGGACCATTTAAGATTCTGGATAAGCGAGGAGAAGTTGCCTATCAACTAGAGCTCCCAACCCACCTCTCCGATGTACATGACGTGTTTCATGTATCCCAGCTCAAGAAGTGCTTGAGAGCACCGGAGGAACAAGTCTCAATGAGAAAGCTTGAACTTCAAATAGACCTGACTTATGTGGAACACCCTATCCGAATCATGGACGTAAAGGAAAGGGTCACCCGGAACAAGGTGATTCGATGGTGCAAGGTACAATGGAGCCATCGCACCGAAGCTGAAGCCACATGGGAGCGTGAAGAGGATATCAAAGCAGAATTTCCCCATCTATTTTCTACTAACGAATCTCGAGGGCGAGATTCAATTTAAAGGGGGTAGATTTGTGACACCCTCATCTCGGGTATCAGCATATGTTCATGTTTTATGAAGAGGAAACACTTTAAGAAAAGTAGGGACAGAGAAAAATATAAAAAGGATAGCCAATAAGAGCCGAATCCAGCTCTCAGGATGCGCCGAAGACAACTTACCGCGGCCGCTGGCCACGTGGCGTGTTCGGAGCTCATCCCTGCGAAGTGAGGAGAGGCCGCCGCCAAGCTGGATACGTGGCAGGCTCGGGGATCGTCTCCGCAAAGGGGAGAGGTCTGATCCTGTGGGACACGTGTTGCCCACGGAGCTAGCCTCTGTGGAAGAAGCAAAGGCATTTCCGCTGGACACATGTCATCCTCGGAGCTAGTCCTCGCGGAAATCAGAGGACTAGTCGCGCGGGATACCTGTCAATCTCGGAGGCCATCTCCCAGAGGTCCGGTTCCATCGGACACGTGTCACCACCGGAGCTTATCTCCGGGTGGTCTGTCGCTTTTGGATACGTGTCGACCTCGGGGCATGTCCCTGAAGAAAGAGAAAGGAAATACTGGCGCCAACACGTGGCGTGCGCGGAGCTCACCTCCAAAGGAGGGGGAGGTCTCGGTCGATTGACACGTGGCACAACCGGATCTCGTCTCTGCGGAAAAGGAGAGACCAGGCCCCGGAAGGACACGTGGAGCCTCCGGAGATCATCGCCGCGAAGGTAACGAGTTCTGGAGCAGCTGTTACGCGTAAGAATACCGGTACGTAAAAGAAACCGACCTGTATTCCGCAACGTTACCATACCAAATCAACTAAAGATAAGATGATAGGATCCAACGACGATCTGAATAAGACTCTTATTCGGGATACAAACAGATTAGGACTCTTCTCTTTCCGATTATAAATAGAACCCAGAACCACTGGCCGAAACCACAAACTTGTTTTCCAACTCCTGAGCTGACAACTTAGAGCCCTAGCCCCAACTTGCCAAGAAAGCCGTCGCCGGAGCGCGGCAAGGAAGATCGCCGGAGGAAAGCCCAGCGGTCTGAGGAGGACCTCGAAGACCAGGAGGAACGTAAGGTGGGCCCCAATACCGCCTTACGATATCATTGTGTTTTCCTTGCATCTGTTCTTTGATTCCTTTCGAACAGAAGCCTTCTCGTGGATAGATCACTTGATGATCAGATTGATCTAAAGACAAGATCATTGCCACGTCCACCTTTGATCCGAACACCTCTGTCCATGCAAGCCATGCAAGAACAGACCAATCTAATAAAATTAATCATAGGATAGCATGCATGTGCATCATCGCATCTAGTTTAAGGTTTGTGCATAATATTGATTGCTGTGAATCTTGTATGTATGTGATCCTATCTAGCAGAACAAGCTCGGGGAGCTGTCTACGACGAACTACAGCAACAAGGTTTTGAGATTCAAGAACAACCGGAACCGCAAGAACAAGGCAAGTGCTCCTTGACCATATTGATCCTATGTTTTAGGTAAAACTGTTTTGTTTTGTGAAAAGGTGTATGTGCTGAGTCAAACATGATGGGAAGCCCTTTTATAGGAGTTTACTAATTTTTGGTTAAACCACCCTTGTCGCCTGGGAAGTTTATGAGTCGGGTATGGTTTTTTGCTTTATGCTTCGCTGAGTCTATGGGATTGGGAAGCAAGATAGATGTGTCTAGCTAACTGCACTCATATTGATAATGAGAAACTGATGTTAATAATGGATATGGATCGGAGGGAGATCTAGGCAAGACTGGGTTTGTGAATGAGGTAGCATGAGATGGTGGTTTACTTGCCATAGATCTAAGGACCGGTTCATGCATGCACATGCCAGGATAACAGTGCCACCACAAGGCCAAGTATGGGTGCGGCTTAGCTGAGTAATTAGGTAAGTTGCTAGAGTGTTATGGACTATGGAAGGCGCGGGGAATGGGAGTCGAGTGAGGACTGCCCTGGGAACTGCATGGCACAAGAGGGGGCCCGTGGGTGGGAGAATTGGAGATTCTAGCCTGCCGGTGAAACCTTAGTGAGTCCATACATCTAGTAACCCCTTTGTAAAGGCTATTTTGTGATCTCTTGACCATACACCGACGGATGTGTACTGGTATAATGGAGGTTCTGCAGTCACCGACGGGGTGACGAAATCACAAACTTGTGGGTAAAGAGGTGCAAACTCTGTAGAGTCTAAAACTATCATGATAGCCGAGCTTACGGTCACGAGCACCTGGCTAAACTGCCATGATTAGTTGGGATGGTTATTGGGAAGGTTCTTGGTTATGGATTTGGTTATGGTTTGGTTGTTGGAACTGTTGAGTCCGGGTAATGAGATGGTTGCATGACTATTGAGTCATGGCAACGAGTTTGGTCTCGGTGTGAGACGAAGTTGTTTTGAAATGGTAGCGAATACGGGAGGGTATTCGTGAGATGGTAGTGAATACGAGGAGGTATTCGTGAGTGTGAATAAAGGTTAGTTAATGTTCGGATGGAACACGGAAAGGGATGAAGGTATGTGGGTAATTTAGTTCATGTTGGGATTACATTCATCTAAAGTTAAGTTGATGTTTTATCATGGTTTTATAAATTTGCTTTTCTGCAAATGAGCCTTTTGATACCTACCTTGTTATGAGCTGCATATCATGTGTTTTCCCGCACTTGCTGAGTACATCATTGTAGTCAAACTTGCATTATTATTTCATCATCAGCAGCAAGAGAAGCCTACTATGAAGACAAAGTGGGGCATTATGGCGTGTAATCTGTTCTCAACCTTGCCTGTCGAGGGAGTAGAGATGGAACCACTACTGCTTAGTTTTGCTTTCGCATTAGTTTTTGCTTCCGCGTTAGAATAAATACTTCCTCTGCATAGAAATAAGACTTCCGCTGTAAGCATGAGTCCAAGACTCATGAGACATTGTACTAAACTCTGTTATTCGTGGTTATATATATTCTGAATTCAGTTTGTGGAATATATATGTATATGTGTGATGAACATCCTGGGCACACATATGCATTATTTCTCGGTTCCATGGTTTTCCCACAGAATCGAGGGCGTCAGAGGATGGTTATTGGATATGGTTATTGGTTATGGTTTGGTTTTGGTTTGGTTTTTGGGACTGTTGAGTCCGGGTGATAAGATGGGTTGCATGACTGTGAGTCATGGCAACAAGGTTGGTCTCGGTGTGAGACGAAGTTGTTTATGAGATGAAATGGTAGCAAATACAAGATGGTATTCGTGAGGTGGTAGCGAATACGAGGTGGTATTCGTGAGCAAGAATGAGGTTGATTGATGTCTGGTTGTGACATGGAAGGAAATGAACATAATGGAGGTATGATCGGTATTTTAATACATGTTGGGATTACATTCACTTAAAATAAGTTGATGTTTTATCATGGTTTTGATAAATGACTTTGCTTTCTGCAATGAGCCTTTTTATACCTACCTTGTTATGAGCTACATATCATATTTTCCCGCACTTGCTGAGTACATCATTGTACTCAAACTTGCATTACTTCATCATAAGCAACAGGAGAAGATTTCTAGACCAAGTGGAGCATTAGGCGTGTGATCTGTTCTCAACCTTGCCTGTGGGGATGGAGTAGAGATGGAGCCACTGCTGCTTAGAATTGCTTCCGCATTAGTTAGATTGCTTCCGCATTAGAATAAAGACTTCCGCTGCATAGAAATAAGACTTCCGCTGTGAGCATGAGTCCAAGACTTATGAGACATTGTAATAAACTTTGTTATTCGTGGTTATATATATTCTGAATTCAGTTTGTGGAACATATGTGTATGTGTCATGAATATCCTGGGCACACATATGCATCAGTTCTCGGTTCCGTGGTTTTTCCACAGAATTGAGGGCGTCACAGATTGGTATCAGAGCCACGGTTGACAGTGGGTTACACGCATAAATAGGAAACAAAGATTGGTATCAAAAGCCACGGATGAGGGTAGATTACACACCTAGATATAATCACAGATTGGTACCAGAACCAGGGTTGATGGTAGGTTACACACTTAGATAGATCACAAATTGGTATCCGACACAGATTGGTACCTAAGCCACGCTGACCATAGGGTGCAAACCTAGGGTGCTTAGATTGGCCTTGAAACTACCTTGACATATGATACAAGCCTAGGAGAAGCCATAGTTGGATCACAGATTTGACATCACCCTAAGTCATATAGGACCTCCATTGAACAAGCCTTGAATAGGAGTTGTGTGAGCCCTTGTGATGATTGTTTGTGAATTGTGTGCTTAGTGTGAGTCGTGGGACGTCTCAAAACATTGTCCAAGTCCACACATAAGTAGAAAGAGGTGTGAAATGCTTCGGCACTTGTTCGCATCCTCATATATATATATAGTCCAACCCACCATGATGCATATAGTTGAGAAGATCTACCTAACGTTCTAATCTTCTATTCTATTTCGTTCTCTCTTACAGATGGTGAGAGGAAACGCCGGCCGAAGGAACGTCCGTGACAACCAAGAGGATGGCCACGATGAAGTTCCTGTTAACCCCGGAGCTGGTGAGAACCACCTGAAACGGTTGATGGCCATGCAAAACCAACTTATGCAAACCATGATCCAAACTTTGGGTCAATTGCAGGCCAACAACAACAACCCCATTCCGGCATCACCGCCACAACCACCTCCGGCTCATAACAGGGTGGGAGAGTTCATGAGGACTCGACCACCCACCTTTGCTCAAGCTAACGACCCCATGGAGGCCGACGACTGGTTGAAATCCATGGAGAAGAAGCTTGCCATAGTGCAGTGCAATGACCGAGAGAAGGTTCTTTTTGCGTCGCACCAACTTATGGGAGCTGCTGCTGACTGGTGGGATGCCCTATGCAACGCTCATGTCGACCCGGAGACGATCACTTGGACTGACTTCAAGGAAAGTTTCCGCTCTCATTACATCCCTGCTGGTGTAATGATGTTCAAGAGACAGGAGTTTGAAGGTCTCCACCAAGGACAGAGAAGCGTGAATGAGTATCTCAACAAGTTCACACAACTGTCCCTGTATGCCCCCGAAGATGTCAACTCAGACCAGAGGAAGCAATATCTGTTCATAAGAGGGTTGAACAATGAGATCCAGATTCAGCTCCTCAACAATGACTACGCAAGCTTTCAGTAGCTGGTTGACAAGGCTATAGTAGTCGAAAGCAAGATCCGAGAGATCGAGCGATAGTGCAAGAGGAAGATGCCATACCAATTTCAAGGGAGCAACGTACGACCTCGGTACATGCCCCCAGCTGCACCGCAGTATGGATCGACCACTCCTGCATACCGCCCTAGTCAGCCACCACAGCAACGACCCATTGCACCAGCACCTCGCGTGCCCATGCCTCCTGTGCCCCGACCTAACGTGGGCGCTCCTGTTTAAAACCCCCGCCCCAACGTACCTGCTGCCGTAGACAACAGTGCATGCTTTGCATGCGGGGAAACAGGACACTTCACGAACCAGTGCCCGAGGAGAGGCCCTGGACAGCAAGGCAACGTGCCCAAGCAGAACCCGCGACCAAACGGAGGGGACAATCAAGGAAACCATGGACAGCAGAACTATGCTCGCGGCAACGTGAACCATGTCTCTACTAAGGAAGCACAACAGGCTGAGGACGTCGTAATAGATATGTTCCCTGCCAACTCCAACCCAGCCACCATCTTATTTGATTCTGGAGCATCACATTCCTTCATATCATCCAAGTATGCTGCCAAGCATAATCTACCCATATCACACTTAAAATGTGCTATGTTAGTTAATTCTCCTGGTGGAGAGATGAGGACTAATATAGTATGTCCAAAAGTAAGCCTTAAAATAAGGGGGGTAGACTTCCTTGCCGACCTCATTGTCTTGGATTCCCAAGGGATTGACATCATACTCGTGATGGATTGGTTAAGCAAGCACAACGGGGTAATCCAATGTGCTGAAAGAAGCATGCAGTTGACAAACGAGCACGGTAACAACAGAAGAGGCAATCTTGAACCACGTCGAATGAGCAACATTGGACAGCATTCCAGTGGTTCAGGAATTATCGGACGTGTTTCTAGAGGAACTTCCAGGTATACCACCTGATCGGGACATTGAGTTTGCTATTGATTTGGTACCAGGAACTGCACCCATAGCAAAGAGACCCTATAGGATGCCCGTCAATGAACTAGTAGAACTCAAGAAGCAAATTCAGGAGCAGTTGGAGAAGGGTTTTACACGTCCAAGCTCGTCACCACGGGGAGCTCCTGTGCTCTTCGTGGACAAGAAGGATGGGACCCAAAGGATGTGCGTGGACTATAGGTCTCTCAATGAGATAACAATCAAGAACAAATACCCTCTGCCCCGTATAAAGGACCTATTCCACCAAATGAAAGGAGCCCGTGTGTTCTCCAAGATTGATCTTCAGTCGGGATACTTCCAACTGAAGATAAAGCCCTCCGATATAACCAAGACTGCCTTTCGAACACGGTATGGTTCGTATGAATATACCGTCATGTCTTTTGGGTTAACAAATGCACCCGCATACTTCATGTACCTCATGAACAAGGTTTTCATGGAGTACTTGGATAAGTTCATCGTGGTTTTCATCGACGACATTATGGTGTATTCAAAAAGTGAGGAGGAGCATGAAGAACATTTGAAATTGACCTTTCAGAAAATGCGTGAGCATCAATTGTATGCCAAGCTTAACAAGTGTAAATTTTGGCTAAAGGAAATATCATTCCTAGGCCACATTATCTCCGAAGAAGGGGTATCGGTTGATCCCAGAAATGTGAGGGATGTTCTGAAGTGGGACCAACCCCAAAATGTGAGGGATATTCGGAGTTTTCTTGGATGGCTTGATACTATCGACGCTTCATTAAAGACTTCTCTAAGATAGCAAAGCCTATGACGGAGTTGCTAACGAAGGGAAAAGACTTTCAATGGACACCAGCATGCCAAGGAAGTTTTGAGGAACTCTAGAAAAGGCTAACCACAACACCGGTTTTGGTATTGCCGGACGTAAGCAATAGCTTTCACATATATTGTGACGCATCCAGACAGGGGCTTGGATGTGTGCTCATGCAATTGGGACGAGTGGTAACCTATGCCTCACGACTATAAAAGAAGCACGAGCTTAATTATCCTACGCATGAGTTGGAGCTAGCAGCAGTAGTGCATGCATTGAAGATTTAGAGACATTATATCCTTGGTCATCGCTGTGAGATCTATACGGATCATAAAAGCCTCAAGTACATATTTCCACAAACGGACTTGAATTTGAGGCAACATCGATGGTTGGAACTCATAAAGGATTACGATGTTGGAATCAACTACCACTCTGGGAAGGCCAATGTAGTAGCTGATGCATTGAGCCGGAAGGGAGCACGTCACCAACTCACGGTTCGGGAGCTACCACCTGAACTACGTAAGGAGTTCGAACGGTTACACCTCGGATTCTTAAAAAACATGGAAATGATGGAGATCCACTGTTCATTGGAGCAAGAGATAAGAGATGGCCAAGCAACGGATGAGGAGATCAAGGAGATCAAGGAAAAGATCCGACAAAGAATAGAGAAGGATTTCAAAGAAGATGAGAAGGGTAGGCTTTGGCTAGGAAAAAGGATTTGCGTGCCTAACGTGAAGCACCTCCGTGACATGATATTGAAGGAGGCACATGAATCACCCTATTCCATACATCCCGGAAGTACCAAAATGTACAAGGACTTGAAGACATGTTATTGGTGGGATGGTATGAAAATGGACAGAGCCGAATACGTTGCCCTGTGCGACACATGCCAACGGGTGAAGGCCGAACATCAAAGACCCGCTAGATTGTTGCAACCCTTGAAGGTACCCGAGTGGAAGTGGGAGGACATCAGTATGCATTTCATCGTCGGATTACCACGTACTCAGTCGGGTTACGACTCCATCTGGGTTATCATGGACCGATTGACGAAAACCGCCCATATTCTCCCTGTAAGGGCCAAGTACAACGTTGATAAATTAGCCGAGTTGTACATGGAGCAGATCGTGTGCCATCATGGAGTCCGTAGGAGGATAGTCTCGGATCGAGGTTCTCAGTTTACCTCTAGATTTTGGAGGAAGCTGCAGAAAGCTATGGGTACACGACTGGATTTTAGCTCCGCCCATCACCCACAAAACCGATGGACAAACTGAAAGGACAAACCAAGTTTTGGAAGACATTTTGAGAGCTTGCGCATTGAAACGTGGGCGTAGATGTGATAGGAGTTTACCGTACGCTGAATTCTCCTATAACAACAGCTATCAACCTAGCTTGAAAAATGTCGCCTTTCGAAGCATTGTACGGTAGACGGTGTAGAACACTGCTGTTCTGGAACGAGACCGGAGAGAACCAGGTGTTTGGACCTGAAGTGCTACAAGAAGCTGAAAAGCAAGTCCAAACGATATGGGAGAACTTAAAGGCTGCTCTGTCACGACAGAAAGGCTATGCAGACAATAGGCGAAGGAAGTTGACTTTCGAAATAGGAGACTTCGTATACCTTAAGGTATCGCCTATCCGTGGCCAACAACGTTTCAACGTCAAAGGCAAGCTAGCACCTCGCTACATCGGACCATTTAAGATTTTGCACAAGTGAGGAGAAGTAGACTATCAACTAGAGCTCCCAACATATCTCTCCGACGTACATGACGTGTTTCATATATCCCAGCTCAAGAAGTGCTTGAGAGTACCAGAGGAGCAAATACCAATGGAAGAGCTTGAACTTCAAGAGAACCTGACTTACACGGAGCACCCTGTCCGAATTTTGGGCGTAAAGGAAAGCGTCACCAGGAACAAAGTGATCCGATAGTGCAAGGTACAATGGAGCCATCACACCGAAGCTGAAGCCACATGGGAGCGTGAAGAAGACATCAAGGCAGAATTTCCTCATCTATTCTCTACCAACGAATCTCGAGGGCGAGATTCAATTTAAGGGGGGTAGATTTGTGACACTTTCATTTCTGGTTTCTGCATGTATTCATGTTTCATGTAGAGAAAACATTTTAAAGGAAGTAGGAACAGAGAAAGAATTAAACAGATAGCCATAAAGAGCTGAATCCAGTTCACAGAGAGCGCCGAAGATAACTCCCGCGGTCGCTGGCCACGTGGCGTGTTCGGAGCTCATCCCTGCAATGTGGGGAGAGGTCCGCCACTAAACTGGCTACGTGGCAGGCTCGAGGCTCATCTCCGCAAAGGGGGAGAGGTCCGACCCTGTGGGACACGTGTTGCCCCCAGAGCTAGCCTCTGCGGAGAAGCAAAGGCAGTTCCGCAGGACACGTGTCACCTTCGGAGCTAGTCACCGCGGAAATCAGAGGACCCGTCACGCGGGATACGTGTCAATCTCGGAGCTCACCTCCGAGAGGTCCGGTTCTATTGGACATATGTCGCCACAGGAGCTTATCTCCGGGAGGTCCGACACTGTTGGACACGTGTTAACCTCAGAGCTCGTCTCTGAGAAGAAAGGAAGTCCGACGCTACTTGACGCGGGGCATTCATGGAGCTACCTCCGGAGAGAGGGATGGTCCGGCACTGACACGTGGCGTGCGCAGAGCCGCCTCCGAATAGAGAGGAGGTACCGACCGCCAGGATACGTGGCGCACGCGGAGCCCACCTCCGAAGGAGAGGGAGGTCTCGCTCGCTTGACACACGGCACAACCGGAGCTTGTCTCTGCGGAAAGGGAGATACCAGGCCCCGGTGGACACGTGGAGCTTCCGGAGCTCATCACCGTGGAGGTAACGAGTTCTGGAGCGATGTTTGGATTCTGTACGCGTAGAAATACCGTTACGGAGGAGAAACCGACCGGAATTCCACAAATGTTACCACACCAAATCAACTAAAGATAAGTGGTTAAGATTCAACGACGATCTGAATAGGACTCTTATTCGAAATACAATCAGATTAGGACTCTTCTTCTCCCGATTATAAATAGAACCCAGAACCCTTGGCCGAAAACCACAAACTTCCTTTCCAACTCCTGAGCCGACGACTTAGAGCCCTAGCCCCCAACTCGCCGAGTAAGCCCATCGCCATAGTTCAGTCGAGAAGGATCGCCGGAAGGGATCCCAACGATCTGTCTGATCCGAGAAGGACCCCGAGACCAAGAAGAACGTAAGGTAGGTCTCCAATACCACCTTACGACATCGTCGTGCTTTCTTTGCATCTGTTCTTCGATTCCTTTCGAACAGAAACTTTCTCATGGACAGATCACTTGTTGATCGGGTTATCTAAAGACAAGGTCATCGCCACGTCCACATTTGATCCGAACACCTCTGTTCATCATAAAACCATGCAAGAACACGTACAAACCAACCTAATAAAACCAAACCATAACCAAAACCAAACCAAAACCAAACCATAACCAAAAACCATAACCATCCCAAAATCCATCCCAACTAATCATGTGAGCTGTCCAGGCGCTCGTGACCGTAACCTCGGCTATCATGATAGTTTAAGACTCTGTAGAGTTTTTGACACTTTACCCACAAGTTTGTTATTTTGTGACCTGTCGGCGACTGCAGAACCTCCATTATACCAGTACACAACCATCGGTGTATGGCCAAGAGATCACAAAATAGCCTTTACAAAGGGTTTACTAGATGTATGAACTCACTAAGATTTCACCGGCACACTAGAATCTCCAATTCTCCCACCCACGGGCCCCCTCTTGTGCCTTGCAGTTCCCAGGGCAGTCCTCTCTCGACTCCAATTCCCCGCGCCTTCCACGGTCCATAACAATCTAGTAACTTACCTAATTACTCAGCTAAGCCGCACCCATACTTGGCCTTGTGGTGGCACTGTTATCCTGGCATGGCTGGCATGAACCGGTCCTTAGATCTACGGCAAGTAACCACCATCTCATGCTACCTCATTCACAAACCCAGGCTTGCCTAGATCTCCCTCCGATTCACGTTCATTAACAACATCAGTTTCTCATTATCGTTATGAGTGCAGTTAGCTGGACACATCTATCTCGCTTCCCGTATCCCATGGACTAAGCGAAGCATAAAAGCAAAAACCATACCCGACTCATAAACTTCCCTGGCGACAAGGGTGGTTTAACCAAAACTAGTAAATTCCTATAAAAGGGTTTCCCATCATGTTTGACTCAAGCACACACACCTTTTCACAAACAAAACAGTTTTCCAAAACATAGGATCAATATGTCAAGGGCACTTGCCATGTTCTTGCGGTTCCGGTTGCTCTTGGATCTCGTAACCTTGTTGTTGCAGCTTGTCGTAGACAGCTCCCTGAGCTTTTCCTTCTATACGCGATCACGCACATACAAGATTCACAGCAATCAATACCATGCACAAACTTTAACCAGATGCGATGATGCATATGCATGCAAATCCTAGATGCAGTTTTTATTAGATCGGTTTGTACGTGTTTTTGCATGGCTTGCATGGGTTTTTCGATGAACAGAGGTGTTCGGATCAAATGTGGATGTGGCGATGATCATGACTTTAGATCAAACCGATCAACATGTGATCTGTCCAAGAAAAAGCTTCTGTTCGAAAGGATCGAAGAGAACAGATGCAAAGAAAATGCGATGATGTCGTAATATGGTATTGGAGACCTACCTTACGTTCTTCTGGGTCTCGGGGTCCTTCTCCTAGCAAGACAGATCGTGGGGCTCTCTTCCGGCGATCTCTGGCGACTGAACTCCGGCCAAGGGATTTACTCGGCGAGCTGGGGCTAGGGCTCTAAGTTGTCGGCTCAGGAGGTGGAAAAGAAGTTTGTGGTTGCGGCCAAAGGTTTTGGGTTCTATTTATAAGAGGAAAACAGAGAGTCCTCCTCTGATCAGAATTCGAATAAGAGTCCTATTAAAATTGTTTTTGGATCTTAACAACTTACCTTAATCTGATTCGGTGCGGTTACATTGTGGAAATCGTGTCGGTTTCCTCAATACCGAGGATTCCCACGCGTACAGAAGAAAAACCGTTTCAGAATCGTGTCCTTCCGTGGTGATAAGCTCCGGAGGCTCCACGTGTCCAGCGGGGGCCTGGTCTCCTTTTTCCGCAGAGACGAGCTCCGGTTGTGCCGCGTGTCAGGCGGGCGAGACCTCCCTCTTCTTTATAGGTGAGCTCCGCGTGCACCACGGGTCCTAGCGGGCAGGACCTCCCTCTCCCTCAGAGGTGAGCTCCACGTGCGCCACGTGTCTGGTGGGTTGGTACCTCCTCTCTCAACAGAGGAGAGCTCCACGAACGCCACGTGTCAGTTCTAGACCTCCTCCTCTCTTCGGAGGTGGGCTCCGAGTGTGCCATGTGTCAAATTCCGGACCTCCCCTCTCTTTGGAGGTGGCTCCGGATGTGCCATGTGTCCTAACAGCGCCAGAGTTCCTTTCTTCTCAGAGATGAGCTCCAAGATTGACACGTGTCCAATAGTGTCGGACCTCCTGAAGGTGAGCTTCGGAGGTGATATGTGTCCGGTAGTGTCGTACCTCCCGGAGCTGAGCTCCGGAGGTGACACGTGTCCAATAGGACCGGACCTCTCGGAGATGAGTTCCAAGAGCCACACGGGTCCCGCGTGGCTGGTCCTCTCTTTTTTCCGGTGACTAGCTCCGCAGCCGACACGTGTCCTACGGGACTGGCCTCGCTCCTCTGTAGAGGCTAGCTCCAAGGTCAAAACTTGTCCAATGGAGGTCGGACCTCTCCCCCTTTGCGGGGATGAGCCCGGAGCCTGCCACATAGTCAGTTTAGCAGCGGACCTCTCCCCTTTGCGGAGATGAGCTCCGAACGCGCCACGTGGCCTAGCGGCCCACGGAAGTTGTCTTTGGCGCTCTCTGTAAACTGGAATTGGCTCCTTTTGACTATCTTTTTTATTCTTTCTCTGTTTCAATTTATTTTAAAGATGTTTTTCTACATGAAACATGAATACATGCAGAACCCGAAAAGGAGGGTGTCACAAATCTGCCCCCCTTAAATTGAATCTCGCCCTCAAGATTCGATAGTAGAGAATAGATGAGGGAATTCTGTGTTGATGTCTTCTTCACGCTCCCATGTGGCTTCAGCTTCTGTGTGATGGCTCCATTGTACCTTGCACCAATGGATCACTTTGTTCCTCGTGACCCTTTCCATTACGTCCAAAATTCGGACAGGGTGCTCTGCATAGGTTAGATCCTCTTGAAGTTCAAGCTCTTCCATCGGTACTTGCTCCTCTGGTACTCTCAAGCACTTCTTGAGCTGGGATACATGAAACACGTCGTGCACGTCGTAGAGGTACGTCGGGAGCTGTAGTTGATAGGCTAATTCTCCTCGCTTGTCCAAAATATTAAATGGTCCGATGTAGCGAGGTGCTAGCTTGCCTTTGACGTTGAAACGTCGTTGGTCACGGATAGGCAATACCTTAAGGTATATGAAGTCTCCTACTTTGAAAGTCAACTTCCTTCACCTATTGTCCGCATAGCCTTTCTATCGTGACCGAGCTGTGACACCCTTATTTTTGGTTTCTGCACGTATTCATGTTTCATGTAGAGAAAATATTTTAAAAGAAGTGGGAACAGAGAAAAATATCAAAAAGATAGGCAATAAGAGCCGAATCCAGTTCCCAGAGAGCGCCGAAGACAACTCCCGCGGCCCGCTGGCCACGTGGCGTGTTCGGAGCTCATCCCGGTGAAGTGGGGAGAGGTCCGCCGCTAAAATGGCTACGTGGCAGGCTCGGGGCCCATCTCCGCAAAGGGGGAGAGGTCTGACCCTGTGGGACACGGGTTGCCCCCGGAGCTAGCCTCTGCGGAGAAACGAAGGCAGTTCCGCAGGACACATGTCACCCTCGGATCTAGTCACCACGGAAATCAGAGGACCAGTCGCGCGGGATACGTGTCGATCTCGGAGCTCACCTCCGAGAGGTCCGATCCTATTGAACACGTGTCACCACCGGAGCTTATCTCCGGGAGGTCCGTCACTGTTGGACACGTGTCTACTTCAGAGCTCGTCTATGAGTAGAAAGGGAGTGCGGCACTGTTAGGACACATGGCACCCCCGGTGCCACTTCCGAATAAGAGAGGAGGTTCCGACCGCCAGGATACGTGGCGCAAGCGGAGCTCACCTCCAAAGGAGAAGGGAGGTCTCACTCGCTTGACACGCGGCACAACCGGAGCTCGTCTCTGCGGAAAGGGAGAGACCAGGCCCCGGTGGACACGTGGAGCTTCCGGAGGTCATCACCTCGGAGGTAACGAGTTCTGGAACGGTTTTTGGATTGTGTACGCATAGAAATACCGGTACGGAGGAGAAACCGACCTGAATTCCACACTGTTACCGCACCAAATCAACTAAAGATAAGTCATAACGATTCAACGACAATCTGAATAGAACTCTTATTCGATGTCCAATCAGATTAGGACTCTTCTTCTCCCGATTATAAATAGAAACCAGAACCCTTTGCCGAACCCACGAACTTCTTTTCCACCTCCTGAGCCGACGACTTAGAGCCCCAGCCTCCAACTCGCCAAAGTAAACCCATCGCCAGAGTTCAGTCAAGGAAGATCGCTAGAAGAGAGTCCCAACGATCTGTCTTGATCAGAGAAGGACCCCGAGACCAAGGAGAACGTAAGGTAGGCCTCCGATATCACCTTGCGACATCATCGTGTTTTCTTTGCATCTGTTCTTCGACTCCTTTTGAACATAAGCTTTCTCGTGGACAGATCACTTGTTGATCTGGTTGATCTAAAAGACAAGATCATCGTCACATCCACATCTGATCCGAACACCTCTGTTCATCATAAAACCATGCAAGAACACGTACAAACCGATATAATAAAAATGATTATAGGATAGCATACATATGCATCATCGCATCTAGTTAAAGTTTGTGCATGATATTGATTGCTGTGGATCTTGTATGTGCGTGATCCTGTATGGAAGGACAAGCTCAGGAAGCTGTCTACGACGAGCTGCAACAACAAGGTTTCGAGATCCAAGAGCAACCGGAACCGCAAGAACAAGGCAAGTGCCCCTTGACCATATTGATCCTATGTTTTGGAAAAACCTGTTTTGTTTTGCGAAAAGGTGTGTGTGCTGAGTCAAACATGATGGGAAACCCTTTTATAGGAGTTTACTAGTTTTGGTTAAACCACACTTGTCGCCAAGGAAGTTTATGAGTCGGGTATGGTTTTTACTTTTAGGTTTCGCTGAGTCCATAGGATTGTGAAGCGAGATAGATGTGTCTAGCTAAGTGCACTCATAATGATAATGAGAAACTGATGTTGTTAATGAACATGGATCAGAGCGAGATCTAGGCAAGACTGGGTTTGTGAATGAGGTAGCATGAGATGGTGGTTTACTTGCCGTAGATCTAAGGACCGGTTCATGCGAGCACATGCCAGGATAACAGTGCCACCACAAGGCCAAGTATGGGTGAGGCTTAGCTGAGTAATTAGGTAAGTTGCTAGATTGTTATGGACCGTGGAAGGCGTGGGGATTGGGAGTCGAGTGAGGACTACCCTGGGAACTGCATGGCACAAGAGGGGGCCTGTAGGTGGGAGAATTGGAGATTCTAGCCTGCCGGTGAAACCTTAGTGAGTCCATACATCTTGTAGCCCCTTTGTAAAGGCTATTTTGTGATCTCTTGGCCATACACCGACGGTTGTGTACTGGTATAATGGAGGTTCTGCAGTCGCCGACAGGTGACGAAATCACAAATTTGTGGGTAAAGAGGTGCAAACTCTACAGAGTCTAAAACTATCATGATAGCCGAGCTTACGGTCACGAGCGCCTGGCCAACTTCCATGATTAGTTGGGATGGTTATTGGATATGGTTATTGAACACGTGTCACCACCGGAGCTTATCTCCGGGAGGTCCGTCACTGTTGGACACGTGTCTACTTCAGAGCTCGTCTATGAGTAGAAAGGGAGTGCGGCACTGTTAGGACACATGGCACCCCCGGTGCCACTTCCGAATAAGAGAGGAGGTTCCGACCGCCAGGATACGTGGCGCAAGCGGAGCTCACCTCCAAAGGAGAAGGGAGGTCTCACTCGCTTGACACGCGGCACAACCGGAGCTCGTCTCTGCGGAAAGGGAGAGACCAGGCCCCGGTGGACACGTGGAGCTTCCGGAGGTCATCACCTCGGAGGTAACGAGTTCTGGAACGGTTTTTGGATTGTGTACGCATAGAAATACCGGTACGGAGGAGAAACCGACCTGAATTCCACACTGTTACCGCACCAAATCAACTAAAGATAAGTCATAACGATTCAACGACAATCTGAATAGAACTCTTATTCGATGTCCAATCAGATTAGGACTCTTCTTCTCCCGATTATAAATAGAAACCAGAACCCTTTGCCGAACCCACGAACTTCTTTTCCACCTCCTGAGCCGACGACTTAGAGCCCCAGCCTCCAACTCGCCAAAGTAAACCCATCGCCAGAGTTCAGTCAAGGAAGATCGCCAGAAGAGAGTCCCAACGATCTGTCTTGATCAGAGAAGGACCCCGAGACCAAGGAGAACGTAAGGTAGGCCTCCGATATCACCTTGCGACATCATCGTGTTTTCTTTGCATCTGTTCTTCGACTCCTTTTGAACATAAGCTTTCTCGTGGACAGATCACTTGTTGATCTGGTTGATCTAAAAGACAAGATCATCGTCACATCCACATCTGATCCGAACACCTCTGTTCATCATAAAACCATGCAAGAACACGTACAAACCGATATAATAAAAATGATTATAGGATAGCATACATATGCATCATCGCATCTAGTTAAAGTTTGTGCATGATATTGATTGCTGTGGATCTTGTATGTGCGTGATCCTGTATGGAAGGACAAGCTCAGGAAGCTGTCTACGACGAGCTGCAACAACAAGGTTTCGAGATCCAAGAGCAACCGGAACCGCAAGAACAAGGCAAGTGCCCCTTGACCATATTGATCCTATGTTTTGGAAAAACCTGTTTTGTTTTGCGAAAAGGTGTGTGTGCTGAGTCAAACATGATGGGAAACCCTTTTATAGGAGTTTACTAGTTTTGGTTAAACCACACTTGTCGCCAAGGAAGTTTATGAGTCGGGTATGGTTTTTACTTTTAGGTTTCGCTGAGTCCATAGGATTGTGAAGCGAGATAGATGTGTCTAGCTAAGTGCACTCATAATGATAATGAGAAACTGATGTTGTTAATGAACATGGATCAGAGCGAGATCTAGGCAAGACTGGGTTTGTAAATGAGGTAGCATGAGATGGTGGTTTACTTGCCGTAGATCTAAGGACCGGTTCATGCGAGCACATGCCAGGATAACAGTGCCACCACAAGGCCAAGTATGGGTGAGGCTTAGCTGAGTAATTAGGTAAGTTGCTAGATTGTTATGGACCGTGGAAGGCATGGGGATTGGGAGTCGAGTGAGGACTACCCTGGGAACTGCATGGCACAAGAGGGGGCCTGTAGGTGGGAGAATTGGAGATTCTAGCCTGCCGGTGAAACCTTAGTGAGTCCATACATCTTGTAGCCCCTTTGTAAAGGCTATTTTGTGATCTCTTGGCCATACACCGACGGTTGTGTACTGGTATAATGGAGGTTCTGCAGTCGCCGACAGGTGACGAAATCACAAATTTGTGGGTAAAGAGGTGCAAACTCTACAGAGTCTAAAACTATCATGATAGCCGAGCTTACGGTCACGAGCGCCTGGCCAACTTCCATGATTAGTTGGGATGGTTATTGGATATGGTTATTGAACACGTGTCACCACCGGAGCTTATCTCCGGGAGGTCCGTCACTGTTGGACACGTGTCTACTTCAGAGCTCGTCTATGAGTAGAAAGGGAGTGCGGCACTGTTAGGACACATGGCACCCCCGGTGCCACTTCCGAATAAGAGAGGAGGTTCCGACCGCCAGGATACGTGGCGCAAGCGGAGCTCACCTCCAAAGGAGAAGGGAGGTCTCACTCGCTTGACACGCGGCACAACCGGAGCTCGTCTCTGCGGAAAGGGAGAGACCAGGCCCCGGTGGACACGTGGAGCTTCCGGAGGTCATCACCTCGGAGGTAACGAGTTCTGGAACGGTTTTTGGATTGTGTACGCATAGAAATACCGGTACGGAGGAGAAACCGACCTGAATTCCACACTGTTACCGCACCAAATCAACTAAAGATAAGTCATAACGATTCAACGACAATCTGAATAGAACTCTTATTCGATGTCCAATCAGATTAGGACTCTTCTTCTCCCGATTATAAATAGAAACCAGAACCCTTTGCCGAACCCACGAACTTCTTTTCCACCTCCTGAGCCGACGACTTAGAGCCCCAGCCTCCAACTCGCCAAAGTAAACCCATCGCCAGAGTTCAGTCAAGGAAGATCGCCAGAAGAGAGTCCCAACGATCTGTCTTGATCAGAGAAGGACCCCGAGACCAAGGAGAACGTAAGGTAGGCCTCCGATATCACCTTGCGACATCATCGTGTTTTCTTTGCATCTGTTCTTCGACTCCTTTTGAACATAAGCTTTCTCGTGGACAGATCACTTGTTGATCTGGTTGATCTAAAAGACAAGATCATCGTCACATCCACATCTGATCCGAACACCTCTGTTCATCATAAAACCATGCAAGAACACGTACAAACCGATATAATAAAAATGATTATAGGATAGCATACATATGCATCATCGCATCTAGTTAAAGTTTGTGCATGATATTGATTGCTGTGGATCTTGTATGTGCGTGATCCTGTATGGAAGGACAAGCTCAGGAAGCTGTCTACGACGAGCTGCAACAACAAGGTTTCGAGATCCAAGAGCAACCGGAACCGCAAGAACAAGGCAAGTGCCCCTTGACCATATTGATCCTATGTTTTGGAAAAACCTGTTTTGTTTTGCGAAAAGGTGTGTGTGCTGAGTCAAACATGATGGGAAACCCTTTTATAGGAGTTTACTAGTTTTGGTTAAACCACACTTGTCGCCAAGGAAGTTTATGAGTCGGGTATGGTTTTTACTTTTAGGTTTCGCTGAGTCCATAGGATTGTGAAGCGAGATAGATGTGTCTAGCTAAGTGCACTCATAATGATAATGAGAAACTGATGTTGTTAATGAACATGGATCAGAGCGAGATCTAGGCAAGACTGGGTTTGTGAATGAGGTAGCATGAGATGGTGGTTTACTTGCCGTAGATCTAAGGACCGGTTCATGCGAGCACATGCCAGGATAACAGTGCCACCACAAGGCCAAGTATGGGTGAGGCTTAGCTGAGTAATTAGGTAAGTTGCTAGATTGTTATGGACCGTGGAAGGCGTGGGGATTGGGAGTCGAGTGAGGACTACCCTGGGAACTGCATGGCACAAGAGGGGGCCTGTAG
The DNA here is from genome assembly GCA_030760725.1 of Neostapfia colusana. Taxonomy (NCBI): domain Eukaryota; kingdom Viridiplantae; phylum Streptophyta; class Magnoliopsida; order Poales; family Poaceae; genus Neostapfia; species Neostapfia colusana. Next base: position 29,091,523 of record JASWHV010000005.1, on the reverse strand, counting down.
GTGGGAGAATTGGAGATTCTAGCCTGCCGGTGAAACCTTAGTGAGTCCATACATCTTGTAGCCCCTTTGTAAAGGCTATTTTGTGATCTCTTGGCCATACACCGACGGTTGTGTACTGGTATAATGGAGGTTCTGCAGTCGCCGACAGGTGACGAAATCACAAATTTGTGGGTAAAGAGGTGCAAACTCTACAGAGTCTAAAACTATCATGATAGCCGAGCTTACGGTCACGAGCGTCTGGCCAACTTCCATGATTAGTTGGGATGGTTATTGGATATGGTTATTAGTTATGGTTTTGGATGGTTTGGTTTTTGGGACTGTTGAGTCCGGGTGATAAGATGGGTTGCATGACTGTTGAGTCATGGCAACAAGGTTGGTCTCGGTGGGAGATGAAGTTGTTTATGAGGTGAAATGGTAGCGAATACGAGGAGGTATTTGTGAGCAAGAATAAGGTTGAATGTTGTCTGGTTGTGACATGGAAGGTAATGAACATAATGGAGGTATGGTTGGTATTTTAATACATGTTGGGATTACGTTCACTTAAAGATGAGTTGCTGTTTTATCATGGTTTTGATAAATAACTTTGCTTTCTGCAATGAGCCTTTTTATACCTACCTTGTTATGAGCTACATATCATATTTTCCCACACTTGGTGAGTACATCATTGTACTCAAACTTGCATTATTTCATCATAAGCAACAGGAGAAGATTTTTATGAAGACAAAGTGGAGCATTAGGCGTGTAAATCTGTTCTCAACCTTGCCTCTGGGGATAGAGTAGAGATGGAGCCATTGCTGCCTAGAATTGCTTCCGTATTAGTTAAATTGCTTCCGCATTAGTTAGAAGACTTCCGCTGCATAGAAATAAGATTTCCGCTGTTAGATTAAGACTTCCGCTGAGAACATGAGTCCAAGACTCATGAAACATTGTAATAAACTCTATTATTCATGGTTATATATATTCTGAATTCAGTTTGTGGAACATATGTGTATGTGTGATGAACATCCTGTGCATACATATGCATCAGTTCTCGGTTCCGTGGTTTTCCATAGAATTGAAGGTGTCACAGACTGGTATCAGAGCCATGGTTGATGGTAGATTACACACCTAGATACAATCACAGATCGGTACCAGAGCCATGGTTGATGGTAGGTTACACACTTAAATACATCAGATATTGGTATCCGTCACAGATTGGTAGCTAAGCCACTCTGACCATAGGGTGCAAGCCTAGGGTGCTTATATTGGCCTTGAAACTACCTTGACATAGGATACAAGCCTAGGAGAAGCCATAGTTGGATCACAAAATTTGCAACACCCTAAGCTATATAGGACCCCCATTGAACAAAGCCTTGAATAGGAGTTGTGTGAGCCCTTGTGATGATTGTTTGTGATTATACGCTTAGTGGGAGTTGTGGGACGTCTCAAAGCGTTGTCCATATCCACACATAAGTAGAAAGAGGTGTGAGATGCCTCGACACTTGTTCACATCCTCGTATAGGCTAATATATATAGTCCAACCTACCTTGATGCATATAGTTTAGGGGATCTACCTAACCTTCAAACCTTCTATTCTACTTCGATCTCTCACACAGATGGTGAGAGGAAACGCCGGCCGAAGGAACGTCCGTGACAACCAAGAGGATGGCCACGATGAAGTTCCTGTTAACCCCGGAGCTGGTGAGAACCACCTGGAACGGTTGATGGCCATACAAAACCAACTTTTGCAAACCATGATCCAAACTTTGGGTCAGTTGCAGGCCAACAACAACAACCCCGTTCCGGCACCACCGCCACCACCACCGCCGGCTCATAACAGGCTGAGAGAGTTCATGAGGACTCGACCACCCACCTTTGCTCAAGCTAACGACCCCATGGAGGCTGACGACTGGTTGAAATCCATGGAGAAGAAGCTTGCCATAGTGCAGTGCAATGACCGAGAGAAGGTTCTTTTTGCGTCGCACCAACTTATGGGAGCTGCTACTGACTGGTGGGATGCCCTAAGCAACGCTCATGTCGACCCGAAGATGGTCACTTGGACTGAGTTCAAGGAAAGTTTCCTCTCTCATTGCATCTCTGCTGGTGTAATGATGCTCATAAGACAGGAGTTTGAAGGTCTCCGCCAAGGACAGAGAAGCGTGAATGAGTATCTCAACAAGTTCACACAACTGTCCCGGTATGCCCCCGAAGATGTCAACTCAGACCAGAGGAAGCAATACCTGTTCATGAGAGTGCTGAACAATGAGATTCAGGTTCAGCTCCTCAACAATGACTACGCATGCTTTCAGAAGCTGGTTGACAAGGCTATAGTAGTCGAAAGCAAGATCTGAGAGATCGAGCGAGATTGCAAGAGGAAGATGCCATATCAGCCTCAAGGGAGCAACGTACGACATCGGTACATGCCCCCAGCTGCCCCGCAGTATAGATCGACCGCTCCTGCATACCGCCCTAGTCAGCCACCACAGCAACGACCCATTGCACCAGCACCTCGTGTGCCCATGCCTCCTGTGCCCCGACCTAGCATGGGCGCTCCTGTTCAAAACCCCCGCCCCAACGTACCTGCTGCCGTAGGCAACAGGGCATGCTTTGCATGCGGGGAAACAGGACACTTCGTGAACCAGTGCCCGAGGAGAGGCCTGGACAGCAAGGCAACGTGCCCAAGCAGAACCCGCGACCAAACGGAGGGGACAATCAAGGAAACCGTGGACAGAAGAACTATGCTCGCGGCAACGTGAACCATGTCTCTGCTGAGGAAGCTCAACAGGCTGAGGACGTCGTAATTGGTATGTTCCTTGCCAACTCCAACCCAGCCACCATCTTATTTTATTCTGGAGCATCACATTCCTTCATATCATCCAAGTATGTTGCCAAGCATAATCTACCCATATCACACCTAAAATGTGCTATGTTAGTTAATTCTCCCGGTGGAGAGATGAGGACTAATATAGTATGTCAGAAAATAATCCTTAAAATAAGGGAGGTAGACTTCCTTGCCAACCTTATTGTCTTGGATTCCCAAGGGATTGACATAATACTAGGGATGGATTGGTTAAGCAAGCACAACGGGGTAATCCAATGTGCTGAAAGAAGCGTGCAGTTGACAAATAAGCACGGTATTCGCATCGAGTTTGAGTCAGCACAACAAACAACCGAAAGGGCAATTTTGAACCACATCGAAGGAGAAACATTGGACAGCATTCCAGTGGTTCAAGAATTCTCGGACGTATTTCCAGAGGAGCTTCCAGGTATGCCCCCTGATCGGGACATTGAGTTTGCCATTGATTTGGTACCAGGAACTGCACCCATAGCAAAGAGACTCTATAGGATGCCCGTCAATGAACTAGTAGAACTCAAGAAGCAAATTCGGGAGCAGTTGGAGAAGGGTTTTATACGTCCAAGCTCGTCACCATGGGGAGCTCCTGTGCTCTTTGTGGACAAGAAGGATGGGACCCAAAGGATGTGCGTGGACTATAGGTCTCTCAACGAGGTAACAATCAAGAACAAATACCCTCTGCCCCGTATAGAGGACCTATTCGACCAAATGAAAGGAGCCCGAGTGTTCTCCAAGATTGATCTTCGGTCGGGATACTTCCAACTGAAGATAAAGCCCTCCGATATACCCAAGACTGCCTTTCGAACACGGTATGGTTCGTATTAATATACCGTCATGTCGTTTGGGTTAACAAATGCACCCTCATACTTCATGTACCTTATGAACAAGGTTTTCATGGAGTACTTGGATAAGTTCATCGTGGTTTTCATCGACGACATTATGGTGTATTCGAAAAGTGAGGAGGAGCATGAAAAACATCTGAAATTGACCTTGCAGAAAATGCATGAGCATCAATTATATGCCAAGCTTAACAAGTGTCAATTTTGGCTAAAGAAAACATCGTTCGTAGGCCACATTATCTCTGAAGAAGGGGTATCTGTTGATCCCGGAAAAGTGAGAGCTTTTCTGAAGTGGGACCAACCGCAAAACATGAGGGATATTCGGAGTTTTCTTGGGATGGCTGGATACTATCGACGCTTCATTAAGGACTTCTCTAAGATAGCAATGTCGGTACCTGAGATATGGGGTACCCCCGCGCACATGGGAAAATGCCTAAGGAACTCGCCCTTCTCCGCAGGGTGAGCTCCGAAGGTGCCACGCGTCCGGCGGGGCCGGACCTCCCTCTCCTCAGAGGAGAGCTCCAGGCCCGCCATGTGGCATACAGAAGCCGGACCTCCCCCTCCGCGGGAGAGAGGTCCGAAGGCGCCACGCGTCCAGCGGGGCCGGACCTCCCTCTCCTCAGAGGAGAGCTCCGGGCCCGCCACATGGCCGACAGAAGCCGAGCCTCCCCCTCCGCGGGGAGAGGTCCGGAGGCTCCACGTGCCCCGCAGGCCGGACCCTCTTCTCCTCTGAGAAGGGGTCCGGGCCCGCCACGTGGCCAGGAGAACGGTGCTGCCTGCCCCCGAGAGATAGGCAGCGGGCGTAAAGACGCCCCATACCTTGCCCGTACAAGGTATTCAAGGCCCGCGTCTTCCCAAGACGCGGAAACGCGGAGCACGCCTCCGTCAGGCGCCGTTGCGCCCAGTCGCATCACAGACTGGCGCGCGGTGTTAGAACCTGCCAGCTAATAAACACCGCGACAAGACATCCCATGCCGCCTGCGCCTTCATCAACCACTACGACTAGCATGCGGCATGGGCAGGGCGGCAAGATGAAGACTCAGAAGCCTTCGCCCAGAGACAACTACCGGCATAACTGCAGATACGGTAGATAATAGACAATCTTCCCGGGACCACCTGTCGGGTCCCGGCTCCCCTTGTAAGCCGCCCGAGTCTTAGACTATAAAAGGCTCGGGTAGGCGACGATAGCAAGGGTTCGCACTCTGCAACTCATACGCTAGCCATACACTCCCAAGCTGTAACTCACCCCCAAGCTCAGGACTCCAGCCCTGAGCAGCAAGCAATACAGCGAGCTCCATAGCTCGCCGTGGACATAGGGTTTTACGCTCCGGCGGCCTGAACCACGTAAAACTCACCGCGTCAAGCTCTTACTAACTCATCCATCCACGCAAGCTCTCCGCAAGGGACTAGCCCCACCAAAAAAAAGAACCTCCGCGGGCTGCCCAGTGCAGGCCCGGGGGAAGTGTCGACCGAACACTTTGACATTTGGCGCGCCAGGAAGGGGGCTTTTCTCCTAGCGCGACGAGTTTCCGCCGACGAAGATGACCAAGCTTCCTTCAGCGGCAAACTCTCCTCCCCCGCGTTCACGACGAACCGTGACCAGTGGGGAGTACGTGTCGACACACTCAGGACGGAGTGTGTCGGCACAAGCTGGTAGCCAGCAGCCGACTCCGGCAACGCCGACTCCGGCGATGCAGGCTCCGACCAGTGTAAGGTCTTCTGCAGTGCTAAGCGTACACCATGGGGGTGCGCTAGCTGAAGCAAGAGCACTGCTGCGCAACCCACCTGCTGGGAATGCGCCCCATTCTGCGACCCAACAGTGGGTCCGCGAGGTGGACCGTCTCGTCGTCGCCGCCGCGAACCCTCGGTTTCGGCGAGGGCGACGCCCTGGACAACCGGCTGTGTCGCTGACGCGCACGCCCACGGTTGACGGACAAACGGCGGATTCCAGCTCCTCCAGGCTTCTGTCGACGGACCTGAGAAGGGAGCTGGAGCTGTGCCACTTGGGCCAGGATGCCCGGGTGTACCTCGAGCGACGTCGAGAAAGGCGCCGCAACCATGAGGCTGGCGACAGAATGACGTCGGCCTCGACACAACCTGGAGGGCAGGTCTTCGCCTCGCGAGCCCTGCCTCAGGCATATGCCGCGCAACATATGCCACAACCGTATGCGCCGCAAGCAGCGCCCCCTGTCTATGGTGCAGCCTTGCCCATGCCGGGATACACGGTCCCAAGTGCGAACCAAGCATTCGCAGTGCCAATACCTGCGGCAGCAGGAGCGGGATGTGCAGCTCTTGCAACCCACCTTCGCTTCGCGAGGTGGCCACGCATGTTTCGCCCGCACCTGCCTGAGAAGTACGATGGTAGCGTCAACCCGGCATAGTTCCTCCAGATCTCCTCCACCGCCGTACTTGCCGCAGGAGGGGACGAGGCTGTCAAGGCCAACTACTTCCCCGTCGCCCTGACCGGCCCAGCTCGGTCTTGGCTCATGAACCTACCTCAGGGGTCCATAACTTCCTGGGGAGAGCTCTGCCGGCAGTTCGTTGCCAACTTCGGCAGCTCCTACACCCATCCCGGCACGGAGCTTGACCTCCACGCCGTCAAGCAACAACCTGGGGAGTCGCTGCGCTCTTTCATCCAGCGGTTCTCCCAGGTACGCAACACCATCCCGCATATTCAAAGTGCTTCTGTGGTGGTGGCGTTCCGACAGGGTGTCCGGGACGAGAAAATGCTTGAGAAGCTCGCGACCAGAGAGGTCCGCGACGTCTCTGAGCTCTTCAGCCTGGCGGACAAATGCGCCAGAGCAGCTGAAGGGCGGAACTGGCACTCTCTGCCGACCTCCGAGCCAGGAGGACAACCCGGGTCCGGCGCTGCTGCCTATGGGGGTGGCAAGAAGGCCAAGAACCGGGGGAGTGGCAGGATGAAGTCATCATTCATGGCTCCCGTCGCCGCAGCAGCGACGGCTAGTGGAGCTCGGGGGCCACGTCCCGACAAAAGGCAGCGGCAGTCACCGGCCCCAGATAGTGACCAGGGCGGGCTATGCCCCGTGCATGGCGCCGGCAACCATACTGCTGCTGAGTTCTGGGATATCCAGAGGCTCGCAGAGCGCTTCCGCAAAGGAAGACAGCAGAGAGCTGAAGCACCGCCCTACCCTCAGAGGTATGGCAAGCAGAAGGTTGATGCCTGTGACACCCTCATCTCGGGTGTCAGCATATGTTCATGTTTTATGAAGAAGAAAAACATTTTTAGAAAAGATGGAACAGAGACAAGTATAAAAAAGATAGCCAATAATGCTCTCCGAGAGCACCGAAGGCAACTTCCACGGCCAGCAGACCACGTGGCATGTTCGGAGCTCATCCCCGAGACATTTGGGAGAGGTCCTCCGTTAAACTATCTACGTGGCAGGCTTGAGGGTCACCTCCGCAATTGAAAAGAGGTCCGACCCTGTGGGACACGTGCTGCCCACGGAGATAGCCTCTGCGGAAGAAGCAAAGGCATTTTTCATAGGACACGTGTCATCCACGGAGCTAGTCCTCGCGGAAATAAGAGGACCAGTCGTGGGGGATACGTGTCAATCTCGGAGCTCATCTCAGAGAAGTCTGGATCTATCGAACACGTGTCGCCACCGGAGCTTATCACCGGAAGGTCCGTCGCAGCTAAACACGTGTCGACCTCGGGGCATGTCCCTGAGGAAAGGAGAGCAGAAAGACCGGCACCCACACGTGGCGTGCGCGGAGCTCGTCTCCGAAGAAGAGGGGGGTCTCGATCGATTGACACGCGGCACAACCGGAGCTCGTCTCTGCGGATGAGGAGATACCAGGCCCGGAGGACACGTGGAGCTTCTGAAGCTCATCATCACGGAGGTAACGAGTTCTGAAGCAGCTGTTACGCGTAAGGACACCGGTATGCAACAGAAACCGATCTAAAATACAAAATGGTTACCGAAGATAAGACGTCAGGATCTAACAAAGATCTGAATAAGAATTTTATTCGGGATCCAATCAGATTAGGACTCTTCTCTTCCCGATTATAAATAGAACCCAAAACCTCTGGCCGAAACCACGAACTTCTCTTTCAACTCCTGAGCCGATGACTTAGCGCCCTAGCCCTAACTCGCCGAGCAAAACATCGCCGAAGCGCAACAAGGGAGATCATCGGAGAAGAACCGAGTGGTCTGAGGAGGACCTCGAAGTCAAGAAGAGCGTGAGGTAGGACTTCAATACCACCTTACGACATCATGGTGTTCATCTCTTGCATCTGTTCTTCAATTCCTTTGGAACAGAAGCTTTCTCGTGGGCAGATCACCTGATGATCAGTTTGATCTAAAAACAAGATCATCGCCACGACCACCTTTGATCCGAACACCTCTGTCCATGCAAGCCATGCAAGGGCACACCAATCTAATAAAAATCATAGGATAGCATGCATGAGCATCATCGCATCTAGTTTAGGGTTTGTGCATGATATTGATTGCTGTGAATTTTGTATGCACGTGAATCATACATAGCAGAACAAGCTCAGGGAGCTGTCTTCGACGGGCTGCAGCAACAAGGTTTTGAGAATCAAGAACAACCGGAATCGCAAGAACAAGGCAAGTGCTCCTTGTCACACCCGGTTTTTCCGAAGAACAACCAAGTGAATATCACATGTATGCCAGGATCATTTTCTCATACATGTGATGACAAATAGTGAAGCATCATTTATTACAAGCCAGGTGTCGAATATAAGTTAGTCTTACATAGTAAATGTCTCGATGGACAATAATAAGTTCATCACAAGTAAATAAACTAGCAGCGGAATATTATTCTTTAGGGCTCCATCACAGGCGTTGCCCGGGGGTCTTTATGAACCTAAAAACCTTCCTCGGGTCCATAATCTTGGTCATTATACACCACCTCATTATCTTGACCTGAGCAGCAATATAAACCAACAAATATGCAAGGTTGAGTACCGATGGTACTCAGCAAGTGTGGGAAAATTTTATCATGCATGGCTAGAACAAGGAGAGGTTGAACTCATGGTTAAAGCACTACGCAATTAATACCTATCACCTTAGCTTATTAAGCACCTACATTACTACACAGGTGAAATGGTCCCAATCTCCCATCCCATCATCATAATCCAATAACCATAATCATCATTTCCAATGTTAAGCTCCCTGCTTAACTTCCAAAACCATCAATCCTCTAATCATGAATAAGTCCAGGCCACTCTTGACCGTGAGCACGGCTGTCAAGACAGTTTTGACTCTGCAGAGTTTGTACCACTGTACCCACATGTAGTGATTTCATCCCCCGTTGCCGGGTGGACTAAAAGAACCTCCATTATGCCAGTGGCTACGATCCACATTCACACTTCCCAGGTGTGCAGCCAGGAGATCACTACGAAGCCTTTACAAAGGGATTCCCGACGAGCGTGGGCCCACTGAGGTTTCACCCCTAACAGCATACAAGAGGCTCCAACCCCGCTGCAGTGGCCCCCTCTTGAGCCTTGCGGTTCATATGGTAGTCCAGCTGACACCTATTCCCCGCACCATCCAACACACCCATACTACGCCGGGGATACACCTAATTAATTGGCCAAGCTGCCCCATCTCAGCATGTGGTTGGCACTGTAAAGCCGGGTTACATGCTCCATGAACCGCTCCTTAGGATCCAGGCAAGTACTAAACCCAAACCCAAGTCTCGTGCACCCAGCACACAACCAAAACATCCAACTTGCCTTGATTCCTACCTCTACATAACCCTCAATAGCTCATTCAAGAGTATGGTATAATAAACTGATGATCTCATATCCCAAATATCCCATTCTAAGCATGGCTAAGCATATGCATGTAAATAAATGACATGTCAAAATAAATCCCAACCCAAGCTACAAGGAAACAAGGTAATGCAATTCTAGGGAAACTTCCTAGCATGGGTTTCATATTTCATTTGACAATGCAAATAATTCTATCTACACATCCTAGCATAGGATCAAAGTGGTCAAGGACACTTGCCTCCTTCTTGCTGCTCTTGAAATGGGTAGTTCTGATCTTGGAAAGGGATAACTTGCTCTTGAACAGGTTCTACTTCATACCATCACACATAGCAAAAGAAAAACAACAATCATAAGACATAGTTCACACTTCTACTTCATACAAACCACACATTCACATTTATAAAAGTTCTTTACCATTATATGTGTTGTTGTTACTTTATGTGTGTTGAGTTGTGGCTTGCATGCACTTTTAACCATGTGTATATGATTCCTACTTTTGTGTCCACATATATACTTACATACTATTTATATGGGTTTCCAATAAATTTCTTATATTCAACTACTATACCTTTTTACTACCAAGTGTGTATGAAAAGTATTTTTCTTCCACATATGTGCCTTCATAATTTCTACCAACCCTAAACTGAACTCTTTGGATTTTAAAAACTCCATTTATCATTTACTAGTTGCTATATTTTCAGATTTATATTCCTATGCATAATTGTGTATTTTATTATGAAATTAGTAATACACATCATCTAAACAGTATAGGTTCTGGTCCTAAATAATTTAATAACATATTTTGACCTTGGCCTCTGATGTAAACTATTTTCCCTATTTTTCTATAACTATTCTTTACTTAAAAATGTGTCCCTATACTAATAAATGTGAATAATAAATGAAACAGATTCATTTCAGCCCAAAACTATATTTTTATCTCACTCCAAAGTTTTCTAAGTACTGAGAAAGTTTTTAATTAATTTTGACAATTATGTTTGTCCCACTTTTTAATTTTTAAACACTAGTTACATATTCAATTTTCTAAATTAAATACTAAACAGGGCTAAAATAATGAACTCACCCCATTACAGGGTCTATAATATTATTTTCATAATTTCCAGGGGTCTAGCTACACTTATCAGAGGTGTTTTTCCTAATTTTTATTAAGTCCAGGGGCTAAAACTGATTTTTAAATGAATTTACATGATTTTCTGGAGTTCCAGGGGCTAGATCAGAAGTTTCCGGGGCTAGCTCTTATTTCCCCAGAACCCCAGGGGGTAGCACGTAAGAATTCCAGTCTTTATAACGCGGGGCTGACGTGGACCGTCCGATTTTAAACCGACGGCTGAGATTATAACATCGAACCGGTACGCGGGGTTTTAAAGTCTACCGTGCGATTTAAAATAAACGGCGCACAAGCGGCCACGTCGCTCTGATCGAGCGCGGGCGGCGCTGCCGGCGGCGCACGGCGGCGGGAAGCGGCGATCTCGCCGGAAAGTTTCGGATCCTCGAGAATTCTGCCTAGAACTGTGATCTTATGGCATAGATCGGTAGAGGGGAGGTCAGGGATCTCACCTCGTGGGTTTTCTTGAGCTCGGGGGTCCTGGAAAGTGATCGGCGGCGAGGTCCGAGGCAAAACCACGGCGAAGCTCGTCGGCGCTGTGTTTACACCGTAAGTCTCCGAGTTTTCTGCACCTGCAAGGTTCCCCGGAGGCGGTGGATCAAGACCAGCGAGTTAGATCAGAGTTTCCGAGCTTAGATCGGCCAAAATTCACCGGCGAAGTCTCGGTGCTCACCGGAGTAAAAATCGGCGATCGCGTGGGAAAAACCGATCGGGGCTGGGGTTTTTATAGCCGGGGGAGGGCGGTGGGTCAGTTGTGATCGAGTTTGAGTCTTCTAGGACCGGAATTCGGGCAGAGGGACGCGGTTTCCAATCGGTTAAGATCGCGCGCGCGGGAGAGTCCGGGGTCGTGGGGTTGGGGATGACAGGTGGGTCCCACCTGTCTGTGAGGGATAGCGCGGGCGCGCGGCTGCGGGCTGGCGCGGGGGAAATTGGGCCGGCTGGCGGGTTTCGGCCCACTGGCCGGTTTTTTCCCGTTTTCTCTTTTTCTTTTTCCATTTCTTTTCTGTTGAGTCTAATTTGAATTCCAGTTTGAATTTGAATTTTTGCAAAACATGCAACACGTCCAAAAATTTTTAAATTCCCCTCTGAACATGGTTTAGGGTTTTGAATCAAAATTTGGGGTGTTACAGCTCTACCCCCCTTAAAAGAAATCTCGTCCTCGAGATTGGTGTTTCTAAGACAACAATTCCGGAAATTGTGCCTTGAGCTCATCTTCCCGTTCCCAGGTGGCTTCCTCTTCTGAGTGATGCTTCCACTGCACCTTGCACATCCGGATTCTCTTGTTTCTGGTGAGGCGTTCCATCGTCTCCAAAATCTTGTATGGTTGCTCGGCATAAGACAAATCCTCAGCTACATCCACTTCATTCATGGGTAACACCTCTTCAGGCGTCCTCAGACATTTCTTGAGTTGTGACACATGGAATACATCGTGCACGTCCGATAGATGAACCGGTAACTCTAGTTGGTACGCCACTTCGCCTTTCCTTTCCAAAACTTGAAAGGGTCCGATGTATTGAGGTGACAACTTCCCTTTCACCTTGAACCGACGAAGTCCTCTGATAGGGGACACCTTGAGATAAACATAGTCTCCCACGTTGAAAACGAGCTCTCTTCTTCGTACATCGGCATAGCTCTTCTGGCGTGTCTGTGCTATCCTCAAGTTGTTGCGAATCTCCCTCACCTTCGCCTCGGCTTCTTGTAGCACTTCTGGACCAAACACTTTACTTTCCCCTGTTTGGTTCCAAAATAGGGGAGTTCTGCACTTCCTTCCATACAAAGCTTCAAACGGTGACATCTTCATACTAGCTTGATAGCTGTTGTTATAGGAAAACTCCGCATACGGTAAGTTCTTGTCCCAACTTCTATTGTTTTTGAGTGCACATGCCCTTAACATATCTTCAAGGATCTGATTGGTTCTATCCGTCTGCCCGTCAGTTTGGGGATGATAGGCAGAGCTGAAGTTCAGATGGGTTCCCATGGTTTCATGCAACTTCTGCCAAAACCTCGAGGTGAACTGTGTCCCTCGGTCCGACACTATCTTCTTTGGCACTCCATGGTAACACACAATCCTTGACATGTACAATTCTGCCAATTTGGATCCGCTGTAGCTTTCTTTCACAGGGATGAAATGAGCTACCTTGGTTAGCCTATCAATAATGACCCATATTGAATCATACCCGGATTGGGTCCTAGGCAATCCCACGACAAAATCCATGCTGATTTCTTCCCACTTCCATTCAGGCACTTTGAGTGGTTGCAACAATCCCGCGGGTCATTGATGTTCTGCTTTCACCAACTGACATGTGTCACATAGGGCAACATGTTCCGCGACATCTCGCTTCATGCCATACCACCAATACCTGCTCTTGAGGTCCTGGTACATCTTCGTACTCCCAGGATGAATGGAATAGTCGGAATCATGAGCCTCCTTCAAAATCAATTCACGGATCTCCTTTACTTCTGGCACACAGATCCTTTTCCCGTGCCACACCGTTCCCTGTTCATCCTCTCTAAAACCAGAAGCTTTATTTTCCTTGATGAGTTGTCTGATCTCTTGTATCTTCGCATCATTCTTTTGGCCCTCGCGTATGTCTTGCTCGAGTGTGGAGTCCACTTCCATGGCGATGGCTTCACCACTATTTACTAGACATAGATTGAGCCTTATAACCTCGTCCTTCAATTCTGCAGGCATGTCCTTCAAACTCAACTTATTGACCTGCACTTTCCGACTCAAAGCATCGGCCACGACGTTTGCTTTCCCGTGATGATAGTTGATGCCCACATCAAAGTCATTGATTAGCTCTAGCCATCTCCTTTGTCTGAGGTTGAGATCTGGCTGTGTGAATATGTACTTCAAACTCTTATGATCCGTATATATCTCTGTCCTCTTCCCCATCAAATAGTGCCGCCAAATTTTCAACGCGTGTACCACTGCAGCTAGTTCTAGGTCATGTGTAGGATAGTTCTTCTCGTGCTTCCGAAGCTGCCGGGATGCATATGCCACGACATGTCCTTCTTGCATGAGAACACATCCTAACCCATTTCCAGAGGCATCGCAGTACACTGTGAAATTCTTCTGCATATCTGGCATAACCAACACTGGGGCTGTTGTCAATCTCTTCTTTAGCTCCTGAAAGCTCGTATCGCACTGTGGCGTCCAGGTGAATGTGATTCCCTTTTCCAACAGTTTGGTGAGAGGTCTCGAGATCTTGGAGAATCCCTCAATAAACCGTCGATAGTATCCAGCCAATCCCAAAAAGCTTCGAACTTCCCCGACATTTTCAGGGGTTTTCCACTTCTGGATATCTTCGATATTGGCGGGATCTACGGAGATTCCTCCCTCCGAGATGATATGTCCTAAAAAGGGAACTCTTTTCAGCCAAAACTCACACTTGCTCAACTTGGCATATAGTTGGTGTTCTCTCAGCCTCTGTAACACCAACCTTAGATGTTTCTCATGTTCTTCTTCATCTTTGGAGAAGACGAGAATATCATCTATGAAAACCACCACAAATTTGTCCAGATATTCCATGAATACCTTGTTCATGAGGTACATGAAATATGCCGGGGCATTGGTTAGCCCGAAAGGCATGACAGTGTATTCATACAGTCCGTACCGAGATACGAAAGCTGTCTTGGGAATATCAGATTGCCTTATCTTGAGTTGGTGGTATCCCGACCTGAGATCAATTTTCGAGAACACACAAGCTCCCCTCAACTGATCAAACAAGTCTTCAATGCGGGGTAATGGGTACTTGTTCTTGATGGTTACCTCATTCAAGGCACGGTAATCCACGCATAACCTTTGGGTTCCATCTTTCTTAGGCACAAATATCACCGGAGCTCCCCATGGTGAGGAACTAGGGCGAATATACCCCTTCTCCGTCAATTCTCTCAAATGATCCTTGAGCTCTTCTAGCTGCTTGGAGTCCATTCGATAAGGTCTCTTGTATATCGGGGCTGTTCCCGGTACTAGCTCAATTGCGAATTCCACGTCACGGTCGGGAGGCATACCTGGCAACTCCTCCGGAAAAACATCTGGATATTCTCTGATAGTTCTGATTTCTTCAACTTTCACCTCCACTTGATTTAATTTGATGTCCCTCCTAGGCTCGTGTATTGTTATGAACTTTACTCTGGTGCCACTAGGGTGAGTTAGTTCCACCGTTCTGGTCGAACAATGGATGATTCCTTTATGTTTGGTCAACCAATCCATACCCAAAATAATATCTATCCCTTGTGAATCTATCACTATGAGGTTAGCCGTAAATACTACCACATTAATGTCTAGGTTCACTTTGGGACACACTTGTCTTGTCCTTATTTCTCCACCTGGAGAGTTTACGGCTAGCATATGGTTCATTTGTGTGGTTGCTAGGTCATGCTTCTTAACAAACCCTTGAGCAATGAACGAGTGGGTAGCACCAGAATCAAACAGCAGAGTTGCAAGGTGTAAATTGGCAGGAAACTTACTAACTACCACGTCGGGTGCCTCTTGTGCTTCCTCCATAGTGACATGGTTCACCCGTCCTCTCATTACATTCTGCTGTTGTGGCTGCGCAGGCTTCTTCTTTGGGCACTTATGGGCGTAGTGCCCCACTTCACCACAGCTGAAACATTGCACCCCAATCTTAGATGCTTGGCCCTTGTTGTCTTGGGGTTGGTTTGGGGGTCCTTGCACTGCTGGTCGAGGTGAATATGCGGGGGGAGGCTGCTGCACAAACTGACGTTGCGGCTGTGCTGGTGCTGCAGGAGGCCTGAAATTTGGGTTGTACCCTCTCGGTGCTGAATAGGGTACCGCAGCACGGCTCGTCTGCCCCGTAGGTTGCTGCATCAAACGTGGGCGGGTGTTGCTCCCTGAGGCTTGATGTGACCACCCAACCTTCCTTTTATTCTCATTTTCCAGGGCCTTTAGCTTCCTTTCCACCACAAATGCTCTATCCACCATCTTTTGAAAACTTTCATACTCATTTGAGGACATTGCACACTGCATTTCTGCGGTAAGCCCTTCCACGAAACAATCTTGTTTCTGCTCATCAGTCTCTATGTCCCGTGGGGCATAACGGGATAGTTGAGTAAATTTAGTGAGGTATTCCCTCACCGTCATGTTTCCCTGCTGCAGTCCCAAAAACTCCTTCCTCTCATTTTTGAGTTCACCTCTTGGGATGTAATGGTTGCGGAAGCTACGCTTGAACTCTTCCCAAGTGATGTTCTCAGGGTCATGATGGGCGGCCACGTAGGCGGTCCACCAATCAGCAGCAGGTCCATGCAATTGATGAGAGGCAAACAGCACCCTCTCATACCCTTGGCATTGTATAATCCTCATCTTACTTTCAATGGTCTTCAGCCAATCATCTGCCTCCAGAGGTTCAGCAGCACTTGCAAACTTTGGAGGTTGAGTTCCTAGAAACTCACTCAACCTTGGTTGGCGTGGTGCAGCTTGTGTAGGTGGAACTTGATGCAAGTTGGCCACCACTTGAGTCAAGTTCTGGATGAGCATGATTTTGATTCTCCAGCATTTGGTGGAGAGGATCAACTTCTTCACGGCGACCACCCCGGTCCTGGCCTCCAGAAAGATGAGGGTTGCATGCCTCATCATTGTTGTTGGCGGGGTTGGCAGCACGTCCTTTTCCTCTTCCGGCCATCTGGCAGAATCAACAAATGTTAATTTGATCCCATTTAGTATCATCTTACTACTTTCATTTATTGGTACTTTGAAGTGTTGAGGCTTTGTTAAAATTTTACGAGGGTTTATATCTCACACCAAATAAATGCACTATTATTTCCTGTGGGTTTACACACCAAAGCAAAACAATTCGAAGACGAGGTTGTGGACAATTGCTCATGGCTTCCACAACTCACGTCACACACCAAGCATTATCACACCATTAACTACGTAACGACTCGACTAATCGACCTCTTGCTAGCTAAGGGAAAGACTCTACACTACTCGTTCTCTTGAGCTGGCTCCTCGGGATCTTCCTCCTCATTTCGGCTACCTTCTGACTCTGCTTTGGGTGGGGAGGCTGCTGGTGGAGAAGTGCGACGACGCCTGATCGCTCGGCGATCCGGGGAGTCAGGAGTCCATGTATCATTCACGGTGACACACAGTTCATTCCCATCTCCTCTTTCTCTCACCTTTAAGCAAGCTCGCAGCAACGCCTCCGTTTCCTTCAGGGTGTCTCGGACATCCTGAAGCTCTTGTTGACACTCCTGCAGTCGAGTGCTGAGCATAGCAGCATCCTCCAAGCACAAGTCCATGTGCTCATGGGAAGTCCCTTGCTGCACCGGTGGGTACTTGTACTCCGTGGTACCACTCTCACGTTGGAGGACATACATGTACTCAGTTTTGTCCAAGTGGCGACGATAGATGTGACTCTGGCAGGTGATGGCCTCCCAGGTGACATCTTTCTCCGCGTCAACTTGTGTTGCTCGACAAGCTGGAGAGTGGTGAATCTTAAGCAGCTGATTCTCATGTATAATCCTCATCTCCGAACTCCATTCTTCCCTCTTCTCACGGATGGTCCTGGTGGAGTTATAGTGGATGATGAGCTTGCCCGTATTGCCGGCGGCTTCGAGCATACGCCGAAGACGGCGCAATTGTAACAGCCCTAACTTTTGTAAAGATTGATTTCAACTTATGAAACAAAGTTAAGGCGATCAAAGGCTATAATTGTTTCACATGAAATGACAAACACACAAATGGACATGTGAGAGAGTTAAAAATTTCCTCTAGCCCATGCTCAACACATGTTAACCTAGGAGAAAGAATTAGACTTCCAAAAACTCTAACTCATGTGCACCTTCTCTATGAGTAGAGTGGAGGAAATTTAAATGCAATTTGAATCCTTTTAAAAGGATTCCTATTCAGATTGTACAAAGGCCCATATGTGAGAGCATAGATGCATTTCTCATGTATTCAAGAGCCTAAGTTTCAAATTTGGAGAATTTTAGGTTTCATATACTATTTATTACGAGGATTAAATGAGGGCACGTTCAAATTCAAACTTAAATTTGAATTTTGAACCAAACATACTCAATTTCAAAATCTGATTTCAGATTTGAGTTCCTCATAATTCTTTTGACCTATCCTCCAAATTTGATCAAATTCAGAGCTTGTTTGCTATTTTAAATCGAAATGGGGGAAAAGAGGGAGCATTGTGGCTGTGGACCCACCGGTCAGTCTCACGAAAGCACAAACCGACGTGCTCGACTCCTCAGCGCGTGACAGCAGCTGCTCGGACCACGTTCACCGGCGCCACCTCCTGCTGGAGTGCCTTCTGCTCGTCCTCATCCCCTTCCCCGAGTGCAGCAAGCCGTTTTGCCTTCTCACAGCCCGAGCTCTCGCTCGCTGCTTTCTCTGCCGAGCAGAAACTGCCTCTCTGTGTTCTCCCGATAACCACAGCAGCTGAGCTCGGATTATCGAGCTTCCTTCAGCAATAAGCAGCGCACCAGCGTGCTTTAACCGGCTAGGACCTTCCCCCCACCATCCAGAGCTCACAAGCGCCCAGAAACAGAAAAGTTTCTGCTGCTCCCGTGTTGCACGTCGGAGGACCGAAACTGATCACCGTGGCTAGCCCAAACCAGGAGGTATCACGCCCAAGCAAGACACCCCATCTGTGCACCAACAAGTCTAGTTTCTCACCTCCAAAGCTCAGCCCCAGCCATTGATCACAGAGGGAGAATTTCAAGTTTTTCTCCCGGGCGGCAGAAACGGACCTTGAGGTAAGGAATTGTAAAATTCGTCCTCAATTCGTGTTTGTTGGGTCTCAAACTCCACACACAGGTTGTTAACTGCCTAGCACACCTCCTCCATCAATTTTAGGCCAAGAAATCGAGTGTAGGGTGAGCAGTCCGAGCTCTTTTAGAGGGTATGCCGCTGGACCCTATCGGGTGCACGGTGCCGATAGGTTTAGAGCCATCTCCAGCTGGTTTAGACCTCATGCCGGTCTTCTACATGATCCCCTGGTGCTGTAGAGCCCAAGAACCGACCATTTGGTGGAGAATTCACCATGCAAGACCTCGCCGGAGCTCTAGGGTTTGCTGTGGCCGGTGCGCCCTATTTTCCGGCGAGTTTCAGCCGCCGGGGACCTCACCAACGTGTTCAGCGTGGGGAAATATGGGGGGGCGGCCAGCAGGGGGTCTGGAGGTGGCTGGGAACTTGTTTTCCGGCGACCTCGCCGGAGTGGGCCGCCACTGCCCTGTTGGGCGCGAGTCTGGAGGTTAGGGATGACAGGTGGGACCCACTGTCAGCATTTAAACATTTTCCAGATTTTCCCACTCTAGTTCAAACTTTGGAGAGCCATAACTTTGTGTAGGAGTGTCCAAAAATTTTGAAACAAATTTTGTTGGATTCCTCTCAAGGAGTACTATCCAGGGGTGCAGACCAATGTTTATGAAAATCCATGAATTTGGCTCATTAATTCATTTAAGAAAAATCTTATCTGAATTTTTACAGGAGTTTTGTTTATTGGAAAATTCCCAAATTTGGACAGGATATTCTTCCAAAATTCCTTGAACTCCAGTAAAAATTTTAGAGGCATTGGACCTAATTTGCTTGGTCAAATAATGTGTTCATTCCTTATGTCTCTGAAAAATAGGAAAATAAACAGAGACAATTTCAGCTTTTCACCATTCTTTGAAAAATCCATATATCCATGTAGGAAACTCCAAAAATGGTAAAACCAATTCCTATGGACTCAGGACATTTTGTACTTCACAAAAAGTCTACTTTGCAGCATAGGAATGCTTAATATCTAGGGGGTAAAGGCAGATTAGTGAAAATCACATAAGGAATTATTGTGATCACCTTGAGCCATTTCATGAGCTCAATCTTTGCACACTGCCTAAATATCTTCCATAGAGGCTGTGGTTAAATTCTCAGCTTCATTGGACCTCTGGAACTGGAGCTACCATATTTTAGGTTTAAGTGTTCATATAATGGACTTAATCACATGGTGATTACTAGTATTTCATTTCACCCTAGCTTTCATCATCTCTAAGGTTTAGATCCAACAACAGAAACCTTGCTGTTGTTTACCTCTCTTATGTGTGAGTTAACTGTACAACAGATTTGAATCATTTTCTAAAATTGATTTTGAATACATGTGCATAAATCATCTTAATAGCACGTGACGTCGCCGTTCGACGAGGACTCGACTCTGCAGCGAGGATCTCCATCTCGTGACGAGTTTGGCGGATTCTCCGGAGGAATACTAACTTCTAGCTTCTAACAAAACCGTTGAGCAAGGCAAGCCCCGGTTTGCATATCGTTACCATTTTAAATTTTGCTTTACTTCACATCATGTTTGTTAGACTTGAGTGCATTATGTCTAGGATGATTGAAACCCACTTGCATGACTATTACATCCCTAATTAGAAGGTTTAGTGTAGGCTTTGCCACGTTGTAGATGCTAGGCTAATGTTGTAGCTAGCTCGGTAGAAGTCGAGTAGTAAAAAGCTACTCGCGAGAAAGTTCGAGTAAGGGAGTTACTCGCGAGAGATAAATGATAAGAGCACCCTCATGAATATGAGATGGGGACGGGGATGTTCCTGTAGGATGGAGCGCTCAAGGTTGGTCTCGACCTGCGATGGGTGTGACAATGCTTGAGACCACATTTGGCCTGGACCGGGATGGTAAGGCAAATGTGGAGGTTGGTTGTAGCCCCGTCCGTGTCGGTTAAGGACCGTATGTATGCGGCCCTGCTGGACAAGATTGAGCTGTACCGGATATATAGTGGGGTATGGGACCCATGAAACCGATGTAACACGATGGACCGTGATATAGAAACTCATCCTTCACGTGGGAATGGCGTTGAGAAGGCGGGAGGTGTAAATCCTTTAGCGGGCAACTTCGACGTGTCCGCGTAGAGGACCATCCTGCTCGGCGCGAAGCGTTTTTCTATGTCGGGGTGTCGTGTGAAAGGTTGCTGCATACAACGTAAGAAAGAGCTCTTGAGAGAGTCTTTCGAGGCGGGTGTATGTGTCGTGTATTCCGGGTTGTTATTGATTCGAATCACTGTCGCTCGCGGAAGAGGATTGAGCATACTTGCCCACTGCGCCGTGACTTAGTAAGAAGATAAACTAAGTCTCTTAACTTGCTGTTTGTGGATTAACCACTGTATTGGAACCTTGACTGAAGTAGTTATAGAGCCAACTAAATTTCATTTCCACCTTAGGCTAGCAACATCGGGAGAAGCGTTTCTTGTTTGATTGTGGACTTCCGATGTTGTGAGGCGTGAGGACCACTAAAATGAAGGCTATAAGAATCTGAGTATAAGGATCAAGTTTAGTCATGATGCATTTTGCAAATTCCTATGCCTACATTCTTACTACCCCTGCATGTAGAGTTGCATGTTTAGGAGTGACGTGTAAGTCTTGTTGAGCCTTAGTGCTCACGGTTGCTTCTGAGTTGTTTTTGCAGGTAGCAGGATGCCTGCTATGAAGAGGGTTGTTCGGTGAGACGATGAACCTCACGGTTTGTTCAACTCATTGGAAACCTAGCCGCTGCCTTTCTTTGGGGAAGCTAGTAGGAAGCGTTCACGGGCTGAACGACTTCTCTTCGGCGTAGTTAGGGTCGAGAGTGAGTAGTTTGTCCAGCAAATTTAAATTTCCGCTGCGGGTGTACATTATGTTGTAAAAGAAATTATCTTGAGTAACAAAATGGTTCCGTTATGTTTCTTACGCCTCTTTTCGTGCATGCTGTTGGGTGCCGCATCGCACGGCACCACCCACTGCGATTCCCGGGCCGCGGGCATCTCACAGTCGTGGTATCAGAGCCGCATTGGGGATAGCACGCATGAAAAGAGCATATTTTTGAAAACTTAGGAGTATACGAGTGAGGAACGTATAGTATGCCCACATAAGGATTATTATAAGCATAGTACTTAAGGTGGCAAGCTAACAGTGTGTTATCATTCAGTATTTCAATTCTGTAACGACGCACCTACGTGAAGGTAAGAATGGTAAGGAACGCCACCGAAAGCGGATCAATTTCGGTTAGCTCACCCATACGAGGAAAGTAGTGTGGGATGTCCCGTTCAGCAATGGACAGGAAGTGAATATGTTTTCTAAGACTCCTCATGTCTTAGAGACATATGAATGGCACTAGCCTCCAGTGCGCAAACCCAGGGGCAAGAGGAGGAGACCCCATCGTGTGGTTTGTAACACGAAGTATGTTCTCTAGGACTCTTCATGTCCTATGAGGCTTACGAAAGCGCTGTTCCACCGGTGTGCTTTATTGCAAAGGTGTGGAGCCCCCGTCGGGTGGTGAATAACCCGATCATGTACCTTGAGACGTGGCTTGACTCAAGGACGGCCCATATGGCAATGATACGGGGCGTATGTTTTTACTATGATATGGACCTGCCTGAAATGATAAACCAATGTGTGCATCATTATTGAGTGATTTTCTGCAGGTACCTTAACCACGTTAAAACATGTCGTGTAGAAAACGTTTGTGAGTGATCGTTTTAGTGCCACCACTTGAGACGTATAAGCCGGTATAAAGCCGGATGGGATTTTAATTTGGTGAGGCAACGTAGTACCGTGATGTGTTTTGAACTGTATGAAAATGAAGGTTTGAAAAGAAAAAGAGTAAATCTGGGGTCTAGGATTCTATTAGGGGGTGATGAACTCCTATATTGAACTAAGAGTCAATTGGGAGTATAGATTTCTTCACAAAGACTTAGGAATAAACCTCCCCTGTTTCCGGCAGAATCTTTGCTGAAGTTGAACAGGGCATAAATTTTGTTTGGTTGAACCAATGGAGGTGAGTGATACATTTCTGGAAAGCTACTGAAGTATTCTACAACTCTTCAGTAGAACTCCAGACCAGAATCACCCTCCAAATGGATGATATTCTCAGATGAGTGTGAACTGTCCAAAAACAGGGCAGGCACAAATTGCTCTCTGGAAATTTCTGTATTTGGACCATAACTTTCTGTAGAAAATCTTCTAAGGGTCAAGTAATACACCGTTGGAAAGCTTGTGATATATGCTATGACTTTGTAGTTCAAAGTTTTTCCAGATTTGGAGTTTAAAGTGATGAAATCTTGCGGACAAAACAGCCACTTTCAAAGGAAGTGCTGTCAAAATTGTTCCAGATTTCTGTTAACTTTGAAATATCACAATCTTTGATCCAGAACATATATGAAGGCAAATGAATACTCGTTGGAAAGATATTGAAGTTAACTATAACTTTGATATTCAGATTGAGATGTGAAATTGCCATTTTCATATTCAAATTCTGGGCTTAAGACCAATTGGTCATTTGGAACAGAGTAGTACTTATTGTCATTTAGCTTGAGACTTGTTGTGGACAGGGATGTCTTAGACTTCTCTAAGCTCCGTAACATGTTCTCGAGTTATTTTTCAGTTTGTCCTACTGTTGGAATTAAAGGTTTGGACAAACTTTCTCACGTTTGATAGATTCCAGGATTGTCGGAACCCTGGTTAGATTATGTGTGCTGCATTATTGAAGTGATGCTTTGACGGTTAATGTTTTTGAATTCAAGTTGAGTTTGAACTTTGAATTTTAACCGTAAATTGCTCATTCTTGCAGCATGGATCATGCTCATTCCAGGAGTGAGGTTGGTGAGTCGAGTCACGGCGAAAGTAATTTGCCACGACAAGAAGTGCCGACATCATCAACCGGATTGGCGGAAATCTTGGCAAAGATGGCTGAGTCTCTGGATCTGTTGGTGCGACAAAGCGTACGACAGGAGACACTACAGCAAAATCCTCCGCCAAGCACTTATCTGGATTTTCTAGCAAGACAACCACCGGTTTTCTCGGAAGCGAAAGAACCGTTGGAGTCGGCTCATTGGCTCCAATGTATTGAAGCCAAGTTCGATACGCTTGAGTGCGATGAATATCAGAAGACTCTATTTGCCGCTCAACAACTCCACGGAGCCGCTGGAGCTTGGTGGGTGGAGTACATCGCTACTCTTCCTGAAGGTCATCGAGTGACGTGGGATGAATTCCGGGATGTTTTCCGGGGACTTCACATTTGTTCGGGACTTCTTCGAACAAAGTATCAAGACTTTCTGGAGCTAAAGCAAGGAGAAAGGAGTGCGTACGAGTACTTCAAAGAGTTTGAAGACTTGATGCAATACGCAAGTCATATGGTTGACTCGGAAGCGTTGAAGGTATTTCTTCCGAGGTTTGAATGTCGAACTTAAGGAACAAGTGACCTTGTTCAATAACGGTATTTACAATGAGTTGGTAAATGCCGCTATCATTAAGGAAGACATGCATCTTCGTTGTGAAGCGGAGCTGAAAAGAAGTATACCGCCAGACAGCGATATCGAGGTTTGTCTGAACTATCGAGTGCGATATTACTCGCCAGTTAGGCAACAAATTCAGCCAGTGGTGCAACTCTCACAACCACGGCTGGAGTTGACCACATATGAGCCTCCACCTCAACAACAGCGGACATAAATTATTTGTGCAACCCTACCGCAACCAGCTACGCACGAATTATCTCCACCTCGTGTTAGTAGAGAGCAGAGGATTTCTACAACACGAAACCGTCGTGGTGCTGCGCAGAGTCACACTCGTGTGTTGTCTCAGCAATGCTCAGATCAGCACCGTGAACCTTCACAGAAGAATCGTTCAAAAGCTGGCAGGGTTAATTACACTGCTATTGAGGACATTGCTAAAGGCGAACCAGTTTTGGCGGGCATGTTCACGTTACATGAACAGCCCACTTCCATTTTGTTTGATTCCGGAGCCACCCACAATTTTATTAGCATAGACTATGTGCTGAAGAATAATCTTCCATTTAGCACAGTTAAGCATCCGTTTCATATCAGCTCACCCGGAGGCAAGATATCAACAGATGAAATGGTCTCTCGGGCACCTTTACGTTTGGGTGGAAACATCTATCCTGCGAGCCTTATCATACTCAAAGGCCAAAGGATTGATATTATCTTGGGGATGTCATGGTTGACACATTATGGGGCTATCTTTGACATCAGCTCTCGGACTGTCCAACTGAATTCCCCAATACATGGTTGCAACATATTGAATCTTGTGGATCCATCACAACGAGTTGCAGCAGTGCATCAGATTGAAGCTCCTAAACTTGAGGATATTCCAGTGGTATGTGAATATCCAGATGTGTTTCCCGAAGACTTGCCGGGCATGCCGCCCGAACGTGATGTAGAGTTCAAGATTGAACTAGCACCGGGAACAACACCTATTTCTCGGCGACCATATAAAATGGCACCGAAGGAGCTAGTAGAATTTAAGGAGCAGCTTAATGACCTCATGGACAAAGGTTTTATACGCCCAAGTTCATCACCTTGGGGCTGTTCCGCACTCTTCGTGAAGAAGAAGGACGAGACTTTGAGACTATGCGTAGATTATCGTCCACTGAATGCTGTCACTATCAAGAATAAGTATCCACTACCGCGCATTGACATTTTGTTCGATCAACTAGTGGGTGCTAAGGTATTTTCCAAGATGGATCTTCGGTCCGGGTATCACCAGATAAAGATCCGGGCAGAAGATGTACCTAAGACGGCGTTCTCAACAAGATATGGTCTTTATGAATATCTTGTCATGTCCTTTGGATTGACCAATGCTCCGGCTCATTTTATGTATCTCATGAACTCTGTGTTCATGCCGGAGTTAGACAAGTTCGTCGTGGTTTTCATCGACGATATTTTGGTCTATTCAAAGTCAGAAGAAGAACATGCTGAACATTTGCGTATTGTACTCCAACGCTTGCGGGATCACAAGCTATATGCAAAGTTCAGTAAATGTGAGTTTTGGATCAGCAAAGTGCCGTTTCTTGGGCATATTATTTCAGCAGAAGGCATCGCTGTGGACCCAAGTAAAATCGAGCAAGTGCTGAATTGGAAATCTCCAACATCTGTTCATGAAGTGAGGAGTTTCCTAGGTTTAGCGGGCTATTATCGGAGATTCATTCCAAACTTCTCCAAAGTCGCTAAACCTATGACGGAGCTGTTGAAGAAAAGCACCAAATATGATTGGAGTGATTCATGTGAACAAGCTTTTCAAACTTTAGTGAAGTATCTCACTACAGCTCCAGTTTTGGCCCAGCCGGTCACTACGAAGCCGTTTGATGTTTATTGTGATGCATCCGGCATCGGTTTGGGTTGTGTGTTGATGCAAGAAGGACGTGTGGTTGCGTATGGATCCCGACAACTCAGGGGTCATGAGCAGAACTACCCGACGCACGACCTTGAACTAGCTGCAGTGGTCTTAGCATTGAAAATGTGGAGACATTATCTACTAGGCAATCTAGTACATCTCTACACTGACCACAAAAGCTTGAAGTACATCTTCACACAGAAGGAACTGAATATGAGGCAGCGAAGATGGCTCGAATTGATCAAGGACTATGAACTTGAAATTCATTACCATCCGGGCAAAGCGAATGTGGTTGCCGATGCACTTAGTCGGAAAGCCCACGTTCACCATTTAGCCATGGCTGCACATGAAGAAGGAGAACCAAGCCTGCGCTTAGTTCCCTACGGATCGCTGTTCAACCTCGCTCTTATTCCTACAATCCGAGATGAGATTGTAGAGGCTCAGAAGAGAGACAGAGGTATGTCTCATATCCGGAGGAGAGTGGACAGCGGTGAATTGAAGATGTTCCGCAAGGATGAAGAGGGTACTCTATGGTTTAACAACCGCATAGTTGTACCCCGGAATATGAAATTGCGGAGGAAGATACTGGATGAAGCACATTTATCCAAGTACTCCATTCATCCAGGAAGCAATAAAATGTACCAGGACTTGAAATCTAAGTTCTGCTGGACACGGATGAAAAGAGAGATTGCGAAGTACGTATCCGAGTGTGGATACGTGTCGGCGGGTTAAAGCCGACCATATGAGGAAAGCCGGACCACTTCAACCGCTGAAGGTTCCAGCATGGAAGTGGGAAGACATAAGCATGGACTTCATCGTCGGTTTACCCATGACCAGCAACAAGCATGATTCTATTTGGGTAATCGTCGATCGTTTGACCAAGACAGCACATTTTATTCCAGTCCATACAAAATATGTGGCGAAGAAGTATGCGGAGCTGTTCATATCAAGAATCGTGTGTTTACACGGGGTTCCCCGCACCATCGTGTCTGATCGGGGTGCGTTGTTCGTATCCAGATTTTGGGAGCAACTGCATGCTTCCTTGGGAACCAAGTTAATTCGGAGTTCAGCGTATCATCCGCAAACTGATGGTCAAACGGAGAGAGTCAATCAGATTCTGGAGGATATGCTACGGGCATGTGTCATCAGTCATGGAAAGAATTGGGATGACCATCTACCGTTAGCAGAATTCTCATATAATAACGGTTATCAATCCAGCATCAAGATGGCCCCGTATGAAGCTCTTTATGGCCGGAAGTGCCGCACACCACTGAATTGGTGTGAGTCCGGCGAGAGAGTGGTCTACGGGATTGATCTTGTGAATGAAGCCGAGGAACGAGTGCGAGTGATCCAAGCCAATTTAAAGGCTGCTCAATCTCGGCAGAAGAGTTATGCAGACAAACGACGTCGACCTCTTCACTTCGACATCGGGGACCATGTGTATCTTCGTGTCTCTCCGATGAAAGGGGTTCATCGGTTTGGAGTGAAGGGAAAGCTTGCTCCGCGATTCATCGGTCCGTTTGCTGTCACTGAGATATGCGGACCCGTGGCCTATCGTCTGGAGTTACTGGCGTCACTTTCGGGTATTCACAATGTTTTCCATGTCTCTCAGCTGCGGAAATGTCTTAAGTACCCAACCGCAGTTCATATGGAGAACATTGAGGATCTTCAACCGGATCTCACTTATTCGGAGTATCCGATACAGATTATTGACGAGAAGACTCGCGCCACAAGAAATCGGACATTGCGATTTTACAATGTCTTGTGGAGCAACCACACCGCTGATGAAGCCACATGGGAAAGCGAGGATTTTCTCCGTTTAAATTTTCCCGACTTGTTTGTACCATATGTCCAGTAGTCATTCTCCCTTCTTCTTTCTTTTTGTAATCTCGGGACGAGATTCTTTTAAGGGGGGAGGAATGTAACAGCCCTAACTTTTGTAAAGTTTGATTTCAACTTATGAAACAAAGTTAAGGCGATCAAAGGCTATAATTGTTTCACATGAAATGACAAACACACAAATGGACATGTGAGAGAGTTAAAAATTTCCTCTAGCCCATGCTCAACACATGTTAACCTAGGAGAAAGAATTAGACTTCCAAAAACTCTAACTCATGTGCACCTTCTCTATGAGTAGAGTGGAGGAAATTTAAATGCAATTTGAATCCTTTTAAAAGGATTCCTATTCAGATTGTACAAAGGCCCATATGTGAGAGCATAGATGCATTTCTCATGTATTCAAGAGCCTAAGTTTCAAATTTGGAGAATTTTAGGTTTCATATACTATTTATTCCGAGGATTAAATGAGGGCACGTTCAAATTCAAACTTAAATTTGAATTTTGAACCAAACATACTCA
Organism: Neostapfia colusana; assembly: GCA_030760725.1. Classification (NCBI taxonomy): domain Eukaryota; kingdom Viridiplantae; phylum Streptophyta; class Magnoliopsida; order Poales; family Poaceae; genus Neostapfia; species Neostapfia colusana. The sequence continues at coordinate 29,063,492 of JASWHV010000005.1, read as the reverse complement.
ATTTCAAAATCTGATTTCAGATTTGAGTTCCTCATAATTCTTTTGACCTATCCTCCAAATTTGATCAAATTCAGAGCTTGTTTGCTATTTTAAATCGAAATGGGGGAAAAGAGGGAGCATTGTGGCTGTGGACCCACCGGTCAGTCTCAGGAAAGCACAAACCGACGTGCTCGACTCCTCAGCGCGTGACAGCAGCTGCTCGGACCACGTTCACCGGCGCCACCTCCTGCTGGAGTGCCTTCTGCTCGTCCTCATCCCCTTCCCCGAGTGCAGCAAGCCGTTTTGCCTTCTCACAGCCCGAGCTCTCGCTCGCTGCTTTCTCTGCCGAGCAGAAACTGCCTCTCTGTGTTCTCCCGATAACCACAGCAGCTGAGCTCGGATGATCGAGCTTCCTTCAGCAATAAGCAGCGCACCAGCGTGCTTTAACCGGCTAGCACCTTCCCCCCACCATCCAGAGCTCACAAGCGCCCAGAAACAGAAAAGTTTCTGCTGCTCCCGTGTTGCACGTCGGAGGACCGAAACTGATCACCATGGCTAGCTCAAACCAGGAGGTATCACGCCCAAGCAAGACACCCCATCTGTGCACCAACAAGTCTAGTTTCTCACCTCCAAAGCTCAGCCCCAGCCATTGATCACAGAGGGAGAATTTCAAGTTTTTCTCCCGGGCGGCAGAAACGGACCTTGAGGTAAGAAATTGTAAAATTCGTCCTCAATTCGTGTTTGTTGGGTCTCAAACTCCACACACAGGTTGTTAACTGCCTAGCACACCTCCTCCATCAATTTTAGACCAAGAAATCGAGTGTAGGGTGAGCAGTCCGAGCTCTTTTAGAGGGTATGCCGCTGGACCCTATCGGGTGCACGGTGCCGATAGGTTTAGAGCCATCTCCAGCTGGTTTAGACCTCATGCCGGTCTTCTACATGATCCCCTGGTGCTGTAGAGCCCAAGAACCGACCATTTGGTGGAGAATTCACCATGCAAGACCTCGCCGGAGCTCTAGGGTTTGCTGTGGCCGGTGCGCCCTATTTTCCGGCGAGTTTCAGCCGCCGGGGACCTCACCAACGTGTTCAGCGTGGGGAAATATGGGGGGGCGGCCAGCAGGGGGTCTGGAGGTGGCTGGGAACTTGTTTTCCGGCGACCTCGCCGGAGTGGGCCGCCACTGCCCTGTTGGGCGCGAGTCTGGAGGTTAGGGATGACAGGTGGGACCCACTGTCAGCATTTAAACATTTTCCAGATTTTCCCACTCTAGTTCAAACTTTGGAGAGCCATAACTTTGTGTAGGAGTGTCCAAAAATTTTGAAACAAATTTTGTTGGATTCCTCTCAAGGAGTACTATCCAGGGGTGCAGACCAATGTTTATGAAAATCCATGAATTTGGCTCATTAATTCATTTAAGAAAAATCTTATCTGAATTTTTACAGGAGTTTTGTTTATTGGAAAATTCCCAAATTTGGACAGGACATTCTTCCAAAATTCCTTGAACTCCAGTAAAAATTTTAGAGGCATTGGACCTAATTTGCTTGGTCAAATAATGTGTTCATTCCTTATGTCTCTGAAAAATAGGAAAATAAACAGAGACAATTTCAGCTTTTCACCATTCTTTGAAAAATCCATATATCCATGTAGGAAACTCCAAAAATGGTAAAACCAATTCCTATGGACTCAGGACATTTTGTACTTCACAAAAAGTCTACTTTGCAGCATAGGAATGCTTAATATCTAGGGGGTAAAGGCAGATTAGTGAAAATCACATAAGGAATTATTGTGATCACCTTGAGCATTTCATGAGCTCAATCTTTGCACACTGCCTAAATATCTTCCATAGAGGCTGTGGTTAAATTCTCAGCTTCATTGGACCTCCGGAACTGGAGCTACCATATTTTAGGTTTAAGTGTTCATATAATGGACTTAATCACATGGTGATTACTAGTATTTCATTTCACCCTAGCTTTCATCATCTCTAAGGTTTAGATCCAACAACAGAAACCTTGCTGTTGTTTACCTCTCTTATGTGTGAGTTAACTGTACAACAGATTTGAATCATTTTCTAAAATTGATTTTGAATACATGTGCATAAATCATCTTAATAGCACGTGACGTCGCCGTTCGACGAGGACTCGACTCTGCAGCGAGGATCTCCATCTCGTGACGAGTTTGGCGGATTCTCCGGAGGAAGACTAACTTCTAGCTTCTAACAAAACCGTTGAGCAAGGCAAGCCCCGGTTTGCATATCGTTACCATTTTAAATTTTGCTTTACTTCACATCATGTTTGTTAGACTTGAGTGCATTATGTCTAGGATGATTGAAACCCACTTGCATGACTATTACATCCCTAATTAGAAGGTTTAGTGTAGGCTTTGCCACGTTGTAGATGCTAGGCTAATGTTGTAGCTAGCTCGGTAGAAGTCGAGTAGTAAAAAGCTACTCGCGAGAAAGTTCGAGTAAGGGAGTTACTCGCGAGAGATAAATGATAAGAGCACCCTCATGAATATGAGATGGGGACGGGGATGTTCCTGTAGGATGGAGCGCTCAAGGTTGGTCTCGACCTGCGATGGGTGTGACAATGCTTGAGACCACATTTGGCCTGGACCGGGATGGTAAGGCAAATGTGGAGGTTGGTTGTAGCCCCGTCCGTGTCGGTTAAGGACCGTATGTATGCGGCTCTGCTGGACAAGATTGAGCTGTACCGGATATATAGTGGGGTATGGGACCCATGAAACCGATGTAACACGATGGACCGTGATATAGAAACTCATCCTTCGCGTGGGAATGGCGTTGAGAAGGCGGGAGGTGTAAATCCTTTAGCGGGCAACTTCGACGTGTCCGCGTAGAGGACCATCCTGCTCGGCGCGAAGCGTTTTTCTATGTCGGGGTGTCGTGTGAAAGGTTGCTGCATACAACGTAAGAAAGAGCTCTTGAGAGAGTCTTTCGAGGCGGGTGTATGTGTCATGTATTCCGGGTTGTTATTGATTCGAATCACCGTCGCTCGCGGAAGAGGATTGAGCATACTTGCCCACTGCGCCGTGACTTAGTAAGAAGAGAAACTAAGTCTCTTAACTTGCTGTTTGTGGATTAATCACTGTATTGGAACCTTGACTGAAGTAGTTATAGAGCCAACTAAATTTCATTTCCACCTTAGGCTAGCAACATCGGGAGAAGCGTTTCTTGTTTGATTGTGGACTTCCGATGTTGTGAGGCGTGAGGACCACTAAAATGAAGGCTATAAGAATCTGAGTATAAGGATCAAGTTTAGTCATGATGCATTTTGCAAATTCCTATGCCTACATTCTTACTACCCCTGCATGTAGAGTTGCATGTTTAGGAGTGACGGGTAAGTCTTGTTGAGCCTTAGTGCTCACGGTTGCTTCTGAGTTGTTTTTGCAGGTAGCAGGATGCCTGCTATGAAGAGGGTTGTTCGGTGAGACGATGAACCTCACGGTTTGTTCAACTCATCGGAAACCTAGCCGCTGCCTTTCTTTGGGGAAGCTAGTAGGAAGCGTTCACGGGCTGAATGACTTCTCTTCGGCGTAGTTAGGGTCGAGAGTGAGTAGTTTGTCCAGCAAATTTAAATTTCCGCTGCGGGTGTACATTATGTTGTAAAAGAAATTATCTTGAGTAACAAAATGGTTCCGTTATGTTTCTTACGCCTCTTTTCGTGCATGCTGTTGGATGCCGCATCGCACGGCACCACCCACTGCGATTCCCGGGCCGCGGGCGTCTCACAGCAATAAGCCTCCTACTGCCAATCCGTAGGAAAGGTACGTCACCGGACGGCTTTCCTCTCTTTCGGCCAGGGCAACTACGGGAACTCTCCCTCCTGTGGACTTACGAGCGGTGCGAATCATGCGAACCATCTAAAACAAAAGAATTTAAAATTAGGTTAGATAAATTCTCAAACAAAAATCCTATTTTGAATGAAAGTTGGGGTAAGATGAAGAAAATAACTCTTTAAATAACACTTTTCAACCCACACCTTGGAAAATAGTTTTTTTAAGAAAATAGGGCCCTTGAATAAGTCCATTTCTACCTAGGTCCACATTCCTACGGGCAACCTTGGCTCTGATACCACCTCTGTCACACCCGGTTTTTCCGAAGAACAACCAAGTGAATATCACATGTATGCCAGGATCATTTTCTCATACATGTGATGACAAATAGTGAAGCATCATTTATTACAAGCCAGGTGTCGAATATAAGTAAGTCTTACATAGTAAATGTCTCGATGGACAATAATAAGTTCATCACAAGTAAATAAACTAGCAGCGGAATATTATTCTTTAGGGCTCCATCACAGGCGTTGCCCGGGGGTCTTTATGAACATAAAAACCTTCCTCGGGTCCAAAATCTTGGTCATTATACACCACCTCATTATCTTGACCTGAGCAGCAATATAAACCAACAAATATGCAAGGTTGAGTACCGATGGTACTCAGCAAGTGTGGGAAAATTTTATCATGCCTGGCTAGAACAAGGAGAGGTTGAACTCATGGTTAAAGCACTACGCAATTAAGACCTATCACCTTAGCTTATTAAGCACCTACATTACTACACAGGTGAAATGGTCCCAATCTCCCATCCCATCATCATAATCCAATAACCATAATCATCATTTCCAATGTTAAGCTCCCTGCTTAACTTCCAAAACCATCAATCCTCTAATCATGAATAAGTCCAGGCCGCTCTTGACCGTGAGCACGGCTGTCAAGACAGTTTTGACTCTGTAGAGTTTGTACCACTGTACCCACATGTAGTGATTTCATCCCCTGTTGCCGGGTGGACTAAAAGAACCTCCATTATGCCAGTGGCTACGATCCACATTCACACTTCCCAGGTGTGCAGCCAGGAGATCACTATGAAGCCTTTACAAAGGGATTCCCGACGAGCGTGGGCCCACTGAGGTTTCACCCCTAACAGCATACAAGAGGCTCCAACCCCGCTGCAGTGGCCCCCTCTTGAGCCTTGCGGTTCATATGGTAGTCCAGCTGACACCTATTCCCCGCACCATCCAACACACCCATACTATGCCGGGGATACACCTAATTAATTGGCCAAGCTGCCCCATCTCAGCATGTGGTTGGCACTGTAAAGCCGGGTTACATGCTCCATGAACCGGTCCTTAGGATCCAGGCAAGTACTAAACCCAAACCCAAGTCTCGTGCACCCAGCACACAACCAAAACATCCAACTTGCCTTGATCCCTACCTCTACATAACTCTCAATAGCTCATTCAAGAGTATGGTATAATAAACTGATGATCTCATATCCCAAATATCCCATTCTAAGCATGGCTAAGCATATGCATGTAAATAAATGACATGTCAAAATAAATCCCAACCCAAGCTACAAGGAAACAAGGTAATGCAATTCTAGGGAAACTTCCTAGCATGGGTTTCATATTTCATTTGACAATGCAAATAATTCTATCTACACATCCTAGCATAGGATCAAAGTGGTCAAGGACACTTGCCTCCTTCTTGCTGCTCTTGAAATGGGTAGTCCTGATCTTGGAAAGGGATAACTTGCTCTTGAACAGGTTCTACTTCATACCATCACACATAGCAAAAGAAAAACAACAATCATAAGACATAGTTCACACTTCTACTTCATACAAACCACACATTCACATTTATAAAAGTTCTTTACCATTATATGTGTTGTGGTTACTTTATGTGTGTTGAGTTGTGGCTTGCATGCACTTTTAACCATGTGTATATGATTCCTACTTTTGTGTCCACATATATACTTACATACTATTTATATGTGTTTCCAATAAATTTCTTATATTCAACTACTATACCTTTTTACTACCAAGTGTGTATGAAAAGTATTTTTCTTCCCCATATGTGCCTTCATAATTTCTACCAACCCTAAACTGAACTCTTTGGATTTTAAAAACTCCATTTATCATTTACTAGTTGCTATATTTTCAGATTTATATTCCTATGCATAATTGTGTATTTTATTATGAAATTAGTAATACACATCATCTAAACAGTATAGGTTCTGGTCCTAAATAATTTAATAACATATTTTGACCTTGGCCTCTGATGTAAACTATTTCATAATTATTTTCCCTATTTTTCTATAACTATTCTTTACTTAAAAATGTGTCCCTATACTAATAAATGTGAATAATAAATGAAACAGATTCATTTCAGCCCAAAAATATATTTTTATCTCACTCCAAAGTTTTCTAAGTACTGAGAAAGTTTTTAATTAATTTTGACAATTATGTTTGTCCCACTTTTTAATTTTTAAACACTAGTTACATATTCAATTTTCTAAATTAAATACTAAACAGGGCTAAAATAATGAACTCACCCCATTACAGGGTCTATAATATTATTTTCATAATTTCCAGGGGTCTAGCTACACTTATCAGAGGTGTTTTTCCTAATTTTTATTAAGTCCAGGGGCTAAAACTGATTTTTAAATGAATTTACATGATTTTCTGGAGTTCCAGGGGCTAGATCAGAAGTTTCCGGGGCTAGCTCTTATTTCCCCAGAACCCCAGGGGGTAGCACGTAAGAATTCCAGTCTTTATAACGCGGGGCTGACGTGGACCGTCCGATTTTAAACCGACGGCTGAGATTATAACATCGAACCGGTACGAGGGGTTTTAAAGTCTACCGTGCGATTTAAAATAAACGGCGCACAAGCGGCCACGTCGCTCTGATCGAGCGCGGGCGGCGCTGCCGGCGGCGCACGGCGGCAGGAAGCGGCGATCTCGCCGGAAAGTTTCGGATCCTCGAGAATTCTGCCTAGAACTGTGATCTTATGGCATAGATCGGTAGAGGGGAGGTCAGGGATCTCACCTCGGGGGTTTTCTTGAGCTCGGGGGTCCTGGAAAGTGATCGGCGGCGAGGTCCGAGGCAAAACCATGGCGAAGCTCGTCGGCGCTGTGTTTACACCGTAAGTCTTCGAGTTTTCTGCACCTGCAAGGTTCCCCGGAGGCGGTGGATCAAGACCAGCGAGTTAGATCAGAGTTTCCGAGCTTAGATCGGCCAGAATTCACCGGCGAAGTCTCGGTGCTCACCGGAGTAAAAATCGGCGATCGCGTGGGAAAAACCGATCGGGGCTGGGGTTTTTATAGCGGGGGAGGGCGGTGGGTCAGTTGTGATCGAGTTTGAGTCTTCTGGGACCGGAATTCGGGCTGAGGGACGCGGTTTCCAATCGGTTAAGATCGCGCGCGCGCGGGAGAGTCCGGGGTCGCGGGGTTGGGGATGACAGGTGGGTCCCACCTGTCTGTGAGGGATAGCGCGGGCGCGCGGCTGCGGGCTGGCGCGGGGGAAATTGGGCCGGCTGGCGGGTTTCGGCCCACTGGCCGGTTTTTTCCCGTTTTCTCTTTTTCTTTTTCCATTTCTTTTCTGTTTTGAGTCTAATTTGAATTCCAGTTTGAATTTGAATTTTTGCAAAACATGCAACACGTCCAAAAATTTTTAAATTCCCCTCTGAACATGGTTTAGGGTTTTGAATCAAAATTTGGGGTGTTACACTCCTTGACCATGTTGATCCTATGTTTGGGGTAAAAATATTTTGTTTTGCGAAAAGGTGTGTGTGTTGAGTCAAACATGATGGGAAAACCCTTTTTATAGGAGTTTACTAGTTTTAATTAAACCATCCTTGTCGCCTGGGAAGTTTATGAGTCGGGTATGGTTTTTGCTTTATGCTTCGCTGAGTCCATGGGATTGGGAAGCGAGATAGATGTGTCTAGCTAACTGAACTTGTACTGATAATAAGTAACTGATGAGGTTAATGAACATGGATCGGAGGGAGATCTAGGCAAGCCTGGGTTTGTGAATGAGGTAGCATGAGATTGTGGTTTTACTTGCCGTAGATCTAAGGACCGGTTCATGCATGCACATGCCAGGATAACAGTGCCACCACAAGGCCAAGTATGGGTGCGGCTTAGCTGAGTAATTAGGTAAGTTGCTAGAGTGTTATGGACTGTGGAAGGCGCGGGGAATGGGAGTCGAGTGAGGACTGCCCTGGGAACTGCATGGCACAAGAGGGGGCCCGTGGGTGGGAGAATTGGAGATTCTAGCCTGCCGGTGAAACCTTAGTGAGTCCATACATCTAGTAACCCCTTTGTAAAGGCTATTTTGTGATCTCTTGACCATACACCGACGGTTGTGTACTGGTATAATGGAGGTTCTGCAGTCGCCGACGGGTGACGAAATCACAAACTTGTGGGTAAAGAGGTGCAAACTCTGCAGAGTCTAAAACTATCATGATAGCCGAGCTTACGGTCACGAGCACCTGGCTAAACTGCCATGATTAGATGTGATGGTTATTGGGATGGTTATTGGAATGGTTATTGGGATGATTGATGGGATGGTTATTGGAATGGTTATTGGGAAGGTTCTTGGTTATGGTAATTGATTATGGTTTTGTTTGGACTGTGGAGTCCAGGAGATAAGATGGTTGCATGACTGATGGGTCATGACATGAGATTGGTCTCGGTGTGAGACGTGGTTGTTTTATGAGGTGAGATGGTAGCGAATACAAGGAGGTATTCGTGAGTATGAATAAAAGATTGGTTAATGTTCGGATGGAACATGGAAAGCGATGGAGGTATGATGGTAATTTAATACACAGCCTTTTATTACCTACCTTGTTTATGAGCCGCATATCATGTGTTATTCCCGCACTTGCTGAGTACATCATTGTACTCAAACTTGCATTATTGTTTCTTCATCAACAGCAAGAGAAGACTACTATGAAGACCGAGTAGAGCATTATGGCGTGTGATCTGTTCTCAACCTTGCCTGTGGAGGGAGTAGAGATGGAGCCACTTCTGCTTAGTTTTGCTTCCGCATTAGTTTTTGCTTCCGCATTTAAATAAAGATTTCCGCTGCGTAGAAATAAAGACTTCCGCTGTGAGCATGAGTCCAAGACTCATGTGGTGTTGTAATAAACTCTGTTATTCGTGGTAATATATAATCTGAATTCAGTTTGTGGAAAGTATGTGTATGTGTGATGAACATCCTGGGCACACATATGCATTAGTTCTCGGTTCCGTGGCTTTCCACAGAATTGAGGGCGTCACAGATTGGTATCAGAGCCACGGGTTGACAGTAGGTTACACGCCTAGATAGAAACCTTAGGTTGATATTAGAATCACGGGTTAACAGCAAGTTATACCCCTAAATAGAAGCTACGCGGACCAAAGGAAGCATCCTAGGATGAATAGCTTGGATTGGCCTTGAAACCACCCTGACATAGGAAACCATCCTTGAATAGGAGTTGAGTGGGCCCTTGTGATGATTATTTGTGAATATGTGCTTAGTGTGAGTTGTGGGACGCCTCAACAACGTTGCCCATATCCACACGTAAGAAGAAAGAGGAGTGAAATGCTTCGGCACTTGATCACATCCTCATAAGGACTAATATATATAGTCCAAACTCCCCTTGATGCATATAGTTGAAAGGACCTATCTAATCTTCTAACCTTCTATTCTATTTCGTTCTCTCTCACAGATGGTGAGAGGAAACGCCAGCCGAAGGAACATCCAAGAAGATGACCACGAAGAAATTCCTGCTAACCCTGGAGCTGGCGAAAACAACCTAGAAAGGTTGATGGCCATGCAAAACCAGCTTATGCAAACCATGATCCAAACTTTGGGTCAGTTGCAGGCCAACCAACACCCCGTTCCGGCACCACCGCCACCACCACCGCCGGCTCATAACAGGTTGGGAGAGTTCATGAGGACTCGACCACCCACCTTTGCTCAAGCAAGCGATCCAATGGAGGCAGATGATTGGTTGAAATCCATGGAGAAGAAGCTTGCCATTGTACAGTGCAACGACCGAGAAAAGATTCTCTTTGCGTCGCACCAACTGATGGGAGCAGCTGCTGACTGGTGGGATGCCTTGAGCAACGCCCATGCCAACCCGGAGACAATCACTTGGACTGAGTTCAAGGAAAGTTTCCGCTCCCACTACATCCCTGTTGGCGTAATGATGCTCAAGAGGCAGGAGTTTGTAGGTCTCCTCCAAGGGCAGAAGAGTGTGAAAGAATACCTCAACAAGTTCATACAACTGTCCCGGTATGCCCCCGAGGATGTCAACTCAGATCAGAGGAAGCAGTACCTGTTCATGAGAGGGTTGAACAATGAGATCCAAGTTCAGCTCCTCAACAATGACTACGTAAGCTTCCAGAAGCTGGTTGATAAGGCTATTGTGGTGGAAAACAAGATCCGAGAGATCGAGCGCGAGTGCAAAAGGAAGATCCCATACCAGCCCCAAGGGAGCAACGTACGACCTAGATACATGCCCCCTGCACCGCAGTATGGATCAACCACTCCTACGTACCGCCCTGGTCAGCCACCACAACAACGGTTTGTTGCACCGGCACCTCGAGTGCCCATGCCTCCTGCGCCCCGGCCTAACAATGGCGCTCCTATTCAAAACCCCCGCCCCAACGTACCTGCTGCCGTAGGCAACAGGGCATGCTTTGCATGCGGGGAAGTAGGCCACTTTGCTAACCGGTGCCCGAAGCGAGACCCTGGACAGCAAGGTAACGTGCCCAAGTAGAACCAGCGACCGAACGGAGGGGACAACCAAGGAAACCGTGGACCGCAGAACTATGCTCGTGGCCACGTTAACCATGTCACTGCTGAGGAAGCACAACAGGCTGAGGACGTCACAATTGGTATGTTCCTTGCCAACTCCAACCCAGCCACCATTTTATTTGATTCCTGAGCATCACATTCCTTCATATCATCCAAATATGTTGCCAAACATCATCTACGCGTATCCCACTTAGAATGTGCTATGCTAGTTAATTCTCCCGGAGGAGAAATGAGGACTAATATAGTATGTCCTAAAGTAAGCCTTAAAATAAGGGGGGTAGACTTCCTTGCCAACCTTATTGTTTTGGACTCCCACGGAATTGACATCATACTCGGAATGGACTGGTTAAGCAAGCACAAAGGGGTAATCCAATGTGCTGAGAGAAGCGTGCAGTTGACAAATGAACACGGTATCCGTGTCGAGTTTGAGTCAGCCCAGCAAGCAACCGAACGGGCGGATCTGAACCATGTTGAAGGAGTAGCATTGGACAACATTCCAGTGGTTCAGGAATTTTCGGATGTGTTCCCGGAAGAACTTCCAGGTATGCCACCTGACCGGGACATTGAGTTTGCCATAGATTTGGTACCTGGAACTACACCCATAGCTAAGAGACCATATAGGATGCCCGTCAACGAGTTAGTTGAACTCAAGAAGCAAATTCAAGAACAGTTGGAGAAGGGTTTTATCCGTCCAAGTTCGTCACCATTGGGAGCCCCGGTACTCTTCGTGGACAAGAAGGACGGAACCCAAAGAATGTGCGTGGACTACAGGTCTCTCAACGAGGTAGCAATCAAGAATAAATACCCTCTGCCCCGTATAGAGGACCTGTTCGATCAAATGAAAGGAGCCCAAGTATTCTCCAAAATTGATCCTCGGTCGGGATATTTCCAGCTGAAGATTAAGCCCTCCGATATACCTAAGACAGCCTTTCGGACGCGGTATGGTTCATATGAATATACCGTTATGTCCTTTGGATTGACAAATGCACCCGCATACTTCATGTACCTTATGAACAAGGTTTTCATGGAGTACTTGGATAAGTTTGTCATGGTTTTCATCGACGACATTATGGTCTATTCAAAAAGGGAGGAGGAGCATGAAGAACATCTGAGATTGACCTTGCAGAAGTTGCGCGAGCATCGGTTGTATGCCAAGCTCAACAAGTGCCAATTTTGGCTAAAGGAAATATCTTTCCTAGGCCACATCATCTCGAAGGAAGGGGTATCGGTTGATCCTGGAAAGGTGAGGAATATTCTAAAGTGGGACCAACCGAAGAGCGTGAGGGATATTCGAAGTTTCCTTGGAATGGCAGGATACTATCGTCGCTTCATTAAAGACTTCTCTAAGATAGCAAAACCTATGACGGAGTTGCTAATGAAGGGAAAGATCTTTCAATGGACACAAGCCTGCCAAGAAAGTTTTGAGGAACTCAAGAAAAGGCTAACCACAGCACCAGTTCTGGTATTGCTAGACGTAAGCAAGAGCTTTGACATATATTGTGACGCATCCAGACAAGGGCTCGGGTTTGTACTCATGCAGGAAGGACAAGTGGTAGCCTATGCCTCACGATAATTAAAGAAGCACGAGCTTAACTATCCTACACATAATTTGGAGTTAGCAGCAGTGGTGCATGCATTGAAGATTTGGAGACATTATATCCTTGGTCATCGATGTGAGATCTATACAGATCATAAAAGCCTCAAGTACATATTTACACAAACGGACTTGAATTTGAGGCAACGTCGATGGTTAGAACTCATCAAGGATTATGATGTAGGAATCAATTACCACCCCGGGAAGGCCAATGTGGTCGCTGACGCATTGAGCAGAAAGGGAGCATGCCACCAACTCACGGTTCGGGAGCTACCACCCGAACTACGTAAGGAGTTCGAACAGTTACACCTCGGATTCTTGAATAACATGGAAATGATGGAGATCCACTCCTCATTGGAGCAAGAAATAAGAAAGGGACAAGCAACGGACGAGGGGATCAAGGAGATCAAAGAAAGAATCCGACAAGGGATAGAGAAGGATTTCAAAGAGGATGAAAAGGGTACGCTTTGGCTAGGAAAAAGGATTTGTGTGCCAAACCTAAGATGCCTTCGCGACATGATATTGAAGGAGGCACATGATTCACCCTATTCCATACATCCAGGGAGCACCAAAATGTACAAGGACTTGAAAACTTGCTATTGGTGGGATGGTATGAAGAGGGATATAGCCGAGCATGTTGCCCTATGCGACACATTCCAACGGGTAAAAGCCGAACATCAAAAACCCGCTGGGTTGTTGCAACCTTTAAAAATACCTGAATGGAAATGGGAGGACATCAGTATGGACTTTATTGTCTGATTGCCAAGAACTCAGTCAGGATATGACTCCATCTGGGTCATTGTGGACCGGTTGACGAAAACTGCCAATTTCCTTCCGGTAAAGGCCAGTTACAATGTTACACAGTTGGCAGAATTGTACATGGAGTAGATCGTGTGCCGTCATGGAGTTCCGAAGAGGATAGTCTCAGATCGAGGTTCTCAGTTTACCTCTAGATTCTGGAAGAAGCTGCAGAAAGCCATGGGTACACGACTGGATTTTAGCTCTGCCTACCACCCACAAACAGATGGACAAACCGAAAGGACGAACCAAATTTTGGAAGACATGTTGAGAGCTTGCGCCTTGAAACGTGGGCGTAGTTGGGATAGGAGTTTACCGTATGCCGAGTTCTCCTATAACAACAGCTATCAAGCTAGCTTGAAGATGTCGCCTTTCGAAGCCTTATATGGTAGACGGTGTAGAACGCCACTGTTCTGGAACGAGACTGGAGAGAACCAGGTGTTTGTACCCGAAGTACTACAAGAGGCTGAAAAGCAAGTCCAAACGATACGGAAGAACTTAAAAGCTGCTCAGTCACGACAGAAAGGCTATGCGGACAATAGGCGTAGGAAGTTGACCTTTGAAGTTGGAGACTTCGTATACCTTGAGGTATCGCCTATCCGAGGCCAACGACGTTTTAACGTCAAAGGCAAACTAGCGCCTCGCTACATCGGACCATTTAAGATTTTGGATAAGCGAGGAGAAGTAGCCTATAGACTAGAGCTCCCAAACCACCTCTCCTACGTACATGACGTGTTTCATGTATCTCAGCTCAAGAAGTGCTTGAGAATACCAGAGGAACAAGTGTCAATGGGAGAACTTAAACTTCAAGAGGACCTGACTTACGCAGAACACCCTATCCGAATCTTGGACGTAAAGGAAAGGGTCACCCGAAACAAGGTGATTCGATGGTGCAAAGTACAATGGGGCCATCACACTGAAGCTGAAGCCACATGGGAGCGTGAAGAGGATATTAAGGCTGAATTCCCCTATCTATTTTCTACTAATGAATCTCGAGGGCGAGATTCAATTTAAGGGGGGTAGATTTGTGACACCCTCATCTCGGGTGTCAGCATATGTTCATGTTTTATGAAGAAGAAAAACATTTTTAGAAAAGATGGAACAGAGACAAGTATCAAAAAGATAGCCAATAATGCTCTCCGAGAGCACCGAAGGCAACTTCCACGGCCAGCAGACCACGTGGCGTGTTCGGAGCTCATCCCCGAGACATTTGGGAGAGGTCCTCCGTTAAACTAGCTACGTGGCAGGCTTGAGGGTCACCTCCGCAATTGAAAAGAGGTCCGACCCTGTGGGACACGTGCTGCCCACGGAGATAGCCTCTGCGGAAGAAGCAAAGGCATTTTTCATAGGACACGTGTCATCCACGGAGCTAGTCCTCGCGGAAATAAGAGGACCAGTCGTGGGGGATACGTGTCAATCTCGGAGCTCATCTTAGAGAAGTCCGGATCTATCGAACACGTGTCGCCACCAGAGCTTATCACCGGAAGGTCTGTCGCAGCTAAACACGTGTCGACCTCGGGGCATGTCCCTGAGGAAAGGAGAGCGGAAAGACCGGCACCCACACGTGGCGTGCGCGGAGCTCGTCTCCGAAGAAGAGGGGGGTCTCGATCGATTGACACGCGGCACAACCGGAGCTCGTCTCTGCGGATGAGGAGATACCAGGCCCGGAGGACACGTGGAGCTTCCGGAGCTCATCATCACGGAGGTAACGAGTTCTGAAGCAGCTGTTATGCGTAAGGACACCGGTACGCAACAGAAACCGATCTAAAATACACAATGGTTACCGAAGATAAGACGTCAGGATCTAACAATGATCTGAATAAGACTCTTATTCGGGATCCAATCAGATTAGGACTCTTCTCTTCCCGATTATAAATAGAACCCAAAACCTCTGGCCGAAACCACGAACTTCTCTTTCAACTCCTGAGCCGATGACTTAGCGCCCTAGCCCTAACTCGCAGAGCAAAACATCGCCGAAGCGCAACAAGGGAGATCATCGGAGAAGAACCGAGTGGTCTGAGGAGGACCTCGAAGTCAAGAAGAGCGTGAGGTAGGACTTCAATACCACCTTACGACATCATGGTGTTCATCTCTTGCATCTGTTCTTCAATTCCTTTGGAACAGAAGCTTTCTCGTGGGCAGATCACCTGATGATCAGTTTGATCTAAAAACAAGATCATCGCCACGACCACCTTTGATCCAAACACCTCTGTCCATGCAAGCCATGCAAGGGCACACCAATCTAATAAAAATCATAGGATAGCATGCATGAGCATCATCGCATCTAGTTTAGGGTTTGTGCATGATATTGATTGCTGTGAATTTTGTATGCACGTGAATCATACATAGCAGAACAAGCTCAGGGAGCTGTCTACGACGGGCTGCAGCAACAAGGTTTTGAGAATCAAGAACAACCGGAACCGCAAGAACAAGGCAAGTGCTCCTTGACCATGTTGATCCTATGTTTTGGGTAAAAATATTTTGTTTTGCGAAAAGGTGTGTGTGCTGAGTCAAACATGATGGGAAAACCCTTTTTATAGGAGTTTACTAGTTTTAATTAAACCATCCTTGTCGCCTGGGAAGTTTATGAGTCGGGTATGGTTTTTGCTTTATGCTTCGCTGAGTCCATGGGATTGGGAAAGCGAGATAGATGTGTCTAGCTAACTGCACTTGTACTGATAATAAGTAACTGATGAGGTTAATGAACATGGATCGGAGGGAGATCTAGGCAAGCCTGGGTTTGTGAATGAGGTAGCATGAGATGGTGGTTTTACTTGCCGTAGATCTAAGGACCGGTTCATGCATGCACATGCCAGGATAACAGTGCCACCACAAGGCCAAGTATGGGTGCGGCTTAGCTGAGTAATTAGGTAAGTTGCTAGAGTGTTATGGACTGTGGAAGGCGCGGGGAATGGGAGTCGAGTGAGGACTGCCCTGGGAACTGCATGGCACAAGAGGGGGCCCGTGGGTGGGAGAATTGGAGATTCTAGCCTGCCGGTGAAACCTTAGTGAGTCCATACATCTAGTAACCCCTTTGTAAAGGCTATTTTGTGATCTCTTGACCATACACCGACAGTTGTGTACTGGTATAATGGAGATTCTGCAGTCGCCTACGGGTGACGAAATCACAAACTTGTGGGTAAAGAGGTGAAAACTCTACAGAGTCTAAAACTATCATGATAGCCGAGCTTACGGTCACGAGCACCTGGCTAAACTGCCATGATTAGATGGGGGTTATTGGGATGGTTATTGGAATGGTTATTGGGATGATTGATGGGATGGTTATTGGAATGGTTATTGGGAAGGTTCTTGGTTATGGTAATTGATTATGGTTTGGTTTGGACTGTGGAGTCCGGGAGATAAGATGGTTGCATGACTGATGGGTCATGACATGAGATTGGTCTCGGTGTGAGACGTGGTTGTTTTATGAGGTGAGATGGTAGCGAATACAAGGAGGTATTCGTGAGTATGAATAAAAGATTGGTTAATGTTCAGATGGAACATGGAAAGCAATGGAGGTATGTTGGTAATTTAATACATGTTGGGATCACATTTAAACTTAAGTTGCTGTTTTATCACGGTTTTATAAATCTGCTTTTCTGCAAATAAGCCTTTTATTACCTACCTTGTTTATGAGCTGCATATCATGTGTTATTCCCGCACTTGCTGAGTACATCATTGTACTCAAACTTGCATTATTGTTTCTTCATCAACAGCAAGAGAAGACTACTATGAAGACCGAGTAGAGCATTATGGCGTGTGATCTGTTCTCAACCTTGCCTGTGGAGGGAGTAGAGATGGAGCCACTTCTGCTTAGTTTTGCTTCTGCATTAGTTTTTGCTTCCGCATTTAAATAAAGATTTCCGCTGCGTAGAAATAAAGACTTCCGCTGTGAGCATGAGTCCAAGACTCATGTGGTGTTGTAATAAACTCTGTTATTCGTGGTAATATATAATCTGAATTCAGTTTGTGGAAAGTATGTGTATGTGTGATGAACATCCTGGGCACACATATGCATTAGTTCTCGGTTCCGTGGCTTTCCACAGAATTGAGGGCGTCACAATGCCCCAGTCACCGCCGCCCATCAAGTGGGGTTCTAGGAGCCTCAGCGTGTCATGAAGACAGTGCATAACGGCGAGGACTCCAGCTCTGACGGTGACGGGCCAGGGCGGTAGCCAACTGCGGCACGCCTCCGTGCTTCGGACGTACCTCCCGGGGGCCGCCCAAGATCTGTCATCCCTTTGAAGGCCTTGCCAGAAGGGGAAGACGCCTTGGGTCATCCAAGACGAGCCCGGGTCCACCTACCCCTTGAAGGCCTTAGCCAGAAGGGGAGAACTCCCCGGGGGCCCCCAGGAGAAGCCGCGCAGGACCTGATCCAGCGTGAAGATGACAACCTCGTCGACGAGACTCGGCTGCAGGTAACACCCCACAACGCGCGGTCTCGGCTGATGCTCTAAGCACTACCGCCAAAGAACCGAACGCATCGGTGGCCTGCAGGAGGGCAACCTGGTGTCGCGGCACGCTCTATTCCAAGAAGGACCCATAAGCTCTCCCCCAGCAGGGAAGGTCCCTTCCGAATCATGAAAGCTGCCGCCCCAGGTACACATGCCTTTCAACCGAGTGTGGGATCCGTTCCCAAAAATCCTTGCCATGAAGCAACACTGTAAGTCCTACTTCTCGAGCATAATTAGAACAGGGTTATTCCCTTCTGCAATGAATCCCATAGAATTTAGGAACAGAGCTTGGGGCAGCTAAGTCTCAAGGGACGGTACAGGACTACGTCCAGTTTAGCCTGGTTCCGACCCTAAGCACGTAGAGTCTTGCTTCCCTTGAAGACGAGGCGGGATATTGCCTCCATGTACAGCCAGAATTCCACCTATGAGCATGAATACAGAAACCTGTTCTACTTAGCTCCCTATCATGCGCTCATTTAAATTATGCATTAATTTTTATGACCGCACTATCTTTGTATGTTCATCGTACATCTAGCTCCCCCTCTCCTACGCTCATCCATAGTCGGCATTCGCTATCCTACCAATGGCGGCTGCGCTTGAGGCACCTGCCGATGGCCGAGTGAGTCTCTCGGGCCTCCCCCAGTCAGGTGTTGTGGTGCCAGTTGGTTACCTCCAGGAAAGGCCTGCGTTGTGCATGGGGGGTCCAGGGTGCGTATCCAGCTTAGCAGGCCATGAGCCCAAAGCATGCGCATCCTGCCCTCTGGAGGTACAGGGGAGTACAACCGCTTTGCCTGGTCATGAACCCAAAGCACGTGCACTCTGCTTCCCCAGCGCATGGCCCGGTACTAGGGATCGGACGGCCGTACCCGGACCTCGGAGGGAGCCGGAGCTCCGGCGCCTCGTGCACAGAATTGCCCAAGCCCCGTATAATGGATCAGGATCGTAAGACGGATAAGACTAGGAGACGGGAGGGGAGGACCCCCCGAGGAGAATTACGTTTCCTCTACCTGTGTGCAGGACCTCCAGGTTACGGCAACAGGGACTGCATGAAGCAGGGGGAAAGGAGCTACAAACTACTCTGGCCTATGACTGGAAGGACCGGGTCCTGCCCCTTCAGCAGGGGCGGGACCTGGGGGCCCACGTGTCCAGCGGGCCCGGAGCTCTCGCCTCCCCTGAGGAGGGCTCCGGGCTCGCCACGTGGCAGGCGGAAACCGGACCTCCCCCCCTGGTGGGAGGGCTCCGAAAGCCCTACGTGTCCAGCATGGCCAGAGCCCCCGCCTCTTGAGGAGGGGCTCCGGACCCGCCACGTGGCAGGCAGATTTGGAGCTCCCCATGGGGCAAGATCCGGAGACCCCCGAGGGCCCCTAACACGGTCAGGACCCGGGGAAGGTGTCTATGCGAAGCTCCGAGATTGGAGATGGCCTCTGAGCACCTTGCGGAGCTAAGGACTCAGTCAGGCAAAGGCAAGAAGGAGAGAAAAAGCATCACAGACACAAATATCTAAAAGAGTCGAACTAAGCGAGGCTCCATGAGCTGGACTACAGACTCGATAAAAAGGGAGAAACAAGTCCTAAGGACCTCCCGGCTCCCGCCGGAACCTTGCGGCTACAAGGGCGGCCACATCCTCGACTTCTGCCCTGGCAGCTTGCTCCCGCTCCGCGGCTGGGCCCTCTCTCGCTGGTTCTAGCGAGAAAGAGGGGTCGCGGCTCTTAAAGCATGCCAGCACATGTGAGGCGACCTCTAAGGCTAGGCCGCGTCCCTCGGCCTCAAGCTCGCTGGCGACCACCGAGTCTAGCCTGTCCAGCTTGGTGCCGATCGACTCCAGCACGGGGATCACCTCCGTCACCTTCAACGCAGGGGCTGCGGCCCTCACCGGACTGAAGCCAAGAGGGATTAGGGCGGACCCTGCTCGATCCACGAAGCTCGAGACCGCAAGAGCCTCGGAGGACCGCAAGGCCGAAAGCTCCTCCACCTCATGGCGGGCCGCCTGCAGAGCCTCCAGGTTCCTCTCGGAGAATTCCTTCTCCTTGGCCGCCAGGGAGCTCTCCCGAAGATGGAGAGTCCTGGCGAGCCGCTCCAACTCAGCAGCCTTGAAGTCGGCGGCCAACTCCCGGTCCAAGACCGCCCGGCGATCACGGGAGACCTGTTCCTCCCTCAAGTCGAGATCTGCCTTCAGGATCTCCAGCTCCTCGATCCGAGCTCGAAGGTCATCCTCGCCCGCCGCCAGCTGCGCGGCGACCCTCTCCGCCTCAGCTGCCGTGGAACGCTCCCGTTCCTCAACGGCGAGTTCACGGTGCTCCAACTGCTGCCGTATCTCCACAGCAGCAGAGAGGCTCTCTTCGGCCCGGGCGTGTGCCTCCAGGGCCTCCCTGTTGATCCGCCGCGATCCATGCGGTCGACAGCCCGCTTCATCTGGTCGAGGAGCACTTCCCTGAAGTCGAGCAACTCCCGCCTGGAGTCGAGCTCGCTCTTAACTGTAACACCCCAAAAATTTGATTTAAAACCCTAAATCATGTTAAGAGGGGAATTTAAAAATTTTTGGACGTGTTGCATGTTTTGCAAAAATTCAAATTCAAACTGGAATTCAAATTAAACTCAAATCAGAAAAGAAATAGAAAAAGAAAAAGAGAAACAGAAAAAAACCGGCCAGTGGGCCGAAACCCACCAGCCGGCCCAACCAGCGCCGAGCGAGCCCGCGGCCGCGCGCGCCGTTTCCTTCCGCTGACAGGCGGGGCCCACCAGATCGTCTTCCACCTCGCACCCGCGCCAGACTCTCTCTCACCCGAATCCAATCCGATCGGAATTGCTGCGGATCACAGCCGAATTTCGCTCGGGGGTGAAGCAAACTCGATCTAAACAAACCCACCGCCCTCCCCCGTCTATAAAAACCCCGGCCTCGTTCTGTATTTCCCACGCGATCGCCGATTTTTCCTCCGGTGAGAACCGAGACTTCTCCGGCGAATTCTGGCCGATCTAAGCTCGGAAATTCCGATCTAACTCACTGGTCTTGATCCACTGCCTCCGGGGAACCTTGCAGGTGCAGAAAACTCGGTGACTTGCGGTGTAAACACAGCGCCGACGAGCCTCGCCGTGGTTTCGCCTCGGACCTCGTCGCCGATCACCTTCCAGGACCTCCGAGCTCAAGAAAACCCCCGAGGTGAGATCCCCGACCTCCCCTCCACCGATCTATGCCATAAAATCACAGTTCTAGGAAGTATTCTCGAAGATCCGAAAGTCTCCGGCGAGATCGCCGCTTCCTGCCGCCGTGCGCCGCCGGCAGCGCCGCCCGCGCTCGATCAGAGCGACGTGGCCGCTTGTGCGCCGTTTATTTTAAATCGCACGGTAGGGTTTAAACCCCCGCGTACCGGTTCAATGTTATAATCTCGGCCGTCGGTTTAAAATCGGACGGTCCACGTCAGCCCCGCGTTATAAAGACTGGAAATCTTACGTGCTACCCCCTGGGGTTCTTGGGAAATACGAGCTAGCCCCGGAAACTTCTGATCTAGCCCCTGGAACTCCAGAAAATCATGTAAATTCATTTAAAAATCAGTTTTAGCCTCTGGACTTAATAAAAATTAGGAAAAACACCTCTGATAAGTATACCTAGACCCCTGAAAATTGTTAAAATAATATTATAGACCCTGTAGTGGGGTAAGTTTAACTTTTTAGCCCTGTTTAGTATTTAATTTAGGAAATTGAATATGTTGCTAGTGTTTAAAAACTAAAAAGTTGGACAAACATATTGTCAAAATTTAATTAAAGACTTTCTCAGTATTTAGAAAACTTTGGAGTGAGATAAAAACATATTTTGGGCTGAATTGAATCTGTTTAATTTATTATTCACATTTAGGGACACATTTTTAAGTAATGAATAGTTTTAGAAAATAGGGAAAATAATTGTGAAATAGTTTACATCAGAGGCAAAGGTCAAAATATGTTATTAAATTATTTAGGACCAGAACCTATTCTGTTTAGATGATGTGTATTACTAATTTCATAATAAAGTACACATTTATGCATAGGAAAATAAATCTGAAAATATAGCAACTAGTAAATGATAAATGGAGTTTCTAAAATCCAAAGAATTCAGTTTAGGGTTGGTAGAAATTCTGAAGACACATATGGAGAAGAAAGATACCTTTCATGCACACTTGGTAGCTAAAAGGTCTATCAATTGAATATAAGGAATTTATTTAATTGGAAACTCATATATATAGTATGTAAGTATAAATGTGAACACAAAGTAGGAATCATATACACATGATTAAAAGTGCATGCAAGCCACAAATCAACACACATAGAGTAACCACAACACATATAATGGTGAATGAATTTCATAAATATGAATGTGTGGTTTGTATGAAGTGGAAGTGTGAACTATGTCTTATGGATTGTTGTTTTTCTTTTGCTATGTGTGATGGTATGATGTAGAACCTGCTCAAGAGCAAGTTATTCCTTACCAAGATCAGGACTACCCATTTCAAGAGCAGCAAGAAGGAGGCAAGTGTCCTTGACCACTTTGATCCCATGCTAGGATGTGTAGCTAGAGTTATTTGCATTGTCAATTGAAATATGAAACCCATGTTAGGAAGTTTCCCTAGAATTGCATTACCTTGTTTCCTTGTAGCTTGGGTTGGGATTTATTTTATCATGTCATTTATTATTATGCATATGCTTAGCCATGCTTAGAATGGGATATTTGGGATATGAGATCATCAATTTATTTTACCATACTCTTGAATGAGACATTGTGAGTTATGTAGAGGTAGGAATCAATGCAAGTTGGATGTTTTGGTTGTGTGCTGGGTGCACGAGACTTGGGTTTGTGTTTAGTACTTGCCTGGATCCTAAGGACCGGTTCATGGAGCATGTAACCTGGCTTTACAGTGCCAACCACATGCTGAGATGGGGCAGCTTGGCCAATTAATTAGGTGTATCCCCGGCGTAGTATGGGTGTGTTGGATGGTGCGGGGAATAGGTGTCAGCTGGACTACCATATGAACCGCAAGGCTCAAGAGGGGGCCACTGCAGCGGGGTTGGAGCCTCTTGTATGCTGTTAGGGGTGAAACCTCAGTGGGCCCACGCTCGTCGGGAATCCCTTTGTAAAGGCTTCGTAGTGATCTCCTGGCTACACACCTGGGAAGTGTGAATGTGGTTCGTAGCCACTGGCATAATGGAGGTTCTTTTTGTCCACCCGGCAACGGGGGATGAAATCACTACATGTGGGTACAGTGGTACAAACTCTACAGAGTCAAAACTGTCATGACAGCCGTGCTCACGGTCAAGAGCGGCTTGGACTTATTCATGATTAGAGGATTGATGGTTTTGGAAGTTGTGGATTTTAAGCGGGGAGCTTAACATTGGAAATGATGTTATGGTTATTTGATTATGCTGATGGGATGGGAGATTGGGACCATTTCACCTGTGTAGTAATGTAGGCGCTTAATAAGCTAAGGTGATAGATATTAATTGCATAGTGATTTAACCATGAGTTCAACCTCTCCTTGTTCTAGCCATGCATGACATAACTTTCCCACACTTGCTGAGTACCATCGGTACACAATCTTGCATATTTTGTTGGTTTATATTGCTGCTCAGGTCAAGATAATGAGGTGGTGTATAATGACCAAGACTTTGGACCCAAAGAAGGTTTCTAGGTTCATGGAGACCCCCGGGCAACGCCTGTGATGGAGCCTACGAGAATAATTATTCCGCTGCTAGTTTATTTACTTGTGATGAACTTATTGTTGTCCATCGAGATATTTGCTATGTAAGACTTATTTATATTCGACACCTGGCTTGTAATAAATGATGCTTCACTATTTGTCATCACATGTATGAGAAAATGATCCTGGCATACATGTGATATTCACCTTGGTTGTTCTTCCGAAAAACCGGGTGTGACAGAGGTGGTATCAGAGCCAAGGTTGCCCGTAGGAACGTGGACCTAGGTAGAAATGGACGTATTTAAGGGCCCTATTTTCTTAAAAACTATTTTTCAAAGGTGTGGGTTGAAAAGTGTTATTTAACGGAGTCACTTTCTTCATCTTACCCCAACTTTCATTCAAAATAGGATTTTTGTTTGAGAGTTTATCTAACCTAATTTTTAAAATTCTTTTTGTTTTAGATGGTTCACATGATTCGCACCGCTCGCAAGTCCACAGGAGGGAGAGTTCCCGTAGTAGCCCTTGCCGAGAGAGAGGAGAGCCGTCCAGTGACGTACCTTTCCTACGGATTGGCAGTAGGAGGCTTATTGCGCCGTCTTCGGCGTATGCTCGAAGCCGCTGGCAATATGGGCAAACTAATCATCCACTATAACTCCACCAGGACCATCCGTGAGAAGAGGGAGGAATGGAGTTCAGAGATGAGAATTATACATGAAAATCAGCTGCTTAAGATCCACCACTCTCCAGCTTGTCGAGCAACACAGGTCGATGCGGAGAAAGATGTCACCTGGGAGGCCATCACCTGCCAGAGTCACATCTATCGTCGCCACTTGGACAAAACTGAGTACATGTATGTCCTCCAACGTGAGAGTGGTACCACGGAGTACAAGTACCCGCCAGTGCAGCAAGGGACTTCCCATGAGCACATGAACTTGTGCTTGGAGGATGCTGCTATGCTCAGCACTCGACTGCAGGAGTGTCAACAAGAGCTTCAGGATGTCCGGGACACCCTGAAGGAAACGGAGGCATTGCTGCGAGCCTGCTTAAAGGCGAGAGAAAGAGGAGATGGGAATGAACTGTGTGTCACCGTGAGTGATACATGGACTCCTGACTTCCCGGATCGCCGAGCGATCAGGCGTCGTCGCACTTCTCCACCAGCAGCCTCCCCACCCAAAGCAGAGTCAGAAGGCAGCCGAAATGATGAGGAAGATCCTGAGGAGCCAGCTCAAGAAAACGAGTAGTGTAGAGTCCTTCCCTTAGCTAGCAAGATATCAAATAGTCGAGTCGTTAAGTTAAGTTAATGGTATGTTAATGCTTGGTGTGTGACGTGAGTTGTAGAAGCCATGAGCAATTGTCCACAGCCTCGTCTTTAGATTGTTTTGCTTTGGTGTGTGAACCCACATGAAATAATATTACCTTCATTTTTGTGTGAGAAATGAACCCTCAGAAAAGTATAACAAAGCCTCAACCCTTCAAAGTACAGACAAATGAAAGTAGTAAGATGATACTAAATGCTTTCAAATTAACATTGGTTGATTCTGCCAGATGGCCGGAAGAGGAAAAGGACGTGCTGCCAACCCCGCCAACAACAACGATGAGGCATGCAACCCTCATCTTTCTAGAGGCCAGGACAGGGGTGGTCGCCGTGAAGAAGTTGATCCTCTCCACCAAATGCTGGAGAATCAAAATCAGCTCATCCAGAACTTGACTCAAGTGGTGGCCAACTTGCATCAAGTACCACCTCCACAAGCTGCACCACGCCAACCAAGGTTGAGTGAGTTTCTAGGAACTCAACCTCCAAAGTTTGCAAGTGCTGCTGAACCTCTGGAGGCAACTGATTGGCTGAAGACCATCGAAAGTAAGATGAGGATCATACAGTGCCAAGGGTTTGAGAGGGTGCTGTTTGCCTCTCATCAATTGCATGGACCTGCTGCTGATTGGTGGACCGCCTACGTGGCTGCCCATCATGACCCTGAGAACATCACTTGAGAAGAGTTCAAGCGTAGCTTCCGCAACCATTACATACCAAGTGCTGAACTCAAAAACAAGAGGAAGGAGTTCTTGGGATTGCAGCAAGGGAACATGTCCGTGAGGGAATACCTCACTAAATTCACTCAACTCTCCCGTTATGCCCCACGGGACATAGAGACTGATGAGCAGAAACAAGATTGTTTCGTGGAAGGACTTACCGCAGAGATGCAGTGTGCAATGTCCTCGAATGAGTATGAAAGCTTCCAAAAGATGGTGGACAGAGCATTTGTGGTAGAAAGGAAGCTAAAGGCCTTGGAAAATGAGAATAAGAGGAAGGCCGTTTGGTCACATCAAGCTTCGGGAAGCAACACTCGCCCCCGTATGATGCAGCAACCTACGGGGCAGACGAGCCGTGCTGCGGTACCCTACTCAGCACCAAGAGGGTACAACCCGAACTACAGGCCTCCGGCAGCACCAGCACAGCCGCAACGTCAGTTTGTACAGCAGCCTCGCCCCGCATATCCACCTCGACCAGCAGTGCAAGGACCTCCGAACCAACCCCAAGACAACAAAGGCCAAGCACCTAAGGTTGGGGTGCAACGTTTTAGCTGTGGTGAAGTGGGGCACTATGCCCATAAGTGCCCAAAGAAGAAGCCCGCGCAGCCACAACAGCAGAATGTAATGAGAGGACGGGTGAACCACGTCACTATGGAGGAAGCACAAGATGCACCCGACGTGGTAGTTGGTAAGTTTCCTGCCAATTTACACCTTGCAACCCTGCTGTTTGATTCTGGTGCCACCCACTCATTTATTGCTCAAGGGTTTGTTAAGAAGTATGACTTAGAAACAACACAAATGAACCATATGCTAGCCGTAAACTCTCCAGGTGGAGAGATAAGGACAAGACAAGTGTGTCCCAAGGTGAATCTAGACATTAATGGGGTAGTGTTTACTGCCAACCTCATAGTGATAGAATCCCAAGGGATCGATATTATTTTGGGCATGGATTGGTTGACCAAACATAAAGGAATCATCCATTGTTCGACTAGAACGGTGGAACTAACTCGCCCTAGTGGCACAAGAGTAAAGTTTATAACAATACAAGAGCCTAGGAGGGACATTAAATTAAATCAAGTTGAGGTGAAAGTGGAGGAGATCAGGACCATCAGGGAATATCCAGATGTTTTTCCGGAAGAGTTGCCAGGTATGCCTGCCGATCGTGAAGTGGAATTCGCAATTGAGCTAGTGCCTGGAACAGCCCCGATATACAAGAGACCTTATCGGATGGACTCCAAGCAGCTAGAAGAACTCAAGGATCATTTGAGAGAATTGACGGGGAAGGGGTATATTCGTCCTAGTTCCTCACCATGGGGAGCTCCGGTGATATTTGTGCCCAAGAAGGACGGAACCCAAAGGTTATGCGTGGATTACCGTGCCTTGAATGAGGTAACCATCAAAAACAAGTACCCATTACCCCGCATTGAAGACTTGTTTGATCAGTTGAGGGGAGCTTGTGTGTTCTCAAAAATTGATCTCAGGTTGGGATACCACCAACTCAAGATAAGGCAATCTGATATTCCCAAGACAGCTTTCGTGTCTCGGTACGGACTGTATGAATACACTGTCATGCCTTTCGGGCTAACTAATGCCCCGGCGTACTTCATGTATCTCATGAACAAGGTATTCATGGAATATCTGGACAAATTTGTGGTGGTTTTCATAGATGACATTCTCGTCTTCTCCAAAGATGAAGAAGGGCATGAGAAACATTTAAGGTTGGTGTTGCAGAGGCTGAGAGAACACCAACTATATGCCAAGTTGAGCAAGTGTGAGTTTTGGCTGAAGAGAGTTCCCTTCTTAGGACATATAATCTCGGAGGGAGGAATCTCCGTGGATCCTACCAAAATCGAGGATATACAGAAGTGGAAGACCCCTGAAAATGTCGAGGAAGTTCGAAGCTTTTTGGGATTGGCTGGATACTATCGACGGTTTATTGAGGGATTCTCTAAGATCTCGAGACCCCTTACCAAACTGTTGGAGAAGGGAATCACCTTCACATGGACGCCACAGTGCGAGACGAGTTTTCAGGAGCTAAAGAAAAGATTGACAACAGCCCCAGTGTTGGTTATGCCAGATATGCAGAAGAATTTCACGGTGTACTGCGATGCCTCTGGAAACGGGTTGGGATGTGTTCTCATGCAAGAACGGCATGTCGTGGCTTATGCATCCCGGCAGCTTCGGAAGCACGAGAAGAACTATCCTACACATGACCTAGAACTAGCCGCAGTGGTACACGCGTTGAAAATTTGGCGGCACTATTTGATGGGGAAGAGGACCGAGATATATACGGATCATAAGAGTTTGAAGTACATTTTCACACAGCCAGATCTCAACCTCAGACAAAGGAGATGGTTAGAGCTAATCAATGACTTTGATGTGGGCATCAACTATCATCCCGGGAAAGCAAACGTCGTGGCCGACGCTTTGAGTCGGAAAGCGTAGGTCAATAAGTTGAGCTTGAAGGACATGCCTGCAGAATTGAAGGACGAGGTTATAAGGCTCAATCTATGTCTAGTAAATAGTGGTGAAGCCATCGCCATGGAAGTGGACTCCACACTCGAGCGAGACATACGCGAGGGCCAAAAGAATGATGAGAAGATACAAGAGATCAGACAACTCATCAAGGAAAATAAAACTCCAGGTTTCAGAAAGGATGAACAAGGAACGGTGTGGCACGGAAAAAGAATCTGTGTGCCTGAAGTAAAGGAGATCCGTGAATTGATTTTGAAGGAGGCTCACGATTCCGACTATTCCATTCATCCTGGGAGTACGAAGATGTACCAGGACCTCAAGAGCAGGTATTGGTGGTATGGCATGAAGCGAGATGTCGCGGAACATGTTGCCCTATGTGACACATGTCAGTTGGTGAAAGCAGAACATCAACGACCCGCGGGATTATTGCAACCACTCAAAGTGCCTGAATGGAAATGGGAAGAAATCAGCATGGATTTCATCGTGGGATTGCCTAGGACCCAATCAGGATACGATTCGATATGGGTCATCATTGATAGGCTAACCAAGGTAGCTCACTTCATCCCCGTGAAGGAAAGCTACAGCGGATCTAAATTGGCAGAATTGTACATGTCAAGGATCGTGTATTACCATGGAGTGCCAAAGAAGATTGTGTCGGATCGAGGGACACAGTTCACCTCAAGGTTCTGGCAGAAGTTGCACGAGACCATGGGAACCCATCTGAACTTTAGTTCTGCCTATCATCCCCAAACTGATGGGCAGACGGAAAGAACCAATCAGATCCTTGAAGATATGCTAAGGGCATGTGCACTCAAAAACAATAGGAGTTGGGACAAGAACTTACTGTATGCGGAGTTTTCTTATAACAACAGCTATCAAGCTAGTATGGAGATGTCACCGTTTGAAGCTTTGTACAGGAGGAAGTGCAGAACTCCCCTATTTTGGAACCAAACAGGGGAAAGTAAAGTGTTTGGTCCAGAAGTACTACAAGAAGCCGAGGCGAAGGTGAGGGAAATTCGCAATAACTTGAGGATAGCACAGACACGCCAAAAGAGCTACGCCGATGTACGAAGAAGAGAGCTCGTTTTCAACGTGGGAGACTATGTCTATCTCAAGGTGTCCCCTATCCGAGGACTTCGTCGGTTCAAGGTGAAAGGGAAGTTGTCACCTCGATACATCGGACCCTTTCAAGTTTTGGAGAGGAAAGGCAAAGTGGCGTATCAACTAGAATTACCGGCTCGTCTATCGGATGTGCACGATGTATTCCATGTGTCACAACTCAAGAAATGCCTAAGGACGCCTGAGGAGGTGTTACCCATGAATGAAGTGGACGTAGCTGAGGATTTGTTCTATGCCGAGCAACCATACAAGATTTTGGAGACAATGGAACGCCTCACCAGAAATAAAAGAATCCGGATGTGCAAGGTGCAGTGGAAGCATCACTCAGAAGAGGAAGCACCTCGGAGCGGGAAGATGAGCTCAAGGCCCAATTTCCGGAATTGTTTTCTTAGAACCACCAATCTCGAGGACGAGATTTCTTTTAAGGGGGGTAGAGCTGTAACACCCCAAAATTTTGATTTAAAACCCTAAATCATGTTAAGAGGGGAATTTAAAAATTTTTGGACGTGTTGCATGTTTTGCAAAAATTCAAATTCAAACTGGAATTCAAATTAAACTCAAATCAGAAAAGAAATAGAAAAAGAAAAAGAGAAAACAGAAAAAAACCGGCCAGTGGGCCGAAACCCACCAGCCGGCCCAACCAGCGCCGAGCCAGCCCGCGGCCGCGCGCGCCGTTTCCTTCCGCTGACAGGCGGGACCCACCAGATTGTCTTCCACCTCGCGCCCGCACCAGACTCTCTCTCACCCGAATCCAAACCGATCGGAATTGCTGCGGATCACAGCCAAATTTTGCTCGGGGGTGAAGCAAACTCGATCTAAACAAACCCACCGCCCTCCCCCGTCTATAAAAACCACGGCCTCATTCTGTTTTTCCCACGCAATCGCCGATTTTTCCTCCGGTGAGAACCGAGACTTCTCCGGCGAATTCTGGCCGATCTAAGCTCGGAAATTCCGATCTAACTCGCTGGTCTTGATCCACCGCCTCCGGGGAACCTTGCAGGTGCAGAAAACTCGGTGACTTGCAGTGTAAACACAGCGCCGACGAGCCTCGCCGTGGTTTCGCCTCTGACCTCGTCGCCGATCACCTTCCAGGACCTCCGAGCTCAAGAAAACCCCCGAGGTGAGATCCCCGACCTCCCCTCCACCGATCTATGCCATAAAATCACAGTTCTAGGAAGAATTCTCGAAGATCCGAAAGTCTCCGGCGAGATCGCCGCTTCCCGCCGCCGTGCGCCGCCGGCAGCGCCGCCCGCGCTCGATCAGAGCAACGTGGCCGCTTGTGCTCCGTTTATTTTAAATCGCACGGTAGGGTTTAAACTCCCGCGTACCGGTTCGATGTTATAATCTCGGCCGTCGGTTTAAAATCGGACGGTCCACATCAGCCCCGCGTTATAAAGACTGGAAATCTTACGTGCTACCCCCTGGGGTTCTCGGGAAATAAGAGCTAGCCCCGGAAACTTCTGATCTAGCCCCTGGAACTCTAGAAAATCATGTAAATTCATTTAAAAATCAGTTTTAGCCCCTGGACTTAATAAAAATTAGGAAAAACACCTCTGATAAGTATACCTAGACCCCTGAAAATTGTTAAAATAATATTATAGACCCTGTAGTGGGGTAAGTTTAACTTTTTAGCCCTGTTTAGTATTTAATTTAGGAAATTGAATATGTTGCTAGTGTTTAAAATTAAAAAGTGGGACAAACATATTGTCAAAATTTAATTAAAGACTTTCTCAGTATTTAGAAAACTTTGGAGTGAGATAAAAACATATTTTGGGCTGAATTGAATCTGTTTAATTTATTATTCACATTTAGGGACACATTTTTAAGTAATGAATAGTTTTAGAAAATAGGGAAAATAATTGTGAAATAGTTTACATCAGAGGCAAAGGTCAAAATATGTTATTAAATTATTTAGGACCAGAACCTATTCTGTTTAGATGATGTGTATTACTAATTTCATAATAAAGTACACATTTATGCATAGGAAAATAAATCTGAAAATATAGCAACTAGTAAATGATAAATGGAGTTTCTAAAATCCAAAGGATTAAGTTTAGGGTTGGTAGAAATTCTGAAGACACATATGGAGAAGAAAGATACCTTTCATGCACACTTGGTAGCTAAAAGGTGTATCAATTGA
Source organism: Neostapfia colusana (assembly GCA_030760725.1). Classification (NCBI taxonomy): domain Eukaryota; kingdom Viridiplantae; phylum Streptophyta; class Magnoliopsida; order Poales; family Poaceae; genus Neostapfia; species Neostapfia colusana. Next base: position 29,032,645 of record JASWHV010000005.1, on the reverse strand, counting down.
ATATAAGGAATTTATTTAATTGGAAACTCATATATATAGTATGTAAGTATAAATGTGAACACAAAGTAGGAATCATATACACATGATTAAAAGTGCATGCAATCCACAAATCAACACACATAGAGTAACCACAACACATATAATGGTGAATGAATTTCATAAATATGAATGTGTGGTTTGTATGAAGTGGAAGTGTGAACTATGTCTTATGGATTGTTGTTTTTCTTTTGCTATGTGTGATGGTATGATGTAGAACCTGCTCAAGAGCAAGTTATTCCTTACCAAGATCAGGACTACCCATTTCAAGAGCAGCAAGAAGGAGGCAAGTGTCCTTGACCACTTTGATCCCATGCTAGGATGTGTAGCTAGAGTTATTTGCATTGTCAATTGAAATATGAAACCCATGTTAGGAAGTTTCCCTAGAATTGCATTACCTTGTTTCCTTGTAGCTTGGGTTGGGATTTATTTTATCATGTCATTTATTATTATCCATATGCTTAGCCATGCTTAGAATGGGATATTTGGGATATGAGATCATCAGTTTATTTTACCATACTCTTGAATGAGACATTGTGAGTTATGTAGAGGTAGGGATCAAGGCAAGTTGGATATTTTGGTTGTGTGCTGGGTGCACGAGACTTGTGTTTGTGTTTAGTACTTGCCTGGATCCTAAGGACCGGTTCATGGAGCATGTAACCTGGCTTTACAGTGCCAACCACATGCTGAGATGGGGCAGCTTGGCCAATTAATTAGGTGTATCCCCGGCGTAGTATGGGTGTGTTGGATGGTGCGGGGAATAGGTGTCAGCTGGACTACCATATGAAACGCAAGGCTCAAGAGGGGGCCACTGCAGCGGGGTTGGAGCCTCTTGTATGCTGTTAGGGGTGAAACCTCAGTGGGCACACGCTCGTCGAGAATCCCTTTGTAAAGGCTTCGTAGTGATCTCCTGGCTACACACCTAGGAAGTGTGAATGTGGTTCGTAGCCACTGGCATAATGGAGGTTCTTTTTGTCCACCCGGCAACGGGGGATGAGATCACTACATGTGGGTACAGTGGTACAAACTCTGCAGAGTCAAAACTGTCATGACAGCCGTGCTCACGGTCAAGAGCGGCTTGGACTTATTCATGATTAGAGGATTGATGGTTTTGGAAGTTGTGGATGTTAAGCGGGGAGCTTAACATTGGAAATGATGTTATGGTTATTTGATTATGATGATGGGATGGGAGATTGGGACCATTTCACCTGTGTAGTAATGTAGGCGCTTAATAAGCTAAGGTGATAGGTATTAATTGCATAGTGCTTTAACCATGAGTTCAACCTCTCCTTGTTCTAGCCATGCATGACATAACTTTCCCACACTTTGTAAGGGCCTCAGTTTTTGACACACATTTGCAGTGTTTATCACCACACCACACACCTCATTTGAGGAAGAATGATGAACACAAATGAAGAGCAAGTAACAATTATCAACATGCTCATTAGAGAACAAACTTACACATTGCAAAAGTGGTATTTCCCACATGTGATATAGATGGGCTGGACATATGAAAACTCCTACACTTTGCTAAGGATGTCCATGCCAAGTTTCACCCAAATTCAAAACCTTTTTGAGGTCATTTTGGGTATAGATAGGAAGAGGGCAGTTTGAAACCATATTCAAATTCAAACTGTTTTTATCCCATGAATTTAAAAGTAGAAGGCATATTCTTACTCAGCACATTTTTGTGAGCTCACACACCAATTTTCACTCCATTTGGAGTTGATCTTGACATGTGCTAAGTGGGAGAAATTCAAACTTTATTTGAATTTCAAACTGAACTTGTGCTGAAATTCATTCAAACCAAACCTCATTTGAACTTTGATCAATTCAAATGGCTCATGGGTGAATAATTTGAATTGCCAAGGGTAGTATGGGGTTCACTGTTTACAACAGTGATTAGGAGTAAATTTCAGAGGTTAAAACTGGAGGTGGGACCCACATGTCAGCCACTGCTCAGCTCAAACCGACAGAGACTTTTTCACTCGGGTCACCGAGCCGCAGCGGTGATCGCCACCGAGGCCAGCCGCCGCGCCACCAGCTGCTTGCCCACGCGCGGGCATGAGGCGGTGCAGAGCGTTCTTAAGGCGCCTGCCCCCTCCTCGGCCGAGGCACCGTCGTTCTTCCCCGCAAGAACTCAGCGCCGGCCAAAAACTTCCACAGCTCGGACATGATCGGAGAACGCCGATCGCAGCTCCCTCCTTCCACTCCAGAGCCCCAGCAAGGTACTAGGGACATTCCTCCATCCTCCCCGTTGCTATAATTCGGTTGAAACCGAGTGATATCGGCTGTGCCGAAAGATCAAAATCAGAACTTGAAACCGCCGCACCTCGGGCTCTCGTGGACAGCCCAACCAGGGCGTTGTCACGCCCGAGCCAAGGCACCCTTGGACGCGCGGGTGACCGGTGCTGCTCATCCCCGAGCCACAGCTCGAGTGGTTGCTCACCGGCGGCGAATTTCCACTTTTCCCCTTTCTGTGTGCAGAACGACCTTCGGGTACGATTCTGTTTAATTCGTGCTCTAGAAAGGATTAGAGGGCCTCAGGCTGCTCTCACACGAGCTAGACACGGTAACGCACAAGTTGTCTTCACAACTCTGGGCCGGAGAACCTCTGTGCCCGGCGTAATTTAAGGTCTACTAATGGCGGAACGAACGGGCGGCATCGGGCGCACGGTGAGGACCTATTTCGGGCCTTCCCCGAGCTGCCTCGAGCTCATGTCGACCTTCTCTGAGGTCCACTGATGCTCCCCGACCGATTTCCCAAGTAGCTGAGGTGCTAGGGTGGTCAGCCGACATGGCCGAAGTCGTTCCGAGGTGGCGGCTCGTCGCCGACCATGCTCCGGCCATTGTCATGAGCAGCTGACCCTAGAATCCTGTTCCCCGAGTAAAAGTAGGCAGGGGCGGCCAGAATCGAGAAGTTTGGAGCTGTACAGCAGCCGGCGGCGAGCTCTCCGGCGAGATCCCTCGGCGGCGGAGCGCGGGTGTCGCGAGGTTGAAGAAAGGGTGGACCCCAGCTGTCAGCGGCCGATATTTTGAATCGGGATCCGGCTGCGGCCAGGATCGGGTGTGCTGGCGCGCAAAATCCTTGTGGGCCGCGATGTGCCATCGCCTAGGCGTGCGACGCGTGTCCCCTGGGCTCACGCGCGAGTTTAAACTTTTCCCCGATTTTCAGATTTCCTTCAAACTTCAAATTCTCATAACTTTGGCTAGAAAGCTCCAAATTGAGTGAACCAAATTTTGCTGGATTCAGCTCTCTGAGTACTTTCCAGAAAATCAAGTTTCACTTCATGAAATTCCTTATTTCTCCAGAATTAATTCCTCAAAATTTAAACTGTTAGGAATTTTAACTGGAGAATCCTTTGGAGGAAAATCCTGAAATTTTGCTGAGACGTTCACCAAAATATCCTTGAACTACCATAAAAATTTCAGATCCATTTGAGCTCATTTAATCCACCTAATGGTGTGATTAGTGAAACTGTTCCAGAGAAAATAGAAAATGTTCAGAAACATTTTCAGAATTTTCTCTGAAATTGTTTAGCTCATATCTTTAGTTAGAGACTTCCAAATTAAGTGAGACCAACTCCATTAGAACCCTCTGAAAATCTTGTTTTCAGAAAGTCATAGTTTGTTTCATGAAAATCCTTAGAACACCATAAAAACCTTTAATTAAAGTCAAGGACATAATTAATTGTGGAGGGCTCAATTGAGCTTTGCCGCAACTAAAACTTGACCAAGTCCCTGTTTAGGTTGTAACCAAGCCACAGTAAAAGTTCCACAGTCATTAGGTCTATCTAGCGAAGGTTATAGACTTCAAAACTTCAAAGTTAATACAAATGCATTTAAATTGATACACTGCTGTTATCATGTAGTCGCTAAGGTCGAGGAGGAACCCGAAGTCCTAGACTTCGTTACTCCGGAGGAACAGCTAGCCTACGACCAAGAGCAGCAAGGCAAGCCCCGGTTTGCATTAACCTTTTTACAAATGTTTACTGTTTTGAGCACATCTTTGAATATTGTTCTGTGCATTAGAGTCTTGATTGGAAACCCAACTGCATACCCAAGAAAACCATGGGTTGGGGTTAGGATTGAAAACCTCGTTAGCCACTGCATTGCTAGGATAGAGTAGGATTCGGTACAAGTCGAGTAGTTGGAACTACTCGCGAGAATAGGCTAGAGACACATTGCTCGGGTAGAGATAGCACATGATACACATGGCAAGGAAATGAGACCGAGCGGAGGGTAAGGGCAGCAGGACTTTGGGGCCTGTGTGCTGTAGCTCCGCTTGTGTCGATTGAGGACCGAGCCGTGTGCGGGCCTGTTGAACAAGCTAGAACAGTACCGAAGACATACCGGCTATATGGGAACCGGGAAACTGATGTAACTCGGGTAGCTGGGTATTGAGGCATTGCCCGTCGTTCGGAGGGTAGGTTGAGAGCTCGAGGTGTAAATCGGCTGGCGGCACAGAGATGTGCGTGCAGAGACCTCTTGCTCGGGACGATGGGACCGGTTCAATATTTGGCTGACGGGTGAAAGGTAGTTGCGTACGGCGTCCGTGATGGTTGTTGTGGGCAACATCGAGTACGGGCGTACGTGACGGGTTGTTCGGGTAACCCTGCAGGTGTAAATCGATTATAATCGCCGTCCCTCGCGGTCAGTGAGTACCACTTGTTCACTGTACCGTGACGTAGAAAGAACAGGTTAGTTATATGTTAAAATGTTGCTGATTGAAAGCTGGACATTGATTGTTAATGATATGCTGTAGCTTAGAGCTAATTAAAGTTCTTTTCAACTTTGGGCAAAGTACATGAGAGAAATGCGTTTCTTGTTTGATTGCGGCCCTCTCATGTGCCTTAGCGTAAGGTTCTCCACAACCCGCTGCTAAAAACTTGAAAGTAAGGTTCTACTAATTAGGCGAGTCCTTGCAAATGATTTTTACCTCATGCAACCCACTACCTCATGTAGAAGTTCCATGTTTAGGTGAGACGGGTCAAACTTGCTGAGCCTTCGTGCTCACTGCTTGTGCTTGAAGCTTTTGCAGGGTTCTATGAGGAAGGGACTCCCGAAGAGGAGACGGAACCCCAGGAGGGGAACCCCGTCGAGTGGGAGTCGTGCACGCCGCAGAGTTAGTGTGCGTGTGTGCTAGCAAGGACACGTTCAAGGGCTGAACGTGCACTTGATGCTTAGTCTACGCCCGCGAGTGTGGACTAAACTTATTTTGATGTAAACATGTTCATAAACTTGTTTATGTAATAAAATTTCCGCTTCCGCTTTGTACCTTTGACGTGTGTTATACGGTGCTGTGCAACGCAGCACCCCTCAGCGTGATCCTGGCTCGACATGACCAAATGGGGTCGTGTCAGCGTTGGTATCAGAGCTCGCTTGAGGTTTAACACAGTACAAAGGGTTTCTTTTTCAAAAATCCAGTAAGGAACGAGTTAGTAGCCCGTATAAGGATGTTATTAGCATATAGAAAGTGGCATATTAACCTATTTGTTATGTCGAAAAATCGTGCATCTCGGGACGTTCATGTCTTGGGGGGTGCACGTAAGCGCTGTCCACCAGTGCGCACAAGCTGAAGGGTGGAGCCCCACGGGTGGCAGGTAACCCGACCCGCTTTAGTATCCTCTACGACTCTTCATGTCGTTTAGGGTATACGAGCAACGTCTGTCCCTGGCGTGCGTGGTGCAACATGGGAGACCCCGTCACGTGGTCTGAAACGTGAACACGCAACTCAAGGCGTGTTTGGCTTGAGGACATCCGGGCGAGTGATGACGGCCGGGTGTACCAACTGTATGGATTCCGGGCTCGGTGTGCAGCCGAGTCTGATGATTGTTTGAGTTTCTGCAGGTAGCCTGACCACGAAACGGTAGACGTGTAGCATCCGTGTGCGAATGATGTTAGTGCCACTGAAATAACGAAGCCGGCTAAGTCCGGTATAGGTTTTTCTTTGGGAGGACGTAGTACCGACAAAATCTGGTGACGCATCGACGTCACACCCAACTAAATAAACAACTTCATTGTAAAAAATGGAAGGTTTTAATCCAAAGTAGTAAAACTTGATGTAACTCCTTCCCTTGAACAGGATATTCAAAGTTAACAAGCTTTCAACTTATAGGATGTTAAGGACAGAGCACTCTGTACTCAGCTGAATCAAGGCTGAAGTTAATCAGAGGTTAGAGGTTGAGTTCTTTCGAGATTGGGGTCGTATGATACATTTCTGGAAAGCTTTGGAAGAGCTTTACAACTTTTCTGTTGAGGTCCATAGGTGTTTCATCCCTTAACCACTCGAAAAATGCAGTAGAGTTGGAACTGTCCAGAAAACAAGACAGGGTAAAGACTCTCTGTAGACTCTCTGTAAATTAAGCATAACTTCCTGCATAAAAATCCAAAAATAGAAAATGAGATAGTTCGGAAAAGCTTATGGGATGGGTTACAACTTTGTAACAGAAAGTTTTGTCAGATTAGGAACATAAGTAACTGAGATTGTTGGATCAAATCAGTACCTAAGGCAGGGAGGTGCTGTCCAATTGATTCCAGAAATTCTGTTAACTTTGACATCTCATAACTTTTGAACCAGGACAGATATGAGGCCAAGAAAACACTTTATGGAAAGCTATTGAAGTTAGCTTTAACTTTGATGTTGAGCTCCAGAATTAGTTTTGCTGTTAACATGGCCTAAATCAGGTTGAAATGGAAACTGGTCAGGGCTGTTATGGGGACAGCAGATCAGCAGTCAAATTTGTTTAAAATTTGAACTATGTTTCCAAGTTTTATGGGTTCAATGACATATCTTATGTTATAACTCAATGGTTTACTGTTTAAATAAATATTTGACATTTCTCAAATATATTTTTACAGATGGCAGCAGATAAACGGTTGGAGAACGGGTGGGTAGTTTCCCACTGCTCTGACCGTAGCTGCTACCCGGAAGCATTGTGGCAAATGCTCCAATATTTCGGGTACAACCAGATGCCGCAATACTTCGCCAAGGAAGAAGGCGAAGAAGGGAACAAGACGTGGACGATCCATGTCGAGGTTCCTGCAGGACCTACGCCACCCGGTTGGGTGCCATTCACCGTCACGGTGAGAGGAAGACAACCGGAAGGGATGTGGCAAGTGGCAGCCCGTGACACTATGTCACGCTTCTGCCAACTACACGTGCAGGCTATGGAGGGCACTCCATACGCACTCGTTCCGGTGGAGGGACGAGCTCAGCATGTGGGGGAAGAGAGGTACCTGGAAGCAACAGACCCGAATTGCCCAAGGTACAACCCCGCGGAGGCAAACCTCAGCCTCCAAATGAGGGCGGGAAACGCTGTGATGGACAGCCAAGCTGTTCATACGGAGCATCTCGCCACCAAGCTCAAGGAGAGCACAAGCCGTGGAGATCATTTTGAGAGTGCTCACAGCGCACTCCGCAATGTGCTCCTTCCGACGATCAAGCGACTGAATGAACAACACAATCAGTTGCGTCGTCTGAAGAAGGCAAAGAAGAAGAGCCGTGTTGACATCGCGGCGTTGCAAGAGCTGGTGCAGACCCTAACCCAGCAGAATGAGGACCTTGCTCAAGAGCGGGACGACGCTATTGAGGAAGGACAAGGCTGGGAAGAGGACTACAACCAGGCTATGGACGAGGTGCATGCATTGCAGGACCTCGTGCACCCGGTATTGGGCGTACCGGTAGTTTTGGGTCTTCCAGCCATGGGAGAACCCGGAATGGGAGAAGAGGTGGTAGATCCAGAGCCACCAGCAGAAGTACCGGAGGAGGACGACCCACAGGAGGTCGAGTTCTACTCCGAGTAGGGGGTTACGGTTGCCAAGTAAGGCAGCTAGGGTAGCGTAACCCAACTTTTGTAATCGGTGACATGTCGTGTAGACAGTAGCGTATGTATAGGTAGTGACGACATGAGCACGACTTCTCGGAGATCCGAGAATAATGTATCTTGTATAAAGTTTATTCTTTATCAATATATGTGAATGTTGTGCAAATTAATCATGGGTCACTTCAATACCTACTGTTGCATGGAATTTTAAGTAAGACATGTGCTAATTGCTGCTGTTTTGAATTTCAGAATGACGCGTACTCGTGCCAACCCTGACGTTGGGGGTACCAGTCAAGGGGGAGAGACCTCCCAACCACCTCCCAAGGACTCCTCGGGACAGCAGCAGCAACAGCAACAGCAAACACCGCCACCGCCACTGCCAACGGTTACATTAGCCGACATTGTCGCGGCAATGGCGGGCTCGCATCAGCAGCACACAGAGTTGCTGCAGACTCTCATCGCCAATACGTCTCGCCCAGAGAGACATCAAGATCGTGAGGAGCGCCAACAGAGCTCCTACTCCGACTTCCTGGCGACTCATCCCCCTGTATTCTCAAGGGCGGACGAACCACTTGACGCGGACAACTGGCTCCGCGCCATAGAGATGAAGTTCGGGCTGCTCCAAATCAGCGAGCAGCGCAAGACTCAGTTCGCGGTCCAGCAGCTCCAAGGATCCGCGACCGCGTGGTGGGCCAACTTCTGTGCTTCCCAGCCCACCGACCGAGTGATGACCTGGGCGGAGTTCCGGACGGCCTTCAGGGCCTATCATATACCGCCAGGTCTGATGAAGAGGAAGATGCAGGAGTTCTTACACCTGCAACAAGGGAGCCGGAACGCGCTGGAATACTCCAGGGCATTTAACGATCTCGCGCTATATGCGTCGTATCATGCTGATACCGACGAGAAGCGGCGGGACCATTTCTACCAGGGGCTTAACCCGCTCCTGAAGGACAAGCTGGCGATGTTCAATCGCGGCAGCTTCAACGACATCATTGATGCTGCGATTGTTCAGGAGGACTCCGGCAAGGAGTTGGCGGCGGCAGAGCGAAAGCGAAGCGCGCCGCAGAGCAGCGGAGAAGGGGGCGGTCCTTCTCAGAAGTTTCGGATGGTGAATCGCCCACCATCAGGTCCACGCTGGCAGCCACCACAGCGGTCGATGCCGTTCCGCAGTCGGCCGTACTCTTCACCGGCATTCCGGCCGGCACTGCCAGTACCCCCGCAACAACAACAGCAGCAGCGGGCGATGCCGCGTGCGTTTGCACCTCCGCAACGCATGCCGGGCTTTCGTCCACCAAGTACTCCACCAGCAGCGGCCACATGTTACAAGTGTGGTCGTCCAGGACACTTCGCGAGCAGTTGCCCGGAGAGGCAAGGCGGCGGAGTGGCACCACAGTTTCCGGGGAGGAATCAAACCCGGAACCCTACTAATGCGCGGCGGGCAAACCCTAGGCCCGGCACTGTCCACCAGCTTGCCATTGAGGACGTGTCGGAGGGCGAGCCAATCCTTGCGGGTATGTTCCAACTCCACCAGCATCCCGCTATAGTACTGTTTGATTCAGGCGCCACGCATAATTTTATTAGCCAAGCTTTCATTGCTAAACACAGTTTGCCAATACTACCCACCGATAGTCCATATTTAATTTGTTCACCGGGTGGGAAGATTTCAGCAAGCGTAATGGTCTCCAAAGCACCATTATGCTTAGCGGATAGAGTGTACCCCACGTCTCTCATTATCTTAGAGGGACAGAAGGTCGATGTCATCCTAGGGATGTCGTGGTTAACCCGCCACGGCGCTGTTTTAGACACCGTCCTTCGAATCGTGCACTTAAACTCAGAAGTGCACGGTCCTCACTCATTATTTCTGGACAATCCAGGAATAAAACTTCCAAGTGTCTATCAAGCCACAACCATCAGATTGGAAGACATTCCAGTGGTCCGAGAGTTCCCGGATGTATTCCCGGACGATTTGCCGGGGATGCCACCCGATAGAGAGGTGGAGTTCAAAATTGAACTTGCACCGTGAACCATGCCAATATCCCGAAGGCCGTACAAGATGGCGCCCAAGGAGTTGGCTGAACTGAAGACTCAGCTCACGGACCTTCTGGAGAAGGGTTTTATTAGGCCGAGCTCCTCGCCATGGGGCTGTTCGGCATTATTTGTCAAAAAGAAGGATGAAATGTTGCGGCTTTGCGTGGACTACCGTCCATTAAATGCCGTAACCATCAAGAACAAGTACCCATTGCCACGGATCGACATGTTGTTTGATCAGTTGGTCGAAGCAAAGATCTTTTCCAAGATGGATTTAAGATCCGGGTACCATCAGATTAAGATAAGGGCGGAGGACATTCCAAAGACAGCTCTCTCGACAAGGTATGGACTTTATGAGTACCTGGTCATCTCCTTCGGCCTCACCAAATGCTCCAGCTCACTTCATGTACTTAACGAACTCGGTATTCATGCCGGAGTTGGACAAGTTTGTCGTGGTCTTCATCGACGACATCCTGGTATATTCCAAGTCGGAGGAAGATCACAAGAAACATTTGCGTATAGTCTTGCAACGGCTGTGGGATCACAAGTTATACGCAAAATTCAGCAAATGCGAGTTATGGATATCGCAAGTGCCTTTCCTCGGGCATATCATCTCAGCGGAGGGTATCGCTGTGGACCCGAGCAAGATCGCGCAAGTGCTGAATTGGAAATCCCCAAGAACTGTTCATGAGGTACGGAGTTTCCTCGGACTCGCGGGATATTATCGGAGGTTCATTCCGAACTTCTCGAAGATTGCCAAGCCAATGACAGAGCTGCTGAAGAAGGCTACCAAATATGTTTGGAGTCCAGCATGTGAAGCAGCATTCAAGGCTTTAGTCAAGCACCTTACATCAGCACCGGTTTTGGCGCAGCCAGACACAACAAAACCGTTCGATGTGTACTGCGACGCATCCTGCATCGGGCTCGGATGTGTGCTGATGCAAGACCGAAGAGTGGTCGTGTATGGATCACGGCAGCTTAGGAACCATGAGCAGAATTATCCAACTCACGATTTGGAGCTCGCTGCCGTGATACTTGCACTGAAGATGTGGAGGCACTACCTACTCGGTAACCTCGTACATTTATATACCGACCACAAAAGCCTCAAGTACATATTCACTCAGAAGGAGCTGAACATGAGGCAACGAAGATGGTTAGAACTGATAAAGGATTATGAGATAGAGATCCATTATCATCCGGGCAAGGCAAACGTAGTGGCAGATGCGCTAAGCCGCAAGTCACACGTCAATAATCTGACCATCACACCGTTGGAAGAGAGCGAACCACCACTCCATGTGATTCCACACGGAGCTCTCTACAACCTAGCTTTGATCCCCACCATCCGTGAAGAGATAGCGGCAGCCCAGAAGAATGACAAGGGCATGTCACATTTACGGAGACGTGTAGACAGTGGGGAGTTGAAATGTTTCCGGAAGGACGGAGACGGCGTCCTATGGTTCAAGGACCGGATCGTCGTACCCCGAAACCCGGAGTTACGGAAGAAAATCTTTGATGAGGCTCACTTATCAAAGTTTTCTATTCACCCCGGCAGCAACAAAATGTATCAAGAACTCAGAAGAAAGTTTTGGTGGACACGGATGAAGCGAGAGACTGCAAAATACGTGTCCGAGTGTGATATATGTCGAAGGGTGAAGGCAGATCATATGCGGAAACCGGGACTGCTACAACCACTGGGCATTCCTGCCTGGAAGTGGGAGGACGTGAGCATGGATTTCGTCGTCGGTTTACCCACCACCTTGCAGAAACATGATTCTGTGTGGGTGATCGTCGATCGGCTCACCAAAGTTGCCCATTTCATCCCGGTCAACACCAACTACAACGCCAAGAAGTACGCTGAACTGTACATCTCACGGATCCTATGCTTATACGGCGTACCCCGTACCATCATATCGGACCGGGGCACTTTATTTGTGTCCCGTTTTTGGGAGCAGCTACACGCTGCCTTGGGGACAAAGCTGATCCGTAGTTCAGCCTACCACCCGCAGACGGATGGGCAAACCGAGCGGGTAAATCAAATCCTAGAAGACATGCTACGAGCTTGCACTATCGACCACGGCAAGAATTGGGATGATCACTTGCCGTTAGCCGAGTTCTCGTACAACAATGGGTACCAAGCCAGCATCAAGATGGCGCCCTACGAGGTGCTATACGGGAGAAAATGCCGCACACCATTGAACTGGTGTGAGTCTGGTGAAAGGGTTACCTTCGGGATTGATCTTGTCAACAACGCGGAAGAAAAGGTTCGACTAATTCAAGCGAACCTAAAAGCCGCTCAATCCCGTCAGAAACAGTATGCGGACCGGAGAAGGCGCCCATTACAATTCGAAGTTGGAGATCACGTATATCTACGGGTGTCTCCAATGAAGGGCGTAAACAGATTTGGGGTGAGAGGAAAGTTGGCACCCCGATTCATCGGTCCATTCCAGATTACCGAAAGATGTGGATCGGTGGCATACCGGCTGAAATTACCAGAAGCACTTTCCGGTGTGCACGACGTCTTTCACATTTCCCAGCTGAGGAAGTGTCTCAAGCTATCAACCACCGTTCAGCTGGAAGACATTGAAGAACTGCAACCGGATCTCACCTATCGGGAGGAACCGGGGCAGATTATTGATGAAAAGGCCCAAACCACACACAACCGTACGTTGTGGTTCTACAAGGTTCTATGGAGTAATCACTCCATGGACGAAGCGACATGGGAGAGCGAAGAATTCCTTCGCGCTAACTACCCCGACTTTTCACGTCGCATATCCGGTAATTTTCCACCGTCCTCTCTCTCATTTTCACCTTATAATCTCGGGACGAGATTCTTTTAAGGGGGGAGGAATGTAAGGGCCTCAGTTTTTGACACACATTTGCAGTGTTTATCACCACACCACACACCTCATTTGAGGAAGAATGATGAACACAAATGAAGAGCAAGTAACAATTATCAACATGCTCATTAGAGAACAAACTTACACATTGCAAAAGTGGTATTTCCCACATGTGATATAGATGGGCTGGACCTATGAAAACTCCTACACTTTGCTAAGGATGTCCATGCCAAGTTTCACCCAAATTCAAAACCTTTTTGAGGTCATTTTGGGTATAGATAGGAAGAGGGCAGTTTGAAACCATATTCAAATTCAAACTGTTTTTATCCCATGAATTTAAAAGTAGAAGGCATATTCTTACTCAGCACATTTTTGTGAGCTCACACACCAATTTTCACTCCATTTGGAGTTGATCTTGACATGGGCTAAGTGGGAGAAATTCAAACTTTATTTGAATTTCAAACTGAACTTGTGCTGAAATTCATTCAAACCAAACCTCATTTGAACTTTGATCAATTCAAATGGCTCATGGGTGAATAATTTGAATTGCCAAGGGTAGTATGGGGTTCACTGTTTACAACAGTTATTAGGAGTAAATTTCAGAGGTTAAAACTGGAGGTGGGACCCACATGTCAGCCACTGCTCAGCTCAAACCGACAGAGACTTTTTCACTCGGGTCGCCGAGCCGCAGCGGTGATCGCCACCGAGGCCAGCCGCCGCGCCACCAGCTGCTTGCCCACGCGCGGGCATGAGGCGGTGCAGAGCGTTCTTAAGGCGCCTGCCCCCTCCTCGGCCGAGGCACCGTCGTTCTTCCTCGCAAGAACTCAGCGCCGGCCAAAAACTTCCGCAGCTCGGACTTGATCGGAGAACGCCGATCGCAGCTCCCTCCTTCCACTCCAGAGCCCCAGCAAGGTACTAGGGACCTTCCTCCATCCTCCCCGTTGCTAGAATTCGGTTGAAACCGAGTGATATCGGCTGTGCCGAAAGATCAAAATCAGAACTTGAAACCGCCGCACCTCGGGCTCTCGTGGACAGCCCAACCAGGGCGTTGTCACGCCCGAGCCAAGGCACCCTTGGACGCGCGGGTGACCGGTGCTGCTCATCCCCGAGCCACAGCTCGAGTGGTTGCTCACCGGCGGCGAATTTCTACTTTTCCCCTTTCTGTGTGCAGAACGACCTTCGGGTACGATTCTGTTTAATTCGTGCTCTAGAAAGGATTAGAGGGCCTCAGGCCGCTCTCACACGAGCTAGACACGGTAACGCACAAGTTGTCTTCACAACTCTGGGCCGGAGAACCTCTGTGCCCGGCGTAATTTAAGGTCTACTAATGGCGGAACGAACGGGCGGCATCGGGCGCACGGTGAGGACCTATTTCGGGCCTTCCCCGAGCTGCCTCGAGCTCATGTCGACCTTCTCTGAGGTCCACTGATGCTCCCCGACCGATTTCCCAAGTAGCTGAGGTGCTAGGGTGGTCAGCCGACATGGCCGAAGTCGTTCCGAGGTGGCGGCTCGTCGCCGACCATGCTCCGGCCATTGTCATGAGCAGCTGACCCTAGAATCCTGTTCCCCGAGTAAAAGTAGGCAGGGGCGGCCAGAATCGAGAAGTTTGGAGCTGTACAGCAGCCGGCGGCGAGCTCTCCGGCGAGATCCCTCGGCGGCGGAGCGCGGGTGTCGCGAGGTTGAAGAAAGGGTGGACCCCAGCTGTCAGCGGCCGATATTTTGAATCGGGATCCGGCTGCGGCCAGGGTCGGGTGTGCTGGCACGCAAAATCCTTGTGGGCCGCGATGTGCCATCGCCTTGGCGTGCGACGCGTGTCCCCTGGGCCCACGCGCGAGTTTAAACTTTTCCCCGATTTTCAGATTTCCTTCAAACTTCAAATCCTCATAACTTCGGCTAGAAAGCTCCAAATTGAGTGAACCAAATTTTGCTGGATTCAGCTCTCTGAGTACTTTCCAGAAAATCAAGTTTCACTTCATGAAATTCCTTATTTCTCCAGAATTAATTCCTCAAAGTTTAAACTGTTAGGAATTTTAACTGGAGAATCCTTTGGAGGAAAATCCTGAAATTTTGCTGAGACGTTCACCAAAATATCCTTGAACTACCATAAAAATTTCAGATCCATTTGAGCTATTTAATCCACCTAATGGTGTGATTAGTGAAACTGTTCCAGAGAAAATAGAAAATGTTCAGAAACATTTTCAGAATTTTCTCTGAAATTGTTTAGCTCATATCTTTAGTTAGAGACTTCCAAATTAAGTGAGACCAACTCCATTAGAACCCTCTGAAAATCTAGTTTTCAGAAAGTCATAGTTTGTTTCATGAAAATCCTTAGAACACCCTAAAAACCTTTAATTAAGGTCAAGGACATAATTAATTGTGGAGGGCTCAATTGAGCTTTGCCGCAACTAAAACTTGACCAAGTCCCTGTTTAGGTTGTAACCAAGCCACAGTAAAAGTTTCACAGTCATTAGGTCTATCTAGCGAAGGTTATAGACTTCAAAACTTCAAAGTTAATACAAATGCATTTAAATTGATACACTGCTCTTATCATGTAGTCGCTAAGGTCGAGGAGGAACCCGAAGTCCTAGACTTTGTTACTCTGGAGGAACAGCTAGCCTATGACCAAGAGCAGCAAGGCAAGCCCCGGTTTGCATTAACCTTTTTACAAATGTTTACTGTTTTGAGCACATCTTTGAATATTGTTCTGTGCATTAGAGTCTTGATTGGAAACCCAACTGCATAGCCAAGAAAACCATGGGTTGGGGTTAGGATTGAAAACCTCGTTAGCCACTGCATTGCTAGGATAGAGTAGGATTCGGTACAAGTCGAGTAGTTGGAACTACTCGCGAGAATAGGCTAGAGACACATTGCTCGGGTAGAGATAGCACATGATACACATGGCAAGGAAATGAGACCGAGCGGAGGGTAAGGGCAGCAGGACTTTGGGGCCTGTGTGCTGTAGCTCCGCTTGTGTCGATTGAGGACCGAGCCGTGTGCGGGCCTGTTGAACAAGCTAGAACAGTACCGAAGACCTACCGGCTATATGGGAACCGGGAAACTGATGTAACTCGGGTAGCTGGGTATTGAGGCATTGCCCGTCGTTCAGAGGGTAGGTTGAGAGCTCGAGGTGTAAATCGGCTGGCGGCACAGAGATGCGCGTGCAGAGACCTCTTGCTCGGGACGATGGGACCGGTTCAATATTTGGCTGACGGGTGAAAGGTAGTTGCGTACGGCGTCCGTGATGGTTGTTGTGGGCAACATCGAGTACGGGCGTACGTGACGGGTTGTTCGGGTAACCCTGCAGGTGTAAATCGATTATAATCGCCGTCCCTCGCGGTCAGTGAGTACCACTTGTTCACTGTACCGTGACGTAGAAAGAACAGGTTAGTTATATGTTAAAATGTTGCTGATTGAAAGCTGGACATTGATTGTTAATGATATGCTGTAGCTTAGAGCTAATTAATGTTCTTTTCAACTTTGGGCAAAGTACATGAGAGAAATGCGTTTCTTGTTTGATTGCGGCCCTCTCATGTGCCTTAGCGTAAGGTTCTCCACAACCCGCTGCTAAAAACTTGAAAGTAAGGTTCTACTAATTAGGCGAGTCCTTGCAAATGATTTTTACCTCATGCAACCCACTACCTCATGTAGAAGTTCCATGTTTAGGTGAGACGGGTCAGACTTGCTGAGCCTTCGTGCTCACTGCTTGTGTTTGAAGCTTTTGCAGGGTTCTATGAGGAAGGGACTCCCGAAGAGGAGACGGAACCCCAGGAGGGGAACCCCGTCGAGTGGGAGTCGTGCACGCCGCAGAGTTAGTGTGCGTGTGTGCTAGCAAGGACACGTTCAAGGGCTGAACGTGCACTTGATGCTTAGTCTACGCCCGCGAGTGTGGACTAAACTTATTTTGATGTAAACATGTTCATAAACTTGTTTATGTAATAAAATTTCCGCTTCCGCTTTGTACCTTTGACGTGTGTTATACGGTGCTGTGCAACGCAGCACCCCTCAGCGTGATCCTGGCTCGACATGACCAAATGGGGTCGTGTCACACTTGCTGGTACAGTACCATCGGTACTCAATCTTGCATATTTTGTTGGTTTATATTGCTGCTCCGGTCAAGATAATGAGGTGGTGTATAATGACCAAGACTTTGGACCCGAAGAAGGTTTCTAGGTTCATGGAGACCCCCGGGCAACGCCTGTGATGGAGCCTACGAGAATAATTATTCCGCTGCTAGTTTATTTACTTGTGATGAACTTATTGTTGTCCATCGAGACATTTGCTATGTAAGACTTATTTATATTCGACACCTGGCTTGTAATAAATGATGCTTCACTATTTGTCATCACATGTATGAGAAAATGATCCTGGCATACATGTGATATTCACCTTGGTTGTTCGTCGGAAAAACCGGGTGTGACATAAACCTTCGCGGTCCTCTCCCGCAAAAGGTTCCCCCAGGTGAGGAGGCGATCCCGTTTAACCGTATACTCCTCCCGCTCGCGACCTAGTGCAGCCAAGACCTGCCGAAACGCTCGTCTCGGCAAGCGCGAAGGCATCCGCCAGGGGCAATGGAGCAACAGAGGCTGGGGCAGTCCCCCCGACCTCCTCCATTACCTCATCCTCAAGAAGAGTCGACGCACCAGCAACTGAGACGAGACGCCGATCAGGAGAAGCTGGCTCCGAGGCTCTGGCAGCCGGACCTGCCGGGCTCTCTTCAGCTTCTGGCTCCTTGACCTGTGGAGAGGGGCGAGCTGGGGAAGGCGGTGCTGGAGTAAAGGCCGGGCCGCCTGGTGCAGGGTCGACCTGCGCTGGCTTGGGGGTCGCGGTGGCCGTCTCGGCAGGAAGAGACGACGCCGCCGCGGAGTCCGGGCACACCGGAACAAGAGAAGTTCGCGCTGGCCTGGGGGCCGCGGCAGTTGCCCCTGGCTCCGAGCGCAACGGCACAGACTCCCCGCAAGTCGGGGATGGCCGGGAAGTGCGGACACTCCAGCGGGCTCTGAACCCCGACTTCCGAGCTGGGGTAGGACTCCTAGAGCCTGCTACCGTCACTGACGGCCGCTCCGCAGTCGCTTGAACTGGCGGAACAGAGGACGCCCCAGAAGCTTCCCTCAACGCATCAGCCCGGGGCCTCTTCGAGTCGCCACCGAAGGGAGTGCCAGGCACCCCAGATTCCCGACTTGGCGCCGACGCCGCCGCTGGAGGAGATCGAGCACGCTTCTTCTCTGGTGGCGGGTTGGAGGCCATGGCGAGGGAGAACTCAAGGGCAAGGGAGCAAAAGTACAGGAGTCCGAGAAGAAACGCAGAGAAGTGCGAAGGGAAGCCGCAATGTGGGTAAGATCCCCTCTAAAAACTTCCCGGAACTCTTCGAATACACCGCATCGGCAACCGCTTCGGCCCCTAGACCGAAGGCCGATGACGAGTGGACCCAAGCCGCCCAACTGAAGCGGTGGGTCAAGGAGTCAGTCTCCTGAGAAGATGAGCCGGCAAGGCACTTCGGCGGTTCCCGAAGAAAGCGCCGCAACGTGCAGAAGTGGCAGTCTTGGGAACCGCCGCAGTAAAAGCAACCATCAAGTGAGCGCACGCTCCCACGATCCTGCGGCCGTTCGTGCCCCGGCAGCGGTCAATTCGGGACTTAGAGAAAGTGCGCGGATTGGAAGAGACGGAGGTCCCACCTCGGGCTCGCTATCTCCCCCGAGATGGGCCCGGGGGCCACTGTCGGTACCTGAGATATGGGGTACCCCCGCGCACAGGGGAAAATGCCTAAGGAACTCGCCCTTCTCCGCAGGGAGAGCTCCGAAGGCACCACGCGTCCGGTGGGGCCGGACCTCCCTCTCCTCAGAGGAGAGCTCTGGGCCCGCCACGTGGCATACAGAAGCCGGACCTCCCCCTTCGCGGGAGAGAGGTCCGAAGGCGCCACGCGTCCAGCGGGGCCGGACCTCCCTCTCCTCAGAGGAGAGCTCCGGGCCCGCCACGTGGCCGACAGAAGCCGAGCCTCCCCCTCCGCGGGGAGAGGTCCGGATGGCTCCACGTGCCCTGCAGGCCGGACCGTTTTCTCCTCTGGGAAGGGCTCCGGGCCCGCCACGTGGCCAGGAGAACGGTGCTGCCTGCCCTCGAGAGATAGGCAGCGCGTAAAGACGCCCCATACCTTGCCCGTACAAGGTATTCAAGGCCCACGTCTTCCCAAGACGCGGAAACGCGGAGCACGCCTCCGTCAGGCGCCGTTGCGCCCAGTCGCATCACAGACTGGCGCGCGGTGTCAGAACCTGCCAGCTAATAAACACCGCGACAAGACATCCCATGCCGCCTGTGCCGTCATCAACCACTACGACTAGCATGCGGCATGGGTAGGGCGGCAAGATGAAGACTCAGAAGCCTTCGCCCAGAGACAACTACCGGCATAACTGCAGATACGGTAGATAATAGACAATCTTCCCGGGACCACCTGTCGGGTCCCGGCTCCCCTTGTAAGCCGCCCGAGTCTTAGACTATAAAAGGCTCAGGTAGGCGACGATAGCAAGGGTTCGCACTCTGCAACTCATACGCTAGCCATAGACTCCCAAGCTGTAACACACCCCCAAGCTCAGGACTCTGGCCCTGAGCAGCAAGCAATACAGCGAGCTCCATAGATCGCCGTGGACGTAGGGTTTTACGCTCCGGCGGCCAGAACCACGTAAAACTCACCGCGTCAAGCTCTTACTAACTCGTCCATCCGCGCAAGCTCTCCGCAAGGGACTAGCCCCACCGAAAAAAGAACCTCCGCGGGCAGCCCAGTGCAGGCCCGGGGGAAGTGTCGACCGAACACTTCGACAAGCAAAGCCTATGACGGAGTTGGTAATGAAGGGAAAAGCCTTCCGATGGACACCAGCATGCCAAGAAAGTTTTGAGGAACTCAAGAAAAGGCTAACCACAGCGCCGGTTTTGGTATTACCGGACGTAAGCAAGAGCTTTGACATATATTGTGACGCATCCAGACAGAGGCTCGGATGTGTGCTCATGCAAGAAGGATGAGTGGTAGCCTTTGCCTCACGACAATTAAAGAAGCACAAGCTTAATTATCCTACACATGACTTGGAGCTAGCAGCAGTAGTGCATGCATTGAAAATTTGGAGACATTATATCCTTGGTCATTGATGTGAGATCTATACGGATCATAAAAGCCTCAAGTATATATTTACACAAACGGACTTGAATTTGAGGCAACGTCGATGGTTGGAACTCATCAAGGATTATGATGTTGGAATCAACTACCACCCTAGGAGGGCCAATGTAGTAGCCGATGCATTAAGCCGGAAGGGAGCATGTCACCAACTCACGGTCCGGGAGCTACCACCCGAACTACGTAAGGAGTTCGAAAGGTTACACCTCGGATTCTTGAACAACATGGAAATGATGGAGATCCACTCTACATTGGAGCAAGAGATAAGAGATGGCCAAGCGACGGATGAGGAGATCAAGGAGATCAAGGAAAGGATCCGACAAGGAATAGAGAAGGATTTCAAAGAAGATGAGAAGGGTACGCTTTGGCTAGGAAAAAGGATTTGTGTGCCTAACGTGAAGCACCTCCGCGACATTATATTGAAGGAGGCACATGATTCACCCTATTCCATACATCCCGGAAGTACCAAAATGTACAAGGACTTGAAGACTTGTTATTGGTGGGATGCTATGAAAAGGGATATAGCCGAATACGTTGCCCTATGCGACACTTGCCAACGGGTGAAGGCTGAACATCAAAGACCCGCTGGATTGTTGCAACTTTTAAAGGTACCAGAGTGGAAGTGGGAGGACATCAGTATGGATTTCGTCGTCGGATTGCCACATACTCAGTCGGGTTATGACTCCATCTGGGTTATCGTGGACCGATTGATGAAAACAGCCCATTTTCTCCCTATGAGGGCCAAGTACAACGTTGCACAATTAGCCGAGTTGTACATGGAGCAGATTGTGTGCCGTCATGGAGTCCCGAGGAGGATAGTCTCAGATCGAGATTCTCAGTTTACCTCTAGATTCTGGAGGATGCTGCAGAAAGTTATGGGTACACGACTGGATTTTAGCTCCGCCTATCACCCACAAACTGATGGGCAAACCGAAAGGACAAACCAAATTTTGGAGGACATGTTGAGAGCTTGCGCCTTGAAACGTGGGCGTAGTTGCGATAGGAGTTTACCGTACGCCGAATTCTCCTATAATAACAGCTATCAAGCTAGTTTCAAGATGTCGCCTTTCGAAGCATTGTACGGTAGACGGTGTAAAACACCACTGTTTTGGAACGAAACCGGAGAGAACAAGGTGTTTGGACCCGAAGTGCTACAAGAAGCTGAAAAGCAAGTCCAAACGATACGTGAGAACTTAAAGGCTGCTCAGTCACGACAAAAAGGCTATGCGGACAATAGGCGAAGGAAGTTGACCTTCGAAGTAGGAGACTTCGTATACCTTAAGGTATCACCTATCCGTGGCCAACAACGTTTCAACGTCAAAGGCAAGCTAGCACCTCGCTACATCGGACCATTTAAGATTTTTGATAAGCGAGAAGAAGTAGCCTATCAACAAGAGCTCACAACATATCTCTCCGACGTACATGACGTGTTTCATGTATCCCAGCTCAAGAAGTGCTTGAGAGTACCAGAGGAGCAACTACCAATGGAAGAGCTTGAACATCAAGAGGACCTGACTTATGCGGAGCACCCTGTCCGAATTTCGGACGTAAAGGAAATGGTCACAAGGAACAAAGTGATCCGATGGTGCAAGGTACAATGGAGCCATCACACCGAAGCTGAAGCCACATGGGAGCGTGAAGAAGACATCACGGCCAAATTTCCTCATCTATTCTCTACCATCGAATCTCGAGGGCGAGATTCAATTTAAGGGGGGTAGATTTGTGACACTCTTATTTTTGGTTTCTGCATGTATTCATGTTTCATGTAGATAAAATATTTTAAAAGAAGTGGGAACAGAGAAAAATATCAAAAAGATAGCCAATAAGAGCCGAATACAGTTTCCAGAGAGCGCCGAAGACAACTCCCTTGGCCCACTGGCCACGTGGCGTGTTCAGAGCTCATCCCGGCGAAGTGGGGAGAGGTCCGCCACTAAAATGGCTACGTGGCAGGCTCGGGGCCCATCTCCGCAAAGGGGGAGAGGTCCGACCCTGTGGGACACGTGTTGCCCCCGGAGCTGGCCTCTGTGGAGAAGCGAAGGCAGTTCCGCAGGACACATGTCACCCTCGGAGCTAGTCACCACGGAAATCAGAGGACCAGTCGTGTGGGATACGTGTCGATCTCGGAGCTCACCTCCGAGAGGTCCGGTCCTATTGAACACGTGTCGCCACCGGAGCTTATCTCCGGGAGGTCCGTCACTGTTGGACACGTGTCTACTTCGGAGCTCGTCTATGAGAAGAAAGGGAGTCTGGCGCTGTTAGGACACGTGGCACCCTTGGAGCCACCTCCGAATAAGAGAGGAGGTCCCGACCGCCAGGATACGTGGCGCACGCGGAGCTCTCCTCCGAAGGAGAAGGGAGGTCTCGCTATCTTGACACAAGGCACAACCGGAGCTCGTCTCTGCGGAAATGGAGAGACCAGGCCCCGGTGGACACGTGGAGCTTCTGAAGCTCATCACCGCGGAGGTAACGAGTTCTGGAACGGTTTTTGGATTCTGTACGCATAGAAATACCGGTACGGAGGAGAAACCGACCTGAATTCCACAATGTTACCGCACCAAATCAACTAAAGATAAGTCGTAAAGATTCAACGACAATCTGAATAGATCTCTTATTTGAAGTCCAATCAGATTAGGACTCTTCTTCTCCCAATTATAAATAGAAACCAGAACGCTTGGCCGAACCCACGAACTTCTTTTCCACCTCCTGAGCCGACGACTTAGAGCCCTAGCCCCCAACTCGCCGAAGTAAACCCATCGCCGGAGTTCAGTCGAGGAAGATCGCCGGAAGAGAGTCCCAACGATCTGTCTTGATCAGAGAAGGACCCCGAGACAAAGGAGAACGTAAGGTAGGCCTCCGATATCACCTTGCGACATCATCGTGTTTTCTTTGCATCTGTTCTTCGACTCCTTTCGAACAGAAGCTTTCTCGGGGACAGATCACTTGTTGATCAGGTTGATCTAAAAGACAAGATCATCGTCACGTCCACATTTTATCCAAACACCTCTGTTCGTCATAAAACCATGCAAGAACACGTGCAAACCGATATAATAAAACTGATTATAGGATAGCATGCATATGCATCATCGCATCTAGTTAAAGTTTGTGCACGATATTGATTGTTGTGGATCTTGTATGTGCGTGATCCTGTATAGCAGGACGAGCTGCAACAACAAGGTTTCGAGATCCAAGAGCAACCGGAACAGCAAGAACAAGGCAAGTGCCTCTTGACCATATTGATCCTATGTTTTGGGAAAAATTGTTTTGTTTTGTGAAAAGGTGTGTGTGCTGAGTCAAACATGATGGGAAACCCTTTTATAGGAGTTTACTAGTTTTGGTTAAACCACCCTTGTCGCCAGGGAAGTTTATGAGTCGGGTATGGTTTTTACTTTTAGGCTTCGCTGAGTCTATGGATTGGGAAGCGCGATAGATGTGTCTAGCTAACTGCACTCATAATGATAATGAGAAAATGATGTTGTTAATGAACATGGATCGGAGCATGATCTAGCGAAGACTAGGTTTGTGAATGAGGTAGCATGAGATGGTGGTTTACTTGCCGTAGATCTAAGGACCGGTTCATGCGAGCACATGGCAGGATAACAGTGCCACCACAAGGCCAAGTATGGGTGCGGCTTAGCTGAGTAATTAGGTAAGTTGCTAGATTTTTATGGACCGTGGAAGGCATGGGGAATGGGAGTCGAGTGAGGACTGCCCTGGGAACTGCATGGCACAAGAGGGGGGCCCGTGGGTCGGAGAATTGGAGATTCTAGCCTGCCGTTGAAACCTTAGTGAGTCCATACATCTAGTAGCCCCTTTGTAAAGTCTATTCTGTGATCTCTTGGTCATACACCGACGGTTGTGTACTGGTATAATGGAGGTTCTGCAGTCGCCGATGGGTGACGAAATCACAAACTTGTGGGTAAAGAGGTGCAAACTCTGCAGAGTGTAAAACTATCATGATAGCCGAGCTTACGGTCACGAGCGCCTGGCCAACTTCCATGATTAGTTGGGATGGTTATTGGATATGGTTAATCGTTATGGTTTTGGATGGTTTGGTTTCCAGGACTGTTGAGTCCGGGTGATAAGATGGGTTGCATGACTGTAGAGTCATGGCAACAAGGTTGGTCTCGGTGGGAGACGAGGTTGTTTATGAGGTGAAATGGTAGCTAATACGAGGAGGTATTCGTGAGCAAGAATAAGGTTGAATGATGTCTGGTTGTGACATGGAAGGTAATGAACATAATGGAGGTATGGTTGGTATTTTATTACATGTTTGGATTACATTCACTTAAAGATGAGTTGCTATTTTATCATGGTTTTGATAAATAAGTTTGCTTTCTGCAATGAGCCTTTTTATACCTACCTTGTCATGAGCTACATATCATATTTTCCCGCACTTGCTGAGTACATCATTGTACTCAAACTTGCATTATTTCATCATCAGCAACAGGAGAAGATTATTATGAAGACCAAGTGAGCATTAGGCGTGTAAATCTGTTCTCAACCTTGCCTGTGGGGATGGAGTAGAGATGGAGCCATTGCTTCCTAGAATTGCTTCCGCATTAGTTAGAAGACTTCCGCTGCATTGAAATAAGACTTCCGCTGTTAGATTAAGACTTCCACTGAGAGCATGAGTCCAAGACTCATGAAACATTGTAAAAAACTATGTTATTCATGGTTATATATATTCTGAATTCAGTTTGTGGAACATATGTGTATGTGTGATGAACATCCTGGGCACACATATGCATCAGTTCTCGGTTCCGTGGTTTTCCACAGAATTGAGGGCGTCACACGAGCAGCCTTCAAGTTCTCCTGTATGGTTTGGACTTGCTTTTCAGCCTCTTGTAGCACTTCGGGTCCAAACACTTGGTTCTCTCCTATCTCATTCCAAAACAACGGCGTTCTACACCGTCTACCATACAATGCTTCGAAAAGCGACATCTTCAAGCTAGCTTGATTACTGTTGTTATAGGAGAATCCAGCGTATGGTAAACTCCTATGCCAACTACGCCGATATTTCGCGGCGCAAGCTCTCAACATGTCTTCGAAAATTTGGTTTGTCCATCGGTTTGTGGGTGGTAGGCGGAGCTAAAATCCAGTCGTGTACCCATAGCTTTCTGCAGCTTCCTCCAAAATCTAGAGGTAAACTGAGAACCCTGATCTGAGACTATCCTCTTCGAGACTCCATGGTGACACACGATTTGCTCCATGTATAGCTCAGCTAGATCTGCCACATGGTACGTGGTTTTAACAGGAAGAAAATGAGCGGTTTTTGTCAATCGGTCCACGATAACATAGATGAGTCATAACCCGACCGAGTACGTGGAAATCCGATGATGAAATCCATACTGATGTCTTCCCTCTTCCACTCGGGGTACCTTCAAGGGTTGCAATAGTCCAGCGGGTCTTTGATGTTCGGCCTTCACCCATTGGCATGTGTCACATAGGGCAACATAATCGGCTATGTCCCTCTTCATACCATCCCACCAGTAACAAATTTTCAAGTCCTTGTACATCTTGGTACTTCCGGGACGTATGGAATAAAGTGAGTCATGTGCCTCTTTTAATATCGTGTCGCGAATGTGCTTCACGTTAGGCACACAAATCCTTTTTCCTAGCCAAATCGTACCCTTCTCGTCCTCCTTGAAGTCCTTCTCTATTCCTTATTGGATCCTTTCCTTGATCTCCTTGATCTCTTCATCCGTAGCTTGGCCATCTCTTATCTCTTGCTCCAACGAAGAGTGGAGTTCCATTAATTCCATATTGTTCAAGAACCCGAGATGTAACTGTTCGAACTCCTTACGTAGCTCGGGTGGTAGCTCCGGAACCATGAGATGGTGACATGCTCCCTTCCGGCTCAATGTATCAGCTACTACATTGGCCTTTCCAGGGTGATAGTTGATTCCAACATCATAATCCTTGATGAGCTCCAACCATCGACGTTGCCCCAAATTCAAATCCGTTTGAGTGAATATGTACTTGAGGCTTTTATGATCCGTATAGATCTCACATCGATGACCAAGGATATAATGTCTCCAAATCTTTAATGCATGCACCACGACTGCTAGCTCCATGTCATGCGTGGGGTAATTGAGCTCGTGTTTCTTGAGTTGTCTCGACGCATAAGCTACCACTTGTCCATCTTGCATGAGCACACATGCAAGCCCTTGTCTGGATGCGTCACAATATATGTCAAAGCTCTTGCTTACATCCAGCAAAACCAAAACCAGTGCTGTGGTTAGCCTTTTCTTGAGCTCCACTAGTTCGTTGACGAGCATCCTATATGGTCTCTTTGCTATAGGTGCGGTTCTGGGTAATAGGTCAATGGAAAACTCAATGTTCCGGTCAGGTGGCATACCTGGAAGTTCTTTCGGGAACACGTCCGAGTGTTTATTGGTGTACAGCTTCTAACGTGGCGTGCCAGTCTTCACTGATGTGACTGGGCACAACGGCACCTGACAGTGGCGTGCTCCGCGTCTCCGCATCTTGGGAAGGCGCGGGTCTTGAATGCCTTGTACGGATAAGGTATGTCGCGTCTTTACTGTTGCTGCCTACCGCGCGGGGGCAGGTAGCGCTGTTCTGCTGTCCACGATGTGGGCCTGAAGCTCTCCTCTGAGGAGAGGGAGGTCCGGCCCCGCTGGACACGTGGAGACTTCGGAGCTCTCCCCATGGAGGGGGGAGGTCTGGCTCTTCTGGCCACGTGGCGGGCCCGGAGCTCTCCTCTGAGGAGAGGGAGGTCCGGCCCCGCTGGACACGTGGAGCCTTCGGAGCTCTCCCCGCGGAGGGGGATGTCCGGATCTACTGGCCACGTGGCGGGCCCGGAGCTCTCCTCTTAGGAGAGGGAGGTTCGGCCCCGCTGGACACGTGGAGCCTTCGGAGCTCTCCCTGCAGAGAAGGGAGGTCCGGCTCTGCCGGCCACGTGGCGGGCCCGGAGCCCTCCTTTGAGGAGAGGGAGGTCCGGACCCGCAGGACACGTGGGGCTTTCGGAGCTTGCCCCTATGGAGGGGGCAAAGTTTTTAGGCGATTTCCCCTGTGCGCGGGGGTACCCCATATTGAGGGTACCCACAGCAACATACTTGGATGATGAAAGAATGTGATGCTCCGGAATCAAATAGAATGGTGGCTGGGTTGGAGTTGGCAAGGAACATACCAATCACGACGTCCTCAGCCTGTTGTGCTTCTTCAGCAGAGACATGGTTCATGTTGCCGCGAGCGTAGTTCTGCTGTCCACGTTTTCCTTGGTTGGCTCCTCCGTTAAGCCGTGGGTTCTGTTTGGGGACGTTGCCTTGCTGTCCAGGACCTCTTCTCGGGCACTGGCTCGCAAAGTGTCCTGTCTCCCCGCATGCAAAGCATGCCCTGTTGCCCACGGCAGCAGGTACGTTGGGGCGGGGGTTTTGAACAGGAGCGCCCATGGTGGGTCGGGGCGCTGGAGGCAAAGGCACACGAGGTTCTTCTGCAACGGGTCGTTGCTGTGGTGTCTGATTAGGGTGGTATGCAGGAGCGGTCGATCCATACTGCGGCGCAGCTGGGGGCATGTACCGAGGAAGTACGTTGCTCCCTTGTGGCTGGTATGGCATCTTCCTCTTCCCCTCTCGCTCGATCTCTCGGATCTTGCTTTCAACCATGATAGCCTTGTCAACCAACTTCTGGAAGCTCGCGTAGTCATTGTTGAGGAGCTGAACCTGGATCTCATTGTTCAACCCTCTCATGAACATGTACTGCTTCCGTTGGTCCGAGTTGACATCTTCGGGGGCGTACCTTGACAGCTGCTTGAACTTGTTAAGGTACTCATTCACGCTCTTCTGTCCTTGGCGGAGACCCTCGAACTCCTGCCTTTTAGCATTATTACACCAGCAGGGATGTAATGAGATTGGAAACTCTCCTTGAACTCAGTCCAAGTGATCGTATCCGGGTCGATATGAGCGTTGCACAGGGCATCCCACAAGTCAGCGGCAGCTCCCATGAGTTGGTGCGACGCAAAGTGAACCTTCTCTCTGTTATTGCACTGAACAAGATTGGTTGCATGACTGTTGAGTCGTGGCAACGAGATTGGTCTCGGTGTGAGACGGGGTTGAATGGTAGCGAATACGAGATGGTATTCGTGAGATGGTAGTGAATACGAGATCGTATTCGTCAGATGGTAGCGAATACGAGATGATATTCGTGAGCAATGTCTGGTTGAGACATGGAAAGTGATGAATATAATGGAGGTATGTTGGTATTTTAATACATGTTGGGATTACATTCACTTAAAGCTAAGTCGCTGTTTTATCGTGGTTTTGAGAAATAACTTTGCTTTCTGCAATGAGCCTTTTTATACCTGCGTTGCTGTGAACTACATATCATATTTTCCCGCACTTGCTGAGTACATCATTGTACTCAAACTTGCATTATTACTTCATCATGAGTAACAGGGGAAGAGTACTATGAAGATCAAGTGGAGCCTTAGGAGTGTAATCTATCCTCAACCTTGCCTGTGGGGAAGGACTAGAGATGGAGCTGCCGCTGGTGCATAGTTGCTTCCGCACTAGTTAGAAGACTCCCGCTGCCAGAATCAAATAAAAGTCTTCTGCTGCTAGGTTTAATCTTCCGCTGCTTAGATAAGACTTCCGCTGTTAGCATGAGTCCAAGACTCATGAGACTTTGTAATAAACCCTGTTATTCATGGTAATATATATTCTGAATTCAGTTTGTGGAACATATGTATATGTGTGATGAACATCCTGGGCACACATATGCATCAGTTCTCGGTTCCGTGGTTTTTCCAATGAATTGAGGGTGTCACAGATTGGTATCAGAGCCACGGGTTGACGGTAGGTTACACGCTAAGATAGAAAACACAAGTTGGTATCAAACACAGATTGGTATCAACCTGCCACAGGTTGATCGTAGATCACACAGCCTAGATAGGTGACAGATTGATATTAGAGCTGCCATGCCTAGTCACAGATTGGTACAATCCACGGATTGGTACCAAGCTACCACGGTTGGCTGTAGGTCACAAACCTAGGATGATCACAGATTGGTAGCTGAACCATGTTGACTGAAGGATGCACCCCAAGTAACAGATTGGTATTAGCAGCCACACTGACCATTGGATGCAAGCCTAGGATGCACAGATTGGCATTGGAACCACCTTGACATAGGAGGCAAGCCTAGGAGAAGCCATAGTTGGATCACAGATTGGTGTAAGGGCCTCAGTTTTTGACACATATTTGAAGCGTTCATCACCATACACACACACCTCATTCGAGGAAAGTTGATGAACATAAATGAAGAGCAAGTAACCACCATCAACATGCTCATTAGAGAACAAACTCACATATTGCAAAAGTGGCATTTTCCACATGTGATATAGATGGGCTGGGCATATGAAAACTCCTACACATTGCTAGGGATGTCCATGCCAAGTTTCACCCAAATTCAAAACCTTTTTGAGGTCATTTTGGGTATAGCTAGAAAAAGGGCAGTTTGAAACCATATTCAAATTCAAACTGTTTTTATCCCATGAATTCAAAAGTGGGAGGCATATTCTTATTCAGCACATTTTTGTGAGCTCACACACCAATTTTTACTCCATTTGGAGTTGATCTTGACATGAGCTAAGTGGGACAAATTCAAACTTTATTTGAATTTCAAACTGAACATGTTCTGAAATTCATTCAAACAAACCCAATTTGAATCCTAATCAATTCAAATGGCTCATGGGTGAATAATTTGAATCACCATGGGTATTTTGGGACTCACTGTTTACAACAGTGATTAGGGGTGAATTTCAGAGGTTAAAACCCCGGGTGGGACCCACTGGTCAGCCTCTGAAGAGAACCCAGCCGACTGAACTCTGCACTCGGGTTCTTGCGCTGACCCGAGCTGCCGCCACGGCGAAGGAACGGCGAAGCCACCAGCTGCTTGCCGATCTCAGCTGCGGAACCGACTCTCGGGGTCTTTATCTACCCGCCCGAGCGGTCACCGGTGCCTTCCACCGCTGCCTCGTCGCATTTCCACCCAAAAAGCCGAAGCTCCTCGCCGCCCGAGTGAACTTTCGGTTCCTCATCGCCCGGCCGATCCAGTGACCCTCCTGGCGATCTAAGACCAGCATCAGGTGCGCCAAACCATCTTCGACACCCTCGTTCCGGTTCCAGACCCTGCGCAGTCCTCCCCGAGCTCCACCGAGGCGATCTTTCCTCTGCCGGTTCAGCTCGAGCCACCGCTGCGTGAACCATCCTTCCGGCCACCACAGCCCACCGATCACCGAGCTCTGAACAGCAAAGAGGTTTGCCTTCAGTCCCTCTTTCATTCCCGCAAGCTCCGGCGGCGTGACAAACACTGCTCAGGCCGGAATTTCGTGTTTTCGCGACGGTGTGCAAAAGTGGAGTCGGTACCGATCAGAGAAATTCGTAATCCACACTGCATCACTCATCCTCTCATGGAGAGGATCACTTCTAGTTGCCCGTACGAGTCCATAGGAGCCGGAACCACGAAGAACCGTGGAGGGAAACCTCTGTTCTTCGAGTTTTAGTAGAAATCCCGATTTCTGGCCTAGGTCGCACGGTGACAGCCCAACACAGCCCTTCCCGAGCTCCATAGAGCTCATGTCGACCTTCCCTGAGGTCCACTGATGCTCGCCGACTGGTTGCTCGAGTAGTTGAGGTGCTAGGGGAGTCGGCCGACACGGCCGAAGTCTTTCCGAAGCCGCCGCTCGTCGCCGACCATGTGCTGGCCGTTGTCATGACGAGCTGAGCACAGAATCCTGTTCCCCAAGTGAAAATAGGTAGAGGCAGCCAAAATCGTGAAGTTTGGAGCTTTACAGAAGCTGCCGGCGAGCTCTCCAGCGAGGTACCCGGCGGCAGAGCGCGGGCGGCGAGAGGTAGACGAATGGGGTGGACCCTAGCTGTCAGCGGCAGATATTTTAAATTGGGATCGGGCTGCGGCCGGGATCTGGTGTGCTGGCACGCAAAAACCCTGTGGACCGCTGTGTGCTGTCGCCTCCGCGCCTAACATGTGTCCCCGCGGGCCCCGGCAGATTTAAATTTTTCCCCCGATTTTCAGATTTTATTCAAACTTCAAAGCCTCATAACTTTGGCTAGAAAGCTCCAAATCGAGTGAACCAAATTTTGTTGGATTCAGCTCTCTGAGAACTTTCCAGCAAATCAAGTTTCACTTCATGAAAATCCTTATTTCTCCAGAATTAATTCCTCAAAATTTAAAATGTTTGGAATTTTAACTGGAGAACCCTTTGGAGGAAACTCCTGAAATTTTGCTGGAATGTTCACCAAAATATCCTTGAACTACCATAATAATTTTCAGATCCATTTGAGCTCATTGGTCCACCTAATGGTGTGATTAGTAAAACTGTTCCAGAGAAAATAGAAAATGTTCAGAAACATTTTCAGAATATTCTCTGAAATTGTTTAGCTCATATCTTTAGTTAGGAACCTTCAAATTAAGTGAGACCAACTCCATTAGAACCCTATGAAAATCTAGTTTTCAGAAAGTCATAGTTTGTTCCATGAAAATCCATAGAACACCCTAAGAGTGCCAATTAAGGTCAAGTACATAATTAATTGTGGAGGGCTCAAATAAGCTTTGCTGCAACTAAAACTTGACCAAGTCTGTACTTAGGTTGTAACCAAGCCACAGTAAAAGTTTCACAGTCATTGAGTCTGTCTAGTGGGACTTATAAGCTTCACAAGTTCAAACTTAATATAAATGCATTCAAATTAATACATGTATGTCTTATATCATGTAGTCGCTAAGGTCGAGGAGGAACCCAAAGTCCTAGACTTCGTTACTCCGGAGGAGCAGCTAGCCTACAACCAAGAGCAGCAAGGCAAGCTCCGGTTTGCATTAACATTTTTACAAATTTTTATTGTTTTGAGCACATACTTGAATACTGTTATTCCGTGCATTAGAGTCTTGTTTGGAAACCCAAGTGCATAGCCAAGAGAACCATGGATTTTGGATTAGGATTGCAAACCCCGTTAGATACTGCAATGCTAATATAGTGTAGGATTCGGTACAAGTCGAGTAGTTGGAACTACTCGTGAGAATAGGCTAGAGGCACATCGCTCGGGTACCGATAGCACATGATACACATGGCAAAAGAAAATGAGACTGAGCGGAGAGTAAGGGCAGCAGGACTTTGGGGCCTGTGTGCTATAGCTCCACTTGTGTCGATTGAGGAACAAGCCGTGTGCGGGCCTGTTGAACAAGCTAGAACAGTACCAAAGACCTACCAGCTATATGGGAACTGGGAAACCGATGTAACTCGGGTAGCTGGGTGTTGAGGCATAGCTGGTTGTTCAGAAGGTAGGTTGAGAGATCGAGGTGTAAATCGGCTGGCGGCACTGAGATGCGCGTGCAGAGACCTCTTGCTCGGGATGATTGGACCGGTTCAACATTTGGCTAACGGGTGAAAGGTAGTTGCGTACGGCGTCCGTGATGGTTGTTGTAGGCAACATCGAGTACGGGCGTACGTGACGGGTTGTTCGGGTAACCATGCAGGTGTAAATCGATTATAATCGCCGTCCCTCGTGGTCAGTGAGTACCACTTGTTCACTGTACCGTGACGTAGAAAGAACAGGCTAGTTGCATGTTAAAATGTTGCTGATTGAAAGATGGACTTGATTGCTAATGATTTGCTGTAGTTTAGAGCTAACTAAAGTTATTTTCAACTTTGGGCAAAGTACATGAGAGAAATGTGTTTCTTGTTTGATTTCGGCTCTCTCATGTGCCTTGGCGTAAGGTTCTCCACAACCTGCTGCTAAAACTTGAAAGTAAGGATCTACTAATTAGGCGAGTCCTTGCAAATGATTTTTACCTTATGTAACCCATCGCCCCTCATGTAGAAGTTCCATGTTTAGGTGAGACGGGTCAGACTTGCTGAGCCTTCGTGCTCACTGCTTGTGTTTGAAGCTTTTGCAGGGTTCTATGAGGAAGGGACTCCCGAAGAGGAGACGGAACCCCAGGAGGGGAATCACGTCGAGTGGGAGTGGTGCACGCCGCAGAGTTAGTGTGCGTGTGTGCTATCAAGGATACGTTCAAGGGCTGAACGTGAACTTGATGCGTAGTCTACGCCCGTGAGTGTAGACTGGACTTATTTTGATATAAACATGTTCATAAACCACTTTATGTAATATAAACTTTGCTTCCGCTTTGTACCTTTGGCGTGTGTTATCCGGTGCTGTGCAACGCAGCACCCCTCAGCGTGATCCTGGCTCGACAAGACCGTGGGGTCGTGTCAGCGTTGGTATCAGAGCTCGCTTGAGGTTTAACGCACTAAAAAGGTCATCTTTTTCAAAAATCCAGTGAGGAACGAGTTAGTAGCCCATATAAGGATGTTATTAGTGTATAGAAAGTGGAATACTAACCTATTTGTCTATGTCGGAAAATCATGTATCTCGGAACGTTTATGTCTTGGGGGTTACACGTAAGCGCTGTCCACCAGTGCGCACAAGCTGAAGGGTGGAGCCCCACGGGTGGCAGGTAACCCGACTGGCTTTGATATCCTCTACGACTCTTCATGTCGTTTGGGGTATTCGAGCAACGTCTGTCCCTGGCGTGCGTGGTGCAATTTGGGAGACCCTTTCACGTGGTCTGAAACATGAACACGTAACTCAAGGCGTGTTTGGCTTGAGAACATCCGGGCGAGTGATGACGGCCGGGTGTACGAACTGTATGGATACCGGACTCGGTGTGCAGCCAAGTCTGACGATTGTTTGAGTTTCTGCAGGTAGTCTAACCACGAAACAGTAGATGTGTAGCATCCGTGTGTGAGTGACGTTTAGTTCCACTGAAGTAACGAAGCCGGCTAAGTCCGGTATATGTTTTTCTTTGTGAGGACGTAGTACCGACATGATCTGGTGACGCATCGACGTCACACCCCACTAAATGAACAACTTCATTTAAAAATTGAAGGTTTTTAATCCAAAGAAGTAAAAACTTGATGTAACTCCTTCCCTTAATCAGGATATTCAAAGTTAACAAGTTTTCAACTTAAAGGTTGCTAAGGACAGAGCACTCTGTTTTCAGCTGAATTAAGGCTGAAGTTAATCAGAGGTTAGAGGTTGAGTTCTTTCGAGGTTAGGGTCATATGATACATCTCTGGAAAGCTTTGGAAGAGCTTTACAACTTTCCTGTTGAGGTCCAGAGGTGTTTCATCCCTTAGCCAACCGAAAAATGCAGTAGAGTTGAAACTGTCCAGAAAACAGGACAGAGTAAAGACACTCTGTAAACTCTCTGTAAATTGAGTATAACTTCCTGCATAAAAATCAGAAAATAGAAAATGAGGTAGTTCTGGAAATCTTATGAGATGGGTTACAACTTTGTACCAGAAAGTTTTGTCATATTAGGAACAGAATTAACTGGGATTCTTGGATCAAATCAGTACCTAAAGCAGGGAGGTGCTGTCCAATTTTCTCCAGAAATTCTCTTAACTTTGACATCTCATAACTTTTGAACCAGGACAGATTTTAGGCCAAGTAAATACTTTCTGGAAATCTATTGAAGTTAGCTTTAACTTTGATGTTGAGCTCCAGAATTGGTTTTGCTTTAGCATGGCCTAAATCAGGTTGAGATGGAAACTGATCAGGGCTGTCAGGTGAATAGCAGATCAGCAGTCAAATTGCTTAAAATTTGAACTATGTATCCAAGTTTCATGGGTTCAATGACATGTCTTATGTTACAACTCAGTGGTTTACTGTTTAAATAAATATTTGACATTTATCAAATATATTTTTACAGATGACAGCAGACAAACAGTTGGAGAACGGGTGGGTGGTATCCCACTGTTCTCACCGCAGCGGCTATCCGGAAACATTGAGGCAGATGCTTCAATATTTTGGATATAACCAGATGCCGCAGTACTTCACCAAGGAAGAAGATGAAGAGGGGAACAAGATGTGGACAATCCATGTCGAAGTCCCTGCAGGACCTACGCCACCCGGTTGGGTGCCGTTCACCGTCACGGTGAGAGGAAGACAACGGGAAGGGATGTGGCAAGTGGCAGCCCGTGACACTATGTCACGTTTCTGCCAACTACATGTGCAGGCTATGGAGGATAATCCATACGCGCTCGTTCCGGTGGAGGGACAGGCTCAGCATGTGTGGGAAGATTTCAGCAAGCGCAATGGTTTCCAAAGCACCATTATGCTTAGCGGGTAGAGTGTACCCCACGTCTCTCATCATCTTAGAGGGACAAAAGGTCGATGTCATCCTAGGGATGTCGTGGTTAACCCGCCACGGCACTGTTTTAGACACCGTCCTTCGAGTCGTGCACTTAAACTTAGAAGTGCACGGATCTCACTCCTTATTTCTGGACAGTCCAGAAATAAAACTTCCAAGTGTCTATCAGTCCACAACCATCAGATTGGAAGATATTCCGGTGGTCCCAAAGTTCCCTGACGTGTTCCCGGATGATTTACCGGGAATGCCACCCGATAGAGAGGTGGAGTTCAATATTGAACTTGCACCGGGAACCATGCCAATGTCCCAAAGGCCGTACAAGATGGCGCCCAAGGAGTTGGCTGAACTGAAGACTCAGCTCACGGACCTGCTGGAGAAGGGTTTTATTAGGCCGATCTCCTCGCCATGAGGCTGTTCGGGATTATTTGTGAAGAAGAAGGATGAGACATTACGGCTTTGCGTGGACTATCGTCCATTAAATGCCGTAACCATCAAAAACAAGTACCCGTTGCCATGGATCGACATGTTGTTTGATCAGTTGGTCGAAGCAAAGATCTTTTCCAAGATGGACTTAAGATCTGGGTACAATCAGATTAAGATAAGGCCTGAGGACATTCCGAATACGGCTTTCTCAACAAGGTACGGACTTTATGAGTACCTGGTCATGTCCTTCGGGCTCACCAATGCTCCAGCTCACTTCATGTACTTGATAAACTCGGTATTCTTGCCGGAGCTGGACAAGTTTGTCGTGGTCTTAATCGATGACATACTGGTTGTAGGATCGAAGAGCACGTGAAAATCTACCAGAGGGGGAGTGAATGGTAGATTAAAACTTTTCGCAGCGGAAACAACAAAAACCCCTCAGCAAAAAATCAATCGGTTAAAGAAACCGTGTGTGCAAGTGTTTTCAAACGTGTTCAACCGTGAAAAATCAAGTAGAGAGGTAGAGAATCAAGTCACGGATCTAATGCAACAAGAATCACTTGAAAACACGAATGAAAACTTGAGATACGATCAAAACATTAAACGAAGATCAATCTGTTCTACCCGATATAAAACAGATCTGCAACGCTGCAAAGAAACTCGTGTATCTCAAAAACTACCGATCCGAAGCTCGTGAAAATTTCACAGATGATAGATAATTAAGTTGTGAAGACAATCCAAAAAGAATCACGTCAATAGGATCTGTAAAACTCGAGTTATGAACGAAACACCGAAGCAACGTTGGTCTGTCCAGAAACTCGGCGAGAAAGACTTGACGAAAAACAAATCGGACGAACAAGGCACAAAAGCTCCTCGAAACTATGAACTTTATTCAATAGAAATACAAGAGGAACAGCCCAACGTTCTCTCCCCACGAGAGCTCTGGCCTCCCTTGCTTTTATAGCCAGCCCTCAGGCTAATCAATCCAATCTAGGACTCCTACTCCTAATTGGACTCGTATCCTAACTTACCATAACTGCTCAGGACTCTCCTATTCACAGATAGAAGCAATCGTGAGACTTCCAAACACCTTAGGAACGTCCTAAACATTCCTAAAACAACTCAACTTCGTACCTAGCATGAAATCCTATCATAACCAACTCAAATCTTCCATAATTGAGCCATATCCGACTCAGCCTCAGCCTGTGTACGCAATCCAGCCGGTTGGACCTTTCCGACCAATTCTTTACATCCACTTCTCTTCATCACGCCTTGGAACAATGTTGCCACGTCCATGCACTCCTTGCACACGTGCAAACACCTTCCAACGACGTACACGCAACCTTCATATGCACTGCCCTTGATCCAAACATGCTGCGCGACCTCCCGATCAACTCAACCACAACTCCTCCCGAACTTGGTTGTTGGAACCTCATCTCCTCCCTGAGACTAGTCCAAGGATCCCGTCACCAGCCATGTCTTGAACTCAAGCAACACCTTCACATGAATAAACAACCAATTCTTCCGAGCACAAGTCCTCGACTTGACTCACATTAGTTCGAAAACAACAACACCTTACATGAGCACGTCACATAAGCATGTTGCCAACCATATCAAATGATAACAGCCATAACAACCAAAACACACCAAAAACTTAGCAAATTAATACTAAGCAAACCTTCCCATAAAGCAAGTTTGAAACATTGCGAGTTAAAAGCAAAAACAAGACGCTGCAGTTCTACGAGTTGAACTTCACGGGAGCTCCCTAAAAACAAGCTCCGGACCTCACAGAAGCTCTCCGGACCTTGCATCGGACCTTGCCAACACTTGGCGGACCTAACAAAGAACTTGTCGGACCTTGCCACAGAAGAATGTTTTTGCAATATTCAAAACTTTGAATGTTAATGCTAACTTTTATCCTAATTGCCAATGTATTCAACACACATAGGTCTCACAATCTCCCCCTTGATGAATGCATTGGCAACACCAATTAAAATCCGAACATTGGCTTATGAAAAGTTTTGAAAAGCTTTGAAAACTCATTTCTCCCCCTTTATTAATTTGTCCCCATTTTTTTTAAATCAGAGAAGGAAGAAAGTGTATAACATATGCAAAGTGTAAAAAAATCTCTCCTTATACATATTTCTCCCCCTTTGACAATGTATTCAACAAGGTTCAAAAGAGAAATTTTTAAATGTTATGAGCATATTATAACATATACATACAAAACAAAGCTCATCCAAGTCATACTATCAGGTTACTTACACTATCACATCAATGAGATACATAAAGTAGTGTAAGCCATGCTAGAGATCAAATGTATTTTTCAGTTTAAGCAAGTCATGATCTCCCTTACTTAACTATTTCAAAACCTGAAAACATGACACTTGTTGCTGCATTTTTATTATTCATAATCATTTAAGGCACAAAGTTGATCATATGATATTTGCAAGAGATTATATGCCGCATCAGCCTTATTCTAACCAACCAAGCCAAGCCTATGTCATTTGACAATCAGAAGCTTAAGTACATGGTTTTAGTCATACACAATTCCTTCCAAGTTCATATCTTAGTGCAATGATAAGCAATCTCAAAAGAAGAAGTGCGATGCATGCATATTCTCTTGATCTTTTCTCAATTTTTTATTTGAAAACTCAACATGTGAGCTGATCACTTGATTAAATTTTTATGATTAAAAGCACTTGTGAGCACGCAACAAGTTCAAAACAGCAAGAAAGTTCGATCATGACCAGATTTAGTGTAAGTAATTATTCCAATTACTAGTCATGGCAAAAACTACAAAATGTATAACATGAGTAATGTAGTAAGAACTTTCAGCCTGTAAAAGGAATCACAAAGTCATATATGTATGAAATACTATGCTCATATTATTTTAGTTTCAGATTCACACATAGACTTTCACAGTTTCAAAAACTCCCCCTCAATTTAAGCCATGAGGATGCATAACCCCTATTTCACTACGAGTGAAACAAAAACGAGTGAAATCCAAAGGTTTTGTAAAAATATCAGCCAATTGTTGTTCGGTATCGACATGGTGAAGCACAATGTTTCCTTTTTCAACATTATCACGAAGAAAGTGATACCTAATGTCAATTTGCTTAGTTCTAGAGTGTTTCACGGGGTTTTTAGCAATACAAATTGCACTAGTGTTATCACAAAACAGTGGAACACTATCTAAATCAACCCCATAGTCCTTAAGTGTTTGAACAATCCAAAGAATTTGTGAGCAAGCGCTAGCCGCAGCTACATATTCAGATTTGCCGTGTATTGTGCAACTGAACTTTGTTTTCTAGAGGACCAAGCAACAAGTGAATTACCAAGAAAATGACAAGCACCCGAAGTACTTTTCCTATCAATCCTACAACCCCCAAAATCAGCATCCGAAAAAGCTTTCAAAGAAACGGTTGAGGAAGAAGGAAGAAAAATGCCAAATTCTTGAGTTCCATGTAGGTACCTGAGAATCCTTTTGATGGCTTGGCGATGTGAAGCACGTGGAGAAGCTTGAAAACGTGCACAAAGATATACACTGAATTGTATGTCCGGTCTTGACGCCGTGAGATACAAAAGTGATCCAATCATACTTCTGTATTCTTTTTTATCGACCAGGTCACCAGCTTCGTCTAGTTCAAGTGTTGTTGCTGTTCCCATTGGTGTCCGAAGAGGCTTGCATTTGTCCATGTTGAAGCGCTTAAGAAGGTCCTTTGTATACTTAGTTTGATGCACAAAAGTTCCTTCTTTTGTTTGCTTGATTTGCAGCCC
Organism: Neostapfia colusana; assembly: GCA_030760725.1. Taxonomy (NCBI): domain Eukaryota; kingdom Viridiplantae; phylum Streptophyta; class Magnoliopsida; order Poales; family Poaceae; genus Neostapfia; species Neostapfia colusana. Next base: position 28,993,376 of record JASWHV010000005.1, on the reverse strand, counting down.
CAAAAAGTATGTGAGTTATCCCATCATACTCATCTCAAATTCTGAACTCATCATAGCTGAAAACTTGGACACGAGATCATGAGAAGCACAACCAAAGATAATATCATCCACATACACTTGAACGAATAATGAGTCATTGCCATGCTTAAGTACAAAAAGAGTTTTATCAACCTTGCCCATGGTAAACCCCTTTTCAAGTAAGAATGTTTTTAACCTATCATACCATGCTCTAGGGGCTTGTTTTCGACCGTACAAGGCTTTGGACAGTTTGTAAACATGATTAGGAAAATTTGGATTTTCAAAACCCGGTGGCTGCTTAACATAAACCTCCTCCTCTATGTAGCCATTAAGAAAAGCACTTTTAACATCCATTTGATATAACTTGAAACCTTTAGATGCAGCAAATGCTAATAAAATTCTTATAGCTTCTAATCTAGCAACAGGAGCAAATGTTTCATCAAAATCTAGACCTTCAATTTGAGTGAAACCTTGAGCAACCAACCTAGCTTTATTCCTAACCACAACCCCATCCTCACTTTGCTTATTTTTAAATACCCATTTAGTTCCAATTAATGTGTGACCTTGAGGTGGAGGTACAAGTTTCCAAACATTATTTCTTTCAAAAATTTCTAACTCTTCTTGCATGGCATTAATCCAAGATTCATTAGTGAGTGCGTGTGATATATCCTTGGGTTCAAGAGAAGCAACAAAAGTAGAATGAGCATGAGAGTTTGGATCGCAAAACCTGGACCGAGTGACTCGTTCATGCAAGCTTCCAATGATTTGTTGTGGAGGATGACTTTTGAGTACTCGGAGGGGAGTAGACACTTCACAAGCACCTTCTTCTTCATGTTCGGACCTTTTATTAGGAGAGCTTGTTGATTGAGGAAGGTCCGAACCAGCAGTAGTGACTGTTGGTGCTGGTTGTGGTGCAAAATCAGCAGCTTGATCGTTATTTACTTCCGAGTTTTCGGGCAGCAGCACCACTTCTTCATCTTCTTCAATAAAAATAGTCTCCCCCTGCGGATATGGATCCGGACCTGCAATATCGGAGCTAGTACTTGGGCTAGCTTCATCAAAAGAAACCTCGCAAGTCTCCACAATTTTGTTAGTGTCAAGTAAAAGCACACGATAGCCTCTAGTATGAGATGGATAACCAAGAAACATGCCATCAACAGATCTAGCTTCAAATTTATCAAGATTACCATGTTTCTTAACAAAGCATTTGCAACCAAAAACCCTAAAGTGTGTAACACTAGGCCTATGTCCAAACCGGAGCTCATATGGGGTTTTTCCAAGCTTAGCACGCAAGAAAACACGATTTGAGATATAACAAGCGGTTGCAATTGCATCAGCCCAAAATTTCCTAGGAGTTTGATATTCATCAAGCATAGTCCTAGCCATCTCAACTAAGGTCCTGTTCTTTCTTTCTACGACACCATTTTGTTGTGGTACATAGGGTGAAGAGTATTGATGATCTATTCCATTTTCAGCACAAAAGTGATCAAAGGATTGGTTTTTAAATTCAGTTCCGTTATCACTTCTAATTGCTTTTAATGATCCTGGGTGATCAATAGATAATCTAAGAAATAAAGTTCTAAAATGACTAAAAGCTTCATTCTTAGATGCCATAAAATAAACCCAAGAATATCTGGAATAATCATCAACAATCACAAGCACATACCATTTACCTCCGAAGGATTGAACACGTGCCGGACCTACTGTGTCAAGATGTAAAAGTTGTCCCGGTTCAGCTGTCATGGTCATTGTGAGAGGAGCATGTGAACCTGCAACAAACTTAGCATGTCTACAAGAAGAGCATACAATATCATTGTCCTTTTTAAGCTTCGGCAGCCCACGTATGCAATCGAGAGCACTAACACGAGTGAGATGATCAAAGCCTATGTGACCAAGTCTACAATGCCAAAAATATAGATCCTTTGTATCATTAGCAACTAGACACCGATGCTTAGAAGTTGACAAATCAAAATCAGCTTTAAAAACTCTTCCAAACCTAGACATGTTAAACAAAAACTCACCTTTTGAATCTACAACCTTGCAGCAATTTTTAGCAAAGCTAACCTCTAGATTTTCATCTAGCAATTGTGAAACCGAAAGCAAGTTGTATTTCAAATTTTTAACAAGTGCCACATCTTTCAAAGTGTAGAGATTGTTTACTCTAACCGAACCTTTAGCAATTATGGGAGTAGAAGAGTTATCGGCGAAAGTAACATTTTCTACACGTGACACAAAAGAGAGAGAGGAGAACCATTCTTTGTTACCGGTCATGTGGCGTGAGCAACCTGAATCCACAATCCAAATGTTCTCCTTCATCGAATGTGAAACCTACACGGCAGCACAATACGTCGATGACTCAATACTGGGGTTAGTTGAAAGACTTTTAGGAATCCAGTACTGAGTCACACAACGTCCAGCAGGAATAACACGCGAAAGCTGAGAAGGTACAGCAGGTTTATGAGCCAAACATCGAAAATTTTTGTTCCCAACTACTGACTTAGAAGATGTGTTAAATGTAGCACAAAAAACAGTAAGTACGGGAGCAAGTTTTTGAATCATTACAGCAGGTTGCAAGCTCCGAACATTCGGTCTAGCAGATTTTGCTTGGTTGTTATGTGATCTATCAAGTATTCTTTGTTTCTTATCGTGTTTAGCTAGTCTATAACAAAAATCTATGACATGACCATCTCTATCACAGTAGGTACAATGAAAAATAATCTTATTATCATGTCTAGATGAGCAAGCAACACGTTTATTAGAACCTGAATGGGACAGTACTCCTGCAGATTTGAAAATCACCTATTTTTGTCTAGGAGCTGTTTGAATCAAACCGCTTCCTAATGACTGTACAACTTTAGGTGGGTGTGCCTTAGCATGAGCATGAGAATTAAAACCTAAACCAGTTTTATCATTACAAGACCTGGAAGAATTCAGCAGCAAGTTTAGGTTCTTATTTGCATTAGAAAACCGATCTAGTGTCCTATGCATGTCATCAAGTTTATTGGACAGATCAAAGCAGTTTTCACATGAAGTTTTTCCTTTTAGTTTGCAATTTGAACAATATTTAACTTCATGCACACGTAAAGCATTGTTCAAAATAGAAATCTCATTCATAGCATCATTTAGTTTCTTATTCAGATCATCACATTTAGAACAATGCAAATCAATTGTAGAACAACAAGCATCTTTCAAATTTTTATCATTAAGTGCAGCAAGCTCTTTGTTCTTTTCAATTTCAAGTTCAAGTTTATCAAGTGCAGATGCGTGTGCACTTCTTAAAGAGGATAATTGTTCATAAATTAAATCACATGAGGAACAAGAATCATCACTAGGAATCAAAGTTTTTAAACGATTAATTTCAGATTCTAGTGATTCAATTTTAACAGCATTGGTCCTAAGTTTTTTTATCCTTTTTCTTTAATATAACAGTGGCACGAGAAATAGCATCACACATTTCTTCGCAAGTGGGACATACCTCTTCATCGTCGCTGTTGTGTTCTGTCTCCTCGGAGCTTGAACTTGACTTGCTCGCCATGCAGCACATATTTGCCATAGCTTCTTCATCTTCATCACTACCGGTGTCCACATCACTTGAGCCGAAATCTTGAAGTGCAGAGATCATACTATGCACTATGTTGCGCATTGATAAATCTTTCTTCTTATTCTTTGCAAACGATTTCTTCGGCCTTGTTTGCTTTTCTTCACGTGAAGTCGGACCTAAAAGGTTAGGGCACTCCGTACGAAAATGTCCCGTCTTACCACATTCAAAACATCGTTGAGGTCCGGAGCTTCCTCTCCTTCTAGTTCTCACATTTTGCAATGCTTTTGAGAACCGAGTAGAGATGAGTGCAAGCTACTCCTCTGGAAACTCTTCAATCTGTTCAAGGGTTAGAGAGGACAGCAAAGAGAGTGCACAACTAGATGATGATTGACTAGAACTAGACATATCACGTTGCGAAACAAATGCAATAGACTTGTTGGGGTTTTTACGTGAGATGATGTCAATTTCATGAGTTTTAAATTTAGAATAAAGCACATCTAAAGTAAGAGAACTCATGACAGTAGATTCACGAATATATGTAACTTTCATCTCCCAAATTGACATATCTAATGCTCCTAACAATTGTCTAGCATTTTCAGCATCTGAAAAGTTAACATTGACACTACGCAAGTTGCTGAGAATTTTATTAAAGCGAGCAAAAAGGTCGTCAATTGACTCACCGGGTTGCATCTCAAAACGCTTGTATTCTTTCTTGAACATATCTTGCCTTACCTCCTTGATCGTATTGTATCCTTCATGGTAGTCACAAAGAGCTTTCCAAACATCATATGCAGATCGGAGGTGTGCAACACGGTCGAAGTCGCTTTGAGTCAATCCTTGGATGATCAAGTTGCGAGCCTTGTTGTTGTTGTCAACATCTCTCATGTTCGCAGCCATAACTTGATCGTTGGGTGGTACATCGAAGTTCCGGTAGACCTTTTCCCATATGGCGAAGCCTTGCGCCTGTATGTAGGCCTCCATCCGCGCCTTCCAAACCTGAAAATCGATGCCATTGAACACACAAGGTTTTGCGGAGTACTTCTCCATGATGGTTAGTCAAAACACGTGCAAATCACAAAGATTAGAGCACCTTGGCTCTGATACCAATTGTAGGATCGAAGAGCACGTGAAAAGCTACCAGAGGGGGTGAATGGTAGATTAAAACTTTTCGCAGCGGAAACAACAAAAACCCCTCAGCAAAAAATCAATCGGTTAAAGAAACCATGTGTGCAAGTGTTTTCAAACGTGTTCAACCGTGAAAAATCAAGTAGAGAGGTAGATAATCAAGTCACGGATCTAATGCAACAAGAATCACTTGAAAACACGAATTAAAACTTGAGATACGATCAAAACATTAAACGAAGATCAATCTGTTCTACCCGATATAAAACAGATCTGCAACGCTGAAAAGAAACTCGTGTATCTCAAAAACTACAGATCCGAAGCTCGTGAAAATTTCACATATGATAGATAATTGAGTTTTGAAGACAACCCAAAAAGAATCACGTCAATAGGATCTGTAAAACTCGAGTTATGAACGAAACACCGAAGCAACGTCGGTGTGTCCAGAAACTCGGCGAGAAAGACTTGACGAAAAACAAATCGGACGAACAAGGCACAAAAGCTCCTCGAAACTATGAACTTTATTCAATAGAAACACAAGAGGAACAGCCCAAAGTTCTCTTCCCACGAGATCTCTGGCCTCCCTTGCTTTTATAGCCAGCCCTCAGGCTAATCAATCCAATCTAGGACTCCTACTCCTAATTGGACTCGTATCCTAAATTACCATAACTGCTCAGGACTCTCCTATTCGCAGATAGAAGCAATCGTGGGACTTCCAAACACCTTAGGAACGTCCTAAACATTCCTAAAACAACTCAACTTCGTGCCTAGCACGAAATCCTATCATAACCAACTCAAATCTTCCATATTTGAGCCATATCCGACTCAGCCTCAGCCTGAGTACGCAATCCAGCCGGTTGGACCTTTCCGACCAATTCTTTACGTCCACTTCTCTTCATCACGCCTTGGAACAATGTTGCCACGTCCATGCACTCCTTGCACACGTGCAAACACCTTCCAATGACGTACACGCAACCTTCATATGCACTGTTCTTGATCCAAACATGCTGCGCGACCTCCCGTTCAACTCAACCACCGCTCCTCCCGAACTTGGTTGTTGGAACCTCATCTCCTCCCTGAGACTAGTCCAAGGATCACGTCACCAGCCATGTCTTGAACTCAAGCAACACCTGAACATGAATAAACAACCAATTCTTCCGAGCACAAGTCCTCGACTTGACTCACGTTAGTTCGAAAATCACAACACCTTACATGACCACGTCACATAAGCATGATGCAAACCATATCAAATGATAACAGCCATAACCACCAAAACACACCGAAAACATAGAAAATTAATACTAAGCAAACCTTCCCATAAAGCAAGTTTGGAACATTGCGAGTTAAAAGCAAAAACAAGACGCTGCAGTTCTACGAGTTGAACTTCACGGGAGCTCCCTAAAAACAAGCTCCGGACCTCACAGAAGCTCTCCGGACCTTGCATCGGACCTTGCCAACACTTGGCGGACCTAACAAAGAACTTGTCGTACCTTGCCACAGAAGAATGTTTTCGCAATATTCAAAACTTTGAATGTTAATGCTAACTTTTATCCTAATTGCCAATGTATTCAGCACACATAGGTCTCACACTGGTATATTCCAAGTCAGAGGAAGATCACAAGAAACATCTGCGTATAGTCTTGCAACGGCTGCGGGATCACAAGTTATATGAGAAATTCAGCAAATGCGAGTTTTGGATTCGCATGTGCCTTTTCTCGGGCATATCATCTCCGCGGAGGGTATCGCTGTAGACCCGAGCAAGATCACTCAAGTGCTGAATTGGAAATCCCCGAGAACGGTTCACGAGGTACGGAGTTTCCTCGGACTCGCGGGATATTATCGGAGGTTCATTCCGATCTTCTCGAAGATTGCCAAGCCTATGACAGAGCTGCTGAAGAAGGCTACCAAATATGTTTGGAGTCTAGCATGTGAAGCAGCATTCAAGGCTTTAGTCAAGCACCTGACATCAGCACCGGTTTTAGCGCAGCCAGACACAACAAAACTGTTCGATGTGTACTGCGATGCATCCGGCATTGGGCTCGGATGTGTGCTGATGCAAGACCGAAGAGTGGTCGCGTATGGTCACGGCAGCTTAGAAACCATGAGCAGAATTATCCAACTCACGACTTGGAGCTCGCTGCCGTGGTACTTGCACTGAAAATGTGGAGGCACTACCTACTCGGTAACCTCGTACATCTATATACCGACCACAAAAGCCTCAAGTACATATTCACTCAGAAGGAGCTGAACATGAGGCAGCGAAGATGGTTGGAACTGATAAAGGATTACGAAATAGAGATCCATTATCATCCGGGCAAGGCAAACGTAGTGGCAGATGCGCTGAGCCGCAAGTCACACGTCAACAAGCTGACCATCACACCGTTGGAAGAGAGCGAACCACCGCTACATGTGATTCCACACGGAGCTCTCTACAACCTAGCTTTGATCCCCACCATCCATGAAGAGATAGCGGCAGCTCAGAAACATGACAAGGGCATGTCGCATTTGCGGAGACGTGTAGACAGTGGGGAGTAGAAATGTTTCCGGAAGGACGGAGACGGCGTCCTATGGTTCAAGGACCGGATCGTCGTACCCCGTAACCCGGAGTTACGGAAGAAAATCTTTGATGAGGCTCACTTGTCAAAATTTTCTATTCACCCGGCAGCAACAAAATGTATCAAGAACTCAGAAGCAAGTTTTGGTGGACACGGATGAAGTGGGAGATCGCAAAGTACGTGTCCGAGTGTGATACATGTCTAAGGGTGAAGGCAGATCATATGCGGAAACCGGGACTGCTACAACCACTGGGCGTTCCTGCCTGGAAGTGGGAGGATGTGAGCATGGACTTCATCGTCGGTTTACCCACCACCTCTCAGAAACATGATTCTGTGTGGGTGATCATCGACCGGCTCACTAAGGTTGCCCATTTCATCCCGGTCAACACCAATTACAACGCCAAGAAGTACGCTGAACTGTACATCTCACGGATCCTATGCTTGTACGGCGTACCCCGTACCATCATATCGGATCGGGGCACTTTATTTGTGTCCCGTTTTTGGGAGCAGCTACACGCTGTCTTGGGGACGAAGCTGATCCGTAGTTCAGCATACCACCCGCAAACGGATGGGCAAACCGAGCGGGTAAATCAGATCTTAGAAGACATGCTACGAGCTTGCGCTATCAACCACGGCAAGAATTGGGATGATCACTTGCCGTTAGCCGAGTTCTCGTACAACAATGGGTACCAAGCCAGCATAAAGATGGCGCCCTACGAGGCGCTATACGGGAGGAAATGCCGCACACCATTGAACTGGTATGAGTCTGGCGAAAGAGTTACCTTCGGGATTGACCTTGCCAACAACGCGGAAGAAAAGGTTCGACTGATTCAAGCGAACCTCAAAGCCGTCCAATCCCGGCAGAAACAGTATGCGGACCGGAGAAGATGCTCATTACAATTCAAAGTGGGGGATCACGTATATCTACGTGTGTCTCCAATGAAGGGCGTAAACAGATTCGGGGTGAGAGGAAAGTTGGCACCCCGATTCATCGGTCCATTCCAGATTACCGAAAGATGTAGATCAGTAGCATACCGGATGAAATTACCAGAAGCACTTACTGGTGTGCAGTATTTCGCATTTCCCAGCTGAGGAAGTGTCTCAAGCTATCAACTACCGTTCAGCTGGAAGACATTGAAGAACTGCAACCGGATCACACCTATCGGGAGGAACCGGTTCAGATTATTGACAAAAGGCCCGAACCACACGCAACCGTACGATGTGGTTCTACAAAATTTTATGGAGTAATCACTCCATGGACGAAGCGACATGGGAGAGCGAAAGATTTCTTCACGCTAACTACCCCGACTTTTTCACGTCGCATATCCGGTAATTTTCCACCGTCCTCTCTCTCATTTTTACCTTATAATCTCGGGACAAGATTCTTTTAAGGGGGGAGGAATGTAAGGGCCTCAGTTTTTGACACATATTTGAAGCGTTCATCACCATACAAACTCACCTCATTTGAGGAAAGTTGATGAACACAAATGAAGAGCAAGTAACCACCATCAACATGCTCATTAGAGAACAAACTCACATATTGCAAAAGTGCCATTTTCCACATGTGATATAGATGGGCTGGGCATATGAAAACTCCTACACATTGCTAGAGATGTCCATGCCAAGTTTCACCCAAATTCAAAACCTTTTTGGGGTCATTTTGGGTATAGCTAGAAAAAGGGAAGTTTGAAACCATATTCAAATTCAAACTGTTTTTATCCCATGAATTCAAAAGTGGGAGGCATATTCTTATTCAGCACATTTTGTGAGCTCACACACCAATTTTCACTCCATTTGGAGTTGATCTTGACATGAGCTAAGTGGGACAAATTCAAACTTTATTTGAATTTCAAACTGAACATGTGCTGAAATTCATTCAAATCAAACCCAATTTGAATCCTAATCAATTCAAATGGCTCATGGGTGAATAATTTGAATCACCATGGGTATTTGGGACTCACTGTTTACAACAGTGATTACGAGTGAATTTCAGAGGTTAAAACCCCGGGTGGGACCCACTGGTCAGCCTCTGAAGAGAACCCAGCCGACTGAACTCTGCACTCGGGTTCTTGCGCTGACCCGAGCTGCTGCCACGGTGAAGGAACGGCGAAGACACCAGCTGCTTGCTGATCTAAGCTGCGGAGCCGACTCTCGGGGTCTTTATCTACCCGCCCGAGCTGTCACCGGTGCCTTCCACCACTGCCTCGTCGCATTTCCACCCAAAAAGCCGAAGCTCCTCGCAGCCCGAGTGAACTTTTGGTTCCTAATCGCCCGGCCGATCCAGTGACCCTCCCGGTGATCTGAGAGCAGCATCAGGTGCGCCAAGCCATCTTTGACACCCTCGCGCTGGTTCCAGATGCTGCGCAGTCCTCCCAGAGCTCCACAGAGGCGATCTTTCCTCTGCCGGTTAAGCTCGAGCCGCCGCTGCGGGAACCATCTTTCCGGCCACCACAGCCCACCGATCACCGAGCTGTGAACAGCAAAGAGGTTCGCCTTCAGTCCCTCTTTCATTCCTGCATGTTCCGGCGGCGTGACAAACACTGCTCAGGCCGGAATTTCGTGTTGTCACGACGGTGTGCAAAAGTGGAGTCGGTACCTATCAGAGAAATTCGTAAGCCACACTGCATCAGTCATCCTCTCATGGAGAGGATCACTTCTAGTTGCCCGTACGAGTCCATAGGAGCCGGAACCACGAAGAACCGTGGAGGGAAACCGCTGTTCTTCAAGTTTTTGTAGAAATCCTGATTTCCGGCCTAGGTCGCACGGTAACAGCCCAACACAGCCCTTCCCGAGCTCCGTAGAGCTCATGTCGACCTTCCCTGAGGTCCACTGATTCTCCCCGACCGGTTGCTCGAGTAGTTGAGGTGCTAGGGGAGTCAGCCGACACGGCCGAAGTCTTTCCGAAGCCGCCGCTCGTCGCCGACCATGTGCCGGCCGTTGTCATGACGAGCTGAGCCCAGAATCCTGTTCCCCGAGTGAAAATAGGTAGAGGCTGGCAAAATCGTGAAGTTTGGAGCTTTACAGAAGCTGCCGGCGAGCTCTCCGGCGAGGTACCCCGGCGGCAGAGCGCAGGTGGCGAGAGGTAGACGAAGGGGGTGGACCCCAGCTGTCAGTGGCAGATATTTTAAATTAGGATCGGGCTGCGGCCGGGATCTGGTGTGCTGGCGCGCAAAAACCCTGTGGGCCGCAGTGTGCTGTCACCTCCGCGCCTAAAACGTGTCCCCAAGGGCCCCGGCAGATTTAAACTTTTCCCCCGATTTTCAGATTTCATTCAAACTTCAAAGCCTCATAACTTTGGCTAAAAAGCTCCAAATCTAGTGAACCAAATTTTGTTGGATTCGGCTCTCTGAGCACTTTCCAGCAAATCAAGTTTCACTTCATGAAAATCCTTATTTCTCCAGAATTAATTCCTCAAAATTTAAAATGTTTGGAATTTTAACTGGAGAATCCTTTGGAGGAAAATCCTGAAATTTTGCTGGAATGTTCACCAAAATATCCTTGAACTACTATAAAAATTTCAGATCCATTTGAGCTCATTTGATCCACCTAATGGTGTGATTAGTAAAACTCTTCCAGAGAAAATAGAAAATGTTCAGAAACATTTTCAGAATTTTCTCTGAAATTGTTTAGCTCATATCTTTAATTAGGAACCTTAAAATTAAGTGAGACCAACTCCATTAGAACCCTCTGAAAATCTAGTTTTCAGAAAGTCACAGTTTGTTCCATGAAAATCCCTAGAACACTCTAAGAGTGCCAATTAAGTCAAGTACAAAATTAATTGTGGAGGGCTCAAATGAGCTTTGCTGCAACTAAAACTTGACCAAATTCTGTACTTAGGTTGTAACCAAGCCACAGTAAAAGTTTCACAGTCATTGAGTCTGTCTAGTGGGATTTATAAGCTTCACAAGTTCAAACTTAATATAAATGCATTCAAATTAATACATGTATGTCTTATATCATGTAGTCGCTAAGGTCGAGGAGGAACCCGAAGTCCTAGACTTCGTTACTCCGGAGGAGCAGCTAGCCTACGACTAAGAGCAGCAAGGCAAGCTCCGGTTTGTATTAACCTTTTTACAAATTTTTATTGTTTGGAGCACATACTTGAATACTGTTATTCCGTGCATTAGAGTCTTGTTTGGAAAGACAAGTGCATAGCCAAGAGAACCATGGGTTTGGGATTAGGATTGCAAACCCTGTTAGCTACTGCAATGCTAAGATAGTGTAGGATTCGGTACAAGTCGAGTAGTTGGAACTACTCGCGAGAATAGGCTAGAGGCACATCGCTCGGGTAGAGATAGCACATGATACACATGGCAAGAGAATATGAGACTGAGCGGAGAGTAAAGGCAACAGGACTTTGGGGCCTGTGTGCTATAGCTCCGCTTGTGTCGATTGAGGACCGAGCCATGTGCGGGCCTGTTGAACATGCTAGAACAGTACTGAAGACCTACCGGCTATATGGGAACCGGGAAACCGATGTAACTCGGGTAGCTGGGTGTTGAGGCATAGCTGGTCGTTCAGAAGGTAGGTTGAGAGCTCGAGGTGTAAATCGGCTGGCGGCACTGAGATGCGCGTGCAGAGAGCTCTTACTCGGGACGATTGGACCGGTTCAACATTTGGCTAACTGTTGAAAGGTAGTTGCGTACGGCGCCCGTGATGGTTTTTGTAGGCAACATCGAGTACGGGCGTACGTGACGGGTTGTTCGGGTAACCCTGCAGGTGTAAATCGATTATAATCGCCGTCCCTCACGGTCAGTGAGTACCACTTGTTCACTGTACCGTGACGTAGAAAGAACAGGCTAGTTGCTTGTTAAAATGTTGCTGATTGAAAGATGGACTTGATTGCTAATGATTTGCTGTAGTTTAGAGCTAACTAAAGTTATTTTCAACTTTGGGCAAAGTACATGAGAGAAATGCGTTTCTTGTTTGATTGCGGCTCTCTCATGTGCCTTAGCGTAAGGTTCTCCACAACCTGCTGCTAAAACTTGAAAGTAAGGATCTACTAATTAGGCGAGTCCTTGCAAATGATTTTTACCTCATGTAACCCATAACCACTCATGTAGAAGTTCCATGTTTAGGTGAGACGGGTCAGACATGCTGAGCCTTCATGCTCACTGCTTGTGTTTGAAGCTTTTGCAGGGTTCTATGAGGAAGGGACTCCCGAAGAGGAGACGGAACCCCAGGAGGGGAATCCCGTCGAGTGGGAGTGGTGCACGCCGCAGAGTTAGTGTGCGTGTGTGCTAGCAAGGACACGTTCAAGGGCTGAACGTGAACTTGATGCGTAGTCTACGCCCGTGAGTGTAGACTGGACTTATTTTGATGTAAACATGTTCATAAACCACTTTATGTAATATAAACTTTGCTTCCACTTTGTACCTTTGACGTGTGTTATCCGGTGCTGTGCAACGCAGCACCCCTCAGCGTGATCCTGGCTCGACAAGACCGTGGGGTCATGTCAATTTGTATCACCCCAAACCACCTTGACATAGGGTGAAGTCACAGATTGGTATTCACCCTAAACCACATAGGACTCCCATCAAAAAAGCCTTGAATAGGAGTTGTGTGAGCCTTTGTGATGATTGCTTGTGATTGTGTGCTTAGTGTGAGTTGTGGGTTGTCCCAAGCGTTGTCCATATCCACACATAAGTAGAGAAAGGTGTGAGATGCCTCGGAACTTCTTCACATCCTCATATGGGCTAATATATATAGTCTATCCACCTTGATGCATATAGTTAGGGGGATCCATCTAACCTTTATTCTATTCCTTTCTCTCTCACAAATGGTGAGAGGAAACGCCAGCCGCCAAGGAATGAACGTCCGTGGCAACCAAGAGGATGGCCACGATGAAGTTCCTGTTAACCCCGGAGCTGGCAAGAACAACCTGGAATGGTTGATGGCCATGCAAAATCAGCTTATGCAGACCATGATCCAAACTTTGGGTCAGCTGCAGGCCAACAACAACAACCCTGTTCCGGCAACACCACCACCACCACCGGCTCACAACAGACTGGGAGAGTTCATGAGAACTCGACCGCCTACCTTCTCATAAGCTAATGACCCAATGGAGGCCGACGATTGGTTGAAGTCCAACAGTCCCGAAAACCTAACAAAAACCAAACCATAACCATCCCAAAATCCATCCCAACTAATCATGTGAGTTGTCCAGGAGCTCGTGACCGTAAGCTCGGCTATCATGATAGTTTAAGACTCTGCAGAGTTTGTACCACTTTACCCACAAGTTTGTGATTTCGTCACCCGTCGGCGACTGCAGATCCTCCATTATACCAGTACACAACCGTCGGTGTATGGCCAAGAGATCACAAAATAGCCTTTACAAAGGGGTTACTAGATGTATAGACTCACTAAGGTTTCACCGGCAGGCTAGAATCTCCAATTCTCCCACCCACAGGCCCCCTCTTGTGCCCTGCAGTTCCCAGGGCAGTCCTCTCTCAACTCCCATTCCCCGCGCCTTCCACGGTCCATAACAATCTAGTAACTTACCTAATTACTCAGCTAAGCCGCACCCATACTTGGCCTTGTGGTGGCACTGTTATCCTGGCATGGCTAGCATGAACCGGTCCTTAGATCTACAGCAAGTAACCACCATCTCATGCTACCTCATTCACAAACCAAGGCTTGCCGAGATCTCCCTCCGATTCACGTTCATTCACAACATCAGTTTCTCATTATCATAACGAGTGCAGTTAGCTAGACACATCTATCTCGCTTCCCGTATCCCATGGACTCAGCGAAGCATTAAAGCAAAAACCATACCCGACTCATAAACTTCCCTAGCGACAAGGGTGGTTTAACCAATACTAGTAAACTCCTATAAAAGGGTTTCCCATCATGTTTGACTCAAGCGCACACACCTTTTCGCAAACAAAACAGTTTTCCAAAACATAGGATCAATATGGTCAAGGGCACTTGCCTTGTTCTTGCGGTTCCGGATGCTCTTGGATCTCCAAATCTTGTTGTTGTAGCTCGTCTTAGACAGCTCCCTGAGCTTGTCCTTCAATACGCGATCAGGCACATACAAGATTCACAACAATCAATACCATGCACAAACTTTAACCAGATGTGATGATGCATATGCATGCAAATCCTATGATGCAGTTTTTATTAGATCGGTTTGTACGTGTTTTTGCATGGCTTGCATGGGTTTTCGATGAACAGAGATGTTCGGATCAAATGTGGATGTGGTGATGATCTTGACTTTAGATCAAACCGATCAACATGTGATCTATCCACGAAAAAGCTTCTGTTCGAAAGGATCGAAGAGAACAGATGCAAAGAAAACGGGATGATGTCGTAAGGAGGTATTGGAGACCTACCTTACGTTCTTCTGGGTCTCGGGGTCCTTCTCCTAGCAAGACAGATCACCGGGCTCTCTTCCGGCGATCTCTGGCGACTGAACTCCGGCGACTGAACTCCGGCGAAGGGATTTACTCGGCGAGCTAGGGCTAGAGCTCTAAGTTGTCGGCTCAGGAGGTGGAAATAAAGTTCATGGTTGCGGCGAAAGGTTTTGGGTTCTATTTATAAGAGGAAAACGGACAGTCTTCCTCTGACCGGAATTCGAATAAGAGTCCTATTCAAATTGTTTTTGGATCTTAACAACTTATCTTAATCTGATTCGGTGCGGTAACATTGTGGAAATCGTGTCAGTTTCCTCAGTACCGGGGATTCCCACGGGTACAGAAGAAAAACCTCTTTCAGAATCGCGTCCTTTCGCGGTGATGAGCTCCGGAGGCTCCACGTGTCCAGCGGGGGCCTGGTCTCCCTTTTCCGCAGAGACGAGCTCCGGTTGTGCCGCGTGTCAGGCGGGCGAGACCTCCCTCTTCTTTAGAGGTGAGCTCCGCGTGCGCCATGGTCCTGGCAGGCGGGACCTCCCTCTCCCTATGAGGTGAGCTCCGCGTGCGCCACGTGTCTGGTGGGTCGGGACCTCCTCTCTCAACAGAGGTGAGCTCCGTGAAAGCCACGTGTCAGTTCTGAACCTCCTCTCTTCGGAGGTGGGCTCCGAGTGTGCCATGTGTCAAAGACCTCCCCTCTCTTCGGAGGTGGCTCCGGATGTGCCACATGTCCTAACAGCGCCATACTTCCTTTCTTCTCAGAGACGAGCTCCGAGATTGACATGTGTCCAATAGTGTCGGACCTCCCGAAGGTGAGCTCCGGAGGTGATACGTGTCCGGTAGTGTCGGACCTCCCGGAGGTGAGCTCCGAAGGTGACACGTGTCCAATACGACCGGACCTCTCG
Source organism: Neostapfia colusana (assembly GCA_030760725.1). Classification (NCBI taxonomy): domain Eukaryota; kingdom Viridiplantae; phylum Streptophyta; class Magnoliopsida; order Poales; family Poaceae; genus Neostapfia; species Neostapfia colusana. The sequence goes on along the minus strand of JASWHV010000005.1, from coordinate 28,977,886 downwards.
GAGATGAGTTCCGAGAGCGACACTCGTCCCGCGCGGCTGGTCCTCTCTCTTTTCCGCGGTGACTAGCTCCGCAGCCGACATGTGTCCTACGGTACTGGTCTCGCTCCTCTGCAGAGGCTAGCTCCGGGGGCAACATGTGTCCCACAGAGGTCGGACCTCTCCCCCTTTGCGGGGATGAGCCCCGACACTGCCACGTAGTCAGTTTAGCGGCGGACCTCTCCCCTTTGCGGAGATGAGCTCCGAACGCGCCACGTGGCCTAGCGGCCCGCGGAAGTTGTCTTCGGCGCTCTCTGTAAACTGGAATTGGCTCCTTTTGGCTATCTTTTTTATTCTTTCTCTATTTCAATTTATTTTAAAGATGTTTTTCTACATGAAACATGAATACATGCAGAACCCAAAAATGAGGGTGTCACATTTTCATTGACGACATCATGGTATATTCAAAAAGCGAGGAAGAACATGAGGGACATTTGAGATTGACGTTGCAGAAACTGCGTGAGCATCAATTGTATGCCAAGTTCAGAAAGTGTCAATTTTGGCTAAAGGAGATATCATTCTCTTAAGGAGGAGTATCGGTTGATACCGAAAAAGTGAGGGATGTTTTGAAGTGGAACCAACCGCGGAATGTGAGGGATATCCGAAGTTTCATTTGGATGGCTTGATATAACCGCTGGTTCATAAAGGATTTCTCCAAAATAGGAAAGCCACTGAATTGCTAATGAAAGGGGAAGTGTTTCAATGTACACAAGCGTTCAAGACAGCTCTGAGGAGTTAAAGAAGAGATTAACAACAGCACCGGTTTTGGTATTGCCGGACGTGAGCAAGAGCTTCGATATATATTGTGACGCATCAAGACATGAACTTGGATGTGTCCTTATGCAAGAAGGCCAAGTGGTAGCCTATGCATCGAGGCAATTAAAGAAACATGAGCTGAATTACCGTACACACGATCTGGTACTTGCAGCCGTAGTACACACATTGAAGATTTGGAGGCACTACATCCTCGGAAACCTATGTGAGATCTATACAGTCACAAAGGCCTCATGTATATATTCATGCAAACAGACCTGAATTTGAGGCAACGTCGATGGTTGGAACTCATAAAGAATTATGATGTATGAATCAACTATCATTCTGGGAAGACCAATGTAGTAGCGGATGCGTGAGCCGAAAGGGAGCATGTCACCAACTCACGGTTCGGGAGCTGCCACCTGAGCTGCGTAAGGAGTTTGAGTGGCTACATCTCGGGATCTTGAACGAGATGGAGGTGATAGAACTAAACTCAACACTGGAACAAGAGATACGAGAGGGCCAAGCAACGGATGAGGGGATAAAGGAAATCAAAGAAAGAATCTGACAAGGGATAGAGAAGGATTTCAAGGAAGATGAGAATGGCATGCTTTGGTTAGGGAAAAGGATTCGTGTGCGTAACGTGATGCACATCCGCGACGCGATACTAAAAGAGGCACATGACTCGCCTTATTCCATACATCCCAGCTGTACCAAGATGTATAAGGACCTAAAAACTTGCTATTGGTCGGATGGCATGGAAAGGGACATAGCTGAATATGTTGACCTATGCGACACATGCCAATGAGTGAAGGTGCAGCATCAGAGACCCGCTGGATTATTGCAGCCTTTGAATGTACCCGAGTGGAAGTGGGAAGAAATCGGTATGGATTTCATAGTTGGATTGCCACGTACTCAGTCCGGCTACGACTCTATTTGGGTTATCGTGGACCAATTGACGAAATCAGCCCACTTCATTCCTTTTAGGACCAAGTACACCGTGGCGCAATTAGCCGAGCTGTATATGGAGCAAATAGTATGCAGTCATGGAGTTCTAAAGAGGATAGTTTCAGATCGAGGTTCTCAATTTACCTCTCAGTTCTGGAAGAAGCTGCATGAAGCCATGGGTACACGGTTGAATTTCAGCTCCGCGTATCACCCAGAAACCGACGGGCAAACTGAGATAACGAATCATATATTGGAAGACATGCTGAGAGCTTGCGCCGTGAAGCATGGGCGTAGTTGGGAAAAGAGCTTGCCGTCTGCTGAATTCTCATACAACAATAGTTACAAGATAGCCTGAAGATGTCACCTTTCGAGGCACTATACGGTAGACAGTGTAGAACACCCCTGTTCTGCAATGAGACGGGAGAAAACCATGTGTTTGGACCCAAAGTGCTGCGGGATGCCGAGAAGCAAGTCCAAACAATATGTGAAAACCTGAAGACCGCTCAGTCACGACAAAAACGCTATGCGGACAATAGGCGAAGGAGTTTTACCTTCGAAGTTGGAGACTTCGTGTATCGTAAGGTTTCGTTTATCTAAGGGCAATGACGGTTCAACGTCAAAGGCAAGTTGGCATCTCTCTACATCGGGCCATTCAAGATTCTGGGCAAGTGAGGAGAGGTAGCATATCAACTAGAGCTTCCAACGCACCTCTCCGACGTGCACAATGTATTTCACATATCCCAGCTCATGAAGTGCCTAAGAGTGCCGGAGGAACAAGTACCGATGGATGAGTTAGAGCTTCAGGAGGATCTGACCTAAACGGAACACCCCATCAAAATATTGGACATATGGGAAAGGGTTATGAGGAATAAGGTAATCTGTTGGTGCAAGGTACAATGGAGCCGTCACACGGAAACCGAAGCTACACAGGAGCGGGAAGAAGACCTCAAGACGGAGTTCTCTCATCTTTTCTTCACTCTATCGAATCTCGAGGGCGAGATTCATTTTAAGGGGGGTAGGTTTGTAACACCCTCAGATTCATCACCATGCATTGCATCCATTTTCATGTCGCGAAGCATTTAAAAAGAAGAAGAAAATGAAGGAAGGAATATAGAAACAAATAAATAAATAAAAGGAAAAATAGGAAATAATGAAAATAAATATAAAATAAAAAACATAAAATATATAAATCCTGGCCGCCCCAAATTCTCCCAAATCCCCTCAATTTTCCCCAAAAATCCCCCTCAAATTCCCCCCTAATTTCCCCCTAGGGAATTTTTCCCCACATTTGGGGAAATTTCTCCCCAATTTTGGCTGCACCAAATCCCTAGGGATTTTCCCCACAAATTGGATTTTATTCCTCCCTTGGCCGCACCACCCTAAGGGGGAAAAACCCTAGCCACCCCCACCTTTTCCGTTTTTGGGATTTTCTTTTCCCCCAAATAATCTCAGCCACTAGGGTAAAAGAGTTGCTAAAATCCTAGCCCCCTTGACTATTTTCCCCCTTATAAATAAACCCCCTAGCCGCCACCCCCAGCCCCATATTTCCTGGTCAGCGCCTCTCCCCTCTGCTGCCGGAGTAGAAGACAACGACATCCTGCCCTAGCCGCAGCTCTACAATTCTCCAAAGAAAAACCCCAGCTGTTGCCATTGCAAGGGAAAAAGCCCAGCCGCAAGGAGGAGAGGAGGAAGAAGAGAGGTAGGTCCCCGTCACCCCTCTTACCACATGTCACTGCTGTTGCTACGCACCCGTTTTCCTCCACCTCCTGTGAGCAGGAATTTCTGCATGTTGGTAGACCACGTTCCGGTTAAGTTTTGATGGTGGAATTGATCTACAACTTGAGTTAAGATCATAACCACGTTAACACTTAATTACAGCAGCCTCATTCATCGTAAAGCCCCATGAAAGCTCACTAAAACTTGCAAGAACACGTGCAAATTGATTACTATAAGCTGCACTATAGGATTTGCATTCATCTACCTCAATGCATCTTGAGTAAAGTTTGTGCATGACGTTTGATTGCTGTATTATTTGTATGTACGTGGTCGTGAGTAGAAGGACACACTCAAGAGGCTGTCTACGAGGAACTACAGCACTAAGACTTCGAGACGCTTGAGCAACACAAACCGCGGGAGCAAGGCAAGTGCCCCTTGACAATGTTGAACCTAAGTTTTCGAACTGTTTTGTTTGTGACAATTGCATGCTTGTGTCAACTTGATGGGAAACCCTTTAGTAGGAGTTTACTAGCTTTGTTAGCCATCCTTGTCGCTGGGGAACATATTGAGTTGGTTATGGTTGATTTTTCCCTTTTGCTTCGCTTAACTTACAGGATACGGGAAAACTGAAATAAAACATGGTTAGCTACTGCACTCATAAAGATTAAAGATGTTGAGAATAAGATGATGTTAATGAGAATGGAATCGGGAAGATCTAGGCAAGCTTGGTTCATGGATTTTTCTTAATAAGATGGTGGTTTGCTTGTCGTAGATCTAAGGACCGGTTCATGCGAGCACATGTCAGGAAAGCAGTGCCACCACAAGGCCAAATATGGGTGTTGCTTAGCTGACTAATTAGGTGTGTTGCTAGCTTGTTATGGACCATTGGATGCCCGTGGGTGGGAGAATGGATATTCGAGCCTCCTGGCGAAACCTCAGTGGTTCCTTACATCTTCATAGCCCCTCTGTAAAGGCTATTTTGTGATCTCTTGGCCATACACCAACGGTTGTGTAGTGGCAGAATGGAGGTTTTCTCTAGTCGCCGATGGGTGCCGAAATCACGAACTTGTCGGTAAAGTGGTGCCACCTCTGCCGAGTGTAAAACTATGATGATAGCCGTGCTTTCGGTTACAAGCACCTGGACAACTACCATGATTAGAGGCAAAAGTTGGGATGGTTATTCGGGTATGGTTACGGTATTGTCATTGGGATTGGTTTTGGGACTGGTTTGGTTATGTTTATGAGTTTGGTTTTGGTTATAAGAATATGTGATGATCATGATCATTTGTAAATATGCCATGGCTTTGAGAAAGAGCATTGGCTAGTTGAGAGTTTATAAATGATGAGTTATGATGGTATAGAACATGAGGGATGATGAATTACTTGTTTATGTCGGGATGTAATTCACCTAGAGATAGTTGCTGTTTTTATCATGATTTTGAAATAAAACTTGCTTGCTGTTTATTTCCTACTTTGTTTGAAGATACATGTTATACTTTTCCTGCACTTGCTGAGTACAACATGTACTCACCCTTGCATTCCCACAAATAATTCAGCTACAGGAGAACAATACTTCGACGAGCAGGTGGAGTACTAGGCATGCGCACTACCGTCAACATGCCTATGGAGTTGAAGTTGGGGTCCATCGTCTTTAGTCATTTTCTGCTGTAGTTTAGAGTCAACCGCTGCATAATAAGTTAGCTACTCATGATTGAGACATTGAGTTATTGTAATAAAGTACTTAAATACTATTTGTACGTGGTTATATTCTGAAATTCAGTTTGTGAGGTACGTGTGTATGTGTGATGAACATCCTGGGCACACATGCGCATTCACTTGGTTCATTTTCGGAACTGGGTGTCATACGGATACTTTATCGGCAAAGCAACAAAGAGAGTACGATCTAATCTATGATCTACGAAAACAAAAGAAGAACAAAATAGATGAACGAAAAGTTTTATTGTATTGATCTGGACTTTTTTATTTCGGCATATGGCTGCCTTTATATAGACTTTGATTACAACCGAAAAGATTTGATCTTCTAAGTTTAAACTAAGCTCATCTAATCTCTAGGACTCAATCTTATCTGAATGCAGAAATGGATGTCATGCTAGACCTTCTAGAACACTTGACCTGATAACATCTAATTTGTGCAATGTTTTGAACTCCACCAAGAACACCTAAGTCCCTTTGGTCTTCTATTTTTGGGGTTTAGCCGGTTTATCTCGCAGCCGCAAGGTAATCTGGTCTTCTCGGGTCAAGTCCCCACCCGGGCGCTTGTATTTTGAGTTTCTGAGGTAAAACAGGCTTCCCGAACGTATTTTCTCTAGTCTTGGGTAAGTTCCTTGCTGAAACCTTGTGCAACTTGAATTCTCGAGATAAAAAGCCCATTCCACCTTGTTTTTTGGCTCCTCCGACATGCAAAACTCACAACCATTTTTTACCTCCAACAGCGTGTCTCGCAGTCGGACAACGCATTGCTGAAAAAGTAGAACGGCCTTTGTACCCGGTGGACGTGCTTGGGTTCCTCCCAATCTACAACGAGTGCAATGCTGACAACTTGGATAGTGGCGGCAATGTAGAAAAGGAGCGGCTCGTTCGGCTCGGGCGACGCTAGTATCAGAGAATTGGTGAGGAAGGCCTTTAGATTGTTGAGGGCTTTTTGAGCCTCTTCCATCCATTTGAAAGGTCGGGACTTCTTCCGAAGCCTGTAGAGGGGCAGCCCCCACTCCCTGAGCCAGGCGACGAAGCGGCTCAGGTCCGCGAGGCAGCGCGTCAATCTTTCTACACCCTTGACTTTGCTAATTGGATCCATGTTGGTGATCGCTGTAATCTTCTCGGGGTTGGCTTCGATTACGTGCTCTGAGATGATGTACCCAAGCAGTTTACCTCGGGGGACGTCAAGCACACACTTGTTCGGGTTGAGCTTGATGTTGTTGTTGCGGCTATTACTGAAAGTTTCCTCGAGGTCGGCGATGAGTCTGGATGCCTTTCTAGATTTTACTACAATATCGTCGACGTAGACTTCAAGGTTCTGACCGATATGTTGATGGAAGCACTTCTGCATGCATCGCTGGTACGTTGCTATCGAGTTTTTTAGCCCGAAAGGCGTCCTGACGTAGCAGTAAGAGCCGATGGGGGTGATGAACAATGTTGCGTATCGTTCCTCCTCATGGAGGGCAATCTAGTGGTTCCCCGAGTAGGCATCTAGGAAGCACAGGGATTCGCTCCCTACGGTGACGTCGATAACCTGGTCGACACGAGGCGGCGGGAAGGGATCCTTCGGGCATGCCCTGTTCAGGCTCGTGTAATCGACCCACCCTTCTTCTTGACGAGCACAGGGTTGGCTAGCTGTTGACGGTCGTTAAGTACCATTTTTGACCATCAATATCACTCAGTTATGTGAAGGAATAAACATTTCTTGCACGCATTACCCTTGCAAATAACGTAGTTCCACTAGTACCTAGAAAGAAATGTGCATGCAGGGAAAATATGCAGAAATAAGGAGGATTTAGGAGAGCAATCCAAAAATATATACTTCACCAGCCAATCAGAGGATGACGCGTGGCAATCCATGGATCCAATGGCCCACCTACAAGAGTATCTGAGGGATTCGAACGGCGTATCACCAAGAAAACACCTGAGGGCCCACCTAGAAGCCACCCAGAGAAAGTACACTGGGTCCAAGGCCACCCCAGGTTCGGCTGAATCAGAGGTTCAACTGACCTGGTCCTGCCTCCAAACCCGGTTATCCTCCACGTGTCGACTCCCTGTGGCTCCCTGAAACCGGTTCTGGTGGATCCGCGTGCATATTCTGGTGGGAACCGACCTCAACTAAAGTATAAATTGGACCCCATACCCCTCACTTCTAAAACATACCACTTGAGCAATACTCTATTATTCATATGCTTGGATGAAGCATTTCTTGTTTGATTGTGGAATCCATTTATGTGGTAGGTTTGGTTGTTCTTATGATAGTATAGTAACATTGTTATTATGTTATTGTAAAGGCCTCAATTTTTAACACATGTTTAAAGTGTTCATCACCACAGACACACCTCATTTGAAGATAGTTGATGAACCCATTTGAAGAGCAAGTAACCACCATCAACATGCTCATTAGAGAACAAACTCACATATTGCAAAAGTGGTATTTCCCACATGTGATATATAGGGGCTGGGCATATCAAAACTCCTACACATTGCTAGGAATGTCGATGCCATGTTTCACCCAAATTTCAAACCTTTTTGAAGACCTTTTGGGTATAGCTAGAAAGAGGGCAGTTCGAAACCAAATTCAAATTCAAACTGTTTTATCCCATGAATTCAAAAGTGGGAGGCATATTCTTACTCAGCACATTTTTATGAGCTCACACACCAATTTTCACTCCATTTATAGTGAGCTTGACATGAGCTAAGTGGAGCAAATTCAAACTTTATTTGAATTTCAAACTGAACATGTGCTGAAATTTATTCAAACCAAACCCAATTTGAATTCTAACCAATTCAAATGGCTCAAGGGTAGATAATTCAAATCACCATGGGCTTTGTGGGGACAACTGTTTACAACAGTGAATTGGAGTTAAGTTCAGGGGTTAAAATTGAAAGTGGGACCCACATGTCATAGAGCTAAAAGGTGTGACTTGCACACTAAGTCACAGCCTCGGTGGGAAATTCAAACGAGCAGCTGCCGGGTGTGCCACCGAGAAGAAGCCGGCGCCACCAGCTGCTTCCTACCGCGCGCGCTGGCTCCCCGGGCGGCCTTCTCGTGCCCCCAGACAACCCTCACCGCCTCAGCCGAGCGAAGACCGGTTGCCTTCTTATCCTCGCGGGTGACATCGAGCAGCGCCATTCTTTTTCCCCCGAGCTCTCGGTCGATCGGGAAAATAGAGAAAACAATCGCACCCTTGCCTCCCCGAGCTGATAGGCAGCGACCTGAGCTCAAGCACCACTCTCCCGACGCCTAGACCACCGAGTTTCGGCCTCTGTTCCCGTAATCAACGACGACCGCCGCGACTTAGTTCAAAAACAGCGATCGGTCTCACGTGGGCAGCGCACCACAGCCACTTCCACAGCCGAGCAAGGGCGGCAAAAGGAGCACATGGACTCCACGCTGCTTCCACCTGAAGCTCAAGCCACGTCGTGAGCTCTCGCCAGCGAATTCCGAGATTTTGCTCCGGCGGCCTCAACGCGAGCTTCTGGTACAGTTCCTTAAAATTCTCTTTCTCTTCTCCTCCTTAAGTCATCAAACTTTGCACGTGTATGCTGGATTAGCCGGTGATCAATTCTCCTTTAGCATCCATCGCATGAAATCGCCTCGGAGCGGCGGAATTCAAGCTCTACTAGGGGTGTTCGCTGCAGATCCATTCGGTCGCACGGTGAAACCTTATTTGCGGCCTCTCCCGAGCTACTCTAAGGTTGTGCCGAGCTTCCTAGAGCTGCGCTGGTGGTGTAGAGCCCATCGGTGCACGTGTTGGCGGGCTGGAGACCTCGAGCGACGGCACCGAACCAAAGCAGTAGCCGCCGCACGTCGCCGAGCTGGTTCCGGCCACAGGCAGCCCAAGCAGAGCCCACCATCGTGTTCCTTGGTGCCCTAAACCCTCTGGCGGCGAGTCTCTGGCGGGGCGGCGGCCGAAAACGCCGGCCCGGCGAACAGCCGTCTGCTCCGACGAGGGGGGGGAGCGCGCGGGCGCGAGGAAGAGGGCAGGAGGAAGAAGAAGACGCGGGGCCCAACTGTCAGCGGCTCATATTTTAAATCAGGATCGGGTTGCGGCTCGGATCTGATGTGCTGGCGCGCAAAGACTCCGTAGTCCCCGGTGTGACGATGCCTCCGCGCACAACACGTGTCCCCGGGCCCACCGGCAGATTTAAACTTTTCCCTGATTTTCAGATTCCATTCAAACTTCAAATCCACATAGCTTTGGCTAGGAAGCTCCAAATCGAGTGAACCAAATTTTGTTGGATTCAGCTCTTTGAGTACTTTCCAACAAATCAAGTTTCAATTCATGAAAATCCTTATTTCTCCTGAATTAATTCCTCAAAGTTTAAACTGTTTGGAATTTTATCTGGAGAATCCTTTGGAGGAAACTTCTAAAATTTTGCTGGATGTTCACGAAAATATCCCTGAACTACCATAAAAATTTCAGATCCATTTGAGCTCATTTGATCCACCTAATGGTGTGATTAGTGAAACTGTTCCAGAGAAAATAGAAAATGTTCAGAAACATTTTCAGAATTTTCCCTGAAATTGTTTAGCTCATATCTTTATCTAGGAACCTTCAAATTAAGTGAGACCAACTCCATTAGAACCCTCTGAAAATCTAGTTTTCAGAAAATCATGGCTTGTTCCATGAAAATCCCTAGAGCACCTAAGAGTTCCAATTAAGGTCAATGACATAATTAATTGTGGAGGGCTCAAATGAGCTTTGCTGCAACTAATACTTGACCAAGTCTCTGTTTAGGTTGTAACCAAGCCACAGTAAAAGTTTCACAGTCTTTGGGTCTGTCTAGTGAGACTTAGAAGGTTCACAAGTTTAAAACTCAATTCAAGTGCATTGAATTAATACATATACTTCTTATATCATGTAGTCGCTATGGTCGAGGAGGAACCCGAAGTCCTAGACTTTGTTACTCCGGAGGAGCAGCTAGCTTACGACCAAGAGCAGCAAGGCAAGCTCCGGTTTGCATTAACCTTTTTACAAAATTTTATTGTTTTGAGCACTTACTTGAGTATTGTGATTCCTTGCATTAGAGTCTTGTTTGGAAACCCAATTGCATAGCCAAGAAAAAACATGGGTTGGGATTAGGATTGAAAACCCCGTTTGCTACTGCAATGCTAAGATAGTGTAGGATTCGGTACAAGTCGAGTAGTTGGAACTACTCGCGAGCATAGGCTAGAGGCACTCGACTCGGGTAGAGATAGCACATGAAACACATGGCAAGAAAAATGAGACCGAGCGGAGAGTAAGGGCAGCAGGACTTTAGGGCCTGTGTGCTATAGCTCCGCTTGTTTCGATTGAGGACTGAGCCGGGTGCGGGCCTGTTGAACAAGCTAGAACAGTACCGAAGACCTACCGGCTATATGGGAACCGGGAAACCGATGTAACTCGGGTAGCTGGGTGTTGAGGCATAGCTGGTCGTTCAGAGGGTAGGTTGAGAGCTCAAGGTGTAAATCGTCTGGCGGCACTGAGATGCACGTGCAGAGACCTCTTGCTCAGGACGATTGGACCGGTTCAACATTTGGCTAACGGGTGAAAGGTGGTTGCGTACGGCGTCCGTGATGGTTGCTGTAGGCAACATCGAGTACGGGCGTACGTGACGGGTTATTCGGGTAACCCTGCATGTGTAAATCGATTATAATCGCCGTCCCTAGCGGTCAGTGAGTACCACTTGTTCACTGTACCCTGACGTAGAAAGAACAGGCTAGTTACATGTTAAAATGTTGCTGATTGAAAGATGGACTTTGATTTTAATGATTTGCTGTAGTTGAGAGCTAATTAAAGTTTATTTCAACTTTGGGCAAAGTACATGAGAGAAATGTGTTTCTTGTTTGATTGCGGCTCTCTCATGTGCCTTAGCGTAAGGTTCTCCACAATTAGCTGCTAAAAATTGAAAGTAAGGTTCCGCTAATTGGGCGAGTCCTTGCAACTGATTTTACCTCCTGTACGTATCATTCCTCATGTAGAAGTTTCATGTTTAGGCAAGACGGGTCAGACTTGCTGAGCCTTCGTGCTCACTGCTTGTGTTTGAAGCTTTTGCTGTGTTCTATGAGGAAGGGACTCCCGAGGAGGAGACGGAACCCCAGGAGGGGAACCCCATCGAGTGGGAGTCGTGCACGCCGCCGTGTTAGTGTGCATGTGTGCTAGCAAGGACACGTTCACGGGCTGAACGTGAACTTAATGCGTAGTCTACGCCCGCGAGTGTGGACCGAACACATTTTGTTGTAAAAATATTCTTAAACCCGTTTACGTAATAAAATTTCGCTTCCGCTTTGTACCTTTGATGTGTGTTATCCGGTGCTGTGCAACGCAGCACCCCTCAGCATGATCCTGGCTCGACAAGACCGTGGGGTCATGTCAGTTATCATAAACAACATAGGCCTCCACTATAGTACATTTAGCTATTATATGAATATGTTAGTATGAATAATATAGTGCTCGGTCCAGGCATTGGTCCAACAATGTTTAGGTTAGTCATTGCCTTAGTATGGTAATTGTACTGTACCTCCTAAGGTATTTACTTAGCATGCAAGTATGATTCTTGGATAGTTAAGTAGCATTGGTTGTCTCATTGCAGAAAGCAAATTTTGTTTCACAACCATGATAAAAACAGCAACTATCTTTAAGTGAATTTGATCCCAAGATATATCAATTAAAACAGTAACATGCCTCCATCATATTTTGCCACTTATCTCGTCTCATCCAGCCATTAATCTTTCTCAACATCATCTCATGCTCACAATAACCATCTCATATTCATATCCATCTCATAATCATATAACCGAAAACCAAACACATTGTCATGACTCAACAGTCCCGAAGCCAATCTCATTACCAAGACTTGACAGTCCCGAAACCAATCTCATTACCAAGACTCAACAGTCCCGAAACCAATCTCAAGACCGTACCATAACCATACCAATAACCATCCCATCTAATCATGTGAGTTGGCCAGGTGCTTGCGACCGTAAGCACGGCTATCATGATTGTTTTTGTAGGATCGAAGAGCACGTGAAAAGCTACCAGAGGGGGGGTGAATGGTAGAATAAAACTTTTCGCAGCGGAAACAACAAAAACCACTCAGCAAAAAATCAATCGGTTAAAGAAACCGTGTGTGCAAGTGTTTTCAAACGTGTTAAACCGTGAAAAATCAAGTAGAGAGGTAGATAATCAAGTCACGGATCTAATACAACAAGAATCACTTGAAAACACGAAGTGAAACTTGAGATACGATCAAAACATTAAACAAAGATCAATCTGTTCTACCCGATATAAAATAGATCTGCAACGCTGCAAATAAACTCGTGTATCTGAAAAACTACAGATCCGAAGCTCGTGAAAATTTCACAGATGATAGATAATTGAGTTGTGAAGACAACCCAATAAGAATCACGTCAATCGGATCTGTAAAACTCGAGTTATGAAAGAAATACCTAAGCAACATCGGTCTGTCCAGAAACTCGGCGAGAAAGACTTGACGAAAAACAAATCGGACGAACAAGGCACAAAAGCTCCTCGAAACTATGAACTTTATTCAATAGAAACACAAGAGGAATAGCCCAAAGTTCTCTACCCACGAGAGCTCTGGCCTCCCTTGCTTTTATAGCCAGCCCTCAGGCTAATCAATCCAATCTAGGACTCCTACTCCTAATTGGACTCGTATCCTAACTTACCATAACTGCTCAGGACTCTCCTATTCGTAGATAGAAGCAATCGTGAGACCTCCAAACACCTTAGTAACGTCCTAAACATTCCTAAAACAACTCAACTTCGTGCCTAGCACGAAATCCTATCATAACCAACTCAAATCTTCCATATTTGAGCCATATCCGACTCAGCCTCAGCCTGAGTACGCAATCCAGCCGGTTGGACCTTTCCGACCAATTCTTTACGTCTACTTCTCTTCATCACGCCTTGGAACAATGTTGCCACGTCCATGCACTCCTTGCACACGTGCAAACACCTTCCAACGACGTACACGCAACCTTCATATGCACTGCCCTTGATCCAAACATGCTGCGCGACCTCCCGATCAACTCAACCACAGCTCCTCCCGAACTTGGTTGTTGGAACCTCATCTCCTCCCTGATACTAGTCCAAGGATCCCGTCACCAGCCATGTTTTGAACTCAAGCAACACCTGCACATGAATAAACAACCAATTCTTCCGAGCACAAGTCCTCGACTTGACTCACGTTAGTTCGAAAACCACAACACCTTACATGAGCACGTCACATAAGCATGTTGCAAACCATATCAAATGATAACAGCCATAACCACCAAAACACACAAAAAACTTAGCAAATTAATACTAAGCAAACCTTCCCATAAAGCAAGTTTGAAACATTGCGAGTTAAAAGCAAAAACAAGACGCTGCAGTTCTACGAGTTGAACTTGACGGGAGCTCCCTAAAAAGAAGCTCCGGACCTCACAGAAGCTCTCCGGACCTTGCAGGAGCTCTCCGGACCTTGCCAACACTTGGCGGACCTAACAAAGAACTTGTCGGACCTTGCCACAGAAGAATATTTTGGCAATATTCAAAACTTTGAATGTTAATGCTAACTTTTATCCTAATTGCCAATGTATTCAGCACACATAGGTCTCACAATCTCCCACTTGATAAATGCTTTGGCAACACCAATTAAAATCCGAACATTGGCTTATGAAAAGTTTTGAAAAGCTTTGAAAACTCATTTCTCCCCCTTTATTATTTTGTCCCCATTTTTTTAAAATTAGAGAAGGAAGAAAGTGTATAACATATGCAAAGTGTAAAAAAAATCTCTCCTTATACATATTTCTCCCCCTTTGACAATGTATTCAGCAAGGTTCAAAAGAGAAATTTTTTAAATGTTATGAGCATATTATAACACATACATACAAAAAAAAGATCATCCAAGTCATACTATCAGGTTACTTACACTATCACATCAATGAGATACATAAAGTAGTGTAAGCCATGCTAGAGATCAAATGTATTTTTCAGTTTAAGCAAGTCATGATCTCCCTTACTCAACTATTTCAAAACCTGAAAACATGACACTTGTTTCTGCATTTTTATTATTCCTAATCATTTAAGGCACAAAGTTGATCATATGATATTTGCAAGAGATTATATGCCGCATCAGCCTTATTCTAACCAACCAAGCCAAGCCTATGTCATTTGACAATCAGAAGCTTAAGGACATGATTTTAGTCATACACAATTCCTTCCAAGTTCATATCTTAGTGCAATGATAAGCAATCTCAAAAGAAGAAGTGCGATGCACGCATATTCTCTTAATCTTTTCTCAATTTTTTATTTGAAAACTCAACATGTGAGCTGATCACTTGATTATTTTTTATGATTAAAAGCACTTGTGAGCACGCAACAAGTTCAAAACAGCAAGAAAGTTCGATCATGACCAGATTTAGTGTAAGTAATTATTCCAATTACTAGTTGTAACACCCCAAAATTCTGTTAAGAGGGGAATTTAAAAATTTTTGGACGTATTGCATGTGTTGCAAAAATTCAAATTCAAACTGGAATTCAAATTAAATTCAAAACAGAAATGAAAAAGAAAAGAAAAAGAAAAAATAAACCTTCCCGGCCAGTGGGCCGAAACCCACCAGCCGGCCCACCCAACCCCCGCGCCAGCCCGCAGCCGCGCGCCCGCGCACCTCTTGCAGACAGGCGGGACACACCTGTCATCCCCGAGCTCCCGATCGCGCCGACCCTAGACTGTTCCCCGCGCGCGCGCGATCGTAACCGACCTGATTTCCGCCCGACTACCGGTCCCAGAAGACTCCAGCTCGATCTAAACAAACCCGCCGCCCTTCCCCGGCTATATAAACTACGACATCTCCCCATTTTCCCCCACGATCCGCCGTTTTTCCTCCCGGTGAGAACCCGAGCTTCTCTGACCAATTTCGCTCGATCTTCGCTCGGGATTTCTCATCTAACGCGCTAATCTTGATCCACCGCCTCCGGGGAACCGCGCAGGTGCAGAAAACCCGGTGGTTTGCGCTTCAAACACAGCGCCGACTAGCCTCGCCGTGAATTCACCTCGGACCTCGTCGCCGACCGCTTTCCAGGACCTCCGAGCTCAAGAAAACCCCCGAGGTGAGATCCCCGACCTCCCCTCTGCCGATCTATGCCATAAAATCACAGTTTTAGGAAGAATTGACGAAGATCCAAAACTCTCCGGCGAGATCGCCGCCTCCCCCGCCGTGCTGACACGACCCCACTGGTCCTGTCGAGCCAGGATCACGCTGAGGGGTGCTGCGTTGCACAGCACCGCATAACACACGTCAAAGGTACAAAGCGGAAGCGGAAGCTTTATTACATAAACAAGTTTATCAACATGTTTACATCAAAATAAGTTTAGTCCACACTCGCGGGCGTAGACTAAGCATCAAGTGCACGTTCAGCCCTCGAACGTGTCCTTGCTAGCACACACGCACACTAACTCTGCGGCGTGCACGACTCCCACTCGACGGGGTTCCCCTCCTGGGGTTCCGTCTCCTCTTCGGGAGTCCCTTCCTCATAGAACCCTGCAAAAGCTTCAAACACAAGCAGTGAGCACGAAGGCTCAGCAAGTCTGACCCGTCTCACCTAAACATGAAACTTCTACATGAGGGTGATGGGTTGCATGAGGTAAAAATCATTTGCAAGGACTCGCCTAATTAGTAGAACCTTACTTTCAAGTTTTAGCAGCAGGTTGTGGGGAACTTTACGCTAAGGCACATGAGAGAGCCGCAATCAAACAAGAAACGCATTTCTCTCATGTACTTTGCCCAAAGTTGAAAAGAACTTTAGTTAGCACTAAGCTACAACATATCATTAACAATCAATATCCAACTTTCAATCAGCAACATTTTAACATGTAACTAGCCTGTTCTTTCTACGTCACGGTACAGTGAACAAGTGGTACTCACTGACCGCGAGGGACGGCGATTATAATCGATTTACACCTGCAGGGTTACCCGAACAACCCGTCACGTACGCCCGTACTCGATGTTGCCTACAACAACCATCACGGACGCCGTACGCGACTACCTTTCACCCGTTAGCCAAATATTGAACCGGTCCCATCGTCCCGAGCAAGAGGTCCCTGCACGCGCATCTCTGTGCCGCCAGCTGATTTACACCTCGAGCTCTCAACCTACCCTCTGAACGACGGGCAATGCCTCAATACCCAGCTACCCGAGTTACATCAGTTTCCCGGTTCCCATATAGCCGGTAGGTCTTCGGTACTGTTCTAGCTTGTTCAACAGGCCCGCACACGGCTCGGTCCTCAATCGACACAAGCGGAGCTACAGCACACAGGCCCCAAAGTCCTGCTGCCCTTACTCTCCGCTCGGTCTCATTTTCTTGCCATGTGTATCATGTGCTATCTCTACCCGAGCAATGTGCCTCTAGCCTATTCTCGCGAGTAGTTCCAACTACTCGACTTGTACCGAATCCTACTCTATCCTAGCAATGCAGTGGCTAACGGGGTTTGCAATCCTAAACCCCAACCCATGGTTTTCTTGGCTATGCAGTGGGGTTTCCAAACAAGACTCTGATGCACAACATAAAGAAAACAAGTATGTGCTCAAAACAATAAAAATTTATAAAATGGTTAATGCAAACCGGGGCTTGCCTTGCTGCTCTTGGTCGTAGGCTAGCTGTTCCTCCGGAGTAACGAAGTCTAGGACTTCGGGTTCCTCCTCGACCTTAGCGACTACATGATAAGAACAATGTATGTATTAATTAAATGTTTTTGTATTAACTTTGAAGTTGTGAAGTCTATAACCTTTACTAGATAGACCTAATGACTGTGAAACTTTTACTGTGGCTTGGTTACAACCTAAACAGAGACTTGGTCAAGTTTTAGTTGCAGCAAAGCTCATTTGAGCCCCCCACAAATAAT
Organism: Neostapfia colusana; assembly: GCA_030760725.1. NCBI lineage: Eukaryota > Viridiplantae > Streptophyta > Magnoliopsida > Poales > Poaceae > Neostapfia > Neostapfia colusana. The sequence continues at coordinate 28,960,825 of JASWHV010000005.1, read as the reverse complement.
TATGTCCTTGACCTTAATTAAAGGCTTTTAGGGTGTTCTAGGTATTTTCATGAAACAAACTATGACTTTCTGAAAACTAGATTTTCAGAGGGTTCTAATGGAATTGGTCCCACTTAATTTGGAAGTCTCTAACTAAAGATATGAGCTAAACAATTTCAGAGAAAATTCTGAAAATGTTTCTGAACATTTTCTATTTTCTCTGGAACAGTTTTACTAATCACACCATTAGGTGGACTAAATGAGCTCAAATGGATCTGAAATTTTTATGGTAGTTCAAGGATATTTTGGTGAACATCTCAGCAAAATTTCAGGATTTTCCTCCAAATGATTCTCTAGTTAAAATTCCTAACAGTTTAAACTTTAAGGAATTAATTCTGGAGAATTAAGGAATTTCATGAAGTGACACTTGATTTTCTGGAAAGTACTCAAAGAGCTGAATCCAGCAAAATTTGGTTCACTCAATTTGGAGCTTTCTAGCCAAAGTTATAAGGATTTGAAGTTTGAAGGAAATCTGAAAATCGGGGAAAAGTTTAAACTCGCGCGTGGGCCCAGGGGACACGCGTCGCACGCCGAAGCGACAACACACCGCGGCCCACAAGGCTTTTGCGCGCCAGCACACCCGATCCCGGCCGCAGCCGGATCCCGATTCAAAATATCGGCCGCTGACAGCTGGGGTCCACCCCCTTCTTCAACCTCGCGACACCCGCGCTCCGCCGCCGAGGGACCTCGCCGGAGAGCTCGCCGCCGGCTGCTGTACAGCTTCAAACTTCTTGATTCTGGCCGCCCCTGCCTACTTTTACTTGGGGAACATGATCCGAGGGTCAGCTGCTCATGACAACGGCCGGAGCATGGTCGGCGACGAGCCGCCATATCGGAACGACTTCGGCCATGTCGGCTGATGCTCCTAGTGCCTCAGCTACTTGGGAAACCGGTCGGGGAGCATCAGTGGACCTCAGAGAAGGTCGACATGAACTCGGGGCAGCTCGGGGAAGGCCCGAAATAGGTCCTCACCGTGCGCCCGATACCCCCCGTGCGTTCCGCCATTAGTAGACCTTGAATTACGCCGGGCACAGAAGTTCTCCGGCCCAGAGTTGTGAAGGCAACTTGTGCGTCACCGTGTCTAGTTCGTGTGGGAGTGGCCTGAGGCCCTCTAATCCTTTCTAGAGCACGAATTAAACAGAATCGTACCCGAGGGTCGTTCTGCACACAGAAAGGGGAAAAGTGGAAATTCGCCGCCGGTGAGCAACCACTCGAGCTGTGGCTCGGGGATGAGCAGCACCGATCACTTGCGCGTCCAAGGGTGCCTTGGCTCGGGCGTGACAACGCCCAGGTTGGGCTGTCCACGAGAGCCCGAGGTGCGGCGGTTTCCAGTTCCGAGTTTGATCTTTCGGCACAGCCGATATCACTCGGTTTCAATCGATTTCTATCAATGGGAAGGATGGAGGATGGTTGCTAGTACCTTGCTGGGACCTTGGAATGGAAAGAGGGAGCTGCGATCGGCTTGATCAAGCAGGAACTCGAGCGGCGGCGATGGCAGTGGGAAAAGCAGTCGCGCACGTCGGTAGCTCGGGGAAATGGTGACTGAGGCACGCCGGGGAGGGAATAAATAGCTCGGCCGGCTGGCCTCCGGCTTGGGGCACGCAGCAGGAGCTGGCGCCGGCCGGCCCCTTCGGTGGCGCGCGCGCACAACAGCCGGGAACCGACTGAACTGTGGTTCAGTCGGTTTGCTTTGAGGCTGAGGCTGACATGTGGGTCCCACTCCTCTTTTAACCTCTGAAATTTATTCCTAACAGCTGTGGTAAACAGTGAACCCTATTCTACCCTTGGCAACTCAAATTATTCACCCAAGAGCCATTTGAATTGATCAAAGTTCAAATGAGGTTTGGTTTGAATGAATTTCAGCACAAGTGCAGTTTGAAATTCAAATAAAGTTTGAATTTCTCCCCCTTAGCTCATGTCAAGATCAACTCCAAATGGAGTGAAAATTGGTGTGTGAGCTCACAAAAATGTGCTGAGCAAGAATATGCCTTCCACTTTTAAATTCAGTGGGTGAAAACAGTTTGAATTTGAATATGTTTTCAAACTGCCCCTTTCCTATCTACACCCAAGATGACCTCAAAAATGTTTTGAATTTGGGTGAAACTTGGCATGGACATCCTTAGCAAAGTGTAGGAGTTTTCATATGTCCAGCCCATCTATATCACATGTGGGAAGTACCACTTTTGCAATGTATGAGTTTGTTCCCTAATGAGCATGTTGATAATTGTTACTTGCTCTTTATTTGTGTTCATCATTTTTCCTCAAATGAGGTGTGTGGTGTGGTGATGAACACTGCAAATGAGTGTCAAAAACTGAGGCCCTTACATTCCTCCCCCCTTAAAAGAATCTCGTCCCGAGATTATAAGGTGAAATGAGAGAGAGGACGGTGGAAATTTTACCGAATATGCGATGTGAAAAAGTCGGGGTAGTTAGTGCGAAGGAATTCTTCGCTCTCCCATGTCGCTTCGTCCATGGAGTGATTACTCCATAGAACCTTGTAGAACCACAACGTACGGTTGCGTGTGGTTCGGGCCTTTTCATCAATAATCTGCACCGGTTCCTCCCGATAGGTGAGATCCGGTTGCAGTTCTTCAATGTCTTCCAGCTGAACGGTAGTTGATAGCTTGAGACACTTCCTCAGCTGGGAAATGTGAAAGACGTCGTGCACACCGGAAAGTGCTTCTGGTAATCTTAGCCGGTATGCCACCGATCCACATCTTTCGGTAATCTGGAATGGACCGATGAATCGGGGTGCTAACTTTCTTCTCACCCCAAATCTGTTTACGCCCTTCATTGGAGACACTCGTAGGTATACGTGATCTCCAACTTCGAATTGTAATGGGCGCCTCCTCCGGTCCGCATACTGTTTCTGTCGGGATTGAGCGGCTTTTAGGTTCGCTTGAATTAATCGAACCTTTTCTTCCGCGTTGTTGACAAGATCAATCCCGAAGGTAACCCTCTCGCCAGATTCACACCAGTTCAGTGGTGTGCGGCATCTCCTGCCGTATAGCGCCTCGTAGGGCGCCATCTTGATGCTGGCTTGGTACCCATTGTTGTACGAGAACTCGGCTAATGGCAAGTGATCATCCCAATTCTTGCCGTGGTCGATAGCGCAAGCTCGTAGCATGTCTTCTAGGATTTGATTTACCCGCTCCGTTTGCCCATCCGTCTGCGGGTGGTAGGCTGAACTACGGATCAGCTTCGTCCCCAGGGCAGCGTGTAGCTGCTCCCAAAAACGGGACACAAATAAAGTGCCCCGGTCCGATACGATAGTACGGGGTACGCCGTATAAGCATAGGATCCGTGAGATGTACAGTTCAGCGTACTTCTTGGCGTTGTAGTTGGTGTTGACCGGGATGAAATGGGCAACTTTGGTGAGCCGATCGACGATCACCCACACAGAATCATGTTTCTGTAAGGTGGTGGGTAAACCGACGACGAAATCCATGCTCACGTCCTCCCACTTCCAGGCAGGAATGCCCAGTGGTTGCAGCAGTCCCGGTTTCCGCATGTGGTCTGCCTTCACCCGTCGACATGTATCACACTCGGACACGTATTTTGCAGTCTCTCGCTTCATCCGTGTCCACCAAAACTTGCTTCTGAGTTCTTGATACATCTTGTTGCTGCCGGGGTGAATAGAAAACTTTGATAAGTGAGCCTCATCAAAGATTTTCTTCCGTAACTCCGGGTTTCGGGGTACGACGATCCGGTCCTTGAACCATAGGACGCCGTCTCCGTCCTTCCGGAAACATTTCAACTCCCCACTGTCTACACGTCTCCGCAAATGTGACATGCCCTTGTCATTCTTCTGGGCTGCCGCTATCTCTTCACGGATGGTGGGGATCAAAGCTAGGTTGTAGAGAGCTCCATGTGGAATCACATGTAGTGGTGGTTCGCTCTCTTCCAACGGTGTGATGGTCAGATTATTGACGTGTGACTTGCGGCTTAGCGCGTCTGCCACAACGTTTGCCTTGCCCGGATGATAATGGATCTCTATCTCGTAATCCTTTATCAGTTCCAACCATCTTCGTTGCCTCATGTTCAGCTCCTTCTGAGTGAAGATGTACTTGAGGCTTTTGTGGTCGGTATATAAATGTACGAGGTTACCGAGTAGGTAGTGCCTCCACATTTTCAGTGCAAGTACCACGGCAGCGAGCTCCAAATCGTGAGTTGGATAATTTTGCTCATGGTTCCTAAGCTGTCGTGATCCATACGCAACCACTCTTCGGTCTTGCATCAGCACACATCCGAGCCCAATGCCGGATGCATCGCAGTACACATCGAACGGTTTTGTTGTGTCTGGCTGCGCCAAAACCGGTGCTGATGTTAGGTGCTTGACTAAAGCCTTGAATGCTGCTTCACATGCTGGACTCCAAACATATTTGGTAGCCTTCTTCAGCAGCTCTGTCATTGGCCTGGCAATCTTCGAGAAGTTCGGAATGAACCTCCGATAATATCCCGCGAGTCCGAGGAAACTCCGTACCTCATGAACAGTTCTCGGGGATTTCCAATTCAGCACTTGCGTGATTTTGCTCGGGTCCACAGCGATACCCTCCGCCGAGATGATATGCCCGAGGAAAGGCACTTGCGATATCCAAAACTCGCATTTGCTGAACTTTGCGTATAACTTGTGATCCCGCAGCCGTTGCAAGACTATACGCAGATGTTTCTTGTGATCTTCCTCCGACTTGGAATATACCAGGATGTCGTCGATGAAGACCACGACAAACTTGTCCAGCTCCGGCATGAACACCGAGTTCATTAAGTACATGAAGTGAGCTGGAGCATTGGTGAGGCCAAAGGACATGACCAGGTACTCATAAAGTCCGTACCTTGTCGAAAAAGCTGTCTTTGGAATGTCCTCAGCCCTGATCTTAATCTGATGGTACCCGGATCTTAAATCCATCTTGGAAAAGACCTTTGCTTCGACCAACTGATCAAACAACATGTCGATCCGTGGCAACGGGTACTTGTTCTTGATGGTTACGGCATTTAATGGACGGTAGTCCACGCAAAGCCGCAACGTTTCATCCTTCTTTTTGACAAATAATGCCGAACAGCCCCATGGCGAGGAGCTCGGCCTAATAAAACCCTTCTCCAGAAGGTCCGTGAGCTGAGTCTTCAGTTCAGCCAACTCCTTGGGCGCCATCTTGTACGGCCTTCGGGATATTGGCATGGTTCCCGGTGCAAGTTCAATCTTGAACTCCACCTCTCTATCGGGTGGCATCCCCGGCAAATCATCCGGGAATACATCAGGGAATTCTCGGACCACTGGAATGTCTTCCAATCTGATGGTTGTGGCTTGATAGACACTTGGAAGTTTTATTTCTGGACTGTCCAGAAATAATGAGTGAGAACCGTGCACTTCTGAGTTTAAGTGCACGACTCGAAGGACGGTGTCTAAAACAGCGCCGTGGCGGGTTAACCACGACATCCCTAGGATGACATCGACCTTCTGTCCCTCTAAGATAATGAGAGACGTGGGGTACACTCTACCCGCTAAGCATAATGGTGCTTTGGAGACCATTACGCTTGCTGAAATCTTCCCACCCGGTGAACAAATTAAATATGGACTATCGGTGGGTAGTATTGGCAAGCTGTGTTTAGCAATGAAAGCTTGGCTAATAAAATTATGCGTGGCGCCTGAATCAAATAGTACTATAGTGGGATGCTGGTGGAGTTGGAACATACCCGCAAGGATTGGCTCGCCCTCCGGCACGTCCTCAATGGCAAGCTGGTGGACAGTACCGGGCCTAGGGTTTGCCCGCCGCGCATTAGTAGGGTTCCGGGGTTGATTCCTCCCCGGAAACTGTGGTGCCACTCCGCCGCCTTGCCTCTCCGGGCAACTGCTCGCGAAGTGTCCTGGACGACCACACTTGTAACATGTGGCCGCTGCTGGTGGAGTACTCGGGGGACGAAAGCCCGGCATGCGTTGCGGAGGTGCAAACGCACGGGGCATCGCCCGCTGCTGCTGTTGTTGTTGCGGTGGTGCTGGCAGTGCCGGCCGGAATGCCGGTGAAGAATACGGCCGACCGCGGAACGGCATCGACCGCTGTGGTGGCTGCCAGCGCGGACCTGATGGTGGGCGATTCACCATCCGAAACTTCTGAGAAGGACCGCCTCCTTCTCCGCTGCTCTGCGGCGCGCTTCGCTTTCGCTCTGCCGCCGCCAACTCCTTGCCGGAGTCTTCCTGAACAATCGCAGCATCAATTATGTCGTTGAGGCTGCCGCGATTGAACATCGCCAGCTTGTCCTTCAGGAGCGGGTTAAGCCCCTGGTAAAAGTGGTCCCGCCGCTTCTCGTCCGTATCTGCGTGATACGACGCGTAGAGTGCGAGATCGTTGAACGCTCTGGAGTACTCCAGCGCGTTCCGGCTTCCTTGTTGCAGGTGTAGGAATTCCTGCGTCTTCCTCTTCATCAAACCGGGCGGTATATGATAGGCCCGGAAGGCCGTCCGGAACTCCGCCCAGGTCATCACTCGGTCGGTGGGTTGTGAAGCACAAAAGTTGGCCCACCACGCGCTCGCGGATCCTTGGAGCTGCTGGACCGCGAACTGAGTCTTGCGCTGCTCGCTGATTTGGAGCAGCCCGAACTTCATCTCTATGGCGCGGAGCCAGTTGTCCGCGTCAAGTGGTTCATCCGCCCTTGAGAATACAGGGGGATGAGTCGCCAGGAAGTCGGAGTAGGAGCTCTGTTGGCGCTCCTCGCGATCTTGACGTCTCTCCGGGCGAGACGTATTCGCAATTAACGTTTGCAGCAGCTCTGTATGCTGCTGATGTGAACCCGCCATTGCCGCGACAATGTCGGCCAATGTAACCGTTGGCAGTGGCGGTGGCGGTGTTTGCTGTTGTTGTTGCTGCTGCTGTCCCGAGGAGTCCTCGGGAGGTGGTTGGGAGGTCTCTCCCCCTTGGCTAGTACCTCCAACATCGGGGTTGGCACGAGTACGCGTCATTCTGAAACTCAACACAGCAGCAATTAGCACATGTCTTACTCAAAATTCCATAAACAGGAGTAAGTATTGAAGCGACGCATGATTAACTTGCACAACATTCACATATATTGATAAAGCATACACTTTATACAAGATACATTATTCTCGGATCTCCGAGAAGTCGTGCTCATGTCGTCACTACCTATACATACGCTACTGTCTACACGACATGTCACCGATTACAAAAGTTGGGTTACGCTACCCTAGCTGCCCTACTTGGCAACCGTAACCCCCTACTCGGAGTAGAACTCGACCTCCTGTGGGTCGTCCTCCTCCGGTACCTCTGCTGGTGGCTCGGGGTCTACCACCTCTTCTCCCATTCCAGGTTCTCCCATGGCTGGAAGACCCAAGACTACCGGTACGCCCAATACCGGGGGCACGAGGTCCTGCAATGCATGCACCTCGTCCATAGCCTGGTTGTAGTCCTCTTCCCAGCCTTGTCCTTCCTCAATAGCGTCGTCCCGCTCTTGAGCAAGGTCCTCATTCTGCTGGGTTAGGGTCTGCACCAGCTCTTGCAACGCCGCAATGTCAACACGGCTCTTCTTCTTTGCCTTCTTCAGACGACGCAACTGATTGTGTTGTTCATTCAGTCGCTTGATTGTCGGAAGGAGCACATTGCGGAGTGCACTGTGAGCACTCTCAAAATGATCTCCACGGCTTGTGCTCTCCTTGAGCTTGGTGGCGAGATGCTCCGTATGAACAGCTTGGCTGTCCATCACAGCGTTTCCCGCCCTCATTTGGAGGCTGAGATTTGCCTCCGCGGGGTTGTACCTTGGGCAACTCGGGTCTGTTGCCTCCAGGTACCTCCCTTCCCACACATGCTGAGCTCGTCCCTCCACCGGAACGAGTGCGTATGGAGTGCCCTCCATAGCCTGCACGTGTAGTTGGCAGAAGCGTGACATGGTGTCACGGGCTGCCACTTGCCACATCCCTTCCGGTTGTCTTCCTCCCACCGTGACGGTGAATGGCACCCAACCGGGTGGCGTAGGCCCTGCGGGAACCTCGACATGGATCGTCCACGTCTTGTTCCCCTCTTCGCCTTCTTCCTTGGCGAAGTATTGCGGCATCTGGTTGTACCCGAAATATTGGAGCATTTGCCACAATGCTTCCGGGTAGCCGCTACGGTCAGAGCAGTGGGAAACTACCCACCCGTTCTCCAACCGTTTATCTGCTGCCATCTGTAAAAATATATTTGAGAAATGTCAAATATTTATTTGAACAGTAAACCATTGAGTTATAACATAAGATATGTCATTGAACCCCTAAAACTTGGAAACATAGTTCAAATTTTTAAACAAATTTGACTGCTGATCCGCTGTTCCCATGACAGCCCTGACCAGTTTCCATAGCAATCTGATTTAGGCCAGGTTAAAAGCAAAACCAGTCCTGGAGCTCAACATCAAAGTTAAATTTAACTTCAATAGCTTTCCAGAAAGTATTTGGTTGGCCTAAGATCTGTCCTGGTTCCAAAAGTTATGAGATGTCAAAGTTAACAGAATTTCTGGGAACAATTGGACAGCACCTCCCTGCCTTAGGTACTGATTTGATCCAACAATCTCAGTTACTTCTGTTCCTAATCTGACCAAACTTTCTGTCATAAAGTTGTAACCCATCTCATAAGCTTTCCAGAACTACCTCATTTTCTATTTTTGGATTTTTATGCAGGAAGTTATGCTTAATTTACAGAGAGTCTACAGAGAGTCTTTGCTCCGTCCTGTTTTCTGGACAGTTTCAACTCTACTGCATTTTTCGAGTGGTTAAGGGATGAAACACCTCTGGAACTCAACAGAAAAGTTGTAAAGCTCCTCCAAAGCTTTCCAGAAATGTATCATACGACCCCAACCTCGAAAGAACTCAACCTCTAACCTCTGATTAACTTCAGCCTTGATTTAGCTGAAAACAGAGTGCTCTGTCCTTAACATCCTATAAGTTGAAAACTTATTAACTTTGAATATCCTGTTCAAGGGAAGGAGTTACATCAAGTTTTACTACTTTGGATCAAAACCTTCAAGTTTTTAAATGAAGTTGTTCATTTAGTTGGGTGTGACGTCGAGGCGTCACCAGATTATGTCGGTACTACGTCCTCACAAAGGAAAAACCTATACCGGATTTAGCCGGCTTCGTTAGTTCAGTGGCACTACTCGTCACTCGCACACGGATGCTACACGTCTACCGTTTCGTGGTAAGGCTACCTGCAGAAACTCAAACAATCATCAGACTCGGCTGCACACCGAGCCCGGAATCCATACAGTTTGTACACCCGGCCGTCATCACTCGCCCGGATGTTCTCAAGCCAAACACGCCTTGAGTTACGTGTTCACGTTTCAGACCACGTGACGGGGTCTCCCATGTTGCACCACGCACGCCAGGGACAGACGTTGCTCGAATACCCCAAACGACATGAAGAGTCGTAGAGGATATCAAAGCGGGTCGGGTTACCTGCCACCCGTGGGGCTCCACCCTTCAGCTTGTGCGCACTGGTGGACAGCGCTTACGTGCACCCCCCAAGACATGAACGTCCCGAGATGCACGATTTTCCGACATAACAAATAAGTTAATAAGCCACTTTCTATATACTAATAACATCCTTATACGGGCTACTAACTCGTTCCTCACTGGATTTTTGAAAAAGAAGACCTTTGTACTGTGTTAAACCTCAAGCGAGCTCTGATACCACGCTGACACGACCCCACTGGTCCTGTCGAGCCAGGATCACGCTGAGGGGTGCTGCGTTGCACAGCACCGCATAACACACGTCAAAGGTACAAAGCGGAAGCGGAAGCTTTATTACATAAACAAGTTTATCAACATGTTTACATCAAAATAAGTTTAGTCCACACTCGCGGGCGTAGACTAAGCATCAAGTGCACGTTCAGCCCTCGAACGTGTCCTTGCTAGCACACACGCACACTAACTCTGCGGCGTGCACGACTCCCACTCGACGGGGTTCCCCTCCTGGGGTTCCGTCTCCTCTTCGGGAGTCCCTTCCTCATAGAACCCTGCAAAAGCTTCAAACACAAGCAGTGAGCACGAAGGCTCAGCAAGTCTGACCCGTCTCACCTAAACATGAAACTTCTACATGAGGGTGATGGGTTGCATGAGGTAAAAATCATTTGCAAGGACTCGCCTAATTAGTAGAACCTTACTTTCAAGTTTTAGCAGCAGGTTGTGGGGAACTTTACGCTAAGGCACATGAGAGAGCCGCAATCAAACAAGAAACGCATTTCTCTCATGTACTTTGCCCAAAGTTGAAAAGAACTTTAGTTAGCACTAAGCTACAACATATCATTAACAATCAATATCCAACTTTCAATCAGCAACATTTTAACATGTAACTAGCCTGTTCTTTCTACGTCACGGTACAGTGAACAAGTGGTACTCACTGACCGCGAGGGACGGCGATTATAATCGATTTACACCTGCAGGGTTACCCGAACAACCCGTCACGTACGCCCGTACTCGATGTTGCCTACAACAACCATCACGGACGCCGTACGCGACTACCTTTCACCCGTTAGCCAAATATTGAACCGGTCCCATCGTCCCGAGCAAGAGGTCCCTGCACGCGCATCTCTGTGCCGCCAGCTGATTTACACCTCGAGCTCTCAACCTACCCTCTGAACGACGGGCAATGCCTCAATACCCAGCTACCCGAGTTACATCAGTTTCCCGGTTCCCATATAGCCGGTAGGTCTTCGGTACTGTTCTAGCTTGTTCAACAGGCCCGCACACGGCTCGGTCCTCAATCGACACAAGCGGAGCTACAGCACACAGGCCCCAAAGTCCTGCTGCCCTTACTCTCCGCTCGGTCTCATTTTCTTGCCATGTGTATCATGTGCTATCTCTACCCGAGCAATGTGCCTCTAGCCTATTCTCGCGAGTAGTTCCAACTACTCGACTTGTACCGAATCCTACTCTATCCTAGCAATGCAGTGGCTAACGGGGTTTGCAATCCTAAACCCCAACCCATGGTTTTCTTGGCTATGCAGTGGGGTTTCCAAACAAGACTCTGATGCACAACATAAAGAAAACAAGTATGTGCTCAAAACAATAAAAATTTATAAAATGGTTAATGCAAACCGGGGCTTGCCTTGCTGCTCTTGGTCGTAGGCTAGCTGTTCCTCCGGAGTAACGAAGTCTAGGACTTCGGGTTCCTCCTCGACCTTAGCGACTACATGATAAGAACAATGTATGTATTAATTAAATGTTTTTGTATTAACTTTGAAGTTGTGAAGTCTATAACCTTTACTAGATAGACCTAATGACTGTGAAACTTTTACTGTGGCTTGGTTACAACCTAAACAGAGACTTGGTCAAGTTTTAGTTGCAGCAAAGCTCATTTGAGCCCCCCACAAATAATTATGTCCTTGACCTTAATTAAAGGCTTTTAGGGTGTTCTAGGTATTTTCATGAAACAAACTATGACTTTCTGAAAACTAGATTTTCAGAGGGTTCTAATGGAATTGGTCCCACTTAATTTGGAAGTCTCTAACTAAAGATATGAGCTAAACAATTTCAGAGAAAATTCTGAAAATGTTTCTGAACATTTTCTATTTTCTCTGGAACAGTTTTACTAATCACACCATTAGGTGGACTAAATGAGCTCAAATGGATCTGAAATTTTTATGGTAGTTCAAGGATATTTTGGTGAACATCTCAGCAAAATTTCAGGATTTTCCTCCAAATGATTCTCTAGTTAAAATTCCTAACAGTTTAAACTTTAAGGAATTAATTCTGGAGAATTAAGGAATTTCATGAAGTGACACTTGATTTTCTGGAAAGTACTCAAAGAGCTGAATCCAGCAAAATTTGGTTCACTCAATTTGGAGCTTTCTAGCCAAAGTTATAAGGATTTGAAGTTTGAAGGAAATCTGAAAATCGGGGAAAAGTTTAAACTCGCGCGTGGGCCCAGGGGACACGCGTCGCACGCCGAAGCGACAACACACCGCGGCCCACAAGGCTTTTGCGCGCCAGCACACCCGATCCCGGCCGCAGCCGGATCCCGATTCAAAATATCGGCCGCTGACAGCTGGGGTCCACCCCCTTCTTCAACCTCGCGACACCCGCGCTCCGCCGCCGAGGGACCTCGCCGGAGAGCTCGCCGCCGGCTGCTGTACAGCTTCAAACTTCTTGATTCTGGCCGCCCCTGCCTACTTTTACTTGGGGAACATGATCCGAGGGTCAGCTGCTCATGACAACGGCCGGAGCATGGTCGGCGACGAGCCGCCATATCGGAACGACTTCGGCCATGTCGGCTGATGCTCCTAGTGCCTCAGCTACTTGGGAAACCGGTCGGGGAGCATCAGTGGACCTCAGAGAAGGTCGACATGAACTCGGGGCAGCTCGGGGAAGGCCCGAAATAGGTCCTCACCGTGCGCCCGATACCCCCCGTGCGTTCCGCCATTAGTAGACCTTGAATTACGCCGGGCACAGAAGTTCTCCGGCCCAGAGTTGTGAAGGCAACTTGTGCGTCACCGTGTCTAGTTCGTGTGGGAGTGGCCTGAGGCCCTCTAATCCTTTCTAGAGCACGAATTAAACAGAATCGTACCCGAGGGTCGTTCTGCACACAGAAAGGGGAAAAGTGGAAATTCGCCGCCGGTGAGCAACCACTCGAGCTGTGGCTCGGGGATGAGCAGCACCGATCACTTGCGCGTCCAAGGGTGCCTTGGCTCGGGCGTGACAACGCCCAGGTTGGGCTGTCCACGAGAGCCCGAGGTGCGGCGGTTTCCAGTTCCGAGTTTGATCTTTCGGCACAGCCGATATCACTCGGTTTCAATCGATTTCTATCAATGGGAAGGATGGAGGATGGTTGCTAGTACCTTGCTGGGACCTTGGAATGGAAAGAGGGAGCTGCGATCGGCTTGATCAAGCAGGAACTCGAGCGGCGGCGATGGCAGTGGGAAAAGCAGTCGCGCACGTCGGTAGCTCGGGGAAATGGTGACTGAGGCACGCCGGGGAGGGAATAAATAGCTCGGCCGGCTGGCCTCCGGCTTGGGGCACGCAGCAGGAGCTGGCGCCGGCCGGCCCCTTCGGTGGCGCGCGCGCACAACAGCCGGGAACCGACTGAACTGTGGTTCAGTCGGTTTGCTTTGAGGCTGAGGCTGACATGTGGGTCCCACTCCTCTTTTAACCTCTGAAATTTATTCCTAACAGCTGTGGTAAACAGTGAACCCTATTCTACCCTTGGCAACTCAAATTATTCACCCAAGAGCCATTTGAATTGATCAAAGTTCAAATGAGGTTTGGTTTGAATGAATTTCAGCACAAGTGCAGTTTGAAATTCAAATAAAGTTTGAATTTCTCCCCCTTAGCTCATGTCAAGATCAACTCCAAATGGAGTGAAAATTGGTGTGTGAGCTCACAAAAATGTGCTGAGCAAGAATATGCCTTCCACTTTTAAATTCAGTGGGTGAAAACAGTTTGAATTTGAATATGTTTTCAAACTGCCCCTTTCCTATCTACACCCAAGATGACCTCAAAAATGTTTTGAATTTGGGTGAAACTTGGCATGGACATCCTTAGCAAAGTGTAGGAGTTTTCATATGTCCAGCCCATCTATATCACATGTGGGAAGTACCACTTTTGCAATGTATGAGTTTGTTCCCTAATGAGCATGTTGATAATTGTTACTTGCTCTTTATTTGTGTTCATCATTTTTCCTCAAATGAGGTGTGTGGTGTGGTGATGAACACTGCAAATGAGTGTCAAAAACTGAGGCCCTTACACGTGCGCCGCCGGGCAGCGCCGCCCGCGCTCGATCAGAGCGACGTGGCCGCTTGTGCGCCGTCTATTTTAAATCGCACGGTAGAATTTAAATCCCCGCGTACCGGTTCGACGTTATAATCTCAGCCGTCTATTTTAAATCGGACAGTCCACGTCAGCCCCGCGTTATAAAGGCCGGGATTCTTACGCGCTACCCCCTGGGGTTCTCGGAAAATACGAGCTAGCCCCGTAAACTACTGATCTAGCCCCTGGAACTTCAGAAAATCATGTATATTCATTTAAAAATCAGTTTTGGCCCCTGGACTTAATAAAAACTAGGAAAACCCCTCTGTTATGTGTAGTTAGACCCCTGGAAATTCTTAAAATAATATAATAGACCCTGTAGTGGGGTGAGTTTACCTTTTTAACCTTATGTGATATTAAATTTAGGAATTTGAATATGTGTTTAGTATTTAAAATTTAAAAGATGGGACAAACACATTGTAAATTCAAATTAGAAACTTTCCTAATACTTGGAAAACTTTGGAGTGAGACAAAAATAGATTTTTGGCTGAAATAAATCTGTTTAATTGATTATTCACATTTATTAGTTATAGGGACAGAATTTTTAAGTAGAGAATAATTCTGAAAATTAGTAAAATAAATGTAAAATAGTTCACATCAGAGGAGAAGTTCAAAAATATATTATTTAATATTTTAGACCCAAAACCTATTCTGTTTAGATGAGGTGTCTTACTATTTTCATAATGAAGTTCACATTTAAGCATAGGAAATAAATCTGAAAATATAGCAAACTAGGTATGAACAACTAGAAAATGATAAATGAAGTTTCCAAAATCCAAGGAATTCAGTTTAGGGTTGGTAGAAGGTCTGAAGACACATATGGAGTAGGAAAATACCTTTCATGCATACTTGGTAGCTAAAAGGTGTAGTAATTGAATATAAGGAATAATTGAAAACTCATATATAGTATGTAAACATAAATGTGAATACAAAAGTAGAAATCATATACACATGTTTAAAAGTGCATGTAAGCCAAAATCAACACACATAGAGTAACCACAACACATAGAAATGTGAAGGGCTTTCATAAATGTGAATGTGTGGTTTGTATTAAGTGGAAGTGTGAACTACGTTTTATGGATTGTTGTTTTCTTTTGCTATGTGTGATGGTATGAGTAGAACCTGTTCCAGAGCAAGTTCTTCCTTTCCAAGATCAGTACTACCCATTCCCAGAACAGCAAGAAGAAGGCAAGTGTCCTTGACCAATTTGTTCCTATACTAGGATGTGTAGATAGAATTATTTGCATTGTCAATTGAAAATATGAAACCCATGCTAGGATGTTTCCCTAGAATTGCATTACCTTGTTTCCTTGTAGCTTGGGTTGGGATTCATTTTATCATGTCATTTATTATTATGCATATGCTTAGCCATGCTTAGAATGGGATATTTGGGATATGAGATCATCAGTTTATTTTACCATACTCTTGAATGAGATATTGTGAGTTATGTAGAGGTAGGGAACAAGGCAAGTTGGATGTTTTGGTTGGTGCTCGGTGCACGAGACTCGGGTTTGTGTTTAGTACTTGCCTGGATCCTAAGGACTGGTTCATGAAGCACGTAACCTGGCTTTACCGTGCCAACCACATGCTGAGATGGGGCAGCTTGGCCAATTAATTAGGTGTATCCCCGGCGTAGTATGGTTGTGTTGGATGGTGCGGGGAATAGGTGTCAGCTGGACTACCATATGAACCACAAGGCTCAAGAGGGGGCCACTGCAGCGGGGTTGGAGCCTCCTGTATGCTGTTAGGGGTGAAACCTCAGTGGGCCCACGCTCGTCAAGAATCCCTTTGTAAAGGCTTCGTAGTGATCTCCTGGCTACACACCTGGGAAGTGTGAATGTGGTTCGTAGCCACTGGCATAATGGAGGTTCTTTTAGTCCACCCGGCAATGGGGGATGAAATCACTACATGTGGGTACAGTGGTGCAAACTCTGCAGAGTCAAAACTGTCATGACAGCCGTGCTCACAGTCAAGAGCGGCTTGGACTTATTCATGATTAGATGATGATGACTTTGGAAGTTGTGGATGTTAAGCGGGGAGCTTAACATTGGAAATGATGTTATGGTTATTTGATTATGATGATAGGATGGGAGATTGGGACCATTTCACCTGTGTAGTAATGTAGGTGCTTAATAAGCTAAGGTGGCAGGAATAATTGCGTAGTGCTTTAACCATGAGTTCAACCTCTCCTTGTTCCAGCCATGCATGACATAATTTTCCCACACTTGCTGAGTACCAACGGTACTCAAACTTGCATATTTGTTGGTTTAAATTCCTGCTCAGGTCAAGGGGATGATGTGGTATTCAATGATCAAGACTTCGGACCCGAAGAAGGATTCTAGGTTCATGGAGTCCCCCGGGCAACGCCTGTGACGGAGCCCACAAGAATAATATTCTGCTGCTATTTTATTTACTTGTTATGAACTTATTATCGTCCATCGAGACATATGCTATGTAAGACTTATTTATATTCGACACCTGGCTTGTAATAAATGATGCTTCACTATTTGTCATCACATGTATGAGAAAATGATCCTGGCATACATGTGATATTCACTCGGTCGTTCTTCGAAGAAACCGGGTGTGACAGAAGTGGTATCAGAGCCAAGGTTGCCCGTAGGAACATGGACCTAGGTAGAAATGGACGTATTTAAGGGCCCTATTTTCTTAAAAACTATTTTACAAGGTGTGTGTTGAAAAGTGTTATTTAATGGAGTCACTTTCTTCATCTTACCCCAACTTTCATTCAAAATAGGATTTTTGTTTAAAAGTTTACCTAACCTAAGTTTAAATGCTTTCTGTTTTAGATGGTTCGCATGATTCGCACCGCTCGCAAGTCCACAGGAGCGAGAGTTACCGTAGTTGCCCTTGCCCAAAAAGAGGAGAGCCGTCCGGTGACGTACCTTTCCTACGGATTGGCAGTAGGAGGCTTGTTGCGCTGTGTTCGACGTATGCTCCAAGCCGCCGGCAATACGGGCAAGCTAATCATACACTATAGCTCCACCAGGACCATCCATGAGAAGAGGGAAAAATGGAGTTCAGAGATGAGGATTATCCACGAAAATCAGCTGCTTAAGATCCACCGCTCTCCAGCTTGTCGAGCGACACAGGTCGATGCGGAGAAGGATGTCACCTGGGAGGCCATCACCTGCCAGAGTCACATCTATCATCGACACCTGGACAGGACCGAGTACATGTATGTCCTCCAGCGCGAGAGTGGTACAACGGAGTACAAGTACCCGCCAGTGCAGCAGGGGACTTCCCATGAGCACATGGACCTGTGCTTGGAGGATGCTGCTATGCTTAGCACTCGATTGCAGGAGTGTCAGCAAGAGCTTCAGGATGTTCGTGACACCCTAAAGGAAACCGAGGCGTTGCTTCGAGCCTGCTTGAGGGCGAGAGAGAGAGGAGATGGGAATGAACTGTGTGTCACCGTGAATGACACATGGACTCCTAACTCCCTAGATCGCCGGGCGATCAGGCGTCGTCGCACTTCCCCACCAGCAGCTTCCCCACCCAAAGCGGAGTCAGAAGGAAGCCGCAATAATGAGGAAAATCCCGAGGAGCCAGCTCAGTGATACGAGTAGTGTAGAGTCCTTCCCTTAGTTTGGCAAGATGTCGAGTAGTCGAGTCGTTATCTTAGTTAATGGTGTGTTAATGCTTGGTGTGTGACGTGAGTTGTGGAAGCCATGAGCAATTGTCCACAGCCTCGTCTTCAGATTGTTTTGCTTTGGTGTGTGAACCCACATGATATAATAGTACATTTATTTTTGTATGAGACATGAACCCTCAGAAAGTATAACAAAGCCTCAACACTTCAAAGTAAATACAAGTGAAAGTAGTAAGATAATACGTAATGCCTTAAATTAACATTTGGTTGATCATGCTAGATGGTCGGAAGAGGAAAGGGTCGTGCTGCCAACCCCGCCAACAACAACGATGAGGCCTGCAACCCTCATCTTTCTGGGAGCCAAGACAAGAGTGGACGCCGTGAGGGAGTTGATCCCATCCACCAAATGCTTGAAAATCAAAATCAGCTCATCCAGAACCTGACTCAAGTGGTGGCCAACTTGCATCAAGTTCCACCTCCACAAGCTGCACCACGCCAACCAAGGTCGAGTGAGTTTCTAGGAACTCAACCTCCAAATTTTGCAAGTGCTGCTGAACCTCTGGAGGCAGATGATTGGCTAAAGACCATTGAGAGCAAGATGAGGATCATACAGTGCCAAGGGTATGAGAGGGTGCTGTTTGCCTCTCATCAATTGCATGGACCTGCTGCTGATTGGTGGACCGCCTACGTGGCCGCCCATCATGATCCTGAGAACATCACTTGGGAAGAATTCAAGCGTAGCTTCCGCAACCATTACATACCAAGGGGTGAACTCAAAAACAAGAGGAAGGAGTTCTTGGGACTGCAGCAATGAAACATGACTGTGAGGGAATACCTCACTAAATTTACTCAACTCTCCCGTTATGCCCCACGGGACATAGAGACTGATGAGCAGAAACAGGATTGTTTCGTGGAAGGACTTACCGCAGAAATGCAGTGTGCAATGTCCTCCAACGAATATGAAAGCTTCCAAAAGATGATGGACAGAGCATTTGTGGTAGAAAGGAAGCTGAAGGCCTTGGAAAATGAGAACAAGCGGAAGGCCGGGTGGTCACACCAAGCCTCAAGGAGCAACACCCGCCCACGTCTGATGCAGCAACCCGCCGGGCAGACGAACCGTGCTGCGGTACCCTACTCAGCACCAAGAGGGTACAACCCGAACTACAGGCCTCCGGCAGCACCAATACAGCCAAAACGTCAGTTCGTACAGCAGCCTCGCCCTACATATCAACCTCGACCAGCAGTACAAGGACCCCCAAACCAACCCCAAGACAACAAAGGCCAGGCACCCAAGGTTGGGGTGCAATGTTTTAACTGTGGTGAAGTGGGGCACTACGCCCATAAGTGCCCAAAGAAGAAGCCCGCGCAGCCGCAACAGCAGAATGTAATGAGAGGACGAGTGAACCACGTCACCATGGAGGAGGCGCAAGAGGCACCCGACGTGGTAGTTGATATGTTTCCTGCCAATTTACACATTGCAACCCTGTTGCTCGATTCTGGTGCTACCCACTCGTTCATTGCTCAAGGGTTTGTTAAGAAGCACGATCTAGCAACAACACAAATGAACCATATGCTAGCAGTAAACTCTCCAGGTGGAGAAATAAGGACAAGACGAGTGTGTCCCAAGGTGAATCTAGACATTAATGGGGTAGTATTTACTGCCAACCTCATAGTGATAGATTCACAAGGGATAGATATTATTTTGGGCATGGATTGGTTGACCAAACATAATTGAGTCATCCACTTTTCGACCAGAACGGTGGAACTAACTCACCCTAGTGGCACAAGAGTAAAGTTCATAACAATACAAGAGCCCAGGAGGGACATTAAATTAAATCAAGTTGAGGTGAAAGTGGAGGAGATCAGGATCATCAGGGAATACCCAGATGTTTTTCCGGAGGAGTTGCCAGGTATGCCTCCCGATCGTGAAGTGGAATCCGCGATTGAGCTAGTGCCTGGAACAGCTCCGATATACAAGATACCTTATCGGATGGACTCCAAGCAGCTGGTAGAACTCAAGGATCATTTAAGGGAATTGACGGAGAAGGGGTATATTCGTCCTAGTTCCTCACCTTGGGGAGCTCCAGTGATATTTGTGCCCAAGAAGGATGGAACCCAAAGGTTATGCGTGGACTACCGTGCCTTGAATGAGGTAACCGTCAAGAACAAGTACCCATTACCCCGCATTGAAGACTTGTTTGATCAGTTGAGGGGAGCTTGTGTGTTCTCGATAATTGATCTCAGATCGGGATACCACCAACTTAAGATAAGGCAAGCCGATATTCCAAAGACAACTTTCGTATCTCGGCACGGATTGTATGAATACACGTCATGCCTTTCGGGCTAAAGAATGCCCCGGCATACTTCATGTATCTCATGAACAAGGTATTCATGGAATATCTGGACAAATTTGTGGTGGTTTTCATAGATGACATTCTCGTTTTCTCCAAAGATGAAGAGGAACATGAGAAACATCTAAGGTTGGTGTTACAGAGGCTGAGAGAACACCAACTATATGCCAAGTTGAGCAAGTGTGAGTTTTGGCTGAAGAGAGTTCCCTTCTTAGGACATATAATCTCGGAGGGAGGAATCTCCGTGGATCCCGCCAAAATTGAGGATATACAGAAGTGGAAGACCCCTGAAAATGTCAGGGAAGTTCGAAGCTTCTTGGGATTGGCAGGATACTATCGACGGTTTATTGAGGGATTCTCTAAGATCTCGAGACCCCTCACCAAACTGTTGGAGAAGGGAATCACATTCACATGGACGCTGCAGTGCGAGACGAGTTTTCAGGAGTTAAAGAAAAGATTGACAACAACCCTAGTGCTAGTTATGCCAGATATGCAGAACAACTTTACGGTGTACTGCGATGCCTCTGGAAACGGGTTAGGATGTGTTCTCATGCAAGAAGGGCACGTCGTGGCTTATGCATCCCGGCAGCTCCGAAAGCACGAGAAGAACTATCCTACACATGACCAAGAACTAGCCACAGTGGTACACTCATTGAAAATTTGGCGGCATTACTTGATGGGGAAGAGGACAGAGATATATACGGATCATAAGAGTTTAAAGTACATTTTCACACAGCCAGATCTCAACCTTAGACAAAGGAGATGGTTAGAGCTAATCAATGACTTTGATGTGGGCATCAACTATCATCCTTGGAAAGCAAACGTCGTGGCAGATGCTTTAAGTCGGAAAGTGCAGGTCAATAAGTTGAGCTTGAAGGACATGCCTGCGGAATTGAAGGACGAGGTTATAAGGCTCAATCTATGCCTTGTGAATAGTGGTGAAGCCATCGCCATGGAAGTGGACTCCACACTAGAGCGAGAAATACGCGAGGGTCAAAAGAATGACGAGAAGATACAAGAAATCAGGCAACTCATCAAGGAAAATAAAGCCCCTGGTTTCAGAGAGGATGAACAGGGAACGGTGTGGCACGGGAAAAGAATCTGTGTGCCAGAAGTAAAGAAGATCCGTGAATTGATTTTGAAGGAGGCTCACGATTCTGACTATTCCATTCATCCTGGGAGTACGAAGATGTACCAGGACCTCAAGAGCAGGTATTGGTGGTATGGCATGAAGCGAGATGTCGTGGAACATGTTGCCCTATGTGACACATGTCAGTTGGTGAAAGCAGAACATTAACGACCCGCGGGATTATTGCAACCACTCAAAGTTCCTGAATGGAAATGGGAAGAAATTGGTATGGATTTCATAGTGGGACTGCCTAGGACCCAATCAGGATATGATTCGATATGGGTCATCATCGACAGGCTAACCAATGTAGCTCATTTCATCCCGGTGAAAGAAAGCTACAGCGGATCCAAATTGGCGGAGTTGTACATGTCAAGGATCGTGTGTTACCATGGGGTGCCAAAGAAGATAGTGTCGGATCGAGGGACACAGTTCACCTCAAGGTTCTGGCAAAAGTTGCATGAAACCATGGGAACCCATCTGAATTTTAGCTCTGCCTATCATCCCCAAACTGACGGACAGACGGAAAGAACCAATCAGATTCTTGAGGATATTCTAAGAGCGTGTGCACTCAAAAACAATCGGAGTTGGGATAAGAACTTACCGTATGCGGAGTTCTCCTATAACAACATCTATCAGGCTAGTATGAAGATGTCACCGTCTGAAGCTTTGTACGGGAGGAAGTGCAGAACTCCCCTATTTTGGAACCAAACAGGGGAAAGTAAAGTGTTTGGTCCTGAAGTACTACAAGAAGCCGAGGCGAAAGTGAGGGAAATTCGCAACAACTTGAAGATAGCACAGACACGACCAAAGAGCTATGCCGATGTACGGAGAAGAGAGCTCGTTTTCAACGTGGGAGACTATGTCCATCACAAGGTGTCCCCTATCCGAGGACTTCGTCGGTTCAAGGTGGAAGGGAAGTTGTCACCTCGATACATCGGACCCTTTCAAGTTCTAGAGAGGAAAGGTGAAGTGGTGTATCAACTAGAATTACCGGCTCACCTATCGGATGTGCACGATGTATTCCATGTGTCACAGCTCAAGAAATGTCTGAGAACGCATGAAGAGCTGTTACCCATGAATGAGATTGACGTAGCTGAGGATTTGTCTTATGCCGAGCAACCATCCAAGATTTTGGAAACAATGGAACGCCTCACGAGAAATAAAAGAATCCGGATGTGCAAGGTGCAGTGGAAGCATCACTCGGAAGAAGAAGACACCTTGGAGCGAGAAGATGAGCTTAAGGCACAATTTCCGGAATTATTTTCTTAGAACCACCAATCTCGAGGACGAGATTTCTTTTAAGGGGGGTAGAGCTGTAACAACCCAAAATCCTGTTAAGAGGGGAATTTAAAAAAATTTGGACGTATTGCATGCGTTTCAAAAATTAAAATTCAAACTGGAATTCAAATTAAATTCAAAACAGAAATGAAAAAGAAAAAGAAAAAGAAAAAAATAAACCTTCCCGGCCAGTGGGCCAAAACCCACCAGCCGGCCCACCCAACCCCCGCGCCAGCCCGCAGCCGCGCGCCCGCGCACCTCTCGCAGACAGGCGGGACCCACCTGTCATCCCCGAGCTCCCGATCGCACCGACCCCTGATTGTTCCCCGCGCGCGCGCGATCGTAACCGGCCGGATTTCCGCCCGACACCCAGTCCCAGAAGACTCCAGCTCAATCTAAACAAACCCGCCGCCCTTCCCCGGCTATATAAACCCCGACATCTCCCCGTTTTTCCCCACGATCCGCCGTTTTTCCTCCCAGTGAGAACCCGAGCTTCTCCGGCCAATTTCGCTCGATCTTCGCTCGGGATTTCTCATCTAACGCGCTAATCTTGATCCACCGCCTCCAGGGAACCGCGCAGGTGCAGAAAACCCGGTGGTTTGCGCTTCAAACACAGCGCCGACGAGCCTCGCCGTGAATTCACCTCGGACCTCATCGCCGACCGCTTTCCAGGACCTCCGAGCTCAAGAAAACCCCCGAAGTGAGATCCCCGACCTCCCCTCTGCCGATCTATGCCATAAAATCACAGTTTTAGGAAGAATTGACGAAGATCCGAAACTCTCCGGCGAGATCGCCGCCTCCCGCCGCCGTGCGCCGCCGGGCAGCGCCGCCTGCGCTCGATCAGAGCGACGTGGCCGCTTGTGCGCCGTCTATTTTAAATCGCACGGTAGAATTTAAATCCCCGCGTACCGGTTCGACGTTATAATCTCAGCCGTCTGTTTTAAATCGGACGGTCCACGTCAGCCCCGCGTTATAAAGGCCAGGATTCTTACGCACTACACCCTGGGGTTCTCAGAAAATACGAGCTAGCCCCGGAAAATTCTGATATAGCCCCTGGAACTTCAGAAAATCATGTAAATTCATTTAAAAATCAGTTTTAGCCCCTGGACTTAAACAAAAATAGGAAAACCCCTCTGTTATGTGTAGTTAGACCCCTGGAAATTCATAAAATAATATAATAGAACCTGTAGTGGGGTGAGTGTACCTTTTTAACCCTATGTGATATTAAATTTAGGAATTTGAATATGTGTTTAGTATTTAAAATTTAAAAGATGGGACAAACACATTGTAAATTCAAATTAAAAACTTTCCTAATACTTGGAAAACTTTGGAGTGAGACAAAAATAGATATTTGGCTGAAATAAATCTGTTTAATTGATTATTCACATTTATTAGTGAATGTGGCCTAGAGGGAGGGTGAATAGGCGTTTAAAAGATTCCTGCACAATTAATAGAGTTATCAGAAACTTGATTGACCGGACTAGTCCGGTAGTGTGGGCGGACTAGTCCGGTGTGCTGAATTATGTGAGTTAATTAAGTGTGTTTCAGAAATTGAATCTTTCAGCAGCGGAATGAGAACAACAGTTTTTATAAATTAAGTTTATTGTATGAATGCACGTGCAAACTTATAAGAAACTCAAATGATGATTAGCAAACTAGTGATCTAATGTATCAAAATGTAAAGTAAATGGGAGACAAAAGACACGAATTTTTACCGAGGTTCGATCTCACCAAGAGAGCTACGTCCTCGTTGAGGAAGCTCACACAGAGCCGGGTTCCTAACCCTTTTCCTCTTCAAGTCACCACAAAGGCCGACTTGACTCTACTATCACGGGCAATCACTGAGTTTGTGGGGCTATCTCACAAGTTGAGGGCTCCCACGAGAATTACAATAAGAACATGATCAAATACACTCGAAAATAGTACAATGCAGAATATGAGTGTAGAAAGATCAAACCCCAAGAGCTCACAACGAAATAACGACGATCTCCCAATCCCGAATCCAAGTGTTCAATTGATTTTGATCTTTTTGCACTTTAGATGTGTGGGGAGATATGTTTTGGGCTCTTGGGACAAGGTGGCGGCGCTAGGGTTTGTGTTTCCTACAGTATTAATCGTGTGTTTTTTGAGAAAAAACGAAGGACCTCTTTTTATAGGGTTTCCAAAAAAATTACTGTTGTTAAACCTAATACCGGACTAGTCCGGTGCTGGTCCGGACTTGTCCGGTCACAGTGAATCATGATGTACAGAAAGTCTGGGGGACTATTCTGGTGTGCACAAGGACTAGTCCGTTTTGGAAACAGAGAGTTTGGCGGACTAGTCCGGTCCATGATTGGACTAGTCCGGCCTTCAGTGATAGGAGGTTCCGGAAAGTCTTGTGAACTAGTCCGGTGTGCACGCGGACTAGTCCGTTTAGCGAACAGAGAGTTTGGCGGACTAGTCCGGTCCAAGATCGGACTAGTCCGGTGCACTGTGAAGAGTTTGGATAATTTTAAAACCCTTTCCCATGCGCAAAGTCGTGAGCTCTTGGAGTGTGTCTTTCATACACACCCTATACTCTTAAATTCTAATTAATTCTTCTAAATTTCCATCAAGGTATTGTTCTTTTGGACACCACTTCATTTTTCACCTTTTTGTGTGCACCGAGCTGTTTCACTTTGTTTATCCTGCAATCATCTCAATAGTTTCATTAGGATCTCATATGTTCATCATCAATTAGCCAAAACCCACAAGGGATATCCTAGATGCACTTACAATCTCCCCCTTTTTGGTGATTGATGACAAATATTTGAGATATCACAATTGAGAATAAAAAGTTGATTTTCATAAGGTGTGCACATATGAGAATAATAAAGAATTCCCAAAAAGCTTCTCACATATGCACACACCTTATGGTGGGGTGCCTAACAGGTGTGTGATAAACAAAATGTGATAAATTAAAGACAAACAATAGTGAACATATAAGTAGGCATTAGAGCATAGTGCATCACACATAAGAATAAAAATAGTGCATTACAAGATTTTAAAATAGGTACATGTCCTTGATCACAAAAGAGCTTAATAACTAATACTAGATAGTTCGAGTACAAACCTAATCTCAATCTCTCCCCCTTTGGCATCAAGGCACCAAAAAGGGAAAAAATTGAGGGGAATCACTCATCGCTGCCTCCTCCTTCAGTCTCAGTCTGATCTTCATCTTCACCAACTTCGGCATCCACGGGAGCAGGATCTTCCTCTGAGTCCTCGGAGGCGGGAGGTGATCCAACGGGCTCAATCTCAAGCTTTGCACAGATAGACTTGATATTGGCATTGACATACTATTGATGTTTCTTCCTTGCAAGCTTTTCCTTGCGCTGCCTGTCTTCAATCTTGCGGCAGCAGGCAAATATGGAGGAGAGCATCTTGAGGATGCCACTGGATGATTCTTGGGCAGGTGGAGATCCAGGAGGAGCAGCTGCAGATCTAGTGACATCATGAGCTTGCTTTGATCTCCTCTCCACTGGTGGAGAGGACGGGGCAATTGGATCCGGGGGGAGAGTGTACTCAGTGGGTTTTTGCGGCTTCAACCCCGCATGATTGACATCCTTGACGAACTCGAGTCCTGTCACTTTGTCAATCATGTACATGATATACGGTGGATATCCACATGACCTATTGGGGGTGATTGAGATGTTCACGATGTCGTTATAGATATACTCAAAAACATTGAACGGTCTCCTTCCACTAATGACCTTCATGAGAGTCCTCAAGGTCCCTTGTATAGTTCCCGCATCTCCATCCTTCGGAGCTATAGTCTTTCTCAAGACTCTATTGAGGACCACAAAGAAGGGCTTCAGATATTTGATGGTGGGAGGAACATATGGCATCCTTGTGTCATAGAGAAACTCAAGCTCTTCCTTCTCCAGGTGTTTCAGATTATGGATGACCAGTTCATGATCCAAAGTGTGTTGGAGGTGAAGAATCCTAGCAAATTCATCATAAGTGACACTATACTTTCAACCATGAGTCATCCAAGTAAGACTGTCTCCATCACCACGAGCAAAGTAGAGAGTGGAGTAAAACTGGGTAATGACTTCATTGTTCCAGTCATACTCAAAGGATAGCAGGTCCGTCAGACCGTGCTCTCTAAGGCCTCCACCATCTCACGAAAGGCAGGATACCTCTTCGACTTCAGGTATCCAACATTTAGCCATTGACTCTCTACTACAGGATTCTTCATCTTCATGTACACATGCTCGTAGTAGTCTGCATGGAAGTTGCTCCAGAACCTTGGATCAGAACATTGTTTAGGTCGGTCATACACTTCAATCTTCCTGAAGTTATCAGCTAGCTCACCCCCTTTTCCAGTGAAATCCTCACTTGAAGGCTGCCTGTTGCTGTGAATAGGGTTTTTCATCTTCAAGGGCCCAAGGGGACCACTAGCATGTCCCTTCCCTTTATTGAGAACTCTTTTTGACCCTGACGAGCCCTCAGCAGCATCTTTCCTTTGAGGCTTTTTGACAATGACTTTCCTCTTCTTAGGTAGATTGTCGTCGGAGGGTGGAGAGTGAGCATTGACATCATGTCTCTTCTTCATAACTCTCTCCTTGGCCCTCCTCACTTTCTCACGTTGAACGTCTTCATCAATTTGAAAAGAGCTATCATCCGAGCCTGAAGACATTGTGCCTGATAAGGAGTTCACGGATTAGATAAGAATGAATCAAGGATTCAAGGTAATGTAGGGATTCAGATGACAGGGACCGGACTAGTCCGCACCTGAAAACCGGACTAGTCCACCCCGGCATAAGAACCCTAGCATTTTGATCAAAAAATCTATCTAAGGATGCAAAAGAGTAGAAAAGTGGTGGGAATACATCTCTAAGGCCAATGTATACCCTTGCAATCAAAGGAAACAAGCTAGAAGGAGGAAAGTTGAGAATTTGGTTTTGGGGAGAAATTTACCAAGATTTGAAGATCCGCGTTGAAGAAGTAGAAATCAGTCCGGATGAATCCGGAGGAGGGAATCCACTTGTCAAGGGGAGGATTTCCCACGGAGAAAATCTCGATTTTGAGGGTTCAACCCGAAAATCACTTTGGGGGCTAGGGTTTGGAAGAGGAGAGGGAGAGCAAGTCTAATGAGGGGTGAGGGAGAGGTCTGGGCCAGCCAAGGGCTTATATATGCGATGGACCGGACTAGTCCGGTCTATGTGGCGGACTAGTCCGAGCCCCTTGAAATGACCTAACCAGTTTCGTCTGTCCGGACTAGTCCGGTTGAAAATCGGACTAGTCCGTTTCCAACAGACCTGATAAATATATAGATGATTAATAGTGATCCAAGCACAATAATTTTGCAAATAGTCTTGGTGATTACGACCAGTAGGCAATCAGCAATCAAACAATGGTCATAATCCACAAGATTTCTTCATTAAAATAGTTTTCTGAGTAGAAAAGGAGAAGAGGAGCATTTTTAACAATACAAATGAACATTTTAAGTTGCAACCAGGTATGCAATGTTTCAAGCCACATTTCGAGAGTCAAGAATGTGTAGCTCATTTCTTAGTTCACAAAACCTTTTCTCATCTAATGGTTTGGTAAAAATATCCGCAAGTTGTTTTTCAGTCCTAACATGTAAAATAGCAATGTCACCTTTTAATGAATGATCTCTAAGAAAGTGATGACGGATATCTATGTGCTTAGTTCTTGAGTGCTCTACAGGGTTGTGTGCAATTTTTATAGCACTTTCATTATCGAATAGAAGCGGGATATGACTTAGATTGTAGCCGTAGTCCCTAAGAGTCTGTCGCATCCAAAGTAGTTGCGCACAACAACTACCGGCTGCAACATACTTGTCACACCCGGTTTTTCCGAAGAACAACCAAGTGAATGTCACATGTATGCCAGGATCATTTTCTCATACATGTGATGACAAATAGTGAAGCATCATTTATTACAAGCCAGGTGTCGAATATAAATAAGTCTTACATAGCGAATGTCTCGATGGACAATAATAAGTTCATCACAAGTAAATAGACTAGCAGCGGAAAATTATTCTTGTGGGCTCCGTTACAGGCATTGCCCGGGGGTCTCCATGAACCTAGAAACCTTCTTCGGGTCCAAAGTCTTGGTCATTATACACCACCTCATTATCTTGACCTGAGCAGCAATATAAACCAACAAATATGCAAGGTTGAGTACCGATGGTACTCAGCAAGTGTGGGAAAGTTATGTCAAGCATGGCTAGAACAAGGGGAGGTTGAACTCATGGTTAAAGCACTACACAATTAATACCTATCACCTTAGCTTATTAAGCACCTACATTACTACACAGGTGAAATGGTCCCAATCTCCCATCCCATCATCATAATCAAATAACCATAACATCATTTCCAATGTTAAGCTCCCCGCTTAACATCCACAACTTCCAAAACCATCACTCCTCTAATCATGAATAAGTCCAAGCCGCTCTTGACCGTGAGCACGGCTGTCATGATAGTTTTGACTCTGCAGAGTTTGTACCACTGTACCCACATATAGTGATTTCATCCCCCGTTGCCGGGTGGACTAAAAGAACCTCCATTATGCCAGTGGCCGCGAACCACATTCACACTTCCTAGGTGTGTAGCCAGGAGATCACTACGAAGCCTTTACAAAGGGATTCCCGATGAGTGTGGGCCCACTGAGGTTTCACCCCTAACAGCATACAAGAGGCTCCAACCCCGCTGCAGTGGCCCCCTCTTGAGCCTTGCGTTTCATATGGTAGTCCAGCTGACACCTATTCCCCGCACCATCCAACACACCCATACTATGCCGGGGATACACCTAATTAATTGGCTAAGCTGCCCCATCTCAGCATGTGGTTGGCACGGTAAAGCCAGGTTACATGCTCCATGAACCGGTCCTTAGGATCCAGGCAAGTACTAAACACAAACCCGAGTCTCGTGCACCCAGCACACAACCAAAACATCCAAACTTGCCTTGATCCATAACTCACAATATCTCATTCAAGAGTATGGTAAAATAAACTGATGATCTCATATCCCAAATATCCTATTCTAAGCATGGCTAAGCATATGCATATTAATAAATGACATGATAAAATAAATCCCAACCCAAGCTACAAGGAAACAAGGTAATGCAATTCTATGGAAACTTCCTAGCATGGGTTTCATATTTCAATTGACAATGCAAATAATTCTAGCTACACATCCTAGCATAGGATCAAAGTGGTCAAGGACACTTGCCTCCTTCCTGCTGCTCTTGGAATGGGTAGTCCTGATCTTGGAAAGGAAGAGCTTGCTCTGGAGCAGGTTCTACATCATACCATCACACATAGCAAAAGAAAAACAACAATTCATAAGACATAGTTCACACTTCCACTTCAAACAAACCACACATTCACATTTATGAAAGTCATTCACAATTATATGTGTTGTGGTTACTCTATGTGTGTTGATCTTTGGCTTACATTTACTTTTAACCATGTGTATATGATTCCTACTTTTGTATTCACATTTATGCTTACATACTATATATATGAGTTTCCAATTTAAATAAATTCCTTATATTTAATTACTACACCTTTTAGCTACCAAGTATGCATGAAAGGTATTTTCCTACTCCATATGTGTCTTCAGAATTTCTACCAACACTAAACTGAATTCTTTGGATTTTAGAAACTTCATTTATCATTTACTAGTTGCTATATTTTCAGATTTATTTCCTATGCCTAAATGTGAACTTTATTATGAAAATAACAAGACACATCATCTAAACAGAATAGATTCTGATCTAAAATATTTAATAATATATTTTTGACCTTTTCCTCTGATGTAAACTATTTTACATTTATTTTCCCTATTTTCAGAACTATTCTTTACTTAAAATGTGTCCCTATAACTAATAAATGTGAATAATAAATTAAACAGATTCATTTCAGCCCAAAAATATATTTTTATCTCACTCCAAAGTTTTCTAAGTATTGAGAAAGTTTTTAATTAAATTTTGACAATATGTTTGTCCCACTTTATAAATTTTAAATACTAGCCACCTATTCAATTTCCTATATTAAATATCAAACAGGGTTAAAAAGGTAAACTCACCCCCCTACTGGGTCTATAATATTATTTTAACAATTTTCAGGGGTCTAGCTACTCATAACAGAGGAGTTTTTCCTAATTTTTATTAAGTCCAGGGGCTAAAACTGATTTCTAAATGAATTTACATGGTTTTCTGAAGTTCCAGGGGCTAGATCAGAAGTTTCCGGGGCTAGCTCTTATTTCCCGAGAACCCCAGGGGGTAGCACGTAAGAATTTCAGTCTTTATAACGCGGGGCTGACGTGGACCGTCCGATTTAAAACAGACGGCTGAGATTATAACGCCAAACCGGTACGCGGGGATTTAAAGTCTACCGTGCGATTTAAAATAGGCGGCGCACAGGCGGCCACGTCGCTCTAACCGAGCGCGGGCGGCGCTGCCCGGCGGCGCACGGGGCGGGAAGCGGCGATCTCGCCGGAGATTTTCGGATCTTCGAGAATTCTTCCTAGAACTGTGATTTTATGGCATAGATCGGTGGAGGGGAGGTCGGGGATCTCACCTCAATGGTTTTCTTGAGCTCGGAGGTCCTGGAAAACGATCGGCGACGAGGTCCGAAGCGAAACCACGGCGAGGCTCGTCGGCGCTGTGTTTGAACCGCAAGTCACCGAGTTTTCTGCACCTGCAGGGTTCCCCGGAGGCGGTGGATCAAGACCAGCGAGTTAGATCGGAATTTCCGAGCGTAGATCGGCCAGAATTCGCCGGAGAAGGCTCGGGTTCTCACCGGAGTAAAAATAACAGATCGCGTGAGAAAAACGGGACGAGGCCGGGGTTTTTATAGACGGGGGAAGGGCGGCGTTCGGTTGTGATCGAGTTTGCATCGCCCACGAGCAAAATTCGGCTGGGATACGCAGAAATCCGTGTCGGTTTGGATTCGGGGTGAGAGAGAGTCCGGCCGATCGCGGGCGCGGGCGCGAGGTAGAAGAAGGGCTGGCGGGCCCCGCCTGTCAGTGGGAAGAAGAGGGCGCGCGCGGCTGCGGGCTGGCGCGGGTGCTGGGTGGGCCGGCTGGTGGGTTTCGGCCCACTGGCCGGTTTTTTTCTGTTTTCCTTTTTCTTTTTATATTTCTTTTCTGTTTTGAGTTTAAATTGAATTCCAGTTTGAATTTAAATTGTTGCAAAACATGCAACACATCCAAAAAAATTTAAATTCCCCTCTTAACATGATTTTGGGGTGTTACAGCTCTACCCCCCTTAAAAGAAATCTCGTCCTCGAGATTGGTGGTTCTAAGAAAACAATTCCGGAAATTGTGCCATGAGCTCATCTTCCCGTTCCTAGGTGGCTTCCTCTTCTGAGTGATGCTTCCACTGCACCTTGCACATCCGGATTCTTTTATTTCTGGTGAGGCGTTCCATTGTCTCCAAAATCTTGTATGGTTGCTCGACATAAGACAATTCCTCAGCTACGTCCACTTCATTCATGGGTAACACCTCTTCAGGCGTCCTCAGGCATTTCTTGAGTTGTGACACATGGAATACATCGTACACATCCGATAGGCGAGCCGGTAACTCTAGTTGATACGCCACTTCGCCTTTCCTTTCCAAAACTTGAAAGGGTCCGATGTATCGAGGTGACAACTTCTCTTTCACCTTGAACCGACGAAGTCCTCTGATAGGGGACACCTTGAGATAGACATAGTCTCCCACGTTGAAAACGAGCTCTCTTCTTCGTACATCGGCATAGCTCTTTTGGCGTGTCTGTGCTATCCTCAAATTGTTGCGAATTTCCCTCACCTTTGCCTCAGCTTCTTGTAGTACTTCCGGACCAAACACTTTGCTTTCCCCCGTTTGGTTACAAGGGGAGTTCTGCACTTCCTCCCGTACAATGCTTCAAACGGTGACATCTTCATACTTGCTTGATAGCTGTTGTTATAGGAAAACTCCACATATGGTAAGTTCTTATCCCAACTCCGATTGTTTTTGAGTGCACATGCCCTCAGCATATCTTCAAGAATCTGATTGGTTCTTTCCGTCTGCCCATCAGTTTGGGGATGATAGGCAGAACTAAAGTTCAGATGGGTTCCCATGGTTTCGTGCAACTTCTGCTAGAACCTTGAGGTGAACTGTGTCCCTCGATCCGACACAATCTTCTTCGGCACTCTATGGTAACACACGATCCTTGACATGTACAACTCTGCCAATTTGGATCCGTTGTAGCTTTCTTTCACGGGGATGAAATGAGCTACCTTGGTTAGCCTGTCAATGATAACCCATATCGAATCATATCCTGATTGAATCCTAGGCAATCCCACGATGAAATCCATGCCGATCTCTTCCCATTTCCATTCAGGCACTTTGAGAGGTTGCAATAATCCCGCGGGTCGTTGATGTTTTGCTTTCACCAACTGACATGTGTCACATAGAGCAACATGTTCCGCGACATCTCGCTTCATGCCATACCACCAATACCTGCTCTTGAGGTCCTGGTACATCTTCGTACTCCCAGGATGAATGTAATAGTCAGAATCATGAGCCTCCTTCAAAATCAATTCACGAATCTCCTTTACTTCTGGCACACAGATTCTTTTCCCGTGCCACACCGTTCCTTGTTCATCCTCTCTAAAACCAGGAGCTTTATTTTCCTTGATGAGTTGTCTGATCTATTGTATCTTCTTGTCTTTCTTTTGACCCTCGCGGATATCTCGCTCTAGTGTGGAGTCCACTTCCACGGTGATGGCTTCACCACTATTCAAAAGGCATAGATTGAGTCTTATAACCTCGTTCTTCAATTCTGCAGGCATGTCCTTCAAGCTCAACTTATTGACCTGCACTTTTCGACTTAAAGCATCGGCCACGACGTTTGCTTTCCCAGGATGATAGTTGATGCCTACATCAAAGTCATTGATTAGCTCTAACCATCTCCTTTGTCTGAGGTTGAGGTCTGGCTGTGTGAATATGTACTTCAAACTCTTATGATCCGTATATATCTCTGTCGTCTTCCCCATCAAATAGTGCCACCAAATTTTCAACGCATGTACCACCGCGGCTAGTTCTAGGTCATGTGTAGGATAGTTCTTCTCGTGCTTCCGAAGCTGTCGGGATGCATATGCCACGACATGCCCTTATTGCATGAGAACACATCCCAACCCGTTTCCAGAGGCATCGCAGTACACCGTAATGTTCTTCTGCATATCTAGCATAACTAGCACTGGGGCTGTCGTCAATCTTTTCTTTAACTCCTGAATACTCGTCTCGCACTGCGGCGTCCATGTGAATGTTATTCCCTTCTCCAACAGTTCGGTGAGGGGTCTCGAGATTTTAGAGAATCCCTCAATAAACCGTCGACAGTATCCAGCCAATCCCAAGAAGCTTCGAACTTCCCCGACATTTTCAGGGGTCTTCCACTTCTGTATATCCTCGATTTTGGCAGGATCCACGGAGATTCCTCCCTCCGAGATTATATGTCCTAAGAAGGGAACTCTCTTCAGCCAAAACTGACACTTGCTCAACTTGGCATATAGTTGGTGTTCTCTCAGCCTTTGCAACACCAACCTTAGATGTTTCTCATGTTCTTCTTCATCTTTGGAGAAGACGAGAATGTCATCTATGAAAACCATCATAAATTTGTCCAGATATTCCATGAATACCTTGTTCATGAGATACATGAAGTACGCCGTGGCATTAGTTAGCCCGAAAGGCATGACAGTATATTCATACAGTCCGTACCGAGATACGAAAGCTGTCTTGGGAATATCAGATTGCCTTATCTTGAGTTGGTGGTATCCCGTCCTGAGATCAATCTTCGAGAACACACAAGCTCCCCTCAACTGATCAAACAAGTCTTCAATGCGGGGTAATGGGTACTTGTTCTTGATGGTTAATTCATTCAAGGCACGGTAATCCACGCATAACCTTTGGGTTCCGTCCTTTTTGGGCACAAATATCACCGGACCTCCCCATGGTGAGGAACTGAGGCGAATATACCCCTTCTCCGTCAATTCTCTCAAATGATCCTTGAGTTCTCCCAGCTGCTTGGAGTCCATCCGATAAGGTCTCTTGTATATCTGGGCTGTTCCAGGCACTAGCTCAATTGCGAATTCCACTTCACGATCGGGAGGCATACCTGGCAACTCCTCCGGAAAAACATCTGGATATTCCCTGATGGTCCTGATCTCCTCCACTTTCACCTCAACTTGATTTAGTTTAATGTCCCTCCTAGGCTCTTGTATTGTTATAAACTTTACTCTTGTGCTACTAGGGTGCGTTAGTTCCACCGTTCTGTTCGAACAATGGATGATTCCTTTATGTTTGGTCAACCAATCCATACCCAAAATAATATCTATCCCTTGTGACTCTATCACTATGAGGTTAGCAGTAAATTCTACCTCATTAATGTCTAGGTTCACTTTGGGACACACTTGTCTTGTCCTTATTTCTCCACCTGGAGAGTTTACTGCTAGCATATGGTTCATTTGTGTTGTTGCTAGATCATGCTTCTTAACAAACCCTTGGGCAATGAACGAGTGGGTAGCACCAGAATCAAACAGCAGGGTTGCAATGTGTAACTTGGCAGGAAACTTACCAACTACCACGTCGGGTGCCTCTTGTGCTTCCTCCATAGTGACGTGGTTCACCCGTCCTCTCATTACATTCTGCTGTTGTGGCTGCGTGGGCTTCTTCTTTGGGCACTTATGGGCGTAGTGCCCCACTTCACCACAGCTAAAACATTGCACCCCAACCTTAGGTGCCTGGCCTTTGTTGTCTTGGGGTTGGTTTGGGGGTCCTTGCACTGCTGGTCGAGGTGGATATGCGGGGCGAGGTAGCTGTACAAACTGACGTTGTGGCTGTGCTGGTGCTGCGGGAGGCCTGTAGTTCGGGTTGTACCCTCTTGGTGCTGAGTAGGGTACCGCAGCACGGTTCGTCTGCCCTGCAGGTTGCTGCATCAGACGTGGGCGGGTGTTGCTCCCTGAGGCTTGATGTGACCATCCAGCCTTCCTCTTATTCTCATTTTCCAAGGCCTTTAGCTTCCTTTCTACCACAAATGCTCTGTCCACCATCTTTTGGAAGCTTTCATACTCATTTGAGGACATTGCACACTGCATTTCTGCGGTAAGTCCCTCCACGAAACAATCTTGTTTCTGCTCATCAGTCTCTATGTCCCGTGGGGCATAACGGGATAGTTCAGTAAATTTAGTGAGGTATTCCCTCACCGTCATGTTTCCCTGCTGCAGTCCCAAAAACTCCTTCCTCTTGTTTTTGAGTTCACCTCTTGGGATGTAATGGTTGCGGAAACTACGCTTGAACTCCTCCCAAGTGATGTTCTCAGGGTCATGATGGGCGGCCACGTAGGTGGTCCACCAATCAGCAGCAGGTCCATGAAATTGATGAGAGGAAAACAGCACCCTCTCATACCCTTGGCACTGTATGATCCTCATCTTGCTTTCAATGGTCTTTAGCCAATCATCTGCCTCCAGAGGTTCAGCAGCACTTGCAAACTTTGGAGGTTGAGTTCCTAGAAACTCACTCAACCTTGGTTGGCGTGGTGCAGCTTGTGGGGGTGGAACTTGATGCAAGTTGGCCACCACTTGAGTCAAGTTCTGGATGAGCTGATTTTGATTCTCCAGCATTTGGTGGAGGGGATCAACTCCTTCACGGCGACCACCCCTGTCCTGGCCTCCAGAAAGATGAGGGTTGCAGGCCTCATCATTGTTGTTGGCGGGGTTGGCAGCACGACCTTTTCCTCTTCCGGCCATCTAGCATGATCAACCAAATGTTAATTTAAAGTATTACGTATTATCTTACTACTTTCGCTTGTTTGTACTTTGAACTGTTGAAGCTTTGTTATACTTTTCTGAGGTTCCATATCTCACACAAAAATAAATGCAATATTATTTCATGTGGGTTCACACACCAAAGCAAGACAATCTGAAGACGAGGCTGTGGACAATTGATCATGGCTTCCACAACTCACATCACACACCAATCATTAACACACCATTAACTAACGTAACGACTCGACTACTTGACATCCTTCTGTTTTAAGGAAAAGGCTCTACGCTACTCGTTTTCTTGTGCTGGCTCCTCGGGATCTTCCTCGTCATTTCGGCTGCCTTCTGACTCTGCTTTGGGTGGGGAGGCTGCTGGTGGAGAAGTGCGACGACGCCTTATCGCCCGGCGATCTGGGGAGTCAGGAGTCCATGTATCATTCACGGTGACACACAGTTCATTCCCATCTCCTCTTTCTCTCGCCCTCAAGCAGGCTCGCAGCAACGCCTCCGTTTCCTTCAGGGTGTCCCGAACATCCTGAAGCTCTTGCTGACACTCCTGTAGTCGAGTGCTGAGCATAGCAGCATCCTCCAAGCACAGGTCCATGTGCTCATGGGAAGTCCCTTGCTGCACTGGTGGGTACTTGTACTCCGTGGTACCACTCTCACGCTGGAGGACATACAGGTACTCAGTTCTGTCCAGGTGGCGACGATAGATGTGACTCTGGCAGGTGATGGCCTCCCAGGTGACATCCTTCTCCGCATCGACCTGTGTCGCTCGACAAGCTGGAGAGCGGTGGATCTTAAGCAGCTGATTTTCGTGTATGATCCTCATCTCTGAACTCCAGTCTTCCCTCTTCTCACGGATGGTTATAGTGGATGATTAGCTTGCCCGTATTGCTGGCAGCTTCGAGCATACGTCGAAGACGGCACAACAAGCCTCCTACTGCCAATCCGTAGGAAAGGTACGTCACCGGACGGCTCTCCTCTCTTTCGGCAAGGGCAACTACGGGAACTCTCCCTCCTGTGGACTTGCGAGCGGTGCGAATCATGCGAACCATCTAAAACAAAAAGCATTTAAACTTAGGTTAGATAAACTTTTTAACCAAAATCCTATTTTGAATGAAAATTGGGGTAAGATGAAAAAAGTGACTCATTAAATAACACTTTTCAACACACACCTTATAAAAATAGTTTTTAAGAAAATAGGGTCCTTAAATACGTCCCTTTCTACCTAGGTCCACGTTCCTATGGGCAACCTTGGCTCTGATACCACTTCTGTCACACCCGGTTTTTCCGAAGAACAACCAAGTGAATGTCACATGTATGCCAAGATCATTTTCTCATACATGTGATGACAAATAGTGAAGCATCATTTATTACAAGCCAGGTGTCGAATATAAATAAGTCTTACATAGCGAATGTCTCGATGGACAATAATAAGTTCATCACAAGTAAATAGACTAGCAGCGGAAAATTATTCTTGTGGGCTCCGTTACAGGCGTTGCCCGGGGGTCTCCATGAACCTAGAAACCTTCTTCGGGTCCAAAGTCTTGGTCATTATACACTACCTCATTATCTTGACCTGGGCAGCAATATAAACCAACAAATATGCAAGGTTGAGTACCGATGGTACTCAGCAAGTGTGGGAAAGTTATGTCATGCATGGCTAGAACAAGGGGAGGTTAAACTCATGGTTAAAGCACTACGCAATTAATACCTATCACCTTAGCTTATTAAGCACCTACATTACTACACAGGTGAAATGGTCCCAATCTCCCATCCCATCATCATAATCAAATAACCATAACATCATTTCCAATGTTAAGCTCCCCGCGTAACATCCACAACTTCCAAAACCATCACTCCTCTAATCATGAATAAGTCCAAGCCGCTCTTGACCGTGAGCACGGCTGTCATGATAGTTTTGACTCTGCAGAGTTTGTACCACTGTACCCACATGTAGTGATTTCATCCCCCGTTGCCGGGTGGACTAAAAGAACCTCCATTATGCCAGTGGCCGCGAACCACATTCACACTTCCCAGGTGTGTAGCCAGGAGATCACTACGAAGCCTTTACAAAGGGATTCCCGACGAGTGTGGGCCCACTGAGGTTTCACCCCTAACAGCATACAAGAGGCGCCAACCCCGCTGCAGTGGCCCCCTCTTGAGCCTTGCGATTCATATGGTAGTCCAGCTGACACCTATTCCCCGCACCATCCAACACACCCATACTACGCCGGGGATACACCTAATTAATTGGCCAACCTGCCCCATCTCAGCTTGTGGTTGGCACGGTAAAGCCAGGTTACATGCTCCATGAACCGGTCCTTAGGATCTAGGCAAGTACTAAACACAAACCCGAGTCTCGTGCACCCAGCACACAACCAAAACATCCAAACTTGCCTTGATCCATAACTCACAATATCTCATTCAAGAGTATGGTAAAATAAACTGATGATCTCATATCCCAAATATCCTATTCTAAGCATGGCTAAGCATATGCATAATAATAAATGACATGATAAAATAAATCCCAACCCAAGCTACAAGGAAACAAGGTAATGCAATTCTATGGAAACTTCCTAGCATGGGTTTCATATTTCAATTGACAATGCAAATAATTCTAGCTACACATCCTAGCATAGGATCAAAGTGGTCAAGGACACTTGCCTCCTTCCTGCTGCTCTTGGAATGGGTAGTCCTGATCTTGGAAAGGAAGAACTTGCTCTGGAGCAGGTTCTACATCATGCCATCACACATAGCAAAAAAACAACAACAATCCATAAGACATAGTTCACACTTCCACTTCAAACAAATCACACATTCACATTTATGAAAGTCATTCACAATTATATGTGTTGTGGTTACTCTAGGTGTGTTGATCTTTGGCTTACATGTACTTTTAACCATGTGTATATGATTCCTACTTTTGTATTCACATTTATGCTTACATACCATATATATGAGTTTCCAATTTAAATAAATTCCTTATATTTAATTACTACACCTTTTAGCTACCAAGTATGCATGAAAGGTATTTTCCTACTCCATAGGTGTCTTCAGAATTTCTACCAACACTAAACTGAATTCTTTGGATTTTAGAAACTTCATTTATCATTTACTAGTTGCTATATTTTCAGATTTATTTCCTATGCCTAAATGTGAACTTTATTATGAAAATAACAAGACACATCATCTAAACAGAATAGGTTCTGATCTAAAATATTTAATAATATATTTTTGACCTTTTCCTCTGATGTAAACTATTTTACATTTATTTTCCCTATTTTCAGAACTATTCTTTACTTATAAATGTGTCCCTATAACTAATAAATGTTAATAATAAATTAAACAGATTCCTTTCAGCCCAAAAATATATTTTTATCTCACTCCAAAGTTTTCTAAGTACTGAGAAAGTTTTTAATTAAATTTTGACAATATGTTTGTCCCACTTTTTAAATTTTAAATACTAGCCACCTATTCAATTTCCTAAATTAAATATCAAACAGGGTTAAAAAGGTAAACTCACCCCCTACAGGGTCTATAATATTATTTTAACAATTTTCAGGGGTCTAGCTACTCATAACAGAGGAGTTTTTCCTAATTTTTATTAAGTCCAGGGGCTAAAACTGATTTCTAAATGAATTTACATGATTTTCTGAAGTTCCAGGGGCTAGATCAGAAGTTTCCGGGGCTAGCTCTTATTTCCCGAGAACCCCAAGGGGTAGCACGTAAGAATTCCAGTCTTTATAACGCGGGGCTGACGTGGACCGTCTGATTTAAAACAGACGGCTGAGATTATAACGCCGAACCGGTACGCGGGGATTTAAAGTCTACCGTGCGATTTAAAATAGACGGCGCACAGGCGGCCACGTCGCTCTAACCGAGCGCGGGCGGCGCTGCCCGGCGACGCACGGTGGCGGGAAGCGGCGATCTCGCCGGAGATTTTTGGATCTTCGAGAATTCTTCCTAGAACTGTGATTTAATGGCATA
The DNA here is from genome assembly GCA_030760725.1 of Neostapfia colusana. Classification (NCBI taxonomy): domain Eukaryota; kingdom Viridiplantae; phylum Streptophyta; class Magnoliopsida; order Poales; family Poaceae; genus Neostapfia; species Neostapfia colusana. The sequence continues at coordinate 28,920,873 of JASWHV010000005.1, read as the reverse complement.
GATCGGTGGAGGGGAGGTCGGGGATCTCACCTCGGGGGTTTTCTTGAGCTCGGAGGTCCTGGAAAACGATCGGCGACGAGGTCTGAAGCGAAACCACGGCGAGGCTCGTCGGCGCTGTGTTTGAACCGCAAGTCACCGAGTTTTCTGAACCTGCAGGGTTCCCCGGAGGCGGTGGATCGAGACCAGTGAGTTATATCAGAATTTCCGAGCGTAGATCGGCCAGAATTCGCGGGAGAAGGCTCGGGTTCTCACCGGAGTAAAAACAGCAGATCGCGTGAGAAAAACGGGACGAGGCCGGGGTTTTTATAGACGGGGGAAGGGCGGCGTTCGGTTGTGATCGAGTTTGCGTCGCCCACGAGCAAAATTCGGCTGGGATATGCAGAAATCCGGGTCGGTTTGGATTCGGGGTGAGAGAGAGTCCGGCCGATCGCGGGCGCGAGGTAGAAGAAGGGCTGGCGGGCCTCGCCTGTCAGTGGGAAGAAGAGGGCGCGCGCGGCTGCGGGCTGGCGCGGGTGCTGGGTGGGCCGGCTGGTGGGTTTCGGCCCACTGGCCGGTTTTTTTTTCTGTTTTCCTTTTTCTTTTTATATTTCTTTTCTGTTTTGAGTTTAAATTGAATTCCAGTTTGAATTTAAATTGTTGCAAAACATGCAACATGTCCAAAAAAATTTTAAATTCCCCTCTTAACATGATTTTGGGGTGTTACAGCTCTACCCCCCTTAAAAGAAATCTTGTCCTCGAGATTGGTGGTTCTAAGAAAACAATTCCGGAAATTGTGCCTTGAGCTAATCTTCCCGTTCCCAGGTGGCTTCCTCTTCTGAGTGATGCTTCCACTGCACCTTGCACATCCGGATTCTTTTATTTCTGGTGAGGCGTTCCATTGTCTCCAAAATCTTGTATGGTTGCTCGGCATAAGACAAATCCTCAGCTACGTCCACTTCATTCATGGGTAACACCTCTTCAGGCGTCCTTAGGCATTTCTTGAGTTGTGACACATGGAATACATCGTGCACATCCGATAGGCGAGCCGGTAACTCTAGTTGATACGCCACTTCGCCTTTCCTTTCCAAAACTTGAAAGGGTCCGATGTATCGAGGTGACAACTTCCCTTTCACCTTGAACCGATGAAGTCCTCTGATAGGGGACACCTTGAGATAGACATAGTCTCCCACGTTGAAAACGAGCTCTCTTCTTCGTACATCGGCATAGCTCTTTTGGCGTGTCCGTGCTATCCTAAAATTGTTGCAAATTTCCCTCACCTTTGCCTCAGCTTCTTGTAGTACTTCCGGACCAAACACTTTGCTTTCCCCCGTTTGGTTCCAAAATAGGGGAGTTCTGCACTTCCTCCCGTACAAGGCTTCAAACGGTGACATCTTCATACTATCTTGATAGCTGTTGTTATAGGAAAACTCCGCATACGGTAAGTTCTTATCCCAACTCCGATTGTTTTTGAATGCACATGCCCTCAGCATATCTTCAAGAATCTGATTGGTTCTTTCCATCAGCCCATCAGTTTGGGATGATAGGCAGAACTAAAGTTCAGATGGGTTCCCATGGTTTCGTGCAACTTCTGCCAGAACTTTGAGGTGAACTGTGTCCCTCGATCTGACACAATCTTCTTTGGCACTCTATGGTAACACACGATCCTTGACATGTACAACTCTGCCAATTTGGATCCGCTGTAGCTTTCTTTCACGGGATGAAATGAGCTACCTTGGTTAGCCTGTCAATGATGACCCATATCGAATCATATCCTGATTGAATCCTAGGCAATTCCACGATGAAATCCATGCCGATCTCTTCCCATTTCCATTCAGGCACTTTGAGAGGTTGCAATAATCCCGCGGGTCGTTGATGTTCTGCTTTCACCAACTGACATGTGTCACATAGAGCAACATGTTCCGCGACATCTCGCTTCATGCCATACCACCAATACCTGCTCTTGAGGTCCTGGTACATCTTCGTACTCCCAGGATGAATGGAATAGTCAGAATCATGAGCCTCCTTCAAAATCAATTCACGGATCTCCTTTACTTCTGGCACACAGATTCTTTTCTCGTGCCACACCGTTCCTTGTTCATCCTCTCTAAAACCAGGAGCTTTATTTTCCTTGATGAGTTGTCTGATCTCTTGTATCTTCTCGTCTTTCTTTTGACCCTCGTGGATATCTCGCTCTAGTGTGGAGTCCACTTCCACGGTGATGGCTTCACCACTACTCACAAGGCATAGATTGAGTTTTATAACCTCGTTCTTCAATTCTGCAGGCATGTCCTTCAAGCTCAACTTATTGACCTGCACTTTCCGACTTAAAGCATCGGCCACGACGTTTGCTTTCCCAGGATGATAGTTGATGCCCACATCAAAGTCATTGATTAGCTCTAACCATCTCCTTTGTCTGAGGTTGAGGTCTGGCCGTGTGAATATGTACTTCAAACTCTTATGATCCGTATATATCTCGGTCCTCTTCCCCATCAAATAGTGCCGCCAAATTTTCAACGCATTTACCACTGCGGCTAGTTCTAGGTCATGTGTAGGATAGTTCTTCTCGTGCTTCCGAAGCTGTCGGATGCATATGCCACGACATGCCCTTCTTGCATGAGAACACATCCCAACCCGTTTCCAGAGGCATCGTAGTACACCGTAAAGTTCTTCTGCATATCTGGCATAACTAGCACTGGGGCTGTCGTCAATCTTTTCTTTAACTCCTGAAAACTCATCTCGCACTGCGGCGTCCATGTGAATGTCATTCCCTTCTCCAACAGTTTGGTGAGGGGTCTCGAGATTTTAGAGAATCCCTCAATAAACCGTCGATAGTATCCAGCCAATCCCAAGAAGCTTCGAACTTCCCCGACATTTTCAGGGGTCTTCCACTTCTGTATATCCTCGATTTTGGCAGGATCCCCGGAGATTCCTCCCTCCGAGATTATATGTCCTAAGAAGGGAACTCTCTTCAGCCAAAACTCACACTTACTCAACTTGGCATATAGTTGGTGTTCTCTCAGCCTTTGCAACACCAACCTTAGATGTTTCTCATGTTCTTCTTCATCTTTGGAGAAGACGAGAATGTCATCTATGAAAACCATCACAAATTTGTCCAGATATTCCATGAATACCTTGTTCATGAGATACATTAAGTATGCCGGGGCATTAGTTAGCCCGAAAGGCATGACAGTATATTCATACAGTCCGTACCGAGATACGAAAGCTGTCTTGGGAATATCAGATTGCCTTATCTTGAGTTGGTGGTATCCCGACCTGGGATCAATCTTCGAGAACACACAAGCTCCCCTCAACTGATCAAACAAGTCTTCAATGCGGGGTAATGGGTACTTGTTCTTGATGGTTACTTCATTCAAGGCACGGTAATCCACGCATAACCTTTGGGTTCCATCCTTTTTGGGCACAAATATCACCGGAGCTCCCCATGGTGAGGAACTGGGGCGAATATACCCTTTCTCCGTCAATTCTGTCAAATGATCCTTGAGTTCTCCCAGCTGCTTGGAGTCCATCCGATAAGGTCTCTTGTATATCTGGGCTGTTCCAGGCACTAGCTCAATTGCGAATTCCACTTCACGATCGGGAGGCATACCTGGCAACTCCTCCGGAAAAACATCTGGATATTCCCTGATGGTCCTGATCTCCTCCACTTTCACCTCAACTTGATTTAGTTTAATGTCCCTCCTAGGCTCTTGTATTGTTATAAACTTCACTCTTGTGCCACTAGGGTGCGTTAGTTCCACCGTTCTGTTCGAACAATGGATGATTCCTTTATGTTTGGTCAACCAATCCATACCCAAAATAATATCTATCCCTTGTGACTCTATCACTATGAGGTTAGCAGTAAATACTACCCCATTAATGTCTAGGTTCACTTTGGGACACACTTGTCTTGTCCTTATTTCTCCACCTGGAGAGTTTACTGCTAGCATATGGTTCATTTGTGTTGTTGCTAGATCATGCTTCTTAACAAACCCTTGGGCAATGAACGAGTGGGTAGCACCAGAATCAAACAGCGGGGTTGCAATGTGTAAATTGGCAGGAAACTTACCAACTACCACGTCGGGTGCCTCTTGTGCTTCCTCCATAGTGACGTGGTTCTCCCGTCCTCTCATTACATTCTGCTGTTGTGGCTGCGTGGGCTTCTTCTTTGGGCACTTATGGGCGTAGTGCCCCACATCACCACAGCTAAAACATTGCACCCCAACCTTAGGTGCCTGGCCTTTGTTGTCTTGGGGTTGGTTTGGGGGTCCTTGCACTGCTGGTCTAGGTGGATATGCGGGGCGAGGTAGCTGTACAAACTGACGTTGTGGCTGTGCTGAAGCTGCGGGAGGCCTGTAGTTCGGGTTGTACCCTCTTGGTGCTGAGTAGGGTACCGCAGCACGGTTCATCGGCCCTGCAGGTTGCTGCATCAGACGTGGGCGGGTGTTGCTCCCTGAGGCTTGATGTGACCACCCGGCCTTCCTCTTATTCTCATTTTCCAAGGCCTTTAGCTTCCTTTCTACCACAAACGCTCTGTCCACCATATTTTGGAAGCTTTCATACTTATTTGAGGACATTGCACACTGCATTTCTGCGGTAAGTCCCTCCACAAAACAATCTTGTTTCTGCTCATCAGTCTCTATGTCCCGTGGGGCATAACGGGATAGTTGAGTAAATTTAGTGAGGTATTCCCTCACCGTCATGTTTCCCTGCTGCAGTTCCAAAAACTCCTTCCTCTTGTTTTTGAGTTCACCTCTTGGGATGTAATGGTTGCGGAAGCTACGCTTGAACTCCTCCCAAGTGATGTTCTCAGGGTCATGATGGGCGGCCACGTAGGCGGTCCACCAATCAGCAGCAGGTCCATGCAATTGATAAGAGGCAAACAGCACCCTCTCATACCCTTGGCACTATATGATCCTCATCTTGCTTTCAATGGTCTTTAGCCAATCATCTGCCTCCAGAGGTTCAGCAGCACATGCAAAATTTGGAGGTTGAGTTCCTAGAAACTCACTCAACCTTGGTTGGCGTGGTGCAGCTTGTGGGGTGGAACTTGATGCATGTTGGCCACCACTTGAGTCAAGTTCTGGATGAGCTGATTTTGATTCTCCAGCATTTGGTGGAGGGGATCAACTCCTTCACGGCGACCACCCCTGTCCTGGCCTCCAGAAAGATGAGGGTTGCAGGCCTCATCATTGTTGTTGGCGGGGTTGGCAGCGCGACCTTTTCCTCTTCCGGCCATCTAGCATGATCAACCAAATGTTAATTTAAAGTATTACGTATTATATTACTACTTTCGCTTGTTTGTACTTTGAAGTGTTGAAGCTTTGTTATACTTTTCTGAGGTTCCATATCTCACACAAAAATAAATGCAATATTATTTCATGAGGGTTCACACACCAAAGCAAGACAATCTGAAGACGAGGCTGTGGACAATTGCTCATGGCTTCCACAACTCACATCACACACCAAGCATTAACACACCATTAACTAACGTAACGACTCGACTACTCGACATCCTTCTGTTTTAAGGAAAAGGCTCTACGCTACTCGTTTTCTTGTGCTGGCTCCTCGGGATCTTCCTCGTCATTTCGGCTGCCTTCTGACTCTGCTTTGGGTGGGGAGGCTGCTGGTGGAGAAGTGTGACGACGCCTTATCGCCCGGCGATCTGGGGAGTCAGGAGTCCATGTATCATTCACGGTGACACACAGTTCATTCCCATCTCCTCTTTCTCTCGCCCTCAAGCAGGCTCGCAGCAACGCCTCCGTTTCCTTCAGGGTGTCCCGAACATCCTGAAGCTCTTGCTGACTCCTGTAGTCGAGTGCTGAGCATAGCAGCATCCTCCAAGCACAGGTCCATGTGCTCATGGGAAGTCCCTTGCTGCACTGGTGGGTACTTGTACTCCGTGGTACCACTCTCACGCTGGAGGACATACATGTACTCAGTTCTGTCCAGGTGGCGACGATAGATGTGACTCTGGCAGGTGATGGCCTCCCAGGTGACATCCTTCTCCGCATCGACCTGTGTCGCTCGACAAGCTGGAGAGCGGTGGATCTTAAGCAGCTGATTTTCGTGTATGATCCTCATCTCTGAACTCCATTCTTCCCTCTTCTCACGGATGGTTCTGGTGGAGTTATAGTGGATGATTAGCTTGCCCGTATTGCCGGCAGCTTCGAGCATACGTTGAAGACGGCGCAACAAGCCTCCTACTGCCAATCCGTAGGAAAGGTACGTCACCGGACGGCTCTCCTCTCTTTCGGCAAGGGCAACTACGGGAACTCCCCCTCCTGTGGACTTGCGAGCGGTGCGAATCTTGCGAACCATCTAAAACAAAAAGCATTTAAACTTAGGTTAGATAAACTTTTTAACCAAAATCCTATTTTGATTGAAAATTGGGGTAAGATGAAAAAAGTGACTCATTAAATAACACACACCTTATAAAAATAGTTTTTAAGAAAATAGGGTCCTTAAATACGTCCCTTTCTACCAAGGTCCACGTTCCTATGGGCAACCTTGGCTCTGATACCACTTCTGTCACACCCGGTTTTTCCGAAGAACAACCAAGTGAATGTCACATGTATGCCAAGATCATTTTCTCATACATGTGATGACAAATAGTGAAGCATCATTTATTACAAGCCAGGTGTCGAATATAAATAAGTCTTACATAGCGAATGTCTCGATGGACAATAATAAGTTCATCACAAGTAAATAGACTAGCAGCGGAAAATTATTCTTGTGGGCTCCGTTACAGGCGTTGCCCGGGGGTCTCCATGAACCTAGAAACCTTCTTCGGGTCCAAAGTCTTGGTCATTATACACCACCTCATTATCTTGACCTGGGCAGCAATATAAACCAACAAATATGCAAGGTTGAGTACCGATGGTACTCAGCAAGTGTGGGAAAGTTATGTCATGCATGGCTAGAACAAGGGGAGGTTAAACTCATGGTTAAAGCACTACGCAATTAATACCTATCACCTTAGCTTATTAAGCACCTACATTACTACACAGGTGAAATGGTCCCAATCTCCCATCCCATCATCATAATCAAATAACCATAACATCATTTCCAATGTTAAGCTCCCCGAGTAACATCCACAACTTCCAAAACCATCACTCCTCTAATCATGAATAAGTCCAAGCCGCTCTTGACCGTGAGCACGGCTGTCATGATAGTTTTGACTCTGCAGAGTTTGTACCACTGTACCCACATGTAGTGATTTCATCTCCCGTTGCCGGGTGGACTAAAAGAACCTCCATTATGCCAGTGGCCGCGAACCACATTCACACTTCCCAGGTGTGTAGCCAGGAGATCACTACGAAGCCTTTACAAAGGGATTCCCGACGAGTGTGGGCCCACTGAGGTTTCACCCCTAACAGCATACAAGAGGCGCCAACCCCGCTGCAGTGGCCCCCTCTTGAGCCTTGCGGTTCATATGGTAGTCCAGCTGACACCTATTCCCCGCACCATCCAACACACCCATACTACGCCGGGGATACACCTAATTAATTGGCCAAGCTGCCCCATCTCAGCATGTGGTTGGCACGGTAAAGCCAGGTTACATGCTCCATGAACCGGTCCTTAGGATCCAGGCAAGTACTAAACACAAACTCGAGTCTCGTGCACCCAGCACACAACCAAAACATCCAAACTTGCCTTGATCCATAACTCACAATATCTCATTCAAGAGTATGGTAAAATAAACTAATGATCTCATATCCCAAATATCCCATTCTAAGCATGGCTAAGCATATGCATAATAATAAATGACATGATAAAATAAATCCCAACCCAAGCTACAAGGAAACAAGGTAATGCAATTCTATGGAAACTTCCTAGCATGGGTTTCATATTTCAATTAACAATGCAAATAATTCTAGCTACACATCCTAGCATAGGATCAAAGTGGTCAAGGACACTTGCCTCCTTCCCGCTGCTCTTGGAATGGGTAGTCCTGATCTTGGAAAGGAAGAACTTGCTCTGGAGCAGGTTCTACATCATACCATCACACATAGCAAAAGAAAAATAACAATCCATAAGACATAGTTCACACTTCCACTTCAAACAAATCACACATTCACATTTATGAAAGTCATTCACAATTATATGTGTTCACACTTCCACTTCAAACAAATCACACATTCACATTTATGAAAGTCCAATCCATAAGACATAGTTCATACTTCCACTCCAAGTATGCATGAAAGTTATTTTCCTACTCCATATGTGTCTTCAGAATTTCTACCAACCCTAAACTGAATTCTTTGGATTTTAGAAACTTCATTTATCATTTACTAGTTGCTATATTTTCAGATTTATTTCCTATGCCTAAATGTGAACTTTATTATGAAAATAACAAGACACATCATCTAAACAGAATAGGTTCTGATCTAAAATATTTAATAATATATTTTTGACCTTTTCCTCTGATGTAAACTATTTTACATTTATTTTCCCTATTTTCAGAACTATTCTTTAATTAAAATGTGTCCCTATAACTAATAAATGTGAATAATAAATTAAACAGATTCATTTCAGCCCAAAAATATATTTTTATCTCACTTCAAAGTTTTCTAAGTACTGAGAAAGTTTTTAATTAAATTTTGACAATATGTTTGTCCCACTTTTTAAATTTTAAATACTGGCCACCTATTCAATTTCCTAAATGAAATATCAAACAGGGTTAAAAAGGTAAACTCACCCCCCTACAGGGTCTATAATATTATTTTAACAATTTTCAGGGGTCTAGCTACTCATAACAGAGGAGTTTTTCCTAATTTTTATTAAGTCCAGGGGCTAAAACTGATTTCTAAATGAATTTTCATGATTTCTGAAGTTCCAGGGGCTAGATCAGAAGTTTCCGGGGCTAGCTCTTATTTCCCGAGAACCCCAGGGGGTAGCACATAAGAATTCCAGTCTTTATAACGCGGGGCTGACGTGGACCGTCTGATTTAAAACAGACGGCTGAGATTATAACGCCGAACCGGTAGGCGGGGATTTAAAGTCTACCGTGCGATTTAAAATAGACGGCGCACAGGCGGCCACGTTGCTCTAACTGAGCGCGGGCGGCGCTGCACGGCGGCGGGAAGCGGCGATCTCGCTGGAGATTTTCGGATCTTCGAGAATTCTTCCTAGAACTATGATTTTATGGCATAGATCGGTGGAGGGGAGGTCGGGGATCTCACCTCGGGGGTTTTCTTGAGCCCGGAGGTCCCGGAAAACGATCGGCGACGAGGTCCGAAGCGAAACCACGGCGAGGCTCGTCTGCGCTGTGTTTGAACCGCAAGTCACCGAGTTTTCTGCACCTGCAGGGTTCCCCGGAGGCGGTGGATCAAGACCAGCGAGTTAGATCGGAATTTCCGAGCGTAGATCGGCCAGAAATCGCCGGAGAAGGCTCGGGTTCTCACCGGAGTAAAAACAGCAGATCGCGTGAGAGAAACGGGACGAGGCCGGGGTTTTTATAGACGGGGGAAGGGCGGCGTTCGGTTGTGATCGAGTTTGCATCGCCCACGAGCAAAATTCGGCTGGGATACGCAGAAATCCAGGTCGGTTTGGATTCGGGGTGAGAGAGAGTCCGGCCGCTCGCGGGCGCGGGCGCGAGGTAGAAGAAGGGCTGGCAGGCCCCGCCTGTCAGTGGGAAGAAGAGGTCGCGCGCGGCTGCGGGCTGGCGCGGGTGCTGGGTGGGCCGGCTAGTGGGTTTCGACCCACTGGCCGGTTTTTTTTCTGTTTTCCTTTTTCTTTTTCTAGTTCTTTTCTGTTTTGAGTTTAAATTGAATTCCAGTTTGAATTTAAATTGTTGCAAAACATGCAACACATCCAAAAATTTTTAAATTCCCCTCTTAACATGATTTTGGGGTGTTACAATACTCCGCTTCCGCTGTGGAAAGAGCAATGGAGTTCTGCTTTTTAGATGACCAAGAAACTAGGGACCTACCAAGAAATTAACATTCCCTGACGTGCTCTTTCTATCGACTTTGCATCCTGCATAGTCGGCGTCGGAATACCCTATCAAGTTAAACTTGGATCCTTTGAGATACCAAAGGCCCAAGTTGGGTGTGTGCACAAGGTACCTTAGGATTCTTATTACAGCAATTAAGTGACACTCTTTAGGTGCGGCTTGAAACCTTGCACACATGCAAACACTAAGCATAATATCTGGCCTAGATGCACATAAATAAAGTAAGGAGCCAATCATGGACCGATATACCTTTTGGTCCACATTTGGACCGTCTTCATTGAGGTCGAGATGTCCGTTGATGGCCATGGGTGTCTTGATGGGCTTGGCTTTGTCCATATTGAATTTCTTGAGAATGTCTTGTGTATATTTAGTTTGGCTTATAAATGTACCTTCTCTCAGTTGCTTCACTTGAAATCCCAAGAAGAACTTCAATTCACCCATCATTGACATCTCGAACCTGTCTGTCATTATTTTGCTAAATTCTTCACAGAAGGACTTGTTAGTGGATCCAAAGATAATGTCATCAACATAAATTTGACATACGAATAAATGATCATCAAAATGTTTAGTAAATAGTGTATAGTCAGCTTTACCAATTTTGAATCCATTTTGAGTCAGAAAATCTCTAAGGCACTCATACCAGGCTCGAGGAGACTGTTTGAGGCCATAGAGAGCCTTACGCAATTTATAGACATGGTTGGGATACTCCTGATCTTCGAACCCCGGTGGCTGCTCCACATAGACTTCCTCCGTTATCGGACCATTGAGGAAGGCACTCTTGACGTCGATTTGATACAACTTAAAATTATGGTGAGTAGCATATGCTAATAAAATGCGAATGGACTCAAGTCTAGCTACAAGAGCGAAAGTTTCATCGAAGTCCAAACCTTCTACCTGAGAATAACCTTTAGCCACCAACCTCGCTTTATTTCTTGTCACTACTCCATGTTCATCTTGCTTGTTCCAAAAGACCCATTTGGTTCCAACGATGTTCGCCCTTGGTCTTTCCACCAGCTCCCACACTTCATTTCTTTTGATGTTGTTCAGCTCCTCTTGCATCGCAATCACCCAGTCTGGATCCCTTAAGGCTTCTTCTACCCTGTATGGCTCTAGAAAAGACACAAAAGAATAGTGTTCACAAAAATTTGCAATTTGAGATCTAGTAGTTACTCCCTTAGCAATATCTCCAATGATATTGTTGACAGGATGGTCTCTTTGAACACACTGATGTACTCTTGGGTGTGGAATTTGTATAGTCGCTTGTTCTTCATGGTCTTCATGTGTCATGTCTCCCCCTAGATCATTGCTTCCATGATCATCTTGATCTTCTTGACCTTCCTCAACCTGATCTTGTGTAGGAGCTCCCCCTTGATCATTGCTTCCTTGTTGAAATTCGTCTTGTGTTTCCTCTCGTGGTAGGATATCACCAAGTGCCATTTTCTTCAGCGCTTCACATGGAGCTTCCTCCCGTGAGAAGCTCATATGGAGTTTTCTTCAGTAGTCGATGAAGGTACAACCGATTTGTGGCATGACAAGCGGTGTTCACCACTTCTGCCCAAAATCGGTCTGACGTCTTGTATTCATCCAACATTGTTCTCGCCATTTCGATCAATGTTCTGTTCTTCCTTTCGGCCACCCTATTCTATTGAGGAGAGTAGGGTGCCGAGAATTCATGCTTTATACCTTCTTCATTGAGATATTCTTCAACTTGGGTGTTCTTGAATTCTGTCCCATTGTCACTTCTGATATTCTTTACGGTTGATGAGAACTCATTCTGAGCTCTTTTCAAGAACTTCTTGAGGATTCCCTGAATTTCTGATTTATCATACAAGAAAAATACCCAGGTAAATCTTGAAAAATCATCAACAATTACTAAACCGTATTTGTTACCGCCGATGCTGATGTACGCAATTGGACCAAAGAGATCCATGTGGAGAAGTTCCAGCGGTCTAGCAGTGGTCATCACATTCTTGGCGGGGTGTGGTGCTCCAACCTGTTTTCCTGCTTGACAAGCGCTGCACGGCCTGTCTTTTTCAAAAACCACATCCTTAAGACCACGGATGTGACCACCTTTTAGAAGTTTCTGCAGATTTCTCATTCCAACATGGGCTAGCCGTCTATGCCAAAACCATCCCATGTTGGTCTTAGCAACCAAGCAAGTGTTGATTTCGGCTTTATCTTTGTTGAAGTCAGCAATATAAAACTTTCCCTTCAAAAATCCCTTGAATGCAATCGAGCCATCGCTTCTTCTAAAGACGGTCACACCCTCATTAGTGAATAAACAGTTGTAACCTTTTTTGCATAGTTGAGATATTGATAAAAGATTATAATCTAGAGAGTCTACGTGTAAAACATTAGATAAGGTGTGTTGAGAGGATATTTCAATGTTACCACTACCAAGGACCTTTCCTTGGCTGTTGTCTCAAAAGTATATACCTTCACTTGGATTCTTGTTGCACTCGTACTCCGCAAACATACCTCTCTCTCCGGTCATATGATTTGTGCATCCGCTATCTAGCACCCACTTAGATCCGCCGGAAGAGTAAGCCTGCAAAATAGAATTATTCCTTGGTTTTAGGTACCCAAGCTTGCTTGGGTCCTCTTAGGTTAGTCACAAGAGTCTTGGGCACCCACACACAAGTTTTTAAGTTCTTGTGGCGTGGCCCTGTATATTTAGCAATGACTTTTCCATACTCGTTTTTCATGAGAACATAAGAAGCATCAAATGTACGGTACAGTGTTTGTAACTCAGATTCATGGAATTTTTCTTTAACAAAAGTGATTCTATTATTAGCATGATTAGGAGTAGACATGTGTTTGTTCCTGTCAAAACCAAGACCATCTTTGACATTGGGAGGTCTAGTGATCATATATGCACTTCGTGCATATTTGATCTTCTCCTTATCAAAGATGCCGTTTTGAGAAGAATGCATGTCATGAGAGGTTGAAGCATTAGGAATTACATTCTTCTTACTAGAGCAAGTGCAGGTTCTTATTGTTGTCGAACTCATGTCTTTGGAGGAAGAGCTCTTGGAGGAAGAGGAGTCACTTTGTTTGAGCGACTCAACTTGCACCTCAAGGATTTTGTTAACTTTTGACAGGTTAGCAAGTTCTTCCTTGATTGCAATGTGCGAGTCTTCTAACTTTGAGTAAGTTTCCTTACTCAAGGCTAGCTCTAACTCAAGTGACTCATTCTTCTCTCTTTCAAGCTCAAGAAGCTTTTCAACTTCTTGATATCTCTTCATCTCAGGGATGAGCATATCTTCTTGTCGGTTGACAAGTTCCTCCTTTTCAAAGATTTCGTTCGACAACATTTCCATTTTCTTTAAAGCAATTTTACTTAGCCCTCTAAACATTTCTTCATTATCACTAGAGCTATCAAAGTCATCAATGGAGGAATTTAGTACAGGAGGAGTAAGTCGAACCTTTTTCTTGCCTTCCCTAGCCATAAGACAAGTGTGGTTGTTCATGTCCCGTCCTCCCATGCTCGGAAAGAGTGTGGCTCTCATAGTTGGTTTCTTGACTGCGATAGTGGCCATCTCTTCTTCTTCATCAGAGGAGGACTCATCGTTTGAGTCCCACTCCTTCCTGAGCTTGATGGGCTTGTTTTCTTTTTCTGAAATTTTTCTTTTCTTGAGATCTTGTTTCCTTCTTCTTTTTGTTTTCTTCATAAGTACAGTCCACCATGAAGTGACCATACTCTCCGCAGTTGTAGCAAGTGCGTCGAGCCTTGGATTTTCCTTTATCCTTGCTTTTGCCATCATGTGAATTGTTGCCGTGTCTTCTCTTCATCATGCGTTTGAACTTTTTGATGAAGAGTACCATTTCTTCGTCATCAAGATCGGTGCTCTCGTCGCTTGTATCTCCATCGTCTTGGTCTTCACGAGTTTCTTTGAGTTTGGGTCTGCACGTTGCTTTGAGAGGAACTTCTTTCTTTTTGGATGAGGTGAGTTCGGCTAAGTCTTTGACGTATTGGGCTTCTTTCTCCATCATTTCATGATTTATGATCTTCCCTAATAATTCACCGGGAGTCATTTTGTGAAAACCGGGGCTCTCTCTGAACATTGAGCAAAGTGTGACATTTCTTGGCATAAAGGCTCTAATCATTCTTTTGACCACTTCGTGATCTGTCCATTTCTTACTTCCATAAGCATGAATTTTGCTGATGAGTGCTTTCATCCGGTTGTACATGTCTTGAGGTGATTCGCCTTCTTCAATAGCAAATCTCCCCAACTCTCCTTCAAGCATTTCGATTTTTGCTTCACGAACTGACCTATTTCCTTCGTGAGCTGTCTTGAAGGTATCCCAGATTTCTTTTGCACTTTCTAACCAATCGATCTTGGTGAATTTCTCTCTGCTTAGTGATGATGTGATCACGGCGATGGCTTGTGCGTTTCTGTGAATCTCTTGTTCTTGTTCTGGAGTGAGTTCATCATCCGTGTCTAGAATATCTATGCCTGTGCAAACAATGTGCCACAGACTAGGGTTCAGAGATATCAGATGCATCTTCATGTTGTACTTCAACATGGTATAGTCACTTCCGTCAAACTGTGGAGGCCTTCCCATAGGAATCGAAAGATAGAGATTGTTTGAATTGAGACGGTTGTAGTTGTAAGGATACCGGGAGTAGTCGTGATGACCACTCCCAGTCGTCTTCTCTTCTTCTTTTCCCTTTTGTGCTAGCAGTTTCTTTCTCATGAGTGCTTTTAGCTGCCTCACTTCTTCATCATCATGTGGGTTGTCTTTCAGCACATCGAAAGCTTTAGCTTCTTGCTCCTCCTCATTGATGTTCATCTTTGGGATGTCGTTGTCCTTCTCAGAGGCCATGATCTCTCCGAGATGTGAGTCTCTTTGATGGAGAACCTTGCTCTGATACCAATTGAATGTGGCCTAGAGGGGGGGTGAATAGGTCTTTCAAAGATTCCTGCACACTTAATAGAGTTATCAGAAACTTGATTGACCGGACTAGTCCGGTTGTGTGGGCGGACTAGTCCGGTGTGCTGAATTATTTGAGTTAATTAAGTGTGTTTCAGAAATTGAATCTTTCAGCAGCGGAATGAGAACAACAGTTTTTATAAATTAAGTTTATTGTATGAATGCACGTGCAAACTTATAAGAAACTCAAATGATGATTAGCAAACTAGTGATCTAATGTATCAAAATGTAAAGTAAATCAGAGACAAAAGACACGAATTTTTAGCGAGGTTCGATATCACCAAGAGATCTACGTCCTTGTTGAGGAAGCTCACACAGAGCCGGGTTCCTAACCCTTTCCCTCTTCAAGTCACCACAAAGGCCGACTTGACTCCACTATCACGGGCAATGACTGAGTTTGTGGGGCTACCTCACAAGTTGAGGGCTCCCACGAGAATTACAATAAGAATGTGATCAAATACACTCGAAAATAGTACAATGCAGAATATGAGTGTAGAAAGATCAAACCCCAAGATCTCACAACGAAAGAACGACGATCTCCCAATCCCGAATCCAAGTGTTCAATTGATTTTGATCTTTTTGCACTTTAGATGTGTGGGGAGATGTGTTTTGGGCTCTTGGGACAAGGTGGAGGCGCTAGGGTTTGTGTTTGCTGCAGTATTAGTCGTGTGTTTTTTGAGAAAAAATGAAGGACCTCTTTTTATAGGGTTTCCAAAAAAAATTACTGTTGTTAAACCTAATACCGGACTAGTCCGGTCACAGTGAATCATGATGTCCAGAAAGTCTGGCGGACTAGTCTGGTGTGCACAAGGACTAGTCCGTTTTGGGAACAGATAGTTTGGCGGACTAGTCCGGTCCATGATCGGACTAGTCCGGCCTCCAGTGATAGGAGGTTCTAGAAAGTCTTGCGAACTAGTCCGCTGTGCACGCGGACTAGTCCGTTTAGCGAACAGAGAGTTTGGCGGACTAGTCCGGTCCAAGATCGGACTAGTCCGGTGCACTGTGAAGAGTTTGGATAATTTTAAAATCCTTTCCCTATACACTTAAATTCTAATTAATTCTTCTAAATTTCCATCAAGGTATTCTTCTTTTGGACACCACTTCATTTTTCACCTTTTTGTGTGCACCGAGCTGTTTCACTTTGTTTATCCTGCAATCATCTCAATAGTTTCATTAGGATCTCATATGTTCGTCATCAATTAGCCAAAACCCACAAGGGATATCCTAGATGCACTTATAATTAGTTATAGGGACAGAATTTTTAAGTAGAGAATAATTCTGAAAATTAGTAAAATAAATGTAAAATAGTTCACATCAGAGGAGAAGTTCAAAAATATATTATTTAATATTTTAGATCCAAAACCTATTCTGTTTAGATGAGGTGTCTTACTATTTTCATAATAAAGTTCACATTTAGGCATAGGAAATAAATCTGAAAATATAGCAAACTAGGTATGAATAACTAGAAAATGATAAATGAAGTTTCCAAAATCCAAAAAATTCAGTTTAGGGTTGGTAGAAGGTCTGAAGACACATATGGAGTAGGAAAATACCTTTCATGCATACTTGGTAGCTAAAAGGTGTAGTAATTGAATATAAGAAATATATTTAAATTGGAAACTCATATATAGTATGTAAACATAAATGTGAATACAAAAGTAGAAATCATATACACATGTTTAAAAGTGCATGTAAGCCAAAATCAACACACATACAGTAACCACAACACATAGAAATGTGAAGCGCTTTCATAAATGTGAATGTGTGGTTTGTATGAAGTGGAAGTGTGAACTATGTCTTATGGATTGTTGTTTTCTTTTGCTATGTGTGATGGTATGAGTAGAACCTGTTCCAGAGCAAGTTCTTCATTTCCAAGATCAGGACTACCCATTCCCAGAACAGCAAGAAGAAGGCAAGTGTCCTTGACCACTTTGTTCCTATACTAGGATGTGTAGATAGAATTATTTGCATTATCAATTGAAAATATGAAACCCATGCTAGGATGTTTCCCTAGAATTGCATTACCTTGTTTCCTTGTAGCTTGGGTTGGGATTCATTTTATCATGTCATTTATTATTATGCATACGCTTAGCCATGCTTAGAATGGGATATTTGGGATATGAGATCATCAGTTTATTTTACCATACTCTTGAATGAGATATTGTGAGTTATGTAGAGGTAGGGATCAAGGCAAGTTGGATGTTTTGGTTGGTGCTGGGTGCACGAGACTCGGGTTTGTGTTTAGTACTTGCCTGGATCCTAAGGACTGGTTCATGGAGCATGTAACCTGGCTTTACCGTGCCAACCACATGCTGAGATGGGGCAGCTTGGCCAATTAATTAGGTGTATCCCCGGCGTAGTATGGGTATGTTTGATGGTGCGGGGAATAGGTGTCAGCTGGACTACCATATGAACCGCAAGGCTCAAGAGGGGGCCACTGCAGCGGGGTTGGAGCCTCCTGTATGCTGTTAGGGGTGAAACCTCAGTGGGCCCATGCTCGTCGGGAATCCCTTTGTAATGGCTTCGTAGTGATCTCCTGGCTACACACCTTGGAAGTGTGAATGTGGTTCGTAGCCACTGGCATAATGGAGGTTCTTTTAGTCCACCCGGCAACGGGGTATGAAATCACTACATGTGGGTACAGTGGTGCAAACTCTGCAGAGTCAAAACTGTCATGACAGCCGTGCTCACGGTCAAGAGCGGCTTGGACTAGTTCATGATTAGAGGATGATGACTTTGGAAGTTGTGGATGTTAAGCGGGGAGCTTAACATTGTAAATGATGTTATGGTTATTTGATTATGATGATAGGATGGGAGATTGGGACCATTTCACCTGTGTAGTAATGTAGGTGCTTAATAAGCTAAGGTGGTAGGAATAATTGCGTAGTGCTTTAACCATGAGTTCAACCTCTCCTTGTTCCAGCCATGCATGACATAATTTTCCCACACTTGCTGAGTACCAACGGTACTCAAACTTGCATATTTGTTGGTTTAAATTGCTGCTCAGGTCAAGGGGATGATGTGGTATTCAATGACCAAGACTTCAGACCCGAAGAAGGATTCTAGGTTCATGGAGTCCCCCGGGCAACGCCTGTGACGGAGCCCACAAGAATAATATTCCACTGCTATTTTATTTACTTGTTATGAACTTATTATCGTCCATCGAGACATATGCTATGTAAGACTTATTTATATTCGACACCTTGCTTGTAATAAATGATGCTTCACTATTTGTCATCACATGTATGAGAAAATGATCCTGGCATACATGTGATATTCACTCGGTCGTTCTTCGGAGAAACCGGGTGTGACACTAGTCATGGAAAAAACTACAAAATGTATAACATGATTAATGTAGTAAGAACTTTCAGCCTGTAAAAGGGATCACAAAGTCATATATGTATGAAATACTATGCTCATATTATTTTAGTTTCAGATTCACACATAGACTTTCAAAGTTTCAAAAACTCCCCCTCAATTTAAGCCATGAAGATGCATAACCCCTATTTCACCACGAATGAAACAAAAACGAGTGAAATCCAAAGGTTTTGTAAAAATATCAGCCAATTGTTGTTCGGTATCGACATGGTGAAGCACAATGTTTCCTTTTTCAACATTATCATGAAGAAAGTGATACCTAATGTCAATGTGCTTAGTTCTAGAGTGTTTCACGGGGTTTTTAGCAATACAAATTGCACCAGTGTTATCACAAAACAGTGGAACACTATCTAAATCAACCCCATAGTCCTTAAGTGTTTGAACAATCCAAAGAATTTGTGAGCAAGCGCTTGCCACAGCTACATATTCAGATTCGGCCGTGGATTGTGCAACTGAACTTTGTTTTCTAGAGGACCAAGCAACAAGTGAATTACCAAGAAAATGACAAGCACCCGAAGTACTTTTCCTATCAATCCTACAACCCCCAAAATCAGCATCCGAAAAAGCTTTCAGAGAAACGGTTGAGGAAGAAGGAAGAAAAATGCCAAATTCTTGAGTTCCATGTAGGTACCTGAGAATCCTTTTGATGGCTTGGCGATGTGAAGCACGTGGAGAAGCTTGAAAACGTGCACAAAGACATACGCTGAATTGTATGTCCGGTCTTGACGCCGTGAGATACAAAAGTGATCCAATCAGACTTCTGTATTCTTTTTTATCGACCGGGTCACCATCTTCGTCAAGTTCAAGTGTTGTTGCTGTTCCCATTGGTGTCCGAAGAGGCTTGCATTTGTCCATGTTGAAGCGCTTAAGAAGCTCCTTTGTATACTTAGTTTGATGCACAAAAGTTCCTTCTTTTGTTTGCTTGATTTGCAGCCCCAAAAAGTATGTGAGTTCTCCCATCATACTCATCTCAAATTCTGAACTCATCATAGCTGAAAACTTGGACACGAGATCATGAGAAGCACAACCAAAGATAATATCATCCACATACACTTGAACGAATAATGATTCATTGCCATGCTTAAGTACAAAAAGAGTTTTATAAACCTTGCCCATGGTAAACCCCTTTTCAAGTAAGAATGTTTTTAACCTATCATACCATGCTCTAGGGGCTTGTTTTAGACCGTACAAGGCTTTGGACAGTTTGTAAACATGATTAGGAAAATTTGGATTTTCAAAACCCGGTGGCTTCTTAACATAAACCTCCTCCTCTATGTAGCCATTAAGAAAAGCACTTTTAACATCCATTTGATATAACTTGAAACCTTTAGATGCAGCAAATGCTAATAAAATTCTTATAGCTTCTAATCTAGCAACAGGAGCAAATGTTTCATCAAAATCTAGACCTTCAATTTGAGTGAAACCTTGAGCAACCAACCTAGCTTTATTCCTAACCACAACCCCATCCTCACTTTGCTTATTTTTAAATACCCATTTAGTTCCAATTAATGTGTGACCTTGAGGTGGAGGTACAAGTTTCCAAACATTATTTCTTTCAAAACTTTCTAACTCTTCTTGCATGGCATTAATCCAAGATTCAATAGTGAGTGCGTGTGATATATCCTTGGGTTCAAAAGAAGCAACAAAAGCAGAATGAGCATGAGAGTTTGGATCGCAAAACGTGGACCGAGTGACTCGTTCATGCAAGCTTCCAATGATTTGTTGTGGAGGATGACTTTTGAGTACTCGGAGGGGAGTAGACACTTCACAAGCACCTTCTTCTTCATGTTTGGACCTTTTATTAGGAGAGCTTGTTGATTGAGGAAGGTCCGAACCAGCAGTAGTGACTGTTGGTGCTGGTTGTGGTGCAAAATCAGCAGCTTGATCGTTATTTACTTCCGAGTTTTCGGGCAGCAGCACCACTTCTTCATCTTCTTCAATAAAAATACTCTCCCCCTGCGGATATGGATCCGGACCTGCAATATCGGAGCTAGTACTTGGGCTAGCTTCATCAAAAGAAACCTCGCAAGTCTCCACAATTTTGTTAGTGTCAAGTAAAAGCACACGGTAGCCTCTAGTATGAGATGGATAACCAAGAAACATGCCATCAACAGATCTAGCTTCAAATTTATCAAGATTACCATGTTTCTTAACAAAGCATTTGCAACCAAAAACCCTAAAGTGTGTAACACTAGGCCTATGTCCAAACCGGAGCTCATATGGGGTTTTTCCAAGCTTAGCACGCAAGAAAACATGATTTGAGACATAACAAGCGGTTGCAATTGCATCAGCCCAAAATTTCCTTGGAGTTTGATATTCATCAAGCATAGTCCTAGCCATCTCAACTAAGGTCCTGTTCTTTCTTTCTACGACACCATTTTGTTGTGGTACATAGGGTGAAGAGTATTGATGATCTATTCCATTTTCAGCACAAAAGTGATCAAAGGATTGGTTTTTAAATTCAGTTCCGTTATCACTTCTAATTGTTTTTAATGATCCTGGGTTATCAATAGATAATCTAAGAAATAAAGTTCTAAAATGACTAAAAGCTTCATTCTTAGATGCCATAAAATAAACCAAAGAATATCTGGAATAATCATCAACAATCACAAGCACATACCATTTACCTCCGAAGGATTGAACACGTGCCGGAACTACTGTGTCAAGATGTAAAAGTTGTCCCAGTTCAGCTGTCATGGTCATTGTGAGAGGAGCATGTGAACCTGCAACAAACTTAGCATGTCTACAAGAAGAGCACACAATATCATTGTCCTTTTTAAGCTTCGGCAGCCCACGTATGCGATCGAGAGCACTAACACGAGTGAGATGATCAAAGCCTATATGACCAAGTCTACGATGCCAAAAATATAGATCCTTTGTATCATTAGCAACTAGACACCGATGCTTAGAAGTTGACAAATAAAAATCAGCTTTAAAAACTCTTCCAAACCTAGACATGTTAAACAAAAGCTCACCTTTTGAATCTGCAACCTTGCAGCAATTTTTAGCAAAGCTAACCTCTAGATTTTCATCTAGCAATTGTAAAACCGAAAGCAAGTTGTATTTCAAATTTTTAACAAGTGCCACATCTTTCAAAGTGTAGAGATTGTTTACTCTAACCGAACCTTTAACAATTATGGGAGTAGAAGAGTTATCGGCGAAAGTAACATTTTCTACACGTGACACAAAAGAGAGAGAGGAGAACCATTCTTTGTTACCTGTCATGTGTCGTGAGCAACCTGAATCCACAATCCAAATGTTTTCCTTCCTCAAACGTGAAACCTACACAGCAGCACAATACGTCGATGACTCAATACTGGGGTTAGTTAAAAGACTTTTAGGAATCCAGTACTGAGTCACACGACGTCCAGCAGGAATAACACGCGAAAGCTGAGAAGGTACAGCAGGTTTATGAGCCAAACATCGAAATTTTTTGTTCCCAACTACTGACTTAGAAGATGTGTTATATGTAGCACAAAAAACAGTAGGTCTGGGAGCAAGTTTTTGACTCATTACAGCAGGTTGCAAGCTCCGAACATTCGGTCTAGCAGATTTTGCTTGGTTGTTATGTGATCTAGCAAGTATTCTTTGTTTCTTATCGTGTTTAGCTAGTATATAACAAAAATCCATGACATGACCATCTCTACCACAGTAGGTACAATGAAAAATAACCTTATTATCATGTCTAGATGAGCAAGCAACACGTTTATTAGAACCCGAATGGGACAGTACTCCTGCAGATTTGAAAATCACCTCTTTTTGTCTAGGAGCTGTTTGAATCAAACCGCTTCCTAATGACTTTACAACTTTAGGTGGGTGTGCCTTAGCATGAGCATGAGAATTAAAACCTAAACCAGTTTTATCATTACAAGACTTGGAAGAATTCAGCAGCAAGTTTAGGTTCTTATTTGCATTAGAAAACCGATCTAGTGTCCTATGCATGTCATCAAGTTTATTGGACAGATCAAAGCAGTTTTCACATGAAGTTTTTCCTTTTAGTTTACAATTTGAACAATATTTAACTTCATGCACACGTAAAGCATTGTTCAAAATAGAAATCTCATTCATAGCATCATTTAGTTTCTTATTCAGATCATCACATGAAGAACAATGCAAATCAATTGTAGAACAACAAGCATCTTTCAAATTTTTTTCATTAAGTGCAGCAAGCTCTTTGTTCTTTTAAATTTCAAGTTCAAGTTTATCAAGTGTAGATGCGTGTGCACTTCTTAAAGAGGATAATTGTTCATAAATTAAATCACATGAGGAACAAGAATCATCACTAGGAATCAAAGTTTTTAAACGATTAATTTCAGATTCTAGTGATTCAATTTTAACAGCATTGTTCCTAAGTTTTTTATCCTTTTTCTTTAATATAACAGTGGCACGAGAAATAGCATCACACATTTCTTCGCAAGTGGGACATACCTCTTCATCATCGCTGTTGTGTTCTGCCTCCTCGTAGCTTGAACTTGACTTGCTCGCCATGCAGCACATATTTGCCATAGCTTCTTCATCTTCATCACTACCGGTGTCCACATCACTTGAGCCGAAATCTTGAAGTGCAGAGATCATACTATGCACTATGTTGCGCATTGATAAATCTTTCTTCTTCTTATTCTTTGCAAACGATTTCTTCGGCCTTTTTTGCTTTTCTTCACGTGAAGTCGGACCTGAAAGGTAAGGGAACTCCGTACGAAAATGTCCTGTCTTACCACATTCAAAACATCATTGAGGTCCGGAGCTTCCTCTCCTTCTAGTTCTCACATTTTGCAATGCTTTTGAGAACCGAGTAGAGATGAGTGCAAGCTCCTCCTCTGGAAACTCTTCAATCTGTTCAAGGGTTAGAGAGGACAGCAAAGAGAGTGCACCACTAGATGATGATTGACTAGAACTAGACATGTCACGTTGCGAAACAAATGCAATAGACTTGTTGGGGTTTTTACGTGAGATGATGTCAATTTCATGAGTTTTCAATTTAGAATAAAGCACGTCTAAAGTAAGATAACTCATGACAGTAGATTCACGAATAGATGTAACTTTCATCTCCCAAATTGACATATCTAATGCTACTAACAATTGTCTAGCATTTCAGCATCTGAAAAGTTAACATTGACACTACGCAAGTTGCTGAGAATTTTGTTAAAGCGAGCAAAAAGGTCGTCAATTGACTCACCTGGTTGCATCTCAAAACGCATGTATTCTTTCTTGAACATATCCTGCCTTCCCTCCTTGATCGTATTGGATCCTTCGTGGTAGTCACAAAAAGCTTTCCAAACATCATACGGAGATCGGAGGTGTGCAACACGGTCGAAGTCGCTAGGAGTGAATCCTTGGATGATCAAGTTGCGAGCCTTGTTGTTGTTGTCAACATATCTGATGTTCGCAGCCGTAACTTGATCTTTGGGTGGTACATCGAAGTTCCGGTAGACCTTTTCCCATATGGCGAAGCCTTGCGCCTGTATGTAGGCCTCCATCCGCGCCTTCCAAACCTGAAAATCAATGTCATTGAACACACAAGGTTTTGCGGAGAACTTCTCCATGATGGTTAGTCAAAACATGTGCAAATCACAAAGATTAGAGCACCTTGGCTCTGATACCAATTGTAGGATCTAAGAGCACGTGAAAAGCTACCAGAGGGGGGGGTGAATGGTAGATTAAAACTTTTCGCAGCGGAAACAACAAAAACCCCTCAGCAAAAAATCAATCGGTTAAAGAAACCATGTGTGCAAGTGTTTTCAAACATGTCAACCGTAACAAATCAAGTAGAGAGGTAGAGAATCAAGTCACGGATCTAATGCAACAAGAATCACTTGAAAACACAAAGTAAAACTTGAGATACGATCAAAACATTAAACGAAGATCAATCTGTTCTACCCGATATAAAACAGATCTGCAACGCTGCAAAGAAACTCGTGTATCTCAGAAACTACAGATCCGAAGCTCGTGAAAATTTCAAAGATTATAGATAATTGAGTTGTGAAGACAACCCAAAAATAATCACGTCAATCGGATCTGTAAAACTCGAGTTATGAACGAAACACCGAAGCAACGTCGGTCTGTCCAGAAACTCGGCGAGAAAGACTTGACGAAAAACAAATCGGACGAACAAGGCACAAAAGCTCCTCGAAACTATGAACTTTATTCAATAGAAACACAAGAGGAACAGCCCAAAGTTCTCTACCCACGAGAGCTCTGGCCTCCCTTGCTTTTATAGCCAGCTCTCAGGCTAATTAATCCAATCTAGGACTGCTACTCCTAATTGGACTCGTATCCTAACTTACCATAACTGCTCAGGACTCTCCTATTCGCAGATAGAAGCAATCGTGAGACTTCCAAACACATTAGAAACGTCCTAAACATTTCTAAAACAACTCAACTTCATGCCTAGCACGAAATCCTATCATAACCAACTCAAATCTTCCATATTTGAGCCATATCCGACTCAGCCTCAGCCTGAGTACGCAATCCAGCCGGTTGGACCTTTCCGACCAATTCTTTACGTCTACTTCTCTTCATCACGCCATGGAACAATGTTGCCACGTCCATGCACTCCTTTCACATGTGCAAACACCTTCCAACGACGTACACGCAACCTTCATATGCACTGCCCTTGATCCAAACATGCTGCGTGACCTCCCGATCAACTCAACCACAGCTCCTCCCGAACTTGGTTGTTGGAACCTCATCTCCTCCCTGAGACTAGTCCAAGGATCCCGTCACCAGCCATGTCTTGAACTCAAGCAACACCTGCACATGAATAAATAACCAATTCTTCCAAGCACAAGTCCTCGACTTGACTCACGTTAGTTCGAAAACCACAACACCTTACATGAGCACGTCACATAAGCATGTTGCAAACCATATCAAATGATAACAGCCATAACCACCAAAACACACGAAAAACTTATCAAATTAATACTAAGCAAACCTTCCCATAAAGCAAGTTTGAAACATTGCGAGTTAAAAGCAAAAACAAGACGCTGCAGTTCTACGAGTTGAACATCACGGGAGCTCCCTAAAAACAAGCTCCGGACCTCACAGAAGCTCTCCGGACCTTGCAGGAGCTCTCCGGACCTTGACAACACTTGGCGGACCTAACAAAGAACTTGTCGGACCTTGCCACAGAAGAATGTTTTGGCAATATTCAAAACTTTGAATGTTAATGCTAACTTTTATCCTAATTGCCAATGTATTAAGCACACATAGGTCTCACAGTTTTACACTCTTAAGAGGTTGCACCACTTTACCCACAAGTTTTTGATTTCGTCACCCATCGGCGACTGCAGAACCTCCATTATACCAGTACACAACCGTCGGTGTATGGACAAGAGATAACAAAATAGCCTTTACAAAGGGGCTACTAGATGTATGGACTCACTAAGGTTTCATCAGCAGGCTCGAATCACCATTCTCCCACCTACGGGCCCCCTCTTGTGCCATGCAGTTCCCAGGGCGGTCCTCTCTCGACTCCCATTCCCCGCGCCTTCCACGGTCCATAACAATCTAGCAACTTACCTAATTAGTCAGCTAAGCCACACCCATATTTGGCATTGTGGTGGCACTGTTTTTCTGGCATGTACTGGCATGAACCGGTCCTTAGATCTACGGTAAGTAAACCACCATCTCATTCTACCACATCCAAGAACCAAGCTTGCCTAGATCTCCCCCGATTCTATGCTCATTATCAAGTTCTCATTATCATTATTCATATAAGTGCAGTAGCTAGACACGTTCTATCTCACTTCCCATATCCCGTAGATTAGCGAAGCAAAAGCAAAAGCGACCATACCCGACTCATCAACTTTCCCGGCGATAAGGGTGGTTAACAAAACTAGTAAACTCTTATAAAAGGGTGTCCCATCAAGTTGATGAGGGGGCCCGACCTCCATCACGGGGCCGTGCCGCCTTGCCCGGGAATCGCATTGGATGGTGCCGTGTTATGCGGCACCCAACAGCACACATATAAGGAACAATGTATTACATAAATCAAAAGCGGAAGCTTACAAATTGTTCTTTGGAAATAATTTACATAAAATATCTACAGCGGAAGTCTATAACCAGCTCACGTTGAATAACTACGAAGCACTCGAGAAGAGATCCAGCCCGCGGACTCCTCTCGCTAGCAACACGAGACACGGCAGTGGCTAGGTTCTCCAAGTGTGACATGGCTCGGAAGTTCCCGAGTCTCACCGGACAACCTTCTTTATAGCGTTGATGTTTACCTGCAAAACCACTTGTATAGCAAGAGTGAGCACAAAGGCTCAGCAAGACTTAACCGTCTCTCCTAAAACATGCAACTCTACATGAGGGGAACTTCAGACCTAAACCTGTAATTTGCAAAAAGACTCGCCTACGAGTTTATCTTTAACTTTCAGATTTTAGCCATATTAGTAGTGACCTTGCGCCCAGCAACATTGGAACTCCACAATCAAACAAGAAACGCTTCATTCCAATGTTACTCGTCCCAAGGTGGAAAATAACTTTAGTTTGCTCTATCTCTACTTCAAACATGGTTTTCATGCAATTTACAATTATCATAACAGCATTTAAAACTTTGCAAACTATTTCCACACAACTTGATTTACTACGTCACAACACAGGGAGCAAGCGGTAATCAATAACCGCGATGGACGGTGATTCGAATCAAACACTACCCGGATAACTCGACACATACGCCCGCCTCTGAAGACCCAACTCTGGAGTCCTTCATTACGTCGTATGTGGCAACCTTTCTCAGGACACTAGAATGTAGAACCGGTCGCGGCGTCTCGGGCTCATAGGTCTAACGAGACGTTGTGGTATGCCTCTACAATCCAGTGAACCTGGTACATCGGTTTCCTGGTTCCCATATGTCAGTAAGCATCCAGTACACAACTCAATACCTGCTCCTGGGTGCCGCACACGCATCGGTCCTTAACCGACACAGGCAGAGCTACTCGACCAAGACCTCGTCTTGTCGCTGCCTAACCCTCCTGCACGGTCTCATCTTTGGAAATGTAAACTTTAGTTTGGCCTCTTTTTCCATCTATACCCAGGTAGTCCCGTCTATAGCTCGCGAGTAGATTCCAACTACTCGACTTCTACCAGATGTCCTAAGGATTTAGCACGGCATTATTCTACAGCGATGACCCAATTCTACCCTTGACCTCAGGGTTCATGTTGGGTTATGCAAGTGGAGTATCAACATCCTTGACCTAATGCACATACAAACCTAGACCAAATGTAGTGAACAAAGGAAAAACGTTAAAAACAACTTAAGTGCAAACCGGGGCTTGCCTTGATTTTGCAGATGACTAAAGTCAGATGATACGGGGTTAGTTGCTGATGTCTTGAAGTTCAACTTCTACCCTTCTTGTTCCTTGATCCAAGTTCACCTTCTCCTTCACTCTTTCACGTTTAAACACTACACATTATGAACATGCATACATATTTAATTGTAAAACTTTTTGCTAACAAATGCTAAAGCCAAGTTTGAAACTGGAACTTTGTTTAAGAATTTAAAATGAAACTGGTGCTAGTGGTTTGGGTTTGTGTTTAAGCACTATCATCAAGTGATGAGTAGGGTTCCATCACTTGGGTGGGGATCAACTAATAATGGTTGAACATGACATAATGATACAGGTCTCCAATGGAGCTGGAAATTTTCTTGTGAGTTCCTTGTCACAAGAAAGTCCTCTGGACCAAAATTCAGAATGTTTCATTTAATAGGTCACCCAGAACAATTTCCTAATCCTTTAGGCATAAAGGAATTAATTCTGATTAAACTTGCACTTTCATGCAAATCCAAGTGAACCATAATTTCATACATAGCTCAGGGAGTATGTCTGAATTTTCCTAGGATTTTTCGAGTTAAGGAATGCCCAGAACTGAATTTCCAAGTTTTGGAAATTCTCTGAAAATGTTTCTGTACTTATTTGAATACAGAAACTTGGAATTAAAATTACCCTAACTAAATCAACTCCAAATGAGCTGAAACTTTTACAGGAGTCTCCTAATATCCTAAAGACTCTCCTGGCAAAATTTGGGGATTTTTGGATGAACCAAACTCCCTCTAAAATTCTTTTGCTGAAAAGCTTTAAAGACTTTTCCAGAATTGTCTATTGGTTTTCATGCAAATTGGGTTGCATATTTGGATTTAGTTTTTCATCCTGAATCCAACCCAATTTGAATCACTAAATTTGGAGTTTCCTAGCAAAGGTTATGAGGTTCTAAAATTTGAACTAAATCTGGAATTCAAATTAAATTGAGAAATGTTCAAATACTGCCTGTGGGTCCACCCCACACGTGTCAGTTGCCCGAGCTAAGCCACACGAGGCCACAGACTACTTCCCGCGCTGTCGCAAAGGATCCCGGGACACAGCTGATCGGGGATTTGATTTTTTTTCTGCCACTGACACGTGGGACCCGCCGGTCCTTCTTCCTCCTCGGCCCGTCCCCTTTCCCGCGCCGCCCCCTCGCCGGCAACTCATCGGGGCTCGCCGGAGTCAGCTTCCCGGCCGTCTCCTGGCTCGGTACTCGCCGCCTGGGGGTTTTCAGCCACGAGGAATTCAACGGTGCGGTGCATTCGGGCTGCCGGCGACCGGAAACCGGTCGGCGACGTGCGCACACCTCGGTGAGGCTTCGGCACCGTGGCCCGAGCACACTAGCCCGTCAAAAGCTCGGGGAATTTGCTCTACAGCACCAGTGAAGGTCAGGCAAACTCGGCATGGCCTCAAACTGGCTAGGAAATGGCGGCAACTCGGTTGTCACCGTGCGCCCGCGCGTTCCCGCCATAGCCGCCGATCGGAAAGCTTGGAATTCGTCGTTAACCCGAGGTTTCTAGCTAGGGTTGTGAAGGGGATCGGATCGCTAGCCAGTCTAGTTTATTTGTGCATGATTTGATGAGCTATGAACGAACAACAAATAAGAATTTTTGGTTTTAATACCGGATAATCGGTCTGGGGCCGTCGGCGATATTTTCCCGAATTCTCGCTCGGTGGTTCACCGATTTGCTTGAGGTTTGGGGGTGAGCAGAAGGGTTCACCAGCGCGTCCGGAGGTGGCCTTGCTTGGGCATGGAAGTGCCTGGATTAGGCTGTCCACGAGCGCCCCAACTCTCGGTGAAGTGAAATCGCTGCGGCGACGAGCCGATTTTGGGTCGGGGAGACAGCAACTCGTGGGATGCTGTACTTAGGAAGTGGAGGACGAGCTCACCGCGTGGTTTCTTGGCTTGGCTGGCCTCTGCAAGCTCGGTTTCCTTCAGTTCCCGGTCGATCGCCCGAGGCGGCAGCGTCCTCGGTTCTTTTGTTGTGCGAGGGCAGAAAGGCGGCCGAGGCGTCGGTGATGAAGCAAAAGATCGCACGGGAGGAAGGGTAGGCATCCAGGCAGCTCTCCAGCGTGCTGCTTCGGTGAAAAGGTGGCAACAGCGTGTGCTCAGTGGCGCCGGGAGCGACTTCGGCAGCTCGGGTGGAAACCAACACACCGAGGCAGACTTAAGCAGTAAGTCATCACCCCCCTCTCTATGACAAGTGGGGCCCACCACTCCCCTCAGCACCAAAAGATCTCCAACTTTTAACACCTTGCAAATTCAGCTGTGAGGGGTCCAAATTCAAAAGCCAATTTGCCATTTGACAATTTGTGCCACAGTTTCAAATTTGGATGGAATTCACAAGTTCCTTTATATTACTATCAAAGCACCTCCAAATTTGCTCCAAATTTGTCTCCTCCACAATTTGAACCTGGAGAGTTTGAATATGTCCTCTGATCCTTGAGTTGGTCATTGCATATACAACCTTTGAAACAACAGTTTGAATTTTCTCTTTTGAACATGCCCTCCTTCTTTTTGAAGTGCACCTCTTAATTCAAACTGAATTCAAAGTTTTATTGCACATGCCAACACTTTCATGAGGAACACAAAAGCTTTTGTAAGTCCCATTTCTTGTATTCAAACTCAACTTTATTCATAGCTCAAGTGAAGCGTCCCGACCCATAAGATCGGAACTAAACATGTAATATTATGCCAGAAATAGAGTACAGTACATAATATTACAACACAAGTGGAACCACAACCATACAGAGCTTTATTACAACGGCATACACTTTAGTACAACAATAATAAGGACTAACATAAGGATGATTAACGACATAAAAACATGGACGACTAGCTCCTCCTCGTACATGGTTCCACGGTAACACCTTGGGTGTGGATGCGACCCTACTCAAAGTCCTCCGGGTCGAAGTCAGGATCCCCTGAAGATATCAACAACGGTTGAGTACAAAAGTACTCAGCAAGCTCCACCTCGCCCTTCGGGAGGGGAATGAAACAAACATAGATGCAATGCACAACAATGAGAGTGATGCAACCTAATGCAACTAAATGCAACCAAATAACCCATCCAGAGACATTCCTCACCTCATTATCACAACAGGTGGCTTCCTAGTTGTTAGGACCACACCATAACCTGTCCTATACCGAGGACACGGCCGTCCGAACGGGTTCTACACTCTGCAGAGGTTGTACGCTTTACCCACACGCACGGACCATCCATGACAGCCCGTCATAACCGACACCCAGTCGAAACATCACCCAAACCAGTCGTCCCCAACCCAGTGTCATGACTTATCTCAATATCATCTCAATTTTCATAAATGCATCTCTCTCTCTCTCTCTCCACCGTGGACGAATGTCGGGCTAGCCACCGGGGTTAGGCTAAGCCCCGCCCATACAAGGTCATGTGGTCGTACTGAAGAAAGTTAGGTGAGATGTCAAAACAACTCGGTCCTTAAGGCTCACCAGGGCAGCCTCCATACTCAAACCACGAGCCTATCATCTTGATAGTACTCACTGTAAGTCTACCACCACGGTAGCGCTTACACCAACACTAACCCTTCTGCCCCTGTCTCAACTCATGCTCTCCCCAACCATGCAACATAAACAAGACAACATCATCATGCATAATCTCATCCTATCAATATGCTGCAAAAAGAGAAACTAGTATGTTTACCCTCTATCACTCGAATAACGCATGCTCAACAATGCAAATGCCTAATCTACTGGCCACAATGGATAAACCTCACATAGGAGCAATATGATCAAAAAGGGGGTGATGGAACTTGCCTTCGCTACCGTCTGCAGCGTCGTGCTCTTGGTCACTTGGCTCCCCTGGGTTCTCTTCCGGCACTGGTTCTACACCGCGCACAAGCAAACATACAAACAAAGCAAACATACATCATTCAGACTTTCTTACACTAACTATATTATGATATTAGATGATTTTTATAAGAAGAATCGGATTAAGTGATCCTTTTGTGTGTGGGTGAGATCTGCTCTAAGGCCAATCAAGGGGTTGCTTAGGGTTGGGCTCAAATCAGCAAGAGTAAACGGGGGAGGATGGCCAGAGAGTAAGAAATCGAACGCCGAGGCTATGAATCACTCGATTAAGCTGCCGATTTTGGGTAGGAAGTAGAGCAACTTCATGGAAGGGCGGCCATGCCACGGGGTGGTCGCGGCCAAACCCGAGGAGAGGGGGAAAGGGGGGGATGACTCGGGGAAGAGAGTGGAGGTTGGGGTGCTCACCTTGGCCGTGGCTTGGCGGGGCTCGACGGGGAGGGTTCCTCGTCGGAGATCGATGTTGGAGGGGGGAGAGGAGACGCGAGCGTCGGTGCTCAATGGGGCGGGGGAGAAAGTGAGCCCCCGAGCCCCTTTTATAGATGAAGGTGGAAATGGATAGGGATGGAGGGAGGAGAGGTAGGTGAGGTGTAATTAATGCATGTTCCGGGGGCTTCTCGTGGAGTGGATAAGGATGGGGGGAGATATATGTGAGGGGTGGTTCCGGAAGCTTCTCGTGGAGTGGATAAGGATGGGGGGAGATATGTATATGAGGGGTGGTTTCGGGAGCTTCTCGTGGAGTGGATAAGGATGGGGGAGATATATATGAGGGGTGGTTCCGGAAGCTTCTTGTGGAGTGGATAAGGATGGGGGGGAGATATGTATATGAGGGGTGGTTCCGGGAGCTTCTCGTGGAGTGGATAAGGATGGGGGGAGATATATATGAGGGGTGGTTCCGGAAGCTTCTCGTGGAGTGGATAAGGATGGGGGGAGATATGTATATGAGGGGTGGTTCCGGGAGCTTCTCGTGGAGTGGATAAGGATGGGGGAGATATATATGAGGGGTGGTTCCGGAAGCTTCTTGTGGAGTGGATAACGATAGAGGAGGAAGAGATGGGTGATGTGTGGTTATAGAAGCTTCTCGTAGAATGGATGAGGATGAGGGAGGAAGAGGAAAAGAGTTTGCCTTTAGGCAAAAGTAGGGGGGTGGCTGCACCAGTTTCGATGAAAGACATATCTGAGATCGGCCAGTAATGTGTGTAATTTGTCTGGTGATTAATTCTATAATTCTGATTTATTAGCCTTACGAAAAATGGGGCGTTACAGACCTACCCCACTTAGGATGAATCTCGTCCTCGAGATTTGAGTGGTCTGCAAAGAGATGGGGGAACTCTGTCCGCAATGCATCTTCTCTTTCCCAAGTAGCTTCGGCCTCCGAGTGTCTGCTCCACTGGACCCGACAAAGTGTGACGGTGTTTCTTCGTGTCCTTCGGGTGTCTGTTTCCAAGATCTTTACTGGCACCTCCTGGTAGCGCAGATCATCTCGCAGGTCTAGAGTTTCTTGTGCCACCTGTTCCTCGGGAACCCGTAGGCATTTTCTTAGCTGTGACACGTGGAAGACGTTGTGCACGCCTGACATTTCTTCGGGTAGCTGAATCTCATACTCTACTGATCCTACCCTTTTTAGGACTGAGAAAGGGCCAATGTACCGTGGTGCCAACTTTCCACGTACTTGGAATCTGCGCGTGCCACGGATAGGAGATACTTTAAGGTACACATGATCTCCAGCTTGGAAACTGAGTTCACGCCTCCTCTTGTCTGCGTAGCTTTTCTGACGTGATTGGGCGGCCTTGAGATTCACTCGAATCTCCGCTACCTTGTCCTCTGCTGCCAAGATGAAGTCTGGTTGCTCCACAATGCGGTCCCCAACTTCTGACCACATGAGTGGGGTTCGACACTTCCTTCAATAGAGGGCTTCATACGGTGACATCTTGATGCTGGCCTGATAACTGTTGTTGTATGAGAACTCGGCATACGGTAAACTGTCTTCCCAATCCTTGCCGTAGGTTAGAACAGCGGCCCTCAACATGTCTTCCAAGATTTGGTTGATCCTCTCTTTCTGACCATCTGTCTGAGGGTGATATGCTGAACTAAAGTCTAACTTGGTACCAAGCGCCTTTTGAAGACTCCTCCAAAACCTTGACGTAAACTGAGTACCTCGATCTAAGACTATCCTCGAGGGTACTCCATGTAGTTTCACAATACGGTCTATGTACAACATGGCCAGCTTACTCCCATTGTAGGTAGTGCGCACAGGAATAAAGTGTGCAACTTTAGTCAGACGGTCGACCACTACCCATACGGAGTCATTACCATTCTTGGTCCTTGGTAGGCCAGTGATGAAATCCATTCCTACCTCATCCCATTTCCAAACGGGAATCGGTAAGGGCTGTAATAGGCCACTCGACTTTTGATGCTCAGCTTTGACCCTTCTACACACATCACAATAAGCCACGAATTTGGCTATGTCACCCTTCATGCCAACCCACCAATATTTTTGCTTAATATCCACATACATCTTTGTGGCTCCAGGGTGGATGGAGTAGGCAGAGTTATGAGCTTCATCCATGATCGTATTCCGATAGTGACCTTGTGAAGGCACACACAACCGTTTCTTGAACCACAATATTCCATCTCTATCAACTCTACAGTCTGGTGCCTTGCCTTCACCGGTTTGTTCCTTGATCTTCATTAACTTTTCATCTTCCTGCTGAGCCTTCTTAATCTGGTCATCCAGCACAGGGTGAACACTAAGGTTGTAGTTGTAGGAGTGAGGTACAATACTTAGGTTCAACTTCATCATCTCCTAGCACAGTTGTGGTACTTGATCACCAAGTGATGACAGTATGCTTTCCTGCTAAGAGCGTCTGCCACAACATTTGCTTTACCCGGGTGGTAGTGGATCTCCACATCATAATCCTTAATTAGTTCCAACCATCTTCGTTGTCTTAGGTTCAGATCAGGCTGGGTAAAGATATACTTGAGGCTCTTGTGATCTGTGTATATTTCACACTTGTTACCGATCAGATCGTGTCTCCAAATCTTAAGAGCATGCACTACCGCAGCCAATTCCAAGTCATGGGTTGGGTAGTTCTGCTCGTGCGGCCTTAACTGACGAGAGGCATAGGATACCACTGGTCCTTCTTGCATTAGCACACATCCTATGCCGTGTCTAGAAGCATCACAATAAATAACAAAGTTCTTGTGAATATCCGGTAAGACTAAGACTGGGGCCGTGGTTAGTCTTCCCTTCAACTCATGAAAACTTCGCTCACATGCTTCAGTCCACACAAACTTCTTATCCTTCTTTAGTAGTTCCGTCATTGGTCGGGCTAGCTTGGAAAATCCTTCGATGAACCTTCGATAATAACCAGCCATACCTAGAAAACTACGAATCTCCGGAACCGAAGTTGGTTGCTTCCAAGATGATACGGCTTTGACCTTCTCTAGATCAACTGCAACCCCCTCGGCTGTTAGCACATGCCCAAGGAAACTAACTTTCTGTAACCAAAACTCACATTTGCTGAACTTGGCATAAAGTTGATGGCTCCTGAGCCGGTCCAAAACAACACGCAGATGTTGCGCGTGCTCTGCTTCACTTCGGGAATAGACTAGAATGTCGTCGATGAAGACAACAAACTTGTCCAACTCTTGCATGAACACCCGGTTCATTAGGTTCATTAAGTAGGCAGGGGCATTGGTTAATCCAAAAGACATCACTGTGAACTCGAACTGACCGTAGCGAGTCACAAATGCCGTCTTAGGTATATCTTCGGGCATAATCCTCACTTGATGATACCCAGACCTCAAGTCAATCTTTGAGAAAAACTTGGCCCCCTTTAGCTAGTCGAATAGATCATCTATCCGGGGTAGAGGGTATTTATTCTTGATGGTCACCGCATTAAGAGCTCGGTAATCTACATAGAGTCTCTTACTTCCATCCTTTTTCTCTACGAAGAGGACTGGTGCGCCCCATGGTGATGCACTAGGCCTTATGTACCCTTTCTCTTGCAACTCATCTAACCGTTTCTTTAACTCGGCTAGTTCTGGAGCTGCCATTCTATAAGGCCTCTTGGCTATTGGGGCCGTTCCGGGAACTAGATCAATGGAGAACTCCACCTCTCTTTTTGGCGGCATGCCTGGCAACTCCTCAGGGAACACATCACCATACTCTTTAATCACTGGCACTTCCTGAGGTGTTTCCGCCTTCAAAAGATTTACTACTAGCTCAGACAGGCTGGAGTTGACATGACATGTGACAGTCTTCCATTCATGGTTTGTCACTGTCACAGTCCTCTGTGCACAAGCTATACTCCCATTGCACTTGACTAACCAATCAATACCGAGGATCACATCTATCCCATGGGAGTCAATCACTACTAGATTAACCAAGAACTCTACCCCACTTAGGTTTAAAGGGATGTTGTTAACTCCTAGGTGGCAAGGTATATACCCTCCCGGTGATCGAGTCATTAAGGGCCTCTTAAGCGCTACCGTAGATATATCATGTGTCTCTACGAAGTGTGATGATATAAAAGAATGCGATGCGCCAGAATCAATTAGTACTGAAGCCAAAACTGACTGAACCAAGAACTCACCAAGTAGAACTCCTGGTGCTGCATCTGCCTCTTCGGCGTAGACGTGGTTTACTGTGGCCTTTCCAAAGGAGTGTTGAGTCCTTGACGGTGCTCCGCGGCTGCCCCCAGCTGGTTGCCTTGGTCCGTTAACTGAGTTGGAGACGACTGATAGTGCTGGCTTAACCTTGTAAGGGCAGTTAACGGCGATATGCCCAGTCTCACGGCAGCTGAAACAGATCCTCTGGCCAACAGTTTGATTGACCCCAGAATGTTGAGGATGGAATGAGCCATGTGATTTAGCAGGCTATACCGGTTGCTTGAAAGTGGTGGTTGGTGCTTTATAGGATACACCACTATGAGCCATCTGCCCAGAGTAAATAAGTTGTTGGGTCTTCTGCACAAAGTAGGTTGGTTGTTGGGTCCTCTGTAGTGAATAGACAGGTTGATTAGTCCTATGAAGTTTCACCTGCTGGAACCCCTTTTTGTCCTCGAATTTTCTTTTCTTCCCCCGTAGCTCATCCTCTATGTTCTTTTCTGTAGTGATGGCCTTGTTAACCAGGGTACTGAAATCTGGGTAAACAGATGCTTCAAGAAATTTCCTGATTTCAATGTTTAACCCACGCAAAAAGGCTTCTTGCTTCTTCTCTTCTGTATCCACAGCGTGGGGGTCATAGCGGGATAACCCGATAAACTTGTGTAGATACTCCATCACAGTTAGTCCCTTCTGTTTAAGGTTCATAAACTCTTCCCTCTTTAGCTTCATAATGCTACTTGGGATGTGTTGCTCTCTAAACAACTTCACAAACTCGTCCCATATCATGGTCCTAGCATGTGGATGCATCTCTCTGTAGCTGTGCCACCAGACTAAGGCAGATCCCCTCAGTTGTTGGACTGCAAGCAGAACCTTATCCTGCTCGTTTGCATGCACAACCTCGAGTTTCATCTCAATCTCTCTTAGCCAGTCATCTGCCTCAATGTGGTCCTCAGATCCAGAAAACTTGGGCGGGTTCATCTTGTTGAAGTCTGTGATCTGGTGATTGTTTTGCAGCACGGGCTGATGGTTGTTGAGGCCATCGTTGTTCCGGGCAGCCAGGGTGTTCGTCAGTAGCTCTAGGAGTCGATTCTGGTGGTCCAGAATGGCAGTCAGATCGTAGTTAGGTGCTTGGGGATGTGGCCGGACAGGTGCACTCTCCGCTGTCTCATGCTCGTGAGGTGCAGGTGGAATCTCTCGTAGTCCTTGGTCCGCCTCGTGTCCATTAGTGACTCGGCTCAAGCGGCGAGGCATCTGTGACAAGGTAATCGATGGGTTTAGATTTTCTTCCTATTATTATTATTATGGTGCATCATAATTAGTTATGCTTACCGTCTTTTATTATTGTTATTATTATTTTTATTTCCTATATTTTTTTCTATTTTACTATGTGTATCTAAACACATATATATAGTTTTATACCACACAATTCACACAAGCATCAAACATTGCAAGCAACACACCAAGTATTCATTCATTCATTCATTCGGGCAAGCGGGTACAAGATACATAGCGCATGTCGTCGCTGGTTCTATTCCCTTAAGGGTCAGCCGGGACCTCTGCCTAGCTACTGGGTCCTACATCCTGATCTTCAGGGTCTTCGTTGGTCCCGCGAGGTGAGGTCGGAGGAGTAGGTGGCACAGGCTCACAAATCCTCCTTCGGGGGTTGGATACGTGATACACTGGGGTTCCTTCTAGGACAAGTGGCTCCATCGTTGCACCAGCTTGACGGTCCTTCCGCATGGCCCGGTCTACAAGGTAGACACCCCTAAGCAGCTGGCTGTGACGGTCGGTCTGCTCCCTAAGGTTCTCCTCGGCCAAGGCGACTCGACTTTCGGCGCTGGCAACCCGGGCTTCAGCCTGCGCTAGTGCTAGCTTAGCCTTTCGCCAGCGGGTCTCCAATGTCTCAGCACGCTGGACGAGGGTCTTCACGCGCTGGTTCAGCTGGTCGCACAAGTCGTCCAGGCTCAATAAATAACCGGACATGGCGACAATGGTGGGGTCGTCTTCGGTCGACCCGAGGCCTTCCAAGTTGCGAATCCTCGCCATCCATGCGGGACGACTACGGTCCAGTGGTGGGAAGTACTTCATGGGTGTGGAACCCAAATGCCAGTCAAACATGTGGCAGAGGTACTTCAAAGCTTTGCGGGCCACCAATTGGCACGTATCTTTCATGCGGCATCCAGTGGCGGAGACATTCCATAGCTTCATGTCCAGGAACCTCTCACTGGCGCCGATGTGCACAGTGACCTCGCAGCTTTGGGTGCCATGCTCCACGAACTCATGACCCACGTACTCCGGACGGTCTGGAATATCTAGTCGTGTCGTGGCGGCATAGAGCACCTTGGGGAAGCCATCTTCGTTGATGCAGAAGGTGGTGATACGGTCGTCCGCCATCTGGCTTAGAACAGGGCACAAGGATTAGATGAGAGCAAAACCTATCACCAAGGCTATACGGTCCATGTTTCCTACAGGCCAACTATTCTACGGTCTCCTATGGTCACCTAAGTACTAGGGTACGCATCCTACAGTCAAGTACGGCTCTGATACCACTTGAAGCGTCCCGACCCATAAGATCGGAACTAAACATGTAATATTATACCAGAAACAGAGTTCGGTACATAATATTACAACACAAGTGGAACCACAACCATACAGAGCTTTATTACAACGGCATACACTTTAGTACAACAATAATAAGGACTAACATAAGGATGATTAACGACATAAAAACATGGACGACTAGCTCCTCCTCGTACATGGTTCCACGGTAACACCTTGGGTGTGGATGCGACCCTACTCAAAGTCCTCCGGGTCGAAGTCAGGATCCTCTGAAGATATCAACAACGGTTGAGTACAAAAGTACTCAGCAAGCTCCACCTCGCCCTTCGGGAGGGGAATGAAACAAACATAGATGCAATGCACAACAATAAGAGTGATGCAACCTAATGCAACTAAATGCAACCAAATAACCCATCCAGAGACATTCCTCACCTCATTCTCACAACAGGTGGCTTCCTAGTTGTTAGGACCACACCATAACCTGTCCTATACCGAGGACACGGCCGTCCGAACGGGTTCTACACTCTGCAGAGGTTGTACGCTTTACCCACACGCACGGACCATCCACGACAGCCCGTCATAACCGACACCCAGTCGAAACATCACCCAAACCAGTCGTCCCCAACCCAGTGTCATGACTTATCTCAATATCAACTCAATTTTCATAAATGCATCTCTCTCTCTCTCTCTCCACCGTGGACGACTGTCGGGCTAGCCACCGGGGTTAGGCTAAGCCCCGCCCATACAGGGTCATGTGGTCGTACTGAAGAAAGTTAGGTGAGATGTCAAAACAACTCGGTCCTTAAGGCTCACCAGGGCAGCCTCCATACTCAAACCACGAGCCTATCATCTTGATAGTACTCACTGTAAGTCTACCACCACGGTAGAGCTTACACCAACACTAACCCTTCTGCCCCGGTCTCAACTCATGCTCTCCCCAACCATGCAACATAAACAAGACAACATCATCATGCATAATCTCATCCTATCAATATGCTGCAAAAAGAGAAACTAGTATGTTTACCCTCTATCACTCGAATAACTCATGCTCAACAATGCAAATGCCTAATCTACTGGCCACAATGGATAAACCTCACATAGGAGCAATATGATCAAAAAGGGGGTGATGGAACTTGCCTTCGCTACCGTCTGCAGCGTCGTGCTCTTGGTCACTTGGCTCCCCTGGGTTCTCTTCCGGCACTGGTTCTACACCGCGCACAAGCAAACATACAAACAAAGCAAACATACATCATTCAGACTTTCTTACACTAACTATATTATGATATTAGATGATTTTTATAAGAAGAATCGGATTAAGTGATCCTTTTGTGTGTGGGTGAGATCTGCTCTAAGGCCAATCAAGGGGTTGCTTAGGGTTGGGCTCAAATCAGCAAGAGTAAACGGGGGAGGATGGCCAGAGAGTAAGAAATCGAACGCCGAGGCTATGAATCACTTGATTAAGCTGCCGATTTTGGGTAGGAAGTAGAGCAACTTCATGGAAGGGCGGCCATGCCACGGTGTGGTCGCGGCCAAACCCGAGGAGAGGGGGAAAGGGGGGGTGACTCGGGGAAGAGAGTGGAGGTTGGGGTGCTCACCTTGGCCGTAGCTTGGCAGGGCTCGACGGGGAGGGTTCCTCGTCGGAGATCGATGTTGGAGGGGGGGAGAGGAGACGCGAGCGTCGGTGCTCAATGGGGCGGGGGAGAAAGTGAGCCCCCGAGCCCCTTTTATAGATGAAGGGGGAAATGGATAGGGATGGATGGAGGAGAGGTAGGTGAGGTGTAATTAATGCATGTTCCGGGGGCTTCTCGTGGAGTGGATAAGGATGGGGGGAGATATGTATATGAGGGGTGGTTTCGGGAGCTTCTCGTGGAGTGGATAAGGATGGGGGAGATATATATGAGTGGTGGTTCCGGAAGCTTCTTGTGGAGTGGATAAGGATGGGGGGGAGGTATGTAAATGAGGGGTGGTTCCGGGAGCTTCTCGTGGAGTGGATAAGGATGGGGGGAGATATATATGAGGGGTGGTTCCGGAAGCTTCTCGTGGAGTGGATAAGGATGGGGGGAGATATGTATATGAGGGGTGGTTCCGGGAGCTTCTCGTGGAGTGGATAAGGATGGGGGAGATATATATGAGGGGTGGTTCCGGAAGCTTCTCGTGGAGTGGATAAGGATAGGGGAGGAAGAGATGGGTGATGTGTGGTTATAGAAGCTTCTCGTAGAATGGATGAGGATGAGGGAGGAAGAGGAAAAGAGTTTGCCTTTAGGCAAAAGTAGGGGGGGTGGCTGCACCAGTTTCGATGAAAGACATATCTGAGATCGGCAAGTAATGTGCGTAATTTGTCTGGTGATTAATTCTATAATTCTAATTTATTAGCTTTACGAAAAATGGGGCGTTACATCAAGTTTTCTATTATTTACAAGTTTTGGGACTTTTACATTCCTCCCCCCTTAAAAAGAATCTCGTCCCGAGATTCATGACTAATGACCAGGTGGAGAGGACAACTACTACATATAAGCCTCTAACAACTCCGGATTATTCGCTGCAAATACTCCTCTCTTTCCCATGTAGCTTTGTCGGACGTGTGATTTTCCCATAGCACCTTGAAAAATCGCAGCGTCCGATTTCTAGTTTCGCGAGTCTTTTCATCAATTATCCGGGTTGGTCGCTCAACATAAGTGAGGTCCGGCTTCAAATCTGCTATGTCTCCCGTGAGATCCTCCGTTGGAACTTTTAAACACTTCCGCAACTGAGATATGTGGAAGACGTTATGAACTCCAGCTAAGGTTGCCGGCAGCTCCAAACGGTATGCCATGGGTCCACACCTTTCAATGATGGCAAAAGGACCGATAAAGCGCGGAGCTAATTTTCCTTTCACTCCGAATCGGTGAATGCCCTTCATAGGAGATACGCGGAGATACACGTGGTCCCCAACTTGAAATTCTAGAGGACGACGCCTCTTATACGCATAGCTCTTTTGTCTTGACTGAGCGGCTTTAAGATTTTCCTGAATAAGCCTCACCCGCTCTTCTGCCTCATTTACGAGATCAATCCCGCAAATAACTCTCTCGCCGGATTCACACCAGTTCAAGGGCGTGCGGCATTTCTGGCCGTAGAGAGCTTCATAAGGCGCCATTTTGATACTTGATTTATACCCGTTGTTATATAAGAACTCTGCCAATGGTAAGTGATCATCCCAGCTCTTACCGTGATGAATGGCACATGCTCTCAGCATACCTTCAAGTATTTGATTCACCCTCTCCGTTTGCCCATCGGTTTGAGGGTGATACGCGGAGCTTCGAATCAGCTTAGTTCCCAAGGATGCGTGTAGCTGCTCCCAGAAATGAGCAACAAACAACGCGCCTCGATCAGAGATGATCGTCCGGTGAACTCCATGTAGGCACAAGATCCATGCTATGTATAACTCCGCATACTGCTTGGCGGTGTATCTGGTATGCACGGGGATGAAGCGTGCCGATTTGGTCAATCGGTCTACGATTACCCAAATCGAGTCATGGTGGTGGTAGGTCATCGGCAACCCAACGATGAAATCCATACTCAAGTCTTCCCACTTCTATGCCGGT
The DNA here is from genome assembly GCA_030760725.1 of Neostapfia colusana. Taxonomy (NCBI): domain Eukaryota; kingdom Viridiplantae; phylum Streptophyta; class Magnoliopsida; order Poales; family Poaceae; genus Neostapfia; species Neostapfia colusana. The sequence goes on along the minus strand of JASWHV010000005.1, from coordinate 28,878,726 downwards.
ATTTGTAGCGGTTGCAGCAGGCCCGACTTCTTCACATGGTCGGCCTTAACTCTTCGACACGTATCACATTCTGAAACGTATTTTGCAACTTCACGTTTCATACGTGTCCACCAAAACTTCTTCCGGAGGTCTTGGTACATTTTATTGCTGCCAGGATGAATAGAAAATTTGGATAAGTGAGCCTCATCCAAAATTTTCTTCCGCAGCCTCATATCACGGGGTACGACTATCTGGTCCTTGAACCATAGGGTGTCTTCATCATCTAACCGGAAATATTTCATCTCCCCGTTCTTCAACCTCCTTTTGATATGAGCCATGCCCTTGTCTTTCCTTTGAGCTTCCATAACCTCCTCTCTTATTGTGGGTATGAGAGCTAGATTATGCAGAGCTCCATATGGAACCAAGTAGAGACTTGGTTCTTCCTCTTCCATCGGCGTAATGGTCAGGTCATGAATATGAGACTTCCGGCTCAGTGCATCGGCAACCACATTTGCCTTGCCCGGATGATAATGAATTTCAATCTCATAGTCCTTGATCAGCTCAAACCATCGCCGTTGCCGCATATTCAACTCCTTTTGAGTGAATATGTACTTCAAACTTTTGTGGTCGGTGTAGAGATGAACCAGATTCCCCAATAGGTAATGTCTCCACATCTTCAAAGCTAACACCACGGCAGCAAGCTCGAGATCATGAGTTGGATAATGTTGCTCATGATTCCGTAATTGCCGTGATCCATAAGCGACCACGCGTCCTCCTTGCATGAGTACACAACCAAGTCCGGTGCCGGACGCATCACAATAAACATCAAATGGCTTGGTTGTATCCGGCTGAGCTAGAACCGGGGCTGTTGTGAGGTGTTTCACCAACGCTTGAAAAGCTTCCTCACATGGCTTGCTCCAATCATATTTGATGCCCTTCTTCAGTAGCTCCGTCATAGGTTTGGAGATTTTTGAGAAGCTCGGGATGAACCTCCGATAATACCCTGTCAAACCCAAGAAGCTACGAACTTCATGGACTGATGTTGGAGACTTCCATTTCAGCACTTGATCAATCTTGCTTGGATCAACAGCAATGCCTTCCGCTGAAATAATATGTCCAAGATGTAAAAGTCCCAAAAATGTGTATGAATAAAAACCAAGGTTTGAATTCATATGTGTGGCAATGACATGAAAAATAGGACTTGCTAAAACTTTTCTTCATGCAAAGTAATACGTAGTATGATCATCCAAAATGAGGCTCACCTTTCTATTTAAAAGTGTTGAACCAATAAGGAGTTAAATACCTCTTTGCATGTAAGTTTAAAATTCAGATTTGAAATTCAAAGTTCACACATATGGTGACCCAAAAACTTTGAATAAACATGCAGCCCTACAGTTGGAATTATAGGGAAAAGTTTGCTCACCAACTTTCCATTTGTAGGGTGGGCTCAAAAGAGAGCTAAAAAGAAGAAATTGCAAATTCTAAACCAAATTCACATTTAGTCTTGCAAATTCAAACTGAATTTGAAGAATTCAAATTCTAGCCCACCTTTTTAAATTTTAGCATTCTCGGGATTGAAAAGATCAGCTTGAACAGATATTTGGGAGGTACATGTGGAGTGGGACCCACATGTCATAGAGCTAAAAGAGGAGACTTACTCACTAAGTTTTGCTCTCGGTGGGAAATTTTCCCGAACATCTCGCGAGCGCCACAGAGGAGCTTGCCACGCCAGCTCCTGCTGCCGGCCTCCACGCGTTGGCACCCCAGGGTCGGTTCTCACCGCTTCAGCAACGTGATCTCTCCCTCCTCGGACCAAGCCGACAGCAGTTGCTTCCTCTCCTCACGATCAGCAGCCACTCCGGGCGCTGTTTTTCCTTCACCGCCTCACCGGCGCTGTTCCACTGCTCCCTGTCTCCCGGCCAGCGCAGCGCCTCTCCGGCAGGCTCAAGAGGCCACAGAGGTGCACCAGGAGGTACTGATCCTCATCCCGTCGTCCTCCTGCTCTCCCCCGACGCCGGCTCGCCGGAATTCGATTTTTGGCACCGGCGCACGTATAGAACCGACCGTGTTTAATTCGTGGAATTCTCCCAAACCGATTGATCATACCTCCTACAATTCAAACCACAGCAACTAGATGCCCTAGCGCCCTCCCACGCTGAAAACCAAAGGAAACCGACACTCCTATGCCCCGGGCGACGAGAAATCGTCGCCGGCGGCCAAAACTGCCACGGTCCACGGTGATGACTAGGTTGCAGCCACTTTCTGCACAATTTGATCTCCGTTCCATGTTCCTAGAACCATAGGGATGATGTAGGACATCGTAGCTCGCCGGGAGATGCCTTGGACATGCTGGAACGCGCCCATGTCGAGCTCCCGAGCCGCCCCGCCGGTGCTGACCCACCTACAGCCGTTTTCACGCGGGGAAACCTTGCCCGGCAGCTGCGCCACGTTCCCAGGAGCATGTAGGGCGAAACCGGAGCTCATTTGATGGAGAAATGAGGGAGAACGAGCCATGCCAAGTTCTCTGCCGGTGTGCACCCGCGGGCTCTGGCGGGAGGTTGAAGAAGCACCTGACCCGTGGGCCCCACGTGCGATTGTGCTGTTTAAAATCAAACAGAGAGTTGTGCAAACTTGTAAAATGCATAACTTGGTGTAGGAAGCTCCAAAAATAGTGAGATAAATTTTTTTGGATTCCTCTAAGAGAGTACTATCAAGAGGTACAATTCAATAATTATGAAAACCCCTGGTTTTGGCTCATTAATTCATAGAAGGAAAAGCTTGTGCGAATTTTTCCAGGAGTTCTATGTATTGGAAAATCCCCAAATTTGGGCAGGAGAGTCTTCCAAAAATACTTGAACTCCAGTAAAATTTTCATAAGCATTGGACCTCATTTGATTGGCCAAATGTGGTGTTAATTCCTTATGTCTCTGAAAATGGGAAAATAAACAGAGGTCAATTTCAGAATTTTTTTCCAAACTTTAGAACCTCATAACTCTTGCTAGGAATCCCCAAATTTAGTGATTCAAATTGGGTTGCATTATTTAATTCTGGAAAATTCTTGGAAGTTTTTCTGAAAAAGAATTATTGAGGGAGTTTGGGTTATCCAAAAATACCCAAATTTTGCCATAATATTCTTTAGCATATTTTGACCTTCTAGCAAATTTTCAGCTCATTTTAAGATCATTTGAGTAGGAATTTTCTAAAAACAATCTGCTGTGTTCATAAGAGTCCAGAAACATTTTCAGAAAATGTTTCCCACTTCCAAAAATCTGTTCTGAGCAATCCATAGCTACAAAAATCATGGGAAAATTTAGGCAAGCTCTCTGAGACATACTTGGAATTGTAGTTCACTTAGTTGGGCATTAAAATGCACATTACTACAGAATTTATTCTGTTGAGTACAAATGCTTAAAGAATTGTTCTGGGAGAACTACCCAAGTAAAAGGGCTGAATTTTGGACCAGATGACTCTCATGTGATCAAGAACTCACATGTAAATTATCAGCCCAAGATGAGTCCTGGAACTCCCTGTTCTTATTCTCCATACTTGTGTATATGTGGGAATACATAAGAGATGTTGTGAGAATTATGGGGAGGACACAATATGACTCCACAATAGCTGCAATTTGGCAAGCTAAATCCTAAGGTAAGATAGAACCTGCTGTAAAAGTTTTGAGGCCATTGGAGTTCTTATTCTTCAGTTGCACTCAAATCCTTTCAGCTTATCTATTATGTTCATTACGGAACATGATTAGTGTATAGCTAAAGCGGTAGGACAAATTAGTTTATTTCTGTTCTTTGCACGACAGAGGCAAATCAAGCCATGCTTGGCATTTCCACACAACCTCTGTTACTAAGAGATTAATTCTATAACTTCTTTCTATTACATTCTATAAAACATGTGCATATGCATCTCAATAGGAACCACAACGAAGGGGACTCAAAGGAGTGATTCATCGAAGTGGATCAAGCTCCGGAGAGTCAAGGGTGGATCTGCAAGGATACTAACTGCTTATATACGACTACCCTGCAAAACAGGCAAGCTCCGGTTTGCATTTAACAACTGTTAAGTTTTTATTTTGTACTCACTTTCGGTCAAGATATGAACTGTGCATTAGGTCTAGTGATTGATACTCCTCTTGCATATCCAAATGACCCATGGAGTATTGGGTAGGTGTCTTTCACCGTGTAGAACTGCCATGCTTAAGTACGGTTCGGTAGAAGTCGAGTGGTGAGATGCTACTCGCAGATTTAGGAACAACAGGGGCATACGGGATTGGTTCGTAATCGAATTAGCAAGTTAGAGTTGAGACTGGAAGGTTGTAGGAGCAGCAGGACATAGGGGCCTGGGTGCTGTAGACCTGTCCATGTCGGTCAAGGACCGATCCGTATGCGGCACTGTTGAACAAGTTTGAGTTGTGTCCCGGACTCATGCTGGCTATATGGGACCCAGTAAACCGATGTACCTCGGGAAGCTGTTGTTGGGACTTTTCGGGTCGCCTCAGGTGGACGGCCGGTGTGCAGTATGTGGGGAATATTCTCATGACATCTCACGTCGGAAGGTGCACCATGAGAGTAGCTACTGTACGGGGTGACTTGATCGATTCAGCGGGGGTGAAACGGGGGAAAGTCTGCCACGTACGACGTCAGTGATGGTTGTTGTAGGCAACGTCGAGTACGGGCGTACGTGTCGTGTAGTCCGGGTGTTATTGATTCGAATCACCGTCGCTCGCGGAATGGACTGAGCATACTTGTTCTCACAGTCGTGACGTAGTAAGAACTTGCATGAGAAAGGAACTAATCATCTTGATGTGAAGTATTGTTCTACCTTGTATTGGAGCTTGATGAATAGGCTAGTGCAAACTCGATTCTTTTATGCCATGAGCAATTTACATCGGGGGAAAGCGTTTCTTGTTTGATTGTGGACTCCCGATGTGGCGTGCCCAGGGTTACTTAAAATGCTGCAATTAATATCTGAAAGTAAGGATTCACTTTTAGGCGAGTTTAATTATGCTTATGCCATCCTATGTTAGGTTCATAACCTCACTTAGAGTTTCATGTTTAGGTTGACGGATAAGTCTTGCTGAGCATTATGCTCACGGATGCTATCCGAGTTGTTTTGCAGGTAATTGACTCGATGCTTATGAGAAGGGATGCCGATGAGACTCGGGAACCTCCGAGTGCTTACTCAAAGAGCATCCTCGCCGCTGCAGATTGATCTTCGTGTTGCTAGTAAGAAACGTCCGCGGGCTGGACTGTTTCTTTGTTGCTAGTTTAGACATGAGTCGTGAGAGTGATAGTCTTCCGCTGTAGTTTACTCTGATATACTTATTTGTATAACAATCTTGTACGCTTCCGCAAACTATTTATGTAATATGATGTGTGTTCATCGACCCGTGTGCTGTTGGGTGCCGCATAACACGGCACCACCCGACGAGGTCCTGTGGGGCCGTCTCAGCGTGGTATCAGAGCTGCATTGGAGACAGAGCACGGATTGAGCATCATATTATGTCAAAAACTTAGGACACGGTGAGATAACGGTACTAGGCCCACATAAGGACTATTATTATCATAATATGAACGTGGAAAACTAACCTATTTGTTATGTCGGAAAATATTGCATCTCGGGACGTCTATGTCTTGGGGGGTGCACGTATGCACTGTCCACCAGTGCGCACAAGCTGAAGGGTGGAGCCCCACGGGTGGCAGGTAACCCGACCCGCTTTAGTATCCTATACGACTCTTCATGTCGTTTGGGGTATTCGAGCAGCGTCTGTCCCAGGCGTGCGTGGTGCAATTTGGGAGACCCCGTCACGTGGTCAGTAACGTGAACACGTAGCTCAAGGCGTGTTTGGGTTGAAAACACCTGGGCGAGTGATGACGGCCGGGTGTACGAACTGTATGGATACCGGGTTCGGTGTGCAGCCGGACCTGATGATTGAGTGTGGCTTATGTAGGTGCTAACCACGAAAAACCTTAGTGCGTGTAGAACACAATTGCGAGTGACCATTTTAGTGCCACCTAATGATACGTGTATGCCGGTGTAATCCGGTTAGGTTTTTCTTTGGTGAGGTAACGTAGTACCGTCATATGTCTTACGGTGCATCGTCACCGTACTACACTGGATAGTTTTCTTTCCTAAGAAGAAACCATTCATGACTAACTTCCAAACTAAAAATGGATGTGATAAAGCACATATTAGTTACTGAGCTCTTCATTTGAACTAAGTTTCAAAGAAGAGACTTGTTAGGCTTCTTTTGATCTCAAAGACAGAGTGCTCTGTTCAGACAGGAATTCTTCTGGTCTTTAACAGGGCGTAACTCTGATTAGCTTGACCCAATGGAGGTGTTTGATACAGTTCTGGAAAGGTTATTAAGTGCTCTACAACTTTTCTGTAGAACTACAGAGCCAAATCCGACACCAACTTGGTTGAACGTCCAGATGAATGCAAACTGTTCAGAAAACAGAGCAGCTGCAGACTTCTCTGGATGTTGCTGTAAATTAGCCGTCACAGTCTGTAGAAAAATTTCTAAGGGTCATATGATACACCGTTGGAAAGGTTAGGAAATTTGCAACAATTTTGTAGTTCATAGTGTGTTCAGAATTGTACTCCATTTGTATGTAAAACTGTGATGAAAACAGCCACGTACAAAGGAGGTGCTGGCAAAATTTACCCAGAAATTCTGTCAACTTTGAACAGTCATAGCTATTGGTCCAGAGATGATCTAGGGGCATATGAGTACTAGTTGGAAAGATACAGAAGTTAAATTAAACTTTTTTGTTCAACTTGAGTTATGAAAATGCTGGTAACTGGATCCAAATCTGGATTTAGTACAGAAAGGTCGGTTCTGTACAGCAAATGGGGATTGTTTTTGTTGGCTTTAGAAAGATATGTAAACATGAAGTATTGTTATGCTTTCATAAAGTTTTAGCATGTTCATGTTTTACATACTTTCACATACTGCTAGATCAAGTTTTGACTCCCCTCAAAAATTTATGCTTTTGCAGTATGGTGCGTACTCATTCTCCGAGTAGGACTGAAGGTTCTCATCGAGACGGTGATGACTCGACTCCACCACGGGCACCGCCATCAACGGTATGGGCGGATGTCATGGCTCAGATGGTCGAGTAAAGTCAAGAGAACACAAGACTACTCCAAGCCTTGGTACAACAGGGCTTACTCCAGCGTGCACAACAGGACGTTCCACCTCGGAACGCCTACTTGGATTTCTTGGCGACACAACCGCCAATCTTCATGGAAGCCCATGAGCCAGTAGAAGCTGATCAGTGGCTTCGAGTTATAGAGTCCAAGTTTGGGGTGTTTGAGTGCGACGAATATCAGAAGGCATCATTTGCAGCTCAACAGCTCCATGGAGCCGCCGGTAATTGGTGGTTTGCTTATCTCGCCACCGTTCCGGAAGGCCATCAAGTGGAATGGACGGAATTTCGTGAAGCATTCCGTGCTCGTCACATTCCTATGGGTTTTATCAAGGCCCAACAGCAAGAATTCAGAAACTTGAAGCAGGGGGGCATGAGTGTCCTCGATTATGTCAGACGATTCAATATTCTGGCACAATATGCTCCTGCTTATGCAACGAGCGAAGCTGCCATGTGTGACTACTTTTTCTATGGCTTGAGTGCCATGCTAAAAGAGAAGTTAGCTTTGTTCAATCAAGGCAGTTACACCGAGTTGATCAGTGCTGCTATGCTACAAGAACAAGCGACACTTGAGTGTCAAGCAGAGAAGAGGGACCGGGAGGATGTGCAAGAAGACACACCAGTTGTTCCTCGCAAATACCGTGTGGTGTATCACACACCATCCGATGAAGGATGGCAAACTCCGGTGAAATCAACTCCGTACAGATTTCCTGCTCAAGAATCATGTCTTGAAGCAACACCCTTGCCGCAGCAACAAATGACACCTGTGGCATCATTGCTGCCGCCAAGTACATCAACTTCTCAACCACAAGTCAATGAAGGACCGGGGAAACCTCAGTGTTCTTATTGCCACCGTTCTGGGCATTTTAGGCAGGAATGCCGGGAGAAGTGGGTGAACACCAGACAGCCATCATCATCAGGTGGTATGCCGCCACCTGCTCAAGTCAATGTAACAGCATTACAATCCGGGAGTGTGCAACATCTGGCTATTGAGGATGTCCCGGAGGGAGCACCGGTGTTAGCGGGCATGTTCACTCTCAAAGACGTGCCCGTGCTCATACTTTTCGATTCCGGTGCAACACATAATTTTATCAGCAAAACATGCGTGGATCAGCACCAATTATCAACCAATACTCCCACGACGAGTTTTCTTATACGTTCACCGGGAGGAAATATCTCTGCCAATCAGATTGTGTCCCGAGCAGCTTTGTGTTTGCGTGGAAAGATATACCCAACATCGCTGATTATGTTGGATAGGCAGAAGATAGACATTATATTGGGGATGTCTTGGTTAAATCGTCACGGTGCCGTTCTCAATATCGGTAACCGGACTGTCCAGATTGACTCGCCGATTCACGGACAGCACATGCTGGTTTTAGACAGCGAAGATCCAGATTTGGTAGAGGCCTACCACACAGAAGCGCTGAAACTTGAAGATATTCCGGTGGTACGAGATTATCCCGACGTATTTCCCGATGACTTACCGGGCATGCCGCCCGAGCGGGACGTCGAGTTCAAGATTGAACTGGCGCCGGGAACAACGCCTATCTCACGAAGGCCTTACAAGATGGAACCTAACGAGCTAGCGGAGTTGAAAGAGCAACTGAATGAACTCATGAGCAAGGGTTTCATACGACCAAGTTCATCACCTTGGGGTTGCTCGGCGCTGTTCGTTAAGAAGAAGGACGAAACACTACGGCTATGTGTTGATTACCGTCCTCTAAATGCTGTCACGATCAAGAACAAGTATCCTTTGTCCCGCATCGACATCCTGTTTGATCAACTTGTGGGTGCAAAGGTATTTTCGAAGATGGATCTTCGGTCGGGATATCATCAAATCAAAATCCGACCGGAGGACGTACCAAAGACAGCCTTCTCGACGAGATACGGACTCTACAAGTACCTCGTCATGTCATTTGGGTTAACCAACGCTCCGGCACACTTCATGTACTTGCTGAATTCTGTATTCATGCCGGAGTTAGACAAGTTCGTCGTGGTATTCATCGACGATATATTGGTTTACTCCAAATCTGAAGAAGAGCACGCTGAACATCTGCACATTGTGCTACAACGGTTGCGGGAGCACCAATTATATGCAAAGTTCAGCAAGTGCGAATTTTGGATTGGTCAAGTGCCTTTCCTAGTCCATATCATTTCAGCAGAGGGCATTGCCGTGGATCCCAGCAAAATTGAACAAGTGCTGAAGTGGGAATCTCCCAAATCTGTCCACGAGGTCCGAAGTTTCGTAGGTTTAGCGGGTTATCATCGGAGGTTTATTCCGAGCTTCTCAAATATTGCTAAACCAATGACGGAGCTGCTGAAGAAGGGCACTAGATACAGGTGGAGTGCAGCATGTGAAGCCGCATTCAAAACTTTGGTGAAACATCTCACAACGGCTCATGTTCTTGCTCAGCCGGACATGACAAAGCCATTCGATGTATACTGTGATGCATCCGGCATCGGTCTCGGCTGCGTTCTGATGCAAGAAGGGCGTGTAGTCTCCTATGGGTCTCGCCAACTGCGAAACCACGAGCAGCATTATCCAACTCACGATCTTGAGCTTGCTGCAGTGGTGTTGGCGTTAAAGATGTGGAGGCATTACCTACTTGGTAATCTCGTTCACCTCTACACCGACCATAAAAGCCTGAAGTATATCTTCACGCAGAAGGAGCTGAATATGAGACAACGGAGATGGTTGGAGCTTATAAAAGATTATGAAATTGAGATCCACTATCATCCGGGAAAAGCAAACGTGGTTGCCGACGCGCTTAGTCGGAAAGCCCACGTTCACAACTTAGCGGCTGCTGAGTTAGGAGACGAAGAACCAAGCCTCCGTGTCATTCCGTATGGCGCGCTTTATAATCTCGCGCTCATTCCAACAATCCGTGAAGAGATTGTTGAGGCTCAAAGAAGAGACAGAGGTATGTCTCACATACGGAGAAGACTAGACAACAGAGAGGTGAAATGTTTCCGGAAGGATGAGAACGGTACAATGTGGTTTAACGACCGTATAGTGGTACCGCGCAATATGAAACTCCGGAAGAAAATCTTGGATGAAGCCCACCTGTCTAAGTTTTCCATTCATCCCGGAAGTAACAAGATGTACCAAGATTTGAAACAGAAATTTTGGTGGACGAGGATTCAGAGGGAAATCGCTAAATACGTATCCGAATGCGATACGTGTAGACGGGTCAAGGCTGATCATATGCGGAAAGCCGGACCGCTACAACCTTTGAATATACCGGCATGGAAATGGGAGGATGTGAGTATGGACTTCATCGTCGGATTACCGCTCACATCCAGGAAGCATGACTCGATATGGGTGATCGTTGACCGGTTGACGAAGTCGGCTCATTTCATACCGGTGAACACTCATTATCGAGCAAGGCAATATGCGGAGTTATTCATCTCCAGAATTATTTGCTCACATGGTGTCCCGAAGACCATCATCTTAGATCGAGGTGCGCTGTTTGTTGCTTGTTTCTGGGAGCAGCTGCATGCCTCTTTGGGCACCAAGCTAATTAGAAGCTCCGCATATCACCCTCAAACCGATGGACAAACTGAGAGGGTGAATCAAGTGCTCGAGGATATGTTGAGAGCGTGTGCCATCCACCACGGTAGGAATTAGGATGATCACCTACCGCTGACGGAGTTTTCATACAACAACGGTTATCAAGCGAGTATTAAAATGGCACCGTATGAAGCTCTCTACGGCCGGAAGTGTCACACACCACTGAATTGGTGTGAGTCCTGCGAAAGAGTTCTGTTTGGGATTGATCTTGTCAACGAAGCCGAAGACCGAGTTCGGTTGATACAAGAGAACTTAAAGGCTGCACAATCCCGACAGAAGAGCTACGCTGATCAGAGGCGTAGGCCATTACATTTTGACGTCGGAGAACACGTTTATCTTCGTGTATCCCCGATGAAGGGAATTCACCGGTTCGGTGTAAAGAGGAAGCTCGCTCCCCGTTTTATTGATCCTTTTGCTATCACGGAGAAGTGCGGACCCGTAGCCTACCGACTGGAATTACTGGCAAGTCTAGCGGATGTTCATGATGTATTTCATGTTTCACAGCTGCGAAAGTGCCTCAAATTCACCGCTGCTGTTCGCACTGAGGACATCGACGAATTGAACCGGACCTGACCTACACCGAACGACCGGTTCAGATTTTGGATGAAAAGACCCAGGTAACCCGAAACCGGACGATCAGATTCTTGAAGGTGCTGTGGAGTAATCAAACCACGGAAGAAGCGACGTGGGAAAGTGAAGATTATCTCCGCACCAACTACCCGGAACTTTTATCTTTGTACAGTTTGTAATTACCTCTCCCGTCTTGTTCCTCTTTTGTAATCTCGGGACGAAATTCTTTTAAGGGGGAGGAATGTAAAAGTCCCAAAAATGTGTATGAATAAAAACCAAGGTTTGAATTCATATGTGTGGCAATGACATGAAAAATGGGACTTGCTAAAACTTTTCTTCATGCAAAGTAATACGTAGGATGATCATCCAAAATGAGGCTCACCTTTTTATTTAAAAGTGTTGAACCAATAAGGAGTTAAATACCTCTTTGCATGTAAGTATAAAATTCAGATTTGAAATTCAAAGTTCACACATATGGTGACCCAAAAACTTCGAATAAACATGCAGCCCTACAGTTGGAATTATAGGGAAAAGTTTGCTCACCAACTTTCCATTTGTAGGGTGGGCTCAAAAGAGAGCTAAAAAGAAGAAATTGCAAATTCTAAACCAAATTCACATTCAGTCTTGCAAATTCAAACTGAATTTGAAGAATTCAAATTCTAGCCCACCTTTTTAAATTTTAGCATTATGGGGATTGAAAAGATCAGCTTGAACAGATATTTGGGAGGTACATGTGGAGTGGGACCCACATGTCATAGAGCTAAAAGAGGAGACTTACTAAGTTTTGCTCTCGGTGGGAAATTTTCCCGAACATCTCGCGAGCGCCACAGAGGAGCTTGCCGCGCCAGCTCCTGCTGCCAGCCTCCACGCGTTGGCACCCCAAGGTCGGTTCTCACCGCTTCAGCAACGTGATCTCTCCCTCCTCGGACCAAGCCGACAGCAGTTGCTTCCTCTCCTCACGATCAGCAGCCACTCCGGGCGCTGTTTTACCTTCACCGGCGCTGCTCCACTGCTCCCTGTCTCCCGGCCAGCACAGCGCCTCTCCGGCAGGCTCAAGAGGCCACAGAGGTGCGCCAGGAGGTACTGATCCTCATCCCGTCGTCCTCCTGCTCTCCACCGACGCTGGCTCGCCGGAATTCGATTTTTGGCACCGGCGCACGTATAGAACCGACCGTGCTTAATTCATGAAATTCTCCCAAACCGATTGATCATACCTCCTACAATTCAAACCACAGCAACTAGATGCCCTAGCGCCCTCCCACGCCGAAAACTAAAGGAAACCGACCCTCCTATGCCCCGGGCGACGAGAAATCATCACCGGCGGCCAAAACTGCCACGGTCCACGGTGACGACTAGGTTGCAGCCACTTTCTGCACAATTTGATCTCCGTTCCATGTTCCTAGAACCATAGGGATGATATAGGACATCGTAGCTCGCCGGGAGATGCCTTGGACACGCTGGAACGCGTCCATGTCGAGCTTCCGAGCCGCCCCGCCGGTGCCGACCCACCTACGGCCGTTTTCACGCGGGGAAACCTTGCCCGGCAGCTGCGCCACGTTCCCAGGAGCATGTAGGGCGAAACCGGAGCTCATTTGGTGGAGAAATGAGGGAGAACGAGCCATGCCAAGTTCTCTGCCGGTGTGCACCCGCGGGCTCTGGCGGGAGGTTGAAGAAGCACCTGACCCATGGGCCCCACATGCGACTGTGCTGTTTAAAATCAAACAGAGAGTTGTGCAAACTTGTAAAGTGCATAACTTGGTGTAGGAAGCTCCAAGAATAGTGAGATAAATTTTTTTGGATTCCACTAAGAGATTACTACCAAGAGGTACAACCCAATAATTATGAAAACCCCTGGTTTTGGCTCATTAATTCATAGAAGGAAAAGTTTGTGGGAATTTTTCCAGGAGTTCTATGTATTGGAAAATCCCCAAATTTGGGAAGGAGAGTCTTCCAAAAATACTTGAACTCCAGTAAAATTTTCAGAAGAATTGGACCTCATTTGCTTGGCCAAATGTGGTGTTAATTCCTTATGTCTCTGAAAATGGGAAAATAAACAGAGGTCAATTTCAGAATTTTTTTTCCAAACTTTAGAACCTCATAACTCTTGCTAGGAATCCCCAAATTTAGTGATTCAAATTGGGTTGGATTCATATTGAATAGCTCTGTCCAAATATACAACCCAATTTGTATGAAACGCATTATTTAATTCTGGAAAATTCTTGGAAAGTTTTCTGAAAAAGAATTATTGAGGGAGTTTGGTTTATCCAAAAATACCCAAATTTTTCCAGAATATTCTTTAGCATATTGTTGACCTTCTAGCAAATTTTCAGCTCATTTGAAGATAATTGTGTAGGAATTTGCTAAAAACAATCTGCTGTGTTCATAAGAGTCCAGAAACATTTTCAGAAAATGTTTCCCACTTCCAAAAATCTGTTCTGAGCAATCCATAGCTCCAAAAATCATGGGAAAATTTAGGCAAGCTCTCTGAGACATGCTTGGAATTGTAGTTCACTTAGTTGGGCATGAAAATGCACATTACTACAGAATTAATTCTGTTGACTACAAATGCTTAAAGAATTGTTCTGGGAGAACTACCCAAGTAAAAGGGCTGAATTTTGGACCAGATGACTCTCATGTGATCAAGAACTCACATGTAAATTATCAGCCCAAGATGAGCCCTGGAACACCCTGTTCTTATTCTCCATACTTGTGTATATGTGGGAATACATAAGAGATGTTGTGAGAATTATGGGGAGGACACAATATGACTCCACAATAGCTGCAATTTGGCAAGCTAAATCCTTAGGTAGTATAGAATCTGCTGTAAAAGTTTTGAGGCCATTGGAGTTATTGTTCTTCAGTTGCACTCAAATCCTTTCTGCTTATCTATTATGTTCATTACGGAACATGATTAGTGTATAGCTAAAGCCTTTAGGACAAATTAGTTTATTTCTGTTCTTTGCACAACAGAGGCAAACCAAGCCATGCTTGGCTTTTCCACACAACCTCTGTTACTAAGAGATTAATTCTATAACTTCTTTCCATTACATTCTATAAAACATGTGCATATGCATCTCAATAGGAACCACAACGAAGAAGACTCAAAGGAGTGATTCATCGAAGTGGATCAAGCTCCGGAGAGTCAAGGGTGGATCTGCAAGGATACTAACTGCTTATATACAACTACCCTGCAAAACAGGCAAGCTCCGGTTTGCATTTAATAACTGTTAAGTTTTTATTTTGTACTCACTTTCGGTCAAGATATGAACTGTGCATTAGGTCTAGTGATTGATACTCCTCTTGCATAGCCAAATGACCCATGGAGTATTGGGTAGGTGTCTTTCACCGTGTAGAACTTTCATGCTTAAGTACGGTTCGGTAGAAGTCGAGTGGTGAGATGCTACTCGCAGATTTAGGAACAACAGGGGCATACGGAATTGGTTCGTAATTGAATTAGCAAGTTAAAGTTGAGACCGGAAGGTTGTAGGAGCAGCAGTACATAGGGGCCTGGGTGCTGTAGACCTGTCCGTGTCGGTCAAGGACCGATCCGTATGCGGCCCTGTTGAACAAGTTTGAGTTGTATACCGGACTCATGCTGGCTATATGGGACCCAGTAAACTGATGTACCTCGGGAAGCTGTCGTTGGGACTTTTCGGGTCGCCTCAGGCGGACGGCCGGTGTGCAGTATGTGGGGAATATTCTCATGACATCTCACGTTGGAAGGTGCACAATGAGAGTAGCTACTGTACGGGGCAACTTGATCGATTCAGCGGGGGTGAAACGGGGGAAAGGCTGCCACGTACGACGTCAGTGATGGTTGTTGTAGGCAACGTCGAGTACGGGCGTACGTGTCGTGTAGTCCGGGTGTTATTGATTCGTATCACCATCGCTCGCGGAATGGACCGAGCATACTTGTTCTCACAGTCGTGACGTAGTAAGAACTTGCATGAGAAAGGAACTAATCATCTTGATGTGAAGTATTATTCTACCTTGTATTGGAGCTTGATGAATAGGCTAGTGCAAACTCGATTCTTTTATGTCATGAGCAATTTACATCGGGGGAAAGCGTTTCTTGTTTGATTGTGGACTCCCGATGTGGCGTGCCCAGGGTTACTTAAAATGCTGCAATTAATATCTGAAAGTAAGGATTCACTTTTAGGCGAGTTTAATTATGCTTATGCCATCCTATGTTAGGTTCATAACCTCACTTAGAGTTTCATGTTTAGGGTGACGGTTAAGTCTTGCTGATCATTATGCTCACGGATGCTATCCAAGTTGTTTTGCAGGTAATTGACTCGATGCTTATGAGAAGGGATGCCAATGAGACTCGGGAACCTCCGAGTGCTTACTCAAAGAGCATCCTCGCCGCTGCAAATTGATCTTCGTGTTGCTAGTAAGAAACGTCCACAGGCTGGACCGTTTCTTTGTTGCTAGTTTAGACATGAGTCGTGAGAGTGATAGTCTTCCGCTGCAGTTTACTCTGATATACTTATTTGTAAAACAATCTTGTACGCTTTCGCAAACTCTTTATGTAATATGATGTGTGTTCATCGACCCGTGTGCTGTTGGGTGCCGCATAACACGGCACCACCTGACGAGGTCCTGTGGGGCCGTCTCACAAGAAACGGCACTTGGTTGATCCAGAATTCACATTTACTAATCTTTGCATAGAGCTTGTGATCCCTCAGGCGTTGAAGCACGATATGCAAATGTTTAGCGTGTTCCTCTTCAGATTTGGAATAGACCAAGATGTCGTTGATGAATACCGCGACAAACTGATCCAGCTCCAGCATGAACACCGAGTTCATAAGATACATAAAGTGGGCCGGAGCATTGGTCAACCCAAATGACATGACAAGATACTCATAGGGTCCATATCTTCTCGAGAATGCTGTTTTTGGGATATCTTCCGCTCGGATCTTAATTTGATGATACCCCGACCTTAAGTCCATCTTAGAGAAGACTTTAGCACCCACTAGTTGATCGAAGACGATATCAATTCTTGGTAGTGGATACTTGTTCTTTATCGTCACAGCATTCAAAGGACGATAGTCGACGCATAGCCTCAGCGTCTCATCCTTCTTCTTCACAAACAAAGCTGAGCAACCCCATGGTGATGAACTTGGACGAATAAACCCCTTGTCCATCAGATCCTTGAGTTGCTCCTTCAATTCCACTAATTCATTCGGAGCCATTTTGTATGGTCTCCGAGAGATCGGCGTGGTTCCCGGTATCAACTCTATTTTGAATTCCACCTCGCGCTCAGGTGGTAAGCCTGGAAGATCTTCGGGAAACACGTCCAGATATTCACGGACTACCGGAATGTCTTCTAACTTGCAAGCCTCGGCATTACATACTTCCAGGTCTTTAGAAACCGCTTTGCCAAGGTACAATGTTTGACGTCCGTGAAGTGGAGAGTCCAAGTGAACACTCCTGTTATCGATGTCCAGAACAGCCTTATGGAAGGTCAACCATGATATTACCAATATGGCATTGATTCCCTGGTCTTCGAGAATGATGAGGGTGGTAGGATAAATTTTTCCACCCAAACAAAGTGGTGCTCGAGAGATGACTTCATTAGTGGATATGTCTCCACCTGGCGAATGAATAAGGTATGAACCTTTGGTGATAGTGGTGGATAGCTGATCCCGGATCACCGTCGCCCTGCTAATGAAGTTATGTGTCGCACCAGAGTCGAATAAAATGACAACCGGCTTGTCACTTAAAGGTGAACCTGCCAGCAAGAACAGGTCCTCCCTTTGGCAGATCATCGACTGACACATAATTAACTGTCCCCACTTTGGACATAGCTTTTCTTTGCTGCCCAAGATCGCTCTGTGGAACTGGACCCGCAGACACATTGTTGCTGCTCGGTTCAGTTGCTTCATTGACCTTAAGATCATTGTCAAGCTGAAGTGGGACAGCACTTGGCTCAGCTGAGAAATCACCTTGTTCATCTTCAACCTCTTGAGGGAAATAATATTCTGATGCACCTCGTTGATACTGAGGTGCATAAGAAATAATTTGCTGCTGCGGTGGAGGTGAATATGACCTCTGTGGAGTAGAAGAGTCGTCACACTCCCAGAATGATTGCACCTCTTGTGGAATCTCTCGACCGGAAGGTGAACGGATTACCAACCGATACTTCTGAGGCAGACGATTGTCTTAATCCTGTGATGAGTCCCTCTCCCTCTTTTCTTTGAGGTAGAAGTTGGAATAATATTCTTGAGCGATAGCACAGCTCACAAACTCATCAAAATTCTCTTGGCTAACTTGAGCCAATTCACATCGCAGCCTAGCGGTCAGCCCTCGGTAGAAATGATAACCCTTCAAAGATGGTGATTTCACATAGTCAGGAACATATTGAGCTAAGCGATTGAATTCCTTCGCATACTCAATAACACTCCTGTCCCCTTGCTTCAGACTCCAGAACTCATCATGACTTGTCTGCATTATGCCGGCAGGGATGAAACGAGCACGGAATGCAGCTTGGAATTCCGTCCATGTGACACGATACCCTGCTGGTTGAACAGCAAGGTACTCTGCCCACCATGCTCCAGCAAAGCCGTGCAGCTGCTGAGCGGCATATAAAGTCTTCGAGAACTCATCACATTGGATCAACCCAAACTTGGACTCAATGACACATAACCAGTGATTTGCTTCACAATGGTCAGCCGCCTCGGAGAATACTGGCGGTTGTGTCGCCAAGAAATCCAGATACGTGCTCTGGGTTGGCATGTGATGTTGAGCTTCTCGATCTATGCCTTGCTGAACTAGAGTTTGGAGAGTTTCATTCATCTTCGCCTTAATTTCAGCCAATCCGGTTGGCGATGGCTCTTGTGATGAAGTCGAGTCATTCCCACCTCGACTTGAACCTCCAAGCTACATTTGAGAATGTTTACGTACCATACTGCACGAAACAAAATTTTGAGTCAATCAAAATTCTATCTCAGTAGTAAGTAAAGATAAGCAAAACATGAACATGTCATGAACTTTATGAAAGCATAACCACATTCATGTTTAAACAAATCTTAAGTACGCTAAGCTAATCAGCGGGACTACCCTGACCAGCTCACACAAACTCCAAATTTTACTCATGTTATCAACAGATTCTTGACTTGAGTTCAATACCAAAGTTTTAGTAAACTTCAGTAGCTTTCCAACAAGTACTTATGTGCTCCTTAAGGATTTTTTCTACAGGAAATTATGGCTTAAAAACAGAAAGGTCCAGAGAGGTTTTTGCTACTGTCCTGGTTCTGAACAGTTTGCCTTCAACTGGACTTTTCACCAACTTAAAGTGTGATTCTGCTCTGGAGGTCTACAAAGAAATTGTAGAGCACTTGAAAATCTTTCCAGAACTTTATCATACACCTTAATTGGTTAAAGCTACTCAGAGTTATGCTCCGTTAAAGTCCAGCAAGAATTCTTGCCAGAAACAGAGCACTCTGTTTTTTTTGAAAACTTTGACACCTAGTTATACTCTCATTTGAATCTTAGCTCAAAATAAGAGTTCAGTATCTAATACTTGTTTCAAACTTCCATTTTTAGTTGAAAGTTAGTTCATGAATCATTTCTTCATAGGGACGAGGTTATTATGTGTAGTACGGTGTCGATGCACCGTAAGAACATGTCGGTACTACGTTGCCTCACCAAAAGAAAATCCTAAACCGGATTATACCGGCATACCCGTTTTATCAGTGGCACTAAGACGGTCTCTCGCACACGTGTACTATACGAGATACGTACGTGGTTAGTACCTGCAGAAGAACACTCAATAGTGGTGCACTCAAAGGTTGTTTCATTCCAGGCAGTTTCATATTAGAAAGTAAATACAAACGCCCGTATCATTGTCGTACGGCCGTCCTTGAGTTAAGCCACGTCTCAAGGCATGATATCGTGTTTCAACACCACACGACGGGGAACCCGAGTATGTCATGAACGGGTCGTCACGGTTGGGAATGTTATCAACCCAACGGATACCACCTACTGCCCTGCAGGGCACGCTGATGGCAAGCGCTGCGTATGTCCTCCTGGGCTATTTCCGGACGAACACACTCTCGCGTTACTGACCACGCGATGGGGTCTCCACTTACTTGCCTAATGCACGCTAGGGATCAACGTTTCATATGAACTCAGGAACATGGAGAGTCCAAGAGTTCATATTGATGTCTCACTCCAAGCTGTGAGATCTTTCCCTGAACCACATTCCTCGTTAGGGGAGCTAACCGAAATTGAACCGCTTTCGGTGGCGTTCCTTACCGTTCTTACCCGGACGTAGGTGCGTCGTTACATAATCAAAATTCAGAATTATAACACATATGTTAGTCTTGCCACTTTAAGTAACTACACACTATAGTCCTTATGTGGGCATAATATCGTTTCCTCACCGTATCCTAAGTTTTTGTCGTAATACCATCCTTATTCTGTGCGCTATTACCAATGCGGCTTTGATACCACGCTGAGGGGGCCCGACCTCCATCACGGGGCCGTGCCGCCTTGCCCGGGAATCGCATTGGGTGGTGCCGTGTTATGCGGCACCCAATAGCACACATATAAGGAACAATGTATTACATAAATCAAAAGCGGAAGCTTACAAATTGTTCTTTGGAAATAATTTACATAAAATATCTACAGCGGAAGTCTATAACCAGCTCACGTTGAATAACTACGAAGCACTCGAGAAGAGATCCAGCCCGCGGACTCCCCTCGCTAGCAACACGAGACACGGCAGCGGCTAGGTTCTCCAAGTGTGACATGACTCGGAAGTTCCCGAGTCTCACCGGACAACCTTCTTTATAGCGTTGATGTTTACCTGCAAAACCACTTATATAGCAAGAATGAGCACAAAGGCTCAGCAAGACTTAACCGTCTCTCCTAAAGCATGCAACTCTACATGAGGGGAACTTCAGACCTAAACCTGTAATTTGCAAAAAGACTCGCCTACGAGTTTATCTTTAACTTTCAGATTTTAGCCATATTAGTAGTGACCTTGCGCCCAGCAACATTGGAACTCCACAATCAAACAAGAAACACTTCATTCCAATGTTACTTGTCCCAAGGTGGAAAATAACTTTAGTTTGCTCTATCTCTACTTCAAACATGGTTTTCATGCAATTTACAATTATCATAACAGCATTTAAAACTTTGCAAACTATTTCCACACAACTTGATTAACTACGTCACAACACAGGGAGCAAGCGGTAATCAATAACCGCGAGGGACGGTGATTCGAATCAAACACTACCCGTATAACTCGACACATACGCCCGCCTCTAAAGACCCAACTCTGGCAACCTTTCTCAGGACACTAGACTGTAGAACCGGTCGCGCCGTCTCGGGCTCATAGGTCTAACGAGACGATGTGGTATGCCTCTACAATCCAGTGAACCTGGTACATCGGTTTCCTGGTTCCCATATGTCAGTAAGCATCCGGTACACAACTCAATACCTGCTCCTGGGTGCCGCACACGCATCGGTCCTTAACCGACACAGGCAGAGCTACTCGACCAAGACCTCGTCTTGTCGCTGCCTAACCCTCCTGCCCGGTCTCATCTTTGGAAATGTAAACTTTAGTTTGCCCTCTTTTTCCATCTACACCCAGGTAGTCCCGTCTATAGCTCGCGAGTAGATTCCAACTACTCGACTTCTACCGGATGTCCTAAGCTATTTAGCACGGCATTATTCTACAGCGATGACCCAATTCTACCCTTGACCTCAGGGTTCATGTTTGGTTATGCAAGTGGAGTATCAACATCCTTGACCTAATGCACATACAAACCTAGACCAAATGTAGTGAACAAAGGGAAAACGTTAAAAACAACTTAAGTTTAAACCGGGGCTTGCCTTGATTTTGCAGGTGACTAAAGTCAGATGATATGGGGCTAGTTGCTGATGTCTTGAAGTTCAACTTCTACCCTTCTTGTTCCTTGATCCAAGTTCACCTTCTCCTTCACTCTTCCACGTTTAAACACTACACATTATGAACATGCATACATATTTAATTATAAAACTTTTTGCTAACAAATGCTAAAGCCAAGTTTGAAACTGGAACTTTGTTTAAGAATTTAAAATGAAACTGGTGCTAGTGGTTTGGGTTTGTGTTTAAGCACTATCATCAAGTGATGAGTGGGGTTCCATCACTTGGGTGGGGATCAACTAATAATGGTTGAACATGACAAAATGATCCAGGGCTCCAATGGAGCTGGAAATTTTATTGTGAGTTCCTTGTCACAAGAAAGTCCTCTGGACCAAAATTCAGAATGTTTCATCGAATAGGTCACCCAGAACAATTTCCTAAGCCTTTAGGCATAAAGGAATTAATTCTGATTAAACTTGCACTTTCATGCAAATCCAAGTGAACCATAATTTCATACATAGCTCAGGGAGTATGTCTGAATTTTCCTAGGATTTTTCGAGTTAAGGAATGCCCAGAACTGAATTTCCATGTTTTGGAAATTCTCTGAAAATGTTTCTGTACTTATTTGAATACCGAAACTTGGAATTAGAATTACCCTAACTAAATCAACTCCAAAGGAGCTGAAACTTTTACAGGAGTCTCCTAATATCCTAAAGACTATCCTGGTAAATTTGGAGATTTTTGGATGAACCAAACTCCCTCTAAAATTCTTTTGCTGAAAAGCTTTAAAGACTTTTCCAGAATTGTCTATTGGTTTTCATGCAAATTGGGTTGCATATTTGGATAGAGTTTTTCATCCTGAATCCAACCCAATTTGAATCACTAAATTTGGAGTTTCCTAGCAAAAGTTATGAGGTTCTAAAGTTTGAACTAAATCTGGAATTCAAATTAAATCGAGAAATGTTCAAACTCTGCCTGTGGGTCCACCCCACACGTGTCAGTTGCCCGAGCTAAGCCACACGAGGCCACAGACTACTTCCCGCGCTGTCGCAAAGGATCCCGGGCCACAGCTGATCGGGGATTTGATTTTTTTCTGCCACTGACACGTGGGACCCGCCGGTCCTTCTTCCTCCTCGGCCCGTCCCCTTTCCCGCGCCGCCCCCTCGCCGGCAACTCATCGGGGCTCGCCGGAGTTGGCTTCCCGGCCGTCTCCCGGCTCGGTACTCGCCGCCTGGGGGTTTTCAGCCACGAGGAATTCAACGGTGCGGTTCATTCGGGCTGCCGGCGACCGGAAACCGGTCGGCGACGTGCGCACACCTCGGTGCGGCTTCGGCACCGTGGCCCGAGCACACTAGCCCGCCAAAAGCTCGGGGAATTTG
Organism: Neostapfia colusana; assembly: GCA_030760725.1. NCBI lineage: Eukaryota > Viridiplantae > Streptophyta > Magnoliopsida > Poales > Poaceae > Neostapfia > Neostapfia colusana. Next base: position 28,856,214 of record JASWHV010000005.1, on the reverse strand, counting down.
CTCTACAGCACCAGTGAAGGTCAGGCAAACTCGGCATGGCCTCAAACTGGCTAGGAAATGGCGGCAACTCGGTTGTCACCGTGCGCCCGCGCGTTCCTGCCATAGCCGCCGATCGGAAAGCTTGGAATTCGTCGCTAACCCGAGGTTTCTAGCTAGGGTTGTGAAGGGGATCGGATCGCTAGCCAGTCTAGTTTATTTGTGCATGATTTGATGAGATAAGAACGAACAACAAATAATAATTTTGGGTTTTCATACCAGATAATCGGTCTGGGGCCGTCGGCGATATTTTCCCGAATTCTTGCTCGGTGGTTCACCGATTTTCTTGAGGTTTGGGGGTGAGCAGATGGGTTCACCAGCGCGTCCAGAGGTGGCCTTGCTTGGGCGTGGAAGTGCCTGGATTAGGCTGTCCACGAGCGCCCCAACTCTCGGTGAAGTGAAATCGCTGCGGCGACGAGCCGATTTCAGGTCGGGGAGGCACAACTCGTGGGATGCTGTACTTAGGAAGTGGAGGACGAGCTCACTGCGTGGTTTCTTGGCTTGACTGGCCTCTGCACGCTCGGTTTCCTTCAGTTCCTGGTCGATCACCCGAGGCGGCAGCGTCCTCGGTTCTTTTGTTGCGCGAGGGCAGAAAGGCGGCCGAGGCGTCGGTGATGAAGCAAAAGATCGCACGGGAGGAAGGGTAGGCGTCCAGGCAGCTCTCCAGCATGCTGCTTCGGTGAAGAGGTGGCAACAGCGTGAACTCGGTGGCGCCGGGAGCGACTTCGGCAGCTCGGGTGGAAACCAACACACCGAGGCAGACTTAAGCAGTAAGTCATCACCCCCCCTCTCTATGACAAGTGGGGCCCACCACTCCCCTCAGCACCAAAAGATCTCCAACTTTTAACACCTTGCAAATTCAGCTGTGAGGGGTCCAAATTCAAAAGCCAATTTGCCATTTGACAATTTGTGCCACAGTTTCAAATTTAAATTCAAATTTGGATGGAATTCACAAGTTCCTTTGATATTCCTATCAAAGCACCTCCAAATTTGCTCCAAATTTGCCTCCTCCACAATTTGAACCTGGAGAGTTTGAATATGCCCTCTGATCTTGAGTTGGTGATTGCAAATACATCCTTTGAAACAACAGTTTGAATTTTCTCTTTTGAACATGCCCTCCTTCTTTTTGAAGTGCACCTCTTAATTCAAACTGAATTCAAAGTTTTATTGCACATGCCAACACTTTCATGAGGAACACAAAAGTTTTTGTAAGTCCCATTTCTTATATTCAAACTCAACTTTATTCATAGCTCAAGTTTTCTATTTACAAGTTTTCGGACTTTTACAGTTGACTCAAGCAAACTCGTTTTCGCAAACAAAACAGTTTCCAAAACATGGGATCAAGATGGTCAAGAGGCACTTGCCTTGTTCCTGTGGCTCTTGTTGCTCACTTGTCTCAAAGTCTTGGTGTTGTAGTCCTTCGTAGATAGCTTCCTGAGCTTGTCCTTCTACTCACGACAACACACATACAAAATTATAGCAATCAACATCATGCACAAACTATAATCAAGATGCAATGGTGCAAATCCTATGATGCCGTCTTATTTAGATCAGTTTGTACATGTTCTTGCATGTTTTACTGGCTTAAATGGGGTTTTATGGTGAACAAAGGTGTAAGGATCAAGTGTGGACGTGGTGATGATCTTGACTCAAGATCTAGATCAATACCACCATCAAAAACAGCTCAACACGTGATCTGTCCACACGAAAAAGCATTTGTTCGAAGAAAAACAGATGCGAAGAAAACCGCGATGATGTCATAAGGTGGTAACGAAGACCTACCTCGGCCTTTCTCCTAGCAATGGCAGCAGGACAGTTCATCAGCTCTCTTCCGGTGAGCGTAACGGGGCTCGTCGGAGGTGCTCACCGGTGGCTGAACTCCGGCGAAGGGGGTTAACTCGGCGAGTTGGGGGCTAGGGCCCCTAAGTCGTCGACTCGGGAGGTGAAAAATAGGTACGTGTTTCTGGCCAGAGGTTTTGGGTTCTATTTATAACAGGAAAAGAAGAGTCCTACTTCGATCGGATTTCAAATAAGAGTCTTATTCAATTTGTTTTGGATCTTAACAACTTATCTCCAATTGATTTTCTGCGGTAGCAACGTGGAAGAAAATCGTGTCGGTTTACTCAGTATCAGGTATTCCCGCGCGCACAGAAGAAAAACCGCTTAAGGATCTCGTCACCTCCGCAGTGGTTAGCTCCGGAGGCGCCACGTGTCCAGCAGGGGCCGGGCTTCCTTTTCCGTAGAGGTGACCTCCGGTTGCGCCGCGTGTCTGGGGGACGGGACCTCCCTCTCTCTCAGAGGCAATCTCCGCGTGCACCACATGTCTGGCGGGCGGGACCTCCCTTTTCCTCAGAGGCGAGGTCCGTGTGCGCCATGTGCTAGAGCCGGACCTCCCCTGTCCTCGGAGGTGGGCTCCGAGGGTGACACGTGTCCCGCGGGGTTGGACCTCTCGGAGGTGAGCTCCGTGGGTGACACGTGTCCCGCGTGGTCGGACCTCTCGGAGGCGAGCTCCGAGAGCGACACGTATCCTGTGGGGCGGACCTCTCGGAGGCGAGCTCCAAGAGCGACACGTATCCTGTGGGGCGGACCTCTCGGAGGCGAGCTCCGAGAGCGACACGTATCCCGTGGGGCAGACCTCTCGGAGGCGAGCTCCGAGAGCGACACGTGTCCCATGGGGCGGACCTCTCGGAGGCAAGCTCCGAGAGCGACATGTGTCCAGCGGGATCAGACCTCGCCCCTTATCCTGAGGAGAGCTCCAAGCCTGCCACGTGGCCAGTAGTGCCAGACCTCACCCCCTCCGCAGGGATGAGCTCCGAAAGCTCCACGTGGCCAGCAGGCCGCGGGAAGTGTCAACAGCGCTCCTCGGCGAATTGAAATTGGCTCTTTTCAGCTATCTTTCTCCCATTTTTATGATTCTTCCCATTTCTATTTCTTTTATAATGTTTTTCTATATGCAATGCATGAATATGAAATTGAGGGTGTTACAAACCTACCACCCTTAAACTGAATCTCACCCTCGAGATTCGATAGGGTAGAGAATAGGTCAGTGAATTCTGCCTTGAGGTCTTCCTCATGCTCCAATGTATCTTCGGCTTCCGTGTGATGGCTCCACTGTACCTTGCACCAACGGGTCACTTTGTTCCTCGTGACCCTTTCCTTCACATCCGAAATTCGGACAGGGTGCTCTACATAGGTCAGATCCTCTTGAAGCTCGAGCTCATCCATTGGTACTTGTTCTTCTGGTACTCTCAAGCACTTCTTGAGCTGGGATACGTGAAACACGTCATGCACGTCGGAGAGGTGCGTTGGGAGCTCTACTTGATAAGCTACCTCTCCTCGCTTGCCCAAAATCTTAAATGGCCCGATGTAGCAAGGTGCTAACCTGCCTTTGACATTGAAACGTCGTTGGCCACGGATAGGCGATACCTTAAGGTACACGAAGTCTCCTACTTCGAAAGTCAACTTTCTTCATCTGTAGAACACCCTCAATTATGTGACACCCTCAATTCTGTAGAACACAGAACCGAGAACTGATGCATATGTCTTCCCAGGATGTTCATCACACATACACATATCATCCACAAACTGAATTCAGAATATATATAACCACGAATAACAGGGTTTATTACAATTTCTCTTGAGTCTTGGACTCATGCTAACAGAGGAAGTCTTATCTAAGCAGCGGAAGTCTAAATCTAGCAGCGAAAGTCTTTATTTTAGCAGCGGAAGTCTTCTAAACTAACGCGGAAGCAACTAAGCAGCAGCAGCGGCTCCGTCTCTACTCCGTCCCCACAGGCAAGGTTGAGGACAGATTACACGCCTAATCCTCCACGTGGTCTTCATAGTACTTCTCTCCTGTTGCTGATGATGAAGTAATAATGCAAGTTTGAGTACAATGATTAACTCAGCAAGTGCGAGAAAATATGATATGTAGCTCACAACAAGGAAGGCATAAAAAGGCTCATTACAGAAAGCAAAGTTTATTTCTCAAAACACGATAAAAACAGCAACTCAGCTTTAAGTGAATATAATTCCAACATGTATTTAAACATTAATATACCTCCATCATGATTCATCCCTTTCCATGAATCAACCATACATCAACTTTGCTCATGAATACCATCTCGTATTCACTACCATCTCATGAATACCATCTGATATTCACTAACATTTATCTCATAATCAATTCTGTCTCATTCCGAGACCCAAATCTCGTTGCCATGACTCAACAGTCATACAACCAATCTCATTACCCGGACTCAACAGTCCCAAAAACCAAACCATAACCAACCAAAAACCATAACCTCCCAATAACCATCCCATCTAATCATGTGAGTTGTCCAGATGCTCGTGACTGTAAGCTCGGATATCATGATAGTTTTAGACTCTGTAGAGTTTGTACCACTTTAACCACAAGTTTGTGATTTCGTCACCCGTCGGTGACTGCAGAACCTCCATTATACCAGTACACAACCGTTGGTGTATGGTCAAGAGATCACAAAATAGCCTTTACAACGGAGCTACTAGATGTATGGACTCACTAAGGTTTCACCGGCAGGCTAGAATCTCCAATTCTCCCACCCACGGCCCCCTCTTGTGCCATGCAGTTCACAGGGCAGTCCTCACTCGACTCCCATTCCCAGCGCCTTCCACGGTCCATAACAATCTAGTAACTTACCTAATTACTCAGCTAAGCCGCACTCATACTTAGCCTTGTGGTGGCACTGTTATCCTGGCATGGCTGGCATGAACCGGTCCATAGATCTACGGCAAGTAAAACCACCATCTCATTCTACCTCATCCACAAACCAAGGCTTGCCTAGATCTCCCTCCGATTCATGTTTATTTACAACATCCGCTTGTCATTATTATACGAGTGCAGTTAGCTAGACACATCTATCCCGTATCCCATGGACACAGCGAAGCATAAAAGTAAAAAAAACATACCCGACTCATTAACTTTCCCGGTGACAAGGGTGGTTTGACAAAACTAGTAAACTCCTATGAAAGGGTTTTCCATCATATTGACTCGAGCACACACACCTTTTCGCAAACAAAACAGTTTTCCAAAATATGGGATCAATATGGTCATGGGGCACTTGCCTTGTTCTTGCGGTTCCTGTTGCTCAAATTCTTGCTGTTGTAGTCCGTCGTAGGTAGCTCCCTGAGCTTGTCCTTCTATACGCGATCACGCATATACAAGATTCATAGCAATCAATTATCATGCACAAACTCTACTTTAAGATGCGATGATGCATATGCATGCTAATCCTATGATGCAGTCTTTTTATTAGATCAGTTTGTATGTGTTCTTGCATGGCTTGTATGGTTTTACGATGAATAAAGGTGTAAAGATCAATTGTGGACATGGCGATGATCTTGTCTTTAGATCAAACCGATCAACACGTGATCTGTCCACGAAAAAGCTTCTGTTCGAAAGGATTCGAAGAGCAGATGCAAAGAAAACGTGATGATGTCGTAAGGTGGTATTTAAGACCTACCTTACTATCTTCGGGTCCTTCCTCCTAGCAATGGCAGCGAAACAGATCGTCGGCTCTCCTCCGGCGATGGAAATCGTCTCTAGGCTCGTCGGCGATCTCTCTGGTAGTCAAACTCCGGCGAAGGGGTTTACTTGGCGATCTGGGGGCTAGGGCTCTAAGTTGTCGGCTCAGGAGGTGGAAAAGAAGTTGGTGGTTGCGGCCAACGGTTTTCGGTTCTATTTATAATCGGGAAGAGAAGAGTCCAAATTTGATCGGAATTCGAATAAGAGTCCTATTCGAATGGTTTTTGAATCTTTAGTTGATTTGGCGTGGTAGCAACGTGTAATTCATGTGGGTTTCCGCCCGTACCGGTATTCCCGTGCGTACAGAAGCAAAACTGCTTCAAATCTCGTCACCCTTGCGGTGATGAGCTCCGGAAGCTCCACGTGTCCTGCAGAAACCTGGGCTCCCTTTTTCCGCAGAGACAAGCTCTGGTTGTGCCGCGTGTCAGGCGGGTGAGACCTCCATCTTCCTCAGAGTTGAGCTCCACGTGTGCCACGTGTCTGGTGGGTCGGGACCTCCCCTCTCAACAGAGGCGAGCTCTGTGAATGCCACGTGTCAGTTTCGGACCTCCCCCTCTCTCTGGAGGTGGCTCCGAGTGTGCCATGTGTCAATTCCGGACCTCCCCTCTCTTCGGAGGTGAGCTCCGAGAATGCCACGTGTCAAGTAGCGCCAGACTTCCTTTCTGCTCGGAGGTGAGCTCCGAGGTTGACACGTGTCCCAAAGTGATTGACCTCCCGGAGATGAGCTCAGAGGTCGACACGTGTCCATTAGCGTCAGACCTTCAGGAGATGAGCTCTGGAGGTGACACGTGTCCGGTAGTGTTGGACCTCCTGGAGATGAGCTCCGGAGGTGACACGTGTCCAGTAGGACCAGACCTCTCGGAAATGAGCTCCGAGAGCGACACGTGTCTAGCGGGGCCGGACCTCTCGGAGGTGAGCTACGAGAGCGACACGTGTCCTGCAGGACTGACCTCGCTCCTCCGCAGAAGCTAGCTCCGGTGATGACACGTGTCCTACGGGACTGGCCTCGCTCCTCCGCAGAGGCTAGCTCCGTGGGCAACACGTGTCCCACGGAGGTCGGATCTCTCCCCCTTTGCAGGGATGAGCCCCGAGCCTGCCACGTAGCCAATTAGCAGCGGACCTCTCCCCATTTGCGGAGATGAGCTCCGAACACGCCACGTGGCCAGCTAACCGCAGGAATTGTCTTTGGCGCTCCTCGGCAAACTGGAATTGGCTCTTTTTGGCTATCTTTTGATTCTTTCTCTGTTTCAACTTATTTTAAAAATGTTTTTCTACATGAAACATGAATACATGCAGAAATCGAAAATGAGGGTGTCACAAATCTACCCCCCCCATAAATTGATTCTCGCCCTCGAGATTCGTTAGTAGAGAATAGATGAGGAAACTCTGTCTTGATGCCTTCTTCACGCTCCCACGTGGCTTTAGCTTCTGTGTGATGGCTCCATTGTACCTTGCACCATCGGATCACTTTGTTCCTCGTGACCCTTTCCTTTACGTCCAAAATTCGGACAGGGTGCTCTGCATAGGTCATGTCCTCTTGAAGTTCAAGTTCATCCATCGGTATTTGCTCTTCCGGCATTCTCAAGCACTTCTTGAGCTGGGATACATGAAACACGTCATGTACGTCGGAGAGGTGTGTTGGGAGCTCTAGTTTATAGGCTACTTCTCCTCGCTTGTCCAATATTTTAAATGGCCCAATATAGCGAGGTGCTAGCTGCCTTTGACGTTGAAACGTCGTTGGGAACGGATAGGCGATACCTTAAGGTATACGAAGTCTCCTACTTCTAAAGTCAATTTTCTTCGCCTATTGTCCGCATAGCCTTTCTGTCGTGACTGAGCAGCCTTCAAGTTCCCTCGTATTGTTTGGACTTGCTTCTCAGCTTCTTGTAGCACTTCGGGTCCAAACACTTGGTTCTCTCCTGTCTCGTTCCAAAACAATGGCGTTCTACACTGTCTACCATACAATGCTTCGAAAGGCGACATCTTCAAGCTAGCTTGATAGCTGTTGTTATAGGAGAATTCAGCGTACGTTAAACTCCTATCCCAACTACGCCCATGTTTCAAGGTGCAAGCTCTCAACATGTCCTCCAAAATTTGGTTTGTCCTTTCGGTTTGCCCATCGGTTTGTGGGTGTTAGGCGGAGCTAAAATCCAGTCGTGTACCCATAGCGTTATGCAACTTCCTCCAAAATCTAGAGGTAAACTGAGAACCCTGATCCGAGACTATCCTCTTCGGGACTCCATGGCGACACATGATATGCTCCATGTACAGCTCGGCTAGATCTGCCATACGGTACGTGGTTTTAACATGAAGAAAATGAGCGGTTTTCGTCAATCGGTCCACGATAACCCAGATGGAGTCGTAACTCGACCGAGTACGTGGCAATCCGACGATGAAATCCATACTGATATCTTCCCACTTCCACTCGGGCACCTTCAAGGGTTGCAACAGTCCAGCGGGTCTTTGATGTTCGGCCTTCACCCGTTGGCATGTGTCTCATAGGGAAACATACTCGGCTATGTCTCTTTTCATACCATCCCACCAATAACAAGTCTTCAGGTCCTTGTACATCTTGGTACTTCTGGGATGTATGGAATAAAGTGAGTCATGTGTGCCTCCTTTAATATTGTGTCGCAGATATGCTTCACATTAGGCACACAAATCCTTTTTTCCTTGCCAAAGTGTACCCTTTTCGTCTTTCTTGAAGTCCTTCTCTATTCCTTGTTGGATCCTTTCCTTGATGTCTTTGATCTCCTCATCCATAGCTTGGCCATCCTTTATCTCTTGTTCCAATGATGAGTGGAGTTCCACCACTTCCATCTCGTTCAAGAAACCGAGATGTAACCGTTCGAACTCCTTGCATAGCTCGGGTAGTAGCTCCTGAACCGTAAGTTGGTGACATGCTCCCTTCCGGCTCAATGCATCGGCTACTACATTGGCATTTCCGGGATGATAGTTGATTCCAACATCATAATCTTTGATGAGCTCCAACCATCGACGTTGCCTCAAATTCAAATCCGTTTGTGTAAATATGTACTTGAGGCTTTTATGATCCGTATAGATCTCACATCTGTGGCCAAGGATATAATGTCTCCAAATTCTTAATGCATGCACCGCGTCTGTGAGTTCCAAGTCATGTGTGGAGTAATTGAGCTCGTGCTTCTTTAATTGTCGTGAGGCATAGGCTACCACTTGTCCTTCTTGCATGAGCACACATCCAAGCCCTTGTCTGGATGCGTCACAATATATGTCAAAGCTTTTGCTTACGTCCGGCAATACCAAAACCGGTGATGTGGTTAGCCTTTTCTTGAGCTCCTCAAAGCTTTCTTGGCAGGCTGGTGTCCATTGGAAGGCTTTTCCCTTCGTTAGCAACTACGTCATAGGCTTTTCTATCTTAGAGAAGTCCTTGATGATCCTTCGGTAGTATCAAGCCATCCCAAGAAAACTCTGAATATCCCTCACGTTTTGCGGTTGGTTCCACCTCAGAACATCTCCCACTTTTCCAGGATCAACCGATACTCCTTCCTCGGAGATGACGTGGCCTAGGAACGATATCTCCTTTAGCCAAAATTGACATTTGCTGAACTTGGCACACAATTGATGCTCTTGCAGCTTTTGCAATGTCAATCTCAAATGTTCTTCATGTTCCTCCTCACTTTTCGAATACACCATGATATCGTCAATGAAAACCATGACGAACTTATCCAAGTACTCCATGAAAACCTTGTTCATGAGGTACATGAAGTATGCAGGTGCGTTCGTTAACCCAAAAGACATCATGGTATATTCATACGAACCATACCGTATTTGAAAGGCAGTCTTGGGTATATCGGAGGGCTTAATCTTCAGCTGGAAATATCCCGACCGAAGATCAATCTTGGAGAAGACTCGGGCTCCCTTCATTTGGTCGAACAGGTCCTCTATACGGGGCAGAGGGTACTTGTTCTTGATCGTCACCTCATTGAGAGACCTATAGTGCACGCACATCCTTTGGGTTCCATCCTTCTTGTCTACGGAGAGCATGGGGGCTCCCCATGGTGACGAGCTCGGACGTATAAAACCCATCTCCAGCTGCTCCTGAATTTGCTTCTTGAGCTCCACTAGTTCATTGAAGGGCATCCTATATGGTCTCGTGATACCAATCAGTGACACCCTCAATTCTGTAGAACACAGAACCGAGAACTAATGCATATGTGTGCCCAGGATGTTCATCACACATACACATATCATCCACAAACTGAATTCAGAATATATATAACCACGAATAACAGGGTTTATTACAATGTCTCGTGAGTCTTGGACTCATGCTAACAGAGGAAGTCTTATCTAAGCATCGGAAGTCTAAATCTAGCAGCGGAAGTCTTTATTCTAGCAGCGGAAGTCTTCTAAACTAATGCGGAAGCAACTAAGCAGCAGCAGCGGCTCCATCTCTACTCCATCACCACAGGAAAGGTTGAGGATAGATTACACGCCTAATCCTCCACGCGGTCTTCATAGTACTCCTCTCCTGTTGCTGATGATGAAGTAATAATGCAAGTTTGAGTACAATGATGTACTCAGCAAGTGCGGGAAAATAGGATATGTAGCTCACAACAAGGAAGGCATAAAAAGGCTCATTTCAGAAAGCAAAGTTTATTTCTCAAAACACAATAGAAACAACAACTCAGCTTTAAGTGAATGTAATTCCAACATGTATTTAAACATTAACATACCTCCATCATGATTCATCCCTTTCCATGTCTCAACCAGACATCAACTTTGCTCATGAATACCATCTCGTATTCACTATCATCTCATGAATACCATCTCGTATTCACTGCCATTTATCTCATAATCAATTCCATCTCATTCCGAGACCCAAATCTAGTTGCCATGACTCAACAATCATGCAACTAATCTCATTACCCGGACTCAACAGTCCCAAAAACCAAACCATAACCAACCAATACCAACCAAAAACCATAACCTCCCAATAATCATCGCATCTAATCATGTGAGTTGTCTAGGCGCTCGTGACCGTAAGCTCGTCTATCATGAGAGTTTTAGACTCTACATAGTTTGTACCACTTTACCCACAAGTTTGTGATTTCGTCACCCGTCGGCGACTGCAGAACCTCCATTATACCAGTACACAACCGTTGCTGTATGGTCAAGAGATCATAAAATAGCCTTTACAAAGGAGCTACTAGATGTATGGACTCACTAAGGTTTCACCGGCAGGCTAGAATCTCCAATTCTCCCACCCACAGGCCCCCTCTTGTGCCATGCAGTTCCCAGGACAGTCCTCACTTGACTCCCATTCCCCACGCCTTCCACAGTCCATAACAATCTAGTGACTTACCTAATTACTCAGCTAAGCCGCACCCATACTTGGCCTTGTGGTGGCACTGTTATCCTAGCATGGCTGGCATGAACCGGTCCATAGATCTACAGCAAATAAAACCACCATATCATTCTACCTCATCCACAAAACAAGGCTTGCCTAGATCTCCCTCCGATTCATGTCTATTAACAACATCCGTTTGTCGTTATTATACGAGTGCGGTTAGCTAGACACATCTATCCCGTATCCCATGGACTTAGCGAAGCGTAAAAGTAATAAAAAACATACCCAACTCATTAACTTTCCCGGTGACAACGGTGGTTTGACAAAACTAGTAAACTCCTATGAAAGGGTTTCCCATCATATTGACTCGATCACACACACTATTTCGCAAACAAAACAGTTTTCCAAAATATGGGATCAATATGGTCAAGGGGCACTTGCCTTGTTCTTGCAGTTGCTGTTGCTCAAATTCTTGCTGTTGTAGTTCGTCATAGGTAGCTCCCTGAGATTGTCCTTCTATACGCGATCACGCACATACAAGATTCATAGCAATCAATCATCATGCACAAACTCTACTTTAAGATGCGATGATGCATATGCATGCTAATCCTATGATGCAGTCTTTTTATTAGATCGGTTTGTACATGTTCTTGCATGGCTTGCATAGTTTTACGATGAATAAGGGTGTAAAGATCAATAGTGGATGTGGCGATGATCTTGTCTTTAGATCAAACAGATCTACACGTGATCTTTCCACGAAAAATCTTCTGTTCGAAAGGATTCGAAGAACAGATGCAAAGAAAATGCGATGATGTCGTAAGGTGGTATTGGAGACCTACCTTACTATCTTCGGGTCCTTCCTCCTAGCAATGACAGCGAAACAGATCGTCGGCTCTCCTCCGACGATGGCAATCGTCTCTGGGCTCATCGGCGATCTCTCTGGTGGTCAAACTCCGGCGAAGGGGTTTACTCGGCTCAGGAGGTGGAAAAGAAGTTCGTGGTTGCGGCCAAAGGTTTTCGGTTCTATTTATAATCGGGAAGAGAAAAGTCCTAATCTAATTAGAATTTGAATAAGAGTCCTATTCGAATGGTTTTTGAATCTTAACAACATATCTTTAGTTGATTTGGTGCGGTAGCAACGTGGAATTCTTGTCGGTTTCCTCCCGTACCAGTATTCCCGTGTGTACAGAAGCAAAACTGCTTCAAATCTTGTCACCCTCGCGATGATGATCTCAGGAAGATCCACGTGTCCTGCGGGAACCTGGGCTCCCTTTTTCCGCGGAGACAAACTCCGGTTGTGCCGCGTGTCAGGCGGGCGAGACCTCCCTCTTCCTCAGAGGTGATGTCGAAGTGTTAGGTCGACACTTCCTCCGGGCCTGCACTGGGCAGCCCGCGGAGGTTCTTTTTTTCGGTGGGGCTAGTCCCTTGCGGAGAGCTTGCAAGGATGGACGAGTTAGTAAGAGCTTGACACGGTGAGTTTTACGTGGTTCAGGCCGCCGGAGCGTAAAACCCTACGTCCACGGCGAGCTATGGAGCTCGCTGTATTGCTTGCTGCTCGGGACCGGAGTCCAGAGCTTGGGGGTGAGTTACAGCTTGGGTGTGAATGGCTAGCGTATGAGTTGCAGAGGTGCGAACCCTTGCTATCGTCGCCTACCCGAGTCTTTTATAGTCCAAGACTCGGGTGGCTTACAAGGGGGGCCCGGGACCCGACAGGTGGTCCCGGGGAGATTGTCTATCATCTACCGTATCTGCAGTTATGCCGGTAGTTGTCTCTGGCGAAGGCTTCTGAGTCTTCGTCTTGCAGCCCTGCCCATGCCGCATGCTAGTCGTAGTGGTTGATGACGGCGCAGGCGGCATGGGATGTCTTGTCGTGGTGTTTATTGGCTGGCAGGTTCTGACACCGCGCGCCAGTCTGTGATGCGACCGGGCGCAACGGCACCTGACAGAGGCGTGCTCCGCGTCTCCGCGTCTTGGGAAGACGCGGGCCTTGAATACCTTGTACGGGCAAGGTATGGGGCATCTTTACGCCCGCTGCCTATCGCTCGGGGGCAGGCAGCGCCGTTCTGCTGGCCACGTGGCGGGCCCGGAGCCCTTCTCAGAGGAGAGGAGGGCCCGGCCCTGTGGGGCACGTGGAGCCTTCGGACCTCTCCCCGCAGAGGGGGAGGTTCGGCTTCTGTCGGCCACGTGGCGGGCCCGGAGCTCCTCTCTTAGGAGAGGGAGGTCCGCCCCCGCCGGATACGTGGCACCTTCAGACCCCTCGCCCGCGGAGGGGGAGGTCCGTCTTCTGTATGCCACATGGCGGGCCCGGAGCTCTCCTCTGAGTAGAGGGAGGTCCGGCCCCGCCGGACGCGTGGCGCCTTCGGAGCTCCCCCTGCGGAGAAGGGCGAGTTCCTTAGGCATTTTCCCCTGTGCCCGGGGGTACCCCATATCTCAGGTACCGACAGGTGAGCTCCGCGTGCGCCATGTGCCTGGTGGGTCGGGACCTCCCCTCTCAACAGAGGCGAGCTCCGTGAACGCCACGTGTCAGTTCCAGACCTCCCCCTCTCTGCGGAGGTGGCTCCGAGTGTGCCATGTGTCAATTCCGGACCTCCCCTCTCTTTGGAGGTGAGCTCCGAGAATGCCACGTGTCAAGTAGCGCCAGACTTCCTTTCTGCTCGGAGGTGAGCTCCGAGGTCGACACGTGTCCCACAGTGATGGACCTCCCGGAGATGAGCTCAGAGTTCGACACGTGTCCATTAGCGTCGGACCTCCCGGAGATAAGCTCCGAAGGTGACACGTGCCCGGTAGTGTCTGACCTCCCGGAGATGAGCTCCGGAGGTGACACGTGTCCAGTAGGACTAGACATCTCGGAGATGAGCTCCCAGAGCGACATGTTTCTAGCGGGGCCGGACCTCTTAGTGGTGAGCTCCGAGAGCGACACGTGTCCTGCGGGACTGGCCTCGCTCCTCCGCAGAGGCTAGCTCCGGTGACGACACGTGTCCTGCGGGACTGGCCTCGCTCCTCCGCAGAGGCTAGCTCCGGGGGAAACACGTGTCCCATGGAGGTCGGACCTCTCCCCCTTTGTGAGGATGAGCCCCGACCCTGCCACGTAGCCAGTTAGCGGCGGACCTCTCCCCATTTGCGGAGATGAGCTCCGAACACGCCACGTGGCCAGCGAACCGCGGGAATTGTCTTCGGTGCTTCTTAGCGAACTGGAATTGGCTCTTTTTGGCAATCTTCTTGATTCTTTCTCTGTTTCAACTTATTTTAAAAATGATTTTCTACATGAAACATGAATACATGCCGAAATCGAAAATGAGGGTGTCACATAACCCGACCGAGTACATGGTAATCCGACGATGAAATCCATGCTGATGTCTTCCGACTTCCACTTGGGTACTTTCAATGGTTGCATCAGTCCACCGAGTCTTTGATGTTCGGCCTTCACCCGTTGGCACGTATCGCATAAGACAACATACTCAGCTATATCCCTTTTCATACCATCCCACCAATAACAAGTTTTCAGGTCCTTGTACATCTTTGTACTGCCGGGATGTATGGAATAAGGTGAGTCATGTGCCTCCTTTAATATCGTGTCACGGATGTGCTTCACGTTAGGCACACAAATCCTTTCTCCTAACCAAAGCATACCCTTCTCGTCTTCCTTGAAGTCCTTTTCTATGCCTTGTCGGATTCTTTCTTTGATCTCCTTGATTTCCTCATCCGTTGCTTGGCCATCTCTTATCTCCTGTTCTAGCGAGGAGTTGAGTTCCATCACTTCCATCTCGTTCAAGAACCTGAGATGTATCCGTTCAAACTCCTTGCGCAGCTCGGGCGGTAGCTCCCGAACCGTGAGTTGGTGACATGCTCCCTTTCGGGTCAATGCATCAGCTATTACATTGGCCTTTCCGGGGTGATAGTTGATTCCAACATCATAATCCTTGATGAGTTCCAACCATCGACGTTGCCTCAAATTCAAATCCGTTTGGTTGAATATGTACTTGAGGCTTTTGTGATCCGTATAAATCTCACATCGTTGGCCAAGGATATAATGTCTTCAAATCTTCAAGGCATGTACCACGGCTGCGAGTTCCAAGTCATGTGTGGGGTAATTCAGCTCGTGTTTCTTTAGTTGTCTCGACGCATAGGCTACAACTTGTCCTTCTTGCATGAGCACATATCCAAGCCCTTGTCTTGATGCGTCACAATATATGTCGAAACTCTTTCTCACGTCCGGCAATACCAAAACCGGCGCTGTGGTTAGCCTTTTCTTGAGCTCCTCAAAGCTTTCTTGACACGCTGGTGTCCACTGAAATGCTTTTCCCTTCATTAGCAATTCAGTCATAGGCTTTGCTATTTTAGAGAAATCCTTGATGAACCGGCGATAGTATCCAGCTATCCCAACAAAACTCCGAATATCCCTCACGTTCTGCAGTTGGTTTCACTTCAGAACATCTCCCACTTTTCCGGAATCAACCGATACTCCTTCCTCGGAGATGATGTTGATGAGTAGTTTAGGCCCGATCTTCCGAAAGGTAGGTCGATTGAAGTGGAGATCTCGACATTGATGATCCGAGGCACTCGAGCAGACCCGAATACCCCTGCAATCACTACACCACTGCTCCGTTGGTTATCAATCGTGCTTCACACGCTTGACCTCGCCAAGAAGGCTATCTCTGCAGGTGCCACCGAGAACACAAGCAAGAACGATGAAGATGCAATCTGAAATTGCGAAATTGGGGTCTCACAAACCGTAGAACGGCGAAAGTGTTTAATATAAGCAAAACCCACTGAATATGGCCGGCGGCTGCAGTATTTAAAGTCTAGGGTTCATCCATAAAACTCTTAGACACGTCCCTATGGACTCATACGGGATACAAGGCCCAAAAGCCCAATACGGTGGTGCAACACCGGACAGAACTCCGAATTCGATTTGTTTTGACAATTCCTTTGACTCCTGGCGAATTTTAATGTGGGATCAGAACCATTGGAAAGTTTATCTTCGCATCTTTCCATGCATATGTAGAACATCAAAAACAGAGTCCATATGCATCCTGAGCGTCCGTTTTAAGATGGACTGCTCCTGGACACCGAGTTGAACTCGAGTACGAGTTAGCGACTGTTTCCATCAACTTGTGGATGTCCCATCTGGTTCTCCACGTCCCCAGATCCTCCTCCCTTTACTTGTTGATCATGTCCATGGTTCCTTATAACAATTAAATCATTAAATAGTAATCCATTCTCAAAACTCACATGGGTAGGAAGTTAGGAACGAGTTCACCTGCTGATAGTAACTGTGCTCGTGCTCTTGTGATTGGTCCTTGTATATCAATGTGAGTATCCACTGTTGTGATGTCCTCATCATCCTCCCCCTCTTGAATCGGAGTCGTCCTCGACTCAAGATCATCTTCTTCTCTCAAGTATGGTCGTAAATCTGAAATGCTAAATGTGGGACTAACCCCAAAATCCGGAGGCAACTCAAGCTTATATGCATTGTCGTGGATCTTCTCAACAATCTTAAAAGGACCAGCAGCTCGTGGCATAAGTTTAGATTTTCTCAAGTGAGGGAATCGTTCTTTTCTCAAATGTAGCCATACAAAGTCCCCTGGTTCAAGTTTTACTTATTTTCTACCTTTACTACCAGAAATTCTATTCTTCTCATTCATCCTTTCAATATTATTCTTTGTAGTTTCATGCATCTTAAGAATGAATTCAGATTGTTGTGTAGCAACCAAATTTATAGTTTCAGAAGGAGGCAAAGGTAATAAATCAATAGGAGCACGGGGATTGAAACCATACACTACCTGGAATGGGCTTACCTTTGTAGTACAGTGAACTGACATGTTGTAAGCAAATTCTATATGTGGTAAACAATCCTCCCAACCCTTTAAATTTGTTTTTAAAACAGCCCGCAACATAGTGGATAGAGTACGATTTACTACCTCAGTTTGTCCATCGGTTTGTGGGTGACATGTGGTTGAAAACAGCAGCTTGGTTCCCAATTTATACCACAAAGTTCTCCAAAAATGACTTAAAAATTTTGCATCACGATCAGAAACAATGGTATTTGGCACACCATGTAAACGAATAATTTCCGTCATAAATAAATCAGCAATGTGTGAGGCATTATCATTCTTATGACAAGGTATAAAATATGCTATTTTGGAGAAACGATCAACAACCACAAAAATACTATCCCTCCCCCTCTTAGTCCTAGGCAATCCCAAAACAAAATCCATGGAAATATCCTGGCAAGGTACACTAGGAACAGGAAGAGGCATATAAAGACCATGTGGGTTAAGTCGAGAATTAGCTTTATTGCCAGTAGTGCATCGTGACACGTAGCGCTCGACATCACGTCTCATCTTTGGCCAAAAGAAGTGTTTGACCAGCACGTCCTCAGATTTCTTCACTCCAAAATGTCCCATCAAACCTCCTCCATGTGCTTCCTGCAAAAGTAATAGGCGAACGGAACTAGCAGGAACACATAGCTTGTTAGCACGATAGAGGAGGCCCTCCCGTAGTACATATTTATTCCAAGTTCTTCCTTCTCTACAATTTTCAAAGGCATCTTTGAAGTATAAATCAGTAGGATATTATCCTTTTATTTTTTCCAAACCAAATATTTTATGATCAAGTTGGGACAGCATGGTGTAACGTCTAGATAATGCATCTGCAATAACATTCTCCTTCTCTTTCTTATGCTTAATGATGTATGGAAATAATTCTATGAACTCAATCCATTTAGCATGTCGTTTATTCAGATTGGTTTGACACTTAAGATACTTCAAAGATTCATGATCGGAATGTATGACGAACTCATTAGACCACAGGTAATGTTGCCAAGTTTGTAGAACTCGCACGAAGGCATACAATTCCTTATCATAAGTAGAATAATTCAGAGAAGGACCATGCAATTTTTCATGAGAACACCTCCAATACCAATGCCGCTTGCATCGCATTCTAGCTCAAATGTCTTGTCAAAATCAGGAAGTTGTAGCAATGGTGCTTGTGTAAGCTTTGATTTGAGAACATCAAAAGCTTGTTGCTGCTGTTCCCCCATCGAAACTGCACTCCCTTCTTTGTCAGTTTATGGAGAGGTGCTGCAATGGTGCTGAAATCCCACACAAAGTGTCGATAAAACCTGCAAGACCAAGAAGACTACTCACCTGCGTGACGGTCGATGGAGTTGGCCAGCTAGTGATCACCAAATTTTTGCCTCATCTATCTCAATTCCCTGCGATGAAACGACATATCCAAGAAACGAAACTCGATTGGTGCAAAAGATGCACTTTTCGAGGTTACCAAACAAACGGGCATCTCTTAAGACATTGAAAACAGCATGCAAATGATTAAGATGTTCGTCATATGACTTGCTGTAAATGAGGATATCATCGAAGTAAACCAACACAAATTTTCCAATAAAAGCACATAAAACCTCGTTCATTAATGGCATAAAAGTGGTAGGTGCATTAGTTAAACCAAAAGGCATGACTAACCACTCATAAAGTCCAAACTTGGTTTTAAATGCAGTTTTCCATTCATCTCCTAGTGCCATTCTAATTTGGTGGTAACCACTATGCAAGTCAATTTTTGTGAAAATAATAGCACCACTCAATTCATCAAGCATGTCATCTAAGCGATGAATAGGATAACGATATCGAATGGTGATGTTACTAATCGCTCTACAATCAACACACATGCGCCAGCTACCATCTTTCTTAGGAACCAAAAGAATAGGAATAGAACAAGGACTAAGGCTTTCACGAATATACCCACGGTTAAAAAGATCTTGAACTTGTCGCTGAATTTCCCTTGTCTCTTCCGGATTCGCCCTGTATGCCGCACGATTTGGCAAACTTGCCCCTGGAATAAAGTCGATCTTATATTCAATGCCCCTCATAGGTGGTAATCAAGGGAATATCTCGGGGGAAAACACATCCGCAAAATCCTGCAAAAGGTTAGCAACAGCAGGGGGCAATGCAATGGACACTTCATGAAGCAAAAACATGGCTTCTTTGCATACTAAAGCATAGTACATCCCCTTGGTATTAAATAAATCAGCAAGGTCAGATTTAGTTGTGAGCAGCGAAGGTGATTTTAACTTAATTACTTGCTGTTTTTAAGAGTCTAGTGATTTTGTTTCCTTATCATCACGAGTTTTACTTTTCTCCAAATGTACAATTTCAGCCGGAGTCATAGGAAGCAAAGTGATTTTATTTCCTTTATGCATCAGAGTATATTTATTATTTCTACCATGATGAATAGCATCCGTATCAAATTCCCAGGACGTCCCAACACAAGAGAACAAGCATCCATAGGTACAACATCAAAATCGGCAAAGTCATGGTAAGAACCAATCAAAAAATGTACTCTCGCTGTTTGTGTTACCCTAACCTTACTGCTGTTGTTGAACCACTGAATGTGGTATGGATGAGGGTGTGCTCTTGTTGTCAACCCAAGTTTCTTGACCACATCCGTGTTCACCAAATAATTGAAACTGCCTCCATCAATTATAGTGTGCACACGGCAGTCCTTGACGATGAGAAACATGTGAAAAAAATTGTGTCGCTGTACCTTGTCATCCACCTCAACTTTGGAGCTCAAAGCACGCTGCACAATTATGCTTCTATAATTTTCCGTTGCTGCAGTTCCAAGTACCTCTTCATCTGTGCTATAGTGGTCATCTTTTGGTCCTGCAACGTTAGTAGCAAGAGAATATTCACCTTCAACATCCAAAGTGCTATCATACCCGCCATCATCTCGTGCTATGTATGCTCGTTTGCTAGGGCAATCTTTCATCACATGACCAACTCCCTGGCAGCGGTGACACTTAATGTTGGAAGTTCGACTCGTGGAAGGAGTGGAAGACGCAGGCTTGAATGGTGTCGTCTTGCTGCCCTCGGCGCGCGAGAAAATGGAGCAGTAGATGAAGTTCGTTGGCCACAATTGGATGGTGTAGTGGCAGTACGAAAACTCGAAGGTGGTGCTTGTCCGTACCCTCAACATGGGGTACCCCCGCGCACAGGGGAAACTGTGTAAGGACCTCGCCGCTCTCCGCGGGGAGAGCACCAAGGGCGCCACGTGTCCCACGGGGCCGGACCTCCATCTCCTCAGAGGAAAGCTCCGAGCCCGCCACGTGGCCAACGGAGCCGGACCTCCACCCTCCGCGGGGAGAGCTCCGAAGGCTCCACGTGTCCAGCGGGGCTGGGCCTCCCTCTCCACAGAGGGGAGCTCCGGGCCCGCCACGTGGCAAGCAGAGCCACGCCTCCCCCTCCGCACGGGAGCTCCGAAGGCTCCACGTGTCCAGTGGGACCGTACCTCCCTCTCCTTAGAGGAGAGCTCTGGGCCCGCCACGTGGCGAGCTGAGCCGGACCTCCCCCCTCCGTGGGGGGAGCTCCGAAGGCTCCATGTGTCCAGTGGGGCCGGACCTCCCTCTCCTCAGAGGAGAGCTCATGGCCCGCCACGTGGCCAGCAGAACAGCGCTACCTGCCCCCGCGCGGTAGGCAGCAAGAGTAAAGACACGCCATACCTTGTCCGTACAAGGTATTCAAGACCCGTGCCTTCCCAAGATGTGGAGATGCAGAACACGCCGCTGTCAGGAGCCGTTGTGCCCAATCGCATCGCAGTGAAGACTGGCAGGCCGCGTCAGGGGCTCTACACCAATAAACACAGCGACAAGACATCCCCTGCCGCCCCTGCCGTCATCAACCACTACGCCTAGCTTGCGGCGTGGGCAGGGCGGCAAGACGAAGACTCAGAAGCTGTAACACCCCAAAATTTTGATTTAAAACCCTAAATCATGTTAAGAGGGGAATTTAAAAATTTTTGGACGTGTTGCATGTTTTGCAAAAATTCAAATTCAAACTGGAATTCAAATTAAACTCAAATCAGAAAAGAAATAGAAAAAGAAAAAAGAAAACAGAAAAAAAAAGGCCAGTGGGCCGCAACCCACCAGCCGGCCCAACCAGCGCCGCGCCAGCCCGCAGCCGCGCGGGCTGTTTCCTTCCACTGACAGGTGGGACCCACCAGATCGTCGTCTACCTCGCGCCCGCGCAGAACTCCCTCTCACCCGAATCAAAACCGATCGGGATTTCGGCGTATCCCCGCTGAATTCTGTTCGTAGGCGACGCGGACTTGATCTAAACCACCCCGCCGCCCTCCCCCGTCTATAAAAACCCCGGCCTTGTTCTGTTTTTCCCACGCGATCGCCGATTTTCCTCCGGTGAGAACCGAGACTTCTCCGGCGAATTCTGGCCGATCTAAGCTCGGAAATTCCGATCTAACTCGCTGGTCTTGATCCACCGCCTCCGGGGAACCTTGCAGGTGCAGAAAACTCGGTGACTTGCGGTGTAAACACAGCGCCGACGAGCTTCGCCGTGGTTTCGCCTCGGACCTCGTCGCCGATCACCTTCCAGGACCTCCGAGCTCAAGAAAACCCCCGAGGTGAGATCCCCGACCTCCCATCCACCGATCTATGCCATAAAATCACAGTTCTAGGAAGAATTCTCGAAGATCCGAAAGTCTCCGGCGAGATCGCCGCTTCCCGCCGCCGTGCGCCGCCGGCAGCGCCGCCCGCGCTCGATCAGAGCGACGTGACCGTTTGTGCGCCGTTTATTTTAAATCGCACGGTAGGGTTTAAATCCCTGCGTACCGGTTCGACGTTATAATCTCAGCCGTCGGTTTAAAATCAGACGGTCCACGTCAGCCCCGCGTTAAAAAGACTGGAAATCTTACGTGCTACCCCCAGGGGTTCTCGGGAAATAAGAGCTAGCCCTGGAAACTTCTGATCTAGCCCCTGGAACTTCAGAAAATCATGTAAATTCATTTAAAAATCAGTTTTAGCCCCTGGACTTAATAGAAATTAAGAAAAACTCCTCTGATAAGTGTAGCTAGACCCCTGGAAATTCTTAAAATAATATAATAGCCCCTGCAGTAGGATGAGTTTACCTTTTTAGCCCTGATTAGTATTTGATTTAGGAAATTGAATATGTGGCTAGTGCTTAAAAATTAAAAAGGGAGACAAACATATTGTAAAAATTAAATTAAAGACTTTCTCAGTATTTAGGAAACTTTGGAGTGAGATAAAAACATATTTTGGGCTAAATTGAATCTGTTTAATTTATTCACATTTAGGGACACATTTTTAAGTAAAGAATAGTTCTAGAAAATAGGGAAAATAATTGTGAAATAGTTTACATCAGAGGCCAAGGTCAAAATATGTTATTAAATTATTTAGGACCATAACCCATTCTGTTTAGATGATGTGTATTACTAATTTCATAATAAAGCACACATGTATGCATAGGAAAATAAATCTGAAAATATAGCAACTAGCAAATGATAAATGCAGTTTCTAAAATCCAAAGAATTCAGTTTAGGGTTGGTAGAATTTCTGAAGGCACATATGGAGAAGGAAAATGCCTTTCATGCATACTTAGTAGCTAAAAGGTGTAGTAATTAAATATAAGGAATCTATTTAAGTTGGAAAATCATATATGTATGTATAGTATGTAAGTATAAATGTGAACACCAAAGTAGGAATCATATACACATGATTAAAAGTGTATGCAAGCCACAAATCAACACACATAGAGTAACCACAACACATATAATGGTGAACGACTTTCATAAATATGAATGTGTGGTTTGTATGAAGTGGAAGTGTGAACTATGTCTGATGGATTGTTGTTTTTCTTTTGCTATGTGTGATGGTATGATGTAGAACCTGTTCAAGAGCAAGTTATTCCTTTCTAAGATCAGGATTACCCATTCCAAGAGCAGCAGGAAGGAGGCAAGTGTCCTTGACCACTTTGATCCTATGTTAGGATGTGTAGCTAGAGTTATTTGCATTGTCAATTGAAATATGAAACCCATGTTAGGAAGTTTTCCTAGAATTGCATTACCTTGTTTCCTTGTAGCTTGGGTTGGGATTTATTTTATCATGTCACTTATTATTATGCATATGCTTAGCCATGCTTAGAATGGGATGTTTGGGATATGAGATCATCAGTTTATTTTACCATACTCTTGAATGAGATATTGTGAGTTATGTAGAGGTAGGGATCAAGGCAAGTTGGATGTTTTGGTTGTGTGCTGGATGCATGAGACTCGGGTTTGTGTTTAGTACTTGCCTGGATCCTAAGGACCGGTTCGTGGAGCATGTAACCTGGCTTTACAGTGCCAACCACATGCTGAGATGGGGCAGCTTGGCCAATTAATTAGGTGTATCCCCGGCGTAGTATGGGTGTGTTGGATGGTGCAGGGAGTAGGTGTCAGCTGGACTACCATATGAACCGCAAGGCTCAAGAGGGGGCCACTGCAGCGGGGTTGGAGCCTCTTGTATGCTGTTAGGGGGTGAAACCTCAGTGGGCCAACGCTCGTCGGGAATCCCTTTGTAAAGGCTTCGTAGTGATCTCCTGGCGACACACCTGGGAAGTGTGAATGTGGTTCGTAGCCACTGGCATAATGGAGGTTCTTTTAGTCCACCCGGCAACGGGGGATGAAATCACTACATGTGGGTACAGTGGTACAAACTTTGCAGAGTCAAAACTGTCATGACAGCCGGGCTCACGGTCAAGAGCGGCTTGGACTTATTCATGATTAGAGAATTGATGGTTTTGGAAGTAAAGCGGGGAGCTTAACATTGGAAATGATGTTGTGGTTATTGGATTATGATGATGGGATGGGAGATTGGGACCATTTCACCTGTGTAGTAATGTAGGTGCTTAATAAGCTAAGGTGATAGGAATTAATTGCATAGTGCTGTAACCATGAGTTCAACCTCTCATTGTTCTAGCCATGCATGACATAACTTTCCAACACTTGCTGAGTACCATTGGTACTCAACCTTGCATATTTTGTTGGTTTATATTGCTGCTCAGGTCAAGATAATGAGGTGATGTATAATGACCAAGACCTTGGACCCGAAGAAGGTTTCTAGGTTCATGGAGACCCCCGGGCAACGCCTGTGACGAAGCCCTCAATAATAATATTCCGCTGCTAGTTTATTTACTTGTGATGAACTTATTATTGTCCATCGAGACATTTGCTATGTAAGACTTATTTATATTCGACACCTGGCTTGTAATAAATGATGCTTCACTATGTGTCATCACATGTATGAGAAAATGATCCTGGCATACATGTGATATTCACTTGGTTGTTCTTCGGAAAAACCGGGTGTGACAGAAGCCCTCGCCAGAGACAACTACCGGCGTAACTGCAGGCAATCTCCCTGGGACCACCTGTCGGGTGCCGGGCCCACCTTGTAAGCCACCCGAATCTTGGACTATAAAAGGCTCGGGTAGGCAACGTTGCAAGGGGTTCGACACTTTGCTCAAGTCCCTCTAGGGTTTGGCTTGTGGCACACACACACGCTCAACACTCAAGCAATACAACGAGCGCCTCCGCTCACTGTGGACGTCGGGTTTTACCCTTAGGCGGCCTGAACCACGTAAAAAATCTCTGTGTCAACCTTCTCCTTCCATCGTCCCCAATGCGTAAGCTCTCCGTGAGTGACTAGCCCCTCCGCAAGAACCTCCGCGGGCTGCCCAGTGCAGGCCTGGGGGAAGTGTCGACGGCACACTTCGACATTTGGCGCGCCAGGTAGGGGCTTTTCCCTTGCGCGACGAGCTTACGCCGACGAAGATGACAAAGCTTCCTTCAGCAGCAAGCTCTCCTCGCCCATGTTCCCGACGAACGGTGACCAGCGGGGACTATGTCTCGACACACTGAGGATGGAGTGTGTCGGTGCAAGCTGGAAGCCTGCAGCCGACTCCAGCAGCGCAGACTCCAGCAAGCCCAAGATCTGCTGCAGTAGCAAGTGTCTCCCATGGGAGCGCACTAGCTGCAGCACAAGCACTTCTGCACAATCCACCTGCTGGGGACGTGCCACAGACAGTGACCCAACAGTGGATTCGCGATGTAGACTATCTCGTTGTCGCCGCTGCCAACCCTCAGCTTCG
This sequence comes from Neostapfia colusana, assembly GCA_030760725.1. Lineage (NCBI taxonomy): Eukaryota > Viridiplantae > Streptophyta > Magnoliopsida > Poales > Poaceae > Neostapfia > Neostapfia colusana. The sequence goes on along the minus strand of JASWHV010000005.1, from coordinate 28,831,343 downwards.
GCAGGGACGACGTCCCAGTCAGCCGGCCGTGTCGCTGGCGTGCGCGACGGCAGACTCTCGCTCCACCAGGCTCCCATCGGCAGACCTGAGGTCGGAGCTGGAACGACGTCACCTGGGCAAAGATGCCCGTGTGGTCATTGAGCGACGGCGAGAAAGGCGTCGCAACCAAGAGGCCGGCGACAGCATGTCGACCGCCTCGACCCAGCCTGGGCCGCATACGTTAGCTACGCGATCTCGGCCCCAGGCATACGCCACGCAGCATATGCCTCAGCCATATGCCCTGCAAATGGCGCCCCCGGTTTATGGCGCACCTTTGCCCATGCCGGGGTACATGGTGCCAACAGCGGACCAAGCATTCGCGGCACCAACACCTGCAGCAACAGGAGCAGGATGTGCGGCCCTGGTGCCACACCTTCGCTTGGCGAAGTGGCCGCGCAAGTTCCGACCGCACCTGTCTGAGAAATACGACGGCAGCGTCAACCCGGCGGAGTTTCCCCAGATCTACTCCACCACCATCCTTGCTGCAGGAGGGGATGAGACCGTCATGGCCAACTACTTCCGCGTCGCCTTGACCTGCCCGGCTCGGTCTTGGCTCATGAATCTCCCCTAGGGTTCCATAACCTCCTGGGGAGAGCTCTGCCGGCAGTTTACTGCGAACTTCGGCAGCTCCTACACCCGGCCTGGCACGGAGCTTGACCTCCACGCCATCCAACAACAACCTGGAGAGTCGCTGCGCTCCTTCATCCAGCGGTTCTCCCAGGTACGGAACACCATCCCCCATATCCAAAATGCTTCAGTGGTGGTGGCGTTCCGACAGGGTGTACGGGACAAGAAGATGCTCGAGAAGCTCGCGACCAGAGAAGTGCGCGACGTCTCAGAGCTCTTCAGCCTGGCGGACACGTGCGCCAAGGCAGCAGAAGGGCGTAACTGGCACTCACAGCCAGTATCCGAAGACGGAGAACAGCCCAGACCAAATGCTGCTCCCCATGGGAGCGGCAGAAAGGTCAAGAAGGTCGGCGGCAAGATCATGCTGCCTTCTGAAGCTTCAGTTGCAGCAGCTGTAGCACCCACTGGAGCTCGCGGGCCACGCTCCGACAAGAGGCCGTGACAGTAACCAGCCCCAGACGGTGGCCAAGGTGAGCCGTGCCCTGTGCACAACACCAGCAGCCATACTGCTGCTGAGTGCCGGGAGATCCAGAAGCTCGCGGAGCGCTTCCGCAGGGGGAAGCAGCCGCGTGCTGACGCCCCTCCCTTCTGTCAAAGGGAGGGCAAGCAGAAGGTCGACACCCAAGACAATGTCGACCACCGGACGGAGTTCCAGGAGCCTCAACGCGCCGTGAAGGCGGTGCACAACCGTGAGGACTCCAGCTCCAGCGACGACGAGCGCTGGAAGGTGCTCTACGTCATCTTCGGTGGGTCCTCTGACCCCTCGTCCCGAAGCGCAGTCAAGACTCTGCGCAGAGCAGTAGCGTCGGTGGCACCTCTCCCAAGGGCCACGCCGCACCTCAAGTGGATGGGAACCCCCATCAGCTTCGACACCACCGACTGCCCCTGGAACATGGCTGGGGCTGGCAAGCTACCGCTGTTGGTAGCGCCAACCATCGCCAACGTGAAGATGTACCACGTTCTGGTAGATGGCGGGGCTGGGCTGAACCTCATCAGCCGCGCAGCTTTCCAGAAGCTGCAGATCCCGATGGCCAAGCTCACCCAATCGATCCCGTTCTCAGGGGTAGGGCCGGGACAAGTCGTCCCCTATGGCAACATCAGCCTTCCGGTGACCTTTGGGGCACCGGACAGCTATCGAACAGAGTACATTCTGTTCGACGTGGTGGAGATTGACCTCCCCTTTAACACCATCATCGGCAGGCCAGCCCTGTACCAGTTCATGGCAGTAGCCCACTACGGCTACCTCGTCTTGAAGATCCCTACACCAACAGGCGTTCTCAAGATTCGTGGAGACCGCACTGCTGCAGTGTCAGCCTTGGAGAAGCTCCAAGCACTTGCAGCGGCCCGAGCACCAGCCCCTAGCGGTGCAGAACCGGTCCAGCTCCACCCGAGTGCACACCACCGTGCCTCGACCTCGGCACCCCGCGTGCAATCCCTCGACGAGGGCGACGTCCCCATGAAGGTCGTCCAAGTCGGTGCCGATGCTGCCCAGACCACCCGGGTAGCCGGGGGCCTGGACAGCAAATAGGAAGGCGCGCTCATCACCTTCCTCCGGCACAACGTCGACGTGTTTGCATGGCAACCATCGCAGATGCAGGGGATCCCTAGGGAGGTGATCGAGCACCATCTGAAGATCTTCCCTGATGCCCATCCAGTCCAACATAAGCCCCGCAAGCAGTCCATCGAGCGGCAGATCTTCATCCGTGGAGAAATCAAGAAGCTGCTGGACGCTGGCTTCATACGGGAAGTCCACCACCCCCGGTGGTTGGCGAACCCCATCGTCGTCCCGAAGGCCAGCGGGAAGCTCCGGATGTGCATCGACTACACCAGTCTCAATAAGGCATGTCGCAAAGATCCATTCCCTCTCCCTAGAATAGATCAAATAGTAGACTCTACACAAGGCTGTGATATGCTATGCTTCCTAAACGCATACTCGGGCTTTCATCAAATCCCTATGTCTAGAGAAGATGAAGAAAACACTTCTTTCATCACAGTAGACGGCCTGTATTGTTATGTCTCTATGCCTCATGGTCTAAAGAATGCTCTCCCCACCTTTGTACATGCTATGCACAAAACCTTTGGAGAGCTAATAAGAGACTTAGTTGAGGTGTATGTCGATGACATCGTTGTCAAAGTCAGGCAGAGCTCATCCTTGTTAGATAACCTAGCTCTAGTCTTTGACAAACTGCGCTCCACGCGGACTAAGCTGAACCCCGACAAATGTGTGTTCGACGTATCCTCTGGGAAGCTCCTAGGATTCCTGGTCTCACACCGAGGGATTGAGGCTAACCCAGAGAAGATCAAGGCCATCGACCTGATGCGGCCCCCCGCCCGCATCAAGGATGTCCAGAAACTCACGGGATGCCTAGCCGCGCTGAGTCGGTTTATACCGAGGCTAGCAGAGTGGGCACTTCCCTTCTTTAAGCTCCGGCTCAAATCCGGTCCTTTTGCTTGGACCGACAAAGCAGAGGTAGCATTCCAGGAGTTGAAGCAGCTCCTGACGACCCTACCCATCATGGTAGCCCCCGAGCCCGAAGAGCACTTGCTGCTCTACATTGCGGCAACAACAGAGGTGGTGAGCATGGTCCTCGTCGCAGAGCGGCCGGACCCCTCATCATCGCAGCCTGCTCCGGTAGCAAAAGACAAGCACCAGGAGACCCCGGAGGCTCAAGACGACCTCCCGGAGCTCCAAGGTGACCTCCCGGAGGCCCAACGGTACCTCCCGGAGCTCCGAGACAACCTCCCGGAGGTCCAACGGGACCTCCCGGAGCTCCAAGATAACCCCCTGGAGGTCCAAAGGGACCTCCCAGGAGGATAAGATGACCTCCCGGAGGTCCAAGACGGCTTAGAAGCCCCCGGGTCCCAGCTCCCGGAGGCTCCCCTGGACCCGTCTACCTCCTGTCGGCATGAGCCAATGGAGGAGGACATCTCAGGCCCAGGGGGGAGGGTCCGGACCATCTAGAGGCCTGTCTACTACATCAGCGAAGTCCTCCACGATGCCAAGACAAGGTACCTGGGTTCCACAAGCTGCTGTATGCAGTACTCGTGGCGTCTAGGAAGCTCCGCCATTATTTCCATGCCCACCGGATCTCGGTGGTCACCTCCTACCCGCTGAAGGCCATTCTTCACAGCCCCAACGCGACCGACAATGTCGCTAAATGGGCAGCGGAGTTGGCGGAGTTCGAGCTGGACTTCCATCTTCGCCACGCAATCAATAGACAATCACTGGCTGACTTCGTGGCCGAGTGGACTCCAACAACGACCAACCCAGGGGGCCACGAAGACGGTGAACCAATGCCCCGAGCTCCGGTCTTCACCGGGCCTCACTGGACGCTCTTCTTCGACGGCTCCTCGCGAAAGCAGGAGGCCGGTGCCGGCGTACCACTTCTCTGTAAAAGCCCAAGAAAAGGGACTTGCAAAAACTGTTCATCACCTCACAACACTACAGTTTTTGTTGTGAATATCTTGTGAAAAATTATAAAGAGCAAGTAACCTCCATCAAAAGGATGATTAGAGGGGAAAGCCCTAACATTCACAAAGTAGGATTTCTAAACATGAACATGAGAGGTTGAACTCACCCCTAGAACTTAAAAAGTCTTGGGAAGGTTCAGGCCATGTTTCATGCAAATCCAACACTTTTTGAGGCTCTTTTGGAGGCATTTGAAAAAGAGGCCAATTTCAATGTAAATTTAAATTGCAGCAACTTTCATCACTTAAATTCAGAAGTTGGCTTCATATTCAAACTCAGCACATTTTTCTGAGTTGGTCCACCAATTTTCATCCCCATTGGACTTCATCTTGTCAAGAGCTAAATTTGCAAGAACTAAAAAAAACTGAATTTGAAGTTCAGTTCAAACATGAAGCAAACTTAGCCAAACAATGTTCAAATTTGAGAACTTAAATTCAAACCAACACTTGGGGGCTAAGCCCCACATTCAATTGTGAGTAGCTGGGAATATTTGAGTACCACAGAAATGAAAAGAATTGGAAAAGAAATTAGAGAAAAGGGCCCACTAGTCAGCTAGACTTCTGATCGAAGTAAACACCGGGCGAGCTCGGTTTACCGGGCCTCGGTAGCGCTCGACACCGAGCCATCCGCGCGGCCACCTCGCCCCCCCCAGCGCACGCTCGGCTGGCGCATCGCATGGTGATCGCTCACGAATACGCCCGACACGGCAGAACCCGGACCCTCCGCTATTCCGTGCTCGGCCACCGACACAGTCGTTCGCCGCCCCTCCAAGGAATTCAATTGGGAGACAATCAAGCTCACGCCCCCGAGCTTCCCGAGCTGCACAAACGGTACTGGAGGACCCCCCCGCTATCTTCTCCACACCTCACTAGGCTAGCTAGGTGGTCCATACGCCGAGAACATAGAGCCGCCGTGGGAACCTTGGCGCACCGGCGACTGGTCGTCCGTGGGCAGCTTGTCACAGAGGGTTTCATGGACAAGCCAGCAAGTCCCCGGGAGCGCCCTGTCCTGGTGCTGCTTCCACCCAAAAATCGGAGCAACCCGTGGACCATAGCGACTGAATTCGTCGATTTTCTTCCAGAACGGTTCCACGGACCTCTCGGGAGGGAATCCAAAAATTCGCAACCAAACTGCGCTTAGAGTTCATTAGATCATGTACAAGGGTGCTGGAGTAGTCGTCGACTGATTTCCCTTCACATCCCTAGCTTGATCATGGCTGTAGCCGACGTGTTTTCCGTTTTTCCAACCGCGGCTATGGCGGGGAGGATCGGGCTCACGGTGACAACTAGGTTAGAGCCTTCCTCGAGCCTTTGCATGGCCATGTAAATGTTCCCTGGGATCCCCCCGGTGCTGTAGAGCCCTCTCACCGAGGTTTTTGTGGGCTAAAGGAGTCGGGTGACATAGCCGAAGTGATCCCGAGCCGCTGCACCGTCGCCGGCTAGGTTAGGGCCACCGCCGGCCGGTGAAGATGGTGCCATCGTGTTCAGCGCACGAATTTAGGCCCTGGCAGCGAGGGAGAGCGCAGGAGTTGGCCGGACGGCAAGGATCAGCGCGGCTCCGGCGAGACCGGCGGCGCGCGGGCGCGGGAGCGCGAGGAAGAAGACGAGTGGCCGGGCCCACTTGTCAGCCGCTCAGTAAACCGTGTGGGGATTTTCTGTTGCACCGGATCATCTGTGACAATGTGGAGAACAGTCCTGTGGCCCCGTGTGGTGTAGCCGAGGGGGTGACACGTTTGGGCCGGACCCGCTGTCAGGGATTTGAACTTTTCCCGGTTAATTCAAATTCCAGAATTTCCCCAAACTTTAGAACTTCATAACTTTTGCTACGAAGCTCCAAAATTAGTGATTCAAATTGGGTTGGATTCATCTTGTATAGCTCTATCCAAATATGCAACCCAATTTGTATGAAACCCATCTTTTAATTCAGGAAAATTCTTTAATGCTTTTCAGCAAAAGAATTTTAGATGGAGTTTGGTTAATCTAAAAATCCTCAAATTTTGCCAGAATAGTCCCTGTGATGTTAGTGAACCCCTGTAAAAGTTTCAGGCCATTTGGAGTTGATTTGGGCAGGGCAATTCAGATTTGAAGGTGCTGTGTTCAATTGAATACAGAAACATTTTCAGAGAATTTCCAATACTTGGAAATTCAGTTCTGGCCAAATCTTAGCTCCAAAAATGCTAGGAAAATTCATGCAAACTCTATGAGCTATAATTGAAATTGTAGTTCACTAAGTTTGGCATGAACATGGGTGTTATCTCAGAATTAATTCTTCTTTGCTTAATTGCATAAAAAATTGTTCTGAACAAACCACTCCATGAAAAGTGCAAATCTTTGATCCAGACGGTTTTCTTGTGACAAGGAACTCACATGAAAATTCTCAGCTCCATTGGATCTTTGGATCACCCCTGTTCTGTTTAACCACTTAAGGTGACCAATATTGAAGAGGGGGAAAACCACTTAGCACTTAATCATGTGCTTAGGTCCAAACCCAAACCACTAGCCCCAGTTTCATTTTAAATTCTTAAACAAGGTTCAAGTTTTTGAAAACTTGTTAGTAGAACTTGTAGCAGCATCCTTACAATTAAAGTTATGTGCATATTCATTAACGTGTAGTCGCTGAAGGCGAGGAGACTCCGGAAGTGCTCGACTTCCTCCTTCTGGAAGAAGACCTAACCACTGACTAGCAGAAACAAGGAAAGCCCCGGTTTGCATTAAGCCATTTATAAAGTTTTACTTTGTTTACATACGTAGTGTGAAGTATGTATGTGCGCAGCAAGAGGAAGTCTTGTGTGCGCAGCACTGTCCATGTCGATTGAGGACCGATCCGAATGCGGCCCACGCTGATAAAGTTTGAACGTACCGAAGTCATATCGGATATATGGGCCCCGATAAACCGATGTAACCTAAACCTCTGGGCGTCGAGGCATAACGCACCGATTTATAGGTGTAGGCGGAGGGCAGCAAGGTGGAAATCTGCTAACAGGCATAGAGAGATGCTCCTGTAGGGAACCTCCTGCTCGTTTTGGTGCGACCGGTTCGACGTTTGGGCTGTTGGGTGAAAGGTTGTCTCGTACGACATCGAGTGAGCGTGCTGTGCAGCTCCACGGGTGGGCGTACGTGACGTGCTCTTTGGGTGTCCCAGCAGGTGTATATCGAGTCGATTCGCCGTCCCTCGCGGTGAAGAATACCACTTGGTCACTGAGTCGTGACGCAGGCTAATGTATGAAATGTGATGATTCAATATTGCTGTTATGATATAATTGTATTTCTACATGTGTGCCACCAAATATTGCTTACTAAATTTCAGATTCCCGAACTGTTATCTTGTTGCTAAAAGATGAATTAGGGATGAACTTGTAGGCGTGTCCATTTGCTGCAATGTTACTATCCTATGTTCTTTGTACACCTCATGTAGAGTTTCATGCCTAGGTAAGTCGGTTAAGTCTTGTTGAGTCCTCGTGCTCACGGTTGCTGCTTAAGTGTTTCTCAGGTGAGGATCCACCCACGGAGTCGGGTTACGAGTCCACCGGCGAGGGTTACCCTCTGTCAGGGACCACGGTTGAGTGGGAACTGTACACGCCGCGCTGAGCTGAGAAGTGCAGCTAGTGTGGGTTGCCCTAGGGCGGGGCATACAACTTTTGATAGATAGGCGGGCGTGAGTTGTATAATTTAGACTTCCGCTGTGTAATATAAAAAATAGTTTGTAACTGAAGTTTGTACCTGTTTGTACAGTTCAGTTGGTTTTCCCCATGTAATAAAAGGTGTCCTTATGACGTGTGCTGTCGGGTGTCGCATCGTGCGGCACCACCCTCTGCGATTCTGGATGAGCGGATTCCGGTCCGCAACAGCCTGGTATCAGAGCCACTTTGGAGATAGCACAGTACTTAAGGACGGTATTACGGGAAAAACTTAGGTTTACGGTGAGGATTCGGTAGTTTGCCCAAGTAAGGACTATACTAGCATAGTTACTTAAAGTGGCAAGACTAACATATGTGTTTTAATTCTGAATTTCAATTATGTAACGACACACCTACGCTCTGGTAAGAATGGTAAGGAACACCACCGAAAGCGGTTCAATTTCGGTTAGCTCCCCTGACGAAGAACGTGGTTCAGGGATAGGTCTCACAGCTTGGTGTGAGACGTTAATATGAAACTCTTGGACTCTTCATGTTCCTGAGTTCATATGAAACGCTGATCCCTTGCATGCATTAGGCAAGTGAGTGGAGACCCCATCGCGTGGTCATTAACGTGAGAGTGTGTTCGTCTGGAAATAGCCAGGAGGACATACGCAGCGCTTGCCATCGGCGTGCCCTGCAGGGCAGTAGGTGGTATCTGTTGGGTTGATAACATTCCCAACCGTGACGACCCGTTCATGACCTACTCGGGTTCCCCGTCGTATGGTGTTGAAACACGATCACGTACCTTGAGACGTGACCTAACTCAAGGATGGCCGTATGACAATGATACGGGCGTTTGTATTTACTTTCAAATACGGACCTGCCTGAAATGAAAACAACCATTGAGTGCATCACTATTGTGTGGTCTTCTGCAGGTACTAACCACGTATGTATCCGTGTAGTAAACGTGTGCGAGAGACCATTTAGTGCCACACTTGAGACGTATATGCCGGTATAATCCGGTTAGGAATTTTGTTTTGTGAGGAACGTAGTACCAATATAATATAGGCATGTGCATGAAAGGTAATAATAACAAGGAACAAAAATCACTAGGTTGCAGCTTATCAGTGTAGTTCCAATGAGTTAAAAAACAGAGTCCTCCGTTTTGGGCAGCAAGTTTGCTGAACTTCAACAGAGCATAACTCACAGATCATTTGGCCAATGTAGATGTGGGAGGTAGTTCTGGAAAGGTGTTAAAGCACTCTACAACTTTGTTGTAGACTTCCAGAACTGAATCACACCTTAAGATGGCCTAAATTCCAGAGGAATGTAAACTGTCCAAAACCAGGACAGAGTTAAACACTCTCTGGACTGTCCTGTTTTTCAAGCGTAACTTCCTGTAGAAAAATCTGAAATTATCATGTGATACATCTTTGGAAAGGGTAGGAGATGTGTTACATCTGTGTAATTCAAAGTTTCTGTATTTTCAGCATTGAATTCAGTGGAACCCAGGGTTGGAAACAGCAACTTCCAAGGGAGGTGCTGTTGAAATTCGTCCAGAAATTCTGTTGACTTTGAATTACCAGAACTTTGTAACCAGAGCTGATCTGGGGGCAAATGAATACTCGTTGGAAAGATATTGAAGTTAACTTTAACTTTGGTATTCAACTTGAGTCATGAAAATGCCAAGAACCAGATCAAAATCTGGGATTTACAGAAACTGAGCATTCTGACAGAAGAATGACAGTTGAACTCATTTGGGAGGTTGTTGTACCCTAGGGGGTTTAAGTGCTTCCAATGGGGTAGAACAGACTCATGAGCGGTTATCTTCAACTAGTGAAAGATTGAGTATAGGCTTTACTCAAGTTTCTTTTGCTAGAGGCCATGTTTGTGTCGTATTGAAGATAAAAGGGTGGTATACGTGATGACCAAGCGATAGTAACGTCTCGTAGGGATCAAACCTAGTTGTGGTGAGCTCCTGAGAGGAGGTTCATCAAGTTGGATCTAACTAGTCTGTATTTGGTCTGGCTATGGTGTAGCTTGGGCAAAGTTATTACATTATCCCTATACGAGATGTATCGCATGTTTTAATGTCATTATGTTTTACGCCTATTCTATTGGACTGCATGCAATATGTTGCAGGACTGATGTTTAATGTCGTATGATTTCAGATGGTTCGCACTAGGACCACGCACGAGGTTGGTGGCTCTAGCCAGCTGGGAGGCGATGACTACCAGCCACCTGCCTACGACAGCACCCCGCAGCAGCAACCACCACCGCCGCCTCCGCTTACTCTAGCGGATGTGGCGGCATTGGTGGGGTGGTCGTGAGGAGCAGACCGACCTGCTACGCACGATCGTGCAGAATACGTCCCAGGCGGGGGGAGGGGGCGTCAAGAGAGGGGGTCCCATGAGCCCCGTGAGGTGTCGTACTCGGACTTCATGAGTACGCACCCTCCAGTGTTCACTGAAGCAGAAGAACCACTAGAGGCCGACAACTGGCTGCGGACCATCGAGTCCATGTTCGGGCTGCTCCAATGCACGGGGTGGCAAAAGACTCTGTTCGCAGCGCAGCAGCTTCACGGTGCCGCTGGTGCGTGGTGGGCGAACTATGTCGCCTCATGTCCGGCTGGCCATGCCTTGGAGTGGGAAGAGTTCCGGGAGGCGTTCCGCGCCTATCATATCCCTCCCGGGATAATGAAGAGGAAGTTCCAAGAATTTTTGTAACTGAAGCAGGGCGGGAGGAGTGCCCATGACTACTCCCGTGCCTTCAACCATCTAGCGCAATATGCGTCAGACTACATCTCCACCGAGGAGAAAAAGCGGGAGCACTTCTATCAGGGGTTACACCCCGAGATGAAGACACATCTCGTTCAGTGAAATCGCGGCACCTTCAATGACCTCGTCAATGCCGCGATTATGCAAGAGGATGCTCAGCGGGAGTTGGCAGCTGAGCAGCGGAAGCGCAGCGCTCCACCCAGCAGTGGGGGTGGCGCTCCTCAGAAGTACCGCATGGTGTATCAGACACCATCCGTACAGCAGTGGCATCCACCGGCGTGACCTCAGCGGTTCGGGGGACGTTCTTTCCAGTCACCTCCATTCTGACCGCCGATGCCACCACCGTGACCGCAACAGCAGCAGCAGAAGAAGGCACCCCGGGCGTTTCCACCGCCACAACGCGCCCCGGGTTTCCGTCCGCCGATCAGCGGAGGACCGCCCCGCTTCACTTGCTTCACGTGTGGCCAGTCGGGTCATTTCGTGAAGGACTGTCCCAAGGGGCAGCAGAGCAGCGGGCAAGCCCAGTTACAGGGCGGTGCTCGAGGCCGACCTCCGGTCAAGAAGGTTGGTCAGCGGGCTGGGGGTGTTCGCCACCTCGACAATGAGGACGCCCCGGAGGGAGACAACGTGCTAGCGGGTACGTTCACTCTCAACAATCAAGCCATCATCATATTGTTCGATTGTGGTACAACCCACAGTTTTATAAGTGCATTCTATGTAGCTAAGCATCAAATGCAAGTCTTCCCAACCGACTGCACATATATGATCTGCTCACCGGGAGGGAAGATTTCAGCAAATATGATGATTCCAAAAGCACCTCTGTGCTTAGGTGGGAAGCTACATCCCACCACCTGATAATCCTTACGGGGCAAAAGATTGATGCAATCTTAGGGATGTCATGGCTAAACCGCCATGGCGCTGTCCTGAATACTCGGACACGGACGGTTCATTTAAATTCTCCATTCCACCGTCCGCACTCCATGGTGCTAGACACTCCAGTCCGGGAAGTTTCAGAAATCCATAATACTGAAGCTCTCAAGTTAGAGGACATCCCCGTAGTCCGGGAGTACCCCGACGTGTTCCCGGATGATCTTCCGGGCATGCCACCTGAGCGGGATGTCGAGTTCAAGATTGAACTTGCACCCGGGACTACGCCCATATCACGGAGACCATACAAAATGGCTCCAAATGAGCTGGCTGAACTGAAAGAACAGCTCAATGACCTGTTGAGCAAAGGTTTCATTAGGCCGAGTTCCTAGCCTTGGGGATGCTCGGCGCTGTTCGTGAAGAAAACGGATGAAACCTTGAGGATGTGTGTGGACTACTGGCCGCTCAACGCCGTCACCATCAAGAATAAGTACCCACTGCCCCGCATTGACATTTTGTTTGATCAACTGGTGGGTGCAAGTGTGTTCTCCAAGATGGACCTTCGCTCTGGATATCATCAAATAAAAATCCAGGCGGAGGATATCCCGAAGACGGCTTTCTCGACGAGATATGGTTTATACAAATATCTCGTCATGTCTTTTGGTCTCACAAATGCTCCAGCACATTTCATGTATCTCATGAACTCGGTGTTCATGCCGGAGCTGGACAAGTTTGTTGTGGTGTTCATTGATGACATCTTGGTTTACTCCAAGAGAGAAGCCGAACACGCCGAACACTTGAGGATCGTTCTTCAATGATTGCGAGACCACAAGCTCTACGCCAAGTTCAGGAAATGCGAGTTTTGGATCAGCCAAGTGCCATTCTTGGGACATATCATCTCCACGGAAGGCATTGCGGTTGACCAAAGCAAGATAGAGCAAGTGCTGAAATGGAAAGCACCCACTTCAGTCCATAAATCAGAAGCTTCCCCGGCTTAGCGGGATACTATCGGAGATTCATTCCATGTTTCTCCAAGATTGCTAAGCCGATGACAGAGTTGCTGAAGAAGGGGACGAAATATGTTTGGAACACGGCGTGTGAAGGAGCATTCCAAACATTAGTGAAGCATCTCACAACAGCCCCGGTCTTAGCTCAACCGGATACGACCAAGCCCTTCGACGTGTATTGTGACGCGTCCGGTATTGGGCTCGGCTGCGTGTTGATGCAGGAAGGACGTGTGGTTGCCTATGGCTCACGCCAACTTCGGAACCATGGGCAGCACTATCTGACTGATGACCTTGAGCTTGCTGCCGTGGTTTTGGCGCTAAAAATGTGGAGGCACTCTCTCCTGGGGAATTTGGTGCATCTCTACACCGACCACAAGAGCTTGAAGTACATCTTCACCCAGAAGGAGCTGAATATGAGGCAAAGAAGGTGGTTAGAATTAATCAAAGATTATGAGATTTAGATTCACTACCACCCCGGTGACATGACCCCACGGTCTTGTCGAGCCAGGATCACGCTAAAGTGTGCTGCGTTGCACAGCACCGAATAACACACATCAAAAGTACAAAGCGGAAGCAAAACTTTTATTACATAAAGTGGTTTATGAACATTTTTACATCAAAATAGGTCCAGTCTACATTTACGGGCATAGACTATGCATCAGGTTCACGTTCAGCCCGTGAACGTGTCCTTGTTAGCACACACGCACACTAACACGGCGGCGTGCATGACTCCCACTCGACGGGGTTCCCCTCCTGGGGTTCTGTCTCCTCCTCGGGAGGCCCTTCCTCATAGAACCCTGCAAAAGCTTCAAACATAAGCAGTGAGCACGAAGGCTCAGGAAGACTGACCCATCTCTCCTAAACATGGAACCTCTACCTGAGGGTTGATAGGTTACATGAGGTAAAAATCATTTGCAAGGAGTCGCCTAATTAGTAGAACCTTACTTTCAAGTTTTAGCATAAGGTTGTGGAGAACCTTACGCTAAGGCACATGAGAGAGCCGCAATCAAACAAGAAACACATTTCTCTCATGTACTTTGCCCAAAGTTGAAAGGAACTTTAATTAGCTCTAAACTACAGCAAATCATTAACAAGCAAAGTCCATCTTTCAATCAGCAATATTTTAACATGTAACTATCCTGTTCTTTCTACGTCACGGTACAGTGAACAAGTGGTACTCACTGACCGCGAGGGACTATAATCGATTTACACCTGCAGGGTTACCCGAACAACCCGTCACGTACGCCCGTACTCGATGTTATCTACAGCAACCATCACGGACGTTGTATGCAACCACCTTTCACCCGTCAGTCAAATATTGAACCGGTCCCATCGTCCCGAGCAAGAGGTCTCTGCACGCGCATCTCAGTGCCGCCAGCCGATTTACACCTCGAGCTCTCAACCTACCCTCTGAACGACGGGCAATGCCTCAATACCCAGCTACACGAGTTACATTGGTTTCCCGGTTCCCATATATCTGGTAGGTCTTCGGTACTGTTCTAGATTGTTCAATAGGCCCGCACACGGCTCGGTCCTCAATCGACACAAGCAGAGCTATAGCACACAGGCCCCAAAGTTCTGCTGCCCTTACTCTCCGCTCGGTCTCATTTTTCTTGCCATGTTTTTCATGTGCTATCTCTACCCGAGTCGAGTGCCTCTAGCCTATGCTCGGGAGTAGTTCCAACTACTCGACTTGTACCGAATCCTACACTATCTTAGCATTGCAGTAGCTAACGGGGTTTTCAATCCTAATCCCAACCCATGGTTTTTCTTGGCTATGCAATTGGGTTTCCAAACAAGACTCTAATGCAAGGAATCATAATACTCAAGTAAGTGCTCAAACCAATAAAAATTTGTAAAAATGTTAATGCAAACCGGAGCTTGCCTTGCTGCTCTTGGTCGTAGGCTATCTGTTCCTCCGGAGTAGCGAAGTCTAGGACTTCAGGTTCCTCCTCGACCTTAGCGACTACATGATATAAGAGTACATGTATCAATTTGAATGCATTTGCATTGAGTTTAAACTTGTGAAATTTATAAGTCCCACTAGACAGACTCAATGACTCTGGAATTTTTACTGTGGCTTGGTTACAACCTAAACAGAGACTTGGTCAAGTTTTAGTTGCAGCAAAGCTCATTTGAGCCCTGCACGAATATTTATGTACTTGACCTTAATTGGAGGCTTTAGGGTGTTCTAAGGATTTTCATGAAACAAGCTATGACTTTCTGAAAACTAGATTTTCAAAGGGTTCTAATGGAGTTGGTCTAACTTAATTTGAAGGTTCCTAGCTAAAGATATGAGCTAAACAATTTCAGAGAAAATTCTGAAAATGTTTCTGAACATTTTCTATTTTCTCTGGAACAGTTTTATGAATCACACCATTAAGTGGATCAAGTGAGCTCAAATGGATCTGATATTTTTATGGTGGTTCAGGGACATTTTGGTTAACTTCCTAGCAAAATTTCAGGATTTTCCTCCAAGGGATTCTCCAGTTAAAATTCCAAACAGTTTAAACTTTGAGGAATGAATTCTGGAGAATTAAGGATTTTCATGAAGTGAAAAATGATTTGCTGGAAAGTGCTCAAAGAGCTGAATCCAACAAAATTTGGTTCACTCGATTTGGAGCTTCCTAGCCAAGGTTATGAGGATTTGAAGTTTGAACTAAAACTGAAAATCGGGGAAATGTTTAAATCTGCCGGTGGGCCACGGGGACACGTGTTGTGCGCTGAGGCGTCGGCACACCGGGGTCTACAGAGTTTTTGCGCGCCAGCACACCGGATCCGAGCCGCAGCCCAATCCCGATTTAAAATATGAGCCGCTGACAGCCGGGCCCCATGTTTTCTTCTTCCTCCCGCCCTCTTTCTCGCGCCCGCACGCTTCCCCCTCGGCGGACCAGACGGCTGCTCGCCGGACCGGCGCTTCCGGCTGCCGCCCAGCTAGAGACTCGCCGCTAGAGGGTTTAGGGCACCGAGGAACACGATGGTGGGCTCTGCTTGGGCTGCCGGTGGCCGGAACCAGCTCGGCGACGTGCGGCTGCTACTGCTGTGGTTCGGCGCCGTCGCCCGAGGTCTCCAGCCCGCCAACACTTGCACCGATGGGCTATACACCACCAGTGCAGCTCTAGGAAGATCGGCACAACCTCAGAGTAGCTCGGGAGTGGCCGCAAATATGGTTTCACCGTGCAACCGAATGGGTCCACGGCGAACACCCCAAGTAGAGATTGAATTCCGTCGCTCCGATGCGTTTTCATGTGATGGATGCTAAAGGAGAATTGATCGCAGGCTAATCCAATATGCACGTGCAAAGTTTGATGACCTAAGGAGGAGTAGAGAAGGAGAATTTTAAGGAATGGTACCGGAAGCTCGGGTTGAGGCCGCCGTAGCAAAATCTCGGAATTCGGCGGCGAGAGCTCAGGACGTGGCTTGAGCTTCAGGTGGAAGCAGCGTGGAGTCCGTGCGCTCCTTTTTCTGCCCTTGCCCGGCCGTGAAAGTTGCTGTGGTGCGCTGCCCATGTGAGACCGATCGCCGTTTTTGAACTAGGTCGCTGCGGTCGTCGTTGATCACGGGAACAGAGGCCGAAACTCGTGGTCTAGGCGTTGGGAGCATGGCGCTTGAGCTCAGGGCGCTGCCTAGCAGCTCGTGGAGGCGAGGGTGCGATTGTTTTCTCCGTTTTCCCGATCGACCGAGAGCGCGGGGAAAAAGAATGGCGCTGTTCGATGTCGCCCGCGAGAGATAAAGGCAACCGGGTCTTCGCTTGGACTGAGGCAGTAAGGGTCGTGTGGGGGCACGAGGAGGCCGTCCTGGGCGCCAGCGCGCGAGGTAGGAAGCAGCTGGTGGCGCCGGCTCTTCTCGGTGGCACACCCAGCAGCTGTTCGGTGGAATTTCCCACCGAGGCTGAGACTTAGTGTGCAAGTCACCCCTTTTAGCTCTATGACATGTGGGTCCCACTTTCAATTTTATCCCATGAACTTAACTCCAATTCACTGTTGTAAACAGTAGTCCCCACAAAGCCCATGGTGATTTGAATTATCTACCCTTGAGCCATTTGAATTGGTTAGAATTCAAATTGGGTTTGATTTGAATAAATTTCAGCACATGCTCAGTTTGAAATTCAAATAAAGTTTGAATTTGCTCCACTTAGCTCATGTCAAGCTCAACTCCAAATGGAGTGAAAATTGGTGTGTGAGCTCACAAAAATGTGCTGAGTAAGAATATGCCTCCCACTTTTGAATTCATGGGATAAAAACAGTTTGAATTTGAATTTGAGTTCAAACTACCCTCTTTCTTGCTATACACAAAATGACCTCAAAAAGGTTTTGAATTTGGGTGAAACTTGGCATGGACATTCCTAGAAATGTGTAGGAGTTTTCCCAATGCCCAGCCCCTATATGATGTATGTGGGAAATGCCACTTTTACACATTGTGAGTTTGTTTTCTAATGAGCATGTTGATGGTGGTTACTTGCTCTTCAAATGTGTTCATCAACTTGTTTCAAATGAGGTGTGTGTGTGGTGATGAACACTTCAAACATGTGTCAAAAACTGAGGCCCTTACACCCGGCAAGACGAATGTGGTCGCCGACGCGCTGAGTCGGAAATCACATGTCCATAACCTCACCATTACACCGGTGGAGGAGGAAGAGCCAAGTTTATACGTGGTTCCTTATGGATTGCTGTACAACCTTGCCATCATCCCTACCATTAGGGAGGACATCATTGCAGCTCAGAAGATTTATAAGGGTATGGCACATCTCCGGAGACGGATAGACAACGGGGAGATTAAGTGTTTCCGGAAAGATGATGAGGGGACGCTATGGTTAAATGACCGCATAGTCGTACCCCAGGATATGGAGCTAAGGAAAAAGATCCTCGATGAAGCTCACTTGTCTAAATACTCCATTCATCTGGGCAGCAAAAAAATGTACCAAGATTTGAAGAAGAAATTTTGGTGGACGCGGATGAAGCGGGAGGTAGCGTAGTACGTATCCGAGTGTGATACGTGTAGACGAGTGAAGGCGGATCATATGAGAAAGTCAGGGCTGTTGCAACCCTTGAAAATTCCAGCAAGGAAATGGGAGGATGTGAGCATGGATTTCATTCTGGGATTACCCCTAACATCCAACAAAAATAATTCCATTTGGGTATCGTTGACCGACTAACGAAGTCAGCTCACTTCATTCCCGTGCATACACATTTCCATGCAAACAGATATGAGGAGTTATATATTGCCAGGATCCTATGCTTGCATGGCGTACCCAAGACCATAGTCTTAGACCGTGGTGCATTGTTTGTATCTCGGTTTTGGGAGCAGTTGCAGGCTGCTTTGGGTACTAAACTGGTTAGAAGCTCCGCCTATCACCCTCAGACAGATGGCCAAACAGAGAGGGTGAATCAAGTACGAGAAGACATGTTGAGAGCATGTGCCATCCACCACGGTACGAACTGGGATGATCACTTACTGTTGGCGGAATTCTCGTACAATAATGGTTATCAGGCAAGCATCAAGATGGCACCCTACGAAGCTCTCTACGGTCGCAAATGCCGCACCCCATTAAACTGGTGCGAGTCCGGTGAAAGGGTCACATTCTGGGTTGATGTAATGAACGACGCCAAAGAGCGCGTTCAGACTATTCAAGCTAATTTGAAGGCCGCTCAATCCCGGCAAAAGAGCTATGGTGATAAGAGGCATAGACCGCTGCACTTTGATGTCGGGGAACACGTGTACCTCCGTGTGTCTCCGATGAAGGGCGTGCACCAGTTCGGTGTGAAGGGGAAGCTCGCTCCCCGTTTCATTGGACCCTATGCTATCACCGAGAAGTGTGGACCAGCGGCGTATAGACTAGAGCTACCGGCATCTCTTGCTGGTGTCCATGACGTTTTCCATGTTTCACAACTGAGAAAATGTCTGAAGCATACCGCTGCTGTTCCTACCGAAGACATCGGCGAGCTGCAACCGGATTTAATGTATGATGAATATCCGGTGGCGATTATCGATGAGAAAGCCCGAACCACGCATAGCCGAACGTTGTGGTTCTACAAGATGCTCTGGAACAACCACACCGACGAAGAAGCGACGTGGGAGAGCGAGGAATTCCTTCGCTCAAATTACCCGGAGTTCATGACGTCTCAGCCCGGGTAAGTCCCTGTTGCATCGCTGTCTCTTCTTATGTAATCTCGGGACATGTTTCTTTTAAGGGGGGGAGGGATGTAAAAGCCCAAGAAAAGGGACTTGCAAAAACTGTTCATCACCTCACAACACTACAGTTTTTGTTGTGAATATCTTGTGAAAAATTGTAAAGAGCAAGTAACCTCCATCAAAAGGATGATTAGAGGGGAAAGCCCTAACTTTCACAAAATAGGATTTCTACACATGAACATGAGAGGTTGAGCTCACCCCTAGAACATAAAAAGTCTTGGGAAGGTTCAGGCCAAGTTTCATGCAAATCCAACACTTTTTGAGACACTTTTGGAGGTATTTGAAAAAGAGGCCAATTTGAATGTAAATTCAAATTGCAGCAACTTTCATCACTTAAATTCAAAAGTTGGCTTCATATTCAAACTCAGCACATTTTTCTGAGTTGGTCCACCAATTTTCATCCCCATTGGACTTCATCTTGTCGTGAGCTAAATTTTCAAGAATTCAAAAAAAACTGAATTTGAAGTTAAGTTCAAACATGAAGCAAACTTAGCCAAACAAAGTTCAAATTTGAGAACTTAAATTCAAACCAACACTTTGGGGCTAAGTCTCACATTCAATTGTGAGTAGCTGGGAATATTTGAGTACCACAGAAATGAAAATAATTGGAAAAGGAATTAGAGAAAAGGGCCCACTAGTCAGCTAGACTTCTGATCAAAGTAAACACCGGACGAGCTCGGTTTACCGGGCCTCGGCAGCGCTCGACACCGAGCCATCCGCGGGGCCACCTCGCCGCCCCCCCCCCAGCGCACGCTCGGCTGGCGCATCGCGTGGTGATCACTCATGAATACGCCCGACCCGGCAGAACCCGGACCCTCTGCTATTCCGTGCTCGGCCACCGACACAGTCGTTAGCCACCCCTCTGAGGAATTCAATCGGGAGACGATCAAGCTCACGTCCCCGAGCTTCCCGAGCTGCACAAACGGTACTGGAGGACCCCCCGCTATCTTCTCCACACCTCACTAGGCTAGCTAGGGGGTCAATACGCCGAGAACACAGAGCCGCCGTGGCAACCTTGGCGCACCGGCGACTGGCCGTCCGTGGGCAGCTTGTCACAGAGGGTTTCACGGCCAAGCCAGCACGTCCCCGGGAGCGCCCTGTCCTGGTGCTGCTTCCACCCAAAAATCGGAGCAACCCGTGGACCCTAGCGACTGAATTCGTTGTTTTTCTTCCAGAGCGGTTCCATGGACCTCTCAGGAGGGAATCCAAAAATTCACACCCAAACCGCGCTTAGAGTTCATCAGATCATGTACAAGGGTGCTAGAGTAGTCGTCGACCGATTTCCCTTCACATCCCTATCTTGATCATGGATGTAGCCGACGTGTTTTCCGTTTTTCCAACCGTGGCTATGGCGGGGAGGATCGGGCTCACGGTGACAACTAGGTTAGAGCCTTCCTCGAGCCTTTGCATGGCCATGTCAACGTTCTCTGGGATCCCCCGGTGTTGTAGAGCCCTCTCACCGAGGTTTTGGCGGGCTAAAGGAGTTGGGGAAGATGGTGCCATCGTGTTCAGTGCATGAATTTGGGCCCTGGCGGTGAGGGAGAGTGCAGGAGTTGGCCGGACGGCAAGGATCACCGCGGCTCCGGCGAGCCCGGCGGCGCGGTAGCGCGAGGAAGAAGATGAGTGGCCGGGCCCGCTCGTCAGCCGCTCAGTAAACCGTGTGGGGATTTTCTGTGGCGGACCGGAATCCGCTCATCCAGGATCGCAGAGGGTGATGCCGCGCGATGCGACACCCGACAGCACACGTCATAAGAACACAATATATTACATGGGAAAAACAGCTGAAACTGTACAAATAAGTACAAACTTCAGTTACAATTATTGTTCTATTACACAGCGGAAGACTACACTATACAACTCACGCCCGCCTATTTAGCAAAAGTCGGTTGCCCAGCCCTAGGGCAACCCACACTAGCTGCACTCCTCAGCTCAGCGCGGCGGGTACGGCTCCCACTCAGCCGTGGTCCCCGACGGAGGGTAACCCTCGCCGGTGGACTCGTACTCCGAGTCCGTGGGTGGCTCTTCACCTGAAAAACACTTAAGCAGCAACCGTGAGCTCGAAGGCTCAGCAAGGCTTAACCGACTCACCTAAGCATGAAACTCTACATGAGGTGTACAATGGACATAGGATAGTAACATTTCAGCAAAACGGCACGCCTACAAGTTCATCCTTAGTTTATCTTTTAGCAACAAGTTAACAGTTCATGAAATCTGAAATTTAGTAAGCAGTATTTGGTGGCACACATGTAGCAATACAATTATATCAATCAGCATCATTGAATCACCATATTTCATCCATTAGTCTACGTTACGACGCAGTGAACAAGCAGCACTCGTCACCGCGAGGGACGGCGAATCGACTCGATATACACCTGCAGGGAAAACCCAAAGAGCACGTCACGTACGCCCACCCGTGGAGCTGCACAGCACGCTCACTCGATGTCGTACGGGACAACCTTTCACCCAACAGCCCAAACGTCGAACCGGTCGCACCGAAACGAGCAGGAGGTTCTCCACACGGAGCATCTCTCTATGCCCGTTGGCAGATTTCCACCTTGCTGCCCTCAACCTACACCTATAAATCGGTGTGCTATGCCTCGACGCCCGGAGGTTTAGGCTACATCGGTTTATCGGGGCCCATATATCCGATATGCCTTCGGTACGTTCAATACTTGTTCAGCAGGGCCGCACACGGATCGGTCCTCAATCGACACGGACAGGGCTGCGCACACAAGACTCTCTCTTGCTGCGCCCTAGCCCCTGCCTAGTCTCATTTTCATTACTAAAGTGATCTCACATCACTCAACCGAACCCGTGTGTCCCCAGCCTATCTCGCGAGTAGATTCCAACTACTCGACTTGTACCGAAGTCCTATGACTCATTAAGCATAGCCTGTCTACTCGAGGTCCTTGACACTACCCTCACTCTTTTAGGAAACTTTGGTTATGCAAGTGGGGTTTCATTCATCCGATACCTAATGCACATACATACTTCATATGACACATGTATACAAAGTAAAACTTTTAAAAAGGGTTAATGCAAACCGGGGCTTGCCTTGTTGCTGCTGGTCAGGAGTTAGTTCTTCGTCCGGAAGGAGGAAGTCCAGCACTTCCGGAGTCTCTTCTTCAACGGCTACACGTTAATGAAATACTATATGTTAATTTAGATGCAAATGTGAGTTTTAGAGTAAAACTTCTACTATTGGTTCTAATAATCAGCCTCTAACACCTGGAACTTTGTTTAAGAATTTAAATATGAACTAGTGTTGGTGGTTTGGCTTGGACTTAGTCACATGGTTAAATGCTAAGTGGTTTTCCCCCCTTTTCCATAATAATCCCTTAAGTGGGTAAACAGGACAGGGGTGATCTAGAGCTCCACTGGAGCTGAGAATTTTTGTGTGAGTTCCTTGTCACAAGAAAACTCTCTGGACCAAACATTAGCACTTTTCATGGAGTGGTTTGCTCAGAATAATTCTCTTGGCAAATCAGCAAGGAAGAATTAATTCTGAGGTAATACCCCTGTTCATGCTCAACTTAATGAACTACAATTTCTATTCTAGCTCATAGAGTTTGCATGAATTTTCCTAGCATTTTTGGAGTCAAGGTTTGCCCAGAATTGAATTTCCAAGTTTTGGAAATTCTCTGAAAATGTTTCTGCATTCAAATGAACACAGCACCTTCCAATTTGAATTGCTCTGACCAATTCAACTCCAAATGGTTTGAAACTTTTGCAGGGGTTTACTAATGTCCTAAAGAACATTCTGCCAAAATTTGGGAATTTTTGGATGAACCAAACTCCCTCTAAAATTCTTTTGCTGAAAAGCTTTAAAGAATTTTCCAGAATTAATTAATGGGTTTCATACAAATTGGGTTGTATCTCTGGACAGAGCTAGGCAAGATGAATCCAACCCAATTTGAATCACTAAATTTGGAGCTTCCTAGCAAAAGTTATGGGGTTCTAAAGTTTGCACTAAAACTGGAAATTCCAGAAATGTTTAAATCCTGCGGGTGGGTCCACGTACACGTGTCGACCGCTGGATCCGAGCCACACGGGGCCACAGACTCCTTCCCGCGCGGCCGCACTGGATCCCGGACCACAGAGAATCCCACCCCTTTATTTCCAGCCGCTGACGCGTGGGGCCTACCCCTTCGTCCTCCTCCGGCCACCCGCGCGACCCCGCCGCCAAGCTCGCCGGAGCTCTCGCCGGAGACGGGTTCCGGTCCTCGGAGCTTGCTGAATCTCGCCGCCAGTGCCTATCTCGGCCTGAGGAACACGGTGGTGCCCTCCCCAGAACTTGACAACCACCGGAACAGTGCTCCCAACGGCAACAGCGGCCGGGAGCTCACCGGCGACGTCTAACTCGGCATCCCACGCACCTTTTTCGATGCGGTTTGCTCGGGGAGCTCCGCTGACACCTGCTGGTCACGGACATGGACACCGATCCTCGTGAAAATGGCGGTAACTATGACCTCACCGGCGACCTAGGCCGGATATCGGCTGTGCTTCAGAAAACTTCAAAGAACCGTCAACCTAGCCCACGGTTTTTACTGGTTTTTGATCCTAGGTGGTCGTGGCCGTGTATAGAGCGTGTGCATGACTCGGTTTGCCCAGTGATGAGCTAACCCCCACGAATTTTGGGATTTTGTGGGAGCTCGGTCTCAAGACACCCGAAGCTTTCCCGGCGAAATACTCCCTCGACAGCCCATGAAATGAAGAACGGTAGGGACTAGAAGAGTCAGCACCTTAAGGCGGTCCTTTCTTGTATGGCTCGTCGGGCACGAGCGCGCCTGTGCTGGCCGGACGCCGGCGATCAGAAAGGGCGGCGTTTCTGTGCTCGCGCGGAAACGAGGAAGGAACTCGGTAGGGGGGGGTTCTCGTTTGGAAAGCAGGAGGAAGGCGGCGTGGGCTGTGCGCTGGCCTTTAAGCCGCGGTTTGGCACTGTGAGGTGGCCGATCGCTGCCTCGGTGG
This sequence comes from Neostapfia colusana, assembly GCA_030760725.1. Taxonomy (NCBI): domain Eukaryota; kingdom Viridiplantae; phylum Streptophyta; class Magnoliopsida; order Poales; family Poaceae; genus Neostapfia; species Neostapfia colusana. Next base: position 28,807,781 of record JASWHV010000005.1, on the reverse strand, counting down.
CTCGCCGCCGTTCACTGTCTTGCGCGCGAAGTCGGGGTCGGCTGCAGCAACCGACTGCCCCTCCAGTGTGCCACTGACCTGTGGGCCTCCCCCTTTCTCCTTTTCCCCTAATATTTCTTTTCTGTTTTTGTTAATTATCCCACCAGCTACTCACAATTTAATGTGAGACTTAGCTCCCAAGTCTTTGTTTGAATTTGAATTCTCAAATTCAAACTTTGTTTGGTCAAGTTTGCTTCATATTCAAACTGAAATTCAAATTCAGTTTTGAATTCTAGCAAATTTAACTCTTGACAAGATGAGCTCCAATGGGGCTGGAAATTGGTGGGTTTACTCAGAAAAATGTGCTGAGTGTAGATATGGAGCTAACTTTTGAATTTGGATGATGAAAGTTGCTGCAATTTGAATTTACACTCAAATTGGCCTCTTTTTGAAATAACTCAAAAGTGCCTCAAAAAGTGTTGAATTTGCATGAGCTTTGGACTGAACCTTCCCAAGACTTTTTAAATTCTAGGGGTGAGCTCAACCTCTCATGTTTAAGTGTAGAAACCCTACTTTGTGAAAGTGAAGGCTTTCCCTTCTACTCACTCCTTTGAGGGAGGTCACTTGCTCTTCACAATATTTCACAATCTACCCACAACAAAACTGTTGTGTTGTGAGGTGCATAAAATTTTTTACAAGTCCCTTTTCTTGGGCTTTTACATCCCTCCCCCCTTAAAAGAATCTCGTCCCGAGATTACAAAAGAAGAGATAGCGATGTAATAGGGACTTACCCGTGTTGAGAAGCCATGAACTCCGGGTAGTTTGAGCGAAGGAACTCCTCGCTCTCCCACGTTGCTTCCTCGGCGGTGTGGTTACTCCAGAGTATTTTGTAGAACCATAACGTTCTGCTACGCGTGGTCCTGGCTTTCTCATCAAGAATTCCCACCGGATATTCATCATATGTTAAATCCGGCTTCAGCTCGCCGATGTCTTCGGTAGGAACAGCAGTTGTATGCTTCAAGCATTTTCGCAGTTGCGAAACATGGAAAATATCATGGACACCAGCCAGAGATGCCGGTAGCTCCAATCGGTACGCTGCTGGTCCACACTTCTCGGTGATAGCGTAGGGTCCAATGAAACGGGGAGCGAGCTTCCCCTTCACACCGAATCGGTGCACGCCCTTCATTGGAGACACGCGGAGGTACAGGTGTTCCCCAACGTCAAAGTGCAACGGCCTACGCCTCTTATCAGCGTAGCTCTTCTGTCGGGATTGAGCGGCCTTCAAATTGGCTTGAATTGTCCGAACGCGCTCCTCGGCGTCGTTCACCACATCAACCCCGAATGTGACCCTTTCACCGGACTCGCGCCAATTTAATGGGGTGCGGCATTTACGACCGTAGAGAGCTTCATAGGGTGCCATTTTGATACTCGCCTGATAACCGTTGTTGTACGAGAATTCCGCCAATGGCAGGTGATCATCCCAGTTCCTACCATGGTGGATGGCACATGCTCTCAACATGTCTTCCAGGACTTGATTCACCCTTTCTGTCTGACCATCGGTCTGAGGGTGATAGGCGGAGCTCCTGATCAACTTAGTACCCAATGCAGCGTGTAGCTGCTCCCAAAAGCGAGATACAAATAATGCACCTCGATCTGAGACAATGGTCTGGGGTACCCCGTATAGGCATAGAATCTTTGCTATGTATAGCTCCGCATATTTGCCGGCATTGTAACGTGTATTCACCGGAATGAAATGAGCCGTCTTGGTTAACCGATCAACGATTACCCATATGGAATCATGCTTGTTGGCTGTTAGGGGTAATCCCACAATGAAATCCATGCTCACATCTTCCCATTTCCATGCCGGGATCTTCAGGGGTTGCAACAGCCCTGATTTCTTCATGTGATCAGCTTTCACTCGTCTACACGTATCGCACTCGGATACGTACTTAGCTACCTCCCGCTTCATCCGCGTCCACCAAAATTTCTTTTTCAAATCTTGGTACATTTTGTTGCTGCCCGGATGAATGGAGTATTTAGACAAGTGAGCTTCATCGAGGATCTTTTTCCTCAACTCCATATCCCGGGGTACGACTATGCGGTCATTGAACCACAGCGTCCCCTCCCCATCTTTCCGGAAACATTTAATTTCTCCAATGTCTATCCGTCTCCGGAGATGTGCCATGCCTTTATCCGTTTTCTGAGCTGCAATGATGTCCTCCCTAATAGTAGGGATGAGGGCAAGGTTGTACAGCGATCCATAAGGAACCAAGTATAAACTTGGCTCTTCCTCCTCCACCGGTGTAATGGTGAGGTGATGGACATGCGATTTCCGACTCAGCGCGTCGGCAACCACATTCGCCTTGCCGGGGTGGTAATGGATCTCAATCTCATAATCTTTGATCAGTTCTAACCACCTCCTCTGCCTCATGTTCAGCTCCTTCTGGGTGAAAATGTATTTCAAGCTCTTGTGGTCGGTGTAGAGATGCACTAAGTTCCCCAGGAGATAGTGCCTCCACATTTTCAGCGCCAACACCACGGCAGCAAGTTCAAGATCGTGAGTCGGGTAGTGCTGCTCATGGTTCCGAAGTTGGCGTGAGCCATAAGCGACCACACGTCCTTCCTGCATCAACACGCAGCCAAGCCCAATACCGGACGCGTCACAATACACGTCGAAGGGCTTTGTTGTATCCGGCTGAGCTAACACCGGGGCTGTGGTGAGATGCTTCACCAATGTTCGGAACGCTCCTTCACACGCGGTGTTCCAAACATATTTTGTCCCTTTTTTCAGCAACTCTGTCATCGGCTTAGCGAGCTTGGAGAAGCTTGGAATGAATCTCCGGTAGTATCCCGCTAACCCGAGGAAGCTTCTGACTTCATGAACTGAAGTGGGAGCTTTCCATTTCAACACTTGCTCGATTTTACTTGGGTCAACCGCAATGCCTTCAGCTGAGATGATATGTCCCAAGAATGGCACTTGGCTGATCCAAAATTCGCATTTGCTGAACTTAGCATAGAGTTTGTGGTCTCGCAATCGTTGAAGAACGATCCGCAAGTGTTCGGCATGTTCAGCTTCGGTCTTGGAGTAAACCAAGATGTCGTCGATGAACACTACCACGAACTTGTCCAGCTCCGGCATGAACACCGAGTTCATGAGATACATGAAATGGGCTGGAGCATTTGTGAGACCAAAGGACATGACGAGATATTCGTATAAGCCGTATCTCGTCGAGAATGCCGTCTTCGGGATATCCTCCGCCCGGATCTTGATCTGGTGATATCCAGAGCGAAGGTCCATCTTTGAGAATACACTTGCCCCCACAAGTTGATCAAACAAGATGTCAATACGGGGCAGTGGGTACTTATTCTTGATGGTGACGGCGTTGAGCGGCCGGTAATCCACACACAGCCTCAGGGTCTCATCCTTCTTCTTCACGAATAGCGCCGAGCATCCCCAAGGCGAGGAACTCGGCCTAATGAAACCCTTGCTCAACAGATCATTGAGCTGTTCTTTCAGTTCCGCCAGCTCATTTGGAGCCATCTTGTATGGTCTCCGTGATATGGGCGTAGTCCCGGGTGCAAGTTCAATCTTGAACTCGACATCCCGCTCAGGTGGCATGCCCGGAAGATCATCCGGGAACACATCAGGATACTCCCGGACTACAGGGATGTCTTCTAACTTGAGAACTTCAGCATTATTAATTGCTAAAACTTCCCGGACTGGCATGTCTAACATCATGGAATGCGGACGGTGGAATGGAGAATTTAAGTGAATCGTCCGTGTCCGAGTCTCTAGGACAGCGCCATGGTATTGCAGCCATGACATCCCTAAGATTGCATCAATCTTTTGTCCCATAAGGATTATCAAGGTGGTGGGATATAGTTTCCCACCTAAGCACAGAGGTGCCTTTGGAATCATCATATTAGCTGAAATCTTCCCTCCCGGTGAGCATATCATATAAGTGCAGTCGGTTGGGAAGACTTGCAATTGATGTTTAGCCACATAGGATGCACTTATAAAGCTGTGGGTTGCACCAGAATCAAATAATATGACGATGGCTTGATTGTTGAGAGTAAACGTACCCGCCAGCACGTTGTCTCCCTCTGGGGCGTCCTCACTGTCGAGGTTGCGGACACCCCCAGTCCGTTGACCAACCCTCTTCACCGGAGGTCGGCCTCGAGCACCACCCTGGAGCTGGGCTTGCCCGCTGCTCTGCTGCCCCTGGGGACAGTCCTTCGCAAAGTGGCCCGCCTGGCCACATGTGAAGCAGGTGAAACGGGGCGGTCCCCCGCTGATCGGTGGACGGAAACCCGGGGCGCGTTGTGGCGGTGGAAACGCCCGGGGTACCGTCTGCTGCTGCTGCTGTCTTGGTGGTGGCATCGGCGGACGGAACGGAGGTGCCTGAAAGGGACGTCCCCCGAACCGTTGCGGTCGCGCTGGTGGTTGCCACTGCTGCCCGGATGGTGTCCGATACACCATACGGTACTTCTGGGGAGCGCCACTCCCACCGCTGCTAGGTGGAGCGCTACGCTTCCTCTGCTCAGCTGCTAACTCCCGCTGAGCGTCCTCTTGCATGATGGCGGCATTGACTAAGTCGTTGAATGTGCCGCGGTTCCACTGTACGAGGTGGGTCTTCATTTCGGGGTGTAACCCCCGATAGAAGTGCTCCCTCTTCTTCTCCTCCGTGGAGATGTAGTCTGACGCATACTGCGCCAGATGGTTGAAGGCACGGGAGTAGTCGTGGGCACTCCTCCCGCCCTGCTTCAGTTCCAAAAATTCTTGGAACTTTCTCTTCATTATTCCGGGAGGAATGTGATAGGCGCGGAACGCCTCCCGGAACTCTTGCCATTCCACGGCATGGCCAGCCGGACGTGAGGCGACATAATTCGCCCACCACGCACCAGCGGCACCGTGGAGCTGCTGTGCTGCGAACAGCGTCTTCTGCCGCTCCGTACACTGGAGCAGCCCGAACTTGGACTCGATAGTCCGCAGCCAGTTGTCCGCCTCCAGTGGTTCTTCGGCTTCGGTGAACACTGGAGGGTGCGTACTCATGAAATCCGAGTACGACACTTCGCGGGGCTCACGAGGCCCTCGCTCTTGACGTCCTCCCGCCTGGGACGTATTCTGCACGATCGTGCGGAGCAGGTCGGTCTGCTCCTCACGACCTCCCACCAATGCCGCTATCACATCCGCTAGAGTAAGCGGAGGCGGCGGTGGTGGCTGCTGCTGCGGGGTGCTGTCGTAGGCCGGTGGCTGGGAGTCATCGCCTCCACCTTGGCTAGAGCCACCAACCTCGTGCGTGGTCCTAGTACGAACCATCTGCAACCATACGACATTAACCATCAGTTCCGCAACATTTTGCATGCAGTCCAATAGAACTGGGCGTAAAAACATCATGACACCCAAACATGCAAAATATCTCGTAAGTAGATAATGTAATAACTTTGCACAAGCTACCCCATTACCAGACCAAACACAAGTTAGTTTAATCCAACTTGATGAACCCCCTCTTTGGAAGCTCACCATAACTGGGTTTGGTCTCTACGAGACATTATTATTGCGTTGTCATCACGTATAACACCCTTAGGGTACAACACCCTTTAATGAGTTCAACTGTCATTCTTCTGTCAGAATGACCAGTTTCTACCTATTCCAAGTTTTGATCCGGTTATGGGCATTTTCATGACTCAAGTTGAATACCAAAGTTAAAGTTAACTTTAGTATCTTTCCAACGAGTACTCATTTGCCCCCAGATCAGCTTTGATTAAAAAGTTATGTTAATTCAAAGTTAGCAGAATTTCTGGAAGAATTTTAACAGCACCTCCCTTGGAAGTGGCTGTTTCCAATCCTGATTTCCACTAAATTCTGTGCTGAAATTTCAGAAACTTTGAATTGCAAAGATGGCAAACATCTTCTACTCTTTCTAAGGATGGATTATATGACAATTTTAGATTTTTCTACTGGGAGTTATATTTGAAAAACAGATCAGTTCAGAGGATGTTTTACTCTGCCCTGATTCTGGACAGTTTACATTCCTCTGGGATTTCAGCCATCTTAAGGCGAGTTTCAGCTCTGGAAGTCTACAACAAAGTTGTAGAGTACTTGAATACCTTTCCAGAACTATATAGCACACCTCCCTGGGCTAAAAGACCTGTGAGTTATGCCCTGTTGAAGATCAGCAAACATGCTGCCCCAAACAGAGCACTCTGTTTTTCAGTCTCTTTTGGAACTACACTCATCACCATCCCATTCTTATACCCAACCAGGGTCCTAACTGTTGAACCTATAGATTTTAATTCTTTGTCATCATTATACTCATGCATATGCCTACAATGCCTCGGTACTACGTTCCTCACAAAAGAAAATCCTATCCGGATCATACCGGCATATACGTCTCAAATGTGGCACTAAACGGTCTCTCGCACACGTTTTCTACACGGATACATACGTGGTTAGTACCTGCAGAAAACCACACAATAATGGTGCACTCAATGGTTATTCATTTCAGGCAGTTCCATATTTGAAAGTAAATACAAACGCCCGTATCATTTCCATACGGCCGTCCTTGAGCTAAGTCACGTCTCAAGGCACGTGATCGTGTTTCAACACCACACGACGGGGAACCCGAGTATGTCATGAACGGGTCGTCACGGTTGGGAATGTTATCAACCCAACAGATACCACCTACTGCCCTGCAGGGCACGCCGATGGCAAGCGCTGCGTATGTCCTCCTGGGCTATTTCCAGACGAACACACTCTCGCGTTACTGACCACGCGATGGGGTCTCCGCTTACTTGCCTAATGCACGCTAGGGATCAGCGTTTCATATGAACTCAGGGACATGAAGAGTCCAAGAGCTTCATATTGACATCTCACACCGAGCTGTGAGATCAATCCCTGAACCACGTTCCTCGTCAGGGAGAGCTAACCGAAATTGAACCGCTTTCGGTGGCGTTCCTTACCATACTTACCAGAGCGTAGGTGCGTCGTTACATAATTGAAATTCAGAATTATAACACATAAGTTAGTCTTTGCCACTTTAAGTAACTAAGCTAATATAGTCCTTACTTGGGCAACTACCGAATCCTCACCGTATACCTAAGTTTTTCCCATAATGCAGTCCTTTAGTACTGTGCTATCCCCACTGCAGCTCTGATACCAGGCTGTGGCGGACCGGAATCCGCTCATCCAGGATCGCAGAGGGTGATGCCGCGCGATGCGACACCCGACAGCACACGTCATAAGAACACAATATATTACATGGGAAAAACAGCTGAAACTGTACAAATAAGTACAAACTTCAGTTACAATTATTGTTCTATTACACAGCGGAAGACTACACTATACAACTCACGCCCGCCTATTTAGCAAAAGTCGGTTGCCCAGCCCTAGGGCAACCCACACTAGCTGCACTCCTCAGCTCAGCGCGGCGGGTACGGCTCCCACTCAGCCGTGGTCCCCGACGGAGGGTAACCCTCGCCGGTGGACTCGTACTCCGAGTCCGTGGGTGGCTCTTCACCTGAAAAACACTTAAGCAGCAACCGTGAGCTCGAAGGCTCAGCAAGGCTTAACCGACTCACCTAAGCATGAAACTCTACATGAGGTGTACAATGGACATAGGATAGTAACATTTCAGCAAAACGGCACGCCTACAAGTTCATCCTTAGTTTATCTTTTAGCAACAAGTTAACAGTTCATGAAATCTGAAATTTAGTAAGCAGTATTTGGTGGCACACATGTAGCAATACAATTATATCAATCAGCATCATTGAATCACCATATTTCATCCATTAGTCTACGTTACGACGCAGTGAACAAGCAGCACTCGTCACCGCGAGGGACGGCGAATCGACTCGATATACACCTGCAGGGAAAACCCAAAGAGCACGTCACGTACGCCCACCCGTGGAGCTGCACAGCACGCTCACTCGATGTCGTACGGGACAACCTTTCACCCAACAGCCCAAACGTCGAACCGGTCGCACCGAAACGAGCAGGAGGTTCTCCACACGGAGCATCTCTCTATGCCCGTTGGCAGATTTCCACCTTGCTGCCCTCAACCTACACCTATAAATCGGTGTGCTATGCCTCGACGCCCGGAGGTTTAGGCTACATCGGTTTATCGGGGCCCATATATCCGATATGCCTTCGGTACGTTCAATACTTGTTCAGCAGGGCCGCACACGGATCGGTCCTCAATCGACACGGACATGGCTGCGCACACAAGACTCTCTCTTGCTGCGCCCTAGCCCCTGCCTAGTCTCATTTTCATTACTAAAGTGATCTCACATCACTCAACCGAACCCGTGTGTCCCCAGCCTATCTCGCGAGTAGATTCCAACTACTCGACTTGTACCGAAGTCCTATGACTCATTAAGCATAGCCTGTCTACTCGAGGTCCTTGACACTACCCTCACTCTTTTAGGAAACTTTGGTTATGCAAGTGGGGTTTCATTCATCCGATACCTAATGCACATACATACTTCATATGACACATGTATACAAAGTAAAACTTTTAAAAAGGGTTAATGCAAACCGGGGCTTGCCTTGTTGCTGCTGGTCAGGAGTTAGTTCTTCGTCCGGAAGGAGGAAGTCCAGCACTTCCGGAGTCTCTTCTTCAACGGCTACACGTTAATGAAATACTATATGTTAATTTAGATGCAAATGTGAGTTTTAGAGTAAAACTTCTACTATTGGTTCTAATAATCAGCCTCTAACACCTGGAACTTTGTTTAAGAATTTAAATATGAACTAGTGTTGGTGGTTTGGCTTGGACTTAGTCACATGGTTAAATGCTAAGTGGTTTTCCCCCCTTTTCCATAATAATCCCTTAAGTGGGTAAACAGGACAGGGGTGATCTAGAGCTCCACTGGAGCTGAGAATTTTTGTGTGAGTTCCTTGTCACAAGAAAACTCTCTGGACCAAACATTAGCACTTTTCATGGAGTGGTTTGCTCAGAATAATTCTCTTGGCAAATCAGCAAGGAAGAATTAATTCTGAGGTAATACCCCTGTTAATGCTCAACTTAATGAACTACAATTTCTATTCTAGCTCATAGAGTTTGCATGAATTTTCCTAGCATTTTTGGAGTCAAGGTTTGCCCAGAATTGAATTTCCAAGTTTTGGAAATTCTCTGAAAATGTTTCTGCATTCAAATGAACACAGCACCTTCCAATTTGAATTGCTCTGACCAATTCAACTCCAAATGGTCTGAAACTTTTGCAGGGGTTTACTAATGTCCTAAAGAACATTCTGCCAAAATTTGGGAATTTTTGGATGAACCAAACTCCCTCTAAAATTCTTTTGCTGAAAAGCTTTAAAGAATTTTCCAGAATTAATTAATGGGTTTCATACAAATTGGGTTGTATCTCTGGACAGAGCTAGGCAAGATGAATCCAACCCAATTTGAATCACTAAATTTGGAGCTTCCTAGCAAAAGTTATGGGGTTCTAAAGTTTGCACTAAAACTGGAAATTCCAGAAATGTTTAAATCCTGCGGGTGGGTCCACGTACACGTGTCGACCGCTGGATCCGAGCCACACGGGGCCACAGACTCCTTCCCGCGCGGCCGCACTGGATCCCGGACCACAGAGAATCCCACCCCTTTATTTCCAGCCGCTGACGCGTGGGGCCTACCCCTTCGTCCTCCTCCGGCCACCCGCGCGACCCCGCCGCCAAGCTCGCCGGAGCTCTCGCCGGAGACGGGTTCCGGTCCTCGGAGCTTGCTGAATCTCGCCGCCAGTGCCTATCTCGGCCTGAGGAACACGGTGGTGCCCTCCCCAGAACTTGACAACCACCGGAACAGTGCTCCCAACGGCAACAGCGGCCGGGAGCTCACCGGCGACGTCTAACTCGGCATCCCACGCACCTTTTTCGATGCGGTTTGCTCGGGGAGCTCCGCTGACACCTGCTGGTCACGGACATGGACACCGATCCTCGTGAAAATGGCGGTAACTATGACCTCACCGGCGACCTAGGCCGGATATCGGCTGTGCTTCAGAAAACTTCAAAGAACCGTCAACCTAGCCCACGGTTTTTACTGGTTTTTGATCCTAGGTGGTCGTGGCCGTGTATAGAGCGTGTGCATGACTCGGTTTGCCCAGTGATGAGCTAACCCCCACGAATTTTGGGATTTTGTGGGAGCTCGGTCTCAAGACACCCGAAGCTTTCCCGGCGAAATACTCCCTCGACAGCCCATGAAATGAAGAACGGTAGGGACTAGAAGAGTCAGCACCTTAAGGCGGTCCTTTCTTGTATGGCTCGTCGGGCACGAGCGCGCCTGTGCTGGCCGGACGCCGGCGATCAGAAAGGGCGGCGTTTCTGTGCTCGCGCGGAAACGAGGAAGGAACTCGGTAGGGGGGGGTTCTCGTTTGGAAAGCAGGAGGAAGGCGGCGTGGGCTGTGCGCTGGCCTTTAAGCCGCGGTTTGGCACTGTGAGGTGGCCGATCGCTGCCTCGGTGGCTCGCCGCCGTTCACTGTCTTGCGCGCGAAGTCGGGGTCGGCTGCAGCAACCGACTGCCCCTCCAGTGTGCCACTGACCTGTGGGCCTCCCCCTTTCTCCTTTTCCCCTAATATTTCTTTTCTGTTTTTGTTAATTATCCCACCAGCTACTCACAATTTAATGTGAGACTTAGCTCCCAAGTCTTTGTTTGAATTTGAATTCTCAAATTCAAACTTTGTTTGGTCAAGTTTGCTTCATATTCAAACTGAAATTCAAATTCAGTTTTGAATTCTAGCAAATTTAACTCTTGACAAGATGAGCTCCAATGGGGCTGGAAATTGGTGGGTTTACTCAGAAAAATGTGCTGAGTGTAGATATGGAGCTAACTTTTGAATTTGGATGATGAAAGTTGCTGCAATTTGAATTTACACTCAAATTGGCCTCTTTTTGAAATAACTCAAAAGTGCCTCAAAAAGTGTTGAATTTGCATGAGCTTTGGACTGAACCTTCCCAAGACTTTTTAAATTCTAGGGGTGAGCTCAACCTCTCATGTTTAAGTGTAGAAACCCTACTTTGTGAAAGTGAAGGCTTTCCCTTCTACTCACTCCTTTGAGGGAGGTCACTTGCTCTTCACAATATTTCACAATCTACCCACAACAAAACTGTTGTGTTGTGAGGTGCATAAAATTTTTTACAAGTCCCTTTTCTTGGGCTTTTACATTTTCTGTTGCACCTGATCATCTGTGACAATGCGGAGAACAGTCCTGTGGCCCCGTGTGGTGTAGCCGAGGGGGTGACACGTGTGGGCCGGACCCGCTGTCAGGGATTTGAACTTTTCCCGGTTAATTCAAATTCCAGAATTTCCACAAACTTTAGAACCTGATAACTATTGCTAGGAAGCTCCAACATTAGTGATTCAAATTGGGTTATATTCATCTTGAATAGATCTATCCAAATATGCAACCCAATTTGTCTGAAACTCAATATTTAATTCTGGAAAGTTCTTTAAAGCTTTTCAGAAAAAGAATTTTAGATGGAGTTTGGTTAATCCAACAATCCTCAAATTTTGCCAGAATATTCCCTAGGATGTTAGAGAACCCCTGTAAAAGTTTCGGACCATTTGGAGTTGATTTGATCAGGGCAATTCAGATTTGAAGGTGCTGTGTTCAATTGAATACAGAAACATCTTCAGAGAATTTCCAAAACTTGGAAATTCAATTCTGGGCAAATCTTAGCTCCACAAATGCTAGGAAAATTCATGCAAACTCTATGAGATATAATTGAAATTGTAGTTCACTAATTTTGGCATGAACATGGGTGTGATCTCAGAATTAATTCCTCTTTGCTTAATTGCTTAGAAAATTGTTCTGAACAAACCACTCAATGAAAAGTGATAATCTTTGGTCCAGAGGATTTTCTTGTGACAAGGAACTCACATGAAAATTCTCAGCTCCATTGGAGCTCTGGATCACCCCTGTTCTGTTTAACTACTTAAGGTGATCAATATAGAAGAGGGGGAAAACCACTTAGCACTTAATCATGTGCTTAGGTCCAAACCCAAACAACTAGCCCCAGTTTCATTTTAAATAATTAAACAAGGTTCCAGTTTTTGAAAACTTGTTAGTAGAACTTGTAACAGCATCCTTACAATTAAACTTATGTGCATATTCATTGACGTGTAGTCGCTGAAGGCGAGGAGACTCCAGAAGTGCTCGACTTCCTCCTTCCGGAAGAAGACCTAACCACTGACCAGCAGCAACAAGGCAAGCCCTGGTTTGCATTAAGCCGTTTATAAAGTTTTACTTTGTTTACATACGTAGTGTGAAGTATGTATGTGCATTAGGTGTAGGATGGATGAAAACCCAACTGCATAACCGAAATTTTTCCCCCAAGAGTGAGGGTAGTGTCAAGGGCCTCGAATAGACAGGCTATGCTTAATGATTCATAGAACTTCGGTACAAGTCGAGTAGTTGGAATCTACTCGCGAGTTAGGCTTGGGACACACGGGATTGGTTCGAGTGATGTGAGATCACCTTATTAATGAAAATGAGACTTGGCAGGGGCTAGGGTGCAGCAAGAGGAAGTCTTGTGTGCGCAGCCCTGTCCATGTCGATTGAGGACCGATCCGTGTGCGGCCCACGCTGATCAAGTTTGAACGTACCGAAAGCATATCGGATATATGGGCCCCGATAAACCGATGTAACCTAAACCTCCGAGCGTCGAGGCATAACGCACCGATTTATAGGTGTAGGCTGAGGGCAGCTAGGTGGAAATCTGCTAACGGGCATAGAGAGATGCTCGGTGTAGGGAACCTCCTGCTCGTTTCGGTGCGACCGGTTCGGCGTTTGGGCTGTTGGGTGAAAGGTTGTCCCGTACGACATCGAGTGACCGTGCTGTGCAGCTCCACGGGTGGGTGTACGTGACGTGCTCTTTGGGTGTCCCTGCAGGTGTATATCGAGTCGATTCGCCGTCCCTCACGGTGAAGAGTACCACTTGGTCACTGAGTCGTGACGTAGGCTAATGTATGAAATGTGATGATTCAATATTGCTGTTATGATATAATTGTATTGCTACATGTGTGCCACCAAATATTTCTTACTACATTTCAGATTCCCGAACTGTTAACTTGTTGCTAAAAGATGAACTAGGGATGAACTTGTAGGCGTGTCCATTTGCTGCAATGTTACTATCCTATGTTCTTTGTACAACTCATGTAGAGTTCCATGCCTAGGTGAGTCGGTTAAGTCTTGTTGAGCCCTCGTGCTCACGGTTGCTGCTTAAGTGTTTTTCAGGTGAGGAGCCACCCACAGACTCGGGTTACGAGTCCACCGGCGAGGGTTACCGTCCATCGGGGACCACGGTTGAGTGGGAACCGTACATGCCGCGCTGAGCTGAGAAGTGCAGCTAGTGTGGGTTGCCCTAGGGCGGGGCAGCCGACTTTTGCTAGATAGGTGGGCGTGAGTTGTATAATTTAGACTTCCGCTGGGTAATATAAACAATAGTTTGTAACTGAAGTTTGTACCTGTTTGTACAGTTCAGTTGGTTTTCCCCATGTAATAAAAGGTGTCCTTATGACGTGTGCTGTCAGGTGTCGCATCGTGTGGCACCACCCTCTGCGATCCTGGATGAGCGGATTCCGGTCCGCCACATTCTCATGCCATCGGGGGAGCAGTTTCGGTACATGGTGCGTCTCAATTTCAAGGCAACCAACAACATGGCGGAGTATGAAACACTCATCTTTGGCCTGAAGACAGCCCTGTCTCTGGGCGCTTGACAGTTGTTGGCACAGGGAGACTCCCAGCTAGTCATCAAGCAAGTCAAGGGTGAATGTTCCTGCAGTGACCCGCAACTAGCTGCTTATCTGCTCCACGTGCAGATGCTAGAGAAAGACTTCCTCGCCTTGGACCTGCACCATGTACCGCGCGCTGGCAATGCCGCGGCTGACGACCTCTTAACGAAGGCCTCATCCGGAGCCCCCGTGCCCGAAGGAGTCTTCGAGAGGACGTTGCTGCGGCCCACAGCCCGGCCTGCCGAGCCGGGCGAAGGGGGCTGGACCAGCACCTCGAAGCTGGCAGTCCCGGCGGCCCTGCTACCATGGATACTGCCAAGGATCATAAGTGTCACTGGGGACTCCGTGCTACCCAGCACTCAAGATCCAGAAGCTCAAGTCAGACACGATGCATGGATCACGGAGATCCAGGACTACTTGAAAGATAATATCCTCCCTAATGAACGTGTATCCGCTGAACGGGTCGTGCGCATGGCTAAAAGATACGCCTGGTAGAAGGGGATCTGTACCGGCATGGTGCCAACCACGTCCTATTGCGGTGCATAACCCAGGGGGAAGGCTGCGACTTGCTCGCTGAGATCCATGGAGGCGAATGAGGGAGTCACTCTTCCTCACGCACGCTTGTCGGTAAAGCCTTCCAGAGTGGCTTCTACTGGCCGACAGCACTGTGGAATGCCGTCAAGCTGGTCAAGAGCTGCAAGGCGTGCCAGTTCCACGCCAAGCAGATCCACACACCGGCTCAGGCAGTACAGATGATCCCGCCCTCGTGGCCGTTCGCGGTGTGGGGGTTGGACATCCTAGGGCCATTCCCCAAAGCTGTCGTGGGATTCCGGTACCTCTACGTCGCCATCGACAAGTTCACCAAGTGGCCAGAAGCTACACCCGTCAGCACCATCAACAAGCAATCTGCGTTCAAGTTCATCAACTCAATCGTCTGCCGGTTCAGGGTCCCGAACAGAATCATCACCAACAACGGGACCCAGTTGACCAGCGCAGCATTCCAAGACTACTGCAAAGACCTTGGCATCCAGGTGTGCTATGCCTCCGTTGCTCACCCAAAGAGCAATGGACAAGTCGAGAGGGCCAACGCTGAGATCCTTCGGGGCCTCAAGGCTCGCACCTATGCCATCCTGAAGAAACATGGTGCCAAGTTTGTGGACGAGCTTCCGAGCACACTGTGGGCTAACCAGACATCCCAAAGCCGGGCCACCGGGGAGACACCCTTCTTCATGGTGTACGGGTCCGAAGCTGTGCTTCCCCCAGAGATCACCATGGGGTCTCTCCGTGTCCGAGCTTACGACGAAGCCGTGCAGGACAACCTCCGGCATGAAGATATCGACCTCATCGACGAGGTTCGATTACACGCAGCACTCCGCAACGCACGATAGCGGCAGATGCTCCGGCGCTACCACCAAAGGTCCGTGCGTGTCCGGGAGCTGCAAGAAGGCAACCTGGTACTGCGGCACATACTTTCTCATGAAGGACCAACAAACTCTCCCCCAGCTGGGAAGGTCCCTTCCGAGTCATGAATGTTTGCCACCCCGGTTGCATACGCCTCTCCACCGAGGATGGGGATCCGCTCCCAAACGCTTGGAACATAGAACACCTCCGTAAGTTCTATCCCTAGAGCAGTAGTAGGACAGTTCTTTTTCTTTCTGTAATAAATCTCATAGAGTCCGGGAACAGCGCTCGGAACAGCTAAGTCCCAGGGGACGGTCCAGGACTACGTTTCAGCTTGGCCTGGTTCCGACCCTAAGAGCGTAGAGTCTTGCTTCCCATCTTAATGGGGCGGGTCGTTGTCTCCATGTTTAGCCTGCCTTCCTCCTATGGATATTTATATGGAAAGAAACCTGTCCTGCCACGCTCTTACCCTTGTGCTCATTTAAATTACGCATTAATTTTTATGACCGCACTTTCCATGTATGCTCACCGTACATCTAGCTCTCCTTTCCCACTCTCATCCCTAGTCGGCATTTGCTATGAGAAAGGGAAGGGAGAGCCCTCGAGGAGTATTACGTTTCCTCTAATTGTTTGCAGGACCTCCCGGCTTTAGCTCCCCCGCATGAGTATGGTAGGTGTGCCCAATCCATTGGCCACACCTACCAGGGGGCCACTACGGGACCGCGCAAAGAGAGACAGGAGCTCCTGACTACTCCAGCTCAAGACCGGAGGAACCGGACCCTGCCCCCCTCCGCAGGGGCAGGCTCCGAAGGCCCCACGTGTCTGGCGGAGCCGGAGCTCCCCTCTCCTCAGAGGATAGCCCCGGGCCTGCCACGTAGTCGGCAGAGCCGGACCTCGCCCCCTCCGCAGGGGCTACCTTCCAAGGCTCCACGTGTCCTGCGAGACCGGACCACCCTCTCCTCAGAGGAGCTCCGGGCTCGCCACGTGGCCAGCAGAGCCGGACCTCCCGCCGTCCTCACGGGGTGAGCTCCGAAGACCCCTTGGGCCCTTAAACACAACAAGGACCCGAGGAAGGTGTCTGTGCAAGGCTTCAAGATTGGTGAAGACCTCCGAGTACCTTGCGGAGCTAAGGACTCGGGCAGGCCAAGCTAAGAAGAAGATAAGGAACAAACACAATAATTAAGAGTCTATTCATTCATTGAAAGGTCCATGAGCTGGGCTACAGACTCAGCAAAAGCAAAAAGAGAAAAGATACAAGGCCTTCAGGCCGCGGGGGCGACTACTTAGGAGTCCCCGGACTCCCGCTGGAAACTGGAGGCGACAAGGGCGGCCACGTCCCCGACCTCAACTCTGGCAGCTTCCTCCCGCTCGACGACGGGGCCCAGTCTTACTGTCTCTAGAGAGAGGGAAGGATCCCGGCTACGGAAGCACGCCAGCACGTGCGTGGCGACCTCCTTCGCCAAGCCTCGTCCCTCTGACTCAAGCCCATCGGCGATCATGGCCTCGAGCCTGTCCAGCTTGGCGCCGATGGACTCGAGCGCCGGGATGACCTCGGTCACCTCCTGCGCCAGAGCCTCCGTCCTCACGGGGCTGAAGCCGAGGGGTACCAGTGTGGAGCCCGCCTGGCCGACGAAGTTCCAGACTGCTCGGGCCTCGACGGACCGCGAAGCCTGGAGCTTTTCCACCTCTTGGCGGGCTGCCAGCAGGGCGGCGAGTCCCTCCTCGGAGAACCTCTTCTCCTTGGCTGCCAGAGAGTCCTCCCGGAGCTGGAGATCCTTGGTGAGCTGCTCCAACTCCGACGCCAGGAAGTCGTCTGCCAACTCACGGTCCAGCACCGCCCGACGCTCCCGGGAGGCCTGCTCCTCCCTCTCGGCCAGAGCTGCCTCCCAAAGCTCCAGCTCCCCAGCCCGGGCCTTCAGCTCGCCCTCACTGGCCTCCAGCCGTGCGGCGACCTTCTTCTCCTCGGCCGCCACCGCATGCTCCCGATCTGCGACGGTGCACTCGCGGCGCGCCAGCTGCAGCCGCAGCTCCTCCATGGCAGTGGAGCGTGCCTCGGCCCTGGCGTCAGCCTCGCGGGTCTCCTGGTGGAGCCGCCGGGTCTCGAAGTCTAGACGGTCGACGGCCCTCTTCTCAGTGTCGAGGAGCACCTTCATGGCATCTGACATGACCCCACGGTCTTGTCGAGCCAGGATCACGCTGAGGGGTACTGCGTTGCACAGCACCGGGATAACACACATCAAAGGTACAAAGCAGAAGCAAAACTTTTATTTCATAAAGTGGTTTATGAACATTTTTACATCAAAATAGGTCCAGTCTACACTCACGGGCGTAGACTACGCATCAAGTTCACGTTCAGCCCGTGAACGTGTCCTTGCTAGCACACACACACACTAACACGGCGGCGTGCATGACTCCCACTCGACGGGGTTCCCCTCCTGGGGTTCCGTCTCTTCCTCGGGAGTCCCTTCCTCATAGAACCCTGCAAAAGCTTCAAACACAAGCAGTGAGCACGAAGGCTCAGCAAGACTGACCCGTCTCTCCTAAACATGGAACTTCTACATGAGGGGTGATGGGTACGTGAGATAAAACAAGTTGCAAAGGACTCGCCTAATTAGTGGAACCTTACTTTCAAGTTTTAGCAGCAGGTGGTAGAGAACCTTACGCTAAGGCACATGAGAGCCGCAATCAAACAAGAAACACATTTCTCTCATGTACTTTGCCCAAAGTTGAAAGGAACTTTAATTAGCTCTAAACTACAGCAAATACTTAACAATCAAGTCCATCTTTCAATCAGCAGCATTTTAACATGTAACTAGCCTGTTCTTTCTACGTCACGGTACAGTGAACAAGTGGTACTCACTGACCGTGAGGGTCGGCGATTCTAATCGATTTTCACCTGCAGGGTTACCCGAATAACCCATCACATACGCCCGTACTCGATGTTGCCTACAGCAACCATCACGGACGCCGTACGCAACCACCTTTCACCCGTCAGCCACATATTTAACAGGTCCCATCGTTCCGAGCAAGAGGTCTCTGCACGCGCATCTCAGTGCCGCCAGCCAATTTACACCTCAAGCTCTCAACCTACCCTCTGAACGACGGGCAATGCCTCAATACCCAGCTACCCGAGTTACATCAGTTTCCTGGTTCCCCTATAGCCGGTAGGTCTTCGGTACTGTTCTAGCTTGTTCAACAGGCCCGCACATGGCTCGGTCCTCAATCGACACAAGCGGAGCTATAGCACACATGCCCCAATGTCCTGTTGCCCTTACTCTCCGCTCGGTCTCATTTTTCTTGCCATGTGTATCATGTGCTATCTCTACCCGAGTCGAGTGCCTCTAGACTATGCTCGCGAGTAGTTCCAACTACTCGACTTGTACCGAATCCTAAACTATCTTAGCATTGCAGTAGCTAACAGGGTTTGCAATCCTAAACCCAACCCATGGTTTTCTTGGCTATGCAGTTGTGTTTCCAAAAATGACGCTAATGCAAGGAATAAGGTATTCAAGTATGTGCTCAAAACATTAAAAACTTGTAAAAACGTTAATGCAAACCGGAGCTTGCCTTGCTGCTCTTGGTCGTAGGCTAGCTGCTCCTCCGGAGTAACGAAGTCTTGGACTTCGGGTTCCTCCTCAACCTTAGCGACTACATGATACAAGAAGTACATGTATTAGTTTAATGCATTTGAATTGAGTTTTAAACTTGTGAACATTCTAAGTCTCACTAGACCGACCCAAATACTGTGAAACTTTTACTGTGGCTTGGTTATAACCTAAACAGAGACTTGGTCAAGTTTTAGTTGCAGCAAAGCTCATTTGAGCCCTCCAAAATTAATTATGTCCTTGACCTTAATTGGATCTCTTAGGGTATTCTAGGAATTTTCATGGAACAAGTCATGACTTTCTGAAAACTAGATTTTCAGAAGGTTCTAATGGAGTTGGTCTCACTTTATTTGAAGGTTCCTAACTAAAGATATGAGCTAAACAATTTCAGAGAAAATTCTGAAAATGTTTCTGAACATTTTCTATTTTCTCTGGAACAGTTTCACTAATCACACCATTAGGTGGATCAAATGAGCTCAAGTGGACATGAACTTCTTATGGTAGTTCACGGATATTTTGGTGAACATCCCAGCAAAATTTCAGAATTTTCTTCCAAAGGATTCTCCAGTTAAAATTCCAAACATTTTAAAATTTGAGTAATTAATTCTGGAGAATTAAGGATTTTCATGAAGTTAAACTTGATTTGCTGGAAAGTGCTCAGAGAGCTGAATCCAACAAAATTTGGTTCACTCGATCTGGAGCCTTCTAGCCAAAGTTATGAGGATTTGAAGTTTGAATGAACTCTAAAAATCGGGGAAAAGTTTAAATCTGCCGGTGGGCCACGGGACACGTGTTGGGCGAGGACGCATCAGCACACTGAGGCCTACAGGGTTTTTGCGTGCCAGCACAACAGATCCCAGCCACAGCCTGATCCCGATTTAAAATATCTGCCACTGACAGCTGGGGTCCACCCCCTTCGTCTACCTCCCGACGCCCGCGCTCTGCCGCCAGGGTACCTCGCCGGAGAGCTCGCCGGCAGCCTCTGTGGAGCTCCAAGCTTTATGATTCCGGCCGCCCCTGCCTACTTCCACTCGGGGAACACGATTCCGAGCTCAGCTCGTGATGACAATGGCCGGTACATGGTCGGCGACGAGCGGCGGCTTCGGAAAGACTTCGGCCGTGTCGGCCGACTTCCCTAGCACCCCAACTGACCGAGCAACTGGCCGGAAAGCATCAGTGGTACCTCAGGAACCTCGGCATGGGCTGAAGGCAGCTCGGGAGAGGTCCAAAGTAGTCCCACACCGTGCGCCCGATGCTTTCCGCATGCTCCGCCGTCGGTAAACTTCAAAATACGACGGGTATAGGGGTTCTTAGGCCAAAGGTTGTTAAGGCAACTTGTGCGCTACCGGGTCTAGTTTGTGTGGGAGCGGATTGAGGCCCTCTAATCCTTTCTAGAGTATGAATTCGACAGAACCGCACCGGAAGGATGGTCTGTACCCAGAAAGGGGAAAACTGGAAATTTGCCGCCAGTGAGCAAACACTCGGGCTGTGGATCGGGGGTGAGCAGCACCGGTCACCAGCGCGTCCAAGGGTGCCTTGGCTCAGGCGTGATCACCTCCCCGTTGGGCTGTCCACGGGAGCCCGAAGTGCGGCGGTTTTAGGTCACCGAATTGAACTCTCGGTATAGCCGAGATCGACAGGTTTTAGCTGAGTTCTATCAACGGGGAAGAATGAGGAGGGTTCCTAGTACCTTGCCGTAGCTCTGGAGGGGACGGGGAGGCTGTGATCGGTGCTCTCCGATCGGTTCTGAGCGGCGGAAGAAAGTTTTCCGGCGCTGTGTTCTTGCGGGGAGAAAATGGCGAGGGCATCGGCTGAGGAGGGGGGCGCCTTAAGAAGGCTCTGAACCGACTTGTGCCCGCGCGTGGCCAAGCTGCTGCTGGCGCAGCGGCCTCCCTCGGTGGCAATCGCAGCTGAAGCCTGGAGACCCTAGTGAGAAAGTCTCAGTCGGTTGAATCATCCCAGTGGCTGACATGTGGGTCCCATTTTCATTTTTAACCTCTGAGATTAAATCCTATTCACTGTTGTAAACAGTAGTTTCCACAAAGCCCCTTGTGATTTGAATTATCTACCCTTGAACCATTTGAATTGGTTAGAACTCAAATTGGTTTTGGTTTGGATAAATTTCAGCACATGTTCAGTTTGAAATTCAAATAAAGTTTGAATTTGCCCCACTTATCTCATGTCAAGATCAACTCCAAATGGAGTGAAAATTGGTGTGTGAGCTCACAAAAATGTGCTGAGCAAGAATATGGCTCCCACTTTTGAATTTATGGGATCAAAACAGATTGAATTTGCATTTGAGTTCAAACTGCCCTCTTTCTAGCTATACCCAAAATGACCTCAAAAAGGTTTTGAATTTGGGTGAAACTTGGCATGGACATCCCTAGAAATGTGTAGGTGTTTTCATATGCCCAGCCCCTGTATATCACATGTGGGAAATACCACTTTGCAATATGTGAGTTTGTTCTCTAATGAGCATGTTGATGGTGGTTACTTGCTCTTCAAATGTGTTCATCAACTTGCTTCAAATGAGGTGTGTGTGTGTGGTGATGAACACTTCAAACATGTGTCAAAAACTGAGGCCCTTACATTCCTCCCCCCTTAAAAGAATCTCATCTCGAGATTATAAGGTGAAAATGAGAGAGAGGACGGTGGAAAATTACCGGATATGCGACGTGAAAAAGTCGGGGTAGTTAGCACGAAGAAATCCTTCGCTCTCCCATGTCGCTTCGTCCATGGAGTGATTACTCCATAGAACTTTGTAGAACCACAACGTACGGTTGCGTGTGGTTCGGGCCGTTTTGTCAATAATTTGAACCGGTTCCTCCAGATAGGTGAGATCCGGTTGCAATTCTTCAATGTCCTCCAGCTGAACGGTATTTGATAGCTTAAGACACTTCCTCAGCTGGGAAATGTGAAAGACGTTGTGCACACCGGAAAGTGCTTCTGGTAATTTCAGCTGGTATGCTACTGATCCACATCTTTCGGTAATCTGGAATGGACCGATGAATTGGATTGCCAACTTTCCTCTCACCCCAAATCTGTTTACGCCTTTCATTGAAGACACACGCAGAAATACGTGATCCCCCACTTCGAATTGTAATGGGCATCTTCTTCGATCCGCATACTGTTTCTGCAGGGATTGGGCGGCTTTTAGGTTCGCTTGAATCAGCCAAACCTTTTCTTCCACGTTGTTGACAAGGTCAATCCCGAAGGTGACCCTTTCGCCAGACTCACACCGATTCAGTGGTGTGCGGCATTTCCTCCTGTATAGCGCCTCATAAGGCGCCATCTTAATGCTGGCTTGGTACCCATTATTGTACGAGAACTCGGCTAACGGCAAGTGATCATCCCAATTCTTGCCATGGTCGATAGCGCAAGCTCGTAGCATGTCTTCTAAGATCTGATTTACCCGCTCGGTTTGCCCATCCGTCTGCGGGTGGTACGCTGAACTACCGATCAGCTTCGTCCCCAAGGCAGCGTGTAGCTGCTCCCAAAAACGGGACACAAATAAAGTGCCCCGATCCGATATGATGGTATGGGGTACGCTGTACAACCATAGGATCAAGGAGATGTACAGTTCAGCGTATTTCTTGGCGTTGTAGTTGGTGTTGACCGGGATGAAATGGGAAACTTTGGTGAGCCGGTCGACGATCACCCACACAGAATCATATTTCTGAAAGGTGGTGGGTAAACCGACGATGAAGTCCATGCTCACATCCTCCCACTTCCAGGCAGGAACGCCCAGTGGTTGTAGCAGTCCCGGTTTCCGCATATGATCTGGCATCACCCTTTGACATGTATCACACTCGGACATGTACTTTGCGATCTCTCGCTTCATCCGTGTCCACCAAAACTTGCTTCTGAGTTCTTGATACATTTTGTTGCTGCCGGGGTGAATAGAAAATTTTGATAAGTGAGCCTCATCAAAAATTTTCTTCCGTAGCTCCAGGTTACGGGGTACGACGATCCGGTCCTTGAACCATAGGACGCCATCTCCGTCCTTCCGGAAACATTTCAACTCCCCACTGTCTACACGTCTCCGCAAATGCGACATACCCTTGTCATGTTTCTGAGCTGCCGCTATCTCTTCACAGATGGTGGGGATCAAAGCTAGGTTGTAGAAAGCTTCATGTGGGATCACATGCAGTGGTGGTTCGCTCTCTTCCAACGGTGTGATGGTCAGATTGTTGACGTGTGACCTGCGACTCCGCGCATCCGCCACTATGTTTGCTTTGCCGGGGTGATAATGGATCTCTATTTCGTAATACTTTATCAGTTCCAACCATCTTCGCTGCCTCATGTTCAGCTCCTTCTGAGTGAATATGTACTTGATGCTCTTGTGGTCGGTATATAAATGTACGAGGTTACCAAGTAGGTAGTGCCTCCACATTTTCAGTGCAAGTACCACGGCAGCGAGTTCCAAGTCGTGAGTTGGATCATTTTGCTCATGGTTTCTAAGCTGCCGTGACCCATACGCGACCACTCTTCTGTCTTGCATCAGCACACATCCGAGCCCAATACCGGATGCATCGCAGTACACATCGAACGGTTTTGTTGTGTCTGGCTGCGCCAAAACCGGTGCTGATGTCAGGTGCTTGAATAAAGCCTTGAATGCTGCTTCACACGCTGGACTCCAAACATATTTGGTAGCCTTCTTCAGCAGCTCCGTCATAGGCTTGGCAATCTTCGAGAAGTTTGGGATGAACATCCGATAATATCCCGCGAGTCCGAGGAAACTCCAAACCTCGTGAACAATCCTCGGGGACTTCCAATTCAGCACTTGAGTGATCTTACTCGGGTCTACAGCGATACCCTCCGCTGAGATGATATGCCCGAGAAAAGGCACTTGCGATATCCAGAACTTGCATTTGCTAAATTTCGCGTATAGCTTGTGATCCTGCAGCCGTTGCAAGACTATACGCAGATGTTTCTTGTGATCTTCCTCCGACTTGGAATATACCAGTATGTCGTCGATGAAGACCACAACAAACTTGTCCAGCTCCAGCATGAATACCGAGTTCATCAAATACATGAAGTGAGCTGGAGCATTGGTGAGGACGAAGGACAGGACCAGGTACTCATAAAGTCCGTACCTCGTCGAGAAAGCCGTCTTCGGAATATCCTCAGCCCTTATCTTAATCTGATGGTACCCGGATCTTAAGTCCATCTTGAAAAAGAGCTTTGCTTCGACCAACTGATCAAACAACATGTCGATCCGTGGCAACGGGTACTTGTTCTTGATGGTTACGGCATTTAATGGACGATAGTCCACGCAAAGCCGCAACGTCTCATCCTTCTTCTTTACAAATAATGCCGAACAGCCCCATGGAGAGGAGCTCGGCCTAATAAAACCCTTCTCCAGCAAGTCCGTTAGCAGAGTCTTCAGTTCAGCCAATTCCTTGGGCGCCATCTTGTACGGCCTTCGGGATATTGGCATGGTTCCCGGTGCAAGTTCAATCTTGAACTCCACCTCTCTATCGGGTGGCATCGCTGGTAAATCATCCGGGAACACGTCAGGGAACTCTCGGACCACTGGAATGTCCTCCAATCTGATGGTTGTCGACTGATAGACACTTGGAAGTTTTATTTCTGGACTGTCCAGAAATAAGGAGTGAGATCCGTGCACTTCTGAGTTTAAGTGGACGACTCGAAGGACGGTGTCTAAAACAGCACCGTGGCGGGTTAACCACGACATCCCTAGGATGACATCGACCTTTTGTCCCTCTAAGATGATGAGAGACGTGGGGTACACTCTACCCGCCAAGCATAATGGTGCTTTGGAAACCATTACACTTTCTGAAATCTTCCCACCCGGTGAACAGATCAAGTATGGACTATCGGTGGGTAGTATTTGCAAGCTATGTTTAGCAATAAATGCTTGGCTAATAAAATTATGCGTGGCGCCTGAATCGAACAATACTATGGCGGGATGCTGTTGGAGTTGGAACATACCCGCAAGGATTGGCTCACCCTCCGGCACGTCCTCTATGGCAAGCTGATGGACAGTGCCGGGCCTAGGGTTTGCCCGCCGCGCATTAGTAGGGTTCCGGGGTTGATTCCTCCCCAGAAACTGTGGTGCAACTCCGCCGCCTTGCCTCTCTGGACAACTGCTGGCGAAGTGTCCTGGACGACCGCACTTGTAACATGTGGCCGCTGCTTGTGCGGTGCTCGGGGGACGAAAGCCCGGTATGCGCTGATGAGGTGCATACGCACGGGGCATCGTCCACTGCTGTTGTTGTTGTTGCGGAGGTGGTACTGGCAGTGCCGGCCTCAATGCTGGTGAAAAGTACGGCCGACTGCAGAACGGCATTGACCTCTGGGGTGGCTGCCAGCGCGGACCTGATGGTGGGCGATTCACCATCCGAAACTTCTGAGAAGGACCCCCTCCTTCTCCGCTGCTTTGCGGCGTGCTTCGCTTTTTCTCCGCCGCCGCCAACTCCTTGCCGGAGTCCTCCTGGACAATCACAGCATCAATGATGTCGTTGAGACTGCCGCGATTGAACATCGCCAACTTGTCCTTCAGGAGCGGGTTAAGCCCCTGGTAAAAGTGGTCCCGCCGCTTCTTGTCAGTATCAGCGTGGTATGACGCATAGAGCGCGAGATCGTTGAACACCCTGGAGTATTCCAGCGCGTTCCTGCTCTCTTGCTGCAGGTGTAAGAATTCCTGCGTCTTCCTCTTCATCAGACTCGGCGGTATGTGATAGGCCCTGAAGGCCGTACGGAACTCCGTCCAGGTCATAACTCGGTCAGTGGGCTGTGAAGCACAGAAGTTTGCCCACCAGGCGCTCGCGGATCCCTAGAGCTGTTGGACCGCGAACAGAGTCTTGCGCTGCTCACTTATCTGGAGCAGCTCGAACTTCATCTATATTGCGCGGAGCCAGTTGTCCGTGTCGAGAGGTTCATCCGCCCTTGAGAATACCGGGGGATGAGTCGCTAGGAAGTTGGAGTAGGAGCTCTGTTGACGCTCCTCACGGTCCTGACGTATCTCTGGGCGAGACGTATTGGCGATGAGAGTCTGCAGCAATTCCGTGTGCTGCTGATGAGAACCCGCCATTGCCGCGACAATGTCGGCAAATGTAACTGTTGGCAGTGGCGGTGGCAGTGTTTGCTGTTGCTGTTGCTGCTGTTGCTGGTGCTGTCCCGAGGAGTCCTCGGTGAATGTGGCCTAGAGGGGGGGGTGAATAGGCCTTTAAAGAATTTCTGCACACTTAATAAAGTTGTCAGAAACTTGACTGACCGGACTAGTCCGGTTGTGTGGGCGGACTAGTCCGGTGTGCTGAATTATTTGAGTTGATTAAGTGTGTCTCACAAGTTTTATCTTATAGCAGCGGAATAAGAACAACAGTTTTTATAACTTAAATTTATTGTATGGATACACGTGCAAACTTGTAAAGAACTCAAACGATGACTAGCAAACTAGTAATCTAATGTGTCAAGATGTAAAACAAATGAGAGACAAAAGACACGAATTTTTACCGAGGTTCGATCTCACCAAGAGATCTACGTCCTCGTTGAGGAAGCTCACACAGAGCCGGGTTCCCAACCCTTTCCCTCTTCAAGTCACCACACAGGCCGACTTGACTTCACTATCAAGTATAATCACCGTTTTTATGGGGCAACCTTACACGTTGAGGGCTCCCACAAGAATTACAATGAGAAGTTGATCAAATACACTCAAAAAGATTACAATGCAGAATATGAGTGTAGAGAGATCAAACCCCAAGAGCTCACAACAAAGGAACGACGATCTCCCAATCCCAAATCCAAGTATTTTATTGATCTTCACCTTTTTGCACCTTAGATGTGTGGGGAGATGTGTTTTTGGGATCTTGGGACAGGTGGCGGCGCTAGGGTTTCAGTTTTTGACAGTATGAGTCGTGTCCTCTTCGGGAAAAGCCAAAGGACCTCTTTTTATAGGCTTTCCCAAAAAGTTACCATTGTTAAACCTACTACCGGACTAGTCCGGTATATGATCGGACTTGTCCGGCCTACTTCCAGTGGGTTAACCGGACTAGTCCGGTCCACAAACCGGACTTGTCCGGTGCTATGTGAGATGAGGTTTCAGAAACTTTAGCGGACTAGTCCTGTCGCTTGGATGGACTAGTCCGTAGTCCTCTAAAGAGGACAACAGAGACATGACCGGACTAGTCCGGTCTAAAACCGGTCTTGTCCGGTTGCTTTCCAGTGAGCTGACCGGACTAGTCCGGTTCACAAGGCGGACTAGTCCGGTGCACTATGTTTGCGTCTTTCAGAAAGTTAAACGGACTAGTCCGGTCCATGAACGGACTAGTCCGGTTTTCAGTGGATTTTAGTTGATTTTTAAACCCCTTACCCTTACGCAAAGTCATGAGCTCTTGGGATGTGTCTCTCTCACACACAACCTATACATTTGTATCTACTTTGCTTCTCTAAATTCCACTAACTTCTTCCTTTTCGGGCACCACTCTATTTTTCACCTTTTTGTGTCTGTGCCGAGCCAGTTCACTTTGTTTATCCTGCAATCATCTTAATAGTTTCATTAGGATCTCATATGTTCGTCATCAATTAGCCAAAACCCACAAGGGATATCCTAGATGCACTTACAATCTCCCCCTTTTTGGTGATTGATGACAACCATTTGAGATATCACAATTGAGAATAAAAGGTTGATTTTCATAAGGTGCGTACACATGAGAACAATAAAGAATTCACAAAAAAACTTCTCACATATGTACACACCTTATGGTGGGGTGCCTCACAGGTGTGTGATAAACAAAATGTGCTAAATTAAAGACAACCAGTAGTGAACATGTAAGTGGGCATTAGAGCATAGTACTTCACACATAGGAAAAGAAATAGTGCATTACAAGATTTTAAAAATAGGTACATGTCCTTGATCACACAAGATCTTAATGACTAATACTAGATAAAAAAAGTCCAAATCTAATCTCAATCTTCCATCTCAATCTCTCCCCCTTTGGCATCAAGACACCAAAAAGGGAAAAATTGAGGGAAATCACTCATCGCTGCCTCCTCCGTCAGTCTCAGTCTGATCTTCATCTTCAGCATCCACGGGAGCAGGATCTTCCTCTGAGTCCTCGGAGGCGGGCGGTGATCCAACAGGCTCAATCTCAAGCTTTGCACAGATAGACTTGATATTTGCATTGACGTACTGTTGATGTCTCTTCCTTGCAAGCTTTTCTTTGCGTTGCCTGTCTTCGATCTTACGGCAGCAGGCAAAGATAGAGGAGAGCATCTTGAGGATGCCGCTAGATGATTCTTGGGCAGGTGGAGAACCAGGAGGAGCAGCTGCAGACCTAGTGTCATCATGAGCTTGCTTTGATCTCCTCTCCACTGGTGGAGAGGACGGGGCAGTTGGAGCCGGAGGGAGAGTGTACTCGGTGAGTTTTTGCGGCTTCAACCCCGTATGCTTGACATCCTTGACAAACTCAAGTCCTGTCACCTTCTCAATCATGTACATGATATACGGTGCGTATCCACAGGACCTATTGGGGGTAATTGAGATGTTCACAATGTCATTGTAGATGTACTCAAAGACATTGAATGGTCTCCTCCCACTAATGACTTTCATGAGAGTCCTCAAGGTTCCTTGTATAGTTCCTGCATCTCCATCCTTCGGAGCTATCGTCTTTCTCAAGACTCTATTTAGAACCACAAAGAAGGGCTTTAGATATTTGATGGTTGGAGGGACATATGGCATCCTTGTGTCATAGAGAAACTCAAGCTCTTCCTTCTCCAGGGGTTTCAAATTATGAATGACCAATTTATGATCCAAAGTGTTTTGGAGGTGAAGAATCCTAACAAATTCATCATAAGTGACACTATACCTTGAACCATGAGTCATCCAAGTAAGACTGTCTCCATCATCCCGAGCAAAATAGAGAGTGGAGTAAAACTGGGTAATGACTTCATTGTTCCAGTCATACTCAAAGGATAGCAGGTCCGTCAGACCGTGCCTCTCTAAGGCCTCCACCATCTCACGAAAGGCGGGATACTTCTTCGACTTCAGGTAGTCAACATTCAGCCATTGACTCTCTAATACGGGATTCTTCATCTTCATATACACGTGCTCGTAGTAGTCTGCATGGAAGTTACTCCAGAACCTAGGATCAGAACATTGTTTAGGTCGGCCATACACTTCAATCTTTCTGAAGTTATCAGCTAGCTCATTCCCTTTTCCAGTGAAATCCTCACTTGAAGGCTGCCTGTTGCGGTGAACGGGATTTTTTAATTTCAGAGGCCCAATGGGGCCACTAGCAAGTCCCTTCCCTTTATTGAGAACTCTTCTTGGCCCTGACGAGCCCTCAGCAGCATCTTTCCTTTGAGGCCTTTTGATAATGACTTTCCTCTTCTTAGGTAGATTGTCGTCAGAGGGTGGAGAGTGAGCATTGACATCATGTCTCTTCTTCATCACTCCCTCCTTAGCTCTCCTTACTCTTTCACGTTGAACTTCTTCGTCAATGTGAAAAGAGCCGTCATCTGATCCTGAAGACATGATGCCTGATAAGGAGTTTAAGGATTAGTTGCAAACGGACGCATTATCTACTTCAAATGGGAATGTAGGAGTTCAGCTGTCAGAGACCGGACTTGTCCGGTTTCAGAGTGCGGACTAGTCCGGTGAACCGGACTTGTCCGCATCTGGACGCCGGACTAGTCCGGCCTAGCATAAGAACCCTAACTTGAGTGTTTTATTTGAAGCAAATCTCCTATCTAAGGATACAAGGGTAGGAAAGTGGTAGAAATACATCTATTTATGCAATGTACGTCCTTTTGAAATCAAAGGGAAACTAGCTAGAGCTAGAAAAATTGAGATTTTGGGTTTTGGGGGGATTTACCAAGATTTGAAGATTCGCGTTGAAGGAGTGGAAATCAGTCCGGATGAGTCCGGAAAGTAGGATCCCCTCGTCGAGAAGAGGCTTTTTCACGGAGAAAACTCCGAGTTTGAGGGCTCAACTCGAAAATCACATTGAGAGGTAGGGTTTAGGAGAGAGGGTGAGACAAAATGCTTATGAGTGGAGAGGGAGGCGTTTGGTCCGACTGACTTCTTCTATATCCGACTGACCGGACTAGTCCGGTCCTGGTAGCGGACTAGTCCGGTACCCCTGAGTTAACCTAATTGTTGTCTGTCCGGACTAGTCCGGTTTGAAATCGGACTAGTCCGTTTCCAACAGACTTGATATATATAGATAACTAATAATGATCCAAGGACTACAATTTTTCAAGTAGTCTTGGTGATTACGACCAGTAGGCAATCAACAATCAAACAATGGTCATAATCCACAAGATTTATTCATTAATAATAGTTTTCTGAGTAGAAAGGAGAGGAGGAGCATTTTGACAATACGGAGGAACAATTTAAGTTGCAACCAGGTATGCAATGTTTCAAGCCACATTTCGAGAGTCAAGAATGTTTAGCTCATTTCTTAGTTCACAGAACCTTTTCTCATCTAATGGTTTGGTAAAAATATCTGCAAGTTGTTTTTTCAGTCCTAACATGTGAAATGGCTATGTCACCTTTTAATGAATGATCTCTAAGAAAGTGATGACGAATGTCTATGTGCTTAGTTCTTGAGTGCTCTACAGGGTTGTGTGCAATCTTTATAGCACTTTCATTATCGCATAGAAGCGGGATATGACTTAGATTGTAGCCGTAGTCCCTAAGAGTTTGTTGCATCCAAAGCAGTTGCGCACAGCAACTACCAGCTGCAACATACTCTGCTTCCGCTGTGGAAAGAGCAATGGAGTTTTGCTTTTTAGATGACCAAGAAACTAGGGACCTACCAAGAAATTGACAAGTCCCTGACGTGCTCTTTCTATCGACTTTGCATCCCGCATAGTCAGCGTCGGAGTACCCTATCAGGTTAAACTTGGATCCTTTGGGATACCAAAGGCCCAAGTTGGGTGTGTGCACAAGATACCTTAGGATTCTTTTTACAGCAATTCAGTGACACTCTTTGGGTGCGGCTTGAAACCTTGCACACATGCAAACACTAAGCATAATATCTGGCCTAGATGCACATAAGTATAGTAAGGAACCAATCATGGACCGATATACCTTTTGGTCCACATTTGGACCATCTTCATTGAGGTCGAGATGTCCGTTGATGGCCATGGGTGTCTTGATGGGCTTGGCTTTGTCCATATTGAATTTCTTGAGAATGTCTTGTGTATATTTAGTTTGGATTATAAATGTACCTTCTCTCAGTTGCT
Organism: Neostapfia colusana; assembly: GCA_030760725.1. Taxonomy (NCBI): domain Eukaryota; kingdom Viridiplantae; phylum Streptophyta; class Magnoliopsida; order Poales; family Poaceae; genus Neostapfia; species Neostapfia colusana. The sequence goes on along the minus strand of JASWHV010000005.1, from coordinate 28,776,853 downwards.
TCACTTGAAATCCCAAGAAGAACTTCAATTCACCCATCATTGACATCTCGAACCTGTCTGTCATTATTTTTCTAAATTCTTCAAAGAAGGACTTGTTAGTGGATCCAAAGATAATGTCATCAACATAAATTTGACATACGAATAAATGATCATCTAAATGTTTAGTAAAGAGTGTATAGTCAGCTTTACCAATTTTGAATCCATTTTGAATCAGAAAATCTCTAAGGCACTCATACCAGGCTCGAGGAGCCTGTTTGAGGCCATAGAGAGCCTTACGCAGTTTATAGACATGGTTGGGATACTTCTGATCTTCGAACCCCGGTGGCTGCTCCACAAAGACTTCCTCCTTTATCGGACCATTCAGAAAGGCACTCTTGACGTCCATTTGATACAACTTAAAATTATGGTGAGTAGCATATGCCAATAAAATGCGAATGGACTCAAGTCTAGCTACAGGAGCGAAGGTTTCATCGAAATCCAAACCTTCCACTTGAGAATAATCTTTGGCCACCAACCTTGCTTTATTTCTTGTCACTACTCCATGTTCATCTTGCTTGTTCCGAAAGACCCATTTGGTTCCAATGATGTTCGCCCTTGGTCTATCCACCAGCTCCCACACTTCATTTCTTTTGAAGTTGTTCAGCTCCTCTTGCATCGCAATCACCCAGTCTGGATCCCTTAAGGCTTCTTCTACCCTGTATGGCTCCAGAAAAGACACAAAAGAATAATGTTCACAAAAATTTGCAATTTGAGATCTAGTAGTTACTCCCTTAGCAATATCTCCAATTATATTGTTGACAGGATGGTCCCTTTGCACACACTGATGTACTCTTGGGTGTGGATTTTGTATAGTTGTTTGTTCTTCATTGTCTTCATGTGTCATGTCTCCCCCTAGATCATTGCTTCCATGATCATCTTGATTTTCTTGATCTTTCTCAACTTGATCTTGTGTAGGAGCTCCCCCTTGATCATTGCTTCCTTGTTGAAATTCATCTTGTGTCTCCTCTCGTGGTAGGATATCACCAAGTGCCATTTTCTTCAGCGCTTCACATGGAGCTTCCTCCTTATCTAGCATAGACTTATCGACTTGCTCCACTTGTGAGCCGTTAGTTTCATCGAACACTACGTCACGCGCTACTTCAACAAGGCCGGACACCTTGTTGAAGACACGATAGGCGTAGGCGTTCGATTCATATCCGAGCAAGAATCCTTCATCGGACTTTGAAGCAAACTTCGAGGCCCTTGGTTTCTTGTTCAGAATAAAACATTTGCAACCAAAAACTTTGAAATAGGAAACATTAGGCTTTTTACCCGTGAGAAGCTCATATGGAGTTTTCTGCAGAAGTCGATGAAGGTACAACCGATTCGTGGCATGACAAGCAGTATTCACCGCTTCTGCCCAAAACCGGTCTGACGTCTTGTATTCATCCAACATTGTTCTCGCCATTTCGATCAATGTTCTGTTCTTCCTTTCGGCCACCCCGTCCTGTTGAGGAGAATAGGGTGCCGAGAATTCATGCTTTATACCTTCTTCATTGAGATATTCTTCAACTTGGGTGTTCTTGAATTCTGTCCCATTGTCACTTCTGATATTCTTTACGGTTGATGAGAATTCATTTTGAGCTCTTTTCAAGAACTTCTTGAGGATTCCTTGAGTTTCTGATTTATCATACAAGAAAAATACCCAGGTAAATCTTGAAAAATCATCAACAATTACTAAACCGTATTTGTTACCCCCAATGCTGATGTACGCAATTGGACCAAAGAGATCCATGTGGAGAAGTTCCAGCGGTTTAGCGGTGGTCATCACATTCTTGGCGGGGTGTGGTGCTCCAACCTGTTTTCCTGCTTGACAAGCGCTGCATGGCCTGTCTTTTTCAAAAACAACATCCTTAAGACCACGGATGTGACCACCTTTTAGAAGTTTCTGCAGATTTCTCATTCCAACATGGGCTAGCCGTCTATGCCACAGCCATCCCATGTTGGTCTTAGCAACCAAGCAAGCGTTGAGTTCGGCTTTATCTTTGTTGAAGTCAACAAGATAAAGCTTTCCCTTCAACAATCCCTTGAATGCAATCGAGCCATCGCTTCTTCTAAAGACGGTCACACCCTCATTAGTGAATAGACAGTTGTAACATTTGTCGCATAGTTGAGATATTGATAAAAGATTATAATCTAGAGAGTCTACATGTAAAACATTAGATAGGGTGTGTTGAGAGGATATTTCAATGTTACCACTACCAAGGACCTTTCCTTGGCTGATATCTCCAAAGTATATACCTTCACTTGGATCCTTGTTGCACTCGTATTCCACAAACATACTTCTCTCTCCGGTCATATGATTTGTGCATCCGCTATCTAGCACCCACTTAGATCCACCGGAGGAGTAAGCCTGCAAAATAGAATTATTTCTGGGTTTTAGGTACCCAAGCTTGCTTGGGTCCTCTCAGGTTAGTCACAAGAGTCTTGGGCACCCACACACAAGTTTTTAAGTTCTTGTGGCGTGGCCCTGTATATTTAGCAATGACTTTTCCATACTTGTTTTTCATGAGAACATAAGAAGCATCAAATGTATGGAATAGTGTTTGTAGCTCAGATTCATGGGATTTTTCTTTAACAAAAATGATTCTATTCTTAGCATGATTAGAAGTAGACATGTGTTTATTCCTGTCGAAGCCAAGTCCATCTTTGACATTGGAAGGTCTAGTGATCATATATGCACTTCTTGCATATTTGATCTTCTCCTTATCAAAGATGCTGTTTTGAGAAGAATGCATGTCATGTGGGGTTAAAGCATTAGAAATTACATTCTTCTTACTAGAGCAAGTGCAGGTTCTTACTGTTGTCGAGCGCATATCTTTGGAGGAAGTGCTCTTGGAGGAAGAGGAGTCACTTTGTTTGAGCGACTCAACTTGCACCTCAAGGATTTTGTTAACTTTTGACAAGTTAGCAAGTTCTTCCTTGATTGCAATGTGCGAGTCCTCTAACTTTGAGTAAGTTTCCTTAATCAAGGTTAGCTCTAACTCAAGTGACTCATTCTTCTCTCTTTCAAGCTCAAGAAGCTTTTCAACTTCTTGATATCTCTTCCTCTCACGGATGAGCATATCTTCTTGTCGGTTGACAAGTTCATCCTTTTCAAAGATTTCATTTGACAACATTTCCATTTTCTTTAAAGCAATTTTACTTAGCCCTCTAAATAATTCTTCATTATCACTAGAGCTATCAAAGTCATCAATGGAGGAATTTAGTATAGGAGGAGTAAGTCTAACCTTTTTCTTGCCTTCCTTAGCCATAAGACAAGTGTGGATGTTCATGTCCCGTCCTCCCATGTTCGGAAAGAGTGTGGCTCTCATAGTTGGTTTCTTGACTGCGATTGTGGCCATCTCTTCTTCTTCATCGGAGGAGGACTCGTCGTTTGAGTCCCACTCCTTCCCAATGTGAGCTTGATGGGCTTGTCTTCTTTTTCTGAAATTTTTCTTTTCTTGAGATCTTGATTCCTTCTTCTTTTTGTTTTCCTCATAAGTACAGTCCACCATGAAGTGACCATACTCTCCGCAGTTGTAGCAAGTGCGTCGAGCCTTGGATTTTCCTTTATCCTTGCTTTTGCCTTCATGTGAATTGTTGCCGTGTCTTCTCTTCATCATGCGTTTGAACTTTTTGATGAAGAGTACCATTTCTTTGTCATCAAGATCGGTGCTTTCATCGCTTGTATCTCCATCGTCTTGGTCTTCACGAGTTTCTTTGAGTTTGGGTCTGCACGTTGCAACTTCTTTCTTTTTAGAAGAGGTGAGCTCGGCTAAGTCTTTGACGTATTGAGCCTCTTTCTCCATCATTTCATGATTTATGATCTTTCCCAATAACTCATCGGGAGTCATTTTGTGAAACCCGGGGCTTTCTCTAATCATTGAGCAAAGTGTGACGTTTCTTGGCATGAAGGCTCTAATCATTCTTTTGACCACTTCGTGATCTGTCCATTTCTTACTTCCATAAGCACGAATTCTGTTGATGAGTGCTTTCATCCGGTTGTACATGTCTTGAGGTGATTCGCCTTCTTCAATAGCAAATCTTCCCAACTCTCCTTCAAGCATTTCGATTTTGGCTTCACGAACTGACCTATTTCCTTCGTGAGCTGTCTTGAGGGTATCCCAGATTTCTTTTGCACTTTCTAACCCATCGATCTTGGTGAATTCCTCTCTGCTTAGTGATGATGTGATCACAGCGACGGCTTGTGCGTTTCTGTGAATCTCCTGTTCTTGTTCTGGGGTGAGTTCATCATCCGTGTCCGGAATATCGATGCCTGTGCAAACAATGTGCCACAGACTAGGGTTCAGGGATATCAGATGCATCTTCATGTTGGACTTCCACATGGTGTAGTCACTTCCATCAAACTGTGGAGGCCTTCCCATAGGAATAGAGAGATAATGATTATTTGAATTGAGTCGGTTGTAGTTGTAAGGATACCGGGAGTAGTCGTGATGACCACTCCCCATCGTCTTTTCTTCCTCTTTTCCTTTTTGTGCCAGCAGTTTCTTTCTCAGGAGTGCTTTTAGCTGCCTCACTTCTTCATCGTCATGTGGGTTTTCTTTCAGCACATCGAAGGCTTTGGCTTCTTGCTCCTCATCGTTGTTGCTCCTCTTCGGGATATCGTTGTTCTTCTCAGAGGCCATTGATCTCTCCGAGATGTGAGTCTCGTTGATGGAGAACTTGGCTCTGATACCAATTGAATGTGGCCTAGAGGGGGGTGAATAGGCCTTTAAAGAATTTCTGCACACTTAATAAAGTTGTCAGAAACTTGGCTGACCGGACTAGTCCGGTTGTGTGGGCGGACTAGTCCGGTGTGCTGAATTATTTGAGTTGATTAAGTGTGTCTCACAAGTTTTATCTTATAGCAGCGGAATAAGAACAACAGTTTTTATAACTTAAATTTATTGTATGGATACACGTGCAAACTTGTAAAGAACTCAAACGATGACTAGCAAACTAGTAATCTAATGTGTCAAGATGTAAAACAAATGAGAGACAAAAGACACGAATTTTTACCGAGGTTCGATCTCACCAAGAGATCTACGTCCTCGTTGAGGAAGCTCACACAGAGCCGGGTTCCCAACCCTTTCCCTCTTCAAGTCACCACACAGGCCGACTTGACTTCACTATCAAGTATAATGACTGTTTTTATGGGGCAACCTTACACGTTGAGGGCTCCCACAAGAATTACAATAAGAAGTTGATCTAATACACTCAAAAAGATTACAATGCAGAATATGAGTGTAGAGAGATCAAACCCCAAGAGCTCAGAACGAAGGAACGACGATCTCCCAATCCCAAATCCAAGTATTTTATTGATCTTCACCTTTTTGCACCTTAGATGTGTGGTGAGATGTGTTTTTGGGCTCTTGGGACAGGTGGCGGCGCTAGGGTTTCAGTTTTTGACAGTATGAGTCGTGTCCTCTTCGGGAAAAGCCGAAGGACCTCTTTTTATAGACTTTCCAAAAAAGTTACCGTTGTTAAACCTACTACCGGACTAGTCCGGCATATGATCGGACTTGTCCGGCCTACTTCCAGTGGGTTAACCGGACTAGTCCGGTCCACAAACCGGACTTGTCCGGTGCTATGTGAGATGAGGTTTCAGAAACTTTAGCGGACTAGTCATGTCGCTTGGATGGACTAGTCCGTAGTCCTCTAAAGAGGACAACAGAGACATGACCGGACTAGTCCAGTCTAAAACCGGACTTGTTCGGTTGCTTTCTAGTGAGCTGACCGGACTAGTCCGGTTCACAAGGCGGACTAGTCCGGTGCACTATGTTTGCGTCTTTCAGAAAGTTAAACGGACTAGTCCGGTCCATGAACGGACTAGTCCGGTTTTCAGTGGATTTTAGTTGATTTTTAAACCCCTTACCCTTACGCAAAGTCATGAGCTCTTGGGATGTGTCTCTCTCACACACAACCTATACATTTGTATCTACTTTGCTTCTCTAAATTCCACTAACTTCTTCCTTTTCGGGCACCACTCTATTTTTCACCTTTTTGTGTGTGTGCCGAGCCAGTTCACTTTGTTTATCCTGCAATCATCTTAATAGTTTCATTAGGATCTCATATGTTCGTCATCAATTAGCCAAAACCCACAAGGGATATCCTAGATGCACTTACACTCGGGAGGCGGTTGGGAGGTCTCTCCCCCTTGGCTAGTACCCCCAACGTCTGGGTTGGCACGAATACGAGTCATTTTGAAATTCACAACAGCAGCGATTAGCACATGTCATACATGAAATTCCATAAGCAACAGTAGGTATTGAAATGACACATGAATAATTTGCACAACATTCACATATATTGATAAAGCATAAACTTTATACAACATACATTGTTCTCGGGTCTCCGAGAAGTCGTGCTCATGTCGTCACTACCTATACATATGCTACTGTTTACACGACACGTCACTGATTACAAAAATTGGGTTACACTACTCTAGCTGCCCTACTTGGCAACTGTAACCCCCTACTCGGAGTAGAACTTGACCTCCTGCGGGTCGTCCTCCTCCGGTACCTCTGCTGGTGGCTCCGGATCTACCACCTCTTCTCCCATCCCCGGTTCTCCCATTGCCGGAAGACCTAAGACCACCGGTATGCCCAATACTGGAGGTACGAGGTCCTGCAATGCATGCACCTCGTCCATGGCTCGATTGTAGTCTTCTTCCCATCCTTGCCCTTCCTCAATAGCATCATCTCGCTCTTTAGTAAGGTCCTCATTCTGCTGGGTTAAAGTCTGCACCAGCTCTTGTAGCGCCGCGATGTCAACACGGCTTCTCTTCTTCGCCTTCTTCAGACGATGCAACTGATTGTGCTGTTCATTCAGTCGCTTGATCGTCAGAAGGAGCACATTGCGGAGTGCGCTGTGAGCACTCTCGAAATGGTCTCCACGGCTTGTGCTCTCCTTGAGTCTTGTGGTAAGATGCTCCGTATGAACAGCTTGGCTGTCCATCACGGTGTTTCCCGCCCTCGTCTGGATGCTAAGGTTTGCCTCTGCGGGGCTGTACCTTGGGCAACTCGGGTCTGTTGCCTCCCGGTACCTCACTTCCCACACATGATGAGCCCGTCCCTCCATCGGAACGAGCGCGTATTGAGTTCCCTCCATCGCTCTCACGTGTAGTTGGCAGAAACGTGACATGGTGTCACTGGCTGCCACTTGCCACATCCCTTCCGGTTACCTACCCCTCACCGTGACGGTGAACGGCACCCAACTGGGTGGCGTGGGTCCTGCAGGGACTTCGACATGGATTGTCCACGTCTTGTTCCCCTCTTCGCCTTCTTCCTTGGCGAATTACAGCGGCATCTGGTTGTATCCGAAATATTGAAGCATCTGCCTCAATGCCTCCGGATAGCCGCTGTGGTGAGAACAGTGAGATTCCACCCAGCCGTTCTCGAACTGCTTATCTGCTGTCATCTGTAAAAATATATTTGATAAATGTCAAATATTTATTTAAACAGTAAACCATTGAGTTATGACATAAGACATTTCATTGAACCCATAAAATTTGGAAACATAGTTCAAATTTAAACCAATTTGACTGCTGATCTGCTGTCCAATCTGACAGCCCTAACCAGTTTCCATTTCAACCTGATTTAGGCCATGCTAAGGACAAAACCAATTCTGGAGCTCCATATCAAAGCTAAAGCTAACATCAATAGCTCTCCAGAAAGTATTTGCTTGGCCTAAGATCTGTCCTGGTTCAAAAGTTATGAGATGTCAACGTTAACAGAATTTCTGGAGAAAATTGGACAGCGCCTCCCTGCTTTAGGTACTGTTTTGATCTAAGAATTCCAGTTAATTCTACTCCCAATCTGACAAAACTTTGTGTTACAAAGTTGTAACCAATCTCATAAGCTTTCCAGAACTACCTCATTTTCTATTTTAGGATTTTTATGCAGGAAGTTATACTCAATTTACAGAGAGTTTACAGAGAGTCTTTGCCCTGCCCTGTTTTCTTGACAGTTTCAACTCTACTGCATTTTTCGATTGGTTAAGGGTTGAAACACCTCTGGACATCAACAGAAAATTTGTAAAGATTTTCCGATGCTTCCCAGGAATGTATCATATGACCCCAACCTCGAAAGAACTCAACCTCTAACCTCTGATTAACTTCAGCCTTAATTCAGCTGAAAACAGAGTGCTCTGACCTTAGCAACCTATATGTTGAAAACTTGTTAACTTTGAATATCCTGATTAAGGGAAGAGGTTACAGCAAAGTTTTAATGATCCATATTAAAACTTTCAAGTTTTACAATGAAATTGTTCATTTAGTGGGGTGTGACGTCGATGCGTCACCAGATCATGTCGGTACTACGTCCTCACAAAGAAAAAAACCTATACCGGACTTAGCCGGCTTCGTTAATTCAGTGGCACTAAACGTCACTCACACACGGATGCCACACGTATACCGTTTCGTGGTTAGGCTACCTGCAGAAACTCAAACAATCATCAGACTCGGCTGCACACCGAGCCCGGTATCCATACAGTTCGTACACCCGGCCGTCATCACTCACCCGGATGTTCTCAAGCCAAACACGCCTTGAGTTACGTGTTCACATTTCATACCACGTGACGGGGTCTCCCAAATTGCACCACGCACACCAGGGACAGACGTTGCTCGAATACCCCATACGACATGAAGAATCGTAGAGGATATCAAAGCGGGTCGGGATACCTGCCACCCATGGGGCTCCAGCCTTCAGCTTGTGCGCACTGGTGGACAAGGCTCACGTGCACCCCCCAAGACATAAACGTCCCGAGATGCACGATTTTACGACATAGACAAATAGGTTAGTATGCCACTTTCTATACACTAATAACATCCTTATATGGGCTACTAACTCGTTCCTCACTGGATTTTTGAAAAAGATGACCTTTTTAGCGTGTTAATCCTCAAGCAAGCTCTGATACCAACGCTGACACGACCCCACGGTCTTGTCGAGCCAGGATCACGCTGAGGGGTACTGCGTTGCACAGCACCGGATAACACACATCAAAGGTACAAAGCGGAAGCAAAACTTTTATTACATAAAGTGGTTTATGAACATTTTTACATCAAAATAGGTCCAGTCTACACTGACGGGCGTAGACTACGCATCAAGTTCACGTTCAGCCCGTGAATGTGTCCTTGCTAGCACACACACACACTAACATGGCGGCGTGCACGACTCCCACTCGACGGGGTTCCCCTCCTGGGGTTCCGTCTCCTCCTCGGGAGTCCCTTCCTCATAGAACCCTGCAAAAGCTTCAAACATAAGCAGTGAGCACGAAGGCTCAGCAAGACTGACCCGTCTCTCCTAAACATGGAACTTCTACATGAGGGGTGATGGATACATGAGATAAAACAAGTTGCAAAGGACTCGCCTAATTAGTGGAACCTTACTTTCAAGTTTTAGCAGCAGGTGGTAGAGAACCTTATGCTAAGGCACATGAGAGAGCCGCAATCAAACAAGAAACGCATTTCTCTCATGTACTTTGCCCAAAGTTGAAAGGAACTTTAATTAGCTCTAAACTACAGCAAATCATTAACAATCAAGTACATCTTTCAATCAGCAGCATTTTAACATGTAACTAGCCTGTTCTTTCTATGTCACGGTACAGTGAACAAGTGTTACTCACTGACCGCGAGGGACGGCAATTATAATCGATTTACACCTGCAGGGTTACCCGAATAACCCGTCACATACGCCCGTACTCAATGTTGCCTACAGAAACCATCACGGACGCTGTGCGCAACCACCTTTCATCCGTCAGCCACATATTGAACCGGTCCCATCGTCCTGAGCAAGAGGTCTCTTCACGCGCATCTCAGTGCACGCCAGCCGATTTACACCTCAAGCTCTCAACCTACCCTCTGAACGACGGGCAATGCCTGAATACCCAGCTACCCGAGTTACATCAGTTTCCCGGTTCCCATATAGCCGGTAGGTCTTCGGTACTGTTCTAGCTTGTTCAACAGGCCCGCACACGGCTCGGTCCTCAATCGACACAAGCAGAGCTATAGCACACAGGCCCCAAAGTCCTGTTGCTCTTACTCTCCGCTCGGTCTCATTTTTCTTGCCATGTGTATCATGTGCTATCTCTACCCGAGTCGAGTGCCTCTAGACTATGCTCGCGAGTAGTTCCAACTACTCGACTTGTACCGAATCCTACACTATCTTAGCATTGCAGTACCTAACGGGGTTTGCAATTCTAAACCCAACCCATGGTTTTCTTGGCTATGCAGTTGGTTTTCCAAACAAGACGCTAATGCAAGGAATAAGGTATTCAAGTATGTGCTCAAAACAATAAAAACTTGTAAAAAGGTTAATGCAAACCGGAGTATGCCTTTCTGCTCTTGGTGGTAGGCTAGCTGCTCCTCTAGAGTAACGAAGTCTAGGACTTCGGGTTCCTCCTCGACCTTAGCGACTACATGATACAAGAAGTACATGTATTAATTTAATGTATTTGAATTGAGTTTTAAACTTGTGAACCTTCTAAGTCTCACTAGACCGACCCAAATACTGTGAAACTTTTACTGTGGCTTGGTTACAACCTAAACAGAGACTTGGTCAAGTTTTAGTTGCAGCAAAGCTCATTTGAGCCCTCCACAATTAATTATGTCCTTGACCTTAATTGGATCTCTTAGGGTATTCTAGGAATTTTCATGGAACAAGCCATGACTTTCTGAAAACTAGATTTTCAGAAGGTTCTAATGGAGTTGGTCTCACTTGATTTGAAGGTTCCTAACTAAAGATATGAGCTAAACAATTTCAGAGAAAATTCTGAAAATGTTTCTGAACATTTTCTATTTTCTCTGGAACAGTTTCACTAATCACACCATTAGGTGGATCAAATGAGCTCAAGTGGACCTTAAATTTTTATGGTAGTTCAGGGATATTTTGGTGAACATCCCAGAAAATTTCAGAATTTTCCTCCAAAGGATTCTCCAGTTAAAATTCCAAACAGTTTAAACTTTGAGGAATTAATTCTGGAGAAGTAAGGATTTTCATGAAGTGAATCTTGATTTGCTGGAAAGTGCTCAGAGAGATGAATCCAACAAAATTTGGTTCACTCGATTTGGAGCCTCCTAGCCAAAGTTATGAGAATTTGAAGTTTGAATGAAATCTAAAAATCGGGGAAAAGTTTAAATCTGCCGGTGGGCCACGGGGACACGTGTTGGGCGCGGAGGCGTCAGCACACTGAGGCCTACAGGGTTTTTGCGCGCCATCACATCAGATCCCAGCCGCAGCCTGATCCCGATTTAAAATATCTACCGCTGACAGCTGGGGTCCACCCCCTTCATCTACCTCCCGACGCCCGCACTCTGCCGCCGGGGTACCTCGCCGGAGAGCTCGCCGGCAGACTCTGTGGAGCTCCAAGCTTTATGATTCCGGCCGCCCCTGCCTACTTTCACTCGGGGAACACGATTCCGAGCTCAGCTCGTCATGACAATGGCCGGTACATGGTCGGCGACGAGCGGCGGCTTCGGAAAGACTTCGGCCGTGTCGGCCGACTTCCCTAGCACCACAACTGCCTGAGCAACCGGCCAGAAAGCATCAGTGGTACCTAAGAACCTCGGCATGGGCTCAAGGCAGCTCGGGAGTGGTCCGAAGTAGTCCCTCACCGTGCGCCCGATGCTTTCCTCATGCTCCGCCGTCGGTAAACTTTGAAATACGCCGGGTATAGGGGTTCTTAGGCCAAAGGTTGTGAAGGCAACTTGTGCGCTACTGGGTCTAGTTTGTGTGGGAGCGGATTGGGGCCCTCTAATCCTTTCTAGAGTATGAATTCGACAGAACCGCACCCGAAGGTCGGTCTGTACCCAAAAATGGGAAAACTGGAAATTCGCTGCCGGTGAGCAAACACTCGGGCTGTGGCTCGGGGGTGAGCAGCACTGGTCACCAGCGCGTCCAAGGGTGCCTTGGCTCGGGCGTGATCACCTCCCGGTTGGGCTGTCCACGGGAGCCCGAAGTGCGGCGGTTTTAGGTTGTGACGCCCTCAACTCTGTGGGAAAACCACGGAACCGAGAACTAATGCATATATGTGCCCAGGATGTTCATCACACATGCACATACGTTCCACAAACTGAATTCAGATTATATATTACCATGAATAACAGAGTTTATTACAATACCTCATGAGTCTTGGACTCATGCTCACAGCGGAAGTCTTTATTCTAAAGCGGAAGCAATTTAGCTAATGCGGAAGCAAATCTAAGCAGAAGTGGCTCCATCTCTACTCCCTCCACAGGCAAGGTTGAGAACAGATCACACGCCATAATGCTCAACTTGGTCTTCATAGTAGTCTTCTCCTGTTGCTTATGATGAAATAATAATGTAAGTTTGAGTACAATGATGTACTCAGCAAGTGCGGGAAAACACATGATATGCAGCTCATAACAAGGTAGGTATAAAAAGGCTCATTTGCAGAAAAGCAAATTTATAAAACCATGATAAAACAGCAACTTAACTTTAGATGAATGTAATCCCAGCATGTATTAAATTACCAACATACCTCCATCGCTTTCCATGTTCATTATTTCTCACGAAAACCTCCTCGTATTCGCTACCATCTCACGAATACCTCCACGTATTCGCTACCATCTCATCTCATAAACAACTTTGTCTCACACTGAGACCCATCTCGTTGCCATGACTCAACAGTCATGCAACCATCTTATCACCCGGACTCAACAGTCCCAACAACCAAACCATAACCAAACCAATAACCTTAACCAATAACCTTCCCAATAACCATCCCAACTAATCATGGCAGTTTAGCCATGTGCTCGTGACCGTAAGCTCGGCTATCATGATAGTTTTAGACTCTGCAGAGTTTGCACCTCTTTACCCACAAGTTTGTGATTTCGTCACCCGTCGGTGACTGCAGAACCTCCATTATACCAGTACACATCCATCGGTGTATGGTCAAGAGATCACAAAATAGCCTTTACAAAGGGGTTACTAGATGTATGGACTCACTAAGGTTTCACCGGCAGGCTAGAATCTCCAATTCTCCCACCCACGGGCCCTCATGTGCCATGCAGTTCCCAGGGCAGTCCTCACTCGACTCCCATTCCCCGCGTCTTCCACAGTCCATAACACTCTAGCAACTTACCTAGTTACTCAGCTAAGCCGCACCCATACTTGGCCTTGTGGTGGCACTGTTATCCTGGCATGTGCATGCATGAACCGGTCCTTAGATCTATGGCAAGTAAACCACCATCTCATGCTACCTCATTCACAAACCCAGTCTTGCCTAGATCTCCCTCCGATCCATGTCCATTATTAACATCAGTTTCTCATTATCATTACGAGTGCTGTTAGCTAGACACATCTATCTCGCTTCCCAATCCCATAGACTCAGCGAAGCATAAAGCAAAAACCATACCCGACTCATAACTTCCCAGGCGACAAGGGTGGTTTAACCAAAACAAGTAAACTCCTATAAAAGGGCTTCCCATCATGTTTGACTCAGCACACACACCTTTTCACAAAAACAAAACAGTTTTACCCAAAACATAGGATCAATATGGTCAAGGAGCACTTGCCTTGTTTTTGCGGTTCTGGTTGCTCTTGAATCTCAAAACCTGGTTGCTGCAGCTCGTCGTAGACAGCTCCCTGAGCTTGTTCTGCTAGGTAGGATCACGTGCATACAAGTTTCACAGCAATCAATATCATGCACAAACCTTAATCTAGATGCGATGATGCATATGCATGCTATCATATGATTTTTATTAGATTGGTGTGTTCTTGCATGGCTTGCATGGACAGAGGTGTTCGGATCAAAGGTGGACGTGGCAAAGATCTTGTCTTTAGATCAATCTGATCATCAAGTGATCTGTCCACGAAAAGGCTTCTGTTCGAAAGGAATCAAAGAACAGATGCATGGAAAATACAACGATATCGTAGGGTGGTATTGGGGCCTACCTTACGTTCCTCCCAGTCTTTGAGGTCCTCCTCAGACCGGTGGGCTTTCCTCCAGCGATCTTCCTCGCTGCGCTCCAGCGATGGTTTACTCGGTGAGTTAGGGCTAGGGCTCTAAGTCGTCGGCTCAGGAGTTGGAAAAGAAGTTTGTGGTTTCGGCCAGAGGTTTTGGGTTCTATTTATAATCGGGAAGGGAAGAGTCCTAATCTGATTGTATCCCGAATAAGAGTCTTATTCAGATCGTCGTTGGATCCTATCATCGTATCTTTAGTTGATTTGGTGCAGTAACATTGTGGAATTCAGATCGGTTTCCTTTATGTACCGGTATTCTTACGCGTACAGCTGCTCCAGAACTCGTTACCCTCGTGGTGATGAGCTCCGGAGGCTCCACGTGTCCTTCCGGGGCCTGGTATCTCCTTTTTCCGCAGAGACGAGCTCCGGTTGTGCCGCGTGTCAATCAACCGAGACCTCCCCCTCCTTTGGAGGTGAGCTCCGCGCACGCCACGTGTTGGCGCCGGTCTTTCCTCTCTTCTTTCTTCAGGGACATGCCCCGAGGTCGACACGTGTCCAGCAGCGACAGACCTCCCGGAGATAAGCTCCGGTGATGACGCGTGTCCAATAGAACAGGACCTCTCGGAGGTGGGCTCCGAGATCGACACGTATCCCGCGTGACTGGTCCTCTGATTTCTGCGAGGACTAGCTCCGAGGATGACACGTGTCCTGCGGAAATGCCTTTGCTTCTTCCGCAGAGGCTAGCTCCGTGGGCAAACACGTGTCCCACAGGATCGGACCTCTCCCCTTTGCGGAGACGAGCCCCGAACCTGCCACGTAGCTATTTTAGCGGCGGACCTCTCCCCACCTTGCAGGGACGAGCTCCGAACACGCCACGTGGCCAGCGGCCGCGGTAAGTTGTCTTCGGCGCTTTCTGAGAGCTGGGTTCGGCTCTTATTGGCTATCCTTTTGATATTTTTCTCTGTTCCTTCTTTTCTTAAAATGTTTCCTTTTCATAAAGCATGAACATATGCTGACACCCGAGATGAGGGTGTCACAAATCTACCCTCCTTAAATTGAATCTCGCCCTCGAGATTCGTTAGTGGAAATAGATGGGAAATTCTGCCTTGATATCCTCTTCTCGCTCCCATGTGGCTTCAGCTTCGGTGTGATGGCTCCATTGTACCTTGCACCATCGAATTACTTTGTTTCTGGTGACCCTTTCCTTCACGTCCAAGATTCGGACAGGGTGTTCCGCATAAGTCAGGTCCTTTTGAAGTTCAAGCTCTCCCATTGATACTTGTTCTTCTGGTGCTCTCAAGCACTTCTTGAGCTGGGATACATGAAACACGTCATGTACGTCGGAGAGGTGGGTTGGGAGCTCTAGTTGATAGGCTACTTCTCCTCGCTTATTCAGAATCTTAAATGGTCCAATGTAGCGAGGTGCTAGCTTGCCTTTGACGTTGAAATGTCATTGGCCTCGGATAGGCGACACCTTAAGGTATACGAAGTCTCCTACTTCGAAAGTCAACTTCCTTCACCTATTGTCCGCATAGCCTTTCTGTCATGACTGAGCAGCCTTTAAGTTCTCCCGT
Organism: Neostapfia colusana; assembly: GCA_030760725.1. NCBI lineage: Eukaryota > Viridiplantae > Streptophyta > Magnoliopsida > Poales > Poaceae > Neostapfia > Neostapfia colusana. Next base: position 28,761,336 of record JASWHV010000005.1, on the reverse strand, counting down.
ACTGTTTGGACTTGCTCTTCGGCTTCTTGTAGCACTTCGGGTCCAAACACCTGGTTCTCTCCGGTCTCATTCCAGAACAGTGGCGTTCTACACCGTCTACCATATAAGGCTTCGAAAGGCGACATTTTCAAGCTAGCTTGATAGCTGTTGTTATAGGAGAATTCGGCATACGGTAAACTCCTATCCCAACTACGCCCACATTTTAAGGCGCAAGCTCTCAACATGTCTTCCAGAATTTGGTTTGTCCTTTCGGTTTGCCCATCAGTTTGTGGGTGATAGGCGGAGCTAAAATCCAGTCGTGTACCCATGGCTTTCTGCAGCTTCCTCCAGGATCTAGTGGTAAACTGAGAACCTCGATCTGAGCCTATCCTCTTCGGGACTCCATGACGGCACACGATCTTTTCCATGTACAACTCTGCCAATTATGCAACGTTGTAACTGGTCTTTACAGGGAGAAAATGGGCGGTTTTTGTCAATCGGTCCACAATGACCCAGATGGAGTCGTATCCCGACTGAGTATGTGGCTATCCGACGATGAAATCCATACTGATGTCCTCCCACTTCCATTCGGGTATTTTCAAAGGTTGCAACAATCCAGCGGGTCTTTGATGTTCGGCCTTCACCCGTTGGCATGTGTCACATAGGGCAACGTATTCAGCTATATCCCGCTTCATACCATCCCACCAATAACAAGTTTTCAAGTCCTTGTACATTTTGGTGCTTCCGGGATGTATGGAATAGGGGGAATCATGTGCCTCATTCAATATCATGTCGCGGAGGTGTCTTATGTTTGGCACACAAATCCTTTTTCCTAGCCAAAGCATACCCTTTTCATCCTCCTTGAAATCCTTCTCTATTCCTTGTCGGATTCTTTCCTTGATCTCCTTGATCTCCTCGTCCGTTGCTTGGCCCTTTCTTATTTCTTGTTCCAATGAGGAGTGGATCTCTATTATTTCCATGTTATTCAAGAATCCGAGGTGTAACCGTTCGAACTCCTTTCGTAGCTCGGGTGGTAGCTCCCGAACCGTGAGTTGGTGACATGCTCCCTTTCTGCTCAATGCATCAGCTACTACATTGGCCTTCCCCGGGTGGTAGTTGATTCCAACATCATAATCCTTGATAAGCTCTAACCATTGACGTTGCCTCAAATTCAAGTCCGTTTGTGTGAATATGTACTTGAGGCTTTTATGATCCGTATTGATCTCACATCGATGGCCAAGGATATAATGTCTCCAAATCTTCAATGCATGCACTACTGCTGCTAACTCCAAGTCATGTGTAGGATAGTTAAGCTCGTGCTTCTTTAATTGCCGTGAGGCATAGGCTACCACTTGTCCTTCCTGCATGAGCACACATCCGAGTCCCTGTCTGGATGCGTCACAATATATGTCAAAGCTGTTGCTTACATCTGGCAATACCAGAGCGGGTGCTGTGGTTAGCCTTCTCTTGAGTTCCTCAAAACATTCTTGGCAGGCTGGTGTCCATTGAAAGACCTTTCCCTTCATTAGCAACTCCGTCATAGGTTTTGCTATTTTAGAGAAGTCTTTAATGAAGTGTTGATAGTATCCTGCCACTCCCAAGGAAACTCCAAATATCCCTCACGCTCTTCGGTTGGTCCCACTTCAGAACATCTCTCACCTTTCCAGGATCAACCGATACTCCTTCCTTGGAGATAATGTGGCCTAGGAAATATATTTCCTTTAGCCAAAATTGACACTTGTTGATCTTGGCATACAATTGATGCTCACGCAACTTCTGCAGGGTCAATCTCAGATGTTCTTCATGCTCCTCCTCACTCTTTGAATACACCATAATGTCGTCGATGAAAACCACGACGAACTTGTCCAAGTACTCCATGAAAACCTTGTTCACAAGGTACATGAAGTATGCGGTTGCCTTTGTCAACCCAAACGACATAACGGTATATTCATACGAATCATACCGTGTCCGACAACACCGTCTTAGGTATATTGGAGGGCTTAATCTTCAGGTGGAAATATCCCGACTGAAGATCAATCTTGGAGAACACTCGGGCTCCTTTCATTTGGTCGAACAGGTCCTCTATACGGGGCAGAGGGTATTTGTTCTTGATGGTTACCTCGTTGAGAGACCTATAATCCACGCACATCCTTTGGGTTCCATCCTTCTTGTCTACAAAGAGCACCGGAGCTCCCCATGGTGACGAGCTTGGACGGATAAAACCCATTTCCAACTGTTCTTGAATCTGCTTCTTGAGTTCAACTAGCTCGTTGATGGGCATCCTATATGGTCTCTTGGCTTTGGGTGCAGTTCCGGGTACCAACTCTATGGCAAACTCAATGTCCCAGTCAGGTGGCATACCTGGAAGCTCTTCTGGGAACACGTCCGAAAACTCTCGAACCACCGGAATACTGTCCAATGCTACTCCTTCAATGTGGCTCAGATTTGCACCTCCAGTGGTTTGCTGGGCTGACTCAAACTCGACACGAATACCATGCTCGTTTGTCAACTGCACGCTCCTTTCAGCACATTGGATTACTCCGTTGTGCTTGGTTAGCCAATCCATTCCGAGTATGATGTCAATCCCTTGGGAGTCCAAGACAATAAGGTTGGCAAGGAAGTCTACCCCCCTTATTTTAACGCTTACTTTCGGACATACTATATTAGTCCTCATTTCTCCTCCGGGAGAATTAACTAACATAGCACATTCTAAGTGGGATACAGGTAGATGATGTTTGTCAACATATTTGGATGATATGAAGGAATGCGATGCTCCAGAATCAAATAAGATGGTGGCTGGGTTGGAGTTGGCAAAGAACATACCAATTACGACGTCCTCAGCCTGTTGTGCTTCCTCGGCTGTGACATGGTTCACGTGGCCGCGAGCATAGTTCTGCTGTCCACGGTTCCCTTGATTGTCTCCTCTGTTCGGTCGCGGGTTCTCCTTGGGCACGTTACCTTGCTGTCCAGGGCCTCTCCTCGGGCACTGGTTCGCGAAGTGGCCTACCTCCCCGCATGCAAAGCATGCCCTGTTGCCTATGGCAGCAGGTGCGTTGGGGTGGGATTTTTGAACAGGGGTTCCATTGTTAGGTCGGGGCGCAGGAGGCATGGGCACACGAGGTGCCGGTGCAACAAATTGTTGCTGTGGTTGCTGACCAGGGCGGTACGCAGGAGTGGTCGATCCATACTGCAGTGCAAGGGGCATGTATCTAGGTCGTACGTTGCTCCCTTGGGGCTGGTATGGCATCTTCCTTTTGCACTCTCGCTCGATCTCTCGGATCTTGTTTTCAACTACTATGGCTTTGTCAACCAGCTTCTGGAAGCTTACGTAGTCACTGTTGAGGAGCTGAACCTGGATCTCATTGTTCAACCCTCTCATGAACAGGTACTGCTTCCTCTGATCTGAGTTGACGTCTTCGAGGGCATACCGGGACAGTTGTATGAACTTGTTAAGATACTCATTCACACTTTTCTGTCCTTGGCGGAGACCTTCGAACTCCTGCCTTTTGAGCATCATTACACCAGCAGGGATGTAGTGAGAGCGGAAACTTTCCTTGAACTCAGTCCAAGTGATTGTCTACGGTTTGGCATGGGCGTTGCTCAAGGCATCCCACCAGTCAGCAGCGGCTCCCATAAGTTGGTGCGACGCGAAGAGAACTTTCTCTCTGTCATTGCCCTGAACAATGGCAAGCTTTTTCTCCACTGATTTTAACCAATCATCGGCCTCCATGGGATCACTAGCTTGAGCAAAGGTGGGTGGTCGAGTCCTCATGAACTCTCCCAACCTGTTATGAGCTGGCGGTGGTGGTGGCGGCGGTGCCGGAACGGGGTTTTGGTTGTTCTGCAACTGACCCAAAGTTTGGATCATGGTTTGCATAAGCTGGTTTTGCATGGCCATCAACCTTTCTAGATGGTTTTCGCCGGCTCCTGGGTTAGCAGGAACTTCATCATGGTCATCCTCCTGGACGTTCCTTCGGCCAGCGTTTCCTCTCGCCATCTGTGAGAGAGATCGAAATAGAATAGGGTGTTAGAAGGTTAGGTAGATTACCTCCAACTATATGCATCAAGGTGAGTTGGACTATGTATATATTAGCCCATATGAGGATGTGAGCAAGTGCCGAGACATCTCACATCTCTTTCTTCTTACGTGTGGATATGGACAATATTTTGAGACGTCCCCCAACTCACACTAAGCAAACAATCACAAATAATCATCACAAGGGCCCACACAACTCCTATTCAAGGATGGTTTCCTATGTAAAGGTGGGTTTAAAGGCCAATCTAAGCTATTCACTGAGGGGGCCCGATCCCGATCACGAGGTCGTGCCGCCTTGCCCGGGGATCGCATTGGGTGGTGCCGTGTTATGCGGCACCCAACAGCACACATATAAGGAACACAGTATTACATAAATCAAAAGCGGAAGCTTACAATTATTCTTTTTAAATAATTTACATAAAATAGCTACAGCGGAAGTCTATAAACAGCTCACGATGAATATCTAAGAAGCACTCGAGAAGAGGTCCAGCCCGCGGACTCCTCCCGCTAGCAACACGAAGACATGTCAGCGGCTAGGTTCTCCAAGTGTGACATGACTCGGAAGTTTCCGAGTCTCACCGGACAACCCTCTTTATAGCGTCGATGCTTACCTGCAAAACCACTTATATAGCAAGAGTGAGCACAAGGCTCAGCAAGACTTAACCGTCTTTCCTAAGACATGAAACTCTACATGAAAGTAACCTAAGACTTAAGCCTGTCATTTGCCAAAAGACTCACCTACGAGTTCATCCTTAACTTTCAGATTTTAGCCATACTAGTAGTGACCTTGCGATCAGCAACATTGGAACTCCACAATCAAACAAGAAACGCTTCATTCCAATGTTACTTGCCCCAAGGTAGAAATTAACTTTAGTTAGCTCTATCTCTACTTCAAACATGGTTTTCATGCAACTTAACCTAATCATAGCAGCAATTATACTTTTGCAAACTGTTTCCACACATGTTGATTAATTACGTCACAACATGGGAGCAAGCGGTACTCATTAACCGCGAGGGACGGTGATTCGAATCAAACACTACCCGGATAACTCGACACATACGCCCACCTCTGAAGACCCAACTCTGGCGTCCTTCATTACGTCGTATGTGGCAACCTTTCTCAGGACACTAGACTGTAGAACCGGTCGCGCCGTCTCGGGCTCATAGGTCTAACGAGACGATCCTCTACAATCCAGTGAACCTGGTACATCAGTTTCCTGGTTCCCATATATCAGTAAGCATCCGGTACACAACTCAATACTTGCTCCTGGACGCGGCATACGCATCGGTCCTTAACCGACACAGGCAGAGCTACTCGACCAAGACCTCGTCTTGTCGCAGCCTAACCCCTCTGCCCGGTCTCATCTTTAGAAATGTAAACTTTAGTTTGCTTCCTTTCCCAACCACACTTATGATATTCTAAACTATAGCTCGCGAGCAGTTTCCAACTACTCGTCTTCTACCGGCTGTCCTAGCCTATTTAGCACGGCCTTATTCTACAGAGATGACACCCTTATACCCTTGACCTCAGGGTTCATTTTTGGTTATGCAAGTGGGGTATAAAACAACCTTGACCTAATGCACATACAAACTAAGACCAATAATAGTGAACAACGGAAACTTTTAAAAAACAACTTAAATGCAAACCGGGGCTTGCCTTGGTTTTGCAGGTGTCTAAAGTCAGATAAGATGAAGTTAGTTGCTGATGATGACTTGAAGCTGAATCACTGCCTTCTTGCTTCTTGCTTCAAGCTCAACTCCTCCTTCTTCACTTTCCACGTCTAATCACTACACGTTATAAATATGTATATATGTTTAATTATAAAACTTTTTTCTAACAAGTTCTAAAGACAAGTTTGAAACTGGAACTTTGTTTAAGAATTTAAAATGAAACTGGTGCTAGTGGTTTGGGTTTGTGTCTAAGCACTATCATCAAGTGAGAAGTGGGGTTCATCACTTGGGTGGGGATTAACTAATGATTGAACATAACACTAATGATCCAGGGCCCCAATGGAGCTGGAAATTTTCTTGGGAGTCCCTTGTCACAAGAAAGTCCTCTGGACAAAAATTTAAAACATTTCACTGAGTGGATCACCCAGAACAATTCCCTAAGCATTTAGGCAAAAAGGAATTAATTCTGATTAAATTTGCACTTTCATGCAAATTCAAGTGAACTATAATTTCATACATAGCTCAGGGAGTATGCATGAATTTTCCTAGGATTTTTGGAGCTACGGAATGGCCAGAACTGAATTTCCAAGTTTTGGAAATTTCCTGAAAATGTTTCGGTATTCATTTGAATACAGAAGCTTGAAATTGGAATTATCCTAACTAATCAACTCCAAATGAGCTGAAACTTTTACAGGAGTCTCCTAATATCCTGAAGAATATCCTGGAAAAATTTGGGGAATTTTGGATGAACCAAACTCCCTCTAAAATTCTTTTTCTGAAAAGCTTTAAAGAATTTTCCAGAATTTTCTATTGGTTTTCATGCAAATTGGGTTGCATATTTGGATAGAGCATTTAATCCTGAATCCAACCCAATTTGAATCACTAAATTTGGAGCTCTCTAGCAAAAGTTATGCAGATCCAAATTTTGAGCCAAATCTGGAATTCAAATTTATTCGGGAAAAGTTCAAACTCTGCCTGTGGGCCACAGGGCCACGTGTCGACCGCTGGAACACGAGCCACACGGGGCCACAGACCTTTTCCCGCGCCACCACACTGGATCCGGGGCCGCAGCGGATCGAAGATTTAAAATATCGCCACTGACAGGTGGGACCGGCCGGTCGTCTTCAACCTCGGCCTGTCCTCCTTTTCCCACGCCGCCCCCTCGCCGGAGACTCGTCGGAGCTCACCGGAGTCGGCTTCCCGACCGTCTCCCGGCCTGCTAATCGCCTCCTGGGGGTTTTCACCCACGAGGAATTCAACGGTGCGGTGCATTCGGGCTGCCGGCGACCGGAAACCGGTCGGCGACGTGCGCACACCTCGGTGAGGCTTCGGCACCGTGGCCCGAGCACACTAGCCCGCCAAAAGCTCGGGAAATTTGCTCTACAGAACCAGTGAAGGTCAGGAAACCTCGGCATGGCCTCGAACTGGCAAGGGAATGACGGCAAGTGGGGGTTCACCATACGCCCGAGGGTCCCCGCCATGATCACCGCCCGGAAACTTCAAAATGATCTGCTAATATGGGGTTTCAAGCCAGGATTGGGGAGGGGATCGGGTCGTCCTCGAGTCTAGGTCCTTTGAGCACAGTTTAGTGACCTAAAGACAAGAAAGGAGTGAGAATTTGGAGAATTCATACCAGAACGTCGCCCGGTGGCCGCCGGTGAAGTTTTTCCGAATTCTTGCTCGGTGGTTCACGGCTTGCCTTGTGGTTTGGGTGGAAGCAGCAGGGATCGCTGGCGCGTCCGGGGATGTCCTTGCTTGGCCGTGAAAGGCGCTAGACTCCACTGTCCACGGGAGCGACGATCTGCTGTGCAGTTCGGTTGCCGCGGAAATGAGCTTTGCTAGGGAAGGGAGGCCGGAACCGGACTGCTCTTGAGCTGAGGGAGTGGAGGACGATCAGGCCTTGCTGTTTTGCGGCTCAGAAGTTGCTGTGCGCTGGTTTGGCATGCACCTCCGGTCAGACCCGAAGCGGCGGCGAGCTCAGGGTTTATCGGGCGCGAGGAGGGGAAAAGAAACACCGTTGGCTCGGTTCAGAGGAAAAATATCACGCCGAGGTAGGGAGGGAGGCGGTAAACTGGTCGCCAGCGCGCGAACGAGGGTGAGGCGGTGACCTCGGTGGCGCCCCGGTGTCGTTCGGAGGAAGGTCTTGGCCGCTCGTGGGAAACAGCAAGATTGCTTCGAGGGTAAGTTTGAATGTCACTATGACATGTGGGGCCCACCCCCTTTCTTATCCCCAAAACTTTCACAAATACCTCCAAATCTTGGCACATGGAAAATTCAGCTATGAAGAGCTTAAATTCAAAGGCCAATTGGAAATTTGGAAATTTTTACTTCAGTTTCAAATTCGAATTCAAATTTCAATGACAATTCACAAGTAGCTTTGATACACATATCAAAGAACCTCCAAATTTGCTCAAAAATTGCCTTCTTCATAATTTGAAACTGGGGAGTTGAATATGCCCTCTGATCTATGAGTTGGTCATTGCAAATACAACTTCTTTTTAAACATCAGTTTGCATTTTCCTCTTTGGAGATGGCCCCTCCTCTTTTTGGAAGTGACCCTCTTAATTCAAACTGAATTCAAAGTTTTATTGCTCATGCCAACACTTTCATGATTAAACAAAAGTTTTTGTAAGTCCCATTTCTTGCATATAAACTCAACTTTATTCATAGCTTAAGTTTTCTATTCACAAGTTTTGGGACTTTTACATTCCTCCCCCCTTAAAAAGAATCTTGTCCCGAGATTCATGATTAAGGACAACGTGGAGAGGACAGTTACTCAACATACGCCTCTAACAACTCCGGATGATTGCGTTGCAAATACTCCTCACTTTCCCATGTAGCTTCGTCGGACGTGTGATTTTTCCATAGCACCTTGAAAAATCGCAGCGTCCAATTCCTGGTTTCGCGAGTCTTTTCATCAATTATCCGGGTTGGTCGCTCAATATACGTGAGGTCCGGCTTCAAATTTTCCATGTCTCCAGTGAGAATCTCCGTTGGAACTTTTAAACACTTCCGCAACTGAGATATGTGGAAGACGTTATGAACTCCGGCTAAGGCTGCCGGTAGCTCCAAACGGTATGCCACGGGTCCACACCTTTCAATGATAATGAAGGGACCGATAAAACGTGGAGCTAATTTTCCTTTCACTCCAAATCGGTGAATGCCCTTCATCGGAGATATGCGGAGGTATACGTGGTCCCCAACATGGAAATCCAGAGGACGACGTCTCCTATCCGCATAGCTCTTTTGTCTAGACTGAGCGGCTTTCAGATTTGCTTGAATAAGCCTTACCCGCTCTTCTGCTTCATTTACGAGATCAATCCCGTAAGTTACCCTCTCGCCGGATTCACACCAGTTCAAGGGTGTGCGGCACTTCCGGCCGTAGAGAGCTTCATAAGGCACCATTTTGATACTTGATTGATACCCGTTGTTATATGAGAACTCCGCCAACGGTAAGTGATCATCCCAGCTCTTACCGTGGTGGATGACACATGCTCTCAGCATATCTTCAAGTATTTGATTCACCCTCTCAGTTTGTCCATCGGTTTGAGGGTGATACACAGAGCTTCGAATCAATTTAGTTCCCAAGGATGTGTGTAGCTGTTCCCAGAAACAGGATACGAACAGCGATCCTCTGTCGGAGACAATGGTACGGGGAACTCCGTGCAGGCATAAGATTCGTGCTATGTATAACTCCGCATACTGCTTGGCGCTGTAATTGGTATGCACCGGAATGAAACGTGCCGATTTGGTTAATCGATCAACGATTACCCAAATCGAGTCATGGTGGTGGGAGGTCATCGGCAATCCAACGATGAAATCCATACTCAAGTCTTCCCACTTCCATGCCGGTATTTGTAGCGGTTGCAGCAGGCCCGACTTCTTTACATGGTCGGCCTTAACTCTTCGACACGTATCACATTCTGATACGTATTTAGCAACTTCTCTCTTCATCCGGGTCCACCAAAATTTAGTCCTCAATTCTTGGTACATCTTGTTGCTGCCCGGATGAATAGAAAATTTGGATAAGTGAGCCTCATCCAAAATTTTCTTCCGCAGACTCATATCACGGGGTACGACTATCCGATCCTTGAACCATAGAGTGTCTTCATCATCTAACCGGAAACAATTCATTTCCCCGTTCTTCAATCTCCTTCTGATATGAGCCATGCCCTTGTCTTTCTTTTGAGCTGCCATAACCTCCTCTTTTATTGTGGGTATGAGGGCTAGGTTATGCAGAGCTCCAAATGGAACCAAGTAAAGACTTGGTTCTTCCTCTTCTATCGGCGTGATGGTTAGGTTATGAATATGAGACTTCCGGCTGAGTGCATCGGCAACCACATTTGCCTTGCCCGGATGATAATGAATTTCAATCTCATAGTCCTTGATCAGCTCCAACCATCGCCGTTGCCGCATATTCAACTACTTTTGAGTGAATATGTACTTCAAACTTTTGTGGTCGGTGTAGAGATGAACCAGATTTCCCAATAGGTAATGTCTCCACATCTTCAAAGCTAGTACCACGGCAGCAAGCTCGAGATCATGAGTTGGATAATGTTGCTCATGATTCCGTAATTGCCGTGATCCATATGCGACCACACGTCCTCCTTGCATGAGTACACAACCAAGCCCGACGCCGGATGCATCACAATAAACATTAAAAGGCTTGGTTGTATCCGGTTGAGCTAGAACCGGGGCTGTTGTGAGGTGTTTTACCAACGCTTGAAAAGCTTCCTCACATGGCTTGCTCCAATCATACTTGATGCCTTTCTTCAGTAGCTCCGTCATAGGTTTGGAGATTTTTGAGAAGCTCGGGATGAACCTCCGATAATATCCCGCCAAACCCAAGAAGCTACGAACTTCATGGACTGATGTTGGAGACTTCCACTTCAGCACTTGTTCAATCTTGCTTGGATCAACAGCAATGCCTTCTGCTGAAATAATGTGCCCAAGAAATGGCACTTGGTTGATCCAGAATTCACATTTACTAAACTTTGCATAGAGCTTGTGATCTCGCAGTCGTTGGAGCACAATATGCAAATGTTTAGCGTGTTCCTCTTCAGATTTGGAATAGACCAAAATGTCGTCGATGAATACCACGACGAACTGATCCAGCTGGGCATGAACACCGAGTTCATAAGGTACATAAAGTGAGCCGGAGCATTGGTCAACCCAAATGACATGACAAGATATTCATAGAGTCCATATCTTGTCGAGAATGCTGTTTTTGGGACATCTTCCGCTCGAATCTTGATTTGATGATATCCCGAACTTAAGTCCATCTTGGAGAAGACTTTAGCACCCACTAGTTGATCGAAGAGGATATCAATTCTTGGTAGTGGATACTTGTTCTTTATGGTCACAGCATTTAAAGGACGATAGTCGACGCATAGCCTCAGCGTCTCATCCTTCTTCTTCACAAACAAAGCTGAGCAACCCCATGGTGATGAACTTGGACGAATAAACCCCTTGTCCATCAGATCCTTGAGTTGCTCCTTCAATTCTGCTAACTCACTCGGAGCCATTTTGTAGGGTCTCCGAGAGATCGGCGTGGTTCCCGGTATCAACTCTATTTTGAATTCCACCTCGCGCTCAGGTGGTAAGCCTGGAAGATCTTTGGGAAACACGTCCGGATATTCACGGACCACCGGAATGTCTTCTAACTTGCACACCTCGGCATTACATACTTCCGGGTCTTTGGAAACCGCTTCGCCGAGATACAATGTTTGACGTCCGTGAAGTGGAGAGTCCAAGTGAACACTCCTGTTCTCGATGTCCAGAACAGCCTTATGGAAGGTCAACCATGATATTCCCAATATGGCATTGATTCCTTGGTCTTCGAGAATGATGAGGGTGGTAGGATAAATTTTTCCACCCAGGCAAAGTGGTGCTCGAGAGACGACTTCATTAGTTAAGATGTCTCCACCTGGCGAATGAATAAGGTAAGAACCTTTTGTGACAGTTGTGGAGATCTGATCCCGGATTACCGTTGCCCGGCTAATGAAGTTATGTGTTGCACCATAGTCGAATAAAATGACAACCGGCTTGTCATTTAAGGTGAACCTGCCAGCCAGAACAGGTCCTCCCTTTGGCAGATCATCGACTGACACATAATTAACCGTCCCCACTTTTTCCATAGCATTTCTTGGCTGTCCAAGATCACTTTTTGAAACTGGACCCGTAGACATAGCGTTGCTGCTTGGTTCAGTCGCTTCATTGACGTTGAGCTCATTGTCAATATAAAGTGGGACAGCACTTGGTTCAGCTGAGAAGTCACCTTGTTCATTTTCAGCCTCTTGAGGGTAATAATATTCTAGTGCACCTTGTGGATACTTAGGTGCATAAGAAATAAGTTGCTGCTGCGGTAGAGGTGAATAAGACCTCTGTGGAGTAGAAGAGTCGTCACACTACCAGAATGATTGCACCTCTTGTGGAATCTCTCGTCCGGAAGGTGAACGGATTATCAACCGATACTTCTGAGGTAGACGATTGTCTTCATCTTGTGATGAGTCCCTCTCCCTCTTTTCTTTGAGGTAAATGTTGGAATAATATTCTTGAGCAATAGCACAGCTCACGAACTCATCAAAATTCTCTTGGCTAACTTGAGCCAATTCACATCGCAGCCTAGCAGTCAGCCCTCGATAAAAATGATAACCCCTCATGGATGGTGATTTCACATAGTCAGGGACATATTGAGCTAAGCGATTGAATTCCTTCGCATACTCAATAACACTCATGTCCCCTTGCTTCAGACTCCAGAACTCATCCGGACTGGGTTGCATTATGCCCGCAGGGATGAAACGAGCACGAAATGCAGCCTGGAACTCCGCCCATATGACACGATGCCCTGCTGGTTGAACAGCAAGGTACTCTGCCCACCATGCTCCAGCAAAGCCGTGAAGCTGTTGAGTGGCATATAGAGTCTTCGAGAATTCGTCACATCGGATCAACCCAAGCTTGGACTCAATGACACGTAACCAGTGATTTGCTTCACAATGGCCAGCCGCCTCAGAGAATACCGGCGGTTGTGTCGCCAAGAAATCCAGATACGTGCTCTGGGTTGGCATGTGACGTTGAGCTTCTCGATCTATGCCTTGCTGAACTAGAGTTTGGAGAGTTTCATTCATCTTTGCCATAATTCCAGCCAATCCGGTTGGCGATGGCTCTTGTGATGAAGTCGAGTCATTCCCACCTCGACTTGAACCTCCAAGTTCCATTTGAGAACGTGTGCGTACCAAACTGCACGAAACAAAATTTTGAGTCAATCAAAATTCTATCTCAGTAGTAAGTAAAGATAAGTAAAACATGAACATGTCATGAACTTTTTGAAAGCATAACCACATTCATGTTTAAACAAATCTTATGTACGCTAAGCTAATCAGCGGGACTACCCTGACCAGCTCACACAAACTCCAAATTTTACTCAAGTTATCAACAGATTCTTGACTTGAGTTCAATACAAAAGTTTTAGTAAACTTCAGTAGCTTTCCAACAAGTACTTATAGGCTTCTTAAATATTTTCCTACAGGAAGTTACGGCTTAAAAACAGAAAGGTCCAGAGAGGTTTTTGCTACTGTCCTGGGTTTGAACAGTTTGCCTTCAACCGGACTTTTCACCAAATTAAATTGTGATTCTGCTCTGGAGGCCTACCAGGAAGTTGTAGAGCACTTGAAAATCTTTCCAGAACTGTATCATAGACCTTGATTGGTTAAATATACACAGAGTTATGCTCTGTCAAAGTCCAGCAAGAATTCCTGCCAGAAACAGAGCACTCTGTTTTTGAAAACTTTGACACCTAGTTATACTCTCATTTGAATCTTAGCTCAAAATAAGAGTTCAATAACTAATATTTGTTTCAAACTTCCAGTTTTAGTTGAAAGTTAGCTCATGAATTATTTCTTAATAGGGAAGAGATTATTAAGTGTAGTATGATGTCGATGCACCGTAAGAACATGTCGGTACTACGTTGCCTCACCAAAACAAAACCCTAAACCGGATTATACCGGCATATCCGTTTTATCAGTGGCACTAAGACGGTCTCTCGCACACGTGTACTACACGGGATACGTACGTGGTTAGTACCTGCAGAAGAACACTCAATAGTGGTGCACTCAAAGGTTGTTTCATTTCAGGCAGTTCCATATTTGAAAGTAAATACAAACGCCCGTATCATTGTCATACGGCCGTCCTTGAGTTAAGCCACGTCTCAAGGCACGTGATCGTGTTTCAACACCACACGACGGGGAACCCGAGTATGTCATGAACGGGTCGTCACGGTTGGGAATGTTATCAACCCAACGAATACCACCTAGTGCCCTGCAGGGCACGCCGATGGCAAGCGCTGCGTATGTCCTCCTGGGCTACTTCCAGACGAACACACTATCGCGTTACTGACCACATGATGGGGTCTCCACTTACTTGCCTAATGCACGCTAGGGATCAGCGTTTCATATGAACTCAGAAACATGAAGAGTCCAAGAGTTTCATATTAACATCTCACACCAAGCTGTGAGTTCTAACCCTGAACCACTTTCCTCGTCAGGGGAGCTAACCGAAATTGATCCGCTTTCGGTGGCGTTCCTTACCATTCTTCCCAGAACGTAGGTGCGTCGTTGCATAATCAAAATTTCAGAATTATAACAAGTTAGCAACGCCACTTTAAGTAACTATACTACTATAGTCCTTATGTGGGCCTAATATCGTTTCCTCACCGTATCCTAAGTTTTTGTCGTAATACGATCCTTATTCCGTGCGCTATTACCAATGCGGCTCTGATACCACGCTGAGAGGGCCCGATCCCGATCACGAGGTCGTGCCGCCTTGCCCGGGGATCGCATTGGGTGGTGCCGTGTTATGCGGCACCCAACAGCACACATATAAGGAACACAGTATTACATAAATCAAAAGCGGAAGCTTACAATTATTCTTTGTAAATAATTTACATAAAATAGATACAGCGGAAGTCTATAAACAGCTCACGATGAATATCTAAGAAGCACTCGAGAAGAGGTCCAGCCCGCGGACTCCTCCCGCTAGCAACACGAAGACATGGCAGCGGCTAGGTTCTCCAAGTGTGACATGACTCGGAAGTTTCCGAGTCTCACCGGACAACCCTCTTTATAGCGTCGATGCTTACCTGCAAAACCACTTATATAGCAAGAGTGAGCACAAGGCTCAGCAAGACTTAACCGTCTTTCCTAAGACATGAAACTCTACATGAAAGTAACCTAAGACTTAAGCCTGTCATTTGCGAAAAGACTCGCCTATGAGTTCATCCTTAACTTTCAGATTTTAGCCATACTAGTAGTGACCTTGCGATCAGCAACATTGGAACTCCACAATCAAACAAGAAACGCTTCATTCCAATGTTACTTGCCCCAAGGTAGAAATTAACTTTAGTTAGCTCTATCTCTACTCAAACATGGTTTTCATGCAACTTAACCTAATCATAGCAGCAATTATACTTTTGCAAACTGTTTCCGCACAATTTGATTAACTACGTCACAACATTGGAGCAAGCGGTACTCATTAACCGCGAGGGACGGTTATTCGAATCAAACACTACCCGGATAACTCGACACATACGCCCGCCTCTGAAGACCCAACTCTGGCGTCCTTCATTACGTCGTATGTGGCAACCTTTCTCAGGACACTAGATTGTAGAACCGGTCGCGCCGTCTCGGGCTCATAGGTCTAACGAGACGATGTGGTATGCCTCTACAATCCAGTGAACCTGGTACATCGGTTTCCTGGTTCCCATATATCAGTAAGCATCCGGTACACAACTCAATACTTGCTCCTGGACACGGCATACGCATTGGTCCTTAACCGACACAGGCAGAGCTACTCGACCAAGACCTCGTCTTGTCGCATCCTAACCCCTCTGCCCGGTCTCATCTTTAGAAATGTAAACTTTAGTTTGCTTCCTTTCCCAACCACACTTATGATATTCTAAACTATAGCTCGCGAGTAGTTTCCAACTACTCGTCTTCTACCGGCTGTCCTAGCCTATTTAGCACGGCCTTATTCTACAGCGATGACACCCTTCTACCCTTGACCTCAGGGTTCATTTTTGGTTATGCAAGTGGGGTATAAAACCACCTTGACCTAATGCACATACAAACTAAGACCAATAGTAGTGAACAACGGAAAACTGTTAAAAACAACTTAAATGCAAACCGGGGCTTGCCTTGGTTTTGCAGGTGTCTAAAGTCAGATAAGATGAATTTAGTTGCTGATGATGACTTGAAGCTGAATCACTGCCTTCTTGCTTCTTGCTTCAAGCTCAACTCCTCCTTCTTCACTTTCCACGTCTAATCACTACACGTTATGAATATGTATATATGTTTAATTATAAAACTTTTTGCTAACAAGTTCTAAAGACAAGTTTGAAACTGGAACTTTGTTTAAGAATTTAAAATGAAACTGGTGCTAGTGGTTTGGGTTTTTGTCTAAGCACTATCATCAAGTGAGAAGTGGGGTTCATCACTTGGGTGGGGATTAACTAATGATTGAACAGAACACTAATGATCCAGGGCCCCAATGGAGCTGGAAATTTTCGTGGGAGTCCCTTGTCACAAGAAAGTCCTCTGGACCAAAATTTAGAACATTTCACTGAGTGGATCACCCAGAACAATTCCCTAAGCATTTAGGCAAAAAGGAATTAATTCTGATTAAATTTGCACTTTCATGCAAATTCAAGTGAACTATAATTTCATACATAGCTCATGGAGTATGCATGAATTTTCCTAGGATTTTTGGAGCTAAGGAATGGCCAGAACTGAATTTCCAAGTTTTGGAAATTTCCTGAAAATGTTTCTGTATTCATTTGAATACAGAAGCTTGAAATTGGAATTATCCTAACTAAATCAACTCCAAATGAGCTGAAACTTTTACAGGAGTCTCCTAATATCCTGAAGATTATCCTGGCAAAATTTGGGGGATTTTGGATGAACCAAACTCCCTCTAAAATTCTTTTGCTGAAAAGTTTAAAGAATTTTCCAGAATTTTCTATTGGTTTCATGCTAATTGGGTTGCATATTTGGATAGAGCATTTCATCCTGAATCCAACCCAATTTGAATCACTAAATTTGGAGCTCTCTAGCAAAAGTTATGCAGATCCAAAGTTTGAGCCAAATCTGGAATTCAAATTTATTCGGGAAAAGTTCAAACTCTGCCTGTGGGCCACAGGGCCACGTGTCGACCGCTGGAACACGAGCCACACGGGGCCACAGACCTTTTCCCGCGCCACCACACCGGATCCGGGGCCGCAGCGGATCGAAGATTTAAAATATCGCCGCTGACAGGTGGGACCGGCCAGTCGTCTTCAACCTCGGCCCGTCCTCCTTTTCCCGCGCCGCCCCCTCGCCGGAGACTCGTCGGAGCTCGCCGGAGTCAGCTTCCCGACCGTCTCCCGGCCTGCTACTCGCCGCCTGGGGGTTTTCAGCCACGAGGAATTCAACGGTGCGGTGCACTCGGGCTGCCGGCGACCGGAAACCAGTCGGCGACGTGCGCACACCTCGGTGAGGCTTCGGCACCGTGGCCCGAGCACACTAGCCCGCCAAAAGCTCGGGAAATTTGCTCTACAGAACCAGTGAAGGTCAGGCAACCTCGGCATGGCCTCGAACTGGCTAGGGAATGGCGGCAAGTGGGGGTTCACCGTACGCCCGAGGGTCCCCGCCATGATCGCCGCCCGGAAACTTCCAAATGATCTGCTAATATGGGGTTTCAAGCCAGGATTGGGGAGGGGATCGGGTCGTCCTCGAGTCTAGGTCCTTTGAGCACAGTTTAGTGACGTAAAGACGAGAAAGGAGTGAGAATTTGGAGAATTCGTACCAGAACGTCGCCCGGTGGCCGCCGGCGATGTTTTTACGAATTCTTGCTTGGTGGTTCACGGCTTGCCTTGTGGTTTGGGTGGAAGCATCAGGGCTCGCTGGCACGTCCGGGGATGTCCTTGCTTGGCCGTGAAAGGCGCTATACTCCGCTGTCCACGGGAGCGACGATCTGCTGTGCAGTTCGGTTGCCGCTGAAACGAGCTTTGCTAGGGAAGGGAGGCTGGAACCGGACTGCTCTTGAGCTGAGGGAGTGGAGGACGATCAGGCCTTGCCGTTTTGCGGCTCAGAAGTTGCTGCGCGCTGGTTTGGCATGCACCTCCGGTCAGACCCGGAGCGGCGGCGAGCTCAGGGTTTATCGGGCGCGAGGAGGGGGAAAAGAAACACCGTTGGCTCGGTTCAGAGGTAAAATATCACGCCGAGGTAGGGAGGGAGGCGGTAAACTGGTCGCCAGCGCGTGAAAGAGGGTGAGGCGGTGGCCTCGGTGGCGCCCCGGTGTCGTTCGGAGGAAGGTCTCGGCCGCTCGAGGGAAACTGCAAGATTGCTTCGAGGGTAAGTTTGAATGTCACTATGACATGTGGGGCCCACCCCCTTTCTTATCCCCAAAACTTTCACAAATACCTCCAAATCTTGGCACATGGCAAATTCAGCTATGATGAGCACAAATTCAAAGGCCAATTGGAAATTTGGAAATTTTTACTTCAGTTTCAAATTCGAATTCAAATTTCAATGACAATTCACAAGTAGCTTTGATACACATATCAAAGCACCTCCAAATTTGCTCAAAATTTGCCTTCTTCATAATTTGAAACTGGGGAGTTGAATATGCCCTCTGATCTATGAGTTGGTCATTGCAAATACATCTTTTTTTAAACATCAGTTTGCATTTTCCTCTTTGGAGATGGCCCCTCCTCTTTTTGGAAGTGACCCTCTTAATTCAAACTGAATTCAAAGTTTTATTGCTCATGCCAACACTTTCATGAGTAAACAAAAGTTTTTGTAAGTCCCATTTCTTGCATATAAACTCAACTTTATTCATAGCTTAAGTTTTCTATTCACAAGTTTTGGGACTTTTACATTCACCCTAAGACGCTTCCTTTGGTCAGCGTAGCTTAGCTACCTATGACTCCTATTTAGGGGTGTAACTTGCTGTTAACCCGTGGCTCTATTATCAATCTAAGGTTTCTATCTAGGCTTGTAACCTACTGTCAACCCGTGGCTCTGATACCAATCTGTGATGCCCTCAATTCTGTGGGAAAACCATGGAACCGAGAACTAATGCATATGTGTGCCCAGGATGTTCATCACACATACACATACGTTCCACAAACTGAATTCAGATTATATATTACCACGAATAACAGAGTTTATTACAATACCTCATGAGTCTTGGACTCATGCTACCAGCGGAAGTCTTTATTCTAAAGCGGAAGCAATTTAGCTAATGCGGAAGCAAATCTAAGCAGAAGTGGCTCCATCTCTACTCCCTCCACAGGCAAGGTTGAGAACAGATCACACGCCATAATGCTCAACTTGGTCTTCATAGTAGGCTTCTCCTGCTGCTGATGATGAAATAATAATGCAAGTTTGAGTACAATGATGTACTCAGCAAGTGCGGGAAAACACATGATATGCAGCTCATAACAAGGTAGGTATAAAAAGGCTCATTTGCAGAAAAGCAAATTTATAAAACCATGATAAAACAGCAACTTAACTTTAGATGAATGTAATCCCAGCATGTATTAAATTACCAATATACCTCCATCGCTTTCCATGCTCATTCTTTCTCACGAATACCTCCTCGTATTTGCTACCATCTCACGAATACCTCCACGTATTCGCTACCATCTCATCTCATAAACAACTTTGTCTCACACCGAGACCCATCTCGTTGCCATGACTCAACAGTCATGCAAGCATCTTATCACCCGGACTCAACAGTCCCAACAACCAAACCATAACCAAACCAATAACACTAACCAATAACCTTCCCAATAACCATCCCAATAACCATCCCAACTAATCATGGCAGTTTAGCCAGGTGCTCGTGACCGTAAGCTCGGCTATCATGATAGTTTTAGACTCTGCAGAGTTTGCACCTCTTTACCCACAAGTTTGTGATTTCGTCACCCGTCGGTGACTGCAGAACCTCCATTATACCAGTACACATCCGTCGGTGTATGGTCAAGAGATCACAAAATAGCCTTTACAAAGGGGTTACTAGATGTATGGACTCACTAAGGTTTCACCGGCAGGCTAGAATCTCCAATTCTCCCACCCACGGGCCCCATCTTGTGCCATGCAGTTCCCAGGGCAGTCCTCACTCGACTCCCATTCCCCGTGCCTTCCACAGTCCATAACACTCTAGCAACTTACCTAATTACTCAGCTAAGCCGCACCCATACTTGGCCTTGTGGTGGCACTGTTATCCTGGCATGTGCATGCATGAACTGGTCCTTAGATCTATGGCAAGTAAACCACCATCTCATGCTACCTCATTCACAAACCCAGTCTTGCCTAGATCTCCCTCCGATCCATGTCCATTATTAACATCAGTTTCTCATTATCATTACGAGTGCAGTTAGCTAGACACATCTATCTCGCTTCCCAATCCCATAGACTCAGCGAGGCATAAAGCAAAAACCATATAACTTCCCAGGCGACAAGGGTGGTTTAACCAAAACTAGTAAACTCCTATAAAAGGGCTTCCCGTCATGTTTGACTCGGCACACACACCTTTTCGCAAAACAAAACAGTTTTACCCAAAACATAGGATCAATATGGTCAAGGATCACTTGCCTTGTTTTTGCGGTTCCGGTTGCTCTTGAATCTCAAAACCTGGTTGCTGCAGCTCGTCGTAGACAGCTCCCTGAGCTTGTTCTGCTAGGTAGGATCACGTGCATACAAGTTTCACAGCAATCAATATCATGCACAAACATTAATCTAGATGCGATGATGCATATGCATGCTATCCTATGATTTTTATTAGATTGGTGTGTTCTTGCATGGCTTGCATGGACAGAGGTGTTCGGATCAAAGGTGGACGTGGCAATGATCTTGTCTTTAGATCAATCTGATCATCAAGTGATCTGTCCACGAAAAGGCTTCTGTTCGAAAGGAACCAAAGAACAGATGCAAGAAAAATACAATGATATCGTAGGGTGGTATTGGGGCCTACCTTACGTTCCTCCCAGTCTTCGAGATCCTCCTCAGACCGCTGGGCTTTCCTCCGGCGATCTTCCTCGCAGCGCTCCGGCGATGGTTTACTCGGCGAGTTAGGGCTAGGGCTCTAAGTCGTCGGCTCAGGAGTTGCAAAAGAAGTTTGTGGTTTCGGCCAGAAGTTTTGGGTTCTATTTATAATCGGGAAGGGAAGAGTACTAATCTGATTGTATCCCGAATAAGAGTCTTATTCAGATCATCGTTGGATCCTATCATCTTATCTTTAGTTGATTTGGTGCGGTAACGTTGTGGAATTCAGATCGGTTTCCTTTACGTACCGGTATTCTTACGCGTACAGCTGCTCCAGAACTCGTTACCCTCACGGTGATGAGCTCCGGAGGCTCCATGTGTCCTTCCGGGGCCTGGTATCTCCTTTTTCCGCAGAGACGAGCTCCGGTTGTGCCGCGTGTCAATCGACCGAGACCTCCCCCTCCTTTGGAGGTGAGCTCCGCGCACGCCACGTGTTGGCGCTGGTCTTTCCTCTCTTCTTTCTTCAGGGACATGCCCCGAGGTCGACACGTGTCCAGCAGCGACAGACCTCCCGGAGATAAGCTCCGGTGACGACGTGTGTCCAATAGAACAGGATCTCTCAGTGGTGGGCTCTAAGATCGACACGTATCCCGCGCGACTGGTCCTCTGATTTCCGTGAGGACTAGCTCCGAGGATGACATGTGTCCTGCGTAAATGCCTTTGCTTCTTCCGCAGAGGCTAGCTCCGAGGGCAACACGTGTCCCACAGGATCGGACCTCTCCCCTTTGTGGAGACGAGTCCCGAACCTGCCACGTAGCTATTTTAGCGGCGGACCTCTCCCCACCTCGCAGGGACGAGCTCCGAACACGCCACGTGGTCAGCGGCCGCTGTAAGTTGTCTTCGGCGCTTTCTGAGAGCTGGGTTCGGCTCTTATTGGCTATCCTTTTGATATTTTTCTCTGTTCCTTCTTTTCTTAAAATGTTTCCTTTTCATAAAGCATGAACATATGCTGACACCCGAGATGAGGGTGTCACATAGGTCACTGAATTGAACTCTTGGTATAGCCGAGATCGACAGGTTTTAGCTGAGTTCTAGCAACGGGGAAGAACGAGGAGGGTTCCTAGTACCTTGCCGTAGCTCTGCAGGGGACGGGGAGGCTGTGATCGGAGCTCTCCGATTGGTTCTGAGCGGCGGAAGAAAGTTTTCCGGCGCTTTGTTCTTGCGGGGAGAAAATGGCGTGGGCTTCGGCTGAGGAGAGGGGGGGAGCCTTAAGAAGGCTGTGAACCGACTTGTGCTGAAGCCCGGAGACCCGAGTGAGAAAGTCTCAGTCGGTTGAATCATCCCAGTGGCTGACATGTGGGTCCCATTTTCATTTTTAACCTCTGAGATTAAATCCTATTCACTGTTGTAAATAGTAGTTCCCACAAAGCCCCTGGTGATTTGAATTATCTACCCTTGAACCATTTGAATTGGTTAGAACTCAAATTGGTTTTGATTTGGATAAATTTCAGCACATGTTCAGTTTGAAATTCAAATAAAGTTTGAATTTGCCCCACTTAGCTCATGTCAAGATCAACTCCAAATGGAGTGAAAATTGGTGTGTGAGCTCACAAAAATGTGCTGAGCAAGAATATGCCTCCCACTTTTGAATTTATAGGATCAAAACAGTTTGAATTTGCATTTGAGTGCAAACTACCCTCTTTCTAGCTATACCCAAAATAATCTCAAAAAGGTTTTGAATTTGGGTGAAACTTGGCATGGACATCCCTAGCAATGTGTAGGAGTTTTCATATGCCCAGCCCTGTATATCACATGTGGGAAATACCACTTCTGCAATATGTGAGTTTGTTCTCTAATGAGCATGTTGATGGTGGTTACTTGCTCTTCAAATGTGTTCATCAACTTGCTTCAAATGAGGTGTGTGTGTGTGTGGTGATGTACACTTCAAACATGTGTCAAAAACTGAGGCCCTTACAGCATCAAGCCTCGACCGCCTCAAGTCGAGCTCCGCCCTAGCCTCCTGAGACCGCTGCCTCAGGAGGTGCCCCCAGCTGAGGAGGAGGTTCCTCTCCCCAGCCAGCACCTCCCGCTTTCGCTCCAAGGGGGCCTGGACCTGCCGGACGCTCGCCTTGGTTGCTCCAAGGCGTCCGCAAGGGGCAGTGGGGCCGCAGAGGCCAAAGCCGTGCCCCCGACCTCCTCCATCACATCGTCATTTGGTGGAGGAGATGCTGGCATCTCGGCGACCGGGATGAGGTGCCGATCTGGAGAAGCGGAAGGGCCTGCAGCTGCTCCTCCCCCCTCAGCACCGGAGAGTCGGACGCCACCAGCCGGCTCCGCCGAGCCCTCAGCAACCGCCGGCTTACGAGCTAGCGAAAGGGGGCAAAAAGGTGCAGCCGCCGCCGCAGGGGTCGATCCCGCCGGCATAGAAGAAGCCTACGCCGACTTGGGGGCCGGCGAAGCCGCCGCAGCTTCCGTTCGCTGCGGCACAGGTCCTCCACCAGCCAGAGATGGCAGGGGAACAGACTCGCCCCCGGCAGCCAATGAGTCCCTGCCAACATGGGAAGCTCTCAGGCTAATAAAAAGACAAAAGAACACTAGTTCTAAAACCCGTAAAGAACAACACTTACCGAGGGACGCGAGCGCTCCAACGGGTATGGAGCCCCGGCTTCCGAGCCGGGATAGAACCATCGGAGCTGCCCGCCGCCGCCTGCGCCGCAGGTACCCGGACCAGCGGAGTAGGAGGCACACCCGGAGCCCCCCTAGGAGGCGGAGCAGTAGGGCCCCCGTCGGCGGCACCTCTAGCGCTACTCACCGACCCAGCTCCTGAGGCCCGGGGCACCTGCACCTCCGGATGAGCCCCAGCGCTGCTCCTTCCGGTGCCACCGCCTGCCGAACCTGCAGCCGGGACGCTCGCTGGCCGGGGCGTCTGAGCCCTTGGCTCACCCCCGGGCATCGCCCCACCGGCGTCCCTCCTCAAAGCTCCTCCACTTGAGGAAGGAAGGAGAGACGCCCGGAGCTCCTCGGACCACTGCTGTCCGAGAGGAGCCCCATCGGAGCGGAAGACCCGAGGCCTCTTGGGATCGCCGCCCGATGAACCAGCGCCTCCTGAAGATGGGCGCAAGGGCACCCCGGTCCCCTGGATTGGCACAAACGGCACCCTCGGAGGGGACCGGGCACGCTTCTTCTCCGACTGCCCGGAGGCTGGCTCCTTCCCCTTGTCGACGGTCCGAGCTCCATCGCCCCTCGGTGCGGGTTGGGCAGCAGCCAACGCCTCGCGCTCCGCTCCGGAGCGCTCGACCCCGGGGATCGAGATCCCCCGGAAGGCATCCCTAACCTGACGCACGGTGATCTCAATGTCGTCCAGGTTCTGCATCTTCCGCAGCAACTCCGCCCTCCACTGCGGCTCCAAGAAAAGGGGAGTGCAGGAGGCCAGGAAAGTGAGGTCGCTGCCGCTGATGAAGTCGCCACTCACCCTTCCCACCATCTCTTACAACATCTCCTCAGATGGGTCGGATCCGAGACCCGTCTCCAATCTGGTGCAGTCGTGCTCGCGGGTGTAGTACCACACCGGGCGGCTGCGCTGTTGCAAGGGCGCAATGCAGCGTGACAGGAAGTCTATCAGCACCATCAGGGACATCAGCCCCTCGTTGGCCAGAAACCGGATCCGCTCCAGGACCGGCGCGTACTCCAGCTCCAGCTCCGGGATCTTCTCCCAGAAGCGACGCTCGGTGGTCGGGCTGGCAGTTGGCAGCTGAAGGAGATCATGCTCGTCGGTCTGCACGATCACCCAGTTCTCCCTCCAGTTTTCCCACCTCGCCGCGCCGAAGGGTAGAAGGTACCCAGAGACCTTCGGATCCTTGCAGCGATGCTGGAAGTAGTACGCCCCCAGCTGATTCTTCGAGCCGCGCCCAGTCGTCCGCAGCACGAAGAAGTAGCGGAAGAGCGTCGCTGAAGCGCGCACTCCCATGAACATCTCGCAGAAGTGCACGAAGATGGCGGCCATCGCAAAGGAGTTGAGGCAGAGGTGATGAAGCTGGAGACCATACGTCTCCAGCAGCGTCACGAAGAAGGAAGAGATTGGCGGGATGAACCCCGCCATGGCGTAGTCGGTGAAGAAAACAATTTCCCCCTGTCCAGACACAAGGGAGAGATCCCCGCCGGAGCCAGTGCTTTTGCTCCTCCGCGTGCCAACCCAGCAGCTTGCGTACTACCCCAAGCTCGGCCGGCAGGGTGGGACGCGGCAGAGGCATGTTGGAATCCATTGCCGACGGAAGCTCAAGAACTTGGAAGACAAGGGTGCAAGAGCTCGAAGGAACAAGGAAGGTTCAAGCATAGGGAAGTGCGAAGGGAAGCCGCGATGCGGGTAAGATCCCCTTTTAAACTTCCCAGGCGCGATTCAAAGCAATTCGAAACTCTTCGAATATGCTGCTTGTGGCAACCGCTTCAGCTCCAAGACAAGCGTTGATGACAAGTGGACCCGAGCCGTCCAGCAGAAGCGGTGGGCCAAGAAGTCAGTCTCCCAGGAAGTTGATCCAACGGGACGGTTCAGTGGTCCCTGAAAAGACGCTGCGACGTGCAGAAGTGGCAGCCTTGGGAACCGCCGCAGTAAAAGCAGCCATCAAGCAGGGCTCACGCTCCCACGATCGCACGACTGTTCGTACTCCAACGACGGTCAAAGAGGGTCTTCAAGAAGGTGCGCGAAGTAGAAGAGACGGGGGCCTCACCTCGGGCTCGCCATCTCCCCCGAGATGGGCCCGGGGGCCACTGTCGGTACCCTCAATATGAGGTACCCCCGCGCACAGGAGAAACTGCCTAAGGACCTCGCCCCTCTCCGCGGGGAGAGCACCGAGGGTGCCACGTGTCCCGCGGGGCCGGACCTCCCTCTCCTCAGAGGAAAGCTCCGGGCCTGCCACGTGGCCAACGGAGCCGGACCTCCCCCCTCCGTGGGGAGAGCTCCGAAGGCTCCACGTGTCCAGCGGGGCCGGGCCTCCCTCTCCACAGAGGAGAACTTCGGGCCCGCCACGTGGCCAGCAGAGCCGCGCCTCCCCCTCTGCAGGGGAGCTCCGAAGGCTCCACGTGTCCAGCAGGGCCAGACCTCCCTCTCCTCAGAGGAGAGCTCCGGGCCCGCCACGTGGCCAGCAGATCCGGACCTCCCCCCTCTGCGGGGGGAGCTCCGAAGGCTCCACGTGTCCAGCGGGGCCGGACCTCCCTCTCCTCAGAGGAGAGCTCCGGGCCCGCCACGTGGCCAGCAGAACAGCGCTACCTGCCCCCGCGCGGTAGGCAGCAAGAGTAAAGACACTCCATACCTTGTCCGTACAAGGTATTCAAGACCCGCGCCTTCCCAAGGTGCGGAGACGCGGAGCACACCGCTGTCAGGAGCCGTTGTGCCCAGTCGCATCGCAGTGAAGACTGGCAGGCCGCGTCAGAGGCTCTACACCAATAAACACAGCGACAAGACATCCCCTGCCACCCCTGCCATCATCAACCACGACGCCTAGCTTGCGGCGTGGGCAGGGCGGCAAGACAAAGACTCAGAAGCCCTCGCCAGAGACAACTACCGGCGTAACTGCAGGATACGGTAGATGGCAGGCAATCTCCCCGGGACCACCTGTCGGGTGCCGGGCCCACCTTGTAAGCCGCCCGAGCCTTGGACTATAAAAGGCTCAGGTAGGCAACGTTGCAAGGGGTTCGACACTTTGCTCAACTCCCTCTAGGGTTCGGCTTGTGGCACACACACACGCTCAACACTCAAGCAATACAACGAGAGCCTCCGCTCACCGTGGACGTATGGTTTTACGCTCCGGCGGCCTAAACCACGTAAAAAATATCTGTGTCAACCTTCTCCTTCCATCGTCCCCAGCGCGTAAGCTCTCCGTGAGTGACTAGC
Organism: Neostapfia colusana; assembly: GCA_030760725.1. Classification (NCBI taxonomy): domain Eukaryota; kingdom Viridiplantae; phylum Streptophyta; class Magnoliopsida; order Poales; family Poaceae; genus Neostapfia; species Neostapfia colusana. Next base: position 28,734,743 of record JASWHV010000005.1, on the reverse strand, counting down.
CCCTCCGAAAAAGAATCTCCGCGGGCTGCCCAGTGCAGGCCCGGGTGAAGTGTCGACGGCACACTTCGACAGTGCTGTTTTGGATGGTGTAGATGTCGAACGCGGTGTGAAGGTGCTCCTCGTGCGTTGGTGCTGCTGCTGTTGGCAGCCCTGCAATTCTTTTTCTGCCAACATAGCCAGCTGAAATAATCTGTTAACAGTATCATATTCCTTATAATCAACAATGTCCTGAATTTCACGCCTCAATCCCCCATAAAAACGAGCTATTTTATCATCCATGTCCTCTACTACCCCACAGCGCAACATACCCTTTTGTAACTCTTGATAATACTCCTCTACGGACCATTTACCTTGGTCTAAGCGCTGCAATTTTTTGCGAAGGTCCCGCTGAAAAGAAGGAGGAACAAAACGAACATGCATAGCTTCTTTTAATTGATCCCATGTTTTAGGATCAGTTCTAGTTTTAACAAGTTCATTCCACCATATGATAGCAAAATCCTAAAACTCACTAGTGGCTAGGAGAACTCTATGTTGTTCAGGAACAAGGTGGGCATTAAATTTCTTCTCTACTGTCATCTCCCAATCAAGATATGCCTCAGCATCATAAGCACCAGAAAAAGAGGGTATAGTAAATTGATTTTAGCAAAAGGATCATCAAGAGGGCGATTGAAATTGTTATGACGATCATTGTAATTATAACGGTTATTACCTCCCATACCTCATAGATAAAGTGGAAGTCGTGGTTGATTGTTATGATCTTCCATATTATAAGCACCGTCTTCACGATCTTCAGCGAGAGGCAGCCGCGCCTCAAGAGTATCCATCCGAACACCAAGATCAGAAAGTTGGCGATTCAAGGTCGTCAATGACGCCTCTGTCGATGCTTGGGTTTTGGTGAATATATCTGTCATTTCCCTCATCATGTCACGCAACTCAGCATGTTGAACACATTCATCATCGCTTTTATGTTCTGTCATTGTTAGTAGTAAACAAAATACAACAATAATATGTTATCCCTATCAACTACAAAAGATAGTGGCAATCTGAAAAGTGGAAGGAAGGAAACAATCTCTCTTTCTCTCAAACATCTTACCACGTTCTTACAAGGGTTCTTACTGACACAGCAGGTGATAAACGGTGGACGGTGAGAACCAATGAAGCGTGGAGTGAATGCAAAAGGTATCTGTTCTGCTCAAGAGGAAAAGTGGAGCTTGGATGGCACAATATGGTGGCTAATAAGCAAAAAAAATTGTTAACAGCAAACATAGTTGAATAAGTATTCAATGTAGGAACTGTTGCTGGTTAACAAGTGTTCTAGGCCTAGTACAATACAAGGCAGTAGAAAGGCAAATAGAAAATCAGGAAGATATAACCAACAAGTACAGCACAAGTGTATAGGCCAACTGTCTTCATGTGTGTGTTGTCAATGCTTTAATATCTGTGCTCTCTTCACTATTTTTTTCTTTTTTTAAATATTTTTTGATATTTTTTGTTTACTTGAGAGCATGAAAATAGAAAGCACACAACTTTGCAGCTCAATTGGATGTAAGATGTGGCCTATAGAAAATCAGGAAGATTCTTTAAAATTAGGGCTTAAACTTCGGAGGCCAGATAGTCTATCTTCCGAGGGGAATTTGGCCAAACAAATTTCGCCGAATACGGCGAAGCCGTGGAAAATCTGTTGCGAAATTTTCAGTAGATTAATTTGAAAAAAAGTCGCCTGATTTCGAGTTCGTATGCAAAAGTTATGACCGTTTTAAGGTAGGCTACCAGAGTTACTGTTTTTTATGTTGATTCAACCTCGGTTTTGAAAAAGATCACAATAGGATGTGCAAAATAATTTGAATTTAGCAACAACGAATGATGGGATGTTGTGTGATGCATCAAGGAGGACTGGCACAATGGTTTGTCACCTGTTGTTGGGCTGGCGATGCGGGAGTTCACGCAAGGCGGCTAGCTAGGGCGAACCGATGATCTTGTTGGCTCGGTTTGTTATTTAGGGATTGTGGAATAGGTGAGCAGCAAGAAAAACAAGGAATAAAAACGATAACTACGACCTAAAAACACAATACTAAACAAGCAACAAGACTCGACCACACGAATGCAAACTCAACAATGCAAACTGAAAAATGAAACTTGCAGGCACTATGGTCTAGGAATCGGTAAACATGATATAATTTTTTTGTGGCTTTTTCTGTGGACTCTAGGTATGAAAAATAAAAATTAATCTAGTTGGAAATCAAAGTACCTCACAGGCAATCTGAAATCTGATACCAAATGATGAGTAGTTTAGGCCCGATCTTCCGAAAGGTAGGTCGATTGAAGTGGAGATCTCGACGTTGATGATACGAGGCACTCGATCGGACCCGAATACCCCTGCAATCATACACCACTGCTCCGTTGGTTATCAAAACCGTGCTTAACACGCTTGACCTCGCCAAGAAGGCTATCCCTGCAGGTGCAACTGAGAACACAAGCAAGAACGATGAAGATGCAATCTGAATTTGTGAAATTGGGGTCTCACAAACCGTAGAACGGTGAAAGTGTTTAATCTAAGCAAAAAACCACCGAATATGGCCGGCGGCTGCGGTATTTAAAGGCTGGGTTTCATCCATAAAATCCTTAGACGCGTCCCTAATGGACTCATACGGGATACAAGGCCCAAAAGACCAATACGGTGGTGCAACACCGGACAGAACTCCGAATTCGACTTGTTTCGACAATTCCCAATGACTCCTGGCGAATTTTAATGTAGGACCAGAAGCATTGGAAAGTTTATCTTCGCATATTTACATGCATATGTATAACGTCAAAAACGGAGTCCGTATGCATCCTGGGCGTCCGTTTTAAGATGGACTTTTCCTGGACTCCGAGTTGGCGACTGTTTTCATCAACATGTGGACGCCCCATCTGGTTGTCCACGTCCCCAGATCCTCCTCCCTTTACTTGTTGATCATGTCCATGGTTCCTAAACAATTAAATCATTAAATAGCAATCCATTCTCAAACTCACATGGGTAGGAAGTTAGGAACGAGTTCACCTGCTGATTTAGTAACCGTGCTCGTGCTCTTGTGATTGGTCCCTGTATATCAATGTGAGTATCCACTGTTGTAATGTCCTCATCAGATGTGGCCTAGGAACGATATCTCCTTTAGCCAAAATTGACATTTGCTGAACTTGGCATACAATTGATGCTCTCGCAGTTTCTGCAATGTCAATCTCAAATGTTCTTCATGTTCTTCCTTGCTTTTCGAATACACCATGATATCGTCGATGAAAACCACGACGAACTTATCCAAGTACTCCATGAAGACCTTATTCATGAGGTACATGAAATATGCGGGTGCATTCATTAACCGAAAAAACATAACGGTATATTCATACGAACTATACCGTGTTCGAAAGGTAGTCTTGGGTATGTCGGAGGGCTTAATCTTTAGCTTGAAGTATCCCGACCGAAGATCAATCTTGGAGAAAACTCGGGCACCTTTCATTTAGTGAAATAGGTCCTCTATATGGGGCAGCGGCTATTTATTCTTGATCGTCACCTCATTAAGAGACCTATAATCCACACATATCCTTTGGGTCCCATCCTTCTTGTCTATGAAGAGCACGGGGGCTCCCCATGGTGACAATCTTGGGCGACTAAAACCAATTTTCTAGCTGCTCCTGAATTTGCTTCTTAAGTTCCACTAGTTCATTAACAGGCATCCTATATGGCCTCTTCGCTATAGGTGCAGTTCCAGGTACTAAATCAATGGTAAACTCTATGTCCCAGTTAGGTGGCATACCTGGAAGTTCTTCTGGGAATACGTCCGGGTATTCTTGAACCACCGGAATGCTTTCCAATGTAGCTTCTTTGACGTGGTTCAACGTTGCCTTCACGGTTGCCGGTTGGGCTGACTCGAACTCAATACGGATACCATGCTCATTTATCAACTGCACCCTCCTCTCAGCACATTGGATCACTCCGTTGTGCTTGCTTAACCAATCCATTCCATGTATTATATCAAGCACATGAGAGTCCAAGACAATAAGGTTGGCAAGGAAGTCTACACCCATTATTTTAAGATTTACTTTTGGACATACTATATTAGTCCTCATCTCTCCACCGGGAGAATTAACTAACATAGTATATTTCATATGTGATATGGGCAGATTATACTTGGCAACATACTTGGATGATATGAATGAATGTGATGCTCCGGAATCAAGTAAAACAGTAGCTGGGTTGGAGTTGGCAAGGAACATACCAACCATGACGTCATCAGCCTGTTGCACCTCCTCAGCGGAGACATGATTCACGTTGCCACGAGCGTAGTTCTGCTGTCCATGATTGCCTTTATTAGCTCCTCCGTTTGGCCGTGAGTTCTGCTTGGGTGCGTTGCTTGGCTGTCCAAGGCCTTTCCTCGGGCACTGACTTGCAAAATGTCCCGTCTCTCCACATGCAAAGCATGCCTTGTTGCCCAAGACAGCAGGAACGCTAGGGCGGGGGTGGTTTTGAGCATAGGCGCCTGTCGAAGTGTTCGGTCGACACTTCCCCCGGGCCTGCACTGGGCAGCCCGCAGAGGTTCTTTTTTCGGTGGGGCTAGTCCCTTGCGGAGAGCTTGCGCGGATGGACGAGTTAGTAAGAGCTTGACGCGGTGAGTTTTACGTGGTTCAGGCCGCCGGAGCGTAAAACCCTACGTCCACGGCGAGCTATGGAGCTCGCTGTATTGCTTGGTGCTCAGGGCCGGAGTCCTGAGCTTGGGGGTGAGTTACAGCTTGGGAGTGTATGGCTAGCGTATCAGTTACAAAGTGCGAACCCTTGCTATTGTCGCCTACCCGAGCCTTTTATAGTCCAAGACTCGGGCGGCTTACAAGGGGAGCCGGGACCCGACAGGTGGTCCCGGGAAGATTGTCTATTATCTACCGTATCTGCAGTTATGCCAGTAGTTGTCTCTGGTCGAAGGCTTCTGAGTCTTCATCTTGCCGCCCTGCCCATGCCGCATGCTAGTCGTAGTGGTTGATGACGGCGCAGGCGGCATGGGATATCTTGTCGCGGTGTATATTGGCTGACAGGTTCTGACACCGCGCGCCAGTCTATGATGCGACTGGGCGCAACGGCACCTGACAGAGGCGTGCTCCGCGTCTCCGCATCTTGGGAAGACGCGGGCCTTGAATACCTTGTACGGGCAAGATATGGAGCGTCTTTACGCCCGCTGCCTATCGCTCGAGGGCAGGCAGCGCCGTTCTGCTGGCCACGTGGCGGGCCCGGAGCCCATCTCAGAGGAGAGGAGGGTCCGGCCTGCGGGGCACGTGGAGCCTCCGGACCTCTCCCCGCGGAGGGGTAGGTCCGGCTTCTGTCGGCCACGTGGCGGGCCCGGAGCTCTTCTCTGAGGAGGGGGAGGTCCGGCCCCGCCGGACGCGTGGCGCCTTCAGACCTCTCTCCCGCGGAGGGGGAGGTCCGGCTTCTGTATGCCACGTGGCTGGCCCGGAGCTCTCCTCTGAGGAGAGGGAGGTCCGGCCCCGCCGGACGCGTGGCGCCTTCGGAGCTCTTCCTGCGGAGAAGGGCGAGTTCCTTAGGCATTTTCCCCTGTGCGCGGGGGTACCCCATATCTCAGGTAGCGACAGTGGCCCCCGGGCCCATCTCGGGGGAGATAGCGAGCCCGAGGTGGGACCTCCGTCTCTTCCGATCCGCGCACTTTCTCTAAGTCCCGAATTGACCGCTGCCGGAGCACGAACGGCCATGGGATCGTGGGAGCGTGCGCTCACTTGATGGTTGCTTTTACTGCGGCGGTTCCCAAGACTACCACTTCTGCACGTTGCGGCGCTTTCTTCGGGAACCGCCGAAGTGCCTTGCCGGCTTGTCTTCTGGGGCGTCTGACTCCTCGACGCACCGCTTCAGTTGGGCGGCTTGGGTCCACCTTTCATCGGCGCCCGGTCTCGGAGCCAACGCGGTCGCCGATGCGATGTTTTCGGAGGTTTTCGAATTACCTCGAACCATCCCTGGGAAGTTTTAAAAGGGGATCTCACCCGCATCGCGGCTTCCCTTCGCACTTCTCTGCATTTCTTCTCGGACTCTTGTGCTTTTGCTCCCTTGCCCTTGAGTTCTCCCTCGCCATGGCCTCCAACCCGCCACCAGAGAAGAAGCGCGCTTGATCTCCTCCAGCGGCGGCGTCGGTGCCAAGTCGGGAATCTGGGGTGCCTGGCACTCCCTCCGGTGGCGACTCAAAGAGGCCCCGGGCTGATGCGTTGAAGGAAGCTTCTGGGGCGTCCTCTGTTCCGCCAGTTCAAGCGACTGCGGAGCGGCCGTCAGTGACGGTAGCGGGCTCTGGGAGTCCTACCCCGGCTCGGAAGTCGGGGTTCAGAGCCCGCTGGTGTGTCCGCGCTTCCCGGCCATCCCCGACTTGCGGGGAGTCTGTGCCGTTGCGCTCGGAGCCAGGGGCAACTGCCGCGGCCCCCAGGCCAGCGCGAACTTCTCCTGTTCCGGTGTGCCCGGACTCCTCGGCGGCGTCGTCTCTTCCTGCCGAGACGGCCACCGCGGCCCCCAAGCCAGCGCAGGTCGACCCTGCACCAGGCGGCCCGGCCTTTACTCCAGCGCCGCCTTCCCCGGCTCGCCCCTCTCCACAGGTCAAGGAGCCAGAAGCTGAAGAGAGCCCGGCAGGTCCGGCTGCCAGAGCTTCGGAGCCAGCTTCTCCTGATCGGCGTCTCTTCTCGGTTGCTGGTGCGTCGACTCCTCTTGAGGACGAGGTAATGGAGGAGGTCGGGGGGACTGCCCCGGCCTCTGTTGCTCCATTGCCCCTGGCGGATGCCTTCGCGCTTGCCGAGACAAGCGTTTGGCAGGTCTTGGCTGCACTAGGTCGCGAGCGGGAGGAGTATACGGTTGAACGGGATCGCCTCCTCACCTAGGGGAACCTTTTGCGGGAGAGGACCGCGAAGGTTAAGAGCGAGCTCAACTCCAGGTGGGAATTGCTCGACTTCAGGGAAGTGCTCCTCGACCGGATGAAGCGGGCTGTCGACCGCATGGACACCGAATCACGGCGGATCAACAGGGAGGCCCTGGAGGCACACGCCGAGGCTGAGGAGAGCCTCTCTGCCGCTGTGGAGATACGGCAGCAATTGGAGCGCCGTAAACTCGCCGTTGAGGAACGGGAGCGTTCCACGGCAGCTGAGGCGGAGAGGGTCGCCGCGCAGCTGGCGGCGGGCGAGGATGACCTTCGAGCTCGGATCGAGGAGCTGGAGATTCTGAAGGCAGACCTTGACTTGAGGGAGGAACAGGTCTCCCGTGAACGTCGGGCGGTCTTGGACCGGGAGTTGGCCGCCGACTTCAAGGCTGCTGAGTTGGAGCGGCTCGCCAAGACTCTCCATCTTCGGGAGAGCTCCCTGGTGGCCAAAGAGAAGGAATTCTCCAAGAGGAACCTGGAGGCTCTGCAGGCGGCCCGCCGCGAGGTGGAGGAGCTTTCGGCCTTGCGGTCCTCCGAGGCTCTTGCGGTCTCGAGCTTCGTGGATCCAGCGGGGTCCGCCCTGATCCCTATTGGCTTCAGTCCGGTGAGGGCCGCGGCTCCTGCGTTGAAGGTGGCGGAGGTGATACCACGCTGGAGTCGATCGGCGCCAAGCTGGACAGGCTAGACTCGGTGGTCGCCAGCGAGCTTGAGGCCGAGGGGCGCGGCCTAGCCTTAGAGGTCGCCTCACATGTGCTGGCATGCTTTAAGAGCCGCGACCCCTCTTTCTCGCTAGAACCAGCGAGAGAGGGCCCAGCCGCGGAGCGGGAGGAAGCTGCCAGGGCAGAAGTCGAGGATATGGCCGCCCTTGTAGCCGCAAGGTTCCGGCGGGAGCCGGGAGGTCCTTAGGACTTGTTTCTCCCTTTTTATTGAGTCTGTAGTCCAGCTCATGGAGCCTCGCTTAGTTCGACTCTTTTAGATATTTGTGTCTGTGATGCTTTTTCTCTCCTTGGCTTTGCCTGACTGAGTCCTTAGCTCTGCAAGGTACTCAGAGGCCATCTCCAATCTCGGAGCTCCGCATAGACACCTTCCCCGGGTCCTAACCGTGTTAGGGGCCCCCGGGGGTCTCCGGATCTCGCCCTATGTGGAGCTCCAAATCTGCCTGCCACGTGGCGGGTCCGGAGCCCCTCCTTAAGAGGCGGGAGCTCCGGCCATGCTGGACACGTAGGGCTTTTGGAGCCCTCCCACCGGGGGGGGGGGGGGGGGAGGTCCGGTTTCCGCCTGCCACGTGGCGAGCCCGGAACCCTCCTCAGGGGAGGCAAGAGCTCCGGGCCTGCAGGACACGTGGGGCCCTCGGGCCCTGCCCCTGCTGAAGGGCCAGGACCTGGTCCTTCCAGTCCTAGCCCGGAGTAGTTGATAGCTCCTTTCCCCCTGCTTCATGCAGTCCCTGTTGCCGTAACCTAGAGGTCCTGCACACAGGCAGAGGAAACGTAATTCTCCTCGGGGGGTCCTCCCCTCCCGTCTCCTAGTCTTATTCGTCTTATGATCCTGACCCGTTATACGGGGCTTGGGCAATTCTGTGCTCGAGGCGCCGGAGCTCCGGCTCCCTCCGAGGTCCGGGTACGGTCGTCCGATCCCTAGTACCGGGCCATGCGCCGGGGAAGCAGAGTGCACGTGCTTTGGGTTCATGACCAGGCAAAGCGGTTGTACTCCCCTGTACCTCCGGGGGGCAGGATGCACATGCTTCGGGCTCATGGCCTGCTAAGCTGGATACGCACCCTGGACCCCCCATGCACAACGCAGGCCTTTCCTGGAGGTGACCAACTGGCACAGCAACACCTGACTGGGCTAGGCCCGAGAGACTCACTCGGCCTTCGGCAGGTGCCTCAAGCGCAGCCGCCTTCGGTAGGATAGCGAATGCCGACTATGGATGAGCGCAGGAGAGGGGGAGCTAGATGTACGATGAACATACAAAGATAGTGCAGTCATAAAATTAATGCATAATTTAAATGAGCGCATGAGAGAGAGCTAAGTAGAACAGGTCTCTGTATTCGTGCCCGTAGATGGAATTCTGGCTGTACATGGAGGCAATATTCCGCCTCGTCTACAAGGGAAGCATGACTCTACGCGCTTAGGGTCGGAACCAGGCTAAACTGGACGTAGTCCTGTATCGTCCCTTGAGACTTAGCTGCCCCAAGCTCTGTTCCTAAATCCTATGGGATTCATCACAGAAGAGGATAACCCTGTTCTACTGATGCTCGGGAAGTAGGACTTACAGTGTTGCTTCATGGCAAGAATTTTTGGGAACGGATCCCACATCGGTTGAAAGGCATGTGTACCTGGGGCGGCAGCTTTCATGATTCGGGAGGGACCTTCCCTGCTGGGGAGAGCTTATGCGTCCTTCTTGGAATAGAGCGTGCCGCGACACCAGGTTGCCCTCCTGCAGGCCCCCGATGCGTTCGGTTCTTTGGCGGTAGTGCTTAGAGCATCAGCCGAGACCGCGCGTTGTGGGGTGTTACCTGCAGCCGAGTCTCGTCGACGAGGTTGTCATCTTCGCGCTGGATCAGGTCCTGCGCGGCTTCTCCTGGGGGTCCCCGGGGAGTTCTCCCCTTCTGGCTAAGGCCTTCAAGGGGTAGGTGGACCCGGGCTCGTCTTGGATGAACTAAGGCGTCTTCCCCTTCTGGCAAGGCGTTCAAGGGGTTGACAGATCTTGGGCGGCCCCCGGGAGGTATGTCCGAGGCACGGAGGCGTGTCGCAGTTGGCTACCGCCCTGGCCCGTCACCGTCGGAGCTGGAGTCCTCACCGTCATGCACTGTCTTTATGACACGCTGAGGCTCCTGGAACCCCACCTGATGGGCGGCGGTGACTGGGGCATCGACCTTCTGTTTGCCATCCCTCTGAGGGTAGGGCGGTGCTTCAGCTCTCTGCTGTCTTCCTTTGCGGAAGCGCTCTGCGAGCCTCTGGATATCCCAGCACTCGGCAGCTGTTTGGTTGCCGGCGCCATGCACGGGGCATAGCCCGCCCTGGTCACTATCTGGGGCTGGTGACTGCCGCTGCCTTTTGTCGGGGCGTGGCCCCCGAGCTCCACTAGTCGTCGCTGCTGCGGCGACGGGAGCCATGAACAATGACTTCATCTTGCCACTCATCCGGTTCTTGGCCTTCTTGCCTCCCCCATAGGCAGCAGCACCGGACCCGGGTTGTCCTCCTGGCTCGGAGGTCGGCAGAGAGTGCCAGTTCTGCCCTTCAGCTGCTCTGGCGCATTTATCCGCCAGGCTGAAGAGCTCAGAGACGTCGCGGACCTCTCTGGTCGCGAGCTTCTCAAGCATTTTCTCGTCCCGGACACCCTGTCGGAACGCCACCACCACAGAAGCACTTTGGATATGTGGAATGGTGTTGCATACCTGGGAGAACCGCTGGATGAAAGAGCGCAGCGACTCCCCAGGTTATTGCTTGACGGCGTGGAGGTCAAGCTCCGTGCCGGGACGGGTGTAGGAGCTGCCGAAGTTGGCGATGAACTGCCGGCAGAGCTCTCCCCAGGAAGTTATGGACCCCTGAGGTAGATTCATGAGCCAAGACCGAGCTGGGCCGGTCAAGGCGACGGGGAAGTAGTTGGCCATGACAGCCTCATCCCCTCCTGCGGCAAGTACGGCAGTGGAGTAGATCTGGAGGAACTCCGCCGGGTTGACGCTACCGCCGTACTTCTCAGGTAGGTGCGGGCGAAACTTGCGCGGCCACCTCGCGAAGCGAAGGTGGGTTGCAAGGGCCGCACATCCTGCACCTGCTGCTGCAGGTATTGGCGCTGCGAACGCTTGGTTCGCACTTGGCACCGTGTATCCCGGCATGGGCAAGGCTGCACCATAGACCGGGGGCGCTTCTTGCGGCACATATGGTTGTGGTATATGCTGCACGGCATATGCCTGAGGCAGGGCTCGCGTGGCGAAGACCTGCCCTCCAGGTTGGGTCGAGGCCGACGTCATGCTGTCGCCAGCCTCATGGTTGTGGCGCCTTTCTCGACGTCGCTCGAGGTACACCCGGGCATCCTGGCCCAAGTGGCATTGCTCTAGCTCCCTTCTCAGGTCCGTCTACAGGAGCCTGGAGGAGCTGGAATCCGCCGTTTACTCGTCAACCGTGGGCGTGCGCGTCAGCGACACAGCCGGTTGTCCAGGGCGCCGTCCTCGCCAAAACCGACGGTTCGCGGCGGCGACGACGAGGCGGTCCACCTCGCGGACCCATTGCTGGGTCGCAGAATGGGGCGCATCCCCAGCAGGTGGGTTGCGCAGCAGTGCTCTTGCTGCAGCTAGCGCACCCCCATGGTGTACGCTCAGCGCTGCAGAAGATCTCACACTGGTCGGAGCCTGCATCGCCAGAGTCGGCGTTGCCGGAGTCGGCTGCTGGCTACCAGCTTGTGCCGACACACTCCGTCCTGAGTGTGTCGACATGTACTCCCCACTGGTCACGGTTCGCCGTGAACGCGGAGGGGGAGAGTTTGCCGCTGAGGGAAGCTTGGTCATCTTCGTCGGCTGAAACTCGTCGCGCAAGGGGAAAAGCCCCCTACCTGGCGCGCCAAATGTCGAAGTGTTCGGTCGACACTTCCCCCGGGCCTGCACTGGGCAGCCCGCGGAGGTTCTTTTTTCGGTGGGGCTAGTCCCTTGCGGAGAGCTTGCGCGGATGGATGAGTTAGTAAGAGCTTGACGCGGTGAGTTTTACGTGGTTCAGGCCGCCGGAGCATAAAACCCTACGTCCACGGCGAGCTATGGAGCTCGCTGTATTGCTTGGTGCTCAGGGCCGGAGTCCTGAGCTTGGGGGTGAGTTACAGCTTGGGAGTGTATGGCTAGCGTATGAGTTGCAAAGTGCAAACCCTTGCTATCGTCGCCTACCCGAGCCTTTTATAGTCCAAGACTCGGGCGGCTTACAAGGGGAGCCGGGACCCGACAGGTGGTCCCGGGAAGATTGTCTATTATCTACCATATCTGCAGTTATGCCGGTAGTTGTCTCTGGTCGAAGGCTTCTAAGTCTTCATCTTGCCGCCCTGCTCATGCCGCATGCTAGTCGTAGTGGTTGATGACGGCGCAGGCGGCATGGGATGTCTTGTCGCGGTGTTTATTGGCTGGCAGGTTCTGACACCGCGCGCCAGTCTGTGATGCGACTGGGCGCAACGGCACCTGACAGAGGCGTGCTCCGCGTCTCCGCGTCTTGGGAAGACGCGGGCCTTGAATACCTTGTACGGGCAAGGTATGGGGAGTCTTTACGCCCGCTGCCTATCGCTCAAGGGCAGGCAGCGCCGTTCTGCTGGCCATGTGGCGGGCCCGGAGCCCTTCTCAGAGGAGAGGAGGGTCCGGCCTGCGGGGCACATGGAGCCTCCGGACCTCTCCCCATGGAGGGGGAGGTCCGGCTTCTGTCGGCCATGTGGCAGGCCCGGAGCTCTTCTCTGAGGAGGGGGAGGTCCGGCCCCGCCGGACGCGTGGCGCCTTCGGACCTCTCTCCCGCGGAGGGGGAGGTCCGGCTTCTGTATGCCACGTGGCAGGCCCGGAGCTCTCCTCCGAGGAGAGGGAGGTCCGGCCCCGCCGGACGCGTGACGCCTTCGGAGCTCTTCCTGCGGAGAAGGGCGAGTTCCTTAGGCATTTTCCCCTGTGCGCGGGGGTACCCCATATCTCAGGTACCGACAGCGCCCATGTTGGGGCGGGGTGCAGGAGGCAAAGGCACACAAGGTGCTTACATGACAGGACGTTGCTGCGGTGGTGGATTAGGGCGAGAAGTAGAAGCGGACGAGGCATACTGTGGTGCAGCTGGAGGCATGAAACGAGGACGTATATTGCTCCCTTGTGGCTGGTATAGCATCTTCCTCTTGCCCTCTTGCTCGATCTCATGGATATTGCTCTCAACCAATATAGCTTTGTCAACAAGTTTCTAGAAGTTTTCATAGTCATTGTTGAGCAGTTGAACTTGGATCTCATTGTTCAACCCTCTCATGAACAAGTATTGCTTCCTCTAATCTGAGTTGACATCCTCGGGGGCATACCTGTGACGCCCTCAATTCTGTGGAAAACCACGGAAACCGAGGACTGATGCATATGTGTGCGCAGGATGTTCATCACACATATACACATCATCCACAAACTGAATTTCAGAATATATATGACCACGAATAACAGAGTTTATTACAATGTCTCATGAGTCTTGGACTCATGCTCACAGTGGAAGTCTTTATTCTAGCAGTGGAAGTTTTCTAACTAATGCTGAAGCAATCTAAGCAGAAGCAGCTCCATCTCTATTCCATCCCCACAGGCAAGGTTGAGGACAGATTACACGCCTAATGCTCCACCTGGTCTTCATAGTAATTTTCTCCTGTTGCTGATGATGAAATAATAATGCAAGTTTGAGTACAATGCTGTACTCAGCAAGTGCGGGAAAATATGATATGTAGCTCACAACAAGGTAGTATAAAAAGGCTCATTGCAGAAAAGCAAAGTTATTTATCAAAAACCACGATAAAACAACAACTTATCTTTAAGTGAATGTAATACCAACATGTAATAAAATACAAATCATACCTCCATTATGCTTATTACCTTCCAGGTCCCAACCAGACATTAATCAACCTCATTCTTGCTCACGAATACCTTCTCGTATTCGCTACCATCTCACGAATACCATCTCGTATTCGCTACCATTTCATCTTATAAACAAATTTCGTCTCACACCGAGACCAACCTCGTTGTCATGACTCACAGTCATGCAACCCATATTATGACCCGGATTCAACAGTCCCGAAAACAAAACCAAAACCAAACCATCCAAAACCATAACCAATAACCATAGCCAATAACCATCCCAACTAATCATAGAAGTTGGCCAGGCGCTCGTGACCGTAAGCTCGGCTATCATGATAGTTTTAGAGACTGCAGAGTTTGCACCTCTTTACCCACAAGTTTGTGATTTTATCACCCGTCAGCGACTGCAGAACCTCCATTATACCAGTTCACAACCGTTGGTGTATGGCCAAGAGATCACAAAATAGCCTTTACAAAGGGGTTACTAGATGTATGGACTCACTAAGGTTTCACCGGCAGGCTAGAATCTCCAATTCTCCCACCCACGGGCACCCTCTTGTGCCATGCAGTTCCCAGGGCAGTCCTCACTCGACTCCCATTCCCGGCGCCTTCCACGGTCCATAACAATCTAGCAACTTAACTGATTAGTCAGCTAAGCCGCACCCATACTTGGCCTTGTGGTGGCACTGTTATCCTAGCATGTGCTCACATGAACCGGTCCTTAGATCTACGGCAAGTAAACCACCATCTCTTTCTACCACATTCACAAACCCAAGCTTGCCTAGATCTCCCTCCGATCCATGTTCATTAACAACATCAGTTTCTCATTATCATTATGAGTGCAGTTAGCTAGACACATCTATCTCGCTTCCCAATCCCATGGACTCAGCGGAGCTTAAAATTAAAACCATACCCAACTCATAAACATCCCTGGTGACAAGGGTGGTTTAACCAAAACTAGTAAACTCCTATAAAAGGGTTTCCCATCATGTTTGACTCAGCACATACACACCTTTTCACAAAACAAAACAGTTTCCCACAACATAGGATCAATATGGTCAAGGGGCACTTGCCTTGTTCTGGCTGTTCTGGTTGCTCAAAATCTTGTTGTTGTAGTCCGTCGTAGGTAGCTCCCTGAGCTTGTCCTTCTATACATGATCACACACATACAAGATCTACAACAATCAATATCATGCACAAACTTTAACTAGATGCGATGATGCTTATGCATGTTAATCCTATGATGTAGTTTAGTTTGTACGTGTTCTTGCATGGCTTGCATGGGTTTTATGATGAACAGAGTTGTAGAGATCAATTGTGGACGTAGCGATGATCTTGACTTTAAATTAAATCGATCCACAAGTGATCTATCCACGAAAAAGCTTCTGTTTGAAAGGAATCGAAGAACAGATGCAAAGAAAACGCGATGATGGCGTAAGGTGGTATTGGAGACCTACCTTATGTTCTTCTTAGTCTCGAGGTCCTTCTCTTAGCAAGACAGATCATTGGGGCCCTCTTCCGGCGATCTTCCTCGACTGAACTCCGGCGAAGGGTTTATTCGGCGAGTTGGGGCTAGGGCTCTAAGTCGTCGGCTCAGGAGTTGGAAAAGAAGTTCGTGGTTTCGGCCAAGGGTTCTGGGTTCTATTTATAATCGGGAAGAAAGAGTTCTAATCTGATTGAACTTCAAATAAGAGTCCTAATCAACTTGTCGTTGAATCTTAACAACTTATTTTTAGTTGATTTTGTGCGGTAACATTGTGGAATTCATGTCGGTTTCCTCCCATACCGGTATTCCCGCACATACAGAAGCAAAAACCGCTCCAGAATTCGTTACCTCAGCGTTGATGAGCTCCGGAAGCACCACGTGTCCACCGGGGCCTGGTCTCCCCTTTTCCGCAGAGACGAGCTCCGGTTGTGCCGTGTGTCAAACGAGCGAGACCTCCCTCTACTTTGGAGGTGAGCTCCGCGTGCGCCACGTATCCTGGCGGTCGGGACCTCCTCTCTATTCGGAGGTGGCTCCGCGCACGCCACGTGTCAGTGACGGACCTTCCATTTCTCCAGAGGTGGTAGCGGGTGTGCCACGTGTCCTAACAGTGCCAGACTTCCTTTCTTCTCAGAGATGAGCTCCGACGTTGACACGTGTCCAACAGTGATGGACCTCCCGGAGGTAAGCTCCGGTGGTGACACGTGTCCAATAGAACCGGACTTCTCGGAGGTGAGCTTCGATATCGACATGTATCCCGCACGACTGGTCCTCTGATTTCCGCGGTGACTAGCTCCGAAGGTGACATGTGTCCTGCGGGGTCGGACCTCTCCCCATTTGCGGAGATGAGCCCCGAGCCTGCCACGTGGCCAGTTTAGCGGTGGACCTCTCCCCATTTGCAGAGATGGGCTCCGAAGGCGCCACGTGGCCAGCTGGCCACGGGAGTTGTCTTCGGCACTCTTGGTGAACTGGATGTTGCTCTTTTTGGCTATCTTTTTTATTCTTTCTCTGTTCCCACTTCTTTTAAAATGTTTTCTCTACATGAAACATGAATACATGCAGAAATCTACCCCCCTTAAATTGAATCTCGCCCTCGAGATTCGTTAGTAGAGAATAGATGAGGGAATTCTGCCTTGATGTCTTCTTCATGCTCCCATGTGGCTTCAGCTTCGGTGTGATGGCTCCATTGTACCTTGCACCATTGGATCACTTTGTTCCTTGTGACCCTTTCTTTTACGTCCAAAATTCGGACAGGGTGCTCCGCATAAGTCAGGTCCTCTTGAAGTTCAAGCTCTTCATTGGTACTTGCTCCTCTGGTACTCTCAAGCACTTCTTGAGCTGGGATACATGAAACACGTCATGTATGTCGGAGATATATGTTGGGAGCTCTAGTTGATAGGCTACTTCTCCTCGCTTGTCCAAAATCTTAAATGGTCCGATGTAGCGAGGCGCTAGCTTGCCTTTGACGTTGAAACGTCGTTGGCCACGGATAGGCGATACCTTAAAGTATACGAAGTCTCCTACTTCAAAAGTCAACTTCCTTCGCCTATTATCCGCGTAGCCTTTCTGTCGTGACTGAGCAGCCTTTAAGTTCTCCCGTTTCGTTTGGACTTGCTTTTCAGCTTCTTGTAGCACTTTGGGTGCAAACACCTGGTTCTCTCCAGTTTCGTTCCAAAACAGCGGTGTTCTACACCGTCTACCGTACAATGCTTCGAAAGGCGACATCTTCAAGCTAGCTTGATAGCTGTTGTCATAGGAGAATTCGGCGTACGGTAAACTCCTATCCCAACTACGCCCATGTTTCAATGTGCAAGCTCTCAACATGTCCTCCAAAATTTGGTTTGTCCTTTCGGTTTGTCCATCGGTTTGTGGGTGATAGGCGGAGCTAAAATCCAGTCGTGTACCCATAGCTTTCTGCAGCTTCCTCCAAAATCTAGAGGTAAACTGAGAACCTCGATCTGAGACTATCCTCCTCGGGACTCCATGACAGCACACGATCTGCTCCATGTACAACTCGGCTAATTGTGCAACGTTATACTTGGCCCTTACAGGGAGAAAATGGGCTGTTTTCATCAATCGGTCCACGATAACACAGATGGAGTCATAACCCGACTGAGTACGTGGCAATCCGATGATGAAATCCATACTGATGTCCTCCCACTTCCACTCGGGTACCTTCAAGGGTTGCAACAATCCAGCGGGTCTTTGATGTTCGACCTTCACCCGTTGGCATGTGTCACATAGGGCAACATATTCGGCTATGTCCCTTTTCATACCGTCCCACCAATAACAAGTCTTCATGTCCTTATACATTTTGGTACTTCCGGGATGTATGGAATAAGGTGAATCATGTGCCTCTTTTAGTATCATGTCGCGGATGTGCTTCATGTTAGGCACACAAATCCTTTTTCCTAGCCAAAGCGTACCCTTCTCATCTTCTTTGAAATCCTTCTCTATTCCTTGTCGGATCCTTTCTTTGATCTCCTTGATCTCCTTATCCGTTGCTTGGTCATCTATTATCTCTTGCTCCAATGAAGAGTGGATTTCCATCACTTCTATGTTGTTCAATAGTCCGAGGTGTAACCGTTCGAACTCCTTACATAGTTCGGGTGGTAGCTCCCAAACCATGAGTTGGTGGCATTCTCCCTTCTGGCTCAATGCATCAGCTACTACATTGGCCCTGGTCGACATGAGCGTTGCAGAGAGCGTCCCACCAGTCAGCGGCTGCTCACATAAGTTGGTGCGATGCGAAGAGAACTTTCTCCAGATCATTGCACTGGACTATAGAATGCTTCTTCTCCATGGACTTCAACCAATCGTCAGCCTCCATGGGATCATTAGCTTGTGCAAAAGTAGGTGGTCGAGTCCTCATGAACTTTCCCAGTCGGTTGTGAGCCGGCGGTGGTGCTGTTGGTGGAGGTGGTGGTGCAGGAACGGGGTTAGGATTGTTGTTGTTGGCTTGCAGCTGACCCAAAGTTTGGATCATAGTTTGCATAAGCTGGTTCTGCATAGCCATCAACCGTTCAAGGTTGTTTTCACCAGCCCCGAGGTTAACATTCTCAGGAACTTCAACGTGGCCATCCTCTTGTGGTTCCTGGTTGCCATGAACCTTCCTCCTTTGTCGGCTGGCATTTTCCCTCACCATCTGTGAGAGAGAGATGCGTAGAATTAGAAAAGCAAAGTTTAGGTTGATACCCCAGCTATATTCATCAAGGTGTATGAACTAAATATATTTACTTTTATATGAGGATGTGAACACATGTTGAAGCATCTCACATCTCTCTACTATGTGTGGATATGGGCCTTCGCCGAAGCGTTCCACAACTCACACTAAGCACTCAAACACAAGTAATCATCACAAAAGTTCAACACACCACTCCTATTCAAGCTTCTATGGTTTAAACATTCCTATGGGTTTTAGGGTGTCCATTCTACCTAGGCTTGCATCCTACGGTCAAGGTGGTTCTGATGCCAATCTATGCATTCTACCGAGGCTTGCGTCCTACGGTCAATGTGGCTCTAATACAAATCCGTGACTTCTACCTAGGCTTGCATCCTACAGTCAACGTGGCTCTGATACCAATCTGTGACGCCTGATCCCGTAAAACACGGAACCCAGCTAATGCATATGTGTACCCAGGATGTTCATCACACATACACATGTAATCCACAAACTGAATTCAGAATATAACCATGAATAATAGGATTTAACTAGTTTATTACATAAATCTCTAACTCATTCTTGCAGCGGAAGTCTCTATCTTATTCTAGCAGCGGAAGTCTCTAAATGATAGCGGAAGCAACTAAACACGGCAGCGGCTCCATCTCCAACTCAACAGGCAAGTTGACGGTAGTCTGCACGCGTAGTACTCCACGTGGTCATCAAAGTACTCCTCTCCTATTGCTGATGTTTGTATGATAATGCAAGGGTGAGTACATGTTGTACTCAGCAAATGTGAGAAAAGTATGACATGTAGCTTACAACAAGGTAGGTATAAAAAGGCTCATTGCAGAAAGCAAATTTTGTTTCACAACCATGATAAAAACAGCAACTATCTTTAAGTGAATTTGATCCCAACATATATCAATTAAAACAGTAACATACCTCCATCATATTTGACCACTTATCTCGTCTCATCCAGCCATTAATCTTTCTCAACGTGATCTCATGCTGACAATAACCATCTCATATTCATATCCATCTCATGATCATATAATCGAAAACCAAACTCATTGTCATGACTCAACATTCCCGAAGCCAATCTGATTACCAAGACTCAATAGTCCTGAAACCAATCTCATTACCAAGACTCAACAGTCCCGAAACAAATCTCAAGACCATACCATAACCATACCAATAACAATCCCATCTAATCATGTGAGTTGGACAGGCGCTTGTGACCGTAAGCATGGCTATCATGATAGTTTCACACTCTTAAGAGGTTGCACCACTTTACCCACAAGTTTGTGATTTCGTCACTCGTCGGCGACTGCAGAACCTCCATTATACCAGTACACAACCGTCGGTGTATGGCCAAGAGATCAGAAAATAGCCTTTACAAAGGGGCTACTAGATGTATGGACTCACTAAGGTTTCACCAGCAGGCTCGAATCACCATTCTCCCACCTACGGGCCCCCTCTCTTGCCATGCAGTTCCCAGGGCAGTCCTCACTCGAATCCCATTCCCTGCGCCTAATTAGTAAGCTAAGCCGCACCCATATTTGTCCTTGTGGTGGCACTGTTTTTCTGGCATGTGCTGGCATGAACCGGTCCTTAGATCTACAGCAAGTAAACCACCATCTCATTCTACCACATCCAAGAATCAAGCTTGCCTAGATCTCCGCCGATTCTATGCTCATTATCAAGTTCTCATTATTATTATTCATATGAGTGCAGTATCTAGACATGTTCTATCTCGCTTCCCATATCCCGTAGATTAGCGAAGCAAAAGCAAAAGCGACCATACCCGACTCATCAACTTTCCCGGCGACAAGGGTGGTTAACAAAACTAGTAAACTCCTATAAAAGGGTGTCCCATCAAGTTGACTCAAGCAAACACGCTTTCTCAAACAAAACAGTTTCCAAAACATGGGATCAATATGGTAAAGGGGCACTTGCCTTGTTCCTGTGGCTTTTGTTGCTCACATTTCTCGATGTCTTGGTGATGTAGTCCTTCGTAGATAGCTTCCTGAGCTTGTCCTTCTACTCACAACCACGCACATACAAAATTATAGCAATCAACATCATACACAAACTTTACTCAAGATGCAATGGTGCAAATCCTATGATGCTGTCTTATTTAGATCAGTTTGTACGTGTTCTTGCACGTTTTACTGGCTTGCATGGAGTTTTATGATGAACAAAGGTGTAAGGATCAAGTGTGGACGTGGTGATGATCTTGACTCGAGATCTAGATCAATACCACCGTCAAAAACCGATCAACACATGATCTGTCCACACGAAAAAGCTTCTGTTCAAAGAAAAATAGATGCGAATAAAACCACGATGATGTCGTAAGGTGGTAACAAAGACCAACCTCAGCCTTTCTCCTAGCAAATAGCAGAAGGACAGTTCATCGGCTCTCTTCCGGCGAGCGTAACAGGGCTCGTCGGCGGTGCTCACCGGTGGCTGAACTCCGGCGAAGGGGGTTAACTCGGCGAGTTGGGGGCTAGGGCCTCTAAGTCGTCAACTCGGGAAGTGAAAAATAGGTACGTGGTTGCGGCCAGGGGTTTTGGGTTCTATTTATAACAGGAAAATAAGAGTCCTACTTTGATCGGATTTCAAATAAGAGTCCTATTCAATTTTTTTTGTATCTTAACAACTTATCTCCAATTGATTTGGGGCGGTAGCAACGTGGAAGAAAATCGTGTCGGTTTCCTTAGTACCGGGTATTCCCGCGCGCACAGAAGAAAAACCGCAGTGGTGAGCTCCGGAGGCACCACGTGTCCAGCGGGTGCCGGGCCTCCCTTTTCGGCAGAGGCGAGCTCCGGTTGCGCCGCGTTTCTGGCGGATGGGACCTACCTCTCTCTCAGAGGCAAGCTCCGCATGCGCCACGTGTCTGGCGGGCGGGACCTCCCCTTTCCTCAGAGGCGAGCTCCGCATGCGCCACGTGTCAGTGCCGGACCTCCCCTCTCCTCGGAGGTGGGCTCCGAGAATGCCACGTGTCCAGCAGCGCTGGACCTCCTTTCTCAACAGAGACGAGCTCCGAGGTCGACACGTGTCCAGCAGCGTTGGACCTTCCTTCTCAGAGGTGAGCTCCGAGGACGACACGTCTCCATCGGGGCCGGACCGCTCGGAGACGAGCTCCGAGGGTAACACGTGTCCAGCAGTGTCCGACCTCCCGGAGGCGAGCTCCAAGGGTGACACGTGTCCTGCGGGGTGTCACACCCGGTTTCTCTGAAGAACAACCGAGTGAACATCACATGTATGCCAGGATCATTTTCTCATACATGTGACGACAAATAGTGAAGCATCATCATATTACAAGCCAGGTGTCAAATATAAATAAGTCTTACATAGCATACGTCTCGATGGATGATAATAAGTTCATAACATGTAAATAAAACAGCAGCGGAATATAAATCTTGTGGGCTCCGTCACAGGCATTGCCCGGTGGACTCCGTGAACCTAGAATTCTTCCTCGGGACCAAAGTCTTGGTCATTAAACACCACATCATTCTCTTGACCTGAGCAACAATATAAACCAACAGAAAAGCAAGTTTGAGTACCGTGGGTACTCAGCAAGTGTGGGAAAGTTATGTCATGCATGGCTAGAGCAAGGAGAGGTTGAACTCATGGTTTAAGCACTATACAATTAATATCTATCACCTTAGCTTATTAAGCACCTACAGTACTACACAGGTGAAATGGTCCCAATCCCTCAACCCATCATCAATATCAAGTAAACATAGTCTCATCCTAAATGTTAAGCTTCCCGCTCAACATCCTCAACTTCCCAATCCATAATCCTCTAATCATGAATAAGTCCAAGCCGCTCTTGACCGTGAGCATGGCTGTCATGACAGTTTTGACTCTGCATAGTTTGCACCACTGTACCCACATTTGGTGATTTCATCCCCCGTTGCCGGGTGGACTAAAAGAACCTCCATTATGCTAGTGGCCGTGAACCACGTTCACACTTCCTAGGTGTGTAGCTAGGAGATCACTACGAGGCCTTTACAAAGGGATTCCAGACGAGCGTGGGCCCACTGAGGTTTCACCCCTAACAACATACAAGAGGCTCCAACCCCGCTGCAGTGGCCCCCTCTCGAGCCTTGCGGATCATATGGTAGTCCAGCTGACACCTATTCCCCGCACCATCCAACACACCCATACTACGCCGGGGATACACCTAATTAATTGGCCAAGCTGCCCCATCTCAGCATGTGGTTGGCACGGTAAAGCCAGGTTACATGCTCCATGAACCGGTCCTTAGGATCCAGGCAAGTACTAAACACAAACGCGAGTCTCGTGCACCAGCACCAACCAAATCATCCAACTTGCCTTGATCCCTACCTCTACATAACTCACAATATCTCATTCAAGAGTAAGGTAAATAAGTTGATGATCTCATATCCCACTTATCCCATTGTAAGCATGGCTAAGCGTAAGTAATATGAATGAGTGACATAATAAAATAAATCCCAAACCAAGTTACAAGGAAACAAGATAATGCAATTCTAGGGAAACTTCCTAGCATGGGTTTCATATTTCAATTGACAATGCAAATAATTCTATCTACACATCCTAGCATAGGATCAAAGTGGTCAAGGACACTTGCCTTCTTCCTGCTGCTCTGGGAATGGAAAGTCTTGGTCTTGGAAGGGGAGAACTTGCTCTGGGGCAGGTTCTACTCATGCCAACACACATAGTAAAAGAAAACAACAATCCATAAGACATAGTTCACACTTTCACTTCATGCAAACCACACATACATACCTATGAAAGTCATTCACATTTCTAAGTGTTGTGGTTACTCTACATGTGTTGATTTTTGACCTACATGCACTTTTAAACATATGTATATGATTTCTAACTTTTGTATTCAGATTTCTGTTTGCACACTATATATGAATTTCTAATTTGAACAAATTCTTTATATTTAATTAATACACTTCTTAGCTACCAAGTTTGCATGAAAGGTAATTTCCTACTCCAAATAGGTTTTCAGATCTTCTACAAAATCCTAAATTGAAGCTTTTGCGCTTGATCGTCGGAAGGAGCACATTACGGAGTGCGCTGTGAGCACTCTCGAAATGATCTCCACGGCTTGTGCTCTCCTTGAGCTTTGTGGCTAGATGCTCCGTATGAACAGCTTGGCTGTCCACCACGGCGTTTCCCGCCCTCATCTGGAGGCTGAGATTTGCCTCCGTGGGGTTGTACCTTGGGCAACTCGGGTCCGTTGCTTCCAGGTACCTCTCTTCCCACACATGCTGAGCTCGTCCCTCCACCGGAACGAGTGCGTATGGAGTGCCCTCCATAGCCTGCACGTGTAGTTGGCAGAAACGTGACATAGTGTCACGGGCTGCCACTTGCCACATCCCTTCCGGTTGTCTTCCTCTCACCGTGACGGTGAATGGCACCCAACCGGGTGGCATAGGTCCTGCAGGAACCTCGACATGGATCGTCCACGTCTTGTTCCCCTCTTCGCCTTCTTCCTTGGCGAAGTACTGCAGCATCTGATTGTACCCGAAATATTGGAGCATTTGCCACAATGCTTCCGGGTAGCCGCTACGGTGAGAACAGTGGAACACTACCCACCCGTTCTCCAACTGTTTATCTGCTGCCATCTGTAAAAATATATTTGAGAAATGTCAAATATTTATTTAAACAGTAAACCATTGAGTTATAACATAAGACATGTCATTGAGCCCATAAAACTTGGAAACATAGTTCAAATTTTAAACAAATTTGACTGCTGATCTGCTGTTCCCATGACAGCCCTGACCAGTTTCCATTTCAACCTGATTTAGGCCATGTTAAAGGCAAAACTAATTCTGGAGCTCAACATAAAAGTTAAAGCTAACTTCAATAGATTTCCAGCAAGTATTTGCTTGGCCTAAGATCTGTCCTGTTTCAAAAGTTATGAGATGTCAAAATTAAAAGAATTTCTGGAGAAAATTGGACAGCACCTCCCTGCTTTAGGTACTGATTTGATCCAAGAATCTAAGTTAATTCTATTCCTAATCTGACAAAACTTTATGTTACAAAGTTGTAACCCATCTCATAAGCTTTCCAGAACTACCTCATTTTCTATTTTTGGATTTTTATGCAGGAAGTTATGCTTAATTTACAGAGAGTCTACAGAGAGTCTTTGCTCTGCCATGTTTTCTGGACAGTTTCAACTCTACTGCATTTTTCGAGTGGTTAAGGGATGAAACACTTCTGGAACTCAACAGAAAAGTTGTAAAGCTCTTTCAAAGATTTCCAGAAATGTATCATATGACCCCAGCCTCGAAAGAACTCAACCTCTAACCTCTGATTAACTTCAGCCTTGATTCAGCTGAAAACAGAGTGCTCTATCCTTAACAACCTATAAGTTGAAAACTTGTTAACTTTGAATATCCTGTTCAAGGGAAGGAGTTACATCAAGTTTTAATATTTTAGATACAAACCTTAAATTTTTTAAATGAAGTTGTTCATTTAATGGGGTGTGACGTCGATGCGTCACCAGATTATGTCGGTACTACGTCCTCACAAAGAAAACCTATACCGGACTTAGCCGGCTTCGTTAGTTCAGTGGCACTACTCGTCACTCGCACACGGATGCTACACGTCTACCGTTTCATGGTCAGGCTACCTGCAGAAACTCAAACAATCATCAGACTCGGCTGCACACCGAGCCCGGAATCCATACAGTTCGTACACCCGGCCGTCATCACTCGCCCGGATGTTCTCAAGCCAACCACGCCTTGAGTTACGTGTTCACGTTTCAGACCACGTGACGGGGTCTCCCATGTTGCACCATGCACGCCAGGGACAGACATTGCTCGAATACCCCAAACGACATGAAGAGTCGTAGAGGATACTAAAGCGGGTCGGGTTACCTGCCACCCGTGGGGCTCCACCCTTCAGCTTGTGCGCACTGGTGGACAGCGCTTACGTGTACCCCCCAAGACATAAAAGTCCCTAGATACACGATTTTACGACATAACAAATAATTTAATATGCCACTTTATATATGCTAATAACATCCTTATACGGGCTACTAACTCGTTCCTCGCTGGATTTTTGAAAAAGAAGACCTTTGTACTGTGTTAAACCTCAAGCGAGCTCTGATACCAACGCTGACACGACCCCAAGGTCCTGTCGAACAACACAATCAGTTGCGTCGTCTGAATAAGGCAAAGAAGAAGAGCCGTGTTGACATCGCGGCGTTGCAAGAGCTGGTGCAGACCCTAACCCAGAAGAATGAGGACCTTGCTCAAGAGCGGGACGACGCTATCGAGGAAGGACAAGGCTGGGAAGAGGACTACAACCAGGCTATGGACGAGGTGCATGCATTGCAGGACCTCGTACCCCCGGTGTTAGGCGTACCGGTGGTCTTCGGTCTTCCAGCAATGGGAGAACCCGGAATGGGAGAAGAGGTGGTAGATCCAGAGCCACCAGCAGAGGTACCGGAGGAGGATGACCCACAGGAGGTCGAGTTCTACTCCGAGTAGGGGGTTACGGTTGCCAAGTAGGGCAGCCAGGGTAGTGTAACCCAACTTTTGTAATTGGTGACATGTCGTGTAGACAGTAGCGTATGTATAAGTAGTGACGACATGAGCACGACTTCTCGGAGATCCGAGAATAATGTATCTTGTATAAAGTTTATGCTTTATCGATATATGTGAATGTTGTGCAAATTAGTCATGTGTCACTTCAATACCTACTGTTGCTTATGGAATTTTCAGTAAGACATGTGCTAATCGCTGCTGTTTTGAATTTCAGAATGACGCGTACTTGTGCCAACCCTGACGTTGGGGGTACCAGTCAAGGGGGAGAGACCTCCCAACCACCTCCTGAGGACTCCTCGGGACAACGGCAGCAGCAACAGCAACAGCAAACACCGCCACCGCCACTGCCAACGGTTATATTGGCCGACATTGTCGCGGCAAAGGCGGGCTCGCATCAGCAGCACACAGAGTTGCTGCAGACTCTCATCGCCAATACATCTCGCCCAGAGAGACGTCAAGATCGTGAGGAGCGCCAACAGAGCTCCTACTCCGACTTCCTGACGACTCATCCCCCTGTGTTTTCAAGGGCGGATGAACCACTTGACGCAGACAACTGGCTCCGCGCCATAGAGATGAAGTTCGGGCTGCTCCAAATCAGCGAGCAGCGCAAGACTCAGTTCGCGGTCCAGCAGCTCCAAGGATCCGCGATCGTGTGGTGGGCCAACTTTTGTGCTTCACAGCCCACCGACCGAGTGATGACCTGGGCGGAGTTCCGGACGGCCTTCAGGGCCTATCATATACCACCAGGTCTGATGAAGAGGAAGACGCAGGAGTTCTTACACATGCAACAAGGGAGCCGGAACGCGCTGGAATACTCCAGGGCGTTTAACGATCTCGCGCTATATGTGTCGTATCATGCTGATACCGACGAGAAGCGGCGGGACCATTTCTACCAGGGGCTTAACCCGCTCCTGAAGGACAAGTTGGCGATGTTCAATCGCGGCAGCCTCAACGACATCATTGATGCTGCGATTGTTCAGGAGGAATCCGGCAAGGAGTTGGCGGCGGCAGAACGAAAGCGAAGCGCGCCGTAGAGCAGCGGAGAAGGAGGCGGTCCTTCTCAGAAGTTTCGGATGGTGAACCGCCCACCATCAGGACCACGCTGGCAGCCACCACAGCGGTCGATGCCGTTCCGCAGTCGGCCGTACTCTTCACCGGCATTCCGGCCGGCACTGCCAGTACCACCGCAACAACAACAGCAGCAGCGGACGATGCCGTGTGCGTTTTCACCTCAGCAACGCATGCCGGGCCTTCGTCCACCGAGTACTCCACCAGCAGCGGCCACATGTTACAAGTGTGGTCGTCCAGGACACTTCGCGACCAGTTGCCCGGAGAGGCAAGGCGGCGGAGTGGCACCACATTTTCCGGGGAGGAATCAACCCCGAAACCCTACTAATGCGCGGCGGGCAAACCCTAGGCCCGGCACTGTCCACCAACTTGCCATTGAGGACGTGCCGGAGGGCGAGCCAATCCTTGCGGGCATGTTCCAACTCCACCAGCGTCCCACTATAGTACTATTTGATTCAGGCGCGATGCATAATTTTGTTAGCCAAGCTTTCATTGCTAAACACAGTTTGCCAATACTACCCACCGATAGTCCATATTTAATTTGTTCACCGGGTGGGAAGATTTCAGCAAGCGTAATGGTCTCCAAAGCACCATTATGCTTAGCGGGTAGAGTGTACCCCACGTCTCTCATTATCTTAGAGGGACAGAAGGTCGATGTCATCCTAGGGATGTCGTGGTTGACCCGCCAAGGCGCTGTTTTAGACACCATCCTTCGAATCGTGCACTTAAACTCAGAGGTGCACGGTTCTCACTCATTATTTCTGGACAGTCCGGAAATAAAACTTCCAAGTGTCTATCAAGCCACAACCATCAGATTGGAAGATATTCCAGTGGTCCGAGAATTCCCTGACGTATTCCCGGATGATTTGCCGGGGATGCCACCCGATAGAGAGGTGGAGTTCAAGATTGAACTTGCACCGGGAACCATGCCAATATCCCGAAGGCCGTACAAGATGGCGCCCAAGGAGTTGGCTGAGTTAAAGACTCAGCTCACGGACCTTCTGGAGAAGGGTTTCATTAGGCCGAGCTCCTCGCCATGGGGCTGTTCGGCATTATTTGTCAAGAAGAAGGATGAAACGTTGCGGCTTTGCGTGGACTACCGTCCATTAAATGCCGTAACCATCAAGAACAAGTACCCGTTGCCACGGATCGACATGTTGTTTGATCAGTTGGTCGAAGCAAAGATCTTTTCCAAGATGGACTTAAGATCCGGGTACCATCAGATTAAGATAAGGGCGGAGGACATTCCAAAGACAGCTTTCTCGACAAGGTACGGACTTTATGAGTACCTGGTCATGTCCTTCGGCCTCACCGATGCTCCAGCTCATTTCATGTACTTGATGAACTCGGTATTCATGCCGGAGCTGGACAAGTTTGTTGTGGTCTTCATCGACGA
Source organism: Neostapfia colusana (assembly GCA_030760725.1). Taxonomy (NCBI): domain Eukaryota; kingdom Viridiplantae; phylum Streptophyta; class Magnoliopsida; order Poales; family Poaceae; genus Neostapfia; species Neostapfia colusana. The sequence continues at coordinate 28,706,603 of JASWHV010000005.1, read as the reverse complement.
CATCCTGGTATATTCCAAGTCGGAGGAAGATCACAAGAAACATCTGCGTATAGTCTTACAACGGCTGCGGGATCACAAGTTATACGCAAAATTCAGCAAATGCGAGTTTTGGATATCGCAAGTGCCTTTCCTCGGGCATATCATCTCAGCGGAGGGTATCGCTCTGGACCCGAGCAAGATCACTCAAGTGCTGAATTGGAAATCCCCGAGAACTGTTCACGAGGTACGGAGTTTCCTCGGACTCGCGGGATATTATCGGAGGTTCATTCCGAACTTCTCGAAGATTGCCAAGCCAATGACAGAGCTGCTGAAGAAGGCTACCAAATATGTTTGGAGTCCAACATGTGAAGCAGCATTCAAGGCTTTAGTCAAGCACCTGACATCAGCACCGGTTTTGGCGCAGCCAGACACAACAAAACCGTTCGATGTGTATTGCGATGCATCCGGCATTGGGCTCGGATGTGTGCTGATGCAGGACCGAAGAGTTGTCGCGTATGGATCACGGCAGCTTAGAAACCATGAGCAAAATTATCCAACTCACGACTTGGAGCTCGCTGCCGTGGTACTTGCACTAAAAATGTGGAGGCACTACCTACTCGGTAACCTCGTACATTTATATACCGACCACAAAAGCCTCAAGTACATATTCACTCAGAAGGAGCTGAACATGAGGCAACGAAGATGGTTAGAACTGATAAAGGATTACGAGATAGAGATCCATTATCATCCGGGCAAGGCAAACGTAGTGGCAGATGCGCTGAGCCGCAAGTCACACGTCAACAATCTGACCATCACACCGTTGGAAGAGAGCGAACCACCACTACATGTGATTCCATACGGAGCTCTCTACAACCTAGCTTTGATCCCCACCATCCGTGAAGAGATAGCGGCAGCCCAGAAGAATGACAAGGGCATGTCACATTTACGGAGACGTGTAGATAGTGGGGAGCTGAAATGTTTCCAGAAAGACGGAGACGGCGTCCTATGGTTCAAGGACCGGATCGTCGTACCCCGTAACCCGGAATTACGGAAGAAAATCTTTGATGAGGCTCACTTATCAAAGTTTTCTATTCACCCCGGCAGCAACAAGATGTATCAAGAACTCAGAAGCAAGTTTTGGTGGACACGGATGAAGCGTAAGACCGCAAAATACGTGTCCGAGTGTGATACATGTCGAAGGGTGAAGGCAGACCACATGCGGAAACCGGGACTGCTGCGACCACTGGGCATTCCTGCCTGGAAGTGGGAGGACGTGAGCATGGACTTCATCGTCGGTTTACCCACCACCTTGCAGAAACATGATTCTGTGTGGGTGATCGTCGATCGGCTCACCAAAGTTGCCCATTTCATCCCGGTCAACACCAACTACAATGCCAAGAAGTACGCTGAACTGTACATCTCACGGATCCTATGCTTGTACGGCGTACCCCATACCATCATATCGGATCGGGGCACTTTATTTGTGTCCCGTTTCTGGGAGCAGCTGCACGCTGCCTTGGGGACGAAGCTGATCCGTAGTTCAGCATATCACCCGCAGACGGATGGACAAACCGAGCGGGTAAATCAGATTCTAGAAGACATGCTACGAGCTTGCGCTATCAACCACGGCAAGAATTGGGATGATCACTTGCCGTTAGCTGAGTTCTCGTACAATAATGGGTACCAAGCCAGCATCAAGATGGCACCTTACGAGGCGCTATACGGTAGGAAATGCTGCACACCATTGAACTGGTGTGAGTCTGGCGAAAGGGTTACCTTCGGGATTGACCTTGTCAACAATGTGGAAGAAAAGGTTCGACTGATTCAAGCGAACCTAAAAGCCGCTCAATCCCGTCAGAAACAACATGCGGACCGGAGAAGGCGCCCATTACAATTCGAAGTTGGAGATCACGTATACCTACGGGTGTCTCCAATGAAGGGCGTAAACAGATTTGGGGTGAGAGGAAAGTTGGCACCCCGATTCATCGGTCCATTCCAGATTACCGAAAGATGTGGATCAGTGGCATACCGGCTGAAATTACCAGAAGCACTTTCCGATGTGCACGACGTCTTTCACATTTCCCAGCTGAGGAAGTGTCTCAAGCTATCAACTACCGTTCAGCTGGAAGACATTGAAGAACTGCAACCGGATCTCACATATCGGGAGGAACCGGTGCAGATTATTGATGAAAAGGCCCGAACCACACGCAACCGTACGTTGTGGTTCTACAAGGTTCTATGGAGTAATCACTCCATGGACGAAGCGACATGGGAGAGCGAAGAATTCCTTCGCACTAACTACCCCGACTTTTTCATGTCGCATATCGGGTAATTTTCCAAGGTCCTCTCTCTCATTTTCACCTTATAACCTCAGGACGAGATTCTTTTAAGGGGGGAGGAATGTAAGGGCCTCAGTTTTTGACACACATTTGCAGTGTTCATCACCACACCACACACCTCATTTGAGGAAGGATGATGAACACAAATGAAGAGCAAGTAACAATTATCAACATGCTCATTAGAGAACAAACTCACAAATTGCAAGAGTGGTATTTCCCACATGTGATATAGATGGGCTGGATATATGAAAACTCCTACACTTTACTAAGGATGTCCATGCCAAGTTTCACCCAAATTCAAAACCTTTTTGGGGTCATTTTGGGTATAGTTAGGAAGAGGGCAGTTTGAAACCATATTCAAATTCAAACTGTTTTTATCCCATGAATTTATAAGTGGGAGGCATATTCTTACTCAGCACATTTTTGTGAGCTCACACACCAATTTTCACTCCATTTGGAGTTGATCTTGACTTGAGCTAAGTGGGAGGAATTCAAACTTTATTTGAATTTCAAACTGAACTTGTGCTGAAATTCATTCAAACCAAACCTTATTTGAACTTTGATCAATTCAAACGGCTCATGGGTGAATAATTTGAATTGCCAAGGGTAGTATGGGGTTCATGGTTTACAACAGTGATTAGGAGTAAATTTCAGAGGTTAAAACTGGAGGTGGGACCCACATGTCAGCCACTGCTCAGATCAAACCGACTGAGACTTTTTCACTCGGGTCGCCGAGCCGCAGCAGTGATCGCCACCGAGGGCAGCTGCCGCGCCAGCAGCTGCTTGCCCACGCGCGGGCGTGAGGCGGTGCAGAGCCTTCTTAAGGCGCCTGCCCCCCTCCTCGGCCGAGGCACCGCCATTCTTCCCCGGAAGAACTCAGCGCCGGCCGAAAATTTCCGCAGCTCGGAATCAATCGGAGAACGCCGATCGCAGCTCCCTCCGTCCACTCCAGAGCCCCAGTAAGGTACTAGAGACCTTCCTCCGTCCTCCCCGTTGCTAGAATTTGGTTGAAACCGACTGATATCGGCTGTGCCGAAAGATCAAATTCGGGACTTTGAACCGCTGCACCTCGGGCTCTCGTGGACAGCCCAACCAGGGCGTTGTCACGCCCGAGCCAAGGCACCCTTGGACACGCTGGTGACCGGTGCTGCTCATCCCCGAGCCACAGCTCGAGTGGTTGCTCACCGGCGGCGAATTTCCACTTTTCCCCTTTCTGTGTACAGAACGACCTTCGGGTACGATTCTGTTTAATTCGTGCTCTAGAAAGGATTAGAGGACCTCAAGCTGCTCTCACACGAGCTAGACACGGTAACGCACAAGTTTCATTCACAACTCTGGGCCAGAGAACCTCTGTACCCGGCGTAATTCAAGGTCTATCAATGGCGGAATGAACGGACGGTATCGGGCGCACCGTGAGGACCTATTTCGGGCCTTCCCCGAGCTGTCTCGAGCTCATGTCGACCTTCTCTGAGGTCCACTGATGCTCCCCGACCGGTTTCCCAAGTAGTTGAGGTGCTAGGGAAGTCAGCCGACATGGACGAAGTCGTTCCGAGGTGGCGGCTCATCGCCGACCATGCTCCGGCCATTGTCATGAGCAGCTGACCCTAGAATCCTGTTCCCCGAGTAAAAGTAGGCAGGGGCAGCTAGAATCGAGAAGTTTGGAGCTGTACAGAAGCCGGCGGCGAGCTCTCCGGCGAGGTCCCTCGGCGGCGGAGCGCGGGCGTCGCGAGGTTGAAGAAGGGGGTGGACCCCAGCTGTCAGTGGGAGATATTTTGAATCGGGATCCGGCTGCGGCCGGGATCGGGTGTGCTGGCGCGCAAAAATCATTTTGGGCCGCGGTGTGCTGTCGCCTCGGCGTGCGACGCGTGTCCCGTGGGCCCACGCGCGAGTTTAAACTTTTCCCCGATTTTCAGATTTCCTTCAAACTTCAAATCCTCATAACTTTGGCTAGAAAGTTCCAAATTGAGTGAACCAAATTTTTCTGGATTCAGCTCTCCGAGTACTTTCCAGCAAATCAAGTTTCACTTCATGAAAACCCTTAATTTTCCAGAATTAATTCCTCAAAATTTAAACTGTTAGGAATTTTAACTGGAGAATCCTTTGGAGGAAAATCCTGAAATTTTGCTGGGATGTTCACAAAATATCCCTGAACTACCATAAAAATTTCAGATCCATTTGAGCTCATTTGGTCCACCTAATGGTGTGATTAGTGAAACTGTTCCAGAGAAAATAGAAAATGTTCAGAAACATTTTCAGAATTTTCTCTGAAATTGTTTAGCTCATCTCTTTAGTTAGGAACTTCCAAATTAAGTGAGACCAACTCCATTAGAACCCTCTGAAAATCTAATTTTCAGAAAGTCATAGTTTGTTTCATGAAAGTCCCTAGAACACCCTAAGAGTTCCAATTAAGGTCAAGTACATAATTAATTGTGGAGGGCTCAAATGAGCTTTGCTGCAACTAAAACTTGACCAAGCCTCTGTTTAGGTTGTAACCAAGCCACAATAAAAGTTTCACAGTCATTAGGTTTAGCTAGCAAAGGTTATATACTTCACAACTTCAAACTTAATACAAATGCATTAAATTAATACATGTATTGTTTCTATCATGTAGTCGCTAAGGTCGAGGAGGAACCCGAAGTCCTAGACTTCGTAACTCTGGAGGAGCAGCTAGCCTACGACCAAGAGCAGCAAGGCAAGCTCCGGTTTGCATTAACCCCTTTTTACAAATTTTTATTGTTTTGAGCACATACTTGTTTCCTTTATTCAGTGCATTAGAGTCTTGTTTGGAAGCCCCACTGCATAGCCAAGAAAACCATGGGTTGGGTTTAGGATTGCAAACCCCGTTAGCTACTGCATTGCTAGGATAGAGTAGGATTCGGTACAAGTCGAGTAGTTGGAACTACTCGCGAGAATAGGCTAGAGGCACATTGCTCGGGTAGATATAGCACATGATACACATGGCAAAAAAATGAGACCGACCGGAGAGTAAGGGCAGCAGGACTTTGGGGCCTGTGTGCTGTAGCTCCGCTTGTGTCGATTGAGGACCGAGCCGTGTGCGGGCCTGTTGAACAAGCTAGATCAGTACCGAAGACCTACCGGCTATATGGGAACCGGGAAACTGATGTAACTAGGGTAGCTGGGTATTGAGGCATTGCCCGTCGTTCAGAGGGTAGGTTGAGAGCTCGAGGTGTAAATCGGCTGGCGGCACAGAGATGCGCGTGCAGAGACCTCTTGCTCGGGACGATGGGACCGGTTCAATATTTGGCTGACGGGTGAATGGTAGTTGCGTACGGCGTCCGTGATGGTTGTTGTAGGCAACATCGAGTACGGGCGTACGTGACGGGTTGTTCGGGTAACCCTGCAGGTGTAAATCGATTATAATCGCCGTCCCTCGCGGTCAGTGAGTACCACTTGTTCACTGTATCGTGACGTAGAAAGAACAGGCTAGTTACATGTTAAAATGTTGCTGATTGAAAGATGGACTCTGATTGTTGATGATATGCTGTAGTTTAGAGCTAACTAAAGTTCATTTCAACTTTGGGCAAAGTACATGAGAGAAATGTGTTTCTTGTTTGATTGCGGCTCTCTCATGTGCCTTAGCGTAAGGTTCTCCACAACCAGCTGCTAAAACTTGAAAGTAAGGTTCCACTAATTAGGCGAGTCCTTTGCAAATGATTTTCCCCATGTACCTATCACCCCTCATGTAGAAGTTCCATGTTTAGGTGAGACGGGTCAGACTTGCTGAGCCTTCGTGCTCACTGCTTGTGTTTGAAGCTTTTGCAGGGTTCTATGAGGAAGGGACTCCTGAAGAGGAGACGGAACCCCAGGAGGGGAACCCCGTCGAGTGGGAGTCGTGCACGCCGCAGAGTTAGTGTGCGTGTGTGCTAGCAAGGACGCGTTCAAGGGCTGAACGTTCACTTGATGCTTAGTCTACGCCCGCGAGTGTAGACTGAACTTATTTTGATGTAAACATGTTCATAACTTGTTTATGTAATAAAATTTCGCTTCCGCTTTGTACCTTTGACGTGTGTTATACGGTGCTGTGCAACGCAGCACCCCTCAGCGTGATCCTGGCTCGACAGGACCTTGGGGTCGTGTCAATTGTGTTCGTCTGGAAGTAGCCCAGGGGGACATACGCAGCGCTTGCCATCGGCGTCCCCTGCAGGGCAGTAGGTGGTATCTGTTGGGTTGATAACATTCCCAACCGTGACGACCCGTTCATGACATACTCGGGTTCCCTATCCTGTGGTGTTGAAACACGATCACGTACCTTGAGACGTGACCTAACTCAACGACGGCCGTATGACAATGATACGGGCGTTTGTATTTAATTTTAAATATGGTCCTGCCTGAAATGAAAAACCATTGTGTGCACCATTATTGTGTGGTCTTCTGCAGGTACTAACCACGTATGTATCCGTGTAGTAAACGTGTGCGAGAGACCGTTTAGTGCCACACTTGAGACGTATATGCCGGTATAATCCGGTTAGGATTTTCTTTTGTGAGGAATGTAGTACCAAGATATCATAGGCATATGCATAATAAATCATGATAACAAGGAATTAAAATTATTAGGTTCAACGTCTAGGACCCTGATTGAGTAGAAAAATTGGGGGTGATGAGGGTAGTTCCAAAAGACTTAAAAACAGAGTGCTCTGTTTTGGACAGCAAGTTTGCTGATCTTCAACAGGGCATAACTCACAGGTCTTTTAGTCCAGGAAGGTGTGGTATATAGTTCTGGAAAGGTATGTGAGTACTCTACAACTTTGTTGTAAACTTCCAGAGCTGACACAGACCTTAGGATGGCTTAAATCCCAGAGGAATGTAAACTGTCCAAAATCAGGACAGAGTAAAACATTCTCTGGACTGTTCGGTTTTTCAAATCTAACTCCCAGTAGAAAAATCTAAAATTTTCAAATGATACATCCTTAGAAAGGGTAGAAGATGTGTTACATCTTTGCAATTCAAAGTTTCTGAAATTTCAGCACAGAATTCAGTGGGAATCAGAGTTGAAAACAGCAACTTCCCCAGGGAGGTGCTGTTAAAATTCTTCCAGAAATTCTGCTGACTTTGAATTACCATAACTTTTGAACCAGAGCTGATCTGAGGGAAAATAAGTACTCGTTGGAAATATACTGGAGTTAACTTTAACTTTGGTATTCAGCTTGAGTCATGAAGATGCCCAGAACCAGATCAAAATCTTGGATATGTAGAAACTGGTCATTCTGGCAGAGGAATGATAGTTGAACTCATTTGAGAAATTGTTGTACCCTAGAGGGGGTTTGAGTACTCCCAATGGGGTGGAACATACTCATGAGAGGTTAACTTAAACTAGTGAAAGATTTGAGTATAGGTCTCACTCAAGTTTCTTTTACTAGAGACCATGTTTGTGTCGTATTGAAGATAAAAGGGTAGTATACGTGATGACAACGCAATAGTAATGTCTCGTAGTGACCAAACCTAGTTATGGTGAGCTTCCAAAGAGGAGGTTCATCAAGTTGGGTGTAACTAGCTTGTATTTGGTCTGGTAATGGTGTAGCTTGTGCAAAGGTATTACATTATCTACATACGAGATGTATCGCATGTTTTATTGTCATGATGTTTTTATGCCTATTGTTATTGGACTGCATGCAATATGTTGAGGGACTGATGTTTGTTGTCGTATGGTTGCAGATGCTTCGCACTAGTTCCACGCACGAGGTTGGTGGCTCTAGCCAACGGGGAGGCGATGACTCCCAGCCACCGGCCTACGACAGCACCCCGCAGCAGCAGCCACCACCGCCGCCTCCACTTACTCTAGCGGATGTGATAGCGGCACTGGTGGGTGGTCTTGAGGAGCAGACCGACCTGCTCCGCACGATCATGCAGAATACGTCCCAGGCGGGGGGGGGGGGGGGGGGGGCGTCATGACATAGGGCCTCGTGAGCCCCATGAGGTGTCGTACTCGGACTTCATGAGTACGCACCCTCCAGTGTTCACCGAAGCTGAAGAACCACTGGAGGCTGACAACTGGCTGCGGACCATCGAGTCTAAGTTCGGGCTGCTCCAATGTACGGAGCGGCAGAAGACTCTGTTCGCAGCACAGCAACTTCACGGTGCCACTGGTGCATGGCGAGCGAACTATGTCGCCTCATGTCCGGCTGGCCATGCCTTGGAGTGGGAAGAGTTCCGGGAGGCGTTCCGCGCCTATCACATTCCTCCCGGAATAATGAAGAGGAAGTTCCAAGAATTTTTGGAACTGATGCAGGACGGGAGGAGTGCCCATGACTACTCCCGTGCCTTCAACCATCTGGCGCAATATGCGTCAGACTACATCTCCACTTAAGAGAAGAAGCGGGAACATTCCTATCGGGGGTTACACCCCGAAATGAAGACACATCTCGTTCAGTGGAATCGCGGCACCATCAATGACCTGGTCAATGCCGCGATCATGCAACAGGACGCTCAGCAGGAGTTGGCAGCTGAGCAGAGGAAGCGCAGCGCTCCACCCAGCGGTGGGAGTGGCACTCCCCAGAAGTACCGGATGGTGTATCGGACCCCATCCGGGCAGCAGTGGCATCCACCGGCGCGACCTCAGCGGTTCGGGGTACGTTCGTTTCAGTCACCTCCGTTCCGACCGCCAATGCCACCACCAAGAGAGCAGCAGCAGCAGCAGACGGTACCCCGGGCGTTCCCACCGCCACAATGCGCCCCGGGTTTCCGTCCAACGATCAGCGGGGGACCGCCCCGTTTCGCTTGCTTCACATGTGGCCAGGCGGGCCACTTCGCGAAGGACTGTCCCCAGGGGCAGCAGAGCAGCGGGCAAGCCCAGATCCAGGGTGGTGCTCGAGGCCGACCTCCGGTCAAGAAGGTTGGTCAGCGGACTGGTGGCGTCCGCAACCTCGACAATGAGGACGCCCCAGAGGGAGACAACGTGCTGGCGGGTACGTTCACTCTCAACAATCAAGCCATCATCATACTTTCTGATTCTGGTGCAACCCACAACTTTATAAGTGCATCATATGTGGTTAAGCATCAGCTGGAAGCCTTTCTAACCGAGTGTTAATATATGATCTGCTGACCGGGAGGAAAGATTTCAGCAACGATGATGGCTCCGAAAGCACCACTGTGCTTAGGTGGGAAGATATATCCCACCACTATGATTATCCTTGAGGGGCAGAAGATTGATGCAATCTTGGGAATGTCATGGCTAAGCTACCATGGAGCTGTCCTGGAAACTTTAATACGGACGGTTCACCTCAACTCCCCATTGCACCGTCCGCAGTCCCTCCTATTAGATAATCCAGTCCGAGAGGTTTCAGCGATCAACAATACTGAAGCTCTCAAGTTAGAGGACATCCCCGTAGTCCGGGAGTACCCTGACGTGTTCCCGGATGATCTTCTGGGCATGCCACCGGAGCGGGATGTCGAGTTCAAGATCGAGCTGGCACCCGGGACTACGCCCATATCACGGAGACCATACAAGGTGGCTCCGAACGAGCTGGCTGAATTAAAAGAGCAGCTCAATGATCTGTTGAGCAAGGGTTTCATTAGGCCGAGTTCCTCGCCTTGGGGATGCTCGGCGCTGTTCGTAAAGAAGAAGGATGAAACCTTGAGGCTGTGTGTGGACTACCGGCCGCTCAACGCCGTCACCATCAAGAATAAGTACCCACTGCCCCGCATCGACATATTGTTTGATCAACTTGTGGGTGCAAGCGTGTTCTCCAAGATGGACCTTCGCTATGGATATCACCAGATAAAGATCCGGGCGGAGGATATTCCGAAGACGGCCTTCTCGATGAGATATGGATTATATGAATATCTCGTCATGTCCTTTGGTCTCACAAACGCTCCATCCCATTTCATGTATCTCATGAACTCTGTGTTTATGCCGGAGCTGGACAAGTTCGTGGTAGTGTTCATCGATGATATCTTGGTTTACTCCAAGACAGAAGCCGAATATGCTGAACACTTGAGGATCGTTCTTCAACGATTGCGAGACGACAAGCTCTATGCCAAGTTCAGCAAATGCGAGTTTTGTATCAGCCAAGTGCCATTATTGGGACATATCATCTCAGAAGAAGGCATTGCGGTTGACCCGAGCAAGATAGAGCAAGTGCTGAAATGGAAAGCTCCCACCTCAGTTCATGAAGTCAGAAGCTTCCTCGGGTTAGCGGGATACTATCAGAGATTCATTCCAAGTTTCTCCAAGCTCGCTAAGCTAATGACAGAATTGCTGAAGAAGGGAACAAAATATGTTTGGAATACGGCGTGTGAAGGAGCGTTCCAAGCATTGGTGAAGCATCTCACAACAGCCCCGGTCTTAGCTCAGCCGGATACAACAAAGCCCTTTGACGTGTATTGTGACGCGTCCGGTATTGGGCTCAGCTGTGTGTTGATGCAGGAAGGACGTGTGGTCGCATATGGCTCACGCCAACTTCGGAACCATGAGCAGCATTATCCTACTCATGATCTTGAGCTTGCTGCCGTGGTGTTGGCGCTAAAAATGTGGAGGCACTATCTCCTGGGGAATCTGGTGCATCTCTACACCGACCACAAGAGCTTGAAATACATTTTCACCCAGAAGGAGCTGAACATGAGGCAAAGGAGATGGTTAGAACTGATCAAAGATTATGAAATTGAGATTCACTACCACCCCGGCGAGGCGAATGTGGTTGCCGACGCGCTGAGTCGGAAATCACATGTCCATCACCTCACAATTACACCGGTGGAGGAGGAAGAGCCGAGTTTATACTTGGTTCCTTATGGATCGCTTTACAACCTTGCCCTTATCCCTACTATATGGAGGACATCATTGCAGCTCAGAAGACTGATAAAGGCATGGCACATCTCCGGAGAAGGATAGACAATGGAGAGATCAAATGTTTCCGGAAGGATGATGAGGGGACGCTATGGTTCAATGACCGCATAGTCGTACCCCGGTATATGGAACTGAGGAAGAAGATCCTCGATGAAGCTCACTTGTCTAAATACTCCATTCATCCAGGCAGCAACAAAATGTACCAAGATTTGAAAAAAGAAATTTTGGTGGACACGGATGAAGCGGGAGGTAGCGAAGTACGTATCCGAGTTTGATACGTGTAGACGAGTGAAGGCGGATCATATGAGGAAATCAGGGCTGTTGCAACCCCTGAAGATTCCAGCATGGAAATGGGAGGATGTGAGCATGGATTTCATTGTGGGATTACCCCTAACATCCAACAAGAATGATTCCGTTTGGGTGATCGTTGACCGACTAACCAAGTCGGCTCACTTCATTCCTGTGCATACACATTTCAATGCCAACAGATATGCGGAGTTATATATTGCCAGGATTCTATGCCTGCATGGTGTACCCAAGACCATAGTCTCAGACCGAGGTGCATTGTTTGTATCTCGGTTTTGGGAGCAGTTGCATGCTGCTTTGGGTACTAAACTAATTAGAAGCTCCGCTTACCACCCTCAGACAGATGGCCAAACAGAGAGGGTGAATCAAGTTCTGGAAGACATGTTGAGGGCATGTGCCATCCACCATGGTAGGAACTGGGATGATCACCTACCATTGGCGGAATTCTCGTACAACAACGGCTATCAGGCGAGTATCAAGATGGCATCCTACGAAGCTCTCTACGGTCGCAAATGCCGCACCCCATTAAACTGGTGCGAGACCAGTGAAAGGGTCACATTCGGGGTTGATGTGGTGAACGACGCCGAAGAGCGCATTCGGACGATTCAAGCCAACTTTAAGACCGCTCAATCTCGGCAGAAGAGCTACGCTGATAAGAGGTGTAGACCGTTGCACTTTGACGTCGGTGAACACGTGTACCTCCATGTGTCTCCGATGAAGGGCGTGCACTGGTTCGGTGTGAAGGGGAAGCTCGCTCCCCGTTACAATTGCAAACTAAAAGGAAAAAGTTCATGTGAAAATTGCCTTGATCTATCAAATAAACTTGATAACATCCATATGACATTAGATCGGTTTTGTAATGGGAATAAGAACCTAAACTTGCTGCTGAATTCTTCCAAGTCTTGCAATGATAAAACTGGTTTAGGTTTTGATTCACATGCTCATGCTAAGGAACATCCACCTAAAATTGTAAAATCATTAGGAAGTGGTTTGATTGAAACAGTTCCTAAACAAAAGGAAGTGGTTTTTAAATCTGCAGGAGTGTTGTCACATTCGTGTTCAAATAAGCATACTGCATGCTCATCTAGACATGAACACAAAGTTAAATTTCATTGTACCTATTGTGGTAGAGATGGTCATGTCATAGATTTTTGTTATAGACTAGCTAAACAACATAAAAAGGAAAGAATGCAAGCTAGATCTTTGTAGAAGCCCAAGAAAAAGGGACTTGCAAAAACTTTTTATCACCTCACAACACCACAGTTTTGTTGTGAATATATTGTGAAGAGCAAGGAACCTCCATCAAAAGGGTGTTGGTTCAAACTCTCCACACATGTGATAACACATGAGAGGTGATTCTAAAACCAACTTATAGTCATTCACATGTTTGCACCCTAGTTGGATTAAGACCACTGAGTTGAAGTACTCAAGTGCAATGGGAGGGTTTGAAAATCAGAATTTGAACTAATGTCCAACTCAAAATTCAAATGAGGGGAGGACATAATGGTGATTCAAAACTGTTGTATTCAAACTCTTGGTTGCAGCAGCTAACACAAGAATCCAAGTGCATCATTGGATTCCTTAGGTCCAAATTAGTGGGGAGGCAAAGTTTCAATAAATTGTGAAAAGGTTTGCTACCCATTTTTCTAAAAAGGATCCAAATGTGCAAAGAATTCAAATATACATTTGAATTGGGGGAAATTTGCCCAACTATACAAATGTAGCTCAGTTTGAGAATCCAAACATTTGAATTCATCACTTTCCAAGTTTTTGGAGATCTTTTGAGGGATAGGGGACTGACTGGTGGGACCCACATGTCATTGAGGAGGTTAAAAATGCACGAAGATCAATAGCCTTAGGTGCTAAGTTTTGCACTCGGAACAGAGCCGAGGTTCCACCGTGACTCACCGAGAAGCACCGGGCGACAGCTCCTGCTCTCCCCTCGCACGCTGGCGAGCTCGTCGTGGGGCGCCGTAACTCTCAGCCGTGCCCCAGCTTGCTACGACACCGAGCCGATCCCCAGCCACCGTCCTCTCGCACGACCAAACGCCGAGGAGCAGCCGCTGTGATCAAGTCGCTCGGGAGCGATTTCCTTGTAAGGGCCTCAGTTTTTGACACATATTTGAAGTGTTCATCACCATACACACACACCTCGTTTGAGGAAAGTTGATGAACACAAATGAAGAGCAAGTAACCACCATCAAATGCTCATTAGAGAACAAACTCACATATTGCAAAAGTGGTATTTCCCACATGTGATATAGAGGGGCTGGGCATATGAAAACTCCTACACATTGCTAGGGATGTCCATGCCAAGTTTCACCCAAATTCAAAACCTTTTTGAGGTCACTTTGGGTATAGATAAAAAGAGGGCAGTTTGAAACCATATTCAAATTCAAACTGTTTTTATCCCATGAATTCAAAAGTGGGTGGAATATTCTTAGTCAGCACATTTTTGTGAGCTCGCACACCAATTTTCACTCCATTTGGAGTTGATCTTGACATGAGCTAAGTGGGACAAATTCAAACTTTATTTGAATTCCAAACTGAACTTGTGCTGAAATTCATTCAAACCAAACCCAAATTGAATTCTAATCAATTCAAATGGCTCATGGGTGAATAATTTGAATCACCATGGGTATTTTGGGGCTCACTGTTTACAACAGTGATTAGGAGTAAATTTCAGAGGTTAAAACCCTGCGTGGGACCCACATGTCATAGAGAGAAGAGGGGAACTTGCACCCAAAGTCACAGTATCGGTGGGAACTTCCACCGAGCAGCTGCCAACTCAACGCTCGGGAGCAGCTGCGCTCGCCACCGAGGAGGAGCAGCGCCACCAGCTGCTTCCCGCGCCCACATACGAGCCCAAGGGCGGTTCCAGGGCCCTATTAAGGAGCTCCACCGAGGCAGGCACCGATCGTTTCCCCCTCTCCCATGAACACCAAGCCCCCGACCTGCCGCCCCTCTGCTCGATCGGAGAACCGCAAAAACAGCTCGCCTTCTCCTTCCCCGAGCTGCTAGACGGCAACCTGAGATCGCACTCCACCTTGCCAAGGCCAAAAACCCCGAGCTCTGACCTCCTTTGCCCGAGAACGATCACCACAGCGGCGAACCAACCTCAGCCGAAGGTCAGGCGCTCGTGGACAGCGTTCCACAGGCGTTTTCACGGTCCAGCAAGAGAGGCAACGGGAGCGCGCAACCACCGTGCTGCTCTCCTCCAAGTTTGGAAGCAAACCGTGAAGAATCCACGGGGAATTTCCAGTTTTTGCTCCGGCGACCGTAAACCGAGCTTCCGGTACGGATTCTTCAAATTCTCGCTCTGTGATCCTTATTTGGTTATTAAATCTTGCACGTACACGCTGGACTAGCCGGCGATCAAGTTCCTTTCTGCATCCGTGGTGTGAAACTGTCTAGGAGTGACGAATTCGTAGCTCGATCAAGAGCGGTCATGGCGGGCACGCTCGGTCACATGGTGCCGACCAGCTTGCCGCCATCTTAGAACCCATTTGACACCTTGTCGAGCTTCCTAGAAGTACACTGATGCTGTAGGACCGATTGTTCGAGGTTTTGGCGGTTTAGAACCCACGGTCGACGGCGCCGAACCTCAACCAAGGCCGCGGCACATCGCCGGGCTATTTCCGGTCACCGCCAGCTCGAACTGACCCCACAGACGTGTTCCTCGACGTCGACAACCCCCTGGCGGCGAGTTTCAGACCATGGGATGGCCAGCAGCGGCGAGCCGGCGAGCTCTGGATCTGCTCCGGCGAGGGGAGGAGGCGCGGGCGCGGGCGCGTCGGGAGGAAGACGAAGCCGGCTGGCCCACGCGTCAGTGGCTCAAAATTTTAAATCAGGATCGGGTGTGGCCGGGATCTCGTGTGCTGGCGCACAAAGACCCTGTGGGCCGCAGTGTGCGGTCGCCTCCGCGCTTAACATGTGTCCCCGTGGGCCCCGGCAGATTTAAACTTTTCCCCCGATTTTCAGATTTCCTTCAAACTTCAAATCCTCATAACTTTGGCTAGAAAACTCCAAATCGAGTGAACCAAATTTTTTTGGATTCAGCTCTCTGAGTGCTTTCCAGCAAATAAAGTTTCACTTCGTGAAAATCCTTATTTCTCCAGAATTAATTCCTCAAAGTTTAAACTGTTTGGAATTTTATCTGGAGAATCCTTTGGAGGGAAATTCTGAAATTTTGCTGGGGTGTTCACCAAAATATCCCTGAACTACCATAAAAATTTCAGATCCATTTGGGCTCATTTGATCCACCTAATGGTGTGATTAGTGAAACTGTTCCAGACAAAATAGAAAATGTTCAGAAACATTTTCAGAATTTTCTCTGAAATAGTTTAGCTCATATCTTTAGCTAGGAACCTTCAAATTAAGTGAGACCAACTCCATTAGAATCCTCTGAAAATCTAGTTTTCAGAAAGTCATAGTTTGTTTCATGAAAATTCTTAGAACACCCTAAAAGCCTTCAATTAAGGTCAAGTGCATAATTAATTGTGGAGGGCTCAAATGAGCTTTGCTGCAACTAAATCTTGACCAAGTTTCTGTTTAGGTTGTAACCAAGCCACAGTAAAAGTTTCACAGTCATAGAGTCTGTCTAGTGGGACTTATAAGCTTCACAAGTTCAAACTTAATACAAATGCATTTAAATTGATACATGTACTTCTTCTATCATGTAGTCGCTAAGGTCGAGGAGGAACCCGAAGTCCTAGACTTCGTTACTCCGGAGGAGCAGCTAGCCTACGACCAAGAGCAGCAAGGCAAGCTCCGGTTTGCATTAACCTTTTTACAATTTTTTATTGTTTTGAGCACCTCTTTGAATACTATTATTCTTTGCATTAGAGTCTTATTTGGAAACCCAAATGCATAGCCAAGAAAACCATGGGTTGGGTTTAGAATTGCAAACCCCGCTATCTACTGCAATGCTAAGATGGTGTAGGATTCGGTACAAGTCGAGTAGTTGGAACTACTCGCGAGCATAGGCTAGAGGCACTCGACTCGGGTAGAGTTAGCACATGATACACATGGCAAGAAAGATGAGACCGAGCAGAGAGTAAGGGCAGCAGGACTTTGGGGCCTGTGTGCTGTAGCTCCGCTTGTGTCGATTGAGGACCGAGCCGTGTGCGGGCCTGTTGAACAAGCTAGAATAGTACCGAAGACCTACCGGCTATATGGGAACCGGGAAACTGATGTAACTCTGGTAGCTGGATGTTGCGGCATAGCTGGTCGTTCAGAGGGTAGGTTGAGAGCTCGAGGTGTAAATCGGCTGGCGGCACTGAGATGCGCGTGCAGAGACCTCTTGCTCGGGATGATTGGACCGGTTCAACATTTGGCTAACGGGTGAAAGGTAGTTGCGTACAGCGTCCGTGATGGTTGCTGTAGGCAACATCGAGTACGGGCGTACGTGATGGGTTGTTCGGGTAACCCTGCAGGTGTAAATCGATTATAATCACCGTCCCTCGCGCTCAGTGAGTACCACTTGTTCACTGTACCATGACGTAGAAAAAACAGGCTAGTTACATGTTAAAATGTTGCTGATTGAAAGATGGACTCTGATTGCTAATGATTTGCTGTAGTTTATAGCTAACTAAAGTTCTTTTTAACTTTGGGCAAAGTACATGAGAGAAATGCGTTTCTTGTTTGATTGCGGCTCTCTCATGTGCCTTAGCGTAAGATTCTCCACCACCTGCTGCTAAAACTTGAAAGTAAGGTTCTACTAATTAGGCGAGTCCTTGCAAATGATTTTTATTTCATGTAAACCATTATCCCTCATGTAGAAGTTTCATGTTTAGGTGAGACGGGTCAGACTTGCTGAGCCTTCGTGATCACTGCTTGTGTTTGAATCTTTTGCAGGGTTCTATGAGGAAGGGACTCCCGAGGAGGAGACGGAACCCCAGGAGGGGAACCCCGTCGAGTGGGAGTCGTGCATGCCGCAGAGTTAGTGTGCGTGTGTGCTAGCAAGTACACGTTCAAGGGATGAGCGTGAACTTGATGCGTAGACTACGCCCGTGAGTGTAGACTGGACCTATTTTGATGTAAACATGTTCATAAACCTCTTTATGTAATATAAACTTTGCTTCCGCTTTGTACCTTTGAAGTGTGTTATCCAGTGCTGTGCAACGCAGCACCCCTCAGCGTTATCCTGGCTTGGCAAGACCGTGGGGTCGTGTCAGCGCTGGTATCAGAGCTCGCTTGAGGTTTAACGCACTAAAAAGGTCATCTTTTTCAAAAATCCAGTGAGGAACGAGTTAGTAGCCCGTATAAGGATGTTATTAGTGTATACAAAGTGGCATACTAACCTATTTGTCTATGTCGGAAAAATCGTGCATCTCGGGACGTGTTTGTCTTGGGGGGTGCACGTAAGCGCTGTCCACTAGTGCGCACAAGCTGAAGGGTGGAGCCCCACGGGTGGCAGGTAACTCGACCCACTTTGATATCCTATACGACTCTTCATGTCGTTTGGGGTGTTCGAGCAACGTCTGTCTCTGGCGTGCGTGGTGCAACTTGGGAGACCCCTTCACGTGGTCTGAAACATGAACACGTAACTCAAGGCATGTTTGGCTTGAGAACATCCTGGCGAGTGATGACGGCCGGGTGTACGAACTGTATGGATACCGGGCCCGGTGTGCAGCCGAGTCTGACAATTGTGTGAGTTTCTGCAGGTAGTCCAACCATGAAACAGTAGACGTGTAGCATCTGTGTGCGAGTGACGTTTAGTGCCACTGAAATAACGAAGCCGGCTAAGTCCGGTATAGGCTTTTCTTTGTGAGGACGTAGTACCGACATGAGCTGGTGATGCATCGACGTCACACCCCATTAAATGAACAACTCCATTGTAAAACTTGAAATTTTTGATCCAGAGCACTAAAACTTTGAAGTAACTCTTTCCCTTAAGCAGGATGTTCAAAGTTAACAAGTTTTCAACTTATAGGTTGCTAAGGACAGAGCACTCTGTTTTCAGCTGAATCAAAGCTGAAGTTAATCAGAGGTTAGAGGTTGAGTTCTTTCGAGGTTGGGGTCATATGATACATTTCTGTAAATCTTTGGAAGATCTTTACAACTTTTCTGTTGAGGTCCAGAGGTGTTTCATACCTTAACCAATCGAAAAACGCAGTAGAGTTGAAACTGTCCAGAAAATAGGACAGAGTAAAGACTCTCTGTAAACTCTCTGTAAATAGAGCATAACTTCATGCATAAAAATCCAAAAATAGAAAATGAGGTAGTTCTGGAAAGATTATGAGATGGGATACAACTTTGTAACAGAAAGTTTTGTCCGATCTGGAACAGAATTAACTGGAATTCTTGGATCAAAGCAGTACCTAAAGCAGGGAGGTGCTGTCCAATTTTCTCCAGAAATTCTTTTAACTTTAACCTCCCATAACTTTTGAACCAGGACAGATCTTAGGCCAAGCAAATACTTTCTGGAATGTTATTGAAGTTAGCTTTAACTTTGATGTTGAACTCCAGAGCTGGTTTTGCTTTAACATGGCCTAAATCAGGTTGACATGGAAACTGATCAGGGCTGTCATGGGAACAGCAGATCAGCAGTCAAATTTGTTTAAAATTTGAACTATGTTTCCAAGTTTTATGGGTTTAATGAAATGTCTTATGTTATAACTCAATGGTTTACTGTTTAAATAAATATTTGATATTTCCCAAATATATTTTTACAGATGACAGCAAATAAGCAGTTGGAGAACGGGTGGGTGGTGTCCCACTGTTCTTACCGCAGCGCCTATCCGGAAGCATTGTTGCAAATGCTTCAATATTTCGGATACAACCAGATGCCGCAGTACTTTGCCAAGGAAGAAGTCGAAGAGGGGAACAAGACATGGACAATCCATGTTGAAGTCCCTGCAGGACCTATGCCACCCGGTTGGGTGCCATTCACCGTCACGGTGAGAGGTAGACAACCGGAAGGGATGTGGCAAGTGGCAGCTCGTGACACCATGTCACGTTTCTGCCAACAACACGTGCAGGCTATGGAGGGCACTCCATACGTGCTAGTTCCGGTGGAGGGACGGGCTCAGCATGTGTGGGAAGAGAGGTACGGGGAGGCAACAGATCCGGATTGCCCAAGGTACAACCCCACGTAGCAAACCTTAGCCTCCAGATGAGGGCGGGAAACACCGTGATGGACAGCCAAGCTGTTCATACGGAGCATCTCGCCACGAAGCTCAAGGAGAGCACAAACCGTGGAGACCATTTCGAGAGTGCTAACAGCGCACTCTGTAATGTGCTCCTTCCGACGATCAAGCGACTGAATGAACAGCACAATCAGTTGCATCGTCTGAAGAAGGCAAAGAAAAAGAGCCGTGTCGACATCGCGGCGTTACAAGAACTGGTACAGAATCTGACCCAGCAGAACGAGGACCTTGCTCAAGAGCGAGACGACGCTATTGAGGAAGGGCAAGGCTGGGAAGAGGACTACAACCAGGCTATGGACGAGGTGCATGCTTTGCAGGACCTCGTACCTCCGGTATTGGGCATACCCGTAGTCTTGGGCCTTCCAGCAATGGGAGAACCCGAGATGGGAGAAGAGGTGGTAGATCCAGAGCCACCAGCAGAGGTACTGGAGGAGGACGACCCGCAGGAGGTCGAGTTCTACTCCGAGTAGGGGGTTACAGTTGCCAAGTAGGGCAGCTAGGGTAGTGTAACCCAACTTTTGTAATTGGTGACATGTCATGTAGGCAGTAGCGTATGTATAGGTAGTGATGACATGAGCATGACCTCTCGGAGACCCAGGAATAATGTTTGTTGTATAAAGTTTATGCTTTATCAATATATGTGAATGTCGTGCAAATTATTCATGTGTCACTTCAATACCTATTGTTGCTTATGGAATTTTAAGTAAGACATGTGCTAATCGCTGCTGTTTTGAATTTCAGAATGACGCGTACTCGTGCCAACCCGGATGTTCGGGGTACTAGCCAAGGGGGAGAGACCTCCCAACAACCTCCCGAGGATTCCTCGGGACAACAGCAGCAACAGCAACAACAAACACCGCCACTGCCACTGCCAACGGTTACATTGGCCGACATCGTCGCGGCAATGGCGGGTTCACATCAGCAGCACGCGGAGTTGCTGCAAACTCTCATCGCGAATACTTCTCGCCCAGAGAGACGTCAAGACCGTGAGGAGCGTCAACAGAGCTCCTACTCCGACTTCCTGGCAACTCATCCCCCGGTATTCTCAAGGGCGGATGAACCTCTTGACGCGGACAACTGGCTCCGCGCAATAGAGATGAAGTTCGGGCTGCTCCAGATAAGTGAGCAGCGCAAGACTCAGTTCGCGGTCCAGCAGCTCCAAGGATCCGCGAGCGCGTGGTGGGCAAACTTTTGTGCTTCACAGTCCACCGACCGAGTTATGACCTGGACGGAGTTCCGGACGGCCTTCAGGGCCTATCACATACCGCCAGGTCTGATGAAGAGGAAGACGCAGGAATTCCTACACCTGCAAGAAGGGAGCCGGAACACGCTGGAATACTCCAGGGCGTTCAACGTTCTTGCGCTCTACGTGTCGTATCACGCAGATACCGACGAGAAGCGGCGGGACCACTTTTACCAGGGGCTTAATCCGCTCCTCAAGGACAAGTTGGCGATGTTCAATCGAGGCAGCCACAACGTCATCATTGATGCTGCGATTGTCCAGGAGGACTCCGGCAAGGAGTTGGCGGCAGCAGAGAGAAAGCGAAGCGCGCCGCAAAGCAGCGGAGAAGGAGGTGGTCCTTCTCAGAAATTTCGGATGGTGAATCGCCCACCATCAGGTCCACGCTGGCAGCCACCCCAGAGGTCGATGCTGTTCCGCAGTCGACCGTACTCTTCACCGGCGTTCAGGCCGGCACTGCCAGTACCACCTCCGCAACAACAACAGCAGCAGCGGGCGATGCCGCGTGCGTATGCACCTCAGCAGCACATGCCGGGCTTTCGTCCCCCGAGCACCGAACAAGCAGGGGCCACATGTTACAAGTGTCGTCGTCCAGGACACTTCGCCAGCAGTTGTCCAGAGAGGCAAGGAGGTGGAGTTGTACCACAGTTTCCGGGGAGGAATCAACCCCGGAACCCTACTAATGCGCGGCGGGCCAACCCTAGGCCCGGCACTGTCCACCAGCTTGCCATAGAGGACGTGCCGGAGGGTGAGCCAATCCTTGAGGGTATGTTCCAACTCCACCAGCATCCCGCCATAGTACTATTTGATTCAGGCGCCACACATAGCTTCATTAGCCAAGCTTTCATTAATAAATATAGCTTGCAAATACTACCCACCGATAGTCCTTATGTGATCTGTGCACCGGGTGGGAAAATTTCAGTAAGCATGATGGTCCCAAAAGCGCCATTGTGCTTAGAGGGTAGAGTTTACCCTATGTCTCTCATAATCTTAGAGGGACAAAAGGTCGATGTCATCTTAGGGATGTCGTGGTTAACCCGCCATGACACGACCCCAACGGTCTTGTCGAGCCAGGATCACGCTGAGGGGTGCTGCGTTGCACAGCACCGGATAACACACGTCAAAGGTACAAAGCGGAAGCGGAATTTTATTACATAAACAAGCTTATAAACATGTTTACATCAAAATAAGTTCAGTCTACACTCACGGGCGTAGACTATGCATCAAGTGCACGTTCAGCCCTTGAACGTGTCCTTGCTAGCACACAAGCATACTAACTCTGCGGCGTGCATGACTCCCACTCGACAGGATTCCCCTCCAGGGGTTCCGTCTACTCTTCGGGAGTCCCTTCCTCATAGAACCCTGCAAAAGCTTCAAACACAAGCAGTGAGCACGAAGGCTCAGCAAGTCTGACCCGTCTCACCTAAACATGGAACTTCTAAATGAGGTTAGGTGGGTTACATGAGGTAAAAATCATTTGCAAGGACTCGCCTAATTAGTAGAACCTTACTTTCAAGTTTTAGCAGCAGGTTGTGGAGAACCTTACGCTAAGGCACATGAGAGAGCCGCAATCAAACAAGAAACGCATTTCTCTCATGTACTTTGCCCAAAGATGAAATGAACTTTAGTTAGCTCTAAACTACAGCAAGTCATTAGCTATCAAGTCAATCTTTCAATCAGCAACATTTTAACATGTAACTAGCCTGTTCTTTCTACGTCATGGTACAGTGAACAAGTGGTACTCACTGACTGCGAGGGACGGCGATTATAATCGATTTACACCTGCAGGGTTACCCGAACAACCCGTCACGTACGCCCGTACTCGATGTTGCCTACAACAACCATCACGGACGCCGTACGCAACCACCTTTCGCCCGTCAGCCAAATATTGAACCGGTCCCATCATCCCGAGCAAGAGGTCTCTGCACGCGCATCTCCGTGCCGCCAGCCGATTTACACCTCAAGCTCTCAACCTACCCTCTGAACGACGGGCAATGCCTCAATACCCAGCTACCCGAGTTACATCAGTGTCCCGGTTCCCATATAGCTGGTAGGTCTTCGGTACTGTTCTAGCTTGTTCAACAGGCCCGCACATGGTTCGGTCCTCAATCGACGCAAGCGGAGCTACAGCACACAGGTCCCAAAGTCCTGCTGCCCTTACCCTCCGCTTGGTCTCATTTTCTTGCCATGTGTTTCGTGTGCTATCACTACCCGAGTCGAGTGCCTCTAGCCTATGCTCGCGAGTAGTTCCAACTACTCGACTTGTACCGAATCCTACACTATCTTAGCATTGCAGTAGCTAACGGGGTCTGCCATCCTAAATCCCACCCATGGTTTTCTTGGCTATGCAGTTGGGTTTCCAAACAAGACTCTAATGCAAAGAATAACGTAATCAAGTATGTGCTCAAAACAATAAAACTTGTAAAAGGTTAATGCAAACCGGAGCTTGCCTTGCTGCTCTTGGTCGTAGGCTAGCTGTTCCTCCGGAGTAACGAAGTCTAGGACTTCGGGTTCCTCCTCGACCTTAGCGAGTACATGATAGAAGCAATACATGTATTA
Organism: Neostapfia colusana; assembly: GCA_030760725.1. Classification (NCBI taxonomy): domain Eukaryota; kingdom Viridiplantae; phylum Streptophyta; class Magnoliopsida; order Poales; family Poaceae; genus Neostapfia; species Neostapfia colusana. The sequence continues at coordinate 28,683,230 of JASWHV010000005.1, read as the reverse complement.
ATTTAAATGCAGTTGTATTAACTTTTAAACTTGTGAAGTCTATGACTCTTACTAGACAACCCCAATGACTTTGAAATTTTTACTGTGGCTTGGTTACAACCCAAACAGAGACTTGGTCAAGTTTTAGTTGCAGCAAAGCTCATTTGAGCCCTCCACATTTAATCATGTACTTGACCTTAATTGAAGGCTTTTAGGGTGTTCTAAGGATTTTCATGAAACAAACTATGACTTTCTGAAAACTAGATTTTCAGAGGGTTCTAATGGAGTTGGTCTCACTTAATTTGAAGGTTCCTAGCTAAAGATATGAGCTAAACAACTCCAGGGGAAATTCTGAAAATGTTTCTGAACATTTTCTAATTTCTCTGGAACAGTTTCACTAATCACACCATTAGGTGGATCAAATGAGCTCAAATGGATCTGAAATTTTTATGGTAGTTCAGAGATATTTTGGTGAACATCCCAGCAAAATTTCAGGATTTTCCTCCAAAGGATACTCCAGTTAAAATTCCTAACAATTTAAACTTTGAGGAATTAATTCTGGAGAAATAAGGGTTTTCATGAGTTAAAACTTGATTTGCTGGAAAGTGCTCAGAGAGATGAATCCAACAAAATTTTGTTCACTCGATTTGGAGCTTTCTAGCCAAAGTTATGAGGATTTGAAGTTTGGAAGAATTCTGAAAATCGGGGAAAAAGTTTAAACTCTCGGGGCCCGCGGGGACACGTGTCGAGCGCGGAGGTGTCCGGCACACCGGAGCTCACAGGGTATTTGCGCGCCAGCACAGCCGATCCCAGCCGCAGTCTGATCCCGATTTAAAATATCGGTCGCTGACAGCTGGGGTCCACCCCCTTCTTCAACCTCGCGATGCCCGCGCTCTGCCGCCGGGGAACCTCGCCGGAGAGCTCGCCGCCGGCTTCTGTAAAGCTCCAAACTTCATGATTTTGGCCGCCTGTGCCTATTTTCTCTCGGGGAACAGGATTCTGGGGTCAGCTCGCTATGAAAATGGCCGCCACATGGTTGGCGACGAGCCGCAGACTCGGGAGAACTTCGGCCGTGTTGGCCGTCCTCCCTAGCACCTCCCCCGATCAAGCTAAGGGTTTTCGAGCATCAGTGGACCATAGGAAAGGTCGACGTGAGCTCCACGGAGCTCGGGAAAGGCTGCGTTGGGCTGTCACCGTGCGACCTAGGCCGGAAATCGAGATTTCTACTAAAACTCGAAGAACAGCGGTTTCCCTCCACGGTTCTTCGTGGTTCTTGCTCCTATGGATCTGCACGGGCTACTAGAAGTGATCCTCTCTACAAGAGGATGAGTGATGCAGTGTGGCTTATGAATTTCTCAGATCGGTACCGACCTCACTTTTGCACACCGTCGCGAAAATATGAAATTCCGGCCGGAGCAGTGCTTGTCATGCCGCCGGAGCTTATGGAAAAGAAAGAGGGGTTGAAGGCGAACCTCTTTGCTGTTTACAGCTCCGTGAACGGTGGGCTGTGGTGGCCGGAAGGACGGTTCCTGCAGCGGCGGCTCGAGCTGAACCGGCAGAGACAAGATCGCCGCGGTGGAGCTCAGGGAAGACCGCGCAGGGTCTATAACCGATGCGAGGGCGTTGGAGATGGCTTGGCGCACCGGGTGCTGGTCTCAGACCGCCGGGAGGGTCACTGGATTGGCCGGGCGATGAGGAACCGAAGGTTCACTTGGGCGGCGAGGTCTTTCGGCGTTTTGGGTGGAAGTGCGACGAGGCAGCGGTGGAAGGCGCCGGTGACCGCTCGGGCGGGTAGATAAAGACCCAGGGAGTCGGTTCCGCGGCTGAGATCGGCAAGCAGCTGGTGGCTTCGCCGTTTCTTTGCCGTGGCAGCAGCTGCAGCGCGCGCGGTTACCCGAGCTGAGCTCTCAGTCGGTTTCTTTTGCTTCAGTGGCTGACATGTGGGTCCCACCTGGGGTTTTAACCTCTGAAAATTCACTCCTAATCACTGTTGTAAACAGTGAGCCCCAAAATACCCATGGTGATTCAAATTATTCACTCATGAGCCATTTGAATTGAGTAGAATTCAAATTGGGTTTGGTTTGAATGAATTTCAGCACAACTTCAGTTTTGAATTCAAATAAAGTTTGAATTTGTCCCACTTAGCTCATGTCAAGATCAACTCCAAATGAAGTGAAAATTGGTGTGTGAGCTCACAAAAATGTGCTGAGTAAGAATATGCCTCCCACTTTTAAATTCATGGGATAAAAACAGTTTAAATTTGAATATGGTTTCAAACTGCCCTCTTTCTAGCTATACCCAAAATGACCTCAAAAAGGTTTTGAATTTGGGTGAAACTTGGCATGGACATTCTTAGCAATGTGTAGGAGTTTTCATATGTCCAGCCCACCTATATCACACGTGGAAAATACCACTTTGCAATGTGTGAGTTTGTTCTCTAATGAGCATGTTGATGGTGGTTACTTGCTCTTCATTTGTGTTCATCATCTTTCCTCAAATGAGGTGTGTGGTGTGGTGATGAACATTTCAATTATGTGTCAAAAACTGAGGCCCTTACATTCCCCCCCCCTTAAAAGAATCTCGTCCCGAGATTATAAGGTGAAAATGAGAGAGAGGACGGTGGAAAATTACCGGATATGCGACGTGAAAAAGTCGGGGTAGTTAGCGCGAAAAAATTCTTCGCTCTCCCATGTCGCTTCGTCCATGGAGTGATTACTCCATAGAACTTTGTAGAACCACAACGTACGGTTGCGTGTGGTTCGGGCCTTTTCATCAATAATCTGCACCGGTTCCTCCCGATAGGTGAGATCCGGTTGCAGTTCTTCAATATCTTCCAGCTGAACGGTAGTTGATAGCTTGAGACACTTCCTCAGCTGGGAAATGTGAAAGACGGCGTGCACACCGGAAAGTGCTTCTGGTAATTTCAGCCGGTATGCCACTGATCCACATCTTTCGGTAATCTGGAATGGACCGATGAATCGGGGTGCCAACTTCCCTCTCACCCCAAATCTGTTTACGCCCTTCATTGGAGACACCCGTAGATATACGTGATCTCCAACTTCGAATTGTAATGGGCACCTTCTCCGGTCCGCATACTGTTTCTGACGGGATTGAGCAGCTTTTAGGTTCGCTTGGATCAGTCGAACCTTTTCTTCCGCGTTGTTGACGAGGTCAATCCCGAAGGTAACCCTTGATGCTGGCTTAGTACCCATTGTTGTACGAGAACTCGGCTAACAGCAAGTGATCATCCCACTTCTTGCCGTGGTTGATAGCGCAAGCTCGTAGCATGTCTTCTAAGATCTGATTTACCAGCTCGGTTTGTCCATCCGTCTGCGGGTGGTATGCTGAACTACGGATCAACTTTGTCCCCAAGGCAGCGTGCAGCTGCTCCCAAAAACGGGACACAAATAAAGTGCCCCGATCCGATATAATGGTATGGGGTACGCCGTACAAGCATAGGATCCGTGAGATGTACAGTTCAGCGTACTTCTTGGCGTTGTAGTTGTTGTTGACCGGGATGAAATGGGCAACTTTGGTGAGCCGATCGACGATCACCCACACAGAATCATGCTTCTGAAAAGTGGTGGGTAAACTGACGATGAAATCCATGCTCACGTCCTCCCATTTCCAGGCAGGAATGTCCAGTGGTTGCAGCAGTCCCGGTTTCCGCATGTGGTCTGCCTTCACCCTTCGACATGTATCACACTCGGACACGTATTTTGCGGTCTCTCGCTTCATCCGTGTCCACCAAAACTTGCTTCTGAGTTCTTGATACATCTTGTTGCTGCCGGGATGAATAGAGAACTTTGACAAGTGATCCTCATCAAAGATTTTCTTTCGTAATTCCGGGTTACGGGGTACGACGATCCGGTCCTTGAACCATAGGACGCCATCTCCGTCCTTCCAGAAACATTTCAGCTCCCCACTGTCTACACGTCTCTGCAAATGTGACATGCCCTTGTCATTCTTCTGGGCTGCCGCTATCTCTTCACGGATGGTGGGGATCAAAGCTAGGTTGTAGAGAGCTCCATGTGGAATCACATGCAGTGGTGGTTCGTTCTCTTCCAACAGGGTGATGGTCAGATTGTTGACGTGTGACTTGCGGCTCAGCGCATCTGCCACTACGTTTGCCTTGCCCGGATGATAATGGATCTCTATTTCGTAATCCTTTATCAATTCTAACCATCTTCGCTGCCTCATGTTCAGCTCCTTCGGAGTGAATATGTACTTGAGGCTTTTGTGGTCGGTATATAGATGTACGAGGTTACCGAGTAGGTAGTGCCTCCACATCTTCAGTGCAAGTACCATGGCAGCGAGCTCCAAATCGTGAGTCGGATAGTTTTGCTCATGGTTTCTAAGCTGCCGTGATCCATACGCGACCACTCTTCGGTCTTGCATCAGCACACATCCGAGCCCAATGCCGGATGCATCGCAGTACACATCGAACGGTTTTGTTGTGTCTAGCTGCGCCAAAACCGGTGCTGATGTCAGGTGCTTGACTAAAGCCTTGAATGCTTCTTCACATGCTGGACTCCAAACATATTTGGTAGCCTTCTTCAGCAGCTCTGTCATAGGCTTGGCAATCTTCGAGAAGTTCGGAATGAACCTCCGATAATATTCCGCAAGTCCGAGGAAACTCCGTACCTCGTGAACAGTTCTCGGGGACTTCCAATTCAGCACTTGAGTGATCTTGCTCGGGTCCACAGCGATACCCTCCGCTGAGATGATATGCCCGAGTAAAGGCACTTGCGATATCCAAAACTTGCATTTGCTGAATTTCACGTATAACTCGTGGTCCCGCAACCGTTGCATGACTATACGCAGATGTTTCTTGTGATCTTCCTCTGACTTGGAATACACCAGGACGTCGTCGATGAAGACCACGACAAACTTGTCCAGCTCCGGCATGAATACCGAGTTCATCAAGTACATGATGTGAGCTGGAGCATTGGTGAGGCCGAAGGACATGACCAGGTACTCATAGAGTCCGTACCTCGTCGAGAAAGCCGTCTTTGGAATGTCCTCAGCCCTTATCTTAATCTGATGGTACCCGGATCTTAAATCCATCTTGGAAAAGATCTTTGCTTCGACCAACTGATCAAACAACATGTCGATCCATGGCAACGGGTACTTGTTCTTGATGGTTACGGCATTTAATGGACGATAGTCCACGCAAAGCCACAATGTCTCATCCTTCTTCTTGACAAATAATGCCGAACAGCCCCATGGCGAGGAGCTCGGCCTAATAAAACCCTTCTCCAGAAGGTCCGTGAGCTGAGTCTTCAGTTCAGCCAACTCCTTGGGCGCCATCTTGTACGGCCTTTGGGATATCGGCATGGTTCCCGGTGCAAGTTCAATCTTGAACTCCACCTCTCTATCGGGCGGCATCCCCGGCAAATCATCCGGGAATACGTCAGGGAACTCTCGGAGCACTGGGATATCTTCCAATCTGATGGTTGTGGCTTGATAGACACTTGGAATTTTTATTTCTGGACTGTCCAGAAATAAGGAGTGAGACCCGTGCACTTCTGAGTTTAAGTGCACGACTAGGAGGACGGTGTCTAAGACAGCGCCGTGGCGGGTTAACCACGACATCCTTAGGATGACATCGACCTTCTGTCTTTCTAAGATAATGAGAGACGTGGGGTACACTCTACCCGCTAAGCATAATGGTGCTTTGGAGACCATTACGCTTGCTGAAATCTTCCCACCCGGTGAACAAATTAAATATGGACTATCGGTGGGTAGTATTGGCAAGCTGTGTTTAGCAACGAAAGCTTGGCTAATAAAATTATGCGTGGCGCCTGAATCAAACAGTACTATAGCGGGATGCTGGTGGAGTTGGAACATACCCGCAAGGATTGGCTCGCCCTTCGGCACGTCCTCTATGGCAAGCTGGTGGACGGTGCCGGGCCTAGGGTTCGCCCGCCGCGCATTAGTAGGGTTCCGGGGTTGATTCCTCCCCGGAAACTGCGGTGCCACTCGACAGGATTCCCCTCCAGGGGTTCCGTCTACTCTTCGGGAGTCCCTTCCTCATAGAACCCTGCAAAAGCTTCAAACACAAGCAGTGAGCACGAAGGCTCAGCAAGTCTGACCCGTCTCACCTAAACATGGAACTTCTAAATGAGGTGTGGTGGGTTACATGAGGTAAAAATCATTTGCAAGGACTCGCCTAATTAGTAGAACCTTACTTTCAAGTTTTAGCAGCAGGTTGTGGAGAACCTTACGCTAAGGCACATGAGAGAGCCGCAATCAAACAAGAAACGCATTTCTCTCATGTACTTTGCCCAAAGTTGAAATGAACTTTAGTTAGCTCTAAACTACAGCAAGTCATTAGCTATCAAGTCAATCTTTCAATCAGCAACATTTTAACATGTAACTAGCCTGTTCTATCTACGTCATGGTACAGTGAACAAGTGGTACTCACTGACTGCGAGGGACGGTGATTATAATCGATTTACACCTGCAGGGTTACCCGAACAACCCGTCACGTACGCCCGTACTCGATGTTGCCTACAACAACCATCACGGACGCCGTACGCAACCACCTTTCGCCCGTCAGCCAAATATTGAACCGGTCCCATCATCCCGAGCAAGAGGTCTCTGCACGCGCATCTCCGTGCCGCCAGCCGATTTACACCTCAAGCTCTCAACCTACCCTCTGAACGACGGGCAATGCCTCAATACCCAGCTACCCGAGTTACATCAGTGTCCCGGTTCCCATATAGCTGGTAGGTCTTCGGTACTGTTCTAGCTTGTTCAACAGGCCCGCACATGGCTCGGTCCTCAATCGACGCAAGCGGAGCTACAGCACACAGGTCCCAAAGTCCTGCTGCCCTTACCCTCCGCTTGGTCTCATTTTCTTGCCATGTGTTTCGTGTGCTATCACTACCCGAGTCGAGTGCCTCTAGCCTATGCTCGCGAGTAGTTCCAACTACTCGACTTGTACCGAATCCTACACTATCTTAGCATTGCAGTAGCTAACGGGGTCTGCCATCCTAAATCCCACCCATGGTTTTCTTGGCTATGCAGTTGGGTTTCCAAACAAGACTCTAATGCAAAGAATAACGTAATCAATTATGTGCTCAAAACAATAAAACTTGTAAAAGGTTAATGCAAACCGGAGCTTGCCTTGCTGCTCTTGGTCGTAGGCTAGCTGTTCCTCCGGAGTAACGAAGTCTAGGACTTCGGGTTCCTCCTCGACCTTAGCGAGTACATGATAGAAGCAATACATGTATTAATTTAAATGCAGTTGTATTAACTTTTAAACTTGTGAAGTCTATGACTCTTACTAGACAACCCCAATGACTTTGAAATTTTTACTGTGGCTTGGTTACAACCTAAACAGAGACTTGGTCAAGTTTTAGTTGCAGCAAAGCTCATTTGAGCCCTCCACAATTAATCATGTACTTGACCTTAATTGAAGGCTTTTAGGGTGTTCTAAGGATTTTCATGAAACAAACTATGACTTTCTGAAAACTAGATTTTCAGAGGGTTCTAATGGAGTTGGTCTCACTTAATTTGAAGGTTCCTAGCTAAAGATATGAGCTAAACAACTCCAGGGGAAATTCTGAAAATGTTTCTGAACATTTTCTAATTTCTCTGGAACAGTTTCACTAATCACACCATTAGGTGGATCAAATGAGCTCAAATGGATCTGAAATTTTTATGGTAGTTCAGAGATATTTTGGTGAACATCCCAGCAAAATTTCAGGATTTTCCTCCAAAGGATACTCCAGTTAAAATTCCTAACAATTTAAACTTTGAGGAATTAATTCTGGAGAAATAAGGGTTTTCATGAGTTGAAACTTTATTTGCTGGAAAGTGCTCAGAGAGATGAATCCAACAAAATTTTGTTCACTCGATTTGGAGCTTTCTAGGTAAAGTTATGAGGATTTGAAGTTTGGAAGAATTCTGAAAATCGGGGAAAAAGTTTAAACTCTCGGGGCCCGCGGGGACACGTGTCGAGCGCGGAGGTGTCCGGCACACCGGAGCTCACAGGGTATTTGCGCGCCAGCACAGCCGATCCCAGCCGCAGTCCGATCCCGATTTAAAATATCGGTCGCTGACAGCTGGGGTCCACCCCCTTCTTCAACCTCGCGATGCCCGCGCTCTGCCGCCGGGGAACCTCGCCGGAGAGCTCGCCGCCGGCTTCTGTAAAGCTCCAAACTTCATGATTTTGGCCGCCTGTGCCTATTTTCTCTCGGGGAACAGGATTCTGGGGTCAGCTCGCTATGAAAATGGCCGCCACATGGTTGGCGACGAGCCGCAGACTCGGGAGAACTTCGGCCGTGTTGCCCGTCCTCCCTAGCACCTCCCCCGATCAAGCTAAGGGTTTTCGAGCATCAGTGGACCATAGGAAAGGTCGACGTGAGCTCCACGGAGCTCGGGAAAGGCTGCGTTGGGCTGTCACCATGCGACCTAGGCCGGAAATCGGGATTTCTACTAAAACTCGAAGAACAGCGGTTTCCCTCCACGGTTCTTCGTGGTTCTTGCTCCTATGGATCTGCACGGGCTACTAGAAGTGATCCTCTCTACAAGAGGATGAGTGATGCAGTGTGGCTTATGAATTTCTCAGATCGGTACCGACCTCACTTTTGCACACCGTCGCGAAAATATGAAATTCCGGCCGGAGCAGTGCTTGTCACGCCGCCGGAGCTTATGGAAAAGAAAGAGGGGTTGAAGGCAAACCTCTTTGCTGTTTACAGCTCCGTGAACGGTGGGCTGTGGTGGCCGGAAGGACGGTTCCTGCAGCGGCGGCTCGAGCTGAACCGGCAGAGACAAGATCGCCGCGGTAGAGCTCAGGGAAGACCGCGCAGGGTCTATAACCGATGCGAGGGCGTTGGAGATGGCTTGGCGCACCCGGTGCTGGTCTCAGACCGCCGGGAGGGTCACTGGATTGGCCGGGCGATGAGGAACCGAAGGTTCACTTGGGCGGCGAGGTCTTTCGGCGTTTTGGGTGGAAGTGCAACGAGGCAGCGGTGGAAGGCGCCGGTGACCGCTCGGGCGGGTAGATAAAGACCCAGGGAGTCGGTTCCGCGGCTGAGATCGGTAAGCAGCTGGTGGCTTCGCCGTTTCTTCGCCGTGGCAGCAGCTGCAGCGCGCGCGGTTACCCGAGCTGAGCTCTCAGTCGGTTTCTTTTGCTTCAGTGGCTGACATGTGGGTCCCACCTGGGGTTTTAACCTCTGAAAATTCACTCCTAATCACTGTTGTAAACAGTGAGCCCCAAAATACCCATGGTGATTCAAATTATTCACTCATGAGCCATTTGAATTGAGTAGAATTCAAATCGGGTTTGGTTTGAATGAATTTCAGCACAACTTCAGTTTTGAATTAAAATAAAGTTTGAATTTGTCCCACTTAGCTCATGTCAAGATCAACTCCAAATGAACTGAAAATTGGTGTGTGAGCTCACAAAAATGTGCTGAGTAAGAATATGCCTCCCACTTTTAAATTCATGGGATAAAAACAGTTTAAATTTGAATATGGTTTCAAACTGCCCTCTTTCTAGCTATACCCAAAATGACCTCAAAAAGGTTTTGAATTGGGGTGAAACTTGGCATGGACATTCTTATCAATGTGTAGGAGTTTTCATATGTCCAGCCCACCTATATCACATGTGGAAAATACCACTTTGCAATGTGTGAGTTTGTTCTCTAATGAGCATGTTGATGGTGGTTACTTGCTCTTCATTTGTGTTCATCATCTTTCCTCAAATGAGGTGTGTGGTGTGGTGATGAACACTTCAATTATGTGTCAAAAACTGAGGCCCTTACATTCCTCCCCCCTTAAAAGAATCTCGTCCCGAGATTATAAGGTGAAAATGAGAGAGAGGACGGTGGAAAATTACCGGATATGCGACGTGAAAAAGTCGGGGTAGTTAGCGCGAAAAAATTCTTCGCTCTCCCATATCGCTTCGTCCATGGAGTGATTACTCCATAGAACCTTGTAGAACCACAACGTACGGTTGCGTGTGGTTCGGGCCTTTTCATCAATAATCTGCACCGGTTCCTCCCGATAGGTGAGATCCGGTTGCAGTTCTTCAATATCTTCCAGCTGAACGGTAGTTGATAGCTTGAGACACTTCCTCAGCTGGGAAATGTGAAAGACGGCGTGCACACCGGAAAGTGCTTCTGGTAATTTCAGCCGGTATGCCACTGATCCACATCTTTCGGTAATCTGGAATGGACCGATGAATCGGGGTGCCAACTTCCCTCTCACCCCAAATCTGTTTACGCCCTTCATTGGAGACACCCGTAGATATACGTGATCTCCAACTTCAAATTGTAATGGGCACCTTCTCCGGTCCGCATACTGTTTCTGACGGGATTGAGCGGCTTTTAGGTTCGCTTGGATCAGTCGAACCTTTTCTTCCGCGTTGTTGACGAGGTCAATCCCGAAGGTAACCCTTGATGCTGGCTTGGTACCCATTGTTGTACGAGAACTCGGCTAACAGCAAGTGATCATCCCACTTCTTGCCGTGGTTGATAGCGCAAGCTCGTAGCATGTCTTCTAAGATCTGATTTACCAGCTCGGTTTGTCCATCCGTCTGCGGGTGGTATGCTGAACTACGGATCAACTTCGTCCCCAAGGCAGCGTGCAGCTGCTCCCAAAAACGGGACACAAATAAAGTGCCCCGATCCGATATAATGGTATGGGGTACGCCGTACAAGCATAGGATCCGTGAGATGTACAGTTCAGCGTACTTCTTGGTGTTGTAGTTGGTGTTGACCGGGATGAAATGGGCAACTTTGGTGAGCCGATCGACGATCACCCACACAGAATCATGCTTCTGAAAAGTGGTGGGTAAACCGACGATGAAATCCATGCTCACGTCCTCCCATTTCAAGGCAGGAATGCCCAGTGGTTGCAGCAGTCCCGGTTTCCGCATGTGGTCTGCCTTCACCCTTCGACATGTATCACACTCGGACACGTATTTTGCGGTCTCTCGCTTCATCCGTGTCCACCAAAACTTGCTTCTGAGTTCTTGATACATCTTGTTGCTGCCGGGGTGAATAGAGAACTTTGACAAGTGATCCTCATCAAAGATTTTTTTTCGTAATTCCGGGTTACGGGGTACGATGATCCGGTCCTTGAACCATAGGACGCCGTCTCCGTCCTTCCGGAAACATTTCAGCTCCCCACTGTCTACACGTCTCTGCAAATGTGACATGCCCTTGTCATTCTTCTGGGCTGCCGCTATCTCTTCACGGATGGTGGGGATCAAAGCTAGGTTGTAGAGAGCTCCATGTGGAATCACATGCAGTGGTGATTCGTTCTCTTCCAACAGGGTGATGGTCAGATTGTTGACGTGTGACTTGCGGCTCAGCGCATCTGCCACTACGTTTGCCTTGCCCGGATGATAATGGATCTCAATTTCGTAATCCTTTATCAATTCTAACCATCTTCGCTGCCTCATGTTCAGCTCCTTCTGAGTGAATATGTACTTGAGGCTTTTGTGGTCGGTATATAGATCTACGAGGTTACCGAGTAGGTAGTGCCTCCACATCTTCAGTGCAAGTACCATGGCAGCGAGCTCCAAATCGTGAGTCGGATAGTTTTGCTCATGGTTTCTAAGCTGCCGTGATCCATACGCGACCACTCTTCGGTCTTGCATCAGCACACATCCGAGCCCAATGCCGGATGCATCGCAGTACACATCGAACGGTTTTGTTGTGTCTGGCTGCGCCAAAACCGGTTCTGATGTCAGGTGCTTGACTAAAGCCTTGAATGCTTCTTCACATGCTGGACTCCAAACATATTTGGTAGCCTTCTTCAGCAGCTCTGTCATAGGCTTGGCAATCTTCGAGAAGTTCGGAATGAACCTCCGATAATATTCCGCAAGTCCGAGGAAACTCCGTACCTCGTGAACAGTTCTCGGGGACTTCCAATTCAGCACTTGAGTGATCTTGCTCGGGTCCACAGCGATACCCTCCGCTGAGATGATATGCCCGAGTAAAGGCACTTGCGATATCCAAAACTTGCATTTGCTGAATTTCACGTATAACTCGTGGTCCCGCAACCGTTGCATGACTATACGGAGATGTTTCTTGTGATCTTCCTCTGACTTGGAATACACCAGGATGTCGTTGATGAAGACCACGACAAACTTGTCCAGCTCCGGCATGAATACCGAGTTCATCAAGTACATGATGTGAGCTGGAGCATTGGTGAGGCCGAAGGACATGACCAGGTACTCATAGAGTCCGTACCTCGTCGAGAAAGCCGTCTTTGGAATGTCCTCAGCCCTTATCTTAATCTGATGGTACCCGGATCTTAAATCCATCTTGGAAAAGATCTTTGCTTCGACCAACTGATCAAACAACATGTCGATCCGTGGCAACGGGTACATGTTCTTGATGGTTACGACATTTAATGGACGATAGTCCACGCAAAGCCACAATGTCTCATCCTTCTTCTTGACAAATAATGCCGAACAGCCCCATGGCGAGGAGCTCGGCCTAATAAAACCCTTCTCCAGAAGGTCGGTGAGCTGAGTCTTCAGTTCAGCCAACTCCTTGGGCGCCATCTTGTACGGCCTTTGGGATATCGGCATGGTTCCCGGTGCAAGTTCAATCTTGAACTCCACCTCTCTATCGGGCGGCATCCCCGGCAAATCATCCGGGAATACGTCAGGGAACTCTCGGACCACTGGGATATCTTCCAATCTGATGGTTGTGGCTTGATAGACACTTGGAATTTTTATTTCTGGACTGTCCAGAAATAAGGATTGAGACCCGTGCACTTCTGAGTTTAAGGGCACGACTAGAAGGACGGTGTCTAAGACAGCGCCGTGGCGGGTTAACCACGACATCCTTAGGATGACATCGACCTTCTGTCTTTCTATGATAATGAGAGACGTGGGGTACACTCTACCCGCTAAGCATAATGGTGCTTTGGAGACCATTACGCTTGCTGAAATCTTCCCACCCGGTGAACAAATTAAATATGGACTATCGGTGGGTAGTATTGGCAAGCTGTGTTTAGCAATGAAAGCTTGGCTAATAAAATTATGCGTGGCGCCTGAATCAAACAGTACTATAGCGGGATGCTGGTGGAGTTGGAACATACCCGCAAGGATAGGCTCGCCCTTCGGCACGTCCTCTATGGCAAGCTGGTGGACGGTGCCGGGCCTAGGGTTCGCCCGCCGCGCATTAGTAGGGTTCCGGGGTTGATTCCTCCCCGGAAACTGCGGTGCCACTCCGCCGCCTTGCCTCTCTGGGCAACTGCTCGCGAAGTGCCCTTGACGACCACACTTGTAACATGTGGCCGCTGCTCGTGTGGTGCTCGGGGGACGAAAGCCCGTCATGCGCTGCTGAGGTGCATACGCATGCGGCATCGCCCGCTGCTGCTGTTGTTACGGAGGTGGTACTGGCAGTGCCGGCCAGAATGACGGTGAAGAGTACGGTCGACTGCGGAACGGCATCGACCGCTGTGGTGGCTGCCAGCATGGACCGGATGGTGGGCGATTTACTATCCGAAACTTCTGAGAAGGACCGCCTCCTCCTTCGCTGCTTTGCGGTGCGCGTCGCTTTCGCTCCGCCACTGCTAACTCCTTGCCGCAGTCCTCCTGAACAATTGCAGCATCAATGATGTCGTTGAGGCTGCCACGATTGAACATCGCCAACTTGTCCTTCAGGAGCGGGTTAAGCCCCTGGTAAAAGTGGTCCCGCCGCTTCCTGTCAGTATCTACGTGATACGACGCGTAGAGCGCGAGATCGTTGAACGCTCTGGAGTATTCCAGCGCGTTCCGGCTCCCTTGTTGCAGGTGTAAGAACTCCTGCGTCTTTCTCTTCATCAAACCTGGCGGTACGTGATAGGCCCTGAAGGCCGTCCGAAACTCCGTCCAGGTCATCACTCGGTCGGTGGGCTGTGAAGCACAGAAGTTGGCCCACCACGCGCTCGCGGATCCTTGGAGCTGCTGGACCGCGAACTGAGTCTTGCGCTGCTCGCTTATCTGGAGCAGCCCGAACTTCATCTCTATCGCGCGGAGCCAGTTGTCCGCGTCAAGAGGTTCATCCGCCCTTGAGAATACTGGGGGATGAGTCGCCAGGAAGTTGGAGTAGGAGCTCTGTTGACGCTCCTCACAGTCTTGACGTCTCTCTGGGCGAGACGAATTGGCGATAAGCGTTTGCAGCAACTCCGTGTGCTGCTGATGTGAACCCGCCATTGCCGCAACGATGTCGGCCAATTTAACATTTGGCAGTGGCGGTGGCGGTGTTTGCTGTTGCTGTTGTTGTTGTCCCGAAGAGTCCTCGGGAGGCTGTTTGGAGGTCTCTCCCCCTTGGCTAGTACCCCCAACACCAGGGTTGGCACGAGTACACGTCATTCTGAAATTCAAAACAGCAGCGATTAGCACATGTCTTACTTAAAATTCCATATGTAACAGTAGGTATTGAAGTGACACATGATTAATTTGCACAACATTTACATATATTGCTAAATCATAAACTTTATACAAGATACATTATTCTCGGGTCTCCGAGAAGTCGTGCTCATGTCGTCACTACCTATACATACGCTACTGTCTACACGACATGTCACCGATTACAAAAGTTGGGTTACACTACCCTAGCTGACCTACATGGCAACTGTAACCCCTACTCGGAGTACAACTCGACCTACTGCGGGTCGTCCTCCTCCGGTACCTCTGCTGGTGGCTCTGGATCTACCACCTCTTCTCCCATCCCGGGTTCTCCCATTGCTGGAAGACCCAAGACCACCGGTATACCCAATACTGGAGGCACGAGGTCCTGCAATGCATGCACCTCGTCCATGGCTTGGTTGTAGTCCTCTTCCCAGCCTTGGCTTTCCTCAATAGCGTCGTCCCGCTCTTGAGTAAGTTCCTCGTTCTGCTGGGTCAGATTCTGTACCAGTTCTTGCAACGCCGCGATGTCGACACGGCTCTTCTTCTTTGCCTTCTTCAGACGATGCAACTGATTGTGTTGTTCATTCAGTCACTTGATCGTCGGAAGGAGCACATTGCGGAGTACACTGTGAGCACTCTCAAAATGGTCTCCACGGCTCGTGCTCTCCTTGAGCTTCGTAGCGAGATGCTCCGTATGAACAGCTTGGCTGTCCATCACGGTGTTTCCCGCCCTCATCTGGAGGCTGAGATTTGCCGCCGCGGGGTTGTACCTTGGGCAACTCGGGTCCGTTGCCCCCAGGTACCTCTCTTCCCACACATGTTGAGCCCGTCCCTCCCCCGGAACGAGCGCGTATGGAGTGCCCTCCATAGCCTGCACGTGTAGTTGGCAGAAACGTGACATAGTGTCACGGGCTACCACTTGCCACATCCCTTCCGGTTGTCTTCCTCTCACCGTGACGGTGAACGGCACCCAACCGGGTGGTGTAGGTCCTGCAGGGACTTTGACATGGATCATCCACGTCTTGTTCCCCTCTTCGCCTTCTTCCTTGGCGACGTACTGCGGCATCTGGTTGTACCCGAAATATTGGAGCATTTGCCACAATGCTTCCGGGTAGCCGCTACGGTGAGAACAGTGGGACACCACCCACCCGTTCTCCAATTGTTTATCCGCTGTCATCTGTAAAAATATATTTGAGGATTTAAAATATTTATTTAAACAGTAAACCTCTGAGTTATAACATAAGACATGTCATTGAACCCATAAAACTTGGAAACATAGTTCAAATTTTAAACAAATTTGACTGCTGATCTGCTGTTCCCATGACAGCCCTGACCAGTTTCCATTTCAACCTGATTTAGGCCATGTTGAAGGCAAAACCAATTCTGGAGCTCAACATCAAAGTTAAAGCTAACTTCAGTTGCTTTCCAGAAAGTATTTTCTTGTCCTAAGATCTGTCCTGGTTCAAAAGTTATGAGATGTCAAAGTTAACAGAATTTCTGGAGAAAATTGGACAGCACCTCCCTGCTTTAGGTACTGATTTAATCCAAGAATTCCAGTTAATTCTTTTCCTAATCTGACAAAACTCTCTGTTACAAAGTTGTAACCCATCTCATAATCTTTCCAGAACTACCTCATTTGCTATTTTTGGATTTTTATGCAGGACGTTATACTCAATTTACAGAGAGTTTACATAGAGTCTTTGCTCTGCCCTGTTTTCTGTACAGTTTCAACTCTACTGCATTTTTCAATTGGTTAAGGGATGAAACACCTCTGACCTCAACAGAAAATTTGTAAACCTCTTCCAAAGCTTTCCAGAAATGTATCACACGACCCCAACCTCGAAAGAACTCAACCTCTAACCTCTGATTAACTTCAGCCTTGATTCAGCTGAAAACAGAGTGCTCTGTCCTTAACAACCTATAAGTTGAAAACTTGTTAACTTTGAATATCTTCTTCAAGGGAAGGAGTTACATAAAGTTTTACTACTTTAGATCAAAACCTTCAAGTTTTAAATGAAGTTGTTCATTTAGTTGGGTGTGACGTCGATGCGTCACCAGATTATGTCGGTACTACGTCCTCACAAAGAAAAACCTATACCGGACTTAGCCGGCTTCGTTATTTCAGTGGCACTAAACATCACTCGCACACGGATTCTACACGTCTACCGTTTCGTGGTCAGGCTACCTGCAGAAACTCAAACAATCATCAGACTCGGTTGCACACCGAGCCCGGAATCCATACTGTTCGTACACCCGGCCGTCATCACTCGCCCTGATGTCCTCAAGCCAAACACGCCTTGAGTTACGTGTTCACGTTTCAGACCACGTGACGGGGTCTCCCAAATTGCACCACGCACGCCAGGGACAGACGTTGCTCGAATACCCCAAACGACATGAAGAGTCGTAGAGGATATCAAAGCGGGTCGGGTTACCTGCCACCCGTGGGGCTCCACCCTTCAGCTTGTGCGCACTGGTGGACAGCGCTTACGTGTACCCCACAAGACATAACCGTCCCGAGATACACGATTTTCCGACATAAACAAATAGGTTAGTATGCCACTTTCTATATGCTAATAACATTCTTATACGGGCTACTAACTCGTTCCTCACTGGATTTTTGAAAAAGATGACCTTTTTAGTGTGTTAAACCTCAAGCGAGCTCTGATACCAACGCTGACACGACACCAACGATCTTGTCGAGCCAGCATCACGCTGAGGGGTGCTGCGTTGCACAGCACCGGATAACACACGTCAAAGGTACAAAGCGGAAGCGGAATTTTATTACATAAATAAGCTTATAAACATGTTTACATCAAAATAAGTTCAGTCTACACTCACGGGCGTAGACTACGCATTAAGTGCACGTTCAGCCCTTGAACGTGTCCTTGCTAGCACACACGCACACTAACTCTGCGGCGTGCATGACTCCCACTCGACGGGGTTCCCCTCCTGGGGTTCCGTCTCCTCTTCGGGAGTCCCTTCCTCATAGAACCCTGCAAAAGCTTCAAACACAAGCAGTGAGCACGAAGGCTCAGCAAGTCTGACCCGTCTCACCTAAACATGGAACTTCTAAATGAGGGGTGGTGGGTTACATGAGGTAAAAACCATTTGCAAGGACTCGCTTAATTAGTAGAACCTTACTTTCAAGTTTTAGCAGCAGGTTGTGGAGAACCTTACGCTAAGGTACATGAGAGAGCCGCAACCAAACAAGAAACACATTTCTCTCAACTTTAGTTAGCTCTAAACTACAGCAAGTCATTAGCAATCAAGTCCATCTTTCAATCAGCAACATTTTAACATGTAAATAGCCTGTTCTTTCTACGTCACGGTACAGTGAACAAGTGGTACTCACTGACCGCGAGGGATGGCGATTATAATCGATTTACACCTGCAGGGTTACCCGAACAACCCGTCACGTACGCCCGTACTCAATGTTGCCTACAACAACCATCACGGACGCCGTACGGAACCACCTTTTGCCCGGCAACCAAATATTGAACCGGTCCCATCATCCCGAGAAAGAGGTCTCTGCACGCGCATCTCCGTGCCGCCGGCCGATTTACACCTCAAGCTCTCAACCTACCCTCTGAACGACGGGCAATGCCTCAATACCCAGCTACCCGAGTTACATCAGTTTCCCGGTACCCATATAGCCGGTAGGTCTTCGGTACTGTTCTAGCTTGTTCAACAGGCCCGCACACGGCTCAGTCCTCAATCGACGCAAGCGTAGCTACAGCACACAGGCCCCAAAGTCCTGCTGCCCTTACCCTCCGCTTGGTCTCATTTTCTTGCCATGTGTTTCGTGTGCTATCACTACCCGAGTCGAGTGCCTCTAGCCTATGCTCGCGAGTAGTTCCAACTACTCGACTTGTACCGAATCCTACACTATCTTAGCATTGCAGTAGCTAACGGGGTCTGCCATCCTAAACCCCACCCATGGTTTTCTTGGCTATGCAGTTGGGTTTCCAAACAAGACTCTAATGCAAAGAATAACGTAATCAAGTATGTGCTCAAAACAATAAAACTTGTAAAAGGTTAATGCAAACCGGAGATTGACTTGCTGCTCTTGGTCGTAGGCTAGCTGTTCCTCCAGAGTAACGAAGTCTAGGACTTCGGGTTCTTCCTCGACCTTAGCGACTACATGATAGAAGCAATACATGTATTAATTTAAATGCAGTTGTATTAACTTTTAAACTTGTGAAGTCTATGACTCTTACTAGACAAGCCCAATGACTGAAATTTTTACTGTGGCTTGGTTACAATCTAAACAGAGACTTGGTCAAGTTTTAGTTGCAGCAAAGCTCATTTGAGCCCTCCACAATTAATCATGTACTTGACCTTAATTGAAGGCTTTTAGGGTGTTCTAAGAATTTTCATGAAACAAACTATGACTTTCTGAAGACTAGATTTTCAGAGGGTTCTAATGGAGTTGGTCTCACTTAATTTGAAGGTTCCTAGCTAAAGATATGAGCTAAACAATTCCAGGAGAAATTCTGAAAATGTTTCTGAACATTTTCTAATTTCTCTAGAACAGTTTCACTAATCACACCATTAGGTGGATCAAATGAGCTCAAATGGATCTGAAATTTGTATGGTAGTTCAGGGATATTTTGGTGAACATCCCAGCAAAATTTCAGGATTTTCCTCCAAAGGATTCTCCAGTTAAAATTCCTAACAGTTTAAAATTTAAGGAATTAATTCTGGAGAAATAAGGGTTTTCATGAGTTGAAACTTGATTTGTTGGAAAGTTCTCAGAGAGCTGAATCCAACAAAATTTTGTTCACTCGACTTGGAGCTTTCTAGCCAAAGTTATGAGGATTTGAAGTTTGAAAGAATTCTGAAAATCGGGGAAAAAGTTTAAACTCTCGGGGCCCGCGGGGACACGTGCCGAGCGCGGAGGTGTCCGGCACAGCGGAGCTCACAGGGTATTTGCGCGCCAGCACAGCCGATCCCGGCCGCAGCCCGATCCCGATTTAAAATATCGGTCGCTGACAGCTGGGGTCCACCCCCTTCTTCAACCTCACGACGCCCGCGCTCTGCCGCCGGGGAACTTCGCCGGAGAGCTCGCCGCCGGCTTCTGTAAAGCTCCAAACTTCATGATTTTGGCCACCTCTGCCTATTTTCTCTCGGGGAACAGGATTCTGGGGTCAGCTCGCTATGAAAATGGCCGCCACATGGTCGGCAACGAGCCGCAGACTCGGGAGAACTTCGGCCGTGTTGCCCGTCCTCCCTAGCACCTCCCCCGATCAAGCTAAGGGTCGTCGAGCATCAGTGAACCATAGGAAAGGTCGACGTGAGCTCCACGGAGCTCGGGAAAGGCTGCGTTGGGCTGTCACCGTTCGACCTCGGCCGGAAATCGGGATTTCTACTAAAACTCGAAGAACAGCGGTTTCCCTCCACGGTTCTTCGTGGTTCTTGCTCCTATGGATCCGCACGGGCTTCTAGAAGTGATCCTCTCTACAAGAGGATGAGTGATGCAGTGTGGCTTACGAATTTCTCGGATCGGTACCGACCTCACTTTTGCACACCATCGCGAAAATATGAAATTCTGGCCGGAGCAGTGCTTATCACGCCACCGGAGCTTACGGAAAAGAAAGAGGGGTTGAAGGCGAACCTCTTTGCTGTTTACAGCTCCGTGAACGGTGGGCTGTGGTGGCCGGAAGGACGGTTCCCACAGCGGCGGCTTGAGCTGAACCGGCAGAGACAAGATCGCCGAGGTGGAGCTCGGGGAAGACCGCGCAGGGTCTTGAACCAATGCGAGGGCGTTGGAGATGGCTTGGCTCACCCGGTGCTGGTCTCAGATCGCCGGGAGCGTCACTGGATTGGCTGGGCGATGAGGAACCGAAGGTTCACTCGGGCGGCAAGGTCTTTCGGCGTTTTGGGTGGAAGTGCGACGAGGCAGCGGTGGAAGGCGCCGGTGACCGCTCGGGCGGGTAGATAAAGACCCAAGGAGTCGGTTCCGCGGCTTAGATCGGCAAGCAGCTGGTGGCTTCGCCGTTTCTTCGCCGTGGCAGCAGTTGCAGCGCGCGCGGTTACCCGAGCTGAGCTCTCAGTCGGTTTCTTTTGCTTCAGTGGCTGACATGTGGGTCCCACCTGGGGTTTTAACCTCTGAAATTCACTCCTAATCACTGTTGTAAACAGTGAGCCCCAAAATACCCATGGTGATTCAAATTATTCACTCATGAGCCATTTGAATTGAGTAGAATTCAAATTGGGTTTGGTTTGAATGAATTTCAGCACAAGTTCAGTTTTGAATTCAAATAAAGTTTGAATTTGTCCCACTTAGCTCATGTCAAGATCAACTCCAAATGGAGTGAAAATTGGTGTGTGAGCTCACAAAAATATGCTGAGTAAGAATATGCCTCCCACTTTTAAATTCATGGGATAAAAACAGTTGAATTTGAATATGGTTTCAAACTTCCCTCTTTCTAGCTATACCCAAAATGACCTCAAAAAGGTTTTGAATTTGGGTGAAACTTGGCATGGACATTCTTAGCAATGTGTAGGAGTTTTCATATGTCCAGCCCACCTATATCACATGTGGAAAATACCACTTTGCAATTTGTGAGTTTGTTCTCTAATGAGCATGTTGATGGTGGTTACTTGCTCTTCATTTGTGTTCATCATCTTTCCTCAAATGAGGTGTGTGGTGTGGTGATGAACACTTCAATTATGTGTCAAAAACTGAGGCCCTTACACGCCACGACGCTGTTTTAGACACCGTCCTCCGAGTTGTGCACTTAAATTCAGAATTGCACAAATCTCATTCTTTATTTCTGGACAGTCCCGAAATATAACTTCCAAGCGTCTATCAGTCCACCATCATCAGATTGGAAGATATTCCAGTGGTCCGAGAGTTCCCTGATGTATTCCCGGACGATTTCCCAGGAATGCCGCCCGATACAGAGGTGGAGTTAAAGAATGAACTTGCACCGGGAACCATGCCAATATCCTGAAGGCCGTACAAGATGGCGCCCAAGGAATTGGCTGAACTGAAGAAGACTCAGCTCACGGACCTCCTGGAGAAGGGTTTTATTAGGCCGAGCTCCTCGCCATGGGGCTGTTCGGCATTATTTGTAAAGAAGAAGGATGAGAAGTTACGACATTGCGTGGACTATCGTCCATTAAATGCCGTAACCATCAAGAACAAGTACCCGTTGCCACGGATCGACATGTTGTTTGATCAGTTGGTCAAAGCAAAGACCTTTTCCAAGATGGACTTAAGATCCGGGTACCATCAGATAAAGATAAGGGCGGAGGACATTCCAAAGACAGCTTTCTCGACGAGGTACGGACTTTATGAGTATCTGGTCATGTCCTTCGGCCTCACCAATGCTCCAGCTCACTTCATGTACTTGATGAACTCGGTATTCATGCCAGAGCTGGACAAATTCGTCGTGGTCTTCTGTCAGACCCGGTTTTCCCGAAGAACAACCAAGTGAATATCACATGTATGCCAGGATCATTTTCTCATACATGTGATGACAAATAGTGAAGCATCATTTATTACAAGCCAGGTGTCGAATATAAATAAGTCTTACCTAGCAAATGTCTCGATGGACAATAATAAGTTCATCACAGGTAAATAAACTAGCAGCGGAATATTATTCTTGAGGGCTCCGTCACAGGCAATGCCCGGGGGTCTCCATGAACCTAGAAACCTTCTTCGGGTCCAAAGTCTTGGTCATTATACACCACCTCATTATCTTGACCTGAGCAGCAATATAAACCAACAAATATGCAAGGTTGAGTACCGATGGTACTCAGCAAGTGTGGGAAAGTTATGTCATGCATGGCTAGAACAAGGGGAGGTTGAACTCATGGTTAAAGCCCTACGCAATTAATATCTATCACCTTAGCTTATTAAGCACCTACATTACTGCACAGGTGAAATGGTCCCAATCTCCCATCCCATCATCATAATCAAATAACCATAACATCATTTCCAATGTTAAGCTCCCCGCTTAACATCCACAACTTCCAAAACCATCACTCCTCTAATCATGAATAAGTCCAAGCCGCTCTTGACCGTGAGCACGGCTGTCATGACAGTTTTGACTCTGCAGAGTTTGTACCACTGTACCCACATGTAGTGATTTCATCCCCCGTTGCCGGGTGGACTAAAAGAACCTCCATTATACCAGTGGCCGCGAACCACATTCACACTTCCCAGGTGTGTAGCCAGGAGATCACTACGAAGCCTTTACAAAGGGATTCCCGATGAGTGTGGGCCCACTGAGGTTTCACCCCTAACAGCATACAAGAGGCTCCAACCCCGCTGCAGTGGCCCCCTCTTGAGCCTTGCGGTTCATATGGTAGTCCAGCTGACACCTATTCCCCGCACCATCCAACACACTCATACTACGCCGGGGATACACCTAATTAATTGGCCAAGCTGCCCCATCTCAGCATGTGGTTGGCACGGTAAAACCAGGTTACATGCTCCATGAACCGGTCCTTAGGATCCAGGCAAGTACTAAACACAAACCCGAGTCTCGTGCACCCAGCACACAACCAAAACATCCAAACTTGCCTTGATCCATAACTCACAATATCTCATTCAAGTGTATGGTAAAATAAACTGATGATCTCATATCCCAAATATCCCATTCTAAGCATGGCTAAGCATATGCATAATAATAAATGACATGATAAAATAAATCCCAACCCAAGCTACAAGGAAACAAGGTAATGCAATTCTATGGAAACTTCCTAGCATGGGTTTCATATTTCAATTGACAATGCAAATAATTCTAGCTACACATCCTACAATAGTATCAAAGTGGTCAAGGACACTTGCCTCCTTCCTGCTGCTCTTCGAATGGGTAGTCCTGATCTTGGAAAGGAAGAACTTGCTCTGGAGCAGGTTCTACATCATACCATCACACATAGCAAAAGAAAAACAACAATCCATAAGACATAGTTCACACTTCCACTTCAAACAAATCACACATTCACATTTATGAAAGTCATTCACAATTATATGTATTGTGGTTACTCTATGTGTGTTGATCTTTGGCTTACATGTACTTTTAATCATGTGTATATGATTCCTACTTTTGTATTCACACTTATGCTTACATACTATATATATGAGTTTCCAATTTAAATAAATTCCTTATATTTAATTACTACACCTTTTAGCTACCAAGTATGCATGAAAGGTATTTTCCTACTCCATATGTGTCTTCAGAATTTGTACCAACCCTAAACTGAATTCTTTGGATTTTAGAAACTTCATTTATCATTTACTAGTTCCTATATTTTCAGATTTATTTCCTATGCCTAAATGTGAAATTTATTATGAAAATAACAAGACACATCATCTAAACAGAATAGGTTCTGATCTAAAATATTTAATAATATATTTCTGTCCTTTTACTTTGATGTAAACTATTTTACATTTATTTCCCCTATTTTCAGAACTATTCTTTACTTAAAAATGTGTCCCTATAACTAATAAATGTGAACAATAAATTAAACAGATTCATTTCAGCCCAAAATATATTTTTATCTCACTTCAAAGTTTTTTTTATGTACTGAGAAAGTTTTTAATTAAATTTTGACAATATGTTTGTCCCACTTTTTAAATTTTAAATACTAGTCACCTATTCAATTTCCTAAATTAAATATCAAACAGGGTTAAAAAGGTAAACTCACCCCACTACAGGGTCTATAATATTATTTTAACAATTTTCAGGGGTCTAGCTACTCATAACAGAGGAGTTTTTCCTAATTTTTATCAAGTCCAGGGGCTAAAACTGATTTTTAAATGAATTTACATGATTTTCTGAAGTTCCAGGGGCTAGATCAGAAGTTTCCGGGGCTAGCTCTTTTTTCCCGAGAACCCCAGGGGGTAGCACGTAAGAATTCCAGTCTATATAATGCGCGGCTGACGTGGACCGTCCGATTTAAAACAGACGGCTGAGATTATAACGCTGAACCGGTACGCGGGGATTTAAAGTCTACCGTGCGGTTTAAAATAGACGGCGCACAAGCGGCCACGTCGCTCTAACCGAGCGCGGGCGGCGCTGCCCGGCGGCGCACGGCGGCGGGAAGCGGCGATCTCGCCGGAGATTTTCGAATCTTCGAGTATTCTTCCTAGAACTGTGAATTTATGGCATAGATCGGTGGAGGGGAGGTCGGGGATCTCACCTCGGGGGTTTTCTTGAGCTCGGAGGTCCTGGAAAGCGATCGGCGACAAGGTCCGAAGTGAAACCACGGCGAGGCTCGTCGGCGCTGTGTTTGAACCGCAAGTCACCGAGTTTTCTGCACCTGCAGAGTTCCCCGGAGGCGGTGGATCAAGACCAGCGAGTTAGATCGGAATTTCCGAGCGTAGATCGGCCAGAATTCGCCGGAGAAGGCTCGGGTTCTCACCGGAGTAAAAACAGCAGATCGCGTGAGTAATACGGGACGAGGCCGGGGTTTTTATAGACGGGGGAAGGGCGGCGTTCGGTTGTGATCGAGTTTGCGTCGCCCACGAGCAAAATTCGGCTGAGATACGCAGAAATCCGGGTCGGTTTGGATTCGGGGTGAGAGAGAGTCCGGCCGAGCGCGGCGCTGACGCGAGGAAGAAGAAAGCTGGCGGGCCCCGCCTGTCAGTGGGAGGAAGGGGGCGGGCTGGCACGGATGCTGGGTGGGCCGGCTGGTGGGTTTCGGCCCACTGGCCGTTTTTTTATTTTCCTTTTTCTTTTTCTATTTCTTTTCTGTTTTGAGTTTAAATTGAATTCCAGTTTGAATTTAAATTGTTGCAAAACATGCAACACGTCCAAAAATTTTTAAATTCCCCTCTTAACATGATTTTGGGGTGTTACAGCTCTACCCCCCTTAAAAGAAATCTCGTCCTCGAGATTGGTGGTTCTAAGAAAACAATTCCGGAAATTGTGCCTTGAGCTCATCTTCCCGTTCCCAGGTGGCTTCCTCTTCTGAGTGATGCTTCCATTGCACCTTGCACATCCGGATTCTTTTATTTCTGGTGAGGCGTTCAATTGTCTCCAAAATCTGGTATGGTTGCTCGGCATAAGACAAATCCTCAGCTACGTCCACTTCATTTCTGCAGGCATGTCCTTTAAGCTCAACTTATTGACTTGCACTTTCCGGCTTAAAGTATCGGCCACGACGTTTGCTTTCCCAGGATGATAGTTGATGCCCACATCAAAGTCATTGATTAGCTCTAACCATCTCCTTTGTCTGAGGTTGAGGTCTGGCTGTGTGAATATGTACTTCAAACTCTTATGATCCGTATATATCTCGGTCCTCTTCCCAAGTGATGTTCTCAGGGTCATGATGGGCAGCCACGTAGGCGGTCCACCAATCAGCAGCAGGTCCATGCAATTGATGAGAGGCAAACAGCACCCTCTCATACCCTTGGCACTGTATGATCCTCATCTTGCTCTCAATGGTCTTAAGCCAATCATCTACCTCCAGAGGTTCAGCAGCACTTGCGAACTTTGGAGGTTGAGTTCCTAGAAACTCACTCAACCTTGGTTGGCGTGGTACAGCTTGTGGAGGTGGAACTTGATGCAAGTTGGCCACCACTTGAGTCAAGTTCTGGATGAGCTGATTTTGATTCTCCAGCATTTGGTGGAGGGGATCAACTCCTTCACGGCGACCACCCCTGTCCTGGCCTCCAGAAAGATGAGGGTTGCAGGCCTCATCATTGTTGTTGGCGGGGTTGGCAGCGTGACCTTTTCCTCTTCCGGCCATCTAGCATGATCAATCAAATGTTAATTTAAAGTATTACGTATTATCTTACTACTTTCGCTTGTTTGTACTTTGAAGTGTTGAAGCTTTGTTATACTTTTCTAAGGTTCCATATCTCACACAAAAATAAATGCAATATTATTTCATGTGGGTTCACACACCAATGCAAGACAATCTGAAGACGAGGCTGTGGACAATTGCTCATGGCTTCCACAACTCATGTCACACACCAAGCATTAACACACCATTAACTAACGTAACGACTCGACTACTCGACATCCTTCTGTTTTAAGGAAAAGGCTCTACGCTACTCGTTTTCTTGTGCTGGCTCCTTGGGATCTTCCTCATCATTTCGGATGCCTTCTGACTCTGCTTTGGGTGGGGAGGCTGCTGGTGGAGAAGTGCGACGACGCCATATCGCCCGGCGATCTAGGGAGTCAGGAGTCCATGTATCATTCACGGTGACACACAGTTCATTCCCATCTCCTCTTTCTCTCGCCCTCAAGCAGGCTCGCAGCAACGCCTCTGTTTCCTTAAAGGTGTCCCGAACATCCTGAAGCTCTTGCTGACACTCCTGTAGTCGAGTGCTGAGCATAGCAGCATCCTCCAAGCACAGGTCCATGTGCTCATGGGAAGTCCCTTGCTGCACTGGTGGGTACTTGTACTCCGTGGTACGACTCTCACGCTGGAGGACATACATGTACTCAGTTCTGTCCAGGTGGCGACGATAGATGTGACTCTGGCAGGTGATGGCCTCCCAGGTGACATCCTTCTCCGCATCGACCTGTGTCGCTCGACAAGCTGGAGAGCGGTCGATCTTAAGCAGCTGATTTTCGTGTATGATCCTCATCTTTGAACTCCATTCTTCCCTCTTCTCACGGATGGTTCTGGTGGAGTTATAGTGGATTATTAGCTTGCCCTTATTGCAGGTGGCTTCGAGCATACGTCGAAGACGGCGCAATAAGCCTGCTACTGCCAATCCGTAGGAAAGGTACGTCACCGGACGACTCTCCTCTATTTCGGCAAGGGCAACTACGGGAACTCTCCCTCCTGTGGACTTGCGAGCGGTGCGAATCATGCGAACCATCTAAAACAAAAAGCATTTAAACTTAGGTTAGATAAACTTTTTAACCAAAATCCTATTTTGAATGAAAATTGGGGTAAGATGAAAAAAGTGACTCATTACTTTTCAACACACACCTTATAAAAATAGTTTTTAAGAAAATAGGGTCCTTAAATACGTCCCTTTCTACCTAGGTCCATGTTCCTACGGGCAACCTTGGCTCTGATACCACTTCTGTCACACCCGGTTTTCCCGAAGAACAACCAAGTGAATATCACATGTATGCCAGGATCATTTTCTCATACATGTGATGGCAAATAGTGAAGCATCATTTATTACAAGCCAGGTGTCGAATATAAACAAGTCTTACATAGCAAATGTCTTGATGGACAATAATAAGTTCATCACAGGTAAATAAACTAGCAGCGGAATATTATTCTTGAGGGCTCCGTCACAGGCGTTGCCCGGGGGTCTCCATGAACCTAGAAACCTTCTTCGGGTCCAAAGTCTTGGTCATTATACACCACCTCATTATCTTGACCTGAGCAGCAATATAAAACAACAAATATGCAAGGCTGAGTACCGATGGTACTCAGCAAGTGCGGGAAAGTTATGTCATGCATGACTAGAACAAGGGGAGGTTGAACTCATGGTTAAAGCACTACGCAATTAATACCTATCACCTTAGCTTATTAAGCACCTACATTACTACACAAGTGAAATGGTCCCAATCTCCCATCCCATCATCATAATCAAATAACCATAACATCATTTCCAATGTTAAGCTCCCCGCTTAACATCCACAACTTCCAAAACCAACACTCCTCTAATCATGAATAAGTCCAAGCCGCTCTTGACCGTGAGCACGGCTGTCATGACAGTTTTGACTCTGCAGAGTTTGTACCACTGTACCCACATGTACTGATTTCATCCCCCATTGCCGGGTGGACTAATAGAACCTCCATTATGCCAGTGGCCGCGGACCACATTCACACTTCCCAGGTGTGTAGCTAGGAGATCACTACGAAGCCTTTACAAGGGATTCCCGACAAGTGTGGGCCCACTGAGGTTTCACCCCTAACAGCATACAAGAGGCTCCAACCCCGCTGTAGTGGCCCCCTCTTGAGCCTTGCGGTTCATATGGTAGTCCAGCTGACACCTATTCCCCGGACCATCCAACACACCCATACTACGCCGGGGATACACCTAATTAATTGGTCAAGCTGCCCCATCTCAGCATGTGGTTGGCACGGTAAAGCCAGGTTACATGCTCCATGAACCGTTCCTTAGGATCCAGGCAAGTACTAAACAGAAACCCGAGTCTCGTGCCCCCATCACACAACCAAAAGATCCAAACTTGCCTTGATCCATAACTCACAATATCTCATTCAAGAGTGTGGTAAAATAAACTGATGATCTCATATCCCAAATATCCCATTCTAAGCATGGCTAAGCATATGCATAATAATAAATGACATGATAAAATAAATCCCAACCCAAGCTACAAGGAAACAAGGTAATGCAATTCTATGGAAACTTCCTAGCATGTGTTTCATATTTCAATTGACAATGCAAATAATTCTAGCTACACATCCTACAATAGTATCAAAGTGGTCAAGGACACTTGCCTCCTTCCTGCTGCTCTTCGAATGGGTAGTCCTGATCTTGGAAAGGAAGAACTTGCTCTGGAGCAGGTTCTACATCATACCATCACACATAGCAAAAGAAAAACAACAATCCATAAGACATAGTTCACACTTCCACTTCAAACAAATCACACATTCACATTTATGAAAGTCATTCACAATTATATGTATTGTGGTTACTCTATGTGTGTTGATCTTTGGCTTACATGTACTTTTAATCATGTGTATATGATTCCTACTTTTGTATTCACACTTATGCTTACATACTATATATATGAGTTTCCAATTTAAATAAATTCCTTATATTTAATTACTACACCTTTTAGCTACCAAGTATGCATGAAAGGTATTTTCCTACTCCATATGTGTCTTCAGAATTTCTACCAACCCTAAACTGAATTCTTTGGATTTTAGAAACTTCATTTATCATTTACTAGTTGCTATATTTTCAGATTTATTTCCTATGCCTAAATGTGAACTTTATTATGAAAATAACAAGACACATCATCTAAACAGAATAGGTTCTGATCTAAAATATTTAATAATATATTTTTGACCTTTTCCTCTGATGTAAACTATTTTACATTTATTTCCCCTATTTTCAGAACTATTCTTTACTTAAAAATGTGTCCCTATAACTAATAAATGTGAACAATAAATTAAACAGATTCATTTCAGCCCAAAATATATTTTATCTCACTTCAAAGTTTTTTTAAGTACTGAGAAAGTTTTTAATTAAATTTTGACAATATGTTTGTCCCACTTTTTAAATTTTAAATACTAGTCACCTATTCAATTTCCTAAATTAAATATCAAACAGGGTTAAAAAGGTAAACTCACCCACTACAGGGTCTATAATATTATTTTAACAATTTTCAGGGGTCTAGCTACTCATAACAGAGGAGTTTTTCCTAATTTTTATTAAGTCCAGGGGCTAAAACTGTTTTTTAAATGAATTTACATGATTTTCTGAAGTTCCAGGGGCTAGATCAGAAGTTTCCGGGGCTAGCTCTTATTTCCCGAGAACCCCAGGGGGTAGCACGTAAGAATTCCAGTCTTTATAACGTGGGGCTGACGTGGACCGTTCGATTTAAAACAGATGGCTGAGATTATAACGGCGAACCGGTACGCCGGGATTTGAAGTCTACCGTGCGATTTAAAATAGACGGCGCACAAGCGGCCACGTCGCTCTAACCGAGCGCGGGCGGCGCTGCCCGGCGGCGCACAGCAGCGGGAAGCGGCGATCTCGCCGGAGATTTTCGGATCTTCGAGAATTCTTCCTAGAACTGTGATTTTATGGCATAGATCGGTGGAGGGGATGTCGGGGATCTCACCTCGGGGGTTTTCTTGAGCTCGGAGGTCCTGGAAAGCGATCGGCGACGAGGTCCGAAGTGAAACCACGGCGAGGCTCGTCAGCGCTGTGTTTGAACCGCAAGTCACCGAGTTTTCTGCACCTGCAGAGTTCCCCAGAGGCGGTGGATCAAGACCAGCGAGTTAGATCGGAATTTCCGAGCGTAGATCGGCCAGAATTCGCCGGAGAAGGCTCAGGTTCTCCCCGGAGTTAAAACAGCAGATCGCGTGAGTAAATCGGGACGAGGCTGGGGTTTTTATAGACGGGGGAAGGGTGGCGTTCGGTTGTGATCGAGTTTGCGTCGCCCACGAGCAAAATTCGGCTGAGATACGCAGAAATCCGGGTCGGTTTGGATTCGGGGTGAGAGAGAGTCCGGCCGAGCGCGGCGCTGACGCGAGGAAGAAGAAAGTTGGCGGGCCCCGCCTGTCAGTGGGAGGAAGGGGGCACGTGCGGCTGCGGGCTGGCGCGGGTGCTGGGTGGGCCGGCTGGTGGGTTTCGGCCCACTGGCCGGTTTTTTTTGTTTTCCTTTTTCTTTTTCTATTTCTTTTCTGTTTTGAGTTTAAATTGAATTCCAGTTTGAATTTAAATTGTTGCAAAACATGCAACACGTCCAAAAATTTTTAAATTCCCCTCTTAACATGATTTTGGGGTGTTACATCTTCATCGACGACATCCTGGTATATTCCAAGTCATAGGAAGATCACAAGAAGCATCTGCGTATAGTCTTGCAACGGCTGCGGGATCACAAGCTATACACGAAATTCAGCAAATGCGAGTTCTGGATATCGCAAGTGCCTTTTCTCGGGCATATCATCTCAGCAGAGGGTATCGCTGTAGACCCGAGCAAGATCACTCAAGTGCTGAATTGGAAATCCCCGAGAACTGTTCACGAGGTACGGAGTTTCCTCGGACTCGCGGGATATTATCGGAGGTTCATTCCGAACTTCTCAAAGATTGCCAAGCCAGTGACGGAGCTGCTGAAGAAGGCTACCAAATATGTTTGGAGTCCAGCATGTGAAGCAGCATTCAAGGCTTTAGTCAAGCACCTGAAATCAGCACCAGTTTTGGCGCAGCCAGACAAAACAAAACCGTTCGATGTGCACTGTGATGCATTCGGCATTGGGATCGGGTGTGTGCTGATGCAAGACCGAAGGGTGGTCGCGTATGGATCACGGAAGCTTAGAAACCATGAGCAGAATGATCCAACCCACGATTTGGAGCTCGCTGCCGTGGTACTTGCACTGAAAATGTGGAGGCACTATCTACTCGGTAACCTCGTACATTTATATACCGACCACAAAAGCCTCAAGTACATATACACTCAGAAGGAGCTGAACATGAGGCATCGAAGATGGTTGGAACTGATAAAGGATTACGAAATAGAGATCCATTATCATCAGGGCAAGGCAAACATAGTGGCAGATGCGCTGAGCCGCAAGTCACACGTCAACAATCTGACCATCACACCGTTGGAAGAGAGCGAACCACCACTGCATGTGATTCCACATGGAGCTCTCTACAACTTAGCTTTGATCCCCACAATCCGTGAAGAGATAGCAGCAGCTCAGAAACATGACAAGGGCATGTCGCATTTGCGGAGACGTGTAGACAGCGGGGAGTTGAAATGTTTCCGGAAGGACGGAGACGGCGTCCTATGGTTCAAGGACCGGATCGTCGTACCCCGTAACCCGGAGTTACGGAAGAAATTTTTTGATGAGGCTCACTTATCAAAATTTTCTATTCACCCCGGCAGCAACAAGATGTATCAAGAACTCAGAAGCAAGTTTTGGTGGACATGGATGAAGCGGGAGATCGCCAAGTACGTGTCCGAGTGTGATACATGCCGAAGGGTGAAGGCGGACCATATGCGGAAACCGGGACTGCTACAACCGCTGGGCGTTCCTGCCTGGAAGTGGGAGGACGTGAGCATAGACTTCATCGTCGGTTTACCCACAACTCTTCAAAAGCATGATTCTGTGTGGGTGATCATCGACCGGCTCACCAAAGTTGCCCATTTCATCCCGGTCAACACAAACTACAACGCCAAGAAGTACGCTGAACTGTACATCTCACGGATCCTATGCTTGTACGGCATACCCCGTACCATCATATCGGACTGGGGCACTTTATTTGTGTCCCGTTTTTGGGAGCAGCTACATGCTGCCTTGGGGACGAAGCTGATCCGTAGTTCAGCGTACCACCCGTAGACGGATGGGCAAACCGAGCGGGTGAATCATATCTTAGAAGACATGCTACGAGCTTGCGCTATCAACCACAGCAAGAATTGGGATGATCACTTGCCGTTAGCCGAGTTCTCGTACAACAATGGGTACCAAGCCAGCATTAAGATGGCACCCTACGAGGCGCTATACGGGCGGAAATGTCGCACACCATTGAACTTGTGTGAGTCTGGCGAAAGGGTTACCTTCGGGATTGACCTTGTCAACAACGCGGAAGAAAAGGTTCGACTGATTCAAGCGGACCTAAAAGCCGCCCAATCCCGGCAGAAACAGTATGCGGACCGGAGAAGACGCCCATTACAATTTGAAGTGGGGGATCACGTATACCTACGTGTGTCTCCAATGAAGGGCGTAAACAGATTTGGGGTGAGATGAAAGTTAGCACCCCGATTCACCGGTCCGTTCCAGATTACCGAAATATGTGGATCAGTGGCATACCGGCTAAAATTACCAGAAGCACTTTCCGGTGTGCACGACGTATTTCACATTGCCCAGCTGAGGAAGTGTCTCAAGCTATCAACTACCGTTCAGCTGGAAGACATTGAAGAGCTGCAACCGGATCTCACCTATCGGGAGGAACCGGTTCAGATTATTGACGAAAAGGCCCGAACCACACGCAACGGTACGTTGTGGTTCTACAAGGTTCTATGGAGTAATCACTCCGTGGACGAAGTGACATGGGAGAGCGAAGAATTTCTTCGCGCTAACTACCCTGACTTTTTCACGTCGCATATCCAGTAATTTTCCACCGTCCTCTCTCTCATTTTTACCTTATAATCTCGGGACGAGATTCTTTTAAGGGGGGAGGAATGTAAGGGCCTCAGTTTTTGACACATATTTGAAGTGTTCATCACCATACACACACACCTCATTTGAGGAAAGTTGATGAACACAAATGAAAAGCAAGTAACCACCATCAACATGCTCATTAGAGAACAAACTCACATATTGCAAAAGTGGTATTTCCCACATGTGATATAGAGGGGCTGGGCATATGAAAACTCCTACACATTGCTAGGGATGTCCATGCCAAGTTTCACCCAAATTCAAAACCTTTTTGAGGTCACTTTGGGTATAGCTAGAAAGAGGGCAGTTTGAAACCATATTCAAATTCAAACTGTTTTTATCCCATGAATTCAAAAGTGGGAGGCATATTCTTAGTCAGCACATTTTTGTGAGCTCACACACCAATTTTCACTCCATTTTGAGTTGATCTTGACTTGAGCTAAGTGGGACAAATTCAAACTTTATTTGAATTCCAAACTGAACTTGTGCTGAAATTCATTCAAACCAAACCCAAATTGAATTCTAATCAATTCAAATGGCTCATGGGTGAATAATTTGAATCACCATGGGTATTTTGGGGCTCACTATTTACAACAGTAAATTTCAGAGGTTAAAACCCCGGGTGGAACCCACATGTCATAGAGAGAAGAGGGGAGACTTGCACCCAAAGTCACAGTCTCGGTCGGAACTTCCACCGAGCAGCTGCCGACTCAACGCTCGGGAGCAGCTGCGCTCGCCACCGAGGAGGAGCAGCGCCACCAGCTGCTTCCCGCGCCCACACACGAGCCCAAGGGCGGTTCCAGGGCCCTCTTAAGGAGCTCCACCGAGGCAGGCACCGATCGTTTCCCCCTCTCCCATGAACACCGAGCCCCCGACCTGCCGTCCCTCTGCTCGATCGGAGAACCGCAAAACAGCTCGCCTTCTCCTTCCCCGAGCTGCTAGACGGCAACCTGAGATCGCACTCCACCTCCCCAACGCCAAAAACCCCGAGCTCCGACCTCCTTTGCCCGAGAACGATCGCCACAGCGACGACCCAACCTCAGCCGAAGGTCAGGCGCTCGTGGACAGCGTTCCACAGGCGTTTTCACGGTCCAGCAAGAGAGGCAACAGGATCGCGCGACCACCATGCTGCTCTCCTCCAAGTTTGGAAGCAAACCGTGAAGAATCCACGGAGAATTTCCAGTTTTTGCTCCGGTGACCGTAAACCGAGCTTCCGGTACGGATTCTTCAAATTCTCGCTCTATGATCCTTCTTTGGTTATCAAATATTGCACGTAGACGCTGGACTATCCGGCGATCAAGTTCCTTTCTGCATCCGTGGTGTGAAACTGTCTAGGAGTGACGAATTCT
Source organism: Neostapfia colusana (assembly GCA_030760725.1). Classification (NCBI taxonomy): domain Eukaryota; kingdom Viridiplantae; phylum Streptophyta; class Magnoliopsida; order Poales; family Poaceae; genus Neostapfia; species Neostapfia colusana. Next base: position 28,648,745 of record JASWHV010000005.1, on the reverse strand, counting down.
GAGCTCGATCAAGAGCGGTCATGGCTGGCACGCTCGGTCACATGGTGCTGACCAGCTTGCCGCCATCTTAGAACCATTTTACACCTTGTCGAGCTTCCTAGAAGTACACTGATGCTGTAGGACCGATTGTTCGAGGTTTTGGTGGGTTAGAACCCACGGTCAACGGCGCCGAACCTCAACCGAGGCCGCGGCACGTCGCCAGGCTATTTCCGGTCACTGCCAGCTCGAACTGACCCCACAGACGTGTTCCTCGACATTGACAACCCCCTAGCGGCGAGTTTCAGACCATGGGATGGCCGGCCGCGGCAAGCCGGCGAGCTCCGGGTCTGCTCCTGCGAGGGGAGGCGGGGCGGGCGCGTCGGGAGGAAGACGAAGCCGGCTGGCCCATGCGTCAGTGGCTCAAAATTTTAAATCAGGATCTGGTGTGGCCGGGATCTCATGTGCTGGCGCGCAAAGACCCTGTGGGCCGCAGTGTGCGGTCGCCTCTGCGCTTAACACGTGTCCCCGCGGGCCCCGGCAGATTTACACTTTTCCCCTGATTTTCAGATTTCCTTCAAACTTCAAATCCTCATAACTTTTGCTAGAAAACTCCAAATCGAGTGAACCAAATTTTGTTGGATTCAGCTCTCTGAGTGCTTTCCAGCAAATCAAGTTTCACTTCATGAAAATCCTTATTTCTCCAGAATTCATTCCTCAAGATTTAAATTGTTTGGAATTTTAACTGGAGAATCCTTTGGAGGAAAATTCTGAAAATTTGCTGGGATGTTCACCAAAATATCCCTGAACTACCATAAAAAGTTCAGATCCATTTGAGCTGATTTGATCCACCTAATGGTGAGATTAGTGAAACTGTTCCAGAGAAAATAGAAAATGTTCAGAAACATTTTCAGAATTTTCTCTGAAATTGTTTAGCTCATATCTTTAGCTAGAACCTTCAAATTAAGTGAGATCAACTCTATTAGAACCCTCTGAAAATCTAGTTTTCAGAAAGTCATAGTTTGTTTCATGAAAATCCTTAGAACACCCTAAAAGCCTTCAATTAAGGTCAAGTGCATAATTAATTGTGGAGGGCTCAAATGAGCTTTGCTGCAACTAAAACTTGACCAAATTTCTGTTTAGGTTGTAACCAAGCCACAGTAAAAGTTTCACAGTCATAGAGTCTGTCTAGTGGGACTTATAACCTTCACAAGTTCAAGCTTAATACAAATGCATTTAAATTGATACATGTACTTCTTCTATCATGTAGTCGCTAAGTTCGAGGAGGAACCCGAAGTCCTAGACTTCGTTACTCCGGAGGAGCAGCTAGCCTACGACCAAGAGCAGCAAGGCAAGCTCCAGTTTGCATTATCCATTTTACAAATTTTTATTGTTTTGAGCACCTCTTTGAATACTATTATTCTTTGCATTAGAGTCTTATTTGGAAACCCAAATGCATAGTCAAGAAAACCATGGGTTGGGTTTAGGATTGCAAACCCCGCTAGCTACTGCAATGCTAAGATGGTGTAGGATTCGGTACAAGTCGAGTAGTTGGAACTACTCGCGAGCATAGGCTAGAGGTACTCGACTCGGGTAGAGTTAGCACATGATACACATGGCAAGAAAGATGAGACTGAGCAGAGAGTAAGGGCAGCAGGACTTTGGGGCCTGTGTGCTGTAGCTCCGCTTGTGTCGATTGAGGACCGAGCTGTGTGCGGGCCTGTTGAACAAGCTAGAACAGTACCGAAGACCTACCGGCTATATGGGAACCGGGAAACTGATGTAACTCAGGTAGCTGGGTGTTGAGGCATAGCTGGTCGTTCAGAGGGTAGGTTGAGAGCTCGAGGTGTAAATCAGCTGGCGGCACTGAGATGCGTGTGCAGAGACCTCTTGCTCGGGACGATTGGACAGGTTCAACATTTGGCTAACGGGTGAAAGGTAGTTGCGTATGGCGTCCGTGATGGTTGCTGTAGGCAACATCGAGTACGGGCGTACGTGACGGGTTGTTCGGGTAACCCTGCAGGTGTAAATCGATTATAATTGCCGTCCCTCACAGTCAGTGAGTACCACTTGTTCACTGTACCGTGACGTAGAAAGAACAGGCTAGTTACATGTAAAAATGTTGCTGATTGAAAGATGGACTCTGATTGCTAATGATTTGCTGTAGTTTAGAGCTAACTAAAGTTCTTTTCAACTTTGGGCAAAGTACATGAGAGAAATTCATTTCTTGTTTGATTGCGGCTCTCTCATGTGCCTTAGCGTAAGGTTCTCTACCACCTGCTGCTAAAACTTGAAAGTAAGGTTCTACTAATTAGGCGAGTCCTTGCAAATGATTTTTACCTCATGTAAACCATTATCCCTAATGTAGAAGTTCCATGTTTAGGTGAGACGGGTCATACTTGCTGAGCCTTCGTGCTCACTGCTTGTGTTTGAAGCTTTTGCAGGGTTCTATGAGGAAGGGCTCCCGAGGATGAGACGGAACCCCAGGAGGGGAACCCCGTCGAGTGGGAGTCATGCACGCCGCAGAGTTAGTGTGCGTGTGTGCTAGCAAGGACACGTTCAAGGGCTGAACGTGAACATGATGTGTAGTCTACGCCCGTGAGTGTAGACTGGACCTATTTTGATGTAAACATGTTCATAAACCTCTTTATGTAATATAAACTTTGCTTCCACTTTGTACCTTTGATGTGTGTTATCCAGTGCTGTGCAACGCAGCACCCCTCAGCGTGATCCTGGCTTGACAAGACCGTGGGGTCGTGTCATTCCTCTCGTGTGAAAACGTCGGCAACTCAGCAAACAAGAACCCCCAGACCTCCCACGACCTCCCCGCACCAGTTCCAGTCGAGCTGAGCCACCACAACCCTAGCAAATGGCGTTCTTCGCGGCGGCCGGGAAGAACCGAGCAAAGTTGCTCCCGTGGGCAGCTCGGCAGAGGGCTTGTCACGACCAAGAAGGAGCGGTTTTGGACGCGCCCAGGCTCCACGCTGCTCGACCCCAAAGCCTAGAACCAGTGACCGATCATCGCCGGTGATTTTCGCAAAACACTTCCGGCCGGTGAAGAACCACCTTCTGGTAAGAAAACCGCAAATTCCAGACGTATACTTGCTTAGAGCACATCATACTGCACTCACAGGAGCTAGGCTTGACGGCGCCCAAGTTCACTTTGCAACCCTAGCCTGATTTTGGCTGTAGCCGGCATATTTTCCGGTTTTTCCAACTGCAGTTATGGCGGGAAGGGTCGGGCTCACGGTGATGGCTAGGTTAGAGCTCTCCTGTGGCGGACCGGGATCCGCCATCCAGGATCGCAGAGGGTGGTGCCGCACGATGCGACACCCGACAGCACACGTCATAAGAACACGATATATTACATGGGAAAACAACAGAACTGTACAAACGGTACAATACTCAGTTACAAACTATTGTCTTTATTACACAGCGGAAGTCTACTATTCTATAACTCACGCCCGCCTACCTAGCAAAAGTCGGTTGACCAGCCATAGGGCAACCCACACTAGCTGCACTCCTCAGCTCAGCACGGCAGGTACGGCTCCCACTCAGCCGTGGTCCCCGACGGAGGGTAACCCTCGCCGGTGGACTCGTACTCCGAGTCCGTGGGTGGCTCCTCACCTGAAAAACACTTAAGCAGCAACCATGAGCACGAAGGCTCAACAAGACTTAACCGACTTACCTAAGCATGAAACTCTACATGAGGTGTACAAACACATAGGATAGTAACATTGCAGCAAATGGACACACCTGCAAGTTCACCCTTAATTCACCTTTTAGCAACAAGTTAACAGTTCAGGAATCTGAAATTTAGTAAGCAGTATTTGGTGGCACACATGTAGCAATATAATTATATCAATCAGCAATATTGAATCATCATATTTCATACATTAGCCTACGTCACGACTCAGTGACCGAGTGGTACTCTTCACCGCGAGGGACGTCGAATCGACTCGATATGCACCTGCAAGGAAACCCAAAGAGCACGTCACGTACACCCACACGTGGAGCTGCATAGCACGCTCACTCGATGTCGTACGGGACAACCTTTCACCCAACAGCCCAAACGTCGAACCGGTCGCACCGAAATGAGCAGGAGGTTCCCCACACGGAGCATCTCTCTATGTCCGTTGGCAGATTTCCACCTTGCTGCCCTCAACCTACACCTATAAATCGGTGTGCTATGCCTCGACGCCCGGAGGTTTAGGCTACATCGGTTTATCGGGGCCCATATATCCGATATGCCTTCGGTACGTTCAAACTTGATCAGCGTGGGCCGCACACGGATTGGTCGTCAATCGACAAAGACAGGGCTGCGCACACAAGACTCCCTCTTGCTGCGTCCTAGCCCCTGCCAAGTCTCATTTTCATTACTAAGGTGATCTCACATCACTCGAACCAATCCCGTGTGTCCCAAGACTACCTCGCGAGTAGATTCCAACTACTCGACTTGTACCGAAGTCCTATGAAACATTAAGCATAGCCTGTCTACTCGAGGTCTTAGACACTACCCTCACTCTTATGGAAAAATTCTGGTTATGCAAGTGAGGTTCCATTCATCCTACACCTAATGCACATCCATACTTCATACTAAGTGTTCATAAAGCAAAACTTGAAAAATAGCTTAATGCAAACCGGGGCTTGCCTTGTTGCTGCTGGTCAGGGGTTAGTTCTTCTTCCAGAAGTAGGAAGTCGAGTACCTCCGGAGCTTCCTCGCCTTCTGCGACTACACGTTAATGAAATACTACATGTCAATTGAAATGCAATGTGTGAACTTGAATACTTAATTACTAATAACTCTAGCTAGCCCTCGCCTTTGGTTCTGAAATTTTTATGGTGGCTTGGTAGGGTCCTAACCAGAGTCTTGACCAAGTTTCATTTGGAACAAAGTTCATTTGAACCTTGTACAAATAAGAGCCCATGTGGTCAATATTTGAGCCTCTAAGTTATTCCAGGGGTTTTCATGGCTCCAACCATTACTTTCTGGAAACTAGAATTTAAGATGGTTATAATGGAATTGGTTTCATGTAATTTGGAGAATCATAGAGAAAGTTATGCCCTAAACAAGATTTGAGAAAATCTGAAAAATGTTTCTGTACATTTTTCTATTTTCTCAGGGCAGTTCTCTTAACCACCCTATTAGGGTAACTAAATGGACTTGGATGAGCCTGAGAATTTTACTGTGATTCAAGGATTTTCCATTGAACCTCTCAGCCAAATTTCAGAATTTTTCATAAAGTAGTTATCCAGATAAAATTCCCCACAGTTTAAACTTTAGGGATTTAATTCTGGGAAACTATTCACTTTCATGAGCTGAAATTGGTATTGCTGGAAAGTACTCAGAATTCTGAGTTCAGAAAAATTTGGTTCATTGAATTTGGAGCTTCCTAGCAAAAGTTCTAAGCATTTGAAGTTGAACTAAACTGCAAAATAACTAAAAATGTTTAAACTCCCGCGGGTGGGGCCCACTACACAGTATCTTCTTCCTCCCTGCGCCAACAGTTTGCTGCGGTAATAATCTATGGCGAGCTCCTCAGACCCCGCCTTTTATGCGTTCCCCAGCCCGGAGGCTTGCCGCCTCCCCCTTTTGGACTACGGGCAGCTCATCCCCGAGGTCGGCCTGGGGCTCCGGTCGCCGGAAACCGATCGGCGACGGGCGGCAGTGACGGATGGGGTTCGGCAACGTCGTCCTCATGCTAGTAGAGCTCAAACATTTTGGTCTTTTGCCCTAGAGCACCACGGCGACCTCCTAAACCCCGGCGTGAACTCAAATCAGCTCAACAGAGGCCGCAACTACGAGTTCATCGGCGACCTAGGCCGGAAATCGGTGCCAATGCAAAAATCTCAAAGAACATCACCCAGACCTGATGAAACTCGATGGTTTCTGATCTCAGAGAGGTGTGGGCGAATCTAGATCACGTCTTTAGCTCGGCCTAGGGAGTGGTGGCCTACTTGCTACGAATTTCCGGACTTCACGTGGTTCGGTCCTAAACACCCCGACGCGCTAATTCCCCAAATTCTTTGCCGATCATGCGGGAGGGGGGGCGAGGTCAGTACGGTTGTGATCAGCACCTCGGAGCGGACCTTTCTTGTGTAGCTCATCGGGCACGAGAGCGCCCATGCTGGCCAGGCGCCGGTGATCAGTGAGGTCGGTCGGGGTGGGGTGTCTCGGTTGAGCGTGGAAGAAAGGAGAGTGAGAGGACTGCACGTGGTCGCGGTTTACTCGATCCCGGCGTCTCCCCAGCACCCTTAGCCTCTACCTCTAGCAGGAGGTGGCACCAGTTGAGGCGGTCGGCCACCGGGGTGATCGTGCTGGCGCGCGCGCAAGGCTTTGGCCGAGGGAAAAAAATTCGCCCGAGGAAACTTCAGTCTGCTGACATGTGGGCCTCCCCTCTTATTCTTTTTTTCCAATTTTCTCAATTCTGTTGTGCCAAAATATCCTCAGCTACTCACAATTTAATGTGAGACTTAGTCACCAAGTCATAGTTTGAATTTGAATTCTCAAATTTGAACTGTGTTTGGCTAAATTTGATGCATGTTTAAACTGAAATTCAAATTCAGTTTTGAATTCTTGCAAATTTAGCTCTTGACAAGATGTACTCCAATGAGGATGAAAATTGGTGGGCTTACTCAGAAAAATGTGCTGAGTTTGAATATGAAGCTAACTTTTGAATTTGAGTGACGAAAGTTGCTGCAATTTGAATTTACATTCAAATTGGCCTCTTTTTCAAATACCTCCAAAAGTGCCTCAAAAAGTGTTGGCTTTACATGAAATTTGGCCTGAACCTTCCCAAGACTTTTTAAGTTCTAGGGGTGAGATCAACCTCTCATGTTCATGTGTAAAAATCCCACTTTGTGAAAGTGAAGGCTTTCCCCTCTAATCACTCTTTTGATGGAGGTTACTTGCTCTTCACAATATTTCCTAAGATATCCACAACAAAAACTGTGGTATTGTGAGGTGAAGAAAAGTTTTTGCAAGTCCCTTCTCTTGGGCTTTTACATCCCTCCCCCCTTAAAAGAATCTCGTCCCGAGATTATAAAAGAAGAGATAGCGATGTAGTAGGCACTTAACTGTGCTGAGATGCCATGAACTCCGGGTAATTTGAGCGAAGGAATTCCTCGCTCTCCCACGTCGCTTCTTCGGCGGTGTAGTTGCTCCAGAGTATTTTGTAGAACCACAATGTTCTGCTACGCGTGGTTCTGGCTTTCTCATCAAGAATTGCCACCGGATATTCAACATATGACAAGTCCGGTTGCAACTCGCCGATGTCTTCAGTCGTAACAGCAGCTGTATGTTTCAGACATTTTCTCAGCTGGGAGACATGGAAAATGTCATGGACACCAGAAAGAGATTCCGGTAGCTCCAATATATACGCCTCTGGTCCACACTTCTCGGTGATAGCATAGGGTCCAATGAAACAGGGGGCGAGCTTCCCCTTCACACCGAACCGGTGCACGCCCTTCATCGGAGACACGCGGAGGTACACGTGTTCACCGACGTCAAAGTGCAACGGCCTACGCCTCTTATCAGCGTAGCTTTTTTGCTGGGATTGAGCGGCCTTCAAATTAGCTCGAATCGTCCGAACGCGCTCTTCGGCGTCGTTCACCACATCAACCCCGAATGTGACCCTTTTACCAGACTCGCACCAATTTAATGGGGTGCGGCATTTGCGACCGTAGAAAGCTTCGTAGGGTGCCATCTTAATACTCGCCTGATAGCCGTTGTTGTACGAGAATTCAGCCAACGGTAGGTGATCGTCCCAATTCCTACCGTGGTGGATGGCACATGCTCTCAACATGTCTTCCAGAACTTGATTCACCCTCTCTGTCTGGCCATCTGTCTGAGGGTGGTAGGCGGAGCTTCTAATCAGTTTAGTACCCATTGCAGCGTGTAGCTGCTCCCAAAAGCGAGAAACAAACAATGCACCTCGGTCTGAGACTATGGTCTTGGGTACATCATGCAGGCATAGAATCCTGGCAATATATAACTCTGCATATCTGTTGGCATGGAAATGTGTATGCACGGGAATGAAGTGAGCCGACTTGGTTAGTCGGTCAAAGATTACCCATATGGAATCATGCTTGTTGGGTGTTAGGGTAATCCCACAATGAAATACATGCTCACATCCTCCCACTTCCATGCTGGAACCTTCAGGGGTTGCATCAGCCCTGATTTCCTCATATGATCCACCTTCACTCGTCTACACGTATCACACTCGGATACGTACTTCGCTACCTCCCGTTTCATCCGTGTCCACCAAAATTTCTTTTTCAAATCTTGGTACATTTTGTTGCTGCCCGGATGAATGGAGTACTTAGACAAGTGAGCTTCATTGAGGATCTTTTTCCTCAACTCCATATCCCGGGGTACGACTATGCGGTCATTGAACCATAGCGTCCCCTCATCATCTTTCCGGAAACACTTGATCTCTCCATTGTCTATCCGTCTCTGGAGATGTACCATGCCTTTATCAGTCTTCTGAGCTGCAATGATGTCTTCCCTAATAGTAGGGATGAGGGCAAGGTTGTAAAGCGATCCATATGGAACCAAGTATAAACTCGGCTCTTCCTCCTCCACCGGTGTGATGGTGAGGTGATGGACATGTGATTTCCGACTCAGCGCGTCGGTAACCACATTTGCCTTGCCGGGGTGGTAGTGAATCTCAATTTCATAATCTTTGATCAGTTCTAACCACCTCATTTGCCTCATGTTCAGCTCCTTCTGGGTGAAAATGTATTTCAAGCTCTTGTGGTCGGTGTAGAGATGCACCAGATTCCCCAGGAGATAGTGCCTCCACATTTTCAGCGCCAAAACCACTGCAGCAAGCTAGAGATCATGAGTGGGATAATGCTGCTCGTGGTTTCGAAGTTGGCGTGAGCCATATGCGACCACACGTCCTCCCTGCATCAACACGCAGACAAGCCCAATACCGGACGCGTCGCAATACACGTCGATGGGCTTTGTTGTATCCGGCTGAGCTAAGACCGGGGCTGTGGTGAGATGCTTCACCAATGCTCGGAATGCTCCTTCACACGCCGTGTTCCAAGCATATTTCGTCCCCTTCTTCAGCAACTCTGTCATTGGCTTAGCGAGCTTGGAGAAACTTGGAATAAATCGCTGATAGTATCCGGCTAACCCAAGGAAGCTTCTGACTTCATGAACTGAAGTGGGAGCTTTCCATTTCAGCACTTGCTATATCTTGCTTGGGTCAACCGCAATGCCTTCTGCTGAGATTATATGTCCCAAGAATGGCACTTGGCTGATCCAAAACTCGCATTTGCTGAATTTGGCGTAGAGCTTATGGTCCCGGAATCATTGAAGAACGATCTTCAAGTGTTCGGCATGTTCGGCTTCTGTCTTGGAGTAAACCAAGATATCATCGATGAACACTACCACGAACTTGTCCAGCTCCGGCATAAACACCGAGTTCATGAGATACATGAAATGGGCTGGAGCGTTTGTGAGACCAAAGGACATGACGAGATATTCATATAATCCATATCTCGTCGAGAAGGCCGTCTTTGGGATATCCTCCGCCCGGATCTTTATCTGGTGATATCCAGGGAGAAGGTCCATCTTGGAGAACACACTTGCACCCACAAGTTGATCAAACAATATGTCGATGCGGGGCAGTGGGTACTTATTCTTGATGGTGACGGCGTTGAGCGGCCGGTAGTCCACACACAGCCTCAAGGTTTAATCCTTCTTCTTTATGAACAGCGCCGAGCATCCCCAAGTCGAGGAACTCGGCCTAATGAAACCCTTGCTCAACAGATCATTGAGCTGTTCTTTCAGTTCAGCCAGCTCGTTCGGAGCCATCTTGTATGGTCTCCGCGATATGGGCGTAGTCCCGGGTGCAAGTTCAATCTTGAACTCGACATCCCGCTCTGGTGGCATGCCCGGAAGATCATCCGGGAACACGTCAGGATACTCCCGGACTACGGGGATGTCTTCTAACTTGAGAGCTTCAGCATTATTAATTGCTGAAATTTCCCGAACTGGCGTGTCTAACACCATGGAATGTGGACGGTGAAATGGAGAGTTTAAATGAACCGTCCGTGTCCGAGTCTCCAGGACAGCGCCATGGTATTGTAGCCATGACATCCCTAAGATTGCATCAATCTTTTGCCCCATAAGGATTATCAAGGTGGTGGGATATAGTTTCCCACCTAAGCATGAGGTGCCTTTGGGATCATCATATTTGCTGAGATCTTCCCTCCCGGTGAGCAGATCATATAGGTGCAGTCGGTTGGGAAGACTTGCATTTGATGCTTAGCCACATAGGATGCACTTATAAAGCTGTGGGTTGCACCAGAATCAAAAAGTATGATGATGGCTTTATCGTTGAGAGTGAACGAACCCGCCAGCACGTTGTCTCCCTCTGGGGCATCCTCATTGTCGAGGTTGTGGATGCCCCTAATCCGCTGACCAACCTTCTTGACCGGAGGTCAACCTCGAGCACCGCCCTGGAACTGGGCTTGCCGGCTGCTCTGCTGCCCCTGGGGACAGTCCTTCACGAAGTGGCCCGCCTGGCCACACGTGAAGCAGGTGAAACAGGGCGGTCCGCCGCTGATCGGCGGACGGAAACCCGGGGCGTGTTGTGGCGGTGGAAACGCTCGGGGTGCCGTATCCTGCTGCTTCTGCTGTCTTGGTGGTGGCATTGGCGGACGGAACGGAGGTGACTGAAAATGACGTCCCCCGAACCTTTGAGGTCGCGCCGGTGGATGCCACTGCTGCCCGGATGGTATCCGATACACCATGCGGTACTTCTGGGGAGCGCCACTCCCACCGCTGGGTGGAGCGCTGCGCTTCCGCTGCTCAGCTGCCAACTCCCGCTGAGCGTCCTCTTGCATGATAGCGGCATTGACCAGGTCATTGAAAGTGCCGCGATTCCACTGAACGAGATGTGTCTTCATTTCGGGGTGTAACCCCCGATAGAATTCTTCCCGCTTCTTCTCTTCAGTGGATATATAGTCTGACGCATATTGCGCCAGATGGTTGAAGGCACGGGAGTAGTCATGGGCACTTCTCCCTCCCTGCTTCAGCTCCAAGAACTCTTGGAACTTCCTCTTCATTATTCCGGGAGGAATGTGATAGGCACGGAACGCCTCCCGGAACTCTCCCCATTCCACGGCATAGCCAGCCGGATGTGAGGCGACATAGTTCGCCCACCACGCACCAGCGGCACCGTGGAGTTGCTGCGCTGCGAACAGAGTCTTCTGCCGCTCCATACATTGGAGCAGCCCGAACTTGGACTCGATGGTCCGCAGCCAGTTATCAGCCTCCAGTGGTTCTTCGGCATCTGTGAACACTGGAGGGTGCGTACTCATGAAATCCGAGTACGACACGTCACGGGGCTCACGAGGCCCTCTGTCTTGACGTCCCCTTGCCTTGGATGTATTCTGCACGATCGTGCGGAGCAGGTCGGTCTGCTCCTCACGACCTCCCACCAGTGCCGCTATCACATCCGCTAGAGTAAGCGGAGGCGGTGGTGGTGGCTGCTGCTGCGGGGTGCTGTCGTAGGCTGGTGGCTTGGAGTCATCACCTCCCTGTTGTCTAGAGCCACCAACCTCGTGCGTGGTCCTAGTGCGAACCATCTGCAACCATACGACAATAAACATCAGTCCCGCAACATATTTCCATGCAGTCAAATGAAATAGGTGTAACAACATAATGACAATAAAACATGCGATACATCTCGTATGTAGATAATGTAATAACTTTGCACAAGCTACACCATTACCAGACCAAATACAAGCTAGTTTAATCCAACTTGATGAACCTCTTTTTTGGAAGCTCACCACAACTAGGTTTGGTCACTACGAGACATTACTATCGCGTTGTCATCACGTATACTACCCTTTTATCTTCAATACGACACAAACATGGTCTCTAGTAAAAGAAATTCGAGTGAGACCTATACTCAGATCTTTCACTAGTTGAAGATAACCTCTCAGGAGTATGTTCTACCCCATTGGGAGTACTCAAACCCCCTCTAGAGTACAACAACCTCTCAACTGAGTTCAACTGTCATTCCTCTGTCAGAATGACCAATTTCTACATATACCAGATTATGATCTGGTTCTATGCATTTTCATGACTCAAGCTGAATACCAAAGTTAAAGTTAACTTCATTATATTTCCAACGAGTATTTGCTTGCCCTCAGATAAGCTCTGGTTAAAAAGTTATGGTAATTCAAAGTCAGCAGAATTTCTGGAAGGATTTTGACAGCACCTCCCTTGGGAAGTTGCTGTTTTGAACTCTGATTCCCACTAAATTCTGTGCTGAAATTTCAGAAACTTTGAATTGCAAAGGTGTAACACATCTTCTACCCTTTCTAAAGGTGTATCATATGACAATTTTTGATGTTTCTACTGGGAGTTATGTTTGAAAAACAAAACAGTCCCGAGAGTATTTAACTCTGTCCTTATTCTGGACAGTTCACATTCCTCTGGGATTTAAGCCATCCTAAGTTGTGTGTCAGCTCTGGAAGTCTACAACAAAGTCGTAGAGTACTCACATACCATTCCAGAACTATATACCACACCTCCCTGGGCTAAAATACCTGTGAGTTGTGCTCTGTTGAAGTTCAGCAAACTTGCTGCCAAAAACAGAGCACTCTGTTTTTCAGTCTTTTTGAAACTACACTCATTATTATCCAATATGTCTACCCAACCAGGGTCCTAAATGTTGAACCTAATGATTTTAATTCCTTGTTATCATTATTTTTCATGCATATGCCTATGATATCTCGGTACTACGTTCCTTACAAATAAAAATCCTAACCGTATTATACCGGCATATACGTCTCAAGTGTGGCACTAAACGGTCTCTCGCACACGTTTTCTACACGGATACACACGTGGTTAGTACCTGCAGAAGACCACACAATAATGGTGCACTCAATAGTTGTTTTCATTTCAGGCAGGATCATACTAAAAATAAATACAAACGCCCGTATCATTGCCATACGGCCGTCCTTGAGTTAAGTCACGTCTCAAGGTACGTGATCGTGTTTCAACACCACACGACGGGGAACCCGAGTATGTCATGAACGGGTCTTCACGGTTGGGAATGTTATCAACCCAACAGATACCACCTACTGCCCTGCAGAGCACGCCGATGGCAAGCGCTGCGTATGTCCCCCTGGGCTACTTCCAGACGAACACACTCTCGCGTTACTGACCACATGATGGGGGTCTCCACTTACTTGCCTAATGCACGCTAGGGATCAGCGTTTCATATGAACTCAGGAACATTAAGAGTACAATAGTTTCATATTGACGTCTCACACCAAGCTGTGAGACCTATCCCTGAACCACGTTCCTCGTCAGGGGAGCTAACCGAAATTGAACCGATTTCGGTGGCGTTCCTTACCAATCTTACCAGAGCGTAGGTGCGTCGTTACATAATTAACATTCAGAATTATAACACATAAGTTATCCTTGCCACTTTAAGTAACTATGCTAATATAGTCCTTACTTGGGCAACTACCGAATCCTCACCGTAATCCTAAGTTTTCCCATAATACAGTCCTTAATTACTGTGCTATCCCCAATGCAGCTCTGATGCCAGGCTGTGGCGGACCAGGATCCGCCATCAAGGATCGCAGAGGGTGGTGCCGCACGATGCGACACCCGACAGCACACGTCATAAGACCACAATATATTACATGGGAAAACAACTGAACTGTACAAACGGTACAATACTCAGTTACAAACTATTGTCTTCTATAACTCACGCCCGCCTACCTAGCAAAAGTCGGTTGCCCAGCCCTAGGGCAACCCACACTAGCTGCACTCCTCAGCTCAGCGTGGCGAGTACGGATCCCACTCAGCCATGGTCCCGACGGAGGGTAACCCGCGCCGATGGACTCGTACTCCGAGTCCGTGGGTGGCTCCTCACCTGAAAAACACTTAAGCAGCAACCGTGAGCACGAAGGCTCAACAAGACTTAACCGACTTACCTAAGCATGAAACTCTACATGAGGTGTACAAACACATAGGATAGTAACATTGCAGCAAATGGACACACCTACAAGTTCACCCTTAATTCACGTTTTAGCAACAAGTTAACAGTTCAGGAATCTGAAATTTAGTAAGCAGTATTTGGTCACACACATGTAGCAATATAATTATATGAATCAGCAATATTGAATCATCATATTTCATACATTAGCCTACGTCATGACTCAGTGACCAAGTGGTACTCTTCACCGCGAGGGACGGCGAATCGACTCGATATACACCTGCAGGGAAACCCAAACAGCACGTCACGTACGCCCACCCGTGGAGCTGCACAGCACGCTCACTCGATGTCGTACGGGACAACCTTTCACCCAACAGCCCAAACGTCGAACCGGTCGCACCGAATCGAGCAGGAGGTTCCCCACACGGAGCATCTCTCTTTGCCCGTTGGCAGATTTTCACCTTGCTGCCCTCAACCTACACCTATAAATTGGTGTGCTATGCCTCGACGCCCGAAGGTTTAGGCTACATCGGTTTATCGGGGCCCATATATCCGATATGCCTTCGGTACGTTCAAACTTGATCAGCGTGGGCCACACACGGATCGGTCCTCAATCGACACGGACAGGGATGCGCACACAAGACTCCCTCTTGCTGTGTCCTAGCCCCTGCCAAGTCTCATTTTCATTACTAAGGTGATCTCACATCACTCGAACCAATCCCGTGTGTCCCCAGCCTAACTCGCGAGTAGATTCCAACTACTCGACTTGTACCGAAGTCCTATGAAACATTAAGCATAGCCTGTCTACTCGAGGTCTTAGACACTACCCTCACTCTTATGGAAAAATTCTGGTTATGCAAGTGGGGTTCCATTCATCCTACACCTAATGCACATCCATACTTCACACTAAGTGTTCATAAAGAAAAACTTGAAAAATAGTTTAATGCAAACCGGGGCTTGCCTTGTTGCTGCTGGTCAGGGGTTACTTCTTCTTCCGGAAGTAGGAAGTCGAGTACCTCCGGAGCTTCCTCGCCTTCAGCGACTACACGTTAATGAAATACTACATGTCAATTGAAATGCAATGTGTGAACTTGAATACTTAATTACTAATAACTCTAGCTAGCCCTCCCCTTTGGTTTTAAAATTTTTATGGTGGCTTGGTAGGGTCCTAACCAGAGTCTTGACCAAGTTTCATTTGGAACAAAGTTTATTTGAACCTTGTAGAAATAAGAGCCCATGTGGTCAATATTTGAGCCTCTAAGTAATTCCAGGGGTTTTCATGGCTCCAACCATTACTTTCTGGAAACTAGAATTTAAGATGGTTCTAATGGAATTGGTTTCATGTAATTTGGAGAATCCTAGAGAAAGTTATGCCCTAAACAAGATTTGAGAAAATCTGAAAAATGTTTCTGTACATTTTTCTATTTTCTCAGGGCAGTTCTCTTAACCACCCTATTAGGGTAACTAAATGGACTTGGATGAGCCTGAAAATTTTACTTTGATTCAAGGGTTTTCCATTGAACCTCTCAGCCAAATTTCAGAATTTTTCATAAAGTAGTTCTCCAGATAAAATTCCCCACAGTTTAAAATTTAGGGATTTAATTCTGGGAAACTATTCACTTTCATGAGCTGAAATTGGTATTGCTGGAAAGTACTCAGAATGCTTAGTTCAAAAAAATTTTTTCATCGAATTTGGAGCTTCCTAGGAAAAGTTCTAAGCATTTGAAGTTGAACTAAACTGGAAAATAACTCAAAATGTCTAAACTCCCGCGGGTGGGGCCCAGTACACAGTATCTTGTTCCTCCCCGCGCCAACAGTTCGCTGCGGTGATAATCTCCGGCGAGCTCCTCGGACCCAGCCTTTTCTGCATTCCCCAGCCCGGAGGCTTGCCGCCTCCCCCTTTTGGACCACGGGCAGCTCATCCCCGAGGTCGCCCTGGGGCTCCGGTCGCCGGAAACCTATCGGCGACGGGCGGCAGTGACGGATGGGGTTCGACAACATCGTCCTCATGTTAGTAGAGCTCAAACACTTCGGTCTTTTGCCCTAGAGCACCACGGCGACCTCCTAAACCCCGGTGTAAACTCAAATCAGCTCAACAGAGGCCGCAACTACGAGTTCATCGGCGACCTAGGCCGGAAATCGGCGCCGATGCAAAAATCTCGAAGAACATCGCCCAGACCTGATGAAACTCGATGGTTTCTGATCTCAGAGAGGCGTGGGCGAGTCTAGATCACGTCTTTAGCTCGGCCTAGGGAGTGGTGGCCTACTTGCTACGAATTTCCGGACTTCACGTGGTTCGGTCCTAAACACCCCGACGCGCTAATTCCCCAAATTCTTTGCCGATCGTGCGAGAGAGGGGGCCATGTTAGTACGGTTGTGATCAGCACCTCGGAGCGGACCTTTCTTGTGTAGATCGTCGGGCACGAGAGCGGCCGTGCTTGCCGGGCGCCGGTGATCAGTGAGGTCGGTCGGGGTGGGGTGTCTCGGTTGAGCGCGGAAGCAAGGAGAGTGTGAGGACTGCACGTGGTCGCGGTTTACTCGATCCCGGCGTCTCCCCAGCGCCCTTAGCCTCTTCTCCGAGCAGGAGGTGGCACCGGTTGAGGCGGTCGGCCACCAGGGTGATCGTGCTGGCGCGCGCGTAAGGCTTCGGCCGAGGGAAAAAAATTCGCCCGAGGAAACTTCAGTCTGAAGTCTGCTGACATGTGGGCCTCCCCTCTTATTCTTTCTTTCTAATTTTCTCAATTCTGTTGTGCCAAAATATCCTCAGCTACTCACAATTTAATGTGAGACTTAGTCACCAAGTCTTAGATTGAATTTGAATTCTCAAATTTGAACTGTGTTTGGCTAAATTTGCTGCATGTTTAAACTGAAATTCAAATTCAGTTTTGAATTCTTGCAAATTTAGCTCTTGACAAGATGCACTCCAATGAGGATGAAAATTGGTGGGATTACTCAGAAAAATGTGCTGAGTTTGAATATGAAGCTAACTTTTGAATTTGAATGACGAAAGTTGCTGCAATTTGAATTTACATTCAAATTGGCCTCTTTTTCAAATACCTCCAAAAGTGCCTCAAAAAGTGTTGGCTTTACATGAAATTTGGCCTGAACCTTTCTAAGACTTTTTAAGTTCTAGGGGTGAGCTCAACCTCTCATGTTCATGTGTAAAAATCCCACTTTGTGAAAGTGAAGGCTTTCCCCTCTAATCACTGTTTTGATGGAGGTTACTTGCTCTTCACAATATTTCCTAAGATATCCACAACCAAAACTGTGGTGTTGTGAGGTGAAGAAAAGTTTTTGCAAGTCCCTTCTCTTGGGCTTTTACATCTCCCCGAGCCATTGCATGGCCTTGTCGACATTCCCTGAGATTCCCTGGTGCTGTAGAGCCCTTCCACCGAGGTTTTGGCGGGCTAAGATGGCCGGATGACATAGCCGAAGTGATCCAGAGCCGCTGCATCGTCGCCGGCTAGGTTAGGGCCACCGGCGGCCGTAGCAGTTGGTGCCATTGTGTTCAGCGCAGGAAATTAGGCCCAAGCGGCGAGTTTCCGGCAGAGAGATGGCCGGGAAGCCGGGTCCGGCAAACTTCAGTGAGCTGCCGGCGAGGGGGCGGCACGGGAAAAGGGGCTGCCGCGAGGAAGAAGACGAGCCGGCCGGACCCGCTCGTCAGTCGCTCAATACACAGTGCAGGGATTTTCTGTTGCGACGGATCATCTGTGACAACGCGGAGAACAGTCCTGTGGCCCCCTGTGGCATAGCCGAGGTGGTGACACGTGGGGCCGGGCCCGCTGTCAGGGATTTGAACTTATCCCAGTTAATTCAAATTCCAGAATTCCCCCAAACTTTAGAACCTAATAACTTTTGATAGGAAGCTCCAAATTTAGTGATTCAAATTGGGTTGGATTCATCTTGCATAGCTCTATCCCAATATGCAACCCAATTTGTAAGAAACCCATTATTTAATTCTGGAAAATTCTTTAAAGCTTTTCAGAAAAGAATTGTAGAGGGAGTTTGGTTCATCCAAAAATCCTCAAATTCTGCAAGAATATTCCTTAGGATCTTAGTGAACCCCTGTAAAAGATTCAGACCATTTGGAGTTGATTTAACCAGGGCAATTCAGATTTGAAGGTGCTGTGTTCATTTAAATACAGAAACATTTTCAGAGAATTTCCAAAACGTGGAAATTCAGTTCTGGGCAGATCTTAGATCCAAAAATGCTAGGAAAATTCATGCAAACTCTAGGAGCTATAATTCAAATTGTAGTTCATTAAGTTGGGCATGAACAGGGGTGTTACCTCAGAATTAATTCTTCTTTGCTTATTTGCTAAGAGAATTATTCTGAGCAAACCTCTCAATGAAAAGTGCTAATTTTTGGTCCACAGGGTTTTCTTGTGACAAGGAACTCACACAAAAATTCTCAGCTCCATTGGAGCAGTGGATCACCCCTGCTCTGTTTAACCACTTGAGGTGATCAATGTGGAAGAGGGGGATAACCGCTTAGCACTTAATGATGTGCTTAGGTCCAAACCCAAACCACTAGCCCCAGTTTCATTTTAAATTCTTGAACAGAGTTCCAGTTGTTAAAAAAACTTGTTATTAGAACTAATAGCAGAAGCATTACAATAAACTTATGTGCATATCCATTAACATGTAGTATTTCATTAACGTGTAGTCGCTGAAGGCGAGGAAGCTCCGGAGGTACTCGACTTCCTACTTCCGGAAGAAGAACTAACTCCTGACCAGCAGAAACAAGGCAAGCCCCGGTTTTCATTAAGCCTTTTATAAAGTTTTATTTGGTTTACATACGTAGTGTGAAGTGTATATGTGCATTAGGTGTAGGATGGATGAAAACCCCACTTGCATGACCAGAAATTTTCCATAAGAGTGAGGGTAGTGTCTAAGACCTCGAGTAGACAGGCTATGCTTAATGTTTCAAAGGACTTCGGTACAAGTCGAGTAGTTGGAATCTACTCGCGAGTTTAGGCTTGGTACACACGGGTTCGGTTGAGTGATGTGAGATCACTTTAGTAATGAAAATGAGACTAGGCAAGGGCTAGGGCGCAGCAAGAGGAAGTCTCGTGTGAGCAGGCCCTGTCCGTGTCGATTGAGGAACGATCTGTGTGCGGCCCACACTGATCAAGTTTGAACGTACCGAAGGCATATCGGATATATGGGCCCCGATAAACCGATGTAGCCTAAACCTCCGGGCGTCGAGGCATAACGCACCGATTTATAGGTGTAGTCTGAGGGCAGCAAGGTGGAAATCTGCCAACGGGCATAGAGAGATGCTCCGTGTGGGGAACCTCCTGTCCGTTTCTGTGCGACCGGTTTGACGTTTGGGCTGTTGGGTGAAAGGTTTTACCGTACGACATCGAGTGAGCGTGCTGTGCAGCTCCACGGGTGGGCGTACGTGACGTGCTCTTTGGGTTTCCCTGCAGGTGTATATCGAGTTGATTCACCGTCCCTCGCGGTGAAGAGTACAACTTGGTCACTGAGTCGTGACGTAGGCTAATGTATGAAATATGATGATTCAATATTGCTGATTGATATAATTGTATTGCTACATGTGTGCCACCAAATACTGCTTACTAAATTTCAGATTCCTGAACAGTTAACTTGTTGCTAAAAGATGAATTAAGGGTGAACTTATAGGCGTGTCCACTGGCTGCAATGTTACTATCCTATGTGCTTTGTACACCTCATGTAGAGTTTCATGCTTAGGTGAGTCAGTTAAGTCTTGTTGAGCCTTCGTGCTCACGGTTGCTGCTTAAGTGTTTTTCAGGTGAGGAGCCACCCACGGACTCGGAGTACGAGTCCACCGGCGAAAGTTACCCTCCGTCGGGGACCGCGGCTGAGTGGGAGCCGTACACGCCGCGCTGAGCTGAGGAGTGCAGCTAGTGTGGGTTGCCCTAGGGCTGGGCAACCGACTTTTGCTAGATAGGCGGGCGTGAGATGTACAGAGTAGACTTCCGCTGTGTAAAATAAAAACTAGTTTGTAACTGAAGTTTGTACCTGTTTGTACAGTTCAGTTGTTTTTCCCATGTAATATATTGTGTTCTTATGACGTTGCTGTCGGGTGTCGCATCGTGCGACACCACCCTCTGTGATCCTGGATGAGCGGATTCCGGTGGCGGACCGGGATCCGCTCATCCAGGATCGCAGAGGGTGGTGCCGCACGATGCGACACCCGATAGCACACGTCATAAGGACACAATATATTACATGGAAAAAAAAACTGAACTGTACAAATAGGTACAAACTCCAGTACAAACTAGTATTTATTTTACACAGCGGAAGTCTACTCTGTACAACTCACGCCCGCCTACCTAGCAAATGTCGGTTGTCCAGCCCTAGGGCAACCCACACTAGCTGCACTACTCAGCTCAGCGCGGCGTGTACGTCTCCCCCTCAGCCGTGGTCCGCGACGGAGGGTAATCCTCGCCGGTGGACTCGTACTCCGAGTCCGTGGGTGGCTCCTCACCTGAAAAACACTTAAGCAGCAACCGTGAGCACGAGGGCTCAACAAGACTTAACCGACTCACCTAGACATGAAACTCTACATGAGGTTTACCATGAACATAGGATAGTGATATTGCAGCAAAGGGACTCGCCTATAAGTTCATCCTTAATTCATCTTTTAGCAACAAGTTAACAGTTCAGGAATCTGAAATTTAGTAAGCAATAATTGGTGGCACACATGTAGCAATACAATTTTATCAATCAGCAATATTGAATCATCGTATTTCATACATTAGCCTACGTCACGACTCAGTGACCAAGTGGTACTCTTCACCGCGAGGGACGGCGTATCGACTCGATATGCACCTGCAAGGAAACCCAAAGAGCACGTCACGTACACCCACCTGTGGAGCTGCACAGCATGCTCACTAGATGTCGTACGGGACAACCTTTCACCCAACAGCCCAAACGTCGAACCGGTCGCACCGAAACGGACAGGAGGTCCCTACACGGAGCATCTCTCTATGCCCGTTAGCAGATTTCCACCTTGGTGCCCTCAACCTACACCTATAAATCGGTGTGCTATGCCTCGACGCCCGGAGGTTTAGGTTACATCGGTTTATCGGGGCCCATATATCCGATATGCCTTCGGTACGTTCAAACTTGATCAGCGTGGGCCGCACACGGATCGGTCCTCAATCGACACGGACAGGGCCGCGCACACAAGACTTCCTCTTGCTGCGCCCTAGCCCCTGCCAAATCTCATTTTCATTACTAAGGTGATCTCCCATCCCTCGAACCAATCCCGTGTGTCCCAAGCCTAACTCGTGAGTAGATTCCAACTACTCGACTTGTACCGAAGTCCTATGAATCTTTAAGCATAGCCTGTATACTCGAGGTCTTAGAAACTACCCTCACTCTTATGGAAAATTTCTGGTCATGCAAGGGGGGTTCCATCCATCCTATACCTAATGCACATTCACACTTCATATGACACATGTAAAGAAAGTAGAACTTATAAAAGGTTAATGCAAACCGGGGCTTGCCTTGTTGCTGTTGTTCAGGAGTTAGTTCTTCTTCCAGAAGTAGGAAGTCGAGTACCTCCGGAGCTTCCTCGCCTTCAGCGACTACACGTTAATGAAATACTACATGTTAATGGATATGCACATAAGTTTATTGTAATGCTTATGCTATTAGTTCTAATAACCAGTTTATAACAACTGGAACTCTGTTCAAAAATTTAAAATGGAACTGGGGGTTAGTGGTTTGGGTTTCGACCTAAGCACATGATTAAGTGCTAAGTGGTTTTCCCCCTCTTCTATATTAATCCGTCAAGTGGTTCCACAGAACAGGGGTGATACAGAGCTCCAATGGAGCTGAGAATTTTTGTGTGAGTTCCTTGTCACAAGACAGCTCTTTGGGTCAAAATTTAGCACATGTCATTGAGTGGTTTGTTCAGAATAATTCTTTTAGCAAATAAGAAAAGAAGAATTAATTCTGAGGTAATACCCCTGTTCATGCCCAACTTAGCGAACTAAAATTTCAATTATAGCTCATAGAGTTTGCATGAATTTTCCTAGCATTTTTGGAGCTAAGATTTGCCCAGAAGTGAATTTCCCAGTTTTGGAAATTCTCTGAAAATGTTTCTGTATTCAAATGAACACAGCACCTTCAAATTTGAATTGCTCTTATCAAATCAACTCCAAATGGTCTGAAACTTTTACAGGGGTTCACTAACATTCTAAAGAATATTCTGGCAAAATTTGAGGATTTTTGGATGAACCAAACTCCCTCTAAAATTCTTTTGCTGAAGAGTTTTAAAGAATTTTCCAGAGTTACATAATTGGTTTCATACTAATTGGTTTTCAGATTTGGATTGTACTCTGTTAGAGGAATCCAACAAAATTTGTTTCATAATTTTTGGACTCTCCTACCCCAAGTTGTGGCCCTCCAAAGTTTAAACTGAAACTGGAAATTTCAAAATGTTCAAATGCCTGCCAGTGGGTCCCACCGGGCAGGTCTTCCCCTTCCTCGCGCCAAACAGGGGCCCGCGGCAGCGCCTTCTGGCGAGCGTCGCCGGACCCGCTTTCCTGGCCACCTCCCGACCCCAGACTCGCCGCCCCGCCCTAACTTGCAACGCTGAGCTCGGCTCGGGGGTCACCGGCGGCCGTAGCTCACCAGAACAGGGCGCCCGACGGTGACAGCGGCGGTTAGGGTTCCGGCGTGGTCAGGAATGCGTTACAACGCATCAAAACGATCGGAAAAGGGTCGGAGAGCACCGCGGAAACTCGAGTGTGACGAAAATGGCGGCCAAACCCCATGAAAAGGTCGTCAACCTAGAGCTCCACGGTGACCCGAGCTATTATTCCATGGCGGCCAGAAAAACAACCAGAACCCGGCCATTTCGAGGCCATATCCCTTGATTCTTGGTAGAGGAGGGCTGCTAGGACGTGAGGAAGGTGTGTGCAAGCTCACCCGAGCTGGATTTGGACGGTGCAGATAGAATTTCGGGGTAGACCGACCCCTACCCGTATGCACTAGTTTTCGGGATTCTTAGGAATTCTCTGCGCTCGGTCTATCAATGGCTATGAGGGTTGCAGCTACACGATCTAGAGACTACGGCGCACCTTTTTCGTGTAGAAGTCAGGCGGTGAAAATTGCCGTGGTGTGCTGTCCATGGAGAGCAACCTCGGTTTTCCGCCTGGTGGCCTCGGTCCTCAGCTGTGATCGTCGATTGGTGGCCGAATGAAGTGCTAACGTCGCGAGGTAGTGGGGTGGTTAGTTAGAGCATGCACTGGTGCTCCTCATTTGTGTTGGAGGCTCGGGCAAAGGTCGAGCAGGCGCCAGCGTTCAGGGAAAATCAGAGGAGCGGCTCTGGTGAACGAAACAGAGCCGGTGCGGTGCTGTTTTGCAGAGAAGCAACGCGTACGGCTTGTTTGCATGGGGAGGGGGTCACGTAGAGGAGGGGGCGAGCTGTTTCTCGGCTGCCAGCGTGAGCGAAGAGAACCAGGAGGTGGGTGCCCGGCCGGTGGCGCGCGCGCGGCAGCTGGCTGCCTTCGGTTGACTGAGAAAACAGAGAGAAACTTGGGGTTTAAGTCTATTCCACCGAATGACATGTGGGCCCCACTGGTAAGTGCTCCTCATCCCTCAAAAGATCTCCAAAAATTTGGCAAGTGAGTAATTCAAATGTTTGAAGTCTCGAACTGAGCTACATTTGTATTATTGGAGAAGTTTCCCTCAAATTCAAATGTATATTTGAATTCTTTGCACATTTGGATCCTTTTTGTAAAAATAGGTAGCAAACCTTTTCAAAAATTATTGAAACTTTGCCTCCCAACTAATTTGGACCTAAGGAATCCAAATATGCACTTTTATCCTTGTGTTAGCTGCTGCAACCATGAGTTTGAATGCAACATTTTTGAATCGCCCTCTCATGTGTTATCATATGTGTAGAAAGTTTGAACTAATACCCTTTTGATGGAGGTTACTTGCTCTTCACAATTCTTCACAAAATATTCACCACAAAACTGTGGTGTTGTGAGGTGATGAAAAGTTTTTGCAAGTCCCTTTTCTTGGGCTTTTACAAAACCTTAGATGAGATGGCTAGGACTATGCTTGATGAATATCAAACTCCTAGGAAATTTTGGGCTGATGAAATTGCAACCGCTTGTTATGTCTCAAATCGTGTTTTCTTGCGTGCTAAGCTAGGTAAAACACCACATGAGCTCAGGTTTGGACATAGGCCTAGTGTCACACACTTTAGAGTCTTTGGATGCAAATTCTTTGTTAAGAAACATGGTAATCTTGATAAATTTGAAGCTAGATCTGTTGATGGCATGTTTCTTGTTTAACCATCTCATACTAGAGGCTACCGTGTGCTTTTACTTGATACTAACAAAATTGTGGAGACTTGTGAGGTTTCTTTTGATGAAGCTAGCCCAGGTACTAGTTCAAATATTGCAGGTCCAGATCCATATCCGCAGGGGGAGAGTATTTTCTTTGAAGAAGAGGAAGAAGTGGTGCTGCTGCCCGAAAATTCAGCAGCTAATGACATTGTTCCAGCTCCTGATCTTGATTCACAGCCAGCACCGACGACAACAATTGCTGGTCCAGATCCTCCTCACGTCACAAGCTCATCTATTTGTGATGAACATGAAGAAGAATAAGCTTGTGAAGTGTCCACTCCCCTCCGGATTCTCAAAAGTCATCCTCCACAACACATTATTGGAAGCTTGCATGAACGATTTACAAGATCCATGTTTCTCGACCCCAATTCTCATGCTCATTCTGCTTTTGTTGCTTCTTTTGAACCCAAAGATATATCACACGCACTCACTAATGAATCTTGGATTATTGCCATGCAAGAAGAGTTAGAAAATTTTGAAAGAAATAATGTTTGGAAACTTGTACCTCCATCTCAAGGTCACACTTTAATTGGAACTAAATGGATGTTTAAAAATAAACAAAGTAAGGATGGGGTTGTGGTTAGGAATAAGGCTAGGTTGGTTGCTCAAGGTTTCACACAAGTTGAAGGTCTAGATTTTGATGAAACTTTTGCTCCTGTTGCTATATTAGAAGCCATAAGAATTTTGTTAGCTTTTGCTGCATCTAAAGATTTTAAGCTATATCAAATGGATGTTAAAAGTGCTTTTCTTAATGGCTACATAGATGAGGAGGTTTATGTCAAACAACCACCTTGTTTTGAAAATCCAAATTTTCCTAATCACGTTTACTAACTGTCCAAAGCCTTGTACGGTCTCAAACAAGCCCCTAGAGCATGGTATGATAGGTTAAAAACATTCTTAGTTGAAAAGGGGTTTACCATGGGCAAGGTTGATAAAACTGTTTTTGTGCTTAAGCATGGCAATAACTCATTATTCGTTCAAGTGTATGTGGATGATATTATCTTTGGTTGTGCTTCTCATGATCTTGTGTCCAAGTTTTCAGCTATGATGAGTTCAGAATTTGAGATGAGTATGATGGGAGAACTCACATACTTTTTGGGGCTGCAAATCAAGCAAACCAAGGAGGGTACCTATGTGCATCAAACAAAGTATACAAAAGATCTCCTAAGGCGCTTCAACATGGACAAAAGCAAGCCTCTTCGGACACCAATGGGAATAGCAACAACACTTTAACTTGATGAAGATTGTGATCCCATTGATCAAAAAGAATATAGAAGCATGATCGGATCACTTTTGTATCTCACGGCATCAAGACCAGACATACAATCAACGTATGTCTTTGTGCACGGTTTCAAGCTTCCCCACGTGCTTCACATCATCATGCCGTCAAAAGGAATCTCAGGTACTTACATGGAACTCAAGAATTTGGCATTTTTCTTCCTTCTTCCTCAACCCTTACTTTGAAAGCTTTTTCCTATGCTGATTTTGGGGGTTGTAGGATTGAAAGGAAAAGTACTTCTGGCGCGCGTCATTTTCTTGGTAATTCACTTGTTGCCTGGTCCTCTAGAAAACAAAGTTCAGTTGCACAATCCACAGCCGAATCTGCATATGTAGCTGCTGCTAGTGCTTGCTCACAAATTCTTTGGATTGTTCAAACACTTAAGGACTATGGGGTTGATCTAGATAGTGTTCCACTGTTTTGTGATAACACTAGTGCCATTTGCATTGCTAAAAACCCCGTGCAACATTCGAGAACTAAGCACATTGACATTAGGTATCACTTTCTCCATGATAATGTCGAAAAAGGGAACATTGTGCTTCACCATATAGATACCGAACAACAATTGGCTGACATTTTTACAAAACCTTTAGATTGCACTCATTTTTGTTCCATTCGTAGTGAAATAGGGGTTATGCATCCACATGGCTTAAATTGAGGGAGAATTTTGAAACTTGGGAAGTCTATGTGTGAATCAGAAATTAAAATAATATGAGCATAGTATTTCATGCATATATGACTTTGTGATTCCTTTTTCATGCTGAAAGTTCTTACTACATTACTCGTGTTATACATTTTGTAGTTTTTACCATGTCTAGTAATTGGAATAATTACTTACACTAAATCTGGTCATGGTCAAACTTTTTTGCTGTTTTGAACTTGTTGCATGCTCACAAGTGCTTTTAATCACAAAGAATTAATCAAGTAATCAACTCACATGTTGAGTTTTTATGTTCAAATAAAAAACTTGAAAAGATCAAGAGAATATGCATGCATCACACTTCTTATTTTGAGATGGCTTATCATTGCACTTAGATATGAACTTGAAAGGAGTGGTGTATGACTAAAACCATGTCCTTAAGCTTCTGACTGTCAAATGACATAGCCTTGGCTTGGTTGGTTAGAATAAGGTTGATGCTGCATATAATCTCTTGCAAAATGTCATAAGATCAAAATTTGTGCTTTAAATGATAAATAAAATGCAGCAACAAGTGTCATGCTTTCAAGTCTTGAAATAGTTAAGTTTGTGAGATCATGACTTGCTTAAATTGAAAATTACACTTTATCTCTAGAATGGCTTGCACTACTTTATGTATGTCATTGATGTGATAGTGTAAGTTACTTGATAGTATGATTTGGATGAGCTTTGTTTTATATGTATATGTTATAATGTGCTCATAACAAATTAAAATTTCTCTTTCGTACCTTGTTGAATACATTGTCAAAGGGGGAGAAATTGATCACACATTGCACACATTCACAAGTGTTTTGGCACGATTCTTCTCAGCGGGAGAATTTTTGGTATTTTTGTTTTTCTTCTCATTTTAATTCTGATTTACAAAGGGGGAGAAATTATTTTCAAAACTTTTCATGTGAATATGCCAATGTTCGGATTTTAAGTGGTGTTGCCAATGCATTCATCAAGGGGGAGATTGTGAGACCTATGTGTGCTGAATACATTGGCTTTGACGATAAAAGTTTTGAATACTACCAAAACACCTTTTTAACATGGTCCGACTCTAGGTCCGAGCTCCTGCAAGGTCGGACGATAGGTCCGACTTGTTTTGGGTAGCTCCGGCAAGGTCCGACTTGCTTTGTCTAGGTCTGACTTATTTTGGCTAGGTCCAACTTGTTTTTGCTAGCTCTGGTGCTAGGTCCGACTAGCTTTGGTAAGTTCCGTGCTAGGTCCGACTAAGCTTTAGTAAGCTCCGGCGCTAGGTCCGACTAGCTTTGGTAAGCTCCGGTTCAAGGTCCGGTTAGCTTTGGTAAGATTCGGAGCTTGATTGCAATGGTTCTGCTTTTAACTTGCAATGTTTCAAACTTGCTTTATTCTTATGGAAAGTTTGCTTAGTATTATTTTACTATTTTTTGGTGTGTTTTGGTGGTTATGGCTGATATCATTTTGCTATGGTTTACAACATGCTTATGTGAGGTGCTCACGTAAGATGTTGTAGTTTCGGAACTAACCAGAGTCAAGTCGAGGACTTGTGCTCAGAAGTATTGGTTGTTTATTCATGTGCAGGTGTTGCTTGAGTTCAAGACATGGCTGGTGACGGGATCCATTGAACTAGTCTTAGGGAGATGATGAGGTTCAACAACCAAGTTCGGGACGAATTGTGGTTGAGTTGATCGGGAGGTTGCACAGTATGATTGAATCAAGAACAATGCATATGAAGGTATGTTGGACGTCGTTGGAAGATGTTTGCACGTGTGCAAGGAGTGCATGGACGTGGCTGCATGGTTCCAAGGCGTGATGAAGAGATGTGGACGTAAAGAATTGGTCGGAAAGGTCCAACCGACTAGGTTATGGACTCAGGCTGCGGCTGAGTCGTGTTTGACTCAAATGTGGAAAGTTTTGAGTTGGTTATGATAGGATTTTGTGTGGGACATGAAGTTGAGTTGTTTTAGAAATGTTTGGGACGTTCCTAAGGTGTTTGGAAGTCTTAAGATTGCTTCTATCTGCGTATAGAAGAGTCTTGAGCAGTATTGGAAAGTTACAGTTTGAATCCAAGTAGGAGTAGGAGTCCTAGTTTGAGTTGAGTTGGCCTTTGGGCTGGTTATATAAGCAAGGGATGACAGAGCTCGTGATGCACGACTTTGGAGCTGTTCCTCTTGTGTTTTGATAAATAAAATTCGTATTCTAAAGGAACTTTTGTGCCTTGTTCGTCCGATTTGTTTCAGATAAGTTTTTCTCGTCGAGTTTCTGTTCAGCACTACCTTGCTTGGGTGGTTTTATCATAACTCGAGTTTTACAGGTCCAATTGATGTGATTCTTTTTGGTGTCTTCACAACTTGATTATCTATCATCTGTAAAAATTTCACAGTCATTGAATTTGTGGTTTCTGATCTACACGAGTTTCTTTGCAGTATTCCAGAACTGTTTTTCTCGCGTAGGACGGATTGACCTTTGTTCGATCTTTCAATCGTAACTTGAGTTTCTCTCAACGGATTTTCATGATTCTTGTTGTGACGTCTTTGTGACTTGATTCTCTACAATATATACTAGTTTTGTCACAGTTGAACACGTCGCACACACGGTTTCTTTAACAGATCGGTTTTCTGCTTAGGGGTGTTTTGTTGCTTCCGCTGAAAAGTTTTTATATACCATTCACCCCCCCTCTAGTAGCTTTACACGTGTACTTCGATCCAACAGTTGCAGCTCGTCATAGACAGCTCCCTGAGCTTGTCCTTCTACACATGATCACGCACATAAAAGATTCATAGCAATCAATACCATGCACAAACTCTAATCAAGATGTGATGATGCATATGGATGCTAATTCCTATGATGCAATTTTGATTAGATCGGTTGTACGTGTCCTTGTATGTTTGCATGGGTTTTACAATGAACAGAGTTGTAGAGATCAATTGTGGACGTGGCGATGATCTTGACTTAGATCAAACCAATTATCAAGTGATCTGTCCATGAAAAAGCTTCTGTTCGAAAGGAATCAAAGAACAGATGCAAAGAAAACGCAATGATGAAGTAAGGTGGTATTGGAAACCTACCTTACTCTCTTCGGTCCTCCCTCCTAGCAAAAAAGATCATCGGGGCTCCTCCTGCGATGTCGATCGTGATCCAGGCTCATCGGCGGTCTCTTCCGGCAGTTGTACTCCGGCGTAGAGGTTTACTCGGTGAGCTAAGGGCTAGGGCTCTAAGTTGTCTGCTCGAGAGTTGGAAAAGACGTTCATGGTTGCTGCCAAAGGTTTCTGGTTCCATTTATAACCAGGAAGAGAAGAGTTATAATCTGATTGGACTTTGAATAAGAGTCCCATTCAAACTGTTTTTAAATCTTAACAACTTATCCTGGATTGATTCGGTGCGGTAACATTGTGGAAATCGTGTCGGTTTCCTCAGTACCAGGGATTCCCGCGCGTACAGAAGAAAAACGGCTTCAGAATCCCGTACTTATGCGGTGATGAGCTCCGGAGGATCCACGTGTCCTGTGGGAACCTGGGCTCCCTTTTCCACAGAGACAAGATCCGGTTGTGCCGAGTGTCAGGCGGGCGATGCCTCCCTCTCCTTCAGAGGTGAGCTCCGCGTGCGCCACGTGTCAGTTCCAGACCTCCCCCTCTCTTCGGAGGTAGCTCCGAGGGTGCCATATGTCAATTCTAGACCTCCCCTTTCTTCGGAGGTGGCTCCGGATGTGCCACGTGTCCTAACAGCGTCAGACATCCTTCCTTCTCAGAGACGAGCTCCAAGGTCTAAATGTGTCCAACAGTAAGGAACCCCCCGGAGATGAGCTCCTTAGGTGACATGCGTCCATCAGCGTCGGACCTCCCGGAGGAAAGCTCCGGAGGTGACACGTGTTCAATGAGACCGGACCTCCCAGAGGTGAGCTCCAAGAGCGACATGTGTCTGGCAGGGCCGGACCTCTCGGAGGTGAGCTCCAAGAGCGACATGTGTCCCGCGTGGCTGGTCCTCTTTCTTTTTCCGCGGTGAATAGCTCCGCAGCCGACACGTGTCCTTCGGGACTGGCCTTGCTCCTCTGCCGAGGCTAGCTCCGGGGGCAACACGTGTCCCACGGGGTCGGACCTCTCCCCATTTGCGGGGATGAGCCCCGAGCCTACCACGTAGCAAGTTTAGCGGCAGATCTCTCCCCATTTGCGGAGATGAGCTGCGAACACGCCACGTGGCCAGCGAGCCGCGGGAGTTGTCTTCGGCGCTCTCTGTAAACTGGAATTTGCTCTTTTTGGCTAACTTTTTGATTCTTTCTCGGTTTCAACTTATTTTAAAAGTGTTTTTCTACATGAAACATGAATACATGCAGAACCCGAAAATGAGGGTGTCACAAATCTACCCCCCTTAAATTGAATTTTGCCCTCGAGATTCGTTAGTAGAGAATAGATGAGGAAACTCTGCCTTGATGTCTTCTTCATGTTCCCATGTAGCTTCAGCTTCCGTGTGATGGCTCCATTGTATCTTGCACTATAGGATCACTTTGTTCCTCGTGACTCTTTCCTTTACATCCAAAATTCGGACAGGGTGCTCTGCATAGGTCAGATCTTCTTGAAGTTCTAGCTCTTCCATTGGTACTTGCTCTTCTGGTACTCTCAAGCACTTCTTGAGCTGGGATACATGAAACACGTCATGTACGTCGGAGAGGTGCACCAGGAGCTCTAGTTGATAGGCTACTTCACCTCGCTTGTCCAAAATTTTGAAGGGTCCAATGTAGCGAGGTGCTAGCTTGCCGTTGATGTTGAAACATCGTTGGGCACGGATAGGCGATACCTTAAGGTATACAAAGTCTCCTACTTCGAAAGTCAACTTCCTTCGCCTATTGTCCGCATAGCTTTTCTGTCGTGACTGAGCAGCCTTCAAGTTCTCCCGTATGGTTTGGACTTGCTTTTCAGCCTCTTGTAGCACTTCTGGTCCAAACACTTGGTTCTCTCCAGTCTCGTTCCAAAACAGCGGTGTCCTACACCGTCTACCATATAATGCTTCGAAAGGCGACATCTTCAAGCTAGCTTGATAGCTGTTGTTATAGGAGAATTCGGCGTACGGTAAACTCCTATCCCAACTATGCCCATGTTTCAAGGCGCAAGCTCTCAACATGTCCTCCAAAATTTTGTTTGTCCTTTCGGTTTGCCCATCTGTTTGCGGATGGTAGGCGGAGCTAAAATCCAGTCGTGTACCCATAGCTTTCTGCAGCTTCCTCCAAAATCTAGAGGTAAACTGAGAACCCCGATCTGAGACTATCCTCTTCGGGACTCCATGGTGGCACACGATTTGCTCCATGTACAGATCGGCTAGCTGTGCAACATTGTACACGGTCTTAACAGGAAGAAAATGAGCTGTTTTCGTCAAGCAGTCCAAAATAATCCAGATTGAGTCGTAACCCGATTGAGTACGTGGTAACCCGATGATGAAATCCATACTGATGTCATCCCACTTCCACTCGGTTACCTTCAAGGGTTGCAACAGTCCAGCGGGTCTTTGATGTTCGGCCTTCCCCCGTTGGCATGTGTCGCATAGGGCAACATATTCGGCTATGTCCCTCTTCATACCATCCCACCAATAACAAATCTTCAGGTCCTTGTACATCTTGATACATCCGGGAGTCACGTGCCTCTTTTAATATCGTGTCGCGGATGTGCTTCACGTTAGGCACACAAATCCTTTTTCCTAGCCCAAGCGTACCCTTTTCATCTTCCTTGAAGTCCTTCTCTATTCCTTGTTGGATCCTTTCCTTGATCTCCTTGATCTCCTCATCCGTAGCTTGGCCGTCTCTTATCTCTTGTTCCAATGATGAGTGGAGTTCCATCACTTCCATCTCGTTCAAGAAACTGAGATGTAACTGTTCGAACTCCTTTCGTAGATCGGGTGGTAGCTCCCGAACCGTGAGTTGGTGACATGCTCACTTTCTTGTGACAAAGAACTCCCAAGAATATTCCCAGCTCCATTGGAGCCCTGGATCATTATGTCCTGTCCAACCATTATTAGTTGATTCCCACCCAAGTGATGGAACCCCACTCATCACTTGATGATAGTGCTTAAACACAAACCCAAACCACTAGCACCAGTTTCATTTTAAATTCTTAAACAAAGTTCCAGTTTCAAACTTGGCTTTAGAATTTGTTAGCAAAAAGTTTTACAATTAAACATGTATGCATGTTCATAACGTGTAGTGTTTAAACGTGGAAGAGTGAAGGAGAAGTTGAACTTGGATCAAGGAGCAAGAAGGCAGGGATTAAGCCTTATGTCATCATCAGCGACTAACTTCATCTTACCTGACTTAAGTCACCTGCAAAACCAAGGCAAGCCCCGGTTTGCACTTAAGTTGTTTTTAAAGTTTTTACTTTGTTCACTACTATGGGTCAAACTTTGTATGTGCATTAGGTCAAGGATGTGTGATACTCCACTTTCATAACCAAACATGAACCCTGAGGTCAAGGGTAGAAATGTGTCATCGCTGTAGAATAGGGCAATGCTAAATAGACTAGGGCATCCGGTAGAAGACGAGTAGTTGGAAACTACTCGCGAGCTATAGTTTAGAATATCATAAGTGTGGTCGGAAAAGGTAGCAAACTAAAGTTTACGTTTCTAAAGATGAGACCGGGCAGAGGGATTAGACAGCGACAAGACGAGGTCTTGGTCGAGTAGCTCTGCCCGTGTCGGTCAAGGACCGAAGCGTATGCGGCCCTGGGAGCAAGTATTGAGTTGTGTACCGGATGCTTACTGACATATGGGAATCAGGA
The DNA here is from genome assembly GCA_030760725.1 of Neostapfia colusana. NCBI lineage: Eukaryota > Viridiplantae > Streptophyta > Magnoliopsida > Poales > Poaceae > Neostapfia > Neostapfia colusana. Next base: position 28,615,737 of record JASWHV010000005.1, on the reverse strand, counting down.
AACCGATGTACCAGGTTCACTGGGTTGTAGAGGCATACCACATCGTCTCGTTAGACCTATGAGCCCGAGACGGCGCGACCGGTTCTACAGTCTAGTGTCCTGAGAAAGGTTGCCGCATACGACGTAATGAAGGACGCCAGAGTTGGGTCTTCAGAGGCGGGCATATGTGTCGAGTTATCCGGGTAGTGTTTGATTCGAATCACCGTCCCTCGCGGTTATGAGTACCGCTTGCTCACTGCGCTGTGACGTAGTAATCAAGTTGTGTGGGAATAGTTTGCCAAAGTTTTAAATGCTGTTATGCTAATTATAAATTGCATGAAAACCATTGTTGAAGTAGGGATAGAGCAAACTAAAGTTATTTTTCACCTTGGGACAAGTAACATTGGAATGAAGCGTTTCTTGTTTGATTGTGGAGTTCCAATGTTGCTGGGCGCAAGGTCACTACTATTATGGCTAAAATCTGAAAGTTAAGGATGAACTCATAGGCGAGTCTTTTCGCAAAGGACAGGCTTAGGTCCTAGGTTACTTTCATATAGAGTTCCATGCTTTAGGAGAGGCGGTTAAGTCTTGCTGAGCCTTTGTGCTCACTCTTGCTATATAAGTGGTTTTGCAGGTAAACATCGACGCTATACAGAAGGTTGTCCGGTGAGACTCGGAAACTTCCGAGTCATGTCACCCTTGGAGAACCTAGCCGCTGCCATGTCTTCGTGTTGCTAGCGAGAGGAGTCCGCGGGCTGGATCTCTTCTCGAGTGCTTCTTAGATATTCATCGTGAGCTGTTTATAGACTTCCGCTGTAGCTATTTTATGTAAATTATTTACAAAGAACAGTTGTAAGCTTCCGTTTTGGTTTATGTAATACTGTGTTCCTTATATGTGTGCTGTTGGGTGCCGCATAACACGGCACCAACCAATGCGATTCCTCGGGCAAGGCGGCACGGCCCTGTGATCGAGCCGGGCCCCCTCAGCGTGGTATCAGAGCCGCATTGGTAATAGCACACGGAATAAGGATGGTATTACGACAAAACCTTAGGATACAGTGAGGAAACGGTATTAGGCCCACATAAGGACTATAGTAGTATAGTTACTTAAAGTGGCAAGACTAACATATGTGTTTTAATTCAGAACTTTCATTATGTAACGACGCACCTACGTTCAGGTAAGAATGGTAAGGAACGCCACCGAAAGCGGTTCAATTTCGGTTAGCTCCCGTGACAAGGAAAGTGGTTCAGGGTTAGATCTCACAGCTTGGTGTGAGATGTTAATATGAAACTCTTGGACTCTTCATGTTCCTGAGTTCATATGAAACGCTGATCCCTAGCGTGCATTAGGCAAGTAAGTGGAGACCCCATCGTGTGGTCAGTAACGCGATAGTGTGTTCTTCTGGAAGTAGCCCAGGAGGACATACGCAACGCTTGCCATCGGCGTGCCCTGCAGGGCAGTAGGTGGTATCCGTTGGGTTGATAACATTCCCAACCGTGACGACCCGTTCATGACATACTCGGGTTCCCCGTCGTGTGGTGTTGAAACACGATCGCGTACCTTGAGACGTGACTTAACTCAAGGACGGCCGTATGACAATGATACGGGCGTTTGTATTTACTTTCAAATATGGAACTGCCTGTAACGAAACAACCTTTGAGTGCACCACTATTGAGTGATCTTCTGCAGGTACTAACCACGTACGTATCCCGTGTAGTACACGTGTGCAAGAGACCGTTTTAGTGCCACTGATAATACGTATATGCCGGTATAAGCCGGTTTAGGATTTTCTTTTGGAGAGGCAACGTAGTACCGACATGTTTCTTACGGTGCATCGACACCGTACTACACATAATAACCTCGTCCCTATGAAGAAATGATTCATGAACTAACTTTCAACTAAAATGGAAGTTTGAAACAAATATTAGTTATTGAACTCTTATTTTGAGCTAAGATTCAAATGGGAGTATAACTAGGTGTCAAAGTTTTCAAAAACAGAGAGCTCTGTTTCTGGCAGAAATTCTTGCTGGACTTTAACAGAGCATAACTCTGAGTAGCTTGACCCAAATAAGGTGTATGATACAGTTCTGGAAATATTTTCAAGTGCTCTACAACTTCCTTGTAGGCCTCCAGAGCAGAATCACACGTTACATGGGTGAAAAGTCCAGTTGAAGGCAAACTGTTCAAACCAGGACAGTAGCAAAAACCTATCTGGACCTTTCTGTTTTTAAGCCATAACTTCCTGTAGAAAAATCCTTAAGGAACACATAAGTACTTGATGGAAAGCTACTGAAGTTTACTAAAACTTTGGTATTGAACTCAAGTCTAGAATCTGTTGATAACTTGAGTAAAATTTGGAGTTTGTGTGAGCTGGTCAGGGTAGTCCCGCTGATTAACTTAGCGTACATAAGATTTGTTTAAACATGAATGTGGTTATGCTTTCATAAAGTTCATGACATGTTCATGTTTTACTTATCTTTACTTACTACTGAGATAGAATTTTGATGGGCTCAAAATTTTGTTTCGTGCAGTATGGTACGTACACATTCTCAAATGGAGATTGGAGGTTCCAGTCGAGGTGGGAATGACTCGACTTCATCACAAGAGCCATCGCCAACCGGATTGGCGGAAATTATGGCCAAAATGAATGAAACTCTCCAAACTCTAGTTCAGCAAGGCATAGATCGAGAAGCTCAACATCACATGCCAACCCAGAGCACGTATCTGGATTTCTTGGTGACACAACCGCCGGTATTCTCCGAGGCGGCTGACCATTGTGAAGCAAATCACTGGTTACGTGTCATTGAGTCCAAGCTTGGGTTGATCCGATGTGACGAATTCTCGAAGGCTCTATATGCCGCTCAACAGCTTCACGGCTTTGCTGGAGCATGGTGGGCAGAGTACCTTGCTGTTCAACCAGCAGGGCATCGTGTCACATGGGCGGAGTTCCAAGCTGCATTTCGTGCTCGTTTCATCCCTGCGGGCATAATGCAAACCAGTCTGGATGAGTTCTGGAGTCTGAAGCAAGGGGACATGAGTGTTATTGAGTATGCAAAGGAATTCAATCGCTTAGCTCAATATGTCCCTGACTATGTGAAATCACCATCCATGAGGGGTTATCATTTTTATCGAGGGTTGACTGCTAGGTTGCGATGTGAATTGGCTCAAGTTAGCCAAGAGAATTTTGATGAGTTTGTAAGCTGTGCTATCGCTCAGGAATATTATTCCAATCTCTACCTCAAAGAAAAGAGGGAGAGGGACTCATCACAAGATGAAGACAATCGTCTACCTCAGAAGTATCGGTTGGTAATCCGTTCACCTTCCGGTCGAGAGATTCCACAAAAGGTGCAATCATTCTGGGAGTGTGATGACTCTTCTACTCCACAGAGGTCATATTCACATCCACCGCAGCAGAAAATTATGTCTTATGCACCTCAGTATCAACAAGGTGCACCAGAATACTTTTTCCCTCAAGAGGTTGAAGATGATCAAGGTGATTTCTGAGCTGAACCGAGTGCTGTCCCCCTCCATATTGACAATGAGCCCAATGTCAATGAAGCAACTGAACCAAACAGCAACAACGTGTCTGCGGGTCCAGTTCCAAAAAGTGATCTTGGGCAGCCCAGAAAAGCTATGTCAAAAGTGGGGACAGTCAATTATGTGTCAGTCGATGATCTGCCAAAGGGAGGACCTGTTCTTGCCGGCAGGTTCACCTTAAATGACAAGCCGGTTGTCATTTTATTCGACTCTGGTGCGACACATAACTTCATTAGCAGGGCAACGGTGATCCGGGATCAGATCTCCACCACTATCACGAAAGGTTCCTACCTTATTCATTCGCCAGGTGGAGACATATCAACTAATGAAGTCGTCTCTCGAGCACCACTTTGCTTGGGTGGAAAAATTTATCCTACCACCCTCATCATTCTCGAAGACCAGTGAATCAATGCCATATTGGGAATATCATGGTTGACCTTCCATAAGGCTGTTCTGGACATCGAGAACAGGAGTGTTCACTTGGACTCTCCACTTCACGGACGTCAAACATTGTATCTCGGCGAAGCGGTTTCCAGAGACCCGGAAGTATGTAATGCCGAGGCTTGCAAATTAGAAGACATTCCGGTAGTCCGTGAATATCCGGACGTGTTTCCCGAAGATCTTCCAGGCTTACCACCTGAGCACGAGGTGGAATTCAAAATAGAATTGATACCGGGAACCATGCCGATCTCTCGGAGACCATACAAAATGGCTCCGAATGAATTAGCCGAGCTGAAGGAGCAACTCAAAGATCTGATGGACAAGGGGTTTATTCGTCCAAGTTCATCACCATGGGGTTGCTCAGCCTTATTTGTGAAGAAGAAGGATGAGACGCTGAGGCTATGCGTCGATTATCGTCCTTTGAATGCTGTGACGATAAAGAACAAGTATCCACTACCAAGAATTGATATCCTCTTCGATCAGCTAGTGGGTGCTAAAGTCTTCTCTAAGATGGACTTAAGGTCGGGATATCATTAAATCAAGATTCGCGCGGAAGATGTCCGAAAAACAGCATTCTCGACAAGATATGGGCTCTATGAGTATCTTGTCATGTCATTTGGGTTGACCAATGCTCCGGCTCACTTTATGTATCTTATGAACTCGGTGTTCATGCCGGAGCTAGATCAGTTCGTCGTGGTCTTCATCGACGACATCTTGGTCTACTCCAAATCTGAAGAGGAACACGCTAAACATTTGCATATTGTGCTCCAACGACTGAGAGATCACAAGCTCTATGCAAAGTTTAGTAAATGTGAATTCTGGATCAACCAAGTGCCATTTCTTGGACATATTATTTCAGCGGAAGGCATTGCTGTTGATCCAAGCAAGATTGAACAAGTGCTGAAGTGGAAGTCTCCAACATCAGTCCATGAAGTTCGTAGCTTCTTGGGTTTGGCGGGATATTATCGGAGGTTCATCCCGAGCTTCTCAAAAATCTCCAAACCTATGACGGAGCTACTGAAGAAGGGCATCAAGTTTGATTGGAGCAAGCCATGTGAGGAACCTTTTCAAGCGTTGGTAAAACACCTCACAACAGCCCCGGTTCTAGCTCAACCGGATACAACCAAGCCTTTTGATGTTTATTGTGATGCATCCGGCGTCGGGCTTGGTTGTGTACTCATGCAAGGAGGACGTGTGGTCGCATATGGATCACTGCAATTACGGAATCATGAGAAAAATTATCCAACTCATGATCTCGAGCTTGCTGCCGTGGTACTAGCTTTGAAGATGTGGAGACATTACCTAATGGGAAATCTGGTTCATCTCTACAGCGACCACAAAAGTTTGAAGTACATATTCACTCAAAGGAGTTGAATATGCGGCAACGGCGATGGTTGGAGCTGATCAAGGACTATGAGATTGAAATTCATTATCATCCGGGCAAAGCAAATGTGGTTGCCGATGCATTCAGCCGGAAGTCTCATATTCATAGCCTAACCATCACGCCGATAGAAGAGGAAGAACCAAGTCTTTACTTGGTTCCATTTGGAGCTCTGCATAACCTAGCCCTCATACCCACAATAAAAGAAGAGGTTATGGCAGCTCAAAAGAAAGACAAGGGTATGGCTCATATCAGAAGGAGATTGAAGAACGGGGAAATGAAATGTTTCCGGTTAGATGATGAAGACACTCTATGGTTCAAGGACCGGATAGTCGTACCCCGTGATATGAGGCTGCGGAAGAAAATTTTGGATGAGGCTCACTTATCCAAATTTTCTATTCATCCGGGCAGCAACAAGATGTACCAAGAATTGAGGACTAAATTCTGGTGGACCCGGATGAAGAGAGAAGTTGCTAAATACGTATCAGAATGTGATACGTGCCGGCGAGTTAAAGCCGACCACATGAAGAAAGCGGGAACCTTACAACCGTTAAGCGTTCCGGCATGGAAGTGGGAGGATATTAGTATGGACTTCATCGTTGGACTACCTCTCATGGCTAATAAGTATGATTCGATTTGGGTAATCGTGGATCGGTTAACCAAATCAGCACGCTTTATTCCGGTGCGTACCAAATACAGCGCCAAAAAGTATGCGGAATTGTACATAGCACGAATCTTTTGCTTGTATGGGGTTCCCCGTACCATTGTGTCCGACAGAGGATCGCTGTTCGTATCCCGCTTCTGGGAACAGCTGCACACATCCTTGGGAACTAAATTGATTCGAAGCTCCGCGTATCACCCTCAAACCGATGGGCAAACTGAGAGGGTGAATCAAATACTTGAAGATATGCTGAGAGCATGTGCCATTCACCACGGTAAGAACTGGGATGATCACTTACCGTTGGAAGAGTTCTCATATAACAACGGGTATCAATCAAGTATCAAAATGGCGCCTTATGAAGCTCTCTACGGCCGGAAGTGCCGCACACCCTTGAACTGGTGTGAATCCGGCGAGAGGGTAACCTACTGGATTGATCTCGTAAAGGAAGCGGAAGAGAGGGTACGGCTTATTCAAGCAAATCTTAAAGCCGCTCTGTCCAGACAAAAGAGCTATGCGGATAAGAGACGTCGTCCTCTGGATTTCCATGTTGGGGACCACGTATACCTCCGCGTATCTCCTATGAAGGGCATTCACCGATTCGGAGTGAAAGGAAAATTAGCTCCGCGTTTTATCGGCCCCTTCGTCATCATTGAAAGATGTGGACCCGTAGCATACCGTTTGGAGTTGCCGGCAACCTTAGCCGGAGTACATAACGTCTTCCACATATCTCAGTTGCGGAAGTGTTTAAAAGTTCCAACGGAGATTCTCACGGGAGACATAGAAAATTTGAAGCCGGACCTCACGTATGTTGAGCGACCAACCCGGATAATTGATGAAAAGACTCGCGAAACCAGGAATCGGACGCTACGATTTTTCAAAGTGCTATGGGAAAATCACACGTCCGACGAAGCTACATGGGAAAGTGAGGAATATTTGCAACGCAATCATCCGGAGTTGTTAGAGGCGCATGTTGAGTAACTGTCCTCTCCACCTTGTCCTTAATCATGAATCTCGGGACGAGATTCTTTTTAAGGGGGGAGGAATGTAAAAGTCCCAAAACTTGTGAATAGAAAACTTGAGCTATGAATAAAGTTGAGTTTATATGCAAGAAATGGGACTTACAAAAACTTTTGTTTACTCATGAAAGTATTGGCATGAGCGATAAAAACTTTGAATTCAGTTTGAATTAAGAGGGTCACTTCCAAAAGAGGAGGGGCCATCTCCAAAGAGGAAAATGCAAACTGAGGTTTAAAAAGTTGTAGATGCAAAAGCCAACTCAAAGATCAGAGGATATATTTGAGTTTCTCAGGTCCAAATTATGAGGGAGCCAAGTTTTGAGCAAATTTGGAGGTGCTTTGATATGAATATCAAAGGAACTTGTAAATTTCACCCAAATTTGAATTTAAATTCGAAATTGAGGCACAACTGGTCAAATTGCCAAATAACTTTTTAATTTGAGTACCTCAGGGCTGAATTTGCATGTGCCAAAGATTTGGAGATCTTTTGGGGCAGAAGGGAGTTGTGGGCCCCACTTGTCATAGAGAGGTGGGGGTTATAACTTGCTGCTTAAGTCTACCACGGTGTATTGGTTTCCACCCGAGCCACCGAAGCCGCTCCCGGCGCCACCGAACGCATGCGGGTGCCACCTCTTCACCGAAGCAGCACGCTGGAGAGCTGCCTGGACGCCTACCCTTCCTCCCGTGCGGGCCTTTGCTTCATCACCGACGCCTCGGCCGCCTTTCCGCCCTCGCACAATAAAAGGACCGAGGACGCTGCCGCCTCGGGCGATCGACCGAGAACTGAAGGAAACCGAGCGTGCAGAGGCCAGCCAAGCCAAGAAACCACGCGGTGAGCTCGTCCTCCACTTCCTAAGTACAGCATCCCACGAGTTGTTGCCTCCCCGACCCGAAATCGGCTCGTCGCCGCAGCGATTCCACTTCACCGAGAGTTGGGGCGCTCGTGGACAGCCTAATCCAGGCACTTCCACGCCCAAGCAAGGCCACCTCCGGACGCGCTGGTGAACCCTTCTGCTCACCCCCAAACCTCAAGCAAATCGGTGAACCACCGAGCGAGAATTCGGGAAACTATCACCGACGGCCCCAGACCGATGATCCGGTACGAAAACCCAAAATTCTTGTTTGTTGTTCATTCTTAGCTCATCAAATCATGCACAAATAAACTAGACTGGCTAGCTATCCGATCCCCTCCACAACCCTAGCTAGAAACGCCGTGGTTACATCTAATTTTGAGCTTTTCGGTCGGCGGCCATGGCGGGAACGCGCGGGCGCATGGTGACAACCGGTTTGCCGTTGTTCCCGAGCCAGGTTGAGGCCACGCCGAGATTGCCTGACCTCCACTGATGCTTTAGAGCGGATCCGCCGAGCTTTTGGCGGGCTAATGTGCTCGGACGACGGTGCCGATCATCACCGAAGGCCGCGGCTCGTCGCCGGCCTACTTCCGGCCACCGGCAGCCCGAGCCAACCCAGTAGACTTGTTCCCCGACCCTGAAAACCCCCAGGCGGCGAGTCTCCGGCCGAGAGGTGGCCGGGAAGCCGGGTCCGGCGAGCTCCAGTGGAGCGCCGGCGAGGGGGAGGCGCGGGAGCGAGAGGAAGAAGAAGACCCCCACCGGGCCCACGTGTCAGCAGCTGAAGATTAAAACTCCGGATCAGCTGTGGCGTGTGATCCCGTGTGGTGGCGCGGGAAAAGGTCTGTGGCCCCGTGTGGCGTGATTCCGGCTGGGTTGACACGTGTAGGGTGGACCCACAGGCAGAGTTTGAATTTTTCCCGAATTAATTTGAATTCCAGATTTGGTTCAAATTTTGGATCTGCATAACTTTTTCTAGAGAGCTCCAAATTTAGTGATTCAAATTGGGTTGGATTCAGGATGAAATGCTCTATTCAAAGGTACAACCCAATTTGCATGAAAACCAATAGGAAATTCTGGAAAATTCTTTAAAGCTTTTCAGCAAAAGAATTTTAGAGGGAGTTTGGTTCATCCAAAATTCCCCAAATTTTGCCAGGATATTCTTTAGGATATTATGAGACTCCTTTAAAAGTTTCAGCTCATTTGGAGTTGAATTTGTTAGGGTAATTCTAAATTCAAGTTTCTGTATTCAAATAAGTACAGAAACATTTTCAGGATATTTCCAAAACTTGGAAATTCAGTTCTAGCCATTCCTTAACTCCAAAAATCCTAGGAAAATTCAGACATACTCTCTGAGCTATGTATGAAATTATAGTTCACTTGGAATTGCATCAAAGTGCAAATTTAATCAGAATTAATTCCTTTTTGCTTAAATGCTTAGGGTATTGTTCTGGGTGATCCAATTAGTGAAATGTTCTGAATTTTGCTCCAGAGAACTTTCTTGTGACAAAGAACTCCCAAGAAAATTCCCAGCTCCATTGGAGCCCTGGATCATTAAGTCCTGTCCAACCATTATTAGTTGATTCCCACCCAAGTGATGGAACCCCACTCATCACTTGATGATAGTGCTTAAACACAAACCCAAAACACTAGCACCAGTTTCATTTTAAATTCTTAAACAAAGTTCCAGTTTCAAACTTGGCTTTAGCATTTGTTAGCAAAAAGTTTTACAATTAAACATGTATGCATGTTCATAACGTGTAGTGTTTAAACGTGGAAGAGTGAAGGAGAAGTTGAACTTGGATCAAGGAGCAAGAAGGCAGGGATTAAGCCTCAAGTCATCATCAGCAACTAACTTCATCTTACCTGACTTAAGTCACCTGCAAAACCAAGGCAAGCCCCGGTTTGCACTTAAGTTGTTTTTAAAGTTTTTACTTTGTTCACTTCTATGGGTCAAACTTTGTATGTGCATTAGGTCAAGGATGTGTGATACTCCACTTTCATAACCAAACATGAACCCTGAGGTCAAGGGTAGAAATGTGTCATCGCTGTAGAATAGGGCAATGCTAAATAGACTAGGGCATCCGGTAGAAGACGAGTAGTTGGAAACTACTCGCGAGCTATAGTTTAGAATATCATAAGTGTGGTTGGAAAAGGTAGCAAACTAAAGTTTACGTTTCTAAAGATGAGACCGGGCAGAGGGATTAGACAGCGACAAGACGAGGTCTTGGTCGAGTAGCTCTGCCCGTGTCGGTCAAGGACCGAAGCGTATGCGGCCCTGGGAGCAAGTATTGAGTTGTGTACCGGATGCTTACTGATATATGGGAATCAGGAAACCGATGTACCAGGTTCACTGGGTTGTAGAGGCATACCACATCGTCTCGTTAGACCTATGAGCCCGAGACGGCGCGACGGGTTCTACAGTCTAGTGTCCTGAGAAAGGTTGCCGCATACGACGTAATGAAGGACGCCAGAGTTGGGTCTTCAGAGGCGGGCGTATGTGTCGAGTTATCCGGGTAGTGTTTGATTCGAATCACCGTCCCTCGCGGTTATGAGTACCGCTTGCTCACTGCGCTGTGACGTAGTAATCAAGTTGTGTGGGAATAGTTTGCCAAAGTTTTAAATGCTGTTATGCTAATTATAAATTGCATGAAAACCATTGTTGAAGTAGGGATAGAGCAAACTAAAGTTATTTTTCACCTTGGGACAAGTAACATTGGAATGAAGCGTTTCTTGTTTGATTGTGGAGTTCCAATGTTGCTGGGCGCAAGGTCACTACTATTATGGCTAAAATCTGAAAGTTAAGGATGAACTCGTAGGCGAGTCTTTTCGCAAAGGACAGGCTTAGGTCCTAGGTTACTTTCATATAGAGTTCCATGCTTTAGGAGAGACGGTTAAGTCATGCTGAGCCTTTGTGCTAACTCTTGCTATATAAGTGGTTTTGCAGGTAAACATCGACGCTATACAGAAGGTTGTCCGGTGAGACTCGGAAATATCCGAGTCATGTCACCCTTGGAGAACCTAGCCGCTGCCATGTCTTCGTGTTGCTAGCGAGAGGAGTCCGCGGGCTGGATCTCTTCTCGAGTGCTTCTTAGATATTCATCGTGAGCTGTTTATAGACTTCCGCTGTAGCTATTTTATGTAAATTATTTACAAAGAACAGTTGTAAGCTTCCGTTTTGGTTTATGTAATACTGTGTTCCTTATATGTGTGCTGTTGGGTGCCGCATAACACGGCACCAACCAATGCGATTCCTCGGGCAAGGCGGCACGGCCCTGTGATCGAGCCGGGCCCCCTCACTCAAGCTCTCCGCAAGGGACTAGCCCCACCGAAAAAAGAACCTCCGCGGGCTGCCCAGTGCAGGCCCGGGGGAAGTGTCGACCGAACACTTCGACATTTGGCACGCCAGGAAGCGGGTTTTCCCTTGCGCGACGAGTTTCCGCCGACGAAGATGACCAAGCTTCCTTCAGCGGCAAACTCTCCTCCTCCGCGTTCACGGCGAACCGTGACCAGCGGGGAGTACATGTAGACACACTCAGGACGGAGTGTGTCGGCACATGCTAGTAGCCAGCAGCCGACTCCGGCAACGCCGACTCCGGCAATGCAGGCTCTGATCAGCGTGAGATCTTCTGCAGCGCTGAGCGTACACCATGGGGGTGCGCTAGCTGCAGCAAGAGCACTGTTGCGCAACCCACCTGCTGGGGATGCGCCCCATTCAGCGACCCAACAGTGGGTCCGCGAGGTGGACCGCCTCGTCGTCACCGCCGCGAACCCCCGGTTTTGGCGAGGGCGACGCCCCGGCCAACCGGCTGTGTCGCTGACGCACACGCCAACGGTTGACGGGCAGACGGCAGATTCCAGCTCCTCCAGGCCCCCGTCGACAGACCTGAGAAGGGAGCTGGAACGGTGCCACTTGGGCCAGGATGCCCGGGTGTACCTCGAGCGACGTCGAGAAAGGCGTCGCAACCAATGTAAGGGCCTCAGTTTTTGACACTCATTTGCAGTGTTCATCACCACACCACACACCTCATTTGAGGAAGAATGATGAACACAAATAAAGAGCAAGTAACAATTATCAACATGCTCATTAGGGAACAAACTCACATATTGCAAAAGTGGTACTTCCCACATGTGATATAGATGGGCTGGACATATGAAAACTCCTACACTTTGCTAAGGATGTCCATGCCAAGTTCCACCCAAATTCAAAACCTTTTTGAGGTCATTTTGGGTATGGTTAGGAAGGGGACAGTTTGAAACCATATTCAAATTCAAACTGTTTTCACCCACTGAATTTGAAAGTGGAAGGCATATTTTTGCTCAGCACATTTTTGTGAGCTCACACACCAATTTTCACTCCATTTGGAGTTGATCTTGACATGAGCTAAGGGAGAGAAATTCAAACTTTATTTGAATTTCAAACTGCACTTGTGCTGAAATTCATACAAACCAAACCTCATTTGAACTTTGATCAATTCAAATGGCTCTTGGGTGAATAATTTGAATTGCCAAGGGTAGAATAGGGTTCACTGTTTACCACAGCTGTTAGGAATAAATTTCAGAGGTTAAAAGAGAAGTGGGACCCACATGTCAGCCTCAGCCTCAAAGCAAACCGACTGAAACACAGTTCAGTCGGTTCCCGGCAGCTGTGCGCGCGCGCCACCGAAGGGGGCAGCCGGCGCCAGCTCCTGCTGCGTGCCCCAAGCCGGAGACCAGACCGCCGGGCTATTTATTCCCTCCCCGGTGTGCTTCAGTCGCCATTCCTCGAGCTGCCGACGCACACGACTTGTTTTCCCACTGCCATCGCCGCCGCTCGAGTTCCTGCTTGATCCAGCCGATCGCAGCTCCCTCTTTCCATTCCAAGGTCCCAGCAAGGTACTAGCAACCATCCTCCATCCTTCCCATTGATAGAAATCGATTGAAACCGAGTGATATCGGCTGTGCCGAAAGATCAAACTCGGAACTGGAAACCGCCGCACCTCGGGCTCTCGTGGACAGCCCAACCTGGGCGTTGTCACGCCCGAGCCAAGGCACCCTTGGACGCGCAAGTGATCGGTGCTGCTCATCCCCGAGCCACAGCTCGAGTGGTTGCTCACCGGCGGCGAATTTCCATTTTTCCCCTTTCTGTGTGCAGAACGACCCTCGGGTACGATTCTGTTTAATTCGTGCTCTAGAAAGGATTAGAGGGCCTCAGGCCACTCCCACACGAACTAGACACGGTGACGCACAAGTTGCCTTCACAACTCTGGGCCGGAGAACTTCTGTGCCCGGCGTAATTCAAGGTCTACTAATGGCGGAACGCACGGGGGGTATCGGGCGCACGGTGAGGACCTATTTCGGGCCTTCCCCGAGCTGCCCCGAGTTCATGTCGACCTTCTCTGAGGTCCACTGATGCTCCCCGACCGATTTCCCAAGTAGCTGAGGCACTAGGAGCGTCAGCCGACATGGCCGAAGTCGTTCCGATATGGCGGCTCGTCGCCGACCATGCTCCGGCCGTTGTCATGAGCAGCTGACCCTCGGATCATGTTCCCCAAGTAAAAGTAGGCAGGGGCGGCCAGAATCAAGAAGTTTGAAGCTGTACAGCAGCCGGCGGCGAGCTCTCCGGCGAGGTCCCTCGGCGGCGGAGCGCGGGTGTCGCGAGGTTGAAGAAGGGGGTGGACCCCAGCTGTCAGCGGCCGATATTTTGAATCGGGATCCGGCTGCGGCCGGGATCGGGTGTGCTGGCGCGCAAAAGCCTTGTGGGCCGCGGTGTGCTGTCGCTTCGGCGTGCGACGCGTGTCCCCTGGGCCCACGCGCGAGTTTAAACTTTTCCCCGATTTTCAGATTTCCTTCAAACTTCAAATCCTTATAACTTTGGCTAGAAAGCTCCAAATTGAGTGAACCAAATTTTGCTGGATTCAGCTCCTTGAGTACTTTCCAGAAAATCAAGTGTCACTTCATGAAATTCCTTAATTCTCCAGAATTAATTCCTTAAAGTTTAAACTGTTAGGAATTTTAACTGGAGAATCATTTGGAGGAAAATCCTGAAATTTTGCTGAGATGTTCACCAAAATATCCTTGAACTACCATAAAAATTTCAGATCCATTTGAGCTCATTTAGTCCACCTAATGGTGTGATTAGTAAAACTGTTCCAGAGAAAATAGAAAATGTTCAGAAACATTTTCAGAATTTTCTCTGAAATTGTTTAGCTCATATCTTTAGTTAGAGACTTCCAAATTAAGTGAGACCAATTCCATTAGAACCCTCTGAAAATCTAGTTTTCAGAAAGTCATAGTTTGTTTCATGAAAATACCTAGAACACCCTAAAAGCCTTTAATTAAGGTCAAGGACATAATTATTTGTGGAGGGCTCAAATGAGCTTTGCTGCAACTAAAACTTGACCAAGTCTCTGTTTAGGTTGTAACCAAGCCACAGTAAAAGTTTCACAGTCATTAGGTCTATCTAGTAAAGGTTATAGACTTCACAACTTCAAAGTTAATACAAAAGCATTTAATTAATACATACATTGTTCTTATCATGTAGTCGCTAAGGTCGAGGAGGAACCCGAAGTCCTAGACTTCGTTACTCCGGAGGAACAGCTAGCCTACGACCAAGAGCAGCAAGGCAAGCCCCGGTTTGCATTAACCATTTTATAAATTTTTATTGTTTTGAGCACATACTTGTTTTCTTTATGTTGTGCATCAGAGTCTTGTTTGGAAACCCCACTGCATAGCCAAGAAAACCATGGGTTGGGGTTTAGGATTGCAAACCCCGTTAGCCACTGCATTGCTAGGATAGAGTAGGATTCGGTACAAGTCGAGTAGTTGGAACTACTCGCGAGAATAGGCTAGAGGCACATTGCTCGGGTAGAGATAGCACATGAAACACATGGCAAGAAAATGAGACCGAGCGGAGAGTAAGGGCAACAGGACTTTGGGGCCTGTGTGCTGTAGCTCCGCTTGTGTCGATTGAGGACCGAGCCGTGTGCGGGCCTGTTGAACAAGCTAGAACAGTACCGAAGACCTACCGGCTATATGGGAACCGGGAAACTGATGTAACTCGGGTAGCTGGGTATTGAGGCATTGCCCGTCGTTCAGAGGGTAGGTTGAGAGCTCGAGGTGTAAATCAGCTGGCGGCACAGAGATGCGCGTGCAGGGACCTCTTGCTCGGGACGATGGGACCGGTTCAATATTTGGCTAACGGGTGAAAGGTAGTCGCGTACGGCGTCCGTGATGGTTGTTGTAGGCAACATCGAGTACGGGCGTACGTGACGGGTTGTTCGGGTAACCCTGCAGGTGTAAATCGATTATAATCGCCGTCCCTCGCGGTCAGTGAGTACCACTTGTTCACTGTACCGTGACGTAGAAAGAACAGGCTAGTTACATGTTAAAATGTTGCTGATTGAAAGTTGGATATTGATTGTTAATGATATGTTGTAGCTTAGTGCTAACTAAAGTTCTTTTCAACTTTGGGCAAAGTACATGAGAGAAATGCGTTTCTTGTTTGATTGCGGCTCTCTCATGTGCCCTAGCGTAAAGTTCTCCACAACCTGCTGCTAAAACTTGAAAGTAAGGTTCTACTAATTAGGCGAGTCCTTGCAAATGATTTTTACCTCATGCAACCCATCACCCTCATATAGAAGTTTCATGTTTAGGTGAGACGGGTCAGACTTGCTGAGCCTTCGTGCTCACTGCTTGTGTTTGAAGCTTTTGCAGGGTTCTATGAGGAAGGGACTCCCGAAGAGGAGACGGAACCCCAGGAGGGGAACCCCGTCGAGTGGGAGTCGTGCACGCCGCAGAGTTAGTGTGCGAGTGTGCTAGCAAGGACACGTTCGAGGGCTGAACGTGCACTTGATGCTTAGTCTACGCCCGCGAGTGTGGACTAAACTTATTTTGATGTAAACATGTTAATAAACTTGTTTATGTAATAAAGCTTCCGCTTCCGCTTTGTACCTTTGACGTGTGTTATACGGTGTTGTGCAACGCAGCACCCCTCAGCGTGATCCTGGCTCGACAGGACCAGTGGGGTCGTGTCAGCGTGGTATCAGAGCTCGCTTGAGGTTTAACACAGTACAAAGGTCTTCTTTTTCAAAAATCCAGTGAGGAACGAGTTAGTAGCCCGTATAAGGATGTTATTAGTATATAGAAAGTGGCTTATTAACTTATTTGTTATGTCGGAAAATCGTGCATCTCGGGACGTTCATGTCTTGGGGGGTGCACGTAAGCGCTGTCCACCAGTGCGCACAAGCTGAAGGGTGGAGCCCCACGGGTGGCAGGTAACCCGACCCGCTTTGATATCCTCTACGACTCTTCATGTCGTTTGGGGTATTCGAGCAACGTCTGTCCCTGGCGTGCGTGGTGCAACATGGGAGACCCCGTCACGTGGTCTGAAACGTGAACACGTAACTCAAGGCGTGTTTGGCTTGAGAACATCCGGGCGAGTGATGACGGCCGGGTGTACAAACTGTATGGATTCCGGGCTCGGTGTGCAGCCGAGTCTGATGATTGTTTGAGTTTCTGCAGGTAGCCTTACCACGAAACGGTAGACGTGTAGCATCCGTGTGCGAGTGACGAGTAGTGCCACTGAACTAACGAAGCCGGCTAAATCCGGTATAGGTTTTTCCTTTGTGAGGACGTAGTACCGACATAATCTGGTGACGCCTCGACGTCACACCCAACTAAATGAACAACTTCATTTAAAAACTTGAAGGTTTTGATCCAAAGTAGTAAAACTTGATGTAACTCCTTCCCTTGAACAGGATATTCAAAGTTAATAAATTTTCAACTTATAGGATGTTAAGGACAGAGCACTCTGTTTTCAGCTAAATCAAGGCTGAAGTTAATCAGAGGTTAGAGGTTGAGTTCTTTCGAGGTTGGGGTCGTATGATACATTTCTGGAAAGCTTTGGAGGAGCTTTACAACTTTTCTGTTGAGTTCCAGAGGTGTTTCATCCCTTAACCACTCGAAAAATGCAGTAGAGTTGAAACTGTCCAGAAAACAGGACGGAGCAAAGACTCTCTGTAGACTCTCTGTAAATTAAGCATAACTTCCTGCATAAAAATCCAAAAATAGAAAATGAGGTGGTTCTGGGAAGCTTATGAGATGGGTTACAACTTTGTAACAGAAAGTTTTGTCAGATTAGGAACAGAATTAACTGGAATTCTTGGATCAAATCAGTACCTAAGGCAGGGAGGTGCTGTCCAATTGTTCCCAGAAATTCTGTTAACTTTGACATCTCATAACTTTTGAACCAGAGCAGATCTTAGGCCAACCAAATACTTTCTGGAAAGCTATTGAAGTTAACTTTAACTTTGATGTTGAGCTCCAGGACTGGTTTTGCTTTTAACCTGGCCTAAATCAGATTGATATGGAAACTGGTCAGGGCTGTCATGGGAACAGCAGATCAGCAGTCAAATTTGTTTAAAAATTTGAACTATGTTTCCAAGTGTTAAGGGTTCAATGACATATCTTATGTTATAACTCAATGGTTTACTGTTTAAATAAATATTTGACATTTCTCAAATATATTTTTACAGATGGCAGCAGATAAACGGTTGGAGAACGGGTGGGTAGTTTCCCACTGCTCTGACCGTAGCGGCTACCCGGGAGCATTGTGGCTAATGCTCCAATATTTCGGGTACAACCAGATGCCGCAATACTTCGCCAAGGAAGAAGGCGAAGAGGGGAACAAGACGTGGACGATCCATGTCGAGGTTTCCGCAGGGCCTACGCCACCCGGTTGGGTGCCATTCACCGTCACGGTGAGAGGAAGACAACCGGAAGGGATGTGGCAAGTGGCAGCCCGTGACACTATGTCACGTTTCTGCCAACTACACGTGCAGGCTATGGAGGGAACTCCATACGCACTCGTTCCGGTGGAGGGACGAGCTCAGCATGTGTGGGAAGAGAGGTACCTAGAGGCAACAAACCCGAGTTGCCCAAGGTACAACCCCGCGGAGGCAAATCTCAGCCTCCAAATGAGGGCGGGAAACGCTGTGATGGACAACCAAGCTGTTCATACGGAGCATCTCGCCACCAAGCTCAAGGAGAGCACAAGCCGTGGAGATCATTTTGAGAGTGCTCACAGTGCACTCCGCAATGTGCTCCTTCCGACGATCAAGCGACTGAATGAACAACACAATCAGTTGCGTCGTCTGAAGAAGGCAAAGAAGAAGAGCCGTGTTGACATTGCGGCGTTGCAAGAGCTGGTGCAGACCCTAACCCAGCAGAATGAGGACCTTGCTCAAGAGTGGGACGACGCTATTGAGGAAGGACAAGGCTGGGAAGAGGACTACAACCAGGCTATGGACGAGGTGCATGCATTGCAGGACCTCGTGCCCCCGGTGTTAGGCATACCGGTTGTCTTGGGTCTTCCAGCAATGGGAGAACCCGGAATGGGAGAAGAGGTGGTAGATCCAGAGCCACCAGCAGAAGTACCGGAGGAGGACGACCCACAGGAGGTCGAATTTTACTCCGAGTAGGGGGTTACGGTTGCCAAGTAGGGCAGCTAGGGTAGCGTAACCCAACTTTTGTAATCGGTGACATGTCGTGTAGACAGTAGCGTATGTATAGGTAGTGACGACATGAGCACGACTTCTCGGAGATCCGAGAATAATGTATCTTGTATAAAGTTTATGCTTTATCAATATATGTGAATGTTGTGCAAGTTAATCATGCGTCGCTTCAATACTTACTCCTGTTTATGGAATTTTGAGTAAGACATGTGCTAATTGCTGCTGTGTTGAATTTCAGAATGACGCGTACTCGTGCCAACCCCGATGTTGGAGGTACTAGCCAAGGGGGAGAGACCTCCCAACCACCTCCCGAGGACTCCTCGGGACAGCAGCAGCAACAGCAACAGCAAACACCGCCACCGCCACTGCCAACGGTTACATTGGCCGACATTGTCGCGGCAATGGCGGGTTCACATCAGCAGCATACAGAGCTGCTGCAAACGTTAATTGCGAATACGTCTCGCCCAGAGAGACGTCAAGATCGTGAGGAGCGCCAACAGAGCTCCTACTCTGACTTCCTGGCGACTCATCCCCCTGTATTCTCAAGGGCGGATGAACCACTTGACGCGGACAACTGGCTCCGCGCCATAGAGATGAAGTTCGGGCTGCTCCAAATCAGCGAGCAGCGCAAGACTCAGTTCGCGGTCCAGCAGCTCCAAGGATCCGCGAGCGCGTGGTGGGCCAACTTTTGTGCTTCACAACCCACCGACCGAGTGATGACCTGGGCGGAGTTCCGGACGGCCTTCCGGGCCTATCATATACCGCCCGGTTTGATGAAGAGGAAGACGCAGGAATTCCTACACCTGCAACAAGGGAGCCGGAACGCGCTGGAGTACTCCAGAGCGTTCAACGATCTCGCACTCTACGCGTCGTATCACGCAGATACGGACGAGAAGCGGCGGGACCACTTTTACCAGGGGCTTAACCCGCTCCTGAAGGACAAGCTGGCGATGTTCAATCGCGGCAGCCTCAACGACATAATTGATGCTGCGATTGTTCAGGAAGACTCCGGCAAGGAGTTGGCGGCGGCAGAGCGAAAGCGAAGCGCGCCGCAGAGCAGCGGAGAAGGAGGCGGTCCTTCTCAGAAGTTTCGGATGGTGAATCGCCCACCATCAGGTCCGCGCTGGCAGCCACCACAGCGGTCGATGCCGTTCCGCGGTCGGCCGTATTCTTCACCGGCATTCCGGCCGGCACTGCCAGCACCACCGCAACAACAACAGCAGCAGCGGGCGATGCCGCGTGCGTTTGCACCTCCGCAACGCATGCCGGGCTTTCGTCCACCAAGTACTCCACCAGCAGCGGCCACATGTTACAAGTGTGGTCGTCCAGGACACTTCGCGAGCAGTTGCCCGGAGAGGCAAGGCGGCGGAGTGGTACCACAGTTTCCGGGGAGGAATCAACCCCGGAACCCTACTAATGCGCGGCGGGCAAACCCTAGGCCCGGTACTGTCCACCAGCTTGCCATTGAGGACGTGCCGGAGGGCGAGCCAATCCTTGCGGGTATGTTCCAACTCCACCAGCATCCCGCTATAGTACTATTTGATTCAGGCGCCACGCATAATTTTATTAGCCAAGCTTTCATTGCTAAACACAGCTTGCCAATACTACCCACCGATAGTCCATATTTAATTTGTTCACCGGGTGGGAAGATTTCAGCAAGCGTAATGGTCTCCAAAGCACCATTATGCTTAGCGGGTAGAGTGTACCCCACGTCTCTCATTATCTTAGAGGGACAGAAGGTCGATGTCATCCTAGGGATGTCGTGGTTAAACCGCCACGGCGCTGTTTTAGACACCGTCCTCCGAGTCGTGCACTTAAACTCAGGAGTGCACGGTTCTCACTCATTATTTCTGGACAGTCCAGAAATAAAACTTCCAAGTGTCTATCAAGCCACAACCATCAGATTGGAAGACATTCCAGTGGTCCGAGAATTCCCTGATGTATTCCCGGATGATTTGCCGGGGATGCCACCCGATAGAGAGGTGGAGTTCAAGATTGAACTTGCACCGGGAACCATGCCAATATCCCGAAGGCCGTACAAGATGGCGCCCAAGGAGTTGGCTGAACTGAAGACTCAGCTCACGGACCTTCTGGAGAAGGGTTTTATTAGGCCGAGCTCCTCGCCATGGGGCTGTTCGGCATTATTTGTCAAAAAGAAGGATGAAACGTTGCGGCTTTGCGTGGACTACCGTCCATTAAATGCCGTAACCATCAAGAACAAGTACCCGTTGCCACGGATCGACATGTTGTTTGATCAGTTGGTCGAAGCAAAGGTCTTTTCCAAGATGGATTTAAGATCCGGGTACCATCAGATTAAGATCAGGGCTGAGGACATTCCAAAGACAGCTTTTTCGACAAGGTACGGACTTTATGAGTACCTGGTCATGTCCTTCGGCCTCACCAATGCTCCAGCTCACTTCATGTACTTAATGAACTCGGTGTTCATGCCGGAGCTGGACAAGTTTGTCGTGGTCTTCATCGACGACATCCTGGTATATTCCAAGTCGGAGGAAGATCACAAGAAACATCTGCGTATAGTCTTGCAACGGCTGCGGGATCACAAGTTATACGCAAAGTTCAGCAAATGCGAGTTTTGGATATCGCAAGTGCCTTTCCTCGGGCATATCATCTCAGCGGAGGGTATCGCTGTGGACCCGAGCAAAATCACGCAAGTGCTGAATTGGAAATCCCCGAGAACTGTTCATGAGGTACGGAGTTTCCTCGGACTCGCGGGATATTATCGGAGGTTCATTCCGAACTTCTCGAAGATTGCCAAGCCAATGACAGAGCTGCTGAAGAAGGCTACCAAATATGTTTGGAGTCCAGCATGTGAAGCAGCATTCAAGGCTTTAGTCAAGCACCTAACATCAGCACCGGTTTTGGCGCAGCCAGACACAACAAAACCGTTCGATGTGTACTGCGATGCATCCGGCATTGGGCTCGGATGTGTGCTGATGCAAGACCGAAGAGTGGTTGCGTATGGATCACGACAGCTTAGGAACCATGAGCAAAATTATCCAACTCACGATTTGGAGCTCGCTGCCGTGGTACTTGCACTGAAAATGTGGAGGCACTACCTACTCGGTAACCTCGTACATTTATATACCGACCACAAAAGCCTCAAGTACATATTCACTCAGAAGGAGCTGAACATGAGGCAACGAAGATGGTTAGAACTGATAAAGGATTACGAGATAGAGATCCATTATCATCCGGGCAAGGCAAACGTTGTGGCAGACGCGCTAAGCCGCAAGTCACACGTCAATAATCTGACCATCACACCGTTGGAAGAGAGCGAACCACCACTACATGTGATTCCACATGGAGCTCTCTACAACCTAGCTTTGATCCCCACCATCCGTGAAGAGATAGCGGCAGCCCAGAAGAATGACAAGGGCATGTCACATTTGCGGAGACGTGTAGACAGTGGGGAGTTGAAATGTTTCCGGAAGGACGGAGACGGCGTCCTATGGTTCAAGGACCGGATCGTCGTACCCCGAAACCCGGAGTTACGGAAGAAAATCTTTGATGAGGCTCACTTATCAGAGTTTTCTATTCACCCCGGCAGCAACAAGATGTATCAAGAACTCAGAAGCAAGTTTTGGTGGACACGGATGAAGCGAGAGACTGCAAAATACGTGTCCGAGTGTGATACATGTCGACGGGTGAAGGCAGACCACATGCGGAAACCGGGACTGCTGCAACCACTGGGCATTCCTGCCTGGAAGTGGGAGGACGTGAGCATGGATTTCGTCGTCGGTTTACCCACCACCTTACAGAAACATGATTCTGTGTGGGTGATCGTCGATCGGCTCACCAAAGTTGCCCATTTCATCCCGGTCAACACCAACTACAACGCCAAGAAGTACGCTGAACTGTACATCTCACGGATCCTATGCTTATACGGCGTACCCCGTACTATCGTATCGGACCGGGGCACTTTATTTGTGTCCCGTTTTTGGGAGCAGCTCCACGCTGCCTTGGGGACGAAGCTGATCCGTAGTTCAGCCTACCACCCGCAGACGGATGGGCAAACGGAGCGGGTAAATCAAATCTTAGAAGACATGCTACGAGCTTGCGCTATCGACCACGGCAAGAACTGGGATGATCACTTGCCGTTAGCCGAGTTCTCGTACAACAATGGGTACCAAGCCAGCATCAAGATGGCGCCCTACGAGGCGCTATACGGGAGAAAATGCCGCACACCATTGAATTGGTGTGAGTCTGGCGAGAGGGTTACCTTCGGGATTGATCTTGTCAACAACGCGGAAGAAAAGGTTCGATTAATTCAAGCGAACCTAAAAGCCGCTCAATCCCGACAGAAACAGTATGCGGACCGGAGAAGGCGTCCGTTACAATTCGAAGCTGGAGACCACGTATATCTACGAGTGTCTCCAATGAAGGGCGTAAACAGATTTGGGGTGAGAGGAAAGTTAGCACCCCGATTCATCGGTCCATTCCAGATTACCGAAAGATGTGGATCGGTGGCATACCGGCTAAGATTACCAGAAGCACTTTCCGGTGTGCACGACGTCTTTCACATTTCCCAGCTGAGGAAGTGTCTCAAGCTATCAACTACCGTTCAGCTGGAAGACATTGAAGAACTGCAACCGGATCTCACCTATCGGGAGGAACCGGTGCAGATTATTGATGAAAAGGCCCGAACCACACGCAACCGTACGTTGTGGTTCTACAAGGTTCTATGGAGTAATCACTCCATGGACGAAGCGACATGGGAGAGCGAAGAATTCCTTCGCACTAACTACCCCGACTTTTTCACATCGCATATTCGGTAAAATTTCCACTGTCCTCTCTCTCATTTCACCTTATAATCTCGGGACGAGATTCTTTTAAGGGGGGAGGAATGTAAGGGCCTCAGTTTTTGACACTCATTTGCAGTGTTCATCACCACACCACACACCTCATTTGAGGAAGAATGATGAACACAAATAAAGAGCAAGTAACAATTATCAACATGCTCATTAGGGAACAAACTCACATATTGCAAAAGTGGTACTTCCCACATGTGATATAGATGGGCTGGACATATGAAAACTCCTACACTTTGCTAAGGATGTCCATGCCAAGTTCCACCCAAATTCAAAACCTTTTTGAGGTCATTTTGGGTATGGTTAGGAAGGGGACAGTTTGAAACCATATTCAAATTCAAACTGTTTTCACCCACTGAATTTGAAAGTGGAAGGCATATTTTTGCTCAGCACATTTTTGTGAGCTCACACACCAATTTTCACTCCATTTGGAGTTGATCTTGACATGAGCTAAGGGAGAGAAATTCAAACTTTATTTGAATTTCAAACTGCACTTGTGCTGAAATTCATACAAACCAAACCTCATTTGAACTTTGATCAATTCAAATGGCTCTTGGGTGAATAATTTGAATTGCCAAGGGTAGAATAGGGTTCACTGTTTACCACAGCTGTTAGGAATAAATTTCAGAGGTTAAAAGAGAAGTGGGACCCACATGTCAGCCTCAGCCTCAAAGCAAACCGACTGAAACACAGTTCAGTCGGTTCCCGGCAGCTGTGCGCGCGCGCCACCGAAGGGGGCAGCCGGCGCCAGCTCCTGCTGCGTGCCCCAAGCCGGAGACCAGACCGCCGGGCTATTTATTCCCTCCCCGGTGTGCTTCAGTCGCCATTCCTCGAGCTGCCGACGCACACGACTTGTTTTCCCACTGCCATCGCCGCCGCTCGAGTTCCTGCTTGATCCAGCCGATCGCAGCTCCCTCTTTCCATTCCAAGGTCCCAGCAAGGTAGTAGCAACCATCCTCCATCCTTCCCATTGATAGAAATCGATTGAAACCGAGTGATATCGGCTGTGCCGAAAGATCAAACTCGGAACTGGAAACCGCCGCACCTCGGGCTCTCGTGGACAGCCCAACCTGGGCGTTGTCACGCCCGAGCCAAGGCACCCTTGGACGCGCAAGTGATCAGTGCTGCTCATCCCCGAGCCACAGCTCGAGTGGTTGCTCACCGGCGGCGAATTTCCATTTTTCCCCTTTCTGTGTGCAGAACGACCCTCGGGTACGATTCTGTTTAATTCGTGCTCTAGAAAGGATTAGAGGGCCTCAGGCCACTCCCACACGAACTAGACACGGTGACGCACAAGTTGCCTTCACAACTCTGGGCCGGAGAACTTCTGTGCCCGGCGTAATTCAAGGTCTACTAATGGCGGAACGCACGGGGGGTATCGGGCGCACGGTGAGGACCTATTTCGGGCCTTCCCCGAGCTGCCCCGAGTTCATGTCGACCTTCTCTGAGGTCCACTGATGCTCCCCGACCGATTTCCCAAGTAGCTGAGGCACTAGGAGCGTCAGCCGACATGGCCGAAGTCGTTCCGATATGGCGGCTCGTCGCCGACCATGCTCCGGCCGTTGTCATGAGCAGCTGACCCTCGGATCATGTTCCCCAAGTAAAAGTAGGCAGGGGCGGCCAGAATCAAGAAGTTTGAAGCTGTACAGCAGCCGGCGGCGAGCTCTCCGGCGAGGTCCCTCGGCGGCGGAGCGCGGGTGTCGCGAGGTTGAAGAAGGGGGTGGACCCCAGCTGTCAGCGGCCGATATTTTGAATCGGGATCCGGCTGCGGCCGGGATCGGGTGTGCTGGCGCGCAAAAGCCTTGTGGGCCGCGGTGTGCTGTCGCTTCGGCGTGCGACGCGTGTCCCCTGGGCCCACGCGCGAGTTTAAACTTTTCCCCGATTTTCAGATTTCCTTCAAACTTCAAATCCTTATAACTTTGGCTAGAAAGCTCCAAATTGAGTGAACCAAATTTTGCTGGATTCAGCTCCTTGAGTACTTTCCAGAAAATCAAGTGTCACTTCATGAAATTCCTTAATTCTCCAGAATTAATTCCTTAAAGTTTAAACTGTTAGGAATTTTAACTGGAGAATCATTTGGAGGAAAATCCTGAAATTTTGCTGAGATGTTCACCAAAATATCCTTGAACTACCATAAAAATTTCAGATCCATTTGAGCTCATTTAGTCCACCTAATGGTGTGATTAGTAAAACTGTTCCAGAGAAAATAGAAAATGTTCAGAAACATTTTCAGAATTTTCTCTGAAATTGTTTAGCTCATATCTTTAGTTAGAGACTTCCAAATTAAGTGAGACCAATTCCATTAGAACCCTCTGAAAATCTAGTTTTCAGAAAGTCATAGTTTGTTTCATGAAAATACCTAGAACACCCTAAAAGCCTTTAATTAAGGTCAAGGACATAATTATTTGTGGAGGGCTCAAATGAGCTTTGCTGCAACTAAAACTTGACCAAGTCTCTGTTTAGGTTGTAACCAAGCCACAGTAAAAGTTTCACAGTCATTAGGTCTATCTAGTAAAGGTTATAGACTTCACAACTTCAAAGTTAATACAAAAGCATTTAATTAATACATACATTGTTCTTATCATGTAGTCGCTAAGGTCGAGGAGGAACCCGAAGTCCTAGACTTCGTTACTCCGGAGGAACAGCTAGCCTACGACCAAGAGCAGCAAGGCAAGCCCCGGTTTGCATTAACCATTTTATAAATTTTTATTGTTTTGAGCACATACTTGTTTTCTTTATGTTGTGCATCAGAGTCTTGTTTGGAAACCCCACTGCATAGCCAAGAAAACCATGGGTTGGGGTTTAGGATTGCAAACCCCGTTAGCCACTGCATTGCTAGGATAGAGTAGGATTCGGTACAAGTCGAGTAGTTGGAACTACTCGCGAGAATAGGCTAGAGGCACATTGCTCGGGTAGAGATAGCACATGAAACACATGGCAAGAAAATGAGACCGAGCGGAGAGTAAGGGCAACAGGACTTTGGGGCCTGTGTGCTGTAGCTCCGCTTGTGTCGATTGAGGACCGAGCCGTGTGCGGGCCTGTTGAACAAGCTAGAACAGTACCGAAGACCTACCGGCTATATGGGAACCGGGAAACTGATGTAACTCGGGTAGCTGGGTATTGAGGCATTGCCCGTCGTTCAGAGGGTAGGTTGAGAGCTCGAGGTGTAAATCAGCTGGCGGCACAGAGATGCGCGTGCAGGGACCTCTTGCTCGGGACGATGGGACCGGTTCAATATTTGGCTAACGGGTGAAAGGTAGTCGCGTACGGCGTCCGTGATGGTTGTTGTAGGCAACATCGAGTACGGGCGTACGTGACGGGTTGTTCGGGTAACCCTGCAGGTGTAAATCGATTATAATCGCCGTCCCTCGCGGTCAGTGAGTACCACTTGTTCACTGTACCGTGACGTAGAAAGAACAGGCTAGTTACATGTTAAAATGTTGCTGATTGAAAGTTGGATATTGATTGTTAATGATATGTTGTAGCTTAGTGCTAACTAAAGTTCTTTTCAACTTTGGGCAAAGTACATGAGAGAAATGCGTTTCTTGTTTGATTGCGGCTCTCTCATGTGCCCTAGCGTAAAGTTCTCCACAACCTGCTGCTAAAACTTGAAAGTAAGGTTCTACTAATTAGGCGAGTCCTTGCAAATGATTTTTACCTCATGCAACCCATCACCCTCATATAGAAGTTTCATGTTTAGGTGAGACGGGTCAGACTTGCTGAGCCTTCGTGCTCACTGCTTGTGTTTGAAGCTTTTGCAGGGTTCTATGAGGAAGGGACTCCCGAAGAGGAGACGGAACCCCAGGAGGGGAACCCCGTCGAGTGGGAGTCGTGCACGCCGCAGAGTTAGTGTGCGAGTGTGCTAGCAAGGACACGTTCGAGGGCTGAACGTGCACTTGATGCTTAGTCTACGCCCGCGAGTGTGGACTAAACTTATTTTGATGTAAACATGTTAATAAACTTGTTTATGTAATAAAGCTTCCGCTTCCGCTTTGTACCTTTGACGTGTGTTATACGGTGTTGTGCAACGCAGCACCCCTCAGCGTGATCCTGGCTCGACAGGACCAGTGGGGTCGTGTCAACCAACAGGCTGGCGACAGCATGACGTCGGCCTCGACACAGCCTGGAGGGCAGATCTTCGCCACGTGAGTCCTGCCTCAGGCATACGCCGCGCAGCATATGCCACAACCATATGCGCTGCAAGCGGCGCCCCCGGTCCATGGTGCAGCCTTGCCCATGCCAGGGTACACGGTGCCAAGTGCGAACCAAGCGTTCGCAGCGCCAATACCTGTGGCAACAGGAGCAGGATGTGCGGCCCTTGCACCCCACCTTCGCTTCGCGAGGTGGCCGCGCAAGTTTCGGCCGCACCTGCCCGAGAAGTACGACGGCAGCGTCAACCCGGCGGAGTTCCTCCAGATCTACTCCACCGCCGTACTTGCCGCAGGAGGGGACGAGGCTGTCATGGACAACTACTTCCCCGTCGCCTTGACCGGCCCAGCTCGGTCTTGGCTCATGAATCTCCCTCAGGGGTCCATAACTTCCTGGGGAGAGCTCTGCCGGCAGTTCGTCGCCAACTTCGGCAGCTCCTACACCCGTCCGGGCACAGAGCTTGACCTCCACGCCGTCAAGCAACAACCTGAGGAGTCGCTGCACTCTTTCATCCAGCGGTTCTCCCAGGTACGCAACACCATCCCGCATATTCAAAGTGCCTCTGTGGTGGTGGCGTTCCGGCAGGGTGTCCGGGACGAGAAAATGCTGGAGAAGCTCGCGACCAGAGAGGTCCGCGACGTCTCTGAGCTCTTCAGCCTGGCGGACAAATGCGCCAGAGCAGCTGAAGGGAGGAACTGGCACTCTCTGCTGACCTCCGAGTCAGGAGGACAGCCCGGGTCGGGCGCTGCTGCTTATGGAGGTGGCAAGAAGGCCAAGAACCGGGGGAGTGGCAAGATGAAGTCATCATTCGCGGCTCCCGTCGCCGCAGCAGCGATGACTAGTGGAGCTCGGGGGCCACGCCCCGACAAAAGGCAGCGGCAGTCACCGGCCCCGGATAGTGACCAGGGCGGGCTATGCCCCGTGCATGGCGCTGGCAACCATACTGCTGCCGAGTGCTGGGATATCCAGAGGCTTGCAGAGCGCTTCCGCAAAGGAAGACAGCAGAGAGCTGAAGCACCGCCCTACCCTCAGAGGGATGGCAAGCAGAAAGTCGACGCTCCAGTCAGCGCCGCCCACCAGGTGGGGTTTCAGGAGCCTCAGCGTGTCATAAAGACAGTGCACAATGGTGAGGACTCCAGCTCTGATGGTGACGGGCCGGGGCGGTAGCCGGCTTTGGCTGCCGTCCCAGGTCAGTGGAGGCTGCACTGCTGCGGCGTCAACCTTGGAGAAGCCCCAAGTAGTCGCAGCAGCCCAAGCACCGATCACAATGGTGCAGGGTCGGGCCAGCCTCACCCGAGGGCACGCCCCCGTTCCTCGGTCATACCTCCCGGGGGCCGCCCACTGTCTGTCAACCCCTTGAAGGCCTTGCCAGAAGGGGAAGACGCCTTAGGTCTTCCGAGGCGAGCCCGGGTCCACCTACCCCTTGAAGGCCTTAGCCAGAAGGGGAGAACTCCCCGGGGGCGCCCAGGAGAAGCCGCGCAGGACCTGATCCAGCGTGAAGATGACAGCCTCATCGACGAGACTCGGCTGCAGGTAACAACCCACAACGCACGGTCTCGGCTGATGCTCTAAGCACTACCGCCAAAGAACCAAACGCGTCAGGGACCTGCAGAAGGGCTACCTGGTGTCACGGCACGCTCTTTCCTGAGAAGGACCTATAAACTCTCCCCCAGCAGGGAAGGTCCCTTCCGAATCATGAAAGCTGCCACCCCAGGTACACATGCCTTTCAACCGAGTGTGGGATCCGTTCCCAAAACCCTTGGCATGGAGCAACACTGTAAGTCCTACTCCCCGAGCATTAGTAGAACAGGGTCATTCCCTTCTGTAATGAATCCCATAGAATTTAGGAACAGTACTTGGGGCAGCTAAGTCTCAAGGGACGGTACAGGACTACGTCCAGTTTAGCCTGGTTCCGACCCTAAGCGCGTAGAGTCTTGCTTCCCTTGTAGACGAGGCGGATCATTGCCTCCATTTACAGCCAGAATTCCACCTATGGGCATGAACACATAAACTTGTTCTACTTAGCTCTCTCTCATGCGCTCATTTAAATTATGCATTAATTTTTATGATCGCACTATCTATGTATGTTCATCGTACATCTAGCTCCCTCTCTCCCGCGCTCATCCATAGTCAGCATTCGCTATCCTACCGAGGGCGGCCGCCCTTGAGGCACCTGCCGATGGCCGAGTGAGTCTCTCGGGCCTCCCCCAGTCAGGTGTTGCGGTGCCAGTTGGTCACCTCCAGGAAAGGCCTGCGTTGTGCATGGGGGATCCAGGGTGCGTATCCCGCTTAGCAGGCTCCGAGCCCAAAGCGTGCGCATCCTGCCCTCCGGAGGGACAGGGGAGTACAACCGCTTTGCCTGGTCATGAACCCAAAGCACGTGCACTCTGCTTCCCCAGCCCACGGCCTGGTACTAGGGATCGGATGACCGTACCCGGACCTCGGAGGGAGCCGGAGCTCCGGCGCCTCGAGCACAGAATTGCCCAAGCCCCGTATAACGGATCAGGATCGTAAGCCGAATAAGACTAGGAGACGGGAGGGGAGGACCCCCCGAGGAGAATTACGTTTCCTCTGCCTGTGTGTAGGTCCTCTAGGTTACGGCAACGGGGACTGCATGAAGCGGGGGGAAAGGAGCTACCAACTACTCCGGCCTAGGACTGGAAGGACCGGGTCTCCGCCCCTCCAGCAAGGGCGAGGCCCGAAGGCCTCACGTGTCCAGCGGGCCCGGGGCTGCCGCCTCCCCTGAGGGGGGCTCCGGACTCGCCACGTGGCAGGCGGAAACCGGACCTCCCCCTCGGTGGGAGGGCTCCGAAAGCCCTACGTGTCCAGCAGGGCCAGAGCTCCCGCCTCCAGAGGAGGGGCTCCGGACCCGCCACGTGACAGGCAGATCTGGAGCTCCCCATAGGGCGAGATCCGGAGACCCCCGGGGGCCCTTAACACAGTTAGGACCCGGGGAAGGTGTCTGTGCAGAGCTCCGAGATTGGAGAAGGCCTCTGAGTACCTTGCGGAGCTAAGGACTCAGTCAGGCAAAGCCAGGAAGGAGAGAAAAGGCATCACAGACACAAATATCTAAAAGAGTCAAATTATGCGAGGCTCCATGAGCTGGACTACAGACTCGATAAAAAAGGGAGAAACAGATCCTAAGGACCACCCGGCTCACGCCGGAACCTAGCAGCTACAAGGGCGGCCACATCCTCGACTTCAGCCCTGGCAGCTTCCTCCCGCTCCGCGGCTGGGCCCTCTCTCGCTGGTTCCAGGGAGAAAGAGGGGTCACGGCTCTTGAAGCATACCAGCACATGTGAGGCGACCTCTAAGGCTAGGCCGCATCCCTTGGCCTCAAGCTCGCTGGCGACCACTGAGTTCAGCCTGTCCAGCTTGGCGCCGATCGACTCCAGCGCGGGGATCACCTCCGCCACCTTCAACGCAGGAGCCGCTACCCTCACCGGACTGAAGCCAAGAGGGATCAGGGCGGACCCCGCTCGATCAACGAAGCTTGATACCGCACGAGCCTCGGAGGACCGCAAGGCCGAGAGCTCCTCCACCTCGCGGCGGGCTGCCTGCAGGGCCTCTAGGTCTCTCTCGGAGAATTCCTTCTCCTTGGCCGCCAGGGAGCTCTCCCGAAGGTGGAGAGTCTTGGCGAGCCGCTCCAACTCAGAAGCCTTGAAGTCGGCGGCTAACTCCCGATCCAAGACCGCCCGGCGTTCGCGGGAGACCTGTTCCTCCCTCAAGTCGAGGTCTGCCTTACGAATCTCTAGCTCCTCGATCCGAGTCGAAGGTCATCCTCGCCCGCCGCCAGCTGTGCGGCGACCCTCTCCGCCTCGGCTGCCGTGGAACGCTTCCGTTCCTCAACAACGAGTTTACGGCGCTCCAACCGCTGCCGTATCTCCTCAGCGGCAGAAAGGCTCTCCTTGGCCCGGGCGTGTGCCTCCAGAGCCTCCCTGTTGATCCGCCGCGATTCGGCGTCCATGCGGTTGACAGCCCGCTTCAGCCGGTCGAGGAGCACTTCCCTGAAGTCGAGAAACTCCTGCCTGGAGTCGAGCTCGCTCTTGACCTTCGCTGTCCGCTCCTGCAAAAGGTTTCCCCAGGTGAGGAGGCGATCCCGTTCAACTGTATACTCCTCCCGCTCACGACCTAGTGCAGCCAAGACCTGCCGGACGCTCATCTCGGCAAGCGAAGGCATCCGCCAGGGGCAATGGAGCAGCAGAGGCCGGGGCAGTTCCCCCGACCTCCTCCATCACCTCGTCCACAAGAGGAGTCGATGCACCAGCGACCGAGACGAGACGCCGGTCAGGAGAACCTGGCGCCGGGGCTCTGGCAGCCGGACCTGCCGGACCCTCTTTGGCTTCTAGCTTCTTGGCCTGTGAAGAGGGACGAGCCGGGGGAGGCGGCGCTGGAATAAAGGACGTGCCGCCTGGTGCAGGGTCGACCTGCGCTGGCCTGGGGGCCGCGGCGGCCGTCTAAGCAGGAAGAGATGACGCCGCCGCGGAGTCCGGGCACACCGGAACAGGAGAAGCTCGCGCTGGCTTGGGGGCCGCGGCAGCTGTCCCGGTTGCCGAGCGCAACGGCACAGACTCCCCGCCAGTCGGGGATGGCCGGGAAGCACGGACACTCCAGCGGGCTCTGAACCCCGACTTCCGTGCCGGGGTGGGACTCCCAGAGGCCGCCGTCACTGACGGCCACTCCGCAGTCGCTTTAACTGACGGAGCAGGGGACGCCCCAGAAGCTCCCCTCAACGCATCAGCCCGGGGCCTCTTTGAGTCGCCACCGGAGGGAGTGCCAGGCACCCCAGGTTCCCGACTTGGCACAGACGCCGCCGCTGGAGGAGATCGAGCACGCTTCTTCTCTGGTGGCAGGTTGGAGGCCATGGCGGGGGAGGACTCAAAGGAAGAAGACAAAGGCACAAGAGTCCAAGAAAAAGCGCTGGGAAGTGCAAAGGGAAGCCACAATATGGGTAAGATCCCCTCTAAAAACTTCCCAGGTGCAATTCCATGCGATTCAAAACTCTTCGAATACGCCGCATCGGCAACCGCTTCGGCTTCAAGACCAAGCACCGATGATAGGTGGGCCCAAGCCGCCCAACTGAAGCAGTGGGCCAAGGAGTCAGTCTCCTAAGAAGACAAGCCGGCAAGGCACTTCGGCGGTTCCCGAAGAAAGCGCCACAACGTGCAGAAGTGGCAGTCTTGGGAACCGCCACAGTAAAAGCAACCATCAAGTGGGCGCACGCTCCCACGATCCCGCGGCCGTTCGTGCTCCGGCAGCGGTCTATGCGGGACTTAGAGAAAGTGCGCGGATCAGAAGAGACGGAGGTCCCACCTCAGGCTCGCTATCTCCCCCGAGATGGGCCCGGGGGCCACTGTCGGTACCCGCGATATGGGGTACCCCCGCGCATAGAGGAAAATGCCTAAGGAACTCGCCCTTCTCCGGAGGGAGAGCTCCGAAGGCGCCATGCGTCCGGCGGGGCCGGACCTCCCTCTCCCCAGAGGAGGGCTCCGGGCCCGCCACGTGGCATACAGAAGCCGGACCTCCCCCTCCGCGGGGGAGAGGTCCGAAGGCGCCACGTATCCGGCGGGGCCGGTCCTCCCTCTCCTCAGAGGGGAGCTCCAGGCCCGCCGTGTGGCCGACAGAAGCCGAACCTCTGCCTCCGCGGGGAGAGGTCCGAAGGCTCCACGTGTCCCGCGGGGCCGGACCCCCCCTCTCCTCTGAGGAGGGCTCCGGGCCCGCCACGTGGCCAGCACAACGGCGCTGCCTGCCCCCGGGCGAAGCGGGTGTAAAGACGCCCCATACCTTGCCCGTACAAGGTATTCAAGGCCCATGTCTTACCAAGACGCGGAGACGCGGAGCACGCCTCTGTCAGGTGCCGTTGCGCCCAGTTGCATCACAGACTGGCGCGCGGTGTCAGAGCCTGCCAGCCAATAAACGCAGCAACAAGACATCCCATGCCGCCCCCGCCGTCATCATCCACTACGACTAGCATGCGGCATGGGCAGGGCTGCAAGACGAAGACTCAGAAGCCTTCGCCAGAGACAACTACCGGCATAACTGCAGATACGGTAGATCACAGTCAATCTCCCCGGAACCACCTATCGGGTCCCGGGCCCCCCTTGTAAGCCACCCAGGTCTTGGACTATAAAAGACTCGGGTAGGCGACGATAGCAGGGGTTTGCACTCCCGCAACTCATACGCTAGCCATTCACTCCCAAGCTGTAACTCATCCTCAAGCTCAGGACTCCGGTTCTGAGCACCAAGCAATACAGCGAGCTCCATAGCTCGCCGTGGACGTAGGGTTTTACGCTCCGGCGGCCTGAACCACATAAAATTCGCCGTGTCAAGCTCTTACTAACTCGTCCATACGCTCAAGCTCTCCGCAAGGGACTAGCCCCACCGAAAAAAGAACCTCCGCGGGCTGCCCAGTGCAGGCCCGGGGGAAGTGTCGACCAAACACTTCGACATTGCCCTATCTCAGCATGTGGTTGGCACGGTAAAGCCAGGTTACATGCTCCATGAACCGGTCCTTAGGATCGAGGCAAGTACTAAACACAAACCCGAGTCTCGTGCACCCAGCAACAACCAAATCATCCCACTTGCCTCAATCCCTATCTCTACGTAACTCATAATATCTCATTCAAGAGTAAGGTAAATAAAATTGATGATCTCATATCCCAATTATCCCATTCTACGACATAAGCATATAAATGAATGACATGATAAAATAAATCCCAACCCAAGCTACAAGGAAACAAGGTAATGCAATTCTAGGGAAACTTCATAGCATGGGTTTCATATTTCAATTGACAATGCTAATAATTCTATCTACATTTCCTAGCATAGGATCAAAGTGGTCAAGGACACTTGCCGTCTTCCTGCTGCTCTAGGAATGGAAAGTCTTGGTCTTGGAAGGGGATAACTTGCTCTGGGGCAGGTTCTATTCATGCCAATACACATAGCAAAAGAAAACAACAATCCATAAGACATAGTTCACACTTTCACTTCATACAAACCACACATACATACCTATGAATGTCATTCACATTTCTAAGTGTTGTGGTTACTCTACATGTGTTGATTTTTGGTCTACATTCACCTTTAAACATATGTATATTATTTCTAACTTCTATTTTCAGATTTCTATTTGCACACTATATATGAAGTTCCAATTTGAACAAATTCTTTATATTTAATTATTACACTTCTTAGCTACAAAGTTTGTATAAAAGGTATTTTCCTACTCCAAATAGGTTTTCAGATCTTCCACCAAATCCTAAACTGAAGTTTTTGGATTTGGAGACTTCATTTATCATTTTCTAATTATGCAAACCTATTTTCCTATATTTTTCAGATTTATTTTCTATGCCTAAAAGTAAGTTTTGATATTAAATAGTAGAACATGTCATCTAAACAGAATAGGTTCTGATCTAAAATATTAAATAATATATTTCTGAACTTCTCCTCTGATGTGAACTAATTTAAATTTATTTTATCAGTTTTCAGAATTATTTCCTAGCCTAAAATGTGTTTCTATAACTAATAAATATGAACAACAATTAGACAGATTCATTTCAGCCTAAAAATCTATTTTTAACTCATTCGAAAGTTTTCCAAGTGCTAGGAGAGTTTAAATTTTGAATTTGTACATGTGTTTGCCTTACCTTTTAAATTTAAATCCTAGTCACATATTCAAATTTCTGAATTTAATATCATATAGGGTCAAAAAGGTAAATACACACTACTGCAGGGTCTAATTTATTATTTCATAAATTTCCAGTGGTCTAACTACACATAACAGAGGGGTTTTCTTAATATTTATTAAGTCCAGGGGCTAAAACTGATTTTTAAATGAATTTACACGAATTTCTGAAGTTCCAGGGGCTAGATCAGAAGTTTCCGGGGCTAGCTTGTGTTTTCCGAGATCCACAGGGGGTAGCGCGTAAGAATCCCGGCCTTTATAACGCGGGGCTGATGTGGACCGTCCGATTTAAAATAGACGGCTCAGATTAGATCGCCGAACCGGTACGCGCGGGTTCTGATTCTACCGTGCGATTTAAAATAGACGGCCCTCAAGGGGCCACGTCGCCCTGTCCGGAGCCAGCCCGCGCGCGCGGTGGCGCGCGGCAGCTGGGGGTGGCGATCTCGCCGGCGCAGCCTCGGCTTTTGCCGCTACACATTAGAACTCGCATCTTTTTGCATGGATCGGCTTCGGAGGGGTAGGGGATGCTCACAGAGGGGTTTTCCAGCACTCGGAGGTGCTGGAAGTCGGTCGGCGGCGAGCTTCAACGGCGAAGATCTTCGGTGCACGTCGGGGTGGCTGTTGGGGCGCAAGGCACGTCGTTTCCTTCACCTACAGGGATCCCTGGCGGCGGTGGAACGTGATCAGCACGTTAGATCAGTAAATTTGAGCAGGGTTCGACGGAAATTGGCTGTAGAATCTTCGGTTCTCACCGGAGAGTAGAACGGCCGATTGGGGGGGAACAGGGCGATGTCGACGTTTATATAGGCGAGGGGGGGGGGCGGCGGTCTGTTGGGATCGAGTTGGAGTCGTCCGGGACCGGGAATCAGGCTGGGGGCGCGGGTTTTCGGAGTTGGTTGCGATCGGGCGCGAGGAAGAGTCCGGCCGTTGGGCGCGCCGGAGGTAGGAGATGACACGCGGGCCCCGCGTGTCAGTGAGAGAGAGAGAGAGGGCACTCGGTCGTGTGCTGGCGCGAGGGGGGAGAATAGTGGGCCGGCTGGCGGGTTTCGGCCCACTGGCCGGTTGGGTTTTCTTTTTTCTTTTTCCTTTTGTTTTCTGTTTTGATTTGAATTTGAATTCCAATTTGAATTTGAATTTCTGCACCACATGCAGTACGTCCAACAATTTTTAAATTCCCCTCTTAACAGATTTTGGGGTGTTACATGCTGCTAGCTCCAAGTCATGTGTAGGATAATTAAGCTTGTGCTTCTTCAATTGTCGTGAGGCATAGGCTACCACTTGTCCTTCTTGCATAAGCACACATCCGAGCCCTTGTCTCGATGCATCACAATATATGTCAAATCTCTTGCTTACGTCCGGCAATACCAAAACCGGCGCTGTGGTTAGCCTTTTCTTGAGTTCCTCAAAGCTCTCTTGGCATGCTGATGTCCACTGGAACGCTTTTCCCTTCGTTAGCAACTCTGTCATAGGCTTTGCTACCTTAGAAAAATCCTTGATGAAGCGTCAGTAGTATACAGCCATCCCAAGAAAACTCCGAATATCTCTCACGTTTTGCGGTTAGTTCCACTTCAGAACATCTCCCACTTTTCCGGGATCAACCGATACTCCTTACTCGGAGATAATGTGGCCTAGGAACGATATCTCCTTTAGCCAAAATTGACACTTGTTAAACTTGGCATAAAATTGATGCGCGCGCATTTTCTGCAAGGTAAATCTCAAATGTTCTTCATGCTCCTCCTCACTTTTTGAATACACCATAATGTCGTTGACAAAAAAACACGATGAACTTATCCAAGTACTCCATGAAAACCTTGTTCATAAGGTACATGAAGTATGCGGGTGCATTTGTTAACCTAAAAGACATGACGGTATATTCATACGAACCATACCGTGTCCGAAAGGCGGTCTTGGGTATATCGGAGGGCTTAATTTTCAGCTGGAAGTATCCCGACCGAAGATCAATCTTGGAGAACACTTGGGCTCATTTCATTTGGTCGAATAGGTCTTATATACGGGGTAGAGGGTATTTGTTCTTGATTGTAACCTCGTTGAGAGACCTATAGTCCATGCACATCCTTTGGGTCCCATCCTTCTTGTCTACGAAGAGCACGGGGACTCCCCATGGTGACGAGCATGCACGTATAGAACCCTTCTCCAACTGCTCCTGAATTTGCTTCTTGAGTTCCACTAGTTCATTGGTGGGCATCCTATAGGGTCTCTTTGCTATGGGTGCAGTTCTGGGTACCAAATCAATGGCAAACTCAATGTCCCGGTCAGGTGGCATACCTGGAAGCTCTTTTGGAAACACGTCCGAGAATTCCTGAACCACTGGAATGCTGTCCAATGTTGCTCCTTCAACGTGGTTCAAACTTGCCTTATTGGTTGTTTGTTGGGCTGATTTAAACTCGATATGAATGCCGTGCTCATTTGTCAACTGCACACTCCTCTCACAACATTGGATTACTCCGTTGTGCTGGCTTAACCAATCCATCCAGAGTATTATGTCAAGCCCTTGGGAATCCAAGACAATGAGGTTGGCAAGGAAGTCTACCCCCTTATTTTAAGGCTTACTTTCGGACATACTATGTTAGTCCTCATCTCTCCACCGGGAGAATTAACTAACGTAGCACATTTTAAGTGTGGTATGGGTAGATTATGCTTGGCAACATACTTGGATGATATGAAGGAATGTGATGCTCCAGAATCAAATAAAATGGTGGCTGGGTTGGAATTAGCAAGGAACATATCAATTACGACGTCCTCAACCTGTTGTGCTTCCTCAGCAGAGACATGGTTCACATTGCCGCGAGCATAGTACTGCTGTCCACGGTTTCCTTGATTGTCCCCTCCGTTCGGTCGCGGGTTCTGCTTGGGCATGTTGCCTTGATGTCCAGGACCTCTCCTCGGGCACTGGCTCGCGAAGTGTCCTGTTTCCCCGCATGCAAAGCATGCCCTGTTGCCCATGGCAGCAGGTACGTTGGGGCGGGGGTTTTGAACAGGAGCGCCCATGTTGGGTCGGGGCACAGGAGGCAAAGGCACATGAGGTGCATGTGGAACGGGTCGTTGCTGTGGTGGCTGACTAGGGCGGTATGCAGGAGCGGTCGATCCATACTGCGGTACAGCTGGGGTCATGTACCGAGGTCGTATGTTGCTCCCTTGGGGCTGGTATGTCATCTTCCTCTTGCACTCTCGCTCGATCTCTCGGATCTTGCTTTCAACCACTATAGCCTTGTCAACCAGCTTCTGGAAGCTCGCGTAGTCATTGTTGAGGAGCTGAACCTGGATCTCATTGTTCAACCCTCTCATGAACAGGTATTGCTTCCGTTGATCCGAGTTGACATCTTCGGGGGCGTACCGGGACAGTTGCGTGAACTTGTTGAGATACTCATTCACGCTTCTCTGTCCTTGGCAGAAACCATCGAACTCCTGTCTCTTGAGCATCATTACACCAGCAGGGATGTAATGAGAGCGGAAACTCTCCTTGAACTCAGTCCAAGTGATCGTCTCTGGGTCGACATGAGTGTTGCATAGGGCATCCCACCAGTCAGCGGCAGCTCCCATGAGTTGGTGCGACGCAAAAAGAACCTTCTCTCGGTCAATGCACTGCACTTTTTCAAGCTTCTTCTCCATGGATTTCAACCAGTCGTCGGCCTCCATGGGGTCGTTAGCTTGAGCAAAGGTGGGTGGTCGAGTCCTCATGAACTCTCCCAGTCTGTTATGAGCCGGCGGTGGTGGTGGCGGTGGTGCCTGAACAGGGTTGTTGTTGTTGGTCTACAACTGACCCAAAGTTTGGATCATGGTTTGCATAAGTTGATTCTGCATGGCCATCAACAGTTCCAGGTTGTTCTCACCAGCTCCGGTGTTAACAGGAACTTCATCGTGGCCATCCTCTTGGTTGCCACGGATGTTCCTTCCTTGGTGGCCGGCGTTTCCTCTCACCATCTGTGAGAGAGAACGAAATAGAATAGAGGTTAGAACATTAGATGGATCCCCCTAACTATATGCATCAAGGTGGATTGGACTATATGTATTGGCCCATATGAGGATGTGAACAAGTGCCGAGGCATCTCACACCTACTTTCTACTTATGTGTGGGTACGGACAACGCTTGAGACGTCCCACAACTCACACTCAACGCACAATCACAACAATCATCACAAGGGCTCACACAACTCCTATTCAAGGCTTTATTCAATGGGGGTCCTATATGGCTTAGGGTGATGCCAATCTGTGATTCAACTACGGCTTCTCCTAGGTTTGTATCCTATATCAAGGTAGTTCCAATGCCAATCTATGCATCCTAGGTTTGCATCCTATGGTCAGCGTGGCTCAGCTACCAAATCGGTGACTAGGCACGGCAGAATCTGTGACCTATCTAGGTTGTGTGATCTTCGATTAACCGGTGGCAGGTTGATACCAATCTGTGCCTGATACGAACTTGTGACTTTTATCTAGTCTTGTGTCCTACCATCAACCATGGCAGGTTGATACTAATCTGGGGTTTCTATCTATGCGTGTGACCTACTGTCAACCCGTGGCTCTGATACCAGTCAGTGACGCCCTCAATTTCATGGAAAAACCACGGAACCGAGAACTGATGCATATGTGTACCCAGGATGTTCATCACACATATACACATCATCCACAAACTGAATTTTAGAATATATAACCACGAATAACAGAGTTTATTACAATGTTTCATGAGTCTTGGACTCATGCTAACAACGGAAGTCTTAATCTAACAACAGAAGTTTTCTAACTAATGCGGAAGCAATCTAAGCAGCAGCAGCAGCTCCATCTCTGCTCCATTCCCCACAGGCAAGGTTGAGGACAGATTACACGCCTAATGCTCCACCTGGTCTTCATAGTAATCTTCTTCTGTTACTGATGACGAAATAATAATGCAAGTTTTAATACAATGATGTACTAAGCAAGTGCGGAAAATATGATATGTAGCTCGCAACAAGTTAAGTATTAAAAGGCTCATTGCAGAAAGCAAAGTTATTTATCAAAACCACGATAAAACAGCAACTTAACTTTAAGTGATCGTAATCCCAACATGTATTAAAATACCAATCATACATCCATTATGTTCATTACTTTCCATGTCCAACCAGACATTAATCAACTTCATTCTTGCTCACGAATACCTTCTCGTATTCGCTACCATCTCACGAATACCATCTCGTATTCGCTACCATTTTATCTCATAAACAATTCCGTCTCACACCGAGACCAATCTCGTTGCCACGACTCAACGGTCATGTAACCAAATCTTATTACCCGCACTCAACAGTTCCGAAAACCAAAACCAAACCATAAAAAAACCTTCCAAAACCATCCCAAAATAACCATCCAACTAATCATGGAAGTTGGCCAGGTGCTCGTGACCGTAAGCTCGGCTATCATGATAGTTTTATACTCTGCAGTGTTTCCACCTCTTTACCCACAAGTTTGTGATTTCGTCACCCGTCGGCGACTGCAGAACCTCCATTATACCAGTACACAACCGTCGGTGTATGGCCAAGAGATCACAAAATAGCATTTAGAAAGGGGTTACTAGATGTATGGACTCACTAAGGTTTCACCGGCAGGCTAGAATCTCCAATTCTCCCACCCACGGGCCCCCTCTTGTGCCATGCAGTTCCCAGGGCAGTCCTCACTCGACTCCCATTCCCTGCGTCTTCCACGGTCCATAATAAATTAGTAACTTACCTAATTACTCATCTAAGCCGCACCCATACTTGGCCTTGTGGTGGCACTATTATCCTGGCATGGCTCACATGAACCGATCCTTAGATCTACGGCAAGTAACCACCATCTCATTCTACCTCATTCACAAATCCAGGCTTGCCTAGATCTCCCTCCGATTCACATTCATTAACAATATCAGTTTCTCATTATTCATACGAGTGCAGTTAGCTAGACACATCTATCTCGCTTCCCGTATCCCATGGACTCAGCGAAGCATAAAAGCAAAAACCATACCTGACTCATAAACTTCCCTAGCGACAAGGGTGGTTTAACCAAAACTATTAAACTTCTATAAAAGGGTTTCCCATCAATTTGACTCAGCACACACACCTTTTCGCAAACAAAACAGTTTTCCAAAATATGGGATCAATATGGTCAAGAAGCACTTGCCTTGTTATTGCGGTTCCGGTTGCTCAAACTCTTGCTGTTGTAGTCCGTCGTAGGTAGCTCCCTGAGCTTGTCCTTCTATACACGATCATGCACATACAAGATTCATAGCAATCAACCATCATGCACAAACTCTACTTTAAGATGCAATGATGCATATGCATGTTAATCCTATGATGCAGTTTAGTTTGTGCTTGTTCTTGCATGGCTTGCATGTGTTTTACGATGAACAGAGGTGTATAGATCAATATGGATGTGGCTATGATCTTGACTTTAGATCAAACCGATCAACTCGTGATCTGTCCATGAAAAAGCTTCTGTTCGAAAGGATCGAAGAAAAGATGCAAAGAAAATCGCGATGATGTCGTAAGGTGGTATTGGATACCTACCTTACTCTCTTCGGCTCCTTCCTCAAAGCAATGGCAGCAAAACAGATCGTCGGTTCTCCTCCGGCGATGGCAATCATCTCTGGGCTCGTCAGCGATCTGTCTGGTGGTCAAACTCGACGAAGGGGTTTAGCTTGGCGAGTTTGTGGGCTAGGGCTTCTATGTTGTCGGCTTAGAGAAGATGTTACGATCAAGGGGTTGTTTTAGGTTCTATTTATAACCGAGAAACGAAGATTCCTATTCTGATCGGAATTCGAATAAGAGTCCTATTCAAATTGTTTTTGGATCTTAACAACTTATCTTTAGTTGATTTGGTGCGGTAGCAACGTGGAATTCGTGTCAGTTTCCTCCCGTACCGGTATTCCCACGCGTACAGAAGAAGAACCGCTTCAAATCTTGTCACCTTCGCGGTGATGAGCTCCGGAAGCCCCATGTGTCCTGCGGGAACCTGGGCTCCCTTTTCCGCAGAGACGAGCTCTGGTTGTGCCTCGTGTC
Source organism: Neostapfia colusana (assembly GCA_030760725.1). Taxonomy (NCBI): domain Eukaryota; kingdom Viridiplantae; phylum Streptophyta; class Magnoliopsida; order Poales; family Poaceae; genus Neostapfia; species Neostapfia colusana. Next base: position 28,573,696 of record JASWHV010000005.1, on the reverse strand, counting down.
AGGCGGGCGAGACCTCCCTCTTACTCAGAGGTGAGCTCCGCGCGCGCCATTTGTCTTGGCGGGCGGGAACCTCCCCTCTTTCCAGAGGCGAGCTCCGCGAATGCCACGTGTCAATTCCAGACCTCCCATCTCTTCGGAGGTGAGCTCCGATAGTGCCACGTGTCCTAACAGCGTTAGACTTCCTTTCTCCTCAGAGACGAGCTCCGAGGTTGACACGTGTCTGTCAGCATCGGACCTCCCGGAGATGAGCTCCGGAGGTGACACGTGTCCGGTAGTGTCGGACCTCCCGGAGGTGAGATGTGTCCCATAGTATCGGACCTCCCGGAGTTGAGCTCCGGAGGTGACACGTGTCCAGTAGGACCGGACCTCTCGGAGGTGTGCTCCGGAGAGCGACACATGTCCCGCGGGTCGGACCTCCTGGTGAAGAGCTCCGAGAGCGACACGTGTCCCGCGTGACTGGACCTTTCTTTTCCGTAATGAATAGCTTCGGGGCAAACACATGTCCTGCAGGACTGGCCTCGCTCCTTCCACAGAGGCTAACTCCTGGGGCAACACGTGTCCCACGAGGTCGGACCTCGCCCTTGTTCACAGAGACGAGCCCCGAGCCTGCCACGTAGCCAGTTTGGCGGCGGACCTCTCCCCCTCTGCAGGGATGAGCTCCGGACGTGCAACGTGGCTATCGGCCACGGAAATTTTCTATAGCGCTCCTCGACGAACTAGAATTGGCTCTTTTTGGCTATCTTTTTTATTTTTTCTCAGTTTCATCTTTAAAATGTTTTTTCTATATAAAATATGAATACATGCAGAAATCCAAAAATGAGGGTGTCACAAATCTACCCCCCTTACATTGAATCTCGCCCTCGAGATTTGCTAGTAGAGAATAGATGAGGGAATTCTGCCTTGATGTCTTCTTCACGGTCCCATGTGGCTTCAGCTTCTGTGTGATGGCTCCATTGTACCTTGCACCGTCGGATCCCTTTGTTCCTCGTGACCCTTTACTTCACGTCCAAAATTCAGACAGGGTGCTCTGCATAGGGCAGATCCTCTTGAAGTTCAAGCTCATCCATTGGTACATGCTCTTCCGGCACTCTCAAGCACTTCTTGAGCTGGGATACATGAAACATGTCATGTACGTCGGAGAGGTGCGTTGGGAGCTCTAGTTGATAGGCTACTTCTCCTCGCTTGTCCAAAATCTTAAATGGCCCGATATAGCGAGGTGCTAACTTGCCTTTGACGTTGAAACGTCGTTGGCCTCGGATAGGCGATACCTTAAGGTATACAAAGTCTCCTACTTTGAAAGTCAACTTCCTTCGCCTATTGTCCGCATAGCCTTTCCGTCGTGACTGAGCAGCCTTCAAGTTCTCCCATATGGTTTGGACTTGCTTTTCAGCCTCTTCTAGCACTTCGGGTCCAAACACTTGGTTCTCTCCGGTCTCGTTCCAAAACAACGGTGTTCTACACCGTCTACCGTACAATGCTTCGAAAGGTGACATCTTCAAGCTGGCTTGATAGCTGTTGTTATAGGAGAATTCGGCATACGACAAGCTCCTATCCCAACTACGCCCATGTTTTAAGACGCAAGCTCTCAACATGTCCCCCAAAATTCGGTTTGTCCTTTCGGTTTGTCCATCGGTCTGCGGGTGGTAGGCGGAGCTAAAATCAAGTCGTGTACCCATAGCCTCATGCAGCTTCCTGCAGAACCTAGAGATAAACTGAGAACCTCGATCTGAGACTATCCTCATACAGCTCGGCTAGTTGTGCAATGTTGTACACGGTGTTTACAGGAAGAAAATGAACGGTTTTCGTCAATCGGTCCACGATAACTTAGATTGAGTTGTAACCCAATCGAGTACGTGGTAATTCGACGATGAAATCCATACTGATGTCCTCCCACTTCCACTCGGGTACCTTCAAGGGTTGCAACAGTCCAGCGGGTCTTTGATGTTCGACCTTCACCCGTTGGCATGTGTCGCATAGGGAAACATACTCGGCTATGTCTCTTTTCATACCATCCCACCAACAACAAGTCTTCAGATCCTTGTACATCTTGGTACTTCCGGGATGTATGGAATAAAATGAGTCATGTGCCTCCTTTAATATCGTGTCGCGGATGTGCTTCACGTTAGCCACACAAATCCTTTTTCCTAGCCAAAGTGTACCCTTTTCGTCTTCCTTGAAGTCCTTCTCTATTCCTTGTTGGATCCATTCCTTGGTCTCCTTGATCTCCTCATCCGTAGCTTGGCCATCCTTTATCTCTTGTTCCAATGATGAGTGGAGTTCCATCACTTCTATCTTGTTCAAGAACCCGAGATGTAACCGTTCAAACTCCTTTCGTAGCTCGGGTGGTAGCTCCGGAACGGTAAGTTGGTGACATGCTCCCTTTCGGCTCAATGCATCGGCTACCACATTGGCCTTTCTGGGGTGATAGTTGATCCCAACATCATAGTCCTTGATAAGCTCCAACCATCGATGTTGCCTCAAATTCAAATCCTTTTGGGTGAATATGTACCTGAGGCTTTTATGATCATCACATCGATGACCAAGGATATAATGTCTTCAAATCTTCAATGCATGCACCACGACTGCTAGCTCCAAGTCAAGTGTTGGGTAATTAAGCTTGTGCTTCTTTAATTTTCGTGAGGCATAGGCTACCACTTGTCCTTCTTGCATGACCACGCATCCGAACCCTTGTCTTGATGCGTCACAATATATGTCAAAGCTCTTGCTTACGTCCGGTAATACTAGAACCGGTGCTGTGGTTAGCCTTTTCTTGAGCTCCTCAAAGCTTTCTTGGCACGCTCGGTGTCCATTGGAAGGCTTTTCCCTTCGTTAGTAACTCCGTCATAGGCTTTGCTATCTTAGAGAAGTCCTTGATGAACCGGCGGTAGTATCCAGCCATCCCAAGAAAACTCCAAATATCCCTCACGTTTTGCGGTTGGTTCCACTTCAGGACATCTCCCACTTTTCCGGGATCAACCGATACTCCTTCTTCGGAGATGATGTGGCCTAGGAACGATATCTCCTTTAGCCAGAATTGACATTTACTGAACTTGGCATACAATTGATGCTCTCGGAGCTTCGGTAATGTCAATCTCAAATGTTCTTCATGTTCCTCCTCACTTTTCGAATACACCATGATGTCGTCAATGAAAACCACGAAGAACTTATCCAAGTACTCCATGAAGACCTTGTTCATGAGGTACATGAAGTATGCATGTGCGTTCGTTAACCCAAAAGACTTAACGGTATATTCATACGAACCATACCGTATCCAAAAGGCAGTCTTGGATATATCGGAGGGCTTAATCTTCAGTTAGAAGTATCCTGAACGAAGATCAATCTTGGAGAACACTCGGGATCCCTTCATTTGGTCGAACAGATCCTCTATACGGGGCAGAGGGTACTTGTTCTTGATCGTCACCTCATTGAGAGACCTATAGTCCACGAACATCCTTTGGGTTCCATCCTTCTTGTCTACGAAGAGCACAGGGGATCCCCATGGTGACGAGCTTGGACGTATAAAACCCTTCTCCAGCTGCTCCTGAATTTGCTTCTTAAGCTCCACTAGTTCGTTGACGGGCATCCTATATGGTCTCTTTGCTATAGGTGCAGTTCCGGGTACCAAGTCAATGGAAAACTCAATGTCCCGGTCAGATGGCATACCTGGGAGTTCTTCTGGGAACACGTCCGAGGATTCTTTGAACCACCAGAATGCTGTCCAATGTTGCTCCTTCAACATGGTTCAACGTGGCCTTCTCGGTTGTTGGCTGGGCTGACTCAAACTCGATACGGGTTCCGTGCTTGTTTGTCAACTGCACGCTCCTCTCAGCACAATGGATTACTCCGTTGTGCTTTCTTAACCAATCCATTCCGAGTATTATGTCAAGCCCTTGGGAATCCAAGACAATGAGGTTTGCAAGGAAGTCTACCCCCCTTATTTTAAGGTTTACTTTCTGACATACTATATTAGTCCTCATCTCTCCACCGGGAGAATTAACCAACATAGTATATTTCAAGTGTGATATGGGTAGATTATACTTGACAACATACTTGGATGATATGAAGGAATGCGATGCTCCGGAATCAAATAAGATGGTGGCTGGGTTGGAGTTGGCAAGGAACATACCAATCACGACGTCTTCCGCCTGTTGCGCTTCCTCAGCAGAGACATTGTTCACGTTGCCGCGAGCGTAGTTCTGCTGTCCACGGTTTCTTTGATACGCTCCTCCATTCGGCCGTGGGTTCTGCTTGGGGACGTTTCCTTGCTGTCCACGACCTCTCCTCGGGCACTGGCTCGCGAAGTGTCCTGTTTCTCCGCATGCAAAGCATGCCTTGTTGCCCATGACAGAAGGTACGTTGGGGCGGGGGTTTTGAACAGGAGCACCCATGTTGGGTCAGGGCGCTGGAGGCAAAGGCACACGAGGTGCTTATGCAACGGGTCGTTGCTGTGGTGGCTGATTAGTGCAGTATGCAGGAGCGGTCGATCCATACTGCGGTGCAGCTGGGGGCATGTACCGAGGGCGTACGTTGCTCCCTTGTGGCTAGTATGGCATCTTCCTTTTGCCCTCTTGCTCGATCTCTCGGATCTTGCTCTCAACCACTATAGCCTTGTCAACCAGCTTCTAGAAGTTAGCATAGTCATTGTTGAGGAGCTGAACTTGGGTCTCATTGTTCAACCCCCTCATGAACAGGTACTGCTTCCTTTGGTCCCAGTTGACATCTTCGGGGGCATATCGTGATAGCTGCGTGAACTTGTTGAGGTACTCATTCACGCTTTTCGTGCCCTGGTGAAGACCTTCGAATTCCTGCTTTTTGAGCATCATGATACCAGCAGGGATGTAATGAGACCGGAAGCTCTCCTTGAACTCATCCCAAGTGATATTCTCTGGGTTGTCATGAGCGTTACAAAGGGCATCCCACCAGTCGGCGGCTGCTCCCATGAGTTCGTGCGATGCGAAGAGAACTCTCTCTCGGTCATTGCACTGAACTATGGCAAGCTTCTTCTCCATGGATTTCAACCAATCGTCGGCCTCCATGGGGTCATTAGCTTGAGCAAAATTGGGTGGTCGAGTCCTCATGAACTCTCCCAATCGGTTGTGAGCCGGTGGTGGTGGTGGTGCAGGAACGGGGTTGTTGTTGTTGGCCTGCAGCTGACCCAAAGTTTGGATCATGGTTTGCATAAGCTGATTCTGCATGGCCATCAACCGCTCCAGGTTGTTTTCACCAGCTCCGCAGTTAACAGGAACTTCATCGTGGCCATCCTCTTGGTTGCCACGGACGTTCCTTCCTTGGCGGCCGGCGTTTCCTCTCACCATCTGTGAGAGAGAATGGAATAGAATAGAGGTTAGAAGTTTAGATAGATCCCCCTATCTATATGCATCAAGGTGGATGGACTATATATATTAGCCCATATGAGGATGTGAACAAGTGCTAAGGCATCTTTAACACCCCAAAATCTGCTAAAGAGGGGAATTTAAAAATTTTTGGACGTAATGCATGTGATAAAGCAATTCAAATTCAAACTAGAATTCAAATTCAAATAAGAAGAGAAAAAGAAAAGGAAAAGGAAAAAAAAGAAAATGGCCAGTGGGCCGAAACCTGCTCTGTCGGCCCAAGACCCCCGCGCCAGCCCAAACCAGCGCCCCCCTCTCTCCCTCTCACTGACACGCAGGGCCCGTGTGTCATCCCTCTCCTCCCACGCGCCTAACCGACCCCGGACTCTCTCGCGCCCGATCAAAACCAACCCCAGAACCCACGCTCCCAGCCCCGATTTCCGGTCCCGGACGCCCCCAACATGATCTCAACAGACCGCCGCCCTCCCTCGTCTATTTAAACGCTGAAATCCGCACCTTTTTCCTCCCCGATCAGCCGTTTTTCTCTCCGGTGAGAACCGAAACTTCTACCGCCGATTTCCTTCGATCCTTGCTCAAATTCCCTGACCTAACGTGCTGATCACGTTCCACCGCCGCCGGGGAGCCCTGCAGGTGAAGGAAACGACGTGTCTTGCGCCCCAACGGCCACCCCGACGTGCACCGAAGACCATCGCCGTTGAAGCTCGCCGCCGACCGACTTCCAGGGCCTCCGAGTGCAGGAAAACCCCTCGGTGAGCATCCCCTAACCCTCCGCAGCCGATCCGTGCAAAAAGATGCGAGTTCTAGCGTGTAGCGGCAAAAACCGAGGCTGCGCCGGCGAGATCGCCACCCACGCGCCGCGCGCGGGCTGGCTCCGGCCACAGCGACGTGGCCCCTTGAGGGCCGTCTATTTTAAATCGCACGGTAGAAATAAAACCGACGCGTACCGTTTCGGCGATCTAATCTGAGCCGTCTGTTTTAAATTGGACGGTCCACGTCGGCCCCGCATTATAAAGACCGGGATTCTTACGCGCTACCCCCTGGGCATCTCGGAAAACATGAGCTAGCCCCGGAAACTTCGATCTAGCCCCTGGACGTTCAGAAATTCATGTAAATTCATTTAAAAATCAGTTTTAGCCCCTGGACTTAATAAAAATTAGGAAAAACCCCTCTTTTATGTGTAACTAGGCCCCTGAAAATTCAGGAAATAGTAAATTAAACCGTGTAGTAGAATGGATTTGCCTTTTTGACCCTATAGGATATTAAATTCAGAAATTTGAATATGTGACTAGGATTTAAATTTAAAAGGTAAGGCAAACACATGTGCAAATTCAAATTTAAACTCTCCTAGCACTTGAAAAACTTTAGAATGAGTTAAAAATAGATTTTAGGCTGAAACGAAATCTGCCTAAGTGTTGCTCAATTTTATTATCTCTAGAGACACATTTTAGGCTAGGAAATAATTCTAAAACTAGTAAAATAAATTTAAATTGTTTCACACCAGAGAGGAAGTTCAAAAATATTTTATTGAACATATCAGATCAGAACCTATTCTGTTTAAATGATATGACTAACTATTTTAATAGTAAAGTTCACTTTTAGGTATAGAAATTAAACCTGAAAATATAGGAAAATAAGTATGCATGATTTGAAGATGTTAAATCAGGTCTTCTCAAGAACTTCAAATTAAGATTTTGTAGAAGATCTAAAACCTATTTGGAGTAGGAAACTTTCTTTCATGCAAACTTTGTGGCTTAGAAGTGTATTAATTAAATATGAAGAACTTGTTCAAATTGGAAATTCATATATTGTGTGCAAATAGAAATCTGAATACAAAAGTTAGAAATAATATATATATGTTTAAAAGTGCATGTAGGCCTAAAATCAACACATCTAGGGTAACCACAACACTTAGAAATGTGAATGACTTTCATATGTATGTATGTATGGTTTGCATGAGTGAAAGTGTGAACAATGGCTTATGGATTGTTGTTTTCTTTTGCTATGTGTATTGGCATGAGTAGAACCTGCCCCAGAGCAAGTTCTCCCCTTCCAAGACCAAGACTTTCCATTCCCAGAGCAGCAGGAAGAAGGCAAGTGTCCATGACCACTTTGATCCTATGCTAGGATGTGTAGATAGAATTATTTACATTGTCAATTGAAATATGAAACCCATGCTAGGAAGTTTCCCTATAATTGCATTATCTTGTTTCCTTGTATCTTGGGTTGGGATTTGTTTTATTATGTCATTCATTCATAATACTTATGCTTAGCCATGCTTAGAATGGGATAAGTGGAATATGAGATCATTAACTTGTTTACCTTACTCTTGAATGAGACATTATGAGTTATGTAGAGGTAGGGATCGAGGCAAGTTGGATGATTTGGTTGGTGATGGGTGCATGAGATTCGGGTTTGTGTTTAGTACTTGCCTGGATCCTAAGGACCGGTTCATGGAGCATGTAACCTGGCTTTACAGTGCCAACCACATGCTGAGATGGGGCAGCTTGGCCAATTAATTAGGTGTATCCCCTGCGTAGTATAGGTGTTTTGGATGGTGCGGGGAATAGGTGTCAGCTGGACTACCATATGAACCGCAAGGCTCAAGAGGGGGCCACTGCAGCGGGGTTGGAGCCCCTTGTATGCTGTTAGGGGTGAAACCTCGGTGGGCCCATGCTCGTCGGGAATCCCTTTGTAAAGGCTTCGTAGTGATCTCCTGGCTACACACCTAGGAAGTGTGAACGTGGTTCGCGGCCACTGGCATAATGGAGGTTCTTTTAGTCCACCCGGCAACAGGGGATGAAATCACTACATGTGGGTACAGTGGTGCAAACTCTGTCGAGTCAAAACTGTCATGACAGCCGTGCTCACGGTCAAGAGTGGCTTGGACTTATTCATGATTAGAGGATGTTGGATTGGGAAGTTGAGGATGTTGAGCGGGAAGCTTAACATTTGAGATGAGACTATGTTTACTTGATTTTGATGATGGTTCGGGAGATTGGGACCATTTCACCTATGTAGTAATGTAGGTGCTTAATAAGATAAGGTGATAGGTAATAATTGCCTAGTGCTTCAATCCTGAGTTCAACCTCTCCTTGCTCTAGCCATGCATGACGTAACTTTCCCACACTTGCTGAGTATCCACGGTACTCAAACTTGCGTTTCTGTTGGTTTATATTGCTGCTCAGGTCAAGAGAATGATGTGGTGTTTAATGACCAAGACTTTGGTCCCGAGGAAGGATTCTAGGTTCACGGAGTCCCCCGGGCAACGCCTGTGATGGAGCCCACAAGATTTATATTCCGCTGCTGCTTTATTTACATGTTATGAACATTTTATCATCCATCGAGACGTATGCTATGTAAGACTTATTTATATTCGAACACTTGGCTTGTAATAAATGATGCTTCACTATTTGTCATCACATGTATGAGAGAATGATCCTGGCATACATGTGATATTCACTCGATTGTTCTTCGGAGAAACAGGGTGTGACAGAAGTGGTATCAGAGCCAAGGTTGCCCGTAGGAACGTGGACCTAGGTAGAAATGGACATATTTAAGGACCTTATTTTCTTAAAAACTATTTTACAAAGGTGTGGGTTGAAAGTGTTATTTAATGAGGTCACTTTATTCACCTTGTCCCAACTTTTATTCAAAATGCAATCTTTATTAAATTCTTATCTAACTTAATTTTAAATGCTTTATGTTTTAGATGGTTCGCATGATCCGCACCGCCCGCAAGTCCACCGGAGGGAGAGTTCCTGTAGTTGCCCTTGCCTTGAGAGAGGAGAACCGTCCGGTGATGTACCACTCCTACGGGTCGGCAGTAGGAGGCTTGTTGCGCCGTCTTCGGCGTATGCTCACGCCGCCAGCAATGTGGGGCAAACTGATCATACACTACAGCTCCACCAGGACTATCCGTGAGAAGCGGGAAGAATGGAGCTCAGAGATGAGAATTATCCATGAAAATCAGCTGCTCAAGATCCATCGCTCCCCAGCTTGTCAGGCGACTCAGGCCGATGCTGAGAAGGATGTCACCTGGGAGGCCATCACCTGCCAGAGTTACATCAACCGTCGCCACCTGGACAGGACTGAGTACATGTATGTCCTCCAGCGTGAGAGTGGCACCACAGAGTACAAGTACCCGCCAGTGCAGCAGGGGACTTCCCATGAGCACATGGACCTGTGCTTGGAGGATGCTCCTATGCTCAGCACTCGACTGCAGGAGTGCCAGCAGGAGCTTCAGGATGTTCGTGACACCCTGAAGGAGACTGAGGCGTTGCTTCGTGCCAGCTTGAGGGCGAGAGAAAAAAGAGATGGGAATGAACTGTGTGTCACCATGAATGACACGTGGACTCCTGACTCCCCAGACCGCCGGGCGAGCAGGCGTCGCCGCACTTCTCCAACAGCAGCTTCCCCACCCACAGCGAAATCAGAGGGCAGCCGCAATAATGAGGAAGACCCCGAAGAGCCAGCTCAGTGATACGAGTCGTTTAGAGTCATTTCCCTTATTTCAGCAGGTTATCGAGTAGTCGAGTCAATACCTTAGTTATTTGTGTGTTAATGTTTGGTGTGTGACGTGAGTTGTGGAAGGCATGCTCATTTGTCCACAACCTCGTCTTTAGGTTGTTTTGCTTTGATGTGTGAACCCCAATGAATTAAGAGTGCATTTATTTTCGCGTGAGACGTGACTCCCAAAAATCTACGTGAAACCCTTAGAAAATGTTTAATATATTAAGGCCTCAAAAGTTTAAGTTTAAACAAGCAATTTGGGAAGTTAATACATAATGCTTTAAGTTAACATTTGGTTGATCATGATAGATGGCTGGAAGAGGAAAGGGTCGTGGTGCCAACTCCACCAACAACAACGATGAGGCCGGCAACCATCATCTTTCTGGAGGACAAGAAAGGGGTGGTCGCCATGAAGGAGCTGATCCTATCCACCAGATGCTTGAAAATCAGAATCAGCTCATCCAGAGACTAACTCAAGTGGTGGCCAACTTGCACCAAGCTCCACCCCCACAAGCTGCACCACGCCAACCAAGGTTGAGTGAGTTTCTAGGGACTCAACCTCCAAAGTTTGCAAGTGCTACTGAACGTCTGGAGGCAGATGACTGGCTAAAGACCATTGAGAGCAAGATGAGGATCATACAATGCCAAGGATATGAGAGGGTGCTGTTTGCCTGACCTGCTGCTGATTGGTGGACCGCTTATGTGGCAGCCCATCATGACCCCGAGAACATCACTTGGGAAGAGTTCAAGTGCAGTTTCCGCAACCATTACATACCAAGGGGTGAACTCAAAAACAAGAGAAAGGAGTTCTTGGGACTGCAGCAAGGAAACATGACTGTGAGGGAATACCTCACTAAGTTCACCCAACTATCCCGTTATGCACCACGGGACATCGAAACTGATGAGCAAAAACAGGATTGTTTTGTGGAAGGACTTACTATGGAAATGCAGTGTGCAATGTCCTCCAACAAGTATGAAAGCTTCCAAAATAAGGTAGACAGAGCATTTGTCGTGGAGAGGAAGCTGAAGGCCTTGGAAAATGAAAACAAGAGGAAGGCGGGATGGTCACACCAAGCCTCAGGTAGCAACACACGCCCACGTCTGATGCAGCAACCCGCAAGGCAAACGAGCCGTACTGTGGTACCCTACTCAGCACCCAGAGGGTACAACCCGAATTTCAGGCCTCCGTCAGCACCAGCACAGCCGCAGCGTCAGTTTGTACAGCAGCCTCGCCCCACATATCAACCTCGACCAGAAGGACAAGGACCACCGAACCAACCCCAAGACAACAAAGGCCAGGCACCTAAAGTTGGGGTACAATGCTTCAACTGTGGTGAAGTGGGGCACTACGGCCATAAGTGCCCAAAGAAGAAGCGCATGCAGCCACAACAGCAGAATGTGATGCGAGGACGGGTGAACCACGTGACCATGGAGGAAGCGCAAGAGGCACCTGATGTGGTAATTGGTAAGTTTCCTGCCAATTTAAACATTGCAACCCTGTTGTTCGATTCTGGTGCTACCCACTCGTTATTGCTCAAGGGTTTGTTAAGAAGCATGATCTAGCAACAACACAAATGAACCATATGCTAGCAGTGAACTCTCCAGAAGGAGAAATAAGGACAAGACAAGTGTGTCCCAAGGTGAATCTAGACATTAATGGGGTAGTATTTACTGCAAACCTCATAGTGATAGACTCACAAGGGATAGATATTATTTTGGGTATGGATTGGTTGACCAAACATAAAGGAATCATCCATTGTTCGACAAGAACGGTAGAACTAACTCACCCTAGTCGCACAAGAGTGAAGTTCATAACTGTACAAGAACCTAGGAGGGACCTTAAACTCAATCACGTTGAGGTGGAAGTGGAAGAGATCAGGATTTTCCGGGAATATCCAGACGTTTTACTAGAGGAGTTGCCAGGTATGCCCCCCGATCGTAAAGTAGAATTCGGGATTGAACTAGTGCCTGGAACCGCCCCGATATACAAGAGGCCTTATCGGATGGACTCCAAACAGCTGGAAGAACTCAAGGAACTTTTACGAGAATCGACAGAGAAGGGGTACATTCGTCCTAGTTCCTCACCATGGGGAGCTCCAGTGATATTTGTGCCCAAAAAGGACGGGACCCAAAGGTTATGCGTAGACTACCGTGCGTTGAACGAAGTAACCATTAAGAACAAGTACCTGTTGCCCCGCATTGAAGACTTATTTGATCAGTTGAGGGGAGCTTGTGTGTTCTCAAGAATTGATCTCAGGTCGGGATACCACCAAATTAAGATAAGGCAAACCGACATTCCAAAGACAGCTTTCGTATCTCGGTACGGGCTGTATGAATACACCGTCATGCCTTTCGGGCTAACTAATGCCCCGGCATACTTCATGTATCTCATGAACAAGGTATTCATGGAATATTTGGACAAATATGTGGTGGTTTTCATTTATGACATTCTCGTCTTCTCCAAAGATGAAGAAGAACATGAGGGACATTTAATGTTGGTGTTGCAAAAGCTGAGAGAACACCAACTATATGCCAAGTTGAGCAAGTGTGAGTTTTGGTCGAAGAGAGTTCTCTTCTTAGGACATATAATCTCGGAGGGAGGAATCTCCGTAGATCCCGCCAAGATCGAGGATGTGCAGAAGTGGAAGACCCCTGAAAATGTCAGGGAAGTTCAAAGCTTCTTAGGATTGGCTGGGTATTATCGACAGTTTATCGAGGGTTTCTCAAAGATTTTCGAGACCCCTCACCAAATTGTTAGAGAAGGGAATCACATTCACATGGACACCGCAGTGTGAGACGAGTTTTCAAGAACTGAAGAAAAGATTGACAACATCCCCAGTGCTAGTTATGCCAGATATGCAGAAGAATTTTTAGGTGTACTGCGATGCCTCTGGACACGGGTTGGGATGTGTTCTCATGCAAGAGTGGCATGTCGTGGCGTATGCGTCCCGGCAGCTCCGAAAACACAAGAAGAACTATCCTACACATGACCTACAGCTAGCTGCGGTGGTACACGCTTTGAAGATTTGGCGGCATTACTTGATGGGGAAGAGGACAGAGATATATACGGATCATAAGAGCTTAAAGTATATTTTCACACAGCCAGATCTCAACCTCAGACAAAGGAGATGGTTAGAGCTAATCAACGACTTTGATGTGGGCATCAACTAACATCATGGGAAAGCGAACGTCGTAGCGGATGCTTTAAGCCGGAAAGTGCAGGTCCACATGTTGGGTTCGAAGGACATGCCTAAAGAATTGAAGGAAGAGATTGCAAAACTCAATCTATGTCTGGTGAATAGTGGTGAGGCCATCACAATGGAAGTGGACTCCACATTAGAGCAAGACATACGCAACGGTCAGAAGAATGACGAGAAGATACAAGAGATTAGAGAACTCATCAAAGAAAATAAAGCCCCTGGGTTCAGAGAGGATGAACAAGGTACGGTGTGGCATGGGAAAAGAATCTGTGTGCTTGAGGTGAAGGAGATCCGTGGATTGATTTTGAAAGAGGCTCATGATTCCGACTATTCCATTCATCCTGGGAGTACGAAGATGTATCAGGACCTCAAGAGCAGATATTGGTGGTATGGCATGAAGCGAGATGTCGCGGAACATGTTGCCCTATGTGACACATGTCAGCTGGTGAAAGCAGAACATCAACGACCCGCGGGACTATTGCAACCACTCAAAGTGCCTGAATTGAAATGGGAAGAAATAGGTATGGGCTTCATAGTGGGACTATCCAGGACCCAATCGGGATATGATTCGATATGGGTCATCATTTACAGACTAACCAAGGTAGCTCATTTCATCCCCGTGAAAGAAAACTACAGCAGATCCAAATTGGCGGAATTGTACATGTCAAGAATTGTGTGTTTCCATGGAGTGCAAAGAAGATAGTGTCGGATCGAGTGACACAGTTCACCTCATGGTTCTGGCAGAAGTTACATGAAACCAAGGGAACTCATCTGAATTTTAGTTCTGCCTATCACCCCCAGACTGACGGGCAGACGGAAAGAACCAATCAGATCCTTGAGGATATGCTAAGAGAGTGTGCGCTTAAGAACAATAGGAGTTGTGATAAGAACATGCGGAGTTCTGCTATAACAACAGCTATCAGGCTAGTATGAAGATGTCACCATTTGAGGATTTGTATGGGAGGAAGTGCAGAACTCCACTATTTTGGAACCAAACAGGGGAAAGTAAAGTGTTTGGGCCCGAGGTACTAAAAGAAGCCGAGGCGAAAGTGAGGGAAATCCGCAACAACTTGAGGATAGCACAGACACGACAAAAGAGCTATGCCGATGTACGCAGAAGAGAGCTCGTTTTCAACATGGGGGACTATGTTTATGATATGCCCACGCCGACCACACCATCAAGTATACCGACTACATCAAGCAAGATGGAACAATCAACAAGTCAAGCTGCACCAGCTCATGTCCTCGATGGACCAATTACTCGTAGCCGAGCTAAACAGCTACAACAAGAGGTGCACGCGCTACTTTGTGAAATTCCATTTATTAATGAGAATTATATACTTCCTAAATCGTACATGTTTCTATTACTCAGATTCACCAAGGAGGATGACAAGGACACGCCGAGACTGAACCGGAGAGGAGAACTACGTCGAACCAGTTCGGCCTGGCAGAACTGCCATGAAGAAACAGTCATATGTCTTGATTCATAGAAGCTGTGAAGGTCCATGAGTACTTGTTGGAAAGGTGTTGAAGTCAACTTTCTAATGCCACTAAGTGCCGAGTGCTTTAGAGCTCCCAGCTTTGCAGCCGAGTGCTTTTGGTGCAGACTGTTCAAAAGATCAATAGTCAGCCTGATATCCAAGTTTCCATGAGAAACTCTATCACTCTACAATATTTCGTGAAGCATGCTACACATGGTGCGAAATGTTATCGAATTAGATTTCCAACGCATCTGGTCCCATGTCTTTTGGATGTCCCTAGGTGGAGTTATGATTAAAACATTGAAGACCACTCAAAAGGCCAGAAGACATGCGGGAAATTGATGACACTGCATGAATGATCAAGCCAGTTGGCCTTCCACCTTCCCACGTGGCTTTTTCAGTTCACATCTATTTTTAGACTAGTTGTTGGCATAAATACCGCTCTTTTTGTAAGCCAAGAGAGACTTTTTTGAGGAATTAAGATTAATCCAGTGATATCTGTAGCCGAGCTGCTTGAGTGTCTTACTCAACCCTTGTTCTTCCTTTCTTCTTGAACTTGTGGAGAGATCTCTCTGAGATCCACTAATTCGTGCTCTGCGGGTTCCAGTACGGCTGTCCCGTCTTGTGTGGATTAGCTCCGGTTGTGGTTCTGCGGTCGTTCGGAGACCGAGTCGAAGTCTTCGCGGTTTCGGTGTCTCTCTCCCCGTCGCTTGGTCGCATCCAACCTTGGTAAGGTATAAAGCTAGTTATCCGCGCTGTTTCTACAGCAAGTTATCTTGTTCTTGAACCTCCTGTCGTGAAGATCGGGCCACCCTTCGCCGAACCAAATTCGGTGCATATCATGTGGTAATCAGAGCTATAGTTGTCACTGTAGGTTCATTTTTTTATCACCCACCCTCCCACCCTTTTTCAATCTGTTACAGTTTTCACCATCCACATATTCATCCCTGTGTTTATCTTTTACATATATTTGTTTGTCCTATAGTCCAAAGCCTAAAAAAATACCTATACCCCTTTTGACGGTACTGTTATCTTGTGTTTGTGTTCTTCCAGTTGCTCGTCACCACCGTTTACCTATATCTTTTGTAATCAGCACCCCTGTTAGTATTATAAAAAAATAAGGGTAAAAAAAATAGAGCACAAGTGAAAAGATTCTGAAGAATTTTGTGTTACGGTTGGGTGTTGAAATTTTCAGTTTTCATATCCAAGTTGGTGGTAATCTTAATAGCAGCAATTTTTTTATCTTTTGAGCACATCTTTTTCACTTGATTGGCAGTACCGTAGCCCTCCTTGTTCAGCCACCTATAGCTCCACCAAAAACCTGAACCGGGACTTTCGATTTGTACTCCTTACGGCCTCTTTACCACCTCCGTTGAAGCTGTCACACCAGCACCATCACAGTTCTTGAGATCAGGCAAGAACTTGGGTAAGTAAGAGGTGAGATCGAGTGTGTCCACACACACACACACACACACACACACACACACACACATATATATATATATATATATATATATATATATATATATATATATATATATTTCTTTTCTTTTTTTTGCTGCTCCTAACATGGCAGACTCAGATTCAAGTGTTCATGGTGGACACAACGGTGATAGGGAACCCCCTGTCTGACGGGATGAGATGCGTCGCATGGCTGATTCACTCATGGAGGCCATGGGCAGGCTCCTCGATGAGCGTCTTCCCGCGGCTAGAGGACGTCGAGCATGTCGTGATCAAGAGGACCGTCATCGAGAGGAGTCCGGCGATGAGAACTTTGGTTTCGGCCATGGATTCAATCGCTTTGGAGATGGCCCTGACGGATCTGGTGGTGGTCGCCATGCTGATTTTAATAATTACCATGGTGGGCGTCGCGCACATAGGTGCAATGCTGATGGTCGCCGCGTGCATTTTGAAGACGAAGAGTTTGAAGATCAAGATCTTGAAGAAGGATCTCATGATGATGAAAATCCTTTCGGTCAAGGTGGCAGGTTTGATCGGCGTCATCATTGCCGGCCTGCTGATTTTGAAGAAAGGGAATACCATTGTGGTCCACGTCCTCATGACAACCCAGATAACATCGCTCGTGTCAAGTTGAGTATTCCAATGTTTACTGGAAAGGAGAATCCTGATGAATTTCTTGAATGGGCTGAGCAGTGTGATCGAATATTCCGAGTACATAATCTTTCGGCTCAGCGCCGTGTGAATCTTGCTTCGGTGGAACTCTCTGGATACCCTCTCACTTGGTGGAACCAAGTGCAGGAGAATCAACGTGATTTGGGACGCGGATATATCAATACATGGGAGGAGATGAAGCAAGTGATGAGAAGGCGATTCGTGCCATCTAGCTATCAGCATGATCTCAGGAATCGATTGCAAATGTTAAAGCAAGGGAAGAGGTCAGTTGATGAGTATTTCAAGGAGAAAGAGCTACTGTTGGTGCGGGCTGGAATAAGAGAAGATGCAGAGTCAACAATGGCAAGATTTCTAGGAGGTCTTAATGAAGAAATTTCTGGTTTTGTGGAGATGTTCCCATATCGTACATTGCAGGATCTTGTTGATCAAGCTATGCGAACAGAGAAGAAGATTCAGCAAGAGTCACGTGGAAAATCTTATGGCAGTTATTCTATTGCTGCCCCATGGCGCAGACAGCAGTCAAGTACTTCCTATGGTGGTGTACGATCTCAAGGGGCTGCAGCCAAGTCTTCTCAATCATTTGTTCCATCGAAGATGGCAGCCTCCACCGCGTCATCACCAACAACTCAGCAGCGACCTGCTGCTAGTTCAGCAGCCCACAGCAATGTCTCGGGAGCTACATCTTCTTCTCGAAGCAGAGAAATTATATGCCATAAATGCCACGGCCGTGGGCACATTGCTGCCCAATGCCCAAGTAAGAGGGCCATGTTGTTGAATGAGAAAGGTGAATGAGAATCCGAGAGTGATCCGGAAGATGCTGGACCGATATGTGATGAAGAAATTGAGGAGGAAGGGAATGAGATCCAGCCTGAAGAAGGAGAACATAATTGCTTTATTTCTCTACGAGTGCTTAGTGTAACAGCAGAAAAGGAAGACAACGGGCAGCGACATAATTTGTTCCATACCCCTGGACTAATTAAAGATAAGGTGTGTCGCATCATCGTTGATAATGGCAGCTGCAACAATATTGCTAGCCAAGAATTGGTGGACAGATTGGGACTGAAACCACGGCGTCATCCTAGTCCATACAAGATGCAGTGGCTTAATGATTCTGGTGCACTACGTGTCAGTCATACTGTGACTGTACCATTCTCTGTTGGTAAATACAATGATCATGTGGAGTGCGACGTGGTGCCTATGCAAGCTTGCCAGCTTCTGCTCGGTCGACCATGGCTATATGATCGTGATGTCCAGATTTTTGGAAGGACCAACAAGCTGTCTTTTATGTACAAAGGAGAGCGAATTTCCTTGCTTCCTTTGACACCGGAAGAAAATTTGAAGGATGATATCAGGAAGAAACAGCGCGAGAGCGAGCACCACTTGCGAGTGAGCCACAAAAATATTAAGGAATAGTGTCCACAGCCAAATCAAACCCCACAGCTGCAAGGAACCCAGAAACCGGGAAAAGACGGTTTAGTAATGATGGCTAGGAAGGGGGATATCAAAGCATTGAGTGAACCCGATGCCATGTTCTTTGTACTTATGTACAAGGACACTTTTCTTTCTACTAATGCCTTACCCTCTATCCTGCCGACTACTCTTTTGAATGTCTTGCAGGAATATGAAGATGTCTTTCCGGACGAAGTACCACCAGTACTGCCACCTAAGAGACGGATCGAGCATCAAATTGACTTGGTTCCTGGTGCGTCACTTCCGAACAGGGCTGCATACCGCACCAACCAAGAGGAGACAAAAGAAATTCAGCGACAAGTGGAGGAATTGATGAAAAAAGGGTATGTACAGGAAAATCTTTCCCCTTGTGCTGTCCCTGTTCTTTTAGTGCCTAAGAAAGATGGGTCTTGGAGACTGTGTGTGGATTGCCGCGCAATTAACAACATCACAGTAAGATATAGGCATCCCATTCCTCGCTTAGATGATATGCTTGATGAACTTAGTGGTGCTAATTTTTTCACTAAAATTGATTTAAGAAGTGGCTATCATCAGATTCGTATGAAAGAAGGAGATGAGTGGAAAACAGCCTTTAAAACAAAATCTGGATTGTATGAATGGTTAGTGATGCCTTTTGGTTTAACCAATGCACCTAGTACATTTATGCGATTAATGAATCATGTGCTTAGAACTTTCATTGGTAAATTTGTTAAGGTTTATTTTGATGACATTCTAATCTACAGCAAGACTCTTGAAGAACATGTTGCACATATCCAGAGCCTGCTTGCTGTCCTGCGTAAACAAAAATTGTACGCTAACCTTGAGAAGTGCACCTTCTGCACCGACAAGATAGTTTCCTTGGTTTTGTTGTTTCAGGACAAGGCGTGGAGGTGGATGCTGAGAAAGTCAAGGCTGTACACGAATGGACGCCTCCACAGAACGTGAGCCAAGTGAGAAGCTTCCTTGGACTTGTTGGTTTCTACCGGCGCTTCGTGAAAGATTTCAGCACGACCGCTGCTCCAATCAATGAGCTGACCAAGAAAGACGTACCATTCAAATGGGGAGAAGCACAACAAAAGGCTTTTGAAGAATTAAAGAAGAAGCTCACAACATCCCCAGTCCTTGCACTTCCTGATTTCAACAAGACATTTGAAATTGAATGTGATGCAAGTGGAGTTGGGATTGGAGGCGTGCTGATGCAAGAAAAGAGACCAATTGCATTCTTCAGTGAAAAGCTATGTGGTCCGACTTTGAATTATTCAGTTTATGATAAAGAATTATATGCTCTCGTTCAGAGTTTGGAAACTTGGCAACACTACCTTTATCCTAAAGAATTTGTAATACATTCAGACCATGAATCATGGAAACATATTAAGGGACAACTAAAACTGAATAAACGACATGCTAAGTGGAGTGAATTTATTGAGTCCTTTCCTTATATTGTCAAATATAAGAAAGGTCAAGACAATATTGTAGCTGATGCTTTATCTCGACGTCATGCTCCTCACACAACTTGATGCTAAAATTCTCGGATTGGAAAGTACAAAGGAATTATATGCCACTGATTCGTACTTTGCTGAACCATATGCCAAGTGCCGTAATGGCAAAGGATGGGAAAAGTATCATGTGCATGATGGATTTTTATTTCGCACTAACAAACTTTGTATTCCAGATTGCTCTGTTCGACTTTTACTCGTGCAGGAAGGTCATGCAGGTGGACTTATGGGCCATTTTGGAGCCAAGAAGACGGAGCAAGTGCTGGCCGACCATTTCTTATGGCCAAAAATGCGACGAGATGTAGAGAGACATGTTCTTCGCTGCGAAAACTGCCACAAAGCTAAGTCTCGTCTGAACCCTCATAGTTTATATACTCCTCTTCCTATTCCTAATGCACCTTGGGAGGACATTTCAATGGATTTTGTTCTTGGGTTACCACGGACCAAAAGGGAAAGGGATTCAATTTTTGTCGTGGTTGATCGTTTCAGCAAAATGGCACATTTTATTCCTTGCCACAAGAGCGATGATGCTTCCCATATTGCTGAATTATTTTTCATGGAAATCGTGCGACTACATGGAATGCCACGTACCATTGTGTCGGATCGTGACACCAAGTTCTTGAGCTACTTTTGGAAGACATTGTGGGGGCAAACTTGGGACAAGACTGTTGTTCTCCACAACATGTCATCCGCAAACAGACGGCCAAACTGAAGTTGTGAATAGAACACTATCAATGTTGCTCCGAGCTGTCCTTAAGAAGAACCTGAAACTATGGGAAGAAAGCTTGCCACATGTTGAGTTTGCATACAATAGGGCAGTACACTCGACCACTAGATTTTGTCCATTTGAAATTGTATATGGATTCACACCCACTGCTCCCATAGATCTTTTGTCTTTACCCATGCAGGAACGTGTGAACTTCGATGCAAGCAAGCGAGCTGAATTTGTCAAGAACGTTCATAACAGGGCTCGGGCCAATATTGAAAAGATGACCAAGAAGTATGAGAAGCACACTAACAAGGGTCGCAGGAAGGTGTTGTTCGAACCAGGGGACTTGGTTTGGGTGCACCTTCGAAAGGATCGTTTTTCAGAGCTGCGCAAGAGCAAGTTGCAACCCCGGGCTGACGGACCATTCAAAGTTCTACGCAAGATCAATGACAACGCTTACGAAATTGATCTGCCAAGTACTTATGGTGTGAGTACCAGTTTCAATGTGTCCGACCTCTCTCCATTCTTTGGATTGGAAGAGTCGAGGACGACTCTTTTTCAAGGGGGGAGGATGATATGCCCACGCCATCCACACCATCAAGTATACCGACTACATCAAGTAAGATGGAACAATCATCAAGTCAAGCTGCACCAGCTCATGTCTTCGATGGACCAATTACTCGTAGCCAAGCTAAACAGCTACAACAAGAGGTGCAAGCGCTACTTTGTGAAATTCCATTTATTAATGAGAATTATATACTTCCAAAATCGTACATGTTTCTATTACTCAGGTTCACCAAGGAGGATGACAAGGACACGCCGAGACTGAACCAGAGAGGAGAACTACGTTGAACCAGTTCGGCCTGGCAGAACTGTCATGAAGAAACAGTCATATCTCTTGATTCATAGAAGCTGTGAAGGTTCATGAGTACTTGTTGGAAAGGTGTTGAAGTCAACTTTCTAATGCCACTAAGTGCCTGAGTGCTTTAGAGCTCCTAGCTTGGCAGCCGAGTGCTTTTGGTGCAGACTGTTCAGAAGATCAATAGTCAGCCTGATATCCAAGTTTCCATGAGAAACTGTATCACTCTACAATATTTCGTGAAGCATGCTACACATGGTGTGAAAGGTTATCGAATTAGCTTTCCAACACATCTGGTCCCGTGTCTTTTGGATGTCCCTAGGTGGAGTTATGATTAAAACATTGAAGGCCACTCAAAAGGCCAGAAGACATGCGGGAAATTGATGACCACTGCATGAATGATCAAGCCAGTAGGCCTTCCACCTTCCCACGTGGCTTTTCCAGTTCACATCTATTTTTAGACTAGTTTTTGGCATAAATACCACTCTTTTTGTAAGCCAAGAGAGACTTTTTTGAGGAATTAAGATTAATCTAGTGATATTTGCAGCCGAGCTGCTTGAGTGTCTTACTCAACCCTTGTTCTTCCTTGTTCTTCTTGAACTTGTGGAGAGATCTCTCTGAGATCCACTAATTCGTGCTCTGCGAGTTCCAGTACGGCTGCCCCGTCTTGTGTGGATTAGCTCCGGTTGTGGTTCTGCGGTCGTTCGGAGATTGAGTCAAAGTCTTCGCGGTTTTGGTGTCTCTCTCCCTGCGGCTTGGTCGCATCCGACCTTGGTCAGGTATAAAGCTAGTTATCCGCGTTGTTTCTACAGCAAGTTATCTTCTTGAGCCTCCTGTCGCGAAGATCGGGCCACCCTTCGCCGAACCAAATTCGGTGCATATCAGTTTATCTCAAGGTGTCCCCTATCCGAGGATTTCATCGGTTCAAGGTGAAAGGGAAGTTATCACCTCGATACATCGGACCCTTTCAGATTCTAGAGAGGAAAGGCGAAGTGGCATATCAACTAGAACTACCGGCTCGCCTATCGGATGTGCACGATGTATTCCATGTGTCACAGCTCAAGAAATGTCTAAGGACGCCTGAAGAGATGTTACCCATGAATGAGGTTGACGTAAGAGATGATCTGTCTTATGCCGAGCAACCGGTCAAGGTTTTGGAGACAATGGAACGCCTCACAAGAAATAAAAGAATCCGGATGTGCAAGGTGCAGTGGAAGGATCACTGGGAAGAGGAAGCCACATGGGAGCGAGAAGACGAGCTTAAGGCACAGTTTCCGGAATTGTTTTCCTAGAGCCACCAATCTCGAGGACGAGATTTCTTTTACGGGGGGTAGAGCTGTAACACCCCAAAATCTGCTAAAGAGGGAAATTTAAAAATTTTTGGACGTAATTTATGTGATAAAGCAATTCAAATTCAAACTGGAATTCAAATTCAAATCAAAACAGAAAAAGAAAAGGAAAAGGAAAAAAAGAAATGGCCAGTGGGTCGAAACCTGCTCTGCCGGCCCAAGACCCCCGCGCCAGCCCAAACCCGCGCCCCCTCTCTCTCCCTCTCACTGACACACGGGGCCCGCGTGTCATCCCTCTCCTCCCGCACGCCCAACCGACCCCGGACTCTCTCGCGCCCGATCAAAACCAACCCCCGGAACCCATGCTCCCAGCCTCGATTTCCGTCCCGGATGCCCCCAACATGATCTCAACAGACCGCCGCCCTCCCTCGTCTATTTAAACGCCGAAATCCGCATCTTTTTCCTCCCCGATCAGCCGTTTTTCTCTCCGGTGAGAACCGAAGCTTCTACCGCCGATTTACTTCGATCCTTGCTCAAATTCCCTGATCTAACATGCTGATCACGTTTCACCGCCGCCGGGGAGCCCTGCGGGTGAAGGAAACGACGTGTCTTGCGCCCCAACGGCCACCCCGACGTGCACCGAAGACCATCGCGGTTGAAGCTCGCTGCCGACCGACTTCCAGGGCCTCCGAGTGCAGGAAAACCCCTCGGTGAGCATCCCCTAACCATCCACAGCCGATCCGTGCAAAAAGATGCGAGTTCTAGCGTGTAGAGGCAAAAACCGAGGCTGCGCCGGCAAGATCTTCACCCCCGCCGCCGCGCGCCATCGCGCGTGCTAGCTCCGGCCAGGGCGACGTGGCCCCATGAGGGCCGTCTATTTTAAATCGCACGGTAGAAATAAAACTGATGCGTACCGTTTTGGCGATCTAATCTGAGCCGTCTGTTTTAAATCGGACGGTCCACGTCGACCCCACATTATAAAGGCCGGGATTCTTACGCGCTACCCCCTGGGGATCTCGGAAAACACGAGCTAGCCCCGGAAACTTATGATCTAGCCCCTGGACCTTCAGAAATTCATGTAAATTCATTTAAAAATCAGTTTTAGCCCCTGGACTTAATAAAAATTAGGAAAAACCCCTCTGTTATGTGTAACTAGGCCACCGAATATTCAGGAAATAGTAAATTAAACCCTGTAGTAGGATGGATTTGCCTTTTTGCCCCTATAGGATATTAAATTCAGAAATTTGAATATGTGACTAGGATTTAAATTTAAAAGGTAAGGCAAACACATGTGCAAATTCAAATTTAAACTCTCCTAGCACTTGGAAAACTTTAGAATGAGTTAAAAATAGATTTTAGACTGAAATGAAATCTGCCTAATTGTTGCTCATTTTTATTATCTCTAGAGACACATTTTAGGCTAGGAAATAATTCTAAAACTAGTAAAATAAATTTAAATTGTTTCACACCAGAGAGGAAGTTCAAAAATATTTTATTGAACATATCAGATCAGAACCTATTCTGTTTAAATGATATGACTAACTATTTTAATAGTAAAGTTCACTTTTAGGTATAGAAATTAAACCTGAAAATATAGCACAATATGTATGCATGATTTGAAGATGTTAAATCAGGTCTTTATTCTCAAGAACTTCAAATTAAGATTTTGTAGAAGATCTAAAACCTATTTGGAGTAGGAAACTTTCTTTCATCCAAACTTTGTGGCTAAGAAGTGTATTAATTAAATATGAAGAAATTGTTCAAAATGGAAATTCATATATACTGTGCAAATAGAAATCTGAATACAAAAGTTAGAAATAATATATATGTTTAAAAGTGCATGTCGGCCTAAAATCAACACATCTTGGGTAACCACAACACTTAGAAATGTGAATGACTTTTATATGTATGTATGTATGGTTTGCATGAGTGAAAGCGTGAACAATGGCTTATGGATTGTTGTTTTCTTTTGCTATTTGTATTGGCATGAGTAGAACCTGCCCCAGAGCAAGTTCTCCCCTTCCAAGACCAAGACTTTCCATTCCCAGGGCAGCAGGAAGAAGGCAAGTGTCCTTGACCACTTTGATCCTATGCTAGGATGTGTAGATGGAATTATTTGCATTGTCAATTGAAATATGAAACCCATGCTAGGAAGTTTCCCTAGAATTGCATTATCTTGTTTCCTTGTAGCTTGAGTTGGGATTTGTTTTATCATGCCATTCATTCATAATACTTATGCTTAGCCATGCTTAGAATGGGATTAGTGGAATATGAGATCATCCACTTGTTTACCTTACTCTTGAATGAGACATTATGAGTTATGTAGAGGTAGGGATCGAGGCAAGTTGGATGATTTGGTTGGTGCTGGGTGCACGAGATTCAGGTTTGTGTTTAGTACTTGCCGGGATCCTAAGGACCGGTTCATGGAACATGTAACCTGGCTTTACAGTGCCAACCACATGCTGAGATGGGGCAGCTTGGCCAATTAATTAGATGTATCCCCGGCGTAGTATCGGTGTTTTGGATGGTGCAGGGAATAGGTGTCAGCTAGACTACCATATGAACTGCAAGGCTCAAGAGGGGGCCACTGCAGCGGGGTTGGAGCGTCTTGTATGCTGTTAGGGGTGAAACCTCAGTGGGCCCATGCTCATCGGGAATCCCTTTGTAAAGGCTTCGTAGTGATCTCCTAGCTACACACCTGGGAAGTGTGAACGTGGTTCACGGCCACTGGCATAACGGAGGTTCTTTTAGTCCACCCGGCAACGGGGGATGAAATCACTACATGTTTGTACAGTGGTGCAAACTCTGCAGAGTCAAAACTGTCATGACAGTCGTGCTCACGGTCAAGAGGGGCTTGGACTTATTCATGATTAGAGGATGATGGATTGGGAAGTTGAGAATGTTGAGTGGGAAGCTTAACATTTGAGATGAGACTATGTTTACTTGATTTTGATGATGGGTCGGGAGATTGGGACCATTTCACCTGTGTAGTAATGTAGGTGCTTAATAAGCTATGGTGATAGGTAATAATTGCGTAGTGCTTTAACCCTGAGTTCAACCTCTCCTTGCTCTAGCCATGCATGACATAACTTTCCCACACTTGCTGAGTACCCACGGTACTCAAACTTGTGTTTCTGTTGGTTTATATTGCTGCTCAGGTCAAGAGAATGATGTGGTGTTTAATGACCAAGACTTTGGTCCCAAGGAAGGATTCTAGGTTCACGGAGTCCCCCGAGCAACGCCTGTGATGGAGCCCACAAGATTTATATTCCGCTGCTGCTTTATTTACATGTTATGAACATTTTATCGTCCATCGAGACGTATGCTATGTAAGACTTATTTATATTCGAACACTTGGCTTGTAATAAATGGTGCTTCACTATTTGTCATCACATGTATGAGAGAATGATCCTGGCATACATGTGATATTCACTCGGTTGTTCTTCGGAGAAACCGGGTGTGACAGCATCTCACACCTCTTTCTACTTATGTGTGGATATGGACAACGCTTGAGACGTCCCACAACTAAACTAAGCACACAGGCATAAACAATCATCACAAAAGTTTCACACAACTCCTATTCAAGCTTTTTCAATGGGAGTCCTATAGTCAAGGTGGTTCCAATGCCAATCTATGCATTTTTTCTAAGCTTGCATCCTATGGTCAGCGTGGCTTCTAATACCAATCTGTTACTAAGGGTGCGTCCTACAGTCAATGTGGCAGCTTGATACCAATCTGTGAATTGTGCCAATCTGTGACCTATCTAGGTGTGTGATCTACGATCAACCCGTGGCAGGTTGATACCAATTTGTGTTTTCTATCTAGGCGTGTAACCTACCGTCAACCCATGGCTCTGATACCAATCGGTGACGCCCTCGATTCTGTAGAACACAGAACCGAGAACTGATGCGTATGTGTGCCCAGGATGTTCATCACACATACACATATCATCCACAAACTGAATTCAGAATATATATTACCACGAATAACAGGGTTTATTACAATATGAGTCTTGGACTAATTCTAGCAGCGGAAGTCTTAACTTAGCAGCGGAAGTCTAAATCTAGCGGCGGAAGTCTTTATTCTAGCAGCGGAAGCAAACTAAGCAGCAGCAACGCCTCCATCTCTACTCCACAGGCTAGGTTTAGGACAGATTACACGCTGAATCCTCCACGTGGTCTTTATATTACTCCTCTCCTGTTGCTGATGATGAAGTAATTATGCAAGTTTGAGTACACAATGTACTCAGCAAGTGCGGGAAAATATGATATGTAGCTCACAGCAAGTAAGGTATAAAAAGGCTCATTGCAGAAAGCAAAATTTATTTCTCAAGACACGATAAAAACAGCAACTCAGCTTTAAGTGAATGTAATCCCAACATGTATTTAAACATTAACATACCTCCATCATGATTCATCCGTTTCCATGTCTCAACCAGACATTAATCTTTGCTCATGAATACCATCTCGTATTCACTACCATAACATGAATACCATCCCGTATTCACTACCATTTCATATTCAATTCCGTCTCATCTTGAGACCAATTCTCGTTGCCATGACTCAACAGTCATGCAACCAATCTCATTACCCGGACTCAACAGTCCCAAAAACTAAAACCAAAGACCAAACCATAACCAAACCAATAACTAAAACCATCCCAAAAACCATCCCATCTAATCATGTGGGTTGTCTAGGCGCTCGTGACCGTAAGCTTGGCTATCATGATAGTTTTAGACTCTGCAGAGTTTGCACCACTTTCCCACAAGTTTGTGATTTCGTCACCCGTCGGCGACTGCAGAACCTCCATTATACCAGTACACAACCGTCGGTGTATGGCCAAGAGATCACAGAATAGCCTTTACAAAGGGGCTACTAGATGTATGGACTCAATAAGGTTTCACCGATAGAATCTCCAATTCTCCCACCCACAGGCCCCCTCTTGTGCCATGCAGTTCCAGGGCAGTCCTCACTCGACTCCAATTCCCCGCGCCTTCCACGGTCCATAACAATCTAGTAACTTACCTAATTACTCAGCTAAGCCGCACCCATACTTGGCCTTGTGGTGGCACTGTTATCCTAGCATGGCTCGCATGAACCGGTCCTTAGATCTACGGCAAGTAACCACCATCTCATTCTATCTCATTCACAAACCCAGGCTTGCCTAGATCTCCCTCTGATTCATGTTCATTAACAATATCCGTTTCTCATTATTCATATGAGTGCAGTTAGCTAGACAAATCTATCTCGCTTCCCGTATCTATGGCGGACCGGAATCCACTCATCCAGGATCGCAGAGGGTGGTGCCATAGGATGCGACACCCAACAGCACACATCATAAGGATACAATGTATTACATAGAAAACCAACTGACACTATACAAACTGGTACAATACTCAGTTACAAACTAGTGGTTATATTACACAGCAGAAGATTAATTTGTACAACTCACGCCCGCCTATCTAGCAAAAGTCGGTTGCCCAGCCCTAGGGCAACCCACACTAGCTGCACCCCTCAGCTCAGCACGGCGTGTACGGCTCCCACTCAGCTGTGGTCCCCGACGGAGGGTAACCCTCGCCGGTGGACTCGTAACCCGAGTCTGTTGGTGGCTCCTCACCTGAAAAACACTTAAGCAGCAACCATGAGCACAATGGCTCAACAAGACTTAACCGACTCGCCTAGGCATGAAACTCTATATGTAGTGTACAACAACCATGGGATGGTACATTTTCAGCAAAGGGACACACCTACAAGTTCATCCTTAGTTCATCTTTTAGCCATAAGTTAACAGTTTATGAATAAGAAAATTAGTAAGCCATATTTGGTGGCACACATGTAGCAATACAATTATACATATGAGCAGAATTTAATCATAACATTCCATGATTTATCTATGTTACGGCGTGTAAGGGCCTCAGATTTTGACACATGCTTGAAGTGTCATCACCACACACACACCTCATTTGAAGCAAGTTGATAAACACATTTGAAGAGCAAGTAACCACCATCAATATGCTCATTAGGGAACAAACTCACATCTTGCAAAAGTGGTGTTTCCCACATGTGATATAGAGGGGCTGGACATATGAAAACTCCTACACATTGCTAAGGATGTCCACGCCAAGTTTCACCCAAATTCAAAACCTTTTCGAGGTCATTTTGGGTATAGATAGAAAGAGGGCAGTTTGAAACCATATTCAAATTCAAACTGTTTTTATCCCATGAATTCAAAAGTGGGAGGCATATTCTTATTCAGCACATTTTTGTGAGCTCACACACCAATTTTCACTCCATTTGGAGTTGATCTTGACATGAGATAAGTGGGGCAAATTCAAACTTTATTTGAATTTCAAACTGAACATGTGCTGAAATTCATTCAAACCAAACCCAATTTGATTCCTAATCAATTCAAATGGCTCATGGGTGAATAATTTGAATCACCATGGGTATTTTGGTGCTCACTGTTTACAACAGTGAATTGGAGTTAATTTCAGAGGTTAAAATTGATGTGGGACCCACATGTCAGCCACTAATCCAAATCAAACCGACTGAAAACTCAGCTCGGGTTCTTGCGCCGGACTGAGCAGCCGCCATGACCAGGAATCGATCGGGACACCACCTGCTTGCCACCCCGACTTGATGAACCGCCTCGCAGCCCCCTTATCTACGCTGTCGCCCTGATCGGAGTGAGCACCGCACACTCTGCTGCTTCCTCGCACCCGAAACGCGCCATCGCTGCCGAACACTCGGAGCTGATCAAGGAAGCGTGATCACAGCCTCCCCGTCCCCTCCAGAGCTACGGCAAGGTACTAGGAACCTTCCTCCGTCTTCCCCGTTGCTAGAATTCAGCTGAAATCGGTCGATCTCGACTATACCGAGAGTTCAATCCGGTGACCTAACGCCGCCGCACTTTGGGCTCCCGTGGACAGCCCAACCGGGGAGTTGTCATGCCCGAGCCAAGGCACCCTTGAACGCACTGGTGACCGGTGCTGCTCACCCCCGAGCCACAGCCCGAGTGCTTGCTCACCGGCGGCGAATTTCCAGTTTTCCCCTTTCTGGGTGCAGAACGACCTTCGGGTGCGGTTCTGTCAAATTCTTACTCTAGGAAGGATTAGAGGGCCTCAATCCGCTCTCACATACACTAGACACGGTCACGCACAAGTTGCCTTCACAACCTTTGGCCGGAGAACCTCTGTACCCGGCGTATTTCGAAGTTTACAGACGGCGGAGCAAGCGGGAGGCATCGGGCGCACGGTGAGGACCTACTTTGGGTTCCCCCGAGCTGCTTCAAGCTCATGTCGACCTCCCCTGAGGTCCAATGATGCTCCCCGACCGGATGCTCGAGTAGTTGAGGTGCTAGGGAAGTCGGCCGACACGGCCGAAGTCTTTCCGAAGCCGCCGCTCGTCGCCGACCATGTGCCGGCCGTTATCATGATGAGCTGAGCCCAGAATCCTGTGCCCCGTGTGAAAATAGGCAGAGACGGCCAAAATCGTGAAGTTTGGAGCTTTACAGAAGCTGCCGGCAAGCTCTCCGGCGAGATACCCCGGCGGCAGAGCGGAGGCGTCGGGAGGAAGACGAAGTCGGCTGGCCCACGCGTCAGCGGCTCAAAAATTCAAACCGGGATCGGGTGTGGCCGGGATCTGATGTGCTGGCGTGCAAGGACTCTGTGGGCCGCAGTGTGCTGTCGCCTCCGCTCCTAATTCGTGTCCCCGTGGGCCCTGGCAGATTTTAACTTTTCCCCCGATTTTCAGATTTCCTTCGAACTTCAAATCCTCATAACTTTGGCTAGAAAGCTCCAAATCAGGTGAACCAAATTTTGTTGGATTCAGCTCTCTGAGCATTTTCTAGAAAATCAAGTTTAACTTCATTAAAATAATTATGTCTCCAGAATTAATTCCTCAAAATTTAAACTGTTTGGAATTTTAACTGGACAATCCTTTGGGGAAAAATTTTGAACTTTTGCTGGGATGTTCACCAAAATATCCCTGAACTACCATACAAATTTCAGATCCATTTGAGCTCATTTGATCCACCTAATGGTGTGATTAGTGAAACTGTTCCAGAGAAAATTGAAAATGTTCAGAAACTTTTTCAGAATTCCCCCTGGAATTGTTTAGCTCATATATTTAGTTAGGAACCTTCAAATTAAGTGAGACCAATTTCATTTGAACCCTCTGAAAATCTAGTTTTCAGAAAGTCATAGTTTGTTTCATGGAAATCCTTAGAACACCCTAAAAGCCTTCAATTAAGGTCAAGTACATAATTAATTGTGGAGGGCTCAAATGAGCTTTGCTGCAGCTAAAACTTGACCAAGTGTCTGTTTAGGTTGTGACCAAGCCACAATAAAAGTTTCACAGTCATTGGGTCTGTCTAGTAAGAGTTATAGATTTCACAAGTTTAAAAGTCAGTTCAAATGCATTTAAATTAATACATGTACTTCTTATATCATGTAGTCGCTAAGGTCGAGGAGGAACCCGAAGTCCTAGACTTTGTTACTCCGGAGGAGCAGCTAGCCTACGACCAAGAGCAGCAAGGCAAGCTTCGGTTTGCATTAACCTTTTTACAAAGTTTTATTGTTTTGAGCACTTACTTTAGTATAATTATCTTGCATTGGAGTATTGTTTGGAAACCCAATTGCATAGCCAAGAAAACCATGGGTTGGGCTTAGGATTGCTAACCCCGTTAGCTACTGCAAAGCTAAGTTAGGGTAGGATTCGGTACAAGTCGAGTAGTTGGAACTACTCGCGAGCATAGGCTAGAGGCACTCGACTCGGGTAGAAATAGCACATGATACACATGACAAGAAAAATGAGACCGAGCGGAGAGTAAGGGCAGCAGGACTTTGGGGCCTGTGTGCTATAGCTCCGCTTGTGTCGATTGAGGACCGAGCCGTGTGCGGGCAAGTTGAACAAGCTAGAACAGTACCAAAGACCTACTGGATATATGGGAACCGGGAAACGGATGTAACTCGGGTAGCTGGGTATTGAGGCATTGCCCGTCGTTCAGAGGGTAGGTTGAGAGCATGAGATGTAAATCGGCTGGCGGCACTGAGATGCGCGTGCAGAGACCTCTTGCTCAGGACGATGGGACCGGTTCAATATTTGGCTGACGGGTGAAAGGTGGTTGCGTACGGCGTCAGTGATGCTTGCTGTAGGCAACATCGAGTACGGGCGTACGTGACGGGTTGTTCGGGTAACACTGCAGGTGTAAATCGATTATAATCGCAATCCCTCGCTGTCAGTGAGTACCACTTGTTCACTGTACCATGACGTAGAAAGAACAGGCTAGTTACATGTTAAAATGTTGCTGATTGAAAGATGGACTTGATTGTTAATGTTTTGCCATAGTTTAGAGCTAATTAAAGTTCCTTTAAACTTTGGGCCAAGTACATGAGAGAAATGCGTTTCTTGTTTGATTGCGGCTCTCTCATGTGCCTTAGCGTAAGGTTCTGCTAAAACTTGAATGTAAGGTTCCTCTAATTAGGCGAGTCCTTGCAACTGCTTTTCATCTCCTGTACCTATCACCCTCATGTAGAAGTTCCATGATTAGGAGAGACGGGTCAGTCTTGCTTAGCCTTCTTTCTCACTGCTTATGTTTGAAGCTTTTGCAGGGTTTTATGAGGAAGGGACTCCCGAAGAGGAGAGAGAACCCCAGGAGGGGAACCCCGTCGAGTGGGAGTCGTGCACGCCGCAGAGTTAGTGTGCGTGTGTGCTAGCAAGGACATGTTCAAGGGCTGAACGTGAACTTGAAGCGTAGTCTACGCCCGTGAGTGTAGACTGAACTTATTTTGATGTACAAATGTTCATAAACCAGTTTATGTAATAAAATGTTTGCTTCCGCTTTGTACCTTTGATGTGTGTTATCCGGTGCTGTGCAATGCAGCACCCCTCAGCGTGATCCTGGCTCGACAAGACCGTGGGGTCGTGTCAGCGTTGGTATCAGAGCTCGCTTGAGGTATAACGCACTACAAAGGTCATCTTTTTCAAAAATCCAGTGAGGAACGAGTTAGTAGCCCGTATAAGTATGTTATTAGTGTATAGCAAGTGGCATACTAACCTATCTGACTATGTCGGAAAATCATGCATCTCGGGACGTTTATGTCTTGGGGGGTGCACGTAAGCGCTGTCCACCAGTGCGCACAAGCTGAAGGGTGGAGCCCCATGGGTGGCAGGTAACCCGACCCGCTTTAATATCCTCTACGACTCTTCATGTCGTTTGGGGTATTTGAGCAACGTCTGTCCCTGGCATGCATGGTGCAATCTGGGAGACCCTGTCACGTGGTCGGAAACGTGAACAAGTAGCTCAAGGCGTGTTTGGCTTGAGAACATCCGGGCGAGTGATGACGGCCGGGTGTACGAACTGTATAGATACCGGGCTCGGTGTGCAACCGAGTCTGATGATTGTTTGAGTTTCTGCAGGTAGTCTGACCACGAAACGGTAGACGTGTAGCATCCGTGTGTGAGTGACGTTTAGTGCCACTGAACTAACGAAGCCGGCTAAGTCCGATATAGGTTTTCTTTGTGAGGACGTAGTACCGACATGATCTGGTGATGCTTCAACGTCACACCCCATTAAATGAACAACCTCATTGTAAAACTAGAAGGCTTTGATCCAAAGCACTAAACTTGATGTAACTCCTTCCCTTAATCAGGATATTCAAAGGTAACAAATTTTAAACTTATAGGTTGTTAAGGACAGAGCACTCTGTTTTCAGCTGAGTTAAGGCTGGAGTTAATCAGAGGGTTATAGGTTGAGTTCTTTCAAGGTTGGGGTCATATGATACATTTCTGGAAAGCTTTGGAAGATCTTTACAACTTTTCTGTTGAGATCCATAGGTGTTTCATCCCTTAACCAATCGAAAAATGCAGTAGAGTTGAAACTGTCCAGAAAACAGGGCAGAGCAAACACTCTCTGTAAACTCTCTGTAAATTGAGCATAACTTCCTGCATAAAAATCCAACAATAGAAAGTGAGGTAGTTCTGGAAAGCTTATGAGATGGGTTACAACTTTGTAACAGAAAGTTTTGTCAGATTTTGTGACACCCTCATCTCGGGTGTCAACATATGTTCATGTTTTATGAAGAAGAAAAAAAACATTTTAAGAAAAGAAGGAACGGAGACAAGTATCAAAAAGATGGCCAACAAAGCTCTCCGAGAGCACCGAAGGCAACTTCCACGACCAGCAGACCACGTGGCGTGTTCGGAGCTCATCCCCGAGAAATTTGGGAGAGGTCCGCCGTTAAACTAGCTATGTGGCAGGCTCGGGGGTCACCTCCGCGATTGGAAAGAGGTCTGACCCTGTGGGACACGTGCTGCCCGCGGAGATAGCCTCTGCGGAAGAAGCAAAGGCATTTTTATAGGACACGTGTCATCCCCGGAGCTAGTCCTCGCGGAAGTCAGGGGACCAGTCGCACGGGATACGTGTCAATCTCGGAGCTCATCTCAGAGAAGTCCGGATCTATCGAACACGTGTCGCCACCGGAGCTTATCACTGGAAGGTCCGTCACAGCTAAAGACGTGTCGACCTCGGGGCATGTCCCTGAGGAAAGGAGAGCGGAAAGACAGGCACCCACACGTGGCGTGCGCGGGGCTCGTCCCCGAAGAAGAGGGAGGTCTCGATCGATCGACACGCGGCACAACCGGAGCTCGTCTCCGTTGACGGGGAGATACCAGGCCCGGAGGACACGTGGAGCTTCCGGAGCTCATCATCACGGAGGTAACGAGTTCTGGAGCAGTTGTTACGCGTAAGGACACCGGTACGCAACAGAAACCGATCTAAAATCCACGATGGTTACCGAAGATAAGACGTCAGAATCTAACAAAGATCTGAATAAGACTCTTATTCGGGATCCAATCAGATTAGGACTCTTCTCTTCCTGATTATAAATAGAACCCAAAACCTCTGGCCGAAACCACAAAATTCTCTTTCAACTCTTGAGCCGACGACTTAGAGCCCTAGCCCCAACTCGCCGAGCAAAACATCGCCAAAGCGCAACAAGGGAGATCATCGGAGGAGAACCAAGCGGTCTGAGGAGGACCCCGAAGACAAGAAGAGCGTGAGGTAGGACTTCAATACCACCTTACGACATCATGTTGTTCATCTCTTTGCGTCTGTTCTTCGATTCCTTTCGAACAGAAGCCTTTTCGTGGGCAGAACACTCGATGATCAGTTTGATCTAAAGACAAGATCATCACCACGATCATCTTTGATCCGAACACCTCTGACCATGCAAGCAATGCAAGAACACCAAATCAATCTAATAGAACTAATCGTAGGATAGCATGCATGTGCATCATCGCATCTAGTTTAGGGTTTGTGTATGATATTGATTGCTGTGAATTTGTATGCACGTGAATCCTACATAGCAGGAAAAACTCAGGAAGCTGTCTACGACGAGCTGCAGCAACAAGGTTTTGAGAATCAAGAACAACCGGAACCGCAAGAACAAGGCAAGTGCTCCTTGACCATGTTGATCCTATGTTTTGGGTAAAACTATTTTGTTTTGCGAAAAGGTGTGTGTGCTGAGTCAAACATGATGGGAAAACCCTTTTTATAGGAGTTTACTAGTTTGGTTAAACCACCCTTGTCGCCTGGGAATTTTATGAGTCGGGTATGGTTTTTGTTTTATGCTTCGCTGAGTCCATGGGATTGGGAAGCGAGATAGATGTGTCTAGCTAACTGCACTCGTATTGATAAAAAGAAACTGATGTTAATAATGAACATGGATCGGAGGGAGATCTAGGCAAGACTGGGTTTGTGAATGAGGTAGCACGAGATGGTGGTTTACTTGACATAGATCTAAGGACCGGTTCATGCATGCACATGCCAGGATAACAGTGCCACCACAAGGCCAAGTATGGGTGCGGCTTAGCTGAGTAATTAGGTAAGTTGCTAGAGTGTTATGGACTGTGGAAGGCGCGGGGAATGGGAGTCGAGTGAGGACTGCCCTGGGAACTGCATGGCACAAAAGGGGGCCCGTGGGTGGGAGAATTGGAGATTCTAGCCTGCCGGTGAAACCTTAGTGAGTCCATACATCTAGTAACCCCTTTGTAAAGGCTATTTTTGTGATCTCTTGACCATACACCGACGGTTGTGTACTGGTATAATGGAGGTTCTGCAGTCGCCGACGGGTGACGAAATCACAAACTTGTGGGTAAAGAGGTGCAAACTCTGCAGAGTTACTAAAACTATCATGATAGCCGAGCTTACGGTCATGAGCACCTGGCTAAACTACCATGATTAGATGGGATGGTTACTGGGATGGTTATTGGAATGGGTATTGGGAAGATTATTGGTTATGGTTATTGGTTTTGGATTGGTTTGGGACTGTTAAGTCCGTGAGATGAGATGGTCGCATGACTGATGGGTCATGACATGAGATTGGTCTCGGTGCGAGACGAGGTTGTTTTATGGGGTGAAATGGTAGCAAATACGAGGGGGTATTCGTGAGTATGAATAAAAGATTGGTTAATGTTCGGATGGAACACGGGAAGTGATGGAGGTATGTTGGTAATTTAATACATGTTGGGATTACATTTAAACGTAAGTTGTTGTTTTATCATGGTTTTTACAGAACTGCTTTTCTGCAAATAAGCCTTTTATACCTACCTTGTTTATGAGCTGCATATCATGTGTTATTCCCGCACTTGCTGAGTACATCATTGTGCTCAAACTTGCATTATTATTTCTTCATCAACAGCAAGAGAAGACTACTATGAAGACCGAGTAGAGCATTATGGCATGTGATCTATTCTCAACCTTGCCTGTGGAGGGAGTAGAGATGGAGCCACCTCTGCTTAGTTCTGCTTTCGCATTAGTTTTTGCTTCTGCATTTAAATAAGGACTTCCGCTGCATAGAATTAAGATTTCCGCTGTGAGCATGAGTCCAAGACTCATGAGGTGTTGTAATAAACTCTGTTATTCGTGGTAATATATAATCTGAATTCAGTTTGTGGAACGTATGTGTATGTGTGATGAACATCCTGGGCACACATATGCATTAGTTCTCGGTTCCGTGGCTTTCCACAGAATTGAGGGCGTCACAGATTGGTATCAGAGCCACGGGTTGACAGTAGATAACACGCCTAGATAGAAACCTTAGATTGATATTAGAGCCACGGGTTAACAGCAAGTTACACCCCTAAATAGAAGTCACAGCCACGCTGACCAAAGGAAGCGCCCTAGGGTGAATAGCCTAGATTGGCCTTTTAAACCATCTTGACATAGGAAACCATCCTTGAATAGGAGTTGAGTGGGGCCTTGTGATGATTATTTGTGAATATGTGCTTAGTGTGAGTCGTGGGACGTCTCAAAAACGTTGTCCATATACACACGTAAGAAGAAGGAGGTGTGAGATGCTTCGGCACTTGCTCACATCCTCATAAGGGCTAATATATATAGTCCAACTCACCTTGATGCATATAGTTGAAAGGGCCTACCTAACTTTCTAACCTTCTATTCTATTTCGTTCTCTCTCACGGATGGTGAGAGGAAACGCCAGCCGAAGGAACGTCCAGGAAGATGACCACGAGAAAGTTCCTGCTAACCCCGGAGCTGGCGAAAACAACCTAGAAAGGTTGATGGCCATGCAAAACGAGCTTAGGCAAACCATGATCCAAACTTTGGGTCAGTTGCAGGCCAACCAACACCCCGTTCCGGCACCACTGCCACCACCACCGCCGGCTCATAACAGGCTGGGAGAGTTCATGAGGACTCGACCACCCACCTTTGCTCAAGCAAGCGATCCAATGGAGGCCGATGACTGGTTGAAATCCATGGAGAAGAAGCTTGCCATTGTTCAGTGCAACGACCGAGAGAAGGTTCTCTTTGCGTCGCACCAACTGATGGGAGCAGCTGCTGACTGGTGGGATGCCTTGAGCAACGCCCATGTCAACCCGGAGACAATCACTTGGACTGAGTTCAAGGAAAGTTTCCGCTCTCACTACATCCCTGTTGGCGTAATGATGCTCAAGTGGCAGGAGTTTGAAGGTCTCCGCCAAGGACAGAAAAGTGTGAATGAATATCTCAACAAGTTCATACAACTGTCCCTGTATGCCCCCGAAGATGTCAACTCAGATCAGAGGAAGCAGTACCTGTTCATGAGAGGGTTGAACAATGAGATCCAAGTTCAGCTCCTCAACAATGACTACGTAAGCTTCCAGAAGCTAGTTGATAAGGCTATTGTGGTGGAAAATAAGATCCGAGAAATCGAGCGCGAGTGCAAAAAGAAGATGCCATACCATCCCCAAGGAAGCAACGTACGACCTAGGTACATGCCCCCTGCACCACAGTATGGATCGATCACTCCTACCTACCGCCCTGGTCAGCCACCACAGCAACGGCTCGTTGCACCGGCACCTCGTGTGCCCATGCCTCCTGCGCCCCGACCTAACAATGGTGCTCCTGTCCAAAACCCCCGCCCCAACGTACCTGCTGCCGTAGGCAACAGGGCATGCTTTGCATGCGGGGAAGTAGGCCACTTCGCTAACCAGTGCCCGAAGAGAGGCCCTGGACAGCAAGGAAACGTGCCCAAGCAGAACCAGCGACCAAACGGAGGAGACAACCAAGGGAACCGTGGACCGCAGAACTATGCTCGTGGCCACGTTAACCATATCACTGCTGAAGAAGCACAACAGGCTGAGGACGTCGCAATTTGTATGTTCCTTGCCAACTCCAACCCAGCCACCATTTTATTTGATTCCGGAGCATCACATTCCTTCATATCATCCAAATATGTTGCCAGCCATCATCTACCCGTATCCCACCTAGAATGTGCTAAGTTAGTTAATTCTCCCGGAGGAGAAATGAGGACTAGTATAGTATGTCCTAAGGTAAGCCTTAAAATAAGGGGGGTAGACTTTCTTGACAACATTATTGTCTTGGACTCCCACGGGATTGACATCATACTCGGAATGGACTGGTTAAGCAAGCACAATGGAGTAATCCAATGCGCTGAGAGAAGCGTGCAGTTGAAAATGAACACGGTATCCGTGTCGAGTTTGAGTCAGCCCAGCAAACAACCGAACGGGCAAATTTGAACCACGTCAAAGGGACAACATTGGACAACATTCCAGTGGTTCAGGAATTTTCGGACGTGTTCCCGAAAGAGCTTCCAGGAATGCCACCTGATCGGGACATCGAGTTTGCCATAGATTTGGTACCCGGAACTGCACCTATAGCTAAGAGACACTATAGGATGCCCGTCAACGAGCTAGTTGAACTCAAAAAGCAACTTCAAGAACAGTTGGAGAAGGGTTTTATCCACCCAAGTTCGTCACCATGGGGAGCCCCGGTACTTTTCATGGACAAGAAGGACGGAACCCAAAGAATGTGCGTGGACTACAGGTCTCTCAACGAGGTGACAATCAAGAATAAATACCCTCTGCCCCGTATAGAGGACCTATTTGATCAAATGAAAGGAGCCCAAGTGTTCTCCAAGATTGATCTTTGGTCGGGATATTTCCAGCTGAAGATTAAGCCCTCCGATATACCTAGGACAGCCTTTCGGACGCGGTATGGTTCATATGAATATACCGTTATGTCTTTTGGATTGACGAATGCACCCGCATACTTCATGTACCTTATGAATAAGGTTTTCATGGAGTACTTGGACAGGTTCGTCGTGGTTTTCATCGACGACATAATGGTGTATTCAAAAAGTGAGGAGGAGCATGAAGAACATCTGAGATTGACCTTGCAGAAGTTGCGAGAGCATCAGTTGTATGCCAAGCTCAACAAATGTCAATTTTGGCTAAAAGAAATATCCTTCCTAGGCCACATCATCTCCAAGGAAGGGGTATCGGTTGATCCTGGAAAGGTGAGAGATGTTCTGAAGTGGGACCAACCGAAGAGCGTGAGGGATATTCCGAGTTTCCTTGGGATGGCAGGATACTATCGGCGCTTCATTAAAGACTTCTCTAAAATAGCAAAACCTATGACGGAGTTGCTAACGAAGGGGAAGATCTTTCAATGGACACAAGCCTGCCAAGAAAGTTTTGAGGAACTCAAGAAAAGGCTAACCACAGCACCAGTTCTGGTATTGCCAGACGTAAGCAAGAGCTTTGACATATATTGTGACGCATCCAGACAAGGGCTCGGGTGTGTACTCATGCAGGAAGGACAAGTGGTAGCCTATGCCTCACGACAATTAAAGAAGCATGAGCTTAACTATCCTACACATGATTTGGAGTTAGCAGCAGTGGTGCATGCATTGAAGATTTGGAGACATTATATCCTTGGTCATCGATGTGAGATCTATACAGATCATAAAAGCCTCAAGTACATATTTACACAAACGGACCTGAATTTGAGGCAACGTCGATGGTTAGAACTCATCAAGGATTATGATGTGGGAATCAACTACCACCCCGGGAAGGCCAATGTGGTCGCTGACGCATTGAGCAGAAAGGGAGCATGCCACCAACTCACTGTTCGGGAGCTACCACCCGAACTACGTAAGGAGTTCGAACGGTTACACCTCGGATTCTTGAATAACATGGAAATGATGGAAATCCACTCCTCATTGGAGCAAGAAATAAGAAAGGGACAAGCAACGGACGAGGGGATCAAGGAGATCAAGGAAAGAATCCGACAAGGGATAGAAAAGGATTTCAAGGAGGATGAAAAGGGTACGCTTTGGCTAGGAAAAAGGATTTGTGTGCCAAACATAAGACACCTTCGTGACATGATATTGAAGGATGCACATGATTCACCCTATTCCATACATCCAGGGAGCACCAAAATGTATAAGGACTTGAAAACTTGCTATTGGTGGGATGGTATGAAGAGGGATATAGCCGATTACGTTGCCCTATGCGACACATGCCAACGGGTAAAAGCCGAACATCAAAAACCCGCTGGATTGTTGCAACCTTTGAAAATACCTGAATGGAAATGGGAGGACATCAGTATGGACTTTATTGTTGGATTGCCACGAACTCAGTCAGGATACGACTCCATCTGGGTCATTGTGGACAGGTTGACGAAAACCGCCCATTTTCTTCCGGTAAAGGCCAGTTACAACGTTACACAGTTGGCAGAGTTGTACATGGAGCAGATCGTGTGCCGTCATGGAATTCCGAAGAGGATAGTCTCAGATCGAAGTTCTCAGTTTACCTCTAGATTCTGGAAGAAGCTGCAGAAAGCCATGGGTACACGATTGGATTTTAGCTCTGCCTATCACCCACAAACAGATGGACAAACCGAAAGGACAAACCAAATTTTGGAAGACATGTTGAGAGCTTGCGCCTTGAAACGTGGGCGTAGTTGGGATAGGAGTTTACCGTATGCCGAGTTCTCCTATAACAACAGCTATCAAGCTAGCTTGAAGATGTCGCCTTTCGAAGCCTTATATGGTAGACGGTGTAGAACGCCACTGTTCTGGAGCGAGATTGGAGAGAACCAGGTGTTTGGACCCGAAGTACTACAAGA
This sequence comes from Neostapfia colusana, assembly GCA_030760725.1. Taxonomy (NCBI): domain Eukaryota; kingdom Viridiplantae; phylum Streptophyta; class Magnoliopsida; order Poales; family Poaceae; genus Neostapfia; species Neostapfia colusana. Next base: position 28,532,788 of record JASWHV010000005.1, on the reverse strand, counting down.
GGCTGGAAAGCAAGTTCAAACGATACGGGAAAACTTAAAGGCTGCTCAGTCACGACAGAAAGGCTATGCGGACAATAGGCGAAGGAAGTTGACTTTTGAAGTAGGAGACTTCGTATACCTTAAGGTATCACCTATCCGAGGCCAACGACGTTTTAACGTCAAAGGCAAACTAGCGCCTCGCTACATCGGACCATTTAAGATTTTGGATAAGCGAGGAGAAGTAGCCTACCAACTAGAGCTCCCAAACCATCTCTCCGACGTACATGACGTGTTTCATGTATCCCAGCTCAAGAAGTGCTTGAGAGTACCAGAGGAACAAGTGTCAATGGGAGAACTTGAGCTTCAAGAGGACCTGACTTACGCAGAACACCCTGTCCGAATCTTGGACGTAAAAGAAAGGGTCACCCGAAACAAGGTGATTCGATGGTGCAAGGTACAATGGAGGCATCACACTGAAGCTGAAGCCACATGGGAGCGAGAAGAGGATATCAAGACAGAATTTCCCCATCTATTTTCTACTAACGAATCTCAAGGACGAGATTCAATTTAAGGGGGGTATATTTGTGACACCCTCATCTCGGGTGTCAACATATGTTCATGTTTTATGAAGAAGAAAAAAAACATTTTAAGAAAAGAAGGAACGGAGACAAGTATCAAAAGGATGGCCAACAAGGCTCTCCGAGAGCACCGAAGGCAACTTCCACGACCAGCAGACCACGTGGCGTGTTCGGAGCTCATCCCCGAGAAATTTGGGAGAGGTCCGCCTTTAAACTAGCTACGTGGCAGGCTCGGGGGTCACCTCCGCGATTGGAAAGAGGTCCGACCCTGTGGGACACGTGCTGCCCGCGGAGATAGCCTCTGCGGAAGAAGCAAAGGCATTTTTATAGGACACGTGTCATCCCCGGAGCTAGTCCTCGCGGAAGTCAGGGGACCAGTCGCACGGGATACGTGTCTATCTCGGAGCTCATCTCAGAGAAGTCCGGATCTATCGAACACGTGTCGCCACCGGAGCTTATCACTGGAAGGTCCATCGCAGCTAAACACGTGTCGACCTCGGGGCATGTCCCTGAGGAAAGGAGAGTGGAAAGACCGGCACCCACACGTGGCGTGCGCGGGGCTCGTCCCAGAAGAAGAGGGAGGTCTCGATCGATCGACACGCGGCACAACCGGAGCTCGTGTCTGCGGACGGGGAGATACCAGGCCCGGAGGACACGTGGAGCTTCCGGAGCTCATCATCACGGAGGTAACGAGTTCTGGAGCAGTTGTTACACGTAAGGACACCGGTACGCAACAGAAACCGATCTAAAATCCACGATGGTTACTGAAGATAAGACGTCAGAATCTAACAAAGATCTGAATAAGACTCTTATTCGGGATCCAATCAGATTAGGACTCTTCTCTTCCTGATTATAAATGGAACCCAAAACCTCTGGCCGAAACCACAAACTTCTCTTTCAACTCCTGAGCCGACGACTTAGAGCCCTAGCCCCAACTCGCCGAGCAAAACATCGCCAAAGCGCAACAAGGGAGATCATCGGAGGAGAACCAAGCGGTCTGAGGAGGACCGCGAAGACAAGAAGAGCGTGAGGTAGGACTTCAATACCACCTTACGACATCATGTTGTTCATTTCTTTGCGTCTGTTCTTCGATTCCTTTTGAACAGAAGCCTTTTCGTGGGCAGAACACTCGATGATCAGTTTGATCTAAAGACAAGATCATCGCCACGATCATCTTTGATCCGAACACCTCTGACCATGCAAGCCATGCAAGAACACCATATCAATCTAATAGAACTAATCGTAGGATAGCATGCATGTGCATCATCGCATCTAGTTTAGGGTTTGTGTATGATATTGATTGCTATGAATTTGTATGCACGTGAATCCTACATAGCAGGACAAACTCAGGAAGCTGTCTACGACGAGCTGCAGCAACAAGGTTTTGAGAATCAAGAACAACCAGAACCGCAAGAACAAGGCAAGTGCTCCTTGACCATGTTGATCCTATGTTTTGGGTAAAACTATTTTGTTTTGCGAAAAGGTGTGTGTGCTGAGTCAAACATGATGGGAAAACCCTTTTTATAGGAGTTTACTAGTTTGGTTAAACCACCCTTGTCACCTGGGAATTTTATGAGTCGGGTATGGTTTTTGTTTTATGCTTCACTGAGTCCATGGGATTGGGAAGCGAGATAGATGTGTCTAGCTAACTGCACTCGTATTGATAAAAAGAAACTGATGTTAATAATGAACATGGATCGGAGGGAGATCTAGGCAAGACTGGGTTTGTGAATGAGGTAGCACGAGATGGTGGTTTACTTGCCATAGATCTAAGGACCGGTTCATGCATGCACATGCAAGGATAACAGTGCCACCACAAGGCCAAGTATGGGTGCGGCTTAGCTGAGTAATTAGGTAAGTTGCTAGAGTGTTATGGACTGTGGAAGGCGCGGGGAATGGGAGTCGAGTGAGGACTGCCCTGGGAACTGCATGGCACAAAAGGGGGCCCGTGGGTGGGAGAATTGGAGATTCTAGCCTGCCGGTGAAACCTTAGTGAGTCCATACATCTAGTAACCCCTTTGTAAAGGCTATTTTGTGATCTCTTGAGCATACACCGACGGTTGTGTACTGGTATAATGGAGGTTCTGCAGTCGCCGACGGGTGACGACATCACAAACTTGTGGGTAAAGAGGTGCAAACTCTGCAGAGTTACTAAAACTATCATGATAGCCGAGCTTACGGTCATGAGCACCTGGCTAAACTACCATGATTAGATGGGATGGTTACTGGGATGGTTATTGGAATGGGTATTGGGAAGGTTATTGGTTATGGTTATTGGTTATGGATTGGTTTGGGACTGTTGAGTCCGGGAGATGAGATGGTTGCATGACTGATGGGTCATGACATGAGATTGGTCTCGGTGCGAGACGAGGTTGTTTTATGGGGTGAAATGGTAGCAAATACGAGGGGGTATTCGTGAGTATGAATAAAAGATTGGTTAATGTTCGGATGGAACACGGGAAGTGATGGAGGTATGTTGGTAATTTAATACATGTTGGGATTACATTTAAACGTAAGTTGTTTTTTTATCATGGTTTTTACAGAACTGCTTTTCTGCAAATAAGCCTTTTATACCTACCTTGTTTATGAGCTGCATATCATGTGTTATTCCCGCACTTGCTGAGTACATCATTGTGCTCAAACTTGCATTATTATTTCTTCATCAACAGCAAGAGAAGACTACTATGAAGACCGAGTAGAGCATTATGGTGTGTGATCTATTCTCAACCTTGCCTGTGGAGGGAGTAGAGATGGAGCCACCTCTGCTTAGTTCTGCTTTCGCATTAGTTTTTGCTTCCGCATTTAAATAAGGACTTCCGCTGCATAATATTAAGATTTCCGCTGTGAGCATGAGTCCAAGACTCATGAGGTGTTGTAATAAACTCTGTTATTCGTGGTAATATATAATCTGAATTCAGTTTGTGGAACGTATGTGTATGTGTGATGAATATCCTGGGCACACATATGCATTAGTTCTCGGTTCCGTGGCTTTCCACAGAATTGAGGGCGTCACAGATTTGGAGCAGAATTAACTGGAATTCTTTGATCAAATCAGTACCTAAAGCAGGGAGGTGCTGTCCAAATTTCTCCAGAAATTCTGTTAACTTTGACATCTCATAACTTTTGAACCAAGACAGATGTTAGGCCAAGCAAATACTTTCTGGAAAGCTATTGAAGTTAGCTTTAACTTTGATGTTGAACTCCAGAATTGGTTTTGCCTTTAACATGGCCTAAATCAGGTTAATATGGGAACTGATCAGGGATGTCATGTTGAACAGCAGATCAGCAGTCAAATTTGTTTAAAATTTGAACTATGTTTCCAAGATTTATGGGTTCAATGACATGTCTTATGTTATAACTCAATGGTTTACTGTTTAAATAAATATTTTACATTCCTCAAATATATTTTTACAGATGACAACAGATAAGCAGTTGGAGAACGGGTGGGTGGTGTCCCACTGTTCTCACCGCAGCGGCTATCCGGAGGCATTGAGGCAGATGCTTCAATATTTCGGATACAACCAGATGCCGCAGTACTTCGCCAAGGAAGAAGGCGAAGAGGGGAACAAGACGTGGACAATCCATGTCGAAGTCCCTGCAGGACCTACGCCACCCGGTTGGGTTCTGTTCACCGTTACGGTGAGAGGTAGACAACCAGAAGGGATGTGGCAAGTGGCAGCCCGTGACACCATGTCACGTTTCTGCCAACTACACGTGAATGCTATGGAGGGCACTCCATACGCGCTCGTTCCGGTGGAGGGACGGACTCATCATGTGTGGGAAGAGAGGTACCTGGAGGCAACGGACCCGAGTTGCCCAAGGTAAAGCCCCGCGGAGGCACATCTCAGCCTCCAGATGAGGGCGGGAAACGCCGTGATGGGCAGCCAAGCTGTTCATACGGAGCATCTCGCCGCAAGGCTCAAGGAGAGCACAAGCCGTGGAGACCATTTAGAGAGTGCCCACAGCGCACTCCGCAATGTGCTCCTTCCGACGATCAAGCGATTGAATGAATAACATAATCAGTTGCATCGTCTGAAGAAGGCGAAGAGGAAAAGCCGTGTCGACATCGCGGCGTTGCAAGAGCTGGTACAGACTTTAACCCAGCAGAATGAGGCCCTTGCTCAGGAGCGGGACGACGCTATTGAGGAAGGGCAAGGCTGGGAAGAGGACTACAACCAGGCCATGGACGAGGTGCATGCATTGCAGGACCTCGTACCTCCGGTATTGGGCATACCGGTGGTCTTGGGCCTTCCAGCAATGGGAGAACCCGAGATGGGAGAAGAGGTGGTAGATCCCGAGCCACCAGCAGGGGTACCGGAGGAGGACGACCCGCAGGAGGTCGAGTTCTACTCCGAGTAGGGGGTTACAGTTGCCAAGTAGGGCAGCAAGAGTAGTGTAACCCAACTTTTGTAATCGGTGACATGTCGTGTAGGCAGTAGAGTATGTATAGGTAGTGACGACATGAGCACGACTTCTCGGAGACCCAAGAATAATGTATCTTGTATAAATTTTATGCTTTATCAATATATGTGAATGTTGTGCAAATTATTCATGTGTCACTTCAATACCTACTGTTGCATATGGAATTTTAAGTAAGACATGTGCTAATCGCTGCTGTTTTGAATTTCAGTATGACGCGTACTCGTGCCAACCCGGACGTTGGGGGTACTACCCAAGGGGGATAGACCTCCCAACAGCCTCCCGAGGACTCCTTGGGGCAGCAGCAGCAACAGCAACAGCAAACACCGCCACCGCTACTGCCAACGGTTACATTGGCCGACATTGTCGCGGCAATGGCGGGTTCTCATCAGCAGCACACGGAGTTGCTGCAGACTCTCATCGCTAATACGTCTCGCCCAGAGAGACGTCAAGACCGTGAGGAGCGTCAACAGAGCTCCTACTCCGACTTCCTAGAAACTCATCCCCCGGTATTCTCAAGGGAGGATGAACCTCTTGACGCGAACAACTGGCTCCGCGCAATAGAGATGAAGTTCGGGCTGCTCCAGATAAGTGAGCAGCGCAAGACTCAGTTCGCGGTCCAGCAGCTCCAAGGATCCGCGAGCGCGTGGTGGGCGAACTTCTGTGCTTCACAGCCCACCGATCGAGTTATGACCTGGACGGAGTTTCGGACGGCCTTCAGCGCCTATCACATACCGCCAGGTTTGATGAACAGGAAGACGCGGGAATTCTTACACCTGCAGCTAGGGAGCCAAAACGTGCTGGAATACTCCAGGGCGTTCAATGATCTCGCGCTCTACGCGTTGTATCACGCAGATACCGACAAGAAGCGGTGGGACCACTTTTACCAGGGGCTTAACCCGCTCCTGAAGGATAAATTGGCGATGTTCAATCGCGGAAGCCTCAACGACATCATTGATGCTGCGATTGTTCAGGAGGACTCCGGCAAGGAGTTGGCGGCGGCGGAGAGAAAGTGAAGCGCGCCGCAAAGCAGCGGAGAAGGAGGCGGTCCTTCTCAGAAATTTCGGATGGTGAAACGCCCACCATCAGGTCCACGCTGGCAGCCACCACAGAGGTCGATGCCGTTCCACAGTCAACCGTACTCTTCACTGGCATTCAGGCCGGCACTGCCAGCATCACCTCCGCAACAACAACAGCAGCAGCGGGCGATGCCGCGTGCGTATGCACCTCAGCAGCGCATGCCGGGCTTTCGTACCCCGAGTACTACACCAGCAAACCGGCCACATGTTACAAGTGTGGTCGTCCAGGACACTTCGCCAGAAGTTGTCTAGAGTGGCAAGGCGGCGGAGTAGCACCACCGTTTCCGGGGAGGAATCAACCCCGGAACCCTACTAATGCGCGGCGGGCAAGCCCTAGGCCCGGCACCGTCCACCAACTTGCCATAGAGGACGTGCCGGAGGGTGAGCCAATCCTTGAGGGTATGTTCCAACTCCACCAGCATCCCGCCATAGTATTGTTTGATTCAGGCGCCACACATAATTTTATTAGCCAAGCTTTCATTGCTAAACACAGCTTGCAAATACTACCCACCGATAGTCCATATTTAATTTGTTCACCGGGTGGGAGGATTGCAGCAAGCGTAATGGTTTCCAAAGCACCATTGTGCTTAGCGGGTAGAGTCTACCCTACGTCTCTCATAATCTTAGAGGGAAAAAAGGTCAATGTCATCCTAGGGATGTCGTGGTTAACCCGCCATGAGGCTGTTTTGGACACCGTCCTTCGAGTCGTGCACTTAAACTCAGAAGTGCACGGGTCTCACTTCTTATTTATGGACAGTCCAGAAATAAAACTTCCAAGTGTTTATCAAGCCACAACCATCAGATTGGAAGATATTCCAGTGGTCCGAGCGTTCCCTGACGTATTCCCGGACGATTTGCTGGGGATGCCGCCCGATAGAGAGGTGGAGTTCAAGATTGAACTTGCGCTGAGAACCATGCCAATATCCCGAAGGCCGTACAAGATGGCGCCCAAGGAATTGGCTGAATTGAAGACCCAGCTAACGGACCTGCTGGAAAAGGGTTTTATTAGGCCGAGCTCCTCGCCATGGGGCTGTTTGGCGTTATTTGTAAAGAAGAAGGATGAGACATTGCGGCTTTGCGTGGACTATCATCCATTAAATGCCGTAACCATCAAGAACAAGTACCCGTTGCCACGGATCGACATGTTGTTTGATCAGTTGGTCGAAGCAAAGATCTTTTCCAAGATGGACTTAAGATCCGGGTACCATCAGATTAAGATACGGGCTGAGGACATTCCGAAGACGGCTTTCTCGACGAGGTACGGACTTTATGAGTACCTTGTCATGTCCTTCGGCCTCACCAATGCTCCAGCTCACTTCATGTATTTGATGAACTCGGTATTCATGCCGGAGCTGGACAAGTTTGTCGTGGTATTCATCGACGACATTCTGGTATATTCCAAGTCGGAGGAAGATCACAAGAGGCATCTGCGTATAGTCTTGCAACGTCTCCAGGATCACAAGCTATACGCAAAATTCAGCAAATGCGAATTTTGGATATCGCAAGTGCCTTTTCCCGGGCATATCATCTCAGCTGAAGGTATCGCTGTAGACCCGAGCAAGATCACTCAAGTGCTGAATTGGAAATCCCCGAGAACTGTTCACGAGGTACGGAGTTTCCTCGGACTCGCGGGATATTATTGGAGGTTCATTCCGAACTTCTTGAAGATTGCCAAGCCTATGACAGAGCTGCTGAAGAAGGCTACCAAATATGTTTGGAGTCCAGTGTGTGAAGCAGCATTCAAGGCTTTAGTCAAGGACCTAACATCAGCACCGGTTTTGGCGCAGCCAGACAAAACAAAACCGTTCGATGTGTACTGTGATGCATCCGGAATTGGGCTCGGATGTGTGCTGATGCAAGACCGAAGGGTGGTCGCGTATGGATCACGGCAGCTTAGAAACCATGAGCAGAATTATGCAACTCACGATTTGGAGCTCGCTGCCGTGGTACTTGCACTGAAGATGTGGAGGCACTACCTACTCGGTAACCTCGTACATCTATATACCGACCACAAAAGCCTCAAGTACATATTCACTCAGAAAGAGCTGAACATGAGGCAGTGAAGATGGTTAGAATTGATAAAGTATTACGAAATAGAGATCCATTATCATCCGGGGAAGGCAAACGTAGTGGCAGATGCGCTGAGCCGCAAGTCACACGTCAACAATCTGACCATCACACCGTTGGAAGAGAGCGAACCACCACTGCATGTGATTCCACATGGAGCTCTCTACAACCTAGCATTGATCCCCACCATCCGTGAAGAAATAGCGGCAGCTCAGAAACATGACAAGGGTATGTCGCATTTGCGGAGACATGTAGACAGTGGGGAGTTGAAATGTTTCCGGAAGGACGGAGACGGCGTCCTATGGTTCAAGGACCGGATCGTTGTACCCCGTAACCCAGAGCTACGGAGGAAATTTTTTAATGAGGCTCACTTATCAAAATTTTCTATTCACCCCGGCAGCAATAAGATGTATCAAGAACTCAGAAGCAAGTTCTGGTGGACACGGATGAAGCTGGAAATCGCAAAGTACGTGTCCGAGTGTGATACATGTCGAAGGGTGAAGGCAGACCATATGCGGAAACCGGGACTGCTACAACCACTGGGCATTCCTGCCTGGAAGTGGGAGGATGTGAGCATGGACTTCATCGTCGGTTTATCCACCACCTTTCAAAAACATGATTCCGTGTGGGTGATCGTCGACCGGCTCACCAAGGTTGCCCATTTCATCCCGGTCAACACCAACTACAACGCCAAGAAGTACGCTGAACTGTACATCTCATGGATCCTATGCTTGTATGGTGTACCCCGTACCATCATATCGGATCGGGGCACTTTATTTGTGTCCCGTTTTTGGGAGCAGCTGCACGCTACCTTGGGGACGAAGCTGATCCGTAGTTCAGCATACCACCCGCAGACGGATGGACAAACCGAACGGGTAAATCAGATCTTAGAAGATATGCTACGAGCTTGCGCTATCAACCACGGCAAGAATTGGGATGATCACTTGCCGCTAGCCGAGTTCTCGTACAACAATGGGTACCAAGCCAGCATCAAGATGGCGCCTTACGAGGCGCTATACGGAAGAAAATGCCGCACACCATTGAACTGGTGTGAGTCTGGCGAAAGGGTTACCTTCGGGATTGACCTTGTCAACAACGCGGAAGAGAAGGTTCGACTGATTCAAGCAAACCTAAAAGCCGCCCAATCCCGTCAGAAACAGTATGCGGACCGGAGAAGACGCCCATTACAATTCGAAGTGGGGGATCACGTATACCTACGTGTGTCTCCAATGAAGGGCGTAAACAGATTCAGGGTGAGAGGAAAGTTAGCACCCCGATTCATCGGTCCATTCCAGATTACCGAAATATGTGGATCAGTAGCATACCGGCTGAAATTACCAGAAGAACTTTCCGTTGTGCACGACGTATTTCACATTTCCCAGCTGAGGAAGTGTCTCAAACTATCTACTACCGTTCAGCTGGAGGACATTGAAGAACTGCAACCGGATCTCACCTATCGGGAGGAACCGGTTCAGATCATTGACGAAAAGGCCCGACTCACTCCGTGGACGAAGCGACATGGGAGAGCGAAGGATTTCTTCGCACTAACTACCCCGACATTTTCACGTCACAGATCCGGTAATTTTCCACCATCCTCTCTCGCATTTTCACCTTATAATCTCGGGATGAGATTCTTTTAAGGGGGGAGGAATGTATGGGCCTCAGTTTTTGACACATGCTTGAAGTGTCATCACCACACACACAACTCATTTGAAGCAAGTTGATAAACACATTTGAAGAGCAAGTAACCACCATCAACATGCTCATTAGGGAACAAACTCACATGTTGCAAAAGTGGTGTTTCCCACATGTGATATAGAGGGGCTGGGCATATGAAAACTCCTACACATTGCTAAGGATGTCCATGCCAAGTTTCACCCAAATTCAAAACCTTTTTGAGGTCATTTTGGGTATAGCTAGAAAGAGGGCAGTTTGAAACCATATTCAAATTCAAACTGTTTTTATCCCATGAATTCAAAAGTGGGAGGCATATTCTTATTCAGCACATGTTTGTGAGCTCACACACCAAGTTTCACTCCATTTGGAGTTGATCTTGACATGAGCTAAGTGGGGCAAATTCAAACTTTATTTGAATTTCAACTGAACATGTGCTGAAATTCATTCAAACCAAACCCAATTTGAATCCTAATTAATTCAAATGGCTCATTGGTGAATAATTTGAATCACCATGGGTATTTTGGGGCTCACTGTTTACAACAGTGAATTGGAGTTAATTTCAGAGGTTAAAATTGGAAGTGGGACCCACATGTCAGCCACTAATCCAAATCAAACTGACTGAAAACCCAGCTCGGGTTCTTGCGCCGGACTGAGCAGCCGCCACGGCGAGGAATCAATCGGGACACCAGCTGCTTGCCGCCACGACTTGCTGAACTGCCTCGCAGCCACCTTATCTACGCCGTCGCCCTGATCGGAGTGAGCACTGCACACTCTGCTGCTTCCTCGCACCAGAAACACGCCATCGCAGCTGATCACTCGGAGCTGATCAAGGAGGCGTGATCACAGCCTCCCCGTCCCCTCCAGGGCTACGGCAAGGTACTAGGAACCTTCCTCCATCTTCCCCGTTGCTAGAATTAAGCTGAAACCGGTCGATCTCGACTATACCGAGAGTTCAAACCGGTGACCTAACGCCGCCGCACTTCGGGCTCCCGTGGACAGCCCAACCGGGGAGTTGTCATGCCCGAGACAAGGCACCCTTGAATGCGCTGGTGATCGGTGCTGCTCACCCCCGATCCACAGCCCGAGTGCTTGCTCACCGGCGGCGAATTTCCAGTTTTCCCCTTTCTGGGTGCAGAACGATCTTCGGGTGCGGTTCTGTCAAATTCTTACTCTAGGAAGGATTAGATGGCCTCAATCCGCTCTCACATACACTAGACACGGTAACGCACAAGTTGCCTTCACAACCTTTGGCCGGAGAACCTCTGTACCCGGCGTATTTCGAAGTTTACCGACGGCGGAGCAAGCGGGAGTCATCGGGCGCATGGTGAGGACCTACTTTGGGTTTCCCACGAGCTGCTTCAAGCTCGTGTGGACCTCCCCTGAGGTCCACTGATGCTCCCCGACCGGTTGCTCGACTAGTTGAGGTGCTAGGGAAGTCGGCCGACACGGCCGAAGTCTTTCCGAAGCCGCCGCTCGTCGCCGACCATGTGCCGGCCGTTATCATGACGAGCTGAGCCCAGAATCCTGTTACCCGAGTGAAAATAGGCAGAGGTGGCAAAAAGCGTGAAGTTTGGAGCTTTACAGAAGCTGCCGGAGAGCTCTCCGGCGAGATATCCCGGCGGCAGAGCGCGGGCGTCGGGAGGAAGATGAAGCCGGCTGGCCCACACGTCAGCGGTTTAAAAATTCAAACAAGGATCGGGTGTGGCCGGGATCTGGTGTGCTGGCGCGCAATGACCCTGTGGGCCGCAGTGTGCTGTCACCTCCGCGCCTAACACGTGTCCCCGCGGACCCCGGCAGATTTAAACTTTTCCCCCGATTTTCAGATTTCCTTCAAACTTCTAATCCTAATAACTTTGGCTAGAAAGCTCCAAATTGAGTGAACCAAATTTTGTTGGATTCAGCTCTCTGAGCACTTTCCATCAAATCAAGTTTCACTTCATGAAAATCCTTATGTCTCCAGAATTAATTCCTCAAAGTGTAAATTGTTTGGAATTTTAACTGGAGAATCCTGTGGGGGAAACTTCTGAAATTTTGCTGGGATGTTCACCAAAATATCCCTGAACTACCATAAAAATTTCAGACCCATTTGAGCTCATTTGATCCACCTAATGGTGTGATTAGTGAAACTGTTTCAGAGAAAATAGAAAATGTTCAGAAACATTTTCAGAATTTCCCCTGGAATTGTTTAGCTCATATCTTTAGTTAGGAACCTTCAAATTAAGTGAGACCAATTTCATTAAAACCCTCTGAAAATCTAGTTTTCAGAAAGTCATAGTTTGTTTCATGGAAATCCTTAGAACATCCTAAAAGCCTTCAATTAAGGTCAAGTACATAATTAATTGTGGAGGGCTCAAATGAGCTTTGCTGCAGCTAAAACTTGACCAAGTCTCTGTTTAGGTTGTAACCAAGCCACAATAAAAGTTTCACAGTCATTGGGTCTGTCTAGTAAGAGTTATAGATTTCACAAGTTTAAAGTCAGTTCAAATGCATTTAAATTAATACATGTACTTCTTATATCATGTAGTCGCTAAGGTCGAGGAGGAACCTGAAGTCCTAGACTTCGTTACTCCGGAGGAGCAGCTAGCCTACGACCAAGAGCAGCAAGGCAAGCTCCTGTTTGCATTAACCTTTTTACAAAGTTTTATTGTTTGGAGCACATACTTGAGTATAATTATCTTGCATTGGAGTCTTGTTTGGAAACCAAATTGCATAGCCAAGAAAACCATGGGTTGGGCTTAGGATTGCTAACCCCGGTAGCTACTGCAAAGCTAAGTTAGGGTAGGATTCGGTACAAGTCAAGTAGTTGGAACTACTCGCGAGCATAGGCTAGAGGCACTCGACTCGGGTAGAAATAGCACATGATACACATGGCAAGAAAAATGAGACCGAGCGGAGAGTAAGGGCAGAAGGACTTTGGGGCCTGTGTGCTATAGCTCCGCTTGTGTCGATTGAGGATCGAGCCGTGTGCGGGCCTGTTGAGCAAGCTAGAACAGTACCAAAGACCTACCGGATATATGGGAACCGGGAAACCGATGTAACTCGGGTAGCTGGGTATTGAGGCATTGCCCGTCGTTCAGAGGGTAGGTTGAGAGCTTGAGGTGTAAATCGGCTGCCGGCACTGAGATGCGCGTGCAGAGACCTCTTGCTCGGGACGATTGGACCGGTTCAATATTTGGCTGACGGGTGAAAGGTGGTTGCGTGCGGCGTCGGTGATGGTTGCTGTAGGCAACATCGAGTACGGGCGTATGTGACGGGTTGTTCGGGTAACACTGGAGGTGTAAATCAATTATAATCACCGTCCCTCGCGGTCAGTGAGTACCACTTGTTCACTGTACCGTGACGTAGAAAGAACAGGCTAGTTACATGTTAAAATGTTGCTGATTGAAAGATGGACTTGATTGTTAATGTTTTGCCATAGTTTAGAGCTAATTAAAGTTCCTTTCAACTTTGAGCCAAGTACATGAGAGAAATGCGTTTCTTGTTTGATTGCGGCTCTCTCATGTGCCTTAGCGTAAGGTTCTGCTAAAACTTGAAAGTAAGGTTCCACTAATTAGGCGAGTCCTTGCAACTGCTTTTCATCTCCTGTACCTATCACCCTCATGTAGAAGTTCCATGATTAGGAGAGACGGGTCAGTCTTGCCGAGCCTTCGTGCTCACTGCTTGTGTTTGAAGCTTTTGCAGGGTTCTATGAGGAAGGGACTCCCGAAGAGGAGACGGAACCCCAGGAGGGGAACCCCGTCGAGTGGGAGTCGTGCACGCCGCAGAGTTAGTGTGCGTGTGTCCTAGCAAGGACACGTTCAAGGGCTGAACGTGAACTTGATGCGTAGTCTACGCCCGTGAGTGTAGACTGAACTTATTTTGATTTACAAATGTTCATAAACCAGTTTATGAATAAAATGTTTGCTTCCGCTTTGTACCTTTGATGTGTGTTATCCGGTGTTGTGCAACGCAGCACCTCTCAGCGTGATCCTGGCTCGACAAGACCGTGGGGTCGTGTCACGGCACAGTGAACAAGCGGTACTCGTCACCGCGAGCGACGGCGAATTGACTCGATATACACCTGCAGGGAGACCCAAAGAGCACGTCACGTAAGCCCACCCGTGGAGCTGCACAGCACGCTCACTCGATGTCGTACGGGACAAACTTTCACCCAACAGCCCAAACGTCGAACCAGTCGCACCGAAACGAGCAGGAGGTCCCTACACGGAGCATCTCTCTATGCCCGTTAGCAGATTTCCACCTTGCTGCCCTCAGCCTAAACCTATAAATCGGTGCGTTATACCTCGACGCCCGGAGGTTTAGGTTACATCGGTTTACCGGGGCCCATATATCCGATATGCCTTCGGTACGTTCAATACTTGTTCAGCAGGGCCGCACACGGATCGGTCCTCAATCGACACGGGCAGGGCAGCGCACACAAGACTTCCTCTTGCTGCGCCCTAGCCCATGCCTAGTCTCATTTTCATTACTAAAGTGATCTCACATCACTCGAACCAATCCCGTGTGTCCCCAGCCTAAACTCGCGAGTAGATTCCAACTACTCGACTTGTACTGAAGTCGTATGAATCATTAAGCATAGCCTGTCTACTCGAGGTCTTAGACACTACCCTAACTCTTATAGGCAAATTCTGGTTATGCAAGTGGGGTTCCATCCATCCTACACCTAATGCACATTAATACTTCACACTAGACATGTAAACAAAGAAAAACTTGATAAAATGGTTAATGCAAACCGGGGCTTGCCTTGTTGCTGCTGGTCAGTGGTTAGGTCTTCGTACAGAAGGCGGAAGTCGAGCACTTCCGGAGTCTCCTCGCCTTCAGCGACTACACGTTAATGAGATACTACATGTCAATTCAAATGCAATGTGTAAACTTGAATAAGTAATTACTATAACTCTAGCTAGCCCCCCTTTGGCTTTGAAATTTTTATGGTTGGTAAGGTCCTAACCAGAGTCTTGACCAAGTTTCATTTGAAACAAGGTTCATTTGAGCCTTGTACAAATAAAGGCCTATTTGGTCAATATTAGAGCCTCTAAGGAATTCCATAGGTTTTCTGTGATGCCCTCAATTCTGTGGAAAACCACGGAACCGAGAACTGATGCATATGTGTGCCCAGGATGTTCATCACACATATACACATCATCCACAAACTGAATTTCAGAATATATATGACCATGAATAACATAGTTTATTACAATGTCTCATGAGTCTTGGACTCATGCTCACAGCAGAAGTCTTTTATTCTAGCAGCGGAAGTTTTCTAACTAACGCGGAAGCAATCTAAGCAGCAGCGGCTCCATCTCTACTCCATCCCCACATGCAAAGTTGAGGACAGATTACACGCCTAATGCTCCACCTGGTCTTCATAGTAATCTCCTCCTGTTGCTGACGATGAAATAATAATGCAAGTTTGAGTACAAAGATGTACTCAGCAAGTGCGGGAAAATATGATATGTAGCTCACAACAAGGTAGGTATAAAAAGGCTCATTGCAGAAAGCAAAGTTATTTAACAAAACCATGATAAAACAGCAACTTATCTTTAAGCGAATGTAATCCCAACATGTACTAAAATACCAATCATACCTCCATTATATTCATTACCTTCCATGTCCCAACCAGACATTAATCAACCTATTTCTTGTTCACGAATACCTTCTCGTATTCGCTACCATCTCACGAATACCATCTCGTATTCGCTACCATTTCATCTCATAAACAATTTCATCTCACACCGACCAACCTCGTTGCCATGACTCAACAGTCATGCAACCCATCTTATCACCCGGACTCAACAGTCCCGAAAACAAAACCAAAACAAAACCTTCCAAAAACCATACCCAATAACCATAGCCAATAACCATCCCAACTAATCATGGAAGTTGGCCAGGCGCTCGTGACTGTAAGCTCGGCTATCATGATAGTTTTAGACTCTGCAGAGTTTGCACCTCTTTACTCACAAGTTTGTGATTTCGTCACCCGTCGGCGACTGCAGAACCTCCATTATACCAGTACACAACCGTCGGTGTATGGCCAAGAGATCACAAAATAGCCTTTACAAAGGGGTTGCTAGATGTATGGACTCACTAAGGTTTCACCCGCAGGCTAGAATCTCCAATTCTCCCACCCACGGGCCCCCTCTTGTGCCATGCAGTTCCCAGGGCAGTCCTCACTCGACTCCCATTCCCCGTGCCTTCAACGGTCCATAACGATCTTGCAACTTACCTAATTAGTCAGCTAAGCCGCACCCATACTTGGCCTTGTGGTGGCACTGTTATCCTGGCATGTGCTCGCATGAACCGGTCCTTAGATCTACGGTAAGTAAACCACCATCTCTTTCTACCTCATTCACAAACCCAGGCTTGCCTAGTTCTACCTCCGATCCATGTTCATTAACAACCCCAGTCATGTGTAGGATAATTAAGCTCGTGTTTCTTTAATTGTCGTGAGGCATAGGCTACCACTTGTCCTTCTTGCATAAGAACACATCCGAGCCCTTGTATGGATGCGTCACAATATATGTCAAAGCTCTTGCTCACATCCGGCAATACCAAAACCGGTGCTGTGGTTAGCCTTTTCTTGAGTTCCTCAAAACTTTCTTAGCATGCTGGTGTCCATTGGAAGGCTTTTCCCTTAGTTAGCAACTCCGTTATAGGGTTTGCTATCTTAGAGAAGTCCTTTATGAAGCGTCGGTAGTATCCAGCCATCCCAAGCAAACTCCGAATATCCCTCACGTTTTGCGGTTGGTTCAACTTCAGAACATCTCCCACTTTTCCGGGATCAACTGATACTCCTTCCTTGGCGATAATGTGGCCTAGGAACGATATCTCCTTTAGCCAAAATTGACACTTGTTAAGCTTGGCATACAATTGATGCTCACGCATTTTCTGCAAGGTCAATCTCAAATGTTCTTCATGCTCCTCCTCACTTTTTGAATACACCATAATGTCGTCGATAAAAACCACGACGAACTTATCGAAGTACTCCATGAAAACCTTGGTCATAAGGTACATGAAGTATGCGGGTGCATTTGTTAACCCAAAAGACATGACGGTATATTCATATGAACCATACCGTGTTCGAAAGGCAGTCTTGGGTATATCGGAGGGCTTAATCTTCAGCTGGAAGTATCCCGACCGAATATCAATCTTGGAGAACACTCGGGCTCCTTTCATTTGATCGAATATGTCTTCTATACGGGGCATAGGGTATTTGTTCTTGATTGTCACCTCGTTAAGAGACCTTTAGTCCACGCACATCCTTTGGGTCCCATCCTTCTTGTGTACGAAGAGCACGGGGGCTCCCCATGGCGACGAGCTGGGACGTATAAAACCCTTCTCCAACCGTTCATGAATTTGCTTCTTGAGTTCCACTAGTTCATTGACGGGCATCCTATAGGGTCTCTTTGCTATGGGTGCAGTTCCAGGTACCAAATCAATGGCAAACTCAATGTCCCGGTCAGGTGGCATACCTGGAAGCTCCTCTGGAAACACGTCCGTGAATTCCTGAACCACTGGAATGCGGTCAAATGTTGCTCATTCGACGTGGTTCAAAATCACCGTTTCGGTTGTTTGTTGGGCTGACTTAAACTCATTACGAATACCGTGCTCGTTTGTCAACTGCACGCTCCTTTCAGCACATTGGATTACTCCGTTGTGCTTGCTTAACCAATCCATCCCGAGTTTTATGTCAAGCCCTTGGGAATCCAAGACAATGAGGTCGGCAAGGAAGTCTACCCCCCTTATTTTAAGGCTTACTTTCGGACATACTGTATTAGTCCTCATCTCTCCACCAGGAGAATTAACCAACATAGTACAACTCAAGTGTGATATGGGTAGATTATGCTTGGCAACATACTTGGATGATATGAAGGAATGTGATGCTCCAGAATCAAATAAGATGGTGGCTGAGTTGGAGTTGGCAAAGAACATACTAATTACGACGTCGTAAGCCTGTTGTGCTTCCTCAGCAGAGACATGGTTCATGTTGCCGTGAGCATAGTTCTGCTGTCCACGGTTTCTTTGATTGTCCCCTCCGTTCGGTCGCGGGTTCTGCCTGGGCACGTTGCCTTGCTGTCCAGGGCCTCTCCTCGGGCACTGGCTCGCGAAGTGTCCTGTTTCCCCACATGCAAAGCATGCCCTGTTGCCTACGGCAGCAGGTACGTTGGAGCGGGGGTTTTGAACAGGAGCGCCCATGTTGGGTCAGGGCATATGAGGCAAGGGCGCACGAGGTGCTTGTGCAACGGGTCGTTGCTGTGGTAGCTGATTAGGGTGGTATGCAGGAGTGGTCGATCCATACTTCGGTGCAGCTGGGGGCATGTACCGAGGTCGTACGTTGCTCCCTTGTGGCTGGTATGGCATCTTCCTCTTGCACTCTCGCTCGATCTCTCGGATCTTGCTTTCAACTACTATAGCCTTGTCAACCAGCTTCTGGAAGCTCGCGTAGTCATTGTTGAGGAGCTGAACCTGGATCTCATTGTTCAACCCTCTCATGAACAGGTACTGCTTCCTTTGGTCCAAGTTGACGTCTTCGGGGGCATACCAGGACAGTTGCGTGAACTTGTTGAGATACTCATTCACGCTTCTGTCCTTGGCGGAGACCTTCGAACTCCTGTCTCTTTAGTATCATTACACCGCAGGGATGTAATGAGAGCGGAAACTCTCCTTGAACTCAGTCCAATTGATCGTCTCCGGGTCGACATGAGCGTTGCATAGGGCATCCCACCAGTCAGCGGCAGCTCCCATGAGTTGGTGCGACGCAAAAAGAACCTTCTCTCGGTCATTGCACTGCACTATGGCAAGCTTCCATGGATTTCAACCAGTAGTCGGCATCCATGGGGTCGTTAGCTTAAGCAAAGGTGGGTGGTCGAGTCCTCATGAACTCTCTCAGTCTGTTATGAGCCGGCGGTGGTGGTGGCGGTGGTGCCGGAACGGGGTTGTTGTTGTTGGCCTGCAACTGACCTAAAGTTTGGATCATGGGTTGCATAAGTTGATTCTGCATGGCCATCAACCGTTCCAGGTTGTTCTCACCAGCTCCGGGGTTAACAGGAACTTCATCGTGGCCATCCTCTTGGTTGTCACGGACGTTCCATCGGCCGGTGTTTCCTCTCACCATCTGTGAGAGAGAAAGAAATATAATAGAAGCTTAGAAGGTTAGATGGATCCCCCTATCTATATGCATCAAGGTGGATTGGACTATATATATCAGCCCATATGAGGATGTGAGCAAGTGCCGAGGCATCTCACACCTCTTTCTACTTATGTCTGGATATGGACAACGCTTTGAGACGTCCCACAACTCACACTAAACACACAATCATAAACAATCATCGCAAGGGCTCATACAACTCCTAGTCAAGGCTTGTTCAATGGGGGTCCTATATGGCTTAGGGTGTTGCCAATCTTTGATCCAACTATGGCCTTTCCTAGGCTTGTATTCTATGGTCAAGGTAGTTTCAAGGCCAATCTATGCATCCTACGGTCAGCGTGGCTTAGCTACCAATCTGTGTCTGATACCAATCTGTGATCTATCTAAGCGTATAACCTACCGTCAACCCGTGGCTCTGATACCAATCTGTGACGCCCTCAATTCTGTGGAAAACCACGGAACCGAGAACTGATGCATATGTGTGCCCAGGATGTTCATCACACATATACACATCATCCACAAACTGAATTTCAGAATATATATGACCACGAATAACAGAGATTATTACAATGTCTCATGAGTCTTGGACTCATGCTCACAGCGGAAGTCTTTTATTCTAGCAGCGGAAGTTTTCTTACTAATGCGGAAGCAATCTAAGCAGCAGCGGCTCCATCTCTACTCCATCCCCACAGGCAAGGTTGAGGACAGATTACACGCCTAATGCTCCACCTGGTTTTCATAGTAATCTCCTCCTTTGCTGATGATGAAATAATAATGCAAGTTTGAGTACAAAGATGTACTCAGCAAGTGCGGGAAAATATGATATGTAGCTCACAACAAGGTAGGTATAAAAAGGCTCATTGCAGAAAGCAAAGTTATTTATCAAAACCATGATAAAATAGCAAATTATCTTTAAGCGAATGTAATCCCAACATGTACTAAAATACCAATCATACCTCCATTATATTCATTACCTTCCATGTCCCAGCCAGACATTAATCAATCTCATTCTTGTTCAAGAATACCTTTTCGTATTCGCTACCATCTCATGAATACCATCTCGTATTCGCTACCATTTCATCTCATAAACAATTTCGTCTCAAACCGACCAACCTCGTTGCCATGACTCAACAGTCATGCAACCCATCTTATCACCCGGACTCAACAGTCCCGAAAACAAAACCAAAACCAAGCCTTCCAAAACCATAGCCAATAACCATCCCAACTAATCATGGAAGTTGGCCAGGCGCTCGTGACCGTAAGCTCGGCTATCATGATGGTTTTAGACTCTGTAGAGTTTGCACCTCTTTACCCACAAGTTTGTGATTTCTTCACCCGTCGGCAACTGCAGAACCTCCATTATACCAGTACACAACCGTCGGTGTATGGCCAAGAGATCACAAAATAGCCTTTACAAAGGGGTTACTAGATGTATGGACTCACTAAGGTTTCACCGGCAGGCTAGAATCTCCAATTCTATCACCCACGGGCCCCCTCTTGTGCCATGCAGTTCCCAGGGCAGTCCTCACTCGACTCCCATTCCCCGCGCCTTCCACGGTCCACAAAATCTAGCAACTTACCTAATTAGTCAGCTAAGCCGCACCCGTACTTGGCCTTGTGGTGGCACTGTTATCCTGGCATGTGCTCGCATGAACCGGTCCTTAGATCTACGGCAAGTAAACCACCATCTCTTTCTACCTCATTCACAAACCAAGGCTTGCCTAGATCTCCCTCCGATCCATGTGTGAGGACCACCCCGTGGATCACCCACTCCAAGATCGCATAGGGTGGTGTCATGCGATGCGGCACCCAACAGCACACATGAAAAGAATAAAGAATAACATACAAACTTTTATTTGATATAAAACAGTGGAAGTCTTTTTACAAAACCTATTCATACAGCGGAAGTAATATACATATAAGGCCTCTCATCCTAGGTATGCAAAAGTGCAGCTGTCCATCCCGGGGACGCTACACACTAGCAGCAAGTAACCGGAGATCATGGCGGCATGCAGGGCTCCAGCTCGGCCGTGTACCCCGACGGGGGCATCGCCTCGTCCTCGGAACCTTCCTCATAACTCTCACCTGCACACAGCTCAAAATATTGCAACCGTGAGCACGATAGCTCAGCAAGTCTTAACCGTCAACCCTAGGCATGGAACTCTACGTGCCAGGATGTGTAAGGTAGGAAAGGACTTTGCAATAAAGACACGCCTATAAGTTGATCCTTACTTTCGGTTTTTATAGCAGCAGATTCATGTACCTTAGGCAGCCCTCACATCGGAAGTCCACAATCAAACAAGAAATGCTTTCCTCCGATGTGGTGATGCCCAAAGTGGAATATAAACTTAATTAGCTCTATAACTATAGCAATCAAGGTTTTCAAGACATTAATAGATCAATACAGCATTTACCGTTGGCTTATTTCACTTCTTACTACGTCACAGCGCAGTGAAAAAGCGGGTACTCAAATAACCGCGAGGGACGGTGATTGCAATCAAGACACACCCGGATAACACGTCACATACACCCACTTTCAGAAGCGTGATTCCACAACCCTTCCTACTCTGTTGTATGCGACAACCTTTCAAAGGCAACCCAAATGCCGAACCGATCCATCCATAATGGGTAGGAGGTCCCCGCGTGGAGCGTGACATTGCCCACCGGAAGATTTACACCTTGCTACCCTCAACCCACTCCTATTTACGGTTGGGTAAGCCTCGACACCCAGGTTAACCAATTACATCGGTTTCCTGGTTCCCATATGCCAGTATGCATCCGGTACTATTCGATACTTGTCCAGCAGGGCCGCACACAGACGGTCCTCAACCGACACCAACAGGGCTACGCACGTGAGACCTCTGCTCACTGCTTCCTATCCCCCCTGCTGGGTCTCATTTTAAAATCTTGAGCCATTTGCTACCTCTTTTCATCCCGTGTAATAAGTACTATCTCGCGAGTAGCTTCCAACCCCTCGACTTCTACCAAGATCCTAAACATTAGCATGGCATTCTCTACTCGTCGGGTCTGTAAACTACCCAACCCACCATAGGAGTTAAGAGGCTATGCAATTGGGGTTTCAATCACCCTAACTCTAATGCATACATTTCAACCTAGACATAAGTGATACAAATGAAAAACTTTATAAAAGGTACTTAAGTGCAAACCGGGGCTTGCCTGGTTGCGAGTTAAAGGGGAAGTCAGCTTCTGGTGGGATGACGTCCAAGGGCTCCGGTGTATCCTCAACTTCGGTCACTAAATGAAACGTAGCAAAATAGATGTATAAGTATTAAGGATTTATAAGAATTGAACTACTATTCATAGCTACTGCTATTTAGGATCCTTAATTGGCTTTGGATTTTTACAGAGGATACTAGACTCTCTAAGGATGATTTGAGCCTAATTTGGAGATATGTCATTGCATAATGTAGTCTTTAAAATTCCTACAATTACAATGCTTCTCTGAATTTTGAGCCCAAATCAGGAGATTTGACATAGCTAGAAATGGAAGATCTGATTAGGGTAAGTCTCCATGGTTATAACAAAATTTGTTTCACCATTTTTGGAGCTACCATCAGAGAGATATGAATTTTTGAAGTTGGACAGGAGTTCTGAAAAAGCTTCTGTTTAAATTTGAATTTCCAAATAAAGGCTGAACTTGGGAAGGTAGTTTAGCCTAGCAAATTAACTCCAATGAAGCCCAAATTTTTACTGGAGATCAGTAACTATGGAAAGGATTTTCTGCCCAAATTTGGGACTATTTCATAAAGAATTGCTCCTGTAATAAATCCCTAAAGGATTTACTAAAAACAATTCTACAGACATTCCTGGACATTTTCATAGCCTAAAATTGGTTTCTCTGTGAAGTACTCCTCATGAGGATTCCAACAAAATTGGTCTCACTCTTTTTGGAGTTTTCTACACCAAGTTATGGGCTTGCAAAGATCAGCTAATTCCAGGAATTATTTCTCTCATAGAAACTTCAAATAATTGGGCTGGGCCCACTGTTTTAAATCGGACCAGTGAGATTTCGGCAATACCCGGGGCTACGGGGTTATTCCCTCGCAGCCGCACCGGATCCGGCACCACAAGCCGATCCCCGTGCGCATACGGAGGCTGACCGGTCGGACCCGGCCCTCCTTCGTCTTCCTCACGCTGCTCGCGCATCCCGCGGCGGCGCACGCCGGCGAGGCTCGCCGGGATGGGGTCCCCGTGGTCTAAACTTCGTCAAACTCACCGATCCCCCATATTTAACCGTGCTGAGAACTTTGGGTGGGTTGCCGGCGGCTGTAGTCCACCGGAAACCACCGCGCACCGGCGACAGCAATGTTTTGCACTCCGGTGCAATCGGGAGCCCTCATACCTCCACCAAATGTTCGGTTCTCGGGCTCTAGAGCACCAGTGGAGGGAGTAGAAGCTCGACATGGGGTCTAAACTGGTCGAGGATCACCGGAACCCTATCGGCACCGTGCGCCCGAGGCGGTCCGGCGGTGCGCCATGATCAAGACGTGGAAATTCTCCCTCTACACCCCATGTCTAGGTCTAAAATCGAGGGAGGAAGTGCGCCAAGTAGTTAGGAAGCTTTGTGTACAATTTTAATCAACGAGAACACGAATTAACGATGAATTTGGCAATTTCCTACCTCGGGGTCAGTTTGTACCGTCCGGGAGAAAAATCCGGAATTCTTCTGCTGTGATCAACGTCCAGGGCTGAGCTTTGGGCTCGAGCAGCTGGGGTCGAGGACGCACCGAGGGGCTGACTTGTTTTGCCGTGATCTTGCTCGGTGTGAGCTGTCCACGGTGACCTCCGTTGGTTCTTCCCCATTCACCCGAGGATCAAGGCTAGTTTGCGAATTTCTGGAGCAATCACGCTTGGGACAGAACAGGAGAGGTGCTGAATGGCTAGAGCACCAGTGGGCGCAGCTTTCCGCTGTGGGGCGCTCGAGCAACCGAGCTCAGTAGCTGCGGCGTGATCGGGAGGAATGGCGGCGGTGTTCTGGGCGAAAGAAATGGCGGAGGAGCGGGTTATAGCAGGGGAAGAAGTGAAACAGCTCCGGCGCACCCCTTGCCGTGATCCAACCGAGCCACCGAGGCAGCAGGAGGTGGGGCGGGCTCTCCCTCGGGCGCGGGTTCAACCGGGAGCTGGCGCGCTCCCGTTGTTCGACCGAATGAAGCAAAGGCGGTTGCTCTGCTTGGAAACTGACCACTGGGCCCCACTTCCCCCTTTGTTTATTCAAACTTTTCTGATATTTTTCCCTCCAGCAACTCAACATTAAAGGCTTTACTTCATCCCAAAGTTAAGTTTGAATTTGCAGAAGTCAAATGGTTTGAATTCTGGTGTAGAATTTGAATGGGGTTTGATCATTTGAATTTGAAAAGGAGTTTGAATTCTCCATTTTGTATTGCCTCAAAAATATAGCAAACCATCTCCAAAATTTCCAATTTTTTGCATGGCTGCTCATTCAGAGGTGGAGAACACAATTGTAAAACCCAATTTTCAAATTGAGGGAATTGGAATTTGAAACTGAATTTGAAATTCAGATTAGAGGGATCTTCCTTTTAATCCCAAACAAATATGAAAACTCCTCCAAATGAGCTGAAATTTGGAAGGGTGAATACTTGGGCTATGAAGATCCAAGTTATGAATTTAGATCTCCATGTTTGGAAGTTTTGGGAAGTCTAAACCCTCACTTTGAACTTACACCATTAAAATTCAAAGTTTTAATCCCCCCCATTTTTCCTAAGTGTTTATGAGCTGAATTTTTTTGCTACCACTTTTGGGGATTTTACATCCCTCCCCCCTTAAAAAGAATCTCGTCCCGAGATTCTAAAGGAAAAGCAAAGTGGGGAAAAAAACTTTACCGGGTATAGGATGATAGCAAGTCCGGATAATACGTTCGTATATAATCCTCGCTTTCCCATGTCGCCTCATCAGCGGTATGGTTACTCCACAAGACCTTGTAGAACCATAAGGTCCGGTTTCTGGTGGCGCGAGTCTTTTCATCGATGATCCGGATTGGATAATCCGTGTACATGAGGTCCGGTTGAAGAACTTCTGTGTCTTCTGTGCGGATTTCAGCCGAGGGTTTGAGGCACTTCCTCAGCTGAGAGATGTGGAAGACGTTGTGAATGCCTGCGAGCGATGCCTGTAAATCCAAGCGATAGGCCACGGGTCCGCATCTTTCAATGACGGTGAACGGACCAATGAACCGCGGCGCAAGTTTACCCTTCACTCCGAAACGGTGAACTCCCTTCATCGGAGACACACGAACATAAACATGGTCCCCGATGTCGAAGTGGAGAGGGCGGCGTCTTTTATCCACATAGCTCATCTGACGAGATTGAGCAGCCTTAAGATTGGCTTGTATTACTCGCACTCGTTCTTCAGCTTCATTCACAAGTTCAATGCCGTAGATAACTGACTCGCCGGACTTGCACCAGTTGAGAGGTGTGCGACATTTCCGGCCGTAGAGAGCTTCATACGGCGCCATCTTGATGCTAGCTTGATAGCCATTGTTGTAAGAAAACTCCGCCAACGGCAAATGATCGTCCCAATTCTTGCCGTGGTGGATGGCACAAGCGCGTAGCATGTCTTCAAGCACTTGATTCACCCGTTCAGTTTGACCATCCGTCTGCGGGTGATACGCGGAGCTTCGGATCAGTTTGGTCCCCAATGATGCGTGCAGCTGTTCCCAGAACCGAGAGACGAACAGCGCACCGCGATCTGAAATGATGGAGTGGGGGACACCGTGCAAGCACAAGATCTTTGCAATATACAGCTCCGCATATTGCTTGGCCACGTACTTTGTATGTACAGGGATAAAATGAGCCGACTTGGTTAGTCGATCGACTATCACCCAAATCGAGTCATGCTTGTGAGACGTGAGAGGTAACCCGACTATGAAGTCCATGCTGATATCCTCCCACTTCCATGCCGGAATGTTTAATGGTTGCTGCTGTCCGGCGTTACGCATGTGGTCGGCTTTCACACGCCGACACGTATCACATTCGGATACGTACTTTGCGATTTCTCTTTTCATCCATGTCCACCAAAACCTTGTTTTCAGACTTGGTACATCTTGTTGCTGCCCGGATGAATAGAATACTTGGACAAATGAGCTCCATCCAAGATTTTCTTCCAAAGCTTCATGGCACGGGGTACCACTATACGGTCTTTAAACCATAGAGTGTCGTGTTCATCTCTTCGGAAGCACTTCATTTCGCCATTCTCCATCCTTCTCCGAATGTGCGACATTCCCATGTCTTTCTTCTGAGCTTCCATAATCTCCTCTCTTATGGTTGGGACGAGAGCAAGATTATATAACGCCCCATATGGAATCAAGTACATACTTGGCTCCTCCTATTCAAGTGGGGTGATGGACAGATTGTTGACATGGGATTTGCGGCTTAAGGCATCAGCAACCACGTTTGCCTTACTGGGATGGTAGTGAATCTCGATCTCATAGTATTTGATCAGTTCTAGCCATCTCCGTTGCCGCATATTCAACTCCTTTTGAGTGAATATATACTTCAGACTCTTGTGGTCGGTGTAGAGGTGCACTAAGTTCCCAAGCAAATAGTGCCTCCACATCTTCAAGGCCAATACCACAGCAGCGAGCTCAAGATCATGAGTCGGATAGTGCTGCTCGTGGTTACGAAGTTGGCGTGATCCATAGGCGACCACTCTTCCTCCTTGCATCAATACACAGCCAAGCCCGATGCCAGACGCATCACAGTATACTTCGAAGGGCTTGGTTGTATCCGGTTGAGCTAACACCGGGGCTGTTGTAAGATGCTTCACTAATGCCTGGAAAGCTTCTTCACAAGCTGAGCTCCAAACATATTTGATCCCCTTCTTCAACAGTTCAGTCGTCGGCTTAGCAAGCTTGGAGAAATTTGGTATGAATCTCCGATAATATCCTGCTAACCCGAGGAAACTCCTGACTTCATGGACTGGTGTGGGGGACTTCCATTTCAGCACTTATTCGATTTTGCTTGGATCAACTGCAATGCCTTCTGTAGAAATGATATGACCAAGGAAGGGCACTTCGCTGATCCAAAATTCGCACTTACTGAACTTGGCATAAAGCTTATGGTCTCTTAATCGTTGAAGTACGATATGCAAGTGTTTGGCGTGTTCTTCTTCAGACTTGGAGTAAACCAAGATGTCGTCTATGAACACCACCACAAACTTGTCCAACTCCGGCATGAACACCGAGTTCTTGAGATACATGAAGTGTGCCAGGGCGTTGGTGAGACCAAAGGACATGACGAGGTATTCATATAACCCATATCTTGTCGAGAAGGACGTCTTTTGAATATCTTCCGCCCGTATCTTGATTTGATGATATCCGGAGCGAAGATCCATCTTTGAAAACACACTTGCACCCACAAGTTGATCGAATAATATATCGATGCGGGGCAGTGGATATTTATTTTTGATGGTGACGGTGTTGAGAGGTCATTAGTCCACACACAATCTTAAGGTTTCATACTTCTTCTTCACAAAAAGAGCCGAGCATCCCCATGGTGAGGAACTCGGTCGAATGAAACCCTTCTTCATTAGATCGTTGAGCTGCTCCTTCAGTTCAGCCAGCATGTTGGGAGCCATCTTGTATGGTCTCGGTGATATCGGCGTCGACCCAGGTACAAGTTCAATGTTGAACTCGACATCTCTTTCGGGTGGCATGCCCGGAAGATCATCCGGAAAGACATCCGGGTATTCACGGACCACACGAATATCCTCAAGTTTCGTGGCTTCCGTGTTATAGGTGGCTGGAGCTTCTTGAACCGAGCGGTCAAGAATAAGAACATATGGTTCATGAAGTGGAGAGTTTAGACGAACCACGCGTGGAATGATGTCAACAACCGCACCATGGCGATGTAGCCATGACATTCCTAAAATGACATCAAGTTTTTGATTCTCTAACATGATTAGAGAAGTCGGATATAGATTTCCACCCAACTGTAATGGTGCTCTATAGACCATTCTATCAGCTGTTATTTTCCCACACGGAGAACATATTAAATATGAATTATTTGTGGGAATGATAGGCAGTTGATATTTAATAACATAAGACTGACTTATGAAATTATGGGTGGCACCGGAGTCAAAACGTATGACTACGGGATGATCTAAATAGGAGAACGTACCCGCAAGGACGGGTTCGCCTTCCGGCATGTCTTCGATAGCTAAATGATGGACGTTTCCGGGTTTTGGTGCAGGTTTCTTGGGCTGATTGCGGGGCTGATTAGCACCCTGATATGGTGCTGCACCCCTGCCCTGTTGCGGCTCGGGGCAGTCTCTTGAAATGTGCCTGACACGGCCACACGTGTAGCACGTGTAAGGTGTCGGGGTCCCGCCGACTTGAGGACGGAATCCCGGTGCACGCTGTTGAAACTGAGGCGCACGCAGGACCATCCTTTGCTGTTGCTGTGGTGGATACGTCGGTCGAAAGCCCGGCGCATTATATTGCCGACCGCAAAACTGAGGCGGTCGTGCCGGTGGCTGCCATCTCTAACCGGATGGTGAGCGATACACCACGCGGTATTTCTGTGGCATCCCAACACTGCTGCTCGTCAGCGTGCTGTGTTTCCTCTTATCAGACCCGCGCTCGCGCTGAGCATTCTCTTGTAGAATCGCGGCATTAACGAGGTCGTTGAATGTGCCGCGATTGCTCTGGGCGAGATGGACCTTCATCTTGGAATTCAGGCCCCGGAAGAAAGCGTTGCGCTTATTGTCTTCCGTCCCCACAAATCCTGGCGCATACTGCGCCAGCCGGTTGAATAACCTGGAATACTCATGAGCACTCCGCTCGCCTTGCCGTAACGCCAGGAACTCCTGGAGCTTCATTTCCATCACACCGGGAGGTATGTGATAGGCGTGGAACGCCTCCCGGAACTCCGTCCATGTGACGGCATGGCCAGCCGGTAAGGAGGCGGTGTAGTTCGCCCACCAGGTACCGGCTTCTCCTTGAAGCTGTTGCGCTGCGTACAGCACCTTCTGATCTTCGGTGCATCGTAGCAGCCCGAACTTTGCCTCCAGAGTGCGGATAAAGCTGTCTGCCTCCAAAGGTTCTTCGGCCTCCGTGATGACCGGTGGATGGGTCGCCATGAATTCTGAATACGAGCTTTGTGGGGGCTGGCGTTGCCCATTGTCTTGGCGTCCTCCCTAATGGGACGCATTTTGCTGGACCAACATCCGCAGCAGCTCGCTTTGCTCGTCGCGCGAGCCGAGCACTGCAGCGAGAACCTCCACAAGATTCCTTGGAAGTTCTGGCGGTGGAGGAGTTGGGTGCTGCTGCGTCGTGGTCTGCTCCGGAGGTGGAGACTCATCAGCATGAACTTGACTCGGACCTCCCTCCTCTTGCGTTGAGCGTGTCCGCACCATTCTGCATTGATACCATTGAACGATCAGCACATGTTGGTTTAGCCCATCAAGTCAATACAATGGTAATGCGAGAATGGAATAAATAGTGCGCATAACAATCACACATATGGATAAAGTATAAACTTTATGCAACATATACACCCCTGGACCGTGTCACACGATCGAGTTCCAAAGTATTGAACTTTATGGGTTAAAAGTTCATTTCGACCATTGGGGTCACCACGGGATGTTAAGTGTGTTAGCATGCGCAATTCCTCGCTATTGTACTGGACCCAAACATGTACTCGCTCGAAGTAATGTGTCAAATGCATAAACCCTTTGACTCCAATTCGCTGTTTTACAACAGCCACTGGACGTCGAACGGTGAAACTAAGTGTTTTGGTCGAAATACGGAAATTTCCAGAGAGCATTTGGTCTGCCCTGTTTCTGGACAGTACCTACTCATCTGAGATTTTCATCCCTTTGTAGGGAGATTTTGTTCTGGAACTCTACAGAAAAGTTGTAGAGGACTTCTAAACCTTTCCAGAATGGTATCCCACACCTCCATTGGTTCAACCAATATTAAATTATGCTTTGTTCAAGTTCAGCAAAATTTCTGCCGAAAACAGGGGAGATTATTCCTAAGCTTTTGAGACTGAATCTATACTCCCTATTGTCTCTTAGTTCAATATAGGAGTTTACTAACCCCTAAATGAATTTCTAAACTTCATTGTGACTCTTTTCTTTGAAAATAAACTTTTATGCAGTCGGTACTACGTTTCCTCACCAAATAAAAATCCTAAACCGGTATTCCGGCATATACGTGTCAAATGGTGGAACTAAAGACGTCACTCACAAACGGTTTCTACACGTCATGCACTAACGTGGTTAGTGTATCTGCAGAAGAACACACAATAATTGTGCACACAAGGGTTTTTAACATTACATGCAGTTCCATATCATAATAAAAACATACGGTCCGTATCATTGCCATACGGATCGTCCTTGAGTCAAGCCACGTCTCAAGGTACATGGTCATGTTTTCACACCACACGACAGGGAACCCGAGTAGAGCGCGAACGGGTCGTCACGGTTGGGAATTTTATCAACCCAACGGATACCACCTACTGCCTCATGACTGTTGAGGCACGCCGATGGCGAGCGCTGCGTATGGCCCTTTGAACATTGAACGTTCAAGAGTTGCATACTATCGTGTTGCTTACCACGCGATGGGGTATTCTCACTTTTGCCTAAGGCACGCTGGAGATCAGTGTTTTCATATGCTCTCAGAACCATTGAGTGGTTCAGAGACTCATATTAACTACCGTGCCAAGACACGGTATAACCTTCCATACCATTACTTGTATGGCAAGTTACCGTAATTGATCCGCCTACGGTGGCGTACCTTACCTCTTATCTGACGTCAGAGCGTCGTTACAGAATGTATAACACATATGTTAGCTTTTCCACCTTAGTAACTACTACTATCATAAACCTTATGTGGGCTTAATGACTAATCCTCACTCGATTACTTCTAAGTTTTCAAAATAAGCCCTTTTCGAGCGTGCTATTCCCAATGCGGCTCTGATACCACGTCTGTGGGGACCACCCCGTGGTTCACCCACTCCAAGATTGCATAGGGTGGTGCCATGTGATGCGTCACCCAACAGCACACACGAAAAGAATAAAGAATAACATACAAACTTTTTGTTGATATAAAAAGCAGAAGTCTTTTTACAAAACCTATTCATACAGCGGAAGTAATATACATATAAGGCCTCTCATCCTAGCTATGCAAAAGTGCAGCCGTCCATCCCGGGGATGCTACACACTAGCAGCAAGTAACCGGAGATCACGGCGGCGTGCAGGGCTCCAGCTCGGCCGTGTACCCCGACGGGGGCATCGCCTCGTCCTCGAAACCTTCCTCATAACTCTCACCTGCACACAGCTCAAAATATTGCAACCGTGAGCACGATAGCTCAGCAAGTCTTAACCGTCAACCCTAGGCATGGAACTCTACGTGCCAGGATGTGTAAGGTAGGAAAGGACTTTGCAATAAAGACACACCTATAAGTTGATCCTTACTTTCGGTTTTTATAGCTGCAGATTCATGTACCTTAGGCAGCCCTCACATTGGAAGTCCACAATCAAACAAGAAACGCTTTCCTCCGATGTGGTGATGCCCAAAGTGGAATATAAACTTAATTAGCTCTATAACTATAGCAATCAAGGTTTTCAAGACATTAATAGATCAATACAGCATTTACCGTTGGCTTATTTCACTTCTTACTACGTCACAGCGCAGTGAACAAGCGGGTACTCAAATAACCGCAAGGGACGGTGATTGCAATCAAGACACACCTGGATAACACGTCACATACACCCACTTTCAGAAGCATGATTCCACACCCCTTCGTACTCTGTTGTATGCGACAACCTTTCAAAGGCAACCCAAATGCCGAACCGGTCCATCCGTAACGGGTAGGAGGTCCCCGTGTGGAGCATGACTGTGCCCACCAGCAGATTTACACCTTGCTACCCTCAACCCACTCCTATTTACGTTTGGGTAAGCCTCGACACCCAGGTTAACCAATTACATCGGTTTCCTGGTTCCCATATGCCAGTATGCATCCGGTACTGTTCGATACTTGTCCAGCAGGGCCGCACACGGACGGTCCTCAACCAACACCAACAGGGCTACGCACGTGAGACCTCTGCTCACTGCTTCCTATCCCCCCTGCTGGGTCTCATTTTAAAATCTTAAGCCATTTGCTACCTCTTTTCATCCCGTGTAATAAGTACTATCTTGCGAGTAGCTTCCAACCACTCGACTTCTACTGAGATCCTAAACATTAGCATGGCAATTGGGTCTGTAAACTACCCAATCCACCATAGGAGTTAAGAGGCTATGCAATTGGGGTTTCAATCACCCTAACTCTAATGCATACATTTCAACCTAGACATAAGTGATACAAATGAAAAACTTTATAAAAGGTACTTAAGTGCAAACCGGGGCTTGCCTGGTTGCGAGGTAAAGGGGAAGTCAGCTTCTGGTGGGAGGACGTCCAAGGGCTCCGGTGTATCCTCAACTTCGGTCACTAAATGAAACGTAGCAAAATAGATGTATAAGTATCAAGGATTTATAAGAATTGAACTACTATTCATAGCTACTGCTATTTAGGATCCTTAATTGGCTTTGGGATTTTTATAGAGGATACTAGACTCTCTAAGGATGATTTGAGCCTAATTGGGAGATATTTCATTGCATAATGTAGTCTTTAAAATTCCTACAATTACAATGCTTCTCTGAATTTTGAGCCCAAATCAGGAGCTTTGACATAGCTAGAAATGGAAGATCTGATTAGGGTAAGTCTCCATGGTTCTACCATCAGAGAGATATGAATTTTTGAAGTTGGACAGGAGTTCTGAAAAAGCTTCTGTTTAAATTTGAATTTCCAAATAAAGGCTGAAATTGGGAAGGTAGTTTAGCCTAGAAAATGAACTCCAATGAAGCCCAAATTTTTACTGGAGATCAGTAACTATGGAAAGGATTTTCTGCCCAAATTTGGGACTATTTGATAAAGAATTGCTCCTGTAATAAATTCCTAAAGGATTTATTAAAAACAATTCTACAGAAATTCCTGGGCATTTTCATAGACTGAAATTGGTTTCTCTGTGAAGTACTCACGAGGATTCCAACAAAATTGGTCCCACTATTTTTGGAGTTTTCTACACAAAGTTATGGGCTTGCAAAGATCAGCTAATTCCAGGAATTATTTCTCTAATAGAAACTTCAAATAATTGGGCTGGGCCCACTGTTTTAAATCGGACCAGTGAGATTTCGGCAACACCGGGGGCTACGCGGTTATTCACGTGCAGCCGCACCAGATTCGGCGCCACAAGCCGATCCCCATGCGCATACGGAGGCTGACCGGTGGGACCCGGCCCTCCTTCGTCTTCCTCGCGCTGCCCGCTCCTCCCGCGGCGGCGCACGCCGGCGAGGCTCGCCAGGACGGGTCCCCGTGGTCTAAACTTCGTCAAACTCGCCGCTCCCCCATATTTAACAGCGCTGAGCACTTTGGGTGGGTCGCCGGCGGCCGTAGTCCACCGGAAACCACCGCGCACCGGCGACAGCAATGTTTTGCACTCCGGTGCAATCGGGGGCCCTCATACCTCCACCAAATGATCAGTTCTCGGGCTCTAGAGCACCAGTGGAGGGAGTAGAAGCTCTACATGGGGTCTAAATTGATTGAGGATCACCGGAACCCCATCGGCACCGTGCGCCCGAGGCGGTCTGGCGGTGCGCCATGATCAAGACGTGGAAATTCTCCTTCTACACCCCATGTCTAGGTCTAAAATCGAGGGAGGAAGTGCGCCAAGTAGTTAGGAAGCTTCGTGTACAGTTTTAATCAACGAGAACACGAATTAACGACGAATTTGGCAATTTCCTACCTTGGGTCAGTTTGTACCGTCCGGGAGAAAAACCCGGAATTCTTCTGCTGTGATCAATGTCCAGGGCTGAGCTTTGGGCTCGAGCAGCTGCGGTCGAGGACGCACCGAGGGGCTGACATGTTTTGCCGTGATCTTGCTCGGTGTGAGCTGTCCATGGTGACCTCCCTCGGTTCTTCCCCGTTCACCCGAGGATCAAGGCTATTTTGCCAATTTCTGGAGCAATCACGCTCGGGACAGGACAGGAGAGGTGCTGGATGGCTAGAGCACTGGTGGGCGCATCTTTCCGCTGTGGGGCGCTCGAGCAACCGAGCTCAGTAGCTGCGGCATGATCTGGAGGAATGGCGGCGGTGTTCTGGGTGAAAGAAACGGCGGAGGTGCGGGTTATAACAGGGGAAGAAGTGAAACAGCTCCAGCGCAGCCCTTGCCGTGATCCAACCGAGCCACCGAGGCAGCAGGAGGTGGTGCGGGCTCTCCCTCGGGTGCGGGTTCAACCGGGAGCTGTCGTGCTCCCGCTGTTCGACCGAATGAAGCTAAGGCGGTTGCTCTGCTGTGAAACTGACCACTGGGCCCCACTTCCCCCTTTGTTTATTCAAACTTTTCTGATAATTTTCCCTCCAGCAACTCAACATTAAAGGCTTTACTTCATCCCAAAGTTAAGTTTGAATTTGCAGAATTCAAATGGTTTGAATTCTGGTGTAGAATTTGAATGGGGTTTGATCATTTGAATTTGAAAAGGAGTTTGAATTCTCCATTTTGTATTGCCTCAAAAATATAGCAAACCAGCTCCAAAATTTCCAATTTTTGGCATGGCTTCTCATTCAGAGGTGGAGAACAAAATTGTGAAACCCAATTTTCAAATTGAGGGAATTGGAATTTGAAACTGAATTTGAAATTCAGATTAGAGGGCTCTTCCTTTTAATCCCAAACAAATATGAAAACTCCTCCAAATGAGCTGAAATTTGGAAGGGTGAATATTTGGGCTATGAAGATCCAAGTTATGAATTTAGATCTCCATGTTTGGAAGTTTTGGGAAGTCTAAACTCTCACTTTGAACTTACACCATTAAAATTCAAAGTTTTAATCTCCCCCTTTTTCCTAAGTGTTTATGAGCTGAATTTTCTTGCTACCACTTTTGGGGGTTTTACACCATGTTCATTAACAACCTCAGTTCCTCATAAATCTTACGAGTGCAGTTAGCTAGACACATCCATCTCGCTCCCTAATCCCATGGATTCAGCGAAGCATAAATAAAAACCATACCTGACTCATAAACTTCCCTGGCGACAAGGGTGGTTTAACCAAAACTAATAAACTCCTATAAAAGGGTTTCCCATCATATTTAACTCAGCAAACACACCTTTTCGCAAAACAAAACAGTTTCCCAAAACATAGGATCAATATGGTCAAGGGGCACTTGCCTTGTTCTTGCGGTTCCAGTTGCTCTTGGGTCTCGAAACCTTGTTGTGGCAGCTCGTCGCAAACGGCTCCCTGAGCTTGTCCTTCTATACGCGATCATGCACATACAAGATTCAAAACAATCAATATTATGCACAAAATTTAACTATACGCGATGATGCATATGCATGCTATCCGATGATCAGTTTTTATTAGATCAGTTTGTATGTGTTCTTGCATGGTTTGCATGGGTTTTATGATGAACAGGGGTGTTCGGATCAAATGTGGATGTTTCGATGATCTTGACTCTAGATCAGACCGATCAACACGTGATCTGTCCACGAAAAGCTTCTGTTCAAAAGGAATCAAAGAACAGATGCAAAGAAAACGCGATGATGTCGTAAGGTAGTATTGGAGACCTACCTTACGCTCTTCTTGGTCTCGGGGTCCTTCTCTTAGCAAGACAGAGCGTTGAGGCTCTCTTCCGGCGATCTCTCTCTCGACCGTATTACGACGAAGGGTTTACTCGGCGAGCTGGGGCTAGGGCTTTAAGTCATCGGCTCAGGAGTTGGAAAAGAAGTTCGTGGTTTCGACCAGAGATTCTGGGTTCTATTTATAATCAGGAGAAGAAGAGTCCTAATCTGATTGTATTTTGAATAAGAGTCCTATTCAGATTGTCGTTGAATCTTAACAACTTATCTTTAGTTGATTTGGTGAGGTAACATTGTGGAATTCATGTCGGTTTCCTCCCGTACCGGTATTCCCACGCGTACAGAAGCCAAAACCGCTCCAGAACTCGTTACTTCTGCGGTGATGAGCTCCAGAACCTCCACGTGTCCACCGGGGCCTGGTCTCCCCCTTTCCGCAGGGACGAGTTAAGGTTGTGCCGCGTGTCAAGCGAGCGAGACCTCCCTCTCCTTCGGAGGTGAGCTCTGCGTGCGCCATGTATCCTGGCGGTCGGGACCTCCTCTCTATTTGGAGGTGGCTCCGCGCATGCCACGTGTCAGTGCTGGACCTTCCCTCTCTTCGGAGGTGGCTCCGGGTGTTCCACGTGTCCTAACAGCGCCAGACTTCCATTCTTCTCAGAGACGAGCTCCGAGGTTGACACGTGTCCAACAGTGACGGACCTCCCGGAGGTAAGCTCCGGTGGCGACACGTGTCCAAGAGAACCGGACCTCTCGGAGGTGAGCTCCGAGATCGACACGTATCCCGCACGACTGGTCCTCTGATTTCCGCGGTGACTAGCTCCGATGGTGACACGTGTCCTGTGGCTGGCCTTGCTTCTCCGCAGAGGCTAGCTGCGGGGGCAACACGTGTCCCATGGGGTCGGACCTCTCCCCCCCTTGCGGAAATAAGCCCCGAAGGTGCCACGTGGCCAGCGGGCCGCAGGAGTTGTCTTCGGCGCTCTTGGTGAACTGGATTTTGCTCTTTTTGGCTATCTTTTTTATTCTTTCTCTGTTCCCACTTCTTTTAAAATGTTTTCTCTACATGAAACATGAATAAATGCAGAAACCAAAAATGAGGGTGTCACATTTTCATGGCTCCAACCATTACTTTCTGGAAACTAGAATTTAAGATGGTTCTAATGGAATTGGTTTCATGTCATTTGAAGAATTCTAGAGGAAGTTGTGCCCTAAAAAAGATTTGAGGAAATCTGAAAAATGTTTCTGTACATTTTTCTATTTTCTCAGCGCAGTCCTCTTAATCACAACATTAGGGGGACTAAATGAACTTGGATGTGTCTGAAACTTTTACTGTAACTCCAGGATTTTCCAGTGAACCTCTCAGCCAAATTTCAGAATTTTTCATAAAGTAATTCTCCAGATAAAATTCCTAACAGTTTAAAATTTAGGGGATCAATTCTGGAAAACTATTTAGTTTCATGAGCTGAAATTGGTATTGCTGGAAAGTACTCACAATTCTGAGTTCAGCAAAATTTGGTTCACTGAATTTGGAGCTTCCTAGCCAAAGTTATGAATTTCTAAAGTTTTGGGCTAAACCCTGAATTATTTCCCTACAGAAAATCCTTTCCCGCGCTTAATCTGAGGCTGACAGCGGGACCCACCCATTTAATTTGAACTAACCGCGCGCTCGCGCGCGATTAACACAGCAGCTGGCATGTGGGACCCATGCCTTCGTCTTCCTCCCGACGCCCCCGCCCTGAGCCGCCGGAGCTCCGGCGAGGTCGGCGTTCCCGGCGATCTATCTCGCCGGCGACGGTGAGACTTTCCGCCCCACATAATTTTTGGCGCTGAACACGTTGCACATCATGCCACCATCGGATAACCGGCGTAGCTCGCCGGCGACGAGCGCTATGTCTCTGTGCCACCTCGGCAACGTGTTCCCGCCCTCCAGACCACCTCCTTCGCGCGCTAATCGCGTCACCACGTTCAGGGGGACCTCAGGTAACCCGGCATGACCTTGGTCGGGACCTAAACAGCCGGAATTCCAGACCTCACCGGCGACCCCCTCTTCCGCCAAACTGTTCTATGGTGAACCTAGGGTTCCGGCGGTGGTTTCCTTCCGGTTTTTGATCGAGAAAGGGCGAAAGAACCTCTAGATGCTATCTCACAGCTCCGTTCGACCTCTCACCCGATGATTGTCCCGAATTTCTTCTAAACCAAATCGGGTCCCGAAATGAGCTCCCCGCCCTAAACTGGAAAATTCTCCGCGCACAAAGGTCGAACCTTGGAACGGTTTGCGCGGTGGTCTCGAGGACAAGCTAGTGCTCTGCTTTCCTATGGACGTCGCGGGCGGAGGATGATCACAGCTCGGGTGGCGAGCGATCAGACCTCGGGCGATTTGGCGGCTGGTTGCTGAGATTCACGAAAACAGGAGCTCGCCGGCGGTTTCGTGCCTTTTATAGGCCACTGAGGGCGGTGGAGGGTGCGACACCTGCTGTGCCACCTCCCACGCCGAAGCAGGAACTGGCCGGCTGAGGTGGTCGGGCGCCGACGCCGTGGCTGGCTGGCGCGCGTGCTCGGTCGAGAGAAAATCGGCTGAGGATGCTTCTGTGTTAAGTCTGCTGACCAGTGGGCCCTCTTCTCCTCTCTAATTCTTTCTCCCCCTTCTGCTGCAAATATCCCAGCCACTAAACATTGAATGATAGACTTTGCCACCAAGTCACAGTTTGAATTTGAGTTCTCATATTTGAAATTTGTTTGGCCAAGTTTGCTTCATATTTAAACTGAAATTCAAATTCAGTTTTGAATTATTGCAAATTTAGCTTCCGACAAGATGAACTCCAATGGGGATGAAAATTTGTGGACTAACTCAGAAAAAAATGTGCTGAGTTTGAATATGAAGCCAACTTTTGAATTCAAGTGATGAAAGTTGCTGCAATTTGAATTTACATTCAAATTGGCCCCTTTTTTAATTGTCTTCAAAAGTGCCTCAAAAAGTGTTGGATTTGCCTGAAATTTGGCCTGAGCCTTCCCAAGACTATTTAAGGTCTAGGGTGAGCTCAACCTTGCATGTTCATGTGTAGAAATCCTACTTTGTGAAAGTTAGGCTTTCCCCTCTAATCTCCCTTTTGATGGAGGTTACTTGCTCTTCACAATTCTTCACAAGATATCCACAACAAAAGCTGTGGTGTTGTGAGGTGATGAAAAATTTTTGCAAGTCCCTTTTTCTTGGGCTTTTACACCCCCCCTTAAAAGAATCTCGTCCCGAGATTACAAAAGAAGAGACAGCGATGTAATAGGAACTCACCCGTCCTGAGACGCCATGAACTCCGTGTAATTTGAGCGAAGGAATTCCTCGCTCTCCCACGTCGCTTCTTTGGCGGTGTGATTACTCCAGAGTATCTTGTAGAACCACAACGTTCGGCTACGCGTGGTCCGGGCTTTCTCATCAATAATTGCCACCGGATATTCATTATATGTCAAATCCAGTTGTAACTCGCCGATGTCTTCGGTAGGAACAGTGGCTGTATGCTTCAGACATTTTCACAGTTGTGAAACATGGAAAACGTCGTGAACACCAGCAAGAGATGCCGGTAGCTCCAGCCTATACGCTGCTGGTCCGCACTTCTCGGTGATAGCATAGGGTCCAATGAAATGGGGAGCGAGCTTCCCCTTCACACCGAACCGGTGAACACCCTTCATCGGAGACACACGGAGGTACACGTGCTCTCCGACGTCAAAGTCCAGCGGTCTACGCCTCTTATCAGCGTAGCTTTTCTGCCGGGATTGAGCGGCCTTCAAGATGGATTGAATCATCCGAACGCGCTCTTCGGCGTCATTCAACACATCAACCCCGAATGTGACCCTTTCACCGGACTCGCACCAGTTTAATGGGGTGCCGCATTTGCGACCGTAGAGAGCTTCATAGGGTGCCATCTTGATACTCGCCTGATAGCCGTTATTGTACGAGAATTCCGCCAATGGTAGGTGATTATCCCAGTTCCTACCGTGGTGGATGGCACATGCTCTCAACATGTCTTCCAGCACTTGATTCACCCTCTCTGTTTGGCCATCTGTCTGAGGGCGATAGGCGGAGCTTCTAATCAACTTAGTATCCATTGCAGCGTGCAACTGCTCCCAAAAGCGAGACACAAATAATGCACCTCGATCGGAGACTATGGTCTTGGGTACTCCATATAAACATAGAATATTCGCACAGCTCCGCATATTTGCCGGCATTGTAACGTGTATGCACTGGGATGAAGTGAGCTGTCTTGATTAACCGATCAACGATTACCCAAATGGAATCATGCTTGTTGGACGTCAGGGGCAATACCAAATGAAATCCATGCTCACATCTTCCCATTTCCATGCTGGGATTTTTAGGGGTTGCAGCAGCCCTGATTTCCTCATATGATCAGCTTTCACTCGTCTACATGTATCATACTCGGATACGTACTTAGCCACTTCCCGCTTCATCCGTGTCCACCAAAATTTCTTTTTCAAATCTTGGTACATTTTGTCGCTGCCTGGATGAATGGACTATTTTGACAAAGTGAGCTTCATCAAGAATCTTTTTCCTCAGCTCCATATCTCGGGGTACGACTATGCGGTCATTGAACCATATCGTCCCCTCATCATCTTTCCGGAAACATTTGATTTCACCATTGTCTATCCGTCTCCGGAGATGTGACATTCCCTTATCAACTTTCTGAGCTTCAATGATGTCCTCTGTAATAGTAGGGATGAGGGCAAGGTTGTAGAGCGATCCATAAGGAACCAAATATAAACTCGGCTCTTCCTCCTCCACCTGTGTAATGGTGAGGTTATGGACATGTGATTTCCGACTCAGCGCGTCGGCAACCACATTCCCCTTGCCAGGGTGGTAATGAATCTCAATCTCATAATCTTTGATTAGTTGTAACCACCTCCTTTGCCTCATATTCAGCTCCTTCTGGGTGAAAATGTACTTCAAGCTCTTGTGGTCGATGTAGAGATGCACCAAATTCCCCAAGAGATAGTGCCTCCACATTTTCAGCGCCAATACAACAGCAGCAAGCTCAAGATCATGAGTCGGATAGTGCTGCTCATGGTTCCGAAGTTGGCGTGAGCCATATGCGACCACACGTCCTTCCTGCATCAACACGCAGCCAAGCCCAATACCGGATGCGTCACAATACACATCGAAGGGCTTGGTTGTATCCGGTTGAGCTAAGACCGGGGCTGTTGTGAGATGCTTCACTAATGCTTGGAACACTCCTTCACACGCCGTGTTCCAAACATATTTTGTTCCCTTTTTCAGTAACTCTGTCATCAGCTTAGCAAGCTTGGAGAAGCTTGGGATGAATCTCCGATAGTATCCCGCTAAGCGGAGAAAGCTTCTGACTTCATGGACTGAAGTGGAAGCTTTCCATTTCAGCACTTGTTCGATTTTGCTTGGGTCAACCGCAATGCCTTCCGCTGAGATAATATGTCCCAAAAATGGCACTTGGCTGATCCAAAACTCACATTTGCTGAACTTGGCATATAGCTTATGGTCCCTTAGGCGTTGAAGAGCAACCCTCAAATGTTCGGCGTGTTCTGCTTCTGTCTTGGAATAAACCAAGATATCATCAATGAACACCACCACAAACTTGTCCAGCTCTGGCATGAACACCGAGTTCATGAGGTACATGAAATGTGCCGGAGCATTAGTGAGACCAAAAGACATGATGACATATTAATATAAGCCATATCTCGTAAAGAAGGCCATCTTCGGGATATCCTCCGCCCGGATTTTTATTTGATGATATCCAAAGCAAAGGTCCATCTTGGAAAACACACTTGCACCCACAAGTTGATCAAACGAAATGTCAATGCGGGGCAGTGGGTACCTATTCTTGATGATGACGGCATTGAGCGGCTGGTAGTCCACACACAGCCTCAAGGTTTCATCCTTCTTCTTCATGAACAGCGCCGAGCATCCCCAAGGCAAGGAACTCGGCCTAATGAAACCTTTACTCAACAGGTCATTGAGCCACTCTTTCAGTTCAGCCAGCTCGTTCGGAGCCATTTTGTATGGTCTCCGTGATATGGGCGTAGTCCCGGGTGCAAGCTCATTCTTGAACTCGACATCCCGCTCCGGTGGCATGCCCGGAAGATCATCCAGAAACACGTCGGGGTATTCCCGGACTACGGGGATATCCTATAACTTGAGAGTTTCAGTATTATTGATTGCTAAAACTTCTCGGACTGGATTGTCTAATATGAGGGACTGCGGACGGTGTAGTGGGGAGTTGAGGTGAACCGTCCATGATAAAATTTCCAAGACAGCACAATGGTAGCTCAGCCATGACATGCCTAAGATTGCATCAATCTTTTGTCCCTCAAGAATAATCATAGTGGTGGGATA
Source organism: Neostapfia colusana (assembly GCA_030760725.1). Classification (NCBI taxonomy): domain Eukaryota; kingdom Viridiplantae; phylum Streptophyta; class Magnoliopsida; order Poales; family Poaceae; genus Neostapfia; species Neostapfia colusana. The sequence continues at coordinate 28,490,834 of JASWHV010000005.1, read as the reverse complement.
TATCTTCCCACCTAAGCACAATGGTGCTTTTGGAACCATCATAGTTGCTGAAATCTTTCCTCCCGACGAGCAGATCATATAAGAACACTCGGTTGGAAAAGCTTCCAGTTGATGCTTAACCACATATGATGCACTTATTAAATTGTAGGTTGCACCAGAATCAAATAATATGATGATGGCTTGATCGTTGAGAGTGAACGTACCCGCCAGCACGTTGTCTCCCTCTGTGGCGTCCTCATTGTCGAGGTTGCGAACGCCCCCAGTCCGCTGACCAACCTTCTTGACTGGAGGTCGGCCTCGAGAACCGCCCTGGTACTGGGATTGCCCGCTGCTCTGCTGCCCCTGGGGACAGTGCTTCTCGAAATGGCCCGCCTGGCAACACGTGAAACAAGTGTAGCGGGGCGGTCCTCCGCTAATCGGCGGACGGAAACCCGGGGCGCGTTGTGGTGGTGGAAACACCCGGGGTGCCGCCTGCTTCTGTTGTTGCGGTCGCGGTGGTGGCATCGGCGGTCGGAACGGGGTGACTGAAAAGAACGACCCCCGAACTGTTGAGGTCGCGCCGGTGGATGCCACTGTTGTCCGGATGGTGTCCAATACATCATGCGGTACTTCTGGGGAGCACCACCCCCACTGCTGGGTGGAGTGCTGCGCTTCCGCTGCTCAGCCGCCAGTTCTCGCTGAGCGTCTTCTTGCATGATCGCGGCATTGACGAGGTCGTTGAAGGTGCCGCGATCCCATTAGACGAGATGCGTCTTCATTTTGGGGTGTAACCCCTGATAGAAGTGCTCCCGTTTCTTCTCCTCAGTGGAGACGTAATCCGACGCGTATTGCGCCAGATGGTTGAAGGCACGGGAGTAGTCATGGGCACTCCTCCCGCCCTGCTTCAGCTCCAAGAATTCTTGGAACTTCCTCTTCATTATCCCGGAAGGGATATGATAGGCACGGAACGCCTCCCGGAATTCTCACCACTCCACGGCATGGCCAGCCGGACGTGAGGCGACATAATTCGCCCACCACGCACCAGCGGCACCTTGAAGCTGCTGCGCCGCGAACAGTCTTTTGCTGCTCCGTACATTGGAGCAGCCCGAACTTGGACTCGATTGTCCGCAGCCAGTTGTCGGCCTCCAGTGGTTCTGTGGCTTCTGTGAACACCGGAGGGTGCATACTCTTGAAATCCGAGTACGTCACATCACGGGGCTCACGAGGCCCCCTCTCTTGACGCCCCCCTCCTGGGACATATTCTGCACGATCGTGCGGAGCAGGTCGGTCTGCTCCTCACGACCACCCACCAGTGCCGCTATCACATCCGCTAGGGTAAGTGGAGGCGGCGGTGGTGGTTGCTGCTGCGCGGTGCTGTCGTAGGCAGGTGGCTGGGAGTCATCGCCTCCCTGCTGGCTAGAGCCACCAATCTCGTGCATGGTCCCAGTGCGAACCATCTGCAACCATACGACAATAAACATCAATCCCGCAACATATTGCATGCAGTCCAATAAAATAGGCGTAAAACATAATGACATTAAAACATGCGATACCTCTCGTATACGGATAATGTAATAACTTTGCACAAGCTACACCATTACCAGACCAAATACAAGCTAGTTAAATCCAACTTGATGAACCTCCTCTTTAGAAGCTCACCACAACTAGGTTTGGTCACTACAAGACGTTACTATGCTTTGTCATCACGTATACCACCCTTTTATCTTCAATATGACACAAACATGGCCTCTAGCAAAAGAAACTTGAGTAAGGCATATACTCACTCTTTTACTAGTTGAAGATAACCGCTCATGAGTATGTTCTACCCCATTGGAAGTACTTAAACCCCCTAGGGTACAACAATCTCCCAAATGAGTTCAACTGTCATTCCTCTGTCAGAATGACCAGTTTCTACATATCCAAGATTTTTATCTGGTTCTGCGCATTCTCATGACCCAAGTTGAATACCATAGTTAAATTTAACTTCAGTATCTTTTCAACGAGTATTTATTTGTCCTCAGATAAGCACTGGTTAAAAAATTTATGGTGATTCAAAGTTAACAGAATTTATAGAAGAATTTCAACAACACCTCCTTTGGGAAGTTGCTGTTTTCAACTCATATTTCCACTGAATTCCGTGCTGAAAATACAGACACTTTGAATTACAAAGATGTAACACATCTCCTACCCTTTCTAAAGATGTATGATATGACAATTTTAGATTTTTCTATAGTAAGTTATGCTTGAAAAACAGACCAGTCCAGAGAGTGTTTTGAATCTGTCCTGGTTCTGGACAGTTTACATCCCTCTGCAATTTAAGCCCTCTTAAGGTGTAATTCAGCTCTGGAAGTCTACAACAAAGTTATGGAGTGCTTAAACACCTTTCCAGAACTATATCCCACACCTCCATTGGCTAAATAATCTGTGAGTATGCTCTGTCAAAGTTCAGCAAACTTGCTGCCCAAAACAGAGCACTCTGTTTTTCAATCCTTTGGAACTACACTAATCAACTATCAAATTTTTCTACCCAACCAGGGTCCTAAATGTTGAAACTTAGTGCTTTTAATTCCTTGTTATCATTATTTTCCATGCACATGCCTATAATATGTCGGTACTACGTTCCTCACAAAAAGAAAATCCTAAGAGGATTATACCGGCATATACGTCACCAGTGTGGCACTAACCGGTCTCTCGCACACGTTTACTACATGGAATACATACGTGGTTAGTGCCTGCAGAAGACCACAACATAATGATACACTGAAAGGTTATTTTTATTTCAGGCAGTTCCATATTTGAATGTAAATACAAATGCCTGTATCATTGCCATACGGCCGTCCTTGAGTTAAGCCACATCTCAAGGTACGTGATCGTGTTTCAACACCACCGACAGGGAACCCGTTTATATCATGAACGGGTCATCACGGTTGGGAATATTATCAACCCAACGGATACCACCTACTGTCATGCAGGGCACGCGGATGGCAAGAACTGCGTATGTCCTCCTGGGCTATTTGTAGACGAACACACACTCGCATTAGTGACCACGCGATGGGGTCTCCACTTACTTGCCTAATGCACGCTAGGGATCAGTGTTTCATATGAACTAAGGAACATGAAGTGTCCAACAGTTTCATATTAACGTCTCACACCAAGCTGTGAGACCTATCCCTGAACCACGTTCCTCGTCAGGGGAGCTAACTGAAATTGAACCGCTTTCGGTAGCGTTCCTTACCATTGTTACCAGAGCGTAGGTGCGTCGTTACATAATTAAAATTCAGAATTATAACACATAGGTTAGTCTTGCCACTTTAAGTAACTATGCTAATATAGTCCTTACTTGGGCAACCTACCGAATCCTCACCGTAAACCTAAGTTTTTCCGTAATACAGTCCTTAATTATTGTGCTATCCCCAATGCAGCTCTGATACCAGGCTGTGGCGGACCAGAATCCGCTCATCCAGGATCGCAGAGGGTGGTGCCGTACGATGCGAAACCCGACAGCACACATCATAAAGATACAATGTATTACATAGAAAACCAACTGAAACTGTACAAACTGGTACTCAGTTACAAACTAGTGGTTATAGTACACGGCGGAAGATTAATTTGTACAACTCACGCCCGCCTATCTAGCAAAAGTCAGTTGCCCAGCCCTAGGGCAACCCACACTAGCTGCACTCCTCACCTCAGCGCGGCGTGTACGGCTCCCACTCAGCCGTGGTCCCCGGTGGAGGGTAACCCTCGCCGGTGGACTCGTAACCCGAGTCCATGGGTGGCTCCTCACCAGAAAAACACTTAAGCAGCAACCATGAGCACGATGGCTTAACAAGACTTAACCGACTCGCCTAGGCATGAAACTCTATATGTAGTGTACAACAACCATGGTATGGTACATTTTCAGCAAAGGTACACGCCTACAAGTTCATCCTTAGTTCATCTTTTAGCCATAAGTTAACAGTTCATGAATAAGAAATTTAGTAAGCCATATTTGGTGGCACACATGTAGCAATAAAATTATACATATGCAGAATTTAATCATAACATTCCATGATTTATCTACGTTATGGCGCAGTGAACAAGTGGTACTCGTCAACGCGAGGGACGGTGAATCGACTCGATATACACCTGCAGGGAGACCCAAAGAGCACGTCATGTACGTCCACCAGTGGAGCTGCACAGCACGCTCACTCGATGTCGTACGGGACAACCTTTCACCCAACCGCCCAAACGTCGAACCGGTCGCACCGAAACGAGCAGGAGGTTCCCTACACGGAGCATCTCTCTATGTCCGTTAGCAGATTTCCACCTTGCTGCCCTCAGCCTACACCTATAAATCGGTGCGTTATGCCTCGACGTCCGGAGGTTTAGGTTACATCGGTTTATCGGGGCCCATATATCCGATATGCCTTCGGTACGTTCAATACTTCTTCAGCAGGGCCGCACACGGATCGGTCCTCAATCGACACGGGCAGGGATGCGCACACAAGACTTCCTCTTGCTGCCCTAGCCCCTGCCTAGTCTCATTTTCATTACTAAAGTGATCTCACATCACTCGAACCAATCCCGTGTGTCCCGAGCCTAAACTCGCGAGTAGATTCCAACTACTCGACTTGTACCGAAGTCCTATGAATCATTAAGCATAGCCTGTCTACTCGAGGTCTTAGACAATACCCTCACTCTTATAGGCAAATTCTGGTTATGCAAGTGGGGTTCCATCCATCCTACACCTAATGCACATTCATACTTCACACTAGACATGTAAACAAAGCAAAACTTTATAAAACGGTTAATGCAAACCGGGGCTTGCCTTGTTGTTGCTGGTCAGTGGTTAGGTCTTCGTCCGAAAGAAGGAAGTCGAGCACTTCCGGAGTCTCCTCGCCTTCAGCGACTACACGTTAATGAGATACTACATGTCAATTCAAATGCAATGTGTAAACTTGAATAAGTAATTACTATAACTCTAGCTAGCCCTCCCCTTTGGCTTTGAAATTTTATGGTGGCTTGGTAAGGTCCTAACCAGAGTCTTGACCAAGTTTCATTTGAAACAAGGTTCATTTGAGCCTTGTACAAATAAAAGCCTATTTGGTCAATATTAGAGCCTCTAAGGAATTCCATAGGTTTTCATGGCTCCAACCATTACTTTCTGGAAACTAGAATTTAACATGGTTCTAATGGAATTGGTTTCATGTCATTTGAAGAATTCTAGAGGAAGTTGTGCCCTAAACAAGATTTGAGAAAATCTGGAAAATGTTTCTGTAAATTTTTCTATTTTTTCAGGGCAGTCCTCTTAATCACACCATTAGGGGGACTAAATGAACTTGGATGGGTCTGAAACTTTTACTGTGACTCCAGGATTTTCCAGTGAACCTCTCAGCCCAATTTCAGAATTTTTCATAAAGTAATTCTCCAGATAAAATTCCTAACAGTTTAAAATTTATTGGATTAATTATGGAAAACCATTTAGTTTCATGAGCTGAAATTGGTATTGCTGGAAAGTAATCACAATTCTGAGTCCAGCAAAATTTGGTTCACTGAATTTTGAGCTTCCTAGCCAAAGTTATGAATTTCTAAAGTTTGGGCTAATCCCTGAATTATTTCCCTACAGAAAATCCTTTCCCGCGCTTAATCCGAGGCTGACAGCGGGACCCGCCTGTTTAATTTGAACTAACCGCTCGCACGCGATTAACACAGCGGCTGACACGTGGGACCCATGCCTTCGTCTTCCTCCCGACGCCGCCGCCACGAGCCGCCGGAGCTCCGGCGAGGTTGGCGTTCCCGGCGATCTATCTCGCCGGCGACGGTGAGACTTGCCGCCCCCACATAATTTTTGGCGCTGAACACGTTGGACATCATGCCGCCGTCGGCTAACCGGCGTAGCTCGCCGGCGACGAGCGCTATGTCCCTGTGCCACCTCGGCAACGTTTTCCCGCCCTCCTGACCACCTCCTTCGCGCGCTAGTCGCGTCACCACGTTCAGGGAGACCTCGGAAAACCGGGCATGACCTTGGTCGGGACCTAAACGGCCGGCAAACCGGACCTCACCGGCGACCCCCTCTTCCGCCAATCTGTTGTATGGTGAACCTAGGGTTCCGGCGGTGGTTTCCTTCCGGTTTTTGATCGAGAAGGGGCGCAAGAACCTCTAGATGCTATCTCACAGCTCCGTTCGACCTCTCAACCGACGATTCTCCCGAATTTCTCCTAAACCTAATCGGGTCCCGAAATGAGCTCCCCGCCCTAAACTGGAAAATTCTCCGTGCACAAAGATCGAACCTTTGAACAGTTTGCGGTGGTCTCGAGGACAAGCTAGCGCTCCACTTTCCTATGGACGTCGCGGGCGGATGATGATCACAGCTCGGGTGGCGAGCGATCAGAACTCGGGCGATTAGGCAGCAGGTTGCTGAGGTTCGCGAAAACAGTTGCTCGCCGGCGGTTTCGTGCCATTTATAGGCCACTGAGGGTGGTGGAGGGCGCGACACCTGCTGTGCCACCTCCCACGCCGAAGCAGGAGCTGGCCGGCTGAGGTGGTCGGGCGCCGACGCCATGGCTGGCTGGCGCGCGTGCTCAGTCGAGAGAAAATCGGCTGAGGATGCTTCTGTGTTAAGTCTGCTGACCAGTGGGCCCTCTTCTCCCCTCTAATTCTTTCTCCCCCTTCTGCTGCAAATATCCCAGCCACTAAACATTGAATGGTAGACTTTGCCACCAAGTCACAGTTTGAATTTGGGTTCTCAAATTTGAAGTTTGTTTGGCCATGTTTTCTTCACATTTAAACTGAAATTCACATTCAGTTTTTAATTATTACAAATTTAGCTCCCGACAAGATGAACTCCAATGGGGATGAAAATTTGTGGACTAACTCAGAAAAATGTGCTGAGTTTGAATATGAAGCCAACTTTTAATTCAAGTGATGAAAGTTGCTGCAATTTGAATTTAAATTCAAATTGGCCCCTTTTTGAATTGTCTTCAAAAGTGCTTCAAAAAGGTCTAGGGTGAGCTCAACCTTGCATGTTCATGTGTAGAAATCCTACTTTATGAATGATAGGATTTCCCCTCTAATCCCCCTTTTGATGGAGGTTACTTGCTCTTCACAATTCTTCACAAGATATCCACAACAAAAGCTGTGGTGTTGTGAGGTGATGAAAAATTTTTGCAAGTCCCTTTTTCTTGGGCTTTTACAGTATCCCATGGATTCAGCGAAGAATAAAAGCAAAAACCATACCCGACTCATAAACTTCACTGGCGACAAGGGTGGTTTAACCAAAACTAGTAAACTCCTATAAAAGGGTTTCCCATCAATTTGACTCAGCACACACACCTTTTCGCAAACAAAACAGTTTTCCAAAATATGGGATCAATATGGTCAAGGAGCACTTGCCTTGTTCTTGCGGTTCCGGTTGCTCAAACTCTTGCTGTTGTAGTCCGTCGTAGGTAGCTCCCTGAGCTTGTACTTCTATACGCGATCATGCACATACAAGATTCAAAGCAATGAATCGTCATGCACAAACTCTACTTTAAGATGCAATGATGCATATGCATGTTAATCCTATGATGCAGTTTAGTTTGTACGTGTTCTTGCATGGCTTGCATGGGTTTTACGATGAACAGAGGTGTATAGATCAATATGGACGTGGCGATGATCTTGACTTTAGATCAAACCGATCAACACGTGATCTGTCCATGAAAAAGATTATGTTCGAAAGGATCGAAGAACAGATGCAAAGAAAATCGTGATGATGTTGTAAGGTGGTATTGGAGACCTACCTTACTCTCTTCGGGTCCTTCCTCCTAGCAATGGCAGCGAAACAGATCGTTGGTTCTCCTCCGGCGATGGCAATCGTCTCTGCGCTCGTCGGCGATCTCTCTGGTGGTCAAACTCGACGAAGGGGTTTAGCTTGGCGAGTTTGGGGGCTAGGGCCTCTAAGTTGTCGGCTTAGAGAAGATGTTACGACCAAGGGTTTGTTTCGGGTTCTATTTTTAACCAAAAATGAAGAGTCCTATTCTTATCGGAATTCGAATAAGAGTCCTATTCTTATCGGGATCTTAACAACTTATCTTTAGTTGATTTGGTGCGGTAGCAACATGGAATTCGTGTCGGTTTCCTCCTGTATCGGTATTCCCACGCGTACAGAAGAAGAACCGCTTCAAATCTCGTCACCTTCGTGGTGATGAGCTCCCGAAGTTCCACGTGTCCTGCGGGAACCTGGGCTCCCTTTTCCGCAGAGACGAGCTTTGGTTGTGCCGCGTGTCAGGCGGGCGAGACCTCCCTCTTACTCAGAGGTGAGCTCCGCGTGCGCCACGTGTCCTGGCGGGCGGGAACCTCCCCTCTTTCAAGAGCCGAGCTCCGCGAACGCTACGTGTCAGTTCCGGACCTTCCCTCTCTTCGGAGGTGAGCTGTGATAGTGCCACCTGTCCTAATAGCGCCAGACTTCCTTTCTCCTCATAGACGAGCTCTGAGATTGACACGTGTCTATCAGCGTCGGACCTCCCAGAGATGAGCTCCAGAGGTGACACGTGTCCGGTAGTGTCGGACCTTACGGAGGCGAGCTCCGGAGGTGACACGTGTCCCATAGTGTCGGACCTGCCGGAGGTGAGCTCCGGAGGTGACACGTGTCCAGTAGGACCGGACCTCTCGGAGGTGTGCTCCGAGAGCGACACGTGTCCCGCGGGTCGGTCCTCCCGGAGAAGAGCTCCGAGAGTGACACGTGTCCCGCGCGACTGGACCTCTCTTTTCCGCGGTGAATAGCTCCGGGGCCAACACGTGTTTTGCGGTACTGGCGTCGCTCCTTCCGCAGAGGCTAGCTCCTGGGGCAACACGTGTCCCACGAGGTCGGACCTCGCCCTTTTTCACAGAGACAAGCCCCGAGTCTGCCACGTAGCCAGTTTGGCGGCGGACCTCTCCCCTCTGCAAGGATGAGCTCCGGACGCGCCACATGGCTATTGGCCGCGGAAATTTTCTACAGCGCTCCTCGGCGAACTGGAATTGGCTCTTTTTGGCTATCTTTTTGATTCTTTCTCGGTTTCAACTTATTTTAAAATGTTTTCTCTATATAAAATATGAATACATGCAGAATCCAAAAATGAGGGTGTCACATTTAGTGAAAAACTGCATGGTCCTTCTCTGAATTATTCTACTTATGATAAGGAATTTTATGCATTAGTGTGAGTTTTACAAACTTGGCAACATTATCTTTGGTCTAAGGAGTTTGTCATACATTCCGATCATGAGTCTTTGAAGTATCTTAAGTGTCAAACAATCTGAATAAATGACATGCTAAATGGGTTGAGTTTTTAGAGTCGTTTCCATACATCGTTAAGCATAAGAACGGGAAGGAAAATGTCAGTGCCGATGCATTATCTAGATGATATTCCATGCTGTCCCAACTGGATCACAAAATCTTTGGTTTGGAAACAGTAAAAGCATTATACCCTACTGATTTGGACTTAAAAAATGCTTTTTAAAAATTGCAGAGAAGGAAGAACATAGAATAAATATGTGCTGCAAGATGGTCTCCTCTATCGTGCTAACAAGCTATGCGTTCCAGCTAGCTCCGTTCGTCTATTGATTTTGCAGGAAGCACATGGATGAGGTTTGATGGGACATTTTGGAGTGAAGAAAACTGAGGATAGCATCTTTTGGCCGAAGATGAGGCGTGATATCGAGCGCTGTGTTTCACGATGCACTACTTGCAATAAAGCTAAGTCTCGCCTTAACCCACATGGTCTTTATATGCCTCTAACTGTTCCTAGTGCACCTTGGGAGGATATTTCTATGGACTTTGTTTTGGGATTGCCTCGGACTAAAAGGGGGAGGGATAGTATTTTTGTGGTTGTTGATTGTTTTTCTAAAATGGCACACTTTATACCATGTCATAAGAACGATACTGGTTCACACATTGCTGATATGTTTATGACTGAAATTGTCCATTTACATGGTGTGCCGAATACCATTGTTTCTGATCGTGATGCAAAATTTTTAAGTCATTTTTGGAGAACCTTGTGGTATAAATTAGGCACCAAGTTTCTGTTTTCATCTACATGTCACCCACAAACGGATGGACAAACCGAGATAGTTAATCGTACTTTATCCACTATGTTGCGGGCTGTCTTGAAAACAAATATAAATTTGTGGGAGGAGTGTTTACCACATATAGAATTTGCTTACAACAGATCCGTTCACTCCACGACGAAGGTAAGTCCATTCCAGGTAGTGTATGGTTTCAATCCCCGTGCTCCTATTGATTTATTACCTTTGTCTCCTTCTGAAACTATAAATTTGAATGCTATACAACGATCTGAATCCATTCTTAAGATGCATGAAAATACAAAGAAAAATATAAAAAGGATGAATGAGAAGTATAGGATTGCAGGTAGTAGAGGTAGAAAGGAAGTAAGACTTGAACCGGGGGATTTGGTGTGGTTACATTTGAGAAAAGAGTGATTTCCTGACTTGAGAAAATCTAAACTTATGTCACGTGCTGCTGGTCCTTTTAAGATTGTTGAAAAGATTAATGATAATGCATATAAGCTTGATTTGTCTCCCGATTTTGTGGTTAGTCCCACATTTAACATTTCAGATTTGCGGCCATATATGGGAGAAGAAGATGAACTTGAGTCGAGGACGACTCTGATTCAAGAGGGGGAGGATGATGTGGACATCACTCCTATGGATATACGCAACACTCCCTGTTAGACATGCAAGGTCCAATTACTAGAGCTCGAGCACGACAATTGAATTTAGAGGTGAACTCATTCCTGAACAATTCTTTATATGTGAATTTTGAGAGTATGTTGCTACCTAATAGACTAATTATGATTAGGAACCATGGAGAGGACATGGAGATACATGGAGAGGAGTTTGGAGGCTTGGAGGACCAGAAAATACGCCAACAAGAAGCTAGAGACCGAGCCTAACTCAAACTCGAGTCCAACTCGGGGCCCAGGATCAGTCCACTTTAAAATGGATGCCCAGGAGGCATACAGACTCCGTTTTTGACATTCTACATATGCAAGGAAATCTGACAGGATAAACTTTCCAATGGCACTAGCCCCACGTAAAAATTCCTTCGGAGTCGAAAGGAATCTTCAAAACAATATCAAGTGAGAGTCTGTCAAGGTGTTGCATCACCTAGTTGGGCCATTGGGCCTTGTATCGAGTCCAAGTCCATTATGTACTTGTCTTAGGGTTAGGTCACGACCCCAGCACCCTCAGGTCGTCCTCCACCTTCTTTGTAACCCCTAGCCGCCGTCACAAACAGCTCGGTTTTGCTTAGATAAACAGCCGCCGTTCTACGGTTTTTGTGAGACCCCAACTTCGTGACTTTCAGATCGCGTCTTCTACGTTCTTGCTCGTGTTCTCGGTTGCACTTGCAGGGATTAGCCTTCTTGGCGAGGTCAAGCGTGTGATGCATGGTTGATAACCAACGGAGCAGTGGTTTAGTGACTGCAGGGTTTTTCGAACTGCTCGAGTGCCGCGGATCATCAATGTCGAGTTCTCCACCTCAATCGACCAACCTTTCGCAAGATCGGGCCTAACCTTCTCATCAGGAAGATTCAAGAGTTCTTGGAGCTGAAGCAAGGAGGACGAAGTGCTCACAAGTACTCCAGAATGTTCAACCATCTGACGCAATATGCGACAGAACAAGTCAACACGGAGGACAAGAAACGGAACAGCTTCTTCCGGGGTTTGAACCCCGAGCTGAAATAAAAGCTTGTTCTGTTTAATCGTGGCCCGTTCGACGAGCTGGTCAATGGCATGATTATGCAAGAGGACACAACCCGTGAGGTGGTCACGGATGAGAAGAAGTGGAGTGCTCCGCGGAGCAGCGGAGGAGGACCCCCGCAGAAGTATCGGGTGGTGTATCGAACGCCGTCCGGACAGCGGTGGCAGCCATCGAGTCGACCGCCGATGTTCCGGGGTCGATTATTCAACTCCCCGGGCTTCAAACCACCGCTTTCACCACCACAAAAGCAACAGAGAATGATGCCCCGTGCGTTCCAGCAGCAACAACACGCACCGGGTTACCGTCCGCAAGTCACTGGAGGACCGCCACCCTACACGTGCTGCACGTGCGGTCATGTCAGGCATTTCTCGAGGGGTTGCCCGCAGAATCAGCAGCATGGCGGGCAAGCAGCACACCGAGTGCGAGTCAGAACCTCCCACAACCCAAGAGGACCGGCCAAAAATCTGGTAACGTCCACCACATAGCCATCGAGGACGTACCAGAGGGCGAACCCATACTCGCGGGTACGTTCACTCTCCTCAATCCGTCGTCATATATTTGATTTTGGTGCCACCCATTGTTTTATAAGCTCCTCATATGTAGACCAGAACCACCTACAAATATTCCCTACTGACTGTTCTTATATAATATGTTCACCAGGAGGAAAAATTTCAGCTAGTTGTATGATCCTGAAGGCACCATTGTGCCTAGATGGGACATATACCCCACCACGTTCATTCTCTTAGAGGGACAGAAGATTGATGTGATATTGATAATGTCATGGTTACATCACCATGGCGCTATCCTAGAAGTTCCATCTCGCACCATCCACCTGAACTCCCTGCTACAATTTCCACATACGCTGTATTTGGGCAGCCCTGTTCCAGAGATTGCAGCCGCTTACAACTCTGGAACATTCAAGTTGGAGGACACTCCGGTGATATGTGAGTATCCTGACGTGTTCCCGGATGATCTACCAGGCATGCCGCCCGAAAGGGAAGTCGAGTTCAAGATTGAACTTGCACCAGGAATGACACCGATATCACGAAAACCATATAAGATGGCGCCTAATGAGTTGGCTGAATTAAAAGAGCAGCTCAATGATCTGTTAAATAAAGGATTTATGCGTCCAAGTTCATCGCCGTTGGGATGCTCGGTGCTGTTCGTGAAAAAGAAGGACAAAACGTTGCGGCTTTGTTTGGACTATCGACCACTCAACGCCGTCACAATCAAGAATAAGTACCCGCTGCCCCGCATCGACATTTTGTCAAGGTATTCTCAAAAATGGATCTTCGGTCCAGATACCATCAAATCAAAATCCGGGATGAGGATATATTAAAGACGGCATTCTCAACGAGATACGGGCTGTATGAGTATCTCGTCATGTCATTTGGATTAACCAATGCTCCAACTCACTTTATGTATTTAATGAATTCAGTGTTCAGGCCTGAGTTGGACAAATTCATCGTAGTTTTCATCGACGACATATTGGTTTATTCCAAGTCAAAGGAAGAGCACGTTGAACATTTGCATATTGTGTCGCAACGGCTGCGAGATCATAAAATTTATGCAAAGTTCAGCAAGTGTGAATTCTGGATCAACCAAGTGCCATTCTTAGGGCACATTATTTCAGAAGAGGGCATCACTGTGGACCCAAGTCAAATTGTTCAAGTGCGCAATGGGAATCTCCCAAATCTGTCCACAAAGTCTGAAGTTTTCTCGGTTTAGCGGGATATTATTGGAGGTTCATTCCGAACTTCTCGAAAATTTCTAAACCAATGACGGAACTGCTGAAAAAGGGTATCAAGTAAATTTGGAGCGAGGCATGTGAAGTAGCCTTCAAAACATTGGTGAAACACCTCACCACAGCCCCGGTTCTTGCTAAGTCAGATATGACTAAGCCCTTCGATGTTTATTGTGATGCATCCAGCATCGGCCTGGGCTGTGTATTAATGCAAGAAGGACGTGTGGTCGTATATGGATCACGACAATTGCGGAACCACAAGCAGCACTATCCGGATCACGATCTTGAGCTCGCTGCCGTGGTGCTTGCATTGAAAATGTGGAGGCATTATCTACTAGGAAATCTAGTACACCTCTACACCGACCACAAAAGCCTAAAATACATATTCACGCAGAAGAAGCTGAATATTGTGACGCCTGGTCCCGTAGAACACGGAACCCAGCTAATGTATATGTGTGCCCAGGATGTTCATCACACATACACATGTAATCCACAAACTGAATTCAGAATATAACCACGAATAATAGGGTTTCAGTACTTCATTACATGAATCTCTAACTTTATTCTTGCAGCGGAAGTCTCTAACTTATTCTAGCAGCGGAAGTCTCTAAACGATAGTGGAAGCATCTAGACACAGCAGCGGCTCCATCTTCAACTCCACAGGCAAGTTGACGGTAGTTCGCACGCCTAATACTCCACATGATCTTCGAAGTGCTCCTGTCCTATTGCTGATGTTTGTATGATAATCCAAGGGTGAGTACATGTCATACTCAGCAAGTGCGGGGAAAGTATGACATGTAGCTTTCAACAAGGTAGGAATAAAAAGGCTCAGTGCAGAAAGCAAATTTTGTTTCACAACCATGTTAAAAACAGAAGCTATCTTTAAGTGAATTTGATCCCAACATATATTTAAGTAAAACAGCAACATACCTCCATCATGATTCACTACTTTTCATTTCTCAACCAACCATTAATCTTTCTCAACTTTATCTCATTCTCATGATAACCATCTCATGGTAATACCCATCTCATAATCATGTATCCGAAAACCAAACTCATTGTCATGACTCACAGTCCCGATGCCAATCTCATTACCAAGACTCAACAGTCCCGAAACCAATCTCAAGACCATACCATAACCATACCAATAACCATCCCAATAACCATCCCAAATTCTCCCATCTAATCATGTGAGTTGGCCAGGCACTTGTGACCGTAAGAACGGCTATCATGGTAGTTTTACACTCTTAAGAGGTTGCACAACTTTACCCACAAGCTTGTGATTTCTTCACCCGTCGGCGACTCAAGAACCTCCATTATACAAGTACACAACCGTTGATGTATGGCCAAGAGATCACAAAATAGCCTTTACAAAGGGGCTACTAGATGTATGGACTCACTAAGGTTTCACCAGCAGGCTCGAATCACCATTATCCCACCTACAGGCCCCCTCTTGTGCCTTGCAGTTCCCAGGGAAGTCCTCTCTCGACTCCCATTCCCCGCGCCTTCAACGGTCCATAACAATCTAGCAACTTACATTAGTCAGCTAAGCCACACCGATATTTGCCCTTGTGGTGGCACTGTTTTCCTGGCATGTGCTGGCATGAACCGGTCCTTAGATCTATGGCAAGTAAACCACCATCTCATTCTAGCACATCCACGAACCAAGCTTGCCTAGATCTCCCCCGATTCTATGCTCATTATCAAGTTCTCATTATCATTATTCATATGAGTGCAGTAGCTAGACACATTCTATCTCGCTTCCCATATCATTTGGACTCAGCGAAGCAAAAAGCAAAAATGACCATACCCGACTCATCAACTATCAGGCGACAAGGGCGGTTAACAAAACTAGTAAACTTCTATAAAAAGGGTGTCCCATCAAGTTGACTCAAGCACACACGTTTTCGCAAACAAAACAGTTTCCAAAACATGGGATCAATATGGTCAAGGGGCACTTGCCTTGTTCCTGTGGCTTTTGTTGCTCTTGTGTCTCGTAGTATCGGTGCTGTAGTCCTTCGTAGATATCTTCTTGAGCTTGTCCTTCTCACTTTCTTATGATCGTCGGTTCTTTTCCGGTGACGGCAAGCTCGAGGGAGAACGATGGTGGCTCTCCGGTGACTGAACTCCGGCGAAGGGGTGTAACTCGGCGAGTTGGGAGCTAGGACCTCCAAGTCACCGACTCGGGAGGGAAAAATAGGTACGTGGTTGCGGCCAGGGGTTTTGGGTTCTATTTATAAGGGTTGAAAGAAGAGTCCTACTCTGATTGGATTTCAAAAAAGAGTCCTATTCAATTTGTTTTGGATCCTAACAACTTATCTCCAATTGATTTGGTGCGGTAGCAACATGGAAATCGTGTCGGTTTCCTCAGTACCGAGTATTCCCGGCGCACAGGAGAAAAACCTCTTAAGGATCTCGTCACCTCTGCAGTGGTGAGCTCCGTAGACGCCACGTGTCCAGCGGGGGCCGGGCCTCCCTTTATCCGTAGAGGCGAGCTCTGGTTAAACAGTGTGTCTGGCGGGCGCGACCTCCCGCGGAAAGTGTCGACAGCGCTCCTCGGCGAATAGAAATTGACTCTTTTCAGCTATCTTTCTCCCATTTTTATGATTCTTCCCATTTCTATTTCTTTTATAATGTTTTTCTATATGCAATGCATGAATATGAAATTGAGGGTGTTACAAACCTACCCCCCTTAAACTGAATCTCGCCCTCGAGATTCGATAGGGTAGAGAATAGGTGAGGGAACTCTGCCTTGAGGTCTTCCTCACGCTCCCATGTAGATTCGGCTTCCGTGTGATGGCTCCATTGTACCTTGCACCATCGGATCACTTTGTTCCTCGTAACCCTTTCCTTCACGTCCAAAATTTGGACAGGGTGCTCTACGTAGGTCAGATCCTCTTGAAGCTTTAGCTCATCCATCGGTACTTGTTCTTCTGGTACTCTCAAGCACTTCTTGAGTTGGGATACGTGAAACATGTCATGCACGTCGGAGAGGTGCGTTGGGAGCTCTAGTTGATAAGCTACCTCTCAGCACATTGGATCACTCCGTTGTGCTTTCTTAACCGATCCATTCCAAGTATTATATCATGCCCTTTGGAATCCAAGACAATAAGGTTGGCAAGGAAGTCTACCCCACTTATTTTAAGGTTTACTTTTGTACATACTATATTAGTCCTCATCTCTCCATTGGGAGAATTAACCAACATAGTATATTTCATGTGTGATACGGGCAGATTATACTTGGCAACATACTTGGATGATATGAATGAATGCGATGCTCTGGGATCAAATAAAATAGTGGCTGGGTTGGAGTTGGCAAGGAACATACCAATCACGACGTCCTCAGCCTAATGCGCCTCCTCAGTGGAGACATGATTCACGTTTCCACGAGGGTAGTTCTGCTGTCCATGATTGCCTTGATTAGCTACTCAGTTTGGCCGTGGGTTCTGCTTGGGTGCATTGCTTGGCTGTCCAATGCCTTTCCTCGGGCACTGACTTGCAAAGTGTCCCGCCTCTCCGCATGCAAAGCATGCCTTGTTGCCTAAAACAGCAGGAATGTTAGGGCGGGGTGCTGGAGGCAAAGGCACACGAGGTGCTTGCATAACAGGACGTTGCTGTGGTGGTTGATTAGGGTGAAAAGTAGAAGCTGACGAGCCATACTGCAGTGCAGCTGGGGGCATGAAACGGGGACGTACATTGCTCCCTTGTGGCTGGTATGGTATCTTTCTCTTGCCCTCTTGCTCGATCTCGCGGATCTTGCTCTCAACCACTATAACTTTGTCAACTAGCTTCTGGAAGTTTGCATAGTCATTGTTTAGCAGTTGAACTTGGATCTCATTGTTCAACCCTCTCATGAACAAGTATTGCTTCCTTTGATCCGAGTTGACATCCTCGGGGACATACCTTGACAGCTGCGTGAACTTGTTGAGGTACTCAGTCACGCTCTTCCTGCCTTGGCTGAGACCTTCAAACTCTTGCCTTTTTAGCATCATGACTCCAACAGGGACGTAATGAGAGTGGAAACTCTCCTTGAACTCCACCCAGGTGATAGTCTCCTGGTCGACATTTGCATTGCAAAGAGCGTCACACCAATCAGCGGCTGCTCCCATAAGTTGGTGCGACGCGAAGAGAACTTTCTCCCGATCATTGCATTGAACAATAGCAAGCTTCTTCTCCATGGACTTCAACCAATCGTCGGCCTCCATGGGATCATTAGCTTGTGCAAAAGTAGGCGGTCGGGTCCTCATGAACTCTCAATCTGTTGTGTGCCGTTGATGGTGGTGGTGGTGGTACAAGAACGGGGTTAGGATGGTTGTTGTTGTTGGCTTGCAGCTGACCCAAAGTTTGGATCATAGTTTGCATGAGCTGGTTCTGCATAGCCATCAACCGTTCAAGGTTGTTTTCACCAGCCCCGGGGTTAACATTCTCAGGAACTTCAACATGGTCATCCTCTTGTGGTTCCTAGTTGCCACGAACATTCCTCCTTTATCGGCTGATGTTTTCCCTCACCATCTGTGAGAGAGAGTTGGGTGCAGTACAAGCTAGAAGTTTAGATTGATCCCCCCACCTCAACTGTATGCATCAAGGTGGATGGACTAAATATATTTACTTTTATATGAGGATGTAAACACATGCCGAAGCATCTCACATCTCTATACTATGTGTGGATATGGACAACGCTGAAGCGTCCCACAACTCACACTAAGCACTCAACACACAAGTAATTATCACAAAAGTTCACACCACTCCTATTCAAGCTTCTATGGTTTAAACATTCCTATGGGTTTTAGGGTGTCCCTTCTACCTAAGCTTGCATCCTACGGTTAAGGTGGTTCTGATGTCAATCTATGCATTCTACCTAGGCTTGCGTCCTGCGGTAAATGTGGCTTCAATGCAAATCTGTGATTTCTACCTAGGCTTGCGTCCTACAGTCAACGTGGCTCTGATACCAATCTGTGACGCCCAGTCCCGTAGAACATGGAACCCAGCTAATGCATATGTGTGCTCAGGATGTTCATCACACATACACATGTAATCCACAAACAGAATTCAGAATATAACCACGAATAATAGGGTTTAAGTACTTCATTACATGAATCTCTAACTTTTTTCTTGCAGCGGAAGTCTCTAATTTATTCTAGCAGCGGAAGTCTCTAAACGATAGAGGAAGCCTCTAAACATGGCAGCGACTCCATCTTCAACTCCACAGGCAAGTTGACGGTAGTTCGCACGCCTAATACTCCACATGATCTTCGAAGTGCTCCTCTCCTGTTGCTGATGCTTGTATGATAATGCAAGGGTAAGTACATGTCGTACTCAGCAAGTGCGGGAAAAGTATGACATGTAGCTTTCAACAAGGTAGGAATAAAAAAGTGTGATGCCCTCAATTCTGTGGAAAACCACGGAACTGAGAACTGATGCATATTTGGACCCAGGATGTTCATCACACATACACATATTTTCCACAAACTGAATTCATAATATATATATAACCATGAATAACAGAGTTTATTACAATGTCTGATGAGTCTTCGACTCATGCTCACAGCGGAAGTCTTTTTTCTATGCAGCGGAAGTCTTTATTCTAATGCGGAAGCAATTTAACTAATGTGGAAGCAATTCTAGGCAGCAATGGCTCCATCTCTACTCCATCCACCACAGGCAAGGTTCAGGACAGATTTACACGCCTAATGCTCCACTTGGTCTTCATAGTAATCTTCTCCTGTTGCTGATGATGAAATAATAATGCAAGTTTGAGTACAATGATGTACTCAGCAAGTGCGGGAAAATATGATATGTAGCTCATAACAAGGTAGGTATAAAAAGGCTCATTGCAGAAAGCAAAGTTATTTATCAAACCATGATAAAACAGCAACTCATCTTTAAGTGAATGTAATCCCAACATATATTAAAATACCAATCATACCTCCATTATGTTCATTACCTTACATGTCACAACCAGTCATCAATCAACCTCATTCTTGCTCACGAATACCTCCTCGTATTCGCTACCATCTCATGAATACCATCTCGTATTCGCTACCGTTTCATCATAAACAACTTTGTCTCCCACCGAGACTAACCTTGTTGCCATGACTCAACAGTCATGCAACCCATCTTATCACCCGGATTCAACAGTCCCGAAAACCAAACCAAAACCAAACCATCCAAAACCATAACAAATAACCATCCCCACTAATCATGGAAGTTGGCCAGGCGCTCGTGACCGTAAGATCGGCTATCATGATAGTTTTAGAACTCTGCAGAGTTTGCACCTCTTTACCCACAAGTTTTTGATTTCGTCACCCGTCGGCGACTGCAGAACCTCCATTATACCAATACACAACCGTCGGTGTATGGCCAAGAGATCACAAAATAGCCTTTACAAAGGGGCTACTAGATGTATGGACTCACTAAGGTTTCATCGGCAGGCTAGAATCTCCAATTCCCCCACCCATGGGCCCCCTCTTGTGCCATGCAGTTCCCAGGGCAGTCCTCACACGACTCCGATTTCCCGCGCCTTCCACGGTCCATAACAATCTAGCAACTTACCTAATTACTCAGCTAAGCCGCACCCATACTTGGCCTTGTGGTGGCACAGTTATCCTGGCATGTGCTCGCATGAACCGGTCCTTAGATCTACGGCAAGTAAACCATCATCTCATTCTACCTCATTCACAAACCCAGTCTTGCCTAGATCTCCTTCCGATCCATGTTTATTAACAACATCAGTTTCTCATTATCGTTACGAGTGCAGTTAGCTAGTCGCATCTATCTCGCTTCCCATCCCATTGACTCAGCGAAGCTTAAAACAAAGACCATACCCGACTCATAAACTTCCCTGGCGACAAGGGTGGTTTAACCAAAACTAGTAAACTCCTATAAAAGGTTTCCCATCATGTTTGACTCAGCACACACACCTTTTCGCAAAACAAAACAGTTTTTCCCAAAACATAGGATCAATATGGTCAAGGAGCACTTGCCTTGTTCTTGCGGTTCTGGTTGCTCTTGGATCTCGAAACCTTGTTGTTGCAGCTCGTCGTAGACAGCTCCCTGTGCTTGTCCTGCTATACAGGATCACGCACATACAAGATCCGGAGCAATCAATATCATTCATAAACTTTAACTATATGTGATGATGCATATGCATGCTATCCTATGATCAGTTTTATTAGATCGATTTGTACGTGTTCTTGCATGACTTGCATGGTGTTATGATGAACAGAGCTGTTCGGATCAAATGTGGACGTGGCGATGATCTTGTCTTTAGATCAACCTGATCAACAAGTGATCTGTCCACGAGAAAGCTTCTGTTCGAAAAGGAATCGAAGAACAGATGCAAGGAAAACACAACAATGTCGTAAGGTGGTATTGGAGACCTACCTTACGTTCTTCTCGATATCACCTTCTCTGATCAGACAGATCGTTAGGGCTCTCTTCCGGCAATCTTCCTCGCTGAACTCCGGCGATGGCTTACTCGGCGAGTTGGGTGTAAAAGTCCCAAAAATGTGTATGAATAAAAACTAAAATTTGAATTCATATGTGTAGCAAAGACATGAAAAACGGGACTTGCTAAAACTTTTCTTCATGCAAGGTAATACATGGATGAACATCCAACATGAGGTTCAACATTTTGTTTAAAAGTGTTGAACCAATAAGGAGTTAAATACCTCTTTGCATGTGAGTTTAAAATTCAGATTTGAAATTCAAAGTTCACACATGTAGTGTCCAAGGACTTTGATTAAAACTGCAGCCACATAGTTGGAATTATAGGGAGGAGTTTGATCCCCAACTTTCTATTTGTAGGGTGGGCTCAAAAAGGAGTGTAAGAGAAGCATTTGTAAATTCTAGCCAAATTCAAATTTGTCATACCAATTCAAACTGAATTTGGAGAATTCAAATTCTAAACCACATTTCAAAACTCAGAATTGTGGGAATTAAGAGGATCAGCTTGAGAAGATATTTGGGGAGGAAATGTGGAGTGGGACCCACATGTCATAGAGCTGAGAGGGTTGCCTTACACCCTAAGTCACACCCTCGGTGGGAAAATTTCCCGAACAGGTCACGGGCTCCACCGAGGAGCTTGCCGCGCTAGCTCCTGCTGCCGGTCTCCACGCGTTGGCGCCCCAGGGTCGGTTCTCATCGCTTCAGCAACGTGATCTCTCCCTCCTCGGACCAAGCCGACAGCAGTTGCTTCCTCTACTCGCGAGCGCACGCACTGAACCGAGTTCCTACCTTCCGCCTCTCGGTCCGATCGGAAGAACGGCAAAACCACCGCGCTCTTTCCTTCCCCGAGCTGCTAAACGCTTCCCCGAGATCAGCCTCCACCTCCCCGACACGAAATCAAGCGAGCTTCGGCCTTCCTCGCCCGAGAACAAGCGCCGCCGCGGCGACCTAGCTCAAAAGGTGATCGGGCGCTCGTGGACAGCCCTCCACAGGGGGTTTCACGGCCGAGCAATAACAGCTACGGACGCGCACTGGTGCGGTGCTGCTCTCAGCAGAAGTTCAGGCTGTGCCGTGAGCGGTCGACGGTGAATTTCAAGGTTTTGCTCCGGCGAGTTCAACCCGAGCACCCGGTACGGATTTGGCAAATTCCCGCTCTCTGATCCTCCGTAGTTCCTTAAATCTTGCATGTAGCAGCTAGATTAGTCGGCGGTCATTTTGCCTTCAGCAATCTTAGCACGAAAACACCTCAGAGCAATGAATTTCAAGCTCTACCAAGAGCGTTCTTCGCGGGACCAATCGGGCGCATGGTGCCGACCCCTTTTCCGCTGTTTTCAAGCCAATCCATGACCTTGCCGAGCCTTGCGATCACCCACTGGTGCTGTAGGGCTCATCGGCGCAGGTTTTGGCGGGCTGGAAACTCTAGACAACGCTACCGAACCTCCACAGTGGCTGCCGCACGTCGCCGGCCAGTTTCCCACCGCCGGCAGCCCAAGCAGACCCCACCGTCGTGTTCCTCGGTGTCACAAACTCCCTGGCGGCGAGTTTCAGCTCAGGCGGTGGCCGGGAACGGCGAGCTGGCGGAGGAAGAAGACGAAGCGTGGGCCCCGTCTGTCAGCAGCAGAGAATCTAAACCTGGGATCGGGTGTGGCCGGGATCCCGTGTGTTGGCGCGCAGAGGCGCTGTGGCACGGTGTGGCTTTGTTTCTATTGGCTGGAATTCAAAACTGTGGGTACAGCCGAATTTGCTGTAGGAAAATAATTTCAGACTTAGCTCAATCTTTGGAAATTCATATCTCCCTGCAGAAAACTCCAATTTGAGTGATTCCAATTGGATTGGATTCATCACTATGAGTTCTATCCAAATATGAACTAAGATTTGTATGAAAGTCAATAGTTTATTCTGGGTAATTCTTGGAAGGTTTTCTGAAAAAGAATTATTGAGGGAATTTGGCTTATCCAAAAATCCCCAAATTTTGCCAGAATATTCTTTAGCATAGTATTGACCTATTAGCAAATGTTCAGCTCATTTGAAGATCATTTGAGTAGGAATTTCCTAATTGCAATCTACTGTGTACAAAAGAGTCCAGAAACATTTTCAGAAAATGTTTCCCACTTCAAAAATCTGTTCTGAGCAATCCGTAGCTCCAAAAATCATAGGAAAATTTAGGAAAGCTCTATCAAACCTACTTGGAATTGTAGTTCACTTAATTGGGCATGAAAATGCACATTACTTCAGAAGTAATTCTTTTGAGTACAAATGCTTAAAGAATTGTTCTGTGAGAACTACTCAAGTAAAAGGGATGAATTTTGGACCAGATAACTTTCATGTGACCAAGAACTCACATGTAAATTATCAGCCCAAGTTGAGCTGTAGAACTCCCTGTTCCTATTCTCCATACTTATGTATACGGGAAATACATAAGAGATATTGTGAGAATTATGAAGGACACAATATGACTCCACTTTAGCTGCAATTTGGCAAGCTAAATCCATAGATAGTATAGAACCTGCTGTAAAAGTTTTGAGGCCATTGGAGTTATTGTTCTTCAGTTGCACTCAAATCTTTTCAGCTTCTCTATTATGTTCATTAGGGGAAATGATTAGTGTATAGCTAAGGCCTTAAGGTCAAATTAGTTTATTTCTGTTCATTGCACAACAGAGGCAAACCAAGCCATGCTTGGCTTTTCCACACAACCTCTGTTCCTAAGAGATTAATTCTATAACTTCTTTCCATTACATTCTATAAAACATGTGCATATGCATCTCAATAGGAACCACAACGAAGGGGACTCAAAGGGGTGATTCATCGAAGTGGATCAAGCTCCGGAGAGTCAAGGGTGGATCTGCAAGGACACTAACTGTTTATATACGACTACCCTGCAAAACAGGCAAGCTCCGGTTTGCATTTAACAGCTGTTAAGTTTTTGGTTTGTATTCATTTTCGGTTAAGATTTGAACTGTGCATTAGGTCTAATGTTTGATACTCCTCTTGCATAGCCAAATGACCCATGGAGTATTGGGTAAGTGTCTTTCACCGTGTAGAACTGCCATGCTTAAGTACGGTTCGGTAGAAGTCGAGTGGTGAGATGCTACTCCCAGTTTCAGGAACAACAGGGGCATACGGGATTGGTTCATAAATGAAGTAGCAAGTTAAAGTTGAGACCGGAAGGTTGTAGGAGCAGCAGGACATAGGGGCCTGGGTGCTGTAGACCTGTCCATGTCGGTCAAGGACCGATCCGTATGCGGCCCTGTTGAACAAGTTTGAGTTGTGTACCGGACTCATGCTGGCTATATGGGACCCAGTAAACCGATGTACCTCGGGAAGCTGTCGTTGGGACTTTTCGGGTCGCCTCAGGCAGACGGCCGGTGTGCAGTATGTCGGGAATATTCTCATGACATCTCATGTCAGAAGGTGCACCATGAGAGTAGCAACAGTACGGGGCGACTTGATCGATTTAGCAGGGGTGAAACGGGGGAAAGGCTGCCACGTACGACGTCAGTGATGGTTGTTGTAGGCAACGTCGAGTACGGGCGTACCTGTCTTGTAGTCCGGGTGTTATTGATTCGAATCACCGTCGCTCGCGGAATATAACGAGCATACTTGTTCTCACAGTCGTGACGTAGTAAGAACTTGCTTGAGAAAGGAACTATTCATATTGATGTGAAGTATTATACTAGCTTTGTATTGGATATTAATGAGTAGGCTAGTGCAAACTCGATTCTTTTATGCCATGAGCAATTTACATCGGGGGAAAGCGTTTCTTGTTTGATTGTGGACTACCGATGTGGCGTGCCCAGGGTTACTTAAAATACTGCAATTAATACCTGAAAGTAAGGATTCACTTTTAGGCGAGTTTAATTATGCTTATGCCATCCTATGTTAGGTCCATAACCTCACTTAGAGTTCCATGTTTAGGGTGACGGTTAAGTCTTGCTGAGCGTTATGCTCACGGATGCTATCCGAGTTCTTTGCAGGTAATTGACTCGATGTTTATGAGAAGGGGTGCCGATGAGACTCGGAAACCTCCGAGTGCTTACTCAAATAGCATCCTCGCCGCTGCAGATTGTCTTCATGTTGCTAGTAAGAAACGTCCGCGGGCTGGACCGTTTCTTGGTTGCTAGTCTAGATATGAGTTGTGATAGTGATAGTCTTCCGCTGTAGTTTACTCTGATATAAGTATTTGTAAAACTTTCTGTTACGCTTCCGCAAACTATTTATGTAATATGATGTGTTTCCATCGACCCGTGTGCTGTTGGGTGCCGCATAACACGGCACCACCCGACGAGGTCCTGGCTGTCTCAGCTGGTATCAGAGCTGTGACACATGGTATCAGAGCTTCGTTGGGAACAGAGTTCGGATTGAGCATCATATTATGTCAAAAACTTAGGACACGGTGAGATAACGGTACTAAGCCCACATAAGTACTATTATTAGCATAATATGAAGGTGGCAAACTAACCTATTTGTTATGTCAGAAAATCGTGCATCTCGGGACGTCTATGTCTTGGGGGGTGCACGTATGCGCTGTCCACCAGTGCGCACAAGCTGAAGGGTGGAGCCTCACGGGTGGCAGGTAACCCGACCCGCTTTAGTATCCTCTACGACTCTTCATGTCGTTTGGAATATTCGAGCAGCGTCTATCCCAGGCGTGCGTGGTGTAATTTGGGAGACCCCATCACGTGGTCAGTAAAGTGAACACGTAGCTCAAGGCGTGTTTGGCTTGAGAACACCTGGGCGAGTGATGACGGCCGGGTGTATGAACTGTATGGATACCGGGTTCGGTGTGCAGCCGAACCTGATGATTGAGTGTGGCTTATGTAGGTACTAACCACAAAAACCTTAGTGCGTGTAGAAGACATTTGCGAGTGACCGTTTTAGAGCCACCTAAGGATACGTATATGCCGGTGTAATCTGGTTAGGTTTTTCTTTGGTGAGGCAACGTAGTACCGTCATATGTCTTACGGTGCATCGTCACCGTACAACACTGGATAGTATCCTTGTCTATGAAGAAATCATTCATGACTAACTTCCAAACTAAAAATGGATGTGATAAAGCACATATTAGTTACTGAGCTCTTCATTTTAACTAAGTTCAAAGAAGAGACTTGTTAGGCTTCTTTTGATCTCAAAGACAGAGTGCTCTGTTCAGACGGTAATTTTTCTGGTCTTTAACAGAGCGTAACTCCGATTAGCTTGACCCAATGGAGGTGTTTGATACAGTTCTGGAAAGGTTATTAAGTTATCTACAACTTTTCTGTAGAACTCCAGAGCCAAATCCGACACCAACTTGGTTGAATGTCCAGATGAATGCAAACTGTTCAGAAAACAGAGCAGCTGCAAACTTCTCGGGATGTTGCTGTAAATTAGCCGTCACAGTCTGTAGAAAAATTTCTAAGGGTCATATGATACACCGTTGGAAAGATTAGGAAATTTTCCACAATTTTGTAGTTCATAGTATGTTCAGAACTGTACCCCATTTGTATGTAAAACTGTGATGAAAACAGCCACATACAAAGGATGTGCTGGCAAAATTTACCCAGAAATTCTGTCAACTTTGAACAGTCATAGATATCGATCCAGAGATGATCTAGGGGCATATGAGTACTCGTTGAAAAGATACTAAAGTTAACTTTAACTTTGGTATTCAACTAGAGTTATGAAAATTCTGCTAACTGGATCCAAATCTCGGTTAAGTACAGAAAGGTCGGTTCTGTACAGCAAATGGGGAGTGTTTCTGTTGGCTTTAGAAAGATGTGTAAACATGAAATTTTGTTATGCTTTCATAAAGTTTTAGCATGTTCATGTTTTACATACTTTAACATACTGCTGAGATCATGTTTTGACTCCCCTCAAAAATTATTCTTTTGCAGTATGGTGCGTACTCATTCTCCGAGTAGGATTGAAAGTTCTCGCCAAGACGGTGATGACTCGACTCCACCACGGGCACCGCCATCAATGGTATGGGCGGATGTCATGGCTCAGATAGTCGAGTCAAGTCAAGAGAACACCAGACTACTCCAAGCCTTTGTACAACAAGGTTTACTCCAATGTGCACAACAGAACGTTCCACCTCGGAACGCCTATTTGGACTTCTTGGCGACACAATCGCCAATCTTCGCGGAAGCCAATGAACCAGTGGAAGCTGATCAGTGGATTCGGGTTATGGAGTCCAAGTTTGGAGTGTTTGAGTGCGATGAATATCAAAAGACTTCTTTTGCAGCTCAACAGCTCCATGGAGCCGCCGGAAATTGGTGGTTTGCTTATCTTGCCACCGTTCCGGAAGGCCATCAAGTGGAATGGACGGAATTTCGTGAAGCATTCCGTGCTCGTCACATTCCTATGGTTTTTATCAAGGCCCAACAGTAGAAATTCAGAAACTTGAAGCAGGGGGACATGAGTGTCCTCGATTATGTCAGAAGATTCAATCTTCTGGCACAATATGCTCCTGCTTATGCGACGAGCGAAGCTGCAATGTGTGACTACTTTTTCTATGGCTTGAGTGCCATACTAAAAGAGAAGTTAGCTTTGTTCAATTAAGGCAGTTACACCGAGTTGATCAGTGCTGCTCTGCTACAAGAACAAGCGACACTTGAGTGTCAAGCAGAGAAGAGGGACCGGGAGGATGTGCAAGAAGACCCACCAGTTGTTCTCGCAAATACCGTGGGGTGTATCCCACACCATCGGATGAAGGATGGCAAGCACCAGTGAGATCAACTCCGTACAGATTTCCTGCTCAAGAATCATATCTTGAAGCAACAAGTTTGCCGCAGCAACCAAGGACACCTTTCACATCATTGCTGCAACCAAGTACGTCAACTTCTCAACTCCAAGTCAACGAAGAACCGGGGAAACCTCCGTGTTCTTATTGCCACCGTTCTGGGCATTTTAGGCAGGAATGCCGGGAGAAGTTGGTGAACACCAGACAGCCATCATCATCAGGTGGTATGCCGCCACTGGCTCAAGTCAACATAACAGCATTGCAATCCGGGAGTGTGCAACATCTGGCTATTGAGGATGTCCCGGAGGGAGCACCGGTGTTAGCAGGTATGTTTACTCTCAAAGACATGCCCGTGCTCATACTTTTTGATTCCGGTGCAACCCACAATTTTATCAGCAAAACATGCGTGGATCAGCACCAATTATCCCCCAATACTCCCACAACGAGTTTTCTTATACGTTCACCGGGAGGAAATATCTCTGCCAATCAGATTGTGTCCCGAGCAGCTTTGTGTTTGGGCAAATAAATATACCCAACATCACTGATTATGTTGGATAGGCAGAAGATAGATATTATATTGGGGATGTCTTGGTTAAATCGTCACGGTACCATTCTCAATATCGGTAACCGGACTGTCCAGAATGACTCGCCGATTCACGGACAGCACACACTGTTTTTAGACAGCAAAGATCCGGATATGGTAGAGGCCTACCACACGGAAGCGCTGAAGCTTGAAGATATTCTGGTGGTACGAGATTATCCCGACGTATTTCCCGGTGACTGACCGGGCATGCCGCCCGAACGAGACATCGAGTTCAAGATTGAACTGGCGCCGGGAACGATGACTATCTCACGAAGGCCTTACAAAATGGCACCTAACGAGCTAGAGGAGTTGAAAGAGCAACTGAATGAACTCATGAGCAAAGGTTTCATACGACCAAGTTCTTCACCTTGGGGTTGCTCAGCGCTGTTCGTTAAGAAGAAGGACGAAACACTATGACTATGTGTGGATTACCGTCCTCTAAATGCTGTCACGATCAAGAACAAGTATCCTTTGCCCCGCATCGACATCCTGTTCGATCAACTTTTTGGTGCAGAGGTGTTTTCGAAGATGGATCTTCGGTCGGGATATCATCAAATCAAAATCTGACCGGAGGACATACCAAAGACAGCTTTCTCGACGAGATACGGACTCTATGAGTACCTCGTCATGTCATTTGGGTTAACCAACGCTCCGGCACACTTCACGTACTTGATGAATTCAGTGTTCATGCCGGAGTTAGACAAGTTCGTCGTGGTATTCATCGACGACATATTGGTTTACTCCAAATCTGAAGAAGAGCACGCTGAACATCTGCGTATCGTGCTACAACGGTTGCGGGGGCACCAATTATATGCCAAGTTCAGCAAGTGTGAATTTTGGATTGATCAAGTGCCTTTCCTAGGCCATATTATTTCAGCAGAAGGTATCGCCGTGGACCCCAGCAAGATTGAACAAGTGCTGAAGTGGGAATCTCCCAAATCAGTCCACGAGGTCCGAAGTTTCCTAGGTTTAGCGGGGTATTATTGGAGGTTTATTCCGAGCTTCTCAAAGATTGCTAAACCAATGACGGAGCTGCTGAAGAAGGGCACTAAATACATGTGGAATGCAGCATGTGAAGCCGCATTCAAAACTTTGGTGAAACATCTCACAACGGCTCCAGTTCTTGCTCAGCCGGACACGACGAAGCCATTGGATGTATACTGCGATGCATCCGGCATCGGTCTCGGCTGCGTTCTGATGCAAGAAGGGCGTGTAGTCACCTATGGGTCTCGTCAACTGTGAAACCACGAGCAACATTATCCAACTCACGATCTCGAGCTTGCTGCTGTGGTGTTGGCGTTGAAGATGTGGAGGCATTACCTACTTGGTAATCTTGTTCACCTCTACACCGACCATAAAAGCCTGAAGTATATCTTCACGCAGAAGGAGCTGAATATGATACAATGGGGATGGTTGAAGCTCATAAAAGATTATGAAATTGAGATCCACTATCATCCGGGAAAAGCAAACATGGTTGCCGACGCGCTTAGTCACAAAGCCCACGTTCACAACTTGGCGGCTGCGGAGTTGGAAGACGAAGAACCCAGCCTCCGTGTCATTCCGTATGGCGCTCTTTACAATCTCACGCTCATTCCAACAATCCGTGAAGAGATTGTTGAGGCTTAAAGAAGAGACAGAGGTATGTCTCACATACGGAGAAGACTAGACAATGGAGAGGTGAAATGTTTCCGGAAGGATGAGAACGGTACAATATGGTTCAACGACCGTATAGTGGTACCGCGCAATACGAAACTCCGGAAGAAGATCTTGGATGAAGCCCACCTGTCTAAGTTTTCCATTCATCCCGGAAGTAACAAGATGTACCAAGATTTGAAACAGAAATTTTGGTGGATGAGGATGAAGAGGGAGATTGCTAAATACGTATCCGAATGCGATACGTGTAGACGGGTCAAGGCTGATCATATGCGGAAAGCCGGACCGCTACAACCTTTGAAGATACCGGCATGGAAATGGGAGGATGTGAGTATGGACTTCATCGTCGGATTACCGCTCACATCCAGGAAGCATGACTCGATATGGGTGATCGTCGACCGGTTGACAAAGTCGGCTCATTTGATACCGGTGAACACTCATTATCGAGCAAGACAATATGCGGAGTTATTCATCTCTAGAATTATATGCTCACATGGTGTCCCGAAGACCATCATTTCAGGTCAAGCTGCGCTGTTCGTTGCTCGTTCTTGGGAACAACTGCACGCCTCGTTTGGCACCAAACTGATTAGGAGCTCCGCATATCACCCTCAAACCGATGGACAAACTGAGAGGGTGAATCAAGTGCTTGAGGATATGTTGAGAGCGTGTGCCATCCACCACAGTAGGAATTGGGACGATCACTTACCGCTGGCGGAGTTTTCATACAACAACGGTTATCAAGCGAGTATTAAAATGGCACCGTATGAATCTCTCTACGTCCAGATGTGTCGCACACCACTGAATTGGTGTGAGTCCGGCGAAAGAGTTCTGTTTGGGATTGATCTTGTGAACGAAGCCGAAGATCGAGTTCGGGTGATACAAGAGAACTTGAAGGCTGCACAATCCCGACAGAAGAGCTATGCTGATCAAAGGCGTAGGTCATTACATTTTGACGTCGGAGAGCACGTGTATCTTCGTGTATCTCCGATGAAGGGAATTCACCGGTTCGGTGTAAAGGGGAAACTCGCTCCCTGTTTTGTTGGTCCTTTTGCTATTAAGGAGAAGTGTGGACCCGTAGCCTACCGGCTGGAACTACAGGCAAGTCTAGCGGGTGTTCATGATGTATTTCATGTTTCACAGCTGCGGAAGTGCCTCAAATTCACCGCTGCTGTTCGCACCGAGGACATCGACGACTTGAAACCGGACCTAACCTACACCGAGCGACCGATTCAGATTTTGGATGAAAAGGTCCGGGTAGCCCGGAACCGGACGAGCAAATTTTTCAAGGTGCTGTGGAGTAATCACACCACGGAAGAGGCAACGTGGGAAAGTGAAGATTATCTCCGCACCAACTACCCGGAACTTTTATCTTTGTATAGTTTGTAATTACCTCTCCCGTCTTGTTCCTCTTTTGTAATCTCGGGACGAGATTCTTTTAAGGGGGGAGGAATGTAAAAGTCCCAAAATGTGTATGAATAAAAACTAAAGTTTGAATTCATATGTGTAGAAAAGACATGAAAAATGGGACTTGCTAAAACTTTTCTTCATGCAAGGTAATACATGGATGAACATCCAACATGAGGTTCACCTTTTTGTTTAAAAGTATTGAACCAATAAGGAGTTAAATACCTCTTTGCATGTGAGTTTAAAATTCAGATTTGAAATTCAAAGTTCACACATGTAGTGACCAAGGACTTTGATTAAAACTGCAGCCACATAGTTGGAATTATAGGGAGGAGATTGATCCCCAACTTTCTATTTGTAGGGTGGGCTCAAAAAGGAGTGTAAGAGAAGCATTTGTAAATTCTAGCCAAATTCAAATTTGTCATACCAATTCCAACTGAATTTGGAGAATTCAAATTCTAAACCACATTTCAAAACTCAGAATTGTGGGAATTAAGAGGATCAGCTTCAGAAGATATTTGGGGAGGAAATGTGGAGTGGGACCCACATCTCATAGAGCTGAGAGGGTTGCCTTACACCCTAAGTCACACCCTCAGTGAGAAAATTTCCCGAACAGGTCAAGGGCTCCACCGAGGAGCTTGCCGCGCCAGCTCCTGCTGCCAGTCTCCACGCGTTGGGGCCCCAGGGTCGGTTCTCACCGCTTCAGCAACGTGATCTCTCCCTCCTCGGACCAAGCCGACAGCAGTTGCTTCCTCTCCTCGCGAGCGCACGCACTGAACCGAGTTCCTACCTTCCGTCTCTCGGTCCGATCAGAAGAACGGCAAAACCACCACGCTCTTTCCTTCCCCGAGCTGCTAAACGCTTCCCCGAGATCAGCCTCCACCTCCCCGACACGAAATCAAGCGAGCTTCGGCCTTCCTCGCCCAAGAACAAGCGCCGCCGCGGCGACCTAGCTCAAAAGGTGATCGGGCGCTCGTGGACAGCCCTCCACAGGGTGTTTCACGGCCGAGCAATCACAGCTACGGACGCGCACGGGTGCGGTGCTGCTCTCAGAAGAAGTTCAGGCCGTGCCGTGAGCGGTCGACGGCGAATTTCGAGGTTTTGCTCCGGTGAGTTCAACCCGAGCACCCGGTACGGATTTGGCAAATTCCCGCTCTCTGATCCTCCGTAGGTCCTTAAATCTTGCACGTATCAACTAGATTATTCGGCGGTCATTTTGCCTTCAGCAACCTTAGCACGAAAACACCACAGAGCAATGAATTTCAAGCTCTACCGAGAGCGTTCTTCGTGGGACCAATCGGGCGCATGGTGCCGACCCCTTTTCCGCTGTTTCCAAGCCAATCCATGACCTTGCCGAGCCTTGCGATCACCCACTGGTGCTGTAGGGCTCATCGGCGCAGGTTTTGGCGGGCTGGAAACCCTAGACAACGCTACCGAACCTCCACAGTGGCTGCCGCACGTCGCCGGCCAGTTTCCGTCCGCCGGCAGCCCAAGCAGAACCCACCGTCGTGTTCCTCGGTGTCACAAACTCGCTGGCGGCGAGTTTCAGCTCAGGCGGTGGCCGGAAACGGCGAGCCGGCGAGCTCCGGCGTCGGGCCGGCGAGGGGCAGCGCGGGCGCGAGCGAGGGAGCCGGAGGAAGAAGACGAAGCGTGGGCCCCGTCTGTCAGCAGCAGAGAATTTAAACCCGGGATCGGGTGTGGCCGGGATCCCGTGTGTTGGCGCGCAGAGGCACTGTGGCCTGGTGTGGCTTTGTTTCTATTGGCTGGAATTCAAAACTGTGGGTCCAGCCGAATTTGCTGTAGGAAAATAATTTCAGACTTAGCTCAATCTTTGGAAATTCATATCTCCCTGCAGAAAAATCCAATTTGAGTGATTCTAATTGGGTTGGATTCATCTCTATGAGTTCTATCCAAATATGAACTAAGATTTTTTTATGAAAGTCAATAGTTTATTCTGGGTAATTCTTGGATAGTTTTCTTAAAAAGAATTATTGAGGGAATTTGGCTTATCCAAAAATCCCCAAATTTTGCCAGAATATTCTTTAGCATAGTATTGACCTACTAGCAAATTTTCAGCTCATTTTAAGATCATTTGAGTAGGAATTTGCTAAATGCAAACTACTGTGTACAAAAGAGTCCAGAAACATTTTCAGAAAATGTTTCCCACTTCAAAAATCTGTTCTGAGCAATCCATAGCTCCAAAAATCATAGGAAAATTTAGGCAAGCTCTATGAAACCTACTTGGAATTGTAGTTCACTTAATTGGGCATGAAAATGCACATTACTTCAGAAGTAATTCTTTTGATTACAAATGCTTAAAGAATTGTTCTGTGAGAACTACTCAAGTAAAAGGGCTGAATTTTGTACCAGATTACTTTCATGTGACCAAGAACTCACATGTAAATTATCAGCCCAAGTTGAGCTGTAGAACTCCCTGTTCCTATTCTCCATACTTATGTATAGGGGAAATACATAAGAGATATTGTAAGAATTATGGAGGACACAATATGACTCCACTTTAGCTGCAATTTGGCAAGTTAAATCCTTAGATAGTATAGAACCTGCTGTAAAAGTTTTTAGGCCATTGGAGTTCTTGTTCTTTAGTTGCACTCAAATCTTTTCAGCTTCTCTATTATGTTCATTAGGGGAAATGATTAGTGTATAGCTAAGGCCTTAAGGTCAAATTAGTTTATTTCTGTTCTTTGCACAACAGAGGCAAACCAAGCAATGCTTGGCTTTTCCACACAACCTCTGTTCCTAAGAGATTAATTCTATAACTTCTTTCCATTACATTCTATAAAACATGTGCTTATGCATCTCAATAGGAACCACAACGAAGGGGACTCAAAGGAGTGATTCATCGAAGTGGATCAAGCTCCGGAGAGTCAAGGGTGGATCTGCAAGGACACTAACTGTTTATATACGACTACCCTGCAAAACAGGCAAGCTCCTGTTTGCATTTAACAGCTGTTAAGTTTTTGTTTTCTATTCATTTTCGGTTAAGATTTGAACTGTGCATTAGGTCTAGTGTTTCATACTCCTCTTGCATAGCCAATTGACCCATGGAGTATTGGGTAGGTGTCTTTCACTGTGTTGAACTGCCATGCTTAAGTACGGTTCGGTAGAAGTCGAGTGGTGAGATGCTACTCGCAGTTTCAGGAACAACAAGGGCATACGGGATTGGTTCATAAATGAAGTAGCAAGTTAAAGTTGAGACCAGAAGGTTGTAGGGGCAGCAGGACATAGGGGCCTGGGTGCTGTAGACCTGTCCGTGTCGGTCATGGACCGATCCGTATGCGGCCCTGTTGAACAAGTTTGAGTTGTGTACCGGACTCATGCTGGCTATATGGGACCCAGTGAACCGATGTACCTCGGGAAGCTGTCGTTGGGACTTTTCGGGTCGCCTCAGGCGGACGGCCGGTGTGCAGCATGTGGGGAATATTCTCATGACATCTCACGTCGGAAGGTGCACCATGAGAGTAGCTACTGTACGGGGCGACTTGATCGATTCAGCGGGGGTGAAACGGGGGAAAGGCTGCCACGTACGACGTCACTAATGGTTGTTGTAGGCAACGTCGAGTACGGGCGTACGTGTCATGTAGTCCGGGTGTTATTGATTCGAATCACCGTCGCTCGCTGAATGGACCGAGCATACTTGTTCTCACAGTCGTGACGTAGTAAGAACTTGCATGAGAAAGGAACTAATCATATTGATGTGAAGTATTATACTAGCTTTGTATTGGATCTTAATGAATAGGCTAGTGCAAACTCGATTCTTTTATGCCATGAGCAATTTACATCGGGGGAAAGCATTTCTTGTTTGATTGTGGACTCCCGATGTGGCATGCCCAGGGTTACTTAAAATACTGCAATTAATACCTGAAAGTAAGGATTCACTTTTAGGCGAGTTTAATTATGCTTATGCCATCCTATGTTAGGTCCATAACCTCACTTAGAGTTCCATGTTTAGGGTGACGGTTAAGTCTTGCTGAGCGTTATGCTCACGGATGCTATCCAAGTTGTTTTGCAGGTAATTGACTCGATGTTTATGAGAAGGGGTGCCGATGAGACTCGGGAACCTCCGAGTGCTTACTCAAAGAGCATCCTCGCCGCTGCAGATTGTCTTCGTGTTGCTAGTAAGAAACGTCTGCGGGCCGGACCGTTTCTTTGTTGCTAGTTTAGATATGAGTCGTGAGAGTGATAGTCGTCCGCTGTAGTTTGCTCTGATATAAGTATTTCCAAAACTTTCTGGTACGCTTCTGCAAACTATTTATGTAATATGATGTGTTTCCATCGACCCGTGTGCTGTTGGGTGCCACATAACACGGCACCACCCGACGAGGTCCTGGCTGTCTCAGCTGGTATCAGGGCTGTGACACATGGTATCAGAGCTGCGTTGGGAACAGAGCACGGATTGAGTATCATATTATGTCAAAAACTTAGGACACGGTGAGGTAACGGTACTAAGCCCACATAAGTACTATTATTAGCATAATTTCAAGGTGGCAAACTAACCTATTTGTTATGTCGGAAAATTGTGCATCTCGGGACGTCTATGTCTTGGGGGGTGCACGTATGCGCTGTCCACTATTGCGCACAAGCTGAAGGGTGGAGCCTCACGGGTGGCAGGTAACCCGACCCGTTTTAGTATCCTCTATGACTCTTCATGTCATTTGGGGTGTTCGAGCAGCGTCTGTCCCAGGCGTGCGTGGTGCAATTTGGGAGACCCCGTCATGTGGTCAGTAACGTGAACACGTAGCTCAAAGCGTGTTTGGCTTGAGAACACCTGGGCGAGTGATGACGGCCGGGTGTATGAACTGTATGGATACCGGGTTCGGTGTGCAGCCGAACCTGATGATTGAGTGTGGCTTATGTAGGTACTAACCACGAAAACCTTAGTGCGTGTAGAACACGTTTGCGGGTGACTGTTTTAGAGCCACCTAAGGATACGTATATGCCGGTGTAATCCGGTTAGGTTTTTCTTTGGTTTAGCAACGTAGTACCATCATATGTCTTACGGTGCATCGTCACCGTACAACACTGGATAGTATCCTTACCTATGAAGAAATCATTCATGACTAAC
This sequence comes from Neostapfia colusana, assembly GCA_030760725.1. Lineage (NCBI taxonomy): Eukaryota > Viridiplantae > Streptophyta > Magnoliopsida > Poales > Poaceae > Neostapfia > Neostapfia colusana. The sequence goes on along the minus strand of JASWHV010000005.1, from coordinate 28,454,505 downwards.
TTCCAAACTAAAAATGGATGTGATAAAGCACATATTAGTTACTGAGCTCTTCATTTGAACTAAGTTCAAAGAAGAGACTTGTTAGGCTTCTTTTGATCTCAAAGACAGAGTGCTCTGTTCAGACAGGAATTTTTCTGGTCTTTAACAGAGCGTAACTCTGATTAGCTTGACCCAATGGAGGTGTTTGATACAGTTCTGGAAAGGTTATTAAGTGCTCTACAACTGTTATGTAGAACTCCAGAGCCAAATCCGACACCAACTTGGTTGAATGTCCAGATGAATGCAAACTGTTCAGAAAACAGAGCAGCTGCAAACTTCTCAGGATGTTGCTGTAAATTAGCCGTCACAGTCTGTAGAAAAATTTCTAAGGGTCATATGATACACCGTTGGAAAGATTAGGAAATTTGCCACAATTTTGTAGTTCATAGTATGTTCAGAATTGTCCTCTGATTTCCGCGGTGACTAGCTCCGAAGGTGACATGTGTCCTGCGGAACTGCCTTTGCTTCTTCCGCAGAGGCTAGCTCCGGGGGCAACACGTGTCCCACAGGGTCGGACCTCTCCCCCTTATCGGAGACGAGCCCCGAGCCTGCCACGTATCCAGTTTAGCGTCGGAGCTCTCCCCACTTCGTAGGGATGAGCTCCGAACACGCCACGTGGCCAGCGGGCTGCGGAAGTTGTCTTCGGCGCTCTCTGGGAACTGGATTCGGCTCTTATTGGCCATCTTTTTGATATTTTTCTCAGTTCCTCCTCCTTTTAAGATGTTTTCTCTTCATGAAACATGAATATATGCAGAAACCAAAAATGAGGGTGTCACAAAAAGGCTCATTGCAGAAAGCAAATTTTGTTTCACAACCATGTTAAAAACAGCAACTATCTTTAAGTGAATTTGATCCCAACATATATTTAAGTAAAACAGTAACATACCTCCATCATGATTCACCACTTTTCATGTCTCAACCAACCATTAACCTTTCTCAACTTTATCTCATTCTCATGATAACCATCTCATGGTAATATCCATCCCATAATCATATATCTGAAAATCAAACTCATTCTCATGACTCACAGTCCCTAAGCCAATCTCATTACCAAGACTCAGCAGTCCCGAAACGAATCTCAAGACCATACCATAACCATACCAATAACCATCCCAAATTCTCCCATCTAATCATGTGAGTTGGCCAGGCGCTTGTGACCGTAAGAACGGCTATCATGATAGTTTTACACTCTTAAAAGGTTGCACCACTTTACCCACAAGTTTGTGATTTTGTCACCCGTCGGTGACTGCAGAACCTCCATTTATACCAGTACACAACCATCGGTGTATGGCCAAGAGATCACAAAATAGCCTTTACAAAGGGGCTACTAGTTGTATGGACTCACTAAGGTTTCACCAGCAGGCTCGAATCACCATTCTCCCACCTATGGGCGTCCTCTTGTGCCACGCAGTTCCCAGGGCAGTCCTCTCTCGACTCCCATTCCCCGCGCCTTCCATGATCCATAACAATCTAGCAACTTACCTAATTAGTATGCTAAGCCAGACCCATATTTGGCCTCATGGTGGCACTGTTTTCCTGGCATGTGCTGGCATGAACCAGTCCTTAGATATACGGCAAGTAAACCACCATCTCATTCTACCACATCCACGAACCTAGCTTGCCTAGATCTCCCCCGATTCTATGCTCATTATCAAGTTCTCATTATCATTATTCATAGGAGTGCAGTAGCTAGACACATTCTATCTCGCTTCCCATAACCCGTGGACTCAGCGAAGCAAAAAGCAAAAACGACCATACCCGACTCATCAACTTTCCCGGTGACAAGGGTGGTTAATAAAACTAGTAAACTCCTATAAAAGGGTGTCCCATAAAGTTGACTCAAGCACACACGTTTTCGCAAACAAAACCGTTTCCAAAACATGGGATCAATATGGTCAAGGGGCACTTGCCTTGTTCCCGTGGCTTTTGTTGCTCTTGTGTCTCGTAGTCTCGGTGCTGTAGTCCTTCGTAGAAAGCTTCCTGAGCTTTTCCTTCTCACTTTCTTATGATCGTCAGCTCTTTTCTAGCGATGGCAAGCTCGACAGAGCTCGACGGCGGCTCTCCGGTGACTGAACTCAGGCGAAGGGGTGTAACTCGGCGAGTTGGGAGCTAGGACCTCCAAGTCACCGACTCGGGAGTGGAAAAATAGGTACGTGGTTGCGGCCAGGGATTTTGGGTTCTATTTATAAGGGGTTAAAGAAGAGTCCTACTCAATTTGTTTTGGTGCGGTAGCAACGTGGAAATCGTGTAGGTTTCCTCAGTACCGAGTATTCCCACGCGCATAGGAGAAAAACTGCTTAAGGATCTCGTCACCTCTGCAGTGGTGAGCTCCGGAGACGCCACGTGTCCAGCGGGGGCCGGGCCTCCCTTTTTCTGCAGAGACGAGCTCCGGTCGCGCCGCGTGTCTAGCGGGAGGGATCTCCCTCTCCCTCAGAGGCGAGCTCCGCATGCGCCACGTGTCTGGCGGGCGGGACCTCCCCTCTCCTCAGAGGCGAGCTCCTCGTGCGCCACGTGTCTGGCAGGGTCGGACCTCCCCTTTCTAGAAAGGCGAGCTTTGGGGGCGCCATGTGTCAGTGCTGGACCTCCCCTCTCCTCGGAGGTGGGCTCCGAGAGTGCCACGTGTCCAGTAGCGCCGGACCTCGTTTCTCCTCAGAGACGAGCTTCGAGGTTGACGCATGTCTAGCGGGGCGGACCTCTCGGAGGCGAGCTCCGATAGAGACATGTGTCCAACAGCGTCGGACCTCCCTTCTCCTCGGAGGTGAGCTCGGAGGACGACACGTGTCCAGCAGTGTCGGACCTCCCGGAGGCGAGCTCCGAGGGTGACACGTGTCCCACGGGATCGGACCTCTTGGAGGCGAGGTCCGAGGGTGTCACACCCGGTTTTTTCGAAGAACAACCAAGTGAATATCACATGTATGCCAGGATCATTTTCTCATACATGTGATGACAAATAGTGAAGCATCATTTATTACAAGCCAGGTGTCGAATATAAGTAAGTCTTACATAGTAAATGTCTCGATGGACAATAATAAGTCCATCACAAGTAAATAAACTAGCAGCGGAATATTATTCTTTTTGGGCTCCATCACAGGCGTTGCCCGGGGTCTCCATGAACCTAGAAACCTTCTTCGGGTCCAAAGTCTTGGTCATTATACACCACCTCATTATCTTGACGTGAGCAGCAATATAAACCAACAAATATGCAAGGTTGAGTACCAATGGTACTCAGCAAGTGTGGGAAAATTATATCATGCATGGCTAGAACAAGGAGATGTTGAACTCATGGTTAAAGCACTATGCAATTAATACCTATCACCTTAGCTTATTAAGCACCTATATCACTACACAGGTGAAATGGTCCCAATCTCCCATCCCATCATCACAATCCAATAACCATAACATTATTTCCAATGTTAAGCTCCCCGCTTAACTTCCAAAACCATCAATCCTCTAATCATGAATAAGTCCAGGCCGCTCTTAACCGTGAGCACGGCTGTCAAGACAGTTTTGACTCTGCAGAGTTTGTACCACTGTACCCACATGTAGTGATTTCATCCCCCGTTGCCGGGTGGACTAAAAGAACCTCCATTATGCCAGTGGCTACGATCCACATTCACACTTCCCAGGTGTGCAGCCAGGAGATCACTACGAAGCTTTACAAAGGGATTCCCGACGAGCGTGGGCCCACTGAGGTTTCACCCCTAACAGCATACAAGAGGCTCCAACCCCGCTGCAGTGGCCCCCTCTTGAGCCTTGCGGTTCATATGGTAGTTCAGCTGACACCTATTCCCCGCACCATCCAACACACCCATACTACGCCGGGGATACACCTAATTAATTGGCCAAGCTGCCCCATCTCAGCATGTGGTTGGCACTGTAAAGCCGGGTTACATGCTCCATGAACCGGTCCTTAGGATCCAGGCAAGTACTAAACACAAACCCAAGTCTCGTGCACCCAGCACACAACCAAAAACATCCAACTTGCCTTGATCCCTACCTCTACATAACTCACAATAGCTCATTCAAGAGTATGGTAAAATAAACTGATGATCTCATATCCCAAATATCCCATTCTAAGCATGGCTAAGCATATGCATGTAAATAAATGACATGGTAAAATAAATCCCAACCCAAGCTACAAGGAAACAAGATAATACAATTCTAGGGAAACTTCCTAGCATGGGTTTCATATTTCATTTGACAATGCAAATAATTCTATCTACACATCCTAGCATAGGATCAAAGTGGTCAAGGACACTTGCCTCCTTCTTGCTGCTCTTGAAATGGGTAGTCCTGATCTTGGAAAGTGATAGCTTGCTCTTGAACAGGTTCTACTTCATACCATCACACATAGCAAAAGAAAAACAACAATCATAAGACATAGTTCACACTTCTACTTCATACAAACCACACATTCACATTTATGAAAGTTCTTTACCATTATATGTGTTGTGGATACTCTATGTGTGTTGATTTGTGGCTTGCATACACTTTTATTTATATGTGTATGATTCCTACTTTGGTGTTCATATTTATACTCTCATACTATATATATATATATATATATATATATATATATATATATGTGTGTGTGTTTCAGTTTTTAAATAAATTTCTTATATTAAACTACCAAGTATGTATGAAAAGTATTTTTCTTCTCCATATGTGCCTTCATAATTTCTATCAACCCTAAACTGAACTCTTTGGATTTTAAAAACTCCATTTATCATTTACTAGTTGCTATAATTTCAGATTTATATTCCTATGCATAATTGTGTATTTTATTATGAAACTAGTAATACACATCATCTAAACAATATAGGTTCTGGTCCTAAATAATTTAATAACATATTTTGACCTTGGCCTCTGATATAAACTATTTCATAATTATTTTCCCTATTTTTCTACAACTATTCTTTACTTAAAAATGTGTCCCTATACTAATAAATGTGAATAATAGATGAAACAGATTCATTTCAGCCCAAAAATATATTTTTATCTCACTCCAAAGTTTTCTAAGTACTGAGAAAGTTTTTAATTAATTTTGATAATTATGTTTGTCCCCCTTTTTAAATTTTTAAACACTAGTTACATATTCAATTTTCTAAATTAAATACTAAACAGGGCTAAAATAATGAATTCACCCCATTACAGGGTCTATAATATTATTTTCATAATTTCCAGGGGTCTAGCTACACTTATCAGAGGTGTTTTTCCTAATTTCTATTAAGTCCAGGGGCTAAAACTGATTTTTAAATGAATTTACATGATTTTCTGGAGTTCCAGGGGCTAGATCTGAAGTTTCCGGGGCTAGCTCTCAATTCCAGAGAACCCCAGGGGGTAGCACGTAAGAATTCCAGTCTTTATAACGCGGGGCTGACGTGGACCGTCCGATTTTAAACCGACGGCTGAGATTATAACATCGAACCGGTACGCGGGGTTTTAAAGTCTACCGTGCGATTTAAAATAAACGGCGCACAAGCGGCCACGTCGCTCTGATCGAGCGCGGGCGGCGCTGCCGGCGGCGCACGGCGGCGGGAAGCGGCGATCTCGCCGGAAACTTTCGGATCCTCGAGAATTCTGTCTAAAACCGTGATCTTATGGCATAGATCGGTAGAGGGGAGGTCAGGGATCTCACCTCGGGGGTTTTCTCGAGCTCGGGTGTCCTGGAAAGTGATCGGCGCCGAGGTCCGAGGCAAAACCACGGCGAAGCTCGTCGGCGCTGGATTTACACCGTAAGTCTTCGGGTTTTCTGCACCTGCAAAGTTCCCCGGAGGCGGTGGATCAAGACCAGCGAGTTAGATCAGAGTTTCCGAGCTTAGATCGGCCAGAATTCACCGGCGAAGTCTCGGTGCTCACCGGAGTGAAAATCGGCGATCGCGTGAGAAAAACTGATCGGATCGGGGGTTTTTATAGCCGGGGAAGGGCGGTGGATCTGTTGTGATCGAGTTGGAGTCCTCTGGATCGGTTAAGATCGCGCGCGCTCGGGGGGGAAGAAGTCCGGGGTCGCGGGGGCTCGGGTTAGGGATGACAGGTGGGTCCCACCCGTCGGTGAGGGCAGCGCGGCGCGCGCGGGGGCGGGCTGGCGCGGGAGTAGCTGGGCCGGCTGGCGGTTTCGGCCCACTGGCCAGTTTTTTCCCGTTTTCCTTTTTCTTTTTCCATTTCTTTTCTGTTTTGGGTATAATTTGAATTCCAGTTTGAATTTCAATTTTTGCAAAACATGCAACACGTCCAAAAATTTTTAATTTCCCCTCTGAACATGGTTTTGGGTTTTGAATCAAAATTTGGGGTGTTACAGCTCTACCCCCCTTAAAAGAAATCTCGTCCTCGAGATTGGTGTTTCTAAGAAATCAATTCCGGAAATTGTGCCTTGAGCTCATCTTCCCGTTCCCAGGTGGCTTCCTCTTCTGAGTGATGCTTCCACTGCACCTTGCACATCCTGATTCTCTTATTTCTGGTGAGGCGTTCCATTGTCTCCAAAATCTTGTATGGTTGCTCGGCATAAGACAAATCCTCAGCTACATCCACTTCATTCATGGGTAACACCTCTTCAGGCGTCCTCAGACATTTCTTGAGTTGTGACACATGGAATACATCGTGCACGTCCGATAGATGAACCGGTGACTCTAGTTGGTACGCCACTTCGCCTTTCCTTTCCAAAACTTGAAAGGGTCCGATGTATCGAGGTGACAACTTCCCTTTCACCTTGAACCGACGAAGTCCTCTGATAGGGGACACCTTGAGATAAACATAGTCTCCCACGTTGAAAACGAGCTCTCTTCTTCGTACATCAGCATAACTCTTCTGGCGTGTTTGTGCTATCCTCAAGTTGTTGCGAATCTCCCTCACCTTTGCCTCGGCTTCTTGTAGCACTTCTGGACCAAACACTTTACTTTCTCCTGTTTGGTTCCAAAATAGGGGAGTTCTGCACTTCCTTCCATACAAAGCTTCAAACGGTGACATCTTCATACTAGCTTGATAGCTGTTGTTATAGGAAAACTCCGCATACGGTAGGTTCTTGTCCCAACTTCTATTGTTTTTGAGTGCACATGCCCTTAACATATCTTCAAGGATCTGATTGGTTCTCTCCGTCTGCCCGTCAGTTTGGGGATGATAGGCAGAGCTGAAGTTCAGATGGGTTCCCATGGTTTCATGCAACTTCTGCCAAAACCTCGAGGTGAACTGTGTCCCTCGGTCCGACACTATCTTCTTTGGCACTCCATGGTAACACACAATCCTTGACATGTACAATTCTGCCAATTTGGATCCGCTGTAGCTTTCTTTCACAGGAATGAAATGAGCTACCTTGGTTAGCCTATCAATAATGACCCATATTGAATCATACCCGGATTGGGTCCTAGGCAATCCCACGATAAAATCCATGCTGATTTCTTCCCACTTCCATTCAGGCACTTTGAGTGGTTGCAACAATCCCGCGGGTCGTTGATGTTCTGCTTTCACCAACTGACATGTGTCACATAGGGCAACATGTTCCGCGACATCTCGCTTCATGCCATACCACCAATACCTGCTCTTGAGGTCCTGGTACATCTTCGTACTCACAGGATGAATGGAATAGTCGGAATCGTGAGCCTCCTTCAAAATTAATTCACGGATCTCTTTTATTTCTGGCACACAGATCCTTTTCCCGTGCCACACCGTTCCTTGTTCATCCTCTCTAAAACCAGGAGCTTTATTTCCCTTGATGAGCTGTCTGATCTCTTGTATCTTCTCATCATTCCTTTGGCCCTCGCGTATGTCTCGCTCGAGTGTGGAGTCCACCTCCATGGCGATGGCTTCACCACTATTTACTAGACATAGATTGAGCCTTATAACCTCGTCCTTCAATTCTGCGGGCATGTCCTTTAAGCTCAACTTATTGACCTGCACTTTCTGACTCAAAGCATCGGCCACGACGTTTGCTTTCCCGGGATGATAGTTGATGCCCACATCAAAGTCATTGATTAGCTCTAACCATCTCCTTTGTCTGAGGTTGAGATCAGACTGTGTGAATATGTACTTCAAACTCTTATGATCCGTATATATCTCTGTCCTCTTCCCCATCAAATAGTGCCGCCAAATTTTCAACGCGTGTACCACTGCAGCTAGTTCTAGGTCATGTGTAGGATAGTTCTTCTCGTGCTTCCGAAGCTGCCGGGATGCATATGCCACGACATGTCCTTCTTGCATGAGAACACATCCCAACCCGTTTCCAGAGGCATCGCAGTACACTGTGAAATTCTTCTGCATATCTGGCATAACCAACACTAGGGCTGTTGTCAATCTCTTCTTTAACTCCTGAAAGCTCGTATCGCACTGGGGTGTCCAGGTGAATGTGATCCCCTTCTCCAACAGTTTGGTGAGAGGTCTCGAGATCTTGGAGAATCACTCAATAAACCGTCGATAGTATCCAGCCAATCCCAAAAAGCTTCGAACTTCCCCGACATTTTCAGAGGTTTTCCACTTCTGGATATCCTCGATTTTGGCGGGATCTACGGAAATTCCTCCCTCCGAGATTATATGTCCTAAAAAGGGAACTCTTTTCAGCCAAAACTCACACTTGCTCAACTTGGCATATAGTTGGTGTTCTCTCAGCCTCTGTAACACCAACCTTAGATGTTTCTCATGTTCTTCTTCATCTTTGGAGAAGACGAGAATATCATCTATGAAAACCACCACAAATTTGTCCAGATATTCCATGAATACCTTGTTCATGAGGTACATGAAATATGTCGGGGCATTGGTTAGCCCGAAAGGCATGACAGTGTATTCATACAGTCCGTACCGAGATACGAAAGCTGTCTTGGGAATATCAGATTGCCTTATCTTGAGTTTGTGGTATCCCGACCTGAGATCAATTTTCGAGAACACGCAAGCTCCCCTCAACTGATCAAACAAGTCTTCAATGCGGGGTAATGGGTACTTGTTCTTGATGGTCACCTCATTCAAGGCACGGTAATCCACGCATAACCTTTGAGTTCCATCTTTCTTAGGCACAAATATCACCGGAGCTCCCCATGGTGAGGAACTAGGGCGTACATACCCCTTTTCCGTCAATTCTCTCAAATGATCCTTGAGCTCTTCTAGCTGCTTGGAGTCCATTCGATAAGGTCTCTTGTATATCGGGGCTGTTCCCGGTACTAGCTCAATCGCGAATTCCACATCACGGTCGGGAGGCATACCTGGTAACTCCTCCGGAAAAACATCTGGATATTCCCTGATAGTCCTGATTTCCTCAACTTTCACCTCCACTTGATTTAATTTAATGTCCCTCCTAGGCTCGTGTATCGTTATGAACTTTACTCTTGTGCCACTAGGGTGAGTTAGTTCCACCGTTCTGGTCGAACAATGGATGATTCCTTTATGTTTGGTCAACCAATCCATACCCAAAATAATATCTATCCCTTGTGAATCGATCACTATGAGGTTAGCAGTAAATACTATCCCATTAATGTCTAGGTTCACTTTGGGACACACTTGTCTTGTCCTTATTTCTCCACCTGGAGAGTTTACGGCTAGCATATGGTTCATTTGTGTGGTTGCTAGGTCATGTTTCTTAACAAACCCTTGAGCAATGAACGAATGGGTAGCACCAGAATCAAACAGCAGAGTTGCAAGGTGTAAATTGGCAGGAAACTTACCAACTACCACGTCGGGTGCCTCTTGTGCTTCCTCCATAGTGACGTGGTTCACCCGTCCTCTCATTACATTCTGCTGTTGTGGCGGCGCAGGCTTCTTCTTTGGGCATTTATGGGCGTAGTGCCCCACTTCACCACAGCTGAAACATTGCACCCCAATCTTAGATGCCTGGCCCTTGTTGTCTTGGGGTTGGTTTGGGGGTCCTTGCACTGCTGGTCGAGGTGGATATGCGGGGCGAGGCTGCTGTACAAACTGACGTTGCGGCTGTGCTGGTGCTGCGGGAGGACTGTAGTTTGGGTTGTACCCTCTTGGTGCTGAATAGGGTACCGCAGCACGGCTCGTCTGCCCCTTAGGTTGCTGCATCATACGTGGGCGGGTGTTGCTCCCTGAGGCTTGATGTGACCACCCAGCCTTCCTCTTATTCTCATTTTCCAGGGCCTTTAGCTTCCTTTCCACCACAAACGCTCTGTCCACCATCTTTTGAAAGCTTTCATACTCATTTGAGGACATCGCACACTGCATTTCTGCGGTAAGCCCTTCCACGAAACAATCTTGTTTCTGCTCGTTAGTCTCTATGTCCCATGGGGCATAACGGGATAGTTGAGTGAATTTAGTGAGGTATTCCCTCACCGTCATGTTTCCCTGCTGCAGTCCCAAAAACTCTTTCCTCTTGTTTTTGAGTTCACCTCTTGGGATGTAGTGGTTGCGGAAGCTACGCTTGAACTCTTCCCAAGTGATGCTCTCAGGGTCATGATGGGCGGCCACGTAGGCGGTCCACCAATCAGCAGCAGGTCCATGCAATTGATGAGAGGCAAACAGCACCCTCTCATACCCTTGGCACTGTATGATCCTCATCTTACTTTCAATGGTCTTCAGCCAATCATCTGCCTCCAGAGGTTCAGCAGCACTTGCAAACTTTGGAGGTTGAGTTCCTAGAAACTCACTCAACCTTGGTTGGCGTGGTGCAGCTTGTGGAGGTGGAACTTGATGCATGTTGGCCACCACTTGAGTCAAGTTCTGGATGAGCTGATTTTGATTCTCCAGCATTTGGTGGAGAGGGTCAACTTCTTCACGGCGACCACCCCGGTCCTGGCCTCCAGAAAGATGAGGGTTGCATGCCTCATCATTGTTGTTGGCGGGGTTGGCAGCACGTCCTTTTCCTCTTCCGGCCATCTGGCAGAATCAACCAATGTTAATTTGAAAGCATTTAGTATCATCTTACTACTTTCACTTGTTTGTACTTTGAAGTGTTGAAGCTTTGTTAAAATTTTACGAGGGTTTATATCTCACACCAAACAAATGCACTATTATTTCCTGTGGGTTTACACACCAAAGCAAAACAATCTGAAGACGAGGCTGTGGACAATTGCTCATGGCTTCCACAACTCACGTCACACACCAAGCATTATCACACCATTAACTACGTAACGACTCGACTACTTGACCTCTTGCTAGCTAGGGGAAAGACTCTACACTACTCGTCCTCTTGAGCTGGCTCCTCGGGATCTTCCTCCTCATTTCGGCTACTTTCTGACTCTGCTTTGGGTGGGGAGGCTGCTGGTGGAGAAGTGCGACGACGCCTGATTGCTCGGCGATCCGGGGAGTCAGGGGTCCATGGATCACTCACGGTGACACACAGTTCATTCCCATCTCCTCTTTCTCTCGCCTTTAAGCAAGCTCGCAGCAATGCCTCCATTTCCTTCAGGGTGTCTCGGACATCCTGAAGCTCTTGTTGACACTCCTGCAGTCGAGTGCTGAGCATAGCAGCATCCTCCAAGCACAAGTCCATGTGCTCATGGGAAGTCCCTTGCTGCACCGGTGGGTACTTGTACTCCGTGGTACCACTCTCACGTTGGAGGACATACATGTACTCCGTTTTGTCCAAGTGGCGACGATAGATGTGACTCTGGCAGGTGATGGCCTCCCAGGTGACATCTCTCTCCGCGTCAACTTGTGTTGCTCGACAAGCTGGAGAGTGGTGAATCTTAAGCAGCTGATTCTCGTGTATAATCCTCATCTCCGAACTCCATTCTTCCCTCTTCTCACGGATGGTCCTGGTGGAGTTATAGTGGATGATGAGCTTGCCCGTATTGCCGGCGGCTTCGAGCATACGTCGAAGACGGCGCAACAAATCTCCTACTGCCAATCCGTAGGAAAGGTACGTCACTGGACGACTCTCCTCTCTTTCAGCAAGGGCAACTACGGGAACTCTCCCTCCCGTGGACTTACGAGCGGTGCGAATCATGCGAACCATCTAAAACAAAAGAATTTAAAATTAGGTTAGATAAAATCTCAAACAAAAATCCTATTTTGAATGATAGTTGGGGTAAGATGAAGAAAATAACTCTTTAAATAACACTCTTCAACCCACACCTTGGAAAATAGTTTTTAAGAAAATAGGGCCCTTAAATACGTCCATTTCTACCTAGGTCCACGTTCCTACGGGCAACCTTGGCTCTGATACCACCTCTGTCACACCCGGTTTTTCCGAAGAACAACCAAGTGAATATCACATGTATGCCAGGATCATTTTCTCATACATGCGATGACAAATAGTGAAGCATCATTTATTACAAGCCAGGTGTCGAATATAAGTAAGTCTTACATAGTAAATGTCTCGATGGACAATAATAAGTCCATCACAAGTAAATAAACTAGTAGCGGAATATTATTCTTTTGGGGCTCCATCACAGGCGTTGCCCGGGGTCTCCATGAACCTAGAAACCTTCTTCGGGTCCAAAGTCTTGGTCATTATACACCACCTCATTATCTTGACCTGAGCAGCAATATAAACCAACAAATATACAAGGTTGAGTACCAATGGTACTCAGCAAGTGTGGGAAAATTATATCATGCATGGCTAGAACAAGGAGAGGTTGAACTCATGGTTAAAGCACTATGCAATTAATACCTATCACCTTAGCTTATTAAGCACCTATATCACTACACAGGTGAAATGGTCCCAATCTCCCATCCCATCATCACAATCCAATAACCATAACATTATTTCCAATGTTAAGCTCCCCGCTTAACTTCCAAAACCATCAATCCTCTAATCATGAATAAGTCCAGGCCGCTCTTAACGGTGAGCACGGCTGTCAAGACAGTTTTGACTCTGCAGAGTTTGTACCACTGTACCCACATGTAGTGATTTCATCCCCCGTTGCCGGGTGGACTAAAAGAACCTCCATTATGCCAGTGGCTACGATCCACATTCACACTTCCCAGGTGTGCAGCCAGGAGATCACTACGAAGCCTTTACAAAGGGATTCCCGACGAGCATGGGCCCACTGAGGTTTCACCCCTAACAGCATACAAGAGGCTCCAACCCCGCTGCAGTGGCCCCCTCTTGAGCCTTGCGGTTCATATGGTAGTTCAGCTGACACCTATTCCCCGCACCATCCAACACACCCATACTACGCCGGGGATACACCTAATTAATTGGCCAAGCTGCCCCATCTCAGCATGTGGTTGGCACTGTAAAGCCGGGTTACATGCTCCATGAACCGGTCCTTAGGATCCAGGTAAGTACTAAACACAAACCCAAGTCTCGTGCACCCAGCACACAACCAAAAACATCCAACTTGCCTTGATCCCTACCTCTACATAACTCACAATAGCTCATTCAAGAGTATGGTAAAATAAACTGATGATCTCATATCCCAAATATCCCATTCTAAGCATGGCTAAGCATATGCATGTAAATAAATGACATGGTAAAATAAATCCCAACCCAAGCTACAAGGAAACAAGATAATGCAATTCTAGGGAAACTTCCTAGCATGGGTTTCATATTTCATTTGACAATGCAAATAATTCTATCTACACATCCTAGCATAGGATCAAAGTGGTCAAGGACACTTGCCTCCTTCTTGCTGCTCTTGAAATGGGTAGTCCTGATCTTGGAAAGTGATAGCTTGCTCTTGAACAGGTTCTACTTCATACCATCACACATAGCAAAAGAAAAACAACAATCATAAGACATAGTTCACACTTCTACTTCATACAAACCACACATTCACATTTATGAAAGTTCTTTACCATTATATGTGTTGTGGATACTCTATGTGTGTTGATTTGTGGCTTGCATACACTTTTATTTATATGTGTATGATTCCTACTTTGGTGTTCATATTTATACTCTCATACTATATATATATATGTGTGTTTCAGTTTTTAAATAAATTTCTTATATTAAACTACCAAGTATGTATGAAAAGTATTTTTCTTCTCCATATGTGCCTTCATAATTTATATCAACCCTAAACTGAACTCTTTGGATTTTAAAAACTCCATTTATCATTTACTAGTTGCTATAATTTCAGATTTATATTCCTATGCATAATTGTGTATTTTATTATGAAATTAGTAATACACATCATCTAAACAATATAGGTTCTGGTCCTAAATAATTTAATAACATATTTTGACCTTGGCCTCTGATGTAAACTATTTCATAATTATTTTCCCTATTTTTCTACAACTATTCTTTACTTAAAAATGTGTCCCTATACTAATAAATGTAAATAATAGATGAAACAGATTCATTTCAGCCCAAAAATATATTTTTATCTCACTCCAAAGTTTTCTAAGTACTGAGAAAGTTTTTAATTAATTTTGATAATTATGTTTGTCCCCCTTTTTAAATTTTTAAACACTAGTTACATATTCAATTTTCTAAATTAAATACTTAACAGGGCTAAAATAATGAATTCACCCCATTACAGGGTCTATAATATTATTTTCATAATTTCCAGGGGTCTAGCTACACTTATCAGAGGTGTTTTTCCTAATTTCTATTAAGTCCAGGGGCTAAAACTGATTTTTAAATGAATTTACATGATTTTCTGGAGTTCCAGGGGCTAGATCTGAAGTTTCCGGGGCTAGCTCTCAATTCCAGAGAACCCCAGGGGGTAGCACGTAAGAATTCCAGTCTTTATAACGCGGGGCTGACGTGGACCGTCCGATTTTAAACCGACGGCTGATATTATAACATCGAACCGGTACGCGGGGTTTTAAAGTCTACCGTGCGATTTAAAATAAACGGCGCACAAGCGGCCACGTCGCTCTGATCGAGCGCGGGCGGCGCTGCCGGCGGCGGGAAGCGGCGATCTCGCCGGAAACTTTCGGATCCTCGAGAATTCTGTCTAAAACCGTGATCTTATGGCATAGATCGGTAGAGGGGAGGTCAGGGATCTCACCTCGGGGGTTTTCTCGAGCTCGGGGGTCCTGGAAAGTGATCGGCGGCGAGGTCCGAGGCAAAACCACGGCGAAGCTCGTCGGCGCTGGATTTACACCGTAAGTCTTCGGGTTTTCTGCACCTGCAAAGTTCCCCGGAGGCGGTGGATCAAGACCAGCGAGTTAGATCAGAGTTTCCGAGCTTAGATCGGCCAGAATTCACCGGCGAAGTCTCGGTGCTCACCGGAGTGAAAATCGGCGATCGCGTGAGAAAAACTGATCGGATCGGGGGTTTTTATAGCCGGGGAAGGGCGGTGGATCTGTTGTGATCGAGTTGGAGTCCTCTGAGACCAGAATTCGGGCGGCGGAACGGGTTTCCCGATCGGTTAAGATCGCGCGCGCTCGGGGGGAAGAAGTCCGGGGTCGCGGGGGCTCGGGTTAGGGATGACAGGTGGGTCCCACCCGTCGGTGAGGGCAGCGCGGCGCGCGCGGGGGCGGGCTGGCGCGGGAGTAGCTGGGCCGGCTGGCGGTTTCGGCCCACTGGCCAGTTTTTTCCCGTTTTCCTTTTTCTTTTTCCATTTCTTTTCTTTTTTGGGTATAATTTGAATTCCAGTTTGAATTTGAATTTTTGCAAAACATGCAACACGTCCAAAAATTTTTAATTTCCCCTCTGAACATGGTTTTGGGTTTTGAATCAAAATTTGGGGTGTTACAGAGGGTGACATGTGTCCCGTGGGGCGGGCCTCATCCCTTCCGCAGGGGTGAGTTCCGAAGTCGACACGTGTCCCGCGGGTTGAGCCACGCTTCTTTCTCAGGGACTAGCTCCGTAGTCAACATGTGTCCCGCGGGGATGAGCCTCGCTTCTCCGCAGAGACTAGGTACGAAGACAACACGTGTCCAGCGCGGTCGGACCTCGCCCCTTCTCCTGAGGCGAGCTCCGAACCTGCCACGTGGCCAGCAGGCCACGGGATGTGTTGACAGCGCTCCTCGGCGAATTGAAATTGACTCTTTTCAGCTATCTTTCTCCAATTTTTATGATTCTTCCCATTTCTATTTCATTTATAATGTTTTTCTATATGCAATGCATGAATATGAAATTGAGGGTGTTACAAATATGTGGCAGCGGAGATGGTTATAGATGATCAAGGGTTATGAACTAAAAATTCATTATCACCCGGGTAAAGCGAATGTGGTTGCTGATACGCTTAGTCGGAATACATATAACCACCACCTAACCATGACTCTGATGGAGGATGAAGAACTAAGTCTATGTGTCATTCCGTATGGATCATTATATAATCTTGCTCTCATTCATACAATCCGAGAGGAGATTATTGAGGCTCAAAAGAAAGACGAGGGTATGTCTCACATTCGGAAAGGAATTGCCAAATCGAAAATGAACTGTTTCAGGAAGGTTGAACAAGGAACGCTATGGTTTGAAAACCGGATAGTAGTACCCCATAATATAGGACTACGGAAGAAGATTTTGTATGAGGCTCACTTGTCCAAATTTTATATTTATATGGGAAGTAACAAAATATACCAAGACCTCCGGACAAAATTTTGGTGGAGACGTATGAATAGGGAGATAACAATGTATGTCCCCGAATGTGATACATGTCGGAGAGTAAAAGCGGATCATATGCGGAAATCAGGGCTACGACAGCCATTGAAAATACCAGCATAGAAATGGGAGGATCTGATTATGGATTTCATCGTCGGATTACCTCTCACCTCCCATAAGCACGATTCGATTTGGGTAATCGTTGATCGATTAGCCAAATCATCACACTTTGTTCCTGTGCATAACTGTTACAATATCAACAAGTATGCGGAGTTGTACATAGCACGATTAAGTGCTCACGTGGAGTTCCCCATTCCATTGTATCGGACAGAGGATCGGTGTTTATAGCTAGTTTTTGGGAGCAACTACATGCAGCATTGGAGACCAAATTAATTTGGAGCTCCGCATATCACCCTCAAACTGATGGGAAAACTGAAAGGGTAAATGAAATACTTGAGGATATGCTACGAGCATATGCCATACACCACGGTAAGAATTGGGATGATCACTTATCGTTGGCGGAGTTCTCGTACAACAACGGTTATCAAACGAGCATCAAAATAGTACCGTATGAAGCCCTCTACAGCCGGAAGTGCTGTACACCGTTCAATTGGTGTGAGTCGGGTGAACAAGTGGTATATGGGATTGACCTCGTCAATGAGGCCGAAGAGCAGGTAACGGTGATACAAGCTAATCTCAAAGACACACAATCTCGGCAAAAGAGTTATGCGGATAGAAGATGTCGTCCCTTAACCTTCAAAATCGGAGACCGTGTTTCTCTCCACGTCTCTCCGATGAAAGGAATTCATCGGTTCGGAGTTAATGGAAAACTAGCTCCCCGCTTGATCGGTCCATTTGCAATTACCGAGAGATGCGAACGGGTTGCTTATATATTGGATTTACTGACGTCATTAACCGAAGTTCATGACATTTTCCACGTATCTAAGCTACGAAAATGTCTCAAGCCTACAGCAGAAATCTGTATTGAAGAGTTAGAAGAGTTAAAGCTGGATCTCACTTATGTTGAACATCCCATCCGGATTCTTGATGAAAAAGCTCGTATCACAAGAAATCAAACATTATGGTTCTATAAAGTACTATGGAGTAACCACAATGTTGAAGAAGCAACGTGGGAGAGCGAGGATAATATCCGCTCAAATTATCCGGACGTATTATCTTCATATACCTGGTAATCTACCTTCCACTCCTAATTCTTTTATAATCTCGGGACGAGATTCTTTTAAGAGGCGAGGAATGTAAAATCTCACATTTCGTGGAACCATGTTCATTTGAATAAAAACCAAGGGTATGATTAAGTATATAGCATGGTGTAGTTTAAAATTTGGATTCTCAAAAACCATGTATAATATTCTGAAGTTATAAAAAGCTTTTGGATCAAGTGAATTCTGATTCAACTTTAATCGTTAATCCTATATCCCAAAACTCAGTTTCATAATTATGGAACATTCAAAAGTCTTAAGTGGTGATCAGCAAAAATGTGGACCTAATAGTAGGCTAAGGATAATCACCACATATTTGGGGCTGAATTCAAATTCAAAAAGGAAATTCAAACCTATTAAGTGGAACCAGATTACAGCTCACTTTTGAACTTTTGAGAGTTCAAATCAAATGGGTCACCGTGGCTGAAGATATTTTGGAGGGACTAATGTGGAAACATCAGTGGATAAGAGGGAGGTGGGAACCAAATGTCAGTGTGGGTGTGCTGAGTTTTCTTCCTTCCTCCTACGCGCGTGACACTGCGCTCGCCGGCGCTCTTACCTGAGCGGTGAAGCACAAACTCAGGGACCTCGGTAGAAAAACGAGTTTAATGCGACCTCATCTCCACGGCTACACATACCCTCCACGTGGAACCGAGTGCCGAGTCATCAGTGATTTCCACCGCGATGCATGATGTGGCGAGCAGCAGTAAACGCGGCCAGCGCTATTTAAACCCCTCCTCGAGCTGGTGAAAGACTCTTTCACTCCCTGCTCTCCACGCCCACCGCAACCAAGCTCTCACCGCCGCCGCCTCGGACCTCCGATGCCCCGGTGATCCATTCACTCTCGTGCCTCGCTCCCAAAAGAGAAAAGGTGCGCCAGAGATCACTAATGCTCACGGTGAAAGCCGTCTTCGTTTCATCCCTCGGATGCAAAATATTTTTCGTTTTTCCATCGGTATGTTCATTTTAACCGAGTGGGTTTCGAGGTGAAATTCACCTCATATGATCCTTTAGCGATCGTGCACGTCTAAGGACATGATCTAGACATCTATACTGTGACACCCTCAATTCTGTGGAAAAACCACGGAACCGAGAACTGATGCATATGTGTGCCCAGGATGTTCATCACACATACACATATGTTCCACAAACTGAATTCAGAATATATATAACCACGAATAACAGAGTTTATTACAATGTCTCATGAGTCTTGGACTCATGCTCACAGCGGAAGTCTTATTTCTATGCAGCGGAAGTCTTTAACTAATGCGGAAGCAACTCTAAGCAGCAGTGTCTCCATCTCTACTCCATCCCCACAGGCAAGGTTGAGAACAGATCACACGCCTAATGCTCCACTTGGTCTTCATAGTAATCTTCTCCTGTTGCTGATGATGAAATAATAATGCAAGTTTGAGTACAATGATGTAGTCAGCAAGTGCGGGAAAATATGATATGTAGCTCATAACAAGGTAGGTATAAAAAGGCTCATTGCAGAAAGCAAAGTTATTTATCAAAAACCATGATAAAACAGCAACTTATCATTAAGTGAATGTAATCCCAACATGTTTTAAAATACCGATCATACCTCCATTGTTCATTACCTTCCATGTCACAACCAGACATCAATCAATCTCATTCTTTCTCACGAATACCTCCTCGTATTCGCTACCATCTCATGAATACCATCTCGTATTCGCTACCATTTCATCTCATAAACAACTTCGCCTCCCACTGACACCAATCTCGTTGCCATGACCCATCAGTCATGCAACTCATCTTATCACCCGGACTCAACAGTCCCAAAAACCAAACCATCCAAATCAAACCATAACCAATAACCATATCCAATCACCATCCCAACTAATCATGAAGTTGGCCAGGCACTCGTGAACGTAAGCTCGGCTATCATGATAGTTTTAGATTCTGTGATGGCTCTCTAGGATCATAGACTGGCCCCACATACCACCACTCATCTTTTCTGTGCACTTTGTCCTCACTCGTGCGCACCTGGGAAAACTTCCCGGTCGGTCACTGTCGAAGTGTGTGGTCGACACATCCCCGGGACCTGCACTGGGCAGCCCGCGGAGATTCTTTTTCGGAGGGGCTAGTCACTTGCAGAGAGCTTAAGCGTATGGACGAATTAAGGAGAATCTTGACACGGCGAGTTTGACGTGGTTCAGGCCGCCGGAGCGTAAAACCCTATGTCCACGGCGAGCTCAGGAGCTCGCTGTATTGCTTGCTGCTCAGAACCGGAGTCCTGAGCTTGGGGATGAGTGATGTCTAGCGTATGAGTTGCTGGAGTGCGAACCCAGGGTGCGAATGGCTAGGGTGCGAACGGCTAGGGTGCGAACCCTTGCTAACGTTGCCTACCCGAGCCTTTTATAGTCCAAGGCCCGGGTGGCTTACAAGGGGGGCCCGGGACCCGACAGGTTGTCCCGGGGAGATTGCCTGCAGACTATCGTATCCGCAGTTATGTCAGTAGTTGTCTCTGGCGAAGGCTTCCGAGTCTTCGTCTTGCAGCCCTGCCCATGCCGCATGCTAGCCGTAGTGGTTGATGACGGCGGGAGCGGCATGGGATGTCTTGTCGCTGCGTTTATTGGCTGGCAGGCTCTGACACCGCGCGCCAGTCTGTGATGCGACTAGGCGCAATGGCACCTGACAGAGGCGTGCTCCGTGTCTCCACATCTTTGTAGGCAGCGCTGTTCTGCTGGACACGTGGCGGGTCCGGAGCCCTCCTCAGAGGAGAGGGTGTCCGGCCCCGCAGGACACGTGGAGCCTTCGGACCTCTCCCCGCGGAGGGGGAGGTCCGGCTTCTGTCGGCCACGTGGCAAGCCCGGAGCTCTCCTCTGAGAAGAGGGAGGTCCGGCCCCGCTGGACACGTGGCGCCTTCGGACCTCTCCCCCGCGGAGGGGGGAGGTCCGGCTTCTGCAGGCCACGTGGCGAGCCCGGAGCTCTCCTCTGAGGAGAGGGAGGTCCGGCCCCGCCAGACGCGTGGCACCTTCGGAACTCTCCCTACGGAGAAGGGAGAGATCCTTAGGCATTTTCCCCTATCCGCGGGGGTACCCCATATCGCGGGTACCGAGAGTGGCCCACGGGCCCATCTTGGGGGAGATAGCGAGCCCGAGGTGGGACCTCCGTCTCTTCTGTTCCGCGCACTTTCTCTAAGTCCCGCATTGACCGCTGCTGGAGCACGAACAGTCGTGGGGTCGTGGGAGCGTGCATCCACTTGATGGTTGTTTTTACTGCGGCGGTTCCCCAGACTGCCACTTCTGCATGTTGCGGCGCTTTCTTCGGGAACCGCATGAGTGCCTTGTCGGCTCGTCTTCTTAGGAGACTGACTCCATGACCCACCGCTCCAGCTGGGCGGCTTGGGTCCAGCTGTCATCGGCACTCAGTCTTGGGGCCGAAGCGGTTGCCGATGCGGCGTATTCGAAGAGTTTCGAATAACTTGGAATTGCCCCTGGGAAGTTTTAATAGGGGATCTTACCCGCATTGCGGCTTCCCTTCGTACTTCCCAGCGCTTTTTCTTGGACCCTTGTGCCTTTGTCTTCTTGCCTTTGAGTCCTCCCTCGTCATGCCCTCCAACCCGCCCCCAGAGAAGAAACGCGCTCGATCTCCTCCAGTGGCGGCATCTGTGCCAAGTCGGGGATCTGGGGTGCCTGCACCTCCTGCTTCTGGAGACGGCACTCCTTCCGGTGGCGACACAAAGAGGCCCCGGGCCGATGCGTTGAGGGGAGATTCTGGGGCGTCCCCTGCTCCGCCAGTCCAGGCGACTGCGGAGCGGCCGTCAGTGACGACGGCGGGCTCTGGGAGTCCTACCCCGGCTCGAAAGTCGGGGTTCAGAGCCCGCTGGAGTGTTCGCGCTTCCCGGCCATCCCCGGCTGGCGGGGAGACTGCGCCGTTGCGCTCGGAAACTGGGACAGCTGCTGCGGCCCCCAAGCCAGCGCGAGTTTCTCCTGTTCCAGTGTGCCCGGATTCCACAGCAGTGTCATCTCTTCTTGCCGAGATGACCGCCGCGGCCCTCCGGCCAGCAGAGGTCGACCCTGCACCAGGTGACCCGGCTTCTATTTCAGCGTCGACTTCCCCCGCTCGTCCCCCTCCACCGGTCAAGAAGCCAGAAGCTAGAGAGAGTCCGGCGGGTTCGGCTGCCGGAGTCCCGGCGCCAGCATCTCCTGACCGGCGTCTAGTCCCGGTCGCTGGTGCATCGACTTCTCTTGAGGATGATGTGATGGAGGAGGTCGGGGGTGCTGCCCCGTACTCTGCTGCCCCACTGCCCCTGGCGGATGCCTTCGCGCTCGCCCAAGCGAGCGCCTGGCAGGTCTTGGCCGCACTTGGCCGCGAGCAGGAGGAGCATACGGTTGAAAGGAATCACCTTCTCACCTGGGGGAACCTTTTGCGGGAGCGGACAGCGAAGGTCAAGGGCGAACTTGACTCCAGGCAGGAGTTGCTGGACTTCAGGGAAGTGCTCCTCAACCAGCTGAAGCGGTCTGTTGACCGCCTGGACGCTGAAACGCGGCGGATCAACAGGGAGGCCCTTGAGGCACACGCTCGGGCCTAGGAGAGCCTCTCTGCTGTGGAGGAGATACGGCAGCTGTTGGAGCGCCGTAAACTCGCCGTTGAGGACCGGGAGCATTCCACGGCAGCCGAGGCGGAGAGGGTCGCTGCACAGCTGGCGGCGAGCGAGGATGACCTGCGAGCTCGGGCCAAGGAGCTAGAGGCTCAGAAGGCAGACCACGTCATGAAGGAGGAACAGGTCTCCCGCGAACGCCAGACGATCCTGGATCGGGAGTTGGCGGCCGACTTCAGGGCTTCTGAGTTGGAGCGGCTCGCCAAGACTCTCCGCCTTCGGGAAAGCTCCCTGGCGGCCAAGGAGAAAGAATTCTCCGAGAGGAACCAAGAAGCCCTGCAGGCAGCCCGCCGCGAGGTGGAGGAGCTCTCGGCCTTGCGGTCCTCCGAGGCGCATGCGGTCTCAAACTTCATCAATCGGGCGGAGTCCGCCCTGATCCCTCTTGGCTTCAGTCCGGTGATGGCAGCGGCTCCTGCGTTGAAGGTTGCGGAGGTGATCCCCGTGCTGGAGTCGATCGGCGCCAAGCTGGACAGGCTAGACTCGGTGGTCGCCAACGAGCTTGAGGCCGAGGGACGAGGTCTGGCCCTAGAGGTCGCCACACATGTGCTGGCATGCTTCAGGAGCCGGGACCCTTCTTTCTCCTTGGAGCCAGCGAGAGAGGGCCCTGCCGCGGAGCGGGAGGAGACTGCCAGGGCTGAAGTCGGGGACGTGGCCGCCCTTGTAGCCGCTAGGTTCCGGGGTGAACCGGGAGGACCCTAGGACTTGCTTATCCCTTTTTATCGAGTCTGTAGTCCAGCTCATGGAGCCTCGAATAAATAGACTCTCTTGAATGTTTGTGCCTGTGATGCCTTTTATCTCCTTCTTGGTTTTGTCTGCCCGAGTCCTTAGCTCCGCAAGGTACTCAGAGGCCTTCGCCAATCTAGGAGCTCTGCACAAACACCTTCCCCGGGTCCTAACTGTATTTAGGGCCCCCGGGGGTCTACGGATCCCGCCCCATGGGGGGGGTCTGGATCTGCCGGCCACGTGGCGGGTCCGGGGCCCCTCCCGAGGAGGCGGGAGCTTCGGCCCCGCTGGACGCGTGGGGCCTTCAGACCCCCCCCCCAGAAGGGGAGGTCCGGTTTCCGCCTGCCACGTGGCGAGCCCGGAGCCCCCCTCTGGAGGGGCGGGAGCTCCGGGCCCGTGGGACACGTGGGGCCTTCGGGCCTCGCCCCTGCTGAGGGGGCGGGACCCGGTCCTTCTAGTCCTATGTCGGAGTAGTTGGTAGCTCCTTCCACCCCCCCCCCCCCCCCCCGCTTCGTGCGTTCCCCGTTGCTGTAACCTGGAGGTCCTTCACACAGGTAGAGGAAACGTAATTCTCCTCGGGGGGTCCTCCCCTCCCGTCTCCTAGTCTTATTCGGCTTACGATCCTGATCCGTTATACGGGGCTTGGGCAATTCTGTGCGCGAGGCGCCGGGGCTCCGGCTCCCTCCAAGGTCCGGGTACGATCGTCCAATCCCTAGTACCGGACCGTGCGCCGGGGAAGCAGAATGCACAGGCTTTGGGTTCATGACCAGGCAAAGCGGTTGTACTCCCCTGGACCTCCGGAGGGCAGGATGCGCACGCTTTGGGCACTGAGCCGGCTAAGCGGGATACGCACCCTGGACCCCCCATGCACGGCGCAGGCCTTTCCTGGAGGTGACCAACTGGCACCGCAACACCTGACTGGGGGAGGCCCGAGAGACCCACTTGGCCATCGGCAGGTGCCTCAAGCGCAGCCGCCTTCGGTAGGATAGCAAATGCTGACTATGGGTGAGCGCGGGAGAGAGGGAGCTAGATGTATGATGAACATACATAGAGAGTGCGATCATAAAAATTAATGCGTAATTTAAATGAGCACATGAGAGAGAGTGAGGTAGAACAGGTTTCTGTGTTAATGCCCATAGGTGGAAGTCAGGCTGTACATGGAGGCAATGACCCGCCTCGTCAAGAAGGGAAGCAAGACTCTACGCGCTTAGGGTCGGAACCAGGCTAAGCTGAACGTAGTCCTGTACCGTCCCTTGAGACTTATCTACCCCAAGCGCTGTTCCGAGACTCCATGGGATTTATTACAGAAGGGAACAACCCTGTTCTACTAATGCTCGGGGGGTAGGACTTACAGTGTTGTTCCACGCCAAGGGGTTTTGGGAACGGATCCCACACTCGGTGGAAAGGCATGTGTACCTGGGACGGCAACTTTCGTGAATCGGAAGGGACCTTCCCTGCTGGGGGAGAGTTTATAGGTCCTTCTCGGGAAAGTGTGTGCCGCGGCACCAGGTTGCCTTTCTGCAGGTCCCTGACGCGTTTGGTTCTTTGGTTGTAGTGCTAGAGCAGCAGCCGAGACCGTGCGTTGTGGGGTGTCACCTGCAGCCGAGCCTCGTCGACGAGGTTGTCATCTTCACGCTGGATCAGGTCCTGCGCGGCTTCTCCTGGGCGCCCCGGGGAGTTCTCCCCTTCTGGCTAAGGCCTTCAAGGGGTAGGAGTACCCGGACTCTTCTTGGGAGACCCAAGGCGTCTTCCCCTTTTGGCAAGGCCTTCAAGGGGTCGACAGACCCTGGGCGGCCACCCGGAGGTACGACCGAGGCACGGAGGCGTGCACCTGGGTGGAGCTGGCCCGGTTCTGCACCATCGGGCTGGTGCTTGGGCTGCTGTGACTACTTGGAAATCCTCCTAGGTTGATGTCACAGCAGTGCAGTCTCCACTGAGGTTATCATCTTCACGCTGGATCAGGTCCTGCGCGGCTTCTCCTGGGCGCCCCGGGGAGTTCTCCCCTTCTGGCAAAGGCCTTCAAGGGGTAGGAGAACCCGGACTCTTCTTGGGAGACCCAAGGCGTCTTCCCCTTCTGGCAAGGCCTTCAAGGGGTTGACAGACCCTGGGCGGCCCCCCGGAGGTACAACCGAGGCACAGAGGCGTACTCTCGGGTGGGGCCGCCCCGATTCTGCACCGTTGGGTTTGGTGCTAGGACTGCTGCGACTACTTGGAGCTTCTCCAAGGTTGACGCTGCACTGACTTTTCGGGGTATCCACATTTGGCTACCGCCCCGGCCCGTCACCATCGGAGCTGGAGTCCTCACCGTTGTACACTGCCTTCATGACACGCTGAGGCTCCTGAAACCCCACCTGGTGACCGGCGCTGACTGAAGCGTCGACTTTCTGCTTGCCCTCCCTCTGAGGGAGGGGCGGTGCCTCAGCTCTCTGCTGCCTCCCTTTGCGGATGCGCTCTGAGAGCCTTTGGATATCCCAACACTCTGCAGCAGTATGATTGCCGGCGCCATGCACGGGGCATAGCCCGCCCTGGTCACCATCTGGGGCTGGCGACTGCCGCTGCCTCTTGTCGGGGCGTGGCCCCTGAGCTCCACTGGGTGTCGCTGCTGCGGCGATGGGAGCCGCGGTCGATGACCTCATCTTGCCGCTCCCCCGGTTCTTGGCCTTCTTGCCACCTCGATAGGAAGCAGCGCCGGATCCGGGCTGCCCTCCTTACTCGGAGGCTGGCAGAGATTGCCAGTTCCGCCCTTCAGCTGCTCTGGCACACTTGTCCGCCAGGCTGAAGAGCTCGGAGACGTCGCGGACCTCTCCGGTCGCGAGCTTCTCAAGCATTTTCTCGTCTCAGAAACCCTGCCGGAACGCCACCACCACAGAAGCACTTTGAATATGCGGGATGGTGTTGCGCACCTGGGAGAACCGCTGGATGAAGGAGCGCAGTGATTCCCCGGGTTGTTACTTGATGGCGTGGAGGTCAAGCTCCGTGCCGGGACGGGTGTAGGAGCTGCCGAAGTTGGCGATGAACTACTGGCAGAGCTCTCCCCAGGAAGTTATGGAACCCTGAGGGAGGTTCATGAGCCAAAACCGGGCTGGGACGGTCAAGGCGACGGGGAAGTAGTTGGCCATGACGGCCTCATCCCCTCCTGCGGCAAGTACGGCGGTGGAGTAGATCTGGAGAAACTCCGCCGGCTTGACGCTCCCGTCGTACTTTTCGGGCAGGTGTGGCCGAAACTTGCGCGGCCACCTCGTGAAGTGAATGTGGGGCGCCAGGGCCGCACATCCTGCTCCTGTTGCTGCAGGCGTTGGCGCCGCGAACGCTTGGTTCGCCGCCGGCACAGTGTACGGCGGTATGGGCAAAGCTGCTCCATAGACCGGGGACGCCGTTTGCAGGGCATATGGTTGTGGCATATGCTGCGCGGCGTATGCCTGGGGCAGAGCTTGCGTGGCGAAGATCTGCCCTTCAGGCTGGGTCGAGGCCGACGTCATGCTGTCGCCAGCCTCTTGGGTGCGACGCCTTTCTCGACGTCGCTCGAGGAACACTCGGGCATCTTGGCCCAAGTGCCATCGCTCCAGCTCTGCCCTCAGGTCCGTCGACGGAAGCCTGGTGGAACTGGAGTCCGCCGTCTGCCCGTCAACCGTTGGCGTGCGCGTCAGCGACACAGCCGGTTTACCGGAGTGTCGTCCCCGCCGAAGTCGAGGGTTCACGGCGGCGACGACGAGGCGGTCTACCTCACGTATCCACTGCTGGGTCGCTGAATGAGGTGCGTCCCCAGCAGGTGGATTGCGCAGTAGTGCTCTTGCTGCAGCTAGCACACCCCTGTGGGGTACGCTTATCGCTGCAGAAGATGTCACGCTGGTCGGAGCCTGCCCTGCCGGAGTCGGCTGCTGGCTACCAGCTTGTGCCGACACACTCTGTCCTGAGTGTGTCGACATGTACTCCCCGCTGGTCACGGTTCGCCGTGAATGCGGAGGAGGAGAGTTTGCCGCTGAAGGAAACTTGGTCATCTTCGTCGGTGGAAACTCGTCGCGCAAGGGAAAAGCCCCCTTCCTGGCGCGCCAAATGTCGAAGTGTGTGGTCGACACTTCCCCCGGACCTGCACTGGGCAGCCCGCGGAGGTTCTTTTTCGGAGGGGCTACTCACTTGCGGAGAGCTTAAGCGTATGGACGAATTAAGGAGAAGATTGACACGGCCAGTTTTACGTGGTTCAGGCCGCCGGAGCATAAAACCCTACGTCCACGGCGAGCTCAGGAGCTCGCTGTATTGCTTGCTGCTCAGAACCGGAGTCCTGAGCTTGGGGATGAGTGATGTCTAGCGTATGAGTTGCTGGAGTGCGAACCCAGGGTGCGAATGGCTAGGGTGCGAACGGCTAGGGTGTGAACCCTTGCTAACGTTGCCTACCTGAGCCTTTTATAGTCCAAGGCCCATGTGGCTTACAAGGGGGGCCCGGGACCCGACAGGTGGTCGCGGGGAGATTGCCTGCAGACTATCGTATCCGCAGTTATGTCGGTAGTTGTCTCTGGCGAAGGCTTCTGAGTCCTCGTCTTGCAGCCCTGCCCATGCCGCATGCTAGCCGTAGTGGTTGATGACGGCGGGAGCGACATGGGATGTCCTGTCGCTGCGTTTATTGGCTGGCAGGCTCTGACACCGCGCGCCAGTCTGTGATGCGACTGGGCGCAACTGCACCTGACAGAGGCGTGCTCCGCGTCTCCGCGTCTTGGGAAGGCGCGGGCCTTGAATACCTTGTACGGGTAAGGTATGGGGCGTCTTTACGCCCGCTGCCTACCGCTCGGGGGCAGGCAGCGCTGTTCTGCTGGACACGTGGCGCGCCCGGAGCCCTCCGCAGAGGAGAGGGGTTCCGGCCCCGCAGGACAGGTGGAGCCTTCGGACCTCTCCCCGCGGAGGGGGAGGTCCGGCTTCTGTCGGCCACGTGGCAAGCCTGGAGCTCTCCTTTGAGAAGAGGCAGGTCCGGCCCCGCTGGACACGTGGCGCCTTCGGACCTCTCCCCCGCGGAGGGGGGAGGTCCGGCTTCTGCAGGCCACGTGGCGAGCCCGGAGCTCTCCTTTGAGGAGAGGGAGGTCCGGCCCCGCCAGACGCGTGGCGCCTTCGGAGCTCTCCCTGCGGAGAAGGGCGAGATCCTTAGGCATTTTCCCCTGTGCGCGGGGGTACCCCATATCGCGGGTACCGACAGTCACCCATCCCCAAATTCCTCCGGGCCAAGCACGCTTAACCCGGGAGTCCTTTGCAGGTGGGCTTCCAGAAAAGAAGGTATACCTTGGTGGTATGAGTACTCTATCAATCCTATTAAGCCGGGAGCTAGGATATCACACAATCAACCCCCCTTAGAAGACCGACGTCCTTGTCGGTCAACGCCAAGACAGGAACGTCCCCTCTTAGCCACGTCCGTACGTTCAGTACTGGCATACACATACCGTACGTCCGGTTAGCAGCATACGTACCATACCATGTCCCACACAGAGGACCCACGCGTCATGCGTACGTACCTGCGTCCCTGACCCATACGCTACTGTATCCTTGTCACTGACCCGTACGCACCTGTGTAACTGCGAGGGTCGGCTCTGATACCATTTGTGATGGCTCTCTAGGATCATAGACTGGCCCTACATACCACCACTCATCTTTTCTTCGCACTTTGTCCTCACTCGCGCGCACCTGGGAAAACTTCCCAGTCGGTCAGCCATCCCCAAATTCCTCCGGGCCAAGCACGCTTAATCCGGGAGTCCTTTGCAGGTGGGCTTCCAGAAAAGAAGGTATACCTTGGTGGTATGAGTACTCTATCAATCCTATTAAGCCGGGAGCTAGGATATCACAGACTCTGCAGAGTTTGCACCTCTTTACCCACAAGTTTGTGATTTCGTCACCCGTCGGCGACTGCAGAACCTCCATTATACCAGTACACAACTGGTCCTCTGATTTCCGCGGTGACTAGCTCCAAAGGTGACATGTGTCCTGCGGAACTGCCTTCGCTTCTCCTCAGAGGCTAGCTCCGGGGGCAACACGTGTCCCACAGGGTCGGACCTCTCCCCTTTTGCGGAGATGAGTCCCAAGCCTGCCATATAGCCATTTTAGCGGCGGACCTCTCCCCTATTCACTGGGATGAGCTCCGAACACACCACGTGGCCAGCGGGCCACGGGAGTTGTCTTCGGCGCTCCCTGTGAACTGGATTTGGCTCTTTTTGGCTATCTTTTGATATTTTCTCTGTTCCTACTTCTTTTAAAAATGTTTTCTCTACATGAATACATGCAGAAACCAAAAATGAGGGTGTCACATATACTGAGCTGTAGGAAGAAGTAGAGCAAGTTTTGCCCAAGAAACCGAGGAGTTCACCGAGTTTTTGTCTCTGGCGGCAAAAACTTTTCGGTTCACCGGTGAACTCTAGGTTCCTGCCGTTTTTATCAGCTTCTTGGTTCATATTAGTGTTCCACGTGATCCGGCGATGCTGTAGGAGCAAAACCTGATCGGAAAGAGGCCTTCTGGAGCTAGAACACCGTCGCTGGGGAGCTTTGAGCCGCTGTCGCCATGGTCATCCATATTCCTGCCATAGCCGGTGTGGGATGAGGTCACCAGCATGTTCAGCGTGCAAAGTTAGGCACTAGCGGCGAGTTTGGAGTATCCGGATGGCCCCGAACGCCTCAGCGGCGAGCTCGATGTTGTGCGCCGCCGTGGAGAGGTCGAGCATTGGGAGGTAGAAGACGACCCAGCTGGTCCCACGTGTTAGCGACTGTTCTGTTCAGTGGTGGCTGGGATCCGGCGTGGCAGCACCGGATCTCTCCTGGGTGGGCAGGTAAGGTCCGGAGCCGGAGGACAAATTGCAGCACCAGACCTCTCCTTAGCAGGGAGGCAAGTTCCGAAGCCGGAGGACACGTGGCAGCACCGGACCTCTCCTTAGCGGGGACGCTAGGTCCGAAGCTGTAGGACACATGGCAGCGCCGAAGCTCTCCTTAGCGGGGAGGCAGGTCCGGAGCCAGAGGACACGTGGCAGATCCGGAGCTCTCCTTAGTGGGGAGGCAAGTCCGGAGCTCTCCTTATCGGGGAGGAAAGGTTGGGAGCTGGAGAACATGTGGCAGCTCCAAAGCTCTCCAGTTTAAAGGCAAACTTTGGAAATTCATATCTTTCGTAGGATTGTCCAAAATTCCTCAACAATTTTTTTGAATCCTTGTGACCAGTACTTTCTAGCAATACCATTTAATTGGTATAAAAGTTTCTGGATTTTTCTTATAAATTCCTTAAAGTTAAAGCTTTGGGAATTAATTGCAGAAGACCCCTATTATGAAAAATTCCAAATCTTGGCCAGCCATGTCTCTGTAACATATCTGTATTTTTGTAAAAATTTCAGAGACATATTCACTAATCATGTGCATTTTAATCATGTCATTTAGTAACCGAGATCGAGGAGACCCCGGAGCCCATCAACACCATTCCTCCAGGCACTATTTGACACCTCACCGCAGCAAGGCAAGCCCCAGTTTGCATTTAACAGCGATCAATTCAGTTTTTCTTTTGTATCACTTAGATTGTGAAGTCTTGGACTGTGCATTCTAGTATGATTTTGTACTCCAATTGCATATCCAAATGATCCCAGGGAGAGTGCTGGTAGAGGTTAAGTCCACAAGTAGTCTATGCCATGCTAATTACTGTATAGGATTCGGTACAAGTCGAGTAGTTGGAATCTACTCGCGAGATTAGAAGATGGGCTACACACGCGATTGATTGAACGGTGAAAATCATTTTAATCTGTAAATTGAGATCATCCATGGAGGTAGGATGCAGCAATACGTGATCTCGTGTGCGCAGCCCTGCCTTGTCAATCAAGGACCGTGCCGTGTGTGGCCCTGTTGAACAAGTTTGAATGTACCGAAGGCATACAGGATATATGGGACCCCGTAAACTGATGTAACTTTGACCGCTGGGCATCGAGGCATAGCACACTGATTTATATGTGTGGGTTGAGATCATCAAGGTGTAAATCTGCTAACAGTCATAGAGTTGCTCCATGTATGGACCTCCTGCTCATTTCGGTGCGACCGGTTCGATGTTTTGGCTGTCGGGTGAAAGGTTGTCCCGTACGACATCGGTTGAGCGTGCCGTCGCAGCTCCAAGGATAGGCGTATGTGATGTGATATTCGAGTATTCTTGCAGGTGTATATCGAGTCAATTCGACGCCCCTCATGGTTATGAGTACCTCTTGTTCACTATGTCATGACGTAGTAAATTATTGAAACTGATCTTGTGATGTATACTGCTGCTATGACTTAATTGTATTGCAACCTAATTGCCACCAAATATTGCTCACTAAATTTCAGCTTCTTGAACTCTTAATCTGCTGCTAAAACTGTAATTAATTATGAACTGTTAGGCGTGTCCTTGCTGCAAATGAACTGTCCTATTTGTCGGTTTATTCCTGCATATAGAGTTTCATGTTTAGGTGAGCCGGTTATGTCTTGCTGAACCTTCGTGCTCACGGTTGCTATTTTAAGTTGATGCTGCAGGTGTTGAATATTTTGATGACAACTACGATGAAGAGTTCACGGAGAGGCCCATCTCGCTTCGGGGACTACGGCCGAATGGCAGCCCTGCACGCCATCGTGAAGACCTGTGCGTGCTGCTAGTGTGGGCTGTTCATAAGGCTGGACAATCAAATTTAGCTTAGCTTAGGCATAAGGCCGGAGCATTTCTTATCTTCCGCTGTAGTTATATTTATGTAAACTATTTATTAAACTAAATTTTGCACCACTTTTGTAAAATTTCAGCAAACTTTTGTGTAATACGTGTTCTTTACTATATGTGCTGTTGGGTGTCGCATCGCACGATACCACCCTCAGCGATTCCTAGAATGTACGGACCCCAATCCATCACACTGGAGTTTGTATTTCTTTACGAAGTAACTTTGACATGAAACCATACAAGGAATGATATGTTGAAGTACTTTGTTATTCCTCTGCTTCCAAATGGACCAACATGTAATCATAAGGATGTCCATAAAAGAAATTATTTTTGAAAGCATTCTTTGCTTTCATTATCATCTGAAAGAAAATAGACTGCAAGTCCAGATGATGTCAATCCAGTTTTGACGGGGTCCCTGACTTTGACTCCCTGGGGAGAGGCGGGAGGCCTCCCCTCGAGGGGCGACGAAGGAGCAGGCCCGAGCCCGAGATCAGGAGAAGACAGGGCGGATGGGACAGAGAGCCTGGATCTGACCCCTGGGGTGAGCTGCGAGCCTCACCCTCAAGGCGCGGACAAAGGGAAGATCCTATGGGAAAGGCCCGAGCCCTACCTCGAGTAGTCGAGGAGTAGGTGGCCATCAATGCGGAGCAGGCACCGCCCAGGTCAAGTGGGAAGGCACTCAAGTGCTATCCCTGGCCACGGCATTGAATACCCGTCACCTCTGATGGGACCGAAGAAGAGTATCATGCGGGGTCCACATGTGCCCCAGTATGGTCTACTCCGATGACAAGACGGGAGCCGGCGTGACACAAGGCTATGGATACGGCGACCCCATCGAGTGCTATGTCAAACATGTGAAGGAACAAGTGGTCCCTGTTCCCACAACTTTTTGTCCCAGTTGTAATGCGACAGAGGGCGAGAGCGAGAATTAAAAGAGGAGCCGGTCGATCCCCTAGGGACAGGCTCTCACACTTGTAAGAACCACCCCCATTATTGAGAAAGAACAGCGAGACACCCCAGGCTGGATGTAGGGCACCTTGCCCGAACCAGGATAATTCCTTTGTGTTTTTAGCTAGGCCACCTCGAGGAAGAACGCGCGGTACATTAGTTACTAGTCAGAAATCCAAACACCGACAATTGGAGCGCCAGGTAGGGGGAACTGCTGCGCGTTCCGTTCTTCATCGCCTCGATGGCTCCACTCTGATCGACCTTCTCACCCAGCGTGAATATATCCTTCAGCGACCTCGACTTCATTGCCAGCGATGGCGGCCTTCTGGAATACGCTCCTACCCGTCCCAGAGACGGACCATGCAACAGAGAAGCCGGGATCCATTTGCCCATGACTCGAGCATTCCTCAGGTCTCCGATGGGCAGCGGGTCGCTTTGCCCCGACAGGTGGACTGACCCGCGGCTCAGGAGAAAGCACCACCAATAGGTAGCCGCCTTCCCATGAAGGAACGGCCGAGCCTGTTCCATCACCTCCCCACGATGTCTAGGAAGTCGACATCACTGTAGCAAACGCCGCACCACCCCTTCATTGGTCTTGGACGAGGATCACTTTCGATCGGGCCGACCAGCCCGCCCATCTCCCGCAAGTTGGGTGCCTGCCCCTAATCTTGGACCCAGTAGTCGGCACCAAACTGCCAACCAATGTAATGATGGATGGCGGAAGCGGCCTCAATATCTTGTACGTCAAAATCTTCGATGATATAGGGATACCACGCTCCCACCTTCGGCCGCCTCAAGCACCCTTCTACGGCATCGTTCCTAGTGGACAGGTGATGCCACTCAGAGAAGTCGACCTTCCACACGGAGATCCTCACGTTCGAGGTCCCCGAGTGCAATAGCGCCTTCCACGCCATATTAGGGCGGCCATGTTACGCAAAGTTCATGGCCATTCCGAGCTACACCTACCTCAAAATGAAGATGCCTGGTCCCATGGGAGTCATCACCGTACAATCAAACGTATTACATGCTATCCTATGCGAACAGGACGCATGCGAGCTGGCGTCAATAGCGGTTACAGTGATGGAACTTAGTGAGCTCCAACAGCACACAACGGGAAGCACGCTTGACCGCACCGCCGCATCCGGAACCTTCCGACCCTTGGAGGACACGAAGGAGGAATGAATCGACCCTGAAGACCCATCGAAGGCGATCTGGGTGGGCACCGCCCTAGGCCAGGAACGAGAAGCCGCACTTGTCAAGTTCATGTGCTCCAACTTCGACGTCTTCTTCTGGCAGCCTTCGGATATTCCAGATATCCCCAGAGAGATCGCCGAGTACACCCTCAACATCAAGCCAGGCTCCCAGCTCGTCAAACAAAGGTTGAATTGTTTCGACGAGCAGAAGCGGCAGGCCATCGGGGTTGAAATCGGCAAACTCTTACCAGCCGGTTTCATCGAGGAAGTACAACACCCCGAGTGGCTAGCTAACTCTGTGCTCGTCAAGAAGAAGAGCAGAGGATGGATGATGTGCGTCGACTACACAAGCCTGAACAAGGAGTGGCCGAAGGACCCCTTCCCGCAGTCTCGCATTGACCAGGTCATCGACATCACTGGAGAGAGCAAATCCCTGCGCTTCCTCGACACCTAGTCAGGGTACCACCAGATCGCCCTCTGCGAGGAAGAGCGGCGGGCAATGGCATTCGTCACCCCCTTCGGCTACTACTGCTATGTGAGGATGCTCTTTGGGCTGAAAAATGCAGGAGCAACATACCAGCGATGCATGCAAAAGTGTTTCCAGCGGCAAATCGGGCGGAACATCGACGTCTACGTCGACGCCATCATAGTAAAATCAACAAGGGCGACCAGCCTCATCCTAGACCTCGAGGAGACCTTTGCTAATCTCCGCCACAAAAACATCAAGCTTAGCCCCGAGAAGTGTGTGTTCGGTGTCCCCCGAGGAAAACTGCTCGGATACATCAACTTGGAGTGCGGCATCGAAGCCAACCTCGAGAAGATCACGACAAGCACCAACATGGGTCCTATCAGTGAAGTCAAGGGCATGGAAAGGTTGATGGGCTACCTCGCAGCCCGGAGCCAACTCGGGGAGCGGGGGCTGCCCCTCTACAAGCTCCTGAAGAAGTCCCAACCGTTCTGATGGACGGAAGAAGCTCAACAAGCCCTGGATGATCTGATGGTTTTCCTCACCAATCCTCTGATACTAGCATTGCTGAAGCCGGACAAGCCGTTCCTCCTCTACATTGCGGCCACTAGTCAAGTTGTCAGGACCGCCCTAGACGTGGAGCGGAAAGAGCCCGAGCGTGACCACCAGGTCCAAAGCCTAGTGTACTTCGTGAGCAAGGCGTTGTCCAACTGCGAGACACGCTATCCACATGTTCAGAAGCTCCTATACGCCATCCTCACAACTAAGCGAAAGATCATACACTACTTCCAGAGTCACCCAGTGCAGGTGGTGACCGCATACGGGCTCGGAGAAATCATCAACAGCCGGGACTCGTCCGCGAGGATCGCGAAGTGGGCGCTAGAACTCATGGGATACAAAATATCCTATGTCGCCTAGACGATGATCAAGTCCCAATCCCTAGCATATTCATCGCTGATTGGACAGAGGCCCAAGCATCTCCCAGCCCGACCTAATATAAGTACTAGAAAATGTACTTTGATGGGTCGCTAACCCTCAACGGCGCGGAAAGTGGTGTCGTCCTCATTTCCCTAGAGGGGGGCCGGCTCCAATACACGTGGTGATTGCATTTCAATGCAACCAACAACGTCGTGGAGTATGAAGCCTTCCTCAACGGACTTTGCATCGCGACCGAGCATGGCGTGCGACGCCTCTACATACGCGGCGACTCCGAGCTCGT
Source organism: Neostapfia colusana (assembly GCA_030760725.1). Taxonomy (NCBI): domain Eukaryota; kingdom Viridiplantae; phylum Streptophyta; class Magnoliopsida; order Poales; family Poaceae; genus Neostapfia; species Neostapfia colusana. The sequence continues at coordinate 28,419,012 of JASWHV010000005.1, read as the reverse complement.
GATCAACCAGATGATGAAGGAGTCGAGCTGTCATGATGCGCGCATGGAGGCCTAATGTCGAGAGGCATGGAAGCTTGAGGATTGGTACGAACAACTCGTGCTCAGCCACATCCCGAGACGGGACAATAGCGCGGCCGACATGTTGGCTAAACTCTCTTCCAGCCGCGAGGCCCCACCCCCAGGTGTGTTCATCATCAACCTCATCCAACCGTCCATCTGCGTTGAAGAAACGCGACCGAGTCGCCCGACCGAGCCCGGCCTCTAGGTAAACGTCACCGAACCATAATGGCCGGCTTCGTACATCGACTACCTGTCAACCGGGAAACTCCCCGCTTAGGAGGTCGAGGCTCGGCGAATCGCATGCCAGGCCAAGACGTTTGTCCTCATAGAGTGAGAGCTCTTCCAACAGAGCGTCACTGGGATCCTGGAACATTGCACCCCGAGCGATCAAGGAAAAGAGCAACTCTTCAACATCCATGAAGGGGTCTATGGGCATCACGCGGCCCCGAGGTCCCTAGTGAAGAAGGCATACCGCCAGGGGTTTTACTCGTCGACCGCCGTCTCTGACGCCGAGCGAATCGTGCGCACCTCTCAGGGCTGCTAGTATTTCCCCCGACAGATACACGCCCCAGCCCAGGACCTCCAAAACATCCCCCTCATGTGGCCCTTCGCTGTGTAGGGGCTACTATCCTCAGTCCCTTCAAGAGGGCGCCTAGGGCTTCACCGTCCTCCTCGTCGCAGTACACAAGCTCACCAAGTGGATCGAAGCAAGACCGTTCATCATGGTGTTGTTAGAGCAAGCGGCAAGCTTCATCCACGACATCATCTACCGCTTCAGAGTGCCAAATGCCATCATCACCGACAACGACACTCAGTTCACAAGGAGAAAGTTCCTCGAGTTCTGCAACAGCTTGCACATCTGGATCGACTGGGCATCGGTACCCAACCGCGCACCAATGGACAGGTCGACCATACCAATGGCCTGATATTACAAGGGCTCCAGCCTCGCATCTTCAACCGCATCAACAAATGCATTGGGCATTGGGCCACTGAGCTGCCATCTGTATTATAGATCCTGCCACCACGCCCCACCGCTCCACCGGTTTCATGCCTTTCATTATGGCGTACGATGTAGAGGCTGTTATACCGAGCGAGCTCGAGTACGGCTAGCCCCGAACCAAAGCATACAAAGAAGTCCGATTCCAGCAGACAAGGCAGGAGTCCGTCAACCAGCTCGACGAGGCCTGCGACGTCACGCTCCTACGATCAGCAAAATATCAACAAGCACTGCAGCACTACCATGAGCAGAGAGTCCACCCTCAAGCCTTCCAAGCCTGGGATCTCATACTCCGAAGAATTCAGACCAACAAAGATAGACACAAGCTGTCTTCCCCATGGGAGGGCATGTACGTCGTCTCAACTGTCCTCCCACCAGACACCTACCGCCTGGCTGACGTCAAAGGAAATCCCCTCCCCAGCACATGGAGCATCAAGCAACTCAGGGGATTCTATGCATAAGGACACCGAGCCCCGCGTGTACGACACATCCTCAGCCACCACCAACCTCAGGAAGTGCCGTGGGGCAGAGAGAATCGATCTCCCGCCCTGTGACGCTTGGGGGATGCACGTCCTCATGAAATCTCGGAAGCTCACACCAAGAATCTGCTCTCCCCCAAGTCACGCGACCCATAGCTAATGGACAACAAAAACCCTGAAAACAGCCACGGTCCGAAAGAGACAGGGACGACAGTTACTCAAACCAAGCGAGACCCAAAGACTCGCACATGGAGACCCGATCCTCACGAGTCCTGAGCCGTGCCACCAATGGCCAAGGGACAACGATAACCAAAGCGAAGCCACGATCTGAATGAGACACGACAGACAAAGTGCCCAGAGCCCCTTCTTCCCGAGCCGCGCCACGTGGCCTATGGCCAACGGATAACAAAAACTCTATGCGAAGCCACGGTCCAAATAAGGCGCGACGGACAAAGCACCCGGCCCCCACAAAGAAAAGGGCATGAACTACAGCCAGTAGGCAAAAATAGACCTAGAAGAAGCTACGTTTCAAACAAGACAACAAGATAAGTCTAAAGTCTGACCCTTTTTTCATAACTTAAAAAAACATTTAGTACAAAATGGGAGGGAAAAGATACAAGACTACGGACGGACTACCCTATCCCTTGATTCTCCATCTCCTCCATCTGCTGGATGTAGTCGTCAGGGACGATCTCCTGCAGGGACCAGGCCACCAGCTCAACCCGTCTAAGGAGCCCCCTCAGCTCCACATTGGATGGGCTGTCGGCAAAGCCTTCTCCGGCAGCCTCAAGATCAACCCCAGGGTAGTGTGACAACACCATGCCCAAAGCCATCTGAGCGACAGGCGGGCCGCCAAACAATCCCCGGCTGACGACAGCTCCGCACCAAGCCACTCCTCTGAGAACTCCCCGAACACCACACGTCATACGGAGCATCCGACATTCCGAAGGATGTCGAGACTCGACCAAAGTGTGCCGAGCTGCTTGGAGACCTAACCCAGCCCAGCCATGATGGAATCCATGTCTGAAGAGGCCTCATCAGATCGCAGGCCATGTATCCGCGGCATGAAGCCCCTGAAGATCTTCCTAAACTTCGGAGAGCCGAGAGTGAAGACCCCTGAGCTCCGTGTCCCAGTCGTGGAGCCTCTTCTCCGCCTCAGCCATTAGAGCCTTCGCCTCTAAACAAAACAACACAAAATTGAGTATGAAGATGTCGGGAGAAATCACAAGAACAGAAGGAAGGCCTACCGAAGAGTTGGCGATCCGCCGCAACCATGGCGTATCAAGCCACTAGGGACTCATCAGTGCTGGTCTCCACGACCACCCGTGCACTGGGCGCCTCGTCCAAAGCAGCCTGGGCTGCATCACGATCCCCCGTGAGCTCTGCGTCAGCCACCGCCACGAGGGCAATTGCGGCTGTCCTCTCCTTAGCGGCTCGAACAGCCTCCATGCGGACTTGAGCAAGCTCCGTCCATGCCATCGCCTGTACAGATTCCGCCTCCGTGCAACGGAGTTTTCCCTCCCAAGCGAGATGCAAGTTCTCGGTCACCCACCGAATCAGCCCCTTCGCGAAGCATAAAAAGCTCAAGACAGAACAGGATCGCCTAAGCAGAAAAGGCAAGCACAGAATCGAAGTCCTCATCAGACTGCCAGGAGCAGCTCTCCGAAGACGATCGAGCGAGCCACCCACGTGCTCGTACCCAGCCAGAAGGCTCTCCCGAGCGGCTGCAAGCTCGGCGCAGGATCTCTCGACATGCGCACAAGTCCACTACCACATTGCAAGCTCGGACAGGGAGACATCAAAGGTAGTGGCGGATCCTCCTAGGTTGGTCGAGGGTGCCGACCCCTCCAGAGCCACGCTCAGAGTCGGATCCTGGGCAGACCCGGCCATGACCTCTCCAAGGATCAGCGAAGGCCCCACTCCTGGAAGAGAAGATGCAGGCAGGAGGCAACGACGCCAGACCTGCAACTGACCTGGCGGCATCTGCAGCCATGGCCCCGACCGCTCCTGAGTCCACAGGAGCGATCACAGGAGGGGGCGACCGCTCCCGCCTTACGGCGATCACCGGGTGGGCCACCTCCGCGGGCTTGTCGACTGGAATATCGACACCCGGATCCATCCTCCTACGTCGCCAAAAATAGTGAGAAGTCGCCGCACCTCCGTCATTCAACGCCACCATGATAGAAGGAAACCCACACCTCTTGGAGCGGCGCAGTTTCGCCCCGACTTCAATCTCCATGGTCAAGATTGGACCCGAGGCAAGGGACGGTCCTCCCCTCACATTTCTCTTATGACAAGAGCAGAGAGAGTGCGAACGGACGAGGAGCGCACTTGCTGCCAGGGGGGCACAGCAGGCGCGGCATCATCCATAGATGCCGCCCCTCGTGAGGTCCTTCATCCTCGCTGCCATCTCCAAAGGTGTGAGTTCCAACACCGACTCCTTTGTCAGGTACATAGGGCCAAGATACTCCCACATCGGTGTCCACGGAATCAAAGGGGCTGAATCCTCCACTCCATGAAGACCCGGAGAAGGGCAGCGCTGGTAAGACCCCTCCCTTGGAGATCTTCCAGCCGGGCAAGGAGCGGCGCCAGCGTGGCCGCCTCACCGTCGGAGGCACCCTCGCGCCAGGAAGGCTTCGGTACCGGACGGCTGCCAGTGAAGCGCGGAAGCTCCGGCGCCGCATTCTGGATGTAAAACCATCCCTGGTGTCACCCCATAGCGAAGACCAAAGGAAGACGGAGAAATAGCGTGTCTACTGCGCATGAAGTTGGATGCAAGCGCAGCCGAGATCTGGAAGCGGGGAGTCATTCGCCGAAGCTCGTACTCAGAAGAATTTCCACAAATTAAGGTCTGGCTCCACCTTCAGGAAGGATGCACACAGAGTAACAAACACCGACATATGGAAAATTCCATTGGGCGTCAACTGATGAAGCTCAAAGCTGTACTCTTCGAGAAGCCGCCAGAAGAAGGAATGCGCCGGAATCCCGAATCCCCGCGCATGAGAGACGAAGAAGGAGATGACCTCGTCATCATGCGGCGCGGGTATGCTCTCCCCCTCGGTGAGGCGAATGTAGCAGGCCTCCCTTGATGAAAGCAACATGCGCATGGCATACTTGGACGCATACATGGCGAATGGTGAAAAAGGGGATGAGTTTTTGCTTTAGCCATAGGCGGCGAAAGAAATGAACCTTGCACCGAGCGGAGGGGCACGGAAGCAACATAGACGAACCCGTAAGGGATGTTCGGTAGGAGAGAAATATATAGCCATCAATGTGACACCAGATCTGACGGCCGTCGGAGGGCAGGCGACTGTTCAAGCAACCTCGAAGAAACTGTCGCTGTAATGCCACCCAACTGCTCCCGGATTAAAATTGCCTAAGCTGCCAGGGAGCCGAGTTGTGCTGCGCCTTCTCGGTTTCCCCGCAGCAAGACCATCCCAAAAAGCATGAAGACCCTACCAGGCAGCGGCCGTTGGGCTTCGCGACCCAAAACAATGATCGTGACATGGGAGTTGAGTCGAGGGGCGTCTCCTCAACCCCGCTAGACATGGAGGACACGACTATTGGAGTAAGGTAAGTGTCCATCCCACATTATAAGCTCGAAAGGTCCCGGGTCCGTAGGCTGGCCAGCGAAAGGCTAAGTGGCCGCTTGGACGACCCCTAGTGAGGGGAAAGCGCCATGAGGTGGTCCATGATAGAGACAACTTTGGGCAGGATGAATCCGCCCGACATCTCTAAGCTTGTAGCCGAGTCCCAGCCTAGTGAGCGCCAAGGTAACCCCTCGAAGGGACGACAGCGAGCCGCCCGAGCCAGCAACGAGCTCAGGAACCACGTGCCTGCCTCGAGCAGGGATCTGATGAAACGTGGGCACCGTGTAAAATCCCCAAAAGTGGTAGCAAGAAAATTCAGCTCATGTACACTTAGGAAAAATGGGGGGGAATTAAAACTTTGAATTATAATGGTGTAAGTTCAAAGTGAGGGTTTAGACTGCCCAAAACTTCCAAACATGGAGATCTAAATTCATAACTTGGATCTTCATAGCCCAAATATTCACCCTTCCGAATTTCAGTTCGTTTGGAGGAGTTTCAATATTTGTTTGGGATTTAAATGAGAAGCCCTCTAATCTGAATTTCAAATTCAGTTTCAAATTCCAATTCCCTCAATTTCTAAATTTGGTTCCACAAATGTGTTCTCCACCTTTTAATAAGCAGCCATGCCAAAAATCGGAAACTTTGGAGCTGGTTTGCTATATTTTTAAGGCAATATAAAGTGGAGAATTCAAACTCCTTTTCAAATTCAAATGATCAAACCACATCCAAATTTCACACCAGAATTTGAATTCTTTGAATTCAGAAAGTTCAAACTATGACTTTGAGCTGAAGTAAGGCTTTTAATGTTGAGTTGCTGGTTGGAAAATATCAGAAAAATTTAACTAAACAAAGGGGGAGGTGGGGCCCATTTGTTAGCCACCCACATGAGCTACCGCCTCAGCTGACGTCGGTCGAACAGCGGGAGCGCGCCAGCTCTCGGTCGAACCCGCGCCCGAGGGAGAGCCTGCGCCACCTCCTGCTGCCTCGGTTGCTCAGTTGGATCACGGCAAGGGGTGCGCTGGAGCTGTTTCACTTCTCCCCCAGCTATAACTCGTGCCTCAGCCGTGTCTTTCGCCCAGAACGCCGCCGCCGTTCCTCCCGATCACGCCGCAACTACTGAACTCGGTTGCTCGAGCGCCCAACAGAGAAGAGCTGCGCCCACCAGTGCTCTAGCCATCCAGCACCTCTCTTTTCCTGTCCCGAGCGTGATTGCTCCAGAAATTGGCAAATTAGCCTCGATCCTCAGGTGAACGTGGAAGAACCGAGGGAGGTCACCGTGGACAGCTCACACCGAGCAAGATCACGGCAAAACAAGTCAGCCCCTTGGTGCATCCTCGACCCCAGCTGCTTGAGCCCAAAGCTCAGCCCTGGACGTTGATCACAGCAGAAGAACTTCGGGTTTTTCTCCCGGACGGTACAAACTGACCCCGAGGTAGGAATTTGCCAAATTCGTCGTTAATTCATGTTCTCATTGATTAAAACTGTGCACGAAGCTTCCTAACTACTTGGCGCACTTCCTCCCTTGATTTTAGACCTAGATATTGGGTGTAGAGGGAGAATTTCCACGTCTTGATCATGGCGCACCGCCGGATCACCTCGGGCGCACGTTGCAGATAGGGTTCCAGCGATCCTCGATCAGTTTAGACCCCATGTCGAGCTTCTACTCCCTCCACTGGTGCTCTAGGGCCCGAGAACCGATCATTTGGTGGAGGTATGAGGGCTCCCGATCTCACCGGAGTGCAAAATATTGCTGTCACCGGTGCGCGGTGGTTTCCGGTGAACTACGGCCGCCGGCAACCCACCCAAAGTGCTCAGTGTGGTTAAATATTGGGGAGCGGTGAGTTTAGGCCCGGGAGATGGCCGAGAGAGCTGTTCCCGCCACCCTCGCCGGAGCAACCGCCGCGGACTTCTCTGTTGGCGCGAGGTAGAAGAAGGTGGGGGCCTGCCCCACCTGTCAGTGGCACCCGGTAGGCGCTGGATCGATCTATGGCTCTGGATCGTCTGTGGCTGTGCAGGTTAACTCCGTAGCTCCCAGTGTTGCCGAAATCTCACTGGTACGATTTAAAAACCGTGGGCCCAGCCCAATTATTTGAAGTTTCTATTAGAGAAATAATTCCAGGAATTAGCTGATCTTTACAAGCCCATAACTTTGTGTAGAAAACTCCAAAAAGAGTGAGACCAATTTTGTTGGATTCCTCATAAGGAGTACTTCACAGAGAAACCAATTCTAGGCTATGAAAATGACCAGGAACTTCTATAGAATTGTTTTTAGTAAATCATTTAGGGATTTATTACAGGAGCAATTCTTTATGAAATAGTCCCAAATTTATACAGAAAATCCTTTCCATAGTTACTGATCATCAGTAAAAATTTGCGCTTCATTGGAGTTCATTTGCTAGGCTAAACTGCCTTCCCAAGTTCAGCTTTATTTGGGAATTCCAATTTAAACAGAAACTATTTCAGCACTCCTGTCCAAACTTCAAAAATTCATATCTCTCTGTTGGTAGCTCCAAAAATGGTGAAACAAATTTTGTTAGAACCATGGAGACTTACCCTAATCAGGTCTTCCATTACTAGCTATGTCAAAGCTCCTAATTTGGGCTCACAATTCAGAGAAGCATTGTACTTGTAGGAATTTTAAAGGCTACATTGTGCAATGACATGTCCCCAAATTCAGGTCAAATCATCTTTAGAGAGTCTAGTATCCACTGTAAAAATCCCAAAGCCAATTAAGGATTCTAAATAGCAGTAGCTATGAATAGAAGTTCAATTCTTATAAATCCTTAATACTTACACATATATTTTATTACATTTCATAATAGTGACCGAAGTTGAGGACGCACCGGAGCCTTTGGACGTCCTCCCACCAGAAGCTGACTTCCCCTTTAACTCGCAACCAGGCAAGCCCCGGTTTGCACTTAAGTACCTTTTATAAAGTTTTCATTTGTATCACTTATGTCTAGGTTGAAATGTATGCATTAGAGTTAGGGTGATTGAAACCCCACTTGCATAGCCTTTTGAATCCCCTAAAGGGTTGGGTAGTTTATAAACTCGACGAGTAGAGAATGCCATGCTAATGTTTAGGATCTCGGTAGAATTCGAGTGATTGGAAGCTACTCGCGAGATAGTATTTATCACACGGAAATGAGAAGAGGTAGAAAACGGCTTGAGTTATGAAAATGAGACCCAGCGGGGGAGATAGGATGCAGTGGGCAGAGGTCTCACGTGCTTAGCCATGTTGGTGTCGGTTGAGGACCGTCCATGTGCGGCCCTGCGTGACAAGTATTGAACAGTACCGGATGCATACTGGCATATGGGAACCAGGAAACCGATGTAATTGGTTAACCTGGGTGTCGAGGCTTACCCAACCGTAAATAGGAGTGGGTTGAGGGTAGCAAGGTGTAAATCTGCCAGTGGGCACAGTCACGCTCCACGCGGGGACCTCCTGCCCATTACGGATGGACCGGTTCGGCATTTGGGTTGCCTTTGAAAGGTTGTTTCATACAACAGAGTAGGAAGGGGTGTGGAATCACGCTTCTGAAAGTCGGTGTATGTAACGTGTTATCCGGGTGTGTCTTGATTGCAATCACCGTCCCTCGCGGTTATTTGAGTACCCGCTTGTTCACTGCGCTGTGACGTAGTAAGAACTGACATAAGCCAACTGAATATGCTGCATTGAATTATAATTGTCTTGAAACCTTGTATGCTGTAGATATAGAGCTAATTAAGTTTATATTACACTTTGGGCATCTCCACATCAGGGGAAAGCGTTTCTTGTTTGATTGTGGACTTCCGATGTGAGGGCTGCCTAAGGCTCAATAAACTGTTGCTATAAAACTGAAAATAAGGATCAACATGTAGGCGTGTCTTTATTGCGAAGTCCTTTCCTACCTTACAGATCCTTGCACGTAGAGTTCCATGCCTAGGGTTGACGGTTAAGACTTGCTGAGCCATCGTGCTCACGGTTGCAATATTTTGAGCTGTGTGCAGGTGAGAGTTATGAGGAAGGGTCCGAGGATGAGGCGATGCCCCCGTCGGGGTACACGGCCGAGCTGGAGCCCTGCATGCCGCCGTGATTCTCCGGTTCCTTGCTGCTAGTGTGTAGCGTCCCCGGGCTGGACGGCTGCACTTTTGCATAGCTAGGATGAGAGGCCATATATGTATATTACTTCCGCTGTATGAATAGGTTTTGTAAAAAGACTTCCGCTGTTTTATATCAAAAATAAAAGTTTTTATGTTGTTCTTTATTCTTTTCGTGTGTGCTGTTGGGTGCCACATCGCATGGCACCACCCTATGCGATCCTAGAGTGGGTGAACCACGGGGTGGTCCCCACACACGGGCCTCGACCAAGAAGCCCCTCAGCGTGAAGCAGGGCCAATGGTTACGACCGTCTAAAACGAACATGACAAATGGGTTTCACTTGGCTCCACCCGGTAGGCAACTCACCGGGCTTGACCATCGAGGCGAGCCCCGATTAACCCAACCCTTCCGAACCACGAATGGTTCGCAGGTGGGGGCGAGCCGAACTCACCATAATGACAACCTGACCCCTCAAAAGGTGGCCTGGGGCTTGCTGCTGGACACCGGCAGGAATGACCAAAAGTTGTGACCGGCAGCTGGTGGCCCGTTCATCATGGCCGCATAGTTGAGTTAAGTACTAAAGAACTTTTCCTTGTTATTAGCTGTGCAGGATCGAAGGTGACCAGCGTTAACCCTCTGACAGATCGGTGGGGTCGATCAGAGGCTCGGGGGCTACTGACGGGGGTTGCCGACTCCCTGGGGAGAGGCAGGAGGCCTCCCCTCGAGGGGTGATGAAGGAGCAGGCCCGAGCCCGAGCTCGGGAGAAGACAAGGCAGATGGGACAGAGAGCAATAATCCGACCCATGGTGCGAGCCACGAGCCTCACCGTCAGGGCCCAGACAAAGGGAAGATCCTGCAGGAAGGGCCCGAGCCCAATCTCGAGTAGTCGAGGAGTCTGTGGCCTTCAATGCAGAGCAGGAACTACCCAGGTCAAGTGGGAAGGCACTCAAGTGCTATCCCTGGCCATGGCATTGAATACCCGTCGCCTCTGACGGGACCGAAGAAGAGTATCGTGCGGGGGTGTGCATGTGCCCCGGTACGATCTACTCCGATGACAAGACTGGAGCAAGCGCGGCGGTGGACTACAGATACGGCGAACCCATCGAGTGCTCTGCCAAACTTGCAACGGGACAAGTGGTCCCTGTTCCCACGACTTTTTGGCCCACTTGTAATGGGAAAGAGGGCGAGAGAGAAAATAAAGAGAGGAGCCGGTCGATCCCCTAGGGACAGGCTCTCGCACTTATAAGAACCACCCCCATTCTTGAGAAAGAACAACGAGACACCCCATGCTAGACGTAGGGCACCTTACTGAAAACAGGATAATTCCTTTGTGTTCTTAGCTATTCGGAAATCCAAACACTGACATGTTCCAGACTTGAGTACTGAATAAGAACAAATGAATGGATGTTTCTTACACAAACTTGGAACAAAGCGCACAACTGTAGTCGTTATTTTCGACTTTCATCCTCTTCTGAGAATATTTCTAGTGTTAAGTTTGTCCATGAATAGAAGCCAACAAAACACCTTGAACTTATTATTGCCTTTTTGATAACCATATATCGCAAAATGGTTGTGGTGGATGGAAATACTTTAAAGGTAAGTTCATATATATATATATATATATATATATATATATATATTTCTTAGATGAATACCGATATCCCATAAATAAGTCCATTTATCAACACCTCGCATCTCCAGCCCTTGAAGAATAATATTCAACATTTTCAACTCTGCACAAGCCTGTTCTCATAGAGGAGTATGAAATAGATTCTCGATTTGATCCATTTGTAAGAAAGTCCTGATAGATATCCTTTTTTCTTGGCAAAAGTGTACAACCTTGGTAATTTACTTTCTAAGTGATAATTGTTTCAAACATCCTCCATAACATAACTGTAGCATCATCACAAATCTTGCAACTTGCTGTACCCCGATATCTCTCATTTAGTCTAAGTATATTTTTCCACCTTCAGCCATTGAATATGAAGACCAAAGCAATTCAATAAAGAAATGGAAAGGGCAGCCCGGTGCATGTAGCTCCTGCTTGCGCAGGGTCCGGGGAAGGGTAAGACCCATTTGGGTCTTTTATATGTAGCCTTTCCCTGCATTTCTGCAAGAGGCTTTTTCCAGGACTCGAACTCGTGACTTCATGGTCACAAGGCAACAGCTTTACAGCTGCGCCAAGCCCCCCTTCACCAAAGCAATTGAATCCAAGGAATATTTTCCCTATTATAAAATTTATCCAGGTATTTAAGCTATATTGCTTCATTTTGACTTTTAAGATTAATGCCCAGTTCTCCTTTTGATTTTAGTCTAGTGCATTTTCCCATGCCACTTGTGATTTAGACTCGAATTGATACTGGAAGCATTCTATAAGCAATGCCGTCGAGCTCTATCTATGTATTCAATTACTGCCATTGACAATTATAGAGTGCACATAGCATAAGTGGGCAACAGAGAGAATATTGATTTTGAACAATTATAGTCTACAAGCATAATTCAACATTCTATGGTTGCCGTTAACCATTTTCTTTTTCATAAGAGATGAAAATTCATTGAATTTTTTGCTTGGTGGTACCTAATGGGAGTCCTAGACATGTGAAAGGGGGGCTTCCAAGTTGACATCCAAAGACCCCAGCAAGAATCATAGCGTCTGTTTATTTATATCGACAGAGGTTAGACAAGACTCCTTATAGTAAACTCTTAATCCAGTGGACTGTGAGAATGCTGAGAGAGAGAGAGAAAGAAAGAGAGAGAGAGAGAGAGAGAGAGAGAGAAAGGGGGGAGGTGCAAATGTAAAAGATAAATCGATGCTTCAAGTGCGTGCCGCTATGTAATGGTTGTATTACACAGCTCAACTCGTGCGAAGGCAAAAGAAGCATCCGTTTGTTTGTTCTTCCCCATCTCACCGGCTCGTGGCGATATAAAGAAACAGAGTTGAAAGGCAGTTCTTTATCTGTAGATACAGTTATGTGCCATGCAGTATCACATGTTGTGACACCCTTATTTCTGGTTTCTGCATGTATTCATGTTTCATGTAGAGAAAACATTTTAAAAGAAGTAGGAACAGAGAAAAATATAAAAAAGATAGCCAATAAGAGCCGAATCCAGTTCCCAGAGAGCGCCGAAGACAACTTCCGCGGCCCGCTGGCCACGTGGCATGTCCGGAGCTCATCCCTACGAAGTGGGGAGAGGTCCGCCGCTAAACTGGCTACGTGGCAGGCTCGGGGCTCATGTCCGCTAAGGGGGAGAGGTCCGACCCTGTGGGACATGTGTTGCCCCCAGAGATAGCCTCTGCGGAAGAAGCAAAGGCAGTTCCGCAGGACACATGTCACCTTCGGAGCTAGTCACCACGGAAATCAAAGGACCAGTCGCGCGGGATACGTGTCGATCTCAGAGCTCACCTCCTAGAGGTCCAGTTCTATTGGACACGTGTCGTCACCGGAGCTTTTCTCCGGGAGGTCCGTCACTGTTGGACATGTGTTTACCTCGGAGCTCGTCTCTGAGAAAAAAGGAAAAGTCCAGCGCTACTTGACGCGTGGCGCATGCGGAGCTCACCTACGAAGGAGAAGGGAGGTCTCTCTCGCTTGACACGCGGCACAACCGGAGCTCGTCTCTGTGGAAAGGGAGATACCAGGCCCAGGGGACGCGTTGAGCTTCCGGAGCTCATCACCACGGAGGTAATGAGTTCTGGAGAGGGTTTTTGGATTCTGTACGCGTAGAAATACCGGTACGGAGGAGAAACCGACCTGAATTCGACAATGTTACCACTCCAAATTAACTAAAGATAAGTTGTTAAGATTCAACGACAATCTGAATAGAACTCTTATTCGAGATACAATTAGATTAGGACTCTTCTTCTCCCGATTATAAATAGAACCCAGAACCCTTGTCCGAAACAACGAACTTCTTTTCTCCTGAGCTGACGACTTAGAGTCCTAGCCCCAACTCGCCGAGTAAGCCATCGCCGGAGTTCAGCGAGGAAGATTGCCGGAAGAGAGCCCCAACGATCTGTCTGATCGGAGAAGGACCCCGATACCGAGAAGAACGTAAGGTAGGTCTCCAATACCACCTTACGACATCGTTGTGTTTTCTTTGCATCTGTTCTTCGATTCCTTTTGAACAGAAACTTTCTTGTGGAAAGATCACTTGTTGATCGGGTTGATCTAAAGACAAGGTCATCGCCACGTCCACATTTGATCCGAGCACCTCTGTTCATCGTAAAACCATGCAAGCCATGCAAGAACACGTACAAACCGATCAAATAAAACTGATTACAGGATAGCATGCATATGCATCATCGCATCTAGTTAAAGTTTGTGCATAATATTGATTGTTGTGGATCTTGTATGTGCCTGATCCTGTATAGCAGGACAAGCTCAGGGAGCTGTCTACGACGTGCTGCAACAACAAGGTTTCGAGATCCAAGAGCCACCAGAACCGCAAGAACAAGGCAAGTGCCCCATGACCATATTGATCCTATGTTTTGGGAAAAACTGTTTTGTTTTGCGAAAAGGTGTGTGTGTGCTGAGTCAAACATGATGGGAAACCATTTTATAGGAGTTTAGTAGTTTTGGTTAAACCACTCTTGTCGCCAGGGAAGTTTATGAGTCGGGTATGGTTTTTGTTTTAAGCTTCGCTGAGTCCATGGGATTGGGAAGCGAGATAGATGTGTCTAGCTAACTGCACTCGTAACGATAATGAGAAACTGATGTTGCTAATGAACATGGATCAGAGGGAGATCTAGACAAGACTGGGTTTCTGAATGAGGTAGCATGAGATGGTGGTTTACTTGCCGTAGATCTAAGGACTGGTTCATGCGAGCACATGCCAGGATAACAGTGCCACCACTAGGCCAAGTATGGGTGCGGATTAGCTGAGTAATTAGGTCATTTGTTAGATTGTTATGGACCGTGCAAGGCGCGGGGAATGGGAGTCGAGTGAGGACTGCCCTGGGAACTGCATGGCACAAGAGGGGGCCCGTGGGTGGGCGAATTGGAGATTCTTGCCTGCCGGTGAAACCTTAGTGAGTCCATACATCTAGTAGCCTCTTTGTAAAGGCTATTTTGTGATCTCTTGGCCATACACCGACGGTTGTGTAGTTGTATAATTCAGGTTCTGCAGTCGCCGATGGGTGATGAAATCACAAACTTGTGTGTAAAGAGGTGCAAACTCTGCAGAGTTCTAAAACTATCATGATAGCCGAGCTTACGGTCACGAGCGCCTTGCCAATTTCCATGATTAGTTTGGATGGTTACTGGTTATTGTTTTGGTTTGGTTTTCGGGACTGTTGAGTCCGGGTGATAAGATGGGTTGCATGACTGTTGAGTCATGGCAACAAGGTTGGTCTCGGTGGGAGACGAAGTTGTTTATGAGATGAAATGGTAGCGAATACGAGATGGTATTTGTGAGATGGTAGCGAATATGAGGAGGTATTCATGAACGAGAATGAGGTTGATTGATGACGGGTTGTGACATGGAAGGTAATGAACATAATGGAGGTATGATTGGTATTTTAATACATGTTTGGATTACATTAACTTAAATATGAGTTTCTGTTTTATCATGGTTTGATAAATAACTTTGCTTTATGCAATGAGCCTTTTTATACCTACCTTGTTATGAGCTACATATCATATTTTCCTGCACATGCTGAGTACATCATTGTACTCAAACTTGCATTATTGTTTCATCATCAGCAACAGGAGAAGATTACTATGAAGACCAAGTGGAGCATTAGGCGTGTAAATCTGTCCTCAACCTTGCATGTGGGGGATGGAGTAGAGATGGAGCCATTGCTGCCTAGAATTGCCTCCGCATTAGTTAAATTGCTTCCGCATTAGAATGAAGACTTCCGCTGCATAGAAATAAGACTTCCGCTGTGAGCATGAGTCCAAGACTCATGAGACATTGTAACAAACTCTGTTATTCGTGGTTATATATATTCTGAATTCAGTTTGTGGAAAATATGTGTATGTGTGATGAACATCCTGGGCACACATATGCATCAGTTCTCGGTTCTGTGGTATTCCACAGAATTGAGGGCGTCACAGATTGGTATCAGAGCCGCGGTTGACGGAGGGTTACACGCCTAAATAGGAAACACAGATTGGTATCAAAAGCCACGAATGAGGGTAGATTACACCTAGATACAATCATGGATTGGTAGCAGAACCATGGGTTCACGGTAGGTTACACGCTTAGATAGATCACAGATTGGTATCAGACACAGATTGGTAACTAAGCCATGCTGACCATAGGATGCGTAGATTGGCATTGGAACTACCTTGACATAGGATACAAGACCTAGGAGAAGCTATAGTTGGATCACAAAATTTGCAACACCCTAAGCCATATAGGACCCCCATTGAACAAAGCCTTGAAATGGAGTTGTGTGAGCCCTTGTGATGGTTGTTTGTGATTATGCGCTTAGTGTGAGCTGTGGGACGTCTCAAAACGTTGCCCATATCCACACATAGGTAGAGAAAGGTGTGAGATGCTTCGGCACTTGTTCACATCCTCATATGGGCTAATATATATAGTCCAACTCACCTTGATGCATATAGTTTAGGGGATCTACCTAACCTTCTAACCTTCTATTCTATTTCGATCTCTCTCACAGATGGTGAGAGGAAACGCCGGCTGAAGGAACGTCCGTGACAACCAAGAGGATGGTCACGATGAAGTTCCTGTTAACCCCGGAGGTGGTGAGAACAACCTGGAACGGTTGATGGCCATGCAAACCAACTTATGCAAACCATGATCCAAACTTTGGGTCAGTTGCAGGCCAACAACAACAACCCCGTTCCGGCACCACCTTTACCACCACCGCCAGCTCATAACAGATTGGGTGAATTCATGAGGACTCGACCACCCACCTTGGCTCAAGCTAACGACCCCATGGAGGCCGACGACTGGTTGAAATCCATGGAGAAGGAGCTTGCCATAGTGCAGTGCAATGACCGAGAGAAGGTTCTCTTTGCGTTGCACCAACTTACAGGAGCTGCCGCTGACTGGTGGGATGCCCTAAGCAACGCTCATGTCGACCCAGAGACGATCACTTGGACTGAGTTCAAGGAAAGTTTCCGCTCTCATTACATCCCTGCTGGTGTAATGATGCTCAAGAGACAGGAGTTTGAAGGTCTCCACCAAGGACAGAGAAGCGTGAATGAGTATCTCAACAAGTTCACACAACTGTCCCGGTATGCCCCCGAAGATGTCAACTCAGACCAGAGGAAGCAATATCTGTTCATGAGAGGGTTGAACAATGAGATTCAGGTTCAGCTCCTCAACAATGACTACGCAAGCTTTCAGAAGCTGGTTGACAAGGCTATAGTAGTCGAAAGCAAGATCCGAGAGATCGAGCGAGAGTGCAAAAGGAAGATGCCATACCAGCCTCAAGGGAGCAACGTATGACCTCGGTACATGCCCCCAGCCGCACCGCAGTATGGATTGACCACTCCTGCATACCACCCTAGTCAGCCACCATAGCAACGACCCATTGCACCAGCACCTCGTGTGCTCATGCCTCCTGTGCCCCGACCTAACATGGGTGCTCCTGTTCAAAACCCCCGCCCCAACGTACCTGCTGCCATAGGCAACAGGGCATGCTTTGCCTGCGGGGAAACAGGACACTTCACGAACCAGTGCCCGAGGAGAGGCCCTGCTGGACAGAAAGGCAACGTGCCCAAACAGAACCCGCGACCGAACGGAGGGGACAATCAAGGAAATCGGGGACAGCAGAACTATGCTCGCGGCCACGTGAACCATGTCTCTGCTGAGGAAGCACAACAGGCTGAGGACGTCGTAATTGGTATGTTCCTTGCCAACTCCAACCCAGCCACCATCTTATTTGATTCTGGAGCATCACATTCCTTCATATCATCCAAGTATGTTGCCATGCATAATCTACCCATATCCCACTTAAAATGTACTATGTTAGTTAATTCTCCCGGAGGAGAAATGAGGACTGATATAGTATGTCCGAAAGTAAGCATTAAAATAAGGGGGGTAGACTTCCTTGCCAACCTTATTGTCTTGGATTCCCAAGGGATTGACATAATACTCGGGATGGATTGGTTAAGCAAACACAATGGGGTAATCCAATGTGCTGAAAGAAGCGTGCAGTTGACAAATGAGCATGGTATTCGTGTCGAGTTTGAGTCAGCCCAACAAACAACCGAAAAGGCAATCTTGAACCACGTTGAAGGAGCAACATTGAACAGCATTCCAGTGGTTCAAGAATTCTCGGACGTGTTTCTAGAGGAGCTTCCAGGTATGCCCCCTGATCGGGACATTGAGTTTGCCATTGATTTGGTACCCGGAACTGCACCCATAGCAAAGAGACCCTATAGGATGCCCGTCAATGAACTAGTAGGACTCAAGAAGCAAATTCAAGAGCAGATGGAGAAGGGTTTTATACGTCCAAGCTCGTCACCATGGGGAGCTCCTGTGCTCTTCGTAGATAAGAAGGATGGAACCCAAAGGATGTGTGTGGACTATAGGTCTCTCAACGAGGTGACAATCAAGAACAAATACCCTCTGCCCCGTATAGGGGACCTATTCGACCAAATGAAAGGAGCCCGAGTATTCTCCAAGATTGATCTTCGGTCGGATATTTCCAACTGAATATAAAGCCCTCCGATATACCCAAGACTGCCTTTCGAACTTGGTATGATTCATATGAATGTAGCGTGGGGTTAACAAATGCACCCGCATACTTCATGTACCTTATGAACAAGGTCTTCATGGAGTACTTGGATACGTTCGTCGTGGTTTTCATCGATGACATTATGGTGTATTTAAAAAGTGAGGAGGAGCATGAAGAACATTTGAAATTGACCTTGCAGAAAATGCGTGAGCATCAATTGTATGCCAAGCTTAACAACTGCCAATTTTGGCTAAAGGAATTATCGTTCCAAGGCCACATTATCTCCGAAGAAGGGTTATCGGTTGATCACGGAAAAGTGAGAGATATTCTGAAGTGGGACCAACCGCAAAACGTTAGGGATATTCAGAGTTTTCTTGGGATGGCTGGATACTACCGACGCTTCATTGAGGACTTCTCTAAGTTAGCAAAGCCTATGACGGAGTTGCTAACAAAGGGAAAAGCCTTTCGATGGACACCAGCATGCGAAGAAAGTATTGAGGAACTCAAGAAAAGGCTAACCACAGCGCCGGTTTTGGTATTGCCGGACATAAGCAAGAGCTTTTACATATATTGTGACACATCCAGACAGGGGCTCGGATGTGTGCTCATGCAAGAAGGACAAGTGGTAGCCTATGCCTCACGACAATTAAAGAAGCGCGAGCTTAATTATCCTACACATGACTTGGAGCTAGCAGCAGTAGTGCATGCATTGAAGATTTGGGGACATTATATCCTTGGTCATCGATGTGAGATCTATACGGATCATAAAAGCCTCAAGTACATATTTACACAAACGGACTTGAATTTGAGGCAACGTCGATGGTTGGAACTCATCAAAGATTACGATGTTGGAATCAACTACCACCCTAGGAAGGCCAATGTAGTATCTGATGCATTGAGCCGAAAGGGAGCATGTCACCAACTCACGGTTCGGGAGCTACCACCCGAACTACGTAAGGAGTTGGAACGGTTATACCTCGGATTCTTGAACAACATGGAAATGATGGAGATCCACTCTTCATTGGAGCAAGAGATAAGAGATGGCCAAGCAACGAATGAGGAGATCAAGGAGATCAAGGAAAGGATCCGACAAGGAATAGAGAAGGATTTCAAAGAAGATGATAAGGGTACGCTTTGGCTAGGAAAAAGGATTTGTGTGCCTAACATGAAGCACCTCCGCGACATGATATTAAAGAAGGCACATGATTCACCCTATTCCATACATCCTGGAAGTACCAAAATGTACAAAGATTTGAAGACTTGTTATTGGTAGGATGGTATGAAAAGGGATATAGCCGAATACGTTGCCCTATGCGACACATGCCAACGGGTGAAGGCCGAACGTCAAAGACCCGCTGGATTGTTGCAACCCTTGAAGGTACCCGAATGGAAGTGAGAGAACATCAGTATGGATTTCATCGTCGGATTGCCACGTACTCAGTCGGGTTATGACTCCATCTGGGTTATCGTGGACCGATTGATGAAAGCAGCCCATTTTCTCCCTATAAGGGCCAAGTACATCGTTGCACAACTAGCCGAGTTGTACATGGAGCAGATCGTGTGCCATCATGGAGTCCCAAGGAGGATAGTCTCAGACCGAGGTTCTCAGTTTACCTCTAGATTCTGGAGGAAGCTGCGGAAAGATATGGGTACATGATGGGCAAACCGAAAGGACAAACCAAATTTTGGAGGACATGTTTAGAGCTTGCGCCTTGAAATGTGGGCGTAGTTGGGATAGGAGTTTACCGTACGCTGAATTCTCCTATAACAACAGATATCAAGCCAGCTTAAAGATGTCACCTTTCAAAGCATTGTACGGTAGACGGTGTAGAACGTCGCTGTTTTGGAACGAAACCGGAGAGAACCAGGTGTTTGGACCCGAAGTGCTACAAGAAGCTGAAAAGCAAGTCCAAATGATACGGGAGAACTTAAAGGCTACTCAATCACGACAGAAAGGCTATGAGGACAATAGGCAAGGAAGTTGACCTTTGAAGTAGGAGACTTCGTATACCTTAAGGTATCGCCTATCCGTGGCCAACGACGTTTCAGCATCAAAGGCAAGCTAGCACCTCGCTACATCGGACCATTTAAGATTTTAGACAAGCGAGGAGAAGTAGCCTATCAACTAGAGCTCCCAACATATCTCTCTTACGTACATGACGTATTTCATGTATCCCAGCTCAAGAAGTGCTTGAGAGTACCAGAGGAGCGAGTACCAATGGAAGAGCTTGATCTTCAAGAGGACCTGACTTATACGGAGCACCCTGTCTGAATTTTGGACGTAAAGGAAAGAGTCACCAGGAACAAAGTTATCCGATGGTGCAAGGTACAATGGAGCAATCACACCGAAACTGAAGCCACATGGGAGCGTGAAGAAGACATCAAGGAAGAATTTCCTCATCTGTTCTCTACTAACGAATCTCGAGGGCGAGATTCAATTTAAGGGGGGGTAGTGTGACACCCTCATCTCAGGTGTCAGCATATGTTCATGTTTTATGAAGAAAAAACATTTTAAGAAAAGAGGGAACAGAAGCAAGTATCAAAAGGATAGCCAGTAAAACTCTCTGAGAGCGCCAAAGGCAACTTCCACGACCAGCAGACCACGTGGCGTGTTCGGAGCTCATTCCCGAGAGATTGGGAGAGGTCCGACGCTAAACTAGATACGTGGCAGGATCGGGGGTCACCTCCGCATTTGGAAAGAGGTTCGACCCTGTGGGACACGTGCTGCCCGCGGAGCTAGCCTCTTCGGAAGAAGCAAAGGCATTTTTCATAGGACACGTGTCATCCTCGGAGCTAGTCCTCGCGGAAATAAAAGGACCAGTCGTGCGGGATACGTGTCAATCTCGGAGCTCATCGCAGAGAAGTCCGGATCTATCGAACACGTGTCGCCACCGGAGCTTATCACCGGAAGGTCCGTCGCAGCAAAACACGTGTCAACCTCGGGGCATGTCCCTGAGGAAAGGAGAGCGGAAGGACCGGCACCAACACATGGCGTGCGCGGAGCCCACCTCCGAAGAAGAGGGAGGTCTCGATCGATTGACACATGGCGCAACCGGAGCTCGTCTCTGTGGACGAGGAGATACCAGGCCCGGAGGACACGTGGAGCTTCCGAAGCTCATCATCACGAAGGTAGCGAGTTCTGAAGCAGCTGTTACGCGTAAGGACACCGGTACGCAATGGAAACCGATCTAAAATCCACGATCCTTACCGAAGATAAGACGTCAGCATCTAACAAAGAGCTGAATAAGACTCTTATTCGGGATCCAATCAGATTAGGACTCTTCTCTTCCCGATTATAAATAGAACCCAAAACCTCTGGCCGAAACCGCGAACTTCTCTTTCAACTCCTAAGCCGACGACTTAGCGCTCTAGCCCTAACTCGCCGAGCAAAACATCGCTGAAGCGCAACAAGGGAGATCATCGGAGAAGAACCAAGCGGTCTGAGGAGGACCTCGAAGACAAGAAGAGTGTGAGGTAGGACTTCAATACCACCTTACGACATCATGATGTTCATCTCTTGCATCTGTTCTTCAATTCCCTTCGAACAGAAGCTTTCTCGTGGGCAGATCACTTGATGATCAGTTCGATCTAAAAACAAGATCATCGCCACGACCACTTTGAACCGAACACCTCTGGCCATACAAGCCATGCAAGAATACGTAGAGATCAATCTAATGAAACTAATCATAGGATAGCATGCATGTGCATCATTGCATCTAGTTTAGGATTTTGAGCATGATATTGATTGCTGTGAATCTTGTATGCACATGGATCCTACATAGCAGGACAGGTTCAGGAAGCTTTCTACGACGAACTACAGCAACCAGGTTTTGAGAATCAAGAACAACCGGAACCGCAAGAACAAGGCAAGTGCTCCTTGACCATGTTGATCCTATGTTTTGGGTAAAACTATTTTGTTTTGCGAAAAGGTGTGTGTGCTGAGTCAAAACATGATGGGAAAACCTTTTTATAGGAGTTTACTAGTTTTGATTAAACCATCCTTGTCGCCTGGGAATTTTATGAGTCGGGTATGGTTTTTGTTTTATGCTTCGCTGAGTCCATGGGATTGGAAAGCGAGATAGATGTGTCTAGCTAACTGCATTCGTACTGATAATAAGTAACTGATGAGGTTAATGAACATGGATCGGAGGGAGATCTAAGCAAGCCTGGGTTTGTGAATGAGGTAGCATGAGATGGTGGTTTTGCTTGCCGTAGATCTAAGGACCGGTTCATGCATGCACATGCCAGGATAACAGTGCCACCACAAGGCCAAGTATGGGTGCGGCTTAGCTGAGTAATTAGGTAAGTTGCTAGAGTGTTATGGACTGTGGAAGGCGCGGGGAATGGGAGTCGAGTGAGGACTGCCCTGGGAACTGCATGGCACAAGAGGGGGCCCGTGGGTGGGAGAATTGGAGATTCTAGCCTGCCGGTGAAACCTTTGTGAGTCCATACATCTAGTAACCCCTTTGTAAAGGCTATTTTGTGATCTCTTGATCATACACCGACGGTTGTGTACTGGTATAATGGAGGTTCTGCAGTCGCCGACGGGTGACGAAATCACAAACTTGTGGGTAAAGAGGTGCAAACTCTGCAGAGTTACTAAAACTATCATGATAGCCGAGCTTACGGTCATGAGCACCTGGCTAAACTG
Organism: Neostapfia colusana; assembly: GCA_030760725.1. NCBI lineage: Eukaryota > Viridiplantae > Streptophyta > Magnoliopsida > Poales > Poaceae > Neostapfia > Neostapfia colusana. The sequence continues at coordinate 28,396,504 of JASWHV010000005.1, read as the reverse complement.
CCATGATTAGATGGGATGGTTACTAGGGATGGTTATTGGAATGGTTATTGGGAAGGTTCTTGGTTATGGTTATTGATTATGGTTTGGTTTGGGACTGTGGAGTCCGGGAGATGAGATGGTTGCATGACTGATGGATCATGACATTGGTCCCGGTGCGAGACGAGGTTGTTTAATGAGGTGAAATGCTAGCGAATACGAGGAGGTATTTGTGAGTATGAATAAAGGGTTGGTTAATGTTTGAATGGAACACGGGAAGTGATGGAGGTATGTTGGTAATTTAATACATGATGGGATTGCATTCATCTAAAGTTAAGTTGCTGTTTTATCATGGTTTTATAAATCTGCTTTTCTGCAAATAAGCCTTTTATTACCTACCTTGTTTATGAGCTGCATATCATGTGTTATTCCCGCACTTGCTGAGTACATCATTGTACTCAAACTTGCATTATTATTTCTTCATCAACAGCAAGAGAAGACTACTATGAACACCGAGTAGGGCATTATGGCGTGTGATCTGTTCTCAACCTTGCCTGTGGAGGGAGTAGGGATGGAGCCACTTCTGCTAAGTTTGCTTCCGCATTAGTTTTTGCTTCCACGTTTAAATAAGGACTTCCGCTGCATAGAAATAAGACTTCCGCTGTGAGCATGAGTCCAAGACTCATGAGGTGTTGTAATAAACTCTGTTATTCGTGGTAATATATAATCTGAATTCAGTTTGTGGAACTTATGTGTATGTGTGATGAACATCCTGGGCACACATATGCATTAGTTCTCGGTTCCGTGGTTTTCCACAGAATTGAGGGCGTGACAGATTGGTATCAGAGCCACGGGTTGACAGTAGGTTGCACGCCTAGACAGAAACCTTAGATTGGTATTAGGGCCACGGGTTAACAGCAAGTTACACCCTAAATAGGAGTCACAGGTAGCTAAGCCACGCTGACCAAAGGAAGCATCCTAAGGAGAATAGCCTAGATTGACCTTTAAAACCACCTTGACATAGGAAACCATCCTTTAATAGGAGTTGAGTGGGCCCTTGTAATGATAATTTGTGAATATGTGCTTAGTGTGAATTGTGGGACGTCTCAACAACGTTGCCCATATCCACACGTAAGAAGAAAGAGGAGTGAAATGCTTAGGCACTTGATCACATCCTCATAAGGACTAAATATATAGTCCAACTCACCTTGATGTATATAGTTGAAAGGACCTAGCTAATCTTCTAACCTTCTATTCTATTCCGTTCTCTCTCACAGATGGTGAGAGGAAACGCCAGCCGAAGGAACGTTCAGGAAGATGACCACGAGGAAGTTCCTGCTAACCCCGGAGCTGGCGAAAACAACCTAGAAAGGTTAATGGCCATGCAAAACCAGCTTATGCAAACCATGATCCAAACTTTGGGTCAGTTGCAGGCCAACCAGCACCCCGTTCCGGCACCACCGCCACCACCACCGCCGGCTCATAACAGGTTGGGAGAGTTCATGAGGACTCGACCACCCACCTTTGCTCAAGCAAGCGATCCAATGGAGGCCGATGATTGGTTGAAATCCATGGAGAAGAAGCTTGCCATTGTACAGTGCAACGACCGAGAGAAGGTTCTCTTTGCGTCGCACCAACTGATGGGAGCAGCTGCTGACTGGTGGGATGCCTTGAGCAACGCCCATGCCAACCCAGAGACAATCACTTGGACTGAGTTCAAGGAAAGTTTCCGCTCCCACTACATCCCTGTTGGCGTAATGATGCTCAAGAGGCAGGAGTTTGAAAGTCTCCACCAAGGACAGAAAAGTGTGAATGAATATCTCAACAAGTTCATACAACTGTCCCGTTATGCCCCCGAAGATGTCAGCTCAGATCAAAAGAAGCAGTACCTGTTCATGAGAGGGCTGAACAATGAGATCCAAGTTCAGCTCCTCAACAATGACTACGTAAGCTTCCAGAAGCTGGTTGACAAGGCTATTATGGTGGAAAACAAGATCCGAGAAATTGAGCGCGAGTGCAGAAGGAAGATGCCATACCAGCCCCAAGGGAGCAACGTACGACCCAGGTACATGCCCCCTACACCGCAGTATGGACCAACCACTCCTGTGTACCGCCCTGGTCAGCCACCACAGCAACGGTTTGTTGCACCGGCACCTCGAGTGCCCATGCCTCCTGTGCCCCGGCCTAACAATGGCGCTCCTGTTCAAAACCCCCGCCCCAACGTACCTGCTGCCGTAGGCAACAGGGCATGCTTTGCATGCGGGGAAGTAGGCCACTTCGCTAACCAGTGCCCGAAGAGAGGCCCTGGGCAGCAAGGAAACGTGCCCAAGCAGAACCAGCGACCAAACGGAGGGGACCACCAAGGGAACCGTGGACCGCAGAACTATGCTCATGGCCACGTTAACCATGTCACTGCTGAGGAAGCACAACGGGCTGAGGACGTCGCAATTGGTATGTTCCTTGCTAACTCCAACCCAGCCACCATTTTATTTAATTTCGGAGCATCACAGTCCTTCATGTCATCCAAATATGTTGCCAAACATCATCTACCCATATCCCACTTAGAATGTGCTATGTTAGTTAATTCTCCCGGAGGAGAAATGAGGACTAATATAGTATGTCCGAAAGTAAGCCTTAAAATAAGGGGGGGTAGACTTCCTTGCCAACCTTATTGTCTTGGACTTCCACGGAATTGACATCATACTCGGAATGGACTGGTTAAGCAAGCACAATGGAGTAATCCAATGCGCTGAGAGAAGCGTGCAATTGACAAACGAACACGGTATCCGTGTCGAGTTTGAGTCAGCCCAGCAAGCAACCGAACGGGTGGATTTGAACCATGTTGAAGGAGTAGCATTGGACAACATTCCAGTGGTTCAGGAATTTTCGGACGTGTTCCCGGAAGAACTTCCAGGTATGCCACCTTTCCGGGACATCGAGTTTGCCATAGATTTGGTACCTGGAACTGCACCCATAGCCAAGAGACCATATAGGATGCCCGTCAACGAGTTAGTTGAACTCAAGAAGCAAATTCAAGAACAGTTGGAGAAGGGTTTTATCCGTTCAAGCTCATCACCATGGGGAGCTCCGGTACTCTTCGTGGACAAGAAGGACGGAACCCAAAGAATGTGCGTGGACTACAGGTCTCTCAATGAGGTGACAATCAAGAATAAATACCCTCTGCCCCGTATAGAGGACCTGTTCGATCAAATGAAAGGAGCCCAGGTATTCTCCAAGGTTGATCTTCGGTCGGGATATTTCCAGCAGAAGATTAGGCCCTCCGATATACCTAAGACAGCCTTTCGGATGCGGTATGGTTCATATGAATATACCGTTATGTCTTTTGGATTGACGAATGCACCAGCATACTTCATGTACCTTATTAATAAGGTTTTCATGGAGTACTTGGACAAGTTCGTCGTGGTTTTCATCGACGACATTATGGTGTATTCAAAAAGTAAGGAGGAGCATGAAGAACATCTGAGATTGACCTTGCAGAGGTTGCGTGAGCATCAGTTGTATGCCAAGCTCAACAAATGTCAATTTTGGCTAAAAGAAATATCTTTCCTAGGCCACATCATCTCCAAGAAAGGGGTATCGGTTGATCCTGGAAAGGTGAGAGATGTTCTAAAGTGGGACCAACCGAGGAGCGTGGGGGATATTCAAAGTTTCCTTGGAATGGCGGGATACTATCGGTGCTTCATTAAAGACTTCTCTAAAATAGCAAAACCTATGACGGAGTTGCTAATGAAGGGAAAAATCTTTCAATGGACATAAGCCTGCCAAGAAAGTTTTGAGGAACTCAAGAAAAGGCTAACCACAGCACCGGTTCTGGTATTGCCAGACGTGAGCAAGAGCTTTGACATATATTGTGACGCATCCAGACAAGGGCTCGGGTGTGTACTCATGCAGGAAGGACAAGTGGTAGCCTATGCCTCACGACAATTAAAGAAGCACGAGCTTAACTATCCTACGCACGACTTGGAGTTAGCAGCAGTGGTGCATGCATTGAAGATTTGGAGACATTATATCCTTGGTCATCGATGTGAGATCTATACGGATCATAAAAGCCTCAAGTACATACTTACACAAACGGACTTGAATTTGAGGCAACGTCGATGGTTAGAACTCATCAAGGATTATGATGTAGGAATCAACTACCACCCCGGAAAGGCCAATGTAGTAGCTGATGCATTGAGCAGAAAGGGAGCCTGCCACCAACTCACGGTTCAGGAGCTACCACCCGAACTACGTAAGGAGTTCGAACGGTTACACCTCGGATTCTTGAACAATATGGAAATAATGGAGATCCACTCCTCATTGGAGCGAGAAATAAGAGAGGGCCAAGCAATGGACGAGGGGATCAAGGAGATCAAGGAAAGAATCCGACAAGGGATAGAGAAGGATTTCAAGGAGGATGAAGATTCCCAATATGGGTTGGAGCGATGAGCGACTCCAATCCCATCAGTGAGGCATGCACACCTTGAAAAAGGTAGACATGATCACTTCCAAAGTAGACCTCCTCATGAAAAAATGGATTGACAATCCAATGGAGAAGTGTATGGCACCGATCAAGCTTTGGATGCTCACATGACGTGCGAGGTCTATGAGCTAGTCGAGTCTCCAACATCTTATTGAAGCTCAACTGGTTCTTGGAGGCCGAGGATAATCCTTCTATCTTCGTGTTGATACTTTCTAGGGTCTTGTCATTAGCCGACATCTTCTTGGACATTGCTTGTTGATTTTTGGTTGGCTAATGGCAAGTTCTTTTTAGTTAGGCTGATTTCCACTGTTGCCATTGTTGTACCCCCCTTGAAAGAAAGGGCATGGTTGGCCCCACCCCGACCTCCTGAACGGTGGCCATTGTTGTAGTTTCCATTGTTGCTCAAGTATAAGGCATCCTACGGGTTTCTGGTAAATCACTACTCATAAGACCCGTGTTGCCATAGATATCGCACGTCATGTGAGCATCAAAAGCCTGAGCTGGTGCCATACACTTCTCCATTGGCTTGGCAATTCATTTTTTTTCAAGAGGAGGTCTAGTTTGGCAGTGATCACGTCTACCTCTTTCAAGGTGTGCATGCCTTGCTGATGGGATTGGAGTTGCTCGTCGCTCCAACCCATATTGGCAGTCATATTCTTGATCAATTATTTTTCCTTTGGAACCGTTAGCGAGAAGAAGGAACCCCCATCAGCAGCATCCACATGATCATGAGATGATGGTGTCAACTCGTTATAGAAATTCTTTATGATGAGCCAATCATCCATCCCATGCTGAAGACAGGCTAGGATGTACTCCTGAAGCATTTCCCAAGCCTCGCGAATGGATTGCTTAGGATCTTGATAGAAGCTTGAAAGTCTTCCACGTAAGGCATTGGTTCTGCTCAACAGGAAGTATTTTGCGAGGAACGTCGTAGAACACTTTTCCCAAGTATCTGCAGCACTTCTGTAACACCCCAAATTTTGATTTAAAACTCTAAACCATGTTTAGAGGGGAATTTAAAAAATTTTGGACGTGTTGCATGTTTTGCAAAAATTCAAATTCAAACTGGAATTCAAATTATACTCAAAACAGAAAAGAAATGGAAAAAGAAAAAGAGAAAACGGGAAAAAAACTGGCCAGTGGGCCGAAACCCGCCAGCCGGCCCAGCTACTCCCGCGCCAGCCCGCCCCCGCGCGCGCCGCGCTGCCCCTCACCGACGGGTGGGACCCACCTGTCATCCCTAACCCGAGCCCCCGCGACCCCGGACTTTTCTCCCGAGCGCGCGAAATCGCAACCGACCGGGAAAGCCCGTCCCGCAGCCGAATTCTGGTCCCAGAGGACTCCAACTCGATCACAACAGACCCACCGCCCTCCCCCGGCTATAAAAACCACCGATCCGATCAGTTTTTCTCACGCGATCGCCGATTTTCACTCCGGTGAGCACCGAGACTTCGCCGGTGAATTCTGGCCGATCTAAACTCGGAAACTCTGATCTAACTCGCTGGTCTTGATCCACCGCCTCCGGGGAACTTTGCAGGTGCAGAAAACCCGAAGACTTACGGTGTAAATCCAGCGCCGACGAGCTTCGCCGTGGTTTTGCCTCGGACCTCGCCGCCGATCACTTTCCAGGACCCCCGAGCTCGAGAAAACCCCCGAGGTGAGATCCCTGACCTCCCCTCTACCGATCTATGCCATGAGATCACGGTTTTAGGCAGAATTCTCGAGGATCCGAAACTTTCCGGCGAGATCGCCGCTTCCCGCCGCCGTGCGCCGCCGGCAGCGCCGCCCGCGTTCGATTAGAGCGACGTGGCCGCTTGTGCGCCGTTTATTTTAAATCGCACGGTAGACTTTAAAACCCCGCGTACCGGTTCGATGTTATAATCTCAGCCGTCGGTTTAAAATCGGACGGTCCACGTCAACCCCGCATTATAAAGACTGGAATTCTTATGTGCTACCCCCTGGGGTTCTCTGGAATTGAGAGCTAGCCCCGGAAACTTCAGATCTAGCCCCTGGAACTCCAGAAAATCATGTAATTTCATTTAAAAATCAGTTTTAGCCCCTGGACTTAATAAAAATTAGGTAAAACACCTCTGATAAGTGTAGCTAGACCCCTGGAAATTATGAAAATAATATTATAGACCCTGTAATGGGGTGAATTTATTATTTTAGCCTTGTTTAGTATTTAATTTAGAAAATTGAATATGTAACTAGTGTTTAAAAATTAAAAAGGGGGACAAACATAATTGTCAAAATTAATTAAAAACTTTCTCAGTACTTAGAAAACTTTGGAGTGAGATAAAAATATATTTTTGGGGCTAAAATAAATCTGTTTCATCTATTATTCACATTTATTAGTATAGGGACACATTTTTAAGTAAAGGATAGCTATAGAAAAATAGGGAAAATAATTATGAAATAGTTTACATCAGAGGCCAAGGTCAAAATATGTTATTAAACTATTTAGGACCAAAACCTATACTGTTTAGATGATGTGTATTACTAATTTCATAATAAAATACACAATTATGCATAGGAATATAAATCTGAAAATATAGCAACTAGTAAATGATAAATGGACTTTATAAAATCCAAAGAGTTTAGTTTAGGGATTGATAGAAATTATGAAGGCACATATGGAGAAGAAAAATACTTTTCATACATACTTGGTAGTTTAATACAAGGAATTCATTTAAAAAAAACTGAAACACACATATATATATATATATAGTATGTAAGTATAACTATGAACACCAAAGTAGGAATCATATACATATAAATAAAAGTGTATGCAAGCCACAGATCAACACACAAAGTAACCACAACCCATATAATGGTGAATGAATTTCATAAAGGTGAATGTGTGGTTTGTATGAAGTAAGAAGTGTGAACTATGTCTTATGATTGTTATTTTTCTTTTGCTATGTGTGATGGTATGAAGTAGAACCTGTTCAAGAGCAAGTTATCCCTTTCCAAGATCAGGACTACCCATTTCAAGAGCAGCAAGAAGGAGGCAAGTGTCCTTGACCACTTTGATCCAATGCTAGGATGTGTAGATAGAATTATTTGCATTGTCAAATGAAATATGAAACCCATGCTAGGAAAGTTTCCCTAGAATTGCATTACCTTATTTCCTTGTAGCTTGGGTTGGGATTTATTTTACCATGTCATTTATTTCCATGCATATGCTTAGCCATGCTTAGAATGGGATATTTGGGACATGAGATCATCAGTTATATTACCATACTCTTGAATGAGACATTGTGAGTTATGTAGAGGTAGGGATCAAGGCAAGTTGGATGTTTTGGTTGTGTGCTGGGTGCACGAGACTTGGGTTTGTGTTTAGTACTTGCCTGGATCCTAAGGACCGGTTCATGGAGCATGTAACCCGGCTTTACAGTGCCAACCACATGCTGAGATGGGGCAGCTTGGCCAATTAATTAGGTGTATCCCCGGCGTAGTATGGGTGTGTTGGATGGTGCGGGGAGTAGGTGTCAGCTGGACTACCATATGAACCGCAAGGCTCAAGAGGGGGCCACTGTAGCGGGGTTGGAGCCTCTTGTATGTGTTAGGGGTGAAACCTCAGTGGGCCCACGCTCGTCGAGAATCCCTTTGTAAAGGCTTCGTAGTGATCTCCTGGCTGCACACCTGGGAAGTGTGAATGTGGATCGTAGCCACTGGCATAATGGAGGTTCTTTTAGTCCACCCGGCAACGGGGGATGAAATCACTACATGTGGGTACAGTGGTACAAACTCTGCAGAGTCAAAACTGTCTTGACAGCCGTGCTCACGGTCAAGAGCGGCCTGGACTTATTCATGATAAGGGGATTGATGGTTTTTGGAAGTTAAGCGGGGAGCTTAACATTGGAAATGATGTTATGGTTATTGGATTATGATGACGGGATGGGAGATTGGGACCATTTCATCTGTGTAGTAATGTAGGTGCTTAATAAGCTAAGGTGATAGGTATTAATTGCGTAGTGCTTTAACCATGAGTTCAACCTCCCCTTGTTCTAGCCATGCATGATATAATTTTCCCACACTTGCTGAGTACCATTGGTACTCAACCTTGCATATTTGTTGGTTTATATTGCTGCTCAGGACAAGATAATGAGGTGGTGTATAATGACCAAGATTTTGGACCCGAGGAAGGCTTTTAGGTTCATGAAGACCCCGGGCAACGCCTGTGATGGAGCCCTAAAGAATAATATTCCGCTGCTAGTTTATTTACTTGTGATGAACTTATTATTGTCCATCGAGACATTTACTATGTAAGACTTACTTATATTCGACACCTGGCTTGTAATAAATGATGCTTCACTATTTGTCATCACATGTATGAGAAAATGATCCTGGCATACATGTGATATTCACTTGGTTGTTCTTCGGAAAAACCGGGTGTGACAGAGGTGGTATCAGAGCCAAGGTTGCCCGTAGGAACGTGGACCTAGGTAGAAATGGACGTATTTAAGGGCCCTATTTTCTTAAAAACTTTTTTCCAAGGTGTGGGTTGAAGAGTGTTATTTAAAGAGTTATTTTTTTTTCATCTTACCCCAACTTTCATTCAAAATAGGATTTTTGTTTGAGATTTTATCTAACCTAATTTTAAAATTCTTTTGTTTTATATGGTTCGCATGATTCGCACCGCTCGTAAGTCCACGGGAGGGAGAGTTCCCGTAGTTGCCCTTGCTGAAAGAGAGGAGAGTCGTCCAGTGACGTACCTTTCCTACGGATTGGCAGTAGAAGATTTGTTGCGCCGTCTTCGACGTATGCTCGAAGCCGCCGGCAATACGGGCAAGCTCATCATCCACTATAGCTCCACCAGGACCATCCGTGAGAAGAGGGAAGAATGGAGTTCGGAGATGAGGATTATACACGAGAATCAGCTGCTTAAGATTCACCACTCTCTAGCTTGTCGAGCAACACAAGTTGACGCGGAGAGAGATGTCACCTGGGAGGCCATCACCTGCCAGAGTCACATCTATCGTCGCCACTTGGACAAAACTGAGTACATGTATGTCCTCCAACGTGAGAGTGGTACCACGGAGTACAAGTACCCACCGGTGCAGCAAGGGACTTCCCATGAGCACATGGACTTGTGCTTGGAGGATGCTGCTATGCTCAGCGCTCGACTGCAGGAGTGTCAACAAGAGCTTCAGGATGTCCGAGACACCCTGAAGGAAACGGAGGCGTTGCTGCGAGCTTGCTTAAAGGCGAGAGAAAGAGGAGATGGGAATGAACTGTGTGTCACCGTGAGTGATCCATGGACCCCTGACTCCCCGGATCGCCGAGCAATCAGGCATCGTCGCACTTCTCCACCAGCAGCCTCCCCACCCAAAGCAGAGTCAGAAGGTAGCCGAAATGAGGAGGAAGATCCCGAGGAGCCAGCTCAAGAGGACGAGTAGTGTAGAGTCTTTCCCCTAGCTAGCAAGAGGTCGAGTAGTCGAGTCGTTACATAGTTAATGGTGTGATAATGCTTGGTGTGTGACGTGAGTTGTGGAAGCCATGAGCAATTGTCCACAGCCTCGTCTTCAGATTGTTTTGCTTTGGTGTGTAAACCCACAGGAAATAATAGTGCATTTGTTTGGTGTGAGATATAAACCCTCGTAAAATTTTAACAAAGCTTCAACACTTCAAAGTACAAACAAGTGAAAGTAGTAAGATGATACTAAATGCTTTCAAATTAACATTGGTTGATTCTGCCAGATGGCCGGAAGAGGAAAAGGACGTGCTGCCAACCCCGCCAACAACAATGATGAGGCATGCAACCCTCATCTTTCTGGAGGCCAGGACCGGGGTGGTCGCCGTGAAGAAGTTGACCCTCTCCACCAAATGCTGGAGAATCAAAATCAGCTCATCCAGAACTTGACTCAAGTGGTGGCCAACTTGCATCAAGTTCCACCTCCACAAGCTGCACCACGCCAACCAAGGTTGAGTGAGTTTCTAGGGACTCAACCTCCAAAGTTTGCAAGTGCTGCTGAACCCCTGGAGGCAGATGATTGGCTGAAGACCATTGAAAGTAAGATGAGGATCATACAGTGCCAAGGGTATGAGAGGGTGCTGTTTGCCTCTCATCAATTGCATGGACCTGCTGCTGATTGGTGGACCGCCTACGTGGCCGCCCATCATGACCCTGAGAGCATCACTTGGGAAGAGTTCAAGCGTAGATTCCGCAACCACTACATCCCAAGAGGTGAACTCAAAAACAAGAGGAAAGAGTTTTTAGGACTGCAGCAGGGAAACATGACGGTGAGGGAATACCTCACTAAATTCACTCAACTATCCCGTTATGCCCCACGGGACATAGAGACTGACGAGCAGAAACAAGATTGTTTCGTGGAAGGGCTTACCGCAGAAATGCAGTGTGCAATGTCCTCAAATGAGTATGAAAGCTTTCAAAAGATGGTGGACAGAGCGTTTGTGGTGGAAAGGAAGCTAAAGGCCCTGGAAAATGAGAATAAGAGGAAGGCTGGGTGGTCACATCAAGCCTCAGGGAGCAACACCCGCCCACGTATGATGCAGCAACCTACGGGGCAGACGAGCCGTGCTGTGGTACCCTATTCAGCACCAAGAGGGTACAACCCAAACTACAGGCCTTCCGCAGCACCAGCACAGCCGCAACGTCAGTTTGTACAGCAGCCTCGCCCCGCATATCCACCTCGACCAGCAGTGCAAGGACCCCCAAACCAACCCCAAGACAACAAGGGCCAAGCATCTAAGATTGGGGTGCAATGTTTCAGCTGTGGTGAAGTGGGGCACTACGCCCATAAGTGTCCAAAGAAGAAGCCCACGCAGCCACAGCAGCAGAACGTAATGAGAGGACGGGTGAACCACGTCACTATGGAGGAAGCACAAGAGGCACCCGACGTGGTAGTTGGTAAGTTTCCTGCCAATTTACACCTTGCAACTCTGCTGTTTGATTCTGGTGCTACCCATTCGTTCATTGCTCAAGGGTTTGTTAAGAAGCATGACCTAGCAACCACACAAATGAACCATATGCTAGCGGTAAACTCTCCAGGTGGAGAAATAAGGACAGGACAAGTGTGTCCCAAAGTGAACCTAGACATTAATGGGGTAGTATTTACCGCTAACCTCATAGTGATCGATTCACAAGGGATAGATATTATTTTGGGTATGGATTGGTTGACCAAACATAAAGGAATCATCCATTGTTCGACCAGAACGGTGGAACTAACTCACCCTAGTGGCACAAGAGTAAAGTTCATAACGATACACGAGCCTAGGAGGGACATTAAATTAAATCAAGTGGAGGTGAAAGTTGAGGAAATCAGGACTATCAGGGAATATCCAGATGTTTTTCCGGAGGAGTTGCCAGGTATGCCTCCCGACCGTGACGTGGAATTCGCGATTGAGCTAGTACCGGGAACAGCCCCGATATACAAGAGACCTTATCGAATGGACTCCAAGCAGCTAGAAGAGCTCAAGGATCATTTGAGAGAATTGACGGAAAAGGGGTATGTTCGCCCTAGTTCCTCACCATGGGGAGCTCCGGTGATATTTGTGCCTAAGAAAGATGGAACTCAAAGGTTATGCGTGGATTACCGTGCCTTGAATGAGGTGACCATCAAGAACAAGTACCCATTACCCCGCATTGAAGACTTGTTTGATCAGTTGAGGGGAGCTTGCGTGTTCTCGAAAATTGATCTCAGGTCGGGATACCACCAACTCAAGATAAGGCAATCTGATATTCCCAAGACAGCTTTCGTATCTCGGTACGGACTGTATGAATACACTGTCATGCCTTTCGGGCTAACCAATGCCCCGGCATATTTCATGTACCTCATGAACAAGGTATTCATGGAATATCTGGACAAATTTGTGGTGGTTTTCATAGATGATATTCTCGTCTTCTCCAAAGATGAAGAAGAACATGAGAAACATCTAAGGTTGGTGTTACAGAGGCTGAGAGAACACCAACTATATGCCAAGTTGAGCAAGTGTGAGTTTTGGCTGAAGAGAGTTCCCTTTTTAGGACATATCATCTCGGAGGGAGGAATCTCCGTAGATCCCGCCAAAATCGAAGATATCCAGAAGTGGAAAACCCCTGAAAATGTCGGGGAAGTTCGAAGCTTTTTGGGATTGGCTGGATACTATCGACGGTTTATTGAGGGATTCTCCAAGATCTCGAGACCTCTCACCAAACTGTTGGAGAAGGGGATCACATTCACCTGGACGCCCCAGTGCGATATGAGCTTTCAGGAGCTAAAGAAGAGATTGACAACAGCCCCAGTGTTGGTTATGCCAGATATGCAGAAGAATTTCACAGTGTACTGCGATGCCTCTGGAAATGGGTTGGGATGTGTTCTCATGCAAGAAGGACATGTCGTGGCATATGCATCCCGGCAGCTTCGGAAGCACGAGAAGAACTATCCTACACATGACCTAGAACTAGCTGCAGTGGTACACGCGTTGAAAATTTGGCGGCACTATTTGATGGGGAAGAGGACAGAGATATATACGGATCATAAGAGTTTGAAGTACATATTCACACAGCCAGATCTCAACCTCATACAAAGGAGATGGTTAGAGTTAATCAATGACTTTGATGTGGGATCAACTATCATCCCGTGAAAGCAAACGTCGTGGCCGATGCTTTGAGTCGGAAAGTGCAGGTCAATAAGTTGAGCTTGAAGGACATGCCTGCAGAATTGAAGAACGAGGTTATAAGGCTCAATCTATGTCTAGTAAATAGTGGTGAAGCCATCGCCATGGAAGTGGACTCCACACTCGAGCAAGACATACGCGAAGGCCAAAAGAATGATGAGAAGATACAAGAGATCAGACAGCTCATCAAGGAAAATAAAGCTCCTGGTTTTAGAGAAGATGAACAAGGAACGGTGTGGCACCGGAAAAGGATCTGTGTGCCAGAAGTAAAGGAGATCCGTGAATTAATTTTGAAGGAGGCTCACGATTCCGACTATTCCATTCACCCTGGGAGTACGAAGATGTACCAGGACCTCAAGAGCAGGTATTGGTGGTATGGCATGAAGCGAGATGTCGCGGAACATGTTGCCCTATGTGACACATGTCAGTTGGTGAAAGCAGAACATCAACGACCCGCGGGATTGCTGCAACCACTCAAAGTGCCTGAATGGAAGTGGGAAGAAATCAGCATGGATTTTATCGTGGGATTGCCTAGGACCCAATCCGGGTATGATTCAATATGGGTCATTATTGATAGGCTAACCAAGGTAGCTCATTTCATCCCTGTGAAAGAAAGCTACAGCGGATCCAAATTGGCAGAATTGTACATGTCAAGGATTGTGTGTTACCATGGAGTGCCAAAGAAGATAGTGTCGGACCGAGGGACACAGTTCACCTCGAGGTTTTGGCAGAAGTTGCATGAAACCATGGGAACCCATCTGAACTTCAGCTCTGCCTATCATCCCCAAACTGATGGGCAGATGGAGAGAACCAATCAGATTCTTGAAGATATGTTAAGGGCATGTGCACTCAAAAACAATAGAAGTTGGGACAAGAACTTACCGTATGCGTAGTTTTCCTATAACAACAGCTATCAAGCTAGTATGAAGATGTCACCGTTTGAAGCTTTGAATGGAAGGAAGTGCAGAACTCCCCTATTTTGGAACCAAACAGGAGAAAGTAAAGTGTTTGGTCCAGAAGTGCTACAAGAAGCCGAGGCAAAGGTGAGGGAGATTCGCAACAACTTGAGGATAGCACAAACACGCCAGAAGAGTTATGCTGATGTACGAAGAAGAGAGCTCGTTTTCAACGTGGGAGACTATGTTTATCTCAAGGTGTCCCCTATCAGAGGACTTCGTCGGTTCAAGGTGAAAGGGAAGTTGTCACCTCGATACATCGGACCCTTTCAAGTTTTGGAAAGAAAAGGCGAAGTGGCGTACCAACTAGAGTTACCGGTTCATCTATCGGACGTGCACGATGTATTCCATGTGTCACAACTCAAGAAATGCCTGAGGACGCCTGAAGAGGTGTTACCCATGAAAGAAGTGGATGTAGCTGAAGATTTGTCTTATACCGAGCGACCCTACAAGATTTTGGAGACAATGGAACGCCTCACCAGAAATAAAAGAATCCGTATGTGCAAGGTGTAGTGGAAGCATCACTCAGAAGAGGAAGCCACCTGGGAACGGGAAGATGAGCTCAAGGCACAATTTCCGGAATTGTTTTCTTAGAAACACCAATCTCGAGGACGAGATTTCTTTTAAGGGGGGTAGAGCTGTAACACCCCAAATTTTGATTTAAAACTCTAAACCATGTTTAGAGGGGAATTTAAAAAATTTTGGACGTGTTGCATGTTTTGCAAAAATTCAAATTCAAACTGGAATTCAAATTATACTCAAAACAGAAAAGAAATGGAAAAAGAAAAAGAGAAAACGGGAAAAAAACTGGCCAGTGGGCCGAAACCCGCCAGCCGGCCCAGCTACTCCCGCGCCAGCCCGCCCCCGCGCGCGCCGCGCTGCCCCTCACCGACGGGTGGGACCCACCTGTCATCCCTAACCCCGAGCCCCCGCGACCCCGGACTTTTCTCCCGAGCGCGCGAAATCGCAACCGACCGGGAAAGCCCGTCCCGCAGCCGAATTCTGGTCCCAGAGGACTCCAACTCGATCACAACAGACCCACCGCCCTCCCCCGGCTATAAAAACCACCGATCCGATCAGTTTTTCTCACGCGATCGCCAATTTTCACTCCGGTGAGCACCGAGACTTCGCCGGTGAATTCTGGCCGATCTAAGCTCGGAAACTCTGATCTAACTCGCTGGTCTTGATCCACCGCCTCCGGGGAACTTTGCAGGTGCAGAAAACCCGAAGACTTACGGTGTAAATCCAGCGCCGACGAGCTTCGCCATGGTTTTGCCTCGGACCTCGCCGCCGATCACTTTCCAGGACCGCCGAGCTCGAGAAAACCCCCGAGGTGAGATCCCTGACCTCCCCTCTGCCGATCTATGCCATGAGATCACGGTTTTAGGCAGAATTCTCGAGGATCCGAAACTTTCCGGCGAGATCGCCGCTTCCCGCCGCCGTGCGCCGCCGGCAGCGCCGCCCGCGTTCGATCAGAGCGACGTGGCCGCTTGTGCGCCGTTTATTTTAAATCGCACGGTAGACTTTAAAACCCCGCGTACCGGTTCGATGTTATAATCTCAGCCGTCGGTTTAAAATCGGACGGTCCACGTCAACCCCGCATTATAAAGACTGGAATTCTTACGTGCTACCCCCTGGGGTTCTCTGGAATTGAGAGCTAGCCCCGGAAACTTCAGATCTAGCCCCTGGAACTCCAGAAAATCATGTAAATTCATTTAAAAATCAGTTTTAGCCCCTGGACTTAATAAAAATTAGGTAAAACACCTCTGATAAGTGTAGCTAGACCCCTGGAAATTATGAAAATAATATTATAGACCCTGTAATGGGGTGAATTTATTATTTTAGCCTAGTTTAGTATTTAATTTAGAAAATTGAATATGTAACTAGTGTTTAAAAATTAAAAAGGGGGACAAACATAATTGTCAAAATTAATTAAAAACTTTCTCAGTACTTAGAAAACTTTGGAGTGAGATAAAAATATATTTTTGGGGCTGAAATAAATCTGTTTCATCTATTATTCTCATTTATTAGTATAGGGACACATTTTTAAGTAAAGGATAGCTATAGAAAAATAGGGAAAATAATTATGAAATAGTTTACATCAGAGGCCAAGGTCAAAATATGTTATTAAACTATTTAGGACCAAAACCTATACTGTTTAGATGATGTGTATTACTAATTTCATAATAAAATACACAATTATGCATAGGAATATAAATCTGAAAATATAGCAACTAGTAAATGATAAATGGAGTTTTTAAAATCCAAAGAGTTTAGTTTAGGGATTGATAGAAATTATGAAGGCACATATGGAGAAGAAAAATACTTTTCATACATACTTGGTAGTTTAATACAAGGAATTCATTTAAAAAAAACTGAAACACACATATATATATATATATATATAGTATGTAAGTATAACTATGAACACCAAAGTAGGAATCATATACATATAAATAAAAGTGTATGCAAGCCACAGATCAACACACAAAGTAACCACAACCCATATAATGGTGAATGAATTTCATTAAGGTGAATGTGTGGTTTGTATGAAGTAAGAAGTGTGAACTATGTCTTATGATTGTTATTTTTCTTTTGCTATGTGTGATGGTATGAAGTAGAACCTGTTCAAGAGCAAGTTATCCCTTTCCAAGATCAGGACTACCCATTTCAAGAGCAGCAAGAAGGAGGCAAGTGTCCTTGACCACTTTGATCCTATGCTAGGATGTGTAGATAGAATTATTTGCATTGTTAAATGAAATATGAAACCCATGCTAGGAAAGTTTCCATAGAATTGCATTACCTTATTTCCTTGTAGCTTGGGTTGGGATTTATTTTACCATGTCATTTATTTCCATGCATATGCTTAGCCATGCTTAGAATGGGATATTTGGGACATGAGATCATCAGTTATATTACCATACTCTTGAATGAGACATTGTGAGTTATGTAGAGGTAGGGATCAAGGCAAGTTGGATGTTTTGGTTGTGTGCTGGGTGCACGAGACTTGGGTTTGTGTTTATTACTTGCCTGGATCCTAAGGACCGGTTCATGGAGCATGTAACCCGGCTTTACAGTGCCAACCACATGCTGAGATGGGGCAGCTTGGCCAATTAATTAGGTGTATCCCCGGCGTAGTATGGGTGTGTTGGATGGTGCGGGGAGTAGGTGTCAGCTAGACTACCATATGAACCGCAAGGCTCAAGAGGGGGTCACTGCAGCGGGGTTGGAGCCTCTTGTATGCTGTTAGGGGTGAAACCTCAGTGGGCCCACGCTCGTCGGGAATCCCTTTGTAAAGGCTTCGTAGTGATCTCCTGGCTGCACACCTGGGAAGTGTGAATGTGGATCGTAGCCACTGGCATAATGGAGGTTCTTTTAGTCCACCCGGCAACGGGGGATGAAATCACTACATGTGGGTACAGTGGTACAAACTCTGCAGAGTCAAAACTGTCTTGACAGCCGTGCTCACGGTCAAGAGCGGCCTGGACATATTCATGATTAGGGGATTGATGGTTTTTGGAAGTTAAGCGGGGAGCTTAACATTGGAAATGATGTTATGGTTATTGGATTATGATGACGGGATGGGAGATTAGGACCATTTCATCTATGTAGTAATGTAGGTGCTTAATAAGCTAAGGTGATAGGTATTAATTGCGTAGTGCTTTAACCATGAGTTCAACCTCCCCTTGTTCTAGCCATGCATGATATAATTTTCCCACACTTGCTGAGTACCATTGGTACTCAACCTTGCATATTTGTTGGTTTATATTGCTGCTCAGTACAAGATAATGAGGTGGTGTATAATGACCAAGATTTTGGACCCGAGGAAGGCTTTTAGGTTCATGAAGACCCCGGGCAACGCCTGTGATGGAGCCCTAAAGAATAATATTCCGCTGCTAGTTTATTTACTTGTGATGAACTTATTATTGTCCATCGAGACATTTACTATGTAAGACTTACTTATATTCGACACCTGGCTTGTAATAAATGATGCTTCACTATTTGTCATCACATGTATGAGAAAATGATCCTGGCATACATGTGATATTCACTTGGTTGTTCTTCGGAAAAACCGGGTGTGACAACTTCGGTTCGCATAGAACCACTGCTTCACTCCCCCAAGAAAGGAAAACGGAAACAATATAAGACGGATGACATCTTGCGTGACATCCATCATCTTAAAAGTGTTTTAAATCTCTAGAAATTGTTGCAAATGGGCACTTGCGTCCTCGTTGGCTTTCCCACAAAAGGGATTAGCCTGCACCGTAGTGATAAGGGCCTGTCTTGATTTTGAAGTTCATGTCTCCTGAGATGACAGTGGGCCCAACAGGCACATTGTCAGCAGAGGGAGCCAAAAACTCGCGAAGGGTCTTCTAAGCATTGGCGTGAAGCTTGATGGTGTGGAAATTACTGGTTGACTTGCCAAATGGATCACTTGAGGAGGAATGACACGAGGATGAACTCTTCTCAAATGTGACTCAGGATTTTCAACGTAGTTTGTCGGCAAGTGGAAACCGGTCACAACACTACCCTGTTTTTACATCAATGGAATTCGAAAACAAGTTAGGTTACCCTACTAGGTATCTACTAGAATCCTAATCTATCGTAAAAATCTTGCACTACTTATGTGCCTTCCCCGGCAATGGCACCAGAAATGTTTGTTGGTATTTCTTATGTCTACTGGTCATCCTGCCAATGGATGCCAGAAAGGCTTATGAAAACTTGGCTAACCTAGGGCCAATGTTTTTCGCAATCATGGAAGATACCGCTGTAGCATTTCACCCAAGAGTATTCCCTAGAGTATTGTATTTCCCAAAGGAATGTGAAGGGTAGCAAGATGATGGATAGGATAGGGTGTTCTAGTAGGAAACCAAGAAGGATGGGTAAAAGGATAGTGATGGGGTAGTGCGACACACACTGAGCAGTCTACTCTAAAGATAAGATAGTCCTATTGAGAGTTAGACTTGTGGCAGCTCTCTAGGATCATAGACTAGTGCCACAGACCAACACTAGTCTTTTCTGCGCACTTTGTCCTCACTCGTGCGCACCCGGGAAGGCTTCCCAGTCGGTCAACCATCCCCAAATTTCTCCGGGCCAAGCACGCTTAACCCCGGAGTCCTTTGCAGGTGGGTGTAACACCCTCAATTTCATATTCATGCATTGCATATAGAAAAACATTATAAAATAAATATAAATGGGAAGAATCATAAAAATGGGAGAAAGATAGCTGAAAAGAGCCAATTTCAATTCGCCGAGGAGCGCTGTCGTCACTTCCCGCGGCCTGCTGGCCACATGGCGCCTTCGGAGCTCTACCTTGCGGAGGGGGTGAGGTCCGGCACTGCTGGCCACGTGGCAGGCTCGGAGCTCGCCTTAGAAGAAGGGACGAGGTCCGATCCCGCTGGACACGTGTCGCTCTCGGAGCTCACCTCCGAGAGGTCCGCCCAACGGGACACGTGTCGCTCTCGGAGCTTGCCTCCGAGAGGTCCGCCCCATGGGATACATGTCGCTCTCGGAGCTCGCCTCCGAGAGGTCCTCCCCACGGGATACGTGTCACTCTTGGAGCTCGCCTCCGAGAGGTCCGACCCCACGGGAGACGTGTCACCCTCGGAGCTCACCTCCGAGAGATCCGACCCCGTGTAACACCCCAAAACCTGCTAAAGAGGGGAATTTAAAAAATTTTGGACGTATTGCATGTGGTGCAGAAATTCAAATTTAAACTGGAATTCAAATTCACATCAATACAGAAAAATAAAAAGAAAAAGAAAAAGAAAACCCCAACCGGCCAGTGGGCCGAAACCCACCAGTCGGCCCAATACCCCAGCGCCAGCCCAAACCCGCGCCCCTCTCTCTCCCTCTCGCTGACATGCGGGGCCCGCGTGTCATCCCTCTCCTCCCACGCGCCCCAACCGACCCCTGCTCTCTCGCACCCGAATCAAAACCGACCTCCGGAAACCCGCGCCCCAGCCTGATCTTCGGCCCCAGACGCTGCTACTTATCCAAACCAATTATCCGCCGCCTCTCCTCGTGCAATTCACTCAAGAAAACTCGCTGAATTCCCCAGCGCCGCCCCACCGTTCTCTCCGGTGAGAACCGAAGCTTCGATCGCCGTTTTCCTTCGATCCTTGCTCGGACTTCCTGATCTAACGCGCTGATCATGTTCCACCGCCTCCGGGGAGTCACGCAGGTGAAGAAAACCCGGTGTTTTGCACTCTAGACGCAGCTCCGGCGAGCACCGCCACGTTTTCATCTCGGACCTTGCCGCCGACCACCTTCCAGGGTCTCCGAGCTTAAGAAAAACCCCGAGGTGAGATCCCCGACCTCCCCTCTACCGTTCTATGCCAAGAAATCCAAGTTTTAGGTAGTATAGATGAAAACCGGAAGATCTCCGGCGAGATCGCCGCCTCCCGCCACGCGCAGCCGGGCAGCGCCGCCCGCGCACGGCCAGGGCGACGTGGCCCCCTGAGGCCCGTCCATTTTAAATCGTGTGGTTCCTATTAGATCTAACCCGTAACGCTTCTCGTTATAATCTTGGCCGTTTGTTTTAAATCGGACGGTCCACGTCGGCCCCGCATTATAAAGGCCGGGATTCTTACGCGCTACCCCCTGGGGATCTCGGAAAACACGAGCTAGCCCCAGAAACTTCTGATCAAGCCCCTGAACCTTCTTGAATTCATGTAAATTCATTTAAAAATCAGTTTTAACCCCTGGACTTAATAAAAATTAGGAAAACCCCTCTGTTATGTGTAGTTAGACCCCTGGAAATTTAGGAAATAGTAAATTAAACCCTGCAGTAAGGTGGATTTACCCTTTTGACCCTATAGGATATTAAATTCAGAATTGTGAATATGTGACTAGGATTTAAATTTAAAAGATAGGGCAAACCCATGTGCAAATTCAAGTTTAAACTCTCTAGCACATGGAAAACTTTAGAATGAGTTAAAATTAGATTTTTAGGCTGAAATCAAATCTGCCTAAGTTTTGCTCAATTTTATTTTCTCTAGAGACACATTTTAGGCTAGGAAATAATTCTAAAAACTAGAGAAATAAATTTAATTTGTTCCACATCAGAGAGGAAGTTCAAGAATATATTATTGTACATTTTAGATCAGAACCTATTCTGTTTAGATGATGTGTCTTACTATTTTCATAATAAAGTTCACTGTTAGGCATAGAAAATAAATCTGAAATATAGGAAAATAAGTATGCATAATTAGAAAAGGATAAATGAGTTCTCCAAATCCAAAAGCTTCAATTTAGGATTTTGTAGAAGATCTGAAAACCTATTTGGAGTAGGAAATTACCTTTCATGCAAACTTGGTAGCTAAGAAGTGTATTAATTAAATACAAAGAATTTGTTCAAATTGGAAATTCATATATAGTGTGCAAACAGAAATCTGAATACAAAAGTTAGAAATCATATACATATGTTTAAAAGTGCATGTAGGTCAAAAATCAACACATGTAGAGTAACCACAACACTTAGAAATGTGAATGACTTTCATAGGTATGTATGTGTGGTTTGCATGAAGTGAAAGTGTGAACTACGTCTTATGGATTGTTGTTTTCTTTTGCTATGTGTGTTGGCATGAGTAGAACCTGCCCCAGAGCAAGTTCTCCCCTTCCAAGACCAAGACTTTCCATTCCTAGAGCAGCAGGAAGAAGGCAAGTGTCCTTGACCACTTTGATCCTATGCTAGGATGTGTAGATAGAATTATTTGCATTGTCAATTGAAATATGAAACTCATGCTAGGAAGTTTCCCTAGAATTGCATTATCTTGTTTCCTTGTAACTTGGGTTGGTATTTATTTTATTATGTCACTCATTCATATTACTTATGCTTAGCCATGCTTACAATGGGATAAGTGGGATATGAGATCATCAACTTATTTACCTTACTCTTGAATGAGATATTGTGAGTTATGTAGAGGTAGGGATCGAGGCAAGTTGGATGATTTGGTTGGTACTGGGTGCACGAGACTCGGGTTTGTGTTTAGTACTTGCCTGGATCCTAACGACCGGTTCATGGAGCATGTAACCTGGCTTTACCGTGCCAACCACATGCTGAGATGGGGCAGCTTGGCCAATTAATTAGGTGTATCCCCGGCGTAGTATGGGTGTGTTGGATGTTGCGGGGAATAGGTTTCAGCTGGACTACCATATGATCCGCAAGGCTCAAGAGGGGGGCCACTGCAGCGGGGTTGGAGCCTCTTGTATGTTGTTAGGGGTGAAACCTCAGTGGGCCCACACTCGTCTGGAATCCCTTTGTAAAGGCCTCGTAGTGATCTCCTAGCTACACACCTAGGAAGTGTGAACATGGCTCGCGGCCACTAGCATAATGGAGGTTCTTTTAGTCCACCTGGCAACGGGGGATGAAATAACCAAATGTGGGTACAGTGGTGCAAACTCTGCAGAGTCAAAACTGTCATGACAGCCATGCTCACGGTCAAGAGCGGCTTGGACTTATTCATGATTAGAGGATTATGGATTGGAAAGTTGAGGATGTTGAGCGGGAAGCTTAACATTTTAGATGAGACTATGTTTACTTGATATTGATGATGGGTTGAGGGATTGGGACCATTTCATCTGTGTAGTACTGTAGGTGCTTAATAAGCTAAGGTGATAGGTATTAATTGTGTAGTGCTTAAACCATGAGTTCAACCTCTCCATGCTCTAGCCATGCATGACATAACTTTCCCACACTTGCTGAGTACCCACGGTACTCAAACTTGCTTTTCTGTTGGTTTATATTGCTGCCCAGGTCAAGAGAATGATGTGGTGTTTAATGACCAAGACTTTGGTCCCGAGGAAGGATTCTAGGTTCACGGAGTCCACCGGGCAACGCCTGTGACGGAGCCCACAAGATTTATATTTCCGCTGCTGTTTTATTTACATGTTAGGAACTTATTATCGTCCATCGAGACGTATGCTATGTAAGACTTATTTATATTTGACACCTGGCTTGTAATATGATGATGCTTCACTATTTGTCGTCACATGTATGAGAAAATGATCCTGGCATACATGTGATGTTCACTCGGTTTTCTTCGGAAAAACCGGGTGTGACAGAAGTGGTATCAGAGCCAAGGTTGCCCGTAGGAACGTGGACCTAGGTAGAAATGGACGTATTTAAGGACCCTATTTTCTTAAAAACTATTTTACAAAGGTGTGGGTTGAAGGTGTTATTTAATGGGGTCACTTTATTCATCTTACCGCAACTTTTATTCAAAATACAGTTTTTGTTTAACTCTTATCTAACATAATTTTAAATGCTTTCTGTTTTAGATGGTTCGCATGATCCGCACCGCCCGCAAGTCCATCGGAGAGAGAGTTCCTGTAGTTGCCCTTGCCCTGAGAGAGGAGAACGTCCGGTGACGTACCACTCTTACGGGTTGGCAGTAGGAGGCTTGTTGCGCCGTCTTCGGCGTATGCTCCACGCCGCCGGCAAAACGGGCAAGCTAATCATACACTATAGCTCTACCCGGACCATCCGTGAGAAGTGGGAAGAATGGAGTTCAGAAATGAGAATTATCCATGAAAATCAGCTGCTCAAGATCCACCGCTCTCCAGCTTGTCGGGCGACACAGGTCGATGCTGAGAAAGATGTCACCTGGGAGGCCATCATCTGCCAGAGTTACATCAACCATCGCCACCTGGACAGGACATAGTATATGTATGTCCTCCAGCGTGAGAGTGGCACCGCGGAGTACAAGTACCCGCCAGTGCAGCAGAGGACTTCCCATGAGCACATGGACCTGTGCTTGGAGGATGCTGCTATGCTCAGCACTCGACTGCAGGAGTGCTAGCAGGAGCTTCAAGATGTTCGTGACACCCTGAAGGAGACTGAGGCGTTGCTTCATGCCAGCTTGAGGGCAAGATAAAAAGGAGATGTGAATGAACTGTGTGTTACCGTGAATGACACGTGGACTCCTGACTCCCCAGACCGCAGGGCGAGCAGGCATCGCCGCACTTCTCCACCAGCAGCTTCCCCACCTAAAGTGGAATCAGAGGGCAGCCTGTAACACCCCAAATTTTGATTTAAAACTCTAAACCATGTTTAGAGGGGAATTTAAAAATTTCTGGACGTGTTGCATGTTTTGCAAAAATTCAAATTCAAACTGGAATTCAAATTATACTCAAAACAGAAAAGAAATGGAAAAAGAAAAAGAGAAAACGGGAAAAAACTGGCCAGTGGGCCGAAACCCGCCAGCCGGCCCAGCTACTCCCACACCAGCCCGCCCCCGCGCGCGCCGCGCTGCCCCTCACCGACGGGTGGGACCCACCTGTCATCCCTAACCCCGAGCCCCCGCGACCCCGGACTTTTCTCCCGAGCGCGCGAAATCGCAACCGACCGGGAAAGCCCGTCCCGCAGCCGAATTCTGGTCCCAGAGGACTCCAACTCGATCACAACAGACCCACCGCCCTCCCCCGGCTATAAAAACCCCCGATCCGATCAGTTTTTCTCACGCGATCGCCGATTTTCACTCCGGTGAGCACCGAGACTTCGCCGGTGAATTCTGGCCGATCTAAGCTCGGAAACTCTGATCTAACTCGCTGGTCTTGATCCACCGCCTCCGGGGAACTTTGCAGGTGCCGAAAACCCAAAGACTTACGGTGTAAATCCAGCGCCGACGAGCTTCGCCGTGGTTTTGCCTCGGACCTCGCCGCCGATCACTTTCCAGGACCCCCGAGCTCGAGAAAACCCCCGAGGTGAGATCCCTGACCTCCCCTCTACCGATCTATGCCATGAGATCACAGTTTTAGGCAGAATTCTCGAGGATCCGAAACTTTCCGGCGAGATCGCCGCTTCCCGCCGCCGTGCGCCGCCGGCAGCGCCGCCCGCGCTCGATCAGAGCGACGTGGCCGCTTGTGCGCCGTTTATTTTAAATCGCACGGTAGACTTTAAAACCCCGCGTACCGGTTCGATGTTATAATCTCAGCCGTCGGTTTAAAATCGGACGGTACACGTCAACCCCGCATTATAAAGACTGGAATTCTTACGTGCTACCCCCTGGGGTTCTCGGGAAATAAGAGCTAGCCCCGGAAACTTCAGATCTAGCCCCTGGAACTCCAGAAAATCATGTAAATTCATTTAAAAATCAGTTTTAGCCCCTGGACTTAATAGAAATTAGGAAAAACACCTCTGATAAGTGTAGCTATACCCCTGGAAATTATGAAAATAATATTATAGACCCTGTAATGGGGTGAATTCATTATTTTAGCCCTGTTTAGTATTTAATTTGGAAAATTTAATATGTAACTAGTGTTTAAAAATTTAAAAAGGGGGAGAAACATAATTATCAAAATTAATTAAAAACTTTCTCAATACTTAGAAAACTTTGGAGTGAGATAAAAATATATTTTTGGGCTGAAATGAATCTGTTTCATCTATTATTCACATTTATTAGTATAGGGATACATTTTTAAGTAAAGAATAGTTGTAGAAAAATAGGGAAAATAATTATGAAATAGTTTACATCAGAGGCCAAGGTCAAAATATGTTATTAAATTATTTAGGACCAGAACCTATATTGTTTAGATGATGTGTATTACTAATTTCATAATAAAATACACAATTATGCATAGGAATATAAATCTGAAATTATAGCAACTAGTAAATGATAAATGGAGTTTTTAAAATCCAAAGAGTTCAGTTTAGGGTTGATAGAAATTATGAAGGCACATATGGAGAAGAAAAATACTTTTCATACATACTTGGTAGTTTAATATAAGGAATTTATTTAAAACTGAAACACACATATATACATATATATATATATAGTATGTGAGTATAAATGTGAACACCAAAGTAGGAATCATACACATATAAATAAAAGTGTATGCAAGCCACAAATCAACACACATAGAGTATCCACAACACATATAATGGTAAAGAACTTTCATAAATGTGAATGTGTGGTTTGTATGAAGTAGAAAAGTGAACTATGTCGTATGATTGTTGTTTTTCTTTTGCTATGTGTGATGGTATGAAGTAGAACCTGTTCAAGAGCAAGCTATCACTTTCCAAGATCAGGACTACCCATTTCAAGAGCAGCAAGAAGGAGGCAAGTGTCCTTGACCACTTTGATCCTATGCTAGGATGTGTAGATAGAATTATTTGCATTGTCAAGTTAAATATGAAACCCATGCTAGGAAGTTTCCCTAGAATTGCATTATCTTGTTTCCTTGTAGCTTGGGTTGGGATTTATTTTGTTATGTCATTTATTTACATGCATATGCTTATCCATGCTTAGAATAGGATACTTGGGATATGAGATCATCAGTTTATTTTACCATACTCTTGAATGAGATATTGTGAGTTATGTAGAGGTAGGGATCAAGGCAAGTTGGATGTTTTGGTTGTGTGCTGGGTGCACGAGACTTGGGTTTGTGTTTAGTACTTGCCTAGATCCTAAGGACCGGTTCATGGAGCATGTAACCTGGCTTTACAGTGCCAACCACATGCTGAGATGGGGCAGCTTGGCCAATTAATTAGGTGTATCCCCGGCGTAGTATGGGTGTGTTGGATGGTGCGGGGAGTAGGTGTCAGCTGGACTACCATATGAACCGCAAGGCTCAAGAGGGGGCCACTGCAGCGGGGTTGGAGCCTCTTGTATGCTGTTAGGGGTGAAACCTCAGTGGGCCCACGCTCGTCGGGAATCCCTTTGTAAAGGCTTCGTAGTGATCTCCTGGCTGCACACCTGGGAAGTGTGAATGTGGATCGTAGCCACTGGCATAATGGAGGTTCTTTTAGTCCACCCGGCAACGGGGGATGAAATCACTACATGTGGGTACAGTGGTACAAACTCTGCAGAGTCAAAACTGTCTTGACAGCCGTGCTCACGGTTAAGAGCGGCCTGGACTTATTCATGATTAGAGGATTGACAGTTTTGGAAGTTAAGCGGGGAGCTTAACATTGGTAATGATGTTATGGTTATTGGATTATGATGATGGGATGGGAGATTTGGACCATTTCACCTGTGTAGTAATATAGGTGCTTAATAAGCTAAGGTGATAGGTATTAATTGCGTAGTGCTTTAACCATGAGTTCAATCTCTCCTTGTTCTAGCCCTGCATGATATAATTTTTCCACACTTGCTGAGTACCATTGGTACTCAACCTTGCATATTTGTTGGTTTATATTGCTGCTCAGGTCAAGATAATGAGGTGGTGTATCATGACCAAGATTTTGGACCCGAGGAAGGTTTTTAGGTTCATGAAGACCCCCGGGCAACGCCTGTGATGGAGCCCAAAAGAATAATATTCCGCTGCTAGTTTATTTACTTGTGATGAACTTATTATTGTCCATCGAGACATTTACTATGTAAGACTTACTTATATTCGACACCTGGCTTGTAATAAATGATGCTTCACTATTTGTCATCGCATGTATGAGAAAATGATCCTGGCATACATGTGATATTCACTTGGTTGTTCTTCGGAAAAACCGGGTGTGACAGAGGTGGTATCAGAGCCAAGGTTGCCCGTAGGAACGTGGACCTAGGTAGAAATGGACGTATTTAAGGGCCCTATTTTCTTAAAAACTATTTTCCAAGGTGTGGGTTGAAGAGTGTTATTTAAAGAGTTATTTTCTTCATCTTACCCCAACTTTCATTCAAAATAGGATTTTTTGTTTGAGATTTTATCTAACCTAATTTTAATTTTTTTGTTTTAGATGGTTCGCATGTTTCGCACCGCTCGTAAGTCCACGGGAGGGAGAGTTCCCGTAGTTGCCCTTGCTGAAAGAGAGGAGAGTCGTCCAGTGACGTACCTTTCCTACGGATTGGCAGTAGGAGATTTGTTGCGCCGTCTTCGACGTATGCTCGAAGCCGCCGGCAATACGGGCAAGCTCATCATCCACTATAACTCCACCAGGACCATCCGTGAGAAGAGGGAAGAATGGAGTTCGGAGATGAGGATTATACACGAGAGTCAGCTGCTTAAGATTCACCACTCTCCTGCTTGTCGAGCAACACAAGTTGACGCGGAGAGAGATGTCACCTGGGAGGCCATCACCTGCCAGAGTCACATCTATCGTCGCCACTTGGACAAAACTGAGTACATGTATGTCCTCCAACGTGAGAGTGGTACCACGGAGTACAAGTACCCACCGGTGCAGCAAGGGACTTCCCATGAGCACATGGACTTGTGCTTGGAGGATGCTGCTATGCTCAGCACTCGACTGCAGGAGTGTCAACAAGAGCTTCAGGATGTCCGAGACACCCTGAAGGAAACGGAGGCATTGCTGCGAGCTTGCTTAAAGGCGAGAGAAAGAGGAGATGGGAATGAACTGTGTGTCAACGTGAGTGATCTATGGACCCCTGACTCCCCGGATCGCCGAGCAATCAGGCGTCGTCGCACTTCTCCACCAGCAGCCTCCCCACCCAAAGCAGAGTCAGAAGGTAGCCGAAATGAGGAGGAAGATCCCGAGGAGCCAGCTCAAGAGGACGAGTAGTGTAGAGTCTTTCCCCTAGCTAGCAAGAGGTCGAGTAGTCGAGTCGTTACGTAGTTAATGGTGTGATAATGCTTGGTGTGTGACGTGAGTTGTGGAAGCCATGAGCAATTATCCACAGCCTCGTCTTCAGATTGTTTTGCTTTGGTGTGTAAACCCACAGGAAATAATAGTGCATTTGTTTGGTGTGAGATATAAACCCTCGTAAAATTTTAACAAAGCTTCAACACTTCAAAGTACAAACAAGTGAAAGTAGTAAGATGATACTAAATGCTTTCAAATTAACATTGGTTGATTCTGCCAGATGGCCGGAAGAGGAAAAGGACGTGCCGCCAACCCCGCCAACAACAATGATGAGGCATGCAACCCTCATCTTTCTGGAGGCCAGGACCGGGGTGGTCGCCGTGAAGAAGTTGACCCTCTCCACCAAATGCTGGAGAATCAAAATCAGCTCATCCAGAACTTGACTCAAGTGGTGGCCAACTTGCATCAAGTTCCACCTCCACAAGCTGCACCACGCCAACCAAGGTTGAGTGAGTTTCTAGGGACTCAACCTCCAAAGTTTGCAAGTGCTGCTGAACCTATGGAGGCAGATGATTGGCTGAAGACCATTGAAAGTAAGATGAGGATCATACAGTGCTAAGGGTATGAGAGGGTGATGTTTGCCTCTCATCAATTGCATGGACCTGCTGCTGATTGGTGGACCGCCTACGTGGCCGCCCATCATGACCCTGAGAGCATCACTTGGGAAGAGTTCAAGCGTAGCTTCCGCAACCACTACATCCCAAGGGGTGAACTCAAAAACAAGAGGAAAGAGTTTTTGGGACTGCAGCAGGGAAACATGACGGTGAGGGAATACCTCACTAAATTCACTCAACTATCCCGTTATGCCCCACGGGACATAGAGACTGACGAGCAGAAACAAGATTGTTTCGTGGAAGGGCTTACCGCAGAAATGCAGTGTGCAATGTCCTCAAATGAGTATGAAAGCTTTCAAAAGATGGTGGATAGAGCGTTTGTGGTGGAAAGGAAGCTAAAGGCCCTGGAAAATGAGAATAAGAGGAAGGTTGGTGTCACACCCGGTTTTTCCGAAGAAACAACCAAGTGAATATCACATGTATGCCAGGATCATTTTCTCATACATGTGATGACAAATAGTGAAGCATCATTTATTACAAGCCAGGTGTCGAATATAAATAAGTCTTACATAATAAATGTCTCGATGGACAATAATAAGTTCATCACAAGTAAATAAACTAGCAGCGGAATATTATTCTTTAGGGCTCCATTACAGGTGTTGCCCGGGGGTCTTCATGAACCTAGAAACCTTCCTCGGGTCCAAAATCTTGGTCATTATACACCATCTCATTATCTTGACCTGAGCAGCAATATAAACCAACAAATATGCAAGGTTGAGTACCAATGGTACTCAGCAAGTGTGGGAAAATTATATCATGCATGGCTAGAACAAGGAGAGGTTGAACTCATGGTTAAAGCACTACGCAATTAATACCTATCACCTTAGCTTATTAAGCACCAACATTACTACACAGGTGAAATGGTCCCAATCTCCCATCCCATCATCCTAACCAAATAACCATAACATCATTCCAATGTTAAGCTCCCCGCTTAACATCCAAAACCATCATTCCTCTAATCATGAATAAGTCCAGGCCGCTCTTAACCGTGAGCACGGCTGTCAAGACAGTTTTGACTCTGCAGAGTTTGTACCACTGTACCCACAAGTAGTGATTTCATCCCCCGTTGCCGGGTGGACTAAAAGAACCTCCATTTTGCCAGTGGCTACGAACCACATTCACACTTC
Source organism: Neostapfia colusana (assembly GCA_030760725.1). Classification (NCBI taxonomy): domain Eukaryota; kingdom Viridiplantae; phylum Streptophyta; class Magnoliopsida; order Poales; family Poaceae; genus Neostapfia; species Neostapfia colusana. The sequence continues at coordinate 28,366,193 of JASWHV010000005.1, read as the reverse complement.
CCAGGTGTGTGGCCAAGAGATCACTACGAAGCCTTTACAAAGGGATTCCCGACGAGCGTGGGCCCACTGAGGTTTCACCCCTAACAGCATACAAGAGGCTCCAACCCCGCTGCAGTGGCCCCCTCATGAGCCTTGCGGTTCGTATGGTAGTCCAGCTGACACCTACTCCCCGCACCATCCAACACACCCATACTACGTCGGGGATACACCTAATTAATTGGCCAAGCTGCCCCATCTCAGCATGTGGTTGGCACTGTAAAGCCGGGTTACATGCTCCATGAACCGGTCCTTAGGATCCAGGCAAGTACTAAACACAAACCCAAGTCTCGTGCACCCAGCACACAACCAAAACATTCAACTTGCCTTGATCCCTACCTCTACATAACTCACAATATCTCATTCAAGAGTATGGTAATATAAACTGATGATTTCATGTCCCAAACATCCCATTCTAAGCATGGCTAAGCATATGCATGTGTATAAATGACATGACAATATAAATCCCAACCCAAGCTTCAAGGAAACAAGGTAATGCAATTCTAGGAAACTTCCTAGCATGGGTTTCATATTTAACTTGACAATGCAAATAATTCTATCTACACATCCTAGCATAGGATCAAAGTGGTCAAGGACACTTGCCTCCTTCTTGCTGCTCTTGAAATGGGTAGTCTTGGTCTTGGAATTGAATAACTTGTTCTTGAGCAGGTTCTACTTCATACCATCACACATAGCAAAAGAAAAACAACACTCATAAGACAGAGTTCACACTTCTATTTCATACAAACCACACATTCACATTTATGAAAGTTTCTTTACCATTTTATGTGTTGTGGATACTCTATGTGTGTTGATTTGGGGCTTGCATACACTTTCATTTACATGTATAGGATTCCTACTTTGGTGTTCATATTTATACTCACATACTATATATATATATACATGTACATATGTGTGTTTCAGTTTTAAATAAATTCCTTATATATTAAACTACCAAGTATGTATGAAAAGTATTTTTCTTCTCCATATGTGCCTTCATAATTTCTATCAACCCTAAACTGAATTCTTTGTACTTTAGAAACTCCATTTATCATCTACTAGTCTCTATATTTTCAGATTTATATTCTTATGCATAATTGTGCATTTTATTATTAAATTAGTAATACACACTACCTAAACAGATTAGGTTCTGGTCCTAAATAAGTTAAGATCATATTTTGACCTTGTCTTCTGATGTATACTATTTCATAATTATTTTCCCTATTTTTCTTTAACTATTCTTTACTTAAAAATGTGTCCCTATACTATTAAATGTGAATAATAGATGAAACAGATTTATTTCAGCCTAAAAATATATTTTTATCTCACTCCAAAGTTTTCTAAGTACTGAGAAAGTTTTTAATAAATTTGACAATTATGTTTGTCCCCCTTTTTAATATTTAAACACTAGTTACATATTCAATTTTCTAAATTAAATACTAAACAGAGCTAAAATAATGAATTCATCCCATTACAGGGTCTATAATATCATTTTCATAATTTCCAGGGGTCTAGCTACACTTTTCAGAGGTGTTTTTCTTAATTTCTATTAAGTCCAGGGGCTAAAACTGATTTTTAAATGAATTTACATGATTTTCTGGAGTTCCAGGGGCTAGATCTGAAGTTTCCGGGGCTAGCTCTCAATTCCAGAGAACCCCAGGGGGTAGCACGTAAGAATTCCAGTCTTTATAACGCGGGGCTGACGTGGACCGTCTGATTTTAAACCGACGGCTGAGATTATAACATCGAACCGGTACGCGGGGTTTTAAAGTCTACCGTGCGATTTAAAATAAACGGCGCACAAGCGGCCACGTCGCTCTGATCGAGCGCGGGCGGCGCTGCCGGCGGCGCACGGCGGCGGAAAGCGGCGATCTCGCCGGAAACTTTCGGATCCTCGAGAATTCTGCCTAGAACTGTGATCTTATGGCCTAGATCGGTAGAGGGGAGGTCAGGGATCTCACCTCGGGGGTTTTCTCGAGCTCGGGGGTCCTGGAAAGTGCTCTGCGGCGAGGTCCGAGGCAAAACCACGGCGAAGCTCGTCGGAGCTGGATTTGCACCGTATATCTTCGGGTTTTCTGCACCTGCAAAGTTCCCCGGAGGCGGTGGATCAAGACCAACGAGTTAGATCAGAGTTTCCGAGCTTAGATCGGCCAGAATTCACCGGCGAAGTCTCGGTGCTCACCGGAGTGAAAATCGGCGATCGCGTGCGAAAAACTGATCGGATCGGTTGTTTTTATAGCCGGGGGAGGGCGGTGGTTCTGTTGTGATCGAGTTAGAGTCCTCAGGTTCCAGAATTCGGCTGCGGGACGCGGTTTCCCGATCGGTTGCGATCGCGCGCGCGCGGGGAGAAGTCCGGGGTCGCGGGGTTAGGGATGACAGGCGGGTCCCACATGTCAGCGAGGGGCAGCGCGGCGCGCGCGGGGGCGGGCTGCGCGGGGTTAGCTGGGCCGGCTGAGGTTTCGGCCCACTGGCCAGTTTTTCCCGGTTTTCCTTTTCTTTTTCCATTTCTTTTCTGTTTTGAGTCTAATTTGAATTCCAGTTTGAATTTGAATTTTTGCAAAACATGCAACACGTCCAAAAATTTTTAAATCCCCCTCTGAACATGGTTTATGGTTCTAAATCCAAAATTTGAATCTTGACTAAAAATTTGGGGTGTTACAGCTCTACCCCCCTTAAAAGAAATCTCGTCCTCGAGATTGGTGTTTCTAAGAAAATAATTCCGGAAATTGTGCCTTAAGCTCATCTTCCCGTTCCCAGGTGGCTTCCTCCTCTGAGTGATGCTTCCACTGTACCTTGCACATTCTGATTCTCTTATTTCTGGTGATACGTTCCATTGTCTCCAAAATCTTGTATGGTTGCTCGGCATAAGACAAATCCTCAGCTACATCCACTTCGTTCATGGGTAACACCTCCTCAGGCGTCCTCAGACATTTCTTGAGTTGCGACACATGGAACACATCGTGCACGTCCGACAGATGTACCGGCAACTCTAGTTGGTACGCCACTTCGCCTTTTCTTTCCAAAACTTGAAAGGGTCCGATGTATCGAGGTGACAACTTCCCTTTCACCTTGAACCGACGAAGTCCTCTGATAGGGGACACCTTGAGATAAACATAGTCTCCCACGTTGAAAACGAGCTCTCTTCTTCGTACATCAGCATAACTCTTCTGGCGTGTCTGTGCTATCCTCAAGTTGTTGCGAATCTCCCTCACCTTCGCTTCGGCTTCTTGTAGCACTTCGGGACCAAACACTTTACTTTCTCCTGTTTGGTTCCAAAATAGGGGAGTTCTGCATTTCCTTCCATACAAAGCTTCAAACGGTGACATCTTCACACTAGCTTGATAACTGTTGTTATAGGAAAACTCCGCATACGGTAAGTTCTTGTCCCAACTCCTATTGTTTTTGAGTGCACATGCCCTCAACATGTCTTCAAGAATCTGATTGGTTCTCTCCGTCTGCCCGTCAGTTTGGGGATGATAGGCAGAACTGAAGTTCAGATGGGTTCCCATGGTTTCATGCAACTTTTGCCAAAACCTCGAGGTGAACTGTGTCCCTCGGTCCGACACTATCTTCTTTGGCACTCCATGGTAACACACAATCCTTGACATGTACAATTCTGCCAATTTGGATCCGCTGTAGCTTTCTTTCACAGGGATGAAATGAGCTACCTTGGTTAGCCGATCAATAATGACCCATATTGAATCATACCCGGATTGGGTCCTAGGCAATCCCACGACAAAATCCATGCTGATTTCTTCCCACTTCCATTCAGGCACTTTGAGTGGTTGCAGCAATCCCGCGGGTCGTTGATGTTCTGCTTTCACCAACTGACATGTGTCACATAGGGCAACATGTTCCGCGACATCTCGCTTCATGCCATACCACCAATACCTGCTTTTAAGGTCCTGATACATCTTCGTACTCCCAGGATGAATGGAATAGTCGGAATCGTGAGCCTCCTTCAAAATTAATTTACGAATCTCCTTTACTTCTGGCACACAGATCCTTTTCCCGTGCCACACCGTTCCTTGTTCATCCTCTCTAAAACCAGGAGCTTTATTTTCCTTGATGAGCTGTCTGATCTCTTGTATCTTCTCATCATTCTTTTGTCTCTCGCGTATGTCTCGTTCAAGTGTGGAGTCCACTTCCATGGCGATGGCTTCACCACTATTTACTAGACATAGATTGAGCCTTATAACCTCGTCCTTCAATTCTGCAGGCATATCCTTCAGGCTCAACTTATTGACCTGCGCTTTCCGACTCAAGGCATCGGCCACGACGTTTGCTTTCCCGGGATGATAGTTGATGCCTACATCAAAGTCATTGATTAGCTCTAACCATCTCCTTTGTCTAAGGTTGAGATCTGGCTGTGTGAATATGTACCTCAAACTCTTATGATCCGTATATATCTCTGTCCTCTTCCCCATCAAATAGTGCCGCCAAATTTTCAACGCGTGTACCACTGCAGCTAGTTCTAAGTCATGTGTAGGATAGTTCTTCTCGTGCTTCCGAAGCTGCCGGGATGCATATGCCACGACATGTCCCTCTTGCATGAGAACACATCCCAACCCGTTTCCAGAGGCATCGCAGTACACCGTGAAATTCTTCTGCATATCTGGCATAACCAACACGGGGGCTGTTGTCAATCTCTTCTTTAGCTCCTGAAAGCTCGTATCGCACTGTGGCATCCAAGTGAATGTGATTCCCTTTTCCAACAGTTTGGTGAGAGGTCTCGAGATCTTGGAGAATCCCTCAATAAATCGTCGATAGTATCCAGCCAATCCCAAAAAGCTTCGAACTTCCCCGACATTTTCAGGGGTTTTCCATTTCTGGATATCTTCGATTTTGGCGGGATCTACGGAGATTCCTCCCTCCGAGATTATATGTCCTAAAAAAGGAACTCTCTTTAGCCAAAACTCACACTTGCTCAACTTGGCATATAGTTGGTGTTCTCTCAGCCTCTGTAACACCAACCTTAGATGTTTCTCATGTTCTTCTTCATCTTTAGAGAATACGAGAATATCATCTATGAAAACCACCACAAATTTGTCCAGATATTCCATGAATACCTTGTTCATGAGGTACATGAAATATGCCGGGGCATTGGTTAGCCCGAAAGGCATGACAGTGTATTCATACAGTCCGTACCGAGATACGAAAGCTGTCTTGGGAATATCAGATTGCCTTATCTTGAGTTGGTGGTATCCCGACCTGAGATCAATTTTCGAGAACACACAAGCTCCCCTCAACTGATCAAACAAGTCTTCAATGCGGGGTAATGGGTACTTGTTCTTGATGGTTACCTCATTCAAGGCACGGTAATCCACGCATAACCTTTGAGTTCCATCTTTCTTAGGCACAAATATTACCGGAGCTCCCCATGGTGAGGAACTAGGGTGAACATACCCCTTTTCCGTCAATTCTCTCAAATGATCCTTGAGCTCTTCTAGCTGCTTGGAGTCCATTCGATAAGGTCTCTTGTATATCGGGGCTGTTCCCGGTACTAGCTCGATTGCGAATTCCACGTCACGGTCGGGAGGCATTCCTGGCAACTCCTCCGGAAAAACATCTGGATATTCCCTGATAGTCCTGATTTCCTCAACTTTCACCTCCACTTGATTTAATTTAATGTCCCTCCTAGGCTCGTGTATCGTTATGAACTTTACTCTTGTGCCACTAGGGCGAGTTAGTTCCACCGTTCTGGTCGAACAATGGATGATTCCTTTATGTTTGGTCAACCAATCCATACCCAAAATAATATCTATCCCTTGTGAATCGATCACTATGAGGTTAGCGGTAAATACTACCCCATTAATGTCTAGGTTCACTTTGGGACACACTTGTCTTGTCCTTATTTCTCCACCTGGAGAATTTACCGCTAGCATATGGTTCATTTGTGTGGTTGCTAGGTCATGCTTCTTAACAAACCCTTGAGCAATGAACGAATGGGTAGCACCAGAATCAAACAGCAGAGTTGCAAGGTGTAAATTGGCAGGAAACTTACCAACTACCACGTCGGGTGCCTCTTGTGGTTCCTCCATAGTGACGTGGTTCACCCGTCCTCTCATTACGTTCTGCTGCTGTGGCTGCGTGGGCTTCTTCTTTGGACACTTATGGGCGTAGTGCCCCACTTCACCACAGCTGAAACATTGCACCCCAATCTTAGATGCTTGTCCCTTGTTGTCTTGGGATTGGTTTGGGGGTCCTTGCACTGCTGGTCGAGGTGGATATGCAGGACGAGGCTGCTGCATAAACTGACGTTGCGGCTGTGCTGGTGCTGCGGGTGGCCTGTAGTTTGGGTTGTACCCTCTTGGTGCTGAATAGGGTACCGCAGCACGGCTTGTCTGCCCCGTAGGTTGCTGCATCATACGTGGGCGGGTGTTGCTCCCTGAGGCTTGATGTGACCACCCAGCCTTCCTCTTATTCTCATTTTCAAGGGCCTTCAGCTTCCTTTCCACCACAAATGCTCTGTCCACCATCTTTTGAAAGCTTTCATACTCATTGGAGGACATTGCACACTGCATCTCTGCGGTAAGTCCTTCCACGAAACAATCTTGTTTCTGCTCATCTGTCTCTATGTCTCGTGGAGCATAACGGGATAGTTGAGTGAATTTGGTGAGGTATTCCCTCACCGTCATGTTTCCCTGCTGCAGTCCCAAAAACTCTTTCCTCTTGTTTTTGAGTTCACCCCTTGGGATGTAATGGTTGCGGAAGCTACGCTTGAACTCTTCCCAAGTGATGCTCTCAGGGTCATGATGGGCGGCCACGTAGGCGGTCCACCAATCAGCAGCAGGTCCCTGCAATTGATGAGAGGCAAACAGCACCCTCTCATACCCTTGGCATTGTATGATTCTCATCTTACTTTCAATGGTCTTCAGCCAATCATCTGCCTCCAGAGGTTCAGCAGCACTTGCAAACTTTGGAGGTTGAGTTCCTAGAAACTCACTCAACCTTGGTTGGCGTGGTGCAGCTTGTGGAGGTGGAACTTGATGCAAGTTGGCCACTACTTGAGTCAAGTTCTGGATGAGCTGATTTTGATTCTCCAGCATTTGGTGGAGAGGATCAACTTCTTCACGGCGACCACCCCGGTCCTGGCCTCCAGAAAGATGAGGGTTGCATGCCTCATCATTGTTGTTGGCGGGGTTGGCAGCACGTCCTTTTCCTCTTCCGGCCATCTGGCAGAATCAACAAATGTTAATTTGATACCATTTAGTATCATCTCACTACTTTCACTTGTTGGTACTTTGAGGGGTTGAGGCTTTGTTAAAATTTTACGAGGGTTCATATCTCACACCAAATAAATGCACTATTATTTCATGTGGGTTCACACACCAAAGCAAAACAATCTGAAGACGAGGCTGTGGACAAGTGCTCATGGCTTCCACAACTCACGTCACACACCAAGCATTATCACACCATTAACTACGTAACGACTCGACTACTCGACCTCTTGCTAGCTAGGGGAAAGACTCTACACTACTCGTCCTCTTGAGCTGGCTCCTCGGGATCTTCCTCCTCATTTCGGCTACCTTCCGACTCTGCTTTGGGTGGGGAGGCTGCTGGTGGAGAAGTGCGACGACGCCTGAGTGCTTGGCGATCCGGGGAGTCAGGGGTCCATGGATCACTCACGGTGACACATAGTTCATTCCCATCTCCTCTTTCTTTCGCCTTTAAGCAAGCTCGCAGCAATGCCTCCGTTTCCTTCAGGGTGTCTCGGACATCCTGAAGCTCTTGTTGACACTCCTGCAGTCGAGTGCTGAGCATAGCAGCATCCTCCAAGCACAAGTCCATGTGCTCATGGGAAGTCCCTTGCTGCACCGGTGGGTACTTGTACTCCGTGGTACCACTCTCACGTTGGAGGACATACATGTACTCCGTTTTGTCCAAGTGGCGACGATAGATGTGACTCTGGCAGGTGATGGCCTCCCAGGTGACATCTCTCTCCGCGTCAACTTGTGTTGCTCGACAAGCTGGAGAGTGGTGAATCTTAAGCAGCTTATTCTCGTGTATAATCCTCATCTCCGAACTCCATTCTTCCCTCTTTTCACGGATGGTCCTGGTGGAGTTATAGTGGATGATGAGCTTGCCCGTATTGCCTGCGGCTTCGAGCATACGCCGAAGACGGCGCAACAAGTCTCCTACTGCCAATCCGTAGGAAAGGTACGTCACTGGACGACTCTCCTCTCTTTCAGCAAGGGCAACTACGGGAACTCTCCCTCCCGTGGACTTACGAGCGGTGCGAATCATGCGAACCATCTAAAACAAAAAGAATTTAAAATTAGGTTAGATAAATTCTCAAACAAAAATCCTATTTTGAATGAAAGTTGGGGTAAGATGAAGAAAATGACTCCTTTAATAACACTTTTTCAACCCACACTTTGGAAAATAGTTTTTAAGAAAATAGGGCCCTTAAATACGTCCATTTCTAACTAGGTCCACGTTCCTACGGGCAACCTTGGCTCTGATACCACCTCTGTCACACCCGGTTTTTCCGAAGAAACAACCAAGTGAATATCACATGTATGCCAGGATCATTTTCTCATACATGTGATGACAAATAGTGAAGCATCATTTATTACAAGCCAGGTGTCGAATATAAATAAGTCTTACATAATAAATGTCTCGATGGACAATAATAAGTTCATCACAAGTAAATAAACTAGCAGCGGAATATTATTCTTTAGGGCTCCATTACAGGTGTTGCCCGGGGGTCTTCATGAACCTAGAAACCTTCCTCGGGTCCAAAATCTTGGTCATTATACACCATCTCATTATCTTGACCTGAGCAGCAATATAAACCAACAAATATGCAAGGTTGAGTACCAATGGTACTCAGCAAGTGTGGGAAAATTATATCATGCATGGCTAGAACAAGGAGAGGTTGAACTCATGGTTAAAGCACTACGCAATTAATACCTATCACCTTAGCTTATTAAGCACCAACATTACTACACAGGTGAAATGGTCCCAATCTCCCATCCCATCATCCTAACCAAATAACCATAACATCATTCCAATGTTAAGCTCCCCGCTTAACATCCAAAACCATCATTCCTCTAATCATGAATAAGTCCAGGCCGCTCTTAACCATGAGCACGGCTGTCAAGACAGTTTTGACTCTGCAGAGTTTGTACCACTGTACCCACAAGTAGTGATTTCATCCCCCGTTGCCGGGTGGACTAAAAGAACCTCCATTTTGCCAGTGGCTACGAACCACATTCACACTTCCCAGGTGTGTGGCCAAGAGATCACTACGAAGCCTTTACAAAGGGATTCCCGACGAGCGTGGGCCCACTGAGGTTTCACCCCTAACAGCATACAAGAGGCTCCAACCCCGCTGCAGTGGCCCCCTCATGAGCCTTGCGGTTCGTATGGTAGTCCAGCTGACACCTACTCCCCGCACCATCCAACACACCCATACTACGTCGGGGATACACCTAATTAATTGGCCAAGCTGCCCCATCTCAGCATGTGGTTGGCACTGTAAAGCCGGGTTACATGCTCCATGAACCGGTCCTTAGGATCCAGGCAAGTACTAAACACAAACCCAAGTCTCGTGCACCCAGCACACAACCAAAACATTCAACTTGCCTTGATCCCTACCTCTACATAACTCACAATATCTCATTCAAGAGTATGGTAATATAAACTGATGATTTCATGTCCCAAACATCCCATTCTAAGCATGGCTAAGCATATGCATGTGTATAAATGACATGACAATATAAATCCCAACCCAAGCTTCAAGGAAACAAGGTAATGCAATTCTAGGAAACTTCCTAGCATGGGTTTCATATTTAACTTGACAATGCAAATAATTCTATCTACACATCCTAGCATAGGATCAAAGTGGTCAAGGACACTTGCCTCCTTCTTGCTGCTCTTGAAATGGGTAGTCTTGGTCTTGGAATTGAATAACTTGTTCTTGAGCAGGTTCTACTTCATACCATCACACATAGCAAAAGAAAAACAACACTCATAAGACAGAGTTCACACTTCTATTTCATACAAACCACACATTCACATTTATGAAAGTTTCTTTACCATTTTATGTGTTGTGGATACTCTATGTGTGTTGATTTGGGGCTTGCATACACTTTCATTTACATGTATAGGATTCCTACTTTGGTGTTCATATTTATACTCACATACTATATATATATATACATGTACATATGTGTGTTTCAGTTTTAAATAAATTCCTTATATATTAAACTACCAAGTATGTATGAAAAGTATTTTTCTTCTCCATATGTGCCTTCATAATTTCTATCAACCCTAAACTGAATTCTTTGTACTTTAGAAACTCCATTTATCATCTACTAGTCTCTATATTTTCAGATTTATATTCTTATGCATAATTGTGCATTTTATTATTAAATTAGTAATACACACTACCTAAACAGATTAGGTTCTGGTCCTAAATAAGTTAAGATCATATTTTGACCTTGTCTTCTGATGTATACTATTTCATAATTATTTTCCCTATTTTTCTTTAACTATTCTTTACTTAAAAATGTGTCCCTATACTATTAAATGTGAATAATAGATGAAACAGATTTATTTCAGCCTAAAAATATATTTTTATCTCACTCCAAAGTTTTCTAAGTACTGAGAAAGTTTTTAATAAATTTGACAATTATGTTTGTCCCCCTTTTTAATATTTAAACACTAGTTACATATTCAATTTTCTAAATTAAATACTAAACAGAGCTAAAATAATGAATTCATCCCATTACAGGGTCTATAATATCATTTTCATAATTTCCAGGGGTCTAGCTACACTTTTCAGAGGTGTTTTTCTTAATTTCTATTAAGTCCAGGGGCTAAAACTGATTTTTAAATGAATTTACATGATTTTCTGGAGTTCCAGGGGCTAGATCTGAAGTTTCCGGGGCTAGCTCTCAATTCCAGAGAACCCCAGGGGGTAGCACGTAAGAATTCCAGTCTTTATAACGCGGGGCTGACGTGGACCGTCTGATTTTAAACCGACGGCTGAGATTATAACATCGAACCGGTACGCGGGGTTTTAAAGTCTACCGTGCGATTTAAAATAAACGGCGCACAAGCGGCCACGTCGCTCTGATCGAGCGCGGGCGGCGCTGCCGGCGGCGCACGGCGGCGGAAAGCGGCGATCTCGCCGGAAACTTTCGGATCCTCGAGAATTCTGCCTAGAACTGTGATCTTATGGCCTAGATCGGTAGAGGGGAGGTCAGGGATCTCACCTCGGGGGTTTTCTCGAGCTCGGGGGTCCTGGAAAGTGCTCTGCGGCGAGGTCCGAGGCAAAACCACGGCGAAGCTCGTCGGAGCTGGATTTGCACCGTATATCTTCGGGTTTTCTGCACCTGCAAAGTTCCCCGGAGGCGGTGGATCAAGACCAACGAGTTAGATCAGAGTTTCCGAGCTTAGATCGGCCAGAATTCACCGGCGAAGTCTCGGTGCTCACCGGAGTGAAAATCGGCGATCGCGTGCGAAAAACTGATCGGATCGGTTGTTTTTATAGCCGGGGGAGGGCGGTGGTTCTGTTGTGATCGAGTTAGAGTCCTCAGGTTCCAGAATTCGGCTGCGGGACGCGGTTTCCCGATCGGTTGCGATCGCGCGCGCGCGGGGAGAAGTCCGGGGTCGCGGGGTTAGGGATGACAGGCGGGTCCCACATGTCAGCGAGGGGCAGCGCGGCGCGCGCGGGGGCGGGCTGCGCGGGGTTAGCTGGGCCGGCTGAGGTTTCGGCCCACTGGCCAGTTTTTCCCGGTTTTCCTTTTCTTTTTCCATTTCTTTTCTGTTTTGAGTCTAATTTGAATTCCAGTTTGAATTTGAATTTTTGCAAAACATGCAACACGTCCAAAAATTTTTAAATCCCCCTCTGAACATGGTTTATGGTTCTAAATCCAAAATTTGAATCTTGACTAAAAATTTGGGGTGTTACAGTTGGGTGGTCACATCAAGCCTCAGGGAGCAACACCCGCTCACGTATGATGCAGCAACCTACGGGGCAGACGAGCCGTGCTGCGGTACCCTATTCAGCACCAAGAGGGTACAACCCAAACTACAGGCCTCCCGCAGCACCAGCACAGCCGCAACGTCAGTTTGTACAGCAGCCTCGCCCCGCATATCCACCTCGACCAGCAGTGCAAGGACCCCCAAACCAACCCCAAGACAACAAGGGCCAAGCATCTAAGATTGGGGTGCAATGTTTCAGCTGTGGTGAAGTGGGGCACTACGCCCATAAGTGTCCAAAGAAGAAGCCCACGCAGCCACAGCAGCAGAACGTAATGAGAGGACGGGTGAACCACGTCACTATGGAGGAAGCACAAGAGGCACCCGACGTGGTAGTTGGTAAGTTTCCTGCCAATTTACACCTTGCAACTCTGCTGTTTGATTCTGGTGCTACCCATTCGTTCATTGCTCAAGGGTTTGTTAAGAAGCATGACCTAGCAACCACACAAATGAACCATATGCTAGCGGTAAACTCTCCAGGTGGAGAAATAAGGACAAGACAAGTGTGCCCCAAATTGAACCTAGACATTAATGGGGTAGTATTTACCGCTAACCTCATAGTGATCGATTCACAAGGGATAGATATTATTTTGGGTATGGATTGGTTGACCAAACATAAAGGAATCATCCATTGTTCGACCAGAACGGTGGAACTAACTCACCCTAGTGGCACAAGAGTAAAGTTCATAACGATACACGAGCCTAGGAGGGACATTAAATTAAATCAAGTGGAGGTGAAAGTTGAGGAAATCAGGACTATCAGGGAATATCCAGATGTTTTTCCGGAGGAGTTGCCAGGTATGCCTCCCGACCGTGACGTGGAATTCGCGATTGAGCTAGTACCGGGAACAGCCCCGATATACAAGAGACCTTATCGAATGGACTCCAAGCAGCTAGAAGAGCTCAAGGATCATTTGAGAGAATTGACGGAAAAGGGGTATGTTCGCCCTAGTTCCTCACCATGGGGAGCTCCGGTGATATTTGTGCCTAAGAAAGATGGAACTCAAAGGTTATGCGTGGATTACCGTGCCTTGAATGAGGTGACCATCAAGAACAAGTACCCATTACCCGCATTGAAGACTTGTTTGATCAGTTGATGGGAGCTTGCGTGTTCTCGAAAATTGATCTCAGGTCGGGATACCACCAACTCAAGAAAAGGCAATCTGATATTCCCAAGACAGCTTTCGTATCTCGGTACGGTCTGTATGAATACACTGTCATGCCTTTCGGGCTAACCAATGCCCCGGCATATTTCATGTACCTCATGAACAAGGTATTCATGGAATATCTGGACAAATTTGTGGTGGTTTTCATAGATGATATTCTCGTCTTCTCCAAAGATGAAGAAGAACATGAGAAACATCTAAGGTTGGTGTTACAGAGGCTGAGAGAACACCAACTATATGCCAAGTTGAGCAAGTGTGAGTTTTGGCTGAAGAGAGTTCCCTTTTTAGGACATATAATCTCGGAGGGAGGAATCTCCGTAGATCCCGCCAAAATCGAAGATATCCAGAAGTGGAAAACCCCTGAAAATGTCGGGGAAGTTCGAAGCTTTTTGGGATTGGCTGGATACTATCGACGGTTTATTGAGGGATTCTCCAAGATCTCGAGACCTCTCACCAAACTGTTGGAGAAGGGGATCACATTCACCTGGACGCCCCAGTGCGATACGAGCTTCCAGGAGTTAAAGAAGAGATTGACAACAGCCCCAGTGTTGGTTATGCCAGATATGCAGAAGAATTTCACAGTGTACTGCGATGCCTCTGGAAATGGGTTGGGATGTTTTCTCATGCAAGAAGGACATGTCGTGGCATATGCATCCCGGCAGCTTCGGAAGCACGAGAAGAAGTATCCTACACATGACCTAGAACTAGCTGCAGTGGTACACGCGTTGAAAATTTGGCGGCACTATTTGATGGGGAAGAGGACAGAGATATATACGGATCATAAGAGTTTGAAGTACATATTCACACAGCCAGATCTCAACCTCAGACAAAGGAGATGGTTAGAGCTAATCAATGACTTTGATGTGGGCATCAACTATCATCCCGGGAAAGCAAACGTCGTGGCCGATGCTTTGAGTCGGAAAGTGCAGGTCAATAAGTTGAGCTTGAAGGACATGCCTGCAGAATTGAAGGACGAGGTTATAAGGCTCAATCTATGTCTAGTAAATAGTGGTGAAGCCATCGCCATGGAAGTGGACTCCACTCTCAAGCAAGACATACGCGAGGGTCAAAAGAATGATGAGAGGATACAAGAGATCAGACAGCTCATCAAGGAAAATAAAGCTCCTGGTTTTAGAGAGGATGAACAAGGAACGGTGTGGCACGGGAAAAGGATCTGCGTGCCAGAAGTAAAGGAGATCCGTGAATTAATTTTGAAGGAGGCTCACGATTCCGACTATTCCATTCATCCTGGGAGTACGAAGATGTACCAGGACCTCAAGAGCAGGTATTGGTGGTATGGCATGAAGCGAGATGTCGAGGAACATGTTGCCCTATGTGACACATGACAGTTGGTGAAAGCAGAACATCAACGACCCACGGAATTGCTGCAACCACTCAAAGTGCCTGAATGGAAGTGGGAAGAAATCAGCATGGATTTTATCGTGGGATTGCCTAGGACCCAATCCGGGTATGATTCAATATGGGTCATTATTGATAGGCTAACCAAGGTAGCTCATTTCATCCCTGTGAAAGAAAGCTACAGCGGATCCAAATTGGCAGAATTGTACATGTCAAGGATTGTGTGTTATCATGGAGTGCCAAAGAAGATAGTGTCGGGCCGAGGGACACAGTTCACCTCGAGGTTTTGGCAGAAGTTGCATGAAACCATGGGAACCCATCTGAACTTCAGCTCTGCCTATCATCCCCAAACTGACGGGCAGACGGAGAGAACCAATCAGATCCTTGAAGATATGTTAAGGGCATGTGCACTCAAAAACAATAGAAGTTGGGACAAGAACTTACCGTATGCGGAGTTTTCCTATAACAACAGCTATCAAGCTAGTATGAAGATGTCACCGTTTGAAGCTTTGTATGGAAGGAAGTGCAGAACTCCCCTATTTTGGAACCAAACAGGAGAAAGTAAAGTGTTTGGTCCAGAAGTGCTACAAGAAGCCGAGGCAAAGGTGAGGGAGATTCGCAACAACTTGAGGATAGCACAAACACGCCAGAAGAGTTATGCTGATGTACGAAGAAGAGAGCTCGTTTTCAACGTGGGAGACTATGTTTATCTCAAGGTGTCCCCTATCAGAGGACTTCGTCGGTTCAAGGTGAAAGGGAAGTTGTCACCTCGATACATCGGACCCTTTCAAGTTTTGGAAAGAAAAGGCGAAGTGGCGTACCAACTAGAGTTACCGGTTCATCTATCGGACGTGCACGATGTATTCCATGTGTCACAACTCAAGAAATGCCTGAGGACGCCTGAAGAGGTGTTACCCATGAATGAAGTGGATGTAGCTGAAGATTTGTCTTATACCGAGCAACCCTACAAGATTTTGGAGACAATGGAACCCCTCACCAGAAATAAAAGAATCCGTATGTGCAAGGTGCAGTGGAAGCATCACTCAGAAGAGGAAGCCACCTGGGAACGGGAAGATGAGCTCAAGGCACAATTTCCGGAATTGTTTTCTTAGAAACACCAATCTCGAGGACGAGATTTCTTTTAAGGGGGGTAGAGCTGTAACACCCCAAATTTTGATTTAAAACTCTAAACCATGTTTAGAGGGGAATTTAAAAATTTTTGGACGTGTTGCATGTTTTGCAAAAATTCAAATTCAAACTGGAATTCAAATTATACTCAAAACAGAAAAGAAATGGAAAAAGAAAAAGAGAAAACGGGAAAAAACTGGCCAGTGGGCCGAAACCCGCCAGCCGGCCCAGCTACTCCCGCACCAGCCCGCCCCCGCGCGCGCCGCGCTGCCCCTCACCGACGGGTGGGACCCACCTGTCATCCCTAACCCCGAGCCCCCGCGACCCCGGACTTTTCTCCCGAGCGCGCGAAATCGCAACCGACCGGGAAAGCCCGTCCCGCAGCCGAATTCTGGTCCCAGAGGACTCCAACTCGATCACAACAGACCCACCGCCCTCCCCCGGCTATAAAAACCCCCGATCCGATCAGTTTTTCTCACGCGATCGCCGATTTTCACTCTGGTGAGCACCGAGACTTCGCCGGTGAATTCTGGCCGATCTAAGCTCGGAAACTCTGATCTAACTCGCTGGTCTTGATCCACCGCCTCCGGGGAACTTTGCAGGTGCAGAAAACCCGAAGACTTACGGTGTAAATCCAGCGCCGACGAGCTTCGCGGTGGTTTTGCCTCGGACCTCGCCGCCGATCACTTTCCAGGACCCCCGAGCTCGAGAAAACCCCCGAGGTGAGATCCCTGACCTCCCCTCTACCGATCTATGCCATGAGATCACAGTTTTAGGCAGAATTCTCGAGGATCCGAAACTTTCCGGCGAGATCGCCGCTTCCCGCCGCCGTGCGCCGCCGGCAGCGCCGCCCGCGCTCGATCAGAGCGACGTGGCCGCTTGTACGCCGTTTATTTTAAATCGCACGGTAGACTTTAAAACCCCGCGTACCGGTTCGATGTTATAATCTCAGCCGTCGGTTTAAAATCGGACGGTCCACGTCAACCCCGCATTATAAAGACTGGAATTCTTACGTGCTACCCCCTGGGGTTCTCGGGAAATAAGAGCTAGCCCCGGAAACTTCAGATCTAGCCCCTGGAACTCCAGAAAATCATGTAAATTCATTTAAAAATCAGTTTTAGCCCCTGGACTTAATAGAAATTAGGAAAAACACCTCTGATAAGTGTAGCTAGACCCCTGGAAATTATGAAAATAATATTATAGACCCTGTAATGGGGTGAATTCATTATTTTAGCCCTGTTTAGTATTTAATTTGGAAAATTTAATATGTAACTAGTGTTTAAAAATTTAAAAAGGGGGACAAACATAATTGTCAAAATTAATTAAAAACTTTCTCAGTACTTAGAAAACTTTGGAGTGAGATAAAAATATATTTTTGGGCTGAAATGAATCTGTTTCATCTATTATTCACATTTATTAGTATAGGGACACATTTTTAAGTAAAGAATAGTTGTAGAAAAATAGGGAAAATAATTATGAAATAGTTTACATCAGAGGCCAAGGTCAAAATATGTTATTAAATTATTTAGGACCAGAACCTATATTGTTTAGATGATGTGTATTACTAATTTCATAATAAAATACACAATTATGCATAGGAATATAAATCTGAAATTATAGCAACTAGTAAATGATAAATGGAGTTTTTAAAATCCAAAGAGTTCAGTTTAGGGTTGATAGAAATTATGAAGGCACATATGGAGAAGAAAAATACTTTTCATACATACTTGGTAGTTTAATATAAGGAATTTATTTAAAACTGAAACACACATATATACATATATATATATATATATATAGTATGTGAGTATAAATGTGAACACCAAAGTAGGAATCATACACATATAAATAAAAGTGTATGCAAGCCACAAATCAACACACATAGAGTATCCACAACACATATAATGGTAAAGAACTTTCATAAATGTGAATGTGTGGTTTGTATGAAGTAGAAGTGTGAACTATGTCTTATGATTGTTGTTTTTCTTTTGCTATGTGTGATGGTATGAAGTAGAACCTGTTCAAGAGCAAGCTATCACTTTCCAAGATCAGGACTACCCATTTCAAGAGCAGCAAGAAGGAGGCAAGTGTCCTTGACCACTTTGATCCTATGCTAGGATGTGTAGATAGAATTATTTGCATTGTCAAGTTAAATATGAAACCCATGCTAGGAAGTTTCCCTAGAATTGCATTACCTTGTTTCCTTGTAGCTTGGGTTGGGATTTATTTTGTCATGTCATTTATTTACATGCATATGCTTAGCCATGCTTAGAATGGGATACTTGGGATATGAGATCATCAGTTTATTTTACCATACTCTTGAATGAGATATTGTGAGTTATGTAGAGGTAGGGATCAAGGCAAGTTGGATGTTTTGGTTGTGTGCTGGGTGCACGAGACATGGGTTTATGTTTAGTACTTGCCTAGATCCTAAGGACCGGTTCATGGAGCATGTAACCTGGCTTTACAGTGCCAACCACATGCTGAGATGGGGCAGCTTGGCCAATTAATTAGGTGTATCCCCGGCGTAGTATGGGTGTGTTGGATGGTGCGGGGAGTAGGTGTCAGCTGGACTACCATATGAACCGCAAGGCTCAAGAGGGGGCCACTGCAGCGGGGTTGGAGCCTCTTGTATGCTGTTAGGGGTGAAACCTCAGTGGGCCCACGCTCGTCGGGAATCCCTTTGTAAAGGCTTCGTAGTGATCTCCTGGCTGCACACCTGGGAAGTGTGAATGTGGATCGTAGCCACTGGCATAATGGAGGTTCTTTTAGTCCACCCGGCAACGGGGGATGAAATCACTACATGTGGGTACAGTGGTACAAACTCTGCAGAGTCAAAACTGTCTTGACAGCCGTGCTCACGGTTAAGAGCGGCCTGGACTTATTCATGATTAGAGGATTGACGGTTTTGGAAGTTAAGCGGGGAGCTTAACATTGGTAATGATGTTATGGTTATTGGATTATGATGATGGGATGGGAGATTTGGACCATTTCACCTGTGTAGTAATATAGGTGCTTAATAAGCTAAGGTGATAGGTATTAATTGCGTAGTGCTTTAACCATGAGTTCAATCTCTCCTTGTTCTAGCCCTGCATGATATAATTTTTCCACACTTGCTGAGTACCATTGGTACTCAACCTTGCATATTTGTTGGTTTATATTGCTGCTCAGGTCAAGATAATGAGGTGGTGTATAATGACCAAGATTTTGGACCCGAGGAAGGTTTTTAGGTTCATGAAGACCCCCGGGCAACGCCTGTGATGGAGCCCAAAAGAATAATATTCCGCTGCTAGTTTATTTACTTGTGATGAACTTATTATTGTCCATCGAGACATTTACTATGTAAGACTTACTTATATTCGACACCTGGCTTGTAATAAATGATGCTTCACTATTTGTCATCGCATGTATGAGAAAATGATCCTGTCATACATGTGATATTCACTTGGTTGTTCTTCGGAAAAACCGGGTGTGACACAGCCACAATAATGAGGAAGACCCCGAATAGCCAGCTCAGTGATACGAGTCGTTTAGAGTCCTTTCCCTTTATTTCAGCAGGTTATCGAGTAGTCGAGTCAATACCTTAGTTATTTGTGTGTTAATGTTTGGTGTGTGACGTGAGTTGTGGAAGCCATGGGCATTTGTCCACAACCTCATCTTTAGGTTGCTTTGCTTTGATGTGTGAACCCCTATGAATTAAGAGTGCATTTATTTTCGCGTGAGACGTGGTTCCCAAAAGTCTACGTGGAACCTCAGAAAATGTTTAATATACTAAGGCCTCAAAAATTTAAGTTTAAACAAGCAATTTGGGATGTTAATACGTAATGCTTTAAGTTAACTTTTGGTTTATCATGATAGATGGCTGGAAGAGGAAACGGTCGTGGTGCCAACCCTACCACCAACAACGATGAGGCCGGCAACCCTCATCTTTCTGGAGGACAAGACAGGGGTGGTCGCCGTGAAGGAGCTGATCCTATCCACCAAATGCTTGAAAATCAGAATAAGCTCATCCAGAGTTTAACTCATGTGATGGCCAACTTGCACCAAGCCCCACCCCCACAAGCTGCACCACGCCAACCAAGGTTGAGTGAGTTTCTGGGGACTCAACCTCCAAAGTTTGCAAGTGCTGCTGAACCTCTGGAGGCAGACAACTGGCTAAAGACCATTGAGAGCAAGATGAGGATCATAAAATGCCAAGGGTATGAGATGGTGCTGTTTGCCTCTCACCAATTGCATGGACCTGCTGCTGATTGGTGGACCGCTTGCGTGGCAGCCCATCATGACCCCGAGAACATCACTTGGGAAGAGTTGAAGCGCAGTTTCCGCAACCATTACACACCAAGGGATGAACTCAAAAACAAGAGAAAGGAGTTCTTGGGACTGCAGCAAGGAAACATGACTGTGAGGGAATACCTCACTAAATTCACCAAACTATCCCGTTATGCACCACGGGACATCGAAACGGATGAGCAGAAACAAGACTGTTTTGTGGAAGGACTTACTATGGAAATGCAATGTGCAATGTCCTCTAACGAGTATGGAAACTTCCGAAAGATGGTAGACAGAGAATTTGTCGTGGAGAGGAAGCTGAAGGCCTTGGAGAATGAAAACCAGAGGAAGGCGGGATGGTCACACCATGCCTCAGGTAGCAACACACGCCCATGTCTGATGCAGCAACCCGCAGGGCAGACGAGCCGTGCTGTGGTACCCTACTCAGCACCCAGAGGGTACAACCCTAATTTCAGGCCTCCGTCAGCACCAGCACAGCCGCAACGTCAGTTTGTACAGCAGCCTCGCCCCACATATCAACCTCGACCAGCAGTACAAGGACCACCGAACCAACCCCAAGACAACAAAGGCCAGGCACCTAAAGTTGGGGTACAATGCTTCAACTGTGGTGAAGTGGGGCACTATGCCCATAAGTGCCCAAAGAAGAAGCCCATGCAGCCACAACAGCAGAATGTGATGCGAGGACGGATGAACCACGTGACCATGGAGGAAGCGCAAGAGGCACCTGACGTGGTGATTGGTAAGTTTCCTGCCAATTTACAAATTGCAACCCTGTTGTTCGATTCTGGTGCTACCCACTCGTTCATTGCTCAAGGGTTTGTTAAGAAGCATGATCTAGTAACAACACAAATGAACCATATGCTAGCAGTAAACTCTCCAGGGGGAGAAATAAGGACAAGCCAAGTGTGCCCCAAGGTGAATCTAGACATTAATGGGGTAGTATTTACGGCAAACCTCATAGTGATAGAGTCACAAGGCATAGATATTATTTTGGGTATGGATTGGTTGACCAAACATATGGGAATCATCCATTGTTCGACATGAACGGTGGAACTAACTCACCCTAGTGGCACAAGAGTGAAGTTCATAGCTTTACAAGAACCTAGGAGGGACCTTAAACTCAATCACGTTGAGGTGGAAGTGGAAGAGATCAGGATCATCAGGGAATATTCAAACGTTTTTCCGGAGGAGTTGCCAGGCATGCCCCCCGATTGTGAAGTGGAATTCGCGATTGAGCTAGTGCTTGGAACAACTCCAATATACAAGAGGCCTTATCGGATGGAATCCAAACAGCTGGAAGAGCTCAAGGAGCATATAAGGGAATTGACGGAGAAGGGGTATATTCGTCCTAGTTCCTCACCATGGTGAGCTCCAGTGATATTTGTGCCCAAGAAGGACGGAACCCAAAGGTTATGCGTAGACTACCGTGCTTTGAATGAAGTAACCATCAAGAACAAGTACCCATTACCCCGCATTGAAGACTTATTTGATCAGCTGAGGGGAGCTTGTGTGTTCTCAAAAATTGATCTCAGGTCGGGATACCACCAACTTAAGATAAGAGAAACCGATATTCCAAAGACAGCTTTCGTATCTCGGTACGGGCTGTATGAATACACCGTCAAGCCGTTCGGGCTAACTAATGCTTCATCATAGTTCATGTATCTCATGAACAAGGTATTCATGGGATATCTGGACAAATTTGTGGTGGTTTTCATTGATGACATTCTTGTCTTCTCCAAAGATGAAGAAGAACATGAGGGACATTTAAGGTTGGTGTTGCAAAAGCTGATAGAACACCAACTATATGCCATGTTGAGCAAGTGTGAGTTTTGGTTGAAGAGAGTTCCCTTCTTAGGACATATAATCTCGGAGGGAGGAATCTCCATAGATCCCACCAAGATCGAGGATGTGCAGAAGTGGAAGACCCCCGAAAATGTCGGGGAAGTTCGAAGCATCTTAGGATTGGCTGGGTATTATCGACGGTTTATCGAGGGTTTCTCCAAGATTTCGAGACCCCTCATAAAATTGTTAGAGAAGGGAATCACATTCACATGGACACCGCAGTGCGAGACGAGTTTTCAAGAATTGAAGAAAAGATTGACAACAGCCCAAGTGCTAGTTATGCCAGATATGCAGAAGAATTTTTTGGCATACTGCGATGCATCTGGAAACGGGTTGGGATGTGTTCTCATGCAAGAGGGGCATGTCGTGGCCTACGCGTCCTGGCAGCTCCGAAAACACGAGAAGAACTATCCTACACATGACCTAGAGCTAGCCGCAGTGGTACACACATTGAAGATCTAGCGGCATTACTTGATGGGGAAGAGGACACAGATATATACGGATCATAAGAGCTTAAAGTATATTTTCACACAGCCATATCTCAACCTCAGACAAAGGAGATGGTTATAGCTAATCAACGACTTTGATGTGGGCATCAACTATCATCCTGGGAAAGCGAACGTCATGGCTGATGCTTTAAGCCGGAAGGTGCAGGTCAATATGTTGAGCTTAAAGGACATGCCTACAGAATTGAAGGAAGAGATTGCAAAACTCAATCTATGTCTGGTGAATAGTGGTGAGGCCATCGCCATGGAAGTGGACTCCACATTAGAGCAAGACATACGCAACGGTCAGAAAAATGATGAGAATATACAAGAAATTAGAGAACTCATCAATAAAAATAAAGCCCCTGGGTTCAGAGAGGATGAACAAGGTACGGTGTGGCATGGGAAAAGAATCTGTGTGCCTGAGGTGAAGCAGATCCGTGAACTGATTTTGAAGGAGGCTCATGATTCCGACTACTCCATTCACCCTGGGAGTACGAAGATGTATCATGACCTCAAGAGCAGATATTGGTGGTATGGCATGAAGCGAGATGTCGCGGAACATGTTGCCCTATGTGACACATGTCAGTTGGTGAAAGCAGAACATCAACGACCCGCGGGACTATTGCAACCACTCAAAGTGCCTGAATGGAAATGGGAAGAAATCGGTATGGATTTCTGACACGACCCCACTGGTCCTGTCGAGCCAGGATCACGCTGAGGGGTGCTGCGTTGCACAACACCGTATAACACACGTCAAAGGTACAAAGCGGAAGCGGAAGCTTTATTACATAAACAAGTTTATTAACATGTTTACATCAAAATAAGTTTAGTCCACACTCGCGGGCGTAGACTAAGCATCAAGTGCACGTTCAGCCCTCGAACGTGTCCTTGCTAGCACACTCGCACACTAACTCTGCGGCGTGCACGACTCCCACTCGACGGGGTTCCCCTCCTGGGGTTCCGTCTCCTCTTCGGGAGTCCCTTCCTCATAGAACCCTGCAAAAGCTTCAAACACAAGCAGTGAGCACGAAGGCTCAGCAAGTCTGACCCGTCTCACCTAAACATGAAACTTCTATATGAGGGTGATGGGTTGCATGAGGTAAAAATCATTTGCAAGGACTCGCCTAATTAGTAGAACCTTACTTTCAAGTTTTAGCAGCAGGTTGTGGAGAACTTTACGCTAAGGCACATGAGAGAGCCGCAATCAAACAAGAAACGCATTTCTCTCATGTACTTTGCCCAAAGTTGAAAAGAACTTTAGTTAGCACTAAGCTACAACATATCATTAACAATCAATATCCAACTTTCAATCAGCAACATTTTAACATGTAACTAGCCTGTTCTTTCTACGTCACGGTACAGTGAACAAGTGGTACTCACTGACCGCGAGGGACGGCGATTATAATCGATTTACACCTGCAGGGTTACCCGAACAACCCGTCACGTACGCCCGTACTCGATGTTGCCTACAACAACCATCACGGACGCCGTACGCGACTACCTTTCACCCGTTAGCCAAATATTGAACCGGTCCCATCGTCCCGAGCAAGAGGTCCCTGCACGCGCATCTCTGTGCCGCCAGCTGATTTACACCTCGAGCTCTCAACCTACCCTCTGAACGACGGGCAATGCCTCAACACCCAGCTACCCGAGTTACATCAGTTTCCCGGTTCCCATATAGCCGGTAGGTCTTCGGTACTGTTCTAGCTTGTTCAACAGGCCCGCACACGGCTCGGTCCTCAATCGACACAAGCGGAGCTACAGCACACAGGCCCCAAAGTCCTGCTGCCCTTACTCTCCGCTCGGTCTCATTTTCTTGCCATGTGTATCATGTGCTATCTCTACCCGAGCAATGTGCCTCTAGCCTATTCTCGCGAGTAGTTCCAACTACTCGACTTGTACCGAATCCTACTCTATCCTAGCAATGCAGTGGCTAACGGGGTTTGCAATCCTAAACCCCAACCCATGGTTTTCTTGGCTATGCAGTGGGGTTTCCAAACAAGACTCTGATGCACAACATAAAGAAAACAAGTATGTGCTCAAAACAATAAAAATTTATAAAATGGTTAATGCAAACCGGGGCTTGCCTTGCTGCTCTTGGTCGTAGGCTAGCTGTTCCTCCGGAGTAACGAAGTCTAGGACTTCGGGTTCCTCCTCGACCTTAGCGACTACATGATAAGAACAATGTATGTATTAATTAAATGCTTTTGTATTAACTTTGAAGTTGTGAAGTCTATAACCTTTACTAGATAGACCTAATGACTGTGAAACTTTTACTGTGGCTTGGTTACAACCTAAACAGAGACTTGGTCAAGTTTTAGTTGCAGCAAAGCTCATTTGAGCCCTCCACAAATAATTATGTCCTTGACCTTAATTAAAGGCTTTTAGGGTGTTCTAGGTAGTTTCATGAAACAAACTATGACTTTCTGAAAACTAGATTTTCAGAGGGTTCTAATGGAATTGGTCTTACTTAATTTGGAAGTCTCTAACTAAAGATATGAGCTAAACAATTTCAGAGAAAATTCTGAAAATGTTTCTGAACATTTTCTATTTTCTCTGGAACAGTTTTACTAATCACACCATTAGGTGGACTAAATGAGCTCAAATGGATCTGAAATTTTTATGGTAGTTCAAGGATATTTTGGTGAACATCTCAGCAAAATTTCAGGATTTTCCTCCAAATGATTCTCCAGTTAAAATTCCTAACAGTTTAAACTTTAAGGAATTAATTCTGGAGAATTAAGGAATTTCATGAAGTGAAACTTGATTTTCTGGAAAGTACTCAGAGAGCTGAATCCAGCAAAATTTGGTTCACTCAATTTGGAGCTTTCTAGCCAAAGTTATAAGGATTTGAAGTTTGAAGGAAATCTGAAAATCGGGGAAAAGTTTAAACTCGCGCGTGGGCCCAGGGGACACGCGTCGCACGCCGAAGCGACAGCACACCGCGGCCCACAAGGCTTTTGCGCGCCAGCACACCCGATCCCGGCCGCAGCCGGATCCCGATTCAAAATATCGGCCGCTGACAGCTGGGGTCCACCCCCTTCTTCAACCTCGCGACACCCGCGCTCCGCCGCCGAGGGACCTCGCCGGAGAGCTCGCCGCCGGCTGCTGTACAGCTTCAAACTTCTTGATTCTGGCCGCCCCTGCCTACTTTTACTTGGGGAACATGATCCGAGGGTCAGCTGCTCATGACAACGGCCGGAGCATGGTCGGCGACGAGCCGCCATATCGGAACGACTTCGGCCATGTCGGCTGATGCTCCTAGTGCCTCAGCTACTTGGGAAACCGGTCGGGGAGCATCAGTGGACCTCAGAGAAGGTCGACATGAACTCGGGGCAGCTCGGGGAAGGCCCGAAATAGGTCCTCACCGTGCGCCCGATACCCCCCGTGCGTTCCGCCATTAGTAGACCTTGAATTACGCCGGGCACAGAAGTTCTCCGGCCCAGAGTTGTGAAGGCAACTTGTGCGTCACCGTGTCTAGTTCGTGTGGGAGTGGCCTGAGGCCCTCTAATCCTTTCTAGAGCACGAATTAAACAGAATCGTACCCGAGGGTCGTTCTGCACACAGAAAGGGGAAAAATGGAAATTCGCCGCCGGTGAGCAACCACTCGAGCTGTGGCTCGGGGATGAGCAGCACCGATCACTTGCGCGTCCAAGGGTGCCTTGGCTCGGGCGTGACAACGCCCAGGTTGGGCTGTCCACGAGAGCCCGAGGTGCGGCGGTTTCCAGTTCCGAGTTTGATCTTTCGGCACAGCCGATATCACTCGGTTTCAATCGATTTCTATCAATGGGAAGGATGGAGGATGGTTGCTAGTACCTTGCTGGGACCTTGGAATGGAAAGAGGGAGCTGCGATCGGCTTGATCAAGCAGGAACTCGAGCGGCGGCGATGGCAGTGGGAAAACAAGTCGTGTGCGTCGGCAGCTCGAGGAATGGCGACTGAAGCACACCGGGGAGGGAATAAATAGCCCGGCGGTCTGGTCTCCGGCTTGGGGCACGCAGCAGGAGCTGGCGCCGGCTGCCCCCTTCGGTGGCGCGCGCGCACAGCTGCCGGGAACCGACTGAACTGTGTTTCAGTCGGTTTGCTTTGAGGCTGAGGCTGACATGTGGGTCCCACTTCTCTTTTAACCTCTGAAATTTATTCCTAACAGCTGTGGTAAACAGTGAACCCTATTCTACCCTTGGCAATTCAAATTATTCACCCAAGAGCCATTTGAATTGATCAAAGTTCAAATGAGGTTTGGTTTGTATGAATTTCAGCACAAGTGCAGTTTGAAATTCAAATAAAGTTTGAATTTCTCTCCCTTAGCTCATGTCAAGATCAACTCCAAATGGAGTGAAAATTGGTGTGTGAGCTCACAAAAATGTGCTGAGCAAAAATATGCCTTCCACTTTCAAATTCAGTGGGTGAAAACAGTTTGAATTTGAATATGGTTTCAAACTGTCCCCTTCCTAACCATACCCAAAATGACCTCAAAAAGGTTTTGAATTTGGGTGGAACTTGGCATGGACATCCTTAGCAAAGTGTAGGAGTTTTTCATATGTCCAGCCCATCTATATCACATGTGGGAAGTACCACTTTTGCAATATGTGAGTTTGTTCCCTAATGAGCATGTTGATAATTGTTACTTGCTCTTTATTTGTGTTCATCATTCTTCCTCAAATGAGGTGTGTGGTGTGGTGATGAACACTGCAAATGAGTGTCAAAAACTGAGGCCCTTACATTCCTCCCCCCTTAAAAGAATCTCGTCCCGAGATTATAAGGTGAAATGAGAGAGAGGACAGTGGAAATTTTACCGAATATGCGATGTGAAAAAGTCGGGGTAGTTAGTGCGAAGGAATTCTTCGCTCTCCCATGTCGCTTCGTCCATGGAGTGATTACTCCATAGAACCTTGTAGAACCACAACGTACGGTTGCGTGTGGTTCGGGCCTTTTCATCAATAATCTGCACCGGTTCCTCCCGATAGGTGAGATCCGGTTGCAGTTCTTCAATGTCTTCCAGCTGAACGGTAGTTGATAGCTTGAGACACTTCCTCAGCTGGGAAATGTGAAAGACGTCGTGCACACCGGAAAGTGCTTCTGGTAATCTTAGCCGGTATGCCACCGATCCACATCTTTCGGTAATCTGGAATGGACCGATGAATCGGGGTGCTAACTTTCTTCTCACCCCAAATCTGTTTACGCCCTTCATTGGAGACACTCGTAGGTATACGTGATCTCCAACTTCGAATTGTAATGGGCGCCTCCTCCGGTCCGCATACTGTTTCTGTCGGGATTGAGCGGCTTTTAGGTTCGCTTGAATTAATCGAACCTTTTCTTCCGCGTTGTTGACAAGATCAATCCCGAAGGTAACCCTCTCGCCAGATTCACACCAGTTCAGTGGTGTGCGGCATCTCCTGCCGTATAGCGCCTCGTAGGGCGCCATCTTGATGCTGGCTTGGTACCCATTGTTGTACGAGAACTCGGCTAATGGCAAGTGATCATCCCAATTCTTGCCGTGGTCGATAGCGCAAGCTCGTAGCATGTCTTCTAGGATTTGATTTACCCGCTCCGTTTGCCCATCCGTCTGCGGGTGGTAGGCTGAACTACGGATCAGCTTCGTCCCCAAGGCAGCGTGTAGCTGCTCCCAAAAACGGGACACAAATAAAGTGCCCCGGTCCGATACGATAGTACGGGGTACGCCGTATAAGCATAGGATCCGTGAGATGTACAGTTCAGCGTACTTCTTGGCGTTGTAGTTGGTGTTGACCGGGATGAAATGGGCAACTTTGGTGAGCCGATCGACGATCACCCACACAGAATCATGTTTCTGTAAAGTGGTGGGTAAACCGACGACGAAATCCATGCTCACGTCCTCCCACTTCCAGGCAGGAATGCCCAGTGGTTGCAGCAGTCCCGGTTTCCGCATGTGGTCTGCCTTCACCCGTCGACATGTATCACACTCGGACACGTATTTTGCAGTCTCTCGCTTCATCCGTGTCCACCAAAACTTGCTTCTGAGTTCTTGATACATCTTGTTGCTGCCGGGGTGAATAGAAAACTTTGATAAGTGAGCCTCATCAAAGATTTTCTTCCGTAACTCCGGGTTTCGGGGTACGACGATCCGGTCCTTGAACCATAGGACGCCGTCTCCGTCCTTCCGGAAACATTTCAACTCCCCACTGTCTACACGTCTCCGCAAATGTGACATGCCCTTGTCATTCTTCTGGGCTGCCGCTATCTCTTCACGGATGGTGGGGATCAAAGCTAAGTTGTAGAGAGCTCCATGTGGAATCACATGTAGTGGTGGTTCGCTCTCTTCCAACGGTGTGATGGTCAGATTATTGACGTGTGACTTGCGGCTTAGCGCGTCTGCCACAACGTTTGCCTTGCCCGGATGATAATGGATCTCTATCTCGTAATCCTTTATCAGTTCCAACCATCTTCGTTGCCTCATGTTCAGCTCCTTCTGAGTGAAGATGTACTTGAGGCTTTTGTGGTCGGTATATAAATGTACGAGGTTACCGAGTAGGTAGTGCCTCCACATTTTCAGTGCAAGTACCACGGCAGCGAGCTCCAAATCGTGAGTTGGATAATTTTGCTCATGGTTCCTAAGCTGTCGTGATCCATACGCAACCACTCTTCGGTCTTGCATCAGCACACATCCGAGCCCAATGCCGGATGCATCGCAGTACACATCGAACGGTTTTGTTGTGTCTGGCTGCGCCAAAACCGGTGCTGATGTTAGGTGCTTGACTAAAGCCTTGAATGCTGCTTCACATGCTGGACTCCAAACATATTTGGTAGCCTTCTTTAGCAGCTCTGTCATTGGCTTGGCAATCTTCGAGAAGTTCGGAATGAACCTCCGATAATATCCCGCGAGTCCGAGGAAACTCCGTACCTCATGAACAGTTCTCGGGGATTTCCAATTCAGCACTTGCGTGATTTTGCTCGGGTCCACAGCGATACCCTCCGCCGAGATGATATGCCCGAGGAAAGGCACTTGCGATATCCAAAACTCGCATTTGCTGAACTTTGCGTATAACTTGTGATCCCGCAGCCGTTGCAAGACTATACGCAGATGTTTCTTGTGATCTTCCTCCGACTTGGAATATACCAGGATGTCGTCGATGAAGACCACGACAAACTTGTCCAGCTCCGGCATGAACACCGAGTTCATTAAGTACATGAAGTGAGCTGGAGCATTGGTGAGGCCGAAGGACATGACCAGGTACTCATAAAGTCCGTACCTTGTCGAAAAAGCTGTCTTTGGAATGTCCTCAGCCCTGATCTTAATCTGATGGTACCCGGATCTTAAATCCATCTTGGAAAAGACCTTTGCTTCGACCAACTGATCAAACAACATGTCGATCCGTGGCAACGGGTACTTGTTCTTGATGGTTACGGCATTTAATGGACGGTAGTCCACGCAAAGCCGCAACGTTTCATCCTTCTTTTTGACAAATAATGCCGAACAGCCCCATGGCGAGGAGCTCGGCCTAATAAAACCCTTCTCCAGAAGGTCCGTGAGCTGAGTCTTCAGTTCAGCCAACTCCTTGGGCGCCATCTTGTACGGCCTTCGGGATATTGGCATGGTTCCCGGTGCAAGTTCAATCTTGAACTCCACCTCTCTATCGGGTGGCATCCCCGGCAAATCATCCGGGAATACATCAGGGAACTCTCGGACCACTGGAATGTCTTCCAATCTGATGGTTGTGGCTTGATAGACACTTGGAAGTTTTATTTCTGGACTGTCCAGAAATAATGAGTGAGAACCGTGCACTCCTGAGTTTAAGTGCACGACTCGGAGGACGGTGTCTAAAACAGCGCCGTGGCGGGTTAACCACGACATCCCTAGGATGACATCGACCTTCTGTCCCTCTAAGATAATGAGAGACGTGGGGTACACTCTACCCGCTAAGCATAATGGTGCTTTGGAGACCATTACGCTTGCTGAAATCTTCCCACCCGGTGAACAAATTAAATATGGACTATCGGTGGGTAGTATTGGCAAGCTGTGTTTAGCAATGAAAGCTTGGCTAATAAAATTATGCGTGGCGCCTGAATCAAATAGTATTATAGCGGGATGCTGGTGGAGTTGGAACATACCCGCAAGGATTGGCTCGCCCTCCGGCACGTCCTCAATGGCAAGCTGGTGGACAGTGCCGGGCCTAGGGTTTGCCCGCCGCGCATTAGTAGGGTTCCGGGGTTGATTCCTCCCCGGAAACTGTGGTACCACTCCGCCGCCTTGCCTCTCCGGGCAACTGCTCGCGAAGTGTCCTGGACGACCACACTTGTAACATGTGGCCGTTGCTGGTGGAGTACTTGGTGGACGAAA
This sequence comes from Neostapfia colusana, assembly GCA_030760725.1. Taxonomy (NCBI): domain Eukaryota; kingdom Viridiplantae; phylum Streptophyta; class Magnoliopsida; order Poales; family Poaceae; genus Neostapfia; species Neostapfia colusana. The sequence continues at coordinate 28,335,574 of JASWHV010000005.1, read as the reverse complement.
GCCCGGCATGCGTTGCGGAGGTGCAAACGCACGCGGCATCGCCCGCTGCTGCTGCTGTTGTTGCGGTGGTGCTGGCAGTGCCGGCCGGAATGCCGGTGAAGAATACGGCCGACCGCGGAACGGCATCGACCGCTGTGGTGGCTGCCAGCGCGGACCTGATGGTGGGCGATTCACCATCCGAAACTTCTGAGAAGGACCGCCTCCTTCTCCGCTGCTCTGCGGCGCGCTTCGCTTTCGCTCTGCCGCCGCCAACTCCTTGCCGGAGTCTTCCTGAACAATCGCAGCATCAATTATGTCGTTGAGGCTGCCGCGATTGAACATCGCCAGCTTGTCCTTCAGGAGCGGGTTAAGCCCCTGGTAAAAGTGGTCCCGCCGCTTCTCGTCCGTATCTGCGTGATACGACGCGTAGAGTGCGAGATCGTTGAACGCTCTGGAGTACTCCAGCGCGTTCCGGCTCCCTTGTTGCAGGTGTAGGAATTCCTGCGTCTTCCTCTTCATCAAACCGGGCGGTATATGATAGGCCCGAAAGGCCGTCCGAAACTCCGCCCAGGTCATCACTCGGTCGGTGGGTTGTGAAGCACAAAAGTTGGCCCACCACGCGCTCGCGGATCCTTGGAGCTGCTGGACCGCGAACTGAGTCTTGCGCTGCTCGCTGATTTGGAGCAGCCCGAACTTCATCTCTATGGCGCGGAGCCAGTTGTCCGCGTCAAGTGGTTCATCCGCCCTTGAGAATACAGGGGGATGAGTCGCCAGGAAGTCGGAGTAGGAGCTCTGTTGGCGCTCCTCACGATCTTGACGTCTCTCTGGGCGAGACGTATTCGCAATTAACGTTTGCAGCAGCTCTGTATGCTGCTGATGTGAACCCGCCATTGCCGCGACGATGTCGGCCAATGTAACCGTTGGCAGTGGCGGTGGCGGTGTTTGCTGTTGCTGTTGCTGCTGCTGTCCCGAGGAGTCCTCGGGAGGCGGTTGGGAGGTCTCTCCCCCTTGGCTAGTACCTCCAACATCAGGGTTGGCACGAGTACGCGTCATTCTGAAATTCAACACAGCAGCAATTAGCACATGTCTTACTCAAAATTCCATAAACAGCAGTAAGTATTGAAGCGACGCATGACTAACTTGCACAACATTCACATATATTGATAAAGCATAAACTTTATACAAGATACATTATTCTCGGACCTCCGAGAAGTCGTGCTCATGCCGTCACTACCTATACATACGCTACTGTCTACACGACATGTCACCGATTACAAAAGTTGGGTTACGCTACCCTAGCTGCCCTACTTGGCAACCGTAACCCCCTACTCGGAGTAGAACTCGACCTCCTGTGGGTCGTCCTCCTCCGGTACCTCTGCTGGTGGCTCGGGGTCTACCACCTCTTCTCCCATTCCAGGTTCTCCCATGGCTGGAAGACCCAAGACTACCGGTACGCCCAATACCGGGGGCACGAGGTCCTGCAATGCATGCACCTCGTCCATAGCCTGGTTGTAGTCCTCTTCCCAGCCTTGTCCTTCCTCAATAGCGTCGTCCCGCTCTTGAGCAAGGTCCTCATTCTGCTGGGTTAGGGTCTGCACCAGCTCTTGCAACGCCGCAATGTCAATACGGCTCTTCTTCTTTGCCTTCTTCAGACGACGCAACTGATTGTGTTGTTCATTCAGTCGCTTGATCGTCGGAAGGAGCACATTGCGGAGTGCACTGTGAGCACTCTCAAAATGATCTCCACGGCTTGTGCTCTCTTTGAGCTTGGTGGCGAGATGCTCCGTATGAACAGCTTGGCTGTCCATCACAGCGTTTCCCGCCCTCATTTGGAGGCTGAGATTTGCCTCCGCGGGGTTGTACCTTGGGCAACTCGGGTTTGTTGCCTCTAGGTACCTCTCTTCCCACACATGCTGAGCTCGTCCCTCCACCGGAACGAGTGCGTATGGAGTTCCCTCCATAGCCTGTACGTGTAGTTGGCAGAAACGTGACATAGTGTCACGGGCTGCCACTTGCCACATCCCTTCCGGTTGTCTTCCTCTCACCGTGACGGTGAATGGCACCCAACCGGGTGGCGTAGGCCCTGCAGGAACCTCGACATGGATCGTCCACGTCTTGTTCCCCTCTTCGCCTTCTTCCTTGGCGAAGTATTGCGGCATCTGGTTGTACCCGAAATATTGGAGCATTAGCCACAATGCTCCCGGGTAGCCGCTACGGTCAGAGCAGTGGGAAACTACCCACCCGTTCTCCAACCGTTTATCTGCTGCCATCTGTAAAAATATATTTGAGAAATGTCAAATATTTATTTAAACAGTAAACCATTGAGTTATAACATAAGATATGTCATTGAACCCTTAACACTTGGAAACATAGTTCAAATTTTTAAACAAATTTGACTGCTGATCTGCTGTTCCCATGACAGCCCTGACCAGTTTCCATATTAATCTGATTTAGGCCAGGTTAAAAGCAAAACCAGTCCTGGAGCTCAACATCAAAGTTAAAGTTAACTTCAATAGCTTTCCAGAAAGTATTTGGTTGGCCTAAGATCTGCTCCGGTTCAAAAGTTATGAGATGTCAAAGTTAACAGAATTTCTGGAAATAATTGGACAGCACCTCCCTGCCTTAGGTACTGATTTGATCCAAGAATCCCAGTTAATTCTGTTCCTAATCTGACAAAACTTTCTGTTACAAAGTTGTAACCCATCTCATAATCTTTCCAGAACTACCTTATTTTCTATTTTTGGATTTTTATGCAGGAAGTTATGCTTAATTTACAGAGAGTCTACAGAGAGTCTTTGCTCCGTCCTGTTTTCTGGACAGTTTCAACTCTACTGCATTTTTCGAGTGGTTAAGGGATGAAACACCTCTGGAACTCAACAGAAAAGTTGTAAAGCTCCTCCAAAGCTTTCCAGAAATGTATCATACGACCCCAACCTCGAAAGAACTCAACCTCTAACCTCTGATTAACTTCAGCCTTGATTTAGCTGAAAACAGAGTGCTCTGTCCTTAACATCCTATAAGTTGAAAACTTATTAACTTTGAATATCCTGTTCAAGGGAAGGAGTTACATCAAGTTTTACTACTTTGGATCAAAACCTTCAAGTTTTTAAATGAAGTTGTTCATTTAGTTGGGTGTGACGTCGAGGCGTCACCAGATTATGTCGGTACTACGTCCTCACAAAGGAAAAACCTATACCGGATTTAGCCGGCTTCGTTAGTTCAGTGGCACTACTCGTCACTCGCACACGGATGCTACACGTCTACCGTTTCGTGGTAAGGCTACCTGCAGAAACTCAAACAATCATCAGACTCGGCTGCACACCGAGCCCGGAATCCATACAGTTTGTACACCCGGCCGTCATCACTCGCCCGGATGTTCTCAAGCCAAACACGCCTTGAGTTACGTGTTCACGTTTCAGACCACGTGACGGGGTCTCCCATGTTGCACCACGCACGCCAGGGACATACGTTGCTCGAATACCCCAAACGACATGAAGAGTCGTAGAGGATATCAAAGCGGGTCGGGTTACCTGCCACCCGTGGGGCTCCACCCTTCAGCTTGTGCGCACTGGTGGACAGCGCTTACGTGCACCCCCCAAGACATGAACGTCCCGAGATGCACGATTTTCCGACATAACAAATAGGTTACTAAGCCACTTTCTATATACTAATTACATCCTTATACGGGCTACTAACTCGTTCCTCACTGGATTTTTGAAAAAGAAGACCTTTGTACTGTGTTAAACCTCAAGCGAGCTCTGATACCACGCTGACACGACCCCACTGGTCCTGTCGAGCCAGGATCACGCTGAGGGGTGCTGCGTTGCACAACACCGTATAACACACGTCAAAGGTACAAAGCGGAAGCGGAAGCTTTATTACATAAACAAGTTTATTAACATGTTTACATCAAAATAAGTTTAGTCCACACTCGCGGGCGTAGACTAAGCATCAAGTGCACGTTCAGCCCTCGAACGTGTCCTTGCTAGCACACTCGCACACTAACTCTGCGGCGTGCACGACTCCCACTCGACGGGGTTCCCCTCCTGGGGTTCCGTCTCCTCTTCGGGAGTCCCTTCCTCATAGAACCCTGCAAAAGCTTCAAACACAAGCAGTGAGCACGAAGGCTCAGCAAGTCTGACCCGTCTCACCTAAACATGAAACTTCTATATGAGGGTGATGGGTTGCATGAGGTAAAAATCATTTGCAAGGACTCGCCTAATTAGTAGAACCTTACTTTCAAGTTTTAGCAGCAGGTTGTGGAGAACTTTACGCTAAGGCACATGAGAGAGCCGCAATCAAACAAGAAACGCATTTCTCTCATGTACTTTGCCCAAAGTTGAAAAGAACTTTAGTTAGCACTAAGCTACAACATATCATTAACAATCAATATCCAACTTTCAATCAGCAACATTTTAACATGTAACTAGCCTGTTCTTTCTACGTCACGGTACAGTGAACAAGTGGTACTCACTGACCGCGAGGGACGGCGATTATAATCGATTTACACCTGCAGGGTTACCCGAACAACCCGTCACGTACGCCCGTACTCGATGTTGCCTACAACAACCATCACGGACGCCGTACGCGACTACCTTTCACCCGTTAGCCAAATATTGAACCGGTCCCATCGTCCCGAGCAAGAGGTCCCTGCACGCGCATCTCTGTGCCGCCAGCTGATTTACACCTCGAGCTCTCAACCTACCCTCTGAACGACGGGCAATGCCTCAACACCCAGCTACCCGAGTTACATCAGTTTCCCGGTTCCCATATAGCCGGTAGGTCTTCGGTACTGTTCTAGCTTGTTCAACAGGCCCGCACACGGCTCGGTCCTCAATCGACACAAGCGGAGCTACAGCACACAGGCCCCAAAGTCCTGCTGCCCTTACTCTCCGCTCGGTCTCATTTTCTTGCCATGTGTATCATGTGCTATCTCTACCCGAGCAATGTGCCTCTAGCCTATTCTCGCGAGTAGTTCCAACTACTCGACTTGTACCGAATCCTACTCTATCCTAGCAATGCAGTGGCTAACGGGGTTTGCAATCCTAAACCCCAACCCATGGTTTTCTTGGCTATGCAGTGGGGTTTCCAAACAAGACTCTGATGCACAACATAAAGAAAACAAGTATGTGCTCAAAACAATAAAAATTTATAAAATGGTTAATGCAAACCGGGGCTTGCCTTGCTGCTCTTGGTCGTAGGCTAGCTGTTCCTCCGGAGTAACGAAGTCTAGGACTTCGGGTTCCTCCTCGACCTTAGCGACTACATGATAAGAACAATGTATGTATTAATTAAATGCTTTTGTATTAACTTTGAAGTTGTGAAGTCTATAACCTTTACTAGATAGACCTAATGACTGTGAAACTTTTACTGTGGCTTGGTTACAACCTAAACAGAGACTTGGTCAAGTTTTAGTTGCAGCAAAGCTCATTTGAGCCCTCCACAAATAATTATGTCCTTGACCTTAATTAAAGGCTTTTAGGGTGTTCTAGGTAGTTTCATGAAACAAACTATGACTTTCTGAAAACTAGATTTTCAGAGGGTTCTAATGGAATTGGTCTTACTTAATTTGGAAGTCTCTAACTAAAGATATGAGCTAAACAATTTCAGAGAAAATTCTGAAAATGTTTCTGAACATTTTCTATTTTCTCTGGAACAGTTTTACTAATCACACCATTAGGTGGACTAAATGAGCTCAAATGGATCTGAAATTTTTATGGTAGTTCAAGGATATTTTGGTGAACATCTCAACAAAATTTCAGGATTTTCCTCCAAATGATTCTCCAGTTAAAATTCCTAACAGTTTAAACTTTAAGGAATTAATTCTGGAGAATTAAGGAATTTCATGAAGTGAAACTTGATTTTCTGGAAAGTACTCAGAGAGCTGAATCCAGCAAAATTTGGTTCACTCAATTTGGAGCTTTCTAGCCAAAGTTATAAGGATTTGAAGTTTGAAGGAAATCTGAAAATCGGGGAAAAGTTTAAACTCGCGCGTGGGCCCAGGGGACACGCGTCGCACGCCGAAGCGACAGCACACCGCGGCCCACAAGGCTTTTGCGCGCCAGCACACCCGATCCCGGCCGCAGCCGGATCCCGATTCAAAATATCGGCCGCTGACAGCTGGGGTCCACCCCCTTCTTCAACCTCGCGACACCCGCGCTCCGCCGCCGAGGGACCTCGCCGGAGAGCTCGCCGCCGGCTGCTGTACCGCTTCAAACTTCTTGATTCTGGCCGCCCCTGCCTACTTTTACTTGGGGAACATGATCCGAGGGTCAGCTGCTCATGACAACGGCCGGAGCATGGTCGGCGACGAGCCGCCATATCGGAACGACTTCGGCCATGTCGGCTGATGCTCCTAGTGCCTCAGCTACTTGGGAAACCGGTCGGGGAGCATCAGTGGACCTCAGAGAAGGTCGACATGAACTCGGGGCAGCTCGGGGAAGGCCCGAAATAGGTCCTCACCGTGCGCCCGATACCCCCCGTGCGTTCCGCCATTAGTAGACCTTGAATTACGCCGGGCACAGAAGTTCTCCGGCCCAGAGTTGTGAAGGCAACGTGTGCGTCACCGTGTCTAGTTCGTGTGGGAGTGGCCTGAGGCCCTCTAATCCTTTCTAGAGCACGAATTAAACAGAATCGTACCCGAGGGTCGTTCTGCACACAGAAAGGGGAAAAATGGAAATTCGCCGCCGGTGAGCAACCACTCGAGCTGTGGCTCGGGGATGAGCAGCACCGATCACTTGCGCGTCCAAGGGTGCCTTGGCTCGGGCGTGACAACGCCCAGGTTGGGCTGTCCACGAGAGCCCGAGGTGCGGCGGTTTCCAGTTCCGAGTTTGATCTTTCGGCACAGCCGATATCACTCGGTTTCAATCGATTTCTATCAATGGGAAGGATGGAGGATGGTTGCTAGTACCTTGCTGGGACCTTGGAATGGAAAGAGGGAGCTGCGATCGGCTTGATCAAGCAGGAACTCGAGCGGCGGCGATGGCAGTGGGAAAACAAGTCGTGTGCGTCGGCAGCTCGAGGAATGGCGACTGAAGCACACCGGGGAGGGAATAAATAGCCCGGCGGTCTGGTCTCCGGCTTGGGGCACGCAGCAGGAGCTGGCGCCGGCTGCCCCCTTCGGTGGCGCGCGCGCACAGCTGCCGGGAACCGACTGAACTGTGTTTCAGTCGGTTTGCTTTGAGGCTGAGGCTGACATGTGGGTCCCACTTCTCTTTTAACCTCTGAAATTTATTCCTAACAGCTGTGGTAAACAGTGAACCCTATTCTACCCTTGGCAATTCAAATTATTCACCCAAGAGCCATTTGAATTGATCAAAGTTCAAATGAGGTTTGGTTTGTATGAATTTCAGCACAAGTGCAGTTTGAAATTCAAATAAAGTTTGAATTTCTCTCCCTTAGCTCATGTCAAGATCAACTCCAAATGGAGTGAAAATTGGTGTGTGAGCTCACAAAAATGTGCTGAGCAAAAATATGCCTTCCACTTTCAAATTCAGTGGGTGAAAACAGTTTGAATTTGAATATGGTTTCAAACTGTCCCCTTCCTAACCATACCCAAAATGACCTCAAAAAGGTTTTGAATTTGGGTGGAACTTGGCATGGACATCCTTAGCAAAGTGTAGGAGTTTTTCATATGTCCAGCCCATCTATATCACATGTGGGAAGTACCACTTTTGCAATATGTGAGTTTGTTCCCTAATGAGCATGTTGATAATTGTTACTTGCTCTTTATTTGTGTTCATCATTCTTCCTCAAATGAGGTGTGTGGTGTGGTGATGAACACTGCAAATGAGTGTCAAAAACTGAGGCCCTTACAATTTCATAGTGGGACTACCCAGGACCCGATCAAGATATGATTCGATATGGGTCATCGTCGACAGACTAACCAAGGTAGCTCATTTCATCGCCGTGAAAGAAAGCTACAGCGGATCCAAATTGGCGGAATTGTACATGTCAAGGATCGTGTGTTTCCATGGAGTGCCAAAGAAGATAGTGTCGGATCGAGGGACACAATTCACCTAAAGGTTCTGGCAGAAGTTACATGAAACCATGAGGACTCATCTGAGTTCTAGTTCTGCATATCACCCCCGAACTGATGGGCAGACGGAAAGAACCAATCAGATTCTTGAGGATATGCTAAGAGCGTGTGCGCTCAAGTACAATAGGAGTTGGGATAAGAACTTACCGTATGCGGAGTTCTCCTATAACAACAGCTATCAGGCTAGTATGAAGATGTCACCATTTGAGGCTTTGTATGGGAGAAAGTGCAGAACTCCACTATTTTGGAATCAAACAGGGGAAAGTAAAGTGTTTGGGCCCGAGGTACTACAAGAAGCCGAGGCGAAAGTGAGGGAAATCCGCAACAACTTGAGGATAGCACAGACACGACAAAAGAGCTATGCCGATGTACGGAGAAGAGAGCTCGTTTTCAACGTGGGGGACTATGTTTATCTCAAGGTGTCCCCTATCCGAGGACTTCGTTGATTCAAGGTGAAAGGGAAGTTATCACCTCGATACATCGGACCCTTTCAGATTCTGGAGAGGAAAGGGAAGTGGCATATCAACTAGAACTACCGCCTCGCCTATCGGATGTGCACGATGTATTCCATGTGTCACAGCTCAAGAAATGTCTAAGGACGCCTGAGGAGATGTTACCCATGAATGAGGTAGACGTACGAGAGGATCTTTCTTATGCTGAGCAACCGGTCAATATTTTGGAGACAGTGGAACGCCTCGCAAGAAATAAAAGAATCCGGATGTGCAAGGTGCAGTGGAAGCATCACTCGGAAGCGGAAGCCACATGGGAGCGAGAAGACGAGCTTAAGGCACAGTTTCCGGAATTGTTTTCCTAGAACCACCAATCTCGAGGGCGAGATTTCTTTTAAGGGGGGTACAGCTGTAACACCCCAAAACCTGCTAAATAGGGGAATTTAAAAATTTTTTGGACGTATTTCATGTGGTGCAGAAATTGAAATTTAAACTGGAATTCAAATTCACATCAAAACAGAAAAAGAAAAAGAAAACCGCAACCGGCCAGTGTGCTGAAACCTACCAGCCGGCCCAATACCCCCGCGCCAGCCCAAACCCGCGCCCCTCTATCTCCCTCTCACTGACACGCGGGGACCGCGTGTCATCCCTCTCCTCCCGCGCGCCCCAACCGACCCCGGCTCTCTCGCACCCGAATCAAAACCGACCTCCGGAAACCCGCGCCCGCAGCCCGATCTTCGGCCCCGGACGCTGCTACTTATCCAAACCAATGCTCCGCCTCCTCTCCTCATGCAATTCATGCAAGGAAACTCGCCGAATTCCCCAGCGCCGCCCCACCTTTCTCTCTGGTGAGAACCGAAGCTTCAATCGTCATTTTCCTTCAATCCTTGCTCGGACTTCCTGATCTAACGCGCAGATCATGTTGCACCGCCTCCAGGGAGTAACGCAGGTGAAGAAAACCAGGTGTTTTGCACTCTAGACGCAGCTCCGGCGAGCACCACCGCGTTTTCATCTCGGACCTCGCCACCGACCACCTTCCAGGGTCTCCGAGCTCAAGAAAAACCCCGAGGTGAGATCCCCGACCTCCCCTCTACCGTTCTATGCCAAGAAATCCAAGTTTTAGGTTGTATATACGAGAACCCGAAGATCTCCGGCGAGATCGCCGCCTCCCGCCGCGCGCCGCCGGGCAGCGCCGCCCGCGCACGGCCAGGGCGATGTGGCCCCCTGAGGCCCGTCCATTTTAAATCGTGCGGTTCCTATTAGATCTAACCCGTACCGCTTCGCGTTATAATCTCAGCCGTTTGTTTTAAATCGGACAGTCCATGTCGTCCCTGCATTATAAAGTCTGGGATTTTTACACGCTACCCCCTGGGGATCTCGGAAAACACGAGCTAGCCCCGGAAACATCTGATCTAGCCCCTGAACCTTCTGTAATTCATGTAAATTCATTTAAAAATCAGTTTTAACCCCTGGACTTAATAAAAATTAGGAAAACCTCTCTGTTATGTGTAGTTAGACCCCTGGAAATTTAGGAAATAGTAAATTAAACCCTGCAGTAAGGTGGATTTACCCTTTTGACCCTATAGGATATTAAATTCAGAAATTTGAATATGTGACTAGGATTCAAATTTAAAAGGTAGGGCAAACCCATGTGCAAATTCAAGTTTAAACTCTCTAGCACTTGGAAAACTTTAGAATGAGTTAAAAATAGATTTTTAGGCTGAAATGAAATCTGCCTAAGTGTTGCTCAATTTTATTTTCTCTAGAGACACATTTTAGGCTAGGAAATAATTCTAAAAACTAGTAAAATAAATTTAATTTGTTCCACATCAGAGAGGAAGTTCAAGAATATATTATTGAACATTTTAGATCAGAACATATTGTAGGATCGAAGAGCACGTGAAAAGCTACCAGAGGGGGGTGAATGGTAGATTAAAACTTTTCGCAGCGGAAACAACAAAAACCCCTCAGCAAAAATCAATCGGTTAAAGAAACCGTGTGTGCAATTGTTTTCAAACATGTTCAACCGTGACAAATCAAGTAGAGAGGTATAGAATCAAGTCACGGATCTAATGCAACAAGAATCACTTGAAAACACGAAGTAAAACTTGAGATACGATCAAAACATTAAACGAAGATCAATCTGTTCTACCCGATATAAAACAGATCTGCAACGCTGGAAAGAAACTCGTGTATCTCAAAAACTACAGATTCGAAACTCGTGAAAATTTCACAGATGATAGATAATTGAGTTGTGAAGACAACCCAAAAAGAATCACGTCAATCGGATCTGTAAAACTCGAGTTATGAACGAAACACCGAAGCAACGTCGGTCTGTCCAGAAACTCGGCGAGAAAGACTTAACGAAAAACAAGTCGGACGAACAAGGCACAAAAGCTCCTCGAAACTATGAACTTTATTCAATAGAAACACAAGAGGAACAGCCCAAAGTTCTCTACCCACGAGAGCTCTGGCCTCCCTTTCTTTTATAGCCAGCCCTCAGGCTAAACAATCCAATCTAGGACTCCTACTCCTAATTGGACTCGTATCCTAACTTACCATAACTGCTAAGGACTCTCCTATTCGCAGATAGAAGCAATCGTGAGACTTCCAAACACCATAGGAACGTCCTAAACATTACTAAAACAACTCAACTTCGTGCCTAGCACAAAATCCTATCATAACCAACTCAAATCTTCCATATCTGAGCCATATCCGACTCAGCCTCAGCCTGAGTACGCAATCCAGCCGGTTGGACCTTTCCGACCAATTCTTTACGTGCACTTCTCTTCATCACGCCATGGAACAATGATTCCACGTCCATGCACTCCTTGCACACGTGCAAACACCTTCCAACGACGTACATGCAACCTTCATATGCACTGCCCTTGATCCAAACATGCTGCGCGACCTCCCGATCAACTCAACCACAGCTCCTCCCGAACTTGGTTGTTGGAACCTCATCTCCTCGCTGAGACTAGTCCAAGGATCCCGTCACCAGCCATGTCTTGAACTCAAGCAACACCTGCACATGAATAAACAACCAATTCTTCCGAGCACAAGTCCTCGACTTGACTCATGTTAGTTCGAAAACCACAACACCTTACATGAGCATGTCACATAAGCATGTTGCAAACCATATCAAATGATAACAGCCATAACCACTAAAACACACCAAAAACTTAGCAAATTAATACTAATGAAACCTTCCCATAAAGCAAGTTTAAAACATTGCGAGTTAAAAGCAAAAACAAGACGCTGCAGTTCTACGAGTTGAACTTCACGGGAGCTCCCTAAAAACAAGCTCCGGACCTCACAGAAGCTCTCCGGACCTTGCAGGAGCTCTCCGGACCTTGCGTCGGACCTTGCCAACACTTGGCGGACCTAACAAAGAACGTGTCGGACCATGCCACAGAAGAATGTTTTGGCAATATTCAAAACTTTGAATGTTAATGCTAACTTTTATCCTAATTGCCAATGTATTCAGCACACAAAGGTCTCACAATCTCCCCCTTGATGAATGCATTGGCAACACCAATTAAAATCCGAACATTGGCTTATGAAAAGTTTTGAAAAGCTTTGAAAACTCATTTCTCCCCCTTTATTAATTTCTCCCCATTTTTTAAATTCAGAGAAGGAAGAAAGTGTATAACATATGCAAAGTGTAAAAAAAATCTCTCCTTATACATATTTCTCCCCCTTTGACAATGTATTCAGCAAGGTTCAAAAGAGAAATTTTTAAATGTTATGAGCATATTATAACATATACATACAAAACAAAGCTCATCCAAGTCATACTATCAGGTTACTTACACTATCACATCAATGAGATACATAAAGTAGTGTAAGCCATGCTAGAGATCAAATGTATTTTTCAGTTTAAGCAAGTCATGATCTCCCTTACTCAACTATTTCAAAACCTGAAAACATGACACTTGTTACTGCATTTTTATTATTCATAATCATTTAAGGCACAAAGTTGATCATATGATATTTGCAAGAGATTATATGCCGCATCAGCCTTATTCTAACCAACCAAGCCAAGCCTATGTCATTTGACAATCAGAAGTTTAAGGACATGGTTTTAGTCATACACAATTCCTTCCAAGTTCATATCTTAGTGCAATGATAAGCAATCTCAAAAGAAGAAGTGCGATGCATGCATATTCTCTTGATCTTTTCTCAAATTTTTATTTGAAAACTCAACATGTGAGCTGATACTTGATTAATTTTTTATGATTAAAAGCACTTGCGAGCACGCAACAAGTTCAAAACAGCAAGAAAGTTCGATCATGACCAGATTTAGTGTAAGTAATTATTCCAATTACTAGTCATGGAAAAAACTACAAAATGTATAACATGAGTAATGTAGTAAGAACTTTCAGCCTGTAAAAGGAATCACAAAGTCATATATGTATGAAATACTATGCTCATATTATTTTAGTTTCAGATTCACACATAGACTTTCAAAGTTTCAAATACTCCCCCTCAATTTAAGCCATGAGGATGCATAACCCCTATTTCACTACGAATGAAACAAAAACGAGTGAAATCCAAAGGTTTTGTAAAAATATCAGCCAATTGTTGTTTGGTATAGACATGGTGAAGCACAATGTTTCCTTTTTCAACATTATCATGAAGAAAGTGATACCTAATGCCAATGTGCTTAGTTCTAGAGTGTTTCACGGGGTTTTTAGCAATACAAATTGCACTAGTGTTATCACAAAACAGTGGAACACTATCTAAATCAACCCCATAGTCCTTAAGTGTTTGAATAATTCAAAGAATTTGTGAGCAAGCGCTAGCCGCAGCTACATATTCAGATTCGGCCGTGGATTGTGCAACTGAACTTTGTTTTCTAGAGGACCAAGCAACAAGTGAATTACCAAGAAAATGACAAGCACCCGAAGTACTTTTCCTATCAATCCTACAACTCCCAAAATCAGCATCCGAAAAAGCTTTCAAAGAAACAGTTGAGGAAGAAGGAAGAAAAATGCCAAATTCTTGAGTTCCATGTGGGTACCTGAGAATCCTTTTGATGGCTTGGCGATGTGAAGCACGTGGAGAAGATTGAAAACATGCACAAAGACATACGCAGAATTGTATGTCCGGTCTTGACGCCGTGTGATACAAAAGTGATCCAATCATACTTCTGTATTCTTTTTTATCGACCGGGTCACCATCTTCGTCAAGTTCAAGTGTTGTTGCTGTTCCCATTGGTGTATGAAGAGGCTTGCATTTGTCCATGTTGAAGCGCTTAAGAAGGTCCTTTCTATACTTAGTTTGATGCACAAAAGTTCCTTCTTTTGTTTGCTTGATTTGCAGCCCCAAAAAGTATGTGAGTTCTCCCATCATACTCATCTCAAATTCTGAACTCATCATAGCTGAAAACTTGGACACGAGATCATGAGAAGCACAACCAAAGATAATATCGTCCACATACACTTGAACGAATAATGAGTCATTGCCATGCTTAAGTACAAAAAGAGTTTTATCAACCATGCCCATGGTAAACCCTTTTCAAGAAAGAATGTTTTTAACCTATCATACCATGCTCTAGGGGCTTGTTTTAGACCGTACAAGGCTTTGGACAGTTTGTGAACACGATTAGGAAAATTTGGATTTTCAAAACCCGGTGGCTGCTTAACATAAACCACCTCCTCTATGTAGCCATTAAGAAAAGCACTTTTAAGATCCATTTGATATAACTTGAAACCTTTAGATGCAGCAAATTCTAATAAAATTCTTATAGCTTCTAATCTAGCAACAGGAGCAAATGTTTCATCAAAATCTAGACCTTCAATTTGAGTGAAACCTTGAGCAACCAACCTAGCTTTATTCCTAACCACAACCCCATCCTCACTTTGCTTATTTTTAAATACCCATTTAGTTCCAATTAATGTGCGACCTTGAGGTGGAGGTACAAGTTTCCAAACATTATTTCTTTCAAAATTTTCTAACTCTTCTTGCATGGCATTAATCCAAGATTCATTAGTGAGTGCGTGTGATATATCCTTGGGTTCAAAAGAAGCAACAAAAGCAGAATGAGCATGACAGTTTGGATCGCAAAACCTGGACCGAGTGACTCGTTCATGCAAGCTTCCAATGATTTGTTGTGGAGGATGACTTTTGAGTACTCGGAGGGGAGTAGACACTTCACAAGCACCTTCTTCTTAATGTTCAGACCTTTGATTAGGAGAGCTTGTTGATTGAGGAAGGTCCGAACCAGCAGTAGTGACTGTTGGTGCTGGTTGTGGTGCAAAATCAGCAGCTTGATCGTTATTTACTTCCGAGTTTTCGGGCAGCAGCACCACTTCTTCATCTTCTTCAATAAAAATACTCTCCCCCTGCGGATATGGATCCGGACCTGCAATATCGGAGCTAGTACTTGGGCTAGCTTCATCAAAAGAAACCTCGCAAGTCTCCACAATTTTGTTAGTGTCAAGTAAAAGCACACGGTAGCCTCTAGTATGAGATTTATAACCAAGAAACATGCCATCAACAGATCTAGCTTCAAATTTATCAAGATTACCATGTTTCTTAACAAAGCATTTGCAACCAAAAACCCTAAAGTGTATAACACTAGGACTATGTCCAAACCGGAGCTCATATGGGGTTTTTCCAAGCTTAGCACGCAAGAAAACACGATTTGAGACATAACAAGCGGTTGCAATTGCATCAGCCCAAAATTTCCTAGGAGTTTGATATTCATCAAGCATAGTCCTAGCCATCTCAACTAAGGTCCTGTTCTTTCTTTCTACGACACCATTTTGTTGTGGTACATAGGGTGAAGAGTATTGATGATCTATTCCATTTTCAGCACAAAAGTGATCAAAGGATTGGTTTTTAAATTCAGTTCCTTTATCACTTCTAATTGCTTTTAATGATCCTGGGTGATCAATAGATAATCTAAGAAATAAAGTTCTAAAATGACTAAAAGCTTCATTCTTAGATGCCATAAAAGAAACCCAAGAATATCTGGAATAATCATCAACAATCACAAGCACATACCATTTACCTCCGAAGGATTGAACACGTGCCAGACCTACTGTGTCAAGATGTAAAAGTTGTCCCGGTTCAGCTGTAAGGGTCATTGTGAGAGGGGCATGTGAACCTGCAACAAACTTATCATGTCTACAAGAAGAGCACACAATATCATTGTCCTTTTTAAGCTTCGGCAGCCCATGTATGCGATCGAGAGCACTAACACGAGTGAGATGATCAAAGCCTATGTGACCAAGTCTACGATGCCAAAAATATAGATCCTTTGTATCATTAGCAACTAGACACCGATGCTTAGAAGTTGACAAATCAAAATCAGCTTTAAAAACTCTTCCAAACCTAGACATGTTAAACAAAAGCTCACCTTTTGAATCTACAACCTTGCAGCAATTTTTAGCAAAGCTAACCTCTAGATTTTCATCTAGCAATTGTGAAACCGAAAGCAAGTTGTATTTCAAATTTTTAACAAGTGCCACATCTTTCAAAGTGTAGAGATTGTTTACTCTAACCGAACCTTTAGCAATTATGGGAGTAGAAGAGTTATCGGCGAAAGTAACATTTTCTACACGTGACACAAAAGAGAGAGAGGAGAACCATTCTTTGTTACCGGTCATGTGGCGTGAGCAACCTGAATCCACAATCCAAATGTTCTCCTTCCTCAAACGTGAAATCTACACAGCAGCACAATACGTCGATGACTCAATACTGGGATTAGTTAAAAGACTTTTAGGAATCCAGTACTGAGTCACACGACGTCCAGCAGGAATAACACGCGAAAGCTGAGAAGATACAGCAGGTTTATGAGCCAAACATCGAAAATTTTTGTTCCCAACTACTGACTTAGAAGATGTGTTATATGTAGCACAAAAAACAGTAGGTCCGGGAGCAAGTTTTTGACTCATTACAGCAGGTTGCAAGCTCCGAACATTCGGTCTAGCAGATTTTGCTTGGTTGTTATGTGATCTAGCAAGTATTCTTTGTTTCTTATCGTGTTTAGCTAGTCTATAACAAAAATCCATGACATGACCATCTCTACAACAGTAGGTACACTGAAAAATAACCTTATTATCATGTCTAGATGAGCAAGCAACACGTTTATTAGAACCCGAATGGGACAGTACTCCTGCAGATTTGAAAATCACCTCTTTTTGTCTAGGAGCTGTTTGAATCAAACCGCTTCCTAATGACTTTACAACTTTAGGTGGGTGTGCCTTAGAATGAGCATGAGAATTAAAACCTAAACCAGTTTTATCATTACAAGACTTGGAAGAATTCAGCAGCAAGTTTAGGTTCTTATTTGCATTAGAAAACCGATCTAGTGTCATATGCATGTCATCAAGTTTATTGGACAGATCAAAGCAGTTTTCACATGAAGTTTTTCCTTTTAGTTTGCAATTTGAACAATATTTAACTTCATGCACACGTAAAGCATTGTTCAAAATAGAAATCTCATTCATAGCATCATTTAGTTTCTTATTTAGATCATCACATGAAGAACAATGCAAATCAATCGTAGAACAACAAGCATCTTTCAAATTTTTATCATTAAGTGCAGCAAGCTCTTTGTTCTTTTCAATTTCAAGTTCAAGTTTATCAAGTGTAGATGCGTGTGCACTTCTTAAAGAGGATAATTGTTCATAAATCAAATCACATGAGGAACAAGAATCATCACTAGGAATCAAAGTTTTTAAACGATTAATTTCAGATTCTAGTGATTCAATTTTAACAGCATTGTTCCTAAGTTTTTTATCCTTTTTCTTTAATATAACAGTGGCACGAGAAATAGCATCACACATTTCTTCGCAAGTGGGACATACCTCTTCATCGTTGCTGTTGTGTTCTGCCTCCTCGGAGCTTGATCTTGACTTGCTCGCCATGCAGCACATATTTGCCATAGCTTCTTCATCTTCATCACTACCGGTGTCCACATCACTTGAGCCGAAATCTTGAAGTGCAGAGATCATACTATGCACTATGTTGCGCATTGATAAATCTTTCTTCTTCTTATTCTTTGCAAACGATTCCTTCGGCCTTGTTTGCTTTTCTTCACGTGAAGTCGGACCTGAAAGGTTAGGGCACTCCGTAGGAAAATGTCCTGTCTTTCCACATTCAAAACATCGTTGAGGTCCAGAGATCCCTCTCCTTCTAGTTCTCACATTTTGCAATGCTTTTGAGAACCGAGTAGAGATGAGTGCAAGCTCCTCCTCTGAAAACTCTTCAATCTGGTCAAGGGTTAGAGAGGACAGCAAAGAGAGTGCACCACTAGATGATGATTGACTAGAAATAGACATGTCACGTTGCGAAACAAATGCAATAGACTTGTTGGGGTTTTTACGTGAGATGATGTCAATTTCATGAGTTTTCAATTTAGAACAAAGCACGTCTAAAGTAAGAGAACTCATGACAGTAGATTCACGAATAGATGTAACTTTCATCTCCCAAATTGACATATCTAATGCTCCTAACAGTTGTCTAGCATTTTCAGCATCTGAAAAGTTAACATTGACACAACGCAAGTTGCTGAGAATTTTATTAAAGCGAGCAAAAAGGTCGTCAATTGACTTATCGGGTTGCATCTCAAAACGCATGTATTCTTTCTTGAACATATCTTGCCTTACCTCCTTGATCGTATTGGATCCTTCATGGTAGTCACAAAGAGCTTTCCAAACATCATATGCAGATCGGAGGTGTGCAACAGGGTCGAAGTCGCTTTGAGTCAATCCTTGGATGATCAAGTTGCGAGCCTTGTTGTTGTTGTCAACATCTCTCATGTTCGCAGCCGTAACTTGATCGTTGGGTGGTACATCGAAGTTCCGGTAGACCTTTTCCCATATGGCGAAGCCTTGCGCCTGTATGTAGGCCTCCATCCGCGCCTTCCAAACCTGAAAATCGATGCCATTGAACACACAAGGTTTTGCGGAGTACTTCTCCATGATGGTTAGTCAAAACACGTGCAAATCACAAAGATTAGAGCACCTTGGCTATGATACCAATTGTAGGATCGAAGAGCACGTGAAAAGCTACCAGGGGGGGTGAATGGTAGATTAAAACTTTTCGCAGCGGAAACAACAAAAACCCCTCAGCAAAAATCAATCGGTTAAATAAACCGTGTGTGCAAGTGTTTTCAAACGTGTTCAACCGTGACAAATCAAGTAGAGAGGTAGAGAATCAAGTCAAGGATCTAATGCAACAAGAATCACTTGAAAACACGAAGTAAAACTTGAGATACGATCAAAACATTAAACGAAGATCAATCTGTTCTATCCGATATAAAACAGATCTGCAACGCTGCAAAGAAACTCGTGTATCTAAAAAACTACAGATCTGAAGCTCGTGAACATTTCACAGATGATAGATAATTAAGTTGTGAAGATAACCCAAAATAAATCACGTCAATCGGATCTGTAAAACTCGAGTTATGAACGAAACACCGAAGCAACGTCGGTCTGTCCAAAAACTCGGCGAGAAAGACTTGACGAAATACAAGTCGGACGAACAAGGCACAAAAGCTCCTCGAAACTATGAACTTTATTCAATAGAAACACAAGAGGAACAGCCCAAAGTTCTCTACCCACGAGAGCTCTGGCCTCCCTTGCTTTTATAGCCAGCCCTCAGGCTAAACAATCCAATCTAGGACTCCTATTCCTAATTGGACTCGTATCCTAACTTACCATAACTGCTCAGGACTCTCCTATTCGCAGATAGAAGCAATCGTGAGACTTCCAAACACCTTAGGAATGTCCTAAACATTACTAAAACAACTCAACTTCGTGCCTAGCACGAAATCCTATCTTAACCAACTCAAATCTCCCATATTTGAGCCATATCCGACTCAGCCTCAGCCTGAGTACGCAATCCAGCCGGTTGGACCTTTCCGACCAATTCTTTACGTCCACTTCTCTTCATCACGATTTGGAACAATGTTGCCACGACCATGCACTCCTTGCACACGTGCAAACACCTTCCAACGACGTACACGCAACCTTCATATGCACTGCCCTTGATCCAAACATGCTGCGCGACCTCCCGATCAACTCAACCACAGCTCCTCTCGAACTTGGTTGTTGGAACCTCATCTCCTCCCTGAGACTAGTCCAAGGATCCCGTCACCAGCCATGTCTTGAACTCAAGCAACACCTGCACATGAATAAACAACCAATTCTTCCGAGCACAAGTCCTCGACTTGACTCACGTTAGTTTGAAAACCACAACACCTTACATGAGCACGTCACATAAGCATGTTGCAAACCATATCAAATGATAACAGCCATAACCACCAAAACACACCAAAAACTTAGCAAATTAATACTAAGCAAACCTTCCCATAAAGCAAGTTTGAAACATTGCGAGTTAAAAGCAAAAACAAGACGCTGCAGTTCTACGAGTTGAACTTCACGGGAGCTCCCTAAAAACAAGCTCCGGACCTCACAGAAGCTCTCCGGACCTTGCAGGAGCTCTCTGGACCTTGCGTCGGACCTTGCCAACACTTGGCGGATCTAAAAAAGAACTTGTCGGACCTTGCCACAGAAGAATGTTTTGGCAATATTCAAAACATTGAATGTTAATGCTAACTTTTATCCTAATTGCCAATGTATTCAGCACACATAGGTCTCACATCTATTCTGTTTAGATGATGTGTCTTACTATTTTCATAATAAAGTTCACTGTTAGGCATAGAAAATAAATCTGAAAATATAGGAAAATAAGTATGCATAATTAGAAAAGGATAAATGAGTTCTCCAAATCCATATTCTCGAGAAAAAGGCACCTCCAGCCGCAGCATTCACATGATCACGGGCTGAAGGTGTCAACACGTTCCACCAATGAATAATGGGAAGATTTCAGGGCAACCCGAAGCTTCCCTATAGAGTGTAAATGCGGTGACCACGAGAGGAGGCAAGACCACTCGTGATCCACTGTACCCTTAGCAGGAGAAGGAGTCAACTAGACAATACAAGGAAGAGGTACCTTATAGCAAAGGTGAAAAGTTGAGTGAGAGAATGGCAAGGCAATTTGAGGACATAACTTTCATGCCATTACCTCAAGTAGCAGAAAGCCAACAGTGGATGAGTAATTTAACCGCTTCATTGTAGTAATACAAGGGATCCACACCAATGTGCCCTTGCTAGATGCGATGCTAGTACCACTTATGCTCGATATATCGAGGACATATTGAAAAACATGAGGCCATTGCCCATCACAGAAGTTGTCAAGTTGACGGAAGACTGTAGTGCCGCCATACTCAATAGTCTTTCAGAAAAGAAGAAGGATATACGGTGTCCCACCATATCATGCTCAATTAAGACTCAACACTTTGAAAAGGCCCTTTGTGACCTTGGAGCAAGTGTGAGTGTAATGCCAAAGGTGGTCTTTGACAAGCTCAACTTCACGGTATTATCACCAATGCTGATGCAGCTCCAGCTAGCCGATTCAACTTCGGTTCGCTATCCCGCGGGGGGCCATAGCTGAAGACGTCCCAGTGAGAATCTGGAACTACTTCATCCCTATGGATTTTGTGGTGCTCGACATGGAGGTCGAGAAGGAAATGTCACTCATTCTTGGGCGATCATTCTTTAGCACCGCCGATGCTCGCATCTATGTGGGAGCTGGAGAAATATGTTTCCATATCAACGGCAAGGAAGAGAAGTTTGACTCCAGTCAAGGAGGGAACAATACTCCATGATCAAGATCAAGTATGGCCCAAATGTCAAACACATCAAGGAAGTTGAAGTGACAACCCCGCCAGTGGACAACCTCATTGCATTCATGAGGAAATCATTATATGAGGATACACCGTCGCTACGCCCAAGGAAATAATTCAAGCCGACGGGAAGGCCAGGGCCGGTTGAACGTCCCAATTCCACAGGACTGCCAAGAAGAAAATGGCGGAAGAAGCAAGAGAAGTCATCCACGTCTTCTTCTCTAAGACTGGATGCCAAGAAACAAGCTGAACGAGACGGAGGAAAGTCCCTCTTATCGGACTTTAAAAATTGGGTGAGACCTTGCCAACTGGTTAATTGGTAGTTATCTCATATTTGCCTTTTCATCCCAATTTGCTTTTTTCCCACTTAGTTTGCATTTTCCACAACATGTTTGAATTTTTATTTGCATGTTGAGAATTTTGTTATCTCAACCAACATTTTTTATTTTTGAAAATTTGGTTTTGAGAAAAGTTTTATTTAGAAAACAGATTTCTGAGCAAAATTTTGTGGCCATTGCATCCAACGGCTGGAAATATAGACGTTGGAGAGCCACATGCAAAAAGGGGGACCAGGGGGCCCACCTGTAGGTGTGGCCGAACCCCTGGTTCGGCCGACCCGGGGGAAGAGTCATTTTGACTCTTCCTCCTCCAACGGCTATATTTCTTTCCCTTGTGACCGTTGGGGAGTGAAGCACTATAAATTGGTGCCTGGGTGGAAGTGTTCCTTCACACTTCATCCAATTGTCACCTCTTCAACACTCTCACAACTTGGCTCAAGTTGCCTTCTTGTTCTACATTGAAATACTCCCCTCGTTTCCATCCAAAAAAATATTTGCTTTGATTGCATTCACATGTTTCTCTTATGCTAAGGAAGGCAACTCGTTGAAGCTTTTGTTTTGGATTCACTAACGTAACCCTATTCGAGTTTCGCTTTGTTTTGTTCCCACGAGTTGTGCAGCCATGAAGAAAGGAATTAATAGGTTGTTTGGGAAGAAGAAAGGTGCTTCATCAAGCTCAAGCCATCAATGGATGACTCTAGCACATACATCTCCTCCGAGCCTACACCAAGTCCTCGATGGAGAAACGCGCAAGACAATGTCCTGATGGAGGGAGGTGATTCTACGCCCCAACTTCTCCATGACGATGACCTCGACATGCAAAAAGACGTTGAGCAACAAGCCTACAACCTCATACGAGATCGTGAGTTTTCTTACATGAAGGCCTATGATCCCGAGCTACTCTCCAAAATAAGTATGGACTCCGAATTCTTTACGGTTTGGCATGCATTAACATGGGATAATTTTGCTCAAAGTGATGAGGAGGGTTCACGCCTCCTCACTATTCAAATCATATGCACCCTTACAAATGGAAATGAAGGTATTTCTTTTAGGTTTTTCCAAAAAGAATATTTTCTTTCATGGAAAGAATATAGTGAGCACCTAGGTTTCCATAGGTGTTGTTTACTAGATTTAGACCCTAGGTCTAAATTTAATAAAGAAAGCTTTTGGCAAGAAGTAACCAATGAGGTAGCATGTAGGGCTCCTAGGAATAGCCATCTCTGAAATCCTACTTTACGCTTCATTCATACATGGGTGGCTATTACTATGTTCCCCAGAGGTGATGTTAGGATTATTCGAGAGGATGAACTAAAGATCCTTTTTGCCATGCTTAAAAAGATAAAAATTGTTCCCGTAAAGGCTATATCAATGGTTGGAAAATTTTAAGATCATGGGTCCTATAGAGTGCACTTCATTAGTTACCCCCATTGCTACAAGAATAGGAGCTTTAGAAAATGCATCTATTTCTTATTCCCAACAACTCGCTATTTTATCAATGAGGATTATCTTGTTCAAGGACACACTCTAAAACATGGACCTGATGGCTCTTTATTGTTTTCTTTCCCGGCTATGTACATGAAATCTGGTTACCTAAGCCGAATCTGCATTTATATAAGTGCCGGCAGCTAACCATTGCTCTTCAAACTCTCAAAGAAGCCCACAAGGGTAATGCTTCAGGCAGGATCACAAGGAGTCGATCAAGAAATGCAGCCATGGCGATGCAACGATGATACACTCCTCCCCACGAGTACCAAGAGGAAGTGGATCTATCAATATATACACCTGGATGGACCCGACAACAACTGTATGAGGCATGAGGATCATCATGGCAATCCGCATCTAGTGACAAATGGGTCACTGCAGAAGAATGGGAACCAAACGGTTCTCACTGAAGCTCAAGTAGATTGCCTCCTCCACAAATGAGTGTCCGACGTTCCTTATTGGCTAGAGGTTATCGTGACCTTAGCCAACGAATGATGGATCTCACGCAGCGGATGGGAGACCTTGAAGTGAGGATGGGATACATCATCAACACACTTCAAGATCACATTCAAGGCACCCACGATTGGAAGCAACAAATCGACGTCCAGTTCAATAACATCAACCCCCACTTGAGGTAACTTGTATCACCTTGCATTTCATTTCCTTTTCCACCTCACATTGCATTAAAAAAAGAAAAAAAATAGAATAGGATTTGAATTGAATAAATTATGCGCGGTAAGAATGTTATGCCTTAGCATAAGTTGAAATGATGAATAGTTGCTCTATTTTATTTTCCTTAGTCCCTAGTATACAACTTAGTATTCTCAAATTATTGAGTTTATTGGTTTTTAGTAACTTTACCTTGAACTTAGAATTTGTGGGTAGCATAAGCTTGCATCTAATTCTAGGTTGTTGTGAGATATGGTATAGCAATTGGGATGCTAAATCCTAAGTAAGTTGAAACTTAATATACGGAGAAATATAAATTGGTTCAAATTTGAAAGTTTGGTTCAAAAAGGCCAAAGGGGCAATAAGAACTGCTGTTAAAAAATGGTTTCCTCACTTGATTAGAACTTCCTACCAGAGCTATATGATATTTTCACTAGATAAAACCTTATGCATATGCTATTTGCTTTCACATTGAGCCTAGTAAAACTAGTGTAGACCTATGTGAGATTCTTTTTATACTTCTATGATCAAGATATCACGTGCACATGCTAAACTTCTACACTAGAAATTAGCAATTTATCCATCATGCCATTCCACCACAAAAAGATACTCCATATTTTCCATGTAAAATACTCTCTTAGGATTTATTGAAGAAAAGGGAGTAGAAGACATGGCTACAATAAAAAGAAAAAAATCCATGTTCACAATACATGAGCATGAGAAAAATAAGAAAAAAATAAAGTAGCCATGTTTCATCCCTACAATAAAGAGAGTCCACAAAAAGGGGTAATCTTCCACCTCCACATATCATCCATCACAAATGCACATCTTGATCTAGAATATGATTTGTTTTCTCCTAAGGATTACTATTTTGACTTAGCAAAATATGTGATGCAAATATGCCTACTCTTGTTCCCTACCAAGTTCCACAAAGGCCATATTTAGAGGTAGGATCAAAAGAGGCATTGCCTTGGTGAGGAAAATTCCACTTACAAATAAGAGTGATCGAGACTACTATTTTGAGGAAACTTGAAAATTGAAAACCATTTGAATATCTCCAGACTTTAAGCGGAACTTAAAATTTAGGTGATGCATGCTTGATTTTTTGTTCTATCTTTCAACCACCCAAGCAGAGGAAAAGGAATACACGCCATATTGACTAAGTAAAAAGGGTGAGTACCATTGCCAATTTATTCAATACAAGGTAGAATATTTTGTTGTGCACTTGGTACTATTGAAAAGTAGAACATAGTAGCAACTTCTGGTCAAAAACCTAAGTCTTCACCTTTGCTTCAGGATGAGCAAAGGATAAGCTTGGGGAGTTTGTTGACGATTGTTAAGTACCATTTTGACCGTGAATATTACACAATTATGTGAAGGAATAAACATTTCTTGCACGCATTACCCTTCCAAATAATGAAGTGACACTTGTACCTAGAATGAAATGTGCATGCAGGGAAAATATTTAGAATTGAGGAGGATTTAGGGGAGCAATCCTAAAATATACACTTCCAGCCAATCATAGGATGACACGTGGTAGTCCATGGATCCTATGGCCCACCTACAGGAGTATCCGAGGGATTCCAACGGAGTACCATCCGATAAACACCTGAGAGCCCTCATGGAAGCCACCTAGAGGAAGCACACCGGGTCTGGGGCCA
The DNA here is from genome assembly GCA_030760725.1 of Neostapfia colusana. Lineage (NCBI taxonomy): Eukaryota > Viridiplantae > Streptophyta > Magnoliopsida > Poales > Poaceae > Neostapfia > Neostapfia colusana. The sequence goes on along the minus strand of JASWHV010000005.1, from coordinate 28,310,255 downwards.
CCGCAGGGTCGAGCAAACCAATGGTTCGGCCTACCTGGTCCTGCCCCCACACCCGGTCATCCTCCACATGTCAAATACATGTGTCTCCCTGAAGTTGGTTCTGGTGGATTCGCGCGCATATTCTGGCGGGAACCGACCTTAACACAAGTATAAATATGTCACACCCGGTTTCTCTGAAGAACGACCGAGTGAATATCACATGTATGCCAGGATCATTTTCTCATACATGTGACGAAAAATAGTGAAGCATCATTATATTACAAGCCAAGTATTCAAATATAAATAAGTCTTACATAGCATAACGTCTCGATGGACGAATAATATGTTCATAACATGTAAATAAAACAGCGGCGGAAGATAAGTCTTGTGGGCTCCGTCATAGGCGTTGCACGGGGAACTCCGTGAACCTAGAATCCTTCTTCGAGTCCGAAGTCTTGGTCATTGTACACCACATCATTCCCTTGGCCTGAGCAGCAATTTAAAACCAACAGAAAAGCAATCTTGAGTACCGTTGGTACTCAGAAAGTGTGGGAAATTTATGTCATGCATGGCTAGAACAAGGAGAGGTTGAACACATGGTTAAAGCACAACGCAATTAATACCTGTCACCTTAGCTTATTAAGCACCTACATTACTACATAGGTGAAATGGTCCCAATCCCCCAACCCATCATCAATATCAAGTCACCATAACAGCATTTACAATGTTAAGCTCCCCGCATAACACTCTCAACTTTCCAATTCATTATCCTCTAATCATGAATAAGTGCAAGCTGCTCTTGACCGTGAGCACGGCTGTCATAACAGTTTTGACTCTGCAGAGTTTGCACCACTGTACCCACATGTAGTGATTTCATCCCCCGTTGCCGGGTGGACTAAAAGAACATCCATTTTGCCAGTGGCCGCGAACCACATTCACACTTCCGAGGTGTGTAGCCAGGAGATCACTACGAGGCCTTTACAAAGGGATTCCCGATGAGTGTGGGCCCACTGAGGTTTCACCCCTAACAGCATACAAGAGGCTCCAACCCCGCTGCAGTGGCCCCCTCTTGAGCCTTGTGGTTCATATGGTAGTCTAGCTGACACCTATTCCTCGCACCATCCAGACGCCCATACTACGCCGGGGATGCTCCTAATTAATTGGCCAAGCTGCGCCATCTCAGCATGTGGTTGGCACGGTAAAGCCAAATTACATGCTCCATTTACCCGGTCCTTAGGATCCAGGCAAGTACTATACACAAACCCGAGTCTCGTGCACGCAGCACCAACCAAAGCATCCAACTTGCCTAGATCCCTACCTCTACATGATTCATAATATCTCATTCAAGGGTAAAGTAACAAGTTGATGATCTCATATCCCACTAATCCCATTCTAAGCATGGCTAAGCATGAGTAGTATGAATGACATAATAAAGTAACTCCCAACCCAAGGCTACAAGGAAACAATGCAATTCTAAGGAACCTTTCTAGATTGGGTATCATATTCCAAATTGGCAATGCAATTAAAATTCTAACTACACCTCCTAGTATAGGATCAAATTGGTCAAGGACACTTGCCTTCTTCCTGCTGCTTCGGGAATGGAAAGTCTTGATCTTGAAAGGTGAGAGCCTGCTCTGGGGCTGGTTCTACTCATGCCAATACACACATAGCAATAGAAAACAACATTCCATAAGTCATAGTCCACATTTCCACTCATGCAAACCACACATACATACATATGAAAGTCATTCACATATTTAAGTGTTGTGTTTACCCTGGATATGTTGATTCTAGGCATACATGCACTTTTAAACATATATATTATTTCTAACTTTAATATTCAGATTTCTAAGTGCACACTATATATGAATTTCAAATTTGAACAAATTTTCTATATTGGATAATACACTTCCTAGACACAAAATTTGCATAAAACATAATTTCCTACTCCAAATAGGTTTTCAGATTTTCTACAAAATCTTAATTTGATGTTTTGGATTTGGGGACCTCAATTTACATTTTCTAATCATGCATACTTTTCTTTCTATATTTTCAGATTTATTTTCTATACCTACAAATGAACTTTAATATTAAAATAACAAGACATATCACCTAAACAGAATATGTTCTGATCTAAAATGTAACATAAAATATCTTTTCACTTCCTCTCTGATGAGGATATATTTAAATTATTTTTTACCCATTTTCAGAGTTTATTTTCTAGCCTAAAAAATGAATTTCCAGCCATAAAACAGCAACCTAAATTCACCCAAAAATTTCTACTGTTCCAATTACCTAAACAGAACCTTTATGAAGTTTCCCTACCCCTTTTTGGTGACTTAGATTCATTTTTCCACCTATTTAAATTTGCTTTATGCCTAAAGGGTATATTTCAGGGATAAATTACAAAACAGCAATCGCATTTAGTTTAAAAGTTTATTTCCCCTCTAAATTCAGACCTCAGATTGTTCTACAAATTTTCAACAGGGTTAGAATAATCCAACTGGAACTACACCTATGTTTAAATTTAAATCCTATTTATATATTCAATTTCCTGAAATTAATAACCCTTAGGGCCGATGTGAAAATTCACACTGCAGTGGGGCCCCATTTCTCATTTCCTAAATTTTCAGGGGTCTAAGTGTGCAAAATAGGGAGGTCTTCCTAATTCTTATTAAGTCCAGGGGCTAAAACTGATTTTTAAATGATTTTACATGAATTTCCGAGGGTCCAGGGGCTAGATCAGAAGTTTCCGGGGCAGGCTCGTGTTTTCCGAGATCTCCAGGTGGTAGCGCGTAAGATTCTCGGCCTTTCTAACGCGGGGCAGATGTGGGCCGTTGGATTTAAAACGGAGGGCAGATGTGGGACCGCACGATTTAAAATAGATGGGCCACAGGGTGCCACGTCGCCCTGGCCGGAGCCAGCCCGCGCGCGAGGCGGCGGGGGCGCCGATCTCGCCGGCGCAGCGTCGGTTCTTTTCCGCTACACGCTAGAACTTGCATCTTTTCGCACGGATTGGCTGTGGAGGGGTAGGGGAAGCTCACCTAGGGGTTTCACGGGCTTGTAGAGGTCGGAATCCGGCTCTGCCAAAGCTTTTCGGTGCTCGTCGAAGCCGTAGCTAGGGCGCAAGACACGTCGTTTCCTTCACCTGCAGGGCTCCCCGGCGGCGGTGGTACATGACAAGCCTCTTAGATCAGAGAAAAGCAACGAGATCCGAAGGTTTTTTGGTGGGGGACGATCGGTTCTCACCGGAGCGGAAAATGCGGCGATGCGGGGAGACCGACGGGGTTTTCTGGAGTTTAAAGGCATGAGGAGAGGCGGAGTGGCATGGAAATCGGCCGAGGCAGCGGCGATCGGCGCTGGAGAATCGGGGCGGTTGGGAGCGCGCGGAGGAAGGGGATGACACGCGGGCCCCGCGCGTCAGAGAGAGGGGGAGGGGGAAAACAGCCGCGGGCTGCTGGACCGGCTGAGGTGGGTTTCGTCCCATTGGCCGTTTTTCTTTTTCTTTTTCCTTTTTCTTTTCTGTTTTGATTCAAATTTGAATTCCAGTTTGAGTATGAATTTCTTCTCCACATGCATTACGTCCAAAATTTTTAAATTTACCTCTTTAACAGGCTTTGGGGTGTTACAAAATAGGACCCCATACCCCTCACTTCTAAAATACACCACTTGAGTAATATTCTCTTGTATACACACTTATTCCAAGTCCCTAATGGAGTTTAGGCTGTAGGAAGGAGCCTCTAGTTCCCATGTGTTCTTTGGGAAAGGTATGACTCATGTATCTTTTCTTTGTTATTGACTTTTTTTCTATTTAGTAATATTAGTCTTCTCTTATTCATGCCGACCCCGACATGCTTGGGATAAAGGCTTGGATGTTGTTGTTGTAGTCTTCTCTTATTCATATGCTTCGATGAACCATTTCTTGTTTGATTGTGGAATCCATGTATGTGGTAGGTTAGATGTTCTTATGATAGTACAGTAACATTGTTATTATGTTACCATAAACACCATAGGCCTCCACTATAGTATAATTAGGTATTATATGAATGTGATAGTATGAATAATATAGTGCTTGGTCCCAGCATTGGTCCAACAATGTTTAGGTTAGTCATTGCCTTAGGATGGTAATTGTACTGCAGATCCTAAGGTATTTACTTAGCATGCAAGCGTGATGCTTGGATAGTTAAGTAGCTTTGGATGTCTCGTAAACCCACGGATTGTAGGAGTAGTCGGGCAGGTGGTGACAGCCCTATTCGTCCACTGTAATCCCCCACATTTGGCTATGCCATAGGCTCTTGGCGGGAGTCGCTCTGGTATTAACATGGCTAAGCCCGTGCCCAATATGTTGTACCACTAAACCCTAGTATTCATTACTAGCATACCCATACGTATATTATTAGGCTATGCATATGTATACTAGAATCACATTAGGAACAGTCCCTTACATTGGTCTAACTCTCACTCGGATTATCTTATCTTTAGAGTAGATTTCTCACTTTGTGTCACACTATCCAATTACTATCCTTTCATCCATCCTCCTTAGTTTCCTACTAGAACACCCTATCCTATCCATCATCTTGCTACCCTTTACCTTCCTCTACGATATATGGTGTGACATCCTCATTTCTGGTTTCTGCATGTATTCATGTTTCATGTAGAGAAAACATTTTAAAAGAAGTGGGAACAGAGAAAGAATAAAAAAGATAGCCAAAAAGAGCCGAATCCAGTTCACAGAGAGCGCCGAAGACAACTCCCACGGCTCGCTAGCCATGTGGCGTGTTCGGAGCTCATCCCTGCAAAAGTGGGGAGAGGTCCGCCGCTAAACTGGCTACGTGGCAGGCTCGGGGCTCATCTCCGCAAAGGGGGAGAGGTCCGACCCCGTGGGACATGTGTTGCCCCCGGAGCTAGCCTCTGCGAAGAAGCAAGACCAGCCGCAGGACACGTGTCACCTTCGGAGCTAGTCACCGCAGAAATCAGAGGACCAGTCGCACAGGATACGTGTCGATCTCGGAGCTTATATCCGAGAGGTCCGGTTCTATTGGACACATGTCACCGCCGGAGCTTATCTCCGGGAGGTCCGTCACTGTTGGACACGTGTTAACCTCGGAGCTCGTCTATGAGAAGAAAGGAAGTCTGGCGCTGTTAGGATACGTGGCGCACGCGAATCTCACCTCTGAAGGAGAGGGAGATCTTGCTCGCTTGACACGCGGCACAACCAGAGCTCGTCTCTACGGAAAGGGGGAGACCAGGCCCCGGTGGACACGTGGAGCTTCCAGAGCTCATAACCACGGAGGTAACGAGTTCTGGAGCGGTTTTGGATTCTGTACGCGTAGAAATACCGGTACAGAGAGGAAACCGACCTGAATTCCACATTGTTACCACACCAAATCAACAAAAGATAGGTTCTTAAGATTCAACAACAATCTGAATAGGACTCTTATTCGAAATACAATCAGATTAGGACTCTTCTTCTATAGATTATAAATAGAACCCAGAACCTTTGGCCGAAACCACGAACTTCTTTTCCACCTCCTGAGCCGATGACTTAGAGCCCTAGACCCAAACTCACCGAAGTAAACCCATCGCCGGAGTTCAATCGAGGAAGATCGCCGGAAGGGAGTCCCAACGGTCTGTCTTGCTAAGAGAAGGACCCCAAGACCAAGAAGAACGTGAGGTAGGTCTCCAATACTACATTACGACATTATCGTGTTTTCTTTGCATCTGTTCTTCGATTCCTTTCGAACAGAAGCTTTCTCATGGACAGATCACATGTTGGTCGGGTTGATCTAAAGACAAGATCATCGCCATGTCCACATTTGATCCGAACACCTCTGTTCATCATAAAACCCTGCAAGCCATGCGAGAACACGTACAAACTAAATTGCATCATAGGATTAACTTGCATATGCATCATCGCATCTAGTTAAAGTTTGTGCATGGTATTGATTGTTATGAATCTTGTATGTGCGTGATCCTGTATAGAAGGACAAGCTCAGCGAGCTGTCTACGACGAGGTGCAACAACAAGGTTTCGAGATTCAAGAGCAACCGGAACAACCAGAACAAGGCAAGTGCCCCTTGACCATATTGATCCTATGTTTTGGGAAAAACTGTTTTGTTTTGCGAAAAGGTGTGTGTGCTGAGTCAAACATGATGGGAAACCATTTTATAGGAGTTTACTAGTTTTGGTTAAACCACCCTTGTCACCAGGGAAGTTTATGAGTCTGGTATGGTTTTAATTTATGCTTCGCCGAGTCCATGGGATTGCGAAGCGTGATGGATGTGTCTAGCTAACTGCACTCGTAAGATTTATGAGAAACTGAGGTTGTTAATGAACAAGGATCGGATGGAGATCTAGGCAAGACTGGGTTTGTGAATGAGGTAGCATGAGATGGTGGTTTACTTGCCGCAGATCTAAGGACCGGTTCATGCGAGCACATGCCAGGATAACAGTGCCACCACAAGGCCAAGTATGGGTGCGGCTTAGCTGACTAATTAGGTAAGTTGCTAGATTGTTATGGACTGCCCTGGGAACTGCATGGCACAAGAGGGGGCCCGTGGGTGGGAGAATTGTAGATTCTAGCCTGCCGGTGAAACCTTAGTGAGTCCATACATCTAGTAACCCCTTTGTAAAGGCTATTTTGTGATCTCTTGGCCATACACCGACGGTTGTGTACTGGTATAATGGAGGTTCAACAGTCGCCGACGGGTGACGAAATCACAAACTTGTGGGTAAAGAGGTGCAAACTCTGAAGAGTCTAAAACTATCATGACAGCCGAGCTTACGGTCACGAGCGCCTGGCCAACTTCCATGATTAGATGCGATGGTTATTGGTTATGGTTTTGCATGGTTTGGTTATGGTTTTGTTTTTGGTACTGTTGAGTCCGGGTGATTAGATGGGTTGCATGACTGATGAGTCATGGCCTCGGTGGGAGACAAAGTTGTTTATGAGGTGAAATGGTAGCGAATACGAGGAGGTATTCGTGAGCAATAATGAGGTTGATTGATGTCTGGATGGGACCTGGAAGGTAATGAACATAATGAAGGTATGATTGGTATTTTAATACATGTTGGGATTACATTCACTTAAAGATAAGTTGCTGTGTTATCATGGTTTTTAATAAATCTCCTTGCTTTTCTGCAATGAGCCTTTTTATACCTACCTTGTTATGAGCTACATATCATATTTTCCCGCACTTGCTGAGTACATCATTGTACTCAAACTTGCATTATTATTTCATCATCAGCAACAGGAGAAGATTACTATGAAGACCAAGTGGAGCATTAGGCGTGTAATCTGTTCTCAACCTTTCCTGTGGGGATGGAGTAGAGATTTAGCCGCTACTGCATAGATTGCTTTCGCACTAGTTAGAAGACTTCCGCTGCATAGAAATAAGACTTCCACTGTTAGATTAAGACTTCCGCTGTGAGCATGAGTCCAAGACTCACGAGACATTGTAATAAACTCTGTTATTCGTGGTTATATATATATTCTGAATTCAGTTTGTGGAACATATGTGTATGTGTGATGAACATCCTGGGCACACATATGCATCAGTTCTCAGTTCCGTGGTTTTTGCACAGAATTGAGGGTGTCACAGATTGGTATTAGAGCCACGGGTTGACAGTAGGTTACGCGCTTAGATAGATCACAGATTGGTAACAGACACAGATTGGTAGCTAAGCCACGCTAACCATAGGATGCATAGATTGGCCTTGAAACCGCCTTGACATAGGATAAAAGCCTAGGAAAGGCCATAGTTGGAACACTGATTGGCCACACCCTAAGCCATATAGGACCCCCATCGAACAAGCCTTGAATAGGAGTTGTGTGAGCCCTTGTGATGATTGTTTGTGATTTTGTGCTTAGTGTGAGTTGTGGGACGTCTCAAAGCATTGTCCATATCCACACATAAGTAGAAAAAGGTGTGAGATGCCTCAGCACTTGTTCACATCCTCATATGGGCTAATATATACAGTCCAACCAACCTTGATGCATATAGTTAAAGGGATCTATCTAACCTTCTAACCTTCTATTCTATTTCGTTCTCTCTCGAGATGGTGAGAGGAAACGCCGGCCGAAGGAACGTCCGTGACAACCAAGAGGATGGCCACGATGAAGTTCCTGTTAACCCCGGAGCAGGTGAGAACAACCTGGAACGGTTGATAGCCATGCAGAATCAACTTATGCAAACTATGATCCAAACTTTGGGTCAGTTGCAGGCCAACAAAAACAACCCCGTTCCGGCACCACCGCCACCACCACCGCCGGCTCATAACAGACTGGGTGAGTTCATGAGGACCCGACCACCCACCTTTGCTCAAGCTAACGACCCCATGGAGGCCGACGACTGGTTGAAATCCATGGAGAAGAAGCTTGCCATAGTGCGGTGCAATGACCGAGAGAAGGTTCTTTTTGCGTCGCACCAACTCATGGGAGCTGCCACTGACTGGTGGGATGCCCTATGTAACGCTCATGTCGACCCGGAGACGATCTCTTGGACTGAGATCAAGGAGAGTTTCCGCTCTCATTGCATCCCTGCTGATGTAATGATGCTCAGGAGACAGGAATTCAATGGTCTCCGCCAAGGACAGAGAAGCTTGAATGAGTATCTCAACAAGTTCACACAACTGACCCGGTATGCCCCCGAAGATGTCAACTAAGACCAGAGGAAGCAATACCTGTTCATGAGAGGATTGAACAATGAGATTCAGGTTCAGCTCCTCAACAATGACTACGCAAGCTTCCAGAAGCTGGTTGACAAGGCTATAGTGGTTGAAAGCAAGATCCGAGAGATCAAGCGAGAGTGCAAGAGGAAGATGCCATACCAGCCACAAGGGAGCAACGTACAACCTTGGTACATGCCCCCAGCTGCACCGCAGTACGGATCGACCGCTCCTGCATACCGCCCTAGTCAGCCACCACAGCAACGACCCATTGCACAAGCATCTCGTGTGTCCTTGCCTACTGTGCCCCGACCCAACATGGGCGCTCCTGTTCAAAACCCCCGCCCCAACGTACCTGCTGCCGTAGGCAACAGGGCAATCTTTGCATGCGGAAAAACAGGACACTTCGCGAGCCAGTGCCCGAGGAGAGGCCCTGGACAGCAAGGCAACGTGCCGAAGCAGAACCCATGACCGAACGGGGGGGGGGGGGGGGGAGGGGACCATCACGGAAAACGTGGATAGCAGAACTATGCTCGCGGCAACGTGAACCATGTCTCTGCTGAGGAAGCACAACAGGCTGAGGACGTCGTAATTGGTATGTTCTTTGCCAACTCCAACCCAGCCACCATCTTATTTGATTCTGGAGCATCACATTCCTTCATATCATCCAAGTATGTTGCCAAGCATAATCTACCCATATCACACTTAAAATGCGCTATGTTAGTAAATTCTCCCGGTGGAGAGATGAGGACTAATATAGTATGTCCGAAAGTAAGCCTTAAAATAAGGGGGGTAGACTTCCTTGCCAACCTCATTGTCTTGGATTCCCAAGGGCTTGACATAATACTCGGGATGGATTGGTTAAGCCAGCACAAAGGAGTAATCCAATGTGCTGAGAGAAGCGTGCAGTTGACAAACGAGCACGGTATTCGTATTGAGTTTAAGTCAGCCCAGCAAACAACCAATAAGGCAAGTTTGAACCACGTCGAAGGAGCAGCATTGGACAACATACCAGTGGTTCAAGAATTCTCGGACGTGTTTCCAGAGGAGCTTCCAGGTATGCCACCTGATCGGGACATTGAGTTTGCCATTGATTTGGTACCCGGAACGGCACCCATAGCAAAGAGACCCTATAGGATGGCCGTCAATGAACTAGTGGAACTCAAAAGGCAAATTCAGGAGCAGTTGGAGAAGGGTTTTATATGTCCAAGCTCGTCACCATGGGGAGCTCTTGTGCTCTTCGTGGACAAGAAGGATGGGACCCAAAGATGTGCGTGGACTATAGGTCTCTCAATGAGGTGACAATCAAGAACAAATACCCTCTGCCCCGTATAGAGGACCTATTCGACGAAATGAAAGGAGCCCGAGTGTTCTACAAGATTGATCTTCGGTCAGGATATTTCCAGCTGAAGATTAAGCCCTCCGATATACCCAAGGCTGCCTTTCGAACACGGTTCGGTTCATATGAATATACCGTCATGTCTTTAGGGTTAACAAATGCAGCCGCATACTTCATGTACCTTATGAACAAGGTCTTCATGGAGTACTTGGATAAGTTCGTCGTGGTTTTCATCGACGACATTATGGTGTATTCAAAAAGTGAGGAGGAGCATGAAGAACATTTGAAATTGACCTTGCAGAAAAGCGTGAGCATCAATTGTATGCCAAGCTTAACAAGTGTCAATTTTGGCTAAATGAAATATCGTTCCTAGGCCACATTATCTCCGAGGAAGGGGTATCGGTTGATCCTGGAAATGTGGGAGATGTTCTGAAGTGGAACCAACCGCAAAACGTGAGGGATATTCGGAGTTCTCTTGGGATGGCAGGATACTACCGACGCTTCATTAAGGACTTCTCTAAGATAGCAAAGCCTATGATGGAGTTGGTAACGAAGGGAAAAGCCTTTCAATGGACACCAGCATGCCAAGAAAGTTTTGAGGAACTCAAGAAAAGGCTAACCACAGCGCCGGTTTTGTTATTGCCGGAGTTGAGCAAGAGCTTTGACATATATTGTGACGCATCCGGACAAGGGATCGGATGTGTGCTCATTCAAGAAGGACAAGTGGTAGCCTATGCCTCACAACGATTAAAGAAGCACGAGCTTAATTATCCTACACATGACTTGGAGATAGCAGCAGTAGTGCATGCATTGAAGATTTGGAGACATTATATCCTCGGTCATCGATGTGAGATCTATACGGTCATAAAAGCCTCAAGTACATATTTACACAAACGGACTTGAATTTGAGGCAACGTCGATGTTTGGAACTCATCAAGGATTATGATGTTGGAATCAACTACCACCCTGGAAGGGCCAATGTACTAGCTGATGCATTGAGCCGGAAGGGAGCATGTCACCAACTCACGATTCGGGAGCTACCACACGAACTACGTAAGGAGTTCGAACGGTTACATCTCGGATTCTTGAACAAGATGGAAGTGATGGAGATCCACTCTTCATTAGAGCAAGAGATAACAGATGGCCAAGCAACGGATGAGGAGATCAAGGAGGTCAAGGAAAGGATCCGACAAGCAATAGAGAAGGATTTCAAAGAAGATGAGAAGGGTACGCTTTGGCTAGGAAAAAGGATTTGTGTGCCTAACGTGAAGCACATCCACGACATGATATTAAAAGAGGCGCATGATTCACCCTATTCCATACATTCCGGAAGTACCAAAGAGTACAAGGACTTGAAGACTTGTTATTGGTGGGATGGTATGAAAAGGGATATAGCCGAATACGTTGCCCTATGCGACACATGCCAACGGGTGAAGGCCGAACATCAAAGACCCGCTGGATTGTTGCAGCCCTTGAAGGTACCCGAGTGGAAGTGGGAGGACATCAGTATGGATTTCATTGACGGATTGCCACGTATTCAGTCGGGTTATGACTCCATCTGGGTTATCATGGACCGATTGACGAACACCCACCATTTCCTCCCTATAAGGGCCAAGTTCAACGTTGCACAATTAGCCGAATTGTACATGGAGCAGATCGTGTGCCATCATGGAGTCCCGAGGAGGATAGTCTCAGATCGAGGTTCTCAGTTTACCTCTAGATTCTGGAGGAAGCTGCAGAAAGCTATGGGTACACGACTGGATTTTAGCTCCGCCTATCACCCACAAACCGATGGACAAACCGAAAGGACAAACCAAATTTTGGAGGACATGTTGAGAGCTTGCGCCTTGAAACTTGGGCGTAGTTGGGATAGGAGTTTACCGTACGCCGAATTCTCCTATAACAACAGCTATCAAGCTAGCTTGAAGATGTCACCTTTCAAAGCATTGTATGGTAGGCGGTGCAGAACGCCACTGTTCTGGAACGAGACCGGAGAGAACCATGTGTTTGGACCCGAAGTGCTACAAGAAGCTGAAAAGCAAGTCCAAACGATACGGGAGAACTTAAAGGTTGTTCAGTCACGACAGAAAGGCTATGCGGACAATAGGCAATGGAAGTTGACCTTTGAAGTAGGAGACTTCGTATACCTTAAGGTATCTCCTATCCGAGGCCAACGACGTTTCAACGTCAAAGGCAAGGTAGCACCTCGCTACATCGGACCATTTAAGATTTTGAACAAGCGAGGAGAAGTAGCCTATAAACTAGAGCTCCCAACATATCTCTCCGACGTACATGACGTGTTTCATGTATCCCAGCTCAAGAAGTGCTTGAGAGTACCAGAGGATCAAGTACCAATGGAAGAGCTTGAACTTCAAGAGGACCTGACTTATGCAGAGCACCCTGTCCGAATTTTGGACGTAAAGGAAAGGGTCACAAGGAACAAAGTGATCCGATGGTGCAAGGTACAATGGAGCCATCACACTGAAGCTGAAGCCACATGGGAGCGTGAAGAAGACGTCAAGGAAGAATTCCCTCATCTATTCTCTACTAACGAATCTCGAGGGCGAGATTCAATTTAAGGGGGTAGATTTGTGACACCCTCATTTCTTATTTCTGCATGTATTCATGTTTCATGTAGAGAAAACATTTTAAAAGAAGTGGGAACAGAGAAAGAATAAAAAAGATGGCCAAAAAGAGCCGAATCCAGTCCACAGAGAGCGCCGAAGACAACTCCCGCGGCTCGCTGGCCACGTGGCGTGTTCGGAGCTCATCCCTACGAAAGTGGGGAGAGGTCTGCCGCTAAACTGGCTACGTGGCAGGCTCGGGCTCATCTCCGCAAAGGGGGAGAGGTCCGACCTTGTGGGACACGTGTTGCCCCCGGAGCTAGCCTCTGCGAAGAAGCAAGGCCAGCCGCAGGACACGTGTCACCTTCGGAGCTAGTCACCGCAGAAATCAGAGGACCAATCGCACGGGATACGTGTCGATCTCGAAGCTTATCTCCGAGAGGTCTGGTTCTATTGGACACGTGTCACCGCCGGAGCTTATCTCTGGGAGGTCCGTCACTGTTGGACACGTGTTAACCTCGGAGCTCGTCTATGAGAAGAAAGGAAGTCTGGCGCTGTTAGGATACGTGGCACACGCGGAGCTCACCTCCGAAGGAGAGTGTAACACCCCAAAAATCTTGTTAAGATCCTAAATCATGTTAAGAGGGGAATTTAAAAATTTTTGGACGTGTTGCATGTTTTGCAAAAATTCAAATTCAAACTGGAATTCAAATTAAACTCAAATCAGAAAAGAAATAGAGAAAGAAAAAAAAGAAAACAGAAAAAAACCGGCCAGTGGGCCGCAACCCACCAGCCAGCCCAACCAGAACCCGCGCCAGCCCGCAGCCGCGCGCGCCCCTTTCCTCCCACTGACAGGCGGGGCCCACCAGTTCTTCGTCTACCTCGAGCCTGCGCCGGACTCTCTCACCCCGAATCCAATCCGATCCGGATTTCTGCGGATCCCAGCCGAATTTTGCTCGGGGGCGACGCGGACTCGATCTAAACCACCCCGCCGCCATCCCCCATCTATAAAAACCCCGCCTCGTTCTGTTTTTCCACTCGATCTGCTGTTTTTCCTCCGGTGAGAACCCGAGCCTTCTCCAGCGAATTCTAGCCGATCTAAGCTCGGAAATTCCGATCTAACTCGCTGGTCTTGATCCACCGCCTCCGGGGAACTTTGCAGGTGCAGAAAACTCGGTGACTTGCGGTGTACACACAGCGCCGACGAGCCTCGCCGTGAATTCACCTCGGATCTCGTCGCCAATCATCTTCCAGGACCTCCGAGCTCAAGAAAACCCCCGAGGTGAGATCCCCGACCTCTCCTCCACCGATCTATGCCATAAGATCACAGTTCTAGGAAGAATTCTCGAAGATCCGAAAGTCTCCGGCGAGATCGCCGCTTCCCGCCGCCGTGCATCGCCGACAGCGCCGCCCGCGCTCGATCAGAGCGACGTGGCCGCTTGTGCGCCGTTTATTTTAAATCGCACGGTAGGGTTTAAATCCCCGCGTACCGGTTCGATGTTATAATCTCAGCCGTCGGTTTAAAATCGAACGGTCCACGTCAGCCCCGCGTTATACAGACAGGGATTGTTACGTGCTATCCCCTGGGGTTCTCCGGAAATAAGAGCTAGCCCCGGAAACTTCTGATCTAGCCCCTGGAGCTTCAGAAAATCATGTAAATTCATTTAAAAATCAGTTTTAGCCCCTGGACTTAATAAAAATTAGGAAAAACTCCTCTGATAAGTGTAGCTAGACCCCTGAAAATTCTGAAAATAATATTATAGACCCTTTAGTGGGGTGAGTTTATCTTTTTAACCCTGTTTGATATTTAATTTAGGAAATTGAATATGTGGCTAGTATTTAAAATTTAAAAAGTGGGACAAAAATATTGTTAAAAATAAATTAAAAAATCTTTCTCAGTACTTAGAAAACTTTGGAGTAAGATAAAAATATATTTTGGGCTGAAATGAATCTGTTTAATTTATTATTCACATTTATTAGTTATAGGGACAAATTTTTAAGTAAAGAATAGTTCTGAAAATAGGGAAGATAAATGTAAAATAGTTTACATCAGAGGAAAAGGTCAAAAATATATTATTAAATATTTTAGATCAGAACCTATTCTGTTTAGATGATGTGTCTTGTTATTTTCATAATAAAGTCCACATTTAAGCATAGGAAATAAATCTGAAAATATAGCAACTAGTAAATGAAAAATGAAGTTTCTAAAATCCAAAGAATTCAGTTTAGGGTTGGTAGAAATTCTGAAGACCCATATGGAGTAGGAAAATACCTTTCATGCATACTTGGTAGCTAAAATGTGTAATAATTAAATATAAGAAATTTATTTAAATTGGAAAATCATATGTATAGTATGTAAGTATAATATGAATACAAAAGTAGGAATCATATACACATGATTAAAAGTGCATGTAAGCCACAAATCAACCCACATAGAGTAACCATCACACATATAATTGTGAATGACTTTTATAAATTTGAATGTGTGGCTTGTATGAAGTGGAAGTGTGAACTATGTCTTATGGATTGTTGTTTTTCTTTTGCTATGTGTGATGGTATGATGTAGAACCTGCTCAAGAGCAAGTTATTCCTTTCCGAGATCAGGACTACCCATTTCAAGAGCAGCAGGAAGGAGGCAAGTGTCCTTGACCACTTTGATCCTATGCTAGGATGTGTAGATAGAATTATTTGCATTGTCAAATGAAATATGAAACCCATACTAGGAAGTTTCCCTAGAATTGCATTACCTTGTTTCCTAGTAGCTTGGGTTGGGATTTATTTTATCATGGCATTTATTATTATGCATATCCTTAGCCATGCTTAGAATGGGATATTTGGGATATGAGATCATCAATTTATTTTACCATGAGATATTGTGAGTTATATAGAGGTAGGGATCAAGGCAAGTTGGATGTTTTGGTTGTGTGCTGGGTGCACGAGACTCGGGTTTGTGTTTTGTACTTGCCTGGATCCTAAGGACCGGTTCATGGAACATGTAACCTGGCTTTATAGTGCCAACCACATGCTGAGATGGGGCAGCTTGGCCAATTAATTAGGTGTATCCCCGGCGTAGTATGGGTGTGTTGGATGGTGCGGGGAATAGGTGTCAGCTGGACTACCATATGAACCGCAAGGCTCAAGAGGGGGCCACTGCAGCGGGGTTGGAGCCTCTTGTATGCTGTTAGGGGTGAAACCTCAGTGGGCCCACGCTCGTCGGGAATCCCATTGTAAAGGCTTCGTAGCGATCTCCTGGCTACACACCTGGGAAGTGTGAATGTGGTTTGTAGCCACTGGCATAATGGAGGTTCTTCTAGTCCACCCGGCAACGGGGGATGAAATCACTGCATGTGGGTACAAACTCTGCAGAGTCAAAACTGTCATGACAGCCGTGCTCACGGTCAAGAGCGGCTTGGACTTATTCATGATTAGAGGATTGATGGTTTCGGAAGTTGTGGATGTTAAGCGGGGAGCTTAACATTGGAAATGATGTTATGGTTAATTGATTATGATGATGGGATGGGAGATTGGGACCATTTCACCTGTGTAGTAATATAGGTGCTTAATAAGCTAAGATGATAGGTATTAATTGCATAGTGCTTTAACCATGAGTTCAACATCCCCTTGTTATAGCCATGCTTGACATAACTTTCCCACACTTGCTGAGTACCATCGGTACTCAACCTTGCATATTTTGTCGGTTTATATTGCTGCTCAGGTCAAGATAATGAGGTGGTGTATAATGACCAAGACTTTGGACCCGAAGAAGGTTTCTAGGTTCATGGAGACCCTTGGGCAATGCCTGCAATGGAGCCCACAAGAATAATATTCCGCTGCTAGTTTATTTACTTGTGATAAACTTATTATTGTCAATCGAGACATTTGCGATGTAAGACTTATTTATATTCGACACCTGGCTTGTAATAAATGATGCTTCACTATTTGTCATCACATGTATGAGAAAATGATCCTGGCATACATGTGATATTCACTTGGTTGTTCTTCGGAAAAACCGGGTGTGACAGAAGTGGTATCAGAGCCAAGGTTGCCTGTAGGAACGTGGACCTAGGTAGAAATGGACGTATTTAGGGCCCTATTTTCTTAAAAACTATTTTACAAGGTGTCTGTTGAAAAGTGTTATTTAATGGAGTCACTTCCTTCATCTTACCTCAACTTTCGTTCAAAATAGGATTTTTGTTTAAAAGTTTATCTAACCTAAGTTTAAATGCTTTTTGTTTTAGATGGTTCGCATGATTCGCACCGCTCGCAAGTCCACAGGAGGGAGAGTTCCCGTAGTTGCCCTTGCCCAAAGAGAGGAGAGCCGTCCGGCGACGTACCTTTCCTACGGATTGGCTGTAGGAGGTTTACTGCGCCGTCTTTGACGTATGCTCCAAGCCGCCGGCAATACGGGCAAGCTAATCATACACTATAGCTCCACCAGGACCATCCGGGAGAAGCGGGAAGAATGGAGTTCAGAAATGAGGATTATCCATGAAAATCAGCTGCTTAAGATCCACCGCTCTCCAGCTTGTCGAGCGACACAGGTCGATGCGGAGAAGGATGTCACCTAGGAGGCCATCACCTGCCAGAGTCACATCTATCGTCGCCACCTGGACAGGACTGAGTACATGTATGTCCTCCAGCGTGAGAGTGGTACCACGGAGTACAAGTACCCACCAATGCAGCAAGGGACTTCCCATGAGCACATGGACTTGTGCTTGGAGGATGCTGCTATGCTCAGCACTCGACTGCAGGAGTGTCAGCAAGAGCTTCAGGATGTTCGGGACACCCTAAAGGAAACGGAGGCGTTGCTGCGAGCCTGCTTGAGGGCGAGAGAAAGAGGAGATGGGAATGAACTGTGTCACCGTGAATGATACATGGACTCCTGACTCCCCAGATCGCCGGGCGATCAGGCGTCGTCGCACTTCCCCACCAGCAGCCTACCCACCCAAAGCAGAGTCAGAAGGAAGCCGCAATAATGAGGAAGATCCTGAGGAGCCAGCTCAAAAATACGAGTAGCGTAGAGTATTTCCCTTAATTAGAAGGATGTCGAGTAGTCGAGTCGTTACGTTAGTTAATGGTGTGTTAATGCTTGGTGTGTGACGTGAGTTGTGGAAGCCATGAGCAATTGTCCACAGCCTCGTCTTCAGATTGTTTTGCTTTGGTGTGTGAACCCACATGAAATAATATTGCATTTATTTTTGTGTGAGATATGAACCCTCAGAAAAGTATAACAAAGATTCAACACTTCAAAGTACAAACAAGTGAAAGTAGTGAGATAATACGTAATACTTAAAATTAACATTTGGTTGATCATGCTAGATGGCCGGAAGTGGAAAAGGTCGTGCTGCCAACCCCGCCAACAACAACGATGAGGCCTGCAACCATCATCTTTCTGGAGGCCAAGACAGGGGTGGTCGCCGTGAAGGAGTTGATCCCGTCCACCAAATGCTGGAGAATCAAAATCAGCTCATCCAGAACTTGACTCAAGTGGTGGCCAACTTGCATCAAGTCCCACCTCCACAAGCTGCACCACGCCAACCAAGGTTGAGTGAGTTTCTAGGAACTCAAACTCCAAAGTTTGCAAGTGCTGCTGAACCTCTGGGGGCAGATGATTGGCTTAAGACCATTGAGAGCAAGATGAGGATCATACAGTGCCAAGGGTATGAGAGGGTGCTGTTTGCCTCTCATCAATTGCATGGACCTGCTGCTGATTGGTGGACCGCCTACGTGGCTGCCCATCATGACCCCGAGAACATCACTTGGGAAGAGTTCAAGCGTAGCATCCGCAACCATTACATCCCAAGAGGTGAACTCAAAAACAAGAGGAAGGAGTTTTTGGGACTGCAGCAGGGAAACATGACGGTGAGGGAATACCTCACTAAATTTACTCAACTATCCCGTTATGCCCCACGGGACATAGAGACTGATGAGCAGAAACAAGATTGTTTGGTGGAAGGACTTACCGCAGAGATGCAGTGTGCAATGTCCTCAAATGAGTATGAAAGCTTCCAAAAGATGGTGGACAGAGCATTTGTGGTAGAAAGAAAGCTAAAGGCCTTGGAAAATGAGAATAAGAGGAAGGCCGGGTGGTCACATCAAGCCTCAGGGAGCAACACCTGCCCACGTCTGATGCAGCAACCAGCAGGGCAGACGAACCGTGCTGCGGTACCCTACTCAGCACCAAGAGGGTACAACCCGAACTACAGGCCTCCGGCAGCACCAATACAGCCACAACGTCAGTTCGTACAGCAGCCTCGCCCCAAACCAACCCCAAGACAACAAAGGCCAGGCACCTAAGGTTGGGGTGCAATGTTTTAGCTGTGGTGAAGTGGGGCACTACGCCCATAAGTGCCCAAAGAAGAAGCCCACGCAGCCACAACAGCGGAATGTAATGAGAGGACGGGTGAACCACGTCACTATGGAGGAAGCACAAGAGGCACCTGACGTGGTAGTTGGTAAGTTTCCTGCCAATTTACACATTGCAACCTTGCTGTTTGATTTTGGTGCTACCCACTCGTTCATTGCTCAAGGGTTTGTTAAGAAGCATGACCTAGCAACAACACAAATGAACCATATGCTAGCTGTAAACTCTCCAGGTGGAGAAATAAGGACAAGACAAGTGTGTCCCAAAGTGAACCTAGACATTAATGGGGTAGTATTTACTGCTAACCTCATAGTGATAGATTCACAAGGGATAGATATTATTTTGGGTATGGATTGGTTGACCAAACATAAAGGAATCATTCATTGTTCGACCAGAACTGTGGAACTAACTCACCCTAGTGGCACAAGAGTAAAGTTCATAACAATACACGAGCCTAGGAGGGACATTAAATTAAATCAAGTTGAGGTGAAAGTTGAGGAAATCAGGACAATCAGGGAATATCCAGATGTTTTTCCGTGGGAGTTGCCAGGTATGCCTCCTGATCGTGAAGTGGAATTCGCAATTGAGCTAGTACCTGGAACAGCCCTGATTTACAAAAGACCTTATCGGATGGACTCCAAGCAGCTAGAAGAACTCAAGGATCATTTGAGAGAATTGATGGAAAAGGGGTATATTCTCCCTAGTTCCTCACCATGGGGAGCTCCGGTGATATTTGTGCCCAAGAAGGACGGAACCCAAAGGTTATGCGTGGATTACCGTGCCTTGAATGAGGTAACCATCAAGAACAAGTACCGATTACCCCGCATTGAAGAATTGTTTGATCAGTTGAGGGGCGCTTGTGTGTTCTCGAAAATTGATCTCAGGTCGGGATACCACCAACTCAAGATAAGGCAAACTGGTATTCCCAAGACAGCTTTCGTATCTCGGTACGGACTGTATGAATACACCGTCATGCCTTTCGGGCTAACTAATGCCCCGGCATACTTCATGTATCTCATGAACAAGGTATTCATGGAATATCTGGAAAAATTTGTGGTGGTTTTCATAGATGACATTCTCGTCTTCTCCAAAGATGAAGAAGAACATGAGAAACATCTAAGGTTGGTATTGCAGAGGCTAAGAGAACACCAACTATATGCCAAGTTGAGCAAGTGTGAGTTTTGGCTGAAGAGAGTTCCCTTCTTAGGACATATAATCTCGGAGGGAGGAATCTCCGTGGATCCTGCCAAAATCGAGGATATACAGAAGTGGAAGACCACTGAAAATGTCGGGGAAGTTCGAAGCTTCTTGGGGTTGGCTGGATACTATCGACGGTTTATTGAGGGATTCTCCAAGATCCCGAGACCTCTCACCAAACTGTTGGAGAAGGGAATCACATTCACATGGACGCCACAGTGCGAGACGAGTTTTCAGGAGCTAAAGAAAAGATTGACAACAGCCCCAGTGTTGGTTATGCCATATATGCAGAAGAAGTTCACAGTGTACTGCGATGCCTCTGGAAACGGGTTGGGATGTGTTCTCATGCAAGAAGGGCATGTCATGGCATATGCATCCCGGCAGCTTTGGAAGCACGAGAAGAACTATCCTACACATGACCTAGAACTAGCCGCAGTGGTACACGCGTTGAAAATTTGGCGGCACTATTTGATGGTGAAGAGGACCGCGATATATACAGATCATAGAAGTTTGAAGTACATTTTCACACAGCCAGACCTCAACCTCAGACAAAGGAGATGGTTAGAGCTAATCAATGACTTTGATGTGGGCATCAACTATCATCCCGGGAAAGCAAACGTCGTGGCCGATGCTTTGAGTCGGAAAGTGCAGGTCAATAAGTTGAGCTTGAAGGACATGCCTGCAGAATTGAAGGACGAGGTTATAAGGCTCAATCTATGTCTAGTAAATAGTGGTGAAGCCATCGCCATGGAAGTGGACTCCACACTAGAGCGAGACATACGCGAGGGTCAAAAGAATGATGAGAAGATACAAGAGATCAGACAACTCATCAAGGAAAATAAAGCTCCGGGTTTTAGAGAGGATGAACAAGGAACGGTGTGGCACGGGAAAAGAATCTGTGTGCCAGAAGTAAAGGAGATCCGTGAATTGATTTTGAAGGAGGCTTATGATTCTGACTATTCCATTCATCCTGGGAGTACGAAAATGTACCAGGACCTCAAGAGCAGGTATTGGTGGTATGGCATGAAGCGAGATGTCGCGGAACATGTTGCCCTATGTGACACATGTCAGTTGGTGAAGGCAGAACATCAACGACCCGCGAGATTATTGCAACCACTCAAAGTGCCTGAATGGAAATGGGAAGAAATCAGCATGGATTTCATCGTGGGATTGCCTAGGACCCAATCAGGATATGATTCGATATGGGTCATCATTGATAGGCTAACCAAGGTAGCTCACTTCCTCCCCATGAAGGAAAGCTAGAGCGGATCCAAATTGGAAGAGTTGTACATGTCAAGGATCGTGTGTTACCATGGAGTGCCAAAGAAGATTGTGTCGGATCGAGGGACACAGTTCACCTCAAGGTTCTGGCAGAAGTTGCACGAAACCATGGGAACCCATCTGAACTTTAGTTCTGCCTATCATCCCCAAACTGATGGGCAGACGGAAAGAACCAATCAGATTCTTGAAGATATGTTGAGGGCATGTGCACTCAAAAACAATCGGAGTTAGGATAAAAACTTACCGTATGCGGAGTTTTCCTATAACAACAGCTATCAAGCTAGTATGAAGATGTCACCGTTTGAAGCCTTGTACGGGAGGAAGTGCAGAACTCCCCTATTTTGGAACCAAACGGGGGAAAGTAAAGTGTTTGGTCCAGAAGTACTACAAGAAGCCGAGGCGAAGGTGAGGGAAATTCGCAACAACTTGAGGATAGCACAGACACGCCAAAAGAGCTACGCCGATGTACGAAGAAGAGAGCTTGTTTTCAACGTGGGAGACTATGTCTATCTCAAGGTGTCCCCTATCAGAGGACTTCGCCGGTTCAAGGTGAAAGGGAAGTTGTCACCTAGATACATCGGACCCTTTCAAGTTCTGGAAAGGAAAGGCGAAGTGGCGTATCAACTAGAGTTACCGGCTCATCTATCGTATGTGCACGATGTATTCCATGTGTCACAACTCAAGAAATGTCTGAGCACGCCTGAAGAGGTGTTACCCATGAATGAAGTGAACGTAGCTGAGGATTAGTCTTACGCCGAGCAACCATACAAGATTTTGGAGACAATGGAACGCCTCACCAGAAATAAAAGAATCCGGATGTGCAAGGTGCAGTGGAAGCATCACTCAGAAGGGGAAGCCACCTGGGAGTGGGAAGATGAGATAAAGGCACAATTTCCGGAATTGTTTTCTTAGAACCACCAATCTCGAGGACGAGATTTCTTTTAAGGAGGGTAGAGCTGTAACACCCCAAAAATCTTGTTAAGACCCTAAATCATGTTAAGAGGGGAATTTAAAAATTATTGGACGTGTTGCATGTTTTGCAAAAATTCAAATTCAAACTGGAATTCAAATTAAACTCAAATCAGAAAAGAAATAGAAAAAGAAAAAAAGAAAACAGAAAAAAACCGGCCAGTGGGCCACAACCCACCAGCCGGCCCAACCAGGACCTGCGCCAGCCCGCAGCCGCGCGCGCCCCTTTCCTCCCACTGACAGGCGGGGCCCGCCAGTTCTTCGTCTACCTCGAGCCCGCGCCGGACTCTCTCACCCCGAATCCAAACCGATCCGGATTTCTGCGAATCCCAGCTGAATTTCGCTCGGGGGCGATGCGGACTCGATCTAAACCACCCCGCCGCCATCCCCCGTCTATAAAAACCCCAGCCTCGTTCTGTTTTTCCACGCGATCTGCTGTTTTTCCTCCGGTGAGAACCCTTGCCTTCTCTGGCGAATTCTAGCCGATCTAAGCTCGAAAATTCCGATCTAACTCGGTGGTCTTGATCCTCCGCCTCCGGGGAACTTTGCAGGTGCAGAAAACTCGGTGACTTGCGGTGTAAACACAGCGCCGACGAGCCTTGCCGTGAATTCACCTCGGACCTCGTCGCCGATCATCTTCCAGGACCTCCGAGCTCAAGAAAACCCCCGAGGTGAGATCCCCGACCTCTCCTCCACCGATCTATGCCATAAGATCACAGTTCTAGGAAGAATTCTCGAAGATCCAAAAGTCTCCGGCGAGATCGCCGCTTCCCGCCGCCGTGCGCCGCCGGCAGCGCCGCCCGCGCTCGATCAGAGCGACGTGGCCGCTTGTGCGCCGTTTATTTTAAATCGCACGGTAGGGTTTAAATCCCCGCGTACCGTTTCGACGTTATAATCTCAGCCGTCGGTTTAAAATCGAACGGTCCACGTCAGCCCCGCGTTATACAGACAGGGATTCTTACGTGCTACCCCCTGGGGTTCTCGGGAACTAAGAGCTAGCCCCGGAAACTTCTGATCTAGCCCCTGGAACTTCAGAAAATCATGTAAATTCATTTAAAAATCAGTTTTAGCCCATGGACTTAATAAAAATTAGGAAAAACTCCTCTGATAAGTGTAGCTAGACCCCTGGAAATTCTGAAAATAATATTATAGACCCTGTAGTGGGGTGCGTTTACCTTTTTAACCCTGTTTGATATTTAATTTAGGAAATTGAATATGTGGCTAGTATTTAAAATTTAAAAAGTGGGACAAACATATTGTTAAAATTAAATTAAAAAAAACTTTCTCAGTACTTAGAAAACTTTGGAGTGAGATAAAAATATATTTTGGGCTGAAATGAATCTGTTTAATTTATTATTCACATTTATTAGTTATAGGGACACATTTTTAAGTAAAGAATAGTTCTGACAATAGGGAAGATAAATGTAAAATAGTTTACATCAGAGGAAAAGGTCAAAAATATATTATTAAATATTTTAGATCAGAACCTATTCTGTTTAGATGATGTGTCTTGTTATTTTCATAATAAAGTTCACATTTAGGCATAGGAAATAAATCTGAAAATATAGCAACTAGTAAATAAAAAATGAAGTTTCTAAAATCCAAAGAATTCAGTTTAGGGTTGGTAGAAATTCTGAAGACCCATATGGAGTAGGAAAATACCTTTCATGCATACTGGTAGCTAAAAGGTGTAGTAATTAAATACAAGGAATTTATTTAAATTGGAAACTCATTTGTATAGTATGTAAGCATAATGTGAATACAAAAGTAGGAATCATATACACATGATTAAAAGTGCATGTAAGCCACAAATCAACCCACATAGAGTAACCATAACACATATAATTGTGAATGACTTTTATAAATGTGAATGTGTGGCTTGTATGAAGTGGAAGTGTGAACTATGTCTTAAGGATTGTTGTTTTTCTTTTGCTATGTGTGATGGTATGATGTAGAACCTGCTCAAGAGCAAGTTATTCCTTTCCAAGATCAGGACTACCCATTTCAAGAGCAGCAGGAAGGAGGCAAGTGTCCTTGACCACTTTGATCCTATGCTAGGATGTGTAGATAGAATTATTTGCATTGTCAAATGAAATATGAAACCCATACTAGGAAGTTTCCCTAGAATTGCATTACCTTGTTTCCTTGTAGCTTGGTTTGGGATTTATTTTATCATGTCATTTATTATTATGCATATGCTTAGCCATGCTTAGAATGGGATATTTGGGATATGAGATCATCAATTTATTTTACCATGAGATATTGTGAGTTATGTAGAGGTAGGGATCAAGGCAAGTTGGATGTTTTGGTTGTGTGCTGGGTGCACGAGACTCGGGTTTGTGTTTAGTACTTGCCTGGATCCTATGGACCGGTTCATGGAGCATGTAACCTGGCTTTACAGTGCCAACCACATGCTTAGATGGGGCAGCTTGGCCAATTAATTAGGTGTATCCCCGGCGTAGTATGGGTGTGTTGGATGGTGCGGGGAATAGGTGTCAGCTGGACTACCATATGAACCGCAAGGCTCAAGAGGGGGCCACTGCAGCGGGGTTGGAGCCTCTTGTATGCTGTTAGGGGTGAAACCTCAGTGGGCCCACGCTCGTCGAGAATCCCTTTGTAAAGGCTTCGTAGCGATCTCCTGGCTACACACCTGGGAAGTGTGAATGTGGTTTGTAGCCACTGGCATAATGGAGGTTCTTCTAGTCCACCCGGCAACGGTGGATGAAATCACTACATGTGGGTACAGTGGTACAAACTCTGCAGAGTCAAAACTGTCATGACAGCCGTGCTCACGGTCAAGAGCGGTTTGGACTTATTCATGATTAGAGGATTGATGGTTTTGGAAGTTGTGGATGTTAAGCGGGGAGCTTAACATTGGAAATGATGTTATGGTTAATTGATTATGATGATGGGATGGGAGATTGGGACCATTTCACCTGTGTAGTAATATAGGTGCTTAATAAGCTAAGGTGATAGGTATTAATTGCATAGTGCTTTAACCATGAGTTCAACATCCCCTTGTTATAGTCATGCATGACATAACTTTCCCACACTTGCTGAGTACCATCGGTGCTCAACCTTGCATATTTTGTCGGTTTATATTGCTGCTCAGGTCAAGATAATGAGGTGGTGTATAATGACCAAGACTTTGGACCCGAAGAAGGTTTCTAGGTTCATGGAGACCCCTGGGCAACGCCTGCAATGGAGCCCAAAAGAATAATATTCCGCTGCTAGTTTATTTACTTGTGATGAACTTATTATTGTCCATCGAGACATTTGCGATGTAAGACTTATTTATATTCGACACCTGGCTTGTAATAAATGATGCTTCACTATTTGTCATCACATCACATGTATGAGAAAATGATCCTGGCATACATGTGATATTCACTTGGTTGTTCTTCGGAAAAACCGGGTGTGACAGAGAGGGAGGTCTTTCTCGCTTGACACGCGGCACAACCAGAACTCCTCTCTGCGGAAAGGGGGAGACCAGGCCCCGGTGGACACGTGGACCTTCCGGAGCTCATCACCACGGAGGTAACGAGTCTGGAGCAGTTTTGGATTCTGTACGCGTAGAAATACCGGTACGGACAGGAAACCGACCTGAATTCCACAATGTTACCGCACTAAATCAAAAAAAGATAGGTTGTTAAGATTCAACGACAATCTGAATAGGACTCTTATTCGAAATACAATCAGATTAGGACTCTTCTTCTCCTGATTATATATAGAACCCAAAACCTTTGGCCGAAACCACGAACTTCTTTTCCACCTCCAGAGCCGATGACTTAGAGCCCTAGCCCCAAACTCGCCGAAGTAAACCCATCGCCGGAGTTCAGTTGAGGAAGATAGCCGGAAGGGAGTCCCAACGGTCTGTCTTGCTAAGAGAAGGACCCCAAGACCAAGAAGAACGTGAGGTAGGTCTCCAATACTACCTTACGTCATCATCGCGTTTTCTTTGCATCTGTTCTTCGATTCCTTTCGAACAGAAGCTTTCTCGTGGACAGATCACTTGTTGATCGGGTTGATCTAAAGACAAGATCATCGCCACGTCCACATTTGATCCGAACACCTCTGTTCATCATAAAACCCTGCAAGCCATGCGAGAACACGTACAAACTAAATTGCATCATAGGATTAACATGCATATGCATCATCACATCTAGTTACAGTTTGTGCATGGTGTTGATTGTTATGAATCTTGTATGTGCATGATCCTGTATAGAAGGACAAGCTCAGGGAGCTGTCTACGACGAGCTGCAACAATAAGGTTTCGAGATTAAAGAGCAACTAGAACAACCAGAACAAGGCAAGTGCCCCTTGACCATATTGATCCTATGTTTTGGGAAAAACTGTTTTGTTTTGCGAAAAAGTGTGTGTGCTGAGTCAAACATGATGGGAAACCATTTTATAGGAGTTTACTAGTTTTGGTTAAACCACCCTTGTCGCCAGGGAAGTTTATGAGTCGGGTATGGTTTTAATTTATGCTTCGCTGAGTCCATGGGATTGGGAAGCGAGATGGATGTGTCTAGCTAACTGCACTCGTAAGATTTATGAGAAACTGAGGTTGTTAATGAACATGGATCAGAGGGAGATCTAGGCAAGACTGGGTTTGCGAATGAGGTAGCATGAGATGGTGGTTTACATGCCGTAGATCTAAGGACCGGTTCATGCGAGCACATGCCAGGATAACAGTGCCACCACAAGGCCAAGTATGGGTGCGGCTTAGCTGACTAATTAGGTAAGTTGCTAGATTGTTATGGACCGTGGAAGGCGCGGGGAATGGAGTCGAGTGAGGACTGCCCTGGGAACTGCATGGCACAAGAGGGGGCCCGTGGGTGGGAAAATTGGAGATTCTAGCCTGCCGGTGAAACCTTAGTGAGTCCATACATCTAGTAACCCATTTGTAAAGGCTATTTTGTGATCTCTTGGCAGTACACCGACGGTTGTGTACTGGTATAATGGAGGTTCTGCAGTCGCCGACGGGTGACGAAATTACAAACTTGTGGGTAAAGTGGTGCAAACTCTGCAGAGTCTAAAACTATCATGATTGCCGAGCTTACAGTCACGAGCGCCTGGCCAACTTCCATGATTAGTTGGGATGGTTATTGGATATGGTTATTGGTTATGGTTTTGGATGGTTTGGTTATGGTTTTGTTTTCGGGACTGTTGAGTCCGGGTGATAAGATGGGTTGCATCACTGATGAGTCATGGCAACGAGGTTGGTCTCAGTGGGAGACGGAGTTGTTTATGAGGTGAAATGGTAGCGAATACGAGGAGGTATTCGTGAGCAAGAATGAGGTTGATTGATGTCTCGATGGGACATGGAAGGTAATGAACATAGTGGAGGTATCATTGGTATTTTAATACATGTTGGGATTACATTCACTTAAATATAAGTTGTTGTTTTATCATGGTTTTTGATAAATAACTTTGCTTTTCTGCAATGAGCCTTTTTATACCTACCTTGTTATGAGCTACATATCATATTTTCCCACACTTGCTGAGTACATCATTGTACTCAATCTTGCATTATTATTTCATCATCAGCAACAGGAGAAGATTACTATGAAGACCAAGTGGAGCATTAGGCGTGTAATATGTTCTCAACCTTGCCTGTGTGGATGGAGTAGAGATTTAGTGTGACGCCCTCAATTCTGTGGAAAACCACGGAACCGAGAACTAATGCATATGTGTGCCCAGGATGTTCATCACACATACACATACGTTCCACAAACTGAATTCAGATTATATATTACCACGAATAACAGTTTATTACAAAACCTCATGAGTCTTGGACTCATGCTCACAGCGGAAGTCTTTATTCTAATGCGGAAGCAGTTCAACTAATGTGGAAGCAAATCTAAACAGAAGTGGCTCCTTCTCTACTCCCTCCACAGGCAAGGTTGAGAATAGATCACACGCCATATTGCTCCACTTGGTCTTCGTAGTAGGCTTCTCCTGCTGCTGCTGATGAAGTAATAATGCAAGTTTGAGTACAATGATGTACTCAGCAAGTGCGGGAATAACACATGATATGCAGCTTATAACAAGGTAGGTATATAAAAGGCTTATTGCAGAAAAGCAGATTTGTAAAACCATGATAAAACAGCAACTTAACTTTAGATGAATGTAATCCCAGCATGAATTAAATTACCGACATACCTCCATCCCTTTCCGTGTTCCATCCGAACATTAACAAACTTTTATTCACACTCATGAATACCTCCTCGTATTTGCTACCATCTCAAGAATACCTTCCCGTATTCGCTACCATCTCATCTCATAAAACATCCTCGTCTCACACAGAGACCAAACTCGTTGCCATGACTCAACAGTCATGCAACCATCATATCACCCGGACTCAACAGTCCCAAACCGTAACAATGACCAAACAAATAACCATAACCAAAAACCTTCCCAATAACCATCCCCACTAATCATGGCAGTTTAACCAGGTGCTCGTGACCGTAAGCTGGGCTATCATGATAGTTTTAGTAACTCTGCAGAGTTTGCACCTCTTTAACCAACAAGTTTGTGATTTCGTCACCTGTCGGCGACTGCAGAACCTCCATTATACCAGTACACATCGGTCGGTGTATGGTCAAGAGATCACAAAATAGCCTTTACAAAGGGGTTACTAGATGTATGGACACACTAAGGTTTCACCGGCAGGCTAGAATCTCCAATTCTCCCACCCACGGGCCCCCTCTTGTGCCATGCAGTTCCCAGGGCAGTCCTCACTCGACTCCCATTCCCCGCGCCTTCCACAGTCCATAACACTCTAGCAACTTACCTAATTACTCAGCTAAGCCGCACCCATACTTGGTCTTGTGGTGGCACTTTTATCCCGGCATGTGCATGCATGAACCGGTCCTTAGGTCTATGGCAAGTAAACCACCTTCTCAAGCTACCTCCTTCACAAACCCGGCTTGCCAAGATCACCCTCCGATCCATGTCCATTATTAACATCAGTTTCTCATTATCAATACGAGTGCAGTTAGCTAGACACATCTATCTCTTTTCCCAATCCCGTAGACTCAGCGAAGCATAAAACAAAAACCATACCCGACTCATAAACTTCCTAGGCGACAAGGGTGGTTTAACTAAAACTAGTAAACTCCTATAAAAAGGGTTTCCCATCATGTTTGACTCAGCACACACACCTTTTCGCAAAACAAAATAGTTTTTCCCAAAACATAGGATCAATATGGTCAAGGAGCACTTGCCTTGTTCTTGCGGTTCCGGTTGTTCTTGAATCCCAAAACCTTGTTGCTGCAGTTCGTCGTAGACAGCTCCCCGAGCTTGTTCTGCTAGGTAGGATCACGTGCATACAAGATTCACAGCAATCAATATCATGCACAAACCTTAAACTAGATGCGATGATGCACATCCATGCTATCCTATGATTTATTAGATTGGTCTGTTCGTGTTTTTGCATGGCTTGCATGGACAGAGGTGTTCGGATCAAAAGTGGACGTGGCGATGATCTTGTCTTTAGATCAACCTGATCATCAAGTGATCTATCCACGAGAAGGCTTCTGTTCGTAAGGAATCAAAGAACAGATGCAAAGAAAACACAACGATATCGTAAGGTGGTATTGGGGCCTACCTTACGTTCCTTTCGGCCTTCGAGGTTCTCCTCAGACCGCTGTGCTTTCCTCCGGCGATCTTCCTTGTTGCGCTTCGGCGATGGTTTACTCGGCGAGTTAGGGCTAGGGCTCTAAGTCATCGGCTCAGGAGTTGGAAAAGAAGTTTGTGGTTTCGGCCAGAGGTTCTGGGTTCTAATTATAATTGGGAAGAGAAGAGTCCTAATCTGATTGTATCCCGAATAAGAGTCTTATTCAGATCATCGTTGGATCCTTATCATCTTATCTTTAGTTGATTTGGTGCGGTAACGTTGTGGAATTTAGGTCGGTTTCCTTTACATACCGGTATTCTTACGCGTAACAGCCGCTCCAGAACTCGTTACCTTCGCGGCGATGAGCTCCGGAGGCTTCACGTGTCCTTCCGGGGCCTGGTATCTCCTTCTCCGCAGAGACGAGCTCCGGTTGTGCCGCGTGTCAATCGACCGAGACCCCCCTCCTTTTGAGGTGAGCTCCACGCACGCCACGTGTTGGCACCGGTCTTTCCTCTCTTCTTTCTTCATGGACATGCCCCGAGGTCGACACGTGTCCAGCAGCGACAGACCTCCCGGAGATAAGCTCTGGTGTCGACGCGTGTCCAATAGAACAGGACCTCTCCGAGGTGGGCTCCGAGATCAACACGTATCCCGCGCGACTGGTCCTCTGATTTCCGCGATGACTAGCTCCGAGGATGACACGTGTCTTGCGGAAATGCCTTTGCTTCTTCCGCAGAGGCTAGCTCCGTGGGCAACACATGTCCCACAGGATCAGACCTCTCCCCTTTGCGGAGACGAGTCCCGAACCTGCCATGTAGCTATTTTAGCGGCAGACCTCTCCCCACCTTGCAGGGACGAGCTCCGAACACGCCACGTGGCCAGCGGCCACGGTGAGTTGTCTTCGGCGCTTTCTGAGAGCTGGGTTCGGCTCTTATTGGCTATCCTTTTGATATTTTTCTCTGTTCCTTTATTTCTTAAAATGTTTCCTCTTCATAAAGCATGAACATATGCTGACACCCGGGATGAGGGTGTCACAAATCTACCCCCCCTTAAATTGAATCTCGCCCTCGAGATTCGTTAGTAGAAAATAGATGGGGAAATTCTGCCTTGATATCCTTTTCACGCTCCCATGTGGCTTCAGCTTCTGTGTGGTGACTCCATTGTACCATGCACCATCGAATCTTCTTGTTCCGGGTGACCCTTTCCTTTACGTCCAAAATTCAGACAGGGTATTCCGCATAAGTCAGGTCCTTTTGAAGTTCAAGCTCTCCCATTGATACTTGTTCCTCTGGTGCTCTCAAGCACTTCTTGAGCTGGGATACATGAAACACGTCATGTACGTCGGAAGGTGGGTTGGGAGCTCTAGTTGATAGGCTACTTCTCCTCACTTATCCAGAATCTTAAATTGTCCGATGTAGCGAGGTGCTAGCTTGCCTTTGACGTTAAAACGTCATTGGCCTCAGATAGGCGACACCTTAAGATATACGAAGTCTCCTACTTCGAAGGTCAACTTCCTACGTCTATTGTCCGCATAGCCTTTCTGTCGTGACTGAGCAGCCTTTAAGTTCTCCCGTACTGTTTGGACTTGCTTTTCAGCTTCTTGTATCACTTCTGGTCCAAACACCTGGTTCTCTCCGATCTCGTTCCAGAACAGTTGCGTTCTACACCGCCTACCATATAATGCTTCGAAAGGCGACATCTTCAAGCTAGCTTGATAGCTGTTGTTATAGGAGAATTCGGCATACGGTAAACTCCTATCCCAACTACGCCCATGTTTTAAGGCCCAAGCTTTCAACATGTCTTCCAAAATTTGGTTTGTCCTTTCGGTTTGCCCATCAGTTTGGGGGTGATAGGCGGAGCTAAAATCCAGTCGTGTACCCATGGCTTTCTGCAGCTTCCTCCAGAACCTAGAGGTAAACTGAGAACCTCGATCTGAGACTATCCTCTTCGGGACTCCATGACGACACACGATATGTTCCATGTACAACTCTGCCAATTGTGCAACGTTGTAACTGGTCTTTACAGGGAGAAAATGGGAGGTTTTTGTTAATCGGTCCACAGTGACCCAGATGGAGTCGTATCCCGACTAAGTACGTGGCAATCCGACGATGAAATCCATACTGATGTCCTCCCACTTCCATTCGGGTATTTTCAATGGTTGCAACAATCTAGCGGGTTTTTGGTGTTCGGCCTTCACCCGTTGGCATGTGTCGCATAGGTCAACGTATTCGGCTATAGTTCGCTTCATACCATCCCACCAATAACAAGTTTTCAAGTCCTTGTACATTTTGGTGCTTCCGGGATGTATGGAATAGGGGGAATCATGTGCCTCCTTCAATATCATGTCGCGGAGATGTCATATGTTCGGCACGCAAATCCTTTTTCCTAGCCAAAGCGTACCCTTTTCATCCTCCTTGAAATCCCTCTCTATTCCTTGTCGGATTCTTTCCTTGATCTCCTTGATTTCCTCATCCGTTGCTTGGCCCTCTCTTATTTCTTGTTCTAATGAGGAGTGGATCTCTATTATTTCCATGTTATTCAAGAATCCGAGGTGTAACCGTTTGGACTCCTTACGTAGTTCGGGTGGTAGCTCCCGAACCGTGAGTTGATGACATGCTCCCTTTCTGCTCAATGCATCAGCTACTACATTGGCCTTCCCAGGGTGATAGTTGATTCCAACATCATAATCCTTGATGAGTTCTAACCATCGATGTTGCCTCAAATTTAAGTCCGTTTGTGTGAATATGTACTTGAGGCTTTTATGATCCGTATAGATCTCACATCGATGACCAAGGATATAATGTCTCCAAATCTTTAATGCATGCACTACTGCTGCTAACTCCAAGTCATGTGTAGGATAGTTAAGCTCGTGCTTCTTTAATTGCCGTGAGGCATAGGCTACCACTTGTCCTCCCTGCATGAGCACAAATCCGAGCCCCTGTCTGGATGCGTCACAATATATGTCAAAGCTCTTGCTTATGTCTGGCAATACCAGAACCGGTGCTGTGGTTAGCCTTTTCTTGAGTTCCTCGAAACTTTCTTGGCAGGCTGGCGTCCATTGAAAAACCTTTCCCTTCATTAGCAACTCCGTCATAGGTTTTGCTATCTTAGAGAAGTCTTTAATGAAGCGTCAATAGTATCCTGCCATCCCAAGGAAACTCCGAATATCCCTCACGCTCTTCGGTTGGTCCCACTTCAGAACATCTCTCACCTTTCCAGGATCAACCGATACCCCTTCCTTGGAGATAATGTGGCCTAGAAAAGATATTTCCTTTAGCCAAAATTGACACTTGTTGAGCTTGGCATACAATTGATGCTCACACAACTTCTGCGGGGTCAATTTCAAATGTTCTTCATGCTCCTACTCACTTTTTGAATACACCATAATGTCGTTGATGAAAACCACGACGAACTTGTCCATGTACTCCATGAAAACCTTGTTCATAAGGTACATGAAGTATGCGGGTGCATTCGTCAATCCAAAAGACATAATGGTATATTCATACGAACCATACCGTGTCCGAAAGGCTGTCTTAGGTCTATCGGAGGGCTTAATCTTCAGCTGGAAGTATCCCGACCAAAGATCAATCTTGGAGAACAATCGAGCTCCTTTCATTTGGTCGAACAGGTCCTCTATACACGGTAGAGGGTATTTGTTCTTGATTGTCACCTCGTTGAGAGACCTATAGTCCACGCACATCCTTTGCGTTCCATCCTTCTTGTCTACGAAGAGCACCGGAGCTCCCCATGGTGACGAGCTCGGACGGATAAAACACTTCTCCAACTGTTCTTGAATTTGCTTCTTGAGTTCAACTAGCTCATTTACGGGCATCCTATAAGGTCTTTTAGCTATGGGTGCAGTTCCGGGTACCAACTCTATGGCAAACTCAATGTCCCGGTCAGATGGCATAGCTGGAAGCTCTTCCAGGAACACGTCCGAAAACTCTCAAACCACCGGAATACTGTCCAATGCTACTCCTTCAATGTGGTTCAGATTTGCCCCTTCAGTGGTTTGCTGGGCTGACTCAAACTCAACACGAATACCGTGCTCGTTTGTCAACTGCACGCTCCTTTCAGCACATTGGATTACTCCATTGTGCTTGCTTAGCCAATCCATTCCGAGTATGATGTCAATCCCTTGGGAGTCCAAGACAATAAGGCTGGCAAGGAAGTCTACCCCCCTTATTTTAAGGCTTACTTTAGGACATACTATATTAGTCCTCATTTCTCCTCCGGGAGAATTAACTAACATAGCACATTCTAAGTGGAATACGGGTAGATGATGTTTGGCAACGTATTTGGATGATATGAAGGAATGCGATGCTCCAGAATCATATACGATGGTGGCTGGGTTGGAGTTGGCAAGGAACATACCAATTACGACGTCCTCAGCCTGTTGTGCTTCCTCGGCAGTGACATGGTTCACGTGGCCACGAGCATAGTTCTGCTGTCCAGGGTTCCCTTGATTGTCTCCTCCGTTCGGTCGCGGGTTCTGCTTGGGCACGTTACCTTGCTGTCCAGGGCCTCTCCTCGGGCACTGGTTCGCGAAGTGTCCTACTTCCCCGCATGCAAAGCATGCCCTGTTGCCTACGTCAGCAGGTACATTGGGGCGGGGGTTTTGAACAGGGGCGCCATTGTTAGGTCGAGGCGCAGGAGGCATGGGCACGCGAGGTGCCGGTGCAACGAATTGTTGCTGCGGTGGCTGACCAGGGCGGTACGCAGGAGTGATCGATCCATACTGCGGTGCAGGGGGCATGTACCTCGGTCGTACGTTGCTCCCTTGGGGCTGGTATGGCATCTTCCTCTTGCACTCTCGCTCAATCTCTCGGATCTTGTTTTTAACCACTATGGCCTTGTCAACCAGCTTCTGGAAGCTTACGTTGTCATTGCTGAGGAGCTGAACTTGGATCTCATTGTTCAACCCTCTCATGAACAGGCACTGCTTCCTCTGATCTGAGTTGACATCTTCGTGGGCCTACCGGGACAGTTGTATGAACTTGTTGAGATACTCATTCACGCTTTTCTGCCCTTGGCGGAGACCCTCAAACTCCTGCCTTTTGAGCATCATTACACCAGCAGGGATGTAGTGAGAGCGGAAACTTTCCTTGAACTCTGTCCAAGTGATTGTCTCCAGGTTGGCATGAGCGTTGCTCAGGGCATCCCACCAGTCAGCAGCGGCTCCCGTAAGTTGGTGCGATGCGAAGAGAACCTTCTCTTGGTCATTGCACTGAACAATGGCAAGCTTTTTCTCCATGGATTTTAACCAATCATCGGCCTCCATGGGATCACTAGCTTGAGCAAAGGTGGGTGGTCGAGTCCTCATGAACTCTCCCAACCTGTTATGAGCCGGCGGTGGTGGTGGCGGCGGTGCCGGAACGGGGTTTTGGTTGGTCTGCAACTGACCCAAGGTTTGGATCATGGTTTGCATAAGCTGGTTTTGCATGGCCATCAACCTCTCCAGATGGTTTTCGCCAGCTCCTGGGTTAGCAGGAACTTCATCATAGTCACCCTCCTAGACGTTCCTTCGGCCGGTGTTTCCTCTCACCATCTGTGAGAGATCGAAATAGAATAGGATGTTAGAAGGTTAGGTAGATTCCTTCCAACTTTATGCATCAAGGTGAGTTGGACTATGTATATATTAGCCCATATGAGGATGTGAGCAAGTGCCGAGACATCTCACACCTCTTTATTCTTATGTGTGGATATGGACAACGTTTTGAGACGTCCCCCAACTCACACTAACCACACAATCACAAATAATCATCACAAGGGCCCACACAACTCCTATTCAAGGATGGTTTCCTATGTCAAGGTGGGTTTAAAGGCCAATCTAAGCTATTCACCCTAAGACGCTTCCTTTGGTCAGCGTGGCTTAGCCACCTATGACTCCTATTTAGGGGTGTAACTTGCTGTTAACCCGTGGCTCTATTATCAATCTAAGGTTTCTATCTAGGCGTGTAACCTACTGTCAACCCGTGGCTCTGATACCAATCTGTGACGCCCTCAATTCTGTGGAAAACCACGGAACCGAGAACTAATGAATATGTGTGCCCAGAATGTTCATCACACATACACATACGTTCCACAAACTGAATTCAGATTATATATTACCACGAATAACAGTGTTTATTACAAAACCTCATGAGTCTTGGACTCATGCTCACAGCGGAAGTCTTATTTCTATGCAGCGGAAGTCTTTATTCTAATGCGGAAGCAATTCAACTAATGCGGAAGCAAATCTAAGCAGAAGTGGCTCCTTCTCTACTCCCACCACAGGCAAGGTTGAGAATAGATCACACGCCATAATGCTCCACTTGGTCTTCGTAGTAGGCTTCTCCTGCTGCTGATGATGAAGTAATAATGCAAGTTTGAGTACAATGATGTACTCAGCAAGTGCGGGAATAACACATGATATGCAACTTATAACAAGGTAGGTATATAAAAGGCTTATTTGCAGAAAAGCAGATTTGTAAAACCATGATAAAACAGCAACTTAACTTTAGATGAATGTAATCCCAGCATGAATTAAATTACCAACATACCTCCATCCCTTTCCGTGTTCCATCCGAACATTAACCAACCTTTATTCACACTCACGAATACCTAAAGAACATTCTGGCAAAATTTGGGGATTTTTGGATGAACCAAACTCCCTCTAAAATTCTTTTGCTGAAAAGCTTTTAAGAATTTTCCAGAATTGATTAGTGGGTTTCATACAAATTGGGTTGCATATTTGGATAGGGCTATGCAAGCTGAATCCAACCCAATTTGAATCACTAAATTTGGAGCTTCCTAGCAAAAGTTATGAATTTCTAAACATTGGGTCGAAACTTGATTTGTTTTGCTATTGGAAAAGAACCTGGGCCCACTCTTTAAATCCCAGCCAGTGAGAACCGAGAGCACACGGGCCACAAGGTTACCCTGCGCACAGCCACATGGAATCCTGGGCCATTTTCGATCCAGTTTTAAACTCGCCCTCACTGACTGGTGGGCCCGCCCCACCCTTCTTATTCCTCCGAGCCCCCCTTCCCGCGCGCGCGCTAACCTTGCCGGACCGAGGCGGCGCCTCGCTGGCTGAGTGTCTCCGGCCGTCTCCCGGCCGGAGGCTCGCCGCCTGGGGGTTTATGGGGTCGGGAAACATGTTTGTGGGCTCGGTTCAGGCGCTAGAGGATCGGAACTGTGCCGGCAGCATGCGGCAGCCTCGGGGAATGATCGGCATCGTCGCCCGGTGGTCCTAGCCTGCCAACGACTCAGCCCATCCGTTCTAGAGCACCAGTGGGTGCTTGGGAAACACGGCAAGTAAAGGTCGGCGCATGGCAACACCTCCAGAGGAGTTCTCACCATGCGCCCGACCCCTGCCGCGCGGTTGAGCGTGGGACGACATGAAATACCCCGCACTGTGTCAGTTTTCTAGCTAGGGTTGCGAAGAGAAATTGACCGCTAGCCAGTATAGGTCCTGTGTGCACGATTTGGTGGCCTAAGAACGAAGATTAAGGACGAATTCGATAGATTCTTACCCGGAGGTCCGAGTGGATGCGCCGGGAGAAAAACGTCAAATTGACGCTTGATGGTCCACCGTCGGGGCTGTGGCTTGGCTAGTAGCAGCGTGACTATCCGGCACATCTCCGAGTGGCCTAGCTCGGCCAGGAAAGCCTCTGGTTCGAGCTGCCCACGGTGAGCACGTGCCTGCTGTTCTTCTCGGTGACCGCCAATAGTCTCCAGGCTAGGTTCTGGGCAGCTAAACTCGATTGTCTTCGGCCGGAGGAGGTAGAGGGCGAGTAGCTGCTGTGGTTTTTGGCTAGGGGGTGCTGCATGCGAGAGCTCGGCCGAATCCTCACGGGGAGTCGATCGGCAGCAGTCGGGTCGGTTCAGCGCGAGGCACGGGAGCAGTGATGATCTTCACGTGGCCGCGCATGTTACCACCGCTGCAGTCGGTCCTCCACGGCGTGCTGGCTCGTGCGGTGTCCCTCCCTCTCGGGCGCGGGAGCAGGAGCTGGCGGGCTGTGTTCGACCGGTGTCGGGGAGAATACAGGCCACACTTGGTTTGGAGAACAGTCCTCCCACTGACTTGTGGGCCCACTCTCCCCTAATCCTCTTTTTCCAAATTCTTCTGTAAATATCTCAGCTACTCTCCATTTAACGAGAGACTTAGCCCCCAAGTATTGGTTTGAATTTGAGTTCTAAATTTTGAAATTTGTTTGGCTAAATTTGCCCCACATTTGAACTGAAATTCAAATTCAGTTTTGAATTCTTGCAAATTTAGCTCCAGACAAGATGAATTCCAATGGGAATGAAAATTGGTGGGCTAACTCAGAAAAATGTGCTGAGTTTGAATATGAAGCTAACTTTTGAATTTGGGTGATGAAAGCTGCTGCAATTTGAATTTACATTCAAATTGGCTTCTTTTTCAAATACCTCCAAAAGTGCCTCAAAAAGTGTTGGATTTACATGAAACTTTGACTGAACCTTCCCAAGACTTTTTAAGTTCTAGGGGTGAGCTCAACCTCTCATGTTCATGTGTACAAATCCCACTTTGTGAAAATGAAGGCTTTCACCTCTAATCACCCTTTTGATGGAGGTTACTTGCTCTTCCCAATATTTCCTAAGATATCCACAATAAAAACTGTGGTGTTGTGAGGTGAAGAAAAGTTTTTGCAAGTCCCTTTTCTTGGGCTTTTACAGCTTTATGGCCAAGAGATCACAAAATAACTTTTACAAAGGGGCTACTAGATGTATGGACTCACTAAGGTTTCACCGGCAGGCTAGAATCTCCAATTCTCTCACCCACGGGCCCCCTCTTGTGCCATGCAGTTCCCAGGGCAGTCCTCACTCGACTCCCATTCCCCGCTCCTTCCACGGTCCATAACAATTTAGCAACTTACCTAATTAGTCAGCTAAGCCAAACCCATACTTGGCCTTGTGGTGGCACTGTTATCCTGGCATGTGTTCGCATGAACCGGTCCTTAGATCTGCGTCAAGTAAACCACCATCTCTTTCTACCTCATTCACAAACCCAGGCTTGCCTAGATCTCCCTCCGATCCATGTTCATTAACAACATCAGTTTCTCATTAACATTACGAGTGCAGTTAGCTAGACACATCTATCTCGCTTCCCAATCCCATGGACTCAGCGAAGCATAAAAGTAAAAACATACCCGACTCATAAACTTCCCTGGCGACAAGGGTGGTGTAACCAAAGCTAGTAAACTCATATAAAAGGGTTTCCCATTATGTTTGACTCAGCACACACACCTTTTCGCAAAACAAAACAGTTTTCCCAAAACATAGGATCAATATGGTCAAGGGGCACTTGCCTTGTTCTGGTTGTTCCGGTTTCTCTTGAATCTCGAAACCTTGTTGTTGCAGCTCGTCGTAGAGAGCTCCCTGAGCTTGTCCTTCTATACAGGATCACGCACATACAATATTCATAACAATCAATATCATGCACAAACTTTAACTAGATGCGATGATGCTTATGCATGTTAATCCTATGATGCAGTTTAGTTTGTATGTGTTCTTGCATGGCTTGCAGGGTTTTATGATGAACAGAGGTGTTCGGATCAAATGTGGACGTGGCGATGATCTTGTCTTCAGATCAACCCGATCAACATGTGATCTGTCCAGGAGAAAGCTTCTGTTCGAAAGGAATCAAAGAACAGATGCAAAGAAAACACGATGATGTCGTAAGGTAGTATTGGAGACCTACCTCACGTTCTTCTTGGTCTCGGGGTCCTTCTCTTAGCAAGACAGACTGTTGGGACTCCCTTCCGGCGATCTTCCTCGACTGAACTCCGGCGATGGGTTTACTTCGGCGAGTTTGGGTCTATGGCTCTAAGTCGTCGGCTCAGGAGGTGGAAAAGAAGTTCGTGGTTTCGGCCAAGGGTTCTGGTTATATTTATAATCGGTAGAAGAAGAGTGCTAATATGATTGTATTTCGAATAAGAGTCCTATTCAGATTGTCTTTGAATCTTAACAACTTATCTTTAGTTGATTTGGTGCGGTAATATCGTGGAATCTCTGTACCTGTATTTCTACTCGTACAGAATCCAAAAACCGATCCAGAACACGTTACCTCCGCGGTGATGAGCTCCGGAAGCTCCACGTGTCCACCGGGGCCTGGTCTCCCATTTTTCGCAGAGACGAGTTCCGGTTGTGCCGCGTGTCAAGCGAGCGAGACCTCCCTCTCCTTCGGAGGTGAGCTTCGCGTGCGCCACGTATCCTGGCGGTCGGGTCCTCCTCTCTATTCGGAGGTGGCTCCGCACATGCCACGTGTCAGTGCCGGACCTTCCCTCTCTCCGGAGGTGGGCTCCGTGAATGCCACGCTTCAAGTAGCACCGGACTCCCTTTTTCCTCAGAGACGAGCTCCGAGGTCGACACGTATCCCGTGCGACTGGTCCTCTGATTTCCGTGGTGACTAGCTCCGAAGGTGACACGTATCCTGTGGGACTGCCTTCGCTTCTCCGCAGAGGCTAGCTCCGGGTGCAACACGTGTACCACAGGGTCGGACCTCCCCCCTTTGCGGATATGAGCCCGGAGCCTGTCACGTAGCCAGTTTAGCGGCGGACCTCTCTCCACTTTGCAGGGATGAGCTCCTAACACACCACGTGGCCAGCGGTCCGCGGGAGTTGTCTTCGGCGCTCTCTGTGAACTGGATTCGGGTCTTTTTGGCCATCTTTTTGATATTTTCTCTGTTCCCACTTCTTTTAAAATGTTTTCTCTACATGAAACATGAATACATGCAGAAACCAAAAATGAGGGTGTCAGACCAGTGCAGTATTTCAAGGATACTGCAAAGACCTTCGTATCTAGGAGTGTTACGCGTCTGTTGCCCACCCAGAGAGCAATGGACCAGGTCGAGAGAGCCAATGCTGAGATACTCAGGGGCCTCAGGACATATACCTATGCTGACCTGGAAAAGCATGGTGCCAACTGGATTGAGGAGCTTCCATACGCACTATGGGCTAGCCGGACATCACCTAGCCGAGCCACAGGGGAGACTCCTTTCATCCTGGTCTACGGAGCTGAGGCCGTTCTCCCTCTGGAGGTCACATTGGGCTCCCCTCGTGTCAAGGAATACGACGAAGCCATGCAGGACCAGGTCCTGCGTGAAGATCTCGAGCTCGTTGACGAGCACAGATGGCAGGCGGCAATCCGAAATGCGCGGTAATGCTAGGTGCTCCGACGATACCACCAGCGGTCCGTGAGGAGCAGAGAGCTGCAGGTCGGTTACCTCGTGCTCTGACGAATACTTACCCGATAGGGATCTAACAAGCTTTCCCCCCAATGGGAAGGACCCTTCCACGTGACGCAAGTATGCCGACCAGGATGCGTCCGCCTAGCAACGGAGGATGGCAACCCGATTCCAAATCCCTGGAACATTGAGCACCTCCGCAAGTTTTACCTGTATCTTAAGGTAAGGCGTTTTCCTTGTAAAAGGTTCACAGAGACTAGGAAGAATGCCCCGATAGCCGAACATCTGGGGAGGGGGCCCAGCTTCCCTTGCTACTCCGGGATAAGTCATTTAGGCCTTTGTACAGCCTGTCTCCTCCTATGTACCGCTATTAAAAAGGAAATGGTAGCCTCCCTTTCGAGCTCCGTGTGTATTTTTTCCACGCATCTCAATGTTTATATATTTGTATTTCTTTGGCTCGCCAATGGTCGAAGTTGTGCGACGGGGAGGAAACGTCAGAAGCACCTGTGGTTATCTCCGGACCCCCTTGGTTTCCTGGTTGGCTCCGGGGGTGCCAATACGATGTTCCCCCACCCCCCTCTGGAGTCCGCATAGCTTGCCCTGTACCCGAAGCGCGCATGCCCTGCCCTGTCGCCCCGGACAGAACTTCGACACATGAGGCTAAAGCCTCAGCCTTCCGAAGGGGCCACTCACAGACCCCTGAGGCCGAAGTCTCCCGAGGGGTCCGAAGCTGATGTCTTGTACCTTTTTGGCAGGTGTCCCCAATAAATTGGGCACACCTGCCAGGGAGCCATCACAACTAGTCAAGCCAAGCAAGATGAAAGGCCAGTAAAAAGTCTTTCATTCATCACAGGGATACAAGACAAAACGCAAAACATAAAGGAAAAGATACAAGAGCCGGGGCCCATCTAGGACTCACCCGTGTTACGTCAAAACCGCCCGACGACGAGAGCTCCTAGGTCCTCGACTGCAGATCGAGCTGCCGCCTCCCAAGCAACGATAGGGCCTTGGATGACTGGCTCCAAGGAGACAATGGGGTCCTAGCTCCGGAAGCAGGTCAACACATGTGTTGCCACTTCCTTAGCTAGGGCTTTCCCCTCCATCTCCAGCAGGTCGATGACAACGTCTTCCAACGCTGACATCTTTGAGTCTCCAGAGTCGAACGCAGGGAGCACATGGCTCATCTCCTGCAATGGCTCGCCGACACGCACCGGGCTGAAGCCGAAGGGCACATGATCTGACTCAGCACGGCCCAAGAAGTCCCAGACTCGCTGGACCTCTGCCGTGCGCAAGGCCCAGTGCTCCTGAAGTTCGCGCCGAGCCGCTGCCAGGGCTGCTGCGTCGCGCTCAGAAAGTCTTCTCTCCCCGGCATCCAATGCCACCGCCCGAGCATTAAGCTCACGGGCCAGGCGCTGCAGTCCCTCCTCGCGGAGCGAGACGTTGGACTCTGCAGCCCGGTGGTCCTGGCGCTCCTTTGCCTGCCCCTCCCACTCCTTGTTCAGAAGAGCCTGGTGGAGGTGCAAGTCATCGGTCCAAGACTTCAGCTCGTCCTGCTCCTGCTGCAAGTGCGACGAAGCCTCCTCCTCCTTCGCCGCCAGCTCACGCACACGACGAGTCAGCACTAGCCGCATCTCTTCCAGGGAGGCGAGGCGACTGTTGGCTGTCCAGTGGGCCTTCTGGGCTTCTGCCCGGAGCTTCTTGGACTGCTCTTCCAGCTGATCGACCAAGTCCCTCTGCCGGTTGGTCAGATCCTGCTCCTCTCGCAGACGAGCCTCCTTCGCCTCTGACCTCATCTGTGTCTCCTGGATCCGGAGCTTTAGCAGCCTTTCCCAGCCAGTCAGGCGCTCCTCCTCCTCCCAGATAGCTCCTTGCTCCTGGTCCAGCGACAACAGGACCCGACAAAGACATACATGAGCCAACGCCATGGCCTCAGACAAAGGGATCCGCTCGACGCGTGTCGGGGCCTCCTGGGCATTGCCCATCGGAGGAGGCACGGGGACACAGGGACCCAAGGAAGTTTCGGCTTGCCCCTCGGAAGAGGGCAAGTAAGCTCCTGGGTGGGGAAGGATACCCTCCGAAGTAGGAGCTGTGGCATCTGGCGCGCCTTTGTCAGCAGCGGGAGCAGGCTCGACGCCGTGAACTGATGGAGCCTTAATGTAGCCTAGAGGGGGAGTGAATAGGCTCTTTGAATTTTTAGGCGGTTTCCTGAAACACTTAGCGAATGATCAATTCCAGGTGGGCCGGACTAGTCCGGTATGGTGCGGACTAGTCAGTTATGATCGTAATTAAAAGATCAATGTTAGACTTGTTCCTACTTCAGGTATTTGCGCAGCGGAAAATAAATGATTATTCAAGTATAGTGAAGTGAGATACAATTAATCTCAATTTTAACACTAGGTGTGGATGTAAATCAAATGATGACTAGCACCCCTAATTGACAATTGAAGGAAGATCAAGAAGACACGAGACAAAATTTTATCCCGAGGTTCGATTCCACACAGGAATCTAAGTCCCCGTTGAGGAGTCCACCAAGGACCAGGTCTTCACCAACCCTTCCCTCGTTGAATCGCCACAAAGGCCGATTCAATTCCACTAACCACACACGGGGGTAAACAATTGTACGTGGGGCGTTCTCACAATCTGAGTGCTCCAACAAGATTACAGAGAGTAACTCTTCCTCCCACACACAAAAGAGAACAACAATCAGCAATTGTGTGAGATAAGACAAACCAAGAGCTCAATTGCAAGAAGAACGTCTCTC
Organism: Neostapfia colusana; assembly: GCA_030760725.1. NCBI lineage: Eukaryota > Viridiplantae > Streptophyta > Magnoliopsida > Poales > Poaceae > Neostapfia > Neostapfia colusana. The sequence continues at coordinate 28,266,322 of JASWHV010000005.1, read as the reverse complement.
TATTGATCCAATCTCTAATCCTCAAAGACTTAATCTTTTTAGGCATAGAATGAGCGGACAGAGGTATGTTTTGTGCTCTTCGGGCGTGACGGCGTTGGGAATCAAGAGCTGTCAATGTGTGGCTGTGCACCTCTATTTATATAAGGTTTCCAAAAACCCTGGCGGCCGGACTAATCCGCCCTGTTCACCGGACTAGTCCGGTGTGCCGTGTACAAATTTTGTGTTACGTGTGGCACAGTGGAAACCCTAGTTTAATGTGTTTACAAAAGTTGAACAGACTAGTCCGGTCCAAGAGCGGACTAGTCCGGTGCAAGGTGAATGCCGGTTCCAGAGAGTTGAACAGACTAGTCCATTTTCTGAGCGGACTAGTCCGGTGCACCATGTTGTGAGGCAACAGAAAGTTGAACGGACTAGTCCGGTTTCTGAGCGGACTAGTCCGATGCACCGTGTTGTCAGGCAACAGAAAGTTGAACGGACTAGTCCGGTTTCTGAGCGAACTAGTCCAGTGCACCGTGTTGTGAGGCAACAGAAAGTTGAACGGACTAGTCCGGTTTCTGAGCGGACTAGTCCGGCGCACCGTGTTGTAAGTGATTAGGATATGTTTTAATCTCTTACCCCTACGCAAGGATTTTGAGCTCTTGGGATGTGTCTCTCACACACATCCTATACAAGTATGTCTACATTACTCTTGGTTCATGGATCTGTCCTTTTCCTTTTTCTTCATCACTTCATTTTTCACATTTTTGAGTTCACCAATTCTACCTTACACGAGTTAATCTGCATTCATCTCAGCAAGTTTATTAGGATCTCAATTCATTTGTCATCAATCGTCCAAAACCCACAAGGGAATGCCTAGATGCACTTTCAATCTCCCCTTTTTGGTGATTGATGACAATCAACTGAGATTACATAATTAATGACAAAATTTGATTTTCATAAAGTGTGCATATATGAGAATGAAAAATGAGTAACAAGAACTTCTCACATATATGCAACCTTTATGGTGGGATGCCTAAAGAGTGTTTGAAAAAGAATGTGGCATGCCATAAGAAGATAAGAACATATCAAACATAGAGGTAGTCATCACATCAATATCGAATAAGCATCACACATCCAACGAAGTTTGAAATAAAGAGTACATGAAACTTAAGATACATGTCCATGATCGCTAGTCCTTAAGGTTTACAATAAGACAAGGCAATTAATATTAATCTCAATCTCTCCCCCTTTGGCATCAAGGCCTCAAAAGGGAAAAATTGAGTGGAATCACTCATCGCCGCTATCTTCCTCACTCTCGATCCTATCTTCATCTTCGTCTTCATCTACATGACCATGCTGAGGAGGAGGAGCGGAGACACCTGCAAGCCCAAAAGACCTAAACTCTTGTTCGGTGAGTGGAGCCATTGCAGTGAAGTTTTCTTCAGAGTATTCAGAGATCTGTGGTGATCCAACTGGCTCAATTTCTACCTTCTAACAGATGGCTTTGATGTTGGCCTTCATGTATCTTTGATGTCTTTTTCTGGCCAAACTCTCCTTGTGTTGCTTAACTTCAATTTTGCAACAACAGTCAAAAATAGAGGAGAGCATTTTGAGCATACAACTGGAGGACTCTCTAGAGGGTGGAGGAACAGTAGGTGTAGGCTCCAACACCCTTGAGACTTCATGAGTAGAGGGCACAGTGTAGACTGTAGGCTTGTAGGGATTGAGACCCGTGTGAGAGACATCATTGACAAACTCAAGTCATGTCACCTTCTCAATCATGTACATGACATAAGGTGCATAGCCACAGGACCTGTTTGGAGTGATGGAGATATTCACAATGTCATTGTAGATGTACTCAAAGACATTGAAGGTCCTCTTTGATGAGGAATTTAGGCCCGATCTTCCAAAAGGTAGGTCGATTGAAGTGGAGATCTCGACGTTGATGATCCAAGGCACTCGAGCAGACCCGAATACCCCTGCAATCACTACACCCCTGCTCCGTTGGTTATCAACCGTGCTTCACACGCTTGACCCTGCCAAGAAGGCTATCCCTGCAGGTGCATCCGAGAACACAAGCAAGAACAATGAAGATGCAATCTGAAATTGCAAAATTGGGGTATCACAAACCGTAGAACAGCAAAATTGTTTAATATGAGAAAAACCACCGAATATGGCTGGCGGCTAAAGTATTTAAAGGCTAGGGTTCGGCCATAAGACCCTTAGACGCGTCCCTACTGAACTCATACGGGATACAAGGCCCAAAGGCCCAATACGGTGGCGCAGCACCGGACAGAACTCTGAATTCGACTTGTCTTGACAATTACCAATGACTCCTGGTGAATTTTCATGTGGAACCAGAACCATTGGAAAGTTTATCTTCTCATCTTTCCATCCATATGTAGAACGTCGAAAACGGAGTGCGTATGAAACCCGGGCGTCCGTTTTAAGATTGAGAATGCTCCTGGACTCCGAGTTGAACTCGAGTCCGAGTTGGCGACTGCTTCCATCAACTTGTGGACGTCTCATCTGGTTCTCCACGTCCCCAAAACCTCCTCCATTTACTTGTTGATCATGTCCATGGTTTCTAATAACAATTAAATCATTGAATAGCAATCCATTCTCAAACTCACATCGGTAGGAAGTTAGGAATGATTTCATCTACTGATTTAGTAACCGTGCTCGTGCTCTTGTGGTTGGTCCTTGTATATCAATGTGAGTATCCACTGTTGTGATGTCCTCATCATCCTCCCCCTCTTGAATCGGAGTCGTCCTCGACTCAAGATCATCTTCTTCTCCCAAGTATGGTCATAAATCTGAAATGTTAATTGTGGGACTAACCCCAAAATTGGGAGGCAACTCAATCTTATATGCATTGTCATTGATCTTTTCAACAATCTTAAAAGGACCAGCAGCTCGTGGCATAAGTTTATATTTTCTCAAGTGAGGGAAATGTTCTTTTGTCAAATGTAGCCATACCAAGTCCCCTGGTTCAAGTTTTACTTCTTTTCTACCTTTACTACCAGAAATTCTATACTTCTCATTCATCCTTTCAATATTTTTCTTTGTAGTTTCATGCATCTTAAGAATGAATTCAGATCGTTGTGTAGCATCCAAATTTATAGTTTCAGAAGGAGGCAAAGGTAATAAATCAATAGGAGCACGGGGATTGAAACCATACACTACCTGGAATGGGCTTACCTTTTGTAGTAGAGTGAACTGACCTGTTGTAAGCAAATTCTATATGTGGTAAACAATCCTCCCAACCCTTTAAATTTGTTTTTAAAACAGCCCGCAACATAGTGGATAGAGTACGATTTACTACCTCAGTTTGTCCATCGGTTTGTGGGTGACATGTGGTTGAAAACAGCAGCTTGGTTCCCAATTTATACCACAAAGTTCTCCAAAAATGACTTAAAAATTTTACATCACGATCAGAAACAGTGTTATTTGGCACACCATGTAAACGAATAATTTCCGTAAACAAATCATCAATGTGTGAGGCATTATCATTCTTATGACATGGTATAAAATGTGCCATTTTTGAGAAACAATCAACAACCAGAAAAATACCATCACTCCCCCTCTTAGTCCTAGGCAATCCCAAAACAAAATCCATGGAAATGTCCTGCCAAGGTACACTAGGAACAGGAAGAGGCATATAAAGACCATGTGGGTCAAGTCGAGACGTAGCTTTATTGAAAGTAGTGCATCATGACACGTAGCGCTTGACATCACGTCTCATCTTTGGCCAAAAGAAGTGTGTGGCATGCACGTCCTCAGTTTTCTTCACTCCAAAATGTCCCATAAAACCTCCTCCATGTACTTCCTGCAAAAGTAATAGACGAACGGAACTAGCACGAACACATAGCTTGTTAGCACGATAGAGGAGGTCCTCCCATAGTACATATTTATTCCAAGTTCTTCCTTCTTGTCACACCCGGTTTTTCCGAAGAACAAACAAGTGAATGTCACATGTATGCCAGGATCATTTTCTCATACATATGATGACAAATAGTGAAGCATCATTTATTACAAGCCAGGTGTCGAATATAAATAAGTCTTACATAGCGAATGTCTCGATGGACGATAATAAGTTCATCACAAGTAAATAGACTAGCAGCGGAATATTATAGTTGAGGGCTCCGTCACAGGCATTGCCCGGGGGTCTCCATGAACCTAGAAACCTTCTTTGGGTCCAAAGTCTTGGTCATTATACACCACCTCATTATCTTGACCTGAGCAGCAATATAAACCAACAAAATATGCAAGGTTGAGTACCGGTGGTACTCAGCAAGTGTGGGAAAGTTATGTCATGCATGGCTAGAACAAGGGGAGGTTGAACTCATGGTTAAAGCACTACGCAATTTAATACCTATCACCTTAGCTTATTAAGCACCTACATTACTACACAGGTGAAATGGTCCCAATCTCCCATACCATCATCATAAACAAATAACCATAACATCATTCCCAATGTTAAGCTCCCCGCTTAACATCCACAACTTCCAAAACCATCAATACTCTAATCATGAATAAGTCCAAGCCGCTCTTGACCGTGAGCACGGCTGTAATGACAATTTTGACTCTGCAGAGTTTGCACCACTGTACCCACATGTAGTGATTTCATCCCCCGTTGCCGGGTGGACTAAAAGAACCTCCATTATGCCAGTGGCTACGAACCACATTCACACTTCCCAGGTGTGTAGCCAGGAGATCACTACGAAGCCTTTACAAAGGGATTCCCGACGAGCGTGGGCCCACTGAGGTTTCACCCCTAACAGCATACAAGAGGCTCCAACCCCGCTGCAGTGGCCCCCTCTTGAGCCTTGCGGTTCATATGGTAGTCCAGCTGACACCTATTCCCCGCACCATCCAACACACCCATACTACGCCGGGGATACACCTAATTAATTGGCCAAGCTGCCCCATCTCAGCATGTGGTTGGCATGGTAAAGCAAGGTTACATGCTCCATGAACCGGTCCTTAGGATCCAGGCAAGTACTAAACACAAACCCGAGTCTTGTGCACCCAGCACACAACCAAAACATCCAAACTTGCCTTGATCCATAACTCACAATATCTCATTCAACAGTATGGTAAAATAAATTGATGATCTGATATCCCAAATATCCCATTCTAAGCATGGCTAAGCATATGCATAATAATAAATGATATGATAAAATAAATCCCAACCCAAGCTACAAGGAAACAAGGTAATGCAATTCTATGGAAACTTCCTAGCATGGGTTTCATATTTCAATTGACAATGCAAATAATTCTAGCTACAGATCCTAGCATAGGATCAAAGTGGTCAAGGACACTTGCCTCCTTCCTGCTGCTCTTGGAATGGGTAGTCCTTAGCTTGGAAAGGAAGAACTTGCTCTGGAGCAGGTTCTACATCATACCATCACACATACCAAAAGAAAACAACAATCCTTAAGACATAGTTCACACTTCCACTTCAAACAAATCACACATTCACATTTATGAAAGTCATTCACAATTATATGTGTTGTGGTTACTCTATGTGTGTTGATCTTTGGCTTACATGTACTTGTAACCATGTGTATATGATTCCTACTTTTGTATTCACATTTATGCTTACATACTATATATATGAGTTTCCAATTTAAATAAATTCCTTATATTTAATTACTACACCTTTTAGCTACCAAGTAAGCATGAAAGGTATTTTCCAACTCCATATGTGTCTTCAGAATTTCTATCAACCCTAAACTGAATTCTTTGGATTTTAGAAACTTCATTTATCATTTACTAGTTGCTATATTTTCAGATTTATTTCCTATGCCTAAATGTGAACTTTATTATGAAAATAACAAGACACGTCATCTAAACAGAATAGGTTCTGATCTAAAATATTTAATAATATATTTTGACCTTTTCCTCTGATGTAAACTATTTTACATTTATTTTCCCTATTTTCAGAACTATTCTTTACTTAAAAATGTGTCCCTATAACTAATAAATGTGAATAATAAATTAAACAGATTCATTTCAGCCCAAAAATATATTTTTATCTCACTCCAAAGTTTTCTAAGTACTGAGAAAGTTTTTAATTAAATTTTGACAATATGTTTATCTCACTTTTTAAATTTTAAATACTAGCCACCTATTCAATTTCCTAAATTAAATATCAAACAGGGTTAAAAAGGTAAACTCACCCCCTACAGGGTCTATAATATTATTTTAACAATTTTCAGGGGTCTAGCTACTCATAACAGAGGAGTTTTTCCTAATTTTTATTAAGTCCAGGGGCTAAAACTGATTTCTAAATGAATTTACATGATTTTCTGAAGTTCCAGGGGCTAGATCAGAAGTTTCCGGGGCTAGCTCTTATTTCCCGAGAACCCCAGGGGTAGCACGTAAGAATTCCAGTCTTTATAACGCGGGGCTGACGTGGACCGTCCGATTTAAAATAGAGGGCTGAGATTATAACGCCGAACCGGTACGCGGGGATTTAAAGTCTACCGTGCGATTTAAAATAGACGGCGCACAGGCGGCCACGTCGCTCTAACCGAGCGCGGGCGGCGCTGCCCGGCGGCGCAGGGTGGCGGGAAGCGGCGATCTCGCCGGAGATTTTCGGATCTTCGAGAATTCTTCCTAGAACTGTGATTTTATGGCATAGATCGGTGGAGGGGAGGTCGGGGATCTCACCTCGGGGGTTTTCTTGAGCTCGGAGGTCCTGGAAAACGATCAGCGACGAGGTCCGAAGCGAAACCACGGCGAGGCTCGTCGGCGCTGTGTTTGAACCGCAAGTCACAGAGTTTTCTGCACCTGCAGGGTTCCCCGGAGGCGGTGGATCAAGACCAGCGAGTTAGATCAGAATTTCCGAGCGTAGATCAGCCAGAATTCACCGGAGAAGGCTCGGGTTCTCACCGGAGTAAAAACAGCAGATCGCGTGAGTAAAACAGGACGAGGCCGGGGTTTTTATGGATGGGGAAGGGCGGCGTTCGGTTATGATCGAGTTTGCTTCGCCCACGAGCAAAATTCGGCTGGGATACGCAGAAATCCGGGTCGGTTTGGATTCGGGGTGAGAGAGAGTCCGGCCGATCGCGGGCGTGGGCGCGAGGTAGAAGAAGGGCTGGCGGGCCCCGCCTGTCAGTGGGAAGAAGAGGGCGCGCGCGGCTGCGGGCTGGCGCGGGTGCTGGGTGGGCCGGCTGGTGGGTTTCGGCCCACTGGCCGGTTTTTTTTTTCTGTTTTCCTTTTTCTTTTTCTATTTCTTTTCTATTTTGAGTTTAAATTGAATTCCAGTTTGAATTTAAATTGTTGCAAAACATGCAACACGTCCAAAAATTTTTAAATTCCCCTCTTAACATGATTTTGGGGTGTTACAGCTCTACCCCACTTAAAAGAAATCTCGTCCTCGAGATTGGTGGTTCTAAGAAAACAATTCCGGAAATTGTGCCTTGAGCTCATCTTCCCGTTCCCAGGTGGCTTCCTTTTCTGAGTGATGCTTCCACTGCACCTTGCACATCCGGATTCTTTTATTTCTGGTGAGGCGTTCCATTGTCTCCAAAATCTTGTATGGTTGCTCGGCATAAGACAAATCCTCAGCTACGTCCACTTCATTCATGGGTAACACCTCTTCAAGCGTCCTCAGGCATTTCTTGAGTTGTGACACATGGAATACATCGTGCACATCCGATAGGCGAGCCGGTAACTCTAGTTGATACGCCACTTCGCCTTTCCTTTCCAAAACTTGAAAGGGTCCGATGTATCGAGGTGACAACTTCCCTTTCACTTTGAACCGATGAAGTCCTCTGATAGGGGACACCTTGAGATAGACATAGTCTCCCACGTTGAAAACGAGCTCTCTTCTTCGTACATCGGCATAGCTCTTTTGGCGTGTCTGTGCTATCCTCAAATTGTTGTGAATTTCCCTCACCTTCGCCTCAGCTTCTTGTAGTACTTCCGGACCAAACACTTTGCTTTCCCTCGTTTGGTTCCAAAATAGGGGAGTTCTGCACTTCCTCCCGTACAAGGCTTCAAACGGTGTCATCTTCATACTAGCTTGATAGCTGTTGTTACAGGAATCTGATTGGTTCTTTCCGTCTGCCCATCAGTTTGGGGATGATAGGCAGAACTAAAGTTCAGATGGGTTCCCATGGTTTCGTGCAACTTCTGCCAGAACCTTGAGGTGAATTGTGTCCCTCGATCCGACACAATCTTCTTTGGCACTCCATGGTAACACACGATCCTTGACATGTACAACTCTGCCAATTTGGATCCGCTGTAGCTTTCTTTCACGGGGATGAAATGAGCTACCTTGGTTAGCCTGTCAATGATGACCCATATCGAATCATATCCTGATTGAGTCCTAGGCAATCACACGATGAAATCCATGCCGATCTATTCCCATTTCCATTTAGGCACTTTGAGTGGTTGCAATAATCCCGCGGGTCGTTGATGTTCTGCTTTCACCAACTGACATGTGTCAAATAGAGCAACATGTTCCGCGACATCTCGCTTCATGCCATACCACCAATACCTGCTCTTGAGGTCCTGGTACATCTTCGTACTCCCAGGATGTATGGAATAGTCAGAATCATGAGCCTCCTTCAAAATCAATTCACGGATCTCCTTTACTTCTGGCACTAAGATTCTTTTCCCGTGCCACACCGTTCCTTGTTCATCCTCTCTAAAGCCAGGAGCTTTATTTTCCTTGATGAGTTGTCTGATCTCTTGTATCTTCTCGTCTTTCTTTTGACCCTCGCTGATGTCTCGCTCTAGTGTGGAATCCACTTCCACGGTGATGGCTTCGCCACTATTCACAAGGCATAGATTGAGCCTTATAACCTCGTTCTTCAATTCTGCAGGCATGTCCTTCAAGCTCAACTTATTGACCTGCACTTTCCGACTTAAAGCATCGGCCACGACGTTTGCTTTCCCAGGATGATAGTTGATGCCCACATCAAAGTCATTGATTAGCTCTAACCATCTCCTTTTTCTGAGGTTGAGGTCTGGCTGTGTGAATATGTACTTCAAACTCTTGTGATCCGTATATATCTCGGTCCTCTTCCCCATCAAATAGTGCCGCCAAATTTTCAACGCATGTACCACTGCGGCTAGTTCTAGGTAATGTGTAGGATAGTTCTTCTCGTGCTTCCGAAGCTGCCGGGATGCATAAGCCACGACATGCCCTTCTTGCATGAGAACACATACCAACCCGTTTCCAGAGGCATCGCAGTACACCGTAAAGTTCTTCTGCATATCTGGCATAACTAGCACTGGGGCTGTCGTCAATCTTTTCTTTAACTCCTGAAAACTCGTCTCGCACTGCGGCATCCATGTAAATGTGATTCTCTTCTCCAACAGTTTGGTGAGGGGTCTCGAGATTTTAGAGAATCCCTCAATAAACCGTCGATAGTATCCAGCCAATCCCAAGAAGCTTCAAACTTCCCCGACATTTTCAGGGGTCTTCCACTTCTGTATATCCTCAATTTTGGCAGGATCCACGGAGATCCCTCCCTCCGAGATTATATGTCCTAAGAAGGGAACTCTCTTCAGCCAAAACTCACACTTGCTCAACTTGGCATATAGTTGGTGTTCTCTCAGCCTTTGCAATACCAACCTTAGATGTTTCTCATGTTCTTCTTCACCTTTGGAGAAGACTAGAATGTCATCTATGAAAATCACCACAAATTTGTCCAGATATTCCATGAATACCTTGTTCATGAGATACATGAAGTACGCCGAGGCATTAGTTAGCCCGAAAGGCATGACAGTGTATTCATACAGTCCGTACCGAGATATGAAAGCTGTCTTGGGGATATCAGATTGCCTTATCTTGAGTTGGTGGTATCCCGACCTGAGATCAATTTTCGAGAACACACAAGCTCCAATCAACTGATCAAACAAGTCTTCAATGCGGGGTAATGGGTACTTGTTCTTGATGGTCACCTCATTCAAGGCATGGTAATCCATGCATAACCTTTGGGTTCCGTCCTTCTTGGGCACAAATATGACCGGAGCTCCCCAAGGTGAGGAACTAGGACGAATATACCCCTTCTCCATCAATTCTCTCAAATGATCCTTGAGTTCTCCCAGCTGCTTGGAGTCCATCCGATAAGGTCTCTTGTATATCGGGGCGGTTCCGGGCACTAGCTCAATTGCGAATTCCACTTCACGATCGGGAGGCATACCTGGCAACTCCTCCAGAAAAAAATCTGGATATTCTCTGATGGTCCTGATCTCCTCAACTTTCACCTCAACTTGATTTAATTTAACTTCCCTCCTAGGCTCTTGTATTGTTATAAACTTTACTTTTGTGCCACTAGGGTGCGTTAGTTCCACCGTTCTGGTCGAACAATGGATGATTCCTTTATGTTTGGTCAACCAATCCATACCCAAGATAATATCTATCCCTTGTGAATCTATCACTATGAGGTTAGCAGTAAATACTACCCCATTAATGTCTAGGTTCACTTTGGGACACACTTGTCTTGTCCTTATTTCTCCGCCTGGAGAGTTTACTGCTAGCATATGATTCATTTGTGTTGTTGCTAGATCATGCTTCTTAACAAACCCTTGAGCAATGAACGAGTGGGTAGCACCAGAATCAAACAACAGGGTTGCAATGTGTAAATTGGCAGGAAACTTACCAACTACCACGTCAGGTGCCTCTTGCGCTTCCTCCATGGTGACGTGGTTCACCCGTCCTCTCATTACATTCTGCAGTTGTGGCTGCGTGGACTTCTTCTTTGGGCACTTATGGGCATAGTGCCCCACTTCACCACAGCTAAAACATTGCACCCCAACCTTAGGGGCTTGGCCTTTATTGTCTTGGGGTTGGTTTGGAGGTCCTTGCACTGCTGGTCGAGGTGGATATGCATGGCGAGGCTGCTGTACAAACTGACGTTGTGGCTGTGCTGGGGCTGCGGGAGGCCTGTAGTTCGGGTTGTACCCTCTTGGTGCTGAGTAGGGTACCGCAGCACGGTTCGTCTGCCCTGCAGGTTGCTGCATCAGACGTGGGCGGGTGTTGCTCCCTGAGGCTTGATGTGACCACCCGGCCTTCCTCTTGTTCTCATTTTCCAAGGCCTTTAGCTTCCTTTCTACCACAAACGCTCTGTCCACCATCTTTTGGAAGCTTTCATACTCATTTGAGGACATTGCACACTGCATTTCTGCGGCAAGTCCCTCCACGAAACAATCTTGTTTCTGCTCATCAGTCTCTATGTCCCGTGGGGCATAACGGGATAGTTGAGTAAATTTAGTGAGGTATTCCCTCACCGTCATGTTTCCCTGCTGCAGTCCCAAAAACTCCTTCCTCTTGTTTTTGAGTTCACCTCTTGGGATGTAATGGTTGCGGAAGCTACGCTTGAACTCTTCCCAAGTGATGTTCTCAGGGTCATGATGGGCGGCCACGTAGGCGGTCCACCAATCAGCAGCAGGTCCATGCAATTGATGAGAGGCAAACAGCACCCTCTCATACCCTTGGCACTGTATGATCCTCATCTTGCTTTCAATGGTCTTTAGCCAATCATCTGCCTCCAGAGGTTCAGCAGCACTTGCAAACTTTGGAGGTTGAGTTCCTAGAAACTCACTCAACCTTGGTTGGCGTGGTGCAGCTTGTGGTGGTGGAACTTGATGCAAGTTGGCCACCACTTGAGTCAAGTTCTGGATGAGCTGATTTTGATTCTCCAGCATTTGGTGGAGGGTATCAACTCCTTCACGGTGACCACCCCTGTCCTGGCCTCCAGAGAGATGAGGGTTGCAGGCCTCATCATTGTTGTTGGCGGGGTTGGCAGCGCGACCTTTTCCTCTTCCGGCCATCTAGCATGATCAACCAAATGTTAATTTAAAGTATTACGTATTATCTTACTACTTTCGCTTGTTTGTACTTTGAAGTGTTGAAGCTTTGTTATACTTTTCTGAGGTTTCATATCTCACACAAAAATAAATGCAATATTATTTCATGTGGGTTCACACACCAAAGCAAGACAATCTGAAGACGAGGCTGTGGACAATTGCTCATGGCTTCCACAACTCACGTCACACACCAAGCATTAACACACCATTAACTAACGTAACGACTCAACTACTTGACATCCTTCTGCTTTAAGGAAAAGTCTCTACGCTACTCGTTTTCTTGAGCTAGCTCCTCGGGATCTTCCTCATCATTTCGGCTGCCTTCTGACTCTGCTTTGGGTGGGGAGGCTGCTGGTGGAGAAGTGCGATGACGCCTTATCGCCCGGCGGTCTGGGGAGTCAGGAGTCCATGTATCATTCACGGTGACACACAGTTCATTCCCATCTCCTCTTTCTCGCCCTCAAGCAGGCTCGCAGCAACGCCTCCATTTCCTTCAGGGTGTCCGGAACATCCTGAAGCTCTTGTTGACACTCCTGAAGTCGATTGCTGAGCATAGCAGCATCCTCCAAGCACAGGTCCATGTGCTCATGGGAAGTCCCTTGCTGCACTGGTGGGTACTTGTACTCCGTGGTACCACTCTCACGCTGGAGGACATACATGTACTCAGTTCTGTCCAGGTGGCGACGATAGATGTGACTCTGGCAGGTGATGGCCTCCCAGGTGACATCCTTCTCCGCATCGACCTGTCGCTCGAAAAGCTGGAGAGCGGTGGATCTTAAGCAGCTGATTTTCGTGTATGATCCTCATCTCTGAACTCCATTCTTCCCTCTTCTCATGGATGGTTCTGGTGGAGTTATAGTGGATGATTAGCTTGCCCGTATTGCCGGCGGCTTCGAGCATACGTCGAAGACGGCGCAACAAGCCTCCTACTGCCAATCCGTAGGAAAGGTACGTCACCGGACGGCTCTCCTCTCTTTTGGCAAGGGCAACTACGGGAACTCTCCCTCCTGTGGACTTGCGAGCGGTGCGAATCATGCGAACCATCTAAAGCAAAAAGCATTTAAACTTAGGTTAGATAAACTTTTTAACCAAAATCCTATTTTGAATGAAAATTGGGGTAAGATGAAAAAAGTGACTCATTAAATAACACTTTTCAACACACACCTTATAAAAATAGTTTTTAAGAAAATAGGGTCCTTAAATACGTCCCTTTCTACCTAGGTCCACGTTCCTACGGGCAACCTTGTCTCCGATACCACTTCTGTCACACCCGGTTTTTCCGAAGAACAACCAAGTGAATGTCACATGTATGCCAGGATCATTTTCTCATACATGTGATGACAAATAGTGAAGCATCATTTATTACAAGCCAGGTGTCGAATATAAATAAGTCTTACATAGCGAATGTCTCGATGGACAACAATAAGTTCATCACAAGTAAATAGACTAGCAGCGGAATATTATTCTTGAGGGCTCCATCACAGGCATTGCCCGGGGGTCTCCATGAACCTAGAAACCTTCTTCGGGTCCAAAGTCTTGGTCATTATACACCACCTCATTATCTTGACCTGAGCAGCAATATAAACCAACAAAATATGCAAGGTTGAGTACCGATGGTACTCAGCAAGTGTGGGAAAGTTATGTCATGCATGGCTAGAACAAGGGGAGGTTGAACTCATGGTTAAAGCACTACGCAATTTAATACCTATCACCTTAGCTTATTAAGCACCTACATTACTACACAGATGAAATGGTCCCAATCTCCCATCCCGTCATCATAATCCAATAACCATAACATCATTCCCAATGTTAAGCTCCCCGCTTAACATCCACAACTGCCAAAACCATCAATCCTCTAATCATGAATAAGTCCAAGCCGCTCTTGACCGTGAGCACGGCTGTCATGACAGTTTTGACTCTGCAGAGTTTGCACCACTGTACCCACATGTAGTGATTTCATCCCCCGTTGCCGGGTGGGCTAAAAGAACCTCCATTATGCCAGTGTCTATGAACCACATTCACACTTCCCAGGTGTGTAGCCAGGAGATCACTACGAAGCCTTTACAAAGGGATTCCCGACGAGCGTGGGCCCACTGAGGTTTCACCCCTAACAACATACAAGAGGCTCCAACCCCGCTGCAGTGGCCCCCTCTTGAGCCTTGCGGTTCATATGGTAGTCCAGCTGACACCTATTCCCCGCACCATCCAACACACCCATACTACGCCGGGGATACACCTAATTAATTGGCCAAGCTGCCCCATCTCAGCATGTGGTTGGCACGGTAAAGCCAGGTTACATGCTCCATGAACCGGTCCTTAGGATCCAGGCAAGTACTAAACACAAACTCGAGTCTCGTGCACCCAGCACACAACCAAAACATCCAAACTTTCTATGATCCATAACTCACAATATCTCATTCAAGAGTATGGTAAAATAAACTGATGATCTCATATCCCAAATATCCCATTCTAAGCATGGCTAAGCATATGCATAATAATAAATAACATGATAAAATAAATCCCAACCCAAGCTACAAGGAAACAAGGTAATGCAATTCTATGGAAACTTCCTAGCATGGGTTTCATATTTCAATTGACAATGCAAATGATTCTAGCTACACATCCTAGCATAGGATCAAAGTGGTCAAGGACACTTGCCTCCTTCCTGCTGCTCTTAGAATGGGTAGTCCTGATCTTGGAAAGGAAGAACTTGCTCTGGAGCAGGTTCTACATCATACCATCACACATAGCAAAAGAAAAACAACAATCCATAAGACATAGTTCACACTTCCACTTCAAACAAATCACACATTCACATTTATGAAAGTCATTCACAATTATATGTGTTGTGGTTACTCTATGTGTGTTGATCTTTGGCTTACATGTACTTTTAACCATGTGTATATGATTCCTACTTTTGTATTCACATTTATGCTTACATACTATATATATGAGTTTCCAATTTAAATAAATTCCTTATATTTAATTACTACACCTTTTAGCTACCAAGTATGCATGAAAGGTATTTTCCTACTCCATATGTGTCTTCAGAATTTCTACCAACCCTAAACTGAATTCTTTGGATTTTAGAAACTTCATTTATCATTTACTAGTTGCTATCTTTTCAGATTTATTTCCTATGCCTAAATGTGAACTTTATTATGAAAATAACAAGACACATCATCTAAACAGAATAGGTTCTGATCTAAAATATTTAATAATATATTTTTGACCTTTTCCTCTGATGTAAACTATTTTACATTTATTTTCCCTATTTTCAGAACTATTCTTTACTTAAAAATGTGTCCCTATAACTAATAAATGTGAATAATAAATTAAACAGATTCATTTCAGCCCAAAAATATATTTTTATCTCAATCCAAAGTTTTCTAAGTACTGAGAAAGTTTTTAATTAAATTTTGACAATATGTTTGTCCCACTTTTTAAATTTTAAATACTAGCCACCTATTCAATTTCCTAAATTAAATATCAAACAGGGTTAAAAAGGTAAACTCACCCCCCTACAGGGTCTATAATATTATTTTAAAAATTTTCAGGGGTCTAGCTACTCATAACAGAGGAGTTTTTCCTAATTTTTATTAAGTCCAGGGGCTAAAACTGATTTCTAAATGAATTTACATGATTTTGTGAAGTTCCAGGGGCTAGATCAGAAGTTTCCGGGGCTAGCTCTTATTTCCCGAGAACCCCAGGGGGTAGCACGTAAGAATTCCAGTCTTTATAACGCGGGGCTGACGTGGACCGTCCGATTTAAAACAGACAGCTGAGATTATAACGCCGAACCGATACGCGGGGATTTAAAGTCTATCGTGCGATTTAAAATAGACGGCGCACAGGCGGCCACGTCGCTCTAACCGAGCGCGGGCGGCGCTGCCCGGCGGCGCACGGCAGCGGGAAGCAGGGATCTCGCCAGAGATTTTCGGATCTTCAAGAATTCTTCCTAGAACTGTGATTTTATGGCATAGATCGGTGGAGGGGAGGTCGGGGATCTCACCTCGGGGGTTTTCTTGAGCTCGGAGGTCCTGGAAAACGATCGGCGACGAGGTCCGAAGCGAAACCACGGCGAGGCTCGTCGGCGCTGTGTTTGAACCGCAAGTCACCGAGTTTTCTGCACCTGCAGGGTTCCCCGGAGGCGGTGGATCAAGACCAGCGAGTTAGATCGGAATTTCCGAGCGTAGATCGGCCAGAATTCGCCGGAGAAGGCTCGGGTTCTCACAGGAGTAAAAACAGCAGATCGCGTGAGTAAAACTGGACGAGGCCGGGGTTTTTATAGACGGGGGAAGGGCGGCGTTCGGTTGTGATCGAGTTTGCATCGCCCACGAGCAAAATTCGGCTAGGATACGCAGAAATCCGGGTCGGTTTGGATTCGGGGTGAGAGAGAGTCCGGCCAATCGCGGGCGCGGGCGCGAGGTAGAAGAAGGGCTGGCGGGCCCCGCCTGTCAGTGGGAAGAAGAGGGCGCGCGCGGCTGCGGGCTGGCGCGGGTGCTGGGTGGGCCGGCTGGTGGGTTTCGGCCCACTGGCCGGTTTTTTTTTCTGTTTTCCTTTTTCTTTTTCTATTTCTTTTCTGTTTTGAGTTTAAATTGATCTCCAGTTTGAATTTAAATTGTTGCAAAACATGCAACACGTCCAAAAAATTTTAAATTCCCCTCTTAACATGATTTTGGGGTGTTACACTTCTCTACAATTTTCAAAAGCATCTTTGAAGTCCAAATCAGTAGGATATAATCCTTTTATTGTTTCCAAACCAAATATCTTATGATCAAGTTGGGACAGCATGGTATAACGTCTAGATAATGCATCTGCAATAACATTCACCTTGCCTTTCTTTATGCTTAATGATGTATGGAAACGATTCTATGAACTCAATCCATTTAACATGTCGTTTATTCAGATTGGTTTGACACTTAAGATACTTCAAAGATTCATGATCGGAATGTATGACGAACTTCTTAGACCAAAGGTAATGTTGCCAAGTTTGTAGAACTCGCACTAAGGCATACAATTCCTTATCATAAGTAGAATAATTTAGAGAAGGACCATGCAATTTTTCACTAAAGAATGCAATGGGCTTAGCTCCTTGTATGAGAACACCTCCAACACCAATGCCGCTTGCATCACATTCTAGTTCAAACGTATTGTCAAAATAAAGAAGTTGTAGCAATGGTGCTTTTGTAAGCTTTGATTTGAGAACATCAAAAGCTTGTTGCTGCTGTTCGCCCCATCGAAACGGTACTCCCTTCTTCGTTAGTTCATGAAGAGGTGCTGCAATGGTGCTGAAATCCCGCACAAAGCGTCAATAAAAACCTGCAAGACCAAGAAAACTACGCACCTGCGTGACGGTCGATGGAGTTGGCCAGCTAGTGATTGCCACAATTTTTGCCTCATCCATCTCAATTCCCTGCAATGAAACGACATATCCAAGAAAAGAAACTCGATTGGCGCAAAAGACGCACTTTTCGAGGTTACCAAACAAACGTGCATCTCCCAAGACACTGAAAACAGCACGCAAATGGTCAAGATGTTCGTCATATGACTTGCTGTAAATTCGGATATCATCGAAGTAAACCACCCCAAATTTTCCAATAAAAACACATAAAACCTCACTAATTAATCGCATAAAAGTGCTAGGTGCATTAGTTAACACAAAAGGCATGACTAACCACTCATAAAGTCCAAACTTGGTTTTAAATGCAGTTTTCCATTCATCTCCTAGTGCCATTTAATTTGGTGGTAACCACTACGCAAGTCAATTTTTGTGAAAATAATAGCACCACTCAATTCATCAAGCATGTCATATAAGCGAGGAATAGGACAACGATATCGAATGGTGATGTTATTAATCGCTCTACAATCAACACACATGCGCCAGCTACCATCTTTCTTGGGAACCAAAAGAACAGGAACAGAATAAGGACTAAGGCTTTCACGAATATACCCGCGGTTAAAAAGATATTAAACTTGTCGCTGAATTTCCCTTGACTCTTCCGGATTCGTCCTGTACGCCACACGATTTGGCAAACTTTCCCCTGGAATCAAGTCGATCTTATGTTCAATGCCCCTCATAGGTGGTAATCCAGGGGGTATCTCCGGGGGAAACACATCCGCAAAATCCTGCAAAAGGTTAGCAACAGCAGGGGGCAATGCAATGGACACTTCATGAAGTGAAAACATGGCTTCTTTGCATACTAAAGCATAGTACATCCCCTTGGTATTAAATAAATCAGCTAGGTCAGATTTAGTTGTGAGCAACGAAGGTGACTTTAACTTAATTACTTGCTGTTTTTCAGAGTCTAGTAATTTTGTTGATTTATCATCACGTGTTTTACTTTTCTCCAAATGCACAATTTCAGCAGGAGTCATAGGAAGCAAAGTGATTTTCTTTCCTTTATGCATCAGAGTATATTTATTAGTTCTACCATGATGAATAGCATCCGTATCAAATTCCCAAGGACGTCCCAACAAAAGAGAACAAGCATCCATATGTACGACATAAAAATCAGTAAAATCATGGTAAGAACCAATCGAAAAAAGTACTCTCGCTGTTTGTGTTACCCTAGCCTTACCGCTGTTGTTGAACCACTGAATGTGGTATGGATGAGGGTGTGCTCTTGTTGTCAACCAAGGTTTCTTGACCACATCCGTGTTCACCATGTTATTGCAGCTGCCTCGATCAATTATAGTGTGTACACGGCAGTCCTTGACGATGAGAAACATGTGAAAAAGATTGTGTCGTCGTAGCTTGTCATCCGCCTCAACTTTGGAGCTCAAAGCACGCTGCACAATTATGCTTCTATAATTTTCCGTTGCTGCAATACCAAGTACTTCTTTTTCTATGCTATAGTGGTCATCTTTTGGTCCTGCAACGTTAGTAGCAAGAGAATATTCATCTTCAATATCCGAAGTACTATCATACCCACCATCATACTGTGCTATGTATGCTCGTTTGCTAGGTCAATCCTTCATCACATGACCAACTCCCTGGCAGCGGTGACACTTAATGTTGGAAGTTCGACTCGTTGAAGGAGTGGAAGACGTAGTCTTGAATGGTGTCGTCTTGCTGCCCTCCGGCGTGCGAGGAAGTGGAGCAGTAGATGAAGTTCGTTGGCCACCTTTGGATGGTGTAGTGGCTGTATGAAAACTCGAATATGGTGCTGTTTTGGATGGTGTAGATGTCGAACGCGGTGTGAAGGTGCTCCTCGTGCGTTGTTTCTGCTGCTGCTGGTGTGACGCCCCCGTTCTGAGAGAGAACCTCTCGGAAATGAGACTGATGCATATGTGTGCCCAGGATGTTCATCACACATATACATATGTTCCACAAACTGAATTCAGAATATATATAACCATGAATAACAAGGTTTATTACGATGTCTCATGAGTCTTAGACTCATTCTAGCAGCGGAAGTCTTATCTTAGCAGCGGAAGTCTTCATTCTAGCAGCGGAAGTCTTCTAAACTAATGCGGAAGCAACTAAGCAGCAGCAGCGGCTCCATCTCTACTCCACAGGCAAGGTTGAGGACAGATTACACGCCTAATACTCCACTTGGTATTCATAGTACTCCTCTCCTGTTGCTGATGATGAAGTAATAATGCAAGTTTGAGTACATGATGTACTCAGCAAGTGCAGGAAAAATATGATATGTAGATCACAGCAAGGTAGTATAAAAGGGCTCATTGCAGAAAGCAAAATTTATTTCACAAAACTAGATAAAAACAGCAACTAGCTTTAAATGAATGTAATCCCAACATGTATTTAAACATCAACATACCTCCATCATCATTCACACTTTTCATGTTACATCCGAACATTTATCTTTCTCAACTTTCCTCATGCTCATGAATACAATCTCGTATTCACTACCATCTCATCTCATATTCAATTCCGTCTCATACCGAGACCAACGCTCATTGCCATGACTCAACAGTCATGCAACCAATCTCATTACCCAGACTCAACAGTCCCGAAAACCAAATCCAAAGACCAAACCATCACCAAACCAATAACCAAACAAAATACCATCCCATCTAATCATGTGAGTTGTCCAGGTGCTCGTGATCGTAAGCTCGGCTATCATGATAGTTTTACACTCTGCAGAGGTGGCACCACTTTAACCACAAGTTTGTGATTTCGTCACCCGTCGGCGACTGCAGAACCTCCATTATACCAGTACACAACCGTCGGTGTATGGTCAAGAGATCAATAAATAGCCTTTACAAAGGGGCTACTAGATGTATGGACTCACTAAGGTTTCACCAGCAGGCTAGAATATCCAATTCTCCCACCCACGGGCCCCCTCTCGTGCCATGCAGTTCCTAGGGCAGTCCTCACTCGACTCCCATTCCCCGCGCCTTCCACGGTCCATAAAAATCTAGCAACTTACCTAATTAGTCAGCTAAGCTGCACCCATATTTGGCCTTCTAGTGGCACTGGTATCCTTGCATGGTTGGCATGAACCGGTCCTTAGATCTACAGCAAGTAAACCACCATCTCATTCTACCTCATCCACAAAACCAATTCTTGACTAGATCCCCCTCTAATTCATGTTCATTAACAATATCCGTTTCTCATTATTCATACGAGTGTAGTTAGCTAGAGACATCTTTCTCGCTTCCCGTATCGCATGGACTCAGCGAAGCATAAAAGCAAAAACCATACCCGACTCATTAAGTTCACGGTGACAAGGGTGGTTAACAAAACTAGTAAACTCCTATGAAAGGGTTTCCCATCATGTTGACTCAAGCACACACACCTTTTCGCAAACAAAACATCTTTCAAAAACATGGGATCAATATTGTCAAGGGCACTTTCCTTGTTCTTGCGGCTCTTGTTGCTCTTGTGTCTCGATGTTCTGGTGCTGTAGTCCTTCGTAGGTAGCTCTCTGAGCTTGTCCTTCTAATTACGATCACGCACATACAAGGTTCACAGCAATCAATTGTCATGCACAAACTTTAACCAAGATGCGATGATGCATATGCATGCTAATCCTATGATGCAGTTTTTATTAGATCGGTTTGTACGTGTTCTTGCATGTTCTTGCATGTTTTACGATGAGCAAAGATGTAAAGATACAACATGGACATGGCGATGATCTCATCACAAGATCTAAATCAAACCGATCAACACGTGATCCGTCCATGAAAAAGCTTCTGTTCGAAGGGATCGAAGAACAGATTCAAAGAAAACGTGATGATGTCGTAAGGTGGTATTGGAAACCTACCTTGCTTCCTTTGGGTCCTCCCTCCTAGCAAGAACGGATCGTCGGGCTCTCTTCCGGCGGCGGCGATCGTGTCTGGGCTCGTCGGCGGTCTCTTAGGTGGTCAAACTCTGGTGAAGGGGTTTAGCTTGGCGAGTTGGGGGCTAGGG
The DNA here is from genome assembly GCA_030760725.1 of Neostapfia colusana. Classification (NCBI taxonomy): domain Eukaryota; kingdom Viridiplantae; phylum Streptophyta; class Magnoliopsida; order Poales; family Poaceae; genus Neostapfia; species Neostapfia colusana. The sequence goes on along the minus strand of JASWHV010000005.1, from coordinate 28,245,132 downwards.
CTTCTATGTTGTCAGCTTAGAAAAGATGTTACGACCAAGGGGTTGTTTCGGGTTCTATTTATAACCGAAAAACGAGGAGTCCTACTCTGACCGGAATTTGAATAAGAGTTGTATTCAAATTGTTTTTGAATCTTAACAACTTATCTTCAATTGATTTTGTTACAGTATCAACGTAGAAGAGTTCGTGTCGGTTTCCTCAGTAACGGGTACTCACGTACAGAAGAAAACCGCTTCAGAATCGCGTCCTTCCGCCGGGATAAGCTCCGGAGGCTCCACGTGTCCTGCGGGAATTTGGGATTCCCTTTTCCTCAGGGGCGAGCTCTGGTTGTGCCGCGTGTCAGGAGATTGAGACCTCCCTCTTCCTCAGAGGTGAGCTCCACGTGCGCCACGCGTCCTGGCGGGCAGGAGCTCCCTCTCCCTCAAAGGTGAGCTCTGCGTACGCCACGCGTCAATGTCGGACCTCCACCTCTTCGGAGTTGAGCTCCGAATATGCCACGTGTCAGAGCCGGACCTCCCCTCTCTTTAGAGGTGGCTCTGAGATTGCCACGTGTCCAGTAGCGCCAGACTTCCTTTCTTCTCGGAGGTGAGCTCCGGGGTTGACACGTGTCTGTCAGCGTCGGACCTCCCGGAGGTGAGCTCCGGAGGTGACACGTTTCCAACAGTGTCGGACCTCCCGGAGGTGAACTCCGAGGGTGACACGTGTCTTGCAGGGCGGACCTCTTGGAGGTGAGCTCCGAGAGCGACACGTGTCCCGCGCGGTTGGTCCTCTCTCTTCCGCAGAGGCTAGCTCCGATGGCAACACGTATCCTGCGGGCTGACCTCGCTTCTCCGCAAAGGCTAGCTCCAGGGGCAACACGTGTCCCACGGCGTCGGACCTCACCCCTTCCGCAGAGATGAGCCACGAGCCTGCCACATAGCTAGTTAGCGGCGAACCTCTCCCCCTTTTGCGGGGATGAGCTCTGAAGGCGCCACGTGGCCAGCGAGCCGCGGGGGTTGTCTTCGGCGCTCTCGGTGAACTGGAATTTGCTCTTTTTGGCTATCTTTTTTTTCTTTCTCTGTTTCCACTTCTTTTAAAATGTTTTCTTTATATAAAATATGAATGCATGCAGAAATCGAAATTGAGGTTGTCACAAATCTACCATCCTTATATTGAATCTCGCCCTTGAGATTCGCTAGTGGAAAATAGATGAGGGAATTCTGCCTTGAGGTCTTCTTCGCACTCCCATGTGGCTTCAGCTTCTGTGTGATGGCTCCATTGTACCTTGCACCAGCGGATCACTTTGTTCCTCGTGACCCTTTCATTTACGTCCAAAATTCGGACAGGGTGCTCTGCATAGGTCAGATCCTCTTGAAGTTCAAGTTCATCCATTGGTACTTGCTCTTCCGGTACCCTCAAGCACTTCTTTAGCTGAGATACATGAAACACGTCATGCACGTCGGAGAGGTGCGTTGGGAGCTCTAGTTGATAGGCCACTTCTTCTCGCTTTTCCAAAATCTTAAATGGCCCGATCTAGCGAGGTGCTAACTTACCTTTGACGTTGAAACGCTGTTGGCCTCGGATAGGCGATACCTTAAGGTATACAAAGTCTCCTACTTCGAAAGTCAACTTCCTTTGCCTATATCCGCGTAGCCTTTCTGACGTGACTGAGCAGCCTTCAAGTTCTCCCGTATTGTTTGGACTTGCTTCTCAGCTTCTTGTAGCACTTTGGGTCCAAACACTTGGTTCTGTCTAGTCTCGTTCCAAAACAGCGGCGTTCTACACCGTCTACCATACAACTCTTCAAAAGGCGACATCTTCAAGCTAGCTTGATAGCTGTTGTTATAGGAGAATTCGGCATACGGCAAGCTCCTATCCCAACTATGCCGATGTTTCAAGGCGCAAGCTCTCAACATGTCCTCAAAAATTTGGTTCGTCCTTTCGGTTTGTCCATCAGTCTACGGGTGGTAAGCGGAGCTAAAATCCAGTCATGTACCCATAGCCTCATGCAGCTTCTTCCAGAACCTGGAGGTAAACTGAGTACCTCGGTCTCAAACTATCCTCTTCGGGACTCCATGATGGAACACGATTTGGTTGATGTACAACTCGGCTAGATCTGCCACATGGTACGTGGTTTTAACAGGAAGAAAATGAGTGGTCTTCGTCAATTGGTCCACGATTACAAAGATTGAGTCATAACCCGACCGAGTACATGGCAATCCGACGATGAAATCCATACTGATGTCTTCCCACTTCCACTCGGGTACCTTCAAGGGTTGCAACAGTCCAGAGGGTTTTTGATGTTCGGCCTTCACCTGTTGGCATGTGTCGCATAGGGAAACATATTCAGCTATGTCCCTCTTCATACCATCCCACCAATAACAAGTTTTCAAGTCCTTGTACATCTTTGTACTGCTGGGATGTATGGAATAAGGTGAGTCATGTGCCTCCTTTAATATCGTGTCGCGGATATGCTTCATGTTAGGCACACAAATCCTTTTTCCTAGCCAAAGCGTACCCTTCTCGTCTTCCTTGAAGTCCTTTTATATTCCTTGTCAGATCCTTTCCTTGATCTCATTGATCTCTTCATCTGTAGCTTGGCCATCTCTTATCACTTGTTCCAATGAAGATTGGAGTTCCATCACTTCCATCTAGTTCAAGAACCCGAGATGTAACCGTTCAAACTTATTACGTAGCTCGGGTGGTAGCTCCCGAACCGTGAGTTGGTGACATGCTCCCTTCCGGCTCAATGCATCGGCTACTACATTGGCCTTTCCAGGGTGATAGTTGATTCCAGCATCATAATCCTTGATGACTACCAACCATCGACGTTGCCTCAAATTCAAATCCATTTGTGTGAATATGTACTTGGGGCTTTTATGATCCGTATAGATCTCACATCGGTGACCAAGGATATAATGTAAGGGCCTCAGTTTTTGACACATGGTTAAAGTGTTCATGCCCACACCACACACCTCATTTGAAGCAAGTTGATGAACACAAATTAAGAGCATGTAACCACCATCAACATGCTCATTAGAGAACAAACTCACATATTGCAAAAGTGGCATTTTCCACATGTGATATAGATGGGCTGGGCATATGAAAACTCCTACACATTGCTAGGGATGTCCATGCCAAGTTTCACCCAAATTCAAAACCTTTTTGAGGTCATTTTGGGTATAGATAGAAAGAGGGCAGTTTGAAACCATATTCAAATTCAAACTGATTTTTATCCCATGAATTCAAAAGTGGGAGGCATAATCTTATTCAGCACAATTTTGTGGGCTCACACTCCAATTTTCACTCCATTTGTAGTTGATCTTGACATGAGCTAAGTGGGACAAATTCAAACTTTATTTGAATTCCAAACTGAACTTGTGCCGAAATTCATTCAAACCAAACCCAATTTGAATTCTAATCAATTCAAATGGCTCATGGGTGAATAATTTGAATCACCATGGGTATTTTGGGGCTCACTGTTTACAACAGTGATTAGGAGTAAATTTCAGAGGTTAAAACCCTGGGTGGGACCCACATGTCATAGAGAGAAGAGGGAAGACTTGCACCCAAAGTCACAGTCTCGGTGGGAACTTCCACCGAGCAGCTGCCGACTCAACGCCCGGGAGCAGCTGCGCTCACCACCGAGGAGGAGCAGCGCCACCACCTTCTTCCCGCGCCCACACACGAGCCCAAGGGCGGTTCCAGGGCTCTCTTAAAGCGCTCCACCGAGGCAGGCACCGATCGTTTCCCCCTCTCCCGTGATCACCGAGCCCCCGACCTGCCGCCTCTCTGCTCGATCGGAGAACCCCGAAAACAGCTTGCCTTATCCTGCCCTGAACGGCTAGACGGCAACCTGAGATCGCACTCCACCTCCCCAACGCCAAAAACCCCGAGCTCCGACCTCCCTTGCCCGAGAACGATCGCCACAGCGGTGACCTAAACTCAACCAAAGGTCAGGCACTCGTGGACAGCGTTCCACGGGAGCTTTCACGGTCCAGCAAGGGTAGCAGCAGGAGCGCACAACAGCCGTGTTGCTCTCCTCCAGGTTTGGAAGCAATCCATGTAGAATCCACGGTGAATTTCCAGTTTTTGCTCCGGCGACCTTAAACTGAGTTTCTGGTACAGATTCTTCAAATTCTCGCTCTGTTATCTTTCTTTAGTTATCAAATCTTGCACATAGACGCTGGACTAGCCGGCGATCAAGTTCCTTTCTGCATCCGTGGTATGAAACCGACTAGGAGTGACGAATTTTGAGCTCGATCAAGGGCGCTCATGGCGGGCACGCTCGGTCACACGGTGCCGACCGACTTGCAGCCATCTTTGAACCCTTTTGACACCTTGTTGAGCTTCCTAGAGGTATACTGATGCTGTAGATCCGATTGTTCGAGGTGTTGGCGGGTTAGAACCCACGGTCGACGGCGCCGAACCTCAACCGAGGCCGCGGCACGTCGCCGGGCTATTTCCGGTGACCGCCAGACCGAACTGACACCACCGACGTGTTCCTTGACGTCGACAACCCCCTGACAGCAAGTTTCAGACCATGGGATGGCCGGCAGCGGCAAGCCGGCGAGCTCCGGGTCTGCTCCGGCGAGGGGTGGCGGCGCGGGCGCGGGAGCGCGTCGGGAGGAAGACGAAGCCGGCTGGCCCACGCGTCAGCGGCACAAAATTTTAAATCGGGATCGGGTGTGGCCGGGATCTGGCGTGCTGGCGCGCAAAGACCCTGTGGGCCGCGGTGTGCGGTCGCCTCCGCGCCTAACACGTGTCCTCGCGGGCCCCGGCAGATTTAAACTTTTCCCCGATTTTCAGATTTTCTTCAAACTTCAAATCCTCATAACTTTGGCTAGAGAACTCCAAATCGAGTGAACCAAATTTTGTTGGATTCAGCTCTCTGAGCACTTTCCAGCAAATCAATTTTCACTTCATGAAAATCCTTATGTCGCCAGAATTAATTCCTCAAAGTTTAAAATATTTGGAATTTTAGCTGGAGAATCTTTTGGAGGAAAATCCTGAAATTTTGCTGGAATGTTCACCAAAATATTCTTGAACTACCATAAAAATTTCGGATCCATTTGAGCTCATTTGATCCACCTAATGGTGTGATTAGTGAAACTGTTCCAGAGAAAATAGAAAATGTTCAGAAACATTTTCAGAATTTTCTCTGAAATTGTTTAGCTCATATATTTAGTTAGAAACCTTCAAATTAAGTGAGACTAACTCCATTAGAACCCTCTGAAAATCTAGTTTTCAGAAAGTTATAGTTTGTTCCATGAAAATCCCTAGAACACCCTAAGAGTTCCAATTAAGGTCAAGTACATAATTAATTGTGGAGGGCTCAAATGAGCTTTGCTGCAACTAAAACTTGACCAAGTCTGTATTTAGGTTGTAACCAAGCCACACTAAAAGTTTCACAGTCATTGAGTCTGTCTAGTGGGACATATAAGCTTCACAATTTCAAATTTAATACAAATGCATTCAAATTAATACATGTACTTCTTATATCATGTAGTCGCTAAGGTCGAGGAGGAACCCGAAGTCCTAGACTTTGTTACTCTGAGGAGCAGCTAGCCTACGACCAAGAGCAGCAAGGCAAGCTCCGGTTTGCATTAAACTTTTTACAATTTTTTATTGTTTTGAGCACGTACTTGAATACTATTGTTCCTTGCATTAGAGTCTTGTTTGGAAACCCAAGTGCATAGCCAAGAAAACCATGGGTTGGGTTTAGGATTGCAAAACCCCGTTAGCTACTGCAAAGCCAATATAGTGTAGGAGTCGGTACAAGTCGAGTAGCTGGAACTACTCGCGAGCATAGGCTAGAGGCACTCGACTCGGGTAGAGATAGCACATGATACAAGTGGCAGGAAAGATGAGACCGAGCGGAGAGTAAGGGCAGCAGGACTTTGGGGCCTGTGTGCTGTAGCTCCGCTTGTGTCGATTGAGGACCGAGCCGTGTGCGGGCCTTTTGAACAAGCTAGAACAGTACCGAAGACCTACCGGCTATATGGGAACCGGGAAACCGATGTATCTCGGGTAGCTGGGTATTGAGGCATTGTCCGTCGTTCAGAGGGTAGGTTGAGAGCTCGAGGTGTAAATCGGCTGGCGGCACAGAGATGCGCGTGCAGAGACCTCTTGCTCGGGACGATGGGACCGGTTCAATATTTGGCTAACGGGTGAAAGGTGGTTGCGTACGGTGTCAGTGATGGTTGCTGTGGGCAACATCGATTACGGTCATACGTGACGGGTTGTTCGGGTAACCCTGCAGGTGTAAATCGATTATAGTCGCCGTCCCTCGCGGTCAGTGAGTACCACTTGTTCACTGTACCGTGACGTAGAAAGAACAGGCTAGTTACATGTTAAAATGTTGCTGATTGAAAGATGGACTTTTCTTGTTAATGGTTTGTTGTAATTTAGAGCTAACTAAAGTTCCTTTTATCTTTGGGCAAAGTACATGAGAGAAATGCGTTTCTTGTTTGATTGCGGCTCTCTCATGTGCCTTAGCGTAAGGTTCTCCACAACCTGCTGCTACAACTTGAAAGTAAGGTTCTACTAATTAGGCGAGTCCTTGCAAATGATTTTTACCTCATGTAACCCATCACCCCTCATGTAGAAGTTCCATGTTTAGGTGAGAGGGGTCAGACTTGCTGAGCCTTCGTGCTCACTGCTTGTGTTTGAAGCTTTGGCAGGGTTCTATGAGGAAGGGACTCCCGAAGAGGAGACGGAACCCCAGGAGGGGAACCCCGTCGAGTGGGAGTCGTGCACGCCGCAGAGTTAGTGTGCGTGTGTGCTAGCAAGAACACGTTCAAGGGCTGGACGTGGACTTGATGCGTAGTCTACGCCCATGAGTGTAGACTGGACTTATTTTGATGTACAAATGTTCATAAACCACTTTATGTAATCAAAGTTTTGCTTCCGCTTTGTACCTTTGATGTGTGTTATCCGGTGCTGTGCAACGCAGAACCCCTCAGCGTGATCCTGGCTCGACAAGACCGTGGGGTCGTGTCAGCGTTGGTATCAGAGCTCGCTTGAGGTTTAACGCACTAAAAAGGTCATCCTTTTCAAAAATCCAGTGAGGAACGAGTGAGTAGCCCATATAAGGATGTTATTAGTGTATAGAAAGTGGCATACTAACCTATTTGTCTATGTCGGAAAATCGTGTATCTCAGGACGTTTATGTCTTGGGGGTACACGTAAGCGCTGTCCACCAGTGCGCACAAGCTGAAGGGTGGAGCCCCACGGGTGGCAGGTAACCCCACCCGCTTTAATGTCCTCTACGACTCTTCATGTCGTTTGGGATATTCGAGCAACGTCTGTCCCTGGCGTGCGTGGTGCAATTTTGGAGACCTCGTCACGTGGTCTGAAACGTGAACACATAAATCAAGGCGTGGTTGGCTTGAGAACATCCGGGCGAGTGATGACGGCCGGGTGTACGAACTGTATGGATACCGGGCTCGGTGTGCAGCCGAGTCTGACGATTGTTTGAGTTTCTGCAGGTAGTCTAACCACGAAACGGTAGACGTGTAGCATCCGTGTGCGAGTGACGTTTAGTGCCACTGAATTAACGAAGCCGGCTAAGTCCGGTATAGGTTTTTCTTTGGTAGGACGTAGTACCGACATGATCTGGTGACGCATCGACGTCACACCCCACTAAAAGAACAACTTCATTTAAAACTTGAAGGTTTTGGTCCAAAGAAGTAAAAACTTGATGTAACTCCTTCCCTTAATCAGAATATTCAAAGTTATCAAGTTTTCAACTTATAGGTTGTTAAGTACAGAGCACTCTGTTTTCAGCTGAATAAAGACTGAAGTTAATCAGAGGTTAGAGGTTGAGTTCTTTCGAGGTTGGGGTCATATGGTGCATTTCTGGAAAGCTTTGGAAGATATTTACAACTCTTCTGTTGAGGTCCAGAGGTGTTTCATCCCTTAACCAATCGAAAAATGCAGTAGAGTTGAAACTGTCCAGAAAACAGGGCAGAGCAAAGACTCTCTGTAACTCTCTGTAAATTGAGCATAACTTACTGCATAAAAATCAAAAAATAGAAAATGAGGTAGTTCTTGAAAGCTTATGAGATGGGTTACAACTTTGTAACAGAAAGTTTTGTCAGATTGGGAGCAGAATTAACTGGAATTCTTGGATCAAAACAGTACCTAAAGCAGGGAGGTGCTGTCCAATTTTCTCGAGGAATTCTGTTAACTTTGACATCTCATAACTCTTGAACCAGGACAGATCTTAGGCCAGGCTAATACTTTATGGAAATCTATTGAAGTTATATTTAACTTTGATGTTGAGCTCCAGAATTAGTTTTGCCTTTAGCAAGGCCTAGATCAGGTTGAGATGGAAACTGATCAGGGCTGTCATGTTGAACAGCAGATCAGCAGTCAAATTTGCTTAAAAATTTGAACTATGTTTCCAAGTTTTATGGGTTCAATGACATGTATTATGTTATAACTCAATGGTTTAATGTTTAAATAAATATTTGATATTTCTCAAATATATTTTTACAGATGACAGCAGACAAACAGTTGGAGAACGGGTGGGTGGTATCCCACTGTTCTCACCGCAGCGGCTATCCGGAAACATTGAGGCAGATGCTTCAATATTTCGGATATAACCAGATGCCGCAGTACTTCACCAAGGAAGAAGGCGAAGAGGGGAACAAGACGTGGACAATCCATGTTGAAGTCCCTGCAGGAACTACGCCACCCGGTTGGGTGCCGTTCACCGTCACGGTGAGAGGTAGACAGCCGGAAGGGATGTGGCAAGTGGCAGCCCGTGACACCATGTCACGTTTCTGCCAACTACACGTGAAGGCTATGGAGGGCACTCCATACGCTCTCATTCCGGTGGAGGGACGGGCTCATCATGTGTGGGAAGAGAGGTACCGGGAGGCAACAGATCCGAATTGCCCAAGGTACAACCCTGCGGAGGCAAACCTCAGCATCCAGATGAGGGCGGGAAACGCCGTGATGGACAGCCAAGCTGTTCATATGGAGCATCTCGCCGCAAAGATCAAGGAGAGCACAAGCCGTGGAGATCATTTCGAGAGTGCTCACAGCGCACTACGCAATGTGCTCCTTCTGACGATCAAGCGACTGAATGAACAGCATAATCAGTTGCATCGTCTGAAGAAGGCGAAGAGGAAAAGCCGTGTCGACATCGCGGCATTGCAAGAGCTGGTACAGACTTTAACCCAGCAGAATGAGGACCTTGCTCAAGAGCGGGACGACGCTATTGAGGAAGGGCAAGGCTGGGAAGAGGACTACAACCAGGCCATGGACGAGGTTCACGCGTTGCAGGACCTCGTACCTCCGGTATTGGGCATACCGGTGGTCTTGGGCCTTCCAGCAATGGGAGAATCCGAGATGGGAGAGGAGGTGGTGAATCCAGAGCCACCAGCAGAGGTACCGGAGGAGGACGATCCGCAGGAGGTCGAGTTCTACTGCGAGTAGGGGGTTACAGTTGCCAAGTAGGGCAGCTAGGGTAGTGTAACTCAACTTTTGTAATCGGTGACATGTCGTGTAGACAGTAGCGTATGTATAGGTAGTGACGACATGAGCACGACTTTTCGGAGACCCGAGAGTAATGTATCTTGTATAAAGTTTATGCTTTATCAATATATGTGAATGTTGTGCAATGACTCATGTGTCACTTCAATACCTACTGTTGCATATGGAATTTTAAGTATGACATGTGCTAATCGCTGCTGTTTTGAATTTTAGAATGACGCGTACTGGTGCCAACCCGGATGTTGGGGGTACTAGCCAAGGGGGAGAGACCTCCCAACAGCCTCCTGAGGACTCCTCAGGACAGCAGCAGCAACAGCAACAGCAAACACCGCCACTTGCAACGGTTACATTGGCCGACATCGTCGCGGCAATGGCGGGTTCACACCAGCAGCACACGGATTTGCTGCAGACTCTCATCGCTAATACGTCTCGCCCAGAGAGACGTCAAGACCGTGAGGAGCGTCAACAGAGCTCCTACTCCAACTTCCTGGCACCTCATCCCCCGGTATTCTCAAGGGCGGATGAACCTCTTGACGCGGACAACTGGCTCCGCGCGATAGAGATGAAGTTCGGGCTGCTCCAGATAAGAGAGCAGCGCAAGACTCAGTTCGCGGTCCAGCAGCTCCAAGGATCCGCGAGCGCATGGTGGGCGAACTTTTGTGCTTCACAGCCCACCGACCGAGTTATGACCTGGACGGAGTTCCGGACGGCCTTCAGGGCCTATCACATACCGCCAGGTCTGATGAAGAGGAAGACGCAGGAATTCCTACACCTGCAGCAAGGGAGCCGGAACGCGCTGGAATACTCCAGGGCGTTCAACGATCTCGAGCTCTATGCATCGTATCACGCAGATACCGATGAGAAGCGGCGGGACCACTTTTACCAGGGGCTTAACCCGCTCCTGAAGGACAAAATGGCGATGTTCAATCGCGGCAGCCTCAACGACATCATTGATGCTGCGATTGTTCAGGAGGACTCCGGCAAGGAATTGGCGGCGGCGGAGAGAAAGCGAAGCGCGCCGCAAAGCAGCGGGGAAGGAGGTGGTCCTTCTCAGAAGTTTTGGATGGTGAATCGTCCACCATCAGGTCCACGCTGGCAGCCACCACAAAGGTCGATACCGTTCCGCAGTCGGCCGTACTCTTCACCGGCATTCAGGCCGGCACTGCCAGTACCACCTCCGCAACAACAGCAGCAGCGGGCAATGCCGCGTGCGTGTGCACCTCAGCAACGCATGCCGGGCATTCGTCCCCCGAGCACACACTTCGCGAGCAGTTGCCCGGAGAGGCAAGGCGGCGGAGTTGCACCACTGTTTCCGGGGAGGAATCAACCCCGGAACCCCACTAATGCGCGGCGGGCAAACCCTAGGCCCAGCACTGTCCACCAGCTTGCCATAGAGGACGTGCCGGAGGGTGAGCCAATCCTTGCGGGTATGTTCCAACTCCACCAGCATCCCGCCATCGTATTTTTTGATTCAGGCGCCACGCATAATTTTGTCAGCCAAGCTTTCATTGCTAAACACAGCTTGCAAATACTACCCACCGATAGTCCATATTTAATTTGTTCACCGGGTGGGAAGATTTCAGCAAGCGTAATGGTTTCCAAAGCACCATTATGCTTAGCAGGTAGAGAGTACCCCACGTCCCTCATTATCTTAGAGGGACAGAAGGTCGATGTCATCCTAGGGATGTCGTGGTTAACCCTCCACGGCGCTGTTTTAGACACCGTCCTTCGAGTCGTGCACTTAAACTCAGAAGTGCACGGGTCTCACTCCTTATTTCTGGACAGTCCAGAAATAAAACTTCCAAGTGTCTATCAAGCCACAAGCATCAGATTGGAAGATATCCCAGTGGTCCAAGAGTTCCCTGACGTATTCCCGGACGATTTGCCGGGGATGCCGCCCGATAGAGAAGTGGAGTTCAAAATTGAACTTGCACCGGGAACCATGCCAATATCCCGAAGGCCGTACAAGATGGCGCCCAAGGAGTTGGCTGAACTGAAGACTCAGCTAACGGACCTCCTGGAAAAGGGTTTTATTAGGCCGAGCTCCTCGCCATGGGGCTGTTCGGCATTATTTATAAAGAAGAAGGATGAGACGTTGCGGCTTTGCGTGGACTATCGTCCATTAAATGCCGTAACCATCAAGAACAAGTACCCGTTGCCACGGATCGACATGTTGTTTGATCAGTTGGTCGAAGCAAAGATCTTTTCCAAGATGGACTTAAGATCCGGGTACCATCAGATTAAGATAAGGGCTGAGGACATTCCGAAGACGGCTTTCTCGACAAGGTACGGACTTTATGAGTACCTGGTCATGTCCTTCGGCCTCACCAATGCTCCAGCTCACTTCATGTACTTGATGAACTCGGTATTCATGCCAGAGCTGGACAAGATTGTCGTGGTCTTCATCGACAACATACTGGTATACTCCAAGTCAGAGGAAGATCATAAGAGACATTTGCGTATAGTCTTGCAACGGCTGCGGGATCACAAGTTATACGCGAAATTCAGCAAGTGCAAATTCTGGATATCGCAAGTGCCTTTCCTCGGGCATATCATCTCAGCGGAGGGTATCGCTGTAGACCCGAGCAAGATCACTCAAGTGCTGAATTAGAAATCCCTGAGAACTGTTCACGAGGTACGGAGTTTCCTCGGACTCACGGGATATTATCGGAAGTTCATTCCGAACTTCTCGAAGATTGCCAAGCCTATGATGGAGCTGCTGAAGAAGGCTACCAAATATGTTTGGAGTCCAGCATGTGAAGCAGCATTCAAGGCTTTAGTCAAGCACATGACATCAGCACCGGTTTTGGCACAGCCAGACACAACAAAGCCGTTCGATGTGTACTGCGATGCATCCGGCATTGGGCTCGGATGTGTGCTGATGCAAGACCGAAGAGTGGTCGCGTATGGAAACGGCAGCTTAGAAACCATGAGCAGAATTATCCAACCCACGACTTGGAGCTCGCTGCCGTGGTACTCGCACTCAAGATGTGGAGGCACTACCTACTCGGTAACCTCGTACATTTATATACCGACCACAAAAGCCTCAAGTACATATTCACTCAGAAGGAGCTGAACATGAGGCAGCGAAGATGGTTAGAATTGATAAAGGATTATGAAATAGAGATCCATTATCATCCGGGCAAGGCAAACGTAGTGGCAGATGCGCTGAGCCGCAAGTCACACGTCAACAATCTGACCATCACACCGTTGGAAGAGAGCGAACCACCACTACATGTGATTCCACACAGAGCTCTCTACAACCTAGCTTTGATCCCCACCATCCGTGAAGAGATAGCGACAGCTCAGAAACATGACAAGGGCATGTCGCATTTGCGGAGACGTGTAGACAGTGGGGAGCTGAAATGTTTCCGGAAGGACGGAGACGGCGTCCTATGGTTCAAGGACCGGATCGTCGTACCCCGTAACCCGAAATTACGGAAGAAGATCTTTGATGAGGCTCACTTGTCAAAGTTTTCTATTCACCCCGGCAGCAACAAAATGTATCAAGAACACAGAAGCAAGTTTTGGTGGACACAGATGAAGCGGGAGATCGCCAAGTACGTGTCCGAGTGTGATACATGCCGAAGGGTGAAGGCGGATCATATGCGGAAACCGGGACTGCTACAACCACTGGGCGTTCCTGCCTGGAAGTGGGAGGATGTGAGCATGGACTTCATCGTCGGTTTACCCAGCACATTTCAAAAACATGATTCCGTGTGGGTGATCGTCGATCGGCTCACCAAGGTTGCCCATTTCATCCCGGTCAACACCAACTACAACGCCAAGAAGTACGCTGAACTGTACATCTCACGGATCCTATGCTTGTACGGCGTACCCCGTACCATCATATCGGATCGTGGCACTTTATTTGTGTCCCGTTTCTGGGAGCAGCTGCACGCTGCCTTGGGGACGAAGCTGATCCGTAGTTCAGCATACCACCCGCAGACGGATGGGCAAACCGAGCAGGTAAATCAGATCCTAGAAGACATGCTACAAGCTTGCGCTATCAACCACGGCAAGAATTGGGATGATCACTTGCTGTTAGCCAAGTTCTCGTACAACAATTGGTACTCGCCAGACTCACACCAGTTCAGTTGTGTGCGGCATTTCCTCCCGTATAGCGCCTCATAAGGCGCCATTTTGTTGTTGGCTAAAGGGTTACCTTCGGGATTGACCTTGTCAACAATGCGGAAGAGAAGGTTCGACTGATTCAAGCGAACCTAAAAGCCGCCCAATCCCGTCAGAAACAGTATGTGGACCGGAGAAGACGCCCATTACAATTCCAAGTGGGGGATCACGTATACCTACGTGTGTCTCCAATGAAGGGCGTAAACAGATTTGGGGTGAGGGGAAAGTTAGCACCCCGATTCATCGGTCCATTCCAGATTACCGAAAGATGTGGATCGGTAGCATACCGGCTGAAATTACCAGAAGCACTTTCCGGTGTGCATGACGTCTTTCACATTTCCCAGCTGAGGAAGTGTCTCAAGCTATCTACTACCGTTCAGCTGGAGGACATTGAACAACTGCAATCGGATCTCACCTATCGGGAGGAACCGGTTCAGATCATTGACGAAAAGGCCCAAACCACACGCAACCGTACGTTGTGGTTCTAAAAGGTTCTATGGAGTAATCAATCCGTGGACGAAGCGACATGGGAGAGCAAAGGATTTCTTTGCGCCAACTACCCCAACTTTTTCACGTCACATATCCGGTAATTTTCCACCGTCCTCTATCATTTTCACCTTATAATCTCGGGACGAGATTCTTTTAAGGGGGGAGGAATGTAAGGGCCTCAGTTTCTGACACATGGTTAAAGTGTTCATCCCCACACCACACACCTCATTTGAAGCAAGTTGATGAACACAAATGAAGAGCAAGTAACCACCATCAACATGCTCATTAGAGAACAAACTCACATATTGCAAAAGTGGCATTTTCCACATGTGATATAGATGGGCTGGGCATATGAAAACTCCTACACATTGCTAGGGATGTCCATGCCAAGTTTCACCCAAATTCAAAACCTTTTTGAGGTCATTTTGGGTATAGCTAGAAAGAGGTCAGTTTGAAACCATATTCAAATTCAAACTGATTTTTATCCCATGAATTCAAAAGTGGAAGGCATAATCTTATTCAGCACAATTTTGTGAGCTCACACTCAGATTTTCACTCCATTTGGAGTTGATCTTGACATGAGCTAAGTGGGACAAATTCAAACTTTATTTGAATTCCAAACTGAACTTGTGCCGAAATTCATTCAAACCAAACCCAATTTGAATTCTAATCAATTCAAATGGCTCATGGGTGAATAATTTGAATCACCATGGGTATTTTGGGGCTCACTCTTTACAACAGTGATTAGGAGTACATTTCAGAGGTTAAAACCCTGGGTGGGACCCACATGTCATAGAGAGAAGAGAGGAGACTTGCACCCAAAGTCACAGTCTCGGTGGGAACTTCCACCGAGCAGCTGCCGACTCAACGCCCGGGAGCAGCTGCGCTCGCCACCGAGGAGGAGCAGCGCCACCAGCTGCTTCCCGCGCCCACACACGAGCCCAAGGGCGGTTCCAGGGCCCTCTTAAGGCGCTCCACCGAGGCAGGCACCGATCGTTTCCCCCTCTCGCGTGATCACCGAGCCCCTGACCTGCCGCCTCTCTGCTCGATCGGAGAACCCCAAAAACAGCTCGCCTTCTCCTGCCCTGAGCGGCTAGACGGCAACCTGAGATTGCACTCCACCTTCCCAACGCCAAAAACCCCGAGCTCCGACCTCCCTTGCCCGAGAACGATCGCCACAGCAGCGACCTAAACTCAACCGAAGGTCAGGCGCTTGTGGACAGCATTCCATGGGAGCTTTCACGGTCCAGCAAGGGTAGCAGCAGGAGCGCACAACAGCCGTGTTGCTCTCCTCCATGTTTGGAAGCAAACCGAGAAGAATCCACGGCGAATTTCCAGTTTTTGCTCCGGCGACCTTAAACTGAGTTTCCGGTACGGATTCTTCAAATTCTCGCTCTGTGATCTTTCTTTAGTTATCAAATCTTGCACATAGACGCTGGACTAGCCGGCGATCAAGTTCCTTTCTGCATCCGTGGTATGAAATCGACTAGGAGTGACGGATTTCGAGCTCGATCAAGGGCGCTCATGGCGGGCACGCTCCGTCACATGGTGCCGACCGACTTGCCGCCATCTTTGATCCTTTTTGACACCTTGTCGAGCTTCCTAGAGGTATACTGATGCTGTAGAACCGATTGTTCGAGGTGTTGGCGGGTTAGAACCCACGGTCGACGGCGCCGAACCTCAACCGAGGCCGCGGCACGTCGCCGGGCTATTTCCGGTCACCGCCAGCCTGAACTGACACCACCGACGTGTTCCTTGACGTCGACAACCCCCTGGCGGTGAGTTTCAGACCATGGGATGGCCGGCAGCGGCGAGCCGGCGAGCTCCGGGTCTGCTCCGGCGAGGGGCGGCGGCGCGGGCGCGAGAGCGCGTCGGGAGGAAGACGAAGCCGGCTGGCCCACGTGTCAGCGGCTCAAATTTTAAATCGGGATCGGGTGTGGCCGGGATCTGGTGTGCTAGCGCGCAAAGACCCTGTGGGCCGCGGTGTGCGGTCGCCTCCACGCCTAACACGTTTCCCCGCGGGCCCCGGCAGATTTAAACTTTTTCCCCGATTTTCAGATTTTCTTCAAACTTCAAATCTTCATAACTTTGGCTAGAAAACTCCAAATCGAGTGAACCAAATTTTGTTGGATTCAGCTCTCTGAGCACTTTCCATCAAATCAAGTTTCACTTCATGAAAATCCTTATGTCTCCAGAATTAATTCCTCAAAATTTAAACTATTTGGAATTTTAGCTGGAGAATCTTTTGGAGGAAAATCCTGAACTTTTGCTGGAATGTTCACCAAAATATCCTTGAACTACCATAAAAATTTCAGAATCATTTGAGCTCATTTGATCCACCTAATGGTGTGATTAGTGAAACTGTTCCAGAGAAAATAGAAAATTTTCAGAAACATTTTCAGAATTTTCTCTGAAATTGTTTAGATCATATCTTTAGTTAGGAACCTTCAAATTAAGTGAGACCAACTCCATTAGAACCCTATGAAAATATAGTTTTCAGAAAGTCATAGTTTGTTCCATGAAAATCCCTAGAACACCCTAAGAGTTCCAATTAAGGTCAAGTACATAATTAATTGTGGAGGGTTCAAATGAGCTTTGCTGCAACTGAAACTTGACCAAGTCTGTATTTAGGTTGTAACCAAGCCACACTAAAAGTTTCACAGTCATTGAGTCTGGCTAGTGGGACTTATAAGCTTCACAAGTTCAAACTTAATACAAATGCATTCAAATTAATACATGTACTTCTTATATCATGTAGTCGCTAAGGTCGAGGAGGAACCCGAAGTCCTAGAATTTGTTACTCGGAGGAGCAGCTAGCCTACGACCAAGAGCAGCAAGGCAAGCTCTGGTTTGCATTAACCTTTTTACAAATTTTTATTGTTTTGAGCACATACTTGAATACTATTGTTCCTTGCATTAGAGTCTTGTTTGGAAACCCAAGTGCATAGCCAAGAAAACCATGGGTTGGGTTTAGGATTGCAAAACCCCGTTAGCTACTGCAAAGCTAAGATAGTGTAGGATTCGGTACAAGTCGAGTAGTTGGAACTACTCGCGAGCATGGGCTAGAGGCACGCGACTCGGGTAGAGATAGCACATGATACACATGGCAGGAAAGATGAGACCGAGCGGAGAGTAAGGGCAGCAGGAATTTGGGGCCTGTGTGCTGTAGCTCCGCTTGTGTTGATTGAGGACCGAGCCGTGTGCGGGCCTGTTGAACAAGCTAGAACAGTACCGAAGACATACCGGCTATATGGGAACCGGGAAACCGATGTATCTCGGGTAGCTGGGTATTGAGGCATTGCCCGTCGTTCAGAGGGTAGGTTGAGAGCTCGAGGTGTAAATCGGCTGGCGGCACTGAGATGCACGTGCAGAGACCTCTTGCTCGGGATGATGGGACCAGTTCAATATTTGGCTAACGGGTGAAAGGTGGTTGCGTACGGTGTCAGTGATGGTTGCTGTAGGCAACATCGAGTACGGGCGTACGTCACTGGTTGTTCTGGTAACCCTGCAGGTGTAAATCGATTATAATCGCCGTCCCTCGCGGTCAGTGAGTACCACTTGTTCACTGTACCGTGACGTACAAAGAACAGGCTAGTTACATGTTAAAATGTTGCTGATTGAAAGATGGACTTTGCTTGTTAATGGTTTGTTGTAGTTTAGAGCTAACTAAAGTTCCTTTTAACTTTGGGCAAAGTACATGAGATAAATGCGTTTCTTGTTTGATTGTGGCTCTCTCATGTGCCTTAGCGTAAGGTTCTCCACAACCTGCTGCTAAAACTTGAAAGTAAGGTTCTACTAATTAGGCGAGTCCTTGCAAATGATTTTTACCTCATGTAACCCATCACCCCTCATGTAGAAGTTCCATGTTTAGGTGAGACGGGTCAGACATGCTGAGCCTTCGTGCTCACTGCTTGTGTTTGAAGCTTTTGCAGGGTTCTATGAGGAAGGGACTCCCAAAGAGCAGACGGAACCCCAGGAGGGGAACCCCGTCGAGTGGGAGTGGTGCACGCCGCAGAGTTAGTGTGTGTGTGTGCTAGCAAGAACACGTTCAAGGGCTGGACGTGGACTTGATGCGTAGTCTACGCCCGTGAGTGTAGACTGGACTTATTTTGATGTACAAATGTTCATAAACCACTTTATGTAATAAAAGTTTTGCTTCCGCTTTGTACCTTTGATGTGTGTTATCCGGTGCTGTGCAACGCAGCACCCCTCAGCGTGATTCTGGCTCGACAAGACCGTGGGGTCGTGTCATATAATGTCTCCAAATCTTCAATGCATGCACCGTGGCTGCTAGCTCCAGGTCATGGGTAGGATAATTAAGCTCGTGCTTCTTTAATTGTCGTGAGGCATAGGCTACCACTTGTCCTTTTTGCATGAGCACGCATCCGAACACTTGTTTTGATGCATCACAATATATGTCAAAGCTCTTGCTCACGTCCGGCAATACCAAAACCGGTGCTGTGGTCAGCCTTTTCTTGAGCTCCTCAAAGCTTTCTTGGCACGTTGGGGTCCACTGGAAAGCCTTCCCCTTCATCAATAGCTCCGTCATAGGCTTCACTATTTTGGAGAAGTCTTTGATGAAACGTCGGTAGTATCCAGCCATCCCAAGAAAACTCCGAATATCCCTCACGGTTTGCGGTTGGTTCCACTTCAGAACATCTCCCACTTTTCCAAGATCAACCGATACTCCTTCCTCGGAGATGATGTGGCCAAGGAACGATATCTCCTTTAGCCAAAATCTACTTTCTGCAATGTCAATCTCGAATGTTCTTCATGTTCCTCGTCACTTTTCGAATACACCATGATGTCGTCAATGAAAACCATGACGAACTTGTCCAAGTTGTGAGGGCCCGCCGTCCCGATCACTCACGGGAACGGGGCACCTCGCCCGGGAATTGCATTGGGTGGTGCCGTGCGATGCGGCACCTAACAACACACATAATAAAGCATCATATTACATAAAACAAGCGGAAGCTTGCAATGTATTGATTTCACAAATACTTCTCAAAATATTCTACAGCAGAAGACTAATACAACTCATGCCTCATACCTATGCTAAGCAACGGAGAAGGGGTCCAGCCCACGGACCCTTCTCGCTAGCAACACTATCACAATAGCAGCGGCAGGGGTTGCAATGAGTTCACCACTCGGAGAGCTCCGAGTCTCATTGGACACCCGTACATTGCAGCGTACCGTTATTACCTGCAAAACAACCTATGCAGTATCTGTGAGCATGAAGCTCAGCAAGACTGACCCGTCACCCTAGTCATGAAACTCTACATGATGAAAATAGAGGGCTTATTATAGAAGTTTGCACAAACGATGAACTTGAGCTAAAGGAGAGTCCTTACTTCAAGTTTTAAGCAACTTTTATAACCCTCGCGCAACTTACATCGAGACTCCACAATCAAACAAGAAACGCTTCATCTCGATGTCCCTTGCCCGAGGTGAAAGTAACATAGTGAGCTACCCTAGACTCATACTGACCTTGCGCCATCAATGTCGAGACTCCACAATCAAACAAGAAACGCTTTGCCTCGACGCTACTAGCCCAAGGTGGAAAATAAATTTAGTGATGTGTTGATCATTTCCTCATCTCCAATATGAGGATTACTCACGAAGCATTATTAACTTTTCCCAGTTTATTACTACGTCACGACGCAGAGAACAAGTATGCTCGGTCCATTCCGCGAGCGACGGTGATTGCAATCAAAGACACCCGGCTGACACGACACGTACGCCCGTACTCGACGTTGCACACAGCAGCCGTCACTGACGTCGTACGTGGCAACCTTTCACACGACACCCAAATGTCGAACCGGTCCCACCGACTGGGATTAAGTCTCTCCACGGCAAACCCTCGTAGAGCCGACTTCTCTATCCTTTCAGCATATGCATCAGAAGGTGAGGTATGCCTCGACACCCGGGTTAACATGTTACATTGGTTTCCTGGGTCCCATATAGCCAGTATGCATCCGGTACACAACTCAAACTTGTCCAATGGGCCACACACGAGAACGGGCCTTAATCGACTCAGACATAGACTAGGTTCACAGGACCACTTCCTTGACCTTCCATCCACTGCCCGGTCTCCATTCCCAACTATGAGGATCAATTCCCAACTCTTCCGATTGATCCCCCTAAATCCCTGTTCACGAGTAAGAATCTGCCTACTCGAGTTATGCCTCTTTTAATTCACTTTTGTTGAGATCAGCAGATATAATTAATTGATAACCTAACATATCCTATATTAAACTCCAGGGTTTTCTGGTTTATGCATTTTGAGTTTCAAACCATCTAGATGTAATGCAATAAACAAATGCTAGACAAAATAATGTGAATACAAATAAGAACTTGTAAGTTTGGATGCAAACCGGGGCTTGCCTTCATTTTGCAGGGGACTATATATATATCTCAGTTAGTGAAGATCACTTGGCTTGATCTCTTGCCTCCCCCCTTTGGTCTCTACTCCAATGCCTTCAAGTCCTTCACGTAGATGCTACACGTAATGAATATGCATAATTGTTTAATTGTAAGGACTTTGCTACAAGTTCTAATAACAAGTTTTCAAAAACTGGAACTCTGTTTAAGAATTTAAAATGACACTGGTGCTAGGGGTTTGGGTCTGGTTCTAAGCAACATGATTAAGTGCTAAGTGTCTTCCCCCTTTCTATATTAATCACCTTAAAGGGTTGAACAGAACAGGGGTGATCCAGAGCTCCAATGGAGCTGAGAATTTTCATGTGAGTTCCTTGTCACAAGAAAACCCTCTGGACCAAAAATTAGCACTTTTCATTGAGTGGTTTGTTCAGAATAATTCTCTAAGCAATTAAGCAAAGAATAATTAATTCTGAAATCACAGCCATGTTCATGCCAAACTTAGTGAACTACAATTTCAATTATAGCTCATAGAGTTTGCATGAATTTTCCTAGAATTGTTGGAACTAAGATCTGCCCAGAACTGAATTTCCAAGTTTTGGAAATTCTCTGAAAATGTTTCTGTATTCAATTGAACACAGCATCTTCAAATCTGAATTGCCCTGAACAAATCAACTCCAATTGAGCTGAAACTTTTACAGGGGTTCACTAACATCCTAGAGAATATCCTGGCAAAATTTGAGTATTTGTGGACTAACCAAACTACCTCTAAAATTCTTTTTATGAAAAGCTTTAAAGAATTTTCCAGAATTAAATACAAGGTTTCATACAAATTGGATTTCATATTTGGATAGTACTCCATCAGAGGAATCCAACAAATTTTGTTTCACAATTTTTGGATTCTCCTACACAAAGTTGTGGCGATTTAAACTTTGAACTGAAGTCTGAAATTCCCCAAAATGTTCAAATGCTGTCTGTGGGTCCAGGGGACAGGTGTCACTCGCCGAGGCAAGCCACACGGGGCTACTGGGTATTTCCCGCGTGGCCATACCAGATCCTAGCGCCGCAGCAGATCAGAAATTTGATTTCCGGTCGCTGACACGTGGGACCCACCAGTTGTCTTGCACCTCCGGCCACCCGCGCCCGTGCGCCGCCGGGCTCGCCGGAGTTCGACGGATTCCGGTCTCCCGGCCATCCTCTGAGCCCTCCCTCGCTGCTAGGGCCTAATTTCATGTGCTGAACAAGATGGGACCCTCTTCCCCGGCCGGCGATGGCTCTAACCTAGCCGGCCACGGCGCGGCGGCTCTGGACCAGTTCGGCAACGTCGCCCGGCCAATCTAGCCCGCCAAGAAATCGGTGGAATGGCGCTACAGCACCAGTGGACCATGGGGATGCTCGACCTAGCCTCAAAACTGCTCGGGACCGGCGGCTAATGGTGTCTCACCGTGCACTGCCTGAACTGAATATCTTTTGCACACTCACTTCCCCAATGACATGTGGGCCCCACTAGTCAGTACCACTTCTCCTCAAAAATCTCCAAAGTTTGACAATTATCCAACCCAATTGTTTGAAAGTTGGAAACTGAGCTCATTTGGAATAGTTTGGACAAATTCCATCCAAATTCAAATGTTTATTTGAATCCCTTGCACATTTAACTCCATTTAGAAAAATGGGCAGCAAATCTTTTCAAAAATTAATGAAACTTTGCCTACCCACTAATTTGGACCTAAGGAATCCAAATATGCAATTTGATTCTTGTGTTAGCTGCTGCAAACAAGAGTTTGAACACAACAGTTTTGAATTTCCCAATGTGTCCTCCCCTCACTTGAAGATTGAGTTTAACATTTAGTTCAAACTCTGATTTTTAAACCCTCCCATTGCACTTGAGTTCTTCACTTCTGTTGTTTTAATCCACATGAGGTCCATCCATGCAGTAACCCTAAGTTTGTTTAGAAGAATCTCACCTATGTTATCATATGTGGAAAAAGTTTCAACTAAGCCCCTTTTTCATACACATGACTCCAACATTTGTGCAACTCGTGTTTCTTTGTATTCACATTTTTGGGACCTTTACACAAGTACTACATGAAAACCTTGTTCATGAGGTACATGAAGTATGTGGGTGCATTTGTTAACCCAAAAGACATAACGGTATATTCATACGAACCATACCGTGTTCGAAAGGCAGTCTTGGGTATGTCGGAGGGCTTAATCTTCAGCTGGAAGTATCCCGACTGAAGATCAATCTTGGAGAAAGTCGGGCTCCTTTCATTTGGTCAAATAGATCTTCTATCCGGGGCAGCGGGTATTTATTCTTGATCGTCACCTCGTTGAGAGACCTATAATCCACACACATCCTTTGGGTCCCATCCTTCTTGTCCACGAAGAGCACGGGGGCTCCCCACGGTGACGAGGTTGGGCATATAAATCCTTTCTCTAGCTGCTCCTGAATTTGCTTCTTGAACTCCATTAGTTCGTTGACGGGCATCCTATAGGGTCTCTTTGCTATAACGGTTCTGGGTACCAAGTCAATGGAAAAATCAATGTCCCGGTCAGGTGGCATACCTGGAAGTTCTTCCGGGAACACATACGAGAATTCTTGAACCACTGGAATGCTTTCCAATGTTGCTCCTTCGACGTGGTTCAACGTTGTCTTCTCGGTTGTTGGCTGGGCTGACTCGAACTCGATACGGGTTCCGTGCCTGTTTGTCAACTGCACGCTCCTCTTAGCACATTGGATTACTCCGTTGTGCTTGCTTAACTAATCCATTCTGAGTGTTATGTCAAGCCCTTGGGAATCCAAGACAATGAGGTTGGCAAGAAAGTCTACCCCCCTTATTCTAAGGTTTACTTTCGGACATACTATATTAGTCCTCATCTCTCCACCGGGAGAATTAACCAATATAGTATATTTCAAGTGTGATATGGGTAGATTATACTTGGCAACATACTTGGATGATATGAAGGAATGTGATGCTCCAGAATCAAATAGAATGGTTGATTGGTTGGAGTTAGCAAGGAACATACCGATCACGACGTCCTCAGCCTATTGCACTTCCTCAGCATAGACATGGTTCAAGTTGCCGCGAGCGTAGTTCCGCTGTCCACGGTTTCCTTGATTGGCTCCTCCGTTCGGCCGTGGGTTCTGCTTGGGCTTGTTGCTTGGTTGTCCAGGACCTCTCTTTGGGCACTGGCTCGCAAAGTGTCCCGCCTGCCCGCATGCAAAGCATGCCTTATTGCCCACGACAGCAGGTACATTGGGGCGGGGGTTTCGAACAGGAGCGCCCATGTTTGGGCGAGGCGCAGGAAGCAAAGGCACACGAGGTGCTTGCATGGTAGGACGTTGCTGTGGTGGTTGATTAGGGCAAAAAGTAGGAGCGGTCGATCCATACCGTGGTGCAGCTGGGGGCATGTACCGAGGGCGTACGTTGCTCCCTTGTGGCTGGTAAGGCATCTTTATTTTGCCCTCTTTCTCGATCTCTCGGATCTTGCTCTCAACCACTATAGCTTTGTCAACCAGCTTCTGGAAGCTCGCATAGTCATTGTTGAGGAGCTGAACCTGGATCTCATTGTTCAACCCTCTCATGAACAAGTACTGCTTTTGTTGGTCCGTGTTGACATCTTCGGGGCATACCTTGACAGCTGCGTGAACATGTTGAGATACTCATTCACGCTTTTCTTGCCCTGACGGAGACCTTCAAACTCTTGTCTTTTGAGCATCATTACTACAGCAGGGATGTAATGAGAGCGGAAACTCTCCTTGAACTCAGTCCAAGTAATAGTCTCCGGGTCAACATGAGTGTTGCATAGAGCATCCCACCAATCAGCGGCAGCTCCCATAAGTTGGTGCGATGCGAAGAGAACTTTCTCTCGGTCATTGCACTGAACTATGGCAATCTTCTTCTCCATGGACTTCAACCAATCGTCGGCCTCCATGGATCATTAGCTTGAGCAAAAGTGGGTGGTCGAGTTCTCATGAACTCTCCCAATCGGTTATGAGCCAGCAGTGGTGGTGGTGGTGGTGGCGGTGGTGCAGGAACGGGGTTATTATTGTTGGCTTGCAGCTGACCCAAAATTTGGATCATGGTTTGCATAAGCTTGTTCTGCATAGCCATCAACCGTTCCAAGTTGTTCGCACCAGCTCCGGGGTTGTCATTCCCAGGAACCTCAATGTGGTCACCCTCTTGGTTGCCACGGACGTTCCTCCCTTGACGGCCGGCGTTTCCTCTCACCATCTGTGAGAGATAGTTGAGTAGAATAGAGATTTGAAGTTTAGATGGATCCCCTTAAATATATGCATCAAGGTGGATGGACTATATATAATCCTATATGAGGATGTGAACAAGTGCCGAAGCATCTCACACCCCTCTACTATGTGTGGATATGGACAACGCTGAAACGTCCCACAACTCACACTAAGCACACAAGCACAACAATGATAAAAAAAATACAGCACACAACTCCTATTCAAGGCTTACTCAATGGGGGTCCTATGTGGTTTGTGACCAATCTGTGACTTCTGTGTCTACCAATCTGTGACTTGTCTTATAGTCAATGGGATTCTAATGCCAATCTATGCATTCTACCTAGGCTTGCATCCTACGTTCAGCATGGCTCTTAATACCAATCTGTGACAAGGCTTGCGTCCTACGGTCAACCGTGGTTCAGCTACCAATCTGTGATCATTCTAGGTTGTGACCTACAGTCAACCGTGGTAGCTTGGTACCAATATGTGAATTGTACCAATCTGTGATCTTCTAGACTTGTGACCTACAGTCAACCGTGGTATCTATACAAATATGTGACTAGGCATGGCAGCTCTAATATCAATTTCTGATTTCTATCTAGGCGTGTGACCTACGATCAACCCGTGGCTCTATAACCAAACTGTGACCTATCTAGGCGTGTGATCTACCGTCAACCATGGCTCTAATACCAATCTGTGACGCCCCAGTTCTGAGAGAGAACCTCTTAGAACTGAGACTGATGCATATGTGCCCAGGATGTTCATCACACATATACATATGTTCCACAAACTGAATTCAGAATATATATAACCACGAATAACAGGGTTTATTACAATGTCTCATGAGTCTTAGACTCATTCTAGCAGTGGAAGTCTTATCTTAGCAGCGGAAGTCTTTATTCTAGCAGCGGAAGTCTTCTAAACTAATGCGGAAGCAACTAAGCAGCAGCATCGGCTCCATCTCTACTCCACAGGGAAGATTGAGGAAAGATTACACGCCTAATACTCCACTTGGTCTTCATAGTACTCCTCTCCTGTTGCTGATGATGAAGTAATAATGCAAGTTTGAGTACATGATGTACTCAGCAAGTGCGGGAAAATATGATATGTTGCTCACACCAAGGTAGTATAAAAGGGCTCATTGCAGAAAGCAAAGTTTATTTCACAAAACTGGATAAAAACAGCAACTAGCTTTAAATGAATGTTATCCCAACATGTATTTAAACATCAACATACCTCCATCATGATTCACCACTTTTCATGTTCTATCCGAACTTTTGTCTTTCTCAACTTTCCTCATGCTCATGAATACCATATCATATTCACTACCATCTCATCTCATATTCAATTCCGTCTCATACCGAGACCTATGCTCATTGCCATGACTCAACAGTCATGCAACCAATCTCATTACCCGGACTCAACAGTCCCGAAAACCAAATCCAAAGACCAAACCATCACCAAACCAAATACCATCCCATCGAATCATGTGAGTTGTCGAGGCGCTCCTGACCGTAAGCTCGGCTATCATGATAGTTTTACACTCTGCAGAGGTGGCACCACTTTACCCACAAGTTTGTGATTTCGTCACCCGTCGGCGACTGCAGAACCTCCATTATACCAGTACACAACCGTCGGTGTATGGTCAAGGGATCACAAAATAGCCATGCAGTTCCCAGGGCAGTCCTCACTCGACTCGCATTCCCCGCGCCTTCCATGCTCCATAACAATCTAGCAACATACCTAATTAGTCAGCTAAGCCGCACCCATATTTGGCCTTGTGGTGGCACTGTTATCCTGGCATGGCTGGCATGAACCGGTCCTTAGATCTACGGCAAGTAAACCACCATCTCAAGCTACCTCATCCACAAAACCAATTCTTGTCTAGATCTCCCTCCGATTCATGTTCATTAACAATATCCGTTTCTCATTATTCATAGGAGTGTAGTTAGCTAGACACATCTATCTCGCTTCCCGTATCCCATGTACTCAGCGAAGCATAAAAGCAAAAACCATACCCGACTCATTAACTTTCCTAGTGACAAGTGTGGTTAACAAAACTAGTAAACTCCTATGAAAGGGTTTCCCATCATGCTGACTCAAGCACACACACCTTTTCGCAAACAACACATCTTTCTCGCTTCCCGTATCCCATGTACTCAGCGAAGCATAAAAGAAAAAACCATACCCAACTCATTAACTTTCCTAGTGACAAGTGTGGTTAACAAAACTAGTAAACTCCTATGAAAGGGTTTCCCATCATGCTGACTCAAGCACACACACCTTTTCGCAAACAACACATCTTTCAAAAACATGGGATCAATATGGTCAAGGGCACTTGCCTTGTTCTTGCGGCTCTTGTTGCTCTTGTGTCTCGATGTTCTGGTGTTGTAGTCCTTCATAGGTAGCTCCCTGAGCTTGTCCTTCTAATTACGATCACGCACATACAAGGTTCACAGCAATCAATTATCATGCACAAACTTGAACCAAGATGCGATGATGCATATGCATGCTAATCCTGTGATGCAGTTTTTATTAGATCGCTTTGTACGTGTTCTTGCATGTTCTTGCATGTTTTATGATGAGCAAAGGTGTAAAGATCAAATGCGGACGTGGCGATGATCTCATCACAAGATCTAGATCAAATCGATCAACATGTGATCTGCCCATGAAAAAGCTTCTGTTCGAAGGGATCGAAGAACAGATGCAAAGAAAACGTGATGATGTCGTAATGTGGTATTGAAAACCTACCTTGCTTCCTTCAGGTCCTCCCTCCTAGCAAGAACAGATCATCGAGCTCTCTTCCAGTGGCGGCGATCGTGTCTGGGCTCGTCGGTGGTCTCTTAGGTGGTCAATCTCTGGCAAAGGTGTTTAGCTCGGCGAGTTGGGGGCTAGGGCTTCTAAGTTGTCGGCTTATAAAAGATGTTACGACCAAGGGGTTGTTTCGGGTTCTATTTATAACTGGAAAACAAAGAGTCCTACTCTGACCGGAATTCGAATAAGAGTCCTATTCAAATTGTTTTTGAATCTTAACAACTTATCTTCAATTGATTTGGTTGAAGTATCAAAGTAGAAGAGTTCGTGTCAGTTTCCTCAGTAACGGGTACTCACGTACAGAGGAAAACCGATTCAGAATCGTGTCCTTCCGCAGGGATAAGCTCCGGAGGCTCCACGTGTCCTGTTGGGACCTGGGCTTCCCTTTTCCTCAGGGGCGAGCTCTGGTTGTGCCGCGTGTCAGGCGGGCAAGACCTCCCTCTTCCTCATAGGTGAGCTCCGCGTGCGCCACGCATCCTGGCGGGAGGGACCTCCCTCTCCCTCAGAGGTGAGCTCCGTGTACGCCACGCGTCAATGTCGGACCTCCCCTCTCTTCGGAGGTGAGCTCCGAATATGCCACATGTCAGAGCAGGACCTCCCCTCTCTTTGGAGGTGACTCCGAGATTTCCACGTGTCTAGTAGCGCCAGACTTCCTTTCTTCTCGAAGGTGAGCTCCGGGGTCGACACGTGTCTGTCAGCGTCGGACCTCCCAGAGGTGAGCTCCGGAGGTGACACGTGTCCAACACTGTCGGACCTCCCAGAGGTGAACTCCGAGGGTCACACGTGTCTGGCGGGGCCGGACCTCTCGGAGGTGAGCTCCGAGAGCGACACGTGTCCTGTGCGGCTGGTCCTCTCTCTTCCGCAGAGGCTCGCTCCGATGGCGACATGTATCCTGCGGGCTGACCTCGCTTCTCCGCAGAGGCTAGCTCCGGGGGCAACACGTGTCCCACGGGGTCGGACCTCGCCCCTTCCGCAGAGACGAGCCCCGAGCCTGCCACGTAGCCAGTTAGCGGCGTACCTCTCCTCCTTTTGCCGGGATGAGCTCCGAAGGCACCACGTGGCCAGCGAGCCACGGGAGTTGTCTTCGGCGCTCTCGGTGAATTGGAATTTGCTCTTTTTGGATATCTTTTTTATTCTTTATCTGTTTCCACTTCTTTTAAAATGTTTTCTTTATATAAAATATGATTGCATGCAATAATCGAAATTGAGGGTGTCACAGCTGGCTGCCCTGCAATTCTTTTTCTGCCAACATAGCCAGCTGAAATAATCTGTTAACAGTATCATATTCCTTATAATCAACAATGTCCTGAATTTCACGCCTCAACCCCCCATAAAACGAGCTATTTTATCATCCATATCCTCTACTACCCCACAGCGCAACATGCCCTTTTGTAACTCTTGATAATACTCCTCTACGGACATGTTACCTTGGTCTAGGCGCTGCAATTTTTTGCAAAGGTCCCGCTGAAAAGAAGGAGGGACAAAACGAACACGCAAAGCTTCCTTTAATCTATCGCATGTTGGAGGATCAATTCTAGTTTTAACAAGTTCATTCAACCATATGATAGCAAAATACTTAAACTCACTTGTGGCTTGACGAACTCTATGTTGTTCGGGAACAAGGTGGGCATTAAATTTCTGCTCTACTGTCATCTCCCATTCAAGATATGCCTCAGCATCATAAGCACCAGAAAAAAGGGTATAGTAAATTTGACTTTAGCAAAAGGATCATCAAGGGGGCGATTAAAATTGTTATGACGATCATTGTAATTATAACGATTATTACCTCCCATACCTCATAGATAAAGTGGAAGTCATGGTTGATTGTTATGATCTTCTATATTATAAGCACTGTCTTCATGTTCTGCAGCGAGAGGCAGCCGCGCCTCAAGAGTATCCATACGAACAACAAGATCAGCAAGTTGGCGATTCAAGGTCGTCAATGACACCTCTAATGATGCGTGGGTTTTGGTGAACATATCTGTCATTTCCCTCATCATGTCACGCAACTCAGCATGTTGAACACATTCATCATCACTTTTATCTTCTGCCATTGTTAGTAGTAAATAAAAGATAACAAAAAGATGTTATCCCTATAAACTACAAAGGATAGTGGCAATGTGAAAAGTGGAAGGAAGGAAACAATCTCTCCCTCTCTCTATCTCAAGCGTCTTACCACAATCTTACAAGTGTTCTTACCGACACAACAGGTGGTAAACGGTGGACGGTGAGAACCAATGAAGCGTGAAGTGATCGCAAAGGTACCTGTTCTGCTCAAGAGGAAAAGTGGAGCTTGGATGGCACAATATGGTGGCTAATAAGCAAAAATCGTTAACAGCAAAACAAAAGTTGAATAAGTATTCATTGTAGGAACTGTTGCTGGTTAACAAGTGTTCTAGGACTAGCCCAAAAAAAGGCAGTAGAAAGGAAAATATAAGATCAGGAAGATATAACCAACAAGTACATCACAAGTGTATAGGCCAACTATTTTCAAGTGTGTGCTGTCAATGCTTTAATATCTGTGCCCACTTCACTATTCTTTAAAAATATTTTTCTGATATTTTTAGTTTACTATAGAGCACGAAAATAGGAAGCACACAACTTTGCAGCTCAATTGGATGTAAGATGTGGCCTATAGAAAGTCAGGAAGATTCATTAAAATTCGTGCTGAAACTTCGGAGGCCGGTTAGTCTATCTTCCCAGGGGAATTTAGCCTGACAAATTTCGCCAAACACGGAAAAGTGTGGAAAATCGGTTGCGAAATTTTGAGTAGATCAATTTAAAAAAATCGCCCGATTTCGAGTTCGTATGCAAAAGTTATGATCGTTTTAAGGTAGGATATCCGAGTTACTGTTTTGTATGTTGATTCAAACTCGGTTTGAAACAGACCTCGCAATAGGATGTGAAAAACAATTGGAATTTAGCAACGGCGACTGATGGGATGTTGTGTGATGAATTAAGGAGGACTGGCACAATGGTTTGTCACCTGTTCTAGGGCTGGCGATGCGGGAGTTCATGCAAGGCGGATAGCTAGGGCAACACCGATGATCGTGGTGGATCGGTATGTTGTTTAGGAATTGTGGAATAGGTGAGCAGCAAGAAAAACAAGGAAGAAAAACGATAACTACGACCCAAAAACACAAAGCTAAACCAGCAACAAGACTCGACCACACGAATGCAAACTGAAAAATGAAACTTGCAGGCACTATGGTCTAGTTATCAGTAAACATGATATGTTTTTTTGTGGCTTTTTTCTGTGTACTCTAGGTATGAAAAACAAAACTAATCTAGTGGCAAATCAAAGTACCTCATGGGCAACCTGAAATCTGATACCAATTGATGAGAAATTTAGGCCCGATCTTCCGAAAGGTAGGTCAATTGAAGTGGAGATCTCGACGCTGATGATCCGAGCCACTCGAGCAGACCCGAATACCCCTGCAATCACTACACCCCTGCTCCGTTGGTTATCAACCATGCTTCACACGCTTGACCTCACCAAGAAGGCTATCCCTGCAGGTGCAACCGAGAACACAAGCAAGAACGATAAAGATGCAATCTGAAAATGCGAAACTGGGGTCTCACAAACCGTAGAACGGCAAAATTGTTTAATCTAAGCAAAACCCACCGAATATGGCCGGCGGCTACAGTATAAAGGCTAGGGTTCGGCCATAAGACCCTTAGACACGTCTCTAATGGACTCATATGGGATACAAGGCCGAAAAGCCCAATACGGTGGCGCAGCACCGTACAGAACTCTGAATTCGTCTTGTCTCGACAATTCCCAATGACTCCTAGCGAATTTTAATGTGGGACCAGAACCATTAGAAAGTTGATCTTCTCATCTTTCCATGCATATGTAGAACGTCGAAATCAGGGTCCGTATGCATCCTAGGCGTCCATTTTAAGGTGGACTGCTCTTGGACTCCAAGTTGAACTCGAGTCCGAGTTGGCGACTGTTTCCATCAACTTGTGGACGTCTCATCTGGTTCTCCACGTCCCCAAAACCTCCTCCCTTTACTTGTTGATCATGTCCATGGTTCCTAATAACAATTAAATCATTGAATAGCAATCCATTCTCAAACTCACATGGGTAGGAAGTTAGGAATGATTTCACCTGCTGATTTAGTAACCGTGCTCGTGCTCTTGTGATTGGTCCTTGTATATCAATGTGAGTATCCACTGTTGTGATGTTATCATCACTCTTCTTGCTTATCACTTTCATCAATGTCCTTAGGGTCCCTTGGATTGTCCCTGCATCACCATCCTTTGGAGCTATGGTCTTTCTCAAGATCCTGTTGAGCACGGCAAAGAATGGCTTCAAGTACTTGGTAGTGGGAGGTACATATGGTATTCTTGTATCATACAAGAATTCAAGCTCATTCTTCTGCAAAGGCATTGTGTTGTGAATGAAAAGCTCATTATCTAGGGTGTGTTCAAGATGAAGTATCTTGGCAAATTCCTCATAGGTGACACTGTATCTGGATCCATGTGTCATCCAAATCATCTCATCCCCATCATCGCGGGCAAAGTAGAGAGTGGAGTAAAACTGGGTGATTACCTCATTGTTCCAGTCATACTGAAAATATAGGAGGTCCTTCAAGCCATGCCTTTCTAATACCTCTAGTACCTCATAATAGGCCTGGCATTTCTTGGATTGCAAGTAGTCAATGTTGAGCCACTGACTCTCAACAACAGGATTCTTCATCTTCATGTAGACATGCTAATAGTAATCAGCATGGAAGTTGCTCCAGGATCTGGGGTCTGCACATTGCTTTGGCTGCCCATAGATTTGAATTTTTCTGAGGTTATCAGCCAGTTCACTCCCCTTTTCCAGTAAAGTCATCACTTGATGGCTGCCTGTTGCGGTGAATGGGGGCCTTCTTCTTCAATGGACCAATAGGACCACTAGCAAGTCCTTTGCCCTTCCAGACACTTCTTCTAGGGGCCGCAGAGCTTCCAACAATGTCTTTGCTCTGTGCCGTCTTACCAACCACTCTCCTCCTTTTAGGAAGAGAATCGTCGGGAGAAGAGGGTTGAGCAACATTTTCATGTTTCTTCTTCATGGCCTCGAAGTGTGACGACATCGTGCCTGACAGGAAAATCAAGGATTGATTGACACGATGGATTGTAGATTATGTGGAAATAAGAAGTTAGATGTTCAATTGACAGGTAACCAGACTTATCCGTTTTAAGAGTGCGTACTTGTCTGGAATGCCGGACTTGTACGCACCAGAGACCAGACTAGTCCGGACCTGCTGAAGAACCCTAACTTCATATTTTCAACAGATCTACCACAAATTGATGCAAAATATGGAGGGATACACTAGGAATGCATCTAGAATGGTGGTGTATGCCCTAGGAATATGGAAAATCGAGCAAAAGTATTGGAAAGATGAGAACTTGAGTTGAGAGGGATTTTACCAGAAAAATGAGGATTTGAGTCGAAGCGAAGTCTGATCCGGATTAGTCCGGAGGAGAGGAGATCACACGTCGAGGAGAAGCTTTTCCGTGGAGAGAACTTCGACTTCATTGGCCAAAGTCAAAAATCACCATTGGGGGCTAGGGTTTGAGGAGTGAGAAGCAAAAGAGTGCTTGTGAGGTGAAGAGGGCTGAGGTTGGCACGTGTATAGACTCTTAAACTCAGACATACGGACTAGTCTGGTGGGAGGACCAGACAAGTCCGGTAGATCTGTCCGGACTAGTCTGAGGGAGCGGACTAGTCTGGTGTTGACATTGGACTAGTCCAGGTCAACTAGATAAATAAGAGTAGAAAACTGGGTAATATTGGGAATTTGATCTAATAGTGATCTAAAGACATAATTTTCTCAAATAATCTTGATGAACATGCCCAGTAAGCAATCAACAATCAGACAATGGTCATTATTCATCAAGATTCATTAATTTAAATAGTTTTCAAGAGAAGATCGAGATAAGGGATAGTTTTTTTGCAAAGTAAGTAAGATTTTGAGGATTCGAGCAGGTATGCAGTGTTTCAAGCCACATTTCGAGACTCAAGTATATTTAGTTCATTACTAAGCTAACAGAAGCGTTTTTCATCAAGTGGCTTGGTGAAGATATCAGCTAGTTGTTTCTCGGTTTTGATATGGGAAATGGCTATGTCTCCTTTGGTTGAATGGTCTCTCAAAAAATGATGTCGAATATCAATGTGTTGGGTCCTACAGTGCTCAATAGGGTTATGTGCAATCTTAATCGCACTCTCATTGTCACAAAGGAGCGGAATACGGTTCATATTGTAACTGTAGTCCCTTAGAGTTTGTCGCATCCAAAGGAGTTGTGCACAACAACTCCCGGCTGCAACATACTCTGCAGCTATGGACAAGGCAATGGAGTTTTGCTTTTTGGAGGACCAGGAAAATAGGGACCTACCCAAGAATTGGCAAGTTCCGGAGGTACTTTTTCTATCTACTTTGCATCCTGCATAATCTGCATCGGAGTATCCAATGAGATTGAACTTTGAACCTTTAGGGTACCAAATGCCTAGGTTTGGTGTATGGACTAAATATCACAAGATTCTCTTTACGGCTGTCAAATGACATTCCTTAGGATTGGCTTACAATCTTGCACACATACAAACACTCAACATGATATCAGGCCTAGATGCAGAAAGATAAAGTAGAGATCCAATCATGGAACGGTATACCTTTTGATCCACGTTAGCTCCATCTTCGTTAAAGTCTAAATGTCCATTTGTTGCCATGGGAGTCTTTATGGGCTTCGTTTTGTCCATGCCAAATTTCTTGAGAATGTCTTGGGTGTACTTTGTTGGGCTTATGAACGTTCCTTCCTTTAGTTGTCTCACTTGGAATCCCAAAAGGTATCTCAATTTTCCCATCATGGACATCTCGAATCTATCTGTCATGATTTTACTAAATTCTTGACAAAAGGATTTGCTAGCTGAATGTAAAAGTCCCAAAAACATGTAAATGCAAAACTTGAGTTGTGAATAAAGTTGAGTTCAATTTCAAGAACTGAATATGTGAATGTGGTCCTGTGCAAAAGGAGTTTAAATCAGTCTTTGAACTAAATTGTTCACTTCAATCATAAGGTGAACATTTCAAAAAGGGAGTTCCAAACTGTTGGTTCAAAACTCTTATTTGCAGCAGCCAACTCAACAATCAGATGGCATATTAAAATTCTTCAGGTCCAAATTATGAGGAAGACAAAATTTGAGAAACTTTGGAGTTGCTTTGATATGAATATCAAAGAGGCTTATCAATTTCCTTGAAATTTGAATTCGAATTTGAAACTGAGGTAAAACTTGTCAATTTGCCAAATGGCTTTTTAATTTGAGTTCCTCATGGTTGAAGTTTGCACTGTTCCAAAAAGTTCAGATATCTGGAGAGGGAAGAGCAGTGGGACCCAATTGTCATTGAGAGGAGGAAACCTGCAACCAAAGTCTCTCTACTCTCGCGCTGGTGACCTACTCGGCGTTCCACTCGCTTCTCAGCATGTTCAGTTTGCCCCTAACCTGAGCTGCGGTACCCTGCCTCTTCCTCGAGCAACAGCCAAACAGAACTTCACCGCCGCCTCTGTGCTCCGACCAAAAATCGGCAAAAACTCGCACACACCGCCTCCCTGAGCTGAAAAACGGCAAAGCCTGGTTGCCCTTCACCTCCTCAGCGTGACAGACCGCAGCTCCCGGTGTTCCCCACCATAGAACAGGGGGTGTTGCGGCAAGCCGAGGGTAACCGACGAGCAAGCTCACGTGGACAGCTCACCACAGTGGGTTTCACGCTCAATCAAAGACGCTCAGAGGTGCGCTGGACCACCGTGGTGCTTCTCCCCGAAGCTCAGCTCAAGCGGTGATCTCTAGCGGCCGAATTCAAAGTTTTTCTCCCGGTGCACGACCACGGACCCTCCGGTAAGGATCTCCAAAATTTGCGCTTTATTCACACTTAGAGATGACCGAATCGTGCACAAATGATCTAGACTCAATGGCGATCCAATCTCCTTCACAATCCTAGCTTGAAAACCGATGTTAGCGGCTCATTTCAAGTTTTGCGAGCGGCGGCCATGGCGGGAACGATAGGGCGCCCGGTGAAACCCTAGTCACCACCGTTCCCGAGCTACTTTGTGCCCATGTCGAGCTTCCTTAGGTGTCACTTATGCTGCAGAACCAAAGACCCGTTGGTTTGGGGGTCTAGAGAGGGCACGTGGCGTCGCCGGAGGGAGAACCGAGCAGCCGCACGTCGCCCGATGGTTTAGAGCCATTGCCGGCCTCTGGTGAGCACGGGGACGAGTTCCTCACGTCGAGATCGAGGCTATCAGCGATTTTCAGCCCCTGAGTCCACCGGAACGGGTGAGTTGGAAGCAGCACCGCCGCGCCGGCGAGGGGGGTGAAGCGCGCAGGAAAAAGGGGGCAGGAGGAAGAAGAAGCTTCCAGCCCCACCGGTCAGTGGCTGTTGAGGTAGACTGGGATTTGCTGTGGCCATTTGATCTTTTGTGGCTACAGCCTAATTATCTGTGTACCGCTGTGTGGCTGCATCAAGGGACTGACACGTCACCCAGGACTCACGGTCAGAGTTTAAACATTTCCTAGTTTATTTGAATCCCCAAATTCAATTCAAACATTAGAACCTCATAACTTTTGCTAGGAAGCTTCAAATTTAGTGATTCGAATTGGGTTTGATTCAGATTGAAAAACTATATCCAAATATGCAACCCAATTTGTACGAAAATCATTATTAAATTCTAGAAAATTCTTTAAAGCTTTTCAGCAAAAGAATTTTAGAGGGAGTTTGGTTCATCCAAAAATCTTAAAATTATATTATTTAGGATGTTAGGGAACTCCTGTAAAAGTTTCAGCTAATTTGAGTTGATTTAGTTAGGATAATTCTGATTTCAAGTTTCTGTGTTCAAATGAATACAGAAACAATTTCAGAGGATTTCCAAAACTTGGAAATTCAGTTCTGGGCAGTTCTTAGCTCAATAAATCCTAGGAAAATTCACGCAGGCTCCCTGAGATATTTTTGAAATTGTGGTTCACTTTAATTTGCATGGAAGTGCAAATTTATTCAGAATTAATACCTTTTTGTCTAAATGCTTAGGGAATTGTTCTGAGTGATCTACTCATTGAAAAACTCTAAATTTTGGTCCAGATTACTTTCTTGTGACAAGGAACTCACAAGAAAATTTTCAGCTCCATTGGAGCTTTGGATCATCACTGTCCTCTTTAACCTCTTAGATGAGTAACACACAAGTGATAAAATGCACTTACCACTTGATAATGTTGCTTAACCCAAACCCAAACCACTAGCACCAGTGTCATTTTAAATTCTTAAACAGAGTTCCAGTTTTAAACTTGTCTTTAGAACATGATAGCAAAAGTTTTACAAATAAAAATATATGCATATTCATAACGTGTAGTGATTAAACGTGGAAAAGTGGAGGAGAAGTGAAGCTTGGATCAAGGATCAAGAAGGCAGTGATTAAGCTTCAAGTCATCAGCAACTAACTTCATAAGTATCTGACTTTAGTCACCTGCAAAACCAAGGCAAGCTCCGGTTTGCATTTAAGTTGTTTTATAAAGTTTTACTTTGTTCACAATTATGGTTAGAGTTTGTATGTGCATTAGGTCAAGTATGTTTTATACTCCACTTGCATAACCAAAATGGACCCTGGAGTCAAGGGTAGAAAAGTGTTACCGCTGTATAATAATGCCGTGCTAAATAGCTTAGAACATCCGGTGGAAGTCGTGTAGTTAGAATCTACTCGCGAGTTATAGTCGGGATTACATGGGTGTAGTTGGAAAACAGGCAAACTAAAGTTTATATTTCTAAAGATGAGACGGGGCAGGAGGGTTAGGCAGCGACAATATGAGGTCTTGGTCGAGTAGCTCTGCCTGTGTCGGTTAAGGACCGAAGCGTATGCAGCCCCGCTGAGCAAGTATTGAGTTGTGTACCGGATGCTTACTGCTATATGGGACCCAGGAAACCGATGTACCAGGTTAACTGGATTGTAGAGGTATACCACATCGTCTCGTTAGACCTATGAACCCGAGACGGCGCGACCGGTTCTACAGTCGAGTGTCCTGTGAAAGGTTGCCACATACGACTTAATGAAGGACGCCAGATTTGGGTCTTCAGAGGCGGGCGTATGTGTTCAGTTATCCGGGCAGTGTTTGATTCAAATCACCGTCCCTCACGGTTATGAACACCACTTGCTCACTGTGTTGTGCAGTAGTAAGCAAGTTGTGTGGGAACAGTTTGCAAAGTTTTAATTGCTTCTATGATAATTGGAATTGCATGAAAACCATGTATGAAGTAGTGATAGAGCAAACTAAAGTTATTTTCCACCTTGGGACAAGTAACATTGGAATGAAGCGTTTCTTGTTTGATTGTGGAGTTCCAATGTTGCTGGGCGCAAGGGTACTACTATGATGGCTAAAAATCTGAAAGTTAAAGATAAACTCGTAGGCGAGTCCTTTTGCAACTTACATGTTTAGGTCTTAAGTTACTTTCATGTAGGGTTGCATGCCTTAGGAGAGACGGTTAAGTCTTGCTGAGACTTTGTGCTCACTCTTGCTATATGAGTGGTTTTGCAGGCTAATAGCGACACATATAAAGAAGGTTGTCCGGTGAGACTCGGAGACTTCCGAGCCATGTTACACATGGAGAACCTAGCCGCTGCCATGTCTTCGTGTTACTAGCGAGAGGAGTGTGACACCCTCAATTTCATATTTACGCATGCATGCATATTTCATATAAAGGAACATTTTAAAAGAAGTAGAAACGGGGAAAGAATCAGAAATATAGGCGAATAGAGCCAATTCCAGTTCACCGAGGAGCACTGTCGACAATTCCCGCGGCCTGCTGGCCACGTGGCATATTCGGAGCTCCTCCCTGCGGAGGGGTGTGGTCCGGCATCGCCAGACACGTGGCATGCTCGGAGCTAGCCTCTGTCGAAGGGGCGAGGTCCAAACCGCTGAACACGTGTTGCCTCCGGGGCTTGTCTCTACAGAGAAGCGAGGTCCAGCCCCGCACGACACGTGTCCCCACCGGAGCTAGTCGCTGCGGAAAAGCAAGGCCCAACCCCGCGGGACACGTGTCGCTCTCGGAGCTCACCTCCGAGAGGTCCGCCCCACGGGACACGTGTCACCCTCGGAGCTCATCTCCGAGAGGTCCGCCCCATGGGACACGTGTCACCCTCGGAGCTCATCTCGGAGAGGTCCGGCCGATGGACACGTGTCGTCCTTGGAGCTCACCTCCGAGTAGAAGGGAGGTCCAACACACGTGTCGACCTAGGAGATCGTCTTTGAGGAGAAAGGAAGTCCGGCGCTACTGGACACGTGGCATTCTCGGAGCCCACTTCCGAAGAGAGGAAAGGTCCGGCTCTGACACGTGGCATTCTCGCAGCCCACATCCAAAGAGAGGGGAGGTCCGGCTCTGACACGTGGCATTCTCGGAGCCCACCTCCGAAGAGAGGGGAGGTCCGGCTCTGACACATGGCACTCTCGGAGCTCACCTCCGAAGATAGGGGAGGTCCGGCACTGACACGTGACGCACGCGGAGCTCGCCTCTGAGGAGAGGGGAGGTCCCGCCCGCCATGACATGTGGCACACGCGGAGCTCGCCTCTGAAGAGAGGGAGGTCCCGCCCGCTTGACACGCGGCACAACCGGAGCCCGCCTCTGCGGAGAAGGG
Source organism: Neostapfia colusana (assembly GCA_030760725.1). NCBI lineage: Eukaryota > Viridiplantae > Streptophyta > Magnoliopsida > Poales > Poaceae > Neostapfia > Neostapfia colusana. The sequence continues at coordinate 28,205,932 of JASWHV010000005.1, read as the reverse complement.
AAGCCCAGCCCCCGCTGGACACGTGGAGCCTCCATAGCTTATCACTGCAAAAGGCCGAGATCCTTAAGCGGTTTTCCCCTGTACGCGAGTACCCAGTACTGAGGAAACCGACACGAATTCTTCCACGTTCAATACTGCGAACCAAATCGATTGGAGATAAGTTGTTAAGATCCAAAACAATTTGAATAGGACTCTTATTTGAAATCCAATCGGAGTAGGACTCTTCTTTCACCCTTTCTAAATAGAACCCAAAACCCCTTGGCCGCAACCACGTACTTTTATTTTCCTTCCCTAATTTGGCGACTTGGAAGCCCTAGCCCCAACTCACCGAGTTAGATTTTGCACCCCTCGCCGGAGTTCAGACAACGGTGAGCCCCACTAGTGAGCCGCCGATGAGCTCCCCGCTGCTGCCATCGCTATGAAGAAGGCCCCGACACCAAGGAAAGCTGAGGTAGGTCATTGTTACCACCTTACAACGTCATCGCGGTTTTCCTCGCATCTGTTTTTCTTCGCACAGAAGCCTTTTCGTGTGGACAGATCACGTGTTGATCGGTTTGATCTAGATCTTGATACAAGATCATTACCACGTCCATACTAAATCCTTACACCCTTGTTCATCGTAAAACCCCATGCAAACCTATTAAAACATGCAAGAACATGTACAAACTAAAACTGCACCATAGGATCAGCATGCATCTACACCATTGCATCTTGAGTAAAGTTTGTGCATGATGATTGATTGTTGTGAATCTTGTATGTCCGTGATCGTGAGTAGAAGGACAAGCTCAAGGAGCTGTCTACTAAGGACTACAGCACCAAGACATCGAAGCGCCTGAGCAACAAAAGCCACAGGAACAAGGCAAGTGCCCCTTGACCATACTGATCCCATGATTTGAAACTGTTTTGTTTGCGAAAACTGTGTATGCTTGAGTCAATTTGATGGGAACCCTTTTATAGGAGTTTACTAGTTTTGTTAACCACCCTTGTCGCCGGGAAAGTTGATGAGTCGGGTATGGTCGTTTTTTCTTTTTGCGCCGCTGAGTCCACGGGATATGTGAAGTGAGATAGAATGTGTCTAGCTACTGCACTCATATAAACGATGATAATAAGAACTTGATGTTGATAATGAACATGAATCGGGGGGAGATCTAGGCAAGCTTGGTTTGTGGATGTGGTAGAATGATATGGTGGTTTACTTGCCGTAGATCGAAGGACCGTTTCATGCCAGCACATGCCAGAAAAACAGTGCCACCACAAGGCCAAATATGGGTGCGGCTTAGCTGACTAATTAGGTAAGTTGCTAGATTGTTATGGACCGTGGAAGTCGCGGGGAATGGGAGTCGAGAGAGGACTGCCCTGGGAACTGCATGGCACAAGAGGGGGCCCGTAGGTGGGAGAATGGTGATTCGAGCCTGCTGGTGAAACCTTAGTGAGTCCATACATCTAGTAGCCCCTTTGTAAAGGCTAATTTGTGATCTCTTGGTCATACACCGACAGTTGTGTACTGGTATAATGGAGGTTCTGCAGTCGCTGACGGGTGACGAAATCACAAACTTGTGGGTAAAGTGGTACCACCTCTTAATAGTGTAAAACTATCATGATAGTCATGCTTACGGTCACTAGCGCCTGGCCAACTCACATGATTAGATGGGATGGTTTTTGGGATGGATGTTTGGTTTCGTTATTGGTTCGGTTATGGTATTGTAATTGAGGTTTGGTTTCGGGACTATTTTGTCTTGGTAATGAGATTGGGACTGTTGAGTCGTGATGATGAGCTTTGGTCTCGGTTATGAGATGGAATTGAATATGAGATGAGATGGTCATGAATATGAGATGGTATTCATGAGCATGAGAAAAAGTTGAGAAAAATAAATTTCTGGATGTGACAAGAAAGGTGGTGAAGTACGATGGAGGTATGTTGATGTTTTAATTGGATATATGTTGGGATTAAATTCACTTAAAGATAGTTGCTGTTTTTATCATGTTTTGTGAAATAAAATTTGCTTTCTGCAATGAGCCTTTTTATACCTCCCTTGTTGTAAGCTACATGTCATATTTCCCGCACTTGCTGAGTACGACATGTACTCACCCTTGCATTATCATACATCATAAGCAACAGAAGAGGACTACTTCGAGGACCATGTGGAGTACTAGGCGTGTGATCTACCGTCAACTTGCCTGTAGGGATGGAGTAGGAGATGGAGCCGCTGTTGCTGTTTAGTTGCTTCCGCTATCATTTAGAAGACTTCTGCTGCTAGAAAAATTAGAGACTTGTGAATAAGACCTTGAGTCTTTGTAACAAAGTACTTATGCCCATTTATTCGTTGTTATATTCTGAATTCAGTTTGTGGATTACATGTGTATGTGCGATGAACATCCTGGGCACACATATGCATTACTTCAGATCCGTTTTCACGGGACCAGACATCACAGATTGGTATTACAGCCACGTTGACCGTAGGACGCAGGCCTAGTCACAGAGTGGTATTAGAAGCCATGTTGAACATAGGACGCAAGACTAAGTAGAGTGCATAGATTGGCATTAGAACCACATTGACCGTAGGATGCAAGCCTAGGTAGAGGTCACAGATTGGTATCACCCCAAACCACATAGGACCCCCATTGAATAATCTTGAAGAGGAGTGGTGTGAACTTTTGTGATGATTGCTTGTGTTTGTGTGCGTAGTGTGGGTTGTGGGACGTTTCACCGTTGTCCATATCGACACATAGTACAGAGATGTGAGATGCTTCGGCATGTGTTCACATCCTCGTATAGGATGATATATAGTCCATCCACCTTGATGCATATAGTTGGGGGAGAATCAATCTAAACTTCTAACTTCTATTCCACCCAACTATGTCTCACAGATGGTGAGAGAAAACGCCGGCCGTCAAAGGAGGAACGTCCGTGGCAACCAGGAACCACAAGAGGAAGACCACGTTGAAGTTCCTCAAAATGACAACCCCGGGGCTGGTGAAAACAACCTTGAACGGTTGATGGCTATGCAGAATCAGCTTATGCAAACCATGATCCAAACTTTGGGTCAGCTACAAGCCAACAACAACAACAATAACCCCGTTCCTGCACCACCACCACCACCACCGCCACCACCGGCGGCTCACAACCGATTGGGAGAGTTCATGAGGACTCGACCGCACACTTTTGCACAAGCTAATGATCCCATGGAGGCCGATGATTGGTTGAAGTCCATGGAGAAGAAGCTTGCTATAGTTCAGTGCAATGATCGGGAGAAAGTTCTCTTCGCACCGCACCAACTTATGGGAGCATCAGCTGACTGGTGGGACGCTCTTTGCAATGCTCATGTCAACCAGGAGACTATAACTTGGACTGAGTTCAATGAGAGTTTTCGCTCTCATTACGTCCCTGCTGGAGTTATGATGCTAAAAAGGCAAGAGTTGGATGGTCTCCACCAAGGACGGAAGAGCGTGAATGAGTACCTCAACAAGTTCACGCAGCTGTCAAGGTATGCCCCCGAGGATGTCAACTCGGAACAACAGAAGCAATACTTGTTCATGAGAGGGTTGAACAATGAGATCCAAGTTCAACTGCTCAACAATGACTATGCAAACTACTAGAAGCTAGTTGACAAAGCTATATTGGTTGAGAGCAAGATCTGAGAGAGCGAGCAAGAGGGCAAGAGAAAGATGTCATACCAGCCACAAAGGAGCAACGTACGTCCCCATTTCATGCCCCCAGCTGCACCCCAGTATGGCTCATCAACTCCTACTTTTCGCCCTAATCAACCACCACAGCAACGTCCTGCCATGCAAGCACCTCGTGTGCCTTTGCCTCCTGCGCCCTGACCCAACATGGGCACCTATGCTCAAAACCACCCCCGTCCCAACGTCCCTGCTGTCTTGGGAAACAAGGCATGCTTTGCATGCGGAGAGACGGGAACACTTTGCAAGTCAGTGCCCAAGGAAAGGTCTTGGACAACAAAGCAACGTGCCCAAGCAGAACCCATGGCCGAACGGAGGAGCTAATCAAGTTAGCCGTGGACAGCAGAACTACGGTCGTGGCAAAGTGAATCATGTCTCCGCTGAGGAAGCACAATAGGCTGAGGACGTTGTGATTGGTATTTTCCTTGCCAACTCCAACCCAGCTACTATTTTATTTGATTCCAGAGCATCACATTCATTCATATCATCCAAGTATTTTGCCAAGTATAATCTACCCATATCACACTTGAAATATACTATGTTGGTTAATTCTACCGGTGGAGAGATGAGGACTAATATAGTATGTCCGAAAGTAAACCTTAAAATAAGGGGGGTAGACTTCCTTGCCAACCTCATTGTCTTGGATTCCCAAGGGCTTGATATAATACTTGGAAAAGGATTGGTTAAGCAAGCACAATGGAGTAACTCAAGAAGTGCTTGAGAGTACCGGAAGAACAAGTACCAATGGATGAGCTCGAGCTTCAAGAGGATCTGATATATGTAGAGCACCCTGTCCGAATTTTGGACGTAAAGGAAAGGGTCATGAAGAACAAAGTGATCCGTTGGTACAAGGTACAGTGGAGCCATCACACGGAAGCCGAAGCCACATGGGAGTGTGAAGAAGACCTCAAGGCAGAATTCCCTCATCTATTTTCTACTCTATCGAATCTTGAGGGCAAGATTCAGTTTAAGGGGGGGTAGGTTTGTGACACCCTCAATTCATATTCACGCATGCATGCATATTTCATATAAAGGAACATTTTAAAAGTAGTAGAAACAGGGAAAGAATCAGAAATATAGCCGAATAGAGCCAATTCCAGTTCACCGACGAGCACTGTCGACAATTCCCGTGGCCTGCTGGCCACCTGGCGTATTAAGAGCTCATCCCTGCGGAGGGGGTGAGGTCCGGCATCGCCAGAAACGTGGCATGCTCGGAGCTAGCCTTGTGGAAGGGGCGAGGTCTGACCCGCTGAACACGTGTGGCCGCCGGGGCTTGTCTCTGCGGAGAAGCGAGGTCCAGCCCCGCAGGACACGTGTCCCCACCGGAGCTAGTCGCTGCAGAAAAGCAAGGCCCAACCCCACGGGACATGTGTTGCTCTCGGAGCTCACCTCCAAGAGGTCCGACCCACGGGACACGTGTCACCCTCGGAGCTCACCTCCGAGAGGTCCGCGGCCACGGGACACGTGTCACCCTCAGAGCTTATCTCTGAGAGGTCCGCCCCACGAGACACGTGTCACCCTCGGAGCTCATCTCCGAGAAGTCCGGCCGATGGACACGTGTCATCCTCAGAGCTCACCTCCGAGGAGAAGGAAGGTCTAACACCAATGGACATGTGTCGACCTAGGAGATCGTCTTTGAGGAGAAAGGAAGTCCGGCGCTACTGGACACGTGGCATTCTCGGAGCCCACCTCCGAAGAGAGGGGAGGTCCGGCTCTAACACGTGGCATTCTCGGAGCCCACCTCCGAAGAGAGGGGAGGTCCGGCTCTGACACGTGGCATTCTCGGAGCCCACCTCCGAAGAGAGGGGAGGTCTGGCTCTGACACGTGGCACTCTCGGAGGTCACCTCCGAAGAGAGGGGAGGTCCAGCACTGACACATGGCGCACGTGGAGCTCGCCTCTGAGGAGAGTGGAGGTCCCGCCCGCCAAGACACGTGGCGCACGCGGAGCTCACCTCTGAGGAGAGGGAGGTCCCGCCCGCCTGACATGCGGCACACCAGAGCCCGCCTCTACGGAGAAGGGAAGCCCGGCCTCCGTTGGACACGTGGAGCCTCCAGAGCTTATCACTGCGGAAGGACGAGATCCTTAAAGCGGTTTTCCCCTGTACGCGAGTACCCGGTACTGGGGAAACCGACACGAATTCCTCCGTGTTGAATACTGCAAACCAAATCGATTGGAGATAAGTTGTTAAGGTCCAAAACAATTTGAACAGGACTCTTATTTTAAATCGAATCGGAGTAGGACTCTTCTTTCACACTTTATAAATAGAACCCAAAACCCCTCGGCCGCAACCACGTACTCTTATTTTCCCTCCCTAAGTCGGCGACTTGGAAGCCCTAGCCCCAGCTCGCCGAGTTAGATTTTCCACCCCTCGCCGGATTTCAGACGACGGTGAGCCCCACCAGTGAGCCGCTGACGAGCTCCCTGCTGCTGCCATCGCTAGTAAGAAGGCCCCGACACTAAGGAAAGCCGAGGTAGGTCTTTGTTACCACCTTACGGCATCATCGCGGTTTTCCTCGCATCTGTTTTTCTTCGCACAGAAGCCTTTTCGTGTGGACAGATCACGTGTGGACAAGATCATTACCACGTCCATACTAAATTATTACACCCTTGTTCATCGTAAAACCCCATGCAAACCAATTAAAACATGCAAGAATACGTATAAACTAAAACTGCACCATAGGATCAGCATGCATCTACACCATTGCATCTTGAGTAAAGTTTGTGCATGATGATTGATCGATGTGAATCTTGTATGTGCGTGATCGTGAGTAGAAGGACAAGCTCAGGGAGCTGTCTACGAAGGACTATAGCACCAAGACTTCAAAGCGCCTGAGCAATGAAAGCCACAGGAACAAGGCAAGTGCCCCTTGACCATACTGATCCCATGTTTTGAAACTGTTTTGTTTGCGAAAACTGTGTATGCTTGAGTCAATTTGATGGGAACCATTTTATAGGAGTTTACTAGTTTTGTTAACCACCCTTGTTGCCGGGAAAGTTGATGAGTCGGGTATGGTCGTTTTTGCTTTTTGCTTCGCTGAGTCCACGGGATATGGGAAGCGAGATAGAATGTGTCTAGCTACTGCACTCATATGAATGATGATAGTAAGAACTTGATGTTGATAATGAACATGAATCGGGGGGGGGGAGATCTAGGCAAGCTTGGTTTGTGGATGTGGTAGAATGAGATGGTGGTTTACTTGCCGTAGATCTAAGGACCGGTTCATGCCAGCACATGCCAGGAAAACAGTGCCACCACAAGGCCAAATATGGGTTCGGGTTAGCTGACTAATTAGGTAAGTTGCTAGATTGTTATGGACCGTGGAAGGCGCAGGGAATGGGAGTCGAGGGAGGACTGCCCTGGGAACTGCATGGCATGAGAGGGGGCCCGTAGGTGGGAGAATGGTGATTCGAGCCTGCTGGTGAAACCTTAGTAAGTCCATACATCTAGTAGCCCCTTTGTAAAGGCTATTTTGTGATCTTTTTGCCATACACCAACGGTTGTGTACTGGTATAATGGAGGTTCTGCAGTCACCGACGGGTGACTAAATCACAAACATGTGGGTAAAGTGGTGCCACCTCTTAAGAGTGTAAAACTATAATGATAGCCGTGCTTACAGTCACAAACGACTGGCCAATTCACATGATTAGATGGGATGGTTTTTGGGATGGATTTTTGGTTTGGTTATTGGTTTGGTTATGGTTTGGTCATTGAGGTTTTGTTTCGGGACTGTCGAGTCTTGGTAATGAGATTCGGACTGTTAAGTCGTGATAATGAGCTTTGGTCTCAGTTATGAGATGGAATTGAATATGAGATGAGATGGTATTCATGAGCATGAGAAAATGTTGAGAAAGATAAATGGCTGGATGAGACATGAAAGGTAGTGAAATACGATGGAGGTATGTTGATGTTTTAATTGGATATGTGTTGGGATTAAATTCACTTAAAGATAGTTGCTATTTTTATCATGTTTTGTGAAATAAACTTTGCTTTCTGCAATGAGCCTTTTTATACCTCGCTTGTTGTAAGCTACATGTCATATTTCCCGCACTTGCTGAGTACGACATGTACTCACCCTTGCATTATCATACATCATCAGCAACAGAAGAGGAGTACTTCAAGGACCATGTGGAGTACTAGGCGTGTGATCTACCGTCAACTTGCCTGTGAGGATGGAGTAGGAGATGGAGCCGCTGCCGCTGTTTAGTTGCTTCCGCTATCATTTAGAAGACTTCCGCTGCTAGAATAAATTAGAGACTTGTGAATGAGACCTTGAGTCTTTGTAACAAAGTACTTAAACCCATTTATTCGTGGTTATATTCTGATTTCAGTTTGTGGATTACATGTGTATGTGTGATAAACATCCTGGGCACACATATGCATTAGTTCGGATCCGTTTTCACGGGACCGGGCGTCACAAGGAGTCCGCGGGATGGACCTCTTCTCGGGTGCTCGATAGTTATTCTACGTGAGCAGTTTATAGACTTCCGCTGTAGCTATTTTATGTAAATTATTTACAGAGAACATTTGTAAGCTTCCGCTTTTGATTTATGTAATACAGTTTTCCTTATATGTGTGCTGTTGGGTGCCACATAACACGGCACCACCCAATGCGATTCCCGGGCGGGTGGCACGGCCCCATGACACGGGCCAGGGCCCCTTCAGCGTGGTATCAGAGCCGCATTGGTAATAGCGCATGGAATAAGGAGCGTATTACGACCAAAAACTTAGGATACGGTGAGGAAACGGTATTAGGCCCACATAAGGACTATAGTAGTATAGTTACTTAAAGTGGCATGACTAACATATGTGTTATAATTCTGAATTTTGATTATGTAACGACGCACCTATGCTCAGGTAAGCATGGTAAGGAACGCCACCGAAAGCGGTTCAATTTCAGTTAGCTCCCCTGACGAGGAAAGTGGTTTACGTATAGGTCTCACAGCTTGGTGTGAGACGTTAATATGAAACTCTTGGACTCTTCATATTCCTGAGTTCATATGAAATGCTGGTCCCTGGCGTGTATTAGGCAAGAAAGTGAAAACTCCATTGTGTGGTTGGTAACACGATAGTGTGTTCTTCTGGAAATGGCCTAGGAGAACATACGCAGCACTTGCCATCAGCGTGCCCTGCAGGGCAGTAGGTGGTATCTATTGGGGTGATAAAATTCCCAACCGTGACGACCCATTCCGCTCTACTCAGGTTCCCCATTGTGTGGTGTAAAAACACGATCACGTACCTTGAGACGTGGCTTAACTCAAGGACGACCATATGGCAATGATACGGGCGTCTGTATTTACTTTCATATATGGACCTGCCTGAAATGAAAACAACCTTTGAGTGCACCACTATTGAGTGTTCTTCTGCAGGTACTAACCATGTACATATCCCGAGTAGCACACGTTTGTGAGAGACCGTCTTAGTGCCACTGATAAAATGGATATGCCAGTATAATCCGGTTTAGGATTTTCTTTGGTGAGGCTACGCAGGACCGACATGTTTCTTACGGTGCATCGACACGTACTACACTTAATAATCCTCTTCCCTATAAAGAAATGATTCATGAACTAACTTTCAACTAAAAATGGAAGTTTGAGACAAATATTAGTTACTGAACTCTTATTTTGAGCTAAGATTCAAATGAGAGAAGGTGTAGGTTTCAAAGATTTCAAAAACAGAGTGCTCTGTTTCTAGCAGGAATTCTTGCTGGACTTTAACAGAGCATAACTCTGAGTAGCTTTAACCAATTTAGGTGTATGATACAGTTCTGGGAATATTTTTAAGTCATCTACAACTTATCTGTCGACTACCAGAGCAAAATCACATGTTTAGTTGGTGAAAAATCCAGTTGAAGGCAAACTGTTCAGAACCAGGACAGCAGCAAAAACCTCTCTGGACCTTTCTGTTTTTAAGCCATAATTTCCTGTAGAAAAATCCTTAAGGAGCCTATAATACACCATTGGAAAGGTTATGAAATATGCAACATTGTTGTAGTTCAAAGCTTGCTAAGATTCTTATTGTATTTGCATATACAACTGTAATAAAGATAGCCACATATAAAGGAGATGCTGGCAAATTTTATCCAGGAATTCTATCAACTTTGAGCAATCATAACTTTTGATCCAGAGATGATCTGAAGGCATAGGAGTACTCGTTGGGAATATACTGAAGTTAAATCTAACTTTTGTATTCCACTTGAGTTATGAAAATGCTGTTAAACGGATCAAAATCTGGGAGAGGACAGAAGAGTCCGTTCTGTACAGCAAGGTGATTAAACTCGAGGATAGTCCGGTGGGATGTGAATATCCGATGTGTTTCCAATGAGTTACCTGGCATGCCGGTTAATAGGATGTCAAGTTCAAGATTGAACCGACGCTGGAAACAACACCGATTGCACGGAAGTCGTATAAGATGGCACTCAATGAACTAGCGAAATTGAAGGAGCAACTAAGTGAACTTATGAGCAAGGGTTTTATACAACCCAGCTCATCACCTTGGGGTTGCTCTGCACTGTTCGTTAAGAAGAACACCGAGACACTAAGATTAAGTGTTGATTATCATTCGCTCAATGCCATCATTATAAAGAACAAGTACCCTGCGCCGCGTCGATAGTTTATTCGATCAACTAGTTGGTGCAAGGGTATTCTGGAAGATGGTTAGGGCTCGTCAAAGATCAAAACTTCGAGATCCACTACCATCCGGGAAAATTGAACGCGGTTTCTGTGTGACGCCGTCGATTCTGTAGAACACAGAACCGAGAACTGATGCGTATGTGTGCCCAGGATGTTCATCACACATACACATATCATCCACAAACTGAATTCAGAATATATATAACCACGAATGAACAAGGTTTTATTACAAGTCTCATGAGTCTCAAACTCATGCTAGAAGCAGAAGTCTTAATCTAGTAGCGGAAGTCTTCTAAACTTAATGCAGAAGCAACTAAGCAGCAGCAGCGGCTCCATCTCTACTCCATCCCCACAGGCAAGGTTGAGGACAGATTACAGGCCTAATCCTCCATGTGGTCTTCATAGTACTCCTCTCCTGTTGCTGATGATTAAGTAATAATGCAAGTTTGAGTACATAATGTACTCAGCAAGTACGGGAAAATATGATATGTAGCTCACAACAAGGAAGGTATAAAAATGCGCATTGCAGAAAGCAAAGTTTATTTCTCAAAACACGATAAAAACAGCAACTTAGCTTTAGGGAACGTAATCCCAACATTTACATACCTCCATTATGATTCATCCTTTTCCATGTCTCAACCAGACATCAACTTTGCTCATGAATACCATCTCGTATTCACTACCATCTCATGAATACAATCTCGTATTCACTACCATTCATCTCATAATCAATTCCGTCTCATTCCTAGATCCAAATCTTGTTGCCATGACTCAACAGTCATGCAACCAATCTCATTACCCAGACTAACAGTTCCGAAAAACCAAAGCATAACCAAAGCAAAAACCAAAACTAAACCATCAAAAACCATCCCAAAAATCATCCCATCTAATCATGGAAGTTGGCCAGACGCTTGTGACCGTAAGCTCGGCTATCATGATAGTTTAAGACTCTAGAGAGTTTGCACCACTTTACCCACAAGTTTGTGATTTCGTCACCCGTCGGTGACTGCAGAACCTCCATTATACCTGTACACAACCGTTGGTGTATGGCCAAGAGATCACAAAATAGCCTTTATAAAGGGCTACTAGATGTATGGACTCACTAAGGATTCACCGGCAGGCTAGAATCTCCAATTCTCCCACCCACGGGCCCCCTCTTGTGCCATGCAGTTCCCAGGGCAGTCCTCACTCGAGTCCCATTCCCCGCACCTTTCACAGTCCATAACAATCTAGCAACTTACCTAATTACTCAGCTAAGCCGCACCCATACTTGGCCTTGTGGTGGCACTGTTATCCTGGCATGTGCTCGCATGAACCGGTCCTTAGATCTACGGCAAGTAACCACCATCTCATGCTACCTCATTCACAAACCCAGGCTTGCCTAGATCTCCCTCCGATTCATGTTCATTAACAATATACGTTTCTCATTATTCATACGAGTGCAGTTAGCTAGACACATCTATCTCGCTTCCCGTATCCCATGGACTCAGCGAACCACAAAAGCAAAAGCCATACCTGACTCATTAACTTCCCCGGTGACAAGGGTGGCTAACAAAATTAGTAAACTCCTATGAAAGGGTTTCCCATCAATTTGACTCAGCACACACACCTTTTTGCAAACAAAACAGTTTTCCAAAATATGGGATCAATATGGTCAAGGGGCACTTGCCTTGTTCTTGCGGTTCCTGTTGCTCAAATTGTTGCTGTTGTAGTCCGTCGTAGGTAGCTCCCTGAGCTTGTGCTTCTATACGCGATCACACACATACAAGATTCATAGCAATCAATCATCATGCACAAACTCTACTTAAAGATGCAACGATGTATATGCATGTTAATCCTATGATGCAGTTTAGTTAGTACGTGTCCTTGCATGGGTTTTACGATGAACAAAGGTGTTCGGATCAAATGTGGACGTGGCGATGATCTTGACTCAAGATCTAGATTAGACCGATCAACACGTGATCTGTCCACAAAAAAGCTTCTGTTTGAAAGGAATCGAAGAACAGATGCAAAGAAAACACGATGATGTCGTAAGGTGGTATTGGAGACCTACCTTACATTCTTCTTGGTCTCGGGGTCCTTCTCCTAGCAAGAACAGATCGTCGGGGCTCTCTTCCGGCGATGGCAATCGTCTCTGGCTCGTCGGCAATCTCTTTGGTGGTTGTACTCTGGCAAAGGGGTTTAGCTTTGTCTTGAATCTCACCCTCTAGATTTGTTAGTAGAAAATAGATGAGGAAACTCTGTCTTGATGTCTTCTTCACGCTCCCATTTAGCTTCTGCTTCCGTGTGATAGCTCCATTGTACCTTGCACCAAAGAATCACTTTGTTCCTCATGACCCTTTCCTTTACGTCCAAAATTCGGACAGGGTGCTCTGCATAGGTCAGATCCTCTTGAAGTTCAAGTTCATCCATCGGTACTTGCTCTTCTGGCACTCTCAAGCACTTCTTGAGCTGGGTTACATGAAACATGTCATGTATGTCGGAGAGGTGCGTTGGGAGCTCTAGTTGATAGGCTACTTCTCCTCGCTTGTCCAAAATATTAAACGGCCCGATATAGCGAGGTGGTAGCTTGCCTTTGATGTTAAAACGTGGTTGGCCTCGGATAGGCGATACCTTAAGGTATACGAAGTCTCCTACATCGAAAGTCAACTTCCTTCGCCTATTGTCCACATAGCCTTTCTTCCGTGACTGAACAGCCTTCAAGTTCTCCCGTATTATTTGGACTTGCTTCTCAGCTTCTTGTAGTACTTCGGGTCCAAACTCTTGGTTCTCTCCGGTCTCGTTCAAGAACAGCGGCGTTCTACACCATCTACCGTACAATGCTTTGAAAGGCTACATCTTCAAGCTAGCTTGATAGCTGTTGTTATAGGAGAATTCGGCATACGGCAAACTCCTATCTCAACTACGCCCATGTTTCAAGGCGCAATCTCTCAGCATGTCTTCCAAAATTTGGTTTGTCCTTTCGGTTTGTCCATCAGTCCGCGGGTGGTAGGCGGAGCTAAAATCCAGTCATGTACCCATAGCTTTCTGCAGCTTCCTCCAAAATCTAGAGGTAAACTGAGAACCCCGATCTGAAACTATCCTCTTCGGGACTCCATGGCGACACACGACTTGCTCCATGTACAGATCGGCTAGTTGTGCAACGTTATACTTGATCTTTATGGGGAAAAATGGACGGTTTTCGTCAATCGGTCCACGATAACTCAGATTGAGTCGTAATCCAATTGAGTATGTGGCAATCCAACGATGAAATCCATACTGATATCTTCCCACTTCCACTCGGGTACCTTCAAGGGTTGCAACAGTCCAGCTGGTCTTTGATGTTCGGCCTTCACCTTTTGGCATGTGTCGCATAGTGCAACATACTCGGCTATGTCCCTCTTCATACCATCCCACCTATGAGACCTATCTGTGCTGAATACATCGGAGTTGTCCTCGACTCAAGATCATCTTCTTCTCCCAAGTATGGTCGTAAATCTGAAATGTTAAATGTGGGACTAACCCCAAAATCGGGAGGCAACTCAAGCTTATATGCATTGTCATTGATCTTTTCAACAATCTTAAAAGGACCAGCAGCTCGTGGCATAAGTTTAGATTTTCTCAAGTGAGGGAATCGTTCTTTCCTCAAATGTAGCCATACCAAGTCTCTTGGTTCAAGTTTTATTTCTTTTCTACCTTTACTACCAGAAATTCTATACTTCTCATTCATCCTTTCAATATTTTTCTTTGTAGTTTTGTGTGACCTATGTGTGCTGAATACATTGGCTTTGACGATAAAAGTTTGGAATACTACCAAAACACCTTTTTAACAAGGTCTGACTCTAGGTCCGAGCTCCTGCAAGGTCCGACGATAGGTCCGACTTGTTTTGGTAGCTCCGGCAAGGTCCGACGTAAGGTCCCACTTATTTTGGCTAGGTCCGTCTTGTTTTTGCTATCTCTGGTGCTAGGTCTGACTAGCTTTGGTAAGTTCCATGTTAGCTCCCACTAAGCTTTAGTAAGCTCCGGCGCTGGGTCCGACTAGCTTTGGTATGCTCCGGTTCAAGGTCCGGTTAGCTTTGGTAAGGTCCGGAGCTTGATTGCAATGGTTCTGCTTTTAACATGCAATGTGTCTGGTGAGTTGTTTATTTATGTGGAGGTGTTGCTTGAGTTCAAGACATGGCTGGTGACGGGATCCATTGAACTAGTCTTAGGGAGATGATGAGGTTCAACAACCAAGTTCAGGAGGAATTGTGGTTGAGTTGATCGGGAGGTCGCGCAGCATGTTTGGATCAAGAACAATGCACATGAAGGTATCGTGGATATTGTTGGAAGGTGTTTGCACGTGTGCAAGGAGTGAATGTACGTGGCAACATGGTTCCAAGGCGTGGTGAAGAGATATGGAAGTGGAGATATGGTTGAAAAGGTTCAACCGACTGGATTTTGCGCTCAGGCTGCGGCTGAGGCGGTTATGGTTTGTTTATGGAAAGTTTTGAGTTGGTTATAACAGGATTTCGTGTTAGGCATGAAGTAGAGTTGTATTAGAAATGTTTGGGACGTTTCTAAGGTGTTTGGAAGTCTTAAGATTGCTTCTATCTGCGTATAGAAGAGTCTTGAGCAGTATTGGAAAGTTACAGTTTGAATCCAAGTAGGAGTAGGAGTCCTGGTTTGAATTGGATTGGCCATAGAGCTGGTTATATAAGCAAGGGAGGCCAGAGCTCGTGGTGCATGACTTTGGGGCTGTTCCTATTGTGTTTTTATAAATAAAATTCGTATTCTAAATGAACTTTTGTGCCTTGTTCGTCCGACTTGTTTCAGACAAGTTTTTCTCGTCGAGTTTATGTTCAGCACTACCTTGCTTGGGTGGTTTTATCATAACTCAGTTTTACAGATCCAATTGATGTGAATCTTTTTGGGTTGTCTTGAGAACTTGATTATCTATCATCTTTAAAAATTTCATGGTCATTGAATTTGTGGTTTCTGATCTACACGAGTTTCTTTGCAGTATTCCAGAACTGTTTTTCTCGCGTAGGACAGATTGACCTTTGTTCGATCTTTCGATCGTAACTTGAGTTTCTCTCAACGGATATTCATGATTCTTGTTGTGACGTCTTCATGACTTGATTCTCTGCAATCTATACTTGTTTTGTCACAGTTGAACTGATGTGGACATCACTCCTGCAGATATACACAACACTCACATGGTAGACATGCAAGGTCCAATTACTAGAGCTCGAGCACGACAATTGAATTCAGAGGTGAGCTCGTTCCTGAACAGTTCTTTATATGTGAATTTTGAGAGTATGTTGCTACCTAATGGATTAATTATGATTAGGAACCATGGAGAGGACATGTAGATACATGGAGAGGTGTTTGGAGGCGTGGAGGACCAGAAAATGCGCCAACAAGAAGTTAGAGACCGAGCCCAACTCAAACTCGAATCCAACTCGGGCCTAGGAGCAGTCCACCTTAAAATGGATGCACAGGAGGTATATGAACTCCATTTTTGACGTTCTACATATGCACGGAAAGCTGAGAGGATAAACTTTCCAATGAAACTAGCCCCACGTCAAAATTCCCTCGGAGTCGAAGGGAAACTTCGAAACAATATAAAGTTTAGAGTCTATCAGAGTGTTGCATCACCTAGTTGGGCCATTGGGCCTTGTATCGAGTCCAAGTCCATTATGTACGTGTCTTAGGGTTAGGTCACGACCCCAGCACCCCCTGGTCGTCCTCCACCTCCTTTATACCCCCTAGCCGCCATCACAAACAGCTGAGTTTTGCTTAGTTACAATCTGTCATTGAACAGTATCGCCGATCATCGGTTGTGAGACCCCAAATTCGTGATCAATTCAGTTTTGATTGCAACCTCTCTGTTCTTGCTTGTGTTCTTGATTGCGCTTGCAGGGATAAGCCTTTGTGGCGAGATCATTCGTGTGACACGGGTGATAACCAACGGAGCAGTGGTGTAGTGATTGTGGGGTTTCGTTCGTTTGGAGCCTTGGATCATCAACGTCGAGATCTCCACCCAATCAAGTATACCCTACCTCTCGGAAGATCGGGACTCATCCTCCTATCAATTGGTATCAAAGCTTGGATGACATGCTTGATGAGTTGAGTTGAGTGGTTCTGTCATTTTCTCCAAGATTGATTTGCGTAGTGGGTATAATCAGATTCGTATGGCTTTAGGTGATGAATGGAAAACTGCTTTTAAAACTAAATTCGGACTTTATGAATGGTTAGTCATGCCATTTGGTTTAACTAATGCGCCCAGCACATTCATGAGGTTGATGAATAAGGTTTTACGTGCTTTCATTGGTAAATTTGTGGTGGTTTACTTTGATGATATCATTATTTACAGCAAGTCATATGATGAGCATCTTGAACATTTGCGTGCTGTTTTTAATGTCTTGCGCGATGCACGTTTATATGGTAACCTTGAGAAGTGCACCTTTTGCACCGATCGTGTGTCTTTTCTTGGTTATGTTGTTACTTCGCAGGGCATTGAGGTGGACGAGGCAAAGATTGTTGCCATCTCGAGCTGGCCACTTCTGACTACGGTCACACAGGTTCGGAGTTTTCTTGGTCTCGCAGGTCTCTACCGGTGTTTCGTGCGGGATTTCAGCACCATTGTGGCACCTCTCCACGAGTTGACAAAGCATGGAGTGCCGTTTCGATGGGGACCAGCACAACAACAAGCTTTTGATGTTCTCAAGTCGAAGCTCACACAAGCACCATTGCTGCAACTTCCTGATTTTGAGAAGACCTTCGAGCTTGAATATGACGCGAGCGGCATTGGCATTGGAGGAGTGCTAATTCAAGGAGGTAAACCTGTTGCCTTCTTTAGTGAAAAATTGCATGGGCCTTCGCTGAATTATTCTACATATGACAAAGAACTATATGCTTTAGTGCGTGTCTTGCAAACTTGGCAACATTACCTATGGTCTAAAGAATTTGTCATACATTCAGATCATGAGTCTTTGAAGTATCTTAAAGGACAAGCTAATCTGAACAAACGTCATGCTAAATGGATTGAGTTCATAGAATCATTTCCTTACATCATTAAACATAAGAAAGGGAAAGACAATGTGATTGCCGATGCTTTATCTAGACGTTATACCATACTATCCCAACTTTCTCATAAAATCTTTGGTTTGGAAACCATAAAGAGGTTATATGCTACTGATTTGGACTTCAAAGATGCCTTTGAAAATTGTAGAGAGGGAAGAACGTGGCAAAAATTCCTACTGCGTGAAGGCCTTCTCTACCGTGCTAACAAGCTGTGTGTTCCAGCTAGCTCCGTTCATCTTTTGTTGTTGCAGGAAGCGCATGGAGGTGGTTTGATGGGACATTTTGGTGTTAAAAAGACAGAGGATGTGCTAGCCGCTCACTTCTTTTGGCCACGAATGAGGCGTGATGTGGAGCGCTACGTTTCACGTTGCACGACATGCAACAAAGCTAAGTCTCGACTTAACCCACATGGTCTTTATATGCCTCTTCCGGTTCCTAGTGCACCTTGGGAGGATATTTCTATTGACTTTATTTTAGGATTGCCTAGAACAAAGAGGGGGAGGGATAGTGTCTTTGTGGTTGTTGATCGTTTCTCTAAAATGGCTCATTTTTGTACCCTGCCACAACACCGATAATGCTTCACATGTTGTTGATTTGTTCTTTAATGAGGTTGTGCGTTTGCATGGTGTTCCCAATACTATTGTTTCTGATAGGGATGCTAAGTTTTTGAGTCACTTTTGGAGAACTTTATGGTATAAATTGGGAACAAAGTTGCTGTTTTCTACTACTTGTCATCCACAAACTGATGGGCAAACGGAGGTAGTTAATCGTACCTTATCTACTATGTTGCAGGCTGTTTTGAAAGACAATTTGAGGTTGTGGGAGGAGTGTTTGCCACATATTGAGTTTGCTTATAACAGGTATATTCACTCCACAACCAAGTTAAGTCCGTTTATGGTAGTCTAAGGTTTCAATCCTCGTGCTCCAATTGATTTGCTACCTTTACCACATACTGAAATTGTGAACTTAGATGCTACACGACGTTCTGAATTTATTCTTAAGTTGCATGAAACTACTAAGTTACAAAATGAAAAAATGAATGAAAAGTATCACATTGCTGCTAGTAAAGGTAGGAAGGAGGTAAAATTGGAACCCGGTGATTTGGTGTGGTTTCATTTGAGAAAAGATAGGTTCCCGGATTTGAGAAAGTCCAAACTCATGCCACGTGCTGCTGGACCTTTTAAGGTTCTTGAGAAGATAAATGACAATTCATATAAACTTGAGTTGCCTCCCGAGTTTGGGGTTAGTCCCATATTTAACATTTCAGATTTGAAGCCATACTTGGGAGAAGAAGATGAGCTTGAGTCGAGGACGACTCCAATGCAAGAGGTGGAGGATGATGTGGACATCACTCCTGAAGATATACACAACACTCACATGATAGACATGCAAGGTCCAATTACTAGAGCTCGAGCACGACAATTGAATTTAGAGGTGAGCTCATTCCTGAACAGTTCTTTATATGTGAATTTTGAGAGTATGTTGCTACCTAATGGATTAATTATGATTAGGAACCATGGAGAGGACATGGAGATACATGGAGTGCGGCTTGGAGGCGTGGAGGACCAGAAAATACGCCAACAAGAAGTTAGAGACCGGGCCCAACTCAAACTCGAGTGCAACTCGGGCCCAGGAGAAGTCCACCTTAAAATAGATGCACAGGAGGCATATGCACTCCGTTTTTGACGTTCTACATATGCACGGAAAGCTGAGAGGATTCCAATGGAACTGGCCCTACGTCGAAATTCCCATGGAGTTGACGGGAAACTTTGAAACAGTATAAAGTTTACAGTCTGTCAGGGTGTTGCATCACCTAGTTGGGCCATTGGGCCTTGTATCGAGTCCAAGTCCATTATGTACGTGTCTTAGGGTTAGGTCACGACCCCAGCACCCCGCTGTTCGTCCTCCACCTCCTTTATACCCCCTAGCTGCCGTCACAAACAGCTGGGTTTTGCTTAGTTACAATCTGTCATTGAACAGTGTCGCCGATCATCGGTTGTGAGACCCCAAATTCGTGATCAATTCAGTTTTGATTGCAACTTCTCTGTTCTTGCTTGTGTTCTTGATTGCGCTTGCAGGGATAAGCCTTCGTGGCCAGGTCATTCATGTGACACGTGTGATAACCAACGGAGCAGTGGTGTAGTGATTGCGGGGTTTCGTTCGTTCGGAGCCTTGGATCATCAACGTCGAGATCTCCACCCAATCATGTTTACCCTAACTCTCGGAAAATCGGGACTCATCCTCCTATCATGAACACGTTTAGATTAGTCACACACACGGTTTCTTTAACAGATCAGTTTTCTGATGAGGGGTGTTTTGTTGCTTCCGCTGAAAAGTTTTTATCTACCATTCACCCCCCTTCTGGTAGCTTTACACGTGTAGTTCGATCCTACAATTAGTATCAGAGCAGGTTTGTTCTAATCTTTGTGATTTGCACGTGTTTTGACTAATCATCATAGAGAAATAGTCCACCAAACCTTGTGTGTTTAGTGGTATTGATTTTTAGGTTTGGAAGGCACACATGTAAGCTTTCATCAAGGCGCAAGGCTTTGTAATATGTGGTATCAAACGATCAAGTCATGGCTACGAACATGAGAGATGTCGACAACAACAACAAGGCTAGGAACTTGATCATACAAGGACTAACTCAGAGCCACTTCGACCGTGTTGCACACCTCCGATCAGCGTACGATGTGTGGAGTGCACTTTGTGACTACCACGAAGGATCCAACACGATCAAGGAGGTAAGACAAGATATGTTCCAGAAAGAATACATGCGCTTTGAGATGCAACCCAGTGAGTCCATTGATGACCTCTTTGCTCGCTTTAATAAAATTTTCAGCAACTTGCGTAGCGTCAATGTTAATTTTTCAGATGCTGAAAATGCTAGGCAATTACTAAGTGCATTAGACATGTCAATTTGGGAGATGAAAGTAACATACATACGTGAATCCACTGTCATGAGTACTCTTACATTAGATGTGCTTTATCCTAAGCTAAAAACTCATGAAATTGACATTATATCATGTAAGAACCCAAATAAGACTATTGCATTTGTCTCACAACGTGATATGCCTAGCTACGGCCAATCATCTAGCAATACACTTACTTTGCTGTCTTCACTAACCCTGTAACAGATTAAGGAGTTTACAGAGGAGGAGCTAGTACTTCTTTCTACTAGGTTCTCAAAAGCATTGCAAAATGTGAGAACTAGAAGGAGAGGAAGCTCCGTACCTCAACGATGCTTTGAATGTGGTAAGACAGGACACTTTCGTACAGATTGCCCTAACCTTTCAGGTCCTTCTAACCGTGATGAAAAGCAGAATAAAGTCAAGTCTTCTTTTGGCAACACAACAAGAAAAAGAAGGGTTTCACAGGACGCAAACTAATAAACAGTTTCATCACCGCACTTCAAGAACTTGGCTCGAGTGATGTAGACATCGGAAGTGATGAAGATGAAGATGATCTAGCAAACATGTGGTTCATGGCGGGCAAATCAAAATCAAGTATGGAGGATGCAGAACACAACAGTGACAACAAAGAGGTATGTCCTACTTGCGAAGAAATGTGTGATGCTATTTCTCGTGCCACTATTATTGTTAAGAAAAAGGACAAAAAGCTTAGTAACAATGCTATTAAAATTGAGTCACTAGAATCTGAAATTAATCGTTTAAAATCCTTGATTCCTAGTGATAATTCTTGTTCCTCATGTGATTTAATATATGAATAATTGTCCTCTCTAAGAAGTGCACACACCTCCACACTTGATGAACTTGAACTTGAAATCGAAAAGAAAAAAAAGCTTGCTGCACTTAATGATAAAAACTTGAAAGATGCTTGTTGTTCTACAATTGATTTGCATTGTTCTACTTGCGATGATCTTGATAAGAAACTACAAGATGCTATGAAAGAAATTTCTATATTGAACAATGCTTTACATTCTCATGAAGTTAAATATTGTTCCAATTGCAAATTAAAAGGAAACACTTCATGTGAAAATTGTCTTGATCTATCAAATAAACTTGATAACATGCATAGGACATTAGACCGGTTTTGTAATGGGAATAAAAACCTAAACTTCCTACTGAATTCTTTCAAGTCTTGCAATGATAAAACTGGTTTAGGTTTTGATTCACATGCTCATGCTAAGGAACATCCACCTAAAATTGTAAAATCATTAGGAAGTGGTTTGATTCAAACAGTTCCTAAACAAAAAGAAGTGGTGTTTAAATCTGCAGGAGCGTTGTCACATTCGGGTTCAAATAAGCATACTGCATGCTCATCTAGACATGAACACAAAGTTAAATTTCATTCTACCTATTGCGGTAGAGATGGTTATGTCATAAATTTTTGTTATAGACTAGCTAAACAACATAAAAAGGAAAGAATGCAAGCTAGATCTTATAACTCTCATGCAAAATTTGCTGCGCATACTAAACCGAATGTCAGGAACATGCAACCTGCTGTTATGAGTCAGAAATATTCAAAGTTTACCTCCGGAGCTTCAGTTTTTGCTTCCGAACCTTCTGTTTTTGCCTCCGGAGCTACTGATTTTCATGCTACACAAGTAACACCTCATAGGTCAGTAGTTAAGAACAAAAAATCTCAAACTTTGACTCATAAACCTGCTGTTTTATCTCAGCTTTCGCATGTTATTCCTGCTGGACATCGTGTGACTCAGTACTGATTCCTAAATGCCTTTTAACTAACCTCAGTATTGAGTCATCGACGTATTGTGCTTCTATGTAGGTTACACGCTTAAGGAAGGAGAACATTTGGATTGTGGATTCAGGTTGCTCACACCACATGACCGGTAACAAAGAATGGTTCTCCTCTCTCTCTTTTGTGTCACGTGTAGAGAATGTTACTTTTGTTGATAATTTGTCAACTCCTATAATTGCTAAGGGTTCGGTTAGAGTAAATGATCACTACACTTTGAAGGATGTGGCACTTGTCAAAAATTTGAAATACAACTTGCTTTCTGTTTCACAATTGCTAGATGAAAATCTAGAAATTATTTTCAATAAAAACTGATGCAAAGTTGTAGGTTCAAATAGTGAGCTTATTTTTAACAAGTCTCGGTTTAGAAGAGTTTTTAAAGCTGATTTTGATATGTCTTCCTCTAAGCATAGATGTCTAGTTGCACATGATTTCAAAGATTTATATTTTTGGCATCGTAGACTTGGTCACGTAGGCTTTGATCATCTCACGCGTGTTAGTACTCTTGATCGCATACGTGGGCTGCCTAAGCTTAAAGGGGACAAAGAAATTGTGTGCTCTTCTTGTAGACATGCTAAGATGGTTGGAGGTTCACATGCTCCTCTCAAAATGACCATGACAACTGAACCGGGTCAACTTTTACACCTTGACACAGTAGGACCTTCACGTGTTCAATCCTTCGGAGGTAAATGGTATGGTCTTGTGATTGTTGATGACTATTCTAGATACTCTTGGGTTTACTTTATGGCATCTAAGAATGAAGCTTTTAGTCACTTTAGAACTTTATTTCTTAGATTATCAATTGATCACCCAGGATCTTTAAGAGCAATTAGAAGTGGTAATGGAACTGAATTTAAAAATCAATCGTCTGATCACTTTTGTGCTGAAAATGCAATAGATCATCGATTTTATTCACCATATGTACCTCAGAAAAACAGTTTGTAGAGATAAAGAACAGAACCTTAGTTGAGATGGCTAGGACTATGCTTGATGAATATCAAACTCCTAGGAAATTTTGGGCTGATGCAATTGCAACCGCTTGTTATGTCTCAAATCGTGTTTTCTTGCGTGCTAAGCTAGGTAAAACACAATATGAGCTCAGTTTTGGACATAGGCCTAGTGTCACACACTTTAGGGTCTTTGGTTGCAAATGCTTTGTTGAGAAACTTGATAATCTTGATAAATTTGAAGCTAGATCTGTTGATGTCATGTTTCTTGGTTATCCATCTCATACTAGAGGCTACAGTGTGCTTTTACTTGATACTAACAAAATTGTGGGGACTTGTGAGGTTTCTTTTGATGAAGCTAGCCCAGGTACTAGTTCAAATATTGCAGGTCCGGATCCATATCCGCAGTGGGAGAGTATTTTCGTTGAAGAAGAGGAAGAAGTGGTGCTGCTGCCCGAAAATTCAGCAGCTAATGACATTGTTCCAGCTCCTGATCTCGATTCACAGCCAGCACCAACGACCACCATTGCCGGTCCACATCCTCCTCACGTCACAAGCTCATCTATTTGTGATCAACATGAAGAAGAAGAAGCTTGTGAAGTGTCCACTCCCCTCCGGATTCTCAAAAGTCATCCTCCACAACAAATTATTAAAAGCTTGCATGAACGAGTTACAGGATCCATGTTTTTTGACCCCAATTCTCATGCTCATTCTGCTTTTGTTGCTTCTTTTGAACCCAAAGATATATCGCACGCACTCACTAATGAATCTCTGATTATTGCCATGCAAGAAGAGTTAGAAAATTTTGAAAGAAATAATGTTTGGAAACTTGTACCTCCACCTGAAGTTCACACTTTAATTGGAATTAAATGGGTGTTTAAAAATAAAAAAGTGATGATGGGGTTGTGGTTAGGAATAAGGCTAGGTTGGTTGCTCAAGGTTTCACACAAGTTGAAGGTCTAGATTTTGATGAAACTTTTGCTCTTGTTGCTAGATTAGAAGCCATAAGAATTTTGTTAGTTTTTGCTGCATCTAAAGGTTTTAAGATATTTCAAATGGATGTGAAAAGTGCTTTTCTTAATGGCTACATAGATGAGGAGGTTTATGTCAAACAACCACCTGGTTTTGAAAATCCAAATTTTCCTAATTATGTTTACAAACTGTTCAAAGCCCTGTACGGTCTCAAACAAGCCCCTAGAGCATGGTATGATAGGTTAAAAACATTCTTACTTGAAAAGGGGTTTACCATGGGCAAGGTTGATAAAACTCTTTTTGTGCTTAAGCATGGCAATGACTCATTATTCGTTCAAGTGTATGTGGATGATATTATCTTTGGTTGTGCTTCTCATGATCTTGTATCCAAGTTTTCAGCTATGATGAGTCCATAATTTGAGATGAGTATGATGGGAGAACTCACGTACTTTTTGGGGCTGCAAATCAAGCAAACCAAGGAGGGCACCTTTGTGCATCAAACAAAGTATACAAAAGATCTCCTAAGGCGCTTCAACATGGACAAAAGAAAGCCTCTTCGGACACCAATGGTGTCACACCCGGTTTCTCCAAAGAGCAACCAAGTGAATATCACATGTATGCCAGGATCATTTTCTCATACATGTGATGACAAATAGTGAAGCATCATTTATTACAAGCCAAGAGTTCGAATATAAAATAAGTCTTACATAGCATAATGTCTCGATGGACGATAATATGTTCATAACATGTAAATAAAACAGCAGCGGAATATAAATCATGTGGGCTCCGTCACAGGTGTTGCCCGGGGGACTCCGTGAACCTAGAATCCTTCTTCGGGTCTGAAGTCTTCGTCATTGAACACCACGTCATTCCCTTGGCCTGAGCAGCAATTTAAACCAACAGAAAAGCAAGCTTGAGTACCGTTTGTACTCAGCAAGTGTGGGAAAATTATGTCATGTATGGCTAGAGCAAGGAGAGGTTGAACTCATGGTTAAAGCACTACGCAATTAATACCTATCACCTTACCTTATAAAGCACCTACATTACTACATACGTGAAATGGTCCCAATCTCCCAACCCATCATCAAAATTAAGTAACCATAACAACATTTCCAATGTTAAGCTCCCCGCTTAACATCCTCAACTTCCAAATTTATCATCCTCTAATCATGAATAAGTCCAAGCCGCTCTTGACCGTGAGCACGGCTGTCATGACAGTTCTGACTCTGCAGAGTTTACCCCACTGTACCCACATGTAGTGATTTCATCCCCCGTTGTCGGGTGGACTAAAAGAACCTCCATTATGCCAGTGGCCACGAACCACGCTCACACTTCCCAGGTGTGTAGCCAGGAGATTACTACGATCCCTTTACAAAGTGATTTCTGACGAGCGTGGGCCCACTGAGGTTTCACCCCTAACAGCATACAAGAGGCTCCAACCCCGCTGCAGTGGCCCCCTCTTGAGCCTTGCGGTTCGTATGGTAGTCCAGCTGACACCTATTCCCCGCACCATCCAAACACCCATACTACGCCGGAGATACACCTAATTAATTGGCCAAGCTGCCCCATCTCAGCATGTGGTTGGCACGGTAAAGCCAGGTTACATGCTCCATGAACCGGTCCTTAGGATCCAGGCAAGCACTAAACACAAACCCGAGTCTCGTGCACACAGCACCAACCAAATCATCCAACTTGCCTCGATCCCTACCTCTTCATAACTCATAATATCTCATTCAAGAGTAAGGTAAATAAGTTGATGATCTCATATCCCATTTATCCCATTGTAAGCATGGCTAAGCATAAGTATATAAATAAATGACATAATAAAATAAATCCCAACCTAGGCTACAAAGAAATAAGATAATGAAAATCTAGGGCAACTTCCTAGTTTGGGTATCATAGTCCAAATTGACAATGCAATTAAATTCTAACTACACATCCTAGTATAGGATCAAAGTGGTCAAGGACACTTGCCTTCTTCCTGCTGCTCTGGGAATGGAAAGTCTTGATCTTGAAAGGTGAGAACCTGCTCTGGGGCAGGTTCTACTCATGCCAATACACACATAGCAAAAGAAAACAACATTCCATAAGCCATAGTCCACACTTCCACTCATGCAAACCACACATACATACATATGAAAGTCATTCACATTTTTAAGTGTTGTGGTTACCCTAGATGTGTTGATTTTAGGCCTACATGCACTTTTAATCATATATATTATTTCTAACTTTTGTATTCAGATTTCTAATTGCACACTATGTATGAATTTCCAATTTAAACAAATTCTCTATATTTAATTAATACACTTCTTAGCCACAAAATTTGCATGAAAGATAATTTCCTACTCCAAATCGGTTTTCAGATCTTCTACAAAATCTCAATTTGAAGTTTTTAGATTTGAAGGCCTCATTTAACATTTTCTAATTATGCATACCTATTTTCCTGTATTTACAGATTTATTTTCTATGCCTAAAAGCGAACTTTAATATTAAAATAGTAAGACATATCACCTAAACAGAATATGTTCTGATCTAAAATGTTCAATAAAATATCTTTGAACTTCCTCTCTGATGGGGATCAAATTAAATTTATTTTACTCATTTTCAGAATTATTTTCTAGCCTAAAAATGAATTTCCAGAAATAATAAAAGTAAACAGCACTTAGTCAGATTTCATTTCAGCCTAAAATCAGTTCTCAACTCATTCTAAATGTTTTCCAAGTGCTATGAAAATTTATATTTGTATTTGCACATGTGTTTACATCACCATTTGAATTTAAATTCTACTCATGTGTTCAAATTTCTGAATTTAATACCCTATAGGGTCTAAAGGGCAAATCCACCCTACTGCAGGGTCTACTTTACTATTTTCTAAATTTTCAGGGGCCTAATTACACAAAACAGAGAGGTTTTCCTAATTTTTATTAAGTCCAGGGGCTAAAACTGATTTTTAAATGAATTTACATGAATTTCTGAAGGTCCAGGGGCTAGATCAAAAGTTTCTGGGTCTAGTTCATGTTTTCCGAGATGCCCAGGGGGTAGCGCGTAAGATTTCCGACCTTTATGACGCGGGGCTGACGTGGGTCGTTGGATTTAAAACATACGGCTGAGATTATAACGCAAAACGGTACGGGTTAGATCTATTCGGGGCCGCACGATTTAAAATGGACGGGCCTCAGGGGGCCACGTCGCCCTGGCCGTGTGCGGGCGGCGCTGCCCGGCAGCGCGCGGAGGCAGGAGGCGGCGATCTCACCAGAGAGTTTCAGGTTTTCGTCTATACTTGCTAAAACTTGGATTTCTTGGCATAGAACAGAAGAGGGGAGGTAGGGGATCTCACCTCGGGGTTTTTCTTGAGCTCGGAGGCCCTGGAAGGCGGTCGGCGACAAGGTCCGAGGGGAAAACGCGGCGGTGCTCACCGGAGCTGTGTCTAGAGCACAAAACACCGGGTTTCCTTCACCTGCAAGACTCCTCGGTGGTGGTGGAACACAACAAGCCCGTTAGATCAGAGAATCCGGACGAGGATCGAAGGAAAACGGCGATGGGAGCTTCGGTTCTCACCGGGAACTGAGGCGGGCCGATCGGGGATGAAAAAGGGGTGGATTTCGGTGTTTAACTGGGCGAGGGAGGGCGGCGGGGGTTGGTTTAGATGTGCAGAAATGCGTGGGCTGGAGATCGTGGCTCCGGAGCAAGAAAATCGGGCGTGGCAGCAGCGATCGGCGCGGATGTTGCGTGGCGGTTGGGCGCGTGCGGGGAGGGAGATGACACGCGGGCCCTGCTCGTCATAGAGAGTGGGAGGGGGGAGCGGTCGCGGGCTTTGGGCTGGCTGAGGTGGGTTTCGGCCCACTGGCCGTTTTTCTTTTTCTTTATCCTTTATCTTTTCTGTTCTGATTCAAATTTGAATTCTAGTTTGAATTTGAATTGTTTCATTACATGCAATACGTCCAAAAATTTTAAATTCCCCTCTTTAACAGGTTTTGGGGTGTTACAAATGGGAACAGCAACAACACTTGAACTTGATGAAGATTGTGATCCCGTTGATCAAAAAGAATATAGAAGCATGATCGGATCACTTTTGTATCTCACAACATCAAGACCGGACATACAATTCAGCGTATGTCTTTGTGCACGGTTTCAAGCCTCCCCACGTGCTTCACATCGTCAAGCCGTCAAAAGGATTCTCAGGTACTTACATGGAACTCAAGAATTTGGCATTTTTCTTCCTTCTTCCTCAACCGTTACTTTGAAAGCTTTTTCCGATGCTGATTTTGGGGGTTGTAGGATTGATAGGAAAAGTA
This sequence comes from Neostapfia colusana, assembly GCA_030760725.1. NCBI lineage: Eukaryota > Viridiplantae > Streptophyta > Magnoliopsida > Poales > Poaceae > Neostapfia > Neostapfia colusana. The sequence continues at coordinate 28,177,639 of JASWHV010000005.1, read as the reverse complement.
CTTCTGGTGCTTGTCATTTTCTTGGTAATTCACTTGTTGCCTGGTCCTCTAGAAAACAAAGTTCAGTTGCATAATCCACAGCCGAATCTGAATATGTAGCTGCTGCTAGTGCTTGCTCACAAATTCTTTGGATTGTTCAAACACTTAAGGACTATGGGGTTGATCTAGATAGTGTTCCACTGTTTTGTGATAACACTAGTGCCATTTGCATTGCTAAAAACCCCATGCAACATTCGAGAACTAAGCACATTAACATTAGGTATCACTTTCTCCGTGATAATGTCGAAAAAGGGAACATTGTGCTTCACCATGTAGATACCGAACAACAATTAGCTGACATTTTTACAAAAGCTTTGGATTTCACTCGTTTTTGTTACATTCGTAGTGAAATAGGGGTTATGCATCCTCATGGCTTAAATTGAGGGGGAATTTTGAAACTTGGGAAGTCTATGTGTGAATCTAAAATTAAAATAATATGAGCATAGTATTTCATGCATATATGACTTTGTGATTCCTTTTTCATGCTGAAAGTTCTTACTACATTACTCGTGTTATACGTTTTGTAGTTTTTACCATGTCTAGTAATTGGAATAATTACTTACACTAAATCTGGTCATGGTCGAACTTTCTTCCTGTTTTGAACTTGTTGCATGCTCACAAGTGCTTTTAATTATAAAGAATTAATCAAGCAATCAACTCACATGGGTAGTTTTTATGTTCAAATAAAAAAATGAGAAAAGATGAAGAGAATATGCATGCATCGCACTTTTTCTTTTGATATGGCTTATCATTGCACTTAGATATGAACTTGAAAGGAGTTGTGTATGACTAAAACCATGTCCTTAAGCTTCTGACTGTCAAATGACATAGGCTTGGCTTGGTTGGTTAGAATAAGGCTGATGCTGCATATAATCTCTTGCAAATGTCATAAGATCAAAATTTGTGCTTTAAATGATAAATAAAATGCAGCAACAAGTGTCATGTTTTCAGGTCTTGAAATAGTTAAGTTTGTGAGATCATGACTTGCTTAAATTGAAAATTACACTTGATCTCTCGCATGGCTTACACTATATTATGTATCTCATTGATGTGATAGTTACTTGATAGTATGATTTGGATGAGCTTTGTTTTATATGTATATGTTATAATGTGCTCATAACAAATTAAAAATTTCTCTTTTGTACCTTGCTGAATACATTGTCAAAGGGGGAGAAATTGATCACGCATTGCACACATTCACAAGTGTTTTGGCACGATTCTTCTCAGGGGGAGAATTTTTGGTATTTTTGTTTTTCTTCTCATTTTATTTCTGATTTACAAAGATGGAGAAATTGTTTTCAAAACTTTTCATGTGAATAAGCCAATGTTCGGATTTTAAGTGGTGTTGCCAATGCATTCATCAAGGGGGAGATTGTGAGACCTATGTGTGCTGAATACATTGACTTTGACGATAAAAGTTTTGAATACTACCAAAACACCTTTTTAACAAGGTCCGACTCTAGGTCCGAGCTCCTGCAAGGTCCGACGATAGGTCCGACTTGTTTTGGGTAGCTCCGGCAAGGTCCGACGTAAGGTCTGACTTGCTTTGTCTAGGTATGACTTATTTTGGCTAGGTCCGACTTGTTTTTGCTAGCTCCGGTGCTAGGTCCGACTAGCTTTGGTAAGTTCCGTGCTAGGTCTGACTAAGCTTTAGTAAGGTCGGGCGCTGGGTCCGACTAGCTTTGGTATGCTCCGGATCAAGGTCCGGTTAGCTTTGGTTTAAGGTTCGGAGCTTGATTGCAATGGTTCTGCTTTTAACTTGCAATATTTTGAACTTGCTTTACTCTTATGGAATGTTTGCTTAGTATTATTTTACTATGATTTTTCTATGTTTTGGTGGTTATGGCTGATATCATTTGCTATGGTTTACAACATGCTTATGTGAGGAACTCACGTAAGATGTTGTAGTTTCGGAACTAATGAGAGTCAAGTCGAGGACTTGTGCTCCGAAGTATTGGTTGTTTATTCATGTGCAGGTGTTGCTTGAGTTCAAGACATGGCTGGTGACGGGATCCATTGAACTGGTCTTAGGGAGAAGATGAGGTTCAACAACCAAGTTCGGGAGGAATTGTGGTTGAGTTGATCGGGAGGTCGCGCAACATGTTTGGATCAAGAACAATGCATATGAAGGTATCATGGACGTTGTTGGAAGGTGTTTGCACGTGTGCAAGGAGTGCATGGACGTGGCAACATGGTTCCAATGCGTGGTGAAGAGATATGGAAGTGGAGATATGGTTGAAAAGGTTCAACCAGCTTGATTTTGCGCTCAGTCTGCGGCTGAGGCGGTTATGGTTTATTTATGGAAAGTTTCGAGTTGGTTATAACAGGATTTCGTGTTAGGCATGAAGTAGAGTTGTTTTAGGAATGTTTGGGACGTTCCTAACGTGTTTGAAAGTCTTAAGATTGCTTCTATCTGCGTATACAAGAGTCTTGAGCAGTATTGGAATGTTACAGTTTGAATCCAAGTAGGAGTAGGAGTCCTAGTTTGAATTGGATTGGCCATAGAGCTGGTTATATAAGGAAGGGAGGCCAGAGCTCGTGGTGCAAGACTTTGGGGCTGTTCCTCTTGTGTTTTGGTAAATAAAATTCGTATTCTAAAGGAACTTTTTATGCCTTGTTCGTCCGACTTGTTTCAGACAAGTTTTTCTCGTCGAGTTTCTGTTCAGCACTACCTTGCTTCGGTGGTTTTATCATAACTCGAGGTTTACAGATCCAATTGATGTGATTATTTTTGGGTTGTGTTCACAACTTGATTATCTATCATCTTTTAAAATTTCACGGTCATTGAATTGTGGTTTCTGATCTACACGAGTTTCTTTGCAGTATTCCAGAACTGTTTTTCTCGCGTAGGACAGATTGACCTTTGTTCGATCTTTCGATCGTAACTTGAGTTTCTCTCAACGGATTTTCATGATTCTTGTTGTGATGTCTTCGTGACTTGATTCTATACAATCTATACTAGTTTTGTCACAGTTGAACATGTTTAGATTAGTCGCACACACGGTTTCTTTAACAGATCGGTTTTCTGCTCAGGGGTGTTTTGTTGCTTCCGTTGAAAAGTTTTTATGTACCATTCACCCCCACCCTTGTGGTAGCTTTACACGTGTACTTCGATCCTACACCACCAATAACATGTCTTCAGGTCCTTGTACATCTTGGTACTTCCAGGATGTATGGAATAAAGTGAGTCATGTGCCTCCTTTAATATCGTGTCGTGGATGTGCTTCACGTTAGGCACACAAATCATTTTTCCTAGCCAAAGTGTACCCTTGTCATCTTCCTTGAAGTCCTTTTCTATTCCTTGTCGGACCCTTTCCTTGATATCCTTGATCTCCTCATCCGTAGCTTGGCCGTCTCTTGTCTCTTGTTCCAATGAAGATTGGAGTTCCATCACTTCCATCTCGTTCAAGAATCCGAGATGTAACCGTTCGAACTCCTTTCGTAGCTCGGGTGGTAGCTCCCGAACTGTGAGTTGGTGACATGCTCCCTTCCAGCTCAATGCATCGGCTACTACATTGGCCTTTCCGGGGTGATAGTTGATTCCAACATCATAATCCTTGATGCGCTCCAACCATAGGCGTTGCCTCAAATTCAAATCCGTTTGGGTGAATATGTACTTGAGGCTTTTATGATCCGTATAGATCTCACATCGATGACCAAGGATATAATGTCTCCAAATCTTTAATGCATGCACCACGGCTGCTAGCTCCAAGTCATGTGTAGGGTAATTAAGCTCGTGCTTCTTTAATTGTTGTGAGGCATAGGCTACCACTTGTCCTTCTTGCATGAGCACGCATCCGAGCCCTTGTCTTGATGCGTCACAATATATGTCAAAGCTCTTGCTTACGCCAGGTAATACCAAAACCGGTGCTGTGGTTAGCCTTTTCTTGAGCTCCTCAAAGCTTTCTTGGCACACTGGTGTCCATTGGAAGGCTTTTCCCTTTGTTAGCAACTCCGTCGTAGGCTTTGTTATCTTAGAGAAGTCCTTGATGAACCGGCGGTAGTATCCAGCCATCCCAAGAAAACTCCGAATATCCCTCCTGTTTTGTGGTTGGTTCCACTTCAGAACATCTCCCACTTTTTCGGGATCAACCGATACTCCTTCCTCAGAGATGATGTGGCCTAGGAACGATATCTCTTTTAGCCAGAATTGACACTTGCTGAGCTTGGCATACAGCTGATGCTCTCGCAACTTCTGTAATGTCAATCTCAAGTGTTCTTCATGCTCCTCCTTGCTTTTTGAATACACCATGATGTCGTCAATGAAAACCACGACGAACTTGTCTAAGTACTCCATGAAAACTTTGTTCATTAGGTACATGAAGTATGCGGGTGCATTCGTTAACCCAAAAGACATAACAGTGTTTTCAAACGAACCATACCGTGTCCGAAAGGCTGTCTTGGGTATATCGGAGGGCTTAATCTTCAGCTGGAAATATCCCGACCTAAGATCAATCTTGGAGAAGACTCGGGCTCCCTTCATTTTGTCGAACAGGTCCTCTATACAGGGCAGAGGGTACTTGTTCTTGATCGTCACCTCATTGAGAGACCTATAGTCCATGCACATCCTTTGGGTTCCATCCTTCTTGTCTACGAAGAGCATGGGGCCTCCCCATGGTGACGAGCTTGGACGTATAAAACCCTTCTCTAGCTTCTCCTGAATTTGCTTCTTGAGCTCCCCTAGCTCGTTGATGGGCATCCTATAAGGTCTCTTTGCTATAGGTGCGGTTCCGGGTACTAAGTCAATGGAAAACTCAATGTCCCGCTCAGGTGGCATACCTGGGAGTTCTTCCGGGAACACGTCCGAGAATTCTTGAACCACCGGAATGCTGTCCAATGTTGCTCCTTCGACGTGGTTCAACATTGCCTTGTCGGTTGCCGGTTGGGCTGACTCAAACTTGATACGGGTATCGTGCTCATTGGTCAACTGCACGCTCCTCTCAGCACATTGGATTACTCCGTTGTGCTTACTTAGCCAATCCATTCCGAGTATTATGTCGAGCCCTTGGGAATCCAAGACGATGAGGTTGGCAGGGAAGTCTACCCCCCTTATTTTAAGGTTTACTTTTGGACATACTATATTAGTCCTCATCTCTCCGCCATGAGAATTAACCAATATAGTATATTTCAAGTGTGATATGGGTATATTATACTTGGCAACATACTTAAATGATATGAATGAATGTGATGTACCAGAATCAAATAGAATGGTGGACGGGTTGGAGTTGGCAAGGAACATACCAATCACGACGTCCTCAGCCTGTTGTGCTTCCTCAGCAGAGACATGGTTCACGTTGTCGCGAGCGTAGTTCTTCTGTCCACGGTTTCCTTGGTTGGCTCCTCCGTTCGGCTGTGGGTTCTGCTTGGGGACGTTGCCTTGCTGTCCAGGACCTCTCCTCGGGCACTGGCTCGCGAAGTGTCCTGTTTCTCCGCATGCAAAGCATGCCTTGTTGCCCACGACAGCAGGTACGTTGGGGCGGGGGTTTGGAGCAGGAGCCCCCACGTTAGGACGGGGCACTGGAGGCAAAGGCACACGAGGTGCTTGCATGACAGGGCGTTGCTGTGGTGGCTGATTAGGGCGGTATGCAGGAGCGGTCGATCCATACTGCGTTGCAGCTGGGGGCATGTACCGTGGGTGTATGTTGCTCCCTTGTGGCTGGTATGGCATCTTCCTTTTGCCCTCTTGCTCGATCTCTCAGATCTTGCTCTCAACCACTGTAGCCTTGTCAACCAGCTTCTGGAAGCTAGCATAGTCATTGTTGAGCAGTTGAACCTGGATCTCATTGTTCAACCCTCTCAAGAACAGGTACTGCTTCCTCTGGTCCGAGTTGACATCTTCGGGGGCATACCTTGAAAGCTGAGTGAACTTGTTGAGGTACTCATTCACGCTCTTCTGTCCTTGGCGGAGACCCTCAAACTCTTGCCTTTTGAGCATCATTACACCAGCAGGGATGTAATGACAGCGGAAACTTTCCTTGAACTCAGTCCAAGTAATAGTCTCCGTGTCGACGTGAGCGTTACAAAGGGTGTCCCACCAATCAGCGGCAGCTCCCATAAGTTGGTGCGATGCAAAGAGAACCTTCTCTCGGTCATTGCACTGAACTATGACAAGCTTCTTCTCCATGGACTTCAACCAATCGTCGGCCTCCATGGGATCATTAGCTTGAGCAAAAGTGGGTGGTCGAGTTCTCATGAACTCTCCCAATCTGTTGTGAGCCGGTGGTGGTGGAGGTGGTGGTGGCGGTGGTGCAGAAACGGGATTGTTGTTGTTGGCCTGCAGCTGACCCTAAGTTTGGATCATGGTTTGCATAAGCTGATTCTGCATAGCCATCAACCGTTCCAGGTTGTTTGCTATAGCACCGGGATTAACACGAACTTCATCATGGTCCTCTTCTTGGTTGCCGCGGATGCTCCTCCCTTGACGGCCGTTGTTTCCTCTCACCATCTTGAGTAGAATTGGATAGAATAGAGATTTAGATGTTTAGATGGATCCCTCCCAACTATATGCATCAAGGTGGATGGACTATATATCGTCCTTTATGAGGATGTGAACAAGTGCCGAAGCATCTCGCACCTCTCTACTATGTGTGGATATGGTCAACGCTGAAACTTCCCACAACTCACACTAAGCACACAAGTACAAGCAATCATCACAAAGGATCACACAACTCCTATTCAAGGCTTATTCAATGGGGTCCTATAGGGTTTAGGGTGATACCAATCTGTGACTTCACCCTATGTCAAGGTGGTTGGGGTGATACCAATCTGTGATCCAACTATGGCTTCTCCTAGGCTTGCATTCTATGTCAAGGTGGTTCCAATGCTAATCTATGCATTCTAGCCTTGCATCCTATGGTCAGCGTGGCTTCTAATACCAATCTGTTACTAGGGGTTGCATCCTACGGTCAACGTGGTTCTATAACCAATCTGTGATCATTGTAGATTTGTGACCTACAGTCGACCGTGGTAGCTTGATATCAATCTTTGGATTGTACCAATTTGTGTCTAAGCATGGCAGCTCTAATATCAATCTATGACCTATCTAGGTGTGTGATCTACGATCAACTCGTGGCAGGTTGATACCAATTTGTGTCTTCTATCTAGGTGTATAACCTACCGTCAACCGTGGCTCTGATACCAATCTGTGACGTCCTCGATTTTGTAGAACATAGAACTGAGAACTGATGGGTATGTGTGCCCAGGATGTTCATCACACATACACATATCATCCACAAACTGAATTCAGAATATATATATAACCACAAATGAATAGGGTTTTATTACAAGTCTCATGAGTCTCAAACTCATGCTAGCAGCGGAAGTCCTAATCTAGCAGCGGAAGTCTTCGAAACTTAATGCAGAAGCAACTAAGCAGCAGTAGCGGCTCCATCTCTACTCCATCCCCACAGGCAAGGTTGAGGACATATTACACACCTAATCCTCCATGTGGTCTTCATAGTACTCCTCTCCTGTTGCTGATGATGAAGTAATAATGCAAGTTTGAGTACATAATGTACTCAGCAAGTGCGGGAAAATATGATATGTAGCTCACAACAAGGAAGATATAAAAAGGCTCATTGCAGAAAGCAAAGTTTATTTCTCAAAACACGATAAAAACAGCAACTTAGCTTTAGTGAATGTAATCCCAACATTTACATACCTCCATTATGATTCATCCTTTTCCATGTCTCAACCAGACATCAACTTTGCTCATGAATACCATCTCGTATTCACTACCATCCCATGAATACCATCTCGTATTCACTAACATCTCATGAATACCATCTCGTATTCACTACCATTCATCTCATGATCAATTCCTTCTCATTTCAAGACCCAAATCTTGTTGCCATGAGTCAACAGTCATTCAACCAATCTCATTACCCGGACTCAACAGTCCCGAAAAAACCAAACCATAACCAAACAAAAAACCAGAACCAAACCATCCCAAAAATCATCCCATCTAATCATGGAAGTTGGCCAGGCGCTCGTGACCGTAAGCTCGGCTATCATGATAGTTTAAGACTCTGCAGAGTTTGCACCACTTTACCCACAAGTTTGTGATTTCGTCACCCGTCGGCGACTGCAGAACCTCCATTATACCAGTACACAACCATCGGTGTATGGCCAAGAGATCACAAAATAGCCTTTACAAAGTGGCTACTAGATGTATGAACTCGCTAATGTTTCACCGCCAGGCTAGAATCTCCAATTCTCCCACCCACGGGTCCCTCTTGTGCCATGCAGTTCCCAGGGCAGTCTTGACTCGACTCCCGTTGCCAGCGCCTTCCACAGTCCATAACAATCCAGCAACTTACCTAATTACTCAGCTAAGCCGCACCCATACTTGGCCTTGTGGTGGCACTGTTATCCTGGCATGTGCTCGAATGAACCGGTCCATAGATCTACGGCAAGTAACCACCATCTCATGCTACCTCATTCACAAACCCAGGCTTGCCTAGATCTCCCTCCGATTCATGTTCATTAACAATATCCGTTTCTCATTATTCATATGAGTGCAGTTAGCTAGACACATCTATCTCGCTTCCCGTATCCCATGGACTCAGCGAAGCATAAAAGCAAAAGCCATACCCGACTCATAAACTTCCCCGATGACAAGGGTGGCTAACAAAACTAGTAAACTCCTATGAAAGGGTTTCCCATCAATTTGACTCAGCACACACACCTTTTTGCAAACAAAACAGTTTTCCAAAATATGGGATCAATATGGTGAAGGGGCACTTGCCTTGTTCTTGTGGTTCCTGTTGCTCAGATCCTTGCTGTTGTAGTCCGTCGTAGGTAGCTCCCTGAGCTTGTCCTTCTATACGCGATCACACACATACAAGATTCATAGCAATCAATCATCATGCACAAACTCTACTTAAAGATGCAATGATGTATATGCATGTTAATCCTATGATGCAGTTTAGTTTGTACGTGTTCTTGCATGGCTTGCATGGGTTTTACGATGAACAAAGGTGTTCAGATCAAATGTGGACGTGGCGATGATCTTGACTCAAGATCTATATCAGACCGATCAACACATGATCTGTCCACGAAAACGCTTCTGTTCGAAAGGAATCAAAGAACAGATGCAAATAAAATGCGATGATGTCGTAAGGTGGTATTTGAGACCTACCTTACGTTCCTCTTGGTCTCAGAGTCCTCCTAGCAAGAACAGATCGTAGGGGCTCTCTTCCGGCGATGGCGATCGTCTCTAGCTCGTCGGTGATCTCTTCGGTGGTTGTACTCTGGCAAAGGTGTTTAGCTCGGCGAGTTTGGGGGCTAGGGCTTCTAAGTTGTCGGCTTAGAAAGATGTTACGACCAAGGGGTTGTTTCGGGTTCTATTTATAAGAGGAAACGAAGAGTCCTCCTCTGATCGGAATTCGATTAAGAGTCCTATTCAAATTGTTTTGGATCTTAACAACTTATCTTTAGTTGATTTGGTGCGGTAGCAACGTGAAATTCGTGTTGGTTTCCTCCGGTACCAGTATTCCCGAACGTACAGAAGAAGAACCACTTCAAATCTCGTTTCCTTCACGGCGGTGAGCTCCGAATGCTCCATATGTCCTGCGGGGGCCTGGCTCCCCTTTTTCACGGAGGCGAGCTCCGGTTGCGCCGCGTGTCAAGCGGGCGAGACCTCCCTCTCCTCAGAGGCAAGCTCCGCGTTCTCCACGTATCTGGCGGGTTGGGACCTCCCCTCTCAACAGAGGCGAGCTCCGTGAATGCCACGTGTCTGTTCCAGATCTCCCCCTCTCTTCGGAGATGGCTGTGGGGTGCCACGTGTCAGTGCTGGACCTCCCCTCTCTTCGGAGGTAGCTCCTGATGTGCCACGTGTCCTAACAGTGCCAGACTCCCTTTCTCCTCAGAGACGAGCTCCGAGGTTGACATGTGTCCGGTAGTGACGGACCTCCCTCAGGTGAGCTTTGGGGTGACACGTGTCCAGTAGTGTCGGACCTCCCAGAGGTGAGCTCCGGAGGTGACACGTGTCCAGTAATACCAGACCTCTGGGAGATGATCTCCGAGAGAGACACGTGTCCCGCGCGACTGGTCCTTTCTTTTCCGCAGCGACTAGCTCTGAAGGCGACACGTGTACTGCCGGGCTGACCTCGCTTATCCGCAGAGGCTAGCTCCGGGGGCAACACGTGTCCCACGGGGTCGGACCTCGCCCTTTTTCACAGACATGAGCTTCGAGCATGCCACGTAGCCAGTTAGCGGCGGACCTCTCCCCCTTCGCGGGGATGAGCTCCGAAGGCGCCACGTGGCCAGCGTCCGCGGAAATTTTCTACAGTGCTCCTCGGCGAACTGGAATTTGCTCTATTTGGCTACCTTTTTAATATTTTCTCTATTTCTACTTATTTTGAATTGTTTTCTCTACATAAAATATGAATACATGCAGAAATAAAAAATGAGGGTGTCACATGCTGACACGCTTAGTCGGAAAACCCACGTTCGCAACTTGGCGATTGCTGAGTTGGAAGAAGAGATCACAAGCTCTATGCAATGTTTAGAAAATATGAATTCTGGATCAACCAAGTGCCATTTCTTAGACATATTATTTCAGCGGAAGGCATTGCTATTGATCCAAGCAAGATTGAACAAGTGCTGAAATGCAAGTCTCCAACATCACTCCATGAAGTTCGTAGCTTCTTAGGTTTGGCGTGATATTATCGGAGATTCATCCCGGGCTTCTCAAAGATCTCTAAACCTATGACGGAGCTACTGAAAAAGGGCATCAAATATGATTGTAGCAAGTCATGTGTGGAAGCTTTTCAAGCATTGGTGAAACACGTCACAACAGCCCTGGTTTTAGCTCAACCGGATACAACCAAGCCCTTTGATGTTTCTTGTGATGCGTCCGGCATCAGACTTGGTTGTGTCCTCATGCAAGGAGGACGCGTGGTCACATACGGATCACGGCAATCACAGAATCATTAACAACATTATCCAACTCATGATCTCGAGCTTGCTGCCGTGGTGCTAGCTTTGTAGATGTGGAGGCATTACCTATTGGGGAATCTGGTTCATCTCTACACCGACCACGAAAGTTTGAAGTACATATTCACTCAAAAAGAGTTCAATATGCGACAAAGGCGATGGTTACAGCTGATCAAAGACTATGAGATTGAAATTCATTATCATCCAGGCAAGGCAAATGTGGTTGCCGATGCACTCAGCCAGACATCTCATATTCATAATCTGACCATTACGCCGATAGAAGAGGAAGAACCGAGTCTCTACTTGGTTCCATATGGAGCTCTACATAATCTATCTCTCATACCCACATTTAAAGAGGAGGTTATGGAAGCTCAAGAGCGAGACAAGGGCATGTATCATATCAAGAGAAGGTTGAAGAATGGGGAAGTAAAATGTTTCTGGTTAGATGATGAAGGTGCCTTATGGTTCAAGGACCGGATAGCCGTACCACGTGATATGAGGCTACGGAAGAAAATTTTGGATGAGGCTCATCCAAATTTTCTATTCATCCGGGCAGCAACAAGATGTACCAGGAATTGAAGACTAAATTTTGGTGGACCTGGATGAAGCGAGAGATTGCTAAATACGTATCAGAATGTGATACATGTCGGCGAGTTAAAGCCGACCACATGAAGAAAGCGGGAACCTTGCAACCGCTAAGCGTTCCGGCATGGAAGTGCGAGGATATTAGTATGGACTTCATTGTTGGACTACCTCTCACGGCTAATAAGCATGACTCGGTTTGGGTAATCGTGGATCGGTTAACCAAATCGGCGCATTTCATCCCGGTACATACAGGATTCCATGCCAAGAAGTATGCGGAGCTGTATATTGCAAGAATACTGTGCCTACATGGAGTTCCCCGGACGATCATCTCCGATCGAGGCGCATTGTTCGTTGCTCGTTTCTGGGAGCAGCAACATGCCTCACTGGGGACCAAATTTATTAGAAGCTCTGCATATCATCCTAAAACCGATGGGTAAACAGAGAGGGTAAATCATGTTCTCGAAGATATGCTTCGAGCACGTGCCATTCACTACGGTAAAGGATGGGACGATCATCTACCGTTGGCGGAATTCGCTTATAACAATGGATATCAAGCGAGCATCAAAATGGCACCGTATGAAGCTCTCTACGGCCGGAAATGCCACACACCCTTGAACTGGTGTGAATCTGGCGAGAGAGTGATTTACGGGACTGATATCGTAAATGAAGCTAAAGAGCAAGTAAGGCTTATTCAAGCAAATCTCAAAGCCGATCAGTCCAGACAAAAGAGCTATGCGGATAGGAGAAGTCGTCCTCTGGACTTCCATGTTGTGGACCACGTATACCTCCGCGTATCTCCTATGAAGGGCATTCACCGAATCAGAGTGAAAGGAAAATTAGCTCAGCGTTTTATCGGTACCTTCGCCATCATCGAAAGGTGTGGACCCGTGGCATAACGTCTAGAGTTACTGGCAACCTTAGCTGGAGTTCATAACGTCTTCCACATATCTCAGTTGCGGAAGTGTTTGAAAGTTCCAACGGAGATTCTCACAGAAGGCATAGCAGATTTGAATCCGGACCTCACTTATGTTGAGCATCCCACCCGGATAATTGATGAAAAGACTCGCGAGACCAGAAACCGGACGCTGCGATTTTTCAAGCTGCTCTGGGAAAATCACAAGTCCGACGAAGCTACATGGGAAAGCAAGTATTTACAACGCAATCATCCGGAGTTATTAGAGGCTTATGTTCGATAGTCGTCCTCCCCACATTGTTCTTAATTACGAATCTCGGGACGAGATTCTTTTTAAGGGGGGAGGAATGTAAAAATCCCAAAAACATGTAAATGCAAAACTTGAGTTGTGAATAAAGTTGAGTTCAATTTCAAGAACTGGGACTTGCAAAAACTTTTATAAATATGTGAATGTGGTCCTATGCAAAAGGAGTTTAAATCAGTCTTTGAACTAAATTGTTCACTTCAATCATAAAATGGACATTTAAAAAAGGTAGGTCCAAACTGTTGGTTCAAAACTCTTATTTGCAGCGGCCAACTCAACAATCAGATGGTATATTCAAATTCTTCAGGTCCAAATTATGAGGAAGAGAAACTTTGAGAAAGTTTGGAGTTGCTTTGATATGAATATCAAAGGGGCTTATGAATTTCCTTGAAATTTGAATTTGAATTTGAAACTGAGGTAAAACTTGTCAATTTGCCAAATGGCTTTTGAATTTGAGTTCCTCATGGTTGATGTTTGCACTGTGCCAAAAAGTGCAGATACTTGGAGAGGGAAGAGCAGTAGGACCCAATTGTCATTGAGAGGAGGAAACTTGCAACCAAAGTCTCTGTTGATCGGTTTGCACTCGAACTCACCGAAGTGGCTGCGGGCGCCACCGAGGTTTCACGGGGAGGACACCTCCTGGTTCTACTTTCGTGCTGGCGACCTGCTCGGCGTTCCACTCGCTTCTCAGCGTGTTCAGTTTGCCCCTAACCCGAGCTGCGGTACCCTGTATCTTCCTCGAGCAACAGCCGAACAGAACTTCACCGCCGCCTCTGTGCTCCGACCAAAAATCGGCAAAAACTCGCACACACCGCCTCCCCAAGCTGAAAAAAGGCAAATCCTGGTTGCCCTTCACCTCCTCAGCGTGACTGACCGCAGCTCCCGGCGTTCCCCACCATAGAACAGGGGGTGTTGTGGCAAGCCAAGGGTAACCGACGAGCAAGCTCACGTGGAAAGCTCACCACAGTGGGTTTCACACTCAAGCAAAGAACCTCAGAGGTGCGCTGGACCACCGTGGTGCTTCTCCCCGAAGCTCAGCTGAAGCGGTGATCTCTAGCGGCCGAATTCAAAGTTTTTCTCCCGGTGCACGACCACGGACCCTCCGGTAAGGATTTCCAAAATTCGCGCTTAATTCAGACATAGAGATCACCAAATCGTGCACAAATGATGTAGACTCGATGGCGATCCAATCTCCTTCACAATCCTAGCTTGAAACCCAGTGTTAGCGACCCATTTCAAGTTTTGCGAGTGGCGGCCATGGCGGGAACGATCGGGCGCCCGGTGAAACCCTAGTAACTGCCATTCCCAAGCTACTTTGTGCCCATGTCGAGCTTCCTTAGGTGTCACTGATGCTGCAGAACCAAAGACCCGTTAATTTGGGGGTCTAGAGAGGGTGCGCGACGTCGCCGGAGGGAGAACCGAGCTGCCGCACGTCGCCCGGTGGTTTAGAGCCATCGCGGGCCTATGGTGAGCAGGGGGACGAGTTCCTCACGTCGAGAGCGAGGCTAGCGGCGAGTTTCAGCCCCTGAGTCCACCGGAAAGGGAGAGTCCGAAGCAGCGCCGCCGCGCTGGCGAGGGGGGCGAAGCGCGCGGGAAAAAGGGGGTGGGAGGAAGAAGAAGAAGCTTCCGGCCCCACCGGTCAGTCGCTGTTGCGGTAGACTGTGATTTGCTGTGGCCATTTGATCTTTTGTGGTTATAGGATAATTATCTGTGGACCGCGGTGTGGCTGCATCAAGGGACTGACACGTCACCGGGGACCCACGGTCAGAGTTTAAACATTTCCCAGTTTATTTGAATCCCCAAATTCAATTCAAACTTTAGAACCTCATAACTTTTGCTAGGAAGCTCCAAATTTAGTGATTCAAATTAGGTTGGATTCAGATTGAAAACCTCTATCCAAATATGCAACTCAATTTGTATGAAAATCATTATTAAATTCTGGAAAATTCTGTAAATCGTTTTAGAAAAAGAATTTTAGAGGGAGTTTGGTCATCCAAAAATCCTCAAATTTTGCCAGAATTTTATTTAGGATGTTATGGAACTCCTGTAAAAGTTTCAGCTCATTGGAGTTGATTATTTAGGATAATTCTGATTTCAAGTTTCTGTGTTCAAACGAATACAGAAACAATTTCAGAGAATTTCCAAAACTTGGAAATTCAGTTCTGGGCAGTTCTTTGCTCCACAAATCCTAGTAAAATTCATGCAGGCTCCCTGAGCTATGTTTGAAATTGTAGTTCACTTGAATTTTCATGGAAGTGCAAATTTATCCAGAATTAATTCCTTTTTGTCTAAATGCTTAGGGAATTGTTCTGAGTGATCTACTCATTGAAAAACTCTAAATTTTTGTCCAGATTACTTTCTTGTGACACGGAACTCACAAGAAAATTTTCAGCTCCATTGGAGCTTTGGATCATCACTGTCCTCTTTAACCTCTTAGATGAGTAACACACAAGTGATAAAATGCACTTACCACTTGATAATGTTGCTTAACCCAAACCCAAACCACTAGAACCAGTGTCATTTTAAATTCTTAAACAGATTTCCAGTTTTAAACTTGTCTTTAGAACTTGATAGCAAAAGTTTTACAATTAAACATATATGCATATTCATGACATGTAGTGATTAAACGTGAAAAGTGGAAAAGTGAAGCTTGGATCAAGGAGCAAGAAGGCAGTGATTAAGATTCAAGTCATCAGCAACTAACTTCATAAGTATCTGACTTTAGTCACCTGCAAAACCAAGGCAAGCTCCAGTTTGTATTTAAGTTGTTTTATAAAGTTTTACTTTGTTCACAATTATGGTTACAGTTTGTATGTGCATTAGATCAAGTATGTTTTATACTCCACTTGCATAACCAAAATGGAACCTGGAGTCAAGGGTAGAAAAGTGTCACCGCTGTAGAATAATGCCGTGCTAAATAGCTTAGGACATCTGGTAGAAGTCGAGTAGTTGGAATCTACTCGCGAGTTATAGTCAGGATTACATGGGTTGTTTTGGAAAAGAGGCAAACTAAAGTTTATATTTCTAAAGATGAGACCAGGCAGGAGGGTTAGGTGATGATGACATCACAACAGTGGATACTCACTTTGATATACAAGGACCAATCACAAGAGCACGAGCACGGTTACTAAATCAGCAGGTGAACTCGTTCCTAACTTCTTACCCATATGATTTTGAGAAATGTATTGCTATTGAATGATTTAATTGTTATTAGGAACCATGGACATGATCAACAAGTAAAGGGAGGAGGATTTGGGGACGTGGAGAATCAGATGGGACGTCCACAAGTTGATAGAAACAGTCACCAACTTGGACTCGAGTTCAACTCGGAGTCCTGGAGCAGTCCATCTTAAAACAGACGCCCAGGATGCATACGGCCTCTGTTTTCGACGTTCTACATATGCATGGAAAGACGGGAAGATAAAATTTGCAATGGTTCTGGCCCCACATAAAAATTTGCCAGGAGTCGTTGGGAGTTGTCGAAACAAGTCGAATTCAGAGTTCTGTCCGGTGTTGCACCAACGTATTGGGCTTTTGGGCCTTGTATCCCGTATGAGTCCATTAGGGAGGCGTCTAAGGGTCTTATGGACGAACCCTAGCCTTTAAATACTGCAGCCGCCAGCCATATTCAGTGGGTTTTGCTTATATAAACAGCCGCCGTTCTAAGGTTTTTGTGAAACCCCAACTTCGTGACTTTCAGATCACGTCTTCTACGTTCTTGCTCGTGTTCTCGGTTGCACCTGCAGGGATTAGCACTCTTGGCGAGGTCAAGCGTATGCTACACGGTTGATAACCAACGGAGCAGTGGTGTAGTGATTGCTGGGGTGTTCAAACTGCTCGAGTGCCGGATCATCAACGTCGAGTTCTCCACCTCAATCGACCTACCTTTCGGAAGATCGGGCCTAAACCACTCATCATTTGGTATCAGATTTCAGGTTGCCCGTGAGGTACTTTGATTTCCCACTAGATTAGTTTTTGTTTTTCATACCTAGAGTGTAACACCCCAAAACCTGTTAAGAGGGGAATTTAAAAAATTTTGGACGTATTGCATGTGGCACAGAAATTAAAATTTAAATTGGAATTCAAATTCAACTCAAAACAGAAAAGAAAACAAAAAAGAAAAAGAAAAAAAACAAAACCCCAGGCCAGTGGGCCGAAACCCACCAGCCGGCCCACCCGCCCCCGCGCCAGCCCGCAGCCGCGCGCTCCCCTCTCTCTCTCACTGACACGCGCTCCCCTCTCTCCCTCACCGCCAACTACCCGGACTCCTCCGCGCGCGGCCGATCGCAACTAACCCAGAAAACCGCGCTTTCCCAGCCGAATTCTGGTCCCGGACGACTCCGACTCGATCACAACCGACACGCCGCCCTCCCCCGTCTATATAAACGCCGGCATCGTCCCGTTTTTCCCTCACGATCGGCTGTTTTTCCTCCCAGTGAGAACCAAAGCTCCGATCACCGTTTTCTCTCGATCTCTGCTAGTATTTTCCGATCTAACGCGCCGATCGTGTTCCACCGCCTCCAGGGAATCACGCAGGTGCAGAAGACTCGGTGGTTTGCGCTCTAGGCACAGCTCCGACGAGCAACGCAGCGATTCCACCTCGGACCTCGTCGCCGACCGCCTTCCAGGACCTCCGAGCTCAAGAAAAACCCCGAGGTGAGATCCCCGGCCTCCCCTCTACCGATCTATGCCATGAAATCCCAGTTTTAGGAAGAATAGATGAAGATCCGAAGTTTTCCAGCGAGATCGCCACCTCCCGACGCCGCGCGGCGCCGGGCAGCGCCGCCCGCGCACGTCCTGGGCGACGTGGCCGCTTGTGCGCCGTCTATTTTAAATCCCACGGTAGAATTAAAACCCGCGCGTACCGGTTCGATGATCTAATCTGAGCCGTCTGTTGTAAATCGGACGGTCAACATCAGCCCCGCATTATAAAGGCCAGGATTCTTACGCGCTACCCCTTAGGGATCTCGGAAAATACGAGCTAGCCCCGGAAACTTCTGATCTAGCCCCTGGAACTTCAGAAATTCATGTAAATTCAATTAAAAATCAGTTTTAGCCCCTGGACTTAATAAAAATTAGGAAAACACCTCTGTTATGTGTAGTTAGACCCCTGGAAATTTATGAAATAATATAATAGACCCTGTAGTGGGGTGACTTTACCTTTTTAACCCTATATGATATTAAATTTAGGAATTTGAATATGTGATTAGGATTTAAAATTTAAAAGGTGAGACAAACACATTGTAAATTCAAATTTAAACTCTCCTAGCACTTGGAAAACTTTAGAATGAGTTAAAAGTAGATTATAAGCTGAAATGAATCTGTTTAATTGATTGTTCACATTTATTAGTTGTAGGGACACATTTTTAGGTTAGGAAATAATTCTGAAAATTGGTAAAATAAATTTAAATTAGTCCACATCAGAGGAGAAGTTCCAAAATATATTATTTAATATTTTAGATCAGAACCTATTCAGTTTAGATGATATGCCCTACTATTTAATATTAAAATTTACTTTTAGTCATAGAAAATAAATCTGGAAAATATAGGAAAATAGGTGTGCATGACTAGAAAATGATAAATGAAGTCTCCAAATCCAAAGACTTCAGTTTAGGATTGGTAGAAGATCTGAAAGCCCATTTGAAGTAGGAAGTTACCTTCCATGCAAACTTGGTAGCTAAAGAGTGTATTAAAGAAGTTGTTTAAATTGGAAATTCATAGATAGTGTGCAAACAGAAAATCTGAATACAAAAGTTAGAAATCATATACATATGTTTAAAAGTGCATGTAGACCAAAAATCAATACATGTAGAGTAAACACAACACATAGAAATGTGAATGATTATCATATGTATGGATGTGTGGAGTGAAAGTGTGAACTATGTCTTATGGATTGTTGTTGTCTTTTGCTATGTGTGTTGACATGAGTAGAACCTTCCCCAGAGCAAATTCTTCCCTTCCAAGATTAGGACTATCCATTCCCAGAGCAGCAGGAAGAAGGCAAGTGTCCTTGACCACTTTGTTCCTATACAAGGATGTGTAGATAGAATTATTTGCATTGTCAATTGAAATATGAAACCCATGCTAGGAAGTTTCCCTAGAATTGCATTACCTTGTTTTCCTTGTAGCTTGAGTTGGGATTTTGCTTTATTATGTCATTCATTCATATTACTTATGCTTAGCCATGCTTAGAATGGGATAAGTGGGATATGATATCATCAACTTGCTTACCTTATTCTTGAGTGAGATATTATGAGTTATGTAGAGGTAGGGATCAAGGCAAGTTGGATGTTTTGGTTGGTGCTGGGTGCACGAGACTCGGGTTTGTGTTTAGTACTTGCCTGGATCCTAAGGACCGGTTCATGGAGCATGTAACCTGGCTTTACCGTGCCAACCACATGCTGAGATGGGGCAGCTTGGCAAATTGATTAGGTGTATCCCTGGCGTAGTATGGGTGTGTTGGATGGTGCGGGGAATAGGTGTCAGCTGGACTACCATATGATCCGCAAGGCTCAAGAGGGGGCCACTGCAGCGGGGTTGGAGCCTCTTGTATGCTGTTAGGGGTGAAACCTCAGTGGGCCCACGCTCGTCGGGAATCCCTTTGTAAAGGCTCCGTAGTGATCTCCTGGCTACACACCTGGGAAGTGTGAATGTGGTTCGTGGCCACAGGCATAATGGAGGTTCTCTTAGTCCACCCGGCAACGGGGGATGAAATCACTACATGTGGGTACAGTGGTGCAAACCCTGCAGAGTCAAAACTGTCATGACAGCCGTGCCCACGGTCAAGAGCGGCTTGGACTTATTCATGATTAGAGGATGATGGATTTGGAAGTTGTGGATGTTAAGCGGGGAGCTTAACATTGGAAATGATGTTATGGTTATTTGATCATGATGATGGGTTGGGAGATTGGGACCATTTCACCTATGTAGTAATGTAGGTGCTTAATAAGCTAAGGTGATAGGTATTAATTGCGTAGTGCTTTAACCATGAGTTCGACCTCTCCTTGTTCTAGCCATGCATGTCATAACCTTCCCCCACTTGCTGAGTACCATCGGTACTCAAACTTGCATATTTGTTGGTTTATATTGCTGCTCAGGTCAAGAGAATGATGTGGTGTTTAATGATCAAGACTTCGGACCCGAAGAAGGTTTCTAGGTTCATGGAGTCTCTCGGGCAACGCCTGTGACGGAACCCACAAGAATAATATTCCGCTGCTAGTTTATTCACATGTTATGAACTTATTATCGTCCATCGAGACGTATGCTTTGTAAGACATATTTATATTCGACACTTGGCTTGTAATAAATGATGCTTCACTATTTGTCATCACATGTATGAGAAAATGATCCTGGCATACATGTGATATTCACTCGGTTGTTCTTCGGAGAAAGCGGGTGTGACAGAAGTGGTATCAGAGCCAAGGTTGCCCGTAGGAACGTGGACCTAGGTAGAAATGGACGTATTTAAGGACCTTATTTTCTTAAAAAGTATTTTTACAAGGTGTGGGTTGAAAAGTGTTATTTAATGGGGTCACTTTCTTCATCTTACCCCAACTTTTATTCAAAATAGGATTTTTGTTTAAAATCTTATCTAACTTAATTTTAAATGCTTTATGTTTTAGACGGTTCGCATGATCCGCACCGCCCACAAGTCCACCGGAGGGAGAGTTCCCGTAGTTGCCCTTGCCCTGAGAGAGGAGAACCGTCTGGTGACGTATCTCTCCTACGGATTGGCAGTAGGAGGCTTGTTGCGCCGTCTTCGACGCATGCTCCAAGCCGCCGGCAATACGGGCAAGCTAATCATACACTACAGCTCCACCCGAACCATCCGTGAGAAGCGGGAAGAATGGAGTTCAGAAATGAGGATTATCCACGAAAATCAGCTGCTCAAGATCCACCGCTCTCCAGCTTGTCGAGCGACACAGGTCGATGCGGAGAAGGATGTCACCTGGGAGTTAATCACCTGCCAGAGTCACATCTATCATCGCCACCTGGACAGGACTGAGTACATGTATGTCCTCCAGCGTGAGAGTGGTACAACGGAGTACAAGTACCCGTCAGTGCAGCAGGGGACTTACCATGAGCACATGGACTTGTGCTTGGAGGATGCTGCTATGCTCAGCACTCGACTGCAGGAGGGTCAGCAGGAGCTTCAGGATGTACATGACACCCTGAAGGAGACTGAGGCGTTGCTACGAGCCAGCTTGAGGGCGAGAGAAAGAGGAGATGGGAATGAACTGTGTGTCACCGTGAATGACACATGGACTCCTGACTCCCCAGATTGCCGGGCGAGCAGGCGTCGCCGCACTTCTCCACCAGCAGCTTCCCCACCCAAAGCGGAGTCAGAGGGCAGCCGCAATAACGAGGAAGATCTCGAGGAGCCAGCTCAGTGATACGAGTAGTGTAGAGTACTCTCCCTTTGTTTAGCAGGATGTCGAGTAGTTGAGTCGTTACATTAGTTAATGTTGTGTTAATGCTTGGTGTGTGACGTGAGTTGTGGAAGCCATGGGCATTTGTCAACAACCTCGTCTTCAGGTTGTTTTGCTTTGGTGTGTGAACCCATATGAATTAAGACTGCATTTATGTTCGCGTAAGAAATGAAATCCTCAGAAAATATAATTGAAATAAGGTCTCAAAATTTTAAAGTTTAAACAAGCAAAATTGGTAAGTTAATACGTAATGCTTTAAATTGACATTTGGTTGATCATGATAGATGGCCGGAAGAGGAAGGGGTCGTGGTGCCAACCCCGCCAACAACAACGATGAAGCCGGCAACCCTCACCTTCCCGGAGGGCAAGACATGGGTGGTCGTCGGGAAGGAGTTGATCCCATCCACCAAATGCTTGAAAATCAGAATCAGCTCATCTAGAGCCTGACTCAAGTGGTGGCCAACTTGCACCAAGCTCCACCTCCACAAGCTGCACCACGCCAACCAAGGTTGAGTGAGTTTCTAGGGACTCAACCTCCAAAGTTTGCAAGTGCTGCTGAACCTCTGGAGGCAGATGATTGGCTAAAGACCATTGAGAGCAAGACGAGGATCATACAATGCCAAGGATATGAGAGGGTGCTGTTTGCCTCTCACCAATTGCATGGACCTGCTGCTGATTGGTGGACCGCTTACGTGGCCGCCCATCATGACCCTGAGAACATCACATGGGAAGAGTTCAAGCGTAGCTTCAACAACCATTATATACCAAGGGGTGAACTTAAAAACAATAGAAAGGAGTTCTTGGGGCTGCATGTCACACCCGGTTTTTCCGAAGAACAGCCAAGTGAATATCACATGTATGCCAGGATCATTTTCTCATACATGTGATGACAAATAGTGAAGCATCATTTATTACAAGTCAGGTGTCGAATATAAATAAGTCTTACATAGCATATGTCTTGATGGACAATAAAAAGTACATAAAGTAACAGCGGAATAATTATTCTCGTGGGCTCCGTCACAGGCGTTGCCTGGGGACTCCATGAACCGAGGGTACTCAGCAAGTGTGGGAAAGTTATGTCATGCATGGCTAGAACAAGAAGAGGTTGAACTCATGGTTAAAGTACTACGCAATTATTGCCTACCACCTTAGCTTATTAAGCACCTACATTTCTACACAGGTGAAATGGTCCCAATCTCCCATCCCATCATCATAATCAAATAACCATAACATCATCTCCAATGTTAAGCTCCCCGCTTAACATCCACAACTTCCAAAGCCATCATCCTCTAATCATGAATAAGTCCAAGCCGCTCTTGACCGTGAGCACGGCTGTCATGACAGTTTTGACTCTGCAGAGTTTGTACCACTGTACCCACATGTAGTGATTTCATCCTGTAAGTGCATATAGGATATCCCTTGTGGGTTTTGGCTAATTGATGACGAACATATGAGATCCTAATGAAACTACTAAGATGATTGCAGGATAAACAAAGTGAACTGGCTCGGCACAAATAAAAAGGTGAAAAATAGAGTGGTGCCCGAAAAGGAAGACTTTTGTGGAATTTAGAAGAGCAAAGTAGATATAAATGTATAGGTTGTGTGTGAGAGACACATTCCAAGAGCTCATGACTTTGCGTAAGGGTAAGGGCTAATAATCACCTAAAATCCACTGAACAACGGACTAGTCCGTCCATGGATCGGACTAGTCCGGTCAGCTTACTGGAACTCAACCGGACAAGTCCGGTTTTGGACCGGACTAGTCCGGTCATGTCTCTGTTGTCCTCTTTAGAGTACTGCGGACTACTCCATCCAAGCGACAAGACTAGTCCGCTGAAGTTTCTGGAACCCCATTTCAC
The DNA here is from genome assembly GCA_030760725.1 of Neostapfia colusana. NCBI lineage: Eukaryota > Viridiplantae > Streptophyta > Magnoliopsida > Poales > Poaceae > Neostapfia > Neostapfia colusana. The sequence goes on along the minus strand of JASWHV010000005.1, from coordinate 28,154,572 downwards.
ATAGCACCGGACAAGTCCGGTTTGTGGACCGGACTAGTTCAGTTAACCCACTGGAAGTAGACTGGACAAGTTCGATCATATACCGGACTAGTCTGGTAGTAGGTTTAACAACGGTAACTTCTTTGGAAACCCTATAAAAAGAGGTCCTTCGTTGTTTCTAAATTGAGACACGACTCATACTGTCAAAAACTAAAACCCTAGCGCCTCCATCTGTCCCAAGAGCCCAAAAACAGTCTCCTCATATATCTAAGGTGCAAAACGGTGAAGATCAGTCAAATACTTGGATTTGGGATTGGGAGATCATCGTTCCTTCGTTGTGAGCTCTTGGGGTTTGATCTCTTTACACTCATATTCTGCATTGTAATCTTTTTGAGTGTATTAGATCAACTTCTCATTGTAATTCTTGTGGGAGCCCTCAACGTGTGAGGTTGCCCCATAAACACGGTGATTACACTTGATAGTGAAGTCAAGTCGGCCTGTGTGGTGACTTGAAGAGGGAAAGGGTTGGGAACCCGGCTCTATGTGAGCTTCCTCAACGAGGACGTAGATCTCTTGGTGAGATCGAACCTCGGTAAAAATTTGTGTCTTTTGTCTCTCATTTATTTTACATTTTGATACATTAGATCACTAGTTTGCTAGTCATTATTTGAGTTACTTATAAGTTTGCACGTGCATCCATACAATAAATTAATTTATAAAAACTGTTGTTCTCATTCCGCTGCTGAAAGATTAAATTTTTGAAACACACTTAATTAACTCACATAATTCAGCACACCGGACTAGTGCGCCCACACAACCGGACTAGTCTGGTCAATCAAGTTTCTGATAATTTTATTAAGTGTGCAGGAATCTTTTAAAGGCCTATTCACCCCCCCCCCCTCTAGGCCACATTCAATTGGTATCAGAGCCAAGTTCTCCACCAACGAGACTCACATCTCGGAGAGATCAATGGCCTCTGAGAAGAACAACGATATCCCGAAGACGAACAACAATGATGAGGAGCAAGAAACCAAAGCCTTCGATGTGCTGAAAGAAAGTCCACATGACGATGATGAAGTGAGACAGCTAAAGGCATTACTGAGAAAGAAATTAATGACACAAAAGGGAAAAGAGGAAGAAAAAACTATGGGGAGTGTTCATCATGACTACTCCCGGTATCCTTACAACTACAACCGTCTCAATTCAAATAATCATTATCTCTCTATTCTCATGGGAAGGCCCCCTCAGTTTGACGGAAGTGACTACACCATGTGGAAGTACAACATGAAAATGCATCTAATATCGTTGAACCCCAGCCTTTGGCATATTGTCTGCACAGGAATAGATATCCCAGACACGGATGAAGAACTCACTCCGGGACAAGAACAAGAGATTCATAGGAATGCACAAGCCGTTGCAGTAATCACATCGTCACTGAGCAGAGAGGAATTCACCAAGATCGATGGACTAGAAAGTGCAAAAGAAATCTCGGATACACTCAAAACTGCTCATGAAGGAAATAGGTCTGTACGTGAAGCCAAAATTGAGATGCTAGAAGGAGAATTGGGGAGATTTGCTATTGAAGAAGGCGAATCACCTCAAGACATGTACAATCGGATGAAGGCACTCATCAACAAAATTCGTACCTATGGAAGTAAGAAATGGACTGATCACGAGGTGGTCAAAAGGATGATAAGAGCCTTCATGCCAAGAAACGTCACACTTTGCTCAATGATTAGAGAAAGCCCCGGGTTTCACAAAATGACTCCCGATGAGTTATTGGGAAAGATCATAAATCATGAAATGATGGAGAAAGAGGTTCAATACGTCAAAGACTTAGCCGAGTTCACCTCTTCTAAAAAGAAAGAAGTTGCTCTCAAAGCAACGTGCAGACCCAAACTCAAAGAAACTTGTGAAGATCAAGACGATGGAGATACCAGCGATGAGAGCACCGATCTTGATGACGAAGAAATGGTACTCTTCATCAAAAAGTTCAAACGCATGATGAAGAGAAGACACGGCAACAATTCACATGAAGGCAAAAGCAAGGATAAAGGAAAATCCAAGGCTCGACGCACTTGCTACAACTGCGGAGAGTATGGTCACTTCATGGTGGACTGTACTTATGAAGAAAACAAAAAGAAGAAGGAAACAAGATCTCAAGAAAAGAAAAATTTCAGAAAAAGAAGACAAGCCCATCAAGCTCACATTGGGAAGGAGTGGGACTCAAACGACGAGTCCTCCTCCGATGAAGAAGAAGAGATGGCCACTATCGTAGTCAAGAAACAACTATGAGAGCCACACTCTTTCCGAACATGGGAGGACGGGACATGAACAACCACACTTGTCTTATGGCTAAGGAAGGCAAGAAAAAGGTTTGCATTACTCCTCCTGTGCTAAATTCCTCCATTGATGACTTTGATAGCTCTAGTGATAATGAAGAATTGTTTAGAGGGCTAAGTAAAATTGCTTTAAAGAAAATGGAAATGTTGTCAAACGAAATCTTTGAAAAGGAGGAACTTGTCAACCGACAAGAAGATATGCTCATCCGTGAGAGGAAGAGATATCAAGAAGTTGAAAAGCTTCTTGAGCTTGAAAGAGAGAAGAATGAGTCACTTGAGTTAGAGCTAGCCTTGAGTAAGGAAACTTACTCAAAGTTAGAGGACTCGCACATTGCAATCAAGGAAGAACTTGCTAACTTGTCATAAGTTAACAAAATCCTTGAGGTGCAAGTTGAGTCGCTCAAACAAAGTGACTCATCTTCCTCCAAGAGCTCTTCCTCCAAAGACATGAGCTCGACAACAATAAGAACCTGCACTTTCTCTAGTAAGAAGAATGTAATTTCTAATGCTTCAACCTCTCATGACATGCATTCTTATCAAAACGGCATCTTTGATAAGGAGAAGATCAAATATGCACGAAGTGCATATATGATCACTAGACCTCCCAATGTCAAAGATGGTCTTGGTTGACAGGAACACACACATGTCTACTTCTAATCATGCTAAGAATAGAATCATTTCTGTTAAAGAAAAATCCCATGAATCTAAGCTACAAACACTGTTCCATACGTTTGATGCTTCTTATGTTCTCATGAAAACAAGTATGGAAAAGTCATTGCTAAATATACTGGGCCACACCACAAGAACTTAAAAACTTATGTGTGGGTGCCCAAGACTCTTGTGACTAACCTGAGAGGACCCAAGCAAGCTTGGGTACCTAAAACCCAGAAATAATTCTATTTTGCAGGCTTACTCCTCCGGCGGATCTAAGTGGGTGCTAGATAGCGGATGCACAAATCATATGACCGGAGAGAGAGGTATGTTTGTGGAATACGAGTGCAACAAGGATCCAAGTGAAGGTATATACTTTGGAGACAACAGCCAAGGAAAGGTCCTTGGTAGTGGTAACATTGAAATATCCTCTCAACACACCTTATCTAATGTTTTACACGTAGACTCTCTAGATTATAGTCTTTTATCAATATCTGAACTATGCGACAAAGGTTACAACTGTTTATTCACTAATGAGGGTGTGACCGTCTTTAGAAGAAGCGATGGCTCGATTGCATTCAAGGGATTGTTGAAGGGAAAGCTTTATCTTGTTGACTTCAACAAAGATAAAGCCGAACTCAACACTTGCTTGGTTGCAAAGACCAACATGGGATGGCTGTGGCATAGACGGCTAGCCCATGTTGGAATGAGAAATCTGCAGAAACTTCTAAAAGGTGGTCACATCCGTGGTCTTAAGGATGTGGTTTTTGAAAAAGACAGGCCGTGCAGCGCTTGTCAAGCAGGAAAACAGGTTGGAGCACCACACCCCGCCAAGAATGTGATGACCACCGCTAGACCGCTAGAACTTCTCCACATGGAAATCTTTGGTCCAATTGCGTACATCAGCATCGGCGGTAACAAATACGGTTTAGTAATTGTTGATGATTTTTCAAGATTTACCTGGGTATTTTTCTTGTATGATAAATCAGAAACTCAGGGAATCCTCAAGAAGTTTTTGAAAAGAGCTCATAATGAATTCTCATCAACCGTAAAGAATATCAGAAGTGACAATGGGACAGAATTCAAGAACACCCAAGTTGAAGAATATCTCAATGAAGAAGGTATAAAGCATGAATTCTCGGCACCCTACTCTCCTCAACAGAACGGGGTGGCCGAAAGGAAGAACAGAACATTGATCGAAATGGCGAGAACAATGTTGGATGAATACAAGATGTTAGACCGATTTTGGGCAGAAGCGGTGAACACCGCTTGTCATGCCACAAATTGGTTGTACCTTCATCGACTACTGAAGAAAACTCCATATGAGCTTCTCACGGGTAAAAAGCCTAATGTTTCTTATTTCAAAGTTTTTGGTTGCAAATGTTTTATCCTGAACAAGAAACCAAGGGCCTCGAAGTTCGCTTCGAAGTCAGATGAAGGATTCTTGCTCGGATATGAATCGAATGTCTACGCCTATCGTGTCTTCAACAAGGTGTCCGGCCTTGTTGAAGTAGCACGTGACGTAGTGTTCGATGAAACTAACGGATCACAAGTGGAGCAAGTCGATAAGTTTATGCTAGATAAGGAGGAAGCTCCATGTGAAGCGCTGAAGAAAATGGCACTTGGTGATATCCTACCACGAGAGGAAACACAAGACGAACTTCAACAAGGAAGCAATGATCAAGGGGGAGCTCCTACACAAGATCAGGTTGAGGAAGGTCAAGAAGATCAAGATGATCATGGAAGCAATGATCTAGGGGGAGACAAGACACATGAAGACAATGAAGAACAAGCAACTATACAAATTCCACATCCAAGAGTACATCAGTGTGTGCAAAGAGACCATCCTGTCAATAATATCATTGGAGATATTGCTAAGGGAGTAACTACTAGATCTCAAATTGCAAATATTTGTGGACACTATTCTTTTGTGTCTTTTCTGGAGCCATATAGGGTAGAAGAAGCCTTAAGGGATCCAGACTGGGTGATTGCAATGCAAGAGGAGCTGAACAACTTCAAAAGAAATGAAGTATGGGAGCTGGTGGAAAGACCAAGGGCGAACATCGTTGGAACCAAATGGGTCTTTCGGAACAAGCAAGATGAACATGGAGTAGTGACAAGAAATAAAGCGAGGTTGGTGGCCAAAGGTTATTCTCAGGTGGAAGGTTTGGACTTCGATGAAACTTTCGCTCCTGTAGCTAGATTGAGTCCATTCGCATTTTATTGGCATATGCTACTCACCATAATTTTAAGTTGTATCAAATGGATGTCAAGAGTGCCTTCCTCAATGGTCCGATAAAGGAGGAAGTCTATGTGGAGCAGCCACCGGGATTCGAAGATCAGGAGTATCCCAACCACGTCTATAAACTGCGTAAGGCTCTCTATGGCCTCAAACAGGCTCCTCGAGCCTAGGATGAGTGCCTTAGATCTGCAGCTGCTCCTCCTCTGCAGCCTCAAACTGCCCCGTCCTCTTCACCAGTGGAGAGGAGATCAAAGCAAGCTCATGATGACACTAGATCTGCAGCTGCTCCTCCTGGATCTCCACATGCCCAAGAATCATCCAGCGGCATCCTCAAGATGCTCTCCTCCATCTTTGCCTGCTGCCGTAAGATCGAAAACAGGCAGCGCAAAGAAAAGCTTGCAAGGAAGAAACATCAATAGTACGTCAATGCCAATATCAAGTCTATCTGTGCAAAGCTTGAGATTGAGCCCGTTGGATCACCGCCTGCCTCCGAGGACTCAGAGGAAGATCCTGCTCCCGTGGATGCTGAAGATGAAGATCAGACTTAGACTGACGGAGGAGGCAGTGATGAGTGATTTCCCTCAATTTTTCCCTTTTTGGTGCCTTGATGCCAAAGGGGGAGAGATTGAGATTAGGGAAGATTGAGATTAAATTTGGACTATTTCTATCTAGTATTAGTTATTAAGATCTTTTGTGATCAAGGACATGTACCTATTTTAAAATCTTGTAATGCACTATTTCTTTTCTTATGTGTAATGTACTATGCTCTAATGCCTACTTATATGTTCACTACTGTTTGTCTTTAATTTATCACATTTTGTTTATCACACACCTGTGAGGCACCCCACCATAAGGTGTGTGCATATGTGAGAAGTTTTTTTGTGAATTCTTTATTATTCTCATATGTGCACACCTTATGGAAATCAACTTTTTATTCTCAATTGTGATATCTCAAATAGTTGTCATCAATCACCAAAAAGGGGGAGATTGTAAGTGCATCTAGGATATCCCTTGTGGGTTTTGGCTAATTGATGACGAACATATGAGATCCTAATGAAACTATTAAGATGATTGCAGGATAAACAAAGTGAACTGGCTCGGCACACACAAAAAGGTGGAAAATAGAGTGGTGCCCGAAAAGGAAGACTTTAGTGGAATTTAGAAGAGCAAAGTAGATATAAATGTATAGGTTGTGTGTGAGAGACACATCCCAAGAGCTCACGACTTTGCGTAAGGGTAAGGGCTAATAATCAACTAAAATCCACTGAACACCGGACTAGTCCGTCCATGGATCGGACTAGTCCGGTTAGCTTACTGGAACTCAACCGGACAAGTTCGGTTTTGGACCGGACTAGTCCGGTCATGTCTCTGTTGTCCTCTTTAGAGGACTGCGGACTAGTCCATCCAAGCGACAGGACTAGTCCGCTAAAGTTTCTGGAACCCCATTTCACATAGCACCGGAGAAGTCCGGTTTGTGGACCGGACTAGTCCGGTTAACCCACTGGAAGTAGACCGGACAAGTCCGATCATATACCGGACTAGTCCGGTAGTACGTTTAACAACGGTAACTTCTTTGGAAACCCTATAAAAAGAGGTCCTTCATTGTTTCTAAATTGAGACACAACTCATACTGTCAAAAACTAAAACCCTAGCGCCGCCACCTGTCCCAAGAGCACAAAAACAGTCTCCCCATACATCTAAGGTGCAAAAAGGTGAAGATCAATCAAATACTTGGATTTGGGATTGGGAGATCGTCGATCCTTCGTTGTGAGCTCTTGGGGTTTTATCTCTTTACACTCATATTCTGCATTGTAATCTTTTTGAGTGTATTTGATCAACTTCTCATTGTAATTCTTGTGGGAGCCCTCAACGTGTGAGGTTGCCCCATAAACACAGTGATTACACTTGATAGTGAAGTCAAGTTGTGAGAGCCCGGCCCGGGAATCGCAGTGGGTGGTGCCGTGCGATGCGGCACCCAACAGCATGCACGAAAAGACGATAAGAACATAACGGAGCCATTTTGTTACTCAAGATAACTTCTTTTACAACAAAATGTACACACGCAGCGGAAATTTTAATTTGCTGGACAAACTACTCACTCTCGACCCTAACTACGCCGAAGAGAAGTCGTTCAGCCCGTGAACGCTTCCTACTAGCTTCACCAAAGAAAGGCAGCGGCTAGGTCTCCGATGAGTTGAACGAACCGTGAGGTTCGTCGTCTCACCGACCAACCCTCTTCATAGCAGGCATCCTGCTACCTGCAAAAACAACTCGGAAGCAACCGTGAGCACTAAGGCTCAACAAGACTTACCCGTCAATCCTAAACATGCAACTCTACATGCAGGGGTAGTAAGACAGTAGGCATAGGAATTTGCAAAATGCAGCTTGACTAAACTTGATCCTTATATTCAGATTCTTTTAGCCTTCATTTTAGTGGTCCTCACGCCTCACAACATCGGAAGTCCACAATCAAATAAGAAACACTTATCCCGATGTTGCTAGCCTAAGGTGGAAATGAAATTTAGTTGGCTCTATATCTACTTCAGTCAAGGTTCCAATACAGTGATTAATTCACAAACAACAAGTTAAGAGACTTAGTTCATCTTCTTACTAAGTCACGGCGCAGTGGGCAAGTATGCTCAATCCTCTTCCGCGAGCGACGGTGATTCGAATCAATAACAACCCGGAATACACGACACATACACCCGCCTCGAAAGACTCTCTCAAGAGCTCATTCTTACGTTGTATGCAGCAACCTTTCACACGACACCCCGACATAGAAAAGCGCTTCGCGCCGAGCAGGATGGTCCTCTACGCGGACACGTCGAAGTTGCCCGCTAAAGGATTTACACCTCCCGCCTTCTCAACGCCATTCCCACGCGAAGGATGAGTTTCTATATCACGGTCCATCGTGTTACATCAGTTTCATGGGTCCCATACCCCACTATATATCCGGTACAGCTCGATCTTGTCCAGCAGGGCCGCATACATACGGTCCTTAACCGACACGGACGGGGCTACAACCAACCTCCACATTTGCCTTACCATCCCGGTCCAGGCCAAATGTGGTCTCAAGCATTGTCACACCCATCGCAGGTCGAGACCAACCTTGAGTGCTCCATCCTACAGGAACATCCCCGTCCCCATCTCATATTCATGAGGGTGCTCTTATCATTTATCTCTCGCGAGTAACTCCATTACTCGAACTTTCTCGCGAGTAGCTTTTTACTACTCGACTTCTACCGAGCTAGCTACAACATTAGCCTAGCATCTACAATGAGGCAAAGCCTACACTAAACCTTCTAATGAGGGATGTAATAGGCATGCAAGTGGGTTTCAATCACCTTAACTCTAATGCAAACATTCACCCTAGACATAAGTGATACAAAAAAAACTTTATAAAAGGTACTTAAGTGCAAACCGGGGCTTGCCTTGCTCAACGGTTTTGTTAGAAGCTAGGAGTTAGTCTTCCTCCGGAGAATCCACCAAACTCGTAACGAGATGGAGATCCTCGCTGCAGAGTAGAGTCCTCGTCGAACGGCGACGTCACGTGCTATTAAGATGATTTATGCACATGTATTCAAAATCAATTTAGAAAATAATTCAAATCTGTTGTACAGTTAACTCACACATAAGAGAGGTAAACAACAGCAAGGTTTCTGTTGTTGGATCTAAACCTTAGAGAAGATGAAAGCTAGGGTGAAAAGGAGATACTAACAATCACCATGCGATTAAGTCCATTATATGAACACTTAAACCTAAAAGATGGTAGCTCAAGTTCCAGAGGTCCAATGAAGCTGAGAATTTAACCACAGCCTCTATGGAAGATATTTAGGCAGTGTGCAAAGATTGAGCTCATGAAATGGCTCAAGGTGATCACAATAATTCCTTACGTGATTTTCACTAATCTGCCTTTACCCCCTAGGTATTAAGCTTTCCTATGCTGCAAAGTAGACTTTTTGTGAAGTACAAAATGTCCTCAGTCCATAGGAATTGGTTTTATCATTTTTGGAGTTTACTACATGGAGATATGGATTTTTCAAAGAATGGGGAAAAGCTGAAATTGTCTCTGTTCATTTTCCCATTTTTCAGAGACATAAGGAATGAACACATCATTTGACCAAGCAAATGAGGTCCAATGCCCCTGAAATTTTTACTGAGGTTCAAGGAATTTTGGGAAAATGTCCAGTCCAAATTTGGGAATTTTCCAATAAACAGAACTCCTGTAAAAATTCAGACAAGATTTTTATTAAATGAATTAATGAGCCAAATTCAGGGATTTTCATAAACATTGGTCTGCACCACTGGATAGTACTCTTTGGGAGGAATCCAACAAAATTATTTCACAATTTTTGGACATTCCTACACAAAGTTATGGCTCTCCAAAGTTTGAACTAGAGTGGGAAAATCTGGAAAATGTTTAAATGCTGACAGTGGGTCCCACCTGTCATCCCTAACCTCCAGACTCGCGCCAAACACACCAGTGGCGGCCCCCTCCGGTGAGGTCGCCGGAAAACCAGTTCCCAGCCACCTCCAGAACCCCTGCTGGCCGCCCCCCCCATATTTCCCCACGCTGAACACGTTGGTGAGGTCACCGGCGGCTGAACTCGCCGGAAAACAGGGCGCACCGGCCACAGCAAACCCTAGGGCTCCGGCGAGGTCTTGCACGGTGAATTCTCCACTAAATGGTCGGTTCTTGGGCTCTACAGCACCAGGGGATCATGTAGACGACCGGCATGAGGTCTAAACCAGCTGGAGATGACTCTAAACCTATCGGCACCGTGCACCCGATAGGGTCCAGCGACATACCCCCTAAAAGAGCTCGGATTGCTCACTCTACACTCAATTTCTTGGTCTAAAATCGATGGAGGAGGTGTGCTAGGCAGTTGAAATCCTGTGTGTGAAGTTTGAGACCCAACAAACACGATTTGATGACGAATTTTACAATTCCTTACCTCAAGGTCCGTTTTTGCCGCCCGGGAGGAAAACTTGAAATTCTCCCTCTGTGATCAATGGCTAGGGCTGAGCTTTGGAGGTGAGAAACTAGACTTGTTGGTGCACAGATGGGGTGGCTTGCTTGGGCGTGATCCCTTCTGGTTTGTGCTGTCCACGGCGTCCAGTTCCAGCTTCTTCAGTTTCAGTTCGGGACAGTGGAAGCTTTGCCGTTTCTAGGCGCCAGCAAGCATGGAACAGCGGGGGAAGGGTGATAGCCGGCCAGAGCACTCATGGGCGAAGGTATTTGCTGTGGGAAGCTGGGGCAACGATTGCTTGGTTTGCTCTGTCGATCAGAGAAAGCAGAGAGCGGCTGGTTCTGTCTGCTCGGGAGAAAAGCCCATGGGAGCAGAACACTGAGGCTGAGATCGAGCTAGGAGAGGCAAATTAGCCTTGTGGCACTCGCTGGGATCAGGATGAGGGGAAGTCGAGCAAGCAGGAGCTGGCTTAGTCCACGGGAGGTGGCGCGAGTGCGCTGCCCGCGTGATACAGAGAAGACTTCGGGTTGAAGTCTACTGACATGTGGGCCCCATGTTCCCCCTCTTATCCTCCGGTTCCGGATAAAATAGCAAACGAGCTCTGAATTGGATCAAACTTGGAGGATTGGTCAAAAGAATTATTAGGAACTCAAATCTGAAATCAGATTTTGAAATTGAGTTTGTTTGGTTCAAAATTCAAATTCAAGTTTGAATTTGAATGTGCCCTCATTTAATTCTCAGAATAAATAGTATATGAAACCAAAAAATTCTCCAAATTTGAAAATTAGGCTCTTGAATACATGAGAGATGCATCTATGATCTCACATTAGCCCTTTGGACAATCTGAATAGAAATCCTTTCAAAAGATTCAAATTGCGTTTAAATTCCCTCCACTCTACTCATAGAGGAGGTGCACATGAGTTAGAGTTTTAGGAGTGTAATTATTTCCCCTAGGTTAACATGTGTTGAGCATGGGCTAGAGAAATTTTTTAACTTCCTCACATGTCCATTTATGTGTTCATCATTTCATGTGACACAATTATAGTCTTTTGTTGCCTTAACTTTGTTTTATGAGCTGACATCAAACTTTACAAAAGTTAGGGCTGTTACATTCCTCCCCCCTTAAAAGAATCTCGTCCCGAGATTACAAAAAGAAAGAAGAAGGGAGAATGACTACTGGACATATGGTACAAACAAGTCGGAAAAATTTAAATGGAGAAATTCCTCGCTTTCCCACGTGGCTTCATCAGCGGTGTGGTTGCTCCACAAGACTTTGTAAAATCGCAATGTCCGATTTCTTGTGGTGCGAGTCTTCTCGTCGATAATCTGTATCGGATACTCAGAATAAGTGAGATCCGGTTGAAGATCCTCAATGTTCTCCATATGAACTGCGGTTGGGTACTTAAGACATTTCCGCAGCTGAGAGACGTGGAAAACATTGTGAATACCCGAAAGTGACGTCGGTAACTCCAGACGATAGGCCACGCGTCCGCATATCTCAGTGACAGCAAACGGCCCGATGAATCGCGGAGCAAGCTTTCCATTCACTCCGAAACGATGAACTCCTTTCATCGGAGAGACACGAAGATAAACGTGGTCCCCGATGTCAAAGTGAAGAGGTCGACGTCTTTTGTCTGCATAGCTTTTCTGCCGAGATTGAGCAGCCTTTAAATTGGCTTGGATCACTCGCACTCGTTCCTCAGCTTCATTCACAAGATCAATCCCGTAGACCACTCTCTCGCCGGACTCATACCAATTCAGTGGTGTGCGGCACTTCCGGCCATAAAGAGCTTCATACTGGGCCATCTTGATGCTGGATTGATAACCGTTATTATATGAGAATTCTGCTAACGGTAGATGATCATCCCAATTCTTTCCATGACTGATGACACATGCCCATAGCATATCCTCCAGAATCTGATTGACTCTCTCCGTTTGACCATCAGTTTGCGGATGATACGCTGAACTCCGAATTAATTTGGTTCCCAAGGAAGCATGCAGTTGCTCCCAAAATCTGGATATGAACAACGCACCTCGGTCAGACACGATGGTGCGGGGAACCCCGTGTAAACACACGATTCTCGAGATGAACAGCTCCGCATACTTCTTTGCCACATATTTAGTATGGACTGGAATAAAATGAGCGGTCTTGGTCAAACGATCGACGATTACCCAAATAGAATCATGCTGGTTGCTGGTCATGGGTAAACCGACGATGAAGTCCATACTTATGTCTTCCCACTTCCATGCTGGAACCTTCAGCGGTTGAAGTGGTCCGGCTTTCCTCATATGGTCGGCTTTAACCCGCCGACACGTATCACACTCGGATACGTACTTCGCAATCTCTCTTTTCATCCGTGTCCACCAGAACTTAGATTTCAAGTCCTGGTACATTTTATTGCTTCCCGGATGAATGGAGTACTTGGATAAATGTGCTTCATCCAATATCTTCCTCCGCAATTTCATGTTTCGGGGTACCACTATGCGGTTGTTAAACCATATAGTACCCTCTTCATCTTTGCGGAACATCTTCAATTCACCGCTGTCCACTCTCCTCCGGATATGAGACATACCTCTGTCTCTCTTCTGAGCCTCTACAATCTCATCTCGGATTGTAGGAATAAGAGTGAGGTTGAACAGCGATCCGTATGGAACTAAGCGCAGGCTTGGTTCTCCTTCTTCATGTGCAGCCATGGCTAAATGGTGAATGTGGGCTTTCCGACTAAGTGCATCGGCAACCACATTCGCTTTACCTGGGTGGTAATGAATTTCAAGTTCGTAATCCTTGATCAATTCGAGCCATCTTCGCTGCCTCATATTCAGTTCCTTCTGTGTGAAGATGTACTTCAATCTTTTGTGGTCAGTGTAGAGATGTACTAGATTGCCTAGTAGATAATGTCTCCACATTTTCAATGCTAAGACCACTGCAGCTAGTTCAAGGTCGTGCGTCGGGTAATTCTGCTCATGACCCCTGAGTTGTCGGGATCCATACGCGACCACGCGTCCTTCTTGCATCAACACACAACCCAAACCAGTGCCGGATGCATCACAATAGACATCAAACGGCTTCGTAGTGTCTGGCTGGGCCAAAACTGGAGCTGTAGTGAGATACTTCACTAAAGTTTGAAAAGCTTGTTCGCATGAATTGCTCCAATCATACTTGGTGCTTTTCTTCAACAGCTCCGTCATAGGTTTAGCGACTTTGGAGAAGTTTGGAATGAATCTCCGGTAATAACCCGCTAAACCTAGGAAACTCCTCACTTCATGAACAGATGTTGGAGATTTCCAATTCAGCACTTGCTCGATTTTACTTGGGTCCACAGCGATGCCTTCCGCTGAAATAATATGCCCAAGAAACGGCACTTTGCTGATCCAAAACTCACATTTACTGAACTTTGCATATAGCTTCTGATCTCTCAAGCGTTGGAGTACAATACGCAAATGTTCAGCGTGTTCTTCTTCTGACTCTGAATAGACCAAAATGTCGTCGATGAAAACCACGACGAACTTGTCTAACTCCGGCATGAACACAGAGTTCATGAGATACATAAAGTGAGCCGGAGCATTGGTCAACCCAAAGGACATGACAAGATATTCATAAAGACCATATCTTGTTGAGAACGCCGTCTTAGGTACATCTTCTGCCCGGATCTTTATCTGGTGATACCCGGACCGAAGATCCATCTTGGAAAATACCTTAGCACCCACTAGTTGATCGAACAAAATGTCAATGCGCGGTAGTGGATACTTATTCTTGATAGTGACAGCATTCAGTGGACAATAATCTACGCATAGTCTCAAAGTCTCGTCCTTCGTCTTCACGAAGAGTGCGGAACAGTCCCAAGGTGATGAACTTGGGCGTATAAAACCTTTGTCCATGAGGTCATTAAGCTGTTCCTTCAATTCTGCTAGCTCCTTCGGTGCCATTTTATATGGTCGCCGAGAAATAGGTGTTGTTCCCGGTGCTAGTTCAATCTTGAACTCTACATCACGTTCGGGCGGCATGCCCGGCAAGTCTTCGGGAAACACATCTGGATATTCACATACCACTGGAATATCCTCAAGCTTAGGAGCTTCAATCTGATGCACTGCTGCAACACGTTGTGATGGATTCACAAGATTCAATATGTTGCAACCATGTATTGGGGAATTCAGTTGGACAGTCCGCGAGCTGATGTCAAAGATAGCTCCATAATGTGTCAACCATGACATCCCCAAGATAATATCAATCCTTTGGCCTTTGAGTATGATAAGGCTCGCAGGATAGATATTTCCACCCAAACATAACGGTGCCCGAGAGACCATCTCATCTGTTGATATCTTGCCTCCGGGTGAGCTGATATGAAATGGATGCTTAACTGTGCTAAATGGAATATTATTCTTGAGCACATAGTCTCTGCTAATAAAATTGTGGGTGGCCCCGGAATCAAATAACACGAAAATGGGCTGTTCATGTAAAGTGAACATGCCCGCCAAAACTGGTTCGCCTTTAGCAATATCTTCAATAGCAGTGTAATTAACCCTGCCAGCTTTTGAACGATTCTTCTGTGAAGGTTCGCGATGCTGATCTGAGCATGGACGAGGCAACACACGAGTGTGACTCTGCTCAGCTCCACGATGGTTTCGTGTTGTAGAAATCTTCAGCTCTCTACTAACACGAGGTGGAGATAACTCGTGCGTAGCTGGTTACGGTAGGGTTGCACGAATAATTTCTGTCCGCTGCTGTTGAGGTGGAGGCTCATAAGTGATCAACTCCAGCCGTGGTTGTGAGAGTTGCACCACAGGCTGAATTTGTTGCCTAACTGGCGAGTAATACCGCACTCGATAGTTCGGACGAACCTCGATGTCACTGTCCGGCGGTATACTTCTTTTCAGTTCCGCTTCGCAACAAAGATGCATGTCTTCCTTAATGATAGCGGCATTTACCAACTCATTGTAAATACCGTTATTAAACAAGGTCACTTGTTCCTTAAGTTCGACATTCAAACCTCGGAAGAAATAATCGCACTTCAACGCTTCCGAGTCAACCATATGAGTTGCGTATTGCATCAAGTCTTCAAACTCTTTGAAGTACTCGTACGCACTCCTTTCGCCTTGCTTTAACTCCAGAAAGTCTTGATACTTTGTTCGTAGAATTCCCGAACAAACGTGACGTGACCGGAAAACATCCCGGAATTCATCCCATGTCACGCGATGACCTTCACGAAGAGTAGCGATGTACTCCACCCACCAAGCTCCAGCAGCTCCGTGGAGTTGTTGAGCGGCAAATAGAGTCTTCTGATATTCATCGCACTCAAGCGTATCGAACTTGGCTTCAATACATTGGAGCCAATGAGCCGACTCCAACGGTTCTTTCGCTTCCGAGAAAACCGGTGGTTGTCTTGCTAAGAAATCCAGATAAGTACTTGGCGGGGGATTTTGCTGTAGTGTCTCCTGTCGTATGCTTTGTCGCACCAACAGATCCAGAGACTCAGCCATCTTTGCCAAGATCCCCGCCAATCCGGTTGATGATGTCGGCACTTCTTGTCGTGGCGAATTACTTTCGCCGTGACTCAAGTCACCAACCTCACTCCTGGAATGAGCACGATCCATGCTGCAAGAGTGAGCAATTTACGGCTAAAATTCAAAGTTTAAACTCAACTTGAATTGAAAACATAACCGTAAAAGCATCACATCAATAATGCAGCACACATAATCTAACCAGGGTTTCAACAATTCTGAAATCTATCAAACGTGAGCAAGTTTGTCCAAACCCTTAATTCCAACAGTAGGACAAACTGAAAATTAACTCAAGAACATGTTATGGAGCTTAGAGAAGTCTGAAACATCCCTGTCCACAACAAGTCTTAAGTTACATAGGCAATAAGCACTACTCTGTTCCGAATGACCAATTGGTCTTAACCCCAGAATTTGAATATGAAAATGGCAATTTCATGTCTCAAGTTGAATATTAAAGTTATAGTTAACTTCAATATATTTCCAACGAGTATTCATTTGCCTTCATATAAGTTCTGGATCAAAAGTTGTGATATTTCAAAGTTAACAGAAATTTGGAACAATTTTGACAGCACCTCCTTTGAAAGTGGCTGTTTTGTCCGCAAGATTTCATAAAATTAAACTCCAATTCTGGAGAAACTTTGAACTACGAAGTCATAGCATATATCACAAGCTTTCCAACGGTGTATTACTTGACCCTTAGAAGATTTTCTACAAAAGGTTATGGTCGAAATACAAAAATTTCCAGAGAGCAAATTGGTGTCTGCCCTATTTTTGGACAGTTCACACTCATCTGAGAATTTGATCCATTTGGAGGGTGATTCTAATCTGGAGTTCTACTGAAGAGTTGTAGAACACTTGAATAGCTTTCCAGAAATGTATCCCTAACCTCCATTGGTTCAACCAAACAAAAGTTATGTCCTGTTCAACTTCAGCAAAATTTCTTTGCTGAAAACAGGGGAGGTTATTCCTAAGTCTTTGTGAATAAATCTATACTCCCAATTGACTCTTAGTTCAATATAGGAGTTCATTAACCCTTAATGAAATCCTAGACTCCAAATTTCCTCATTTTCTTTTCAAACCTTCATTTTCTTGCAGTTCAAAACACATCACGGTACTACGTTGCCTCACCAAATTAAAATCCTAACCGGCTTTATACCGGCTTATACGTCTCAAGTGGTGGCACTAAAACGATCACTCACAAACATTTTCTACACGACATGTTCTAACGTGGTTAAGGTACCTGCAGAAAATCACTCAATAATGATGCACACATTGGTTTATCATTTCAGGCAGGTCCATATCATAGTAAAAACATACGCCCCGTATCATTGCCATACGGGCCGTCCTTGAGTCAAGCCACGTCTCAAGGTACATGATCGGGTTATTCACCACCCGACGGGGGCTCCACACCTTTGCACTAAAGCACACCGGTGGAACAGCGCTTTCGTAATCCTCATAGGACATGAAGAGTCCTAGAGAAATTACTTCGTGTTACAAACCACACGATGGGGTCTCCTCCTCTTGCCCCTGGGTTTGCGCACTGGAGGCTAGTGCCATTCATATGTCTCTAAGACATGAAGAGTCTTAGAAAACATATTCACTTCCCGTCCATTGCTGAACGGGACATCCCACACTACTTTCCTCGTATGGGAGAGCTAACCGAAATTGATCCGCTTTCAGTGGCGTTCCTTACCATTCTACCCTCCACGTAGGTGCGTCGTTACAGAATTGAAATACTGAATGATAACACACTGTTAGCTTGCCACCTTAAGTAACTATGCTAATAATACTCCTTATGTGGGCATACTATACGTTCCTCACTCGTATGTAAAAGTCCAAGAAAAGGGACTTGTAAAAACTTTTCTTCACCTCACAACACCACAGTTTTTATTGTGGACACCATAGGATATGTTGTGAAGAGCAAGTAACCTCCATCAAAAGAATGATTAGAGGGGAAAGCCTTCACTTTCACAATGTAGGGTTTCTACACATGAGCATGAGAGGTGGAGCTCACCCCTAGGATTTAAAAAGTCTTGGGAAGGTTCAGTCCAAAGCTCATGCAAATTCAACAATTTTTGAAGCACTTTTGGGTTATTTCAAAAAGAGGCCAATTTGAATGTAAATTCAAATTGCAGCAACTTTCATCATCCAAATTCAAAAGTTAGCTCCATATCTATACTCAGCACATTTTTCTGAGTAAGCTCACCAATTTTCATCCCCATTGGAGCTCATCTTGTCAAGAGCTAAATTTGCAAGAATTCAAAACTGAATTTGAATTTCAGTTTAAATATGAAGCACATTTAACCAAACAAAGTTTGAATTTGAGAATTCAAATTCAAACAAAGACTTGGGAGCTAAGTCTCACCTTAAATTGTGAGTAGCTGGTGGGATAATTAACAAAAACAGAAAAGAAATATTAGGGAAAAAGAAGAAAGGGGGAGGCCCACAGGTCAGTGGCACACATGAGGGGCAGTCGGTTGCTGCAGCCGACCCCGACTTCGCGCGCAAGCCAGGGAACGGCGGCGAGCCACCGAGGCAGCAATCGGCCACCTCACGGTGCCAAACCGCGGCTTAAAGGCCAGCGCACAGCCCACGCCGCCTTCCTCCTGCTTTCCAAACGAGAACCCCCCCTACCGAGCTCCTTCCTCGTTTCCGCGCGAGCACAGAAACGCCGCCCTCTCTGATCGCCGGCGTCCGGCCAGCACAGGCGCGCTCGTGCCCGACGAGCCACACAAGAAAGGACCGCCTTAAGGTGCTGATTCTTCTAGTCCCTACCGTTCTTCATTTCATGGGCTGTCGAGGGAGTATTTCGCCGGGAAAGCTTCGGGTGTCTTGAGACCGAGCTCCCACAAAATCCCAAAATTCGTGGGGGTTAGCTCATCACCCGGCAAACCGAGTCATGCACACGCTCTATACACGGCCACGACCACCTAGGATCGAAAACCAGTAAAAACCGTGGGCTAGGTTTACGGTTCTTTGAAGTTTTCTGAAGCACAGCCGATATCCGGCCTAGGTCGCCGGTGAGGTCGTAGTTACCGCCGTTTTCACGGGGATCGGTGTCCATGTCCGTGACCAGCAGGTGTCAGCGGAGCTCCCTGAGCAAACCGCATCGAAAAAGGTGCGTGGGATGCCGAGTTGGACGTCGCCGGTGAGCTCCCGGCCGCTGTTGCCGTCGGGAGCACTGTTCCGGTGGTTGCCAAATTCTGGGGAGGGCACCACCGTGTTCCTCAGGCCGAGATAGGCACTGGCAGCGAGATTCAGCAAGCTCCGAGGACCGGAACCCGTCTCCGGCGAGAGCTCCGGCGAGCTTGGCGGCGGGGTCGCGCGGGTGGCCGGAGGAGGACGAAGGGGTAGGCCCCACGCGTCAGCGGCTGGAGATAAATGGGTGGGATTCTCTGTGGTCCGGGATCCAGTGCGGCCGCGCGGGAAGTAGTCTGTGGCCCCGTGTGGCTCGGCTCCAGCGGTCGACACGTGTACGTGGACCCACCCGCAGGATTTAAACATTTCTGGAATTTCCAGTTTTAGTGCAAACTTTAGAACCCCATAACTTTTGCTAGGAAGCTCCAAATTTAGTGATTCAAATTGGGTTGGATTCATCTTGCCTAGCTCTGTCCAGATATACAACCCAATTTGTATGAAAACCATTAATTAAGTCTGGAAAATTCTTTAAAGCTTTTCAGTAAAAGCATTTTAGAGGGAATTTGGTCCATCCAAAAATACCCAAATTTTGCCAGAATGTTCTTTAGGACATTAGTAAACCCCTGTAAAAGTTTCAGACCATTTGGAGTTGATTTGGTCAGAGCAATTCAAATTGGAAGGTGCTGTGTTCATTTGAATCCAGAAACATTTTCAGAGAATTTCCAAAACTTGGAAATTCAGTTCTGGGCAAATCTTAACCCCAAAAATGTTAGGAGAATTCATGCAAACTCTATGAGCTATAATTGAAATTGTAGTTCATTAAGTTGAGCATGAACAGGGGTATTACCTCAGAATAAATTCTTCCTTGCTCATTTGCCAAGAGAATTATTCTGAGCAAACCACTCCATGAAAAGTGCTAATGTTTGGTCCAGAGAGTTTTCTGGTGACAAGGAACTCACACAAAAATTCTCAGCTCTATTGGAGCTCTAGATCACCCCTGTCCTGTTTAACCAATTAACGGATTAATATGGAAAACGGGGAAAACCACTTAGCATTTAACCATGTGATTAAGTCCAAGCCAAACCACCAACACCAGTTCATATTTAAATTCTTAAACAAAGTTCCAGGTGTTAGAGGCTGGTTATTATAACTAATAGTAGAAGTCTTACTCTAAAACTCACATTTGCATCTAAATTAACATGTAGTATTTCATTAACGTGTAGCCGTTAAAGAAGAGACTCCGGAAGTGCTGGATTTCCTTCTTCCGGACGAAGAACTAACTCCTGACCAGCAGCAACAAGGCAAGCCCCGGTTTGCATTAACCCTTTTATAAGTCTTACTTTGTTTACATGTGTCATATGAAGTATGTATGTGCATTAGGTATATGATGAATGAAACCTCACTTGCATAACCAAAGGTTCCTAAAAGAGTGAGGGTAGTGTCAAGGACCTCGAGTAGACAGGCTATGCTTAATGAGTCATAGGACTTCGGTACAAGTCGAGTAGTTGGAATCTACTCGCGAGATAGGCATTGGGACATACGGGTTCGGTTGAGTGATGTGAGATCACTATAGTAATGAAAATGAGACTAGGCAGGGGCTAGGGCGCAGCAAGAGGAAGTCTTGTGTGCGCAGCCCTGCCTGTGTCGATTGAGGACCGATCCGTGTGCGGCCCTGCTGAACAAGTATTGAACGTACCGAAGGCATATCAGATATATGGGCCCCGATAAACCGATGTAGCCTAAACCTCCGGGCGTCGAGGCATAGCACACCGATTTATAGGTGTAGGTTGAGGGCAGCAAGGTGGAAATCTGCCAACGGGCATAGAGAGATGCTCCGTGTGGGGAACCTCCTGCTCGTTTCGGTGCGACCGGTTCGACGTTTGGGCTGTTGGGTGAAAGGTTGTCCCATACGACATCGAGTGAGCGTGCTGTGCAGCTCCACGGGTGGGCGTACGTGACGTGCTCTTTGGGTTTCCCTGCAGGTGTATATCGAGTCGATTCGCCGTCCCTCGCGGTGACGAGTACCGCTTGTTCACTGCGTCGTAACGTAGACTAATGGATGAAATATGTTGATTCAATGATGCTGATTGATATAATTGTATTGCTACATGTGTGCCACCAAATACTGCTTACTAAATTTCAGATTTCATGAACTGTTAACTTGTTGCTAAAAGATGAACTAAGGATGAACTTGTAGGCGTGTCCTTTTGCTGAAATGTTACTATCCTATGAACATTGTACCTCTCATGTAGAGTTTCATTCTTAGGTGAGTCGGTTAAGCCTTGCTGAGCCTTTGTGCTCACGGTTGCTGCTTAAGTGTTTTTCAGGTGAGGAGCCACCCACGGACTCGGAGTACGAGTCCACCGGCGAGGGTTACCCTCCGTCGGGGACCACGGCTGAGTGGGAGCCGTACACGCCGCGCTGAGCTGAGGAGTGCAGCTAGTGTGGGTTGCCATAGGGCTGGGCAACCAACTTTTGCTAAATAGGCGGGCGTGAGTTCTATAGTGTAGACTTCCGCTGTGTAATATAAACAGTAGTTGTAACTGAAATTTGTACCTGTTTGTACAGTTCCAGTTGTTTTTCCCATGTAATATATTATGTTCTTATGACGTGTGCTGTCGGGTGTCGCATCGCGTGGCACCACCCTCTGCGATCCTGGATGAGCGGATTCCGGTCCGCCACATCGTATACTCCTAAGTTTTCAAAAATAGACCCTTTTCATGCGTGCTATTCCCAATGCGGCTCTGATACCACGTCTGTGAGAGCCCGGCCCGGGAATCGCAGTGGGTGGTGCCGTGCGATGCGGCACCCAACAGCATGCACGAAAAGACGATAAGAACATAACGGAGCCATTTTGTTACTCAAGATAATTTCTTTTACAACAAAATGTACACACGCAGCGGAAATTTAAATTTGCTGGACAAACTACTCACTCTCGACCCTAACTACGCCGAAGAGAAGTCGTTCAGCCCGTGAACGCTTCCTACTAGCTTCACCAAAGAAAGGCAGCGGCTAGGTCTCCGATGAGTTGAACGAACCGTGAGGTTCGTCGTCTCACCGACCAACCCTCTTCATAGCAGGCATCCTGCTACCTGCAAAAACAACTCGGAAGCAACCGTGAGCACTAAGGCTCAACAAGACTTACCCGTCAATCCTAAACATGCAACTCTACATGCAGGGGTAGTAAGACAGTAGGCATAGGAATTTGCAAAATGCAGCTTGACTAAACTTGATCCTTATATTCAGATTCTTTTAGCCTTCATTTTAGTGGTCCTCACGCCTCACAACATCGGAAGTCCACAATCAAATAAGAAACGCTTATCCCGATGTTGCTAGCCTAAGGTGGAAATGAAATTTAGTTGGCTCTATATCTACTTCAGTCAAGGTTCCAATACAGTGATTAATTCACAAACAACAAGTTAAGACACTTAGTTCATCTTCTTACTAAGTCACGGCGCAGTGTGCAAGTATGCTCAATCCTCTTCCGCGAGCGACGGTGATTCGAATCAATAACAACCCGGAATACACGACACATACACCCGCCTCGAAAGACTCTCTCAAGAGCTCATTCTTACGTTGTATGCAGCAACCTTTCACACGACACCCCGACATAGAAAAGCGCTTCGCGCCGAGCAGGATGGTCCTCTACGCGGACACGTCGAAGTTGCCCGCTAAAGGATTTACACCTCCCGCCTTCTCAACGCCATTCCCACGCGAAGGATGAGTTTCTATATCACGGTCCATCGTGTTACATCAGCTTCATGGGTCCCATACCCCACTATATATCCGGTACAGCTCGATCTTGTCCAGCAGGGCCGCATACATACGGTCCTTAACCGACACGGACGGGGCTACAACCAACCTCCACATTTGCCTTACCATCCCGGTCCAGGCCAAATGTGGTCTCAAGCATTGTCACACCCATCGCAGGTCGAGACCAACCTTGAGCGCTCCATTCTACAGGAACATCCCCGTCCCCATCTCATATTCATGAGGGTGCTCTTATCATTTATCTCTCGCGAGTAACTCCATTACTCGAACTTTCTCGCGAGTAGCTTTTTACTACTCGACTTCTACCGAGCTAGCTACAACATTAGCCTAGCATCTACAATGAGGCAAAGCCTACACTAAACCTTCTAATGAGGGATGTAATAGGCATGCAAGTGGGTTTCAATCACCTTAACTCTAATGCAAACATTCACCCTAGACATAAGTGATACAAAAAAAAACTTTATAAAAGGTACTTAAGTGCAAACCGGGGCTTGCCTTGCTCAACGGTTTTGTTAGAAGCTAGGAGTTAGTCTTCCTCCGGAAAATCCGCCAAACTCGTAACGAGATGGAGATCCTCGCTGCAGAGTCGAGTCCTCGTCGAACGGCGACGTCACGTGCTATTAAGATGATTTATGCACATGTATTCAAAATCAATTTAGAAAATGATTCAAATCTGTTGTACAGTTAACTCACACATAAGAGAGGTAAACAACAGCAAGGTTTCTGTTGTTGGATCTAAACCTTAGAGAAGATGAAAGCTAGGGTGAAAAGGAGATACTAACAATCACTATGTGATTAAGTCCATTATATGAACACTTAAACCTAAAAGATGGTAGCTCAAGTTCCAGAGGTCCAATGAAGCTGAGAATTTAACCACAGCCTCTATGGAAGATATTTAGGCAGTGTGCAAAGATTTAGCTCATGAAATGGCTCAAGGTGATCACAATAATTCCTTACGTGATTTTCACTAATCTGCCTTTACCCCCTAGGTATTAAGCTTTCCTATGCTGCAAAGTAGATTTTTTGTGAAGTACAAAATGTCCTGAGTCCATAGGAATTGGTTTTATCATTTTTGGAGTTTCCTACATGGAGATATGGATTTTTCAAAGAATGGGGAAAAGCTGAAATTGTCTCTGTTCATTTTCCCATTTTTCAGAGACATAAGGAATGAACACATCATTTGACCAATCAAATGAGGTCCAATGCCCCTGAAATTTTTACTGAAGTTCAAGGAATTTTGGGAAAATGTCCTGTCCAAATTTGGGAATTTTCCAATAAACAGAACTCCTGTAAAAATTCAGACAAAATTTTTATTAAATGAATCAATGAGCCAAATTCAGGGATTTTCATAAACATTGGTCTGCACCACTGGATAGTACTCTTTGAGAGGAATCCAACAAAATTTATTTCACAATTTTTGGACATTCCTACACAAAGTTATGGCTCTCCAAAGTTTGAACTAGAGTGGGAAAATCTGGAAAATGTTTAAATGCTGACAGTGGGTCCCACCTGTCATCCCTAACCTCCAGACTCACGCCAAACACACCAGTGGCGGCCCCCTCCGGTGAGGTCGCCGGAAAACCAGTTCCCAGCCACCTCCAGACCCCCTGCTGGCCGCCCCCCCATATTTCCCCACGCTGAACACGTTGGTGAGGTCACCGGCGGCTGAACTCGCCGGAAAACAGGGCGCACCGGCCACAGCAAACCCTAGGGCTACGGCGAGGTCTTGCACGGTGAATTCTCCACCAAATGGTCGGTTCTTGGGCTCTACAGCACCAGAGGATCATGTAGACGACCGGCATGAGGTCTAAACCAGCTGGAGATGACTCTAAACCTATCGGCACCGTGCACCCGATAGGGTCCAGCGACATACCCCCTAAAAGAGCTCGGATTGCTCACTCTACACTCAATTTCTTGGTCTAAAATCGATGGAGGAGGTGTGCTAGGCAGTTAAAATCCTGTGTGTGATGTTTGAGACCCAACAAACACGATTTGAGGACGAATTTTACAATTCCTTACCTCAAGGTCCGTTTCTGCCGCCAGGGAGGAAAACTTAAAATTCTCCCTCTGTGATCAATGGCTAGGGCTGATCTTTGGAGGTGAGAAACTAGACTTGTTGGTGCACAGATGGGGTGGCTTGCTTGGGCGTGATCCCTTCTGGTTTGTGCTGTCCACGGCGTCCAGTTCCAGCTTCTTCAGTTTCAGTTCGGGACAGTGGAAGCTTTGCCGTTTCTAGGCGCCAGCAAGCATGGAACAGCAGGGGAAGGGTGCTAGCCGGCCAGAGCACTCATGGGCGAAGGTCTTTGCTGTGGGAAGCTGGGGCAACGATTGCTTGGTTTGCTCTGTCGATCAGAGAAAGCAGAGAGCGGCTGGTTCTGTCTGCTCAGGAGAAAAGCCCACGGGAGCAGAACACTGAGGCTGAGATCGAGCTAGGAGAGGCAAATTAGCCTTGTGGCACTCGCTGGGGATCAGGATGAGGGGAAGTCGAGCAAGCAGGAGCTGGCTTAGTCCACGGGAGAAGACTTCGGGTTGAAGTCTACTGACATGTGGGCCCCATGTTCCCCCTCTTATCCTCCGGTTCTGGATAAAATAGCAAACGAGCTCCGAATTGGATCAAACTTGGAGGATTGGTCAAAAGAATTATTAGGAACTCAAATCTGAAATCAGATTTTGAAATTGAGTTTGTTTGGTTCAAAATTCAAATTCAAGTTTGAATTTGAATGTGCCCTCATTTAATTCTCAGAATAAATAGTATATGAAACCAAAAAATTCTCCAAATTTGAAACTTAGGCTCTTGAATACATGAGAGATGCATCTATGATCTCACATATAGCCCTTTGGACAATCTGAATAGAAATCCTTTCAAAAGATTCAAATTGCGTTTAAATTCCCTCCACTCTACTCATAGAGGAGGTGCACATGAGTTAGAGTTTTAGGAGTGTAATTATTTCCCCTAGGTTAACATGTGTTGAGCACGGGCTAGAGAAATTTTTTAACTTCCTCACATGTCCATTTATGTGTTCATCATTTCATGTGACACAATTATAGTTTTTGTTGCCTTAACTTTGTTTTATGAGCTGACATCAAACTTTACAAAAGTTAGGGATGTTACACAAGTCGGCCTGTGTGGTGACTTGAAGAGGGAAAGGGTTGGGAACCCGGCTCTGTGTGAGCTTCCTCAACGAGGACGTAGATCTCTTGGTGAGATCGAACCTCGGTAAAAATTTGTGTCTTTTGTCTCTCATTTATTTTACATTTTGATACATTAGATCACTAGTATGCTAGTCATTATTTGAGTTACTTATAAGTTTGCACGTGCATCCATACAATAAATTATTTTATAAAAACTGTTGTTCTCATTCCGCTGCTGAAAGATTAAATTTTTGAAACACACTTAATTAACTCACGTAATTCAGCACACCGGACTAGTCCGCCCACACAACCGGACTAGTCCGGTCAATCAAGTTTCTGATAATTTTATTAAGTGTGCAGGAATCTTTTAAAGGCCTATTCACCCCCCTCTAGGCCACATTCACATCCTCCGTTGCCGGGTGGACTAAAAGAACCTCCATTATGCCAGTGGCTACGAACCACATTCACACTTCCCAGGTGTGTAGCCAGGAGATCACTACGAAGCCTTTACAAAGGGATTCCCGACGAGCGTGGGCCCACTGAGGTTTCACCCCTAACAGCATAAAAGAGTCTCCAACCCCGCTGCAGTGGCCCCCTCTTGAGCCTTGCGGTTTATATGGTAGTCCAGCTGACACCTATTCCCCGCACCATCCAACACACCCATACTACGCCAGGGATACACCTAATTAATTGGCCAAGCTGCCCCATCTCAGCATGTGGTTGGCACGGTAAAGACAGGTTACATGCTCCATGAACCGGTCCTTAGGATCCAGGCAAGTACTAAACACAAACCCGAGTCTCGTGCACCCAGCACCAACCAAATCATTCAACTTGCCTTGATCCCTACCTCTACATAACTCATAACATCTCATTCAAGAGTACGGTAAATAAACTGATGATCTCATATCCCAATTATCCCATTCTAAGCATGGCTAAGCATAAGCATGTAAATGAATGATATGATAAAATAAATCCCAATCCCAAGCTACAAGGAAACAAGATACTGCAATTGTAGGGAAACTTCCTAGCATGGGTTTCATATTTCAATTGACAATGCAAATAATTCTATCTACATATCCTAGCATAGGATTAAAGTGGTCAAGGACACTTGCCTTCTTCCTGCTGCTCTGGGAATGGAAAGTCTTGTTCTTGGAAGGGAAAAACTTGCTCTGGAGTAGGTTCTACTCATACCATCACACATAGCAAAGAAAACAACAATCCATAAGACATAGTTCACACTTCCACTTCATACAAACCACACATTCACATTTATGAAAACCATTCACATTTCTATGTGTTGTGGTTACTCTTTGTGTGTTGATTTTGGGCTTACATGCACTTTTAAACATGTGCATATGATTTCTACTTTTGTATTCATATTTATGTTTGCATACTATATATGAATTTCCAATTTAAATAAATTCCTTATATTCAATTGATACACATTTTAGCTACCAAGTATGCATGGAAGGTGTTTTCCTACTCCAAATGTGTTTTCAGACCTTCTACCAAATCCTAAACTGAAATCTTTGGATTTTGGAGATTTCATTTATTATTTTCTAGTTATGTATACCTATTTTCCTATATTTTAAGATTTACTTTCTAGTTATGAAAACAATAAGACACATCATCTAAACAGAATAGGTTCTAACCTAAAATATTAAATAATATATTTCTGAACTTCTCCTCTGATGTGAACTATTTTACATTTATTTTACCAATTTTCAGAATTATTTCCTAGCCTAAAAATGTGTTTCTATATCTAATAAACATGAACATACCCAAACAGATTTCATTTCAGCCTAAAATTTATTTTTAGCTCATTCTAAAGCTTCCCAATTGTTAGTAGAGTTTAAGCTTGAATTTACAATGTGTGTGCCTCACCCTTTTTAAATTTAAATCTTAATTACATAGTCAAATTCCTATTTTTAATATTATATAAGATTAAAAAGGCAAACTTACCCCATCAAAAGGTCTATTATATTATTTTATAAATTTCCAGGGGTCTTAACTACACATAACAGAGGGTTATTGCTAATTTGTATTTAGTTCAGGGGGCTAAAACTGATTTTTAATTGAATTTACATGAATTTCTGAAGTTCCAGGGGCTAGATCAGAAGTTTCTGGGGCTAGCTCGTATTTTCCGAGAACCCCAGGGGGTAGCGCGTAAGAATCCCGGCCTTTATAATGCGGGGCTGACGTGGACCGTCCGATTTAAAACAGACGGCTGAGATTATAACGCCGAACCGGTACGCGGGGATTTAAATTCTACCGTGCGATTTAAAATAGACGGCGCACAAGCGGCCACGTCGCTCTGATCGAGCGCGGGCGGCTTCGGATCTTCGTCAATTCTTCCTAAAACTGGGATTTCATAGCTTAGATCGGTGGAGGGGAGGTCGGGGATCTCACCTCGGGGGTTTTCTTGAGCTCGGAGGTCCTGGAAAGCGGTCGGCGACGAGGTCCGAGGTGAATTCACGGCGAGGCTCGTCGGCGCTGTGTTTGAAGCGCAAACCACCGAGTTTTCTGCACCTGCGTGATTCCCCGGAGGCGGTGGATCAAGATCAGCGCGTTAGATCAGAAATCCCGAGCGAAGATCGAGCGAAATTGGCCGGAGAAACTCGGGTTCTCACCGGAAGGAAAAACGGCTGATCGTGGGTGAAAATCGGGAAGATGTCGATGTTTATATAGCCGGGGAAGGGCGGCGTTCGGTTGTGATCGAGTTTGCGTCGTCCAGAACCGAAATTCGGCTGGGATACGGGATTATCCGGGGCGGTTTTGATTCGGAGGAGAGAAGAGTCCCGGCCGGCCTAGCGCGGGCGCGAGAAGGAAGAAGGATGGCGGGCCCCACACGTCAGCGAGAAAGGGAACGGGGCGCGCGGCTGCGGGCTGGCGCGGGGTGGGGTGGGCCGGCTGGTGGGTTTCGGCCCACTGGCCGGTTTTTTCTGTTTTTCTTTTTCCATTTCTTTTCTGGTTTGAATTTGAATTTGAATTCCAACTAAATTTGAATTTCTGCAGCCCATGCAATACGTCCAAAAAATTTTAAATTCCCCTCTTAACAGGATTTTGGGGTGTTACAGCTCTACCCCCCTTAAAAGAAATCTCGTCCTCGAGATTGGTGGTTCTAGGAAAACAATTCCGGAAACTGTGCCTTAAGCTCGTCTTCTCGCTCCCATGTGGCTTCCTCTTCCGAGTGATGCTTCCACTGCACCTTGCACATCCGGATTCTTTTATTTCTTGTGAGGCGTTCCATTGTCTCCAAAATCTTGGATGGTTGCTCAGCATAAGACAAATCCTCAGCTACGTGAACCTTGTTCATGGGTAACACCTCCTCAGGTGTTCTCAGACATTTCTTGAGCTAGGACACATGGAATACGTCATGCACATCCGATAGGCGAGCCGGTAATTCTAGTTGATACGCCACTTCGCCTTTCCTCTCCAGAACTTGAAAGGGTCCGATGTATCGAGGTGATAATTTCCCTTTCACCTTGAACCGACGAAGTCCTCGGATAGGGGACACCTTGAGATAGACATAGTCTCCCACGTTGAAAACGAGCTCTCTTCTCCGAACATTGGCATAGCTCTTTTGTCGTGTCTGTGCTATCCTCAAGTTGTTCCGAATTTCCCTCACTTTTGCCTCGGCTTCTTGTAGTACTTCGGGACCAAACACTTTACTTTCCCCCGTTTGGTTCCAAAATAGGGGAGTTCTGCACTTCCTCCCATACAAAGCTTCAAACGGCGACATCTTCATACTAGCCTGATAGCTGTTGTTATAGGAGAACTCCGCATACGGTAAGTTCTTGTCCCAACTCTGATTGTTTTTGAGTGCACACGCTCTCAGCATATCCTCAAGAATCTGATTGGTTCTTTACGTCTGCCCGTCAGTTTGGGGATGATAGGCAGAGCTAAAATTCAGATGGGTTCCCATGGTTTCATGCAACTTTTTCCTGAACCTTGAGGTGAACTGTGTCCCTCGATCCGACACTATCTTCTTGGGCACTCCATGGTAACACACGATCCTTGACATGTACAACTCCGCCAATTTGGATCCGCTGTAGCTTTCTATCACAGGGATGAAATGAGCTACCTTGGTTAGCTTGTCGACGATGACCCATATCGAATCATATCCTGATTGGGTCCTAGGCAGTCCCACTATGAAATCCATACCGATTTCTTCCCATTTCCATTCAGGCACTTTGAGTGGTTGCAATAATC
The DNA here is from genome assembly GCA_030760725.1 of Neostapfia colusana. Lineage (NCBI taxonomy): Eukaryota > Viridiplantae > Streptophyta > Magnoliopsida > Poales > Poaceae > Neostapfia > Neostapfia colusana. The sequence goes on along the minus strand of JASWHV010000005.1, from coordinate 28,124,636 downwards.
CCGCGGGTCATTGATGTTCTGCTTTCACCAACTGACATGTGTCACATAGGGCAACATGTTCCGCGACATCTCGCTTCATGCCATACCAACAATACCTGCTCTTGAGGTCCTGGTACATCTTCGTACTCCCAGGATGAATGGAATAGTCGGAATCGTGAGCCTCCTTCAAAATCAATTCGCGGATCTCCTTCACTTCAGGCACACAGATTCTTTTCCCGTGTCACACCATACCTTGTTCATCCTCTCTGATCCCAGGGGCTTTATTATCCTTGATGAGTTCTCTGATTTCTTGTATCTTCTCATCAGTCTTTTGACCGTTGCGTATATCTTGCTCTAATGTGGAGTCCACTTCCATGGCAATGGCCTCACCACTATTCACTAGACATAGATTGAGTTTTATAACATCTTCCTTCAATTCTGCAGGCATGTCCTTCAAGCTCAACCTATTGACCTGCACCTTCCGACTTAAAGCATCTGCCACGACGTTCGCTTTCCCAGGATGATAGTTGATGCCCACATCAAAGTCGTTGATTAGCTCTAACCATCTCCTTTGTCTGAGGTTGAGATCTGGCTGTGTGAAAATGTACTTTAAGCTCTTATGATCCGTATATATCTCTGTCCTCTTCCCCATCAAGTAATGCCACCAAATCTTCAACGCGTGTACCACTGCGGCTAGCTCTAGGTCATGTGTAGGATATTTCTTCTCGTGTTTTCGGAGCTGCCGGGACGCGTAGGCCACGACATGCCCCTCTTGCATGAGAACACATCCCATCCCGTGTCCAGATGCATCGCAGTACACTGAAAAATTCTTCTGCATATCTGGCATAACTAGCACTGGGGCTGTTGTCAATCTCTTTTTCATGTCTTGAAAACTCGTCTCGCACTGTGGTGTCCATGTGAATGTGATTCCCTTCTCCAACAATTTGGTGAGGGGTCTCGAAATCTTGGAGAAACCCTCGATAAATCGTCGATAATACGCAGCCAATCCTAAGAAGCTTCGAACTTCCCCGACATTTTCAGGGGTCTTCCACTTCTGTACATCCTCGATCTTGGCAGGACCTACGGAGATTCCTCCCTCTGAGATTATATGTCCTAAGAAGGGAACTCTCTTTAGCCAAAACTCGCACTTGCTCAATTTGGCATATAGTTGGTGTTCTCTCAGCTTTTGCAACACCAACCTTAGATGTTTCTCATGTTCTTCTTCATCTTTGGAGAAGACGAGAATGTCATCAATGAAAACCACCACAAATTTGTCCAGATATTCCATGAATACCTTGTTCATGAGATACATGAAGTATGTCGGGGCATTAGTTAGCCCGAAAGGCATGACGGTGTATTCATACAGTACGTACCAAGATACGAAAGTTGTCTTGGTAATATCTGTTTCCCTTATCTTAAGTTGGTGGTATCCCGATCTGAGATCAACTTTTATAGAACACACAAGCTCCCCTCAACTGATCAAATAAGTCTTCAATGCGGGGTAATGGGGACTTGTTCTGAGGGTTTCACGTAGATTTTTGGGAGTCACGTCTCACGCGAAAATAAATGCACTTTTAATTCATAGGGGTTCACACATCAAAGCAAAACAACCTGAAGACGAGGTTGTGGACAAATGCCCACAACTCACGTCACACACCAAACATTAACACACCATTAACTAAGGTATTGACTCGCCTACTTGATAACCTGCTGAACTATGGGAAAGGACGCTACACGACTCGTATCACTGAGCTGGCTCCTCGGGATCTTCCTCATTATTGCGGCTGCCCTCTGACTCCGCTTTGGGTGGGGAAGCTGCTGGTGGGGAAGTGCGGTGACGCCTGCTCGCCCAGCAATCTGGGGAGTCAGGAGTCCATGTGTCATTCACGGTGACACACAGATCATTCCCATCTCCTCTTGCTCTCGACCTCAAGCTGGCTCGAAGCAACGCCTCAGTCTCCTTCAGGGTGTCACGAACATCCTGAAGCTCCTGCTGGCACTCCTGCAGTCGAGTGTTGAGCATAGCATCATCCTCCAAGCACATGTCCATGTGCTCATGGGAAGTCCCCTGCTGCACTGGCGGGTACTTGTACGCCGTCGTACCACTCTCACGCTGGAGGACATACATGTACTCAGTCCTGTCCAGGTGGCGACGGTAGATGTGACTCTGGCAGGTGATGGCCTCCCAGGTGACATCCTTCTCCGCATCAACCTGTGTCGCTCGACAAGCCGGAGAGCAGTGGTTCTTAAGCAGCTGATTTTCGTGGATAATCCTCATCTCTGAACTCCATTCTTCCCTCTTCTCACGGATGGTCCGGGTGGAGATATAGTGTATGATTAGCTTGTCCGTATTGCCGGCGGCTTGGAGCATGCGTCGAAGACGGCGCAACAAGCCTCCTACTGCCAATCCGTAGGAAAGGTACGTCACCGGACGACTCTCCTCTCTTTGGGCAAGGGCAACTACGGGAACTCTCCCTCATGTGGACTTGCGAGTGGTGCGAATCATGCGAACAATCTAAAACATAAAGCATTTAAACTTAAGTTAGATAAAATTTTAAACAAAAATCCTATTTGAATAAAAGTTGGGGTAAGATGAAGAAAGTGACCCCATTAAATAACACTTTTCAACCCACACCTTGTAAAATAGTTTTCAAGAAAATAGGGTCCTTAAATACGTCCATTTCTACCTAGGTCCACGTTCCTACGGGCAACCTTGGCTCTGATACCACTTCTGTCACAGCCGGTTTTTCCGAAGAACAACCAAGTGAATATCACATGTATGCCAGGATCATTTTCTCATACATGTGATGACAAATAGTGAAGCACCATTTATTACAAGCCAGGTGTCGAATATAAATAAGTCTTACATAGCATATGTCTTGATGGACAATAAAAAGTTCATAAAATAGCAGCGGAATAATTATTCTCGTGGGCTCTGTCACGGGCGTTGCCCGGGGGACTCCATGAACCTAGAAACCTCCTTCGGGTCCAACGTCTTGATCATTAAACACCACTTCATTATCTTGACCTGAGGAGCAATATAAACCAACAAATATGCAAGGTTGAGTACCGAGGGTACTCAGCAAGTGTGGGAAAGTTATGTCATGCATGGCTAGAACAAGAAGAGGTTGAACTCATAGTTAAAGCACTACACAATTATTGCCTACCACCTTAGCTTATTAAGCACCTACATTTCTACATAGGTGAAATGGTCACAATCTCCCATCCCATCATCATAATCAAATAACCATAACATCATTTCCAATGTTAAGATCCCCGCTTAACATCCACAACTTCCAAAGCCATCATCCTCTAATCATGAATAAGTCCAAGCCGCTCTTGACCGTGAGCGCGGCTGTCATGACAGTTTTGACTCTGCAGAGTTTGTACCACTGTACGCACATGTAGTGATTTCATCCCCCGTTGCCGGGTGGACTAAAAGAACCTCCATTATGCCAGTGGCTACGAACCACATTCACACTTCCCAGGTGTGTAGCCAGGAGATCACTACGAAGCCTTTGCAAAGGGACTCCCGACGAGCGTGGGCCCACTGATGTTTCACCCCTAACAGCATACGAGGCTCCAACCCCGCTGCAGTGGCCCCCTCTTGAGCCTTGCGGTTCATATGGTAGTCCAGCAGACACCTATTCCCCGCACCATCCAACACACCCATACTATGCCGGGGATACACATAATTAATTGGCCAAGCTGCCCCATCTCACCATGTGGTTGGCACGGTAAAGCCAGGTTACATGCTCCATGAACCGGTCCTTAGGATCCAGGCAAGTACTAAACACAAACCCGAGTCTCGTGCACCCAGCACCAACCAAATCATTCAACTTGCCTTGATCCCTACCTCTACATAACTCATAACATCTCATTCAAGAGTATGGTAAATAAACTGATGATCTCTTATCCCAATTATCCCATTCTAAGCATGGCTAAGCATGAGCATGTAAATGAATGATATGATAAAATAAATCCCAATCCCAAGCTACAAGGAAACAAGATACTGCAATTGTAGGGAAACTTCCTAGCATGGGTTTCATATTTCAATTGACAATGCAAATAATTCTATCTACATATCCTTGCATAGGATCAAAGTGGTCAAGGACACTTGCCTTCTTCCTGCTGCTCTGGGAATGGAAAGTCTTGTTCTTGGAAGGGAAAAACTTGCTCTGGAGTAGGTTCTACTCATACCATCACACATAGCAAAGAAAACAACAATCCATAAGACATAGTTCACACTTCCACTTCATACAAACCACACATTCACATTTATGAAAACCATTCACATTTCTATGTGTTGTGGTTACTCTTTGTGTGTTGATTTTGGGCTTACATGCACTTTTAAACATGTGCATATGATTTCTACTTTTGTATTTATATTTATGTTTGCATACTATATATGAATTTCCAATTTAAATAAATTCCTTATATTCAATTGATACACATTTTAGCTACCAAGTATGCATGGAAGGTGTTTTCCTACTCCAAATGTGTTTTCAGACCTTCTACCAAATCCTAAACTGAAATCTTTGGATTTTGGAGATTTCATTTATCATTTTCTAGTTATGTATACCTATTTTCCTATATTTTAAGATTTACTTTCTATACCTAGTTGTGAACTTTATTATGAAAATAATAAGACACATTATCTAAACAGAATAGGTTCTGACCTAAAATATTAAATAATATATTTTTGAACTTCTCCTCTGATGTTAACTATTTTACATTTATTTTACCAATTTTCAGAATTATTTCCTAGCCTAAAAATGTGTTTCTATATCTAATAAACATGAACATACCCAAACAGATTTCATTTCAGCCTAAAATTTATTTTTAGCTCATTCTAAAGCTTCTCAATTGTTAGTAGAGTTTAAGCTTGAATTTACAATGTGTGTGCCTCACCCATTTTAAATTTAAATCTTAATTACATAGTCAAATTCCTAGATTTAATATTATATAAGATTAAAAAGGCAAACTTACCCCATCAAAGGGTCTATTATATTATTTTATAAATTTCCAGGGGTCTTAACTACACATAACAGAGGGTTATTGCTAATTTTTATTTAATCCAGGGGGCTAAAACTGATTTTTAATTGAATTTACATGAATTTCTGAAGTTCCAGGGGCTAGATCAGAAGTTTCTGGGGCTAGCTCGTATTTTCCGAGAACCCCAGGGGGTAGCGCGTAAGAATCCCGGCCTTTATAATGCGGGGCTGACGTGGGCCGTCCGATTTAAAACAGATAGCTGAGATTATAACGCCGAACCGGTACGCGGGGATTTAAATTCTACCGTGCAATTTAAAATAGACGGCGCACAAGCGGCCACGTCGCTCTGATCGAGCGTGGGCGGCGCTGCCCGGCGGCGCGCGGCAGCGGAAGGCAGCGATCTGGCCGGAGAGCTTCGGATCTTCGTCAATTCTTTCTAAAACTGGGATTTCATAGCTTAGATCGGTGGAGGGGAGGTCGGGGATCTCACCTCGGGGGTTTTCTTGAGCTCGGAGGTCCTGGAAAGCGGTCGGCGACGAGGTCCGAGGTGAATTCACGGCGAGGCTCGTCGGCACTGTGTTTGAAGCGCAAACCATCGAGTTTTCTGCACCTGCGTGATTCCCAGGATGCGGTGGATCAAGATCAGCGCGTTAGATCAGAAATCCCGAGCGAAGATCGAGCGAAATTGGCCGGAGAAACTCGGGTTCTCACCGGAAGGAAAAACGGCTGATCATGGGTGAAAATCGGGAAGATGCCGATGTTTATATAGCCGGGGAAGGGCGGCGTTCGGTTGTGATCGAGTTTGCGTCGTCCAGAACCGAAACTCGGCTGGGATACTCGAGTATCCGGGGCGGTTTTGATTCGGAGGAGAGAAGAGTCCCGGCCGGCCGAGCGCGGGCGCGAGGAGGAAGAAGGATGGCGGGCCCCACACGTCAGTGAGAAAGGGAACGGGGCGCGCGGCTACGGGCTGGCGCGGGGTGGGGTGGGCCGGCTGGTGGGTTTCGGCCCACTGGCCGGTTTTTTTCGGTTTTTCTTTTTCTTTTTCCATTTCTTTTCTGGTTTGAATTTGAATTCCAACTAAATTTGAATTTCTGCAGCCCATGCAATACGTCCAAAAAATTTTAAATTCCCCTCTTAACAGGATTTTGGGGTGTTACACTGCCGCAAGGAAACTTGACGGTGAGGGAATACCTCACTAAATTCACCCAACTATCCCGTTATGCACCACGGGACATAGAGACTGATGAGCAGAAACAGGACTGCTTTGTGGAAGGACTTATAGCGGAAATGCAGTGTGCAATGTCCTCCAACGAGTACGAAAGCTTCCAAAAGATGGTGGACAGAGCATTTGTGGTGGAGAGGAAGCTGAAGGCCTTGGAAAATGAAAACAAGAGGAAGGCAGGATGGTCACAACAAGCCTCGGGTAGCAACACACGCCCACGTCTGATGCAGCAACCCGCAGGGCCGACGAGCCGTGCTGCGGTACCCTACTCAGCACCGAGAGGGTACAACCTGAACTTCAGGCCTCCGTCAGCACCAGCACAGCCACAACTTCAGTTTGTACAGCAGCCTCGCCCCACATATCAACCTCGACCAGCAGTACAAGGACCCCCAAACCAACCACAAGACAACAAAGGCTAGGCACCTAAGGTTGGGGTGCAATGCTTTAACTGTGGTGAAGTGGGGCACTACGCCCATAAGTGCCCAAAGAAGAAGCCCGTGCAGCCGCAACAGCAGAACGTGATGCGAGGACGGGTGAACCACGTGACCATGGAAGAAGTGCAAGAGGCACCCGACGTGGTAGTTGGTAAGTTTCCTGCCAATTTACACATTGCAACCCTGTTGTTCGATTCTGGTGCTACCCACTCGTTATTGCCCAAGGGTTTGTTAAGAAGCATGATCTAGCAACAACACAAATGAACCATATGCTAGCAGTAAACTCTCCAGGTGAAGAAATAAGGACAATACAAGTGTGTCCCAAGGTGAATCTAGACATTAATGGGGTAGTATTTACTGCCAACCTCATAGTGATAGATTCACAAGGGATAGGTATTATTTTGGGCATGGATTGGTTGACCAAACATAAAGGAATCATCCATTGTTCGACCAGAACGGTGGAACTAACTCACCCTAGTGGCACAAGAGTAAAGTTCATAACAATATAAGAGCCTAGGAGGGACATTAAATTAAATCAAGTTGAGGTGAAAGTGGAGGAGATCAGGATCATCAGCGAATATCCAGATGTTTTTCCGGAGGAGTTGCCAGGTATGCCCCCCGATCGAGAAGTGGAATTTGCGATTGAGCTATTGTCTGGAACAGCTCCGATATACAAGAGACCTTATCGGATGGACTTCAAGCAGCTGGAAGAACTCAGGGATCATTTAAGAGAATTGACAGGGAAGGGGTACATTCGTCCTAGTTCCTCACCATGGGGAGCTCCAGTGATATTTGTGACCAAGAAGGACGGAACCCAAAGGTTATGCGTAGACTACCGTGCCTTGAATGAAGTAACCATCAAGAACAAGTACCCATTACCCCGCATTGAAGACTTGTTTGATCAGTTGGGGGGAGCTTGCGTGTTCTCGAAAATTGATCTCAGGTCGGGATACCACCAACTTAAGATAAGACAAACTGATATTCCCAAGACAGCTTTCGTATCTTGGTATGGACTGTATGAATACACCGTCATGCCTTTCGGGCTAACTAATGCCCCGGCATACTTCATGTATCTCATGAACAAGGTATTCATGGAATATCTGGACAAATTTGTGGTGGTTTTCATAGATGACATTCTCGTCTTCTCCAAAGATGAAGAAGAACATGAGAAACATCTAAGGTTGGTGTTGCAAAAGCTGAGAGAACACCAACTATATGCCAAGTTGAGCAAATGTGAGTTTTGGCTGAAGAGAGTTCCCTTCTTAGGACATATAATCTCGGAGGGAGGAATCTCCATAGATCCCGCCAAGATCGAGGATGTACAGAAGTGGAAGACCCCTGAGAACGTTGGGGAAGTTCGAAGCTTCTTGGGATGGCTGGGTATTATCGACCGTTTATTGAGGGATTCTCCAAGATCTCGAGACCCCTCACCAAACTGTTGGAGAAAGGAATCACATTCACATGGACGCCGCAGTGCGAGACGAGTTTTCAAGAGCTAAAGAAAAGATTGACAACAGCCCCAGTGCTAGTTATGCCAGACATGCAGAAGAACCTTTTGGTGTACTGCGATGCCTCTAGAAACGGGTTGGGATGTGTTCTCATGCAAGAGGGCCATGTCGTTGCTTACGCATCACGGCAGCTCCAGAAACACGAGAAGAACTATCCTACACATGACCTAGAGCTCGCTGCAGTGGTACACGCGTTGAAGATTTGGCGGCATTACTTGATGGGGAAGAGAACAGAGATATATACGGACCCTAAGAGCTTAAAGTACATTTTCACACAGCCAGATCTCAACCTCAAACAAAGGAGATGGTTAGAGCTAATCAATGACTTTGATGTGGGCATCAACTATCATCCTGGGAAAGCGAACGTCATGGCAGATGCTTTAAGCCGAAAGGTGCAGGTCAATAGGTTGAGCTTGAAGGACATGCCTACAGAATTGAAGGAAGAGGTTATAAGACTCAACCTATGCCTGGTGAATAGTGGTGAAGCCATCACCATGGAAGTGGACTCTACATTAGAGCAAGACATACGCGATGGTCAAAAGAATGATGAGAAGATACAAGAAATCCGACAACTCATCAAGGATGATAGAGCCCTTGGTTTCAGAGAGGATGAACAAGGTACGTGTGGCACGGGAAAAGAATCTGTGTGCCTGAACTGAAGGAGATCCGTGAAGTGATTTTTAAGGAGGCTCATGATTCCGACTATTCCATTCATCCTGGGAGTACGAAGATGTACCATGACATCAAGAGCAGGTATTGGTGGTATGGCATGAAGCGAGATGTCGCGGAACATGTTGCCCTATGTGACACATGTCAGTTAGTGAAAGCAGAACATCAACGACCCGCGGAATTATTGCAACCACTCAAGGTGCCTGAATGGAAATGGGAAGAAATCGGTATGGATTTCATAGTGGGACTACCAAGGACCCAATCAGGATATGATTCGATATGGGTCATTATCGACAGGCTAACCAAGGTAGCTCATTTCATTCCCGTGAAAGAAAGCTACAGCGGATCTAAATTGGCAGAATTATACATGTCAAGGATCGTGTGTTTCCATGGAGTGTCAAAGAAGATAGTGTCAGATCGAGGGACACAGTTCACCTCAAGGTTCTGGCAGAAGTTGCATGAAACCATGGGAACTCATCTGAATTTTAGTTCTGCCTATCATCCCCAAACTGACGGGCAGATGGAAAGAACCAATCAGATCCTTGAGGATATGCTGATAGCGTGTGCACTCAAAAACAATAGGAGTTGGGATAAGAACTTACCGTATGCGGAGTTCTCCTATAACAACAGCTATCGGGCTAGTATGAAGATGTCACCGTTTGAAGCTTTGTATGGGAGGAAGTGCAGAACTCCCCTATTTTGGAACCAAACGGGGGAAACTAAAGTGTTTGGGCCCGAAGTACTACAAGAAGCCGAGGCGAAAGTGAGAGAAATTCACAACAATTTGAGGATAGCACAGACACGACAAAAGAGCTATGCCGATGTACGGAGAAGAGAGCTCGTTTTCAACGTGGGGGACTATGTCTACCTCAAGGTGTCCCCTATTCGAGGACTTCATCGGTTCAAGGTGAAAGGGAAGTTATCACCTCGATACATCGGACCCTTTCAAGTTCTGGAGAGGAAAGGTGAAGTGGCATATCAACTAGAATTACCGGCTCGTCTATCAGATGTACACGATGTATTCCATGTGTCACAGCTCAAGAAATGTCTGAGGACGCCTGAAGAGATGTTACCCATGAACGAGGTTGACGTAGACGAGGATCTGTTGTATGCCGAGCAACCGTTCAAGATTTTGGAGACAATGGAACGCCTCACAAGAAATAAAAGAATCCGGATGTGCAAGATGCAGTGGAAGCATCACTCGGAAGAGGAAGTCACATGGGAGCGAGAAGACGAGCTTAAGGCACAGTTTCCGGAATTGTTTTCCTAGAACCACCAATCTCGAGGACGAGATTTCTTTTAAGGGGGGTAGAGCTGTAACACCCCAAAACATGTTAAGATGGGAATATAAAAATTTTTGGACGTATTGCATGTGGTGCAGAAATTCAAATTTAAATTGGAATTCAAATTCAACTAAAAACAGAAAAGAAAACGAAAAAGAAAAAGAAAAAAAAAGAAACCCCCGGCCAGTGGGCCGAAACCCACCAGCCGGCCCACCCGCCCCCACGCCAGCCCGCTCCCCTATCTCTCTCACTGACACGCGGGACCCGCCTGTCATCCCTGACCTCCCGCTCGCGCCAACTACCCGGACTCCTCCGCGCGCGGCCGATCGCAACTAACCAAGAAAACCGCGCTTTCCCAGCCGAATTCTGGTCCCGGACGACTCTGACTCGATCACAACCGACACACCGCCCTCCCCCGTCTATATAAACGCCGGCGTCGTCCCGTTTTTCCATCACGATCGGCTGTTTTTCCTCCCGGTGAGAACCAAAGCTCCGATCACCGTTTTCTCTCGATCTCTGCTAGGATTTTCCGATCTAACGCGCCGATCGTGTTCCACCGCCTCCGGGGAATCACGCAGGTGCAGAAGACTCGGTGGTTTGCGCTCTCGGCACAGCTCCGACGAGCACTGCAGCGATTCCACCTCGGACCTCGTCGCCGACCGCCTTCCAGGACCTCCGAGCTCAAGAAAAACCCTGAGGTGAGATCCCCGACCTCCCCTCTACCGATCTATGCCATGAAATCCCAGTTTTAGGAAGAATAGACGAAGATCCGAAGTTTTCCGGCGAGATCGCCGCCTCCCGCCGCCGGGCAGCGCCGTCCGCGCACGTCCAGGGCGACATGCCGCTTGTGCGCCGTCTATTATAAATCGCACGGTAGAATTAAAACCCGCGCGTACCGGTTCGATGATCTAATCTGAGCCATCTGTTGTAAATCGGACGGTCCACATCAGCCCCGCATTACGAAGGCCAGGATTCTTACGCGCTACCCCCTGCGGATGTCGGAAAATACGAGGTAGCCCCGGAAACTTCTGATCTAGCCCCTGGAACTTCAGAAATTCATGTAAATTCAATTAAAAATCAGTTTTAGCCCCTGGACTTAATAAAAATTAGGAAAACACCTCTGTTATGTGTAGTTAGACCCCTGAAATTTATGAAATAATATAATAGACCCTGTAGTTGGGTGAGTATACCTTTTTAACCCTATATGATATTAAATTTAGGAATTTGAATATGTGATTACGATTTAAAATTTAAAAGGTGAGACAAACACATTGTAAATTCAAATTTAAACTCTCCTAGCACTTGGAAAACTTTAGAATGAGTTAAAAGTAGATTATAAGCTGAAATGAATCTGTTTAATTGATTGTTCACATTTATTAGTTGTAGGGACACATTTTTAGGTTAGGAAATGATTCTGAAATTTGGTAAAATAAATTTAAATTAGTCCACATCAGAGGAGAAGTTCCAAAATATATTATTTAATATTTTACATCAGATCCTATTCTGTTTAGATAATATGCCCTACTATTTAATATTAAAATTTACTTTTAGTCATAGAAAATAAATCTGGAAAATATAGGAAAATAGGTGTACATGACTAGAAAATGCTAAATGAAGTCTCCAAATCCAAAGACTTCAGTTTAGGATTGGTAGAAGATCTGAAAACCCATTTGAAGTAGGAAGTTACCTTCCATGCAAACTTGGTAGCTAAAGAGTGTATTAAAGAAGTTATTTAAATTGGAAATTCATAGATAGTGTGCAAACAGAAAATCTGAATACAAAAGTTAGAAATCATATACATATGTTTAAAAGTGCATGTAGACCAAAAATCAACACATGTAGAGTAAACACAACACATAGAAATGTGAATGATTATCATATGTATGTATGTGTGGAGTGAAAGTGTGAACTATGTCTTATGGATTGTTGTTGTCTTTTGCTATGTGTGTTGACATGAGTAGAACCTGCCCAGAGCAAGTTCTTCCCTTCCAAGATCAGGACTATCCATCCCCAGAGCAGCAGGAAGAAGGCAAGTGTCCTTGACCACTTTGTTCCTATACTAGGATGTGTAGATAGAATTATTTGCATTGTCAATTGAAATATGAAACCCATGCTAGGAAGTTTCCTTAGAATTGCATTACCTTGTTGTCCTTGTAGCTTGGGTTAGGATTTTGCTTTATTTTATCATTCATTCATATTACTTATGCTTAGCCATGCTTAGAATGGGATACGTGGGATATGATATCATCAACTTGCTTACCTTATTCTTGAGTGAGATATTATGAGTTATGTAGAGATAGGGATCAAGGCAGTTGGATATTTTGGTTGGTGCTGGGTGCACGAGACTCGGGTTTGTGTTTAGTACTTGCCTGGATCCTAAGGACCGGTTCATGGAGCATGTAACCTGGCTTTACCGTGCCAACCACATGCTGAGATGGGGCAGCTTGGCCAATTAATTAGGTGTATCCCTGTAACACCCCAAAACCTGTTAAGAGGGGAATTTAAAATTTTTGGACGTATTGCATGTGGTGCAAAAAATTTAAATTCAAACTGGAATTCAAATTAAACTCCAAACAGAAATGAAAAAGAAAAAGAAAAAATAAACCTCCCCGGCCAGTGGGCTGAAACCCACCAGCCGGCCCACCTCACCCCCGCGCCAGCCCGCAGCCGCGCGCCCGTTTCACTCTCACAGACAGGCGGGACCCACCTGTCATCCCCAACCCCCGCTCGCGCCAACCCTGGACTCTTCCCCGCGCGCGCGATCGTAACCGACCGGATTTCCGCGTCCCTCAGCCCGACTCCCGGTCCCAGAAGGCACCAACTCGATCTAAACAAACCCGCCGCCCTTCCTCGGCTATATAAACCCCGACATCTCCCCGTTTTGCCCACGATCCGCCGTTTTTCCTTCCGGTGAGAACCCGAGTTACTATGGCCAATTTTGCTCGATCTTCGCTCGGGATTTCTCATCTAACGCGCTGATCTTGGTCCACCGCCTCCGGGGAACCGCGCAGGTGCAGAAAACTTGGTGGTTTGAGCTTCAAACACAGCGCCGACGAGCCTCGCCGTGAATTCACCTCGGACCTCGTCGCCGACCGATTTCCAGGACCTCCGAGCTCAAGAAAACCCCCGAGGTGAGATCCCCGACGTCCCCTCTACCGATCTATGGCATAAAATCACAGTTCTAGGAAGAATTGATGAAGATCCGAAACTCTCCGGCGAGATCGCCGCCTCACGCTGCCGTGCGCTGCCGGGCAGCGCCTCCCGCGCTCGATTAGAGCGACGTGGCCGCTTGTGCGCCGTCTATTTTAAATCGCACGGTAGAATTTAAATCCCCGCGTACCGGTTCGACGTTATAATCTCAGCCGTCTGTTTTAAATCGGACGGTCCACGTCAGCCCCACGTTATAAAGGCCGAAATTCTTACGCGCTACCCCCTAGAGATCTCGGAAAACACGAGCTAGCCCCGGAAACTTCTGATCTAGCCCCTGGAACTTCAGAAAATCATGTAAATTCATTTAAAAATCAGTTTTAGCCCCTGGACTTAATAAAAATTAGGAAAACCCCTCTGTTATGTGTAGTTAGACCCCATGAAATTCTTAAAATAATATAATAGACCCTGTAGTGGGGTGAGTTTACCTTTTTAACCCTATGTGATATTAAATTTAGGAATTTGAATATGTGTTTAGTATTTAAAATTTAAAAGATGGGACAAACACATTGTAAATTAAAATTAAAAACTTTCCTAGTACTTGGAAAACTTTGGAGTGAGATAAAAATAGATTTTTGGCTGAAATGAATCTGTCTAATTGATTATTCACATTTATTAGTTATAGGGACACATTTTTAAGTAGAGAATAATTCTGAAAATTAGTAAAATAAATGTAAAATAGTTCACATCAGAGGAGAAGTTCAAAAATATATTATTTAATATTTTAGACCCAAAACCTATTCTGTTTAGATGAGGTGTCTTACTATTTTAATAATAAAGTTCACATTTAGGCATAGGAAATAAATCTGAAATTATAGCAAGCTAGGTATGAATAACTAGAAAATGATAAATGAAGTTTCCAAAATCCAAACAATTCAGTCTAGGGTTGGTAGAAGGTCTGAAGACACATTTGGAGTAGGAAAATACCCTCCTTGCACACTTGGTAGCTAAAAGGTGTATCAATTGAATATAAGGAATTTATTTAAATTGGAAATTCATATATAGTATGCAACATAAATATGAATACAAAAGTAGAAATCATATGCACATGTTTAAAAGTGCATGGAAGCCAAAATCAACACACATAGAGTAACCACAACACATAGAAATGTGAATGGCTTTCATAAATGTGAATGTGTGGTTTGTATGAAGTGGAAGTGTGAACTATGTCTTATGGATTGTTGTTTCCTTTTGCTATGTGTGATGGTATGAGTAGAACCTGCTCCAGAGCAAGTTCTCCACTTCCAGGACCAAGACTTTAAATTCTCAGAGCAGCAAGAAGAAGGCAAGTGTCGTTGACCACTTTGATCCTATGCTAGGATGTGTAGATAGAATTATTTGCATTGTCAATTGAAATATGAAACCCATGCTAGGAAGTTTCCCTAGAAATTGCATTATCTTGTTTCCTTGTAGCTTGGGATTGGGATTTCTTTTATCATATCATTTCTTTACATGCTTATGCTTAGCCATGTTTAGAATGGGATAATTGGGATATGAGATCATCAGTTTATTTACCATACTCTTGAATGAGATGTTATGAGATATGTAGAGGTAGGGATCAAGGCAAGTTGGATGATTTGGTTGGTGCTGGGTGCACGAGACTTGGGTTTGTGTTTAGTACTTGCCTGGATCCTAAGGACCGGTTCATGGAGCATGTAACCTGTCTTTACCGTGCCAACCACATGCTGAGATGGGGCAGCTTGGCCAATTAATTAGGTGTATCCCCGGCGTAGTATGGGTGTGTTGGATGGTGTGCTGGACTACCATATGAACCGCAAGGCTCAAGAGGGGGCCACTGCAGTGGGGTTGGAGCCTCTTGTATGCTGTTAGGGGTGAAACCTCAGTGGGCCCACGCTCGTCGGGAATACCTTTGTAAAGGCTTCGTAGTGATCTCCTGGCTACACACCTGGGAAGTGTGAATGTGGTTCATAGCCACTGGCATAATGGAGGTTCTTTTATTCCACCCGGCAACGGGGGATGAAATCACTACATGTGGGTACAGTGGTGCAAACTTTGCAGAGTCAAAACTGTCATGACAGCCGTGCTCACGGTCAAGAGCGGCTTGGACTTATTCATGATTAGAGGAGTGATGGTTTTGGAAGTTAAGGATGTTAAGCGGGGAGCTTAACATTGAAAATGATGTTATGGTTATTTGATTATGATGATGGGATGGGAGATTGGGACCATTTCACCTGTGTAGTAATGTAGGTGCTTAATAAGTTAAGGTGATAGGTATTATTTGCGTAGTGCTTTAACCATGAGTTCAACCTCTCCTTGCTCTAGCCATGCATGACATAACTTTCCCACACTTGCTGAGTACCATCGGTACTCAACCTTGCATATTTGTTGGTTTATATTGCTGCTCAGGTCAAGATAATGAAGTGGTGTTTAATGATCAAGACTTTGGACCCGAAGAAGGTTTCTAGGTTCATGGAGTCCCCCGGGCAACGCCTGTGACGGAGCCCACAAGAATAATATTTCCGCTGCTATTTACTTGTTATGAACTTATTATCGTCCATCGAGACATATGCTATGTAAGACTTATTTATATTCGACACCTGGCTTGTAATAAATGATGCTTCACTATTTGTCATCACATGTATGAGAAAATGATCCTGGCATACATGTGATATTCACTCAGTTGTTCTTTGGAGAAACCGGGTGTGACAATCCCCGGCGTAGTATGGGTGTGTTGGATGGTGCGGGGAATAGGTGTCAGCTGGACTACCATATGAACCGCAAGGCTCAAGAGGGGGCCACTGCAGCGGGGTTGGAGCCTCTTGTATGCTGTTAGGGGTGAAACCTCAGTGGGCCCACGCTCGTCGGGAATACCTTTGTAAAGGCTTCGTAGTGATCTCCTGGCTACACACCTGGGAAGTGTGAATGTGGTTCATAGCCACTGGCATAATGGAGGTTCTTTTAGTCCACCCGGCAACGGGGGATGAAATCACTACATGTGGGTACAGTGGTGCAAACTCTGCAGAGTCAAAACTGTCATGACAGCCGTGCTCACGGTCAAGAGCGGCTTGGACTTTTTCATGATTAGAGGAGTGATGGTTTTGGAAGTTAAGGATGTTAAGCGGGGAGCTTAACATTGAAAATGATGTTATGGTTATTTGATTATGATGATGGGTTGGGAGATTGGGACCATTTCACCTGTGTAGTAATGTAGGTGCTTAATAAGTTAAGGTGATAGGTATTATTTGCGTAGTGCTTTAACCATGAGTTCAACCTCTCCTTGCTCTAGCCATGCATGACATAACTTTCCCACACTTGTTGAGTACCATCGGTACTCAACCTTGCATATTTGTTGGTTTATATTGCTGCTCAGGTCAAGATAATGAAGTGGTGTTTAATGATCAAGACTTTGGACCCGAAGAAGGTTTCTAGGTTCATGGAGTCCCCCAAGAAACGCCTGTGACGGAGCCCACAAGAATAATATTTCCGCTGCTATTTACTTGTTATGAACTTATTATCGTCCATCGAGACATATGCTATGTAAGACTTATTTATATTCGACACCTGGCTTGTAATAAATGATGCTTCACTATTTGTCATCACATGTATGAGAAAATGATCCTGGCATACATGTGATATTCACTCAGTTGTTCTTCGGAGAAACCGGGTGTGACAATCCCCGGCGTAGTATGGGTGTGTTGGATGGTACGGGGAATAGGTGTCAGCTGGACTACCATATGTACCGCAAGGCTCAAGAGGGGGCCACTGCAGCAGGGTTGGAGCCTCTTGTATGCTGTTAGGGGTGAAACCTTAGTGGGCCCATGCTCGTCGGGAATCCCATTGTAAAGGCTTCGTAGTGATCTCCTGGCTACACACCTGGGAAGTGTGAATGTGGTTCGTGGCCACTGGCATAATGGAGGTTCTCTTAGTCCACCCGGCAATGGGGGATGAAATCACTACATGTGGGTACAGTGGTGCAAACTCTGCAGAGTCAAAACTGTCATGACAGTCGTGCTTACGGTCAAGAGCGGCTTGGACTTATTCATGATTAGAGGATGATGGATTTGGAAGTTGTGGATGTTAAGCGGGGAGCCTAACATTGGAAATGATGTTATGGTTATTTGATCATGATGATGGGTTGGGAGATTGGGACCATTTCACCTATGTAGTAATGTAGGTGCTTAATAAGCTAAGGTGATAGGTATTAATTGCGTAGTGCTTTAACCATGAGTTCAACCTCTCCTTGTTCTAGCCATGCATGTCATAACCTTCCCCCACTTGCTAAGTACCATCGGTACTCAAACTTGCATATTTGTTGGTTTATATTGCTGCTCAGGTCAAGAGAATGATGTGGTGTTTAATGATCAAGACTTCGGACCCGAAGAAGGTTTCTAGGTTCATGGAGTCTCCCGGGCAACGCCTGTGACGGAACCCACAAGAATAATATTCCGCTGCTAGTTTATTTACATGTTATTAACTTATTATCGTCCATCGAGATGTATGCTTTGTAAGACATATTTATATTCAACACCTGGCTTGTAATAAATGATGCTTCACTATTTGTCATCACATGTATGAGAAAATGATCCTGGCATACATGTGATATTCACTCGGTTGTTCTTCGGAGAAACCGGGTGTGACATAGAGTCTACAGAAAAAACTACAAAGAAAAACATATCGTGTTTACCGATTCCTAGACCATAGTGCCTGCAAGTTTCGTTTTTCAGTTTGCATTGTTGAGTTTGCATTTGTGTGGTCGAGTCTTGTTGCTGGTTTAGCTTCGTGTTTTTTGGGTCGTAGTTATTGTTTTCCTTCCTTGTTTTTCTTGCTTCTCACCTATTCCACAATCCCTAAACATCAAACCAATCCACCAAGATCATCGGTTTGCCCTAGCCAGCCGCCTTGCGTGAACTCCCGCATCGCCAACCCTAGAACAGGTGACAAACCATTGTTCCAGTCCTCCTTGATTCATCACACAACATCTCATCAGTCATCATTGCTAAATTCCAATTGTTTTTCACATCCTATTGCAAGATCTGTTTCAAAACTGAGTTCGAATCAACATAAAAAACATTAACTCGGATAGCCTACCTTAAAATGGCCATAACTTTTGCATACGAACTCGAAATTGGTGATTTTTTTTCAAATTGATCTACTCAAAGTTTCGCAACCGATTTTCTACCGCTTCGCTGTGTTCGGCAAAATTTGTTTGGCCAAATTCCCCTCGGAAGATAGACTATCCGGCCTCCGAAGTTTCAGCCCGGATTTTAAAGAATCTTACTGATTTTCTATAGGCCACATCTTACATCGAATTGAGCTGCAAAGTTGTGTGCTTTCTATTTTCGTGCTCTCGAGTAAACAAAAAATATCAGAAAAAATATTAAAAAAAATATAGTGAAGAGAGCACAGATATTAAAGCATTGATAGCATAACCTTGAAAACAGTTGGCCTATACACTTGTACTGTACTTGTTTGGTTATATCTTCCTGATTTTCTATTTGCCATTCTACTGCCTTGTGTTGTGCTAGGCCTAGAACACTTGTTAACCAGAAACAGTTCCTACATTGAATACTTATTCAACTTTGTTTTTGCTGTTAACGATTTTTGCTTATTAGCCACCATATTGTGCCATCCAAGCTCCACTTTTCCTCTTGAGCAGAACAGGTACCTTTGCGATCACTCCA
This sequence comes from Neostapfia colusana, assembly GCA_030760725.1. Classification (NCBI taxonomy): domain Eukaryota; kingdom Viridiplantae; phylum Streptophyta; class Magnoliopsida; order Poales; family Poaceae; genus Neostapfia; species Neostapfia colusana. The sequence goes on along the minus strand of JASWHV010000005.1, from coordinate 28,105,697 downwards.
CGCTTCATTGGTTCTCATCGTCCACCGTTTACCACCTGCTGTGTCGGTAAGAACACTTGGAAGAATGTGGTAAGACGCTTGAGAGAGAGAGAGATTGTTTCCTTCCTTCCACTTTTCACATTGCCACTATCCTTTGTAGTCGATAGGGATAACATCTTTTTGTTGTCTTTTGTTTACTACTAACAATGGCAGAAGATAAAAGGGATGATGAATGTGTTCAACATGCTGAGTTGTGTGACATAATGAGGGAAATGACAGATATGTTCACCAAAACCCAAGCATCGACAGAGGCATCTTTGACGACCTTGAATCGCCAACTTGATGATCTTGTTGTTCGGATGGATACTCTTGAGGCGCGGCTGCCTCTCGCTGAATATCATAAAGACGGTGCTTATAATATGGATGATCATAACAATTAACCACGACTTTCATGTTATCTACGAGGTATGGGAGGTAATAATCGTTATAATTATAATGATCGTCATAACAATTTTAATCGCCCTCTTGATGATCCTTTTGCTAAAGTCAAATTTAATATACCCTCTTTTTCTAGTGCTTATGACGCTGAGGCATATCTTAATTGGGAGATGACAGTAGAGCAGAAATTTAATGCCCACTTTGTTCCTGAACAACATAGAGTTCGTCAAGCCACTAGTGAGTTTAAGGATTTTGCTATCATATGGTGGAATGAACTTGTTAAAACTAGAACTGGTCCTCCAACATGGGATAGATTAAAGGAAGCTATGCGTGTTCGTTTTGTTCCTCCTTTTCAGCAGGACCTTCGCAAAAAATTGCAGCGCTTAGACCAAGGTAACATGTCCGTAGAGGAGTATTATCAAGAGTTATAAAAGTGTATGTTGCGCTGTGGGGTAGTAGAGGACATGGATGATAAAATAGCTCGTTTTTATGGGGGGTTGAGGCGTGAAATTCAGGACATAGTTGATTATAAGGAATATGATACTGTTAACAGATTATTTCAGCTGGCTATGTTGTCAGAAAAAGAATTGCAGGTCCGCCAACAGCAGCAGCACCAACGCACGAGGAGCACCTTCACACCGCGTTCGACATCTACGCCATCTAAAACAGCACCATCTTTGAGTATTTCTACTGCCACTACACCATCCAATGGTGGCCAACAAACTTCATCTACTGCTCCATTTCGTCACGCGCCAGAGGCAGCAAGACGACACCGTTCAAGCCTATGTCTTCCACTCCTTGCACGAGTCGAACTTCCAACATTAAGTGTCACCGCTACCAGGGAGTTGGTCATGTGATGAAAGATTGCCCTAGCAATCGAGTTTTGCTTCTTGGATATGTCGTTTCATCGCAGGGCAATGGGATGCATGAGGCAAAAATTGTGGCAATCACTAGCTGGCCAACTCCATTGACCGTCACGCAGGCGCGTAGTTTTCTTGGTCTTGCAGGTTTTTATCGACACTTTGTGCGGGATTTCAGCACTATTACAGCACCTCTCCATGAACTGGCGAAGAAGGGAGGGCAGTTTCGATGGGGCGAACAGCAGCAACAAGCTTTTGATGTTCTCAAATCAAAGCTTACACAAGCACCATTGCTACAACTTCCTGATTTTGACAAGACATTTGAGCTAGAATGTGATGCAAGCGGCATTGGTATTGGAGGTGTTCTCATATAAGGAGGTAAACCCGTTGCATTCTTTAGTGAAAAATTGCATGGTCCATCTCTGAATTATTCTACTTATTATAATAAATTGTATGCCTTAGTGTGAGTTCTACAAACTTGGCAACATTACCTTTGGTCTAAGGAGTTCGTCCTACATTCCGATCATGAATCTTTGAAGTATCTTAAGTGCCAAAACAATCTGAATAAATGACATGCTAAATGGATTGAGTTCATAGAATCATTTCCATACATCATTAAGCATAAGAAAGGGAAGGATAGTGTTATTGCAGATGCATTATCTAGACGTTACACCATGCTGTCCCAAATTGATCATAAAATATTAGGTTTAGAAACAATAAAAGGATTATATCCTACTGATTTGGACTTCAAAGATTCCTTTGAAAATTGTAGAGAAGGAAGAACATGGAATAAATATGTACTACGGGAGGGCCTCCTCTATCGTGCTAACAAGCTATGTGCTCCTGCTAGTGTGGCGGACCGGGATCCGCTCATCCAGGATCGCAGAGGGTGGTGCCGCGCGATGCGACACCCGACAGCACACGTCATAAGAACACAATATATTACATGGGAAAAACAGCTGAAACTGTACAAACAGGTACAAACTTCAGTTACAACTATTGTTCTATAACACAGCGGAAGACTACACTATACAACTCACGCCCGTCTATTTAGCAAAAGTCAGTTGCCCCGCCCAAGGGCAACCCACACTAGCTGCACGTCTCAGCTCACCGCGGCGTGTACGGCTCCCACTCAGCTGTGGTCCCCGACGGAGGGTAACCCTCGCCGGTGGACTCGTACTCCGAGTCCGTGGGTGGCTCCTCACCTGAAAAACACTTAAGCAGCAACCGTGAGCACAAAGGCTCAGCAAGGCTTAACCGACTCACCTAAGCATGAAACTCTACATGAGGTATACCAAGACATAGGTTGGTAGCATTTCAGCAAAAACGACACGCCTACGAGTTCATCCTTAGTTCATCTTTTAGCAACAAGTTAACAGTTCAGGAAATCTGAAATTTAGTAAGCAGTATTTGGTGGCACACATGTAGCAATACAATTATATCAATCAGCATCATTGAATCCACATATTTCATCCATTAGTCTACGTTACGACGCAGTGAACAAGCGGTACTCGTCACCGCGAGGGACGGCGAATCGACTCGATATACACCTGCAGGGAAAACCCAAAGAGCACGTCACGTACGGCCACCCGTGGAGCTGCACAGCACGCTCACTCGATGTCGTACGGGACAACCTTTCACCCAACAGCCCAAACGTCGAACCGGTCGCACCGAAACGAGCAGGAGGTTCCCCACACGGAGCATCTCTCTATGCCCGTTGGCAGATTTCCACCTTGCTGCCCTCAACCTACACCTATAAATCGGTGTGCTATGCCTCGACGCCCGGAGGTTTAGGCTACATCGGTTTATCGGGGCCCATATATCCGATATGCCTTCGGTACGTTCAATACTTGTTCAGCAGGGCCGCACACGGATCGGTCCTCAATCGACACGGGCAGGGCTGCGCACACAAGACTCTCTCTTGCTGCGCCCTAGCCCCTGCCTAGTCTCATTTTCATTACTAAAGTGATCTCACATCACTCAACCGAACCCGTGTGTCCCAAGCCTATCTCGCGAGTAGATTCCAACTACTCGACTTGTACCGAAGTCCTATGAATCATTAAGCATAGCCTGTCTACTCGAGGTCTTAGACACTAACCTCACTCTTTTAGGAACCTTTGGTTATGCAAGTGGGGTTTCATTCATTCTATACCTAATGCACATACATACTTCATATGAAACATGTGAACAAAGTAAAGCTTTTAACGAGGGTTAATGCAAACCGGGGCTTGCCTTGTTGCTGCTGGTCAGTAGTTAGTTCCTCGTCCGGAAGAAGGAAGTCCAGCACTTCCGGAGTCTCTTCTTCAACGGCTACACGTTAATGAAATACTACATGTTACTTTATATGCAAATGTGAGTTTAGAGTAAGACTTCTACTATTGGTTCTAATAACCAGCCTCTAACCCTGGAACTTTGTTTAAGAATTTAAATATGAACTGGTGTTTGTGGTTTGGTTTGGACTTAATTACATGGCTAAATGCTAAGTGGTTTTACCCCTTTTCCATCTTAATCCCTTAAGTGGGTAAACAGGACAGGGGTGATCTAGAGCTCCAATAGAGCTGAGAATTTTTGTGTGAGTTCCTTGTCACAAGAAAACTCTCTGGACCAAACATTAGCACTTTTCATGGAATGGTTTGCTCAGAATAATTCTCTTGGCAAATCAGCAAGGAAGAATTAATTCTGAGGTAATACCCCTGTTCATGCTCAACTTAACGAACTACAATTTCTATTACAGCTCATAGAGTTTGCATGGATTTTCCTAGCATTTTTGGAGTCAAGGTTTGCCCAGAATTGAATTTCCAAGTTTTGGAAATTCTCTGAAAATGTTTCTGCATTCAAATGAACACAGCACCTTCCAATTTGAATTGCTCTGACCAAATCAACTCCAAATGGTCTGAAACTTTTACAGGGGTTTACTAATGTCCTAAAGAACATTCTGGCAAAATTTGGGGATTTTTGGATGAACCAAACTCCCTCTAAAATTCTTTTGCTGAAAAGCTTTAAAGAATTTTCCAGAATTAATTAATGGGTTTCATACAAATTGGGTTGTATCTATGGACAGAGCTAGGCAGGAGGAATCCAACCCAATTTGAATCACTAAATTTGGAGCTTCCTAGCCCAGGTTATGGATTTCTAAAGTTTGAGCTAATCCCTGAATTATTTTCCTACAGAAAATCCCTTCCCGCGCTAAACCAGAGGCTGACAGCGGGGCCCGCCCGTTTAAATTGAACTAACCGCGCGCTCGCGTGCGATTAACACAGGGGCTGACAGGTGGGGCCGCGCCCTTCGTCTACCTCCCGACGTCGCCGCCCCGAGCCGCCGGAGCTCCGGCGAGGTCAGCGTTCCCGGCGATCTAGCTCACCGGAGCCGACGAGACTCGCCGCCCCCACGTAATCTCGGGTGCTGAACCCGCTGGATACCATGTCACCGCCGGCTAACCGCCATAGCTCGCCGGCGACGAGCCCTATGCCTCTGTGCTACCTCGGCAATGTGTTCCCGCCCTTCTGACCGTTTCCTTCGTGCGCTAATCGCGTCGCCACACTCAGGGAAACCTCGGGAAACTCGGCATGAGCTCTGTTGGGCCCTAAACGGCCGGCAACCCAGACCTCACCGGCGACCCCCTCCTCCGCCATACTGTCCTAGGGTGAACTTAGGGTTTCGGCGGTGATTTCCTTCCGGTTTTCGATCGAGAAGGGTCGCCAGAACCTCTAGCTGCTCTCTCACAGCTCCGTTCGGCCTCCCACCCACTATGCTTCCCGAATTTCTGCTAAACCTAATCGGGCCCCGAAAGGAGCTACTCGTCCTAAACTGAGAAATTCTCCGCGCACAAAGGTCGAACCTTGGAAGGGTTTGCGCGGTGGTCTTGAGGACGAGCTAGCGCTTCACTTTCCTATGGAGGTCGAAGCCGGAAGATGATCACAGCTGGGGTGGCACACGATCGGAGCTCGGGCGACTAGGCTGCTGGTTACAGAACTCTGCGAAAATCAGTAACTCGCCGGCGGTCTCGGGCCTTTTATAGGCCCCTGAGGCCAGTGGAGAGCGCGACACCTGCTGTGCCACCTCCTCTGCCGAAGCAGGAGCTGGCCGGCCGAGGTGGTCGGTCGCCGCCGCTGGCTGCAGCTGGCGAGCGCGCTCGGTCGAGGAGGTCGGCTGAGGAGACTTCTGTGCTAAGTCTACTGACCAGTGGGCCTCCCCTCTAACTCTTTTGTTTTTTTTCCAATTTTCTGAATTCTGTTGTGCCAAAATATCCTCAGCTACTCACAATTTAATGTGAGACTTAGTCACCAAGCCTTTGTTTGAATTTGAATTCTCAAATTCAAACTTTGTTTGGTTAAATTTGCTTCATATTTAAACTGAAATTCAAATTCAGTTTTGAATTCTAGCAATTTAGCTCTTGACAAGATGAGCTCCAATGGAGATGAAAATTGGTGGGTTTACTCAGAAAAATGTGCTGAGTACAGATATGGAGCTAACTTTTGAATTTGGATGATGAAAGTTGCTGCAATTTGAATTTACACTCAAATTGGCCTCTTTTTGAAATAACCCAAAAGTGCCTCAAAAATTGTTGAATTTGCATGAGCTTTGGACTGAACCTTCCCAAGACTCTTTAAATTCTAGGGGTGAGCTCAACCTCTCATGCTCATGTGTAGAAACCCTACATTGTGAAAGTGAAGGCTTTCCCCTCTAATCATTCTTTTGATGGAGGCCACTTGCTCTTCACAATATTTCACAATCTACCCCCAACAAAACTGTTGTGTTGTGGGGTGCATAAAAATTTTTTTGCAAGTCCCTTTTCTTGGGCTTTTACATCCCTCCCCCCTTAAAAGAATCTCGTCCCGAGATTATAAAAGAAGAGATAGCGATGTAATAGGGACTTACCCGTGTTGAGAAGCCAAGAACTCCGGGTAATTTGAGCGAAGGAACTCCTCGCTCTCCCACGTCGCTTCCTCGGCGGTGTGGTTACTCCAGAGTATTTTGTAGAACCACAACGTTCTGCTATGCGTGGTCCTGGCTTTCTCATCAAGAATTCCCACCGGATATTCATCATATGTTAGATCCGGCTTCAGCTCGCCGATGTCTTCGGTAGGAACAGCAGTTGTATGCTTCAAGCATTTCCGCAGTTGCGAAACATGGAAAATATCATGGACACCAGTGAGAGATGCCGGTAGTTCCAATCGATACGCCGCTGGTCCACACTTCTCGGTGATAGCGTAGGGTCCAATGAAACGCGGAGCGAGCTTCCCCTTCACACCGAATCGGTGCACGCCCTTCATTGGAGACACACGGAGGTACACGTGTTCCCCAACGTCAAAGTGCAACGGCCTACGCCTCTTATCAGCGTAGCTCTTCTGTCGGGATTGAGCGGCCTTCAAATTGGCTTGAATTGTCCGAACGCGCTCCTCGGCGTCGTTCACCACATCAACCCCGAATGTGACCCTTTCACCAGACTCGCACCAATTTAATGGGGTGCGGCATTTACGACCGTAGAGAGCTCATAGGGTGCCATTTTAATACTCGCCTGATAACCGTTGTTGTACGAGAATTCTGCCAATGGTAGGTGATCATCCCAATTCCTACCATGGTGGATGGCACACGCTCTCAACATGTCTTCCAGGACTTGATTCACCCTTTCTGTCTGGCCATCTATCTGAGGGTGATAAGCGGAGCTCCTGATCAACTTAGTACCCAATGCAGCGTGTAGCTGCTCCCAAAAGCGAGATACAAATAATGCACCTCGATCTGAGACAATGGTCTTGGGTACCCCGTATAGGCATAGAATCTTCGCTATGTATAGCTCCGCATATTTGCCGGCATTGTAACGTGTATTCACCGGAATGAAGTGAGCCGTCTTGGTTAACCGATCAACGATTACCCATATGGAATCATGCTTGTTGGCTGTTAGGGGTAATCCCACAATGAAATCCATGCTCACATCTTCCCATTTCCATGCCGGGATCTTCAGGGGTTGCAGCAGCCCTGATTTCTTCATGTGATCAGCTTTCACTCGTCTACACGTATCGCACTCGGATACGTACTTAGCTACCTCCCGCTTCATCCGTGTCCACCAAAATTTCTTTTTCAAATCTTGGTACATTTTGTTGCTGCCCGGATGAATGGAGTATTTGGACAAGTGAGCTTCATCGAGGATCTTTTTCCTCAACTTCATATCTCGGGGTACGACTATGCGGTCATTGAACCACAACGTCCCCTCACCATCTTTCCGGAAACATTTAATTTCTCCATTGTCTATCCGTCTCCGGAGATGTGCCATGCCTTTATCCGTTTTCTGAGCTGCAATGATGTCCTCCCTAATAGTAGGGATGAGAGCAAGGTTGTACAGCGATCCATAAGGAACCAAGTATAAACTTGGCTCTTCCTCCTCCACCGTTGTAATGGTGAGGTGATGGACATGTGATTTCCGACTCAGCGCGTCGGCAACCACATTCGCCTTGCCGGGGTGGTAATGGATCTCAATCTCATAATCTTTGATCAGTTCTAACCACCTCCTCTGCCTCATGTTCAGCTCCTTCTGGGTGAAAATGTATTTCAAGCTCTTGTGGTCAGTGTAGAGATGCACCAAGTTCCCCAGGAGATAGTGTCTCCACATTTTCAGCGCCAACACCACGGCAGCAAGTTCAAGATCATGAGTCGGATAGTGCTGCTCATGGTTCCGAAGTTGGCGTGAGCCATAAGCGACCACACGTCCTTCCTGCATCAACACGCAGCCGAGCCCAATACCGGACGCGTCACAATACACGTCGAAGGGCTTTGTTGTATCCGGCTGAGCTAACACCGGGGCTGTGGTGAGATGCTTCACCAATGTTCGGAACGCTCCTTCACACGCCGTGTTCCAAACATATTTTGTCCCTTTCTTCAGCAACTCTGTCATCGGCTTAGCGAGCTTGGAGAAACTTGGAATGAATCTCCGATAGTATCCCGCTAACCCGAGGAAGCTTCTGACTTCATGAACTGAAGTGGGAGCTTTCCATTTCAACACTTGCTCTATTTTACTTGGGTCAACCGCAATGCCTTCAGCTGAGATGATATGTCCCAAGAATGGCACTTGGCTGATCCAAAACTCGCATTTGCTGAACTTGGCGTAGAGCTTGTGGTCTCGCAATCGTTGAAGAACGATCCGTAAGTGTTCGGCATGCTCGGCTTCTGTCTTGGAGTAAACCAAGATATCGTCGATGAACACTACCACGAACTTGTCCAGCTCCGGCATGAACACCGAGTTCATGAGATACATGAAATGGGCTGGAGCATTTGTGAGACCAAAGGACATGACGAGATATTCGTATAAGCCGTATCTCGTCGAGAATGCCGTCTTCGGGATATCCTCCGCCCGGATCTTGATCTGGTGATATCCAGAGCGAAGGTCCATCTTTGAGAATACACTTGCCCCCACCAGTTGATCGAACAAGATGTCAATACGGGGCAGTGGGTACTTATTTTTGATGGTGACGGCGTTGAGCGGCCGGTAATCCACACACAGCCTCAGGGTCTCATCCTTCTTCTTCACGAATAGCGCCGAGCATCCCCAAGGCGATGAACTCGGCCTAATGAAACCCTTGCTCAACAGATCATTGAGCTGTTCTTTCAGTTCCGCCAGCTCATTTGGAGCCATCTTGTATGGTCTCCGTGATATGGGCGTAGTCCCGGGTGCAAGTTCAATCTTGAACTCGACATCCCGCTCAGGTGGCATGCCCGGAAGATCATCCGGGAACACATCAGGATACTCCCGGACTACGGGGATGTCTTCTAACTTGAGAACTTCAGCATTATTAATTGCTAAAACTTCCCGGACTGGCGTGTCTAACACCATGGAATGCGGACGGTGGAATGGAGAATTTAAGTGAACCGTCCGTTTCCGAGTCTCTAGGACAGCGCCATGGTATTGCAGCCATGACATCCCTAAGATTGCATCAATCTTCTGTCCCATAAGAATTATCAAGGTGGTGGGATATAGCTTCCCACCTAAGCACAGAGGTGCCTTTGGAATCATCATATTAGCTGAAATCTTCCCTCCCGGTGAGCATATCATATAAGTGCAGTCGGTTGGGAAGACTTGCAATTGATGTTTAGCCACATAGGATGCACTTATAAAGCTGTGGGTTGCACCCGAATCAAATAATATGACTATGGCTTGATGGTTGAGAGTAAACGTACCCGCCAGCACGTTGTCTCCCCCTGGGGTGTCCTCACTGTCGAGGTTGCGGACGCCTCCAGTCCGCTGACCAACCTTCTTCGCCGGAGGTCGGCCTCGAGCACCGCCCTGAAACTGGGCTTGCCCGCTGCTCTGCTGCCCCTGGGGACAGTCCTTCGCAAAGTGGCCCGCCTGGCCACATGTGAAGCAGGTGAAACGGGGCGGTCCCCTGCTGATCAGCGGACGGAAACCTGGGGCGCGTTGTGGCGGTGGAAACGCCCGGGGTACCGTCTGCTGCTGCTGCGGGGTGCTGTCGTAGGCCGGTGGCTGGGAGTCATCGCCTCCACCTTGGATAGAGCCACCAACCTCGTGCGTGGTCCTAGTACGAACCATCTGCAACCATACGACATTAAACATCAGTCCCGCAACATTTTGCATGCAGTCCAATAGAACTGGGCGTAAAAACATTACGACAACCAAACATGCGAAATATCTCGTAAGTAGATAATGTAATAACTTTGCACAAGCTACACCATTACCAGACCAAACACAAGTTAGTTTAATCCAACTTGATGAACCTCCCCTTTGGAAGCTCAATATAACTAGGTTTGGTCACTACGAGACATTATTCTTGCGTTGTCATCACTTATAACACCCTTAGGGTACGACACCCTTTTCAATGAGTTCGACTGTCATTCTTCTGTCAGAATGACCAGTTGCTACCTATTCCAAGTTTTTGATCTGGTTCTGGGCATTTTCATGACTCAAGTGGAATACCAAAGTTCAAGTTAACTTCAGTATCTTTCCAACGAGTACTCATTTGCCCCCAGATCAGCTTTGATTAAAAAGTTATGCTAATTCAAAGTTAGAAGAATTTCTGGAAGAATTTTAACAGCACCTCCCTTGGAAGTGGCTGTTTCCAATCCTGATTTCCACTAAATTCTGTGCTGAAACTTCAGAAACTTTGAATTGTAAAGATGTCCAACATCTTCTACTCTTCCTAAGGATGGATTATATGACAATTTTAGATTTTTCTACTGGGAGTTACATTCGAAAAACAGATCAGTTCAGAGGATGTTTTACTCTGCCCTGGTTCTGGACAGTTTATATTCCTCTGGGATTTCAGCCATCTCAAGGCGAGTTTCAGCTCTGGAAGTCTACAACAAAGGTGTAGAGTACTTGAATACCTTTCCAGAACTATATAGCACACCCCTCTGGGCTGAAAGACCGGTGAGTTATGCCCTGTTGAAGATCAGCAAATGTGCTGCCCAAAACAGAGCACTCTGTTTTTCAGTCTTTTTGGAACTACACTCATCACTATCCCATTCTTACACCCAACCAGGGTCCTAAATGTGGAACCTATAGATTTTAATTCCTTGTTATCATTATTTTCATGCATATGCCTACAATATTTCGGTACTACGTTCCTCACAAAAGAAAATCCTAACCGGATCATACCGGCATATACGTCTCATGTGTGGCACTAAACGGTCTCTCGCACACGTTTTCTACACGGATACATACGTGGTTAGTACCTGCAGAAGACCACATAATGATGGTGCACTCAAAGGTTGTTCATTTCAGGCAGTTCCATATTTAAAAGTAAATACAAACGCCCGTATCATTTCCATACGGCCGTCCTTGAGCTAAGTCACGTCTCAAGGCACGTGATCGTGTTTCAACACCACACGACGGGGAACCCGAGTATGTCATGAACGGGTCGTCACGGTTGGGAATGTTATCAACCCAACAGATACCACCTACTGCCCTGCAGGGCACGCCGATGGCAAGCGCTGCGCATGTCCTCCTGGGCTATTTCCAGACGAACACACTCTCGCGTTACTGACCACGCGATGGGGTCTCCACTTACTTGCCTAATGCACGCTAGGGATCAGCGTTTCATATGAACTCAGGAACATGAAGAGTCCAAGAGGTTCATATTGACGTCTCACACCAAGCTGTGAGATCAATCCCTGAACCACGTTCCTCGGCAGGGAGAGCTAACCGAAATTGAACCGCTTTCGGTGGCGTTCCTTACCATACTTACCAGAGCGTAGGTGCGTCGTTACATAATTGAAATTCAGAATTATAACACATAGGTTAGTCTTTGCCACTTTAAGTAACTATGCTAATATAGTCCTTACTTGGGCAACTACCGAATCCTCACCGTATACCTAAGTTTTTCCCATAATGCAGTCCTTTAGTACTGTGCTATCCCCACTGCAGCTCTGATACCAGGCTGTGGCGGACCGGGATCCGCTCATCCAGGATCGCAGAGGGTGGTGCCGCGCGATGCGACACCCGACAGCACACGTCATAAGAACACAATATATTACATGGGAAAAACAGCTGAAACTGTACAAACAGGTACAAACTTCAGTTACAACTATTGTTCTATTACACAGCGGAAGACTACACTATACAACTCACGCCCGTCTATTTAGCAAAAGTCGGTTGCCCCGCCCTAGGGCAACCCACACTAGCTGCACGTCTCAGCTCAGCGCGGCGTGTACGGCTCCCACTCAGCCGTGGTCCCCGATGGAGGGTAACCCTCGCCGGTGGACTCGTACTCCGAGTCCGTGGGTGGCTCCTCACCTGAAAAACACTTAAGCAGCAACCGTGAGCATAAAGGCTCAGCAAGGCTTAACCGAATCACCTAAGCATGAAACTCTACATGAGGTATACCAAGACATAGGTTGGTAGCATTTCAGCAAAAACGACACGCCTACGAGTTCATCCTTAGTTCATCTTTTAGCAACAAGTTAACAGTTCAGGAAATCTGAAATTTAGTAAGCAGTATTTGGTGGCACACATGTAGCAATACAATTATATCAATCAGCATCATTGAATCCACATATTTCATCCATTAGTCTACGTTACGACGCAGTGAACAAGCGGTACTCGTCACCGCGAGGGACGGCGAATCGACTCGATATACACCTGCAGGGAAAACCCAAAGAGCACGTCACGTACGCCCACCCGTGGAGCTGCACAGCACGCTCACTCGATGTCGTACGGGACAACCTTTCACCCAACAGCCCAAACGTCGAACCGGTCGCACCGAAACGAGCAGGAGGTTCCCCACACGGAGCATCTCTCTATGCCCGTTGGCAGATTTCCACCTTGCTGCCCTCAACCTACACCTATAAATCGGTGTGCTATGCCTCAACGCCCGGAGGTTTAGGCTACATCGGTTTATCGGGGCCCATATATCCGATATGCCTTCGGTACGTTCAATACTTGTTCAGCAGGGCCGCACACGGATCGGTCCTCAATCGACACGGGCAGGGCTGCGCACACAAGACTCTCTCTTGCTGCGCCCTAGCCCCTGTCTAGTCTCATTTTCATTACTAAAGTGATCTCACATCACTCAACCGAACCCGTGTGTCCCAAGCCTATCTCGCGAGTAGATTCCAACTACTCGACTTGTACCGAAGTCCTATGAATCATTAAGCATAGCCTGTCTACTCGAGGTCTTAGACACTACCCTCACTCTTTTAGGAACCTTTGGTTATGCAAGTGGGGTTTCATTCATTCTATACCTAATGCACATACATACTTCATATGACACATGTGAACAAAGTAAAGCTTTTAACGAGGGTTAATGCAAACCGGGGCTTGCCTTGTTGCTGCTGGTCAGTAGTTAGTTCCTCGTCCGGAAGAAGGAAGTCCAGCACGTCCGGAGTCTCTTCTTCAACGGCTACACGTTAATGAAATACTACATGTTACTTTATATGCAAATGTGAGTTTAGAGTAAGACTTCTACTATTGGTTCTAATAACCAGCCTCTAACCCTGGAACTTTGTTTAAGAATTTAAATATGAACTGGTGTTTGTGGTTTGGTTTGGACTTAATTACATGGCTAAATGCTAAGTGGTTTTACCCCTTTTCCATCTTAATCCCTTAAGTGGTAAACAGGACAGGGGTGATCTAGAGCTCCAATAGAGCTGAGAATTTTTGTGTGAGTTCCTTGTCACAAGAAAACTCTCTGGACCAAACATTAGCACTTTTCATGGAATGGTTTGCTCAGAATAATTCTCTTGGCAAATCAGCAAGGAAGAATTAATTCTGAGGTAATACCCCTGTTCATGCTCAACTTAACGAACTACAATTTCTATTACAGCTCATAGAGTTTGCATGGATTTTCCTAGCATTTTTGGAGTCAAGGTTTGCCCAGAATTGAATTTCCAAGTTTTGGAAATTCTCTGAAAATGTTTCTGCATTCAAATGAACACAGCACCTTCCAATTTGAATTGCTCTGACCAAATCAACTCCAAATGGTCTGAAACTTTTACAGGGGTTTACTAATGTCCTAAAGAACATTCTGGCAAAATTTGGGGATTTTTGGATGAACCAAACTCCCTCTAAAATTCTTTTGCTGAAAAGCTTTAAAGAATTTTCCAGAATTAATTAATGGGTTTCATACAAATTGGGTTGTATCTCTGGACAGAGCTAGGCAGGAGGAATCCAACCCAATTTGAATCACTAAATTTGGAGCTTCCTAGCCCAGGTTATGGATTTCTAAAGTTTGAGCTAATCCCTGAATTTTTTTCCTACAGAAAATCCCTTCCTGCGCTAAACCAGAGGCTGACAGCGGGGCCCGCCCGTTTAAATTGAACTAATCGCGCGCTCGCGTGCGATTAACACAGGGGCTGACAGGTGGGGCCGTGCCCTTCGTCTACCTCCCGACGTCGCCGCCCCGAGCCGCCGGAGCTCCGGCGAGGTCAGCGTTCCCGGCGATCTAGCTCACCGGAGCTGACGAGACTCGCCGCCCCCACGTAATCTCGGGTGCTGAACCCGCTGGACACCATGTCGCCGCCGGCTAACCGCCATAGCTCGCCGGCGACGAGCCCTATGCCTCTGTGCTACCTCGGCAATGTGTTCCCGCCCTTCTGACCGTTTCCTTCGTGCGCTAATCGCGTCGCCACACTCAGGGAAACCTCGGGAAACTCGGCATGAGCTCTGTTGGGCCCTAAACGGCCGGCAACCCAGACCTCACCGGCGACCCCCTCCTCCGCCATACTGTCCTAGGGTGAACTTAGGGTTCCGGCGGTGATTTCCTTCCGGTTTTCGATCGAGAAGGGTCGCCAGAACCTCTAGCTGCTCTCTCACAGCTCCGTTCGGCCTCCCACCCACTATGCTTCCCGAATTTCTGCTAAACCTAATCGGGCCCCGAAAGGAGCTACTCGTCCTAAACTGAGAAATTCTCTGCGCACAAAGGTCGAACCTTGGAAGGGTTTGCGCGGTGGTCTTGAGGACGAGCTAGCGCTTCACTTTCCTATGGAGGTCGAAGCCGGAAGATGATCACAGCTGGGGTGGCACACGATCGGAGCTCGGGCGACTAGGCTGCTGGTTACAGAACTCTGCGAAAATCAGTAACTCGCCGGCGGTCTCGGGCCTTTTATAGGCCCCTGAGGCCAGTGGAGAGCGCGACACCTGCTGTGCCACCTCCTCTGCCGAAGCAGGAGCTGGCCGGCCGAGGTGGTCGGTCGCCGCCGCTGGCTGCAGCTGGCGAGCGCGCTCGGTCGAGGAGGTCGGCTGAGGAGACTTCTGTGCTAAGTCTACTGACCAGTGGGCCTCCCCTCTAACTCTTTTGTTTTTTTTCCAATTTTCTGAATTCTGTTGTGCCAAAATATCCTCAGCTACTCACAATTTAATGTGAGACTTAGTCACCAAGCCTTTGTTTGAATTTGAATTCTCAAATTCAAACTTTGTTTGGTTAAATTTGCTTCATATTTAAACTGAAATTCAACTTCAGTTTTGAATTCTAGCAATTTAGCTCTTGACAAGATGAGCTCCAATGGAGACGAAAATTGGTGGGTTTACTCAGAAAAATGTGCTGAGTACAGGTATGGAGCTAACTTTTGAATTTGGATGATGAAAGTTGCTGCAATTTGAATTTACACTCAAATTGGCCTCTTTTTGAAATAACCCAAAAGTGCCTCAAAAATTGTTGAATTTGCATGAGCTTTGGACTGAACCTTCCCAAGACTCTTTAAATTCTAGGGGTGAGCTCAACCTCTCATGCTCATGTGTAGAAACCCTACATTGTGAAAGTGAAGGCTTTCCCCTCTAATCATTCTTTTGATGGAGGCCACTTGCTCTTCACAATATTTCACAATCTACCCCCAACAAAACTGTTGTGTTGTGGGGTGCATAAAAATTTTTTTGCAAGTCCCTTTTCTTGGGCTTTTACAGCTAGCTCCGTTCGCCTATTACTTTTGCAGGAAGCACATGGAGGAGGTTTGATGGGACATTTTGGAGTGAAGAAAACGGAGGACGTGCTGGCCACACACTTCTTTTGGCCAAAGATGAGACGTGACGTCGAGCGCTATGTGTCACGATGCACTACTTGCAATAAAGCTAAGTCTCCACTTGTCTTTATATGCCTCTTCCTGTTCCTAGTGTACCTTGGCAGGATATTTCCATGGATTTTGTTTTGGGATTGCCTAGGACCAAGAGGGGGAGGGATAGTATTTTTGTGGTTGTTGATCGTTTCTCCAAAATGGCACATTTTATACCTTGTCATAAGAATGACAATGCCTCACACGTTACTGATTTGTTTATGACAGAAATTATTCGTTTACATGGTGTACCAAATACCATTGTTTCTGATCGTAATGCAAAATTTTTAAGTCATTTTTGGAGAACTTTGTGGTATAATTTGAGAACCAAGCTGCTGTTTTCAACCACATGTCACCCACAAACCGATGGACAAACTGAAGTAGTAAATCGTACTCTATCCACTATGTTGCGGGCTGTTTTAAAAACAAATTTAAAGGGTTGGGAGGATTGTTTACCACATATAGAATTTGCTTACAACAGGTCAGTTCACTCTACTATAAAGGTAAGCCCATTCCAGGTAGTGTATGGTTTCAATCCCCTTGCTCCTATTGATTTATCACCTTTACCTCCTTCTGAAACTATAAATTTGGATGCTACACAAAGATCTGAATTCATTCTTAAGATGCATGAAACTACAAAGAAAAATATTGAAAGGATGAATGAGAAGTATAGAATTTCTGGTAGTAAAGGTAGAAAAGAAGTAAAACATGAACCAGGGGATTTGGTATGGCTACATTTGAGAAAAGAACGATTCCCTCACTTGAGAAAATCTAAACTTATGCCACAAGCTGCTGGTCCTTTTAAGATTGTTGAAAAGATCAATGACAATGCATATAAGCTTGAGTTGATTCCCGATTTTGGGTTTAGTCCCACATTTAACATTTCAGATTTACGACCATACTTGGGGGAAGAAGATGATCTTGAGTCGAGGACGACTCCGATTAAAGAGGGGGAGGATGATGAGAACATCACAACAGTGGATACTTTACAAGGACCAATAACAAGAGCACGAGCACGGTTACTAAATCAGCAGGTGAACTCGTTCCTAACTTCCTACCCATGTGATTTTGAGAATGGTTTGCTATTGAAAGATTTAATTGTAATTAGGAACCATGGACATGATCAACAAGTAAAGGGAGGAGGATTTGGGGATGTGGAGAACCAGATGGGACGTCCACAAGTTGATGGAAACAGTCACCAATTCGGACTCGAGTTCAACTCGGAGTCCAGGAGCAGTCCATCTTAAAACGGACGCCAAGGATGCATACTGACTCCGTTTTTGACGTTCTACATATGCATGGAAAGATGAGAAGATAAACTTTCCAATGGTTCTGGCCCCATATTAAAATTCGCCAGGAGTCATGGGACTTGTCGAAACAAGTCGAATTCAGAGTTCTGTCCGGTGTTGCACCACCGTATTGGGCTTTTGGGCCTTGTGTCCCATATGAGTCCATTAGGGACGCGTATAAGGGTCTTATGGAAGAACCCTAGCCTTTAAATACTGCAGCTGCCTTCCATATTCGGTGGGTTTTGCTGTAACACCCCGAAATTTTGATTCAAAACACTAAATCATGTTAAGAGGGGAATTTAAAAATTTTTGGACGTGTTGCATGTTTTGCAAAAATTCAAATTCAAACTGGAATTCAAATTAAACTCAAATCAGAAAAGAAATGGAAAAAGAAAAAGAAAAAAACAGAAAAAACCGGCCAGTGGGCCGAAACCCACCAGCCGGCCCAACTTACCCCGCGCCAGCCCGCAGCCGCGCGCCCGCGCTTTCTCACGCTGACAGGAGGGACCCACCCGGGCTTCGTCTTCCACCTCGCGCCGCGCCGGACTCTCTCTCACCGAACCAAACCAATCGGAACTGCTGCGGATCACAGCCGAATTTCGCTCGAGGAGGAAACGGACATGATCTAAACCACCTCGCCGCCCTCCCCCGTCTATAAAAACCCCGGCCCCGTTCTGTTTTTCCCACGCGATCGCCGATTTTTACTCCGGTGAGAACCGAGACTTCTCCGGTGAATTCCGGCCGATCTAAGCTCGGAAACTCCGATCTAACTCGCTGGTCTTGATCCACCGCCTCCGGGGAACCTTGCAGGTGCAGAAAACTCGGTGACTTGCGGTGTAAACACAGCGCCGACGAGCTTCGCCGTGGTTTTGCCTCGGACCTCGCCGCCGATCACCTTCCAGGACCTCCGAGCTCAAGAAAACCCCCGAGGTGAGATCCCCGACCTCCCCTCTACCGATCTATGCCATAAGATCACAGTTCTAGGCAGAATTCTCGGGGATCCGAAAGTTTCCGGCGAGATCGCCGCTTCCCGCCGCCGTGCGCCGCCGGCAGCGCCGCCCGCGCTCGATCAGAGCGACATGGCCGCTTGTGCGCCGTTTATTTTAAATCGCACGGTAGACCTTAAAACCCCGCGTACCGGTTCGGCGTTATAATCTCAGCCGTCAGTTTAAAATCGGACGGTCCACGTCAGCCCCGCGTTATAAAGACTGGAATTCTTACGTGCTACCCCTGGGGTTCTCGGGAAATAAGAGCTAGCCCCGGAAACTTCAGATCTAGCCCCTGGAACTCCAGAAAATCATGTAAATTCATTTAAAAATCAGTTTTAGCCCCTGGACTTAATAAAAATTAGGAAAAACACCTCTGATAAGTGTAGCTAGACCCCTGGAAATTATGAAAATAATATTATAGACCCTGTAATGGGGTGAGTTCATTATTTTAGCCCTGTTTAGTATTTAATTTAGAAAATTGAATATGTAACTAGTGTTTAAAAATTAAAAAGTGGGACAAACATAGTTGTCAAAATTTAGTTAAAGATTTTCTCAGTGTTTAGGAAATTTAGGAGTGAGATAAAAACATATTTTGGACAGAATTGAGTCTGTTTAATTTATTATTCACAATTAGGGACACATTTTTAAGTAATAAATAGTTTTAGAAAATAGGGAAAATAATTATGAGATGGTTTACATCAGAGGCAAAGGTCAAAATGTGTTGTTAAATTATTTAGGACCAGAACCTATTCTGTTTAGATGATGTGTATTATTAATTTCATAATAAAGTACACATTTATGCATAGAAAAATAAATCTGAAAATATAGCAACTAGTAAATGATAAATGGAGTTTCTAAAATCCAAAGAATTCAGTTTAGGGTTGGTAGAAATTCTGAAGGCACATATGGAGAAGAAAAATACTTTTCATACATACTTGGTAGAGAAAAGGTGTAGTAGTTGAATATAAGGAATTTATTTAAAGTTTGAAACACACACATATATATATATAGTATGTAAGTATAAGTGTGAACACAAAAGTAGGAATCATATACACATGAATAAAAGTGTATGCAAGCCACAAATCAACACACATAAAGTATCCACAACACATATAATGGTAAAGAACTTTCATAAATGTGATTGTGTGGTTTGTATGAAGTAGAAGTGTGAACTATGTCTTATGATTGTTGTTTTTCTTTTGCTATGTGTGATGGTATGATGTAGAACCTGCTCAAGTGCAAGTTATTCCCTTCCAAGATCAGGACTGCCCATTTCAAGAGCAGCAAGAAGGAGGCAAGTGTCCTTGACCACTTTGATCCTGTACTAGGATGTCTAGATAGAATTATTTGCATTGTCAATTGAAATATGAAACCCATGCTAGGAAGTTTCCCTAGAATTGCATTATCTTGTTTCCTTGTAGCTTGGGTTGGGATTTATTTTATCATGTCATTTGTTATCATGCTTATGCTTAGCCATGCTTAGAATGGGAAAATTGGGATATGAGATCATCAATTTATTTATCTTACTCTTGAATGAGATATTATGAGTTATGTAGAGGTAGGGATCGAGGCAAGTTGGATGTTTTGGTTGTGTGCTGGGTGCACGAGACTCGGGTTTGTGTTTAGTACTTGACTGGATCCTAAGGACCGGTTCATGGAGCATGTAACCTGGCTTTACAGTGCCAACCACATGCTGAGATGGGGCAGCTTGGCCAATTAATTAGGTGTATCCCCGGCGTAGTATGGGTGTGTTGGATGGTGCGGGGAATAGGTGTCAGCTGGACTACCATATGAACCGCAAGGCTCAAGAGGGGGCCACTGCAGCGGGGTTGGAGCCTCTTGTATGCTGTTAGGGGTGAAACCTCAGTGGGCCCACGCTCGTCGGGAATCCCTTTGTAAAGGCTTCGTAGTGATCTCCTGGCTACACACCTGGGAAGTGTGAATGTGGTTCGTAGCCACTGGCATAATGGAGGTTCTTTTAGTCCACCCGGCAACGGGGGATGAAATCACTACATGTGGGTACAGTGGTACAAACTCTGCAGAGTCAAAACTTTCATGACAGCCGTGCTCACGGTCAAGAGCGGCTTGGACTTATTCATGATTAGAGGATTGATGGTTTTGGAAGTTAAGCGGGGAGCTTAACATTGGAAATGATGTTATGGTTATTGGATTATGATGATGGGATGCGAGATTGGGACCATTTCACCTGTGTAGTAATGTAGGTGCTTAATAAGCTAAGGTGATAGGTATTAATTGCGTAGTGCTTTAACCATGAGTTCAACCTCTCCTTGTTCTAGCCATGCATGATATGATTTTCCCACACTTGCTGAGTACTATTGGTACTCAACCTTGCATATTTTGTTGGTTCATATTGCTGCTCAGGTCAAGATAATGAGGTGATGTATAATGACCATGACTTTGGACCCGAAGAAGGTTTCTAGGTTCATGGAGACCCCCGGGCAACGCCTGTGATGGAGCCCTACAGAATAATATTCCGCTGCTAGTTTATTTACTTGTGATGAACTTATTATTGTCCATCGAGACATTTACTATGTAAGACTTACTTATATTCGACACCTGTCTTGTAATAAATGATGCTTCACTATTTGTCATCACATGTATGAGAAAATGATCCTGGCATACATGTGATATTCACTTGGTTGTTCTTCGGAAAAACCGGGTGTGACAGAAGGTGGTATCAGAGCCAAGGTTGCCCGTAGGAACGTGGACCTAGGTAGAAATGGACGTATTTAAGGGCCCTATTTTCTTAAAAACTATTTTCCAAGGTGTGGGTTGAAGAGTGTTATTTAAGGAGTCATTTTCTTCATCTTACCCCAAATTTTCATTCAAAATAGGATTTTTGTTAAAAAAAAGTTTATCTAACCTAATTTTAAATTCTTTTTGTTTTAGATGGTTCGCATGATTCGCACCGCTCGCAAGTCCACAGGAGGGAGAGTTCCCGTAGTAGCCCTTGCCGAAAGAGAGAAGAGCCGTCCGGTGACGTACCTTTCCTACGGATTGGCAGTAGGAGGCTTATTGCGCCGTCTTCGGCGTATGCTCGAAGCCGCCGGCAATATGGGCAAGCTAATTATCCACTATAACTCCACCAGGACCATCCGTGAGAAGAGGGAAGAATGGAGCTCAGAGATGAGGATAATACACGAAAATCAGCTGCTTAAGATCCACCACTCTCCAGCTTGTAGAGCGACACAGGTCGATGCGGAGAAAGATGTCACCTGGGAGGCCATCACCTGCCAGAGTCACATCTATCGTCACCACTTGGACAAAACTGAGTACATGTATGTCCTCCAACGTGAGAGTGGTACCACGGAGTACAAGTACCCACCAGTGCAGCAAGGGACTTCCCATGAGCACATGGACTTGTGCTTGGAGGATGCTGCTATGCTCAGCACTCGACTGCAGGAGTGTCAACAAGAGCTTCAGGATGTCTGAGACACCCTGAAGGAAACGGAGGCGTTGCTGCGAGCTTGCTTAAAGGCGAGAGAAAGAGGAGATGGGAATGAACTGTGTGTCACCGTGAATGATACATGGACTCCTGACTCCCCGGATCGCCGAGCGATCAGGCGTCGTCGCACTTCTCCACCAGCAGCTTCCCCACCCAAAGCAGAGTCAGAAGGTAGCCAAAATGAGGAGGAAGATCCCGAGGAGCCAGCTCAAGAGAACGAGTAGTGTAGAGTCTTTCCCTTAGCTAGCAAGAGGTCGAGTAGTCGAGTCGTTACGTAGTTAATGGTGTGATAATGCTTGGTGTGTGACGTGAGTTGTGGAGGCCATGAGCAATTGTCCACAACCTCGTCTTCAGAATATTTTGCTTTGGTGTGTGAACCCACATGAAATAATAGTGCATTTATTTGGTGTGAGATATGAACCCTCGTAAAAGTATAACAAATCCTCAACACTTCAAAGTACGAACAAATGAAAGTAGTAAGATGATACAAAATGCTTTCAAATTAACCTTGATTGATTCTGCCAGATGGCCGGAAGAGGAAAAGGACGTGCTGCCAACCCCGCCAACAACAATGATGAGGCATGCAACCCTCATCTTTCTGGAGGCCAGGACCGGGGTGGTCGCCGTGAAGAAGTTGATCCTCTCCACTAAATGCTGGAGAATCAAAATCAGCTCATCCAGAACTTGACTCAAGTGGTGGCCAACTTGCATCAAGTTCCACCTCCACAAGCTGGACCACGCCAACCAAGGTTGAGTGAGTTTCTAGGAACTCAACCTCCAAAGTTTGCAAGTGCTGCTGAACCTCTTGAGGCAGATGATTGGCTGAAGACCATTGAAAGTAAGATGAGGATCATACAGTGCCAAGGGTATGAGAGGGTGCTGTTTGCCTCTCATCAATTCCATGGACCTGCTGCTGATTGGTGGACCGCCTATGTGGCCGCCCATCATGACCCTGAGAACATCACTTGGGAAGAGTTCAAGCGTAGCTTCCGTAACCATTACATCCCAAGTGGTGAACTCAAAAACAAGAGGAAGGAGTTTTTGGGACTGCAGCAGGGACACATGACGGTGAGGGAATACCTCACTAAATTTACTCAACTATCCCGCTATGCCCCACGGGACATAGAGACTGATGAGCAGAAACAAGATTGTTTTATGGAAGGACTTACTGCAGAGATGCAGTGTGCAATGTCCTCAAATGAGTATGAAAGTTTCCAAAAGATGGTGGACAGAGCATTTGTGGTAGAAAGGAAGCTAAAGGCCTTGGAAAATGAGAATAAGAGGAAGGCCGGGTGGTCACATCAAGCCTCAGGGAGCAACACCCGCCCACGTCTGATGCAGCCACCTGCAGGGCAGACGAACCGTGCTGCGGTACCCTACTCAGCACCAAGAGGGTACAACCAGAACTACAGGCCTCCGGCAGCACCAGCACAGCCGCAACGTCAGTTTGTGCAGCAGCCTCGCCCCGCATATCCACCTCGACCCGCAGTGCAAGGACCCCCAAACCAACCCCAAGACAACAAAGGCCAGGCATCTAAGATTGGGGCGCAATGTTTCAGCTGTGGTGAAGTGGGGCACTACGCCCATAAATGCCCAAAGAAGAAGCCTGCGCCGCCACAACAGCAGAATGTAATGAGAGGACGGGTGAACCACGTCACTATGGAGGAAGCACAAGAGGCACCCGACGTGGTAGTTGGTAAGTTTCCTGCCAATTTACACCTTGCAACTCTGCTGTTTGATTCTGGTGCTACCCACTCGTTCATTGCTCAAGGGTTTGTTAAGAAGCATGACCTAGCAACCACACAAATGAACCATATGCTAGCCGTAAACTCTCCAGGTGGAGAAATAAGGACAAGACAAGTGTGTCCCAAAGTGAACCTAGACATTAATGGGGTAGTATTTACTGCTAACCTCATAGTGATAGATTCACAAGGGATAGATATTATTTTGGGTATGGATTGGTTGACCAAACATAAAGGAATCATCCATTGTTCGACCAGAACGGTGGAACTAACTCACCCCAGTGGCACAAGAGTAAATTTCATAACGATACACGAGCCTAGGAGGGACATTAAATTAAATCAAGTGGAGGTGAAAGTTGAGGAAATCAGGACTATTAGGGAATATCCAGATGTTTTTCCGGAGGACTTGCCAGGTATGCCTCCCGACCCTGAAGTGGAATTCGCGATTGAGCTAGTACCGGGAACAGCCCCGATATACAAGAGACCTTATCGGATGGACTCCAAGCAGCTAGAAGAGCTCAAGGATCATTTGAGAGAATTGACGGAGAAGGGGTATATTCGCCCTAGTTCCTCACCATGGGGAGCTCCGGTGATATTTGTGCCCAAGAAAGACGGAACCCAAAGGCTATGCGTGGATTACCGTGCTTTGAATGAGGTAACCATCAAGAACAAGTACCCATTGCCTCGCATTGAAGACTTGTTTGATCAGTTGAGGGGAGCTTGTGTGTTCTTGAAAATTGATCTCAGGTCGGGATACCACCAACTCAAGATAAGGCAATCTGATATTCCCAAGACAGCTTTCGTATCTCGATACGGACTGTATGAATACACTGTCATGCCTTTCGGGCTAACCAATGCCCCGGCGTACTTCATGTACCTCATGAACAAGGTATTCATGGAATACCTGGACAAATTTGTGGTGGTTTTCATAGATGACATTCTCGGCTTCTCCAAAGATGAAGAAGAACATGAGAAACATCTAAGGTTGGTGTTGCAGAGGCTGAGAGAACACCAACTATATGCCAAGTTGAGCAAGTGTGAGTTTTGGCTGAAGAGAGTTCCCTTTTTAGGACATATAATCTAATCCCGCCAAAATCGAGGATATCCAGAAGTGGAAGACCCCTGAAAATGTCGGGGAAGTTCGAAGCTTTTTGGGATTGGCTGGATACTATCGACGGTTTATTGAGGGATTCTCCAAGATCTCGAGACCTCTCACCAAACTGTTGGAGAAGGGAATCACATTCACCTGGACGCCACAGTGCGAGACGAGCTTTCAGGAGCTAAAGAAGAGATTGACAACAACCCCAGTGTTGGTTGTGCCAGATATGAAGAAGAATTTCACAGTGTACTGCGATGCCTCTGGAAATGGGTTGGGATGTGTTCTCATGCAAGAAGGACATGTCGTGGCATATGCATCCCGGCAGCTTCGGAAGCACGAGAAGAACTATCCTACACATGACCTAGAACTAGCCGCAGTGGTACACGCGTTGAAAATTTGGCAGCACTATTTGATGGGGAAGAGGACCGAGATATATACGGATCATAAGAGTTTGAAGTACATTTTCACACAGCCAGATCTCAACCTCAGACAAAGGAGATGGTTAGAGCTAATCAATGACTTTGATGTGGGCATCAACTATCATACCGGGAAAGCAAACGTTGTGGCCGATGCTTTGAGTCGGAAAGTGCAGGTCAATAAGTTGAGCTTGAAGGACATGCCTGCAGAATTGAAGAATGAGGTTATAAGGCTCAATCTATGTCTAGTAAATAGTGGTGAAGCCATCGCCATGGAAGTGGACTCCACACTCGAGCGAGACATACGTGAGGGTCAAAAGAATGATGAGAAGATACAAGAGATCAGACAACTTATCAAGGAAAATAAAGCTCCGGGTTTTAGAGAGGATGAACAAGGAACGGTGTGGCACGGGAAAAGAATCTGTGTGCCAGAAGTAAAGGAGATCCGTGAATTTATTCTAAAGGAGGCTCATGATTCTGACTATTCCATTCATCCTGGGAGTACGAAAATGTATCAGGACCTTAAGAGCAGGTATTGGTGGTATGGTATGAAGCGAGATCTCGCGGAACATGTTGCCCTATGTGACACATGTCAGTTGGTGAAAGCAGAACATCAACGACCCGCGGGATTATTGCAACCACTCAAAGTGCCTGATTGGAAATGGGAAGAAATCAGCATGGATTTTGTCGTGGGATTACCTAGGACCCAATCCGGGTATGATTCAATATGGGTCATCATTGATAGGCTAACCAAGGTAGCTCATTTCATTCCCGTGAAAGAAAGCTACAGCGGATCCAAATTGGCAGAATTGTACATGTCAAGGATCGTGTGTTACCATGGAGTGCCAAAGAAGATAGTGTCAGACCGAGGGACACAGTTCACCTCGAGGTTTTGGCAGAAGTTGCATGAAACCATGGGAACCCATCTGAACTTCAGCTCTGCCTATCATCCCCAAACTGACGGGCAGACGGAGAGAACCAATCAGATCCTTGAAGATATGTTAAGGGCATGTGCGCTCAAAAACAATAGAAGTTGGGACAAGAACTTACCGTATGCGGAGTTTTCCTATAACAACAGCTATCAAGCTAGTATGAAGATGTCACCGTTTGAAGCTTTGTATGGAAGGAAGTGCAGAACTCCCCTATTTTGGAACCAAACAGGAGAAAGTAAAGTGTTTGGTCCAGAAGTGCTACAAGAAGCCGAGGCAAAGGTGAGGGAGATTCGCAACAACTTGAGGATAGCATAAACACGCCAAAAGAGCTATGCCGATGTACGAAGAAGAGAGCTCGTTTTCAACGTGGGAGATTATGTTTATCTCAAGGTGTCCCCTATCAGAGGACTTCGTCGGTTCAAGGTGAAAGGGAAGTTGTCACCTCGATACATCGGACCCTTTCAAGTTTTGGAAAGGAAAGGCGAAGTGGCGTATCAACTAGAGTTACCGGTTCGTCTATCGGACGTGCACGATGTATTCCATGTGTCACAACTCAAGAAATGTCTGAGGACGCCTGAAGAGGTGTTACCCATGAGTGAAGTGGATGTAGCTGAGGATTTGTCTTATGCCGAGCAACCATACAAGATTTTGGAGACAATGGAATGCCTCACCAGAAATAAAAGAATCCGGATGTGCAAGGTGCAGTGGAAGCATCACTCAGAAGAGGAAGCCACCTGGGAACGGGAAGATGAGCTCAAGGCACAATTTCCGGAATTGTTTTCTTAGAAACACCAATCTCGAGGATGAGATTTCTTTTAAGGGGGGTAGAGCTGTAACACCCCAAAATTTTGATTCAAAACACTAAATCGTGTTAAGAGGGGAATTTAAAAAATTTTGGACGTGTTGCATGTTTTGCAAAAATTCAAATTCAAACTGGAATTCAAATTAAACTCAAATCAGAAAAGAAATGGAAAAAGAAAAAGAGAAAACAGAAAAAAACCGGCCAGTGGGCCGAAACCCACCAGCCGGCCCAACTTACCCCGCGCCACCCCGCAGCCGCGCGCCCGCGCTTTCTCACGCTGACAGGAGGGACCCACCCGGGCTTCGTCTTCCACCTCGCGCTGCGCCGGACTCTCTCTCACCGAATCCAAACCGATCGGAACTGCTGCGGATCACAGCCGAATTTCGCTCGAGGAGGAAACGGACATGATCTAAACCACCTCGCCGCCCTCCCCCGTCTATAAAAACCCCGGCCCCGTTCTGTTTTTCCCACGCAATCGCCGATTTTTACTCCGGTGAGAACCGAGACTTCTCCGGTGAATTCCGGCCGATCTAAGCTCGGAAACTTCGATCTAACTCGCTGGTCTTGATCCACCGCCTCCGGGAAACCTTGCAGGTGCAGAAAACTCGGTGACTTGCGGTGTAAACACAGCGCCAACGAGCTTCGCCGTGGTTTTGCCTCAGACCTCGCCGTCGATCACCTTCCAGGACCTCCGAGCTCAAGAAAACCCCCGAGGTGAGATCCCCGACCTCCCCTCTACCGATCTATGCCATAAGATCACAGTTCTAGGCAGAATTCTCGAGGATCCGAAAGTTTCCGGCGAGATCGCCGCTTCCCGCCGCCGTGCGCTGCCGGCAGCGCCGCCCGCGCTTGATCAGAGCGACGTGGCCGCTTGTGCGCCGTTTATTTTAAATCGCACGGTAGACTTTAAAACCCCGCGTACCGGTTCGGCGTTATAATCTCAGCCGTCGGTTTAAAATCGGACGGTCCACGTCAGCCCCGCGTTATAGAGACTGGAATTCTTACGTGCTACCCCCTGGGGTTCTCGGGAAATAAGAGCTAGCCCCGGAAACTTCAGATCTAGCCCCTGGAACTCCAGAAAATCATGTAAATTCATTTAAAAATCAGTTTTAGCCCATGGACTTAATAAAAATTAGGAAAACACCTCTGATAAGTGTAGCTAGACCCCTGGAAAATATGAAAATAATATTATAGACCCTGTAATGGGGTGAGTTCATTATTTTATCCCTGTTTAGTATTTAATTTAGAAAATTGAATATGTAACTAGTGTTTAAAAATTAAAAAGTGGGACAAACATAGTTGTCAAAAATTAGTTAAAGATTTTCTCAGTGTTTAGGAAATTTAGGAGTGAGATAAAAACATATTTTGGACTGAATTGAGTCTGTTTAATTTATTATTCACAATTAGGGACACATTTTTAAGTAATAAATAGTTTTAGAAAATAGGGAAAATAATTATGAGATGGTTTACATCAGAGGAAAAGGTCAAAATGTGTTATTAAATTATTTAGGACCAGAACCTATTCTGTTTAGATGATGTGTATTATTAATTTCATAATATAGTACACATTTATGCATAGAAAAATAAATCTGAAAATATAGCAACTAGTAAATGATAAATGGAGTTTCTAAAATCCAAAGAATTCAGTTTAGGGTTGGTAGAAATTCTGAAGGCACATATGGAGAAGAAAAATACTTTTCATACATACTTGGTAGAGAAAAGGTGTAGTAGTTGAATATAAGGAATTTATTTAAAGTTTGAAACACATATATATATATATAGTATGTAAGTATAAGTGTGAACACCAAAGTAGGAATCATATACACATGAATAGAAGTGTATGCAAGCCACAAATCAACACACATAGAGTATCCACAACACATATAATGGTAAAGAACTTTCATAAATGTGAATGTGTGGTTTGTATGAAGTAGAAGTGTGAACTATGTCTTATGATTGTTGTTTTTCTTTTGCTATGTGTGATGGTATGATGTAGAACCTGCTCAAGAGCAAGTTATTCCTTTCCAAGATCAGGACTACCCATTTCAAGAGCAGCAAGAAGGAGGCAAGTGTCCTTGACCACTTTGATCCTATACTAGGATGTCTAGATAGAATTATTTGCATTGTCAATTGAAATATGAAACCCATGCTAGGAAGTTTCCCTAGAATTGCATTATCTTGTTTCCTTGTAGCTTGGGTTGGGATTTATTTTATCATGTCATTTGTTATCATGCTTATGCTTAGCCATGTTTAGAATGGGAAAATTGGGATATGAGATCATCAATTTATTTATCTTACTCTTGAATGAGATATTATGAGTTATGTAGAGGTAGGGATCGAGGCAAGTTGGATGTTTTGGTTGTGTGCTGGGTGCACGAGACTCGGGTTTGTGTTTAGTACTTGCCTGGATCCTAAGGACCGGTTCATGGAGCATGTAACCTGGCTTTACAGTGCCAACCACATGCTGAGATGGGGCAGCTTGGCCAATTAATTAGGTGTATCCCCGGCGTAGTATGGGTGTGTTGGATGGTGCGGGGAATAGGTGTCAGCTGGACTACCATATGAACAGCAAGGCTCAAGAGGGGGCCACTGCAGCGGGGTTGGAGCCTCTTGTATGCTGTCAGGGGTGAAAGCTCAGTGGGCCCACGCTCGTCGGGAATCCCTTTGTAAAGGCTTCGTAGTGATCTCCTGGCTACACACCTGGGAAGTGTGAATGTGGTTCGTAGCCACTGGCATAATGGAGGTTCTTTTAGTCCACCCGGCAACGGGGGATGAAATCACTACATGTGGGTACAGTGGTACAAACTCTGCAGAGTCAAAACTGTCATGACAGCCGTGCTCACGGTCAAGAGCGGCTTGGACTTATTCATGATTAGAGGATTGATGGTTTTGGAAGTTAAGCGGGGAGCTTAACATTGGAAATGATGTTATGGTTATTGGATTATGATGATGGGATGGGAGATTGGGACCATTTCACCTGTGTAGTAATGTAGGTGCTTAATAAGCTAAGGTGATAGGTATTAATTGCGTAGTGCTTTAACCATGAGTTCAACCTCTCCTTGTTCTAGCCATGCATGATATGATTTTCCCACACTTGCTGAGTACCATTGGTACTCAACCTTGCATATTTTGTTGGTTCATATTGCTGCTCAGGTCAAGATAATGAGGTGATGTACAATGACCATGACTTTGGACCCGAAGAAGGTTTCTAGGTTCATGGAGACCCCCGGGCAACGCCTGTGATGGAGCCCTACAGAATAATATTCCGCTGCTAGTTTATTTACTTGTGATGAACTTATTATTGTCCATCGAGACATTTACTATGTAAGACTTACTTATATTCGACACCTGGCTTGTAATAAATGATGCTTCACTATTTGTCATCACATGTATGAGAAAATGATCCTGGCATACATGTGATATTCACTTGGTTGTTCTTCGGAAAAACCGGGTGTGACATTTGCTTAGATAAACAGTCGCCTTTCTACGGTTTTTGTGAAATCCCAACTTCGTGATTTCAGATCACGTCTTCTACGTTCTTGCTCGTGTTCTCGGTTGCACCTACAGGGATTAGCCTTCTTGGCGAGGTCAATGGTGTGCTGCACATTTGATAACCAACGGAGCAGTGGTGTAGTGATTGCTGGGGTGTTCGAACTGCTCGAGTGCCACGGATCATCAACGTCGAGTTCTCCACCTCAATCGACCTACCTTTCGGAAGATCGGGCCTAAACCAATCATCATTAGGCAGCGATAAGACGAGATCTTGGTCGAGTATTCCTGCCTGTGTTGGTTAAGGTTCGAAGCGTATGCAGCCCCGCTGAGCAAGTATTGAGTTGTGTACCGGATGCTTACTGCTATATGGGACCCAGGAAACCGATGTACCAGGTTAACTGGATTGTAGAGGCATACCACATCGTCTCGTTAGAGCTATGAGCCCGAGACGGCGTGAATGGTTCTACAGTGAGTGTCTTGCGAAAGATTGCCACATACGACGTAATGAACGACGCCAGATTATGGTCTTCAGAGGCGGGCGTATGTGTCTAGTTATCTGGGCAGTGTTTGATTCGAATCACCGTCCCTCGCGGTTATGAGTACCACTTGCTGTGTTGTGACGTAGTAAGCAAGTTATGTGGGAACAGTTTGCAAAGTTTTAATTGCTGCTATGATAATTGGAATTGCATGAAAACCATATCTGAAGTAGTGATAGAGCAAACAAAAGTTATTTTCCACCTTGGGACAAGTAACATTGGAATGAAGCGTTTCTTGTTTGATTGTGGAGTTCCAATGTTGCTGAACGCAAGGGTACTACTATGATGGCTAAAAATCTGAAAGTTAAGGATGAACTCATAGGCGAGTCTTTTTGCAACTTATATGTTTAGGTCTTAAGTTACTTTCATGTAGAGTTGCATGCCTTAGGGGAGACGGTTAAGTCTTGCTGAGCCTTTGTGCTCACTCTTGCTATATGAGTGGTTTTGCAGGTTAATAGCGACGCATATAAAGAAGGTTGTCTGGTGAGACTCGGAGACTTCCGAGTCATGTTACACATGGAGAACCTAGCCGCTGCCATGTCTTCGTGTTGCTAGCGAGAGGAGTCCGCGGGCTGGACCTCTTCTCGGGTGCTCGATAGTTATTCTACGTGAGCTGTTTATAGACTTCCGTTGTAGCTATTTTATGTAAATTATTTACAAAGAACATTTGTAACCTTCCACTTTTGATTTATGTAATACAGTTTTCCTTATATGTGTGCTGTTGGGTGCTGCATAACACGGCACCACCCAATGCGATTCCTGGGTGGATGGCACGACCCCTTGATATGGGCCGGGGTCCCCCTCAGTGTTGAACCGAATATGATATCATCAACATAGATTTAACAAATAAATAGATCATCATTGAAGTGCTTGGTAAACAGGGTGTAATCAGCTTTACCAATTTTAAAGCAATTTTCAATTAGAAATTCTCTAAGGCACTCATACTAAGCTCTAGGAGCTTGTTTTAGGCCATAGAGAGCCTTACGCAGTTTGAACACATGGTCGGGTACTCTTGATCTTCAAACCCAGGGGTTTGCTCCACGTACACCTCCTCCTTGATAGGTCCATTGAGGAAGGCGCTTTTGACGTCCATTTGATATAGCTTGAAATCATGGTGAGTAGCATATGCAAGTAATATACGAATTGATTTAAGGCTAGCTAGGGAGCAAAAGTCTCGTCGAAATCCAAACCTTCGACTTGTGAGTAACCTTTAGCCACAAGTCGTGCCTTGTTTATTGTTACCACTCCGTGTTCGTCTTGCTTGTTGCGGAAGACCCATTTAGTGCCGACGATGTTGAACTTTGGTCTTTCAATAAGTTCCCATACTTCGTTCCTCTTGAAGTTGTTCAATTCTTCTTGCATTGCCATCACCCGGTCCGGATCTTTTAGCGCATCTTCGACTTTGTATGGTTCTAAAGAGGATACAAAGGAATAGTATTCACAGAAATTAGCTATACGTGATCGAGTTGTCACTCCCTTTTGTATATCACCAATTATATTGTCGACGGGGTGATCTCTTTGTATGCTTTGGTGTACTCTTGGATGTGGCACTTGTGGTGTTGTATTCTCATAATCATGTCACTGCCTTTTGTATATCACCAATTATGTTTTCGACGGGGTGATCTCTTTGTATGCTTTGGTGTACTCTTGGATGTGGCACTTGTGGTGTCGTGTTCTCATAATCATCATCTTCTTTGGCTCCCCCTGGATCGTTGTTGTCATTCATGCTTTGATCATCTTTTTGATCTTTATTTTGTGCATGGGCTCCTCTTGATCATAGCTCTCCTATTGAGATTCATCTTGAGCACTTGATTCTTGTGATTGTTCTTGAGGTCGAATATCACCAATTGCCATTCTCCTCGATGCTTTACATGGAGCTTCTTCTTGATCTAGCACACACTTATCAACTTGCTCCGTTTGGGAGCCATTATTTTCATCGAACACTACGTCACGTGTTACTTCAACAAGTCCAGAGACCTTGTTGAAGACACGATAAGCGTAGGAGTTCGAATCATAGCCGAGCAAGAAACCCTCATCGGACTTTGAAGTGAACTTTGAGTCCTAGGCTTCTTGTTTAGAATATAACATTTTGAACCAAAAACTCGAAAGTATGAAATATTTGGTTTGTTACCGGTGAGTAGTTCATATGAGGTTTTATTGAGTAGGCGATGAAGGTACAGTCGGTTTGTTGAATGACAAGCAGTGTTGATAGCTTCAGCCCAAAAACAGCCAGAGGTCTTGTATTCGTCAAGCATTGTCGTTGCCATCTCAACGAGCGACCGGTTCTTCCTTTCGGCTACCCCGTTTTGTTGTAGAGAGTAGGTGCTGAAAGCTCATGCTTTATTCCTTCTTCATCTAGATATTCATCGACTTGTGTGTTCTTGAATTTTGTTCCATTGTCACTTCTTATGTTTTTAATTGTCAATGAGAATTCACTTTGAGCTAGCCTGAGAAACTTCTTGAGTGTTCCTTGAGTTTCTGACTTATCAGACAAAAAGAAAACCCACGTGAAGCGTGAAAAATCATCGACAATAACTAAACCATATTTATTACCGCCGATGCTTATATAAGCAATTGGACCAAATAGGTCCATGTGGAGGAGCTTGAGTCGTCATGTTGTAGTCATGACATTCTTCACGGGATGGGGTGCTCCTTCTTGCTTCCCGGCTTGGCACACGCTACAAGGCCTGTTTTTCTCAAAAACAACATTCTTCAAACCTCAGATGTGATTGCCTTTTAGAAGTTTCTGTAGATTCCTCATACCAATATGCGCTAGCCGTCTATGCCACAGCCAACCCCTGTTGGTCTTTGCAATCAAGCATGTGTCAAATTTGACTTTATCTTTGTTGAAATCAACTAGATAAAGTTTACCCTTTAACACACCCTTGAAAGCAATTGAGTCATCTCTCGTTCTAGAGATGGCCACACCCTCATTAGTGAACAAAAAATTATAACCTTTGTCACATAGTTGAGATATGGACAGGAGGTTATAATCTACGAATCAACATGTAAAACATGAGAAAGTGTGTGTTGTGATGAAATAACTATTTTACTGGTACCTAGCGCCTTTCCTTGACTATTATCACCAAAACAGATGCCTTCGCTTGAGTCTTCATTTTGTTCGTACTCAACAAACATTTTTCTTTCTCCCGTCATATGATTGGGGCATCCACTATCTAGCACCCATTTTGCTCCACTGGATGCATATGCCTACAAGAAAGAAACTATGCTTTGGTTTTAGGTACCCAAGCTTGCTTGGGTCCTTTGAGGTTAGTGACAAGTGACTTGGGCACCCACACATGAGATTTGGTGTTCTCATGACGTGGCCCAACATATTTGGCATGAACTTTTCCAAGACAGTTTTTCATAAGCACATATGAAGCATCAAATGTTTTAAACAAGATTTGTTGTTCCTATGAGTTTTAAATGTTAATTTTATCAACATTGTTATGTTTTCCATCTTGGGAGGAATTTCCCTTGACAAAGACAATGCTTTTGTTGTCATCCTTGTGGCTTCTAGCAGTTTGCTTTCACCATAAGAATACCCAATGCCATGTTTGACATTAGGAGGTCTTGTGACCAAGTATGCACTACGTGCATACTTGACCTTCTCCTTGTCAAACATGCCACTTTGAGAGGGATTCTTATTTTTTTGTCAAGTTTGACTTCTATTTTATGTTGGTGTCATTTTTAGTACATGTACAAGTTACAGGAGTTTTGGATTCAACATGTTGAGAAGGTGAGCTTAAATAGGATGAAGAACCACTTTGCTTGAGTGACTCAACTGGCGCCTCAAGAATCTTGTTATCCATGGTTAAATTAGCAAGTTCATCCTTGAGTGCAATGTTTGAGTCTTTTAGCTTCAAACAAGTCTCCTTGCTTGAAGCTAACTCAAGCTCAAGTGATTTGCTTTGCTCCTTTTCAATCTCAAGAAGCCCTTCAATCTTAAGATATTTCTCCTTTTGGAGAATGATCATATCTTCTTGTCGATTGACTAGCTCCTCCTTATCAACTATCTCATCCATTAGAATTTTCATTTTACCTATAGTATTTTTATATAAACCTCTAAGTATGTCTTCATCATCACTAGAATTGTCAATATCACTAGTAAAAGAATGCAAGGAGGGAGATTTGGTTTTAACCTTTCTTTTTCCTTCCTTGGCCATTAGGCATGTGTGGTTGGTGTCCTTCCATGCTCCCATGGTTGGGAATAGAGTAGACTTCATGGTAAGCTTCTTGATAGCTATAGTGGCCATCTCCTCTTCTTCTTCAGATGAGGACTCATCATTGGAGTCCCATTCCATCCCTAGATGTGCTTGGCCATATTGCTTCTTTTTCTTGAATATTTTCTTTTGTTGAGGTTTGTTGTCTTTACTCTTCCTTTTGTTGTCTTCATGTGGACAATCTACCATGAAATGATCATATTCTCCACAATTCTAGCATGCGCGCCTCGTCTTGGATCTTTGTTTGCCCTTGTATCTTCTTTCATTTGAGTTGCCACCCTTTTTTCTTCTCATCATTTTCTTAAAGTTTTTTATTGTAACACCCCAAAACCTGTTAAAGAGGGGAATTTAAAATTTTTGGACGTAATGCATGTGGTGAAACAATTCAAATTCAAACTGGAATTCAAATTTGAATCAAAATAGAAAAGGAAAAGGAGAAAGAAAAAGAAAAACGGCCAGTGGGCCGAAACCCACCTCAGCCGGCCCAACAGCCCGCGGCTGTTTCCGCCAACCCCTCTCTCTGCCGCGCGGGACCCACCTGTCGGCACCTTCGTCTCCAACCGCCACCCGGTTTTCTTCCAAGCTCCCGCGTCCGATCGCACCCGCCCTCTCCGGATTCTGCGCACCCAGAGCCGCGATCTCCAGTCCACGCGTGCGGCACCATCTCAACCGACCCCACCGCCCTCCCTTGCCCATTTAAACGCTGAAATCCACCCCTTTTTCCTCTCGATCGACCCGCCTCAGTTCCCGGTGAGAACCGAAGCTCCCGTCACCGTTTTCTTTCGATCTCCATCCGTTCTCTCCGATCTAATGCGTGTAGTGCGTCCTGCCGCCGCCGGGGAGTCTTGCAGGTGAAGGAGACCCGATGTTTTGCGTTCTAGACACAGCTATGGTGAGCACCGCCGCGTTTTCCCCTCGGACCTCGTCGTCGACCGCCTTCCAGGGCCTCCGAGCTCAAGAAAAACCCCGAGGTGAGGTCCCCTACCTCCCCTCTTCCGTTCTATGCCAAGAAATCCAAGTTTTAGGAAGTATAGACGAAAACCCGAAACTCTCCGGCGAGATCGCCGCCTCCCGCCGCTGCGCGCCGCCGGGCAGCGCCGCCCGCACACGGCCAGGGCGACGTGGCCCCCTGAGGCCCGTCCAATTTAAATCGTGCGGTCCCGAATAGATCTAACCCTTACCGCTTCGCGTTATAATCTCAGCCGTCTATTTTAAATCCAACGGCCCACGTCAGCCCCGCGTTATAAAGGCCGGGAATCTTACGCGCTACCCCCTGGGGACCTCATAAAACACGAGCTTGCCCCGGAAACTTCTGATCTAGCCCCTGGACCCTTAGAAATTCATGTAAATTCATTTAAAAATCAGTTTTAGCCCCTGGACTTAATAAGAATAAGGAAGACCTCCCTGTTTTGCACACTTAGACCCCTGAAAATTTAGAAAATGAGAAAGGGGACCCCCACAGCAGTGAGGATTTGCACATCAGCCCCTGAGGGTTATTAATTTCAGGAAATTGAATATGTGAATAGGATTTAAAATTCAAACATAGGTATATGTTCAGTTTAATTATACTGACCCTGTTGAAAATTGGTAGAACAATCTAAGATCTGAATTTAGAGGGAAAATAAACTTTTAAACTCAATGGGATTGCTGTTTTGTAATTTATATCTGAAATATACCCTTTAGGCATAAAACAAATTGAAAATGTGGGAAAATGAATCTAAGTAACAAAAAAGGAGTTGGAAAAACTTATAAAGGTTCTGTTTAGGTAATTGGAACCGTAGAAATTTTTGTATGAATTTAGGTTTTTGTTTTATTGGTAGAAATTCATTTTTAGATAGAAAATAATTATGAAAATGGGTAAAAATAAATTTAAATAGATTCTCATCAGAGAGGAAGTCCAAAGATATTTTATTGAACATTTTAGATTAGAACATATTCTGTTTAGTTGACATATCTTACTATTTTAATATTAAAGTTCATTTTTAGGCATAGAAAATAAATTTGAAAATGTAGGAAAATAGGCATGCATAATTAGAAAATGCTAAATAAGGTCCCCAAATCCAAAACTTCAAATTAAGATTTTGTAGGAGATCTGAGAATCTATTTGTAGTAGGAAGTTACCTTTTATACAAATTTTGTGGCTAAGAGGTGTATTACCAAATATAGAAAAGTTGTGCAAATTGGAAATTCATATATTGTGTGCACTTAGGAATCTAAATATTAAAGCTATAAATAATATATATGTTTAAAAGTGCATGAATGCTTAGGATCAACATATTTAGGGTAAACACAACACTTAAATATGTGTATGACTTTCATATGTATGCATGTGTGATTTGCATGAGTGGAAATATGGACTATGGCTTATGGAATATTGTTTGCTTTTGTTATATGTATTGGCATGAGTAGAACCAGCCCTAGAGCAGGTTCTCACCTTTCAAGATCAAGACTTTTCATTCCCAGAGCAGCAGGAAGAAGGCAAGTGTCCTTGACCACTTTGATCCTATACTAGGATGTGTAGTTAGAATTATTTGCATTGTCAATTGAAATATGGAACCCATGCTAGGAAGTTTCCCTAGATTATCATTATCTTACTTCCTTGTAGCCTGGGTTGGGAGTTAATTTATTATGTCATTCATTTATACTACTTATGCTTAGCCATGCTTAGAATGGGATAAATGGGATATGAGATCATCAACTTGTTTACTTTACCCTTGAATGAGATATTATGAATTATGTAGAGGTAGGGATCGAGGCAAGTTGGATGCTTTGGTTGGTGCTGTGTGCACGAGACTCGGGTTTGTGTTTAGTGCTTGCCTAGATCCTAAGGACCGGTTCATGGAGCATGTAACCTGGCTTTATCGTGCCAACCACATGCTGAGATGGGGCAGCTTGGCCAATTAATTAGAAGCATCTCCGGCGTAGTATGGGTGTTTGGATGGTGCGAAGAATAGGTGTCAGCTGGACTACCATATGAACCGCAAGGCTCAAGAGGGGGCCACTACAGCGGGGTTGGAGCCTCTTGTATGCTGTTAGGGGTGAAACCTCAGTGGGCCCACGCTCGTCGGAAATCCCTTTGTAAAGGCCTCGTAGTGATATCCTGGCTACACACCTCGGAAGTGTGAATGTGGTTTGAGGCCACTGGCATAATGGAGGTTCTTTTAGTCCACCCGGCAACGGGGGATGAAATCACTACATGTGGATACAGTGGTGCAAACTCTGCAGAGTCAAAACTGTCATGACAGCCGTGCTCACGGTCAAGAGCGGCTTGGACTTATTCATGATTAGAGGACTCAAAACAGAAATCAAAAAAGAAAAAGAAAAAGAAAAAAAAACCTTCCCGGCCAGTGAGCCGAAACCCACCAGCCGGCCCACCCAAACCCCGCGCCAGCCCGCAGCCGCGCGCCGTTTCCCTCTCACAGACAGGCGGGACCCACCTGTCATCCCCGACCTCCCGCTCGTCCGAACACGGGACTGTTTCCCCGCGCGCGCGATCTTAACCGACCGGATTTCCGCCCGAATTTTGGTTCCGGAGGACTCCAACTCGATCTAAACTAACACGCCGCCCTCCCCCGTCTCTATAAGCCTCGGCATCGTCCCTTTTTTTCCCACGATCCACCGTTTTTCTCTCTGGTGAGAACCCGAGTTTTCTGGCGAATTCTGCTCGATCTTCGCTCGGGAATTCTGATCTAACTCGCTGGTCTTGATCCACCGCCTCCGGGGAACCTCGCAGGTGCAGAAAACTCGGTGGTTTGCGGTTCAAACACAGCGCCGACGAGACTCGCCATGAAATCACCTCGGACCTCGTCGCCGATTGCTTTCCAGGACCTCCGAGCTCAAGAAAACCCCCGAGGTGAGATCCCCGACCTCCCCTCCACCGATCTATGTCATAAAAT
The DNA here is from genome assembly GCA_030760725.1 of Neostapfia colusana. Lineage (NCBI taxonomy): Eukaryota > Viridiplantae > Streptophyta > Magnoliopsida > Poales > Poaceae > Neostapfia > Neostapfia colusana. The sequence goes on along the minus strand of JASWHV010000005.1, from coordinate 28,067,048 downwards.
CACAGTTTTAGGAAGAATTGACGAAGATCCGAAACTCTCCAGCGAGATCGCCACCTCTCGCCGCCGTGCGCCGCCGGGCAGCGCCGCCCGCGCTCGATCAGAGCGACGTGGCCGCTTGTGCGCCGTCTATTTTAAATCGCACGGTAGAATTTAAATCCCCGCGTACCGGTTCGACGTTATAATCTCAGCCGTCTGTTTTAAATCGGACGGTCCACGTCAGCCCCGCGTTATAAAGGCTGGAATTCTTACGCGCTACCCCCTGGGGTTCTCAGAAAATACGAGCTAGCCCGGAAACTTCTGATCTAGCCCCTGGAACTTCAGAAAATAATGTAAATTCATTTAAAAATCAGTTTTAGCCCCTGGACTTAATAAAAATTAGGAAAAACCCCTCTGTTATGTGTAGTTAGACCCCTGGAAATTCTTAAAATAATATAATAGACCCTGTAGTGGGGTGAGTTTACCTTTTTAACCCTATGTGATATTAAATTTAGGAATTTGAATATGTGTTTAGTGTTAAAAATTTAAAAGATGGGACAAACACATTGTAAATTCAAATTAAAAACTTTCCTAGTACTTGGAAAACTTTGGAGTGAGATAAAAATATATTTTTGGCTGAAATGAATCTATTTAATTGATTATTCACATTTATTAGATATAGGGACATATTTTTAAGTAGAGAATAATTCTGAAAATTAGTAAAATAAATGTAAAATAGTTCACATCAGAGGAGAAGTTCAAAATATATTATTTAATATTTTAGACCCAAAACCTATTATGTTTAGATGAGGTGTCTTACTATTTTCATAATAAAGTTCACATTTAGGCATAGGAAATAAATCTGAAAATATAGCAAGCTAGGTATGAATAACTAGAAATTGATAAATAAAGTTTCTAAAATCCAAAGAATTCAGTTTAGGGTTGGTAGAAGGTCTGAAGACACATATGGAGTAGGAAAATACCTTTCATGCATACTTGGTAGCTAAAAGGGTGTAGTAATTGAATGTAAGGAATTTATTTAAATTGGAAACTCATATATAGTATGCAAACATAAATGTGAATACAAAAGTAGAAATCATATACACATGTTTAAAAGTGCATGTAAGCCAAAAATCAACACACATAGAGTAACCACAACACATAGAATTGTGAATGGCTTTCATAAATGTGAATGTGTGGTTTGTATGAAGTGGAAGTGTGAACTATGTCTTATGACTTGTTGTTTTCTTTTGCTATGTGTGATGGTATGAGTAGAACCTGCTCCAGAGCAAGTTCTTCCTTTCCAATATCAGGACTACCCATTCCAAGAGCAGCAGTAAGGAGGCAAGTGTCCTTGACCACTTTGTTCCTATACTAGGATGTGTAGATAGAATTATTTGCATTGTTAATTGAAAATATGAAACCCATGCTAGGATGTTTCCCTAGAATTGCATTACCTTGTTTCCTTGTAGCTTGGGTTGGGATTCATTTTATCATGTAATTTATTATTATGCATATGCTTAGCCATGCTTAGACTGGGATATTTGGGATATGAGATCATCAGTTTATTTACCATACTCTTGAATGAGATGTTATGAGTTATGTAGAGGTAGGGATCAAGGCAAGTTGGATGTTTTGGTTGGTGCTGGGTGCACGAGACTCGGGTTTGTGTTTAGTACTTGCCTGGATCCTAAGGACCGGTTCATGGAGCATGTAACCTGGCTTTACCGTGCCAACCACATGCTGAGATGGGGCAGCTTGGCCAATTAATTAGGTGTATCCCTGGCGTAGTATGGGTGTGTTGGATGGTGCGGGGAATAGGTGTCAGCTGGACTACCATATGAACCGCAAGGCTCAGGAGGGGGCCACTGCAGCGGGGTTGGAGCCTGTTGTATGCTCTTAGGGGTGAAACCTCACTGGGCCCACGCTCATCGGGAATCCCTTTGTAAAGGCTTCGCAGTGATCTCCTAGCTACACACCTGGGAAGTGTGAATGTGGTTCGTAGCCACTCGCATAATGGAGGTTCTTTTAGTCCACCCGGCAACGGGGGATGAAATCACTATATGTGGGTACATTGGTGCAAATTCTGCAGAGTCAAAACTGTCATGACAGCCGTGCTCACGGTAAAGAGCGGCTTGGACTTATCCATGATTAGAGGAGTGATGGTTTTGGAAGTTAAGAATATTAAGCGGGGAGCTTAACATTGGAAATGATGTTATGGTTATTTGATTATGATGATGGGATTGGAGTTTGGGACCATTTCACTTGTGTAGTAATGTAGGTGCTTAATAAGCTAAGGTGATAGGTATTAATTTCATAGTGCTATAACCATGAGTTCAACCTCCCCTTGCTCTAGCCATGCATGACATAACTTTCCCACACTTGCTGAGTACCATCGGTACTCAACCTTGCATATTTGTTGGTTTATATTGCTGCTTAGGTCAAGATAATGAAGTGGTGTTTAATGATCAAGACTTTGGACCCGAAGAAGGTTTCTAGGTTAATGGAGTCCCCCAGTCGACGCCTGTGACGGGGCCCACGAGAATAAATATTCCGCTGGTATTTTATGAACTTATTATTGTCCATCGAGACATATGCTATGTAAGACTTATTTATATTCGACACCTGGCTTGTAATAAATGATGCTTCACTATTTGTCATCACATGTATGAGAAAATGATCCTGGCACACAAGTGATATTCACTTGGTTGTTCTTCGGAAAAACCGGGTGTGACAGAAGTGGTATCAGAGCCAAGGTTGCCCGTAGGAACGTGGACCTAGGTAGAAATGGACGTATTTAAGGTCCCTATTTTCTTAAAAACTATTTTACAAAGTATGTGTTGAAAAGTGTTATTTAATGGAGTCACTTTGTTCATCTTACCCCAACTTTCATTCAAAATAGGATTTTTGTTTAAAAGTTTATCTAACCTAAGTTTAAATGCTTTCTGTTTTAGATGGTTTGCATGATTCGCACCGCTCACAAGTCCACAGGAGGGAGAGTTCCCGTAGTTGCCCTTGCCCAAAAAGAGGAGAGCCGTCCGGTGACGTACCTTTCCTACGGATTGGCAGTAGGAGGCTTGTTGCGCCGTCTTCGACGTATGCTCCAAGCCGCCGGCAATACGGGCAAGCTAATCATACACTATAGCTTCACCAGGACCATCCATGAGAAGAGGGAAGAATGGAGTTCAGAGATGAGGATTATCCATGAAAATCAGCTGCTCAAGATCCACCGCTCTCCAGCTTGTCGAGTGATACAGGTCGATGCGGAGAAGGATGTTACCTGGGAGGCCATCACCTGCCAGAGTCACATCTATCGTCGACACCTGGACAGAACTGAGTACATGTATGTCCTCCAGCGCGAGAGTGGTACAACGGAATATAAGTTCCCGCCAGTGCAGCAAGGGACTTCCCATGAGCACATGGACTTGTGCTTGGAGGATGCTGCTATGCTCAGCACTCGACTGCAGGACTGTCAGCAGGAGCTTCAGGATGTTCGGGACACCCTGAAGGAAACCGAGGCGTTGCTTCGAGCCTGCTTGAGGGCGAGAGAAAGAGGAGATGGGAACGAACTTTGTGTCATCGTGAATGATACATGGACTCCTGACTCCCCAGATCGCGGGGCGATCAGGCGTCATCGCACTTCTCCGCCAGCAGCCTCCCCACCCAAAGCAGAGTCAGAACGCAGCCGCAATAATGAGGAAGATCCCGAGGAGCCAGCTCAGGGATACGAGTAGTGTAGAGTCTTTCCCTTAGTTAGCAAGATGTCGAATAGTCGAGTCGTTACCTTAGTTAATGGTGTGTTAATGCTTGGTTTGTGACGTGAGTTGTGGAAGCCATGAGCAATTGTCCACGGCCTCGTCTTCAGATTGTTTTGCTTTGGTGTGTGAACCCACATGAAATAATAGTGCATTTATTTTTGTGTGAGACATGAACCCTCAGAAAGTATAACAAAGCCTCAACATTTCAAATTAAAAACAAGTGAAAGTAGTAAGATAATACGTAATGCGTTAAATTAACATTTGGTTGATCATGCTAGATGGCTGAAAGAGGAAAGGGTCGTGCTGCCAACCCCGCCAACAACAACGATGAGGCCTGCAACCCTCATCTTTCTGGGAGCCAAGACAGGGGTGGACGCCGTGAGGGAGTTGATCCCATCCACCAAATGAAAATCAAAATCAGCTCATCCAGAAACTGACTCAAGTGGTGGCCAACTTGCATCAAGTTCCACCTCCACAAGCTGCACCACGCCAACCAAGGTTGAGTGAGTTACTGGGAACTCAACCTCCGAAGTTTGCAAGTGCTGCTGAACCTCTGGAGGCAGATGACTGGCTAAAGACCATTGAGAGCAAGATGAGGATCATACAGTGCCAAGTATATGAGAGGGTGCTGTTTGCCTCTCATCAATTGCATGGACCTGCTGCTGATTGGTGGACCGCTTACGTGGCCGCCCATCATGACCCTGAGAACATCACTTGGGAAGAGTTCAAGCGTAGCTTCCACAACCATTACATACCAAGGGGTGAACTCAAAAACAAGAGGAAGGAGTTCTTGGGCTTGCAGCAAGGTAACAAGACTGTGAGGGAATACCTCACTAAATTTACTCAACTCTCCCGTTATGCTCCACGGGACATAGAGACTGATGAGCAGAAACATGATTGTTTCGTGGAAGGACTTACCGCAGAAATGCAGTGTGCAATGTCCTCCAACGAGTATGAAAGCTTCCAAAAGATGGTGGGCAGAGCGTTTGTGGTAGAAAGGAAGCTGAAGGCCTTGGAAAATGAGAACAAGAGGAAGGCCGGGTGGTCACGTCAAGCCTCAGGGAGCAACACACGCCCACGTCTGATGCAGCAACCCGCAGGGCAGACGAACCATGCTGCGGTACCCTACTCAGCACCAAGAGGGTACAACCCGAACTACAGGCCTCCGGCAGCACCAATACAGCCACAACGTCAGTTCGTACAACAGCGTCGCCCTACGTATCAACCTCGACCAGCGGTGCAAGGACCCCCAAACCAACCCCAAGACAACAAAGGCCAGACACCTAAGGTTGGGGTGCAATGTTTTAACTGTGGTGAAGTGGGGCACTACGCCCATAAGTGCCAAAGAAGAAGCCCGCGCAGCCGCAACAGCAGAATGTAATGAGAGGACGGGTGAACCACGTCACCATGGAGGAGGCGCAAGAGGCACCCTACGTGGTAGTTGGTAAGTTTCCTGTCAATTTACACATTGCAACCCTGTTGTTTGATTCTGGTGCTACCCACTCGTTCATTGCTTAAGTGTTTGTTAACAAGCATGACCTAGCAACAACACAAATGAACCATATGCTAGCAGTAAACTCTCCAGGTGGAGAAATAAGTACAAGACAAGTGTGTCCCAAAGTGAACCTAGACATTAATGGGGTAGTATTTACTGCTAACCTCATAGTGATAGATTCACAAGGGATAGATATTATCCTGGGTATGGATTGGTTGACCAAACATAAAGGAATCATCCATTGTTCGACCAGAACGGTGGAACTAACTCACCCTAGTGGCACAAGAGTAAAGTTTATAACAATACAAGAGCCCAGGAGGGACATTAAATTAAATCAAGTTGAGGTGAAAGTGGAGGAGATCAGGATCATCAGGGAATATCCAGATGTTTTTCCGGAGGAGTTGCCAGGAATGCCTCCTGATCGTGAAGCGGAATTCACAATTGAGCTAGTGCCTGGAACAGCCCCGATATACAAGAGACCTTATCGGATGGACTCCAAGCAGCTAGGAGAACTCAAGGATCATTTGAGAGAATTGACGGAGAAGGGGTATATTCGTCCTAGTTCCTCTCCTTGGGGAGCTCTAGTGATATTTGTGCCCAAGAAGGACAGAACCCAAAGGTTATGCATGGACTACCGTGCCTTGAATGAGGTAACCATCAAGAACAAGTACCCGTTACCCCGCATTGAAGACTTGTTTGATCAGTTGAGGGGAGCTGGTGTGTTCTCGAAAATTGATCTCAGGTCGGGATACCACCAACTTAAGATAAAGCAAGCCGATATTCCAAAGACAGCTTTCGTATCTCGGTACGGATTGTATGAATACACCGTCATGCCTTTCGGGCTAACGAATGCCCCGGCATACTTCATGTATCTCATGAACAAGGTATTCATGGAATATCTGGACAAATTTGTGGTGGTTTCCATAGATGACATTCTCGTTTTCTCCAAAGATGAAGAGGAACATGAGAAACATCTAAGGTTGGTGTTGCAGAGGCTTAGAGAACACCAACTATATGCCAAGTTGAGCAAGTGTGAGTTTTGGCTGAAGAGAGTTCCCTTCTTAGGACATATCATCTCGGAGGGAGGAATCTTCGTGGATCCCGCCAAAATCGAGGATATACAGGAGTGGAAGACCCCTGAAAATGTCGGGGAAGTTCGAAGCTTCTTGGGATTTGCAGGATACTATCGACGGTTTATTGAGGGATTCTCTAAGATCTCGAGACCCCTCACTAAACTGTTGGAGAAGGAAATCACATTCACATGGACGCCGCAATGCGAGACGAGTTTTCAGGAGTTAAAGAAAAGATTGACAACAGCCCCAGTGCTAGTTATGCCAGACATGCAGAAGAACTTTACAGTGTATTGCGATGCCTCTGGAAATGGGCTGGGATGTGTTCTCATGCAAGAAGGGCATGTCGTGGCTTATGCATCCCGGCAGCTCCGGAAGCACGAGAAGAACTATCCTACACATGACCTAGAACTAGCTGCAGTGGTACACGCGTTGAAAATTTGGCGGCACTACATGATGGGGAAGAGGACAGAGATATATACGGATCATAAGAGTTTAAAGTACATTTTCACACAGCCAGATCTCAACCTCAGACAAAGGAGATGGTTAGAGCTAATCAATGACTTTAATGTGGGCATCAACTATCATCCTGGGAAAGCAAACGTCGTGGCAGATGCTTTAAGTCGGAAAGTGCAGGTCAATAAGTTGAGCTTGAAGGACATGCCTGCAGAATTGAAGGACGAGGTTATAAGGCTCAATCTATGCCTTGTGAATAGTGGTGAAGCCATCGCCATGGAAGTGGACTCCACCCTAGAGCAAGAAATACAGGAGGGTCAAACGAATGACGAGAAGATACAAGAAATCAGGCAACTCATCAATGAAAATAAAGCCCCTGGTTTCAGAGAGGATGAACAGGGAACGGTGTGGCACGGGAAAAGAATCTGTGTGCCAGAAGTAAAGAAGATCTGTGAATTGATTTGAAGGAGGCTCACGATTCTGACTATTCCATTCATCCTGGGAGTACGAAGATGTACCAGGACCTCAAGAGCAGGTATTGGTGGTATGGCATGAAGCGAGATGTCGCGGAACATGTTGCCCTATGTGACACATGTCTGTTGGTGAAAGCAGAACATCAACGACCCGCGGGATTATTGCAACCACTCAAATTGCCTGAATGGAAATGGGAAGAAATCGGTATGGATTTCATAGTTGGACTGCCTAGGACCCAATCAGGATATGATTCGATATGGGTCATCATCGACAGGATAACCAAGGTAGCTCATTTCATCCCCGTGAAAGAAAGCTACAGCGGATCCAAATTGGCGGAGTTGTACATGTCAAGGATCGTGTGTTACCATGGGGTGCCAAAGAAGATAGTGTCGGATCGAGGGACACAGTTCACCTCAAGGTTCTGGCAGAAGTGGCATGAAACCATGAGAACCCATCTGAACTTTAGTTCTGCCTATCATCCTCAAACTGACGGGCAGACGGAAAGAACAAATCAGATTCTTCAGGATATGCTGAGGGCGTGTGCACTCAAAAATAATCGGAGTTGGGACAAGAACTTACCGTATGCAGAATTCTCCTATAACAACATCTATCAGGCTAGTATGAAGATGTCACCGTTCGAAGCTTTGTATGGGAGGAAGTGCAGAACTCCCCTGTTTTGGAACCAAACAGGGGAAAGTAAAGTGTTTGGTCCTGAAGTACTACAAGAAGCCGTGGCGAAAGTGAGGGAAATTCGCAACAACTTGAGGATAGCACAGACACGACAAAAGAGCTACGCCGATGTACGGAGGAGAGAGCTCGTTTTCAACGTGGGAGACTATGTCTATCTCAAGGTGTCCCCTATCCGAGGACTTTGTCGGTTCAAGGTGAAAGGGAAGTTGTCACCTCGATACATCGTACCCTTTCAAGTTCTGTAGAGGAAAGGCGAAGTGGCGTATCAACTAGAATTACCGGCTCGCCTATCAGATTTGCACGATGTATTCCATGTGTCACAGCTCAAGAAATGTCTGAGAACACCTGAAGAGGTGTTACCCATTAATGAGGTTGACGTAGCTGAGGATCTGTCTTATGCCGAGCAACCATACAAGATTTTGGAGACAATGGAACGCCTCACAAGAAATAAAAGAATCCGGATGTGCAAGGTGCAGTGGAAGCATCACTCACAAGAGGAAGCCACCTCGGAGCGAGAGGATGAGATTAAGGCACAATTTCCGGAATCTTTTTTCTTAGAAACACCAATCTCGAGGACGAGATTTCTATTAAGGGGGGTAGAGCTGTAACACCCCAAAATCCTGTCAAGAGGGGAATTTAAAATTTTTTGGACGTATTGCATGTGTTGCAAAAATTCAAATTCAATCTGGAATTCAAATTAAACTCAAAACAGAAATGAAAAAGAAAAAGAAAAAGAAAAAAAACAAACCTTCCTGGCCAGTGGGCCGAAACCCTCCAGCCGACCCACCCAAACCCCGCGCCAGCCCGCAGCCGCGCACCATTTCCCTCTCACAGACAGGCTGACCCACCTGTCATCCCCGACCTCCCGCTCGTCCGAACCCGGGACTGTTTCCCCACGCACGCGCGATCTTAACCGACCGGATTTCCGCCCGGATTCTGGTTTCGAAGGACTCCAACTCGATCTAAACTAACACGCCCCCCCCCCCCCGTCTATATAAGCCCCGGCATCGTCCCGTTTTTCCCCACGATCCGCCATTTTTCTCTCCGGTGAGAACCCGAGCTTCTCCGGCGAATTCTGCTCGATCTTCGCTCGGGAATTCTGATCTAACTCACTGGTCTTGATCCACCGCCTCCGGGAAACCTCGCAGGTGCAGAAAACTCGGTGGTTTGCGGTTCAAACACAGCGCCGATGAGCCTCGCTGTGAATTCACCTCGGACCTCGTCGCCGATCGCTTTCCAGGACCTCCGAGCTCAAGAAAACCCCCGAGGTGAGATCCCCGACCTCCCCTCCACCGATCTATGTCATAAAATCATAGTTTAGGAAGAACTGACGAAGATCCGAAACTCTCCAGCGAGATCGCCGCCTCCCGCCGCCGTGCGCCGCCGGGCAGCGCCGCCCGCGCTCGATCAGAGCGACGTGGCCGCTTGTGCGCCGTCTATTTTAAATCGCACGGTAGAATTTAAATCCCCGCGTACCGGTTCGACGTTATAATCTCAGCCGTCTGTTTTAAATTGGACGGTCCACGTCAGCCCCGCGTTATAAAGGCTCGAATTCTTACGCGCTACCCCCTGGGGTTCTCGGAAAATACGAGCTAGCCCGGAAACTTCTAATCTAGCCCCTGGAACTTCAGAAAATCATGTAAATTCATTTAAAAACCAGTTTTAGCCCCTGGACTTAATAAAAATTAGGAAAACCCCTCTGTTATGTGTAGTTAGACCCCTGGAAATTCTTAAAATAATATAATAGACCCTGTAGTGGGGTGAGTTTACCTTTTTAACCCTATGTGATATTAAATTTAGGAATTTGAATATGTGTTTAGTGTTTAAAATTTAAAATATGGGACAAACACATTGTAAATTCAAATTAAAAACTTTCCTTGTACTTGGAAAACTTTGGAGTGAGATAAAAATAGATTTTTGGCTGAAATGAATCTGTTAAATTGATTATTCACATTTATTAGATATAGGGACATATTTTTAAGTAGAGAATAATTATGAAAATTAGTAAAATAAATGTAAAATAGTTCACATCAGAGGAGAAGTTCAAAAATATATTATTTAATATTTTAGACCCAAAACCTATGCTGTTTAGATGAGGTGTCTTACTATTTTCATAATAAAGTTCACATTTAGGCATAGGAAATAAATCTGAAAATATAGCAAGCTAGGTATGAATAACTAGAAAATGATAAATAAAGTTTCTAAAATCCAAAGAATTCAGTTTAGGGTCGGTAGAAGGTCTGAAGACATATATGGAGTAGGAAAATACCTTTCATGCATACTTGGTAGCTAAAAGGGTGTAGTAATTGAATGTAAGGAATTTATTTAAATTGGAAACTCATATATAGTATGCAAACATAAATGTGAATACAAAAGTAGAAATCATATAAACATGTTTAAAAGTGCATGTAAGCCAAAAATCAAAACACATAGAGTAACCACAACACATAGAATTGTGAATGGCTTTCATAAATGTGAATGTGTGGTTTGTATGAAGTGGAAGTGTGAACTATGTCTTATGACTTGTTGTTTTCTTTTGCTATGTGTGATGGTATGAGTAGAATCTGCTCCAGAGCAAGAACTTCCTTTCCAAGATCAGGACTACCCATTCCAAGAGCAGCAGGAAGGAGGCAAGTGTCCTTGACCACTTTGTTCCTATACTAGGATGTGTAGATAGAATTATTTGCATTGTCAATTGAAAATATGGAACCCATGCTAGGATGTTTCCCTAGAATTGCATTACCTTGTTTCCTTGTAGCTTGGGTTGGGATTCATTTTATCATGTAATTTATTATTATGCATATGCTTAGCCATGCTTAGAGTGGGATATTTGGGATATGAGATCATCAGTTTATTTACCATACTCTTGAATGAGATGTTATGAGTTATGTAGATGTAGGGATCAAGGCAAGTTGGATGTTTTGGTTGGTGCTGGGTGCACGAGACTAGGGTTTGTGTTTAGTACTTGCCTGGATCCTAAGGACCGGTTCATGGAGCATGTAACCTGGCTTTACTGTGCCAACCACATGCTGAGATGGGGCAGCTTGGCCAATTAATTAGGTGTATCCCTGGCGTAGTATGGGTGTGTTGGATGGTGCGGGGAATAGGTGTCAGCTGGACTACCATATGAACCGCAAGGCTCAAGAGGGGACCACTGCAGCGGGGTTGGAGCCTCTTGTATGCTGTTAGGGGTGAAACCTCAGTGGGCCCACGCTCGTCGGGAATCCCTTTGTAAAGGCTTCGTAGTGATATCCTGGCTACACACCTGGGAAGTGTGAATGTGGTTCGTAGCCACTGGCATAATGGAGGTTCTTTTAGTCCACCCGGCAACGGGGGATGAAATCACTACATGTGGGTACAGTGGTGCAAACTCTGCAGAGTCAAAACTGTCATGACAGCCGTGCTCACGGTCAAGAGCGGCTTGGACTTATTCATGATTAGAGGAGTGATGGTTTTGGAAGTTAAGAATGTTAAGCAGGGAGCTTAACATTGGAAATGATGTTATGGTTATTTGATTATGATGATGGGATGGGAGTTTGGGACCATTTCACCTGTGTAGTAATGTAGGTGTTTAATAAGCTAAGGTGATAGGTATTAATTGTGTAGTGCTATAACCATGAGTTCAACCTCTCCTTGCTCTAGCCATGCATGACATAACTTTCCCACACTTGCTGAGTACCATCGGTACTCAACCTTGCATATTTGTTGGTTTATATTGCTGCTCAGGTCAAGATAATGAAGTGGTGTTTAATGATCAAGACTTTGGACCCGAAGAAGGTTCCTAGGTTCATGGAGTCCCCCGGGCAACGCCTGTGACGGAGCCCACGAGAATAAATATTCCGCTGCTATTTTATGAACTTATTATTGTCCATCGAGACATATGCTATGTAAGACTTATTTATATTCGACACCTGGCTTGTAATAAATGATGCTTCACTATTTGTCATCACATGTATGAGAAAATGATCCTGGCATACATGTGATATTCACTTGGTTGTTCTTCGGAAAAACCGGGTGTGACAGCCAGGCACCTAAAGTTGGGGTGCAATGCTTCAACTGTGGTGAAGTGGTGCACTACGCTCATAACTGCCCAAAGAAGAAGCCTATGCAGCCACAGCAGCAGAATGTGATGCGAGGACGGGTGAACCACGTGACCATGGAGGAAGCGCAAGAGGCACCTGACGTGGTAATTGGTAAGTTCTCTGCAAATTTACACATTGCAACCCTATTGTTCGATTCTGGTGCTACCCACTCATTCCTTGCTCAAGGATTTGTTAAGAAGCATGATCTAGCAACAACACAAATGACTCATATGTTAGCAGTGAACTCTCCAGGGGGAGAAATAAGAACAAGACAAGTGTATCCCAAGGTGAATCTAGACATCAATGGGGTAGTATTTGCTGCAAACCTCATAGTGATAGACTCCCAATGTAAAAGCCCAAGAAAAGGGACTTGCAAAAAAATTGTGAGTAGCTGAGGATATTTTGGCACCCCAGAATTGACAAAATTTGGAAAAAGAATTAGGGGGGAGGCCCACATGTCAGCAGACTTCAGACTGAAGTCTCCTCGGTTGATTTTTCCCTTGGCCGAGGCCTCACGCGCGCGCCAGCACGATCCCCGGCGGCCGACCGACTCAATCCGGCGCCACCTCCTGCTCGGTGACCGAGCGCACACGTGCCCGACGCGGTTAAAGTCCGCAGCCCACGTGTGCCGACTTCATCTCCTCCGCTCTGCTTGTTCCCACCCGAAACGAAAATCAGCACCCGCCGCTCCCCTCGGCTCCTCGTCGCGCCGTTGATCCAGGCGACCTCGCGACCGGAGCTCAACAGCAAAGATACGCGGCGGGGACTGCTCGAACTCACGGTGAAGACCCTACCCTCTTCCATGCTTTGTAGGGGGAGTATTTCCCCGTCTAGTCCTCAGTGTTCAACAAAAACAAGTAAGAAGACATTCTGAAATTCACGGCGATCGGTCCTGCACCGCGTAAACCCAGCCGAGCACATGTTCTACACGTCCCCACGGCCATCTAGGATCTAAAACCATCGAAAACCGTCGAGTCTTTGCGCTGATATCCAAGTTTTTCGAGCAACAGCCGATATCGGGCCTAGGTCGATGGTGAGGTCCTAGTTCAGGCCAGTTCCATGGCCAACCGAGCTCATATCCGTGCCCAGCATGCCACGGCGGAGCTGTAGGAGCAAACCGCTTGAGAAATAAGGCCCGGAGTAGCCTGGGCGACGTCGCCGGAGTAGAGGGAGGCTTTGTCACCGTCGCGGGCATAGTTCCGGCCATTGCCGAGCTCCGGTGAGGGCACCAGTGTGTTCTCCGAGTCAAGTTAGGCACAGGCGGTAAGTTTCGTCGAAGGTTGGGCGGTGAAACGCCCGGCGGCGAGCGCTCCGGCGAAGCGCCGCCGCGGGAGCTGCGGGAGGGCGCGAGGTAGACGAAGGGAGGCCGGGTCCACCGGTCAGCCTCTGATCTCACGCGAGGATCGGTTTACGGCCAGGATTCGGTGCGGCAGCACGGGTAAAACCCCGTGGGCCGCAGTGTGGCCGCATTCTGAGTGGGCCGGCTCGAAGAGTGGGACCCACCCGCAGGATTTAAACATTTTTGGAATTTCCAGTTTTAGTTCAAACTTCAAATGCATAGAACTTTGTCTAGGGAACTCCAAATTCGATGAACCAAATTTTGCTGAACTCAGAATTCTGAGTAATTTCCAGAAATACCAAATTCAGCTCATGAAAGTGAATAGTTTTCCAGAATTAAATCCTTGAAGTTTAAACTGTTGGGAATTTTATCTGGAGAACTACTTTATGAAAAATTCTGAAATTTGGCTGAGAGGTTCCATTGAAAATCCCTGAATCCCAATAAAATTTTAAGACTCGTCCAAGTTCATTTAGTTACCCTAATGGGGTGATTAAGAGAACTTCCCAGAGAAAATAGAAAAATGTACAGAAACATTTTTCAGATTTTCTCAAATCCTAATTAGGGCATTAATTTCTGTAGAATTCTTCAAATGACATGAAACCAACTCCATTAGAACCACATTAAAGTCTAGTTTACAGAAAGTAATAGTTGGAGCCATGAAAACGCCTGGAATTATTCAGAGGCTCAAATATTGACCAAATGGGCTTTTATTTGTACAAGGTTCAAATGAATTTTGTTTCAAATGAAACTTGGTCAAGAATCTGGTTAGGACCCTACCAATCCACCATAAATATTTTAGGACCAAAGGGAAGGGCTAGCTAGAGTTATTAGCAATTATGTATTCAAGTTCACACATTGCATTTAAATTTACATATCGTATTTCATTAAACGTGTAGTCACTGAAGAAGAGACTCCAGAAGTGCTGGACGTCCTCCTTCCGGAAGAAGAGCTAACTACTGACCAGAAGCAACAAGGCAAGCCCCGGTTGGCATTAACCCTTTCATAAGTTTTACTTTGTTTACATGAGTCATGTGAAGTATGATTGTGCATTAGGTGTAGGATGAATGGAACCCCAATTGCATAACCAAAGGTTCCTAAAAGAGTGAGGGTAGTGTCTAAGACCTCGAGTAGACAGGCTATGCTTAATGAATCATAGGACTTCGGTACAAGGCGAGTAGTTGGAATCTACTCGCGAGATAGGCTTGGGACACACGGGTTCGGTTGAGTGATGTGAGATCACTTTAGTAATGAAAATGAGACTAGGCAGGGGTTAGGGCGCAGCAAGAGGAAGTCTTGTGTGCGCAGCCCTGCCCGTGTCGATTGAGGACCGATCCGTGTGCGGCCCTGCTGAACAAGTATTGAACGTACCGAAGGCATATTGGATATATGGGCCCCGATAAACCGATGTAGCCTAAATATCCGGGCGTCGAGGCATAGCACACCGATTTATAGGTGTAGGTTGAGGGCAGCAAGGTGGAAATCTGCCAACGGACATAGAGAGATGCTCCGTGTGGGGAACCTCCTGCTCGTTTCGGTGCGACCGGTTCGACGTTTGGGCTGTTGGGTGAAAGGTTGTCCCGTACGACATCGAGTGAGTGTGCTGTGCAGCTCCACGGGTGGGTGTACGTGACGTGCTCTTTGGGTTTCCCTGCAGGTGTATATCGAGTCGATTCGCCGTCCCTTGCAGTGACGAGTACCGCTTGTTTACTGCGTCGTAACATAGACTAATGAATGAAATGTTATGATTCCATATTGCTGTTATGACATAATTGTATTGCTACATGTGTGCCACCAAATATTGCTCACTAAATTTCAGCTTCATGAACCGTTAACTTGTTGCTAAAAGGGTGAACTAAGGATGAACTTGTAGGCGTGTCCATTTGCTGCAACATTGCTATCCTAAGTCATGGTACACCTCATGTAGAGTTTCATGCTTAGGTGAGTCGGTTAAGCCTTGCTGAGCCCTCGTGCTCACGGTTGCTGCTTAAGTGTTTTTCAGGTGAGGAGCCACCCACGGACTCGGAGTACGTGTCCACCGGCGAGGGTTACCCTCCGTCGGGGACCACGGCTGAGTGGGAGCCATACACGCCGCGCTGAGCTGAGGAGTGCAGCTAGTGTGGGTTGCCCTAGGGCTGGGCAACCACTTTTGCTAGGTAGGCGGGCGTGAGTTGTATAAAAGAAACTTCCGCTGTGTAATAAAAGACCCTAGTTTGTAACTGAGAAGTGTACTATTTTGTACATTCAGTTTGTTTTCCCATGTAATATAATGTGTTCTTATGACGTGTGCTGTCGGGTGTCGCATCGCGCGGCACCACCCTCTGCGATCATGGATGAGCGGATTCCGGTCCGCCACAGCCTGGTATCAGAGCTGCATTGGGGATAGCACAGTACTTAAGGACTATATTGTGGGAAAACTTAGGATTACGGTGAGGAGTCGGTAGTTGCCCAAGTAAGGACTATAATAGCATAGTTACTTAAAGTGGCAAAGACTAACCTATGTGTTATAATTCTCAATTTTAATTATGTAACGACGCATCTACGCTCTGGTAAGAATGGTAAGGAACGCCACCGAAAGCGGTTCAATTTCGGTTAGCTCCCCCTGACGAGGAACGTGGTTCAGGGATTGATCTCACAGCTTGGTGTGAGACGTCAATATGAACCTCTTGGACTCTTCATGTCCCTGAGTTCATATGAAACGCTGATCCCTAGCGTGCATTAGGCAAGTAAGTGGAGACCCCATCGCGTGGTCAGTAACGCGAGAGTGTGTTCATCTGGAAATAGCCCAGGAGGACATACGCAGCGCTTGCCATCGGCGTGCCCTGCAGGGCAGTAGGTGGTATCTGTTGGGTTGATAACATTCCCAACCGTGACGACCCGTCCATGATATACTCGGGTTCCCCGTCGTGTGGTGTTGAAACACGATCACGTACCTTGAGACGTGACCTAACTCAAGGACGGCCGTATGACAATGATACGGGCGTTTGTATTTAATTTCAAATATGATCCTGCCTGAAATGAAACCAACCATTGAGTGCACCATTATTGTGTGGTCTTCTGCAGGTACTAACCACGTATGTATCCGTGTAGAAAACGTATGCGAGAGACCGTTTAGTGCCACACTTGAGACGTATATGCCGGTATAGTCCGGTTAGGATTTTCTTTTGTGAGGAATGTAGTACCGTGATATTGTAGGCATATGCATGAAAATATTGATAACAAGGAAGTAAAAATCTATAGGTTTAACATTTAGGACCCTTGTTGGGTATAGGAATGGGATAGTTGAGCAGTATAGCCAAAAGTATGAAAAGCAGAGTGCTCTGTTTTGGCCAGCAAGTTTGCTGATCTTCAACAGGGCATAACTCACAGGTCTTTTAGCCCAGGGAGATGTGCTATATAGTTATGGAAAGGTATTCAAGTACTCTACAACTTTGTTGTAGACTCCCAGAGCTGAAACACACCTTAAGATGGCTTAAATCCCAGAGAAATGTAAGCTGTCCAGAACAAGGACAGAGTAAAACATTCTCTGAACTGTTCTGTTTTTCAAACATAACTCCCAGTAGAAAAATAAAAAATTTTCATATGATACATCCTTGGAAAGGGTAGATCATGTGTTACATCTTTGCAATTCAAAGTTTCTGAAATTTCAGCACAGATTTCAGTGGAAACCATGGTGGAAAACAGCCACTTCCAAGGGAGGTGCTGTTAAAATTCTTCCAGAAATTTTGCTGACTTTGAATTGGCATAACTTTTTAACAAAAGCTGATCTGGGGGCAAATGAATACTCGTTGGAAAGATACTGAAGTTAACTTTAACTTTGGTGTTCAGCTTGAGTCATGAAGATGCCCAGAACCAGATCAAAAGTTGGAATAGGTAGAAACTGGTCATTCGGACAGAAGAATGACAGTTGAACTCATTGGAGAGGGTGTTGTACCCTAAGGGTGGTATACGTGATGACTAAGCGATAGTAATATCTCGTAGTGACCAAACCTAGTTATGGTGAGCTTACAAAGTGGAGGTTCATCAAGTTGGATTAAACTAGCTTTTGTTTGGTCTGGTAATGGTGTAGCTTGTGCAAAGTTATTACATTATCTACTTACGAGATGTATCGCGTGTTTTATTGTCATTATGTTTTTACGCCTATTTTTATGGGACTGCATGCAAAATGTTGCGGGGCTGATGATTATTGTCATGTGGTTGCAGATGGTTCGTACTAGGACCACGCACGAGGTTGGTGGCTCTAGCCAACAGGGAGGCGATGACTCCCAGCCACCGTCCTACGACAGCACCCTGCAGCAGCAGCCACCACCACCGCCTCCGCTTACTCTAGCAGATGTGATAGCGGCACTAGCGGGTGGTCGTGAGGAGCAGACCGATCTGCTCCGCACGATCGTGCAGAATACGTCCCAGGCGGGGGGACGTCCAGAGCGAGGGCCTCGTGAGCCCTGTGAAGTGTCGTACTCGGATTTCATGAGTACGCACCCTCCAGTGTTCACCGAAGCCGAAGAACCACTGGAGGCGGACAACTGGCTGTGGACCATCGAGTCCAAGTTCGGGCTGCTCCAATGTACGGAGCGGCAGAAGACTCTGTTCGCAGCGCAGCAACTCCACGGTGCCGCTGGTGCATGGTGGGCGAATTATGTCGCCTCACGTCCGGCTGGCCATGCCGTGGAATGGCAAGAGTTCCGGGAGGCGTTCCGCGCCTATCACATTCCTCCCGGAATAATGAAGAGGAAGTTCCAAGAATTCTTGGAACTGAAGCAGGGCGGGAGGAGTGCCCATGACTACTCCCGTGCCTTCAACCATCTGGCGCAATACGCGTCAGATTATATCTCCACTAAAGAGAAGAAGCGGGAACACTTCTATCGGGGGTTACACCCCGAGATGAAGACACATCTCGTGCAGTGGAATCGCGGCACATTCAACGACTTAGTCAATGCCGCGATTATGCAAGAGGACGCTCAGCTGGAGTTGGCAGCTGAGCAGCGGAAGCGTAGCGCTCCACCCAGCGGTGGGAGTGGCGCTCCCAGGAAGTACCGTATGGTGTACAGGACACCATCCGGGCAGCAGTGGCGACCACCGGCGCGGCCTCAACAGTTCGGGGGACGTTCGTTCCAAGCACCCCTGTTCCGACCGCCGATGCCACCACCAAGACAGCAGCAGCAGCAGCAGACGGCACCCCGGGCGTTTCCACTGCCACAACGCGCCCCGGGATTCCGTCCACCGATCAGCGGGGGACCGCCCCGTTTCACCTGCTTCACGTGTGGCCAGGCAGGCCACTTCGCGAAGGACTGTCCCCAGGGGCAGCAGAGCAGCGGGCAAGCCCAGTTCCAGGGCGGTGCTCGAGGCCGACCTCCGGTGAAGAAGGTTGGTCAGCGGACTGGGGGTGTCCGCAACCTCGACAATGAGGACGCCCCAGAGGGAGACAACGTGCTGGCGGGTACGTTTACTCTCAACAAGCAAGCCATCGTCATATTATTTGATTCTGGTGCAACCCACAGCTTTATAAGTGCATCCTATGTGGCTAAGCATCAAATGCAAGTCTTCCCAACCGACTGCACTTATATGATCTGCTCACCGGGAGGGAAGATTTCAGCTAATATGATGATTCCAAAGGCATCTCTGTGCTTAGGTGGGAAACTATATCCCACCACCTTGATAATCCTTATGGGACAAAAGATTGATGCAATCTTAGGGACGTCGTGGCTACAATACCATGGCGCTGTCCTAGAGACTCGGACACGGACGGTTCACTTAAATTCTCCATTCCGCCGTCCGCATTCCATGGTGTTAGACATGCCAGTCCGGGAAATTTTAGCAATTAATAACGCTGAAGCTCTCAAGTTAGAAGACATCCCTTTAGTCCGGGAGTACCCCGACGTGTTCCCGGATGATCTTCCGGGCATGCCACCTGAGCGGGATGTCGAGTTCAAGATCGAGCTCGCACCCGGGACTACGCCCATATCACGGAGACCATACAAGATGGCTCCAAATGAGCTGGCTGAACTGAAAGAACAGCTCAATGATCTGTCGAGCAAGGGTTTCATTAGGCCGAGTTCCTCGCCTTGGGGATGCTCGGTGCTGTTCGTGAAGAAGGATGAAACCGTGAGGCTGTGTGTGGATTACCGGCCGCTCAACGCCGTCACCATCAAGAATAAGTACCCACTGCCCCGCATCGACATATTATTTGATCAACTTGTGGGTGCAAGTGTATTCTCCAAGATGGACCTTCGCTCTGGATATCACCAGATTAAAATCCGGGTGGAGGATATTCCAAAGACGGCCTTCTCGATGAGATATGGACTATATGAATATCTCGTCATGTCTTTTGGTCTCACAAACGCTCCAGCCCATTTCATGTATCTCATGAACTCGGTGTTCATGCCGGAGCTGGACAAATTCGTGGTAGTGTTCATCGACGATATCTTGGTTTACTCCAAGACAGAAGCCGAACATGCCGAACACTTGAGTATCGTTCTTCAATGATTGCGAGACCATAAGCTCTATGCCAAGTTCAGCAAATGCGAGTTTTGGATCAGCCAAGTGCCATTCTTGGGACATATCATCTCAGCGGAAGGCATTGCGGTTGACCCAAGCAAAATAGAGCAAGTGCTGAAATGGAAAGCTCCCACTTCAGTTCATGAAGTCAGAAGCTTCCTCGGGTTAGCGGGATACTACCGGAGATTCATTCCAAGTTTCTCCAAGCTTGCTAAGCCGATGACGGAGTTGCTGAAGAAGGGGACGAAATATGTTTGGAACACGGCATGTGAAGGAGCGTTCCGAGCATTGGTGAAGCATCTCACCACAGCCCCGGTCTTAGCTCAGCCGGATACAACAAAGCCCTTCGACGTGTATTGTGACGCGTCCGGTATTGGGCTTGGCTGCGTGTTGATGCAGGAAGGACGTGTGGTCGCATTGGCTCAAGCCAACTTCAGAACCATGAGCAGCATTATCCCACTCATGACCTTGAGCTTGCTGCCATAGTGTTGGCGCTAAAAATGTGGAGGCACTATCTCCTGGGGAACTTGGTGCATCTCTACACCGACCACAAGAGCTTGAAATATATTTTCACCCAGAAGGAGCTGAACATGAGGCAACGGAGGTGGTTAGAATTGATCAAAGATTATGAAATTGAGATTCATTACCACCCCGGCAAGGCAAATGTGGTTGCCGACGCGCTGAGTTGGAAATCGCATGTCCATCACCTCACCATTACACCGGTGGAGGAGGAAAAGCCAAGTTTATACTTGGTTCCTTATGGATCGCTGTACAACCTTGCCCTCATCCCTCCCACAAGGGAGGACATCATTGCAGCTCAGAAAAATGATAAAGGCGTGGCACATCTCCGGAGACGGATAGACAACGGAGAGATCAAATGTTTCCGGAAGGATGATGAGGGGACGCTGTGGTTCAACGACCGCATAGTCGTACCCCGGGACATGGAGTTGAGGAAAAAGATCCTCGATGAAGCTCACTTGTCCAAATACTCCATTCATCCGGGCAGCAACAAGATGTACCAAGATTTTGAAAAAGAAATTTTGGTGGACACGGATGAAGCGGGAGGTAGCGAAGTACGTATCCGAGTGTGATACGTGCCGACGAGTGAAAGCTGATCACATGAAGAAATCAGGGCTGTTGCAACCCCTGAAGATCCCGGCATGGAAATGGGAAGATGTGAGCATGGATTTCATTGTGGGATTACCCCTAACATCCAACAAGCATGATTCCATATGGGTAATCGTTGATCGGTTAACCAAGACGGCTCACTTCATCCCGGTGAATACACGTTACAATGCCGGCAAATATGCGGAGCTGTACATAGCGAAGATTCTATGCCTATACGGGGTACCCAAGACCATCGTCTCAGAACGAGGTGCATTATTTGTATCTCGCTTTTGGGAGCAGCTACACGCTGCATTGGGTAATAAGTTGATCAGGAGCTCCGCTTATCACCCTCAGACAGATGGGCAAACAGAGAGGGTGAACCAAGTATTAGAAGACATGTTGAGAGCATGTGCCATCCACCATGGTAGGAACTGGGATGATCACCTACCATTGGCGGAATTCTCGTACAACAACGGCTATCAGGCGAGTATCAAGATGGCACCCTACGAAGCTCTCTACGGTCGCAAATGCCGCACCCCACTAAATCGGTGCGAGTCCGGTGAAAGGGTCACATTCGGGGTTGATGTGGTGAACGACGCCGAAGAGCGCGTTCGGACCATTCAAGCCAATTTGAAGGCCGCTCAATCCCGACAGAAGAGCTACGCTGATAAGAGGCGTAGACCGTTGCACTTCGACGTTGGGGAACACATGTACCTCCGCGTGTCTCCGATGAAGGGCGTGCACCGGTTCGGTGTGAAGGGGAAGCTCGCTCCCCGTTTTATTGGACCCTACGCTATCACCGAGAAGTGCGGACCAGCAGCGTATCAATTGGAGCTAACGGCATCTCTGGCTGGTGTCCATGATGTTTTCCATGTTTCGCAACTGCAAACATGCTTGAAGCATACAGCTGCTGTTCCTACCGAAGACATCGGCGAGTTGAAACCGGATTTGACCTATGATGAGTATCCGGTGGAAATTCTTGATGAGAAAGCCCGAACCACGCGTAGCAGAACGTTGTGGTTCTACAAGATCCTCTGGAGCAACCACACCACTGAGGAAGCGACGTGGGAGAGCGAGGAGTTCCTTCGCTCAAATTACCCGGAGTTCATGGCTTCTCAACACGGGTAAGTCCCTATTACATCGCTATCTCTTCTTTTGTAATCTCGGGGCGAGATTCTTTTAAGAGGGGAGGGATGTAAAAGCCTAAGAAAAGGGACTTGCAAAAAAATTTTCTTCACCTCACAACACCACAGTTTTTATTGTGGATATCTTAGGAAATATTGTGAAGAGCAAGTAACCTCCATCAAAAGAGTGATTAGAGGGGAAAGCCTTCATTTTCACAAAGTGGGATTTGTACACATGAACATGAGAGGTTGAGCTCACCCCTAGAACTTAAAAAAAGTCTTGGGAAGGTTCAGTCCAAGTTTCATGTAAATCCAACACTTTTTGAGGCACTTTTGGAGGTATTTGAAAAAGAGGCCAATTTGAATGTAAATTCAAATTGCAGCAACTTTCATCACCCAAATTCAAAAGTTAGCTTCATATTCAAACTCAGCACATTTTTCTGAGTAAGCCCACCAATTTTTATCCTCATTGGAGTTCATCTTGTCAAGAGTTAAATTTGCAAGAATTCAAAACTGAATTGGAATGTCAGTTTAAACATGCAGCAAATTTAGCCAAACACAGTTCAAATTTGAGAATTCAAATTCAAACAAAGACTTGTGACTAAGTCTCACATTAAATTGTGAGTAGCTGAGGATATTTTGGCACCCCAGAATTGACAAAATTTGGAAAAAGAATTAGGGGGGAGGCCCACATGTCAGCAGACTTCAGACTGACGTCTCCTCGGTTGATTTTTCCCTCGGCCGAGGCCTCACGCGCG
This sequence comes from Neostapfia colusana, assembly GCA_030760725.1. NCBI lineage: Eukaryota > Viridiplantae > Streptophyta > Magnoliopsida > Poales > Poaceae > Neostapfia > Neostapfia colusana. The sequence goes on along the minus strand of JASWHV010000005.1, from coordinate 28,044,224 downwards.
CGCCAGCACGATCGCCCGGCGGCCGACCGACTCAATCCGGCGCCACCTCCTGCTCGGCGACCGAGCGCACGCGTGCCCGACGCGGTTAAAGTCCCCAGCCCATGTGTGCCGACCTCATCTCCTCCGCTCTGCTCGTTCCCACCCGAAACAAAAATCGGCACCCGCCGCTCCTCTCGGCTCCTCGTCGCGCGGTTGATCCAGGCGACCTCGCGACCGGAGCTCAACAGCAAAGATACGCGCCGGGGACTGCTCGAACTCACGGTGAAGACCCTACCCTCTTCCATGCTTTGTAGGGGGAGTATTTCCCCGTCTAGTCCTCAGTGTTCAACAAAAACAAGTAAGCAGACATTCTGAAATTCGCGGCGATCGGTCCTGCACTGCGTAAACCCAGCCGAGCACATGTTCTACACGTCCCCACGGCCATCTAGGATCCAAAACCATCGAAAACCGTCAAGTCTTTGCGCTGATATCCATGTTTTTCGAGCAACAGCCGATATCGGGCCTAGGTCGACGGTGAGGTCCTAGTTCCGGCCAGTTCCATGGCCAACCGAGCTCATATCCGTGCACAGCATGCCACGGCGGAGCTGTAGGAGCAAACCGCTTGAGAAATAAGGCCCGGAGTAGCCTGGGCGACGTTGCCGGAGTAGAGGGAGGCTCTGTCACCGTCGCGGGCATAGTTCCGGCCATTGCCGAGCTCCGGTGAGGGCACCAGTGCATTCTCCGAGTCAAGTTAGGCACAGGCGGTAAGTTTCGTCGAAGGTTGGGCGGTGAAACGCCCGGCGGCGAGCGCTCCGGCGAAGCGCCGCCGCGGGAGCTGCGGGAGGGCACGAGGTAGACGAAGGGAGGCCGGGTCCACCTGTCAGCCTCTGATCTCGCGCGAGGTTCGGTTTGCGGCCGGGATTCGGTGCGGCAGCGCGGGTAAAACCCCGTGGGCCGCGGTGTGGCCGCATCCTGAGTTGGCCGGCTCGAAGAGTGGGACCCACCCACAGGATTTAAACATTTTTGGAATTTCCAGTTTTAGTTCAAACTTCAAATGCATAGAACTTTGGCTAGGGAACTCCAAATTCGATGAACCAAATTTTGCTGAACTCAGAATTCTGAGTACTTTCCAGCAATACCAAATTCAGCTCATGAAAGTGAATATTTTCCAGAATTAAATCCTTAAAGTTTAAACTGTTGGGAATTTTATCTGGAGAACTACTTTATGAAAAATTCTGAAATTTGGCTGAGAGGTTCCTTGAAAAATCCCTGAATCCCAGTAAAATTTTCAGACTCATCCAAGTTCCTTTAGTTACCCTAATGGGGTGACTAAGAGAACTGCCCAGAGAAAATAGAAAAATGTACAGAAACATTTTTCAGATTTTCTCAAATCTTAATTAGGGCATAACTTTCTGTAGAATTCTTCAAATAACACGAAACCAACTCCATTAGAACCACCTTAAAGTCTAGTTTCCAGAAAGTAATAGTTGGAGCCATGAAAACCCCTGGAATTATTCAGAGGCTCAAATATTGACCAAATGGGCTTTTATTTGTACAAGGTTCAAATGAACTTTGTATCAAATGAAACTTGGTCAAGACTCTGGTTAGGACCCTACCAATCCACCATAAAAATTTCAGGACCAAAGGGAAGGGCTAGCTAGAGTTATTAGCAATTATGTATTCAAGTTCACACATTGCATTTAAATTTACATATCGTATTTCATTAAACGTGTAGTCACTGAAGAAGAGACTCCGGAAGTGCTGGACTTCCTCCTTCCGGAAGAAGAGCTAACTACTGACCAGCAGCAACAAGGCAAGCCCCGGTTTGCATTAACCCTTTCATAAGTTTTACTTTGTTTACATGAGTCATGTGAAGTATGATTGTGCATTAGGTGTAGGATGAATGGAACCCCAATTGCATAACCAAAGGTTCCTAAAAGAGTGAGGGTAGTGTCTAAGACCTCGAGTAGACAGGCTATGCTTAATGAATCATAGGACTTCGGTACAAGGCGAGTAGTTGGAATCTACTCGCGAGATAGGCTTGGGACACACGGGTTCGGTTGAGTGATGTGAGATCACTTTAGTAATGAAAATGAGACTAGGCAGGGGTTAGGGCGCAGCAAGAGGAAGTCTTGTGTGCGCAGCCCTGCCCGTGTCGATTGAGGACCGATCCGTGTGCGGCCCTGCTGAACAAGTATTGAACGTACCGAAGGCATATCGGATATATGGGCCCCGATAAACCGATGTAGCCTAAACCTCCGGGCGTCGAGTGTAACACCCCAAATTTTTTATTCAAAACCCTAAATTATGTTAAGAGGGGGATTTAAAAATTTTTGGACGTGCTGCATGTTTTGAAAAAATTCAAATTCAAACTGGAATTCAAATTAAACTCAAATCAGAAAAGAAATAGAAAAAGAAAAAGAGAAAACAGAAAAAAACCGGCCAGTGGGCCGAAACCCACCAGCCGGCCCAACCAGCGCCCGAGCCAGCCCGCGGCATCACGCGCCGCTTCCTTCCGCTGACAGGTGGGACCCACCAGATCGTCGTCTACCTCGCGCCCGCGCCGGACTCCCTCTCACCCGAATCAAAACCGATCGGGATTTCGGCGTATCCCCGCTGAATTCTGTTCGTAGGCGACGCGGACTTGATCTAAACCACCCCGCCGCCCACCCCCGTCTATAAAAACCCCGGCCTCGTTCTGTTTTTCCCACGCGATCCGCCGATTTTCCTCCGGTGAGAACCGAGATTTCTCCGGCGAATTCTGGCCGATCTAAGCTCAGAAATTTCGATCTAACTCACTGGTCTTGATCCACCGCCTCCGGGAAACCTTGCAGGTGCAGAAAACTCGGTGACTTGCGGTGTAAACACAGCGCCGACGAGCTTCGCCGTGGTTTCGCCTCGAACCTCGTCGCCGATCACCTTCCAGGACCTCCGAGCTCAAGAAAACCGCCGAGGTGAGATCCCCGACCTCCCCTCCACCGATCTATGCCATAAAATCACAGTTCTAGGAAGAATTCTCGAAGATCCGAAAGTCTCCGGCGAGATCGCCACTTTCCGCCGCCGTGCGCCGCCGGCAGCGCCGCCCGCGCTCGATCAGAGCGACGTGGCCGCCTGTGCGTCGTTTATTTTAAATCGCACGGTAGAGTTTAAAACCCCGCGTACCGGTTCGATGTTATAATCTCAGCCGTCGGTTTTAAATCGGACGGTCCACGTCAGCCCCGCGTTATAAAGACTGGAAATCTTACGTGCTACCCCCTGGGGTTCTCGGGAAATAAGAGCTAGCCCCGGAAACTTCTGATCTAGCCCCTGGAACTCCAGAAAATCATGTAAATTCATTTAAAAATCAGTTTTAGCCCCTGTATTTAATAAAAAATAGGAAAACACCTCTGATAAGTGTAGCTAGACCCCTGGAAATTCTGAAAATAATATTATAGACCCTGTAATGGGGTGAGTTTACCTTTTTAGCCCTGTTTAGTATTTAAATTAGGAAATTGAATATGTGGCTAGTGTTTAAAAATTAAAAAGTGGGACCAACACATTGTCATAATTAAATTAAAAACTTTCTCAGTATTTAGAAAACTTTGGAGTGAGATAAAAACATATTTTGGACTGAATTGAATCTGTCTAATTTATTATTCACATTTAGGGACACATTTTTAAGTAATGAATAGTTTTAGAAAATAGGGAAAATAATTGTTAAATAGTTTACATCAGAGGCAAGGGTCAAAATATGTTATTAAATTATTTAGGACCAAAACCTATTCTGTTTAGATGATGTGTATTACTAATTTCATAATAAAGAACACATTTATGTATAGGAAAATACATCTGAAAATATAGCAACTAGTAAATGATAAATGGAGTTTCTAAAATCCAAAGAATTCAGTTTAAGATTGGTAGAAATTCTATTGGCACATATGGAGAAGAAAAATACTTTTCATATATACTTGGTAGTGAAAAGGTGTGGTAGATGAATATAAGGAATTTATTTAAATTGGAAACTCATATATATATATAGTAGGTAAGCATAAATGTGAACACAAAAGTAGGAATCATATACACATGATTAAAAGTATATGCAAGCCACAAATCAACACACATAAAGTAAACACAACACATATAATGGTGAAGGACTTTCATAAATGTGAATGTGTGGTTTGTATGAAGTAGAAGTGTGAACTATGTCTTATGGATTGTTGTTTTTCTTTTGCTATGTGTGATGGTATGATGTAGAACCTGCTCAAGAGCAAGTTATTCCTTTCCAAGATCAGGACTACCCATTTCAAGAGCAGCAGGAAGGAGGCAAGTGTCCTTGACCACTTTGATCCTATGCTAGGATGTGTAGCTAGAGTTATTTGCATTGTCAATTTAATATGAAACCCATGATAGGAAGTTTCCCTAGAATTGCATTACCTTGTTTCCTTGTAGCTTGGGTTGGGATTTATTTTATCATGTCATTTATTATTATGCATATGCTTAGCCATGCTTAGAATGGGATATTTGGGATATGAGATCATCAGTTTATTTTACCATACTCTTGAATGAGATATTGTGAGTTATGTAGAGGTAGGAATCAAGGCAAGTTGGATGTTTTGGTTGTGTGCTGGGTGCACGAGACTCGGGTTTGTGTTTAGTACTTGCCTGGATCCTAAGGACCGGTTCATGGAGCATGTAACCTGGCTTTACAGTGCCAACCACATGCTGAGATGGGGCAGCTTGGCCAATTAATTAGGTGTATCCCCGGCGTAGTATGAGTGTGTTGGATGGTGCGGGGAGTAGGTGTCAGCTGGACTACCATATGAACCGCAAGGCTCAAGAGGGGGCCACTGCAGCGGGGTCGGAGCCTCTTGTATGCTGTTAGGGGTGAAACCTCAGTGGGCCCATGCTCGTCGGGAATCCATTTGTAAAGGCTTCGTAGTGATCTCTTGGCTACACACCTGGGAAGTGTGAATGTGGTTCGTAGCCACTGGCATAATGGAGGTTCTTTTAGTCCACCCGGCAACGGGGGATGAAATCACTACATGTGGGTGCAGTGGTACAAACTCTGCAGAGTCAAAACTGTCATGACAGCCGTGCTCACGGTCAAGAGCGGCTTGGACTTATTCATGATTATAGGATTGATGGTTTTGGAAGTTGTGGATGTTAAGCAGGGAGCTTAACATTGGAAATGATGTTATGGTTATTTGATTATGGTGATGGGATGGGAGATTGGGACCATTTCACCTGTGTAGTAATGTAGGTGCTTAATAAGCTAAGGTGATAGGTATTAATTGCGTAGTGCTATAACCATGAGTTCAACCTCCCCTTGTTATAGCCATGCATGACATAACTTTCCCACACTTGCTGAGTACCATCGGTACTCAACCTTGCATATTTTGTTGGTTTATATTGCTGCTCAGGTCAAGATAATGAGGCGGTGTATAATGACCAAGACTTTGGACCCGAAGAAGGTTTCTAGTTTCATGGAGACCCCCGGGCAACGCCTGCAATGGAGCCCACAAGAATAATATTCCGCTGCTAGTTTATTTACTTGTGATGAACTTATTATTGTCCATCGAGACATTTGCGATGTAAGACTTATTTATATTCGACACCTGGCTTGTAATAAATGATGCTTCACTATTTTATCATCACATGTATGAGAAATTGATCCTGGCATACATGTGATATTCACTTGGTTGTTCTTCGGAAAAACCGTGTGTGACATCGAGGCATAGCACACCGATTTATAGGTGTAGGTTGAGGGCAGCAAGGTGGAAATCTGCCAATGGGCATAGAGAGATGCTCCGTGTGGGGAACCTCCTGCTCGTTTCGGTGCGACCGGTTCGACGTTTGGGCTGTTGTGTGAAAGGTTGTCCCGTACGACATCGAGTGAGCGTGCTGTGCAGCTCCACGGGTGGGCGTACGTGGCGTGCTCTTTGGGTTTCCCTGCAGGTGTATATCGAGTCGATTCGCCGTCCCTCGCGGTGACGAGTACCGCTTGTTCACTGCATCGTAACGTAGAATAATGAATGAAATGTTATGATTCCATATTGCTATTATGACATAATTGTATTGCTACATGTGTGCCACCAAATATGACTCACTAAATTTCAGCTTCATGAACCGTTAACTTGTTGCTAAAAGGGTGAACTAAGGATGAACTTGTAGGCGTGTCCATTTGCTGCAACATTGCTATCCTAAGTCATGGTACACCTCATGTAGAGTTTCATGCTTAGGTGAGTCGGTTAAGCCTTGCTGAGCCCTCGTGCTCACGGTTGCTGCTTAAGTGTTTTTCAGGTGAGGAGCCACCCACGGACTCAGAGTACGAGTCCACCGGTGAGGGTTACCCTCCGTCGGGGACCACGCCTGAGTGGGAGCCGTACACGCCGCGCTGAGCTGTGGAGTGCAGCTAGTGTGGGTTGCCCTAGGGCTGGGCAACCACTTTTGCTAGGTAGGCGGGCGTGAGTTGTATAAAAGAAACTTCCGCTGTGTAATAAAAGACCCTAGTTTGTAACTGAGAAGTGTACTATTTTGTACATTCAGTTTGTTTTCCCATGTAATATAATGTGTTCTTATGACGTGTGCTGTCGGGTGTCGCATCACGCGGCACCACCCTCTGCGATCCTGGATGAGCGGATTCCGGTCCGCCACACCCAAGGGATGGATATTATTTTGGGTATGGATTGGTTGACCAAACATAAAGGTATCATCCACTGTTCAACAAGAACGGTGGAACTAACTCACACTAGTGGCACAAAAGTGAAGTTCATAGCCATGCAAGAACCTAGGAGGGACATTAAACTCAATCAAGTTGAGGTGGAAGTGGAAGAGATAAGGATTATCAGGGAATATCCAGACGTTTTTCCGGAGGAGTTGCCAGGTATGCCCTGAGATCGTGAAGTGGAATTTGGCGATTGAACTAGTACCTGGAACCGCCCCAATATACAAGAGGCCTTATCGGATGGACTCCAAACAGCTAGAGGAGCTCAAAGAACATATAAGAGAATTGACAGAGAAGGGGTATATTCATCCTAGTTCCTCACCATGGGGAGCTCCAGTGATATTCGTACCCAAGAAGGACAGAATCCAAAGTTATGCGTAGACTACCGTGCGTTGAATGAAGTAACCATCAAGAACAAGTACCCATTACCCCGCATTGAAGACTTATTTGATCAGTTGAGGGGATCTTGTGTATTCTCAAAGATTGATCTCAGGTCGGGATACCACCAACTCAAGATAAGGCAAACTGACATTCCAAAGACAGCTTTCGTATCTCGGTTCGGGCTGTATGAATTCTCCGTCATGCCGTTCGGGCTAACTAATGCCCCGGCGTATTTCATGTATCTCATGAACAAGGTATTCATGGAATATCTGGTCAAATTTGTGGTGGTTTTCATTGATGACATTCTCGTCTTCTCCAAAGATGAAGAAGAACATGAGGGACATTTAAGATTGGTGTTGCAAAAGTTGAGAGAACTCCAACTATATGCCAAGTTGAGCAAGTGTGAGTTTTGGCTGAAATGAGTTCCCTTCATAGGACATATAATCTCGGAGGGAGGAATCTCCGGAGATCCCGCCAAGATCGAGGATGTGCAGAAGTGGAAGACCCCTGAAAATGTCGGGGAAATTCGAAGCTTTTTAGGATTGGCTGGGTATTATCGACGGTTCATTGAGGGTTTCTCCAAGATCTCGAGACCCCTCACCAAATTGTTAGAGAAGGGAATCACATTCACATGGACACCGGAGTGTGAGACGAGTTTCCAAGAGCTGAAAAAAAAGATTGACAACAGCCCCAGTGCTAGTTATGCCAGATATGCCGAAGTATTTTTCGGTGTACTGCGATGCATCTGGACACGGGTTGGGATGTGTTCTCATGCAAGAGGGGCATGTCGTTGCCTATGAGTCCCGGCAGCTCCGAAGACATGAGAAGAACTATCCTACGCATGACCTAGAACTAGCCGCAGTGGTCCACGCATTGAAGATTTGGCGGCATTACTTGATGGGAAAGAGGACAGAGATATATACAGATCATAAGAGCTTAAAGTACATTTTCACACAGCCAGATCTGAACCTCAGACAAAGGAGATGGTTAGAGCTAATCAACGACTTTGATGTGGGCATCAACTATCATCCTGGGAAAGCGAACGTTGTGGCTGATGCTTTAAGCCGGAAGGTGCATGTCAATATGTTGAGCTTAAAGGACATGCCTATGGAATTGAAGGATGAAATTGCAAAACTCAATCTATGTATAGTAAATGGTGGTGAGGCCATCGCCATGGAAGTGGACTCCACATTAGAGCAAGACATACGCAACGGTCAGAAGAATGACGAGAAGATACAAGAAATTAGAGAACTCATCAAAGAAAATAAAGCCCCTGGGTTCAGAGAGGATGAATAATCTGTGTGCCTGAGGTGAAGGAGATCCGTGAACTGATTTTGAAGGAGGCCCATGATTCCGACTATTCCATTCATCCTGAGAGTACGAAGATGTATCAATACCTTAAGAGCAGATATTGGTGGTATGGCATGAAGCGAGATGTCGCGGAACATGTTGCCCTATGTGACACATGTCAGTTGGTGAAAGCAGAATATCAACGACCCACGGGACTATTGGAACCACTCAATGTGCCTGAATGGAAATGGGAAGAAATCGGTATGGACTTCATAGTGGGACTACCTAGGACCCAATCGGGATATGATTCGATATGAGTCATCATCGACAGGCTGACTAAGGTAGCTCATTTCATCCCCGTGAAAGAAAGCTACAACGGATCCAAATTGGCAGAATTGTACATGTCAAGAATCGTGTGTTTTCATGGAGTGCCAAAGAAGATAGTGTCAGATCGAGTAACACAGTTCACCTTAAGGTTCTGGCAGAAGTTACATGAGACCATGGGAACTCATCTGAATTTTAGTTCTGCCTATAACCCCCAGACTGACGGGCAGACAGAAAGAACCAATCAAATCCTTGAGGATATGCTGAGAGCTTGTGCACTCAAGAAAGATAGGAGTTGGGATAAGAACTTACCGTATGCGGAGTTCTCCTACAACAATAGTTATCAGACTAGTATGAAGATGTCACCATTTGAGGCGTTGTATGGGAGGAAGTGCAGAACTCCACTACTTTGGAACCAAACAGGGGAAAGTAAAGTGTTTGGGCCCGAGGTACTACAAGAAGCCAAGGCGAAAGTGAGGGAAATCCGCAACAATTTGAGGATAGCCAAAACCCGACAAAAGAGCTATGCCGATATACGGAGAAGAGAGCTCATTTTCAACGTGGGGGACTATGTTTATCTCAAGGTGTCCCCTATCCAAGGGCTTCGTCGGTTCAAGGTGAAAGGGAAGTTATCACCTCGATACATTGGACCCTTCCAGGTTCTAGAGAGGAATGGCGAAGTGGCATATCAACTAGAACTACCGGCTCGCCTATCAGATGTGCACGATGTATTCCATGTATCACAACTCAATAAATGTTTAAGAACAACCGAACAGATGTTACCCATGAATGAGGTGGACGTACGGGAGGATCTTTCTTATGCTGAGCAACCCGTTAAGATTTTGGAGACAATGGGACGTCACACAAGAAATAAAAGAATCCGAATGTGCAAGGTGCAGTGGAAGCATCACTCGGAAGCAGAAGCCACATGGGAGTGAGAAGACGAGCTCAAGGCACAGTTCCTGGATCAGTTTTCCTAGAGTCACCAATATCGCGGACGAGATTTCTTTTAAGGGGGGTAGAGTTGTAACACCCCAAAACCTGTTAAAGAGTGGAATTTAAAATTTTTGGACGTAATGCATGTGGTGAAATAATTCAAATTCAAACTGGAATTCAAATTTGAATCAAAACAGAAAATGAAAAGGAAAAAGAAAAAGAAAAACGGCCAATGGGCCGAAACCCACCTCAGCCGGCCCAACAGCCCGCGGCTGTTTCCCCCTTCCCCTCTCTCTGCCGCGCAGGACCCACCTGTCGGCACCTTCGTCTCCAACTGCCACCCGGTTTTCTTCCGAGCGACCGCGCCCGATCACACCCGCCCTCTCCGGATTCTGCGCACCCAGAGCCGCGATCTCCAGTCCACTTGTGCGGCAAAATCTCAACCAACCCCACCGCCCTCCCTCGCCCATTTAAACGCCAAAATCCGCCCCTTTTTCCTCCCTGATCGGCCCGCCTCAGTTCCCGGTGAGAACCGAAGCTCCCATCGCCGTTTTCTTTCGATCTTCATCCGTTCTCTCCGATCTAATGCGTGTAGTGCGTCCTGCCGCCGCCGGGGAGTCTTGCAGGTGAAGGAGACCTGGTGTTTTGCGCTCTAGACACAGCTCCGGTGAGCACCGCCGCGTTTTCCCCTCGGACCTCGTCGCCGACCGCCTTCCAGGGCCTCCGAGCTCAAGAAAAACCCCGAGGTGAGATCCCCAACCTCCCCTCTTCCGTTCTATGCCAAGAAATCCAAGTTTTAGGAAGTATAGACGAAAACCCGAAACTCTCTGGCGAGAACGCCGCCCCCCGCCGCCGCGCGCCGCCGGGCAGCGCTGCCCGCACACGGCCAAGGTGACGTGGCCCCCTGAGGCCCGTCCATTTTAAATCGTGCGGTCCCAAATAGATCTAACCCGTACCGCTTCACATTATAATCTCAGCCGTCTGTTTTAAATCCAACAGCCCACGTCAGTCCCGCGTTATAAAAGCCAGGAATCTTATGCGCTACCCCATGGGGACCTCGGAAAACATGAGCTAGCCCCGGAAACTTCTGATCTAGCCCCTGGACCCGTAGAAATTCATGTAAATTCATTTAAAAATCAGTTTTAGCCCCTGGACTTAATAAGAATAAGGAAGACCACCCTGTTTTGCACACTTAGACCCCTGAAAATTTAGAAAATGATAAAGGGGACCCCCACAGCACTGTGGATTTGCACATCAGCCCCTGAGGGTTATTAATTTCAGGAAATTAAATATGTGAATAGGATTTAAAATTTAAACATAGGTATATGTTCAGTTTAATTATTCTAACCCTGTTAAAAATTGGTAGAACAATATAAGATCTGAATTTAGAGGAGAAATAAACTTTTAAACTCAATGGGATTGTTGTTTTGTAATTTATATCTGAAATATACCCTTTAGGCATAAAACAAATTTAAAATGTGGGAAAATGAATCTAAGTAACCAAAAAGGAGTAGGAAAAACTCATAAAGGTTCTGTTTAGGTAATTGGAACAGTAGAAATTTTTGTATGAATTTAGGTTTTTGTTTTATTGGTAGAAATTCATTTTTAGGCAAGAAAATAATTCTGAAAATGGGTAAAAATAAATTTAAATTGATTCTCATCAGAGAGGAAGTCCAAAAATATTTTATTGAACATTTTAGATTAGAACATATTCTGTTTAGGTGATATATCTTACTATTTTAATATTAAAGTTCACTTTTAGGCATAGAAAATAAATCTGAAAATGTAGGAAAATAGGCATGCATAATTAGAAAATGCTAAATAAGGTCCCCAAATCCAAAACTTCAAATTAAGATTTTGTAGAAGATCTGAGAATCAATTTGTGGTAGGAAGTTACCTTTTATACAAATTTTGTGGCTAAGAGGTGTATTACCCAATATAGAAAAGTTGTGCAAATTGGAAATTCATATATTGTGTGCACTTAGGAATCTAAATATTAAAGCTAGAAATAATATATATGTTTAAAAGTGCATGAATGCTTAGGATCAACATATTTAGGGTAAACACAACACTTAAATATGTGTATGACTTTCATATGTATGCATGTGTGATTTGCATGAGTGGAAATATGGACTATGGCTTATGGAATATTTTTTGCTTTTGCTATGTGTATTGGCATGAGTAGAACCAGCCCTAGAGCAGGTTCTCACCTTTCAAGATCAAGACTTTTCATTCCCAGAGAAGCAGGAAGAAGGCAAGTGTCCTTGACCACTTTGATCCTATACTAGGATGTGTAGTTAGAATTATTTGCATTATCAATTGAAATATGGAACCCATGCTAGGAAGTTTCCCAAGATTTTCATTATATTACTTCCTTGTAGCCTGGGTTGGGAGTTAATTTATTATGTCATTCATTTATACTACTTATGCTTAGCCATGCTTAGAATGGGATAAATGGGATATGAGATCATCAACTTGTTTACTTTACCCTTGAATGAGGTAGTATGAATTATGTAGAGGTAGGGATCGAGGCAAGTTGGATGCTTTGGTTGGTGCTGTGTGCACGAGACTCAGGTTTGTGTTTAGTGCTTGCCTGGATCCTAAAGATCGGTTTATGGAGCATGTAACTTGGCTTTATCGTGCCAACCACATGCTGAGATGGGGCAGCTTGGCCAATTAATTAGGAGCATCTCCGGTGTAGTATCGGTGTTTGGATGGTGCGGGGAATAGGTACCAGCTGGACTACCATATGAATTGCAAGGCTCAAGAGGGGGCCACTGCAGCGGGGTTGGAGCCTCTTGTATGCTGTTAGGGGTGAAACCTCAGTGGGCCCACGCTCGTCAGAAATCACTTTGTAAAGGCCTCGTAGTGATCTCCTGGCTACACACCTCGGAAGTGTGAACGTGGTTCGCGGCCACTGGCATAATGGAGGTTCTTCGAGTCCACCCGGCAACGGGGGATGAAATCACTACATGTGGGTACAGTGGTGCAAACTCTGCAGAGTCAAAACTGTCATGACAGCCGTGCTCACGGTCAAGAGCGGCTTGGACTTATTCATGATTAGAGGATGATGGATCGGAAGTTGAGATTGTTAAGAGGGAATCTTAAAATTGGAGATGAGACTATGTTTACTTGATACTGATGATGGGTTGAGGGATTGGGACCATTTCACCTATGTAGTAAGGTAGGTGCTTATAAGCTAAGGTGATAGGTATTATTTGCGTAGTGCTTTAACCATGAGTTCAACCTCTCCTTGCTCTAGCCATGCATGACATAACTTTCCCACACTTGTTGAGTACCAACGGTACTCAAGCTTGCTTTTCTGTGGGTTTGAATTGCTGCTCAGGTCAAGGGGATGATGTGGTGTTCAATGACCAAGACTTCGGACCTGAAGAAGGATTCTAGGTTCACGGAGTCCAACGGTCAACGCCTGTGACGGATCTCACAAGATTTATATTCCGCTACTGTTTTTATTTACATGTTATGAACATATTATCGTCCATCGAGACGTTTGCTATGTAAGACTTATTTATATTCGAACACTTGGCTTGTAATATAATGATGCTTCCCTATTTGTCGTTACATGTATGAGAAAATGATCCTGGCATACATGTGATATTCATTCGGGTGCTCTTTGGAGAAACCGGGTGTGACATTCATGAATAGGATCATGTCTTCTTCATCGATATCAGTGCTTTCATCATCACCATCATTGTCCTCAAGAGCTTCTGCTTATTCTTTTGATGATGGCTTGCATGTTGCCTTTAGTGCAACTCCTCTCTTATTTGCCGAGGTGAGGTTGCCAAGTTCCTTAACATGCTTGGCTTCCTTCTCCATCATTTCAAAGTTGATGATCTTGCCAAGAATCTCGTCCGGGGTCATTTTGTGAAACCCGGGACTTTCTCTGATCATGGAGCAGAGTGTCAAGTTTCGAGGCATGAATGCCCTAACAATTAACTTGACCACCTCATGATCCGTCCACTTCTTGCTACCTTAGACTCGGACCCTATTGATGAGAGACTTTAGTCTATTGTGCATCTCTTGAGGTGATTCTCCTTCTTTGATGGCAAACCTTCCCAATTCGCCTTCTATCATTTTGATCTTGGCTTCACGCACATGACGATCACCTTCATGTGTGGTTTTGAGAGTGTCCCATATTTTTTAAGCAATTTTTAGTCCATCCACCATGGTGAACTCGTCTCGGCTCAAAGATGAGGTGATTATTGCTGCGGCTTGAGCTTCCGATGAATAGCTTGTTCTTGATCCAGGGTTAGCTCTTCATTGTCATCAGGTATATCTAAACCTGTACACACTATATGCCAAAGACTTGGGTTAAGAGATATAAGGAGCATTTTCATGTTTTGTTTCCACATTGTATAATCAGGTACATCAAAGTAAGGTGGTTTGCCTAAAGGAATTAACAAATAATTATTATTTGAATTTAAACACTCATAGTTAAAAGGATATCGGGAGTAGTCTTTGTGACTACCCCCTTTTTTCTTTTTGTCTTCGAATTTCTTCTTTTTGGGGAGTGTGCCTTCTTCCGCATAAGCGCCTTTAATTGGAGCATCTCCTCATCATCATCCTCGCAGTTCTGAATGACATTGAGGAGCTTCTCCAACTTTTGGTTCCCTTCGTCACCACCATTTTCATGATGGAAGCCCTTGGATTCACCCTTGATTTTCGACATCGTCTCTTTTAGCGGTGATTCTCTTTTGAAGAGTTTGGCTCTGATACCAATTAAATGTAGCCTAGAGGGGGTGAATAGGCTCTTTGAATTTTTAGGCGGTTTCCTGAAACACTTAGCGAACTGATCAATTCCATGTGGGCTGGACTAGTCTGGTATGGTGCGGACTATTCCGGTATGATCGTAATTAAAAGATCAAAGTTACTCTTGTTCCTACTTCAGGTATTTGTGCAGCGGAAAATAAATGATTATTCAAGTATAGTGAAGTAAGATACAATAACTCTCAATTTTAACACTAGGTGTGGATGTAAATCAAGCGATGACTAGCACCCCTAATTAACAATTGAAGGAAGATCAAGAAGACACGAGACAAAGTTTTATCCCGAGGTTCGATTCCACTCAGGAATCTACGTCCCCGTTGAGGAGTCCACCAAGGACTGGGTCTTCACCAACCCTTCCCTCGTTGAATCACCACAAAGGCCGATTCAATTCCACTAACCACACACAGGGGTAAATAATTGTACGTGGGGCGTTCTCACAATCTCAGTGCCCCCACAAAATTAGGGAGAGTAAGTCTTCCTCCCACACACAAACAGAGAACAACAATCAGCAATTGTGTGGGAGAAGACAAACCAAGAGCTCAATTGTGAGAAGAACGACTCTCTCCTGATCCAATCTCTAATCCTCAAAGACATAATCTTTCTAGGCTTAGAATGAGTGGAGAGAGGTAATTTTTGTGCTCTTGGGGCGTGCGGTGGCATTGGGAATCAAGAGTTGTTGGCGTGCACCTCTATTTATATAAGGTTTCCAAAAACCCTGGCGGTCGGACTAGTCTGCCCTGTTCACCGGACTAGTCCGGTGTGCCGTGTACTGTAACACCCTCAATTTCATATTCACGCATGCATGCATATTTCATATAAAGAAACATTTTAAAAGAAGTACAAACAGAGAAAGAATCAGAAATATAGCCAAAAAGAGCCAATTCTAGTTCGCCGAGGAGCACTGTCGATAATTTCCGCGGCCTGCTGGCCACGTGGCGTTTTCGGAGCTCATCCCTGCGGGAGGGGTGAGGTCCAGCATCGCCAAACACGTGGCAGGCTCGGAGCTAGCCTTTGTGGAAGGGGTGAGGTCCGACCCGCTGAACACGTGTTGCCTCCAGGGCTTGTCTCTGCGGAGAAGCGAGGTCCAGCAACGCAGGACACATGTCGCCACTGGAGCTAGTCGCTGCGGAAAAGAAAGGCCCTACACCGTGGGACACGTGTCGCTCTTGGAGCTCATCTCCGAGAGGTCCGACACTGCTGGACACGTGTCATCCTCGGAGCTCATCTCTGAGAGGTTCGTCCAATGGACACATGTCGTCCTCGGAGCTCACCTCTGAGGGGAAGAGAGGTCCAAGACACGTGTCGACCTAGGAGATCGTCTTTGAGGAGAAAGGAAGTCCGGTGCTACTAGACACGTGGCATTCTCGAAGCTCACCTCCGAAGAGAGGGAAGGTCCGGCTCTGACATGTAGCATTCTCGGAGCCCACCTCCGAACAGAGGGGAGGTCCAACTCTGACACGTGGCACACGCGGAGCTCGCCTCTGAGGGAGAGGGGAGGACCCGCCCACCAAGACACGTGGCGCATGCGGAGCTCGCCTCAAAAGAGAGGGGAGGTCCCGCTCACCTGACACGTGGCACAACCGGAGCAAGTCTCTGCGGGAAAGGGAGATCAGGCCCCCGCTGGACACGTGGAGCCTCCAGAGCTTATCCCTGCGGAAGGACGAGAGTCTTAAGCTGTTTTTCCTCTGTGCGCGAGTACCCGGTGCTGAAGAAACCGGCACGAATTCTTCCACGTTGAATTCTGCAACCAAATCGATTAGAGATAATTTGTTAAGATCCAAAAACAAATCAAATAGGACTCTTATTCAAACTCCAATCAGAATAGACCTCTTTTTGACCCATTATAAATAGAACCGAAAACCGTTGGCCGCAACCACGTACCTATTTTTCACCTCCCAAGTCGGCGACTTGGAAGCCCTAGCCCCAGCTCGCCGAGTTAGATTTTCCACCCCTCGCCGGAGTTCAGATGACGGTGAGACCCACCGGTGAGCTGCCAACGAGCTCCCGGCTGCTGCCATCGCTAGGAGGAAGGCCCCGACACCAGGGAGAAGTAAGGTAGGTCTTCGTTACCACCTTACGACGTCATCGCGGTTTTCTTCACATCTGTTTTTCTTCGAACAGAAGTTGTTTCTTGTGGACAGATCACGTGTCGATCGGTTTGATCTAGATCTTGAGACGAGATCATCACCACGTCCACATTTTATCCTTACACCCTTGTTCATCGTAAAACCCAAGCAAGCCATTAAAACATGCAAGAACACGTACAAACTGATCTAATAAAAACAGCACCATGAGTAGAAGGACAAGCTCAGGGAGCTACCTAAGAAGAACGACAGTGCCAAAACATCGAGACACAAGAGCAATAAGAGCCACAGGAACTGGTCAAGTGCCCCTTGACCATATTGATCCCATGTTTTGAAACTTTTTTGTTTGCAAAAACTGTGTATGCTTGAGTCAATTTGATGGGAACCCTTTTATAGGAGTTTACTAGTTTTGTTAACCACCCTTGTTGCTGGGAAAGTTGATGAGTCAGGTATGGTCATTTTTTTGCTTTTGCTTCGCTAATCTACGGGATATGGGAAGCGAGATAGAATGTGTCTAGCTACTGCACTTATATGAACAATGATAATGAGAACTTGATGTTGATAATGAACGTGAATCGGGGGACATCTAGGCAAGCTTGGTTCGTGGATGTGGTACTATGAGATGGTGGTTTACTTGCCGTAGATCTAAGGACCGGTTCATGCCAGCACATGCCAGGAAAACAGTTCCACCACAAGGCCAAATATGGGTGTGGCTTAGCTGACTAATTAGGTAAGTTGCTAGCTCGTTATGGACCGTGTAAGGCGTGGGGAATGGGAGTCGAGAGAGGACTGCCCTAGGAACTGCATGGCACAAGAGGGGGCCCGTAGGTGGGAGAACGGTGATTCGAGCCTGCTAGTGAAACCTTAGTGAGTCCATACATCTAGTAGCCCCTTTGTAAATGCTATTTTGTGATCTCTTGGCCATACACCGACGCTTGTGTACTGGTATAATGGAGGTTCTGCAGTCGCCGACGGGTGACGAAATCACAAACTTGTGGGTAAAGTGGTGCCACCTCTTAAGAGTGTAAATCTATCATGATAGCCGTTCTTACGGTCACAAGCGCCTGGCCAACTCACATTATTAGATGGGATGGTTTTTGGGATGGATGTTTGGTTTGGTCATGGTATGGTTTGGGATGGTCATTGGTGTGGTTATCGGTTTTGTTATGGTATGGTCTTTGGAATTTGGTTTCGGGACTGTTGAGTCCTGGTAATGAGAATAGTTTCAGACTGTTGAGTCGAAACAATGAAAGTTGGTTTCGGATATGAGATGGATATGATCATGAGATGGTCATTATGAGCATGAGAAAAAGTTGAGAAAGATAAATGTCTGGATGAGACATGAAAAGAGGAGAATCATGATGGAGGTATGTTGATGTTTTAATTGGATACATGTTGGGATTAAATTCACTTAAAGGTAGTTGCCGTTTTATCATGTTTGTGAAATAAACTTTGCTTTCTGCAATTGTGAGACCTATGTGTGCTGAATACATTGGCAATTAGGATAAAAGTTAGCATTAACATTCAAAGTTTTGAATATTGCCAAAACATTCTTCTGTGGCAACGTCCGACAAGTTCTTTGTTAGGTCCGCCAAGTGTTGGCAAGGTCCGACGCAAGGTCCGGAGAGCTCCTGCAAGGTCCGGAGAGCTTCTGTGAGGTCCGGAGCTTGTTTTTAGGGAGCTCCCGTGAAGTTCAACTCGTAGAACTGCAGCGTCTTGTTTTTGCTTTTAACTCGCAATGTTTCAAACTTGCTTTATGGGAAGGTTTGCTTAGTATAAATTTGCTAAGTTTTTGGTGTGTTTTGGTGGTTATGGCTGTTATCATTTGATATGTTTTGCAACATGCTTATGTGACGTGCTCATGTAAGGTGTTGTGGTTTTCGAACTAACGTGAGTCAAGTCAAGGACTTTTGCTCGGAAGAATTGGATGTTTATTCATGTGCAGGTGTTGCTTGAGTTCAAGACATGGCTGGTGACGGGATCCTTGGACTAGTCTCAGGGAGGAGATGAGGTTCCAACAACCAAGTTCGGGAGGAGCTGTGGTTGAGTTGATCGGGAGGTCGCGCAACATGTTTTGATCAAGGGCAGTGCATATGAAGGTTGCGTGTACGTCCTTGGAAGGTGTTTGCACATGTGCAAGGAGTGCATGGACGTGGCAACATTGTTCCAAGGCGTGATGAAGAGAAGTGGACGTAAAGAATTGGTCGGAAAGGTCCAACCGGCTGGATTGCGTACTCAGGCTGAGGCTGAGTCGGATATGGCTCAAATATGGAAGATTTGAGTTGGTTATGATAGGATTTCGTGCTAGGCACGAAGTTGAGTTGTTTTAGGAATGTTTAGGACGTTCCTAAGGTGTTTGGAAGTCTCACGATTGCTTCTATCTGCGAATAGGAGAGTCCTGAGCAGTTATGGTAAGTTAGGATACGAGTCCAATTAGGAGTAGGAGTCCTAGATTGGATTGTTTAGCCTGAGGGCTTGCTATAAAAGCAAGGGAGGCCAGAGCTCTCGTGGGAAGAGAACTTTGGGCTGTTCCTATTGTGTTTCTATTGAATAAAGTTCATAGTTTCGAGGAGCTTTTGTGCCTTGTTCGTCCGATTTGTTTTTCGTCAAGTCTTTCTCGCCGAGTTTCTGGACAGACCGACGTTGCTTCGGTGTTTCATTCATAACTCGAGTTTTACAGATCCGATTGTAAAGGTCCCAAAATTATGAATACAAAGAAACACTTGTTTGCAAAGTTTTGTTTCATGTGTATGAAATTTGGGACTTGTTAAAACTTTTTCCCACATGTGATAACACACATGAGGGCTTTCTTCACACAAGTCAAATGTTCATTTGAGAACATGGAACCCTAGAGGGGTCTAAAACAAGGATGGGAAGTTCCCATATGTGTGAGAAAACAAAAATCAGATTTGGAACAATTTGTTCAAACAAAAATTCAAATGAGAAAAACACAATGGAATTCAAAACTGTTGTGCTAAAAATCTCATTTGCAACAGCCAAAATAAAAATTAGATTTCATATTTTGATTCCTTGAGTCCAAATTAGGGGGTGTGCAAAGTTTCATGATTTATGGAAATGATTTGCAACCCATTTTTCTAAAATGGACTTTAAATGACAAAGAATTCAAACACTCATTTGAATTTGGATGAAACTTGCCCAATTATCCAAATGCATACCAGATTTGAATTCCCACAATTGAATTCACTCAACATTCAAACTTGGGGATATTTGGAGAAGGGATAAGGAGGACTGATCAGTGGGTCCCACATGTCATTGTGTGAACTGAAAATTTGCAAAAGATCTCAGTGTTGGGTCTCTGTTTGCCTCCTTCAGTCGGCACCCGACACCGAGGGCGCAGCTCCGTTCGACACCGAGCTCAGCCGGCAGCCACCTCCTGGTGGAATTTCTTCGCGCTGGAGAGCTGCTGGACGTCGGTGGCTACCGCCTCACCACCTCTCCCGCCTCTTAACCGAAGCCACGGCGCTGTTCTTCTCTCTCTCGCACTGGAAGACAGAATACACAGCTGCCCTGCTTCGATCGATCGGGAGCTCGGGAAATTCTAGTGAGCAGCGCCTCTGAGCGGCAAAACAATACCACCAACGTCCCCACGACCTCCTCGAGCCATCACCCAGTGTGTTCGTGCCCTCTACGCCGAGAACCTTGAGTTTCCGCGGCGGCCGAACACCCCGGCGGTGACGTGCTCCCGTGGACAGCCTCCTCCAGAAAGTTTGACGACCAAGCGAGGCCACTTTTGGACGCGCAGGAGCTCCATGCAGCTTCCACCCGACGCACAGAGCCTGCCTCGACCTCTCGACGGCGAATTTTGAAGATCCTCTCCAGCCGGTGAAAACCAACCTTCTGGTATGATTCTGTAAAATTCCCGATCAATTGTTGTTTAGACTCCACGAGACTTCGCACACACCGGCTAGACATGTAGGCGCACCAGTTCTCTTTTGAAACCTCGCATGGAACACCCTGTGCACGGTGCAATTTCAAGCTTTACGAAGGCGGCTATGGCGGGAAGATGCGGGTGCACGGTGAACCCTAAGTTAGAGCCATCCCCGAGCCATTTCCTTTCCACGTCGATGATCCCTAGCGTCCGCTGGTGCTCTAGAGCTTGGAAACCGAAGCCTAGAAGGCTTAGGGCGTCGGGGCGACGTCGCCGGACTTCATCCGAACCGTTGCGCCGTCGCGGGCTAGTTTGGGAGCCCTACCGGCTCGAGCAAACCCCACCAGCGTGTTCCTCACGTTGAATTAGGGGCTGGCGGCGAGTTTCTGCAGCTGAGATGGCCGGACGACGGATCCCGGAGCTTCTCCGGCGAGCCCGGCGGCGGGATCGCGCGGGAGCGAGAGGTGGAAGACGACCCCCCTGGGCCCGCGCGTCAGCGACTCGGGGAAAACGGGCCGGATACTCTGTGGCACGGGATCAACTGTGACAGCACGGGAAATGATCCTGTGACCCCGTGTGGCGCGCTCCCGGTGACTGACACGTGCCCCGTGGCCCCACAGTCAGGTTTAAATTTTTTCCCCGGATTTATTCAAATCCCAGATTTTTCCCCAAACTTTAGAAGAGCATAACTTTTGCTAGGAACCTCCAAAATTAGTGATTCAAATTGGGTTAGATTCAGATTGACAAACTCTATCCTAATATGCAACCCAATTTGTATGAAAGTCTTTATTTAATTCTGGAAAATTCTTTAAAGCTTTTCAGCAAAAGAATTTTAGAGGGAGTTTGGTTTATCCAAAAATCCTCATATTTTGCCAGAATATTCTCTAGGGTGTTATTAGACTCCTGTAAAAGTTTCAGCTCATTTGGAGTTGAATTGGTCAGGGTAATTCAGAATGTAAGTTCCTGTATTCAAATGAATACAGAAACATTTTCAGAGAATTTCCAAAAACTTGTAAATTCAGTTCTGGGAAATTCCTAGCTCCAAAAATCCTAGGAAAATTCATGTAGACTCTATAAAATATAATTGAAATTGTGGTTCACTGAGTTTGACATGAACATGGATGTTACCTCAGAATTAATTCATCCTTGACTAAACACTTAGAGAATTATTCTGAATAAACCATTCCATGAAATGTGCTAAATTTTGGTCCAGAGGACTTTCTTGTGACAAGGAACTCACATGAAAATTCTCAGCTCCATTAGAGCTCTGGATCACCACTGTCATGTGTGATCTCTTGAGGTGAGCAACGCTTAAGTGGGAAGAAGCACTCAACACTTGATCTTAGTGTTTAAGTCCAACCCAAACCACTAGCACCAGTGTCATTTTAAATTCTTAAACAAAGTTCCAGTTTTAAAATGGTCTTTAGATCTTATGAGCAAAAGCTTTTCAATTAAATACATATGCATGATCATATCGTGTAGCATATACTTGAAGAAGGTGAGGAGGATTGGAAGTAAAGATCAAGGAGGGAGGAGAACAAGTGATCAAGCTCCAAGTGATCGTCACTAACTGATTGTAACAGTAGTCACCTGCAAAACAGGCAAGCCCCGGTTTGCATTTGAACCGTTTTATAAAGCATTTTCATTTGTAGAGATCATTGCTTTGCATCGTTGATTGCATTACGTCTAGATGATATTGAAAACCCCACTTGCATGACCAGAAACACCTAAGAGAGAAAGGGTAGAATAGCAACTCCCCGAGGGAATTTGGCTACGCTAATGTTAGTAGGAAAGGTCCGGTAGAAGTCGAGTAGTTGGAATCTACTCGCGAGTTTAGGGCTGGTTTACTCAGAACGGGTCCGAATTAGAAAAGATGAGGAAAGTTCACACATAAGAAATGGAGACCTGGCAGGGAGGTTTAGATGCAGCAGGTTGCAGGGCGTCCGTGCATAGCCCTGCCTGTGTCGGTTAAGGCCCGTCCGTGCTTGGCCATGTTGGACAAGTTTGAGTTGTGTACCGGGCGCATACTGGCTATATGGGACCCAGAAAACCGATGTACCTTGGGAGATCCATAGTGGAACTTTTCCAACTGCCTTAGGCTTTTGGCGTCAGGGTAGCAGGAGGTACCTCGCTCAAGAACATACCACAGCGGGTATGTACCTTGAGGGAGCTTGCATACTCGGGGCAGTTGGACTGCGTCCAATGTGGAAGATCTTGGGAAAGGTGGCCACGTACAACGTCAGTCGAGGTTGTTGCCGGCAACTCGGAGTACGGGTGTACGTGTCGTGTAGTCCGGGCGTGTACTGATTCGAATCACCGTCGCTCGCGGTCATATGAGCATACTTGCCCACTGCGTCTTGACGTAGTAAGAACTGAACTGGTTATTCTTTTGAACTTGATAAGGCTGTGCTATAACTTGTATTGCAACCATGATTGAATTAGAGATAGGCTCATTAAACTTTACTTTCACTTTGTGCAAGGAGCATCGCAACAAAGCGTTTCTTGTTTGATTGTGGAGTTGCGATGCTTTTCGGCTCAAGGTCTGCACAATGAGGCTTAAAATCTGAAAGTTAAGGATTAACTTTAGGCGAGTCCTTTATGCAAATCTAGCCGACCCAATTGTAACTGTCGTGCATGTAGAGTTTCTTGTTTAGGAGAGACGGGTCAGACTTGCTGAGCCTATGTGCTCACGCTTGCTATATAAGTGGTTTTGCAGGTTAACAACGATGCTGAAAAGAAGGTTGTCCGGTGAGACTCGGGGACTCCCGAGTCAGGTAACACATGGAGAACCCAGCCGCTGCTGCTTGTCTTCGTGTTGCTAGCGAGAGGAGTCCGCGGGCTGGACTTCATCTCAAGTGCTTTTAGTTATTCGACGTGAGTTGATATAGACTTCCGCTGTACTTACTTGATGTAAAGTATTTACAAAGAAAAACTTGTAAGCTTCCGCTATTGTTTTATGTAATACATTGTTCCTCATATGTGTGTTGTTGGGTGCCGCATAACACGGCACCACCCAATGCGATTCCCGGGCGAGTGGCCTGTCTCGGCTGAGCGGGTCGCGCCAGCGTAGTATCAGAGCCGCATTGGTAATAGCACACGGAATAAGGAAGGTATTATGACAAAAATTTAGGTTACGGTGAGGATACGGTACTAGGCCCACATAAGGATTACTATTAGCTTAATATAAAGGTGGCAACCTAACTTATTTGATATGTCGGAAAATCGTGCATCTAGGGACGATTTATGTCTTGGGGGGTGCACGTAAGCGCTGTCCACCAGTGCGCACAAGCTGAAGGGTGGAGCCCCATGGGTGGCAGGTAACCCGATCCGCTTTAGTATCCTCTACGACTCTTCATGTCGTTTGGGGTACTCGAGCAACGTCTGTCCCAGGCGTGCCTGGTGCAATTTAGGAAACCCCGTCACGTGGTTAGTAACATGAACACGTAGCTCAAGGCGTGTTTGGCTTGAGAACACCTGTGCGAGTGATGACGGACAGGTGTAGGAACTGTATGGATACCGGGTTCGGTGTGCAGCCGGACCTGACGATTGAGTGTGACTTGTGCAGGGTTAACCACGAAACCGTAGTATGAATAGTACACGTTTGCGAGTGACGATTTTAGTGCCACCTAAGATACGTTATACCGGTATAATCCGGTTAGGATTTTCTTTTGGTGAGGCTACGTAGTACCGACATGCTTCTTACGGTGCACCGACGCCGTACTAAACATAATACCCCTTTCCTTCGAAGAAATGACTCATGAACTAACTTTCAAATAAAAATGAAAGTTTGAAACAAATATTAGTTATTGAACTCTTATTTTGAGTTAAGATTCAAATGAGAGGAAGATTAGACTTCAAAGATTTCAAAAACAGAGTGCTCTGTTTTCAGCAGAAATTTGTGCTGGACTTCAACAGAGCATAACTCTGAGTAGCTTGACCCGATTAAGGTGTATGATACAGTTCTCGAAAGATTTTCAAGTTATCTACAACTTCTTTGTAGACCTTCAGAGCTAAATCACCTGCTAAATGGGTACAAAGTTCAGAGGAAGGTATACTGTCCAGAACCAGGACAGTAACAAAACCTCTCTGGACCTTTCTGTTTTTATACCATAACTTTCTGTAGAGAAACCTTTAAGGAGCCTATGATACACCATTGGAAAGGTTATGAAATGTGCAACATTGTTGTATTTCAAAGTTTGTTCAGATTCTTATTGTATTTACATATACAACTGTGATAAAATCAGCCACGTACAAAGGAGGTGCTGGCAAGTTTTATCCAGGAATTCTGTCAACTTTGGAAAAATCATAACTTTTAATCCGGAGATGATCTGGGGGCATATGAGTACTCGTTAGAAAGATACTGAAGTTAAATTTAACTTTGGTATTGAACTTGAGTTATGAAAATGCTCCGAACTAGATCAAAATCTGGAGATAGTGCATAAGGGCCTGTCCTGTACAGATAGGCTGGATAGTTATGCCTACTAAGGAGTTTTGTAAACATGAATTTTGTTACTGCTTTCTTAAAGTTTTGACATAATCATGTTTCCATTAGTCTCACATACTGCTGAGTTCTTGTTTAACTCATCTCAACTACATTTTGCATTATGGTTCGTACTCGCTCTAGGAGTAGGGCCGGAAGTTCTCGTCGAGGCGATGATGCTTCCATTCCACCGTCGGAACCACCATCCACGGGATGGATGGATCTTATGACTCGAGTTGTCGAGTCTAATCAAGAGAATGCTAGGCTACTCCAAGAAGCAACACAAGAACACACACGCTTACTCCAAGCTTTGGTACAGCAAGGCGTACTCCAGAACACGCAACAAGTCGTTCCACCTCGGGACGCTTATCTGGACTTCTTGGCGACTCAACCGCCTATCTTTACTGAAGCCACCGAACCTGTGGAAGCAGATCAATGGCTTCGTGTCATGGAGTCAAAATTTGGAGTATTTCAGTGTGATGATGTAAGGGCCTCAGTTTTTGACACACATTTGCAGTGTTCATCACCACACCACACACCTCATTTGAGGAAGAATGATGAACACAAATGAAGAGCAAGTAACAATTATCAACATGCTCATTAGAGAACAAACTTACACATTGCAAAAGTGGTATTTCCCACATGTGATATAGATGGGCTGGACATATGAAAACTCCTACACTTTACTAAGGATGTCCATGCCAAGTTTCACCCAAATTCAAAACCTTTTTGAGGTCAGTTTGGGTATAGTTAGGAAGAGGGCAGTTTGAAACCATATTCAAATTCAAACTGTTTTTATCCAATGAATTTAAAAGTGGGGGGTATATTCTTACTCAGCACATTTTTGTGAGCTCACACACCAATTTTCACTCCATTTGGAGTTGATCTTGACATGAGCTAGGGGGGAGAAATTCAAACTTTATTTGAATTTCAAACTGAACTTGTGCTGAAATTCATTCAAACCAAACCTCATTTGAACTTTGATCAATTCAAATGGCTCATAGGTGAATAATTTGAATTGCCAAGGGTAGTATGGGGTTCACTGTTTACAACAGTGATTAGGAGTAAATTTCAGAGGTTAAAATGGGGGGTGGGACCCACATGTCAGCCTCTACCTCAACACAAACCGACTGAAACACAGTTCAGTCGGTTCCCGGGTGCAGTGTGCGCGCGCCACCGAGGGGGGGGCAGCCGGCGCCAGCTCCTGCTGCGCGCCCCAAGCCGGAGACCAGCCGCCGGGCTATTTATTCCCTCCCCGGCGTGCTTCAGTCGCCCATTCCCCGAGCTGCCGACGTGCGCGACCTGTTCTTCCACTGCCATCGCCGCCGCTCGAGCTCACGCTTGATCAAGCCCGATCACTCGCGAGCACAGCCTCCTCCACAGCAAAACGGCACCAAGAGATCGTGAGCAACCTCCTAGACTCCGTGTTGGCCAGTGAGCAAGCGTTCTCGAGCTGTACAAGCCATTTCTCCGGCAAGCCGAACATCGCCGCCGATCGGGCTCCCGTGGACAGCACGACACAGCCATTGTCACGTCCTCTTCTCTACACAAGAAAGGTGCGTGATTGTATGTATATGGAGTAGCCAAAAGCCGTTTGGCGATTGATCAACCCTCGGCCAAGAATTTCCAAATTTACTCTCGATCAGTTCATAAGGACCGAGCTCACCTTCGGGTGAAATTCGTGCTCTATGCACGAGGGTTGGACGAGCTCGTTACCTAGTAGCTTCTACGCACGATAGCGCCCACGCTCGAACTGGAATTAGAGAAAACCATCGAGAATCGGCCATGTTATGGCTGTTTTCCCCGCCGCCATGGCTGAACACCTCGGCTCACCGTCGAGAGCCTAGTTACCGGCGTTTCTAGCTTCCACCCAGCCCTGGTTCGTGTTTCCCATGCTCTACTGATGCTCTCCGACCGGTTTCCGGTCGATTTGGTGCACGGGAGAGCGGGACCGACCTCACCGGAACCCTAGCAGGCGCTGTCATCGGTGCGCACGGGTTTCCGGTCGTCGCCGGCGGCCGGCGACCCCACCATCGAGTCCAGGGGGTCAGTAAAGGGGCAGGCGGCAAGTTTCGGGCCGGGGGGTGGCCGGGAACTTAGTTCCGGTGAGGGTCGCCGGAGAACGCCGCCGCCGCGCAGTTGGCACGAGGAGGGAGATGACGCACTGTGTGCGGGGCCCACAAGCCAGAGTTTAAACTTTTTCCCCCGAATTTCAGTTTCAGTTCAAACTTCAAATCCTTATAACTTTGGCTAAAAAGCTCCAAATTGAGTGAACCAAATTTTGCTGGATTCAGCTCTCTGAGTACTTTCCAGAAAATCAAGTTTCACTTCATCAAATTCCTTATTTCTCCAGAATTAATTCCTTAAAGTTTAAACTGTTAGGAATTTTAACTGGAGAATCCTTTGGAGGAAAATCCTGAAATTTTGCTGAGATGTTCACCAAAATATCCTTGAACTACCATAAAAATTTCAGATCTATTTGAGCTCATTTAATCCACCTAATGGTGTGATTAGTGAAACTGTTCCAGAGAAAATAGAAAATGTTCAGAAACATTTTCAGAATTTTCTCTGAAATTGTTTAGCTCATATCTTTAGTTAGAGACTTCCAAATTAAGTGAGACCAACTCCATTAGAACCCTCTGAAAATCTAGTTTTCAGAAAGTCATAGTTTGTCTCATGAAAATTCCTAGAACACCCTAAGAGTTCCAATTAAGGTCAAGGACATAATTATTTGTGGAGGGCTCAAATGAGCTTTGCTGCAACTAAAACTTGACCAAGTCTCTGTTTAGGTTGTAACCAAGCCACAGTAAATGTTTCACAATCCTTAGGTCTGTCTAGCAAAGGTTATAGACTTCACAACTTCAAAGTTAATACAAATGCATTTAAATTGATACATATGTTTCTTATATCATGTAGTCGCTAAGGTCGAGGAGGAACCCGAAGTCCTAGACTTCGTTACTACGGAGGAACAGCTAGCCTACGACCAAGAGCAGCAAGGCAAGCTCCGGTTTGCATTAACCTTTTTACAAATTTTTATTGTTTTGAGCACATACTTGTTTCCTTTATTCTGTGCATTAGAGTCTTGTTTGGAAGCCCCACTGCATAGCCAAGAGAACCATGGGTTGGGTTTAGGATTGCAAACCCCGTTAGCCACTGCATTGCTAGGATAGAGTAGGATTCGGTACAAGTCGAGTAGTTGGAACTACTCGCGAGAATAGGCTAGAGGCACATTGCTCGGGTAGAGATAGCACATGATACACATGGCAAGAAAATGAGACCGAGCGGAGAGTAAGGGCAGCAGGACTTTGGGGCCTGTGTGCTGTAGCTCCGCTTGTGTCGATTGAGGACCGAGCTGTGTGCGGGCCTGTTGAACAAGCTAGAACAGTACAGAACACCTACCGGCTATATGGGAACCGGGAAACTGATGTAACCCGGGTAGCTGGGTATTGAGGCATTGCCCGTCGTTCAGAGGGTAGGTTGAGAGCTCGAGGTGTAAATCGGCTGGCGGCACAGAGATGCGCGTGCAGAGACCTCTTGCTCGGGACGATGGGACCGGTTCAATATTTGGCTAACGGGTGAAAGGTAGTCGCGTACGGCGTCCGTGATGGTTGTTGTAGGCAACATCGAGTACGGGCGTACGTGACGGGTTGTTCGGGTAACCCTGCAGGTGTAAATCGATTATAATCGCCGTCCCTCGCGGTCAGTGAGTACCACTTGTTCACTGTACCGTGACGTAGAAAGAACAGGTTAGTTACATGTTAAAATGTTGCTGATTGAAAGCTGGACATTGATTGTTAATGATATGCTGTAGCTTAGAGCTAATTAAAGTTCTTTTCAACTTTGGGCAAACTACATGAGAGAAATGCGTTTCTTGTTTGATTGCGGCTCTCTCATGTGCCTTAGCGTAAGGTTCTCCACAACCTGCTGCTAAAACTTGAAAGTAAGGTTCTACTAATTAGGCGAGTCCTTGCAAATGATTTTTACCTCATGCAACCCATTACCCTCATGTAGAAGTTCCATGTTTAGGTGAGACGGGTCAGACTTGCTGAGCCTTCGTGCTCACTGCTTGTGTTTGAAGCTTTTGCAGGGTTCTATGAGGAAGGGACTCCCGAAGAGGAGACGGAACCCCAGGAGGGGAACCCCGTCGAGTGGGAGTCGTGCACGCCGCAGAGTTAGTGTGCGTGTGTGCTAGCAAGGGCACGTTCAAGGGCTGAACGTGCACTTGATGCTTAGTCTACGCCCGCGAGTGTAGACTGAACTTATTTTGATGTAAACATGTTCATAACTTGTTTATGTAATAAAATTTCGCTTCCTCTTTGTACCTTTGACGTGTGTTATGCGGTGCTGTGCAACGCAGCACCCCTCAGCGTGATCCTGGCTCGACAGGACCAAATGGGGTCGTGTCAGCGTTGGTATCAGAGCTCGCTTGAGGTTTAACACAGTACAAAGGTCTTCTTTTTCAAAAATCCAGTGAGGGACGAGTTAGTAGCCCGTATAAGGATGTTATTAGTATATAGAAAGTGGCTTAGTAACCTATTTGTTATGTCGGAAAATCGTGCATCTCGGGACGTTCATGTCTTGGGGGGTGCACGTAAGCGCTGTCCACCAGTGCGCACAAGCTGAAGGGTGGAGCCCCACGGGTGGCAGGTAACCCGACCCGCTTTAGTATCCTCTACGACTCTTCATGTCGTTTGGGGTATTCGAGCAACGTCTGTCCCTGGCGTGCGTGGTGCAACATGGGAGACCCCGTCACGTGGTCTGAAACGTGAACACGTAACTCAAGGCGTGTTTCGCTTGAGAACATCCGGGCGAGTGATGACGGCCGGGTGTACGAACTGTATGGATTCCGGGCTCGGTGTGCAGCCGAGTCTGACGATTGATTGAGTTTCTGCAGGTAGCCTGACCATGAAACGGTAGACGTGTAGCATCCGTGTGCGAGTGACGAGTAGTGCCACTGAAATAACGAAGCCGGCTAAGTCCGGTATAGGTTTTTCTTTGTGAGGACGTAGTACCGACATAATCTGGTGATGCATCGACGTCACACCCAACTAAATGAACAAATTCATTTAAAACTTGAAAGTTTTGCTCCAAAGTAGTAAAACTTGATGTAACTCCTTCCCTTGAACAGGATATTCAAAGTTAACAAGTTTTCAACTTATAGGTTGTTAAGGATAGAGCACTCTGTTTTCAGCTGAATCAAGGCTGAAGTTAATCAGAGGCTAGAGGTTGAGTTCTTTCGAGATTTGGGTCGTATGATACATTTCTGGAAAGCTTTGGAAGAGCTTTACAACTTTTCTGATGAGGTCCAGAGGTGTTTCATCCCTTAACCACTCGAAAAATGCAGTAGAGTTGGAACTGTCCAGAAAACAGGACAGGGTAAAGACTCTCTGTAGACTCTCTGTAAATTGAGCATAACTTCCTGCATAAAAATCCAAAAATAGAAGATGAGGTAGTTCTGGAAAGCTTATGAGATGGGTTACAACTTTGTAACAGAAAGTTTTGTCAGATTAGGAACAGAATTAACTGGGATTCTTGGATCAATTCAGTACCTAAAACAGGGAGGTGCTGTCCAATTGATTCCAGAAATTCTGTTAACTTTGACATCTCATAACTTTTGAACCAGGACAGATATGAGGCCAAGTAAACACTTTCTGGAAATCTATTGATGTTAGCTTTAACTTTGATGTTGAGCTCCAGAATTAGTTTTGCTGTTAACATGGCCTAAATCAGATTGAAATGGAAACTGGTCAGGGCTGTCATGGGAACAGCAGATCAGCAGTCAAATTTGTTTAAAATCTGAACTATGTTTCCAAGTGTTATGAGTTCAAGGACATATCTTATGTTATAACTCGATGGTTTACTGTTTAAATAAATATTTGACATTTCTCAAATATATTTTTACAGATGGCAGCAGATAAATGGTTGGAGAACGGGTGGGTAGTTTCCCACTGCTCTGACCGTAGCGGCTACCCGGAAGCATTGTGGCAAATGCTCCAATATTTCGGGTACAACCAGATGCCGCAATACTTCGCCAAGGAAGAAGGCGAAGAAGGGAACAAGACGTGGATGATCCATGTCGAGGTTCCTGCAGGACCTACGCCACCCGGTTGGGTGCCATTCACCGTCACGGTGAGAGGAAGACAACCGGAAGGGATGTGGCAAGTGGCAGCCCGTGACACTATGTCACGTTTCTGCCAACTACACGTGCAGGCTATGGAGGGCACTCCATACGCACTCGTTCCGGTGGAGGGACGAGCTAAGCATGTGTGGGAAGAGAGGTACTTGGAGGCAACAGACCCGAGTTGCCCAAGGTACAACCCCGCGGAGGCAAATCTCAGCCTCCAAATGAGTGCGGGAAACGCTGTGATGGACAGCCAAGCTGTTCATACGGAGCATCTCGCCACCAAGCTCAAGGAGAGCACAAGCCGTGGAGATCATTTCGAGGGTGCTCACAGCGCACTCCGCAATGTGCTCCTTCCGACGATCAAGCGACTGAATGAACAACACAATCAGTTGCGTCGTCTGAAGAAGGCAAAGAAGAAGAGCCGTGTTGACATCGCGGCATTGCAAGAGCTGGTGCAGACCCTAACCCAGCAGAATGAGGACCTTGCTCAAGAGCGGGACGACGCTATTGAGGAAGGACAAGGCTGGGAAGTGGACTACAACCAGGCTATGGACGAGGTGCATGCATTGCAGGACCTCGTGCCCCCGATGTTAGGCGTACCGGTAGTCTTGGGTCTTCCAGCCATAGGAGAACCTGGAATGGGAGAAGAGGTGGTAGATCCAGAGCCACCAGCAGAAGTACTGGAGGAGGACGACCCCCAGGAGGTCGAGTTCTACTCCGAGTAGGGGGTTACGGTTGCCAAGTAGGGCAGCTAGGGTAGCGTAACCCAACTTTTGTAATCGGTGACATGTCGTGTAGACAGTAGCGTATGTATAGGTAGTGACGACATGAGCACGACTTCTCGGAGATCCGAGAATAATGTATCTTGTATAAAGTTTATGCTTTATCAATATAAGTGAATGTTGTGCAAATTAATCATGTGTCACTTTGATACCTACTGTTGGGTATGGAATTTTTAGTAAGACATGTGCTAATTGCTGCTGTTTTGAATTTCAGAATGACGCGTACTCGTGCCAACCCTGACGTTGGGGGTACCAGTCAAGGGGGAGAGACCTCCCAACCACCTCCCGAGGACTCCTCGGGACAGCAGCAGCAACAGCAACAGCAAACACCGCCACCGCCACTGCCGACGGTTACATTAGCCGACATTGTCGCGGCAATGGCGGGCTCGCATCAACAGCACACAGAGTTGCTGCAGACTCTCATCGCCAATACGTCTCGCCCAGAGAGACGTCAAGATCGTGAGGAGCGCCAACAGAGCTCCTACTCCGACTTCCTGGCGACTCATCCCCCTGTATTCTCAAGGGCGGATGAACCACTTGACGCGGACAACTGGCTCCGCGCCATAGAGATGAAGTTCGGGCTGCTCCAAATCAGCGAGCAGCGCAAGACTCAGTTCGCGGTCCAGCAGCTCCACGGATCCGCGAGCGCGTGGTGGGCCAACTTCTGTGCTTCCCAGCCCACCGACCGAGTGATGACCTGGGCGGAGTTCCGGACGGCCTTCAGGGCCTATCATATACTGCCAGGTCTGATGAAGAGGAAGACGCAGGAGTTCTTACACCTGCAACAAGGGAGCTGGAACGCGCTGGAATACTCCAGGGCGTTTAACGATCTCGCGCTATATGCGTCGTATCATGCTGATACCGACGAGAAGCGGCGGGACCATTTCTACCAGGGGCTTAACCCGCTCCTGAAGGACAAGCTGGCGATGTTCAATCGCGGCAGCCTCAACGACATCATTGATGCTGCGATTGTTCAGGAGGACTCCGGCAAGGAGTTGGCGGCGGCAGAGCGAAAGCAAAGCGCGCCGCAGAGCAGCGGAGAAGGGGCGGTCCTTCTCAGAAGTTTCGGATGGTGAATCGCCCACCATCAGGTCCACGCTGGCAGCCACCACAGCGGTCGATGCCGTTCCGCAGTCGGCCGTACTCTTCACCGGCATTCCGGCCGGCACTGCCAGTACCACCGCAACAACAACAGCAGCAGCGGGCGATGCCGCGTGCGTTTGCACCTCCGCAACGCATGCCGGGCTTTCGTCCACCGAGTACTCCACCATCAGCGGCCACATGTTACAAGTGTGGTCGTCCAGGACACTTCGCGAGCAGTTGCCCGGAGAGGCAAGGCGGCGGAGTGGCACCACAGTTTCCGGGGAGGAATCAACCCCGGAACCCTACTAATGCGCGGCGGGCAAACCCTAGGCCCGGCACTGTCCACCAACTTGCCATTGAGGACGTGCCGGAGGGCGAGCCAATCCTTGCGGGTATGTTCCAACTCCACCAGCATCCCGCTATAGTACTGTTTGATTCAGGCGCCACGCATAATTTTATTAGCCAAGCTTTCATTGCTAAACACAGTTTGCCAATACTACCCACCGATAGTCCATATTTAATTTGTTCACCGGGTGGGAAGATTTCAGCAAGCGTAATGGTCTCCAAAGCACCATTATGCTTAGCGGGTAGAGTGTACCCCACGTCTCTCATTATCTTAGAGGGACAGAAGGTCGATGTCATCCTAGGGATGTCGTGGTTAACCCGCCACGGCGCTGTTTTAGACACCGTCCTTCGAGTCGTGCACTTAAACTCAGAAGTGCACGGTTCTCACTCATTATTTCTGGACAGTCCAGAAATAAAACTTCCAAGTGTCTATCAAGCCACAACCATAAGATTGGAAGACATTCCAGTGGTCCGAGAGTTCCCTGATGTATTCCCGGACGATTTGCCGGGGATGCCACCCGATAGAGAGGTGGAGTTCAAGATTGAACTTGCACCGGGAACCATGCCGATATCCCGAAGGCCGTACAAGATGGCGCCCAAGGAGTTGGCTGAACTGAAGACTCAGCTCACGGACCTTCTGGAGAAGGGTTTTATTAGGCCGAGCTCCTCGCCATGGGGCTGTTCGGCATTATTTGTCAAGAAAAAGGATGAAACGTTGCGGCTTTGCGTGGACTACTGTCCATTAAATGCCGTAACCATCAAGAACAAGTACCCGTTGCCACGGATCGACATGTTGTTTGATCAGTTGGTCGAAGCGAAGATCTTTTCCAAGATGGATTTAAGATCCGGGTACCATCAGATTAAGATAAGGGCGGAGGACATTCCAAAGACAGCTTTCTCGACAAGGTACGGACTTTATGAGTACCTGGTCATGTCCTTCGGCCTCACCAATGCTCCAGCTCACTTCATGTACTTGATGAACTCGGTATTCATGCCGGAGCTGGATAAGTTTGTCGTGGTCTTCATCGACGACATCCTGGTATATTCCAAGTCGGAGGAAGATCACAAGAAACATCTGCGTATAGTCTTGCAACGGCTGCGGGATCACAAGTTATACGCAAAATTCAGCAAATGCGAGTTTTGGATATCGCAAGTGCCTTTCCTCGGGCATATCATCTCAGCAGAGGGTATCGCTGTGGACCCGAGCAAGATCATGCAAGTGCTGAATTGGAAATCCCCGAGAACTGTTCATGAGGTACGGAGTTTCCTCGGACTCGCGGGATATTATCGGAGGTTCATTCCGAACTTCTCGAAGATTGC
Source organism: Neostapfia colusana (assembly GCA_030760725.1). NCBI lineage: Eukaryota > Viridiplantae > Streptophyta > Magnoliopsida > Poales > Poaceae > Neostapfia > Neostapfia colusana. The sequence continues at coordinate 28,009,716 of JASWHV010000005.1, read as the reverse complement.
CAGGCCAATGACAGAGCTGCTGAAGAAGGCTACCAAATATGTTTGGAGTCCAGCATGTGAAGCAGCATTCAAGGCTTTAGTCAAGCACCTGACATCAGCACCGGTTTTGGCGCAGCCAGACACAACAAAACTGTTCGATGTGTACTGCGATGCATCCGGCATTGGGCTCGGATGTGTGCTGATGCAAGACCGAAGAGTGGTCGCGTATGGATCACGGCAGCTTAGGAACCATGAGCAAAATTATCCAACTCACGACTTGGAGCTCGCTGCCGTGGTACTTGCACTAAAAATGTGGAGGCACTACCTACTCGGTAACCTCGTACATTTATATACCGACCATAAAAGCCTCAAGTACATATTCACTCAGAAGGAGCTGAACATGAGGCAACGAAGATGGTTAGAACTGATAAAGGATTACGAGATAGAGATCCATTATCATCCGGGCAAGGCAAACGTAGTGGCAGATGCGCTGAGCCGCAAGTCACACGTCAATACTCTGACCATCACACCGTTGGAAGAGAGCGAACCACCACTACATGTGATTCCACACGGAGCTCTCTACAACCTAGCTTTGATCCCCACCATCCGTGAAGAGATAGCGGCAGCCCAGAAGAATGACAAGGGCATGTCACATTTACGGAGACGTGTAGACAGTGGGGAGTTGAAATGTTTCCGGAAGGACGGAGACGGCATCCTATGGTTCAAGGACCGGATCGTCGTACCCCGAAACCCGGAGTTACGGAAGAAAATCTTTGATGAGGCTCACTTATCAAAGTTTTCTATTCACCCCGGCAGCAACAAAATGTATCAAGAACTCAGAAGCAAGTTTTGGTGGACACGAATGAAGCGGGAGACTGCAAAGTACGTGTCCGAGTGTGATACATGTCGAAGGGTGAAGGCAGATCATATGCGGAGACCGGGACTGCTACAACCACTGGGCATTCCTGCCTGGAAGTGGGAGGACGTGAGCATGGACTTCATCGTCGGTTTACCCACCACCTTGCAGAAACATGATTCTATGTGGGTGATCGTCGATCGGCTCACCAAAGTTGCCCATTTCATCCCGGTCAACACCAACTACAACGCCAAGAAATACGCTGAACTGTACATCTCACGGATCCTATGCTTGTACGGCGTACCCCGTACTATCATTTCGGATCGGGGCACTTTATTTGTGTCCCGTTTTTGGGAGCAGCTGCATGCTGCCTTGGGGACGAAGCTGATCCGTAGTTCAGCCTACCACCCGCAGACGGATGGACAAACCGAGCGGGTAAATCAAATTCTAGAAGACATGCTACGAGCTTGCGCTATGAACCACGGCAAGAATTGGGATGATCACTTGCCGTTAGCCGAGTTCTCGTACAACAATGGGTACCAAGCCAGCATCAAGATGCCGCCCTACGAGGCGCTATACGGAAGAAAATGCCGCACACCATTGAACTGGTGTGAGTCTGGTGAAAGGGTTACCTTCGGGATTGATCTTGTCAACAACGCGGAAGAAAAGGTTCGACTAATTCAAGCGAACCTAAAAGCCGCTCAATCCCGTCAGAAACAGTATGCGGACCGGAGAAGGCGCCCACTACAATTCGAAGTTGGAGATCACGTATATCTACGGGTGTCTCCAATGAAGGGCGTCAACAGATTTGGGGTGAGAGAAAAGTTGGCACCCCGATTCATCGGTCCATTCCAGATTACCGAAAGATGTGGATCGGTGGCATACCGGCTTAAATTACCAGAAGCACTTTCCGGTGTGCACAACGTCTTTCACATTTCCCAGCTGAGGAAGTGTCTCAAGCTATCAACCACCGTTCAGCTGGAAGACATTGAAGAACTGCAACCGGATCTCACCTATCGGGAGGAACCGGTGCAGATTATTGATGAAAAGGCCCGAACCACACGCAACCGTACGTTGTGGTTCTACAAGGTTCTATGGAGTAATCACTCCATGGACGAAGCGACATGGGAGAGTGAAGAATTCCTTCGCACTAACTACCCCGACTTTTTCACGTCGCATATTCGGTAATTTTCCACCGTCCTCTCTCTCATTTTCACCTTATAATCTCGGGACGAGATTCTTTTAACGGGGGAGGAATGTAAGGGCCTCAGTTTTTGACACACATTTGCAGTGTTCATCACCACACCACACACCTCATTTGAGGAAGAATGATGAACACAAATTAAGAGCAAGTAACAATTATCAACATGCTCATTAGAGAACAAACTTACACATTGCAAAAGTGGTATTTCCCACATGTGATATAGATGGGCTGGACATATGAAAACTCCTACACTTTACTAAGGATGTCCATGCCAAGTTTCACCCAAATTCAAAACCTTTTTGAGGTCAGTTTGGGTATAGTTAGGAAGAGGGCAGTTTGAAACCATATTCAAATTCAAACTGTTTTTATCCAATGAATTTAAAAGTGGGGGGTATATTCTTACTCAGCACATTTTTGTGAGCTCACACACCAATTTTCACTCCATTTGGAGTTGATCTTGACATGAGCTAGGGGGGAGAAATTCAAACTTTATTTGAATTTCAAACTGAACTTGTGCTGAAATTCAGTCAAACCAAACCTCATTTGAACTTTGATCAATTCAAATGGCTCATAGGTGAATAATTTGAATTGCCAAGGGTAGTATGGGGTTCACTGTTTACACCAGTGATTAGGAGTAAATTTCAGAGGTTAAAATGGGGGGTGGGACCCACATGTCAGCCTCTACCTCAACACAAACCGACTGAAACACAGTTCAGTCGGTTCCCGGGTGCAGTGTGCGCGCGCCACCGAGGGGGGGGGGGCAGCCGGCGCCAGCTCCTGCTGCGCGCCCCAAGCCGGAGACCAGCCGCCGGGCTATTTATTCCCTCCCCGGCGTGCTTCAGTCGCCCATTCCCCGAGCTACCGACGTGCGCGACCTGTTCTTCCACTGCCATCGCCGCCGCTCGAGCTCACGCTTGATCAAGCCCGATCACTCGCGAGCACAGCCTCCTCCACAGCAAAACGGCACCAAGAGATCATGAGCAACCTCCTAGACTCCGTGTTGGCCAGTGAGCAAGCGTTCTCGAGCTGTACGAGCCATTTCTCCGGCGAGCCGAACATCGCCGCCGATCGGGCTCCCGTGGACAGCACGGCACAGCCGTTGTTACGTCCTCTTCTCTACACAAGAAAGGTGCGTGATTGTATGTAGATGGAGTAGCCAAAAGCCGTTTGGCGATTGATCAACCCTCGGCCAAGAATTTCCAAATTTACTCTCGATCAGTTCATAAGGACCGAGCTCACCTTCGGGTGAAATTCGTGCTCTATGCACGAGGGTTGGACGAGCTCGTTACCTAGTAGGTTCTACGCACGATAGCGCCCACGCTCGAACTGGAATTAGAGAAAACCATCGAGAATCGGCCATGTTATGGCTGTTTTCCCCGCCGCCATGGCTGAACACCTCGGCTCACCGTCGAGAGCCTAGTTACCGGCGTTTCTAGCTTCCACCCAGCCCTGGTTCGTGTTTCCCATGCTCTACTGATGCTCTCCGACCGGTTTCCGGTCGATTTGGTGCACGGGAGAGCGGGACCGACCTCACCGGAACCCTAGCAGGCGCTGTCATCGGTGCGCACGGGTTTCCGGTCGTCGCCGGCGGCCGGCGACCCCACCATCGAGTCCAGGGGGTCAGTAAAGGGGCAGGCGGCAAGTTTCGGGCCGGGGGGTGGCCGGGAACTTAGTTCCGGCGAGGGTCGCCGGAGAACGCCGCCGCCGCGCAGTTGGCGCGAGGAGGGAGATGACGCACTGTGTGCGGGGCCCACAAGCCAGAGTTTAAACTTTTTCCCCCGAATTTCAGTTTCAGTTCAAACTTCAAATCCTTATAACTTTGGCTAAAAAGCTCCAAATTGAGTGAACCAAATTTTGCTGGATTCAGCTCTCTGAGTACTTTCCAGAAAATCAAGTTTCACTTCATCAAATTCCTTATTTCTCCAGAATTAATTCCTTAAATTTAAACTGTTAGGAATTTTAACTGGAGAATCCTTTGGAGGAAAATCCTGAAATTTTGCTGAGATGTTCACCAAAATATCCTTGAACTACCATAAAAATTTCAGATCTATTTGAGCTCATTTAATCCACCTAATGGTGTGATTAGTGAAACTGTTCCAGAGAAAATAGAAAATGTTCAGAAACATTTTCAGATTTTTCTCTGAAATTGTTTAGCTCATATCTTTAGTTAGAGACTTCCAAATTAAGTGAGACCAGCTCCATTAGAACCCTCTGAAAATCTAGTTTTCAGAAAGTCATAGTTTGTCTCATGAAAATTCCTAGAACACCCTAAGAGTTCCAATTAAGGTCAAGGACATAATTATTTGTGGAGGGCTCAAATGAGCTTTGCTGCAACTAAAACTTGACCAAGTCTCTGTTTAGGTTGTAACCAAGCCACAGTAAAAGTTTCACAATCCTTAGGTCTGTCTAGCAAAGGTTATAGACTTCACAACTTCAAAGTTAATACAAATGCATTTAAATTGATACATATGTTTCTTATATCATGTAGTCGCTAAGGTCGAGGAGGAACCCGAAGTCCTAGACTTCGTTACTCCGGAGGAACAGCTAGCCTACGACCAAGAGCAGCAAGGCAAGCTCCGGTTTGCATTAACCTTTTTACAAATTTTTATTGTTTTGAGCACATACTTGTTTCCTTTATTCTGTGCATTAGAGTCTTGTTTGGAAGCCCCACTGCATAGCCAAGAGAACCATGGGTTGGGTTTAGGATTGCAAACCCCGTTAGCCACTGCATTGCTAGGATAGAGTAGGATTCGGTACAAGTCGAGTAGTTGGAACTACTCGCGAGAATAGGCTAGAGGCACATTGCTCGGGTAGAGATAGCACATGATACACATGGCAAGAAAATGAGACCGAGCGGAGAGTAAGGGCAGCAGGACTTTGGGGCCTGTGTGCTGTAGCTCCGCTTGTGTCGATTGAGGACCGAGCCGTGTGCGGGCCTGTTGAACAAGCTAGAACAGTACAGAACACCTACCGGCTATATGGGAACCGGGAAACTGATGTAACCCGGGTAGCTGGGTATTGAGGCATTGCCCGTCGTTCAGAGGGTAGGTTGAGAGCTCGAGGTGTAAATCGGCTGGCGGCACAGAGATGCGCGTGCAGAGACCTCTTGCTCGGGACGATGGGACCGGTTCAATATTTGGCTAACGGGTGAAAGGTAGTCGCGTACGGCGTCCGTGATGGTTGTTGTAGGCAACATCGAGTACGGGCGTACGTGACGGGTTGTTCGGGTAACCCTGCAGGTGTAAATCGATTATAATCGCCGTCCCTCGCGGTCAGTGAGTACCACTTGTTCACTGTACCGTGACGTAGAAAGAACAGGTTAGTTACATGTTAAAATGTTGCTGATTGAAAGCTGGACATTGATTGTTAATGATATGCTGTAGCTTAGAGCTAATTAAAGTTCTTTTCAACTTTGGGCAAAGTACATGAGAGAAATGCGTTTCTTGTTTGATTGCGGCTCTCTCATGTGCCTTAGCGTAAGGTTCTCCACAACCTGCTGCTAAAACTTGAAAGTAAGGTTCTACTAATTAGGCGAGTCCTTGCAAATGATTTTTACCTCATGCAACCCATTACCCTCATGTAGAAGTTCCATGTTTAGGTGAGACGGGTCAGACTTGCTGAGCCTTCGTGCTCACTGCTTGTGTTTGAAGCTTTTGCAGGGTTCTATGAGGAAGGGACTCCCGAAGAGGAGACGGAACCCCAGGAGGGGAACCCCGTCGAGTGGGAGTCGTGCACGCCGCAGAGTTAGTGTGCGTGTGTGCTAGCAAGGGCACGTTCAAGGGCTGAACGTGCACTTGATGCTTAGTCTACGCCCGCGAGTGTAGACTGAACTTATTTTGATGTAAACATGTTCATAACTTGTTTATGTAATAAAATTTCGCTTCCGCTTTGTACCTTTGACGTGTGTTATACGGTGCTGTGCAACGCAGCACCCCTCAGCGTGATCCTGGCTCGACAGGACCAAATGGGGTCGTGTCAGCGTTGGTATCAGAGCTCGCTTGAGGTTTAACACAGTACAAAGGTCTTCTTTTTCAAAAATCCAGTGAGTGACGAGTTAGTAGCCCGTATAAGGATGTTATTAGTATATAGAAAGTGGCTTAGTAACCTATTTGTTATGTCAGAAAATCGTGCATCTCGGGACGTTCATGTCTTGGGGGGTGCACGTAAGCGCTGTCCACCAGTGCGCACAAGCTGAAGGGTGGAGCCCCACGGGTGGCAGGTAACCCGACCCGCTTTAGTATCCTCTACGACTCTTCATGTCGTTTGGGGTATTCGAGCAACGTCTGTCCCTGGCGTGCGTGGTGCAACATGGGAGACCCCGTCACGTGGTCTGAAACGTGAACACGTAACTCAAGGCGTGTTTGGCTTGAGAACATCCGGGCGAGTGATGACGGCCGGGTGTACGAACTGTATGGATTCCGGGCTCGGTGTGCAGCCGAGTCTGACGATTGATTGAGTTTCTGCAGGTAGCCTGACCACGAAACGGTAGACGTGTAGCATCCGTGTGCGAGTGACGAGTAGTGCCACTGAAATAACGAAGCCGGCTAAGTCCGGTATAGGTTTTTCTTTGTGAGGACGTAGTACCGACATAATCTGGTGATGCATCGACGTCACACCCAACTAAATGAACAAATTCATTTAAAACTTGAAATTTTTGCTCCAAAGTAGTAAAACTTGATGTAACTCCTTCCCTTGAACAGGATATTCAAAGTTAACAAGTTTTCAACTTATAGGTTGTTAAGGATAGAGCACTCTGTTTTCAGCTGAATCAAGGCTGAAGTTAATCAGAGGCTAGAGGTTGAGTTCTTTCGAGATTTGGGTCGTATGATACATTTATGGAAAGCTTTGGAAGAGCTTTACAACTTTTCTGTTGAGGTCCAGAGGTGTTTCATCCCTTAACCACTCGAAAAATGCAGTAGAGTTGGAACTGTCCAGAAAACAGGACAGGGTAAAGACTCTCTGTAGACTCTCTGTAAATTGAGCATAACTTCCTGCATAAAAATCCAAAAATAGAAGATGAGGTAGTTCTGGAAAGCTTATGAGATGGGTTACAACGTTGTAACAGAAAGTTTTGTCAGATTAGGAACAGAATTAACTGGGATTCTTGGATCAATTCAGTACCTAAAACAGGGAGGTGCTGTCCAATTGATTCCAGAAATTCTGTTAACTTTGACATCTCATAACTTTTGAACCAGGACAGATATGAGGCCAAGTAAACACTTTCTGGAAATCTATTGAAGTTAGCTTTAACTTTGATGTTGAGCTCCAGAATTAGTTTTGCTGTTAACATGGCCTAAATCAGGTTGAAATGGAAACTGGTCAGGGCTGTCATGGGAACAGCAGATCAGCAGTCAAATTTGTTTAAAATCTGAACTATGTTTCCAAGTGTTATGAGTTCAAGGACATATCTTATGTTATAACTTGATGGTTTACTGTTTAAATAAAAATTTGACATTTCTCAAATATATTTTTACAGATGGCAGCAGATAAACGGTTGGAGAACGGGTGGGTAGTTTCCCACTGCTCTGACCTTAGCGGCTACCCGGAAGCATTGTGGCAAATGCTCCAATATTTCGGGTACAACCAGATGCCGCAATACTTCGCCAAGGAAGAAGGCAAAGAAGGGAACAAGACGTGGATGATCCATGTCGAGGTTCCTGCAGGACCTACGCCACCCGGTTGGGTGCCATTCACCGTCACGGTGAGAGGAAGACAACCGGAAGGGATGTGGCAAGTGGCAGCCCATGACACTATGTCACGTTTCTGCCAACTACACGTGCAGGCTATGGAGGGCACTCCATACGCACTCGTTCCGGTGGAGGGACGAGCTCAGCATGTGTGGGAAGAGAGGTACCTGGAGGCAACAGACCCGAGTTGCCCAAGGTACAACCCCGCGGAGGCAAATCTCAGCCTCCAAACGAGGGCGGGAAACGCTGTGATGGACAGCCAAGCTGTTCATACGGAGCATCTCGCCACCAAGCTCAAGGAGAGCACAAGCCGTGGAGATCATTTCGAGGGTGCTCACAGCGCACTCCGCAATGTGCTCCTTCCGACGATCAAGCGACTGAATGAACAACACAATCAGTTGCGTCGTCTGAAGAAGGCAAAGAAGAAGAGCCGTGTTGACATCACGGCATTGCAAGAGCTGGTGCAGACCCTAACCCAGCAGAATGAGGACCTTGCTCAAGAGCGGGACGACGCTATTGAGGAAGGACAAGGCTGGGAAGTGGACTACAACCAGGCTATGGACGAGGTGCATGCATTGCAGGACCTCGTGCCCCCGATGTTAGGCGTACCGGTAGTCTTGGGTCTTCCAGCCATGGGAGAACCTGGAATGGGAGAAGAGGTGGTAGATCCAGAGCCACCAGCAGAAGTACTGGAGGAGGACGACCCCCAGGAGGTCGAGTTCTACTCCGAGTAGGGGGTTACGGTTGCCAAGTAGGGCAGCTAGGGTAGCGTAACCCAACTTTTGTAATCGGTGAAATGTCGTGTAGACAGTAGCGTATGTATAGGTAGTGACGACATGAGCACGACTTCTCGGAGATCCGAGAATAATGTATCTTGTATAAAGTTTATGCTTTATCAATATATGTGAATGTTGTGCAAATTAATCATGTGTCACTTCGATACCTACTGTTGGGTATGGAATTTTTAGTAAGACATGTGCTAATTGCTGCTGTTTTGAATTTCAGAATGACGCGTACTCGTGCCAACCCTGACGTTGGGGGTACCAGTCAAGGGGGAGAGACCTCCCAACCACCTCCCGAGGACTCCTCGGGACAGCAGCAGCAACAGCAACAGCAAACACCGCCACCGCCACTGCCGACGGTTACATTAGCCGACATTGTCGCGGCAATGGCGGGCTCGCATCAACAGCACACAGAGTTGCTGCAGACTCTCATCGCCAATACGTCTCGCCCAGAGAGACGTCAAGATCGTGAGGAGCGCCAACAGAGCTCCTACTCCGACTTCCTGGCGACTCATCCCCCTGTATTCTCAAGGGCGGATGAACCACTTGACGCGGACAACTGGCTCCGCGCCATAGAGATGAAGTTCGGGCTGCTCCAAATCAGCGAGCAGCGCAAGACTCAGTTCGCGGTCCAGAAGCTCCAAGGATCCGCGAGCGCGTGGTGGGCCAACTTCTGTGCTTCCCAGCCCACCGACCGAGTGATGACCTGGGCGGAGTTCCGGACGGCCTTCAGGGCCTATCATATACCGCCAGGTCCGATGAAGAGGAAGACGCAGGAGTTCTTACACCTGCAACAAGGGAGCCAGAACGCGCTGGAATACTCCAGGGCGTTTAACGATCTCGCGATATATGCGTCGTATCATGCTGATACCGACGAGAAGCGGCGGGACCATTTCTACCAGGGGCTTAACCCGCTCCTGAAGGACAAGCTGGCGATGTTCAATCGCGGCAGCCTCAACGACATCATTGATGCTGCGATTGTTCAGGAGGACTCCGGCAAGGAGTTGGCGGCGGCAGAGCGAAAGCGAAGCGCGCCGCAGAGCAGCGGAGAAGGGGCGGTCCTTCTCAGAAGTTTCGGATGGTGAATCGCCCACCATCAGGTCCACGCTGGCAGCCACCACAGCGGTCGATGCCATTCCGCAGTCGGCCGTACTCTTCACCGGCATTCCGGCCGGCACTGCCAGTACCACCGCAACAACAACAGCAGCAGCGGGCGATGCCGCGTGCGTTTGCACCTCCGCAACGCATGCCGGGCTTTCGTCCACCGAGTACTCCACCATCAGCGGCCACATGTTACAAGTGTGGTCGTCCAGGACACTTCGCGAGCAGTTGCCCGGAGAGGCAAGGCGGCGGAGTGGCACCACAGTTTCCGGGGAGGAATCAACCCCGGAACCCTACTAATGCGCGGCGGGCAAACCCTAGGCCTGGCACTGTCCACCAACTTGCCATTGAGGACGTGCCGGAGGGCGAGCCAATCCTTGCGGGTATGTTCCAACTCCACCAGCATCCCGCTATAGTACTGTTTGATTCAGGCGCCACGCATAATTTTATTAGCCAAGCTTTCATTGCTAAACACAGTTTGCCAATACTACCCACCGATAGTCCATATTTAATTTGTTCACCGGGTGGGAAGATTTCAGCAAGCGTAATGGTCTCCAAAGCACCATTATGCTTAGCGGGTAGAGTGTACCCAACGTCTCTCATTATCTTAGAGGGACAGAAGGTCGATGTCATCCTAGGGATGTCGTGGTTAACCCGCCACGGCGCTGTTTTAGACACCGTCCTTCGAGTCGTGCACTTAAACTCAGAAGTGCACGGTTCTCACTTATTATTTCTGGACAGTCCAGAAATAAAACTTCCAAGTGTCTATCAAGCCACAACCATAAGATTGGAAGACATTCCAGTGGTCCGAGAGTTCCCTGATGTATTCCCGGACGATTTGCCGGGGATGCCACCCGATAGAGAGGTGGAGTTCAAGATTGAACTTGCACCGGGAACCATGCCGATATCCCGAAGGCCGTACAAGATGGCGCCCAAGGAGTTGGCTGAACTGAAGACTCAGCTCACGGACCTTCTGGAGAAGGGTTTTATTAGGCCGAGCTCCTCGCCATGGGGCTGTTCGGCATTATTTGTCAAGAAAAAGGATGAAACGTTGCGGCTTTGCGTGGACTACTGTCCATTAAATGCCGTAACCATCAAGAACAAGTACCCGTTGCCACGGATCGACATGTTGTTTGATCAGTTGGTCGAAGCGAAGATCTTTTCCAAGATGGATTTAAGATCCGGGTACCATCAGATTAAGATAAGGGCGGAGGACATTCCAAAGACAGCTTTCTCGACAAGGTACGGACTTTATGAGTACCTGGTCATGTCCTTCGGCCTCACCAATGCTCCAGCTCACTTCATGTACTTGATGAACTCGGTATTCATGCCGGAGCTGGATAAGTTTGTCATGGTCTTCATCGACGACATCCTGGTATATTCCAAGTCGGAGGAAGATCACAAGAAACATCTGCGTATAGTCTTGCAACGGCTGCGGGATCACAAGTTATACGCAAAATTCAGCAAATGCGAGTTTTGGATATCGCAAGTGCCTTTCCTCGGGCATATCATCTCAGCAGAGGGTATCGCTGTGGACCCGAGCAAGATCACGCAAGTGCTGAATTGGAAATCCCCGAGAACTGTTCATGAGGTACGGAGTTTCCTCGGACTCGCGGGATATTATCGGAGGTTCATTCCGAACTTCTCGAAGATTGCCAGGCCAATGACAGAGCTGCTGAAGAAGGCTACCAAATATGTTTGGAGTCCAGCATGTGAAGCAGCATTCAAGGCTTTAGTCAAGCACCTGACATCAGCACCGGTTTTGGCGCAGCCAGACACAACAAAACCGTTCGATGTGTACTGCGATGCATCCGGCATTGGGCTCAGATGTGTGCTGATGCAAGACCGAAGAGTGGTCGCGTATGGATCACGGCAGCTTAGGAACCATGAGCAAAATTATCCAACTCACGACTTGGAGCTCGCTGCCGTGGTACTTGCACTAAAAATGTGGAGGCACTACCTACTCGGTAACCTCGTACATTTATATACCGACCACAAAAGCCTCAAGTACATATTCACTCAGAAGGAGCTGAACATGAGGCAACGAAGATGGTTAGAACTGATAAAGGATTACGAGATAGAGATCCATTATCATCCGGGCAAGGCAAACGTAGTGGCAGATGCGCTGAGCCGCAAGTCACACGTCAATACTCTGACCATCACACCGTTGGAAGAGAGCGAACCACCACTACATGTGATTCCACACGGAGCTCTCTACAACCTAGCTTTGATCCCCACCATCCGTGAAGAGATAGCGGCAGCCCAGAAGAATGACAAGGGCATGTCACATTTACGGAGACGTGTAGACAGTGGGGAGTTGAAATGTTTCCGGAAGGACGGAGACGGCATCCTATGGTTGAAGGACCGGATCGTCGTACCCCGAAACCCGGAGTTACGGAAGAAAATCTTTGATGAGGCTCACTTATCAAAGTTTTCTATTCACCCCGGCAGCAACAAAATGTATCAAGAACTCAGAAGCAAGTTTTGGTGGACAGGAATGAAGCGGGAGACTGCAAAGTATGTGTCCGAGTGTGATACATGTCGAAGGGTGAAGGCAGATCATATGCGGAGACCGGGACTGCTACAACCACTGGGCATTCCTGCCTGGAAGTGGGAGGACGTGAGCATGGACTTCATCGTCGGTTTACCCACCACCTTGCAGAAACATGATTCTATGTGGGTGATCGTCGATCGGCTCACCAAAGTTGCCCATTTCATCCCGGTCAACACCAACTACAACGCCAAGAAATACGCTGAACTGTACATCTCACGGATCCTATGCTTGTACGGCGTACCCCGTACTATCATTTCAGATCGGGGCACTTTATTTGTGTCCCGTTTTTGGGAGCAGCTGCATGCTGCCTTGGGGACGAAGCTGATCCGTAGTTCAGCCTACCACCCGCAGACGGATGGACAAACCGAGCGGGTAAATCAAATTCTAGAAGACATGCTACGAGCTTGCGCTATCGACCACGGCAAGAATTGGGATGATCACTTGCCGTTAGCCGAGTTCTCGTACAACAATGGGTACCAAGCCAGCATCAAGATGGCGCCCTACGAGGCGCTATACGGAAGAAAATGCCGCACACCATTGAACTGTGGCGGACCGGAATCCGCTCATCCAGGATCGCAGAGGGTGATGCCGCGCGATGCGACACCCGACAGCACACGTCATAAGAACACAATATATTACATGGGAAAAACAGCTGAAACTGTACAAATAAGTACAAACTTCAGTTACAATTATTGTTCTATTACACAGCGGAAGACTACACTATACAACTCACGCCCGCCTATTTAGCAAAAGTCGGTTGCCCAGCCCTAGGGCAACCCACACTAGCTGCACTCCTCAGCTCAGCGCGGCGTGTACGGCTCCCACTCAGCCGTGGTCCCCGACGGAGGGTAACCCTCGCCGGTGGACTCGTACTCCGAGTCCGTGGGTGGCTCTTCACCTGAAAAACACTTAAGCAGCAACCGTGAGCTCGAAGGCTCAGCAAGGCTTAACCGACTCACCTAAGCATGAAACTCTACATGAGGTGTACAATGGACATAGGATAGTAACATTTCAGCAAAACGACACGCCTACAAGTTCATCCTTAGTTTATCTTTTAGCAACAAGTTAACAGTTCATGAAATCTGAAATTTAGTAAGCAGTATTTGGTGGCACACATGTGGCAATACAATTATATCAATCAGCATCGTTGAATCACCATAATTCATCCATTAGTCTACGTTACGACGCAGTGAACAAGCAGTACTCGTCACCGCGAGGGACGGCGAATCGACTCGATATACACCTGCAGGGAAAACCCAAAGAGCACGTCACGTACGCCCACCCGTGGAGCTGCACAGCACGCTCACTCGATGTCGTACGGGACAACCTTTCACCCAACAGCCCAAACGTCGAACCGGTCGCACCGAAACGAGCAGGAGGTTCCCCACACGGAGCATCTCTCTATGCCCGTTGGCAGATTTCCACCTTGCTGCCCTCAACCTACACCTATAAATCGGTGTGCTATGCCTCGACGCCCGGAGGTTTAGGCTACATCGGTTTATCGGGGCCCATATATCCGATATGCCTTCGGTACGTTCAATACTTGTTCAGCAGGGCCGCACACGGATCGGTCCTCAATCGACACGGGCAGGGCTGCGCACACAAGACTCTCTCTTGCTGCGCCCTAGCCCCTGCCTAGTCTCATTTTCATTACTAAAGTGATCTCACATCACTCAACCGAACCCGTGTGTCCCCAGCCTATCTCGCGAGTAGATTCCAACTACTCGACTTGTACCGAAGTCCTATGACTCATTAAGCATAGCCTGTCTACTCGAGGTCCTTGACACTACCCTCACTCTTTTAGGAAAACTTTGGTTATGCAAGTGGGGTTTCATTCATCCGATACCTAATGCACATACATACTTCATATGACACATGTATACAAAGTAAAACTTTTTAAAAAGGGTTAATGCAAACCGGGGCTTGCCTTGTTGCTGCTGGTCAGGAGTTAGTTCTTCGTCCGGAAGGAGGAAGTCCAGCACTTCCGGAGTCTCTTCTTCAACGGCTACACGTTAATGAAATACTACATGTTAATTTATATGCAAAAGTGAGTTTAGAGTAAGACTTATACTATTGGTTCTAATAACCAGCCTCTAATATCTGGAACTTTGTTTAAGAATTTAAATATGAACTGGTGTTGGTGGTTTGGCTTGGACTTAATCACATGGTTAAATGCTAAGTGGTTTTCCCCCCTTTTCCATATTAATCCCTTAAGTGGGTAAACAGGACAGGGGTGATCTAGAGCTCCAATGGAGCTGAGAATTTTTGTGTGAGTTCCTTGTCACAAGAAAACTCTCTGGACCAAACATTAGCACTTTTCATGGAGTGGTTTGCTCAGAATAATTCTCTTGGCAAATCAGCAAGGAAGAATTAATTCTGAGGTAATACCCCTGTTCATGCTCAACTTAATGAACTACAATTTATATTATAGCTCATAGAGTTTGCATGAATTTTCCTAGCATTTTTGGAGTCAGGGTTTGCCCAGAATTGAATTTCCAAGTTTTGGAAATTCTCTGAAAATGTTTCTGCATTCAAATGAACACAGCACCTTCAAATTTGAATTGCTCTGACCAAATCAACTCCAAATGGTCTGAAACTTTTACAGGGGTTTACTAATGTCCTAAAGAACATCCTGGCAAAATTTGGGGATTTTTGGATGGACCAAACTCCCTCTAAAATTCTTTTGCTCAGAAACTTTAAAGAATTTTCCAGAATTAATTAATGGGTTTCATACAAATTGGGTTGTATTCCTGGATATAGCTAGGCAAGATGAATCCAACCCAATTTGAATCACTAAATTTGGAGCTTCCTAGCCAAGGTTATGGATTTCTAAAGTTTGAGCTAATCCCTGAATTATTTTCCTACAGAAAAATCCCCTCCCGCGCTAAACCAGAGGCTGACAGCGGGGCCCGCCCATTTAAATTGAACTAACCGCGCGCGCTCGCGCGCGATTAACACAGGGGCTGACAGGTGGGGCCGCGCCCTTCGTCTACCTCCCGACGTCGCCGCCCCGAGCCGCCGGAGCTCCGGCGAGGTCAGCGTTCCCGGCGATCTAGCTCACCGGAGCCGACGAAACTCGCCGCCCCCACGTAATCTCGGGTGCTGAACCCGCTGGACACCATGTCGCCGCCGGCTAACCGCCATAGCTCGCCGGCGACGAGCCCTATGCCTCTGTGCTACCTCGGCAATGTGTTCCCGCCCTTCTGACCGTTTTCTTCGTGCGCTAATCGCGTCGCCACACTCAGGGAAACCTCGGGAAACTCGGCATGAGCTCTGTTGGGCCCTAAACGGCCGGCAACCCAGACCTCACCGGCGACCCCCTCCTCCGCCCTACTGTCCTACGGTGAACTTAGGGTTCCAGCGGTGATTTCCTTCCGGTTTTCGAACGAGAAGGGTCGCCAGAACCTCTAGATGCTCTCTCACAGCTCCGTTCGGCCTCCCACCCACTATGCTTCCCAAATTTCTGCTAAACCTAATCGGGTCCCGAAAGGAGCTACTCGCCCTAAACTGAGAAATTCTCCGCGCACAGAGGTCGAACCTTGGAACGGTTTGCGCGGTGGTCTTGAGGACGAGCTAGCGCTTCACTTTCCTATGGAGGTCGAAGCCGGAAGATGATCACAGCTGGGGTGGCACACGATCGGAGCTCGGGCGACTAGGCTGCTGGTTACAGAACTTCGCGAAAGTCAGTAACTCGCCGGCGGTCTCGGGCCTTTTATAGGCTCCTGAGGCCAGGGGAGAGCGCGACACCTGCTGTGCCACCTCCTCTGCCGAAGCAGGAGCTGGCCGGCCGAGGTGGTCGGTCGCCGCCGCTGGCTGCAGCTGGCGAGCGCGCTCGGTCGAGGAGTCGGCTGAAGAGACTTCGGTGCTAAGTCTACTGACCAGTGGGCCTCCCCTCTAACTCTTTTTTTTTTTCCAATTTTCTGAATTCTGTTGTGCCAAAATATCCTCAGCTACTCACAATTTAATGTGAGACTTAGTCACCAAGCCTATGTTTGAATTTGAATTCTCAAATTCAAACTTTGTTTGGTTAAATTTGCTTCATATTCAAACTTAAATTCAAATTCAGTTTTGAATTCTTGCAAATTTAGCTCTTGACAAGATGAGCTCCAATGGAGATGAAAGTTGGTGGGTTCACTCAGAAAAATGTGCTGAGTATAGATATGGAGCTAACTTTTGAATTTGGGTGATGAAAGTTGCTGCAATTTGAATTTACATTCAAATTGGCCTCTTTTTGAAATAACCCAAAAGTGCCTCAAAAATTGTTGAATTTGCATGAGCTTTGGACTGAACCTTCCCAAGACTTTTTAAATCCTAGGGGTGAGCTCAACCTCTCATGCTCATTTGTAGAAACCCTACATTATGAAAGTGAAGGCTTTCCCCTCTAATCATTCTTTTGATGGAGGTTACTTGCTCTTCACAACATTTCCTATGGTGTCCACAATAAAAACTGTGGTGTTGTGAGGTGAAGAAAAGTTTTTGCAAGTCCCTTTTCTTGGGCTTTTACATCCCTCCCCCCTTAAAAGAATCTCGTCCCGAGATTATAAAAGAAGAGATAGCGATATAATAGGGACTTACCCGTGTTGAGAAGCCATAAACTCCGGGTAATTTGAGCGAAGGAACTCCTCGCTCTCCCACGTCGCTTCCTCGGCGGTGTGGTTACTCCAGAGTATTTTGTAGAACCACAACGTTCTGCTACGCGTGGTCCTGGCTTTCTCATCAAGAATTCCCACCGGATATTCATCATATGTTAAATCCGGCTTCAGCTCGCCGATGTCTTCGGTAGGAACAGCAGTTGTATGCTTCAAGCATTTTCGCAGTTGCGAAACATGGAAAATATCATGGACACCAGCCAGAGATGCCGGTAGCTCCAATCGATACGCTGCTGGTCCACACTTCTCGGTGATAGCGTAGGGTCCAATGAAACGGGGAGCGAGCTTCCCCTTCACACCGAATCGGTGCACGCCCTTCATTGGAGATACGCGGAGGTACACGTGTTCCCCAACGTCAAAGTGTAACGGCCTACGCCTCTTATCAGCGTAGCTCTTCTGTCGGGATTGAGCGGCCTTCAAATTGGCTTGAATTGTCCGAACGCGCTCCTCGGCGTCGTTCACCATATCAACCCCGAATGTGACCCTTTCACCGGACTCGCACCAATTTAATGGGGTGCGGCATTTACGACCATAGAGAGCTTCGTAAGGTGCCATTTTGATACTCGCCTGATAACCGTTGTTGTACGAGAATTCCGCCAAGGGTAGGTGATCATCCCAGTTCCTACCATGGTGGATGGCACATGCTCTCAACATGTCTTCCAGGACTTGATTCACCCTTTCTGTCTGACCATCCGTCTGAGGGTGATAGGCGGAGCTCCTGATCAACTTAGTACCCAATGCAGCGTGTAGCTGCTCCCAAAAGCGAGATACAAATAATGCACCTCGATCTGAGACAATGGTCTTGGGTATCCCGTATAGGCATAGAATCTTTGCTATGTATAGCTCCGCATATTTGCCGGCATTGTAACGTGTATTCACCGGAATGAAGTGAGCCGTCTTGGTTAACCGATCAACGATTACCCATATGGAATTATGCTTGTTGGCTGTTAGAGGTAATCCTACAATGAAATCCATGCTCACATCTTCCCACTTCCATGCCGGAATCTTCAGGGGTTGCAACAGCCCTGATTTCTTCATGTGATCAGCTTTCACTCGTCTACACGTATCGCACTCGGATACGTACTTAGCTACCTCCCGCTTCATCCGTGTCCACCAAAATTTCTTTTTCAAATCTTGGTACATTTTGTTGCTGCCCGGATGAATGGAGTATTTGGACAAGTGAGCTTCATCGAGGATCTTTTTCCTCAACTTCATATCTCGGGGTACGACTATGCGGTCATTGAACCACAGCGTCCCCTCATCATCTTTCCGGAAACATTTAATCTCTCCATTGTCTATCCGTCTCCGGAGATGTGCCATGCCTTTATCCGTTTTCTGAGCTGCAATGATGTCCTCCCTAATAGTAGGGATGAGGGCAAGGTTGTACAGCGATCCATAAGGAACCAAGTATAAACTTGGCTCTTCCTCCTCCACCGGTGTAATGGTGAGGTGATGGACATGTGATTTCCGACTCAGCGCATCGGCAACCACATTCGCCTTGCCGGGGTGGTAATGGATCTCAATCTCATAATCTTTGATCAGTTCTAACCACCTCCTCTGCCTCATGTTCAGCTCCTTCTGGGTGAAAATGTATTTCAAGCTCTTGTGGTCGGTGTAGAGATGCACCAAGTTCCCCAGGAGATAGTGCCTCCACATTTTCAGTGCCAACACCACGGCAGCAAGTTCAAGATCGTGAGTCGGGTAGTGCTGCTCATGGTTCCGAAGTTGGCGTGAGCCATAAGCGACCACACGTCCTTCCTGCATCAACACGCAGCCAAGCCCAATACCGGACGCGTCACAATATACGTCGAAGGGCTTTGTTGTATCCGGCTGAGCTAATACCGGGGCTGTTGTGAGATGCTTCACCAATGCTCGGAATGCTCCTTCACACGCCGTGTTCCAAACATATTTTTTTCCTTTCTTCAGCAACTCTGTCATCGGCTTAGCGAGCTTGGAGAAACTTGGGATGAATCTCCGATAGTATCCCGCTAACCCGAGGAAGCTTCTGACTTCATGGACTGAAGTGGGAGCTTTCCATTTCAACACTTGCTCTATTTTACTTGGATCAACCGCAATGCCTTCAGCTGAGATGATATGTCCCAAAAATGGCACTTGGCTGATCCAAAATTCGCATTTGCTGAACTTGGCGTAGAGCTTGTGGTCTCGCAATCGTTGAAGAACGATCCGCAAGTGTTCGGCATGTTCAGCTTCGGTCTTGGAGTAAACCAAGATGTCGTCGATGAACACTACCACGAACTTGTCCAGCTCCGGCATGAACACCGAGTTCATGAGATACATGAAATGGGCTGGAGCATTTGTGAGACCAAAGGACATGACGAGATATTCGTATAAGCCGTATCTCGTCGAGAATGCCGTCTTCGGGATATCCTCCGCCCGGATCTTGATCTGGTGATATCCAGAGCGAAGGTCCATCTTTGAGAATACACTTGCCCCCACAAGTTGATCAAACAAGATGTCAATACGGGGCAGTGGGTACTTATTCTTGATGGTGACGGCGTTGAGCGGCCGGTAATCCACACACAGCCTCAGGGTCTCATCCTTCTTCTTCACGAATAGCGCCGAGCATCCCCAAGGCGAGGAACTCGGCCTAATGAAACCCTTGCTCAACAGATCATTGAGCTGTTCTTTCAGTTCCGCCAGCTCATTTGGAGCCATCTTGTATGGTCTCCGTTATATGGGCGTAGTCCCGGGTGCAAGTTCAATCTTGAACTCGACATCCCGCTCAGGTGGCATGCCCGGAAGATCATCCGGGAACACATCAGGATACTCCCGGACTACAGGGATGTCTTCTAACTTGAGAACTTCAGCATTATTAATTGCTAAAACTTCCCGGACTGGCATGTCTAACATCATGGAATGCGGACGGTGGAATGGAGAATTTAAGTGAATCGTCCGTGTCCGAGTCTCTAGGACAGCGCCATGGTATTGCAGCCATGACATCCCTAAGATTGCATCAATCTTTTGTCCCATAAGGATTATCAAGGTGGTGGGATATAGCTTCCCACCTAAGCACAGAGGTGCCTTTGGAATCATCATATTAGCTGAAATCTTCCCTCCCGGTGAGCATATCATATAAGTGCAGTCGGTTGGGAAGACTTGCAATTGATGTTTAGCCACATAGGATGCACTTATAAAGCTGTGGGTTGCACCCGAATCAAATAATATGACTATGGCTTGATGGTTGAGAGTAAACGTACCCGCCAGCACGTTGTCTCCCTCTGGGGCGTCCTCATTGTCGAGGTTGCGGACGCCTCCAGTCCGCTGACCAACCTTCTTCACCGGAGGTCGGCCTCGAGCACCGCCCTGAAACTGGGCTTGCCCGCTGCTCTGCTGCCCCTGGGGACAGTCCTTCGCAAAGTGGCCCGCCTGGCAACACGTGAAGCAGGTGAAACGGGGCGGTCCCCCGCTGATCGGTGGACGGAAACCTGGGGCGCGTTGTGGCGGTGGAAACGCCCGGGGTACCGTCTGCTGCTGCTGCTGTTTTGGTGGTGGCATCGGCGGACGGAACGGAGGTGCCTGGAAGGGACGTCCCCCGAACCGTTGCGGTCGCGCCGGTGGTTGCCACTGCTGCCCGGATGGTGTCCGATACACCATACGGTACTTCTGGGGAGCGCCACTCCCACCGCTGCTAGGTGGAGCGCTACGCTTCCTCTGCTCAGCTGCTAACTCCCGCTGAGCGTCCTCTTGCATGATGGCGGCATTGACTAGATCGTTGAATGTGCCGCGGTTCCATTGTACGAGGTGGGTCTTCATTTCGGGATGTAACCCCCGATAGAAGTGCTCCCTCTTCTTCTCCTCCGTGGAGATGTAGTCTGACGCATACTGCGCCAGATGGTTGAAGGCACGGGAGTAGTCGTGGGCACTCCTCCCGCCCTGCTTCAGTTCCAAAAATTCTTGGAACTTTCTCTTCATTATTCCGGGAGGAATGTGATAGGCGCGGAACGCCTCCCGGAACTCTTGCCATTCCACGGCATGGCCAGCCGGACGTGAGGCGACATAATTCGCCCACCACGCACCAGCGGCACCGTGGAGCTGCTGTGCTGCGAACAGCGTCTTCTGCCGCTCCGTACACTGGAGCAGCCCGAACTTGGACTCGATAGTCCGCAGCCAGTTGTCCGCCTCCAGTGGTTCTTCAGCTTCGGTGAACACTGGAGGGTGCGTACTCATGAAATCCGAGTACGACACTTCGCGGGGCTCACGAGGCCCTCGCTCTTGACGTCCTCCCGCTTGGGACGTATTCTGCACGATCGTGCGGAGCAGGTCGGTCTGCTCCTCACGACCTCCCACCAATGCCGCTATCACATCCGCTAGAGTAAGCGGAGGCGGCGGTGGTGGCTGCTGCTGCGGGGTGCTGTCGTAGGCCGGTGGCTGGGAGTCATCGCCTCCACCTTGGCTAGAGCCACCAACCTCGTGCGTGGTCCTAGTACGAACCATCTGCAACCATACGACATTAAACATCAGTCCCGCAACATTTTGCATGCAGTCCAATAGAACTGGGCGTAAAAACATCATGACAACCAAACATGCAAAATATCTCGTAAGTAGATAATGTAATAACTTTGCACAATCTACCCCATTACCAGACCAAACACAAGTTAGTTTAATCCAACTTGATGAACCCCCTCTTTGGAAGCTCACCATAACTGGGTTTGGTCTCTACGAGACATTATTATTGCGTTGTCATCACGTATAACACCCTTAGGGTACAACACCCTTCAATGAGTTCAACTGTCATTCTTCTGTCAGAATGACCAGTTTCTACCTATTCCAAGTTTTGATCCGGTTATGGGCATTTTCATGACTCAAGTTGAATACCAAAGTTAAAGTTAACTTTAGTATCTTTCCAACGAGTACTCATTTGCCCCCAGATCAGCTTTGATTAAAAAGTTATGTTAATTCAAAGTTAGCAGAATTTCTGGAAGAATTTTAACAGCACCTCCCTTGGAAGTGGCTGTTTCCAATCCTGATTTCCACTAAATTCTGTGCTGAAACTTCAGAAACTTTGAATTGCAAAGATGTCAAACATCTTCTACTCTTTCTAAGGATGGATTATATGACAATTTTAGATTTTTCTACTGGGAGTTATATTTGAAAAACAGATCAGTTCAGAGGATGTTTTACTCTGCCCTGATTCTGAATAGTTTACATTCCTCTGGGATTTTAGCCATCTTAAGGCGAGTTTCAGCTCTGGAAGTCTACAACAAAGTTGTAGAGTACTTGAATACCTTCCCAGAACTATATAGCACACCTCCCTGGGCTAAAAGACCTGTGAGTTATGCCCTGTTGAAGATCAGCAAACTTGCTGTCCCAAAACCGAGCACTCTGTTTTTCAGTCTTTTTGGAACTACACTCATCCCTATCTCATTCTTATACCCAACCAGGGTCCTAACTGTTGAACCTATAGATTTTTTTTAATTTTTTTCGTTATCATTATACTCATGCATATGCCTACAATATCTCGGTACTACGTTCCTTACAAAAGAAAATCCTAACCGGATCATACCGGTATATACGTCTCAAGTGTGGCACTAAACGGTCTCTCGCACACGTTTTCTACACGGATACATACGTGGTTAGTACCTGCAGAAGACCACACAATGATGGTGCACTCAAAGTTTGTTCATTTCAGGCAGTTCCATATCTAAAAGTAATTACAAACGCCCGTATCATTTTCATACGGCCGTCCTTGAGCTAAGTCACGTCTCAAGGCACGTGATCGTGTTTCAACACCACACGACGGGGAACCCGAGTATGTCATGAACGGGTCGTCACGGTTGGGAATGTTATCAACCCAACAGATACCACCTACTGCCCTGCAGGGCACGCCGATGGCAAGCGCTGCGTATGTCCTCCTGGGCTATTTCCAGACGAACACACTCTCGCGTTACTGACCACGCGATGGGGTCTCCGCTTACTTGCCTAATGCACGCTAGGGATCAGCGTTTCATATGAACTCAGGGACATGAAGAGTCCAAGAGCTTCATATTGACATCTCACACCGAGCTGTGAGATCAATCCCTGAACCACGTTCCTCGTCAGGGAGAGCTAACCGAAATTGAACCGCTTTCGGTGGCGTTCCTTACCATACTTACCAGAGCGTAGGTGCGTCGTTACATAATTGAAATTCAGAATTATAACACATAAGTTAGTCTTTGCCACTTTAAGTAACTATGCTAATATAGTCCTTACTTGGGCAACTACCGAATCCTCACCGTATACCTAAGTTTTTCCCATAATGCAGTCCTTTAGTACTGTGCTATCCCCACTGCAGCTCTGATACCAGGCTGTGGCGGACCGGAATCCGCTCATCCAGGATCGCAGAGGGTGATGCCGCGCGATGCGACACCCGACAGCACACGTCATAAGAACACAATATATTACATGGGAAAAACAGCTGAAACTGTACAAATAAGTACAAACTTCAGTTACAATTATTGTTCTATTACACAGCGGAAGACTACACTATACAACTCACGCCCGCCTATTTAGCAAAAGTCGGTTGCCCAGCCCTAGGGCAACCCACACTAGCTGCACTCCTCAGCTCAGCGCGGCGTGTACGGCTCCCACTCAGCCGTGGTCCCCGACGGAGGGTAACCCTCGCCGGTGGACTCGTACTCCGAGTCCGTGGGTGGCTCTTCACCTGAAAAACACTTAAGCAGCAACCGTGAGCTCGAAGGCTCAGCAAGGCTTAACCGACTCACCTAAGCATGAAACTCTACATGAGGTGTACAATGGACATAGGATAGTAACATTTCAGCAAAACGACACGCCTACAAGTTCATCCTTAGTTTATCTTTTAGCAACAAGTTAACAGTTCATGAAATCTGAAATTTAGTAAGCAGTATTTGGTGGCACACATGTGGCAATACAATTATATCAATCAGCATCGTTGAATCACCATAATTCATCCATTAGTCTACGTTACGACGCAGTGAACAAGCAGTACTCGTCACCGCGAGGGACGGCGAATCGACTCGATATACACCTGCAGGGAAAACCCAAAGAGCACGTCACGTACGCCCACCCGTGGAGCTGCACAGCACGCTCACTCGATGTCGTACGGGACAACCTTTCACCCAACAGCCCAAACGTCGAACCGGTCGCACCGAAACGAGCAGGAGGTTCCCCACACGGAGCATCTCTCTATGCCCGTTGGCAGATTTCCACCTTGCTGCCCTCAACCTACACCTATAAATCGGTGTGCTATGCCTCGACGCCCGGAGGTTTAGGCTACATCGGTTTATCGGGGCCCATATATCCGATATGCCTTCGGTACGTTCAATACTTGTTCAGCAGGGCCGCACACGGATCGGTCCTCAATCGACACGGGCAGGGCTGCGCACACAAGACTCTCTCTTGCTGCGCCCTAGCCCCTGCCTAGTCTCATTTTCATTACTAAAGTGATCTCACATCACTCAACCGAACCCGTGTGTCCCCAGCCTATCTCGCGAGTAGATTCCAACTACTCGACTTGTACCGAAGTCCTATGACTCATTAAGCATAGCCTGTCTACTCGAGGTCCTTGACACTACCCTCACTCTTTTAGGAAAACTTTGGTTATGCAAGTGGGGTTTCATTCATCCGATACCTAATGCACATACATACTTCATATGACACATGTATACAAAGTAAAACTTTTTAAAAAGGGTTAATGCAAACCGGGGCTTGCCTTGTTGCTGCTGGTCAGGAGTTAGTTCTTCGTCCGGAAGGAGGAAGTCCAGCACTTCCGGAGTCTCTTCTTCAACGGCTACACGTTAATGAAATACTACATGTTAATTTATATGCAAAAGTGAGTTTAGAGTAAGACTTATACTATTGGTTCTAATAACCAGCCTCTAATATCTGGAACTTTGTTTAAGAATTTAAATATGAACTGGTGTTGGTGGTTTGGCTTGGACTTAATCACATGGTTAAATGCTAAGTGGTTTTCCCCCCTTTTCCATATTAATCCCTTAAGTGGGTAAACAGGACAGGGGTGATCTAGAGCTCCAATGGAGCTGAGAATTTTTGTGTGAGTTCCTTGTCACAAGAAAACTCTCTGGACCAAACATTAGCACTTTTCATGGAGTGGTTTGCTCAGAATAATTCTCTTGGCAAATCAGCAAGGAAGAATTAATTCTGAGGTAATACCCCTGTTCATGCTCAACTTAATGAACTACAATTTATATTATAGCTCATAGAGTTTGCATGAATTTTCCTAGCATTTTTGGAGTCAGGGTTTGCCCAGAATTGAATTTCCAAGTTTTGGAAATTCTCTGAAAATGTTTCTGCATTCAAATGAACACAGCACCTTCAAATTTGAATTGCTCTGACCAAATCAACTCCAAATGGTCTGAAACTTTTACAGGGGTTTACTAATGTCCTAAAGAACATCCTGGCAAAATTTGGGGATTTTTGGATGGACCAAACTCCCTCTAAAATTCTTTTGCTCAGAAACTTTAAAGAATTTTCCAGAATTAATTAATGGGTTTCATACAAATTGGGTTGTATTCCTGGATATAGCTAGGCAAGATGAATCCAACCCAATTTGAATCACTAAATTTGGAGCTTCCTAGCCAAGGTTATGGATTTCTAAAGTTTGAGCTAATCCCTGAATTATTTTCCTACAGAAAAATCCCCTCCCGCGCTAAACCAGAGGCTGACAGCGGGGCCCGCCCATTTAAATTGAACTAACCGCGCGCGCTCGCGCGCGATTAACACAGGGGCTGACAGGTGGGGCCGCGCCCTTCGTCTACCTCCCGACGTCGCCGCCCCGAGCCGCCGGAGCTCCGGCGAGGTCAGCGTTCCCGGCGATCTAGCTCACCGGAGCCGACGAAACTCGCCGCCCCCACGTAATCTCGGGTGCTGAACCCGCTGGACACCATGTCGCCGCCGGCTAACCGCCATAGCTCGCCGGCGACGAGCCCTATGCCTCTGTGCTACCTCGGCAATGTGTTCCCGCCCTTCTGACCGTTTTCTTCGTGCGCTAATCGCGTCGCCACACTCAGGGAAACCTCGGGAAACTCGGCATGAGCTCTGTTGGGCCCTAAACGGCCGGCAACCCAGACCTCACCGGCGACCCCCTCCTCCGCCCTACTGTCCTACGGTGAACTTAGGGTTCCAGCGGTGATTTCCTTCCGGTTTTCGAACGAGAAGGGTCGCCAGAACCTCTAGATGCTCTCTCACAGCTCCGTTCGGCCTCCCACCCACTATGCTTCCCAAATTTCTGCTAAACCTAATCGGGTCCCGAAAGGAGCTACTCGCCCTAAACTGAGAAATTCTCCGCGCACAGAGGTCGAACCTTGGAACGGTTTGCGCGGTGGTCTTGAGGACGAGCTAGCGCTTCACTTTCCTATGGAGGTCGAAGCCGGAAGATGATCACAGCTGGGGTGGCACACGATCGGAGCTCGGGCGACTAGGCTGCTGGTTACAGAACTTCGCGAAAGTCAGTAACTCGCCGGCGGTCTCGGGCCTTTTATAGGCTCCTGAGGCCAGGGGAGAGCGCGACACCTGCTGTGCCACCTCCTCTGCCGAAGCAGGAGCTGGCCGGCCGAGGTGGTCGGTCGCCGCCGCTGGCTGCAGCTGGCGAGCGCGCTCGGTCGAGGAGTCGGCTGAAGAGACTTCGGTGCTAAGTCTACTGACCAGTGGGCCTCCCCTCTAACTCTTTTTTTTTTTTCCAATTTTCTGAATTCTGTTGTGCCAAAATATCCTCAGCTACTCACAATTTAATGTGAGACTTAGTCACCAAGCCTATGTTTGAATTTGAATTCTCAAATTCAAACTTTGTTTGGTTAAATTTGCTTCATATTCAAACTTAAATTCAAATTCAGTTTTGAATTCTTGCAAATTTAGCTCTTGACAAGATGAGCTCCAATGGAGATGAAAGTTGGTGGGTTCACTCAGAAAAATGTGCTGAGTATAGATATGGAGCTAACTTTTGAATTTGGGTGATGAAAGTTGCTGCAATTTGAATTTACATTCAAATTGGCCTCTTTTTGAAATAACCCAAAAGTGCCTCAAAAATTGTTGAATTTGCATGAGCTTTGGACTGAACCTTCCCAAGACTTTTTAAATCCTAG
Organism: Neostapfia colusana; assembly: GCA_030760725.1. NCBI lineage: Eukaryota > Viridiplantae > Streptophyta > Magnoliopsida > Poales > Poaceae > Neostapfia > Neostapfia colusana. The sequence goes on along the minus strand of JASWHV010000005.1, from coordinate 27,982,825 downwards.
GGGTGAGCTCAACCTCTCATGCTCATTTGTAGAAACCCTACATTATGAAAGTGAAGGCTTTCCCCTCTAATCATTCTTTTGATGGAGGTTACTTGCTCTTCACAACATTTCCTATGGTGTCCACAATAAAAACTGTGGTGTTGTGAGGTGAAGAAAAGTTTTTGCAAGTCCCTTTTCTTGGGCTTTTACATGAACTGGTGTGAGTCTGGTGAAAGGGTTACCTTCGGGATTGATCTTGTCAACAACGCGGAAGAAAAGGTTCGACTAATTCAAGCGAACCTAAAAGCCGCTCAATCCCGTCAGAAACAGTATGCGCACCGGAGAAGGCGCCCACTACAATTCGAAGTTGGAGATCACGTATATCTACGGGTGTCTCCAATGAAGGGCGTCAACAGATTTGGGGTGAGAGGAAAGTTGGCACCCTGATTCATCGGTCCATTCCAGATTACCGAAAGATGTGGATCGGTGGCATACCGGCTGAAATTACCAGAAGCACTTTCCGGTGTGCACGACGTCTTTCACATTTCCCAGCTGAGGAAGTGTCTCAAGCTATCAACCACCGTTCAGCTGGAAGACATTGAAGAACTGCAACCGGATCTCACCTATCGAGAGGAACCGGTGCAGATTATTGATGAAAAGGCCCGAACCACACGCAACCGTACGTTGTGGTTCTACAAGGTTCTATGGAGTAATCACTCCATGGACGAAGCGACATGGGAGAGTGAAGAATTCCTTCGCACTAACTACCCCGACTTTTTCACGTCGCATATTCGGTAATTTTCCACCGTCCTCTCTCTCATTTTCACCTTATAATCTCGGGACGAGATTCTTTTAAGGGGGGAGGAATGTAAGGGCCTCAGTTTTTGACACACATTTGCAGTGTTCATCACCACACCACACACCTCATTTGAGGAAGAATGATGAACACAAATTAAGAGCAAGTAACAATTATCAACATGCTCATTAGAGAACAAACTTACACATTGCAAAAGTGGTATTTCCCACATGTGATATAGATGGGCTGGACATATGAAAACTCCTACACTTTACTAAGGATGTCCATGCCAAGTTTCACCCAAATTCAAAACCTTTTTGAGGTCAGTTTGGGTATAGTTACGAAGAGGGCAGTTTGAAACCATATTCAAATTCAAACTGTTTTTATCCAATGAATTTAAAAGTGGGGGGTATATTCTTACTCAGCACATTTTTGTGAGCTCACACACCAATTTTCACTCCATTTGGAGTTGATCTTGACATGAGCTAGGCGGGAGAAATTCAAACTTTATTTGAATTTCAAACTAAACTTGTGCTGAAATTCAGTCAAACCAAACCTCATTTGAACTTTGATCAATTCAAATGGCTCATAGGTGAATAATTTGAATTGCCAAGGGTAGTATGGGGTTCACTGTTTACACCAGTGATTAGGAGTAAATTTCAGAGGTTAAAATGGGGGGTGGGACCCACATGTCAGACTCTACCTCAACACAAACCGACTGAAACACAGTTCAGTCGGTTCCCGGGTGCAGTGTGCGCGCGCCACCGAGGGGGGGGGGGGCAGCCGGCGCCAGCTCCTGCTGCGCGCCCCAAGCCGGAGACCAGCCGCCGGGCTATTTATTCCCTCCCCGGCGTGCTTCAGTCGCCCATTCCCCGAGCTGCCGACGTGCGCGACCTGTTCTTCCACTGCCATCGCCGCCGCTCGAGCTCACGCTTGATCAAGCCCGATCACTCGCGAGCACAGCCTCCTCCACAGCAAAACGGCACCAAGAGATCGTGAGCAACCTCCTAGACTCCGTGTTGGCCAGTGAGCAAGCGTTCTCGAGCTGTACGAGCCATTTCTCTGGCGAGCCGAACATCGCCGCCGATCGGGCTCCCGTGGACAGCACGGCACAGCCGTTGTCACGTCCTCTTCTCTACACAAGAAAGGTGCGTGATTGTATGTAGATGGAGTAGCCAAAAGCCGTTTGGCGATTGATCAACCCTCGGCCAAGAATTTCCAAATTTACTCTCGATCAGTTCATAAGGACCGAGCTCACCTTCGGGTGAAATTCGTGCTCTATGCACGAGGGTTGGACGAGCTCGTTACCTAGTAGCTTCTACGCACGATAGCGCCCACGCTCGAACTGGAATTAGAGAAAACCATCGAGAATCGGCCATGTTATGGCTGTTTTCCCCGCCGCCATGGCTGAACACCTCGGCTCACCGTCGAGAGCCTAGTTACCGGTGTTTCTAGCTTCCACCCAGCCCTGGTTCGTGTTTCCCATGCTCTACTGATGCTCTCCGACCGGTTTCCGGTCGATTTGGTGCACGGGAGAGCGGGACCGACCTCACCGGAACCCTAGCAGGCGCTGTCATCGGTGCGCACGGGTTTCCGGTCGTCGCCGGCGGCCGGCGACCCCACCATCGAGTCCAGGGGGTCAGTAAAGGGGCAGGCGGCAAGTTTCGGGCCGGGGGGTGGCCGGGAACTTAGTTCCGGCGAGGGTCGCCGGAGAACGCCGCCGCCGCGCAGTTGGCGCGAGGAGGGAGATGACGCACTGTGTGCGGGGCCCACAAGCCAGAGTTTAAACTTTTTCCCCCGAATTTAAGTTTCAGTTCAAACTTCAAATCCTTATAACTTTGGCTAAAAAGCTCCAAATTGAGTGAACCAAATTTTGCTGGATTCAGCTCTCTGAGTACTTTCCAGAAAATCAAGTTTCACTTCATGAAATTCCTTATTTCTCCAGAATTAATTCCTTAAAGTTTAAACTGTTAGGAATTTTAACTGGAGAATCCTTTGGAGGAAAATCCTGAAATTTTGCTGAGATGTTCACCAAAATATCCTTGAACTACCATAAAAATTTCAGATCTATTTGAGCTCATTTAATCCACCTAATGGTGTGATTAGTGAAACTGTTCCAGAGAAAATAGAAAATGTTCAGAAACATTTTCAGAATTTTCTCTGAAATTGTTTAGCTCATATCTTTAGTTAGAGACTTCCAAATTAAGTGAGACCAGCTCCATTAGAACCCTCTGAAAATCTAGTTTTCAGAAAGTCATAGTTTGTCTCATGAAAATTCCTAGAACACCCTAAGAGTTCCAATTAAGGTCAAGGACATAATTATTTGTGGAGGGCTCAAATGAGCTTTGCTGCAACTAAAACTTGACCAAGTCTCTGTTTAGGTTGTAACCAAGCCACAGTAAAAGTTTCACAATCCTTAGGTCTGTCTAGCAAAGGTTATAGACTTCACAACTTCAAAGTTAATACAAATGCATTTAAATTGATACATATGTTTCTTATATCATGTAGTCGCTAAGGACGAGGAGGAACCCGAAGTCCTAGACTTCGTTACTCCGGAGGAACAGCTAGCCTACGACCAAGAGCAGCAAGGCAAGCTCCGGTTTGCATTAACCTTTTTACAAATTTTTATTGTTTTGAGCACATACTTGTTTCCTTTATTCTGTGCATTAGAGTCTTGTTTGGAAGCCCCACTGCATAGCCAAGAGAACCATGGGTTGGGTTTAGGATTGCAAACCCCGTTAGCCACTGCATTGCTAGGATAGAGTAGGATTCGGTACAAGTCGAGTAGTTGGAACTACTCGCGAGAATAGGCTAGAGGCACATTGCTCGGGTAGAGATAGCACATGATACACATGGCAAGAAAATGAGACCGAGCGGAGAGTAAGGGCAGCAGGACTTTGGGGCCTTTGTGCTGTAGCTCCGCTTGTGTCGATTGAGGACCGAGCCGTGTGCGGGCCTGTTGAACAAGCTAGAACAGTACAGAACACCTACCGGCTATATGGGAACCGGGAAACTGATGTAACCCGGGTAGCTGGGTATTGAGGCATTGCCCGTCGTTCAGAGGGTAGGTTGAGAGCTCGAGGTGTAAATCGGCTGGCGGCACAGAGATGCGCGTGCAGAGACCTCTTGCTCGGGACGATGGGACCGGTTCAATATTTGGCTAACGGGTGAAAGGTAGTCGCGTACGGCGTCCGTGATGGTTGTTGTAGGCAACATCGAGTACGGGCGTACGTGACAGGTTGTTCGGGTAACCCTGCAGGTGTAAATCGATTATAATCGCCGTCCCTCGCGGTCAGTGAGTACCACTTGTTCACTGTACCGTGACGTAGAAAGAACAGGTTAGTTACATGTTAAAATGTTGCTGATTGAAAGCTGGACATTGATTGTTAATGATATGCTGTAGCTTAGAGCTAATTAAAGTTCTTTTCAACTTTGGGCAAAGTACATGAGAGAAATGCGTTTCTTGTTTGATTGCGGCTCTTTCATGTGCCTTAGCGTAAGGTTCTCCACAACCTGCTGCTAAAACTTGAAAGTAAGGTTCTACTAATTAGGCGAGTCCTTGCAAATGATTTTTACCTCATGCAACCCATTACCCTCATGTAGAAGTTCCATGTTTAGGTGAGACGGGTCAGACTTGCTGAGCCTTCGTGCTCACTGCTTGTGTTTGAAGCTTTTGCAGGGTTCTATGAGGAAGGGACTCCCGAAGAGGAGACGGAACCCCAGGAGGGGAACCCCGTCGAGTGGGATTCGTGCACGCCGCAGAGTTAGTGTGCGTGTGTGCTAGCAAGGGCACGTTCAAGGGCTGAACGTGCACTTGATGCTTAGTCTACGCCCGCGAGTGTAGACTGAACTTATTTTGATGTAAACATGTTCATAACTTGTTTATGTAATAAAATTTCGCTTCCGTTTTGTACCTTTGACGTGTGTTATACGGTGCTGTGCAACGCAGCACCCCTCAGCGTGATCCTGGCTCGACAGGACCAAATGGGGTCGTGTCAGATGATTACCAGAAGACAAAGTTTGCCGCTCAACAACTCCATGGAGCAGCCGGAAACTGGTGGATGGATCATTTTGCCACCATTCCGGAGGACCATCAAGTGACATGGAGGGAGTTTTGTGAAGCCTTTTGCACTCGTTACATACCACTAGGTATTGTCAAGGCAAAGAGGGAGGAATTTTTGGGCTTGAAGCAAGGGGACATGAGTGTCCTCGAGTATGTCAGGAGATTTAATCTTTTGGCCCAATATGCTCCCGAGTATGTGGCGAAAGAAGAGGCACGGTGTGACCTATTTTTCCATGGCCTGAGTGCCATATTACGGGAAAAGCTGGCCGTACACAATAACGGCAGTTACACCGACATGGTCAATGCGGCTTCCATTCAAGAGAAGCCGACACTTGAGTGGCAAGCGGAGAAGAGAAAGATGAGTGAGATCGAGCAGGATAGAACAAGTTATGTGCCTCAAAAGTACCGTTTGGTGTATCAAACGCCACCCGTTGAAAGACGGAGGCCACCTGTACGATCAACTCCTCAGAGATTGATTGCTGGTCAAGTTCTACAACTTGCACCACCTCCACTGCCGCAGCATCAGACGGTGGTTTGTGCTCCATCGCTGCAACCATATGTACCTAGCAGTCCACCGCACGTCAACGAAGAACCGGAGAGGCATCCGTGTCTTACTTGTGGGCGTAAGGGCCATTATGCTAGGCAATGTTCGGAGGGAATTCAAGGATGCGGGTCATCATATTTACAACAATACAACCCATACCTCAATCTGCAGATAGGAGGGCAGATAAGGGGCAACATTCACTATACTGTGATTGATGATGTTCCGGAAGGAGAAGCCGCTTTAGCAGGGATGTTTTCTCTGAATCAGCTACCGGTTTTAGTTCTCTTTGATTCCGGTGCCACACACAACTTCATTAGCCAATCTTTTGTGGCTCAACATCATCTCCAAACCTTTTATACAAAGAGGCAATACCTCATATCTTCGCCCGGGGGCAGCAGTACCGCAAGCGAGGTTGTCTCCCGAGCACCTCTTTGTTTGGGGGGTAAAATATACCCTACGACCCTCATTATTCTTGAAGGTCTGAAGATCGACATCATTTTGGGGATGTCGTGGTTGAATTACCACAGAGCGGTTCTTAACATCAGCTCCAGGACCGTTGAGCTCATCTCCCCACAGCACGGTCTTCATATATTAATTCTGGGCGCCAGACGGCAGCAGATTGCAACAGTCAACCACACGGAAGCTATCAAGATAGAGGACATTCCGGTGGTACGAGAGTATCCGGATGTGTTTCCCGAAGATTTACCGGGCATGCCGCCCGAACGAGACGTTGAGTTCAAGATTGAACTTATACCGGGAACCACACCAATATCACGAAGGCCGTACAAGATGGCACCCAATGAACTGGCAGAATTGAAGACACAGCTGAATGACCTAATGAGCAAGGGCTTTATACGACCGAGTTCGTCACCTTGGGGTTGTTCAGCGTTGTTTGTCAAGAAATAGGACGAAACACTACGGCTTTGTGTTGATTATCGTCCTCTGAACGCCGTTACCATCAAGAACAAGTATCCACTACCTCGCATTGATATGATCTTCGATCAATTAGTGGGTGCGAAGGTATTTTCAAAGATGGATCTTCGGTCCGGATATCACCAAATTAAAATCTGGGCAGAAGATATTCCGAAGACGGCATTCTCAACGAGATACGGGCTGTATGAGTATCTCGTTATGTCTTTTGGTTTGACCAACGCCCCGGCACACTTTATGTACCTGATTAATTCAGTGTTCATGCCGGAGTTGGATAAATTCGTCGTTGTTTTCATCGACGATATCTTGGTGTACTCCAAGTCAGAGGAAGAACATGCTGAACATCTGCATATTGTGCTACAAAGATTGCGAGATCATCAGCTCTATGCAAAATTCAGCAAGTGTGAATTCTGGATTAATCAAGTACCTTTTCTCGGGCACATCATTTCAGCGGAGGGCATCGCTGTAGATCCAAGTAAGATTATCCAAGTACAGAAATGGGAGTCACCAAAGTCAGTACATGAAATCCGAAGCTTCCTCGGTTTAGCGGGTTACTACCGGAGTGTAACACCCCAAATTTTGATTTAAAACTCTAAACCATGTTTAGAGGGGAATTTAAAATTTTTTGGACGTGTTGCATGTTTTGCAAAAATTCAAATTCAAACTGGAATTCAAATTATACTCAAAACAGAAAAGAAATGGAAAAAGAAAAAGAGAAAACGGGAAAAAACTGGCCAGTGGGCCGAAACCCGCCAGCCAGCGCAGCTACTCCCGCACCAGCCCGCCCCCGCGCGCGCCGCGCTGCCCCTCACCGACGGGTGGGACCCACCTGTCATCCCTAACCCCGAGCCCCCGCGACCCCGGACTTTTCTCCCGAGCGCGCGAAATCGCAACCGACCGGGAAAGCCCGTCCCGCAGCCGAATTCTGGTCCCAGAGGACTCCAACTCGATCACAACAGACCCACCGCCCTCCCCCGGCTATAAAAACCCCCGATCCGATCAGTTTGTCTCACGCGATCGCCGATTTTCACTCCGGTGAGCACCGAGACTTCGCCGGTGAATTCTGGCCGATCTAAGCTCGGAAACTCTGATCTAACTCGCTGGTCTTGATCCACCGCCTCCGGGGAACTTTGCAGGTGCAGAAAACCCGAAGACTTACGGTGTAAATCCAGCGCCGACGAGCTTCGCCGTGGTTTTGCCTCGGACCTCGCCGCCGATCACTTTCCAGGACCCCCGAGCTCGAGAAAACCCCCGAGGTGAGATCCCTGACCTCCCCTCTACCGATCTATGCCATGAGATCACAGTTTTAGGCAGAATTCTCGAGGATCCAAAACTTTCCGGCGAGATCGCCGCTTCCCGCCGCCGTGCGCCGCCGGCAGCGCCGCCCGTGTTCAATCAGAGCGACGTGGCCGCTTGTGCGCCGTTTATTTTAAATCGCACGGTAGACTTTAAAACCCCGCGTACCGGTTCGATGTTATAATCTCAGCCGTCGGTTTAAAATCGGACGGTCCACGTCAACCCCGCATTATAAAGACTGGAATTCTTACGTGCTACCCCCTGGGGTTCTCTGGAATTGAGAGCTAGCCCCGGAAACTTCAGATCTAGCCCCTGGAACTCCAGAAAATCATGTAAATTCATTTAAAAATCAGTTTTAGCCCCTGGACTTAATAAAAATTAGGTAAAACACCTCTGATAAGTGTAGCTAGACCCCTGGAAATTATGAAAATAATATTATAGATCCTGTAATGGGGAGAATTAATTATTTTAGCCCTGTTTAGTATTTAATTTAGAAAATTGAATATGTAACTAGTGTTTAAAAATTAAAAAGTGGGACAAACATAATTGTCAAAATTAATTAAAAGCTTTCTCAGTACTTAGAAAACTTTGGAGTGAGATAAAAATATATTTTTGGGCTGAAATGAATCTGTTTCATCTATTGTTCACATTTATTAGTATAGGGACACATTTTTAAGTAAAGAATAGTTGTAGAAAAATAGGGAAAATAATTATGAAATAGTTTACGTCAGAGGCCAAGGTCAAAATATGTTATTAAATTATTTAGGACCAGAACCTATATTGTTTAGATGATGTGTATTACTAATTTCATAATAAAATACACAATTATGCATAGGAATATAAATCTGAAATTATAGCAACTAGTAAATGATAAATGGAGTTTTTAAAATCCAAAGAGTTCAGTTTAGGGTTGATAGAAATTATGAAGGCACATATGGAGAAGAAAAATACTTTTCATACATACTTGGTAGTTTAATATAAGGAATTTATTTAAAACTGAAACACACATATATACATATATATATATAGTATGTGAGTATAAATGTGAACACCAAAGTAGGAATCATACACATATAAATAAAAGTGTATGCAAGCCACAAATCAACACACATAGAGTATCCACAACACATATAATGGTAAAGAACTTTCATAAATGTGAATGTGTGGTTTGTATGAAGTAGAAGTGTGAACTATGTCTTATGATTGTTGTTTTTCTTTTGCTATGTGTGATGGTATGAAGTAGAACCTGTTCAAGAGCAAGCTATCACTTTCCAAGATCAGGACTACCCATTTCAAGAGCAGCAAGAAGGAGGCAAGTGCCCTTGACCACTTTGATCCTATGCTAGGATTGTGTAGATAGTATTATTTGCATTGTCAAATGAAATATGAAACCCATGCTAGGAAGTTTCCCTAGAATTGCATTACCTTGTTTCCTTGTAGCTTGGGTTGGGATTTATTTTGTCATGTCATTTATTTGCATGCAAATGCTTAGCCATGCTTAGAATGGGATATTTGGGATATGAGATCATCAGTTTATTTTACCATACTCTTGAACGAGATATTGTGAGTTATGTAGAGGTAGGGATCAAGGCAAGTTGGATGTTTTGGTTGTGTGCTGGGTGCACGAGACTTGGGTTTGTGTTTAGTACTTGCCTAGATCCTAAGGACCGGTTCATGGAGCATGTAACCTGGCTTTACAGTGCCAACCACATGCTGAGATGGGGCAGCTTGGCCAATTAATTAGGTGTATCCCCGGCGTAGTATGGGTGTGTTGGATGGTGCGGGGAGTAGGTGTCAGCTGGACTACCATATGAACCGCAAGGCTCAAGAGGGGGCCACTGCAGCGGGGTTGGAGCCTCTTGTATGCTGTTAGGGGTGAAACCTCAGTGGGCCCATGCTCGTCGGGAATCCCTTTGTAAAGGCTTCGTAGTGATCTCCTGGCTACACACCTGGGAAGTGTGAATGTGGTTCGTGGCCACTGGCATAATGGAGGTTCTTTTAGTCCACCCGGCAACGGGGGATGAAATCACTACATGTGGGTACAGTGGTACAAACTCTGCAGAGTCAAAACTGTCTTGACAGCCGTGCTCACGGTTAAGAGCGGCCTGGACTTATTCATGATTAGAGGATTGACGGTTTTGGAAGTTAAGCGGGGAGCTTAACATTGGTAATGATGTTATGGTTATTGGATTATGATGATGGGATGGGAGATTTGGACCATTTCACCTGTGTGGTAATGTAGGTGCTTAATAAGCTAAGGTGATAGGTGTTAATTGCGTAGTGCTTTAACCATGAGTTCAACCTCTCCTTGTTCTAGCCATGCATGTTATAATTTTCCCACACTTGCTGAGTACCATTGGTACTCAACCTTGCATATTTGTTGGTTTATATTGCTGCTCAGGTCAAGATAATGAGGTGGTGTATAATGACCAAGATTTTGGACCCGAGGAAGGTTTTTAGGTTCATGAAGACCCCCGGGCAACGCCTGTGATGGAGCCCTAAAGAATAATATTCCGCTGCTAGTTTATTTACTTGTGATGAACTTATTATTGTCCATCGAGACATTTACTATGTAAGACTTACTTATATTCGACACCTAGCTTGTAATAAATGATGCTTCACTATTTGTCATCACATGTATGAGAAAATGATCCTGACATACATGTGATATTCACATGGTTGTTCTTCGGAAAAACCGGGTGTGACAGAGGTGGTATCAGAGCCAAGGTTGCCCGTAGGAACGTGGACCTAGGTAGAAATGGACGTATTTAAGGGCCCTATTTTCTTAAAAACTATTTTCCAAGGTGTGGGTTGAAGAGTGTTATTTAAAGAGTTATTTTCTTCATCTTACCCCAACTTTCATTCAAAATAGGATTTTTGTTTGAGATTTTATCTAACTTAATTTTAAATTCTTTTGTTTTAGATGGTTCGCATGATTCGCACCGCTCGTAAGTCCACGGGAGGGAGAGTTCCCGTAGTTGCCCTTGCCGAAAGAGAGGAGAGTCGTCCAGTGACGTACCTATCCTATGGATTGGCAGTAGGAGGCTTGTTGCGCCGTCTTCGGCGTATGCTCGAAGCCGCCGGCAATACGGGCAAGCGAAGCATCCACTATAACTCCACCAGGACCATCCGTGAGAAGAGGGAAGAATGGAGTTCGGAGATGAGGATTATACACGAGAATCAGCTTCTTAAGATTCACCACTCTCCAGCTTGTCGAGCAACACAAGTTGACGCGGAGAGAGATGTCACCTGGGAGGCCATCACCTGCCAGAGTCACATCTATCGTCGCCACTTGGACAAAACTGAGTACATGTATGTCCTCCAACGTGAGAGTGGTACCACGGAGTACAAGTACCCATCGGTGCAGCAAGGGACCTCCCATGAGCACATGGACTTGTGCTTGGAGGATGCTGCTATGCTCAGCACTCGACTGCAGGAGTGTCAACAAGAGCTTCAGGATGTCCGAGACACCCTGAAGGAAACGGAGGCATTGCTGCGAGCTTGCTTAAAGGCGAGAGAAAGAGGAGATGGGAATGAACTGTGTGTCACCGTGAGTGATCCATGGACCCCTGACTCCCCGGATCGCGGAGCAATCAGGCGTCGTCGCACTTCTCCACCAGCAGCCTCCCCACCCAAAGCAGAGTCAGAAGGTAGCCGAAATGAGGAGGAAGATCCCGAGGAGCCAGCTCAAGAGGACGAGTAGTGTAGAGTCTTTCCCCTAGCTAGCAAGAGGTCGAGTAGTCGAGTCGTTACGTAGTTAATGGTGTGATAATGCTTGGTGTGTGACGTGAGTTGTGGAAGCCATGAGCAATTGTCCACAGCCTCGTCTTCAGATTGTTTTGCTTTGGTGTGTAAACCCACAGGAAATAATGGTGCATTTGTTTGGTGTGAGATATAAACCCTCGTAAAATTTTAACAAAGCTTCAACACTTCAAAGTACAAACAAGTGAAAGTAGTAAGATGATACTAAATGCTTTCAAATTAACATTGGTTGATTCTGCCAGATGGCCGGAAGAGGAAAAGGACGTGCTGCCAACCCCGCCAACAACAATGATGAGGCATGCAACCCTCATCTTTCTGGAGGCCAGGACCGGGGTGGTCGCCGTGAAGAAGTTGACCCTCTCCACCAAATGCTGAAGAATCAAAATCAGCTCATCCAGAACTTGACTCAAGTGGTGTCCAACTTGCATCAAGTTCCACCTCCACAAGCTGCACCACGCCAACCAAGGTTGAGTGAGTTTCTAGGGACTCAACCTCCAAAGTTTGCAAGTGCTGCTGAACCTCTGGAGGCAGATGATTGGCTGAAGACCATTGAAAGTAAGATGAGGATCATACAGTGCCAAGGGTATGAGAGGGTGCTGTTTGCCTCTCATCAATTGCATGGACCTGCTGCTGATTGGTGGACCGCCTACGTGGCCACCCATCATGACCCTGAGAGCATCACTTGGGAAGAGTTCAAGCGTAGCTTCCGCAACCACTACATCTCAAGAGGTGAACTCAAAAACAAGAGGAAAGAGTTTTTGGGACTGCAGCAGGGAAACATGACGGTGAGGGAATACCTCACTAAATTCACTCAACTATCCCGTTATGCCCCACGGGACATAGAGACTGACGAGCAGAAACAAGATTGTTTCGTGGAAGGGCTTACCGCAGAAATGCAGTGTGCAATGTCCTCAAATGAGTATGAAAGCTTTCAAAAGATGGTGGACAGAGCGTTTGTGGTGGAAAGGAAGCTAAAGGCCCTGGAAAATGAGAATAAGAGGAAGGCTGGGTGGTCACATCAAGCCTCAGGGAGCAACACCCGCCCACGTATGATGCAGCAACCTACGGGGCAGACGAGCCGTGCTGCGGTACCCTATTCAGCACCAAGAGGGTACAACCCAAACTACAGGCCTCCCGCAGCACCAGCACAGCCGCAACGTCAGTTTGTACAGCAGCCTCGCCCCGCATATCCACCTCGACCAGCAGTGCAAGGACCCCCAAACCAACCCCAAGACAACAAGGGCCAAGCATCTAAGATTGGGGTGCAATGTTTCAGCTGTGGTGAAGTGGGGCACTACGCCCATAAGTGTCCAAAGAAGAAGCCCACGCAGCCACAGCAGCAGAACATAATGAGAGGTCGGGTGAACCACGTCACTATGGAGGAAGCACAAGAGGCACCCGACGTGGTAGTTGGTAAGTTTCCTGCCAATTTACACCTTGCAACTCTGCTGTTTGATTCTGGTGCTACCCATTCATTCATTGCTCAAGGGTTTGTTAAGAAGCATGACCTAGCAACCACACAAATGAACCATATGCTAGCGGTAAACTCTCCAGGTGGAGAAATAAGGACAAGACAAGTGTGTCCCAAAGTGAACCTAGACATTAATGGGGTAGTATTTACCGCTAACCTCATAGTGATCGATTCACAAGGGATAGATATTATTTTGGGTATGGATTGGTTGACCAAACATAAAGGAATCATCCATTGTTCGACCAGAACGGTGGAACTAACTCACCCTAGTGGCACAAGAGTAAAGTTCATAACGATACACGAGCCTAGGAGGGACATTAAATTAAATCAAGTGGAGGTGAAAGTTGAGGAAATCAGGACTATCAGGGAATATCCAGATGTTTTTCCGGAGGAGTTGCCAGGTATGCCTCCCGACCGTGACGTGGAATTCGCGCTTGAGCTAGTACCGGGAACAGCCCCGATATACAAGAGACCTTATCGAATGGACTCCAAGCAGCTAGAAGAGCTCAAGGATCATTTGAGAGAATTGACGGAAAAGGGGTATGTTCGCCCTAGTTCCTCACCATGGGGAGCTCCGGTGATATTTGTGCCTAAGAAAGATGGAACTCAAAGGTTATGCGTGGATTACCATGCCTTGAATGAGGTGACCATCAAGAACAAGTACCCATTACCCCGCATTGAAGACTTGTTTGATCAGTTGAGGGGAGCTTGCGTGTTCTCGAAAATTGATCTCAGGTCGGGATACCACCAACTCAAGATAAGGCAATCTGATATTCCCAAGACAGCTTTCGTATCTCGGTACGGTCTGTATGAATACACTGTCATGCCTTTCGGGCTAACCAATGCCCCGGCATATTTCATGTACCTCATGAACAAAGTATTCATGGAATATCTGGACAAATTTGTGGTGGTTTTCATAGATGATATTCTCGTCTTCTCCAAAGATGAAGAAGAACATGAGAAACATCTAAGGTTGGTGTTACAGAGGCTGAGAGAACACCAACTATATGCCAAGTTGAGCAAGTGTGAGTTTTGGCTGAAGAGAGTTCCCTTTTTAGGACATATAATCTCGGAGGGAGGAATCTTCGTAGATCCCGCCAAAATCGAAGATATCCAGAAGTGGAAAACCCCTGAAAATGTCGGGGAAGTTCGAAGCTTTTTGGGATTGGCTGGATACTATCGACGGTTTATTGAGGGATTCTCCAAGATCTCGAGACCTCTCACCAAACTGTTGGAGAAGGGGATCACATTCACCTGGACGCCCCAGTGCGATACGAGCTTTCAGGAGTTAAAGAAGAGATTGACAACAGCCCCAGTGTTGGTTATGCCAGATATGCAGAAGAATTTCACAGTGTACTGCGATGCCTCTGGAAATGGGTTGGGATGTGTTCTCATGCAAGAAGGACATGTCGTGGCATATGCATCCCGGCAGCTTCGGAAGCACGAGAAGAACTATCCTGCACATGACCTAGAACTAGCTGCAGTGGTACACGCGTTGAAAATTTGGCGGCACTATTTGATGGGGAAGAGGACAGAGATATATACGGATCATAAGAGTTTGAAGTACATATTCACACAGCCAGATCTCAACCTCAGACAAAGGAGATGGTTAGAGCTAATCAATGACTTTGATGTGGGCATCAACTATCATCCGGGAAAGCAAACGTCGTGGCCGATACTTTGAGTCGGAAAGTGCAGGTCAATAAGTTGAGCTTGAAGGACATGCCTGCAGAATTGAAGGACGAGGTTATAAGGCTCAATCTATGTCTAGTAAATAGTGGTGAAGCCATCGCCATGGAAGTGGACTCCACACTCGAGCAAGACATACACGAGGGTCAAAAGAATGATGAGAGGATACAAGAGATCAGACAGCTCATCAAGGAAAATAAAGCTCCTGGTTTTAGAGAGGATGAACAAGGAACGGTGTGGCACGGGAAAAGGATCTGCGTGCCAGAAGTAAAGGAGATCCGTGAATTAATTTTGAAGGAGGCTCACGATTCCGACTATTCCATTCATCCTGGGAGTACGAAGATGTACCAGGACCTCAAGAGCAGGTATTGGTGGTATGGCATGAAGCGAGATGTCGCGGAACATGTTGCCCTATGTGACACATGTCAGTTGGTGAAAGCAGAACATCAACGACCCGCGGGATTGCTGCATCCACTCAAAGTGCCTGAATGGAAGTGGGAAGAAATCAGCATGGATTTTATCGTGGGATTGCCTAGGACCCAATCCGGGTATGATTCAATATGGGTCATTATTGATAGGCTAACCAAGGTAGCTCATTTCATCCCTGTGAAAGAAAGCTACAGCGGATCCAAATTGGCAGAATTGTACATGTCAAGGATTGTGTGTTACCATGGAGTGCCAAAGAAGATAGTGTCGGACCGAGGGACACAGTTCACCTCGAGGTTTTGGCAGAAGTTGCATGAAACCATGGGAACCCATCTGAACTTCAGCTCTGCCTATCATCCCCAAACTGACGGGCAGACGGAGAGAACCAATCAGATCCTTGAAGATATGTTAAGGGCATGTGCACTCAAAAACAATAGAAGTTGGGACAAGAACTTACCGTATGCGGAGTTTTCCTATAACAACAGCTATCAAGCTAGTATGAAGATGTCACCGTTTGAAGCTTTGTATGGAAGGAAGTGCAGAACTCCCCTATTTTGGAACCAAACAGGAGAAAGTAAAGTGTTTGGTCCAGAAGTGCTACAAGAAGCCGAGGCAAAGGTGAGGGAGATTCGCAACAACTTGAGGATAGCACAAACACGCCAGAAGAGTTATGCTGATGTACGAAGAAGAGAGCTCGTTTTCAACGTGGGAGACTATGTTTATCTCAAGGTGTCCCCTATCAGAGGACTTCGTCGGTTCAAGGTGAAAGGGAAGTTGTCACCTCGATACATCGGACCCTTTCAAGTTTTGGAAAGAAAAGGAGAAGTGGCGTACCAACTAGAGTTACCGGTTCATCTATCGGACGTGCACGATGTATTCCATGTGTCACAACTCAAGAAATGCCTGAGGACGCCTGAAGAGGTGTTACCCATGAATGAAGTGGATGTAGCTGAAGATTTGTCTTATACCGAGCAACCCTACAAGATTTTGGAGACAATGGAACGCCTCACGAGAAATAAAAGAATCCGTATGTGCAAGGTGCAGTGGAAGCATCACTCAGAAGAGGAAGCCACCTGGGAACGGGAAGATGAGCTCAAGGCACAATTTCCGGAATTGTTTTCTTAGAAACACCAATCTCGAGGACGAGATTTCTTTTAAGGGGGGTAGAGCTGTAACACCCCAAATTTTGATTTAAAACTCTAAACCATGTTTAGAGGGGAATTTAAAAATTTTTGGACGTGTTGCATGTTTTGCAAAAATTCAAATTCAAACTGGAATTCAAATTATACTCAAAACAGAAAAGAAATGGAAAAAGAAAAAGAGAAAACGGGAAAAAACTGGCCAGTGGACCGAAACCCGCCAGCCAGCGCAGCTACTCCCGCACCAGCCCGCCCCCGCGCGCGCCGCGCTGCCCCTCACCGACGGGTGGGACCCACCTGTCATCCCTAACCCCGAGCCCCCGCGACTCCGGACTTTTCTCCCGAGCGCGCGAAATCGCAACCGACCGGGAAAGCCCGTCCCGCAGCCGAATTCTGGTCCCAGAGGACTCCAACTCGATCACAACAGACCCACCGCCCTCCCCCGGCTATAAAAACCCCCGATCCGATCAGTTTGTCTCACGCGATCGCCGATTTTCACTCCGGTGAGCACCGAGACTTCGCCGGTGAATTCTGGCCGATCTAAGCTCGGAAACTCTGATCTAACTCGCTGGTCTTGATCCACCGCCTCCGGGGAACTTTGCAGGTGCAGAAAACCCGAAGACTTACGGTGTAAATCCAGCGCCGACGAGCTTCGCCGTGGTTTTGCCTCGGACCTCGCCGCCGATCACTTTCCAGGACCCCCGAGCTCGAGAAAACCCCCGAGGTGAGATCCCTGACCTCCCCTCTACCGATCTATGCCATGAGATCACAGTTTTAGGCAGAATTCTCGAGGATCCGAAACTTTCCGGCGAGATCACCGCTTCCCGCCGCCGTGCGCCGCCGGCAGCGCCGCCCGCGTTCGATCAGAGCGACGTGGCCGCTTGTGCGCCGTTTATTTTAAATCGCACGGTAGACTTTAAAACCCCGCGTACCGGTTCGATGTTATAATCTCAGCCGTCGGTTTAAAATCGGACGGTCCACGTCAACCCCGCATTATAAAGACTGGAATTCTTACGTGCTACCCCCTGGGGTTCTCTGGAATTGAGAGCTAGCCCCGGAAACTTCAGATCTAGCCCCTGGAACTCCAGAAAATCATGTAAATTCATTTAAAAATCAGTTTTAGCCCCTGGACTTAATAAAAATTAGGTAAAACACCTCTGATAAGTGTAGCTAGACCCCTGGAAATTATGAAAATAATATTATAGATCCTGTAATGGGGAGAATTAATTATTTTAGCCCTGTTTAGTATTTAATTTAGAAAATTGAATATGTAACTAGTGTTTAAAAATTAAAAAGTGGGACAAACATAATTGTCAAAATTAATTAAAAGCTTTCTCAGTACTTAGAAAACTTTGGAGTGAGATAAAAATATATTTTTGGGCTGAAATGAATCTGTTTCATCTATTATTCACATTTATTAGTATAGGGACACATTTTTAAGTAAAGAATAGTTGTAGAAAAATAGGGAAAATAATTATGAAATAGTTTACATCAGAGGCCAAGGTCAAAATATGTTATTAAATTATTTAGGACCAGAACCTATATTGTTTAGATGATGTGTATTACTAATTTCATAATAAAATACACAATTATGCATAGGAATATAAATCTGAAATTATAGCAACTAGTAAATGATAAATGGAGTTTTTAAAATCCAAAGAGTTCAGTTTAGGGTTGATAGAAATTATGAAGGCACATATGGAGAAGAAAAATACTTTTCATACATACTTGGTAGTTTAATATAAGGAATTTATTTAAAACTGAAACACACATATATACATATATATATATAGTATGTGAGTATAAATGTGAACACCAAAGTAGGAATCATACACATATAAATAAAAGTGTATGCAAGCCACAAATCAACACACATAGAGTATTCACAACACATATAATGGTAAAGAACTTTCATAAATGTGAATGTGTGGTTTGTATGAAGTAGAAGTGTGAACTATGTCTTATGATTGTTGTTTTTCTTTTGCTATGTGTGATGGTATGAAGTAGAACCTGTTCAAGAGCAAGCTATCACTTTCCAAGATCAGGACTACCCATTTCAAGAGCAGCAAGAAGGAGGCAAGTGCCCTTGACCACTTTGATCCTATGCTAGGATTGTGTAGATAGTATTATTTGCATTGTCAAATGAAATATGAAACCCATGCTAGGAAGTTTCCCTAGAATTGCATTACCTTGTTTCCTTGTAGCTTGGGTTGGGATTTATTTTGTCATGTCATTTATTTGCATGCATATGCTTAGCCATGCTTAGAATGGGATATTTGGGATATGAGATCATCAGTTTATTTTACCATACTCTTGAACGAGATATTGTGAGTTATGTAGAGGTAGGGATCAAGGCAAGTTGGATGTTTTGGTTGTGTGCTGGGTGCACGAGACTTGGGTTTGTGTTTAGTACTTGCCTAGATCCTAAGGACCGGTTCATGGAGCATGTAACCTGGCTTTACAGTGCCAACCACATGCTGAGATGGGGCAGCTTGGCCAATTAATTAGGTGTATCCCCGGCGTAGTATGGGTGTGTTGGATGGTGCGGGGAGTAGGTGTCAGCTGGACTACCATATGAACCGCAAGGCTCAAGAGGGGGCCACTGCAGCGGGGTTGGAGCCTCTTGTATGCTGTTAGGGGTGAAACCTCAGTGGGCCCACGCTCGTCGGGAATCCCTTTGTAAAGGCTTCGTAGTGATCTCCTGGCTACACACCTGGGAAGTGTGAATGTGGTTCGTGGCCACTGGCATAATGGAGGTTCTTTTAGTCCACCCGGCAACGGGGGATGAAATCACTACACGTGGGTACAGTGGTACAAACTCTGCAGAGTCAAAACTGTCTTGACGGCCGTGCTCACGGTTAAGAGCGGCCTGGACTTATTCATGATTAGAGGATTGACGGTTTTGGAAGTTAAGCGGGGAGCTTAACATTGGTAATGATGTTATGGTTATTGGATTATGATGATGGGATGGGAGATTTGGACCATTTCACCTGTGTGGTAATGTAGGTGCTTAATAAGCTAAGGTGATAGGTGTTAATTGCGTAGTGCTTTAACCATGAGTTCAACCTCTCCTTGTTCTAGCCATGCATGTTATAATTTTCCCACACTTGCTGAGTACCATTGGTACTCAACCTTGCATATTTGTTGGTTTATATTGCTGCTCAGGTCAAGATAATGAGGTGGTGTATAATGACCAAGATTTTGGACCCGAGGAAGGTTTTTAGGTTCATGAAGACCCCCGGGCAACGCCTGTGATGGAGCCCTAAAGAATAATATTCCGCTGCTAGTTTATTTACTTGTGATGAACTTATTATTGTCCATCGAGACATTTACTATGTAAGACTTACTTATATTCGACACCTGGCTTGTAATAAATGATGCTTCACTATTTGTCATCACATGTATGAGAAAATGATCCTGGCATACATGTGATATTCACTTGGTTGTTCTTCGGAAAAACCGGGTGTGACACGGAGGTTTATTCCGAGTTTCTCCAAGATTGCTAAACCGATGACGGAATTATTAAAGAAGAACACCAGATTTGTGTGGGGTGCTGCGTGTGAACAAGCTTTCCAGACCTTAGTGAAGCATCTCACAACAGCCCCAGTTCTTGCTCAGCCGGATACAACGAAGCCATTCGATGTTTATTGCGATGCATCTGGCATCGGTCTTGGCTTCGTGCTGATGCAAGAAAGACGAGTGGTCGCTTATGGATCTCGTCAACTCAGAACTCACGAGCAGCATTATCCAACTCATGATCTTGAGTTAGCTGCCGTGGTCCTTGCTTTGAAGATGTGGAGGCATTACTTGCTCGGAAATCTTGTACGCCTCTACACCGACCACAAGAGCTTGAAGTACATCTTCACTCAGAAAGAATTGAACATGAGGCAACGAAGATGGCTAGAGCTCATTAAGGACTATGAACTAGAGATTCATTATCATCCAGGAAAGGCGAATGTGGTCGCCGATGCGCTCAGTCGTAAGGCGCATATCCATCACCTAACTATTGCTGAAATGGATGATGAAGAACCAAGCTTCCGTGTCATCCCATATGGAGCTCTCTATAATCTTGCTCTCATTCCTACTATCCGAGAGGAGATCATTGAGGCTCAACGAAAAGACAAGGGTATGTCTCACATACGACGAAGATTAAACAACGGAGAAATGAAGTGCTTCCGGAAGGACGATGAGGGTACTTTGTGGTTTAACGACCGGATTGTGGTACCCCGGGATATGGGACTACGGAAGAAAATTTTGGATGAAGCTCATTTGTCCAAGTTTTCCATTCATCCGGGCAGTAATAAAATGTACCAAGACCTCCGGAAGATGTTTTGGTGGACGCGTATGGAACGTGAAGTTGCAAAGTACGTTTCGGAATGTGATATGTGTCGAAGTGTCAAGGCCGACCATATGAAGAAGTCAGGCCTGTGGCAGCCATTGCAAGTACCGGCATGGAAGTGGGAAGACTTGAGTATGGACTTCATCGTCGGGTTGCCGATAACCTCCCACAACCATGATTTGATTTGGGTAATCGTGGACCGATTAACCAAATCAGCACATTTCATCCCTGTGCATGCTAGGTACAATGCAAAGCAGTATGCGGAGTTGTACATAGCACGGATCTTGTGCTTACATGGAGTTTCCCGCACCATTGTGTCAGATAGAGGATCGCTGTTCGTAGCCCGTTTCTGGGAACAGCTACACGCCTCTTTGGGGACAAAGTTGATTAGAAGCTCTGCATATCACCCTCAAACCGATGGGCAAACTGAGAGGGTGAATCAAATACTGGAAGATATGCTAAGGGCGTGTGCTATCCACCACGGTAAGAGCTGGGATGATCACTTACCGCTGGCGGAGTTCTCGTACAACAACGGATATCAGACGAGCATTAAGATGTCACCATATGAAGCTCTATACGGCCAGAAGTGCTGTACACCATTGAATTGGTGCGAATCCGGTGAACGAGTCACGTTCGGGGTCGATCTTGTCAATGAAGCCGAAGAGAAAGTTTGGATAATACAAGAGAACCTCAAAGCTGCCCAATCTCGTCAAAAGAGCTACACGGACCAGAGACGTCGACCGCTGCATTTCGAAGTCGGAGAGCAGGTGTATCTTCGTGTGTCTCCGATGAAGGGGATTCATCGGTTCGGTGTCAAGGGGAAACTTGCTCCCCGATTCATCGGTCCATTTACTATCACGGAGAAGTGCGGAACTGTAGCCTACCGGCTGAAACTACCGGCAAGCCTTGCCGGTATTCATGACATATTTCACGTATCCCAGCTGCGGAAATGTCTCAAATTTACAGCTTCCATCCGCACCGAAGACATCGACGAGTTGAAACCGGATCTCACCTATGTCGAGCAACCTGTACAGATTATCGATGAAAAGACCCGGATCACCAGGAACCGGACTTTGAAATTTTACAAAGTCCTGTGGAGTAATCATACCCCGGAAAAGGCGACGTGGGAAACCGAAGATTACATCCACAAGAATTATCCGGAGCTTTTGTCATAAACCTTGTAATTACCTCCCACCTCGTTCTTCTTTTGAATCTCGGGACGAGATTCCTTTTAAGGGGGGAGGAATGTAAAGGTCCCAAAATTATGAATACAAAGAATTTGCAAAGTTTTGTTTCATGTGTATGAAATTTGGGACTTGTTAAAACTTTTTCCCACATGTGATAACACACATGAGGGCTTTCTTCACACAAGTCAAATGTTCATTTGAGAACTTGGAACCCTAGAGGGGTCTAAAACAAGGATGGGAAGTTCCCATATGTGTGAGAAAACAAAAATCAGATTTGGAACAATTTGTTCAAACAAAAATTCAAATGAGAAAAACACAATGGAATTCAAAACTGTTGTGCTAAAAATCTCATTTGCAACAGCCAAAATAAAAATCAGATTTCATATTTGGATTCCTTGAGTCCAAATTAGGGGGTGTGCAAAGTTTCATGATTTATGGAAATGATTTGCAACACATTTTTCTAAAATGGACTTTAAATGACAAAGAATTCAAATACTCATTTGAATTTGGATGAAACTTGCCCAATTATCCAAATGCATACCAGATTTGAATTCCCACAATTGAATTTACTCAACATTCAAACTTTGGAGATATTTGGAGAGGGGATAAGGAGGACTGATCAGTGGGTCCCACATGTCATTGTGTGAACTGAAAATTTGCAAAAGATCTCAGTGTTGGGTCTCTGTTTGCCTCCTTCAGTCGGCACCCGACACCGAGGGCGCAGCTCCGTTCGACACCGAGCTCAGCCGGCAGCCACCTCCTGGTGGAATTTCTTCGCGCTGGAGAGCTGCTGGATGTCGGTGGCTACCGCCTCTCCCGCCTCTTAACCGAAGCCACGGCGCTATTCTTCTCTCTCTCGCACCGGAAGACAGAAAACACAGCCGCCCTGCTTCGATCGATCGGGAGCTCGGGAAATTCTAGTGAGCAGCGCCTCTGAGCGGCAAAACAATACCACCAACGTCCCCACGACCTCCTCGAGCCATCACCCAGTGTGTTCGTGCCCTCTACGCCGAGAACCTTGAGTTTCCACGGCGGCCGAACACCCCGGCGGCGACGTGCTCCCGTGGACAGCCTCCTCCAGAAAGTTTCACGACCAAGTGAGGCCACTTTTGGACGCGCAGGAGCTCCGTGCAGCTTCCACCCGACGCACAGAGCCTGCCTCGACCTCTCGACGGCGAATTTTGAAGATCCTGTCCGGCCGGTGAAAACCAACCTTCCGGTATGATTCTGTAAAATTCCCGATCAATTGTTGTTTAGACTCCACGAGACTTCGCACACACCGGCTAGACATGTAGGCGCACCAGTTCTCTTTTGAAACCTCGCATGGAACACCCTGTGCACGGTGCAATTTCAAGCTTTCCGATGGCGGCTATGGCGGGAAGATGCGGGTGCACGGTGAACCCTAAGTTAGAGCCATCCCCGAGCCATTTCCTTTCCACGTCGATGATCCCTAGCGTCCGCTGGTACTCTAGAGATTGGAAACCGAAGCCTAGAAGGCTTAGGGCGTCGGGGCGACGTCGCCGGACTTCGTCCGAACCGTTGCGCCGTCGCGGGCTAGTTTGGGAGCCCTACCGGCTCGAGCAAACCCCACCAGCGTGTTCCTCACGTTGAATTAGGGGCTGGCGGCGAGTTTCTGCAGCTGAGATGGCCGGACGACGGATCCCGGAGCTTCTCCGGCGAGCCCGGCGGCGGGATCGCGCGGGAGCGAAAGGTGGAAGACGACCCCCCTGGGCCCGCGCGTCAGCGACTCGGGGAAAACAGCGCGGGAAATGACCCTGTGACCCCGTGTGGCGCGCTCCCGGTGACTGACACGTGCCCCGTGGCCCCACAGTCAGGTTTAAATTTTTTCCCCGGATTTATTCAAATCCCAGATTTTTCCCCAAACTTTAGAAGAGCATCACTTTTGCTAGGAACCTCCAAAATTAGTGATTCAAATTGGGTTAGATTCAGATTGACAAACTCTATCCTAATATGCAACCCAATTTGTATGGAAGTCTTTATTTAATTCTGGAAAATTCTTTAAATCTTTTCAGCAAAATAATTTTAGAGGGAGTTTGGTTTATCCAAAAATCCTCATATTTTTCCAGAATATTCTCTAGGGTGTTATTAGACTCCTGTAAAAGTTTCAGCTCATTTGGAGTTGAATTGATCATGGTAATTCAGAATGTAAGTTCCTGTATTCAAATGAATACAGAAACATTTTCAGTGAATTTCCAAAAACTTGTAAATTCAGTTCTGGGAAATTCCTCGCTCCAAAAATCCTAGGAAAATTCATGTAGACTCTATAAACTATAATTGAAATTGTGGTTCACTGAGTTTGACATGAACATGGATGTTACCTCAGAATTAATTCATCTTTGACTAAACACTTAGAGAATTATTCTGAATAAACCATTCCATGAAATGTGCTAAATTTTGGTCCAGAGGACTTTCTTGTGACAAGGAACTCACATGAAAATTCTCAGCTCCATTAGAGCTCTGGATCACCACTGTCATGTGTGATCTCTTGAGGTGAGCAACTCTTAAGTGGGAAGAAGCACTCAACACTTGATCTTAGTGTTTAAGTCCAACCCAAACCACTAGCACCAGTGTCATTTTAAATTCTTAAACAAAGTTCCAGTTTTAAAATGGTCTTTAGATCTTATGAGCAAAAGCTTTTCAATTAAATACATATGCATGATCATATCATGTAGCATATACATGAAGAAGATGAGGAGGATTGGAAGTAAAGATCAAGGAGGGAGGAGAACAAGTGATCAAGCTCCAAGTGATCGTCACTAACTGATTGTAACAGTAGTCACCTGCAAAACAGGCAAGCCCCGGTTTGCATTTGAACCGTTTTATAAAGCATTTTCATTTGTAGAGATCATTGCTTTGCATCGTTGATTGCATTACGTCTAGATGATATTGAAAACCCCACTTGCATGACCAGAAACACCTAAGAGAGAAAGGGTAGAATAGCAACTCCCCGAGGGAATTTGGCTACGCTAATGTTAGTAGGAAAGGTCTGGTAGAAGTCGAGTAGTTGGAATCTACTCGCGAGTTTAGGGCTGGTTTACTCGGAACGGGTCCGAATTAGAAAAGATGAGGAAAGTTCACACATAAGAAATGGAGACCAGGCAGGGAGGTTTAGATGCAGCAGGTTGCAGGCCGTGCATGCATAGCACTGCCTGTGTCGGTTAAGGCCCGTCCGTGCTTGGCCCTGTTGGACAAGTTTGAGTTGTGTACCGGGCGCATACTGGCTATATGGGACCCAGGAAACCAATGTACCTTGGGAGATCCATAGTGGAACTTTTCCAACTGCCTTAGGCTTTCGGCGTCAGGGTAGCAGGAGGTACCTCGCTCAAGAACATACCACAGCGGGTTTGTACCTTGAGGGAGCTTGCATACTCGGGGCAGTTGGACTGCGTCCAATGTGGAAGATCTTGGGAAAGGTGGCCGCGTACAACGTCAGTCGAGGTTGCTGCCGGCAACTCAGAGTACGGGTGTACGTGTCGTGTAGTCCGGGCGTGTACTGATTCGAATCACCGTTGCTCGCGGTCATATGAGCATACTTGCCCACTGCGTCTTGACGTAGTAAGAAGTGAACTGGTTATTCTTTTGAACTTGATAAGGCTGTGCTATAACTTGTATTGCAACCATGATTGAATTAGAGATAGGCTCATTAAACTTTACTTTCACTTTGTGCAAGGAGCATCGCAACAAAGCGTTTCTTGTTTGATTGTGGAGTTGCGATGCTTTTCGGCTCAAGGTCTGCACAATGAGGCTTAAAATCTGAAAGTTAAGGATCAACTTTAGGCGAGTCCTTTATGCAAATCTAGCCGACCCAATTGTAACTGTCGTGCATGTAGAGTTTCTTGTTTAGGAGAGACGGGTCAGACTTGCTGAGCCTATGTGCTCACGCTTGCTATATAAGTGGTTTTGCAGGTTAACAACGATGCTGAAAAGAAGGTTGTCCGGTGAGACTCGGGGACTCCCGAGTCAGGTAACACATGGAGAACCCAGCCGCTGCTGCTTGTCTTCGTGTTGCTAGCGAGAGGAGTCCGCGGGCTGGAATTCATCTCAAGTGCTTTTAGTTATTCGACGTGAGTTGATATAGACTTCCGCTGTAGTTACTTGATGTAAAGTATTTACAAAGAAACACTTGTAAGCTTCCGCTATTGTTTTATGTAATACATTGTTCCTCATATGTGTGTTGTTGGGTGCCGCATAACACGGCACCACCCAATGCGATTCCCGGGCGAGTGGCCTGTCTCGGCTGAGCGGGTCGCGCCACCGATTGACGTGATTCTTTTTGGGTTATCTTCACAACTCAATTATCTATCATCTATGAAATTTTCATGAGCTTTGGATCTGTAGTTTTTGAGATACACGAGTTTCTTTGCATCGTTGCAGATCTGTTTTATATCGGGTAGAACAGATTGATCTTCGTTTAATGTTTTGATCGTATCTCAAGTTTTACTTCGTGTTTTCAAGTGATTCTTGTTGCATTAGATCCGTGACTTGATTCTATACCTCTCTACTTGATTTGTCACAGTTGAACACGTTTGAAAACACTTGCACACACGGTTTCTTTAACCGATTGATTTTTTTACTGAGGGGTTTTTGTTGTTTCCGCTGCGAAAAGTTTTAATCTACCATTCACCCCCCCTCTGGTAGATTTTCACGTACTCTTTGTCACACCAGGTTTTTCCGAAGAACAACCAAGTGAATATCACATGTATGCCAGGATCATTTTCTCATACATGTGATGACAAATAGTGAAGCATCATTTATTACAAGCCAGGTGTCGAATATAAGTAAGTCTTACATAGTAAATGTCTCGATGGACAATAATAAGTTCATCACAAGTAAATAAACTAGCAGCGGAATATTATTCTTTAGGGCTCCATCACAGGCGTTGCCCGGGGGTCTTCATGAACCTAAAAACCTTCCTCGGGTCCAAAATCTTGGTCATTATACACCACCTCATTATCTTGACCTGAGCAGCAATATAAACCAACAAATATGCAAGGTTGAGTACCGATGGTACTCAGCAAGTGTGGGAAAATTTTATCATGCATGGCTAGAACAAGGAGAGGTTAAACTCATGGTTAAAGCACTACGCAATTAATACCTATCACCTTAGCTTATTAAGCACCTACATTACTACACAGGTGAAATGGTCCCAATCTCCCATCCCATCATCATAATCCAATAACCATAATCATCATTTCCAATGTTAAGCTCCCTGCTTAACTTCCAAAACCATCAATCCTCTAATCATGAATAAGTCCAGGCCGCTCTTGACCGTGAGCACGGCTGTCAAGACAGTTTTGACTCTGCAGAGTTTGTACCACTGTACCCACATGTAGTGATTTCATCCCCCGTTGCCGGGTGGACTAAAAGAACCTCCATTATGCTAGTGGCTACGATCCACATTCACACTTCCCAGGTGTGCAGCCAGGAGATCACTACGAAGCCTTTACAAATGGATTCCCGATGAGCATGGGCCCACTGAGGTTTCACCCCTAACAGCATACAAGAGGCTCCAACCCCGCTGCAGTGGCGCCCTCTTGAGCCTTGCGGTTCATATGGTAGTCCAGCTGACACCTATTCCCCGCACCATCCAACACACCCATACTACGCCGGGGATACACCTAATTAATTGGCCAAGCTGCCCCATCTCAGCATGTGGTTGGCACTGTAAAGCCGGGTTACATGCTCCATGAACCGGTCCTTAGGATCCAGGCAAGTACTAAACCCAAACCCAAGTCTCGTGCACCCAGCACACAACCAAAACATCCAACTTGCCTTGATTCCTACCTCTACATAACTCTCAATAGCTCATTCAAGAGTATGGTATAATAAACTGATGATCTCATATCCCAAATATCACATTCTAAGCATGGCTAAGCATATGCATGTAAATAAATGACATGTCAAAATAAATCCCAACCCAAGCTACAAGGAAACAAGGTAATGCAATTCTAGGGAAACTTCCTAGCATGGGTTTCATATTTCATTTGACAATGCAAATAATTCTATCTACACATCCTAGCATAGGATCAAAGTGGTCAAGGACACTTGCCTCCTTCTTGCTGCTCTTGAAATGGGTAGTCCTGATCTTGGAAAGGGATAACATGCTCTTGAACAGGTTCTACTTCATACCATCACACATAGCAAAAGAAAAACAACAATCATAAGACATAGTTCACACTTCTACTTCATACAAACCACACATTCACATTTATAAAAGTTCTTTACCATTATATGTGTTGTGGTTACTTTATGTGTGTTGAGTTGTGGCTTGCATGCACTTTTAACCAGGTGTTTATGATTCCTACTTTTGTGTCCACATATATACTTACATACTATTTATATGGGTTTCCAATAAATTTCTTATATTCAACTACTATACCTTTTTACTACCAAGTGTGTATGAAAAGTATTTTTCTTCCCCATATGTGCCTTCATAATTTCTACCAACCCTAAACTGAACTCTTTGGATTTTAAAAACTCCATTTATCATTTACTAGTTGCTATATTTTCAGATTTATATTCCTATGCATAATTGTGTATTTTATTATGAAATTAGTAATACACATCATCTAAACAGTATAGGTTCTGGTCCTAAATAATTTAATAACATATTTTGACCTTGGCCTCTGATGTAAACTATTTCATAATTATTTTCCCTATTTTTCTATAACTATTCTTTACTTATAAATGTGTCCCTATACTAATAAATGTGAATAATAAATGAAACAGATTCATTTCAGCCCAAAAATATATTTTTATCTCACTCCAAAGTTTTCTAAGTACTGAGAAAGTTTTTAATTAATTTTGACAATTTTGTTTGTCCCACTTTTTAATTTTTAAACACTAGTTACATATTCAATTTTCTAAATTAAATACTAAACAGGGCTAAAATAATGAACTCACCCCATTACAGGGTCTATAATATTATTTTCATAATTTCCAGGGGTCTAGCTACACTTATCAGAGGTGTTTTTCCTAATTTTTATTATGTCCAGGGGCTAAAACTGATTTTTAAATGAATTTACATGATTTTCTGGAGTTCCAGGGGCTAGATCAGAAGTTTCCGGGGCTAGCTCTTATTTCACTAGAACCCCAGGGGGTAGCACGTAAGAATTTCCAGTCTTTATAACGCGGGGCTGACGTGGACCGTCCGATTTTAAACCGACGGCTGAGATTATAACATCGAACCGGTACGCGGGGTTTTAAAGTCTACCGTGCGATTTAAAATAAATGGCGCACAAGCGGCCACGTCGCTCTGATCGAGCGCGGGCGGCGCTGCCGGCGTCGGGAAGCGGCGATCTCGATGGAAAGTTTCGGATCCTCGAGAATTCTGCCTAGAACTGTGATCTTATGGCATAGATCGGTAGAGGGGAGGTCAGGGATCTCACCTCGGGGGTTTTCTTGAGCTCGGGGGTCCTGGAAAGTGATCGGCGGCGAGGTCCGAGGCAAAACCACGGCGAAGCTCGTCGGCGCTGTGTTTACACCGTAAGTCTCCGAGTTTTCTGCACCTGCAAAGCTCACCGGAGGCGGTGGATCAAGACCAGCGAGTTAGATCAGAGTTTCCGAGCTTAGATCGGCCAGAATTCACCGGCGAAGTCTCGGTGCTCACCGGAGTAAAAATCGGCGATCGCGTGGGAACAACCGATCGGGGCTGGGGTTTTTATAGCCGGGGGAGGGCGGTGAGTCAGTTGTGATCGAGTTTGAGTCTTCTGGGACCGGAATTCGGGCTGAGGGACGCGGTTTCCAATCGGTTAAGATCGCGCGCGCGCGGGAGAGTCCGGGGTCGCGGGGTTGGGGATGACAGGTGGGTCCCACCTGTCTGTGAGGGATAGCGCGGGCGCGCGGCTGCGGGCTGGCGCGGGGGGAAATTGGGCCGGCTGGCGGGTTTCGGCCCACTGGCCGGTTTTTCCCGTTTACTCTTTTTCTTTTTTCCATTTCTTTTCTGTTTTGAGTCTAATTTGAATTCCAGTTTGAATTTGAATTTTTGCAAAACATGCAACACGTCCAAAAATTTTTAAATTCCCCTCTGAACATGGTTTAGGGTTTTGAATCAAAATTTGGGGTGTTACAGCTCTACCCCCCTTAAAAGAAATCTCGTCCTCGAGATTGGTGTTTCTAAGAAAACAATTCCGGAAATTGTGCCTTGAGCTCATCTTCCCGTTCCCAGGTGGCTTCCTCTTCTGAGTGATGCTTCCACTGCACCTTGCACATCCGGATTCTCTTGTTTCTGGTGAGGCGTTCCATCGTCTCCAAAATCTTGTATGGTTGCTCGGCATAAGACAAATCCTCAGCTACATCCACTTCATTCATGGGTAACACCTCTTCAGGCGTCCTCAGACATTTCTTGAGTTGTGACACATGGAATACATCGTGCACGTCCGATAGATGAACCGGTAACTCTAGTTGGTACGCCACTTCGCCTTTCCTTTCCAAAACTAGAAAGGGTCCGATGTATCGAGGTGACAACTTCCCTTTCACCTTGAACCGACGAAGTCCTCTGATAGGGGACACCTTGAGATAAACATAGTCTCCCACGTTGAAAACGAGCTCTCTTCTTCGTACATCGGCATAGCTCTTCTGGCGTGTCTGTGCTATCCTCAAGTTGTTGCGAATCTCCCTCACCTTCGCCTCGGCTTCTTGTAGCACTTCTGGACCAAACACTTTACTTTCCCCTGTTTGGTTCCAAAATAGGGGAGTTCTGCACTTCCTTCCATACAAAGCTTCAAACGGTGACATCTTCATACTAGCTTGATAGCTGTTGTTATAGGAAAACTCCGCATACGGTAAGTTCTTGTCCCAACTTCTATTGTTTTTGAGTTCACATGCCCTTAACATATCTTCAAGGATCTCATTGGTTCTCTCCGTCTGCCCGTCAGTTTGGGGATGATAGGCAGAGCTGAAGTTCAGATGGGTTCCCATGGTTTCATGCAACTTCTGCCAAAACCTCGAGGTGAACTGTGTCCCTCGGTCCGACACTATCTTCTTTGGCACTCCATGGTAACACACAATCCTTAACATGTACAATTCTGCCAATTTGGATCCGCTGTAGCTTTCTTTCTCAGGGATGAAATGAGCTACCTTGGTTAGCCTATCAATAATGACCCATATTGAATCATACCCGGATTGGGTCCTAGGCACTCCCACGACAAAATCCATGCTGATTTCTTCCCACTTCCATTCAGGCACTTTGAGTGGTTGCAACAATCCCGCGGGTCGTTGATGTTCTGCTTTCACCAACTGACATGTGTCACATAGGGCAACATGTTCCGCGACATCTCGCTTCATGCCATACCACCAATACCTGCTCTTGAGGTCCTGGTACATCTTCGTACTCCCAGGATGAATGGAATAGTCAGAATCGTGAGCCTCCTTCAAAATTAATTCACGGATCTCCTTTACTTCTGGCACACAGATCCTTTTCCCGTGCCACACCGTTCCCTGTTCATCCTCTCTAAAACCAGGAGCGTTATTTTCCTTGATGTGTTGTCTGATCTCTTGTATCTTCGCATCATTCTTTTGGCCATCACGTATGTCTTGCTCGAGTGTGGAGTCCACTTCCATGGCGATGGCTTCACCACTATTTACTAGACATAGATTGAGCCTTATAACCTCGTCTTTCAATTCTGCAGGCATGTCCTTCAAACTCAACTTATTGACCTGCACTTTCCGACTCAAAGCATCGGCCACGACGTTTGCTTTCCCGGGATGATAGTTGATGCCCACATCAAAGTCATTGATTAGCTCTAGCCATCTCCTTTGTCTGAGGTTGAGATCTGGCTGTGTGAATATGTACTTCAAACTCTTATGATCCGTATATATCCCTGTCCTCTTCCCCATCAAATAGTGCCGCCAAATTTTCAACGCGTGTACCACTGCAGCTAGTTCTAGGTCATGTGTAGGATAGTTCTTCTCGTGCTTCCGAAGCTGCCGGGATGCATATGCCACGACATGTCCTTCTTGCATGAGAACACATCCCAACCCATTTCCAGAGGCAACGCAGTACACTGTGAAATTCTTCTACATATCTGGCATAACCAACACTGGGGCTGTTGTCAATCTCTTCTTTAGCTCCTGAAAGCTCGTATCACACTGTGGCGTCCAGGTGAATGTGATTCCCTTTTCCAACAGTTTGGTGAGAGGTCTCGAGATCTTGGAGAATCCCTCAATAAACCGTCGATAGTATCCAGCCAATCCCAAAAAGCTTCGAACTTCCCCGACATTTTCAGGGGTTTTCCACTTCTGGATATCTTCGATTTTGGCGGGATCTACGGAGATTCCTCCCTCCGAGATGATATGTCCTAAAAAGGGAACTCTTTTCAGCCAAAACTCACACTTGCTCAACTTGGCATATAGTTGGTGTTCTCTCAGCCTCTTAACACCAACCTTAGATGTTTCTCATGTTCTTCTTCATCTTTGGAGAAGACGAGAATATCATCTATGAAAGCCACCACAAATTTGTCCAGATATTCCATGAATACCTTGTTCATGAGGTACATGAAATATGCCGGGGCATTGGTTAGCCCGAAAGGCATGACAGTGTATTCATACAGTCCGTACCGAGATACGAAAGCTGTCTTGGGAATATCAGATTGCCTTATCTTGAGTTGGTGGTATCCCGACCTGAGATCAATTTTCGAGAACACACAAGCTCCCCTCAACTGATCAAACAAGTCTTCAATGCGGGGTAATGGGTACTTGTTCTTGATGGTTACCTCATTCAAGGCACGGTAATCCACGCATAACCTTTGGGTTCCATCTTTCTTAGGCACAAATATCACCGGAGCTCCCCATGGTGAGGAACTAGGGCAAATATACCCCTTCTACGTCAATTCTCTCAAATGATCCTTGAGCTCTTCTAGCTGCTTGGAGTCCATTCGATAAGGTCTCTTGTATATCGGGGCTGTTCCCGGTACTAGCTCAATTGCGAATTCCACGTCACGGTCGGGAGGCATACCTGGCAACTCCTCCGGAAAAACATCTGGATATTCTCTGATAGTTCTGATTTCTTCAACTTTCACCTCCACTTGATTTAATTTGATGTCCCTCCTAGGCTCGTGTATTGTTATGAACTTTACTCTGGTGCCACTAGGGTGAGTTAGTTCCACCGTTCTGGTCGAACAATGGATGATTCCTTTATGTTTGGTCAACCAATCCATACCCAAAATAATATCTATCCCTTGTGAATCTATCACTATGAGGTTAGCAGTAAATACTACCCCATTAATGTCTAGGTTCACTTTGGGACACACTTGTCTTGTCCTTATTTCTCCACCTGGAGAGTTTACGGCTAGCATATGGTTCATTTGTGTGGTTGCTAGGTCATGCCTCTTAACAAACCCTTGAGCAATGAACGAGTGGGTAGCACCAGAATCAAACAGCAGAGTTGCAAGGTGTAAATTGGCAGGAAACTTACCAACTACCACGCCGGGTGCCTCTTGTGCTTCCTCCATAGTGACGTGGTTCACCCGTCCTCTCATTACATTCTGCTGCTGTGGCTGCGTGGGCTTCTTCTTTGGACACTTATGGGCGTAGTGCCCCACTTCACCACAGCTGAAACATTGCACCCCAATCTTAGATGCTTGGCCCTTGTTGTCTTGGGGTTGGTTTGGGGGTCCTTGCACTGCTGGTCGAGGTGGATATGCGGGGCGAGGCTGCTGCACAAACTGACGTTGCGGCTGTGCTGGTACTGCAGGAGGCCTGTAGTTTGGGTTGTACCCTCTTGGTTCTGAATAGGGTACCGCAGCACGGCTCGTCTGCCCCGTAGGTTGCTGCATCATACGTGGGCGGGTGTTGCTCCCTGAAGCTTGATGTGACCACCCAGCCTTCCTCTTATTCTCATTTTCCAGGGCCTTTATCTTCCTTTCCACCACAAATGCTCTATCCACCATCTTTTGAAAGCTTTCATACTCATTTGAGGACATTGCACACTGCATCTCCGCGGTAAGTCCTTCCACGAAACAATCTTGTTTCTGCTTATCAGTCTCTATGTCTCGTGGAGCATAACGGGATAGTTGAGTAAATTTAGTGAGGTATTCCCTCACCGTCATGTTTCCCTGCTGCAGTCCCAAAAACTCTTTCCTCTTGTTTTTGAGTTCACCTCTTGGGATGTAATGGTTGCGGAAGCTACGCTTGAACTCTTCCCAAGTGATGTTCTCAGGGTCATGATGGGCGGCCACGTAGGCGGTCCACCAATCAGCAGCAGGTCCATGCAATTGATGAGAGGCAAACAGCACCCTCTCATACCCTTGGCATTGTATAATCCTCATCTTACTTTCAATGGTCTTCAGCCAATCATCTGCCTCCAGAGGTTCAGCAGCACTTGCAAACTTTGGAGGTTAAGTTCCTAGAAACTCACTCAACCTTGGTTGGCGTGGTGCAGCTTGTGTAGGTGGAACTTGATGCAAGTTGGCCACCACTTGAGTCAAGTTCTGGATGAGCTGATTTTGATTCTCCAGCATTTGGTGGAGAGGATCAACTTCTTCATGGCGACCACCCCGGTCCTGGCCTCCAGAAAGATGAGGGTTGCATGCCTCATCATTGTTGTTGGCGGGGTTGGCAGCACGTCCTTTTCCTCTTCCGGCCATCTGGCAGAATCAACAAAGGTTAATTTTATCCCATTTAGTATCGTCTTACTACTTTCATTTGTTGGTACTTTGAAGTGTTGAGGCTTTGTTAAAATTTTACGAGGGTTTATATCTCACACCAAATAAATGCACTATTATTTCCTGTGGGTTTACACACCAAAGCAAAACAATTCGAAGACGAGGTTGTGGACAATTGCTCATGGCTTCCACAACTCACGTCACACACCAAGCATTATCACACCATTAACTACGTAACGACTCGACTACTCGACCTCTTGCTAGCTAAGGGAAAGACTCTACACTACTCGTTCTCTTGAGCTGGCTCCTCGGGATCTTCCTCCTCATTTCGGCTACCTTCTGACTCTGCTTTGGGTGGGGAGGCTGCTGGTGGAGAAGTGCGACGACGCCTGATCGCTCGGCGATCCGGGGAGTCAGGAGTCCATGTATCATTCACGGTGACACACAGTTCATTCCCATCTCCTCTTTCTCTCGCCTTTAAGCAAGCTCGCAGCAACGCCTCCGTTTCCTTCAGGGTGTCTCGGACATCCTGAAGCTCTTGTTGACACTCCTGCAGTCGAGTGCTGAGCATAGCAGCATCCTCCAAGCACAAGTCCATGTGCTCATGGGAAGTCCCTTGCTGTACCGGTGGGTACTTGTACTCCGTGATACCACTCTCACGTTGGAGGACATACATGTACTCAGTTTTGTCCAAGTGGCGACGATAGATGTGACTCTGGCAGGTGATGGCCTCCCAGGTGACATCTTTCTCCGCGTCAACTTGTGTTGCTCGACAAGCTGGAGAGTGGTGAATCTTAAGCAGCTGATTCTCGTGTATAATCCTCATCTCCGAACTCCATTCTTCCCTCTTCTCACGGATGGTCCTGGTGGAGTTATAGTGGATGATGAGCTTGCCCGTATTGCCGGCGGCTTTGAGCATACGCCGAAGACGGCGCAATAAGCCTCCTACTGCCAATCCGTAGGAATGGTACGTCACCGGACGGCTTTCCTCTCTTTCGGCCAGGGCAACTACGGGAACTCTCCCTCCTGTGGACTTACGAGCGGTGCGAATCATGCGAACCATCTAAAACAAAAGAATTTAAAATTAGGTTAGATAAATTCTCAAACAAAAATCCTATTTTGAATGAAAGTTGGGGTAAGATGAAGAAAATAACTCTTTAAATAACACTTTTCAACCCACACCTTGGAAAATAGTTTTTTTTTAAGAAAATAGGGCCCTTGAATAAGTCCATTTCTACCTAGGTCCACGTTCCTACGGGCAACCTTGGCTCTGATACCACCTCTGTCACAACCGGTTTTTCCGAAGAACAACCAAGTGAATATCACATGTATGCCAGGATCATTTTCTCATACATGTGATGACAAATAGTGAAGCATCATTTATTACAAGCCAGGTGTCGAATATAAGTAAGTCTTACATACTAAATGTCTCGATGGACAATAATAAGTTCATCACAAGTAAATAAACTAGCAGCGGAATATTATTCTTTAGGGCTCCATCACAGGCGTAGCCAGGGGGTCTTCATGAACCTAAAAACCTTCCTCGGGTCCAAAATCTTGGTCATTATACACCACCTCATTATCTTGACCTGAGCAGCAATATAAACCAACAAATATGCAAGGTTGAGTACCGATGGTACTCAGCAAGTGTGGGAAAATTTTATCATGCATGGCTAGAACAAGGAGAGGTTGAACTCATGGTTAAAGCACTACGCAATTAATACCTATCACCTTAGCTTATTAAGCACCTACATTACTACACAGGTGAAATGGTCCCAATCTCCCATCCCATCATCATAATCCAATAACCATAATCATCATTTCCAATGTTAAGCTCCCTGCTTAACTTCCAAAACCATCAATCCTCTAATCATGAATAAGTCCAGGCCGCTCTTGACCGTGAGCACGGCTGTCAAGACAGTTTTGACTCTGCAGAGTTTGTACCACTGTACCCACATGTAGTGATTTCATCCCCCGTTGCCGGGTGGACTAAAAGAACCTCCATTATGCTAGTGGCTACGATCCACATTCACACTTCCCAGGTGTGCAGCCAGGAGATCACTACGAAGCCTTTACAAAGGGATTCCCGACGAGCGTGGGCCCACTGAGGTTTCACCCCTAACAGCATACAAGAGGCTCCAACCCCGCTGCAGTGGCCCCCTCTTGAGCCTTGCGGTTCATATGGTAGTCCAGCTGACACCTATTCCCCGCACCATCCAACACACCCATACTACGCCGGGGATACACCTAATTAATTGGCCAAGCTGCCCCATCTCAGCATGTGGTTGGCACTGTAAAGCCGGGTTACATGCTCCATGAACCGGTCCTTAGGATCCAGGCAAGTACTAAACCCAAACCCAAGTCTCGTGCACCCAGCACACAACCAAAACATCCAACTTGCCTTGATCCCTACCTCTACATAACTCTCAATAGCTCATTCAAGAGTATGGTATAATAAACTGATGATCTCATATCCCAAATATCCCATTCTAAGCATTGCTAAGCATAAGCATGTAAATAAATGACATGTCAAAATAAATCCCAACCCAAGCTACAAGGAAACAAGGTAATGCAATTCTAGGGAAACTTCCTAGCATGGGTTTCATATTTCATTTGACAATGCAAATAATTCTATCTACACATCCTAGCATAGGATCAAAGTGGTCAAGGACACTTGCCTCCTTCTTGCTGCTCTTGAAATGGGTAGTCCTGATCTTGGAAAGGGATAACTTGCTCTTGAACAGGTTCTACTTCATACCATCACACATAGCAAAAGAAAAACAACAATCATAAGACATAGTTCACACTTCTACTTCATACAAACCACACATTCACATTTATAAAAGTTCTTTACCATTATATGTGTTGTGGTTACTTTATGTGTGTTGAGTTGTGGCTTCCATGCACTTTTAACCAGGTGTATATGATTCCTACTTTTGTGTCCACATATATACTTACATACTATTTATATGGGTTTCCAATAAATTTCTTATATTCAACTACTATACCTTTTTACTACCAAGTGTGTATGAAAAGTATTTTTCTTCCCCATATGTGCCTTCATAATTTCTACCAACCCTAAACTGAACTCTTTGGATTTTAAAAACTCCATTTATCATTTACTAGTTGCTATATTTTCAGATTTATATTCTTATGCATAATTGTGTATTTTATTATGAAATTAGTAATACACATCATCTAAACAGTATAGGTTCTGGTCCTAAATAATTTAATAACATATTTTGACCTTGTCCTCTGATGTAAACTATTTCATAATTATTTTCCCTATTTTTCTATAACTATTCTTTACTTAAAAATGTGTCCCTATACTAATAAATGTGAATAATAAATGAAACAGATTCATTTCAGCCCAAAAATATATTTTTATCTCACTCCAAAGTTTTCTAAGTACTGAGAAAGTTTTTAATTAATTTTGACAATTATGTTTGTCCCACTTTTTAATTTTTAAACACTAGTTACATATTCAATTTTCTAAATTAAATACTAAACAGGGCTAAAATAATGAACTCACCCCATTGCACGGTCTATAATATTATTTTCATAATTTTCAGTGGTCTAGCTACACTTATCAGAGGTGTTTTTCCTAATTTTTATTAAGTCCAGGGGCTAAAACTGATTTTTTAAATGAATTTACATGATTTTCTGGAGTTCCAGGGGCTAGATCAGAAGTTTCCGGGGCTAGCTCTTATTTCCCCAGAACCCCAGGGGGTAGCACGTAAGAATTTCCAGTCTTTATAACGCGGGGCTGACGTGGACCGTCCGATTTTAAACCGACGGCTGAGATTATAACATCGAACCGGTACGCGGGGTTTTAAAGTCTACCGTGCGATTTAAAATAAACGGCGCACAAGCGGCCACGTCGCTCTGATCGAGTGCGGGCGGCGCTGCCGGTGGCGCACGGCGGCGGGAAGCGGCGATCTCACCGGAAAGTTTCGGATCCTCGAGAATTCTGCCTAGAACTGTGATCTTATGGCATAGATCGGTAGAGGGGAGGTCAGGGATCTCACCTGGGGGGTTTTCTTGAGCTCGGGGGTCCTGGAAAGTGATCGGCGGCGAGGTCCGAGGCAAAACCACGGCGAAGCTCGTCGGCGCTGTGTTTACACCGTAAGTCTCCGAGTTTTCTGCACCTGCAAAGCTCACCGGAGGTGGTGGATCAAGACCAGCGAGTTAGATCAGAGTTTCCGAGCTTAGATCGGCCAGAATTCACCGGCGAAGTCTCGGTGCTCACCGGAGTAAAAATCGTCTATCGCGTGGGAAAAACCGATCGGGGCTGGGGTTTTTATAGCCGGGGGAGGGCGGTGGGTCAGTTGTGATCGAGTTTGAGTCTTCTGGGACCGGAATTCGGGCTGAGGGACGCGGTTTCCAATCGGTTAAGATCGCGCGCTCGCGGGAGAGTCCGGGGTCGCGGGGTTGGGGATGACAGGTGGGTCCCACCTGTCTGTGAGGGATAGCGCGGGCGCGCGGCTGCGGGCTGGCGCGGGGGGAAATTGGGCCGGCTGGCGGGTTTCGGCCCACTGGCCGGTTTTTTCCCGTTTACTCTTTTTTTTCCATTTCTTTTCTGTTTTGAGTCTAATTTGAATTCCAGTTTGAATTTGAATTTTTGCAAAACATGCAACACGTCCAAAAATT
The DNA here is from genome assembly GCA_030760725.1 of Neostapfia colusana. Lineage (NCBI taxonomy): Eukaryota > Viridiplantae > Streptophyta > Magnoliopsida > Poales > Poaceae > Neostapfia > Neostapfia colusana. The sequence goes on along the minus strand of JASWHV010000005.1, from coordinate 27,943,931 downwards.
TTTAAATTCCCCTCTGAACATGGTTTAGGGTTTTGAATCAAAATTTGGGGTGTTACACTCTTAGATCCTACAATTGGTATCAGAGCCAAGGTGCTCTAATCTTTGTGATTTGCACGTGTTTTGACTAACCATCATGGAGAAGTACTCCGCAAAACCTTGTGTGTTCAATGGCATCGATTTTCAGGTTTGGAAGGCGCGGATGGAGGCCTACATACAGGCACAAGGCTTCGCCATATGGGAAAAGGTCTACCGGAACTTCGATGTACCACCCAACGATCAAGTTACGGCTGCGAACATGAGAGATGTTGACAACAACAACAAGGCTCGCAACTTGATCATCCAAGGATTGACTCAAAGCGACTTCGACCGTGTTGCACACCTCCGATCTGCATATGATGTTTGGAAAGCTCTTTGTGACTACCATGAAGGATCCAATACGATCAAGGAGGTAAGGCAAGATATGTTCAAGAAAGAATACATGCGTTTTGAGATGCAACCCGGTGAGTCAATTGACGACCTTTTTGCTCGCTTTAATAAAATTCTCAGCAACTTGCGTAGTGTCAATGTTAACTTTTCAGATGCTGAAAATGCTAGACAATTGTTAGGAGCATTAGATATGTCAATTTGGGAGATGAAAGTTACATCTATTCGTGAATCTACTGTCATGAGTTCTCTTACTTTAGACGTGCTTTATTCTAAATTGAAAACTCATGAAATTGACATCATCTCACGTAAAAACCCCAACAAGTCTATTGCATTTGTTTCGCAACGTGACATGTCTAGTTCTAGTCAATCATCATCTAGTGGTGCACTCTCTTTGCTGTCCTCTCTAACCCTTGAACAGATTGAAGAGTTTCCAGAGGAGGAGCTTGCACTCATCTCTAATCGGTTCTCAAAAGCATTGCAAAATGTGAGAACTAGAAGGAGAGGAAGCTGCGGACCTCAACGATGTTTTGAATGTGGTAAGACAGGACATTTTCGTACGGAGTGCCCTAACCTTTCAGGTCTGACTTCACGTGAAGAAAAGCAAACAAGGCCGAAGAAATCGTTTGCAAATAATAATAAGAAGAAAGATTTATCAATGCGCAACATAGTGCATAGTATGATCTCTGCACTTCAAGATTTCGGCTCAAGTGATGTGGACACCGGTAGTGATGAAGATGAAGAAGCTATGGCAAATATGTGCTGCATGGTGAGCAAGTCAAGTTCAAGCTCCAAGGAGGCAGAACACAACAGCGACGATGAAGAGGTATGTCCCACTTGCGAAGAAATGTGTGATGCTATTTCTCGTGCCACTGTTATATTAAAGAAAAATGATAAAAAACTTAGGAACAATGCTGTTAAAATTGAATCACTAGAATCTGAAATTAATCGTTTAAAAACTTTGATTCCTAGTGATGATTCTTGTTCCTCATGTGATTTGATTTCTGAACAATTATCCTCTTTAAGAAGTGCACACGCATCTACACTTGATAAACTTGAACTTGAAATTGGAAAGAACAAAGAGCTTGCTGCACTTAATGATAAAAATTTGAAAGATGCTTGTTGTTCTACAATTAATTTGCATTGTCCTTCATGTGATGATCTGAATAAGAAACTAAATGATGCTATGTCACACCCGGTTTTTCCGAAGAACAACCAAGTGAATATCACATGTATGCCAGGATCATTTTCTCATACATGCGATGACAAATAGTGAAGCATCATTTATTACAAGCCAGGTGTCGAATATAAGTAAGTCTTACATAGTAAATGTCTCGATGGACAATAATAAGTCCATCACAAGTAAATAAACTAGCAGCGGAATATTATTCTTTAGGGCTCCATCACAGGCGTAGCCCGGGGGTCTTCATGAACCTAAAAACCTTCCTCGGGTCCAAAATCTTGGTCATTATACACCACCTCATTATCTTGACCTGAGCAGCAACATAAACCAACAAATATGCAAGGTTGAGTACCGATGGTACTCAGCAAGTGTGGGAAAATTTTATCATGCATGGCTAGAACAAGGAGAGGATGAACTCATGGTTAAAGCACTACGCAATTAATACCTATCACCTTAGCTTATTAAGCACCTACATTACTACACAGGTGAAATGGTCCCAATCTCCCATCCCATCATCATAATCCAATAACCATAATCATCATTTCCAATGTTAAGCTCCCTGCTTAACTTCCAAAACCATCAATCCTCTAATCATGAATAAGTCCAGGCCGCTCTTGACCGTGAGCACGGCTGTCAAGACAGTTTTGACTCTGCAGAGTTTGTACCACTGTACCCACATGTAGTGATTTCATCCCCCGTTGCCGGGTGGACTAAAAGAACCTCCATTATGCTAGTGGCTACGATCCACATTCACACTTCCCAGGTGTGCAGCCAGGAGATCACTACGAAGCCTTTACAAAGGGATTCCCGACGAGCGTGGGCCCACTGAGGTTTCACCCCTAACAGCATACAAGAGGCTCCAACCCCGCTGCAGTGGCCCCCTCTTGAGCCTTGCGGTTCATATGGTAGTCCAGCTGACACCTACTCCCCGCACCATCCAACACACCCATACTACGCCGGGGATACACCTAATTAATTGGCCAAGCTGCCCCATCTCAGCATGTGGTTGGCACTGTAAAGCCGGGTTACATGCTCCATGAACCGGTCCTTAGGATCCAGGCAAGTACTAAACACAAACCCAAGTCTCGTGCACCCAGCACACAACCAGAAACATCCAACTTGCCTTGATCCCTACCTCTACATAACTCACAATAGCTCATTCAAGAGTATGGTAAAATAAACTGATGATCTCATATCCCAAATACCCCATTCTAAGCATGGCTAAGCATATGCATGTAAATAAATAACATGGTAAAATAAATCCCAACCCAAGCTACAAGGAAACAAGATAATGCAATTCTAGGGAAACTTCCTAGCATGGGTTTCATATTTCATTTGACAATGCAAATAATTCTATCTACACATCCTAGCATAGGATCAAAGTGGTCAAGGACACTTGCCTCCTTCTTGCTGCTCTTGAAATGGGTAGTCCTGATCTTGGAAAGTGATAGCTTGCTCTTGAACAGGTTCTACTTCATACCATCACACATAGCAAAAGAAAAACAACAATCATAAGACATAGTTCACACTTCTACTTCATACAAACCACACATTCACATTTATGAAAGTTCTTTACCATTATATGTGTTGTGGATACTCTATGTGTGTTGATTTGTGGCTTGCATACACTTTTATTTATATGTGTATGATTCCTACTTTGGTGTTCATATTTATACTCACATACTATATATATATATATATATATATATATATATATATATATATATATATATATATGTGTGTGTGTGTGTGTTTCAGTTTTTAAATAAATTTCTTATATTAAACTACCAAGTATGTATGAAAAGTATTTTTCTTCTCCATATGTGCCTTCATAATTTCTATCAACCCTAAACTGAACTCTTTGGATTTTAAAAACTCCATTTATCATTTACTAGTTGCTATAATTTCAGATTTATATTCCTATGCATAATTGTGTATTTTATTATGAAATTAGTAATACACATCATCTAAACAATATAGGTTCTGGTCCTAAATAATTTAATAACATATTTTGACCTTGGCCTCTGATGTAAACTATTTCATAATTATTTTCCCTATTTTTCTACAACTATTCTTTACTTAAAAATGTGTCCCTATACTAATAAATGTGAATAATAGATGAAACAGATCCATTTCAGCCCAAAAATATATTTTTATCTCACTCCAAAGTTTTCTAAGTACTGAGAAAGTTTTTAATTAATTTTGATAATTATGTTTGTCCCCCTTTTTAAATTTTTAAACACTAGTTACATATTCAATTTTCTAAATTAAATACTAAACAGGGCTAAAATAATGAATTCACCCCATTACAGGGTCTATAATATTATTTTCATAATTTCCAGGGGTCTAGCTACACTTATCAGAGGTGTTTTTCCTAATTTCTATTAAGTCCAGGGGCTAAAACTGATTTTTAAATGAATTTACATGATTTTCTGGAGTTCCAGGGGCTAGATCTGAAGTTTCCGGGGCTAGCTCTCAATTCCAGAGAACCCCAGGGGGTAGCACGTAAGAATTCCAGTCTTTATAACGCGGGGCTGACGTGGACCGTCCGATTTTAAACCGACGGCTGAGATTATAACATCGAACCGGTACGCGGGGTTTTAAAGTCTACCGTGCGATTTAAAATAAACGGCGCACAAGCGGCCACGTCGCTCTGATCGAGCGCGGGCGGCGCTGCCGGCGGCGCACGGCGGCGGGAAGCGGCGATCTCGCCGGAAACTTTCCGATCCTCGAGAATTCTGTCTAAAACCGTGATCTTATGGCATAGATCGGTAGAGGGGAGGTCAGGGATCTCACCTCGGGGGTTTTCTCGAGCTCGGGGGTCCTGGAAAGTGATCGGCGGCGAGGTCCGAGGCAAAACCACGGCGAAGCTCGTCGGCGCTGGATTTACACCGTAAGTCTTCGGGTTTTCTGCACCTGCAAAGTTCCCCGGAGGCGGTGGATCAAGACCAGCGAGTTAGATCAGAGTTTCCGAGCTTAGATCGGCCAGAATTCACCGGCGAAGTCTCGGTGCTCACCGGAGTGAAAATCGGCGATCGCGTGAGAAAAACTGATCGGATCGGGGGTTTTTATAGCCGGGGGAGGGCGGTGGGTCTGTTGTGATCGAGCTGGAGTCCTCTGGGACGGGCTTTCCCGATCGGTTGCGATTTCGCGCGCTCGGGATAAAAGTCCGGGGTCGCGGGGGGCTTGGGGTTAGGGATGACCGGTGGGTCCCACCCGTCGGTGAGGGCAGCGCGGCGCGCGCGGGGGCGGGCTGGCGCGGGAGTAGCTGGGCCGGCTGGCGGTTTCGGCCCACTGGCCAGTTTTTTCCCGTTTTACTTTTTCTTTTTGCATTTCTTTTCTGTTTTGGGTATAATTTGAATTCCAGTTTGAATTTGAATTTTTGCAAAACATGCAACACGTCCAAAAATTTTTAATTTCCCCTCTGAACATGGTTTTGGTTTTTGAATCAAAATTTGGGGTGTTACAGCTCTACCCCCCTTAAAAGAAATCTCGTCCTCGAGATTGGTGTTTCTAAGAAAACAATTCCGGAAATTGTGCCTTGAGCTCATCTTCCCGTTCCCAGGTGGCTTCCTCTTCTGAGTGATGCTTCCACTGCACCTTGCACATCCTGATTCTCTTATTTCTGGTGAGGCGTTCCATTGTCTCCAAAATCTTGTATGGTTGCTCGGCATAAGACAAATCCTCAGCTACATCCACTTCATTCATGGGTAACACCTCTTCAGGCGTCCTCAGACATTTCTTGAGTTGTGACACATGGAATACATCGTGCACGTCCGATAGATGAACCGGTAACTCTAGTTGGTACGCCACTTCGCCTTTCCTTTCCAAAACTTGAAAGGGTCCGATGTATCGAGGTGACAACTTCCCTTTCACCTTGAACCGACGAAGTCCTCTGATAGGGGACACCTTGAGATAAACATAGTCTCCCACGTTGAAAACGAGCTCTCTTCTTCGTACATCAGCATAACTCTTCTGGCGTGTTTGTGCTATCCTCAAGTTGTTGCGAATCTCCCTCACCTTTGCCTCGGCTTCTTGTAGCATTCTGGACCAAACACTTTACTTTCTCCTGTTTGGTTCCAAAATAGGGGAGTTCTGCACTTCCTTCCATACAAAGCTTCAAACGGTGACATCTTCATACTAGCTTGATAGCTGTTGTTATAGGAAAACTCCGCATACGGTAGGTTCTTGTCCCAACTTCTATTGTTTTTGAGTGCACATGCCCTTAACATATCTTCAAGGATCTGATTGGTTCTCTCCGTCTGCCCGTCAGTTTGGGGATGATAGGCAGAGCTGAAGTTCAGATGGGTTCCCATGGTTTCATGCAACTTCTGCCAAAACCTCGAGGTGAACTGTGTCCCTTGGTCCGACACTATCTTCTTTGGCACTCCATGGTAACACACAATCCTTGACATGTACAATTCTGCCAATTTGGATCCGCTGTAGCTTTCTTTCACAGGAATGAAATGAGCTACCTTGGTTAGCCTATCAATAATGACCCATATTGAATCATACCCGGATTGGGTCCTAGGCAATCCCACGATAAAATCCATGCTGATTTCTTCCCACTTCCATTCAGGCACTTTGAGTGGTTGCAACAATCCCGCGGGTCGTTGATGTTCTGCTTTCACCAACTGACATGTGTCACATAGGGCAACATGTTCCGCGACATCTCGCTTCATGCCATACCACCAATACCTGCTCTTGAGGTCCTGGTACATCTTCGTACTCCCAGGATGAATGGAATAGTCGGAATCGTGAGCCTCCTTCAAAATTAATTCACGGATCTCTTTTATTTCTGGCACACAGATCCTTTTCCCGTGCCACACCGTTCCTTGTTCATCCTCTCTAAAACCAGGAGCTTTATTTTCCTTGATGAGCTGTCTGATCTCTTGTATCTTCTCATCATTCCTTTGGCCCTCGCGTATGTCTCGTTCGAGTGTGGAGTCCACCTCCATGGCGATGGCTTCACCACTATTTACTAGACATAGATTGAGCCTTATAACCTCGTCCTTCAATTCTGCGGGCATGTCCTTTAAGGTCAACTTATTGACCTGCACTTTCCGACTCAAAGCATCGGCCACGACGTTTACTTTCCCGGGATGATAGTTGATGCCCACATCAATGTCATTGATTAGCTCTAACCATCTCCTTTGTCTGAGGTTGAGATCAGGCTGTGTGAATATGTACTTTAAACTCTTATGATCCGTATATATCTCTGTCCTCTTCCCCATCAAATAGTGCCGCCAAATTTTCAACGCGTGTACCACTGCAGCTAGTTCTAGGTCATGTGTAGGATAGTTCTTCTCGTGCTTCCGAAGCTGCCGGGATGCATATGCCACGACATGTCCTTCTTGCATGAGAACACATCCCAACCCGTTTCCAGAGGCATCGCAGTACACTGTGAAATTCTTCTGCATATCTGGCATAACCAACACTGGGGCTGTTGTCAATCTCTTCTTTAACTCCTGAAAGCTCGTATCGCACTGGGGTGTCCAGGTGAATGTGATCCCCTTCTCCAACAGTTTGGTGAGAGGTCTCGAGATCTTGGAGAATCCCTCAATAAACCGTCGATAGTATCCAGCCAATCCCAAAAAGCTTCGAACTTCCCCGACATTTTCAGGGGTTTTCCACTTCTGGATATCCTCGATTTTGGTGGGATCTACGGAAATTCCTCCCTCCGAGATTATATGTCCTAAAAAGGGAACTCTTTTCAGCCAAAACTCACACTTGCTCAACTTGGCATATAGTTGGTGTTCTCTCAGCCTCTGTAACACCAACCTTAGATGTTTCTCATGTTCTTCTTCATCTTTGGAGAAGACGAGAATATCATCTATGAAAACCACCACAAATTTGTCCAGATATTCCATGAATACCTTGTTCATGAGGGACATGAAATATGCCGGGGCATTGGTTAGCCCGAAAGGCATGACAGTGTATTCATACAGTCCGTACCGAGATACGAAAGCTGTCTTGGGAATATCAGATTGCCTTATCTTGAGTTGGTGGTATCCCGACCTGAGATCAATTTTCGAGAACACGAAAGCTCCCCTCAACTGATCAAACAAGTCTTCAATGCGGGGTAATGGGTACTTTTTCTTGATGGTCACCTCATTCAAGGCACGGTAATCCACGCATAACCTTTGAGTTCCATCTTTCTTAGGCACAAATATCACCGGAGCTCCCCATGGTGAGGAACTAGGGCGTACATACCCCTTTTCCGTCAATTCTCTCAAATGATCCTTGAGCTCTTCTAGCTGCTTGGAGTCCATTCGATAAGGTCTCTTGTATATCGGGGCTGTTCCCGGTACTAGCTCAATCGCGAATTCCACGTCACGGTCGGGAGGCATACCTGGTAACTCCTCCGGAAAAACATCTGGATATTCCCTGATAGTCCTGATTTCCTCAACTTTCACCTCCACTTGATTTAATTTAATGTCCCTCCTAGGCTCGTGTATCGTTATGAACTTTACTCTTGTGCCACTAGGGTGAGTTAGTTCCACCGTTCTGGTCGAACAATGGATGATTCCTTTATGTTTGGTCAACCAATCCATACCCAAAATAATATCTATCCCTTGTGAATCGATCACAATGAGGTTAGCAGTAAATACTATCCCATTAATGTCTAGGTTCACTTTGGGACACACTTGTCTTGTCCTTATTTCTCCACCTGGAGAGTTTACGGCTAGCATATGGTTCATTTGTGTGGTTGCTAGGTCATGTTTCTTAACAAACCCTTGAGCAATGAACGAATGGGTAGCACCAGAATCAAACAGCAGAGTTGCAAGGTGTAAATTGGCAGGAAACTTACCAACTACCACGTCGGGTGCCTCTTGTGCTTCCTCCATAGTGACGTGGTTCACCCGTCCTCTCATTACATTCTGCTGTTGTGGCGGCGCAGGCTTCTTCTTTGGGCATTTATGGGCGTAGTGCCCCACTTCACCACAGCTGAAACATTGCACCCCAATCTTAGATGCCTGGCCCTTGTTGTCTTGGGGTTGGTTTGGGGGTCCTTGCACTGCTGGTCGAGGTGGATATGCGGGGCGAGGCTGCTGTACAAACTGACGTTGCGGCTGTGCTGGTGCTGCGGGAGGCCTGTAGTTTGGGTTGTACCCTCTTGTTGCTGAATAGGGTACCGCAGCACGGCTCGTCTGCCCCGTAGGTTGCTGCATCATACGTGGGCGGGTGTTGCTCCCTGAGGCTTGATGTGACCACCCAGCCTTCCTCTTATTCTCATTTTCCAGGGCCTTTATCTTCCTTTCCACCACAAACGCTCTGTCCACCATCTTTTGAAAGCTTTCATACTCATTTGAGGACATCGCACACTGCATTTCTGCGGTAAGCCCTTCCACGAAACAATCTTGTTTCTGCTCGTCAGTCTCTATGTCCCGTGGGGCATAACGGGATAGTTGAGTGAATTTAGTGAGGTATTCCCTCACCGTCATGTTTCCCTGCTGCAGTCCCAAAAATTCTTTCCTCTTGTTTTTGAGTTCACTTCTTGGGATGTAGTGGTTGCGGAAGCTACACTTGAACTCCTCCCAAGTGATGCTCTCAGGGTCATGATGGGCGGCCACGTAGGCGGTCCACCAATCAGCAGCAGGTCCATGCAATTGATGAGAGGCAAACAGCACCCTCTCATACCCTTGGCACTGTATGATCCTCATCTTACTTTCAATGGTCTTCAGCCAATCATCTGCCTCCAGAGGTTCAGCAGCACTTGCAAACTTTGGAGGTTGAGTTCCTAGAAACTCACTCAACCTTGGTTGGCGTGGTGCAGCTTGTGGAGGTGGAACTTGATGCAAGTTGGCCACCACTTGAGTCAAGTTCTGGATGAGCTGATTTTGATTCTCCAGCATTTGGTGGAGAGGGTCAACTTCTTCACGGCGACCACCCCGGTCCTGGCCTCCAGAAAGATGAGGGTTGCATGCCTCATCATTGTTGCTGGCGGGGTTGGCAGCACGTCCTTTTCCTCTTCCGGCCATCTGGCAGAATCAACCAATGTTAATTTGAAAGCATTTAGTATCATCTTACTACTTTCACTTGTTTGTACTTTGAAGTGTTTAAGCTTTGTTAAAATTTTACGAGGGTTTATATCTCACACCAAACAAATGCACTATTATTTCCTGTGGGTTTACACACCAAAGCAAAACAATCTGAAGACGAGGCTGTGGACAATTGCTCATGGCTTCCACAACTCACGTCACACACCAAGCATTATCACACCATTAACTACGTAACGACTCGACTACTCGACCTCTTGCTAGCTAGGGGAAAGACTCTACACTACTCGTCCTCTTGAGCTGGCTCCTCGGGATCTTCCTCCTCATTTCGGCTACCTTCTGACTCTTCTTTGGGTGGGGAGGCTGCTGGTGGAGAAGTGCGACGACGCCTGATCGCTCGGCGATCCGGGGAGTCAGGAGTCCATGGATCACTCACGGTGACACACAGTTCATTCCCATCTCCTCTTTCTCTTGCCTTTAAACAAGCTCGCAGCAACGCCTCTGTTTCCTTCAGGGTGTCCCGGACATCCTGAAGCTCTTGTTGACACTCCTGCAGTCGAGTGCTGAGCATAGCAGCATCTTCCAAGCACAAGTCCATGTGCTCATGGGAAGTCCCTTGCTGCACCGGTGGGTACTTGTACTCCGTGGTACCACTCTCACGTTGGAGGACATACATGTACTCAGTTTTGTCCAAGTAGCGATGATAGATGTGACTCTGGCAGGTGATGGCCTCCCAGGTGACATCTTTCTCCGCATCAACTTGTGTTGCTCGACAAGCTGGGGAGTGGTGAATCTTAAGCAGCTGATTCTCGTGTATAATCCTCATCTCCGAACTCCATTCTTCCCTCTTCTCACGGATGGTCCTGGTGGAGTTATAGTGGATGATGAGCTTGCCCGTATTGCCGGCGGCTTCGAGCATACGTCGAAGACGGCGCAACAAATCTCCTACTGCCAATCCGTAGGAAAGGTACGTCACTGGACGACTCTCCTCTCTTTCAGCAAGGGCAACTACGGGAACTCTCCCTCCCGTGGACTTACGAGCGGTGCGAATCATGCGAACCATCTAAAACAAAAGAATTTAAAATTAGGTTAGATAAAATCTCAAACAAAAATCCTATTTTGAATGAAAGTTGGGGTAAGATGAAGAAAATAACTCTTTAAATAACACTCTTCAACCCACACCTTGGAAAATAGTTTTTAAGAAAATAGGGCCCTTAAATACGTCCATTTCTACCTAGGTCCACGTTCCTACGGGCAACCTTGGCTCTGATACCACCTCTGTCACACCCGGTTTTTCCGAAGAACAACCAAGTGAATATCACATGTATGCCAGGATCATTTTCTCATACATGCGATGACAAATAGTGAAGCATCATTTATTACAAGCCAGGTGTCGAATATAAGTAAGTCTTACATAGTAAATGTCTCGATGGACAATAATAAGTCCATCACAAGTAAATAAACTAGCAGCGGAATATTATTCTTTTTGGGCTCCATCACAGGCGTTGCCCGGGGTCTCCATGAACCTAGAAACCTTCTTCGGGTCCAAAGTCTTGGTCATTATACACCACCTCATTATCTTGACCTGAGCAGCAATATAAACCAACAAATATGCAAGGTTGAGTACCAATGGTACTCAGCAAGTGTGGGAAAATTATATCATGCATGGCTAGAACAAGGAGAGGTTGAACTCATGGTTAAAGCACTATGCAATTAATACCTATCACCTTAGCTTATTAAGCACCTATATCACTACACAGGTGAAATGGTCCCAATCTCTCATCCCATCATCACAATCCGATAACCATAACATTATTTCCAATGTTAAGCTCCCCGCTTAACTTCCAAAACCATCAATCCTCTAATCATGAATAAGTCCAGGCCGCTCTTAACCGTGAGCACGGCTGTCAAGACAGTTTTGACTCTGCAGAGTTTGTACCACTGTACCCACATGTAGTGATTTCATCCCCCGTTGCCGGGTGGACTAAAAGAACCTCCATTATGCCAGTGGCTACGATCCACATTCACACTTCCCAGGTGTGCAGCCAGGAGATCACTACGAAGCCTTTACAAAGGGATTCCCGACGAGCGTGGGCCCACTGAGGTTTCACCCCTAACAGCATACAAGAGGCTCCAACCCCGCTGCAGTGGCCCCCTCTTGAGCCTTGCGGTTCATATGGTAGTCCAGCTGACACCTACTCCCCGCACCATCCAACACACCCATACTACGCCGGGGATACACCTAATTAATTGGCCAAGCTGCCCCATCTCAGCATGTGGTTGGCACTGTAATGCCGGGTTACATGCTCCATGAACCGGTCCTTAGGATCCAGGCAAGTACTAAACACAAACCCAAGTCTCGTGCACCCAGCACACAACCAAAAACATCCAACTTGCCTTGATCCCTACCTCTACATAACTCACAATAGCTCATTCAAGAGTATGGTAAAATAAACTGATGATCTCATATCCCAAATACCCCATTCTAAGCATGGCTAAGCATATGCATGTAAATAAATGACATGGTAAAATAAATCCCAACCCAAGCTACATGGAAACAAGATAATGCAATTCTAGGGAAACTTCCTAGCATGGGTTTCATATTTCATTTGACAATGCAAATAATTCTATCTACACATCCTAGCATAGGATCAAAGTGGTCAAGGACACTTGCCTCCCTCTTGCTGCTCTTGAAATGGGTAGTCCTGATCTTGGAATGTGATAGCTTGCTCTTGAACAGGTTCTACTTCATACCATCACACATAGCAAAAGAAAAACAACAATCATAAGACATAGTTCACACTTCTACTTCATACAAACCACACATTCACATTTATGAAAGTTCTTTACCATTATATGTGTTGTGGATACTCTATGTGTGTTGATTTGTGCCTTGCATACACTTTTATTTATATGTGTATGATTCCTACTTTGGTGTTCATATTTATACTCACATACTATATATATATATATGTGTGTTTCAGTTTTTAAATAAATTTCTTATATTAAACTACCAAGTATGTATGAAAAGTATTTTTCTTCTCCATATGTGCCTTCATAATTTCTATCAACCCTAAACTGAACTCTTTGGATTTTAAAAACTCCATTTATCATTTACTAGTTGCTATAATTTCAGATTTATATTCCTATGCATAATTGTGTATTTTATTATGAAATTAGTAATACACATCATCTAAACAATATAGGTTCTGGTCCTAAATAATTTAATAACATATTTTGACCTTGGCCTCTGATGTAAACTATTTCATAATTATTTTCCCTATTTTTCTACAACTATTCTTTACATAAAAATGTGTCCCTATACTAATAATGTGAATAATAGATGAAACAGATTCATTTCAGCCCAAAAATATATTTTTATCTCACTCCAAAGTTTTCTAAGTACTGAGAAAGTTTTTAATTAATTTTGATAATTATGTTTGTCCCCCTTTTTAAATTTTTAAACACTAGTTACATATTCAATTTTCTAAATTAAATACTAAACAGGGCTAAAATAATGAATTCACCCCATTACAGGGTCTATAATATTATTTTCATAATTTCCAGGGGTCTAGCTACACTTATCAGAGGTGTTTTTCCTAATTTCTATTAAGTTCAGGGGCTAAAACTGATTTTTAAATGAATTTACATGATTTTCTGGTGTTCCAGGGGCTAGATCTGAAGTTTCCGGGGCTAGCTCTCAATTCCAGAGAACCCCAGGGGGTAGCACATAAGAATTCCAGTCTTTATAATGCGGGGCTGACGTGGACCGTCCGATTTTAAACCGACGGCTGAGATTATAACATCGAACCGGTACGCGGGGTTTTAAAGTCTACCGTGCGATTTAAAATAAACGGCGCACAAGCGGCCACGTCGCTCTGATCGAGCGCGGGCGACGCTGCCGGCGGCGCACGGCGGCGGGAAGCGGCGATCTCGCCGGAAACTTTCGGATCCTCGAGAATTCTGTATAAAACCGTGATCTTATGGCATAGATCGGTAGAGGGGAGGTCAGGGATCTCACCTCGGGGTTTTCTCGAGCTCGGGGGTCCTGGAAAGTGATCGGCGGCGAGGTCCGAGGCAAAACCACGGCGAAGCTCGTCGGCGCTGGATTTACACCGTAAGTCTTCGGGTTTTCTGCACCTGCAAAGTTCCCCGGAGGCGGTGGATCAAGACCAGCGAGTTAGATCAGAGTTTCCGAGCTTAGATCGGCCAGAATTCACCGGCGAAGTCTCGGTGCTCACCGGAGTGAAAATCGGCGATCGTGTGAGAAAAACTGATCGGATCGGGGGTTTTTATAGCCGGGGGAGGGCGGTGGGTCTGTTGTGATCGAGCTGGAGTCCTCTGGGACCAGAATTCGGCTGCGGGACGGACTTTCCCGATCGGTTGCGATTTCGCGCGCTCGGGATAAAAGTCCGGGGTCGCGGGGGGCTCGGGGTTAGGGATGACCGGTGGGTCCCACCCGTCGGTGAGGGCAGCGCGGCGCGCGCGGGGGCGTGCTGGCGCGGGAGTAGCTGGGCCGGCTGGCGGTTTCGGCCCACTGGCCAGTTTTTTCCCGTTTTCCTTTTTCTTTTTCCATTTCTTTTCTGTTTTGGGTATAATTTGAATTCCAGTTTGAATTTGAATTTTTGCAAAACATGCAACACGTCCAAAAATTTTTAATTTTCCCTCTGAACATGGTTTTGGGTTTTGAATCAAAATTTGGGGTGTTACATGCTATGAATGAGATTTATATTTTGAACAATGCTTTACGTGTGCATGAAGTTAAATATTGTTCAAATTGCAAACTAAAAGGAAAAACTTCATGTGAAAAGTGCTTTGATCTGTCCAATAAACTTGATGACATGCATAGGACACTAGATCGGTTTTCTAATGCAAATAAGAACCTAAACTTGCTGCTGAATTCTTCCAAGTCTTGTAATGATAAATCTGGTTTAGGTTTTAATTCTCATGCTCATGCTAAGGCACACCCACCTAAAGTTGTAAAGTCATTAGGAAGCGGTTTAATTCAAACAGCTCCTAGACAAAAAGAGGTGATTTTCAAATATGCAGGAGTACTGTCCCATTCGGGTTCTAATAAACGTGTTGCTTGCTCATCTAGACATGATAATAAGGTTATTTTTCATTGTACCTACTGTGGTAGAGATGGTCATGTCATGGATTTTTGTTATAGACTAGCTAAACACGATAAGAAACAAAGAATACTTGCTAGATCACATAACAACCAAGCAAAATCTGCTAGACCGAATGTTCGGAGCTTGCAACCTGCTGTAATGAGTCAAAAAGTTGCTCCCGGACCTACTGTTTTTTGTGCTACATATAACACATCTTCTAAGTCAGTAGTTGGGAACAAAAATTTTCGATGTTTGGCTCATAAACCTGCTGTACCTTCTCAGCTTTCGCGTGTTATTCCTGCTGGACGTCGTGTGACTCAGTACTGGATTCCTAAAAGTCTTTTAACTAACCCCAGTATTGAGTCATCGACGTATTGTGCTGCTGTGTAGGTTTCACGTTTGAGGAAGGAGAACATTTCGATTGTGGATTCAGGTTGCTCACGCCACATGACCGGTAACAAAGAATGGTTCTCCTCTCTCTCTTTTGTGTCACGTGTAGAAAATGTTACTTTTGCCGATAACTCTTCTACTCCCATAATTGCTAAAGGTTCGGTTAGAGTAAACAATCTCTACACTTTGAAAGATGTGGCACTTGCTAAAAATTTGAAATACAACTTGCTTTCGGTTTCATAATTGCTAGATGAAAATCTAGAGGTTAGCTTTGCTAAAAATTGCTGCAAGGTTGTAGATTCAAAAGGTGAGCTTTTGTTTAACATGTCTAGGTTTGGAAGAGTTTTTAAAGCTGATTTTGATTTGTCAACTTCTAAGCATCGGTGTCTAGTTGCTAATGATACAAAGGATCTATATTTTTGGCATCGTAGACTTGGTCACATAGGCTTTGATCATCTCACTCGTGTTAGTGCTCTCGATCGCATACGTGGGCTGCCGAAGCTTAAAAAGGACAATGATATTGTGTGCTATTCTTGTAGACATGCTAAGTTTGTTGCAGGTTCACATGCTCCTCTCACAATGACCATGACAGCTGAACCGGGACAACTTTTACATCTTGACACAGTAGGTCCGGCACGTGTTCAATCCTTCGGAGGTAAATGGTATGTGCTTGTGATTGTTGATGATTATTCCAGATATTCTTGGGTTTATTTTATGGCATCTAAGAATGATGCTTTTAGTCATTTTATAACTTTATTTCTTAGATTATCTATTGATCAACCAGGATCATTAAAAGCAATTAGAAGTGATAACGGAACTGAATTTAAAAACCAATCCTTTGATCACTTTTGTGCTGAAAATGGAATAGATCATCAATACTCTTCACCCTATGTACCACAACAAAATGATGTCGTAGAAAGAAAGAACAGGACCTTAGTTGAGATGGCTAGGACTATGCTTGATGAATATCAAACTCCTAGGAAATTTTGGGCTGATGCAATTGCAACCGCTTGTTATGTCTCAAATCGTGTTTTCTTGCGTGCTAAGCTTGGAAAAACCCCATATGAGCTCCGCTTTGGACATAGGCCTAGTGTTACACACTTTAGGGTTTTTGGTTGCAAAAGCTTTGTTAAGAAACATGGTAATCTTGATAAATTTGAAGATAGATCAGTTGATGGCATGTTTCTTGGTTATACATCTCATACTAGAGGCTACCGTGTGCTTTTACTTGACACTAACAAAATTGTGGAGACTTGCGAGGTTTCTTTTGATGAAGCTAGCCCAAGTACTAACTCCGATATTGCAGGTCCAGATCCATATCCGCAGGGGGAGAGTATTTTTATTGAAGAAGATGAAGAAGTGGTGCTGCTGCCCGAAAACTCGGAAGTAAATAACGATCAAGCTGCTGATTTTGCACCACAACCAGCACCAACAGTCACTACTGCTGGTTCGGACCTTCCTCAATCAACAAGCTCTCCTAATCAAAGGTCGGAACATGAAGAAGAAGGTGCTTGTGAAGTGTCTACTCCCCTCCGAGTACTCAAAAGTCATCCTCCACAACAAATCATTGGAAGCTTGCATGAACGAGTTACTCGGTCCAGGTTTTGCGATCCAAACTCTCATGCTCATTCTGCTTTTGTTGCTTCTTTTGAACCCAAGGATATATCACACGCACTCACTAATGAATCTTGGATTAATGCCATGCAAGAAGAGTTAGAAAATTTTGAAAGAAATAATGTTTGGAAACTTGTACCTCCACCTCAAGGTCACACATTAATTGGAACTAAATGGGTATTTAAAAATAATCAAAGTGAGGATGGGGTTGTGGTTAGGAATAAAGCTAGGTTGGTTGCTCAAGGTTTCACTCAAATTGAAGGTCTAGATTTTGATGAAACATTTGCTCCTGTTGCTAGATTAGAAGCTATAAGAATTTTATTTGCATTTGCTGCATCTAAAGGTTTCAAGTTATATCAAATGGATGTTAAAAGTGCTTTTCTTAATGGCTACATAGAGGAGGAGGTTTATGTTAAGCAGCCACCGGGTTTTGAAAATCCAAATTTTCCTAATCATGTTTACAAACTGTCCAAAGCCTTGTACGGTCTAAAACAAGCCCCTAGAGCATGGTATGATAGGTTAAAAACATTCTTACTTGAAAAGGGGTTTACCATGGGCAAGATTGATAAAACTCTTTTTGTGCTTAAGAATGGCAATGACTCATTAATCGTTCAAGTGTATGTGGATGATATTATCTTTGGTTGTGCTTCTCATGATCTCGTGTCCAAGTTTTCAGCTATGATGAGTTCAGAATTTGAGATGAGTATGATGGGAGAACTCACATACTTTTTGGGGCTGCAAATCAAGCAAATAAAGGAAGGAACTTTTGTGCATCAAACTAAGTATACAAAGGACCTTCTTAAGCGCTTCAACATGGACAAATGCAAGCCTCTTCGGACACCAATGGGAACAGCAACAACACTTGAACTTGACGAAGATGGTGACCCGGTCGATAAAAAAGAATACAGAAGTATGATTGGATCACTTTTGTATCTCACGGCGTCAAGACCGGACATACAATTCAGCGTATGTCTTTGTGCACGTTTTCAAGCTTCTCCACGTGCTTCACATCGCCAAGCCATCAAAAGGATTCTCAGGTACCTACATGGAACTCAAGAATTTGGCATTTTTCTTCCTTCTTCCTCAACCGTTTCTTTGAAAGCTTTTTCGGATGCTGATTTTGGGAGTTGTAGGATTGATAGGAAAAGTACTTCGGGTGCTTGTCATTTTCTTGGTAATTCACTTGTTGCTTGGTCCTCTAGAAAACAAAGTTCAGTTGCACAATCCACGGCCGAATCTGAATATGTAGCTGCGGCTAGCGCTTGCTCACAAATTCTTTGGATTGTTCAAACACTTAAGGACTATGGGGTTGATTTAGATAGTGTTCCACTGTTTTGTGATAACACTAGTGCAATTTGTATTGCTAAAAACCCCGTGAAACACTCTAGAACTAAGCACATTGACATTAGGTATCACTTTCTTCGTGATAATGTTGAAAAAGGAAACATTGTGCTTCACCATGTTGATACCGAACAACAATTGGCTGATATTTTTACAAAACCTTTGGATTTCACTCATTTTTGTTTCATTCGTAGTGAAATAGGGGTTATGCATCCTCATGGCTTAAATTGAGGGGGAGTTTTTGAAACTTTGAAAGTCTATGTGTGAATCTGAAACTAAAATAATATGAGCATAGTAGTTCATACATATATGACTTTGTGATTCCTTTTACAGGCTGAAAGTTCTTACTACATTACTCATGTTATACATTACTCATGTTATACATTTTGTAGTTTTTGCCATGACTACTAAATCTGGTCATGATCGAACTTTCTTGCTGTTTTGAACTTGTTGCGTGCTCACAAGTGCTTTTAATCATAAAAAATTAATCAAGTGATCAGCTCACATGTTGAGTTTTCAAATAAAAAATTGAGAAAAGATCAAGAGAATATGCATGCATCGCACTTCTTCTTTTGAGATTGCTTATCAATGCACTAAGATATGAACTTGGAAGGAACTGTGTATGACTAAAACCATGTCCTTAAGCTTCTGATTGTCAAATGACATAGGCTTGGCTTGGTTGGTTAGAATAAGGCTGATGCGGCATATAATCTATTGCAAATATCATATGATCAACTTTGTGCCTTAAATGATTATGAATAATAAAAATGCAGCAACAAGTGTCATATTTTCAGGTTTTGAAATAGTTGAGTAAGGGAGATCATGACTTGCTTAAACTGAAAAATATTTGATCTCTAGCATGGCTTACACTACTTTATGTATCTCATTGATGTGATAGTGTAAGTAACCTGATAGTATGGCTTGGATGAGCTTTGTTTTGTATGTATATGTTATAATATGCTCATAACATTTAAAAATTTCTCTTTTGAACCTTGCTGAATACATTGTCAAAGGGGGAGAAATATATATAAGGATAGATTTTTTTTACACTTTGCATATGTTATACACTTTCTTCCTTCTCTGATTTTAAAAATTGGGGAGAAATTAATAAAGGGGGGGAAATGAGTTTTCAAAGCTTTTCAAAACTTTTCATAAGCCAATGTTCGGATTTTAATTGGTGTTGCCAATGCATTCATCAAGGGGGAGATTGTGAGACCTATGTGTGCTGAATACATTGGCAATTAGGATAAAAGTTAGCATTAACATTCAAAGTTTTGAATATTGCCAAAACATTCTTCTGTGGCAACGTCCGACAAGTTCTTTGTTAGGTCCGCCAAGTGTTGGCAAGGTGCGACGCAAGGTCCGGAGAGCTCCTGCAAGGTCCGGAGAGCTTCTGTGAGGTCCGGAGCTTGTTTTTAGGGAGCTCCCGTGAAGTTCAACTCGTAGAACTGCAGCGTCTTGTTTTTGCTTTTAACTCGCAATGTTTCAATCTTGCTTTATGGGAAGGTTTGCTTAGTATTAATTTGCTAAGTTTTTGGTGTGTTTTGGTGGTTATGGCTGTTATCATTTAATATGGTTTGCAACATGCTTATGTGACGTGCTCATGTAAGGTGTTGTGGTTTTCGAACTAACGTGAGTCAAGTCGAGGACTTGTGCTCGGAAGAATTGGTTGTTTATTCATGTGCAGGTGTTGCTTGAGTTCAAGACATGGCTGGTGACGGGATCCTTGGACTAGTCTCAGGGAGGAGATGAGGTTCCAACAACCAAGTTCGGGAGGAGCTATGGTTGAGTTGATCGGGAGGTCGCGCAGCATGTTTGGATCAAGGGCAGTGCATATGAAGGTTGCGTGTACGTCGTTGGAAGGTGTTTGCACGTGTGCAAGGAGTGCATCGACGTGGAAACATTTTTCCAAGGCGTGATGAAGAGAAGTGGACGTAAAGAATTGGTCAGAAAGGTCCAACCGGCTGGATTGCGTACTCAGGCTGAGGCTGAGTAGGATATGGCTCAAATATGGAAGATTTGAGTTGGTTATGATAGGATTTCATGCTAGGCACGAAGTTGAGTTGTTTTAGGAATGTTTAGGACGTTCCTAAGGTGTTTGGAAGTCTCACGATTGCTTCTATCTGCGAATAGGAGAGTCCTGAGCAGTTATGGTAAGTTAGGATACGAGTCCAATTAGGAGTAGGAATACTAGATTTGATTGTTTAGCCTGAGGGCTGGCTATAAAAGCAAGGGAGGCCAGAGCTCTCGTGGGAAGAGAACTTTGGGCTGTTCCTCTTGTGTTTCTATTGAATAAAGTTCATAGTTTCGAGGAGCTTTTGTGCCTTGTTCGTCCGATTTGTTTTTCGTCAAGTCTTTTTCGCCGAGTTTCTGGACAGACCGACGTTGCTTAGGTGTTTCATTCATAACTCGAGTTTTACAGATCCGATTGACGTGATTCTTTTTGGGTTGTCTTCACAACTCAATTATCTATCATCTGTGAAATTTTCACGAGCTTCGGATCTGTAGTTTTTGAGATACACGAGTTTCTTTGCATCGTTGCAGATCTGTTTTATATCGGGTAGAACAGATTGATCTTCTTTTAATGTTTTGATCGTATCTCAAGTTTTACTTCGTGTTTTCAAGTGATTCTTGTTGCATTAGATCCGTGACTTGATTCTATACCTCTCTACTTGATTTGTCACAGTTGAACACGTTTGAAAACACTTGCACACACGGTTTCTTTAACCGATTGATTTTTTGCTGAGGGGTTTTTGTTGTTTCCGCTGCGAAAAGTTTTAATCTACCATTCACCCCCCTCTGGTAGCTTTTCACGTGCTCTTCGATTCTACAGCAATGAGCCTTTTTAAATCCTACCTTGTTGTAAGCTACATATCATATTTTCCCGCACTTGCTGAGTACGTCATGTACTCAAACTTGCATTATTACTTCATCATCAGCAATAGGAGAAGAGTACGTCGAAGACCATGTGGAGTACTAGGCGTGTGATCTACCATCAACTTGCCTGTGGAGTAGGAGATGGAGCCGCTGCCGCTGTTTAGTTTGCTTCCGCTATCATTTAGAAGACTTCCGCTGCTAGAATAAATTAGAGACTTGTGAATGAGACCCTGAGTCTTTGTAACAAAGTACTTAAACCCATTTATTCGTGGTTTTATTCTGAATTCAGTTTGTGGATTACATGTGTATGTGTGATGAACATCCTGGGCATACATATGCATCAGCTCGGTTCCGAGGTTTTCTCGGAACAGGGGCGTCACAGATTGGTAACAGAGCTGCCACGTTGACCGTATGACGCAGGCCTAGTCACAGATTAGCATTAAATCCACATTGGCCATAGGGTGTAAGCCTAGGTAGAAGTCACAGATTGATCACAGATTGGTATCACTCCAAACCACATAGGACCCCCATTGAATCAGCTTGAATAGGATTGGTGTGAACTTTGTGATGATTGTTTGTGCTTGTGTGCTTAGTGTGAGTTGTGGGACGTTTCAGCGTTGTCCATATCCACACATAGTAGAGAGATGTGAGATGCTTCGGCATGTGTTCACATCCTCGTATAGGATGATATATAGTCCATCCACCTTGATGCATATAGTTGGGGAGAATCAATCTAAAATCCTAACTTCTATTCTTCCCAACTCTCACTCACAGATGGTGAGAGAAAACGCTGGCCGTCAAAGGAGGAACATCCGTGGCAACCAGGAACCACAAGAGGGAGACCACGTTGAAGTTCCTCAAAATGACAACCCCGGGGCTGGTGAAAACAACTTGCAACGGTTGATGGCTATGCAGAACCAGCTCATGCAAACCATGATCCAAACTTTGGGTCAGCTGCAAGCCAACAACAACAACAACCCCGTTCCTGCACCACCGCCACCACCACCGCCACCACCGCCGGCTCACAACCGATTGGGAGAGTTCATGAGGACTCGACCACCCACTTTTGCACAAGCTAATGATCCCATGGAGGCCTATGATTGGTTAAAGTACATGGAGAAGAAGCTTGCCATAGTTCAGTGCAATGATCGAGAGAAAGTTCTCTTCGCATCGCATCAAGTCATGGGAGCAGCCGCTGACTGGTGGGATGCTCTTTGCAATGCTCACGTCGACCAGGAGACTATTATTTGGACTGAGTTCAAGGAGAGTTTCCGCTCTCATTACGTCCCTGTCCGAGTCATGATGCTAAAACGGAAGGAGTTTAAAAGACTCCGCCAAGGCAAGAAGAGCGTGAATGAGTACCTCAACATGTTCACGCAGCTGTCAAGGTATGCCCCCGAGGATGTCAACTCGGACCAAAGGAAGCAGTACTTGTTCATGAGAGGGTTGCACAATGAGATCCATGTTCAGCTTCTCAACAATGACTATGCAAACTTCCAGAAGCTAGTTGACAAAGCTATAGTGGTTAAAAGCAATATCCGAGAGATCGAGCAAGAGGGCAAAAGAAAGATGCCATACCAGCCACAAGGGAGCAATGTACATCCCCGTTTTATGCCCCCAGCTGCACCGCAGTATGGCTCGTCCGCTTCTACTTTTCGCCCTGATCAACCACCGCAGCAACGTCCTGTCATGCAAGCACCCCGTATACCTATGCCTCCTGCACCCCGTGCAAACATGGGTGCTTATACTCAAAACCACCCTCATCCCAACGTCCCTGCTGTCTTGGGCAACAAGGCATGCTTTGCATGCGGAGAAACCGGACACTTTGCAAGTCAGTGCCCGAGGAAAGGTCCTGGACAGCCAAGCAACGCGCCCAAGCAGAACCCACGGCCGAACGGAGGAGCTACGCAAGGGAACCATGGACAGCAGAACTACGCTCGTGGCAACGTGAATCATGTCTCTGCTGAGGAAGCGCAACAGGCTGAGGACGTCGTGATTGCTATGTTCCTTGCCAACTCCAACCCAGCAACCATTTTATTTGATTCCGGAGCATCGCATTCATTCATATCATCCAAGTATGTTGCCAAGTATAATCTACCCATATCACACTTGAAATATACTATGTTGGTTAATTCTCCCGGTGGAGAGATGAGGACTAATATAGTATGTCCGAAAGTATACCTTAAAATAAGGGGGTAGACTTACTTGCCAACCTCATTGTCTTGGATTCCCAAGGGCTTGACATAATACTCGGAATGGATTGGTTAAGCAAGCAGAACGGAATGATCCAATGTGCTAAGAGGAGCGTGCAGTTGACAAACGAGCACGGTACTCGTATTGAGTTCGAGTCAGCCCAACCGGCAACCGGGAAGGCAACATTGAACCACGTCGAAGGAGCAACATTGGAAAGCATTCCGGTGCCTCAAGAATTTTCGGACGTGTTCCCGGAAGAACTCCCAGGTATACGACTTGACCGGGACATTGAGTTTTCCATTGATTTGGTACCCATAACTGCACTTATAGCAAAGAGACCATATAGGATGCCCGTTAATGAACTAGTGGAACTCAAAAAGCAAATTCAGGAGCAGCTAGAAAAGGGTTTCATATGCCCAAATGTGACACCCTCATCTTTGGTTTCTGCATGTATTCATGTCTCATGTAGAGAAAACATTTTAAAAAGAAGTGAGAATAAAGAAAATATCAAAAAGATAGCCAAAAAGAGCCGAATCCAGTTCACAGAGAGCGCCGAAGGCAAATTCCGCGGCTCGGTTGCCACGTGGCGTGATCGGAGCTCATCCCTGCAAAGTGGGGAGAGGTCCGCAGCTAAACTGGCTACGTGGCAGGCTCGGGTCTCATCTCCGTAAAAGGGGGAGAGGTCTGACCCTGTTAGGACACGTGTTGCCCCCGGAGCTAGCCTCTGCGGAAGAAGCAAAGGCATTTCTGCAGGACACATGTCACCTTTGGAGCTAGTCACCATGGAAATAAGAGGACCAGTCGCGTGAGATACGTGTCGATCTCGGAGCTCACCTCCGAGAGGTCCGGTTCTATTGAACACATGTTTTCACCGGAGCTTATCTCCGAGACGTCTGTCACTGTTGGACACGTGTTAACCTCGGAGCTCGTCCCTGAGAATAAAGGAAGTCTGGTGCTGGAGCCACCTCCGGAGAGAAGGAAGGTCCGGCACTGACACGTGGCGCTCGCAGAGCCACCTCCGAATAAAGAGGAGGTCCCCGACCACCAGGATACGTTGCGCACGCGGAGCCAACCTTCAAAGGAGAGGGAGGTCTTGCTCGCTTGACACACGACACAACCGAAGCTCGTCTCTGCGGAAAGGGAGAGACCAGGCCCCGGTGGACACGTGGAGCTTCCGGAGCTCATCATCGAGGAGGTAACGAGTTCTGGAACGGTTTTTGGATTCTGTATGTGTAGAGATACCGGTATGGAGAAGAAACTGACCCGAATTACACAATATTACCGCACCAAATCAACTAAAGATAAGTTGTTAAGATTCAACGACAATTTGAATAGGACTCTTATTCGAAGTCAAATCAGATTAGGACTCTTCTCTTCCCAATCATAAATAGAACCCAGAACCTCTGGCCGAAACCACGAACTTCTTTTCCTACTCCTAAGCCGACGACTTAGAGCCCTAGCCCCAACTCGCCGAGTAAGCCATCGACGGAGTTCAGCGAGGAAGATCGCCGAAAGAGAGCCCAACGATCTGAGAAGGACCCAAGATCGAGAAGAACATAAGGTAGGTCTCCAATACCACCTTACGACATCGTTGTGCTTTCTTTGCATCTGTTCTTTGATTACTTTCGAACGGAAGCTTTCTCGTGGACAGATCACTTGTTGATCGGGTTGATCTAAAGACAAGGTCATCGCCACGTCCACATCTGATCCGAACACCCCTGTTCATCATAAAGCCATGCAAGAATACGTACAAACCGACCTAATAAAGCTGATCATAGGATAGCATGCATATGCATCATCGCATCTAGTTAAAGTTTGTGCATGATATTGATTGTTGTGAATCTTGTATGTGCGCGATCCTTTATAGCAGGACAAGCTCAGGGAGCTGTTTACGACGAGCTGCAACAACAAGGTTTCGAGATCCAAGAACAACCAGAACCGCAAGAACAAGGCAAGTGCTCCTTGACCATATTAATCCTATGTTTTGGAAAAAACTGTTTTGTTTTGCGAAAAGGTGTGTGTGCTGAGTCAAACATGATGGGAAACCCTTTTATAGGAGTTTACTAGCTTTGGTTAAACCACCCTTGTCGCCAGGGAAGTTTATTGAGTCGGGTATGGTTTTTATTTTATGCTTCGCTGAGTCCATGGGATTGGGAAGTGAGATAGATGTGTCTAGCTAACTGCACTTGTAATGATAATGAGAAATTGATGTTGTTAATGAACATGGATCGGAGGGAGATCTAGGCAAGCCTGGGTTTGTGAATGAGGTAGAAAGAGATGGTGGTTTACTTGTCGTAGATCTAAGGACCGGTTCATGTGTGTACATGCTAGGATAACAGTGCCACCACAAGGCCAAGTATGGGTGCGGCTTAGCTGAGTAATTAGGTAAGTTGCTAGATTGTTATGGATTGTGGAAGGCGCGGGGAATGGGAGTCGAGTGAGGACTGCCCTAGGAACTACATGGCACACGAGGGGGCCCGTGGGTGGGAGAATTGGAGATTCTAGCCTGCCGGTGAAACCATAGTGAGTCCATACATCTAGTAGCCCCATTGTAAAGGCTATTTTGTGATCTCTTGGCCATACACCGACGGTTGTGTACTGGTATAATGGAGGTTCTGCAGTCGCCGACGGGTGACGAAATCACAAACTTGTGGATAAAGAGGTACAAACTCTGCAGAGTTCTCAAAACTATCATGATAGCCGAGCTTACGGTCACGAGCGCCTGGCCAACTGCCATGATTAGTTGGGATGGTTATTGGATATGGTTACTGGTTATGGTTTTGGATGGTTTGGTTTTGGTTTGGTTTTCGGGACTGTTGAGTCTGGGTGATAAAATGGGTTGCATGACTATTGAGTCATGGCAACAAGATTGGTCTCGGTGAGATGAAGTTATTTATGAGATGAGATGGTAGCGAATACGAGATGGTATTCGTGAGATGGTAGCGAATACGAGGAGGTATTCGTGAGCAAGAATGAGGTTGATTGGTTGTGACATGGAAGGTAATGAGCATAATGGAGGTATGATTGGTATTTTAATGTAAGTTCGGATTACATTCACTTAAAGATGAGTTACTGTTTTATCATGGTTTTGATAAATAACTTTTCTTTCTGCAATTAGCCTTTTTATACCTACCTTGTTATGAGCTACATATCATATTTTCCCGCACTTACTGAGTACATCATTGTACTCAAACTTGCATTATTTCATCATCAGCAGCAGGAGAAGATTATTATGAAGATCAAGTGGAGCATTAGGCGTGTGATCTGTTCTCAACCTTGCCTGTGGGAATGGAGTAGAGATGGAGCCATTGCTGCCTAGAATTGCTTCCGCATTAGTTAAATTGCTTCGGCATTAGAATAAAGACTTCCGCTGCATAGAAATAAAGACTTCCGCTGTGAGCATGAGTCCAAGACTCATGAGACATTGTAATAGACTCTGTTATTCGTGGTTATATATATTCTGAATTCAGTTTGTGGAACATATGTGTATGTGTGATGAACATCCTGGGCACACATATGCATTAGTTCTCGGTTCCGTGGTTTTCCACAGAATTGAGGGCGTCACAGATTGGTATCAGAGCCACGGTTGATAGTGGGTTTAACGCCTAAATAGGAAACACAGATTGGTATCAAAAGCCACGGATAGGGGTAGATTACACACCTAGATACAATCACAGATTGGTATCGGGCACAGATTGGTAGCTAAGCCACGCTGACCATAGGGAGCACCCTAGGATGCTTAGATTGGCCTTGAAACTACCTTGACATAGGAAACCATCCTTGAATAGGAGTTATGTGAGCCCTTGTAATGATTGTTATGAAATGTGTGCTTAGTGTGAGTTGTGGGACGTCTCAAAACGTTGTCCATATCCACAAACAAGTAGAAAGAGGTGTGAGATGCTTCGGCATTTGATAACACCCACATATGGGCTAATATATATATAGTCCAACCCACCTTGATGCATATGGTTGAGGAGATCTACCTAACCTTCTAACCTTCTATTCTATTTCGTTCTATCCTACAGATGGTGAGAGGAAACGCCGGCCAAAGGAACATCCGTGACAACCAAGAGGATGATCACGATGAAGTTCCTGTTAACCCCGGAGCTGGTGAGAACAACCTGGAACGGTTGATGGCCATGCAAAACCAACTTATGCAAACTATGATCCAAACTTTGGGTCAGTTGCAGGCCAATAACAACAACAACCCCGTTCCGGCAACACCGCCACCCCCACCGCCGGCTCATAACTGACTGGGTGAGTTCATGAGGACTCGACCACCCACCTTTGCTCAAGCTAACAACCCCATGGAGGCCGACGACTGATTGAAATCCATGGAAAAGAAGCTTGCTATAGTGCAGTGCAATGACCGAGAGAAGGTTCTCTTTGCGTCGCACCAACTTATGGGAGCTGCCGCAGACTGGTGGGATGCCCTAAGTAACGCTCATGTCGACCCGGAGACGATCACTTGGACTGAGTTCAAGGAGAGTTTCCGCTCTCATTACATCCCTGTTGGTGTATTGATGCTCAAGAGACAGGAGTTTGAAGGTCTCTGCCAATGGCAGAGAAGTGTGAACGAGTATCTCAACAAGTTCACACAACTGTCCAGGTATGCCCCCGAAGACGTCAAATCAGACCAGAGGAAGCAGTACCTGTTCATTAGAGGGTTGAACAATGAGATCCAGGTTCAGGTCCTCAACAATGACTACGCAAGTTTCCAGAAGCTGGTTGACAAGGCTATAGTGGTTGAAAGCAAGATCTGAGAGATCGAGCCCGAGAACAAAAGGAAGATGCCATACCAGCCCCAAGGGAGCAACATACGACCTCGGTACATGCCCCCAGCTGCACCACAGTATGGATCGACCGCTCCGGCATATCGCCCGAGTCAGTCACCCATTGCACCAGCACCTCGCGTACCCATACCTCCTGCGACCCGACCAAAAAATGGCGCTCCTGTTCAAAAAACCCCGCCCCAATGTACCTGCTGCCGTAGGCAACAGGGCTTTGCATGAAGGGAAATAGGACACTTCGCAAACCAGTGCCCAAGGAGAGGCCATGGACAGCAAGGCAGCGTGCCCAAACAGAACCCGCAACCAAACAGAGGGAACAATCAAGGAAACTGTGGACAGCAGAACTAGGCTCATGGCAACGTGAACCATGTCTCTGCTGAGGAAGCACAACAGGCTGAGGATGTCGTAATTGGTATGTTCCTTGCCAACTCCAACCCAGCCACCATCTTATTTGATTCTGGAGCATCATATTCCTTCATATCATCCAAGTTTGTTGCCAAGCATAATCTACCCATATCACACCTAAAATGTGCTATGTTAGTTAATTCTCCCGGACGAGAGATGAGGACTAATATAGTATGTCCGAAAGTAAGCCTTAAAATAAGGGGGGTAGACTTCCTTGCCAACCTCATTGTCTTGGATTCCCAAGGGCTTGACATAATACTCGGGATGGATTGGTTAAGCAAGCACAACGGGGTAATCCAATGTGCTGAAAGAAGCGTGCAGTTGACAAAATAGCACGGTATTCGTGTCGAGTTTGAGTCAGCCCAACAAACCACTGAGAAGGAAATCTTGAACCACGTCAAAGGAGCAACATTGGACAGCATTCCAGTGGTTCAGGAATTCTCGGACGTGTTCCCGGAAGAGCTTCCAGGTATGCCACCTGATCGGGACATTGAGTTTGCCATTGATTTGGTACCCGGAACTGCACCCATAGCAAAGAGACCCTATAGGATGCCCGTCAATGAACTAGTAGAACTCAAGAAGCAAATTCAAGAGCAGATGGAGAAGGGTTTTATACGTCCAAGCTCGTCACCATGGGGAGCTCCTGTGTTCTTCGTAGACAAGAAGGATGGAACCCAAAGGATGTGCGTGGACCATAGGTCTCTCAATGAGGTAACAATCAAGAACAAATACCCTCTGCCCGTATAGAGGACCTATTCGACTAAATGAAAGGAGCCCGAGTGTTCTCCAAGATTGATCTTCGGTCGGGATACTTCCATCTGAAGATTAAGCCCTCCAATATACCCAAGACAGCCTTTCGAACACGGTATGGTTCGTATGAATATACCGTCATGTCTTTTGGGTTAACAAATGCACCCGCATACTTCATGTACCTCATGAACAAGGTTTTCATGGAGTACTTGGATAAATTCGTCTTGGTTTTCATCAACGACATTATGGTGTATTCAAAAAGTGAGGAGGAGCATGAAGAACATTTGAAATTCACCTTGCAGAAAATGCGTGAGCATCAGTTGTATGCCAAGCTTAACAAGTGTCAATTTTGGCTAAAGGAAATATCGTTCCTAGGCCACATTATCTCTGAATAAGGGGTATCGGTTGATCCCGAAAAAGTGAGAGATGTCCTGAAGTGGTACCAACTGCAAAACATGAGGGATATTCGTAGTTTTCTTGGGATGGCTGGATACTATTGAAGATTCATCAAATACTTCTCTAAGATAGAACAGCCTATGACGGAGTTGCTAACGAAGGGAAAAGCCTTTCGATGGACACCAGCATGCCAAGAAAGTTTTGAGAAACTCAAAAAAAAGGCTAACCACAGCGCCGGTTTTGGTATTGCCAGATGTAAGCAAGAGCTTTGACATATATTGTGACGCATCCAGACAGGGGCTCGGATGTGTGCTCATGCAAGGAGGACAAGTGGTAGCCTATGCCTCATGACAATTAAAGAAGCACAAGCTTAATTACCCTACACATGACTTGGAGCTAGCAGCAGTAGTGCATGCACTGAAGATTTGGAGACATTACATCCTTGGTCATCGATGTGAGATCTATACGGATCATAAAAGCCTCAAGTACATATTTACACAAACGGACTTGAATTTGAGGCAGCGTCGATGGTTGGAACTCATCAAGGATTACGATGTTGGAATCAACTATCACCCTGGGAAGGCCAATGTAGTAGCTGATGCGTTGAGCCGGAAGGGAGCATGTCACCAACTCACGGTTCGGGAGCTACCACCCGAACTACGTAAGGAGTTCGAACGGTTACACCTCAGATTCTTGAACAACATGGAAATGATGGAGATCCACCCTTCATTGGAGCAAGAGATAAGAGATGGCCAAGCAACGGATGAGGAGATCAAGGAGATCAAAGAAAGGATCCGACAAGGAATAGAGAAGGATTTCAAAGAAGATGAGAAGGGTACGCTTTGGCTAGGAAAAAGGATTTGCGTGCCTAACGTTAAGCACCTCCGCGACATGATATTGAAAGAGGCACATGATTCACCCTATTCCATACATCCCAGGAGTACGAAAATGTACAAGGACTTGAAGACTTGTTATTGGTGGGATGGTATGAAAAGGGATATAGCCGAATGCGTTGCCCTATGCGACACATGCCAACGGGTGAAGGCTGTGAGGACCCCGCCGTCCCGATTACTCACGGGGACGGAGCACCTCGCCCGGGAATCGCATTGGGTGGTGCCGTGCGATGCGGCACCCAACAGCACACATAATAAAGCATCATATTACATAAAACAAGCGGAAGCTTACAAAGTTTTGACCTTACAAATACCTCTCAAAATAAACTACAGCGGAAGACTATTACAACTCACGTCTCATACCTATGCTAAGCAACAGAGAAGGTGTCCAGCCCGCGGACCCTTCTCACTAGCAACACTGTCATGATAGCAGCGGCAGGGGTTGCCCTGAGTTCACCACTCGGGGAGTTCCGAGTCTCATCGGGCACCCGTACATATCAGCCTACAGTTATTACCTTCAAAACAACTTATGCAGTATCTGTGAGCACGAAGCTCAGCAAGACTGACCCGTCACCCTAGTCATGAAACTCTACATGATGAAAATAGAGGGCTAATTATAGAAGTTTGCACAAACGATGAACTTGAGCTAAAGAAGAGTCCTTACTTCAAGTTTTAAGCAACTTTTATAGCCCCCGTGCAACTTACATCGAGACTCCACAATCAAACAAGAAACGCTTCATCTCGATGTCACTTGTCCGAGGTGAAAGTAACTTTAGTGAGCTATCCTAGACTCAAACTGACATTGCGCCGTCAACGTCGAGACTCCACAATCAAACAAGAAACGCTTTGCCTCGACGCTTCTAGCCCAAGGTGGAAATTAAATTTAGTGAAGTGTTGATCGTTCCTCATCTCCATTATGAGGATTACCCACGAAGCATATTAAATATTTCCCGGTTTATTACTACGTCACGACTCAGTGTACAAGTATGCTCACTACCGCGAGCGACGGTGATTGCAATCAAAAACACCCGGCTGACACGACATGTACGCCCGTACTCGACGTTGCACACAGCAACCGTCACTGACGCCGTACGTGGCCACCTTTCACACGACACCCAAATGTCGAACCGGTCCCACAGACTGGGATTAAGTCTCTCTACGGCAAACCGTCGTAGAGCCGACTTCTCTATCCTTTCAGCATCAGCATCAGACGGTGAGGTATGCCTCGACAACCCAGGTTAACATGTTACATCGGTTTCCTGGGTCCCATATTGCCAGTATGCATCCGGTACACATCTCAAACTTGTCCAGCAGGGCCGCACACGAGAACGGGCCTTAATCGACTCAGACATAGACTAGGATCACAGGACCACGTCCTTGACCTTCCATCCACTGCCCCGTCTCCATTCCCAACTATGAGGATCAATTCCCAACTCTTCCGATTGATCCCCCTTAACCCCGTTTCACGAGTAGGAATCTGCCCACTCGAGTTATGCCTCTTTTAATCCACTTTTGTTGAGATCAGCAGTTATATTTAATTGATAACATATCCTACATTAAACTCCTGGGTTTTCTGGGTCATGCATTTGGAGTTTCATACCATCTAGACGTAATGCAATAAATAAAATGCTAGACGTATGAAGTGAATACAAATAAAAACTTGTAAATTTGATGCAACCCGGGGCTTGCCTTTGTTTTGCAGGTGACTTATATATATATGCAGTTAGTGAAGATCACTTGGTGCTTGATCAACCTCTTTCCTCCTTGCTTGATTTCTACTCCGATGATTTCAACTCCTCCACGTAGATACTACACGTGAAGAATATGCATATTGTTTAATTGTAAAGACTTTGCTACAAGTACTAATAACAAGTTTTCAAAAACTGGAACTCTGTTTAAGAATTTAAAATGACACTGGTGCTAGTGGTTTAGGTTTGGATCTAAACACATGATTAAATGCTAAATGGTTTTCCCCCTCTTCTATATTGATCACCTAAAGAGGTTAAAAACACAGGGGTGATCCAGGGCTCCAATGGAGCTGAGAATTTTCATGTGAGTTCCTTGTCACAAGAAAGTCCTCTGGACCAAAAATTAGCACTTTTCATTGAGTGGTTTGTTCACAATAATTTTCTAAGCAATTAAGAAAAGAAGAATTAATTCTGAGATCCCACCCACGTTCATGCAAAAATTAGTGAACCACAATTTCAATTATAGCTCATAGAGTTTGCATGATTTTTCCTAACATTTTTGGAGCCAAGATCTGCCCAGAACTGAATTTCCAAGTTTTGGAAATTCTCTGAAAATGTTTCTGTATTATTTGAATACATCATCTTCAAATCTAAATTTCCCTGATCATATCAACTCAAATTGAGCTGAAACGTTTATAGGGGTTCACTAATACCCTAAGGATTATTCTGGCAAAATTTGAGGATTTTTGGATTAACCAAACTCCCTCTAAATTCTTTTGCTAACAAGCTTTAAAGAATTTTACAGAATTAAATAAAGGGTTTCATACAAATTGGGTTTCATATTTGGATAGAACTCTATCAGAGGAATCCAACAAAATTTGTTTCACAATTTTTGGATTCTCCTACCCAAAGTTGTAGCTATTCAAAGTTTGAACTGAAAACTGAAATTCTCCAAAATGTTCCAATGCTGGCAGTGGGTCCAGGGGACAGGTGTCACGCGTCGGGGCAAGCCACACGGGGCTACTGAGTATTTCCGCGCCGCCACACGCGATCCCCGCGCCACAGCCGATCAGAACTTCGACTCCCGGTCGCTGACAGGCGGGACCCGCCGGGTCGTCTTCTACCTCCGGCCACCCGCGCCCGCGCGCCGCCGGGCTCGCCGGAGTTCGACGGATTCCGGCCTCCCGGCCATCCACCGAGCTCTCCCTCGCCGCTAGGGCCTAATTTCCCGTGCTGAACACGATGGAACCCTCTTCCCTGGTCGGCGATGGCTCTAACCTAGCTGGCCACGGCGCGGCGGCTCTGGACCAGTTCGGCAACGTCGCCCGGTCATCCTAGCTTGCCCAGACCTCGGTGGAACAGCGCTACAGCACCAGTGGACGCCAGGGAGGATCGTCCGGGTGGTGAAGCAGCCTGCAAATGGCCCTAACCTAGCTCTCATCGGGAGCCCTAACCGCCCCACCATAACCGCTGTGGAAAAAGTGTGAAATACGTCGTGCACAATGGTTTTCAGGCATTGGTCGCAAAAGGGGAAATGATCGCCGGCTATCCCAGCTCGTGTGTGCAGGATTTGACAAGCTACAGAGGATTGGAGAGCGAGAATTTTGGCGGCGATTACCGGATGCTCTGTTGGAGGTTGCCGGGACAAAATCTCCGAATTGGCCGCCGATCCTCCACGGTTTGATCCAGGCATTGGAGGAGAGCAGCAGCACGATGGCGCCTCCCGTGGCCGGGCTTGCTCGGACGTGACAACCCTTGTGGAAGGCTGCCCGTGTGCGCCCGATCGTCGGCTGTCTGTGGTTCGCCGCGGTTGAGGCGTTTAACGCTCGAAACCTAACACGGATGGCTAGCTCTCGCGCTCAGAAGGTGCGGAACGGTGGCACAGCGTCGTTGTGCAGCTCGGGGAGGCGCTGTGGCGCGGTTTAGCCGGCTCCCGATGGCTTCCCAGAGGAGCGGCGAGCTCGGTTTTGTTTTCGGGAGAACGCGCGTGTGAGGAGAAGAAACACCCGTGGTCACCTTGTCTATGCGGGATGAATCACGTGGAGGGGCGCCGCCGACTCCCGTGCTGCCAGCGGCCCGGGCGAAGAGCAGGAGGTAAAGCCTCGGTCGACGGGGGCAGTCGCTCGGTGTCGCCCGTGGGTGAAACCCCGGTGGAGTGAGGAACAGAGAGAAAACTTAAGTGTTAAGTATACTCTTTCCTATGACATGTCGGCCCCACAATTCAGTACCTCTTTTCCTCAAAATATCTCCAAAGTTGACAATTATCCAACCCATTTGTTTGAAAATTGGAAACTGAGCTCATTTGACAAGTTTGGACAAATTCCATGCAAATTCAAATGTTCATTTGAATTCTTTGCACATTTGACTCCCTTTAGAAAAATGGGCAGCAAATCTTTTCAAAAATAAATGAAACTCTG
Organism: Neostapfia colusana; assembly: GCA_030760725.1. NCBI lineage: Eukaryota > Viridiplantae > Streptophyta > Magnoliopsida > Poales > Poaceae > Neostapfia > Neostapfia colusana. The sequence goes on along the minus strand of JASWHV010000005.1, from coordinate 27,909,460 downwards.
CCTCCCCACTAATTTGGACCTAAGGAATCCAAATATGCCACTTGATTCTTGTGTTAGCTGCTGCAAACAATAGTTTGGACACAAACAGTTTTGAATTTCCATTGTGTCTTCCCCTCACTTGAAGTTTGAATCTACATTTAGTTCACCACTGATTTTTAAACCCTTCCATTGCACTTGAGCTCTTCATTTCTGTGGTTTTAATCCACATTAGGTCCATCCATGCAATAGCCCTAAGTTTGTTTAGAAGAATCTCACCTATGATATCATATGTGGGAAAAAGTTTCAACTAAGCCCCTTTTTCATACACATGACTCCAACATTTGTGCAAACTCATGTTTCTTTGTATTCACATTTTTGGACCTTTACAATCCTCCCCCCTTAAAAGAATCTCGTCCCGAGATTACAAAAGCAAGATGAGACGGAAAGTAATTACAACAACTACGACAGAAGTTCTGGATAGTTCTTGTGGAGGTAATCTTCACTCTCCCAAGTCGCTTCTTCCGGTGTGTGATTACTCCACAGGACTTTGTAAAATTTCAAAGCCCGATTTCGAGTGATCCGGCTCTTCTCGTCGATAATCTTGATGGGCTTCTCGGTGTAGGTGAGGTCCGGTTGCAATATCTCCATGTCTTCCAAAAGGATGTCCGTCGGCTTCTTCAAACACTTTCTCAAGTGCGAGACATGGAAGATGTCGTGGATACCCGATAAGGATGGCGGCAGCTCCAAACGGTAGGCTACCGGTCCACACCATTCTGTAATAAGGAATGGACCCACAAAGCGAGGAGCTAGCTTTCCCTTGACCCCGAATCGATGAATTCCCTTCATCGGGGATACTCGGAGATAGACGTGATCTCCGACTTCAAAACACAAGGGTCGGCGTCGCTGGTCCGCATAGCTTTTCTGGCGAGATTGAGCGGCCCTGAGGTTCTCTTGAATCAGCTGGACCCGCTCTTCAGCATCTTTTACAAGATCAATGCCTAAAATCACCCTCTCGCCCGATTCGCACCAATTGAGTGGTGTGCGGCACTTCCTGCCATAAAGTGCTTCGTATGGTGCCATTTTAATACTGGATTGGTAACCATTGTTGTAGGAGAATCGCATTCTGCTAATGGCAAATGGTTATCCCAGTTCTTTCCATGATCTATGGCACATGCCCTCAGCATATCTTCCAAAATCTGGTTCACCCTCTCCGTTTGACCGTCCGTCTGAGGGTGGTATGCTGAGCTTCTGATTAACTTTGTTCCCAGAGATTCATGTAGTTGCTCCCAGAAACGAGCAACAAATATTGAACCTCGGTCTGATATGATGGTCTTGGGAACTCCATGCAAGCATACAATTCTAGAGAGATACAGCTCTGCATATTGTTTAGTATGGAATCCCGTATTCACTGGGATTAAGTGGGCTGATTTGGTTAAGAGATCAACAATCACCCAAATGGAGTCATGCTTTCTGGATGTGAGAGGTAGTCCAACAATAAAATCCATGCTGATGTCCTCCCACTTCCATGCCGGAATACTTAATGGTTGTAGTATTCCTGCTTTCTTGATGTGATCAGCTTTGACTCGCCGACATGTATCACACTCGGATACATATTTGGCAATTTCTCGCTTCATCCGAGTCCACCAAAATTTTGTTTTCAGAGCTTGATACATCTTATTGCTCCCTGGATGTATCGAGTACTTGGAAATATGAGCTTCATCCAAGATCTTCTTTCTTAGCTTCAGATTCCGGGGTACCACGATACGGTCGTTAAACCATAACACACCTTGATCATCTTCCCGGAAACATTTCATCTTATCCTCTTTAATCCTTGCTCGTATATTCCGCATCCCCCTATCTCTCTTCTGGGCTTGTACAATCTCCTCTCTAATGGTAGGCACCAGAGCCAGATTATACAACGCACCATACGGAATCACCCGCAAGCTTGGTTCTTCATCCTCATCCGGAACAACTGACACGTTATTAACGTGGGATTTACGACTGAGTGCATCAGCAACCACGTTAGCTTTGCCCGGATGGTAATGGATCTCGAGCTCATAGTCTTTAATTAATTCCATCCATCTCCGCTGCCTCATATTAATATCCTTCTGAGTGAATATATATTTGAGGCTCTTATGGTCGGTGTAGAGGTGCACTAAATTCCAGAGTAAGTAGTGCCTCACATCTTCAACGCAAGCACCACCGCAGCGAGTTCTAGGTCATGAGTGGGGTAGTGCTGCTCGTGGTTGCGGAGTTGACGAGACCCATACGCGATCACGCGTCTGTCTTGCATTAAGACGCAGCCAAGTCCAATGCCTGAGGCATCAGAATAAACATCAAATGGCTTTGTTGTATCCGGTTGGGCTAACACCGGTGCCGTTGTGAGATGTTTCTTCAAAGTTTGAAATGCCTCTTCGCAGGCCTCTCTCCACACATACTTGCTGTTCTTCTTTAATAACTCTGTCATTGGTTTAGCCACCTTCGAGAAGCTGGGAATAAATCTCCGGTAATAACCCGCTAGTCCTAGAAAACTGCAGATTTGATGAACCGATGTTGGAGACTCCCACTTCAAAACTTGCTCAATTTTTGTTGGATCCACGGCCACACCCTCTGCTGAAATAATGTGGCCTAAGAATGGTACTTTGCTGATCCAAAATTCACACTTGCTGAATTTGGCATACAGCCTATGTTCTCGTAGGCGTTGAAGCACAGTATGGAGATGTTTGGTGTGCTCCTCCTCCGATTTGGAGTATACGAGAATGTCGTCGATGAAAACCACGACAAACTGATCCAACTCTGGCATGAATACAGAATTCATGAGATACATGAAGTGTGAAGGTGCATTTGTTAGCCCGAAGGACATGACTAGATACTCATTAAGCCCGTATCTAGTCGAGAAGGCCGTCTTCGGTATATCCTCCACTCTGATCTTTATTTGATGATAACCAGACCGTAAGTCCATCTTGGAGAATACCTTGGCACCCACTAACTGATCAAATAATATATCGATCCGCAGCAATGGATATTTATTTTTGATCGTCACTGCATTCAGCGGCCGATAATCCACACATAATCAAAGTGACCCATCCTTTTTCTTCACAAAGAGGGCTGAACAGCCTCATGGCGATGAGCTTGGTCGGATGAACCCTTTGTCCATTAAGTCCTTTAGCTGTTCTTTTAGTTCAGCAAATTCCTTCGGAGACATTTTATACGGCCTCCGAGATATTGGTGTGGTTCCCGGTGCTAACTCTATCTTGAATACCACATCCCTCTCAGGCGGCATCCCTGGAAGATCGTCGGGAAACACATCTGGGTACTCACGGACCACTGGAATGTCCTCCAGTTTCATGGTCACGCTGTGGTACACCACTGGATTTTTAGAATCCACGGCTTCAAGTATGAGCGTTTGGAGACCGTAGATCGGAGAGTCCAAACTAACAATCCGTGGACCGATGTCAAGAACAGCCCCGTGGTAGTTCATCCACGCCATTCCTAGAATCACGTCAATCTTTTGCCCCTCTAACACAATGAGAGTTGTGGGGTATACTTTTCCACCTAAGCACAAGGGTGCTTTGATCACTACTTCATTAGCAGCTATATTTCCACCCGGTGAGCGGATAAGGTAGTGATTCTTCGGTGTAGAGGTGGAGAGCTCAGCTTTGCACACAAATGACCTGCTGATGAAATTGTGTGTAGCTCCAGAGTTAAATAGAATTAACACGGGCAGTCCATTGAGGGTGAACATTCCCGCTAGTACAGGTGCCCCATCTGGCACATCCTCTAGAGCTGTATGATAAATGCACCCGGATTTTGGTGCAGTTCCTTGAAGCTGAGCACGGGGTTGATTTATACGCTGCCCCGGTATAGTTTCTCTACGGTGTATCCTTTCTGGACACTTCCTGCTGATGTGACCGAAGTACCCGCACGTGAAGCATGGTTTCTCAGCCGGTTCCTGGTTGCTCTGTGCATGGACATTAATGGTATTCTGCTGTGGTAAGAACACTTGAGAAGCAGAATAATGTGGCTGCCTATACCGTTGTTGCAGCTGTCCGAATTCAGAGTATTGGGACGGACGACCGGAATATTGCTGGAGTCGTCGAGCCGGCTGCATCAGCTGACAGTTCAAGGTACTGTCTACCACCCTGTATTTCTGCGGAGCACTACTGCTGCTCTCCGGTGGTACATGGTTCTTTCTTTTCTCAGCCTGCACTTCCCGCTGAGCATCTTCAACCATGATGGCAGCACTCATCAATTCGTTGAAGTTCTTTCAATCAGCTAACACGAGTCTCTCCTTTAGCTTGGGATTGAGGCTGCGGAAGAACCACTCACACTTTTGTGCTTCGGTGTTCACATGTTGAGACGCATACTGCGCCAGCTTGTTGAACACTCGCGAATGCTCGTATGCACCCCTCCCTCCTTGTTTTAAGGCCAGAAACTCCTCGAGTTTCCGCTGAATTATTCCGGAAGGAACATGATACGCGAGAAACGCCTTCCAGAATTCTGCCCATGAAACGTCATGTCCATCTGGTAAGGAGGCGAGTTGATTTGCCCACCATGCACTGGCGGACCCGTGAAGTTGTTGCGCTGCGTATAAAACCTTCTGTTGTTCGGTGCATTGAAGCAACCCGAACTTAGATTCAATGGTACAGATCCAGCTATCCGCCACCAGAGGATCCTCAGATTCAATGAAAACCGGTGGTTGAGTTGCCAAGAACTCAACATAGGAATTCAGTTGCGGTTGGCGCAAGTCTTCGTCTTGACATCCCCCTTGACGGGATGTATTCATCACCAGGGTGCGGAGCAAGTCGGTTCGCTCATCGCTTGCACCCATCATGGCAGCCAGAATGTCCGCCATTGTGACCGTGGGTGGAAGTCCTGGTAGTGGCTGCTGTTGCGGAGCTGGCTGCTCCCGCTGTGGAGAGTTATCACCACGACCACCACTGGAACCACCTGCCTCACTCATGGAACGAGTTCGCACCATTCTGCAATTGCAAGAGTTCATTATCAGTTCAACACTATCACTTGATTTATTCCATAAACAAAGTAGTGTAACACTGATAATGAAACCTCAACACGTAAGCAAACTGATTTAAACGCAAACTGATGTATCCAACGGCAAGGATTTACAAGCCGACTGATTGGTCCTCAAACAGATCAAATTCTGATCCAGTTAAAAGCACTTTCATAACTCAAGTTGAATATCAAAGTTAAAGTGGACTTTAGTATCTTTCCAACGAGTATCCAAATGCCTCCATATCTCTTCTGGGTAAAAGGTTATGATTTCACAAAGTTGACAGACTTTCTGGATAAAATTTGCCAGCATCTCCTTTGTATGTGGCTGACTTTATCACAGTTGTATATGGAAATACAACAAGAATCTGAACAACCTTTGAACTACAACAATGTTGTATATCTCATAACCTTTCCAACGGTGTATCACAGGCTCCTTAGGGATTTTTCTACAGGAGGTTACGGCTTAAAAACAGAAAGGTCCAGAGAGGTTTTGCTACTGTCCTGGTTCTGAACAGTTTGCCTTCAACTGGACTTTTCACCAACTTAACTTATGATTTTGCTCTGTAGGTCTACAAAAGAGTTGTAGAACACTTGAAAATCTTTTCAGAACTGTATCACATAACTTAATTGGTTAAAGCTACTCAGAGTTATGCTCTGTTTAAGTCCAGCAAGAATTTCTGCCAGAAACAGAGCACTCTGTTTTTAAAAACTTTGAAACCTAGACCTCCTCTCATTCGAATCTTAGTTCAAGATAGGAGTTCAGTAACTAATACTTATTTCAAACTTCCATTTTTAGTTGAAAGTTAGTTCATGAATTATTTCTTCATAGGGAAGAAGTTATAAGTGTACTACGGTGTCGATGCACCGTAAGAAGCATGTCGGTACTACGTTCCTCACCAAAAGAAAATCCTAAACCGGATTATACCGGCATATCCGTTTTGTCAGTGGCACTAAACGGTCTCTCGCACACGTGTACTACACGGGATACGTACGTGGTTAGTACCTGCAGAAGATCACTCAATAGTGGTGCACTCAAAGGTTGTTTCATTCCAGGCAGTTCCATATTTGAAAGTAAATACAAATGCCCGTATCATTGCCATACGGCCGTCCTTGAGTTAAGTCACGTCTCAAGGTACGTGATCGTGTTTCAACACCACACGACGGGGAACCCGAGTATGTCATGAACTGGTCGTCACGGTTGGGAATGTTATCAACCCAACGGATACCACCTACTGCCCTGCAGGGCACGCCGATGGCAAGCGCTGCGTATGTTCCCCCTGGGCTATTTCCAGACGAACACACTTTCGCGTTACTGACCACGCGATGGGGTCTCCACTTACTTGCCTAATGCACGCTAGGGATCAGCATTTCATATGAACTCAGGAACATGAAGAGTCCAAGAGTTCATATTAACGTCTCACACCAAGCTGTGAGACCTTTCCCTGAACCACTTTCCTCGCCATGGGAGCTAACCGAAATTGAACCGCTTTCGGTGGCGTTCCTTACCATGTTTACCTGAGCGTAGGTGCGTCATTACGTAATAAAAATTTCAGAATTATAACAAGTATGTTAGCGCTGCCACTTTAAGTAACTATACTACTATAGTCCTTATGTGGGCCTAATACCGTTTCCTCACCGTATCCTAAGTTTTTGTCGTAATACAATCCTTATTCCGTGTGCTATTACCAATGCGGCTCTGATACCACGCTGTGAGGACCCCGCCGTCCCGATTACTCACGGGGACGGAGCACCTCGCCCGGGAATCGCATTGGGTGGTGTCGTGCGATGCGGCACCCAACAGCACACATAACAAAGCATCATATTACATAAAACAAGCGGAAGCTTACAAAGTTTTGACATTACAAATACCTCTCAAAATAAACTACAGCGGAAGACTATTACAACTCACGTCTCATACCTATGCTAAGCAACAGAGAAGGTGTCCAGCCCGCGGACCCTTCTCACTAGCAACACTGTCATGATAGCAGCGGCAGGGGTTGCCCTGAGTTCACCACTCGGGGAGTTCCGAGTCTCATCGGGCACCCGTACATATCAGCCTACAGTTATTACCTGCAAAACAACTTATCCAGTATCTGTGAGCAAGAAGCTCAGCAAGACTGACCCGTCACCCTAGTCATGAAACTCTACATGATGAAAATAGAGGGCTAATTATAGAAGTTTGCACAAACGATGAACTTGAGCTAAAGAAGAGTCCTTACTTCATGTTTTAAGAAACTTTTATAGCCCCCGTGCAACTGACATCGAGACTCCACAATCAAACAAGAAACGCTTCATCTCAATGTCACTTGCCCGAGGTGAAAGTAACTTTAGTGAGCTATCCTAGACTCAAACTGACCTTGCGCCGTCAACGTCGAGACTCCACAATCAAACAAGAAACGCTTTGCCTCGACGCTTCTAGCCCAAGGTGGAAATTAAATTTAGTGAAGTGTTGATCGTTCCTCATCTCCATGATGAGGATTACCCACGAAGCATATTAAATATTTCCCGGTTTATTACTACGTCATGACTCAGTGTACAAGTATGCTCACTACCGCGAGCGACGGTGATTGCAATAAAAAACACCCGGCTGACACGACACGTACGCCCGTACTCGACGTTGCACACAGCAACCGTCACTGACGCCGTACGTGGCCACCTTTCACACGACACCCAAATGTCGAACCGGTCCAACCGACTGGGATGAAGTCTCTCTACGGCAAACCCTCGTAGAGCCGACTTCTCTATCCTTTCAGCATCGGCATCAGACGGTGAGGTATGCCTCGACACCCAGGTTAACATGTTACATCGGTTTCCTGGGTCCCATATTGCCAGTATGCATCCGGTACACATCTCAAACTTGTCCAGCGGGGCCGCACACGAGAACGGGCCTTAATCGACTCAGACATAGACTAGGCTCACAGGACCACGTCCTTGACCTTCCATCCACTGCCCGGTCTCCATTCCCAACTATGAGGATCAATTCCCAACTCTTCCGATTGATCCCCCTTAACCCCGTTTCACGAGTAGGAATCTGCCCACTCGAGTTATGCCTCTTTTAATCCACTTTTGTTGATATCAGCAGTTAAATTTAATTATAACATATCCTACATTAAACTCCTGGGTTTTCTGGGTCATGCATTTGGAGTTTCATACCATCTAGACGTAATGCAATAAATAAAATGCTAGACGTATGAAGTGAATACAAATAAAAACTTGTAAATTTGATGCAAACCGGGGCTTGCCTTTGTTTTGCAGGTGACTTATATATATATGCAGTTAGTGAAGATCACTTGGTGCTTGATCAACCTCTTTCCTCCTTGCTTGATTTCTACTCCGATGATTTCAACTCCTCCACGTAGATACTACACGTGAAGAATATGCATATTGTTTAATTGTAAAGACTTTGCTACAAGTCCTAATAACAAGTTTTCAAAAACTGGAACTCTGTTTAAGAATTTAAAATGACACTGGTGCTAGTGGTTTAGGTTTGGATCTAAACACATGATTAAATGCTAAATGGTTTTCCCCCTCTTCTATATTGATCACCTAAAGAGGTTAAAAACACAGGGGTGATCCAGGGCTCCAATGGAGCTGAGAATTTTCATGTGAGTTCCTTGTCACAAGAAAGTCCTCTGGACCAAAAATTAGCACTTTTCATTGAGTGGTCTGTTCACAATAATTTTCTAAACAATTAAGCAAAGAATTATTAATTCTGAGATCCCACCCACGTTCATGCAAAAATTAGTGAACCACAATTTCAATTATAGCTCATAGAGTTTGCATAAATTTTCGTAACATTTTTGGAGCCAAGATCTGCCCAGAACTGAATTTCCAAGTTTTGGAAATTCTCTGAAAATGTTTCTGTATTATTTGAATACAGCATCTTGAAATCTAAATTTCCCTGATCAAATCAACTCAAATTGAGATGAAACTTTTATAGGGGTTAACTAATACCCTAAAGATTATTCTGGCAAAATTTGAGGATTTTTGGATTAACCAAACTCCCTTTAAAATTCTTTTGCTAACAAGCTTTAAAGAATTTTACAGAATTAAATAAAGGGTTTCATACAAATTGGGTTTCATATTTGGATAGCACTCTCTCAGAGGAATCCAACAAAATTTGTTTCACAATTTTTGGATTCTCCTAACCAAAGTTGTAGCTATTCAAAGTTTGAACTGAAAACTGAAATTCTCCAAAATGTTCCAATGCTGGCATTGGGTCCAGGGGACAGGTGTCACGCGTCGGGGCAAGCCACACGGGGCTACTGAGTATTTCCCGCGCCGCCACACACGATCCCCGCGCCACAGCCGATCAGAACTTCGACTCCCGGTCGCTGACAGGTGGGACCCGCTGGGTCGTCTTCTACCTCCGGCCACCCGCGCCCGCGCGCCGCCGGGCTCGCCGGAGTTCGACGGACTCCGGCCTCCCGGCCATCCCCCGAGCTCCCGATGGCTTCCCAGAGGAGCGGCGAGCTCGGTTTTGTTTTCGGGAGAACGCGCGTGTGAGGAGAAGAAACACCCATGGTCACCTTGTCTACGCGGGAAGAATCACGTGGAGGGGCGCCGCCAACTCCCGTGCAGCCAGCGGCCCGGGCAAAGAGCAGGAGGTGGAGCCTCGGTCGACGGGGGCGGTCGCTCGGTGTCGCCCGCGGGTGAAACCCCGGTGGAGTGAGGAACAGAGAGAAAACTTAAGTGTTAAGTATACTCTTTCCTATGACATGTGGGCCCCACAATTCAGTACCTCTTTTCCTCAAAATATCTCCAAAGTTGACAATTATCCAACCCATTTGTTTGAAAATTGGAAACTGAGCTCATTTGACAAGTTTGGACAAATTCCATGCAAATTCAAATGTTCATTTGAATTCTTTGCACATTTGACTCCCTTTGGAAAAATGGGCAGCAAATCTTTTCAAAAATAAATGAAACTCTGCCTCCCCACTAATTTGGACCTAAGGAATCAAAATATGCCACTTGATTCTTGTGTTAGCTGCTGCAAACAATAGTTTGGACACAAACAGTTTTGAATTTCCATTGTGTCTTCCCCTCACTTGATGTTTGAATCTACATTTAGTTCACCACTGATTTTTAAACCCTTCCATTGCACTTGAGCTCTTCATTTCTGTGGTTTTAATCCACATTAGGTCCATCCATGCAATAGCCCTAAGTTTGTTTAGAAGAATCTCACCTATGTTATCATATGTGGGGAAAAGTTTCAACTAAGCCCCTTTTTCATACACATGACTCCAACATTTGTGCAAACTCATGTTTCTTTGTATTCACATTTTTGGACCTTTACAAAGGCCGAACATCAAAGACCCGCTGGATTGTTGCAACCTTTGAAGGTACCCGAGTGGAAGTGGGAGGACATCAGTATGGATTTCATCGTCGGATTGCCACATACTCAGTCGGGTTATGACTCCATCTAGGTTATCGTGGACCGATTGATGAAAATAGCCCATTTTCTCCCTGTAAGGGGCAAGTATAACGTTGCACAATTAGCCGAGTTGTACATGGAGCAGATCGTGTGCCATCATGGAGTCCCGAGGAGGATAGTCTCAGATCGAGGTTCTCAGTTTACCTCTAGATTTTGGAGGAAGCTGCAGAAAGGTATGGGTACACGACTGGATTATTGGTCCGCCTATCACCCACAAACCGATGGACAAACCGAAAGGACAAACCAAATTTTGGAGGACATGTTGAGAGCTTGAGCCTTGAAATGTGGGCGTAGTTGGGATAGGAGTTTATCGTACGCCGAATTCTCCTACAACAACAGCTATCAAGATAGCTTGAAGATGTCGCCTTTCGAAGCATTATATGGTAGACGGTGTAGAACGCCGCTGTTCTGGAACGAAACTAGAGAGAACCAGGTGTTTGGACCTGAAGTGCTACAAGAAGCCGAAAAACAAGTCCAAACGGTACGGGAGAACTTAAAGGCTGCTCAGTCACGATAGAATGGCTATGCGGACAATAGGCGAAGGAAGTTGACTTTCGAAGTAGGAGACTTCGTATACCTTAAGGTATCGCCTATCCGAGGCCAACGATGTTTCAACATCAAAGGAAAGCTAGCACCTCGCTACATAGGACCATTTAAGATTTTGGACAAGCGAGGAGAAGTAGCCTATCAACTAGAGCTCCCAACGCACCTCTCCGATGTGCATGACGTGTTTCATGTATCACAGCTCAAGAAGTGCTTGAGAGTACCAGAGGAGCAAGTATCAATGGGAGAGCTTGAACTTCAAGAGGACCTGATGTAACAACCCAAAACCTTATAAAGAGGGGAATTTAAAAATTTTTGGACGTATTGCATGTTGTGTAGCAATTCAAATTCAAACTGGAATTTAAATTTGAATCAAAACAGAAAAAAAAAGAAAAAAAAAAGAAAAAACCGGCCAGTGGGCCGAAACCCACCCAGCCGGCCCAAAACCCGCGCGCGCCCCCTCCCTCTCTCCCTCTCTCTGACGCGCGGGGCCCGCTTGTCATCTTCTTCCCCCCCCCTTCCCCGCGCGCCCCAACTAACCCGATCTTCCCGCGCCGATCGCGGCTGCTCCAACCGGTTTCCACGCCCGATCTTCGGTAGGGCGCTACTGCATATCCAAACCAACCCTCCGCCGCCCTCCCTCGTCCATTTAAACGCCGACAATCACCCCTTTTTCTTCCCCGATTGGCCCTTTTTCTCTCCGGTGAGAACCGAAGCTTCTACCGCCGTTTTCCTTTGATCCTCGCTCGGATTTCCTGATATAACGTGCTTGTCATGTTCCACCGCCGCCGGGGAGTCTCGCAGGTGAAGGAAACCCGGTGTTTTGCGCTCTAGACACAGCTCCAGCGAGCACCGCCGCGTTTTCACCTCGGACCTCGTCGTCGACCGCGTTCCAGGGCCTCCGAGCTCAAGAAAAACCCTGAGGTGAGATCCCCGACCTCCCCTCTTCCGTTCTATGCCAAGAATTCCAAGTTTTAGGAAGTATAGACGAAAAGCCGAAGTTCTCCGGCGAGATCACCGCCTCCCGCCGCCGCGTGCCGCCGGGCAGCACCGCCCGCACATGGCCAGGGCGACGTGGCCCCCTGAGGCCCGTCCATTTTAAATCGTGCGGTTCCTATTAGATCTAACCCGTACCGCTTCGCGTTATAATCTCAGCCGTCTGTTTTAAATCAGACGGTCCACGTCGGCTCCGCATTATAAAGGCTGGGAATCTTACGCGCTACCCCCTGGGGATCTCGGAAAACACGAGCTAGCCCCGGAAACTTCTGATCTAGCCCCTGGACCTTCAGAAATTCATGTAAATTCATTTAAAATCAGATTTAGCCCCTGGACTTAATAAAAATTAGGAAAACCTCTCTGTTATGTGTAATTAGGCCCCTGAAAATTTAGTCAATAGTAAATTAAACCCTGCAGTAGGGTGGAATTACATTTTAGACCCTATAAGATATTAAATTCAGAAATTTGAACATATGACTAGAATTTAAATTAAAAAGGTAATATAAACACATGTGCAAATACAAATTTAAATTTTCCTAGCACTTAGAAAATCTTTAGAACGAGTTAAAAACTGATTTTTGGCTGAAATGAGATCTGACTAAGTGCTGCTTACTTTTATTATTTCTGGAAATACATTTTTAGGCTAGGAAATAATTCTGAAAATGGGTAAAATTAATTTAAATTGGTTCCCATCAGAGAGGAAGTTCAAAAATATTTTATTCAACATCTTAGATCAGAACCTATTCTGTTTAGGTGATTTGTCTTACTATTTTAATATTAAAGTTCACTTTGAGGCATAGAAAATAAATCTGAAAATATAGGAAAATAAGTATGCATAATTAGAAAATGATAAATGAGGTCTCCAAATCCAAAAACTTCAATTTAGGATTTTGTAGAAGATCTGAAAGCCTAATTGGTGTAGGAAACTTTCTTTCATGCAAATTTTTTGGCTAATGAGTGTATTAATTAAATATAGAGAATTTGTTCAGATGGGAAATTAATATATAGTGTGCAACTAGAAATCTGAATACAAAAGTTAGAAATAATATATATATATATATATATATATGTTTAAAAGTGTATGTAGTCCTAAAATCAACACATCTAGGGTAACCACAACACCTAAACATGTGAATGACTTTAATATGGATGTATGTGTTGTTTGCATGAGTGAAAGTGTGGACTATGGCTTATGGATTGTTGTTTTCTTTTGCTATGTGTATTGGCATGAGTAGAACCAGCCCCAGAGCAGGTTCTCCCCATTCAAGACCAAGACTTTCCACTCTCATAGCAGCAGGAAGAAGGCAAGTGTCCTTGACCACTTTGATCCTATACTAGGATGTGTAGCTAGAAGTAAATTGCATTGTCAATGTGGAATATGATACCCAAGCTAGGAAGTTTCCCTAGATTTTCATTATCTTATTTCCTTGTAGCCTGGGTTGGGATTTATTTTGTTATGTCATTTACTTATATGCTTATGCTTAGCCATGCTTAGAATGGGATAATTGGGATATGAGATCATCAACTTACTTACCTTACTCCTGAATGAGATATTATGAGTTATGTAGAGGTCGGGATCGAGGCAAGTTGGATGATTTGGTTGGTGCTGGGTGCACGAGACTCGGGTTTGTGTTTAGTACTTTCCTGGATCCTAAGGACCGGTTCATGGAGCATGTAACATGGCTTTACCGTGCCAACCACATGCTGAGATGGGGCAGCTTGGCCAATTAATTAGGTGTATCCCCGGCGTAGTATGGGTGTTTTGGATGGTGCGGGGAATAGGTGTCAGCTGGACTACCATATGAACCGCAACGCTCAAGAGGGGGCCACTGCAGCGGGGTTGGAGCCTCTTGTATGCTGTTAGGGGTGAAACCTTAGTGGGCCCACGCTCGTCAGGAGTCCCTTTGTAAAGGCCTCGTAGTGATCTCCTGGCTACACACCTGGGAAGTGTGAACGTGGTTCGCGGCCACTGGCATAATGGAGGTTCTTTTAGTCCACCCGGCAACGGGGGATGAAATCACTACATGTGGGTACAGTGGTGCAAACTCTGCAGAGTCAAAACTGTCATGACAGCCGTGCTCACGGTCAAGAGCGGCTTGGACTTATTCATGATTAGAGGATGATGAATTGGGAAGTTGAGGATGTTAAGCGGGAAGCTTAACATTGGAGATGAGATTATGGTTACCTGATATTGATGATGGGTTGGGAGATTGGGACCATTTCACCTATATAGTAATGTAGGTGCTTAATAAGCTAAGGTGATAGGTATTAATTGCGTAGTGCTTAAACCATGAGTTCATCCTCTCCTTGCTCTAGCCATGCATGACATAACTTTCCCACACTTGCTGAGTACCAACGGTACTCAAACTTGCTTTTCTGTTGGTTTAAATTGCTGCTCAGGTCAAGGGGATGATGTGGTGTTTAATGACCAAGACTTTGGATCCGAAGAAGGTTTCTAGGTTCACGGAGTCCCCCGGGCAACGCCTGTGACGGAGCCCACAAGATTTATATTCCGCTGCTGCTTTATTTACATGTTATGAACATATTATTGTCCATCGAGACGTATTCTATGTAAGTCTTATTTAGATTCGAACACTTGCCTTGTAATAAATGATGCTTCACTATTTGTCATCACATGTATGAGAAACTAATCCTGGCATACATGTGATATTCACTCGGCTGTTCTTCAGAGAAACCGGGTGTGACAGAAGTGGTATCAGAGCCAAGGTTGCCCATAGGAACATGGACCTAGGTAGATACGGACGTATTTAAGGACCCTATTTTCTTAAAAACTATTTTACAAAGATGTGGGTTGGAAGTGTTGTTTAATGGGGTCACTTTATTCACCTTGTCCCAACTTTATTCAAAATACAATTTTTATTTAATTCTTATCTAACTTAATTTTAAATGCTTTATGTTTTAGATGGTTCGCATGATCCGCACGGCCCACAAGTCCACCGGAGGGAGAGTTCCTGTAGTTGCCCTTGCCTTGAGAGAGGAGAACCGTCCGGTGACGTACCACTCCTACGGGTTGGCAGTAGGAGGCTTGTTGCGCCGTCTTCGGCGTATGCTCCACGCCGCCGGCAATGTGGGCAAGCTGATCATACACTACAGCTCCACCAGGACCATCCATGAGAAGCGGGAAGAATGGAGCTCAGAGATAAGGATTATCCATGAAAATCAACTGCTCAAAATCCACCGCTCTCCAGCTTGTCGGGCGACTCAGGCCGATGCTGAGAAGGATGTCACCTGGGAGGCCATCACCTGCCAGAGTTACATCAACCGTCGCCACCTGGACAGGACTGAGTACATGTATGTCCTCCACCGTGAGAGTGGCACCGCGGAGTACAAGTACCCGCCAGTGCAGCAGGGGACTTCCCATGAGCACATGGACCTGTGCTTGGAGGATGCTGCTATGCTCAGCACGCGACTGCAGGAGTGCCAGCAGGAACTTTAGGATGTTCGTGACACCCTGAAGGAGACTGAGGCGTTGCTTCGCGCCAGCTTGAGGGCGAGAGAAAGGGGAGATGGGAATGAACTGTGTGTCACCGTGAATGACACGTGGACTCGTGACTCCCCAGACCGCCGGGCAAGCAAGCATCGCCGCACTTCTCCACCAGCAGTTTCCCCACCTAAAGCGGAATCAGAGGGCAGCCGCCATAATGTGAAAGACCCGGACGAGCCAGCTCAGTGTTACGAGTTGTTTAGAGTCATTTCCCTTATTTCAGCAGACTATCGAGTAGTCGAGTCAATACCCTATTTATTTGTGTGTTAATGTTTGGTGTGTGACGTAAGTTGTGGAAGCCATGTGCCTTTGTCCACAACCTCATCTTTAGGTTGCTTTGTTTTGGTGTGTGAACCCCTATGAATCAATAGTGCATTTATTTTCGCTTGAGATGTGAAATCTTCAGAAATTGTTTAAATATTAAGGCCTCAAAAGTTTAATTTTAAACAAGCAATTTGGGAAGTTAATACGTAATGCTTTAAGTTAACATTTGGTTGATCATGATAGATGGATGGAAGAGGAAAGGGCCGTGGTGCCAACCCCAACAACAACAACGATGAGGCCGGCAACCCTCAACTTTCTGGAGGACAAGACAGGGCTGGTCGCGTGAAGGAGCTGATCCTATCTATCAAATGATTGAAAATCAGAATCAGCTCATCCATAGTCTGACTCAAGTGGTGGCCAACTTGCACCAAGCTCCACCCCCACAAGCTGCACCACGCCAACCAAGGTTGAGTGAGTTTCTGGGAACTCAACCCCCGAAGTTTGCAAGTGCTGCTGAACCCCTGGAGGCAGATGATTGGCTAAAGACCATTGAGAGCAAGATGAGGATCATACAATGCCAAGGGTATGAGAGGGTGCTGTTTGCCTCTCACCAATTGCATGGACCTGCTGCTGATTGGTGGACCGCTTACGTGGCAGCCCATCATGACCCCGAGAACATCACTTGGGAAGAGTTCAAGCGCAGTTTCCGCAACCACTACATACCAAGGGGTGAACTCAAAAACAAGAGAAAGGAGTTCTTGGGACTGCAGCAAGGTGACATGACAGTGAGGGAATACCTCACTAAGTTCACCCAACTATCCCGTTATGCACCACGGGACATCGAAACCGATGAGCAGAAACAGGACTGTTTTGTGGAAGGACTTACCACGGATATGCAATGTGCAATGTCCTCCAACGAGTATGAAAGCTTCCAAAAGATGGTAGACAGAGCATTTGTCGTGGAGAGGAAGCTGAAGGCCTTGGAGAATGAAAACAAGAGGAAGGCAGGATGGTCACACCAAGCCTCAAGTAGCAACACACGTCCACGTCTGATGCAGCAACCTGCAGGGTAGACGAGCCGTGCTGTGGTACCCTACTCAGCACCGAGAGGGTACAACCCGAACTTCAGGCCTCCCTCAGCACCAGTACAGCCGCAGCGTCAGTTTGTGCAGCAGCCACGCCTCACATATTAACCTCGACCAGCAGGACAAGGGCCACAGAACCAACCGCAAGATAACAAAGGCCAGACACCTAAAGTTGGGGTGCAATGCTTCAACTGTGGTGAAGTGGGGCACTACGCCCATAAGTGCCCAAAGAAGAAGCCCATGCAGCGACAACAGCAGAATGTGATGCGAGGACGGGTGAACCACGTGACCATGGAGGAAGCGCAAGAGGCACCTGACGTGGTAATAGGTAAGTTTGCTGCAAATTTACACATTGCAACCCTATTGTTCGATTCTGGTGCTACCCACTCGTTCATTGCTCAAGGGTTTGTTAAGAAGCATGATCTAGCAACAACACAAATGAACCATATGTTAGCAGTGAACTCTCCAGGGGGAGAAATAAGGACAAGACAAGTGTGTCCCAGGCTGAATCTAGACATTAATGGGGTAATATTTACTGCAAACCTCATAGTGATAGACTCACAAGGGATAGATATTATTTTGGATATGGATTGGTTGACCAAACATAAAGGAATCATCCATTGTTCGACAAGAACGGTGGAACTAACTCACCCTAGCGGCACAAAAGTGAAGTTCATAGCCACGCAAGAACCTAGGAGGGACATTAAACTCAATCAAGTTGAGGTGGAAGTGGAAGAGATAAGGACTATCAGGGAGTATCCAGATGTTTTTCCGGAGGAGTTGCCAGGTATGCCTCCCGACCGTGAAGTGGAATTCGCGATTGAACTAGTGCCTGGAACAGCCCCAATATACAATAGGCCTTATCGGATGGACTCCAAACAGCTGGAAGAGCTCAAGGAGCATATAAGAGAATTGACAAAGAAGGGGTATATTCGTCCTAATTCCTCACCATGGGGAGCTCCAGTGATATTTGTGCCCAAGAAGGACGGAACCCAAAGGTTATGCGTAGACTACCGTGCGTTGAACGAAGTAACCATCAAGAACAAGTACCCATTACCCCGCATTGAAGACTTATCTGATCAGTTGAGGGGAGCTTGTGTGTTCTCAAAAATTGATCTCAGGTCGGGATAGCACCAACTAAAGATAAGGCAAACCGACATTCCAAAGACGGCTTTCGTATCTCGGTACGGGCTGTATGAATACACCGCCATGCCGTTCAGACTAACTAATGCCCCGGCATATTTCATGTATCTCATGAACAAGGTATTCATGGAATATCTGGACAAATTTGTGGTGGTTTTCATTGATGACATTCTCGTCTTCTCCAAAGATGAAGAAGAACATGAGGGACATTTAAGACTGGTGTTGCAAAAGCTGAGAGAACACCAACTACATGCCAAGCTGAGCAAGTGTGAGTTTTGGCTGAAGAGAGTTCCCTTCTTAGGACATATAATCATGGAGGGAGGAATCTCCGTAGATCCCGCCAAAATCGAGTATGTGCAGAAGTAGAAGACCGCTGAAAATGTTGGGGAAATTCGAAGCTTCTTAGGATTGGCTGGGTATTATCGATGGTTCATTGAGGGTTTCTCCAAGATCTCGAGACCCCTCACCAGATTGTTAGAGAAGGGAATCACATTCACATGGACACCGGAGTGCGAGACGAGTTTTCAAGAACTGAAGAAAAGATTGACAACAACCCCAGTGCTAGTTATGCCGGATATGCAGAAGAATTTTTCGGTGTATTGTGATGCATCTGGACACGGGTTGGGATGCGTCCTCATGCAAGAGAAGCATGTCGTTGCCTATTCGTCTCGGCAGCTCCGAAAACACGAGAAGAACTATCCCACGCACGACCTAGAACTAGCCGCAGTGGTCCACGCATTGAAGATTTGGCGGCATTACTTGATGTGAAAGAGGACCGAGATATATACGGATCATAAGAGCTTAAAGTACATTTTTCACACAGCCAGATCTCAACCTCAGACAAAGGAGATGGTTAGAGCTAATCAACGACTTTGATGTGGGCATCAACTATCATCCTGGGAAAGCGAACGTCGTGGCTGATGCTTTAAGCCGGAAAGTGCAGGTCAACATGTTGAGTTCAAAGGACATGCCTACAGAATTGAAGGAAGAGATTGAAAAGCTCAATCTATGTCTGGTAAATAGTGGTGAGGCCATCGCCATGCAAGTGGACTCCACATTGGAGCAAGACATACGCAACGGTCAGAACAATGATGAGAAGATACAAGAAATCAGAGAACTCATCAAAGAGAATAAAGCTCCTGGGTTCAGAGAGGATGAACAAGGTACGGTGCGGCATGGGAAAAGAATCTGTGTGCCTGAAGTGAAGGAGATCCGTGAATTGATTTTGAAGGAAGCTCATGATTCCGACTATTCCATTCATCCTGGGAGTACAAAGATGTATCATGATCTCAAGAGCAGATATTGGTGGTATGGCATGAAGCGAGATGTCGCGGAGCATGTTGCCCTATGTGCACATGTCAGTTGGTGAAAGCAGAACATCAACGACCCACGGAACTATTGCAACCACTCAAAGTGCCTGAATGGAAATGGGAAGAAATCGGTATGGATTTCATAGTGGGACTACCTAGGACCCAATCGGGATATGATTCGATATGGGTCATCATCGACAGGCTAACCAAGGTAGCTCATTTCATCCCCGTGAAAGAAAGCTACAGTGGATGCAAATTGGCAGAATTGTACATGTCAAGAATCGTATGTTTTCATGGAGTGCGAAAGAAGATAGTGTCGGATCGAGGGACACAGTTCACCTTAAGGTTCTGGCAGAAGTTACATGAAACCATGGGAACTCATCTGAATTTTAGTTCTGCCTATCACCCCCAAACTGACGGGCAGACGAAAAGAACCAATCAGATCCTTGAGGATATGCTGAGAGCGTGTGCACTCACGAATAATAGGAGTTGGGATAAGAACTTGTCGTATGCGTAGTTCTCCTACAACAACAGCTATCAGGCCAGTATGAAGATGTCACCATTTGAGGCGTTGTATGGGAGGAAGTGCAGGACTCCACTATTTTGGAACCAAACAGGGGAAAGTAAAGTGTTTGGGCCCGAGGTACTACAAGAAGCCAAGGCGAAAGAGAGAGAATTTCGCAACAATTTGAGGATAGCACAGACCCGACAAAAGAGTTATGCCGATGTACGGAGAAGAGAGCTTATGTTCAACGTGGGGGACTACGTCTATCTCAAGGTGTCCCCTATCCGAGGACTTCGTCGGTTCAAGGTGAAAGGGAAATTATCACCGCGATACATTGGACCCTTTCAGATTCTGGAGAGGAATGGCGAAGTGGCATATCAACTAGAACTCCCGGCTCGCCTATCAGATGTGCACGATGCATACCATGTGTCACAGCTCAAGAAATGTTTAAGAACGCCCGAAGAAATGTTACCCATGAATGAGGTGGACGTACGAGAGGATCTTTCTTATGCCGAGCAACCGGCCAAGATTTTGGAGACAATGGAACGCCTCACAAGAAATAAAAGAATCCGAATGTGCAAGGTGCACTAGAAGCATCACTCGGAAGCAGAAGCCACATGGGAGCGAGAAGACGAGCTTAAGGCACAGTTTTCGGATTTGTTTTCCTAGAATAACCAATCTCGAGGACGAGACTTCTTTTAAGGGGGGTAGAGCTGTAACACCCCAAAACCTGCTAAAGAGGGGAATTTAAAAAAATTTGGACGTATTGCATGTGGTGTAGCAATTCAAATTCAAACTGAAATTTAAATTTGAATAAAAACAGAAAAAAAAGAAAAGGAAAAAGAAAAAGAAAAAGAAAAAAACCGGCCAGTGGGCCGAAACCCACCCAGCCGGCCCAAAACCCGCGCGCGCCCCCCTCCCTCTCTCCCTCTCTCTGACGCGTGGGGCCCGCTTTTCATCTTCTCCCCCCCTGGGCGCCCCAACTAACCCGATCTTCCCGCGCCGATCGCGGCTGCTCCAACCGGTTTCCACGCCCGATCTTCGGCAGGGCGCTACTGCATATCCAAACCAACCCTCCGCCGCCCTCCCTCGCCCATTTAAACGCTGACAATCGACCCTTTTTCCTCCCCGATCGGCCCTTTTTCTCTCCGGTGAGAACCGAAGCTTCTACCGCCGTTTTCCTTTGATCCTCGCTCGGATTTCCTGATCTAACGTGCTTGTCATGTTCCACCGCCACCGGGGAGTTTCGCTGGTGAAGGAAACCCGGTGTTTTGTGCTCTAGACACAGCTCCGGCGAGCACCGCCGCATTTTCACCTCGGACCTCGTCGCCGACCGCGTTCCAGGGCTTCCGAGCTCAAGAAAAACCCCGAGGTGAGATCCCCGACCTCCCCTCTTCCGTTCTATGCCAAGAATTCCAAGTTTTAGGAAGTATAGACCCGAAGTTCTCCCGCGAGATCGCGGCCTCCCACCGCCACGGGCCGCCGGGCAGCACCGCCCGCACACGGCCAGGGTGACGTGGCCCCCTGAGGCCCGTCCATTTTAAATCGTGCGGTTTCTATTAGATCTAACCCATACCGCTTCGCGTTATAATCTCAGCCGTCTGTTTTAAATCGGACGGTCCATGTCGGCCCTGCATTATAAAGGCCGGGAATCTTACGCGCTACCCCCTGGGGATCTCGGAAAACACGAGCTAGCACCGGAAACTTCTGATCTAGCCCCTGGACCTTCAGAAATTCATGTAAATTCATTTAAAAATCAGATTTAGCCCCTGGACTTAATAAAAATTAGGAAAACCTCTCTGTTATGTGTAATTAGGCCCCTGAAAATTTAGGCAATAGTAAATTAAACCCTGCAGTAGGGTGGAATTGCCTTTTAGACCCTATAAGATATTAAATTCAGAAATTTGAACATATGAGTAGAATTTAAATTAAAAAGGTAATATAAACACATGTGCAAATAGAAATTTATATTTTCCTAGCACTTGGAAAATCTTTAGGATGAGTTAAAAACTGCTTTTAGGCTGAAATGAGATCTGACTAAGTGCTGCTTACTTTTATTATTTCTGGAAATACATTTTTAGGCTAGGAAATAATTCTGAAAATGGGTAAAATAAATTTAAATTGGTTCCCATCAGAGAGGAAGTTCAAAAATATTTTATTGAACATTTTAGATCAGAACCTATTCTGTTTAGGTGATATGTCTTACTATTTTAATATTAAAGTTCACTTTGAGGCATAGAAATTAAATCTGAAAATATAGGAAAATAAGTATGCATAATTAGAAAATGATAAATGAGGTCTCCAAATCCAAAAACTTCAATTTAGGATTTTGTAGAAGATCTGAAAGCCTAATTGGAGTAGGAAACTTTCTTTCATGCAAATTGTGTGGCTAAGCAGTATATTAATTAAATATAGAGAATTTGTTCAGATGGGAAATTAATATATAGTGTGCAACTAGAAATCTGAATACAAAAGTTAGAAATAATATATATATATATGTTTAAAAATGTATGTAGGCCTAAAATCAACACATCTAGGGTAACCACAACACCTAAACATGTGAATGACTTTAATATGTATGTATGTGTGGTTTGCATGAGTGAAAGTGTGGACTATGGCTTATGGATTGTTGTTTTCTTTTGCTGTGTGTATTGGCATGAGTAAAAACAGCCCCAGAGCAGGTTCTCCCCTTTCAAGACCAAGACTTTCCACTCTCAGAGCAGCAGGAAGAAGGCAAGTGTCCTTGACCACTTTGATCCTATACTAGGATGTGTAGCTAGAAGTAAATTGCATTGTCAGTATGGAATATGATACCTAAGCTAGGAAGTTTCCATAGATTTTCATTATCTTATTTCCTTGTAGCCTGGGTTGGGATTTATTTTGTTATGTCATTTACTTATATGCTTATACTTATCCATGCTTAGAATGGGATAATTGGGATATGAGATCATCAACTTACTTACCTTACTCCAGAATGAGATATTATGAGTTATGTAGAGGTAGGGATCGAGGCAAGTTGGATGATTTGGTTGGTGTTGGGTGCACGAGACTCGGGTTTGTGTTTAGTACTTGCCTGGATCCTAAGGACCGGTTCATGGAGCATGTAACCTGGCTTTACCGTGCCAACCACATGCTGAGATGGGGCAGCTTGGCCAATTAATTAGGTGTATCCCCAGCGTAGTATGGGTGTTTTGGATGGTGCGGGGAATAGGTGTCAGCTGGACTACCATATGAATCGCAAGGCTCAAGAGGGGGCCACTGCAGCGGGGTTGGAGCCTCTTGTATGCTGTTAGGGGTGAAACCACCGTGGGCCCGCGCTCGTCGGGAATCCCTTTGTAAAGGACTCGTAGTGATCTCCTGGCTACACACCTGGGAAGTGTGAACGTGGTTCACGGCCACTTGCATAATGGAGGTTCTTTTAGTCCACCCGGCAACGGGGGATGAAATCACTACATGTGGGTACAGTGGTGCAAACACTGCAGAGTCAAAACTGTCATGACAGCAGTGCTCACGGTCAAGAGCGGCTTGGACTTATTCATGATTAGAGGATGATGAATTGGGAAGTTGAGGATGTTAAGCGGGAAGCTTAACATTGGAGATGAGATTATGGTTACCTGATATTGATGATGGGTTGGGAGATTGGGACCATTTCACCTATATAGAAATGTAGGTGCTTAATAAGCTAAGGTGATACGTATTAATTGCGTAGTGCTTAAACCATGAGTTCAACCTCTCCTTGCTCTAGCCATGCATGACATAACTTTCCCACATTTGCTGAGTACCAACGGTACTCAAACTTGCTTTTCTGTAGGTTTAAATTGTTGCTCAGGTCAAGGGGATGATGTGGTGTTCAATGAGCAAGACTTTGGACCCGAAGAAGGTTTCTAGGTTCACGGAGTCCCCCGGGCAACGCCTGTGACGGAGCCCACAAGATTTATATTCCGCTGCTACTTTATTTACATGTTATGAACATATTATCGTCCATCGAGACGTATGCTATGTAAGACGTATTTATATTCGAACACTTGGCTTGTAATAAATGATGCTTCACCATTTGTCATCACATGTATGAGAAATTGATCCTGGCATACATGTGATATTCACTCGGCTGTTCTTCAGAGAAACCGGGTGTGACACCTGACTTATGAGGAACACCCTGTGCGAATTTTGGACGTAAAGGAAAGGGTCACCAGGAACAAAGTGATCCGATGGTGCAAGGTACAATGGAGCCATCACACCAAAGCTGAAGCCACATGGGAGCATGAAGAAGACATCAAGGCAGAATTTCCTTATCTCTTCCCTACTAACGAATCTCGAGGGCGAGATTCAATTTAAGGGGGGTAGATTTGTGACACCCTGATCTCTGGTTTCTGCATGTATTCATGTCTCACATAGAGAAAACATTTTAAAAAGAAGTGGGAATAAAGAAAATATCAAAAAGATAGCCAAAAAGAGCCGAATCCAGTTCACAGAGAGCGCCGAAGGCAACTTCCGCGGCTCGCTGGCCACGTGGCGTGATCGGAGCTCATCCCTGCAAAGTGGGGAGAGGTCCGCCGCTAAACTGGCTACGTGGCAGGCTCGAGGCTCATCTCCGTAAAATGGGGAGAGTTCCGACCCTGTGAGGACACGTGTTGCCCCCGGAGGTAGCCTCTATGGAAGAAGCAAAGGCATTTCCGCAGGACACATGTCACCTTTGGAGCTAGTCACCATGGAAATCAGAGGACCAGTCGCGCGGGATACGTTTCGATCTCGGAGCTCACCTCCGATAGGTCCGGTTCTATTGAACACATGTTGCCACCGGAGCTTATCTCCGGGAGGTCCGTCACTGTTGGACACATGTTAACCTCGGAGCTCGTCCCTTAGAATAAAGGAAGTCTGGTGCTGGAGCCACCTCCGGAGAGAAGGAAGGTCCGGCACTGACACATGGCATGCACAGAGCCACCTCCGAATAAAGAGGAGGTCCCCGATCGCCAGGATACGTGGCGCACGCGGAGCCCACCTCCGAAGGAGAGGGAGGTCTTGCTTGCTTGACACGCGGCACAACCGGAGCTCGTCTCTGCAGAAAGGGAGAGACCAGGCCCTGGTGCACACGTGGAGCTTCCGGAGCTCATCACCGAGGAGGTAACGAGTTCTGGAACGGTTTTTGGATTTTGTACGCGTAGAGATACCGGTACGGAGAAGAAATCGACCCGAATTCCACAATATTACCGTACCAAATCAACTAAAGATAAGTTGTTAAGATTCAACGACAATTTGAATAGGACTCTTATTCGAAGTCCAACCAGATTAGGACTCTTCTCTTCCCGATCATAAATAGGACCCAGAACCTCTGGCCGAAACCACGAACTTCTTTTCAAACTCCTAAGCCGACGACTTAGAGCCCTAGCCCCAACTCGCCGAGTAAGCCATCGACGGAGTTCAGCGAGGAAGATCGCTGAAAGAGAGCCCAGCGATCTGAGAAGGACCCCAGACCGAGAAGAACGTAAGGTAGGTCTCCAATACCACCTTACGACATCGTTGTGTTTTCATTGCATCTGTTCTTCGATTACTTTCGAACAGAAGCTTTCTCGTGGACAGATCACTTGTTGATCGGATTGATCTAAAGACAAGGTCATCGCCACGTCCACATCTGATCCGAACACCCCTGTTCATCATAAAGCCATGCAAGAATACGTACAAACCGACCTAATAAAGCTGATCATAGGATAGCATGCATATGCATCATCGCATCTAGTTAAAGTTTGTGCATGATATTGATTGCTGTGAATCTTGTATGTGCGCGATCCTGTATAGCAGGACAAGCTCAGGGAGCTGTTTACGACGAGCTGCAACAACATGGTTTCGAGATTCAAGAACAACCAGAACCGCAAGAACAAGGCAAGTGCTCCTTGACCATATTGAGCCTATGTTCTGGGAAAAACTGTTTTGTTTTGCGAAAAGGTGTGTGTGCTGAGTCAAACATGATGGGAAACCCTTTTATAGGAGTTTACTAGCTTTGGTTAAACCGCCCTTGTCGCCAGGGAAGTTTATTGAGTCGGGTATGGTTTTTGTTTTATGCTTCGCTGGGTCCATGGGATTGGGAAGCGAGATAGATGTGTCTAGCTAACTGCACTCGTAATGATAATGAGAAATTGATGTTGTTAATGAACATGGATCGGAGGGAGATCTAGGCAAGCCTTGGTTTGTGAATGAGGTAGAAAGAGATGGTGGTTTACTTGCCGTAGATCTTAGGACCGGTTCATGCGTGTACATGCCAGGATAACAGTGCCAACACCGGCCAAGTATGAGTGCGGCTTAGCTGAGTAATTAGGTAAGTTGCTAGATTGTTATGGACTGTGGAAGGCGCAGGGAATGGGAGTCGAGTGAGGACTGCCCTGGGAACTGCATGGCACACGAGGGGGCCCATGGGTGGGAGAATTGGAGATTCTAGCCTGCTGGTGAAACCTTAGTGAGTCCATACGTCTAGTAGCCCCTTTGTAAAGGCTATTTTGTGATCTCTTGGCCATACACCGACGGTTGTGTACTGGTATAATGGAGGTTCTGCAGTCACCGACGGGTGACGAAATCACAAACTAGTGGGTAAAGAGGTACAAACTCTGCAGAGTTCTTAAAACTGTCATGATAGCCGAGCTTACGGTCACGAGCGCCTGGCCAACTGCCATGATTAGTTGGGATGGTTATTGGATATGGTTACTGGTTATGGTTTTTTATGGTTTGGTTTTGGTTTGGTTTTCGGGACTGTTGAGTCCGGGTGATAAGATGGGTTGCATGACTATTGAGTCATGGCAACAATATTCGTCTCGGTGAGATGAAGTTATTTATGAGATGAGATGGTAGCGAATATGACACGACCCCACGGTCTTGTTGAGCCAGGATCACGCTGAGGGGTGCTGCGTTGCACAGCACCGGATAACACACGTCAAAGGTACAAAGCGGAAGCGAAATTTTATTACATAAACAAGTTATGAACATGTTTACATCAAAATAAGTTCAGTCTACACTCACGGGCGTAGACTAAGCATCAAGTGCACGTTCAGCCCTCGAACGTGTCCTTGCTAGCACACACGCACACTAACTCTGCGGCGTGCACGACTCCCACTCGACGGGGTTCCCCTCCTGCGGTTCCGTCTCTTCCTCGGGAGTCCCTTCCTCATAGAACCCTGCAAAAGCTTCAAACACAAGCAGTGAGCACGAAGGCTCAGCAAGTCTGACCCGTCTCACCTAAACATGGAACTTCTACATGAGGGGTGATGGGTTACATGAGGTAAAAATCATTTGCAAAGACTCACCTAATTAGTAGAACCTTACTTTCAAGTTTTAGCAGCAGGTTGTGGAGAACCTTACGCTAAGGCACATGAGAGAGCCGCAATCAAACAAGAAACACATTTCTCTCATGTACTTTGCCCAAAGTTGAAAAGAACTTTAGTTAGCTCTAAACTACAGCAATTCATTAGCAATCAAGTCCATCTTTCAATCAGCAACTTTTTAACATGTGACTAGCCTGTTCTTTCTACGTCACGGTACAGTGAACAAGTGGTACTCACTGACCGCGAGGGACGGCGATTATAATCGATTTACACCTGCAGGGTTACCCGAACAACCCGTCACGTACGGCCGTACTCGATGTTGCCTACAACAACCATCACGGACGCCGTACGCGACTACCTTTCACCCGTTAGCCAAATGTTGAACCGGTCCAACCGTCCCGAGCAAGAGGTCTCTGCACGCGCATCTCAGTGCCGCCAGCCGATTTACACCTCGAGCTCTCAACCTACCCTCTGAACGACCAGCTATGCCTCAACACCCAGCTACCCGAGTTACATCAGTTTCCCGGTTCCCATATAGCCGGTAGCTCTTCGGTACTGTTCTAGCTTGTTCAACAGGCCCGCACATGGCTCGGTCCTCAATCGACGCAAGTGGAGCTACAGCACACAGGCCCCAAAGTCCTGCTGCCCTTACTCTTCGCTCGGTCTCATTTTTCTTGCCATGTATGTCATGTGCTATCTCTACCCGAGTCGAGTGCCTCTAGCCTATGCTCGCGAGTAGTTGCAACTACTCGACTTGTACCGAATCCTACTCTATCTTAGCATTGCAGTAGCTAACGGGGTTTTCCATCCTAAACCCAACCCATGGTTTTCTTGGCTATGCAATTGGGTTTCCAAACAAGACTCTAATGCAAAGAATAATAATACTCAAATAAGTGCTAAAAAAATAAAATTTTTAAAATGGTTAATGCAAACCGGAGCTTGCCTTGCTGCTCTTGGTCGTAGGCTAGCTGTTCCTCCGGAGTAACGAAGTCTAGGACTTCGGGTTCCTCCTCGACCTTAGCGACTACATGATAAGAGAGGTACATGTATTAATTTGAATGCATTTGTATTAAGTTCGAACTTATGAAGCTTATAAGTCTCACTAGACAGACTCAATGACTGTGAAACTTTTACTGTGGCTTGGTTACAACCTAAACAGAGACTTGGTCAAGTTTTAGTTGCAACAAAGCTCATTTGAGCCCTCCACAATTAATTATGTCCTTGACCTTAATTGGAACTCTTAGGGTGCTCTAAGGATTTTCATGAAAAAAACTATGACTTTCTGAAAACTAGATTTTCAGAGGGTTCTAATGGAGTTGGTCTCACTTAATTTGAAGGTTCCTAGCTAAAGATAGGAGCTATACAATTTCAGAGAAAATTCTGAAAATGTTTCTGAACATTTTCTATTTTCTCTGGAACAGTTTCACTAATCACACCATTAGGTGGATTAAATGAGTTCCAATGGGTCTGAAATTTTTATGGTAGTTCAGGGATATTTTGGTGAACATCCCAGCAAATTTCAGGATTTTCCTCCAAAGGATTCTCCAGTTAAAATTCCAACCAGTTTAAACTTTGAGGAATTAATTCTGGACAAATAAGGAATTTCATGAAGTGAAACTTGTTTTGCTGGAAAGTACTCAGAGAGCTGAATCCAGCAAAATTTGGTTCACTCGATTTGGAGCTTTCTAGCCAAAGTTATGAGGATTTGAAGTTTGAAGGAAATCTGAAAATCGGGGAAAAGTTTAAACTCGCGCGTGGGCCCCGGGGACAGGCGTCGCACACTGAGGCGACAGCACACCGCGGCCCACAAGGATTTTGCGCGCCAGCACACCCGATCCCGGCCGCAGCCTGATCCCGAATCAAAATATCGGCCGCTGACAGCTGGGGTTCACCCCTTTCATCAACCTCGCGACGCCCGCGCTCCACCGCCGAGGGACCTCGCCGGAGAGCTCGCCGCCGGCTTCTGTACAGCTCCAAACTTCACGATTTTGGCCGCCCCTGCCTACTTTCGCTCGGGGAACAGGATTCTGGGGTCAGCTACTTATGACAATGGCCGGTGCATGGTCGGCGACGAGCCGCCACCTCGGAAAGACTTCAGCCATGTCGGCTGACTTCCCTAGCACCCCAACTACTCAAGGAACCGGTCGGGAAGCATCAGTGGACCTCAGGGAAGGTCGACATGAGCATGAGGCAGCTCGGGAAGGCCCGAAGTAGGTCCTCACCGGGCGTCCAATGCCTCCCTTTTGTTCCGCCGTTAGTAAACCTCGAATTACGCCGGGTACAGAGGTTCTCCGGCCAAGGGTTGTGAAGGCAACTTGTGTGTTACCGTGTCTAGTTTGTGTGAGAGCGGATTGCGGCCCTCTAATCCTTTCTGGAGCACGAATTCGACGGAATCGCACCCGAAGGTCGTGCTGCACACAGAAAGGGGAAAACTGGAGATTCGCCGCCGGTGAGCAATCACTCGGGCTGTGGCTCGGGGGTGAGCAGCACCGGTCACTAGCGCGTCCAAGGGTGCCTTGGCTCGGGCGTGACAACGCCCCGGTTGGGCTGTCCACAGAAGCCCGAGGTGCGGCGGTTCTAAGTCACCGAATTGATCTTTCGGCATAACCGATTTCAATCGGTCACAACTGAATTCTAGCAGCGGGGAGGACGGATGAAGGTCTCTAGTACCTTGCCGTGGCCCTGGAGGGGACGGAGAGGCGGTGATCAAGCTTCTCTGATCAGCTCCGAGTGATCGGCAGCGATGGCGCGGTTCTGATGCAAGGAGGCAGCAGATTGGGCGGTGATCGCTCCGATCAGGGCGGTGGCGTAGATAAGGGGGCTGTGAGGCGGTTCAGCACGTCGGGGCGGCAAGCAGGTGGTGTCCCGGTCGCCTCTTCGCCATGGCGGCTGCTCAGTCCGGCGCAAGAACCCGAGCTGGGTTTTCAGTCGGTTTGGGTTGGAGTAGTGGCTGACAAGTGGGTCCCACTTCCAGTTTTAACCTCTGAAATTTACTCCTAACCACTGTTGTAAACTGTGAGCCCCAAAATACCCCAAGTGATTCAAATTATTCACCCATGAGCCATTTGAATTGAATAGAATTCAAATTGGGTTTGGTTTGAATGAATTTCAGCACAAGTTCAGTTTTGAATTCAAATAAGTTTGAATTTGTCCCACTTAGCTCATGTCAAGATCAACTCCAAATGGAGTGAAAATTGGTTTGTGAGCTCACAAAAATGTGCTGAGTAAGAATATGCGTCCCACTTTTAAATTTATGGGATAAAACAGTTGAATTTGAATGTGGTTTCAAACTGCCCTCTTTCTAGCTATACCCAAAATGACCTCAAAAAGGTTTTGAATTTGGGTGAAACTTGGCATGGACATCCTTAGCAATGTGTAGGAGTTTTCATATGTCCAGCCCACCTATATCACATGTGGGAAATACCACTTTTGCAATATGTGAGTTTGTTCTCTAATGAGCATGTTGATGGTGGTTACTTGCTCTTCAATTGTGTTCATCCTCTTTCCTCAAATGAGGTGTGTGGTGTGGTGATGAACACTTCAAATGTGTGCCAAAAACTGAGGCCCTTACATTCCTGAGAATACGAGGAGGTATTCATGAGATGGTAGCGAATACGAGGAGGTATTCGTGAGCAAGAATGAGGTTGATTGGTTGCGACATGGAAGGTAATGAGCATAATGAAGGTATGATTGGTATTTGAATGTAAGTTGGGATTACATTCACTTAAAGTTGAGTTACTGTTTTATCATGGTTTTGATAAATAACTTTGGTTTCTGCAATAAGCCTTTTTATACCTACCTTGTTATGAGCTACATATCATATTTTCCTGCACTTGCTGAGTACATCATTGTACTCAAACTTGCATTATTTCATCATCAGCAGCAGGAGAAGATTATTATGAAGATCAAGTGGAGCATTAGGCGTGTGATCTGTTCTCGACCTTGCCTGTGGGAATGGAGTAGAGATGGAGCCATTGCTGCCTAGAATTGCTTCCACATTAGTTAAATTGCTTCCGCATTAGAATAAAGACTTCCGCTGCATAGAAATAAAGACTTCCGCTGTGAGCATGAGTTCAAGACTCATGAGAAATTGTAATAGACTTTGTTATTCGTGGTTATATATATTCTGAATTCAGTTTGTGGAACATATGTGTATGTGTGATGAACATCCTGGGCACACATATGCATTAGTTCTCGGTTTCGTGGTTTTCCACAGAATTGAGGGCGTCACACCCAAGCTCGTAACCGTGGTGAGCCCCGTGCTCTTTGTAGACAAGAAGGATGGGACCCAAAGGATGTGTGTGGATTATAGGTCTCTCAACGAGGTGATGATCAAGAATAAATACCAACTGCCCCGTATAGAGGACCTGTTCGACCAAATGAAAGGTGCCCGAGTCTTCTCCAAGATTGATTTTTGGTCAGGATATTTCCAGCTTAAGATTAAGCCCTCCGACATAACTAATACTGCCTTTCAAACACGGTACGGTTCGTACGAATATACCGTGATGTCTTTTGGGTTAACGAATGCACCCGCATATTTCATGTACCTCATGAATAATGTATTCATGGAGTACTTGGACAAGTTCGTCGTGGTTTTCATCGATGATATCATGCTGTATTCAAAAAGCGATGAAGAACATGAAGAACATTTGAGATTGACATTGCAGAAACTGCGAGAGCATCAATTGTATGCCAAGTTCAGCAAATGTCAATTTTGGCTAAAGGAGATATCGTTCCTAGGCCACATCATCTCCGAGGAAGGAGTATCGGTTGATCGCGGAAAGTGGGAGATGTTCTGAAGTGGAACCAACCGCAGAACGTGAGGGATATTCGGAGTTTCCTTGGGATAACTGGATACTACCGCCGGTTCATCAAGGATTTCTCCAAGATAGCGAAGCCTATGACTGAATTGCTAATGAAGGGAAAAGCATTTCAGTGGACATAAGCATTGTAACACCCCAAAATCCTGTTAAGAGGGGAATTTAAATTTCTTTGGACGTATTGCATGTGGTGCAGAAATTCAAATTCAATTTGGAATTCAAATTCAAATCAAAACCAGAAAAGAAATCGAAAAAGAAAAAAAAAGAAAAACAGAAAACCCCGACCAGTGGGCCGAAACCCACCAGCCGGCCCACCTTTTCCCGCGCCAGCCCGCAGCCGCGCGCTCCCCTCTCTTTCTCACTGACACGTGGGGCCCGCGGTCATCTTCTTCCTCGTGCGATCGCGCCAACCGCCGGGACTCCTCCCCACGGCGAATCCAAACCACCCCGGAAACCCGCGTTTCCCCAGCTGAATTTCGGTTCTGGACGACTCCAGCTCGATCCCAACCGAACGCCGCCCTCCCTCATCTATATAAGCGCCGACATCTCCCGTTTTTTCATCCTGATCGCCTGTTTTTCCTCCCGGTGAGAACCCGAGCTTCTCCGGCCGTTTTCTCTCGATCTTTGCTCGGGATTTCTGATCTAACGCGCCGATCTTGTGCCACCGCCTCCGGGGAATCAAGCAGGTGCAGAAAACTCGGTAGATTGCGCCCTAGACACAGCTCCGACGAGCATCGCCGCTATTCCATCTCGGACATCATCGCCGACCGCCTTCCAGGGCCTCCGAGCTCAAGAAAAACCCCGAGGTGAGATCCCTAACCTCCCCTCTACCAATCTATGCCATGAAATCCCAGTTTTAGGAGGAATAGACGAAGATCCGAAGTTTTCCGGCGAGATCGCCGCCTTCCGCCGCTGCGTGCCGCCGGGCAGCGCGGGCTGGCTCCGGCAAGGCCGACGTGGCCGCTTGTGCGCCGTCTATTTTAAATCGCACGGTAGGCATAAAACCCCCGCGTACCGGTTCGGCGTTATAATCTCAGCCGTCTGTTTTAAATCGGACGGTCCACGTCGGCCCCGCATTATAAAGGCCGGGATTCTTACGCGCTACCCCCTGGGGATCTCGGAAAATACGAGCTAGCCCCGGAAACTTCTGATCTAGCCCCTGGAACTTCAGAAATTCATGTAAATTCAATTAAAAATCAGTTTTAGCCCCTGGACTTAATAAAAATTAGCAAAACCCCTCTGTTATGCATAGTTAGACCCCTGTAAATTTGTAAAATAATAAATTAGATCCTATAGTAGGATGAACTTACCTTTTTGACCCTATATGGTATTAAGTTTAGAAATTTGAATGTGCGACTAGGATTTAAATTTAAAAGGAAAGACAAACCCATGTGCTAATTCAAGTTTAAACTCTACTAACACTTGGAAAACTTTAGAATGAACTAAAATTAAATTTTAGACTGAAATGAAATCTTTTTGGGTGTTGTTCATATTTATTAGTTCTAGGAACACATTTTTAGGTTGATAAATAATTCTGAAAATGGGTAAAATAAATTTAAATTAGTTCACATCAGAGGAGAAGTTCAAAAACATATTATTTAATATATTA
The DNA here is from genome assembly GCA_030760725.1 of Neostapfia colusana. Taxonomy (NCBI): domain Eukaryota; kingdom Viridiplantae; phylum Streptophyta; class Magnoliopsida; order Poales; family Poaceae; genus Neostapfia; species Neostapfia colusana. Next base: position 27,875,947 of record JASWHV010000005.1, on the reverse strand, counting down.
GATCAGAACCTATTCTGTTTAGATGTTATGCCCTACTATTTAATATTTAAAACTCATTTTTAGGCATAGAAAATAAATCTGGAAAATAAAGGAAAAATAGGTATGCGTAATTAGAAAATGATAAATGAAGTCTCCAAATCGAAAGACTTTAGTTTGGGATTTGGTAGAAGATTTAAAAAACCCACTTGGAATAGGAAATTACCTTCCATGCAAACTTGGAGTGTGTTAATAGAATATAAAGAATTTGTTTAGAATTGAAATTCATATATATATATAGTGTGCAAATAAAAATCTGAATACAAAAGTTAGAAATCATATACATATGTTTAAAAGTGCATGTAGGCTAAAAATCAACACAGCTAGAGTAAACACAACACTTAGAAATGTGAATGACTTTCATAGGTATGTATGTGTGGTTTGTATGAAGTGAAAGTGTGAACTATGTCTTATGGATTGTTGTTTGCTTTTGCTATGTGTATTGGAATGAATAGAACCTGCCCCAGAGCAAGTTCTCCCCTTCCAAGACCAAGACTTTCCATTCCCAGAGCAGCAAGATAAAGGCAAGTGTCCTTGACCACTTTGATCCTATGCTAGGATGAGTAAATAGAGTTATTCGCATTGTCAATTGAAATATGAAACCCATGCTAGGATGTTTCCCTAGAATTGCATTATCTTGTTTCCTTGTAGCTTGGGTTGGGATTTATTTTATTATGTCATTCACTCATATTACTTGTTCTCAGCCATGCTTAGAAGGTGATAATTGGGATATGAGATCGTCAGTTTATTTACCATACTCTTGAATGAGATATTATGAGTTATGTAGAGGTAGGGATCGAGCCAAGTTGGATGATTTGGTTGGTGCTGGGTGCACGAGACTCGGGTCTGTGTTTAGTACTTGCCTGGATCCTAAGGACCGGTTCATGGAGCATGTAACCTGGCTTTACCGTGCCAACCACATGCTTAGATGGGGCAGCTTGGCCAATTAATTATGTGTATCCCCGGCGTAGTATGGGTGTGTTGGATGGTGCGGGGAGTAGGTGTCAGCTGGACTACCATATGAACCGCAAGGCTCAAGAGGGGGCCACTGCAGCGGGGTTGGAGCCTCTTGTATGGTGTTAGGGGTGAAACCTCAGTGGGCCCACGCTCGTCGGGAATCCCTTTGTAAAGGCTTCGTAGTGATCTCCTGGCTACACACCTGGGAAGTGTGAATGTGGTTCGTGGCCACTGGCATAATGGAGGTTCTTTTAGTCCACCCGGCAACGGGGGATAAAATCACTACATGTGGGTACAGTGGTGCAAACTCTGAAGAGTCAAAACTGTCATGACAGCCGTGCTCACGGTCAAGAGCGGCTTGGACTTATTCATGATTAGAGGAATGAGGACTTTAGAAGCTGTGGATGTTAAGCAGGGAGCTTAACATTGGAAATGATGATATGGTTACTCGATTTTGATGATTGGTTGGGAGATTGGGATCATTTCTCCTATGTAGCAATGTAGGTGCTTAATAAGCTAAGGTGATAGGTATTAACTGCGTAGTGCTTTAACCATGAGTTCAACCTCTCCTTGTTCTAGCAATGCATGACATAACTTTCCCACACTTGCTGAGTACCCACGATACTCAAACTTGCATATTTGTTGGTTTAAATTGCTGCTCAGGTCAAGAGGATGATGTGGTGTTTAATGATCAAGACTTCGGACCCGAAGAAGGATTCTAGGTTCATGGAGTCCCCTGGGCAACGCCTGTGACGGAGCCCACAAGAATAATATTCCGCTGCTACTTTATTTACATGTTATGAATTTATTATTGTCTATCGAGACGTATGCTTTGTAAGACATATTCATATTCGACACCTGGCTTGTAATAAATGATGCTTCACTATTTGTCATCACATGTATGAGAAAATGATCCTGGCATACATGTGATATTCACTTGGTTGCTCTTCGGAGAAACCGGGTGTGACAGAAGTGGTATCAGAGCCAAGGTTGCCCGTAGGAACGTGGACCTAGGTAGAAATGGACGTATTTAAGGACCCTATTTTCTTAAAAACTATTTTACAAAGGTGTGGGTTGAAAAGTGTTATTTAATGGGGTCACTTTATTCATCTTACCCAACTTTTATTCAAAATAGGATTTCTGTTTAAAATCTTATCTAACTTAAGTTTAAAAGCTTTATGCTTTAGATGGTTCGCATGATCCGCACCGCCCGCAAGTCCACTGGAGGGAGAGTTCCCGTAGTTGCCCTTTCCCTGAGAGAGGAGAACCGTCCGGTGACGTACCTCTCCTACGGGTTGGCAGTAGGAGGCTTGTTGCGCCGTCTTCGACGTATGCTCCACGCCGCCGGCAATACAGGCAAGCTAATTATAAACTACAGCTCCACCCAAACCATCCGTGAGATGCGGGAAGAGTGGAGTTCATAAATGAGGATTATTCACGAAAATCAGCTGCTCAAGATCCACCGCTCTCCAGCTTGTCGAGCGACACAGGTCGATGCGGAGAAGGATGTCACCTGGGAGGCAATCACCTGTCAGAGTCACATCTATCGTCGCCACCTGGACAGGACTGAGTACATGTATGTCCTCCAGCGTGAGAGTGGTACAACGGAGTACAAGTACCCGCCAGTGCAGCAGGGGACTTCCGATGAGCACATGGACTTGTGTTTGGAGGATGCTGCTATGCTCAACACTCGACTGCAGGAGTGTCAACAGGAGCTTCAGGATGTACGTGACACCCTGAAGGAGACTGAGGCGTTGCTTCGAGCCAGCTTGAGGGCGAGAGGAAGAGGAGATGGGAATGAACTGTGTGTCACCGTGAACGACACATGGACTGCTGACTCCCCAGATCACCGGGCGAGCAGGCGTCGCCGCACTTCTCCACCAGAAGCTTCCCCACCCAAAGCGGAGTCAGTGGGCGGCCGCAATAACGAGGAAGATCCCGAGGAGCCAGCTCAATGATACGAGTAGTGTAGAGTCCTTTCCCTTAGTTAGCAGGATGTCGAGTAGTCGAGTCGTTACCTTAGTTAATGGTGTGTTAATGCTTGGTGTGTGACGTGAGTTGTGGAAGCCATGGGCATTTGTCCACAACCTCGTCTTCAGGTTGTTTTGCTTTGGTGTGCGAACCCCTATGAATTAAGAGTGCATTTATGTCGCGTAAGACATGAAATCCTCAGAAAATATAAATATAATAAGGACTCAAAATTTTAAAGTTTAAACAAGCAAATTGTGAAGTTAATACACAATGCTTTAAATTGGCATTTGGTTGATTAGGATAGATGGCCGGAAGAGGAAAGGGTCGTGGTGCCCACCCCGCCAACAACAACGATGAGGCCGGCAACCCTCATCTTTTTGGAGGGCAAGACAGGGGTGGTCTTCGGGAAGGAGTTGATCCCATCCACCAAATACTTGAAAATCAGAATCAGCTCATCCAGAGTCTGACTCAAGTGGTGGCCAACTTGCAACAAGCTCCACCTCCACAATCTGCACCACGCCAACCAAGGTTGAGTGAGTTTCTAGGGACTCAACCTCCAAACTTTGCAAGTGCTGCTGAACCTCTGGAGGCAGATGATTGGCTAAAGACCATTGAGAGCAAGATGAGGATCATACAATGCCAAGGATATGAGAGGGTGCTGTTTGCCTCTCACCAATTGCATGGACCTGCTGCTGATTGGTGGACCGCTTACGTGGCCGCCCATGATGACCCTGAGAACATCACTTGGGAAGAGTTCAAGCGTAGTTTCCGCAACCATTACATACCAAGGGGTGAACTCAAAAACAAGAGAAAGGAGTTCTTGGGGCTGCAGCAAGGAAACATGACTGTAAGGGAATACCTCACTAAATTCACCCAACTATCCCGTTATGCACCACGGGACATCGAGACTGATGAGCAGAAACAGGACTGCTTTGTGGAAGGACTTACAGCGGAAATGCAGTGTGCAATGTCCTCCAACGAGTATGAAAGCTTCCAAAAGATGGTGAACAGAGCATTTGTGTTGGAGAGGAAGCTGAAGGCCTTGGAAAATGAAAACAAGAGGAAGGCGGGATGGTCACACCAAGCCTCGGGTAGCAACACACACCCACGTCTGATGCAGCAAACCGCAGGGCAGACGAGCCGTGCTGCGGTACCCTACTCAGCACCGAGAGGGTACAACCCAAACTTCAGGCCTCCGTCAGCACCAGCACAGCCACAACGTCAGTTTGTACAGCAGCCTCGTCCCACATATCAACGTCGACCAGCAGTGCAAGGACCACAGAACCAACCCCAAGACAACAAAGGCCAGGCACCTAAGGTTGGGGTGCAATGCTTCAACTATGGTGAAGTGGGGCACTACGCCCATAAGTGCCCAAAGAAGAAGCCCGTGCAGCCGCAACAGCAGAATGTGATGCGAGGACGGGTGAACCACATGACCATGGAGGAAGCGCAAGAGGCACCTGACGTGGTAGTTGGTAAGTTTCCTGCCAATTTACACAAAGCAACCCTGTTGTTCAATTCTGGTGCTACCCACTCGTTCATTGCCCAAGGGTTTGTTAAGAAGCATGACCTAGCAACAACACAAATGAACCATATGCTAGCAGTAAACTCTCCAGGGGGAGAAATAAGGACAAGAAAAGTGTGTCCCAAGGTGAATCTAGACATTAATGGGGTAGTATTTACTGCCAACCTCATAGTGATAGATTCCCAAGGGATAGATATTATTTTGGATATGGATTGGTTGACCAAACATAAAGGAATCATCCATTGTTCAACAAGAACGGTGGAACTAACTCACCCTAGTGGCACAAGAGTAAAGTTCATAACCATACAAGAGCCTAGGAGGGACATTAAACTCAATCAAGTTGAGTTGGAAGTGGAGGAGATCAAGATCATCAGGGAATATCCAGATGTTTTTCCGGGGGAGTTGCCAGGTATGCCCCCCGATCGTGAAGTGGAATTTGCGATTGAGCTAGTGCCTGGAACAGCTCCGATATACAAGAGACCATATCGGATGGACTCCAAACAGCTGGAAGAACTCAAGGAACATTTAAGAGAATTGACAGAAAATGGGTACATTCGTCCTAGTTCCTCACCATCGGGAGCTCCAGTGATATTTGTTCCCAAGAAGGATGGAACCCAAAGGTTGTGCGTAGACTACCGTGCGTTGAATGAAGTAACCATCAAGAACAAGTACCCATTACCCCGCATTGAAGACTTGTTTGATCAGTTGAGGGGAGCTTGTGTGTTCTCGAAAATTGATCTAAGGTCGGGATACCACCAACATAAGATAAGGCAAACTGATATTCCCAAGACAGCTTTCGTATCTCGGTACGGACTGTATGAATACACTGTCATGCCTTTCGGGCTAACTAATGCCCCGGCATACTTTATGTATCTCATGAACAAGGTGTTCATGGAATATCTGGACAAATTTGTGGTGGTTTTCATTGATGACATTCTCGTCTTTTCCAAAGATGAAGAAGAACATTAGAGGCATTTAAGGTTGGTGATGCAAAAGCTGAGAGAACACCAACTATATGCCAAGCTGAGCAAGTGTGAATTCTGGTTGAAGAGAGTTCCCTTCTTAGGACATATAATCTCGGAGGGAGCAATCTCCGTAGACCCCGCCAAGATCGAGGATGTACAGAAGTGGAAGACCCCTGAGAATGTCGGGGAAGTTCGAAGCTTCTTGGGATTGGCTGGGTATTATTGACGGTTTATTGAGGGATTCTCCAAGATCTCGAGACCCCTCACCAACTTGTTGGGGAAAGGAATCACATTCACATGGACGCCGCAGTGCGAGACGAGTTTTCAAGAGCTAAAGAAAAGATTGACAACAGCCCCAGTGCTAGTTATGCCATATATGCAGAAGAACTTTTCGGTGTACTGCGATGCCTCTGGAAACGGCTTGGGATGTGTTCTCATGCAGGAGGGGCATGTCGTGGCTTATGCGTCCCGGCAGCTCCGGAAACACGAGAAGAACTATCCTACACATGACCTAGAACTAGCCGCAGTGGTACACGCGTTGAAGATTTGGCGGCACTACTTGATGGGGAAGAGGATAGAGATATATACGGATCGTAAGAGCTTAAAGTACATTTTCACACAGCCAGATCTCAACCTCGGACAAAGGAGATGGTTAGAGCTAATCAACGACTTTGATGTGGGCATCAACTATCATCCTGGGAAAGCGAATGTCGTGGCAGATGCTTTAAGCCGGAAAGTGCAGGTCAATAGGTTGAGCATAAAGAACATGCCTGCAGAATTGAAGGACGACGTTATAAGACTCAATCTATGCCTGGTGAATAGTGGTGAAGCCATCGCCATGGAAGTGGACTCCACATTAGAGCAAGATATACGCAACGGTCAAAAGACTGATGAGAAGATACAAGTAATCAAGAACTCATCAAGGATAATAAAGCCCATGGGTTCAGAGAGGATGAACAAGGTACGGTGTGGCACGGGAAAAGAATCTGTGTGCCTGAAGTGAAGGAGATCCATGAATTGATTTTGAAGGAGGCTCATGATTCCAACTATTCCATTCATCCTGGAAGTACTAAGATGTATCATGACCTCAAGAGCAGATATTGGTGGTATGGAATGAAGCGAGATGTCGCGGAACATGTTGCCCTATGTGACACATGTCAGTTGGTGAAAGCGGAACATCAATGACCCGCGGGTTTATTGCAACCACTCAAAGTGCCTGAATGAAAATGGGAAGAAATCGGTATGGATTTCATAGTGGGATTGCCTAGGACCCAATCAGGATATGACTCGATATGGGTCATCATCGACAGGCTAACCAAGGTAGCTCATTTCATTCCCGTAAAAGAAAGCTACAACAGATCCAAATTGGCGGAGTTGTACATGTCAAGGATCGTGTGTTACCATGGAGTGCCAAAGAAGATAGTGTCAGATCGAGGGACGCAGTTCACCTCAAGGTTCTGGCAGAAGTTGCATGAAACCATGGGAACTCATCTGAATTTTAGTTCTGCCTATCATCCCCAGACTGACGGACAAACGGAAAGAACCAATCAGATCCTTGAGGATATGCTGAGAGCGTGTGCGCTCAAGAACAATAGGAGTTGGGATAACAACTTACCGTATGCGGAGTTCTCCTACAACAACAGCTATCAGGCTAGTATGAAGATGTCACCATTTGAGGCTTTGTATGGGAGAAAGTGCAGAACTCCACTATTTTGGAACCAAACCGGGGAAAGTAAAGTGTTTGGACCCGAGGTACTACAAGAAGCCGAGGCGAAAGTGAGGGAAATTCGCAACAACTTGAGGATAGCATAGACACGACAAAAGAGCAATGCCGATGTACGGAGAAGAGAGCTCGTTTTCAACGTGGGGGACTATGTATATCTCAAGGTGTCCGCTATCCGAGGACTTCATCGGTTCAAGGTGAAAAGGAAGTTATCACCTCGATACATCGGACCCTTTCAGATTCTAGAGAGGAAAGGTGAAGTGGCATATCAACTAGAACTACCGGCTCGCCTATCGGATGTGCATGATGTATTACATGTGTCACAGCTCAAGAAATGTCTAAGGACGCCTGAAGAGATGTTACCCATGAATGAGGTTGACGTACAAGAGGATCTGTCTTATGCCGAGCAACCGGTCAAGATTTTGGAGACAATGGAACGCCTCACAAGAAATAAAAGAATCCGGATGTGCAAGGTGCAGTGGAAGCATCACTCGGAAGAGGAAGCCACATGGGAGCGAGAAGACGAGCTTAAGACACAGTTTCCGGAATTGTTTTCCTAGAACCATCAATCTCGAGGACGAGATTTCTTTTAAGGGGGTAGAGCTGTAACACCCCAAAATCCTGTTAAGAGGGGAATTTAAAAATTTTTGGACGTATTGCATGTGGTGCAGAAATTCAAATTCAATTTGGAATTCAAATTCAAATTAAAACCAGAAAAGAAATGGAAAAAGAAAAAAAAAGAAAAACAGAAAACCACGGCCAGTGGGCCAAAACCAACCAGCCGACCCACCTTTTCCCGCGCCAGCCCGCAGCCGCGCACTCCCCGCTCTTTTCTCAATGACACGCGGGGCCCGCGGTCATCTTCTTCCTGGCGCGATCGCGCCAACCGCCAGGACTCCTCCGCGCGCCGAATCTAAACCACCCCGGAAACCCGCGTTTCCCCAGCCGAATTTCGGTTCTGGACGACTCCAGCTCGATCCCAACCGAACGCCGCCCTCCCTCGTCTATATAACTGCCAGCATCTCCCGTTTTTTTCATCCGGATCGCCTGTTTTTCCTCCCGGTGAGAACCCGAGCTTCTCCGGCCGTTTTCTCTCGATCTTCGCTCGGGATTTCTGATCTAACGCGCCGATCTTGTTCCACCGCCTCCGGGGAATCAAGCAGGTGCAGAAAACTCGGTAGATTGCGCCCTAGACACAGCTCCGACGAGCATCGCCGCTATTCCATCTCGGACCTCGTCGCCGACCGCCTTCCAGGGCCTCCGAGCTCAAGAAAAACCCCGAGGTGAGATCCCTGACCTCCCCTCTACCGATCTATGCCATGAAATCCCAGTTTGAGGAGGAATAGACGAAGATCCGAAGTTTTCTGGCGAGATCGCCACCTCCCGCCGCCGCGCGATGCTGGGCAGCGCGGGCTGGCTCCGGCCAGGGCGACGTGGCCCTTGTGCGCCGTCTATTTTAAATCGCACGGTAGGCATAAAACCCCCGCGTACCGGTTCAACGTTATAATCTCAGCCGTCTATTTTAAATCGGACGGTCCACGTCGGCCCCGCATTATAAAGGCCAGGATTCTTACGCGCTACCCCCTGGGGGTTTCGGAAAATACAAGCTAGCCCCGGAAACTTCTGATCTAGCCCCTAGAACTTCAGAAATTCATGTAAATTCAATTAAAAATCAGTTTTAGCCCCTGGACTTAATAAAAATTAGCAAAACCCCTCTGTTATGCATAGTTAGACCCCTGTAAATTTGTAAAATAATAAATTAGACCCTATAGTAGGATGAACTTACCTTTTTGACCCTATATGGTATTAAGTTTAGAAATTTGAATGTGTGGCTAGGATTTAAATTTAAAAGGAAAGACAAACACATGTGCTAATTCAAGCTTAAAATCTACTAACAATTGGAAAACTTTAGAATGATCTAAAAATAAATTTAGACTGAAATGAAATCTGTTTGGGTGTTGTTCATATTTATTAGTTCTAGGAACACATTTTTAGGTTAATAAATAATTCTGAAAATGGGTAAAATAAATTTAAATTAGTTCACATCAGAGGAGAAGTTCAAAAACATATTATTTAATATATTAGATCAGAACCTATACTGTTTAGATGTTATGCCCTACTATTTAATATTTAAAACTCATTTTTAGGCATAGAAAATAAATCTGGAAAATGAAGGAAAAATAGGTATGCATAATTAGAAAATTATAAATGAAGTCTCCAAATCCAAAGACTTCAGTTTGGGATTTGGTGGAAGGTTTAAAAAACCCACTTGGAATAGGAAATTACCTTCCATGCAAACTTGGAGTGTGTTAATAGAATATAAAGAATTTGTTTAGAATTGAAATTCATATATATATATATATATATAGTGTGCAAATAAAAATCTGAATACAAAAGTTAGAAATCATATACATATGTTTAAAAGTGCATGTAGGCTAAAAATCAACACAGCTAGAGTAAACACAACACTTAGAAATGTGAATGACTTTCATAGGTATGTATGTGTGGTTTGTATGAAGTGAAAGTGTGAACTATGTCTTATGGATTGTTGTTTGCTTTTGCTATGTGTATTGGCATGAGTAGAACCTGCCCCAAAGCAAGTTCTCCCCTTCCAAGACCAAGACTTTCCATCCTCAGAGCAGCAAGAAGAAGGCAAGTGTCCTTGACCACTTTGATCCTATGCTAGGATGAGTAGATAGAGTTATTTGCATTGTCAATTGAAATATGAAACCCATGCTAGGATGTTTCCCTAGAATTGCATTATCTTGTTTCCTTGTAGCTTGGGTTGGGATTTATTTTATTATGTCATTCACTCATATTACTTGTGCTTAGCCATGCTTAGAATGGGATAATTGGGATATGAGATCGTCAGTTTATTTACCATACTCTTGAATGAGATATTATGAGTTATGTAGAGGTAGGGATCGAGGCAAGTTGGATGATTTGGTTGGTGATGGGTGCACGAGACTCGGGTTTGTGTTTAGTACTTGCCTGTATCCTAAGGACCGGTTCATGGAGCATGTAACCTGTCTTTACCGTGCCAACCACATGCTGAGATGGGGAAGCTTGGCCAATTAATTAGGTGTATCTCCGGCGTAGTATGGGTGTGTTGGATGGTGCGGGGAGTAGGTGTCAGCTGGACTACCATATGAACCGCAAGGCTCAAGAGGGGGCCACTGCAGCGGGGTTGGAGCCTCTTGTATGGTGTTAGGGGTGAAACCTCAGTGGGCCCACGCTCGTCGGGAATCCCTTTGTAAAGGCTTCGTAGTGATCTCCTGGCTACACACCTGGGAAGTGTGAATGTGGTTCGTGGCCACTGGCATAATGGAGGTTCTTTTAGTCCACCCGGCAACGGGGGATGGAATCACTACATGTAGGTACAGTGGTGCAAACTCTGCAGAGTCAAAACTGTCATGACAGCCGTGCTCACGGTCAAGAGCGGCTTGGACTTATTCATGATTAGAGGAATGAGGACTTTGGAAGCTGTGGATGTTAAGCGGGGAGCTTAACATTGGAAATGATGATATGGTTACTTGATTTTGATGATGGGTTGGGAGATTGGAATCATTTCACCTATGTAGTAATGTAGGTGCTTAATAAGCTAAGGTGATAGGTATTAACTGCGTAGTGCTTTAACCATGAGTTCAACCTCTCCTTGTTCTAGCCATGCATGACATAACTTTCCCACACTTGCTGAGTACCCACGGTACTCAAACTTGCATATTTGTTGGTTTAAATTGCTGCTCAGGTCAAGAGGATGATGTGGTGTTTAATGATCAAGACTTCGGAACCGAAGAAGGATTCTAGGTTCATGGAGTCCCCCGGGCAACGCCTGTGACGGAGCCCACAAGAATAATATTCCGCTGCTATTTTATTTACATGTTATGAACTTATTATCGTCCATCGAGACGTATGCTTTGTAAGACATATTTATATTCGACACCTGGCTTGTAATAAATGATGCTTCACTATTTGTCATCACATGTATGAGAAAATGATCCTGGCATACATGTGATATTCACTCGGTTGCTCTTCGGAGAAACCGGGTGTGACAAGCATGTCAAGAAAGCTTCGAGGAGCTCAAGAGAAGGCTAACCACAGCACCAGTTCTGGTATTGCCAGACGTGAGCATGAGCTTTGACATATATTGCGACGCATCAAGACAAGGGATTGGATGTGTGCTCATGCAAGAAGGACAAGTGGTAGCCTATGCGTCAAGACAACTAAAGAAACACGAGCTGAATTACCCCACACATGATTTGGAGCTCGCAGCCGTGGTGCATGCGTTAAAGATTTGGAGACATTATATCCTTGGTCATCGATGTGAGATCTATAAGGATCGCAAAAGCCTCAAGTACATATTCCCTCAAACGGATTTGAATTTGAGGCAACTTCGATGGTTGGAACTTACCAGGGATTATGATGTTGGAATCAACTATCGCCCCGGAAAGGCCAATGTTGTAGCTGATGCATTAAGCCGAAAGGGAGCATCCCACCAACTCACGGTTCGAGATCTACCGCCCGAGCTGCGCAATGAGTTTGAACGGTTACATCTTGGGTTCATGAACGAGATGGAAGTGATGGAACTCCATTCTTCGTTGGAACAAGAGATACGAGATGGCCAAGCAACGGATGAGGAAATCAAGGAGATCAAGGAAAGGATCCGACAATGCATAGAAATGGACTTCAAGGAAGACGAGAAGGGTACACTTTGGCTAGGGAAAAGGATTTGTGTGCCTAACGTGAAGCATATCCTCGACACCATATTAAAGGAGGCACAAGACTCACCTTATTCCATACATTCCGGCAGTACATAGACGTACAAGGACCTGAAAACTTGCTATTGGTGGGATGGTATGAAAAGGGACATAGCTGAGTATGTTGCCCTATGCGACACATGCCAACGGGTGAAGGCCGAACATCAAAGACCCGCTGGACTGTTGCAACCATTGAAAGTACCCGAGTGGAAGTGGGAAGGCATCAGTATGGATTTCATCGTCGGATTGCCACGTACTCAGTCGGGTTACAACTCCATCTGGGTTATCGTGGACCGATTCATGAAACCGCTCATTGTGTTCCTATTAAAACCACGTACCGTGTGGCAGATCTAGCCGAGCTGTATATGGAGCAAATCGTGTGTCGCCATGGAGTACCGAAGAGGATAGTTTCAGATCGGGGTTCTCAGTTTACGTCTAGGTTCTGGAGGAAGCTGCATGAAGCCATGGGTACACGGCTAAATTTCAGCTCCGCTTATCACCCGCAAACCGACGGGCAAACAGAAAGGACAAACCAAATTTTGGAAGACATGTTGAGAGCTTGCGCCTTGAAACATGGTCGTAGTTGGGATAGGAGCTTGCCGTATGCCAAATTCTCCTATAACAACAGCTACCAAGCTAGCTTGAAGATGTCACCTTTCGAAGCATTGTATGGTAGACGGTGTAGGACACCGTTGTTTTGGAACGAGACCGGAGACAACCAAGTCTTTGGACCCGAAGTGCTGCAAGAGGCTGAGAAGCAACTCCAAACGATACGGGATAACTTGAGGGCTGCTCAGTCACTACAGAAAGGCTATGCGGACAATAGGCGAAGAAATTTGACTTTCGAAGTAGGAGACTTCGTGTACCATAAGGTATCGCCTATCCGAGGCCAACAAAGTTTCAACGTCAAAGGCATGTTAGCACCTCGCTACATCGGACCATTTAAGATTTGGGCAAGCGAGGAGAGGTAGCCTATCAACTAGAGCTCCCGATGCACCTCTCCGACGTGCATGACGTTTTTCACGTATCCCAACTCAAAAAGTGCTTCAGAGTACCGGAATAACAAGTACCAATGGATGAACTCAAACTTCAAGAGGATCTGACCTATGTAGAGCACCCTGTCTGAATTATGGACGTGAAGGAAAGGGTCACGAGGAACAAAGTGATCAGTTAGTGCAAGGTACAGTGGAGCGATCACACGGAAGCCGAAGCTACATGGGAACGTGAGGAAGACCTCAAGGCAGAATTCGCTCATATATTCTCCACTCTATCGAATCTCGAGGGCCAGATTCAGTTTAATGGGGGTAGGTTTGTAACACCCTCAATTTCATATTCACGCATGCATGCATATTCCATATAAAGAAACATTTTAAAAGAAGTAGAAACGGAGAAAGAATCAGAAATATAGCCGAAAAGAGCCAATTCTAGTTCGCCGAGGAGCACTTTTGACAATTTCCGCGGACTGCTGGCTTGTGGTGTTTTCGGAGCTCATCCCTGCAGGGGGAGTGAGGTCCGGCATCGCCAGACACGTGGCAGGCTCGGAGCTAGCCTCTGTGGAAGGGGCAAGGTCTGACCCGCTGAACACGTGTTTCCTCCGGGGCTTGTCTCTGCGGAGAAGCGAGGTCCAGCCCCGCAGGACACATTTCGCCACCGGAGCTAGTCGCTGCGGAAAAGCAAGGCCCAACCCCACGGGACACATGTCGCTCTCGGAGCTCATCTCCGAGAGGTCCGACACTGCTGGACACGTGTCACCCTCGGAGCTCATCTCTGAGAGGTCCGGCCAATGGACATGTGTCGTCCTCGGAGGTCACCTCCGAGGGGAAGGGAGGTCCAACACCAATGGACACGTGTCTACCTAGGAGATCGTCTTTGAGGAGAAAGGAAGTCTGTCGCTACTAGACACGTGGCATTCTCGGAGCCCACCTCCGAAGAGAGGGGAGGTCCGGCTCTGACACATAGCATTCTCGGAGCCCACCTCCGAAGAGAGGGGAGGTCCGGCTCTGACACGTGGCACACGTGGAGCTCGCCTCGGAGGGAGAGGGGAGGTCCCGCCCGCCAACACACGTGGCCCACGCGGAGCTCGCCTCTGAGGAGATGGGAGGTCCCGCCCGCCTGACACGACGCACAACCGGAGCTTGTCTCTGCGGGAAAGGGAGACCAGGCCCCCGCTGGACACGTGGAGCCTCCGGAACTTCCCTGCAGCAGGACGAGAGTCTTAAGCGGTCTTTCTTCTGTGCACGAGTACCCGGTGCTGAGGAAACCGACACGAATTCTTCCAAGTTTAATTCTGCAACCAAACCGATTAGAAATAAGTTGTTAAGATCCAAAAACAAATCAAATAGGACTCTTATTCAAACTCCAATCAGAATAGGACTCTTTTCGACCCCTTATAAATAGAACTAAAAACCTTTGGCCGTAACCACGTACCTATTTTTCACCTCCCAAGTCAGCGACTTGGAAGCCCTAGCCCCAGCTCGCCGAGTTAGATTTTCCACCCCTCGCCGGAGTGCAGACAACGGTGAGCCCCACCGGTGAGCCGCCGACAAGCTCCCCGCTGCTGCTATCGCTAGGAGGAAGGCCCTGACACCAGGAAGAAGTGAGGTAGGTCTTCGTTACCACCTTACGACATCATCGTGGTTTTCTTCGCATATGTTTTTCTTCGAACAGAAGTTGTTTCATGTGGACAGATCACGTGTTGATCGGTTTGATCTAGATCTTAAGATGAGATCATCACCACGTCCACATTTGATCCTTACACCCTTGTTCATCGTAAAACCCATGCAAGCCATTAAAACATGCAAGAACACGTACAAACTGATCTAATAAAAACAGAACCATAGGATTAGCATGCATCTACACCATGGCATCTTGAGTAAAGTATGTGCATGATAATTGATTGCTGTGAATCTTGTATGTGCATGATCGTGAGTAGAAGGACAAGCTCAGGGAGCTACCTACGAAGAACTACAGCGCCAAAACTGTGGCGGACCGGAATCCGCTCATCCAGGATCGCAAAGGGTGGTGCCGCTCGATGCGACACCCGACAGCACACATCATGAGAACACATTATATTAGATGGGAAAACCAACTGGAACTGTACAAACTAGTACAATAGTCAGTTACAAACTAGTGCCCTTATTACACAGCGGAAGTTTCTTTTATACAACTCACGCCCGCCTATCTAGCAAAAGTCGGTTGCCCAGCCCTAGGGCAACCCACACTAGCTGCACTCCTCAGCTCAGCGCGGCGGGTACGGCTCCCACTCAGCCGTAGTCCCCGACGTAGGGTAACCCTCGCCGGTGGACTCATAACTCGAGTCCGTGGGTGGCTCCTCACCTGAAAAACACTTAAGCAGCAACCGTGAGCACGAGGGCTCAACAAGACTTAACCGACTCACCTAGGCATGAAACTATACATGAGGTGTACAATGAACATAGGATAGTAAATTGCAGCAAATGGACACACCTACAAGTTCATCCTTAATTCATCTTTTAGCAACAAGTTAACAGTTTGGGAATCTGAAATTTAGTAAGCAATATTTTGTGGCACACATGTAGCAATACAATTATATCATAACAGCAATATTGAATCATCACATTTCATACATTAGCCTACGACACGACTCAGTGACCAAGTGGTACTCCTCACCGCGAGGGATGGCGAATCGACTTGAGATACACCTGCAGGGACACCCAAAGAGCACGTCACGTACGCCCACCGGTGGAGCTGCACAGCATGCTCACTCGATGTCGTACGGGACAACCTTTCACCCAACAGCCCAAACGTCGAACCGGTCGCACCGAAACGAGGAGGAGGTTCCCTACACAGAGCATCTCTCTATGCCCGTTAGCAGATTTCCACCTTGCTGCCCTCAGCCTACACCTATAAATCGGTGCGTTATGCCTCAACGCCCGGAGGTTTAGGTTACATCGGTTTATCAGGGCCCATATATCCGATATGCCTTCGGTACGTTCAAACTTGATCAGCGTGGGCCACACACAGATCGGTCCTCAAACGACACGGACGGGGCTGCGCACACAAGACTTCCTATTGCTGCGCCCTAGCCCCTGCCAAGTCTCATTTTCATTACTAAGGTGATCTCACATCACTCGAACCAATCCCGTCTGTCCCAAGCCTAACTCGTGAGTAGATTCCAACTACTCGACTTGTACCAAAGTTCTATGAATCATTAAGAATAGCCTGTCTATTCGAGGCGCTAGACAGTACCCTCACTCTTGGGGGAAAAATTCTGGTTATGCAGTTGGGTTTTCATCCATCCTACACCTAATGCACATACATACTTCACACTACGTATGTAAACAAAGTAAAACTTTATAAACGGCTTAATGCAAACCGGGGCTTGCCTTGTTGCTGCTGGTCAGCGGTTAGGTCTTCGTCCGGAAGGAGGAAGTCAAGAACTTCTGGAGTCTCCTCGCCTTCAGCGACTACACGTTAATGAATATGCACATAAGTTTAATTGTAAAGATTCTGGTACAAGTTCTACTAGCAAGTTTTCAAAAACTGGAACCTTGTTTAAGAATTTAAAATGAAACTGGTGCTAGTGGTCTGGGTTTGGACCTAAGCACATGATTAAGTGCTAAGTGGTTTCCCCCTCATCTATATTGATCACCTCAAGTGGTTAAACAGAACAGGGCTGATCCAGAGCTCCAATGGAGCTGAGAATTTTCATGTGAGTTCCTTGTCACAA
Organism: Neostapfia colusana; assembly: GCA_030760725.1. Lineage (NCBI taxonomy): Eukaryota > Viridiplantae > Streptophyta > Magnoliopsida > Poales > Poaceae > Neostapfia > Neostapfia colusana. The sequence goes on along the minus strand of JASWHV010000005.1, from coordinate 27,859,305 downwards.
GAAAACCTTCTGGACCAAAGATTTGCACTTTTCATTGAGTGGTTTGTACAGAATAATTTTCTAAGCAATTAAGCAAAGAAGGATTAATTCTGGGATAACACCCATGTTCATGCAAAACTTAGTGAAGTACAATTTCAATTATAGCTCATAGAGTCTGCATGAATTTTCCTAGCATTTTTGGAGCTAAGATTTGCCCAGAACTGAATTTCCATGTTTTGGAAATTCTCTGGAAATGTTTCTGTATTTACGTGAATACAGCATCTTCAAATCTGAATTGCCCTGATCAAATCTACTTCAAATGATCTGAAACTTTTACAGGAGTTCATTAACATCCCAGAGAATGTTCTGGCAAAATTTGAGGATTTTTGGATTAACCAAAGTCCCTCTAAAATTCTTTTGCTGAAAGGTTTTAAGAATTTTCCAGAATTAAATAATGGGTTTCATACAAATTGGGTTGCATATTTGGATAGAGCTATTCAATACGAATCCAATCCAATTTGGATCACTAAAGTTGGAGCTTCCTAGCAAAAGTTATGAGGTTCTAAAGTTTGGAGAAATTCTGGAATTTGAATTAACCGGGAAAAGTTCAAATCCCTGACAGCGGGTCCGGCCCACACGTGTCACCCCCTCGGCTACACCACACGGGGCCACAGGACTGTTCTCCACATTGTCACAGATGATCCGGTGCAACAGAAGATCCCCACACTATTTACTGAGCGACTGACGAGCGGGCCCGGCCAGCTCGTCTTCTTCCTCGCGCTCCCGCTCCCGCGCCCGCGCGCCGCCAGGCTCGCCGGAGCCGCGCTGATTTTTGCCTTCCGGCCAGCTCCCGCGCTCTCCCTCGCCGTTAGGGCCTAGTTCCATACGCTGAACACGATGGGACCACCTTCCCCGACCGGCGGTGGCTCTAACCTAGCCGGCGACGGCGCGGCGGCTCGGTAACCTTTCGGCAACGTTGCCCGGCCAACTTAGCCCGCCAAAACACCGGTGGAACGGGGCTACAGAACCAGTGGATGCTAAGGAAGATCGTCCTAGTGGTGAAACAGCCCGGAGATGGCTCTAACCTAGCTCTCATCGTGAGCCCGAACCTCCCTGCCATGGCCGCTGTTGGAAAAATGGAACATACGCTGGCTACAACCATGATCAAGCTAGGGTTGAGAAGTAAACCTCGGCGCCGTCAAGTCTAGCTCCTGTGAGTGCAGTTTGATGGGCTCTAAGCAAATACAAGTTGGGAATTTGAAGATTTCATACCCGAGGGTGGTTTTGCACCGGCCGAGAGTAAACTGCGAAATATGCCAGCGACAATCAGTCACTTGGTTCAAGCTTTGGGGTCGAGCAGCGTGGAGTCTTGGCGCGTCCAAAGCCACTCTTGCTCGGCCGTGACAAGCCCTCTGCAGAGCTGTCCACAAGAGCACCTCCACTCGGTTCTTGTCGGCCGCCGCGAAAAACGCAAGTCTCTCGGGTTGCTGTGGCTTAGCTCAACTAGGAATGGTGCGAGGGGGTCGTGAGCAGTCCCGTGGTGCTGTTTAGGTGAGTTGCTGAGGCTTGCACGCGAGATGAAACCGCCCCCGAGCGATCGACGATGGCGGCAGCGCCTCTGTTCTATGGCGTGTGAGAGCGAGGGAAACGGAGTTTCTCTCGGTGCTGTGGTGAGATGAGGCACGGCTGAGAGTAAAGGCCCTCCACGAGGAGCTTGCCAGTGCGAAGGACTCAGCAGGAGGAGTCTTCCGGTTCTCCCCGCGGTGTCACCCGGTGAGCCTCTCTCAGTGGATTGAAAACAAGAGCACAATACTTAGGGGGTAAGCCAACTGAGCCCTATGACATGTGGGACCCACTAGTTAGTACCCCCCTATCCCTCAAAAGATATCCAAAGTTTGACAAATATTCAACCCAAATGTTTGAAAGTTGGAAACTGAGCTGCATTTGGATAGTTGGACAAATCTCCTCCAAATTCAAATGTATATTTGAATTCTTTGCACATTTGAATCCTTTTTGGAAAAATGGGTAGCAAACCTTTTCAAAAATTACTGAAACTTTGCCTACCCACTAATTTGGACCTAAGAAATCCAAATATGCAATTTGATTCTTGTGCTAGCTGCTGCAACCAAGAGTTTGAATACAACAGTTTTGAATCACCATTATGTCCTCCCCTCATTTGAATTTTGAGTTGGACATTTAGTTCAAATTCTGATTTTCAAACCCTCCCATTGCACTTGAGTACTTCAACTCGGTGGTCTTAATCCAACTAGGGTCCAAACATGCAAATGACTCTAAGTTGGTTTTAGAGCAACCTCTCATGTGTTATCATATGTGTAGAAAGTTTGAACCAATCCCCTTTTCATGGAGGTTACATGCTCTTCACAATTCTTCAGAAGATATTCACAACAAAACTGTGGTGTTGTGAAGTGATGAAAAGTTTTTGCAAGTCCCTTTTCTTGGGCTTTTACATCCCTCCCCCTTAAAAGAATCTCGTCCCAAGATTACAAAAGAAGAGACAGCGAGTAATAGGGACTTACCCATGCTGAGACACCATGAACTCCGGGTAATTTGAGCGAAGGAATTCCTCGCTCTCCCACGTCGCTTCTTCGGCGGTGTGGTTGCTCCAGAGTATTTTGTAGAACCACAACGTTCGGCTACGCGTGGTTCGAGCTTTCTCATCAACAATCGCCACCGATATTCATCATATGTCAAATCTGGTTGCAACTCGCCGATGTCTTCGGTAGGGACAGCAGCTGTATGCTTTAGACATTTTCGCAGTTGTGAAACATGGAAAATGTCATGAACACCCGCAAGAGATGCCGGTAGCTCCAGTCTATACGCCACTGGTCCACACTTCTCGGTGATAGCATAGGGTCCAATGAAACGGGGAGCGAGTTTCCCCTTCACACCGAACCGGTGCACGCTCTTCATCGGAGACACGCGGAGGTACACGTATTCCCCGACGTGAAAGTGCAGCGGTCTACGACTCTTATCAGCGTAGCTCTTTTGCCGGGATTGAGCGGCCTTCAAATTAGCTTCAATCGTCCGAACGCGCTCTTCGGCGTCGTTCACAACATCAACCCCGAATGTGACCCTTTCACCTGATTCGCACCAGTTTAATGGGGTGCGGCATTTGTGACCGTAGAGAGCTTCGTAGGGTGCCATCTTGATACTCGCCTGATAGCCGTTGTTGTACGAGAATTCCGCCAACGGTAGGTGATCATCCCAGTTCCTACCATGGTGGATGGCACATGCTCTCAACATGTCTTCCAGAACTTGATTCACCCTCTCTGTTTGGCCATCTGTCTGAGGGTGGTAGGCGGAGCTTCTAATTAGTTTAGTACCCAAAGCAGTGTGCAACTGCTCCCAAAAGCGAGATACAAGCAATGCACCTCGGTCTGAGACTATGGTCTTGGGTACGCCATGCAAGCATAGGATCCTGGCAATATATAACTCCGCATATCTGTTGGCATGGAAATGTGTATGCACGGGAATAAAGTGAGCCGACTTGGTTAGTCGGTCAACGATCACCCAAGCGGAATCATGCTTGTTGGATGTTAGGGGTAATACCACAATAAAATCCATGCTCACATCTTCCCATTTCCATGCCGGGATCTTCAGGAGTTGCAACAGCCCTGATTTTCTCATATGATCAGCCTTCACTCGTCTACACATATCACACTCGGATACGTACTGCGCTACCTCCCGCTTCATCCACGTCTACTAAAATTTCTTTTTCAAATCTTGGTACATTTTGTTGCTGCCCGGATGAATGGAGTATTTAGACAAGTGAGCTTCATCGAGGATCTTTCTCCTCAGCTCCATATCTCGGGGTACGACTATGTGGTCATTGAACCATAGCGTCCCCTCATCATCTTTTTGGAAACACTTGATCTCCCCATTTTCTATCCGTCTCCGGAGATGTGCCATGTCCTTATCAATCTTCTGAGCTGCAATGATGTCCTCCCTAATAGTAGGGATGAGGGCCAGGTTGTAGAGAGATCCATAAGGAACCACGTATAAACTTGGCTTTTCCTCCTCCACTGGTGTAATGGTGAGGTTATGGACATGTGATTTCTGACTCAGCACATCGGCGACCACATTCGCCATGCCGGGGTGGTAGTGAATCTCAATCTCATAATCTCTGATTAGTTCTAACCACCTCCTTTGCCTCATGTTCAGCTCCTTCTGGGTGAAAATGTATTTCAAGCTCTTGTGGTCGGTGTAGAGATGCACCAAATTCCCAGGAGATAGTGCCTCCACATTTTTAGCGCCAACACCACTGCAGCAAGCTCAAGATCATGAGTCGGATAATGCTGCTCATGGTTCCGAAGTTGGCGTTAGCCATATGCAACCACACGTCCTTCCTGCATCAATAGGCAGCCGAGCCCAATACCGGACTCATCACAATACACGTCGAAGGGCTTGGTTGTATCCGGTTGAGCTAAGACCGGGGCTGTTGTGAGATGCTTCACCAATGCTTGGAACGCTCCTTCACACGCCGTGTTCCAAACATATTTCGTTCCCTTCTTCAGCAATTCTGTCATCGGCTTAGCGAGCTTGGAATGAATCTCCGATAGTATCCCGCTAACCCGAGGAAGCTTCTGACCTCATGAACTGAAGTGGGAGCTTTCCATTTCAGCACTTGCTCTATTTTGCTTGGGTCAACTGCAATGCCTTCTGCGGAGATGATATGTCCCAAGAATGGCACTTGGCTGATCCAAAACTCGCATTTGCTGAACTTGGCGTAGAGCTTGTGGTCTCACAATCGTTGAATAACGATCCTCAAGTGTTTGGCATATTTGGCTTCTGTCTTGGAGTAAACCAAGATATCATTGATGAACACCACCACAAACTTGTCCAGCTCCGGCATGAACACCGAATTCATGAGATACATGAAATGGTTTGGAGCATTCGTGAGACCAAAAGACATGACGATATATTCATATAATCCATATCTCGTCGAGAAAGCCGTCTTCGAGATATCCTCCGCCCAGATCTTTATCTGATGATATCCAGAGCGAAGGTCCATCTTGGAGAACACACTTGCACCCACAAGTTGATCAAATAATATGTGGATGCAGGGCAGTGGGTACTTATTCTTGATGGTGACAGTGTTGAGCGGCCGGTAGTCCACACACAGCCTCAAGGTTTCATCCTTCTTCTTCACGAACAGCGCCGAGCATCCCCAAGGCGAGGAACTCAGCCTAATGAAACCCTTGCTCAACAGATCATTGAGCTGTTCCTTCAGTTCAGCCAGCTCGTTCGGAGCCATTTTGTAGGGTCTCAATGATATGGGCGTAGTCCCGGGTGCAAGTTCAATCTTTAATTCGACATCCCGCTCAGGTGGCATGCCCGGAAGATCATCCGGGAACACGTCGGGGTACTCCCGGACTACGGGGATGTCCTCTAACTTGAGAGCTTCAGTATTATTGATTGCTGAAACCTCCCGGACTGGATTATCTAATATGAGGGACTGTGGACGGTGTAGTGGGGAGTGGAGGTGAACCGTCCGTGATAAAGTTTCCAGGACAGCGCCATGGTAGCTTAGCCATGACATTCCTAAGATTGCATCAATCTTCTGCCCCTCAAGAATAATCATCGTGGTGGGGTATACCTTCCCACCTAAGTACACGGGTGCTTTCGGAATCATCATAGTTGCTGAAATCTTTCCTCCCGGTGAGCAGATCATATAAGAACACTCGGTTGGAAAGGCTTCCAGCTGATGCTTAACCACATATGATGCACTTATGAAATTGTGGGTTGCACCAGAATCAAATAATATGATGATGGCTTGGTTGTTGAGAGTAAACGTACCCGCCAGCACGTTGTCTCCTTCTGGGGCGTCCTCATTGTCGAGGTGGCGAACGCCCCCAGTCCGCTGACCAACCTTATTGACCAGAGGTCGGCCTCGAGCACTGCACTGGAACTGGGCTTGCCCGCTGCTCTGCTGCCCCTGGGGACAGCCCTTCGCGAAATGGCCCGCCTGGCCACACGTGAAGCAAGTGAAGCGGGGCGGTAATCCGCTGATCGGCGGACGGAAACCCGGGGCGCGTTGTAGCGGTGGAAACGCCCGGGGTTCTGCCTGCTACTGCTGTTGCGGTCTCGGCGGTGGCATCGGTGGCCGAAATGGGGGTGACTGAAAAGGACGTCCCCCGAACCGCTGTGGTCGCGCCGGTGGATGCCACTGCTGTCCGGATGGTGTCCGATACACCATGCGGTACTTCTGGGGAGCGCCACCCCCACTGCTGGGTGGAGCGCTGCGCTTCCGCTGCTCAGCTGCCAACTAACGCTGAGCGTCCTCTTGCATAATCGCGGCATTGACGAGGTCGTTGAAGGTGCCGCGATTCCACTGAACGAGATGTGTCTTCATCTCGGGGTGTAACCCCCGATAGAAATGCTCCCGCTTCTTCTCCTCGGTGGAGACGTAGTCTGACGCATATTGCGCCAGATGGTTGAAGGCACGGGAGTAGTCATGGGCACTCCTCCCGCCCTGCTTCAGTTCCAAAAAAAGTTCCTGGAACTTCCTCTTCATTATCCCGGGAGGTATATGATAGGCGCGGAACGCCTCCTGGAACTCTTCCCACTCCACAGCATGGCCAGCCGGACATGAGGCGACATAGTTCGCCCACCACGCACCAGCGGCACCATGAAGTTGCTGCGCCACGAACAGAGTTTTCTGCCGCTCCGTACATTGGAGCAGCCCGAACTTGGACTCGATTGTCCGCAGCCAGTTATCGGCCTCCAGTGGTTCTTCTGCTTCAGTGAACACTGGAGGGTGCGTACTCATGAAGTCCGAGTACGTCACCTCACGGGGCTCATGGGGCCCCCTCTCTTGATGCCCCCTCGCCTGGGACGTATTCTGCACGATCGTGCGGAGCAGGTCGGTCTGCTCCACACGACCACCCACCAGTGCCGCTATCACATCCGCTAGAGTAAGCGGAGGCGGCGGTGGTGGTTGCTGCTGCGGGGTGCTATCGTAGGCAGGTGGCTGGGAGTCATCGCCTCCCTTCTGGCTAGAGCCACCAACCTCGTGCGTGTTCCTAGTGCGAACCATCTGCAACCTTACGACAATAACCATGAGTCCCGCAACATATTCCATGCAGTCAAATGAAATAGGTGTAAAAACATAATGACAATAAATTCATGTGATACATCTCGTATACAGATAATGTAATAACTTTGCACAAGCTACACCATTACCAGACCAAATACAAGCTAGTTTAAATCCAAACTAACGGACTTCCTCTTTGGAAGTTCATCACAGCTAGGTTTGGTCACTACGAGACGTTACTATCGCTTGGTCATCACGTATACCACCCTTTTATCTTCAATACGACGCAAACATGGTCTCTAGCAAAAGAACTTGAGTAAAGCATATACTCAATTTTTCACTAGTTGAAGATAACCACTCATGAGTATGTTCTACCCCATTGGAAGTACTTAAACCCCCTAGGGTACAACAACCTCTCAAATGAGTTCAACTGTCATTCCTCTGTCAGAATGACCAGTTTCTACATATCCAAGATTCTGATCTGGTTCTGGGCATTTTCAAGACTCAAGTTGATTACCAAAGTTAAAGTTAACTGCAGTATACTTCCAACAAGTATTTATTTGCCCTCAGATCAGCTCCGGTTTAAAAGTTATGGTAATTCAAAGTTAACAGAATTTCTGGAAGAATTTCAACAGCACCTCCTTTAGAAGTTGCTGTTTTCAACTCATAATTCCACTGAATTCTGTGCTGCACATACAGAAACTTTGAATTACAAAGATGCAACACTTTTCCTAACCTTTCCAAATATGTGTCATATAATACTTTTAGATTTTTCTACAGGAAGTTATGCTTGAAAAACAGAACAGTCCAGAGAGTATTTCAAATCTGTCCTTGTTCTGGACAGTTTACAATCCTCTGGGATTTAGGCCATCTTAAGGTGTGATTCAGCCCTGGAAGTCTACAACAAAGTTGTAGAGTGCTTAAACAGATTTCCATAACTATCTCCCACACCTCCCTTTGCTAAATAATCTGTGAGTTATGCCCTGTCAAATTCAGCAAACTTGCTGCCCAAAACAGAGCACTCTGTTTTTCAATCTTTTGGAACTATACTAATCAACTATCAAATTTTTCTACCCAACCAGGGTCCTAAATGTTGCAACTTAGTGATTTTTAGTTCCTTTTTATTATTACCTTTCATGCACATGCCTATGATATGTCGGTACTACGTTCCTCATAAAAGCAAATCCCAACCGGATTATACCGGCATATACGTCTCAAGTGTGGCACTAAACGGTCTCTCGCACACGTTTACTACACGAATACATAGGTGGTTAGTACCTTCCGAAGACCACACAATAGTGATGCACTCAATGGTTGTTTCCATTTCAGGCAGGTCCATATCTGAAAGTAAATACAAACGCCCGTATCATTGTCATACGGCCGTCCTTGAGTTAAGTCACGTCTCAAGTTATGTGATCGTGTTTCAACACCACACGACGGGGAACCCGAGTAGATATTGAATGGGTCGTCACGGTTGGGAATGTTATCAACCCAACAGATATCACCTACTGCCCTGCAGGGCACACCGATGGCAAGCGCTGCGTATGTCCCCCTGGGCTACTCCCAGATGAACACACTCTCGCGTTACTGACCACGTGATGGGGTCTCCACTCACTTGCCTAATGCACGCTAGGGATCAGCATTTCATATGAACTCAGGAACATGAAGAGTCCAAGAGTTTCATATTGATGTCTCACACCAAACTGTGAGACCTAGCCCTGAACTACGTTCCTCGTCAGGGGAGCTAACCGAAATTGAACCGCTTTCGGTGGCGTTCCTTACCATTCTTACCAGAGCATAGGTGCGTCGTTACATAATTAAAATTCAGAATTATAACACATATGTTAGGCTTGCCACTTTAAGTAATTATGCTAATATAGTCCTTACTTGGGCAACTACCGAATCCTCACCGTAAAACTAAGTTTTTCCCGTAATACAGCCCTTAAGTACTGTGCTATCCCCAATGCGGCTCTGATACTAGGCTGTGGCAGACCGGAATCCGCTCATCCAGGATCGCAGAGGGTGGTGCCGCTCGATCCGACACCCGACAGCACACATCATGAAAACACACTATATTACATGGGAAAACCAACTGGAACTGTACAAACTAGTACAATAGTCAGTTACAAACTAGTGTCTTTATTACACAGCGGAATTTTCTTTTATACAACTCACGCACGCCTATCTAGCAAAAGTCGGTTGCCCAGCCCTAGGGCAACCCACACTAGCTGCAATCCTCAGCTCAGAGCGACGGGTACGGCTCCCACTCAGCCATAGTCCCTGACGGAGGGTAACCCTTGCCGGTGGACTCGTAACCCGAGTCCGTGGGTGGCTCCTCACCTGAAAAACACATAAGCAGCAACCATGAGCACGAGGGCTCAACAAGACTTAACCGACTCACCTAGGCATGAAACTCTACATGAGGTGTACAATGAACATAGGATAGTAACATTGCAGCAAATGGACACGCCTACAAGTTCATCCTTAATTCATCTTTTAGCAACAAGTTAACAGTTCGGAAATCTGAAATTTAGTAAGCAATATTTGGTGGCGGACATGTAGCAATACAATTATATCATACCAGCAATATTGAATCATCACATTTCATACATTAGCCTACATCACGACTCATTGACTAAGTGGTACTCTTCACCACGAGGGACGGCGAATCGACTCGATATACAGCTGCAGGGACACCCAAAGAGCACGTCACGTACACCCACCCGTGGAGCTGCACAACACGCTCACTGGATGTCGTAAGGGACAACCTTTCACCCAACAGCCCAAACGTCGAACCGGTCGCACCAAAACTAGAAGGAGGTTCCCTACACGGAGCATCTCTCTATACCCGTTAGCAGATTTCCAACTTGCTTCCCTCATCCTACACCTATAAAAATCGGTGCGTTATGCTTCGACGCCCGGATGTTTAGGTTACATCGGTTTATCGGGGCCCATATATCTGATATGCCTTCGGTACGTTCAAACTTGATCAGCATGGGCCGCACACGGATCGGTTCTCAATCGACACGGATGGCGCTGCGCACAACAGACTTCCTCTTGCGGCGCCCTAGCCCCTGACAAGTCTCATTTTCATTACTAAGGTGATCTCACAACACTCGAACCAATCCCATGTGTCCCAAGCCTAACTCGCGAGTAGATTCCAACTACTCGACTTGTACCGAAGTCCCATGAATCATTAAGCATAGCCTGTCTATTCGAGGCCCTAGACACTACCCTCACTCTTGGGGGAAAAATTCTAGTTATGCAGTCGGGTTTTCATCCATTCTACACCTAATGCACATACATACTTCACACTACGTATTTAAACAAAGTAAAACTTTATAAACGGCTTAATTCAAACCGGGGCTTGCCTTGTTGCTGCTGGTCAGTGGTTAGGTCTTCGTCCGGAAGGAGGAAGTCAAGCAACTTCCGGAGTCTCCTCGCCTTCAGCGACTACACGTTAATGAATATGCACATAAGTTTAATTGTAAAGATTCTGCTACAAGTTCTACTAACAAGTTTTCAAAAACTGGAACCTTGTTTAAGAATTTAAAATGGAACTGGTGCTAGTGGTTTGGTTTTGGACCTAAGCACATTATTAAGTGCTAAGTGGTGTTCCCCCTCTTCTATAATTATCACCTCATGTGGTTAAACAGAACAGGGGTGATCCAGAGCTCCAATGGAGCTGAGAATTTTCATGTGAGTTCCTTGTCACAAGAAAACCCTCTGGACCAAAGATTAGCACTTTTCATTGAGTGGTTTGTTCAGAATAATTTTCTAAGAAATTAACCAAAGAAGGATTAATTCTGGGATAACACCCATGTTCATGCGAAACCTAGTGAACTACAATTTCAATTATAGCTCATAGAGTTTGCATGAATTTTCCTAGCATTTTTGGAGCTAAGATTTGCCCCGAACTGAATTTCCAAGTTTTGGAAAATCTCTGGAAATGTTTCTGTATTTAAGTGAATACAGCATCTTCAAATCTGAATTGCCCTGATAAAATCAACTTCAAATGATATGAAACTTTTATATGAGTTCACTAACATCCCAGAGAATGTTCTGGCAAAATTTGAGGATTTTTGGATTAACCAAACTCCCTCTAAAATTCTTTTGCTGCAAAGTTTTAAGGAATTTTCCAGAATTAAATAATTTGTTTCGTACGAATTCGGTTGCATATTTGGATAGATATATTCAAGATGAATCCAACCCAATTTGAATTACTAAATTTGGAGCTTCCTAGCAAAAGTTATGAGGTTCTGAAGTTTGGAAAAATTATGGAATTTGAATTAACCGGGAAAAGTTCAAATCCCTGACTGCGGGTCCAGCCCACACGTGTCACCCCCTCGGCTACACCACACGGGGCCACAGGACTGTTCTCCGCATTGTCACAGATGATTTGGTGCAACAGAAGATCCCCACACTATTTACTGAGCGACTGACGAGTGGGCCCGGCCAGCTCATCTTCTTCCTCGCGCTCCCGCGCTCGCGCGCCGCCGGGCTCGCCAGAGCCACGCTGATTTTTGCCGTCTGGCCAGCTCCCGCGCTCTCCCTCGCAGCTAGGGCCTAGTTCCATATGCTGAACACGATGGGACCATCTTCCCCGACCGACGGTGGCTCTAACCTAGCCGGCGACGGCGCGGCGGCTCGGTAACCTTTCGGCAACGTCGCCCGGCCATCTTAGCCCGCCAAAACACGGTGGAACGGCGCTACAGCACCAGTGGATGCTAAGGAAGATCGTCCTAGTGGTGAAACAGCCCGGAGATGGCTCTAACCTAGCTCTCATCATGAGCCCGAACCTCCCCGCCATGGCCGCTGTTGGAAAAATGGAACATACGCCTGCTACAACCATGATCAAGCTAGGTTTGAGAAGTAAACCTGGGTGCCATCAAGTCTAGCTCCTGTGAGTGCAGTTTGTTGGGCTCTAAGCAAATAGAAGTAGGGAATTTGAAGGTTTCGTACCCGAGGGTGGTTTTGCACCGGCCGAGAGTAAACTGCGAAATACGCCCGCGACGATCAGTCACTTGGTTCAAGCTTTGGGGTCGAGCAGTGTGGAGTCTTGGCACGTCGAAAACCACTCTTGCTCGGCCGTGACAAGCCCTCTGCCGAGCTGTCCATGAGGGCACCTCCACTCGGTTCTTGTCGGCCGCCGCGAAAAACGCAAGTCTCTCGGGTTGCTGTGGCTTAGCTCGACTAGGAATGGTGCGAGGGGGTCGTGAGCAGTCCCGTGCTGCTGTTTAGGTGAGTTGCTGAGGCTTGCACGCGAGATGAAACCGCCCCCGAGTGATCAACGATGGCGGCGGCGCCTCTGTTCTCTGGCGTGTGAGAACGAGGGAAACGGAGGTTCTCTCGGTGCTGTGGTGAGATGAGGCACGGCTGAGAGTAAAGGCCCTCCATGAGGAGCTCGCCAGCGCGAAGGACTCAGCAGGAGGTGGCTTCCGGTTCTCCCCGTGGTGTCACCCGGTGAGCCTCTCTCGGTGGAGTGAAAACCAGAGCACAAAACTTAGGGGGTAAGCCAACTGAGACCAATGACATGTGGGACCCACTAGTTAGTACCCCCTATCCCTCAAAAAATCTCCAAAGTTTGACAAATATTAAACCCAAATGTTTGAAAGTTGGAAACTGAGCTGCATTTGGATAGTTGGACAAATCTCCTCCAAATTCAAATGTATATTTGAATTCTTTGCACATTTGAATCCTTTTTGGAAAAATGGGTAGCAAACCTTTTCAGAAATTACTGAAACTTTGCCTACCCACTAATTTGAACCTAAGGAATCCAAATATGCAATTTGATTCTTGTGTTAGCTGCTGCAACCAAGAGTTTGAATACAACAGTTTTGAATCACCATTATATCCTCCCCTCATTTCAATTTTGAGTTGGACATTTAGTTCAAATTCTGATTTTCAAACCCTCCCATTGTACTTGAGTACTTCAACTCGGTGGTCTTAACCCAACTAGGGTCCAAACATGCAAATGACTCTATGTTGGTTTTAGAGCAACCTCTCATGTGTTATCATATGTGTAGAAAGTTTGAACCAATCCCCTTTTGATGGAGGTTACTTGCTCTTCACAATTCTTCACAAGATATTCACAACAAAACTGTGGTGTTGTGAAGTGATGAAAAGTTTTTGCAAGTCCCTTTTCTTGGGCTTTTACCAAAACATCGAGACACAAGAGCAACAAGAGCCACAGGAACAAGGCAAGTGCCCCTTGACCATATTGATCCCATGTTTTGAAACTGTTTTGTTTGCAAAAACTGTGTATGCTTGGGTCAATTTGATGGGAACCCTTTTACAGGAGTTTACTAGTTTTGTTAACCACCCTTGTCGCAGGGAAAGTTGATGAGTCGGGTATGGTCGTTTTTTTGCTTTTGCTACGCTAATCTACGGGATATGGGAAGCGAGATAGAATGTGTCTAGCTACTGCACTCATATGAACTCTGATAATGAGAACTTGATGTTGATAATGAATGTGAATCGGGGGAGATCTAGGCAAGATTGGTTCGTGGATGTGGTATTATGAGATGGTGGTTTACTTGCCGTAGATCTATGGACCGGTTCATGCCAGCACATGCCAGGAAAATAGTGCCACCACAAGGCCAAATATGGGTGCGGCTTAGCTGACTAATTAGGTAAGTTGCAAGATTATTATGGACCGTGGAAGGCACGGGGAATGGAAGTCGAGATAGGACTGCCCTAGGAACTGCATGGCACAAGAGGGGGCCCGTAGGTGGGAGAATGGTGATTAGAGCCTGCTGGTGAAACCTTAGTGAGTCAATACATCTAGTAGCCCCTTTGTAAAGGATATTTTGTGATCTCTTGGCCATACACCAACGGTTGTGTACTGGTATAATGGAGGTTCTGCAGTCGCCGACGGGTGACGAAATCACAAACTTGTGGGTAAAGTGGTGCCACCTCATAAGAGTGTAAAACTATCATGATAGCCGTGCTTACGGTCACAAGTGCCTGGCCAACTCACATGATTATATGGGATGGTTTTTGGGATGGATGTTCGGTTTGGTCATGGTATGGTTTGGGATGGTCATTGGTGTGGTCATCTGTTTGGTTACGGTATGGTCTTTGGAATTTGGTTTCGGGACTGTTGAGTCCTGGTAATGAGAATGGTTTCAGACTGTTGAGTCGATACAATGAGCTTTTGGTTTCAGATATGAGATGGATATGATCATGAGATGGTCATTATGAGCATGAGAAAGAGTTGAGAAAGATAAATGTCTTGATGAGACATGAAAATAGGAGAATCATGATGGAGGTATATTGATGTTTTAATTGGATGTATGTTGGAATTAAATTCACTTAAAGGTAGTTGCCGTTTTATCATTTTTGTGAAATAAACTTTGCTTTCTGCAATGAGCCTTTTTAAATCCTACCTTGCTGTAAGCTACATATCATATTTTCCGGCACTTGCTGAGTACGTCATGTACTCAAACTTGAATTATTACTTCATCATCAGCAACAGGAGAAGAGTACTTTGAAGACCATATGGAGTACTAGGCGTGTGATCTACCGTCAACTTGCCTGTGGAGTAGGAGATGGAGCTGCTGCCGCTGTTTAGTTTGCTTCCGCTATCATTTAAAAGACTTCCGCTGCTAGAATAAATTACTTGTGAATGAGACCTTGAGTCTTTGTAACAAAGTACTAAAACCCATTTATTCGTGGTATTATTCTGAATTCAGTTTGTGGATTACATGTGTATGTGTGATGAACATCCTGGGCACACATATGCATCAGCTCGGTTCCGAGGTTTTCTCGGAACATGGGCGTCACATGTACAATTTTCGTGTTACATGCGGCACAGTGGAACCCCTAATTTAATGTGTTTATAGAAAGTTGAACGGACTAGTCCGGTCCAAGAGCAGACTAGTCCGGTGCAAGGTGAATGCCGGTTCCAGAGAATTGAACGGACTAGTCCGGTTTCTGAGCGGACTAGTCCGGTGCACCGTGTTGTGAGGCAACAGAAAGTTGAACGGACTAGTCCAGTTTCTGAGCGGACTAGTCCGGTGCACCGTGTTGTGAGGCAACAGAAAGTTGAACGGACTAGTCCGGTTTCTGAGCGGACTTGATATGGACATCACTCCTGCAGATATACACAACACTCATATGGTAGACATGAAAGGTCCAATTACTAGAGCTTGAGCACGACAATTGAATTTAGAGGTGAGCTTGTTCCTGAACAATTCTTTATATGTGAATTTTGAGAGTATGTTGCTACCTAATGGATTAATTATGATTAGGAACCATGGAGAGGACATGGAGATACATGGAGAGGGGTTTGGAGGCGTGGAGGACCAGAAAATATGCCAACAAGAAGTTAGAGACCAAGCCCAACTCAAACTCGAGTCCAACTCGGGCCTAGGAGCAGTCCACCTTAAAATGGATGCACATGAGGCATACGGACTCCGTTTTTGACGTTCTACATATGCATGGAAAGCTGAGAGGATAAACTTTCCAATGGAACTGGCCCTACGTCAAAATTCCCTCGGAGTCGACGGGAAACTTCGAAACAATATAAAGTTTAGAGTCTATCAGGGTGTTGCATCACCTAGTTGGGCCATTGGGCCTTGTATCGAGTCCAAGTCAATTATGTACGTGTCTTAGGGTTAGGTCACGACCCCAGCACCCCCTGGTCGTCTTCCACCTCCTTTATACCCCCTAGCTGCCGTCACAAACAGCTGGGTTTTGCTTAGTTACAATCTGTCATTGAACAGTGTCGCCGATCATCAGTTGTGAGACCCCTGTAAGGGCCTCAGTTTTGGACACATAATTGAAGTGTTCATCATCATACACGCACACCTCATTTGAGGAAAGATGATGAACACAAATGAAGAGCATGTAACCACCATCAACATGCTCATTAGAGAACAAACTCACACATTGCAAAAGTGGTATTTTCCACATGTGATATAGGTGGGCTGGACATATGAAAACTCCTACACATTGCTAAGGATGTCAATGCAAGGTTTCACCCAAATTCAAAACCTTTTTGAGGTCATTTTGGGTATAGCTAGAAAGAGGGCAGCTTGAAACCATATTCAAATTCAAACTGTTTTTATCCCATGAATTTAAAAGTGGGAGGCATATTCTTACTCAACACATTTTTGTGAGCTCATACACCAATTTTCACTCCATTTGGAGTTGATCTTGACATGAGCTAAGTGGGACAAATTCAAACTTTATTTGAATTCAAAACTGAACTTGTGCTGAAATTCATTTAAATCAAACCCAATTTGAATTCTCCTCAATTCAAATGGCTCATGGGTGAATAATTTGAATCACCATGGGTATTTTGGGACTCACTGTTTACAACAGTGATTAGGAGTAAATTTCAGAGGTTAAAATTGGAAGTGGGACCCACATGTCAGCCACTGAAGGAGATCAACCGAGTGGACTTTCAGCACTCGGGTCCCCGAGCTTCTCCCGAGAGCGCCACCGAGGGGAGGCCGCCGCGCCACCACCTGCTTGCCGCCCACGGTCGCTGAACCGACTCCCGGGGCCCTTATCTAGGCGTCCGAGCAGCCGCCGGTGCTCCCCATCCCTACCCCGACGCGCTCTCGCCCAACAGACTGAAACTCCTCGCCGCCCGAGTGAATTTTCGGTCCCTCATCGCCCGGCCGATCCAGTGACCCTCCCGGCGATCTGAGTCAAGCACCGGGTGCGCCAAGCCACCTTCAACACCTTCGCATCGGTTCCAGACCCTGCGCAGCCTTCCCCGAGCTCCACTGCGCTGATCTTTGCCCTGCCGGTTCAGCTCGAGCCGCCGCTGCGGGAACCGCCCTTCCGGCCACCACAGCCCACCGTTCACGGAGCTGTAAACAGCAAAGAGGTTCGCCTTCAACCCCTCTTTCTTTTCTGTAAGCTCCGGCGGCGTGACAAGCGCTGCTCAAGCCGGAATTTCAGGTTTTCGCGACGGTGTGCAAAAGTGAGGTTTGCACCGATCCGAGAAATTCGTAAGCCACACTGCATCATTCGTCCTCTCATGGGGAGGATCACTTCTAGTAGCCCGTGCGGGTCCATAGGAGCAGGAACCACGAAGAACCGTGGAGAGAAATCGCTGTTCTTCGAGTTTTAGTAGAAATCACGATTTCCGGCCTAGGTCGCACGGTGACAGCCCAACATAGCCCTTCCCGAGCTCCGTGGAGCTCATGTCGACCTTTCCTATGGTCCACTGATGCTCGACGACCCTTAGCTTGATCGGGGGAGGTGCTAGGGAGGGAGGACAACGCAACCGAAGTTCTCCCGAGGCCGCGGCTCGTCGCCGACCAGGTGGCGGCCGTTGTCATGACGAGCTGACCCCAGAATCCTGTTCCCCGAGTGAAAGTAGACAGGGGCGGCCAAAATCGTGAAGTTTGGAGCTATACAGAAGCCGGCGGCGAGTCCTCCGGTGAAGTTCCCCAGCGACAGAGCGCGGGCGTCGGGAGGTTGACGAAGGGGTGGACCCCAGCTGTCAGCGACCGATATTTTAAATCAGGATCGGGCTGCGGCCGGGATCTAGTGTGCTGGCATGCAAATACCATGTGGGCCTCGGTGTGCCGGACACCTCCGCGCTCGACACGTGTTCCCGCAGGCCCCCGCGAGTTTAAACTTTTCCCCGATTTTCAGAATTCTTCCAAACTTCAAATCCTCATAACTTTGGCTAGAAAGATCCAAATCGAGTGAACCAAATTTTGTTGGATTCAGCTCTCTGAGCAGTTTCCAGCAAATCAAGTTTCACTTCATGAAAATCCTTAATTCTCCAGAATTAATTCCTCAAAATTTAGACTGTTTGGAATTTTAACTGGAGAATCCTTTGGAGGAAAATCCTGAAATTTTGCTGGGATGTTCACCAAAATATCCCTGAACTACCATAAAAATTTCAGACCCATTTGAGCTCATTTGATCCACCTAATGCTGTGATTAATGAAACTGTTCCAGAGAAAATAGAAAATGTTCAGAAACATTTTTCAGAATTTTCTCTGAAATTATTTAGCTCATATCTTTATCTAGGAACCTTCAAATTAAATGAGACCAACTCCATTAGAACCCTATGAAAATCTAGTTTTCAGAAAGTCATAGTTTGTTTCATGAAAATCATTAGAACACCCTAAAAGCCTTCAATTAGGGTCAAGTACATGATTAATTGTGAAGGGCTCAAATGAGCTTTGCTGCAACTAAAACTTGACCAAGTCTCTGTTTAGGTTGTAACCAAGCCACAGTAAAAATTTCACAGTCATTGGGCTTGTCTAGTAAGAGTTATAGACTTCACAAGTTTAAAAGTTAATACAACTGCATTTAAATTAATACATGTATTGCTTCTATCATGTAGTCGCTAAGGTCGAGGAGGAACCCGAAGTCCTAGACTTCGTTACTCCGGAGGAACAGCTAGCCTACGACGAAGAGCAGCAAGGCAAGCTCCGGTTTGCATTAACCTTTTGCAAATTTTTATTGTTTTGAGCACATCTTTGAATACTATTATTCTTTGCATTAGAGTCTTGTTTGGAAACCCAAGTGCATAGCCGAGAAAACCATGGGTTGGGATTAGGATTGAAAACCCCGTTAGCTACTGCAATGCTAAGATAGTGTAGGATTCGGTACAAGTCGAGTAGTTGGAACTACTCGCGAGCATAGGCTAGAGGCACTCGACTCGGGTAGAGATAGCACATGATACACATGGCAAGAAAGATGAGACCGAGCGGAGAGTAAGGGCAGCAGGACTTTGGGGCCTGTGTGCTGTAGCTCCACTTGTGTCGATTGAGGACCGAGCCGTGTGCCGGCCTGTTGAACAAGCTAGAATAGTACCGAATACCTACCGGCTATATGGGAACCGGGAAACCGATGTAACTCGGGTAGCTGGGTATTGAGGCATTGCCAGTCATTCAGAGGGTAGGTTGAGAGCTTGAGGTGTAAATCGGCTGGAGGCACTGAGATGCGCGTGCAGAGACCTCTTGCTCGGGACGATGGGAGCGGTTCAATATTTGGCTGACGGGCGAAAGGTGGTTGCGTACGGCGTCCATGATGGTTGTTGTAGGCAACATCGAGTACGGGCGTAAGTGACGGGTTGTTCGGGTAACCCTGCAGGTGTAAATCAATTATAATCGCCGTCCCTCACGGTCAGTGAGTACCACTTGTTCACTGTACCGTGACGTAGAAAGAACAGGCTAGTTACATGTTAAAATGCTGCTGATTGAAAGATGGACTTTGCTTGTTAATGGTTTGTTGTAGTTTAGAGCTAACTAAAGTTCTTTTCAACTTTGTGCAAAGTACATGAGAGAAATGCGTTTCTTGTTTGATTGCGGCTCTCTCATGTGCCTTACGTAAGTTTCTCCACAACCTGCTTCTAAAACCTGAAAATAAGGTTCTACTAATTAGGCGAGTCCTTGCAAATGATTTTTACCTCATGTAACCCATTACCCCTCATGTAGAAGTTCCATGTTTAGGTGAGACGGGTCAGACTTGCTGAGCCTTCGTGCTCACTGCTTGTGTTTGAAGCTTTTGCAGGGTTCTATGAGGAAGGGACTCCCGAAGAGGAGACGGAACCCCAGGAGGGGAACCCCGTCGAGTGGGAGTCGTGCACGCCTCAAAGTTAGTGTGCGTGTGTCCTAGCAAGGACACGTTCAAGGGCTGAACGTGGACTTGATGCGTAGTCTACGCCCGTGAGTGTAGACTGGAACTATTTTGGTGTAAACATGTTCATAAACTTGTTTATGTAATAAAATTCCGCTTCCGCTTTGTACCTTTGACGTGTGTTATCCGGTGCTGTGCAACGCAGCACCCCTCAGCGTGATCCTAGCTCGACAAGACCGTTGGGGTCGTGTCAGTGTTGGTATCAGAGCTCGCTGGAGGTTTAACGTACTACAAAGGTCATCTTTTTCAAAAATCTAGTGAGGAACGAGTTAGTAGCCCGTATAAGGATGTTATTAGCATATAGAAAGTGGCATATTAACCTATTTGATTATGTCGGAAAATCGTGCATCTCGGGACGTGTATGTCTTGGGGGGTGCACGTAAGCGCTGTCCACCAGTGCGCACAAGCTGAAGGGTGGAGCCCCACGGGTGGCAGGTAACCCAACCTGCTTTGATATCCTCTACGACTCTTCATGTCGTTTGGGGTATTCGAGCAACGTCTATCCCTGGCGTGCGTGGTGCAACTTGGGAGACCCCGTCACGTGGTTTGAAACGTGAACACGTAACTCAAGGCATGTTTGGCTTGAGAACATCCGGGCGAGTGATGACGGCCGGTTGTACGAACTGTATGGATTCCGGGCTCGGTGTGCAGCCGAGTCTGATGATTGTTTGAGTTTATGCAGGTAGCCTGACCACAAAACAGTATACGTGTAGCATCCGTGTGCGAGTGACGTTTAGTGCCACTGAAATAACGAAGCCGGCTAAGTCCGGTATAGGTTTTTCTTTGTGAGGACGTAGTACCGACATAATCTGGTGACGCATCGACGTCACACCCCAACTAAATGAACAACTTCTTTGTAAAAACTTGAAGGTTTTGATCCAAAGTAGTAAAACTTGATGTAACTCCTTCCTTTGAACAGGATATTCAAAGTTAACAAGTTTTCAACTTATAGGTTGTTAAGGACAGAGTACTCTGGTTTCAGCTGAAGTAGGGCTGAAGATGATCAGAGGTTAGAGGTTGAGTTCTTTCGAGGTTGGGGTCAGATGATTCATTTCTGGAAATATTTGGAAGAGCTTTACAACTTTTCTGTTGAGGTACAGAGGTGTTTCATCCCTTAACCAATCGAAAAATGCTGTAGAGTTGAAACTGTCCAGAAAACAGGACAGAGTAAAGACTCTCTGTAAACTCTCTATAAATTGAGCATAACTTCCTGCATAAAAATCAAAAAATAGAAAATGAGGTAGTTCTGGAAAGCTTGTGAGATGGGTTACGACTTTGTAACAGAAAGTTTTGTCAGATTAGGAACAGAATTACCGGGGATTCTTGGATCAAATCAGTACCTAAAGCAGGGAGGTGCTGTCCAGAATTCTCCAGAAATTCTGTTAACTTTGACATCTCATAACTTTTGAACCATAACAGATCTTAGGCCAAGCAAATACTTAATGGAAAGCTATTGAAGTTAGATTTAACTTTCATGTTGAGCTCCAGAATTGGTTTTGCCTTTAGCATGGCCTAAATCAGGTTGATATGGAAACTGGTCAGGGCTGTCATGGGAACAGCAGATCAGCAGTTAAATTTGTTTAAAATTTGAACTGTGTTTCCAAGTTTTATGGGTTCAATGACATGTTTTATATTATAACTCAGTGGTTTGCTGTTTAAATAAATATTTGACATTTCTCAAATATATTTTTACAGATGACAGCAGATAAGCAATTGGAGAACGGGTGGGTGGTGTCCCACTGTTCTCACCGTAGCGGCTACCCGGAAGCATTGTGGCAAATGCTCCAAAATTTCGGGTACGACCAGATGCCGCAGTACTTCGCCAAGGAAGAAGGCGAAGAGGGGAACAAGACGTGCATGATCCATGTCGAAGTCCCTGCAGGACCTACGCCACCCGGTTGGGTGCCGTTCACCGTCATGGTGAGAGGAAGACAACCGGAAGGGATGTGGCAAGTGGCAGCCCGTGACACCATGTCACGTTTCTGCCAACTACACGTGCAGGCTATGGAGGGCACTCCATATGCGCTCGTTCCAGTGGAGGGACGGGCTCAGCATGTGTGGGAAGAGAGGTACCTGCAGGAGGCAACGGACCCGAGTTGCCCAAGGTACAACCCCGCGGAGGCAAACCTTAGCCTCCAGATGAGGGAGGGAAACACCGTGATGGACAGCCAAGCGGTTCATACGGAGCATCTCGCCACAAAGCTCAAGGAGAGCACGAGCCATGGAGACCATTTCGAGAGTGCTCACAGCGCACTTCGCAATGTGCTCCTTCCGACGATCAAGCGACTGAATGAACAGCACAATCAGTTGCATCGTCTGAAGAAGGCGAAGAGGAAAAGCCGTGTCGACATCGCGGCATTGCATGAACTGGTGCAGAATCTGACCCAGCAGAACGAGGAACTTACTCAAGAGCGGGACGACGCTACTGAGGAAGGGCAAGGCTGGGAAGAGGACTACAACCAAGCCATGGACGAGGTGCATGCATTGCAGGACCTCGTACCTCCGGTGTTGGCCGTACCGGTGGTCTTGGGCCTTCCAGCAATGGGAGAACCCGAGATGGAAGAAGAGGTGGTAGATCCAGAGCCACCAGCAGAGGTACCGGAGGAGGACGCCCCACAGGAGGTCGAGTTCTACTCCGAGTAAGGGGTTACAGTTGCCAAGTAGGGCAGCTAGTGTAGCATAACCCAACTTTTGTAATCGGTGACATGTCGTGTAGACAGTAGCGTATGTATAGGTAGTGACGACATGAGCACGACTTCTTGGAAACCCGAGAATAATGTATCTTGTATAAAGTTTATGCTTTATAAATATATATGAATGTTGTGCAAATTATTCATGTGTCACTTCAATACTTACTGTTGCATATGGAAATTTTTAAGTAAGACATGTGCTAATTGCTGCTGTTTTGAATTTCAGAATGACGCGTACTCGTGCCAACCCGGACGTTGGGGGTACTAGTCAAGGGGGAGAGACCTCCCAACCACCTCCCGAGGACTCCTCGGGACAGCAGCAGCAACAGCAACAGCAAACACCGCCACCGCCACTGCCAACAGTTACATTGGCCGACATCGTCGCGGCAATGGCGGGTTCACATCAGCAGCACACGGAGTTGCTGCAAACTGTTATTGCCAATACGTCTCGCCCAGAGAGACGTCAAGACCGTGAGGAGCGTCAACAGAGCTCCTACTCCGACTTCCTGGCGACTCATCTCCCTGTATTCTCGAGGGCGGATGAACCTCTTGACGCGGACAACTGGCTCCGTGCAATAGAGATGAAGTTCAGGCTGCTCCAGATATGCAAGCAGCGCAAGACTCAGTTCGCGGTCCAGCAGCTCCAAGGATCCGCAAGCGCGTGGTGGGCCAACTTCTGTGCTTCACAGCCCACCGACCGAGTGATGACCTGGATGGAGTTTCGGACGGCCTTCAGGGCCTATCATATACCGCCAGGTTTGATGAAGAGGAAGACGCAGGAATTCCTACACCTGCAACAAGGGAGCAGGAACGCGCTGGAATACTCCAGGGCGTTCAATGATCTCGCGCTTTATGCGTCGTATCATGCTGATACCGACGAGAAGCGGCGGGACCATTTTTACCAGGGGCTTAACCCGCTCCTGAAGGACAAGTTGGCGACGTTCAATCGCGGCAGCCTCAATGACATCATTGATGCTGCGATTGTTCAGGAGGACTCCGGCAAGGAATAGGCGGCGGCAGAGCGAAAGCAAAGCGCGCCGCAAAGCAGCGGAGAAGGAGGTGGTCCTTCTCAGAAGTTTCGGATGGTGAATCGCCCACCATCAGGTCCACGCTGGCAGCCACCACAGCGGTCGATGCTGTTCCGCAGTCGGCCATACTCTTCACCGGCATTCAGGCCGGCACTGCCAGTACCACCGCAACAACAACAGCAGCAGCGGGCGATGCCGCGTGCGTATGCACCTCAGCAGCGCATGCCGGGCTTTCGTCCCCCGAGCACTACACCAGCAGCTGCCACATGTTACAAGTGTGGTCGTCCAGGACACTTCGCGAGCAGTTGCCCGGAGAGGCAAGGCGGCGGAGCGGCACCGCAGTTTCCGGGGAGGAATCAACCCCAGAACCCTACTAATGCGCGCCGGGCAAACCCTAGGCCCGGCACCGTCCACCAGCTTGCCATTGAGGACGTGCCGGAGGGCGAGTCAATCCTTGCGGGTATGTTCCAACTCCACAAGCATCCCGCTATAGTACTGTTTGATTCAGGCGCCACGTATAATTTTATTAGCCAAGCTTTCATTGCTAAACACAGCTTGCCAATACTACCCACCGATAGTCCATATTTAATTTGTTCACCGGGTGGGAAGATTTCAGCAAGCGAATGGTCTCCAAAGCACCATTATGCTTAGCGGGTAGAGTGTACCCCACGTCTCTCATTATCTTAGAGGGACAGAAGCTCGATGTCATCCTAGGGATGTCGTGGTTAACCCACCACGGCGCTGTCTTAGACACCGTCCTTCGAGTCGTGCACTTAAACTCAGAAGTGCACGGGTCTCACTCATTATTTCTGGACAGTCCAGAAATAAAACTTCCAAGTGTCTATCAAGCCACAACTATCAGATTGGAAGATATTCCAGTAGTCCGAGAGTTCCCTGATGTGTTCCCGGATGATTTACCGGGAATGCCACCCGATAGAGAGGTGGAGTTCAAGATTGAACTTGCACCGGGAACCAAGCCAATATCCCGAAGGCCGTAGAAGATGGCGCCCAAGGAGTTGGCTGAACTAAAGACTCAGCTCACGGACCTTCTGGAGAAGGGTTTTATTAGGACGAGCTCCTCGTCATGGGGTTGTTCGGCATTATTTGTCAAGAAGAAGGATGAGACGTTGCGGCTTTGCATGGACTATCGTCCATTAAATGCCGTAAGCATCAAGAACAAGTTCCCGTTGCCACGGATCGACATGTTGTTTGATCAGTTGGTCGAAGCAAAGATCTTTTCCAAAATGGACTTAAGATCCGGGTACCATCAGATTAAAATAAGGGCTGAGGACATTCTGAAGACGGCTTTCTCGATGAGGTACGGACTCTATGAGTACCTGGTCATGTCCTTCGGCCTCACCAATGCTCCAGCTCACTTCATGTACTTGATGAACTTGGTATTCATGCCGGATCTGGACAAGTTTGTTGTGATCTTCATCGACGACATCCTGGTATATTCCAAGTTAGAGGAAGATCACAAGAAACATCTGCATATAGTCTTGCAACGGCTGCGGGATCACAAGTTATACGCAAAATTCAGCAAATGTGAGTTTTGGATATCGCAAGTGCCTTTCCTCAGGCATATCATCTCAGCGGAGGGTATCACTGTAGACCCGAGCAAGATCACTCAAGTGCTGAATTGGAAATCCTCGAGAACTGTTCACGAGGTACGGATTTTCCTCGGACTCGCGGGATATTATCGGAGGTTCATTCCGAACTTCTCGAAGATTGCCAAGCCTATGACAGAGCTGCTGAAGAAGGCTACCAAATATGTTTGGAGTCCAGCATGTGAAGCAGCATTCAAGGCTTTAGTCAAGCACCTGACATCGGCACCGGTTTTGGTGCAGCCAGACACAACAAAACCGTTCGATGTGTACTGCGATGCATCCGGCATTAGGCTCGGATGTGTGCTGATGCAAGACCGAAGAGTGGTCGCGTATGGATCACGGCAGCTTAGAAACCATGAGCAAAATTATCCAACTCACGACTTGGAGCTCGCTGCCGTGGTACTTGCACTAAAAATGTGGAGGCACTACCTACTCGGTAACCTCGTACATTTATATACCGACCACAAAAGCCTCAAGTACATATTCACTCAGAAGGAGCTGAACATGAGGCAACGAAGATGGTTAGAATTGATAAAGGATTACGAAATAGAGATCCATTATCATCCGGGCAAGGCAAACGTAGTGGCAGATGCGCTGAGCCGCAAGTCACACGTCAACAATCTGACCATCACACCGTTGGAAGAGAGCGAACCACCACTACATGTGATTCCACACGGAGCTCTCTACAACCTAGCTTTCATCCCCACCAACCGTGAAGAGATAGCAGCAGCCGAGAAGAATGACAAGGGCATGTCACATTTACGGAGACGTGTGGACAGTGGGGAGCTGAAATGTTTCCGGAAGGATGGAGACGGCGTCCTATGGTTCAAGGACCGGATCGTCGTACCCCGTAACCCGGAATTACGGAATAAAATTTTTGATGAGGCTCACTTATCAAAATTTTCTATTCACCCCGGCAGCAACAAGATGTATCAAGAACTCAGAAGCAAGTTTTGGTGGACACGGATGAAGCGAGAGACTGCAAAATACGTGTCCGAGTGTGATACATGTCGAAGGGTGAAGGCAGACCACATGCGGAAACCGGGACTGCTGCAACCACTGGGCATTCCTGCCTGGAAATGGGAGGATGTGAGCATGGATTTCATCGTCGGTTTACCCACCACCTTGCAGAAACATGATTCTGTGTGGGTGATCGTCGATCGGCTCACCAAAGTTGCCCATTTCATCCCGGTCAACACCAACTACAACGCCAAGAAGTACGCTGAACTATACATCTAACGGATCCTATGCTTGTACGGCATACCCCATACCATCATATCGGATGGGGCACTTTATTTGTGTCCCGTTTTTGGGAGCAGCTGCACGCTGCCTTTGGGACGAAACTGATCCGTAGTTCAGCATACCACCTGCAGACAGATGGGCAGACGGAGCGGGTAAATCACATCCTAGAAGATATGCTACGAGCTTGCGCTATCAACCACGGCAAGAATTGGGATGATCACTTGCCGTTAGTCGAGTTCTCGTTGAATAATGGGTAACAAGCCAGCATCAAGATGGCACCTTACGAGGCGCTATACGGTAGGAAGTGCCGCACACCATTGAACTGGTGTGAGTCTGGCGAAAGGGTTACCTTCTGGATTGACCTTGTCAACAACGTGGAAGAAAAGGTTAGACTGATTCAAGTGAACCTAGAAGCCGCTCAATCCCGTCAGAAACAGTATACGGACCGGAGAAGGCGCCCATTACAATTCGAAGTTGGAGATCACGTATATCTACGGGTATCTCCAATGAAGGGCGTAAACAGATTTGGGGTGAGAGGAAAGTTGGCACCCCGATTCATCGGTCCATTCCAGATTACCGAAAGATGTGGATCAGTGGCATACCGGCTGAAATTACCAGAAGCACTTTCCGGTGTGCATGACGTCTTTCACATTTCCCAGCTAAGGAAGTGTCTTAAGCTATCAACTACCGTTCAGCTGGAGGATATTGAAGAACTGCAACCGGATCTCACCTATCGGGAGGAACCGGTGCAGATTATCGACGAAAAGGCCCGAACCACACGCAACCGTACGTTGTGGTTCTACAAGGTTCTATGGAGTAATCACTCCATGGATGAAGCGACATGGTAGAGCGAAGAATTTCTTCACGCTAACTACCCCGACTTTTTCACGTCGCATATCCGGTAATTTTCCACCGTCCTCTCTCTCATTTTCTCCTTATAATCTCGGGACGAGATTCTTTTAAGGGTCGAGGAATGTAAGGGCCTCAGTTTTGGACACATAATTGAAGTGTTCATCACCATACACACACACCTCATTTGAGGAAAGATGATGAACACAAATGAAGAGCAAGTAACCACCATCAACATGCTCATTAGAGAACAAACTCACACATTGCAAAAGTGGTATTTTCCACATGTGATATAGGTGGGCTGGACATATGAAAACTCCTACACATTGCTAAGGATGTCCATGCCAAGTTTCACCCAAATTCAAAACCTTTTTGAGGTCATTTTGGGTATAGCTAGAAAGAGGGCAGTTTGAAACCATATTCAAATTCAAACTGTTTTTATCCCATGAATTTAAAAGTGGGAGGCATATTCTTACTCAGCACATTTTTGTGAGCTCACACACCAATGTTCACTCCATTTGGAGTTGATCTTGACATGAGCTAAGTGGGACAAATTCAAACTTTATTTGAATTCAAAACTGAACTTGTGCTGAAATTCATTCATATCAAACCCAATTTGAATTCTACTCAATTCAAATGGCTCATGGGTGAATAATTTGAATCACCATGGGTATTTTGGGACTCACTGTTTACAACAGTGATTAGAAGTAAATTTCAGAGGTTAAAATTGGAAGTGGGACCTACATGTCCGCCACTGAAGGAGATCAACCGAGTGGACTTTCAGCACTCGGGTCCCCGAGCTTCTCCCGAGAGCGCCACCGAGGGGAGGCCGCCGCGCCACCACCTGCTTGCCACCCACGGTCGCTGAACCGACTCCCGGGGCCCTTATCTAGGCGTCCGAGCAGCCGCCGGTGCTCCCCATCCCTACCCCGACGCGCTCTCGCCCAACAGACTGAAACTCCTCGCCGCCCGAGTGAATTTTCGGTCCCTCATCGCCCGGCCGATCCAGTGACCCTCCCGGCGATCTGAGGCCAGCACCGGGTGCGCCAAGCCACCTTCAACACCTTCACATCGGTTCCAGACCCTGCGCAGCCTTCCCCGAGCTCCACCGCGGCGATCTTTGCCCTGCCGGTTCAGCTCGAGCCGCCGCTGCGGGAACCGCCCTTCCGGCCACCACAGCCCACCGTTCACGGAGCTGTAAACAGCAAAGAGGTTCGCCTTCAGCCCCTCTTTCTTTTCCGTAAGCTCCGGCGGCGTGACAAGCGCTGCTCAAGCCGGAAATTCATGTTTTCGTGACGGTGTGCAAAAGAGAGGTTTGCACCGATCCGAGAAATTCGTAAGCCACACTGCATCATTCGTCCTCTCATGGAGAGGATCACTTCTACTAGCCCGTGCGGGTCCATAGGAGCAGGAACCACGAAGAACCGTGGAGAGAAACCGCTGTTCTTCGAGTTTTAGTAGAAATCACGATTTCCGGCCTAGGTCGCACAGTGACAGCCTAACACAGCCCTTCCCAAGCTCCGTGGAGCTCATGTCGACCTTTCCTATGGTCCACTGATGCTCGACGACCCTTAGCTTGATCGGGGGAGGTGCTAGGGAGGGAGGACAACACGACCGAAGTTCTCCCGAGGCTGCGGCTCGTCGCCGACCAGGTGGCGGCCGTTGTCATGACAAGCTGACCCCAGAATCCTGTTCCTCGAGTGAAAGTAGACAGGGGCGGTCAAAATCATGAAGTTTGGAGCCTTACAGAAGTTGGCGGCGAGTCCTCCGGCGAAGTTCCCCGGCGACAGAGTGCGGGCGTCGGGAGGTTGACGAAGGGGTGGACCCCAGCTGTCAGCGACCGATATTTTAAATCGGGATCGGGCTGCGGGCGGGATCTGGTGTGCTGGCGCGCAAATACCATGTGGGCCTCGGTGTGCCGGACACCTCCGCGCTCGACACGTGTCCCCATGGGCCCCGCGAGTTTAAACTTTTCTCCGATTTTCAGAATTCTTCCAAACTTCAAATCCTCATAACTTTGGCTAGAAAGCTCCAAATCGAGTGAACCAAATTTTGTTGGATTCAGCTCTCTGAGCACTTTCCAGCAAATCAAGTTTCACTTCATGAAAATCCTTAATTCTCGAGAATTAATTCCTCAAAATCAAACTGTTTGGAATTTTAACTGGAGAATCCTTTGGAGGAAACTCCTGAAATTTTGCTGGGATGTTCACCAAAATATCCCTGAACTACCATAAAAATTTCAGACCCATTTGAGCTCATTTGATCCACCTAATGGTGTGATTAATGAAACTGTTCCAGAGAAAATAGAAAATGTTCAGAAACATTTTTCAGAATTTTCTCTGAAATTCTTTAGCTCATATATTTAGCTAGGAACCTTAAAATTAAGTGAGACCAACTCCATTAGAACCCTCTGAAAATCTAGTTTTCAGAAAGTCATAGTTTGTTTCATGAAAATCCTTAGAACACCCTAAAAGCCTTCAATTAGGGTCAAGTACATGATTAATTGTGGAGGGCTCAAATGAGCTTTTCTGCAACTAAAACTTGACCAAGTCTCTGTTTAGGTTGTAACCAAGCAACAGTAAAAATTTCACAGTCATTGGGCTTGTCTAGTAAGAGTTATAGACTTCACAAGTTTAAAAGTTAATACAACTGCATTTAAATTAATACATGTATTGCTTCTATCATGTAGTCGCTAAGGTCGAGGAGGAACCCGAAGTCCTAGACTTCGTTACTCTGGAGGAACAGCCAGTCTACGACGAAGAGCAGCAAGGCAAGCTCCGGTTTGCATTAACCTTTTGCAAATTTTTATTGTTTTGAGCACATCTTTGAATACTATTATTCTTTGCATTAGAGTCTTGTTTGGAAACCCAAGTGCATAGCCAAGAAAACCATGGGTTGGGATTAGGATTGAAAACCCCATTAGCTACTGCAATGCTAAGATATTGTAGGATTCGGTACAAGTCGAGTAGTTGGAACTACTCGCGAGCATAGGCTAGAGGCACTCGACTCGGGTAGAGATAGCACATGATACACATGGAAAGAAAGATGAGACCGAGCGGAGAGTAAGGGCAGCAGGACTTTGGGGCCTGTGTGCTGTAGCTCTGCTTGTGTCGATTGAGGACCGAGCCGTGTGCGGGCCTGTTGAACAAGCTATAACAGTACCGAAGACCTACCGGCTATATGGGAACCGGGAAACCGATGTAACTCGGGTAGCTGGGTATTGAGGCATTGCCCGTCGTTTAGAGGGTAGGTTGAGAGCATGAGGTGTAAATCGGCTGGCGGCACTGAGATGCGCGTGCATAGACCTCTTGCTCGGGACGATGGGACCGGTTCAATATTTGGCTGACGGGCGAAAGGTGGTTGCGTACGGCGTCCGTGATGGTTGTTGTAGGCAACATCGAGTACGGGCGTACGTGACGGGTTGTTCGGGTAACCCTGCAGATGTAAATCGATTATAATTGGCATCCCTCGCGGTCAGTGAGTACCACTTGTTCACTGTACCGTGACGTAGAAACAACAGGCTAGTTACATGTTAAAATGCTGCTGATTGAAAGATGGACTTTGCTTCTTAATGGTTTGTTGTAGTTTAGAGCTGACTAAAGTTCTTTTCAACTTTGGGCAAAGTACATGAGAGAAATGCGTTTCTTGTTTGATTGCGGCTCTCTCATGTGCCTTAGCGTAAGGTTCTCCACAACCTGCTGCTAAAACCTGAAAATAAGGTTCTACTAATTAGGCGAGTCCTTGCAAATGATTTTTACCTCATGCAACCCATTACCCCTCATGTAGAAGTTCCATGTTTAGGTGAGACGGGTCAGACATGCTGAGCCTTCGTGCTCACTTCTTGTGTTTGAAGCTTTTGCAGGGTTCTATGAGGAAGGGACTCCCGAAGACGAGACGGAACCCCAGGAGGGGAACCCCGTCGAGTGGGAGTCGTGCACGCCGCAGAGTTAGTGTGCGTGTGTGCTAGCAAGGACACGTTCAAGGGCTGAACGTGGACTTGATGTGTAGTCTATGCCCGTGAGTGTAGACTGGAACTATTTTGGTGTAAACATGTTCATAAACTTGTTTATGTAATAAAATTCCGCTTCCGCTTCGTACCTTTGACAGTTGCTATCCGGTGCTGTGCAACGCAGCACCCCTCAGCGTGATCCTGGCTCGACAAGACCGTTGGGGTCGTGTCAACCCCAAATTCGTGATCAATTCAGTTTGATTGCAAATTCTCTGTTCTTGCTTGTGTTCTTGATTGCGCTTGCAGGGATAATCCTTCGTGGCGAGGTCATTCGTGTGACACGGGTGATAACCAACGGAGCAGTGGTGTAGTGATTGCGGGGTTTCGTTCGTTCGGAGCCTTGGATCATCCATGTCAAGATCTCCACCCAATCACGTTTACCCTACCTCTCGGAAGATCGGGACTCATCCTCCTATCAATTGGTATCAGATTTCCAGGTTCACCATGAGGTATACTTGTGTGCGCTTTAGATTTATTTTGTTTCAGTCTTATAGTCCACAAAAAGCCACAAAAAAATTTAGTTTCCCTGACCTACAACCCCCGCTCAACCTTTTGCACAATTTAGTTTCGGAGTCCGTCGTTCTGAGTTCGTGTCATAGGTTGAGTCTGGTTGCTGGTTTAGATCTGTTTTGGTTCAGTTTTGTTTCTTCCATCCGCTGCCATCTACAAAAAACCAATCTACAAAAAAATTCCATCCACCGATTCGTTTCTGTTGCAGTTTCCACCACCACCAAAACCTTATTCGTGGTATCCTCCTTAAAACGGGCATAACTTTTTGCTCGTAACTCCGATTGAGGCGCATTTTTCCCCTGGAAAGGTCTCGAAAAAGTCCACATACGGCGTTTTCAAAAAAAAATTAAAAAAATTAAGAAGGCCCTCGTTTCGAACTCCGAAGTTCCAGCACCAGTTTTTCCAATCGCTCCTGAATTTGTGCCGATCTCATCTTTCATCGGTTTGAGCTAATACTTGGTGCTGTTTCTATTCTTGTGCCCCTGGTTGAGAAAAAAATATCAAAAAAAGAGAAAAAAATATTTTGATTTCTACTAGTGCTTCAAGACAAAAACAGGAGGCTAAGGGGTGTGCTATTTCTGTGCGAGTGCTGGATACTTGCTGATATTATCCTTGCTGTTCATCATCATTCATCCTTGTCCTTGCTTGTTGCCACAACTGTTCTAATACATTCTTAGGCCAGCAACTAGGTGAAATTCTTTGGACACTTATTCGGCATTGCTATCTGTTACTAACTTGTGTGCCACATACATATACTGCATTTTAGCCTTCCAAGCTCCACCTTCTCTCGAGCAGAACAGGTAACCTTTGCAATCACACCCACTCTTTGCTTGCTTCACACCGGTCACCGTTGGCCACCTGCAGTGCTGGTAAGAAACTTGTAAGAGCGAGGTAAGACGCATCTTACTGATCAATTTTCCACCCACTTCGGAGAGCGTAGTAATAGGGTTCTTCATGATCTTTTTGTCTTCGTTTCTATTTTGTACTAACAATGACAGGAAAGAAGCCTATGGATAAGACCTCTGGTTCTACACCTCTGGATGATGATGAGTGCGTGTCCCATATGGAACTAAAGGACATGATGCGGGCAATGACCGAAGCTTTCACCAATTACCAGACCACTACAACAGCCACCTTTCAGAGGCTCCATACAAGTGTTGCTGGTCTGACCACACGGTTGGACGAGATGGAGACTCATCTTCCCCAACAAGCTACACCCTCTATCATCCTTGATGGTGATGCACATGCTCACTACGACACAGAGGATGACTTCAATAACGATGAGGTTGATGCACAGCAGCACCATCGCCCTCGACGAAATCGTCAAGGTATGGGAGGTATACCTCGTCCTCATGCTCCTGAACAAGATAATGATCCTTATGCTAAGATTAAGTTTTCTATTCCAACATTTTATGGATCTTATGATGCTGAGACTTACTTGGATTGGGAGATGACGGTAGAACAAAAATTTAGCTCTCATCTTGTTCCTGAGCGACATAGAGTTAGACAAGCCACTAGTGAGTTTAAAGATTTTGCTATAATTTGGTGGAATGAACTTGTCAATACACGTAATGCACCACAGACATGGGCTGCGTTAAAAGAAGAGATGCTCGCTAGGTTTGTTCCTCCTTCATATAGACGTGATCTTCTTAATAAATTGCAACACTTTGATCAGGGTGACATGACTGTCCAAAAGTACTACCAAGAGTTGCAGAAAGGTATGCTTCGTTGTGGGGTAGTTGAGGATCAGGAAGACAAAATTGTTAGGTTTTATGGGGGCTTGCGGCGTGAGATCCAGGACATAGTTGACTACAAGGAATATCATTCTATTCAATGTTTGTTTCAACTT
Source organism: Neostapfia colusana (assembly GCA_030760725.1). Taxonomy (NCBI): domain Eukaryota; kingdom Viridiplantae; phylum Streptophyta; class Magnoliopsida; order Poales; family Poaceae; genus Neostapfia; species Neostapfia colusana. The sequence goes on along the minus strand of JASWHV010000005.1, from coordinate 27,825,870 downwards.
GCTATGTTAGCAGAAAAAAAGTGCAGGGTCGCCAACAGCAGTGGCGGAACAACACCTTCACGCCACAACAATTTCCGGTGCCATCCAAAGCAGCGCCCTCCTCGAGCCTACATGCTTCTACACCACCCTCCACGGGTGTTGTACGCAGCAGCATCTCACCATCTACATCACGGGGACAAGATAACATCAAGTCCCAGATGCCTCCAGGTGTTGCAGCAAAGGCGGCTGCACCCAACCCTTCGACAAGTCGCAGCTCCGACATCAAGTGCCACCGCTGCCAGGGACTTGGCCATATGCAACGAGATTGCCCCAGCAAACATGTGATCATTGCCACTGTTGATGGTGGGTATGTTAGTGCTTCTAATATTGAAGATGAAAATATTATTGCAACTAACATTTCAGGTTCGGATGATGGTGCTGAGGAGGTTCTTGGTACATCTGCGACAAAAAACTATAGGACTTTGATTGTGCAGCGAGCTTTGAGTGCCACGGTTCGAGAGGACGACAACCTCCAACGTCACAACCTTTTCAACATGTTTCTCGTCGTCAAGGACTGCCGTGTACATACCATCATTGATGGTGGTAGCTGCAACAATTTGGTGAATGTTGAGGTGGTCAAGAAGCTTGTATTGACCACATGGGAGCATCACCACCCTTATCACATTCAATGGTTTAACAACAATGGTAAGGTTAAGGTAATACAAACAGCAAGGATACATTTTTACATTGGTTCTTATCATGATTTTGCTGATTTTGATGTGGTACCTATGGATGCTTGTTCTCTTTTGTTGGGACGTCCTTGGGAGTTTGATACTGATGCTATTCACCATGGTCGATCTAATAAGTATACTCTCATGCATAAGGGCAAGAAAATTGTGTTGCTTCCTATGAGTCCCACTGAAATTGAGCAATTTGAGCAGGAGAAAAAGAATAATGCTAAGCAAAAGGGTGTTTTCAATTCTGAAATTCAGCAACCTATTAAGTTGAAAAATCCTATTTTGCTTGCAACTAAATCTGATCTTGATGATTTATATGCCTCTAATGGAACTTGCTATGCTTTAGTGTGCAAACATGCTTTATATTCCATTGAGGATACATCCATTGTCTTGCTACCTGCTGTTGCTAACCTTTTGCAGGAATATATGGATGTTTTTCCATCAGAGATATCCCATGGATTACCACCTGTGCGAGGCATTGAGCACAAGATTGATTTGGTTCCAGGGGCGAGCTTGCCAAACCGTGCTGCCTACAGGACCAACCCCGACGAGACTAAGGAAATTCAGCGAAAAGTCCAAGATCTTCTGGACCGCGGGTACATTCGTGAGAGTCTTAGTCCTTGTTCTGTTCATGATCTTTTGGTTCCAAAAAAAGATGGCACTTGGCGCATGTGTGTTGATTGTAGAGCCATCAATAACATTACCATTCGTTATCGCTATCCTATTCCTAGATTGAATGACATGCTTGATGAGTTGAGTGGTTCTGTTATTTTCTCCAAGATTGATTTGCGTAGTGGGTATCATCAGATTCGTATGGCTTTAGGTGATGAATGGAAAACTGCTTTTAAAACTAAATTTGGACTTTATGAATGGTTAGTCATGCCATTTGGTTTAACTAATGCGCTCAACACTTTCATGAGGTTGATGAATGAGGTTTTACGTGCTTTCATTGGTAAATTTGTGGTGGTTTACTTTGATGATATCCTTATTTACAGCAAGTCATATGATGAGCATCTTGAACATTTGCGTGCTGTTTTTAATGTCTTGCGCGATGGACGATTATATGGTAACCTTGAGAAGTGCACCTTTTGCACCGATCGTGTGTCTTTTCTTGGGTATGTTGTTACTTCGCAGGGCATTGAGGTGGACGAGGCAAAGATTGTTGCCATCACGAGCTGGCCACTTCCGACTACGGTCACACAGGTTCGGAGTTTTCTTGGTCTCGCAGGTTTCTACCGGCGTTTCGTGCGGGATTTCAGCACCGTTGCGGCGCCTCTTCACGAGTTGACAAAGCATGGAGTGCCATTTCGATGGGGACCAGCACAACAACAAGCTTTTGATGTTCTCAAGTCGAAGCTCACACAAGCACCATTGCTGCAACTTCCTGATATGGAGAAGACCTTCGAGCTTGAATGTGACGCGAGCGGCATTGGCATTGGAGGAGTGCTAATTCAAGGAGGTAAACCTGTTGCCTTCTTTAGTGAAAAATTGCATGGGCCTTCGCTGAATTATTCTACATACGACAAAGAACTTTATGCTTTAGTGCGTGTCTTGCAAACTTGGCAACTTACCTATGGTCTAAAGAATTTGTCATACATTCAGATCATGAGTCTTTGAAGTATCTTAATGGACAAGCTAATCTGAACAAACGTCATGCTAAGTGGATTGAGTTCATAGAATCATTTCCTTACATCATTAAACATAAGAAAGGGAAAGACAATGTGATTGCCGATGCTTTATCTAGACGTTATACCATACTATCCCAACATTCTCATAAAATCTTTGGTTTGGAAACCATAAAGAGGTTATATGCTACTGATTTGGACTTCAAAGATTCCTTTGAAAATTGTAGAGAGGGAAGAACGTGGCAAAAATTCCTGCTGCGTGAAGGCCTTCTCTACCGTGCTAACAAGCTGTGTGTTCCAGCTAGCTCTGTTCGTCTTTTGTTGTTGCAGGAAGAGCATGGAGGTGGTTTGATGGGCCATTTTGGTGTTAAAAAGACATAGGATGCGCTGTCCGCTCACTTCTTTTGGCCACGAATGAGGCGTGATGTGGAGCGCTACGTTTCACGTTGCACGACATGCAACAAAGCTAAGTCTCGACTTAACCCACATGGTCTTTATATGCCTCTTCCGGTTCCTAGTGCACCTTGGGAGGATATTGCTATTGACTTTGTTTTAGGATTGCCTAGAACAAAGAGGGGGAGGGATATTGTTTTTGTGGTTGTTGATCGTTTCTCTAAAATGGCTCATTTTATACCCTGCCACAAGACCGATAATGCTTCACATGTTGTTGATTTGTTCTTTAATGAGGTTGTGCGTTTGCATGGTGTTCCCAATACTATTGTTTCTGATAGGGATGCTAAATTTTTGAGTCACTTTTGGAGAACTTTATGGTATAAATTGGGAACAAAGTTGCTGTTTTCTACTACTTGTCATCCACAAACTGATGGGAAAACGGAGGTAGTTAATCATACTATATCTACTATGTTGCGGGCTGTTTTGAAAGACAATTTGAGGTTGTGGGAGGAGTGTTTGCCACATATTGAGTTTTCTTATAACAGGTCTATTCACTCCACAACCAAGTTAAGTCCGTTTATGGTAGTCTATGGTTTCAATCCTCGTGCTCCAATTGATTTGCTACCTTTACCACATACTGAAATTGTGAAGTTAGATGCTACACAACGTTCTGAATTTATTCTTAAGTTGCATGAAACTACTAAGTTACAAATTGAAAAAATGAATGAAAAGTATCGCATTGCTGCTAGTAAAGGTAGGAAGGAGGTAAAATTGGAACCCCGTGATTTGGTGTGGGTTCATTTGAGAAAAGATAGGTTCCCGGATTTGAGAAAGTCCAAACTCATGTTACGTGCTGCTGGACCTTTTAAGGTTCTTGAGAAGATAAATGACAATGCATATAAACTTGAGTTGCCTCCCGAGTTTGGGGTTAGTCCCACATTTAGCATTTCATATTTGAAGCCATACTTGGGAGAAGAAGATGAGCTTGAGTCGAGGACGAATCCAATGCAAGAGGGGGAGGATGATATGGACATCACTCCTGCAGATATACACAACACTCACATGGTAGACATGCAAGGTCCAATTACTAGAGCTCGAGCACGACAATTGAATTTAGAGGTGAGCTCGTTCCTGAACAATTCTTTATATATGAATTTTGAGAGTATGTTGCTACCTAATGGATTAATTATGATTAGGAACCATGGAGAGGACATGGAGATACATGGAGAGGGGTTTGGAGGCGTGGAGGACCAGAAAATACGCCAACAAGAAGTTAGAGACCGAGCCCAACTCAAACTCGTGTCCAACTCGGGCCCAGGAGCAGTCCACCTTAAAATGGATGCACAGGAGGCATACTGACTCCGTTTTTGACGTTCTACATATGCACGGAAAGCTGAGAGGATAAACTTTACAATAGATCTGGCCCCACGTCAAAATTCCCTGGAGTCGAAGGGAAACATCGAAACAATATAAAGTTTAGAGTATGTCAGGGTGTTGCATCACCTAGTTGGGCCATTGGGCCTTGTATCGAGTCAAAGTCCATTATGTACGTGTCTTAGGGTTAGATCACGACCCCAGCGCCCCCGTTGTCGTCTTCCACCTCCATTATACCCCCTAGCCGCCGTCACAAACAGCTGGGTTTTGCTTAGTTACAATCTGTCATTGAACAGTGTCACCGATCATCGGTTGTGAGACCCCAAATTCGTGATCAATTCAGTTTGATTGCAACTTCTCTGTTCTTGATTGTGTTCTTGATTGCGCTTGCAGGGATAAGCCTTCGTGGCGAGGTCATTCGTGTGACACGGGTGATAACCAACGGAGCAGTGGTGTAGTGATTGCGGGGTTTCGTTCATTCGGAGCCTTGGATCATCAATGTCGAGATCTCCACCCAATCAAGTTTACCATACCTCTCAGAAGATCGGGACTCATCCTCCTATCAGGACTAGTTCTGTGCACCGTGTTGTGAGGCAACAGAAAGTTGAAAGGAGTAGTCTGGTTTCTGAGCGGACTAGTCCGGTGCACCGTGTTGTGAGGCAACAGAAAGTTGAACGGACTAGTCCGGTTTCTGAGCGGACTAGTCCGGTGCACCGTGTTGTGAGTGATTAGAATATGTTTTAATCTATTACCCCTACGCAAGGATTTTGAGTTCTTGGAATGTGTGTCTCACACACATCCTATACATGTATTTTTTACATTATGCTTGATTCATGGATCTGTCCTTTTCCTTTTTCTTCATCACTTCATTTTTCACCTTTTTGAGTGCACCAATTCTACCTTACACGAGTTAATCTGCATTCATCTCAACAAGTTCATTAGGATCTCAATTCATTTGTCATCAATCGTCCAAAACCCACAAGGGAATGCCTAGATGCACTTTCAAAGCCTCACAAGCTACGGTCGGCTCAGAATCAGGCTCCGGAGCCTAGGCTGACGGAAGGTCTTGGCTAGAGTCCCATGTGCCAGGGGCCACCGTGGGCACATCCGGAGAAAATATAGGAGGTGTGGACGTCGTTGGCGCGGAAGGGCCCGCACCCTGACTTGGAGCAGTCCCTGAAGTTGCCGACGGACCGCTGGGCATCATAGGCACCGGAGAGCCCCCAGGAGCCTCTGCGGACGGAGCCCTGCGCAGAGGACAGAGGTCAACGGATGACCTCAAAGCAAAGAAAAACAGAACAAGCAGTAAAATACAGCCTCGGATGTCTTACCTAGGGCTGGAAAAATTCCATGAAGCGGTCCGGAGACACTTGCTCGAGCCTCCAGAGCCACCGGAACCTCCGGTCGTAACCGGCCTCTTCGCCGGCGGAGGAGGCACTGAAGTTGCAGGAGTACCTCCTGTAGGCATGGATGCGGGACCGGCCACGCTGCTCCCGGACGCACCGCCCAGTACAACCCTTGGTGCGCTTGGGCCCGCCGTAGGCATCACAGGGCCAGGCGCGTAGACGTAGCTCCCGTCCGTACGAGCCAGCCACTGTTTCTTCCCAGGAGAACTAGGCTGGGGGGCCAAAGGCGCCTTCCCCTTTCCTTTGTCCAAGATTGGGATAGGGGAAGTCGGAGCAACGGAACCCAGCATGGCAATATTTGGAGCAGCCGAGGAGGCGGCACTTCCGTCACTCGCTTCAGTCACCCCAGGGATCGATATCCTACGGGAAGCATCGCCGACCTACCAGGGAGCGATGTTGATGTCGTCCAGCATCGGCATCGCCCGTAAGAGTTGTGACCTCAGCCCCTGGTTCATGAAAATGGGCAGACACGGGGCCGGAGGGATAATGAGGTCGTCGGAGATTGGGCCAGCCCCAACGTCGACACATATTGTCACCAACAAGGCGTCCAGGAACTCTGTCTTCAGGTTGGTCCTGGGACGATGCTCCAAGCGAGTGGAGTGATTGTCGCCGGTCTAAATGTAGGCCGCGCGACAGTGGCTCTGGAGGGGAGCGATGCGCCGTCCCAGGAAGTCGGCCAACACCATCAGCGAGGACAGCCCCTGGTCTGCCAGGAACTTAATCCTCGCCAGCACCAGGGAATAGATGTCCTGAAGGTGCGGTGCCTCCTCTGATTCAGTACGCATGGTCGAAGGAGGAGAAGTCAGCAGATCCATCCGATCATAGATGTCGGTCTTCACGATGATCCAGTTTTCCCTCCAGTGGTCCCATTTGCTAGAAGAGAAGGGAGAGATGTACTTTGTCATGGGCCTGGTGTGGTGTTCGAAGTAGTAGGCACCTAGGAAGCTCGAGCTCCTCCCCGACGACCGGAGGACAAAGAACGCCCGGAACAGCCACACCGATGGCCGCGCCCCCATGAACATCTCACAAAAATTGACAAAAATCGATACCAGAACGAGGGAGTGCGGCGTCAAGTGCTGAAGCTGGAGCCCGTAGGACTCCAGCAGAGTCAGAAAGAAGGAAGAGGCAGTGAAGGCGAGCCCCGGCAGAATGTACCCGAGGAAGACAATGATCTCGACAGGCTCAAGGTCTACGAGAGGGAGGGATCCACAGCGAACCCTCCCATCGTACTGAGGTGCCTGCCAGACGAACAAGCGTCTCACGCGCCTCGCATCGCTAGCACTCTTAAGACGAGATTCTCGGAGGTTCAACGCCATTGGAGCAAAAGAGAAAGCAAGAAGATGAAGCGCAAGAAGACAGATGGAGGGGAGGACTCCATCTAGCAGCAGAGGATCTCTTTATTTGCCCCAGGTCCCTCGAGAACCGCCAATCATGATGTGCCCGAAACAATCGCACCCTCATCAACCGAACTGTCAAGAGCGGAGGAATGGGGCCCACTTGACAGCCAGTATGAGCAAAAGGCAGAACGGTTAAGGTTTGGGAAAGGTGGTTCCCTGATAAAGTCTGACAAGAGAGGACAGGGGTCGTGCTGGAAACCGATGCGGACGGTGCAGCAGTTGCACCAAACATGCACCTTCCATGACCCTCCAGCAATAAAGAGATGCCTGTTTATGATGACAAGGAAGTCTCTTTAACCGAGGGCGACCGACCTCTTCGTCTGCCAGGAACGGCCACTGGCCCACTACGCAGGAATCACGCCGTCGATTGCCATGAAAAAATTGCAAGTTCGAAACCACCACGCGGAAGAGATAGGGGCCCACCTTCGGGCTCAATACCTCCCCCGAGATGGGCCCGGGGGCCACTGTCGGTACTCTGCAAACCGGGTACCCCCGTGTAGTGGATAAACATCACCTGGCCCACCTTCCCGACATAGATTGTCCCTAGCGTAAGACATGCGCTCTGGGCCCCGTGGGCTGTCCCGGGCTGGCCACGTGTCTTCAGGCCCTGAGCCTGAAGACCGGCCAGGGGAGGCTCGGGAGCTGTTACATGTCCAGCGGTGCCGGGACCCATTTTCCACCAAGGTGGGCTCCTGCGCTGCCATGGGCCCAGAACCTCCGGACCACACCCCCAGCCAGAAAGGACTCCAGAGGTACCACGTGTCCTGCAGCTCCGGATCCGACCTCCAGCATGGGGGCTTCCGGTGCTGCCACGTGGGCAGCGACTCCAGATGTATCTTCCTCCTGTGGAAGGCTCCGGATGTGCCACGTGTCCTGCAGCTCCAGATATGACCTCCAGCATGAGAGAGTTCTGGCGCTAACACATGCCCAACAACTCCGGACCGCCCACTAGTCCTCAAGACGGCTCAGGTGGAGACACGTGTCTTGGGGGCCATCCACCCCAACGTCACTTTGGCAAGCGATGGGCAGATGGCCAAGAAGTAAAGAGGAAGATACATTATCAGGCCAAGCATTCAAGGCTCGCGCCTTACCCAGAAGCATGGCGCACGATGCACACCTCCATCCCCCGTCTGCGCACCATTACGGTGAAAGACGGGGTGGCGAGGCGTGACGGTACAACGGTGCCGCCCAACGGCCCTGAGCCGCCTAACAGAGTGAGGAGACACGATGACAAGACGTGGACTTCATCATCACCAGCCGCCCAATCAGAGGCGCCCAGCGGGTCAGGCGGCGCACCTTAACTCCACCGACAACGACAATACATATAGCTGTAAATATCTATATCTCATGTATAAGAGACAGAGAGACGCGGGGCCACCTGTCGGGCCCCGGGCCACCATGTAACTGCCCCGGCCATGGGCTATAAAAAGACCAGGGCAGCCTCCAGGCAAGGGATTCTGAACCCCGTCTGACTCACACACTCATACACGCAAGCAATACAGCAAACACTCCCGTGGACGTAGGGTATTACGCTCCGGCGGCCCGAACTACGTAAATCCTCGTGTCCTTCCTTGCCATTGTGCTCTGACCTTCGAGATCCACTAGCCCCTCTGAGAAAACAACCTCCACGGGCTGCCTCCGAGCAGACCGGGGGAAGTGTCGTAGGAAAACACTTCGACACTAGCTATGAAAAAGTGTAGCCGTCCAGCCCGGGGATGCTACACACTACCAGCACACAAACGAAGATCACAGCGGCGTGGAGGGCTCCCACTCGGCCGTGTACCCTGACGGAGGCATTGCCTCATCCTCGGACCCCTCTTCATAGGTCTCACCTACAACAACTTAATATAGCAACCGTGAGCAAGATGGCTCTACAAGACTTATCCGACACCCAAAATATGAAACTCTACATGCCGGGATCCTCAACATAGGAAATTATATTGCATAAAACACTTGCCTAAATGTTGATCCTTACTTTCATGTTTACTAACAGCATATTAGGAGTTCATAAAGAGTAACTTTAGTGAGCACAATCTAGAGCAATCATGGTTGCAACACAATAATAATTCAATGCATCATATTCTTCCGGCCTCATTCAGTATTTACTACGTCACATCACAGTGAACAAGCGGTGCTCAAATAATCGCGAGGGACGGTGATTGCAATCAAGAGACACCCGACACGTCACATACACCCATTTCAGAAGTGTAGTTCATCTGTAACACACTCAATTTCACTACCATGCATTGCATACATTTTTAATGTAGAGAATCATTTATAAAGAAGAAGAAATGAAGAAAAGAATATAGAAGATACTAAAATGATAAAAGGAAATAGAAATGGAAAATAATGTAAATAAAATAGCCAAAATGAGCCACCCCATTTTTTTCCCCAAATTTCCCCCTTCCCAATCTTCCCAAATTTTTCAAAATTTTCCTGATTTTCCCCAAAATTCCCCACCTCTAGGACTCTTTGGTTAAGTCCCCCACCTCTAGGACTCTTTGGTTGAGTCTCCTATGTGAGACCTATGTGTGCTGAATACATTTCCTTTGACGATAAAAGTTTTGAATACTACCAAAACACCTTTTTAACAAGGTCCGAGTCTAGATCCGAGCTCCTGCAAGATCCGACGATAGGTCCGACTTGTTTTGGGTAGCTCCGGCAAGGTCCGACGTAAGGTCCGACTTGTTTTGTCTAGGTCTGACTTATTTTGGCTAGGTCTGACTTGTTTTTGCTAGCTCCGGTGCTAAGTCCGACTAGATTTTGTAAGTTCTGTGCTAGGTCCGACTAAGCTTTAGTAAGCTCCGGCGCTGGGTCCGACTAGCTTTGGTAAGCTCCGGTTCAAGGTCCGGTTAGCTTTGGTAAGGTTCGGAGCTTGATTGCAATGGTTCTGCTTTTAACGTGCAATGTTTGGAACTTGCTTTACTCTTATGGAAAGTTTGCTTAGTATTATTTTACTAAGTTTTTGATGTGTTTTGGTGGTTATGGCTGATATCATTTTGCTATGGTTTACAACATGCTTATGTGAGGTCCTCATGTAAGATGTTGTAGTTTCGGAACTAACGAGAGTCAAGTCGAGGACTTGTGCTCGGAAGTATTGGTTGTTTATTCATGTGCAGGTGTTGCTTGAGTTCAAGACATGGCTGGTGACGGGATTCATTGAACTAGTCTTAGAGAGAATATGAGGTTCAACAACCAAGTTCGGGAGGAATTGTGGTTGAGTTGATTGGGATGTTGCGCAGTATGTTTGAATCAAGAACAATACATATGAAGGTATCTTGGATGTCGTTGGAAGATGTTTGCACATGTGCAAGGAGTGCATAGACGTTGCTGCATGGTTCCAAGGCGTGATGAAGAGATGTGGACGTAAAGAATTGGTCGGAAAGGTCCAACCGACTAGGTTATGGACTCAGGCTGCGGCTGAGTCGTGTCTGACTCAAATATGGAAAGTTTTGAGTTGGCTATGATAGGATTTCATGTGGGACATGAAGTTGAGTTATTTTAGGAATGTTTGGGACGTTCCTAAGGTGTTTGGAAGTCTTAAGATTGCTTCTATCTGCGTATAGAAGAGTCTTGAGCAGTATTGGAAAGTTACAGTTTGAATCTAAGTAGGAGTAGGAGTCCTAGTTTTAGTTGAGTTGGCCTTTGGGCTGGTTATATAAGCAAGGGAGGCCAGAGCTCGTGGTTCACGACTTTGGGGCTGTTCCTCTTGAGTTTTGATAAATAAAATTCGTATTCTAAAGGAACTTTTGTGCCTTGTTCGTCCGACTTGTTTCAGACAAGTTTTTCCAGTTGAGTTTCTGTTCAGCACTACCTTGCTTCGGTGGTTTTATCATAACTCAAGTTTTACAAATCAAATTTATGTGATTCATTTTGGTTTGTCTTCAAAACTAGATTATCTATCATCTTTGAAAATTTCTCGGTCATTTAATTTGTGGTTTCTGATCTACACGAGTTTCTTTGCAGTATTCCAGAACTGTTTTTCTCACCTAGGACAGATTGACCTTTGTTCGATCTTTCGATCTTAACTTGAGTTTCTCTCAATGGATTTTCATGATTCTTGTTGTGATGTCTTCGTGACTTGATTCTCTACAATCTATACTAGTTTGGATTGTGGATTCAGGTTGCTCACGCCACATGACCGGTAACAAAGAATGGTTCTCATCTCTCTATTTTGTGTCACGTGTAGAGAATGTCACTTTTGCTGATAATTCTTCAACTCCTATAATTGATAAGGGTTCGGTTAGAATAAATGATCACTACACTTTGAAGGATGTGGCACTTGTCGAAAATTTGAAATACAACTTGCTTTCTGTTTCATAATTGCTAGATGAAAATCTGGAAATTATTTTCAATAAAAACTGCTGCAAAGTTGTAGGTTCAAATAGTGAGCTTATTTTTAACATGTCTCAGTTTGGAAGAGTTTTTTATAGCTGATTTTGATATGTCTTCCTATAAGCATAGATGTCTAGTTGCAAATGATTCCAAAGATTTATATTTTTGGCATCGTAGACTTGGTCACGTAGGCTTTGATCATCTCATGCGTGTTAGTGCTCTTGATCGCATACGTGAGCTGCATAAGCTTAAAGGGGACAAAGAAATTGTGTGCCCTTCTTGTATACATGCTAAGATGGTTGCATGTTCACATGCTCCTCTCACAATGACCATGACAACTGAACCGGGTCAACTTTTACACCTTGACACCGTAGGACCTTCACGTGTTCAATCCTTCGTAGGTAAATGGTATGTTCCTGTGATTGTTGATGACTATTATAGATACTCTTGGGTTTACTTTATGGCATATAAGAATGAAGCTTTTAGTCACTTTAGAACTTTATTTCTTAGATTATCAATTGATCACCCAGGATCTTTAAGAGCAATTAGAAGTGATAATGGAACTGAATTTAAAAATCAATCATTTGATCACTTTTGTGCTGAAAATGCAATAGATCATCAATTTTCTTCACCATATGTACCTCAACAAAACGGTGTTGTAGAGAGAAAGAACAGAACCTTAGTTGAGATGGCTAGGACTATGCTTGATGAATATCAAACTCCTAGGAAATTTTGGGCTGATGCAATTGCAACCGCTTGTTATGTCTCAAATCGTGTTTTCTTGCGTGCTAAGCTAGGTAAAACACCATATGAGCTCAGGTTTGGACATAGGCCTAGTGTCACACACTTTAGGGTCTTTGGTTGCAAATGCTTTGTTAAGAAACATGGTAATCTTGATAAATTTGAAGCTAGATCTGTTGATGGCATGTTTCTTGGTTATCCATCTCATACTAGAGGCTACCATGTGCTTTTACTTGATACTATCAAAATTTTGGAGACTTGTGAGATTTCTTTTGATAATGCTAGCCCAGGTACTAGTTCAAATATTGCAGGTCCAGATCCATATCCGCAGGGGGAGAGTATTTTCGTTGAAGAAGAGGAAGAAGTGGTGCTGCTGCCCAAAAATTCAGCAGCTAATGACATTGTACCAACTCCTGATATTGATTCACAGCCAGCACCGACGACCACTATTGCTGGTCCAGATCCTCCTCACGTCACAACCTCATCTATTTGTGATGAACATGAAGAAGAAGAAGCTTGTGAAGTGTCCACTCCCCTCCGGATTCTCAAAAGTCATCCTCCACAACAAATTATTCGAAGCTTGCATGAACGAGTTACAAGATCCAGGTTTTTCGACCCCAATTATCATGCTCATTCTGCTTTTGTTGCTTCTTTTCAACCCAAAGATATATCACACGCACTCACTAATGAATCTTGGATTATTGCCATGCAAGAAGGGTTAGAAAATTTTGAAAGAAATAATGTTTGGAAACTTGTACCTCCACCTCAAGGTCACACTTTAATTGGAACTAAATGGGTGTTTAAAAATAAACAAAGTGAGGATGGGGTTGTGGTTAGGAATAAGGCTAGGTTGGTTGCTCAAGGTTTCACACAAGTTGAAGGTCTAGATTTTGATGAAACTTTTGCTCCTGTTGCTAGATTAGAAGCCATAAGAATTTTGTTAGCTTTTGCTGCATCTAAAGGTTTTAAGCTATATCAAATGGATGTTAAAAGTGCTTTTCTTAATGGCTACATAGATGAGGAGGTTTATGTCAAACAGCCACCTGGTTTTTAAAATCCAAATTTTCCTAATCATGTTTACAAACTGTCCAAATCCTTGTACGGTCTCAAACAAGCCCCTAGAGCATGGTATGATAGGTTAAAAACGTTCTTACTTGAAAAGGGGTTTACCATGGGCAAGGTCGATAAAACTCTTTTTGTGCTTAAGCATGGCAATGACTCATTATTCGTTCAAGTGTATGTGGATGATATTATCTTTGATTGTGCTTCTCATTATCCTGTGTCCAAGTTTTCAGCTATGATGAATTCAGAATTTGAGATGAGTATGATGGGAGAACTAACGTACTTTTTGGGGCTGCAAATCAAGCAAACCAAGGAGGGTACCTTTGTGCATCAAATAAAGTATACAAAAGATCTCCTAAGGCGCTTCAACATGGACAAAAGCAAGCCTCTTCGGACACCAATGGGAACAGCAACAACACTTGAAATTGATGAAGATGGTGATCCTGTTGATAAAAAAGAATATAGAAGCATGATCAGATCACTTTTGTATCTCACGGCATCAAGACCGGACATACAATTCAGCGTATGTCTTTGTGCACGGTTTCAAGCCTCCCCACGTGCTTCACATTGTCAAGCCGTCAAAAGGATTCTCAGGTACTTACATGGAATTCAAGAATTTGGCATTTTTCTTCCTTCTTCCTCAACCGTTACTTTGAAAGCTTTTTCCGATGCTGATTTTGGGGGTTGTAGGATTGATAGGAAAAGCACTTCTGGTGCTTGTCATTTTCTTGGTAATTCACTTGTTGCCTGGTCCTCTAGAAAACAAAGTTCAGTTGCACAATCCACAGCCGAATCTGAATATGTAGCTGCTGCTAGTGCTTGCTCACAAATTCTTTGGATTGTTTAAACACTTAATGTAAAGGCCTCAGTTTTTGACACATTCAAAGTGTTCATCACCACACACACACCTCATTTGAAGATAGTTGATGAAAACATTTGAAGAGCAAGTAACCATTATCAACATGCTCATTAGATAATAAACTCACAAAATGCAAAAGTGGTGTTTTCCACATGCATCATCTAGGGGCTGGACATATGAAAAACTCCTACACTTTGCTAGTAATGTCCATGCCAAGTTCCACCCAAATTCAAAACATTTTTGAGGTACTTTTGGGTATAGCTAGAAAGAGGGTGCTTTGAACTCAAATTCAAATTCAAACTGTTTTATCCCATGAATTCAAAAGTGGGAGGCATATTCTTACTCAGCACATTTTTGTGAGCTCACACGCCAATTCTCACTCCATTTGGAGTTGACCTTGACATGAGCTAAGTGTAACAAATTCAAACTTTATTTGAATTTCAATCTGAACATGTGCTGAAATTTAGTCAAACCAAGGCCAATTTGAATTCTAACCAATTCAAATGGCTCAGGGGTGAATAATTCAAGTCACCATGGGCATTTTAGGGATTACTGTTTACAACAGTGATGTGGAGTTAAGTTCAGGGGTTAAAAATGAAAGTGGGACCCACATGTCAGCCACTGAAGTGATTCAACCGACTGAAAACTTTCTCACTCGGGTATTCGGGCTTCAGCTGTGATCGCCACCGAGGGGAGGCCACCGTGCCCAAGCTGCTTGGCCACGCACGTGCGCAAGTCGGTTCGGAGCCCTTCTTAAGGCGCCCCACTCCTCGGCCGAAGCCTCCTCGCCGTTTTCCCCCTCACAAGAAAAAAGAACCGGAATTTTTCCCTCCGCCACTCGGGACCGATCGGAGAGCCACGATCACAGCCTCCCCGATTCCTCCAGAGCTATGACAAGGTACTAGGAACCTTCTTTCTTCTTCCCCGTCGCTAGAAATCGGCTGAAACCGGTTGATCTCGGCTATACCGAGAGTTCCATTCAGAGACCTAAAGCCGCCGCACTTCGGGCTCCCGTGGACAGCCCAATTGGGAGGTTGTCACGCTCGAGCTAAGGTGTCCCTTGACGCATTGGTGATAGGTGCTGCTCACCCCCAAGCCACAGCCCGAGTGCTTGATCGCCGGCGGTGAATTTCCAGTTTCCCCCTTTCTCGGTACAGACTGACCTTCGGGTGCGGTTCTGTCAAATTCACACTCTAGGAAGGGTTAGAGAGTCTCAATCTGCTCCTACACAGACTAGACCTGGTAGCGCACAAGTTGCCTTCACAACATTTAGCCGGAGAACCCCTGTACACGGTGTATTTCGAGGCTTGCCAATGGCGGAGCATGTGGGAAGCATCAGGCGCATGGTGAGAGACTACTTCAGACCTCTCCCGAGCTGCTTCGAGCCCATGCTGAGCTTCCTGAGGATCCACTGGTGCTTTCTGGCCTTTTGCTCAGTCGGTTGGAGTGCTAGGAAGGTCGGCCGACACGGCCGAAGTCTTTCCGAAGCCGCCGCTCGTCGACGACCATGTGCGGGCCGTTGTCATGATGAACTGAGCCCAGAACCGTGTGTCCCCGAGTGGACTTAGGCAGGGGCGGCCAGAATCATGAAGTTTGGAGCACCACCAAGGCTGCCGGCGAGCTCTCCGGCGAGGCGTCGCGGCGGCCGAACGCGGGAGTCGGGAGGTAGACGAAGAGGGTGGATGCCGGCTGTCAGCGGCTCAGATTTTAAATCGGGATCGGTCTGCGGCTCGGATCCGGTGTGCTGGCGCGCAAAAACTCCATGGACCCCGGTGTGCCATCGCCCCAGCGTCCAACACGTGTCCCCGTGGACCCACCGGCAGATTTAAACTTTTCCCGATTTTCAGATTTCATTCAAACTTCAAGTCCTCATAACTTTGGCTAGGAACATCCAAATCAACTGAACCAAATTTTGTTGGATTCGGCTCTCTGAGCACTTTCCAGCAAATCAAGTTTCACTTCATGAAAATCCGTATTTCAAGAATTAATTCCACAAACTTTAAAATGTTTGGTTTTTTAACTGGAGAATCCTTTGGAGGGAAATTCTGAAATTATTCTGGGATGTTCACAAAAATATCCCTGAGCTACCATAACAATTTCAGATCCATTTGAGCTCATTTGATCCACCTAATGGTGTGATTAATAAAACTGTTCCAGAGAAAATAGAAAATGTTCAGAAACATTTTCAGAATTTCCTCTGAAATTGTTTAGCTCATATATTTTGCTAGGAACCTTCAAATTAAGTGAGGCATGGCTTGCTCCATGAAAATCCCTAAAACACCCTAAAGGCTGCAATTAAGGACAAGTACATAATTATATGTGGAGCGCTCAAATGAGCTTTGCTGCAACTAGAACTTGACCAAGTCTCTGTTTAGGTTGTATCCAAACCACAGTAAAAATTTCAGAGTCATTGAGTCTGTCTAGTGATACTTGTAAACTCCACAAGTTTAAATTTCAATCAAATGCATTTAAATTAATACATGTACTTGTGTCTCATGTAGTCGCTAAGGTCGAGGAGGAACCCGAAGTCTTAGACTTCGTTACTCTAGAGGAGCAGCTAGCCTACGACCAAGAGCAGCAAGGCAAGCTCCGGTTTGCATTAACCTCTTTAAAAAATTTTATTGTTTTGAGCACTTTCTTTGAGCATTACTTATTTCTTGCATTAGAGTCTTGTTTGAAAATCCAATTGCATAGCCAAGAAAACCATGGGTTGGGATTAGGATTGAAAACTCCGATTAGCTACTGCAATGCTAGGATAGTGTAGGATTCGGTACAAGTCGAGTAGTTGGAACTACTCACGAGCATAGGCTAGAGGCACTCGACTCGGGTAGAGATAGCACATGATACACATGGCAAGAAAAATGAGACCGAGCGGAGAGTAAGGGCAGCAGGACTTTGGGGCCTGTCTGCTATAGCTCCGCTTGTGTCGATAGAGGACCGAGCCGTGTGCGGGCCTGTTGAACAAGCTAGAACAGTACCGAAAACCTACTGGCTATATGGGAATCGGGAAACCGATGTAACTCAGGTAGCTGGGTATTGAGGCATTGCCCGTCGTTCAGAGGGTAGGTTGAGAGCTTGAGGTGTAAATCGGCTGGCGGCACTGAGATGCGCGTGCAGAGACCTCTTGCTCGGGTCGATGGGACCGGTTCAATATTTGGCTAACGGGTGAAAGGTGGTTGCGTACGATGTCCGTGATGGTTGCTGTAGGCAACATCGAGTACGGGCGTACGTGACGGGTTATTCGGGTAACCCTGCAGGTGTAAATCGATTATAATCGCCGTCCCTCGCGGTCAGTGAGTACCACTTGTTCACTGTACCGTGACGTAGAAAGAACAGGCTAGATGCATGTTAAAATGCTGATGATTGAAAGATGGACCTTGATTGTTAATGATTTGTTGTAGTCTAGAGCTAATTAATGTTCTTTTCAACTTTGGGCAATGTACATGAGAGAAATGCGTTTCTTGTTTGATTGCGGCTCTCTCATGTGCCTTAGGGTAAGGTTCTCCACAACCTTCTGCTAAAAATTTGAAAGTAAGGTTCCACTAATTATGCGAGTCCTTGCAACTTGTTTATCTCCTGTACCTATCACCCCTCATGTAGAAGTTCCATGTTTAGGAGAAACGGGTCAGTCTTGCTGAGCCTTCGTGCTCACTGCTTGTGTTTGAGGCTTTTGCAGGGTTCTATGAGGACGGGACTCCCGATGAGGAGACGGAACCCCAGGAAGGGAACCCCGTCGAGTGGGAGTCGTGCACGCCACGTGTTAGTGTGTGTGCGTGCTAGCAAGGACACGTTCACGGGCTGGACGTGAACTTGGTGCGTAGTCTACGCCCGTGAGTGTAGAATGGACATATTTTGTTGTAAAATTGTTCATAAAACCGTTTATGTAATAAAACTTTGCTTCCGCTTTGTACCTTTGATGTGTGTTAATCGGTGTTGTGCAACGCAGCACCCCTCAACGAGATCCTGGCTCGACAAGACCGTGGGGTCATGTCAGCGTTGGTATCATAGCTCACTTGAGGTTTAACGCACTAAAAAGGTCATCTTTTTCAAAAATCCAGTGAGGAACGAGTGCGTAGCCCATATAAGGATGTTATTAGTGTATAGAAAGTGGCATACTAACTTATTTGATTATGTGGGAAAATCGTGCATCTCGGGACGTTTATGTCTTGGGTGGTGCACGTAAGCGCTGTCCACCAGTGCACACAGGCTGAAGGGTGGAGCTCCACGGGTGGCAGGTAACCCGACCCGCTTTAATATCCTCTACGACTCTTCATGTCGTTTGGGGTATTCGAGCAACGTCTGTCCCTGGCGTGCGTGGTGCAATTTGAGAGACCCCGTCACGTGGTCAGTAACGTGAACACGTAGCTCAAGGCATGTTTGGCTTGAGAACATCCACGCGAGTGATGATGGCCGGGTGTACGAACTGTATGGATACCGGGCTCGGTGCGCTGCCGAGTCTGACGATTGTGACATGACCCCACGGTCTTGTCGAGCCAGGATCACGCTGAGGGGTGCTGCGTTGCACGGCACCAATAACACACATCAAAGGTACAAAGCGGAAGCAAAACTTTTATTACATAAAGTGGTTTATGAACATTTTTACATCAAAATAGGTCCAGTCCACACTCACGGGCATAGACTACGCATCAAGTTCACGTTCAGCCCGTGAACGTGTCCTTGCTAGCACACACGCACACTAACACAGCGGCGTGCATGACTCCCACTCGACGGGGTTCCCCTCCTGGGGTTCCGTCTCCTCCTTGGGAGTCCCTTCCTCATAGAACCCTGCAAAAGCTTCAAACACAAGCAGTGAGCACGAAGGCTCAGCAAGACTATCCCGTCTCTCCTAAACATGGAACTTCTAGATGAGGGGTGATGGGTACATGAGATAAAAACAAGTTGCAAAGGACTCGCCTAATTAGTGGAACCTTACTTTCAAGTTTTAGCAGCAGGTGGTAGAGAACCATACGCTAAGGCACATGAGAGAGCCGCAATCAAACAAGAAACACATTTCTCTCATGTACTTTGCCCAAAGTTGAAAGGAACTTTAATTAGCTCTAAACTACAGCAAATCATTAACAATCAAGTCCATCTTTCAATCAGCAACATTTTAACATGTAACTAGCCTGTTCTTTCTACGTCACAGTACAGTGAACAAGTGGTACTCACTGACAGCGAGGGACGGCGATTATAATCGATTTACACCTGCAGAGTTACCCGAATAACCCGTCACGTACGCCCGTACTCGATGTTGCCTACAACAACCATCACGGACGTCGTACGCAACCACCTTTCACCCGTCAGCCAAATGTTGAACCGGTCCAATCGTCCCGAGCAAGAGGTCTCTGCACGCGCATCTCAGGCCGCCAGCCGATTTACACCTCAAGCTCTCAACCTACCCTCTGAACGACTAGCTATGCCTCAACACCCAGCTACCCGAGTTACATTGGTTTCCCGGTTCCCATATAGCCTGTAGGTCTTCGGTACTGTTCTACCTTGTTCAACAGGCCCGCACACGGCTCGGTCCTCAATCGACACGAGCGGAGCTACAGCACACAGGCCCCAAAGTCCTGCTGCCCTTACTCTCCGCTCGGTCTCATCTTTCTTGCCATGTGTATCATGTGCTATCTCTACCCGAGTCGAGTGCCTCTAGCCTATGCTCGCGAGTACTTCCAACTACTCGACTTGTACCGAATCCTGCCCTAACTTAGCTATGCAGTAGCTAATGGAGTTTTGCAATCCTAAACCCAACCCATGGTTTTCTTGGCTATGCAATTGGGTTTCCAAACAAGACTCTAATGCAAGGAATAATGGTACTCAAGTAAGTGCTCAAAACAATAAAAACTTGTAAAGAGGGTTAATGCAAACCGGAGCTTGCCTTGCTGCTCTTGGTCGTAGGCTAGCTGCTCCTCCGGAGTAACGAAGTCTAGGACTTCGGGTTCCTCCTCGACCTTAGCGACTACATGATATAAGAAGTACATGTATTAATTAAATGCATTTGAATTCAGTTTTAAACTTGTGAAACTTCTAAGTCTCACTAGACAGACCCAAAGACTGAAACTTTTACTGTGGCTTGGTTACAAACTAAACAGAGACTTGGTCAAGTTTTAATTGCAGCAAAGCTCATTTGAGCCCTCCATAATTAATTATGTCCTTGACCTTAATTGGAACTCTTAGGGTGGTCTAGGTATTTTCATGGAACAAGCCATGACTTTATGAAAACTAGATTTTCAGAGGGTTCTAATGGAGTTGGTCTCACTTAATTTGAAGGTTCCTGACTAAAGATATGAGCTAAACAATGTCAGGGAAAAATTCTGAAAATGTTTCTGAACATTTTCTATTTTCTCTGGAACAGTTTCACTAATCACACCATTAGGTGGATCAAATGAGCTCAAATGGACCTGAAATTTTTATGGTTGTTCAGCGATATTTTGGTGAACATCCCAGCAAAATTTCAGAATTTTCCTCCAAGGGATTCTCCAGTTAAAATTCCACAACAGTTTAAACTTTGAGGAAATAATTATGGAGAATTAAGGATTTTCATGCAGTGAAACTTGATTTTCTGGAAAGTTCTCAAAGAGCTGAATCCAACAAAATTTGGTTCACTCGATTTGGAGTTTCGTAGCCCAAGTTATAAGTATTTGAAGTTTTGAATGAAATCTGAAAATCGGGGAAAAGTTTAAACCTGCCGGTGGGCCATGGGGATACGTGTTCTGTACTGAGGCGTCGGCACACCGGGGTCTACGGAGTATCTGCGCTCCAGCACACTGGATCTGAGCAGCAGCCTGATACGGATTTGAATTTATCTGCCGCTGACGGCTGGGGTCCACCCCCTTCATCAACCTCCCGCCGCCCGCGCTCTGCCGCCGGGGTACCTTGACGGAGAGCTCGCCGGCAGCCTCTGTGGAGCTCCAAGCTTTATGATTCCGGCCGCCCCTGCCTATTTTCACTCGGGGAACACGATTCTGGGCTCAGCTCGTCATGAAAATGGCCGGCACATGGTCGGCGACGGGCAGCAGCCTCGGGAGAACTTCGGCCGTGTTGCCCGTCCTCCCTAGCACCTCACCCGATCGAGCTAAGGGTCGTTGAGCATCAGTGGACCATAGGAAAGGTCGACATGAGCTCCACGGAGCTCGGGAAGGGCTGTGTTGGGCTGTCACCGTGCGACCTAGGCCGGAAATCAGGATTTCTACTAAAACTTGAAGAACAGCGGCTTCCCTCCATGGTTGGAACTGAAAGTTCACTCGGGCGGTGAGGAGTTTCAGTCTGTTGGGGGAGAGTGCGTCGGGGTAGGGATGGGGAGCACCGGCGACTGCTCGGACGCCTAGATAAGGGCCCCGGAAGTCGGTTCAGCGGCCGTGGTGGCAAGCAGGTGGTGGCGCAGCGTCCTCCCCTCGGTGGCGCTCTCTGGAGAAGCTCGGCGACCCGAGCACTGAAAGTCCACTCGGTTAGATCTTCTCAGTGGCTGACATGTGGGTCCCAATTTCTTTTAACCTCTGAAATTAACTCCAAATCACTGTTGTATACAGTAAGCCCTAAACTGCCCATTGTGATTTGAATTATTCACCTCTGAGCCATTTGAATTGGTTAGAATTCAAATTGGGTTTGGTTTGAATAAATTTCAGCACATGTTCAGTTTTGAAATTCAAATAAAGTTTGAATTTGTTCCACTTAGCTCATGTCAATCTCAAATACAAATGGAGTAAAAATTGGTGTGTGAGCTCACAAAAATGTGCTGAGTAAGAATATGCCTCCCACTTTTGAATTCATGGGATAAAAACAGTTTGAATTTGAATGTAGTTTCAAACTGCCCTCTTTCTAGCTATACCCAAAATGACCTCAAAAGGTTTTGAATTTGGGTGAAACTTGGCATGGACATTCCTAGCAATGTGTAGGAGTTTTTCATATGTCCAGCCCCTATATTACATGTGGGACATACAACTTTTGCAATATGTGAGTTTGTTCTCTAATGAGCATGTTGATGGTGGTTGCTTGCTCTTCAAATGTGTTCATCAACTTGCTTCAAATGAGGTGTGTGTGTGTGTGTGGTGATGAACACTTCAAGCATGTGTCAAAAACTGAGGCCCTTACATTCCTCCCCCCTTAAAAGAATCTCGTCCCGAGATTATAAGGTGAAACTGAGAGAGAGGACGGTGGAAAATTACCGGATATGCGACGTGAAAAAGTCGGGGTAGTTAGTGCGAAGAAATCCTCTGCTCTCCCATGTCGCTTCGTCCACAGAGTGATTACTCCATAGAACTTTGTAGAACCACAACGTGCGGTTGCGTGTGGTTCGGGCCTTTTCGTCAACGATCTGAACCGGTTCCTCCCGATAGGTGAGATCCTGTTGCAATTCTTCAATGTCCTCCGGCTGAACGGTAGTTGATAGCTTAAGACACTACCTCAGCTGGGAAATGTGAAAGACGTCGTGCACACCGGAAAGTGCTTCTGGTATTTTCAGCCGGTATGCTACCGATCCACATCTTTCGGTAATCTGGAATGGACCGATGAATCGGGGTGCCAACTTCCCTCTCACCCCAAATCTGTTTACGCCCTTCATTGGAGACACACGTAGATATACGTGATCCCTGACTTCGAATTGCAATGGGCGTCTTCTCCGGTCCGCATACTACTTCTGACAGGATTGGGCGGCTTTTAGGTGCGCTTGAGTCAGTCAAACCTTTTCTTCCGTGTTGTTGACAAGGTCAATCCCGAAGGTGACCCTTTCGCCAAACTCACACCAATTCAGTGGTTTGCGGCATTTCCTACCGTATAGCGCCTCATAAGGCGCCATCTTAATGCTGGCTTGGTACTCATTGTTGTATGAGAACTCGGCTAACGGCAAGTGATCATCCCAATTCTTGCCGTGGTTGATAGCGCAAGCTCGTAGCATGTCTTCCAGGATCTTATTTACCCACTCGGTTTGCCCATCCGTCTGCGGGTGATATGCTGAACTATGGATCAGCTTCGTCCCCAATGCAGCATGCAGCTGCTCCCAAAAACGGGACACAAATAAAGTGCCCCGATCCGATATGATGGTATGGGGTACGCCGTACAAGCATAGGATCCGTGAGATGTACAGTTCAGCGTACTTCTTGGCATTGTAGTTGGTGTTGACCGGGATGAAATGGGCAACTTTGGTGAGCCGGTCGATGATCACCCACACAGAATCATGTTTTTGATGAGTGGTGGGTAACCGACGATGAAGTCCATGCTCACGTCTTCCCACTTCCAGGCAGGAACGCCCAGTGGTTGCAGCAGTCCCGGTTTCCGCATATGATCTGCCTTCACCCTTCGACATGTATCACACTCGGACACGTACTTTGCGATCTCCCGCTTCATCCGTGTCTACCAAAACTTGCTTCTGAGTTCCTGATACATTTTGTTGCTGCCGGGGTGAATAGAAAATTTTTATATGTGAGCCTCATCAAAAATTTTCTTCCGTAACTTCGGGTTACGGGGTACGACGATCCGGTCCTTGAACCATAGGACGCCGTCTCCGTCTTCCGGAAACATTTCAACTCCCCACTGTCTACACGTCTCCGCAGATGCGACATGCCCTTGTCATGTTTCTGAGCTGCCGCTATATCTTCACAGATGGTGGGGATCAACGCTAAGTTGTAGAGAGCTCCATGTGGAATCACATGCAGTGGTGGTTTGCTCTCTTCCATCGGTGTGATGGTCAGATTGTTGACGTGTGACTTGTGACTCAGCGCATGTGCCACTATGTTTGCCTTACCCAGATGATAATAGATCTCTATTTTGTAATCCTTTGTCAATTCTAACCATCTTCGCTGCCTCATGTTCAGCTCCTTCTGAGTGAATATGTACTTGAGGCTCTTGTGGTCAGTATATAAATGCACGAGGTTACCGAGTAGGTAGTGCTTCCACATTTTCAGTGCAAGTACCACGGCAGCGATCTCCATGTCATGAGTTGGATAATTCTGCTCATGGTTTCTAAGCTGCCGTGACCCATACGCGACAACTCTTCGGTCTTGCATCAGCACACATCCGAGCCCAATGCCGGATGCATCGCAGTACACATCGAACGGTTTTGTTGTGTCTGGCTGCGCCAAAACCGGTGCTGATGTTAGGTGCTTGACTAAAGCCTTGAATGCTGCTTCACATGCTGGACTCCAAACATATTTGGTAGCCTTCTTCAGCAGCTCCGTAATCGGCTTGGCAATCTTCGAGAAGTTCGGAATGAACCTCCGATAATTTTCCGTGAGTCCGAGGAAACTCCGTACCTCGTGAACAGTCCTCGTGGACTTCCAATTCAGCACTTGAGTGATCTTACTCAGGTCTACAGAGATACCCTCCGCTAAGATGATATGCCCGAGGAAAGGCACTTGCGATATCCAGAATTCGCACGTGCTGAATTTCGCGTATAGCTTGTGATCCCGCAGCCGTTGCAAGACTATACGCAGATGCTTCTTGTGATCTTCCTCCGACTTGGAATATACCAGTATGTCGTCGATGAAGACCACGACAAACTTGTCCAGCTCCGGCATGAATTCCGAGTTCATCAAATACATGAAATGAGCTGGAGCATTGGTGAGGCCAAAGGACATGACCAGGTACTCGTAAAGTCCGTACCTCGTCGAGAAAGCCGTCTTCGGAATGTCCTCAGCCCGTATTTTAATCTGGTGGTACCCGGATCTTAAATCCATCTTGGAAAAGATCCTTGCATCGACCAACTGATCAAACACCATGTCTATCCGTGGCAACGGGTATTTGTTCTTGATGGTTACGGCATTTAATGGACGATAGTCCACGCAAAGCCGCAACGTCTCATCCTTCTTCTTTACAAATAATGCCGAACAGCCCCATGGCGAGGAGCTCGGCCTAATAAAACCCTTTTCCAGCAGGTCCGTTAGCTGGGTCTTCAATTCAGCCAATTCATTGGGCGCCATATTATACGGCCTCCGGGATATTGGCATGGTTCCCGGTGCAAGTTCAATCTTGAACTCCACCTCTCTATCGGGCGGCATCCCCGGCAAATCGTCCGGGAATACGTCAGGGAACTCTCGGACCACTGGAATATCTTCCAATCTGATGGTGGTGGACTGATAGACGCTTGGAAGTTTTATTTATGGACTGTCCAGAAATAAAAAATGAGATTCATGCACTTCTGAATTCAAATGCACGATTCGGAGGACGGTGTCTAAAACAGCGCCATGGCGGGTTAACCACGACATCCCTAAGATGACATCGCCCTTTTGTCCCTCTAAAATTATGAGCGACGTAGTGTATACTCTACCCTCCAAGCACAATGGCGCTTTTGGGATCATCATGCTTGCTGAAATTTTCCCACCCGGTGAACAGATCACGTAAGGACTATCGGTGGGTAGTATTTGCAAGCTATATCTATCAACGAAAGCTTGGCTAATGAAGCTATGCATGGCGCCTGAATCAAACAATACTATGGCGGGATGCTGGTGGAGTTGGAACATACCCGCAAGGATTAGCTCACCCTCCGGCACGTCCTCTATGGAAAGTTGGTGGACAGTGCCGGGCCTCGGGTTCGCCCGCCGCGCATTAGTAGGGTTCCGGGGTTGATTC
The DNA here is from genome assembly GCA_030760725.1 of Neostapfia colusana. Classification (NCBI taxonomy): domain Eukaryota; kingdom Viridiplantae; phylum Streptophyta; class Magnoliopsida; order Poales; family Poaceae; genus Neostapfia; species Neostapfia colusana. The sequence continues at coordinate 27,800,400 of JASWHV010000005.1, read as the reverse complement.
CTCCTTGGAAACTGCGGTGCAACTCCGCCGCCTTGCCTCTCCGGGCAACTGCTGGCGAAGTGTCCTGGACGACCACAATTGTAACATGTGGCCGCTGCTTGTGCGGTGCTCGGGGGACGAAATCCCGGCATGTGCTGCTGAGGTGCATACGCACGCGGCATTGCCCGCTGCTGCTGTTATTGTTGTGGAGGTGATGCTGGCAGTGCCGGTTTGAATGCCGATGAAGAATACGGCCGACTGCGGAACGGAATCGACCTCTGTGGTGGCTGCCAGCGTGGACCTGATGGTGGGCGATTCACCATCCGAAACTTCTGAGAAGGACCGCCTCCTTCTCCGCTGCTTTGCGGCGCGCTTCGCTTTCTCTCCGCCGCCGCTAACTCCTTGCCGGAGTCCTCCTGGACAATCGCAGCATCAATGATGTCGTTGAGGCTGCCGCGATTGAACATCGCCAATTTGTCCTTCAGGAGCGGGTTAAGCCCCTGGTAAAAGTGGTCCCACCGCTTCTCGTCAGTATCGGCGTGATATGACGCATAGAGCGCGAGATCGTTGAACGCCCAGGAGTATTCCAGCGCGTTCCGGCTCCCTTGCTGCAGGTGTAGGAATTCCTGCGTCTTCCTCCTCATCAGACCTGGCGGAATGTGATAGGCCCTGAAGGCCATCCGGAACTCCGCCCAGATCATAACTCGGTCGGTGGGCTGTGAAGCACAGAAGTTTGCCCAGTACGCGCTCGCGGGTCCCTGGAGCTGTTGGACCGCGAACTGAGTATTGCGCTGCTCACTTATTTGGAGCAGCCCGAACTTCATCTCTATCGCGCGGAGCCAGTTGTCCGCGTCGAGAGGTTCATCCGCCCTTGAGAATACCGGGGGATGAGTCGCTAGGAAGTCAGAGTAGGAGCTCTGTTGACGCTCCTCACGGTCTTGACGTCTCTCTGGGCGAGACGTATTAGCGATGAGAGTTTGCAGCAACTCCGTGTGTTGCTGATGAGAACCCGCCATTGCCGCGACAATGTCGGCCAATGTAACCATTGGCAGTGGCGGTGGCGGTGTTTCCTGTTGCTGTTGCTGCTGCTGTCCCGAGGAGTCCTCGGGAGGCTGTTGGGAGGTCTCTCCCCCTTTGCTGGTACCCCCAACGTCCGGGTTGGCACGAGTACGAGTCATTCTGAATTCAAACAACAGCGATTAGCACATGTCATACTTAAAATTCCATATGCAACAGTAGGTATTGAAGTGACACATGAATAATTTGCACAACATTCACATATATTGATAAAGCATAAACTTTATACAAGATACATTATTCTCGGGTCTCCGAGAAGTCGTGCTCATGTCGTCACTACCTATACATACGCTACTGCCTACACGACATTTCACCGATTACAAAAGTTTGAGTTACCCTATCCTAGCTGCCCTACTTGGCAACTGTAACCCCCTACTCGGAGTAGAACTTGACCTCCTGTGGGTCGTCCTCCTCCGGTACCTGTAAAAGCCCAAGAAAAGGGACTTGCAAAAACTTTTATGCACCTCACAACACAACAGTTTTGTTGTGTGTAGATTGTGACATGTTGTGAAGAGCAAGTGGCCTCTATCAAAGGAGTGATTAGAAGGGAAAGCCTTCACTTTCACAATGTATGGTTTCTACACTTAAACATGAGAGGTTGAGCTCACCCCTAGAATTTAAAAAGTCTTGGGAAGGTTCAGTCCAAAGCTCATGCAAATTCAACACTTCTTGAGGCACTTTTGAGTTATTTCAAAAAGAGGCCAATTTGAGTGTAAATTCAAATTGCAGCAACTTTCATCATCCAAATTCAAAAGTTAGCTCCATATCTACACTCAGCACATTTTTCTGAGTAAACCCACCAATTTCCAGCCCCATTGGAGCTCATCTTGTCAAGAGTTAAATTTGCTAGAATTCAAAACTGAATTTGAATTTCAGTTTGAATATGAAGCAAACTTGACCAAACAAAGTTTGAATTTGAGAATTCAAATTCAAACAAAGACTTGGGAGCTAAGTCTCACCTTAAATTGTGAGTAGCTGGTGGGATAATTAACAAAAACAGAAAAGAAATATTAGGGGAAAAGGAGAAAGGGGGAGGCCCACAGGTCAGTGGCACACTGGAGGGGCAGTCGGTTGCTGCAGCCGACCCCGACTTCGCGCGCAAGACAGTGAACGGCGGCGAGCCACCGAGGCAGCGATCGGCCACCTCACAGTGCCAAACCGCGGCTTAAAGGCCAGCGCACAGCCCACGCCGCGTTCCTCCTGCTTTCCAAACGAGAACCCCCCCCTACCGAGTTCCTTCCTCGTTTCCGCGCGAGCACAGAAACGCCGCCCTTTCTGATCGCCGGCGTCCGGCCAGCACAGGCGCGCTCGTGCCCGACGAGCCATACAAGAAAGGACCGCCTTAAGGTGCTGACTCTTCTAGTCCCTACCGTTCTTCATTTCATGGGCTGTCGAGGGAGTATTTCGCCGGGAAAGCTTCGGGTGTCTTGAGACCGAGCTCCCACAAAATCCCAAAATTCGTGGGGGTTAGCTCATCACTGGGCAAACCGAGTCATGCACACGCTCTATACACGGCCACGACCACCTAGGATCAAAAACCAGTAAAAACCGTGGGCTAGGTTGACGGTTCTTTGAAGTTTTCTGAAGCACAGCCGATATCCGGCCTAGGTCGCCGGTGAGGTCATAGTTACCGCCGTTTTCACGAGGATCGGTGTCCATGTCCGTGACCAGCAGGTGTCAGCGGAGCTCCCCGAGCAAACCGCATCGAAAAAGGTGCGTGGGATGCCGAGTTAGACGTCGCCGGTGAGCTCCCGGCCGCTGTTGCCGTTGGGAGCACTGTTCCGGTGGTTGTCAAGTTCTGGGGAGGGCACCACCGTGTTCCTCAGGCCGAGATAGGCACTGGCGGCGAGATTCAGCAAGCCCCGAGGACCGGAACCCGTCTCCGGCGAGAGCTCCGGCGAGCTTGGCGGCGGGGTCGCGCGGGTGGCCGGAGGAGGACGAAGGGGTAGGCCCCACGCGTCAGCGGCTGGAAATAAAGGGGTGGGATTCTCTGTGGTCCGGGATCCAGTGCGGCCGCGCGGGAAGGAGTCTGTGGCCCCGTGTGGCTCGGATCCAGCGGTCGACACGTGTACGTGGACCCACCCGCAGGATTTAAACATTTCTGGAATTTCCAGTTTTAGTGCAAACTTTAGAACCCCATAACTTTTGCTAGGAAGCTCCAAATTTAGTGATTCAAATTGGGTTGGATTCATCTTGCCTAGCTCTGTCCAGAGATACAACCCAATTTGTATGAAACCCATTAATTAATTCTGGAAAATTCTTTAAAGCTTTTCAGCAAAAGAATTTTAGAGGGAGTTTGGTTCATCCAAAAATTCCCAAATTTTGGCAGAATGTTCTTTAGGACATTAGTAAACCCCTGCAAAAGTTTCAGACCATTTGGAGTTGAATTGGTCAGAGCAATTCAAATTGGAAGGTGCTGTGTTCATTTGAATGCAGAAACATTTTCAGAGAATTTCCAAAACTTGGAAATTCAATTCTGGGCAAACCTTGACTCCAAAAATGCTAGGAAAATTCATGCAAACTCTATGAGCTAGAATAGAAATTGTAGTTCATTAAGTTGAGCATGAACAGGGGTATTACCTCAGAATTTATTCTTCCTTGCTGATTTGCCAAGAGAATTATTCTGAGCAAACCACTCCATGAAAAGTGCTAATGTTTGGTCCAGAGAGTTTTCTTGTGACAAGGAACTCACACAAAAATTCTCAGCTCCAGTGGAGCTCTAGATCACCCCTGTCCTGTTTACCCACTTAAGGGATGATTATGGAAAAGGGGGGAAAACCACTTAGCATTTAACCATGTGACTAAGTCCAAGCCAAACCACCAACACTAGTTCATATTTAAATTCTTAAACAAAGTTCCAGGTGTTAGAGGCTGATTATTAGAACCAATAGTAGAAGTTTTACTCTAAAACTCACATTTGCATCTAAATTAACATATAGTATTTCATTAACGTGTAGCCGTTGAAGAAGAGACTCCGGAAGTGCTGGACTTCCTCCTTCCGGACGAAGAACTAACTCCTGACCAGCAGCAACAAGGCAAGCCCCGGTTTGCATTAACCCTTTTTAAAAGTTTACTTTGTATACATGTGTCATATGAAGTATGTATGTGCATTAGGTATCGGATGAATGAAACCCCACTTGCATAACCAAAGTTTCCTAAAAGAGTGAGGGTAGTGTCAAGGACCTCGAGTAGACAGGCTATGCTTAATGAGTCATAGGACTTCGGTACAAGTCGAGTAGTTGGAATCTACTCGCGAGATAGGCTGGGGACACACGGGTTCGGTTGAGTGATGTGAGATCACTTTAGTAATGAAAATGAGACTAGGCAGGGGCTAGGGCGCAGCAAGAGAGAGTCTTGTGTGCGCAGCCCTGTCCGTGTCGATTGAGGACCGATCCGTGTGCGGCCCTGCTGAACAAGTATTGAACGTACCGAAGGCATATCGGATATATGGGCCCCGATAAACCGATGTAGCCTAAACCTCCGGGCGTCGAGGCATAGCACACCGATTTATAGGTGTAGGTTGAGGGCAGCAAGGTGGAAATCTGCCAACGGGCATAGAGAGATGCTCCGTGTGGAGAACCTCCTGCTCGTTTCGGTGCGACCGGTTCGACGTTTGGGCTGTTGGGTGAAAGGTTGTCCCGTACGACATCGAGTGAGCGTGCTGTGCAGCTCCACGGGTGGGCGTACGTGACGTGCTCTTTGGGTTTTCCCTGCAGGTGTATATCGAGTCGATTCGCCGTCCCTCGCGGTGACGAGTGCTGCTTGTTCACTGCGTCGTAACGTAGACTAATGGATGAAATATGTTGATTCAATGATGCTGATTGATATAATTGTATTGCTACATGTGTGCCACCAAATACTGCTTACTAAATTTTCAGATTTCATGAACAGTTAACTTATTGCTAAAAGAGGAACTAAGGATGAACTTGTAGGCGTGTCGTTTTGCTGAAATGCTACCAACCTATGTCCATTGTACACCTCATGTAGAGTTTCATGCTTAGGTGAGTCGGTTAAGCCTTGCTGAGCCTTCGTGCTCACGGTTGCTGCATAAGTGTTTTTCAGGTGAGGAGCCACCCATGGACTCGGAGTACGAGTCCACCGGCGAGGGTTACCCTCCGTCGGGGACCACGGCTGAGTGGGAGCCGTACACGCCGCGCTGAGCTGAGGCGTGCAGCTAGTGTGGGTTGCCCTAGGGCTGGGCAACCGACTTTTGCTAAATAGGCAGGCGTGAGTTGTATAGTGTAGTCTTCCGCTGTGTAATAGAACAATAATTGTAACTGAAGTTTGTACTTGTTTGTACAGTTTCAGCTGTCTTTCCCATGTAATATATATTGTGTTCTTATGACGTGTGCTGTCGGGTGTCGCATCGCGCGGCACCACCCTCTGCGATCCTGAATGAGCGGATTCCGGTCCGCCACAGTACCTCTGCTGGTGGCTCCGTATCTACATCCTCTTCTCCCATCTCGGGTTCTTCCATTGCCGGAAGACCCAAGACCACCGGTATGCCCAATACCGGAAGTACGAGGTCCTGCAATGCATGCACCTCGTCCATGGCCTGGTTGTAGTCCTCTTCCCAGCCCTGCCCTTCCTCAATAGCATCGTCCCGCTCTTGAGTAAGGTACTCATTCTGCTGGGTTAAAGTCTGCACCAGCTCTTGTAACGCCGTGATGCCGACATGGCTTTTCTTCTTCGCCTTCTTCAGACGATGCAACTGATTATGCTGTTCGTTCAGTTGCTTGATCATCGGAAGGAGCACATTGCGGAGTGCGCGGTGAGCACTCTCGAAATGGTCTCCACGGCTTGTGCTCTCCTTGAGCTTTGTGGCGGGATGCTCCGTATGAACAGCTTGGCTGTCCATCACGGCGTTTCCCGCCCTCATCTGGAGGCTGAGGTTTGCCTCCGCGGGGTTGTACCTTGGGCAACTCGGGTCTGTTGCCTCCCGGTACCTCCCTTCCCACACATGATGAGCCCGTCCCTCCACCGGAACGAGCGTGTATGGAGTTCCCTCCATCGCTCTCACGTGTAGCTGGCAGAAACGTGACATGGTGTCACGGGCTGCCACTTGCTACCTTCCCTCTGGTTGTCTACCTCTCACCGTGACGGTGAACGGCGCCCAACCGGGTGGCGTAGGTCCTGCAGGGACTTCGATATGGATTGTCCACGTCTTGTTCCCCTCCTCGCCTTCTTCCTTGGCGAAGTACTGCGGCATTTGGTTGTACCTGAAATATTGAAGCATTTTCCACAATGCTTCCGGATAGCCGCTGCGGTGAGAACAGTGGGACACCACCCACCCGTTCTCCAACTGCTTATCTGCTGTCATCTGTAAAAATATATTTGATAAATGTCAAATATTTATTTAAACAGTAAACCATTGAGTTATAACATAAGACATGTCATTGAACCCATAAAACTTGGAAACATAGTGCAAATTTGAACAAATTTGACTGCTGATCTGCTGTCCAACATGACAGCCCTGACCAGTTTCCATTTCAACCTGATTTAGGCCATGCTAAAGGCAGAACCAATTCTGGAGCTAAACATCAAAGTTAAAGCTAACTCCAATAGCTTTCCATAAAGTGTTTGCTTGATCTAAGATCTGTCCTGGTTCAAAAGTTATGAGATGTCAAAGTTAACAGAATTTCTGGAGAAAATTGGACAGCACCTCCCTGCTTTAGGTACTGGTTTGATCCAAGCATTCCTGTTAATTCTGCCCCCAATCTGACAAAACTTTCTGTTACAAAGTTGTAACCCATCTCACAAGCTTTCCAGAACTACCTCATTTTCTATTTTTGGATTTTTATGCAGGAAATTATGCTCAATTTACAGAGAGTTACAAAGAGTCCTTGCTCTGCCCTGTTTTCTGGATAGTTTCAACTCTACTGCATTTTTCGATTGGTTAAGGAATGAAACCCCTCTGGACCTCCACAAAAAAGTTGTAAAACTCTTCCAAAGCTTTCGGGAAATGTATCATATGACCCCAACCGCGAAAGAACTCAACCTCATTCCTCTGATTAACTTCAGCTTTGATTCAGCTGAAAACAGAGTGCTCTGTCCTTAACAACCTATAAGTTGAAAACTTGTTAACTTTGAATATCCTGTATAAAGGAAAGAGTTACATCAAGTTTTAGTGCTTTGGATCAAAACCTTCAAGTTTTACAATGAATTTGTTCATTTAGTGGGGTGTGACGTCGATGCGTCACCAGCTCATGTTGGTACTACGTCCTCACAAAGGAAAAACCTATACCGGACTTAGCCGCCTTCGTTAATTCAGTGGCACTAAGCGTCTCTCGCACACGGATGCTACACGTCTACCATTTCCTGGTTAGACTACCTGCAAATAACTCAAGAAATCGTCAGACTCGTCTGCACACCGAGTCCGTTATCCATACAGTTCATACAACCGGCCGTCATCACTCGCCCGGATGTTCTCAAGCCAAACACGTCTTGAGTTACGTGTTCATGTTTCAGACCACGTGACGGGGTCTCTCAAATTGCGCCATGCACGCCAGGGACAGACGTTGCTGGAATACCCCAAACGACATGAAGAGTCGTAGAGGATATTAAAGCAGGTCGGGTTACCTGCCACCCGTGGGACTCCACCCTTCAGCTTGTGCGCACTGGTGGACAGCGCTTACGCGCACCCCCCAAGACATAAAGTGTCCCGAGATGCACGATTTTCCGACATAGACAAATAGGTTAGTATGCCACTTTCTATACACTAATAACATCCTTATGTGGGCTACTAACTCGTTCCTCACTGGATTTTTGAAAAAGATGACCTTTGTAGTGTGTTAAACCTCAACAGAGCTCTGATACCAACGCTGACACGACCCCACGGTCTTGTCGAGCCAGGATCATGCTGAGGGGTGCTGCGTTGCACAGCACCGAATAACACACATCAAAGGTACAAAGCGGAAGCAAAACTTTTATTACATAAAGTGGTTTATGAACATTTTTACATCAAAATAGGTCCAGTCCACACTCGTGGGCGTAGACTACGCATCAAGTTCACGTTCAGCCCGTGAACGTGTCCTTGATAGCACACACGCACACTAACACGGCGGCGTGCACGACTCCCACTCGACGGGGTTCCCCTCCTGGGGTTCCATCTCCTCCTCGGGAGTCCCTTCCTCATAAAACCCTGCAAAAGCTTCAAACACAAGCAGTGAGCACGAAGGCTCAGCAAGACTGACCCGTCTCTCCTAAACACGGAACTTCTACATGAGGGGTGATGGGTACACGAGATAAAAACAAGTTGCAAAGGACTCGCCTAATTAGGGGAACCTTACTTTCAAGTTTTAGCAGCAGGTGGTAGAGAACTGTACGCTAAGGCACATGAGAGAGCCGCAATCAAACAAGAAACACATTTCTTTCATGTACTTTGCCCAAAGTTGAAAGGAACTTTAATTAGCTCTAAACTACAGCAAATAATTAACAATCAAGTCCATCTTTCAATCAGAAACATTTTATCATGTAACTAGCCTGCTCTTTCTACGTCACGGTACAGTGAACAAGTGGTACTCACTGACCGCGAGGGACGGCGATTATAATCGATTTACACCTGCAGGGTTACCCGAATAACACGTCACGTACGCCCGTACTCGATGTTGCCTACAACAATCACCACAGACGTCGTACGCAACCACCTTTCACCCGTCAGCCAAATGTTGAACCGGTCCAATCGTTCCGAGCAAGAGGTCTCTGCATGCGCATCTCAGTGCCGCCAGCCGATTTACACCTCAAGCTCTCAACCTACCCTCTGAACGACCAGCTATGCCTCAACACCAAGCTACCCGAGTTACATCGGTTTCCCGGTTCCCATATAGCCGGTAGGTCTTCGGTACTGTTCTACCTTGTTCAACAGGCCCGCACACGGCTCGGTCCTCAATCGACACAAGAGGAGCTACAGCACACAGGCCCCAAAGTCATGCTGCCCTTATTCTCTGCTCGGTCTCATCTTTCTTGCCATGTGTATCATGTGCTATCTCTACCCGAGTCGAGTGCCTCTAGCCTATGCTCGCGAGTAGTTCCAACTACTCGACTTGTACCGAATCCTGCCCTAACTTAGCTTTGCAGTAGCTAACAGAATTTTGCAATCCTAAACCCAACCCATGGTTTTCTTGGCTATGCAATTGGGTTTCCAAACAAGACTCTAATGCAAGGAATAATGGTACTCAAGTAAGTGCTCAAAACAATAAAAACTTGTAAAAGGGTTAATGCAAACCGGAGCTTGCCTTGCTGCTCTTGGTCGTAGGCTAGCTGCTCCTCCGGAGTAACAATGTCTAGGACTTCGGGAACCTCCTCGACCTTAGCGACTACATGATATAAGAAGTACATGTATTAATTAAATGCATTTGAATTGCGTTTTAAACTTGTGAACCTTCTAAGTCTCACTAGACAGAACCAAAGACTTTGAAACTTTTACTATGGCTTGGTTACAAACTAAACAGAGACTTGGTCAAGTTTTAATTGCAGCAAAGCTCATTTGAGCCCTCCACAATTAATTATGTCCTTGACCGTAATTGGAGCTCTTAGTGTGCTCTAGGGATTTTCATGGAACAAGCCATGACTTTCTGAAAACTAGATTTTCAGAGGGTTCTAATGGAGTTGGTCTCACTTAATTTGAAGGTTCCTGACTAAAGATATGAGCTAAATGATTTCAGGGAAAAATTCTGAATATGTTTCTGAACATTTTCTATTTTCTCTGGAACAGTTTCACTAATCACACCATTAGGTGGATCAAATAAGCTCAAATAGACCTGAAAGTTTTATGGTAGTTCAGGGATATTTTGGTGAACATCCCAGCAAAATTTCAGAATTTTCCTCCAAGGGATTCTCCAGTTAAAATTCCACAACAGTTTAAACTTTGAGGAATTAATTGTGGAGAATTAAGGATTTTCATGCAGTGAAACTTGATTTTTTGGAAAGTTCTCAAAGAGCTGAATCCAACAATATTTTATTCACTCGATTTGGAGTTTCCTAGCCCAAGTTATGAGGATTTGATGTTTTGAATGAAATCTGAAAATCGGGGAAAAGTTTAAATCTGCCGGTGGGCCACGGGGACACGTGTTGTGTACTGAGGCGTCTGCACACTGGGGTCTACGGAGTTTCTGCGCGCCAGCACACCAGATCCGAGCCGCAGCCCGATCCTGATTTCAATTTATCTGCTGCTGACGGCTGGGGTCCACCCCCTTCGTCTACCTCCCGCCGCCCGCGCTCTGCCGCCGGGGTACCTCGCCGGAGAGCTCGCCGGCAGCCTCTGTGGAGCTCCAAGCTTTATGATTCCGGCCGCCCCTGCCTATTTTCACTCGGGGAACATGATTCCGAGCTCAGCTCTTCATGAAAATGGCCGGCACATGGTCGGCGATGAGCAGCAGCCTCGGGAGAACTTCGGCCGTGTTGCCCGTCCTCCCTAGCACCTCACCCGATCGAGCTAAGGGTTGTCGAGCATCAGTGGACCATAGGAAAGGTCGACATGAGCTCCACAGAGCTCGGGAAGGGCTGTGTTGGGCTGTCACCGTGCGACCTAGGCCGGAAATCGGGATTTCTACTAAAACTTGAAGAACAGCGGCTTCCCTCCATGGTTCTTCGTGGTTCCTGCTCCTATGGACTCGTACGGGCAACTAGAAGTGATCCTATCCACGAGAGGATGAGTGATGCCGTGTGTCTTAAGAATTTCTCTGATCGGTGCAGACTCCACTTTTGCACACCGTCGCCAAAACATGAAATTCCGGCCTGAGCAGTGTTTGTCACGCCGCCGGAGCTTGCAGGAATGAAAGAGGGGCTGAAGGCGAACCTCTTTGCTGTTCACAGCTGGGTGAATGGTGGGCTGTGGTGGCCGGAATGATGATTCCCGAAGTGGCGGCTCGAGCTGAACCGACAGAGGAAAAATCGCCGCGGTGGAGCTCGGGGAGGACTGTCAGGGTCTGGAACCGGCGTGAGGTTGTCGAAGATGGCTTGGCGCACCCGGTGCTGGCCTCATATTGCCGGGGGGATCACTGGATCGGCCGGGCGATGAGGAACCAAAAGTTCACTCGGGCGGCGAGGAGTTTCAGTCTGTTGGGGGAGAGTGCGTCGGGGTAGGGATGGGGAGCACCGGCGACTGCTCAGACGCCTAGATAAGGGCCCCGGAAATCGGTTCAGCAGCTGTGGCGGCAAGCAGGTGGTGGCGCGGCGGCCTCCCCTCGGTGGCGCTCTGGGGAGAAGCTCGGGGACCCGAGCACTGAAAGTCCACTCGGTTAGATCTTCTCAGTGGCTGACATGTGGGTCCCAATTTTCTTTTAACCTCTGAAATTAACTCCAAATCACTGTTGTAAACAGTAAGCCCTAAACTGCCCATTGTGATTTGAATTATTCACCTCTGAGCCATTTGAATTGGTTAGAATTCAAATTGGGTTTGGTTTGAATAAATTTTAGCACATGTTCAGTTTTGAAATTCAAATAAAGTTTGAATTTGTTCCACTTAGCTCATGTCAAGCTCAACTCCAAATGGAGTGAAAATTGGCGTGTGAGCTCACAAAAATGTGCTGAGTAAGAATATGCCTCCCACTTTTGAATTCATGGGATAAAAACAGTTTGAATTTGAATGTAGTTTCAAACTGCCCTCTTTCTAGCTATACCCAAAATGACCTCAAAAGGTTTTGAATTTGGGTGAAACATGGCATGGACATTCCTAGCAATGTGTAGGAGTTTTTCATATGTCCAGCCCCTATATTACATGTGGGACATACCACTTTTGCAATATGTGAGTTTGTTCTCTAATGAGCATGTTGATGGTGGTTACTTGCTCTTCAAATGTGTTCATCAACTTGCTTCAAATGAGGTGTGTGTGTGTGGTGATGAACACTTCAAGCATGTGTCAAAAACTGAGGCCCTTACAGATTGTGTGAGTTATCTGCAGGTAGCCTAACCACGAAATGGTAGACGTGTAGAATTCGTGTGCGAGAGATGCTTAGTGCCACTGAACTAACGGAGCCGGCTAAGTCCGGTATAGGTTTTTCTTTGTGATTACGTAGTACCGACATGATCTGCTGACGCATCGACGTCACACCACACTAAATGAGTAACTTCATTGTAAAACTTGAAAGTTTTAATCCAAAGCATTAAAATTTGATGTAACTCCTTCCCTTAATCAGGATATTCAAAGCTAACAAGTTTTCAACATATAGGCTGCTAAGGACAGAGTCCCCTGTTTTCAGCTAAATTAAGGCTGAAGTTAATCAGAGGTTAGAGGTTGAGTCCTTTCGAGGTTGGGGTCATATGATGCATTTCTGGAAAGACTTGGAAGAGCTTTACAACTTTTCTGTTGAGGTCCAGGGGTGTTTCATCCTCTAACCAATCAAAAAATGCAGTAGAGTTGAAACTGTCCAGAAAACAGGGCAGAGCAAACACTCTCTGTAAACTCCCTGTAAATTGAGCATAATTTCCTGCATAAAAATCCAAAAATATAAAATAAGGTAGTTCTGGAAATCTTATGAGATGGGTTACAACTTTGTAACAGAAAGTTTTGTCAGATTAGGAGTAGAATTAACTGGAATTCTTGGATCAAATCAGTACCTCAAGCAGGGAGGTGCTGTCCAATTTTCTCCAGCAATTCTGTTAAATTGGGCATCTCATAACATTTGAACCAGGACAGATCTTAGGCCAAGCAAATGCTTTCTGGAAAAATATTGAAGTTAGATTTAACTTTTATGTTGAGCTCCGGAATTGGTTTTGCCTTTAGCATGGTCTAAATCAGGTTGAAATGGAAACTGGTCAGGGCTGTCATATTGGACAGCAGATCAGCAGTAAAATTTATTTAAATTTGAACTATGTTTCCAAGTTTTATGGGTTCAATGAAATGTTTTATGTTATAACTCAACGGTTTACTGTTTAAATAAGTATTTGACATTTCTCAAATATATTTTTACAGATGACAGCAGATAAACAGTTGGAGAACGGGTGGGTGGTGTCCCACTGTTCTCACCGCAGCGGCTATCCGGAAACGTTGAGGCAAATGCTTCAATATTTCGGGTACAGCGAGATGCCGTAGTACCTAGCCAAGGAAGAAGGCGAGGAGTGTAACAAGACGTGGATGATCAATGTTGAAGTCCCTGCAGGACCTACGCCACCCGGTTGGGCGCCGTTCACCGTCACGGTGAGAGGTAGACAACCAGAGGCAAGGTGGCAAGTGGCAGCCCGTGACACCATGTCACGTTTCTGCAAACTACATGTGAGGGCTATGGAGGGCACTCCATACGCGCTCGTTCCGGTGGAGGGACGGGCGAGTCATGTGTGGGAAGCAAGGTACAGGGAGGCAACCGATCCGGATTGCCCAAGGTACAACCTCGCGGAGGCAAACCTTAGCCTCCAGATGAGGGCGGGAAATGCCGTGATGGACAGCCAAGCTGTTCATACGGAGCATCTCGCCGAAAAGCTCAAAGAAAGCAGAAGCCGTGGAGACCATTTTTAGAGTGCTCACAGCGCACTCCGCAATGTGCTCCTTCTGACGATCAAGCGACTGAATGAACAGCATAATCAGTTGCATCGTCTGAAGAAGGCAAAAAAGAAAAGCCGTGTTGACATCATGGCATTACAAGAACAGGTGCAGGCTCTGACCCAGCAGAATGTGGTCCTTACTCAAGAGCGGGACGACGCTATTGAGGAAGGGCAAGGCTGGAAAGAAGACTACAACCAAGCCAAGGACGAGGTGCACGCGTTGCAGGACCTCGTACCTCCGGTATTGGGCATACCGGTTGTCTTGGGTCTTCCGGCAATGGGAGAACCTGAGATGGGAGAGGAGGTTGTATATCCGGAGCCACCAGCAGAGGTACCGGAGGAGGACGACCCACAGGAGGTCGAGTTCTACTCCAAGTAGGGGGTTACCGTTGCCAAGTAGGGCAACCAGGATAGTGTAACCCAAACTTTTGTAACCGGTGACATGTCGTGTAGGCAGTAGCATATGTATAGGTAGGTAGTGATGACATGAGCACGACTTCTCAAAGACCGAGAATAATGTATCTTGTATAAAGTTCATGCTTTATCAATATATGTGAATGTTGTGCAAATTATTCATGCGTCGCTTCAATACCTACTGTTTCATATGGAATTTTTAAGTATGACATGTGCTGATTGCTGCTGTTTTGAATTTCAGAATGAATCATACTCATGCCAAACCGGACGTTGGGGGCTCTAGTCAAGGCGGAGAAACCTCCCAACAGCCTCCCGAGGACTCCTCGGGACAGCAACAGCAGCAACAGCAACAGTAAACACGGCCACTGCCACGCCAACGGTTACATTAGCAGACATCGTTGCGGCAATGGCGGGTTCTCATCAGCAGCACACGGAGTTGCTGCAAACTCTTATTGCCAATACGTCTCAACCAGAGAGGCGTCAAGATCGTGAGGACCGCCAACAGAGCTCCTACTCCGACTTTCTAGCGACTCATCCCCCGGTATTCTCAAGGGCGGATGAACCCATCGATGCGGACAACTGGCTCCGCACGATGGAGATGAAATTTGGGCTGCTCCAAGTGAGTGAGCAGCGCAAGACTCAGTTCACGGTCCAACAGCTCCAAGGATCCGCGAGCGCATGGTGGGCAAACTACTGTGCTTCACAGCCCACCGACCGAGTTATGACCTGGGCGGAGTTCCGGACGGCCTTCAGGGCCTATCATATACCGCTGGGTCTCATGAAGAGGAAGACGCAGGAGTTTCTACACCTGCAGAAAGGGAGCCGGAACGTGCTGGAATACTCCAGGGCGTTCAACGATCTCGCGCTCTACGCATCGTATCACGCTGATACTGACGAGAAGCGGCGGGACCACTTCTACCAGGGGCTTAACCCGCTCCTGAAGGATAAGCTGGCGATGTTCAATCGCGGCAGCCTCAACGATATAATTGATGCTGCGATTGTTCAGGAAGACTCCGTCAAGGAGTTAGCAGCGGCGGAGAGAAAGTGAAGCGCGCCGCAAAGCAGCGGAGTAGGTGTAAATAATGTGTATGAATAAAAACTAAGGTTTGAGTTCATATGTGTGACAAAGACATGAAAAATGGGACTTGCTAAAACTTTTCTTCATGCAAAGTAATACATGGATGACCATCCAAAATGAGGCTCACATTTTTATTTAAAAGTGTTGAACCAATAAGGAGTTAAATACCTCTTTGCATGTAAGTTTAAAATTCAGATTTGAAATTCAAAGTTCACACATGGGGTGGTCAAGGACTTTGAATAAACATGCAGACCTATAGTTGGAATTAGAGGGAAAAGTTTTATCACCAACTTTGCATGTGTAGGGTGGGCTCAAAAAGGAGTTAAAGAGGAGCATTTGCAAATTCTAAACCAAATTCAGATTTAGTCTTGCAAATTCAAACTTAATTTGAGGAATTCAAATTCTAGCCACCATTTTTAAAATCAGCATTCTGGGGATTCAGAGGATCAGCTTGAGAAGATATTTGGGGAGGAAATGTGGAGTAGGACACACATGTCATAGAGATGAAGAGGATGCCTTACTCACTAAGTTTTGCTCTCGGTGGGAAATTTTCCCGAGCAGCTCACGAGCGCCACAGAGGAGCTTGCCGCGCCAGCTCCTGCTGCCGGTCTCCACGCGCTGGCGCCCCGAGGTTGGTCCTGACCGCGTCTTCAACGTGATCACGTGCTCCCTGGCCGAAGCAAAGCGCAGTTGCCTTCCTCTCTCGCGAGAACGTCGAGCAACCCGAGCTTCTCTCCTCCGCCTCTCGGTCCGATAGGAAGAACGGCAAAACCACCACGCCTCCTGCCCCCCCCCCCCATCCCCCGAGCTACTAAACTTCTCCCTGAGATCAGCCTCCACTTCCCCGACAGAAAAGCAAGCGAGCTGCAACCTCCGTTGCCCGAGAACAAACGCCGCCGCGGTGACCGAGTTCGAGAAAGTGATCGGGCGCTCATGGACAGCCCTCCACAGGGGGTTTCACGGCCGAACGATCGCAGCTACGGACGCGCACGGGTGCGGTTCTGCTCTCAGCCCAAGCTCAGGCCATACCGTGAAGCATCGCTGGCAAATTTCTAAGTTTTGCTCCGGCGGCTTCAACCCGAGCATCCGGTACTTGAATCCAAAATTCTCCACTTCTATTCATTCTTAGCTCATCAAACTTTGCACGTAGGAGCTGGACTAGCCGGCGATCATGTTCTCTTTAGCATCCGTCGCATGAAAACCCTTTGGGGCGACGTATTTTAAGGTCTACCGAGCACTTCTCCGGCGGACCGAATCGGGCGCACGGTGACGACCGACTTGCGGCTGTTCCCGAGCCATTTAGGGGCCAGGCGGAGCCTTGAGATCATCCACTGGTGCTGTAGGGCTCGTCACACAGGTTTTGGCGGGCTGGATACCTCAGGCAACGCCGCCGAACCCCCACAGTAGCGGTTGCACGTCGCCGGCCATGTTCCAGTCGTTGGCAGCCCTAGCAAACCCCACAGCCGTGTTCCTCGGTGTCACAAACTCCCTGACGGCGAGTTTCAGCTCAGGCAGTGTCAGGAAACGATGAGCCGGCGAGTTCCGGCGTCGGGCCGGTGAGGGGTAGCGCGGGCGCGAGCGAGGGAGCCGGAGGAAGAAGACGGAATGTGGGCCCCGGCTGTCAGCAGCTCAAATTTTAAACCCAGGATCAGGTGTGGCCGGGATCCCGTGTATTGGCGCGCAGAGGCGCTGTGGCCCGGTGTGGCTTCGTTTCTATTGGCTGGAATTCAAAACTGTGGGTCCAGCCGAATTTGCTGTAGTAAAATAATTCCAGACTTAGCTCAATCTTTGGAAATTCATAGCTCCTGGTAGAAACCTCCAATTTGATTGATTCTAATTGGGTTGGATTCATCTCTCTGAGTTCTACCCAAATAT
This sequence comes from Neostapfia colusana, assembly GCA_030760725.1. Taxonomy (NCBI): domain Eukaryota; kingdom Viridiplantae; phylum Streptophyta; class Magnoliopsida; order Poales; family Poaceae; genus Neostapfia; species Neostapfia colusana. Next base: position 27,783,500 of record JASWHV010000005.1, on the reverse strand, counting down.
GAACTCATATTTGTATGAAAGTTAATATGATATTCTGGAAAATTCTGGGAAGGTTTTCTGAAAAAGATTTATTGAGGCAGTTTAGGTTATCCAAAAATCCCCAAATTTTACCAGAATATTCTTTAGCATAGTATTGAACTACTAGCAAATTTTCTGCTCATTTGAAGATCATTTGGGTAGGAATTTGCTAAATGCAAACTACTGTGTTCAAAAGAGCCCAGAAACATTTTCAGAAAATGTTTCCCATTTCAAAAATCTGTTCTGAACAATCCATAGCTCCAAAAATCATAGGAAAATTTAGGCAAGCTCTCTGAGACATACTTGGAATTGTAGTTCACTTAATTGAGCATGAAAATGCACATTACCTCAGAATAAATTCTTTTGAGTAGGAATGCTTAAAGAATTGTTCTGGGAGAACTACTCAAGTAAAAGGGCTAAATTTTGGACCAGATTACTCTAATGTGATCAAGAACCCACATGTAAATCATAAGCCCAAGATGATTCCTTGAACTCCCCGTTCTTATTCTCCATACTTATGTATAAGGGAAAAATACATAAGAGATATTGTCAGAATTATGGAGGACACAATATGACTCCACATTAGCTGCAAGTTGGCAAGCTAAATCCTTAGGTAGTATAGAACCTGCTGTCAAAGTTTTGAGGCCATTGGAGTGCTTGTTCTTCAGTTGCACTCAAATCTTTTCAGCTTATCTACTATGTTCATTAGGGAAAATGGTTAGTGTATAGCTAAGGCCTTAAGATCAATTTCGTTTATTTCTGTTCTTTGCACAACAGAGGCAAACCAAGCCATGCTTGGATTTTCCACACAACCTCTGTCCTATGAAATTAAATCCATAACTTCTTTCCATTACATTCTATAAAATATGTGCATATGCATCTCAATAGGAACCACAACGAAGGGGACTCAAAGGAGTGATTCATCGAAGTGGATCAAGCTCCGGAGAGTCAAGGGTCGATCTGCAAGGACACTAACTGGTTATATATGGCTACCCTGCAAAACAGGCAAGCTCCGGTTTGCATTTAACAGCTGTTAAGTTTTTGTTTTGTATTCACTATCGGTCAGGATATGAATTATGCATTAGGTCTAGTGTTTGATACTCCTCTTGCATAGCCAAATGACCCATGGAGTATTGGGGTAGGTGTCTTTCACCGTGGAGAACTACCATGCTTAAGTACGGTTTGGTAGAAGTCGAGTGGTGAGATGCTACTCGCAGTTTCAGGAACAACAGGGGCATACGGGATTGGTTCATAATTGAATTAGCAAGTTAAAGTTGAGACCGGAAGGTTGTAGGGGCAGCAGGACATAGGGGCCTGGGTGCTGTAGACCTGTCCGTGTCGGTCAAGGACCGATCCGTATGCGGCCCTGTTAAACAAGTTTGAGTTGTGTACCGGACTCATGCTGGCTATATGGGACCCAGTAAACCGATGTACCTCGGGAAGCTGTCGCTGGGACTTTTCGGGTCGCCTCAGGCGGACAGCCGGTGTGCAGTATGTGGGGAATATTCTCATGACATCTCACGTCGGAAGGTGCACCATGAGAGTAGCTACTGTACGGGCGACTTGATCAATTCAGCGGGGGTTAAACGGGGGAAAGGCTGCCACGTACGACGTCAGTGATGGTTGTTGTAGGCAACGTCGAGTACGGGCGTACGTGTCGTGTAGTCCGGGTGTTATTGATTCGAATCACCGTCGCTCGCAGAATGGACCGAGCATACTTGTTCTCACAGTCGTGACGTAGTAAGAACTTCCATGAGAAAGGAACTAATCATTTTGATGTGAAGTATTATCCCACCTTTGTATTGGATTTGATGAATAGGCTAGTGCAAACCCGATTCTTTCTTGTTTGATTGTGGACTCCCGATGTGGCGTGCACAGGGTTACTTAAAATACTGCAATTAATACTGAAAGTAAGGATTCACTTTTAAGCGAGTTTAATTATGCTTATGCCATCCTATGTTAGGTTCATAACCTCACTTAGAGTTTCATGTTTAGGGTGACGGTTAAGTCTTGCTGAGCGTTATGCTCACGGATGCTATCCAAGTTGTTTTGCAGATAATTGACTCGATGCTTATGAGAAGGGATGCCGATGAGACTCGGGAACCTCCGAGTGCTTACTCAAAGAGCATCCTCGCCGCCGCAGATTGTCTTCGTGTTGCTAGTAAGAAACGTCCGCGGGCTGGACCAGTTCTTTGTTGCTAGTTTAGATATGAGTCGTGAGAGTGATAGTCTTCCTCTGTAGTTTACTCTGATATAACTATTTGTAAAACATTCTTGTAGGCTTCCGCAAACTATTTATGTAATATGATGTGTGTTTCTGCAACCAGTGTGCTGTTGGGTGCCGCATAACACGGCACCACCCGACGAGGTCCCGTGGTCCCTCACAGAAGGAGGCGGTCGTTCTCAGAAATTTCGGATGGTGAATCGACCACCATCGGGTCCACGCTGGCAGCCACCACAGAGGTCGATGCCGTTCCGCAGTCGGCCATATTCTTCACCGGCATTCAGGCCGGCACTGCCAGCACCACCTCCGCAACAACAACAGCAGCAGCAGGCGATGCCGCGTGCGTATGCACCTCAGCAGCGTATGCCGGGCTTTCGTCCCCCAAGCACCAGACAAGCAGCGGTCACATTCTACAAATGTGGTCGACCAGGACACTTCGCCAGCAGTTGTCCGGAGAGACAAGGCAGCGGAGTTGCACCGCAACTTCCGGGGAGGAATCAGCCCCGGAACCATACTAATGCGTGGCGGGCAAACCCGAGGCCCGGCACTGTCCACCGACTTGCCATAGAGGACATGCCGGAGGGTGAGCCAATCATTGCGGGTATGTTCCAACTCCACCAGCATCCCTCCATAGTGTTGTATAATTTTATTAGCCAAGCTTTCATTGCTAAACACAGCTTGCAAATACTACCCACCGATAGTCCATATTTGATTTGTCCACCGGGTGGGAGGATTTCAGCAAGCGTAATGGTTTCCAAAGCACCATTATGCTTAGTGGGTAGAGTGTACCCTACATCTCTCATAATTTTAGAGGGGCAAAAGGTCGATGTAATCTTAGGGATGTCGTGGTTAACCTGCCACGGCGCTGTTTTAGATACCGTCCTTCGAATTGTGCACATGAACTCCGAAGTGCATGGATCTCACTCCTTATTTCTGGACAGTCCAGAAATAAAACATTTAAGTGTCTATTAATCCACAGCTATTAGATTTGAAGATATTCCAGTGGTCCGAGAGTTCCCTGATGTATTCCCAGATGATTTACCGGGGATGCCGCCCGATAGAGAGGTGGAGTTCAAGATTGAACTTGCACCGTGAACCATGCCAATATCCCGTAGGCCGTACAAGACGGCGCCCAAGGAGTTGGCTGAACTGAAGACCCAGCTAACAGACCTGCTGGAAAAGGGTTTTATTAGGCCGAGCTCCTCGCCATGGTGCTGTTCGGCAATATTCGTAAAGAAGAAGGATGAAACGTTTCGGCTTTGCATGGACTATCGTCCACTAAACGCTGTAACCATCAAGAATAAGTACCCGTTGCCACGGATCGACATGTTGTTTGATCAGTTGGTCGAAGCAAAGATCTTTTCCAATATGGACTTAAGATCCGGTACCATCAGATTAAGATACGGGCTGAGGATATTTCGAAGACGGCTTTCTCTACAAGGTACGGGCTTTATGAGTACCTGGTCATGTCCTTCGGCCTCACCAATGCTCCAGCTCACTTGATGTATCTAATGAACTCGGTATTCATGCCGGAGCTGGACAAGTTTGTCGTGGTCTTCATCGACGACATACTGGTATATTCCAAGTCGGAGGAAGATCACAAGAAGCATCTGCGTATAGTCTTGCAACGGCTGCGGGATCACAAGCTATACGCGAAATTCAGCAAGTGCGAATTCTGGATATCGCAAGTTCCTTTTCTCGGGCATATCATCTCAGAGGAGGGTATCGCTGTAGACCCGAGTAAGATCACACAAGTGCTGAATGGGAAATCCCCGAGAACTGTTCATGAGGTACGGAGTTTCCTCGGACTCGCGGGATATTATCGGAGGTTCATTCCGAACTTCTCGAAAATTGCCAAGCCCATGACGGAGCTGCTAAAGAAGGATACCAAATATGTTTGGAGTCCAGCATGTGAAGCAGCATTCAAGTCTTTAGTCAAGCACCTAACATCAGCACTGGTTTTGGCGCAGCCAGACACAACAAAACGTTCGATGTGTACTGCGATGCATCCGACATTGGGCTCGGCTGTGTGCTGATGCAAGACCGAAGAATGGTCGCGTATGGGTCACGGCAGCTTAGAAACCATGAGCAGAATTATGCAACTCACGACTTGGAGCTCGCTGCTGTGGTACTTGCACTTCAAATGTGGAGGCACTACCTACTCGGTAACCTCGTACATTTACATACCGACCACAAGAGCCTCAAGTACATATTCACTCAGAAAGAGCTAAACATGAGGCAGCGAAGATGGTTAGAGTTGATAAAGGATTACAAAATAGAGATTCATTATCACCCCGGCAAGGCAAACGTAGTGGCAGACGTGCTGAGCCGCAAGTCACACGTCAACAACCTGACCATCACACCGTTGGAAGAGAGCGAACCACCACTGTACGTGATTCTACATGGAGCTCTCTACAACTTAGCTTTGATCCCCACCATCCGTGAAGAGATTGCGGCTGCTCAGAAACATGATAAGGGCATGTCACGTTTGCGGAGACATATAGGCAGTGGGGAGCTTAAATGTTTCCGGAAAGATGGAGACGGCGTCCTATGGTTCAAGGACCGAATCGTCGTACCCCATAACCCGGAATTACGGAAGAAAATCTTTGATGAGGCTCACTTATCAAAGGTTTCTATTCACCCCGGAAGCAACAAAATGTATCAAGAACTCAGAAGCAAGTTTTGGTGGACTAGGATGAAGCGGGAGATCGCCAAGTACGTGTCCGAGTGTGATACATGTCGAAGGGTGAAGGCAGATCATATGCGGAAACCGGGACTGCTACAACCACTGGGCGTTCCTGCCTGGAAGTGAGAGGACGTGAGCATGGACTTCATCGTCGGATTGCCCACCACTTTTCAGAAACATGATTCTGTGTGGGTAATCGTCGACCGGCTCACCAAAGTTGTCCATTTCATCCCGGTGAACACCAACTACACGCCAAGAAGTACGCTGAACTGTACATCTTACAGATCCTATGCTTATACGGCGTACCCCGTACCATTATATCGGACCGGGGCACTTTATTTGTGTCCCGTTTGTGTCCTGTTTATGGGAGTTTGTACCACTGTACCCACATGTAGTGATTTCATCCCCCGTTGCCGGGTGGACTAAAAGAACCTCCATTATGCCAGTGGCCGCGAACCACATTCACACTTCCCAGGTGTGTAGCCAGGAGATCACTACGAAGCCTTTACAAAGGGATTCCCGACGAGTGTGGGCCCACTGAGGTTTCACCCCTAACAGCATACAAGAGGGCTCCAACCCCGCTGCAGTGGCCCCCTCTTGAGCCTTGCGGTTCATATGGTAGTCCAGCTGACTGCTATTCACTGCACCATCCAACACACCCATACTACGCCGGGGATACACCTAATTAATTGGCCAAGCTGCCCCATCTCAGCATGTGGTTGGCACGGTAAAGCCAGGTTACATGCTCCATGAACCGGTTCTTAGGATCCAGGCAAGTACTAAACACAAACCCGAGTCTCGTGCACCCAGCACACAACCAAAACATCCAAACTTGCCTTGATCCATAACTCACAATATCTCATTCAAGAGTATGGTAAAATAAACTGATGATCTCATATCCCAAATATCCCATTCTAAGCATGGCTAAGCATATGCATAATAATAAATGACATGATAAAATAAATCCCAACCCAAGCTACAAGGAAACAAGGTAATGCAATTCTATGGAAACTTCCTAGCATGGGTTTCATATTTCAATTGACAATGCAAATAATTCTAGCTACACATCCTAGCATAGATCAAAGTGGTCAAGGACACTTGCCTCCTTCCTGCTGCTCTTGGAATGGGTAGTCCTGATCTTAGAAAGGAAGAACTTGCTCTGGAGCAGGTTCTACATCATACCATCACACATAGCAAAAGAAAAACAACAATCCATAAGACATAGTTCACACTTCCACTTCAAATAAATCACACATTCACATTTATGAAAGTCATTCACAATTATATGTGTTGTGGTTACTCTATGTGTGTTGATCTTTGGCTTACATGTACTTTTAACCATGTGTATATGATTCCTACTTTTGTATTCACATTTATGCTTACATACTATATATATGAGTTTCCAATTTAAATAAATTCCTTATATTTAATTACTACACCTTTTAGCTACCAAGTATGCATTAAAGGTATTTTCCTACTCCATATGTGTCTTCAGAATTTCTACCAACCCTAAACTGAATTCTTTGGATTTTAGAAACTTCATTTATCATTTACTAGTTGCTATATTTTCAGATTTATTTCCTATGCCTAAATGTGAACTTTATTATGAAAATAACAAGACACATCATCTAAACAGAATAGGTTCTGATCTAAAATATTTAATAATATATTTTTGACCTTTTCCTCTGATGTAAACTATTTTACATTTATTTTCCCTATTTTAAGAACTATTCTTTACTTAAAAATGTGTCCCTATAACTATTAAATGTGAATAATAAATTAAACAGATTCATTTCAGTCCAAAAATATATTTTTATCTCACTCCAAAGTTTTCTAAGTACTGAGAAAGTTTTTAATTAAATTTTGACAATATGTTTGTCCCACTTTTTAAATTTTAAATACTAGCCACCTATTCAATTTCCTAAATTAAATATCAAACAGGGTTAAAAAGGTAAACTCACCCCCCTACAGGGTCTATAATATTATTTTAACAATTTTCAGGGGTCTAGCTTGTAAGGGCCTCAGTTTTTGACACACATTTGCAGTGTTCATCACCACACCACACACCTCATTTGAGGAAGAATGATGAACACAAATGAAGAGCAAGTAACAATTATCAACATGCTCATTAGAGAACAAACTTACACATTGCAAAAGTGGTATTTCCCACATGTGATATAGATGGGCTGGACATATGAAAACTCCTACACTTTGTTAAGGATGTCCATGCCAAGTTTCACCCAAATTCATAACCTTTTTGAGGTCATTTTGGGTATAGATAAGAAGAGGGCAGTTTGAAACCATATTCAAATTCAAACTGTTTTTATACCATGAATTTGAAAGTGGAAGGCATATTCTTGCTCAGCACATTTTTGTGAGCTCACACACCAATTTTCACTCCATTTGGGGTTTATCTTGACATGAGCTAAGGGGGAGAAATTCAAACTTTATTTGAATTTCAAACTGAACTTGTGCTGAAATTCATTCAAACCAAACCTCATTCGAACTTTGATCAATTCAAATGGCTCTTGGGTGAATAATTTGAATTGCCAAGGGTAGAATAGGGTTCACTGTTTACCACAGCTGTTAGGAGTAAATTTCAGAGGTTAAAAGAGGGGTGGGACCCACATGTCAGCCTCTGCCTCAAAACAAACCGACTGAAACACAGTTCAGTCGGTTCCCGGCTGCTGTGCGCGTGCGCCACCGAAGGGGGGCAGCCGGCGCCAGCTCCTGCTGCGCGCCCCAAGCCGGAGACCAGCCGCCGGGCTATTTATTCCCTCCCCGGCGTGCTCCGATCACTCATTCCCCGAGCTGCCGGCATACTCGGCCGTTTTTCCACTGCCATCGCCGCTGCTCGAGCTCCCGCTTGATCAAGCCGATCGCTCGCGAAGCACAGCCTCCTCCACAGCAAAACGGCAACAAGGGATCATGAGCAACCTCCCACACTCCGTGTTGGCCAGTGAGCAAGCTTCCTCGAGCTGTACGAGCCATTTCTCCGGCGAGCCGAATATCGCCGCCGATCGGGCTCCCGTGGACAGCACGGCACAGCCGTTGTCACGTCCTCTTCTCTACACAAGAAAGGTGCGTGATTGTATGTAGATGGAGTAGCCGAAAGCCGTTTGGCGATTGATCAACCCTCGGCCGAGAATTTCCAGATTTACTCTTGATCAGTTCATAAGAACCGAGCTCACCTTTGGGTGAAATTCGTGCTCTATGCACGAAGGTTGGACGAGCTCGTTACCTAGTAGCTTCTATGCACGCTAGCGCCCGCGCTCGAACTGGAATTAGAGAAAACCATCGAGCATCGGCCATGATATGGCCGTTTTCCCCGCCGCCATGGCTGAACACCTCGGCTCACCGTCGAGAGCCTAGTTGCCGGTACTTCTAGCTTCCACCCAGCCCTAGTTCGTGTTTCCCATGCCCTACTGATGCTCTCCGACCGATTTCCGGTCGATTTGGTGCACGGGAGAGCGGGACCGACCTCACCGGAACCCTAGCAGGTGCTGTCACCGGTGCGCACGGGTTTCCGGTCATCGCCGGCGGCCGGCGACCCTACCATCGAGTCCAGGGGGTCGGAAAAGGGGCAGGCGGCAAGTTTCGGGCCAGGGGGTGGCCGGGAACTCAGTTCCGGCGAGGGTCGCCGGAGAACGCCGCCGCTGTGCAGTTGGCGCGAGGAGGAAGACGACGCACTGTGTGCGGGGCCCACAAGCCAGAGTTTAAACTTTTCCCCGAATTTCAGTTTTAGTTCAAACTTCAAATCTTTATAACTTTGGCTAGAAAGCTCCAAATTGAGTGAACCAAATTTTGCTGGATTCAGCTCTCTGAGTACTTTCCAGAAAATCAAGTTTCACTTCATGAAATTCCTTAATTCTCCAGAATTAATTCCTTAAAGTTTAAACTGTTAGGAATTTTAACTGGAGAATCCTTTGGAGGACAATCCTGAAATTTTGCTGAGATGTTCACCAAAATATCCTTGAACTACCATAAAAATTTCAGATCCATTTGAGCTCATTTAGTCCACCTAATGGTGTGATTAGTAAAACTGTTCCAGAGAAAATAGAAAATGTTCAGAAACATTTTCAGAAATTTCTCTGAAATTGTTTAGCTCATATCTTTAGTTAGAGACTTCCAAATTAAGTGAGACCAATTCCATTAGAACCCTCTGAAAATCTAGTTTTCAGAAAGTCATAGTTTGTCTCATGAAAATTCCTAGAACACCCTAAGACTCCCAATTAAGGTCAAGGACATAATTATTTGTGGAGGGCTCAAATGAGCTTTGCTGCAACTAAAACTTGACCAAGTCTCTGTTTAAGTTGTAACCAAGCCACAGTAAAAGTTTCACAGTCTTTAGGTCTGTCTAGCAAAGATTGTAGACTTCACAACTTCAAAGTTAATACAAATGCATTTAAATTAATACATACATTGTTCTTATCATGTAGTCGCTAAGGTCGAGGAGGAACCCGAAGTCCTAGACTTCGTTACTCCGGAGGAACAGCTAGCCTACGACCAAGAGCAGCAAGGCAAGCCCCGGTTTGCATTAACCTTTTTACAAATTTTATTGTTTTGAGCACATACTTGTTTCCTTTGTTCTGTGCATTAGAGTCTTGTTTGGAAATCCAACTGCATAGCCAAGAAAACCACGGGTTGGGTTTAGGATTGCAAACCTCGTTAGCCACTGCATTGCTAGGATAGAGTAGGATTCGGTACAAGTCGAGTAGTTGGAACTACTCGCGAGAATAGGCTAGAGGCACATTGCTCGGGTAGAGATAGCACATGAAACACATGGCAAGAAAATGAGACCGAGCGGAGAGTAAGGGCAGCAGGACTTTGGGGCCTGTGTGCTGTAGCTCCGCTTGTGTCGATTGAGGACCGAGCCGTGTGCGGGCCTGTTGAACAAGCTAGAACAGTACCGAAGACCTACCGGCTATATGGGAACCGGGAAACTGATGTAACTCGGGTAGCTGGGTATTGAGGCATTGCCCGTCGTTCAGAGGGTAGGTTGAGAGCTCGAGGTGTAAATCAGCTGGCGGCACAGAGATGCGCGTGCAGGAACCTCTTGCTCGGGACGATGGGACCGGTTCAATATTTGGCTAACGGGTGAAAGGTAGTCGCGTACGGCGTCCGTGATGGTTGTTGTAGGCAACATCGAGTACGGGCGTACGTGACGGGTTGTTCGGGTAACCCTGCAGGTGTAAATCGATTATAATCGCCGTCCCTCGCGGTCAGTGAGTACCACTTGTTCACTGTACCGTGACGTAGAAAGAACAGGCTAGTTACATGTTAAAATGTTGCTGATTGAAAGCTGGACATTGATTGTTAATGATATGCTGTAGCTTAGTGCTAACTAAAGTTCTTTTCAACTTTGGGCAAAGTACATGAGAGAAATGCGTTTCTTGTTTGATTGCGGCTCTCTCATGTGCCTTAGCGTAAGGTTCTCCACAACCTGCTGCTAAAACTTGAAAGTAAGGTTCTACTAATTAGGCGAGTCCTTGCAAATGATTTTTACCTCATGCAACCCATTACCCTCATGTAGAAGTTCCATGTTTAGGTGAGACGGGTCAGACTTGCTGAGCCTTCGTGCTCACTGCTTGTGTTTGAAGCTTTTGCAGGGTTCTATGAGGAAGGGACTCCCGAAGAGGAGACGGAAACCCCAGGAGGGGAACTCCGTCGAGTGGGAGTCGTGCACGCCGCAGAGTTAGTGTGCGTGTGTGCTAGCAAGGACACGTTCGAGGGCTGAACGTGCACTTGATGCGTAGTCTACGCCCGCGAGTGTGGACTAAACTTATTTTGATGTAAGCATGTGCATAAACTTGTTTATGTAATAAAGCATCCGCTTCCGCTTTGCACCTTTGACGTGTGTTATACGGTGCTGTGCAACGCAGCACCCCTCAGCATGATCCTGGCTCGACAGGACCAGTGGGGTCGTGTCAGCGTTGGTATCAGAGCTCGCTTGAGGTTTAACAAAGTACAAAGGTCTTCTTTTTCAAAAAATCCAGTGAGGAACGAGTTAGTAGCCCGTATAAGGATGTTATTAGCATATAGAAAGTGGCATATTAACCTATTTGTTATGTCGGAAAATCGTGCATCTCGGGACGTGCATGTCTTGGGGGGTGCACGTAAGCGCTGTCCACCAGTGCGCACAAGCTGAAGGGTGGAGCCCACGGGTGGCAGGTAACCCGACCCACTTTGATATCCTCTGCGACTCTTCATGTCGTTTGGGGTATTCGAGCAACGTCTGTCCCTGGCGTGCGTGGTGCAATATGGGAGACCCCGTCACGTGGTCTAAAACGTGAACACGTAACTCAAGGCGTGTTTTGCTTGAGAACATCCGGGCGAGTGATGACGGCCGGGTGTACCAACTGTATGGATTCCGGGCTCGGTGTGCAGCCGAGTCTGATGATTGTTTGAATTTCTGCAGGTAGCCTTACCACGAAACGGTAGACGTGTAGCATCCGTGTGCGAGTGACGAGTAGTGCCACTGAACTAACGAAGCCGGCTAAGTCCGGTATGGGTTTTTCTTTGCGAGGACGTAGTACCGACATGATCTGGTGACGCATCGACGTCACACCCAACTAAATGAACAACTTCATATAAAAATTTGAAGGTTTTGATCCAAAGTAGTAAAACTTGATGTAATTCCTTCCCTTGAACAGGATATTCAAAGCTAATAAGTTTTCAACTTATAGGATGTTAAGGACAGAGCACTCTGTTTTCAGCTAAATCAAGGCTGAAGTTAATCAGAGGTTAGAGGTTGAGTTCTTTCGAGGTTGGGGTCGTATGATACATTTCTGGAAAGCTTTGGAGGAGCTTTACAACATTTCTGTTGAGTTCCAGAGGTGTTTCATCCCTTAACCACTCGAAAAATGCAGTAGAGTTGAAACTGTCCAGAAAACAGGACGGAGCAAAGACTCTCTGTAGACTCTCTGTAAATTAAGCATAACTTCCTGCATAAAAATCCAAAAATAGAAAATGAGGTAGTTCTGGGAAGCTTATGAGATGGGTTACAACTTTGTGACAGAAAGTTTTGTCAGATTAGGAACAGAAGTAACTGAGATTGTTGGATCAAATCAGTACCTAAGGCAGGGAGGTGCTGTCCAATTGTTTCCAGAAATTCTGTTAACTTTGACATCTCATAACTTTTGAACCAGGACAGATCTTAGGCCAACCAAATACTTTCTGGAAATCTATTGAAGTTAGCTTTAACTTTGATGTTGAGCTCCAGGACTGGTTTTGCTTTTAACCTGGCCTAAATCAGATTGATATGGAAACTGGTCAGGGCTGTCATGGGAACAGCAGATCAGCAGTCAAATTTGCTTAAAAATTTGAACTATGTTTCCAAGTGTTAGGGGTTCAATGACATATCTTATGTTATAACTCAATGGTTTACTGTTCAAATAAATATTTGACATTTCTCAAATATATTTTTACAGATGGCAGCAGATAAACGGTTGGAGAACGGGTGGGTAGTTTCCCACTGTTCTGACCGTAGCGGCTACCCGGAAGCATTGTGGCAAATGCTCCAATATTTCGGGTACAACCAGATGCCGCAATACTTCGCCAAGGAAGAAGGCGAAGAGGGGAACAAGACGTGGACGATCCATGTCGAGGTTCCTGCAGGGCCTACGCCACCCGGTTGGGTGCCATTCACCGTCACGGTGAGAGGAAGACAACCGGAAGGGGTGTGGCAAGTGGCAGCCCGTGACACTATGTCACGTTTCTGCCAACTACACGTGCAGGCTATGGAGGGCACACCATACGCACTCGTTCCGGTGGAGGGACGAGCTCAGCATGTGTGGGAAGAGAGGTACCTGGAGGCAACAGACCCGACTTGCCCAAGGTACAACCCCGCGGAGGCAAACCTCAGCCTCCAAATGAGGGCGGGAAACGCTGTGATGGACAGCCAAGCTGTTCATACGGGGCATCTCGCCACCAAGCTCAAGGAGAGCACAAGCCGTGGAGATCATTTCGAGAGTGCTCACAGTGCACTCCGCAATGTGCTCCTTCCGACAATCAAGCGACTGAATGAACAACACAATCAGTTGCGTTGTCTGAAGAAGGCAAAGAAGAAGAGCCGTGTTGACATCGCGGCGTTGCAAGAGCTGGTGCAGACCCTAACCCAGCAGAATGCGGACCTTGCTCAAGAGCGGGACGACGCTATTGAGGAGGGACAAGGCTGGGAAGAGTACTACAACCAGGATATGGACGAGGTGCATGCATTGCAGGACCTCGTGCCCCCGGTATTGGGCGTACCGGTAGTCTTGGGTCTTCCAGCCATGGGAGAACCTGGAATGGGAGAAGAGGTGGTAGACCCCGAACCACCAGCCGAGGTACCGGAGGAGGACGACCCACAGGAGGTCGAGTTCTACTCCGAGTACGGGGTTACGGTTGCCAAGTAGGGCAGCTAGGGTAGCGTAACCCAACTTTTGTAATCGGTGACATGTCGTGTAGACAGTAGCGCATGTATAGGTAGTGACGACATGAGCACGACTTCTCGGAGATCCGAGAATGATGTATCTTGTATAAAGTTTATGCTTTATCAATATATGTGAATGTTGTGCAAGTTAATCATGCGTCGCTTCAATACTTACTGCTGTTATGGAATTTTGAGTAAGACATGTGCTAATTGCTGCTGTGCTGAATTTCAGAATGACGCGTACTCGTGCCAACCCTGATGTTGGAGGTACTAGCCAAGGGGGAGAGACCTCCCAACCGCCTCCGGAGGACTCCTCGGGCCAGCAGCAGCAACAGCAACAGCAAACACCGCCACCGCCACTGCCAACGGTTACATTGGCCGACATTGTCGCGGCAATGGCGGGTTCACATCAGCAGCATACAGAGCTGCTGCAAACGTTAATTGCGAATACGTCTCGACCAGAGAGACGTCAAGATCGTGAGGAGCGCCAACAGAGCTCCTATTCCGACTTCTTGGCGACTCATCCCCCTGTATTCTCAAGGGCGGATGAACCACTTGACGCGGACAACTGGCTCCGCGCCATAGAGATGAAGTTCGGGCTGCTCCAAATCAGCGAGCAGCGCAAGACTCAGTTCGCGGTCCAGCAGCTCCAAGGATCCGCGAGCGCGTGGTGGGCCAACTTTTGTGCTTCACAACCCACCGACCGAGTGATGACCTGGGCGGAGTTCCGGACGGCCTTCAGGGCCTATCATATACCGCCCGGTTTGATGAAGAGGAAGACGCAGGAGTTCCTACACCTGCAACAAGGGAGCCGAAACGCGCTGGAATATTCCAGGGCGTTCAACGATCTCGCGCTCTACGCGTCGTATCACGCAGATACGGACGAGAAGCGGCGGGACCACTTTTACCAGGGGCTTAACCCGCTCCTGAAGGACAAGCTGGCGATGTTCAATCGCGGCAGCCTCAACGACATAATTGATGCTGCGATTGTTCAGGAGGACTCCGGCAAGGAGTTGGCGGTGGCAGAGCGAAAGCGAAGCGCGCCGCAGAGCAGCGGAGAAGGAGGCGGTCCTTCTCAGAAGTTTCGGATGGTGAATCGCCCACCATCAGGCCCGCGCTGGCAACCACCACAGCGGTCGATGCCGTTCCGCAGTCGGCCGTTCTCTTCACCGGCATTCCGGCCGGCACTGCCAGTACCACCGCAACAACAACAGCAGCAGCGGGCGATGCCGCGTGCGTTTGCACCTCCGCAACGCATACCGGGCTTTCGTCCCCCGAGTACTCCACCAGCAGCGGCCACATGTTACAAGTGTGGTCGTCCAGGACACTTCGCGAGCAGTTGCCCGGAGAGGCAAGGCGGCGGAGTGGCACCACAGTTTCCGGGGAGGAATCAACCCCGGAACCCTACTAATGCGCGGCGGGCAAACCCTAGGCCCGGTACCGTCCACCAGCTTGCCATTGAGGACGTGCCGGAGGGCGAGCCAATCCTTGCGGGTATGTTCCAACTCCACCAGCATCCCGCCATAGTACTATTTGATTCAGGCGCCACGCATAATTTTATTAGCCAAGCTTTCATTGCTAAACACAGCTTACCAATACTACCCACCGATAGTCCATATCTAATTTGTTCACCGGGTGGGAAGATTTCAGCAAGCGTAATGGTCTCCAAAGCACCATTATGCTTAGCGGGTAGAGTGTACCCCACGTCTCTCATTATCTTAGAGGGACAGAAGGTCGATGTCATCCTAGGGATGTCGTGGTTAACCCGCCACGGCGCTGTTTTAGACACCGTCCTTCGAGTCGTGCACTTAAACTCAGAGGTGCACGGTTCTCACTCATTATTTCTGGACCGTCCAGAAATAAAACTTCCAAGTGTCTATCAAGCCACAACCATCAGATTGGAAGACATTCCAGTGGTCCGAGAGTTCCCGGATGTGTTCCCGGACGATTTGCCGGGAATGCCACCCGATAGAGAGGTGGAGTTCAAGATTGAACTTGCACCGGGAACCATGCCAATATCCCGAAGGCCGCACAAGATGGCGCCCAAGGAGTTGGCTGAACTGAAGACTCAGCTCAGGGACCTTCTGGAGAAGGGTTTTATTAGGCCGAGCTCCTCGCCATGGGGTTGTTCGGCATTATTTGTCAAGAAAAAGGATGAAACGTTGCGGCTTTGCGTGGACTACCGTCCATTAAATGCCGTAACCATCAAGAACAAGTACCCGTTGCCACGGATCGACATGTTGTTTGATCAGTTGGTCGAAGCAAAGATCTTTTCCAAGATGGATTTAAGATCCGGGTACCACCAGATTAAGATAAGGGCGGAGGACATTCCAAAGACAGCTTTCTCGACAAGGTACGGACTTTATGAGTACCTGGTCATGTCCTTTGGCCTCACCAATGCTCCAGCTCACTTCATGTACTTAATGAACTCGGTGTTCATGCCGGAGCTGGACAACTTTGTCGTGGTCTTCATCGACGACATCCTGGTATATTCCAAGTCGGAGGAAGATCACAAGAAACATCTGCGTATAGTCTTGCAACGGCTGCGGGATCACAAGTTATACGCAAAATTCAGCAAATGCGAATTTTGGATATCGCAAGTGCCTTTCCTCGGGCATATCATCTCAGCAGAGGGTATCGCTGTGGACCCGAACAAGATCACGCAAGTGCTGAATTGGAAATCCCCGAGAACTGTTCATGAGGTACGGAGTTTCCTCGGACTCGCGGGATATTATCGGAGGTTCATTCCGAACTTCTCGAAGATTGCCAAGCCAATGACAGAGCTGCTGAAGAAAGCTACCAAATATGTTTGGAGTCCAGCATGTGAAGCAGCATTCAAGGCTTTAGTCAAGCACCTGACATCAGCACCGGTTTTGGCGCAGCCAGACACAACAAAACCATTCGATGTGTACTGCAATGCATCCGGCATTGGGCTCGGATGTGTGCTGATGCAAGACCGAAGAGTGGTCGCGTATGGATCACGGCAGCTTAGGAACCATGAGCAAAATTATCCAACTCACGACTTGGAGCTCGCTGCCGTGGTACTTGCACTGAAGATGTGGAGGCACTACCTACTCGGTAACCTCGTACATTTATATACCGACCACAAAAGCCTCAAGTACATATTCACTCAGAAGGAGCTGAACATGAGGCAACGAAGATGGTTAGAACTGATAAAGGATTACGAGATAGAGATCCATTATCATCCGGGCAAGGCAAACGTTGTGGCAGATGCGCTGAGCCGCAAGTCACACGTCAATAATCTGACCATCACACCGTTGGAAGAGAGCGAACCACCACTACATGTGATTCCACACGGAGCTCTCTACAACCTAGCCTTGATCCCCACCATCCGTGAAGAAATAGCGGCAGCCCAGAAGAATGACAAGGGCATGTCACATTTACGGAGACGAGTAGACAGTGGGGAGTTGAAATGTTTCCGGAAGGACGGAGACGGCGTCCTATGGTTCAAGAACCGGATCGTCGTACCCCGAAACCCGGAGTTACGGAAGAAAATCTTTGATGAGGCTCACTTATCAAAGTTTTCTATTCACCCCGGCAGCAACAAAATGTATCAAGAACTCAGAAGAAGGTTTTGGTGGACACGGATGAAGCGAGAGACTGCCAAATACGTGTCCGAGTGTGATACATGTCGAAGGGTGAAGGCAGACCATATGCGGAAACCGGGACTGCTGCAACCACTAGGCATTCCTGCCTGGAAGTGGGAGGACGTGAGCATGGATTTCGTCGTCGGTCTACCCACCACCTTACAGAAACATGATTCGGTGTGGGTGATCGTCGATCGGCTCACCAAAGTTGCCCATTTCATCCCGGTCAACACCAACTACAACGCCAAGAAGTACGCTGAACTGTACATCTCACGGATCCTATGCTTATACGGCGTACCCCGTACCATCATATCGGACCGGGGCACTTTATTTGTGTCCCGTTTTTGGGAGCAGCTACACGCTGCCTTGGGGACGAAGCTGATCCGTAGTTCGGCCTACCACCCGCAGACGGATGGACAAACCGAGCGGGTAAATCAAATTCTAGAAGACATGCTACGAGCTTGCGCTATCGACCACGGCAAGAATTGGGATGATCACTTGCCGTTAGCCGAGTTCTCGTACAACAATGGGTACCAAGCCAGCATCAAGATGGCGCCCTACGAGGCGCTATACGGAAGAAAATGCCGCACACCATTGAACTGGTGTGAGTCTGGCGAAAGGGTTACCTTCGGGATTGACCTTGTCAACAACGCGGAGGAAAAGGTTCGATTAATTCAAGCGAACCTAAAAGCCGCTCAATCCCGACAGAAACAGTATGCGGACCGGAGAAGGCGCCCATTACAATTCGAAGTTGGAGATCACGTATATTTACGGGTGTCCCCAATGAAGGGCGTAAACAGATTTGGGGTGAGAGGAAAGTTGGCACCCCGATTCATCGGTCCATTCCAGATTACCGAAAGATGTGGATCGGTGGCATACCGGCTGAAATTACCAGAAGCACTTTCCGGTGTGCACGACGTCTTTCATATTTCCCAGCTGAGGAAGTGTCTCAAGCTATCAACCACCGTTCAGCTGGAAGACATTGAAGAACTGCAACCGGATCTCACCTATCGGGAGGAACCGGTGCAGATTGTTGATGAAAAGGCCCGAACCACACGCAACCGTACGTTGTGGTTCTACAAGGTTCTATGGAGTAATCACTCCATGGACGAAGCGACATGGGAGAGCGAAGAATTCCTTCGCGCTAACTACCCCGACTTTTTCACGTCGCATATCCGGTAATTTTCCACCGTCCTCTCTCTCATTTTCACCTTATAATCTCGGGACGAGATTCTTTTAAGGGGGGAGGAATGTAAGGGCCTCAGTTTTTGACACACATTTGCAGTGTTCATCACCACACCACACACCTCATTTGAGGAAGAATGATGAACACAAATGAAGAGCAAGTAACAATTATCAACATGCTCATTAGAGAACAAACTTATACATTGCAAAAGTGGTATTTCCCACATGTGATATAGATGGGATGGACATATGAAAACTCCTACACTTTGTTAAGGATGTCCATGCCAAGTTTCACCCAAATTCAAAACCTTTTTGAGGTCATTTTGGGTATAGATAAGAAGAGGGCAGTTTGAAACCATATTCAAATTCAAACTGTTTTTATACCATGAATTTGAAAGTGGAAGGCATATTCTTGCTCAGCACATTTTTGTGAGCTCACACACCAATTTTCACTCCATTTGGGGTTGATCTTGACATGAGCTAAGGGGGAGAAATTCAAACTTTATTTGAATTTCAAACTGAACTTGTGCTGAAATTCATTCAAACCAAACCTCATTTGAACTTTGATCAATTCAAATGGCTCTTGGGTGAATAATTTGAATTTCCAAGGGTAGAATAGGGTTCACTGTTTACCACAGCTGTTAGGAGTAAATTTCAGAGGTTAAAAGAGGGGTGGGACCCACATGTCAGCCTCTGCCTCAAAACAAACCGACTGAAACACAGTTCAGTCGGTTCCCGGCTGCTGTGCGCGCGCGCCACCGAAGGGGGGCAGCCGGCGCCAGATCCTGCTGCGCGCCCCAAGCCGGAGACCAGCCGCCGGGCTATTTATTCCCTCCCCGGCGTGCTCCGATCACTCATTCCCCGAGCTGCCGGCATACTCGGCCGTTTTTCCACTGCCATCGCCGCTGCTCGAGCTCCCGCTTGATCAAGCCGATCGCTCGCGAAGCACAGCCTCCTCCACAGCAAAACGGCAACAAGGGATCGTGAGCAACCTCCCACACTCCGTGTTGGCCAGTGAGCAAGCTTCCTCGAGCTGTACGAGCCATTTCTCCGGCGAGCCGAATATCGCCGCCGATCGGGCTCCCGTGGACAGCACGGCACAGCCGTTGTCACGTCCTCTTCTCTACACAAGAAAGGTGCGTGATTGTATGTAGATGGAGTAGCCGAAAGCCGTTTGGCGATTGATCAACCCTCGGCCGATAATTTCCAGATTTACTCTTGATCAGTTCATAAGAACCGAGGTCACCTTCGGGTGAAATTCGTGCTCTATGCACGAAGGTTGGACGAGCTCGTTACCTAGTAGCTTCTATGCACGCTAGCGCCCGCGCTCGAACTGGAATTAGAGAAAACCATCGAGCATCGGCCATGATATGGCCGTTTTCCCCGCCGCCATGGCTGAACACCTCGGCTCACCGTCGAGAGCCTAGTTGCCGGTACTTCTAGCTTCCACCCAGCCCTAGTTCGTGTTTCCCATGCCCTACTGATGCTCTCTGACCGATTTCCGGTTGATTTGGTGCACGGGAGAGCGGGACCGACCTCACCGGAACCCTAGCAGGTGCTGTCACCGGTGCGCACGGGTTTCCGGTCATCGCCGGCGGCCGGCGACCCTACCATCGAGTCCAGGGGGTCGGAAAAGGGGCAGGCGGCAAGTTTCGGGCCAGGGGGTGGCCGGGAACTCAGTTCCGGCGAGGGTCGCCGGAGAACGCCGCCGCTGCGCAGTTGGCGCGAGGAGGAAGACGACGCACTGTGTGCGGGGCCCACAAGCCAGAGTTTAAACTTTTCCCCGAATTTCAGTTTTAGTTCAAACTTCAAATCTTTATAACTTTGGCTAGAAAGCTCCAAATTGAGTGAACCAAATTTTGCTGGATTCAGCTCTCTGAGTACTTTCCAGAAAATCAAGTTTCACTTCATGAAATTCCTTAATTCTCCAGAATTAATTCCTTAAAGTTTAAACTGTTAGGAATTTTAACTGGAGAATCCTTTGGAGGAAAATCCTGAAATTTTGCTGAGATGTTCACCAAAATATCCTTGAACTACCATAAAAATTTCAGATCCATTTGAGCTCATTTAGTCCACCTAATGGTGTGATTAGTAAAACTGTTCCAGAGAAAATAGAAAATGTTCAGAAACATTTTCAGAAATTTCTCTGAAATTGTTTAGCTCATATCTTTAGTTAGAGACTTCCAAATTAAGTGAGACCAATTCCATTAGAACCCTCTGAAAATCTAGTTTTCAGAAAGTCATAGTTTGTCTCATGAAAATTCCTAGAACACCCTAAGACTCCCAATTAAGGTCAAGGACATAATTATTTGTGGAGGGCTCAAATGAGCTTTGCTGCAACTAAAACTTGACCAAGTCTCTGTTTAAGTTGTAACCAAGCCACAGTAAAAGTTTCACAGTCTTTAGGTCTGTCTAGCAAAGATTGTAGACTTCACAACTTCAAAGTTAATACAAATGCATTTAAATTAATACATACATTGTTCTTATCATGTAGTCGCTAAGGTCGAGGAGGAACCCGAAGTCCTAGACTTCGTTACTCCGGAGGAACAGCTAGCCTACGACCAAGAGCAGCAAGGCAAGCCCCGGTTTGCATTAACCTTTTTACAAATTTTATTGTTTTGAGCACATACTTGTTTCCTTTGTTCTGTGCATTAGAGTCTTGTTTGGAAATCCAACTGCATAGCCAAGAAAACCACGGGTTGGGTTTAGGATTGCAAACCTCGTTAGCCACTGCATTGCTAGGATAGAGTAGGATTCAGTACAAGTCGAGTAGATGGAACTACTCGCGAGAATAGGCTAGAGGCACATTGCTCGGGTAGAGATAGCACATGAAACACATGGCAAGAAAATGAGACCGAGCGGAGAGTAAGGGCAGCAGGACTTTGGGGCCTGTGTGCTGTAGCTCCGCTTGTGTCGATTGAGGACCGAGCCGTGTGCGGGCCTGTTGAACAAGCTAGAACAGTACCGAAGACCTACCGGCTATATGGGAACCGGGAAACTGATGTAACTCGGGTAGCTGGGTATTGAGGCATTGCCCGTCGTTCAGAGGGTAGGTTGAGAGCTCGAGGTGTAAATCAGCTGGCGGCACAGAGATGCGCGTGCAGGGACCTCTTGCTCGGGACGATGGGACCGGTTCAATATTTGGCTAACGGGTGAAAGGTAGTCGCGTACGGCGTCCGTGATGGTTGTTGTAGGCAACATCGAGTACGGGCGTACGTGACGGGTTGTTCGGGTAACCCTGCAGGTGTAAATCGATTATAATCGCCGTCCCTCGCGGTCAGTGAGTACCACTTGTTCACTGTACCGTGACGTAGAAAGAACAGGCTAGTTACATGTTAAAATGTTGCTGATTGAAAGCTGGACATTGATTGTTAATGATATGCTGTAGCTTAGTGCTAACTAAAGTTCTTTTCAACTTTGGGCAAAGTACATGAGAGAAATGCGTTTCTTGTTTGATTGCGGCTCTCTCATGTGCCTTAGCGTAAGGTTCTCCACAACCTGCTGCTAAAACTTGAAAGTAAGGTTCTACTAATTAGGCGAGTCCTTGCAAATGATTTTTACCTCATGCAACCCATTACCCTCATGTAGAAGTTCCATGTTTAGGTGAGACGGGTCAGACTTGCTGAGCCTTCGTGCTCACTGCTTGTGTTTGAAGCTTTTGCAGGGTTCTATGAGGAAGGGACTCCCGAAGAGGAGACGGAACCCCAGGAGGGGAACTCCGTCGAGTGGGAGTCGTGCACGCCGCAGAGTTAGTGTGCGTGTGTGCTAGCAAGGACACGTTCGAGGGCTGAACGTGCACTTGATGCGTAGTCTACGCCCGCGAGTGTGGACTAAACTTATTTTGATGTAAGCATGTGCATAAACTTGTTTATGTAATAAAGCATCCGCTTCCGCTTTGCACCTTTGACGTGTGTTATACGGTGCTGTGCAACGCAGCACCCCTCAGCGTGATCCTGGCTCGACAGGACCAGTGGGGTCGTGTCAGCGTTGGTATCAGAACTCGCTTGAGGTTTAACACAGTACAAAGGTCTTCTTTTTCAAAAAATCCTGTGAGGAACGAGTTAGTAGCCCGTATAAGGATGTTATTAGCATATAGAAAGTGGCATATTAACCTATTTGTTATGTCGGAAAATCGTGCATCTCGGGACGTGCATGTCTTGGGGGGTGCACGTAAGCGCTGTCCACCAGTGCGCACAAGCTGAAGGGTGGAGCCCACGGGTGGCAGGTAACCCGACGCACTTTGATATCCTCTGCGACTCTTCATGTCGTTTGGGGTATTCGAGCAACGTCTGTCCCTGGCGTGCGTGGTGCAATATGGGAGACCCCGTCACGTGGTCTAAAACGTGAACACGTAACTCAAGGCGTGTTTGGCTTGAGAACATCCGGGCGAGTGATGACGGCCGGGTGTACCAACTGTATGGATTCCGGGCTCGGTGTGCAGCCGAGTCTGATGATTGTTTGAATTTCTGCAGGTAGCCTTACCACGAAACGGTAGACGTGTAGCATCCGTGTGCGAGTGACGAGTAGTGCCACTGAACTAACGAAGCCGGCTAAGTCCGGTATAGGTTTTTCTTTGCGAGGACGTAGTACCGACATGATCTGGTGACGCATCGACGTCACACCCAACTAAATGAACAACTTCATTTAAAAATTTGAAGGTTTTGATCCAAAGTAGTAAAACTTGATGTAATTCCTTCCCTTGAACAGGATATTCAAAGCTAATAAGTTTTCAACTTATAGGATGTTAAGGACAGAGCACTCTGTTTTCAGCTAAATCAAGGCTGAAGTTAATCAGAGGTTAGAGGTTGAGTTCTTTCGAGGTTGGGGTCGTATGATACATTTCTGGAAAGCTTTGGAGGAGCTTTACAACTTTTCTGTTGAGTTCCAGAGGTGTTTCATCCCTTAACCACTCGAAAAATGCAGTAGAGTTGAAACTGTCCAGAAAACAGGACGGAGCAAAGACTCTCTGTAGACTCTCTGTAAATTAAGCATAACTTCCTGCATAAAAATCCAAAAATAGAAAATGAGGTAGTTCTGGGAAGATTATGAGATGGGTTACAACTTTGTGACAGAAAGTTTTGTCAGATTAGGAACAGAAGTAACTGAGATTGTTGGATCAAATCAGTACCTAAGGCAGGGAGGTGCTGTCCAATTGTTTCCAGAAATTCTGTTAACTTTGACATCTCATAACTTTTGAACCAGGACAGATCTTAGGCCAACCAAATACTTTCTGGAAAGCTATTGAAGTTAACTTTAACTATGATGTTGAGCTCCAGGACTGGTTTTGCTTTTAACCTGGCCTAAATCAGATTGATATGGAAACTGGTCAGGGCTGTCATGGGAACAGCAGATCAGCAGTCAAATTTGCTTAAAAATTTGAACTATGTTTCCAAGTGTTAGGGGTTCAATGACATATCTTATGTTATAACTCAATGGTTTACTGTTCAAATAAATATTTGACATTTCTCAAATATATTTTTACAGATGGCAGCAGATAAACGGTTGGAGAACGGGTGGGTAGTTTCCCACTGTTCTGACCGTAGCGGCTACCCGGAAGCATTGTGGCAAATGCTCCAATATTTCGGGTACAACCAGATGCCGCAATACTTCGCCAAGGAAGAAGGCGAAGAGGGGAACAAGACGTGGACGATCCATGTCGAGGTTCCTGCAGGGCCTACGCCACCCGGTTGGGTGCCATTCACCGTCACGGTGAGAGGAAGACAACCGGAAGGGGTGTGGCAAGTGGCAGCCCGTGACACTATGTCACGTTTCTGCCAACTACACGTGCAGGCTATGGAGGGCACACCATACGCACTCGTTCCGGTGGAGGGACGAGCTCAGCATGTGTGGGAAGAGAGGTACCTGGAGGCAACAGACCCGACTTGCCCAAGGTACAACCCCGCGGAGGCAAACCTCAGCCTCCAAATGAGGGCGGGAAACGCTGTGATGGACAGCCAAGCTGTTCATACGGGGCATCTCGCCACCAAGATCAAGGAGAGCACAAGCCGTGGAGATCATTTCGAGAGTGCTCACAGTGCACTCCGCAATGTGCTCCTTCCGACGATCAAGCGACTGAATGAACAACACAATCAGTTGCGTTGTCTGAAGAAGGCAAAGAAGAAGAGCCGTGTTGACATCGCGGCGTTGCAAGAGCTGGTGCAGACCCTAACCCAGCAGAATGCGGACCTTGCTCAAGAGCGGGACGACGCTATTGAGGAGGGACAAGGCTGGGAAGAGGACTACAACCAGGATATGGACGAGGTGCATGCATTGCAGGACCTCGTGCCCCCGGTATTGGGCGTACCGGTAGTCTTGGGTCTTCCAGCCATGGGAGAACCTGGAATGGGAGAAGAGGTGGTAGACCCCGAACCACCAGCCGAGGTACCGGAGGAGGACGACCCACAGGAGGTCGAGTTCTACTCCGAGTACGGGGTTACGGTTGCCAAGTAGGGCAGCTAGGGTAGCGTAACCCAACTTTTGTAATCGGTGACATGTCGTGTAGACAGTAGCGCATGTATAGGTAGTGACGACATGAGCACGACTTCTCGGAGATCCGAGAATGATGTATCTTGTATAAAGTTTATGCTTTATCAATATATGTGAATGTTGTGCAAGTTAATCATGCGTCGCTTCAATACTTACTGCTGTTATGGAATTTTGAGTAAGACATGTGCTAATTGCTGCTGTGCTGAATTTCAGAATGACGCGTACTCGTGCCAACCCTGATGTTGGAGGTACTAGCCAAGGGGGAGAGACCTCCCAACCGCCTCCGGAGGACTCCTCGGGCCAGCAGCAGCAACAGCAACAGCAAACACCGCCACCGCCACTGCCAACGGTTACATTGGCCGACATTGTCGCGGCAATGGCGGGTTCACATCAGCAGCATACAGAGCTGCTGCAAACGTTAATTGCGAATACGTCTCGACCAGAGAGACGTCAAGATCGTGAGGAGCGCCAACAGAGCTCCTATTCCGACTTCTTGGCGACTCATCCCCCTGTATTCTCAAGGGCGGATGAACCACTTGACGCGGACAACTGGCTCCGCGCCATAGAGATGAAGTTCGGGCTGCTCCAAATCAGCGAGCAGCGCAAGACTCAGTTCGCGGTCCAGCAGCTCCAAGGATCCGCGAGTGCGTGGTGGGCCAACTTTTGTTCTTCACAACCCACCGACCGAGTGATGACCTGGGCGGAGTTCCGGACGGCCTTCAGGGCCTATCATATACCGCCCGGTTTGATGAAGAGGAAGACGCAGGAGTTCCTACACCTGCAACAAGGGAGCCGAAACGCGCTGGAATATTCCAGGGCGTTCAACGATCTCGCGCTCTACGCGTCGTATCACGCAGATACGGACGAGAAGCGGCGGGACCACTTTTACCAGGGGCTTAACCCGCTCCTGAAGGACAAGCTGGCGATGTTCAATCGCGGCAGCCTCAATGACATAATTGATGCTGCGATTGTTCAGGAGGACTCCGGCAAGGAGTTGGCGGTGGCAGAGCGAAAGCGAAGCGCGCAGCAGAGCAGCGGAGAAGGAGGCGGTCCTTCTCAGAAGTTTCGGATGGTGAATCGCCCACCATCAGGCCCGCGCTGGCAACCACCACAGCGGTCGATGCCGTTCCGCAGTCGGCCGTACTCTTCACCGGCATTCCGGCCGGTACTGCCAGTACCACCGCAACAACAACAGCAGCAGCGGGCGATGCCGCGTGCGTTTGCACCTCCGCAACGCATACCGGGCTTTCGTCCCCCGAGTACTCCACCAGCAGCGGCCACATGTTACAAGTGTGGTCATCCAGGACACTTCGCGAGCAGTTGCCCGGAGAGGCAAGGCGGCGGAGTGGCACCACAGTTTCCGGGGAGGAATCAACCCCGGAACCCTACTAATGCGCGGCGGGCAAACCCTAGGCCCGGTACCGTCCACCAGCTTGCCATTGAGGACGTGCCGGAGGGCAAGCCAATCCTTGCGGGTATGTTCCAACTCCACCAGCATCCCGCCATAGTACTATTTGATTCAGGCGCCACGCATAATTTTATTAGCCAAGCTTTCATTGCTAAACACAGCTTACCAATACTACCCACCGATAGTCCATATCTAATTTGTTCACCGGGTGGGAAGATTTCAGCAAGCGTAATGGTCTCCAAAGCACCATTATGCTTAGCGGGTAGAGTGTACCCCACGTCTCTCATTATCTTAGAGGGACAGAAGGTCGATGTCATCCTAGGGATGTCGTGGTTAACCCGCCACGGCGCTGTTTTAGACACCGTCCTTCGAGTCGTGCACTTAAACTCAGAGGTGCACGGTTCTCACTCATTATTTCTGGACCGTCCAGAAATAAAACTTCCAAGTGTCTATCAAGCCACAACCATCAGATTGGAAGACATTCCAGTGGTCCGAGAGTTCCCGGATGTGTTCCCGGACGATTTGCCGGGAATGCCACCCGATAGAGAGGTGGAGTTCAAGATTGAACTTGCACCGGGAACCATGCCAATATCCCGAAGGCCGTACAAGATGGCGCCCAAGGAGTTGGCTGAACTGAAGACTCAGCTCAGGGACCTTCTGGAGAAGGGTTTTATTAGGCCGAGCTCCTCGCCATGGGGTTGTTCGGCATTATTTGTCAAGAAAAAGGATGAAACGTTGCGGCTTTGCGTGGACTACCGTCCATTAAATGCCGTAACCATCAAGAACAAGTACCCGTTGCCACGGATCGACATGTTGTTTGATCAGTTGGTCGAAGCAAAGATCTTTTCCAAGATGGATTTAAGATCCGGGTACCACCAGATTAAGATAAGGGCGGAGGACATTCCAAAGACAGCTTTCTCGACAAGGTACGGACTTTATGAGTACCTGGTCATGTCCTTTGGCCTCACCAATGCTCCAGCTCACTTCATGTACTTAATGAACTCGGTGTTCATGCCGGAGCTGGACAACTTTGTCGTGGTCTTCATCGACGACATCCTGGTATATTCCAAGTCGGAGGAAGATCACAAGAAACATCTGCGTATAGTCTTGCAACGGCTGCGGGATCACAAGTTATACGCAAAATTCAGCAAATGCGAATTTTGGATATCGCAAGTGCCTTTCCTCGGGCATATCATCTCAGCAGAGGGTATCGCTGTGGACCCGAACAAGATCACGCAAGTGCTGAATTGGAAATCCCCGAGAACTGTTCATGAGGTACGGAGTTTCCTCGGACTCGCGGGATATTATCGGAGGTTCATTCCGAACTTCTCGAAGATTGCCAAGCCAATGACAGAGCTGCTGAAGAAAGCTACCAAATATGTTTGGAGTCCAGCATGTGAAGCAGCATTCAAGGCTTTAGTCAAGCACCTGACATCAGCACCGGTTTTGGCGCAGCCAGACACAACAAAACCATTCGATGTGTACTGCAATGCATCCGGCATTGGGCTCGGATGTGTGCTGATGCAAGACCGAAGAGTGGTCGTGTATGGATCACGGCAGCTTAGGAACCATGAGCAAAATTATCCAACTCACGACTTGGAGCTCGCTGCCATGGTACTTGCACTGAAGATGTGGAGGCACTACCTACTCGGTAACCTCGTACATTTATATACCGACCACAAAAGCCTCAAGTACATATTCACTCAGAAGGAGCTGAACATGAGGCAACGAAGATGGTTAGAACTGATAAAGGATTACGAGATAGAGATCCATTATCATCCGGGCAAGGCAAACGTTGTGGCAGATGCGCTGAGCATCAAGTCACACGTCAATAATCTGACCATCACACCGTTGGAAGAGAGCGAACCACCACTACATGTGATTCCACACGGAGCTCTCTACAACCTAGCCTTGATCCCCACCATCCGTGAAGAAATAGCGGCAGCCCAGAAGAATGACAAGGGCATGTCACATTTACGGAGACGAGTAGACAGTGGGGAGTTGAAATGTTTCCGGAAGGACGGAGACGGCGTCCTATGGTTCAAGAACCGGATTGTCGTACCCCGAAACCCGGAGTTACGGAAGAAAATCTTTGATGAGGCTCACTTATCAAAGTTTTCTATTCACCCCGGCAGCAACAAAATGTATCAAGAACTCAGAAGAAGGTTTTGGTGGACACGGATGAAGCGAGAGACTGCCAAATACGTGTCCGAGTGTGATACATGTCGAAGGGTGAAGGCAGACCATATGCGGAAACCGGGACTGCTGCAACCACTAGGCATTCCTGCCTGGAAGTGGGAGGACGTGAGCATGGATTTCGTCGTCGGTCTACCCACCACCTTACAGAAACATGATTCGGTGTGGGTGATCGTCGATCGGCTCACCAAAGTTGCCCATTTCATCCCGGTCAACACCAACTACAACGCCAAGAAGTACGCTGAACTGTACATCTCACGGATCCTATGCTTATACGGCGTACCCCGTACCATCATATCGGACCGGGGCACTTTATTTGTGTCCCGTTTTTGGGAGCAGCTACACGCTGCCTTGGGGACGAAGCTGATCCGTAGTTCGGCCTACCACCCGCAGACGGATGGACAAACCGAGCGGGTAAATCAAATTCTAGAAGACATGCTACGAGCTTGCGCTATCGACCACGGCAAGAATTGGGATGATCACTTGCCGTTAGCCGAGTTCTCGTACAACAATGGGTACCAAGCCAGCATCAAGATGGCGCCCTACGAGGCGCTATACGGAAGAAAATGCCGCACACCATTGAACTGGTGTGAGTCTGGCGAAAGGGTTACCTTCGGGATTGACCTTGTCAACAACGCGGAGGAAAAGGTTCGATTAATTCAAGCGAACCTAAAAGCCGCTCAATCCCGACAGAAACAGTATGCGGACCGGAGAAGGCGCCCATTACAATTCGAAGTTGGAGATCACGTATATTTACGGGTGTCCCCAATGAAGGGCGTAAACAGATTTGGGGTGAGAGGAAAGTTGGCACCCCGATTCATCGGTCCATTCCAGATTACCGAAAGATGTGGATCGGTGGCATACCGGCTGAAATTACCAGAAGCACTTTCCGGTGTGCACGACGTCTTTCATATTTCCCAGCTGAGGAAGTGTCTCAAGCTATCAACCACCGTTCAGCTGGAAGACATTGAAGAACTGCAACCGGATCTCACCTATCGGGAGGAACCGGTGCAGATTGTTGATGAAAAGGCCCGAACCACACGCAACCGTACGTTGTGGTTCTACAAGGTTCTATGGAGTAATCACTCCATGGACGAAGCGACATGGGAGAGCGAAGAATTCCTTCGCGCTAACTACCCCGACTTTTTCACGTCGCATATCCGGTAATTTTCCACCGTCCTCTCTCTCATTTTCACCTTATAATCTCGGGACGAGATTCTTTTAAGGGGGGAGGAATGTAAGGGCCTCAGTTTTTGACACACATTTGCAGTGTTCATCACCACACCACACACCTCATTTGAGGAAGAATGATGAACACAAATGAAGAGCAAGTAACAATTATCAACATGCTCATTAGAGAACAAACTTACACATTGCAAAAGTGGTATTTCCCACATGTGATATAGATGGGCTGGACATATGAAAACTCCTACACTTTGTTAAGGATGTCCATGCCAAGTTTCACCCAAATTCAAAACCTTTTTGAGGTCATTTTGGGTATAGATAAGAAGAGGGCAGTTTGAAACCATATTCAAATTCAAACTGTTTTTATACCATGAATTTGAAAGTGGAAGGCATATTCTTGCTCAGCACATTTTTGTGAGCTCACACACCAATTTTCACTCCATTTGGGGTTGATCTTGACATGAGCTAAGGGGGAGAAATTCAAACTTTATTTGAATTTCAAACTGAACTTGTGCTGAAATTCATTCAAACCAAACCTCATTTGAACTTCGATCAATTCAAATGGCTCTTGGGTGAATAATTTGAATTGCCAAGGGTAGAATAGGGTTCACTGTTTACCACAGCTGTTAGGAGTAAATTTCAGAGGTTAAAAGAGGGGTGGGACCCACATGTCAGCCTCTGCCTCAAAACAAACCGACTGAAACACAGTTCAGTCGGTTCCCGGCTGCTGTGCGCGCGCGCCACCGAGGGGGGGCAGCCGGCGCCAGATCCTGCTGCGCGCCCCAAGCCGGAGACCAGCCGCCGGGCTATTTATTCCCTCCCCGGCGTGCTCCGATCACTCATTCCCCGAGCTGCCGGCATACTCGGCCGTTTTTCCACTGCCATCGCCGCTGCTCGAGCTCCCGCTTGATCAAGCCGATCGCTCGCGAAGCACAGCCTCCTCCACAGCAAAACGGCAACAAGGGATCGTGAGCAACCTCCCACACTCCGTGTTGGCCAGTGAGCAAGCTTCCTCGAGCTGTACGAGCCATTTCTCCGGCGAGCCGAATATCGCCGCCGATCGGGCTCCCGTGGACAGCACGGCACAGCCGTTGTCACGTCCTCTTCTCTACACAAGAAAGGTGCGTGATTGTATGTAGATGGAGTAGCCGAAAGCCGTTTGGCGATTGATCAACCCTCGGCCGAGAATTTCCAGATTTACTCTTGATCAGTTCATAAGAACCGAGCTCACCTTCGGGTGAAATTCGTGCTCTATGCACGAAGGTTGGACGAGCTCGTTACCTAGTAGCTTCTATGCACGCTAGCGCCCGCGCTCGAACTGGAATTAGAGAAAACCATCGAGCATCGGCCATGATATGGCCGTTTTCCCCGCCGCCATGGCTGAACACCTCGGCTCACCGTCGAGAGCCTAGTTGCCGGTACTTCTAGCTTCCACCCAGCCCTAGTTCGTGTTTCCCATGCCCTACTGATGCTCTCCGACCGATTTCCGGTCGATTTGGTGCACGGGAGAGCGGGACCGACCTCACCGGAACCCTAGCAGGTGCTGTCACCGGTGCGCACGGGTTTCCGGTCATCGCCGGCGGCCGGCGACCCTACCATCGAGTCCAGGGGGTCGGAAAAGGGGCAGGCGGCAAGTTTCGGGCCAGGGGGTGGCCGGGAACTCAGTTCCGGCGAGGGTCGCCGGAGAACGCCGCCGCTGCGCAGTTGGCGCGAGGAGGAAGACGACGCACTGTGTGCGGGGCCCACAAGCCAGAGTTTAAACTTTTCCCCGAATTTCAGTTTTAGTTCAAACTTCAAATCTTTATAACTTTGGCTAGAAAGCTCCAAATTGAGTGAACCAAATTTTGCTGGATTCAGCTCTCTGAGTACTTTCCAGAAAATCAAGTTTCACTTCATGAAATTCCTTAATTCTCCAGAATTAATTCCTTAAAGTTTAAACTGTTAGGAATTTTAACTGGAGAATCCTTTGGAGGAAAATCCTGAAATTTTGCTGAGATTTTCACCAGAATATCCTTGAACTACCATAAAAATTTCAGATCCATTTGAGCTCATTTAGTCCACCTAATGGTGTGATTAGTAAAACTGTTCCAGAGAAAATAGAAAATGTTCAGAAACATTTTCAGAAATTTCTCTGAAATTGTTTAGCTCATATCTTTAGTTAGAGACTTCCAAATTAAGTGAGACCAATTCCATTAGAACCCTCTGAAAATCTAGTTTTCAGAAAGTCATAGTTTGTCTCATGAAAATTCCTAGAACACCCTAAGCCTCCCAATTAAGGTCAAGGACATAATTATTTGTGGAGGGCTCAAATGAGCTTTGCTGCAACTAAAACTTGACCAAGTCTCTGTTTAAGTTGTAACCAAGCCACAGTAAAAGTTTCACAGTCTTTAGGTCTGTCTAGCAAAGATTGTATACTTCACAACTTCAAAGTTAATACAAATGCATTTAAATTAATACATACATTGTTCTTATCATGTAGTCGCTAAGGTCGAGGAGGAACCCGAAGTCCTAGACTTCGTTAATCCGGAGGAACAGCTAGCCTACGACCAAGAGCAGCAAGGCAAGCCCCGGTTTGCATTAACCTTTTTACAAATTTTATTGTTTTGAGCACATACTTGTTTCCTTTGTTCTGTGCATTAGAGTCTTGTTTGGAAATCCAACTGCATAGCCAAGAAAACCACGGGTTGGGTTTAGGATTGCAAACCTCGTTAGCCACTGCATTGCTAGGATAGAGTAGGATTCGGTACAAGTCGAGTAGTTGGAACTACTCGCGAGAATAGGCTAGAGGCACATTGCTCGGGTAGAGATAGCACATGAAACACATGGCAAGAAAATGAGACCGAGCGGAGAGTAAGGGCAGCAGGACTTTGGGGCCTGTGTGCTGTAGCTCCGCTTGTGTCGATTGAGGACCGAGCCGTGTGCGGGCCTGTTGAACAAGCTAGAACAGTACCGAAGACCTACCGGCTATATGGGAACCGGGAAACTGATGTAACTCGGGTAGCTGGGTATTGAGGCATTGCCCGTCGTTCAGAGGGTAGGTTGAGAGCTCGAGGTGTAAATCAGCTGGCGGCACAGAGATGCGCGTGCAGGGACCTCTTGCTCGGGACGATGGGACCGGTTCAATATTTGGCTAACGGGTGAAAGGTAGTCGCGTACGGCGTCCGTGATGGTTGTTGTAGGCAACATCGAGTACGGGCGTACGTGACGGGTTGTTCGGGTAACCCTGCAGGTGTAAATCGATTATAATCGCCGTCCCTCGCGGTCAGTGAGTACCAATTGTTCACTGTACCGTGACGTAGAAAGAACAGGCTAGTTACATGTTAAAATGTTGCTGATTGAAAGCTGGACATTGATTGTTAATGATATGCTGTAGCTTAGTGCTAACTAAAGTTCTTTTCAACTTTGGGCAAAGTACATGAGAGAAATGCGTTTCTTGTTTGATTGCGGCTCTCTCATGTGCCTTAGCGTAAGGTTCTCCACAACCTGCTGCTAAAACTTGAAAGTAAGGTTCTACTAATTAGGCGAGTCCTTGCAAATGATTTTTACCTCATGCAACCCATTACCCTCATGTAGAAGTTCCATGTTTAGGTGAGACGGGTCAGACTTGCTGAGCCTTCGTGCTCACTGCTTGTGTTTGAAGCTTTTGCAGGGTTCCATGAGGAAGGGACTCCCGAAGAGGAGACGGAACCCCAGGAGGGGAACTCCGTCGAGTGGGAGTCGTGCACGCCGCAGAGTTAGTGTGCGTGTGTGCTAGCAAGGACACGTTCGAGGGCTGAACGTGCACTTGATGCGTAGTCTACGCCCGCGAGTGTGGACTAAACTTATTTTGATGTAAGCATGTGCATAAACTTGTTTATGTAATAAAGCTTCTGCTTCCGCTTTGCACCTTTGACGTGTGTTATACGGTGCTGTGCAACGCAGCACCCCTCAGCGTGATCCTGGCTCGACAGGACCAGTGGGGTCGTGTCATAGCTACTCATAACAGAGGAGTTTTTCCTAATTTTTATTAAGTCCAGGGGCTAAAACTGATTTCTAAATGAATTTACATGATTTCCTGAAGTTCCAGGGGCTAGATCAGAAGTTTCCGGGGCTAGCTCTTATTTCCCGAGAACCCCAGGGGGTAGCACGTAAGAATTCCAGTCTTTACAACGCGGGGCTGACGTGGACGGTCCGATTTAAAACAGACGGCTGTGATTATAACGCCGAACCGGTACGCGGGGATTTAAAGTCTACCGTGCGATTTAAAATAGACGGCGCACAGGCGGCCACGTCGCTCTAACCGAGCGCGGGCGGCGCTGCCCGGCGGCGCACGGCGGCGGGAAGCGGCGATCTCGCCGGAGATTTTCGGATCTTCGAGAATTCTTCCTTGAACTGTGATTTTATGGCATAGATCGGTGGAGGGGAGGTCGGGGATCTCACCTCGGGGGTTTTCTTGAGCTCGGAGGTCCTGGAAAACGATCGGCGACGAGGTCCGAAGCGAAACCACGGCGAGGCTCGTCGGCGCCGTGTTTGAACCGCAAGTCACCGAGTTTTCTGCACCTGCAGGGTTCCCCGGAGGCGGTGGATCAAGACCAGCGAGTTAGATCGGAATTTCCGAGTGTAGATCGGCCAGAATTCACCGGAGAAGGCTCGGGTTCTCACCGGAGTAAAAACAGCAGATCGCGTGAGAAAAACGGGACGAGGCCGGGGTTTTTATAGACGATGGAAGGGCGGCGTTCGGTTGTGATCGAGTTTGCGTCGCCCACGAGCAAAATTCGGCTGGGATACGTAGAAATCCGGGTCGGTTTGGATTCGGTGTGAGAGAGAGTCCGGCCGATCGCGGGCGCGGGCGCGAGGTAGAAGAAGGGCTGGCGGGCCCCGCCTGTCAGTGGGAAGAAGAGGGCGCGCGCGGCTGCGGGCTGGCGCGGGTGCTGGGTGGGCCGGCTGGTGGGTTTCGGCCCACTGGGCGGTTTTTTTTTCTGTTTTCCTTTTTCTTTTTCTATTTCTTTTCTGTTTTGAGTTTAAATTGAATTCCAGTTTGAATTTAAATTGTTGCAAAACATGCAACACGTCCAAAAATTTTTAAATTCCCCTCTTAACATGATTTTCGGGTGTTACAGGGGGGAGGAATGTAAAGGCCTCAGTTTTTGACACATACTCAAAGTGTTCATCACCACATACACAACTCATTTGAAGAAAGTTGATGAACACATTTGAAGAGCAAGTAACCACCATCAACATGCTCACTAGAAGATAAACTCACAAAATGCAAAAGTGGCATCTCCCACATGCATCATATAGGGGCTGGACATTTGAAAAACTCCTACACCTTGCTAGGAATGTCCATGCCAAGTTTCACCCAAATTCAAAACCTTTTTGAGGTCCTTTTGGGTATGGCTAGAAGAGGGTGGTTTGAACTCAAATTCAAATTCAAACTGTTTTCATCCCATGAATTCAAAAGTGGGAGACATATTCTTACTGAGCACATTTTTTTTGAACTGACACACCATTTTCACTCCATTTGGAGTTGATCTTGACATGAGCTAAGTTTAGCAAATTCAAACTTCATTTGAATTTCAAACTGATTATGTGCTGAAAACTTAGTCAAACCAAACCCAATTTGAATTCTAACCAATTCAAATGGCTCAAGGGTAGATAATTCAAATCACCAGGGGCAGTGTAGGGTTTACTGTTTACAACAGTAATATGGAGTTAAGTTCAGAGGTTAAAAAGGGAGTGGGACCCACATGTCAGCCACTAGAGAGAATTCAGCCGACTGAAGACTGCACTCGGGTTCTTGCGCCGGACCGAGCAGCCGCCACGGCGAAGGCACGATTGGGACAGCAGCTGCTTGCCGCCCCGACCCGCTGAACCGCCTCGTGCCTTGCTTATCCCCGTGGCCGCCCTAATTGGAGGGAGAACAGCTCACTCTCTGCTTCCTCGCGCAAGAAACGCCGCCTCACTGCCGATTGCTTGGAACTGATCGGAAAGCCACGATCACAGCCTCTCCACTCCCTCCAAAGCTACGACAAGGTACTAGGGACTTTCCTTCTCCTTCCCCGTTGCTAGAAATCGGCTGAACTTGGGTGATCTTGGCTATACCGAGAGTTCTGTTCAGTGACCTAAATCCGCCGTACTTTGGGCTCCCGTGGACAGCCCAACCGGGAGGTTGTCACGCCCGAACTAAGGCGTCTCTGGACGCGTTAGGGACCGGTGCTTCTCACCCCCAAGCCACAGCCCGAGGGCTTGATCGCCGGTGGTGAATTTCCAGTTTTCCCTTTTCTCGGTACAGACCGACCTTCGGGTGCGGTTCTGTCAAATTCACGCTCTAGGGAGGGTTAGAGAGTCTCAGTCCGTTCCTACACAGACTAGACCTTCCCGGCGTATTTTGAAGCTTGCCGACGGTGGATTCTGCGGGAAGCATCGGGCGCACGGTGGGAGCGTACTTCGGACCTTCCCCGAGCTGCTTCGAGCCCATGCCGAGGTTCCTGAGGGACCACTGATGCTTTCCGGACGTTTGCTCGGTTGGTTCAGGTGCTAGGGAGGTCGGCCGACACGGCCGAAGTTCTTCCGAAGCTGCCGCTCGTCGCCGACCGTGTGCCAGCCATTTTCATGACGAACTGAGCCCAGAACCGTGTACCCCGAGTGGACTTAGGCAGGGGCGGCCAGGATCATGAAGTTTGGAGCACCACAGAGGCTGCCAGCGAGCTCTCCGGCGAGGCGTCGCGGTGGCCGAACGGGGGCGTCGGGAGGTAGAAGAAGCCGGGTGGCCCACATGTCAGCGGCTCGGATTTTAAATCTGGGATCAGTCTGCGGCTCGGATCGGGTGTGCTGGCGCGCAAAAATTCCATGGACCCCGGTGTGCCATCGCTCCAGCGCCCAACACGTGTCCCCGTGGACCCATCGGCAGATTTTAACTTTTTCCCGATTTTCAGATTTCATTCAGACGTCAAATCCTCATAACTTTGGTTAGGAAACTCCAAATCAAGTGAACCAAAATTTGTTGGATTCAGCTCTCTGAGTACTTTCTAGCAAATCAAGTTTCACTTCATGAAAATCCTTAACTGAAGAATCCTTTGGAGGAAAATTCTGAAATTTTGCTGGGATGTTCACC
This sequence comes from Neostapfia colusana, assembly GCA_030760725.1. Lineage (NCBI taxonomy): Eukaryota > Viridiplantae > Streptophyta > Magnoliopsida > Poales > Poaceae > Neostapfia > Neostapfia colusana. Next base: position 27,746,998 of record JASWHV010000005.1, on the reverse strand, counting down.
AAAATATCCCTGAGCTACCATAAAAATTTCAGATCCATTTGAGCTCATTCGATCCACCTAATGGTGTGATCAATAAAACTGTTCCAGAGAAAATAGAAAATGTCCAGAAACATTTTCAGAATTTCTCTGAAAATGTTTAGCTCATATCTTTAGCTAGGAGTCTTCAAATTAAGTGAGACCAACTCCATTAGAACCCTCTGAAAATCTAGTTTTCAGAAAGTCATGGCTTACTCCATGAAAATTCCTAGAAAACCCTAAGAGTTCCAATTAAGGTCAGGTACATAATTATTTGTGGAGGGCTCAAATGAGCTTTGCTGCAACTAACAATTGGCCAAGTCTCTGTTTAGGTTGTACCCAAACCACAGTAAAAATTTCACAGTTATTGGGTCTGTCTAGTAAGACTTATAAACTTCACAAGTTTAAATTCAATTCAAATGCATTTAAATTAATACATGTACTTGTTACCTCATGTAGTCGCTAAGGTTGAGGAGGAGCCTGAAGTCTTAGACATCGTCACTCCGGAAGAGCAGCTAGCCTACGACCAAGAGCAGCAAGGCAAGCTCCAGTTTGCATTAACCTCTTTACAAACTTTTATTGTTTTGAGAACTTACTTTGAGCACCATTAATTCTTGCATTAGAGTCTTGTTTGGAAACCCATATTCACAGCCAAGAAAACCATGGGTTGGGATTAGGATTGAAAACCCCGTTTAGCTACTGCAATGCTAAGATAGTGTAGGATTCGGTACAAGTCGAGTAGTTGGAACTACCCGCGAGAATAGGCTAGAGGCACATCGCTCGGGTAGAGATAACAAATAAAACACATGGCAAGAAAATGAGACCGCGCGGAGAGTAAGGGCAGCAGGACTTTGGGGCCTGTGTGCTATAGCTCCGCTTGTGTTGATTGAGTACTGAGCCATGTGCGGGCCTGTTGAACAAGCTAGAACAGTACCGAAGACCTACCGGCTATATGGCAACCGGGAAACCGATGTAACTCGGGTAGCTGGGTATTGAGGCATTGCCTGTCGTTCAGAGGGTAGGTTGAGTGCTCGAGGTGTAAATCGGCTGGTGGCACTGAGATGCGTGTGCAGAGACCTCTTGCTCGGGACGATAGGACCGGTTCAATATTTGGCTGACGGGCGAAAGGTGGTTGCGTACAACGTCCGTGATGGTTGCTGTAGGACAAATCGAGTACCGGCGTACATGACGGGTTATTCGGGTAACCCTGCAGGTGTAAATCGATTATAATCGCCGTCCCTCGTGGTCAGTGAGTACCACTTGTTCACTGTACCATGACGTAGAAAGAACAGGCTAGTTACATGTTAAAATGTTGCTGATTGAAAGATGGACTTTGATTGTTAATGATTTGCTGTAGTTTAGAGCTAATTAAAGTTCGTTTCAACTTTGGGCAAAGTACATGAGAGATATGCGTTTCTTGTTTGATTGCGGCTCTCTCATGTGCCTTAGCGTAAGGTTCTCCACAACCTGCTGCTAAAACATGAAAGTAAGGTTCCACTAATTAGGCGAGTCCTTGCAATTGATTTTACCTCATGTACCTATCACCCCTCATGTAGAAGTTTCATGTTTAGGAGAGACGGGTCAGTCTTGCTGAGCCTTCGTGCTCACTGCTTGTGTTTGAAGCTTTTGCAGGATTCTATGAGGAAGGGACTCCCGAGGAGGAGACGGAACCCCAGGAGGAGAACCCCGTCGAGTGGGAGTCGTGCGCGCCGCCGTGTTAGTGCGCGTGTGTGCTAGCAAAGACACGTTCACAGGATGAACGTGAACTTGATGCGTAGTCTACGCCCGTGAGTGTAGACTGAACCTATTTTGTTGTAAAAATGTTCATAAACCCGTTTATGTAATAAATCTTTGCTTCCGCTTTGTACCTTTGATGTGTGTTATTCGGTGCTGTGCAACGCAGCACCCCTCAGCCTGATCCTGGCTCAACAAGACCGTGGGGTCGTGTTAGCATTGGTATCAGAGTTCGCTTGAGGTTTAACGCACTAAAAAGGTCAGCTTTTTCAAAAATCCAGTGAGGAACGAGTTAGTAGCCCATATAAGGATGTTATTAGTGTATAGAAAGTGGCATACTAACCTATTTGCTTATGTCAGAAAATCGTGCATGTCGGGACGCTTTATATCTTGCGGGGTGCACCTAAGCGCTGTCCACTAGTGCGCACAAGCTGAAGGGTGGAGCCCCACGGGTCGCAGGTAACCCGACCCGCTTTGATATCCTCTACGACTCTTCATGTCGTTTGGGGTATTCGAGCAACGTCTGTCCCTGGCGTGCATGGTGCAATTTGGGAGCCCCCGTCACGTGGTCAGTAACATGAACACGTAGCTCAAGGCGTGTTTGGCTTGAGAACATCCAGGCGAGTGATGACGGCCGGGTGTACGAACTATATGGATACCGGGCTCGGTGTGCAGCCAAGTCTGACGATTGTGTGAGTTATCTGCAGGTAGTCTAACCACGAAACGGTAGACGTGTAGCATCAGTGTGCGAGAGACGTTTAGTGCCACTGAACTAACGCAGCCGGCTAAGTCCGGTGTAGATTTTTCTTTGTGAGGACGTAGTACCGACATGCTCTGGTGACGCATCGATGTCACACACCACTAAATGAACAACTTTACTGTAAAACTTGAAAGTTTTAATCCGGAGCACTAAAACTTTGATGTAAATCCTTCCCTTAATCAGGATATTCAAAGTTAGAAAGTTTTCAACTTATAGTATACTATAGACAAAGTCCCCTGTTTTCAGCTAAATTAAGGCTGATGTTAATCAGAGGTTAGAGGTTGAGTCATTTTGAGGGTGGGGTCATATGATACATTTCTGGAAAGTTTTGGAAGAGCTTTACAATTTTTCTGTTGAGGTCCATAGGTGTTTTGTAAAAGTACCAAAAACTTGTAAATGGAAAACTTGAGCTATGAATAAAGTTGAGTTTAATTCCAAGAACAGGGACTTGCTAAAACTTTTTGTTTAATCATACAAGTGTTAGCATGTGCAATATGACTTTAAATTCAGTTTGAACTAAAAGGCTCACTCCAAAGATAGGAGGGCCATTTTCAAAAAGGACAATTCAAACTGTTGTTCAAGAAGTGGTATTTGCAATGACCCACTCAAAAATCAGAGGACATATTTGAACTCCTCAGGTCCAATCCAAATAATGAGGGAGCCAAATTTTGAGGAAATTTAGAGGTGCTTTGATATGAGTATCAAAGGGGCCTATGAATTGCTTTGAAATTTGAATTTAAATTTGAACTGAAGAACACAATGTCAAAATTTCAATCAGCTTTTGAACCTGAGCTCTTCAGAATTTAAATTTGCATTGTGCCAAATTTGAGAGATATTTGTATGAAGGTTGGAGGGATAAGAAGAAGGGTGGTCCCACTGGTCAGTGAGCTACTGAAGGCTTAAACCCGAAGCAACTCTCTGTTTTCGCTCGAAGCGCCGGACGCAGCGCGCGCGCCACCGAGGCAGCGTGGCCGCCAGCTCCCGAGCAGCTTCAGAGGCGGTTTCCCTCGCCTTTATCGGCCTCCCACCTTGAGTGTACACCTCACAGCACCGAGACCACGTCCGAGCCACGCCTCTTCCAAGCCACAGCGCCGTTCCCGGGAGTTTTGCCGCCGCCGCGTCCACACGCTCGGGTTCCCGTTGCCAACCGTCTCCCCGAGCCGTGACACCCGGAAAAGCTCGGAAGCGGCGTTGCCCACGCTCCCTGAAGCCGTCAAAGCAAGTTCCGAGGGTGCAGCGGGCTGCAATCGCCTTGGCGCGCCGGTTCTTCCCCGGCGGACCAACCTCGGCGGTTTCACTTCAAACCAAGTCTCTCCGGGGTTTCACGCCCAACAAAGCCATGAATAAGGTTGGTTACCACCTCCCCTTGCTGTCCACCAAGTTCGGGATCATTTCATAGGACCACCTAGCTGGAATTTGAGTTTTACTCACGGCGGGTTCTTCGGGTCGCCGGCTCCAGACCGGGAAATTCTCCCCCGAGGTGTGAAGGCTCCCGGTTGTGTTCTGGGGTCATGATATTTATCCTCCTACGGACCTCCTCGACCAAACAGAGCACGATTCCATCAACCCTGGCCGAAGAAAGCCCACTTTTTCTCTGTCGCCGCAAAAACCACCTCGGGCGCACGGTGACGGCATAGCTAGCGGCCTCTCCAAGCAAAATTGGGCACACGTCGATGAGCTACACCTTCCACTGATGCTGTAGTGCTAATCCTTCGTGTTTTTGGCGAGCTAGAACGGCGGCGCTACGTCACCGAAGCTCGGTTAAGCCGCCACACCGTCGCGAGCTCGGTTAGGGCCGACGTCGGTGTGGGGAAACCCTCTGCCCGTGTTCAGCGCATGAAATTAGGGTCTGACGGCAAGTTTGAGCATGAAAGGTGAACGGAAGACCGGGTTCCGAAGTTTCCCAGCGAGCTCCGGCGGTCGACACATGGCCTAGTGGCCCGCAGTCAGAGTTTGAAAAATTCTTGGTTTAATTTGAATTCCAAATTCAGTTCAAACTTTAGAACCTCATAACTTTTGCTAGGAAGCTCCAAAATTAGTGATTCAAATTGAGTTGGATTAAGGAGGTAAAACTCTATCCAAATATGCCACCCAATTTGTACGAAAATCAATAGAAAATTCTGGAAAAGCTTTAAAACCTTTCAGCAAAAGAATTTTAGAGGGAATTTGGTTCATCCAAAAATCCTCAAATTTTGCCAGAATATTCTTTAGGATGATGGGGAACACCTGTAAATGCTTCACCACATTTGGAGTTGATTTAGTTATGGTAATTCTGGTTTCAAGTTTCTGTATTGAAATGAATACAGAAACATTTTCAGAGAATTTCTAAAACTTGGAAATTCAGTTCTGGACATCCCTTAGCTCCAAAAATCCTAGGTAAATTCATGCATGCTTCCTGAGCTATGTATTAAAATGTAGTTCTCTTGAATTTGCATGAAAGTGCAAATTTATTCAGAATTAATTCCTTTTTACCTAAATGCTTAGAGAATTGTTATGGATGATCTACTTAGTGAAATATTCTGAATTTTGGTCCAGAGGACCTTCTTGTGACAAGGAACTCACATGAAAATTTTCAGCTCCATTGGAGCTTTGGATCACTACTATCCTGTTCAACCTATTTAGATGAGTAGCATACAAGTGATGAAATGTAATTATCACTTGATCAGGTTACTTCACCCAAACCAAACCACTAGCCCCAGTGTCATTTTAAATTCTTAAACAGAGTTCCAGTTTTAAACTTGTATTTAGCACTTGTTAGCAAAGGTTTTATAATTAAACATGTATACATATTCATAACGTGTAGTGATTAAACGTGGAAAGTGAAGAAGGAGAATTTGAGCTTGGAACAAGGAGCAAGAAGGCAGGGATTGAACTTCAAGTCATCAGGAACTAACTTGATACATCTCTGACTTTAGTCACCTGCAAAACCAAGGCAAGCCCTGGTTTGCATTTAAGTTGTTTTCTAAAGTTTTTACTATGTTCACTACTATGGGTCAAAGTTGTATGTGCATTAGGTCAAGGATGTTTTATACTCCACTTGCATGACCAAAAAGAACCCTGGGATCAAGGGTAGAATGGTTTCATCACTGTAGAATAAGGCCGTGCTAAATAGGCTAGGACATCCGGTAGAAGACGAGTAGTTGGAATCTACTCGCGAGTTATAGTTCAGGGTTTTATAAGTGTGGTTGGAAGAGAGAGGCAAACTAAAGTTTACATTTCTAAACATGAGACCGGGCAGAGGAGTTAGGCAGCGACAATACGAGGTATTGGTCGAGTAGCTCTGCCGGTGTCGGTTGAAGACCGATGCGTGTGCCGCGTCCAGGAGCAAGTATTGAGTTGTGTGCCAGATGCTTACTGATATATGAAAACAAGGAAACCGATGTACCAGGTTCTCTGGGTTGTAGAGGCATACCACATCATCTCGTTAGACCTATGAGCCCAAGACGGCGTGACTGGTTCTACAGTCTAGTGTCCTTAGAAATGTTGCCACATACGACGCAATGAAGGACGCCAGATTTGGGTCTTCAGAGGCGGGCGTATGTGTCGAGTTATCCGGGTAGTGTTTGATTCGAATGACCGTCCATTGCGGTTATTGATTACCGCTTGCTCCCTGTGTTGTGACGTAGTAATCAACTTGTGTGGAAACAGTTTGCAAAAGTATAATTGCTGCTATGATTATATTAAGTTGCATGAAAACCCTGTTTGAAGTAGAGATAGAGCAAACTAAATTTATTTTCCACTATGGGACAAGTAACATTGGAATGAAGCGTTTATTATTTGATTGTGGAGTTCCAATGTTGCTGGGCGCAAGGTCACTACTAATATGGCTAAAATCTGAAAGTAAAGGATGAACTCATAGGCGAGTCTTTTCACAAATGACATGTTTAAGTCTTAAGTTACCCTCATGTAGAGTTGCATGCTGTAGGAGAGACGGATAAGTCTTTCTGAGCCTTTGCGCTCACTTTTGCTATATAAGTGGTTTTGCAGGTAAACCTGGACGCTATAAAGAAGGTTGTCCGGTGAGACTCGGGAACTTCCAAGTCATGTATCACACGGAGGACCTAGCTGCTGCCATGTCTTCATGTTTCTAGCGAAAGGAGTCCACGGGCTGGACCTCTTTTCGAGTGCTTCTTAGATATTCGACATGAGCTGTTATAGACTTCCGCTGTAGCTAATTTATGTAAAGTATTTACAAAGAACAATTGTAAGCTTCCGCCTTTGATTTATGTAATACAGTTTTCCTTATATGTGTGCTGTTGGGTGCCGCATAACACGACACCACCCAATGCGATTCCCGGGCGAGGTGCCCCATCCCCGTGACTGAGCGGGACGTCGGGGGCCCTCTCAGCGTGGTATCAGAGCCGCATTGGTGATAGCGCACAGAATAAGGATCGTATTACGAAAAAAACTTAGAATACGGTGAGGGAACGGTATTAGGCCCACATAAGGACTATAGTAGTATAGTTACTTAAAGTGGAATTGCTAACTTACTTGTTATAATTCTGAAATTTGATTATGTAACGACGCACCTACGCTCAGGTAAACATGGTAAGGAACTCCACCGAAAGCGGTTCAATTTCGGTTAGTTCCCCTGATGAGGAATGTGGTTCAGGGATAGGTCTCACAGCTTGGTGTGAGACGTTAATATGGAACTCTTGGACTCTTCATGTTCCTGAGTTCATATGGAACGCTGATCCCTAGCGTGCATTAGGCAAGTAAGTGGAGACCCCATCGTGTGGTCAGTAACACGATAGTGTGTTCTTCTGGAAGTAGCCTAGGAGGACATACGCAGCGCTTGCCATCGGCGTGCCCTGCAGGGCAGTAGGTGGTATCCGTTGGGTTGATAACATTCCCAACCGTGATGACCAGTTCTTGATATACTCAGGTTCCCCGTCGTGTGGTGTTGAAACACGATCACATACCTTGAGACGTGGCTTAACTCAAGGACGGCCGTGCGGCAATGATATGGGCGTTTGTATTTACTTTCAAATATGGAACTGCCTGAAATGAAATAACCTTTGAGTGCACCACTATTGAGTGTTCTTCTGCAGGTACTAACCACGTACGTATCCCGTGTAGTACACGTGTGCGAGAGACCATCTTAGTGCCACTGATAATACGTATATGCCGGTATAATCCGGTTTAGGATTTTCTTTGGTGAGGCTACGTAGTACCGACATGCTTCTTACGGTGCATCGACACCGTACTACACTTAATAACCCCTTCCCTAAGAGGAAATGATTCATGAACTAACTTTCAACTAAAAATGGAAGTTTGAAACAAATATTAGTTACTGAACTCTTATTTTGAGTTAAGATTCAAATGAGAGCATGACTAGGCGTCAAAGTTTTCAAAAAACAGAGTGCTCTGTTTCGGGCAGAAATTCTTGCTGGACTTCAACAGAGCATAACTCTTAGTAGCTTGACCCAATTAAGGTGTATGATACAGTTATGGAAATATTTTCAAGTGCTCTACAACTTCCTTGTAGGCCTCCAGAGCAGAATCACAAGTTAAGTTCTTGAAAAGTCCAGTCGAAGGCAAACTGTTCAGAATCTGGACAGTAGCAAAAACCCTCTCTGGACCTTTCTGTTTTTAAGCCATAACTTCCTGTAGAAAAATCCTTAAGGATCCTATGAGTACTCGTTGGAAAGATACTGAAGTTTACTAAAACTTTGGTATTGAACTCAAGTCAAGAATCTGTGGTTAACTTTTGTAAAATTTGGAGTTTGTATGAACTGGTCAGGGTAGTTCCGCTGATTAGTTTAGCGTACTTAAGATTTGTTTAAACATGAATGTGGTTATGCTTTCATAAAGTTCATGACATGTTCATGTTTTACTTATCTTTACTTACTACTGAAATAGAATTTTGATTTACTCAAAATTTTGTTTCGTGCAGTATGGTACGCGCACACTCTCAAATGGAGACTGGAGGTTCAAGTCGAGGTGGGAATGACTCGACTTTATCACAAGAGCCATCACCAACCGGATTGGCTGAAATTATGGCAAAGATGAATGAAACTCTCCAAACTCTAGTTCAGCAAGGCGTAAACAGAGAAGCGCAACATCACATGCTGTAAAAGCCCAAGAAAAGGGACTTGCAAAAACTTTTCTTCACCTCACAACACCACAGTTTTTATTGTGGACACCTTAGGAAATGTTGTGAAGAGCAAGTAACCTCCATCAAAAGAATGATTAGAGGGGAAAGCCTTCACTTTCACAAAGTAGGGTTTCTACACATGAACATGAGAGGTTGAGCTCACCCCTAGAATTTAAAAAGTCTTGGGAAGGTTCAGTCCAAAGCTCATGCAAATTCAACACTTTTTGAGGCATTTTTGGGTTATTTCAAAAAGAGGCCAATTTGAATGTAAATTCAAATTGCAGCAACTTTCATCACCCAAATTCAAAAGTTAGCTCCATATCTATACTCAGCACATTTTTCTGAGTAAACCCACCAATTTTCATCTCCATTGGAGCTCATCTTGTCAAGAGCTAAATTTGCAAGAATTCAAAACTGAATTTGAATTTCAGTTTAAATATGAAGCAAATTTAACCAAACAAAGTTTGAATTTGAGAACTCAAATTCAAACCAATACTTGGAGGCTAAGTCTCTCATTAAATGGAGAGTAGCTGAGATATTTGCAGCAGAATTTGGAAAAAGAGATTAGGGGGAGAGGGGGGCCCACAAGTCAGTGGGAGGACTGTTCTCCAAACCGAGTGTGGCCTGTTCTCCCGACGCCGGTCGAACACAGGCCGCCAGCTCCTGCTCCCCGCCCGAGAGGGAGGGACACTGCACGAGCCAGCGCGCCGTGGAGGACCGACTGCAGCGGCGGTAACACGCGCGGCCACGTGAAGATCATCACTGCTCCCGTGCCTCGCGCTGACCGACACGACTGCCACCGATCGACTTCCCATGAGGATTCGGCCGAGCTCTCGCGTGCAGCACCCCCCCCCTAGCTAAAAACCACACCAGCTACTCGCCCTCTACCTCCTCCGGCCGAAGACAATCGAGTTTAGCTGCCCGGAGAATATCGGCGGTGACCGAGAAGAACAGCCGGCACGGGCTCACCGTGGGCAGCTCGAACCCAAGGCTTTCCTGGCCGAGATAGGCCACTCGGAGACGCGCCGGATAGTCACGCTGCTACTAGCCAAGCCACAGCCCGGACGGTGGACCGTCGAGCGTCAATTTGTCGTTTTTCTCCCGGCACATCCACTCGGACATCCGGGTAAGAATCCATCGAATTCATCCTTAATCTTCGTTCTTAGGCCACCAAATCATGCACACAGGACCTAGACTGGCTAGCGGTCAATTTCCCTTCGCAACCCTAGCTAGAAAACTGACACAGTGCGGGGTATTTCATGTCGTTCCACGCTCAAACGCGCGGCAGGAGTCGGGCGCACGGTGAGAACTCCTCTGGAGGTGTTTCCATGTGCTGGCCTTTACTTGCCGGGTTTCCCTAGCACCCACTGGTGCTCTAGAACGGATGGGCTGAGTCGTTGGCAGGCTAGGACCACCGGGCGACGATGCCGATCATTCCCCGAGGCCGCCGCACGCTGCCGGCACCGTTCCGATCCTCTAGCGCCTAAACCGAGCCCACAAACATGTTTCCCGACCCCATAAACCCCCAGGCGGCGAGCCTCCGGCCGGGAGACGGCCGGAGACACTCAGCCGGTGAGGCGCCGCCTCGGTCCGGCGAGGTTAGCGCGCGCGCGGGAAGGAGGGCTCGGAGGAAGAAGGGTGGGGCAGGCCCACCAGTCAGTGAGGGCAAGTTTAAAACGGGATCGAATATGGCCAGGATTCTGTGTGGCTGTGCACAGGAAAACCCAGTAACCCTGTGTGTTCTCGCTTCTCACTTGCTGCGATTTAAAGAGTGGGCCCAGGTTATTTTCCAATAGTAAAACAATTCCAGTTTCCACTCAAACTTTAGAAATCCATAACCTTTGCTAGGAAGCTCCAAATTTAGTGATTCAAATTGGGTTGGATTCATCTTTCCTAGCTCTGTTCAAATATACAACCCAATTTGTATGAAAACTAATAATTAATTCTGGAAAATTCTTTAAAGCTTTTCAGCAAAAGAATTTTAGAGGGAGTTTGGTTCATCCAAAAATCCCCTAATTTTGCCATAATGTTCTTTAGGACATTATTAAACCCCTGTAAAAGTTTCAGACCATTTGGAGTTGATTTGGTCAGAGAAATGCGAATTGGAAGGTGCTGTGTTCATTTGAATACAGAAACATTTTCAGAGAATTTCCAAAACTTGGAAATTCAGTTGTGGGCAAATCTTAACTCCAAAAATGTTAGGAAAAATTCATGCAAACTCTATGAGCTATAATTGAAATTGTAGTTCATTAAGTTGGGCATGAACAGGGGTATTACCTCAGAATAAATTCTTCTTTGCTGATTTGCCAAGAGAATTATTATGAGCAAACCACTCCATGAAAAGTGCTAATGTTTGGTCCAGAGAGTTTTCTTGTGACAAGGAACTCACACAAAAATTCTCAGCTCCATTGGAGCTCTAGATCACCCCTGTCCTGTTTAACCACTTAAGGGATTAATATGGAAAAGGGGGAAAACCACTTAGCATTTAACCATGTGATTAAGTCTAAGCCAAACCACCAACACCAGTTTATCTTTAAATTCTTAAACAGAGTTCCAGGTGTTAGAGGCTGGTTATTAGAACTAATAGTAGAAGTTTTACCCTAAACTCACATGTGCATCTAAATTAACATGTAGTGTTTCATTAACGTGTAGCCATTGAAGAAGAAACCCCGGAAGTGCCGGACTTCCTTCTTTCGGACGAGGAACTAACTACTGACCAGCAGCAACAAGGCAAGCCCCAGTTTGCATTAACCTTTTTATAATTTTTTCCTTTGTTTACACGTGTCATATGAAGTATGTATGTGCATTAGGTATAGGATGAATGAAACCCCACTTGCATAACCAAAGGTTCCTTAAAGAGTGAGGGTAGTGTCTAAGACCTCGAGTAGATAGGCTATGCTTAAAGATTCATAGGGCTTCGGTACAAGTCGAGTAGTTGGGATCTACTCGCGAGATAGGCTTGGGACGCATGGGTTCGGTTGAGTGATGTGAGATCACATTAGTAATGAAAATGAGACTGGGCAGGGGCTAGGGCGCAGCAAGAGGGAGTCTTGTGTGCGCAGCCCTGTCCGTGTCGATTGAGGACCGAGCCGTGTGCGTCCCATGCTGATCAAGTTTGAACGTACCGAAGGCATATCGGATATATGGGCCCCGATAAACCGATGTAGTCTAAACCTCTGGGTGTCGAGGCATAACGCACCGATTTATAGGTGTAGGCTGAGGGCAGCAAGGTGGAAATCTGCCAACGGGCATAGAGAGATGCTCCGTGTGGGGAACCTCCTGCTCGTTTCGGTGCGACCGGTTCGACGTTTAGGCTGTTGGGTGAAAGGTTGTCCCGTACGACATCGAGTGAGCGTTCTGTGCAGCTCCACGGGTGGGCGTACGTGACGTGCTCTTTGGGTTTCCCTGCAGGTGTATATCGAGTCGATTCGCCGTCCCTCGCGGTGAAGAGTACCACTTGGTCACTGAGTCGTGACGTAGATTAATGGATGAAACATGTTGATTCAATATTGCTGGTTGATATATTTGTATTGCTACATGTGTGCCACCAAATACTGGTTACTAAATTTCAGATTTCATGAACTGTTAACTGGTTGCTAAAAGATGAACTAAGGATGAACTTGTAGGCGTGTCCTTTTGCTGAAATGTTACTATCCTATGTCCATTGTACCCCTCATGTAGAGTTTCATGCTTAGGTGAGTAGGTTATGCCTTGCTGAGCCTTCGTGCTCACGGTTGCTGCTTAAGTGTTTTTCAGGTGAGGAGCCACCCACGGACTCGGAGTACGAGTCCACCGGCGAGGGTTACCCTCTTTCGGGGACCACGGCTGAGTGGGAGTCGTACACGCCGCACTGAGCTGAGGAGTGCAGCTAGTGTGGGTTGCCCTAGGACTGGGCAACCAACTTTTGCTACATAGGCGGGCGTGAGTTGTGTAGTGTAGACTTCCGCTGTGTAATATAAACAATAGTTGTAACTGAAGTTGTACCTGTTTGTACAGTTTCAGTTGTTTTTCCCATGTAATATAATATGTTCTTATGACGTGTGCTGTCGGGTATCGCATCGCGTGGCACCACCCTCTGCGATCCTGGATGAGTGGATTCGGGTCCGCCACAGCCTGGTATCAGAGCTGCATTGGGGATAGCACAGTACTTAAGAAGTACATTATGGGAAAACTTAGGTTACGGTGAGGAATCGGACAGCTGCCCAACTAAGGACTATATTAGTATAGTTACTTAAAGTGGCAAATACTAACCTATGTGTTATAATTCTGAATTTTAATTATGTAACGACGCACCTACGCTCTGGTAAGTATGGTAAGGAACGCCACCGAAAGCGGTTCCATTTCGGTTAGCTCCCCTGACGAGGAACGTGGTTCAGGGATGGAGTCTCACAGCTTGGTGTGAGATGTCAATATGAAACTCTTGAACTCTTCATGTTCCTGAGTTCATATGCAACGCTGATCCCTAGCGTGCATGAGGCAAGTAAGTGGAGGCCCCATCACGTGGTCAGTAACGCGAGAGTGTGTTCGTCTGGAAATAGCCCAGGAGGACATAGGCAGCGCATGCCATCGGCATGCCCTGCAGGGCAGTAGGTGGTATCTGTTGGGTTGATAACATTCCCAACCGTGACGACCCGTTCATGACATACTCGGGTTCCCCGTCGTGTGGTGTTGAAACACGATCACGTGCCTTGAGACGTGACTTAGCTCAAGGACGGCCGTATGACAATGATACGGGCGTTTGTATTTACTTTCAAATATGGAACTGCCTGGAATGAACAACCTTTGAGTGTACCATTATTGTGTGGTTTTCTGCAGGTACTAACCATGTATGTATCCATGTAGTAAACGTGTGCAAGAGACCGTTTAGTGCCACACTTGAGACGTATATGCCGGTATGATCCGGTTAGGATTTTCTTTTGTGAGGAACGTAGTACCGAGATATTGTAGACATATGCATGAAAATAATGGTAACAAGGAATTAAAATCTATAGGTTCAACATTTAGGACCCTGGTTAGGTATAAGAATGGGATAGTGGTAAGTGTAGTTCCAAAAAGACTGAAAATCAGAGTGCTCTGTTTTGGACAGCAAGTTTGCTGAACTTCCACAGGGCATAACTCACAGGTGTTTTAGCCCAGAGAGGTGTGCTATATATTTCTGGAAATTTATTTAAGTACTCTACAACTTTGTTGTAGACTCCCAGAGCTGAAACACACCTTAAGCTGGCTTAAATTCCAAAGGAATGTAAACTGTCCAGAACCCGGACAGAGTAAAACATTCTCTGAGCTGTTCTGTTTTTCAAACATAACTCCCAGGTGAAAAATCAAAAATTAGTATATAATACATCCTTAGAAAGAGCAAAAGATGTGTGATATCTTTGCAATTCAAAGTTTCTGAAATTTCAGCACAGATTTCAGTGGAAACCAGGGTTGAAAACAGCCACTTCCAAGGGAGGTGCTGTTAAAATTCTCCCAGAAATTCTGTTGACTTTGAATTAGCATAACTTTTTAACCAAAGCTGATCTGAGGGCAGATGAGTACTCGTTGTAAAGATACTGAAGTTAACTTTAACTTTGGTATTCAACTTGAGTCATGAAAATGCTCAGAACCAGATCAAAACTTGGAATAGGTAGAAACTGGTCATTCTGACAGAAGAATGACAGTTGAACTCTTTGGAGAGGGTGTTGTACCCTACGGGTGGATATGTGATGACAACGCGATAGTAATGTCTCGTAGTGACCAAACCTAGTTATGGTGAGCTTCCAAAGAGGAGGTTCATAAAGTTGGATTAAACTAGCTTGTGTTTGGTATGGTAATGGGGTAGCTTGTGCAAAGTTATTACATTATCTACTTACGAGATATATCGCATGTTTTTGTTGTCATAATATTTTTACGCCCATTTTAATTGGACTGCATGCAAATGTTGCGGGACTGATATTATTGTCGTATGGTTGCAGATGGTTCGCACTAGGACCACGCACGAGGTAGGTGGCTCTAGCCAAGGGGGAGGCGATGACTCCCAGCCACCGGCCTACGACAGCACCCCGCAGCAGCAGCCACCACCGCCGCCTACGCTTACTCTAGCGGATGTGCTAGCGGCATTGGTGGGAGGTCATGAGGAGCAGACCGACCTGCTCCGCACGATCGTGCAGAATACATCCCAGGCGGGGGGACGTCAAGATAGAGGGCCTCGGGAGCCCCGTGATGTGTCGTACTCGGATTTCATGAGTACGCACCCTCCAGTGTTCACCGAAGCTGAGGAACCACTGGAGGCGGACAACTGGCTGCGGACCATCGAGTCCAAGTTCGGGCTGCTCCAATGTACGGAGCGGCAGAAGACCCTGTTCGCAGCACAGCAGCTCCACGGTGCCGCTGGTGCATGGTGGGCGAATTATGTCGCCTCACGTCCGGCTGGCCATGCCGTGGAATGGCAAGAGTTCCGGGAGGCGTTCCGCGCCTACCACATTCCTCACGGAATCATGAAGAGGAAGTTCCAAGAATTCTTGGAGCTGAAGCAGGGCGGGAGGAGTGCCCATGACTACTCCCGTGCCTTCAACCATCTGGGGCAATATGCGTCAGACTACATCTCCACCGAGGAGAAAAAGCGGGAACACTACTATCGGGGGTTACACCCCGAAATGAAGACCCATCTCGTTCAGTGGAATCGCAGCACATTCAACGACTTAGTCAATGCCGCGATCATGCAAGAGGACGCTCAGCGGGAGTTGGCAGCTGAGCAGAGGAAGCGAAGCACTCCACCTAGCAGCGGTGGTGGCGCGCCCCAGAAGTACCGTATGGTGTATCGGACACCATCCGGGCAGCAGTGGCATCCACCGGCGCGACCTCAACGGTTTGGGGGACGTCCGTTCCATTCACCCTCGTTCCGTCCGCCAATGCCACCACCAAGACAGCAACAGCAACAGCAGCAGCAGACGGTACCCCGGGCGTTTCCACCGCCACAACGCGGTCCGGGATTCCGTCCACCGATCAGCGGGGGACCGCCCCGTTTCACCTGCTTCACGTGTGGCCAGGCGGGCCACTTCGCGAAGGACTGTCCCCAGGGGAAGCAGAGCAGCGGGCAAGCCCAGCTCCAGGGCGGTGCTCGAGGCCGACCTCCGGTGAAGAAGGTTGGTCAGCGGACTGGAGGCGTCCACAACCTCGACAATGAGGACGCCCCAGAGGGAGACAACGTGCTGGCGGGTACGTTTACTCTCAACAATCAAGCCATCGTCATATTATTTGATTCTGGTGCAACCCACAGATTTATAAGTGCATCCTATGTGGCTAAACATCAATTGCAAGTCTTCCCAACCGACTGCACTTATATGATCTGCTCACCGGGAGGGAAGATTTCAGCTAATATGATGATTCCAAAGGCACCTCTGTGCTTAGGTGGGAAACTATATCCCACCACCTTGATAATCCTTATGGGACAAAAGATTGATGCAATCTTAGGGATGTCATGGCTACAATACCATGGCGCTGTCCTAGAGACTCGGACACGGACGGTTCACTTAAATTCTCCATTCCACCGTCCGCATTCCATGGTGTTAGACACGCCAGTCTGGGAAGTTTTAGCGATTAATAACGCTAAAGCTCCCAAATTAGAGGACATCCCCGTAGTCCGGGAGTATCCTGATGTGTTCCCGGATGATCTTCCGGTCATGCCACCTGAGCGGGATGTCGAGTTCAAGATTGAACTTGCACCCGGGACTACGCCCATATCACGGAGACCATACAAAATGGCTCCCAATGAGCTGGCTGAACTGAAAGAACAGCTCAATGATCTGTTGAGCAAGGGTTTCATTAGGCCGAGTTCCTCGCCTTGGGGATGCTCGGCGCTGTTTGTAAAGAAGAAGGATGAAACCCTGAGGCTGTGTGTGGACTACCGGCCGCTCAACGCCGTCACCATCAAGAATAAGTACCCACTGCCCCGTATTGACATCTTGTTTGATCAACTTGTGGGGGCAAGTGTATTCTCAAAGATGGACCTTCGCTCTAGATATCACCCGATCAAGATCCGGGCGGAGGATATCCCGAAGACGGCGTTCTCAACGAGATACGGCCTATATGAATATCTCGTCATGTCCTTTGGTCTCACCAATGCTCCAGCCCATTTCATGTATCTCATGAACTCGGTGTTCATGCCGGAGCTGGACAAGTTCGTGGTAGTGTTCATCGACGATATCTTGGTTTACTCCAAGACAGAAGCCGAACATGCCGAACACTTGCGGATCGTTCTTCAACGATTGCGAGACCACAAGCTTTACGCCAAGTTCAGCAAATGCGAATTTTGGATCAGCCAAGTGCCATTCTTGGGACATATCATCTCAGCTGAAGGCATTGCGGTTGACCCAAGTAAAATAGAGCAAGTGTTGAAATGGAAAGCTCCCACTTCAGTTCATGAAGTCAGAAGCTTCCTCGGGTTAGCGGGATACTACCGGAGATTCATTTCAAGCTTCTCCAAGCTCGCTAAGCCGATGACAAAGTTGCTGAAGAAAGGGAAGAAATATGTTTGGAACATGGCGTGTGAAGGAGCGTTCCGAACATTGGTGAAGCATCTCACAACAGCCCCGGTGTTAGCTCAGCCGGATACAACAAAGCCCTTCGACGTGTATTGTGACGCGTCCAGTATTGGGCTCGGCTGCGTGTTGATGCAGGAAGGACGTGTGGTCGCTTATGGCTCACGCCAACTTCGGAACCATGAGCAGCATTATCCAACTCATGACCTTGAGCTTGCTGCAGTGGTTTTGGCGCTGAAAATGTGGAGGCACTATCTCCTGGGGAATTTGGTGCATCTCTACACCGACCACAAGAGCTTGAAATACATTTTCACCCAGAAGGAGCTGAACATGAGGCAACGGAGGTGGTTAGAATTAATCAAGGACTATGAAATTGAGATTCACTACCACCCCGGCAAGGCGAATGTGGTTGCCGACGCGCTGAGTCGGAAATCACATGTCCATCACCTCACCATTACACCGGTGGAGGAGGAAGAGCCAAGTTTATACTTGGTTCCTTATGGATCGCTGTACAACTTTGCCCTCATCCCTACTATTAGGGAGGATATCATTGCAGCTCAGAAGACGAATAAAGGCATGGCACATCTCCGGAGACGGATAGACAATGGAGAGATCAAGTGTTTCCGGAAGGATGATGAGGGGACGCTGTGGTTTAATGACCGCATAGTCGTACCCCGGGATATGGAGTTGAGAAAGAAGATCCTCGATGAAGCTCACTTGTCCAAGTACTCCATTCATCCGGGCAGCAACAAAATGTACCAAGATTTGAAAAAGAAATTTTGGTGGACACGGATGAAGCGTGAGATAGCTAAGTACGTATCCGAGTGTGATACGTGTAGACGAGTGATGGCTGATCATATGAGGAAATCAGGGCTGCTGCAACCCCTGAAAATTCCAGCATGGAAATGGGAAGATGTGAGCATGGATTTCATTGTGGGATCACCCTTAACAGCCAACAAGCATGATTCCATATGGGTGATCATTGACCGACTGACCAAGTCAGCTCACTTCATTCCCATGCATACACATTTTCATGCCAACCGATATGCGGAGTTATACATTGCCAGGATTCTATGCCTGCATGGTGTACCCAAGACCATAGTCTCAGACCGAGGTGCATTGTTTGTATCTCGCTTTTGGGAGCAGTTGCACGCTGCTTTGGGTACTAAACTGATTAGGAGCTCCGCCTACCACCCTCAGACAGATGGCCAGACAGAGAGGGTGAATCAAGTTCTGGAGGACATGTTGAGAGCATGTGCCATCCACCATGGTAGGAACTGAGATAATCACCTACCATTGGCGAAATTCTCATACAACAACGGCTATCAGGCGAGTATCAAGATGGCACCCTACGAAGCTCTCTACGGTCGCAAGTGCCGCACCCCATTAAATTGGTGCGAGTCCGGTGAAAGGGTCACATTCGGGGTTGATGTGGTGAACGACGCCGACGAGCGCGTTCGGACAATTCAAGCCAATTTAAAAGCCGCTCAATCCCGGCAGAAGAGCTACGCTGATAAGAGGCATAGGCCGTTGCACTTTGACGTTGGGGAACACGTGTACCTACGCGTGTCTCCGATGAAGGGCGTGCACCAGTTCGGTGTGAAGGGGAAGCTCGCTCCCCGTTTTATTGGACCCTACAGTATCGCCGAGAAGTGTGGACCAGCGGCGTATCGATTGGAGTTACCGGCATCCCTTGCTGGTGTCCATGATGTTTTCCATGTTTCGCAACTGCGAAAATGTTTGAAGCATACAGCTGCTGTTCCTACCGAAGACATCAGCAAGCTGAAACCGGATTTAACTTATGATGAGTATCCGGTGGCCATTCTTGATGAAAGAGCCAGGACCACACGCAGAAGAACGCTGTGGTTCTACAAAATACTCTGGAGCAACCACACCGCCGAAGAAGCGACGTGGGAGAGCAAGGAGTTCCTTCGCTCAAGCTACCCGGAGTTCATGGATTCTCAACACGGGTAAGTCCCTATTACATCACCATCTCTTCTTTTATAATCTCGGGATGAGATTCTTTTAAGGGGGGAGGGATGTAAAAGCCCAAGAAAAGGGACTTGCAAAAATTTTCTTCACCTCACAACACCACAGTTTTTATTGTGGACACCTTAGGAAATGTTGTGAAGAGCAAGTAACCTCCATCAAAAGAATGATTAGAGGGGAAAGCCTTCACTTTCACAAAGTAGGGTTTCTACACATGAACATGAGAGGTTGAGCTCACCCCTAGAATTTAAAAAGTCTTGGGAAGGTTCAGTCCAAAGCTCATGCAAATTCAACACTTTTTGAGGCACTTTTGGGTTATTTCAAAAAGAGGCCAATTTGAATGTAAATTCAAATTGCAGCAACTTTCATCACCCAAATTCAAAAGTTAGCTCCATATCTATACTCAGCACATTTTTCTGAGTAAACCCACCAATTTTCATCTCCATTGGAGCTCATCTTGTCAAGAGCTAAATTTGCAAGAATTCAAAACTGAATTTGAATTTCAGTTTAAATATGAAGCAAATTTAACCAAACAAAGTTTGAATTTGAGAACTCAAATTCAAACCAATACTTGGAGGCTAAGTCTCTCATTAAATGGAGAGTAGCTGAGATATTTGCAGCAGAATTTGGAAAAAGAGATTAGGGGGAGAGGGGGGCCCACAAGTCAGTGGGAGGACTGTTCTCCAAACCGAGCGTGGCCTGTTCTCCCCGACGCCGGTCGAACACAGGCCGCCAGCTCCTGCTCCCGTGCCCGAGAGGGAGGGACACCGCACGAGCCAGCGCGCCGTGGAGGACCGACTGCAGCAGCGGTAACACGCGCGGCCACGTGAAGATCATCACTGCTCCCGTGCCTCGCGCTGACCGAACCGACTGCCGCCGATCGACTTCCCGTGAGGATTCGGCCGAGCTCTCTCGTGCAGCACCCCCCCCCCCTAGCCAAAAACCACACCAGCTACTCGCCCTCTACCTCCTCCGGCCGAAGACAATCGAGTTTAGCTGCCCAGAACCTAGCCCGGAGACTATCGGCGGTGACCGAGAAGAACAGCCGGCACGGGCTCACCGTGGGCAGCTCGAACCCGAGGCTTTCCTGGCCGAGCTAGGCCACTCGGAGACGCACCGGATAGTCACGCTGCTACTAGCCAAGCCACAGCCCCGACGGTGGATCATCGAGCGTCAATTTGACGTTTTTCTCCCAGCACATCCACTCGGACCTCCGGGTAAGAATCCATCAAATTCATCCTTAATCTTCGTTCTTAGGCCACCAAATCGTGCACACAGGACTTAGACTGGCTAGCGGTCAATTTCTCTTCGCAACCCTAGCTAGAAAACTGACACAGTGCAGGGTATTTCATGTCGTTCCACGCTCAAACGCGCGGCAGGAGTCGGGCGCACGGTGAGAACTCCTCTGGAGGTGTTGCCATGCGCTGGCCTTTACTTGCCGGGTTTCCCTAGCACCCACTGGTGCTCTAGAACGGATGGGCTGAGTCGTTGGCAGGCTAGGACCACCGGGCGACGATGCCGATCATTCCCCGAGGCCGCCGCACGCTGCCGGCACCGTTCCGATTCTCTAGCGCCTAAACCGAGCCCACAAACATGTTTCCCGACCCCATAAACTCCCAGGCGGCGAGCCTCCGGCCGGGAGACGTCCGGAGACACTCAGCCGGTGAGGCGGCGCCTCGGTCCGGCGAGGTTAGCGCGCGCGGGAAGGAGGGCTCGGAGGAAGAAGAAGGGTGGGACAGGCCCACCAGTCAGTGAGGGCGAGTTTAAAACGGGATCGAATATGGCCAGGATTCCGTGTGGCTGTGCACAGGAAAACCCAGTAACCCTGTGTGTTCTCGCTTCTCACTGGCTGCGATTTAAAGAGTGGGCCCAGGTTATTTTCCAATAGTAAAACAATTCCAGTTTCCACTCAATCTTTAGAAATCCATAACCTTTGCTAGGAAGCTCCAAATTTAGTGATTCAAATTGGGTTGGATTCATCTTGCCTAGCTCTGTTCAAATATACAACCCAATTTGTATGAAAACTATTAATTAATTCTAGAAAATTCTTTAAAGCTTTTCAGCAAAAGAATTTTAGAGGGAGTTTGGTTCATCCAAAAATCCCCAAATTTTGCCATAATGTTCTTTAGGACATTAGTAAACCCTGTAAAAGTTTCAGACCATTTGGAGTTGATTTGGTCAGAGAAATGCGAATTGGAAGGTGCTGAGTTCATTTGAATACAGAAACATTTTCAGAGAATTTCCAAAACTTGGAAATTCAGTTCTGGGCAAATCCTAACTCCAAAAATGTTAGGAAAAATTCATGCAAACTCTATGAGCTATAATTGAAATTGTAGTTCATTAAGTTGGTCATGAACAGGGGTATTACCTCAGAATAAATTCTTCTTTGCTGATTTGCCAAGAGAATTATTATGAGCAAACCACTCCATGAAAAGTGCTAATGTTTGGTCCAGAGAGTTTTCTTGTGACAAGGAACTCACAAAAAAATTCTCAGCTCCATTGGAGCTCTAGATCAGCCCTGTCCTGTTTAACCACTTAAGGGATTAATATGAAAAAGGGGGAAAACCACTTAGCATTTAACCATGTGATTAAGTCTAAGCCAAACCACCAACACCAGTTTATCTTTAAATTCTTAAACAGAGTTCCAGGTGTCTAAGACATCGAGTAGATAGGCTATGCTTAAAGATTCACAGGGCTTCGGTACAAGTCGAGTAGTTGGGATCTACTCGCGAGATAGGCTTGGGAGGCATGGGTTCGGTTGAGTGATGTGAGATCACATTAGTAATGAAAATGAGACTGGGCAGGGGCTAGGGCGCAGCAAGAGGGAGTCTTGTGTGCGCAGCCCTGTCCGTGTCGATTGAGGACCGAGCCGTGTGTGGCCCACACTGATCAAGTTTGAACGTACCGAAGGCATATCAGATATATGGGCCCCGATAAACCGATGTAGTCTAAACCTCCGGGCGTCGAGGCATAACGCACCGATTTATAGGTGTAGGCTAAGGGCAGCAAGGTGGAAATCTGCCAACGGGCATAGAGAGATGCTCCGTGTGGGGAACCTCCTGCTCGTTTCGGTGCGACCGGTTCGACGTTTGGGCTGTTGGGTGAAAGGTTGTCCCGTACGACATCGAGTGAGCGTGCTGTGCAGCTCCACGGGTGGGCGTACGTGACGTGCTCTTTGGGTTTCCCTGCAGGTGTATATCGAGTCGATTCGCCGTCCCTCGTGGTGAAGAGTACCACTTGGTCACTGAGTCATGACGTAGATTAATGGATGAAACATGTTGATTCAATATTGCTGGTTGATATAATTGTATTGCTACATGTGTGCCACCAAATACTGCTTACTAAATTTCAGATTTCATGAACTGTTAACTGGTTGCTAAAAGATGAACTAAGGATGAACTTGTAGGCGTGTCCTTTTGCTGAAATGTTACTATCCTATGTCCATTGTACCCCTCATGTAGAGTTTCATGCTTAGGTGAGTCGGTTAAGCCTTGCTGAGCCTTCGTGCTCACGGTTGCTGCTTAAGTGTTTTTCAGGTGAGGAGCCACCCACGGACTCGGAGTACGAGTCCACCGGCGAGGGTTACCCTCCGTCAGGGACCACGGCTGAGTGGGAGCCGTACACGCCGCGCTGAGCTGAGGAGTGCAGCTAGTGTGGGTTGCCCTAGGGCTGGGCAACCAACTTTTGCTACATAGGCGGGCGTGAGTTGTATAGTGTAGACTTCCGCTGTGTAATATAAACAATAGTTGTAACTGAAGTTGTACCTGTTTGTACAGTTTCAGTTGTTTTTCCCATGTAATATAATATGTTCTTATGACGTGTGCTGTCGGGTGTCGCATCGCGCGGCACCACCCTCTGCGATCCTGGATGAGCGGATTCCAGTCCGCCACACATGCCAACCCCGAGCACTTATCTAGATTTCTTGGCGACACAACCGCTGGTATTCTCTGAGGCGGCTGACCATTGTGAAGCAAATCAGTGGTTACGTGTCATTGAGTCCAAGTTTGGGTTGATCCAATGTGATAAATTCTCGAAGACTCTATATGCCGATCAGCAGCTTCACGGCTTTGCTGGAGAATGGTGGGCAGAATACCTTGCTGTCCAACAAGCAGGGCATCGTGTCACATGGGCGGAGTTCCAGGATGCATTTTGTGCTCGTTTCATTCCGGTGGGCATAATGCAAACAAGTCATGAAGAATTCTGGAATCTAAAGCAAGGGGAAATGAGTGTTATCGAGTATGTGAAGGAATTCAATCGCTTAGCTCAATATGTCCCTGATTATGTGAAGTCACCAGCCATGAAGGGTTATCATTTTTATCGAGGGCTGACTGCTAGGCTGCGTTGTGAGTTGGATCAAGTTAGCCAAGAGAACTTTGATGAGTTTGTTAGCTGTGCTATCACTCAGGAATATTATTCCAATCTCTACCTTAAAGAAAAGAGGGAGAGCGACCCATCACAGGATGAATGCAATCATCTACCTCAGAAGTATCGGTGGGTAATCCGTTCTCCTTCCGATCGAGAGGTTTCACAAAAAGTGCAGTCATTCCTGGATTATGACGACTCGTATACTGCACAGGGGTCTTATTCACTTCCACCACAGCAGCAACTTTTTTCTCATGCACCTCAGATCAACAAAGTGCACCAGAATATTTTTGGCCTCAAGAGGTTGAAGATGATCAAGGTGATTTCTCCGCTGAACCAAGTGCTGTCCCACTTTATGTTGACAACGAGCTCAACGTCAATGAAGCAACTGAACCGGGCAGCAACATTGTGTCTGCGGGTCCAGTTCCAAAGAGGGATCTTGGACAGCAAAGAAAAGCTATGTCCAAGGTGGGAACGGTTATTTTTGTGTCAGTCGATGATCTTCCAAAGGGAGGACCTGTTCTTGCCGGCAGGTTCACCTTAAATGACAAATCGGTTGTCATTTTATTCGACTCTGATGCAACACATAACTTCATTAGCAGGGCGACGGTGATCCGGGATCAGATATCCACAACTGTCACAAAAGGTTCTTACCTTATTCATTCGCCAGGTGGAGACATATCAACTAATGAAGTTGTTTCTTGAGCACCACTTTGTTTGGGTGGAAAAATCTATCCTACCACCCTCATTATTCTCGAAGACCAAGGAATCAATGCCATATTGGGAATATCATGGTTGACCTTCCATAAGGCTGTTCTGGACATCGAGAACAGGAGTGTTCACGTGGACTCTCCACTTCACGGGCGTCAAACATTGTATCTCGGCAAAGCGGTTTCCAAAGACCCGGAAGTATGTAATGCCGAGGCTTGCAAGTTAGAATACATTCCGGTAGTCCGTGAATATCCGGACGTGTTTCCCGAAGACCTTCCAGGCTTACCACCTGAGCACGAGGTGGAATTCAAAGTAGAGTTGATACCCGGAACCACGCCGATCTCTCGGAGACAATACAAAATGGCTCCGAGTGAGTTAGCAGAATTGAAGGAGCAGCTCAAAGATATGATGGACAAGGGGTTTATTCGTCCAAGTTCATCACCATGGGGTTGCTCAGCTTTATTTGTGAAGAAGAATGATGAGACGCTGAGGCTATGCATCGATTATCGCCCTTTAAATGCTGTAACAATAAAGAACAAGTATCCACTACCAAGAATTGATATTCTTTTTGATCAGCTAGTGGGTGCTAAAGTCTTCTCCAAGATGGACTTAAGGTCGGGATATCATCAAATCAAGATTCGAGCGGAAGATATCCCGAAAACAGCATTCTCGACAAGATATGGACTCTATGAGTATCTTGTCATGTCATTTGGGTTGACCAATGCTCCGGCTCATTTTATGTACCTTATGAACTCGGTATTCATGCCGGAGCTAGATCAGTTCATCGTGGTATTCATCGACGACATCTTGGTCTATTCCATATCTGAAGAGGAACAGGCTAAACATTTGCATATTGTGCTCCAACGACTAAGAGATCACAAACTCTATGCAAAGTTTAGTAAATGTGAATTCTGGATCAACCAAGTGCCGTTTCTTGGACATATTATTTCAGCGGAAGGCATTTCTGTTGATCCAAGCAAGATTGAACAAGTGCTGCAATGGAAGTCTCCAACATCAGTCCATGAAGTTCGTAGCTTCTTAGGTTTGGCGGGGTATTATCGGAGGTTCATCCCGAGCTTCTCAAAAATCTCCAAACCTATGACGGAGCTACTGAAGAAGGGCATCAAATATGATTGGAGCAAGCCATGTGAGGAAGCTTTTCAAGCGTTGGTGAAACACCTCACAACAGCCCCGGTTCTAGCTCAACCGGATACAACCAAGCCCTTTGATGTTTATTGTGATGCATCTGGCATCGGACTTGGTTGTGTACTCATGCAAGGAGGACGTGTGGTCGCTTATGGATCACGGCAGTAACGGAATCACGAGCTACATTATCCAACTCATGATATCGAGCTTGCTGCCGTGGTGTTAGCTTTGAAGATGTGGAGACATTACCTATTGGGAAATCTGGTTCATCTCTACACCGACCACAAAAGCTTGAAGTACATATTCACTCAGAAAGAGTTGAATATGCGGCAACGGCGATGGTTGGAGCTGATCAAGGACTATGAGATTGAAATTCATTATCATCCGGGCAAGGCAAATGTGGTTGCCGATGCACTCAGCCAGAAGTCTCATATTCATAACCTGACCATTACGATGATAGAAGAGGAAGAACCAAGTCTCTACTTGGTTCCATATGGAGCTTTACATAATCTGGCTCTCATACCCACAATTCAAGAGGAGATCATGAAAGCTCAAAAGCGAGGCAAGGGCATGGCTCATATCAAAAGGAGGTTGAAGAACAGGGAGATAAAATGTTTCCGGTTAGATGACGAAGACACCCTATGATTCAAGGACCGGATAGTCGTACCCCGTGATATGAGGCTGCGGAAGAAAATTTTGGATGAGGCTCACTTATCCAAATTTTCTATTCACCCGGGCGGCAACAAAATGTACCAAGACCTCCGGAAGAAGTTTTGGTGGACACATATGAAACGTGAAGTTGCAAAATACGTTTAAGAATGTGATACGTGTCGAAGAGTTAAGGCCGGCCATTTGAAGAAGTCGGGCCTGTTGCAACCGCTACAAATACCGGCATGGAAGTGGGAAGACTTGAGTATGGATTCAATCGTTGGGTTGACGATGACCTCCCACCACCATGATTTGATTAGGGAAATCGTTGATCGATTAACCAAATCGGCACGTTTCATTCCGGTGCATAGCAGATACACCGCCAAGCAGTATGCGGAGTATACATAGCACGGATCTTGTGTCTACATGGAGTTCCCCGAACGATCATCTCAGATCGAGGCGCGTTGTTTGTTGCTCGTTTCTGGGAGCAGCTACACGCATCCTTGGGAACCAAATTGATTCGAAGCCCCGCGTATCACCCTCAAACCATTGGGAAAACTGAGAGGGTGAATCAAGTCTTGGAAGATATGCTAAGAGCATGTGCCATCCACCACGGTAAGAGCTGGGATGATCATTTACCGCTGGCGGAGTTCTCGTATAACAATGGTTATCAAGCGAGCATAAAAATGGCACCTTATGAAGCTCTCTATGGCCGGAAGTGCCGCACACCCTTGAACTGATGTGAATCCGGCGAGAGAGTGATTTACGGGATTGATCTCGTAAATGAAGCTGAAGAGTGGGTAAGGCTTATTCAAGCAAATCTCAAAGCCGCTCAGTCCAGACAAAAGAGCTATGACGATAGAAGACGTCATCCTCTGGAATTTCAAATTGGGGACCACGTATATCTCCGCGTAGCTCCTATGAAGGGCATTCACCAATTCGGAGTGAAAGGAAAATTAGCTCCGCGTTTTATCGGCCCCTTCGCCGTCATTGAAAGATGTGGACCCGTGGCATACCGTTTGGAGCTACCGGCAGCTTTAGCCGGAGTTCATAACGTCTTCCACATATCTCAGTTGCGGAAGTGTTTGAAAGTTCTAACGGAGAGTCTCACGGGAACCATAGCAGATTCGAAGCCGGACCTCACATATGTTGAGCATCCAACCCGGATAATTGATGAAAAGACTTGCGAGACCAGAAACCGTACGCTGCGATTTTTCAAGGTGCTATGGGAAAATCACACGTCCGATGAAGCTACATCAGAAAGTGAGGAGTATTTGCAACGCAATCATCCGGAGTTATTAGAGGCTTATGTTTGATAGTCATCCTCCCCGCATTGTCCTTAATCCTGAATCTCGGGACGAGATTCTTTTTAAGGGGGAAATTGTAAAAGTACCAAAAACTTGTAAATGGAAAACTTGAGCTATGAATAAAGTTGAGTTTAATTCGAAGAAATGGAACTTGCTAAAACTTTTTGTTTAATCATACAAGTGTTGGCATGTGCAATATCACTTTCAATTCAGTTTGAACTAAAAGGCTCACTCCAAAGATAGGAGGGCCATTTTCAAAAAGGACAATTCAAACTGTTGTTCAAGAAGTGGTATTTGCAATGACCCACTCAAAAATCAGAGGACATATTTGAACTCCTCAGGTCCAAATAATGAGGGGGCCAAATTTTGAGGAAATTTAGAGGTGCTTTGATATGAGTATCAAAGGGGCCTATGAATTGCTTTGAAATTTGAATTTAAATTTGAACTGAAGAACACAATGTCAAATTTTCAAACAGCTTTTGAACCTGAGCTCTTCAGAATTTTGACACGACCCCACGGTCTTGTCGAGCCAGGATCACGCTGAGGGGTGCTGCGTTGCACAGCACCGAATAACAAACATCAAAGGTACAAAGTGGAAGCAAAACTATTATTACATAAAGTGGTTTATGAACATTTTTACATCAAAATAGGTCCAGTCCACACTCGCGGGAGTAGACTATGCATCAAGTTCACGTTCAGCCCGTGAACGTATCCTTGCTAGCACACATGCACACTAACACGGCGGCGTGCACGACTCCCACTCAACTGTGTTCCCCCCCTGGGGTTCCGTCTCCTCCTCGGGAGTCCTTTCCTCATAGAACCCTGGAAAAGCTTCAAACAAAAGTAGTGAGCACGAAGGCTCAGAAAGACTGACCCGTCTCACCTAACATGGAACTTCTACATGAGGGATGATGGGTACATGAGATAAAAACAAGTTGCAAAGGACTCGCCTTATTAGTGACCTTACTTTCAAGTTTTAGCAGCAGGTGGTAGAGAACCTTACGCTAAGGCACATGAGAGAGCCGCAATCAAACAAAAAACTCATTTCTCTCATGTACTTTGCCCAATGTTGAAAGGAACGTTAATTAGCTCTAAACTCCAGCAAATCATTAACAATCAAGTCCATCTTTCAATCAGCAACATATTAAAATGTAACTAGCCTGTTCTTTCTACGTCACGGTACAGTGAACAAGTGGTACTCACTGACCGCGAGGGACGGCGATTATAATCGATTTACACCTGCAGGGTTACCCGAATAACCCGTCACATACGCCCGTACTCGATGTTTCCTACAGCAACCATCACGGACGCCGTATGCAACCACCTTTCACCCGTTAGCCAAATGTTGAACCGGTCCAATCATCCCGAGCAAGAGGTCTCTGCACGCGCATCTCAGTGCCTCCAGCCGATTTACACCTCGAGCTCTCAACCTACCCTCTGAACGACCAGCTATGCCTCAACACCCAGCTACCCAAGTTACATCGGTTTCCCGGTTCCCATATAGCCGGTAGGTCTTTGGTACTGTTCTACCTTGTTCAACAGGCCCGCACACGGCTCGGTCCTCAATCGACACAAGCGGAGCTACAGCACACAGGCCCCAAAGTCCTGCTGCCCTTACTCTCCGCTCGGTCTCATCTTTCTTGCCATGTGTATCATGTGCTATCTCTACCCAAGTCAAGTGCCTCTAGCCTATGCTCGCGAGTAGTTCCGACTACTCGACTTGTACCGAATCCTGCCCTAACTTACCTTTGCAGCAGCTAACAGAGTTTTGCAATCCTGGACCCAACCTATGGTTTTCTTGGCTATGCAATTGGGTTTCCAAACAAGACTCTAATGCAAGGAATAATGGTACTCAAGTAAGTGCTCAAAACAATAAAAACTTGTAAAGAGGGTTAATGCAAACCGGAGCTTGCCTTGCTGCACTTGGTCGTAGGCTAGCTGCTCCTCCGGAGTAACGAAGTCTAGGACTTTGGGTTCCTCCTCGACCTTAGCGACTACATGATATAAGAAGTACATGTATTAATAAAATGCAATTGAATCGAGTTATAAACTTGTGAATCTTCTAAGTCTAACTAGATAGACCAAAGACTGTGAAACTTTCCCCTTGCTGGGTTACTACCTAAACAGAGACTTGGTCATGTTTTAGTTGCAGCAAAGCTCATTTGAGCCCTCCACAATTAATTATGCCCTTGACCTTAATTGGAACTCTTAGTGTGCTCTAGGGATTTTCATGGAACAAGCCATGACTTTCTGAAAACTAGATTTTCAGAGGGTCCTAATGGAGTTGGTCTCACTTAATTTGGAGGTTCCTAGCTAAAGATATGAGCTAAACAATTTCATAGAAAATTCTGAAAATGTTTCTGAATATTTTCTATTTTCTCTGGAACAGTTTCATTAATCCCACCATTAGGTGGATCAAATTAGCTCAAATGGACCTGATATTTTTACGGTAGTTCAGGGATATTTTGGAGAACATCCCAGAACAGTTTAAACTTTGAGGAATTAATTATGGAGAATTAAGGATTTTCGTGCAGTGAAACTTGATTTTCTGGAAAGCGCTCAAAGAGATGAATCCAACAAAATTAGGTTCACTCGATTTGGAGTTTCCTAGCCCAAGTTATGAGGATTTGAAGTTTGAATGGAATCTGAAAATCGGGGGAAAAGTTTAAACCTGCCGGCGGGCCACGGGGATACGTGTTGGGTGCTGAGGCGTCGGCACACCGGGGTCTACGGGGTTTTTGCGTGCCAGCACACTAGATCTGAGCAGCAGCCTGATACGGATTTGAATTTATCTGCCGCTGACGGCTGGGGTCCACCCCCTTCATCAACCTCCCGCCGCCCGCGCTCTGCCGCCGGGGTACCTCGCCGGAGAGCTCGCCGGCAGCCTCTGTGGAGCTCCAAGCTTTATGATTCCGGCCGCTCCTGCCTATTTTCACTCGGGGAACACGATTCTGGGCTCAGCTCGTCATGAAAATGGCCGGCACATGGTCGGCGACGGGCAGCAGCCTCGGGAGAACTTCGGCCGTGTTGCCCGTCCTCCCTAGCACCTCACCCGATCGAGCTAAGGGTCGTCGAGCATCAGTGGACCATAGGAAAGGTCGACATGAGCTCCACGGAGCTCGGGAAGGGCTGTGTTGGGCTGTCACCGTGCGACCTAGGCCGGAAATCGGGATTTCTACTAAAACTTGAAGAACAGCGGCTTCCCTCCATGGTTCTTCGTGGTTCCTGCTTCTATGGACTCGTACAGGCAACTAGAAGTGATCCTCTCCACGAGAGGATGAGTGATGCCGTGTGTCTTACGAATTTCTCTGATCGGTGCAGACTCCACTTTTGCACACCGTCGCCCAAACGTGAAATTCCGGCCTGAGCAGTGTTTGTCACGCCGCCGGAGCTTGGGGCAATGAAAGACTGGCTGAATACGAACCTCTTTGCTGTTCACAGCTCGGTGAATGGTGGGCTGTGGTGGCCGGAAGGATCATTCCCGCAGTGGCGGCTCGAGCTGAACCGGCAGAGGATAGATCGCCGCGGTGGAGCTCGGGGAGGACTGCGCAGGGTCTGGAACCGGCGCGAGGGTGTCGAAGATGGCTTGGCGCACCCGGTGCTGGTCTCAGATCACTGGGAGGATCACTGGATCGGCCGGGCGATGAGGAACTGAAAGTTCACTCGGGCGGCGAGGAGTTTCAGTCTGTTGGGGGAGAGTGCGTCGGGGTAGGGATGGGGAGCACCGGCGACTGCTCGGACGCCTAGATAAGGGCCCCGGAAGTCGGTTCAGCGGCCGTGGTGGCAAGCAGGTGGTGGCGCGGCGTCCTCCCCTCGGTGGCGCTCTCTGGAATTTCTTTCGGTTAGATCTTCTCAGTGGTGGCAAGCAGGTGGTGACCCGAGCACTGAAAGTCCACTCGGTTAGATCTTCTCAGTGGCTGACATGTGGGTCCCAATTTCTTTTAACCTCTGAAATTAACTCCAAATCACTGTTGTAAAGAGTAAGCCCTAAACTGCCCATTGTGATTTGAATCATTCACCTCTGAGCCATTTGAATTGGTTAGAATTCAAATTGGGTTTGGTTTGAATAAATTTTAGCACATGTTCAGTTTTGAAATTCAAATAAAGTTTGAATTTGTTCCACTTAGCTCATGTCAAGCTCAACTCCAAATGGAGTGAAAATTGGTGTGTGAGCTCACAAAAATGTGCTGAGTAAGAATATGCCTCCCACTTTTGAATTCATGGGATAAAAACAGTTTGAATTTGAATGTAGTTTCAAACTGCCCTCTTTCTAGCTATACCCGAAATGACCTTAAAAGGTTTTGAATTTGGGTGAAACTTGGCTTGGACATTCCTAGCAATGTGTAGAATTTTTTTTATATGTCCAGCCCCTATATTACATGTGGGACATAACACTTTTGCAATATGTGAGTTTGTTCTCTAACGAGCATGTTGATGGTGGTTACTTGCTCTTCAAATGTGTTCATCAACTTGCTTCAAATGAGGTGTGTGTGTGTGTGGTGATGAACACTTCAAGCATGTGTCAAAAACTGAGGCCCTTACAAATTTAAATTTATATTGTGCCAAATTTGAGAGATATTTGTGGGAAGGTTGGAGGGATAAGAAGGAGGGTGGTCCCACTGGTCAGTGAGCCACTGAAGGCTTAAACCCGAAGCAACTCTCTGTTTTCACTCGAAGCGCCGGACGCAGCACGCGCGCCACCGAGGCAGCGTGGCCGCCAGCTCCCGAGCAGCTTCAGAGGTGGTTTGCCTCGCCCTTATCGGCCTCCCACCGAGAGTGTACACCTCACAGCACCGAGACCACGTCCGAGCCATGCCTCTTCCACGCCACACACCGTTTCCGTGAGTTTTGCCGCCACCGCGTCCACACGTTCGGGTTCCCGTCGCCAACCATCTCCCCGAGCCGTGACACCCGGACAAGCTCAGAAGCGGCGTCGCCCACGCTCCCTAAAGCTGTCAAAGCATGTTCCGAGGGTGCAGCGGGCTGCAATCGCCTCGGCGAGCCGGTTCTTCCCCGGCGGACCAACCTCGGCAGTTTCACTTCAATCCAAGTCTCTCCGGGGTTTCACACCCAACAAAGCCACGAATAAGGTTGGTTACCACCTCCCCTTGCTGTCCACCGAGTTCGGGATCATTTCATAGGACCACCTAGCCGGAATTTGAGTTTTACTCACGGCAGGTTCTTCGGGTCGCCGGCTCCAGACCGGGAAATTCTCCCCCGAGGTGTGAAGGCTCACAGTTGTGTTCTGGGGTCATGATCTTTAGCCTCCTACGGACCTCCTCGACCAAACAGAGCACGATTCCATCAACCCTAGCCGAAGAAAGCCCAGTTTTTCTCTGTCGCCGCAAAAACCACCTCCGGCGCACGGTGACGGCATAGCTAGCGGCCTCTCCAAGAAAAATTGGGCACATGTCGATGAGCTACACCTTCCACTGATGCTGTAGCGCTAATCCTTCGTGTTTTTGGTGAGCTAGAACTGCGGTGCTACGTCGCCGAAGCTCGGTTAAGCCGCCACGCCGTCGCGAGCTCGGTTAGGGCCGACGTCGGTGTGGGGAAACCCTCTCCCCGTGTTCAGCGCATGAAATTATGGGCTCACGGCAAGTTTGAGCATGAAAGGTGAACGGAAGACTGGGTTCCGAAGTTTCCCGGCGGGAGGAAGACGAAGGGAGGGGGGGTTGGCCCCACTCGTCAGCGGCTAGATTTAAGCGTGCGGGATTTTCTGTGATCTCGGATCTGTCTGTGAGAATGCAGGAAAAACTCTGCGGCCTGTGTGGCTCGTGTTCCAGCGGTCGACACATGGCCCTGTAGCCCGCACTCAGAGTTTGAACAATTCTTGGTTTAATTTGAATTCCAAATTCAGTTCAAACTTTAGAACCTCATAACTTTTGCTAGGAAGCTCCATAATTAGTGATTCAAATTGGGATGGATTCAGGAGGTAAAACTCTATCCAAATATGCCACTCAATTTGCATGAAAAGCAATAGAAAATTCTGGAAAATTCTGGAAAATTCTTTAAAACCTTTCAGCAAAAGAATTTTTGAGGGAGTTTAGTTCATCCAAAAATCCCCAAATTTCGCCAGAATATTCTTTAGGATGATAGGGAACTCCTGTAAAAGTTTCATCTCATTTGGAGTTGATTAGTTAGGGTAATTCTGGTTTCAAGTTTCTGTATTCAAATGAATACAGAAACATTTTCAGAGAATTTCCAAAACATGGAAATTCAGTTCTGGACATCCCTTTGGTCCAGAAATCCTAGGAAAATTCTTGCATGCTCCCTGAGCTATGTATGAAATTGTAGTTCACTTGAATTTGCATGAAAGTGCAAATTTATTCAGAATTAATTCCTTTTTGCCTAAATTCTTAGGGAATTGTTCTGGGTGATCTACTTAGTGAAATATTCCGAATTTTGGTCCAGAGGACCTTCTTGTGACAAGTACTCACATGAAAATTTTCAGCTCCATTGGAGCTCTGGATCACTACTATCCTGTTCAACCTATTTAGATGAGTAGCATACAAGTGATGAAATGTAATTATCACTTGATCAGGTTTCTTCACCCAAACCAAACCACTAGCCCCAGTGTCATTTTAAATTCTTAAACAGAGTTCCAGTTTTAAACTTGTCTTTAGCACTTGTTAGCAAAGGTTTTATAATTAAACATGTATACATATTCATAACGTGTAGTGATTAAACGTGGAAAGTGAAGAAGGAGAAGTTGAGCTTGGATCAAGGAGCAAGAAGGCAGGGATTGAACTTCAAGTCATCAGGAACTAACTTGATACATCTCTGAATTTAGTCACCTGCAAAAACAAGGTTTGCATTTAAGTTGTTTTCTAAAGTTTTTACTGTCTTCACTACTATGGGTCAAAGTTGTATGTGCATTAGGTCAAGGATGTTTTATACTCCACTTGCATGACCAAAAGGAACCCTGGGATCAAGGGTACAATGGTTTCATCGCTGTAGAATAAGGCTGTGCTAAATAGGCTAGGGCATCTGGTAGAAGACGAGTAGTTGGAATCTACTCGCGAGTTATAGTTCAGGGTTTTATAAGTGTGGTTGGAAGAGAGAGGCAAACTAAAGTTTACATTTCTAAACATGAGACCGGGCAGAGGGGTTAGGCAGCGACAAAACGAGGTCTTGGTCGAGTAGCTCTGCCTGTGTCTGTTAAGGACCGATGCGTGTGCCGCGTCCAGGAGCAAGTATTGAGTTGTGTACCGGATGCTTACTGATATATGGGAACCAGGAAACTGATGTACCAGGTTCACTGGGTTGTAGAGACATACCACATCGTCTCGTTAGACCTATGAGCCCGAGACGGCGCGACCGGTTCTACAGTCTAGTGTCCTGAGAAAGGTTTCCACATACGACGTAATGAAGGACGCCAGATTTGAGTCTTCAGAGGCGGGCGTATGTGTCGAGTTATCCGGGTAGTATTTGATTCGAATCACCGTCCATCGCGGTTATTGATTACCGCTTGCTCCCTGTGTTGTGACGTAGTAATCAACTTGTGTGGAAACAGTTTGCAAAAGTATAATTGCTGCTATGATTATATTATGTTGCATGAAAACCCTGTTTGAAGTAGAGATAGAGCAAACTAAATTTATTTTCCACCTTGGGACAAGTAACATTGGAATGAAGCGTTTCTTGTTTGATTGTGGAGTTCCAATGTTGCTGGGCGCAATGTCACTACTAATATGGCTAAAATCTGAAAGTAAAGGATGAACTCATAGGCGAGTCTTTTCCCAAATGACATGTTTAAGTCTTAAGTTACCCTCATGTAGAGTTGCATGCTGTAGGAGAGACGGTTAAGTCCTGCTGAGCCTTTGTGCTCACTCTTGCTATATAAGTGGTTTTGCAGGTAAACCTTGACGCTATAAAGAAGGTTGTCCGGTGAGACTCGGGAACTTCCGAGTCATGTATCACATGGAGGACCTAGCCGCTGCCATGTCTTCGTGTTGCTAGCGAAAGGAGTTCGCGGGCTGGACCTCTTTTCGAGTGCATCTTAGATATTCGACGTGAGCTGTTATAGACTTCCGCTGTAGCTACTTTATGTAAAGTATTTACAAAGAACAATTGTAAGCTTCCGGCTTTGATTTATGTAATACAGTTTTCCTTATATGTGTGCTGTAGGGTGCCGCATAACACGGCACCACCGAATGCGATTCCCGGGCGAGGTGCCCCGTCCCCGTTTCTGAGCGGGACGTCAGGGGCCCTCACATGATTCATCCCTTAACCAATCGAAAGATGCAGTAGAGTTGAAACTGTCCAGAAAACAGGGCAGAGCAAACACTCTCTGTAAACTCTCTGTAAATTGAGCATAACTTCCTGCATAAAAATCTAAAAATAGAAATGAGGTAGTTCTGGAAAGCTTATGAGATGGGTTACAACTTTGTAACAGAAAGTTTTGTCAAACTGGGAGTAGAATTAACTGGAATTCTTGGATCAAATCAGTACCTCAAGCAGGGAGGTGCTGTCCAAATTTCTCCAGAAATTCTGTTCACTTTGACATCGCATAACTTTTGAACCAGGACAGATCTTAGGCCAAGCAAATACTTTCTTGAAAGCTATTGAAGTTATCTTTAACTTTGATGTTGAGCTCCAGAATTGGTTTTGCTTTTAGCATGGTCTAAATCAGGTTGAAATGGAAACTTGTCAGGGCTGTCATATTGGACAGCAGATCAACAGTCAAATTTGTTTAAGTTTGAACTATGTTTCCAAGTTTTATGGGTTCAATGACATGTTCTATGTTATAACTCAATGGTTTACTGGTTAAATAAATATTTGACATTTCTCAAATAAGTTTTTTACAGATGACAGCGGATAGACAGTTGGAGAACGGGTGGGTGATGTCCCACTGTTCTCACCACAGCGGCTATAAGGAAGCATTGAGGCAAATGCTTCAATATTTCTGGTACAGCGAGATGCCGCAGTACCTCGCCAAGGAAGAAGGCGAGGAGGGGAACAAGACGTGGATGATCCATGTCGAGGTTCCTGCAGGACCTACGCCACCCGGTTGGGCGCCGTTCACCGTCACGGTGAGAGGTAGACAACCGGAGGGGATGTGGCAAGTGGCAGCCCGCGACACCTTGTCGCATTTCTACCAACTACACGAGAGGGCTATGGAGGGCACTCCATACATGCTCGTTCCGGTGGAGGGACGGGCTAATCACGTGTGGGAAGGGAGGTACAGGGAGGCAACCGATTCGGGTTGCCCAAGGTACAACCCCGCGGAGGCAAACCTCAGCCTCCAGCTGAGGGCAGGAAAGGCCGTGATGGACAGCCAAGCTGTTCATACGGAGTGTCTCGCCGCAAAGCTCAAGGAGAGCACAAGCCGTGGAGACCATTTCGAGAGTGCTCACAGCGCACTCCGCAATGTGCTCCTTCTGACGATTAAGCGACTGAATGAACAACATAATCAGTTGCATCGTCTGAAGAAGGCAAGGAAGAAAAGCCGTGTTGACATCGCGGCGTTGCAAGAGCAAGTGCAGGCTCTGACCCAGCAGAACGAGGTCCTTACTCAAGAGCGGGACAACGCTATTGAGGAAGGGCAAGGCTGGGAAGAAGACAACAACCAGGCCATGGACGAGGTGCACGCGTTGCAGGACCTCGTACCCCCGGTATTGGGCATACCGGTGGTCTTGGGTCTTCCTGCAATGGGAGAACCCGAGATAGGAGAGGAGGTTGTAGATCCAGAGCTACCAGCAGAGCTACCGGAGGAGGACGACCAACAGGAGGTCGAGTTCTACTCCGAGTAGGAGGTTACCGTTGCCACGTAGGGCAACCCGAGTGGTGTAACCCAAATTTTTGTAACCAGTGACATGTCGTGTAGGCAGTAGCGTATGTATAGGTAGTGACGACATGAGCACGACTTCTCGGAGACCCGAGAATAATTTATCTTGTATAAAGTTTATGCTTTATCATGTGAATGTTGTGCAAATTATTCATGCGTCACTTCAAATACCTACTGTTTCAGATGGAATTTTTAAGTATGACATGTGCTGATCGCTGCTGTTTTAAATTTCAGAATGACTCATACTCGTGCCAACCGCCACTGCTGTTCTAATCAAGGGGGAGAAATCTCCCAACAGCCTCCCGAAGACTCCTCGGGACAGCAACAGCAGCAGCAGCCACAGCAACAACCGCCACCGCCACCGCCAACGGTTACTTTGGCGGATATTGTAGCAGCAATGCGGGCTCTCATCAGCATCATACGGAGTTGCTGCAGACCCTCATTGCCAATACGTCACGGCCAGAGAAGCGTCAAGATCGTGAGGCGCGCCAACAGAGCTCCTACTCCAACTTTCTAGCAACTCATCCCCCGGTATTCTCAAGGGCGGATGAACCCATCGATGCGGACAACTGGCTCCGCACGATGGAGATGAAGTTCGGTCTGCTCCAAGTGAGTGAGCAGCGGAAGACTCAGTTCGTGGTCCAACAGCTCCAAGGATCCGCGAGCGCGTGGTGGGTGAACTACTGTGCTTCACAACCCACCGACCGAGTTATGACCTGGGCGGAGTTCCGGACGGCCTTCAGGGCCTATAACATACCGCCCGGTCTCATGAAGAGGAAGATGCAGGAGTTCTTACACCTGCAACAAGGAAGCCGGAACGCGCTGGAATATTCCAGGGCGTTCAACGATCTCGCGCTCTATGCTTCGTATCACACCGATACCGACGAGAAGCGGCGGGATCACTTCTACCAGGGGCTTAACACGTTCCTGATGGACAAGCTGGCGATGTTCAATCGCGGCAGCCTCAACGACGAAATTGATGCTGCGATTGTTCAGGAGGACTCCGGCAAGGAGTTAGCGGCGGCAGAAAGAAAGCGAAGTGCCCCGCAACGCAGAGGAGAAGGAGGCGGTCCTTCTCAGAAATTCCGGTTGGTGAATCGCCCACCATCGGGTCCATGTTGGCAGCCACCACAGAGGCCGATGACGTTCCGCAGTCGGCCATATTCTTCACCGGCATTCAGGTCGGCAATGCCAGCACCACCTCTGTAACAACAGCAGCAGTGGGTGATGCCGAGTGCGTATGCACCTCAGCAGCGCATGCCGGGCTTTCGTCCCCCAAGCATAGGCCAAGCAGCAGCCACATGCTACAAATGTGGTCGTCTAGGACACTTCGCCAGCAGTTGTCTGGAGAGACAAGGCGGCGGAGTTGCACTGCAACATCCGGGGAGGAATCAGCCCCGTCCACCAACTTGCCATAGAGGACGTGCCAGAGGGTGAGCCAATCCTTGTGGGTATGTTCCGACTCCACCAGCATCCCGCCATAGTATTATTTGATTCAGGCGCCACGCACAATTTTATCAGCCAAGCTTTCATTGCTAAACACAGCTTGCAAATACTACCCACCGATAGTCCATATTTGATTTGTTCACCGGGTGGGAAGATTTCAGCAAGCGTAATGGTTTCCAAAGCACCATTATGCTTAGAGGGTAGAGTGCACCCTACGTCTCTCATAATTCTAGAGGGACAAAAGGTCAATGTCATCCTAGGGATGTCGTGTTTAACCCGCCACGGCGCTGTTTTAGACACCGTCCTTCGAATCGTGCACTTGAACTCAGAAGTGCACGGATCTCACTCCTTGTTTCTGGACAATCCAGAAATAAAACTTGCAAGTGTCTATCAATCCACCACAATCAGATTGGAAGATATTCCAGTGGTCCGAGAGTTCCATGACGTGTTCCCGGATGATTTACCGGGGATGCCGCCCGATAGAGTGGTGGAGTTCAAGATTGAACTCGCATCAGGAACCATGCCAATATCCCGAAGGCCGTACAAGATGGTGCCCAAGGAGTTGTCTGAACTGAAGACTCAGCTGACGGACCTCCTGGACAAGGGTTTTATTAGGCCGAGCTCCTCGTCATGGGGCTGTTCGGCATTATTCGTAAATGAGAAAGACGAGACGTTGCGGCTTTGCGTGGACTATCGTCCACTAAACGCCGTAACCATCAAGAACAAGTACCCGTTGCCACGGATCGACATGTTGTTTGATCAGTTGGTCGAAGCAAAGATCTTCTCCAAAATGAATTTAAGATCTGGGTACCACCAGATTAAAATACGGGCTGAGGATATTCCGAAGATGGCTTTCTCGACGAGATACAGACTTTATGAGTACCTGGTCATGTCCTTCGGCCTCACCAATGCTCCAGCTCACTTCATGTATTTGATTAACTCGGTATTCATGCCGGAGCTGGACAAGTTTGTCGTGGTCTTCATCGACGACATACTGGTATATTCCAAGTCAGAGGAAGATCACAATAAGCATCTGCTTATAGTGTTGCAACAGCTGCGGGATCACAAGCTATACGCGAAATTCAGCAAGTGTGAATTCTGGATATCGCAAGTGCCTTTTCTCGGGCATATCATCTCAGCGTAGGGTATCGCTGTAGACCCGAGTAAGATCACACAAGTGCTTAATCGGAAATCCCCGAGAACCGTTCGTGAGGTATGGAGTTTCCTCGGACTCACGGGATATTATCGGAGGTTCAATCCAAACTTCTCGAATATTTCCAAGCCTATGACGGACCTGCTGAAGAAGGCTACCAAATATGTTTGGAGTCCAGCATGTGAAGCAGCATTCAAGGCTTTAGTCAAGCACCTAACATCAGCACCGGTTTTGGTGCAGCCAGACACAACAAAACCGTTCGATGTGTACTGCGATGCATCTGGCATTGGGCTCGGCTGTGGCTGATGCAAGACCGAAGAGTGGTCGCGTATGGGTCACGGCAGCTTCGAAACCATGAGCAGAATTATCCAACTCACGACTTGGACTCGCTGCTGTGGTACTTGCACTTAAAATGTGGAGGCACTACCTACTCTGTAACCTCGTACATTAATATACCGACCACAAGAGCCTCAAGTACATATTCACTCAGAAAGAGCTAAACATGAGGCAGTGAAGATTGTTAGAGTTGATAAAGGATTACGAAATAGAGATCCATTATCACCCCGGCAAGGCAAACATAGTGAAAGACGCGCTGAGCCGCAAGTCACACGTCAACAACCTGACCATCACACCGTTGGAAGAGAGCAAACCACCACTGTATGTGATTCCACATGGAGCTCTCTACAACTTAGCTTTGATCCCCACCATCCGTGAAGAGATTGCGGCTGCTCAGAAAC
Organism: Neostapfia colusana; assembly: GCA_030760725.1. Lineage (NCBI taxonomy): Eukaryota > Viridiplantae > Streptophyta > Magnoliopsida > Poales > Poaceae > Neostapfia > Neostapfia colusana. The sequence continues at coordinate 27,706,587 of JASWHV010000005.1, read as the reverse complement.
ATGATAAGGGCATGTCACATTTGCGGAGACGTATAGGCAGTGGGGAGCTTAAATGTTTCCGGAAAGATGGAGACGGCGTCCTATGGTTCAAGGACCGAATCGTCGTACCCCGTAACCCGGAATTACGGAAGAAAATCTTTGATGAGGCTTACTTATCAAAATTTTCTATTCACCCCGGCAGCAACAAAATGTATCAAGAACTCAGAAGCAAGTTTTGGTGGACACGGATGAAGCGGGAGATCGCCAAGTACGTGTCCGAGTGTGATACATGTCGAAGGGTGAAGGCAGATCATATGGGGAAACCGGGACTGCTACAACCACTGGGCGTTCCTGCCTGGAAGTGGGAGGACGTGAGCATGGACATCATCGTCGGTTCGCCCACCACTTTTCAGAAACATGATTCTGTGTGGGTAATCGTCGACCGGCTCACCAAAGTTGCCCATTTCATCCCGGTCAACACCAACTACAACGCCAAGAAGTACGCTGAACTGTACATCTCACGGATCCTATGCTTATACGGCGTACCCCGTACCATTGTATCAGACCGGGGAACTTTATTTGTGTCCCGTTTCTGGGGGCAGCTACACGCTGCATTGGGGACGAAGCTGATCCGAAGTTCAGCATACCACCCGCAGACAGATGGGCAAACCGAGCGGGTAAACAAAATCTTAGAAGATATGATACGAGCTTGCGCTATCAACCACGGCAAAAATTGGGATGATCACTTGCCGTTAGCCGAGTTCTCGTACAACAATGGGTGCCAAGCCAGCATCAAGATGGCGCCTTTCGAGGCCCTATAGGGGAGAAAATGCCGCACACCACTGAATTGGTGTGAGTCTAGCGAAAGGGTTACCTTCGGGATTCATGTTGTCAACAACGCGGAGGAAAAGGTTTGAATGATTCAAGCAAACCTAGAAGCCGCCCAATCCCTGCAGAAACAATATGCGGACCGGAGAAGGCGCCCACTACAATTCGAAGTCGGGGATCACGTATACTTACTTGTGTCTCCAATGAAGGGAGTGAACAGATTTGGGGTGAGAGGAAAGTTAGCAGCCCGATTCATCGATCCATTTCAGATTACAGAAAGATGTGGATCGGTAGCATACCGGCTGAAATTACCAGAAGCACTTTCCGGTGTGCACCACGTCTTTCACATTTCCCAACTGAAGAAGTGTCTTAAGCTATCATCTACCATTCAGCTGGAGGACATAGAAGAACTGAAACCGGATCTCACATATCAGGGGGAACCGGTTCAGATTATAGATGAAAAGGCCCGAACCACATGCAACCGTATGTTGTGGTTCTACAAAGTTCTGTTGAGCAATCACTCCATGGACGAAGAAACATGGGAGAGCGAAGGATTTCTTCGCGCTAACTACCCCGACTTTTTCACATCGCATATACGGTAATTTTCCACCGTCCTCCCTCTCATTTCACCTTATAATCTCGGGACGAGATTCTTTTAAGGGGGGAGGAATGTAAATGCCTCAGTTTTTGACACATACTCAAAGTGTTCATCACCACACACACCTCATTTGAAGAAAGTTGATGAACACATTTGAAGAGCAAGTAACCACCATCAACATGCTCAATAGAGGATAAACTCACAAAATGCAAAAGTGGCATTTCCCACATGCATCTTATAGGGGCTGGACATTTGAAAAACTTGTACACCTTACTAGGAATGTCCATGCCAAGTTTCACCCAAATTCAAAACCTTTTTGAGGTCCTTTTGGGTATGGCTAGAAAGAGGGTGGTTTGAACTCAAATTCGAATTCAAACTATTTCCATCCCATTAATTCAACAGTGGGAGGCATATTCTTACTCAGCATATTTTTGTGAACTCACTCACCAATTTTTACTCCATTTGGAGTTGATCTTGTCATGAGCTAAGTTTAGCAAATTCAAACTTTATTTGAATTTCAAACTGAATATGTGCTGAAAACTTAGTCAAACCAAACCCAATTTGAATTCTAACCAATTCAAATGGCTCAAGAGTAGATAATTCAAATCACCAGGGGCAGTGTAGGGCTTACTGTTTACAACAGTAATATGGAGTTATGTTCAGAGGTTAAAAAGAGAGTGGGACCCACATGTCAGCCACTAGAGAGAATTCAGCAGACTGAAGACTGCACTCGGGTTCTTGCGCCGGACCGAGCAGCCGCCACGGAGAAGGCACGATCGGGACAGCAGCTGCTTGCCGCCCAGACTCGCTGAACCGCCTCGTGCCCTGCTTATCCCCACGGCCGCCCTCATCGGAGGGAGAACAGCTCACTTTCTGCTTCCTCGCGCAAGAAACGCCGCCTCACTGCCGATTGCTCGGAACTGATCGGAAAGCCATGATCACAGCCTCTGCACTCCCTCAAAAGCTACGACAAGGTACTAGGGACTTTCCTTCTCCTTCCCCGTCGCTAGAAATCGACTGAACTCGGGTGATCTCGGCTATACCGAGAGTTCCGTTCAATGACCTAAATCCGCCGCACTTCGGGCTCCCGTGGACAGCCCAATCGGGAGGTTGTCATGCCCGAACTAAGGCGTCCCTGGACGCGTTAGGGACCGGTGCTGCTCACCCCCGAGCCACAGCCCGAGGGCTTGATCGCCGGCGGTGAATTTCCAGTTTTCCCCTTTCTCGCTACAGACCGACCTTCGGGTGCGGTTCTGTCAAATTCACGCTCTAGGGAGGGTTAGAGAGTCTCAATCCGTTCCTACACAGACTAGACCTGGTAGCGCACAAGTTGCCTTCACAACCCTTAGCCTAAGAACCCCTGTACCCGGCGTATTTCGATGCTTGCCGATGGCGGATCCTGCAGAAAGCATCGGGCGGATGGTGGGAGCCTACTTCAGACCTTCCCCGAGCTGCTTCGAGCCCATGCCGAGGTTCCTGAGAGACCACTGATGCTTTCCGGAGGTTTGCTCGGTCGGTTGGGGTGCTAGGGAGGTCGTCTGACACGGCCGTCCGAAGCTGCCGCTCGTCGCCGACCGTGTGCCGGCCATTTTCATGACGAACTGAGCGCAGAACAGTGTACCCCGAGTGGACTTAGGCAGGGGCAGCCAGGATCATGAAGTTTGGAGCACCACAGAGGCTGCCGGCGAGCTCTCCGGTGAGGCGTCGCGGCGGCCGAACGCGGGCGTCGGGAGGTAGAAGATGCCGGGTGGCCCACGTGTCAGCGGCTCGAATTTTAAATCTGGGATCAGTCTGCGGCTCAGATCCGGTGTGCTGGCGCGCAAAAATTCCATGGACCCCGGTGTGCCATCGCTCCAGCGCCCAACACGTGTCCCCGTGGACCCACCGGCAGATTTAAACTTTTTCCCGATTTTCAGATTTCATTCAAACTTCAAATCCTCATACCTTTGGCTAGGAAACTCCAAATCAAGTGAACCAAAATTTGTTGGATTCAGCTCTCTTAGTACTTTCCAGAAAATCAAGTTTCACTTCATGAAAATCCTCATTTCTCCAGAATTAATTCTTCAAGATTTAAATTGTTTAGAATTTTAACTGAAGAATCCTTTGGAGGAAAATTCTGAAATTTTGCTGGGATGTTCACCAAAATATCCCTGAGCTACCATAAAAATTTCAGATCCATTTGAGCTCATTAGATCCACCTAATGGTGTGATCAATAAAACTGTTCCAGAGAAAATAGAAAATGTCCAGAAACATTTTCAGAATTTTTATGAAAATGTTTAGCTCATATCTTTAGCTAGGAGCTTTCAAATTAAGTGAGACCAACTCCATTAGAACCCTCTGAAAATATAGTTTTCATAAAGTCATGGATTACTCCATGAAAATTCCTAGAAAACCCTAAGAGTTCCAATTAAGGTCAAGTACATAATTATTTGTGGAGGGCTCAAATGAGCTTTGCTGCAACTAAAAATTGGCCAAGTCTCTGTTTAGGTTGTACCCAAACCATTGTAAAAATTTCACAGTTATTGGGTCTGTCTATTAAGACTTATAAACTTCACAAGTTTAAATTCAATTCAAATGCATTTAAATTAATACATGTACTTGTTACCTCATGTAGTCGCTAAGGTTGAGGAAGAGCCTGAAGTCTTAGACTTCGTCACTCCGGAAGAGCAGCTAGCCTACGACCAAGAGCAGCAAGGCAAGCTCCGGTTTGCATTAACCTCTTTACAAACTTTTATTGTTTTGAGAACTTACTTTGAGCACCATTGATTCTTGCATTAGAGTCTTGTTTGGAAACCCAGATGCACAGCCAAGAAAACCATGGGTTGGGATTAGAATTGAAAACCCCGTTTAGCTACTGCAATGCTAAGATAGTGTAGGATTCGGTACAAGTCAAGTAGTTGGAACTACTCGCAAGAATAGGCTAGAGGCACATTGCGCGGGTAGAGATAGCAAATAAAACACATGGCAAGGAAATGAGACCGAGCGGAGAGTAAGGGCAGCAGGAATTTGGGGCCTGTGTGCTATAGCTCGGCTTGTGTCGATTGAGTACCGAGCCGTGTGCGGGCCCGTTGAACAAGCTAGAACAGTACCGAAGACCTGCCGGCTATATGGGAACCGGGAAACCGTTGTAACTCGGGTAGCTGGGTATTGAGGCCTTGCCTGTCGTTCATAGGTTAGGTTGAGAGTTCGAGGTGTAAATCGGCTGGCGGCACTGAGATGCACGTGCAAAGACCTCTTGCTCTGGACGATAGGAGCGGTTCAATATTTGTCTGACGGGTGAAAGGTGGTTGCGTACGACGTCCGTGATGGTTGCTGTAGGCAACATCGAGTACGGGTGTACGTGACGGGTTATTCGGGTAACCCTGCAGGTGTAAATCGATTATAATCGCCGTCCCTCACGGTCAGTGAGTACTACTTGTTCAATGTACCATGACGTAGAAAGAACAGGCTAGTTACATGTTAAAATGTTGCTGATTGAAAGATGGACTTTGATTGTTAATGATTTGCTGTAGTTTAGAGCTAATTAAAGTTCCTTTCAACTTTGGGCAAAGTACATGAGAGAAATGCGTTTCTTGTTTGATTGCGGCTCTCTCATGTGCCTTAGCATAAGGTTCTCCACATCCTGCTGCTAAAACTTGAATGTAAGGTTCCACTAATTAGGCAAGTCCTTGCAATTGATTTTACCTCATGTACCTATCACCCCTCATGTAGAAGTTTCATGTTTAGGAGAGACGGGTCAGTCTTGCTGAGCCTTCGTGCTCACTGCTTGTGTTTGAATCTTTTGCAGGATTCTATGAAGAAGGGACTCCCGAGGAGGATACGGAACCCCAGAAAGGGGAACCCCATCGAGTTGGAGTCGTGCACGCCGCCGTGTTAGTGTGCGTGTGTGCTAGCAAGGACACGTTCACGGCTGAACGTGAACTTGATGCGTAGTCTACGCCCGTGAGTGTAGACTGAACCTATTTTGTTGCAAAAATATTCATAAACCCGTTTATGTAATAAAACTTTGCTTCCGCTTTGTACCTTTGATGTGCGTTATTCAGTGCTGTGCAACGCAGCACCCCTCAGCGTGATCCTGGCTCGACAAGACTGTGGGGTCGTGTCACCAGGTTCCCGCAGGACACGTGGAGCTTCCGGAGCTAATCACCGCAAGGGTGACGAGATTTGAAGCAGTTTTGCTTCTGTATGCACGGGAATACCGGTACAGGAGGAAACCGACACGAATTCCACAATGTTACCGCACCGAATCAATCTAAGATAGTTGTTAAGATCTAAAAACAATTTTAATAGGACTCTTATTTGAATTCCGATCAGATTAGGACTCTTCTCTTCCCGATTATAAATAGAACCAAAAACCTTTGGCCACAACCACGAACTTCTTTTCCACCTCATGAGCCGACAACTTAGAGCCCTAGCCCCAGCTCGCCGAGTAAACCTCTTCGCCGGAGTTCAGTCGCCAGAGATCGCCGGAAGGGAGCCCCGACGATCTATCTTGCTCGGAGAAGGACCCCGAGACCAAGAAGAACGCAAAGTAGGTCTCCAGTACCACCTTACGACATCATCGTGTTTTCTTTGCATCAGTTCCTTCGATCCCTTCGGAACAGAAGCTTTTTCGTGGACAGATCACATGTTGATCGGTTTGATCTAAAGTCAAGATCATCACCACGTCCACATTTGATCCGAACACCTATGTTCATCGTAAAAGCCATGCAAACATGCAAGAAAAACGTACAAACCGATCTAATAAAAAAACTACATCATAGAATTTGCATGCATGTGCATCATCGCATCTGGTTAAAGTTTGTGCATGATATTGATTGTTATGAATCATGTATGTGCGTGATCGCGTATAGAAGGACAAGCTCAGGGAGCTGTCTATGATGAGCTGCAACAACAAGGTTTCGAGATCCAATGTGGGGTGACCACCCCGTGGTTCACCCACTCAGGGATCACATAGGGTGGTGCCGTGCGATGCGGCACCCAACAGCACACACGAAAAGAATTAAGAACAACATACAAACTTTTATTTGATATAAAACAGCGGAAGTCTTTTTGCAAAACTTAATTATACAGCGAAAGTTATATACATAGATACTCTCAAATCCTATCTAAGCAAAAGTGCAGCCGTCCAGCCCGGAGACGCTACACACTAGCAGCATGGAACCGGAGAATCACGGCGGCGTGCAAGGCTCCAGCTCGGCCGTGTACCCCGACGGGGGCATTGCCTCGTCCTCGGACCCCTCCTCATAGCTCTCACCTGCATACAGCTCAAATATTGCAACCGTGAGCACGATGGCTCAGCAAGTCGTAACCGTCAACCCTAAGCATGGAACTCTACATGCAAGGATGTGTAAGAAAGGAAAAAGGACTTTGCAATAAAGAAACGCCTACATGTTGATCCTTACTTTCAGTTTTATAGCAAAAGTTTATTGAGCCTTAGGCAGCCCTCACATCGGAAGTCCACAGTCAAACAAGAAACTCTTTCCTCCGATGTGGTGATACCCAAAGTGGAATATAAACTTAAATTAGCTCTATAACTACATCATACAAGGTTTCAAGACATTAATAGTTGAATACAGCATGTTCAGTTGCCTTATTTCACTTCCTACTACGTCACAGCACAGTGAACAAGCGGGTACTCAAATAACCGTGAGGGACTGTGATTGCAATCAAGACACACCCAGATAACACGTCACATACACCCACTTTCAGAAGCATGATTCCACACCCCTTCCTACTCTGTTGTATGCGACAACCTTCCAAAGGCAGCCCAAATGCCGAACCGGTCCATCCGTGACGGGCAGGAGGTCCCCGTGTGGAGCGTGACTGTGCCCACCGGCAGATTTACACCTTTCTACCCTCAACCCACTCCTATTTACGGTTGGGTAAGCTTCGGCACCCAGGATGCATCCGGTACTGTTCGACACTTGTCCAGCAGGGCCGCACACGGACGGTCCTCAACCAACGCCAACAGGGCTACGCACGTGAGACCTCTGCTTACTGCATCCTATCCCCCTGCTGGGTCTCATTTTCACAATTCAAGCCATTTTCTACCTCTTATCATCCCGTGTGATAAGTACTATCTCGCGAGTAGCTTCCAACCACTCGACTTCTACTGAGATCCTAAAAATTAGCATGGCATTCTCCACTCATCGAGTCTGTAAACTACCCAACCCTCCATAGGATTTAAAGGTTATGCAAGTGGGGTTTCAATCACCCTAACTCTAATGCAAGCATTCACCCTAGACATAGGTGATACAAATGAAAAGCTTTATAAAAGGTACTTAAGTGCAAACTGGGGCTTGCCTGGTTGCGAGTCAGAGAAGAAGTTAGCTTCTGGTGGGAGGATGTCCAAGGGCTCCGGTGCGTCCTCAACTTCGGTCACTATTATGAAATGTAACAAAATACATGTGTAAGTATTAAGGATGTAAGGGCCTCAGTTTTTGACACACATTTGCAGTGTTCATCACCACACCACACACCTCATTTGAGGAAGGATGATGAACACAAATGAAGAGCAAGTAACAATCATCAACATGCTCATTAGAGAACAAACTCACACATTGCAAAAGTGGTATTTCCCACATGTGATATAGATGGGCTGGACATATGAAAACTCCTACACTTTATTAAGGATGTCCATGCCAAGTTTCACCCAAATTCAAAACCTTTTGAGGTCATTTTGGGTATAATTAGGAAGAGGGCAGTTTGAAACCATATTCAAATTCAAACTGTTCTTATCCCATGAATTTAAAAGTGGGAGGAATATTCTTACTCAGCACATTTTTGTGAGCTCACACACCAATTTTCACTCCATTTGGAGTTGATCTTGACATGAGCTAAGTGGGAGAAATTCAAACTTTATTTGAATTTCAAACTGAACTTGTACTGAAATTCATTCAAACCAAACCTCATTTGAACTTTGATCAATTCAAATGGCTCATGGGTGAATAATTTGAATTCCAAAGGGTAGTATGGGGTTCACTGTTTACAACAGTGATGAGGAGTAAATTTCAGAGGTTAAAACTGGAAGTGGGACCCACATGTCAGCCACTGCTCAGATCAAACCGACTGAGACTTTTCCCACTAGGGTCGCCGAGCCGCAGCGGTGATCGCCACCGAGGGCAGCCGCCGCGCCAGCAGCTGCTTGCCCACGCGCGAGCGCGAGGCGGTGCAGAGCCTTTTTAGATGCCTGCCCCTCCTCGGCCGAGGCATCACCGTTCTTCCCCGCAAGAACTCAGCGCCGGCCGAAGTTTTCCGCAGCTCGGAATCAATCGGAAGACGCCGATCACAGCTCCCTCCGTCCACTCCAGAGCCCCAGCAAGGTACTAGAGACCTTCCTCCATCCTCCCCGTTGCTAGAATTCGGTTGAAACCGATTGATATCGGCTGTGCCGAAAGATCAAATTCGGGACTTGGAACCGCCGCACCTCGGGCTCCCGTGGACAGCCCAACCAGGGCGTTGTCACGCCCGAGCCAAGGCACCCTTGGACGCGCCGGTCACCGGTGCTGCTCATCCCCGAGCCACAGCTCGAGTGGTTGCTCACCGGCGGCGAATTTCCACTTTTCCCCTTTCTGTGTGCAGAAAGACCTTCGGGTACGATTCTGTTTAATTCGTGCTCTAGAAGGGATTAGAGGGCCTCAAGCCGCTCTCACACGAGCTAGACACGGTAACGCACAAGTTGCCTTCACAACTCTGGGCCGGAGAACCTCTGTAACCGGCGTAATTTGAGGTCTACCGATGGCGGAATGAACGGGCGGCATCGGACGCACGGCGAGGACCTATTTCGGGCCTTCCCCGAGCTGTCTCGAGCTCATGTTGACCTTCTCTGAGGTCCACTGGTGCTCCCCGACCGGTTTCCCAAGTAGTTGAGGTGCTAGGGAAGTCAGCCGACGTGGCCGAAGTCTTTCCGAGGTGGCGGCTCGTCGCCGACCATGCTCCGGCCATTGTCATGAGCAGCTGACCCTAGAATCCTGTTCCCCGAGTAAAAGTAGGCAGGGGCGGCCAGAATCGAGAAGTTTGGAGCTGTACAGAAGCCGGCGGCGAGCTCTCCGGCGAGGTCCTTCGGCGGCGGAGCGCGGGCGTCGCGAGGTTGAAGAAGGGGGTGGACCCCAGCTGTCAGAGGGAGATATTTTGAATCGGGATCCGGCTGCAGCCGGGATAGGGTGTGCTGGCGCGCAAAATCATTGTGGGCCGCGGTGTGCTGTCACCTCGGCGTGCGACGCGTGTCCCCTGGGCCCACGCGTGAGTTTAAACTTTTCCCCGATTTTCAGATTTCCTTCAAACTTCAAATCCTCATAACTTTGGCTAGAAAGCGACAAATCGATTGAACCAAATTTTACTGGATTCAGCTCTCCGAGTACTTTCCAGCAAATCAAGTTTCACTTCATGAAAACCCTTAATCCTCTAGAATTAATTCCTCAATGTTTAAAATGTTAGGAATTTTAACTGGAGAATCCTTGGGAGGAAAATCCTGAAATTTTGCTGGGATGTTCACCAAAATATCCCTGAACTACCATAAAAATTTCAGATCCATTTGAGCTCGATTAATCCACCTAATGGTGTGATTAGTGAAACTGTTCTAGAGAAAATAGAAAATGTTCAGAAACATTTTTAGAATTTTCTCTGAAATTGTTTAGCTCATATCTTTAGTAAGGAACTTCCAAATTAAGTGAGACCAACTCCATTAGAACCCTCTGAAAATCTAGTTTTCAGAAAGTCATAGTTTGTTTCATGAAAATCCTTAGAACACCCTAAGAGTTCCAATTAAGGTCAAGGACATAATTAATTGTGGAGGGCTCAAATGAGCTTTGCTGCAACTAAAACTTGACCAAGTCTCTGTTTAGGTTGTAACCAAGCCACAATAAAAGTTTCACAGTCATTAGGTCTGTCTAGCAAAGGTTATAGACTTCACAACTTCAAACTTAATACAAATGCATTAAATTAATACATGTATTGTTTCTATCATGTAGTCGCTAAGGTTGAGGAGGAACCCGAAGTCCTAGACTTCGTTACTCCGGAGGAACAGCTAGCCTACGACCAAGAGCAGCAAGGCAAGCTCCGGTTTGCATTAACCTTTTTACAGATTTTTATTGTTTTGAGCACATACTTGTTTCCTTTATTCTGTGCATTAGAGTCTTGTTTGGAAGCCCCACTGCATAGCCAAGAAAACCATGGGTTGGGTTTAGGATTGCAAACCCCGTTAGCTACTGCATTGCTAGGATAGAGTAGGATTCGGTACAAGTCGAGTAGTTGGAACTACTCGCGAGCATAGGCTAGAGGCACTCGACTCGGGTAGTGATAGCACATGAAACACATGGCAAGAAAATGAGACCAAGCGGAGGGTAAGGGCAGCAGGACTTTGGGGCCTGTGTGCTATAGCTCCGCTTGTGTCGATTGAGGACAGAGCCGTGTGCGGGCTTGTTGAACAAGCTAGAACAGTACCGAAGACCTACCGGCTATATGGCAACCGGGAAACTGATGTAACTCGGGTAGCTGGGTATTAAGGCATTGCCCGTCGTTCAGAGGGTAGGTTGAGAGCTTGAGGTGTAAATCAGCTGGCGGCACGGAGATGCGCATGCAGAGACCTCTTGCTCGGGACGATGGGACCGGTTCAATATTTGGCTGACGGGTGAAAGGTAGTCGCGTACGGCGTCCGTGATGGTTGTTGTAGGCAACATCGAGTACGGGCGTACGTGACGGGTTGTTCGGGTAACCCTGCAGGTGTAAATCGATTATAATCGCCGTCCCTCACGGTCAGTGAGTACCACTTGTTCACTGTACCGTGACGTAGAAAGAACAGGCTAGTTACATGTTAAAATGTTGCTGATTGAAAGCTGGACATTGATTGTTAATGATATGCTGTAGCTTAGAGCTAACTAAAGTTCATTTCAACTTTGGGCAAAGTACATGAGAGAAATGCGTTTCTTGTTTGATTGCGGCTCTCTCATGTACCTTAGCGTAAGGTTCTCCACAACCTGCTGCTAAAACTTGAAAGTAAGGTTCTACTAATTAGGCGAGTCCTTGCAAATGACTTTTACCTCATGTAACCCATTACCCTCATGTAGAAGTTCCATGTTTAGGTGAGACGGGTCAGACTTGTTGAGCCTTCGTGCTCACTGCTTGTGTTTGAAGCTTTTGCAGGGTTCTATGAGGAAGGGACTCCCGAAGAGGAGACGGAACCCCAGGAGGGGAACCCCGTCCAGTGGGAGTCGTGCACGCCGCAGAGTTAGTGTGCGTGTGTGCTAGCAAGGACACGTTCGAGGGCTGAACGTGCACTTGATGCTTAGTCTACGCCCGCGAGTGTAGACTGAACTTATTTTGATGTAAACATGTTCATAACTTGTTTATGTAATAAAATTTCGTATCCGCTTTGTACCTTTGACGTGTGTTATACGGTGCTGTGCAACGCAGCACCCCTCAGCGTGATCCTGGCTCGACAGGACCATTGGGGTCGTGTCAGCGTGGTATCAGAGCTCGCTTGAGGTTTAACACAGTACAAAGGTCTTCTTTTTCAAAAATCCAGTGAGAAACGAGTTAGTAGCCCGTATAAGGATGTTATTAGCATATAGAGATTGGCATATTAACCTATTTGTTATGTCGGAAAATCGTGTATCTCAGGACGTTTATGTCTTGGGGGGTACACGTAAGCGCTGTCCACCAGTGCGCACAAGCTGAAGGGTGGAGCCCCACGGGTGGCAGGTAACCCGACCCGCTTTAGTATCCTCTACGACTCTTCATGTCGTTTGGGGTATTCGAGCAACGTCTGTCCCTGGCGTGCATGGTGCAACATGGGAGACCCCGTCACGTGGTCTGAAACGTGAACACGTAACTCAAGGCGTGGTTGGCTTGAGAACATCCGGGCGAGTGATGACGGCCGGGTGTACGAACTGTATGGATTCCGGGCTCGGTGTGCAGCCGAGTCTGATGATTGTTTGAGTTTCTGCAGGTAGCCTGACCACGAAATGGTAGACGTGTAGCATCCGTGTGCGAGTGACGAGTAGTGCCACTGAACTAACGAAGCCGGCTAAGTCCGGTATAGGTTTGTCTTGGTGAGGACGTAGTACCGACATAATCTGGTGACGCATCGACGTCACACTCAATTAAATGAACAACTTCATTTAAAACTTGAAGGTTTGTATCTAAAGTAGTAAAACTTGATGTAACTCCTTCCCTTGAACAGGATATTCAAAGTTAACAAGTTTTCAACTTATAGGTTGTTAAGGATAGAGCACTCTGTTTTCAGCTGAATCAAGGCTGAAGTTAATCAGAGGTTAGAGGTTGAGTTCTTTCGAGGCTGGGGTCATATGATACATTTATGGAACGCTTTGGAAGAGCTTTACAACTTTTCTGTTGAGTTCCAGAAGTGTTTCATTCCTTAACCACTCGAAAAATGCAGTAGAGTTGAAACTGTCCAGAAAACAGGACAGAGCAAAGACTCTCTGTAGACTCTCTGTAAATTAAGCATAACTTCCTGCATAAAAATCCAAATATAGAAAATGAGGTAGTTCTGGAAAGCTTATGAGATAGGTTACAACTTTGTAACAGAAAGTTTTGTCAGATTAGGAACAGAAGTAACTGGGATTCTTGGATCAAATCAGTACCTAAGGCAGGGAGGTGCTGTCCAATTTTCTCCAGAAATTCTGTTAACTTTGACATCTCATACCTTTTGAACCAGGACAGATCTTAGGCCAAGCAAATACTTGCTGGAAAGCTATTGAAGTTAGCTTTAACTTTGATGTTGAGCTCCAGAATTGGTTTTGCCTTCAACATGGCCTAAATCCGGTTGAAATGGAAACTCGTCAGGGCTGTCATGGGAACAGCAGATCAGCAGTCAATTTGTTTAAAATTTGAACTATGTTTCTAAGTTTTATGGGTTCAATGACATATCTTATGTTATAACTCAATGGTTTACTGTTTAAATAAATATTTGACATTTCTCAAATATATTTTTACAGATGACAGCAGATAAGAAGTTGGAGAACGGGTGGGTGATGTCCCACTGTTCTCACCGTAGCGGCTACCCAGAAGCATTGTGGAAAATGCTCCAATATTTCGGGTACAATCAGATGCCGCAGTACTTCGCCAAGGGAGAAGGCGAAGAGGGGAACAAGACGTGGACAATCCATGTCGAGGTTCCTGCAGGACCTATGCCACCCGGTTGGGTGCCATTCACCGTCACGGTGAGAGGAAGACAACCGGAAGGGATGTGGCAAGTGGCAGCCCGTGACACTATGTCACGTTTCTGCCAACTACACGTGCAGGCTATGGAGGGCACTCCATACGCACTCGTTCCGGTGGAGGGACGAGCTCAGCATGTGTGGGAAGATTTCAGCAAGCGTAATGGTCTCCAAAGCACCATTATTCTTAGCGGGTAGAGTGTACCCCACGTCTCTCATTATCTTAAAGGGACAGAAGGTCGATGTCATCCTAGGGATGTCGTGGTTAACCCGCCACGGCACTGTTTTAGACACAGTCCTTCGAGTCATGCACTTAAACTCAGAGGTGCACGGTTCTCACTCATTATTTTTGGACAGTCCGGAAATAAAACTTCCAAGTGTCTATCAAGCCACAACCATCAGATTGGAAGATATTCCAGTGGTCCGAGAATTCCCTGATGTATTCCCGGATGATTTGCCGGGGATGCCACCCGATAGGGAGGTGGAGTTAAAAACTGAACTTGCACCGGGAACCATGCCAATATCCCGAAGGCCGTACAAGATGGCGCCCAAGGAGTTGGCTGAACTGAAGACTCAGCTCACGGACCTTCTGGAGAAGGGTTTTATTAGGCCGAGCTCCTCGCCATGGGGCTGTTCGGCATTATTTGTCAAGAAGAAGGATGAGATGTTGCGGCTTTGCGTGGACTACCGTCCATTAAATGCTGTAACCATCAAGAACAAGTACTCGTTGCCACGGATCGACATGTTGTTTGATCAGTTGGTCGAAGCAAAGATCTTTTCCAAGATGGACTTAAGATCCGGGTACCATCAGATTAAGATAAGGGCGGAGGACATTCCAAAGACAGCTTTCTCGACAAGGTACAGACTTTATGAGTACCTGGTCATGTCCTTCGGCCTCACCAATGCTCCAGCTCACTTCATGTACTTGATGAACTCGGTATTCATGCCGGAGCTGGACAAGTTTGTCGTGGTCTTCATCGACGACATCCTGGTATATTCCAAGTCAGAGGAAGATCACAAGAAACATCTGCGTATAGTCTTGCAACGGCTGCGGGATCCCAAGTTATACGCAAAATTCAGCAAATGCGAGTTTTGGATATCGCAAGTGCCTTTTCTCGGGCATATCATCTCAGCGGAGGGTATCGCTGTGGACCCGAGCAAGATCACGCAAGTGCTGAATTGGAAATCCCCGAGAACTGTTCACGAGGTACGGAGTTTCCTCGGACTCACGGGATATTATCGGAGGTTCATTCCGAACTTCTCGAAGATTGCCAAGCCAATGATAGAGCTGCTGAAGAAGGCTACCAAATATGTTTGGAGTCCAGCTTGTGAAGCAGCATTCAAGGCTTTAGTCAAGCACCTGACATCAGCACCGGTTTTGGCGCAGCCAGACACAACAAAACCGTTCGATGTGTACTGCGATGCATCCGGCATTGGGCTCGGATGAGTGCTGATGCAAGACCGAAGAGTGGTCGCGTATGGATCACGGCAGCTTAGGAACCATGAGCAGAATCATCCAACTCACGACTTGGAGCTCACTGCCGTGGTACTTGCACTAAAAATGTGGAGGCACTACCTACTCGGTAACCTCGTACATTTATATACCGACCACAAAAGCTTCAAGTACATATTCACTCAGAAAGAGCTGAACATGAGGCAATGAAGATGGTTAGAACTGATAAAGGATTACGAGATAGAGATCCATTATCATCCGGGCAAGGCAAACGTAGTGGCAGATGCGCTGAGCCGCAAGTCATACGTCAACAATCTGACCATCACACCGTTGGAAGAGAGCGAACCACCACTACATGTGATTCCATACGGAGCTCTCTACAACCTAGCTTTGATCCCCACCATCTGCGAAGAGATAGCGACAGCCCAGAAGAATGACAAGGGCATGTCACATTTGCAGAGACGTGTAGACAGTGGGGAGCTGAAATGTTTCCGGAAAGACGGAGACAGCGTCCTATGGTTCAAGGACCGGATCGTCGTACCCCGTAACCCGGAATTACAGAAGAAAATATTTGATGAGGCTCACTTGTCAAAGTTTTCTATTCACCCCGGCAGCAACAAGATGTATCAAGAACTCCAAAGGAAGTTTTGGTGGACACGGATGAAACGCGAAGTTGCGAAATACGTGTCAGAGTGTGATACATGTCGAAGGGTGAAGGCAGATCATATGCGGAAACCGGGACTGCTGCAACCACTGGGCATTCCTGCCTGGAAGTGGGAGGATGTGAGCATGGACTTCATCGTCGGTTTACCCACCACCTTGCGGAAACATGATTCCGTGTGGGTGATCGTCGATCGGCTCACCAAAGTTGCCCATTTCATCCCGGTCAACACCAACTACAACGCTAAGAAGTACGCTGAACTGTACATCTCACGGATCCTATGCTTGTACGGCGTACCCCGTACCATCATATCGGATCGGGGCACTTTATTTGTGTCCCGTTTTGGGGAGCAGCTGCACGCTGCCTTGGGGACGAAGCTGATCCGTAGTTCAGCCTACCACCCGCAGACGGATGGGCAAACGGAGCGGGTAAATCAAATCTTAGAAGACATGCTACGAGCTTGCGCTATCAACCACGGCAAGAATTGGGATGAACACTTGCCGTTAGCCGAGTTCTCATACAACAATGGGTACCAAGCCAGCATCAAGATGGCGCCCTACGAGGCGCTATACGGAAGAAAATGCCGCACACCATTGAACTAGTGTGAGTCTGGCGAAAGGGTTACCTTCGGGATTGACCTTGTCAACAACGCGGAAGAAAAGGTTCGACTGATTCAAGCGAACCTAAAAGCCGCTCAATCCCGTCAGAAACAATATGCGGACCGGAGAAGGCGCCCATTACAATTCGAAGTTGGAGATCACGTATACCTACGGGTGTCTCCAATGAAGGGCGTAAACAGATTTGGGGTGAGAGGAAAGTTAGCACCCCGATTCATCGGTCCATTCCAGATTACCGAAAGATGTGGATCGGTGGCATATCGGCTGAAATTACCAGAAGCATTTTCCGGTGTGCACGACGTCTTTCACATTTCCCAGCTGAGGAAGTGTCTCAAGCTATCAACTACCGTTCAGCTGGAAGACATTGAAGAACTGCAACTGGATCTCACCTATCGGGAGGAACCGGTGCAGATTATTGATGAAAAGGCCCGAACCACACGCAACCGTACGTTGTGGTTCTACAAGGTTCTATGGAGAAATCACTCCATGGACGAAGCGACATGGGAGAGCGAAGAATTCCTTCGCACTAACTACCCCGAATTTTTCACGTCGCATCTCCGGTAACTTTCCACCGTCCTTTCTCTCATTTTCACCTTTTAATCTCGGCTCGAGATTCTTTTAAGGGGGGAGGAATGTAAGGGCCTCAGTTTTTGACACACATTTGCAGTGTTCATCACCACACCACACACCTCATTTGAGGAAGGATGATGAACACAAATGAAGAGCAAGTAACAATTATCAACATGCTCATTAGAGAACAAACTCACACATAGCAAAAGTGGTATTTCCCACATGTGATATAGATGGGCTGGACATATGAAAACTCCTACACTTTATTAAGGATGTCCATGCCAAGTTTCACCCAAATTCAAAACCTTTTTGAGGTCATTTTGGGTATAGTTAGGAAGAGGGCAGTTTGAAACCATATTCAAATTCAAACTGTTTTTATCCCATGAATTTAAAAGTGGGAGGCATATTCTTACTCAGCACATTTTTGTGAGCTCACACACCAATTGTCACTCCATTTGGAGTTGATCTTGACATGAGCTAAGTGGGAGAAATTCAAACTTTATTTGAATTTCAAACTGAACTTGTGCTGAAATTCATTCAAACCAAACCTCATTTGAACTTTGATCAATTCAAATGGCTCATGGGTGAATAATTTGAATTGCAAAGGGTAGTATGGGGTTCACTGTTTACAACAGTGATTAGGAGTAAATTTCAGAGGTTAAAACTGGAAGTGGGACCCACATGTCAGCCACTGCTCAGATCAAACCGACTGAGACTTTTCCCACTCGGGTCGCTGAGCCGCAGCGGTGATCGCCACCGAGGGCAGCCGCCGCGCCAGCAGCTGCTTGCCCACGCGCGAGCGCGAGGCGGTGCAGAGCCTTTTTAAGGCGCCTGCCCCCCTCCTCGGCCGAGGCATCACCGTTCTTCCCCGTAAGAACTCAGCGCCGGCCGAAGTTTTCCACAGCTCGGAATCGATCGGAAGACGCCGATCACAGCTCCCTCCGTCCACTCCAGAGCCCCAGCAAGGTACTAGAGACCTTCGTCCGTCCTCCCCATTGCTAGAATTCGGTTGAAACCGATTGATATCGGCTGTGCCAAAAGATCAAATTCGGGACTTGGAACCGCCGCACCTCGGGCTCCCGTGGACAGCCCAACCAGGGCGTTGTCACGCCCGAGCCAAGGCACCCTTGGACGCGCCGGTGACCGGTGCTGCTCATCCCCGAGCCACAGCTCGAGTGGTTGCTCACCAGCGGCGAATTTCCACTTTTCCCCTTTCTGTGTGCAGAACGACCTTTGGGTATGATTCTGTTTAATTCGTGCTCTAGAAGGGATTATAGGGCCTCAAGCCGCTCTCACACGAGCTAGACACGGTAACGCACAAGTTGCCTTCACAACTCTGGGCCGGAGAACCTCTGTACCCCGCGTAATTTGAGGTCTACCGATGGCGGAATGAACGGGCGGCATCGGACGCATGGTGAGGACCTATTTCTGGCCTTCCCCGAGCTGTCTCGAGCTCATGTCGACCTTCTCTGAGGTCCACTGGTGCTCCCCGACCGGTTTCCCAAGTAGTTGAGGTGCTAGGGAAGTCAGCCGACGTGGCCGAAGTCTTTCCGAGGTGGCGGCTCGTCGCCGACCATGCTCCGGCCATTGTCATGAGCAGCTGACCCTAGAATCCTGTTCCCCGAGTAAAAGTAGGCAGGGGCGGCCAGAATCGAGAAGTTTGGAGCTGTACAGAAGCCGGCAGCGAGCTCTCCGGCGAGGTCCCTCGGCGGCGGAGCGCGGGCGTCGCGAGGTTGAAGAAGGGGGTGGACCCCAGCTGTCAGCGGGAGATATTTTGAATCGGGATCCGGCTGCGGCCGGGATCAGGTGTGCTGGCGCGCAAAATCCTTGTGGGCCGCGGTGTGCTGTCGCCTCGACGTGCGACGCGTGTCCCCTGGGCATATGCGCGAGTTTAAACTTTTCCCCGATTTTCAGATTTCCTTCAAACTTCAAATCCTCATAACTTTGGCTAGAAAGCTCCAAATCGAGTGAACCAAATTTTGCTGGATTCAGCTCTCCGAGTACTTTCCAGCAAATCAAGTTTCACTTTATGAAAACCTTTAATCCTCCAGAATTAATTCCTCAATGTTTAAACTGTTAGGAATTTTAACTGGAGAATCCTTTGGAGGAAAATCCTGAAATTTTGCTGGGATGTTCACCAAAATATCCCTGAACTACCATAACAATTTCAGATCCATTTGAGCTCAATTAATCCACCTAATTGTGTGATTAGTGAAACTGTTCTAGAGAAAATAGAAAATGTTCAGAAACATTTTCAGAATTTTCTCTGAAATTGTTTAGCTCATATCCTTAGTTATGAACTTCCAAATTAAGTGAGACCAACTCCATTAGAACCCTCTGAAAATCTAGTTTTCAGAAAGTCATAGTTTGTTTCATGAAAATCCTTAGAACACCCTAAGAGATCCAATTAAGGTCAAGGACATAATTAATTGTGGAGGGCTCAAATGAGCTTTGCTGCAACTAAAACTTGACCAAGTCTCTGTTTAGGTTGTAACCAAGCCACAATAAAAGTTTCACAGTCATTAGGTCTGTCTAGCAAAGGTTATAGACTTCACAACTTCAAACTTAATACAAATGCATTAAATTAATACATGTATTGTTTCTATCATGTAGTCGCTAAGGTTGAGGAGGAACCCGAAGTCCTAGCCTTTGTTACTCCGGAGGAACAGCTGGCCTACGACCAAGAGCAGCAAGGCAAGCTCCGGTTTGCATTAACCTTTTTACAAATTTTTATTGTTTTGAGCACATACTTGTTTCCTTTATTCTGTTCATTAGAGTCTTGTTTGGAAGCCCCACTGCATAGCCAAGAGAACCATGGGTTGGGTTTGGGATTGCAAACCCCGTTAGCTACTGCATTGCTAGGATAGAGTAGGATTCGGTACAAGTCGAGTAGTTGGAACTACTCGCGAGCATAGGCTAGAGGCACTCGACTCGGGTAGTGATAGCACATGAAACACATGGCAAGAAAATGAGACCAAGCGGAGGGTAAGGGCAGCAGGACTTTGTGGCCTGTGTGCTATAGCTCCGCTTGTGTCGATTGAGGACCGAGCCGTGTGCGGGCCTGTTGAACAAGCTAGAACAGTACCGAAGACCTACCGGCTATATGGGAACCGGGAAACTGATGTAACTCGGGTAGCTGGGTATTGAGGCATTGCCCGTCGTTCAGAGGGTAGGTTGAGAGCTTGAGGTGTAAATCGGCTGGCGGCACGGAGATGCGCGTGCAGAGACCTCTTGCTCGGGACGATGGGACCGGTTCAATATTTGGCTGACGGGTGAAAGGTAGTCGCGTACGGCGTCCGTGATGGTTGTTGTAGGCAACATCGAGTACGGAGGTACGTGACGGGTTGTTCGGGTAACCCTGCAGGTGTAAATCGATTATAATCGCCGTCCCTCGCGGTCAGTGAGTACCATTTATTCACTGTACCGTGATGTAGAAAGAACAGGCTAGTTACATGTTAAAATGTTGCTGATTGAAAGCTGGACATTGATTGTTAATGATATGCTGTGGCTTAGAGCTAACTAAAGTTCATTTCAACTTTGGGCAAAGTACATGAGAGAAATGTGTTTCTTGTTTGATTGCGGCTCTCTCATGTACCTTAGCGTAAGGTTCTCCACAACCTGCTGCTAAAACTTGAAAGTAAGGTTTTACTAATTAGGCGAGTCCTTGCAAATGACTTTTACCTCATGTAACCCATTACCCTCATGTAGAAGTTCCATGTTTAGGTGAGACGGGTCAGACTTGCTGAGCCTTCGTGCTCACTGCTTGTGTTTGAAGCTTTTGCAGGGTTCTATGAGGAAGAGACTCCCGAAGAGGAGACGGAACCCCAGGAGGGGAACCCCATCGAGTGGGAGTCGTGCACGCCGCAGAGTTAGTGTGCGTGTGTGCTAGCAAGGACACGTTCGAGGGCTGAACGTGCACTTGATGCTTAGTCTACGCCCGCGAGTGTAGACTGAACTTATTTTGATGTAAACATGTTCATAACTTGTTTATGTAATAAAATTTCGCTTCCGCTTTGTACCTTTGACGTGTGTTATACGGTGCTGTGCAACGCAGCACCCCTCAGCGTGATCCTGGCTCGACAGGACCTTTGGGGTCGTGTCAAAGGATTTATAAGAATTGAACTTCTATTCATAGCTACTGCTATTTAGGATCCTTAATTGGCTTTGGGATTTTTACAGTGGATAATAGACTCTCTAAGGATGATGTGAGCAAAATTTGGAGACATGTCATTGCACAATGTAGTCTTTAAAATTCCTACAAGTACAGTGCTTCTCTGAATTTTGAGCCCAATTCAGGAGCTTTAACATATCTAACAGTGGAAGATCTGATTAGGGTAAGTCTCCATGGTTCTAACAGAATTTGTTTCACTATTTTTGGAGCTACCATCAGAGAGATATGAAGTTTTGAAGTTGGGAAGGGGTTCTGAAAAGTTTCTGTTTAAATTTGAATTTCCAATTAAAGGCTGAACTTGGGAAGTCAGTTTAGCCTAGCAAATGAACTCCAATGAATCCCAATTTTTTAATGGAGATCAGTAACTTTGTAAAGGATTTGCTGTACATATTTGGGAATATTTCATACAGGATTGCTCCTGTAATAAATCCCTAAAGTGTTTACTAAAAAACAATTCTACAGAAATTTCTGGACATTTTCATAGCATGCAATTTGTTGCTCTGTGAAGTACTCCTCCTGAGGATTCCAACAAAATTGGTCTCACCCTTTTTGGAGCTTTCTACACAAAGTTATGGGTCTCCAAAGTTTGAACTGCATTAGGAAAATCTGGAAATATTTAAATCTTGTCTGTGGACCCCACCCGTCAGCTCTCTCTTCTTCCTCACGCCAAACAGGGGAGCCCGCGGCGCTGCTCCGGTGAGGTTGGCGGGAAAGGCTTTCCCGGCCATCTCCCGTGTAAGGGCCTCAGTTTTTGACACACATTTGCAGTGTTCATCACCACACCACACACCTCATTTGAGGAAGAATGATGAACACAAATGAAGAGCAAGTAACAATTATCAACATGCTCATTAGAGAACAAACTTACACATTGCAAAAGTGGTATTTCCCACATGTGATATAGATGGGCTGGACATATGAAAACTCCTACACTTTGTTAAGGATGTCCATGCCAAGTTTCACCCAAATTCAAAACCTTTTTGAGGTCATTTTGGGTATAGATAAGAAGAGGGCAGTTTGAAACCATATTCAAATTCAAACTGTTTTTATACCATGAATTTGAAAGTGGAAGGCATATTCTTGCTCAGCACATTTTTGTGAGCTCACACACCAATTTTCACTCCATTTGGGGTTGATCTTGACATGAGCTAAGGGGGAGAAATTCAAACTTTATTTGAATTTCAAACTGAACTTGTGCTGAAATTCATTCAAACCAAACCTCATTTGAACTTTGATCAATTCAAATGGCTCTTGGGTGAATAATTTGAATTGCCAAGGGTAGAATAGGGTTCACTGTTTACCACAGCTGTTAGGAGTAAATTTCAGAGGTTAAAAGAGAGGTGGGACCCACATGTCAGCCTCTGCCTCAAAACAAACCGACTGAAACACAGTTCAGTCGGTTCCCGGCTGCTGTGCGCGTGCGCCACCGAAGGGGGGCAGCCGGCGCCAGCTCCTGCTGCGCGCCCCAAGCCGTAGACCAGCCGCCGGGCTATTTATTCCCTCCCCGGCATGCTCCGATCACTCATTCCCCGAGCTGCCGGCATACTCGGCCGTTTTTCCACTGCCATCGCCGCTGCTCGAGCTCCCGCTTGATCAAGCCGATCGCTCGCGAAGCACAGCCTCCTCCACAGCAAAACGGCAACACGGGATCGTGAGCAACCTCCCACACTCCGTGTTGGCCAGTGAGCAAGCTTCCTCGAGCTGTACGAGCCATTTCTCCGGCGAGCCGAATATCGCCGCAGATCGGGCTCCCGTGGACAGCACGGCACAGCCGTTGTCACGTCCTCTTCTCTACACAAGAAAGGTGCGTGATTGTATGTAGATGGAGTAGCCGAAAGCCGTTTGGCGATTGATCAACCCTCGGCCGAGAATTTCCAGATTTACTCTTGATCAGTTCATAAGAACCGAGCTCACCTTCGGGTGAAATTCGTGCTCTATGCACGAAGGTTGGACGAGCTCGTTACCTAGTAGCTTCTATGCACGCTAGCGCCCGCGCTCGAACTGGAATTAGAGAAAACCATCGAGCATCGGCCATGATATGGCCGTTTTCCCCGCCGCCATGGCTGAACACCTCGGCTCACCGTCGAGAGCCTAGTTGCCGGTACTTCTAGATTCCACCCAGCCCTAGTTCGTGTTTCCCATGCCCTACTGATGCTCTCCGACCGATTTCCGGTCGATTTGGTGCACGGGAGAGCGGGACCGACCTCACCGGAACCCTAGCAGGTGCTGTCACCGGTGCGCACGGGTTTCCGGTCATCGCCGGCGGCCGGCGACCCTACCATCGAGTCCAGGGCGTCGGAAAAGGGGCAGGCGGCAAGTTTCGGGCCAGGGGGTGGCCGGGAACTCAGTTCCGGCGAGGGTCGCCGGAGAACGCCGC
This sequence comes from Neostapfia colusana, assembly GCA_030760725.1. Classification (NCBI taxonomy): domain Eukaryota; kingdom Viridiplantae; phylum Streptophyta; class Magnoliopsida; order Poales; family Poaceae; genus Neostapfia; species Neostapfia colusana. The sequence continues at coordinate 27,683,153 of JASWHV010000005.1, read as the reverse complement.
CGCTGCGCAGTTGGCGCGAGGAGGAAGACGACGCACTGTGTGCGGGGCCCACAAGCCAGAGTTTAAACTTTTCCCCGAATTTCAGTTTTAGTTCAAACTTCAAATCTTTATAACTTTGGCTAGAAAGCTCCAAATTGAGTGAACCAAATTTTGCTGGATTCAGCTCTCTGAGTACTTTCCAGAAAATCAAGTTTCACTTCATGAAATTCCTTAATTCTCCAGAATTAATTCCTTAAAGTTTAAACTGTTAGGAATTTTAACTGGAGAATCCTTTGGAGGAAAATCCTGAAATTTTGCTGAGATGTTCACCAAAATATCCTTGAACTACCATAAAAATTTCAGATCCATTTGAGCTCATTTAGTCCACCTAATGGTGTGATTAGTAAAACTGTTCCAGAGAAAATAGAAAATGTTCAGAAACATTTTCAGAAATTTCTCTGAAATTGTTTAGCTCATATCTTTAGTTAGAGACTTCCAAATTAAGTGAGACCAATTCCATTAGAACCCTCTGAAAATCTAGTTTTCAGAAAGTCATAGTTTGTCTCATGAAAATTCCTAGAACACCCTAAGACTCCCAATTAAGGTCAAGGACATAATTATTTGTGGAGGGCTAAAATGAGCTTTGCTGCAACTAAAACTTGACCAAGTCTCTGTTTAGGTTGTAACCAAGCCACAGTAAAAGTTTCACAGTCTTTAGGTCTGTCTAGCAAAGATTGTAGACTTCACAACTTCAAAGTTAATACAAATGCATTTAAATTAATACATACATTGTTCTTATCATGTAGTCGCTAAGGTCGAGGAGGAACCCGAAGTCCTAGACTTCGTTACTCCGGAGGAACAGCTAGCCTACGACCAAGAGCAGCAAGGCAAGCCCCGGTTTGCATTAACCTTTTTACAAATTTTTATTGTTTTGAGCACATACTTGTTTCCTTTGTTCTGGGCATTAGAGTCTTGTTTGGAAACCCAACTGCATAGCCAAGAAAACCACGGGTTGGGTTTAGGATTGAAAACCTCGTTAGCCACTGCATTGCTAGGATAGAGTAGGATTCGGTACAAGTCGAGTAGTTGGAACTACTCGCGAGAATAGGCTAGAGGCACATTGCTCGGGTAGAGATAGCACATGATACACATGGCAAGAAAATGAGACCGAGCGGAGAGTAAGGGCAGCAGGACTTTGGGGCCTGTGTGCTGTAGCTCCGCTTGTGTCGATTGAGGACCGAGCCGTGTGCGGGCCTGTTGAACAAGCTAGAACAGTACCGAAGACCTACCGGCTATATGGGAACCGGGAAACTGATGTAACTCGGGTAGCTGGGTATTGAGGCATTGCCCGTCGTTCAGAGGGTAGGTTGAGAGCTCGAGGTGTAAATCAGCTGGCGGCACAGAGATGCGCGTGCAGGGACCTCTTGCTCGGGACGATGGGACCGGTTCAATATTTGGCTAACGGGTGAAAGGTAGTCGCGTACGGCGTCCGTGATGGTTGTTGTAGGCAACATCGAGTACGGGCGTACGTGACGGGTTGTTCGGGTAACCCTGCAGGTGTAAATCGATTATAATCGCCGTCCCTCGCGGTCAGTGAGTACCACTTGTTCACTGTACCGTGACGTAGAAAGAACAGGCTAGTTACATGTTAAAATGTTGCTGATTGAAAGCTGGACATTGATTGTTAATGATATGCTGTAGCTTAGTGCTAACTAAAGTTCTTTTCAACTTTGGGCAAAGTACATGAGAGAAATGCGTTTCTTGTTTGATTGCGGCTCTCTCATGTGCCTTAGCGTAAGGTTCTCCACAACCTGCTGCTAAAACTTGAAAGTAAGGTTCTACTAATTAGGCGAGTCTTTGCAAATGATTTTTACCTCATGCAACCCATTACCCTCATGTAGAAGTTCCATGTTTAGGTGAGACGGGTCAGACTTGCAGAGCCTTCGTGCTCACTGCTTGTGTTTGAAGCTTTTGCAGAGTTCTATGAGGAAGGGACTCCCGAAGAGGAGACGGAACCCCAGGAGGGGAACTCCGTCGAGTGGGAGTCGTGCACGCCGCAGAGTTAGTGTGCGTGTGTGCTAGCAAGGACACGTTCGAGGGCTGAACGTGCACTTGATGCGTAGTCTACGCCCGCGAGTGTGGACTAAACTTATTTTGATGTAAGCATGTGCATAAACTTGTTTATGTAATAAAGCTTCCGCTTCCGCTTTGCACCTTTGACGTGTGTTATACGGTGCTGTGCAACGCAGCACCCCTCAGCGTGATCCTGGCCCGACAGGACCAGTGGGGTCGTGTCAGCGTTGGTATCAGAGCTCGCTTGAGGTTTAACACAGTACAAAAGGTCTTCTTTTTCAAAAAATCCAGTGAGGAATGAGTTAGTAGCCCGTATAAGGATGTTATTAGCATATAGAAAGTGGCATATTAACCTATTTGTTATGTCGGAAAATCGTGCATCTCGGGACATGCATGTCTTGGGGGGTGCACGTAAGCGCTGTCCACCAGTGCGCACAAGCTGAAGGGTGGAGCCCCACGGGTGGCAGGTAACCCGACCCGCTTTGATATCCTCTGCGACTCTTCATGTCGTTTGGGGTATTCGAGCAACGTCTGTCCCTGGCGTGCGTGGTGCAATATGGGAGACCCCGTCACGTGGTCTAAAACGTGAACACGTAACTCAAGGCGTGTTTGGCTTGAGAACATCCGGGCGAGTGATGACGGCCGGGTGTACCAACTGTATGGATTCCGGGCTCGGTGTGCAGCCGAGTCTGATGATTGTTTGAATTTCTGCAGGTAGCCTTACCACGAAACGGTAGACGTGTAGCATCCGTGTGCGAGTGACGAGTAGTGCCACTGAACTAGCGAAGCCGGCTAAGTCCGGTATAGGTTTTTCTTTGCGGGGACGTAGTACCGACATGATCTGGTGACGCATCGACGTCACACCCAACTAAATGAACAACTTCATTTAAAAATTTGAAGGTTTTAATCCAAAGTAGTAAAACTTGATGTAATTCCTTCCCTTGAACAGGATATTCAAAGCTAATAAGTTTTCAACTTATAGGATGTTAAGGACAGAGCACTCTGTTTTCAGCTAAATCAAGGCTGAAGTTAATCCGAGGTTAGAGGTTGAGTTCTTTCGAGGTTGGGGTCGTATGATACATTTCTGGAAAGCTTTGGAGGAGCTTTACAACTTTTCTGTTGAGTTCCAGAGGTGTTTCATCCCTTAACCACTCGAAAAATGCAGTAGAGTTGAAACTGTCCAGAAAACAGGACGGAGCAAAGACTCTCTGTAGACTCTCTGTAAATTAAGCATAACTTCCTGCATAAAAATCCAAAAATAGAAAATGAGGTAGTTCTGGGAAGCTTATGAGATGGGTTACAACTTTGTGACAGAAAGTTTTGTCAGATTAGGAACAGAAGTAACTGAGATTGTTGGATCAAATCAGTACCTAAGGCAGGGAGGTGCTGTCCAATTGTTTCCAGAAATTCTGTTAACTTTGACATCTCATAACTTTTGAACCAGGACAGATATTAGGCCAACCAAATACTTTCTGGAAAGCTATTGAAGTTAACTTTAACTTTGATGTTGAGCTCCAGGACTGGTTTTGCTTTTAACCTGGCCTAAATCAGATTGATATGGAAACTGGTCAGGGCTGTCATGGGAACAGCAGATCAGCAGTCAAATTTGCTTAAAAATTTGAACTATGTTTCCAAGTGTTAGGGGTTCAATGACATATCTTATGTTATAACTCAATGGTTTACTGTTCAAATAAATATTTGACATTTCTCAAATATATTTTTACAGATGGCAGCAGATAAACGGTTGGAGAACGGGTGGGTAGTTTCCCACTGTTCTGACCGTAGCGGCTACCCGGAAGCATTGTGGCAAATGCTCCAATATTTCGGGTACAACCAGATGCCGCAATACTTCGCCAAGGAAGAAGGCGAAGAGGGGAACAAGACGTGGACGATCCATGTCGAGGTTCCTGCAGGGCCTACGCCATCCGGTTGGGTGCCATTCACCGTCACGGTGAGAGGAAGACAACCGGAAGGGGTGTGGCAAGTGGCAGCCCGTGACACTATGTCACGTTTCTGCCAACTACACGTGCAGGCTATGGAGGGCACACCATACGCACTCGTTCCGGTGGAGGGACGAGCTCAGCATGTGTGGGAAGAGAGGTACCTGGAGGCAACAGACCCGACTTGCCCAAGGTACAACCCCGCGGAGGCAAACCTCAGCCTCCAAATGAGGGCGGGAAACGCTGTGATGGACAGCCAAGCTGTTCATACGGGGCATCTCGCCACCAAGCTCAAGGAGAGCACAAGCCGTGGAGATCATTTCGAGAGTGCTCACAGTGCACTCCGCAATGTGCTCCTTCTGACGATCAAGCGACTGAATGAACAACACCATCAGTTGCGTCGTCTGAAGAAGGCAAAGAAGAAGAGCCGTGTTGACATCGCGGCGTTGCAAGAGCTGGTGCAGACCCTAACCCAGCAGAATGCGGACCTTGCTCAAGAGCGGGACGACGCTATTGAGGAGGGACAAGGCTGGGAAGAGGACTACAACCAGGCTATGGACGAGGTGCATGCATTGCAGGACCTCGTGCCCCCGGTATTGGGCGTACCGGTAGTCTTGGGTCTTCCAGCCATGGGAGAACCTGGAATGGGAGAAGAGGTGGTAGACCCCGAACCACCAGCCGAGGTACCGGAGGAGGACGACCCACAGGAGGTCGAGTTCTACTCCGAGTAGGGGGTTACGGTTGCCAAGTAGGGCAGCTAGGGTAGCGTAACCCAACTTTTGTAATCGGTGACATGTCGTGTAGACAGTAGCGCATGTATAGGTAGTGACGACATGAGCACGACTTCTCGGAGATCCGAGAATGATGTATCTTGTATAAAGTTTATGCTTTATCAATATATGTGAATGTTGTGCAAGTTAATCATGCGTCGCTTCAATACTTACTGCTGTTATGGAATTTTGAGTAAGACATGTGCTAATTGCTGCTGTGCTGAATTTCAGAATGACGCGTACTCGTGCCAACCCTGATGTTGGAGGTACTAGCCAAGGGGGAGAGACCTCCCAACCGCCTCCCGAGGACTCCTCGGGCCAGCAGCAGCAACAGCAACAGCAAACACCGCCACCGCCACTGCCAACGGTTACATTGGCCGACATTGTCGCGGCAATGGCGGGTTCACATCAGCAGCATACAGAGCTGCTGCAAACGTTAATTGCGAATATGTCTCGACCAGAGAGACGTCAAGATCGTGAGGAGCGCCAACAGAGCTCCTATTCTGACTTCTTGGCGACTCATCCCCCTGTATTCTCAAGGGCGGATGAACCACTTGACGCGGACAACTGGCTCCGCGCCATAGAGATGAAGTTCGGGCTGCTCCAAATCAGCGAGCAGCGCAAGACTCAGTTCGCGGTCCAGCAGCTCCAAGGATCCGCGAGCGCGTGGTGGGCCAACTTTTGTGCTTCACAACCCACCGACCGAGTGATGACCTGGGCGGAGTTCCGGACGGCCTTCAGGGCCTATCATATACCGCCCGGTTTGATGAAGAGGAAGACGCAGGAGTTCCTACACCTGCAACAAGGGAGCCAAAACGCGCTGGAATATTCCAGGGCGTTCAACGATCTCGCGCTCTACGCGTCGTATCACGCAGATACGGACGAGAAGCGGCGGGACCACTTTTACCAGGGGCTTAACCCGCTCCTGAAGGACAAGCTGGCGATGTTCAATCGCGGCAGCCTCAACGACATAATTGATGCTGCGATTGTTCAGGAGGACTCCGGCAAGGAGTTGGCGGCAGCAGAGCGAAAGCGAAGCGCGCCGCAGAGCAGCGGAGAAGGAGGCGGTCCTTCTCAGAAGTTTCGGATGGTGAATCGCCCACCATCAGGCCCGCGCTGGCAACCACCACAGCGGTCGATGCCGTTCCGCAGTCGGCCGTACTCTTCACCGGCATTCCGGCCGGCACTGCCAGTACCACCGCAACAACAACAGCAGCAGCGGGCGATGCCGCGTGCGTTTGCACCTCCGCAACGCATACTGGGCTTTCGTCCCCCGAGTACTCCACCAGCAGCGGCCACATGTTACAAGTGTGGTCGTCCAGGACACTTCGCGAGCAGTTGCCCGGAGAGGCAAGGCGGCGGAGTGGCACCACAGTTTCCGGGGAGGAATCAACCCCGGAACCCTACTAATGCGCGGCGGGCAAACCCTAGGCCCGGTACCGTCCACCAGCTTGCCATTGAGGACGTGCCGGAGGGCGAGCCAATCCTTGCGGGTATGTTCCAACTCCACCAGCATCCCGCCATAGTACTATTTGATTCAGGCGCCACGCATAATTTTATTAGCCATGCTTTCATTGCTAAACACAGCTTACCAATACTACCCACCGATAGTCCATATCTAATTTGTTCACCGGGTGGGAAGATTTCAGCAAGCGTAATGGTCTCCAAAGCACCATTATGCTTAGCGGGTAGAGTGTACCCCACGTCTCTCATTATCTTAGAGGAACAGAAGGTCGATGTCATCCTAGGGATGTCATGGTTAACCCGCCACGGCGCTGTTTTAGACACCGTCCTTCAAGTCGTGCACTTAAACTCAGAGGTGCACGGTTCTCACTCATTATTTCTGGACAGTCCAGAAATAAAACTTCCAAGTGTCTATCAAGCCACAACCATCAGATTGGAAGACATTCCAGTGGTCCGAGAGTTCCCGGATGTGTTCCCGGACGATTTGCCGGGAATGCCACCCGATAGAGAGGTGGAGTTCAAGATTGAACTTGCACCGGGAACCATGCCAATATCCCGAAGGCCGTACAAGATGGCGCCCAAGGAGTTGGCTGAACTGAAGACTCAGCTCACGGACCTTCTGGAGAAGGGTTTTATTAGGCCGAGCTCCTCGCCATGGGGTTGTTCGGCATTATTTGTCAAGAAAAAGGATGAAACGTTGCGGCTTTGCGTGGACTACCGTCCATTAAATGCCGTAACCATCAAGAACAAGTACCCGTTGCCACGGATCGACATGTTGTTTGATCAGTTGGTCGAAGCAAAGATCTTTTCCAAGATGGATTTAAGATCCGGGTACCACCAGATTAAGATAAGGGCGGAGGACATTCCAAAGACAGCTTTCTCGTCAAGGTACGGACTTTATGAGTACCTGGTCATGTCCTTTGGCCTCACCAATGCTCCAGCTCACTTCATGTACTTAATGAACTCGGTGTTCATGCCGGAGCTGGACAACTTTGTCGTGGTCTTCATCGACGACATCCTGGTATATTCCAAGTCGGAGGAAGATCACAAGAAACATCTGCGTATAGTCTTGCAACGGCTGCGGGATCACAAGTTATACGCAAAATTCAGCAAATGCGAATTTTGGATATCGCAAGTGCCTTTCCTCGGGCATATCATCTCAGCAGAGGGTATCGCTGTGGACCCGAACAAGATCACGCAAATGCTGAATTGGAAATCCCCGAGAACTGTTCATGAGGTACGGAGTTTCCTCGGACTCGCGGGATATTATCGGAGGTTCATTCCGAACTTCTCGAAGATTGCCAAGCCAATGACAGAGCTGCTGAAGAAAGCTACAAAATATGTTTGGAGTCCAGCATGTGAAGCAGCATTCAAGGCTTTAGTCAAGCACCTGACATCAGCACCGGTTTTGGCGCAGCCAGACACAACAAAACTGTTCGATGTGTACTGCGATGCATCCGGCATTGGGCTCGGATGTGTGCTGATGCAAGACCGAAGAGTGGTCGCGTATGGATCACGGCAGCTTAGGAACCATGAGCAAAATTATCCAACTCACGACTTGGAGCTCGCTGCCGTGGTACTTGCACTGAAGATGTGGAGGCACTACCTACTCGGTAACCTCGTACATTTATATACCGACCACAAAAGCCTCAAGTACATATTCACTCAGAAGGAGCTGAACATGAGGCAACGAAGATGGTTAGAACTGATAAAGGATTACGAGATAGAGATCCATTATCATCCGGGCAAGGCAAACGTTGTGGCAGATGCGCTGAGCCGCAAGTCACACGTCAATAATCTGACCATCACACCGTTGGAAGAGAGCGAACCACCACTACATGTGATTCCACACGGAGCTCTCTACAACCTAGCCTTGATCCCCACCATCCGTGAAGAAATAGCGGCAGCCCAGAAGAATGACAAGGGCATGTCACATTTACGGAGACGAGTAGACAGTGGGGAGTTGAAATGTTTCCGGAAGGACGGAGACGGCGTCCTATGGTTCAAGAACCGGATCGTCGTACCCCGAAACCCGGAGTTACGGAAGAAAATCTTTGATGAGGCTCACTTATCAAAGTATTCTATTCACCCCGGCAGCAACAAAATGTATCAAGAACTCAGAAGAAGGTTTTGGTGGACACGGATGAAGCGAGAGACTGCCAAATACGTGTCCGAGTGTGATACATGTCGAAGGGTGAAGGCAGACCATATGCGGAAACCGGGACTGCTGCAACCACTAGGCATTCCTGCCTGGAAGTGGGAGGACGTGAGCATGGATTTAGTCGTCGGTCTACCCACCACCTTACAGAAACATGATTCGGTATGGGTGATCGTCGATCGGCTCACCAAAGTTGCCCATTTCATCCCGGTGAACACCAACTACAACGCCAAGAAGTACGCTGAACTGTACATCTCACGGATCCTATGCTTATACGGCGTACCCCGTACCATCATATCGGACCGGGGCACTTTATTTGTGTCCCGTTTTTGGGAGCAGCTACACGCTGCCTTGGGGACGAAGCTGATCCGTAGTTCGGCCTACCACCCGCAGACGGATGGACAAACCGAGCGGGTAAATCAAATTCTAGAAGACATGCTACGAGCTTGCGCTATCGACCACGGCAAGAATTGGGATGATCACTTGCCGTTAGCTGAGTTCTCGTACAACAATGGGTACCAAGCCAGCATCAAGATGGCGCCCTACGAGGCGCTATACGGAATAAAATGCCGCACACCATTGAACTGGTGTGAGTCTGGCGAAAGGGTTACCTTCGGGATTGACCTTGTCAACAACGCGGAGGAAAAGGTTCGATTAATTCAAGCGAACCTAAAAGCCGCTCAATCCCGACAGAAACAGTATGCGGACCGGAGAAGGCGCCCATTACAATTCGAAGTTGGAGATCACGTATATTTACGGGTGTCCCCAATGAAGGGCGTAAACAGATTTGGGGTGAGAGGAAAGTTGGCACCCCGATTCATCGGTCCATTCCAGATTACCGAAAGATGTGGATCGGTGGCATACCGGCTGAAATTACCAGAAGCACTTTCCGGTGTGCACGACGTCTTTCATATTTCCCAGCTGAGGAAGTGTCTCAAGCTATCAACCACCGTTCAGCTGGAAGACATTGAAGAACTGCAACAGGATCTCACCTATTGGGAGGAACCGGTGCAGATTGCTGATGAAAAGGCCCGAACCACACGCAACCGTACGTTGTGGTTCTACAAGGTTCTATGGAGTAATCACTCCATGGACGAAGCGACATGGGAGAGCGAAGAATTCCTTCGCGCTAACTACCCCGACTTTTTCACGTCGCATATCCGGTAATTTTCCACCGTCCTCTCTCTCATTTTCACCTTATAATCTCGGGACGAGATTCTTTTAAGGGGGGAGGAATGTAAGGGCCTCAGTTTTTGACACACATTTGCAGTGTTCATCACCACACCACCCACCTCATTTGAGGAAGAATGATGAACACAAATGAAGAGCAAGTAACAATTATCAACATGCTCATTAGAGAACAAACTTACACATTGCAAAAGTGGTATTTCCCACATGTGATATAGATGGGCTGGACATATGAAAACTCCTACACTTTGTTAAGGATGTCCATGCCAAGTTTCACCCAAATTCAAAACCTTTTTGAGGTCATTTTGGGTATAGATAAGAAGAGGGCAGTTTGAAACCATATTCAAATTCAAACTGTTTTTATACCATGAATTTGAAAGTGGAAGGCATATTCTTGCTCAGCACATTTTTGTGAGCTCACACACCAATTTTCACTCCATTTGGGGTTGATCTTGACATGAGCTAAGGGGGAGAAATTCAAACTTTATTTGAATTTCAAACTGAACTTGTGCTGAAATTCATTCAAACCAAACCTCATTTGAACTTTGATCAATTCAAATGGCTCTTGGGTGAATAATTTGAATTGCCAAGGGTAGAATAGGGTTCACTGTTTACCACAGCTGTTAGGAGTAAATTTCAGAGGTTAAAAGAGGGGTGGGACCCACATGTCAGCCTCTGCCTCAAAACAAACCGACTGAAACACAGTTCAGTCGGTTCCCGGCTGCTGTGCGCGCGCGCCACCGAAGGGGGGCAGCCGGCGCCAGCTCCTGCTGCGTGCCCCAAGCCGGAGACCAGCCGCCGGGCTATTTATTCCCTCCCCGGCGTGCTCCGATCACTCATTCCCCGAGCTGCCGGCATACTCGGCCGTTTTTCCACTGCCATCGCCGCTGCTCGAGCTCCCGCTTGATCAAGCCGATCGCTCGCGAAGCACAGCCTCCTCCACAGCAAAACGGCAACAAGGGATCGTGAGCAACCTCCCACACTCCGTGTTGGCCAGTGAGCAAGCTTCCTCGAGCTGTACGAGCCATTTCTCCGGCGAGCCGAATATCGCCGCCGATCGGGCTCCCGTGGACAGCATGGCACAGCCGTTGTCACGTCCTCTTCTCTACACAAGAAAGGTGCGTGATTGTATGTAGATGGAGTAGCCGAAAGCCGTTTGGCGATTGATCAACCCTCGGCCGAGAATTTCCAGATTTACTCTTGATCAGTTCATAAGAACCGAGCTCACCTTCGGGTGAAATTCGTGCTCTATGCACGAAGGTTGGACGAGCTCGTTACCTAGTAGCTTTTATGCACGCTAGCGCCCGCGCTCGAACTGGAATTAGAGAAAACCATCGAGCATCGGCCATGATATGGCCGTTTTCCCCGCCGCCATGGCTGAACACCTCGGCTCACCGTCGAGAGCCTAGTTGCCGGTACTTCTAGCTTCCACCCAGCCCTAGTTCGTGTTTCCCATGCCCTACTGATGCTCTCCGACCGATTTCCGGTCGATTTGGTGCACGGGAGAGCGGGACCGACCTCACCGGAACCCTAGCAGGTGCTGTCACCGGTGCGCACGGGTTTCCGGTCATCGCCGGCGGCCGGCGACCCTACCATCGAGTCCAGGGGGTCGGAAAAGGGGCAGGCGGCAAGTTTCGGGCCAGGGGGTGGCCGGGAACTCAGTTCCGGCGAGGGTCGCCGGAGAACGCCGCCGCTGCGCAGTTGGCGCGAGGAGGAAGACGACGTACTGTGTGCGGGGCCCACAAGCCAGAGTTTAAACTTTTCCCCGAATTTCAGTTTTAGTTCAAACTTCAAATCTTTATAACTTTGGCTAGAAAGCTCCAAATTGAGTGAACCAAATTTTGCTGGATTCAGCTCTCTGAGTACTTTCCAGAAAATCAAGTTTCACTTCATGAAATTCCTTAATTCTCCAGAATTAATTCCTTAAAGTTTAAACTGTTAGGAATTTTAACTGGAGAATCCTTTGGAGGAAAATCCTGAAATTTTGCTGACATTTTCACCAAAATATCCTTGAACTACAATAAAAATTTCAGATCCATTTGAGCTCATTTAGTCCACCTAATGGTGTGATTAGTAAAACTGTTCCAGAGAAAATAGAAAATGTTCTGAAACATTTTCAGAAATTTCTCTGAAATTGTTTAGCTCATATCTTTAGTTAGAGACTTCCAAATTAAGTGAGACCAATTCCATTAGAACCCTCTGAAAATCTAGTTTTCAGAAAGTCATAGTTTGTCTCATGAAAGTTCCTAGAACACCCTAAGACTCCCAATTAAGGTCAAGGACATAATTATTTGTGGAGGGCTCAAATGAGCTTTGCTGCAACTAAAACTTGACCAAGTCTCTGTTTAGGTTGTAACCAAGCCACAGTAAAAGTTTCACAGTCTTTAGGTCTGTCTAGCAAAGATTGTAGACTTCACAACTTCAAAGTTAATACAAATGCATTTAAATTAATACATACATTGTTCTTATCATGTAGTCGCTAAGGTCGAGGAGGAACCCGAAGTCCTAGACTTCGTTACTCCGGAGGAACAGCTAGCCTACGACCAAGAGCAGCAAGGCAAGCCCCGGTTTGCATTAACCTTTTTACAAATTTTTATTGTTTTGAGCACATACTTGTTTCCTTTGTTCTGGGCATTAGAGTCTTGTTTGGAAACCCAACTGCATAGCCAAGAAAACCACGGGTTGGGTTTAGGATTGAAAACCTTGTTAGCCACTGCATTGCTAGGATAGAGTAGGATTCGGTACAAGTCGAGTAGTTGGAACTACTCGCGAGAATAGGCTAGAGGCACATTGCTCGGGTAGAGATAGCACATGATACACATGGCAAGAAAATGAGACCGAGCGGAGAGTAAGGGCAGCAGGACTTTGGGGCCTGTGTGCTGTAGCTCCGCTTGTGTCGATTGAGGACCGAGCCGTGTGCGGGCCTGTTGAACAAGCTAGAACAGTACCGAAGACCTACCGGCTATATGGGAACCGGGAAACTGATGTAACTCGGGTAGCTGGGTATTGAGGCATTGCCCGTCGTTCAGAGGGTAGGTTGAGAGCTCGAGGTGTAAATCAGCTGGCGGCACAGAGATGCGCGTGCAGGGACCTCTTGCTCGGGACGATGGGACCGGTTCAATATTTGGCTAACGGGTGAAAGGTAGTCGCGTACGGCGTCCGTGATGGTTGTTGTAGGCAACATCGAGTACGGGCGTACGTGACGGGTTGTTCGGGTAACCCTGCAGGTGTAAATCGATTATAATCGCCGTCCCTCGCGGTCAGTGAGTACCACTTGTTCACTGTACCATGAAGTAGAAAGAACAGGCTAGTTACATGTTAAAATGTTGCTGATTGAAAGCTGGACATTGATTGTTAATGATATGCTGTAGCTTAGTGCTAACTAAAGTTCTTTTCAACTTTGGGCAAAGTACATGAGAGAAATGCGTTTCTTGTTTGATTGCGGCTCTCTCATGTGCCTTAGCGTAAGGTTCTCCACAACCTGCTGCTAAAACTTGAAAGTAAGGTTCTACAAATTAGGCGAGTCCTTGCAAATGATTTTTACCTCATGCAACCCATTACCCTCATGTAGAAGTTCCATGTTTAGGTGAGACGGGTCAGACTTGCTGAGCCTTCGTGCTCACTGCTTGTGTTTGAAGCTTTTGCAGGGTTCTATGAGGAAGGGACTCCCGAAGAGGAGACGGAACCCCAGGAGGGGAACTCCGTCGAGTGGGAGTCGTGCACGCCGCAGAGTTAGTGTGCGTGTGTGCTAGCAAGGACACGTTCGAGGGCTGAACGTGCACTTGATGCGTAGTCTACGCCCGCGAGTGTGGACTAAACTTATTTTGATGTAAGCATGTGCATAAACTTGTTTATGTAATAAAGCTTCCGCTTCCGCTTTGCACCTTTGACGTGTGTTATACGGTGCTGTGCAACGCAGCACCCCTCAGCGTGATCCTGGCTCGACAGGACCAGTGGGGTCGTGTCATCCCGGGCCTAAACTCGCCGCTCCCCCATATTTGACCATGCTGAACACCCTGGGAGGGTTGCCGGTGGCCGTAGCTCACCGGAAACCACCGCGCACCGGTGACAGCAAGGTTTTGAACTCCGGCGAGGTGGGGAACCCTTATTCCTCCACCAAATGATCGGCTCTCGGGCTCTAGAGTATCAGTGGGAGATGTGGGAGCTAGAACAGACTGCCTAACTCGATGAAACAGCCGGCAAACTAGGGTTCAACGGTGAGCCGAAGCGTTTTCCCATGGCGGCGCAAAAATCGACTAGAACACGGCCAACACTTGATGGTTTTCCTCGGTTCTTTGTCAGGGACGGGAGCTAGAGGGTGCAGAAGCTATGTGCACGTGATCTCGAGGCGTGGTTGATCGTGCAACACGAATTTGGGCATGAACCGAGCCTCGTTCTTTTACACTAGGGTTCAGGAAAGAGTGAAATTCGAGCTACTCGATAGATCATTTGCTATACGGCTGGCGGCTACACCATCCAGGGCTACCCATGCACCTTTCTTGTATAAGAAGTCGGAGGAGAGGGTGGCCGGATGAGGCTGTCGACGGTGAGCCAAAACGGTGAGGTCCGGTGCACCTCAAAGCTTTGGCGCCAATCCGAGTTTCACGAGCGGATCTGATCAGTAAACCTTGGAGGAACTTTGGAGAGGGCTAGAGCACGTCCAGGCGCTACTCTTTGCAGTGGATGGCTCGAGCAGCCGAGCTCAGAAGGCTGTGGTCGATCGGAGTGAACCGAGCGGTGGTGTTCGGTGCAACTGAAACTGCTGCGGCGCTGTGCGAGCCGAGGGGGAAGAGAAATAGGGCTGGGGCGCTCGGGCGGTCGCTCTGATCACCCACGCGTGCGCCGACGTCGGGGAAGCAAGAAACAGCTCGGTGGAGCCTCGGGCGCGGGTCGAAGTCGAGTGCTGGCGCGCTGTGCTCGTCCGAGGGAAAATCAGTCGGTTTGTTTGCTTTGTGTGGCTGACAATTGGGCCCCACCTCCCCCTTTGTCTAGTCAAATTTTCTCTGATATTTTCCATCCAGCAACTCAGAATTAAAGGCCTTACTTCACCCCAAAGTTAAAGTTTGGATTTGCTGAATTCAAATGGTTTGAATTCTGGTGTAGAATTCGAATTGTGTTTGATCATTTGAATTTGAAATGGAGTTTGAATTCTCCATTTTGTATTGTCCCAAAAACATAGCAAACCAGCTCCAAAGTTTCCAATTTTTGGCATGGCTGCTCATTCAAATGTGGAGAACACATTTGTGGAACCAAATTTGCAAATTGGGAGAATTGGAATTTGAAACTGAATTTGAAATTCAGATTAGAGGGCTTCCTCTTTTAATCCCAGACAAACATTAAAATTCCTCCAAATAAGCTGAAATTTGGATTGGTGAATATTTGGACTATGAAGATCCAAGTTATGAATTTAGATCTCCATGTTTGGATGTTTTGGGAAGTTTGAATCCTCACTTTGAACGTACGCCGTTATAATTCAAAGTTTTAATTCCCCTCATTTTTCCTAAGTGTACATGAGCTGAAAATTCTTGCTACCACTTTTTGGGGATTTCACATCCAAGAGCAACCGGAACCGCAAGAACAAGGCAAGTGCCCCTTCACCATATTGATCCTATGTTTTGGAAAACTGTTTTGATTGCCAAAAGGTGTGTGTGCTGAGTCAAATATGATGGGAAACCCTTTCATAGGAGTTTACTAGTTTTGGTTAAACCACCCTTGTCGCCAGAGAAAGTTAATGAGTCAGGTATGGTTTTTGCTTTTATGCTTCGCTGAGTCCATGGGATATGGGAAGCGAGATAGATGTGTCTAGCTAACTGAACTCGTAATGATAATGAGAAACTGATGTTGTTAATGAACGTGAATCGGAGAGAGATCTAGGCAAGCCTGGGTTTGTGAACGAGGTAGAATGAGATGGTGGTTACTTGCTGTAGATCTAAGGACCGGTTCATGCAAGCACATGTCAGGATGACAGTGCCACCACAAGGCCATGTATGGGTGCGGCTTAGCTGAGGAATTAGGTAAGTTACTAGATTGTGGGAGAATTGGAGATTCTAGCCTGCCGGTGAAACCTTAGTGAGTCCATACATCTAGTAACACCTTTGTAAAGGCTATTTTGTGATCTCTTGACCATACACCGACGGTTGTGTACTGGTATAATGGAGGTTCTGCAGTCGCCGACTGGTGACGAAATCACAAACTTGTGAGTAAAGATGTGCAAACTCTGCAGAGTCTTAAAACTATCATGATAGCCGAGCTTACGGTCACGAGTGCCTAGCCAACTTCCATGATTAGTTGGGATGGATTTTGGGATGGTTATGGTTTTTGATTATGGTTTGGTTATGGTTTGGTTTTCAGGACTGTTCAGTCCGGGTGATAAAATTGGTTGCATGACTGTTGAGTCGTGGCAACGAGATTGGCCTCGGTGTGAGACAGAATTGCTTATGAGATGAAATGATAGCGAATACGAGATGGTATTCGTGAGATGGTAGTGAATACCTGAAGGTATTCGTAGGCAAAGATGAAAAAGATTAATGTCTGGTTGAGACATGGAAACTGATGAACATAATGGAGGTATGTTGGTATTTTAATACATGTTGGGTTTATATTCACTTAAAGTTAAGTTGCTGTTTTTATCGTGTTTTGAGAAATAAACTTTGCTTTCTGCAACGACAGAGAGAAAGTTCTCTTTGCGTCACACCAACTCATGGGAGCTGCCGTTGACTGGTGGGATGCACTGTGCAATGCTCATGTTGACCTGGAGACGATCACTTGGACTGAGTTAAAGGAGTGTTTCCGATGTCATTACATCCCTGCTGGTGTAATGATGCTCAAAAGGCAAGAGTTCGAGGGTCTCCGCCAAGGACAGAAAAGCGTGAATGAGTACCTTAACAAGTTCACGCAGCTATCAAGGTATGCCCCTGAAGATGTCAACTCAAACCAGAGGAAGCAGTACCTGTTCATGAGAGGGTTGAACAATGAGATCCAGGTTCAACTCCTCAACAATGACTATGCTAACTTCTAGAAGCTGGTTGACAAGGCCATAGTGGTGGAAAGCAAGATCCGAGAGATCGAGCGAGAGGGCAAGAGGAAGATGCCATACCAGCCACAAGGGAGCAATTTACGGCCTCGGTACATGCCCCTAGCTGCACCGCAGTATGGATCAACCGCTCCTGCATACCGCCCTAATCAGCCACCACAGCAACGACCCGTTGCACAAGCACCTCGTGTGCCTTTGCCTCCTGCACCCCGACCCAACATGGGCACTCCTGTTAAAAACCCCCCGCCCCAACGTACCTGCTGCTGTGGGCAACAGGGCATGCTTTGCATGTGGGGAAACGGGACACTTCGCAAGCCAGTGCTCGAGGAGAGGTCCTGGACAGCAAGGCAACATCCCCAAGCAGAACCCACGGGCAAACGGAGGATCCAATCAAGGGAACCGTGAACAGCAGAACTACGCTCGCGGCAACGTGAACCATGTTTCTGCTGGAGAAGCGCAACAGGCTGAGGACGTCGTGATTGGTATATTCCTTGCCAACTCCAATCCAGCCACCATCTTATTTGGTTCTGGAGCATTGCATTCCTTCATAATCCAAATTTGTTGCCAAGCATAATCTACCCATATCACACTTGAAATATACTATGTTGGTTAATTCTCCCAGTGGAGAGATGAGGACTAATATAGTATGTCCGAAAGTAAATCTTAAAATAAGGGGGGTAGACTTCCTTGCCAACCTCATTGTCTTGGATTCCCAAGGGCTTGACATAATACTCGGAATGGATTGGCTAAGTAAGCACAACAGGGTAATCCAATGTGCTGAAAGGAGCGTGCAGTTGACCAACGAGCACGATACCCCGTATCGAGTTTGAGTCAGCCCAACCGGCAACCGAGAAGGCAACGTTGAACCACGTCAAAGAAGCAACCCTGGACAGCATTCCGGTGGTTCAAGAGTTTTCGGATGTGTTCCTGGAAGAACTTCCCGGTATGCCACCTAACCGGGATATCGAGTTTTCCATTGACCTAGTACCCGGAACCGCACCTATAGCAAAGGGACCATATAGGATGCCCGTCAATGAACTAGTGGAGCTCAAGAAGCGAATCCAGGAGCAGCAAGAGAAGGGTTTCATATGTCCAGGCTCAGCACCATGGGGAGCCCCCGTGCTCTTCATAGACAAGAAGGATGGAACCCAAAGGATGTGCGTGGACTATAGGTCTCTCAATGAGGTGACGATCAAGAACAAGTGCCCTCTTCCCCGTATAGAGGACCTGTTCGACCAGATGAAGGGAGCCCGGGTCTTCTCCAAGATTGATCTTCGGTCGGGATATTTCCAGCTGAAGATTAAGCCCTCCGATATACCCAAGACTGCCTTTGTAACGCACCTGCAAACTTCATGTACCTCATGAACAAAGTCTTCATGTACATGGACAAGTTCGTCGTGGTTTTCATTGACAACATCATGGTGTATTCGAAAAGTGGGGAGGAACATGAAGAACATTTGAGATTGACATTGCAAAAGCTGCGAGAACATCAATCGTATGCCAAGCTCAGCAAATGTCAATTTTGACTAAAGGAGATATCGTTGCTAGGCCACATCATCTCCGAGGAAGGAGTATCGGTTGATCCTGGAAAAGTGGGAGATGTTCTGAAGTGGAACCGACCGCAAAATGTGAGGGATATTCGGAGTTTTCTTGGGATGGCCGGATACTACCGCCGGTTCATCAAGGACTTCTCTAAGATAGCAAATCCTATGAAGGAGTTGCTAATGAAGGGAAAAGCCTTCTAATGGACCCCAGTATGCCAAGAAAGCTTTGAGGAGCTCAAGAAAAGGCTAACTACAGCACCGGTTCTGGTATTGCCGGACGTGAGCAAGAGCTTTGACATTTATTGTGACGCATCCAGACAAGGGCTTGGATGTGTGCTCATGAAGAAGGACAAGTTGTAGCCTATGCCTCACGACAATTAAAGAAGAACAAGCTCAATTACCCCACACATGACTTGGAACTCGCAGCCGTGGTGCATGCATTGAGGATTTGGAGACACTATATCCATGGTCATCGATGTGAGGTTTATACGGATCATAAAAGCCTCAAGTACATATTCACCCAAATGGATTTGAATTTGAGGCAACGTCGATGGTTGGAACTTATCAAGGATTATGATGTTGGAATCAACTATCACCTCGGAAAGGCCAATGTAGTAGCCGATGCATTGAGCCTGAAGGGAGCATGTCACCAACTCATAGTTCGGGAGCTACCACCCGAGCTACGAAAGGAGTTCGAACGGTTACATCTCGGTTTCTTGAACGAGATGAAAGTGATGGAACTCCACTCATCATTGGAACAAGAGATAAGAGATGGCCAAGCTACGGATGAGGAGATCAAGGAGATCAAGGAAAGGATCCGACAAGAAATAGAGAAGGACTTCAAGGAAGACGAGAAGGGTACGCTTTGGCTAGGAAAAAGGATTTGTGTGCCTAACGTGAAGCACATCCCCGACACGATATTAAAAGAGGCACACGACTCACTTTATTCCATACATCCCGGAAGTACCAAGATGTACAAGGATCTAAAGACTTGTTATTGGGGGGTGGTATGAAGAGGGACATAGCCGAGTATGTTGCCCTATGCGACACATGCCAACGGGTGAAGGCCGAACATCAAAGACCCGCTGGACTGTTGCAACCCTTGAAGGTACCCGAGTGGAAATGGGAAGACATCAGTATGGATTTCATCATCGGATTGTCACATACTCAGTCGGGTTACGACTCAATCTGTGTTATCGTAGACCAATTGACGAAAACAGCCCATTTTCTTCCCATAAAAATTATGTACAACGTTGCACAACTAGCCGAGCTGTACATGAGGCAAATCGTGTGTCACCATGGAGTCCTGAAGAGGATAGTCTCAGATCGGGGTTCTCAGTTTACCTCTAGATTTTGGAGGAAGCTGTAGAAAGCTATGGGTACACGACTGGATTTTAGCTCCGCCTACCACCTGCAAACCGATGGGAAAACTGAAAGGACAAACCAAATTTTGGAGGACATTTTGAGAGCTTGCGCCTTGAAACATGGGCGTAGTTGGGATAGGAGTTTACCATACGCTGAGTTCTCCTATAACAACAACTATCAGGCTAGCTTGAAGATGTCACCTTTTGAAGCGTTGTATGGTAGACGGTGTAGAACACCGTTGTTTTGGAATGAGACAGGAGAGAACCAAGTGTTTGGACCCGAAGTGCTACAAGAGGCTGAGAAGCAAGGCCAAACAATACGGGAGAACTTGAAGGCAGCTCAGTCACGCCAAAAGGGCTATGCAGACAATAGGCGAAGAAAGTTGACTTTCGAAGTAGGAGACTTCGTATACCTTAAGCCATCGCGTATCCGTGGCCAACGACATTTCAACGTCAAAGGCAAGCTAGCACCTCGCTATATGTGACACCCTCAATTCTGTGGAAAACCACGAAACCAAGAACTAATGCATATGTGTGCCCAAGATGTTCATCACACATACACATATGTTCCACAAACTGAATTCAGATTATATATTACCACGAATAACAGAGTTTATTACAATATCTCATGAGTCTTGGACTCATGCTCATAGCGGAAGTCTATATTGTAATGCGGAAGAAATTTAACTAATGCAGAAGCAAATCTAAGCAGCAATGGCTCCATCTCTATTCCATCCCCACAGGCAAGGTTGAGAACAGATCACATGCCTAATGCTCCATTTGGTCCTGATAGTAGTCTTCTCCTGCTGCTGATGATGAAATAATAATGCAAGTTTGAGTACAATGATGTACTCAGCAAGTGCGGGAAAATATGATATGAAGCTCATAGCAAGATAGGTATAAAAAGGCTCATTTGCAGAAAAGCAAAGTTATTTATCAAAAGCACGATAAAACAGCGACTTATCTTTAAGTGAATGTAATCCCAACATGTATTAAAATACCAATCATACCTCCGTCATGTTCATAACCAGTCATCAATAAACCTCATTCTCGCTCACGAATACCTCCTCGTATTTGCTACCATCTCACGAATACCATCCTGTATTCGCTACCATTTCACCTTATAAAACAACTTCGTCTCCCACCGAGACCAACCTTGTTGCCATGACTCAACAGTAATGCAACCATCTTATCAACCGGACTCAACAGTCCCAAAACCAAACCATCGAAAACCATAACCAATAACCATCCCAATAACCATCCCAACTAATCATGGCAGTTGGCCAGGCGCTCGTGACCGTAAGCTCGGCTATCATGATAGTTTTAAGAACCCTACAGAGTTTGCACCTCTTTACCCACAAGTTTGTGATTTCGTCACCCGTCGGCGACTGCAGAATCTCCATTATACCAGTACACAACCGTCGGTGTATGGTCAAGAGATCACAAAATAGCCTTTACAAAGGGGCTACTAGATGTATGAACTCAATAAGGTTTCACCGGCAGGCTAGAATCTCCAATTCTCCCAGCCACAGGCCCCCTCTTGTGCCATGCAGTTCCCAGGGCAGTCCTCACTCGACTCCCATTCCCCGCGCCTTCCACAGTCCATAACACTCTAGCAACTTACCTAATTACTCAGCTAAGCCACACCCATACTTGGCCTTGTGGTGGCACTGTTATCCTGGCATGAGCATGCATGAACCGGTTCTTAGATCTACGGCAAGTAAACCACCATCTCATGCTACCTTGTTCACAAACCCAAGCTTGCCTAGATCTCCCTCCGATCCATGTTCATTAACATCATCAGTTTGTCATTATCATTACGAGTGCAGTTAGCTAGACACATCTATCTCGCTTCCCAATCCCATGGACTCAGCGAAGCATAAAAGTAAAAACCATACCCGACTCATAAACTTCCCTGGTGACAAGGGTGGTTTAACCAAAACGAGTAACCTCCTATAAAAGGGTTTCCCATCATGTTTGACTCAGCACACACACCTTTTTGCAAAACAAAACAGTTTTTCCCAAAACATAGGATCAATATGGTCAAGGAGCACTTGCCTTGTTCTTGCGGTTCCGATTGTTCTTAGATCTCAAAACCTTGTTGTTGCAGCTCGTCGTAGACAGCTCCCTGAGATTGTCCTGCTATGTAGGATCACGTGCATACAAGATTCACAGCAATCAATATCATGCACAAACCTTAAACTAGATGCGATGATGCATATGCATGCTATCCTATGATTAGTTTCATTCGATTGGTTTGTACGTGTTCTTGCATGGCTTGCATGGATTTTATGATGAACAGAGGTGTTCGGATCAAAGGTGGACGTGGCGATGATCTTGTCTTTAGATCAACCTGATCATCAAGTGATCTGTCCACGAGAAGGCTTCTGTTCGAAAGGAATCAAAAAATAGATGCAAAGAAAATACAGCGATGTCGTAAGGTGGTATTGGAGACCTACCTTACGTTCTTCTCGGTCTCGAGGTCCTCCTAAGATCGTTGGGCTTTCCTCCGGCGATCTTCCTTGCTGCACTCCGGCGATGGTTTACTCGGCGGGTTGGGACTAGTGCTCTAAGTCGTCGGCTCAAGAGTTGAAAAAGAAGTTTGTGGTTTCAGCCAGAGGTTCTGGGTTCTATTTATAATCGGGAAGAGAAGAGTCCTAATCTTATTGTATCCCGAATAAGAGTCCTGTTCAAATTTGTCGTCGAATCTTACAACTTATCTTTAGGTTATTTGGTGCGGTATCATTGTGGAATTCAGGTCGGTTTCTGTTCCGGTATTACTACGCATACAGAATCCAAAAACCGTTCCAAGAACTCGTTACCTCCTCGGTGATGAGCTCCGGAGGCTCCACGTGTCCACCGGGTCCTGGTCTCTCCCTCTCCGCAAGGACGAGCTCCGGTTGTGCCGCGTGTCAAGTGAGCAAGACTTCCCTCTCCTTCGGAGGTGAGCTCCGCGTGCGCCACATATCCTGGCGGTCGGGACCTCCTCTCTATTCGGAGGTGGCTCCGTGCACACCACGTGTTAGTGCCGGTCTTTCCCTCTCTCCGGATGTAGCTCCGGGTGTGCCATGTATCCATTCCGGATCACCCTTTTTCCTCAAAGGCGGCTCCGAGGTAGGCACGTGTACAACAGTGTCGGACCTCCTGTAGGTAAGCTCTGGTGGCGACATGTGTTCAATAGAACCGGACCTCTCGGAGGTGAGCTCCGAGATCAACACGTATCCCGTGCGACTGGTCCTCTGATTTCCGTGGTGACTAGCTCCGAAGGTGACATGTGTCCTGCGGAAAATGCCTTTGCTTCTTCCGCAGAGGCTAGCTCAGGGCAACACGTGTCCCACAGGGTCAGACATCTCCCCTTTTGTGGAGATGAGATCCGAGCCTGCCACGTAGCCAGTTTAGCGGCGGACCTCTCCCCACTTCACAGGGATGAGTTCCGGACACGCCACGGGGCCAGCGGGCCGCGGAAGTTGTCTTCAGCGCTCTCCGGAAACTGGATTCGGCTCTTATTGGCTATCTTTTTGATATTTTCTCTGTTCCCACTTCTTTAAAAAATGTTTCTCTACATGAAATATGAATACATGCAGAAATCAGGGATGAGGGTCATAAATCTACCCCCCTTAAATTGAATCTTGCCCTCGAGATTCGTTAGTAGAGAACAGATGGGGAAATTCTGCCTTGATGTCTTCTTCACGCTACCATGTGGCTTCGGCTTCGGTGTGATGGCTCCATTGTACCTTGCACCATCAGATCACTTTGTTCCTGGTGACCCTTTCCTTTACGTCCAAAATTCGGACAGGGTGTTCTGCATAATTCAGGTCTTCTTGAAGTTCAAGCTCTTCCATTGGTATTTGCTTCTCTGGTACTTTCAAGCACTTCTTGAGCTGGGATACATGAAACACGTCATGTACGTTGGAGAGGTGCGTTGGGAGCTCTATTTGATAGGCTACTTCTCCTTGCTTGTCCAAAATCTTAAATGGTCTGATGTAGCAAGTTGCTAGCTGCCTTTGACGTTGAAACATCGTTGGCCTCGGATAGGCGACACCTTAAGGTATACGAAGTCTCCAACTTCGAAGGTCAAGTTCCTTCGCCTATTGTCCACATAGCCTTTCTGTCGTGACTGAGCAGCCTTTAAGTTCTCCTGTATCGTTTGGATTTGCTTTTCGGCCTCTTGTAGTACTTTGGGTCCAAACACCTGGTTCTCTCCGGTCTCGTTCCAGAACAGTGGCGTTCTACACCGCCTACCATATAATGCTTCGAAAGGCGACATCTTCAAGCTAGCTTGATAGCTGTTGTTATAGGAGAATTCGGCATAAGGTAAACTCCTATCCCAACTACGCCCACGTTTCAAGGCGCAAGCTCTCAACATGTCCTCCAAAATTTTGTTTGTCCTTTCGGTTTGCCCATCAGTTTGTGGGTGTTAGGCAGAGCTAAAATCCAGTCGTGTACCCATGGCTTTCTGCAGCTTCCTCCAGAATCTAGAGGTAAACTAAGAACCTCGATCTGAGACTATCCTCCTCGGAACTCCGTGACGGCACACGATCTGCTCCATATACAACTTGGCTAATTGTGCAACGTTGTAATTGGCCCTTACAGGGAGAAAATGGGCGGTTTTCGTCAATCGGTCCACGATAACACAGATGGAGTCGTAACCCGACTGAGTACGTGGCAATCCAACGATGAAATCCATACTGATGTCCTCCCACTTCCACTATGGTACCTTCAAAGGTTGCAACAATCCAGCGGGTTTTTGATGTTCGTCCTTCACCCGTTGGCATGTGTCGCATAGGGCAACGTATTCGGCTATATCCCTCTTCATACCATCCCACCAATAACAGGTTTTCAAGTCCTTGTACATTTTGGTACTTCCGGGATGTATAGAATAGGGTGAATCATGTGCCTCCTTCAATATCATGTCGCGGAGGTGTTTCATGTTAGGCACACAAATCCTTTTTCCTAGCCAAAGCGTACCGTTCTCATCTTCTTTGAGATCCTTTTCTGTTCCTTGTCGGATTCTTTCCTTGATCTCCTTGATCTCCTCATCCGTTGCTTGGCCATCTCTTATATCTTGCTACAATGAGGAGTGGATCTCCATCATTTCCATGTTGTTCAAGAATCCGAGGTGCAACCGTTCCAACTCCTTACGTAGTTCGGCCCGAACCGTGAGTTGGTGACATGCTCCCTTTCGTCTCAATGCATCAGCTACTACATTGGCCTTCCCAGGGTGATAGTTGATTCCAACATCGTAATCCTTGATGAGTTCCAACCATCAATATTGCCTCAAATTCAAGTCCGTTTGGGTAAATATGTACTTGAGGCTTTTATGATCCATATAGATCTCACATCGATGACCAAGGATATAATGTCTCCAAATCTTCAATGCATGCACTACTGCTGCTAGCTCCAAGTCATGTGTAGGATAATTGAACTCGTGCTTCTTTAGTTGTCGTGTGGCATAGGCTACCACTTGTCCCTTTTGCATGAGCACACATCCGAGCCCCTGTCTGGATGCGTCACAATATATGTCAAAACTCTTACTTACGTCCGGCAATATCAAAACTGGCGTTGTGGTTAGCCTTTTCTTGAGTTCCTCAAAACTTACTTGGCATGCGGGTGTCCATTGAAAGGCTTTTCCCTTCGTTAGCAACTCCGGCATGGGCTTTGCTATCTTAGAGAAGTCTTTGATAAATCTTTGATAGTATCCCGCCATCCCAAGAAAACTCCGAATATCCCTCATGTTTTGCGGTTGGTCCCACTTCAGAACATCTCTCACCTTACCGGGGTCAACCGATACCCCCTCTTTGGAGATAATGTGGCCTAGGAACGATATTTCCTTTAGCCAAAATTGACACTTGTTAAGCTTGGCATACAATTGATGCTCATGCAGTTTCTGCAAAGTCATTTTCAAATGTTCTTCATGCTCCTCCTCACTTTTTGAATACACCATAATGCCGTCGATGAAAATCACGATGAACTTATCCAGGTACTCCATGAAAACCTTGTTCATGAGGTACATGAAGTATGCGGGTGCATTTGTTAACCCAGAAGACATGACGGTATATTCATACGAACCATATTGTGTTCGGAAGGCAGTCTTGGGTATATCGGAGGGCTTAATCTTCAGCTGGAAATATCCCGACCGAAGATCAATCTTGTAGAACACTCGGGCTCCTTTCATTTGGTCGAATAGGTCCTCTATACGGGGCAGAGGGTATTTGTTCTTGATTGTCACCTCGTTGAGAGACCTATAGTCCACGCACATCCTTTGGGTTCCATCCTTCTTGTCTACAAAGAGCACAGGAGCTCCCCATGGTGACGAGCTTGGACGTATAAAACCCTTCTCCAACTGCTCTTGAATTTGCTTCTTGAGTTCTACTAGTTCATTGACGGACATCCTATAGGGTCTCTTGGCTATGGGTGCAATTCTGGGTACCAAATCAATGGCAAACTCAAGGTCCCGATCAGGGGGCATACCTGGAAGCTCTTCCGGGAACACGTCCAAAAATTCCTGAACCACCGGAATGCTATGCAATGTGGTTCCTTCGACGCGGTTCAAAATTGCCCTTTCGGTTGTTTGCTGGGCTGACTCAAACTCGACACGAATACCGTGCTCGTTTGTCAACTGCACGCTCCTTTCAGCACATTGGATTACTCCGTTGTGCTTTCTTAACCAATCCATCCCAAGTATAATGTCAATCCCTTGGGAATTCAAGACAATAAGGTTGGCAAGAAAGTCTACCCCCCTTATTTTAAGGCTTACTTTCGGACATAATATATTAGTCCTCATTTCTCCCCCGGGAGAATTAACTAACATAGAACATTCTAAGTGTGATACGGGTAGATGATGTTTGGCAACATACTTGGATGATATGAAGGAATGTGATGCTCCTGAATCAAATAAGATGGTGGCTGGGTTGGAGTTGGCAAGGAACATACCAATTACGACGTCCTCAGCCTATTGTGCTTCCTCAGCAGAGACATGGTTCACGTTGCCGCGAGCATAGTTCTGCTGTGTACGGTTTCCTTGATTGTCCCCTCCGTTCGGTCGCTGGTTCTGCTTGGGCACGTTACCCTGCTGTCCAGGGCCTCTCCTCGAGCACTGGTTCGCAAAGTGTCCCAATTCCCCGCAGGCAAAGCATGCGCTGTTGCCCACGGCAGCAGGTACGTTGGGGCGGGGGTTTTGAGCAGGGGCGCCCATGTTGGGACGGGGCGCAGGAGGCATGGGCACGTGAGGTGCTGGTGCAACGAGTTGTTGCTGTGGTTACTGACCAGGGCGGTATGCAGGAGTGGTCGATCCATACTGCGGTGCAGCTGGGGGCATGTACCGAGGTCGTACGTTGCTCCCTTGGGGCTGGTATGGCATCTTCCTATTGCCCTCTCGCTCGATCTCTTTAATCTTGCTTTCGACAACTATAGCCTTGTCAACCATCTTGTGGAAGCTTACGTAGTCATTGTTGAGGAGCTGAACCTGGATCTCATTGTTCAACCCTCTCATGAACAGGTACTGCTTCCTCTGTCTGAGTTGACATCCTTAGGGGCATACCGGGACAGTTGTGTGAACTTGTTGAGGTACTCATTCACACTTCTCTGTCCTTGGCGGAGACCTTCATATTCCTGTCTCTTGAGCATCATTACACCAGCAGGGATGTAATGAGAGCGGAAACTCTCCTTGAACTCAGTCCAAGTGATCGTCTACGGGTCGACATGAGCGTTGCTTAGTGCATCCCACCAGTCAGCGGCAGCTCCCGTAAGTTGGTGCAACACAAAGAGGACCTTCTCTCGGTCATTGCACTGCACTATGGCAAGCTTCTTCTCCATGGATTTCAACCAGTCGTTGGCCTCCATGGGGTCGTTGGCTTAAGCAAAGGTTGGTGGTCGAGTCCTCATGAACTCTCCCAACCTGTTATGTGCCGGTGGTGGTGGTGGCGGTGGTGCCACAACAGGGTTGTTGTTGTTGGCCTGCAATTGACCCAAAGTTTGGATCATAGTTTGCATAAGTTGGTTTTCCATGGCCATCAACCGTTCCAGGTGGTTCTCGCCAGCTCCGGGGTTAACAGGAACTTCATCGTGACCATCCTCTTGGTTGTCACGGGCATTCCTTCGGCCGGCGTTTCCTCTCACCATATGTGAGAGAGATTGCAATAGAATAGAAGGTTAGAAAGTTAGGTAGTTTTCCTCAACTATATGCATCAAGGTGAGTTGGACTATATATATATACTAGCCCATATGAGGATGTGAACAAGTGCCGAAACATCTCACACCTCTTTCTACTTACGTGTGGATATGGACAACATTTTGAGACGTCCCACAACTCACACTAAGCATATAATCACAAACAATCATCACAAGGGCTCACACAACTCCTATTCAAGGATGGTTTCCTATGTCAAGGTAGTTTCAAGGCCAATCTAAGCGTCCTAGGGTGCTTCCTATGGTCAGCGTGGCTTAGCTACCAATCTGTGTCTTATACCAAGCTGTGATTCCTATTTAGGTGTGTAACCTACTGCCAACCCGTGGCTCTAGTATCAATCTGAGATTTCTATCTAGGCCTGTAACCTACTGTCAACAAGTTGCTCTGATACCAATCTGTGACGCCCTCAATTCTGTGGAAAACCACGGAACCGAGAACTAATGCATATGTGTGCCCAGGATGTTCATCACACATACACATTCGTTCCACAAACTGAATTCAAATTATATATTACCACGAATAACAGAGTTTATTACAATATCTCATGAGTCTTGGACTCATGCTCACAGCGGAAGTCTATATTCTAATGCGGAAGCAATTTAACTAATGCGGAAGCAAATCTAAGCAGCAATGGCTCCATCTCTATTCCATCCCCACAGGCAAGGTTGAGAACAGATCACACGCCTAATGCTCCATTTAGTCCTCATAGTAGTCTTCTCCTGCTACTGATGATGAAATAATAATGCAAGTTTGAGTACAATGATGTACTCAGCAAGTGCGGGAAAATATGATATGAAGCTCATAGCAAGGTAGGTATAAAAAGGCTCATTTGCAGAAAAGCAAAGTTATTTATCAAAAGTACGATAAAACAGCGACTTATCTTTAAGTGAATGTAATCCCAACATGTATTAAAATACCAATCATACCTCCGTCATGTTCATAACCAGTCATCAATCAACCTCATTCTCGCTCACGAATACCTCCTCGTATTCACTACCATCTCATGAATACCATCCTATATTCGCTACCATTTCACCTTATAAAACAACTTGGTCTCCCACCGAGACTAATCTTGTTGCCACGACTCAACAGTCATGCAACCATCTTATCAACCGGACTCAACCGTACCAAAACCAAACCATCCAAAACCATAACAAATAACCATCCCAATAACCATCCCAACTAATCATGGCAGTTGGCCAGGTGCTCTTGACCGTAAGCTCGGCTATCATGATAGTTTTAAGAACGCTGCAGAGTTTTGCACCTCTTTACCCACAAGTTTGTGATTTCGTCACCCGTTGGCGACTGCAGAACCTCCATTATATCAGTACACAACTGTCGGTGTATGGTCCAGAGATCACAAATTAGCCTTTACAAAGGGGCTACTAGATGTATGAACTCACTAAGGTTTCACCAGCAGGCTAGAATCTCCAATTCTCCCACCCACGGGCCCCCTCTTTTGCCGTGCAGTTCCCAGGGCAGTCCTCACTGGACTCCCATTCCCCGCGCCCTCCACAGTCCATAACACTCTAGCAACTTAACTAATTACTCAGCTAAGCCGCACCCATACTTGGCCTTCTGGTGGCACTGTTATCCTGGCATGTGCATGCATGAACCGGTCCTTAGATCTACGGCAAGTAAACCACCATCTCATGCTACCTCATTCACAAACCCAGGCTTGCCTAGATCTCCCTCCAATCCATATTCATTAACATTATCAGTTTCTCATTATCATTACGAGTGCAGTTAGCTAGACACATCTATCTCGCTTCCCAGTCCCATGGACTCAGCGAAGCATAAAAGTAAAAACCATACCCGACTCATAAACTTCCCTGGCGACAAGGGTGGTTTAACCAAAACTAGTAACCTCCTATAAATGGTTTCCCATCATGTTTGACTCAGCACACACACCTTTTGGCAAAACAAAACAGTTTTTCCCAAAACATAGGATCAATATGGTCAAGGAGCACTTGCCTTGTTCTTGCGGTTCCGGTTGTTCTTAGATCTCAAAACCTTATTGTTGCAGCTCGTCGTAGACAGCTCCCTGAGCTTGTCCTGCTATGTAGGATCACGTGCATACAAGATTCACAGCAATCAATATCATGCACAAACCTTAAACTAAATGCGATGATGCATATGCATGCTATCCTATGATTAGTTTTATTAGATTGGTTTGTACGTGTTCTTGCATGGCTTGCATGGATTTTATGATGAACAGAGGTGTTCGGATCAAAGGTGGACGTGGCGATGATCTTGTCTTTAGATCAACCTGATCATCAAGTGATCTGTCCATGAGAAGGCTTCTATTCGAAAGGAATCAAAGAACAGATGCAAAGAAAACACAACGATGTCGTAAGGTGGTAATGGAGACCTACCTTACGTACTTCTCGGTCTCGAGGTCCTCCTCAGATCGTTGGGCTTTCCTCCGGCGATCTTCCTTGCTGCACTCCGGCGAGGGTTTACTCGGTGACAAGACCCCACGGTCTTGTCGAGCCAGGATCACGCTGAGGGGTGATGCGTTGCACAGCACCGAATAACACACATCAAAGGTACAAAGCGGAAGCAAAACTTTTATTACATAAAGTGGTTTATGAACATTTGTACATCAAAATAAGTCCAGTCTACACTCACGGGCGTAGACTACGCATCAAGTTCACGTTCAGCCCGTGAACGTGTCCTTGCTAGCACACACGCACACTAACACGGTGGCGTGCACAACTCCCACTCGATGGGGTTCCCCTCCTGGGGTTCCGTCTCCTCCTCGGGAGTCCCTTCCTCATAGAACCCTGCAAAAGCTTCAAGCACAAGCAGTGAGCATGAAGGCTCAGCAAGTCTGACCCATCTCACCTAAACATGGAACTTCTATATGAGGGGTGATGGGTACATGAGGTAAAACCATTTGCAAAGGACTCGCCTAATTATTGGGACCTTACTTTCAAATTTTAGCAGCAGGTTGTGGAGAACCTTACGCTAAGGCATATGAGAGAGCCGCAATCAAACAAGAAACGCATTTCTCTCATGTACTTTGCCCAAAGTTCAAAGGAACTTTAATTAGCTCTAAACTACAGCATCTCATTAACAATCAAGTCCGTCTTTCAATCAGCAACATTTTAACATGTAACTAGCCTGTTCTTTCTACGTCACGGTACAGTGAACAAGTGGTACTCACTGACCGCGAGGGACGGCGATTATAATCGATTTACACCAGCAGGGTTACCCGAACAACCCGTCACGTACGCCCGTACTAGATGTTGCCTACAACAACCATCACGGACGCCGTACGCAACTACCTTTCACCCGTTAGCCAAATGTTGAACCGGTTTAATCGTCCCGAGCAAGATGTCTCTGCACGCGCATCTCAGTGCCGCCAGCCGATTTACACCTCGAGCTCTCAACCTACCCTCTGAACGACCAGCTATGCCTCAACACCCAGCTACCCGAGTTACATCAGTTTCCCGGTTCCCATATAGCCGGTAGGTCTTCGGTACTGTTCTAGGTTGTTCAACAGGCCCGCACACGGCTCAGTCCTCAATCGACACAAACAGAGCTACAGCACACAGGCCCCAAAGTCCTGCTGCCCTTACTCTCCACTCGGTCTCATTTTTCTTGCCATGTGTATCATGTGCTATCTCTACCCGAGTCGAGTGCCTCTAGCCTATGCTCGCGAGTAGTTCCAACTAATCGACTTGTACCGAATCCTACACTATCTTAGCATTGCAGTAGCTAACCGGGTTTGCAAATCCTAAACCCAACCCATGGTTTTCTGGGCTATGCATTTGGGTTTCCAAACAAGACTCTAATGCAAGGAATCATAATACTCAAGTAAGTGCTCAAAACAACAAAAATTTGTAAGAAGGTTAATGCAAACCGGAGCTTGCCTTGCTGCTCTTGGTCGTAGGCTAGCTGCTCCTCCGGAGTAACAAAGTCTAGGACTTCAGGTTCCTCCTCGACCTTAGCGACTACATGATATAAGAAGTACATGTATTAATTAAATGCATTTGAATTGAGGTTTAAATTTGTGAACCTTCTAAGTCTCACTAGACAGACCCAAAGACTGTGAACCTTTTACTGTGGCTTGGTTACAACCTAAACAGAGACTTGGTCAAGTTTTAGTTGCAGCAAAGCTCACTTGAGCCCTCCACAATTAATTATGTACTTGACCTTAATTGAAGGCTTTAGGGTGTTCTAATTATTTTCATGAAAAAAGCTATGACTTTCTGAAAACAAGATTTTCAGAAAGTTCTAATGGAGTTGGTCTCACTTAATTTGAAGGTTCCTAGCTAGAGATATGATCTAAACAATTTCAGGGAAAAATCTGAAAATGTTTCTGAACATTTTCTATTTTCTCTGGAACAGTTTCACTAATCACACCATTAGGTGGATCAAATAAGCTCAAATGGATCTGAAATTTTTATGGTAGTCTAGGTATATTTTGGTGAACATCCCAGCAAAATTTCAGAATTTTCCTCCAAGGGATTCTCCAGTTAAAATTCTCAACAGTTTAAATTTTGAGGAATTAATTATGGAGAAATAAGGATTTTTATGAAGTGAAACTTGATTTGCTGGAAAGTGCTCAGAGAGCTGAATCCAGCAAATTTGATTCACTCGATTTGGAGTTTTCTAGCCAAAGTTATGAAGATTTGAAGTTTGAAGGAAATCTGAAAATTGGGGGAAAAATTTAAATGTGTCGGGGCCCACGGGTACACTTGTTGGGCGCGGAGGCGACAGCACACTGAGGCCCACAGGGTTTTTGCGCGCCAGCACATCAGATCCCGTCCACACCCGATCCCGATTTAAATTTTTAAGCCGCTGACGCGTGGGCCAGCCGGCTTCGTCTTCCTCCCGACGCGCCCTCGCGCCCGCGCCGCCTCCCCTCGCCGGAGCAAACTCTGAGCTCGCCGGCTTGCCGCTGCCGGCCATCACCTGGTCTGAAACTCGCCGCCAGGGGGTTGTCGATGTCGAGGAGAACGTCTGTGGGGTCAGTTTGAGCTGGCGGTGACCGGAAATAGCCCGGCGACGTGCGACGGCCTCGGTTGAGGTTCGGCGCCGTCGGCTGTGGGTTCTAACCCGCCAAAACCTCGAACGATCGGTTCTATAGCATCAGTACACCTCTAGGAAGCTCGACAAGGTGTCATATGGGTCCAAAGATGGCGGCGAGACGGTCGGCACCGTGTGACCGAGCGTGCCCGCCATGAGCGCCCTTGATCGAGCTCAAAATTCGTCACTCCTAGTAGGTTTCATACCACGGATGCAGAAAGGAAATTGATCGCCGG
This sequence comes from Neostapfia colusana, assembly GCA_030760725.1. Lineage (NCBI taxonomy): Eukaryota > Viridiplantae > Streptophyta > Magnoliopsida > Poales > Poaceae > Neostapfia > Neostapfia colusana. The sequence goes on along the minus strand of JASWHV010000005.1, from coordinate 27,650,179 downwards.
CTTGTCCAGCGCCTATGTGCAAGATTTGATAACTAAAGAAAGATCATAGCGTGAGAATTTGAAGAATCCGTACCGGAAGCTCGGTTTAAGGTCGCCGGAGCAAAAGCTGGAAATTCACAGTGGATTCTTCACGGTTTGCTTCCAAACTTAGAGGAGAGCAACAAGGTTGTTGCATGCTCCTGCTGCTGCTCTTGCTGGACCGTGAAAGCTCCCGTGGAACGCTGTCCGCGAGCGCCTGACCTTCGGCTGAGGTTAGGTCACCGCTGTGGCAATCATTCTCGGGCAAGGGAGGTCGGAGCTTGGGGTTTTTGTCCTTGGGGCGGTGGAGTGCGATCTCAGGGTGCTATCTAGCAGCTCAGGGACGGAAATGGGCGATCGTTTGCTGGTTTTCCCGATCGACCAAGAGCTTCGGGGAGAAAAACTGCCGCTGCTCGGGGTCGCACGCGAGGGGATAAAGCCAGCCGGTCTTCGCTCGGGATGAGGCGGTGCCGGTCATGTGGAGGCGTGAGCAAGCCGCCCTGGGCGCCAGCGCGCGAAGAGGGAAGCAGCTGGTGGCGTCGGTTGCTTCTCGGTGGCGCAGCCGGCAGCTGCTCGGTGGAATTTCCCACCGAGGCTGTGACTTTGTGTGCAAGTCTTCCCCCTTCTCTCTATGACATGTGGGTCCCACACTCAAGTTTAACCTCTGAAATTAACTCCTCATCACTGTTGTAAACAGTAAGCCCCAAAATACCCATGGTTATTCAAATTATTCACACATGAGCCATTTGAATTGATTAGAATTCAAATTGGGTTTGGTTTGAATGAATTTCAGCACAAGTTCAGTTTGGAATTCAAATAAAGTTTGAATTTGTCCCACTTAGCTCATGTCAAGATCAACTCCAAATGGAGTGAAAATTGGTGTGTGAGCTCACAAAAATGTGCTGAATAAGAATATGCGTCCCACTATTGAATTCATGGGATAAAAACAGTTTGAATTTGAATATGGTTTCAACTGCCCTCTTTCTAGCTATATCCCAAAATGACTTCAAAAAGGTTTTGAATTTGGGTGAAACTTGGCATGGACATCCCTAGCAATGTGTAGGAGTTTTCATATGCCCAGCCCCTCTATATCACATGTGGAAAATATCACTTTTGCAATATGTGAGTTTGTTCCCTAATGAGCATGTTGATGGTGGTTACATGCTCTTCATTTGTGCTCATCAACTTGCTTCAAATGAGGTGTGTGGTGTGGTGATGACCACCTTAAACATGTGTCAAAAACTGAGGCCCTTACATTTCCTCCCCCGTTAAAAGAATCTCGTCCCGAGATTATAATGTAAAAATGATAGAGAGGACGGTGGAGAATTACCTGATATGCGACGTGAAAAGGTCGGGGTAGTTAGCGCGAGGAAATCCTTCACTCTCCCATGTCGCTTCATCCACGGAGTGATTACTCCATAGAACCTTGTAGAACCACAACGTACGGTTGCGTGTGGTTCGTGTCTTTTCGTCAATAATCTGAACCGGTTCCTCCCGATAGGTGAGATCCGGTTGCAGTTCTTCAATGTCTTCCAGCTGAACGATAGTTGATAGCTTGAGACACTTCCTCAGCTGGGAAATGAGAAAGACGTCGTGCACACTGGAAAGTGCTTCTGGTAATTTCAGCCGGTATGCTACTGATCCACATCTTTCGGCAATCTGGAATGGACCAATGAATTGCGGTGCCAACTTTCCTCTCACCCCAAATCTGTTTACACCCTTCATTGGAGACACAGGTAGGTATACGTGATCCCCGACTTCGAATTGTAATGGGCGTCTTCTCCGGTCCGCATACTGTTTCTGACGGGATTGGGCGGCTTTTAGGTTCGCTTGAATCAATCGAACCTTTTCTTCCGCGTTGTTGACAAGGTCAATCCCGAAGGTAACCCTTTTGCCAGACTCACACCAATTCAGTGGTGTGCGGCATTTCCTTCCGTATAGGGCCTCGTAGGGCGCCATCTTTATGCTGGCTTGGTACCCATTGTTGTATGAGAACTCGGCTAACGGCAAGTGATCATCCCAATTCCTGCCGTGGTTGATAGCACAAGCTCGTAGCATGTCTTCAAGGATCTGATTTACCCGCTCGGTTTGTCCATCCGTCTGCGGGTGGTATGCTGAACTACGGATCAGTTTCGTCCCCAAGGCAGCGTGTAGCTGCTCCCAAAAACGGGACACAAATAAAGTGCTCCGGTCCGATATGATGGTACGGGGTATGCCGTACAAGCATAAGATCCGTGAGATGTACAGTTCAGCGTACTTCTTGGCGTTGTAGTTGGTGTTGACCGGGATGAAATGGGAAACTTTGGTGAGTCGATCGACGATCACCCACACAGGATCATGCTTCTGAAAAGTGGTGGGTAAACCGACGAAGAAGTCCATGCTCACGTCCTCCCATTTCCAGGCAGGAACACCCAGTGGTTGTAGCAGTCCCGGTTTCCACATATGGTCTGCTTTCACCCTTCGACATGTATCGCACTCGGACACGTACTTTGCAATTTCCCGCTTCATCCGTGTCCACCAAAACTTGCTTCTGAGTTCTTGATACATCTTGTTGTTGCCGGGGTGAATAGAAAATTTTGATAAGTGAGCCTCATCAAAAATTTTCTTCCGTAGCTCCGGGTTACGGGGTACGACGATCCGGTCCTTGAACCATAGGACGCCGTCTCCGTCCTTCCGGAAACATTTCAGCTCTCCACTGTCTACACGTCTCCGCAAATGCGACATGCCCTTGTCATGTTTCTGAGCTGCCGCTATCTCTTCACGGATGGTGGGGATCAAAGCTAGGTTGTAGAGAGCTCCATGTGGAATCACATGCAGTGGTGGTTCGCTCTATCCCGACGGTGTGATGGTCAGATTGTTGACGTGTGACTTGCGGCTCAGCGCATCTGCCACTACGTTTGCCTTGCCTGGATGATAATGGATCTCTATTTCGTAATCCTTTATCAGTTCCAACCATCTTCGCTGCCTCATGTTCAGCTCCTTCTGAGTGAATATGTACTTGAGGCTTTTGTGGTCGGTATATAAATGTACGAGGTTACCGAGTAGGTAGTGCCTCCACATTAATGAGTGCGAGTACCACGGCAGTGAGCTCCAATTCATGAGTTGGATAATTCTGCTCATGGTTTCTGAGCTGCCATGATCCATACGCGACCAATCTTCGGTCTTGCATCAGCACACATCCGAGCCCCATGCCGGATGCATCTCAGTACACATCGAACGGTTTTGTTGTATCTGGCTGCGCCAAAACCGGTGCTGATGTTAGGTGCTTGACTAAAGCCTTGAATGCTGCTTCACATGCTGGACTCCAAACATATTTGGTATCCTTCTTCAGCAGCTCCGTCATAGGCTTGGCAATCTTTGAGAAGTTCGGAATGAACCTCCGATAATATCCCGCGAGTCCGAGGAAACTCCATACCTCATGAACAGTTCTCAGGGATTTCCAATTCAGCACTTGAGTGATCTTGCTCGGGTCTACAGCGATACCCTCCGCTGAGATGATATGCCCGAGAAAAGGCACTTGCGATATCCAGATTTCGCACTTGCTGAATTTTGCGTATAACTTGTGATCCCGCAGCCGTTGCAAGACTATACACAGATGCTTCTTGTGATCTTCCTCCGACTTGGAATATACCAGGATGTCGTCGATGAAGACCACGACAAACTTGTCCAGCTCCGGCATGAATACCGAGTTCATCAAGTACATGAAGTGAGCTGGAGCATTGGTGAGGCCGAAGGACATGACCAGGTACTCATAAAGTCCGTACCTCGTCGAGAAAGCTGTCTTTGGAATGTCCTCCACCCTTATCTTAATCTGATGGTACCCGTATCTTAAGTCCATCTTGGAAAAGATCTTTGCTTCGAACAACTGATCAAACAACATGTCGATCCGTGGCAACAGGTACTTGTTCTTGATGGTTACGGCATTTAATGGACGATAGTCCACGCAAAGCCGCAACGTCTCATCCTTCTTCTTTACAAATAATGCCGAACAGCCCCATGGCGAGGACCTCGGCCTAATGAAACCCTTTTCCAGCAGGTCCATTAGCTGGGTCTTCAATTCCGCCAATTCCTTGGGCGCCATCTTGTACGGCCTTCGGGATATTAGCATGGTTCCCGGTGCAAGTTCAATCTTGAACTCCACCTCTCTATCGGGCGGCATCCCCGGCAAATCGTCCGCGAATACGTCAGGGAACTCGCGAACCACTGGAATATCTTCCAATCTGATGGTTGTGGCTTGATAGACACTTGGAAGTTTTATTTCTGGACTGTCCAGAAATAAGGAGTGAGATTCGTGCACTTCTGAGTTTAAGTGCACAACTCGGAGGACGGTGTCTAAAACAGCGCCGTGGCGGGTTAACCACGACATCCCTAAGATGACATCGACCTTTTGTCCCTCTAAGATTATGAGAGACGTAGGGTAGACTCTACCCTCTAAGCACAATGGCGCTTTTGGGACCATCATGCTTGCTGAAATTTTCCCACCCGGTGAACACACCACATAAGGACTATCGGTGGATAGTATTTGCAAGCTATATTTATCAATGAAAGCTTGGCTAATGAAACTATGTGTGGCGCCTGAATCAAATAGTACTATGGCGGGATGCTGGTGGAGTTGGAACATACCCGCAAGGATTGGCTCACCCTCCGGCACGTCCTCTATGGCAAGCTGGTGGACGTTGCCGGGCCTACGGTTTGCCCGCCGCGCATTAGTAGGGTTCCGGGGTTGATTCCTCCCCAGAAACGGTGTTGCAACTCCACCACCTTGCCTCTCTGGACAACTGCTGGCGAAGTGTCCTGGACGACCACACTTGTAACATGTGGCCGCTGCTGGTGTAGTGCTCGGGGGACGAAAGCCCGGCAAGCGTTGCTGAGGTGCATACACACGCGGCATCGTCCGCTGCTGCTGTTGTTGTTGTGGAAGTGGTGCTGGCAGTGCTGGCCTGAATGCCGGTGAAGAGTACGGCCGACTGCGGAAAGGCATCGACCTCTGGGGTGTCTGCCAGCGTGGACCTGATGGTGGGCGATTCACCATCCGAAACTTCTGAGAAGGACCACCCCCTTCTCCGCTGCTTTGCGGCGCGCTTCTCTTTATCTCCGCCACCGCTAACTCCTTGCCGGAGTCCTCCTGAACAATCGCAGCGTCAACGATGTTGTTGAGGCTGCCGCGATTGAACATCACCAACTTGTCCTTCAGGAGCGGGTTAAGCCCCTGGTAAAAGTAGTCCCACTGCTTCTCGTCGGTATCTGCGTGATACGACGCGTAGAGCGCGAGATCGTTGAACGCCCTGGAGTGTTCTAGTGCGTTTCGGCTCCCTTGCTGCAGGTGTAGAAACTCCTGCGTCTTCCTCTTCATCAGACCCGGCAGTATATGATAGGCCCTGAAGGCCGTCCAGAACTCCGTCCAGGTCATAACTCTATCGGTGGGCTGTGAAGCACAGAAGTTTGCCCACCACGCGCTCGCGGATCCTTGGAGCTGTTGGACCACGAACTGAGTCTTGCGCTGCTCGCTTATGTGGAGCAGCCTGAACTTCATCTCTATTGCGCGGAGCCAGTTGTCCGCGTCAAGAGGTTCATCCGCCCTTGAGAATACCAGGGGATGAGTCACCAGGAAGTCGGAGTAGGAGCTCTGTTGACGCTCCTCACGGTCTTGATGTCTCTCTGGACGAGACGTATTCGCGATTAGAGTCTGCAGAAACTCCGTGTGCTGCTGATGCGAACCCACCATTGCCGCGACGATGTCAGCCAATGTAACCGTTGGCAGTGGCGGTGGCGGTGTTTGCTGTTGCTGTTGCTGCTGTTGCTGCTGCTGTCCCGAGGACTCCTCGGGAGGCTGTTGGGAGGTCTCTCCTCCTTGGATAGTACCCCCAACGTCCGGGTTGGCACGAGTACGCGTCATTCTGAAATTCAAAACAGCAGCGATTAGCATATGTCATACTTAAAAATTCCATATGCAACAGTAGGTATTGAAGTGACACATGAACAATTTGCACAACATTCAAATATATTGATAAAGTGTAAACTTTATACAAGATCCATTATTCTCGGGTCTCTGAGAAGTCGTGCTCATGTTGTCACTACCTATACATACGCTACTGCCTACACGACATGTCACCGAGTACAAAAGTTGGGTTACACTACCCGAGCTGCCCTACTTGGCACTGTAACCCCCTACTCGGAGTAGAACTCGACCTCCTGCGGGTCGTCCTCCTCCGGTACCTCTGCTGGTGGCTCTGGATCCACCACCTCTTCTCCCATCTCAGGTTCTCCCATTGCTGGAAGGCCCAAGACCACCGGTATGCCCAATACCGGAGGTACGAGGTCCTGCAATGCATGCACCTCGTCCATGGCTTGGTTGTAGTCTTCTTCCCAGCCTTGCCCTTCCTCAATAGCATCGTCCCGCTCTTGAGCAAGGTCCTCATTCTGCTGGGTTAAAGTCTGTACCAACTCTTGCAACGCCGCGATGTCGACACAGCTTTTCCTCTTTGCCTTCTTCAGACGATGCAACTGATTATGTTGTTCATTCCGTCGCTTGATCGTCGGAAGGAGCACATTGTGGAGTGCGCTGTGGGCATTCTCGAAATGGTCTCCACGGCTCGTGCTCTCCTTGATCTTTGTCGCGAGATGCTCCGTATGAACAGCTTGGCTGTCCATCACGGCGTTTCCTGCCCTCATTTGGAGGCTAAGGGTTGCCTCCCTGGGGTTGTACCTTGGGCAACTCGGATCGGCTGCCTCCCGGTACCTCCCTTCCCACACATGCTGAGCCCGTCCCACCACCGGAACGAGCGCGTATGGAGTGCCCTCCATAGCATGCACGTGTAGTTGGCAGAAACGTGACATGGTGTCACGGGCTGCCACTTGCCACATCCCTTCCGGTCGTCTACCTCTCACCGTAACGGTGAAAAGGCACCCAACCGGTTGGCGTAGGTCCTGCAGGGACTTCGACATGGATTGTCCACGTCTTGTTCCCCACCTCGCCTTCTTCCTTGGTGAAGTACTGCGGCATTTGGTTGTATCCGAAATATTGAAGCATCTGCCTCAATGCCTCCAGATAGCCGCTGTGGTGAGAACAGTGAGATTCCACCCAACCATTCTCGAACTGTTTATCCGCTGCCATCTGTAAAAATATATTTGAGAAATGCCAGATATTTATTTGAACAGTAAACCATTGAGTCATACCACCAAACATGTCATTGAACTCATAAAACATGGAAATATAGTTCGAATTTAAACAAATTTGACTACTGATGTGCTGTCCAACCTGACAGCCCTGACCAGTTTCCATTTCAACCTGATTTAGGCCATGCTAACGGCAAAAACAGTTCTCGAGCTCAACATAAAAGTTAAAGCTAACTTCAATAGCTTTCCATAAAGTACTTGCTTGGCCTAAGATTTGTCCTGGTTCAAAAGTTATGAGAGGTCAGATTTAACAGAATTTGTGGAGAAAATTGGACCGCACCTCCCTACTTGAGGTACTGATTTGATCCAAGAATTCCAGTTAACTATGTTCCCAATCTGGCAAAACTTTCTGTTACAAAGTTGTAACCCATCTCATAAGCTTTCTAGAACTACCCCATTTTCTATTTTTGGATTTTTATGCAGGAAGATATGCTCAGTTTACAGAGAGTTTACAGAGAGTGTTTGCTCTGCCCTGTTTTCTGGACAGTTTCAACTGTACTGTATTTTTCGATTGGTTAAGGGATGAAACACCTCCGGACCTCTACAGAAAAGTTGTAGAACTCTTCCAAAGCTTTCCATAAATGTATCATATGACCCTACCCTCGAAAGACCTCAACCCCTAACCTCTGATTAACTTCAGCTTTGATTCAGCTGAAAACAGAGTGTTCTGTCCTTAACAACCTATAAGTTGAAAACTTGTTAACTTTGAACATCCTGATTAAGGGAAGGAGTTACATCAAGTTTTACTGCTTTGGATTAAAAAACTTCAAGTTTTACAATGAAGTCATTCATTTAGTGGGGTGTGACGTCGATGCGTCACCAGATCATGTCGGTACTACGTCCTCACAAACAAAACCTATACCGGACTTAGCCGGCTTCGTTAATTCAGTGGCACTAAACGTCACTCGCACACGAATACTACACATCTACCGTTTCGTGGTTAGACTACCTGCAGAAACTCAAACAATCGTCAGACTCGGCTGCACACCGAGTCCGGTATCCATACAGTTCGTACATGTAAGGGCCTCAGTTTTTGACACACATTTGCAGTGTTCATCACCACACCACACACCTCATTTGAGGAAGGATGATGAACACAAATGAAGAGCAAGTAACAATTATCAACATGCTCATTAGAGAACAAACTCACACCTTGCAAAAGTGGTATTTCCCACATGTGATATAGATGGGCTGGACATATGAAAACTCCTACACTTTACTAAGGATGTCCATGCCAAGTTTCACCCAAATTCAAAACCTTTTTGAGGTCATTTTGGGTATAGTTAGGAAGAGGGCAGTTTGAAACCATATTCAAATTCAAACTGTTTTTTATCCCATGAATTTAAAAGTGGGAGGCATATTATTACTCAGCACATTTTTGTGAGCTCACACACCAATTTTCACTCCATTTGGAGTTGATCTTGACATGAACTAAGTGGGGCAAATTCAAACTTCATTTGAATTCAAAACTGCACTTGTGCTGAAATTCACTCAAACCAAACCCAATTCGAACCCTATTCAACTCGAATGGCTCAAGGGTAAATTATCTGAATCACCAGGTGTATTGTGGGGTTCACTGTTCACTACAGTGATCAGGAGTAAATTTCAGAGGTTAAAACCCCGGGTGGGACCCACATGGCATAGAGGGAAGAAGGAGAAACTTTCAACCAAAGTCAGAGTCTCGGTGGGAAATTCCACCGAGCAGCTGTCGGCTGTGCCACCGAGCAGCTACCGGCGCCACCAGCTGCTTCCCTCTCCGCGCGCTGGCGCCCAGGGCGGCTTGCTCGTGCCCCCATGCGACCGGCACCGCCTCAGCCAAGCAGGAGTCGGCCGGCTTTATCTTCTCGCGGGCAGACCCGAACAGCGGCATTGTCTCTCGCCGCAGCTCTCTGCTCAATCGGGAAAATCAGCAAAACCATCTCCTCCTTCGTTCCTGAACTGCTAGACAGCCACCTGAGGTCGCACCCCACCTCCCCAACGCCAGAAACCCTGAGCTCCGACCTCCTTTGCCCGAAAACGATCGCCACCGCGGCGACCTAGCCTCAGCCGAGAGTCAGGCGCCCGTGGGCAGCGTTCCACAGGCGTTTTCACGGTCCAGCGAGAGAGGCAACAGGAGCGCGCGACCACCGTGCTGCTCTCCTCCAGGCTTGGAAGCCAACCGTGAAGAATCCGCAAAGAATTTCCAGTTTTTGCTCCGGCGACCGTAACCCAAGCTTCCGGTACGGTTTCTTTAAATTCTCGCTCTATGATCTTTCGGAGGTCATCAGATCTTACACATAGATGCTGGACTAGCCGGCGATCAAGTTCTTTTCTGCATCCATAGCGTGAAACTGTCTAGGAGTGACGAATTTCGAGCTCGATCAAGAGAGGTCATGGCGGGCACGATCGGTCACACGGTGCCGACCGACTTACCGCCATGCCTGAACCCTTTTTACACCTTGTCGAGCTTCCTAGAGGTACGCTGATGCAGTAGGACCGTTTGTTCAAGGTGTTGGCAGGTTAAAACCCACGGTCGACGGCGCCGAACCTCAACCGAGGCCGCGGCACGTCGCCGAGCTATTTCCAGTCACCCCCAGCCCGACCTGACACCACCGACGTGTTCCTCGACGTCGACAACCCCCTGCCGGCGAGTTTCAGCCCATGGGAGGTCCGGCAGCGGCGAGCCGGCGAGCCCCGAGTCTGCTCCGGCGAGGTCGGCGGCGCGGGCGCGAGAGAACGGCGGGAGGAAGAAGAAGCCGTCTGGCCCACGTGTCAGCGGCTGAAGAATTTAAATTGGGATCGGGTGTGGCCGGGGATCGGCTGTGCTGGTGCGCAAATACCCAGTGAGCTCCGGTGTGCCGGACACCTCCGTGCTCGACACGTGTGGTATCCCCGGTGTGCCGGACACCTCCGCGCTCGACAGGTGTCCCCGCGGGCCCCGAGAGTTTAAACTTTTCCCCGAATTTCAGAATTCTTCCAAACTTTAAATCCTCATAACTTTGGCTAGAAAGCTCCAAATTGAGTGAACCAAATTTTGCTGGATTCAGCTCTCTGAGTACTTTCCAGCAAATCAAGTTTCACTTCATGAAATTCCTTAATTCTCCAGAATTAAATCCTCAAAGTTTAAATTGTTGGAATTTTAACTGGAGAATCCTGTGGAGGAAAATCCTGAAATTTTGCTGGGATGTTCACCAAAATATCCCTAAACTACCATAAAAATTTCAGATCCATTTGAGCTCATTTGATCCACCTAATGGTGTGATAAGTGAAACTGTTCCAGAGAAAATAGAAAATGTTCAGAAACATTTTCAGAATTTTCTCTGAAATTGTTTAGCTCATATCTTTAGTTAGTAACTTCCAAATTAAGTGAGACCAACTCCATTAGAACCCTCTGAAAATCTAGTTTTCAGAAAGTCATAGTTTGCTTCATGAAAATCCTTAGAACACCCTAAGAGTTCCAATTAAGGTCAAGGACATAATTAATTGTGGAGGGCTCAAATGAGCTTTGCTGCAGCTAAAACTTGACCAAGTCTCTATTTAGGTTGTAACCAAGCCACAGTAAAAGTTTCACAGTCATTGGGTCTGTCTAGCAAGGGTTATAGACTTACAACAACAACAACAACAACCAAGCCTTTATCCCAAGCCTGTTGGGGTCGGCTAGACATGAAACCCAATATCAATGAAGTAAAAGAGAGGAAGAGTTATAAGAACAAGGAAAAAAGAAAAAAAGGAAAAAAGAAAAAAAAAAAGAAAAAGAAAAAAAATAAAAAATAAAAAATAAAAAGAAAAGAGAAAAGAGAAAAGAAAAAAGAAAGAAAAAAAACAAGACTACGATTCTGGCACATGGATTGCTACTTTCCATGCGGTCCTATCATGAGCTAAGTCTCTGGATACATTCCAATCTCTCAAATCTCGTTTTACCGCCTCCTCCCAGGTCAACCTTGGTCGTCCTCTACCCCTCCTAATATTTTCTCTACTTCTTAAAATCCCACTGTTAACCGGTGCTTCTGGAGGTCTCCGTTGGATATGTCCAAACCACCTAAGTTGATGTTGGACTATCTTTTCTTCAATCGGCGCCACCCCTACCTTATCTCGAATCGTCTCATTCCTTATTCGGTCTCTTCTCCTGTGCCCGCACATCCACCGTAGCATGCGCATCTCTGCGACACTCATTTGTTGGACATGTTGCCGTTTAGTTGGCCAACATTCCGCCCCATAGAGCATCGCGGGTCTGATCACCTTCCTATAGAACTTCCCTTTTAGCTTTTGTGGGACTTTCCTATCACATAGGATTCCAGAGGCTTGTCGCCATTTCATCCACCCTACCTTGACCCTGTGGCAAACATCCTCATCAATATCGCCATTGCTTTGTAACATTGATCCTAAGTATCGGAAAGAGTCCCTTCTAGGTACTATTTGTCCTTGTAGACTGACATTTCCCTCTCCACGACCAACACCACTAAAGTCACACCTCATATACTCGGTTTTAGTCCTACTAAGTCTAAACCCCTTGGACTCTAAGGTTTGTCTCCATAACTCTAATTTCTTATCAACACCATCTCTAGTTTCATCTACCAGCACTACATCATCAGCAAAGAGCATGCACCAAGGGATATCCCCTTGTATATCCTTCGACACGTCATCCATCACCAAGGAAAAGATGTATGGGCTCAAAGCTGATCCTTGATGTAGTCCTACCTTGATAGGAAATGCATCAGTCTCACTATCACTTACGCGCACACTTGTCCTAACATTATTGTACATATCCTTGATAACGGTAATGTACTTTGTTGGCACTTTATGTTTCTCTAGTGCCCACCACATGACTGACCTTGGTATCTTGTCGTACGCCTTCTCCAAGTCGATGAACACTATATGCAAGTCCTTCTTCTGCTCCCTATATCTCTCCATAAGCTGACGAAGCAAGAAAATCGCCTCCATTGTAGACCTCCCAGGCATAAAACCAAACTGGTTTTTAGTGACATTGGTCACTTTCCTCAGGCGGTGTTCAATCACTCTCTCCCAAAGCTTCATAGTATGACTCATAAGCTTAATGCCTCGATAATTAGTACAACTTTGAATATCTCCTTTATTTTTGAAGATAGGTACTAATATACTTTTCCTCCATTCTTCAGGCATCTTGTTTGACCGAAAAATGTGGTTGAATAGCTTTGTGAGCCATATTATTGCCACATCCCCAAGACATCTCCACACCTCATGAGGGACATCGTCAGGGCCGAGGGCCTTTCCTCCTTTCATCCTTTTTAAGGCCTCCTTAACCTCAAACTCTTGTATCCTCCGCACGAACCGCCTGTTGTAGTCATCAAAGGAGTCATCCAACTCAACCATAGTGCTCTCATTCCCATCATTGAATAGCCCATTAAAGTAATCACGCCATCTATTCTTAATCTCTTCATCCTTCACTAGAATGCGGTCAGTATCATCTTTGATGCATTTAACTTGATTGAGATCCCTCATCTTTCTCTCGCGGATTTTTGCTACCTTGTATATGTCCTTTTCACCTTCTTTTGTCTCTAGTCTCTCATATAACTTATCATAGGCCTGTCCTCTTGCCTTACTCACAGCCCGCTTTGCATTCTTCTTAGCCTGTTTGTACTTAAGCATGTTGCTTGCGCTTCTATCATTATGCCAACTCTTGTAACACTCCTTCTTCTCCTTAATGGACTTTTGTACATCCTCATTCCACCACCAAGTGTCTTTATCTACAAGTTTCTTTCCCTTTGTCACACCGAACACCTCACTAGCTACCTTCCTAATGCAAGTTACCATCTTCATCCACATACTATCTGCATCTCCATTTTCTGCCTAGGGTCCTTCTGTGATCACCCTATTTTTAAAGGATTCATGTGATTCTCCCTTCAACTTCCAGCACTTTGTTCTTGTGATTTTGACACCTTTGTCCCGCAAAGAGCATATATGGAAGCGAAAGTCAGCTACCACAAGCTTATGTTGTGTCACAACACACTCCCCCGGTATTACCTTACAATCTAGACACTTCCGTCTATCCTTTCTCCTAGTGAGGAGAAAGTCAATCTGGCTAGAGTGTTGGGCACTACTAAAGGTCACTAGGTGAGATTGCCTCTTCTTAAAGAGGGTGTTAGCTATCAACAGATCATAGGCTATGGCAAAGTCTAGGATGTCCTCACCCTCTTGATTTCTATCGCCGCATCCAAAACCTCCATGTACTCCCTCAAATCCTAGGTTAGTTGCACCCACATGACCATTGAGATCTCCCCCTATGAGGAGTTTCTCGGTTATCGGTACACTACTCACCATATCCTCCAAGTCCTCCCAAAATTGTCTCTTAGCACTCATGTTGAGCCCAACTTGTGGGGCATAAGCACTAATGACGTTCAAGACAATGTCCCCAATTACTATCTTGATTAAGATGATCCTATCCACTCGTCTTCGAACATCCACTACTCCATCCTTAAGCCTCTTATCTATTAGAACACCTACGCCATTCCTAGTCCCAGCCGAACCAGAATACCAAAGCTTGAAACCGATATTCTTGACTTCTCTCGCCTTTTGACCCGCCCATCTAGTCTCTTGTACACAAAGGATATTTACTCGTCTCCTCATGGCAACATCTACTAACTCACGTAGCTTCCCCGTCAGGGATCCTACATTCCAACTACCCACCCGAAATCTATGTTCCTCGGCTAGCTTCCTTACGCATTTAAATTGATACATATGTTGCTTCCATCATGTAGTCGCTAAGGTCGAGGAGGAACCCAAAGTCCTAGACTTCGTAACTCCGGAGGAGCAGCTAGCCTACGACCAAGAGCAGCAAGGCAAGCTCCGGTTTGCATTAACCTTTTTACAAATTTTATTGTTTTGAGCACATACTTGTTTCCTTTATTCTGTGCATTAGAGTCTTGTTTGGAAGCCCCACTGCATAGCCAAGAGAACCATGGGTTGGGTTTAGGATTGCAAACCTCGTTAGCTACTGCATTGGTAGGATAGAGTAGGATTCGGTACAAGTCGAGTAGTTGGAACTACTCGCGAGAATAGGCTAGAGGCACATTGCTCGGGTAGAGATAGCACATGTTACACATGGCAAGAAAATGAGACCGGGCAGAGAGTAAGGGAAGCAGGACTTTGGGGACTGTGTGCTGTAGCTCCGCTTGTGTCGATTGAGGACCGAGCCGTGTGCGGGCCTGTTGAACAAGCTAGAACAGTACCGAAGACCTACCGGCTATATGGGAACCGGGAAACTGATGTAACTCGGGTAGCTGGGTATTGAGGCATTGCCCGTCGTTCAGAGGGTAGGTTGAGAGCTCGAGGTGTAAATCGGCTGGCGGCACAGAGATGCGCGTGCAGAGACCTCTTGCTCGGGACGATGGGACCGGTTCAATATTTGGCTGATGGGTGAAAGGTAGTCGCGTACGGCGTCCGTGATGGTTGTTGTAGGCAACATCGAGTACGGGCGTACGTGACGGGTTGTTCGGGTAACCCTGCAGGTGTAAATCGATTATAATCGCCATCCCTCGCGGTCAGTGAGTACCACTTGTTCACTGTACCGTGACATAGAAAGAATAGGCTAGTCACATGTTAAAATGTTGCTGATTGAAAGATGGACATTGATTGTTAATGATATGCTGTAGCTTAGAGCTAACTAAAGTTCTTTTCAACTTTGGGCAAAGTACATGAGAGAAATGCGTTTCTTGTTTGATTGCGGCTCTCTCATGTACCTTAGCGTAAGGTTCTCCACAACCTGCTGCTAAAACTTGAAAGTAATGTTCTACTAATTAGGCGAGTCCTTGCAACTGATTTTTACCTCATGTAACCCATTACCCTCATGTAGAAGTTCCATGTTTAGGTGAGACGGGTCAGACTTGCTGAGCCTTCGTGCTCACTGCTTGTGTTTGAAGCTTTTGCAGGGTTCTATGAGGAAGGTACTCCCGAAGAGGAGACGGAACCCCAGGAGAGGAACCCCGTCGAGTGGGAGTCATGCACGCCGCAGAGTTAGTGTGCGTGTGTGCTAGCAAGGACACATTCGAGGGCTGAACGTGCCCTTGATGCTTAGTCTACGCCCACGAGTGTAGACTGAACTTATTTTGATGTAAACATGTTCATAACTTGTTTATGTAATAAAATTTCGCTTCCGCTTTGTACCTTTGACGTGTGTTATACGGTGCTGTGCAACGCAGCACCCCTCAGCGTGATCCTGGCTCGACAGGACCAAGGGGGTCGTGTCAGCGTTGGTATCAGAGCTCGCTTGAGGTTTAACACAGTACAAAGGTCTTCTTTTTCAAAAATCCAGTGAGGAACGAGTTAGTAGCCCGTATAAGGATGTTATTAGCATATAGAAAGTGGCATGTTAACCTATTTGTTATGTCGGAAAATCGTGTATCTCGGGACGTTTATGTCTTGGGGGGTACACGTAAGCGCTGTCCACCAGTGCGCACAAGCTGAAGGGTGGAGCCACACGGGTGGCAGGTAACCCGACCCGCTTTAGTATCCTCTACGACTCTTCATGTCGTTTGGGGTATTCAAGCAACGTCTGTCCCTGGCGTGCGTGGTGCAACATGGGAGACCCCGTCACGTGGTCTGAAACGTGAACACGTAACTCAAGGCGTGGTTGGCTTGAGAACATCCGAGCGAGTGATGACGGCCGGGTGTACGAACTGTATGGATTCCGGGCTCGGTGTGCAGCCGAGTCTGATGATTGTTTGAGTTTCTGCAGGTAGCCTGACCACGAAACGGTAGACGTGTAGCATCCGTGTGCGAGTGACGAGTAGTGCCACTGAACTAACGAAGCCGGCTAAGTCCGGTATAGGTTTTTCTTTGTGAGGATGTAGTACCGACATAATCTGGTGACGCATCTACGTCACACCCAACTAAATGAACAACTTCATTTAAAAACTTGAAGGTTTTGATCCAAAGTAGTAAAACTTGATGGAACTCCTTCCCTTGAACAGGATATTCAAAGTTAACAAGTTTTCAACTTATAGGTTGTTAAGGACAGAGTACTCTGTTTTCAGCTGAATCAAGGCTGAAGTTAATCAGAGGTTAGAGGTTGAGTTCTTTTGAGGTTGGGGTCATACGATACATTTCTGGAAAGCGTTGGAAGAGATTTACAACTCTTCTGTTGAGGTCCAGAGGTGTTTCATCCCTTAACCAATCGAAAAATGCAGTAGAGTTGAAACTGTCCAGAAAACAGGGCAGAGCAAAGACTCTCTGTAAACTCTCTGTAAATTAAACATAACTTCCTGCATAAAAATCCAAAAATAGAAAATGAGGTGGTTCTGGAAATATTATGAGATGGGTTACAACTTTGTAATAGAAAGTTTTTTTCAGATTAGGAACAGAAGTAACTGGGATTCTTTGATCAAATCAGTACCTAAGGAAGGGAGGTGCTGTCCAATTGTTTCCAGAAATTCTGTTAACTTTGACATCCCGTAACTTTTGAACCAGGACAGATATTAGGCCAAGAAAACACTTTCTGGAAAGCTATTGAAGTTAGTTTTAACTTTGATGTTGAGCTCCAGAACTGGTTTTGCTTTTAACATGGCCTAAATCAGGTTGATATGGAAACTGGTCAGGGCTGTCATGGGAACAGCAGATCAGCAGTCAAATTTGTTTAAAAATTTGAACTATGTTTCCAAGTTTTATGGGTTCAATGACATGTCTTATGTTATAACTCAATGGTTTACTGTTTAAATAAATATTTGATATTTCTCAAATATATTTTTACAGATGGCAGCAGATAAACAGTTGGAGAACGGGTGGGTAGTTTCCCACTGTTCTGACCGTAGCGGCTACCCGGAAGCATTGTGGCAAATGCTCCAATATTTCGGGTACAATCAGATGCCGCAGTACATCGCCAAGGAAGATGGCGAAGGGGGGAACAAGACGTGGACGATCCATGTCGAGGTTCCTGCAGGACCTACGCCACCCGGTTGGGTGCCATTCACCGTCACGGTGGGAGGAAGACAACCGGAAGGGATGTGGCAAGTGGCAGCCCGTGACATCATGTCACGTTTCTGCCAACTACACGTGCAGGCTATGAAGGGTACTCCATACGCGCTCGTTCCGGTGGAGGGACGGGCTCAACATGTGTGGGAAGAGAGGTACCTGTGAGCAACGGACCCGAGTTGCCCAAGGTACAACCCCGTGGAGGCAAATCTCAGCCTACAGATGAGGGCGGGAAACGCCGTGATGGACAGCCAAGCTGTTCATACGGAGCATCTCACCACAAAGCTCAAGGAGAGCACAAGCCGTGGGGATCATTTCGAGAGTGCTCACAGCGCACTCCGCAATGTGCTCCTTCCGACGATCAAGCGACTGAATGAACAACACAATCAGTTGCGTCGTCTGAAGAAGGCAAGGAAAAAGAGCCGTGTTGACATCACGGCATTGCAAGAACTGGTACAGAATCTGACCCAGCAGAACGAGGACATTGCTCAAGAACGAGACGACGCGATTGAGGAAGGACAAGGCTGGGAAGAAGATTACAACCAAGCCATGGACGAGGTGCATGCATTGCAGGACCTCGTACCTCCGGTGTTAGGCGTACCAGTGGTCTTGGGTCTTCCAGCAATGGGAGAACCCGGGATGGGAGAAGAGGTGGTAGATCCAGAGCCACCAGCAGAGGTACCGGAGGAGGACGACCCGCAGGAGGTCGAGTTCTACTCCGAGTAGGGGGTTACAGTTGCCATGTAGGGCAGCCAGGGTAGTGTAACCCAACTTTTATAATCGGTGACATGCCGTGTAGACAGTAGCGTATGTATAAGTAGTGACGATATGAGCACGACTTCTCGGAGACCCGAGAATAATGTATCTTGTATAAAGTTTATGCTTTATCAATATATGTGAATGTTGTGCAAATTAGTCATGTGTCACTTCAATACCTACTGTTGCTTATGGAAATTTTAAGTGAGACATGTGCTAATCGCTACTGTTTTGAATTTCAGAATGACGCGTACTCGTGCCAACCCTGACGTTGGGGGTACCAGTCAAGGGGGAGAGACCTCCCAACCGAGGACTCCTCGGGACAGCAGAAGCAACAGCAGCAGCAAACACCGCCACCGCCACTGCCAACGGTTACATTGGCCGACATCGTCGCGGCAATGGCGGGCTCGCATCAGCAGCACACGGAGCTGCTGCAAACTTTAATTGCAAATACGTCTCGCCCAGAGAGACGTCAAGACCATGAGGAGCGTCAACAGAGCTCCTACTCCTACTTCCTGGCTACTCATCCCCCGGTATTCTCAAGGGCGGATGAACCACTTGCGCGGACAACTGGCTCCGCGCCATAGAGATGAAGTTCGGGCTGCTCCAGATAAGCGAGCAGCGCAAGACTCAGTTCGCGGTCCAGCAGCTCCAAGGATCCGCGAGTGCGTGGTGGGCCAACTTCTGTGCTACAGCCCACCGACCAAGTGATGACCTGGACGGAGTTCCGGACGGCCTTCAGGGCCTATCATATACCGCCAGGTCTGATGAATTGGAAGACGCAGGAGTTCTTACACCTGCAACAAGGGAGCCGGAACGCGCTGGAATACTCCAGGGCGTTTAACGATCTCGCGCTATATGCGTCGTATCATGCTGATACCGACGAGAAGCGGCGGGACCATTTTTACCAGGGGCTTAACCCGCTCCTGAAGGACAAGTTGGCGATGTTCAATCGCGGCAGTCTCAACGACATCATTGATGCTGCGATTGTTCAGGAGGACTCCGGCAAGGAGTTGGCGGCGGCAGAGCGAAAGCGAAGCGCGCCGCAGAGCAGTGGAGAAGGAGACGGTCCTTCTCAGAAGTTTTGGATGGTGAATCACCCACCATCAGGTTCACGCTGGCAACCACCACAGCGGTCGATGCCGTTCCGCAGTCGGCCGTACTCTTCACCGGCATTCCGGCCGGCACTGCCAGCACCACCGCAACCACAACAACAGCAGCGGGTGATGCCGCGTGCGTTTGCACCTCAGCAACGCATGCCGGGCTTTCGTCCACCGAGCACTCCACCAGCAGCGGCCACATGTTACAAGTGTGGTCGTCCAGGACACTTCGCGAGCAGTTGCCCGGAGAGGCAAGGCGGCGGAGTGGCACCACAGTTTCTGGGGAGGAATCAACCCCGGAACCCTACTAATGCGCGGCGGGCAAACCCTAGGCCCGGCACTGTCCACCAACTTGCCATTGAGGACGTGCCGGAGGGCGAGCCAATCCTTGCGGGTATGTTCCAACGCCACCAGCATCCCGCTATAGTACTGTTTGATTCAGGCGCCACGCATAATTTTATTAGCCAAGCTTTCATTGCTAAACACAGTTTGCCAATACTACCCACCGATAGTCCATATTTAATTTGTTCACCGGGTGGGAAGATTTCAGCAAGCGTAATGGTTTCCAAAGCACCATTATGCTTAGCGGGTAGAGTGTACCCCACGTCTCTCATTATCTTAGAGGGACAGAAGGTCGATGTCATCCTAGGGATGTCGTGGTTAACCCGCCACGGCGCTGTTCTAGACACCGTCCTTCGAGTCATGCACTTAAACTCAGAGGTGCACGGTTCTCACTCATTATTTCTGGACAGTCCAGAAATAAAACTTCCAAGTGTCTATCAAGCCACAACCATCAGATTGGAAGATATTCCGGTTGTCCGAGAGTTCCCTGATGTATTCCCGGATGATTTGCCGGGGATGCCACCCGATAGATAGGTGGAGTTCAAGATTGAACTTGCATCGGGAACCATGCCAATATCCCGAAGGCCGTACAAGATGGCACCCAAGGAGTTGGCTGAACTGAAGACTCAGCTCATGGACCTTCTGGAGAAGGGTTTTATTAGGCTGAGCTCCTCGCCATGGGGCTGTTCGGCATTATTTGTCAAGAAGAAGGATGAGACGTTACGGCTTTGCATGGACTATCGTCCATTAAATGCCGTAACCATCAAGAATAAGTACCCGTTGCCACGGATCGACATGTTATTTGATCAGTTGGTCGAAGCAAGGATCTTTTCCAAGATGGACTTAAGATCCGGGTACCATCAGATTAAGATAAGGGCGGAGGACATTCCAAAGACAGCTTTCTCGACAAGGTACGGACTTTACGAGTACCTGGTCCTGTCCTTCGGCCTCACCAATGCTCCAGCTCACTTCATGTACTTGATGAACTCGGTATTCATGCCGGAGCTGGACAAGTTTGTCGTGGTCTTCATCGACGACATCCTGGTATATTCCAAGTCGGAGGAAGATCACAAGAAACATCTGCGTATAGTCTTGCAACGGCTGCGGGACCATAAGTTATACGCAAAATTCAGCAAATGCGAGTTTTGGATATCGCAAGTGCCTTTCCTCGGGCATATCATCTCAGCGGAGGGTATCGCTGTGGACCCGAGCAAGATCACTCAAGTGCTGAATTGGAAATCCCCGAGAACTGTTCATGAGTTACGGAGTTTCCTCGGACTCACGGGATATTATCGGAGGTTCATTCTGAACTTCTCGAAGATTGCCAAGCCAATGACAGAGCTGCTGAAGAAGGCTACCAAATATGTTTGGAGTCCAGCATGTGAAGCAGCATTCAAGGCTTTAGTCAAGCACCTGACATCAGCACCGATTTTGGCGCAGCCAGACACAACAAAACCGTTCGATGTGTACTGCGATGCATCCGGCATTGGGCTCGGATGTGTGCTGATGCAAGACCGAAGATTGGTCGCGTATTGATCACGGCAGCTTAGAAACCATGAGCAGAATTATCCAACCCACGATTTGGAGCTCGCTGCCGTGGTACTTGCACTAAAAATGTGGAGGCACTACCTACTTGGTAACCTCATACATTTATATACCGACCACAAAAGCCTCAAGTACATATTCGGTCAGAAGGAGCTGAACATGAGGCAACGAAGATGGTTAGAACTGATAAAGGATTACGAGATAGAGATCCATTATCATCCGGACAAGGCAAACGTAGTGGCAGATGCGCTGAGCCGCAAGTCACACATCAACAATCTGACCATCACACCGTTGTAAGAGAGCGAACCACCACTACATGTGATTCCACACGGAGCTCTCTACAACCTAGCTTTGATCCCCACCATCCGTGAAGAGATAGCGGATGCTCAGAAACATGACAAGGGCATGTCGCATTTACGGAGACGTGTAGACAGTGGGGAGCTGAAATGTTTCCGGAAGGACGGAGGCGGCGTCCTATGGTTCAAGGACCGGATCGTCGTACCCCGAAACCCGGAACTACGGAAGAAGATCTTTGATGAGGCTCACTTGTCAAAGTTCTCTATTCACCCCGGCAGCAACAAGATGTATCAAGAACTCTGAAGGAAGTTTTGGTGGACACGGATGAAACGCGAAGTTGCAAAATACATGTCAGAGTGTGATACATGTCGAAGGGTGAAGGCAGATCATATGCGGAAACCGGGACTGTTGCAACCACTGGGCATTCCTGCCTGGAAGTGGGAGGATGTGAGCATGGACTTCATCGTCGGTTTACCCACCACCTTGCAGAAACATGATTCTGTGTGGGTCATCGTCGATCGGCTCACCAAAGTTGCCCATTTCATCCCGGTCAACACCAACTACCACGCCAAGAAGTACGCTGAACTGTACATCTCACGGATCCTATGCTTGTACGGCGTACCCCGTACTATCATTTCGGATCGGGGCACTTTATTTGTGTCCCGTTTTTGGGAGCAGCTGCACGCTGCCTTGGGGACGAAGCTGATCCGTAGTTCAGCATACCACCCGCAGACGGATGGGCAAACGGAGCGGGTAAATCAAATCTTAGAAGACATGCTACGAGCTTGCGCTATCAACCACGGCAAGAATTGGGATGATCACTTGCCCTTAGCCGAGTTCTCGTACAATAATGGGTACCAAGCCAGCATCAAGATGGCACCTTACGAGGCACTATACGGGCGGAAATGACGCACACCACTGAATTGGTGTGAATCTGGCAAAAGGGTGACCTTCGGGATTGACCTCGTCAACAACACGGAAGAAAAGGTTCGACTAATTCAAGCGAACCTAAAAGCCGCTCAATCCCGTCAGAAGCAGTATGCGGACCGGAGAAGGCGCCCATTACAATTTGAAGTTGGAGATCACGTATACCTACGGGTGTCTCCAATGAAGGGCGTAAACAGATTTGGGGTGAGAGGAAAGTTGGCACCCCGATTCATCGGTCCATTCCAGATTACCGAAAGATGTGGATCAGTGGCATACCGGCTGAAATTACCAGAAGCACTTTCCGGTGTGCACGACGTCTTTCACATTTCCCAGCTGAGGAAGTGTCTTAAGCTATCAACTACCGTTCAGCTGGAAGACATTGAAGAACTGCAACCGGATCTCACCTATCGGGAGGAACCGGTGCAGATTATTGATGAAAAGGCCCGAACCACACGCAACCGTACGTTGCGGTTCTACAAGGTTCTATGGGGTAATCACTCCATGGACGAAGCGACATGGGAGAGCGAAGAATTCCTTCGCACTAACCACCCCGACGTTTTCACGTCGCATATCCGGTAATTTTCCACCGTCCTCTCTCTCATTTTCACCTTATAATCTCGGGACGAGATTCTTTTAAGGGGGGAGGAATGTAAGGGCCTCAGTTTTTGACACACATTTGCAGTGTTCATCACCACACCACACACCTCATTTGAGGAAGGATGATGAACACAATTGAAGAGCAAGTAACAATTATCAACATGCTCATTAGAGAACAAACTCACACCTTGCAAAAGTGGTATTTCCCACATGTGATATAGATGTGCTGGACATATGAAAACTCCTACACTTTACTAAGGATGTCCATGCCAAGTTTCACCCAAATTCAAAACCTTTTTGAGGTCATTTTGGGTATAGTTAGGAAGAGGGCAGTTTGAAACCATGTTCAAATTCAAACTGTTTTTTATCCCATGAATTTAAAAGTGGGAGGCATATTCTTACTCAGCACATTTTTGTGAGCTCACACACCAATTTTCACTCCATTTGGAGTTGATCTTGACATGAACGAAGTGGGGCAAATTCAAACTTCATTTGAATTCAAAACTGCACTTGTGCTGAAATTCACTCAAACCAAACCCAATTTAAATCCTATTCAATTCGAATGGCTCAAGGGTAAATAATCTGAATCACCAGGGGTATTGTGGGGTTCACTGTTCACTACAGTGATCAGGAGTAAATTTCATAGGTTAAAACCCAGGGTGGGACCCACATGGCATAGAGGGAAGAAGGAGAAACTTTCACCCAAAGTCAGAGTCTCGGTGGGAAATTCCACCGAGCAGCTGTCGGCTGTGCCACCGAGCAGCTACCGGCGCCACCAGCTGCTTCCCTCTCCGCGCGCTGGCGCCCAGGGCGGCTTGCTCGCGCCCCCATGCGACCGGCACCGCCTCAGCCGAGCAGGGGTCGGCCGGCTTTATCTTCTCGCGGGCAGACCCGAACAGCGGCATTGTCTCTCGCCGCAGCTCTCTGCTCAATCGGGAAAATCAGCAAAACCATCTCCTCCTTCGTTCCTGAACTGCTAGACAGCCACCTGAGGTCGCACCCCACCTCCCCAACGCCAGAAACCCCGAGCTCCGACCTCCTTTGCCCGAAAACGATCGCCACCGCGGCGACCTACCATCAGCCGAGAGTCAGGCGCCCGTGGGCAGCGTTCCACAGGCGTTTTCACGGTCCAGCGAGAGAGGCAACAGGAGCGCGTGACCACCGTGCTGCTCTCCTCCAAGCTTGGAAGCCAACCGTAAAGAATCCGCAAAGAATTTCCAGTTTTTGCTCCGGCGACCGTAACCCGAGCTTCCGGTACGGTTTCTTTAAATTCTCGCTGTATGATCTTTCGGAGGTCATCAGATCTTACAATAGACGCTGGACTAGCCGGGGATCAAGTCTTTTCTGCATCTGTAGCGTGAAACTGTCTAGGAGTGACGAATTTCGAGCTCGATCAAGAGAGGTCATGGCGGGCACGATCGGTCACACGGTGCCGACCGACTTGCCGCCATCCCTGAAACCTTTTTACACCTTGTTGAGCTTCCTAGAGGTACGCTGATGCAGTAGGACCGTTTGTTCGAGGTGTTGGCAGGTTAAAACCCACGGTCGACGGCGCCAAACCTCAACCGAAGCCGCGGCACGTCGCCGAGCTATTTCCAGTCACCTCCAGCCCGACCTGACACCACCGACGTGTTCCTCGACGTCGACAACCCCCTGGCGGCGAGTTTCAGCCCATGGGAGGTCCGGCAGAGGCGAGCCGGCGAGCCCCGAGTCTGCTCCGGCGAGGTCGGCGGCGCGGGCGCGAGAGAACGGCGGGAGGAAGAAGAAGCCGTCTGGCCCACTTGTCAGCGGCTGAAGAATTTAAATTGGGATCGGGTGTGGCCGGGGATCGGCTGTGCTGGTGCGCCAATACCCTGTGAGCTCCGGTGTGCCGGACACCTCCGCGCTCGACACGTGTGGTATCCCCGGTGTGCCGGACACCTCTGCGCTCGACAGGTGTCCCCGCGGGCCCCGAGAGTTTAAACTTTTCCCCGAATTTCAGAATTCTTCCAAACTTCAAATCCTCATAACTTTGCCTAGAAAGCTCCAAATTGAGTGAACCAAATTTTGATGGATTCAGCTCTCTGAGTACTTTCCAGCAAATCAAGTTTCACTTCATGAAATTCCTTAATTCTCCAGAATTAAATACTGAAAGTTTAAATTGTTGGAATTTTAACTGGAGAATCCTGTGGAGGAAAATCCTGAAATTTTGCTGGGATGTTCACCAAAATATCCCTAAACTACCATAAAAATTTCAGATCCATTTGAGCTCATTTGATCCACCTAATGGTGTGATTAGTGAAACTGTTCCAGAGAAAATAGAAAATGTTCATAAACATTTTCAGAATTTTCTCTGAAATTGTTTAGCTCATATCTTTAGTTAGGAACTTCCAAATTAAGTGAGACCAACTCCATTAGAACCCTCTGAAAAATCTAGTTTTCAGAAAGTCATAGTTTGCTTCATGAAAATCCTTAGAACACCCTAAGAGTTCCAATTAAGGTCAAGGACATAATTAATTGTGGAGGGCTCAAATGTGCTTTGCTGCAACTAAAACTTGACCAAGTCTCTATTTAGGTTGTAACCAAGCCACAGTAAAAGTTTCACTGTCATTGGGTCTGTCTAGCAAGGGTTATAGACTTAACAACTTCAAAATCAATACATATGCATTTAAATTGATACATATATTGCTTCCATCATGTAGTCGCTAAGGTCGAGGAGGAACCCAAAGTCCTAGACTTCGTAACTCCGGAGGAGCAGCTAGCCTACGACCAAGAGCAGCAAGGCAAGCTCCGGTTTGCATTAACCTTTTTACAAATTTTTATTGTTTTGAGCACATACTTGTTTCCTTTATTCTGTGCATTAGAGTCTTGTTTGGAAGCCCCACTGCATAGCCAAGAGAACCATGGGTTGGGTTTAGGATTGCAAACCCCGTTAGCTACTGCATTGCTAGGATAGAGTAGGATTCGGTACAAGTCGAGTAGTTGGAACTACTCGCGAGAATAGGCTAGAGGCACATTGCTCGGGTAGAGATAGCACATGTTACACGTGGCAAGAAAATGAGACCGGGCGGAGAGTAAGGGCAGCAGGACTTTGGGGCCTGTGTGCTGTAGCTCCGCTTGTGTCGATTGAGGACCGAGCCGTGTGCGGGTCTGTTGAACAAGCTAGAACAGTACCAAAGACCTACCGGCTATATGGGAACCGGGAAACTGATGTAACTTGGGTAGCTGGGTATTGAGGCATTGCCCGTCGTTCAGAGGGTAGGTTGAGAGCTCGAGGTGTAAATCGGCTGACGGCACAGAGATGCGCGTGCAGAGACCTCTTGCTCGGGACGATGGGACCGGTTCAATATTTGGCTGACGGGTGAAAGGTAGTCGCGTACGGCGTCCGTGATGGTTGTTGTAGGCAACATCGAGTACGGGCGTACGTGACGGGTTTTTCGGGTAACCCTGCAGGTGTAAATCGATTATAATCGCCGTCCCTCGCGGTCAGTGAGTACCACTTGTTCACTGTACCGTGACGTAGAAAGAATAGGCTAGTCACATGTTAAAATGTTGCTGATTGAAAGATGGACATTGATTGTTAATGATATGCTGTAGCTTAGAGCTAACTAAAGTTCTTTTCAACTTTGGGCAAAGTACATGAGAGAAATGCGTTTCTTGTTTGATTGCGGCTCTCTCATGTACCTTAGCGTAAGGTTCTCCACAACCTGCTGCTAAAACTTGAAAGTATGGTTCTACTAATTAGGCGAGTCCTTGCAACTGATTTTTACCTCATGTAACCCATTACCCTCATGTAGAAGTTCCATGTTTAGGTGAGACGGGTCAGACTTGCTGAGCTTTCGTGCTCACTGCTTGTGTTTGAAGCTTTTGCAGGGTTATATGAGGAAGGAACTCCCGTAGAGGAGACGGAACCCCAGGAGGGGAACCCCGTCGAGTGGGAGTCGTGCACGCCGCAGAGTTAGTGTGCGTGTGTGCTAGCAAGGACACGTTCGAGGGCTGAACGTGCCCTTGATGCTTAGTCTACGCCCGCGAGTGTAGACTGAACTTATTTTGATGTAAACATGTTCATAACTTGTTTATGTAATAAAATTTTGCTTCCGCTTTGTACCTTTGACGTGTGTTATACGGTACTGTGCAACGCAGCACCCCTCAGCGTGATCCTGGCTCGACAGGACCAAGGGGGTCGTGTCAGTACACCCGGCCGTCATCACTCGCCCGGATGTTCTCAAGCCAAACACGCCTTGAGCTACGTGTTCACGTTGCTGACCACGTGACGGGGTCTCCCAAGTTGCACCATGCACGCCAGGGACAGACATTGCCTGAAAACTCCAAACGACATGAAGAGTCGTAGAGAATATTAAAGCGGGTCGGGTTACCTGCCACCCTTGAGGCTCCACCCTTCAGCTTGTGCGCACTTGTGGACAGCGCTTACGTGTACCCCCCAAGACATAAATGTCCCGAGATACACGATTTTCCAACATAGACAAATAGGTTAGTATGCCACTTTCTATATGCTAATAACATCCTTATACGGGCTACTAACTCGTTCCTCACTGGATTTTTGAAAAAGGTGACCTTTGTAGTGCGTTAAGCCTCAAGCGAGCTCTGATACCAACGCTGACACGACCCCACGGTCTTGTCGAGCCAGGATCACGCTGAGGGGTGCTGCGTTGCACAGCACCGAATAACACACATCAAAGGTACAAAGCGGAAGCAAAAATTTTATTACATAAAGTGGTTTATGAACATTTGTACATGAAAATAAGTCCAGTCTATGACTTTCTGAAAACTAGATTTTCAGAGGGTTCTAATGGAGTTGGTCTCACTTAATTGAAAGGTTCCTAGCTAGAGATATGAGCTAAACAATTTCAGGGAAAATTCTGAAAATGTTTCTGAACATTTTCTATTTTCTCTGGAACACTTTCACTAATCACACAATTAGGTGGATCAAATGAGCTCAAATGGATCTAAAATTTTTATGGTATTCCAGGGATATTTTGGTGAACATCCCAGAAAAAGTTCAGAATTTTCCTCCAAGGGATTATTCAGTTAAAATTCTCAACATTTTAAAATTTGAGGAATTAAATCTGGAAAATTAAGGATTTTTATGAAGTGAAACTTGATTTGCTGGAAAGTACTCCGAGAGCTGAATCCAACAAAATTTGTTTCACTCGATTTGGAGTTTTCTAGTTAAAGTTATGAAGATTTGAAGTTTGAAGGAAATCTGAAAATCGTGGGAAAAATTTAAATCTGCCGGGGCCCGCGGTACACGTGTTGGGCGCGCAGGCGACAGCACACTGAGGCCCAAAGGGTTTTTTGCGCGCCAGCACATCAGATCCCGGCCACACCCGATCCCGATTTAAATTTTTAAGCCGCTGACGCGTGGGCCAGCCGGCTTCGTCTTCCTCCCGACGCGCCCTCGCGCCCGCGCCGCGTCCCCTCGCCGGAGCACACTCTGAGCTCGCCGGCTTGCCGCTGCCGGCCATCACCTGGTCTGAAACTCGCCGCCAGGGGGTTGTAGACGTCGGGGAGCACGTCTGTGGGTCAGTTCGAGCTGGCGGTGACCGGAAATAGCCCAGCGACGTGCGGCGGCCTCGGTTGAGGTTCGGCGCCATCAGCCGTGGGTTCTAACCTGCCAAAACCTCGAACGATCAGTTCTATAGCATCAGTACGCCTCTAGGAAGCTCTACAAGGTGTCAAATGGGTAAGATGGCGTTTAGCCGGTTGGCACCGTCTGACCGAGCGTGCCCGCCATGAGCGCCCTTGATCGAGCTCAAAATTCGTCACTCCTAGTCGGTTTCATACCACGGATGCAGAAAGGAAATTGATCGCCGGCTAGTCCAGCGCCTATGTGCACGATTTGATAACTAAAGAAAGATCATAGCGTGAGAATTCGAAGAATCCGTACCGGAAGCTCGGTTTAAGGTCGCCGGAGCAAAAGCTGGAAATTCGCAGTGGATTCTTCACGGTTTGCTTCCAAACTTGGAGGAGAGCAACACGGTTGTTGCGCGCTCCTGCTGCTGCTCTTGCTGGACCGTGAAAGCTCCCGTGGAACGCTGTCCGCGAGCGCCTGACCTTCGGCTGAGGTTAGGTCGCCGCTGTGGCGATCGTTCTTGGGCAAGGGAGGTCGGAGCTTGAGGTTTTTTTTTGTTGGGGAGGTGGAGTGCGATCTCAGGGTGCTGTCTAGCAGCTCAGGGACGGAAAGGGGCGATCGTTTGCTGGTTTTCCCGATCGACCGAGAGCTTCGGGGAGAAAAACTGCCGCTGCTCAGGGTCGCATGCGAGAGGATAAAGCCAGCCGGTCTTCGCTCGGGCTGAGGCGGTGCCGGTCGCGTGGAGGCGCGAGCAAGTCGCCCTGGGCGCCAGCGCGCGAAGAGGGAAGCAGCTGGTGGCGCCGGTTGCTTCTCGGTGGCACAGCCGGCAGCTGCTCGGTGGAATTTCCCACCAAGGCTGTGACTTTGTGTGCAAGTCTTCCCCCCTTCTCTCTATGACATGTGGGTCCCACACTCAAGTTTAACCTATGAAATTAACTCCTCATCACTGTTGTAAACAGTAAGCCCCAAAATACCCATGGTGATTCAAATTATTCACCCCATGAGCCATTTGAATTGATTAGAATTCAAATTGGGTTTGGTTTGAATGAATTTCAGCACAAGTTCAGTTTGGAATTCAAATAAAGTTTGAATTTGTCCCACTTAGCTCATGTCAAGATCAACTCCAAATGGAATGAAAATTGGTGTGTGAGCTCACAAAAATGTGCTGAATAAGAATATGCCTCCCACTTTTGAATTCATGGGATAAAAACAGTTTGAATTTGAATATGGTTTCAACTGCCCTCTTTCTAGCTATATCCCAAAATGACCTCAAAAACGTTTTGAATTTGGGTGAAACTTGGCATGGACATCCCTAGCAATGTGTAGGAGTTTTTATATGCCCAGCACCTCTATATCACATGTGGAAAATACCACTTTTGCAATATGTGAGTTTGTTCCCTAATGAGCATGTTGATGGTGGTTACTTGCTCTTCATTTGTGCTCATCAACTTGCTTCAAATGAGGTGTGTGGTGTGGTGATGACCACCTTAAACATGTGTCAGAAACTGAGGCCCTTACACTCGGCGGGTTGGGACTAGGGCTCTAAGTCGTCGGCTCAGGAGTTGGAAAAGAAGTTTGTGGTTTCGGCCAGAGGTTCTGGGTTCTATTTATGATCGGGAAGAGAAGAGTCCTAATCTGATTGTATCCCGAATAAGAGTCCTGTTCAAATTTGTCGTCGAATCTTACAACTTATCTTTAGTTGATTTGGTGCGGTATCATTGTGGAATTCAGGTCGGTTTCTGTTCCGGTATTACTACGCGTACAGAATCCAAAAACCGTACCAAGAACTCGTTACCTCCTCGGTGATGATCTCCGGAGGCTCCACGTGTCCACCGGGTCCTGGTCTCTCCCTCTCTGCAGGGACGAACTCCGGTTGTGCCGCGTGTCAAGTGAGCAAGACTTCTCTCTCCTTCGGAGGTGAGCTCCGCGTGCGCCATGTATCCTGGCGGTCGGGACCTCTCTATTCGGAGGTGGCTCCGTGCATGCCACGTGTTAGTGCCGGTCTTTCCCTCTCTCCGGATGTAGCTCCGGGTGTGCCATGTATCCATTCTGGATCTCCCTTTTTCCTCAAAGACGGCTCCGAGGTAGGCACGTGTCCAACAGTGTCGGACCTCCCGTAGGTAAGCTCTGGTGGCGACATGTGTTCAATAGAACCGGACCTCTCGGAGGTGAGCTCCGAGATTGACAAGTATCCCGTGCGACTGGTCCTCTGATTTCCGTGGTGACTAGCTCCGAAGGTGATATGTGTCCTGCGGAAAATGCCTTTGCTTCTTCCGCAGAGGCTAGCTCAGGGCAACACGTGTCCCACAGGGTCGGACCTCTTCCCTTTTGCGGAGATGAGCCCCGAGCCTGCCACGTAGCCAGTTTAGCGGCGGACCTCTCCCCACTTCGCAGGGATGAGCTCTGGACACGCCACGTGGCCAGTGGGCCGCGGAAGTTGTCTTCGGCGCTCTCCGGAAACTGGATTCGGCTCTTATTGGCTATCTTTTCGATATTTTCTCTGTTCCCACTTCTTCAAAAAAATTTTCTATACATGAAATATGAATACATGCAGAAATCAGGGATGAGGGTGTCACACTATATCGGGTCATTTAAGATTTTAGACAAGCAAGGGGAAGTAGCCTATAAACTAGAGCTCCCAATGCACCTCTCCGACGTACATGACGTGTTTCATGTATCCCAGCTCAAGAAGTGCTTGAGAGTGTCGGAAGAGCAAGTACCGATGGATGAACTTGAACTTCAAGAGGACCTGACCTATGCAGAGCAAACTGTCCAAATTTTGGACGTAAAGGAAAGGGTCACGAGGAACAAAGTGATCCGTTGGTGCAAGGTGCAATGGAGCCATCACACGGAAGCCGAAGCTACATGGGAGCGTGAGGAAGATATAAGGCAGAATTCCCTCATCTATTCTCTACTAACGAATCTCGAGGGTGAGATT
Organism: Neostapfia colusana; assembly: GCA_030760725.1. Lineage (NCBI taxonomy): Eukaryota > Viridiplantae > Streptophyta > Magnoliopsida > Poales > Poaceae > Neostapfia > Neostapfia colusana. Next base: position 27,618,990 of record JASWHV010000005.1, on the reverse strand, counting down.
CAATTTAAGGGGGGTAGATTTGTGACACCCTCATTTTCGATTTCTGCATGTATTCATGTTTCATGTAGGAAAACACATTTAAAATAAATTGAAACCAAGAAAGAATCAAAAAGTTAGCCAAAAAGAGCAATTCCAGTTCGCCGAGAGCGCCGAAGAATACTCCCTCGGCCCGCTGGCCACATGGCGTGTTCGGAGCTCATCTCCACAAAGGGGGAGAGGTCCGCCACTAAACTGGCTACGTGGCAAGCTCGGGGCTTGTCCCTATGGCAAAGGGAGAGGTCCGACCCCATGGGACATGTGTTGCCCCCGGAGCTAGCCTCTGCGGAAGGAGCGAGGCCAGTCCCGCAGGACACGTGTCGGCTGCGCTGCTATTCACCGCGGAAAAAAGAGGACAAGCCGCGCGGGACATGTGTCACTCTCGGAGCTCACCTCCGAGAGGTCTGACCCCGCTAGACACGTGTCGCTCTCGGAGCTAACTTTTGAGAGGTCCGGTCCTACTGGACACGTGTCACCTCCGGAGCTTACCTCCGGGAGGTCCGACACTATCGGGCACGTGTCACCTCCGGGAGGTCCGTCACGGTTGGACTTGTGTCAACCTCGGAGCTCGCCTCCAAGAAGGAAGTCTGGCGCTGTTAGGACACGTGGCACTATTGGAGCTTACCTCCAAAGAGAGGGGAGGTCCGGAATTGACACATGGCACACCCGGAGCCACCTCCGAAGAGAGGGGAGGTCCAGAACTGACACGTGGCGTTCGCATAGCTCGCCTATGTTGAGAAGGGAGGTCCCGACCCACCGGACACATGGCGCGCACGGAGCTCGCCTCTGGAGAGAGGGAGGTCTCACCCGCCTGACGCGCGGCATAACCAGAGCTTGTCTCTTGTGGGGACCACCCCGTGGTTCACCCACTCCAGGATCGCATAGGGTGGTGCCGTGCGATGCGGCACCCAACAGCACACACGAAAAGAATAAAGAACAACATACAAACTTTTATTTGATATAAAACAGCGGAAGTCTTTTTACAAAACTTATTTATTCAGCGGAAGTAATATACATATGTAGCCTCTCATCCTAACTATGCAAAAGTGCAGCTGTCCACCCCGGGGACGCTACACCCTAGCAGCATGGAACCGGAGAATCACAGCGGCATGCAGGGCTCCAGCTCGGCCGTGTACCCCGACGGGGGCATCGCCTCGTCCTCGGAACCTTCCTCATAACTCTCACCTGCACACAGCTCAAATATTGCAACCGTGAGCACGAAGGCTCAGCAGTCTTAACCGTCAACCCTAGGCATGGAACTCTACGTGCAAGGATATGTAAGATGGGAAAAGGAATTTGCGACAAAGACACACCTATAAGTTGGTCCTTACTTTCAGTTTTATAGCAGCAGATTCATGTGCCTTAGGCAGCCCTCACATCGGAAGTCCACAATCAAACAAGAAACGCTTTCCTCCGATGTGGTGATGCCCAAAGTGGAATATAAACTTAATTAGCTCTACATCTACAGCAATCAAGGTATTCAAGACATTAAGATCAATACAGCATTTTCATTTGGCTTATTTCACTTCTTACTACGTCACAGCGCAGTGAACAAGCGGGTACTCAAATAACCGCGAGGGACGGTGATTGCAATCAAGACACACCCGGATAACACGTTACATACACCCACTTTCAGAAGCGGGATTCCACACCCCTTCCTACTCTGTTGTATGCAACAACCTTTCAAAGGCAACCCAAATGCCGAACCGGTCCAAAGGGTTTCTGTTGTATGGTTACTCCACAAGGCCTTGTAGAACCATAAGGTCCGGTTTCTTGTGGCACGAGTCTTTTCATCGATGATCCGGATGGGATACTCCGTGTACGTGAGGTCCGGTTGAAGAACTTCTATATCTTCTGTGCGGATTTCAGCGGAGTGTTTGAGACACTTCCTCAGCTGAGAGATGTGGAAGACGTTGTGAATGCCTGCGAGAGACGCTGGTAACTCCAGGCGATAGGCCACGGGTCCGCATCTTTCAATGACGGCGAACGGGCCAATGAATCATGGCGCAAGTTTACCCTTCACTCCAAAACGTTGAACTCCCTTCATCGGAGACACACGGACATAAACATGGTCCCTGATGTCGAAGTGGAGAGGGCGGCGTCTTTTATCCGCATAGCTCTTCTGACGAGATTGAGCAGCCTTGAGATTGGCTTGTATTACTCGCACTCGTTCTTCAGCCTCATTCACAAGTTCAATGCCGTAGATAACTCGCTCGCCGGACTCGCACCAGTTGAGAGGTGTGCGACATTTCTGGCCGTTGAGAGCTTCATACAGCGCCATCTTGATGCTAGCTTGATAGCCATTGTTGTAAGAAAACTCCGCCAACGGCAAATGATCATCCCAATTCTTGCCGTGGTGGATGGCACAAGCGCGTAGCATGTCTTCAAGCACTTGATTCACCCGTTCAGTTTGACCATCTGTCTGCGGGTGATACGCGGAGCTTCGGATCAGTTTGGTCCCCAATGATGCGTGCAGCTGTTCAAAAAACCGAGAGACGAACAGCGCACCGCAATCTGAAATGATGGAGCGGGGAACACCGTGCAAACACAAGATCCTTGCAATATACAACTCCGCATATTGCTTGGCCACGTACTTCGTATGTACGGGGATAAAATGAGCCGACTTGGTTAGTCGATCGACTATCACCCAAATCGAGTCATGCTTGTGAGATGTGAGAGGTAACCCGACTATGAAGTCCATGCTTATATCCTCCCACTTCCACGCCGGAATGTTCAAAGGTTGCATTTGTCCGGCTTTACGCATATGGTCGGCCTTTACACGCCGACACGTATCACATTCGGATACGTATTTTGCGATCTCTCTCTTCATCCGTGTCCACCAAAACCTGGTTTTCAGATCCTGGTACATCTTGTTGCTGCCCGGATGAATAGAATACTTGGACAAATGAGCCTCGTCCAAGATTTTCTTCCGAAGCTTCATGTCACGGGGTACCACTATACGGTCTTTAAACCATAGCGTGTCGTGTTCATTTCTTCGGAAGCATTTCATTTTGCCATTCTCCATCCTTCTCCGAATGTGCGACATTCCCATGTCTTTCTTCTGAGCTTCCATAATCTCCTCTCTTATGGTTGGGATGAGAGCAAGATTATATAACGCCCCATAGGGAGTCAAGTACAGACTTGGCTCCTCCTCTTCAAGTGGGGTGATGGACAGATTGTTGACATGGGATTTGCGGCTTAAGGCATCGGCAACCACGTTTGCCTTACCGGGGTGGTAGTGAATCTCGATCTCATAGTCTTTGATCAGTTCTAGCCATCTCCGTTGCCGCATATTCAACTACTTTTGAGTGAATATATATTTCAGACTTTTGTGGTCGGTGTAGAGGTGCACTAAGTTTCCAAGTAAGTAGTGCCTCCACATCTTCAATGCCAACACCACAGCAGGAAGCTCAAGATCATGAGTCGGATAGTGCTGCTCGTGGTTACGAAGTTGACGTGAGCCATAGGCGACCACTCTTCCTCCTTGCATCAATACACAGCCAAGACCGATGCCGGATGCATCACAATATACGTCGAAGGGCTTGGTTGTATCCGGTTGAGCTAACACCGGGGCTGTTGTAAGATGATTCACTAATGCCTGGAAAGCTTCTTCACAAGCTGAGCTCCAAACATATTTGACCCCCTTCTTCAACAGTTCAGTCATCGGCTTAGCAAGCTTGGAGAAATTTGGTATGAATCTCCTATAATATCCTGCTAACCCGAGGAAACTCCTGACTTCGTGGACTGATGTGGGGGACTTCCATTTCAGCACTTGTTTGATTTTGCTTGGATCAACTGCAATGCCTTCTGCAGAAATGATATGACCAAGGAATGGCACTTGGCTGATCCAAAACTCGCACTTGCTGAACTTGGCATAAAGCTTATGGTCTCTTAATCATTGAAGCACGATATCCAAGTGCTTGGCGTGTTCCTCTTCAGACTTCGAGTAGACCAAGATGTCGTCTACGAACACCACCACAAACTTATCCAACTCCGGCGTGAACACTGAGTTCATAAGATACATGAAGTGTGCCGGGGCGTTGGTGGGACCAAAGGACATGACGAGGTATTCATACAACCCATGTCTCGTCGAGAAGGCCGTCTTTGGAATATCTTCCGCTCGGATCTTGATTTGATGATACCCTGAGCGAAGATCCATCTTTGAAAACACACTTGCACCCACAAGTTGATCGAATAATATATCGATGCGGGGCAGTGGATATTTATTCTTGATGGTGACGGCGTTGAGAGGTCGGTAGTCCACACACAACCTCAAGATTTCATCCTTTTTCTTCACAAACAGCGCCGAGCATCCCCATGGCGAGGAACTCGGTCAAATGAAACCCTTCTTCATCAAATCATTGAGCTGCTCCTTCAGTTCAGCCAGCTCATTCTGAGCCATTTTATACGGTCTCCATGATATCGGCGTCGTCCCAGGTACAAGTTCAATCTTGAACTCGACATCTCTTTCGGGTGGCATGCCCGGAAGATCCTCCGGAAAGACATCCGGGTATTCACGGACCACACGAATATCCTCAAGGTTCATGGCTTCCGTGTTATAGGTGGCTGGAGTTTCTTGAACCGAATGGTCAAGAATAAGAACAGGTGGTTCGTGGAGTGGAGAGTTTAAACGAACCACACGTGGAATGATGTCAAGAACAGCACCATGGCGATGTAGCCATGACATTCCTAAAATGACATCAAGTTTTTGATCTTCTAACATGATCAGAGAAGTCGGATATAGATTCCCACCCAACTGTAATGGTGCTCTATAGACCAGTCTATCAGCTGTTATTTTCCCACCCGGAGAACATATCAAATATGAATTATTTGTGGGAATAATATGCAGTTGATATTTAATAACATAAGCCTGACTTATGAAATTATGGGTGGCACCGGAGTCAAAAAGTATGACTACGGGATGATCTAAGTAGGAGAACGTACCCGCGAGGACGGGTTCGCCTTCCGGCACGTCTTCGATAGCTAAGTGGTGGACGTTGCCGGGTTTTGGTGCTGGTTTCTTGGGCTGATTGCGGGGCTGATTAGCACCCTTATACGGTGCTGCACCCCTGCCCTGTCGCGGCTCGGGGCAGTCCCTCGAAATGTGCCCGACACGGCCACACGTGTAACACGTGTAAGGTGTCGGGGTCCCGCCGACTTGAGGACGGAATCCCGGTGCACGCTGCTGAAACTGAGGCGCACGTGGGACCATCCTTTGCTTCTGCTGTTGCTGTGGTGGATACGTCGGTCGGAAGGCCGGCGCATAATATCGCCGACCGTGAAACTGAGGCGGTCGCGTCGGTGGCTGCCATCTCTGACCAGATGGTGAGCGATACACCATGCGGTATTTTTGTGACGACCCACCACTGCTGCTCGTCAGCGTGCTACGTTTCCTCTTATCAGACCCGCGATCGCGCTGAGCATTCTCTTGTAGAATCGTGGCATTAACTAGGTCGTTGAATGTGCCGTGATTGCTCTGGGCGAGATGGACCTTCATCTTTGAATTCAGGCCCCGGAAGAAAGCATTACGCTGGTTGTCTTCCGTCCCCACAAATCCTGGCGCATTACGCCTTGTCGTAGCGCCAGGAACTCCTGGAGCTTCATTTCCATCACACCGGGAGGTATGTGATAGGCGCGGAACGCCTCCCGGAACTCCGTCCATGTAACGGCATGGCCAGCCGGTAAGGAGGCGGTGTAGTTCGCCCACCAGGTACCGGCTTCTCCTTGAAGCTGTTGCGCTGCATACAGCGCCTTATGGTGTTCGGTGCATCGTAGCAGCCCGAACTTCACCTCCAGAGTGCGGATAAAGTTTTCCGCCTCCAAAGGTTCTTCGGCCTCCATGAAGACCGGTGGATGGGACGCCATGAATTCTAAATACGAGCTTTGTTGGGGCTGGCGTTGCCCATTGTCTTGGCGTCCTCCCTGATGGGACGCATTCTGCTGCACCAACATCCGCAGTAACTCGGTTTGCTCGTCGTGCGAGCCGAGCACTGCAGCGAGAACCTCCGCAAGATTCCTTGGAAGTTCTGGCGGTGGAGGAGGTGGTTGCTGCTGCGCCGTGGTTTGCTCCGGAGGTGGAGACTCATCACCACGAACCTGACTCGGACCTCCCTCCTCTTGCGTTGAACGTGTCCGCACCATTCTGCATTCAGACCATTCAAACGATCAGCGCATGTTAGTTTATTTCATCCAGTCTATACAATAGTAGTGCGAGAATGGGATAAACAATGCGCATACCAATCACGCATATGGATAAAGTATAAACTTTATGCAACATATACATCCCTCGACCGTGTCACACGATCGAGTTCCAAAGTATTGAACTTTATGGGTTTAAAAGTTCATTTCGACCATCGGGGTCACCACGGGATGTTAAGTGTGTTAGCATGCGTAATTCCTCGCTATTGTATTGGACCCAAACATGTACTAACTTGAAGTGATGTGTCAAATGCATAAACCCTTCGACTCCAACTCGCTGTTTTACAACAGCCACTGGACGTCGAACGGTGAAACTAAGTGTTTTGATTGAAATACAGAAAATTCCAGAGAGCTTTTGGTCTGCCCTGTTTTTGGACAGTACCTACTGATCTGAGATTTTCATCCCTTTGGAGGGAGATTTTGTTCTGGAACTCTACAGAAAAATTGTAGAGGACTTCAAACCTTTCCAGAATAGTAGCCCACACCTCCATTGGTTCAACCAATATTAAGTTATGCCCTGTTCGATTTCAGCAAAATTTCTGCCCAAAGCAGGGGAGATTGTTCCTAAGTTTTTGAGATTGAATCTATACTCCCAATTGACTCTCGGTTCAATATAGGAGTTTACTAACCCCTAAATGGATTCCTAAACTTCATTTGGACTCTTTTCTTTGAAAATAAACTTTTATGCAGTCGGAACTACGTTTCCTCACCAAAGAAAAATCCTAAACCGGTATTCCGGCATATACGTGTCACATGGTGGAACTAAAGACGTCACTCACAAACGGTTTCTACACGTCATGCGCTGACGTGGTTAATGTACCTGCAGAAAAACACACAATAATGGTGCACACAAGGGTTTTAGCATTTCAGGCAGTTCCATATCATAATAAAAACATACGGTCCGTATCATTTCCATACGGATCGTCCTTGAGTCAAGCCACGTCTCAAGGTACATGGTCGTGTTTTCACACCACACGACGGGGAACCCGAGTATAGCGGGAACGGGTCGTCATGGTTGGGAATTTTATCAACCCAACGGATACCACCTACCGCCTCATGACCGTTGAGGCACGCCGATGGCGAGCGCTGCGTATGGCCCTTTGAACATTGAACGTTCAAGAGTTGCATACTATCGTGTTGCTTACCACACGATGGGGTATTCTCACTTTTGCCTAAAGCACGCTGGAGATCAGCGTTTTCATATGCTCTCAGAACCATGGAGAGGTTCAGAGACTAATATTAACTACCGTGCCAAGCCACGGTATATCCTTCCATACTATTACTCGTATGGAGAGTTACCGCAATTGATCCGCCTGCAGTGGCGTACCTTACCTCTTACCTGACGTCGGAGCGTCGTTATAGAATGTATAACACATAAGTTAGCTTTTCCACCTTAGTAACTACTAATATCATAGACCTTATGCGGGCTTAAAGATTAATCCTCACTCGACTACTTCTAAATTTTCAAAAATAGGCTCTTTTCGAGCGTGCTATTCCCAATGCGGCTCTGATACCACGACTGTGGGGACCACCCCATGGTTCACCCACTCCAGGATTGCATAGGGGTGGTGCCATGCGATGCGGCACCCAACAGCACACACGAAAAGAATAAAGAACAACATACGAACTTTTATTTGATATAAAACAGCGGAAGTCTTTTTACAAAACTTATTTATACAGCGGAAGTAATATACATATGTAGCCTCTCATCCTAACTATGCAAAAGTGCAGCCGTCCAGCCCGGGCACGCTACACCCTAGCAGCACGGAACCGGAGAATCACGGCGGTGTGCAGGGCTCCAGCTCGGCCGTGTACCCCGACGGGGGCATCGCCTCGTCCTCGGAACCTTCCTCATAACTCTCACCTGCACACAGCTCAAATATTGCAACCATGAGCACGAAGGCTCAGCAAGTCTTAACCGTCAACCCTAGGCATGGAACTCTACGTGCAAGGATATGTAAGATGGGAAAAGGAATTTGCGACAAAGACACACCTATAAGTTGGTCCTTACTTTCAGTTTTATAGCAGCAGATTCATGTGCCTTAGGCAGTCCTCACATCGGAAGTCCACAATCAAACAAGAAACGCTTTCCTCCGATGTGGTGATGCCCAAAGTGGAATATAAACTTAATTAGCTCTACGTCTACAGCAATCAAGGTATTCAAGACATTAAGATCAATACAGCATTTTCAGTTGGCTTATTTCACTTCTTACTACGTCACAGCACAGTGAATAAGCGGGTACTCAAATAACCGCGAGGGACGGTGATTGCAATCAAGACACACCCGGATAACACGTTACATGCACCCAATTTCAAAAGCGTGATTCCACACCCCTTCCTACTCTGTTGTATGCAACAACCTTTCAAAGGCAACGCAAATGCCGAACCGGTCCATCCGTAACGGGCAGGAGGTCTCCGCGTGGAGCGTGACTGTGCCCACCGGGCAGATTTACACCTTGCTACCCTCAACCCACTCCTATTTACGGTTGGGTAAGCCTCGACACCCAGGTTAACCAATTACATCGGTTTCCTGGTTCCCATATGCCAGTATGCATCCGGTACTGTTCGATACTTGTCCAGCAGGGCCGCACACGGACGGTCCTCAACCGACACCAACAGGGCTACGCACGTGAGACCTCTGCTCACTGCTTCCTATCCCCCCTGCTGGGTCTCATTTTCTTAACTTAAGCCATTTTCTACCTCTTCTCATTCCATATGATAAGTACTATCTCGCGAGTAGCTTCCAACTACTCGACTTCTACCGAGATTCTAAACATTAGCATGGCAGTCTCTACTCGTCGAGTTTGTAAACTACCCAACCCTTTATAGGATTTAAAGAGGCTATGCAAGTGGGGTTTCAATCACCCTAACTCTAATGCAAACATTCACCCTAGACATAAATGATACAAATAAAAAGCTTTATAAAAGGTACTTAAGTGCAAACCGCGGCTTGCCTGGTTGTGAGTTAAACGGAAAGTCAGCTTCTGGTGGCAGGACGTCCAAAAGCTCCGGTGCGTCCTCAACTTCGGTCACTACGATGAAATGTAATAAAATACATGTGTAAGTATTAAAGGTTTATAGAAATTGAACTTCTATTCATAGCTACTGCTATTTAGAATCCTTAATTGGCTTTGGGAATTTTACAGTGGATACTAGACTCTCTAAGGATGACTTGACCCAAATTTGGAGACATGTCATTGCATAATGTAGTCTTTAAAATTCCTACAATTACGATGCTTCTCTGAATTTTGAGCCCAAATCAGAAGCTTTGACATAGCTAGAAATGGAAGATCTGATTAGGGTAAGTCTCCATGGTTCTAACAAAAAAAATTTCACCATTTTTGGAGCTACCATCATAGAGATATGAATTTTTGAAGTTGGACAGGAGTTCTGAAAAGTTTCTGTTTAAATCTGAATTTTCCAAATAAAGGCTGAACTTTGGAAGGTAATTTGACCTAGCAAATGAACTCCAGTGAAGCCCAAATTTTTACAAGAGATCAGTATCTATGAAGAGGATTTGCTGCCCAAATTTGGGAATATTTCATAAAGAATTGCTCCTATAATAAATCCCTAAAAAATTTATAAAAACAATTCTACAGAAATTCCAGGGCATTTTCATAACCAAAAAATCGTTTCTCTGTGAAGTACTCCTCACGAGGAATCCAACAAAATTGGTCTCATGCTTTTTGGTGTTTTCTTCACAAAGTTATGGTCTTGTAAAGATCAGCTAATTCCTTGAATTATTTCTCTAATAGAAACTTCAAATAATTGGGCTGGGCCCACTGTTTTAAATTGGACCAGTGAGATTTCGGCAACACCGGTGGCTACGGAGTTAACCCGCGCAGCCACAGCCGATCCCGAGCCGCACCCCGATCCGGCGCCAACCCGGTGCCACTGACAGGTGGGGACAGGCCCCCACCTTCTTCAACCTCGCGCCAACAGAGGATTCCGCGGCGGTTGCTCCGGCGAGGGTGGCGGAAACGGCTCTCCCGGTCATCTCCCGGGCCTAAACTCGCCGCTCCACCGTATTCAACCGTGCTGAACACTGTGGGAGGGTCGCCGGCGGCCGTGGCTCACCGGAAACCATCGCGCACTGGTGGCAGCAAGGTTTTGAACTCCGGCGAGGTCGGGAACCCTTATTCCTCCATCATACGATCGATTCTCGGGCTCTAGAGCATCAGTGAATGATGTAGGAGCCCGTAAGGGTCCTGGTCGCCGGTGAAACTGCCGGTAACCGAGGGCTCCACGGCGACCCGAGGTGCTTTTGCACCGGCGACTAAGAAAACAGCTAGGGCTCCCTCGTTTCTTGATGTTTTTGCTTGGTTCTTCGTCGAGGAGAGGCGCTAGGAAGTAGAGAAGCTCTGTGCAAGCTTACTCGAGGTCTAAAGGATCGTGCACCAAGAATTTTTGGCTAGACCGTGCACTACCCGTCGGTGTACCGTTTGGGGAAACGGTGAAATTCTCGCCACCGGTTCTAGCAATCGCTAAACTGCTTCCGGCTACACGATCAGGACATGTAAACGCACCTTTCTTGTGTAGGGAAGGGGCTGTGACACCCGCCGTAGCGCGCTGTCCACGGTGACCTCCCTTGGTGCTTCCACGTTCACCCGAGGATCGTGGTTATTTTGCAAATATCTGGAGCAATCATGTTTGGGACAGGGTAGGAGAGGTGCTGGACGGCTACAGAACTGGTGGGCGCAGCTCTTCGCTGTTGGGCGCTCGAGCAACCGAGCTCAGTAGCTGCGGTGGTCGATCGGGAGAGAAGGCTATCGGTGGTGCTCGTTGTGGACAAAGCAGCCGCGGCAACCGAGCTGAGGAGGAGGAGAAGTAGCGTTGGGGTACTCGGGCCGCCGCTCTTATCGCCCACGCGCGCGCGCCGACGCCGGCCAGCGAGAACCAGCTCGGTGGCTCGGTGAGGACATCGGGTGTAGCGCTTTTCCGGGAGCTGTCGCGGCGCGATCAACCGGGAACAGAGAGAGAGGGAAAAACAGTCGGTTTGTTTGCTTTAGGTGGCTGACAATTGGGCCCCACCTCCCCCTTTGTTTAGTCAAACTTTTCTGATATTTTTCCCTCCAGCAACTGAACATTAAAATCTTTACTTCATCCCAAAGTTAAGTTTGAATTTGCAGAATTCAAATGGTTTGAATTCTGCTGTAGAATTTGAATGGGGTTTGATCATTTGAATTTGAAAAGGAGTTGTAATTCTCCACTTTGTATTGCCTCAAAAATATAGCAAACCAGCTCCAAAATTTCCAACTTTTGGCATGGCTGCTCATTCAAAGGTGGAGAACACATTTGTGAACCCAAATTTTGAAATTGAGGGAATTGGAATTTGAAACTGAATTTGAAATTCAGATTAGAGGGCTTCTCCTTTTAATCCCAAACAAATATTAAAACTCCTCCAAATGAGCTGAAATTTGGAAGGTTGAATATTTGGACTATGAAGATCCAAGTTGTGCATTTAGATTTCCATGTTTGGAAGTTTTGGGATGTCTAAACCCTCACTTTGAACTCACACTTATTATAATTCAAAGTTTTAATTCCCCTCATTTTTCATAAGTGTATATGAGCTGAATTTTCTTGCTACCACTTTTGGGGATTTTACATCTCTGCGGAAAAGGGAGCCCAGGTTCCCGCAGGACACGTGGAGCTTCCGGAGCTCATCACCGCGAGGTTGACGAAATTTGAAGCAGTTTTGCTTCTGTACGCACGGGAATACCGGTACGGGAGGAAACCGACATGAATTCCACAATGTTACAGCACCGAATCAATCTAAGATAAGTTGTTAAGATCTAAAAACAATTTGAATAGGACTCTTATTTGAATTCCGATCAGATTAGGACTCTTCTCTTCCCGATTATAAATAGAACTGAAAAACTTTAGCCGCAACCACGAACTTCTTTTCCACCTCCTTAGCCGACAACTTAGAGCCCTAGCCCCAGCTCGCCGAGTAAACCCCTTCGCCGGAGTTCAGTCACCGGAGATCGCCGGAAGGGAGCCCCGACGATCTGTATTGCTAGGAGAAGGACCCCGAGACCAAGAAGAATGTAAGGTAGGTCTCCAATACCACCTTACAACATCATCGCGTTTTCTTTGCATCTGTTCCTTTGATCCCTTCGGAACAGAAGCTTTTTCGTGGACAGATCACGTGTTAATCGGTTTGAGCTAAAGTCAAGATCATCACCACGTACACATTTGATCCGAACACCTCTGTTAATCGTAAAAGCCATGCAAACATGCAATAAAAACGTACAAACCGATCTAACAAAAGAACTGCATCATAGGATTTGCATGCATATGCATCATCGCATCGTGTTAAAGTTTGTGCATGATATTGATTGTTATGAATCTTGTATGTGTGTGATCGCGTATAAAAGGACAAGCTCAGGAAGCTGTCTTCGACAAGCTGCAACAACAAGGTTTCGAGATCCAAGAGCAACCGGAACCGCAAGAAAAAGGCAAGTGCCCTGTCGAAGTGTGTGGTCGACACTTCCCCCGGACCTGCACTGGGCAGCCCGCGGAGGTTCTTTTTCGGAGGGGCTAGTCACTTGCGGAGAGCTTAAGCGTATGGACGAATTAAGGAGAAGCTTGACACGGCGAGTTTTACGTGGTTCAGGACGCCGGAGCGTAAAATCCTACGTCCACGGCGAGCTCAGGAGCTCGCTGTATTGCTTGCTGCTCAGAACCGGAGTCCTGAGCTTGGGGATGAGTGATGTCTAGCGTATGAGTTGCTGGAGTGCGAACCCTTGCTAACGTCGCCTACCCGAGCCTTTTATAGTCCAAGGCCCGGGTTGCTTACAAGGGGGGCCTGGGACCCGACAGGTAGTCCCGGGGAGATTGCCTGCAGACTATCGTATCCGCAGTTATGTCGGTAGTTGTCTCTGGCGAAGGCTTCTGAGTCTTCGTCTTGCCGCCCTGCCCATGCCGCCTGCTAGTTGTAGTGGTTGATGACGGCGGAGGCGGCAGGGGACGTCTTGTCGCTGCGTTTATTGCCTGGCAGGCACTGACACCGCGCGCCAGTCTGTGATGCGACTGGACGCAATGGCACCTGACAGAGGCATGCTCCGCGTCTCCGCGTCTCGGGAAGGCGCGGGCCTTGAATACCTTTTACGGGCAAGGTATGGGGCGTCTTTATGCCCGCTGCCTACCGCTCGGGGGCAGGCAGCGCTCTTCTGCTGGACACGTGACAGGCCTGGAGCCCTCCTCAGAGAAGAGGGAGGTCCGACCCCACTGGACACGTGGAGCCTTCGGACCTATCCCCGCGGAGGGGGAGGTCCGGCTTCTGTCGGCCACGTGGCGGGCCCGGAGCTCTCCTCTGAGAAGAGGGAGGTCCGGCCCCGCTGGACACGTGGCGCCTTCGGAGCTCTCCCCCACGGAGGGGGGAGGTCCGGCTTCTGCAGGCCACGTGGCGAGCCCGGAGCTGTCCTCTGAGGAGAGGGAGGTCCGGCCCCGCCAGACGCGTGGCGCCTTCGGAGCTCTCCCTGCGGAGAAGGGCGAGATCCTTAGGCATTTTCCCCTGTGCGGGGGGGGGGGGGGGTACCCCATATCTCGGGTACCGATAGTGGCCCCCGGGCCCATCTCGGGGGAGATAGCGAGCCCGAGGTGGGACCTCCGTCTCTTCTGTTCGCGCACTTTCTCTAAGTCCCGCATTGACCGCTGCCGGAGCACGAACAGTCGCGGGGTCGTGGGAGCGTGCGTCCACTTGATGGTTGTCTTTACTGCGGCGGTTCCCAAGGCTGCCGTTCCTGTACGTCGCGGCGCTTTCTTCCGGAACCGCTGAAGCGCCTTGCCGGCTTGTCTTCTAGGGAGACTGACTCCTTGACCCACCGCTTCAGCTGGGCGGCTTGGGTCCACCTGTCATCGGCGCCCGGTATCGGAGCCAATGCGGTCGCCGATGCGATGTATTCGAAGATTTTCGAATCACCTCGAATCGTTCCTGGAAAGTTTTAAAAGGGGATCTCACCCGCATCGTGGCTTCCCTTCGCATTTCCTAGCGCTCGTTCTTCCCTTGAACTCTTGCGCCTCGGCTTCCCTGTCCTTGTGCTCTCTTTCGCCATGGCTTCCAACTTGCTCCGGACGCGTCTCGTTCGTTCCTCCGAGCTTGGGCCAGTGCCCAGGCTGCTGGGCTGGCGCACGGAGGAACAGAAACGCCGGCTCCGCCGGGGATCTCTCCCCCTGATCCTGAAAAGGGGGAGATGGTCTTCTTCACTGCTTATGCTATGGCGGGGTTCGTCCCGCCAATTTCTTCCTTCTTTGTCACACTGCTGGAGACGTATGGGCTCCAGCTCCACCATCTCTCTCCCAACTCCTTCGCAATGGCCGCTGTCTTCGTCCACTTCTGCGAGATGTTTGTGGGGGTGCACGCTTCTGTGACGCTCTTCCGCTACTTCTCTGTGTTGCGGACGACTGGGCGCGGCTCGAAGACCAAGATGGGGGCGTACTACTTCCAGCATCGCTGCAAGGACCCAAAGGTCTCTTAGTACCTTCTGCCCTTCAGCGCATCAAGGTGGGAAAACTGGAGGGAGAGCTGGGTGGTAGTGCAGACCGACGAGCACGATCGCCTACAACTCCCGACCGCTAGCCCAACCACCGATCGTCGCTTCTGGGAGGAGATCCCTGAGCTGGAGCAGGAGTACGCCCCGGTCTTGGAGCGGATCCGGTTCTTGGCCAACGAGGGGCTGACGTCCCTGATGGTGCTGATGGACTTCATGTCGTGCCGTATTGCGCCCTTGCAGCAGCGCAGTCGCCCAGCGTGGTACTATACTGGCGAGCAGGACTGTACCAGGCTGGAGAGGGGCCCCGGCTCTGACCCTTCCGACGAGGAGCTGTACGAGATGGTGGGCAAGGTGAGCGGCGACTACATTCCCAGTGGCGACCCCGCCCTTCCGGCCTCTGCCACCCCCCTCTTCTTGGAGCCACAGAGGAGGTCAGAGCTCCTGCGGAAGATGCCGAACCTCGATGACATCGGGATCGCCGTCCGGCAGGTCGGGGATGCCTTCCGGGGTATTACGATCCCAGGAACCGAGCGCTCTGGATCAGGGCACCAGGCGTCTACTGCTGCCCAACCCTTCCCAAGAGCCGACGGAACTCAAGCCGCTGACAAGGGGAAGGGGAAGGAGCCGGCTCCCGGGCATCCAGAGAAGAAACGCACCCGGTCTCCTCCGAGGGTGCCGCCTGCGCCGAGTCAGGGTGCCGGAGCACCCTTGCACCCATCTCCCGTGGGAGCTGGTCTATCAGGTGGTGACCCAAAGAGGCCCCGGTTGTCCCACCCATCGGGTATCTCCCCGGACAGCTGCAGTCCGAAGTAACCCAAGCACCTCGTCATCCTGCCTCAAGCGGAGGGGCTTCTAGGACGGATGCTGGTGGGGCGACGCCGGGGAGTGTGCCGGGGGTCCAGGCGCCACGTCCCACGACCATTCCAACCGCAGGTCCTGGCGGTTCAATTACACCCCAGAGGCCGGTGCTGCAAGCCCGTTGGAGCGCTCATGTCGCCCAGTAAGTGTTGCTCCTTCTGGCTTGTAGGAGCAGCGTTCTCGTCTCCTCTCTTAGCCTGAGAGCTTTCTTTTCTTGCAGGGACCGACCAGCTGCCGGGGGCAGGCCACTTACCCGGCCGTATTCAACTGACGGAGGCTCCGCTCCTCAGCATCTGGGAACCGTGGTGGCTCCCATGGCCCCCAAGTCAACGGGGGCTTCCTCTGTGCCGGCGAGTTCACCCTCTGTGGTGGCCGCATCCGCTCCTGTCTGCCCTCCTTCACCAGCCCAGAAATCCGGTCCTGAGACTGGGAGGGCCGCTGTAGGTGCGCCTGCTGGCCCCCTGGCTTCCTTAGGACAGTGTCCCACTCCGGTTGCCGAGGCACCGGCGCCTCCGCCGGTCTTACACTCGACAGGGGGGGGTCAGGGGCGTGACTCCTGCCCCCTCTGTCCCGGCGCCCGTGTGGGATGCCCTGGGGCGTGTCCAGACCAGCGCCCGGCAGCTCCAGTCCGCCTTCGAGCAGGAGCGGGGGGCGCTGGCCGGCGAGAGGGAACGCCTTCTCAGCTGGCAGCAGCGGGACCAGGAGGCTAGGGCGGATCTTGACTCGAGGCAGTCAACGCTTGAGGCCATGAGTGCTCTGCTTGACACTCAGAAGAAGGCCATTAGCCGCTTGGAGTCAGAGACCCGGTGGCTTCGTGCTTCCTACCACGAGGCCTTGGCCCATGTTGAAACCAAAGCCGAGGAGCGTTCCGCCACCACGGAGGAGTTGCGGCTGCACGTAGCTCGTCGAGAGTGCGCCGTCGCCGATCGGGAACGAGCTGCAGCGGCCGAGGAGGAGAAGACCACCACCCGGCTGAGAGCCAAAGTGGGGGAGCTGAGGGCTTGGACCGAGGAGCTGGAGCTCCGTGAGTCGGCTGTTGCCGCGAGGGAGGAGCAGTTCTCCCAGGAGCGCCAGGCGGCGACGGATCGCGAGCTGGCGGCTCGCCAAGAGGTAGAGAAGCTCCAGTCTTTGCGGTCTGCCGAGGCCCAGGCAGTCTGGGGCTTTATTGCCAAGGCGGGGTCCGCCTTGGCTCCTCTTGGTTTCAGCCCTGTGCGGATGGAGGTTCCGGCGCGGCAGATGTCCGAAGCGATCCCGGCACTTGAGTCCATCGGCGACAAGCTGGGTCGGCTCGAAGCGGTGATCGCTGATGAGCTTGAAGTGGAAGGACGGGGCCTGGCGAAGGAGGTCGCTATGCACGTACTGGCATGCTTCCGGAGCCAAGACCCTTCCTTTTCTCTGGGGCCAGTCCGTCTAGGGCCTGTTTCCGAGCGGGAGGAAGCTGCCAGGGCCGAGGTCGAGGACGTGGCTGCCCTTGTGGCCTCTAGGTTTCATCGGGAGTCCGGGGACTCTTAGGCATCTGCCCCAGTGGCCACAAGGCCCTGTACCTCCTTTTTTTATTTTTGTTGAGTCTGTAGCCCAGCTCGCGGAGCCTTGTATGAACAGACTCCTGTTTCCTTCTGTGTCTGCATGTCCTAGTCTTCTTCCTGGTTTTTCCTGGCCGAGTCCTTAGCTCCGCAAGGTACTTGGAGGCCTTGACCAATATCGAAGCTCTGCATAGACACCTTCTCCGGGTCCTTACTATATATTAAGGGCCCCGGAGGTCTCCAGGACCCGCCCCATGAGAATGGGGGGGTCCGGACCTTCTGGCCACGTGGCTGGCCCGGAGCTCCCCTCTGAGGGGAGGTCCGGGTTTGCGGGGCACGTGGAGCCCTCGGACCTCTCCCCGCGGAGGGAGGAGGTCCGGCTTCTGTAGGCCACGTGGCGGGCCCGGAGCTCCCCCAAAAGGAGGTGGATGGTCCGGCCCCGCTGGACAAGTGGGACCTTCGGGCCTCGCCTCTGAGGAAGCGGTGAGGTCTAGGTTCTTTGATCTTACCTTGGGGTTTCGGTCTTGCGCGATCCCGTAGCGGCCCCCTGGTAGGTGCGTTCCATTGGATGGATGTGCCTACCATACTCCTGCGGGGAGCTGAGGCCGAGAGGTCCTGCACACATGTAAGGCAAACGTAATTCTCCTTGGGGGCTCCTCCTCCTCTATCTCATAGTCTTATTTGGCTTACGGTCCCCGTCCACTTATACAGTACTTGGGGACTACCGTGCGCGAAGTGCCGGGGGCTCGGGGCCCCCCTGGCTATCGGCCGGTACCTCCAACGCAACCGCCTTTGGTAGGGCAGCAAATGCCGACTAAAGGTGAGAATGAGAAGAAGGAGCTGAGCGCATGGTGAGCATGCGCTAGTAGTGCAGTCATAAAAATTTAATAAGTAAATTAAATGAGCACCAAAGAAGAACAACGTAGGACAGGTTTCTTTTCATATAAATTTCCATAAGAGGAAGGCAGGCTAAGTGTGGAGGCCACGACCCGCCTCATTAAAAAGGGAAGCAAGACTCTACGCGCTTGGGGTCGGATCCAGGCGAAGCTTAACGTAGTTCTGGACCGTCCCCTGAGGCTTAGCTGCTCCAAGCACTGTTCCTGGACTTTATGGAATTTATTATAAAAAGAAGAGTCTGTACTATTGTTGCTCTAGGGTTAGAACTTACGGAGGCGTTCTGTGTTCCGAGGGTTCGGGAGCGGGTCCCCATCCTCGGTTCTGTGGAATGGTCCCAGGTCCCAGGATGTCCAGCCCCCGTACGGCAAATGGCCATGTGGGCGGGATCATCTGTACCGTCCAAGCCGGTGTATGGATCTGCTTGGCATGGAACAGGCACGCCTTGCAGTTCTTGACCAGCTTGACGGCATCCTGGAGTGTTGTCGGCTAGTAGAAGCCATGCCGGAAGGCTTTACCGACAAGCATGCGTGAGGAAGAGTGACTCCCATATTCGTCTCCATGGATCTCAGCGAGCAAGTCGCAGCCTTCCCCCTGGGTTATGCACTGCAATAGGACGCGGTTGGCACGGCGTCGGTAGAGATCCCCTTCTACCAACACGTGTCTCTTATCCATACGCACGATCCGTTCAGCGGATACACGTTCATCAGGGAGGATATTGTCTTTCAAGTAGTCCCGGATCTCCATGATCCATGCATCGGGTCTGACTTGAGCGTCTGGATCTTGAGCGCTGGGTTGCACGGAGTTCCCAGTGACGCTTACGATCCTTGGCAGCGTCCATGGCCGCCGGGACCGCCAGCTTCGAGGTGCTGGTCTAGCCCCCTTCGCCCGGCTCGGCGGGCCGGGCTGTGGGCCGCGGCAACGTCCTCTCAAAGCCTCCTTCAGGCACAGGGGCTCCGGTGGGGGCCTTCATTGAGAGGTCGTCAGCTGCGGCCTTGCCAGCACGTGGTACGTGGCGCAGGTCCAAGGCGAGGAAGTCTTTCTCCACCATCTGCACATGAAGCAGATGAGCAGCTAGCTGTGGGTCACTGCAGGAGCATTCACCCTTAACTTGCTTGATAACTAGCTGGGAGTCACCCTGTGCGAACAACTGGCGAGCGCATAGAGACAGGGCTGTCTTTAGGCCAAAGATGAGTGCTTCATACTCTGCCATGTTGTTGGTTGCCTTGGAATTGAGACGCACCATATACCCAGACTGCTCCCCCGATGGCATGAGGAGTAGTACGCCAGCACCACCCCCCTGCTTTCGCGAGGAGCCGTCGACGAAGAGCGTCCAGTAAGGCCCGGTGAAGGCCAGAGCTCGGGGTCCTGGTTCACCGTCTTCATGGCCCCCTGGGTCAGCCTGCGTTAGCGTCCACTCAGCCACGCAGTCAGCCAGTGCTCGGCTGTTGACTGCGTGACGAGGAAGGAAGCCTAGCTCAATCTCCGGTAGCTCCGCTGCCCATTTGGTGGCATCGTCCGTCGCGTGGGGTCTGTGGAGGATAGCCTTCAGCGGGTAGGAGGTGGCCACTGAGGCCTGGTGTGCTAGGCAGCAGTGGCGGAGATTCCTGGACGCCACGAGCACTGCATACAGCAGCTTATGTACCTCCAGGTACCTTGTCTTGGCGTCATGGAGGACCTCACTGATGAAGTAGACAGAACCTCCCGCGGGCCCGGGGAGGCCGCCAGGAGCTGATACTCGGAGGCCCCCAGGCTGTCTTGGACCTCCGGGGGGTCCCGCTGATTTCCCGGGAGCTCCGGGAGGTCCCGTTGGACATCCGGGAGGTTCTGTTGGACCTCCGGGGGGTCCCGTTGCACCTCTGGGAGGTCCTGCTGGTCCTCCGGGAGGTTGTGTCGGGGGTCCGGGGTCCGTTTTGGACCTCCGGGGGGTTGCCTCGGAGACCCGGGGGGTCGTCTTGGACCTACGGGGTTTCCTGGCGCCTGTTTCCCGATACCGGAGCAGGCTGCGGCGATGAGGGGTCCGGCCGCTCTGCGGCGAGGACCATACTCACCACTGCAGCCGTCGCCGTGATGTAGAGCAACAGATGCTCTTCGGGCTCGGGGATACCATTACGGGTAGGGTCATCAGGAGTTGCTTCAGCTCCTGGGGAGCTTCCTCTGCTTCGTCGGTCCAAGCGAATGGGCCGGATTTGCGCAGGAGCTTAGAGAAGGGGAGCGCTCGCTTTGCTAACCTCGGTATAAACCGACTCAGCGCAGCTAGGCATCCCGTGAGTTTCTGGACTTCTTTGATGCGTCCGGGGGGCCGCCTCGAGCCGATGGCTTTGATCTTCTCTGGGTTAGCCTCAGTTCCTCGGTGTGAGGCCAGGAATTCTAAGGGTTTTCCAGAGGATACACCAAACCCACACTTGTCGGCCAGGTTATCTAGTAGGGATGAACTCTGCCTGACCTTAACAACAATGTCATCGACATACACCTCAACTGAGTCTCTCATTAGCTCTCCGAAGGTCTTGTGCATTGCACGTACGAAGGTAGGGGGAGCGTTCCTTAGGCCATAAGGCATAGAGGCATAACAGTACAGACCGACTACTGTGATGAAGGAGGTGTGCTCTTCATCTTCTCTAGACATAGGGATCTGGTGGAAACCCGAGTAAGCATCTAGGAAGCACAGCATATCACAGCCTGACGTCGAGTCTACTATTTGATCTATTATAGGGAGAGGAAATAGATCTTTAGGACATACCTTATTGAGACTGGTGTAGTCGATGCACATCCGGAGCTTCCCGCCGGCCTTTGGGACAACAACAGGGTTCGCCAAGCACCGGGGGTGGCGGACTTTCCGTATAAAGCCAGCGTCCAGCAGCTTCTTGATTTCTTCGCGGATGAGGCTTTACTGCTCGGTGGACTACTTGAGGGGCTTCTGTCGGACTGGCCGGGCGTCGGGGAAGACCTTTAGGTAGTGCCCAATCGCCTCCCTAGGGATCTCTGGCATCTGCAACGGCTGCCATGCAAACACATCGACATTGTGCCGGAGGGAGGTAACGAGCGCGCCTTCCTATTTGCTATCCAGGCCCCCGGCTACCCGGGTGGTCTGGGTGTCATCGGCACCGATTCGGACGAGCCTCAAGGGGACGTCACCCTCGTCGAGGGGTTGCACATAGGGTGCTGTGGTAGAGGCACGGTGGCGTGCACTCGGGTGGAGCCGGTTTGGTTCTGCACTGCCTGGGGTTGGTGCACTAGCTGTTGTAAGCGATTGGAGCTTTTCCAAGGCTAACACTGCGGCAGTACGGTCTCCACGAACCTTGAGGACACCTGTTGGTGTAGGCATCTTCAAGACAAGGTAGCCGTAGTGGGCTACTGCCATGAATCGGTACAGGGCTGGCCTGCCAATTATGGCGTTGAAGGGGAGGTCGATCTCGGCCACGTCGAACAGAATGTACTCTGTCCGATAGCTGTCCGGTGCCCCAAAGGTCACCGGGAGGCTGATGTGGCCGTAGGGAACGACATGTCCTAGCCCTACCTTTGAGAACGGGCTCGATGGGGTGAGCTTGGCCATCGAGATCTGCAGCTTCTGGAAAGCTGCACGACTGATGAGGTTCAGTCCAGCCCCGCCATCCACCAAAACGTGGTACATCCTTACGTTGGCGACGGTGGGGGCCACCAAGAGCGGTAGTTGGCCGGCCCCAGCCATGTTCCTGGGGCAGTCGGTGGCATCGAAGCTGATGGGGGTTCCCATCCACCTGATGTGCGGTGCTGCACTCGGGAGGGGAGCCACCGACGCTACCGCTCGGCGCAAGGCCTTAGCCGCGCTTCGGGACGAGGGTTCAGCGGACCCACCATAGATGACGTAGAGCATCTTCCGGTGCTCGTCATCACTGGAACTGGAGCTCTCATGATTGCGCACTGCCTTCACGGCGCGCTGAAGCTCCTGGAACTCCACCTGGTGGTCGACGTCGTCTGGGGCGTCGACCTTCTGCTTGCCCTCCCTTTGACGGTAGGGTGGGGCATCAGTTAGAAGCTGCTCCCCTTTCCAGAAGCGCTCCGGGAGCTTCTGGATTTCCCGGCACTCGGCAGCAGTGTGGTAACTGGTGCTGTGCACGGGGCATAGCTCGCCCTGGCCTCCGTCTGGAGCCGGTAATTGTCGCGGCCTTTTGTCGGGGCGCGGCCTCCGAGCTCCACTGGGCGCCGCTGCTGCGGCAACGGGGGCCGCGGCTGGCGGTTTCATCTTGCCACCGTCCCTGTTCTTGATCTTCCTGCCGCTTCCATATGAAGCGGCGCCAGATCCTGGCTGACCCCCTGGCTCAGAGGCTGGCAGTGAGTGCCAGCTCCGCCCTTCGGCTGCTCTAGCACACTTGTCCGCCAGGCTGAAGAGCTCCGAGACGTCGCGGATCTCCCTAGTCGCGAGCTTCTCGAGCATCTTCTTTTCCCGAACGCCTTGTCGGAACGCCACTACCACAGAAGCGTTCTGGATGTGTGGGATGGTGTTCCGCACCTGGGAGAACCGCTGGATGAAGAAGCGCAGCGACTCCCCTGGTTGTTGCTTGATGGCGTGGAGGTCGAGCTCCGTGCCAGGCCGGGTGTAGGAACTGCCGAAGTTGGCGACGAACTGCCGGCAGAGCTCTCCCCAGGAGGTTATGGAATCCTGGGGTAGGTTCATGAGCCAAGACCGGGCTGGGCCGGTCAAGGCGATGGGGAAATAGTTGGCCATGACGGCCTCATCCCCTCCTGCGGCAAGTACGGCGGTGGAGTAGATCTGGAGAAACTCCGCTGGGTTGACGCTGCCGTCGTACTTCTCGGGCAGGTGCGGCCGAAACTTGCGCGGCCACCTCGTGAAGCGAAGGTGGGGTGCAAGGGCCACACATCCTGCAACTGTTGCCGCAGGTATTGGTGCCGCGAACGCTTGGTTCGCACCTGGCACAGTGAGGCATATGGTTGTGGCATATGCTGCGCGGCTTATGCCTGGGGCAGGGCTCGTGTGGCGAAGATCTGTCCTCCAGGCTGGGTCGAGGCCGACGTCATGCTGTCGCCAGCCTCCTGGTTGCGACACCTTTCTCGACGTCGCTCGAGGTACACCCGGGCATCCTGGCCCAAGTGGCACCATTCCAGCTCTTTCCTCAGGTCCGTCGACGGGAGCCTGGAGGAGCTGGAATCCGCCGTCTGCCCGTCAACCACTGGTGTGCGCGTCTGCGACACAGCCGGTTGGCCGGGGCGTCGCCCTCGCCGAAACCGAGGGCTTGCGGCGGCGACGACGAGACGGTCCACCTCGCGAACCCACTGCTGGGTCGCTGAATGGGGCGCGTCCCCACCAGGTGGGTCACGCAGTAGCGCTCTTGCTGCAGCTAGCGCACCCCCGTGGTGTACGCTCAGCGCTGCAGAAGATCTGATGCTGGTTGGAGCCTGCATTGCCGGGGTCGGCATTGCCGGAGTCGGCTGCTGGCTCCCAGCTCGCGCCGACACACTCCGTACAGAGTGCGTCGACATGTACTCCCCGCTGGTCACGGTTCGCCGTGAACGCGGAGGAGGAGAGTTTGCCGCTGAAGGAAGCTTGGTCATCTTCGTCGGCGGAAACTCGTCGCGCAAGGGAAAACCCCCCTTCCTGGCGCGCCAAATGTCGAAGTGTGTGGTCGACACTTCCCCCGGACCTGCACTGGGCAGCCCGCGGAGGTTCTTTTTCGGAGGGGCTAGTCACTTGAGGAGAGCTTAAGCGTATGGACGAATTAAGGAGAAGCTTGACACGGCAAGTTTTACGTAGTTCAGGCCGCCGGAGCGTAAAACCCTACGTCCACGGCGAGCTCAGGAGCTCGCTGTATTGCTTGCTGCTCAGAACCGGAGTCCTGAGCTTGGGGATGAGTGATGTCTAGCGTATGAGTTGCTGGAGTGCAAACCCTTGCTAACGTCGCCTACCCGAGCCTTTTATAGTACAAGGCCCGGGTGGCTTACAAGGGGGGCCCAGGACCCGACAGGTGGTCCCGGGGAGATTGCCTGCAGACTATCATATCCGCAGTTATGTCGGTAGTTGTCTCTGGCGAAGGCTTCTGAGTCTTCGTCTTGCCGCCCTGCCCATGCCGCCTGCTAGTCATAGTGGTTGATGACGGCGGAGGCGGCAGGGGACGTCTTGTCGCTGCGTTTATTGCCTGGCAGGCACTGACACCGCGCGCTAGTCTGTGATGCGACTGGGCGCAACGGCACCTGACAGAGGCGTGCTCCGCGTCTCCGCGTCTTGGGAAGGTGCGGGCCTTGAATACCTTGTACGGGCAAGGTATGGGGCTTCTTTATGCCCGCTGCCTACCGCTCGGGGGCAGCCAGCGCTCTTCTGCTGGACACGTGGCGGGCCCGGAGCCCTCCTGAGAGAAGAGGGAGGTCCGGCCCCACTGGACACGTGGAGCCTTCGGACCTCTCCCAGTGAAGGGGGAGGTCCGGCTTCTGTCGTCCATGTGGCGGACCCGGAGCTCTCCTCTGAAAAGAGGGAGGTCCGGCCCCGCTGGACATGTGGCGCCTTCGGACCTCTCCCCCGCGGAGGGGGGAGGTCCAGCTTCTGCATGCCACGTGGCGAGCCCGGAGCTCTCCTCTGAGGAGAGGGAGGTCCGGCCCCGCCAGACGCGTGTTGCTTTCGGAGCTCTCCCTGCGGAGAAGGGCGAGATCCTTAGGCATTTTCCCATGTGCGGGGGTACCCCATATCGCGGGTACCGACATGCCCGTTGACCATATTGATCCTATGTTTTGGAAAATTGTTTTTGTTGTGAAAAGGTGTGTGTGCTGAGTCAAACATGAAGGGAAACCCTTTCATAGAAGTTTACTAGTTTTGGTTAAACCACCCTTGTCACCAGGGAAAGTTAATGAGTCGGGTATGGTTTTTGCTTTTATGCTTCGCTGAGTCCATGGGATATGGGAAGCGAGATAGATGTGTCTAGCTAACTGCACTCGTAATGATAACGAGAAACTGATGTTGTTAATGAACGTGAATCGGAGGGAGATCTAGGCAAGCCTGGGTTTGTGAACGAGGTAGAATGAGATGGTGGTTACTTGCCGTAGATCTAAGGACCGGTTCATGCGAGCACATGCCAGGATGACAGTGCCACCACAAGGCCAAGTATGGGTGCGGCTTAGCTGAATAATTAGGTAAGTTGCTAGATTGTTATGGACCATGGAAGGCGCGGGGAATTGGAGTCGAGTGAGGACTGCCCTGGGAACTGCATGACACAAGAGGGGGGCCGTGGGTGGCAGAATTGGAGATTCTAGCCTGCCGGTGAAACCTCAGTGAGTCCATACATCTAGTAACCCCTTTCTAAAGGCTATTTTCTGATCTCTTGACCATACACCGACGGTTGTGTACTGGTATAATGGAGGTTCTGCAGTCGCCGACGGGTGACGAAATCACAAACTTGTGGGTAAAGAGGTGCAAACTCTGCAGGGTCTTAAAACTATCATGTTAGCCTAGCTTACGGTCACGAGCGCCTGGCCAGCTTCCATGATTAGTTGGGATGGATTTTGGGATGGTTATAGTCGAAGTGTAGCTGTCGACACTTCCCCCGGGTCTGCACTGGGCAGCCCGCGGAGGTTCTTTTTCAGAGGGGCTAGTCCCCCCGCGTGAGTCTCGCTGTACTGGACGAAGGAAACAGATGAACACAGGGGTTTTTTACGTGGTTCAAGCATAAGTGGTAAAACCCTATGTCCACGGTGAGCAGAGGTGCTCGTTGTATTGCTTGAGGATGAGCTGAGCTAAGTGGCGAACCCGACCGAGTTCAAACCGAACCCTTTGCAACGTTGCCTACCCGAGCCTTTTATAGTCCAAGGCTCGGGCGGCAAACAAAGGGGGGGCCCGGGACCCGACAGGTGGTCCCGAGGTGATCTCTACTGTCGGTACCCTCGATACGGGGTACCCTCGCGCACAGGGGGAAATGCCTAAGGATCTCGCCCTTCTCCGCAGGGAGAGCTCCGAAGGCTCCACGTGTCCCGCGGGGCCGGACCTCCCTCTCCTCAGACGAGAGCTTCGGGCCCGCCATGTGGCCAGCAGGACGACGCTGCCTACCCCCACGCGTTAGGCAGCGGGCGTAAAGACGCACCATACCTTGCCCGTACAAGGTATTCAAGGCCCGCGCCTTCCCAAGACGCAGAGACGCGGAGAACGCCTCTGTCAGGTGCCGTTGCGCCCAGTCACATCACAGACTTGCGCGCCGTGTCAGAGCCTGCCCGCCAATGAACACAGCAACAAGACATCCCCTGCCGCCCCTGCCATCATCAACCACTACGACTAGCTTGCGGCATGGGCAGGGCAGCAGAACAAAGACTCGGAAGCCTTCGCCAGAGACAACTACCGGCATAACTGCAGATACGGTAGTCGGCAGGCAATCTCTTCGGGACCACCTGTCGGGTCCCGGGCCCCCCTTGTAAGCCACTTGAGCCTTGGACTATAAAAGGCTCGGGTAGGCAACGTTAGCAAGGGTTCGAACCCTGTGAACTCGCACCCTATACATCACTGACCCTCAAGCTCAGGACTCCATTTCTGAGCAGCAAGCAATACAGCGAGCATCTCTGCTCACCATGGACGTAGGGTTTTACGCTCCGGCGGCCTGAACCACGTAAAACTCACCGTGTTAAGCTTCTCCCTCACTCGTATCTAACTCTGAAGCTCTCCGCAAGCGTCTAGCCCCTCCGAAAAAGAACCTCCGCGGGCTGCCCAGAGCAGGTCCGGGGGAAGTGTCGACCACACACTTCGACATTTGGCATGCCAGGAAGGGGGCTTTTCCCTTGCGCGACGAGCTTTTGCTGGCGAAGATGACCAAGCTTCCTTCAGCGGCAAGCTCTCCTCCCCCGCGTTCACGGCGGACCATGACTAGCGGGGACTACGTCTCGACACACTCTGGACAGAGTGTGTCGGCGCAAGCTGGAAGCCAGCAGCCGACTCTGGCAACGCAGGCTCCAGTGAGCGTGAGATCCACTGCAGCGCTGAGCGTCCCCCACGGGGGCGCGCTAGCTGCAGCAAGAGCGCTACTGCGCAATCCACCTGATGGGGACGCGCCTCGGTCAGCGACCCAGCAGTGGATTCGTGAGGTAGACCCTCTCGTCGTCGCCGCCGCAAACCCTCGACTTCGGCGAGAACGACGTTCCAGCCAACCGGCTGTGTCGCTGACGCACACGCCAACGGTTGACGGGCAGACGGCAGATTCCAGCTCCACCAGGCTCCAATCGACGGACCTGAGGACAGAGCTGGAACGTTGCCACTTGGGCCAAGATGCCCGAGTGTTCCTCGAGCGACGACGAGAAAGGCGTCGCAACCAAGAGGTCGGCGACAGCATGACGTCTGCCTCAACCCTGCCTGAGGGGCAAACTTTCGCCACGCGATCTCTGCCCCAGGCATACACCACGCAGCATATGCCACAGCCATATGCCCTGCAAACAGCACCCCCGGTCTATGGCACAGCCTTGCCCATACCGGGGTACACTGTGCCAGAAGCGAACCAAGCGTTCGCGGCACCAATGCCTGCGGCAACAGGAGCAGGATGTGCGGCCCTGGCGCCCCACGTTTGCTTCGCGAGGTGGCCGCGCAAGTTTCGTCCGCACCTGCCTGAGAAGTACGACGGCAGCGTCAACCCAGCGGAGTTTTTCCAAATCTACTCCACCGCCGTCCTTGCTGCAGGAGGGGATGAGGCTGTCATGGCCAACTACTTCCCCGTCGCCTTGACCGGCCCAGCCCGGTCTTGGCTCATGAACCTCCCCCAGGGTTCCATAACCTCCTGGGGAGAGCTCTGCCAGCAGTTCACCGCCAACTTTGGCAGCTCCTACACCCGGCCTGTCACGGAGCTCGACCTCCATGCCATCCAGCAACAGCCTGGAGAGACACTGCGCTCCTTCATCCAGCGGTTCTCCCAGGTACGGAACACCATTCCACATATCAAAAATGCTTCTGTGGTGGTGGCGTTCCGGCAGGGCGTCCGGGACAAGAAGATGCTTGAGAAGCTCGCGACCAGAGAGGTCCGTGACGTCTCAGAGCTCTTCAGCCTGGCGGACAAGTGCGCCAGAGCAGCAGAAGGGCGGAACTGGCACTCCCTGCCAGCCTCCGAGTCAGGAGGACAGCCCGGATCTGGCGCTGCTTCCTATGGAAGCGGCAAGAAGATCAAGAACTGGGGCGGTGGCAAGATGAAGCCACCGGCCGCGGCTCCCGTTGCCGCAGCAGCGGCACCCAGTGGAGCTCGGGGGCCATGCCCCGACAAAAGGCAGCGACAGTCACCAGCTCCAGATGGTGACCAAGGCGAGCTATGCCCCGTGCATGGCACCAGCCATCGTACCGCTGCTGAGTGCTGGGACATCCATATGCTCGCGGAGCGCTTCCGCAAATGGAGGCAGCTAAGAGTTGATGCTCCGCCCTTCCGTCAAAGGGAGGGCAAGCAGAAGGTCGATGCCTCAGTCAGCGTCGGTCACCAGGTGTGGTTTCAGGAGCCTCAGCGCGTCATAAAGACGGTGCACAACGGTGAGGACTCCAGCTCCGGTGATGACGAGCCGGGGCAGTAGCCGACTACGGCTGCCCCGAAAAGTCAGTGGAGACGCACTGCTGCGATATCAACCCTGGAGAAGCTCCAAGTAGTTGCAGCAGCCCAAGCACCAGCCCCGACGGTGCAGAACCGGGGCAGCTCCACCCGTGGGCACGTCTCTGTGCCTCGGTCTTACCTCCTGGGGGCCGCCCAGGGTCTGTCAACCTCTTGACGGCCTTAGCAAGAAGGGGAAAGACGCCTTGGGTCTCCCAAGAAGAGTACGCGTCCTCCTACCTCTTGACGGCCTTAGCCATAAGGGGAGGGTACCCTGGGGCTCCCGGGAGACCCCGCGCAGGACCCGCTCCAGCGTGAAGATAATGACCTCACCCGAGTGCACGTCTCTGTGCCTCGGCCTTACCTCCTGGGGGCCGCCAAGGGTCTGTCAACCTCTTGAGGGCCTTAGCCAGAAGGGTAAAGACGCCTTGGGTCTCCCAAGAAGAGTCCGTGTCCTCCTACCTCTTGACGGCCTTAGCTAGAAGGGTAGGGTACCCCGGGGCTCCCGAGAGAAGCCGCGCAGGACCTGCTCCAGCGTGAAGATAACGGCCTCGTCGACGAGGCACGACTGCAGGTGACACCCCACAACGCACGGCCTCGGCTGGTGCTCTAGCACTACCACCAAAGGACCAAGCGCGTCAGGGACCTGCAAGAAGGCAACCTTGTGCTGCGGCACACACATTCCCGCGAAGGACCTATAAATGCTCCCCCAAGCCGGGAAGGTCCCTTCCGAGTCACAAAAGTTGCCGTCCCAGGTACACATGCCTTTCAACCAATGATGGGATCTGATCCCGAACCCTTAGCATGGAACAGCACAGTAAGTTCTACCTCCTGAGCATTAGTAGAACAGGGCCATACCCTTCTGTAATAAATCCCATAGAGTCTAGGAACAGCGCTCGGAGCAGCTAAGTCTCAGGGGACGGTCCAGGACTACGTCCAGCTTGGCCTGGTTCCGACCCTAAGCGCGTAGAGTCTTGCTTCCCTTCTTAATGGGGCGGGTCGTTGCCTCCATGTACAGCCTGCCTTCCTCCTGTGGGCATTTACACAGGAACCTGTTCTACCTCGCTCTCTCTCATGTGCTCATTTAAATTACGCATTAATTTTTATGAGCGCACTTTCTATGTATGCTCACCGTATGTTTAGCTCCCCTTTTCCCGCGCTCATCCATAGTAAGCATTTGCTATCCTACCGAAGTCGGTTGCGCTTGAGGCACCTGCCAATGGCCAGGGGGGCCTCTCGGGCCTCCCCCAGTCAGGTGTTGTGGTGCCAGGTGGTCACCTCCAGGAAAGGCCAGCGCCGTGCATGGGGGTCCAGGGTGTGTATCCCGCTCAGCCGGCTCTGTACCCAAAGCCTGAGCACCCTGCCCTCCGGAGGTCCAGGAGAGTACAACCGTTTTGCCTGGTTCCGTACCCAAAGCCTGTGCACTCTGCTTCCCCGGCGTACGGTCCGGTACTACGGGCCGGACGGTCGTACCCGGACCTTGGAAGGAGCCGGAGCCCCGGTGCCTCGCGCACAGAATTGCCCAAGCCCCGTATGCCGGACCAGGACCGTAAGCCGAATAAGACTAAGAGACGGGGAGGGGAGGACCCCCCGAGGAGAATTACGTTTACTCTACCTGTGTGCAGGACCTCCAGGTTATAGCTACAGGGGCTGCATGAGGTGGGGGGCAAGGAGCTATCGACTACTCCAGCGCAGGACCGGAGGATCCGGGTTTCGCCCCTTCAACAGGGACGAGGCCCGAAGGCCCCACGTGTCCAGCGGGGCCGGAGCTCCCACCTCCTCAGGAATGGCTCCGGACCCTCCACGTGGCCGGCAGAAGCCGGACCTCCCCCTCCAAGGGGAGATCTCCGAAGGCTCCACGTGTCCCACGGGGCCGGACCTCCCTCTCCTCAGAGGGGAGCTCCGGGCCCGCCACGTGGCCGGCAGATCCAGATCTCCCCATCCTCATGGGGCGAGCTCCGGAGACCTCCGGGGCCCTTAATACAATAAGGACCCGTGGAGGGTGTCTGTGCAGAGCTTCGAGATTGGTGAGGGCCTCTGAGTACCTTGCGGAGCTAAGGGCTCGGCCAGGTGAAACCAAGAAGAAGACAAAAGCATAACAGGCACAAAAGGTCACAAGAGTCTATTTATTCATGGCTCCATGAGCTGGACTACAGACTCAATATAAGAAAAAAAGGGAGATACAAGCCCTAGGGTCCCCCTGGCTAACGCCGGAACCTAGAGGCTACAAGGGCGACCACATCCCCGACTTCAGCCCTGGGGGTCTCTTCCCGCTCTGCGGCAGGGCCCTGTCTCGCTGGCTCCAGTGAGAAAGAAGGGTCCCGGCTCCTGAAGCATGCCAACACATGCGTGGCAACCTCCAAGGCAAGGCCCCGTCCCTCTGCCTCAAGCTCGCTGGCGACCACCGCGTCTAGCCTGCTCAGCTTGGCACCGATTGACTCCAGCGCGGGGATCACTTCAGCCACCTTCAGCGCAGGAGCCGCCGTCTTCACCAGGCTGAAGGCAAGGGGGACCAAGGCGGACCCAGCCTTGTCAACAAAGCTCGAGACCGCACGGGCCTCGGAAGACCGCGAGGCCAAGAGCTCCTCTACCTCGCGGCGGGCTGCCCGTAGGGCGTCGCGGCTTCCCTCGGAGAATTCCTTCTCCTTGGCCGCCAGGGAGCTTTCCCGAAGGCGGAGAGTCTGGGCAAGCCGCTCCAGCTCTGAAGCCTGGAAGTCGACAGCCAACTCCCGATCCAGGATCGCCTGGCGTTCCTGGGAGACCTGCTCCTCCCTCATGTCAAGGTCTGCCTTCTGGGCCTCTAGCTCCCTGGCCCGAGCTTGCAGGTCGCCTTCGCCCGCCGCCAGCCGCGCAGCAACCCTCTCCGCCTCAGCCGTCACGGAGCGCTCCTGATCCTCAACGGCGCGCTTATGGCGCGCCAGCCTCTGCCGTACCTCCTCGAGAGTAGAGAAGTTCTCCTCGGCCCGGGCATGCGCCTCAAGGGCCTCCCTGTGGAGCCGCCGCGTCTCGGAGTCCAGACGGTCGACAGCCCGCTTCTGTCGGTCAAGGAGCGCCTCCATTATGTCGAGCGACTCCCGCCTGGAGTCGAGCTCGCCCTTGACCCTCGCGGTCCACTGCCGCAAAAGGTTCCCCAGGTGAGGAGGCGATCCCTCTCAACCACCTGCTCCTCTCTCTCACGACCTAGCGTGGAAGACCTGCCGAACGCTCGCCTGGGCGAGCGCGAGAGCATCAGCCAGGGGCAGTGGGGCAGCAGAGGCTGGAGCGGCGCCCCCGACTTCCTCCATCACATCGTCTTCAAGAGAAGACGACGCACTGGCAACCGGGATGATACGCCGGTCAGGAGAAGCCGGCGTCGGGACTTCGACAGCCGGACCCGCCGAACCCTTACTGGCAGCTAGCTCCTGAGCCGGTGGAGAAGGACGAGGGGAGGGGGTCGACACTGCCACAGGAGCCGGGCCGCCTGGTACAGGAGGAACCTGCGCTGGCTTGGGGGCCGCGGCAACCGCAACGGCTTCTGAGCGCTGTGGCGCGGACTCCCCATCAGTCGGGGACGGTCGAGAAACGCGAGCACTCCAACGGGCTCTGAACCCCGGCTTCCGAGCTGGGGTAGGACCACTAGAGCCCACCGTCGCCGCCGACGGCTGCTCCGCAGTCGCCCGGACTGACGGAGCAGGGGATGCTCCTGAAGCTCCCCTCGACACATCAGCAGTCTCCTTGGAGACTCCAGTGCCTGAAGCCCTCCTTGGCGCGTCAGCAGTTTCCTTGGAGACTCCTCCGCCTGAGGAGGGAGGAAGCGACGCCCGGGAACCTTCAGCCTGTCGTCGCTCAAGAGGAGTCCCGTCGGGATGATGAGCCAGAGACCTCTTGGGGTCGCCACCGGATGGAGCGCCATCTCCAGAAGCAGGCCGTGCAGGTGCCCTGGTTCCCTGACTCGGCACAGACGCTGCCACCGGAGGAGATTGAGCGCGCTTCTTCTCTGGAAGCAGGTTGGAAGCCATGGCAGGGGAGAGCTCAAGGACAGGGAAGACAAAGGCACAAGAGTTCAAGGAAGGTGCAAGGAATGGGAAGTGCGAAGGGAATCCGCGATGCGGGTAAGATCCCCTTTTAAAAAACTTCCCAGGTGCGATTCAATGCGATTCAAAACTCTTCGAATACGCCGCATGGGCAACCACTTCGGCTGCAAGACCGAGCGTCGATGACAAGTGGACCCAAGTCTTCCAGCTGAAGCGGTGGGCCAAGAAGTCAGTCTCCCAAGGAGACGAGATGGCAAGACGCTTTGGCGGTTCCCGAAAAGAGCGCCGCAACATGCAGAAGTGGCAGCCTTGGGAACCGCCGCAGTAAAAGCAAACATCAAGTGGGTGCACGCTCCCACGATCCCGCGACTGTTCATGCTCCAGCAGTGGTCAATGCGGGACTTAGAAAAAGTGCGCTGAACAGAAGAGACGGAGGCCCCACCTTGGGCTCGCTGTCTCCCCCGAGATGGGCCCGGGGGCCACTGTCGGTACCCTCGATACGGGGTACCCTCGCGCATAGGGGGAAATGCCTAAGGATCTTGCCCTTCTCCGCAGGGAGAGCTCCGAAGGCGCCATGTGTCCAGCGGGGCCGGACCTCCTTCTCCTCAGAGGAGAGCTCCGGACTCGCCACGTGGCCGGCAGAAGCAAGACCTCCCCCCTCCGTGGGGGGAGCTCCGAAGGCTCCACGTGTCCCGCGGGGCCGGACCTCCCTCTTCTCAGAGGAGACCTCCGGGCCCGCCACGTGGCCAGCAGAAGCCAGACCTCCCCCCTCCATGGGGGGAGCTCCGAAGGCTCCACATGTCCCGCGGGGCCAGACCTCCCTCTCCTCAGACGAGAGCTCCGGGCCCGCCACGTGGCCAGCAGGACGACGCTGCCTACCCCCGCGCGGTAGGCAGCGGGCGTAAAGACGCACCATACCTTGCCCGTACAAGGTATTCAAGGCCCGCGCCTTCCCAAGATGCGGAACCACGGAGCACGCCTCTGTCAGGTGCCGTTGTGCCCAGTCACATCACAGACTGGCACGCCATGTCAGAGCCTGCCCACCAATAAACACAGCAACAAGACATCCCCTGCCGCCCCTGCCATCATCAACCACTACGACTAGCTTGCAGCATTGGCAGGGCGGCAGAACGAAGACTTGGAAGCCTTTGCCAGAGACAACTACCAGCATAACTGCAGATATGGTAGTTGGCAGGCAATCTCCTCGGAACCACCTGTCGGGTCCCGGGCCCCCCTTGTAAGCAACTTGAGCCTTGCACTATAAAAGGCTCGGGTAGGCAACGTTAGCAAGGGTTCGAACCCTGTGAACTCGCACCCTAGACATCACTCACCCTCAAGCTCAGGACTCCGGTTCTGAGCAGCAAGCAATACAGGGAGCACCTCTGCTCACCGTGGACGTAGGGTTTTACGCTCCGGCGGCCTGAACCACGTAAAACTCACCGTATCAAGCTTCTCCCTCACTCGTCCCTAACGCTGAAGCTCTCCGCAAGCGTCTAGCCCCTCCGAAAAAGAACCTCCACGGGCTGCCCAGAGCAGGTCCAGGGGAAGTGTCGACCACACACTTCGACTTCTACCATCTACCGTATCTGCGATAACGCCGGTAGTTGTCTCTGGCGAGGACTTCTGAGCCTCCGAGCTGCCGCCCTACCCAAGCCGCAAGCTAAGCGTAGTGGTTGATGATGGCAGGGGCGGCAGGGGATGTCTTGTCGCTGCGTTTATTGGTGTACAGCTTCTGACATTGCGTGCCAGTCTTCACTGTGATATGATTGGGCGCAACGCCTCCTGTCAGGGGCGTGCTCCACGTATCCGTGTCTTGGAAAGGCGCGGGTCTTGAATACTTTGTGCGGACAAGGTATGGCGCGTCTTTACTCTTGCTGCCTACCGCGCGGGGGCAGGTAGCGCTGTTATGCGGCCACGTGGCGGGCCTGGAGCTCTCCTCTGAGGAGAGGGAGGTCCGGCCTTGCGGTACACGTGGAGCCTTCGGAGCTCTCCCTGCGGAGGGGGGAGGTCCGGCTCTGCTGGCCACGTGGCGGGCCCGGAGCTCTCCTCTGACAAGAGGGAGGTCCGGCCCCGCTGGACACGTGGAGCCTTCGTAGCTCTCCCTAGGGAGAAGGGAGGTCCGGCTCTGCCGGCCACGTGGCGGCTCGGAGCCCTCCTATGAGGAGAGGGTGGTTCGGCCCCGTAGGACACGTGGGGCTTTCAGAGCTTGCCCCTGCGGAGGGGGCAAAGTCCTTAGGCGATTTCCCCTGTGCGCGGGGGTACCCCATATTGGGGGTACCGACAGTGGCCCCCGGGCCCATCTCGGGGGATATAACGAGCCCAAGGTGGGGCCCCCGTCTCTTCTACTTTGCGCACCTTCTCGAAGACCCGCTTCGACCATTGCTGGAACTCGAACAGTCATGGGATCGTGGGGGCGTGAGCCCTGCTTGATGGTTGCTTTTACTACGGCGGTTCCCAAGGCTGCCACCACTGCCACTACTGCACGTCGCAGTGCACGTCGGAGCGCCTAGTCAGGAACCGCCATGTTCTCCACCTGGGAGGCTGACTGCCCGGTCCACTGCCTGTGCAGGGCGGCCTGGACCTACTTGTCATCGACTCGAGGGCTTGGAGCTGAAGCGGTTGTCCCAAGCAGCGTATTCGAAGAGTTTCAAATCACTTTGAATCGCGTCTAGGAAGTTTAAAAGGGGATCTCATCCACGTCACAGGATTCACTTTGCACTTCCCCACGCCTGAGCCCTCCAGAGTCCTCTGAGCGCTCAAGCCTTCTCAGCCCCCAAGTTCTTGAGCCTCCGTCGCCCATGGCTTCCAACCTGTCTCCGCCGCGTGTTGCCCGGTCGGCCGAGCTTGGGGTAGTACGCAAGCTGCTCGGCTGGCACGCGGAGGAGCAGAAGCAATGGCTCCGGCGGGGATCTCTTCCCTTGTGCTTGGAGAAGGGAGAGATCGTTTTCTTCACCGCTTACGCCTTGGCGGGATTCGTCCCGCCAATCTCCTCTTTCTTCGTGACGCTGCTGGAGACGTACGGTCTCCAGCTTCATCACCTCTCCCCCAACTCTTTCGCGATGGCCGCCGTCTTCGTGCATTTCTGCGAGATGTTCATGGGAGTGCGCGCATCGGTAACGCTCTTCCGCTACTTCTTCGTGCTGCGGACGACTTGGCACGGCTCGGAAAACCAGCTGGGGGCGTACTACTTCCAACATCGCTGGAAGGACCTGAAGGTCTCTGGGTACCTTCTGCCCTTCAGTGCAGCGAGGTTGGAAGGCTGGAGGGGCGATTGGGTGATCGTGAGGACCAACGAACACGATCGCCTCCATTTGCCCTCTGAAGGTCCATCCACAGAGCGTCGCTTCTAGGAGGAGATCCCGGAGCTGGAGCCAGAGTACGCGCCTGTCTTGGAGCGGATCCGGTTCTTGGGGAACCAGGGGCTGATGTCCCTGATAGTGTTGACAGACTTTCTGTCACGCCGTATCACGCCCCTGCAGCAGCGCAGTCGTCAGGCATGGAACTACACCGGCAAGCACGACTGCACCAGGTTGGAGACGGGTCTCGGCTCCGACACATAAGAGGAGATGTTATTCGAGATGGTGGCAAGGGTGAGCAGCGACTTCGTCGGTGGCGGGGTCCTCACCATCCCGGCCTCCTGCACCCCTCTCTTCTTGGAGCCAAGGTGGAGGGCGGAGCTATTGCGGAAGATGCCGAACCTGGATGACATCGGGATCGCTGTACGCCAGGTCGGAGACGCCTTGCGGGGGATCTCGATCCCCGGGGTTGAGCGCTCCGGAGCGGAGCGCGAGGCGTCAGCTGATGCCCAACCCACGCCGAGGGTCGACGGAGCTCGGACCATCGACAAGGGGAAGGGGAAGGAGCCGGCCTCCGGTTTTCCGGAAAAGAAGCGCACCCGGTCACCTCCGAGGGCGCAATTGGCGCCGAGTAAGGGGACCGGGGTACCCCTGCGCCCGTCTTCAGGAGGCGTTGGTTCGTTGGGTGGCAACCCCAAGAGGCCTCGGGTCTTCTGCTCTGACGGGGCTCCTCTCGGACAGCGGCGGTCCGAAGAGCCCCGGGCGTCCCTCCCTCCTTCCTCAGGCGGAGGAGCTCCGAGGGGGGACGCCGGTGCAGCGATGCCCGGGGGTGAGCCGAGGGCTCAGGCGCCCCGGCCAACGAACGTCCTGGCTGTAGGATCAGCAGGCGGCGGCGCCAGAGGGAGCAGCGCCAGGACTCAACCTGGGACGCAGGTGCCCCAGGCTTCAGGGACTGGATCGGCGAGCTGCACCAGACGCGCTGCCGGTGGGAGCCCTACTGCTCCGCCTCCTAGGGCGGCTCCGGGTGCGCCTCCTGCTCCGCTGGTCCGGGTACCTACGGCGCAGGCGGCCGCGGCAGGCTGCGGTGGTTCTGTCCGGGCTCGGAAGCCAGGGCTCCATGCCCGTTGGAGTGTTCGCATCCCTCGTTAAGTGTTGTTCTTTCCGGATTTTAGAACTAGTGCTCTTTTCTCATTTTTTTAGCCTGAGAGCTTCCCATGCTGGCAGGGACTCATCGGCTGCCGGGGGCGAGTCTTTTCCCTGCCATCTCCGGCTAGCGGAGGATCTGCGCCGCAGCGTCCGGAAGCTGCGGCGGCTTCGCCGGCCCCCAAGTCGGCGCAGGCTTCTTCTGCGCCGGTGGGATTAACCCCTGCGGCGGCAGCGGCAGCACCCGTTCATCCCCCTTCGCCAGCTCGGAAGCCGCCGGCTGTCGAGGGCTCGGCGGAGCCGACTGGCGGCGTCCGACCCTCCGGTGCTGAGGCGGCAAGAGCAGCTGCAGGCCCTCCAGCTACTCCAGATCGGCGACTCATCCCGGTCGCCGAGATGCCGGCATCTCCTCCACCGGACGACGACGTGATGGAGGAGGTCGGGGGCGCGGCTTCGGCCTCTGCCGCCCCGCTACCCCTGGCAGACGCATTGGAGCTTGCCCAGGCGAGCGTCCGGCGGGTCCAGGCCATTCTGGAGCGAGAGCGGGAGGTGCTGGCAGGGGAGAGGAACCGCCTCCTCAGCTGGGGACACCTCCTGAAGCAGCGGACTCAGAAGGTTAGGGTGGAGCTCGATTCAAGGCGGTCAAGGCTCGATGCCATGGAGGTGCTCCTTGACCTTTAGAAGAGGGCCGTCGACTGCCTGGTATTCGAGACACGGCGGCTCCCCCAGGAGACCCGTGAGGCTCATGCCAAAGCCTAGGCACGCTCCGATGCTCTGGAGGAGCTGCGGCTGCAGCTGGCGTGTCTTGAGTGCGCCTTTGTGGATAGGGAGCACGCCGTGGCGACCGAGGAGAAGAAGGTCGCGAGAATCTGGAGGCCGGTGAGGGCGGCTTGAAGGCCCTGGCCGGAGAGCTGGAGCTTCGGGAGGCAGCTCTGGCCAAGAGGGAGGAGCGGGCCTCCCGGGAGCGTCAGGCGGCGCTGGAGCGGGAGCTGTCGGCCGACTTCCGGGCTTCAGAGCTGGAGCGGCTTGCCAGGGACCTCGAGCTTCGGGAGAACTCCCTCTCAGCCAAGGAGAAGAAGTTCTCCGAGGAGGGGCCCGGCGTCCTACTGGCAGCCCGCCAAGAGGTGGACAAGCTCCAGGCTTCACGGTCTGTTGAGGCCCGAGCGGTCTGGAGCTTCGTTGGCCATGCGGGGTCTGCCCTGGTACCGCTCGTCTTCAGCCCCGTGAGGATAGGGGCTCCGGTGCAGGAGGTGGCCGAGGTGATTCCGGCGCTCGAGTCCATCTGGGCCAAGCTGGACAGGCTCGAAGCCGTCATCGCCGATGAGCTTGAGGCAGAGGGACGGGGCTTGGCGAAGGAGGTCGCCATGCACGTGCTGGCGTGCTTCCGGAGCCAGGATCCTTCCCTCTCTCTCTGGAGCCGGTATGATTAGGCCCCGTCGTCGAGCGGGAGGAAGCTGCAAGGAACGAAGTCAGGGACGTGGCCGCCCTCGTAGCCTCCAGGTTCCAGAGGGAGTCCGGGGACTCCTAGGCAGTCGTCCCCACGGCTAGAAAGCCCTGTATCTTTTCTTTTTTGTTTTTGTTGAGTTTGTAGTCCAGCTCATGGAGCTTGGATGAATGAATATACTCTTGTTGATTTTTGTGTCTGTGTTTCTTATCTCTTCTTGGCTTGGCCTGCCCAAGTCCTTAGCTCCGCAAGGACTTCAGGATGTCTTTACCGATCTTGAAGTCTTGCACAGACACCTTCCTCGGGTCCTTGTTGTGATAAGGGCCCGAGGGGTCTTCGGAGCTTGCCCCGTGAGGACGGGGGAGGTCCGGATCTGCTGGCCACGTGGCGGGCTCGGAGCTCCTCTGAGGAGAGCGTGGTCTGGCCCCGCGGGACACGTGGAGCCTTCGGAGCAACCCCCTGCGAAGGGGGCGAGGTCCGGCTCTGCCACGTGGCAGGCCCGGATCTCCTCTGAGGAGAGGGTGGTCCGGCCCTGCAGGACACGTGGAGCCTTTGGAGCTCGCCCCTGCGAAGGGGGCGAGGTCCGGCTCTGCCGGCCATGTGGCGGGCCTGGAGCTATCCTCTGAGGAGAGGTGGGGCCCACCCCGCCGGACACGTGGGGCCTTCGGAACCCGCCCCTGTAAAGAGGGTGAGGTCCGGATCCTCTGGTCTTGCGTTGAAGTGGTCAGGAGCTCCGGTCTCCCCTCGCGTGGTCCCCGTAGTGGCCGCCTGGTAGGTGTGGCCAATGGTTTGGGCACACCTACCATACTCCTGCGTGGGAGCTAGGGCCAGGAGGTCCTGCACACAAGTAAGGGAACCGTAATTCTCCTTGGGGGCTCTCCCCTCCCTATCTCATAGTCTTATTTGGCTTACGGTCCTGGTCCGGTATACGGGGCTTGGACAATTCAGTGCGCCTGGCGCCAGGGGTCCGACTACCTCCGAGGCCAGGGTACGACCGTTCGGCCCCTAGTACTGAACCATAACGCTGGGGAGGCACAGTGCACAGGCTTTCGGTATGAAACCAGGCAAAGCAGGATGTACTACCCTGGGCCTCCTAAAGGCAGGGCGCGCACGCTTTGGGTCAGAACCAGGCAAAGCAGGCTATGCACCCTGGACCCCCCATGCACAGCGCAGGCTTTTCCTGGAGGTGACCAACTGGCATCACAGCACCTGACTGGGGGAGGCCCGAGAGGACCCCTGGCCATCGGCAGGTACCTCAAGCGCGACCGTCTTCGGTTGGATAGCAAATGCCAACTAGGAATGAGAGTGGGAAAGGAGAGCTAAGTGTACGGTGAGCATGCACAGAAAGTGTGATCATAAAAATTAGTGCGTAATTTAAATGAACACATAAGTAAGAGCGTGGCAGAACAGGATTCTTTCTGTATTGTCGAAGTGTTCGGTCGACACTTCCCCCGGGCCTGCACTGGGCAGCCCGCGGAGGTTCTTTTTTCGGTGGGGCTAGACCCTTGCGGAGAGCTTGAGCGTATGGATGAGTTAGTAAGAGCTTGACACGGCAAGTTTTACGTGGTTCAGGTCGCCAGAGCGTAAAACCCTACGTCCACGGTGAGCTATGGAGCTCGCTGTATTGCTTGCTGCTCAGAACCGGAGTCCTGAGCTTGAGGATGAGTTACAGCTTGGGTGTGAATGGCTAGCGTATGAGTTGCGGGAGTGCGAACCCAGGGTGCGAATGGCTAGAGTGCGAACCATTGCTACCGTCGCCTACCCGAGTCTTTTATAGTCCAAGACTTGGGTGGCTTACAAGGGGGGCCCGGGACCCGACAGGTGGTCCCGGGGAGATTGACTGTTATCTACCGTATCTGCAGTTATGCCGGTAGTTGTCTCTGGCGAAGGCTTCTGAGTCTTCGTCTTGCAGCCCTGCACATGCAGTATGCTAGTCGTAGTGGATGATGATGGCAGGGGCGGCATGGGATGTCTTGTCGCTCCGTTTATTGGCTGGCAGGCTCTGACACTGCGCGCTAGTCTATGATGCGACTGGGCGCAACGGCACCTGACAGAGGCGTGCTCCGCGTCTCCGCGTCTTGGGAAGACGCGGGCCTTGAATACCTTGTACGGGCAAGGTATGGGGCGTCTTTACGCCCGCTGCCTACCGCTCGGAGGCAGGCAGCGCTCTTCTGCTGGACACGTGGCGGGCCCGGAGCCCTCCTCAGAGAAGAGGGAGGTCCGGCCCCGCAGGACACGTGGAGCCTTCGGACCTCTCCCCGCGGAGGGGGAGGTCCGGCTTCTGTAGGCCACGTGGCGAGCCCGGAGCTCTCCTCTGAGGGGAGGGAGGTCTGGCCCCACTGGACACTTGGCGCCTTCGGAGCTTTCCCTGCGGAGAAGGGCGAGATCCTTAGGCATTTTCGCCTGTGCGCGGGGGCACCCCATATCGCGGGTACCGACAGTGGCCCCCGGGCTCACCTCCTGGGAGGTAACGAGCCCGAGGTGAGGCCTTCTCCTACCCGCGTACTTTCTTGTCTTGAGTACTCCCTGTGCTGGCAGGGTCTTGACGGCTTCGGAGTTCAGCCTCTTAGGAGAGGGTGAAGCCTGGCATCGGAGCTCGGCCCGGCTGTTGGGGCGGAGGTCCGGAAGTCATCGGAGCTCAGGTCCACGAAGGACGTGAGGTTCGGCATCAGGGATCGCCTCTGAAAGGAGGGCAAGGGCTGGCATCGGAGCTCGGCCCAGCTGTGTGGGCGGAGGTGCGGAAGTCATCGGAACTCAGGCCAGCGAAGGGCGTGAGGTCCGGCATCAGCGCTCGCCTCTGAAAGGAGGGCGAGGGCTGGCCTCGGAGCTCGGCCTGGCTGTGGAGGCGGAGTCCGGAAGTCATCGGAGCTCAGGCCAGTGAAGGGCATGAGGTCCGGCGTCAGCGCTCGCCTCTGAAAGGAGGGCGAGGGCTGGCCTCGGAGCTTGGCCCAGCTATGGGGGCGGAGTCCGGAAGTCATCGGAGCTTAGGCCAACGAAGGGCGTGAGGTCCGGTATCAGCGCTCGCCTCTGAAAGGAGGGCGAGGGCTGGCCTCGGAGCTCGGCCCAGCTGTGGGGGCGGAGGTCCGGAACTGCTCAGTGGTCCCCCCTTTCCTGTCCCTTAGTATCATTTGGCTTACTGTCCCAGGCCGGAATACGGGGCTTGTGTAATCCAGTGCACTTGGTCCCGGAGGTCTGGCCCCAGCCCCAGTCAGGGTGTAACCATCCGGCACCCTGGTACTCAGACCGTAGCGCCGGGTGGCAGAGTGCGCATGCTTTGGGTGCAAGACCGGGCAAAGCAAGGCTCCTGACCCCCCGGTCTAGCATAGGTCTTTTCTCGGAGGAGACCAACTGGCGGTACAGTACCCTTACAGGGGGAGATCCAAAAGGCCACCGGGCCTCTGGCAGGTACCCCAAGCACTACCGTCTTCGGCAGGACGGCAAATATCAACTATGCATGAGAGCAGGAAAGAGGAACCAAGTGTACAATGGATGCACATGGGGTGGCGTCGGAGCGCCTGTCTTCACGCAGAGCAGGTCATGCGTGGCTTCGTCGTACGCCGGACACGGGGGGACCCCCATGGCGATCTCAGGGGGAAGCACGGCTTCGGCCCCGCATACCATGTGGAAGGGTAGATCCCGTGACCCAGCCCTGGGAAGTCCGGCTGGCCCTCGACATGGAGGAGCCTGTATCCCTCGACGGCTTTGGGTGTGTGTCTGCACCGGTTGTGTGGGTCTGCTTGGCGTGGACCTGGCACGCATTGCATCCCTAACCAGTTTGACGGCGTCCAGGTGGCTCTCGGTCAGTAGGAGCCATGCCGGGTGGCTTAACCGACCAGCGTGCGGGACAATGAGCGTTCCCAGCACTCGCCTCCTTGGACTACCGCAAGCTATTCACAGCCTTCCTCCTGGGTTATGCACCGCAATAGGATGTCGTGGCGCCACGCAAGTAAAGATACCAGCGCGTAGCACTTAGCCATCCACACCACCCGTTCAGCGAATGCACGTTCATCAGGAAGGATGTCCTTCAAGGAGTCCCGGACCTCCGTGGTCCATGCATCGGGACTACTTGAGCTTCTGGATCTTGAGCCCTGGGTTGCACGGAGTCCCCAGTAACGCTTACGATCCTTTGGCGGCATCCATGGCTGCAGGGCCGCCGGGACTGCCTAGCTTCGAGGCACTGGTTCAGCCCCCTTCGCCCGGTTCGGCGGGCCGGGCTGTGGACCGCAGCAACATCCTCTCGAAGACTCCTTCGGGCGCAGGGGCTCCGATGGAGGTCTTCGTTGAGAGGTCGTCAGCTGCGGTCTTGCCAGCGCGCGGTACATGGCGCAGGTCCAAGGCGAGGAAGTCTTTCTCCAACATCCGCACGTGGAGCAGATAAGCAGCTAGCTGTGGGTCATTGCAGGGGCATTCACCCTTAACTTGCTTGATAACTAGCTGGGAGTCGCCCTGCGCCAACAACTGGCGAGCGCCCAGAGATAGGACTGTCTTTTAGGCCAAAGATGAGTGCTTCATACTCTGCCAAGTTGTTGGTTGCCTTGGAATTGAGACGCACCATGTACCCAGACTGCTACCCCGATGGCATGAGAAGCAGTACGCCGGCACTGGCCCCCTGCTTTCGCGAGGAGCCGTTGAAGAAGAGCGTCCAGTGAGGCCTGGTGAAGACCGGAGCTCGGTACATTGGTTCACCGTCTTCACGGCCCCTGGGTCAGCCTTTGTTGGCGTCCACTCAGCCACAAAGTCAGCCAGTGCTTGGTTCTTGGCTGTCTGACGTGGTCTGGAGCTCAGCTTGAACTCCGCCGTTTTCGGGCTGTCTTCCGGCTTCGGAAGCTGGCAGTGAGTGCCAATTCCGCCGTTCGGCTGCTCTGGCGCACTTGTCCGCCAGGCTGAAGAGCTCACAGGCATCGCAGACCTCTCTGGTCGCAAGCTTCTCAAGCATCTTCTCGTCCCGGACACCCTGCCGGAACGCTACCACCACAGAAGCACTTCGAATGTGAGGGATGGTGTTGCGTACCTGGGAGAACCGCTGGATGAAGGAGCGAAGTGACTCCCCAGGTTGTTGCTTGATGGCGTGGAGGTCAAGCAC
This sequence comes from Neostapfia colusana, assembly GCA_030760725.1. NCBI lineage: Eukaryota > Viridiplantae > Streptophyta > Magnoliopsida > Poales > Poaceae > Neostapfia > Neostapfia colusana. The sequence continues at coordinate 27,575,487 of JASWHV010000005.1, read as the reverse complement.
CGTGCCGGGACGGGTGTAGGAGCTGCCGAAGTTGGCGATGAACTGCCTGCAGAGCTCTCCCCAGGAAGTTATGGAACCCTGAGGGAGGTTCATTAGCCAAGACCGTGCTGGGCCGGTCAAGGCGACGGGGAAGTAGTTGGCCATGACAGCCTCATCCCCTCCTGCGGCAAGTACGGCGGTGGAGTAGATCTGGAGGAACTCCGCCAGGTTGACGCTGCCGTCGTACTTCTCGGGCAGGTGCGGCCGAAACTTGCGCGGCCACCTCGCGAAGCGAAGGTGGGGTGCAAGGGCCGCACATCCTGCTCCTGTTGCCGCAGGTATTGGTGCCGCGAACGCTTGGTTCGCACCTGGCACAGTGTACCCCGGTATGGGCAAGGCTGCGCCTAAGACCGGGGATGCCATTTGCAAAGCATATGGCTGTGGCATATGCTGCGCGGCGTATGCCTGGGGCAGAGTCCACGTGGCGAAGATCTGCTCTTCAGGCTGGGTTGAGGCCGACGTCATGCTGTCGCCAGCCTCTTGGATGCGACGCCTTTCTCGACGTCGCTCAAGGAACACTCGGGCATCTTGTCCAAAGTGGCATCGCTCCATCTCTGGCCTCAGGTTCGTTGACGGAAGCCTGGTGGAGCTGGAGTCCGCCGTCTGCCCGTCAACCGTTGGCATGCGCATCAGCGACACAGCCGGTGGAGCATCGTCCCCGCCGAAGTCGAGGGTTTGCGGCGGCGACGACGAGACGGTCTACCTCGCGAATCCACTGCTGGGTCGCTGCCTGAGGCGCGTCCCCAGCAGGCGGATTGTGCAGTAGCGCTCTTGCAGCAGCTAGCGCACCCCCGCCGGGTACGCCCAGCGCTACTGAAGACCTGACGCTGGTTGGAGCCTGCATTGCCGGGGTCGGCGCTGCCAGAGCCGGCTGCTGGCTCCCAGCTTGCGCCGACACACTCCGTCCTGAGTGTGTCGACATGTACTCCCCCCTGGTCATCGTTCGCCGCGAACGCGGGGGAGGAGAGTTTGCCGCTGAAGGAAGCTTGGTCATCTTCGTTGGCGTGCGCATCAGCGACACAGCCGCTTGGTCGGAGCGTCGTCCCCGCCGAAGTCGAGGGTTTGCGGCGGCGACGACGAGACGGTCTACCTCGCGAATCCACTGCTGGGTCGCTGCCTGAGGCGCGTCCCCAGCAGGCAGATTGTGCAGTAGCGCTCTTGCTGCAGCTAGCACACCCCCGCCGGGTACGCCCAGCGCTAGTGAAGAACTGACGCTGGTTGGAGCCTGCATTGCCGGGGTCGGCGCTGCCAGAGCCGGCTGCTGGCTCCCAGCTTGCGCCGACACACTCTGTCCTGAGTGTGTCGACATGTACTCCCCCTTGGTCACGGTTCGCCGCGAACGAGAGGGAGGAGAGTTTGCCGCTGAAGGAAGCTTGGTCATCTTCGTCGGCGGAAACTCGTCGCGCAAGGGAAAAGCCCCCTACCTGGCGCGCCAAATGTCGAAGTGTTCGGTCGACACTTCCCCCGGGCCTGCACTGGGCAGCCCGCGGAGGTTCTTTTTTCGGTGGGGCTAGACCCTTGCGGAGAGCTTGAGTGTATGGACGAGTTAGTAAGAGCTTGACACGGCGAGTTTTACGTGGTTCAGGCCGCCGGAGCGTAAAACCCTACGTCCACGGCGAGCTATGGAGCTCGCTGTATTGCTTGCTGCTCAGAACCGGAGTCCTGAGCTTGAGGATGAGTTACAGCTTGGGTGTGAATGGCTAGCGTATGAGTTGCAGGAGTGCGAACCCAGGGTGTGAATGGCTAGAGTGCGAACCCTTGCTACCGTCGCCTACCCGAGTCTTTTATAGTCCAAGACTTGGGTGGCTTACAAGGGGGGCCCGGGACCCGACAGGTGGTCCCGAGGAGATTGACTGTTATCTACCGTATCTGCAGTTATGCCGGTAGTTGTCTCTGGCGAAGGCTTCTGAGTCTTCGTCTTGCAGCCCTGCCCATGCCGTATGCTAGTCGTAGTGGATGATGACGGCGGGGGCGGCATAGGATGTCTTGTCGCTGCGTTTATTAGCTGGCAGGCTCTGACACTGCGCCAGTCTGTGATGCGACTGGGCGCAACGGCACCTGACAGAGGCGTGCTCCGCGTCTCCGCGTCTTGGGAAGACGCGGGCCTTGAATACGTTGTACGGGCAAGGTACGGGGCGTCTTTACGTCCGCCGCCTACCGCTCGGGGGCAGGAAGCGCTCTTCTGCTGGACACTTGGCAGGCCCGGAGCCCTCCTCAGAGAAGAGGGAGGTCCGGCCCCACAGGACACGTGGAGCCTTCGGACCTCTCCCCGCGGAGGGGGAGGTCCGGCTTCTGGCGGCCACGTGGCAGGCCCGGAGCTCTCCTTTGAGGAGAGGGGGGTCCGGCCCCGCTGGACACGTGGCGCCTTCGGACCTCTCTCCCGCAGAGGGGGAGGTCCGGCTTCTGTAAGCCACGTGGCGAGCCCGGAGCTCTCCTCTGAGGGGAGGGAGGTCCCGCCCCACTGGACACGTGGCGCCTTCGGAGCTTTCCCTGCGAAGAAGGGCGAGATCCTTAGGCATTTTCGCCTGTGCGCGGGGGTACCCCATATCGCGGGTACTGACATGTATTAATGCCCATAGGAGGAAGGCAGGCTAAACATGGAGGCAACGACCCACCCCATTAAGAAGGGAAGCAAGACTCTACGCGCTTAGGGTCGGAACCAGGCCAAGCTGAAACGTAGTCCTCGACCGTCCCCTGGGACTTAGCTGCTCCGAGCGCTGTTCCTAGACTCTATGGGATTTATTGCAAAAAGAAAAGGCATTGTCCTACTACTGCTCTATGGATAGAACTTACTGAGGTGTTCTATGTTCCAAGGGTTCGGGAGCGGATCCCCATCCTCGGTAGAAAGGCGTACGCACCCGAGGTGGCACACTTTCATGACTTGGAAGGGACCTTCCCAGCTGGGGGAGTGTTTGTTGGTCCCATCGCGAGAAAGTATGTGCCGCAGCACCAGGTCGCCTCCTTGGAGCTCCCGAACACGCACGGTCCTTTGGTGGTAGCGCCGGAGCGCCTGTCGATACCGTGCGTTGCGGAGTGTTGCGTGTAATCGAGCCTCGTCGACGAGGTCGATGTCTTCACGCCGGAGGTTGTCCTGCGTGGCTTCGTCGTAAGCTCGGACACAGAGAGACCCCATGGTGATTTCTGGGGGAAGCACACCTTCGACCCCGTACACCATGAAGAAGGGTGTCTCCCTGGTCGCCCGGCTTTGGGATGTCCGGTTGGCCCACAGTGTGTTCGGAAGCGCATCCACCCACTTGGCACCATGTTTCTTCAAGCCGGCATAGGTGCGAGTCTTGAGGCACCGAAGGATCTCGGCGTTGGCCCTCTCGACTTGCCCATTGCTCTTTGGGTGAGCAACAGAGGCATAGCACACCTGGATGCCGAGGTCCTCGTAGTAGTCTTGGAACGCTGTGCTGGTGAACTGGGTCCCATTGTCGGTGATGATCCTGTTCGGGACCCCGAACCTGCAGACGATCGACTTGATGAACTTGACTGTGAATTGCTTGTTGATGGTGATGATGGGTGTAGCTTACGGCCACTTGGTGAACTTTTCGATGGTGACGTAGAGGTACCGGAATCCCCCGACGGCTTTGGGGAATGGCCCCAGGATGTCCAACCCCCATACCGCGAACGCCACGAGGGCAGGATCATCTGCAGCGTCTGAGCCGGTGTGTGGATCTGCTTGGCATGAAACTTGCATGCATTGCAGCTCTTGACCAGCTTGACGGCATCCTGGAGTGCTGTCGGCCAGTAGAAGCCATGCTGGAAGGCTTTACCGACAAGCATGCGTGAGGAAGAGTGACTCCGACATTCTCCTCCATGGATCTCAGCGAGCAAGTCGCAGCCTTCCCCCTGGGTTATGCACCGCAATAGGACGTGGTTGGCGCCACGCCGGTAGAAATCCCCTTCTACCAGCGCGTATCTTTTAGCCATGCGCATGATCCGTTCAGCGGATACACGTTCATCAGGGAGGATATTGTCTTTCAAGTAGTCCTGGATCTCCGTGATCCATGCATCGGGTCTGACTTGAGCTTCTGGATCTTGAGCGCTGGGTAGCACGGAGTCCCCAGTGACGCTTACGATCCTTAGCGGTGTCCATGGTTGCAGGGCTGCCAGGACGGCCAGCTTCGAGGTGCTGGTCCCGCCCCCTTCGCCCGGCTCGGCAGGCCGGGCTGTGGGCCGCAGCAACGTCCTGTCGAAGACTCCTTCAGGCACCGGGGCTCCAGTGGAGGCCTTCGTTGAGAGGTCATCAGCCGCGGCGTTGCTGGCGCGCGGTACATGGCACAGGTCCAAGACGAGGAAGTCTTTCTCCAGCATCTGCACATAAAGCAAATAGACAGCTAGCTGCAGGTCGTTGCAGGAGCATTCACCCTTGACTTGCTTGATGACTAGCTGGGAGTCGCCCTGTGCCAACAACTGGCGAGCGCCGAGAGACAGCGTTGTCTTCAGGCCGAAGATGAGTGCTTCATACTCCAACATGTTGTTGGTTGCCTTGAACTTGAGGTGCACCATGTACCCGAACTGCTCCCCCGATGGCATGAGAAGCAGTACGCTGGCACCGGCCCCCTGCTTTCGTGAGGAGTCGTCGAAGAAGAGCGTCCAGAGGGGCCCGGTGAAGACCGGAGCTCGGGGCTTTGGTTCACCGTATTCAGGGCCCCCTGGGTTGGTTGGCGATGGCGTTCACTCGGCCACGAAGTCAGCCAGTGCTTGGCTCTTGACCGCGTGTCGAGGTAGGAAGTCCAGCTCGAACGTTGCCGGTCGCGTTGGGGCTGTGAAGAATGGCCTTTAGTGGGTAGGAGGTGACCACCGAGATCCTGTGGGCCTGGAAGTAGTGGCGGAGTTTCCTGGACGCCACGAGTAATGCATACAGCAGCTTGTGGACCTCCAGGCACCTTGTCTTGGCGTCATAGAGGACTTCGCTGATGTAGTAGTCAGGACTCTGGATGGTCCGGACCCTATCCCCTGGGCCTGAGATGTCTTCCTCCATTGGCTCAGGCCGACAGGAGGTAGTCGGGTCCGGGGGAGCCTCCGGGAGCTGGGACCCAGGGGCTTCTAGGCCGTCTTGGACCTCCGTGAGGTCCCGTTGGACTTCCGGTTGGTCGTCCTGGACCTTCGGGAGGTCGTCTTGGAGCTCCGGGAGGTCCCGCTTGGCCTCCGGGAGGTCACCTTGGAGCTCCGGGAGGTCGTCCTGAGCGTCCGGGGTCTGCTGGTGCTTGGCTTCTGCTACCGGAACAGGTTGCGGCGATGAGGGGTCCGGCCGCTCTGCGACAAGGACCATGCTCACCACCTCTGTTGTCGCCGAGATGTAGAGCAGCAAGTGCTCTCCGAGCTCGGGGGCTACCATGATGGGTAGGGTCGTCAGGAGCTGCTTCAACTCCTGGAATGCTTCTTCTGCTTCGTCGGTCCAAGAAAAAGGACCGGATTAGCGCAGGAGCTTAAAGAAGGGAAGTGCCTGCTCTGCTAGCCTCGGTATAAACCGACTCAGCGCAGCTAAGCATCCCGTGAGTTTCTGGACATCCTTAACACGGGCGGGGGGCCGCATCAGGTCGATGGCCTTGATATTCTCTGGGTTGGCTTCAATCCCTCGGTGTGAGACCAGGAACCCTAAGGGCTTCCCAGAGGATACGCCAAACACACATTTATCTGGGTTCAGCTTAGTGGGCGTGGAGCGCAGTTTGTCAAAGACTAGGGCTAGGTTATCTAACAAGGATGAGCTCTGCCTGACTTTGACAACGATGTCATCGACATACACCTCAACTAAGTCTCTTATTAGCTCTCCAAAGGTTTTGTGCATAGCACGCACAAAGGTTGGAAGAGCATTCTTTAGGCCATAAGGCATAGAGACATAACAATACAGGCCGTGTACTGTGATAAAAGAAGTGTGTTCTTCATCTTCTCTAGACATGGGGATTTGGTGAAAGGCTGAGTACGCGTCTAGGAAGCATAACAAATCACAGCCTGATGTAGAGTCTACTATTTGATCTATTCTAGGGAGAGGGAATGGATCTTTGGGACATGCCTTCTTGAGACTGGTGTAGTCGATGCACATCCGGAGCTTCCCACCGGCCTTTGGGACGACGATGGGGTTCGCCAACCACCGGGGGTGGTGGACTTCCCGTATGAAGCCAGCGTCCAGCAGCTTGTTGATTTCTTCACGGATGAAGTTCTGCCACTCGATGGACTGCTTGCGGGGCTTCTGTTGGACTGGCCGGGCGTCAGGGAAGATCTTCAGATGGTGCTCAATCACCGCCCTAGGGATCCCGGCATCTGCGACGGTTGTCATGCAAACACGTCGACGTTGTGACAGAGGAAGGTGATGAGCGCGCCTTCCTATTTGCTGTCCAGGCCCCCGGCTATCCGGGTGGTCTGGGCAGCATCGGCGCCGACTTGGATGACCTTCAGGGGGACGTCGCCCTCATCGAGGGGTTGCACGCGGGGTGCTGAGGACGAGGCACGGTGGCGTGCACTCGGGTGGAACTGGCCCGGTTCTGCACCACCAGGGGCTGGTGCTCGGGCTGCTGCAAGTGCATGGAGTTTCTCCAAGGCTGACACTGCAGCAGTGCGGTCTCCACGGATCTTGAGGACGCCTGTTGGTGTAGGCATCTTCAAGACGAGGTAGCCGTAGTGGGCTACCACCATGAATCGGTACAGGGCTGGCCTGCCGATGATAGCGTTGAAGGGGAGGTCGATCTCCGCCACATCGAACAGAATGTATTCTGTCCGGTAGCTGTCCGGTGCCCCGAAGGTGACCGGAAGGCTAATGTTGCCATAGGGGACGACTTGTCCCGGCCCTACCCCTGAGAATGGGCTCGAGGGGGTGATCTTGGCCATCGGGATTTGCAGCTTCTGGAAAGCTGCGCGGCTGATGAGGTTCAGGCCAGCCCCGCCATCTACCAGAATGTGGTACATCTTCACGTTGGCGATGGTGGGAGCTATCAAAAGTGGTAACTGCCCGGCCCCTGCCATGTTCTTGGGGCAGTCGGTGGCGTCGAAGCTGATGGGGATCCCCATCCACTTGAGGTGCGGCGCTGCGCTTGGGACAGGAGCCACCGACGCCACTGCTCGGCGCAGAGTCTTGACTGCACTCCGAGACGAGGGGTCAGAGGACCCGCCATAGATGACATAGAGCGCCTTCTGGCGCTCGTCATCGCTGGAGCTGGAGCCCTCGTGGTTGTGCACCACCTTTACGGCGCGCTGGGGCTCCTGGAACTCCATCTGCTGGTCGACGTTGTCCCGGGCATCGACCTTCTGCTTGCCCTCCCTCTGACGGAAGGGAGGGGCGTCCGCACGCGGTTGCTTCCCCTTGCGGAAGCGCTCCGCGAGTTTCCTGATTTCCCGGCACTCAGGAGCAGTGTGGCTGCTGGTATTGTGCACGGGGCAGGGCTCGCCGTGGTCACCGTCTGGGGCTGGTGACTGTCACGGCCTCTTGTAGGTGCGTGGCCCCCGAGCTCCACTGGGTGCCGCTGCAGCAGCAACGGGAGCTGCGGTCGGTGGCTTCATCTTGCCAACACCCTTGTTCTTGATCTTCTTGTTGCTTCCATGGGAAGCAGCGCCAGATCCGGGCTGTCCTCTGGTTTCGGAGGCTGGCTGTGAGTGCCAGTTGCGCCCTTCTGCTGCCCTGGCGCACTTGTCCGCCAGGCTGAAGAGCTCCGAGACGTCGCGCACTTCTCTGGTCGCGAGCTTCTCGAGCATCTTCTTGTCCCTTACACCCTGTCGGAACGCCACCACCATAGAAGCATTTTGGATATGGGGGATGGTGTTCCATACCTAGGAGAACCGCTGGATGAAGGAGCGCAGCGACTCTCCAGGTTGTTGTTGGATAGCGTGGAGGTCGATCTCCGTGCCAGCCGGGTGTAGGAGCTGCTGAAGTTCGCAGTAAACTGCCAGCAGAGCTCTCCCCAGGAGGTTATGGAACCCTGGGGGAGATTCATGAGCCAAGACCGTGCTGGGCCGGTCAAGACGACGGCGAAGTAGTTGGCCATGACGGCCTCATCCCCTCCTGCAGCAAGGATGGCGGTGGAGTAGATTTGGAGGAACTCCGCCGGGTTGACGCTGCCGTCGTACTTCTCTGGCAGGTGTGGCCGGAACTTGCGCGGCCACTTCGCAAAGCAAAGGTGTGGCGCCAAGGCTGCACACCCTGCTCCTGTTGCTGCAGGTGTCGGTGCCGCGAGCGCTTGGTCCGCTGTTGGCACCGTGTACCCCCACATGGGCAAAGGTGCGCCATAAACCGGGGGTGCCACTTGCAGGGCATATGGCTGAGGCATATGCTGCGTGGCGTATGCCTGGGGCAGAAATCGTGTAGCGAATGTCTGCGGCCAAGGCTGGGTCGAGGCGATCGACATGCTGTCGCCGGCCACTTGGTGGCGACGCCTTTCTCATCGCCACTCGATGGCCACGCGGGCATCTTCGCCCAGGTGACGTCGTTCCAGCTCCGACCTCAGGTCTGCCGATGGGGTCCTGGTGGAGCGGGAGTCTGCCGTCTGCCCATCAACCGCTGGCGTGCGCGACAGCGACACATCCGGTTGACTGGGGCGTGGTCCCCGCCGAAGCTGAGGGTTGGCGGCGGAGACAACGAGATGGTCTATGTCACGAATCAACTGCTGGGTCGCTGCCTGAGGTGCGTCCCCAGCAGGTGGGTTGCGTAGGAGCGCTCGTGTTGCAGCTAGTGCGCTCCCATGGGAGACACTCAGCGCTGCAGCAGATCTTGGGCGTGCTGGAGTCTGTGCTGCCGGAGTCGGCTGCTGGCTTCCAGCCTGTCCCGACACACTCCTCCCTGAGTGCGTCGAGACGTAAGCCTCGCTGGTCACCGTTCGCCAGGAACGAGGGCGAGGAGAGCTTGCCGCGGACGGAAGCTTGGTCATCTTCGTGAGCGAAGACTGGACGCGAGAGGGAAAAGCCCCCTACCTGGGGCGCCAAATGTCGAAGTGTAGCTGTCGACACTTCCCCCAGGCCTGCACTGGGCAGCCCGGGGAGGTTCTTTTTTGGAGGGGCTAGTCCCCCCGCGTGAGTCTCGCTGTACTGGACGAAGGAAACAGATGAACACAGGGGTTTTTTACGTGGTTCAGGCTGCCAGAGCGTAAAACCCTACGTCCATGGTGAGCAGAGGTGCTCGTTGTATTGCTTGAGGATGAGCTGAGCTAAGAGGCGAACCCGACCGAGTTCAAACTGAACCCTTTGCAACGTTGCCTACCCGAGCCTTTTATAGTCCAAGGCTCGGGCGGCTTACAAAGGGGGTGGGGCGGGACCCGACAGGTGGTCCCGGGGTGATCTCTACCATCTACCGTATCTGCAATAACGCAGGTAGTTGTCTCTGGCGAGGACTTCTGAGCCTCTGACCTGCCGCCCTACCCACGCCGCAAGCTAGGCGTAGTGGTTGATGATGGCAGGGGCGGCAAGGGATGTCTTGTCGCTGCGTTTATTGGTGTACAACTTCTGACATTGTGTGCCTGTCTTCACTGTGACATGACTGGGCACAACGTCTCCTGGCAGGGGCGTGCTCCGTGTCTCCGCGTCTTGGGAAGGTGCAGGTCTTCAATAACTTGTACGGACAAGGTATGGCGCGTCTTTACTCTTGTTGCCTACCGTGCGGGGGCAGGTAGCGCTTTTCTGCGGCCACGTGGCAGGCCCGGAGCTCTCCTCTGAGGAGAGGGAGGTCCGGCCCCGCGGGACACGTGGAGTCTTCGGAGCTCTCCCCGTGGAGGGGGGAGGTCCGGCTCTGCTGGCCACGTGGCGGGCCCGGAGCTCTCCTCTGAGGAGAGGGATGTCCCGGCCCGCTGGGCATGTGGAGCCTTCGGAGCTCTCCCCGCGGAGGGGGGAGGTCCGGCTCTGCTGGCCACGTGGCGGGCCCGGAGCTCTCCTCTGAAGAGAGGGAGGTCCGGACCCGCTGGACACGTGGAGCCTTCGGAGCTCTCCCTGCGGAGAAGGGAGGTCCGGCTCTGCCGGCCACATGGCGGGCTCAGAGCCCTCCTTTGAGGAGAGGGTGGTCTGGCCCCGCAGGATAAGTGAGGCTTTCGGAGCTTGCCCCTGCGGAAGGGGCAAAGTCCTTAGGAGATTTCCCCTGTGTGCGGGGTACCCCATATTGGGGGTACTGACAGTTATGATTTTTGGTTAGTGTTTGGTTATGGTTTGGTTTTCGGGACTGTTGAGTCTGGGTGATAAGATTGGTTGCATGACTGTTGAGTCGTGGCAACAAGATTGGTCTCGGTGTGAGACGGAATTGCTTATGAGATGAAATGGTAGCGAATACGAGATGGTATTCGTGAGACGGTAGCGAATACGAGAAGGTATTCCTGAGCAAAGATGAAAAAGATTAATGTCTGGTTGAGACATGGAGAGTGATGAACATAATGGAGGTATGTTGGTATTTTAATACATGTTGGGATTACATTCACTTAAAGTTAAGTTGCTGTTTTTATTGTGTTTTGAGAAATAAACTTTGCTTTCTGCAATGAGCCCTTTTTATACCTTCCTTGTTGTGAGCTACATATCATATTTTCCTGCACTTGCTGAGTACATCATTGTACTCAAACTTGCATTATTACTTCATCATCAGCTACAGGAGAAGATTACTATGAAGACCAAGTGGAGCCTTAGGCGTGTAATCTGTCCTCAACCTTGCCTGTGGGGATGGAGTAGAGATGGAGCCACTGCTGCTGCTTAGTTTGCTTCCGCACTAGTTAGAAGAGTTCCGCTGCTAGATTTAGACTTCCGCTGCTAGCATGAGTCCAAGACTCATGAGCCTTTGTAATAAACCTTGTTATTCGTGGTAATATATATTCTGAATTCAGTTTGTGGAACATATGTATATGTGTGATGAACATCCTGGGCACACATATGCATCAGTTCTCGGTTCCGTGGTTTTCCATAGAATTGAGGGCGTCACATCTTGGGTTAGTCCCCCACCTCTAAGACTCTTGGGTTAGTCCCCCACCTCTAGGACTCTTGGGTTAGTCCCCTACCTCTAGGACTCTTGGGTTAGTCCCCCACCTCTAGGACTCTTTGGTTAGTCCCCCACCTCTAGGACTCTTTGGTTAAGTCCCCCACCTCTAGGAATCTTTGTCTCCCACCTCTAGGACTCTTTGGTTAAGTCCCCTACCTCTAGGACTCTTTGTTCCCCACCCCTAGGACTCTTTCCCCCCTTATAAATATAACTCCCCCCCTGGCCGCACACCTCTCTCTTTTGGTGGCCTCCCCCTTGCTGCAAAGTCGCCGAGTTCCTCCCCCTTGCCGGAATTTGGCCGCCGTCGAGCCCCGTCACGCCTCGCCATCGCCGGAAAAGAAGCCCCTGATGTTCTGCCCTACCCACAGCCCCGTAATTCTCCACGGAAAATGCTCCGCTGCTGCCATTTCTAAGAGGGAGGCCCTGCCGCAAGGAAGAAGTGAGGTAGGTCTTCATTACCCCTCTTACGACATCGCCGCTATTTCTACGCACCCATTTTCTTCGCCCCATGCGAGCAGAAACTTCTGCGTGTGGACAGACCATGTTTTGGTTGATTTTTGACGGTGGAATTGATCAACATCTTGTGTCAAGATCATCACCACGTACACACTTGATCCCAGCAACCTTGATCGTCATAAAACACCATCAAAGCCTACTAAAACATTCAAGAACACGTACAAACTGGTTTTATAAAAATGCACTATAGGATTTGCATTAATCTACCTCATTGCATCTTGAGTAAAGTTTGTGCATGATAATTGATTGCTGTAAATTTTCTATGTGCGTGGTCATGAGTAGAAGGACAAGCTCAAGAGGCCATCTATGAGGAACTACAGCACCAAGACTTCGAGATGCTTGAGCAACACGAGTCACAGGAGCAAGGCAAGTGCCCCTTAACCATATTGATCCTATGTTTTCAAAACTGTTTTGCTTGCGAAAACCCGTATGCTTGAGTCAACTTGATGAGACACCCTTTTATAAGAGTTTACTTGTTTTGTTAACCATCCTTGTCACCGGGAAAGTTGATGAGTCGGGTATGGTAGTTTTTCCTTTTTTTTCTTTGCTTAACTTACGGGATACGGGAAGCTAAAATAAAACTTGTTAGCTACTGCACCCATGATATTAAAGATGATGAGAACTTGCTATTGTTAATGAGCATGGAATTGGGGAGATCTAGGCGAGCTTGGTTCGTGGATGTTGCTGATTGAGGTGGTTGTTTTGCTTGCCGTAAATCTAAGGACCGGTTCATGTGAGCACATGCCAGGAAAACGGTGCCACCACAAGGCCAAATATGGGTGTGGCTTAGCTGACTAAAATTAGGTGTGTTGCTAGCTTGTTATGGACCGTTGGATGGTTTGGGGAATGGGAGTCGAGAAGGACTACCCTGGGAACTGCATGGCACAAGAGGGGGCCCGTGGGTGGGAGAATGGAGATTCAAGCCTGCCGGTGAAACCTCAGTGGGTCCTTACATCCTAGTAGCCCGTTTGTAAAGGCTATTTTGTGATCTTTTGGCCATACACCGATGGTCGTGTACTGGTATAATGGAGGTTCTCTCTAGTCGCCGACGGGTGACGAAATCATGAATTTGTTGGTAAAGTGGTGCCACCTCTGTAGAGTGTAAAACTTTCATGATAGCCGTGCTTCCGGTTACAAGCACCTGGCCAACTTCCATGATTAGAGGCAAAACATGGGATGTTTATTCGGTATGGTTACGGTATGGTCATTGGGATTGGTTTTGGGACTGTTTAGGGTCATGAAAATGAGTTTGGTTTCGATTATATGAATATGAGATGGTTATGAATATTTATGAGTATGAGATTAACTTGAGAAATATTATTGGCTAGATGAAGCATGATAATGGTGAAATATGATGAAAGAATGTTGCTGAATTACTTGGTTATGTTGGGATTAAACTCACCTAGAAATAGTTTCTGTTTTTAACGTGTTTGTGAAATAAAACTTGCTTGCTGCAATGAACCTTTTTATTGCCTACCTTGTTGTAAGCTACATGTCATACTTTTCCCGCACTTGCTGAGTACGACATGTACTCACCCTTGTATTCCCACATATACCTCAGCTACAGGAGAAGAGTACTTCGAGGAACATGTGGAGTACTAGGCGTGCGCACTACCGTCAACATGTCTGTGGAGTTGAAGTTGGAGCCTGCTGTAATAGCCATTTTCCGCTGTCGTTTAGAGTCTTCTGCTGCAAGAATAAGTTAGATATTCATGAGTGAGACATTGAGTCATTTTAATAAAGTACTTAAACACTATTTGTTCGTTGTTATATTCTAAATTCAGTTTGTGGAATACACGTGTATGTGTGATGAACATCCTGGGCACACATATGCATTCACTTGGTTCATTTTCGGAACCGGGTGTCACAGGACCACACCTTCCTACTCTGTTGTATGCAGCAACCTTTGAAAGGAAACCCAAATGCCAAACCTGTCCATCCGTAATGGGCAGAAGGTCCCCGCGCAGAGCGTGTATGTGCCCGCCGGCAGATTTACACCTTGCTACCCTCAAACCGTTCTTATAAAACGGGTGGGTAAGCCTAGGCACCCAGGTTAACCAATTGCATCGGTTTCATGGTTCCCATATAGCCAATATGCATCCAGTACTGTTGAAACTTGTCCAGCAGGGCCGCAAACGGCTCGGTCCTCAACCGACACCAGCAGGGCTATGCATGTTAGACCTCGTCTCACTGCATCCTATCCCCCTGCTGGGTCTCTATTTCATATTCTTAAGCCATTCTTTGATTAATTCTATCCCATGTGATAAAATCCTATCTCGCGAGTTGATTCTAACTAGTCGACTCCTCCCGAGATCCTAAGAACATTAGCATGGCATTTTCTACTTATCGAGCTGTAGACTACCTAATACTCCATAGGATTTGGAGGTCATGCAAGTGGAGTTTCAATCATCTTAACTCTAATGCAAACATCTCATCCTTGACATAAGTGATACAAATCAAAACATTGGAAAATTAATTAAATGCAAACCAGGGCTTGTATGGTTGCGAGTCAAAGGGAAAGTTACCTTCTGGAGGATGAGTGTCCAAGGCCTCTGGAGCTTCCTTGATCTCAGCCACTATATGAGATGCAACAAAAAATATGTATGAGTGGTAATTATTTATAAGAAGCAAGCTTCTAAGGATAGTTACTGCTACTAATCATTTATAATTAGCTTTGGGATTTGTCCAGTGGAGAGTAGAGATCATGAGGAGGATTGGAGCCAAAAATGAGAAAGGATCATGGAAGCTTGTTGGTTTTAACACTCCAACAAGTAATTTGCTTCTCTGAATTTTGATCCTAAACCTGTTGCTTTGACATAGCTAAAAGTGGATTATCTAATTAGAGGGGGTCTCCCTGGTTCTAGTAAAATTGGTTTCATAATTTTTTGAGCTGTCTACAGTGAGAAATGGATTTTTGAATTTGGTGGGAAATGCTGAAATGGTTTCTGTGTATTTTGGAATTTTCAATGAAGACTGAAAATTGGAACACAGTTTGTCCTATTAAATGGAGCCAAATGATGCTCAAAATTTTACAGGATATCACTAGATTTATGAAGGATCGTCTGGCCAAAATTGAGCAAATTCCATAACAGGGATCTCTTGAAATTAATTCCTAAATATTGAATTTTTAGGATTTTGGAAGAACATTCCAGGGATTTTTAGACCAATTTCCTTACATTTGTACAAAGTAATGGTTGAGAGGAATCCAATAAAATTTGTTTCAAAAATTTTGGACACTCTTACAGAAAGTTATGAAGGTTTGAATGGAATTCTGAAAAGAAAAAGGAAATGTTTAAAATTCTGACAGCGGGCCCCACCTGGGTTTCTTCTTCCTCGGGTCAGTGGCGTCATGCAGTGGCGCGTGCCGGCGAGGATTGCTCGAACGGTGTCCCCGGCCATCTCCGGGGCGTAAACTCGCCGCCCTAGGTTTTAGACATCGGGGAACTCGGCTATGGGGTCAGCTAGGGCTCTTGGTGGCCGGAACATAGCCCGTGACGGTGACAGCGGCGGCTACAACTCCGGCGTGCTCGCCCGGCTTCTACCAAGCCTTATTTTGAGCACGGTTACATATGAAAGCTCCGTGGTGACATGCTAAGCATGAATATGGATCAAGCTTCCCTTGAAAATGGCCGAAGATATGATCTCACCGTCGACTTAGGGCAAAAACCGGTGGCGACCCGAAAAACTGAAAGAACAACACCAATACTCGATGGTTTTCTCTTCTTGCTGATCCTGGATGGCCGTAGGAGGGTCTAGGACCCATGGTTCAATCAGAACTAGCCAGCACGGAGCGAGTAGCAAGAATTTGCAAGAATTGATCACAGGGTTCCTATGAACTAGCCCTCGGTAAAACGAAAAATTATCTGTCGATGGTGCACGATATGGTATGCGGTTTCCACCGGAGTGTCGAGTAGATGATGGTGTGGCTTTTTGCTGTAGAACTTTACCCGACTTACGACCTGTAGCGCGGGGGTGACGAGGAACCGAGAGGCGCTCGAGCGGTGGCAAAATGATCGGAGCTCAGCGAGAGAGGTTCGAGCAGTGAGTGGAATGGTTCTGCACGTGACCAAGGGATGTGGTGATCAAGTCTTCATGCGGTCTGATCGCCAGAGCAGGAGGTGGAGCGGTGAAGATCATCGGGAGGGGGTCACCGGAGAGCTGGCGCTGCCTCGGCAGAAGGGAGAAACAGAGGCGGTTCGCTTCACTGTGGGGCTGACAGATGTGTCCCACTCCTTCCGTTTTTCTTCAATTTTACACTGATCTTTTTACCTCGGCTACTCACAATTAAAAGCTATACACCATGTCATGGATTCAAATTTGGAATTTAAATGGATTCAGTTTTGGTGTGAAATTTGAACTGCATTTGGGGTATTTGAATTTGAATTAGGAATTGAATTCGTCCCCTTTCATTGATTCGAAACCATAGCAACCCAAGGCCAAATTGCATGAATTTTGGCCGGTGTTTTATTTTAACCGTGGTGAACACAATTGTGAAATCCAATTTGCAATTTGATGAAGTTTTAATTTGAAACTAAAGTTTGAATTCAAATTTGAATTGCTTCATTACTTAATTCCAAACAAATAGTAAACCCTCTTAAAATGAACTGAAATTTGGCAAGGTTACTATTTGATTTATGGGTAACCAAATTGTGGATTTATCTGTCCATATTTGGAAGTTTTTGCAAGTATAAGTCAGCACTTTGAACTCACACCTCTGTATTCCAAAGTTTTAATTTCCCCTCATTTTCCCAAGTGTGATATGGCTGATTCACTTGCTAGAATTTTGGGGATTTCACAATGTCGACCCTGATGGCTCGCCACTTCTGCTCATTGAAGCGGCATAGTCTCTACTTGACGGACTGGTAGCCCAGCTTGATGTTGAGGGTGTGTTTGGTGATCTCTCTAGGGATGCCCGACATGTTGGAGGGCTGATAGACGTTGACGTCCGGTTGGACTGCAGGAAATCGGTGAGCGTGACTTCCTGCTCCCGATCTAGGGCGGTGCCAACCCGTACATCTTGGATGGCTCTTCGGGGTCGATTTGGACCATCTTCGTGTGTTCTGTGGGTCAGAAGGTGCCGAACGTGGTGATGCGATCGGGTACGCATTCCGCTGTGTGCTTTCGGAGCTCGCTGAGTTCTGCTGCTGCTATCGATGCCGATGCCATCTCGCATGTGTCCTGTTCACATGGGAGGGCATGTCGTACACTCGATCGTACGGTGATGACTCCCTTGGGTTCGGGCATCTTCATCTTGAGGTAGGTGTAGCTCGGGACGGCCATGAACTTCACATAACATGGTCGCCCTAGGATGGCGTGAAAAGTGCCATCACACTCGGGGACCTCAAATGTGAGGGTCTCTGTGCGAAAGTTTGTTTCGTCCTTGAAGGTGACTGGGAGGTCGATTTCTCCAAGTGGCAGCACCTGCTTGCCCGGAATGACGCCATAGAAGGGTGCTCGAGCTGCGCGGAGCTGAGAGCATGATATCCCCATAGCATCGAGGGTCTTGGCGTATAGGTTGTTGAGACCACTCCCGCCATCCATCATCACCTAGGTCAGGCGCTTGGGGCCAACTATCGGGTCTACAATTAGGGGCAGGCGCCCAGCTTGCAGGAGATGGGCAGGGTGGTCAGACCGATCGAACACGATCCTCGATCCAAACCACCGGAGTGGGGTTGAGGTAATTGTTACGGCGATGTCGACTTCCTGGACGTCATGGGAAGGTGACGTAGCAGGCTTGATCGTCCCCACGTAGGAGGGCGAGCAGCTGTCGGCAGTGCTCCCACCGGAGCCGTGGGTCGGCCTGCCAGTCGGGGGCGAGACTACCGGTTGCGAACTGGGTATCTGGAGGATGCTCGCAACGCGGGTGAAGGAGTACAAGCTCCCTGGTCGTGCGGTCTGGCCCTTGAAACGAGTTGTTGGTGTTTCGGATTTCCTGCTAGTAATCGAATGTACCGCGCGTTCTACCTCGAGGTGGCCTAGCTAATAACACAAGAGGGATTATCCTGGTTCAGGAAAGAATGTCCTACGTCCAGCCAGGTTGTCTCGCTTGTTCTTACTCATGAATGGGGGGTTATTCTTACAAGTGCGAGAGCCCTCCTTCTTGAACCGGCAGGCATCTGTTATTTATACTCTCTTTCCCTCTCCCGCTCCGTATCGTGGTTGGGAGGCAACTTGTGGGTGTAGGAATGGCTTGTCCCGTCATACTTCGACAGGGTACTCGATGGAGTCGCCGTATCCATAGCCTGCTTCTGCACCTGCTCCCTTCTCATCGTCAGGGGGTAGTCCATACCGAGGCGCACTCGCGCCTCGCATTCCACTCCCCTTCGGTCTCGTCGGAGGTGACGGGCATTCAATACCAAAGCCAGGGGGTACTCGATTACCCTTCCACTCGGGCGAGGCAGCACCTCCTCCACATTGAAGTCCACCTGCTTTGCCCCTACCTAAGGTTGGGCTCGGGTCCTCCCTTCGAGGCTTGGACTCCCTTCGGGACTGTCTTGAACGCGGGTCTTGCATCCGGCCCAGGGGTCAGCCCCGGGCTCCTCGTGCCGCCTTCTCCCGAGCTCGGGCTCGGGCCTGCACCGTCGTTCTTCGTGGGATGCCCTCATTCTTTCTCCCTGGAGGTCTGAATACAAAAACCTATCAGTAGCCCCCGAGCCCCTGACATACCTCGGTGATCGGACAGGGGGTAAACCTTAATTGGCCTCGCTCCAGCACAATCAAAACAACAAAGAAAAATAGTCATTAGTACTTGGCTTATTTAGATAGCCGTGACGTGTGAACTTCCAGTGGCCGGTCATGACTGTTGGTCGTCCACACTGTGGTCCTGCTGCGAGCCCCCGGGTCCCTCTATCGAGAGGCCGGGTTGTCGTTCATGTTGAGTTCTCCTTGCCCCCCATCTGTGAACCGTTCATGGTTCGGAGGGGTCAGGTTGATCGGGGGCTTGCCTTGGTGGCTGAGCAACTGAGCCCAGTCAGATTCCTAATGGGTGGAGCCAAGTGAAACCCATTTGTCATGTTCATTTTGGACGGCCGGAACCATTGTAACACGACCCCACGGTCTTGTCGAGCCAGGATCATGCTGAGGGGTGCTGCGTTGCACAGCACCAGATAACACACATCAAAGGTACAAAGCGGAAGCGGAATTTTATTACATAAACAGGTTTATGAACATGTTTACATCAAAATAAGTTTAGTCTACACTCGCGGGAGTAGACTACGCATCAAGTCCACGTTCAGCCCTCGAACGTGTCCTTGCTAGCACACACGCACACTAACTCTGCGGCGTGCACGACTCCCACTCGACGGGGTTCCCTCCTGGGGTTCCGTCTCCTCTTCGGGAGTCCCTTCCTCATAGAACCCCGCAAAAGCTTCAAACACAAGCAGTGAGCACGATGGCTCAGCAAGTCTGAGCCATCTCACCTAAACATGGAACTTCTACATGAGGGGTAATAGGTACATGAGGTAAAATCATTTGCAAAGGACTCGCCTAATTAGTGGAACCTTACTTTCAGGTTTTAGCAGCAGGTTGTGGAGAACCTTACGCTAAGTTACATGAGAGAGCCGCAATCAAACAAGAAACGCATTTCTCTCATGTACTTTGCCCAAAGTTGAAATGAACTTTAGTTAGCTCTAAACTATAGCAAGTCATTAGCAATTAAGTCCATCTTTCAATCAGCAGCATTTTAACATGTAACTAGCCTGTTCTTTCTACGTCACGGTACAGTGAACAAGTGGTACTCACTGACCGCGAGGGACGGCGATTATAATCGATTTACACCTGCAGGGTTACCCGAACAACCCGTCATGTACGCACGTACTCGATGTCGCCTACAACAACCATCACGGACGCCGTACGCAACTACCTTTCACCCGTCAGCCAAATATTGAACCGGTCCCATCGTCCCGAGCAAGAGGTCTCTGCACGCGCATCTCCGTGCCGCCAGCCGACTTACACCTCAAGCTCTCAACCTACCCTCTGAACGACGGGCAATGCCTCAATACCCAGCTACCCGAGTTACATCAGTTTCCCGGTTCCCATATAGCCGGTAGGTCTTCGGTACTGTTCTAGCTTGTTCAACAGGCCCGCACATGGCTCGGTCCTCAACCGACACAAGCGGAGCTACAGCACACAGGCCCCAAAGTCCTGCTGCCCTTACCCTCCGCTTGGTCTCATTTTCTTGCCATGTGTTTCATGTGCTATTACTACCCGAGTCGAGTGGCTCTAGCCTATGCTCGCGAGTAGTTCCAACTACTCTACTTGTAATGCAGTAGCTAACAGGGTTGGCAATCCTAAACCCAACCCATGGTTCTCTTGGCTATGCAGTGGGGCTTCCAAACAAGACCCTAATGCAAAGAATAAAGTAAACAGGAATGTGCTCAAAACAATAAAAATTTGTAAAAAGGTTAATGCAAACCGGAGCTTGCCTTGCTGCTCTTGGTCGTAGGCTAGCTTCTCCTCCGGAGTTACGAAGTCTAGGACCTCGGGTTCCTCCTCGACTATAGCGACTACATGATAGAAGCAACATATGTATTAATTTAAATGTAGTTGTATTTACTTTTAATCTTGTGAAGTCTATAACTCTTGCTAGACAAGCCTAATGACTGTGAAACTTTTACTGTGACTTGTTTACAATCTAAATAGAAACTTGGTCAAGTTTTAGTTGCAGTCAAGCTCATTTGAGCCCTCCACAATTAATTATGTACTTGACCTTAATTGAAGGCTTTTAGGGTGTTCTAAGGATTTTCATGAAACAAACTATGACTTTCTGAAAACTAGATTTTCAGAGGGTTCTAATGGAGTTGGTCTCACTTAATTTGAAGGTTCCTAGCTAAAGATATGAGCCAAACAATTTCAGAGAAAATTCTGAAAATGTTTCTGAACATTTTCTATTTTCTCTGGAACAGTTTCACTAATCACACCATTAGGTGGATTAAATGAGCTCCAATGGGTCTCAAATTTTTATGGTATTTCAGAGATATTTTGGTGAACATCCCAGCAAAATTTCAGGATTTTCCTCCAAAGGATTCTCCAGTTAAAATTCCAAACAATTTAAATTTTGAGGAATTAATTCTGGAGAAATAAGGAATTTCATGAAGTGAAACTTGATTTGCTGGAAAGTACTCAGAGAGCTGAATCCAGCAAAATTTGGTTCACTCGATTTGGAGCTTTCTAGCCAAAGTTATGAGGATTGAAGTTTGAAGGAAATCTGAAAATCGGGGAAAAGTTTAAACTTGCGCGTGGGCCCAGGGGACACGCGTCGCACGTCGAGGCGACAGCACACCGCGGCCCACAAGGATTTTGCGTGCCAGCACACCCGATCCCAGCCGCAGCCCGATCCCGATTCAAAATATCGGCCGCTGACAGCTGGGGTCCACCCCTTTCTTCAACCTCGCGACGCCCGCGCTCCACCGCCGAGGGACCTCGCCGGAGAGCTTGCCGCTGGCTTCTGTACAGCTCCAAACATCACGATTTTGGCCGCCCCTGCCTACTTTCACTTGGGGAACAGGATTCCGGGGTCAGCTGCTCATGACAATGGCTGGGGCACGGTTGGCGACGAGCCGCCACCTCGGAAAAACTTCGGCCATGTCGGCTGACTTCCCTAGCACCTCAACTACTCGAGGAACCGGTCGGGAAGCATCAGTGGACCTCAGTGAAGGTCGACATGAGCTCGAGGCAGCTCGGGGAAGGCCCGAAGTAGGTCCTCACCATGCGCCCGATGCCTCCCGTTTACTCCGCCATTGGTAAACCTCGAATTATGCCGGGTACAGAGGTTCTCCGGCCAAGGGTTGTGAAGGCAACTTGTGCGTTACCGTGTCTAGTTTGTGTGAGAGAGGATTGAGGCCCTCTAATCCTTTCTAGAGCACGAATTCGACAGAATCGCACGTGAGGGTCGTCCTGCACACAGAAAGGGGGAAATTGGAAATTCACCGCCGGTGAGCAACCACTCGAGCTGTGGCTCGGGGGTGAGCAGCACCGGTGACCAGCGCGTCCAAGGGTGCCTTGGTTCGGGCGTGACAACGCCCTGGCTGGGCTGTCCACGGAAGCCCGAGGTGCGGCGGTTCTAAGTCACCGAATTGATCTTTCGGCACAGCCGATATCAATCGGTTTCTACTGAATTCTAGCAGCGGGGAAGACGGAGGAAGGTCTCTAGTACCTCGCTGGGGCTCTGGAGGGGACGGAGGAAGCTGTGATCGGCACTCTCCGATCGATTCCGAGCTGCGGAAAACTTCGGCCGGCGCTGAGTTCTTGCGGGGCAAAAACGGCGATGCCTCGGCCGAGGAGGGGGGCAGGCGCCTTAAGAAGGCTCTGCACCGCCTCACGCCCGCGCGTGGGCAAGCAGCTGCTGGCGCGGCGGCTGCCCTCGGTGGCGATCGCAGCGGCGGCTCGGTTAACCGAGTGAGAGAATTTCAGTCGGTTTGAGTTGAAGTGGTGGCTGACATGTGGGTCCCACTTCCAGTTTTAACCTCTGAAATTTACTCCTAATCACTGTTGTAAACAGTGAGCCCCATAGTACCCCTGGTAATTCAAATTATACACCCATGAGCCATTTGAATTAATCAAAGTTCAAATGAGGTTTGGTTTGAATGAGTTTCAGCACAAGTTCAGTTTGAAATTCAAATAAAGTTTGAATTTCCCCCACTTAGCTCATGTCAAGATCAACTCCAAATGGAGTGAAAATTGGTGTGTGAGCTCACAAAAATGTGCTGAGTAAGAATATGCCTCCCACTTCTAAATTCATGGGATAAAACAGTTTGAATTTGAATATGGTTTCAAACTGCCCTCTTTCTAACTATACCCAAAATGACCTCAAAAAGGTTGTGAATTTGGGTGAAACTTGGCATGGACATCCTTAGCAATGTGTAGGAGTTTTCATATGTCCAGCCCACCTATATCACATGTGGGAAATACCACTTTTTGCAATGTGTGAGTTTGTTCTCTAATGAGCATGTTGATGGTGGTTACTTGCTCTTCATTTGAGTTCATCATCTTTCCTCAAATGAGGTGTGTGGTGTGGTGATGAACACTTCAAATATGTGTCAAAAACTGAGGCCCTTACATTCCTCCCCCCTTAAAAGAATCTCATCCCGAGATTATAAGGTGAAAATGAGAGAGAGGACGGTGGAAAAATTTACCGGATATGCGACGTGAAAAAGTCGGGGTAGATAGCGCGAAGAAATTATTCGCTCTCCCATGTCGCTTCGTCCATGGAGTGATTACTCCATAGAACCTTGTAGAACCACAATGTACGGTTGCGTGTGGTTCAGGCCTTTTCATCGATAATCTGCACCGGTTCCTCCCGATAGGTGAGATCCGGTTGCAGTTCTTCAATGTCTTCCAGCTGAACGGTAGTTGATAGCTTGAGACACTTCCTCAGCTGGGAAATGTGAAAGACGTCGTGCACACCGGAAAGTGCTTCTGGTAATTCCAGCTGGTATGCCACTGATCCACATCTCTCGGTAATCTGGAATGGACCGATGAATCGGGGTGCCAACTTTCCTCTCACCCCAAATCTGTTTACGCCCTTCATTGGAGACACCCGTATGTATACATGATCTCCAACTTCGAATTGTAATGGGCGCCTTCTCTGGTCCGCATATTGTTTCTGACGAGATTGAGCAGCTTTTAGGTTCGCTTGAATCAGTCGAACCTTTTCTTCCGCGTTGTTGACGAGGTCAATCCTGAAGGTAACCTTTTCGCCAGACTCACACCAGTTCAATGGTGTGCGACACTTCCTACCGTATAGCGCCTCGTAAGGTGCCATCTTGATGCTGGCTTGGTACCCATTATTGTACGAGAACTCGGCTAACGGCAAGTGATCATCCCAATTCTTGCCGTGGTTGATAGCGCAAGCTCGTAGCGTGTCTTCTAGGATCTGATTTACCCGCTCGGTTTGTCCATCCGTCTGCGGGTGGTATGCTGAACTACGGATCAGCTTCGTCCCCAAGGCAGCGTGCAGCTTCTCCCAAAAACGGGACACAAATAAAGTGCCCCGATCCAATATGATGGTACGGGGTACGCCGTACAAGCATAGGATCCGTGAGATGTACAGTTCAGCGTACTTCTTGGCGTTGTAGTTGGTGTTGACCGGGATGAAATGGGCAACTTTGGTGAGCCGATCGACAATCACCCACACAGAATCATGTTTCTGCAAGGTGGTGGGTAAACCGACGATGAAGTCCATGCTCACGTCCTCCCATTTCCAGGCAGGAATGCCCAGTGGTTGCAGCAGTCCCGGTTTCCGCATATGATCTGCCTTCACCCTTCGACATGTATCACACTCGGACACGTATTTTGCAACCCCGCGCTTCATCCGTGTCCACCAAAACTTTCTTCTGAGTTCTTGATACATCTTGTTACTGCCGGGGTGAATAGAGAACTTTGATAAGTGAGCCTCATCAAAGATCTTCTTCAGTAGTTCCGGGTTTCGGGGTACGACAATCCGGTCCTTGAACCATAGGACGCCGTCTCCGTCCTTCCGGAAACACTTCAGCTCCCCACTGTCTACACGTCTCCGCAAATGTGACATGCCCTTGTCATTCTTCTGGGCTGCCTCTATCTCTTCACGGATGGTGGGGATCAAAGCTAGGTTGTAGAGAGCTCCATGTGGAATCACATGTAGTGGTGGTTCGCTCTCTTCCAACGGTGTGATGGTCAGATTGTTGACGTGTGACTTGCGGCTCAAGGCATCTGCCACTACAGTTGCCTTGCCCGGATGATAATGGATCTCTATTTCATAATCCTTTATCAATTCTAACCATCTTCGTTGCCTCATGTTCAGCTCCTTCTGAGTGAATATGTACTTGAGGCTTTTTTGGTCGGTATATAAATATACGAGGTTACCGAGTAGGTAGTGCCTCCACATCTTCAGTGCAAGTACCACGGCAGCGAGCTCCAAATCGTGAGTTGGATAATTCTGCTCATGGTTTCTAAGCTGCCGTGATCCATACGCGACCACTCTTCGGTCTTGCATCAGCACACATCCGAGCCCAATGCCGGATGCATCGCAGTACACATCGAACGGTTTTGTTGTGTCTGGCTGCGCCAAAACCGGTGCTGATGTCAGGTGCTTGACTAAAGCCTTGAATGCTGCTTCACATGCTGGACTCCAAACATATTTGGTAGCCTTCTTCAGCAGCTCCGTCATAGGCTTGGCAATCTTCGAGAAGTTCGGAATGAACCTCCGATAATATCCCGCGAGTCCGAAGAAACTCCGTACCTGGTGAACAGTTCTCGGGGATTTCCAATTCAGCACTTGAGTGATCTTGCTCGGGTCTACAGCGATACCCTCCGCTGAGATGATATGCCCGAGGAAAGGCACTTGCGATATCCAAAACTCGCATTTGCTGAATTTTGCGTATAACTTGTGATCCCGCAGCCGTTGCAAGACTATACGCAGATGCTTCTTGTGATCCTCCTCCGACTTGGAATATACCAGAATGTCGTCGATGAAGACCACGACAAACTTGTCCAGCTCCGGCATGAATACCGAGTTCATCAAGTACATGAAGTGAGCTGGAGCATTGGTGAGGCTGAAGGACATGACCAGGAACTCATAAAGTCCGTACCTCGTTGAGAAAGCTGTCTTCGGAATGTCCTCAACCCTTATCTTAATCTGATGGTACCCGGATCTTAAGTCCATTTTGGAAAAGATCTTTGCTTCGACCAACTGATAAAACAACATGTCAATCCGTGGCAACGGGTAGTTGTTCTTGATGGTCACGGCATTTAATGGACGATAGTCCACGCAAAGCCGCAACGTCTCATCCTTCTTCTTGACAAATAATGCCGAACAGCCCCATGGCGAGGAGCTCGGCCTAATAAAACCCTTCTCCAGAAGGTCCTTGAGCTGAGTCTTCAGTTCAGCCAACTCCTTGGGCGCCATCTTGTACGGCCTTCGGGATATTGTCATGGTTCCCGGTGCCAGTTCAATCTTGAACTCCACCTCTCTATCGGGTGGCATTCCCTGTAAATCATCCGGGAATACATCAGGGAACTCTCGGAATACTGGAATATCTTCCAATCTGATAGTTGTGGCTTGATAGACGCTTGGAAGCTTTATTTCTGGACTGTCCAGAAATAATGAGTGAGACCCGTGCACTTCTGAGTTTAAGTGCACGACTCGAAGGACGGTGTCTAGAACAGTGCCGTGGCGGTTTAACCACGACATCCCTAGGATGACATCGACCTTCTGTCCCTCTAATATAATGAGAGACGTGGGGTACACTCTTCCCGCTAAGCATAATGGTGCTTTGGAAACCATTACGCTTGCTGAAATCTTCCCACCCGGTGAACAAATTAAATATGGACTATCGGTGTGTAGTATTGGCAAGCTGTGTTTAGCAATGAAAGCTTGGCTAATAAAATTATGCGTGGCGCCTGAATCAAACAGTACTATAGCGGGATGCCGGTGGAGTTGGAACATACCCGCAAGGATTGGCTCGCCCTCCGGCACGTCCTCAATGGCAAGCTGGTGGACGGTGCCGGGCCTAGGGTTTGCCCGCCGTGCATTTGTAGGGTTCCGGGGTTGATTCCTCCCCGGAAACTGCGGTGCCACTCCGCCGCCTTGCCTCTCCGGGCAACTGCTCGCGAAGTGCCCTGGACGACCACACTTGTAACATGTGGCCGCTGCTGGTGTAGTGCTCGGGGGATGAAAGCCCGGCATGCGTTGCTGAGGTGCAAACGCACGCGGCATCGCCCGCTGCTGCTGTTGTTGTTGCGGTGGTACTGACAGTGCCGGCCTGAATGCCGGTGAAGAGTACGGTCGACTGTGGAACGGCATCGACCGCTGTGGTGGCTGCCAGCGTGGACCTGATGGTGGGCGATTCACCATCCGAAACTTCTGAGAAGGACCGCTTCCTTCTCCGCTGCTTTGTGGTGCGCTTCGCTTTTGCTCTGCTGCCGCCAACTCCTTGCCGGAGTCCTCCTGAACAATCGCAGCATCGATGATGTCGTTGAGGCTGCCGCGATTGAACATCGCCAACTTGTCCTTCAGGAGCGGGTTAAGCCTCTGGTAAAAGTGGTCCCGCCGCTTCACGTCCGTATCTGCATGATACGACGCGTAGAGCGCGAGATCGTTGAACGCTCTGGAGTATTCTAAAGCGCTTCTGCTCCCTTGTTGCAGGTGTAAGAACTCCTGCGTCTCTCTTTTCATCAGACCGGGCGGTATATGATAGGCCCTGAAGGCCGTCCGGAACTCCGTCCAGGTCATCACTCGGTCGGTGGGCTGTGAAGCACAGAAGTTGGCCCACCACGTGCTCGCGGATCCTTGGAGCTGCTGGACCGCGAACTGAGTCTTGCGCTGCTCGCTGATCTGGAGCAGCCCGAACGTCATCTCTATGGCACAGAGCCAGTTGTCCGCGTCAAGTGGTTCATCCGCCCTTGAGAATACAGGGGGATGAGTCGCCAGGAAGTCGGATTAGGAGCTTTGTTGACGCTCCTCCCGGTATTGACGTCTGTCTGGGCGAGACGTATTGGCGATGAGAGTCTGCAGCAACTCTGTGTGCTTCTGATGCGAGCCCGCCTTTGCCCCGACGATGTCGGCCAATGTAACTGTCGGTAGTGGTGGTGGCGGTGTTTGCTGTTGTTGTTGCTGCTGTTGCTGTTGTTGTCCCGAGGAGTCCTCGGGAGGCTGTTGGGAGGTCTCTCCCCCTTGACTGGTACCCCCAACGTCAGGGTTGGCACGAGTACGCGTCATTCTGAAATTCAAAACAGCAGCAATTAGCACATGTCGTACTGAAAATTCCATAAGCAACAGTAGGTACTGAAGTGACACATGATTAATTTGCACAACGTTCACATATATTGATAAAGCATAAACTTTATACAAAATACATTATTCTCGGGTCTCCGAGAAGTCGTGCTCATGTCGTCACAACCTATACATACGCTACTGTCTACACGACATGTCACAGATTACAAAAGTTGGGTTACACTACCCTGGCTGCCCTACATGGCAACTATAACCCCCTACTCGTAGTAGAACTCGACCTCCTGCGGGTCGTCCTCCTCTGGTACCTCTGCTGGTGGCTCTGGATCTACCACCTCTTCTCCCATCCCGGGTTCTCCCATTGCTGGAAGACCCAAGACCACCGGTATACCTAATACTGGAGGTACGAGGTCCTGTAAAGCATGCACCTCGTCCATAGCCTGGTTGTAATCTTCTTCCCAGCCTTGCCCTTCCTCAATAGCGTCGTCCCGCTCTTGAGTAAGTTCCTCGTTCTGCTGGGTCAGAGTTTGTACTAGTTCTTGTAATGCCGCTATGTCGACACGGCTTTTCCTCTTCGCCTTCTTCAGACGATGCAACTGATTGTGTTGTTCATTCAGTCGGTTGATCGTCGGAAGGAGCACATTGCGGAGTGCGCTGTGAGCACTCTCGAAATGGTCTCCACGGCTTGTGCTCTCCTTGAGCTTGGTGGCGAGATGCTCCATATGAACAGCTTGGCTGTCCATCACAGCGTTTCCCGCCCTCATCTGGAGGCTGAGATTTGCCTCCGCGGGGTAGTACCTTGGACAACTCGGATCTGTTGCCTCCCGGTACCTCTCTTCCCACACATGCTGAGCCCGTCCCTCCACCGGAACAAGCGCGTATGGAGTGCCCTCCATAGCCTGCACGTGTAGTTGGCAGAAACGTGACATAGTGTCATGGGCTGCCACTTGTCACATCCCTTCCGGTTGTCTCCTTCTCACCATGACGGTGAACGGCACCCAACCGGGTGGCGTAGGTCCTGCGGGAACCTCGACATGGATCATCCACGCCTTGTTCCCCTCTTCGCCTTCTTCCTTGGCGAAGTACTGCGGCATCTGGTCGTACCCAAAATATTGGAGCAATGCCACAATGCTTCTGGGTAGCCGCTACGGTGAGAACAGTGGGAAACCACCCACCCGTTCTCCAATTGCTTATCCGCTATCATCTATAAAAATATATTTGAGAAATGTCAAATATTTATTTAAACAGTAAACCCTTGAGTTATAACATAAGACATGTCATTGAACCCATAACATTTGGAAACATAGTTCAAATTTTAAACAAATTTGACTGCTGATCTGCTGTTCCCATGACAGCCCTGACCATTTTATATTTCAACCTGATTTAGGCCATGTTAAGTGCAAATCCAATTTTGGAGCTCAACATTAAAGTCAAAGCTAACTTCAATAGCTTTCCAGAAAGTATTTGCTTGTCCTAAGATCTGTCCTGGTTCAAAAGTTATGAGATGTCAAAGTTAGAAGAATTTCTGGAAACAATTGGACAGCACATACCTGCTTTAGGTACTGATTTAATCCAAGAATTACAGTTAATTCTGTTCCAAATCTGACAAAACTTTCTGTTACAAAGTTGTAACCCATCTCATAAGCTTTCCAGAACTACCTAATTTTCTATTTTTGGATTTTTATGCAGGAAGTCATGCTTAATTTACAGAGAGTCTACAGAGAGTCTTTACTCTGTCCTGTTTTCTGGACAGTTTCAACTCTACTGCATTTTTGGAGTGGTTAAGGGATGAAACACC
Organism: Neostapfia colusana; assembly: GCA_030760725.1. Taxonomy (NCBI): domain Eukaryota; kingdom Viridiplantae; phylum Streptophyta; class Magnoliopsida; order Poales; family Poaceae; genus Neostapfia; species Neostapfia colusana. Next base: position 27,546,489 of record JASWHV010000005.1, on the reverse strand, counting down.
TCTGGAGCTCAACATAAAAGTTGTAAAGCTCTTCCAAAGCTTTCCAGAAATGTATCATACGGCCCCAACCTCGAAAGAACTCAACCTCTAACCTCTGATTAACTTCAGCCTTGATTCAGCTGAAAACAGAGTGCTCTGTCCTTAACAACCTATAAGTTGAAAACTTGTTAACTTTGAATATCCTGTTCAAGGGAAGGAGTTACATCAAGTTTTACTACTTTGGATCAAAACCTTCAAGTTTTAAATGAATTTGTTCATTTAGTTGGGTGTGACGTCGATGCGTAACCAGATTATGTCGGAACTACGTCCTCACAAAGAATAACCTATACCGGACTTAGCCGGCTTCGTTATTTCAGTGGCACTAAACGTCACTCGCACACGGATGCTACACGTCTACCGTTTCATGGTCATGCTACCTGCAGAAACTCATACAATCATCAGACTCGGCGGCACACCGAGCCCGGAATCCATACAGTTCGTACAACCGGCCGTCATCACTCGCCCGGATGTTCTCAAGCCAACCATGCCTTGAGTTACGTGTTCACGTTTCAGACAACGTGACGGGGTCTCCCAAGTTGCCTCACGCACGCCAGGGATAGACGTTGCTCGAATACCCCAAACGACATGAAGAGTCGTAGAGGATATCAAAGCGAGTCGGGTTACCTGCCACCCGTGGGGCTCCACCCTTCAGCTTGTGCGCACTGGTGGACAGCGCTTACGTGTACCCCCCAAGACATGAACGTCCCGAGATACACGATTTTCCGACATAATCAAATAAGTTAATATGCCACTTACTATATACCAATAACATCCTTATACGGGCTACTAACTCGTTCCTCACTGGATTTTTGGAAAAAGATGACCTTTGTACTGTGTTAAACCTCAAGCGAGCTCTGATACCAACGCTGACACGACCCCACGGTCTTGTCGAGCCAGGATCACGCTGACACAGCACCGGATAACACACATCAAAGGTACAAAGCGGAAGTGGAATTTTATTACATAAACAGGTTTATGAACATGTTTACATCAAAATAAGTTTAGCCTACACTCGCGGGTGTAGACTACGCATCAAGTCCACATTCAGCCCTCGAACGTGTCCTTGCTAGCACACACGCACACTAACTCTGCGGCGTGCACGACTCCCACTCGATGGGGTTCCCCTCCTGGGGTTCCGTCTCCTCTTCGGGAGTCCCTTCCTCATAGAACCCTGCAAAATCTTCAAACACAAGCAGTGAGCACGAAGGCTCAGCAAGTCTGACCCGTCTCACCTAAACATGGAACTTCTACATGAGGGGTAATAGGTACATGAGGTAAAATCATTTGCAAAGGACTAGCCTAATTAGTGGAACCTTACTTTCAGGTTTTAGCAGCAGGTTGTGGAGAACCTTACGCTAAGGTACATGAGAGAGCCGCAATCAAACAAGAAAAGCATTTCTCTCATGTACTTTTCCCAAAGTTGAAATGAACTTTAGTTAGCTCTAAACTATAGCAAGTCATTAGCAATCAAGTCCATCTTTCAATCAGCAGCATTTTAACATGTAACTAGCCTGTTCTTTCTACGTCACGGTACAGTGAACAAGTGGTACTCACTGACCGCGAGGGACGGCGATTATAATTGATTTACACCTGCAGGGTTACCCGAACAACCCGTCACGTACGCCCGTACTCGATGTTGCCTACAACAACCATCACGGACGCCGTACGCAACTACCTTTCACCCGTCAGCCAAATATTGAACCGGTCCCATCGTCCCGAGCAAGAGGTCTCTGCACGCGCATCTCCGTGCCGCCAGCCGATTTACACCTCAAGCTCTCAACCTACCCTCTGAACGACGGGCAATGCCTCAATACCCAGCTACCCGAGTTACATCAGTTTCCCGGTTCCCATATAGCCGGTAGGTCTTCGGTACTGTTCTAGCTTGTTCAACAGGCCCGCACACGGTTCGGTCCTCAACCGACACAAGCGGAGCTACAGCACACAGGCCCCAATGTCCTGCTGCCCTTACCCTCCGCTTGGTCTCATTTTCTTGCCATGTGTTTCATGTGCTATTACTACCCGAGTCGAGTGGCTCTAGCCTATGCTCGCGAGTAGTTCCAACTACTCGACTTGTACCGAATCCTACTCTATCATAGCAATGCAGTAGCTAATGGGGTTGGCAATCCTAAACCCAACCCATGGTTCTCTTGGCTATGCAGTGGGGCTTCCAAACAAGACCCTAATGCAAAGAATAAAGTAAACAGGTATGTGCTCAAAACAATAAAAAATTGTAAAAAGGTTAATGCAAACCGGAGCTTGCCTTGCTGCTCTTGGTCGTAGGCTAGCTGCTCCTCCGGAGTTACGAAGTCTAGGACATCGGGTTCCTCCTCGACCTTATCGACTACATGATAGAAGCAACATATGTATTAATTTAAATGTAGTTGTATTTACTTTTAATCTTGTGAAGTCTATAACTCTTGCTAGACAAGCCTAATGACTGTGAAACTTTTACTGTGGCTTGGTTACAATCTAAATAGAAACTTGGTCAAGTTTTAGTTGCAGTCAAGCTCATTTGAGCCCTCCACAATTAATTATGTACTTGACCTTAATTGAAGGCTTTTAGGGTGTTCTAAGGATTTTCATGAAACAAACTATGACTTTCTGAAAACTAGATTTTCAGAGGGTTCTAATGGAGTTGGTCTCACTTAATTTGAAGGTTCCTAGCTAAAGATATGAGCCAAACAATTTCAGAGAAAATTCTGAAAATGTTTCTGAACATTTTCTATTTTCTCTGGAACAGTTTCACTAATCACACCATTAGGTGGATTAAATGAGCTCCAATGGGTCTGAAATTTTTATGGTAGTTCAGGGATATTTTGGTGAACATCCCAACATAATTTCAGGATTTTCCTCCAAAGGATTCTCCAGTTAAAATTCCAAACAGTTTAAATTTTGAGGAATTAATTCTGGAGAAATAAGGAATTTCATGAAGTGAAACTTGATTTTCTGGAAAGTACTCTGAGAGATGGATCCAGCAAAATTTGGTTCGCTCGACTTGGAGCTTTCTAGCCAAAGTTATGAGGATTTGAAGTTTGAAGGAAATCTGAAAATCGGGGAAAAGTTTAAACTTGCGCGTGGACCCAGGGGACACGCGTCGCACGTCGAGGCGACAGCATACCGCGGCCCACAAGGATTTTGCGTGCCAGCACACCTGATCCCAGCTGTAGCCCGATCCCGATTCAAAATATCGTCCGCTGACAGCTGGGGTCCACCCCTTTCTTCAACCTCGCGACGCCCGCGCTCCACCGCCGAGGGACCTCGCCGGAGAGCTTGCCGCCGGCTTCTGTACAGCTCCAAACTTCACGATTTTGGCCGCCCCTGCCTACTTTCACTTGGGGAACAGGATTCCAGGGTCAGCTGCTCATGACAATGGCCGGAGCATGGTAGGCGACGAGCCGCCACCTCGGAAAAACATCGGCCATGTCGGCTGACTTCCCTATCACCTCAACTACTCGAGGAACCGGTCGGGAAGCATCAGTGGACCTCAGGGAAGGTCGACATGAGCTTGAGGCAGCTCAGGGAAGGCCCGAAGTAGGTCCTCACCGTACGCCCGATGCCTCCCGTTTACTCCGCCATTGGTAAACCTCGAATTACGCCGGGTACAGAGGTTCTCCGGCCAAGGGTTGTGAAGGCAACTTGTGCGTTACTCTGTCTAGTTTGTGTGAGAGCGAATTGAGGCCCTCTAATCCTTTCTAGGTCACGAATTCGACAGAATCGCACCCAAGGGTCGTGCTGCACAAAGAAAGGGGAAAATTGGAAATTCGCCGCCGGTGAGCAACCACTCAAGCTGTGGCTCGGGGGTGAGCAGCACCGATCACCAGCGCATCCAAGGGTGCCTTGGTTCGGGTGTGACAACGCCCTGGCTGGGCTGTCCACGGAAGCCCGAGGTGCAGCGGTTCTAAGTCACCAAATTGATCTTTCGGCACAGCCGATATCAATCGGTTTCTACTGAATTCTAGCAGCGGGGAAGACGGAGGAAGGTCTCTAGTACCTCGCTGGGTCTCTGGAGGGGATGGAGGAAGCTGTGATCGGCGCTCTCCGATTGATTCCAAGTTGCGGAAAACTTCGGCCGGCGCTGAGTTCTTGCGGGGCAGAAACGGCGATGCCTCGGCCGAGGAGGGGGGCAGGCGCCTTAAGAAGGCTCTGCACCGCCTCACGCCCGCGCGTGGGCAAGCAGCTGCTGGCACGGCAGCTGCCCTCGGTGGCGATCGCAGCGGCGGCTCGGTTAACCGAGTGAGAGAATTTCAGTCGGTTTGAGTTGAAGTGGTGGCTGACATGTGGGTCCCAATTCCAGTTTTAACCTCTGAAATTTACTCCTAATCACTGTTGTAAACAGTGAGCCCCATAGTACCCCTGGTAATTCAAATTATACATCCATGAGCCATTTGAATTAATCAAAGTTTAAATGAGGTTTGGTTTGAAAGAATTTCAGCACAAGTTCAGTTTGAGATTCAAATAAAGTTTGAATTTCCCCCACTTAGCTCATGTCAAGATCAACTCCAAATGGAGTGAAAATTGGTGTGTGAGCTCACAAAAATGTGCTGAGTAAGAATATGCCTCCCACTTTTAAATTCATGGGATAAAAACAGTTTGAATTTGAATATGGTTTCAAACTGCCCTCTTTCTAACTATACCCAAAATGACCTCAAAAAGGTTGTGAATTTGGGTGAAACTTGGCATGGACATCCTTAGCAATGTGTAGGAGTTTTCATATGTCCAGCCCACCTATATCACATGTGGGAAATACCACTTTTTGCAATGTGTGAGTTTGTTCTCTAATGAGCATGTTGATGGTGGTTACTTGCTCTTCATTTGTGTTCATCATCTTTCCTCAAATGAGGTGTGTGGTGTGGTGATGAACACTTCAAATATGTGTCAAAAACTGAGGCCCTTACACATTGGCTCTGCTTCACACCGAGGGGCTTTCTGGTCGAAGCTTCATTGCTGGCGTTTCATTAATTCCCAGCTCTAGGCATGCGCGTGGTTCCCGAGCTCTTCGTTGGATCGGGCGGCTCGCTGCCGACCCTTCAGGGGTCTACCTCGGCGCTTGTGGTGCTGGGGCTCGGCTACAAGCTTAGAAGTGTCGGGGGGATTCATCCCACCCGAAATTGTCTTTTTCATGGACTGCCTCACGGTTCTTGCCCCTTACTCGGGATCGCCCCCAGTGGCTTCTGAGCCATCTGCTGGCCGGCCTTCTAACCTGGGACATTTGAGACCATTAATGCGGGCTGTAGACTTACCTTCCATCCGCCGTCGTGTCGCCTTTTGTGTCCTCCGATTTCACCGGGGTTTAGGAGGGGCTGCTCGACTCAAACCCCGTGCCGCGTTCATGGTTTCAGATCATAGTGACCAACAGTTACGGCCCGGTGGGCCCCTTGCGCCTTTTGGGCGGTTTTTCCATAGGGGAACCGAGGAGGCGCCGCTTGACTCGGTTCCCTTGCAATACATTTGGTTTTAATCCAGGGGTTAATTGATGTTATGATGGTGGTTCCCTTGAGGCTGTGGCGGTCATGAGGGGCCACCTGCTGCATGACAGTTTCCATCCTACAGACGCTGTCCTGCCTACCTTATTTTTTCTTGCCCCCTGGATGTTTTCTGCATTTGCCTGCTTTGCGTTTGCCAACCTTTCCTCTTCACCTTTCCGTATTGCGCAGCGCCCCGTCTTCTTCCTGCCGCCTTTGTCTCTACCACACCATGTTCCTTTTTCTCTTGGTGTCTCAGCCGTAGAGGAAAAGAGAAAGTTCTGCTTCCTCTTGCGCGGCACATTCTCCCGTCTTGCCTAGCAATGCCTTCATGGTCGAAGTTGTAGTTCCGGCAGGGCCATTGCTTCTCTCTGGGAGATGGGACTGCTGTCGGAACGTGATGCCCATGGCATCTGCGTCCCTGAGGAGGAACAATTTCCAATTCCACGGGCCAGCGAGGTCATGTCGCTTGGAGTGTTTAACCTGCGTGGGCTGGGTTTGCCAGTGCAGCATTTCTTTCATGGCTTGCTGCAGGAGTACGGGATGGAGCTCCATCATTTGATGCCGGACAGCGTCCTTCAAGTGCTGCTCTTCATCATTTCGTGCGAAGCGTACTTGGGGATGGCTCCTCACTTCGGATTGTGGAGATTCTTGTTTCTTGTGTGGCCATCGTCTGATCAAGCCCCGCTCTCATCAATGGGGGGCCTGTTATCGAGCCATCATCGTGGGAATCATACTTCGTCTACGTGCGCCTGCCTCCTCCCGATTAGATGGGAGCGCCAGTGGTTCTACATCAAGAATGACGCTCCCTCCCTTCCACCTTTCTCAGAAAGGTCTCCTCAGGAGCAAGATTCTTGGAAGTGAGAGACCCCGAGGAAGGAGATGGGGAGGCTCGACCCGATTCTTCAACAAGTCCGAGAGCTAAAGAGACCCCGAGGAAGAGGGATGAGACCAAAGCTTGCCGGATACAGTGCAAGAAGTGGAGGCGTGCGACGCATGCAGCCAGTGAGTCTACTCCTAAGTCATCAACGAAGGACAGCACCGGGTCGACAGAGAGTGGGGGTAGCCGGGCTGAGGTTCCGACCCCCGCCGCTCGAGCGGTGGCGAAGCGGGCGTCCGAGTCCGCTCATGATCAGGAGTGGAAGGATGGAGCGAACTTCGACCCCTCCGAGCGCCCATGCATGGAACCCGACAACAGCCTTTCAGGGGCCCGGGCTCCGGGTGCTCGGATCGTTGGGGGGCCCTTGCCCTTCAAGGTATCACGGTGGACGGACGGTGGAGCATTGGAGGAGGGTCGACCGTGTGTCGAGCCCAGACCGTTGGCTCCCGTCGAGCGTGGCTCTACATCCTTGGGTGCTCGCAGGACAAAAGTGGTGGCTCCAGCTTTTGCTCCGCTGCCCCCCCATTCGTCGTTCCCCGAACAGCGTGTCTTCGTCATGTGGGCCGTGCGCTGTTATTCGATGGTGGGAGAGGTACTTCCCTTCTCCTATTGCTGTATTATCTTTCTCCAGATTCAGCATTCTGATCCGCGCCTTTGCGCAGGAGGTCCGTCCGTGCAGGAGAGGCTCTCCCCGAGTGCCGCAGCCCCGCGTGAGGACCCGGTGAAGGGGCCCGCTGTGCCTGGGCTCCCTGTGCTCTGAAGTTGTCGGCATCCAGTCGGGTCTCTTGACGGAGTGCGGCTGTCTGGACGCCGTGCTTGGGCAACTGCGGAAGGTGCCTCCGAGCGGTTCGGTGAGCCTTCTCCTTCATTCCTTGCTGTTGTGGATTATTGGGTCCTGACAAGAGGTCTCTCCTTCGTTGTTCGTAACTCTTTTGCCGAGCTTCTGAGGACTCCCGGCATCGTCACGAGAGCGAGGATCGTCGCCACCGTGTGGAGGCCGAGCTGGCGGAGGTGCAGGCAGAGCTCGAGAGGGCCCGGGCTTTTGCGAAGGGAACGGCTCAGGAGACTAAGGCCGTGATCAAGGGGGTGCCGTCGTCTTTCGCGGAGCTCGCCCTCCTTCACGCGGTCGCCAAGACCATTCAAGGGGGCATGGCTCAGGCCGCGGAGGAGATATCGGCCTACCTCTGGGAGATCCTGGAAGCCCCCCTGGTTGTCGTGGAGAGGACAAGGGACCAAATCGCGGGTTTGTCCCTTCTTCTCCTTCTTCTTTCGACCTTCCGCGTCCGTGTCGGCTTGACATCTTGGTGGTACGTCTTGTTGCAGAAACGCAGGGGCGCGTTAACGTCGCTGAGGATTTGTCTGAAGCTCAGAGGGAGGATGTCGAGAGTCTTCATGCTTGTCTCTCTACTTAGGAGTGAGCATTGGAGAAGGCTCGGCACCTGGTGGCGGCGACTTGCGACCGGATTCTGGGTCCGATGTTGTCCACCACCTCGGCGAAGTCACGTCCCCCAGAGTCGTGTCTCCGGCAAGTCACCCAGCGCATTTCAGAGCTTCAGTCAGAGCTTGCCAGCCTATGGGGCGCCGGGCGGTCAATCTGTGACTTAGTGCTTGGTGACTGGTCTGGAGTCGGGCTATCCGTTCGGCTGGCCAAGGCGCTCGGTACGGTGGATGGTCGACGATGGGATGTCGGGGGAGCCGGGGTCTTCTGCGGGGCCCGAGTGGCATTAGGGGTCATGCTGTCTCACTACCCTGCCCTTGATATTCATCTTCTTTGCAGCTTTCGTGAGCCATTGGCGGGTCCTGAAGGAGCTAGGGCTGAGGTTACCCGGTTGCAATCTCCTTAACCGAGCTCGTCCCGGAGGAGCAATCAAGGATGAGGAGGACAAGAAGTGAAGAATGGATGATCCCTCTGCGTAGTTAGGGCTCCTCCTTGGGTTTTTGTTTCACTTTTGTAATTTGTGGGGGATACTGGCTCACCCTTTGTGAAATGAAGAGAAACTTTTGGTATTTTAGCTGTGTTTGGATCTCTGGTGGATGGGTATCCCCCAATGTAAAAGTCCCAAAAATGTGAATGCAAAGAAACGGATGTTTGAGCATCGTTGTGTTTCTGATAAATGAATAATGGGACTTAAAAAAACTTTCTTACACGGGATGGTGTACATGGGGTTCAACAACATGGGTTCAACGATTCATTTGAATGTCATAGGACCAATGTGGAGTTAAACCCATGTGTAAATCATACATCTGCATGTGACCGAATAAAAAGCAGATCTTTAGACTCAATGATCACCTCAATTGCTGTCGAACTTTTGAATACACGTGAAACCTCATACAGTTGAATTTGAGGAAAGTCATGGTGGCAACCTTTTGATTTTAGGGTGGGCTTAAAAGGAGTTAATTGAGATCATTTGTGAATTTGTGCTTAATTCAAATTTGAAAGGCAAATTCAAACTGAACTTGTGAGGTTCAGATTAGGACCAAGAGTGATCAAGCATGGGCTATGAGCAAACCAAAATTTTCACTAAAATTCAAATGGGTCATCACAAAGGAGGCTTTCAAACTGTTGATGCAAATTTTATATGTGCAGCATCCAAATTTAAAATCTGATTCTACATTTGAGATCCTCAGCTCTAAATGTGTGGGAATGCAAATTTTGCAAAAACTTGGAGGTGCATGACTAAGTAATTCAAAGGGACCATCGAATAACATTTGAATTCAAATTGAATGTCCGTTTGGATGAAACCTTGTCGTATGTCGAAGTGACATCTGAATTTGAACTCTCCAAATGGAATTTGGATCACCTGCCAAAAATTTAGATCTTTTGGGAGGATAAGAAGAGGGGAGAAAGAAGTGGACCCCACCTGTCATTGAGCCAATTACACTTGCACCCTAAGTCTCCACTCTCTGTTCAGACTCGAAGCAACGGAACCCTTTCCCGGCGCCACCGCATGCACCACAGAGGCCACCTCCTGGTGCTTTGACGTGCTGGAGACCAGGTCGTGCCCCCATCAGCGTGCGAGGTGATCCTTTTGCTCATGAAACCGAGACACCATAGCCGGTTTTTCCTCGCACGGGAAAAGAACAGAAACGTAGTGCTGCCTTGGGCAGTTGATCGGGAACCGCCCAAACTCGTGCCCACAGAGCTCCCCGAGCTGCAAAACGGCATAGAGGGATCCTCTCCTACCTTCTCGACACACAAAGGGGCTAGTTCAAGCTTCCAGCACCGAGAACACAACTCCCTTGCGGCGACCGAAAGCTACGGCTACTCGGGGCGCACGTGGAGAGCCCGCGCAGGAGGTTTTAACACCTGAGAAAGGACTCCCAAAGAAGCGTCGGAGCTTCCCTCTGCTCCTCGCCAAACCTCAAGCCGAGCCATGGACCACCGAGTGCCAATTCGGAATTTTTCCTTCAGAGGGCGCAACTCGACCTCTCGGTATGAAACCGAGAAATTATCAATCAGTTCTTGTTTTTAGGCCACCAAATCATGCACACATGAACTAGATTGGCTAGCGGTCAATTTTCATACACAACCCTAGCTAGAAAACGATTGTGCGTGAGCTAATTCAAGTTTTCCCGAGCTCGAACGTCGCAGCACCTCTCGGGCGCACGGTGAAAGCATGGTAGCTGCCGGTTCTGCGCTTGTTTGCGTATTAGCTGAGCTTTCCTAGCATCCAAGGATGCTTTAGAGCTGATCACTGGAGCTTTTGGCGGGCTAGGGTAACCGGTCATCGGCACCGAAGCTTCACCGAAGCCGCCGCCCGCCGCCGACCTAGTTCCGGCCATCAACACCTAGCGCCGACCCCACAAAATGATTCCCCGTAGCTGAAAACCCCCAGGCAGTGAGCCACCGGCCGAGAGGCGGCCATAAACCTCACTCCAGCGAGGCGCCACCTCTGTCCGGTGAGGGAGAGGGCGCACGCGGGAAAGAGGGTGAGAGAAAGAAGAAGGGTGGGGCTGGCCCACCTGTCAGCAGGTGTATTTTAAATCCGGGATTGGCTGTGTCTCAGGATCCGGTGCGGCTACACAGCTGAAAACCCCGTAGCCCGTGTATCCTCGAATCCAATTGGCTGCAGTTTGAACCGTGGGCCCAGCTCGAGTTTTCAATAGAAAAACAATTCCAGATTTAGCTCCAACTTTAGAAATTCATATCTATGTGTAGGAAACTCCAAATTGAGTGATTCAAATTGTATTAGATTCAGAATTCAAAGATCTATTCAAAAATTAAACCCCAATTTTATGAAAGTCAATAATAAATTTTTTGTAATTCTTTTAAAATTTTGTGTAAAAGAATTATTGAGGGAGTTTGGTTCATTCAAAAATTCCCAAATTTTACCAGAATATTCTGTAGGATATTATTGACTTCCTTGCAAGTTTTCAGCTCATTTGTCGATGATTTGCGTAGGAATTTTCAAAGTACAAGCTACTGTACTAAAAAGTGTCCAGAAACTTTTCAGAAAAATTTCCACTTTGACAAATTCATTCTAGGCAATCCTTAGCTCCAAAAATCCTGGGAAATTCAGACATGCTCTATGATTCATACTTGAAATGGTAGTTCACTTGATTTGGCATGAAAGTGCAATTTACGTCACAATTAATTCCTTTTTGCATCACTGCTTAGGAAATTATTCTGGGGGAACTACTCAAGTAAAAGTACTGAATTTTGGATCAAAACACTTTCATGTGACCAGGAACTTGTAAAAGCCCAAGATTTTACTTGCTAGAGTGTTCTTCATACACCACAAACCAGCTCATTTTGTGGATAGCTCATGAACACTTGTGAAGAGCAAGTAATCACCACCAACAAGACAATTAGAGGAAAACTCACTAATTCAAAAGTAGGAGTTCAGGCTTGTAAACATGAGGGTCTGAGCTCAACATTAAGCCCTAAACATTCTTAGGAATGCTCATGCCAAGTTTCATGCAAGTTCAAACTCTTTTGAGGCACTTTTGGATAAATTTGCAAAAAGGGCCAATTTGAATGCAAATTCAAGTTGCAGCCACTTTCATCACTTGGATTCAAATGTTGACTTCATATTCAAACTCAGCACATTTTTATGAGTTACTCCACCAATTTTCATCCTCATTAAAGTTCATCTTGTCAGGAGCTATATTTGGATTAATTTGAAACTGAATTTTAAATTCAAATTCAAAGAGCCAAATACATTTCAAGTTCTGCACCAAAATTTAAGTCCATTTGAATTTTCAAAAATTAGAACCATGACTTTGTGTGGAAGTACAGCTTTTCATTGTGAGTAGTTGTGGGGGAAAATATCAGTGAAAAATGGAAAAGAATAGAGGGGAGAGGGCCCACTGGTCAGCTACACAGAAGCAAACCGGCTCTGCTCTTCGGACGAGCACCGAGAGCTCGCCAGCGCGCGGTTGAACCCCGCCCCAACGAAATCACAATTCCACCTCATGCTCCGGAGATCAGACTGTGTGAAGACGTCCTCCCCACGTCGTTCGGCCACACCCGGAACCATTTCACCGCTGCTGCCCTCACTCACGCGCGCGTGTCTTCTCTGTTTCTCACTGCCAGAGCGCCTCTCGGCTCCCCGTCGTCTCCGCGATACAGTCCACAACTCGGGAAATCACATACAGTAAAAACACGCGCCATCCTCTCCTCGATTTTCTGTTGAACGCCTTCCTCCATTTCGTTCAGTAGCGAGGGAGTATTTTTAGGTTTACCGATTACCCGTTCTTAAGACCGAGAGGGGACTCGACTCAAAATTCTTGGTGATCAGTCCATACCACCTCATTTTCCTTTATTCATAAGTCCTAGGCCTTCCAAAAAACCTCTAGGATCAACAACCGGCAAAAACCATCAACTATGGGTGCTGTTCTTCAAGTTTTTCCGATCGCCGCTGTTTTTAGCTCTATGTCAACGGTGAGATCCTAGCTTCGGCCGTTTCCCTGACAAACCGAGTTCATTTTTGTGCTCAGCATGTCACCACGGAACTGTAGGAAGAAACCGTTCCAAAAATAAGGTCCTGTATTGCTCGGGCGACATCACCGGAGTTGGAACCACCGCTGTCACTGTCGGAGGATAGTTTCTGGCCATCTCCAACCCTAGCCGACCCCCTCAGAATGTTCCTCGTGCGAACTTAGGCCCAGGCGGCAAGTTTGATCGAGCATCGAGCAGTAGAGCGACGGGCGGCGAGCCTCGCAGGAATGCGCCGCCGTGCGGAGCGCGGGTGTCGCGAGGAAGACGAGGGGGGGGGGGGGGGCGTGTCCCACCGGTCAGCCTCTGTTTTCCAGCAGGGATCAGTTTGCGTCTGTGATCCGGTGCGGCAGCGCGGGTGAAACCCCATGGGCTGCGGTGTGGCCGCGAGCTCAGTGGTCCGATTTTAAATAGTGGGGCCCACAACCAGAGTTTAAACATTTCCAACAATTTCAGATTTTAGTTCAACTTCAAATGCCCATAATTTCTGCCTGGAGGCTCCAAATTTAGTGAACCAAATTTTGTTGGATTCATCTCTCTGAGTACTATCCAGAAAAAGAAGTTTCAGTTCCTGAAACTTAATATTTTCTGAAATTTGGCTAGGACGTTCATTTGAAAATCGTTGAGCCACATGAAAAATTTCAGATCCATATATGTTCATTTATTCCCCCTAATGGTGTGATTAAGTGAATTGCCCTGATAAAATAGAAAAATATAGAGAAACATTTTCAGAATTTTCTCAAATCTTGATTAGGGCATAACCTGCTCTAGGATTCTTCAAATTACATGACACCAACTCCACTAGAACCATCTAAAATTCTAGTTTCCAGAAAGTAATGGTTTGATCCATGAAAATCCCTGGAAATCATTAGAAGCTCTAGTAATGACCATTTAGACTTTTATTTGTGCAGAGCTCAAATGAGCTTGATTTCAAATGAAATGTTGTCAAGTCTCGGGTTAGGTTCTTAACAAGCCACAGTAAAAGTTTCAGATCCAAATGGGATGTCTAGTTAGAGTTATAGTCTTTATACGCTAAATTCAACACATTTGCATTTAAATTTGACATATCGATTGAATTGATTTCGTATAGTCGCTGAACGCGAGGAGACCCTGGAGATACTGGACTTCATACCTCTGGAGGAGACACTAACCCTGACCAGCAGAAACAAGGCAAGCCCCGGTTTGCATTTAACAAGTTTATGAAGTTTTGCTTCATATTCATTTAGCTTGGAGTATGCATGTGCATTAGGTGTAGGATGATTGAAACCCCAAATGCATAACCAGGTTATTCCAAACAGAGTGAGAGTAGTGTCTAAGTCCTCGAGTAGATCATGCTTGTCTTAATGTTTATAGACTTCGGTACAAGTCGCGTAGTTGGAATCTACTCGCGAGTATAGGGTTCGCCACATATGGGATTGGTTCAAGAGGTGAGATCACTTTAGTAAGAAAATGAGACTAGGCAGGGGCTAGGACGCAGCAAGAGGAAGTCTTGTGTGCGTAGCCCTGTCCGTGTCGATTGAGGACCTATCCGTGTGCTGCCCCACTGGACAAGTTTGAATGTACCGAAGGCATATCGGATATATGGGGTCCGATAAACTGATGTAACCTATACCTCCGGGCGTCGAGGCATAACGCATCGATTTATAGGTGTAGGTTGAGAGCAGAAAGGTGGTAATCCGCTAATGGGCATAGAGAGATGCTCCGTGTAGGGAACCTCCTGTCCGTTTGGGTGTGACCGGTTCGACGTTTGGGCTGTTTGGTGAAAGGCTGTGCCGTACGACATCGAGTGAGCGTGCTGTGCAGCTCTACGGATGGGCGTATGTGACATGCTATTCAGACCTGCAGGTGTATAACGAGTCGATTCACCGTCCCTCGCGGTTATGAGTACCACTTGTTCACTGTGTCATGACGTAGGTTAAAATATGGAACGTTGTGATTCAATACTGCTGATATGTATAATTTGTATTGCTACATGTGTGCCACCAAATATTGCTCACTAAATTTCAGATTCATGAACCATTAACTTGTGGCTAAAAGAGGAATTAAGGATGAACTTGTAGGCGCGTCCTTTTGCTGCAAACTTTCATCCTATATTGGAGTATGACTTGCATGTAGAGTTTCATGTGTAGGAGAGTCGGTTAAGACTTGCTGAGCCATCATGCTCACGGTTGCTGCTATAAGTGTTTGCAGGTGAGGAGTACCCCACGGACTCGCAGTACAGTCCACCGGCGAGGGCTACCCTCTGTCGGGGACTACCGCTGTGTGAGAGCCATACATGCCGTGTTGAGGCTGAGTGGAGCTAGTGTGGGTTGTCCGTAGGGCCGGACAACCAACTTTTGCAAGTTAGGTGTTGGCGTGAGTTGTATAAATACCTTCCGCTGTAGTAGACTCTATACAGGAGTTGTAACTGAGGAGTGTACTACTTTTGTACAAATTCAGTAATTTTTATTGTAATACTATGTTTCTTATCGTGTGTTCTATCGTGTGTCGCATCGTGCGGCACCACCCTCTGTGATCCTGGAATGTACAGATTTCGGTCCATCACAGGCTGGCATCAGAGTAGCTTGGGGGATAACACACTAAATAAGGACAGTATTATGGGAAAACATAGGATTACGGTGAGGAATCGCTGGTGTGCCCAAATAAGGACTATATTAGTATAGTTACTTAAAGTGGCATGACTAACATACTCATTATAATTCTGAATTTTGATTACGTAATGATGCACCTACGACCAGGTAAGAGGTAAGGGACACCACCGAAAGCGGATCGATTTCGGTTAGCTCTCCTGACGAGGAAAGTGGTTCAGGGTATAGGTCTCACAGATAGGTGTGAGACGTCAATATGAAACTCTTGAACCCTTCATGTTCCTGAGTTCATATGAAATGCTGGTCCCTGGAATGCATTAGGCAAGAAAGTGGAAACCCCATCGTGTGGTCGGTTACGTAATATTGTGTTCTTCTGGAAATAGCCTAGGAGGACATACGCAGTGCTTGCCATCAGCGTGCCCTGCAGGACAGTAGGTGGTATCCGTTGGGTTGATAAAATTCCCAACCGTGACGACCCGTTCACGCTCTACATGGGTTCCCCGTCGTGTGGTGTTAAAACGTGACCATGTACCTTGATATGTGGATTAACTCAAGGACGGCCCGTATGGAAATGATATGGGGCGTATGTTTTTACTATGATATGGATCTGCCTAAAATGACAAAAACCCTATGTGTGCATCATTATTGAGCGTTCTTCTGCAGGTGCTAACCACGTACGTATCCCGTGTAGCACACGTTTGCGAGAGACCGTTTTTAGTGACACAGTTGAGATGTATATGCTGGTATAATCCGGTTAGGATTTTCCATTTTGTGAGGAACGTAGTATCGACATATAATATTCATAATTGCATTAAAACAATTTTGAAAAGGAACTAAGATAACCAAGTTTACTCTTTAGGACTCTGGTTTTGAAGAAAAATTCAAAATTTGATTAGTTCAGCTCAAAGGACATGAAAAACAGAGTGCTCTGTTTTTAGGCAGCAAGTTTGCTGAACATTAACAGAGCTTAACTCACAAGTTACTTAGCCAATGGAGGTGTGGGTTATAGTTTTGGAAAGGGGTTTGAGTGCTCTACAATTTTGTTGTAGACTTCCAAAACAGAATCACATATCAAATTGGTTGAAATTCCAGATGACTGTAAACTGTCCAGAACCAGGACAGATTTAAAACACGCTCGGGACTGTTCTGTTTTTCAAGCATAATTTCCTGTAGAGAAATCTAAAATAATCATATGATACATATTTGGAAAGTTTAGGAGATTTGTTACATCTTTGTAATTCAAAGTTTTTGCAGCTGTGGCACGGAATTCAGTGGAATTTGAAGTTGAAAACAGAAACTTTCAAAGGAGGTGCTGTTGAAATTCTTCCAGAAATTCTGTTGACATTGAATTATCATAACTTTGTAACCATAGCTGACGTTGGGGCAAATAAATACACGTTGGAAATAAACTAAAAGTTAACGTTAACTTTGGTATTCAACTTGAGTTATGAAAATGCCAAGTACCAGGTCAAAACCTGGGATATGTAGAAACTGGTCATTCTGGGCGGAGGAATGAACTGTTGAACTCATTTGAGAGATTGTTGTACCTAGTGGGGTTTTATTACTTCCAATGGGGTAGAACATACTCATGAGTAGTTATCTTCAACTAGTTAAAGATTTGAGTACATTACTTACTCATGCTCTTTTTGCTAGAGACCATGTTTGTGTCATATTGAAGATAAAGAGTAGAATACGTGATGACAACATGATATTAACGTCTCGTAGTGACCAAATCTAGTTGAGATGAACTTCCAAAGAGGAAGTACGTCAATTTGGATTTCACTAATTTGTTTTTGGGCTGGTAATGGTGTAGCTTGTGCAAAGTTATTACATTATCCATGTATGATATATATCGCATGTTTACCATTATTATGTTTTACTCCTATTTTATGGACTGTATGGGCTAATGTTATTGTCATTATGGTTGCAGATGGTTCGTACCCGGACCATGCACGAGGTCGGGGGCTCAAGTCAGCAAGGGGGTGAAGACTCCCAGCCACCTGCCTACGACAACACCCCGCAGAAACAACCACCACCGCCGCCTCCGCTTACACTAGCGGATGTGATCTCGGCGCTGGTGGGCTCTCGCGAGGAGCAGACCGACCTGCTCCGCACGATTGTGCAGAATATGTCCCATGCGGGGACGCATCAAGAGAGGGGGCCTCATGAACCCTACATCACTACGTACTCGGACTTCATGAGTACGCATCCTCCGGTGAGCAAGCAGCAGAACCACTGGAGGCCAACAACTGGCTGCGGACGATGGAGTCCAAGTTCGGGCTGCTCCAATGCATGGAGCGGCAGAAGACTCTCTTTGCAGCGCAGCAGATTCACGGTGCCGCCGGTGCGTGGTGGGCAAATTATCTCACCTCACTACCTGCTGGCCACGCCGTTGAGTGGCAAGAATTCTGGGAGGCGTTCCGCGCCTATCACATACCTCCCGGTATGATAAAGAGGAAGTTCCAAGAATTCTTGGAGATGAATCAGGGCAGCAGGAGTGCCCATGACTAGTCCCATGTGTTCAACCATCTGGCGCAGTATGCGTCGGATTACATCTCCACCGAGGAGAGGAAGCGCGAGCAGTTCTATCAGGGGTTAAATCCCGAGATGAAGACGCATCTCGCGCAATGCAATCGCGGCACCTTTAACGACCTCGTCAATGCCGCGATTTTGCAAGAGGATGCTCAGCGGGAATTTGCGGCTGAGCAGCGGAAGCGCAGCGCTCCACCGAGCATCGTGGGTGGAGCTCCTCAAAAATACTGAATGGTGTATCGGACACCATCCGGTCAGCAGTGGCGTCCACCGGCACGACCTCAACAGTTTGGGGGTCGTCCTTATCAGCCACCCCCATTCCGATTGCCGATGCCACTACCGCAACAGAATAAACAGCAGCAGATGGTACCCCGGGCATTTCCACCACCACAACACACCCCGGGATTCTGTCCGCCGATCAGGCTACACATGCTATACGTGTGGCCAGGCGGGTCATTTCTCGATGGACTGTCCACAGGGGCAGCAAAGCAGCGGGCAAGTCCAACATCCGGGTGGTGCTCGAGGCCGACCAGCAGTTAAGAAGGGAGGTCAGCGACCCGGGGGCCTTCGTTACCTCAACAATGAGGACGCCCCGGAAGGAGAGAACGTGCTGGCGGGTACGTTCACTCTCAATGATCATGTAATCATCATTTTATTTTATTCGGGTGCAACCCACAACTTCATAAGTGCATCATATGTGGTTAAGCATCAACTGCAAGTCTTTCCAACCGAGTGCTCATATATGATCTGCTCACCAGGAGGGAAGATTTCAGCAAATGTGATGATTCCAAAAGTACCACTGTGCTTAGGTGGGAGAATATATCCCACTACTATGGTTATTCTTGAGGGGCAGAAGATTGATGCAATCTTAGGAATGTTATGGCTAAGTTACCATGGCGCTGTCCTAGAAACGTTATCACGGATGGTTCACCTCAACTCTCCACTTCACCATCCGCATTCCCTCATATTAGACAACCCTGTCCTGGAAGTTTCAGCCGCTTATCATACTGAAGCTCCTAAGTTAGAGGACAACCCCGTAGTCCGAGAATACCCCGATGTGTTCCCGGATGATCTCCCGGGAATGCCATCTGAACGGGATGTGGAGTTCAAGATTGGACTTGCACCCGGGACTACACTAATATTGCGGAGACCGTATAAGATGGCCCTGAATGAGGTGGCGGAGTTGAAGGAACATCTCAATGACTTGTTGAGCAAGGGTTTCATTAGACCAAGTTCCTCGCCATGGGGATGCTCAGCGCTGTTCGTCAAGAAGAAAGATGAAACCTTGAGGTCGTGTGTGGATTACTGACACGACCCCCTTGGTCCTGTCGAGCCAGGATCACGCTGAGGGGTGCTGCGTTGCACAGCACCGTATAACACACGTCAAAGGTACAAAGCGGAAGCGAAATTTTATTACATAAACAAGTTATGAACATGTTTACATCAAAATAAGTTCAGTCTACACTCGCGGGCGTAGACTAAGCATCAAGTGCACGTTCAGCCCTCGAACGTGTCCTTGCTAGCACACACGCACACTAACTCTGCGGCGTGCACGACTCCCACTCGACGGGGTTCCCCTCCTGGGGTTCCGTCTCCTCTTCGGGAGTCCCTTCCTCATAGAACCCTGCAAAAGCTTCAAACACAAGCAGTGAGCACGAAGGCTCAGCATGTCTAACCCGTCTCACCTAAACATCGAACTTCTACATGAGGGTAATGGGTTACATGAGGTAAAAATCAGTTGCAGGGACTCGCCTAATTAGTAGAACCTTACTTTCAAGTTTTAGCAGCAGGTTGTGGAGAACCTTACGCTAAGGCACATGAGAGAGCCGCAATCAAACAAGAAACGCATTTCTCTCATGTACTTTGCCCAAAGTTGAAACGAACTTTAGTTAGCTCTAAGCTACAGCATATCATTAACAATCAATGTCCAGCTTTCAATCAGCAACATTTTAACATGTAACTAGCCTGTTCTTTCTACGTCACGGTACAGTGAACAAGTGGTACTCACTGACCGCGAGGGACGGCGATTATAATCGATTTACACCTGCAGGGTTAACCGAACAACCCGTCACGTACGCCCGTACTCGATGTTGCCTACAACAACCATCACGGACGCCGTACGCGACTACCTTTCACCCGTTAGCAAAATATTGAACCGGTCCCACCGTCCCGAGCAAGAGGTCTCTGCACGCGCATCTCCGTGCCGCCAGCCGATTTACACCTCAAGCTCTCAACCTACCCTCTGAACGACGGGCAATGCCTCAATAACCAGCTACCCGAGTTACATCAGTTTCCCGGTTCCCATATAGCCGGTAGGTCTTCGGTACTGTTCTAGCTTGTTCAACAGGCCCGCACACGGCTCGCTCCTCAATCGACACAAGAGGAGCTACAGCACACAGGCCCCAAAGTCTTGCTGCCCTTACTCTCCGCTCGGTCTCATTTTCTTGCCATGTGTATCATGTGCTATCTCTACCCGAGCAATGTGCCTCTAGCCTATTCTCGTGAGTAGTTCCAACTACTCGACTTGTACCGAATCCTACTCTATCCTAGCAATGCAGTAGCTAATGGGGTTTGCAATCCTAAACCGAACCCATGGTTCTCTTGGCTATGCAGTGGGGCTTCCAAACAAGACTCTAATGCACAGAATAAAGGAAACAAGTATGTGCTCAAAACAATAAAAATTTGTAAAAAGGTTAATGCAAACCGGAGCTTGCATTGCTGCTCTTGGTCGTAGGCTAGCTGTTCTTCCGGAGTAACGAAGTCTAGGACTTCGGGTTCCTCCTCGACCTTAGCGACTACATGATGGAAACAATACATGTATTAATTTAATGCATTTGTATTAAGTTTGATGTTGTGAAGTCTATAACCTTTGCTAGACAGACCTAATGATTGTGAAACTTTTATTGTGGCTTGGTTACAACCTAAACACAGACTTGGTCAAGTTTTAGTTGCAGCAAAGCTCATTTGAGCCCTCAACAATTAATTATGGCCTTGACCTTAATTGGAACTCTTAGGGTGTTCTAAGGATTTTCAGGAAACAAACTATGACTTTCTGAAAACTAGATTTTCATAGGGTCCTAATGGAGTTGGTCTCACTTAATTTGGAAGTTCCTAACTAAAGATATGAGCTAAACAATTTCAGAGAAAATTCTGAAAATGTTTCTGAACATTTTCTATTTTCTCTGGAACAGTTTCACTAATCACACCATTAGGTGGATCAGATGAGATCAAATGGATCTGAAATTTTTATGGTAGTTCATGGATATTTTGGTGAACATCCCAGCAAAATCTCAGGATTTTCCTCCAAAGGATTCTCCAGTTAAAATTCCTAACAATTTAAACTTTGAGGAATTAATTCTGGAAAATTAAGGGTTTTCATGAAGTGAAACTTGATTTGATGGAAAGTATTCGGAGATCTGAATCCAGCAAAATTTGGTTCACTCAATTTGGAGCTTTATAGCCAAAGTTATGAGGATTTGAAGTTTGAAGGAAATCTGAAAATCGGGGAAAAGTTTAAACTCGCGCGTGGGCCCAGGGGACACGCGTCGCACGCTGAGGCGACAGCACACCGCGGCCCACAATGATTTTTGTGTGCCAGCACACCCGATCCTGGCCGCAGACGGATCCCGATTCAAAATATCTCCCGCTGACAGCTGGGGTCCACCCCCTTCTTCAACCTCGCGACGCCCGCGCTCCGCCGCCGAGGGACCTCGCCGGAGAGCTCGCCGCCGGCTTCTGTACAGCTCCAAACTTCTCGATTCTGGCCGCCCCTGCCTACTTTTACTCGGGGAACAGGATTCTAGGGTCAGCTGCTCATGACAATGGCCGGAGCATGGTCGGCGACGAGCCGCCACCTCGGAACGACTTCGGCCATGTCGGCTGACTTCCCTAGCACCTCAACTACTTGGGAAACCAGTCAGGGAGCACCAGTGGACCTCAGATAAGGTCGACATGAGCTCGAGGCAGCTCGGGGAAGGCCCGAAATAGGTCCTCACCATGCGCCCGATGCCGCCCGTTCATTCCGCCATTGGTAGACCTCAAATTATGCCGGGTACAGAGGTTCTCCGGCCCAGAGTTGTGAAGGCAACTTGTGCGTTACCGTGTCTAGCTCGTGTGAGAGCGGCTTGAGGCCCTCTAATCCTTTCTAGAGCACGAATTAAACAGAATCGTACACGAAGGTCGTTCTGCACACAGAAAGGGGAAAAGTGGAAATTCGCCGCCGGTGAGCAACCACTCGAGCTGTGGCTCGGGGATGAGCAGCACCGGTCACCGGCGCGTCCAAGGGTGCCTTGGCTCGGGCGTGACAACGCCCTGGTTGGGCTGTCCACGGGAGCCCGAGGTGCGGCGGTTCCAAGTCCCGAATTTGATCTTTCGGCACAGCCGATATCAATCGGTTTCAACCGAATTCTAGCAACGGGGAGGACGGAGGAAGGTCTCTAGTACCTTGCTGGGGCTCTGGAGTGGACGGAGGGAGCTGTGATCGGCGTTTTCCGATCGATTCCGAGCTGCGGAAAACTTTGGCCTGCGCTGAGTTCTTGCGGGGAAGAACGGTGATGCCTCGGCCGAGGAGGGGGGCAGGCGCCTTAAAAAGGCTCTGCACCGCCTCGCGCTCGCGCGTGGGCAAGCAGCTGCTGGCGCGGCGGCTGCCCTTGGTGGCGATCACCGCTGCGGCTCGGCGACCCAAGTGGGAAAAGTATCAGTCGGTTTGATCTGAGCAGTGGCTGACATGTGGGTCCCACTTCCAGTTTTAACCTCTGAAATTTACTCCTAATCACTGTTGTAAACATTGAACCCCATAGTACCCCTGGTAATTCAAATTATTCACCCATGAACCATTTGAATTGACCAAAGTTCAAATTGGGTTTGGTTTGAGTGAATTTCAGCACAAGTGCAGTTTTGAATTCAAATGAAGTTTGAATTTGTCCCACTTAGCTCATGTCAAGATCAACTCCAAATGGAGTGAAAATTGGTGTGTGGGCTCGCAAAAATGTGCTGAGTAAGAATATGCCTCCTACTTTTAAATTCATGGAATAAAAACAGTTTAAATTTGAATATGGTTTCAATCTGCCCTCTTTCTAACTATACCCAAAATGACCTCAAAAAGGTTTGGAATTTGGGTGAAACTTGGCATGGACATCCTTAGCAAAATGTAGGAGTTTTCATATGTCCATCCCCCTTATATCACATGTGTGAAATACCACTTTGGCAATGTGTGAGTTTGTTCTCTAATGAGCATGTTGATAATTGTTACTTGCTCTTCAATTGTGTTCATCATTCTTCTTCAAATGAGGTGTGTTATGTGGTGATGAACACTGCAAATGTGTATCAAAAACTGAGGCCCTTACATTCCTCCCCCCTTAAAAGAATCTCGTCCCGAGATTATAAGGTGAAAATGAGAGAGAGGACGGTGGAAAATTACTGGAGATGCGACGTGAAAAATTTGGGGTAGTTAGTGCGAAGGAATTCTTCGCTCCTCGATGTCGCTTCGTCCATGGAGTGATTACTCCATAGAACCTTGTAGAACCACAACGTACGGTTGCGTGTGGTTCGTACCTTTTCATCAATAATCTGCACCGGTTCCTCCCGATAGGTGAGATCCGGTTGCATTTCTTCAATGTCTTCCAGCTGAATGGTAGTTGATAGCTTGAGACACTTCCTCAGCTGGGAAATGTGAAATATGTCATGCACACCGGAAAGTGCTTCTGGTAATTTCAACCGGTATGCCACTGATCCACATCTTTCGGTAATCTGGAATGGACCGATGAATCGGGGTGCTAACTTCCCTCTCACCCCAAATCTGTTTACGCCCTTCATTGGAGACACCCGTAGGTATACGTGATCTCCAACTTTGAATTGTAATGGGCGCCTTCTCTGGTCCGCATACTGTTTCTGACGGGATTGAGTGGCTTTTAGGTTCGCTTGAATTAATCGAACCTTTTCTTCCGCGTTGTTGACAAGGTCAATCCCGAAGGTAACCCTTTCGCCAGACTCACACCAGTTCAATGGTGTGCGGCATTTTCTTCCGTATAGCGCCTCGTAGGGCGCCATCTTGATGCTGGCTTGGTACCCATTGTTGTACGAGAACTCGGCTAACGGCAAGTGATCATCCCAATTCTTGCCGTGGTTGATAGCGCAAGCTCGTAGCATGTCTTCTAAAATCTGATTTACCCGCTCCGTTTGCCCATCTGTCTGCGGGTGGTAGGCTGAACTACGGATCAGCTTCATCCCCAAGGCAGTGTGTAGCTGCTCCCAAAAACGGGACACAAATAAAGTGCCCCGTTCCGATATGATGGTACGGGGTACGCCGTATAAGCATAGGATCCGTGAAATGTACAGTTCAGCGTACTTCTTGGCGTTGTAATTTGTGTTGACCGGGATGAAATGGGCAACTTTGGTGAGCTGATCGACGATCACCCACACAGAATCATGTTTCTGCAAGGTGGTGGGTAAACTGACAATGAAATCCATGCTCACGTCCTCCCACTTCCAGGCAGGAACGCCCAGTGGTTGTAGCAGTCCCGGTTTCCGCATGTGGTCTGCCTTCACCCTTCGACATGTATCACACTCGGACACGTATTTTGCAGTCTCTCGCTTCATCCGTGTCCACCAAAACTTGCTTCTGAGTTCTTGATACATCTTGTTGCTGCCGGGGTGAATAGAGAGCTTTGATAAGTGAGTCTCATCAAAGATCTTCTTCCGTAGTTCCGGGTTACGGGGTATGACGATCCTGTCCTTGAACCATAGGACGCCGTCTCCGTCTTTCCGGAAACATTTCAGCTCCCCACTATCTACACGTCTCCGCAAATGTGACATGCCCTTGTCATTCTTCTGGGCTGCCGCTATCTCTTCACGGATGGTGGGGATCAAAGCTAGGTTGTAGAGAGCTCCGTATGGAATCACATGTAGTGGTGGTTAGCTCTCTTCCAACGGTGTGATGGTCAGATTGTTGACGTGTGACTTGCGGCTCAGCGCATCTGCCACTATGTTTGCCTTGCCCGGATGATAATGGATCTCTATCTCGTAATCCTTTATCAGTTCTAACCATCTTCGTTGCCTCATGTTCAGCTCCTTCTGAGTGAATATGTACTTGAGGCTTTTGTGGTCGGTATATAAATGTACGAGGTTACCGAGTAGGTAGTGCCTCGACATTTTTAGTTCAAGTACCACGGCAGCGAGCTCCAAGTCGTGAGTTGGATAATTCTGCTCATGGTTCCTAAGCTGCCGTGATCCATACGCGACCACTCTTCAGTCTTGCATCAGCACACATCCGAGCCCAATGCCGGATGAATCGCAGTACACATCGAACGGTTTTGTTGTGTCTGGCTGTGCCAAAACCAGTGCTGATGTCAGGTGCTTGACTAAAGCCTTGAATGCTGCTTCACATGCTGGACTCCAAACATATTTGGTAGCCTTCTTCAGCAGCTCTGTCATTGGCTTGGCAATCTTCGAGAAGTTCGGAATGAACCTCCGATAATATCCCGCGAGTCCGAGGAAACTCCGTACCTCATGAACAGTTCCCGGGGATTTCCAATTCAGCACTTGAGTGATCTTGCTCGGGTCCACAGCGATACCCTCCGCTGAGATGATATGCCCGAGGAAAGGCACTTGCGATATCCAAAACTCGCATTTGCTGAATTTTGCGTATAACTTATGGTCCCGAAGCCGTTGCAAGACTATACGCAGATGTTTCTTGTGATCTTCCTCCGACTTGGAATATACCAGGATGTCGTCGATGAAGACCACGACAAACTTGTCCAGCTCCGGCATGAATACCGAGTTCATCAAGTACATGAAGTGAGCTGGAGCATTGGTGAGGCCGAAGGACATGACCAGGTACTCATAAAGTCCGTACCTTGTCGAGAAAGCTGTCTTTGGAATGTCCACCGCCCTTATCTTAATCTGATGGTACCCGGATCTTAAGTCCATCTTGGAAAAGATCTTTTCTTCGACCAACTGATCAAACAACATGTCGATCCGTGGCAACGGGTACTTGTTCTTGATGGTTACGGCATTTAATGGACGGTAGTCCACGCAAAGCCGCAACGTCTCATCCTTCCTTTTGACAAATAATGCCGAACAGCCCCATGGCGAGGAGCTCGGCCTAATAAAACCCTTCTCCAGAAGGTCCGTGAGCTGAGTCTTCAGTTCAGCCAACTCCTTGGGCGCCATCTTGTACGGCCTTCGGGATATTGGCATGGTTCCCGGTGCAAGTTCAATCTTGAACTCCACCTCTCTATCGGGTGGCATCCCCGGCAAATCATCCGGGAATACATCAGGGAACTCTCGGACCACCGGAATATCTTCCAATCTGATGGTTGTGGCTTCATAGACACTTGGAAGTTTTATTTCCGGGCTGTCCAGAAATAATGAGTGAGACTCGTGCACTTCTGAGTTTAAGTGCACGACTCGAAGGACGGTGTCTAAAACAGCGCCGTGGCGGGTTAACCACGACATCCCTAGGATGACATCGACCTTCTGTCCCTCTAAGATAATGAGCGACGTGGGGTACACTCTACCCGCTAAGCATAATGGTGCTTTGGAGACCATTACGCTTGCTGAAATCTTCCCACCCGGTGAACAAATTAAATATGGACTATCGGTGGGTAGTATTGGCAAACTGTGTTTAGCAATGAAAGCTTGGCTAATAAAATTATGCGTGGCGCCTGAATCAAACAGTACTCTAGCGGGATGCTGGTGGAGTTGGAACATACCCGCAAGGATTGGCTCGCCCTCCGGCACGTCCTCGATGGCAAGTTGGTGGACAGTGCCGGGCCTAGGGTTTGCCCACCGCGCATTAGTAGGGTTCCGGGGTTGATTCCTCCCCGGAAACTGTGGTGCCACTCCGCCAACTTGCCTCTCCGGGCAACTGCTCGCGAAGTGTCCTGGACGACCACACTTGTAACATGTGGCCGCTGCTGGTGGAGTACTCGGTGGACGAAAGCCCAGCATGCGTTGCTGAGGTGCAAACGCACGCGGCATCGCCCGTTGCTGCTGTTGTGGTTGCGGTGGTGCTGGCAGTGCCGGCCGGAATGCCGGTGAAGAGTACGGCCGACTGTGGAACGGCATCGACCGCTGTGGTGGTTGCCAGCGTGGACCTGATGGTGGGCGATTCACCATCCGAAACTTCTGAGAAGGACCGCCTCCTTCTCCACTGAACTGCGGCGCGCTTCGCTTTCTCTCCGCCGCCGCTAACTCCTTGCCGGAGTCCTCCTGAACAATCGCAGCATCAATTATGTCGTTGAGGCTGCCGCGATTGAACATCGCCAATTTGTCCTTCAGGAGCGGGTTAAGCCCCTGGTAAAAGTGGTCTCGCCGCTTCTCGTCGGTATCAGCATGATACGACGCATATAGCGCGAGATCGTTAAACGCCCTGGAGTATTCCAGCGCGTTCCTGCTCCCTTGTTGCAGGTGTAAGAACTCCTGCGTCTTCCTCTTCATCAGACCTGGCGATATATGATAGGCCCTGAAGGCCGTCCGGAACTCCGTCCAGGTCATCACTCGGTCGGTGGGTTGTGAAGCACAGAAGTTGGCCCACCACGTGCTCGCGGATCCTTGGAGCTGCTGGACCGCGAACTGAGTCTTGCGCTGCTCGCTGATTTGGAGCAGCCCGAACTTCATCTCTACGGCGTGGAGCCAGTTGTCCGCGTCAAGTGGTTCATCCGCCCTTGAAAATACCGGGGGATGAGTTGCCAGGAAGTCGGAGTAGGAGCTCTGTTGGCGCTCCTCACGATCTTGACGTCTCTCTGGGCGAGACGTATTGGCGATAAGAGTCTGCAGCAACTCCGTGTGCTGCTGATGCGAGCCCGCCATTGCCGCGACGATGTCGGCCAATGTAACCATTGGCAGTGGCGGTGGCGGTGTTTGCTGTTGCTGTTGTTGCTGTTGTTGTCCCGAGGAGTCCTCGGGAGGTGGTTGGGAGGTCTCTCCCCCTTGACTGGTACCCCCAACGTCAGGGTTGGCACGAGTACGCGTCATTCTAAAATTCAAAACAGCCGCAATTAGCACATGTCTTACTTAAAATTCCATAAGCAACAGTAGGTATTGAAGTGACACATGACTAATTTGCACAACATTCACATATATTGATAAAGCATAAACTTTATACAAGATACATTATTCTCGGGTCTCCGAGAAGTCGTGCTCATGTCGTCACTACCTATACATACGCTACTGTCTACACGACATGTCACCGATTACAAAAGTTGGGTTACGCTACCCTGGCTGCCCTACTTGGCAACCGTAACCCCCTACTCGGAGTAGAACTCGACCTCCTGTGGGTCGTCCTCCTCCGGTACCTCTGCTGGTGGCTCTGGATCTACCACCTCTTCTCCCATTCCGGGTTCTCCCATTGTTGGAAGACCCAAGACCACCGGTACGCCTAACACCGGAGGTACGAGGTCCTGCAATGCATGCACCTCGTCCATAGCCTGGTTGTAGTCCTCTTCCCAGCCTTGTCCTTCCTCGATAGCATCGTCCCACTCTTGAGCAAGGTCCTCATTCTGCTGGGTTAGGGTCTGCACCAGCTCTTGCAACGCCGCGATGTCAACACGGCTCTTCTTCTTTGCCTTCTTCAGACGACGCAACTGATTGTGTTGTTCATTCAGTCGCTTGATCGTCGGAAGGAGCACATTGCGGAGTGCGCTGTGAGCACTCTCGAAATGATCTCCACGGCTTGTGCTCTCCTTGAGCTTTGTGCCAAGATGCTCCGTATGAACAGCTTGGCTGTCCATCACGGCGTTTCCCGCCCTCATCTGGAGGCTGAGATTTGCCTCCGCGGAGTTGTACCTTCGGCAACTCGGGTCCGTTGCTTCCAGGTACCTCTCTTCCCACACATGCTGAGCTCGTCCCTCCACCGGAACGAGTGCCTATGGAGTGCCCTCCATAGCCTGCACGTGTAGTTGGCAGAAACGTGACATTGTGTCACGGGCTGCCACTTGCCACATCCCTTCCGGTTGTCTTCCTCTCACCGTGACGGTGAATGGCACCCAACCGGGTGGCATAGGTCCTGAAGGAACCTCGACATGGATCGTCCACTTCTTGTTCCCCTCTTTGCCTTCTTCCTTGGAGAAGTACTGCGGCACCTGATTGTACCCGAAATATTGGAGCATTTGCCACAATGCTTCCGGGTAGCCGCTACGGTGAGAACAGTGGGACACGACCCACCCGTTCTCCAACTGTTTATCTGCTGCCATCTGTAACAATATATTTTAGAAATGTCAAATATTTATTTAAACAGTAAACCATTGAGTTATAACATAAGACATGTCATTGAGCCCATAAAACTTGGAAACATAGTTCAAATTTTAAACAAATTTGACTGCTGATCTGCTGTTCCCATGACAGCCCTGACCAGTTTCCATTTCAACCTGATTTAGGCCATGTTAAAAGCAAAAGTAATTCTGGAGCTCAACATCACAGTTAATGCCAACTTCAATAGCTTTCCAGAAAGTATTTGCTTGGCCTAAGATCTGTCCTGGTTCAAAAGTTATGAGATGTCAAAGTTAACAGAATTTCTGGAAACAATTGGACAGTACCTCCCTGCCTTAGGTACTGATTTGATCCAAAAATCCCAGTTACTTCTGTTCCTAATCTGACAAAACTTTCTGTTACAAAGTTGTAACCCATCTCATAAGCTTTCCAGAACTACCTCATTTTATATTTTTGGATTTTTATGCAGGAAGTTATGCTCAATTTACAGAGAGTCTACAGAGAGTCTTTACTCTGTCCTGTTTTCTGGACAGTTTCAACTCTACTGCATTTTTCGAGTGGTTAAGGGATGAAACACTTCTGGAACTCAACAGAAAAGTTGTAAAGCTCTTCCAAATATTTCCAGAAATGTATCATATGACCAGAACCTCGAAAGAACTCAACCTCTAACCTCTGATTAACTTCAGCCTTAATTCAGCTGAAAACAGAGTGCTCTGTCCTTAACAACCTATAAGTTGAAAACTTGTTAACTTTGAATATCTTGTTCAAAGGAAGGAGTTACATCAAGTTTTACTACTATGGATCAAAACTTTCAAGTTTTTAAATGAATTTGTTCATTTAGTTGGGTGTGACGTCGATGCGTCACCAGATTATGTCGGTACTACGTCCTCACAAAGAAAAACCTATACCGGACTTAGCCGGCTTCATTATTTCAGTGGCACTAAACGTCACATGCACACGGATGCTACACGTCTACCGTTTCATGGTCAGGCTACCTGCATAAACTCAAACAATCATCAGACTCGGCTGCACACCGAGCCCGGAATCCATACAGTTAGTACACCCGGCCGTCATCACTCGCCCGGATGTTCTCAAGCCAAACACGCCTTGAGTTACGTGTTCATGTTTCAGACCACGTGACAGGGTCTCCCAAGTTGCACCACGCACGCCAGGGACAGACGTTGCTCGAATGCCCCAAACGACATGAAGAGTCGTAGAGGATATCAAAGCGGGTCGGGTTACCTGCCACCCGTGGGGCTCCACCCTTCAGCTTGTGCGCACTGGTAGACAGCGCTTACGTGTACCCCCCAAGACATACACGTCTCGAGATACACGATTTTCTGACATAACAAATAGGTTAATATGCCACTTTCTATATGCTAATAACATCCTTATACGGGCTACTAACTCGTTCCTCACTGGATTTTTGAAAAAGAAGACCTTTGTACTGTGTTAAACCTCAAGCGAGCTCTGATACCACGCTGACACGACCCCCTTGGTCCTGTCGAGCCAGGATCACGCTGAGGGGTGCTGCGTTGCACAGCACCGTATAACACACGTAAAAGGTACAAAGCGGAAGCGAAATTTTATTACATAAACAAGTTATGAACATGTTTACATCAAAATAAGTTCAGTCTACACTCGCGGCCGTAGACTAAGCATCAAGTGCACGTTCAGCCCTCGAACGTGTCCTTGCTAGCGCACACGCACACTAACTCTGCGGCGTGCACGACTCCCACTCGACGGGGTTCCCCTCCTGGGGTTCCGTCTCCTCTTCCGGAGTCCCTTCCTAATAGAACCCTGCAAAAGCTTCAAACACAAGCAGTGAGCACGAAGGCTCAGCAAGTCTGACCCGTCTCACCTAAACATGGAACTTCTACATGAGGGTAATGGGTTACATGAGGTAAAAATCAGTTGCAGGGACTCGCCTAATTAGTAGAACCTTACTTTCAAGTTTTAGCAGCAGGTTGTGGAGAACCTTACGCTAAGGCACATGAGAGAGCCGCAATCAAACAAGAAACGCATTTCTCTCATGTACTTTGCCCAAAGTTGAAAAGAACTTTAGTTAGCTCTAAGCTACAGCATATCATTAACAATCAATGTCCAGCTTTCAATCAGCAACATTTTGACATGTAACTAGCCTGTTCTTTCTACGTCACGGTACAGTGAACAAGTGGTACTCACTGACCGCGAGGGACGGCGATTATAATCAATTTACACCTGCAGGGTTACCCGAACAACCCGTCACGTACGCCCGTACTCGATGTTGCCTACAACAACCATCACGGACGCCGTACGCGACTACCTTTCATCCGTTAGCCAAATATTGAACCGGTCCCATCGTCCCGAGCAAGAGGTCTCTGCACGCGCATCTCCGTGCCGCCAGCCGATTTACACCTCAAGCTCTCAACCTACCCTCTGAACGACAGGCAATGCCTCAATAACCAGCTACCCGAGTTACATCAGTTTCCTGGTTCCCATATAGCCGGTAGGTCTTCGGTACTGTTCTAGCTTGTTCAACAGGCCCGCACACGGCTCGGTCCTCAATCGACACAAGCAGAGCTACAGCACACAGGCCCCAAAGTCCTGCTGCCCTTACTCTCCGCTCGGTCTCATTTTCTTGCCATGTGTATCATGTGCTATCTCTACCCGAGCAATGTGCCTCTAGTCTATTCTCGCGAGTAGTTCCAACTACTCGACTTGTACCGAATCCTACTCTATCCTAGCAATGCAGTAGCTAACGGGGTTTGCAATCCTAAACCCAACCCATGGTTCTCTTGGCTATGCAGTGGGGCTTCCAAACAAGACTCTAATGCACAGAATAAAGGAAACAAGTATGTGCTCAAAACAATAAAAATTTGTAAAAAGGTTAATGCAAACCGGAGCTTGCCTTGCTGCTCTTGGTCGTAGGCTAGCTGTTCTTCCGGAGTAACGAAGTCTAGGACTTCGGGTTCCTCCTCGACCTTAGCGACTACATGATAGAAACAATACATGTATTAATTTAATGCATTTGTATTAAGTTTGAAGTTGTGAAGTCTATAACCTTTGCTAGACAGACCTAATGATTGTGAAACTTTTATTGTGGTTTGGTTACAACCTAACAGAGACTTGGTCAAGTTTCAGTTGCAGCAAAGCTCATTTGAGCCGTCCACAATTAATTATGTCCTTGACCTTAATTGGAACTCTTAGGGTGTTCTAAGGATTTTCAGGAAACAAACTATGACTTTATAAAAACTAGATTTTCAGAGGGTCCTAATGGAGTTGGTCTCACTTAATTTGGAAGTTCCTAACTAAAGATATGAGCTAAACAATTTCATAGAAAATTCTGAAAATGTTTCTGAACATTTTCTATTTTCTCTGGAACAGATTCACTAATGACACCGTTAGGTGGATCAGATGAGCTCAAATGGATCTGAAATTTTTATTGTGGTTCAGGGATATTTTGGTGAACATCCCAGCAAAATTTCAGGATTTTCCTCCAAAGGATTCTCCAGTTAAAATTCCTAACATTTTAAACTTTGAGGAATTAATTCTGCAAAATTAAGGGTTTTCATGAAGTGAAACTTGATTTGCTGGAAAGTACTCGGAGAGCTTAATCCAGCAAAATTTGGTTCACTCAATTTGGAGCTTTCTAGCCAAAGTTATGAGGATTTGAAGTTTAAAGGAAATCTGAAAATCGGGGAAAAGTTTAAACTCGCGCGTGGGCCCAGGGGACACGCGTCGCACGCTGAGGGGACAGCACACCACGGCCCACAATGATTTTTGCGCGCCAGCACACCCGATCCTGGCCGCAGCCGGAACCCGATTCAAAATATCTCCCGCTGACAGCTGGGGTCCACCCCCTTCTTCAACCTCGCGACGCCCGCGCTCCGCCGCCGAGGGACCTCGCTGGAGAGCTCGCCGCCGGCTTCTGTACAGCTCCAAACTTCTCGATTCTGGCCGCCCCTGCCTACTTTTACTCGGGGAACAGGATTCTAGGGTCAGCTGCTCATGACAATGGCCGGAGCATGGTCGGCGACGAGCCGCCACCTCAGAACGACTTCGGCCATGTCGGCTGACTTCCCTAGCACCTCAACTACTTGGGAAACCGGTCGGGGAGCACCAGTGGACCTCAGAGAAGGTCGACATGAGCTCGAGGCGGCTCGGGGAAGGCCCGAAATAGGTTCTCACCGTGCGCCCAATGCCGCCCGTTCATTCCGCCATTGGTAGACCTCAAATTACGCCGGGTACAGAGGTTCTCCGGCCCAGAGTTGTGAAGGCAACTTGTGCGTTACCGTGTCTAGCTCGTGTGAGAGCGGCTTGAGGCCCTCTAATCCTTTCTAGAGCACGAATTAAACAGAATTGTACCTGAAGGTCGTTCTGCACACAGAAAGGGGAAAAGTGGAAATTCGCCACCGGTGAGCAACCATTCGAGCTGTGGCTCGGGGATGAGCAGCACCGGTCACCGGCGCGTCCAAGGGTGCCTTGGCTCGGGCGTGACAATGCCCTGGTTGGGCTGTCCACGGGAGCCCGAGGTGCGGCGGTTCCAAGTCCCGAATTTGTTCTTTCGGCACAACCGATATCAATCGGTTTCAACCGAATTCTAGCAACGGGGAGGACGGAGAAAGGTCTCTAGTACCTTGCTGGGGCTCTGGAGTGGACGGAGGGAGTTGTGTTCTTGCGGGGAAGAACGGTGATGCCTCGGCCGAGGAGGGGGGCAGGCGCCTTAAAAAGGCTCTGCACCGCCGCGCGCTCGCGCGTGGGCAAGCAGCTGCTGGCGCGGCGGCTGCCCTCTGTGGCGATCACCGCTGCGGATCGGCGACCCGAGTGGGAAAAGTCTCAGTCGGTTTGATCTGAGCAGTGGCTGACATGTGGGTCCCACTTCCAGTTTTAACCTCTGAAATTTACTCCTAATCACTGTTGTAAACAGTGAACCCCATAGTACCCCTGGTAATTCAAATTATTCACCCATGAACCATTTGAATTGACCAAAGTTCAAATTGGGTTTGGTTTGAGTGAATTTCAGCACAAATGCAGTTTTGAATTCAAATGAAGTTTGAATTTGTCCCACTTAGCTCATGTCAAGATCAACTCCAAATGGAGTGAAAATTGGTGTGTGGGCTCACAAAAATGTGCTGAGTAAGAATATACCTCCTACTTTTAAATTCATGGAATAAAAACAGTTTGAATTTGAATATGGTTTCAAACTGCCCTCTTTCTAACTATACCCAAAATGACCTCAAAAAGGTTTGGAATTTGGGTGAAACTTGGCATGGACATCCTTAGCAAAATGTAGGAGTTTTCATATGTCCATCCCCCTTATATCACATGTGTGAAATACCACTTTGGCAATGTGTGAGTTTGTTCTCTAATGAGCATGTTGATAATTGTTACATTCTCTTCAATTGTGTTCATCATTCTTCTTCAAATGAGGTGTGTGATGTGGTGATGAACACTGCAAATGTGTATCAAAAACTGAGGCCCTTACAATTACCGACCGCTCAACGCCATCCATCAAGAACAAATATCCACTGCCCCGCATTGATATCCTGTTTGGTCAACTTGTGGGTGCAAGTGTGTTTTCAAAGATGGACCTTCGCTCCGAGTATCATCAAATAAAGATCCATGCGGAGGATATCCCGAAAACGGCATTCTCGACAAGATACATACTATATGAATATCTC
Organism: Neostapfia colusana; assembly: GCA_030760725.1. NCBI lineage: Eukaryota > Viridiplantae > Streptophyta > Magnoliopsida > Poales > Poaceae > Neostapfia > Neostapfia colusana. The sequence goes on along the minus strand of JASWHV010000005.1, from coordinate 27,512,179 downwards.
GTCATGTCCTTTGGTCTCACCAAAGCCCCGACACATTTCATGTACCTCATGAACTTGGTATTCATGCCGGAGTTGGACAAGTTCGTGGTGGTGTTCATTGATGACATCTGGGTTTACTCCAAGACGGAATAAGAACACACCGAACACTTACGTATCGTCCTTCGACAATTGCAGGGCCATAAACTATATGTCAAGTTCAGCAAATGCGAGTTTTGGATCAACCAAGTGCCATTTTTGGGACATATCATCTAAGCGGAAGGCATTGCGGTTGACCGAAACAAAATTGAACAAGTGCTGAAATGGAAAGCCCCCACTTTTGTCCATGAAGTCAGAAGCTTCCTCGGTTTAGCGAGATATTACTGGAGGTTCATCCGGAGCTTCTCCAAGCTTGCTAAGCCGATGACTGAATTATTGAAGAAGGGGACAAAATATGTTTGGAACTCAGTGTGTGAAGGAGTGTGACGCCCCTATCCCGAGAAGAAAAACCTCTCGGAACCGAGACTGATGCGTATGTGTGCCCAGGATGTTCATCACACATAGACATATAATCCACAAACTGAATTCAGAATATATATATAACCACGAACGAATAGATTCAAGTACTTTATTACATCAAACTTTATTGCAGCGGAAGTCTTATCTTAGCAGCGGAAGTCTTATTCTAGCAGCGGAAGTCTTCTAAACTATAGCGGAAGCAAACTAAGCAGCAGCAGTGGCTCCATCTCTACTCCACAGGCAAGGTTGAGGGCAGATTACACGCCTAATACTCCACGTGGTCTTCATAGTACTCCTCTCCTGTTGCTGATGATGTATGATAATGCAAGGGTGAGTACATGACGTACTCAGCAAGTGCGGAAAGTATGACATGTAGCTTACAACAAGGTAGGTATAAAAAGGTTCATTGCATAAAAGCAAAGTTTATTTCACAAATCTTGATAAAAATAGCAACTAGCTTTAAGTGAATATAATCCCAACATGTATTTAAAGATCAACATACCTCCATTATGATTCACCACTTTTCATATCTCGTCCGAACATTTATCTTTCTCAACTTTTCACATGCTCATGAATACCATCTCGTATTCACTACCATCTCATCTCATATTCAATTCTATCTCATAATCAAGATCAAATCTCATTGCCATGACTCAACAGTCATGCAACCAATCTCATTACCCGGACTCAACAGTCCTGAAAACCAAATCCAAAGACCAAACCATCACCAAACCAATAACCAAATAGCCAAACCAAATACCATCCCAATAACCATCCCATCTAATCATGTGGGTTGTCCAGGCGCTTGTGACCATAAGCTCGGCTATCATGATAGTTTTACACTCTGCAGAGGTGGCACCACTTTGCCCACAAGTTTGTGATTTTGTCACCCATCAGTGACTGCAGAACCTCCATTATACCAGTACACAACCGTTGATGTATGGACAAGAGATCACAAAATAGCCTTTACAAAGGGGCTACTAGATGTATGGACTCACTGAGGTTTCTCCAGCAGGCTAGAATCTCCAATTCTCCCACCTACGGGCCCCCTCTTGTGCCATGCAGTTCCTAGGGCAGTCCTCACTCGACTCCCATTCCCCGTGCATTCCACGGTCCATAACAATCTAGCAACTTACCTAATTAATCAGCTAAGCCGCATCCATATTTGTCCTTGTGGTGGCACTGTATTCCTAGCATGGCTCGCATGAACCGGTCCTTAGATCTACGGCAAGTAAACCACCATCTCATTCTACCTCATCCACAAACCAAACTTGCCTAGATCTCCCTCCGATTCATGTCCATTATCAACATAAGTTTCTCATTAACATTATTCATACGAGTGCAGTTAGCTAGACACATTCTATCGCTTCCCATATCCCGTAGATTAGCGAAGCAAAAAGCAAAAATGACCATACCAGATTCATCAACTGTCCCGACGACAAGAGTGGTTAACAAAACAGTTTCGCAAACAAAACACACACCTTTCACAAACAAAAGGGTTTCCCATCAAGTTGACTCAAGCACACACACCTTTTTGCAAACAAAACAGTTTTCCAAAAACATGGGATCAATATGGTCAAGGGGCACTTGCCTTGTTCCTGTGGCTTCTGTTGCTCTGGGATATCGAAGTCTTGGTGCTGAAATCCTTCGTAGATAGCTGCCTGAGCTTGTCCTTCTATTTACGATCATGCATATACAAGATTCACAGCAATCAATTATCATGCACAAACTTTACTCAAGATGCAATGGTGCATATGCATGCTAATCCTATGGTGCAGTTTAGTTTGAATGTGTTCTTGCATGTTTGCATGGGTTTGCATGGGGTTTCACAATGAACAGACGTGTAGAGATCAAGTGTGGACATGGCGATGATCTGGACTCAAGATCTAGATCAGACCGATCAACACGTGATCTGTCCTCGAAAAGGTTTCTGTTCGAAGGGATCGAAGAACAGATGCAAAGAAAACCGTGATGATGTCATAAGATGGTAATGGAAACCTACCTTGCTTCCTTCGGGTCCTCCCTCCTAGCATAAACAGATCGTCCGGGCTCTCTTCCAGCGGCGGCGATCATACCTGGGCTCGTCGGCGGTCTCTCGGTGGTCAAACTCCGGCGATGGGGTTTAGCTCGGCGAGTTTTTGGGCTAGGGCTCCAAGTCGTCGACTTGTGAGGTGGAAAAGAAGTACGTGGTTGCGGCCAAAGGTTCTGGGTTCTATTTATAAGAGGGAAATGAAGAGTCCTACTCTGATCAGAATTCGAATAAGAGTCCTATTCAAATTATCTTTGAATCTTAACAACTTATCTTCAATTGATTTGGTGCGGTAGCAACGTGGAATTTGTGTCGGTTTCCTTCCATGTCGGTATTCCCGCGCGTACAGAAGCAAAAACCGCTTCAGATCACGTCACCTCCGCGGTGATGAGATCCGGAGGCTCCACGTGTCCTGCGGGGGTCAGGCCTCCCTTTTCCGCAGAGGCGGGCTCCGGTTGTAACGCGTGTCAGGCGGGCGAGACCTCCCTCTCCCTCAGAGGTGAGCTCCGCATGCGCCACGTGTCTGGTGGGTCGGGACCTCCCCTCTCTTTAGAGATGAGCTCCACGTACGCCACGTGTCAGTTCCGGACCTCCCCTCTCTTCAGAGGTGGGCTCCGATAGTGCCACGTGTCCTAGCAGCGTCAGACTTCCTTTCTGCTCAGGGATGAGCTCCGAGGTCGACACGTGTCGAGCAGGGCGGGACCTCTCGGAGGCGAGCTCCGAGGCTGACGTGTGTCCTGCCGTACCGTTTCCTCGGAAATGTGCTCCAAGGATGACACATGTCCAGTAGGATCGGACCTCCCAGAGATGAACTCCGGAGGTGACACGTGTCCGGTAGGACCGGACCTCCTGGAGGTAAGCTCCGAGAGCGACACGTGTCCCGCGGGTCAGACCTCTTGGAGACAAGCCCCGAGAGCGACACGTGTCCCGCGCGACTGGACTTCGCTTCTCCGTAGAGACAAGCTCCGGGGACAACACGTGTCCAACGGGGTTGGACCTTGCCCCTTTCACAGAGGCAAGCTCCGAGCCTGCCACGTAGCCAGTTAGCGGCAGACCTCTCCCCCTTTTGCGGGGATGAGCTCCGAAGGTGCCACGTGGCCTGCGGGCCGCGGGAAGTGTCTACGGCGCTCCTCGGGGATCTGGAATTCGCTCTTTTTGGCTATCTTTTTTATTCTTTTTCTGTTTCCACTTCTTTTAAAATATTTTCTTTATATAAAATATGAATGCATGCAGAAATCGAAATTGAGGGTGTCACAAATCTACACCCCCTTACATTGAATCTCGCCCTCGAGATTCGATAGTGGAGAATAGATGAGGGAATTCTGCCTTGATGTCTTCTTCACGCTCCCATGTGGCTTCAACTTATGTGTGATGTCTCCATTGTACCTTGCACCAACGGATCACTTCGTTCCTCGTGACCCTTTCCTTTACATCCAAAATTTGGACTGGGTGCTCTACATAGGTCAGATCCTCTTGAAGTTCAAGTTCATCTATCGGTACTTGTTCTTCTGGCACTCTCAAGCACTTCTTGAGCTGGGATACATTAAACACATCACGCACGTCGGAGAGGTGCGTTGGGAGCTCTAGTTGATAGGCTCTTTCTCCTCGCTTGTCAAAAATCTTAAATGGCCCGATGTAGCGAGGTGCTAACTTGCCTTGACATTGAAACATTGTTGGCCTCAGATAGGCGATACCTTAAGGTATACGAAGTCTCTTACTTCGAAAGTCAATTTCCTTCGCCTATTGTCCGCATAGCCTTTCTGTTGTGACTGAGCAGCATTCATGTTCTCCCGTATCGTGTGGACTTGCTTCTCAGCCTCTTGTAGTACTTTGGGTCCAAACACTTTGTTTTCTCCGGTCTCATTCCAAAACAGCGGTGTTCTACACCGTCTACCGTACAATGCTTCGAAAGATGACATCTTCAAGCTAGCTTGATAGTTGTTGTTATAAGAGAATTCGGCATACGGCAAGCTCCTATCCCAACTACACCCATGTTTCAAGGTGCAAGATCTCAACATGTCTTCCAAAATTTGATTTGTCCTCTCGGTTTGCCCATCAGTTTGCGGGTGATAAGCGGAGCTAAAATCCAGTCGTGTACCCATAGCTTCATGCAGCTTTTTCCAGAACCTAGAGGTAAACTGAGAACCCCGATCTGAGACTATCCTCATCGGGACTCCATGGCGGCACACGATTTGCTCCATGTACAGCTCAGCTAGTTGTGCAACATTGTACGCGATCTTAACAGGAAAAAAATGGGCTGTTTTCGTCAATCGGTCCACAATAACCCAGATGGAGTCGTAACCCGATCGAGTATGAGGCAATCCGACGATGAAATCCATACTGATGTCTTCCCACTTCCACTCGGATACTTTCAATGGTTGCAATAGTCCAGTGGGTTTTTGATGTTCGGCCACCCGTTGGCATGTGTCGCATAGGGCAACATATTCAGCTATGTCCCTCTTCATACCACCCCACAAATAACAAGTCTTCAAGTCCTTGTACATCATTGTACTGCCGGGATGTATGGAATAAGGTGAGTCATGTGCCTCCTTTAATATCGTGTCGTGGATGTGCTTCACATTAGGCACACAAATCCTTTTTCCTAACCAAAGTGTACCCTTCTCCTCTTCCTTGAAGTCCTTTTCCATGCCTTGCCGGATTCTTTCCTTGATCTCCTTGATTTCCTCATACGTTGTTTGGCCATCTCGTATCTCTTGTTCCAGCGAAGATTGGAGTTCCATCACTTCCATCTCGTTCAAGAACCCGAGATGTAACCGTTCAAACTCATTTCGTAGCTCGGGCGGTAGCTCCCAAACCGTGAGTTGGTGACATGCCCCCTTTCAGCTCAATGCATCAGCTACTACATTGGCCTTTCTGGGGTGATAGTTGATTCCAACATCATAATCCTTGGTAAGCTCCAACCATCGATGTTGCCTCAAATTCAAATCCGTTTGGGTGAATATGTACTTGACGCTTTTATGATCCGTATAGATCTCACATTGATGACCAAGGATATAATGTATCCAAATCTTTAATGCATGCACTACGGCTGCGAGCTCCAAGTCATGTGTAGGGTAATTCAGCTCGTGTTTCTTGAGTTGTCTCGACGCATAGGCTACCACTTGTCCCTCTTGCATGAGCACACATCCAAGCCCTTGTCTAGATGCGTCACAATATATGTCAAAGCTCTTGCTTATGTCCGGTAATACTAGAACCGGTGCTGTGGTTAGCCTTTTCTTGCGCTCCTCAAAGCTTTCTTGGCACGCTGGTGTACATTGGAAGGCTTTTCCTTTCATTAGCAATTCTGTCATAGGTTTTTCTATCTTGGAGAAGTCCTTGATGAACCGTCGGTAGTATCCAGCCATCCCAAGAAAACTCCAAATATCCTTCACATTTTGCGGTTGGTTCCACTTCAGAACATCTCCCACTTTTCCGGGATCAACCGGTACTCCTTCCTCGGAGATGATATGGCATAGGAACGATATCTCCTTTAGCCAAAATTGACACTTGCTGAGCTTGGCATATAATTTATGCGCTCGCGGCTTCTGCAATGTCAATCTCAAATGTTCTTCATGTTCCTCCTCACTTTTCGAATACACCATGATGTCGTCAATGAAAACCACGACGAACTTGTCCAAGTACTCCATGAAGACCTTGTTCATGAGGTACATGAAGTATGCGGGTGCATTCGTTAACCCAAAAGACATAACGGTATATTCATATGAACCATACCGTGTTCGAAAGGCAGTCTTGGGTATATCGGAGGGCTTAATCTTCAGCTGGAAATATCCCGATCGAAGATCAATCTTGGAGAAAACTCGGGCTCCCTTCATTTGGTCGAACAGGTTTCCTATACGGGGCAGAGGGTATTTATTCTTGATCGTCACCTCATTGAGAGACCTATAATCCACACACATTCTTTGGGTCCCATCCTTCTTGTCTACGAAGGGCACGGGGGCTCCCCATGGTGACGAGCTTGGACGTATAAAACCCTTCTCTAGCTGCTCCTGAATTTGCTTCTTGAGCTCCACTAGTTCATTTATGGGCATCCTATATGGTCTCTTTGCTATAGGTGCAGTTCCGGGTACTAGGTCAATGGGAAACTCGATGTCCCGGTCAGGTGGCATACCAGGAACTTCTTCCGGGAACACGTCCGAAAATACTTGAACCACCGGAATGCTCTCCAATGTTGCTCCTTCGACGTGGTTCAACGTTGCCTTCTCGGTTGTTGGTTGGGCTGACTCGAACTCAATACGAGTATCGTGCTCGTTTGTGAACTGCACGCTCCTCTCAGCATATTGGATCACTCCGTTGTGCTTGCTTAACCAATCCATTCTGAGTATTATGTCAAGACCTTGGGAATCCAAGACAATGAGGTTGGCAAGGAAGTCTACCCCCACTTATTTTAAGGTTTACTTTCGGACATGCTATATTAGTCCTCATCTCTCCACCGGGAGAATTAACCAACTTAGTATATTTCAAGTGTGATATGGGTAGATTATATTTGGCAGCATACTTGGATGATATGAACGAATGTGATGCTCCAGAATCAAATAAAATGGTGTCTGGGTTGGAGTTGGCAAGGAACATACCAATCACGATGTCCTCAGCCTGTTGCGCTTCCTCAGCAGAGACATGGTTCACGTTACCGCAAGCGTAGTTCTGCTGTCCACGGTTTCCTTGATTGGCTCCTCCGTTTGGCCGTGGGTTCTGCTTGGGCACGTTGCTTGGTTGTCCAGGACCTCTGTTCGGGCACTGGTTCGCAAAGTGTCCCGTCTCCCTGCATGCAATGCATTCCTTGTTTCCCATGACAGCAGGGATGTTGCGACGAGGGTGGTTTTGAGTATAAGCACCCATGTTTGGATGGGGTGCAGGAGGCAAAGGCACACGAGGTGCTTGCACGACAGGATGTTGCTGTGTTGGTTGGTTAGGGTGAAAAGTAGGAGCCGACGATCCATACTGTGGTGCAGCTGGGGCCATGTACCGGGGCGTAAGTTGCTCCCTTGTGGCGGGTATGGCATCTTTCTTTTGCCCTCTTGCTCGATCTCCCGGATCTTGCTATCAACCACTATGGCTTTGTCAACTAGCTTCTGGAAGCTTGCATAGTCATTGTTGAGAAGCTGAACCTGGATCTCATTGTTCAACCCTCTCATGAACAACTACTGCTTCCGTTGGTCCGAGTTGACATCTTTGGGAGCATACCTTGAAAGATGCGTGAACTTGTTGAGGTACTCATTCACGCTCTTCTTTCCTTGGCGGAGACATTCAAACTCTTGTCTTTCGAGCATCATTACTCCAGCAAGGATGTAATGAGAGAGGAAACTCTCCTTGAACTCAGTCCAAGTAAGTCTCCTGGTCGACATGAGCATTGCATAGAGCATCCCACCAATCAGCGGCAGCTCCCATAAGTTGGTGCGATGCAAAGAGAACTTTCTCTCGATCATTGCACTGAACTATGGCAATCTTCTTCTCCATGGACTTCAACTAATCGTCGGCCTCCATGCGATCATTAGCTTGTGAGAAAGTAGGCGGTCGAGTCCTCATGAACTCTCCCAGCCTGTTGTGAGCCGGCGGTGGTGGTGGTGGTTGCGGTGGTGCAGGAATGGGGTTGTTGTTGTCGTTGGCTTGCAGCTGACCCAAAGTTTGGATCATAGTTTGCATAAGCTGGTTCTGCATGGCCATCAACCGTTCCAGGTTGTTTGCACCGGCTCCGGGGTTGTCATTCTCAGGAACCTCAACGTGGTCATCCTCTTGGTTGCCACGGATGTTCCTCCCTTGACGGCCGGCTTTTCCTCTCACCATCTGTGAGGGAGAGTTGAGTAGAGTAGAGGTTAGAAGTTTAGAGTGATCCCTCCAACTATATGCATCAAGGTGAATGATCTATATATCATCCTATATGAGGATGTGAACAAGTGCCGAAGCATCTCACATCTCTCTACTATGTGTGGATATGGACAATGCTGAAACGTCCCACAACTCACACTAAGCACTCAAGCACAACAATCATCACAAAAGTTCAGCACACAACTCATATACCAATCTGTGACTTTGTCCTATGGTCAATGGGGTTCTAATGCCTATCTATGCATCTACCAAGGATTGCATCCTATGTTCAGCGTGGCTCCTAATACCAATCTGCGACTAGGCTTGCGTCCTATGGTCAACCGTGGTTCTGCTACCAATCTGTGATCAATCTATGCTTGTGACATACAGTCAACCGTGGTAGCTTGATACCAATCTTGTGACCTATCTAGGCGTGTGACCCTACGATCAACCGTGGCTCTGATACCAATCTGTTACGCCCCTATCCCGAGAAGAAAAACCTCTCGGAACCGAGACTGATGCGTATGTGTGCCCAGGATGTTCATCACACATACACATATAATCCACAAACCGAATTCAGAATATATATAACCACGAATGAATAGATTCAAGTACTTTATTACATCAATCTTTATTGCAGCGGAAGTCTTATCTTAGCAGCGGAATCTTATTCTAGCAGCGGAAGTCTTCTAAACTATAGCGGAAGCAAACTAAGAAGCAGCAGCGGCTCCATCTCTACTCCACATGCAAGGTTGAGGGCAGATTACACGCCTAATACTCCACGTGGTCTTCATAGTACTCCTCTCCTGTTGCTGATGATGTATGATAATGCAAGGGTGAGTACATGATGTACTCAGCAAGTGCCGAAAGTATGACATGTAGCTTACAACAAGGTAGGTATAAAAAGGTTCATTGCATAAAAGCAAAGTTTATTTCACAAATCTTGATAAAAACAGCAACTAGCTTTAAGTGAATGTAATCCCAACATGTATTTAAACATCAACATACCTCCATTATGAGTCACCACTTTTCATATCTCGTTCGAACATTTATCTTTCTCAACTTTTCACATGCTCATGAATACCATCTCGTATTCACTACCATCTCATCTCATATTCAATTCTATCTCATAACCGAGATCAAATCTCATTGCCATGACTCAACAATCATGCAACCAATATCATTACCCGGACTCAACAGTCCTGAAAACCAAATCCAAAGACCAAACCATCACCAAACCAATAACCAAATAACCAAACTAAATACCATCCCAATAACCATTCTATCTAATCATGTGGGCTGTCCAGTCGCTTGTGACCATAAGCTCAGCTATCATGATAATTTTACACTCTGCAGAGGTGGCACCACTTTACCCACAAGTTTGTGATTTCTTCACCCGTCGGCGACTGCAGAACCTTCATTATACCAGTACACAACCATCGGTGTATGGCCAAGAGATCACAAAATAGCCTTTACAAAGGGAATACTAGTTGTATGGACTCACTAAGGTTTCACCAGCAGGCTAGAATCTCCAATTCTCCCACCTACGGGCCCCCTCTTGTGCCATGCAGATCCCAGGGCAGTCCTCACTCGACACCCATTCCCCGCGCCTTCCACTGTCCATAACAATCTAGCAACTTACCTAGTTAATCAGCTAAGCCACACCCATATTTGCCCTTGTGGTGGCACTGTATTCCTGGCATGGCTCGCATGAACCGATCCTTAGATCTACGGCAAGTAAACCACCATCTCATTCTACCTCATCCACAAACCAAGCTTGCCTAGATATCCCTCTGATTCATGTCCATTATCAACATCAGTTTCTCATTAACATTATACATACGAGTGCAGTTAGCTAGACACATTCTATCGCTTTCCATATCCCGTAGATTAGTGAAGCAAAAAGCAAAAACGACCATACCCGACTCATCGACTGTCCCGGCGATAAGGGTGGTTAACAAAACTAGTAAATTCCTATAAAAGGGTTTCCCATCAAGTTGACTCAAACAAACACACCTTTTCGCAAACAAAACAGTTTCCCAAAAACATAGGATCAATATGGTCAAGGGGCACTTGCCTTGTTCCTGTGGCTTCTGTTGCTCTGGGATCTCGAAGTCTTGGTGCTGAAATCCTTCGTAGATAGCTCCATGAGTTTGTCCTTCAATTTACGATCATGCATATACAAGATTCACGGCAATATATTATCATGCACAAACTTTACTCAAGATGCAATGGTGCATATGCATGCTAATCCTATGGTGTAGTTTAGTTTGTACGTGTTCTTGCATGTTTGCATGGGGTTTCACGATGAACAGAGGTGTAGAGATCAAGTGTGGACGTGGCGATGATCTGGACTCAAGATCTAGATCAGACCGATCAACACGTGATCTGTCCGCGAAAGGCTTCTGTTCAAAGGGATCGAAGAACATATGCAAAGAAAACCGCGATGATGTCGTAAGGTGGTAATGGAAACCTACCTTTCATCTTTCGGGTCCTCCCTCCTAGCATAAATAGATCGTCGGGGCTCTCTTCCAGCAGCGGCGATCATGTCTGGGCTCGTCGGCGGTCTCTCCGGTGGTCAAACTCCTGCGAAGGGGTTTAGCTCGGCGAGTTTGGGGGCTAGGGCTCCAAGTCGTTGACTCGTGAGGTGGAAAAGAAGTACGTGGTTGCGACCAAAGGTTCTGGGTTCTATTTATAAGAGGGAAACGAAGAGTCCTACTCTGATCGGAATTCGAATAAGAGTCCTATTCAAATTGTTTTTGAATCTTAACAACTTATCTTCAATTGATTTGGTGCGGTAGCAATGTGGAATTCGTGTTGGTTTCCTTCCGTGTCGGTATTCCCACGCGTACAGAAGCAAAAACCGCTTCAGATCTCGTCACCTCCGCGGTGATGAGCTCCGGAGGCTCCACGTGTCCTGCGGGGGCCGGGCCTCCCTTTTCCGCAGAGGCGGGCTCCAGTTGTGCCGCGTGTCAGGCGGGCGAGACCTCCCTCTCCCTCAGAGGTGAGCTCCGCGTGGGCCACATGTCTTGTGGATCGGGACCTCCCCTCTCTTAGGAGGTGGCTCCGGGGGTGCCACATGTTAGTGCTGGACCTCCGCTCTCTTTGGAGGTGGGCTCCAATAGTGCCACGTGTCCTAGCAGCGTCAGACTTCCTTTCTGCTCTGGGATGAGCTCCGAGGTTGACACGTGCTGAGCAGGACGGGACCTCTCGGAGGCGAGCTCCGAGGCTGACGCGTGTCCTGCAGTACCTTTTCCTCAGAAATGTGCTCCGAGGATGACACGTGTCCAGTAAGACCGGACCTCCAGGAGATGAGCTCCGGAGGTGACACGTGTCCAGTAGGACCGGACCTCCCGGAGGTAAGCTCCGAGAGCGACACGTGTCCCGCGGGACGGACCCCTCGGAGACGAGCTCCGAGAGCAACACGTGTCCTGCGCGGCTGGACTTCGCTTCTCCACAGAGACAAGGTCCAGGGACAACACGTGTCCCACAAGGTTGGACCTCGCCCCTTTCATAGAGGCAAGCCCCGAGCCTGCCATGTAGCCAGTTAGCGGGCCACATGGCCTGCGTGGCCTGTGGGCCGTGGGAAGTGTCTACGGCGCTCCTTGGGGAACTAGAATTTGGTCTTTTGGCTATCTTTTTTATTCTTTTTCTGTTTCCACTTCTTTTAAAATGTTTTCTTCATATAAAATATGAATGCATGCAGAAATCAAAATTGAGGGTGTCACAAGGAGCGTTCCAAGCATTGGTGAAGCATCTTACAACAGCCCCGGTCTTAGCTCAACCGGATATGACCAAGCCTTTCGACGTGTATTGTGATGCGTCTGGTATCTGGCTTAGCTGTGTGTTAATCCAAGAAGGACGTGTGGTCGCATACGGCTCACGCCAACTTCGAAACCACGAGCATGTAAGGGCCTAAGTTTTTGCCACATATTCAAAGTGTTCATCACCACACACACACTTCATTTGAAGAAACTTAATTAATACATTTGAAGAGCAAGTAAACACCATAAACATGCTCATTAGGGAATAAACTCACAAAATGCAAAAGTGGCATTTCCCACATGCATCATATGGGGGCTGGACATATGAAAAAGTCATACACCTTGCTAGGAATGTCCATGCCAGATTTTACCCAAATTCAAGACCTTTTTGAAGTCCTTTAGGGTATAACTAAAAAGAGGGTGGTTTGAACTCAAATTCAAATCCAAACTATTTCCATCCCATGAATTCAAAAGTGGGAGGCATATTCTTACTCAGCACATTTTGTGAGCTCACACACCAATTTTCACTCCATTTGGACCTGATCTTGACATGAGCTAAGTTTAGCAAATTCAAACTTTATTTGAATTTCAAACTGCATATGTGCTGAAAATATATTCAAACAAACCCCAATTTGAATTCTATCCAATTCAAATGGCCAAGGGGTAGATAATTCAAATGACCAAGGTTAATTGGGTCTCTACTGTTTAGAGCAGTGGGGAAAATTCAATTTCAGAGGTTAAAACTCAGGTGGGACCCACATGTTAGCTTCACAGACCCCAGAACCTACTGAGGCACCGAGTGATTGGGTCTCGGGCTCTCGCCGCGGCCGCCACCGCGCCAGGCCGTCGAGGCCAGCAGCTGCTTGCTGCACAGGCCGCTGAACCGCCTCTCTGGCCCCTTATCTATGCGCCCGAGCCACCCCCGGTGTTTCTCGCCGCTGTTCCGACGTGCTCTCACCCTGAAAACCGAAACACCTCGCCGCACGGCTGAGCTCTCGGTCCCTCGTCGCCCGGCCAATCCTGTGGTTGTCACGGCGATCTGAGACCATCACCGAGTGCGCCGAGTCTTCCTTGACGTCCTCGCACCGGTTCCAGACCCTGATCAACCCTCCCCGAGCTCCACCGCGATGTTCTTCCATTCTTCAGTTCAGCCCGAGCTGCCGTCACGGGGAAGACCCGTCCGGCCACCACAGCCCGCCGTTCCCCGAGCTGTGAATAGCAAAAAGGTTCGCCTTCAGTCCCTCTTTCATTACCGCAAGCCCCGGCGGCGTGACATAAACTGCCCACGCTGGAATTTCACGATTTTGCGACGGAATACGAAAGGGATGCCCGGACCGACTCGCAAAATTCGTAATACACACCGCACCACTCATCCTCTCACGAAGAGAAGCACTTATAGGTGTCCGTGCGAGGCCATAGGAGCCAAAACCATGAAGAATTATTGGGGGAAACCACTGTTCTTCGAGTTTTAGGAAAATTCCCGATTTCCGGCCTAGGTCGCATGGTGCCAGCCCAGTACATTCATTCCCGAGCTCCGTGGAGCTCATGTTGATCTTTCCTAGGGTCCACTGATGCTCTACCGCCTTTTGCTCGATCATTTGGGGTGCTAGGAAGTCCGGCCGACACGGCCGAAGTTCTTCCGAAGCCGCCGCTCGTCGCCGGCCGTGTTCTGGTGATTGTCCTGATGAGCTGAGCCCAGCATCGTATTCCCCGGATGGATTTAGGCAGAGGCGGCCAAGATCATGGAGTTTGGTGCACGACAGAGGCCACCCGCGAGCTCTCCGGCGAGGGGTCACGGCGGCCAAGCGCGGGAGGCCGGAGGTAGACGAAGCCCCTGGTCCCATGCGTCAGCGGCTGATATTTTAAAAGTGGGATTCGCTGTGGCACCGGATCGGGTGAGGCTGCGTGCGAAGGATTCCGTAGCCCCGTGCGTCGACCGCTGAGAAGTTGAAACGTAGCCCCGGTCCCACGCGCAGCGGTTTAAACTTTTTCCCGATTTTCAGATTTAGTTCAAACTTCAAACCCACATAACTTTGGCTAGGAAACTCCAAATCGAGTACATAATTATTTGTGGAGAGCTCAAATGAGCTTTGCTGCAAATAAAACTTGGCCAAGTCTCTGTTTAGGTTGTTACCAAACCACAGTAAGAATTTCAGAGTCATTGAGTCTGTCTATAAGACTTATAGTCTTCACAAGTTAAATTCAACTCAAATGCATTTAAATTGATACATATTTATGTTATCTCATGTAGTCGCTAAGGTTGAGAAGGAACCCGGAGTCTTAGACTTCGTCACTCCGGAAGAGCAGCTAGCCTACGACCAAGAGCAGCAAGGCAAACTCCGGTTTGCATTAACCCATTTTATAAATTTTTATTGTTTTGAGAACTTACTTTGAGTACCACTTACATCCTGCATTAGAGTCTTGTTTGAAACCCAGATGCATAGCCAAGAAAACCATGGGTTGGGATTAGGATTAAAAACCCCGTTTTGCTACAGCAATGCTAAGATAGTGTAGGATTCGGTACAAGTCGAGTAGTTGGAACTACTTGCGAGGATAGGCTAGAGGCACTCGACTCTGGTAGAGATAGCAAATGAAACACATGGCAATAAAAATAAGACCGAGCGGAGATTAAGGGCAGCAGGATGTTGGGGCATGGGTTCTATAGCTCTGCTTGTGTTGATTGAGGACCAAGCCATGTGCGGGCCTGTTGAATAAGCTAGAACAGTACCGAAGACCTACCGGCTATATGGGAACCGGGAAACCAATGTAACTCGGGTAGCTGGGTGTTGAGGCATAGCTGGTCGTTCAGAGGGTAGGTTGAGAGCTCGAGGTGTAAATCGGCTGGTGGCACTGTGGATGCGCGCGCAGAGACCTCTTGCTCGGTACGATCGGACCGGTTCAACATTTGGCTAACGGGGGAAAGGTGGTTGCGTACGACGTCCGTGATGGTTGCTGTAGGCAACATCGAGTACATGTGTACGTGACGGGTTATTCGGGTAACCCTGCAGGTGTAAATCGATTATAATCACTGTCCCTCGCGGTCAGTGAGTACCACTTGTTCACTGTACCGTGACGTAGAAAGAACAGGCTAGATACATGTTAAAAGTTTGCTGATTTGAAAGGCATACTTTGCTTGTTAATGTCTTGTTGTAGTTTTAGAGCTAATTAAAGTTCTTTTCAACTTTGGGCAAAGTACATGAGAGAAATGCGTTTCTTGTTTGATTGCCGCTCTCTCATGTGCCTTAGCACATGCTTCTCCACAACCTGCTGCTAAAACCTGAAAGTAAGGTTCCACTAATTAGGCAAGTCCTTTGCAACTTATTTTACCTCATGTAATCTATCAACCTTCATGTAGAAGTTTCATGTATAGGAGAGACGGGTCAGTCTTACTGAGCCATCATGCTCACTGCTTGTGTTTGAAGCTTTTGCAGTGTTTTATGCGGAAGGGACTCCTGAGGAGGAGACGGAACCCCAGGAGGGGAACCCCGTCGAGTGGGAGTCGTGCACGCCGCCGTGTTAGTGTATGTGCGTGCTAGCGGGAACACGTTCACGGGCGGAACGTGAACTCGATGCATAGTCTACGCCCGTGAGTGTAGACTGGACTATTTTGTTCTAAAAATGTTCATAAACTGGTTTATGTAACAAAAATTTGCTTCCGCTTTGTACCTTTGATGTGTGTTATCCGGTGCTGTGCAACGCAGCACCCCTCAGCGTGATCCTGGATCGACAAGACCGTGGGGTCGTGTCAGCATGGTATCAGAGCTCCCTTGAGGTTTAACGCACTACAAAGGTTGTCTTTTTCAAAAATCCAGTGATGAATGAGTTAGTAGCCCATATAAGGATGTTATTAGTGTATAGAAAGTGGCATACTAACCTATTTTCTTATGTCGGAAAATCGTGCATCTCGGGACGCTTTATGTCTTGGTGGGTGCACGTAAGCGCTGTCCACCAGTGCGCACAAGCTGAAGGTTTGAGCACCACGGGTGGCAGGTAACCCGACCCGCTTTAATATCCTCTTCGACTCTTCATGTCCTTTGGGGTATTCGAGCAACGTCTGTCCCTGGCGTGCTTTGGGCAATTTGGGAGACCCTGTCACGTGGTCAGTAACGTGAACACGTAGCTCAAGGCATGCTTGGCTTGAGAACATCCGGGTGAGTGATGACGGCCGGGTGTGCGAACTGTATGGATACCGGGCTCGGTGTGCAGCCGGGTCTGACGATTGTTTGAGTTATCTGCAGGTAGTCTAACCACGAAACAGTAGACGTGTAGTATCCGTGTGCGAGAGACGTTTAGTGCCACTGAACTAACTAAGCCGGCTAAGTCCGGTATAGGTTTTTCTTTGTGAGGACGTAGTACCGACATGCTCTGGTGACGCATCGACGTCACACCCCACTAAATGAGCAACTGCATTGTAAAACTTGAAAGTTTTAATCCGGAGTACTAAAACTTGATGTAACTCCTTCCCTTAATCAGGATATTCAAAGTTAACAAGTTTTCAACTTATAGGATACTAAGGACAGAGTCCCCTGTTTTCAGCTGATTAAGGATGAAGTTAATCAGAGGTTAGAGGTTGAGTTTGTTCGAGGATGGGGTCATATGATACATTTCTGGAAAGCTTTGGAAGATCTTTACAACTGTTGATGTCCATAGATGTTTCATCCCCTAACCAATCGAAAAATGCAGTAGAGTTTAAACAGTCCAGAAAACAGGGTAGAGCAAACACTCTCTGTAACTGTCAGTAAATTGAGCATAACTTCCTGCATAAAAATCCAAAAATAGAAGATGAGGTAGTTCTGAAAAGTTTAAGAGATGGGTTACAACTTTGTAACAGAAAGTGTGTCAGATTGGGAGTAGAATTAACTGGAATTCTTGAATCAAATCAGTACCTAAAGCAGGGAGTGCTGTCCAATTTTCTCCAGAAATTCTATCAACTTCGACATCTCGTAACATTTGAACCAGGACAGATCTTAGGCCAAGCAAATACTTACTGGAAAGCTATTGAAGTTAGATTTAACTTTGATGTTGAGCTCCAGAATTGGTTTTGCCCTTAGCATGGTCTAAATCAGGTTGAAACGGAAACTGGTCAGGGCTGTCATATTGGACAGCAGATCAACAGTCAAATTTGTTTAAGTTTGAACTATGTTTCCAAGTTTTATGAGTTCAATGACATGTTCTATGTTATAACTCAATGGTTTACTGTTTGAATAAATATTTTACATTTCTCAAATATGTTTCTACAGATGACAGCGGATAGACAGTTGGAGAACGGGTGGATGGTGTCCCACTGTTCTCACCGCAGCAGCTATCCGGAAGCATTGAGGCAAATGCTTCAATATTTCGGGTACAACAAGATGCTGCAGTACTTCGCCAAAGAAGAAGGCGAGAAGGGGAACAAGACTTGTAAAATCCATGTCGAAATTCCTACAGGACCTACGCCACCCGGTTGGGTGCTGTTCACCGTTACGGTGAGAGGTAGACAGCAGGAGGGAATGTGGCAAGTGGCAGCCCGTGACACCATGTCGCGTTTCTGCCAACTTCACGTGAGAGCTATGGAGGGCACTCCATACGCGCTCGTTCCGGTGGAGGGACGAGCTAATCATGTGTGGGAAGGGAGGTACATGGAGGCAACAGATCCGGGTTGCCCATGGTACAACCCCGCGGAGGCAAACCTCAGCCTCCAGATAAGGGCGGGAAAGGCCGTGATGGACAGCCAATATGTTCATATGGAATGTCTCGCCATGAAGCTCAAGGAGAGCAACAGCCGTGGAGATCATTTTGAGAGTGCTCACAGCGCACTCCGCAATGTGCTCCTTCCGACCATCAAGTGACTGAACGAACAACATAATCAGTTGCATCGTCTGAAGAAGGCGAAGAGGAAAAGCTGCGTCGACATCACGGCTTTGCAACCACAGATGCAGGCTCTGACCCAGCAGAACGAGGTCCTTACTCAAGAGCGGGACGACGCTATTTGTAACACCCCAAAATCATGTTAAGAGGGGAATTTAAAATTTTTTGGACGTGTTGCATGTTTTGCAACAATTTAAATTCAAACTGGAATTCAATTTAAACTCAAAACAGAAAAGAAATAGAAAAAAGGAAAACAGAAAAAAAACCAGCCAGTGGGCCGAAACCCACCAGCCGGCACACCCAGCACCCGCGCCAGCCCGCAGCCGCGCGCGCCCTCTTCTTCCCACTGACAGGCGGGGCCCGCCAGCTTTCTTCTTCGTCGCGTCAGCGCCGCGATCGGCCGGACTCTCTCTCACCCCGAATCAAAACCGACCCGGATTTCTGCGTATCCCAGCCGAATTTTGCTCGTGGGCGACGCAAACTCGATCACAACCGAACGCCGCCCTTCCCCCATCTATAAAAACCACGGCCTCGTCCCGTTTTTCTCACGCGATCTGCTGTTTTTACTCCGGTGAAAACCCGAGCCTTCTCCGGCAAATTCTGGCGGATCTACGCTCGGAAATTCCGATCTAACTAGCTGGTCTTGATCCACCGCCTCCGGGGAACCCTGCAGGTGCAGAAAACTCGGTAACTTGCGGTTCAAACACGGCGCCGACGAGCCTCGCCGTGGTTTCGCTTCGGACCTCGTCGCCGATCGTTTTCCAGAACCTCCGAGCTTAAGAAAACCCCCGAGGTGAGATCCCCGACCTCCCCTCCACCGATCTATGCCATAAAATCACAGTTCTAGGAAGAATTCTCGAAGATCCGAAAATCTCCGGCGAGATCGCCGCTTCCCGCCGCCGTACGCCGTCGGGCAGCGCCACCCACGCTCGGTTAGAGCGACGTGGCCGACTGTGCGCCGTCTATTTTAAATCGCACGGTAGACTTTAAATCCCCGCATACCGGTTCGGCGTTATAATCTCAGCCGTCTGTTTTAAATCGGACGGTCCACGTCAGCCCCGCGTTATAAAGACTGGAATTCTTACGTGCTACCCCCTGGGGTTCTCGGGAAATAAGAGCTAGCCCCGGAAACTTCTGATCTAGCCTCTGGAACTTCAGAAAATCATGTAAATTCATTTAGAAATCAGTTTTAGCCCCTGGACTTAATAAAAATTAGGAAAAACTCCTCTGTTATGAGTAGCTAGACCCCTGAAAATTGTTAAAATAATATTATAGACCCTGTAGGGGGGTGAGTTTACCTTTTTAACCCTGTTTGATATTTAATTTAGGAAATTGAATAGGTGGCTAGTATTTAAAATTTAAAAAGTGGGACAAACATATTGTCAAAATTTAATTAAAAACTTTCTCAGTACTTAGAAAACTTTGGAGTGAGATAAAAATATATTTTTGGGCTGAAATGAATCTGTTTAATTTATTATTCACATTTATTAGTTATAGGGACACATTTTTAAGTAAAGAATAGTTCTGAAAATAGGGAAAATAAATGTAAAATAGTTTACATCAGAGGAAAAGGTCAAAAATATATTATTAAATATTTTAGATCAGAACCTATTCTGTTTAGATGATGTGTCTTGTTATTTTCATAATAAAGTTCACATTTAGGCATAGGAAATAAATCTGAAAATATAGCAACTAGTAAATGATAAATGAAGTTTCTAAAATCCAAAGAATTCAGTTTAGGGTTGGTAGAAATTCTGAAGACACATAGGGAGTAGGAAAATATCTTTCATGCATACTTGGTAGCTAAAAGGTGTAGTAATTAAATATAAGGAATTTATTTAAATTGGAAACTCATATATATAGTATGTAAGCATAAATGTGAATACAAAAGTAGGAATCATATACACATGGTTAAAAGTACATGTAAGCCAAAGATCAACACACATAGAGTAACCACAACACATATAATTGTGAATGACTTTCATAAATGTGAATGTGTGATTTGTTTGAAGTGGAAGTGTGAACTATGTCTTATGGATTGTTGTTTTTCTTTTGCTATGTGTGATGGTATGATGTAGAACCTGCTCCAGAGCAAGTTCTTCCTTTCCAAGATCAGGACTACCCATTCCAAGAGCAGCAGGAAGGAGGCAAGTGTCCTTGACCACTTTGATCCTATGCTAGGATGTGTAGCTAGAATTATTTGCATTGTCAATTGAAATATGAAACCCATGATAGGAAGTTTCCATAGAATTGCATTACCTTGTTTCCTTGTAGCTTGGGTTGGGATTTATTTTATCATGTCATTTATTATTATGCATATGCTTAGCCATCCTTAGAATGGAATATTTGGGATATGAGATCATCAGTTTATTTTACCATACTATTGAATGAGATATTGTGAGTTATGGATCAAGGCATGTTTGGATGTTTTGGTTGTGTGCTGGGTGCACGAGACTCGGGTTTGTGTTTAGTACTTGCCTGGATCCTAAGGACCGGTTCATGGAGCATGTAACATGGCTTTACCGCGCCAACCACATGCTGAGATGGGGCAGCTTGGCTAATTAATTAGGTGTATCCCGGTGTAGTATGGGTGTGTTGGATGGTGCGGGGAATAGGTGTCAGCTGGACTACCATATGAACCGCAAGGCTCAAGCGGGGGCCACTGCAGCGGGGTTGGAGCCTCTTGTATGCTGTTAGGGGTGAAACCTCAGTGGGCCCACGCTCGTCGGGAATCCCTTTGTAAAGCCTTCGTAGTGATCTCCTGGCAACACACCTGGGAAGTGTGAATGTGGTTCGCAGCCACTGGCATAATGGAGGTTCTTTTAGTCCACCCGGCAACGGGGGATGAAATCACTACATGTGGGTACAGTGGTACAAACTCTGCAGAGTCAAACTATCATGACAGCCGTGCTCACGGTCAAGAGCGGCTTGGACTTATTCATGATTAGAGGAGTGATGGTTTTGGAAGTTGTGGATGTTAAGCGGGGAGCTTAACATTGGAAATGATGTTATGGTTATTTGATTATGATGATGGGATGGGAGATTGGGACCATTTCACCTGTGTAGTAATGTAGGTGCTTAATAAGCTAAGGTGATAGGTATTAATTGCGTAGTGCTTTAACCATGAGTTCAACGTCCCCTTGTTCTAGCCATGCATGACATAACTTTCCCACACTTGCTGAGTACCATCGGTACTCAACCTTACATATTTGTTGGTTTATATTGCTGCTCAGGTCAAGATAATGAGGTGGTGTATAATGACCAAGACTTTGGACCCGAAGAAGGTTTCTAGGTTCATGGAGACCCCCGGGCAACGCCTGTAACGGAGCCCACAAGAATAATTTTCCGCTGCTAGTCTATTTACTTGTGATGAACTTATTATTGTCCATCGAGACATTCTCTATGTAAGACTTATTTATATTCGACACCTGGCTTGTAATAAATGATGCTTCACTATTTGTCATCACATGTATGAGAAAATGATCCTATCATACATGTGACATTCACTTGGTTGTTCTTCAGAAAAACCGGGTGTGACAGAAGTGGTATCAGAGCCAAGGTTGCTCGTAGGAACGTGGACCTAGGTCGAAAGGGACGTATTTAAGGACCCTATTTTCTTAAAAACTATTTTTATAAGGTGTGTGTTGAAAAGTGTTATTTAATGAGTCACTTTTTTCATCTTACCCCAATTTTCATTCAAAATAGGATTTTGGTTAAAAAGTTTATCTAACCTAAGTTTAAATGCTTTTTGTTTTAGATGGTTCGCATGATTCGCACCGCTCGCAAGTCCACAGGAGGGAGAGTTCCCGTAGTTTCCCTTGCCGAAAGAGAGGAGAGTCGTCCGGTGACGTACCTTTCCTACGGATTGGCAGTAGGAGGCTTGTTGCGCCGTCTTCGATGTATGCTCAAAGCCGCCGGCAATACGGGCAAGCTAATCATCCACTATAACTCCACCAGAACCATCTGTGAGAAGAGGGAAGAATGGAGTTCAGAGATGAGGATCATACACGAAAATCAGCTGCTTAAGATCCATCGCTCTCCAGCTTGTCGAGCGACACAGGTCGATGCGGAGAAGTGTAACACCCCAAAATCTTGTTAAGACCCAAAATCATGTTAAGAGGGGAATTTAAAAAATTTTTGGACGTGTTGCATGTTTTGCAACAATTTAAATTCAAACTGGAATTCAAATTAAACTCAAAATAGAAAAGAAACAGAAAAAGAAAAAGGAAAACAGAAAAAAAACCGGCCAGTGGGCCGAAACCCACCAGCCGGCCCACCCTGCCCCCGCGCCAGCCCGCAGCCACGCGCCCGCGCTCTCTCTCTCTGACAGGTGGGACCCACCTGTCATCCCTAACCTCGATCGTCCGAAACTCGGACTGTTCACCCGTGCGCGCGCGATCGCAATTGAACGGATTTCTGGCCGAATTCTGGTTCCGGAGGACTCCCACTCGATCTAAACAAACCCACCGCCCTCCCCCGTCTATAAAAACCCCCGACCCTGTCCCGTTTTTCCCACGCGATCCGCCGATTTTCTCTCCGGTGAGAACCAGAGTTTCTCCGGCGAATTCTGCTCGATCTAAGCTCGGAAATTCCGATCTTACTCGCTGGTCTTGATCCACCGCCTCCAGGGAACCCTGCAGGTGCAGAAAACTCGGTGACTTGCGGTTCAATCACAGCGCCGACAAGCCTCGCCGTGGTTTCACTTCGGACCTCGTCGCCGACCGCCTTCCAGGACCTCCGAGCTCAAGAAAACCCCCGAGGTGAGATCCCCGACCTCCCCTCCACCGGTCTATGCCATAAAATCACAGTTCTAGGAAGAATTCTCGAAGATCTGAAAATCTCCGGCGAGATCGCCGCTTTCCGCCGCCGTGCGCCGCCGGGCAGCGCCGCCCGCGCTCGATCAGAGCGACGTGGCCGCTTGTGCGCCATCTATTTTAAATCGCACGGTAGACTTTAAATCCCAGCGTACCGGTTCGGCGTTATAATCTCAGCCGTCTGTTTTAAATCGGACGGTCCACGTCAGCCCCGCGTTATAAAGACTGGAAATCTTACGTGCTACCCCCTGGGGTTCTCAGGAAATAAGAGCTAGCCCTGGAAACTTCTGATCTAGCCCCTGGAACTTCAGAAAATCATGTAAATTCATTTAAAAATCAGTTTTAGCCCCTGGACTTAATAAAAATTAGGAAAAACCCCTCTGTTATGAGTAGCTAGACCCCTGAAAATTGTTAAAATAATATTATAGACCCTGTAGTGGGGTGAGTTTAACTTTTTAGCCCTGTTTGATATTTAATTTAGGAAATTGAATATGTGGCTAGTATGAAAATTTAAAAAGTGAGACAAAACATATTGTCAAAATTAAATTAAAAACTTTCTCAGTACTTAGAAAACTTTGGAGTGAGATAAAAATATATTTTGGGCTGAAATGAATCTGTTTCATTTATTATTCACATTTATTAGTATAGGGACACATTTTAAAGTAAAGAATAGTTCTGAAAATAGTGAAAATAATTGTAAAATAGTTTACATCAGAGGAAAAGGTCAAAAATATATTAGTAAATATTTTAGATCAGAACCTATTCTGTTTAGATGATGTGTCTTGTTATTTTCATAATAAAGTTCACATTTAGGCATAGGAAATAAATTTGAAAATATAGCAACTAGTAAATGATAAATGGAGTTCTAAAATCCAAAGAATTCAGTTTAGGGTTGGTAGAAATTCTGAAGACACATATGGAGAAGGAAAATACCTTTCATGCATACTTGGTAGCTAAAAGGTGTAGTAATTGAATATAAGGAATTTATTTAAATTGGAAACTCATATATATAGTATGTAAGTATAAATGTGAACACAAAAGTAGGAATCATATACACATGATTAAAAGTGCATGCAAGCCACAAATCTACACACATAGAGTAACCACAACACATATAATGGTGAATGACTTTCATAAATATGAATGTGTGGTTTGTATGAAATGGAAGTGTGAACTATGTCTTATGGATTGTTGTTTTTCTTTTGCTATGTGTGATGGTATGATGTAGAACCTGCTCAACAGCAAGTTATTCCTTTCCAAGATCAGGACTACCCATTTCAAGAGCAGCAGGAAGGAGGCAAGTGTCCTTGACCACTTTGATCCTATGCTAGGATGTGTAGCTAGAATTATTTGCATTGTCAATTGAAATATGAAACCCATGCTAGAATGTTTCCCTAGAATTGCATTACCTTGTTTCCTTGTAGCTTGGGATGGGATTCATTTTATCATGTCATTTATTATTATGCATATGCTTAGCCATGCTTAGAATGGGATAATTGGGATATGAGATCATCAGTTTATTTTACCATACTCTTGAATGAGATATTGTGAGTTATGTAGAGGTAGGGATCAAGGCAAGTTGGATGTTTTGGTTGTGTGCTGGGTGCACGAGATTCGGGTTTGTGTTTAGTACTTGCCTGGATCCTAAGGACCGGTTCATGAAGCATGTAACCTGGCTTTAACGTGCCAACCACATTCTGAGATGGGGCAGCTTGGCCAATTAATTAGGTGTATCCCCGGCGTAGTATGGGTGTGTTGGATGGTGCGGGGAATAGGTGTCAGCTGGACTACCATATGAACCGCAAGGCTCAAGAGGGGGCCACTGCAGCGGGGTTGGAGCCTCTTGTATGCTGTTAGGGGTGAAACCTCAGTGGGCCCACGCTCGTCGGGAATCCCTTTGTAATGGCTTCGTAGTGATCTCCTGGCTACACACCTGGGAAGTGTGAATGTGGTTCGTAGCCACTGGCATAATGGAGGTTCTTTTAGTCCACCGACAACGGGGGATGAAATCACTACATGTGGGTACAGTGGTGCAAACTCTGTAGAGTCAAAACTGTCATGACAGCCGTGCTCATGGTCAAGAGCGGCTTGGACTTATTCATGATTAGAGGATTGATGGTTTTGGAAGTTGTGGATGTTAAGCGGGGAGCTTAACATTGGAAATGATGTTATGGTTATTTGATTATGATGATGGGATGGGAGATTGGGACCATTTCACCTATGTAGTAATGTAGGTGCTTAATAAGCTAAGGTGATAGGTATTAATTGCGTAGTGCTTTAACCATGAGTTCAACCTCCCCTTGTTATAGCCATGCATGACATAACTTTCCCACACTTGCTGAGTACCATCGGTACTCAACCTTGCATATTTTGTTGGTTTATATTGCTGCTCAGGTCAAGATAATGAGGTGGTGTATAATGACCAAGACTTTGGACCCGAAGAAGGTTTCTAGGTTCATGGAGACCCCCGGGCAACGCCTGTGATGGAGCCTACGAGAATAATTATTCCGCTGCTAGTTTATTTACTTGTGATGAACTTATTATTGTCCATCGAGACATTTGCTATGTAAGACTTATTTATATTCGACACCTGGCTTGTAATAAATGATGCTTCACTATTTGTCATCACATGTATGAGAAACTGATCCTGGCATACATGTGATAGTCACTTGGTTGTTCTTCAGAAAAACTGGGTGTGACAAGAAGGATGTCACCTGGGAGGCCATCACCTGCCAGAGTCACATCTATCGTCGCCACCTGGACAGAACTGAGTACATGTATGTCCTCCAGCGTGAGAGTGGTACCACGGAGTAAAAGTACCCACTAGTGCAGCAAGGGACTTCCCATGAGCACATGGACCTGTGCTTGGAGGATGCTGCTATGCTCAGCACTCGACTACAGGAGTGTCAGCAAGAGCTTCAGGATGTTCGGGAGACCCTGAAGGAAACGGAGGCGTTGCTGCGAGCCTGCTTGAGGGCGAGAGAAAGAGGAGATGGGAATGAACTGTGTGTCACCGTGAATGATACATGGACTCCTGACTCCCCAGATCACCGGGCGATAAGGCGTCGTCGCACTTCTCCATCAGTAGCCTCCCCACCCAAAGCAGAGTCAGAAGGCAGCCAAAATGACGAGGAAGATCCCGAGGAGCCAGCACAAGAAAACGAGTAGCGTAGAGCCTTTTCTTTAAAACAGAAGGATGTCGAGTAGTCGAGTCGTTACGTTAGTTAATGGTGTGTTAATGCTTGGTGTGTGACGTGAGTTGTGGAAGCCATGAGCAATTGTCCACAGCCTCGTCTTCATATTGTCTTGCTTTGGTGTGTGAACCCACATGAAATAATATTGCATTTATTTTTGTGTGAGATATGGAACCTCAGAAAAGTATAACAAAGCTTCAACACTTCAAAGTACAAATAAGCGAAAGTTGTAAGATAATACGTAATACTTTAAATTAACATTTGGTTGATCATGCTAGATGGCCGGAAGAGGAAAAGGTCGCGCTGCCAACGCCGCCAACAACAATGATGAGGCCTGCAACCCTCATCTTTCTGGAGGCCAGGACAGGGGTGGTCGCCGTGAAGGATTTGATCCCCTCCACCAAATGCTGGAGAATCAAAATCAGCTCATCCAGAACTTGACTCAAGTGGTGGCCAACTTGCATCAAGTTCCACCCCCACAAGCTGCACCACGCCAACCAAGGTTGAGTGAGTTTCTAGGAACTCAACCTCCAAAGTTTCCAAGTGCTGCTGAACCTCTGGAGGCAGATGATTGAGTAAAGACCATTGAAAGCAAGATGAGGATCATACAGTGCCAAGGGTATGAGAGGGTGCTGTTTGCCTCTCATCAATTGCATGGACCTGCTGCTGATTGGTGGACCGCCTACGTGGCCGCCCATCATGACCCTGAGAACATCACTTGGGAGGAGTTCAAGCGTAGCTTCGGCAACCATTACATCCCAAGAGGTGAACTCAAAAAAAAAAGAGAAAGGAGTTTTTGGGACTGAAGCAGGGAAACATGACGGTGAGGGAATACCTCACTAAATTTACTCAACTATCCCGTTATGCCCCACAGGACATAGAGACTGATGAGCAGAAACAAGATTGTTTTGTGGAGGGACTTACCGCGGAAATGCAGTGTGCAATGTCCTCAAATGAGTATGAAAGCTTCCAAAAGATGGTGGACAGAGCGTTTGTGGTAGAAAGGAAGCTAAAGACCTTGGAAAATGAGAATAAGAGGAAGGTTGGGTGGTCACATCAAGCCTCAGGGAGCAACACCCGCCCACGTCTGATGCAGCAAACTGCAGGGCAGACGAACCGTGCTGCGGTACCCTACTCAGCACCAAAAGGGTACAACCCGAACTACAGGCCTCCCGCAGCACCAGCACAGCCACAACGTCAGTTTGTACAGCAGCCTCGCCCCACATATCCACCTCGACCAGCAGTGCAAGGATCTCCAAACCAACCCAAAGACAATAAAGGCCAAGCCCCTAAGGTTGGAGTGCAATTTTTTAGCTGTGGTGAAGTGGGGCACTATGCCCATAAGTGCCCAAAGAAGAAGCCCGCGCAGCCACAACAGCAGAATGTAATGAGAGGACGGGTGAACCACGTGACTATGGAGGAAGCGCAAGAGGCACCTGACGTGGTAGTTGGTAAGTTTCCTGCAAATTTACACATTGCAACCCTGCTGTTTGATTCTGGTGCTACCCACTCGTTCATTGCTTAAGGGTTTGTTAAGAAGCATGATCTAGCAACAACACAAATGAACCATATGCTAGCAGTAAACTCTCCAGGTGGAGAAATAAGGACAAGACAAGTGTGTCCCAAAGTGAACCTAGACATTAATGGGGTAGTATTTACTGCTAACCTCATAGTGATAGATTCACAAGGGATAGATATTATTTTGGGTATGGATTGGTTGACCAAACATAAAGGAATCATCCATTGTTCGACCAGAACGGTGGAACTAACTCACCCTAGTGGCACAAGAGTAAAGTTGATAACAAAACACGAGCCTAGGAGGGACATTAAACTAAATCAAGTTGAGGTGAAAGTGGAGGAGATCAGGACCATCACAGAATATCTAGATGTTTTTCCAGAGGAGTTGCCAGGTATGCCTCCCGATCGTGAAGTGGAATTCGCAATTGAGCTAGTGCCTGGAACAGCCCCGATATACAAGAGACCTTATCGGAAGGACTCCAAGCAGCTGGGAGAACTCAAGGATCATTTGAGAGAATTGACGGAGAAGGGGTATATTCACCCTAGTTCCTCACCATGGGGAGCTCCGGTGATATTTGTGCCCAAAAAGGACGGAACCTAAAGTTTATGTGTGGATTACCATGCCTTGAATGAAGTAACCATCAAGAACAAGTACCCATTACCCCGCATTGAAGACTTGTTTGATCAGTTGAGGGGAGCTTGTGTGTTCTCGAGGATTGAACTCAGGTCGGTATACCACCAACTCAAGATAAGGCAACCTGATATTCCCAAGACAGCTTTCGTATCTCGGTACAGACTGTATGAATACACTGCCATGCCTTTCGGGCTAACTAATGCCCCGGCGTACTTCAGTATCTCATGAACAAGGTATTCATGGAATATCTGGACAAATTTGTGGTGGTTTTCATAGATGACATTCTCGTCTTCTCCAAAGATGAAGAAGAACATGAGAAACATCTAAGGTCGGTGTTGCAAAGGCTGAGAGAACACCAACTATATGCCAAGTTGAGCAAGTGTGAGTTTTGGCTGAAGAGAGTTCCCTTCTTAGGACATATAATCTCGGAGGGAGGAATCTCCGTGGATCCTGCCAAAATCAAGGATATACAGAAGTGGAAGACCCTTGAAAATGTCGGGGAAGTTCGAAGCTTCTTGGGATTGGCTGGATACTATCGACGGTTTATTGAGGGATTCTCTAAAATCTCGAGACCCCTCACCAAACTGTTGGAGAAGGGAATCACATTCACATGGATGCCGCAGTGCGAGACGAGTTTTCAGGAGTTAAAGAAAAGATTGATGACAGCCCCAGTGCTAGTTATGCCAGATATGCAGAAGAACTTTACGGTGTACTGCGATGCCTCTGGAAACGGATTGGGATGTGTTCTCATGCAAGAAGGGCATGTCGTGGCTTATGCATCCCGACAGCTTCAAAAGCACGAGAAGAACTATCCTACACATGACCTAGAACTAGCCGCAGTGGTACATGCGTTGAAAATTTGGTGGCACTATTTGATGGGGAAGAGGACCGAGATATATACGGATCATAAGAGTTTGAAGTACATATTCACACAGCCAGACCTCAACCTCAGACAAAGGAGATGGTTAGAGCTAATCAATGACTTTGATGTGGGCATCAACTATCATCCTGGGAAAGCAAACGTCGTGGCCGATGCTTTAAGTCGGAAAGTGCAGGTCAATAAGTTGAGCTTGAAGGACATGCCTGCAGAATTAAAGAACGAGGTTATAAGGCTCAATCTATGCCTTGTTAATAGTGGTGAAGCCATCACCGTGGAAGTGGACTCCACACTAGAGCGAGACATCCGCGAGGGTCAAAAGATACAAGAGATCAGACAACTCATCAAGGAAAATAAAGCTCCTGGTTTTAGAGAGGATGAACAAGGAACGGTGTGGCACGGGAAAAGAATCTGTGTGCCAGAAGTAAAGGAGATCCGTGAATTGATTTTGAAGGAGGCTCATGATTCTGACTATTCCATTCATCCTGGGAGTACGAAGATGTACCAGGACCTCAAGAGCAGGTATTGGTGGTATGGCATGAAGCGATATGTCGCGGAACATGTTGCTCTATGTGACACATGTCAGTTGGTGAAAGCAGAACATCAACGACCCGTGGGATTATTGCAACCACTCAAAGTGCCTGAATGGAAATGGGAAGAGATCGGCATGGATTTCATCGTGGGATTGCCTAGGACTCAATCAGGATATGATTCGATATGGGTCATCATTGATAGGCTAACCAAGGTAGCTCATTTCATCCCCGTGAAAGAAAGCTACAGCGGATCCAAATCGGCAGAGTTGTAGATGTCAAGGATTGTGTGTTACCATGGAGTGCCAAAGAAGATTGTGTCGGATCGAGGGACACAGTTCACCTCAAGGTTCTGGCAGAAGTTGCACGAAACCATGGGAACCCATCTGAACTTTAGTTCTGCCTATCATCCCCAAACTGATGGGCAGACGGAAAGAACCAATCAGATTCTTGAAGATATGCTGAGGGCATGTGCACTCGAAAACAATCGGAGTTGGGATAAGAACTTACCGTATGCGGAGTTTTCCTATAACAACAGCTTTCAAGCTAGTATGAAGATGTCACCGTTTGAAGCCTTGTACGGGAGGAAGTGTAGAACTCCCCTATTTTGGAACCAAACGGGGGAAAGCAAATTGTTTGGTCCGGAAGTACTACAAGAAGCTAAGGCGAAGGTGAGGGAAATTCGCAACAATTTGAGGATTGCACAGACACGCCAAAAGAGCTATGCCGATGTACGAAGAAGAGAGCTCGTTTTCAACGTGGGAGACTATGTTTATCTCAAGGTGTCCCCTATCAGAGGACTTCGTCGGTTCAAGGTGAAAGGGAAGTTGTCACCTCGATATATCGGACCCTTTCAAGTTTTGGAAAGGAAAGGCGAAGTGGCGTATCAACTAGAGTTACTGTAAAGGTTCCAAAAATGTGAATATCAAAGAAACATGAGTTTGCACAAATGTTGAAGTCATGTGTATGAAAAAGGGGCTTAGTTGAAACTTTTTCCTCATATGGTAACATGTATGAGGTTTCTTCTAAACAGACTTAGGGTTACTGCATGGATGGACCTCATGTAGATTAAAACCCCAGAAATGAAGAGCTCAAGTGCAAGGGAAGGGTTTAAAAATCAGAGATGGACTAAAGGTAAATTCAAACTTCAAGTGAGGGAAGGACAAAATGAGAAATTCAAAACTGTTGTGTCCAAACTATTGTTTGCAGCAGCTAACACAAGGATCAAGTGGCATATTTGGATTCCTTAGGTCCAAATTAGTGGGGAGGCAAAGTTTCATTAAATTTTGAAAAGATTTGCTGCCCATTTTTCCAAAGGGAGTCAAATGTGCAAAGAATTCAAATGAACATTTGAATTTGCATGGAATTTGTCCAAACTTGTCAAATGAGCTCAGTTTCCAATTTTTAACACTTGGGTTGGATAATTGTCAAACTTGGAAGATATTTTGAGAAGAATTGGTACTGACTAGTGGGGCCACATGTCATTGGGGGAAATGAGTGTGCAAAAGATCTTCAGCTCAGGCAGTGCACGGTCTCTTTTTTTCTCCTCCTCGCGAAGTCATTGCGCCACCGAGACCGCCTCGGTCCTTCTCACCGTGCGACACCGGGGCAAGGCGGACGCCACCTCTCCCTCGCGACCTCTGTGCTGGCGAGCTGGTTTCCCCCCTCCTTATCACGCAGCTCGCGCGTTGTCCTCGGTTCCCACTCTCGCGCGCACAACAGGAACCTCCCGGCGCCGTTTCTCGTTCTGCCTGTTGCAAACCGCGTCGCCCCCTCCAGCGTGTGCTCTAGCGACCCATCGCTCTACTCCGTGGCGTTGCCACATCGTTTGATCACAATTTGACGAATTTCACCGGGCACCGAGGCTCACCATCGGGAAACCGAGCTGGTCTCACGTGGACAGCCCCACCGAGAGCTTCTCAGCCCCGAGCTAGAGCGCCCTCGGATGCGCTGGGAGCCCCTGATGCTCGTCCCCAAAGCTCAAGCCATGAGATGATCTACCGGGCTCGAATTTGGGAAAAGATCGCCGTCGGGCACCATCAGACCTTCTGATACGGTAATACCAAATTCGATCGTCCCTCTCGTTCTTAGGCCGTGAAAACCTTGCACACAGGACCGCCACTAACCGGCGATCATTAGTCCTTCACAACCCTAGTTGGAAAGATGCACATAGACCGCATGAAATCCAGAATTTCCGACCTCAAACGCGGAGGAGGTTTCGGGTGTACGGTGAGACACCATTAGCCGCCGGTGCCGAGCAGTTTTGAGGCTAGGTCGAGCATCCCCATGGTCCACTGGTGCTGTAGCGCCGTTCCACCGAGGTCTGGGCAGGCTAGGATGACCGGGCGACGTTGCCGAACCGGTCCATAGCCGTCGCGCCGTGGCCAGCTAGGTTAGAGCCATCGCCGACCGGGGAAGAGGGTTCCATCGTGTTCAGCATGGGAAATTAGGCCCTAAAGGCGAGGGAGAGCTTGGGGGATGGCCGGGAGGCCGGAATCCGTCGAACTCCGGCGAGCCCGGCGGCGCGCGGGCGTGGGTGGCCGGAGGTAGAAGACGACCCGGTGGGTCCCGCCCGTCAGCGATGGTTTTTCAAATATCTGATCGGCTGTGGCGCAGGGATCGCGTGTGGCGGCGCGGGAAATACCCTGTAGCCCCGTATGGCTTGCCTCAGCGAGTGACACCTGTCCCCGGACCCACAGCCAGGATTTGAACATTTTGGGGAATTTCAGTTTTCAGTTCAAACTTTGCATAGCTACAACTTTGGGTAGGAGAATCAAAAAAATTTTGAAACAAATTTTCTTGGATTCCTCTAATAGAGTACTATTCAAATATGGAACCCAATTTGTATGAAACCGTTTATTTAATTCTGTAAAATTCTTTAAAGCTTTTTAGCAAAAGAATTTTAGAGGGAGTTTGGGTAATCCAAAAATCCTCAAATTTTGCGAGAATAGTTACTAGGGTATTAGTGAACCCCTATAAAAGTTTCAGCTCAATTTGAGTTGATTTGATCAGGGAAATTTAGATTTGAAGATGCTGTATTCAAATAATACAGAAACATTTTCAGAGAATTTCCAAAACTTGGAAATTCAGTTCTGGGCAGATCTTAGCTCCAAAAATGCTAGGAAAATTCATGCAAACTCTATGAGCTATAATTGAAATTGTGGTTCACTAATTTTTGCATGAACATGGGTGGGATCTCAGAATTAATTCTTCTTTGCTTAGTTGCTTAGAAAATTATTCTGAACAAACCACTCAATGAAAAGTGCTAATTTTTGGTCCAGAGGACTTTCTTGTGACAAGGAACTCACATGAAAATTCTCAGCTCCATTGGAGCCCTGGATCACCCCTGTGCTTTTAACCTCTTTGGGTGATCAATATAAAAGAGGGGGAAAACCACTTAGCATTTAGTCATGTGTTTAGATCCAAACCTAAACCACTGGCACCAGTGTCATTTTAAATTTTTAAACATAGTTCCAGTTTCTGAAAACCTTTTATTAGGACTTGTAGCAAAGTCTTTACAATTAAACGATATGAATATTCATCACGTGTAGTATCTACGTGGAGGAGTTGAAGTCATCGGAGTAGAAATCAAGGAAGGAGGAAAGAGGTTGATCAAGCACCAAGTGGTCTTCACTAACTGCATATATATATAAGTCACCTGCAAAACAAAGGCAAGCCCCGGTTTGCATCAAATTTACAAGTTTTTATTTGTATTCACTTCATACGTCTAGAATTTTATTTATTGCATTACGTCTAGATGGTATGAAACTCCAAATGCATGCCCCAGAAAACCCTGGAGTTTAATGTAGGATATGTTATCAATTAATTATAACTGTTGTTCTCAATAAAAGTGGATTAAAAGAGGCATAACTCGAGTAGGCAGATTCCTACTCGTGAAATGGGATTAAGGGGGATCAATCGGAAGAGTTGGGAATTGATGCTCATAGTTGGGAATGGAGACCGGGCAGTGGATGGAAGGTCAAGGACGTGGTCCTGTGAGCCTGTTCTATGTCTGAGTCGATTAAGGCCCGTTCTCGTGTGCGGCCCCGCTGGACAAGTTTGAGATGTGTATCGGATGCATACTGGCAATATGGGACCCAGGAAACCGATGTAAAATGTTAACCTGGGTGTCGAGGCATACCTCACCGTCTGATGCCGATGCTGAAAGGATAGAGAAGTCTGCTCTACGAGGGTTTGCCGTAGAGAGACTTAATCCCAGTCGGTGGGACCGCTTCGACATTTGGGTGTCGTGTGAAAGGTGGCCACGTACGACGTCAGTGACGGTTGCTGTATGCAACGTCGAGTACGGGCGTACGTGTCGTGTCAGCCGGGTGTTTTTGATTGCAATCACCGTCGCTCGCGGTAGTGAGCATACTTGTACACTGAGTCGTGACGTAGTAATAAAGTGGGAAACGTTTAATATGCTTCGTGAGTAATCTTCATAATGGAGATGAGGAAATATCAATACTCCACTAAATTTACTTTCCACCTTGGGCTAGTAGCGTCGAGGCAAAGCGTTTCTTGTTTGATTGTGGAGTCTCGACGGTAATGGCGCATGGTTTGTATGAGTCTAGGGTAGCTCACTAAAGTTACTTTCACCTCGGGCAAGTGACATCGAGATGAAGCGTTTCTTGTTTGATTGTGGAGTCTCGATGTAAATTGCGCAAGGTCTATAAAAGTTGCTTAAAAACTTGAAGTAAGGACTCCCCTTAGCTCAAGTTGGTCGTTTGTGCAAATTTCTATAATCAGCCCTCTATTTCCATCATATAGAGTTTCATGACTAGGGTGACGGGTCAGTCTTGCTGAGCTTCGTGCTCACAGATACTGCACAAGTTGTTTTGCAGGTAATAATTGTACGCTGTGATGTACTGGTACCTGGTGAGACTCGGAGCTCTCCGAGTGATGAACTCAGGGTAACCCCTGCCGCTGCTATTATGACAGTGTTGCTAGCGAGAAGGGTCCGCGGGCTGGACACCTTCTCGGCTGCTTAGCATAGGTATGAGACGTGAGTTGTAATAGACTTCCGCTGTAGTTTCTTTTGAGAAGTATTTGTAAAATCAACACTTTGTATGCTTTCTCTTGTTTTATGTAATATGATGCTTTATTATGTGTGCTGTTGGGTGCCGCATCGCACGGCACCACCCAATGCGATTCCCGGGCGAGGTGTCCCGTCCCCGTGAGTGATCGGGACGGCGGGGCCCTCACAGCAAGGTATCAGAGCCGCATTGGTAATAGCACACGGAATAAGGATTGTATTACGACAAAAACTTAGGATACGGTGAGGAAACAATAGTAGGCCCACATAAGGACTATAGTAGTATAGTTACTTAAAGTGGCATAACAGACTTATGTGTTATAATTCTGAATTTTGATTCTGTAACGACGCACCTACGTTCTGGTAAGAATGGTAAGGAACGCCACCAAAAGCGGTTCAATTTCGGTTAGCTCCCCTGACGAGGAAAGTGGTTCAGGGCTAGGTCTCACAGCTTGGTGTGAGACGTTAATATGAACTCTTGGACTCTTCATGTTCCTGAGTTCATATGAAACGCTGATCCCTAGCATGCATTAGGCAAGTAAGTGGAGACCCCATCGCGTGGTCAGTAACGCGAGAGTGTGTTCGTCTAGGAGTAGCCCAGGAGGACATACGCAGCGCTTGCCATCGGCGTGCCCTGCAGGGCAGTAGGTGGTTTCCGTTGGGTTGATAACATTCCCAACCATGACGACCCGTTCATGATATACTCGGGTTCCCCATCGTGTGGTGTTGAAACACGATCACGTACCTTGAGACGTGACTTAACTCAAGGACGGCCGTATGGCAATGATACGGGCGTTTGTATTTACTTTCAACTATAGAACTGCCTGGAATGAAACAACCCTTGAGTGCACCACTATTGAGTGTCTTCTGCAGGTACTAACCACGTACGTATCCCGTGTAGTACACGTGTGTGAGAGACCGTTTAGTGCCACTGATTATACGTATATACCGGTATAATCTGGTTTAGGATTTCCTTTTGGAGAGACAACGTAGTACCGACATTGTTCTTACGGTGCATCGACACCGTACCACACATAATAACCTCTTCCCTATGAAGAAATGATTCATGAGCTAACTTTCAACTAAAAATGGAAGTTTGAAACGAATATTAGTTACTGAACTCTTCTTTTGAACTAAGATTCAAATGAGAGAGTGTCTAGGTGTTAAAGATTTCAAAAACAGAGTGCTCTGTTTCTGGCAGAAATTTTTGCTGGAATTTAACAGAGCATAACTCTGAGTAGCTTTAACCAATTAAGGTGTATGATACAGATCTGGAAAGATTTTCAAGTGCTCTACAACTTTCTTGTAGACCTCCAGAGCAAAATCACAGATTAAGTTGGTGAAAAGTTCAGTTGAATGCAAACTGTTCAGAACCAGGACAGTAACAAAGCCTCTCTCAACCTTTCTGTTTTTAAGCCATAACTTCCTGTAGAAAAATCCCTAGGAGGCCTTTGGATACTCGTTGGAAAGATATTAAAGTTAACTTTAACTTTGATATTCAACTTGAGTTACGAAAGTGCTTTTAACTGGATCAGAATCTGATCTGTTTGAGGACCAATCAGTCGGCTTGTAAATCCTTGCTGTAGATACATCAGTTTGCGCTTAAATCATTTTGCTTACATGTTGAGGTTTCACTATCAGTGTTGCACTACTTTGTTTATGGAATAAATCAAGTGATAGTGTTGAACTGATAATGAACTCTTGCAATTGCAGAATGGTGCGAACTCGTTCCATGAGTGAGGTGGGTGGTTCCAGTGGTGGTCGTGGTGATAACCCTCCACAGCGTGAGCAGCGAGCTCCGCAACAGCAGCCGTCACCAGGACCTTCACCCACGGTCACAATGGCGGACATTCTGGCTGCCATGACGGGTGCAAGCGATGAGCGAACCGACTTGCTCCGCACCCTGGTGATGAATACATCCCGTCAAGGGGGATGTCAAGACGAAGACTTGCGCCAACCGCAACTGAATTCCTATGTTGAGTTCTTGGCAACTCAACCGCCGGTTTTCATTGAATCTGAAGATCCTCTGGTGGCGGATAGCTGGATCCGTACCATTGAATCTAAGTTCGGGTTGCTTCAATGCACCGAACAGCAGAAGGTTTTATACGCAGCGCAACAACTTCACGGGTCCGCCAGTGCATGGTGGGCAAATCAACTCGCCTCCTTACCAGCTGGATATGACTGTACATGGGCAGAATTCCGGGAGGCATTTCTCGCGTATCATGTTCCGTCCGGAATAATTCAGCGGAAACTCGAGGAGTTTCTGGCCTTACAACAAGGAGGGAGGGGTGCATTCAAACATTCGCGAGTGTTCAACAAGCTGGCGCAGTATGCGCCTCAATATGTGAACACCGAAGCACAAAAGTGTGAATGGTTTTTCCGCAGCCTCAATCCCAAGCTAAAGGAGAGACTCGTTTTAGCTGATCGAAAGAACTTCAACGAATTGACGAGTGTTGCCATCATGGTTGAAGATGCTCAGCGGGAAGTTCAGGCTGAGAAAAGAAAGAACCATATACCACCGGAGGGTAGCAGTAGTGCTCCTCAGAAATACCGGGTGGTAGACAGTACCTTGAACTGTCAGCTGATGCAGCCGGCTCGACGACTCCAGAAATATTCCAGTCGATCGTCCCAATACTCTGATTTCGGACAGCTGCAACAACGGTATATGCAGCCACGTTATTCTGCTCCTCAAGTGTTCTTGCCACAGCAGAA
This sequence comes from Neostapfia colusana, assembly GCA_030760725.1. Classification (NCBI taxonomy): domain Eukaryota; kingdom Viridiplantae; phylum Streptophyta; class Magnoliopsida; order Poales; family Poaceae; genus Neostapfia; species Neostapfia colusana. The sequence continues at coordinate 27,474,907 of JASWHV010000005.1, read as the reverse complement.
TACCACTAATGTCCATGCACAGAGCAACCAGGAACTGGCTGGGAAACCGTGCTTCACGTGCGGGTACTTGGGTCACATCAGCAGAAAGTGTCCAGAAAGGATACACCATAGAGAAACTACACCGGGGCGGGGTATAAATCAACCCCGTGCTCAGCTTCAGGGAACGGCACCAAAATCCGGGTGCATTTATCATACAGCTCTACAGGATGTGCCAGATGGAGCACCAGTGCTAGCGGGAATGTTCACCCTCAATGGACTGCCCGTATTAATTCTGTTTGACTCTGGAGCTACACACAATTTCATCAGCAGGATGTTTGTGTGCAAAGCTGAGATCTCCACCTCTACACCAAAGGATCACTATCTTATCCGCTCATCTGGTGGAAATATAGCTGCTAATGAAGTAGTGATCAAAGCACCCTTGTGCTTAGGTGGAAACTTATACCCCACAACCCTCATTGTGTTAGAGGGGCAGAAGATCGATGTGATTCTAGGAATGGCGTGGATGAACTACCATGGGGCTGTTCTTGATATTGGTCCACGGATTGTTAGTTTGGACTCTCCAATCTACGGTATCCAAACGCTCATACTTGAAGCCGTGGATTCTAAAAATCCAGTGGTGTACCACAGTGTGACCACGAAACTGGAGGATATTCCAGTGGTCCGTGAGTACCCAGATGTGTTTCCCGATGATCTTCCCGGGATGCCTCATGAGAGGGATGTGGTATTCAAGATTGAGTTAGTACCGGGAACCACACCAATATCTCGGAGGCCGTACAAAATGTCTCCGAAGGAATTAGCTGAACTGAAAGAACAGCTAAAGGACTTAATGGACAAAGGGTTCATCCGACCAAGCTCATCGCCATGGGGCTGTTCAGCCCTCTTTGTGAAGAAAAAGGATGAGTCACTTCGATTATGTGTGTGTTATCGGCCGCTGAATGCAGTGACAATCAAAAATAAATATCCGTTGCTGCGGATCGATATGTTATTTGATCAGTTAGTGGGTGCCAAGGTATTCTCCAAGATGGACTTACGGTCTGGTTATCATCAGATAAAGATCAGAGCGGAGGATATACCGAAGACGGCTTTCTCGACTAGATACGGGCTCTATGAGTATCTAGTCATGTCTTTTGGGCTAACAAATGCACCCGCACATTTCATGTATCTCATGAATTCTGTATTCATGCCAGAGTTGGATCAGTTCGTCGTGGTTTTCATCGACGACATTCTTGTATACTTCAAATCGGAGGAGGAGCACACCAAACATCTCCATATTGTGCTCCAACGCCTACGAGAACATAAGCTGTATGCAAAATTCAGCAAGTGTGAAATTTGGATCAGCAAAGTACCATTCTTAGGCCACATTATTTCAGCAGAGGGGGTGGCCGTGGATCCAACTAAAATTGAGCAAGTCTTGAAGTGGGAGTCTCCAACATCTGTTCATCAAATCCGCAGTTTTCTGGGGCTAGCGGGTTACTATCGGAGATTTATTCCCAGCTTCTCAAAAGTGGCTAAACCAATGACAGAGTTGCTGAAGAAGAGCAGCAAATATGTGTGGACAGAGGCCTGTGAAGAGGCATTTCAAACATTGAAGAAACATCTCACAACGGCACCGGTGTTAGCCCAACCAGATACAACAAAGCCATTTGATGTTTATTGTGATGCCTCAGGCATTGGACTTGGCTGCGTCTTAATGCAAGATAGACGCGTGATCGCGTATGGGTCTCGACAACTCCGCAACCACGAGCAGCACTACCCCACTCATGACCTAGAACTTGCTGCAGTGGTGCTTGCGTTGAAGATGTGAAGGCACTACTTACTTGGAAATTTAGTGCACCTCTACACCGACCATAAGAGCCTCAAATATATATTCACTCAGGAGGATATTAATATGAGGCAGTGGAGATGGCTGGAATTTATTAAAGACTATGAGCTCGAGATCCATTACCATCCGGGCAAGGCTAACATGGTGGCTGATGCACTCAGTCGTAAGTCCCACGTTAATAACTTGTCAGTTGTCCCGGAGGAGGAGGAAGAACCAAGCTTGCGGGTGATTCCGTATGGTGCGTTGTATAATCTGGCTCTGGTGCCTACCATTAGAGAGGAGATTGTACAAGCCCAGAAGAGAGATAGAGGGATGCGGAATATATGAGCAAGGATTAAAGAGGATAAGATGAAATGTTTTCGGGAAGATGATCAAGGCGTGTTATGGTTTAACGACCGTATCGTGGTACCCCGGAATCTGAAGCTAAGAAAGAAGATCTTGGACGAAGCTCATATGTCCAAGTACTCGATACATCCAGGGAGCAATAAGATGTATCAAGATCTGAAAACAAAATTTTGGTGCACTCGGATGAAGCGAAAAATTGCCAAATATGTATCCGTGTGTGATACATGTCGGCGAGTCAAAGCTGATCACATCAAGAAAGCAGGAATGCTACAACCATTAAGTATTCCTTCATGGAAGTGGCAGGACATCAGCATGGATTTTATTGTTGTACTACCTCTCACATCCAGAAAGCATGACTCCATTTGGGTGATTGTTGATCGCTTAACCAAATCAGCCCACTTCATCCCAGTGAATACGGGATTCCATACTAAACAATATGCAGAGCTGTATCTCTCTAGAATTGTATGCTTGCATGGAGTTCCCAAGACCATCATATCAGACCGAGGTTCAATATATGTTGCTCGTTTCTGGGAGCAACTACATGAATCTCTGGGAACAAAGTTAATCAGAAGCTCAGCATACCACCCTCAGACGGACGGTCAAACGGAGAGGGTGAACCAGATTTTGGAAGATATGCTGAGGGCATGTGCCATAGATCATGGAAAGAACTGGGATAACCATTTGGCATTAGCAGAATTCTCCTACAACAATGGTTACCAATCCAGTATTAAAATGGCACCATACGAAGCACTTTATGGCAGGAAATTCCGCAGACCACTCAATTGGTGTGAATCTGGCGAGAGGGTGATTTTCGGCATTGATCTTGTAAAAGATGCCGAAGAGCGGGTCCAGCTAATTCAAGAAAATCTCAGGGCCGCTCAATCTCGCCAGAAGAGCTATGCGGACCAGCGACGCCGATCCTTGTGTTTTGAAGTCAGAGATCACGTCTATCTCCGAGTATCCCCGATGAAGGGAATTCATTGATTCGGGGTCAAGGGAAAGCTAGCTCCTCGCTTTGTGGGTCCGTTCCTTATTACCGAACGGTTTGGGCCGGTAGCCTACCGTTTGGAGCTGCCGCCATCCTTATCGGGTATCCACGACATCTTCCATGTCTCGCACTTGAGAAAGTGTTTGAAGAAGCCGACGGACATCCTTTCGGAAGACATGGAAATATTGCAACTGGACCTCACCTACACCGAGGAGCCCATCAAGATTATCGACGAGAAGAGCCGGATCACCCGAAATCGGGCATTGAAATTTTACAAAGTCCTGTGGAGTAATCACACACTGGAAGAAGCGACTTGGGAGAGTGAAGATTACCTCCACAAGAACTATCCGGAACTTCTGTCGTAGTTGTTGTAATTACCTTCCGTCTCATCTTTCTTTTGTAATCTCGGGACGAGATTCTTTTAAGGGGGGGATTGTAAAGGTTCCAAAAATGTGAATACAAAGAAACATGAGTTTGCACAAATGTTGAAGTAATGTGTATGAAAAAGGGGCTTAGTTGAAACTTTTTCCTCATATGGTAACATGTATGAGGTTTCTTCTAAACAGACTTAGGGTTACTGCATGGATGGACCTCATGTAGATTAAAACCCCAGAAATGAAGAGCTCAAGTGCAAGGGAAGGGTTTAAAAATCAGAGATGGACTAAAGGTAAATTAAAACTTCAAGTGAGGGAAGGACACAATGAGAAATTCAAAACTGTTGTGTCCAAACTATTGTTTGCAGCAGCTAACACAAGGATCAAGTGGCATGTTTGGATTCCTTAGGTCCAAATAGTGGGGAGGCAAAGTTTCATTAAATTTTGAAAAGATTTGCTGCCCATTTTTCCAAAGGGAGTCAAATGTGCAAAGAATTCAAATGAACATTTGAATTTGCATGGAATTTGTCCAAACTTGTCAAATGAGCTCAGTTTCCAATTTTTAAACACTTGGGTTGGATAATTGTCAAACTTGGAAGATATTTTGAGAAGAATTGGTACTGACTAGTGGGGCCACATGTCATTGGGGGAAATGAGTGTGCAAAAGATCTTCAGCTCAGGCAGTGCACGGTCTCTGTTTTTTCTCTTCCTCGCGAAGTCATCGCGCCACCGAGACCGCCTCGGTCCTTCTCACCGTGCGACACCGGGGCAAGGCCAACGCCACCTCTCCCTCGCGACCTCTGTGCTGGCGAGCTGGTTTCCCCCCTCCTTATCACACAGCTCGCGCGTTGTCCTCGGTTCCCACTCTCGCGCGCACAACAGGAACCTCCCGGCGCCGTTTCTCGTTCTGCCTGTTGCAAACCGCGTCGCCCCCTCCACTGCCCGAGTGATCCACGGAAGAAGTGAGCGCCAGCGTGTGCTCTAGCGACCCATCGCTCTACTCCGTGGCGTTGCCGCATCGTTTGATCACAATTTGACGAATTTCACCGGGCACCGAGGCTCACCATCGGGAAACCGAGCTGGTCTCACGTGGACATCCCCACCGAGAGCTTCTCAGGCCCGAGCTAGAGTGCCCTCGGATGCGCTGGGAGCCCCTGATGCTCGTCCCCGAAGCTCAAGCCATGAGATGATCTACCGGGCTCGAATTTGGGAAAAGATCGCCGTCGGGCACCATCCGACCTTCTGATACAGTAATACCAAATTCGATCGTCCCTCTCGTTCTTAGGCCGTGAAAACCTTGCACACAGGACCGCCACTAACCGGCGATCAGTAGTCCTTCACAACCCTAGTTGGAAAGATGCACATAGACCGCATGAAATTCAGAATTTCCGACCTCAAACGCGGAGGAGGTTTCGGGTGTACGGTGAGACACCATTAGCCGCTGGTGCCGAGCAGTTTTGAGGCTAGGTCGAGCATCCCCATGGTCCACTGGTGCTGTAGCGCCGTTCCACCGAGGTCTGGGCAGGCTAGGATGACCGGGCGACGTTGCCGAACCGGTCCAGAGCCGCCGCGCCGTGGCCAGCTAGGTTAGAGCCATCGCCGACCGGGGAAGAGGGTTCCATCGTGTTCAGCATCGGAAATTAGGCCCTAACGGCGAGGGAGAGCTTGGGGGATGGCCGGGAGGCCGGAATCCGTCGAACTCCGGCGAGCCCGGCGGCGCGCGGGCGCGGGTGGCCGGAGGTAGAAGACGACCTGGTGGGTCCCGCCCATCAGCGATGGTTTTTCAAATATCTGATCGGCTGTGGCGCAGGGATCGCGTGTGGCGGCGCGGGAAATACCCTGTAGCCCCGTATGGCTTGCCTCAGCGAGTGACACCTGTCCCCGGACCCACAGCCAGGATTTGAACATTTTGGGGAATTTCAGTTTTCAGTTCAAACTTTGCATAGCTACAACTTTGGGTAGGAAAATCAAATGAATTTTGAAACAAATTTTGTTGGATTCCTCTGATAGAGTACTATCCAAATATGGAACCCAATTTGTATGAAACCCTTTATTTAATTCTGTAAAATTCTTTAAAACTTTTTAGCAAAAGAATTTTAGAGGGAGTTTGGGTAATCCAAAAATCCTCAAATTTTGCGAGAATAGTCTTTAGGGTATTAGTGAACACCTATAAAAGTTTCAGCTCAATTTGAGTTGATTTGATCAGGGAAATTTAGATTTGAAGATGCTGTATTCAAATAATACAGAAACATTTTCAGAGAATTTCCAAAACTTGGAAATTCAGTTCTGGGCAGATCTTAGCTCCAAAAATGCTAGGAAAATTCATGCAAACTCTATGAGCTATAATTGAAATTTTGGTTCACTAATTTTTGCATGAACATGGGTGGGATCTCAGAATTAATTATTCTTTGCTTAGTTGCTTAGAAAATTATTCTGAACAAACCACTCAATGAAAAGTGCTAATTTTTGGTCCAGAGGACTTTCTTGTGACAAGGAACTCACATGAAAATTCTAAGCTCCATTGGAGCCCTGGATCACCCCTGTGCTTTTAACCTCTTTGGGTGATCAATATAGAAGAGGGGGAAAACCACTTAGCATTTAGTCATGTGTTTAGATCCAAACCTAAACCACTGGCACTAGTGTCATTTTAAATTCTTAAACATAGTTCCAGTTTTTGAATACCTGTTATTAGGACTTGTAGCAAAGTCTTTACAATTAAACGATATGCATATTCATCACGTGTAGTATCTACGTGGAGGAGTTGAAGTCATCGGAGTAGAAATCAAGGAAGGAAGAAAGAGATTGATCAAGCACCAAGTGGTCTTCACTAACTGCATATATATATATAAGTCACCTGCAAAACAAAGGCAAGCCCTGGTTTGCATCAAATTTACAAGTTTTTATTTGTATTCACTTCATACGTCTAGCATTTTATTTATTGCATTACGTCTAGATGGTATGAAACTCCATATGCATGCCCCAGAAAACCCTGGAGTTTAATGTAGGATATGTTATCAATTAATTATAACTGTTGTTCTCAATAAAAGTGGATTAAAAGAGGGATAACTCGAGTAGGCAGATTCCTACTCGTGAAATGGGATTAAGGGGGATCAATCGGAAGAGTTGGGAATTGATCCTCATAGTTGGGAATGGAGACCGGGCAGTGGATGGAAGGTCAAGGACGTGGTCCTGTGAGCCTGGTCTATGTCTGAGTCGATTAAGGCCCGTTCTCGTGTGCGGCCCCGCTGGACAAGTTTGAGATGTGTACCGGATGCATACTGGCAATATGGGACCCAGGAAACCGATGTAACATGTTAACCTGGGTGTCGAGGCATACCTCACCGTCTGATGCCGATGCTGAAAGGATAGAGAAGTCTGCTCTACGAGGGTTTGCCGTAGAGAGACTTAATCCCAGTCAGTGGGACCGGTTCGACATTTGGGTGTCGTGTGAAAGGTGGCCACGTACGACGTCAGTGACGGTTGCTGTGTGCAACGTCGAGTACGGGCGTACGTGTCGTGTCAGCCGGGTGTTTTTGATTGCAATCACCGTCGCTCGCGGTAGTGAGCATACTTGTACACTGAGTCTTGACGTAGTAATAAAGTGGGAAACGTTTAATATGCTTCGTGAGTAATCCTCATAATGGAGATGAGGAAAGATCAATACTCCACTAAATTTACTTTCCACCTTGGGCTAGTAGCGTCGAGGCAAAGCGTTTCTTGTTTGATTGTGGAGTCTCGACGGTAATGGCGCAAGGTTTGTATGATTCTAGGGTAGCTCACTAAAGTTACTTTCACCTCGGGCAAGTGACATCGAGATGAAGCGTTTCTTGTTTGATTGTGGAGTCTCGATGTAAATTGCGCGAGGGCTATAAAAGTTGCTTAAAAACTTGAAGTAAGGACTCCCCTTAGCTCAAGTTGGTCGTTTGTGCAAATTTCTATAATCAGCCCTCTATTTCCATCATATAGAGTTTCATGACTAGGGTGACGGGTCAGTCTTGCTGAGCTTCGTGCTCACAGATACTGCACAAGTTGTATTGCAGGTAATAATTGTACGCTGTGATGTGCGGGTACCTGGTGAGACCCGGAGCTCTCCGAGTGATGAACTCAGGGTAACCCCTGCCGCTGCTATTATGACAGTGTTGCTAGCGAGAAGGGTCCGCGGGCTGGACACCTTCTCGGCGGCTTAGCATAGGTATGAGACGTGAGTTGTAATAGACTTCCGCTGTAGTTTCTTTTGAGAAGTATTTGTAAAATCAACACTTTGTAAGCTTCCTCTTGTTTTATGTAATATGATGCTTTATTATGTGTGCTGTTGGGTGCTGCATCGCACGGCACCACCCAATGCGATTCCCGGGCGAGGTGTCCCGTCCCCGTCAGTGATCGGGACGGCGGGGCACTCACAGTTACCGGCTCGCCTATCAGATGTGCACGATGTATTCCATGTGTCACAACTCAAGAAATGCCTGAGGACGCCTGAAGAGGTGTTACCCATGAATGAAGTGGACGTAGCTGAGGATTTGTCTTATGCCGAGCAACCATACAAGATTTTGGAGACAATGGAACGCCTCACCAGAAATAAAAGAATCCAAATGTGCAAGGTGCAGTGGAAGCATCACTCAGAAGAGGAAGCCACCTGGGAACGGGAAGATGAGCTCATGGCACAATTTCCCGAATTGTTTTCTTAGAACCACCAATCTCGAGGACGAGATTTCTTTTAAGGGGGGTAGAGCTGTAACACCCCAAAATCATGTTAAGAGGGGAATTTAAATTTTTTTGGACGTGTTGCATGTTTTGCAACAATTTAAATTCAAACTGGAATTCAATTTAACCTCAAAACAGATAAGAAATAGAAAAAAGGAAAACAGAAAAAAACCGGCCAGTGGGCCGAAACCCACCAGCCGGCCCACCCAGCACCCATGCCAGCCCGCAGCCGTGCGCACCCTCTTCTTCCCACTGACAGGCGGGGCCCGCCAGCTTTCTTCTTCCTCGCGTCAGCGCAGCGATCGGCCGGACTCTCTCTCACCCCGAATCCAAACCGACCCGGATTTCTGCGTATCCCAGCCGAATTTTGCTCGTGGGCGACGCAAACTCGATCACAACCGAACGCCGCCCTTCCCCCGTCTATAAAAACCCCAGCCTCGTCCCGTTTTTCTCACGCGATCTGCTGTTTTTACTCCGGTGAGAACACGAGCCTTCTCCGGCGAATTCTGGCCGATCTACGTTCGGAAATTCTGATCTAACTCGCTGGTCTTGATCCACCGCCTCCGGGGAACCCTGCAGGTGCAGAAAACTCGGTGACTTGCGGTTCAAACACAGCGCCAACGAGCCTCGCCACGGTTTCGCTTCGGACCTCGTCGCCGATCGTTTTCCAGGACCTCCGAGCTCAAGAAAACCCCCGAGGTGAGATCCCCGACCTCCCCTCCACCGATCTATGCCATAAAATCACAGTTCTAGGAAGAATTCTCGAAGATCCGAAAATCTCCGGCGAGATCGCCGCTTCCCACCGCCGTACGCCGCCGGGCAGCGCCGCCCGCGCTCGGTTAGAGCGACGTGGCCGCCTGTGCGCTGTCTATTTTAAATCGCACGGTAGACTTTAAATCCCCGCGTACCGGTTTGGCGTTATAATCTCAGCCGTCTGTTTTAAATCGGACGGTCCACGTCAGCCCGGGTTATAAAGACTGGAATTCTTACGTGCTACCCCCTGGGGTTCTCGGGAAATAAGAGCTAGCCCCAGAAACTTCTGATCTAGCCCCTGGAACTTCAGAAAATCATGTAAATTCATTTAGAAATCAGTTTTAGCCCATGGACTTAATAAAAATTAGGAAAAACTCCTCTGTTATGAGTAGCTAGACCCCTGAAAATTGTTGAAATAATATTATAGACCCTGTAGGGGGGTGAGTTTACCTTTTTAACCCTGTTTGATATTTAATTTAGGAAATTGAATAGGTGGCTAGTATTTAAAATTTAAAAAGTGGGACAAACATATTGTCAAAATTTAATTAAAAACTTTCTCAGTACTTAGAAAACTTTGGAGTGATATAAAAATATATTTTTGGGCTGAAATGAATCTGTTTAATTTATTATTCACATTTATTAGTTATAGGGACACATTTTTAAGTAAAGAATAGTTCTGAAAATAGGGAAAATAAATGTAAAATAGTTTACATCAGAGGAAAAGGTCAACAATATATTATTAAATATTTTAGATCAGAACCTATTCTGTTTAGATGATGTGTCTTGTTATTTTCATAATAAAGTTCACATTTAGGCATAGGAAATAAATCTGAAAATATAGCAACTAGTAAATGATAAATAAAGTTTCTAAAATCCAAAGAATTCAGTTTATGGTTGGTAGAAATTCTGAAGACACATATGGAGTAGGAAAATACCTTTCATGCATACATGGTAGCTAAAAGGTGTAGTAATTAAATATAAGGAATTTATTTAAATTGGAAACTCATATATATAGTATGTAAGCATAAATGTGAGTACAAAAGTAGGAATCATATACACATGGTTAAAAGTACATGTAAGCCAAAGATCAACACACATAGAGTAACCACAACACATATAATTGTGAATGACTTTCATAAATATGAATGTGTGATTTGTTTGAAATGGAAGTGTGAACTATGTCTTATGGATTGTTGTTTTTCTTTTGCTATGTGTGATGGTATGATGTAGAACCTGCTCCAGAGCAAGTTCTTCCTTTCCAAGATCAGGACTACCCATTCCAAGAGCAGCAGGAAGGAGGCAAGTGTCCTTGACCACTTTGATCCTATGCTAGGATGTGTAGCTAGAATTATTTGCATTGTCAATTGAAATATGAAACCCATGCTAGGAAGTTTCCATAGAATTGCATTACCTTGTTTCCTTGTAGCTTGGGTTGGGATTTATTTTATCATGTCATTTATTATTATGCATATGCTTAGCCATGCTTAGAATGGGATATTTGGGATATGAGATCATCAGTTTATTTTACCATACTCTTGAATGAGATATTGTGAGTTATGGATCAAGGCAAGTTTGGATGTTTTGGTTGTGTGCTGGGTGCACGAGACTCGGGTTTGTGTTTAGTACTTGCCTGGATCCTAAGGACCGGTTCATGGAGCATGTAACCTGGCTTTACCGTGCCAACCACATGCTGAGATGGGGCAGCTTGGCCAATTAATTAGGTGTATCCCCGGCGTAGTATGGGTGTGTTGGATGGTGCGGGGAATAGGTGTCAGCTGGACTACCATATGAACCGCAAGGCTCAAGAGGGGGCCACTGCAGCGGGGTTGGAGCCTCTTGTATGCTGTTAGGGGTGAAACCTCAGTGGGCACACGCTCGTCGGGAATCCCTTTGTAGAGGCTTCGTAGTGATCTCCTGGCTACACACATGGGAAGTGTGAATGTGGTTCGCGGCCACTGGCATAATGGAGGTTCTTTTAGTCCACCCGGCAACGGGGGATGAAATCACTACATGTGGGTACAGTGGTACAAACTCTGCAGAGTCAAAACTGTCATGACAGCCATGCTCACGGTCAAGAGCGGCTTGGACTTATTCATGATTAGAGGAGTGATGGTTTTGGAAGTTGTGGATGTTAAGCGGGGAGCTTAACATTGGAAATGATGTTATGGTTATTTGATTATGATGATGGGATGGGAGATTGGGACCATTTGACCTGTGTAGTAATGTAGGTGCTTAATAAGCTAAGGTGATAGGTATTAATTGTGTAGTGCTTTAACCATGAGTTCAACCTCCCCTTGTTCTAGCCATGCATGACATAACTTTCCCACACTTGCTGAGTACCATCGGTACTCAACCTTGCATATTTGTTGGTTTATATTGCTGCTCAGGTCAAGATAATGAGGTGGTGTATAATGACCAAGACTTTGGACCCGAAGAAGGTTTCTAGGTTCATGGAGACCCCCGGGCAACACCTGTAACGGAGCCCACAAGAATAATTTTCTGCTGCTAGTCTATGTACTTGTGATGAACTTATTATTGTCCATCGAGACATTCGCTATGTAAGACTTATTTATATTCGACACCTGGCTTGTAATAAATGATGCTTCACTATTTGTCATCACATGTATGAGAAAATGATCCTGGCATACATGTGACATTCACTTGGTTGTTCTTCGGAAAAACCGGGTGTGACACTATTGAGGAGGGGAAAGGCTTTGAAGAGGACTACCACCAAGCCATGGACGAGATTCACGCGTTGCAGGACCTCGTACCTCTGGTAATGGGCATACCGGTGGTAAGTGCCGTACCCTTGGTCTTGGGTCTTCCTGCAATGGGAGAACCCGAGCCGGAAGAGGAGGTTGTAGACCCAGAGCCACCAGCAGATGTACCGGAGGAGGACGACCCGCAGGAGGTCAAGTTCTACTCCGAATAGGAGGTTACCGTTGCCCAGTAGGGCAGCGAGGGTGATGTAACCCAAACTTTTGTAATCAGTGACATGTCGTGTAGACAGTAGTGTATGTAAAGGTAGTGACGACATGAGCACGACTTCTCGGAGGCCCCATACTAATGTATCTTGTATAAAGTTTATGATTTATCAACATATGTGAATGTTGTGTAAATTATTCATGCGTCACTTCAATACCTACTGTTTCGTATAGAATTTTAAATATGACATGTGCTGATCGCTGCTGTTTTGAATTTCAGAATGACTCATACTCATGCTAACCTGGACGTTGGGGGTTCCAGTCAGGGGGAAGAAACCTCCCAACCACCTCCCGAGGATTCCTCAGGACAGCAACAGCAACAACCGCCACCGTCAACGGTTACTTTGGCGGACATTGTGGCAGCGATGGCGGGCTCTCATCAGAAGCACACGGAGTTGCTGCAGACCCTCATTGCGAATACGTCTCGACCAGAGAGGCGTCAAGATCGTGAGGAGCATCAACAGAGCTCCTACTCCAATTTTCTGGCTACTCATCCCCCGGTATTCTCAAGGGCGGATGAACCCCTTGATTGACACGACCCCATGGTCTTGTCGAGCCAGGATCACGGTGAGGGGTGCTGCGTTGCACAGCACCAAATAACACACATCAAAGGTACAAAGAGGAAGCAAAACTTTTATTACATAAAGCGGTTTATGAACATTATTACATCAAAATAGGTCCAGTCTACACTCATGGGTGTAGACTACGCATCAAGTTCACGTTCAGCCCGCGAACGTGTCCTTGCTAGCACACACGCACACTAACACGGCGGCGTGCACGACTCCCACTCGACGGGGTTCCCCTCCTGGGGTTCCGTCTCCTCCTCGGGAGTCCCTTCCTCATAGAACCCTGCAAAAGCTTCAAACACAAGCAGTGAGCACGAAGGCTCAGCAAGACTGACCCATCTCTCCTAAACGTGAAACTTCTACATGAGGGATGATAGGTACATGAGATAAAACAAGTTGCAAAGGACCTGCCTAATTAGTGAGACCTTACTTTCAAGTTTTAGCAGCAGGATGTGGAGAACCTTACGCTAAGGCACATGAGAGAGCCACAATCAAACAAGAAACACATTTCTCTCATGTACTTTGCCCAAAGTTGAAAAGAACCTTAGTTAGCTCTAAACTACAACACATCATTAACAATCAAAGTCCATCTTTCAATCAGGAACATTTTAACATGTAACTAGTGTGTTCTTTCTACGTCACGGTACAGTGAACAAGTGGTACTCATTGACCGCGAGGGACGGCGGTTATAATCGATTTACACCTGCAGGGTTACCCGAACAACCCGTCACGTACGCCCGTACTCGATGTTGCCTACAACAACCATCACGGACGCCGTACGCAACTACCTTTCACACGTTAGCCAAATGTTGAACCGGTCCAATCGTCCCGAGCAAGAAGTCTCTGCACGCGCATCTCAGTGCCGCCAGCCGATTTACACCTCGAGCTCTCAACCTACCCTCTGAACGACCAGCTATGCCTCAACACCCAGCTACCCGAGTTACATCGGTTTCCCGGTTCCCATATAGCCGGTAGGTCTTTGGTACTGTTCTAGCTTGTTCAACAGGCCCGCACACGGCTCGGTCCTCAATCGACACAAGCGGAGCTACAGCACGCAGGCCCAAAAGTTCTGCTGCCCTTACTCTCCGCTTGGTCTCATTTCCTTGCCATGTGTATCATGTGCTATCTCTACCCGAGTCGAGTGCCTCTAGCCTATGCTCGCAAGTAGTTCCAACTACTCGACTTGTACCGAATCCTACCCTAACATAGCTTTACAGTAGCTAACAGGGTTTGCAATCCTAAATCCAACCCATGGTTTTCTTGGCTATGCAATTGGGTTTCCAAACAAGACTCTAATGCAAGGAAGAATGGTATTCAAGTAAGTGCTCAAAACAATAAAAATTGGTAAAGAGGTTAATGCAAACCGGAGCTTGCCTTGCTGCTCTTGGTCGTAGGCTAGCTGCTCCTCCGGAGTAATGAAGTCTAGGACTTTGGGTTCCTCCTCGACCTTAGCGACTACATGATATACAAGTATATGTATTAATTTAAATGCATTAGATTGAATTTAAACTTGTGAAGTCTATAACTCTTACAAGACAGACCCAATGACTGTGAAACTTTTACTGTGGCTTAGTCACAACCTAAACAGAGACTTGGTCAAATTTTAGTTGCAGCAAAGCTCATTTGAGCCCTCCACGATTAATTATGTACTTGACCTCAATTGGAACTCTTAGGGTGGTCTATGGATTTTCATGGGGCAAGCTATGACTTTCTGAAAACTAGATTTTCAGAGGGTGCTAATGGAGTTGGTCTTACTTAAATTGAAGGTTCCTAGCTAAAGATATGAGCTAAATAATTTCAGAGAAAATCCTGAAAATGTTTCTGAACATTTTCTATTTTCTCTTGAACAGTTTCACTAATCACACCATTAGGTGGATTAAATGAGCTCAAATGGAACTGAAATTTTTATGGTAGTTCTGGGATATTTCGGTGAACATCCCAGCAAAATTTAAGAATTTTCCTCCAAGGGATTCTCCAGTTAAAATTCCAAACAATTTAAATTTTGAGGAATTAATTCTGGAGAATTAAGGGTTTTCATGAAGTGAAACTTGATTTGCTGGAAAGTACTCAGAGAGCTGAATCCAACAAAATTTTGTTCACTCGATTTGGAGCTTTCTAGCAAAAGTTATGAGGATTTGAAATTTGAATGAAATCTGAAAATTGGGGAAAAGTTTAAACCTGCGGGTGGGCCACGGGGACACGTGTTGCGCACTGATGCGTCGGCACACCGTGGTCTGCGGGGTTCCTGCGCCCCAGCACAACAGATCCCAGCCATACCCGATCCCGATTTGAATTTTTAACCCGCTGACGGCTGCGCCCCGCGTCGTCTTCTTCCTCCCGACGCGCCCTCGTGCCAGCGCCGCCTCCCCTCGCCGGAGCAGACCCGGAGTTCACCGGATTGTCGCTGCCGGCCATCGCACGGTCTGAAACTTGCTGCCAGGGGGTTATCGACGTCTAGGAATATGTCGGTGGTGTCAGTTCGAGTTGGCGGTGACCGGAAATAGCCTGGCGACGTGTGGCGGCCTCGGTTGAGGTTCGGCGCCATCGGCCGTGGGTTCTAATCCGCCAAGACCTCGAACAATCGGTTCTACAGCATCAGTACACCTCTAGGAAGCTCGACAAGGTTTCAAAGGTGTTCAAAGATGGCGGCAAGTTGGTCGGCACCGTGTGACAGATCGTGCCCGCCATGAACGTCCTCAATCGAGCTCAAAATTCGTCCCTCCTAGTCGGTTTCATACCACGGATGCAGAAAGGAAATTGATCGCCGGCTAATCCAGCGCCTATGTGCAAGATTTGATAACTTAAGAAGGATCATAGAGCGGGAATTTGAAGAATCCGTACCGGAAGCTCGGTTTAAGACCGCCGGAGCAAAATCTGGAAATTCGTAGCGGATTCTTCACGGTTTGCTTCAAGACTTGGAGGGAATCAACACGGTGGTCACGAGCTCCTGCTGCCGTTCTTGCTGGACCGTGAAAGCCCCTGTGGAACGCTGTCCACGAGCGCCTGACCCTCGGCAGAGGTTAGGTCGCCGCTGTGGCGATCGTTCTCGGGCAAGGGAGGCCGGAGCTCAGGGTTTTTGGCATCGGGGAAGTGGAGTGTGACCTCAGGGTACTGCCTAGCAGCTCCGGGAAGGAGGGGGGCGCGATGTTTTCGTTGTTTCCCAATCAAGCTGAGAGGCGGAAGGCCAGGGGCTCGGTGTCCACTTGGGAGAAGGAAGCGAGCGATACTTGCTTCGGTGGAGCGCCTTAAGAGGACCCCGGAACCGCCCTTGGGCTCGCATGTGGAAGCGGGAAGCAGCTGGTGGCGCTGCTCCTCCTCGGTGGCGATCGCAGCTGCCCTCGGTGGCGTTAAACCGGCAGAGGCAAAGTCCACTGCTTCGGTTGCAAGTCTTCAGCAGCCAATGACAGGTGGGTCCCACCCCTATTTTAACCTCTGAGATTAAATCCTTATCACTGTTGTAAACAGTAATCCCCACAAAGCCCCTTGTGATTTGAATTATCAACCTTTGAGCCATTTGAATTGACTAGAATTCAAATTGGGTTTGGTTTGGATAAATTTCAGCACATGTTCAGTTTGAACTTCAAATAAAGTTTGAATTTACCCCACTTAGCTCATGTCAAGATCAACTCCAAATGGAGTGAAAATTGGTGTGTGAGCTCACAAAAATGTGCTGAGTAAGAATATGTCTCCCACTTTTGAATTCATGGGATAAAAACAGTTGGAATTTGAATGTAGTTTCAAACTGCCCTCTTTCTAGCTATGCCCAAAATGACCTCAAAAGATTTTGAATTTGGGTGAAACTTGGCAGGGACATTCCTAGCAATGTGTAGGAGTTTTTCATATGCCCAGCCCCTATATATTACATGTGGGAAATACCACGTTTGCAATATGTGAGTTTGTTCTCTAATGAGTATGTTGATGGTGGTTACTTGCTCTTCAAATGTGTTCATCAACTTGCTTCAAATGAGGTGTGTGTGTGTGGTGATGAACACTTCAAGCATGTGTCAAAACTGTGGCCCTTACATTCCTCCCCCCTTAAAAGAATCTCGTCCTGAGATTATAAGGTGAAAATGAGAGAGAGGACGGTGGAAAATTACCGGATATGCGACGTGAAAAAGTCGGGTAGTTAGCGCGAAGAAATCCTTCGCTCTCCCATGTCGCTTCGTCCACGGAGTGATTACTCCATAGAACTTTGTAGAACCACAACGTGCGGTTGCGTGTGGTTCGGGCCTTTTCATCAATGACTGAACCAGTTCCTCTCGATAGGTGAGATCCGGTTGCAATTCTTCAATGTCCTCCAGCTGAACGGTAGTTGATAGCTTAAGACACTTCCTCAGCTGGGAAATGTGAAAGACGTCGTGCACACAGGAAAGTGCTTCTGGTAATTTCAGCCTTAATGCTACCGATCCACATCTTTCAGTAATCTGGAATGGACCGATGAATCGGGGTGCCAACTTTCCTCCCACCCCGAATCTGTTTACGCCCTTCATTGGAGACACACGTAGATACACGTGATCCCCGACTTTGAATTGTAATGGGCGTCTTCTCCGGTCTGCATACTGTTTCTGGCGGAATTGGGCGGCTTTTAGGTTCGCTTGAATCAGTCGAACCTTTTCTTCCGCATTGTTGACAATGTCAATCCCGAAGGTAACCCTTTCGCCAGACTCACACCAATTCAGTGGTGTGCGGCATTTCCTTCCATATAGCGCCTCGTAGGGCGCCATCTTTATGCTGGCTTGGTACCCATTGTTGTACGAGAACTCGGCTAACGGCAAGTGATCATCCCAATTCTTGCCGTGGTTGATAGCGCAAGCTCGTAGCATGTCTTCTAGGATCTGATTTACCCGCTCGGTTTGCCCATCCGTCTGCGGATGGTATGCTGAACTATCGATCAGCTTCGTGCCCAATGCAGCGTGTAGCTGCTCCCAAAAACGGGACACAAATAAAATGCCCCGATCCGATATGATGGTATGGGGTATGCCGTAGAAGCATAGGATCCGTGAGATGTACAGTTCAGCGTACTTCTTGGCGTTGTAGTTGGTGTTGAACGGGATGAAATGGGCAACTTTGGTGAGCCGGTCGACGATCACCCACACAGAATCATGTTTCTGAAAGGTGGTGGGTAGACTGACGATGAAGTCCATGCTCACGTTCTCCCACTTCCAGGCAGGAACGCCCAGTGGTTGTAGAAGTCCCGGTTTCCGCATATGATCTTCCTTCACCCTTCAACATGTATCACGCTCGGACACGTACTTCGTGATCTCCCGCTTCATCCTTTTCCACCAAAACTTGCTTCTGAGTTCTTGATACATTTTGTTGCTGCCAGGGTGAATAGAAAATTTTGATAAGTGAGCCTCATCAAAAATTGTCTTTCGTAACTCCGGGTTATGGGGTTTCACGATCCGGTCCTTGAACCATAGAACGCCGTCTCCGTCCTTCCGCAAATATTTAAGCTCCCCACTGTCTACACGTCTCCGCAAATCCGACATGCCCTTGTCATGTTTCTGAGCTGCCGCTATCTCTTCACGGATGGTGGGGATCAAAGCTAGGTTGTAGTGAGCTCCGTGTGGAATCACATGTAGTGGTGGTTCGCTCTCTTCTAACGGTGTGATGGTCAGATTGTTGACACGTGACTTGCGACTCAGCACATCTGCCACTACGTTTGCCTTACCCGGATGATAATGGATCTCTATTTCGTAATCTTTTATCAATTCTAACCATCTTCGCTGCCTCATGTTCAACTCCTTCTCAGTGAATATGTACTTGAGGCTCTTGTGGTCGGTATATAAATGTACGAGGTTACCGAGTAGGTAGTGCCTCCACATCTTGAGTGCGAGTACCACGGCGGCGAGCTCCAAGTCGTGGGTTGGATAATTTTGCTCATGGTTTCTAAGCTGCCGTGATCCATACACGACCACTCTTCGGTCTTGCATCAGCACACATCCGAGCCCAATGCCGGATGCATTGCAGTACACATCGAACGGTTTTGTTGTGTCTGGCTGCGCCAAAACCGGTGCTGATGTCAGGTGCTTAACTAAAGCCTTGAATGCTGCTTCACACGCTGGACTCCAAGCATACTTGGTAGCCTTCTTCAGCAGCTCCGTCATAGGCTTGGCAATCTTCGAGAAGTTCGGAATGAACCTCCGATAATATCCCGCGAGTCCGAGGAAACTCCGTACCTCGTGAACAGTTCTCTGGGATTTCCAATTCAGCACTTGAGTGATCTTACTCGGGTCTACAGAGATACCCTCCGCTGAGATGATATGCCCGAGAAAAGGCACTTCCGATATCCAGAATTCGCATTTTCTGAATTTGCGTATAGCTTGTGATCCCGCAGCCGTTGCAAGACTATACGCAGATGCTTCTTGTGATCTTCCTCTGACTTGGAATATACCAGGATGTCGTCGATGAAGACCACGACAAACTTGTCCAGCTCCGGCATGAATACCGAGTTCATCAAGTACATGAAGTGAGCTGGAGCAATGGTGAGGCCGAAGGACATGACCAGGTACTCATAAAGCCCGTACCTTGTCGAGAAAGCCGTCTTCGGAATATCCTCAGCCCGTATCTTAATCTGATGGTACCCGGATCTTAAGTCCATCTTGGAAAAGATCCTTGCTTCGACCAACTGATCAAACAACATGTCGATCCGTGGCAAAGGGTACTTGTTCTTGATGGTTACGGCATTTAATGGACGATAGTCCACGCAAAGCCGCAACGTCTCATCCTTCTTCTTTACAAATAATGCCGAACAGCCCCATGGCGAGGAGCTCGGCCTAATAAAACCCTTTTCCAGCAGGTCTGTTAGCTGAGTCTTTAGTTCAGCCAACTCCTTGGGCGCCATCTTGTACGGCCTTCGGGATATTGGCACGGTTCCTGGTGCAAGTTCAATCTTGAACTCCACCTCTCTATCAGGCGGCATCCCCGGCAAATCATCGGAGAATACGTCAGGGAACTCTCGGACCACTGAAATATCTTTCAATCTGATGGTTGTGACTTGGTAGACACTTGGAAGTTTTATTTCTGGACTGTCCAGAAATAAGGAGTGAGATTTGTGCACTCCTGAATTTATGTGCACAACTCGAAGGACGGTGTCTAAAGCACCGCCGTGGCGGGTTAACCACGACATCCCTAAGATGACATCGACCTTTTGTCCCTCTAAGATTATGAGAGACGTGGGGTAGATTCTACCCTCTAAGCACAATGGCGCTTTTGGGACCATCATGCTTGCTGAAATTTTCCCACCCGGTGAACAGATCACATAAGGACTATCGGTGGGCAGTATTTGCAAGCTATATATATCAATGAAAGCTTGGCTAATGAAGCTATGTGTGGCGCCTGAATCAAACACTACTATGGCGGGATGCTGGTGGAGTTGGAACATACCCGCAAGGATTGGCTCACCCTCCGGCACGTCCTCTATGGCAAGCTGGTGGACAGTGCCGGGCCTAGGGTTTGCCCGCCGCGCATTAGTAGGGTTCCGGGGTTGATTCCTCCGCGAAAACTGTGGTGCAACTCCGCCGCCTTGCCTCTCTGGACAACTGCTGGCGAAGTGTCCTGGACGACCACACTTGTAACATGTGGCCGCTGCTTGTGCGGTGCTCGGGGGATGAAAGCCCGGCATGCGCTGCTGAGGTGCATACGCACGCGGCATCGTCCTCTGCTTCTGTTGTTGTTACGGAGGTGGTACTAGCAGTGCCAACCTGAATGCCGGTGAAGAGTACGGCCGATTGCGGAACGGCATCGACCTCTGTGGTGGCTGCCAGCGTGGACCTGATGGTGGGCAATTCACCATCCGAAACTTCTGAGAAGGACCGCTTCCTTCTCCGCTGCTTTGCGGCACGCTTCGCTTTCTCTCCACCGCCGCTAACTACTTGCCGGAGTCCTCTTGAACAATCGCAGCATCAATGATGTCGTTGAGGCTGCCGCGATTGAACATCGCCAACTTGTCCTTCAGGAGCGTGTTAAGCCCCTGGTAAAAATGGTCCCGCCGCTTCTCGTCGGTATCGGCGTGATACGACGCGTAGAGCACGAGATCGTTGAACGCCCTGGAGTATTCCAGCGCGTTCTGGCTCCGTTGCTGCAGGTGTAGGAATTCCTGCGTCTTCCTCTTCATCAGACCTGGCGGTATGTGATAGGCCCTGAAGGCCGTCCGAAACTCCGTCCAGGTCATAACTCGGTCGGTGGGCTGTGAAGCACAAAAGTTTGCCCACCACGCGCTCGCGGATCCTTGGAACTGCTGGACCGCGAACTGAGTCTTGCGCTGCTCACTTATTTGGAGCAGCCCGAACTTCATCTCTATCGCACGGAGCCAGTTGTCCGCGTCGAGAGGTTCATCTGCTCTTGAGAATACCGGGGGATGAGTCGCTAGGAAGTCGGAGTAGGAGCTCTGTTGACGCTCCTCACGATCTTGACGTTGCTCTGGGCGAGACATATTGGCGATGAGAGTTTGCAGCAACTCCGTGTGCTGCTGATGAGAACCCGCCATTGCCACGACAATGTCGGCCAATGTAACCGTTGGCGGTGGTGGTGGGGTGTTTGCTGTTGCTGTCCCGAGGAGTCCTCGGGAGGCTGTTGGGAGGTTTCTCCCCCTTGGCTAGTACCCCCAACGTCCGGGTTGGCACGAGTACGAGTCATTCTGAAATTCAAAACAGCAGCGATTAGAACATGTCATACTTCAAAATTCCATATGCAACAGTAGGTATTGAAGTGACACATGAATAATTTGCAAAACATTCACATATATTGATAAAGCATAAACTTTATACAAAATACATTATTCTCGGGTCTCCGAGAAGTCGTGCTCATGACGTCACTACATATACATATGCTACTGCCTACACGACATGTCACCGATTACAAAAGTTGGGTTACACTACTCTAGCTGCCCTACTTGGCAACTGTAACCCCGTACTCGGAGTAGAATTCGACCTCCTGCGGGTCGTCCTCCTCCGGTACCTCTGCTGGTGGCTCTGGATCTACCACCTCTTCTCCCATCTCGGGTTCTCCCATTGCTGGAAGGCCCAAGACCACCGGTATGCCCAATACCGGAGGTACGAGGTCCTGCAATGCATGCACCTCGTCCATGGCCTGGTTGTAGTCCTCTTCCCAGCCTTGCCCTTCCTCAATAGTGTCTTCCCACTCTTGAGTAAGGTCTTCATTCTGCTGGGTTAAAGTCTGCACCAGCTCTTGTAACGCCGCGATTGTCAGGTCCCCACTCCCGATCACGGGGACGGGGCACCTCGCCCGGGAATCGCATTGGGTGGTGTCGTACGATGCGGCACCCAACAGCACACATCATAAAGCATCATATTACATAAAACAAGCGGAAGCTTGCAAAGAGTTAGCTTTACAATTACTCCTGAAAATAATCTACAGCGGAAGACTGATACAACTCACGTCTCATATCTATGCTAAGCAATAGAGAAGACATCCCGCCCGTGGACCCTTCTCATTAGCATCACGATGACAACAGCAGCGGCAAGGGTTTCCATGAGTTTCCCCCTCAAAGAGTTCCGAGTCTCATCGGACAACCGTATTCAGTAACGTAGTGTTATTACCTGCAAAACAACTTGTATAGTATCCGTGAGCATAACGCTCAGCAAGACTTAACCGTCGGCCCTAAGCATGAAACTCTACATGATGGTAAAAACTTAACATAGGATAGCACAGTGCATATGAACTCGCCTATAAATGGATCCTTACTTTCAAATGTTATTAGCAGCAATTAAGCATAACCTTGGGCACCTCACATCGGGAGTCCACAATCAAACAAGAAACGCTTTCTCCCGATGTAACTTGCTCATGGTAAGAATGAATCAAATTTGCACTAGCCTATTCACAGAACATGACATTACATTACTAGTATTGACTTCAAACCAATGGTGCTTATTTCTTATCTCAGTGCAAGTTTCCTCTACGTCACGACTCAGTGACCAAGTGGTACTCTTCACCGCGAGGGACGGCGAATCGACTCGATATACACCTGCAGGGAAACCCAAAGAGCACGTCACGTACGCCCATCCGTGGAGCTGCACAGCACGCTCACTCGATGTCGTACGGGACAACCTTTCACCCAACAGCCCAAACGTCGAACCGGTCGCACCGAAACGAACAGGAGGTTCCCCACACGGAGCATCTCTCTATGCCGGTTGGCAGATTTCCACCTTGCTGCCCTCAGCCTACACATATAAATCGGTGCGTTATGCCTCGACGCCCGGAGGTTTAGGCTACATCGGTTTATCAGGTCCCATATATCCGATATGCCTTTGGTACGTTCAAACTTGATCAGCGTGGGCCGCACACGGATCGGTCCTCAACCGACACGGACAGGTCTAAGCACCCAGGCCCCCATGTCCTGTTGCGCCTACACCCTGCCCCGTCTCATTTCAACTTACTAACAACCATTTGAACCAATCCTCTGTGCTTCCAAATTCCAATACTCACGAGTAGCGTCCAGCCACTCGACTTCTACCAACGCCTACTTAAGCATGGCATATTCTACACAGTGGAGGGACACCTACCCAAATACTCCATAGGTTTTCTGGTCATGCAAGAGTTGTATCAAACATCTAGACTTAATGCACAATTCATCCTAACCGATTTATTGTATACAAAGTAAAAACTTAGGGGTAGTTAAATGCAAACCGGGGCTTGCCTGTTTTGCAGGGTCTAATAGTATATAGTTCAGTTAGAGTCTTGTCTCCCTTGGGGCTTGATCAACTGGTCCACTTCAGCGAAACCACTTCGTCGAATTTCTCCATTGGTTGCCTTCGTCGTAGGTCCTATTAATATGTATATGCATATGTTTTTATTATGCAGGTTAACGAAGCAAAGACTCAACTTGTAAATAACAGGGAACTGTGTGGGAGTACTAAGAATGAAGTTCTTATCCCTGTTGTGCAGAGGGATTAGGGAAGAAACCACATGTCCATAAGAATTTCCATTAACATGTTCTATGGTTCCTAATGGACATGTGACATGAATTGAAATGGGTTGAAAGGAACTAAAGGTCCTGATCTCCAATGACTTCGAAATTTTTACCTGAAGTCATACATTACACAAAGACTTAGCTTGCCAAATTGCAGCTAATGTAAGTGGGAATTGTGTCTTCCATAATTCCCACTATAATTCTCTATGTGTTGCTCATATACATAAGCATGGAGAACAAGAACAGGTAGATCTAAAGTTCAATTTGACCTGAAACTTTACAGGTGAGTTCCTGGTCACATGACAGTACTTTGGTACAAAATCCAGACTTTATTCTTGGGTAGTTCTCTCAGAAAAATTCTTGAAGCAGTTATGCTACCAGGAAATAATTCCGAGGCCATGTGCATTTTCATGCCTAAACAACTAAACCATCATTACAAGTACGGCTCATAGAGCATGTCTGAATTTCCCTATGATTTTTGGAGCTAAGGATTTACCAGAACTGATTTTACAAAAGAAAACCATTTTCTGGAAAAGTTTCTGGACAGTTTTGAGCACAGCAGATTGTACTCTGGAAATTCCTACTCAAATCAACTTAAATTGAGTTGAAAATTTGCTGAAAGTCCAATAATATCCTAAAGAATATTCTGGTAAAAATTGAGGAATTTTGTATAAACCAAACTCTCTCAATAATTCTTTTACCGAAAAACTTAAAAGAATTATCCAGAATTCAATGTTGACTTTCATACAGATTTGGGTTCATATTTGGATAGATATTTGCAAAAGGAATCCAACCCAATTTGAATCACCCAATTTGGAGTTTCCTACCCAAAGTTATGAATTTCCAAAGTTGGAGCTGAAACTGGAATTGTTTTGCTATTGAAAATGACTCGGGCCCACGTTTTAAATTGCAGCCAGTGAGACTCCAGCCACACTGGGCCACACCATTTTGGCGCGCAGCCACACAGGATCAACGCGCCACAGCTGATCAGTTTTTAAACTCTCGGTCGCGGACACGTGGGGCCCGCCCGGATCATCTTCTTCCTCGGGCCATTTCCCTCCCCCGCGCTGTCCCGATGCCGGACCTTCGCCGGAGCTCACCGGGCCGGTGTTTCCGGCCATCTCCCGGCCGGAGACTCGCCGCCCGGGGGTTCTCAGGGTCGGGGAGCACGTTGGCGGGGTTGGCGTGGGTGCTAGATCACCGAAATGTGCCGGCGACGTGCGGCCATCTCGGGAGAAGTCCGGCGCCGTCGACAGGTGATCCTAGCCCACCAAACTTGCGAGGAATTGACTCTACAGCATCCTTGGATGCTAGGGAAGCTCGGCATAGCCTTGGAATTGCTCGGAAACAGTGGCAAATGGTTCTTCACCGTGCACCCGAGACACCTTCCACGTTTTGAGCTCGGAAAACTCGGAAATTGGGCGGTCTACATGCGTTTCTAAGCTAGGGTTGTGAAGAATAATTGTTTGCCGACTAG
This sequence comes from Neostapfia colusana, assembly GCA_030760725.1. Lineage (NCBI taxonomy): Eukaryota > Viridiplantae > Streptophyta > Magnoliopsida > Poales > Poaceae > Neostapfia > Neostapfia colusana. The sequence goes on along the minus strand of JASWHV010000005.1, from coordinate 27,449,967 downwards.
TTTCGGCCCTTTGTGCAAGATTTGGAGAACTAAGAGTGAAGATTGAGATCAAATTTGAGAGTTCCTTACCGGAAGGTCGGTTCATGGCCGCCGGAGATCTTTCCTCGAATTCGCGCTCTGTCGTCCATGTCATGGCTTGAGCTCCAGAGGTGAGTATCACCGAGGACCAGCGCATCCGAAAACGTTCTTGCTCGGGCACGAGAAGCTCCCTATGCAGCTGTCCACGGAAGCCCGATCGTGGTTCGTCCTCGGGTCGCCGCAGGCCGACGTCGTTCTTGGTCAGGGCAGCGAGAAATCTCTCGGGTTTGTGCCTAGCAGGTAGAGGAGAGTCCCCTGGTGCCGTTTCTCAGCTTGGGAAGCTCTGTGGCACGGTTTTGGGAGGCTCCCGGTCGATGGTCCGAGGCGGCAGCGACGCCTCTGCTCTTTAGCCGTGCGAGGAGAAAATGGGGCGGTGTCTCTGCCTCGTGAGCGAGCGGATCACTTCGTCCGTGGAGGTGGCCCGAGCTGTTTTCCAGCGCTTCACAGCAGCAGGAGGTGGTGGCGACTTCCCCACCTCGGTGGCGCGCTCTCGGCTGCCCGGGTTCGAGTTTGATCCGCGCGTAAAGACTTCGGGTGCCAGTCTCCTTCGCTTACTGCCAGGTGGGTCACCCCCCCCCCCTCATTTGATATTTCTCCACTGCACTTTGAGATTCCCACACAACTGTGATCCAAATTTGACCAAATTTGGAGGTAGGCCGAATCTGATGTGAGGAGTTTGAATCTGAAATCAGATTTCAAAATTGAGCACGTTTGGTTCAGTTTCCAAATTAAAATTTGAATTTGAATGTGATCTCCCATAATGCTTGAACAATTGGTATATGAGCTCAAAATTTCTCCAAATTTGGAACTTAAGCTCTTTAATATCTGAGAAATGCAATGGTCACCTCACATATGGGCCCTTGGGCAATCTAGACATGAATTCTTTGCCATGATTCCAATTTGGGTTTAAATTACCCTCCCCTCTACTCATAGAGGATGTACACATGAGTTAGATCTTTAGGAGTGAAATCCTCTCCCTGGGTCAACATGTTTCCGTATAAGCTAAAGAAAATGTTAGCTTTCCCCACATGTCCATGTTTGAGTCTATCATTTCACGTGACATAACTCACGTCCTTCCTTTGCCTTAACATGTTTGAATTTAACATGAATTCAAACATGATCAGAATTCACTCCTACCTAGCTCACCCTCAAAACAGAAAGTTGCCACCATGACTCTCCTCACCTTCAAATGTGGGAGGTCCCATGTGTGTGTTCAAGAATTTGGCGGCACTTTGAGGTGAGCATTTGAGTCTAAAGAGCTGCTTTTAATTCTTCCTCATACACATGTATGATCACACATAAGTTTAACTCCACTTTGGTCCAACATATCCAAATTAATGCTTGAACCTGTGTTGTTAACCCCACGTATACCATCCTGTGTAAGAAAGTTTTTTGTAAGTCCCATTTTCCATGAACCCAAAACACGATGATGCTCAAACATCCATCTCTTGGCATTCACGTTTTTGGGGCTTTTACATTCCCCCCCCCCCTTAAAAAGAATCTCATCCCGAGATTCCAAGTAGGAGAACGAGACAGGAGAGGTAATGTCAAGTGGTATGACGATAAGAATTTCCGGATTGTTAATGCGGAGGTAATCCTTGCTCTCCACGTTGTTTCTTCCGTGGTATGATTTCCTCACAGCACCTTGTAACAGCTTAATGCCCGATTCCAGGTGTTCCGGATCCTTTCATCAATAGTCTCACCTGTTTACTCAGTGTAAGCACGACCCGACTTCCACTTCGTCGATTTCTTCGGTGCGGATAGCAGCGGTAATTTGAGGCACTTCCACAGCTGTGACACCTGACTATGTCGTGGACACCCACGAAACATGCCGGTAGTTCCAGCCGGTAGTCTACGGGTCCGTACCCCTTTGTGGTAGCCAATGGATCTAAAGCTCGGGGAGCAAAATCTCCCCTTCACATCGACCCGGTGAATTTCTTTCATCGGAGACACATAAAGATAAATGCGTTCTCCGACATCGAAATGCCACGGTCTACGCCTTTGATCCTTGTAGCTTTTCTGTTGGGATTATTTAGCCTTCAAGTTCGCTTCTTATTGTTCGAACTTGGTCATCGGCTTTGTTGACCAATCAACCCTGAACAGTACCCTTCCGCCGTACTCGCACCCCTTCAGCAGTGCGCGATATTTCCGGCCATAGAACTTCATCTTACGAGGTACAACTATACGGTCCTCAACCCATAGAGTACCCTTATTGTCCTTCATAGTGATGGAATTGAGAGAACGATGATCAACACTTAATCTCAGTGTCTCGTTGTTCTTCTTAACGCACCGCACAGAGCAACTCCAAGGTGATGAGCTAGGTCATATCAAACCTTTGCTCATGAGTCACTTAGTTGCTCCTTCCACTTCGCCAATTCATCGGGTGCCATCTTATGCGGCTTCGGTGAAATCGAGGTTGTTTCTGGCACCAGTTCCAGGTTGAACTTGACGTCCTGTTCGGGAATCTGCCCGGAAACACCTCGGCATTCACATACCACCGGAATATCCTCGGGTTTAGTCACTTCCGTGTGGTCGATCTAGCTAACCCTCTTTGCTGTGCAGAACAGACCTGTCTGTTCTAACCCAGATCTTGATCTGTTTAATCGCATTTTCATAACTCAAGTTGAATACCAAAGTTAAAGTTAATTTCAGTATCTTTCCAACGAGTACTCCTATGCCTCAAGATCATTTCTGGATCAAAGGTTGTGATTGCTCAAAGTTTGACAGAATTCCTGGCTAAAAATTTGTCAGCATCTCCTTTGTATGCGGCTATTTCTATCACAGTTGTAAATGCAAATACAATAAAATCTGAACAACTTTGAACTACAACAATGTTGCAAGTTCCATAACCTTTCCAACGGTGTATCATCTGACCCTCAGAGATTTTTCTACAGATTGTTATGTCTAATTTACATAAACATCCAGAGAGTGTTGCAGCTGTTCTGTTTCCTGAACAGTTTGCGTTTACCTGGACATTCAACAAAGTTGGCGTGTGATTCTGCTCTGGAGTTCTACAGAAAAGTTGTAGATCACTTCAAAACATTTCCAGAACTGTATCAAACACCTCCATAGGATCAAGCTACTCTGAGTTATGCCCTTTCAAGGTTCAGCAAAATTTCTGCCAGGACAGGGCACTCTGTTTTTGAAATCAATGGAAACCTAGCAAGCCTCTTCTTTGAAACTTAGTCTAAACGAAGAGCCCAGTAACTAATATGTGCTTTTGACCATCCATTTTTAGTTTGAAAGTTAATCATGAATGATTTCTTCATAGGAAAGAAACTATCCAATGTAGTACGGTGTCGATGAACCGTAAGACATATGACGGTACTACGTTGCCTCACCAAAGAAAAACCTAACCAGATTACATCGGCATATACATATCCTTAGGTGGCACTGAAAAGGTCACTCACAAACGTGTTCTACCCGTACTAAGGTTTTCGTGGTTAGTACCTGCATAAAACACACTCAATCATCAGGTTCGGCTGCACACCGAACCCGGTATCCATACAGTTGGTACACCCATCCGTCATCACTCGCACAGGTGTTCTCAAGCCAAGCACGCCTTGAGCTACGTGTTCACGTTACTGACCACGTGACGGGGTCTCCAATACTTGCCCAAAGCACGCTAGGGAAAAGCGTTGCTCGAATACCCCAAACGACATGAAGAGTCGTAGAGGATACTAAAGCGGGTCGGGTTACCTGCCACCCGTGGGGCTCCACCCTTTAGATTGTGCGCACTGGTGGACAGCACATACGTGCACCCCCCAAGACATAGATATCCCGAGATGCACGATTTTTCCGACATAACAAATAGGTTAGCTTGCCACCTTCATAATATGCTAATAGCAGTCCTTATGTGGGCTTAGTACCGTTACCTCACCGTATCCTAAGTTTTTGTCGTAATATGATCCTTATTCTGTGCGCTATTACCAATGCGGCTCTGATACCACGCTGTCAGGTCCCCACTCCCGATCACGGGGACGGGGCACCTCGCCAGGGAATCGCATTGGGTGGTGTCGTGCGATGCGGCACCCAACAGCACACATCATAAAGCATCATATTACATAAAACAAGCGGAATCTTGCAAAGAGTTAGCTTTACAATTACTCCTGAAAATAATCTACAGCGGAAGACTGATAAAACTCACGTCTCATATCTATGCTAAGCAATAGAGAAGACATCCCACCCGTGGACCCTTCTCATTAGCATCACGATGACAACAGCAGCGGCAAGGGTTTCCATGAGTTTCCCCCTCAAAGAATTCCGAGTCTCATCGGACAACCGTATTCAGTAGCGTAGTGTTATTACCTGCAAAACAACTTGTATAGTATCCGTGAGCATAACGCTCAGCAAGACTTAACCGTCGGCCCTAAGCATGAAACTCTACATGATGGTAAAAACTTAACATAGGATAGCACAGTGCATATGAACTCGCCTATAATGGATCCTTACTTTCAAATGTTATTAGCAGCAATTAAGCATAACCTTGGGCACCTCACATCGGGAGTCCACAATCAAACAAGAAACGCTTTCTCCCGATGTAACTTGCTCATGGTAAGAATGAATCAAATTTGCAGTAGCCTATTCACAAAACATGACATTACATTACTAGTATTGACTTCAAACCAATGGTGCTTATTTCTTATCTCAGTGCAAGTTACCTCTACGTCACGACTCAGTGACCAAGTGGTACTCTTCACCACGAGGGACGGCGAATCGACTCGATATACACCTGCAGGGAAGCCCAAAGAGCACGTCACGAACGCCCATCCTTGGAGCTGCACAGCATGCTCACTCGATGTCGTACGGGACAACCTTTCACCCAACAGCCCAAACGTCAAACCGGTCGCACCGAAACGAGCAGAAGGTTCCCTACACGGAGCATCTCTCGATGCCCGTTAGCAGATTTCCACCTTGCTGCCCTCAGCCTACACCTATAAATCGGTGCGTTATGCCTCGACGCCAGGAGGTTTAGGTTACATCGGTTTATCGGGGCCCATATATCCGATATGCCTTCGGTACGTTCAAACTTGATCAGCGTGGGCCACACACGGATCGGTCCTCAATCGACACGGACAGGGCTGCGCACACAAGACTTCCTCTTGCTGCGCCCTAGCCCCTGCCTAGTCTCATTTTCATTACTAAAGTGATCTCACCTCACTCGAACTAATCCCGTGTGTCCCAAGCCTAACTCGTGAGTAGATTCCAACTACTCAACTTGTACCGAAGTTCTATGAGTCATTAAGCATAGCCTGTCTACTTGAGAACTTTAGACACTACCCGCACTCTTATAGGAAAATCTGGTTATGCATTTTGGGTCTCATCCATCCTACACCTAATGCACACATATATACCTTACACTAGATATGTACACGAAGCAAAACTTTATAAAATGGGTTAATGCAAACCGGAGCTTGCCTTGTTGCTGCTGGTCAGTGGTTAGGGCTTCGTCTGGGAGAAGGAAGTCGAGCACTTCCGGAGTTTCCCCGCATTCAGCGACTACACATAAACGATATACTATATGTCAATTTAAATGCAATGTTTGAACTTGAATATGTAAAGACCATAATTCTGGCTAGCCCTCCCCTTTGGCCCTGAAATTTTTATGGTGGCTTGGTAGGGTCCTAACCAGAGTATTGACCAAGTTTCATTTGAAACAAGGTTAATTTGAGGTTTGTACAAATAAAATCCTATTTGGTCAATATTAGAGTCTCTAGGGAATTCCAGGGATTTTCATGGCTTCAACCATTACTTACTGGAAACTAAAATTTGAGATGGTTCTAATGGCATTGGTCTCATGTCATTTGAAGAATTCTAGATGGAGTTATGCCCTAAACAAGATTTGATAAAATCTGAAAAATGTTTCTGGACATTTTTCTATTTTCTCAGGGCAGTTCACTTAATTACACCATTAGGGGGAATAAATGAGCTTGGATGGGTCTGAAAATTTTACCGTGACTCAAGGATTTTCAAATGAACCTCCCAGCCAAATTTCAGAATTTTTCATAAAGTAATCCTCCAGATAAAATTCCTAACAGTTTAAAATTTATGGAATTAATTATGGAAAACTATTAAGTTTCATGAGCTGAAATTTATGTTTCTGGAAAGTACCCAAAAATCTGAGTTCAGCAAAATTAGGTTCACTGAATTTGGAGCTTCCTAGCAGAAGTTATGTGCATTTGAAGTTTGATCCAAATCTGAAATTTCAAATAAAGTTTAAACTGGCTGGTGGGGTCTCCGGGCTACGTGTCAGCACCGCAGCAAAACCACACGGGGTCCGCAGAATCTCCCATGCAGTCGCACGAGATCCCGGTGCCACAGCAGATCCGGTGCTGTTTAACCCGAGGCTGACACATGGGACGCGTGGGGCTTCTTCTACCTCGCGCTCCCGCGGCTCCCCGCTGCCCCCTTCGCTGGAGAGCTCGCCGCCGGGCATTTTGCTGCCCGGCCTTCGACGAAACTCGCCGCATGTGCATATTTCTGCCTGGGAAACACGGTGGTGCACTCCCCGGAGCTCGGCGACGGCCGGAATAGTGCTCGCGGCGGTGACAGCGGCCGGGAGCTCATCGGCGACGTCGAACTCGGTGTCCTCTGCACCTTTTTCGACGCGGTTTGTTCGGAGAGCTCCGCTGAGACTTGCTGATCACAGATATGAGCACTAATCCCCATGAAAACGGCCGCAACTATGACCTCACCGTCGACCTAGGGCTAAAACGGCGGATGCTCGGAAAACTTGAATAGCAGCGCCAAGACTCGATGTTTTTCGATGGTCTTTGATCCTAGGTGGCCGTGGGGACGTGTAGAACATGTGCTTAGCTGGGTTTACATGGTGGTGGACCGATCACCACGAATTTTGGATTCTTTGCTAGCTCCGTTCTTTGAACACCGAGGACTAAACGTGGAAATTCTTTCTCTACAGGACATGAAAGGAGGTAGGGTTTTCACCATGAGTTCGAGCAGCCTCCGGCGCGTCTCTTTGCTGTTGATCGTCGGTCACGAGAGTGCCTGATCAGCGGTGCACCGAGGACCCGAAGAGAGCGGCCGGCGAGGTGTTTCATTTCGGCTGTGTGTGGGGCAGGACAAAGAGGAAGAGGATGAGGGAGGAATCACGTGGCCCGGTGTTTTACTCGAGTGCTGCACCGGGAGTTCTCAGCCACCGAGCAGGAGGTGGCGAGGGCAAATCGGTCGGGCGCCGACGTCAGGGCTGGCTGGCGCGCGCTCTCGGCCGAGTGAGAAAAGATCAACCCGAAGAAACTTCAGTGTGAAGGCTACTGACAAGTGGGTCCCTCCCCTCTAATTCTCTTCTAATTTTCATCTCTGTTTTCACTGAAAATATCCCAGCTACTCACAATTGAATGTGAGACTTAGCCTCCAAGTCATTGTTTGAATTTGATTTCCTAAATTCGAAATTGGTTTGGCTAAATTTGCTTCACATTTGAACTGAAATTGAAACTCAGTTTTGAATTAATGCAAATTTAGCTCCCGACAAGATGAAGTCCAATGAATTGGTGGACTAACTCAGAAAAATTTGCTGAGTTTGAATATGAAGTCAACTTTTGAATTCAAGTGATGAAAGTTGCTGCAATTTGAATTTGCATTCAAATTGGCCCATTTCACAAATGTCTCCAAAAGTGCCTCAACAAGCATTGGATTTGCATAAATTTGGCCTGAGCCTTCCCAAGACTATTTAGGGTCTAGGGGTGAGCTCAACCTTTCATGTTCATGTGTAGAAATCCCACTTTTTGGAAGTTATGGCTTTCCCCTCTAATCACCCTTTTGATGGTAGTTACTTGCTCTTCACAAGTGTTCACAAGATATCCGCAAGATGAGCTGTGGTGTTGTGAGGTGATGAACAATTTTTTGCAAGCCCCTTTTCTTGGGCTTTTACATCCCTCCCCCCTTAAAAAGAATCTCATCCCGGGATTACAAAAGAAGAGGCAGCAATGTAATAGAATCTCACCCGTGCTGAGACGCCATGAACTCCGGGTAGTTTGAGCGAAGGAATTCCTGGCTTTCCCACGTCGCTTCTTCAGTGCTGTGGTTCCTCCACAGTATCTTGTAGAACCACAACGTTCGTCTACATGTGGTCTGAGCCTTCTCATCAATTATTTCCATCGGATATTCATCATGCGTCAAATCCGGTTGCAGCTCGCCGATGTCTTCGGTGGGAACAGCAGCTGTATACTTCAGACATTTTCTCAGTTGTGAAACATGGAAAACGTCGTGAACACCAGCAAGAGATGCCGGTAGTTCCAGTCTATACGCGAATGGTCCACACTTCTCGGTGATGACATAAGGTCCAATGAATCGGGGAGCGAGTTTGCCCCTCACGCCGAACCGGTGCACGCCTTTCATCGGAGATACACGGAGGTACACATGCTCCCCGATGTCAAAGTGCAGCGGTCTACGCCTCTTATCAGCGTAGATTTTCTGCCGGGATTGAGCGGCCTTCAAGTTGTCTTGAATCACTCGAACGCGCTCTTCGGCGTCGTTCACCACATCAACCCCGAATGTGACCCTTTCACCGGACCCGCACCAGTTTAATGGGGTGCGGCATTTGCGACCGTAGAGAGCCTCATAGAGTGCCATCTTGATACTTGCTTGATAGCCGTTATTGTACGAGAATTCCGCCAACGGTAGATGATCATCCCAGTTTCTACCGTGGTGGATGGCACACGCTCTCAACATGTCTTCTAGTACTTGGTTCACCCTCTCTTGCCCATCTATCTGAGGGTGATAGGCGGAGCTTCTAATCAGCTTAGTACCCAAAGCAGCGTGCAACTGCTCCCAGAAACGAGATACAAATAGTGCCCCTCGGTCTGAGACTATGGTCTTGGGTACTCCATGCAAGCATAGGATTCTTGCAATATACAACTCCGAATATCTGTTGGCACGGAAATGTGTATGCACGGGAATGAAGTGAGCCGACTTGGTTAACCGGTCAACGATCACCCAAATTGAATCATGTTTGTTGGAAGTCAGGGGTAATCCCACAATGATATCCATGCTCACATATTGCCATTTCCACGCTGGAATTTTCAGGGGTTGCAGCAGCCCTGATTTCCTCATATGATCAGCTTTCACTCGTTTGCACGTATCACACTTGGATACGTACTTAGCCACTTCCCGCTTCATCCGTGTCCACCAAAATTTCTTTTTCAAATCTTGGTACATTTTGTTGCTGCCCGGATGAATGGACTATTTAGACAAGTGAGCTTCATCAAGAATCTTCTTTTTCAGCTCCATATTCCGGGGTACGACTATGCGGTCATTGAACCACAGCGTCCCCTCATCATCCTTCCGGAAACATTTGATTTCCCCGTTGTCTATCCGTCTCCGGAGATGTGCCATGCCCTTGTCAATATTCTGAGCTACAATGATGTCCTCCCTAATGATAGGGATGAGTGCAAGGTTGTAGAGTGACCCATAAGGAACCAAGTATAAACTCGGCTCTTCCTCCTCCACCGGTGTAATGGTGAGGTTATGGACATGTGATTTCTGACTCAGCGCGTCGGCTACCACATTCGCATTGCTGGGGTGGTAATGCATCTCAATCTCATAATCTTTGATTAGTTCTAACCACCTCCTTTTCCTCATATTCAGCTCCTTCTGGGTGAAAATATACTTCAGGCTCTCGGGGTCAGTGTAGAGATGCACCAAATTCCCCAGGAGATAGTGCCTCCACATCTTCAACGCCAGAACCACAGCAGCAAGCTCAATATCATGAGTTGGGTAATGCTGCTCATGGTTTCGAAGTTGGCATGAGCCATATGCGACCACACGTCCTTCTTGCATCAGCACGCAGCCGAGACCGATATCGGACGCAATCACAATACACGTCGAAGGGCTTTGTTGTATCCGGTTGAACTAAGACCGGGGCTGTTGTGAGATGCTTCACTAATGCTTGGAAAACTCCTTCACATGCTGAATTCCAAACATATTTTGTTCCCTTCTTCAGTAATTCTATCATCGGCTTAGCAAGCTTGGAGAAACTTGGAATAAATCTCCGGTAATATCCCGCTAAGCCGAGGAAGCTTTTGACTTCATGGACAGAAGTAGGGGCTTTCGATTTCAGCACTTGCTCAATTTTGCTTGGGTCAACCGCAATGCCTTCCGCTGAGATGATATGTCCCAAAAATGGCACTTGGCTGATCCAAAACTCACATTTGCTGAACTTGGCATAGAGCTTGTGGTCCCGCAATCGTTGAAGAACGATTCTCAAGTGTTCGGCGTGTTCTGCTTCTGTCTTGGACTAAACCAAGATATCATCAATGAACACCACAACGAACTTGTCCAGCTCCGGCATGAACACCAAGTTCATGAGATACATGAAATGTGCCGGAGCATTGGTGAGATCAAAAGACATGACGAGATACTCATATAAACCATATCTCGTCGAGAAGGCCGTCTTCAGGATATCCTCCGCTCGGATTTTTATTTGATGATACCCGGAGCAAAGGTCCATCTTGGAGAACACACTTGCACCCACAAGCTGATCAAACAGGATGTCAATGTGGGGCAGTGGGTATTTATTCTTGATGGTGACGGCGTTGAGCGGCCGGTAGTCCACACACAGCCTCAAGGTTTCATCCTTCTTCTTTACGAACTGCGCCGAGCATCCCCAAGGCGAGGAACTCGGCCTAATGAAACCTTTGCTCAACAGATCATTGAGCTGTTCTTTCAGTTCAGCCAGCTTGTTTGGAGCCATTTTGTATGGTCTCCGTGATATGGGTGTAGTCCCCGGTGCAAGCTCAATCTTGAACTCGATATCCCGCTCGGGTGGTATGCCCGGAAGATCATCCGGGAACACATCGGGGTACTCCCGGACTACGGGAATATCCTCTAACTTGAGAGCTTCAGTATTATTAATTGCTGAAACTTCCCGGACTGGATTTTCTAATATGAGGGACTGCGGACGGTGTAGTGGGGAGTTAAGGTGAACCATCCGTGATAACGTTTCTAGGACAGGGCCATGGTAGCTTAGCCATGACATCCCTAAGATTGCATCAATCTTCTGCCCCTCAAGAATATTCATAGTGGTCGGATATATCTTCCCACCTAAGCACAGTGGTGCTTTCGGAATCATCATAGTTGCTGAAATCTTTCCTCCCGGTGAGCAGATCATATAAGAGCACTCAGTTGGAAAGGCTTACAGTTGATGCTTAACAACATATGATGCACTTATGAAGTTGTGGGTTGCACCCGAATCAAATAATATGATGATTGCCTGATCATTGAGAGTGAACGTACCCGCCAGCACGTTGTCTCCCTCTGGGGCGTCCTCATTATTGAGGTTGAGAATGCCCCCAGTTCGCTGACCAACCTTCTTGACCGGAGGTCGGCCTTGACCACCGCCCTGGAACTGAGCTTGCCCACCGCTCTGCTGCCCCTGGGTACAGTCCTTCGAGAAATGGCCCGCCTGGCCACACGTAAAGCAGGTGTAGCGAGGCGGTCCTCCGCTGATCGGCAGACGGAAACCCGGGGTGCGTTGTGGTGGTGGAAACGCCCGGGGTGCCATCTTCTGCTGCTGCCATTGTTGCGGTCGCGGTGGTGGCATCGGCGGTCGGAACGGGGGTGACTGGAAAGAACGACCCCCCAAACTGTTGAGGTCGCGCCGATGGATGCCACTGCTGACCGGATGGTGTCCGATACACCATGCGGTACTTCTGGGGAGCTCCGCCCCCACAGCTGGGTGGAGTGTTGCGTTTTCGCTGCTCAGCCGCCAATTCTCGCTGAGCGTCTTCTTGCATGATCGCGGCATTAACGAGATCGTTGAAGGTGCCGCGATTGCATTGGACGAGATGCGTCTTCATCTCGGGATGTAACCCCCGATAGAAGTGCTCCCGCTTCTTCTCCTCGGTGGAGACGTAATCCGACGCATACTGCACCAGATTGTTGAAGGCATGGGAGTAGTCGTAGGCACTCCTCCCGCCCTGCTTCAGCTCCAAGAACTCTGGGAACTTCTGCTTCATTATTCCGGGAGGGATATGGTAGGCGCGGAACACCTCCCGGAATTCTTCCCACTCCACGGCATGGCCAGCCGGACGTGAGGCGACATAATTCACCCACCATGCACCAGCGGCACCGTGAATCTGCTGCGCCGTGAACAGAGTCTTCTGCCGCTCCGTACATTGGAGCAGCCCGAACTTGGACTCAATTGTCCGCAGCCAGTTGTCGGCCTCCAGGGGTTCTGCTGCTTCTGTGAACACCGGAGGGTGCGTACTCATGAAATCCGAGTATGTCACAACATGGGGCTCACGAGGCCCCCTCCCTTGACGCCCCCCTGGGACGTATTCTGCACGATCGTGTGGAGCAGGTCGGTCTGCTCCTCGTGACTACCCACCAGTGCCGCAATCACATCCGCTAGCGTAAGCGGAGGCGGCGGTGGTGGTTGTTGCTGCGGAGTGCTGTCGTAGGCAAGTGGCTGGGAGTCATCACCCCCTGCTGGCTAGAGCCACCAATCTCATGCGTGGTCCGAGTGCGAACCATCTGCAACCATACGGCAATAAACATCAGTCCCGCAACATACTTCATGCAGTCCAATAAAATAGGCGTAAAACATAATGACAGTAAGACATGCGATACATCTCGTATACAGATAATGTAATAACTTTGCCCAAGCTACACCATTACCAGATCAAATACAAGCTAGTTAAATCCAATTTGATGGACTCCCTCTTTGAAAGTTTATCTCAACTAGGTTTGGTCACTACGAGACGTTAATATCGGTTTGCCATCACGTCTACTACCCTTTTATCTTCAACATGACACAAACATGGTCTCTAGCAAAAGAAGCTTGAGCAAGATATACACTCAAATCTTTCACTAGTTGAATATAATTACTCATGAGTATGTTCTACCCCATTGGAAGTACTTAAACCCCCTAGGGTACAACAATCTCTCAAATGAGTTCAACTGTCATCCCTCTGCCAGAATGACCAGTTTCTACATATTCCAGATTTTGATCTGGTGCTGGGCATTTTCATGACTCAAGATGAATACCAAAGTTAAAGTTAACTTCAGTATGTTTCCGAAGAGTACTTATTTGCCCTCAGATCAGCTTTGGTTAAAAAGTTATGGTAATTCAAAGTCAACAGAATTTCTGGGAGAATTTCAACAGCCCCTCCATTGGAAGTTGCTGTTTTCATCTCTAATTTCCACTTAGTTCTGTGCTGAAATTTCAGAAACTTTGAATTACAAAGATGTAACACATATCCTACCCTTTCCAAAGATGTATCATATGATAATTTTAAATTTTTTGCTACAGGAAGTTATGCTTGAAAAACAGAACAGTCCAGAGAGTGTTTTAAATCTGTCCTGGTTCTGGACAATTTACAAGCCGCTGGAATTTCAGCCAGATTAAGGTGTGATTCAGCTCTGGAAGTGTACAACAAAGTTGTGGAGCACTTAAATACCTTTCAAGAACTATATCCCACACCTCCATTGGCTAAATGATCTGTGAGTTATGACCTGTCAAGTTTCAGCACACTTGCTGCCCAAAACAGAGAACTCTGTTTTTCAGTCCCTTGGAGCTATGCTGATCAACTATAGCATTTTTCTACCCAACTAGGGCCCTAAATGTTTAAACTTGGTGATTTTAGTTCCTTATTATCATTATCTTTCATGCACATGCCTATGATATGTCGGTACTACGTTCCTGACAAAAAGAAAATCGTAACCGGATTATACCGGCATATACGTCTCAATTGTGGCACTAAACAGGCTCTCGCACACGTATACTACAAGGGATACATACGTGGTTAGTACCTGCAGAAAAACACCCATAATGATGCACTAAAAGGTTATTTTCATTTCAGGCAGGTCCATATTTGAAAGTAAATACAAACGCCCGTATCATTTCCATACGGCCGTCCTTGAGTTAAGCCACGTCTCAAGGTATGTGATCGTGTTTTAACACCACACGACGGGGAAGCCAAGTAGAGCGTGAATGGGTCATCACGGTTAGGAATTTTATCACCCCAACAGATACCACCTACTGCCCTGCAGGGCACGCCGATGGCAAGTGCTGCGTATGTCCCCCTGGGCTATTTCCAAACGAACACACTTTCGTGTTACTGACCACGCGATGGGTTCTCCACTTACTTGCCTAATGCACGCTAGGGATCAGCGTTTCATATGAACTCAGGAACATGAAGAGTCCAAGAGTTTCATATTAACGTCTCACACCACGCTGTGAGACCTATCCCTGAACCACGTTCCTCGTCAGTGGAGCTAACCGAAATTCAACCGCTTTCGGTGGCGTTCCTTACCATTTTTACCTGAGCGTAGGTGCGTCGTTACATAATTAAAATTCAGAATTATAACACATATGTTAGTCTTGCCACTTTAAGTAACTGTGCTAATATAGTCCTTACTTGGGCAAACTAGCGAATCCTCACCGTAATCCTAAGTTTTCCCGTAATACAGTCCTTAATTAATGTGCTATCCCCGATGCCGCTCTGATACCAGCCTGTGGCAGACTGAAATCTGCTCATCCAGGATCGCAGAGGGTGGTGCCGCACGATGCGACACCCGACAGCACACATCATAAGAACGATATTGTATTACATAGAAAACCAACTGAAATGTACAATGTAGTACAATACTTCAGTTACAAACTAGTGTTTATATTACAACAGCGGAAGCTAAGTTTGTACAACTCACGCCCATCTACCTAGCAAAAGTCGGTTGCCCAGCCCTGGGGCAACCCACACTAGCTGCACTCCTCCAGCTCAGCGCGGCGTGTACGGCTCCCACTCAGCCGTGGTCCCCGACGGAGGGTAGCCCTCGCCGGTGGACTCGTACCCCGAGTCCGTGGGATGCTCCTCACCTGAAAAACACTTATAGCAGCAACCATGAGCACGATGGCTCAATAAGACTTAACCGACTCCCCTAGGCATGAAACTCTACATGCAGTTTACACAAACCTGGGATGGTAACTTTTAGCAAATGGACACGCCTACAAGTTCATCCTTAGTTCATCTTTTAGCCACAAGTTAACAGTTCATGAATATGAAATTTAGTGAGCAATATTTGGTGGCACACATGTAGCAATACAATTATATCATAACAGCAATATTGAATCATCACATTTCATATATTAGCCTACGTCATGACTCAGTGACCAAGTGTTACTCTTCACCGCGAGGGACGGTGAATCGACTCGATATACACCTGCAGGGATACCCGAAGAGCACGTCATGTACGCCCACCCGTGGAGCTGCACAGCACGCTCACTCGATGTCGTACGGGACAACCTTTCACCCAACAGCCCAACGTCGAACCGGTCGCACCGAAACGAGCAGGAGGTTCCCTACACGGAGCATCTCTCTATGCCTGTTAGCAGATTTCCACCTTCCTGTCCTCAGCCTACACCTATAGATCGGTGCGTTATGCCTCGACGCCCGGAGACTTAGGTTACATCTGTTTATCGGGGCATATATATCCGATATGCCTTCGGTACGTTCGAACTTGATCAGCATGGGCCACACATGGATCGGTACTCAATCAACACGGACAGGGCTGCGCACACAAGACTTCCTCTTGCTGCACCCTAGCCCCTGCCTAGTCTCATTTTCATTACTAAAGTGATCTCACCTCACTCGAACCAATCCCATGTGTCCCAAGCCTAACTCGCGAGTAGATTCCAACTACTCGACTTGTACCGAAGTTCTATGAGTCATTAAACATGGCCTGTCTACTCGAGAACTTTAGACACTACCCTCACTCTTATAGGAAAATCTGGTTATGCATTTGGGGTCTCATCCATCCTACACCTAATGCACATATAAATACCTTACACTAAGTATGTACACGAAGCAAAACTTTATAAAATGGGTTAATGCAAACCGGGGCTTGCCTTGTTGCTGCTGGTCAGTGGTTAGGGCTTCGTCCGGAAGAAGGAAGTCGAGCACTTCCGGAGTTTCCTCACTTTCAGCGACTACAAGTAAACGATATACTATATGTCAATTTAAATGCAATGTTTGAACTTGAATATGTATAGACCATAATTCTAGCTAGCCCTACCCTTTGGCCCTGAAATTTTTATGGTGGCTTGGTAGGGTCCTAACCAGAATCTTGACCAAGATTCATTTGAAACAAGGTTCATTTTAGGTTGGTACAAATAAAAGCCTATTTGCTCAATATTAGAGTCTCTAAGGAATTCCAAGGATTTTCATGGCTTCAACCATTACTTACTGGAAACTAGAATTTTAGATGGTTCTAATGCAATTGGTCTCATGTCATTTGAAGAATTCTAGATGGAGTTATGCCCTAAACAAGATTTGAGAAAATCTGAAAAATGTTTCTGAACATTTTTCTATTTTCTCAGGGCAGTTCACTTAATCACACCATTAGGAGGACTAAATGAGTTTGGATGGGTCTGAAACTTTTACCGTTACTCAAGGATTTTCCAATGAACCTCCCAGCCAAATTTCAGAATTCTATATAAAGTAATCCTCCAGATAAAATTCCTAACAGTTTAAAATTTAGGGAATTAATTCTGGAAAACTATTAAGTTTCATGAGCTGAAATTTGTGTTGTTGGAAAGTACAAAAAATCTGAGTTCAGCAAAATTTGGTTCACTGAATTTGGAGCTTCCTAGCAGAAGTTATGTGCATTTGAAGTTTGAACCAAATCTGAAATTTCAAATAAAGTTTAAACTGGCTGGTGGGGTCTCCGGGCTACGTGTCAGCACCGCATCAAAATCACATGGGGCTCTGCAGAATCTCCAGCACAGTCGCACGAGATCCCGGTGCCACAGCAGATCCGGCGCTGTTTAACCCGAGGCTGACACGTGGGACCCGTGGGCTTCTTCAACATCGCGCTCCTGCGGCTCCCCGCCGCCCCCTTCGCCGGAGAGCTTGCTGCCGGGCGTTATGCTGCCCGACCATTGACGAAACTCGCCGCCTGTGCATATTTCTGCCTGGGAAACACGGTGGTGCACTCCCGGAGCTCGGCGACGGCCGGAATAGTGCTCGCAACAGTGACAGCGGCCGAGAGCTCATCGTCAACGTCGAACTCAGTGTCCTCTGCACCTTTTTCGACGCGGTTTGCTCGGAGAGCTCCGCTGAGACTTTCTGATCACAGATATGAGCACTGATCCCCGTGAAAACGGCCGCAACTATGACCTCACCGTCGACCTAGGGCTAAAACGGCGGATGCTCGGAAAACTTGAATAGCAGCGCCAAGACTCGATGGTTTTCGATTGTCTTTCATCCTAGGTGGCCGTGGGGACGTGTAGAACATGTGGTTAGCTGGGTTCACGTGGTGGTGGACCAATCACCACAAATTTCGGATTCTTTGCTAGCTCGGTTCTATGAACACCGAGGACTAAACGTGGAAATTCTTTCCCTACAGGACATGAAAGGAGGTAGGGTTTTCACCGTGAGTTCGAGCAGCCTCCGGCGTGTCTCTTTGCTGTTGATCGTCGGTCGCGAGAGTGCCTGGATTAGCAGCGCACCGAGGGCACGAGGAGAGCGGCCGGCGAGGTGTTTTGTTTCGGCTGTGTGTTGGGCAGAACGAAGAGGATAAGGGAGGGATCACATGGCCCGGCGTTTTACTCGAGTGCTGCACCCGGTGTTCTCAGCCACCGAGCAGGAGGTGGCGAGGGCAAGTCCGTCGGGCACTGACGTCGGGGCTGGCTGGCGCGCGCTCTCGGCCGAGTGAGAAAAGATCAACCCGAAGAAACTTCAGTGTCAAGGCTACTGACAAGTGGGTCCTTCCCCTCTAATTCTCTTCTAATTTTTCATCTCTGTTTTCACTGAAAATATCCCAGCTACTCACAATTGAATGTGAGACTTAGCCCAAGTCATTGTTTGAATTTGATTTCCTAAAATTGAAATTGGTTTGGCTAAATTGGCTTCACATTTGAACTGAAATTCAAACTCAGTTTTGAAGTAATGCAAATTTAGCTCAGTCCAATGGGGATGAAAATTGGTGGACTAACTCAGAAAAATGTGCTGAGTTTGAATATGAAGTCAACTTTTGAATTCAAGTGATGAAAGTTGCTGCAATTTGAATTTGCATTCAAATTGGCCCATTTCACAAATGTCTCCAAAAGTGCCTCAACAAGCATTGGATTTGCATGAAATTTTGCCTGAGCCTTCCCAAGATTATTTAGGGTCTAGGGGTGAGCTCAACCTTTCATGTTCATGTGTAGAAATCCCACTTTTTTGAAGTTAGGGCTTTATCCTCTAATCACCCTTTTGATGGTGGTTACATGCTCTTCACAAGTGTTCACAAGATATCCACAAGGTGAGCTCTGGTGTTGTGAGGTGATGAACAATTTTTTGCAAGTCCCTTTTCTTGGGCTTTTACAGATTATTATGAAAAGGCTCAAACCACACGCAACCGTACGTTGTGGTTCTACAAAGTTCTATGGACGAATCACTCCGTGGACGAAGCGACAGGGGAGAGAGAAGGATTTCTTCGCGCGACTACCCCAACTTTTTCACGACGCATATACGGTAATTTTTCCACCATCCTCTCTCTCATTTTCACCTTATAATCTCGTGACGAAATTCTTTTAAGGGGGAGGAATGTAAGGACCTATGTTTTTGGCACATATTCAAAGTGTTCATCACCACGCACACTCTTCAATTGAAGAAACTTGATGAATACATTTGAAGAGCAAGTAAACACCATCAACATGCTCATTAGGGAATAAACTCACAAAATGCAAAAGTGGCATTTCCCACATGCATCATATAGGGGCTGGACATATGAAAAAGTCCTACACCTTGCTAGGAATGTCCATGCCAAATTTTACCCAAATTCAAGACCTTTTTGAAGTCCTTTTGGGTATAACTAGAAAAAGGGTGGTTTGAACTCAAATTCAAATCGAAACTATTTCCATCCCATGAATTCAAAACTGGGAGGCATATTCTTACTCAGCACATTTTTGTGAGCTCACACACCAATTTTCACTCCATTTGGAGTTGATCTTGACATGAGCTAAGTTTAGCAAATTCAAACTTTATTTGAATTTCAAACTGCATATGTGCTGAAAATATATTCAAACAAACCCCAATTTGAATTCTATAAAATTAAAATGGCCAAGGGGTAAATAATTCAAATGACCAAGGTTAATTGGGTCTCTACTGTTTAGAGCAGTGGGGAAAATTCTATTTCAGAGGTTAAAACTTGGGTGGGACCCACATGTCAGCTTCACAGACCCCAGAACCGACTGAGGCACCGAGTGCTTGGGTCTCGGGCTCTCGCCGCGGCCGCCACCGCGCCAGGCCGTCAAGGCCAGCAGCTTCTTGCCGCACAGGCCACTGAACCACCTCTCTGGCCCCTTATCTATGCGCCCGAGCCACCCCCGGTGTTTCTCACCGCTGTTCTGACGTGCTCTCACCCAGAAAACCGAAAAACCTCGCCGCATGGCTGAGCTCTCGGTCCCTCATCGCCCGGCCGATCCTGTGGTTGTCACGGCGATCTGAGACCATCACCGAGTGCGCCGAGTCTTCCTTGACATCCTCGCACCGGTTCCAGACCCTGATCAACCCTCCCCAAGCTCCACCGTGACGTTCTTCCATTCTTCAGTTCAGCCCGAGCCGCCGTCACGGGGAAGACCCATCCGACCACCACAGCCCGCCGTTCTCCGAGCTGTGAATAGCAAAAATGTTCGCCTTCAGTCCCTCTTTCATTACCGCTAGCCCCGGCGGCGTGACATAAACTGCCCATGCCGGAATTTCACGATTTTGCGACGGTATACGAAAGGGATGCCCAGACCGATTCGCAAAATTCATAACACACACCGCACCACTCATCCTCTCACGAAGAGAAGCACTTCTAGGTGTCCGTGCGAGGCCATAGGAGCCAAAACCACGAAGAACTATTGGGGGAAACCACTGTTCTTCGAGTTTTAGGAAAATTCCTGATTTCCGGCCTAGGTCGCACGGTGCCAGCCCAGTACAGTAATTCCCGGGCTCCGTGGAGCTCATGTTGATCTTTCCTAGGGTCCACTGATGTCTACGGCATTTTGCTCGATCGTTTGGGGTGCTAGGAAGTCCGGCCGACACGGCCGAAGTTCTTCCGAAGCCACCGCTCGTCGCCGGCCGTGTTCCGGTGATTGTCGTGACGAGCTGAGCCCAGCGTCGTGTTCCTCAGATGGATTTAGGCAGAGGCGGCCAAGATCATGGAGTTTGGCGCACGACAGAGGCCACCGGCGAGGTCTCCGGCGAGGGGTCGCGGCGGCCGAGCGAGGGAGGCCGGAGGTAGACGAAGCCCCCGGCCCCACGCTTCAGCGGCTGATATTTTAAAACCAGGATTCGCTGTGGCACCGGATCAGGTGCGGCTGCGCACGAAGGATTCCGTAGCCCCGTGTGTCGACCGCTGAGAAGTTGACACGTAGCCCCGGTCCCACGCGCAGCGGTTTAAACTTTTTCCCGATTTTCAGATTTAGTTCAAACTTCAAACCCACATAATTTTGGCTAGGAGACTCCAAATCGAGTGAACTAAATTTTTTTGGATTCAGCTCTTTGAGTACTTTCCAGCAAATCAAGTTTCACTTCATGAAAATCCTTAGTTCTCCAGAATTAATTCTTCAAAATTTAAACTGTTTAGAATTTTAACTGGAGAACCCTTTGGAGGAAATTTCTGAAATTTGGCTGCGATGTTCACCAAAATATACCTAAGCTACCATAAAATTTCAGATCAATTTGAGCTCATTTGATCCACCTAATGGGGTGATTAAAAAAACTGTTCAAGAGAAAATAGAAAATGTCCAGAAACATTTTCAGAATTTCTCTGAAATTGTTTAGCTTGTATCTTTAGCTAGGGACCTTCAAATTAAGTGATACCAACTCCATTAGAACCCTCTGAAAATCTAGTTTTCAGAAAGTCATGGCTCTCTCCATGAAAATCCCTAGAACTCCCTAAAAGCTCCAATTAAGGTCAAGTACATAATTTTTTGTGGAGAGCTCAAATGAGCTTTGCTGCAATTAAAACTTGGCCAAGTCTCTGTTTAGGTTGTAACCAAACCATAGTAAGAATTTCAGAGTCATTGTAAGGGCCTCAGTTTTTGACACATATTTGAAGTGTTCATCACCATACACACACACCTCATTTGAGGAAAGTTGATGAACACAGATGAAGAGCAAGTAACCACCATCAACATGCTCATTAGAAAACAAACTCACATATTGCAAAAGTGGTATTTCCCACATGTGATATAGGGGGGCTGGGCATATGAAAACTCCTCCACATTGGTAAGGATGTCCATGCCAAGTTTCACACAAATTCAAAACCTTTTTGAGGTCATTTTTGGTATAGCTAGAAAGAGGGCAGTTTGAAACTATATTCAAATTCAAACTGTTTTTATCCCATGAGTTCAAAAGTAGGAGGCATATTCTTATTCAGCACAATTTTGTGAGCTCAAACTCCAATTTTCATTCCATTCGGAGTTGATCGTGACATGAGCTAAGTGGGACAAATTCAAACTTTATTTGAAGTCCAAACTGAACTTATGCCGAAATTCATTCAAACCAAACCCAATTTGAATTCTAATCAATTCAAATGGATCATGGGTGAATAATTTGAATCACCAGGGGTATTTTGGGGCTCACTGTTTACAACAGTGATTAGGAGTAAATTTCAGAGGTTAAAACCCCGGGTGGGACCCACATGTCATACAGAGAAGGAGGGAAGTCTTGCACACAAAGTCACAGCCTCGGTGGGAAATTCCACCGAGCAGCTGTCGGCTGTGCCACCGAGAAGCCACCGGCGCCACCAGCTGCTTCCTTCCCGCACGCGCTGGCGCCCAGGGCGGCTTGCTCGCGCCTCCACGCGACCGGCACCGCCTCAGCCTGAGCGGGGATCGGCTGGCTTTATCCCCTCGCGTGCAACACCGAGCAGCGGCAGAATTTTCCCCCGCAGCTCTCTGCTCGATCGGGAAAACCAGCAAACGATCTCCTCCTTCGTTCCTGAGCTACTAGACAGCAACCTGAGATCGTACTCCACCTCCCCGACGCCAAAAACTCCGAGCTTCGACCTCCCTTGCCCGAGAACGATCGCCAAAGCGGCGACCCAAACTCAGCCGAAGGTCAGGCGCTCGTGGACAGCGTTCCACGGGAGCTTTCACGGTTCAGCAAGGGCAGCAGCAGGAGCGCGCAACAGCCGTTCTGCTCTCCTCCAAGTTTGGAAGCAAACCGTGAAGAATCCACGATGAATTTCCAGTTTTTGCTCCGGCGACCTTAAACTGAGCTTCCGGTACGGATACTTCAAATTCTCGCTCTAAGATCCTTCTCTAGCTATCAAATCTTGCCCATAGACGCTGGACTAGCCGGCGATCAAGTTCCTTTCTGCATCCGTGGTGTGAAACTGTCTAGGAGTGACGAATTCTGAGCTCGATCAAGAGCGGTCATGGCGGGCACGCTCGGTCGCACGGTGCCGACCGACTTGCCGCCATCTTTGAACCCTTCTGGCACCTTGTCGAGCTTCCTAGAGGTATATTGATTCTGTAGAACTGATTGTTCGAGGTGTTAGCTGGTTAGAACCCACGGTCGACGGCGCCGAACCTCAACCGAGGCCGCGGCACGTCGCAGGGCTATTTCCGCTCACCGCCAGCCCGAACTGACACCACAGACGTGTTCCTCGACGTCGACAACCCCCTGCCGGTGAGTTTCAGACCATGGGATGGCCGGCAGCGGCGAGCCGGCGAGCTCCGGGTCTGCTCCGGCGAGGGGAGGCGGCGCGAGCGCGCGGGCGCGTCGGGAGGAAGACGAAGCTGGCTGGCCCACGCGTCAGCGGCTCAAAATTTTAAATCAGGATCGGGTGTGCTGGCGCGCAAAGACCCTGTGGGCCGCAGTGTGCCGTCGCCTCCGCCCTTAACACGTGTCCCCGCGGGCCCCGGCAGATTTAAACTTTTCCCCCGATTTTCAGAGTTCCTTCAAACTTCAAATCCTCATAACATTGGCTAGAAAACTCCAAATTGAGTGAACCAAATTTTGTTGGATTCAGCCCTCTGAGCACTTTCCAGCAAATCAGGTTTCACTTCATGAAAATCCTTATTTATCCAGAATTAATTCCTCAAAATTTAAATTGTTTGGAATTTTCACTGGAGAATCCTTTGGAGGAAAATCCTGAAATTTTGCTGGTATGTTCACCAAAATATCCCTGAACTACCATAAAAAATTCAGATCCATTTGAGCTCATTTGATCCACATAATGGTGTGATTAGTGAAACTGTTCCAGAGAAAATAGAAAATGTTCAGAAACATTTTCAGAATTTTCTCTGAAATTGTTTAGCTCATATCTTTAGTTAGGAACCTCCAAATTAAGTGAGACCAACTCCATTAGAACCCTCTGAAAATCTAGTTTTCAGAAAGTCATGGTTTGTTCCATGAAAATCCATAGAACACCCTAAAAGTTCCAATTAAGGTCGAGTACATAATTAATTGTGGAGGGCTCAAATGAGCCTTGCTGCAACTAAAACATGACCAAGTCTGTAATTAGGTTGTATCCAAGCCACAGTAAAAGTTTTACCGTCATTGAGTCTGTCTAGTGGGACTTATAAGCTTCACAAGTTCAAACTTAATACAAATGCATTTAAATTAATACATGTACTTCTTCTATCATGTAGTCACTAAGGTCGAGGAGGAACCCGAAGTCCTAGACTTCGTGACTCCGGAGGAGCAGCTAGCCTACGACCAAGAGCAGCAAGGCAAGCTCCGGTTTGCATTAACCTTTTTACAAATTTTTATTGTTTTGAGCACATCTTTGAATACTATTATTCCTTGCATTAGAGTCTTGTTTGGAAACCCAACTGCATAGCCAAGAAAACCATGGGTTGGGATTAAGATTGAAACCCCCGTTAGCTACTGCAATGCTAAGAAAGAGAGTAGGATTCGGTACAAGTCGAGTAGTTGGAACTACTCGCGAGCATAGGCTAGAGGCACTCGACTCGGGTAGAGATAGCACATGATACACATGGCAAGAAAAATTAGACCGAGCGGAGAGTAAGGGCAGCAGGACTTTGGGGCCTGTGTGCTATAGCTCCGCTTGTGTCGATTGAGGACCGAGCCGTGTGTAGGCCTGTTGAACAAGCTAGAACAGTACCGAAGACCTACCGGCTATATGCGAACCGGGAAACTGATGTAACTCGGGTAGCTGGGTATTGAGGCATTGCCCGTCATTCAGAGGGTAGGTTGAGAGGTTGAGGTGTAAATCGGCTGGCGGCACTGAGATGCGCGTGCAGAGACCTCTTGCTCGGGACGATGGGACCGGTTCAATATTTGGCGGACGGGCGAAAGGTGGTCTCGTACGGCGTCCGTGATGGTTGTTGTAGGCAACATCGAATACGGGCGTACGTGATGGGTTGTTCGGGTAACCCTGCAGGTGTAAATCGATTATAATCGCCGTCCCTCGCGGTCAGTGAGTACCACTTGTTCATTGTACCGTGATGTAGAAAGAACAGGCTAGTTGCATGTTAAAATGTTGCTGATTGAAACATGGACTTGATTGTTAATGATTGCTGTACTTTAGAGCTAACTAAAGTTCCTTTCAACTTTGGGCAAAGTAAATGAGAGAAATGCGTTTCTTGTTTGATTGCGGCTCTCTCATGTGCCTGAGCGTAAGGTTCTCCAGAACCTGCTGCTAAAACTTTAAATTAAGGTTCCACTAATTAGGCGAGTCCTTTGCAACTGGTTTTTACCTCATGTAACCCATCACCCCTCATGTAGAAGTTCCATGTTTAGGTGAGACGGGTCAGACTTGCTGAGCGTGCTCACTGCTTGTGTTTGAAGCTTTTGCAGGGTTCTATGAGGAAGGGACTCCCGAAGAGGAGACGGAACCCCAGGAGGGGAACCCCGTCGAGTGGGAGTCGTGCACGCCACCGTGTTAGTGTGCGTGTGTGCTAGCAAGGACACGTTCAAGGGCTGAACGTAAACTTGATGCGTAGTCTACGCCCGTGAGTGTGGACTGGACCTATTTTGATGTAAAAATGTTCATAAACCACTTTATGTAATAAAAGTTTTGCTTCCGCTTTGTACCTTTGATGTGTGTTATCCGGTGCTGTGCAACGCAGCACCCCTCAGCGTGATCCTGGCTCGACCAGACCGTGGGGTCGTGTCAGCGTTGGTATCAGAGCTCGCTTGAGGTTTAAGGCACTACAAAGGTCATCTTTTTCAAACATCCAGTGAGGAACAAGTTAGTAGCCCGTATAAGGATGTTATTAGCATATAGAAAGTGGCATACTAACCTATCTGTCTATGTCGGAAAAATCGTGCATCTCAGGATGTTTATGTCTTGGGGGGTGCATGTAAGCGCTGTCCACCAGTGCTCACAAGCTGAAGGGTGGAGCCCCACGGGTGGCAGGTAACCCGACCCACTTTGATATCCTCTACGACTCTTCATGTCGTTTGGGGTATTCGAGCAATGTCTGTCCCTGGCATGCATGGTGCAATCTGGGAGACCCCGTCACGTGGTCTGAAACGTGGACACGTAACTCAAGGCTTGTTTGGCTTGAGAACATCCGGTCGAGTGATGATGGCCGGGTGTACGAACTGTATGGATACCGGACCCGGTGTGCAGCCGAGTCTGACGATTGTTTGAGTTTCTGCAGGTAGTCTAACCACGAAACAGTAGACGTGTAGCATCTGTGTGTATGTGACGTTTAGTGCCACTGGAGTAACAAAGCCGGCTAAGTCCGGTATAGGTTTTTCTTTGTGAGGATGTAGTACTGACATAATCTGGTGACGCATCAATGTCACACCCCATTAGATGAACAACTTCATTTAAAACATGAAGGTTTTGATCAAAAGTAGTAAAACTTGATGTAACTCCTTCCCTTTAACAGGATATTCAAAGTTAACAAGTTTTCAACTTATAGGTTGTTAAGGACAGAGCACTATGTTTTCAGCTGAATCAAGGC
Organism: Neostapfia colusana; assembly: GCA_030760725.1. Taxonomy (NCBI): domain Eukaryota; kingdom Viridiplantae; phylum Streptophyta; class Magnoliopsida; order Poales; family Poaceae; genus Neostapfia; species Neostapfia colusana. The sequence goes on along the minus strand of JASWHV010000005.1, from coordinate 27,424,016 downwards.
TGAAATTAATCAGAGGTTAGAGGTTGAGTTCTTTCGAGGTTGGGGTCATACGATACATTTCTGGAAAGTTTTGGAAGAGCTTTACAACTTTTCTGTTGAGGTCCAGAGGTGTTTCATCCCTTAACCAATCGAAAAATGCAGTAGAGCTGAAACTGTCCAGAAAAAAGGACAGAGCAAACACTGTCTGTAAACTCTCTGTAAATTGAGTATAACTTCCTGCATAAAAATCCAAAAATAGAAAATGAGGTAGTTCTGGAAAGCTTATGAAATGGCTTACAACTTTGTAACCGAAAGTTTTGTCAGATTAGGAACAGAATTAACTGGAATTCCTTGATCAAATCAGTACTTAAAGCAGGGAGGTGCTGTCCAATTTTCTCCAGAAATTCTGTTAACTTTGACATCTCATAACTTTTGAACCAGGACAGATCTTAGGCCAAGAAAATACTTTCTGGAAATCTATCGAAGTTAGCTTTAACTTTGATGTTGAGCTCCAGAATTGGTTTTGCCTTTTGCATGGCCTAAATCAGGTTGAGATGGAAACTGATCAGGGCTGTCATGGGAACAGCAGATCAGCAGTCAAATTTGTTTAAAATTTGAACTATGTTTCCAAGTTTTATGGGTTCAATGACATGTCTTATGTTATAACTCAGTGGTTTACTGTTTAAATAAATATTTGACATTTATCAAATATATTTTTACAGATGACAGCTGATAAGCAGTTGGAGAACGGGTGGGTGGTGTCCCACTGTTCTCACCGCAGCGGCTATCCGGAAGCATTGAGGCATATGCTTCAATATTTCGGATACAACCAGATGCCACAGTACTTCGCCAAGGAAGAAGGCAAAGAAGGTAACAAGGCATGGACGATCCATGTCGAGGTCCCCGCAGGACCTACGCCACCTGGTTGGGTGCCGTTCACCGTTACGGTGAGAGGTAGACAACCGGAAGAAATGTGGCAAGTGGCAGCCGGTGACACCATGTCACGTTTCTGCCAACTACACGTGCAGTCTATGGAGGGCACTCCATACGCGCTCGTTCCGGTGGAGGGACGGACTCAGCATGTGTGCGAAGAGAGGTACCGGGAGGCAACAGATCCGGGTTGCCCAAGGTACAACCCCGCGGAGGCAAACCTTAGCCTCCAGATGAGGGCGGGAAACGTCGTGATGGACAGCCAAGCTGTTCATATGGAGCATCTCGCCACAAAGCTCAAGGAGAGCACGAGCCGTGGAGACCATTTCGAGAGTGCTCACAGCGCACTCTGCAATGTGCTCCTTCCAACGATCAAGCGACTGAATGAACAACATAATCAGTTGCATCGTCTGAAGAAGGCGAAGAGGAAAAGCCGTGTCGACATCGCGGCATTGCAAGAACTGGTACAGAATCTGACCCAGCAGAACGAGGACCTTACTCAAGAGCGAGACGGCGCTATTGAGGAAGGGCAGGGCTGGGAAGAGGACTACAACCAGGCTATGGACGAGGTGCATGCATTGCAGGACCTTGTACCCCTGGTATTGGGCATACCGGTAGTCTTGGGCCTTCCAGCAATGGGAGAACCCGAGATGGAAGAAGAGGTGGTAGATCCAGAGCCACCAGCAGAGGTACCGGAGAAGGACGACCCGCAGGAGGTCGAGTTCTACTCCGAGTAGGGGGTTACAGTTGCCAAGTAGGGCAGCTAGGGTAGTGTAACCCAACTTTTGTAATTGGTGACATGTCGTGTAGGCAGTAGCGTATGTATAGGTAGTGACGACATGAGCACGACTTCTCGGAGACCCGAGAATAATGTATCTTGTATAAAGTTTATGCTTTATCAATATATGTGAATGTTGTGCAAATCATTCATGTGTCACTTCAATACCTACTGTTGCATATGGAATTTTAAGTATGACATGTGCTAATCGCTGCTGTTTTGAATTTCAGAATGACGCGTACTCGTGCCAACCCAGATGTTGGGGGTACTAGTCAAGGGGGAGAGACCTTCCAACAGCCTCCCGAGGACTCCTCGGGACAGCAGCAGCAACAGCAACAGCAAACACCGCCACCGCCACTGCCAACGATTACATTGGCCGACATTGTCGCGGCAATGGCGGGTTCACATCAGCAGCACACGGAGTTGCTGCAAACTCTTATTGCTAATACGTCTCGCCCGGAGAGACGTCAAGACCGTGAGGAGCGTCAACAGAGCTCCTACTCCGACTTCCTGACTACTCAACCCCCGGTATTCTCAAGGGCGGATGAACCTCTTGACGCGGACAACTGGCTCCGCGCAATAGAGATGAAGTTTGGGCTGCTCCAGATAAGTGAGCAGCGCAAGACTCAGTTCGCGGTCCAGCAGCTCCAATGATCCGCGAGCGCGTGGTGGGCAAACTTCTGTGCTTCACAGCCCACCGACCGATTTATGACCTGGACGGAGTTCCGAACGGCCTTCAGGGCCTATCACATACCGCCAGGTTTGATGAAGAGTAAGATGCAGGAGTTCCTACACCTGCAGCAAGGGAGCCGGAACGTGCTGGAATACTCCAGGGCGTTCAAAGATCTCGTGCTCTACGCGTCATATCATGCAGATACCGACGAGAAGCGGCAGGACCACTTTTACCAGGGGCTTAATCTGCTCCTGAAGGACAAGTTGGCGATATTCAATCACGGCAGCCTCAACGACATCATTGATGCTGCGATTGTCCAAGAGGACTCCGGCAAGGAGTTGGCGGCGGCGGAGCGAAAGCGAAGCGCGCCGCAAAGCAGCGGAGAAGGAGGTGGTCCTTCTCAGAAGTTTTGGATGGTGAATCACCGACCATCAGGTCCACACTGGCAGCCACCACATAGGTTGATGCCATTCTGCAGTTGGCCGTACTCTTTACCGGCATTCAGGCCGGCACTGCCAGCACCACCTCCGCAAAAACAACAGCAGCAGCGGACGACGCCGCGTGCGTATGCACCTCAGCAGCGCATGCCGGGCTTTCGTCCCCCGAGCACTACACCAGAAGCGGCCACGTGTTACAAGTGTGGTTGTCCAGGACACTTCACCAGCAGTTGTCCAGAGAGACAAGGCGGCGGAGTTGCACCACCGTTTCCAGGGAGGAATCAACCCCGGAACCACACTAATGCGCGGCGGGCAAACACTAGGCCCGGCACTGTCCACCAGCTTGCCATAGAGGACGTGCCGGAGGGTGAGCCAATCCTTGCGGGTATGTTCCAACTCCACCAGCATCCCGCCATCGTATTGTTTGATTCAGGCGCCACGCATAATTTTATTAGCCAAGCTTTCATTGCTAAACACAGCTTGCAAATACTACCCACCGATAGTCCATATTTAATTTGTTCACCGGGTGGGAAGATTTCAGCAAGCGTAATGGTTTCCAAAGCACCATTATGCTTAGCGGGTAGAGTGTACCCCACGTCTCTCATTATCTTAGAGGGACAGAAGGTCGATGTCATCCTAGGGATGTCATGGTTAACCCGCCACGGCGCTGTTTTAGACACCGTCCTTCGAGTCGTGTACTTAAACTCAGAAGTGCACGGGTCTCACTCCTTATTTCTGGACAGTCCAGAAATAAAACTTCCAGGTGTCTATCAAGCCACAACCATCAGATTGGAAGATATTTCAGTGGTCCGAGAGTTCCCTGATGTATTTCCGGAAAATTTACCGGGGATGCCGCCCGATAGAGTGGTGGAGTTCAAGATTGAACTTGCGCCGGGAACCATGTTAATATCCCGAAGGCCATACAAGATGGCGCCCAAGGAATTGGCTGAATTGAAGACCCAGCTAACGGACCTGCTGGAAAAGGGTTTTATTAGGCCGAGCTCCTCGCCATGGGGCTGTTCGGCATTATTTGTAAAGAAGAAGGATGAGACGTTGCGGCTTTGCGTGGACTATCGTCCATTAAATGCCGTAACCATCAAGAACAAGTACCCGTTGCCACGGATCGACATGTCGTTTGATCAGTTGGTCGAAGCAAAGATCTTTTCCAAGATGGACTTAAGATCCGGGTACCATCAGATTAAGATAAGGGCGGAGGACATTCCAAAGACAGCTTTCTCGACGAGGTATGGACTTTATGAGTACCTGGTCATGTCCTTCGGCCTCACCAATGCTCCAGCTCACTTCATGTACTTGATGAACTCGGTATTTATGCCGGAGCTGGACAAGTTTGACGTCGTCTTCATCGACGACATACTGGTATATTCCAAGTCAGAGGAAGATCGCAAGAAACATCTGCGTATAGTCTTGCAACGGCTGCGGGATCACAAGCTATACGCGAAATTCAGCAAATGCGAGTTCTGGATATCGCAAGTGCCTTTTCTCGGGCATATCATTTCAGCGGAGGGTATCGCTGTAGATCCGAGCAAGATCACTCAAGTGCTGAATTGGAAATCCCCGAGGACTGTTCACGCGGTACGGAGTTTCCTCGGACTCGCGGGATATTATCGGAGGTTCATTCCGAACTTCTCGAAGATTGCCAAGCCTATGACGGAGCTGCTGAAGAAGGCTACCAAATATGTTTGTAGTCCAGCATGTGAAGCAGTATTCAAGGCTTTAGTCAAGCACCTAACATCAGCACCGGTTTTGGCGCAGCCAGACACAACAAAACCGTTCGATGTGTACTGCGATGCATCCGGCATTGGGCTCGGATGTGTGCTGATGCAAGACTGAAGAGTGGTCGTGTATGGATCACGGCAGCTGAGGAACCAGGAGCAAAATTATCCAACTCACGATTTGGAGCTCGCTGCCGTGGTACTCGCACTCAAGATGTGGAGGCACTACCTACTAGGTAACCTCGTACATTTATATACCGACCACAAAAGCCTCAAGTACATATTCACTCAGAAGGAGCTGAACATGAGGCAGCGAAGATGGTTAGAATTGATAGAGGATTACGAAATAGAGATCCATTATCATCCGGGCAAGGCAAACGTAGTGGCAGATGCGCTGAGCCGCAAGTCACACGTCAACAATCTGACCATCACACCATTGGAAGAGAGCGAACCACCACTGCATGTGATTCCACACGGAGCTCTCTACAACTTAGCTTTGATCCCCACCATCCGTGAAGAGATAGCGGCAACCCAGAAGAATGACAAGGGCGTGTCACATTTTCGGAGACGTGTAGATAGTGGGAAGCTGAAATGTTTCCGGAAGGACGGAGACGGCGTCCTATGGTTCAAGGACCGGATCGTCGTACCCCGTAACCCGGAATTACGGAAGAAAATCTTTGATGAGGCTCACTTGTCAAAGTTTTCTATTCACCCCGGCAGCAACAAGATGTATCAAGAACTCAGAAGCAAGTTTTGGTGGACACGGATGAAACGGGAGACTGCAAAATACGTGTCCGAGTGTCATACATGTCGAAGGGTGAAGGCAGACCATATGCGGAAACTGGGATTGCTGCAACCACTGGGCATTCCTGCCTGGAAGTGGGAGGATGTGAGCATGGACTTCATTGTCGGTTTACCCACCACTCTTCAGAAGCATGATTCTGTGTGGGTGATCATCGACCGTCTCACCAAAGTTGCCCATTTCATCCCGGTCAACACCAACTACAACGCCAAGAAGTACGCTGAACTGTACATCTCACGGATCCTATGCTTGTACGGCGTACCCCGTACCATCATATCGGATCGGGGCACTTTATTTGTGTCCCGATTTTGGGAGCAGCTGCACGCTGCCTTGGGGACGAAGCTGATCCGTAGTTCAGCATACCACCCGCAGACGGATGGGCAAACGGAGCGGGTGAACCAGATCTTAGAAGACATGCTACGAGCTTGCGCTATCAACCACAGCAAGAATTGGGATGATCACTTGCCGTTAGCCTAGTTCTCGTACAACAATGGGTACCAAGCCAGCATCAAGATGGCGCCCTATGAGGCGCTATACGGAGGAAAATGCCGCACACCATTGAACTGGTGTGAGTCTGGCGAAAGGGTTACCTTCGGGATTTACCTTGTCAACAACGCGGAAGAGAAGGTTCGACTGATTCAAGCGAACCTAAAAGCCGCCCAATCCCGTCAGAAACAGTATGCGGACCGGAGAAAACGCCCACTACAATTCGAAGTGGGGGATCACGTATACCTACGTGTGTCTCCAATGATGGGCGTAAAAAGATTTGGGGTGAGGGGAAAGTTAGCACCCCGATTCATCGGTCCATTCCAGATTACCGAAAGATGTGGATCAGTGGCATACCGGTTGAAATTACCAGAAGCACTTTCCGGTGTGCACGACGTCTTTCACATTTCCCAGCTGAGGAAGTGTCTCAAGCTATCAACTACAGTTCAGCTGGAAGACTTTGAAGAACTGCAACCGGATCTCACCTATCGGGAGGAACCGGTTCAGATTATTGACGAAAAGGCCCGAACCACACGCAAACGTACGTTGTGGTTCTATAAGGTTCTATGGAGTAATCACTCCATGGACGAAGCGACATGGGAGAGCGAAGGATTTCTTCGCGCTAACTACCCCGACTTTTTCACGTCGCATATCCGGTAATTTTCTACCGTTCTCTCTCTCATTTTCACCTTATAATCTCGGGACGAGATTTTTTAAGGGGGGAGGAATGTAAGGGCCTCAGTTTTTGACACATATTTGAAGTGTTCATCACCATACACACACACCTCATTTGAGGAAAGTTGATGAACACAAATGAAGAGCATGTAACCACCATCAACATGCTCATTAGAAAACAAACTCACATATTGCAAAAGTGGTATTTCCCACATGTGATATAGGGGGGCTGGGCATATGAAAACTCCTACACATTGCTAAGGATGTCCGTGCCAAGTTTCACCCAAATTCAAAACCTTTTTGAGGTCATTTTGGGTATAGCTAGCAAGAGGGCAGTTTGAAACCATATTCAAATTCAAACTGTTTTTATCCCATGAATTCAAAAGTAGGAGGCATATTCTTATTCAGCACAATTTTGTGAGCTCACACTCCAATTTTCACTCCATTTGGAGTTGATCTTGACATGAGCTAAGTGGGACGAATTCAAACTTTATTTGAAGACCAAACAGAACTTATGCTGAAATTCATTCAAACCAAACCCAATTTGAATTCTAATAAATTCAAATGGCTCATGGGTGAATAATTTGAATCACCAGGGGTATTTTGGGTCTCACTGTTTACAACAGAGTAAATTTCAGAGGTTAAAACCCTGGGTGGGACCCACATGTCATAGAGAGAAGGAGGGAAGTCTTGCACACAAAGTCACCGCCTCGGTGGGAAATTCCACCGAGCAGCTGTCGGCTGTGCCACCGAGAAGCCACCGGCGCCACCAGCTGCTTCCTTCCCGTGCACGCTGGCGCCCAGGGCGGCTTGCTCGCGCCTCCACGCGACCGGCACCGCCTCACCCTGAGCAGGGATCGGCTGGCTTTATCCCCTCGCGTGCAACCCCGAGCAGCGGCAGAATTTTCCCCCGCAGCTCTCTGCTCGATCAGGAAAACCAGCAAACGATCTCCTCCTTCATTCCTGAGCTACTAGACAGCAACCTGAGATCGTACTCCACCTCCCCGACGCCAAAAACCCCGAGCTCCGACCTCCCTTGCCCGAGAACGATCGCCACATCAGCGACCCAAACTCAGCCGAAGGTCAGGCGCTCATGGACAGCGTTCCACGGGAGCCTTCACGGTCCAGCAAGGGAAGCAGCCGGAGCGCGCAACAGCCGTGCTGCTCTCCTCCAAGTTTGGAAGCAAACCGTGAAGAATTCTCGGTGAATTTCCAGTTTTTGTTCCGGCGACCTTAGACTGAGCTTCCAGTACGGATCCTTCAAATTCTGACTCTATGGTCCTTCTCTAGCTATCAAATCTTGCACATAGACGCTGTACTAGCCGGCGATCAAGTTCCTTTCTGCATCCGTGGTGTGAAACTGTCTAGGAGTGACGAATTCTAAGCTCGATCAAGAGCGGTCATGGCGGGCACGCCCGGTCGCACAGTGCCGACCGACTTGCCGCCATCTTTGAACCCTTTTGACACCTTGTCGAGCTTCCTAGAGGTATACTGATGCTGTAGAACCGATTGTTCGAGGTGTTGGCGGGTTAGAACCCACGGTCGACGGCACGGAACCTCAACCGAGGCCGCGGCACGTCGCAGGGCTATTTCCTGTCACCGCCAGCCCGAACTGACACCACAGACATGTTCCTCGACGTTGACAACCCCCTGGCGGTGAGTTTCAGACCATGGGATGGCCGGCAGCGGTGAGCCGGCGAGCTCCGGGTCTGCTCCGGCGAGGGGAGGCGGCGCGAGCGCGCGGGCGCGTCTGGAGGAAGACGAAGCCGGCTGGCCCATGCGTCAGCGGCTCAAAATTTTAAATCGGGATTGGGTGTGGCCGGGATCAGGTGTGCTGGCGCGCAAAGACCCTGTGGGCCACAGTGTGCCGTCGCCTCTTCGCTTAACACGTGTCCCCACGGGCCCCTGCAGATTTAAACTTTTCCCCCGATTTTCAGAGTTCCTTCAAACTTCAAATCCTCATAACTTTTGCTAGAAAACTCCAAATCGAGTGTACCAAATTTTGTTGGATTCAGCTCTCTGAGCACTTTCCAGCAAATCAGGTTTCACTTCATGAAAATCCTTATTTCTCCAAATTAATTCCTCAAAGTTTAAACTGTTTGGAATTTTAACTGGAGAATCCTTTGGAGGAAAATCCTGAAATTTTGCAGGGATGTTCACCAAAATATCCCTGAACTACCATGAAAATTTCATATCCATTTGAGCTCATTTGATCCACCTAATGGTGTGATTAGTGAAACTTTTCCAGAGAAAATAGAAAATGTTCAGAAACATTTTCAGAATTTTCTCTGAAATTGTTTAGCTCATATCTTTAGCTAGGAACATCCAAATTAATTGACACCAACTCCATTAGAACCCTCTGAAAATCTAGTTTTCATAAAGTCATGGTTTTTTCCATGAAAATCCCTAGAACACCCTAAGAGTTCCTATTAAGGTCGAGTACATAATTAATTGTGGAGGGCTCAAATGAGCCTTGCTGCAACTAAAACTTGACCAAGTCTGTAATTAGGTTGTAAACAAGCCACAGTAAAAGTTTCACAGTCATTGAGTCTGTCTAGTGGGACTTATAAGCTTCACAAGTTCAAACTTAATACAAATGCATTTAAATTAATACATGTACTTCTTCTATCATGTAGTCGCTAAGGTCGAGGAGGAACCCGAAGTCCTAGACTTCGTGACTCCGGAGGAGCAGCTAGCCTACGACCAAGAGCAGCAAGGCAAGCTCCGGTTTGCATTAACCTTTTTACAAATTTTTACTGTTTTGATCACATCTTTGAATACTATTATTCCTTGCATTAGAGTCTTGTTTGGAAACCCAACTGCATAGCCAAGAAAACCATGGGTTGGGATTAAGATTGAAAACCCCGTTAGCTACTGCAATGCTAAGATAGAGTAGGATTCGGTACAAGTCGAGTAGTTGGAACTACTCGCGAGCATAGGCTAGAGGCACTCGACTCGGATAGAGATAGCACATGATACACATGGCAAGAAAAATGAGACCGAGCGGAGAGTAAGGGCAGCAGGACTTTGGGGCCTGTGTGCTATAGCTCCGCTTGTGTCGATTGAGGACAGAGCCGTGTGCGGGCCTGTTGAACAAGCTAGAACAGTACCAAAGACCTACCGGCTATATGGAAACCAGGAAACTGATGTAACTCGGGTAGCTGGGTATTGAGGCATTGCCCGTCGTTCAGAGGGTAGGTTGAGAGCTTGAGGTGTAAATCGGCTGGTGGCACTGAGATGCGCGTGCAGAGACCTCTTGCTCAGGACGATGGGACCAGTTCAATATTCGGCTTACGGGTGAAAGGTGGTCGCATACGGCGTCCGTGATGGTTGTTGTAGGCAACATCGAGTACGGGCGTACGTGACAGGTTGTTCAGGTAACCCTGCAGGTGTAAATCGATTATAATCACCGTCCCTCGCGGTCAGTGAGTACCACTTGTTCACTGTACCGTGGCGTAGAAAGAACAAGCTAGTTGCATGTTAAAATGTTGCTGATTGAAAGATGGACTTGATTGTTAGTGATTGCTGTAGTTTAGAGCTAACTAAAGTTCCTTTCAACTTTGGGCAAAGTACATGAGAGAAAAGCGTTTCTTGTTTGATTGCGACTCTCTCATGTGCCTGAGCATAAGGTTCTCCACAACCTGCTGCTAAAACTTGAAAGTAAGGTTCCACTAATTAGGCGAGTCCTTTGCAACTGGTTTTTACCTCATGTAACCCATCACCCCTCATGTAGAAGTTCCATGTTTAGGTGAGACGGGTCAGACTTGCTGAGCCTTCATGCTCACTGCTTGTGTTTGAAGCTTTTGCAGGGTTCTATGAGGAAGGGACTCCTGAAGAGGAGACGGAACCCTAGGAGGGGAACCCCGTCGAGTGGGAGTCGTGCACGCCGCCGTGTTAGTGTGCGTGTGTGCTAGCAAGAAAACGTTCAAGGGATGAACGTAAACTTGATGCGTAGTCTACGCCCGTGAGTGTGGACTGGACCTATTTTGATGTAAAAATGTTTATAAACCAATTTATGTAATAAAAGTTTTGCTTCTGCTTTGTACCTTTGATGTGTGTTATCCGGTGCTGTGCAACGCAGCACCCCTCAGCGTGATCCTGGTTCGACAAGACCGTGGGGTCGTGTCAGTCATTGGGTCTGTCTAGTAAGACTTATAGTCTTCAGAAGTTAAATTGAACTCAAATGCATTTAAATTGATACATATTTATGTTATCTCATGTAGTCGCTAAGGTTGAGGAGGAACCCAAAGTCTTAGATTTCGTCACTCCGGAAGAGCAGCTAGCCTACGACCAACAGCAGCAAGGCAAGCTCCGGTTTGTATTAACCCCTTTTATAAATTTTTATTGTTTTGAGAACTTACTTTGAGTACCACTTACTTCTTGCATTAGAGTCTTGTTTGAAACCCAAATGCATAGCAAGAATGTAAGGGCCTCAGTTTTTGACACACATTTGCAGTGTTCATCACCACACCACACACCTCATTTGAGGAAGGATGATGAACACAAATGAAGAGCAAGTAACAATTATCAACATGCTCATTAGAGAACAAGCTCACACCTTGCAAAAGTGGTATTTCCCACATGTGATATAGATGGGCTGGACATAAGAAAACTCCTACACTTTACTAAGGATGTCCATGCCAAGTTTCACCCAAATTCAAAACCTTTTTGAGGTCATTTTGGGTATAGTTAGGAAGAGGGCAGTTTGAAACCATATTCAAATTCAAACTGTTTTTATCCCATGAATTTAAAAGTGGGAGGCATATTCTTACTCAGCACATTTTTGTGAGCTCACACACCAATTTTCAATCCATTTGGAGTTGATCTTGACATGAACTAAGTGGGGCAAATTCAAACTTCATTTGAATTCAAAACTGCACTTGTGCTGAAATTCACTCAAACCAAACCCAATTCGAATCCTATTCAATTCGAATGGCTCAAGGGTAAATAATCTGAATCACCAGGGGTATTGTGGGGTTCACTGTTCACTACAGTGATCAGGAGTAAATTTCAGAGGTTAAAACCCCGGGTGGGACCCACATGGCATAGAGGGAAGAAGGAGAGACTTTCACCCAAAGTCAGAGTCTCGGTGGGAAATTCCACCGAGCAGCTGTCGGCTGTGCCACCGAGCAGCTACCGGCGCCACCAGCTGCTTCCCTATCCGCGCCCAGGGCGGCTTGCTCGTGCCCCCATGCGACCGGCACCGCCTCAGCCGAGCAGGAGTCGGCTGGCTTTATCTTCTCGCGGGCAGACCTGAACAGCGGCATTGTCTCTCGCCGCAGCTCTCTGCTCAATCGGGAAAATCAGCAAAACCATCTCCTCCTTCGTTCCTGAACTGCTAGACAGCCACCTGAGGTCGCACCCCACCTCCCCAACGCCAGAAACCCCGAGCTCCGACCTCCTTTGCCCGAAAACGATCGCCACCGCGGCGACCTAGTCTCAGCCGAGAGTCAGGTGCCCATGGGCAGCGTTCCACAGGCGTTTTCACGGTCCAGCGAGAGAGGCAACAGGAGGGCGTGACCACCGTGCTGCTCTCCTCCAAGCTTGGAAGCCAACCGTGAAGAATCCGCAAAGAATTTCCAGTTTTTGCTCCGGCGACCGTAACCCGAGCTTCCGGTACGGTTTCTTTAAATTCTCACTCTATGATCTTTCGGAGGTCATCAGATTCTACACATAGACGCTGGACTAGGCGGCGATCAAGTTCTTTTCTGCATCCGTAGCGTGAAACTGTCTAGGAGTGACGAATTTCGAGCTCGATCAAGAGAGGTCATGGCGGGCACGATCGGTCACACGGTGCCGACCGACTTGCCGCCATCCCTGAACCCTTTTTACACCTTGTCGAGCTTCCTAGAGGTACGCTGATGCAGTAGGACCGTTTGTTCGAGGTGTTGGCAGGTTAAAACCCACGGTCGACGGCGCCGAACCTCAACCGAGGCCGCGTCACGTCGCCGAGCTATTTCCAGTCACCCCCAGCCCGACCTGACACCACCGACGTGTTCCTCGACGTCGACAACCCCCTGGCGGCGAGTTTCAGCCCATGGGAGGTCCGGCAGCGGCGAGCCGGCGAGCCCCGAGTCTGATCCGGCGAGGTCGGCGGCGCGGGCGCGAGAGAACGGCGGGAGGAAGAAGAAGCCGTCTGGCCCACGTGTCAGCGGCTGAAGAATTTAAATTGGGATCGGGTGTGGCCGGGGATCGGCTGTGCTGGCGCGCAAATACCCTGTGAGCTCCGGTGTGCCGGACACCTCTGCGCTCGACACGTGTGGTATCCCCGGTGTGCCGGACACCTCCGCGCTCGACAGGTGTCCCCGCGGGCCCCGAGAGTTTAAACTTTTCCCCGAATTTCAGAATTCTTCCAAACTTCAAATCCTCATAACTTTGGCTAGAAAGCTCCAAATTGAGTGAACCAAATTTTGCGGGATTCAGCTCTCTGAGCACTTTCCAGCAAATCAAGTTTCACTTCATGAAATTCCTTAATTCTCCAGAATTAAATCCTCAAAGTTTAAATTGTTGGAATTTTCACTGGAGACTCCTGTGGAGGAAAATCCTGAAATTTTGCTGGGATGTTCACCAAAATATCCCTAAACTACCATAAAAATTTCAGATCCATTTGAGCTCATTTGATCCACCTAATGATGTGATTAGTGAAACTGTTCCAGAGAAAATAGAAAATGTTCAGAAACATTTTCAGAATTTTCTCTGAAATTGTTTAGCTCATATCTTTAGTTAGGAACTTCCAAATTAAGTGAGACCAACTCCATTAGAACCCTCTGAAAATCTAGTTTTCAGAAAGTCATAGTTTGCTTCATGAAAATCCTTAGAACACCCTAAGAGTTCCAATTAAGGTCAAGGACATAATTAATTGTGGAGGGCTCAAATGAGCTTTGCTTCAACTAAAACTTGACCAAGTCTCTATTTAGGTTGTAACCAAGCCACAGTAAAAGTTATAGACTTAACAACTTCAAAATCAATACATATGCATTTAAATTGATACATATATTGCTTCCATCATGTAGTCGCTAAGGTCGAGGAGGAACCCGAAGTCCTAGACTTCGTAACTCCGGAGGAGCAGCAAGGCAAGCTCCGGTTTGCATTAACCTTTTTACAAATTTTTATTGTTTTGAGCACATACTTGTTTCCTTTATTCTGTGCATTAGAGTCTTGTTTGGAAGCCCCACTACATAGCCAAGAGAACCATGGGTTGGGTCTAGGATTGCAAACCCCGTAAGCTACTGCATTGCTAGGATAGAGTAGGATTCGGTACAAGTCGAGTAGTTGGAACTACTCGCGAGAATAGGCTAGAGGCACATTGCTCGGGTAGAGATAGCACATGTTACACATGGCAAGAAAATGAGAACGGGCGGAGAGTAAGGGCAGCAGGACTTTGGGGCCTGTGTGCTGTAGCTCCGCTTGTGTCGATTGAGGACCGAGCCGTGTGCGGGCCTGTTGAACAAGCTTGAACAGTACCGAAGACCTACCGGCTATATGGGAACTGGGAAACTGATGTAACTCGGGTAGCTGGGTATTGAGGCATTGCCCGTCGTTCAGAGGGTAGGTTGAGAGCTCGAGGTGTAAATCGGCTGGCGGCACAGAGATGCGCGTGCAGAGACCTCTTGCTCGGGACGATGGGACCGGTTCAATATTTGGTTGACGGGTGAAAGGTAGTCACGTACGGCGTCCGTGATGGTTGTTGTAGGCAACATCGAGTACGGGCGTACGTGACGGGTTGTTCGGGTAACCCTGCAGGTGTAAATCGATTATAATCGCCGTCCCTCGCGGTCAGTGAGTACCACTTGTTCACTGTACCATGACGTAGAAAGAATAGGCTAGTCACATGTTAAAATGTTGCTGATTGAAAGATGGACATTGATTGTTAATGATATGCTGTAGCTTAGAGCTAACTAAAGTTCTTTTCAACTTTGGGCAAAGTACATGAGAGAAATGCGTTTCTTGTTTGATTGCAGCTCTCTCATGTACCTTAGCGTAAGGTTCTCCACAACCTGCTGCTAAAACTTGAAAGTAAGGTTCTACTAATTAGGCGAGTCCTTGCAACTGATTTTACCTCATGTAACCCATTACCCTCATGTAGAAGTTCCATGTTTAGGTGAGACGGGTCAGACTTGCTGAGCCTTCGTGCTCACTGCTTGTGTTTGAAGATTTTGCAGGGTTCTATGAGGAAGGGACTCCCGAAGAGGAGACGGAACCCCAGGAGGGGAACCCCGTCGAGTGGGAGTCGTGCACGCCGCAGAGTTAGTGTGCGTGTGTGCTAGCAAGGACACGTTCGAGGGCTGAACGTGCACTTGATGCTTAGTCTACGCCCACGAGTGTAGACTGAACTTATTTTGATGTAAACATGTTCATAACTTGTTTATGTAATAAAATTTCGCTTCCGCTTTGTACCTTTGACGTGTGTGATACGGTGCTGTGCAACGCAGCACCCCTCAGCGTGATCCTGGATCGACAGGACCAAGGGGGGTCGTGTCAAAGAAAACCATGGGTTGGGATTAGGATTGAAAACCCCATTTAGCTACTGCAATGCTAAGATAGTGTAGGATTCGGTACAAGTCGAGTAGTTGGAACTACTCGCGAGGATAGGCTAGAGGCACTCGACTCGGGTAGAGATAGCAAATGAAACACATGGAAAGAAAAATGAGACCCAGCGGAGAGTAAGGGCAGCAGGACGTTGGGGCCTGGGTGCTATAGCTCCGCTTGTGTCGATTTTGGACCGAGCCGTGTGCTGGCCTGTTGAACAAGCTAGAACAGTACCGAAGACCTACCGGCTATATAGGAACCGGAAAACCGATGTAACTCGGGTAGCTGGGTGTTGAGGCATAGCTGGTCATTCAGAGGGTAGGTTGAGAGCTCGAGGTGTAAATCGGCTCGCGGCACTGTGGATGCACACGCAGAGACCTCTTGCTCGGGACGATCAGACCGGTTCAACATTTGGCTGACGGGTGAAAGGTGGTTGCGTATGATGTCCGTGATGGTTGCTGTAGGCAACATCGAGTACGGGGGTACGTGACGGGTTATTGGGGTAACCCTGCAGGTGTAAATCGATTATAATCGCCGTCCCTCGTGGTCAGTGAGTACCACTTGTTCACTGTACCGTGACGTAGAAAGAACAGGCTAGATACATGTTAAAAGTTTGCTGATTTGAAAGGCATACTTTGCTTGTTAATGTCTTGTTGTAGCTTTAGAGCTAATTAAAGTTATTTTCAACTTTGGGCAAAGTACATGAGACAAATGCGTTTCTTGTTTGATTGCGGCTCTCTCATGTGCCTTAGCGTAAGGTTCTCCACAACCTGCTGCTAAAACTTGAAAGTAAGGTTCCACTAATTAGGCGAGTCCTTTGCAACTTATTTTACCTCATGTAACCTATCAACCTTCATGTAGAAGTTTCATGTATAGGAGAGACGGGTCAGTCTTGCTGAGCCATTGTGCTCACTGCTTGTGTTTGAAGCTTTTGCAGGGTTTTATGAGGAATGGACTCCCGAGGAGGAGACGGAACCCCAGGAGGGGAACCCCGTCGAGTGGGAGTCGTGCACGCCGCCGTGTTAGTGTGTGCATGCTAGCGGGAACACATTCACGGGCTGAACGTGAACTCGATGCATAGTCTATGCCCGTGAGTGTAGACTGGACTATTTTGTTGTAAAAATGTTCATAAACTGGTTTATGTAATAAAACTTTGCTTCCGCTTTGTACCTTTGATGTGTGTCATCCGGAGCTGTGCAACGCAGCACCCCTCAGTGTGATCCTGGCTTGACAAGACAGTGGGGTCGTGTCAGAGCAGCACTATCCGACTCATCATCTTGAGCTCGCTGCTGTGGTATTGTCGTTGAAAATGTGGAGGCACTATCTTACTGGAAATTTGGTGCATCTCTACACCGACCACAAGAGCTTAAAGTATATCTTCACCCAAAAGGAACTGAATATGAGACAAAGGAGGTGGTTAGAGATAATCAAAGACTATGATATTGAGATTCATTACCACCCCGGCAAGGCAAACATGGTGGCCGACGCACTGAGTCGGAAATCATATGTCCATAACATTACCATTACACCGATGGAAGAGAAAGAACCGAGTTTATACTTGGTTCCATATGGCTCACTTTACAACCTTGCTCTCCTCCCTACCATTGGGGAGGATATTATTGCAGCTCAGAAGATTGACAAAGGCATGGCACATCTCCGGAAACGGATAGACAGCGGTGACATCAAATGTTTCTGGAAGGATGAAGAGGGGATGCTATGGTTCAATGACCGCATAGTTGTACCCCGGAATATGGAGCTGAGAAAGAAGATCCTTGATGAAGCTCACTTGTCTAAGTTCTCCATTCATCCGGGCAGCAACAAAATGTACCAAGATTTGAAGAGTAAATTTTGGTGGACACGGATGAAGCGGGAAATTGCAAAATATGTATCCGAGTGTGATACGTGTAGACGAGTGAAGGCGGATCACATGAGAAAATCAGGGCTGTTGCAACTCCTGAAAATTCCAGCATGGAAGTTGGAAGATGTGAGCGTGGATTTCATTGTGGGATTATCCATGACTTTTAACAAGCATGATTCCATTTGGGTAATTGTTTACCGGTTAACCAAGTCAGCTCATTTCATTCCCGTGCATACCAATTACCTTGCTAGCAAGTGTGCGGAGTTGTATATTACAAAAATACTGTGCTTGCACAGGGTACCCAAGACCATAATATCAGATCGAGGGGCATTGTTTGTGGCTCGTTTCTTGGAGCAGTTGCACGCTGCTTCGGGAACCAAACTGATTATAAGCTCCGCCTATCACCCTCAGACAGATGGGCAAACTGAGAGGGTGAATCAAGTGTTAGAAGACATGCTGAGAGCGTCTGCCATCCACAACGGTAGCAGTTGGGATGATCATCTACCGTTGGCGGAATTCTCGAATAACAACGGCTATCAAGCGAGTATCAAGATGGCACCATATGAGGCTTTCTACTGTCGCAAATGCTGCACCCCATTGAACGGGTGCAAGTCCAGTAAAAGGGTCATGTTCGGGATTCATTTGGTCAACGACGCCGAAGAGCGAGTTCGAGTAATTCAAGCAAATTTCAAAGCCACTCAATCCCGACAGAAAAGTTACGCTTATAAGAGGCGTAGGCCACTGCACTTTGACGTCGGGGAACACGTGTACCTCCATGTGTCTCCGATGAAAGGCGTGCACCGATTCAGCGTAAAGGGGAAACTCGCTCCCCGATTTATCGGACCCTATGCCATCACCGAGAAGTGTGGACCAGTGGCGTATAGACTGGAACTCCAGGCATCTCTTGCTGGTGTTCATGGCGTTTTCCATGTTTCATAACTCCAGAAATGTCTGAAATATACGGCTGCTGTTCCCACCGAAGACATTGGCGAGTTGCAACCATATTTAACCTACGCTGAATATCCGGTGGAAATTATTGATGAGAAGGCTCGGACCACGCGTAACCGAACGCTTTGGTTCTACAAGATATTGTGGAGAAAACACACTGCTGAGGAAGCGATGTGGGAGAGCGAGGATTTCCTTCGCTCAAATTACCCGTATTTCATGGCATCTCAACATGGGTAATTCCTCTTACATCTTCATCTCTTCTTTTGTAATCTCGGTACGAGATTCTTTTAAGGGGGGAGGGATGTAAAAGTCCAAGATTTTACTTGCTAGAGTGTTCTTCATATCAACACAAACCAGCTCATTTTGTGGATAGCTCATGAACACTTGTGAAGAGCAAGTAATCACCATCAACAAGATAATTAGAGGAAAACTCACTAATTCAAAAGTAGGAGTTCAGGCATGTAAACATAAGGGTGTGAGCTCACCATTAAGACCTAAACATTCTTAGGAATGCTCATGCCATGTTTGATGCAAGTTCAAACTCTTTTGATGCACTTTTGGATACAATCGCAAAAAGGGCCAATTTGAATGCAAATTCAAGTTGCAGCCACTTTCATCACTTGGATTCAAAAGTTGACTTCATATTCAAACTCAGCACATTTTTCTTAGTTGCTCCACCAATTTTAATCCTCATTAGAGTTCATCTTGTCGGGAGCTATATTTGGATTAATATGAAACTGAATTTGAAATTCAAATTCAAAGAGCCAAATACATTTCAAATTCCACACCAGAATTTAAGTCCAATTGAATTTTCAAAAATTCAAACCATGACTTGGTGTGGAAGTATAGCTTTTAATTGTGAGTATTTGTGGGGGAAAATATCAGTGAAAAATGGAAAAGAATAGAGGGGAGAGGGCCCACTGGTCAGCTACACAGAAGCAAACCGGCTCTGTTCTTCGGCCGAGCACCGAGTGCTCGCCAGCGCGCGGTTGAACCCCGCCCCAACGAAATCACCATTCCACCTCATGCTCCGTAGATCAGACCGCATGAAGACGTCCTCCCCACATCGTTCCGCCACACCCGGAACCATTTCACCGCTGCTGCCCTCACTCACGCGCACGTGTCTTCTCTGTTTCTCACCGCCCGAGCACCTCTCGGCTCCCCGTCATCTCCGTGATACAGGCCACAACTCGGGCAATCACCCACAGAAAAACACGTGCCATCCTCTCTTTGGTTTTCCGGGGAACGCCTTCCTCCATTTCGTTCTGTAGCGAGGGAGTCTTTTAGGTTTACCGATTACCCGTTCTTAGGACCGAGAGGGGACTCAACTCAAAATTCATGGTGATCAGTCCATACCAGCTCATTTTCATTTAGCCATAAGTCCTAGGCCTTCCAACGAACCTCTAGATCAACAACCGGCGAAAACCATTGTGATGGACCGAAATCTGCTCGCTTCGACACCCTCATTTTTTATTTCTGCCAAAAAGAGCAAATTCTAGTTTACAGAGAGCGCCGAAGACAACTCCCGCGGCTCGCTGGCCACGTGGCGTGTTCGGAGCTCATCTCCGCAAAGGGGGAGAGGTGCGCCGCTAAACTGGCTACGTGGCAGGCTCGGGGCTCATCCCCGCAAAGGGGGAGAGGTCCGACCCCATGGGACACGTGTTGCCCCCGGAGCTAGCGTCTGCCGAGGAGCGAGGCCAGTTCCGAAGGACACGTGTCGGCTGCGGAGCTAGACACCACGGAAGAAGAGAGGACCAGCCGCGTGGGACACGTGTCGCTCTCGGAGCCCACCTCTGAGAGGTCCGACCCCGCTAGACACGTGTCGCTCTCGGAACTCACTTCCAAGAGGTCCGGTCCTATTGGACACGTGTCACCTCCGGAGCTCATCTCCGGGAGGTCCGACATTATTGGACACGTGCCACTTCCGGAGCTCATCTCCGGGAGGTCCGTCATTGTTGGACAAGTGTCGACTTCAGAGCTCATCTCTGAGGAGAAAGGAAGTCTGGCGCTGTTAGGACATGTGGCACATCCGGAGCCACCTCCGAGGAAAGGGGAGGTCCGGAATTGACACATGGCACACACGGAGCCACCTCCGAAGAGAGGGGAGGTCCGGAACTGACACATGGTGTTCGCAGAGCTCGCCTCTATTGAGAGAGGAGGTCCCGACCCACCAGACACGTGGTGCACGCGGAGCTTGCGTCTGTTGAGAGGGGAGGTCCCGCCCGCCAGGACGCGTGGCGCACGTGGAGCTCACCTCTTGAAAGTGCATCTAGGAAATCCCTTGTGGGTTTTGGCTAATTGATGACAAGCATATGAGATCCTAACGAAATGATTGCAGGACAAACTAAGTGAACTAGCTAGGTGTGCACAAAAAGATGAAAAATAGAGTGGTGCCCGAAAAGGAAGACTTAAGTAGAACTTGGAAGAACAAAGTAGATGAAAATGTATAGGGTGTGTGTGAGAGACACATCCCAAGAGCTCATGACTTTGCATAAGGGTAAGGGGTTTAAAAATCAACTAAAATCCACTAAAAACAGGACTAGTCCGTTTAACTTTCTGGAAGACGCAAACATAGTGCACCGGACTAGTCCGCCTTGTGAACCGGACTAGTCCGGTCAGCTCACTGGAATGCAACCGGACAAGTCCGGTTTTAGACCGGACTAGTCCGCTCATGTTTCTGTTGTTGTCTTTAGAGGACTGCGGACTAGTCCATCCATGCGACAGGACTAGTCCGCTAAACTTTCTGGAACTCCACTTTACATAGCACCGGACAAGTCCGGTTCTGGACCGGACTAGTCCGGTTAACCCACTGGAAGTGTACCGGACAAGTCCGATCCCATACCGGACTAGTCCGGTAGTAGGTTTAACAACGGTAACTTTTTGGGAAAGCCTATAAAAAGAGGTCCTTCGTCTTTTCCCTGAGAGGACACGACACATATTGTCAAAAGCATGAACCCTAGCGCCGCCACCTGACCCAAGAGCCCAAAAACACATCTCTCCATACATCTAAGGTGCAAAAAGGCCAAGATCAATCAAATACTTCGATTTGGGATTGAGAGATCGTCGATTGTGAGCTCTTGGGGTTTGATTTCTCTACACTCATATTCTGCATTGTAATCTTTTTGAGTGTATTTGATCACCTTCTCACTGTAATTCTTGTGGGAGCCCTCAACGTGTGAGGTTGCCCCACAAACTCGGTGATTACCCATGATAGTGGAGTCAAGTCGGCCTTTGTGGTGACTTGAAGAGGGAAAGGGTTGGGAACCCGGCTCTGTGTGAGCTTCCTCAACGAGGACGTAGATCTCTTGGTGAGATCGAACCTCGGTAAAAATTCGTGTCTCTTGTCTCTCATTTGTTTTACATTTTGATACATTAGATCACTAGTTTGCTAGTCATCGTTTGAGTTCCTTATAAGTTTGCACGTGCATCCATACAATAAATTTAATTTATAAAATCTGTTGTTCTCATTCCGCTGCTGAAAGATTAAAATTATGAGACACACTTAATTAACTCAAATAATTCAGCACACCGGACTAGTCCGCCCACACAACCGGACTAGTCCGGTCAGTCAAGTTTCTGATAACTTTATTAAGTTTGCAGGAATCTTTAAAGACCTATTCACCCCCCCTCTAGGCCACATTCAATTGGTATCAGAGCCAAGTTCTCCATCAACGAGACTCACATCTCGGAGAGATCAATGGCCTCCGAGAAGAACAATGATATCCCAAAGACGAGCAACAACGATGAGGAGCAAGAAGCCAAAGCCTTCGATGTGCTGAAAGAAAGTCCACATGACGATGAAGAAGTGAGGCAGCTAAAAGCACTCCTGAGAAAGAAACTGCTGGCACAAAAGGGAAAAGAGGAAGAAAAGACGATGGGGAGTGGTCATCACGACTACTCCCGGTATCCTTACAACTACAACCGTCTCAATTCAAATAATCATTATCTCTCTATTCCTATGGGAAGGCCCCCACAGTTTGATGGAAGTGACTACACCATGTGGAAGTACAACATGAAAATGCATCTAATATCCTTGAATCCCAGCCTTTGGCATATTGTCTGCACAGGAATAGATATCCCAGACACGGATGAAGAACTCACTCCGGAACAAGAACAAGAGATTCACAGAAATGCACAAGCCGTTGCAGTAATCACATCGTCACTGAGCAGAGAAGAATTCACCAAGATCGATGGACTAGAAAGTGCAAAAGAAATCTGGGATACACTCAAAACTGCTCATGAAGGAAATAGGTCTGTACGTGAAGCCAAAATTGAGATGCTAGAAGGAGAGTTGGGGAGATTTGCTATTGAAGAAGGCGAATCACTTCAAGACATGTACAATCGGATGAAGGCACTCATCAACAAAATCCGTGCCTATGGAAGTAAGAAATGGACTGATCACGAGGTAGTCAAAAGGATGATAAGAGCCTTCATGCCAAGAAACGTCACACTTTGCTCAATGATTAGAGAAAGCCCCGGGTTTCACAAAATGACTCCTGATGAGTTATTGGGAAAGATCATAAATCGTGAAATGATGGAGAAAGAGGCTCAATACGTCAAAGACTTAGCCGAGCTCACTTCTTCTAAAAAAAAGAAGTTGCTCTCAAAGCAACGTGCAGACCCAAACTCAAAGAAACTCGTGAAGACCAAGACGATGGAGATACAAGCGACGAAAGCACCGATCTTGATGACGAAGAAATGGTACTCTTCATCAAAAAGTTCAAACGCATGATGAAGAGAAGACACGGCAACAATTCACATGAAGGAAAAATCAAGGATAAAGGAAAATCCAAGGCTCGACGTACTTGCTACAACTGCGGAGAGTATGGTCACTTCATGGTGGAATGTACTTATGAAGAAAACAAAAAGAAGAAGGAAACAAGATCTCAAGAAAAGAAAAATTTCAGAAAAAGAAGACAAGCCCATCAAGCTCACATTGGGAAGGAGTGGGACTCAAACGACGAGTCCTCCTCCGATGAAGAAGAAGAGATGGCCACTATCACAGTCAAGAAACCAACTATGAGAGCCACACTCTTTCCGAACATGGGAGGACGGGACATGAACAACCACACTTGTCTTATGGCTAAGGAAGGCAAGAAAAAGGTTAGACTTACTCCTCCTATACTAAATTCCTCCATTGATGACTTTGATAGCTCTAGTGATAATGAAGAATTATTTAGAGGGCTAAGTAAAATTGCTTTAAAGAAAATGGAAATGTTGTCGAACGAAATCTTTGAAAAGGAAGAACTTGTCAACCGACAAGAAGATATGCTCATCCGTGAGAGGAAGAGATATCAAGAAGTTGAAAAGCTTCTTGAGCTTGAAAGAGAGAAGAATGAGTCACTTGAGTTAGAGCTAGCCTTGAGTAAGGAAACTTACTCAAAGTTAGAGGACTCGCACATTGCAATCAAGGAAGAACTTGCTAACTTGTCAAAAGTTAACAAAATCCTTGAGGTGCAAGTTGAGTCGCTCAAACAAAGTGACTCCTCTTCCTCCAAGAGCTCTTCCTCCAAAGATATGAGCTCGACAACAATAAGAACCTGCACTTGCTCTAGTAAGAAGAATGTAATTTCTAATGCTTCAACCTCTCATGACATGCATTCTTCTCAAAACGGCATCTTTGATAAGGAGAAGATCAAATATGCACGAAGTGCATATATGATCACTAGACCTCCCAATGTCAAAGATGGTCTTGGCTTTGACAGGAACAGACACATGTCTACTCCTAATCATGCTAAGAATAGAATCATTTTTGTTAAAGAAAAATCCCATGAATCTGAGCTACAAACACTGTTCCATACATTTGATGCTTCTTATGTTCTCATGAAAAACAAGTATGGAAAAGTCATTGCTAAATATACAGGGCCACGCCACAAGAACTTAAAAACTTGTGTGTGTGTGCCCAAGACTCTTGTGACTAACCTGAGAGGACCCAAGCAAGCTTGGGTACCTAAAACCCAGAAATAATTCTATTTTGCAGGCTTACTCCTCCGGTGGATCTAAGTGGGTACTAGATAGCGGATGCACAAATCATATGACCGGAGAGAGAGATATGTTTGTGGAATACGAGTGCAACAAGGATCCAAGTGAAGGTATATACTTTGGAGACAACAGCCAAGGAAAGGTCCTTGGTAGTGGTAACATTGAAATATCCTCTCAACACACCTTATCTAATGTTTTACATGTAGACTCTCTAGATTATAATCTTTTATCAATATCTCAACTATGCGACAAAGGTTACAACTGTTTATTCACTAATGAGGGTGTGACCGTCTTTAGAAGAAGCGATGGCTCGATTGCATTCAAGGGATTGTTGAAGGGAAAGCTTTATCTCGTTGACTTCAACAAAGATAAAGCTGAACTCAACACTTGCTTGGTTGCTAAGACCAACATGGGATGGCTGTGGCATAGACGGCTAGCCCATGTTGGAATGAGAAATCTGCAGAAACTTCTAAAAGGTGGTCACATCCGTGGTCTTAAGGATGTGGTTTTTGAAAAAGACAGACCATGCAGCGCTTGTCAAGCAGGAAAACAGGTTGGAGCACCACACCCCGCCAAGAATGTGATGACCGCCGCTAGACCGCTGGAACTTCTCCACATGGATCTCTTTGGTCCAATTGCGTACATCATCATCGGCGGTAACAAATACGGTTTAGTAATTGTTGATGATTTTTCAAGATTTACCTGGGTATTTTTCTTGTATGATAAATCAGAAACTCAGGGAATCCTCAAGAAGTTCTTGAAAAGAGCTCAAAATGAATTCTCATCAACCGCAAAGAATATCAGAAGTGACAATGGGACAGAATTCAAGAACACCCAAGTTGAAGAATATCTCAATGAAGAAGGTATAAAGCATGAATTCTCGGCACCCTACTCTCCTCAACAGAACGGGGTGGCCGAAAGGAAGAACAAAACATTGATCGAAATGGCGAGAACAATGTTGGATGAATACAAGATGTCAGACCGATTTTGGGCAGAAGCGGTGAACACCGCTTGTCATGCCACAAATCGATTGTACCTTCATCGACTACTGAAGAAAACTCCATATGAGCTTCTCACGGGTAAAAAGCCTAACGTTTCCTATTTCAAAGTTTTTGGTTGCAAATGTTTTATTCTGAACAAGAAACCAAGGGCCTCGAAGTTTGCTTCGAAGTCCGATGAAGGATTCTTGCTCGGATATGAATTGAATGCCTACGCCTATCGTGTCTTCAACAAGGTGTCCGGCCTTGTTGAAGTAGCGCGTGACGTAGTGTTCGATGAAACTAAAGGCTCACAAGTGGAGCAAGTCGATAAGTCTATGCTAGATAAGGAGGAAGCTCCATGTGAAGCGCTGAAGAAAATGGCACTTGGTGATATCCTACTACGAGAGGAGACACAAGATGAATTTCAACAAGGAAGCAATGATCAAGGGGGAGCTCCTACACAAGATCAGGTTGAGGAAGATCAAGAAAATCAAGATGATCATGGAAGCAATGATCTAGGGGGAGACATGACACATGAAGACAATGAAGAACAAGCAACTATACAAATTCCACACCCAAGAGTACATCAGTGTGTGCAAAGGGACCATCCTGCCAACAATATCATTGGAGATATTGCTAAGGGAGTAACTACTAGATCTCAAATTGCAAATTTTTGTGAACACTATTCTTTTGTGTCTTTTCTGGAGCCATACAGGGTAGAAGAAGCCTTAAGGGATCCAGACTGGGTGATTGCGATGCAAGAGGAGCTGAACAACTTCAAAAGAAATGAAGTGTGGGAGCTGGTGGAAAGACCAAGGGCGAACATCGTTGGAACCAAATGGGTCTTTCGGAACAAGCAATATGAACATGGAGTAGTGACAAGAAATAAAGCGATGTTGGTGGCCAAAGGTTATTCTCAAATGGAAGGTTTGGATTTCGATGAAACCTTCGCTCCTGTAGCTAGACTTGAGTCCATTCGCATTTTATTGGCATATGCTACTCACCATAATTTTAAGTTGTATCAAATGGACGTCAAGAGTGCCTTTCTCAATGGTCCGATAAAGGAGGAAGTCTATGTGGAGCAGCCACCGGGGTTCGAAGATCAGGAGTATCCCAACCATGTCTATAAACTGCGTAAGGCTCTCTATGGCCTCAAACAGGCTCCTCGAGCCTGGTATGAGTGCCTTAGAGATTTTCTGATTCAAAATGGATTCAAAATTGGTAAAGCTGACTATACACTCTTTACTAAACATTTTGATGATCATTTATTCGTATGTCAAATTTATGTTGATGACATTATCTTTGGATCCACTAACAAGTCCTTCTGTGAAGAATTTAGCAAAATAATGACAGACAGGTTCGAGATGTCAATGATGGGTGAATTGAAGTTCTTCATGGGATTTCAAGTAAAGCAACTGAGAGAAGGTACATTTATAAGCCAAACTAAATATACACAAGACATTCTCAAGAAATTCAATATGGACAAAGCCAAGCCCATCAAGACACCCATGGCCATCAACGAACATCTCGACCTCAATGAAGACGGTCCAAATGTGGACCAAAAGGTATATCGGTCCATGATTGGCTCCTTACTATACTTATGCGCATCTAGGCCAGATATTATGCTTAGTGTTTGCATGTGTGCAAGGTTTCAAGCCGCACCTACAGAGTGTCACTTAATTGCTGTAAAAAGAATCCTAAGGTACCTTGTGCACACACCCAACTTGGGCCTTTGGTATCCCAAAGGATCCAAGTTTAACTTGATAGGGTATTCCGACGCCGACTATGCAGGATGCAAAGTCGATAGAAAGAGCACGTCAGGGACTTGTCAATTTCTTGGTAGGTCCCTAGTTTCTTGGTCATCTAAAAAGCAAAACTCCATTGCTCTTTCCACAGCGGAAGCGGAGTATGTTGCAGCCGGTA
This sequence comes from Neostapfia colusana, assembly GCA_030760725.1. Lineage (NCBI taxonomy): Eukaryota > Viridiplantae > Streptophyta > Magnoliopsida > Poales > Poaceae > Neostapfia > Neostapfia colusana. The sequence continues at coordinate 27,397,303 of JASWHV010000005.1, read as the reverse complement.
GTTGCTGTGCGCAACTACTTCGGATGCGACAAACTCTTAGGGACTACGGCTACAATCTAAGTCATATCCCGCTTCTATGCGATAATGAAAGTGCTATAAAGATTGCACACAACCCTGTAGAGCACTCAAGAACTAAGCACATAGATATCCGTCATCACTTTCTTAGAGATCATTCATTAAAAGGTGACATAGCTATTTCACATGTTAGGACTGAAAAACAACTTGCGGATATTTTTACCAAACCATTAGATGAGAAAAGGTTATGTGAACTAAGAAATGAGCTAAACATTCTTGACTCTCGAAATGTGGCTTGAAACATTGCATACCTGGTTGCAACTTAAAATGTTCCTCCGTATTGTCAAAAATGCTCCTCCTCTCCTTTTCTACTTAGAAAACTATTTTTATGAAGAAATCTTGAGGATTATGACCATTGTTTGATTGCTGATTGCCTACTGGTCGTAATCACCAAGACTATTTGCAAAATTAGTGTCCTTGGATCACCTCTAAACTCTACTATCTGCATCAAGTCTGCTGGAACCGGACTTGTCCGGTTGTCGACCGGACTAGTCCGGACAGACCACAATTAGGTTAATTCAGGGGTATCGGACTAGTCCGCTACCATGACCGGACTAGTCCGGTCAGTCGCATATAGAAGCACTTGGCCAGACCAGACCTCTCCCTCACCCCTCATTAGACTTGCTCTCCCTCTCCTCTTCCAAACCCTAGCCCCCAAAGTGATTTTCGGGTTGAACCCTCAAAGTCGAGGTTTTCTCCACGAAATAGACTCCCCTTGACGAGTGGTCTACCTCCTCCAGATTCATCCGGACTGATTTCCACTTCTTCGACGAGAATCTTCAAATCTTGGTAAATTTCCCCCTTTAAACCAAAATCTCAACTTTTCTAGTTCTAGCTAGTTTTCTTTGATTTCAAAAGGATGTACATTGCCTCAATAGATGTATTCCTACCATGTTCCTACCCTTGTGCCCTTAGATAGGAGATTCGATTCAAATGAAACATTAGGGTTCTTATGCCAGGCCGGACTAGTCCGGCGCACAGAGGCGGACAAGTCCGGTCCACCGGACAAGTTCGCACTCTGAAACCGGACAAGTCCGGTCTCTGACAGTTGAACCCCTATGTTCCCATTTGAAGTCGATAATGAGTCCATTTGCATCTAATCCTTGAATTCCTTATCAGGCATCATGTCTTTAGGCTCAGATGACAGCTCCTTTCACATTGATGAAGACGTTCAACGCGAGAAAGTGAGGAGGACCAAGGAGAGAGTTATGAAGAAGAGACATGATGTCAATGTCCACTCTCCACCCTCCGAAGACAATCTACCTAAGAAGAGGAAAGTCATTGGCAAAAGGCCTCTAAGGAAAGATGCTGTTGAGGGCTTGTCAGGGTCAAAAAGAATTCTCAATAAAGGGAAATGACTTGCTAGTGGTCCCCTTGGGCCCTTGAAGATGAAAAACCCTATTCACCGCAACAGGCAGCCTTCAAGTGAGGATTTCACTGGAAAAGGGAGTGAGCTAGCTGATAATTTCAGGAAGATTCAAGTGTACGACCGACCTAAGCAATGCTCTGATCCAAGGTTCTGGAGCAACTTCCATGCAGACTACTACGAGCATGTGTACATGAAGATGAAGAACCCTGTAGTAGAGTGTCAATGGCTAAATGTTGAATATCTGAAGTCGAAGAGGTATCCTGCGTTTCGTGAGATGGTGGAAGCGTTAGAGAGGCACAGTCTGACGGACCTGCTATCCTTTGAGTATGACTGGAACAATGAAGTAATTACCCAGTTTTACTCCACTCTGTACTTTGCTCGTGATGATGGAGACAATCTTACTTGGACGACTCATGGTTCAAGGTATAGTGTCACGTACGATGAATTTGCTAGGATTCTTCACCTCCAACACACTTTGGATCATGAACTGGTCATTCATAATCTAAAACCCCTGGAGAAGGAGAAACTTGAATTTCTCTATGACACAAGGATGCCATATGTTCCTCCCACCATCAAATATCTAAAGCCCTTCTTTGTGGTCCTAAATAGAGTCTTGAGAAAGACTATAGCTCCGAAGGATGGAGATGCAGGAACTATGCAAGGGACCTTGAGGACTCTCATGAAGGTCATTAGTGGGAGGAGACCATTCAATGTCTTTGAGTATATCTACAACGACATTGTGAACATCTCAATTACCCCCAATAGGTCCTGTGGATACACACCGTATATCATGTACTTGATTGAGAAAGTGACGGGACTCGAGTTTGTCAAGGATGTCAAGCATACGGGGTTGAAGCCGCAAAAACCCACCGAGTACACTCTCCCTCCGGCTCCAACTGCCCCGTCCTCTCCACCAGTGGAGAGGAGATCAAAGCAAGCTCATGATGACACTAGATCTGCAGCTGCTCCTCCTGGATCTCCACCTGCCCAAGAATCATCCAGCGTGCCTGCTGCCGTAAGATCGAAGACAGGCAGCACAAAGAAAAGCTTGCAAGGAAGAAACATCAACAGTACGTCAATGCCAATATCAAGTCTATCTGTGCAAAGCTTGAGATTGAACCCGTTGGATCACCACCCGCCTCCGAGGACTCAGAGGAAGATCCTGCTCCCGTGGATGCTGAAGATGAAGATCAGACTGAGACTAACAGAGGAGGCAGCGATGAGTGATTCCCCTCAATTTTTACCTTTTTGGTGCCTTGATGCCAAAGGGGGAGAGATTGAGATTAGGGAAGATTGAGATTAGATTTGGACTATTTCTATCTAGTATTAGTTATTAAGCTCTTTTGTGGTCAAGGACATGTACCTATTTCTATCTAGTATTAGTTATTAAGCTCTTTTGTGGTCAAGGACATGTACCTATTTTAAAATCTTGTAATGCACTATTTCTTATCTTATGTGTGATGCACTATATGTTCACTATTGTTTGTCCTTATTCTATCACATTTTGTTTATCACACACTTGTTAGGCACCCCACCATAAGGTGTGTGCATATGTGAGAAGCTTTTTTTGTGAATTCTTTATTATTCTCATATGTGCACACCTTATGAAAATCAACCTTTTATTCTAAATTGTGATATCTCAAATGGTTGTCATGAATCACCAAAAAGGGGGAGATTGAAAGTGCATCTAGGAAATCCCTTGTGGGTTTTGGCTAATTGATGACAAGCAGATGAGATCCTAACGAAATGATTGCAGGACAAACTAAGTGAACTAGCTAGGTGCGCACAAAAAGATGAAAAATAGAGTGGTGCCCGAAAAGGAAGACTTAAGTAGAACTTGGAAGAACAAAGTAGATGAAAATGTATAGGGTGTGTGTGAGAGACACATCCCAAGAGCTCATGACTTTGCATAAGGGTAAGGGGTTTAAAAATCAACTAAAATCCACTGAAAACCGGACTAGTCCGTTCATGGACCGGACTAGTCCGTTTAACTTTCTGGAAGACGCAAACATAGTGCACCGGACTAGTCCGCCTTGTGAACCGGACTAGTCCAGTCAGCTCACCGGAATGCAACCGGACAAGTCCGGTTTTAGACCGGACTAGTCCGCTCATGTTTCTGTTGTTGTCTTTAGAGGACTGCGGACTAGTCCATCCATGCGACAGGACTAGTCCGCTAAACTTTCTGGAACTCCACTTTACATAGCACCGGACAAGTCCGGTTCTTGACCGGACTAGTCCGGTTAACCCACTGGAAGTGTACCGGACAAGTCCGATCACATACCGGACTAGTCCGGTAGTAGGTTTAACAACGGTAACTTTTTGGGAAAACCTATAAAAAGAGGTCCTTCGTCTTTTCCCTGAGAGGACACGACACATATTGTCAAAACCTTGAACCCTAGCGCCGCCACCTGACCCAAGAGCCCAAAAACACATCTCTCCATACATCTAAGGTGCAAAAAGGCCAAGATCAATCAAATACTTGGATTTGGGATTGAGAGATTGTCGTTCTTTCGTTGTGAGCTCTTGGGGTTTGATTTCTCTACACTCATATTCTGCATTGTAATCTTTTTGAGTGTATTTGATCACCTTCTCACTGTAATTCTTGTGGGAGCCCTCAACGTGTGAGGTTGCCCCACAAACTCGGTGATTACCCGTGACAGTGGAGTCAAGTCGGCCTTTGTGGTGACTTGAAGAGGGAAAAGGTTGGGAACCCGGCTCTATGTGAGCTTCCTCAACGAGGACGTAGATCTCTTGGTGAGATCGAACCTTGGTAAAAATTCGTGTCTCTTGTCTCTCATTTGTTTTACATTTTGATACATTAGATCACTAGTTTGCTAGTCATCGTTTGAGTTCCTTATAAGTTTGCACGTGCATCCATACAATAAATTTAATTTATAAAAACTGTTGTTCTCATTCCGCTGCTGAAAGATTAAATTTGTGAGACACACTTAATTAACTCAAATAATTCAGCACACCGGACTAGTCCGACCACACAACCGGACTAGTCCGGTCAGTCAAGTTTCTGATAACTTTATTAAGTGTGCAGGAATCTTTAAAGGCCTATTCACCCCCCTCTAGGCCACATTCACCTCTGAGTAAGAGGGAGGTCTCGCCCTCCTGACAAGCGGCACAACCGAAGCTTGTCTCTGTGGAAAAGGGAGCCCATGTTCCCGCAAGACACGTGGAGCTTCCGGAGCTCACCGCCGCGAAGGTAACGCAATTCTGAAGCGGTTTTCCTCTGTACGCGTGGGAATACCGGTACGGGAGGAAACCGACACGAATTCCACAATGTTACCGCACCGAATCAATCTAAGATAAGTTGTTAAGATTCAAAAACAATTTGTATAGGACTCTTGTTCGAATTCCAATCAGAGGAGGAATCTCCGTTTTCGTCTTATAAATAGAACCGAAAACCTTTGGCCACAACCACGAACTTCTTTTTCACCTCCTGGGCCGACAACTTAGAGCCCTAGCCCCAGCTCGCCGAGTAAACCCCTTCGCCGGAGTTCAGTCACCGGAGATCGCCGGAAGAGAGCCCCGATGATCTGTTTTGCTAGGAGAAGGACCCCGAGACCAAGAAGAACGTAAGGTAGGTCTCCAATACCACCTTATGACATCATCGTGTTTTCTTTGCATCTGTTCTTTGATTCCTTTCGAACAGAACCTCTCTCGTGGACAGATCACGTGCTGATCGGTCTGATCTAGATCTCGAGTCAAGATCATCGCCACGTCTATATTTGATCCGAATACCTCTGTTCATCGTAAAACCATGCAAGCCATGCAAGAACACGTACAAACTAATCTGTATCATAGGATTAACACGCATATGCATCATCACATCTGGTTAAAGTTTGTGCATGGTATTGATTGCTATGAATCTTGTATGTGTGTGATCGCGTATAGAAGGACAATCTCAGGGAGCTGTCTACGACGATCTGCAACAACAAGGTTTCGAGATCCAAGAGCAACCGGAACCGCAAGAACAAGGCAAGTGCTCCTTGACCATATTGATCCCATATTTTGGAAAACTGTTTTGTTTGTGAAAAGGTGTGCGTGCTTGAGTCAATATGATGGGAAGCCCTTTGATAGGAGTTTACTAGTTTTGTTAGCCACCCTTGTCACCGGGAAAGTTATTGAGTCGGGTATGGTTTTTTCTTTTATGCTTCGCTGAGTCCATGGGATATGGGAAGCGAGATAGATGTGTCTAGCTAACTGCACTTGTATGAATAATGAGAAACTGATGTTGTTAATGGACATGGATCGGAGGGAGATCTAGGCAAGCCTGGGTTTGTGAATGAGGTAGCATGAGATGGTGGTTACTTGCCGTAGATCTAAGGACCGGTTCATGCGAGCCATGCCAGGGTAACAGTGCCACCACAAGGCCAAGTATGGGTGTGGCTTAGCTGAGTAATTAGGTAAGTTGCTAGATTGTTATGGACAGTGGAAGGCGCGGGGAATGGGAGTCGAGTGAGGACTGCTTTGGGAACTGCATGGCACAAGAGGGGGGCCGTGGGTGGCAGAATTGGAGATTCTAGCTTGCCGGTGAAACCTTAGTGAGTCCATACATCTAGTAACCCCTTTGTAAAGGCTATTTTGTGATCTGTTAGACATACACCAACGGTTGTGTACTGGTATAATGGATGTTCTGCAGTCGCTGACGGGTGACAAAATCACAAACTTGTGGGTAAATTGGTACAAACTTTGCAGAGTCTAAAACTATCATGATAGCCAAGCTTACGGTCACGAGCGCCTGGACAACCCACATAATTAGTTGGGATGGTTTTTGGTTATGGTTTGGTTATGGTTTTGGTTTTTGGGACTGTTAAGTCCGGGTGATAAGATTGGTTACATGACTGTTGAGTCGTGGCAACGAGATTGGTCTCGGTGTGAGACGGAATTGTTCATGAGATGAAAAGGTAGCGAATACGAGATGGTATTCGTGAGATGGTAGTGAATACGAGAAGGTATTCGTGAGCAAAGATGAAAAAGATTAATGTCTGGTTGAGACATGGAAAGTGATGAACATAATGGAGGTATGTTGGTATTTTAATACATGTTGGGATTACATTCACTTAAAGTTAAGTTGTTGTTTTCATCGTGTTTTGAGTAATAAACTTTGCTTTCTGCAATGTGCCTTTTTATACCTACCTTGTTGTGAGCTACATATCATATTTTCCCGCACTTGCTGAGTACATCATTGTACTCAAACTTGCATTATTACTTCATTGTCAGCAACAGGAGAAGAATACTATGAAGACCAAGTGGAGCATTAGGCGTGTAATCTGTCCTCAACCTTGCCTGTGGGGAATGGAGTAGAAGATGGAGCCGCTGCTGCTACTTAGATTGCTTAAGCACTTGTTAGAAGACTTCCGCTGCTAGATTTAGACTTCTGCTGCTAGCATGAGTCCAAGACTCATAAGACTTTGTAATAAACCATGTTATTCGTGGTAATATATATTCTAAATTCAGTTTGTGGATGATATGTGTATGTGTGATGAACATCCTGGGCACACATATGCATCAGTTCTCGGTTCCGTGGTTTTCCACAGAATTGAGGGCGTCACACTCGCCCAGGATCTCAGAGGGTGGTGCCGCACGATGCGACACCCGACAGTACACGTCATAAGGACAGCATTGTATTACATAGACAACAACTGAATATGTACAAAGTAGTACAAGCCTTCAGTTACAACTAAGTATTGAGGTTACACAAGCGGAAGCTAAATTTATACAACTCACGCCCACCTAACTAGCAAAAGTCGGTTGTCCAGACCTATGGACAACCCACAGTAGCTTCACTCCTCAGCTCAGCACGACGTGTACGGCTCCCACTCAGCCGTGCACTACAGGATTCCTGTCAACATACGACAGCTAAAACCGTCGTATATAAAGCAGAAGCCGTCGTATATAGGTTATATACGACGGCAGTTGTTTATATACGACGGTTTGCGGCCGTCGTATATAATTTGTCGTATATATAGTTATATACGACGGGGCCGTCGTATATAACAGTATATATACGACGGCCGCTTATATACAACGGCCTGTTTCGTGGACTTGGCACAGTGGACCAGGGCCTTTATATACGACGGCTGGGCCCTGGCTGTCGTATATAAGCCCTTATATACGACAGCCGCTGGGCCCTGGCTGTCGTATATAAGGTCTTATATACGATAGCCTGGCCCAGCCGTCGTATATAATTTAGGCTTATATACGACGGCCCTGTATAGCGGCCGTTGTATATAAACTATACAGGCCGTCGTATATAAGCTTTTCCATTTTTTTAAAAAAAATAGAAAACGGCTAACCTGGCTCGATGGCCAGCTACACATACAAAGACAACAAAAAAACAGTTTGATATAAATTCACAACAAAGTGCAATAGTACACATCGACAATCACAAAGTCTGACATCCACACAAATGAAAACAAAATCACAAATCTATTGATTACTAGCCCCTCCACTACCTCCGGGAGCGAAGAAGTCATCCTGCCGCGGCGAACCTGGCGCCCTTAGCTGTGGCGATGGAGTCTGAGCCTCCGTCCCTGATCCCTGCGAAACAAAGTGACATATGTACAAGTTTACAATTGTTTTTCTAGTTTCATTAGGATTCTTAGCGGTTGGGGCTTCCACTTAATGTAACTTTCTTTTTATACCTGTACTCCAGGAAACTGCTCCTGTGGTGGCGACGGCTCCAGCACGAACGGAGGTGGCTGCCACAACGGTATCTAGATTTGCTGCCCTTGCTGTCAAGCTAGCGCCTGCCATTTCAAACATTACAATTTACAAAACTAATTGAAATGCAATGTAATTAAACTATAATTGTATGTTTCTTACTTCCATTGCCGCTTGCATCTGTGCCATATAGGACGCATGGTACACCATGGCAGCCCTGTTGTTCTCTCGCTCTCTCGCCAAGGCCTCCTCCTGCCGAGCCAAGCTCTCCCGAAGCGCCATGACTTCGAGATCTCTCTCGGTGACACGGCAGCTGGAGGAGCCTGCAGCCGAAGACTGCGACGAGCTGCCTCTCGCAGGTCATGCCTCCCTAGAGTTGACGACTCCAGAGAATATGGCAAGCCTATAAAAACGAATCAATTCAAGGTAAAATTAAATAATCTTGAATTGAAAACAATGAAAGTAAATGAATTCACCTTCCGTGTGCTTTTCCACCTCCGCTTGCATACGCGGCTTGAGGGTCAATGTTCGGGGTGTTTTCCCAATCGAACCCTTCGCCGTGTATCCTCACAGCCTCTTGCCCATACCTAGTCTGAAAAACAATGAAATTGTGTAAGTTCAACAACATATATAGTGTCAAATAATTTCAGAGGTCATGAAATTTACCAGGCGCTCCGCTGCGTACTGACTACACTGCTCCGACTGAGAAGGGTCAGCGTGACCTCTCCTATAGACCGCAGTAGCACTCGGTCGCACGCCGGTCTCCTTTTCCTGTGAACATATGTTAGTACGAACAATACTACATTATGAATATAATAAAAACTACCAAGAAATTTACCATCCATTTAGCCATTCGCACAAAACCTTGGACGCCCATACCCTGTTTCCCTGAGCTCCCTCTGGCATCTCGAGCCTTCTTGGACTTAACAATGAACTCATCGCTAGCCCAATACCTGCAAAGGGCTCGGTAATCTTCAGTTCGTCCCTGTAACCAAGGGACACTAACCTGCACACATGCATAGTTCATTAGGTGTTACTTAGCAATATTAATATGAACAATTTAAAGATTACGCAACCTACCTCTGCGTATTGCTCCTCCGTCACGTACGTGTCAGAGGCGTCTCTGAACGACCCAACCTCGTGGTCGTGGAGCTTTAAGTAGTCGTTAACTACTTGACTCCGAGCGTTCGAAAGCATTTGCATAACAAGCTTCCGAGCGTTCACTTCGAACACGGAGCGGGCGCGATCCATCTGCTCAGCCGGGTCCTCAAGGCGGTACTTGAGCTGTAGGAAGCCAACACAGTTCGACATATACGCACATTAATATTTGAAGGAACATAAAGAATTGAAACTTCAAATATTTATGAAAGTTACTTACCCAAAAATCTGCCCACACGACTCTCTGTAGGTTGTCGTTCTCCGGGTGAGGAACGCGCGCGTAGTCGTCCCACGACGTAGCTGCACGTCCATCAATCGCACCGGGGTAGTGCAGACGCACTAAGTTCCCGATGCAACCGTTCACCGTCCTGTGGTGTTTCTGCCCGTCGTACGAGAGGTCCTCCCAAGAACTAAAAAGTTGTTTGTTAAGTCATTAAGTAAGATCATAGTCTTTGAGAACAAATAGAAATGAATACTTTAGTAATGTGTTACCTGTCTCCAACCGGACGAATAATTACCGGCTCTCTAGGAATAGGTGGAGGACCAACAAAGTTACTCCTCCTCGTGCGTCTCCTCCGCTGCGGCACCACGTCTGGTGACCCAGAAGGCTGTTCACCGGACGTGTCCTCAGGCTGGGTGCCCTCGGGCTCGCTGGGCAGACTACCCTGGGGGTGGCTACCAGAGGGCTGGCTACCAGAGGGCTCGCTGCCCGAGGGCACGCTGCGCTGCGTACCCGTCTCCTGAGGTGCCGCTCTGGCCTCGGAGTCATAGTCCGAATCAGACTACAATGGTAAAGTAAGTAAGCTAAATTGAAAAAGTGATTTTAATAATTTTGTGCATTGTAGAAAAATTTACCTCTGTACGCTGCAAACTGACAACCCTGTCCCGCAACTCTGGACACGCACTTAACAGCTGAGTGCGTTTGCTCCCGCTGTATGTGGAACCGTAGAAGTAGTCGTCCCTCTTCTGCGAGGGGAGGAAACCCCTCACACTCGGCGCCTTCTTCCCCTTTGAACCCTTTGAACCCTTGCTTGACGACATCCTAATCAGTTTAAAAAGTAATTACTCCTAATCAGTTTCAAAAGTAATGTAAGCGATAATTAATGTCACATTCATTTAAAAGAACATTACTTGTAATCAGTTTCAAAATTCATCAACATCATGATCATCAACATCGAGATCTGTCGTCTTGAGCTGTTTACGTTTCCGCTTTCGCATTGTAGATGTCTCTACATCTGCAACGTCTCCTACTAAGTTATCGAGTCCTGCACCAGACTCGACTATAAAAGAGTCTGGCAACTCTTCGTCTTGGTAAACTACTTCAATGTCTCCACAATCATGATAACCATCATCTCCAGGAGTATACAAGCGCTCACGAGGATTCACTTTATATACCACCCACCAAGTGCTAAGCTTCTTACATGGATAAGGTAGATAATACACTTGTTCCACTTGATGTGCAAGAACGTATGTATCTAAACCTCGTAAGCGTTCGTTGTGATTCACTTCCACCATGCCAAATTGATTTTCTCGAGTTCCATGATTGTTATCAAACCAATCACAATCAAAGAACACCACTCGAAGTTCTTTATTGCCAGCGAAAGTAAATTCCAGAATTTTGTTAATGATTCCATAGTAATTGGTTTCTTTCCCTTGTGAGTCGATTGCTCTCGTCACAACTCTGCAATTTGATGTTGCTGCGAGAGGAAGAAGAGTTTCGAATTGAGTTGTACGGAATCGGAAGCCATTTACGTCATATCGACCATAGCTTCTAAGTTTCACTAATCCATAAGATAGTTGTCGTAAATCTTGATGGATGTCTGTGTTCGCTAATACATAAGCTCGAAACCAGGATAAGAAATTTGGCCCTCCATTAATTCGAGCCCGTCGCATCGTTTCTACTTGCTTTCTCGTTGGTTGATGCTTATGTTTCCAGTTTTGGTTGTGGAACTCACTGTACACACAAAACACATGCCATCGACATTAGCATACATGTATTGGTAAATACAATAATCATCATAAATGTAAGAGAAACACTTACTTGAAATATTTCTCCATGCCATCGATATTAGCATACATGTAGAGTAAAGCACCAGTCCTTTCTCCTTCAGTAAAATCGTATGATGTGCTGCTGCCAACAGTAGTTCCCCTCGATTCAAAAATAGAGAGATCACTAACTGGTGGTTCGTCATCTACATTGTATCGCATTGTCGAAGTATTGACATTGTTTTCCTCTGCAAAGTAGAAACTAGAAAAGTAACCTACTTCCTTTAGAGTAAATGCTTCGGCAATGCACCCTTCAACCCTTGCTTTGTTGCCAACCATAGTTTTCAAATATCTCAAAGCTCTTTCAATATGGTACATCCATCTATATTGCACAGGACCACCAACTTTTGCTTCGAATGGAATATGTATAAGAAGATGCTGCATTGGATTGAAGAAACCAGGAGGAAATATTTTTTCCATCTTACATAAAAGTACAGGTATCTCCTTCTCTAACTTCTCCATCATGTCTTTCGTTATTTCTTTGGCACATAACTGCCTATAGAATAATGATAGCTCAACTAACACCTTCCACACCGCATCATCCAGATATCCCTGAAACATAACAGGTAAGAGTCTTTCCATTATTATATGATAGTCATGACTCTTCAACCCAGTGAGCTTTCCCGTTTTAACATTCACGGCTCGTCTCAGACTAGCAGCATAACCATCTGGGAATTTCAAAGTTTTCAACCATTCCATAACTTGTTTCTTTTCATTAGGTCGAAGCACGAAAGAAGCACGTGGCTTACCACCGCTTTCAGAGAGCTCAAGAGTAGGTCGATTACAAATCTCGGCCAAATCCTTTCGAGCCTTTAAGTTGTCTTTCGCTTTGCCCGTGATATCCATGCACGTGCTTATGATACATTCGGCCATGTTACGCTCCTGATGCATTACATCGATATTATGCATCAGTATCAATGACTTCACATATGGTAGCTCCCAAACTCCACATACATGAGTCCAGTTGTGAACATTTCCGTAACCTACAAAGAATCCAGGGCGAGCTTCATCAGGGACTAGTGAGTCCAACACATCGGATACTTCACACCCGCTTAGGCGTTTAGGTGGTTCCTTAGTGACAACAGTATCTTTTCTGAAGATATTCCTCTGTTGCCTGAATGGGTGGTTTCGAGGAAGCCAACGCCTATGACAATCAAAGTAGCTTATCTTGCCACCGTATGTAAGTCGAAAACACTCTGTGTCAGACGCACATATGGGACACGACAAACGACCATGTGTGCTCCATCCAGAAAACATGCCGTACGCAGGGAAATCATGGACATACCACAAATAAGCAGCTCGAAGGTTGAATTTCTGCTTCTTGTAACAGTGATACGCTTCAAATCCAATCCACAACGTTTTCAATTCTTCAATCAATGGTTTCAACATCACATTGATACGTGATACCGGATGATCTGGTCCTGGTATAATGAGGCTAAGAAACATAAACTCGTACTTCATACAAAGAGAAGGTGGTAGGTTGTACGGAATAACAAAGACGGGCCAACATGAGTATGGTGTGGCATTTGTACTGAAAGGTGAAAAACCATCCGTCGCTAACCCGATGCAAACATTTCTCGCATCACTAGCAAAAGCAGGATCAAAAGAGTCCAAAGACTTCCATGCATCACCGTCCGACGGATGAGTCAACACATCTTTGTTCTCACGCACACCTTCTTTGTGCCATCTCATGTGTCTGGCAGATCTTTTAGAAAGAAACAGCCGCTTCAACCGAGGTGTCACAGGCAAGTAACGCAATTGCTTATGTGCAACTTCTGTCTTTACTTTATCACCATTGTCATTGACAACTTTGACAAACCTCGATTTTCCACACTTTAAACAATTCTTCTCTTTGTCATGCTCTTTCCAAAATAGCATGCAGTTATCTCGACACACGTCAATTTTTTCATATTTCATACCCAGTCCAGATAGTAATTTCTTTGAGTGATACATATCTTTGGGCAGTTTATGAGGTTGTGGAAGAGCATCGCTGATAAGTTTCATCATATCATTGTAGCAATTATTAGAGAAGAAATACTTAGATTTGATTACCATAAATCTGGTCATGAAAGTAAGAAGAGTCATTTCAGTATGATCATGCAACACCTCTTCAGAAGCTTTCAAGAGATTAAAGAATGCGTCTGCCTCATTTGTGGGCAGATCCTCCGTTTGTATATCTTGTAACATCTCATCGATCCTGTCAACACCCGGACAATCATCATCATCTACATGAACGGCTCGAGGAGCAGACTCACCGTGGAAACTCCAGACCTCATAATATGGCATGTAACCGTTTTTGCACAAGTGTAATGACAATGTCGTTTTGTGCAAAAACTTAGTATTCCGGCATTTCGCACATGGACAACGAACTTTATCGGTCGTATACAACGAGAACACTCGATCAATAAAGTCGTCTGTCCCGGCATACCACTCATCTGAGTGACCAGTTGCCTTGTTCCAACCGGTATACACCCAACCACGGTCTTCACTCATGTTTAACTCTACAATTTTAAGTCAAAGAATTTATAGTTAGTTTATTATTTATTTATATTACGAACCTATATATATTGGAAAGGATAGGTCCTAAACCCACCCAAGAGTGACCGAGACGAACATGCTTATAACAAGACACGAGGTCTAGATTCAGACGAAATTTCGGCAGCATAACCCCGCTGTTCTCCAACTGCACGTCCAAAAATGGAGCAGCGGAGAACATTAGGGAGACGCTGTCAAAACTACGTCCAAATCTAAACCCCGCGTCTCATTATAAGCACGCCCTCTCGGTCACTCCTAGGCTGTCCAAAAAGGGACAATTCCGAACCTACACGCCTCACATGCGTAACACGTGTGAGACAGGCTGGTTCGAAACGGGTGACGCATATTGTAAAGGTTTACGTCAATCTTTCATTTTTGAGTGATTTCAAAGAGAGAAAGGAAAGAACAATAGAGATAAGGAAAGAACCATAGTTGTTAAGGCATCGCTTAAGCGTCGCTTAAGCGGTAAGGCGCCTGGGGATCGTAAGGCGTCCCATCGCCTTAGATCCCGGCGTAAGACAGGTGAATACGACGGCGGCGCTTGCACACACGGGAGGCGGCGGCGGCGCCCGCTCACAGGATCTTGCGTTCGTATGAGGTTGAGCGCCGGCAGATCCGCGGCAGCCGGTCAATGGAGGCCGACGAGTGCCGGCAGATCGACAGTCCCGCGGCGGAGGAGGCCGAGCGCCGAAGGATTGGCAGTTCCGCGGCAGAGTGTCGGAGGCCGAGCGCTGGCTAAGCCGCGGGGGGGGGGGGGAGGGGGATGGGGGATCGGAGGCCGAACACCGGGGGGGAGGGGGGTAGGGTGAGGCGGCCTAGGTTGTTCACATCGTGCTTTTGTAGACGTATACGTTACCACTAAATGGGTCGTATCGGGCCCTAAGCCCATTTATGTACATATAGTACTTTTAAACACTCAAACAATCGAAACAATAATCAATTAAACTATTAACTCATATGCATTAATCATCTAAGCAATTAACAACTCATCTAAACATACATAATTACCGTAGTTAACAAACTTATCTATTCTAAGCAATTAAAAAAACACCTTGCTAGCAAATCAAATAAACATGGGCAATAGTTAAACCTAAGCATATCAATTCATCTAAAGCTAAGAAATTATCCACCTGTCGGGCGGGTGGCGGCCGAGGCGCCGGCTGTCGGGGGCGGCCGGGGCGGCGGCTGGCGGCGGCGGGCGGGCGGCGGGTGGCGGCCGGGGCGCCGGCTGGTGGGCGGGGGGCGGCCGGGGTGGCGGCCGGGGCTTCGGCCGCTGGGGCGCCGGCTGGCGGGGGCGGCCAGGGCGGCGGCCGGGGCTGCGGCCGCTGGGGCGGTCGGGGGGCGGTCGGGGGGGGGGGGGGGGGGGGCGGCCGGGCAGCGCCTGGCGGGCGGCGGCCGGGTGGCGGACGGGGGGCGGCCGGGGGGCAGCCAGGCGGCGCCTGGCGGGCGGCGGCCGGGTGGCAGGCCGGGGCGCCGGCTTGCGGGGGCGGCGGCCGGGGGGAGCGGCCGGGGCGGCGGCGGGCGGGCGACGGCCGAGCGCTGGCTAAGCCGCGGGGGGGGGGGGGGGGGGGGGGATGGGGGATCGGAGGCCGAACGCCGCGGGGGGGTAGGGGGTAGGGCGAGGCGGCCTAGGTTGTTCACATCGTGCTTTTGTAGATGTATACTATACCACTAAATGGGTCGTATCGGGCCCTAAGCCCATTTATGTACATATAGTACTTTTAAACACTCAAACAATCGAAACAATAATCAATTAAACTATTAACTCATATGCATTAATCATCTAAGCAATTAACAACTCATCTAAACAAACATAATTACTGTAGTTAACAAACTTATCAATTCTAAGCAATTAAAAAAACACCTAGCTAGCAATTCAAATAAACATGGGCAATAATTAAACCTAAGCATATCAATTCATCTAAAGCTAAGAAATTATCCACCTGTCGGGCGGGTGGTGGCCGGGGCGCCGGCTGTCGGGGGCGGCCGGGGCGGCGGCTGGCGGCGGAGGGCGGGCGGCGGGTGGCGGCCGGGGCGCCGGCTGGCGGGCGGGGGGCGGCCGGGGCGGTCGGGGGGCGGCCGGGGCGGCGGCCGGGTGGCGGCCGGGGGGCCGCCGGGGGGGCGGCCGGGCGGCACCTGGCGGGCGGCGGCCGGGTGGCAGGCCGGGGCGCTGGCTTGCGGGGGCGGCCGGTGCGGCGGCCGGGGGGGCGGCCGGGGCGGCGGCGGGCGGCGGCGGCCGGGCGCGGGCGGGCAGCGGCCGGGCGCGGGCGGGCGGCGGCTGGTGGCGGCGGGCGGCTCGGGTCGGTGCGGGCGTGAATGCCCGCGCCGACCCGAGCCCCCGTGGGTATATAAGCCTTATTTACGACGGCCACAACATGGGCCGTCGTAAATAAGGCTTATTTACGACAGCCTCGGTGTGGCTGTCGTATATAACTGCTATATACGACAGCCTAGGGTTGGCTGTCGTATATAACTGCTATATACGACAGCCTAGGGCTGGCTGTCGTATATAACACTTATATACGACAGCCAACGTACTAAACGACGGCTGTGCTGTCATTTATAAACTTATATACGACATCTTCGGCTGACCGTCGTATGTAAGTTTATATACGACAGCTAGCCGTCGTATGTTATACTGGCTGTCGTATGTTGCCCTGTTTCCTGTAGTGGTGGTCCCCGATGGAGGGTAGCCCTTGCCGGCGGACTCATACCCCGAGTCTGTGGGGTAGTCCTCACCTGAAAAACACTCATAGCAGCAACCGTGAGCACGATGGCTCAGCAAGTCTTAACCGACTCACCTATACATAAAACTCTACATGCAGTTCATAACCAACATGGGATGGCACATTGCAGCAAAGGACACGCCTACAGGTTCATCCATAATTCATCTTTTAGCCACAAGTTAACAGTTCATGAATTTAAATTTAGTAAGCGATATTTGATGGCACACATGTAGCAATGCAACTTATACATATCAACGAATTGAATCACAATATTACATAAATTATCTACGTCACGATGCAGTGAACAAGAGGTACTCATAACCGTGAGGGATGGCGAATCAACTCGATATACACCTGCAGGGATACCCGAATAGCACTTCATGTACGCCCACCCATGGAGCTGCACAGCACGCTCACTCGATGTCGTACGGGATAAACTTTCACAAAACAGCCCAAACGTCGAACCGGTCGCACCCAAACGGACTGGAGGTTCCCTACACGGAGCATACCTCTATGCCCGTTAGCGGATTTCCACCTTGCTGCCCTCAACCTACACCTATAAATCGGTGCGTTATGCCTCGAGGCCCGAAGGTATAGGTTACATCAGTTTATTGGGGCCCATATATCCGATATGCCTTCAGTACGTTCAATACTTGTTCAGCAGGGCCGCACATGGATCGGTCCTCAATCGACACGGACAGGGCTGCGCCCACAAGACTTCCTCTTGCTGCGCCCTAGCCCCTGCCTAGTCTCATTTTCTTACTAAAGTGATCTCACATCACTCGAACCAATCCCGTGGGTCTCAAATCCTATACTCACGAGTAGATTCCAACTACTCGACTTGTACCGAAGTTCTATGAACATTAAGCACAGCCTGACTACTCGAGGACTTAGACACTACCCTCACTCTTGTAGGAATAATCTGGTTATGCACTTGGGGTTTTCATCCATCCTACACCTAATGCACAAGTATACCTCAAGCTAAGTATACATAAAGCAAAACTTTGTAAAACACGTTAATGCAAACCGGGGCTTGCCTTGTTGCTGCTGGTAAGAAGTTAGGGTCTCGTCCGGAAGGAGAAAATCCAGCACTTCTGGGGTTTCCTTGCTTTCAGCAACTACACGTAAGCAATGTACTATATGTAAATTTAAATGCAATGTGTCACATTGAACATGCAAAGAACATAAATCTAGCTATACATCCCCTTTTGCTCTGAAATATTTATGGTTGATTGGTAGGATCCTAACCAGAGAGTTCACCAAGTTTTATTTGAAACAAAGTTCATTTGAGCTCTGTACAAATAAAAGTCTATTTGGTCATTACTAGAGCTTCTAAGGATTTCCAGGGATTTTTATGGCACAAACCATTACTTTCTGGAAACTAGAGTTTGAGATGGTTCTAATGGTGTTGGTTTCATGTCATTTATCCTAGATGAAGTTATGCCCTAAACAAGATTCGAGAAAATCTGAAAAATGTTTCTGTACAATTTTCTATTTTCTCAGGGCAGTTCACTTAATCACAGCATTAGGGGGACTAAATGAATTTGGATGTATCTGAAACTTTTCCTGTGACTCAAGGATTTTAAATTGAACATCCTAGCCAAATTTCAGAATTTTCCATAAAAGGATTCTCCAGATACAATTCCCAACAGTTTAAACTTGAGGGAATTAATTCTGTAAACAGAATAAGTTTCATGAGCTGAAACTTGTTCTGCTGGATAGTAATCGAAGAAATGAATCCATTAAAATTTGGTTCACTCAATTTGGAGCTTCCTAGTCAGAGATATGGATTTATGAAGTTTGAGTGAAAGTCTGAAATTTGCTGTGTCTATTTTTGCTATTTTTCAGAGACATAGAGGATTGAAACAACATTTGGCCAAGCAATTGAATCCAAAGCCTCTGAAATTTTTACTGTAGTTCAAGGATTTTTGGAAGAATGTCCTGCCAAAATCTGAGAATTTTCCAATGCACAGAACTTCTGTAAAAATTCCTACAAGATTTTCGTTAATTGAATTAATGAGACAAATCTAGGGATTTTCGTACCAATTGGAATGCGCCCATAGATAGTACTCTCTGAGGGGAATCCAACAAAATTTGTTTGACAATTTTTGGACACTCCTACCAAAAGTTGTGGCTCTTCAAAGTTTAACCCGAATTGGAAAATCTGGATATGTTTAAACAACTACTGCTGGCCCCACATGGCAGACTCATCTTCCACCTCGCACCAACAGGGGCTGGGTGGCGGCGTGCGGCGGTCACCGCCGGTGAGGTCCGCGAAACCCGCCTTCCCGGCCTTCCCCATTTTGGACCACGGGCAACTCATCCCCGGGGTCAACCGAGGGCCTCGGTCACCGGAAACTCCTTGGCGACGGGCGGCGGTGGTGGCTAACCTTCGGCGGTGTCGCACTCCCTCCACAGTGGCTCATTTGCTTCGGTTTTTCTTCCTAGAGCACCGTGGTGGCATCCTAATCACTGGCATGAGCTCAAATCAGCTCAAAATAGTGGCTCATCGGTGACCTAGGGAGAAAATCGGTGCCGGCTAAAAATTCTCGAAGAACAGCGCTTACACTTGATGCTTTTCGATGATTTTTGATCCTAGAGGAGCGTGGGAGGGTGTACATCATGTCTATAGCTCGGCACAAGGAATGATGGCTTAATTACTACGAATTTCCAAAGTTTGTGTGGCTCGGTTCTAAGCATACCGAAGCAAGGAACGAGAAAATTCTCTACCGTGGATGCATGAGAAGAGGAGAGAGTGGCACGGTCATGTCTAGCACCTTAGGGCGGATGTTTTTTGTGTAGATCGTTGGCCACGAAGAGGCCTCTAGCGCTCGGACGCCGGGGAGCAGCGAGGTCGGTGCGTGTGTGAGGTGTTTCGGTTGTGTGAGGAGCACGCGAACAATGCGAGGGAAAGAACGAGTCACGGAAGAGGCACCGGTTGCTTCACTCGGCGTCCCTCTCTGGCGAGCAGGAGGTGGCGCTCGGCAACGTCGGTTGGCCGATGTTGCCGGGAGGTGGCGCGCGCTCCCGACTCCCTGGGGTTGGTTTGCACTCTGTGAGACTGGCCGGTGGGGTCCACCAACCCAACTCTTCCTCCTCTCTGTGCTTTAGGATTCCCACACGGCTTTCTTCCAAAAATTTCCAAAATTGGAAGGTAGACCAAAAGAAATGTGAGGAACACAATGGGGCACTCGAATTTATATTTCGGTGAAGTTGGAATTTGAAATTGAAGTTTGAATTTAAATTCAAATTGTCTCCCGTTTAAATTCCAACAAATAGGAAATCTTTTCCAAATGAGCTGAAATTTTGCCAGGCTACCCGTGGATATGTGAAGAACCAAATGGTAAATTTAGGTCTTCATGTTTGGACATTGTTACCCGTTTACTTTAGTATTTGGAGCTCACACCGTTGTATTCAAAAATTTAATTTCCCTCACATTTTCTCGGTGTGATTTTTCAGCTCCACTCGCTAGACTTTTGGGATTTCACAACCATCGACTATGGGTGCTGTTCTTCGAGTTTTTTCAATCGCTGCTGTTTTTAGCTCTAGGTCGATGGTGAGGTCCTAGCTCCGGCCGTTTCCATGGCAAAACGAGTTCATTTTCATGCTCAGCATGTCACCACGGAACTGTAGGAAGAAACCGTTCCAAAAATAAGGTCATGTATAGCTCAGGCGACATCACCGGAGTTGGAGCCGCCACTGTCACCGTCGCGGGATAGTTTCAGGTCATCTCCAACCCTAGCCGGCCCCCTCAGAATGATCCCCGTGCGAACTTATGCCCAGACGGCAAGTTTGATCGAGCTTCGAGCAGTAGAGCGACGGGCGGCGAGCCTCACCGGAGTGCGCCGCCACGGGGAGCGCGGGTGTCGCGAGGAAGACGAAGGGGGCCAGGTCCAACCGGTCAGCCTCTGTTTTCCAGCGGGGATCAGCATGCGGCTGTGATCCAGTGCGGCAGCTCGGGTGAAACCCCGTGGGCTGCGGTGTGGCCGCGAGCTCTGTGGGCCGATTTAAATAGTGGGGCCCACAACCAGAGTTTAAACATTTCCAACAATTTCATATTTTAGTTCAACTTCAAATGCCCATAACTTTTGGTAGGAGGCTCCAAATTTAGTGAACCAAATTTTGATGGATTCAGCTCTCCGAGTACTATCCAGCAAAACAAGTTTGAGTTCCTGAAACATATTATTTTCCAGAATTAATTCCCTAAATTTTAAACTGTGGGGAATTTTATCTGGAGAATTTCTTTACGGAAAATTCTAAAATTTGGCTATGATATTCATTTGAAAATCCTTGAGCCACAGGAAAACTTTCAGATCCATCTAATTTCATTTAGTCTCTCTAATGGTGTGATTAATTGAACTGCCCTGAGAAAATAGAAAAATGTACAGAAACATTTTCAGAATTTTCTCAAATCTTGATTAGGGTATAACATGCTCTAGGATTCTTTAAAATACATGAAACCAACTCCATTAGAACCATCTCAAATTCTAGTTTCAATAAAGTAATGGTTTGATCCATGAAAATCCCTGGAAATCGTTAGAAGCTCTAGTAATGACCATTTAGACTTTTATTTGTGCATAGCTCAAATGAGCTTGGTTTCAAATTTGGTTATGTCGCGGGTTAGGTTCTTACCAAGCCACAGTAAAAATTTAAGATCCAAATGGGATGTCTAGTTAGAGTTATAGTCTTTATACGCTAAATTCAACACATTTGCATTTAAATTTGACATATCGATTGAATTGATTACGTGTAGTCGCTGAACGCGAGGAGACCCCGGAGATACTGGACTTCATACCTCCGGAGGAGACACTAACCCCTGGCTTGCTTTTTGGGTACCCCTGCAGGTGTATAACGAGTCGATTCGCCGTCCCTCGCGGTTATGAGTACCGCTTGTTCAGTGTGTCATGACGTAGGTTAAAATATGGAACGTTGTGATTCAATACTGCTGATATGTATAATTTGTATTACTACATGTGTACCACCAAATATTGCTCACTAAATTTCAGATTCGTGAACCATTAACTTGTGGCTAAAAGAGGAATTAAGGATGAACTTGTAGGCGTGTCCCTTAGTTGCAAACTTTCATCCTATATTCTAGTATTACTTGCATGTAGAGTTTCATGTGTAGGAGAGTCGGTTAAGACTTGTTGAGCTATCATGCTCACGGTTGCTGCTATAAGTGTTTGCAGGTGAGGAGTACCCCACGGACTCATAGTACGAGTCTACAGGCGAGGGCTACCCTCCGTTGGGGACTACGGCTGTGTGGGAGCCATACACGCCGCATTGAGACTGAGTGGAGCTAGTGTGGGTTGTCCATAGGGACGGACAACCAACTTTTGCTAATTAGGTGTTGGCGTGAGTTGTATAAATACCTTCCGCTGTAGTAGACTCTGTACAGGAGTTGTAACTGAAGAGTGTATTACTTTTGTACAATTTCAGTAAGTTTCCATGTAATACTATGTTTCTTATCGTGTGTGCTGTTGGGTGTCGCATCGTGCGGCACCACTCTCTGTGTTCCTGGAATGTACGGATTTTGGTCCGTCACAGAACTCACATGCAAATTTTCAGCTCAAGATGAGTTTTAGGTCTTCTTGTCCTGGTTCTCCATGTTATGTATGTGAGAATAAAATAGGGAGTATTATGGGATTTGATGGGGACACAATTTCCATCCACTTTAGATGCAATTTTACAAGCTAAGTCTCTGCGTAGTGTATGGCTTCCTGTAAAAATTTCGGAGTGATTAGAGATTAGGATCTTCAGTTACTTCCGAATCATTTCAGCCCATCTCATAGTTCTATATTGAAACATAGCACACTAGAGCTGAAATTTCCTAAGTATAGGTTGATGTTTCACTTTATTTTCTAAACACAACAGAGGCAACATATTATTTCTCAGCACTCCCGCACAACCTCTGTTCTTAAGAAATTTAGGTCTTTAAATTCTTTAAATTACATTATAAGAACTTGTGCACATACATGTCGATAGGATTTACGATGGAGGCGATCAACGGAGGAGTTCGACGGAGTGAATCCATTAAAGTGGATCAGTTGATCAAGCCTCAAGGGAGAGACGACTCTAAATGAATTATATACTATTAGACCCTGCAAAACAGGCAAGCTCCAGTTTGCATTTAACTGCTATTAAGTTTTTACTTTGTATACACTATGTCGGTTAGGAATGAATTGTGCATTAAGTCTAGATGTTTGATACTCCTCTTGCATGACCAGAAAACCTATGGAGTATTTGGGATAGATGTCTGTCGGTACCCTCAATACCGGGTACCCCCGCGCACAGGGTGAAACCGCCTAAGGACCTCGCCCCCTCCGCAGGGGCAAGCTCCGAAGGCACCACGTGTCCGGCAGGGCCGGAGCTCTCCTCTCCTCAGAGGATAGCTCCGGGCCTGCCACGTAGCCCAGAAGGCCGGACCTCGCCCCCTCCGCAGGGGCGAGCTCCAAAGGAGCCACGTGTCCAGTAGGGCCGGAGCTTCCCTCCCCTTGGAGGATAGCTCCGGGCCTGCCACGTGGCCTAGAAGGCTGGACCTCGCCCCCTCCGCGGGGGTGAGCTCTGAAGGCTCCACGTGTCCGGCGGGGCCAGAGCTCCTCCTCTCCTCAGAGGAGAGCTCCGGGCCTGACACGTGGCCAGCAGAGCAGCACTGTCCGCCCAGTGCGGTAGGCAGCAGGAGTAAAGGTGCGCCATGCCTTTACCATACAAGGCATTCAAGACCCGCGCCTTCCCAAGACGCGGAGGCGCGGCACACGCCAGGCAGGCGCCACTGTGACCAGTCACAGTCAAGACAGACACACAGTGTCAGAAGCTGCAGTCCATTGAAGGCAGCGACAAGACACGGACAAGACATGCCCTACCGTCCCTGCCATCACCAACGGCTGCACGCTACACCTAGCCTGCAGCATGGGCAGGGTGGCAGGACGAGGACCTCGACGCCAGCGCCAAGACATAGAAGCTGGTAGGAAATCACCCTGGGGCCACCTGTCGGGTCCCCGGGGCCCACCTTGTAAGCCGCCCAAGCCTTGGGCTATGAAAGGCTCGGGTAGGCAACGCTAGCAGGGGTTCGAACTCTGTGAACTCGCACCCTAGACATCACTCACCCTCAAGCTCAGGACTCTGGTTCTGAGCAACAAGCAATACAGCGAGCACCTCTGCTCACCGTGGACGTAGGGTTTTACGCTCCGGCGGCCTGAACCACGTAAAACTCGCCGTGTCAAGCTTCTCCCTCACTCGTCCCTAATGCATAAGCTTTCCGCAAGCGACTAGCCCCTCCGAAAAAGAACCTCCGCGGGCTGCCCAGAGCAGGTCCGGGGGAAGTGTCGACCACACACTTCGACATTTGGCGCGCCAGGTAGGGGGCTTTTCCCTTGCGCGACGAGCTTACGCCGATGAAGATGACGAAGCTTCCTTCAGCGGCAAGCTCTCCTCACCCACATTCTCGACGAACGATGACCAGCGAGAACTACGTCTAGAAACACTGAGCACGGAGTGTGTCGGTGTGAGCTGGAAGCCAGCAGACGACTCCGGCAACACGAACTCCATGAACCTCATGGTCTACCGCGGCGCAGAGTGCCGCTCAAGCAAGCACGCTAGCCGCCGCAGAAGCGCTCCTGGACAATCCATCTGCTGGAGACGCCCTCCAGGTGGCCAACCAGCAGTGGATCTGTGACGTCAACGACCTCGACGCTGCTGCCGTCAATCCTCTGCTCCAGATCGCGCGGTACCATCAGACGCCCTGGCGCCATCGGTCCGTGCATGGGAGCCCGAGACAAGCGCTCCGACGCTACCCCAGTAAGTTCACCATGCTTACTTAGGTGTTTATTTAAATTACGTATTAATTTATATGATCACCTCCCCACGCTCTAGACAGTGTGCATCCATTATACACTCGGTTCCTCTTTCCTGCTCTCATGCATAGTCGATATTTGCCATCCTGCCGAATGTGGTAGTGCTTGGGGTACCTGCCAGAGGCCTGAGGGCCTTTGGGACCTCCCCCTGTAAGGGTACTGTAACGCCAGTTGGTTTCCTCCAGGAAAAGACCTACGCCAGACCGGGGAGTCAGGAGCTTTGCTTTGCCCGGTCCTGCACCCAAAGCATGCGCACTCTGCCCCCCCAGCGCTACGGTCTGAGTACTAGGGGGCCAGACGGTAACACCCTGACTAGGGCTGGGGGCCAAACCTCTGGGACCAAGTGCACTGGATTACCCAAGCCCCGTATTCCGACCAGGGACAGTAAGCCAAATGAGACTAAGCGACAGGAAAGGGAGGGCCTCTGAGCAGCGCCGGACCTCACCCCCTCAGCGGGGGTGAGCTCCGAAGCCGAACCGTGTGCCCTACATTGGGCTAAGGTCCGATGCCGGATGACACCCCTATCGCAGGGGCGATCTCCGAAGCCGGTCGCCACCCCACAGGGGTGAACACCGAAGCCGGACCGTGCGCCCTACACTGGGCTAAGGTCCGATGCCGGACGACACCCCTATCGCAGGGGCGATCTCCGAAGCCGGTCGCCACCCCACAGGGGTGAACACCGAAGCCGGACCTTGCGCCCTACACTGGGCTAAGGTCCGATGCCGGACGACACCCCTATCGCAGGGGCGATCTCCGAAGCCGGTCGCCACCCCACAGGGGTGAACACCGAAGCCGGACCGTGCGCCCTACAATGGGCTAAGGTCCGATGCCAGACGACACCCCTATCGCAGGGGCGATCTTCGAAGCCGGTCGCCACCCCACAGCGGTGAACACCGAAGCCGGACCGTGCGCCCTACACTAGGCTAAGGTCCGATGCCAGACGACACTCCTATCGCAGGGGCGATCTCCGAAGCCGGTCGCCACCCCTAGGGGTGAACACCGAAGTCGGACCTTGCGCCCTACGCTGGGCCGAGCTCCGATGCCAGGTCTCGACATCTTCTCAGAGGTGAGCCCTGATGCTGGACCTCACGCCCTCCGTGGGCCTGAGCTCCGATGACTTCCGGACCTCCGCCCCTACAGCTGGGCCGAGCTCCGATGCCAGCCCTTGCCCTCTTCTCAGAGGCGAGCCCTTATGCCGGACCTCACGCCCTCTGTGAGCCTGAGCTTCGATGACTTCCGGACCTCCGCCCCTATAGCTGGGCCGAGCTCCGAGGCCAGCCCTCGCCCTCCTTTCAGAGGCGAGCCCTGATGCCGGACCTCACGCCCTCCGTGGACCTGAGCTCCGATGACTTCCGGACCTCCGCCCCCACAGCTGGGACGAACTCCGAGGCCAGCCCTCGCCCTCCTTTCAGAGGCGAGCCCTGATGCCGGACCTCACGCCTTCCGTGGGCCTGAGCTCCGATGACTTCTGGACCTCCGCCCCCACAGCTGGGCCGAGCTTCGAGGCCAGCCCTCGCCCTCCTTTCAGAGGCGAGCCCTGATGCCGGACCTCACGCCCTCCGTGGGTCTGAGCTCCGATGACTTCCGGACCTCCGCCCCCACAGCTGGGCCGAGCTCCGAGGCCAGCCCTCGCCCTCCTTTCAGAGGTGAGCCCTGATGCCGGACCTCACGCCCTCCGTGGGCCTGAGCTCCAATGACTTCCGGACCTCCGCCCCCACAGCTGGGCCGAGCTCCGAGGCCAGCCCTCGCCCTCCTTTCAGAGGCGAGCCCTGATGCCGGACCTCACGCCCTCCGTGGGCCTGAGCTCCGATGACTTCCGGACCTCCGCCCCGACAGCTGGGCCGAGCTCCGATGCCAAGCCCTCGCCCTCCTTTCAGAGGCGAGCCCTGATGCCGGACCTCACGCCCTCCGTGGGCCTAAGCTCCGATGACCTCCGGACCTCCGACCCCATGGCAGGGCTGAGCTCCGATGCCAGGGTTCACCCTCTCCTCAGGAGCTGAACTCCGATGCCGTCGAGACCCTATCAACACAGGGAATACTCAAGACAAGGAAGTGCGCGGAAAGAAGAAGGCCCCACCCCAGGATCGTTACCTCCCCCGAGGTGGGCCCGGGGGCCACTGTCGGTACTGTGAGACCTATGTGTGCTGAATACATTGGCAATTAGCATAAAAGTTAGCATTAACATTCAAAGTTTTGAATATTGCCAAAACATTCTTCTGTGGCAAGGTCCGACAAGTTCTTTGTTAGGTCCGCCAAGTGTTGGCAAGGTCCGAAGCAAGGTCCGGAGAGCTCCTGCAAGGTCTGGAGAGCTTCTGTGAGGTCCGGAACTTGTTTTTAGGGAGCTCCCGTGAAGTTCAACTCGTAGAACTGCAGCGTCTTGTTTTTGCTTTTAACTCGCAATGTTTCGAACTTGCTTTATGGGAAGGTTTGCTTAGTGTTAATTTGCTAAGTTTTTGGTGTGTTTTGGTGGTTATGGCTGTTATCATTTGATACGGTTTGCAACATGCTTATGTGACGTGCTCATGTAAGGTGTTGTGGTTTTCGAACTAATGTGAGTCAAGTCGAGGACTTGTGCTCGGAAGAATTGGTTGTTTATTCATGTGCAGGTGTTACTTGAGTTCAAGACATGGCTGGTGACGGGATCCAACAACCAAGTTCGGGAGGAGCTGTGGTTGAGTTGATCGGGAGGTCGCGCAGCATGTTTGGATCAAGGGCAGTGCATATGAAGGTTACGTGTACGTCGTTGGAAGGTGTTTGCACATGTGCAAGGAGTGCATGGATGTGGCAACATTGTTCCAAGGCGTGATGAAGAGAAGTGGACGTAAAGAATTGGTCGGAAAGGTCCAACCGGCTGGATTGCGTACTCAGGCTAAGGCTGAGTCGGATATGGCTCAAATATGGAAGATTTGAGTTGGTTATGATAGGATTTCATGCTAGGCACGAAGTTGAGTTGTTTTAGGAATGTTTAGGACGTTCCTAAGGTGTTTGGAAGTCTCACGATTTCTTCTATCTGCGAATAGGAGAGTCCTGAGCAGTTATGGTAAGTTAGGATACGAGTCCAATTAGGAGTAGGAGTCCTAGATTGGATTGATTAGCCTGAGGGCTGGCTATAAAAGCAAGGGAGGACAGAGCTCTCGTGGGTAGAGAACTTTGGGCTGTTCCTCTTGTGTTTCTATTGAATAAAGTTCATAGTTTCGAGGAGCTTTTGTGCCTTGTTCGTCCGATTTGTTTTTCGTCAAGTCTTTCTCGCCAAGTTTCTGGACAGACCGATGTTGCTTCGGTGTTTCATTCATAACTCGAGTTTTACAGATCCGATTGACGTGATTCTTTTTGGGTTGTCTTCACAACTCAATTATCTATCATCTTTGAAATTTTCACGAGCTTCGGATCTGTAGTTTTTGAGATACACGAGTTTCTTTGCAGCGTTGCAGATCTGTTTTATATCAGGTAGAACAGATTGATCTTCGTTTAATGTTTTGATCGTATCTCAAGTTTTACTTCGTGTTTTCAAGTGATTCTTGTTGCATTAGATCCGTGACTTGATTCTCTACCTCTATACTTGATTTTTCACGGTTGAACACGTTTGAAAACACTAGCACACACGGTTTCTTTAACCGATTGATTTTTTGCTGAGGGGTTTTTGTTGTTTCCGCTGCGAAAAGTTTTAATCTACCATTCACCCCCCCTCTGGTAGCTTTTCACGTGCTCTTCGATCCTACAATTGGTATCAGAGCCAAGGTGCTCTAATCTTTGTGATTTGCATGTGTTTTGACTAACCATCATGGAGAAGTACTTCGCAAAACCTTGTGTGTTCAATGGCATTGATTTTCAGGTTTGGAAGGCGCGGATGGAGGCCTACATACAGGCGCAAGGCTTCGCCATATGGGAAAAGGTCTACCGGAACTTCGATGTACCACCCAACGATCAAGTTACGGCTGCGAACATGAGAGATGTTGACAACAACAACAAGGCTCGCAACTTGATCATCCAAGGATTGACTCAAAGCAACTTCGACCGTGTTGCACACCTCCGATCTGCATATGATGTTTGGAAAGCTCTTTGTGACTACCATGAAGGATCCAATACAATCAAGGAGGTAAGGCAATATATGTTCAAGAAAGAATACATGCGTTTTGAGATGCAACCCGGTGAGTCACTTGACGACCTTATTGCTCGCTTTAATAAAATTCTCAGCAACTTGCGTAGTGTCAATGTTAGCTTTTCAGATGCTGAAAATGCTAGACAATTGTTAGGAGCATTAGATATGTCAATTTGGGAGATGAAAGTTTCATCTATTCGTGAATCTACTGTCATGAGTTCTCTTACTTTAGACGTGCTTTATTCTAAATTGAAAAATCATGAAATTGACATCATCTCACGTAAAAACCTAAACAAGTCTATTGCATTTGTTTCGCAACGTGACATGTCTTATTCTAGTCAATCATCATCTAGTGGTGCACTCTCTTTGCTGTCCTCTCTAACCCTTGAACAGATTGAAGAGTTTCCAGAGGAGGAGCTTGCACTCATCTCTACTCGGTTCTCAAAAGCATTGCAAAATGTGAGAACTAGAAGGAGAGGAAGCTCCGGACCTCAATGATGTTTTGAATGTGGTAAGACGGGACATTTTCGTACGGAGTGCCCTAACCTTTCAGGTCCGACTTCACATGAAGAAAAGCAAACAAGGCCGAAGAAATCGTTTGCAAAGAATAAGAAGAAGAAAGATTTATCAATGCGCAACATAGTGCATAGTATGATCTCTGCACTTCAAGATTTCGGCTCAAGTGATGTGGACACCGGTAGTGATGAAGATGAAGAAGATATGGCAAATATGTGCTGCATGGCGAGCAAGTCAAGTTCAAGCTCCGAGAAGGCAGAACACAACAGCGACGATGAAGAGGTATGTCCCACTTGCGAAGAAATGTGTGATGCTATTTCTCGTGCCACTGTTATATTAAAGAAAAAGGATAAAAAACTTAGGAACAATGCTGTTAAAATTGAATCACTAGAATCTGAAATTAATCATTTAAAAACTTTGATTCCTAGTGATGATTCTTGTTCCTCATGTGATTTGATTTATGAACAATTATCCTCTTTAAGAAGTGCACACGCATCTACACTTGATAAACTTGAACTTGAAATTGAAAAGAACAAAGAGCTTGCTGCACTTAATGATAAAAATTTGAAAGATGCTTGTTGTTCTACAATTGATTTGCATTGTTCTTCATGTGATGATCTGAATAAGAAACTAAATGATGCTATGAATGAGATTTCTATTTTGAACAATGCTTTACGTGTGCATGAAGTTAAATATTGTTTGAATTGCAAACTAAAAGGAAAAACTTCCTGTGAAAAC
Organism: Neostapfia colusana; assembly: GCA_030760725.1. Lineage (NCBI taxonomy): Eukaryota > Viridiplantae > Streptophyta > Magnoliopsida > Poales > Poaceae > Neostapfia > Neostapfia colusana. The sequence goes on along the minus strand of JASWHV010000005.1, from coordinate 27,367,513 downwards.
TGCTTTTATCTGTCCAATAAACTTGATGACATGCATAGGACACTAGATCGGTTTTCTAATGCAAATAAGAACCTAAACTTGCTGCTGAATTCTTCCAAGTCTTGTAATGATAAAACTGGTTTAGGTTTTAATTCTCATGCTCATGCTAAGGCACACCCACCTAAAGTTATAAAGTCATTAGGAAGCGGTTTGATTCAAACAGATCCTGGACAAAAAGAGGTGACTTTCAAATCTGCAGGAGTACTGTCCCATTCGGGTTCTAATAAACGTGTTGCTTGCTCATCTAGACATGATAATAAGGTTATTTTTCATTGTACCTACTGTGGTAGAGATGGTCATGTCATGGATTTTTGTTATAGACAAGCTAAACACGATAAGAAACAAAGAATACTTGCTAGATCACATAACAACCAAGCAAAATCTGCTAGACCGAATGTTCGGAGCTTGCAATCTGCTGTAATGAGTCAAAAACTTGCTCCCGGACCTACTGTTTTTTGTGCTACACATAACACATCTTCTAAGTCAGTAGTTGGGAACAAAAATTTTTGATGTTTGGCTCATAAACCTTCTGTACCTTCTCAGCTTTCGCGTGTTATTCCTGCTGGACGTCGTGTGACTCAGTACTGGATTCCTAAAAGTCTTTTAACTAACCCCAGTATTGAGTCATCGACGTATTGTGCTGTTGTGTAGGTTTCACGTTTGAGGAAGGAGAACATTTGGATTGTGGATTCAGGTTGCTCACGACACATGACCGGTAACAAAGAACGTTTCTCCTCTCTCTCTTTTGTGTCACGTGTAGAAAATGTTACTTTCGCCGATAACTCTTCTACTCCCATAATTGCTAAAGGTTTGGTTAGAGTAAACAATCTCTACACTTTGAAAGATGTGGCACTTGTTAAAAATTTGAAATGCAACTTGCTTTCGGTTTCACAATTGCTAGATGAAAATCTAGAGGTTAGCTTTGCTAAAAATTGCTGCAAGGTTGTAGATTCAAAAGGTGAGCTTTTGTTTAACATGTCTAGGTTTGGAAGAGTTTTTAAAGCTGATTTTGATTTATCAACTTCTAAGCATCGGTGTCTAGTTGCTAATGATACAAAGGATCTATATTTTTGGCATCGTAGACTTGGTCACATAGTCTTTGATCATCTCACTCGTGTTAGTGCTCTCGATCGCATACGTGGGCTGCCGAAGCTTAAAAAGGACAATGATATTGTGTGCTCTTCTTGTAGACATGCTAAGTTTGTTGCAGGTTCACATGCTCCTCTCACAATGACCATGACAGCTGAACCGGGACAACTTTTACATCTTGACACAGTAGGTTCGGCACGTGTTCAATCCTTCGGAGGTAAATGGTATGTGCTTGTGATTGTTGATGATTATTCCAGATATTCTTGGGTTTATTTTATGGCATCTAAGAATGAAGCTTTTAGTCATTTTAGAACTTTATTTCTTAGATTATCTATTGATCACCCAGGATCATTAAAAGCAATTAGAAGTGATAACGGAACTGAATTTAAAAACCAATCCTTTGATCACTTTTGTGCTGATAATGGAATAGATCATCAATACTCTTCACCCTATGTACCACAACAAAATGGTGTCGTAGAAAGAAAGAACAGGACCTTAGTTGAGATGGCTAGGACTATGCTTGATGAATATCAAACTCCTAGGAAATTTTGGGCTGATGCAATTGCAACCGCTTGTTATGTCTCAAATCGTGTTTTCTTGCGTGCTAAGCTTGGAAAAACCCCATATGAGCTCCGGTTTGGACATAGGCCTAGTGTTACACACTTTAGGGTTTTTGGTTGCAAATGCTTTGTTAAGAAACATGGTAATCTTGATAAATTTGAAGCTAGATCTGTTGATGGCATGTTTCTTGGTTATCCATCTCATACTAGAGGCTACCGTGTGCTTTTACTTGACACTAACAAAATTGTGGAGACTTGCGAGGTTTCTTTTGATGAAGCTAGCCCAAGTACTAGCTCCGATATTGCAGGTCCGGATCCATATCCGCAGGGGGAGAGTATTTTTATTGAAGAAGATGAAGAAGTGGTGCTGCTGCCCGAAAACTCGGAAGTAAATAACGATCAAGCTGCTGATTTTGCACCACAACCAGCACCAACAGTCACTACTGCTGGTTCGGACCTTCCTCAGTCAACAAGCTCTCCTAATCAAAGGTCCGAACATGAAGAAGAAGGTGCTTGTGAAGTGTCTACTCCCCTCCGAGTACTCAAAAGTCATCCTCCACAACAAATCATTGGAAGCTTGCATGAACGAGTCACTCGGTCCAGGTTTTGCGATCAAACTCTCATGCTCATTCTGCTTTTGTTGCTTCTTTTGAACCCAAGGATATATCACACGCACTCACTAATGAATCTTGGATTAATGTCATGCAAGAAGAGTTAGAAAATTTAGAAAGAAATAATGTTTGGAAACTTGTACCTCCACCTCAAGGTCACACATTAATTGGAACTAAATGGGTATTTAATAATAAGCAAAGTGAGGATGGGGTTGTGGTTAGGAATAAACCTAGGTTGGTTGCTCAAGGTTTCACTCAAATTGAAGGTCTAGATTTTGATGAAACATTTGCTCCTGTTGCTAGATTAGAAGCTATAAGAATTTTATTAGCATTTGCTGCATCTAAAGGTTTCAAGTTATATCAAATAGATGTTAAAAGTGCTTTTCTTAATGGCTACATAGAGGAGGAGGTTTATGTTAAGCAGCCACCGGGTTTTGAAAATCCAAATTTTCCTAATCATGTTTACAAACTGTCCAAAGCCTTGTACGGTCTAAAACAAGCCCCTAGAGCATGGTATGATAGGTTAAAAACATTCTTACTTGAAAAGGGGTTTACCATGGGCAAGGTTGATAAAACTCTTTTTGTACTTAAGCATGGCAATGACTCATTATTCGTTCAAGTGTATGTGGATGATATTATCTTTGGTTTTGCTTCTCATGATCTTGTGTCCAAGTTTTCAGCTATGATGAGTTCAGAATTTGAGATGAGTATGATGGGAGAACTCACATACTTTTTGGGGCTGCAAATCAAGCAAACAAAAGAAGGAACTTTTATGCATCAAACTAAGTATACAAAGGACCTTCTTAAGCGATTCAACATGGACAAATGCAAGCCTCTTCGGACACCAATGGGAACAGCAACAACACTTGAACTTGACGAAGATGGTGACCCGGTCGATAAAAAAGAATACAGAAGTATGATTGGATCACTTTTGTTTCTCACGGCGTCAAGACCGGACATACAATTCAGCGTATGTCTTTGTGCATGTTTTCAAGCTTCTCCATGTGCTTCACATCGCCAAGCCATCAAAAGGATTCTCAGGTACCTACATGGAACTCAAGAATTTGGCATTTTTCTTCCTTCTATCTCAACCGTTTCTTTGAAAGTTTTTTCGGATGCTGATTTTGGGGGTTGTAGGATTGATCTGAAAAGTACTTTGGGTGCTTGTCATTTTCTTGGTAATTCACTTGTTGCTTGGTCCTCTAGAAAACAAAGTTCAGTTGCACAATCCACGGCCGAATCTGAATATGTAGCTGCGGCTAGCGCTTGCTCACAAATTCTTTGGATTGTTCAAACACTTAAGGACTATGGGGTTGATTTAGATAGTGTTCCACTGTTTTGTGATAACACTAGTGCAATTTGTATTGCTAAAAATCCCGTGAAACACTCTAGAACTAAGCTCATTGACATTAGGTATCACTTTCTTCGTGATAATGTTGAAAAAGGAAACATTGTGCTTTACCATGTCGATACCGAACAACAATTGGCTGATATTTTTACAAAACCTTTGGATTTCACTCGTTTTTGTTTCATTCGTAGTGAAATAGGGGTAATGCATCCTCATGGCTTAAATTGAGGGGGAGTTTTTGAAACTTTGAAAGTCTATGTGTTAATCTGAAACTAAAATAATATGAGCATAGTATTTCATACATATATGACTTTGTGATTCCTTTTACAGGCTGAAAGTTCTTACTACATTACTCATTTTATACATTTTGTAGTTTTTGCCATGACTAGTAATTGGAATAATTACTTACACTAAATCTGGTCATGATCGAACTTTCTTGCTGTTTTGAACTTGTTGCATGCTCACAAGTGCTTTTAATCATAAAAAATTAATCAAGTGATCAGCTCACATGTTGAGTTTTCAAATAAAAAATTGAGAAAAGATCAAGAGAATATGCATGCATCGCACTTCTTCTTTTGAGATTGCTTATCATTGCACTAAGATATGAACTTGGAAGGAATTGTGTATGACTAAAACCATGTCCTTAAGCTTCTGATTGTCAAATGACATAGGCTTGGCTTGGTTGGTTAGAATAAGGCTGATGCGGCATATAATCTCTTGCAAGTATCATTTGATCAACTTTGTGCCTTAAATGATTATGAATAATAAAAATGCAGCAACAAGTGTCATGTTTTCAGGTTTTGAAATAGTTGAGTAAGGGAGATCATGACTTGCTTAAACTGAAAAATACATTTGATCTCTAGCATGGCTTACACTACTTTATGTATCTCATTGATGTGATAGTGTAAGTAACCTGATAGTATGACTTGGATGAGCTTTGTTTTGTATGTATATGTTATAATATGCTCATAACATTTAAAAATTTCTCCTTTGAACCTTGCTGAATACATTGTCAAAGGGGGAGAAATATGTATAAGGAGAAATTTTTTTACACTTTGCATATGTTATACACTTTCTTCCTTCTCTGATTTTAAAAAATGGGGAGAAATTAATAAAGGGGGAGAAATGTGTTTTCAAAGCTTTTCAAAACTTTTCATAAGCCAATGTTCGGATTTTAATTGGTGTTGCCAATGCATTCATCAATGGGGAGATTGTGAGACCTATGTGTGCTGAATACATTGGCAATTAGGATAAAAGTTAGCATTAACATTGAAAGTTTTGAATATTGCCAAAACATTATTCTGTGGCAAGGTTCGACAAGTTCTTTGTTAGGTCCGCCAAGTGTTGGCAAGGTCCGACGCAAGGTCCGGAGAGCTCCTGCAAGGTCCGGAGAGCTTCTGTGAGGTCCGGAGCTTGTTTTTAGGGAGCTCCCGTGAAGTTCAACTCGTAGAACTGCAGCGTCTTATTTTTGCTTTTAACTCGCAATGTTTCAAACTTGCTTTATGGGAAGGTTTGCTTAGTATTAATTTGCTATGTTTTGGTGTGTTTTGGTGGTTATGGCTGTTATCATTTGATATGGTTTGCAACATGCTTATGTGACGTGCTCATGTAAGGTGTTGTGGTTTTCGAACTAACGTGAGTCAAGTCAAGGACTTGTGCTCGGAAGAATTGGTTGTTTATTCATGTGCAGGTGTTGCTTGAGTTCAAGACATGGCTGGTGACGGGATCCAACAACCAAGTTCGGGAGGAGCTGTGGTTGAGTTGATCGGGAGGTCGCGCAGCATGTTTGGATCAAGGGCAGTGCATATGAAAGTTGCGTGTACATCGTTGGAAGGTGTTTGCACGTGTGCAAGGAGTGCATGGACGTGGCAACATTGTTCCAAGGCGTGATGAAGAGAAGTGGACGTAAAGAATTGGTCGGAAAGGTCCAACTGGCTGGATTGCGTACTCAGGCTGAGGCTGAGTCGGATATGGCTCAAATATGGAAGATTTGAGTTGGTTATGATAGGATTTTGTGCTAGGCACGAAATTGAGTTGTTTTAGGAATGTTTAGGACGTTCCTAATGTGTTTGGAAGTCTCACGATTGCTTCTATCTGCGAATAGGAGAGTCCTGAGCAGTTATGGTAAGTTAGGATACGAGTCCAATTAGGAGTAGGAGTCCTAGATTGGATTGATTAGACTGAGGGCTGGCTATAAAAGCAAGGGAGGCCAGAGCTCTAGTGGGTAGAGAACTTTGGGCTGTTCCTCTTGTGTTTCTATTGAATAAAGTTCATAGTTTCGAGGAGCTTTTGTGCCTTGTTCGTCCGATTTGTTTTTCGTCAAGTCTTTCTCGCCGAGTTTCTGGACAGACCGACGTTGCTTCGGTGTTTTGTTCATAACTCGAGTTTTACAGATCCGATTGACGTGATTTATTTTGGGTTGTCTTCACAACTCAATTATCTATCATCTGTGAAATTTTCACGAGCTTTGGATCTGTAGTTTTTTAGATACACGAGTTTCTTTGCAGCGTTGCAGATCTGTTTTATATCGGGTAGAACAGATTGATCTTCGTTTAATGTTTTGATCGTATCTCAAGTTTTACTTTGTGTTTTCAAGTGATTCTTGTTGCATTAGATCCGTGACTTGATTCTCTACCTCTCTACTTGATTTGTCACGGTTGAACACGTCTGAAAACACTTGCACACATGGTTTCTTTAACCGATTGATTTTTTGCTGAGGGGTTTTTGTTGTTTCCGCTGTGAAAAGTTTTAATCTACCATTCACCCCCCCTCTGGTAGCTTTTCACCGGCTCTTCGATCCTACAGGTACCCTCAATACCGGGTACCCCCACGCACAGGGTGAAACCACCTAAGGATCTCGCCCCCTCCGCAGGGGCAAGCTCCGAAGGCACCACGTGTCCGGCAGGGCCGGAGCTCTCCTCTCCTCAGAGGATAGCTCCGGGCCTGCCACATAGCCCAGATGGCCGGACCTCGCCCCCTCCGCCGGGGCGAGCTCCGAAGGAGCCACGTGTCCAGTAGGGCCAGAGCTTCCCTCCCCTCGGAGGATAGCTCCGGGCCTGCCACGTGGCCTAGAAGGCCGGACCTCGCCCCCTCCGCGGGGGTGAGCTCCAAAGGCTCCACGTGTCCGGCGAGGCCAGAGCTCCTCCCCTCCTCAGAGGAGAGCTCCGGGCCTGACACGTGGCCAGCAGATCAGCGCTGTCCGCCCAGTGCGGTAGGCAGCAGGAGTAAAGGCGTGCCATGCCTTTACCATACAAGGCATTCAAGACCCGCGCCTTCCCAAGACGCGGAGGCGCGGCACACGCCAGGCAAGCGCCACTGTGACCAGTCACAGTCAAGACAGGCACACAGTGTCAGAAGCTGCAGTCCATTGAAGGCAGCAACAAGACACGGACAAGACATGCCCTACCGTCCCTGCCATCACCAACGGCTGCACGCTACACCTAGCCTGCAGCATGGGCGGGGTGGCAGGACGAGGACCTCGACGCCAGCGCCAAGACATAGAAGCTGGTAGAAAATCACCCCGGGGCCACCTGTCAGGTCCCCGGGGCCCACCTTGTAAGCCGCCCAAGCCTTGGGCTATAAAAGGCTCGGGTAGGCAACGTTAGCAGGGGTTCGAACTCTGTGAACTCGCACCCTAGACATCACTCACCCTAAATCTCAGGACTCCGGTTCTGAGCAACAAGCAATACAGCGAGCACCTCTGCTCACCGTGGACGTAGGGTTTTACGCTCCGGCATCCTGAACCACGTAAAACTCGCCGTGTCAAGCTTCTCCCTCACTCGTCCCTAACGCTTAAGCTCTCCGCAAGCGACTAGCCCCTCCGAAAAAGAACCTCCGCGGGCTGCCCAGAGCAGGTCCGGGGGAAGTGTCGACCACACACTTCGACAATGTCCTTCCACCGGTAGGAACTGCCATGCTTAAGTAGGACTCGGTAGAAGTCGAGTGGTTGGACGCTACTCGCGAGTATAGAAAATTGGGAGCACAGGGGATTGATTCAATAAGTTGTTAGCAAGTCGAAATGAGACCGGGCAGGGTGTAGGAGCAACAGGACATGGGGGCCTGGGTACGTTAGACCTTCCCATGTCGATTGAGAACCGATCCGTGTGCGGCCCCGCTGAACAAGTTTGAATGTACCGAAGGCATATCGGATATATGGGGTCCGATAAACTGATGTAACCTATACCTCCGGGCGTCGAGGTATAACGCACCAATTTATAGGTGTAGGTTGAGGGCAGCAAGGTGGAAATCTGATAACGGGCATAGAGAGATGCTCCGTGTAGGGAACCTCCTACCGTTTGGGTGCGATCGGTTCGACATTTGGGCTGTTTGGTGAAAGGTTGTCCCGTACGACATCAGTGGAGCGTGCCGTGCAGCTCCGAGTATGGGCGTACATGACGTGCTATTCGGGTATTCCTGCAGGTGTATATCGAGTCGATTCGCCGTCCCTCGCGGTTATGAGTACCGCTTGTTCACTGTATCATGACGTAGAGGTAACTTGCACTGAGATAAGAATTAATCACCATTGGCTTGAAGTTGATACTAGTAATGGAATGTTATATTTTATGAATAGTAGTTAGTGCAAATTTGATTCATTTCCACCATGAGCAAGTTACATCGGGAGAACACGTTTCTTGTTTGATTGTGGACTCCAGATGTGAGGTGCCCAAGGTTATGCTTAATTTGATGCTAATAATACCTGAAAGTAAGGATCCATATTTAGTCGAGTTCATATGCAATTTACTATCCTATTGTTATGTCTTCACCATCATTAGAGTTTCATGATTAGGTTTGACGGTTAAATCTTGCTGAGCGTTATGCTCACGGATACTGTACGAGTTGTTTTGCAGGTAATAACACTACACTGATGAGTACGGTTGTCCGATGAGACTCGTAACTCTCCGAGTGGTAAGCTCATGGATACCCCTGCCGCTGCTATTGTCATCGTGTTGCTAGTGAGAAGGGTCCGCGGGCTGGACGTCATCTCTGTTGCTTAGCATAGATGTGAGACGTAAGTTGTATTAGTCTTCCGCTGTAGATTATTTTGAGAAGTATTTGTAAAATTAACACTTTGTAGACTTCCGCTTGATTTATGTTATATGATGCTTTATTATGTGTGTTGTTGGGTGTCGCATCGCACGACACCACCCAATGTGATTCCTGGGCGAGTGGCACGGCCCCGTGATCGGGTCGGGTCACCACAGCGTTGTATCAGAGCCGTGTTGCGAATAGCGCTCTGATTGAGGATAATATTACGATAAAAACATAGGATACGGTGAGAAAATGGTACTAGGCCCACATAAGGACTACTATATTAGCATATTATGAAGGTGGTAATCTAACATATTTGTCTATGTCAGAAAATCATGCATCTCGGGACTTTTCAAGTCTTGGGAGTGCATGTAAGCGCTCTCCGCCAGTGCGCACAAGCTTAATGGTGGAGCCTCACGGGTGGCAGGTAACCCGGCTGTGGGGACCCAACACCGCCCGTTCAGTCACGGGGACGTGGCACCTTGCCCGGGAGTCGCATCGGGTGGTGCCGTGTTATGCGGCACCCAACAGCACACATATAAGGAAAACTGTATTACATAAATCAAAAGCGGAAGCTTACAAATGTTCTTTGAAAATAAATTACATGAAATAGCTACAGAGGAAGTCTATAAACAGCTCACGTCGAATAACTAATGAGCACCCGAGAAGAGGTCCAGCCCGTGGACTCCTCTCGCTAGCAACACGAAGACATGGCAGCGGCTAGGTTCTCTATGTGTAACATGACTCAGAAGTCTCCGAGTCTCACCGGACAACCTTCTTTATATGCGTCGATATTAACCTGCAAAACCACTCATATAGCAAGAGTGAGCACAAAGGCTCAGCAAGACTTAACCGTCTCTCCTAAAGCATGCAACTGTACATGAAAGTAACTTAAGACCTAAACATATAATTTGCAAAAAGACTCGCCTACAAGTTCATCCTTAACTTTCAGATTTTAGCCATCACAGTAGTGACCTTGTTCCCAGCAACATTGGAACTCCACAATCAAACAAGAAACGCTTCATTCCAATGTTACTTGTCCCAAGGTGGAAATTAACTTTAGTTTGCTCTATCTCTACTTCAAATAGGGTTTTCATGCAATTTACAATAATCATAGCAGCAATTAAAACTTTGCAAACTGTTCCCACACAACTTGCTTACTACGTCACAACACAGTGAGCAAGCGGTACTCAATAACCGCGAGGGATGGTGATTCGAATCAAACACTACCCGGATAACTCGACACATACACTCGCCTCTGAATACCCAAATCTGGCGTCCTTCACTACGTCGTATGTGGCAACCTTTCGCAGGACACTCAACTGTAGAACCGGTCGCGCCGTCTTGGGCTCATAGGTCTAACGAGACGATGTTGTATGCCTCTACGATCCAGTGACCCTGGTACATTGGTTTCCTGGTTCCCATATAGCAGTAAGCATCCGGTACAACACAGGCAGAGCTACTCGACCAAGACCTCGTCTTGTCGCTGCCTACCCTCCTGCCTGGTCTCATCTTTAGAAACGTAAACTTTAGTTTGCCTCTTTTCCAACCACACTTAGGTAATCCTGAACTATCGCTCGCAGGTAGATTCCAACTACTCATCTTCTACCGGATGTCCTAGCCTATTTAGCACGGCCTTATTCTACAGCGATGACACCTTTCTATCCTTGACTCCAGGGTTCATTTTGGTTATGCAAGTGGTGTATAAACATAATTGACCTAATGCACATCCAAAACTCTAACCATAGTAGTGAACAAAGTAAAAACTTTATAAAATAGCATAAATGCAAACAGAGCTTGCCTTGGTTTTGCAGGTGAATAAAGTCAGATAATTATGAAGTTAGTTTCTGATGACTTGAAGCTTAATAACTGCCCTTCTTGCTCCTTGATCCAAACTTCACTTCTCCACTTTTCCACGTTTAACCACTACACGTTATGAATATGCATATATGTTTAATTGTAAAACTTTTGCTAACAAGTTCTGAATACAAGTTTAAAACTGGAACTCTGTTTAATGATTTAAAATGACACTGGTGCTAGTGGTTTAGGTTTGGGTTTAAGCACTATGATCAAATGATAAGTATTTCTCATCACTTGTGTGTGTTGATCCTCTAAGAGGTTAAATAGAACAGTAGTGATCCAGGACTCCAATGGAGCTGAAACTTTTCATGTGAGTTCCTTGTCACAAGAAAACCATCTGGACCAAAATTTAGAATATTTCAATGAGTAGATCACTCAGAACAAATCCCTAAGCATTTAGGCAAAAAGAATTAATTCTGAATAAATTTGCACTTTCATGCGAATTCAAGTGAACCACTAATTCAAACATAGCTCAGGGAGCATGCATGAATTTTCCTAGGAATTTTGGAGCTAATAACTTCCCAGAACTGAATTTCCAAGTTTTGGAAAGTCTCTGAAATTGTTTCTGTATTCATTTGAACACAGAAACTTGAAATAAGAATTATTCTAACTAAGTCAACTCCAAATGATCTGAAACTTTTACAAGAGTTCAGTAGTATCCTAAAGAATATTCTGGCAAAATTTGAGGATTTTTGGATGATCCTAACTCCCTCAAAAATTCTTTTACTGAAAAGGTTTAAAGAATTTTCCAGAATTAAATATTGATTTTCATAACAATTGGGTTGCATATTTGGATAGAGTTTTTTCATCTGAATCCAACCCAATTTGAATCACTAAATTTGGATCTTCCTAACAAAAGTTATGAGGTTCTAAACTTTGGGAAACTTCTGGAATTCAAATTAACCGGACAAAGTTTAAATCCTGTGTGTGGGTCCAGGGGGACCACGTGTCACTTGCTGGATCAAGCCACACGGGGCCGCTGAATTCTTCCCGCGCCATTGTAAAGGATCCCAGAGACGCAGCAGATCAGCACTTTTAAATTTCTGTCGCTGACACGCGGGACCCGCCCGGTCTTCTTCCTCCTCGGGCTGTCTCCGCTCCCGCGCTGCCCCCTCGCCGGAACTCCACCGGAGTTCGCCGGACCCGGCTTCCTGGCCGATTCTCAGCCCAATACTCGCCGCCTGGAGGTTTCCAGCTACGAGGAAGCTATTGGTGAGGTGCTCTCGGGCTGCCGGTGGCCGGAAGTAGGCCGGCGACGTGTGGCGGCATTTGGTGAAGCTCGGCGCCGTCGCCCGGCCCTTATAGACCGCCAAAAGCTCGACCGAACCACTCAAAAGCTCCAGTGAAGGATGGGCTAGCTCCGAATGGCCTCAACATGGCTCGGAAACGGCAGCAATTCGGTTGTCACCGTGCGCCCGTGGAGTACCACCATAGACGTGCTCGGCAAAACTAGAAATTGTATTGTCTACGTGTGTTTCCGAACTAGGGATGTGAAGGGAAAATGATCGCCGGCTAATCCAGCATCTGTGTGCAAGAATTGGTGATCTCAGAACGAAGAACGAGTGAGAATTTTTTATTTTCATACCGGAACATCGGTTGGTGGCCGCCGGCATAACTTTCTCAAATTCTCACTCTGTAGTCCATGACTTGACCTGCGGTTTGGGTGGAAGCAGCGTGGACTAGCAGCGCCCTCATGGCCATCCTCGCTTGGGCATGAAAGTCCATGGAGTGGGCTGTCCACGTGAACAGCGAGCCGCTGTGAAGTTAGGTCGCCGCGGAAACGAGCTATTCTAGGGTTAGGGAGGCCGGAACTTGGCTGTTTTTGCGCCGAGGATGTATGAGGAGCTCCCTCAGGACCATTTTGCAGCTCAGCGGGGTGGTTGCGCAAGAGTTGGGTGATTCCCATCGATCACCGAGGAGGCTGCGGCGTTTTGGCTTGGTTCTGTGCGAGAGGGTAGCAGGGCCTCGGGGTGGCGGTTTGTGAACGAAAAGAGCACTTCGTGAATGGATGAGGATGCGAGCTGGTTGCCACCATGACAAAATCAACGAGGAGGTGGCGGTTCTCAGCCCACGGTGGCGCTCGTGAGGCAGCCACAGTGTGTTCGAGTCTGAACAGAGAATGACTTCGAGTGCAAGTCTTCAGTAGCTCACTGACCAGTGGGTCCACCCCTCTTTTCCCTCTTCTTATCCCCCCAAACTTCTCACAAATATCTCCCAAATTTGGCAGGTAATAAAATTCCAACATGTAGAGCTCAAATTTGTGAACTCATTTGGACATAGGGCAAAGTTTACTCCAAGTTCAAATTTGAATTTGAATTCAATTACCCTTTATGTCCTATTGCAAAACTTAGCCACCACACTTCCAAATGTTGTAAATATTTGTATTCCCACAAATGTGGGTCTGAGGATTTCAAATATGGATTCAACTTTTAAATTTGGTTGCTGCAAATATAAACTTTGAACCCACAGTTTCAAAGCCTCTTTTGTGATGACCCATTTGAATTTGGGTGAAAAACTTTCACTTGCTCCTAGCCCATGCTTGATCACTCTTGGTCCTAATCTGAACCTCACAAGTTCAGTTTGAATATGCCCCTCAAATTTAAATTCGAAGTTGATCTCAATAATGCTTTGAACAAATGGTATATGAGCTCAAAATTTCTCCAAATTTGGAACTTAAGCTCCTTAATACCTGAGGACTGCAATGGTCATCTCACATAGAGGCCTTTGGAGAATCTGATCATGAATACTTTGCAAAGATTCAAAATTGGGTTTAAATTTACCTCCCCTCTACTCATAGAGGATGTGCACATGAGTTAGATTTTTGGGAGTGAAATTCTTTCCCTGGGTTAACATGTGTTCAGTATGAGCTAAAGAAAATTTTAGCTTTCCCCACATGTCCATGTTTGAGTTTATCATTTCATGTGACATAACTCAAGTCATTCCCTTGCCTTAACATGTTTCAATTCCGCATGAATTCAAACATGATCATAATCCACTCCTTTTTAGCTCACCCTCAAATCAGAAGTTTGCCACCATAATCTCCTCAATTTCAAATGTATGAGATTCCATGTGTATCCAAAAGTTTGGTGGCGATTTGAGTTGATCCTTTGAGTCTAAAGATCTTCTTTTAATTCTTTCACACGGGATTCCACGTGCCCCATGCTACTCGGGTCAGAGCGTAAGCTAGTGATGCTTTCGGCTACTGGACTTTAGCCATCTTTTCTCATGCACACGTATGATTTACACATGGGTTTCACTCCACCTTAGTCCAACACATTCAAATGAATGCTTGAATCCGTGTTGTTGAACCCCACGTATACCATCCCATGTAAGAAAGTTTTTGTAAGTCTCATTTTCCATGAACCCGAAACACAATGCCGTTCAAACATCGTATCTTTACATTCACATTTTTGAGACTTTTACATTCCTCCCAAAGAATCTCGTCCCAAGATTCCAAAAGAAGAACGAGACGGGAGAGGTAATTTCAAGCTGTTCGACGATATAAGCTCCGGATTGTTCCTGCGGAGTTAATCTTTGCTTTCCACGTAGTTTCTTCCATGGTATGATTACTCTACGGCACCTTGTAAAAAGCTTAATGTCCGATTCCAGGTGTTCCGGATTCTTTTCATCGATAGTTTGAACCGGTCGCTCGGTGTAGGCACGATCCGGCTTCAACTAGTCGATTTCTTTGGTGCGGACAGCGATAGTAGCTTTAAAGCACTTCCGTAGCTGTTACACATGAAATATGTCGTGAACACCGGTAAGGCTTGCCAGTAGTTCCAGCCGGTAGGCTATGGTCCGCACTTTTCTGTGATAGCAAATGGATCTAAGGCTCAGGGAGCAAAATCTCCCCCTTACATCGAACCGGTGAATTCCATTCATCAGAGACACGCAAAGACACCTGTTCTCCACCGTCAAAATGCAATGGTCTATGCCTTTGACCATCGTAGCTTTTCTGTCGGGATTGTACAGCCTCCAAGTTCGCTTCTATTGTCCGGACTCGGTCATTGGTTTCGTTGACTAATCACCCCAAACAGTACTCTTTCGCCGTACTCACACCACTTCAGCATTGTGCGACATCTCCGGCCGTAGAGCTTCATCTTGTGAGGTAACTATACGGTCTTTAAACCATAGAGTACCCTCATTGTTCTTCCTAACCCACCTCATTTCTCCGTTGTCTATTCTCCTCCGTATGTGAGACATGCCCTTTTCTCTCCTTTGAACCTCAGCAATCTTTCCTCAGATTGTTGGAATGAGAGCAATGTTATAAAGTACTCCATACGGAATGACACGGAGACTGGGTTTTTCTTCTTCTAACTCAGCAATCGCCAAGTTGTGAACGTGGGCTTTCCGACTAAACGTGTCGGCAACCACGTTCACTTTTCCTGGATGGTAGTGGATCTCGAAGTTATGATCTTTGATGAGCTCGGTGACACCCTCAATTTTGATTTCTGCATGCATTCATATTTTATATAGAGAAAACATTTTAAAAGAAGTGGACACAGAAAAGGAATAAAAAAATAGCCAAAAAGAGCCAAATTTGATCCACAGAGAGCGCTGAAGACAACTTCCATGGCCCGCTGGCCACGTGGCGCCTTCGGAGCTCATCCCCGCAAAGGGGGAGAGGTCTGTCGCTAACTGGCTACGTGGCAGGCTCGGGGCTCGTCTCTGCGAAAGGGGCGAGGTCCGACCCCGTGGGACATGTGTTGTCCCCGGAGCTAGCCTCTGCGGAGGAGCGAGGCCAGCCCCGCAGGACACGTGTCGCCTTCGGAGCTAGTCACTGCAGAAAAGAGAGGACCACCCGCGCGGGACACGTATCGCTCTCAGAACTCACTTCCGAGAGGTCCAACCCCAGGGACACGTGTCGCTCTCGGAGCACACCTCCGAGAGGTCCGGTCCTACTGGACATGTGTCACCTCCGGAGCTCACCTCCGGGAGGTCCGTCACTGTTGGACATGTGTCAACCTCGGAGCTCGTCTCTGAGGAGAAAGGAAGTCTGGCGCTGCTAGGACATGTGGCACTATCGGAGCTCACCTCCGAAGAGAGGGGAGGTCCGGCACCGACACGTGGCACATTCGGAGCCACCCCCGAAGAGAGGGGAGGTCCGGCACGGACACATGGCGCATGCGGAGCTCGCCTCTGAGGGAGAGGGAGGTCCGACTCGCCAGGACGCGTGGCGCACGTGGAGCTCGCCTCTCAGGAAGAGGGAGGTCTCGCCCGCCTGACACGAGGTACAACCGGAGCCCGCCTCTGTGGAAAAAGGGAGCCCAGGTCCCTGCAGGACATGTGGAGCTTACGGAGCTCATCACCGCGGAGGTAACGAGATCTGAAGCGGTTTTTCTTCTGTACGCACGAGAATACCGACACGGAAGGAAACCGACATGAATTCCACGTTGCTACCGCACCAAATCAATTGAAGATAAGTTTTTAAGATTCAAAAACAATTTGAATAGGACTCTTATTCAAATTCTGATCAGATTAGGACTCTTCTCCTCCCTCTTATAAATAGAACCCGAAACAACCCCCTTGGTCGTAACATCTTTTCTAAGCCGATAACTTGGAAGCACCAAACTCGCCGAGCTAAACCCCTTCGCCAGAGTTTGACCACCGGAGAGACCACCAACGAGCTCAGACACGATCGCCGCTGCCAGAAGAGAGCCCCGACGATCTGTTTTCGCTAGGAGGGAGGACCCAAAGGAAGCAAGGTAGGTTTCCAATACCAGCTTACGACATCATCGCGTTTTCTTTGCATCTGTTCTTCGATCCCTTTCAAACAGAAGCTTTTTCGCGGACAGATCACGTGTTGATCGGTTTGATCTAGATCTTGTGACGAGATCATCACCATGTCCACATTTGATATTTACACCTCTGTTCATCGTAAAACTCATGCAAGCCATGCAAGAACATGTACAACTCGATCTAATAAAGCCAACATCATAGGAATAGCGTGCATATGCATCATTGCATCTTGAATAATATTTGTGCATGATGATTGATTGCTGTGGATCTTGTATGTGTGTGATCATAAATAGAAGGACAAGCTCAGGGAGCTATCTACGAAGGATTTCAGCATCAAGATTTTGAGATCCCAGAGCAACAGAAGCCGCAAGAACAAGGCAAGTGCCCTTGACCATAAATGATCCCATGTTTTTGGAAAACTGTTTTGTTTGCGAAATGGTGTGTGTGCTTGAGTCAACATGATGGGAAACCCTTTCATAGGAGTTTACTAGTTTTGTTAACCACCCTTGTCACCGGGAAAGTTTATGAGTCGGGTATGGTTTTTGCTTTTATGCTTCACTGAGTCCATGGGATACGGGAAGCGAGATAGACGTGTCTAGCTAATTGCACTCGTATGAATAATGAGAAACGGTTATTGTTAATGAACATGAATCGGAGGGAGATCTAGGCAAGCTTGGTTTGTGGATGAGATAGAATGAGATGGTGGTTACTTGCCGTAGATCTAAGGACCGGTTCATGCTGACACGACCCAAGGTCCTGTCGAGCCAGGATCACGCTGAGGGGTGCTGCGTTGCACAGCACCGTATAACACTCGTCAAAGGTACAAAGCGGAAGTGAAATTTTATTACATAAACAAGTTATGAACATGTTTACATCAAAATAAGTTCAGTCTACACTCGCGGGCGTAGACTAAGCATCAAGTGCACGTTCAGCCCTTGAACGCGTCCTTGCTAGCACACACGCACACTAACTCTGCGGCGTGCACGACTCCCACTCGATGGGGTTCCCCTCCTGGGGTTCCGTCTCCTCTTCGGGAGTCCCTTCCTCATAGAACCCTGCAAAAGCTTCAAACACAAGCAGTGAGCACGAAGGCTCAGCAAGTCTGACCCGTCTCACCTAAACATGGAACTTCTACATGAGGGGTGATAGGTACATGGGGAAAAATCATTTGCAAAGGACTCGCCTAATTAGTGGAACCTTACTTTCAAGTTTTAGCAGCCGGTTGTGGAGAACCTAACGCTAAGGCACATGAGAGAGCCGCAATCAAACAAGAAACGCATTTCTCTCATGTACTTTGCCCAAAGTTGAAATGAACTCTAGTTAGCTCTAAACTACAGCATATCATCAACAATCAGAGTCCATCTTTCAATCAGCAACATTTTAACATGTAACTAGCCTGTTCTTTCTATGTCACGGTACAGTGAACAAGTGGTACTCACTGACCGCGAGGGACGGCGATTATAATCGATTTACACCTGCAGGGTTACCTGAACAACCCGTCACGTACGCCCGTACTCGATGTTGCCTACAACAACCATCACGGACGCTGTACACAACTACCTTTCACCCGTCAGCCAAATATTGAACCCGTCCCATCGTCCCGAGCAAGAGGTCTCTGCACGCGCATCTCTGTGCCGCCAGCCGATTTACACCTCGGGCTCTCAACCTACCTTCTGAACGATGGGCAATGCCTCAATACCCAGCTACCCGAGTTACATCAGTTTCCCGGTTCCCATATAGCCGGTAGGTCTTCGGTACTGTTCTAGCTTGTTCAACAGGCCCGCACACGGCTCGGTCTTCAATCGACACAAGCGGAGCTACAGCACACAGGCCCCAAAGTCCTGCTGCCCTTACTCTCCGCTCGGTCTCATTTTCTTGCCATGTGTATCATGTGCTATATCTACCCGAGCAATGTGCCTCTAGCCTATTCTCGTGAGTAGTTCCAACTACTCGACTTGTACCGAATCCTACTTTATCCTAGCAATGCAGTAGCTAACGGGGTTTGCAATCCTAAACCCAACCCATGGTTTTCTTGGCTATGCAGTGGGGCTTCCAAACATGACTCTAATGCACTGAATAAAGGAAACAAGTATGTGCTCAAAACAATAAAAATTTGTAAAAAGGTGTTAATGCAAACCGGAGCTTGCCTTGCTGCTCTTGGTCGTAGGCTAGCTGCTCCTCCAGAGTTACGAAGTCTAGGACTTCGGGTTCCTCCTCGACCTTAGCGACTACATGATAGAAACAATACATGTATTAATTTAATGCATTTGTATTAAGTTTGAAGTTGTGAAGTCTATAACCTTTGCTAGATAGACCTAATGACTGTTAAACTTTTATTGTGGCTTGGTTACAACCTAAACAGTGGCTTGGTCAAGTTTTAGTTGCAGCAAAGCTCATTTGAGCCCTCCACAATTAATTATGTACTTGACCTTAATTGGAACTCTTAGGGTGTTCTAGGGACTTTCATGAAACAAACTATGACTTTCTGAAAATTAGATTTTCAGAGGGTTCTAATGGAGTTGGTCTCACTTAATTTGGAAGTTCCTAAGTAAAGATATGAGCTAAACAATTTCAGAGAAAATTCTGAAAATGTTTCTGAACATTTTCTATTTTCTCTGGAACAGTTTCACTAATCACACCATTAGGTGGATCAAATGAGCTCAAATGGATCTGAAATTTTTATGGCCGTTCAGGGATATTTTGGTGAACATCCCAGCAAAATTTCAGGATTTTCCTCCAAAGGATTCTCCAGTTAAAATTCCTAATAGTTTAAATTTTGAGGAATTAATTCTGGACAATTAAGGGTTTTCATGAAGTGAAACTTGATTTGCTGGAAAGTATTCGGAGAGCTGAATCCAGAAAAATTTGGTTCACTCAATTTGGAGCTTTCTAGCCAAAGTTATGAGGATTTGAAGTTTGAAGGAAATCTGAAAATCGGGGAAAAGTTTAAACTCGCGCGTGGGCCCAGGGGACACGCGTCGCACGCCGAGGCTACAGCACACCGCGGCCCACAATGATTTTTGCACGCCAGCACACCCGATCCCGGCCGCAGCCGGATCTCGATTCAAAATATCTCCCACTGACAGCTGGGGTCCACCCCCTTCTTCAACCTCGCGACGCCCGCGCTCCGCCGCCGAGGGACCTCGCCGGAGAGCTCGCCGCCGGCTTCTGTACAGCTCCAAACTTCTCGATTCTGGCCGCCCCTGCCTACTTTTACTCGGGGAACAGGATTCTAGGGTAAGCTGCTCATGACAATGGCCGGAGCATGGTCGGCGACGAGCCGCCACCTCGGAACGACTTCGGCCATGTCGGCTGACTTCCCTAGCACCTCAACTACTTGGGAAACCGGTCGGGGAGCATCAGTGGACCTCAGAGAAGGTCGACATGAGCTCGAGACAGCTTGGGGAAGGCCCGAAATAGGTCCTCACCGTGCGCCCGATACCGTCCGTTCATTCCGCCATTGATAGACCTTGAATTACGCCGGGTACAGAGGTTCTCCGGACCAGAGTTGTGAAGGCAACTTGTGCGTTACCATGTCTAGCTCGTGTGAGAGCGTCTTGAGGTCCTCTAATCCTTTCTAGAGCACGAATTAAACAGAATCGTACCCGAAGGTCGTTCTGTACACAGAAAGGGGAAAAGTGGAAATTCACCGCCAGTGAGCAACCACTCGAGCTGTGGCTCGGGGATGAGCAGCACCGGTCACCGGTGCGTCCAAGGGTGCCTTGGCTTTGGCGTGACAACGCCCTGGTTGGGCTGTCCACGAGAGCCCGAGATGCGGCGGTTCCAAGTCCCGAATTTGATCTTTCGGCACAGCCGATATCAGTCGGTTTCAACCGAATTCTAGCAACGGGGAGGACGGAGGAAGGTCTCTAGTACCTTACTGGGGCTCTGGAGTGGACGGAGGGAGCTGCGATCGGCGTTCTCCGATTGATTCCGAGCTGCGGAAATTTTCGGCCGGCGCTGAGCTCTTGCGGGGAAGAATGGTGGTGCCTCGGCCGAGGAGGGGGGCAGGCGCCTTAAGAAGGCTCTGCACCGCCTCACGCCCGCGCGTGGGCAAGCAGCTGCTGGCGCGGCGGCTGCCCTCGGTGGCGATCACCGCTGCGGCTCGGCGACCCGAGTGAAAAAGTCTCAGTCGGTTTGATCTGAGCAGTGGCTGACATGTGGGTCCCACCTCCAGTTTTAACCTCTGAAATTTACTCCTAATCACTGTTGTAAACAGTGAACCCCATACTACCCTTGGCAATTCAAATTATTCACCCATGAGCCATTTGAATTGATCAAAGTTCAAATGAGGTTTGGTTTGAATGAATTTCAGCACAAGTTCAGTTTGAAATTCAAATAAAGTTTGAATTCCTCCCACTTAGCTCATGTCAAGATCAACTCCAAATGGAGTGAAAATTGGTGTGTGAGCTCACAAAAATGTGCTGAGTAAGATTATGGCTCCCACTTTTAAATTCATGGGATAAAAACAGTTTGAATTTGAATATGGTTTCAAACTGCCCTCTTCCTAACTATACCCAAAATGACCCCAAACAGGTTTTGAATTTGGGTGAAACTTGGCATGGACATCCTTAGTAAAGTGTAGGAGTTTTCATATGTCCAGCCCATCTATATCACATGTGGGAAATACCACTCTTGCAATGTGTGAGTTTGTTCTCTAATGAGCATGTTGATAATTGTTACTTGCTCTTCATTTGTGTTCATCAACCTTCCTCAAATGAGGTGTGTGGTGTGGTGATGAACACTGCAAATGTGTGTCAAAAACTGAGGCCCTTACACATGCGAGCCATGCCAGGATAACAGTGCCACCACAAGGCCAAATATGGGTGCGACTTAGCTGACTAATTAGGTAAGTTGCTAGATTGTTATGGACCGTGGAAGGCGCGGGGAATGGGAGCCGAGTGAGGACTGCCCTGGGAACTGCATGGCACAAGAAGGGGCCTGTGGGTGGGAGAATTGGAGATTCTAGCCTGCTGGTGAAACCTTAGTGAGTCCGTACATCTAGTAGCCCCTTTGTAAAGGCTATTTTGTGATCTCTTGGCCATACACTGACGGTTGTGTACTGGTACAATGGAGGTTCTGCAGTCACTGACGGGTGACGAAATCACAAACTTGTGGGTAAAGTGGTACAAACTCTGCAGAGTCTAAAACTATCATGATAGCCGAGCTTATGGTCACGAGCGCCTGGACAACCCACATGGTTAGTTGGGATGGTTTTTGGGATGGTTTGGATGGTATTTGGTTATGTTTTGGTATTTCGATTTGGATTTCGGAACTGTTGAGTCTGGGTAATGAGATTGGTTGCATGACTGTTGTGTCATAGCAATGAACATTGGTCTCGGTATGAGACAGAATCGAATATGAGATGAAATGGAAGTGAATACGAGATGGTATTCATGAGATGGTAGTGAATACGAGATGGTATTCACGAGCTTGAGAAAAGTTGAAAAAGATAAATGTCTGGAAGAGACATGAAAGTGATGGAACATGATGGAGGTATGTTGGTGTTTAAATACATGTTGGGATTACATTCACTTAAAGCTAAGTTGCTGTTTTTATCGTGTTTTTAGAAATAAATTTTGCTTTCTGCAATGAGCCTTTTATACCTGCCTTGTTGTGAGCTACATATCATATTTTCCCGCACTTGCTGAGTACGTCATGTACTCAAACTTGCATTATCATACATCATCAGCAACAGGAGAGGAGTACTATGAAGACCACGTGGAGTACTAGGAGTGTGATCCACCGTCAACTTGCCTGTGGGCATTGAGCAGAGATGGAGCCACTGCTGCTGCTTAGTTTGCTTCTTCACTAGTTAGAAGACTTTCGCTGCTAGAATAAGACTTCCGCTGCTAAGATAAGACTTCCGCTGCTAGAATGAGTCCAAGACTCATAAGACATTGTAATAAACCCTGTTATTCGTGGTAATATATATTCTGAATTCAGTTTGTGGAAAATATGTGTATGTGTGATGAACATCCTGGGCACACATACGCATCAGTCTCGGTTCAGAGAGGTTTCCTCTCAGAACAGGGGCGTCACAAGTTGGTATCAGAGCCACGTTGACTGTAGGATGCACCCCTAGTAACAGATTGGTATTAGAAGCCACACTGACCATAGGATGCAAGCTTAGGTAAAATGCGTAGATTGGCACTGGAACCACCTTGAATATAGGACTCCCATTGAACAAGCTTGAATAGGAGTTGTGTGCTGAACTTTTGTGATGATTGTTGTGCTTGTGTGTTTAGTGTGAGTTGTGGGACGTTTCAGCATTGTCCATATCCACACATAGTAGGGACGTGTGAGATGCTTCAGCACTTGTTCACATCCTCATATAGGACGATATATAGTCCATCAACCTTGATGCATATAGTTGGGATGGATCTATCTAAACTTCTAACCTCTATTATACTCAACTCTCTCTCACAGATGGTGAGAGGAAACGCCGGCCATCAAGGGAGGAACGTCCGTGGCAACCAAGAGGATGACCACGTTGAGGTTCCTGAGAATGACAATCCCGGAGCTGGTGCAAACAACCTGGAACGGTTGATGGACATGTAGAACCAGATTATGCAAACTATGATCCAAACTTTGGGTCAGCTGCAAGCCAACAACAATAACCCCGTTCCTGCACCACCGCCACCACCACCGCCACCCCCGCCGGCTCACAACTGATTGGGAGAGTTCATGAGGACTCGACCACCCACTTTTTCACAAGCTAACGATCCCATGGAGGCCGACGACTGGTTGAAGTCCATGGAGAACAAGCTTGCATAGTTCAGTGCAATGACCGAGAGAAAGTTCTCTTTGCATCGCACCAACTTATGGGAGCTGCCACTGATTGGTGGGACGCCCTTTGTAACGCTCACGTCGACCCGGAGACTATTACTTGGACTGAGTTCAAGGAGAGTTTCCGCTCTCATTACATCCCTGCTGGATAAATGATGCTCAAAAGACAATAGTTTGAAGGTCTCCGCCAGGGCAAGAAAAGCGTGAATGAGTATCTCAACAAGTTCACGCAGCTGTCAAGGTATGCCCCCGAAGATGTCAACTCGGACCAACGGAAGCAGTACTTGTTCATGAGAGGGTTGAACAATGAGATCCAGGTTCAGCTCCTCAACAATGACTATGTGAGCTTCCAGAAGCTGGTTGACAAAGCCATAGTGATTGAGAGCAAGATCCGGGAGATCGAGCAAGAGGGCAAAAGAAAGATGCCGTACCAGCCACAAGGGATCAACATACGCCCTCGGTACATGCCCCCAGCTGCACCACAGTATGGCTCGTCCTCTCCTGCTTTTCACCCTAACCAACAACCACAGCAACACCCTGCCATGCATGCACCTCGTGTGCCTTTGCCTCCAGCGCCCCGTCCAAACACGGGCGCTTATGTTCAAAACCCCCGCCCCAACTTACCTGCTGTCGTGGGCAACAAGGCATGCTTTGCATTCAAAGAGACGGGACACTTTGCAAGGCAGTGCCCGAAGAGAGGTCCTGGACAACCCAGCAACGTGCCCAAGCAGAACCCACGGCCGAACGGAGGAGCCAATCAAGGAAACTGTGGACAGCCGAACTACGCTCGCGGCAACGTGAACCATGTCTCTGCTGAGGAAGTGCAAAAAACTGAGGACGTCGTGATTGGTATGTTCCTTGCCAACTCCAACCCAGCCACCATTCTATTTGATTCTGGAGCATCACATTCATTCATATCATCCACGTATGTTGCCAAGTATAATCTACCCATATCACACTTGAAATATACTATGTTGGTTAATTCTCCCGGTGGAGAGATGAGGACTAATATAGTATGTCCGAAAGTAAACCTTAAAATAAGGGGGTAGACTTCCTTGCCAACCTCATTGTATTGGATTCCCAAGGGATTGACATAATACTCAGAATGGATTGGTTAAGTAAGCACAACGGAGTGATCCAATGCTAAGAGGAGCGTGCAGTTGACAAACGAGCACGGTACTCGTATCGAGTTTGAGTCAGCCCAACCAACAGCCAAGACGGCAGAATCCCTCATCTATTCTCCACTAGCGAATCTCGAGGGCGAGATTCAATTTAAGGGGGGTAGATTTGTGACACCCTCAATTTTGATTTCTGCATGCATTCATATTTTATATAGAGAAAACATTTTAAAATAAGTGGAAACAGAAAAGGAATAAAAAAGATAGCCAAAAGAGCCAAATGCAATCCACAGAGAGCGCCGAAGACAACTCCCGTGGCCCGCTGGCCACGTGGCGCCTTCGGAGCTCATCCCCACAAAGGGGGAGAGGTCCGCCGCTAACTGGCTACGTGGCAGGCTCGGGGCTCGTCTCTGCGAAAGGGGTGTGGTCCGACCCCGTGGGACACATGTTGTCCCCGGAGCTAGCATCTGCAGAGGAGCGAGGCCAGCCCCGCAGGACACATGTCGCCTTCGGAGCTTGTCACTGTAGAAAAGAGAGGACCAGCCGCGCGGGACACGTGTCGCTCTCGGAACTCACTTTCGAGAGGTCCAACCCGCGAGACACGTGTTGCTCTCGGAGCACAACTCCGAGAGGTCCGGTCCTACTGGACACATGTCACCTCCGGAGCTCACCTGCGGGAGGTCCGTCACTGTTGGACACGTGTCAACCTCGGCGCTCGTCTCTGAGGAGAAAGGAAGTCTGGTGCTGCTAGGACATGTGGCACTATCGGAGCTCACCTCCGAAGAGAGGGGAGGTCCGGCACTAACAAGTGGCGCATTCGGAGCCACCCCCGAAGAGAGGGGAGGTCCGCCACGGACACGTGGCGCACGCGGAGCTTGCCTCCAAGTGAGAGGGAGGTCCGACCCGCCAGGGCGCATGGCGCACGCGGAGCTCGCCTCTGAGGAAGAGGAAGGTCTCGCCCGCCTGACACGCGGCACAATCGGAGCCCGCCTCTATGGAAAAAGGGAGCCCAGGTCCCCGCAGGACACGTGGAGCTTCCGGAGCTCATCACCGCGGAGGTAACGAGATCTGAAGCAGTTTTTGCTTCTGTACGCACGAGAATACCGACACGGAAGGAAACCGACACGAATTCCACGTTGCTACCGCACCAAATCAATTGAAGGTAAGTTGTTAAGATTAAAAAACAATTTGAATAGCACTCTTATTCGAATTCGGATCAGATTAGGACTCTTCATTTCCCTCTTATAAATAGAATCCGAAACAACCCCCTTGGTCGTAACATCTTTTCTAAGCCGACAACTTAGAAGCCCCAAACTCGCCGAGCTAAACCCCTTCGCCAGAGTTTGACCACCGGAGAGACCGCCGACGAGCCCAGACACGATCGCCGCCGCCGGAAGAGAGCCCCGACGATCTGTTTTCGCTAGGAGGGAGAACCCGAAGGAAGCAAGGTAGGTTTCCAATACCACCTTACGACATCATAGCGTTTTTTTGCATCTGTTCTTCGATCCCTTTCGAACAGAAGCTTTTTCGTGGACAGATCACGTGTTGATCGGTTTGATCTAGATCTTGTGACGAGATCATCATCATGTCCACATTTGATCTTTACACCTCTGTTCATCGTAAAACTCATGCAAGCCATGCAAGAACACATACAAATCGATCTAATAAAAACAACATCATAGGAACAGCGTGCATATGCATCATTGCATATTGAATGAAGTTTGTGCATGATGATTGATTGCTGTGGATCTTGTATGTGCGTGATCATAAATACAAGGACAAGCTCAGGGAGCTATCTACGAAGGATTTCAGCATCAAGATTTTGAGATCCCAGAGCAATAGAAGCCGCAAGAACAAGGCAAGTGCCCTTGATCATATTGATCCCATGTTTTTGGAAAACTGTTTTGTTTGAGAAAAGGTGTGTGTGCTTGAGTCAACATGATGGGAAACCCTTTCATAGGAGTTTACTAGTTTTGTTAACCACCCTTGTCACCGGGAAAGTTTATGAGTCGGGTATGGTTTTTGCTTTTATGCTTCGCTAAGTCCATTGGATACGGGAAGCGACATAGATGTGTCTAGCTAATTGCACTCGTATGAATAATGAGAAACGGATATTGTTAACGAACATCAATCGGAGGGAGATCTAGGCAAGCTTGGTTTGTGGATGAGGTAGAATGACATGGTGGTTACTTGCCGTAGATCTAAGGACCGGTTCATGCGAGTCATGCCAGGATAATAGTGCAACCACAAGGCCTAATATGGGTGCGGCTTAGCTTACTAATTAGGTAAGTTGCTAGATTGTTATGGACCGTGGAAGGCGCGGGGAATGGGAGTCGAGTGAGGACTGCCCTGGGAACTGCATGGCACAAGAGGGGGCCCGTGGTTGGGAGAATTGGAGATTCTAGCCTGCTGTTGAAACCTTAGTGAGTCCATACATCTAGTAGCCCCTTTGTAAAGGCTATTTTGTGATCTCTTGGCCATACACCGACGGTTGTGTACTGGTATAATGGAGGTTCTGCAGTCACCGACGGGTGACGAAATCACAAACTTGTGGGTAAAGTGGTACAAAGGATAGCCGAGCTTACGGTCACGAGCGCCTGGACAACCCACATGATTAGTTGGGATGGTTTGGATGGTATTTGGTTATGTTTTGGTATTTGGATTTGGTTTTCGGGACTGTTTAGTCCGGGTAATGAGATTGGTTGCATGACTGTTGAGTCATGGCAATGAACATTGGTCTCGGTATGAGACGGAATCGAATATGAGATGCAATGGTAGTGAATACGAGATGGTATTCATGAGATGGTAGTGAATACGATATGGTATTCACGAGCTTGAGACAAGTTGAGAAAGATAAATGTCTGGAAGAGATATGAAAGTGATGGAACATGATGGAGGTATGTTGGTGTTTAAATACATGTTGGGATTACATTCACTTAAATCTAAGTTGCTGTTTTTATCGTGTTTTGAGAAATAAATTTTTCTTTCTGCAATGAGCCTTTTTATACCTGCCTTGTTGTGAGCTACATATCATATTTTCCCGCACTTGCTGAGTACGTCATGTACTCAAACTTGCATTATCATACATCATCAGCAACAGGAGAGGAGTACTATGAAGACCACGTGGAGTACTAGGAGTGTGATCCACCATCAACTTGCCTGTGGGGATGGAGCAGAGATGGAGCCACTGCTGCTGCTTAGTTTGCTTCCGCTGCTAGAATAAAGACTTCCGCTGCTAGAATAAGACTTCTGCTGCTAAGATAAGACTTCTGCTGCTAGAATGAGTCCAAGACTCATAAGACATTGTAATAAACCCTGTTATTCGTGGTAATATATATTCTGAATTCAGTTTGTGGAAAATATGTGTATGTGTGATGAACATCCTGGGCACACATACGCATCAGTCTCGGTTCAGAGAGGTTTCCTCTCAGAACAGGGGCGTCACAAGCTCCAACCATCTTCGAGCATACCCTTGCACCAACTAGTTGAGCGACTAAAATATCGATGCGGGGCAGGGTACTTGTGGTTTATCATGATGGCATTGAGAGAACGATGATCAACACCTAATCTCAGTGTCTCGTCATTCTTCTTAACGAACAGCGCAGAGCATCCCCAAGGTAACGAGCTTGGTCGTATAAAACCTTCGCTCATGAGTTCACATAGTTGCTCCTTTAACTCCACTAGTTCATTGGGTGCCATCTTGTACGGCCTCCATGAAATCGGTGTTGTTTTCAGCGTCAGTTCAATCCTGAACTTGACTTCCCGTTAGCCGGCATGCCCAGTAACTCACTGGAAACACATCGGGTTTTCACGTCCCACCGTACTATCCTCGAGTTTAATCACTTCCGTGGGGTAGGCCTAACCAATCCTCTTTTCTGTATAGAATAGACCTTTCTGCACTCAACCCACATTTTGATCCAGTTAAAAGCATTTTCCTAATTCAAGTTGAATACAAAAGTTAAAATTAACTTCAGTATATTTCCAACGAGTATTCATATGCCTTCAGATCATCTCTGGATCAAAGGTTATGATTGCTCAAAGTTGACAGAATTCCTGGATAAAATTTGCCAGCATCTCCTTTGTATGTGTCTATCTTTATCACAGTTGTATATGTAAATACAATAAGAATCTGAACAAACTTTGAACTACAACAATGTTGCACATTTCATAGCATTTCCAATGGTGTATCATAGGATTCTTAAGGATTTTTCTACAGTAAGTTATGGCTTAAAAACAGAAAGGTCCAGAGACATTTGTGCTACTGTCCTGGTTCTGTACAGTTTGCCTTGAACTGGACTTTTCACCAACTTAACATGTGATTTTTCTCTGGCGGTCTACAAAGAAATTGTAGAGCACTTGAAAATCTTTCCAGAACTGTATCATACACCTTAATTGGTCAAATCTACTCAGAGTTATGCTCTATTAAAATCCAGCACGAATTCCTGCCAGAAAACAGAGCACTCTGTTTTTGAAATCTTTGAAGCCTAAACATTCTCTCATTTGAATCTTAGCTCAAAATAAGAGTTCAGTAACTATTTTTTGTTTCAAACTTCCATTTTTAGTTTAAAGTTAGTTCATGAATCATTTCTTCATAGGGAAGAGGTTATTAAGTGTAGTAGGGTGTCGATGCACCGTAAGAAACATGTCGGTACTACGTAGCCTCACCAAAGAAAATCCTAACCGGATTATACCGGCATATCCGTTTTATCATTGGCACTAAGATGGTCTCTTGCAAACATGTGCTACACGGAATACGTACGTGGTTAGTACCTGTAGAAGAACACTCAATAGTGATGCACTCAAGGGTTTGTTTTCATTTCAGGCAGGTCCATATTTGAATATAAAAACATACGCCCGTATCATTTCCATACGGCCGTCCTTGAGTTACGCCATGTCTCAAGGTACGTGATCGTGTTTTTACACCACATGACGGGGAACCCGAGTGGAGCGTGAATGGGTCGTCACGGTTGGGAATTTTATGAACCCAACAGATACCACCTACTGCCCTGCAGGGCACGCCGATGGCAAGCGCTGCGTATGTCCTCCTAGGCTATTTCCAGAAGAACCCACTATCACGTCACTTTTTGCCTAATGCACGCTAGGGATCAGCGTTTCATATGAACTCAGGAACATGAAGAGTCCAAGAATTTCATATTAACATCTCACACCAAGCTGTGAGACCTAAACCTGAACCACTTTCCTCGTCAGGGGAGCTAACCGAAATTGAACCGCTTTCGGTGGCGTTCCTTACCATTCTTACCTGAGCGTAGGTGCGTCGTTATATAATCAAAATTCAGAATTATAACAGGTATGTTAGTCATGCCACTTTAAGTAAATATACTACTATAGTCCTTATGTGGGCCTAATACTGTTTTCTCACTGTATACTAAGTTTTTGTCGTAATACGATCCTTATTCCGTGCGCTATTACCAATGTGGCTCTGATACCATGCTGTGGGGACCCAATGCCGCCCGTTCAGTCACGGGGTGTAAGGGCCTCAGTTTTTGACACACATTTGCAGTGTTCATCACCACACCACACACCTCATTTGAGGAAGGATGATGAACACAAATGAAGAGCAAGTAACAATTATCAACATGCTCATTAGAGAACAAACTCACACATTGCAAGAGTGGTATTTCCCACATGTGATATAGATGGGCTGGACATATGAAAACTCCTACACTTTACTAAGGATGTCCATGCCAAGTTTCACCCAAATTCAAAACCTTTTTGGGGTCATTTTGGGTATAGTTAGGAAGAGGGCAGTTTGAAACCATATTCAAATTCAAACTGTTTTTATCCCATGAATTTAAAAGTGGGAGGCATATTCTTACTCAGCACATTTTTGTGAGCTCACACACCAATTTTCACTCCATTTGTAGTTGATCTTGACATGAGCTAAGTGGGAGGAATTCAAACTTTATTTGAATTTCAAACTGAACTTGTGCTGAAATTCATTCAAACCAAACCTCATTTGAACTTTGATCAATTCAAATGGCTCATGGATGAATAATTTGAATTGCCAAGGGTAGTATGGGGTTCACTGTTTACAACAGTGATTAGGAGTAAATTTCAGAGGTTAAAACTGGAGGTGGGACCCACATGTCAGCAACTGCTCAGATCAAACCGACTGAGACTTTTTCACTCGGGTCGCCGAGCCGCAGCGGTGATCGCCACCGAGGGAAGCCGCTGCGCCAGCAGATGCTTGCCCACGCGCGGGCGTGAGGCGGTGCAGAGCCTTCTTAAGGCGCCTGCCCCCCTCCTCAGCCGAGGCACCGCCGTTCTTCCATGCAAGAACTCAGCGCCGGCCGAAAATTTTCGGAGCTCGGAATCAATCGGAGAACACCGATCCCAGCTCCCTCCGTCCACTCCAGAGCCCCAGTAAGGTACTAGAGACCTTCCTCCTTCATCCCCGTTGCTAGAA
Organism: Neostapfia colusana; assembly: GCA_030760725.1. Lineage (NCBI taxonomy): Eukaryota > Viridiplantae > Streptophyta > Magnoliopsida > Poales > Poaceae > Neostapfia > Neostapfia colusana. Next base: position 27,336,905 of record JASWHV010000005.1, on the reverse strand, counting down.
TTCGGTTGAAACCAACTGATATCGGCTGTGCCGAAAGATCAAATTCAGGACTTGGAACCGCCGCACCTCGGGCTCTCGTGGACAGCCCAACCAGGGCGTTGTCACGCCCGAGCCAAGGCACCCTTGGACGCACCGGTGACCGGTGCTGCTCATCCCCGAGCCACAGCTCGAGTGGTTGCTCACCGGCGGCGAATTTCCACTTTTCCCCTTTCTGTGTACAGAACGACCTTCGGGTACGATTCTGTTTAATTCGTGCTCTAGAAAGGATTATAGGACCTCAAGCCGCTCTCACACGAGCTAGACACAGTAACGCACAAGTTGCCTTCACAACTCTGGGCCGGAGAACCTTTGTACCCGGCGTAATTCGAGGTCTATCAATGGCGGAATGAACGGACGGTATCGGGTGCACGGTGAGGACCTATTTCGGGCCTTCCCCGAGCTGTCTCGAGCTCATGTCGACCTTCTCTGAGGTCCACTGATGCTCCCCGACCGGTTTCCCAAGTAGTTGAGGTGCTAGGGAAGTCAGCCGACATGGCCGAAGTCGTTCCGAGGTGGCGGCTCGTCGCCGACCATGCTCCGGCCATTGTCATGAGCAGCTGGCCCTAGAATCCTGTTCCCCGAGTAAAAGTAGGCAGGGGCAGCCAGAATCGAGAAGTTTGGAGCTGTACAGAAGCCGGCGGTGAGCTCTCCGGCGAGGTCCCTCGGCGGCGGAGCGAGGGCGTCGCGAGGTTGAAGAAGGGGTGGACCCCAGCTGTCAGTGGGAGATATTTTGAATCGGGGTCCGGCTGTGGCCGGGATCGGGTGTGCTGGCGCGCAAAAATCATTGTGGGCCGCGGTATGCTGTCGCCTCGGCGTGCGACGTGTGTCCCCTGGGCCCACGCGCGAGTTTAAACTTTTCCCCGATTTTCAGATTTCCTTCAAACTTCAAATCCTCATAACTTTGGCTAGAAAGCTCCAAATTGAGTGAACCAAATTTTGATGGATTCAGCTCTCCGAGTACTTTCCAGCAAATCAAGTTTCACTTCATGAAAACCCTTAATTTTCCAGAATTAATTCCTTAAAATTTAAACTGTTAGGAATTTTAACTGGAGAGTCCCTTGGAGGAAAATCCTGAAATTTTGCTGGGACGTTCACCAAACTATCCCTGAACTACCATAAAAATTTCAGATCCATTTGAGCTCATTTGATCCACCTAATGGTGTGATTAGTGAAACTGTTCCAGAGAAAATAGAAAATGTTCAGAAACATTTTCAGAATTTTCTCTGAAATTGTTTAGCTCATATCTTTAGTTAGGAACTTCCAAATTAAGTGATACCAACTCCATTAGAACCCTCTGAAAATCTAATTTTCAGAAAGTCATAGTTTCTTTCATGAAAGTCCCTAGAACACCCTAAGAGTTCCAATTAAGGTCAAGTACATAATTAATTGTGGAGGGCTCAAATGAGCTTTGCTGCAACTAAAACTTGACCAAGCCTCTGTTTAGGTTGTAACCAAGCCACAATAAAAGTTTCACAGTCATTAGGTCTAGCTAGCAAAGATTATAGACTTCACAACTTCAAACTTAATACAAATGCATTAAATTAATACATGTATTGTTTCTATCATGTAGTCGCTAAGGTCGAGGAGGAACCCGAAGTCCTAGACTTCGTAACTTCGGAGGAGCAGCTAGCCTACGACCAAGAGCAGCAAGGCAAGCTCCGGTTTGCATTAACCCTTTTTTACAAATTTTTATTGTTTTGAGCACATACTTGTTTCCTTTATTCAGTGCATTAGAGTCTTGTTTGGAAGCCCCACTGCATAGCCAAGAAAACCATGGGTTGGGTTTAGGATTGCAAACCCCGTTAGCTACTGCATTGCTAGGATAGAGTAGGATTCGGTACAAGTCGAGTAGTTGGAACTACTCGCGAGAATAGGCTAGAGGCACATTGCTCGGGTAGATATAGCACATGATACACATGGCAAGAAAATGAGACCGAGCGGAGAGTAAGGGCAGCAGGACTTTGGGGCCTGTGTGCTGTAGCTCCGCTTGTGTCGATTGAGGACCGAGCCGTGTGCGGGCCTGTTGAACAAGCTAGAACAGTACCGAAGACCTACCGGCTATATGGGAACTGGGAAACTGATGTAACTCACTCGTTCAGAGGGTAGGTTGAGAGCTCGAGGTGTAAATCGGTTGGCGGCACAGAGATGCGCGTGCAGAGACCTCTTGCTCGGGACGATGGGACCGGTTCAATATTTGGCTGACGGGTGAAAGGTAGTTGCGTACGGCGTCCGTGATGGTTGTTGTAGACAACATCGAGTACGGGCGTACCTGACGGGTTATTCGGGTAACCCTGCAGGTGTAAATCGATTATAATCGCCGTCCCTCGCGGTCAGTGAGTACCACTTGTTCACTGTACCGTGACATAGAAAGAACAGGCTAGTTACATGTTAAAATGTTGCTGATTGAAAGATGGACTCTGATTGTTGATGATATGCTGTAGTTTAGAGCTAACTAAAGTTCATTTCAACTTTGGGCAAAGTACATGAGAGAAATGCGTTTCTTGTTTGATTACGGCTCTCTCATGTGCCTTAGCGTAAGGTTCTCCACAACCGGCTACTAAAACTTGAAAGTAAGGTTCCACTAATTAGGTGAGTCCTTTGCAAATGATTTTTCCCCATGTACCTATCACCCCTCATGTAGAAGTTCCATGTTTAGGTGAGACGGGTCAGACTTGCTGAGCCTTCGTGCTCACTGCTTGTGTTTGAAGCTTTTGCAGGGTTCTATGAGGAAGGGACTCCCGAAGAGGAGACGGAACCCCAGGAGGGGAACCACGTCGAGTGGGAGTCGTGCACGCCGCAGAGTTAGTGTGCGTGTGTGCTAGCAAGGACGTGTTCAAGGGCTGAACGTGCACTTGATGCTTAGTCTACGCCCGCGAGTGTAGACAGAACTTATTTTGATGTAAACATGTTCATAACTTGTTTATGTAATAAAATTTCGCTTCCGCTTTGTACCTTTGACGTGTGTTATACGGTGCTGTGCAACGCAGCACCCCTCAGCGTGATCCTGGCTCGACAGGACCTTGGGGTCGTGTCAGCGTTGGTATCAGAGCTCGCTTGAGGTTTAACACAGTACAAAGGTCTTCTTTTTCAAAAATCCAGCGAGGAACGAGTTAGTAGCCCGTATAAGGATGTTATTAGCATATAGAAAGTGGCATATTAACCTATTTGTTATGTTGGAAAATCGTGTATCTCGGGACGTTTATGTCTTGGGGAGTACATGTAAGCGCTGTCCACCAGTGCGCACAAGCTGAAGGGTGGAGCCCCACGGGTGGCAGGTAACCCGACCCGCTTTAGTATCCTCTACGACTCTTCATGTCGTTTGGGGTATTCGAGTAACGTCTGTCCCTGGCGTGCGTGGTGCAACATGGGAGACCCCGTCACGTGGTCTGAAACGTGAACACGTAACTCAAGGCGTGGTTGGCTTGAGAACATCCGGGCGAGTGATGACGGCCGGGTGTACGAACTGTATGGATTCCGGGCTCGGTGTGCAGCCGAGTCTGATGATTGTTTGAGTTTCTGCAGGTAGCCTGACCACCAAACGGTAGACGTGTAGCATCCGTGTGCGAGTGACGAGTAGTGCCACTGAACTAACGAAGCCGGCTAAGTCCGGTATAGGTTTTCTTTGTGAGGACGTAGTACCGACATAATCTGGTGACGCATCGACGTCACACCCCATTAAATGAACAACTTCATTTAAAAACTTGAAGGTTTGTATCTAAAATAGTAAAACTTGATGTAACTCCTTCCCTTGAACAGGATATTCAAAGTTAACAAGTTTTCAACTTATAGGTTGTTAAGGATAGAGCACTCTGTTTTCAGCTGAATCAAGGCTGAAGTTAATCAGAGGTTAGAGGTTGAGTTCTTTCGAGGCTGGGGTCATATGATACATTTCTGGAAAGCTTTGAAAGAGCTTTACAACTTTTCTGTTGAGTTCCAGAAGTGTTTTATCCCTTAACCACTCGAAAAATGCAGTAGAGTTGAAACTGTCCAGAAAACAGGGCAGAGCAAAGACTCTCTGTAGACTCTCTGTAAATTAATCATAACTTCCTGCATAAAAATCCAAAAATAGAAAATGAGGTAGTTCTGGAAAGCCTATGAGATGGGTTACAACTTTGTGACAGAAAGTTTTGTCAGATTAGGAATAGAATTGACTGAGATTCTTGGATCAAATCAGTACCTAAAGCAGGGAGGTGCTGTCCAATTTTCTCCAGAAATTCTGTTAACTTTGACATCTCATAACTTTTGAACCAGGACAGATCTTAGGCCAAGCAAATACTTGCTGGAAAGCTATTGAAGTTAGCTTTAACTTTGATGTTGAGCTCCAGAATTATTTTTGCTTTTAACATGGCCTAAATCAGGTTGAAATGGAAACTGGTCAGGGCAGTCATGGGAACAGCAGATCAGCAGTCAAATTTGTTTAAAATTTGAACTATGTTTCCAAGTTTTATGGGCTCAATGACATGTCTTATGTTATAACTCAATGGTTTACTGTTTAAATAAATATTTGACATTTCTCAAATATATTTTTACAGATGGCAGCAGATAAACAGTTGGAGAACGGGTGGGTAGTGTTCCACTGTTCTCACCGTAGCGGCTACCCGGAAGCATTGTGGCAAATGCTCCAATATTTCGGGTACAATCAGATGCCGCAGTACATCGCCAAGGAAGAAGGCGAAGAGGGGAACAAGACGTGGACGATCCATGTCGAGGTTCCTGCAGGACCTATGCCACCCGGTTGGGTGCCATTCACCGTCACGGTGAGAGGAAGAGAACCGGAAGGGATGTGGCAAGTGGCAGCCCGTGACACTATGTCACGTTTCTGCCAACTACACGTGCAGGCTATGGAGGGCACTCCATACGCACTCGTTCCGGTGGAGGGACGAGCTCAGCATGTGTGGGAAGAGAGGTACCTGGAAGCAACGGACCCGAGTTGCCCAAGGTACAACCCCGCGGAGGCAAATCTCAGCCTCCAGATGAGGGCGGGAAACGCCGTGATGGACAGCCAAGCTGTTCATACGGAGCATCTCGCCACAAAGCTCAAGGAGAGCACAAGCCGTGGAGATCATTTCGAGAGTGCTCACAGCACACTCCGCAATGTGCTCCTACCGACGATCAAGCGACTGAATGAACAACACAATCAGTTGCGTCGTCTGAAGAAGGCAAAGAAGAAGAGCCGTGTTGACATCGCGGCGTTGCAAGAGCTGGTGCAGACCCTAACCCAGCAGAATGAGGACCTTGCTCAAGAGCGGGGCGATGCTATCAAGGAAGGACAAGGCTGGGAAGAGGACTACAACCAGGCTATGGACGAGGTGCATGCATTGCAGGACCTCGTACCCCCGGTGTTAGGCGTACCGGTGGTCTTGGGTCTTCCAGCAATGGGAGAACCCGGAATGGGAGAAGAGGTGGTAGATCCAGAGCCACCAGCAGAGGTACCGGAGGAGGACGACCCACAGGAGGTCGAGTTCTACTCCGAGTAGGGGGTTACGGTTGCCAAGTAGGGCAGCCAGGGTAGCGTAACCCAACTTTTGTAATCGGTGACATGTCGTGTAGACAGCGTATGTATAGGTAGTGACGACATGAGCACGACTTCTCGGAGATCCGAGAATAATGTATCTTGTATAAAGTTTATGCTTTATCAATATATGTGAATGTTGTGCAAATTAGTCATGTGTCACTTCAATACCTACTGTTGCTTATGGAATTTTCAGTAAGACATGTGCTAATCGCTGCTGTTTTGAATTTCAGAATGACGCGTACTCGTGCCAACCCTGACGTTGGGGGTACCAGTCAAGGGGGAGAGACCTCCCAACCACCTCCTGAGGACTCCTCGGGACAACAGCAGCAGCAACAGCAACAGCAAACACCGCCACCGCCACTGCCAACGGTTACATTGGCCGACATTGTCGCGGCAATGGCGGGCTCGCATCAGCAGCACACAGAGTTGCTGCAGACTCTCATCGCCAATACGTCTCGCCCAGAGAGATGTCAAGATCGTGAGGAGCGCCAACAGAGCTCCTACTCCGACTTCCTGGCGACTCATCCCCCTGTGTTTTCAAGGGCAGATGAACCACTTGACGCGGACAACTGGCTCCGCGCCATAGAGATGAAGTTCGGGCTGCTCCAAATCAGCGAGCAGCGCAAGACTCAGTTCGCGGTTCAGCAGCTCCAAGGATCCGCGAGCGCGTGGTGGGCCAACTTTTGTGCTTCACAGCCCACCGACCGAGTGATGACCTGGGCGGAGTTCCGGACGGCCTTCAGGGCCTATCATATACCGCCAGGTCTGATGAAGAGGAAGACGCAGGAGTTCTTACACCTGCAACAAGGGAGCCGGAACGCGCTGGAATACTCCAGGGCGTTTAACGATCTCGTGCTATATCCGTCGTATCATGCTGATACCGACGAGAAGCGGCGGGACCATTTCTACCAGGGGCTTAACCCGCTCCTGAAGGACAAGTTGGCGATGTTCAATCGCGGCAGCCTCAACGACATCATTGATGCTGCGATTGTTCAGGAGGACTCCGGCAAGGAGTTGGCGGCGGCAGAACGAAAGCGAAGCGTGCCGCAGAGCAGCGGAGAAGGAGGCGGTCCTTCTCAGAAGTTTCAGATGGTGAATCGCCCACCATCAGGACCACGCTGGCAGCCACCACAGCGGTCGATGCCGTTCCGCAGTCGGCCGTACTCTTCACCGGCATTCCGGCCGGCACTGCCAGTACCACCGCAACAACAACAGCAGCAGCGGACGATGCCGCGTGCGTTTGCACCTCAGCAACGCATGCCGGGCCTTCGTCCACCGAGTACTCCACCAGCAGCGGCCACATGTTACAAGTGTGGTCGTCCAGGACACTTCGCGAGCAGTTGCCCGGAGAGGCAAGGCGGCGGAGTGGCACCACAGTTTCCGGAGAGGAATCAACCCCGAAACCCTACTAATGCGCGGCGGGCAAACCCTAGGCCCGGCACTGTCCACCAACTTGCCATTGAGGACGTGCCAGAGGGCGAGCCAATCCTTGCGGGTATGTTCCAACTCCACCAGCATCCCGCTATAGTACTGTTTGATTCAGGAGCCACGCATAATTGTGTTAGCCAAGCTTTCATTGCTAAACACAGTCTGCCAATACTACCCACCGATAGTCCATATTTAATTTGTTCACCGGGTGGGAAGATTTCAGCAAGCGTAATGGTCTCCAAAGCACCATTATGCTTAGCGGGTAGAGTGTACCCCACGTCTCTCATTATCTTAGAGGGACAGAAGGTCGATGTCATCCTAGGGATGTCGTGGTTAACCCGCCACGGCGCTGTTTTAGACACCGTCCTTCGAATCGTGCACTTAAACTCAGAGGTGCACGGTTCTCACTCATTATTTCTTGGCAGTCCAGAAATAAAACTTCCAAGTGTCTATCAAGCCACAACCATCAGATTGGAAGATATTCCAGTGGTCCGAGAATTCCCTGACGTATTCCCGGATGATTTGCCAGGGATGCCACCCGATAGAGAGGTGGAGTTCAAGATTGAACTTGCACTGGGAACCATGCCAATATCCCGAAGGCTGTACAAGATGGCGCCCAAGGAGTTGGCTGAGTTAAAGACTCAGCTCACGGACCTTCTGGAGAAGGGTTTCATTAGGCCGAGCTCCTCGCCATGGGGCTGTTCGGCATTATTTGTCAAGAATAAGGATCAGACGTTGCGGCTTTGCGTGGACTACCGTCCATTAAATGCCGTAACCATCAAGAACAAGTACCCGTTGCCACGGATCGACATGTTGTTTGATCAGTTGGTCGAAGCAAAGATCTTTTCCAAGATGGACTTAAGATCCGGGTACCATCAGATTAAGATAAGGGCGGAGGACATTCCAAAGACAGCTTTCTCGACAAGGTACGGACTTTATGAGTACCTGGTCATGTCCTTCGGCCTCACCAATGCTCCAGCTCATTTCATGTACTTGATGAACTCGGTATTCATGCCGGAGCTGGACAAGTTTGTCGTGGTCTTCATCGACGACATCCTGGTATATTCCAAGTCAGAGGAAGATCACAAGAAACATCTGTGTATAGTCTTACAACGGCTGCGGGATCACAAGTTATACGCAAAATTCAGCAAATGCGAGTTTTGGATATCGCAAGTGCCTTTCCTCGGGCATATCATCTCAGCGGAGGGTATCGCTGTGGACCCGAGCAAGATCACTCAAGTGCTGAATTGGAAATCCCCGAGAACTGTTCACGAGGTACGGAGTTTCCTCGGACTCGCGGGATATTATCGGAGGTTCATTCCGAACTTCTCGAAGATTGCCAAGCCAATGACAGAGCTGCTGAAGAAGGCTACCAAATATGTTTGGAGTCCAACATGTGAAGCAGCATTCAAGGCTTTAGTCAAGCACCTGACATCAGCACCGGTTTTGGCGCAGCCAGACACAACAAAACCGTTCGATGTGTACTGCGATGCATCCGGCATTGGGCTCGGATGTGTGCTGATGCAAGACCGAAGAGTGGTCGCGTATGGATCACGGCAGCTTAGAAACCATGAGCAAAATTATCCAACTCACGACTTGGAGCTCGCTGCCGTGGTACTTGCACTAAAAATGTGGAGGCACTACCTACTCGGTAACCTCGTACATTTATATACCGACCACAAAAGCCTCAAGTACATATTCACTCAGAAGGAGCTGAACATGAGGCAACGAAGATGGTTAGAACTGATAAAGGATTACGAGATAGAGATCCATTATCATCCGGGCAAGGCAAACATAGTGGCAGATGCGCTGAGCCGCAAGTCATACGTCAACAATCTTACCATCACACCGTTGGAAGAGAGCGAACCACCACTACATGTGATTCCATATGGAGCTCTCTACAACCTAGCTTTGATCCCCACCATCCGTGAAGAGAAAGCGGCAGCCCAGAAGAATGACAAGGGCATGTCACATTTACGGAGACGTGTAGATAGTGGGGAGCTGAAATGTTTCCGGAAAGACGGAGACGGCGTCCTATGGTTCAAGGACCGGATCGTCATACCCCGTAACCCGGAATTACGGAAGAAAATCTTTGATGAGGCTCACTTATCAAAGTTTTCTATTCACCCATGCAGCAACAAGATGTATCAAGAACTCAGAAGCAAGTTTTGGTGGACACGGATGAAGCGTGAGACTGCAAAATACGTGTCCGAGTGTGATACATGTCGAAGGGTGAAGGCAGACTACATGCGGAAACCGGGACTGCTGCGACCACTGGGCATTCCTGCCTGGAAGTGGGAGGACGTGAGCATGGACTTCATCGTCGGTTTACCCACCACCTTGCAGAAACATGATTCTGTGTGGGTGATCGTCGATTGGCTCACCAAAGTTGCCCATTTCATCCCGGTCAACACCAACTACAACGCCAAGAAGTACGCTGAACTGTACATCTCACGGATCCTATGCTTGTACGGCGTACCCCGTACAATCATATCGGATTGGGGCACTTTATTTGTGTCCCGTTTCTGGGAGCAGCTGCACGCTGCCTTGGGGACGAAGCTGATCCGTAGTTCAGCATACCACCCGCAGACGGATGGACAAACCGAGCGGGTAAATCAGATTCTAGAAGACATGCTACGAGCTTGCGCTATCAACCACGGCAAGAATTGGGATGATCACTTGCCGTTAGCTGAGTTCTCGTACAATAATGGGTACCAAGCCAGCATCAAGATGGCACCTTACGAGGCGCTATACGGTAGGAAATGCCGCACACCATTGAACTGGTGTGAGTCTGGCGAAAGGGTTACCTTCGGGATTGTCCTCGTCAACAACGCGGAAGAAAAGGTTCGACTGATTCAAGCAAACCTAAAAGCCGCTCAATCCCGTCAGAAACAATATGCGGACCGGAGAAGGCGCCCATTACAATTCGAAGTTGGAGATCACGTATACCTACGGGTTTCTCCAATGAAGGGCGTAAACAGATTTGGGGTGAGAGGAAAGTTGGCACCCCGATTCATTGGTCCATTCCAGATTACCGAAAGATGTGGATCAGTGGCATACCAGCTGAAATTACCAGAAGCACTTTCCGGTGTGCACGACATCTTTCACATTTCCCAGCTGAGGAAGTGTCTCAAGCTATCAACTACCGTTCAGCTGGAAGACATTGAAGAAATGCAACCGGATCTCACCTATCGGGAGGAACCGGTGCAGATTATTGATGAAAAGGCCCGAACCACACGCAACCGTACGTTGTGGTTCTACAAGGTTCTATGGAGTAATCACTCCATGGACGAAGCTACATGGGAGAGTGAAGAATTCCTTCGCACTAACTACCCCGACTTTTTCACGTCGCATATCCGGTAATTTTCCACCGTCCTCTCTCTCATTTTCACCTTATAATCTCGGGACGAGATTCTTTTAAGGGGGGAGGAATGTAAGGGCCTCAGTTTTTGACACACATTTGCAGTGTTCATCACCACACCACACACCTCATTTGAGGAAGGATGATGAACACAAATGAAGAGCAAGTAACAGTTATCAACATGCTCATTAGAGAACAAACTCACACATTGAAAGAGTGGTATTTCCCACATGTGATATAGATGGGCTGGACATATGAAAACTCCTACACTTTACTAAGGATGTCCATGCCAAGATTCACCCAAATTCAAAACCTTTTTGGGGTCATTTTGGGTATAGTTAGGAAGAGGGCAGTTTGAAACCATATTCAAATTCAAACTGTTTTTATCCCATGAATTTAGAAGTGGGAGGCATATTCTTACTCAGCACATTTTTGTGAGCTCACACACCAATTTTCACTCCATTTGGAGTTGATCTTGACATGAGCTAAGTGGGAGGAATTCAAACTTTATTTGAATTTCAAACTGAACTTGTGCTGAAATTCATTCAAACCAAACCTCATTTGAACTTTGATCAATTCAAATGGCTCATGGGTGAATAATTTGAATTGCCAAGGGTAGTATGGGGTTCACTGTTTACAACAGTGATTAGGAGTAAATTTCAGAGGTTAAAACTGGAGGTGGGACCCACATGTCAGCCACTGCTCAGATCAAACCGACTGAGACTTTTTCACTTGGTCGCCGAGCCGCAGCGGTGATCGCCACCAAGGGCAGCCGCCGCGCCAGTAGCTGCTTGCCCACGTGCGGGCGTGAGGCGGTGCAGAGCCTTCTTAAGGCGCCTGCCCCCCTCCTCGGCCGAGGCACCGCCGTTCTTCCCCGCAAGAACTCAACGCCGGCCGAAAATTTCCGCAGCTAGGAATCAATCAGAGAACGCCGATCGCAGCTCCCTCCGTCCACTCCAGAGCCCCAGTAAGGTACTAGAGACCTTCCTCCGTCCTCCCCGTTGCTAGAATTTGGTTGAAACCGACTGATATCGGCTATGCCGAAAGATCAAATTCGGGACTTGGAACCGCCGCACCTCGGGCTCTCGTGGACAGCCCAACCAGGGCGTTGTCACGCCCGAGCCAAGGCACCCTTGGACGCGCCGGTGACCGGTGCTGCTCATCCCCGAGCCACAGCTCAAGTGGTTGCTCACCGGCGGCGAATTTCCACTTTTCCCCTTTCTATGTACAGAACGACCTTCGGGTACGATTCTGTTTAATTCGTGCTCTAGAAAGGATTAGAGGACCTCAAGCCGCTCTCACACGAGCTAGACACGGTAACGCACAAGTTGCCTTCACAACTCTGGGCCGGAGGACCTCTGTACCCGGCGTAATTCGAGGTCTATCAATGGCGGAATGAACGGACGGTATCGGGCGCACGGTGAGGACCTATTTCGGGCCTTCCCCGAGCTGTCTCGAGCTCATGTCGACCTTCTCTGAGGTCCACTGATGCTCCCCGACCGGTTTCCCAAGTAGTTGAGGTGCTAGGGAAGTCAGCCGACATGGCCGAAGTCGTTCCGAGGTGGCGGCTCGTCGCCGACCATGCTCCGGCCATTGTCATGAGCAGCTGACCCTAGAATCCTGTTTCCCGAGTAAAAGTAGGCAGGGGCGGCCAGAATCGAGAAGTTTGGAGCTGTACAGAAGCCGGCGGCGAGCTCTCCGGCGAGGTCCCTCGGCGGCGGAGCGCGGGCGTCGCGAGGTTGAAGAAGGGGGTGGACTCCAGCTGTCAGTTGGAGATATTTTGAATCGGGATCCGGCTGCGGCCGGGATCGGGTGTGCTGGCGCGCAAAAATCATTGTGGGCCGCGGTGTGCTGTCGCCTCGGCGTGCGACGCGTCTCCCCTGAGCCCACGCGCGAGTTTAAACTTTTCCCCGATTTTCAGATTTCCTTCAAACTCCAAATTGAGTGAACCAAATTTTTCTGGATTCAGCTCTCCGAGTACTTTCCAGCAAATCAAGTTTCACTTCATGAAAACCCTTAATTTTCCAGAATTAATTCCTCAAAATTTAAACTGTTAGGAATTTTAACTGGAGAGTCCTTTGGAGGAAAATCCTGAAATTTTGCTGGGATGTTCACCAAAGTATCCCTGAACTACCATAAAAATTTCAGATCCATTTGAGCTCATTTGATCCACCTAATGGTGTGATTAGTGAAACTGTTCCAGAGAAAATAGAAAATGTTCAGAAACATTTTCAGAATTTTCTCTGAAATTGTTTAGCTCATATCTTTAGTTAGGAACTTCGAAATTAAGTGAGACCAACTCCATTAGAACCCTCTGAAAATCTAATTTTCAGAAAGTCATAGTTTGTTTCATGAAAGTCCCTAGAACACCCTAAGAGTTCCAATTAAGGTCAAGTACATAATTAATTGTGGAGGGCTCAAATGAGCTTTGCTGCAACTAAAACTTGACCAAGCCTCTGTTTAGGTTGTAACCAAGCCACAATAAAAGTTTCACAGTCATTAGGTCTATCTAGCAAAGGTTATAGACTTCACAACTTCAAACTTAATACAAATGCATTAAATTAATACATGTATTGTTTCTATCATGTAGTCGCTAAGGTCGAGGAGGAACTCGAAGTCCTAGACTTCGTAACTCTGGAGGAGCAGCTAGCCTACGACCAAGAGCAGCAAGGCAAGCTCCGGTTTGCATTAACCCCTTTTTACAAATTTTTATTGTTTTGAGCACATACTTGTTTCCTTTATTCAGTGCATTAGATTCTTGTTTGGAAGCCCCACTGCATAGCCAAGAAAACCATGGGTTGGGTTTAGGATTGCAAACCCCGTTAGCTACTGCATTGCTAGGATAGAGTAGGATTCGGTACAAGTCAAGTAGTTGGAACTACTCGCGAGAATAGGCTAGAGGCACATTGCTCGGGTAGATATAGCACATGATACACATGGCAAGAAAATGAGGCCGAGCGGAGAGTAAGGGCAGCAGGACTTTGGGGCCTGTGTGCTGTAGCTCCGCTTGTGTCGATTGAGGACCGAGTCGTGTGCGGGCCTGTTGAACAAGCTAGAACAGTACCGAAGACCTACCGGCTATATGGGAACCGGGAAACTGATGTAACTCGGGTAGCTGGGTATTGAGGCATTGCCCGTCGTTCAGAGGGTAGGTTGAGATCTCGAGGTGTAAATCGGCTGGCGGCACAGAGATGCGCGTGCAGAGACCTCTTGCTCGGGACGATGGGACCGGTTCAATATTTGGCTGACGGGTGAAAGGTAGTTGCGTACGGCATCCGTGATGGTTGTTGTAGGCAACATCGAGTACGGGCGTACGTGACGGGTTGTTCGGGTAACCCTGCAGGTGTAAATCGATTATAATCGCCGTCCCTCACGGTCAGTGAGTACCACTTGTTCACTGTACCGTGACGTAGAAAGAACAGGCTAGTTACATGTTAAAATGTTGCTGATTGAAAGATGGACTCTGATTGTTGATGATATGCTGTAGTTTAGAGCTAACTAAAGTTCATTTCAACTTTGGGCAAAGTACATGAGAGAAATGCGTTTCTTGTTTGATTGCGGCTCTCTCATGTGCCTTAGCGTAAGGTTCTCCACAACCGGCTGCTAAAACTTGAAAGTAAGGTTCCACTAATTAGGCGAGTCCTTTGCAAATTATTTTTCCCCATGTACCTATCACCCCTCATGTAGAAGTTCTATGTTTAGGTGAGACGGGTCAGACTTGCTGAGCCGTCGTGCTCACTGCTTGTGTTTGAATCTTTTGCAGGGTTCTATGAGGAAGGGACTCCCGAAGAGGAGACGGAACCCCAGGAGGGGAACCCCGTCGAGTCGGAGTTATGCACGCCGCAGAGTTAGTGTGCATGTGTGCTAGCAAGGACGCGTTCAAGGGCTGAACGTGCACTTGATGCTTAGTCTACGCCCGAGAGTGTAGACTGAACTTATTTTGATGTAAACATGTTCATAACTTGTTTATGTAATAAAATTTCGCTTCCGCTTTGTACCTTTGACGTGTGTTATACGGTGCTGTGCAACGCAGCACCCCTCAGCGTGATCCTGGCTCGACAGGACCTTGGGGTCGTGTCAGGGGATGGGGCACCTTGCCCGGGAACAGCATTAGGTGGTGCCGTTATGCGGCACCCAACAGCACACATATAAGGAAAATTGTATTACATAAATCAAAAGCGGAAGCTTACAAATGTTCTTTGCAAATAAATTACATGAAATAGCTACAACAGAAGTCTATAAACAGCTCACATCGAATAACTAATGAGCACCCGAGAAGAAGTCCAGCCTGCGGACTCCTCTCGCTAGCAACACGAAGACATGGCAGCGGCTAGGTTCTCCATGTGTAACATGACTCGGAAGTCTCCGAGTCTCACCGGACAACCTTCTTTATATGCGTCGATATTAACCTGCAAAACCACTCATATAGCAAGAGTGAGCACAAAGGCTCATCAAGACTTAACCCTCTCTCCTAAAGCATGCAACTCTACACGAAAGTAACTTAAGACCTAAACATGCAATTTGCAAAAAGACTCGCCTACAAGTTCATCCTTAACTTTAAGATTTTAGCCATCACAGAAGTGACCTTGCGCCCAGCAACATTGGAACTCCACAATCAAACAAGAAACACTTCATTCCAATGTTAGCAAGGTGGAAATTAACTTTAGTTTGCTCTATCTATACTTCAAACAGGGTTTTCATGCAATATACAATAATCATAGCAGCAATTAAAACTTTGCAAACTGTTCCCACACAACTTGCTTACTACGTCACAACACAGTGAGCAAGCGGTACTCAATAACCGTGAGGGACGGTGATTGGAATCAAACACTACCCGGATAACTCGACACATACGCCCGCCTCTGAAGACCCAAATCTGGCGTCCATCATTACGTCGTATGTGGCAACCTTTTGCAGGACACTCGACTGTAGAACCGGTCGTGCCATCTCGGGCTCACAGGTCTAACGAGACGATATGGTATGCCTCTATAATCCAGTGACCTTGGTACATCGGTTTCCTGGTTCCCATATAGCAGTAAGCATCTGGTACACAACTCAATATTTGCTCAGGGTTGCTGCACACGCTTCGGTCCTTAACCGACACAGGCAGAGCTACTCGACCAAGACCTCGTCTTGTTGCTGCCTACCCTCCTGCCCGGTCTCATCTTTAGAAATGTAAACTTTAGTTTGCCTCTTTTCCAACCACACTTAGGTAATCCTGAACTATCGCTCGCGGGTAGATTCCAACTACTCGTCTTCTACCGGATGTCCTAGCCTATTTAGCACGGCCTTATTCTACAGCGGTGACACCATTCTACCCTTGACTCCAGGGCTCATTTTGGTTATTGACACGACCCCACTGGTCCTGTCGATCCAGGATCACGCTGAGGGGTGCTGCGTTGCACAGCACCGTATAACACACGTCAAAGGTGCAAAGCGCAAGCGGAAGTTTTATTACATAAACAAGTTTATGAACATATTTACATCAAACTAAGTTCAGTCTACACTCGCGGGCGTAGACTAAGCATCAAGTGCACGTTCAGCCCTCGAACATGTCCTTGCTAGCACACACGCACACTAACTCTGCGGCGTGCACGACTCCCACTCAACGGAGTTCCCCTCTGGGGGTTCCGTCTCCTCTTCGGGAGTCCCTTCCTCATAGAACCCTGCAAAAGGCTTCAAACACAAGCAGTGAGCACGAAGGCTCAGCAAGTCTGACCCGTCTCACCTAAACATGGAACTCTACATGAGGGTAATGGGTTGCATGAGGTAAAAATCATTTGCACGGACTCGCCTAATTAGTAGAACCTTACTTTCAAGTTTTAGCAGCAGGTTGTGGAGAACCTTACGCTAAGGCACATGAGAGAGCCGCAATCAAACAAGAATCGCATTTCTCTCATGTACTTTGCCCAAAGTTGAATAGAACTTTAGTTAGCACTAAGCTACAGCATATCATTAACAATCAATGTCCAGCTTTCAATCAACAACATTTTAACATGTAACTAGCCTGTTCTTTCTACGTCACGGTACAGTGAACAAGTGGTACTCACTGACCGCGAGGGACGGCGATTATAATCGATTTACACCTGCAGGGTTACCCGAACAACCCGTCACGTACGCCCGTACTCGATGTTGCCTACAACAACCATCACGGACGCCGTACGCGACTACCTTTCACCCGTTAGCCAAATATTGAACCGGTCCCATCGTCCCGAGCAAGAGGTCCCTGCACGCGCATCTCTGTGCCGCCAGCTGATTTACACCTCGAGCTCTCAACCTACCCTCTGAACGACGGGCAATGCCTCAATACCCAGCTACCCGAGTTACATCAGTTTCCCGGTTCCCATATAGCCGGTAGGTCTTCGGTACTGTTCTAGCTTGTTCAACAGGCCCGCACACGGCTCGGTCCTCAATCGACACAAGCGGAGCTACAGCACACAGGCCCCATAGTCCTGCTGCCCTTACTCTCCGCTCAGTCCCATTTTCTTGCCATGTGTTTCATGTGCTATCTCTACCCGAGCGATGTGCCTCTAGCCTATTCTCGCGAGTAGTTCCAACTACTCGACTTGTACCGAATCCTACTCTATCCTAGCAATGCAGTGGCTAACGGGGTTTGCAATCCTAACCCCAACCCATGGTTTTCTTGGCTGTGCAGTTGGATTTCCAATCAAGACTCTAATGCAAAGAACAATATTCAAAGATGTGCTCAAAACAATAAATATTTGTAAAAAGGTTAATGCAAACCGGGGCTTGCCTTGCTGCTCTTGGTCGTAGGCTAGCTGTTCCTCCGGAGTAACGAAGTCTAGGACTTCGGGTTCCTCCTCGACCTTAGCGACTACATGATAAGAACAATGTATGTATTAATTTAGATGCATTTGTATTAACTTCGAAGTTGTGAAGTCTATAACCCTTGCTAGACAGACCTAATGACTGTGAAACTTTTACTGTGGCTTGGTTACAACCTAAACAAGGATTTGGTCAAGCTTTAGTTGCAGCCAAGCTCATTTGAGCCCTCCACAAATAATTATGTCCTTGACCTTAATTGGAACTCTTAGGGTGTTCTAGGAATTTTCATGAGACAAACTATGACTTTCTGAAAACTAGGTTTTCAGAGGGTTCTAATGGAGTTGGTCTCACTTAATTTGGAAGTCTCTAACTAAAGATGTGAGCTAAACAATTTCAGAGAAATTTCTGAAAATGTTTCTGAACATTTTCTATTTTCTCTGGAACAGTTTTACTAATCCCACCATTAGGTGGACTAAATGAGCTCAAATGGATCTGAAATTTTTATGGTAGTTCAAGGATATTTTGGTGAACATCTCAGCAAAATTTCAGGATTTTCCTCCAAAGGATTCTCCAGTTAAAATTCCTAACAGTTTAAATTTTGAGGAATTAATTCTGGAGAAATAAGGAATTTCATGGAGTGAAACTTGATTTTCTGGAAAGTACTCAGAGAGCTGAATCCAGCAAAATTTGGTTCACTCAATTTGGAGCTTTCTAGCCAAAGTTATAAGGATTTGAAGTTTGAGGGAAATCTGAAAAATCGGGGAAAAGTTTAAACTCGCGCGTGGGCCCAGGGGACACGCGTCGCACGCCTAGGCGACAGCACACCGTGGCCCACAAGGATTTTGCGCGCCAGCACACCCGATCCCGGCCGCAGCCGGATCCCGATTTAAAATATCGGCCGCTGACAGCTGGGGTCCACCCCCTTCTTCAACCTCGCGACACCCGCGCCCCGCCGCCGAGGGACCTCGCCGGAGAGCTCGCCGCCGGCTGCTGTACAGCTCCAAACTTCTTGATTCTGGCCGCCCCTTCCTACTTTTACTTGGGGAACATGATCTGAGGGTCAGCTGCTCATGACAACGACCGGAGCATGGTCGGCGACGAGCCGCCATATCGGAATGACTTCGGCCATGTCGGCTGACTCTCCTAGTACCTCGGCTACTTGGGAAATCGGTCAGGAAGCATCAGTAGACCTCAGAGAAGGTCGACATGAACTCGAGGCAGCTCGGGGAAGGCCCGAAATAGGTCCTCACCGTGCGCCCGATACCCCCCGTTCGTTCCGCCATTAGTAGACCTTGAATTACGCCGGGCACAGAGGTTCTCCGGCCCAGAGTTGTGAAGGCAACTTGTGCGTCACCGTGTCTAGCTCGTGTGGGAGTGGCCTGAGGCCCTCTAATCCTTTCTAGAGCACGAATTAAACAGAATCGTACCCGAAGGTCGTTCTGCCCACAGAAAGGGGAAAAGTGGAAATTTGCCGCCGGTGAGCAACCACTCGAGCTGTGGCTCGGGGATGAGCAGCACCGGTCACCTGCGCGTCCAAGGGTGCCTTGGCTCGGGCGTGACAACGCCCAGGTTGGGCTGTCCACGAGAGCCCGAGGTGCGGCGGTTTCCAGTTCCGATTTTGAGCTTTCGGCACAGCCGATAGCACTCGGTTTCAATCGACTTCTAGCAATGGGGAGGATGGAGGAAAGTCTCTAGTACCTTGCTGGGACCCTGGAGTGGAAGGAGGGAGCTGCGATCGGCTTGATCGAGCGGGAGCTCGAGCGGCGGTGATGGCAGTGGAAAAACGGCCGAGTATGCCGGCAGCTCGGGGACTGAGTGATCGGAGCACGCCGGGGAGGGAATAAATAGCCCGGCGGCTGGTCTCCGGCTTGGGGCGCGCAGCAGGAGCTGGCGCCGGCTGCCCCCCTTCGGTGGCACACGCGCACAGCAGCCGGGAACCGACTGAACTGTGTTTCAGTCGGTTTGTTTTGAGGCAGAGGCTGACATGTGGGTCCCACCCCTCTTTTAACCTCTGAAATTTACTCCTAACAGCTGTGGTAAACAGTGAACCCTATTCTACCCTTGGCAATTCAAATTATTCACCCAAGAGCCATTTGAATTGATCAAAGTTCAAATGGGGTTTGGTTTGAATGAATTTCAGCACAAGTTCAGTTTGAAATTCAAATAAAGTTTGAATTTCTCCCCCTTAGCTCATGTCAAGATCAACCCCAAATGGAGTGAAAATTGGTGTGTGAGCTCACAAAAATGTGCTGAGCAAGAATATGCCTTCCACTTTCAAACTCATGGTATGAAAACAGTTTGAATTTGAATATGTTTTCAAACTGCCCCTTTGCTATCTATACCCAAGATGACCTCAAAAAGGTTTTGAATTTGGGTGAAACTTGGCATGGACATCCTTAGCAAAGTGTAGGAGTTTTCATATGTCCAGCCCATCTATATCACATGTGGGAAATACCACTTTTGCAATGTGTGAGTTTGTTCTCTAATGAGCATGTTGATAATTGTTACTTGCTCTTCATTTGTGTTCATCATTCTTGCTCAAATGAGGTGTGTGGTGTGGTGATGAACACTGCAAATGGTTGTCAAAACTGAGGCCCTTACATTCCTCCCCCCTTAAAAGAATCTCGTCCCGAGATTATAAGGTGAAAATGAGAGAGAGGACGGTGGAAAATTACCGGATATGCGACGTGAAAAATCGGGGTAGTTAGTGCGAAGGAATTCTTCGCTCTCCCATGTCGCTTCGTCCATGGAGTGATTACTCCACAGAACCTTTTAGAACCACAACGTACGGTTGCGTGTGGTTCGGGCCTTCTCATCAATAACCTGCACCGGTTCCTCCCGATAGGTGAGATCCGGTTGCAGTTCTTCAATGTCTTCCAGCTGAACGGTAGTTGATAGCTTGAGACACTTCCTCAGCTGGGAAATGTGAAAGACGTCGTGCACACCGGAAAGTGCTTCTGGTAATTTCAGCCGGTATGCCACCGATCCACATCTTTCGGTAATCTGGAATGGACCGATGAAGCGGGGTGCTAACTTTCCCCTCACCCCAAATCTGTTTACGCCCTTCATTGGAGACACTCGTAGGTATACGTGATCTCCAACTTCGAATTGTAATGGGCGCCTTCTCCGGTCCGCATACTGTTTCTGTCGGGATTGAGCGGCTTTTAGGTTCGCTTGAATTAGTCGAACCTTTTCTTCCGCGTTGTTGACAAGGTCAATCCCGAAGGTAACCCTCTCGCCAGACTCACACCAATTCAATGGTGTGCGGCATTTTCTTCCGTATAGCGCCTCGTAGGGCGCCATCTTGATGCTGGCTTGGTACCCATTGTTGTACGAGAACTCGGCTAACGGCAAGTGATCATCCCAATTCTTGCCGTGGTCGATAGCGCAAGCTCGTAGCATGTCTTCTAGGATTTGATTTACCCGCTCCGTTTGTCCATCCGTCTGCGGGTGGTAGGCTGAACTACGGATCAGCTTCGTCCCCAAGGCAGCGTGCAGCTTCTCCCAAAAACGGGACACAAATAAAGTGCCCCGGTCCGATATGATGGTACGGGGTACGCCGTATAAGCATAGGATCCGTGAGATGTACAGTTCAGCGTACTTCTTGGCGTTGTAGTTGGTGTTGACCGGGATGAAATGGGCAACTTTGGTGAGCCGATCGACGATTACCCACACAGAATCATGTTTCTGTAAGGTGGTGGGTAGACCGACGACGAAATCCATGCTCACGTCCTCCCACTTCCAGGCAGGAATGCCCAGTGGTTGCAGCAGTCCCGGTTTCCGCATGTGGTCTGCCTTCACCCTTCGACATGTATCACACTCGGACACGTATTTTGCCGTCTCTCGCTTCATTCGTGTCCACCAAAACTTTCTTCTGAGTTCTTGATACATTTTGTTGCTGCCGGGGTGAATAGAAAACTTTGACAAGTGAGCCTCATCAAAGATTTTCTTCCGTAACTCCGGGTTTCGGGGTACGACGATCCGGTTCTTGAACCATAGGATGCCGTCTCCGTCCTTCCGGAAACATTTTAATTCCCCACTATCTACACGTCTCCGCAAATGTGACATGCCCTTGTCATTCTTCTGGGCTGCCGCTATATCTTCACGGATGGTGGGGATCAAAGCTAGGTTGTAGAGAGCTCCGTGTGGAATCACACGTAGTGGTGGTTCGCTCCCTTCCAACGGTGTGATGGTCCGATTATTGACGTGTGACTTGCGGCTCAGCGCATCTGCCACAACGTTTGCCTTGCCCGGATGATAATGGATCTCTATTTCGTAATCCTTTATCAGTTCTAACCATCTTCGTTGCCTCATGTTCAACTCCTTCTGAGTGAATATGTACTTGAGGCTTTTGTGGTCGGTATATAAATGTACGAGGTTACCGAGTAGGTAGTGCCTCCACATCTTCAGTGCAAGTACCACGGCAGCGAGCTCCAAGTCGTGAGTTGGATAATTTTGCTCATGGTTCCTAAGCTGCCGTGATCCATACGCGACCACTCTTCGATCTTGCATCAGCACACATCCGAGCCCAATGCCGGATGCATCGCAGTACACATCGAACGGTTTTGTTGTGTCTGGCTGCGCCAAAACCGGTGCTGATGTCAGGTGCTTGACTAAAGCCTTGAATGCTGCTTCACATGCTGGACTCCAAACATATTTGGTAGCCTTCTTCAGCAGCTCTGTCATTGGCTTGGCAATCTTTGAGAAGTTCGGAATGAACCTCCGATAATATCCCGCGAGTCCGAGGAAACTCCGTACCTCATGAACAGTTCTCGGGGATTTCCAATTCAGCACTTGCGTGATCTTGCTCGGGTCCACAGCGATACCCTCCGCTGAGATGATATGCCCGAGGAAAGGCACTTGCGATATCCAAAACTCGCATTTGCTGAACTTTGCGTATAACTTGTGATCCCGCAGCCGTTGCAAGACTATACGCAGATGTTTCTTGTGATCTTCCTCTGACTTGGAATATACCAGGATGTCGTCGATGAAGACCACGACAAACTTGTCCAGCTCCGGCATGAACACCGAGTTCATTAAGTACATGAAGTGAGCTGGAGCATTGGTGAGGCCAAAGGACATGACCAGGTACTCATAAAGTCCGTACCTTGTCGAGAAAGCTGTCTTTGGAATGTCCTCCGCCCTTATCTTAATCTGATGGTACCCGGATCTTAAATCCATCTTGGAAAAGATCTTTGCTTCGACCAACTGATCAAACAACATGTCGATCCGTGGCAACGGGTACTTGTTCTTGATGGTTACGGCATTTAATGGACGGTAGTCCACGCAAAGCCGCAACGTTTCATCCTTCTTCTTGACAAATAATGCCGAACAACCCCATGGCGAGGAGCTCGGCCTAATAAAACCCTTCTCCAGAAGGTCCGTGAGCTGAGTCTTCAGTTCAGCCAACTCCTTGGGCGCCATCTTGTACGGCCTTCGGGATATTGGCATGGTTCCCGGTGCAAGTTCAATCTTGAACTCCACCTCTCTATCGGGTGGCATCCCCGGCAAATCGTCCGGGAATACATCAGGGAACTCTCGGACCACTGGAATGTCTTCCAATCTGATAGTTGTGGACTGATAGACACTTGAAAGTTTTATTTCTGGACTGTCCAGAAATAATGAGTGAGAACCGTGCACCTCTGAGTTTAAGTGCACGACTCGAAGGACGGTGTCTAAAACAGCGCCGTGGCGGGTTAACCACGACATCCCTAGAATGACATCGACCTTCTGCCCCTCTAAGATAATGAGAGACGTGGGGTACACTCTACCCGCTAAGCCTAATGGTGCTTTGGAGACCATTACGCTTGCTGAAATCTTCCCACCCGGTGAACAAATTAAATATGGACTATCGGTGGGTAGTATTGGCAAGCTGTGTTTAGCAATGAAAGCTTGGCTAATAAAATTATGCGTGGCGCCTGAATCAAATAGTACTATAGCGGGATGCTGGTGGAGTTGGAACATACCCGCAAGGATTGGCTCGCCCTCCGGCACGTCCTCAATGGCAAGCTGGTGGACAGTACCGGGCCTAGGGTTTGCCCGCCGCGCATTGGTAGGGTTCCGGGGTTGATTCCTCCCCGGAAACTGTGGTGCCACTCCGCCGCCTTGCCTCTCCGGGCAACTGCTCGCGAAGTGCCCTGGACGACCACACTTGTAACATGTGGCCGCTGCTGGTGGAGTACTCGGGGGATGAAAGCCCGGCATGCGTTGCGGAGGTGCAAACGCACGCGGCATCGCCCGCGGCTGCTGCTGTTGTTGCGGTGGTGCTGGCAGTGCCGGCCGGAATGCCGGTGAAGAGTACGGCCGACTGCGGAACGGCATCGACCGCTGTGGTGGCTGCCAGCGTGGACCTGATGGTGGGCGATTCACCATCTGAAACTTCTGAGAAGGACCGCCTCCTTCTCCGCTGCTCTGCGGCGCGCTTCGCTTTCGCTCTGCCGCCGCCAACTCCTTGCCGGAGTCCTCCTGAACAATCACAGCGTCAATTATGTCGTTGAGGCTGCCGCGATTGAACATCGCCTGCTTGTCCTTCAGGAGCGGGTTAAGCCCCTGGTAAAAATGGTCCCGCCGCTTCTCGTCCGTATCTGCGTGATACGACGCGTAGAGCGCGAGATCGTTGAACGCCCTGGAATATTCCAGCGCGTTTCGGCTCCCTTGTTGCAGGTGTAGGAATTCCTGCGTCTTCCTGTTCATCAAACCGGGCGGTATATGATAGGCCCTGAAGGCCGTCCGGAACTCCGCCCAGGTCATCGCTCGGTCGGTGGGCTGTGAAGCACAGAAGTTGGCCCACCACGCGCTCGCGGATCCTTGGAGCTGCTGGACCGCGAACTGAGTCTTGCGCTGCTCGCTGATTTGGAGCAGCCCGAACTTCATCTCTATGGCGCGGAGCCAGTTGTCCGCGTCAAGTGGTTCATCCGCCCTTGAGAATACAGGGGGATGAGTCGCCAGGAAGTCGGAGTAGGAGCTCTGTTGGCGCTCCTCACGATCTTGACGTCTCTCTGGGCGAGACGTATTGGCGATGAGAGTCTGCAGCAACTCTGTGTGCTGCTGATGCGAGCCCGCCATTGCCGCGACAATGTCGGCCAATGTAACCGTTGGCAGTGGCGGTGGCGGTGTTTGCTGTTGCTGTTGCTGCTGCTGTCCCGAGGAGTCCTCGGGAGGCGGTTGGGAGGTCTCTCCCCCTTGGCTAGTACCTCCAACATCAGGGTTGGCACGAGTACGCGTCATTCTGAAATTCAACACAGCAGCAATTAGCACATGTCTCACTCAAAATTCCATAAACAGCAGTAGGTATTGAAGCGACGCATGATTAACTTGCACAACATTCACATATATTGATAAAGCATAAACTTTATACAAGATACATTATTCTCGGATCTCCGAGAAGTCGTGCTCATGTCGTCACTACCTATACATACGCTACTGTCTACACGACATGTCACCGATTACAAAAGTTGGGTTACGCTACCCTAGCTGCCCTACTTGGCAACCGTAACCCCCTACTCGGAGTAGAACTCGACCTCCTGTGGGTCGTCCTCCTCCGGTACTTCTGCTGGTGGCTCTGGATCTACCACCTCTTCTCCCATTCCAGGTTCTCCCATGGCTGGAAGACCCAAGACTACCGGTACGCCCAATACCGGGGGCACGAGGTCCTGCAATGCATGCACCTCGTCCATAGCCTGGTTGTAGTCCTCTTCCCAGCCTTGTCCTTCCTTAATAGCGTCGTCCCGCTCTTGAGCAAGGTCCTCATTATGCTGGGTTAGGGTCTGCACCAGCTCTTGCAATGCCGTGATGTCAACACGGCTCTTCTTCTTTGCCTTCTTCAGACGACGCAACTGATTGTGTTGTTCATTCAGTCGCTTGATCGTCGGAAGGAGCACATTACGGAGTGCACTGTGAGCACTCTCAAAATGATCTCCACGGCTTGTGCTCTCCTTGAGCTTGGTGGCGAGATGCTCCGTATGAACAGCTTGGCTGTCCATCACAGCGTTTCCCGCCCTCATTTGGAGGCTGAGGTTTGCCTCCGCGGGGTTGTACCTTGGGCAAGTCGGGTCTGTTGCCTCCAGGTACCTCTCTTCCCACACATGCTGAGCTCGCCCCTCCACCGGAACGAGTGCGTATGGAGTTCCTTCCATAGCCTGCACGTGTAGTTGGCAGAAACGTGACATAGTGTCACGGGCTGCCACTTGCCACATCCCTTCCGGTTGTCTTCCGCTCACCGTGACGGTGAATGGCACCCAACCGGGTGGCGTAGGTCCTGCGGAAACTTCGACATGGATCGTCCACGTCTTGTTCCCCTCTTCGCCTTCTTCCTTGGCGAAGTATTACGGCATCTAATTGTACCCGAAATATTGGAGCATTTGCCGCAATGCTTCCGGGTAGCCGCTACGGTCAGAGCAGTGGGAAACTACCCACCCGTTCTCCAACCGTTTATCTGCTGCCATCTGTAAAAATATATTTGAGAAATGTCAAATATTTATTTAAACAGTAACCCATTGAGTTATAACATAAGATATGTCATTGAACCCATAATACTTGGAAACATAGTCCAAATTTTTAAACAAATTTGACTGCTGATCTGCTGTTACCATGACAGCCCTGACCAGTTTCCATATCAACCTGATTTAGGCCAGGTTAAAAGCAAAATCAGTCCTGGAGCTCAACATCAAAGTTAAAGTTAACTTCAGTAGCTTTCCAGAAAGTATTTGGTTGGCCTAAGATCTGTCCTGGTTCAAAAGTTATGAGATGTCAAAGTTAACAGATTTTCTGGAAACAATTGGACAGCACCTCCCTGCCTTAGGTACTGATTTGATCCAAGAATCCCAGTTAATTCTGTTCCTAATCTGACAAAACTTTCTGTTACAAAGTCGTAACCCATCTCATAAGATTTCCAGAACTACCTCATTTCCTATTTTTGGATTTTTAAGCAGGAAGTTATGCTTAATTTACAGGGAGTTTACAGAGAGTCTTTGCTCCGTCCTGTTTTCTGGACAGTTTCAACTCTACTGCATTTTTCGAGTGGTTAAGGGATGAAACACCTCTGGAACTCAACAGAAAAGTTGTAAAGCTCCTCCAAAGCTTTCCAGAAATGTATCATACGACCCCAACCTCGAAAGAACTCAACCTCTAACCTCTGATTAACTTCAGCCTTGATTTAGCTGAAAACAGAGTGCTCTGTCCTTAACATCCTATAAGTTGAAAACTTGTTAACTTTGAATATCCTGTTCAAGGGAAGGAGTTACATCAAGTTTTACTACTTTGGATCAAAACCTTCAAGTTTTTAAATGAAGTTGTTCATTTAGTTGGGTGTGACGTCGATGCGTCACCAGATTATGTCGGTACTACGTCCTCACAAAGGAAAAACCTACACCGGACTTAGCCGGCTTCGTTAGTTCAGTGGTACTACTCGTCACTCGCACACGGATGCTACACGTCTACCGTTTCGTGGTAAGGCTACCTGCAGAAATTCAACCAATCATCAGACTCGGCTGCACACCGAGCCCGGAATCCATACAGTTGGTACACCCGGCCGTCATCACTCGCCCGGATGTTCTCAAGCCAAACACGCCTTGAGTTACGTGTTCACGTTTTAGACCACGTGACGGGGTCTCCCATATTGCACCACGCACGCCAGGGACAGACGTTGCTCGAATACCCCAAACGACATGAAGAGTCGTAGAGGATACTAAAGCGGGTCGGGTTACCTGCCACCCGTGGGGCTCCACCCTTCAGCTTGTGCGCACTGGTGGACAGCGCTTACGTGCACCCCCCAAGACATGAACGTCCCGAGATGCACGATTTTCCGACATAACAATTAGGTTAATATGCCACTTTCTATATGCTAATAACATCCTTATACGGGCTACTAACTCGTTCCTCACTGGATTTTTTAAAAAGAAGACCTTTGTACTGTGTTAAGCCTCAAGCGAGCTCTGATACCACGCTGACACGACCCCACTGGTCCTGTCGAGCCAGGATCACGCTGAGGGGTGCTGCGTTGCACAGCACCGTATAACACACGTCAAAGGTGCAAAGCGGAAGCGGAAGTTTTATTACATAAACAAGTTTATGAACATATTTACATCAAACTAAGTTCAGTCTACACTCGCGGGCGTAGACTAAGCATCAAGTGCACGTTCAGCCCTCGAACATGTCCTTGCTAGCACACACGCACACTAACTCTGCGGCGTGCACGACTCCCACTCAACGGAGTTCCCCTCCGGGGGTTCCGTCTCCTCTTCGGGAGTCCCTTCCTCATAGAACCCTGCAAAAGGCTTCAAACACAAGCAGTGAGCACGAAGGCTCAGCAAGTCTGACCCGTCTCACCTAAACATGGAACTCTACATGAGGGTAATGGGTTGCATGAGGTAAAAATCATTTGCACGGACTCGCCTAATTAGTAGAACTTTACTTTCAAGTTTTAGCAGCAGGTTGTGGAGAACCTTACGCTAAGGCACATGAGAGAGCCGCAATCAAACAAGAAACGCATTTCTCTCATGTACTTTGCCCAAAGTTGAAAAGAACTTTAGTTAGCACTAAGCTACAGCATATCATTAGCAATCAATGTCCAGCTTTCAATCAGCAACATTTTAACATGTAACTAGCCTGTTCTTTCTACGTCACGGTACAGTGAACAAGTGGTACTCACTGACCGCGAGGGACGGCGATTATAATCGATTTACACCTGCAGGGTTACCCGAACAACCCGTCACGTACGCCCGTACTCGATGTTGCCTACAACAACCATCACGGACGTCGTACGCGACTACCTTTCACCCGTTAGCCAAATATTGAACCGGTCCCATCGTCCCGAGCAAGAGGTCCCTGCACGCGCATCTCTGTGCCGCCAGCTGATTTACACCTCGAGCTCTCAACCTACCCTCTGAACGACGGGCAATGCCTCAATACCCAGCTACCCGAGTTACATCTGTTTCCCGGTTCCCATATAGCCGGTAGGTCTTCGGTACTGTTCTAGCTTGTTCAACAGGCCCGCACACGGCTCGGTCCTCAATCGACACAAGCGGAGCTACAGCACACAGGCCCCAAAGTCCTGCTGCCCTTACTCTCCGCTCGGTCTCATTTTCTTGCCATGTGTTTCATGTGCTATCTCTACCCGAGCGATGTGCCTCTAGCCTATTCTCGCGAGTAGTTCCAACTACTCGACTTGTACCGAATCCTACTCTATCCTAGCAATGCAGTGGCTAACGGGGTTTGCAATCCTAACCCCAACCCATGGTTTTCTTGGCTGTGCAGTTGGGTTTCCAATCAAGACTCTAATGCAAAGAACAATATTCAAAGATGTGCTCAAAACAATAAATATTTGTAAAAAGGTTAATGCAAACCGGGGCTTGCCTTGCTGCTCTTGGTCGTAGGCTAGCTGTTCCTCCGGAGTAACGAAGTCTAGGACTTCGGGTTCCTCCTCGACCTTAGCGACTACATGATAAGAACAATGTATGTATTAATTTAGATGCATTTGTATTAACTTCGAAGTTGTGAAGTCTATAACCCTTGCTAGACAGACCTAATGACTGTGAAACTTTTACTGTGGCTTGGTTACAACCTAAACAAGGATTTGGTCAAGCTTTAGTTGCAGCCAAGCTCATTTGAGCCCTCCACAAATAATTATGTCCTTGACCTTAATTGGAACTCTTAGGGTGTTCTAGGAATTTTCATGAGACAAACTATGACTTTCTGAAAACTAGGTTTTCAGAGGGTTCTAATGGAGTTGGTCTCACTTAATTTGGAAGTCTCTAACTAAAGATATGAGCTAAACAATTTCAGAGAAATTTCTGAAAATGTTTCTGAACATTTTCTATTTTCTCTGGAACAGTTTTACTAATCCCACCATTAGGTGGACTAAATGAGCTCAAATGGATCTGAAATTTTTATGGTAGTTCAAGGATATTTTGGTGAACATCTCAGCAAAATTTCAGGATTTTCCTCCAAAGGATTCTCCAGTTAAAATTCCTAACAGTTTTAACTTTGAGGAATTAATTCTGGAGAAATAAGGAATTTCATGGAGTGAAACTTGATTTTCTGGAAAGTACTCAGAGAGCTGAATCCAGAAAAATTTGGTTCACTCAATTTGGAGCTTTCTAGCCAAAGTTATAAGGATTTGAAGTTTGAGGGAAATCTGAAAAATCGGGGAAAAGTTTAAACTCGCGCGTGGGCCCAGGGGACACGCGTCGCACGCCTAGGCGACGGCACACCGTGGCCCACAAGGATTTTGCGCGCCAGCACACCCGATCCCGGCCGCAGCCGGATCCCGATTTAAAATATCGGCCGCTGACAGCTGGGGTCCACCCCCTTCTTCAACCTCGCGACACCCGCGCCCCGCCGCCGAGGGACCTCGCCGGAGAGCTCGCCGCCGGCTGCTGTACAGCTCCAAACTTCTTGATTCTGGCCGCCTCTGCCTACTTTTACTTGGGGAACATGATCTGAGGGTCAGCTGCTCATGACAACGACCGGAGCATGGTCGGCGACGAGCCGCCATATCGGAATGACTTCGGCCATGTCGGCTGACTCTCCTAATACCTCGGCTACTTGGGAAATCAGTCGGGAAGCATCAGTGGACCTCAGAGAAGGTCGACATGAACTCGAGGCAGCTCGGGGAAGGCCCGAAATAGGTCCTCACCGTGCGCCCGATACCCCCCGTTCGTTCCGCCATTAGTAGACCTTGAATTACGCCGGGCACAGAGGTTCTCCGGCCCAGAGTTGTGAAGGCAACTTGTGCGTCACCGTGTCTAGCTCGTGTGGGAGTGGCCTGAGGCCCTCTAATCCTTTCTAGAGCACGAATTAAACAGAATCGTACCCGAAGGTCGTTCTGCCCACAGAAAGGGGAAAAGTGGAAATTCGCCGCCGGTGAGCAACCACTCGAGCTGTGGCTCGGGGATGAGCAGCACCGGTCACCTGCGCGTCCAAGGGTGCCTTGGCTCGGGCGTGACAACGCCCAGGTTGGGCTGTCCACGAGAGCCCGAGGTGCGGCGGTTTCCAGTTCCGATTTTGAGCTTTCGGCACAGCCGATAGCACTCGGTTTCAATCGACTTCTAGCAATGGGGAGGATGGAGGAAAGTCTCTAGTACCTTGCTGGGACCCTGGAGTGGAAGGAGGGAGCTGCGATCGGCTTGATCGAGCAGGAGCTCGAGTGGCGGTGATGGCAGTGGAAAAACGGCCGAGTATGCCGGCAGCTCGGGGACTGAGTGATCGGAGCACGCCGGGGAGGGAATAAATAGCCCGGCGGCTGGTCTCCGGCTTGGGGCGCGCAGCAGGAGCTGGCGCCGGCTGCCCCCCTTCGGTGGCGCGCGCGCACAGCAGCCGGGAACCGACTGAACTGTGTTTCAGTCGGTTTGTTTTGAGGCAGAGGCTGACATGTGGGTCCCACCCCTCTTTTAACCTCTGAAATTTACTCCTAACAGCTGTGGTAAACAGTGAACCCTATTCTACCCTTGGCAATTCAAATTATTCACCCAAGAGCCATTGGAATTGATCAAAGTTCAAATGGGGTTTGGTTTGAATGAATTTCAGCACAAGTTCAGTTTGAAATTCAAATAAAGTTTGAATTTCTCCCCCTTAGCTCATGTCAAGATCAACCCCAAATGGAGTGAAAATTGGTGTGTGATCTCACAAAAATGTGCTGAGCAAGAATATGCCTTCCACTTTCAAACTCATGGTATGAAAACAGTTTGAATTTGAATATGTTTTCAAACTGCCCCTTTGCTATCTATACCCAAGATGACCTCAAAAAGGTTTTGAATTTGGGTGAAACTTGGCATGGACATCCTTAGCAAAGTGTAGGAGTTTTCATATGTCCAGCCCATCTATATCACATGTGGGAAATACCACTTTTGCAATGTGTGAGTTTGTTCTCTAATGAGCATGTTGATAATTGTTACTTGCTCTTCATTTGTGTTCATCATTCTTGCTCAAATGAGGTGTGTGGTGTGGTGATGAACACTGCAAATGGTTGTCAAAACTGAGGCCCTTACAGTTATGCAAGTGGAGTATAAACATACTTGACCTAATGCACATCCAAAACTCTAACCATAGTAGTGAACAAAGTAAAAACTTTATAAAATAGCTTAAATGCAAACTGGACCTTGCCTTGGTTTTGCAGGTGACTAAAGTCAGATAATTATGAAGTTAGTTGCTGATGACTTGAAGCTTAATCACTGCCCTTCTCGCTCCTTGATCCAAACTTCACTTCTCCACTTTTCCATGTTTAACCACTACACATTATGAATATGCATATATGTTTAATTGTAAAACTTTTGCTAACAAGTTCTAAAGACAAGTTTAAAACTGGAACTCTGTTTAAGAATTTAAAATGACACTGGTGCTAGTAGTTTAGGTTTGGGTTTAAGCACTATGATCAAATGATAAGTATTTCTCATCACTTGTGTGTGTTGATCATCTAAGAGGTTAAATAGAACAGTACTGATCCAGGACTCCTTAAACTTTTCATGTGAGTTCCTTGTCACAAGAAAGTCATCTGGACCAAAATTTAGAATATTTCAATGAGTAGATCACTCAGAACAATTCCCTAAGCATTTAGGCAAAAAGGAATTAATTCTGAATAAATTTGCACTTTCATGTGAATTCAAGTAAACCACTAATTCAAACATAGCTCAGGGAGCATGCATGAATTTTCCTAGGAATTGTGGAGCTAAGAACTGCCCAGAACTGAATTTCCAAGTTTTGGAAATTCTCTGAAATTGTTTCTGTATTCATTTGAACACAGAAAATTGAAATCAGAATTATCCTGAATAAATCAACTCCAAATGAGCTGAAACTTTTACAAGGGTTCACTAATATCCTAAAGAATATTCTGGCAAAATTTGAATATTTTTGGATGAACCAAACTCCCTCAAAAATTCTTTTTCTGAAAAGTTTTAAAGAATTTTCCAGAATCAAATAATGATTTTCATACAAACTGGGTTGCATATTTGGATAGAGTTTTTCCATCTGAATCCGACCCAATTTGAGTCACTGAATTTGGAGCTTCCTAACAAAAATTATGAGGTTCTAAAGTTTGGGAAATTTCTGGAATTCAAATTAACCGGAAAAAGTTTAAATCCTGCGCGTGGGTCGAGGGGGACCACGTGTCACTTGCTGGATCAAGCCACACGGGGTCGCTGAATTCTTCCCGTGCCGTCGCAAAGGATCCCAGAGCCGCAGAAGATCAGCACTTTTAAATTTCTGTTGCTGACACGTGGGACCCACCAAGGTCTACTTCCTCCTCAGGCTGTCTCCGCTCCCGTGCTGCCCCCTCGTCGGAACTCCACCGGAGTTTGCCAGACCCGGCTTCCCCACCGATTCTCAGCCCGATACTCGCCGCCTGGGGGTTTCCAGCTACGAGGAAGCTATTTGCGGTGCTCTCGGGCTGCCGGTGGCCGGAAGTAGGCCGGCGACGTGCGGCGGCATTCGGTGAAGCTCGGCGCCGTTACCCAGCCCTTATAGCCCGCCAAAAGCTCGACCGAACCGCTCAAAAGGACCAGTAAAGGATGGGCTAGCTCGGCATGGCCTCAACATGGCTCGGAAACGGCGGCAATTCGGTTGTCACCGTGCGTCCGGGAGTACCGCCATAGACGTGCTCGGCAAAACTAGAAATTGTATTGTCTACGTGTGTTTCCGAACTAGGGTTGTGAAGAGAAAACGATCGCCGGCTAATCCAGCATCTGTGTGCAAGAATTGGTGATCTAAGAACGAAAAATGAGTGAGAATTTTGGATTTCCATACCAGAACATCGGTTGGTCGCCGCCGGCATAATTTTCTCAAATTCTCGCTCTGTAGTCCATGGCTTGACTTGCGGTTTGGGTGGAAGCAGCGTGGACTAGCAGCACCCTCATGGCCGTCTTCGCTTGGGCATGAAAGTCCACGGAGCAGGCTGTCCACGTGAACACCGAGCCGCTGTGATGTTAGGTCGCCGCGGAAACGAGCTATTCTAGGGTTAGGGAGGCCGGAACTCAGCTGTTTTTGCGCCGAGGACGTATGAGGAGCTCCCTCAGGACCATTTTTCAGCTCAGCGGGTTGGTTGCGCAAGAGTTGGGTGATTCCCGTCGATCACCGAGGAGGCGGCGGCGTTTTGGCTCGGTTCTGTGCGAGAGGGTAGCAGGGCCTCACGGTGGCGGTTTGTGAACGAACAGAGCACTTCGTGAACGGATGAGGGCGCGAGCTGGTTGCCACCGTGACAAAATCAACGAGGAGGTGGCGGTTCTCAGCCCTCGGTGGCGCTCGTGAGGCAGCCGCGGTGTGTTTGAGTCTGAACAGAAAATGACTTCGAGTGCAAGTCTTCAGTAGCTCACTGACCAGTGGGTCCACCCCTCTTTTCCCTCTTCTTATCCCCCCAAACTTCTCACAAATATCTCCCAAATTTGGCAGGTAATAAATTCCAACATGTAGAGCTCAAATTTGTGAACTCATTTGGACATAGGGCAAAGTTTACTCCAAGTTCAAATTTGAATTTGAATTCAATTACCCTTTTATGTCCTATTGCAAATGCTTAGCCACCACACTTCCAAATGTTGTAAAAATTTGTATTCCCACAAATGTGGGGCTGAGGATTTCAAATACGGATTCAACTTTTAAATTTGGTTGCTGCAAATATAAACTTTGAACCCACAGTTTGAAAGCCTCTTTAGTGATGACCCATTTGAATTTGGGTGAAAAACTTTCACTTGCTCCTATCCCATGCTTGATCACTCTTGGTCCTAATCTGAACCTCACAAGTTCAGTTTGAATATGCCCCTCAAATTTCAATTCGAAGGTGATCTCAATAATGCTTTGAACAAATGGTATATGAGCTCAAAATTTCTCCAAATTTGGAACTTAAGCTCCTTAATACCTGAGGACTGCAATGGTCATCTCACATATAGGCCTTTGGACAATCTGATCATGAATCCTTTGCAAAGATTCAAAATTGGGTTTAAATTTCCCTCCCCTCTACTCATAGAGGATTTGCACATGAGTTAGATTTTTGGGAGTGAAATTCTTTCCCTGGGTTAACATGTGTTCAGTATGAGCTAAAGAAAATTTTTAGCTTTCCCCACATGTCCATGTTTGAGTTTATCATTTCATGTGACATAACTCAAGTCGTTCCCTTGCCTTAACATGCTTGAATTCAGCATGAATTCAAACAAGATCATAATCCACTCCTTTTTAGATCACCCTCAAATCAGAAGTTTGCCACCATAATCTCCTCAATTTCAAATGTATGAGGTTCCATGTGTATCCAAAAGTTTGGTGGCGATTTGAGTTGAGCCTTTGAGTCTAAAGATCTTCTTTTAATTCTTTCTCATGCACACGTATGATTTACACATGGGTTTCATTCCATCTTAGTCCAACACATTCAAATGAATGCTTGAACCTGTGTTGTTGAACCCCACGTATACCATCCCTTGTAAGAAAGTTTTTGTAAGTCCCATTTTCCATGAACCTGAAACACAATTGTGGCGGACCGGAATCCGCTCTCCCAAGATCGCAGAGGGTGGTGCCGTATGATGCGACACCTGACAGCACACATCATAAGGACACCTTTTATTACATGGGAAACCAACTGAACTGTACAAACAGGTATAATCTTCAGTTACAAACTATTGTTTATATTACACAGCGGAAGTCTAAATTGTACAACTCACGCCCGCCTATCTAGCAAAAGTCAGTTGCCCAGCCCTAGGGCAACCCACACTAGCTGCACTTCCTCAGATCAGCGCGGCGTGTACGGCTCCCACTCAGCCATGGTCCCCGACGGAGGGTAACCCTCGCCGGTGGACTCGTAACCCGAGTCCGTGGGTGGCTCCTCACCTGAAAAACACTTAAGCAGCAACTGTGAGCACGATGGCTCAACAACACTTAACCGACTCACCTAGGCAAGAAACTCTATATGCAGAGTACAATAACAGGGGATGGTAAGATTTAGGCAAATGGACACGCCTATAGTTTATCCTTAGTTCATCTTTTAGCCACAAATTAACAGTTTATGAATATGAAATTTAGTGAGCAATATTTGGTGGCACACATGTAACAATATAATTATATCATAACAGCAATATTGAATCATCACATTTCATACATTAGCCTACGTCACGACTCAGTGAACAAGCGGTACTCGTCACAGCGAGGGACGGCGAATCGACTCGATATACATCTGCAGGAAGACCCAAAGAGCATGTCACGTACGCCCACCCGTGGAGCTGCACAGCACGCTCACTCGATGTCGTACGGAACAACCTTTCACCAACAGCCCAAACGTCGAACCGGTCGCACTGAAACAGACAGGAGGTTCCCTACACGGAGCATCTCTCTATGCCCGTTAGCGGATTTCCACCTTGCTGCCCTCAACCTACACCTATAAATCGGTGTGCTATGCCTCGACGTCCGGAGGTTTAGGTTACATCGGTTTATCGGGGCCCATATATCCGATATGCCTTCGGTACGTTCAACACTCTCAGCAGGGCCGCACACGGATCGGTCCTCAATCGACACGGACAGGACTGTGCACACAAGACTTCCTCTTGCTGCGCCCTAGCCCCTGCCTAGTCTCCTTTTCATACTAAAGTGATTTCACATCACTCGCACCAAACCTGTGTGTCCCAAGCCTAACTCACGAGTAGATTACAACTACTCGACTTGTACCGAAGTTCTATGAATCATTAAGCATAGCCTGTCTACGCGAGGTCTTAGACACTACCCTCACTCTTATAGGCAAATTCTGGTTATGGAAGTGGGGTTCCATCCATCCTACACCTAATGCACATTCATACTTCACACTAGACATGTAAAAAAAGAAAACATTTATAAAAAGGGTTAATGCAAACCGGGGCTTGCCTTGTTGCTGCTGGTCAGTGGTTAGGTCTTCGTCCGGAAGAAGGAAGTCGAGCACTTCCAGAGTCTCCTCGCCTTCAGCGACTACACGTTAACCATATGCCATATGTCAATTTAAATGCAATGTGTAAACTTGAATAAGTAATTACTATAACTCTAGCTAACCCTCCCCTTCGGTTCTGAAATTTTTATGGTGGCTTGGTAGGGTCGTAACCAGAGTCTTGACCAAGTTTTATTTGAAACAAAGTTCATTTGAGCTTCGTGCAAATAAAAGCCTAT
This sequence comes from Neostapfia colusana, assembly GCA_030760725.1. NCBI lineage: Eukaryota > Viridiplantae > Streptophyta > Magnoliopsida > Poales > Poaceae > Neostapfia > Neostapfia colusana. The sequence continues at coordinate 27,300,678 of JASWHV010000005.1, read as the reverse complement.
TTGATCAATATTAGAGTCTCTAAGTAATTCCAGGGTTTTTCATGGCTCCAACCATTACTTTCTGGAAACTAGAACTTAAGATGGTTCTAATGGAATTGGTTTCATGTCATTTGAAGAATCCTAGAGAAAGTTGTGCCCTAAACAATATTTGAGAAAATCTGAAAAATGTTTCTGTACATTTTTCTATTTTCTCAGGGCAGTCCTCTTAATCACCCCATTAGGGGGACTAAATGAACTTGGATGAGTCTGAAAATTTTACTGTGACTCAGATTTTCCAATGACCCTCTCAGCAAAATTTCAGCATTTTTTCATAAAGTAATTCTCCAGATAAAATTCCCAACAGTTTAAACTTTAGGGAATTAATTATGGAAAACTATTAGGTTTCATGAGCTGAAATTGGTATTTCTGGAAAGTACTCAGAATTCTGAGTTCAGAAAAATTTGTTTCACTGGATTTGGAGCTTCCTAGCAAAAGTTCTAAGCATTTGAAGATTGAACCAAATCTGAAAAATTCAAATAAAGTTTAAACTGTCGGGTGGGGTCCCCGGGCTACGTGTCAGCCTCCCAGCTAACCCACACAGGATCCCGCAGAATCACCCGGGGTACTCTCAGCAGAGACCGACACGCGGGGCCCACGAGGCTTCTTCAGCCCCGCGCTCCCGCGGCTCCCCGCCGCCCACCTCTCCGGAGTACTCGCCGCCGGGCGTTCTGCTGCCCGACCTCTGACGAAAATCACCGCCTGTGCATATCTTGGCCTGGGGAACACGGTGGTGCCCTCACCAGAGCTCGGCAATGGCCGGAACAGTGCTCCCGACGGTAACAGCGGCCGGGAGCTCATCGGCGACGTCGAACTCGGCGTCTCCTGCATATTTTTCGACGCGGTTTGCTCGGGGAGCTCCGCTGACACCTGCTGATCACGGACATGGGCACCGATCCCCGTAAAAACGGCTGCAACTACAACTTCACCGGCGAGGTGCCCTGTTCTCCGCCGCCGAGCCAAATTTTTTACAGAACTAAGGCCCTAGTGCATGGAACTGGCTGCTACTTGATCGAGGAGGTGCACTAGGTATTCTAGAGCGTGTGTATGCTATAGCTTGATCGGCAGTTGCTCCTGTGCAACAAATTTTGCCGTAGACCGAATTCTAACCCTAACATGTACCGAGGAGGAAAACCAGGAATTCTCTCTCTACATCACAGGAACTGGCGCACTGTTTCCTCCTACGGCTTCAGCACAAGTTGGCGCACCTTTTCTTCTCTGTTGACGGCGTGTGAAACCGTCGGGATCGGCCGGTCGCCGGTGATCAGAGGAGGCGGCGTCGAGTTCTTGCGCGGACACGGGAGAGTAGCTCGGTATCTGCTCGTGTTCACTCGGGAAACTGAAGGAGAGGCGAAGCAGCTCGTGCGCTGGCCTTTGAGCCGCGATTTTTCACCGTGAGGTGGACGCCCGAGCGCTGCTGGCGGTCAGGGCGCGGTCGTGCTGGCGCACGCAGCTTCGGTCGAAGGAAATATCACCCGAGGGAAAACTTCAGAGTGAAGTCTGCTGACATGTGGGCCTCCTCTCTAATTTCTTTTTCCCACTTTTTCATTTCTGTTTTTGCTGAATATATCCCCAGCTACTCACCATTGAATGTGAGACTTAGCCCCCAAGTGTTGGTTTGAATTTGAGTTCTCAAATTTGAACCTTGTTTGTCTAAATTTGCTTCCTGTTTGAACTGAAATTCAAATTCAGTTTTGAATTCTTGCAAATTTAGCTCCCGACAAGATGAACTCCAATCGGGATGAAAATTGGTGGATTAACTCAGAAAAATATGCTGGGTTTGAATATGAAGGTAACTTTTGAATTTAAGTGATGAAAGTTGCTGCAATTTGAATTTACATTCAAATTGGCCTCTTTTTCAAATACCCCCAAATGTGCCTCAAAAGAGTTGGATTTGCATGAAGTTTGGCCTGAACCTTCCCAAGACTTTTCAAGTTCTAGGGGTGAGCTCAACCTCCCATGTTCATGTATAGAAATCCTACTTTGTGAAAGTTAGGGCTTTCCCCTCTAATCACCCTTTTGATGGAGGTTACTTGCTCTTCACAATTCTTTACAAGATATCCACAACAAAAACTGTGGTATTGTGAGGTGATGAAAAGTTTTTGCAAGTCCCTTTTCTTGGGATTTTACATCCCTCCCCCCTTAAACAATCTCGTCCCGAGATTACAAAAGAAGAGACAGCGATGTAATAGGGACTTACCCGTGCTGAGACGCCATGAACTCCGGGTAATTTGAGCGAAGGAATTCCTCACTCTCCCACATCGCTTCTTCGGTGGTGTGGTTGCTCCAGAGTATCTTGTAGAACCACAACGTTCGGCTACGCATGGTCTGGGCTTTTTCATCAATAACTGCCACCGGATATTCATCATACGACAAATCCAGTTGCAACTCGCCGATGTCTTCGGTAGGAACAGCAGCTGTATGCTTCAGACATTTTCGCAGTTGTGAAACATGGAAAACGTCATGGACACCAGCAAGAGATGCCGATAACTCCAGTCTATACGCCGCTGGTCCACACTTCTCGGTGATACCATAGGGTCCAATGAAACGGGGAGCGAGTTTCCCCCTCCCCGAATCGGTGCATGCCCTTCATCGGAGACACACGGAGATACACGTGTTCTCCGATGGCAAAGTGCAGCGGTCTATGCCTCTTATCAGTGTATCTCTTCTTCTGGGATTGAGCGGCCTTCAAGTTGGCTTGAATCGTCCGAACGCGCTCTTCAGCGTCATTCACCACATCAACCCCGAATGTGACCCTTTCACCGGACTCGCACCAGTTTAATGGGGTGTGGCATTTGTGACCGTAGAGAGCTTCGTAGGGTGCCATCTTGATATTCGCCTGATAGCCGTTATTGTATGAGAATTCCGCCAATGGTAGGTGAGCATCCCAGTTCCTACCGTTGTGGATGGCACACGCCCTCAACATGTCTTCTAGTACTTGATTCACCCTCTCTGTTTGCCCATCTGTCTGAGGGTGATAGGCAGAGCTCCTAATCAGCTTGGTACCCAATGCAGCATGTTACTGCTCCCAAAAGCGAGATACAAATAATGCACCTCGATCTGAGATGATGGTCTTGGGTACACCATATAATCATAGAATCTTCGCTATGTACAGCTCCGCGTATTTGCCGGCATTGTAATGTGTATGCACCAGGATGAAGTGAGCCGTCTTGGTTAACCGGTCAACGATTACCCAAATGGAATCATGCTTGTTGGACGTCAGGAGTAACCCCACAATGAAATCCATGCTCACATCTTCCCATTTCCATGCCGGTATCGTCAGGGGTTGCAACAGCCCTGATTTTCTCATATGATCAGCCTTCACTCGTCTACACGTATCACACTCGGATACGTATTGCGCTACCTCCCGTTTCATCCGCGTCCACCAAAATTTCTTTTTCAAATCTTGGTACATTTTGTTGTTGCCCGGATGAATGGAGTATTTAGACAAGTGATCTTCATCACGTATCTTTTTCCTCAGCTCCATATCCCGGGGTACGACTATGCGGTCATTGAACCATAGTGTCCCCTCATCATCTTCCCGGAAACACTTGATCTCCCCATTGTCTATCCGTCTCCGGAGATGTGCCATGCCCTTATCAATCTTCTGAGCTGCAATGATGTCCTCCCTAATAGTAGGGATGAGGGCAAGGTTGTAGAGCGATCCATAAGGAACCAAGTATAAACTCGGCTCTTCCTCCTCCACCGGTGTAATAATGAGGTTATGGACATGTGATTTCCGACTCAGCGCGTCGGCAACCAAATTCGCCTTGCCGGGGTGGTAATGAATCTCAATCTCATAGTCTTTGATTAGTTCTAACCACCTCCTTTGCCTCATATTCAGCTCCTTCTGGTGAAGATATACTTCAAGCTCTTGTGGTCGGTGTAGAGATGCACCAAATTCCCCAGGAGATAGTGCCTCCACATTTTTAATGCCAAAACCACAGCAGCAAGCTCAAGATCATGAGTTGGATAATGCTGCTCATGGTTCCGAAGTTGGCGTGAGCCATATGCGACCACACGTCCTTCCTGCATCAACACGCAGCTGAGCCCAATACCGGACGCGTCACAATACACGTCGAAGGGCTTGGTTGTATCCGGTTGAGCTAAGACCGGGGCTGTGGTGAGATGCTTCACTAATGCTTGGAACGCTCCTTCACACGCCGGGTTCCAAACATATTTCGTTCCCTTCTTCAGCAATTCTGTCATCAGCTTAGCAAGCTTGGAGAAACTCGGAATGAATCTCCGATAGTATCCCGCTAAGCCGAGGAAGCTTCTGACTTCATGGACTGAAGTGGGAGCTTTCCATTTCAGCACTTGCTCTATTTTGCTTGGGTCAACCGCAGTGCCTTCCGCGGAGATGATATGTCCCAAGAATGGCACTTGGATGATCCAAAACTCGCATTTGCTGAACTTGGCGTAGAGCTTGTGGTCTCACAATCGTTGAAGAACGATCCTCAAGTGTTCGACGTGTTCTGCTTATGTCTTGGAATAAACCAAGATATCATCAATGAACACCACCACGAACTTGTCCAGCTCCGGCATGAATACCGAGTTCATGAGATACATAAAATGTGCTGGAGCATTTGTGAGACCAAAAGACATGACGAGATATTCATATAAGCCATATCTCATCGAGAAAGCCGTCTTCAGAATATCCTCCGCCCGGATCTTTATCTAATGATATCCAGAGTGAAGGTCCATCTTGGAGAACACACTTGCACCCACACGTTGATCAAATAAAATGTCAATGCGGGGCAGTGGGTACTTATTCTTGATGGTGACGGCGTTGAGCGGCCGGTAGTCCACACATAGCCTCAAGGTTTCATCCTTCTTCTTTACAAACAGCGCCGAGCATCCCCAAGGCGAGGAACTCGGCCTAATGAAACCTTTGCTCAATAGATCATTGAGCTGTTCTTTCAGTTCAGCCAGCTCATTTGGAGCCATTTTGTATGGTCTCCATTATATGGGCGTAGTCCCGGGTGCAAGTTCAATCTTGAACTCGACACCCCGCTCAGGTGCCATACCCGGAAGATCATCCGGGAACACGTCGGGGTACTCTCGGACTACGGGGATGTCCTCTAACTTGAGAGCTTCAGCATTATTAATTTCTGAAACTTCCCGGACTGGATTACCTACCACCATGGAGTGTGGACGGTGGAATGGAGAATTCAGATGAACCGTCGTGTCCGAGTGTTCAGGACAGCGCCATGGTAGTTTAGCCATGACATCCCTAAGATTGCATCAATCTTTTGCCCCGTAAGGATTATTAAGGTGGTGGGATATAGCTGCCCACCTAAGCACAGAGGTGCTTTTGGAATCATCATATTTGCTGAAATCTTCCCTCCTGGTGAGCAGATCATATATGTGCAGTCGGTTGGGAAGACATGCATTTGATGCTTAGCCACATAGGATGCACTTATAAAACTGTGGGTTGCACCAGAATCAAACAATATGATGATAGCTTGATTGTTGAGAGTGAACGTACCCGCCAGCACGTTGTCTCCCTCCGGGGCATCCTCATTGTCGAGGTTGCGAACGCACCCAGTCCGCTGACCAACCTTCTTGACTGGAGGTCGGCCTCGAGCACCGCCCTGGAACTGGGCTTGCCCGCTGCTCTGCTGCCCCAGGGGACAGTCCTTCGCGAAATGGCCCGCCTGGCCACATGTGAAGCAAGTGAAGCGGGGCGGTCCTCCGCTGATCGACGGACGGAAACCCGGGGCGCGTTGTGGCGGTGGGAACGCCCAGGGTGTCACCTGCTGCTCCTGCTGCTGTCTCGGTGGTGGCATCGGTGGTCGGAATGGAGGTGACTGAAAAGGACGACCCTCAAACCGCTGAGGTCGCGCCGGTGGATGCCACTGCTGTCCGGATGGTGCCCGATACACCATGCGGTACTTCTGGGGAGCGCCACCCCCACTGTTGGGTGGAGTGCTGCGCTTCCGCTGCTCAGCCGCCAACTCCCGCTGAGCATCTTCTTGCATTATCTCGGCATTGACGAGGTCGTTGAAGGTGCCGCGATTGCTTTGGGCGAGATGTGTCTTCATCTCGGGGTGTAACCCCCAATAGAAATGCTCCCGCTTCTTCTCCTCGGTGGAGACATAATCTGACGCATATTGCGCCAGATGGTTGAAGGCACGGAAGTAGTCGTGAGCACTCCTCCCGCCCTGCTTCAGGTCCAAGAATTCTTGGAACTTCCTCTTCATTATCCCGGGAGGAATATGATAGGCGCGGAACACCTCCTGAAACTCTTCCCACTATACGCATGGCCAGCCGGACGTGAGGCGACATAGTTCGCCCACCATGCACCAGCGGCACCGTGAAGTTGCTGCGCCACGAACATAGTCTTTTGCCGCTCCGTGCATTGGAGCAGCCCGAACTTGGACTCTATTGTCCGCAGCCAGTTGTCGGCCTCCAGTGGTTCTTCTGCTTCAGTGAACACTGGAGGGCGCGTACTCATGAAGTCCAAGTACGTCACCTCACGGGGCTCACGAGGCCCCCTCTCTTGACGCCCCCACCCCCCCGCCTGGGACGTATTCTGCACAATCGTGCGGAGAAGGTCGGTCTGCTCCTCACGATTCCCCACCAGTGCCGCTATCACATCCGCTAGGGTAAGCGGAGGCGGCGGTGGTGGTTGCTGCTGCGGGGTGCTGTCGTAGGCAGGTGGCTGGGAGTCATCGCCTCCCTGCTTGCTAGAGCCACCAGTGTCGTGCGTGGTCCGAGTGCGAACCATCTGCAACCATACGATATTAAACATCAGTCCCGCAACATATTGCACGCAGTCCAATAAAATAGGCGTAAAACATAATGACAATAAGGCATGCGATACATCCCGTATACCGATAATGTAATAACTTTGCACTAGCTACACCATTACCAGACCAAATACAAGCTAGTTTAAATCCAAATTGACAGACTTCTTCTTTGGAAGTTCATCACAACTAGGTTTGGTCACTACGAGACGTTACTATCGCCTTGTCATCACGTACACTACCCTTTTATCTTCAATTCGACACAAACATGGTCTCTAGCAAAAGAACTTGAGTAAGGCATATACTCAATCTTTCACTAGTCAAAGATACCCACTCATGAGTATGTTCTACCCCATTGGAAGTACTTAAACCCCCTAGGGTACAACAATCTCCCAATGAGTTCAACTGTCATTCCTCTGTCAGAATGACCAGTTTCTACATATCTCAGATTTTGATCTGATTCTGGGCATTTTCATGACTCAAGTTGAATACCAAAGTTAAAGTTAACTTCAGTGTATTTCCAACGAATACTTATTTGCCCTCAGATCAGCTCTGGTTAAAAAGTTGTGGTAATTCAAAGTCAGCAGAATTTCTGGAAGGATTTCAACAGCACCTCCTTTGGGAAGTTTCTGTTTTCAACTCTGATTTCCACTGAATTCTTTGCTGAAATTTCAGAAATCTTGAATTACAAAGATGTAACACATCTTCTACCCTTTCTAAAGATGTATCATATGATAATTTTAGATTTTTCTACAAGAAGTTATGCTTGAAAAACAGATCAGTCCAGAGAGTGTTTTAAATCTGTCCTATCCTCTGGGATTTAAGCCATCTTCAGGTGTGATTCAGCTCTGGGGGTCTACAACAAGGTTGTAGAGTACTTCAATACCTTTCCAGAACTATATACCACACCTCCCTGGGCTAAAAATACCTGTGAGGCATGCTCTGTTAAAATTCAGCAAACTTGCTGCCAAAACAGAGCACTCTGTTTTTCAATCCTTCAGAACTACACTGATCAACTATCAAATTTTTCTACCCAACCAGGGTCCTAAATGTTGCAACTTAGTGATTTTAGTTCCTTGTTATTATTACCTTTCATGCACATGCCTATGATATGTCGGTACTACGTTCCTCACAAAAGAAAATCCTAACCGGATTATACCGGCATATACGTCTCAAGTGTGGCACTAAACGGTCTCTCGCACACGTTTACTACACGGATACATACGTGGTTAGTACCTGCAGAAGACCACACAATAGTGGTGCACTCAAAGGTTGTTTCATTTCAGACAGTTCCATATTTGAATGTAAATACAAACGCCCGTATCGTTATCATACGGCCGTCCTTGAGTTAAGCCACGTTTCAAGGTACGTGATCGCATTTCAACACCACACGACGGGGAACCTGATGTGGACATAACTCCTGCAGATATACACAACACTCACATGGTAGACATGCAAGGTCCAATTACTAGAGCTCGAGCACGAAAATTGAATTTAGAGGTGAGCTCGTTCCTGAACAATTCTTTATATGTGAATTTTGAGAGTATGTTGCTACCTAATGGATTAATTATGATTAGGAACCATGGAGAGGACATGGAGATACATTGAGAGGGGTTTGGAGGCGTGGAGGACCAGAAAATACGCCAACAAGAAGTTAGAGACCGAGCCCAACTCAAACTCGAGTCCAACTCGGGCCCAGGAGCAGTCCAACTTAAAATGGATGCACAGGAGGCATACGGACTCCGTTTTTGACGTTCTACATATGCACGGAAAGCTGAGAGGATAAACTTTCCAATGGAACTGGCCCCATATCAAAATTTCCTCAGAGTCGACGGGAAACTTCGAAACAATATAAAGTTTAGAGTCTGTCAGGGTGTTGCATCACCTAGTTGGGCCATTGGGCCTTGTATCGAGTCCAAGTCCATTGTGTACGTGTCTTAGGGTTAGGTCACGACCCCAGCACCCCCCTGGTCGTCCTCCACCTCCTTTATACCCCTAGCCGCCGTCACAAACAGCGGGGTTTTGCTTAGTTACAATCTGTCATTGAACAGTGTCGCCGATCATCGGTTGTGAGACCCCAAATTCGTGATCAATTCAGTTTTCATTGCAACTTCTCTGTTCTTGCTTGTGTTCTTGATTGCGGTTGCAGGAATAATCCTTCGTGGTGAGGTCATTCGTTTGACACGGGTGATAACCAACGGAGCAGTGGTGTAGTGATTGCGGGGTTTCGTTTGTTCGGAGCCGTGGATCATCAACGTCGAGATCTCCACCCAATCAAGTTTACCCTACCTCTCGGAAGATTGGGACTCATCCTCCTATCAATTGGTATCAGATTTCTAGGTTCACCGTGAGGTATACTTGTGTGCCCTTTAGATTTATTTCGTTTCAGTCCATCGTGCACAAAAAGCCACAAAAAAATTTTTAGTTTCCCTGACCTACAACCCCCGCTACCTTTTGCACAATTTAGTTTCGGAGTCCGTAGTTCTGAGTTCGCGTCCTAGGTTGAGTCTGGTTGCTGGTTTAGATTTGTTTTGTTTCAGTTTTGTTTCTTCCATCCGCTTCCATCTACAAAAAACCAATCTACAAAAAAAATTCCATCCACCGATTCGTTTCTGTTGCAGTTTCCACCACCACCAAAACCTGATTCGGGGTATCCTCCTTAAAACGGGCATAACTTTTCGCTCGTAACTCCGATTGAGGCGTTTTTTTTCCTAGAATGGTCTCGAAAAAGTACACATACGGCGTTTTCAAAAAAAATAAAGAAGGCCCTCGTTTTGAACTCTGAAGTTCCAGCACCAGTTTTTCCAATCGCTCCTGAATTTGTGCCGATCTCATCTTTCATCGGTTTGAGCTAATACTTGGTGCTGTTTCTATTCTTGTGCCCCTGGTTGAGAAAAAAATATCAAAAAAAAGAGAAAAAAATTTTTATTTCTACTAGTGCTTCAAGACAAAAACAGGAGGCTAAGGGGTGTGCTATTTCTGTGCGAGTGATGGATACTTGCTGATATTATCCTTGTTGTTCATCATCATTCATCCTTGTTCTTGCTTGTTGCCACAACTGTTCTAATACATTCTTAGGCCAGCAACTAGGTGAAATTCTTTGGACACTTATTCAGCATTGCTATCTGTTACTAACTTGTGTGCCACATACATATACTGCATTTGAGCCTTCCAAGCTCCACCTTCTCTCGAGCAGAACAGGTAACCTTTGCAATCACACCCACTCTCTGCTTGCTTCACACCGGTCACCGTTGGCCACCTGCAGTGCTGGTAAGAAACTTGAAAGAGCGGGGTAAGACGCATCTTACTGATCGATTTTCCACCCACTTCGGAGAGCGTAGTAATAGGGTTCTTCACGATCTTTTTGTCTTCGTTTCTGTTTTGTGCTAACAATGACAGGAAAGAAGCCTATGGATAAGACCTCTGGTTCTACACCTCTGGATGATGATGAGTGTGTGTCCCATATGGAACTAAAGGACATGATGCGGGCAATGACCGAAGCTTTCAACAATTACTAGACCACTACAACAGCCACCTTTCAGAGGCTCCATACAAATGTTGCTGGTCTGACCACACAGTTGGACGAGATGGAGACTCGTCTTCCCCAACAAGCTACACCCTCTATCATCCTTGATGGTGATGCACATGCTCACTACGACACACAGGATGACTTCAATAACGATGAGGTTGATGCATAGCAGCGCCGTCGCCCTCGATGAAATCATCAAGGTATGGGAGGTAGACCTCGTCCTCATGCTCCTGAACAAGATAATGATCCTTATGCTGAGATTAAGTTTTCTATTCCAACATTTTATGGATCTTATGATGCTGAGACTTACTTGGATTGGGAGATGACGGTAGAACAAAAATTTAGCTCTCATCTTGTTCCTGAGCGACATAGAGTTAGACAAGCCACTAGTGAGTTTAAAGATTTTGCTATAATTTGGTGGAATGAACTTGTCAATACACGTAATGCACCACAGACATGGGCTGCGTTAAAAGAAGAGATGCGCGCTAGGTTTGTTCCTCCTTCATATAGACGTGATCTTCTTAAGAAATTGCAACGCTTTGATCAGGGTGACATGACTGTCCAAGAGTACTACCAAGAGTTGCAGAAAGGTATGCTTCGTTGTAGGGTAGTTGAGGATCAGGAAGACCAAATTGTTAGGTTTTATGGGGGCTTGTGGCGTGAGATCCAGGACATAGTTGACTACAAGGAATATCATTCTATTCAACGTTTATTTCAACTTGCTATGTTAGCAGAAAAAGAAGTGCAGGGTCGCCAACAGCAGCGGCGGAACAACACCTTCACGCCACGACAATTTCCGGTGCCATCCAAAGCAGCGCCCTCCTCGAGCATACGTGCTTCTACACCACCCTCCATGGGTGTTGTACGCAGCAGCATCGCACCTTCTACATCACGGGGACAAGATAACAGCAAGTCCCAGATGCCTCCAGGTGTTGCAGCAAAGGAGGCTGCACCCAACACTTCGACAAGTCGCAGCTCCGACATCAAGTGCCACCGCTGACAGGGACTTGGCCATATGCAACGAGATTGCCCCAGCAAACGGGCGATCATTGCCACTGCTGATGGTGGGTATGTTAGTGCTTCTGATATTGAAGATGAAAATATTATTGCAACTAACATTTCAGGTTCGGATGATGGTGCTGAGGAGGTTCTTGGTACATTTGTGACAAACAACTATAGGACTTTGATTGTGCAGCGAGCTTTGAGTGCCACGGTTCGAGAGGACGACAACCGCCAACGTCACAACCTTTTCAACATGTTTCTCATCGTCAAGGACTGCCGTGTACATACCATCATTGATGGTGGTAGCTGCAACAATTTGGTGAATGTTGATGTAAAAGTCCCAAAAATGTGTATGAATAAAAACCAAGGTTTGAATTCATATGTGTGGCAAAGACATAAAAAAATGGAACTTGCTAAAACTTTTCTTCATGCAAAGTAATACGTGGATGATCATCCAAAATGAGGCTCACCTTTTTATTTAAAAGTGTTCAACCAATAAGGAGTTAAATACCTCTTTGCATGTAAGTTTAAACTTCAGATTTGAAATTCAAAGTTCACACATATGGTGACCCAAAAACTTTGAATAAACATGCAGCCATATAGTTGGAATTATAGGGAAAGTTTGCTCACCAACTTTCCATTTGTAGGGTGGGCTCAAAAGAGAGCTAAAAAGAAGATAGTGCAAATTCTAAACCAAATTCAGATTTAGTCTTGCAAATTCAAACTGAATTTGAGGAATTCAAATTCTAGCCCACCTTTTTAAACTTAGAATTCTGGGGATTAAAGAGATCAGCTTGAACAGATATTTGGGAGGTACATGTGGAGTGGGACCCACATGTCATAGAGCTAAAGGAGGAGACTTACTCACTAAGTTTTGCTCTCGGTGGGAGATTTTCCCGAGCAGCTCGCGAGCGCCACAGAGGAGCTTGCCGCGCCAGCTCCTGCTGCCGGTCTCCACGCGCTGGCGCCCCGAGGTCGGTCCTGGCCGCACCCCCAACGTGATCACGTGCCCCCCCGGCTGAAGCAAAGCACAATTGCTTTCTTCTCGCAAACAAATCGAGAGCCGAGCACCTCACCGCCGCTGCTTCGGCCTGCTCGAGAAATCATGGAAACGGAGCGCCTCTTCCTCCCCTGAGCCGCTAAACATTGCCGCGAGCTCGGCCTCCACCTCCCTGACCCGCAAGCCAGCGAGCTGCGGCCTCCAGTGCCCGAGAACAACCGCCGCCGCGGCGACCTAGCTTAAAAGCGTGATCGGGTGCTCGTGGACAGCCCTCCACAGCGGGTTTCACGGCCAAGCGATCACACCTACGGACGCGCACAGGTGCGATGCTGCTCTCAGCCCATGCTCAGGCCGTGCCACAAGCTATCGGCGGCGAATTTTGAGGTTTTGCTCCGGCGACCTCATCCCGAGCTTCCGGTATGATTCTTTCAAATTCTTGCCCTCTGATCCTCCTTAAGTCATCAAATTTGGCACATAGACGCTGGATTAGCCGGCGGTCATTTCTCCTTTAGGATCCAGCGCATTAAAACTCCTCAGCACGACGGAATTCGAGCTCGACTAAAGGTGTTCATGGCGGACCCATTCGGTCGCACGGCGACAACCTATTTACAGACACTCCCGAGCCATTTTTAGGTCATGTCGATCTTCCTAGAGCTGCGCTGGTGCTGTAGGGCGCGTCGGCGCAGGTTTTGGCGGGCTGGAAACTCTAGGCAACGCTACCGAACCTCCACAGTGGCTGCCGCACGTCGCCGGCCAGTTTCCGGCCGCCGGCAGCCCAAGCAGACCCCACAGTCGTGTTCCTCCGTGTCACAAACTCCCTGGCGGCGAGTTTCAGCTCAGGCGGTGGCCGGAAACGGCGAGCCGGCGAGCTCCGGCATCGGGCGGCGAGGGGCAGCGCGGGCGCGAGCGAGGAAGCCGGAGGAAGAAGAAGACGCGTGGGCCCCGCCTGTCAGCAGCTTGAATTTTAAACCAGGGATCGGGTGTGGCCGGGATCCCGTGTGTTGGCGCGCAGAGGTGCTGTGGCCCGGTGTGGCTTCGTTTCTATTGGCTGGAATTCAAAACTGTGGGTCCAGCCGAATTTGCTGTAGGGAAATAATTCCAGACTTAGCTCAATCTTTGGATATTCATATCTCCCTGTAGAAAACTCCAATTTGAGTGATTCCAATTGGGTTGGATTCATCTCTCTGAGTTCTATCAGATATGAACTCAGATTTGTACGAAAGTTAATATTATATTCCGGAAAATTTGTGGAAGGTTTTCTGAAAAAGAATTATTGAGGGAGTTTGGATTATCCAAAAATCCCCAAATTTTGCCAGAATATTCTTTAGCATATTGTTGACCCTCTAGCAAATTTTCAGCTCATTTGAAGATTATTTGAGTAGGAATTTGCTAAAAACAATCTGCTGTGTTCATAAGAGTCCAGAAACATTTTCAGAAAATGTTTCCCACTTCTAAATTCTGTTCTGAGCAATCCATGGCTCCAAAAATCATAGAAAAATTTAGAAAAGCTCTCTGATACATACTTGGAATTGTAGTTCACTTAATTGGGCATGAAAATGCACATTACTACAGGATTAATTCTTTTGAGTACAAATGCTTAAAGAATTGTTCTGGGAGGACTACTCAAGTAAAAGGGCTGAATTTTGGACCAGATTACTCTCATGTGATCAAGAACTCACATGTGAATTATCAGCCCAAGATGAGACCTTTAACTCCCTTTTCTTATTCTCCATACTTATGTATAAGGGAAAAATACATAAGAGATATTGTGAGAATTATGGAGGACACAATATGACTCCACATTAGCTTCAATTTGGCAAGCTAAATCCTTGGGTAGTATAGAACCTGCTGTAAAAGTTTTGAGGCCATTGGAGTTGTTGTTCTTCAGTTGCACTCAAATGTTTTCAGCTTACCTATTATGATTATAGGGAAAATGATTAGTGTATAGCTAAGGCCTTAAGGTCAATTTAGTTTATTTCTGTTCTTTGCACAACAGAGGCAAACCAAGCCATGCTTGGCTTTTCCACACAACCTCTGTTCCTAAGAAATTAATTCCATAACTTCTTTCCATTACATTCTATAAAACATGTGCATATGCATTTCAATAGGAACAACAACGAAGGGGATTCAACGGAGTGATTCATTGAAGTGGACCAAGCTCCGGAGAATCAAGGGTGGATCTGCAAGGATACTAACTGCTTATATACGACTACCCTGCAAAACAGGCAAGCTCCGGTTTGCAATTAACAGCTAATAAGTTTTTATTTTTGTATTCACTTTCGGTCAAGATATGAACTGTGCATTAAGTCTTGTGATTGATACTCCTCTTGCATAACCAAATGACCCATGGAGTATTGGGTAGGTGTCTTTCACCGTGTAGAACTGACATGCTTAAGTACGGTTCGGGAGAAGTCGAGTGGTGAGATGCTACTCGCAGTTTCAGGAACAACAGGGGCATACGGGATTGGTTCATAAATGATGTAGCAAGTTAAAGTTGAGACTGGAAGGTTGTAGGGGCAGCAGGACATAGGGGCCTGGGTGCTGTAGACCTGTCCGTGTCGATCAAGGACCGATCCATATGCGGCCCTGTTGAACAAGTTTGAGTTGTGTACCGGACTCATGCTGGCTATATGGGAACCAGTAAACCGATGTACCTCGGGAAGCTGTCGTTGGGACTTTTCGGGTCGCCTCAGGCGGACGGCTGGTGTGCAGTATGTGGGGAATATTCTCATGACATCTCATGTCGGTAGGTGCACCATGAGAGTAGCTACTGTACGGGGCGACTTGATCGATTCAGCGGGGGTGAAACGGGGGAAAGGCTGCCACGTACGACGTCAGTGATGGTTGTTGTAGGCAACATCGAGTACGGGCGTACGTGTCGTGTAGTCCGGGTGTTATTGATTCGAATCACCGTCGCTCGCGGAATGGACCGAGCATACTTGTTCTCACAGTCATGACGTAGTAAGAACTTGCATGAGAAAGGAACTAATCATTTTGATGTGAAGTATTATCCTACCTTTGTATTGGATCTTGATGAATAGGCTAGTGCAAACTCGATTCCTTTATGCCATGAGCAATTTACATCGGGGGAAAGCGTTTCTTGTTTGATTGTGGACTCCCGATGTGGCGTGCCCAAGGTTACTTAAAATGCTGCAATTAATACCTGAAAGTAAGGATTCACTTTTAGGCGAGTTTAATTATGCTTATGCCATCCTATATTATGTTCATAACCTCACTTAGAGTTTCATGTTTAGGGTGACGGTTAAGTCTTGCTTAGCATTATGCTCACGGATGCTATCTGAGTTGTTTTGCAGGTAATTGACTCGATGCTTATGAGAAGGGATGCCGATGAGACTCGGGAACCTCCGAGGGTTTACTCAAAGAGCATCCTCGCCGCTGCAGATTGATCTTCGTGTTGCTAGTAAGAAACGTCCGCGGGCTGGACTGTTTCTTTGTTGCTAGTTTAGATATGAATCGTGAGAGTGATAGTTTTCCGCTGTAGTTTACTCTGATATACTTATTTGTAAAACATTCTTGTACGCTTCCGCTAAACTATTTATGTAATATGATGTGTGTTCATCGACCCGTGTGCTGTTGGGTGCCGCATAACACGGCACCACCCGACGAGGTCCTGTGGGGCCGTCTCAGCGTGGTATCAGAGCTGCGTTGGGAACAGAGCACGAATTGAGTATCATATTATGTCAAAAACTTAGGATACGGTGAGTTAACGGTACTAGGCCCACATAAGGACTATTATTAGCATATGATGAAGGTGGCAACCTAACTTAATTGTTATGTCGGAAAATCGTGCATCTCGGGACGTTTATGTCTTGGGGGGTGCACGTATGCGCTGTCCACCAGTGCGCACGAGCTGAAGGATGGAGCCTCACGGGTGGCAGGTAACCCGACTCGCTTTAGTATCCTCTACGACTCTTCATGTCGTTTGGGGTATTCGAGCAACGTCTTCCCTGACGTGCATGGTGCAATTTGGGAGACCCCGTCACGTGGTCAGTAACGTGAACACGTAGCTCAAGGCGTGTTTGGCTTGAGAACACCTGGGCAAGTGATGACGGCCGGGTGTACAAACTGTTATGGATACCGGGTTCGGTGTGCAGCCGCACCTGATGATTGAGTGTGTTTTATGCAGGAACTAACCACGAAAACCTTAGTGCGTGTAGAACACGTTTGCGAGTGATCGTTTTAGTGCCACCTAAGGATACATGTATGCCGGTGTAATCCGGTTAGGTTTTTCTTTGGTGAGGCAACGTAGTACCGTCATATGTCTTACGGTGCATCGTCACCGTACTACACTTAATAGTATTCTTACCTATGACGAAATCATTCATGACTAACTTCTAAACTAAAAATGGATGTGATAAAGCACGTATTAGTTACTGAGCTCTTCATTTGAACTAAGTTTCAAAGAAGAGACTTGTAGGCTTCTTTTGATCTCAAAGACAGAGTGCTCTGTCCAGACAGAAATTCTCTGGGCTTGAACAGAGCATAACTCTGATTAGCTTGACCCAAGGGAGGTGTTTGATACAGTTCTGGAAAGGGTATTAAGTGCTCTACAACTTTTCTGTAGAAATCCAGAGCCAAATCCGACACCAACTTGGTTGAATGTCCTGATGGATGCAAACTGTCCTGAGAACAGAACAGCTGCAACCTTCTCTGGATGTTTCTGTAAATTGGCCATAATATTCTGTAGAAAAATCTCTAGGGGTCAGATAATATACCATTGGAAAGGTTATGAAATTTGCAACTATTTTGTAGTTCATGTTTTGTTCAGAATTTTACCCCATTTGTATGTAAAACTGTGATGAAAACAGCCACATGCAAAGGAGGTGCTGGCAAAATTTATCCAGAAATTCTGTTAACTTTGAACGATCATAACTTCTGATTAAGGGATGATCCAGCGGCATGTGAGTACTCGTTGAAAAGATACTGAAGTTAACTTTAACTTTGGTATTCAACTTGAGTTATGAAAATGCTAATTACTGGATCAAATTCTGGGTTAAGTACAGAAGGGTCTGTTCTGTACAGAATGAGGGGCTGAATATGTTGACTTTAGAAAGATGTGTAAACATGAAATTTTGTTATGCTTTCATAAAGTTTTAGCATGTTCATGTTTTACATACTTTCACATACTGCGGAGATCGAGTTTTGACTCCCCTCAAAATTTATGCTTTTGCAGTATGGTGCGTACTCATTCTCCGAGTAGGACTGAAGGTTCTCATCGAGACGGTGATGACTCGACTCCACCACGGGCACCGCCATCAACGGTATGGGCGGATATCATGGCTCAGATGGTCGAGTCAAGTCAAGAGAACACAAGACTACTCCAAGCCTTGGTACAACAGGGCTTACTTCAACGTGCACAACAGGACGTTCCATCTCGGAACGCCTATTTGGATTTCTTGGCGACACAACCGCCAATTTTCATGGAAGCCAATGAACCAGTGGAAGCTGATCAGTGGCTTCGAGTTATGGAGTCCAAGTTTGGAGTGTTTGAGTGCGACGAATATCAGAAGACACTATTTGCAGCTCAACAGCTCCATGGAGCCGCCGGAAATTGGTGGTTCGCTTATCTTGCCACCGTTCTGGAAGGCCATCAAGTGGAATGGACGGAATTTCGTGAAGCATTCCGGGCTCGTCACATTCCTATGGGTTTTATCAAGGCCCAACAACAAGAATTCAGAAACTTAAAACAGGGGGACATGAGTGTCCTCGATTATGTCAGACGATTCAACCTTCTGGCACAATATGCTCCTGCTTATGTGACGAGCGAAGCTGCAATGTGTGACTACTTTTTCTATGGCTTGAGTGCCATACTAAAAGAGAAGTTAGCTTTGTTCAATCAAGGTAGTTACACCGAGTTGATCAGTGCTGCTCTGCTGCAAGAACAAGCAACACTTGAGTGTCAAGCAGAGAAGAGGGACCGGGAGGATGTGCTAGAAGACACACCAGTTGTTCCTCGCAAATACCATGTGGTGTATCACACACCATCCGATTAAAGATGGCAAGCGCCAGTGAGATCATCTCTGTTCAGAATTCCTGCTCAAGAATCATGTCTTGAAGCAACACTTTTGCCGCAGCAACGAATGACACCTGTGGCATCATTGCTGCAGCCAAGTACATCAACTTCTCAACCACAAGTCAATGAAGGACCGGGGAAACCTCCGTGTTCTTATTGCCACCGTTCTGGGCATTTTAGGCAGGAATGCCGGGGGAAGTTGGTGAACATCAGACAGCCATCATCGTCAGGTGGTATGCCGCCACCTGGTCAAGTCAACATAACAGCATTACAATCCGGGAGTGTGCAACATCTTGCTATTGAGGATGTCCCGGAGGGAGCACCGATGTTAGCAGGCATGTTTGCTCTCAAAAACATGCCCGTGCTGGTACTTTTTGATTCCGGTGCAACCCACAATTTCATCAGCAAATCATGCGTGGATCAGCACCAATTATCCAGCAATACTCCCACAACGAGTTATCTTATACGTTCACCGGGAGGAAATATCTCTGCCAATCAGATTGTGTCCCGAGCAGCTTTGTGTTTGGGCAGAAAAATATACCAACGTCGCTGATTATGTTGGATAGGCAGAAGATAGACATTATATTGGGGATGTCTTGGTTAAATCGTCACGGTGCCGTTCTCAATATCGGTAACCGGACTGTCCAGATTGACTCGCCGATTCACGGACAGCCTACCACAAGGAAGCGCTGAAACTTGAAGATATTCCGGTGGTACGAGATTATCCCGACGTATTTCCCGATGACTTACCGGGCATGCCGCCCGAGCGGGACGTCGAGTTCAAGATTGAACTGGCGCCGGGAATGATGCCTATCTCATGAAGGCCTTACAAGATGGCACCTAACGAGCTAGCGGAGTTGAAAGAGCAACTGAATGAACTCATGAGCAAGGGTTTCATACGACCAAGTTCTTCACCTTGGGGTTGCTCTGCGCTGTTCGTTAAGAAGAAGGACGAAACACTACGGCTATGTGTTGATTACCGTCCTCTAAATGCTGTCATGATCAAGAACAAATATCCTTTGCCCCGCATCGACATCCTGTTAGATCAACTTATGGGTGCAAAGGTATTTTTGAAGATGGATCTTCGGTCGGGATATCATCAAATCAAAATCCGACCGGAGGACATACCGAAGACAGCTTTCTCGACGAGATACGGACTCTATGAGTACCTTGTCATGTCATTTGGGTTAACCAACGCTCCGGCACACTTCATGTACTTGATGAATTCTGTGTTCATGCCGGAGTTAAACAAGTTCGTCGTGGTATTCATCGACGACATATTGGTTTACTCCAAATCGGAAGAAGAGCACGCTGAACATCTGCGTATTGTGCTACAACGGTTGCGGGAGCACCAATTGTATGCCAAGTTCAGCAAGTGCAAATTTTGGATTGATCAAGTGCCTTTCCTAGGCCATATTATTTCAGCAGAAGGTATTGCCATGGACCCCAGCAAGATTGAACAAGTGATGAAGTGGGCATCTCCCAAATCAGTCCATGAGGTCCGAAGTTTCCTAGGTTTGGCGGGGTATTATCGGAGGTTTATTCCGAGCTTCTCAAAGATTGCTAAACCAATGACGGAGCTGCTGAAGAAGGGCACTAAATACATGTGGAATGCAGCATGTGAAGCCGCATTCAAAACTTCGGTGAAACATCTCACCACAGCTCCAGTTCTTGCTCAGCCAGACACGACGAAGCCATTTGATGTATACTGTGATGCATCCGGCATCGGTCTCGGCTGTGTTCTGATGCAAGAAGGGCGTGTAGTCACCTATGGGTCTCGTCAACTGCGAAACCACGAGCAGCATTATCCAACTCATGATCTTGAGCTTGCTGCAGTGGTGTTGGCGTTAAAAATGTGGAGGCATTACCTACTGGGTAATCTTGTTCACCTCTACACCGACCATAAAAGCCTGAAGTATATCTTCACGCAGAAGGAGCTGAACATGAGACAACGGAGATGGTTGGAGCTCATCAAAGATTATGAAATTGAGATCCACTATCATCCGGGAAAAGCAAACGTGGTTGCCGATGCGCTTAGTCGGAAACCCCACGTTCACAACTTAGCGGCTGCTGAGTTGGAAGATGAAGAACCCAGCCTCCGTGTCATTCCGTATGGCGCGCTTTACAATCTTGCGCTCATTCCAACAATCCGTGAAGAGATTGTTGAAGCTCAAAGAAGAGACAGGGGTATGTCTCACATACGGAGAAGACTAGACAACGGAGAGGTGAAATGTTTCCGGAAGGATGAGAAAGGTACGATATGGTTTAATGACCGTATAGTGGTACCGCACAATATGAAACTCCGGAAGAAGATCTTGGATGAAGCCCACCTGTCTAAGTTTTCCATTCATCCCGGAAGTAACAAGATGTACCAAGATTTGGAACCAAAATTTTGGTGGACAAGGATGAAGAGGGAGATTGCCAAATACGTATCCGAATGCGATACGTGTAGACGGGTCAAGGCTGATCATATGCGGAAAGCCGGACCGCTACAACCTTTGAAGATACCGGCATGGAAATGGGAGGATGTGAGTATGGACTTCATCGTCGGATTACCGCTCACATCCAGGAAGCATGACTCGATATGGGTGATCGTCGACCGGTTGACGAAATCAGCTCATTTCATACCGGTGAACACTCATTATCGAGCAAGGCAATATGCGGAGTTATTCATCTCCAGAATTATATGATCACATGGTGTCCCGAAGACCATCATCTCAGATCGAGGTGCGCTGTTTGTTGCTCGTTTTTGGGAGCAGCTGCATGCCTCGTTGGGCACCAAGCTAATTAGAAGCTCCGCATATCACCCTCAAACCGATGGACAAACTGAGAGGGTGAATCAAGTGCTTGAGGATATGTTGAGAGCGTGTGCCATCCACCACGGTAGGAATTGGGACGATCACCTGCCGCTGGCGGAGTTTTCATATAACAACGGTTATCAAGCGAGTATTAAAATGGCACCGTATGAAGCTCTCTACGGCCGGAAGTGTCGCACACCACTGAATTGGTGTGAGTCCGGCGAAAGAGTTCTGTTTGGGATTGATCTTGTCAACGAAGCTGAAGACCGAGTTCGGTTGATACAAGAGAACTTAAAGGCTGCACAATCCCGACAGAAGAGCTACGCTGATCAAAGGCGTAGGCCGTTACATTTTGACGTCGGAGAGCACGTATATCTTTGTGTATCTCCGATGAAGGGAATTCACCAGTCCGGTGTAAAGGGGAAACTCGCTCCCCGTTTTAATGGTCCTTTTGCTATCACGGAGAAGTGCGGACCCATAGCCTACCGACTGGAATTACCGGCAAGTCTAGCGGGTGTTCATCATGTATTTCATGTTTCACAGCTGCGGAAGTGCCTCAAATTCACCGCTGCTTTTCGCACCGAGGAAATCGACGAATTGAAACCGGACCTGACCTACACCGAGCGACCGGTACAGATTTTGGATGAAAAGACCCGGGTAACCCAGAACCGGACGATCAGATTCTTCAAGGTGCTGTGGAGTAATCACACTACGGAAGAGGCGACGTGGGAAAGTGAAGATTATCTCCTCACCAACTACCCGGAACTTTTATCTTTGTACAGTTTGTAAATTACCTCTCCCGTCTTGTTCCTCTTTTGTAATCTCGGGATGAGATTCTATTAGGGGGGAGGAATGTAAAAGTCCCAAAAATGTGTATGAATAAAAATGAAGTTTTGAATTCATATGTGTTGTAAAGACATAAAAAAATGGGACTTGCTAAAACTTTTCTTCATGCAAAGTAATACGTGGATGATCATCCAAAATGAGGCTCACCTTTTTATTTAAAAGTGTTGAACCAATAAGGATTTAAATACCTCTTTGCATGTAAGTTTAAAATTCAGATTTGAAATTCAAAGTTCACACATATGGTGACCCAAAAACTTTGAATAAACATGCAGCCCTATAGTTGGAATTATAGGGAAAAGTTTGCTCACCAACTTTCCATTTGTAGGGTGGGCTCAAAAGAGAGATAAAAAGACGATAGTGCAAATTCTAAACCAAATTCAGATTTAGTCTTGCAAATTCAAACTGAATTTGAGGAATTCAAATTCTAGCCCACCTTTTTAAACTTAGAATTCTGGGGATTAAAGAGATCAGCTTGAACAGATATTTGGGAGGTACATGTGGAGTGGGACCCATATGTCATAGAGCTAAAGGAGGAGACTTACTCACTAAGTTTTGCTCTCGGTGGGAGATTTTCCCGAGACAGCTCGTGAGCGCCACAGAGGAGCTTGCCGCGCCAGCTCCTGCTGCCGGTCTCCACGCGCTGGCGCCCCGAGGTCGGTCCTGGCCGCGCCCCCAACGTGATCACGTGCCCCCCCCGGCCGAAGCAAAGCACAATTGCTTTCTTCTCCTCGCAAACAAACCGAGAGCCGAGCACCTTACCGCTGCTGCTTCGGCCTGCTCGAGAAATCACAGAAACGGAGCGCCTCTTCCTCCCCTGAACCGCTAAACATCACCGCGAGCTCGGCCTCCAACTCCCTGACCCGCAAGCCAGCGAGCTGCGGCCTCCAGTGCCCAAGAACAACCGCCGCCGCGGCAACCTAGCTCAAAAGCGTGATCGGGTGCTCGTGGACAGCCCTCCACAGCGGGTTTCACGGCCAAGCGATCACGCCTACGGACGCGCACGGGTGCGATGCTGCTCTCAGCCCAAGCTCAGGCCGTGCCACAAGCTATCGGCGGCGAATTTTGAGGTTTTGCTCCGGCGACCTCATCCCGAGCTTCCGGTATGATTCTTTCAAATTCTTGCCCTCTGATCCTCCTTAAGTCATCAAATTTGACACATATACGCTGGATTAGCCGGCTGTCATTTCTCCTTTAGGATCCAGCGCATGAAAATGCCTCAGCACGACGGAATTCGAGCTCGGCTAAAGGTGTTCATGGCGGACCCATTCGGTCGCACGGCGACAACCTATTTACAGCCACTCCCGAGCCATTTTTAGGTCGTGCCGATCTTCCTAGAGCTGCGCTGGTGCTGTATGGCGCGTCGGTGCAGGTTTTGGCGGACTGGAAACCCTAGGCAACGCTACCGAACCTCCACAGTGGCTGCCGCACGTCGCCGGCCAGTTTCCGGCCGCCGGCAGCCCAAGCAGACCTCACAGTCGTGTTCCTCGGTGTCACAAACTCCCTGGCGGCAAGTTTTAGCTCAGGCGGTGGCCGGAAACGGCGAGCCGGCGAGCTCCGGCGTCGGGCCGGCGAGGGGCAGCGCGGGCGCGAGCGAGGAAGCCGGAGGAAGAAGAAGACGCGTGGGCCCCACCTGTCAGCAGCTCGAATTTTAAACCTGGGATCGGGTGTGGCCGGGATCCCGTGTGTTGGCGCGCAGAGGTGCTGTGGCCCGGTGTGGCTTCGTTTCTATTGGCTGGAATTCAAAACTGTGGGTCCAGCCGAATTTGCTGTAGGGAAATAATTGAGGGAGTTTGGATTATCCAAAAATCCCCAAATTTTTCCAGAATATTCTTTATCATATTGTTGACCCTCTAGTAAATTTTCAGCTCATTTGAAGATTATTTGAGTAGGAATTTGCTAAAAACAATCTGCTGTGTTCATAAGAGTCCAGAAACATTTTCAGAAAATGTTTCCCACTTCTAAAATCTGTTCTGAGCAATCCATGGCTCCAAAAATCATAGAAAAATTTAGGAAAGCTCTCTGATACATACTTGGAATTGTAGTTCACTTAATTGGGCATGAAAATGCACATTACTACAGGATTAATTCTTTTGAGTACAAATGCTTAAAGAATTGTTCTGGGAGAACTACTCAAGTAAAAGGGCTGAATTTTGGACCAGATTACTCTCATGTGATCAAGAACTCACATGTAAATTATAAGCCCAAGATGAGACCTTTAACTCCCTGTTCTTATTGTCCATACTTATGTATAAGGGAAAAATACATAAGAGATATTGTGAGAATTATGGAGGACACAATATGACTCCACATTAGCTGCAATTTGGCAAGCTAAATCCTTGGGTAGTATAGAACCTGCTGTAAAAGTTTTGAGGCCATTGGAGTTCTTGTTCTTCAGTTGCACTCAAATGTTTTCAGCTTACCTATTATGATCATTAGGGAAAATGATTAGTGTATAGCTAAGGCCTTAAGGTCAATTTAGTTATTTCTGTTCTTTGCACAACAGAGGCAAACCAAGCCATGCTTGGCTTTTCCACACAACCTCTGTTCCTAAGAAATTAATTCCATAACTTCTTTCCATTACATTCTATAAAACATGTGCATATGCATTTCAATAGGAACAACAACGAAGGAGATTCAACAGAGTGATTCATTGAAGTGGATCAGGCTCCGGAGAATCAAGGGTGGATCTGCAAGGATACTAACTGCTTATATACGACTACCCTGCAAAACAGGCAAACTCCGGTTTGCATTTAACAGCTAATAAGTTTTTATTTTTGTATTCACTTTTGGTCAAGATATGAACTGTGCATTAGGTCTAGTGATTGATACTCCTCTTGCATAACCAAATGACCCATGGAGTATTGGGTAGGTGTCTTTCACCATGTAGAACTGCCATGCTTAAGTACGGTTCGGTAGAAGTCGAGTGGTGAGATGCTACTCGCAGTTTCAGGAACAACAGGGGCATACGGGATTGGTTCATAAATGATGTAGCAAGTTAAAGTTGAGACCGGAAGGTTGTAGGGGCAGCAGGACATAGGGGCCTGGGTGCTGTAGACCTGTACGTGTCAGTCAAGGACCGATCCGTATGCGGCCCTGTTGAACAAGTTTGAGTTGTGTACCGGACTCATGCTGGTTATATGGGAACCAGTAAACCGATGTACCTCGGGAAGCTGTCGTTGGGACTTTTCGGGTCGCCTCAGGCGGACGGCCGGTGTGCAGTATGTGGGGAATATTCTCATGACATCTCATGTCGGTAGGTGCACCATGAGAGTAGCTACTGTACGGGGTGACTTGATCGATTCAGCGGTGGTGAAACGGGGGAAAGGCTGCCACGTACGACGTCAGTGATGGTTGTTGTAGGCAACGTCGAGTACGGGCGTACGTGTCGTGTAGTCCGGGTGTTATTGATTCGAATTACCGTCGCTCGCGGAATGGACCGAGCATACTTGTTCTCACAGTCGTGACGTAGTAAGAACTTGCATGAGAAAGGAACTACTCATTTTGATGTGAAGTATTATCCTACCTTTGTATTGGATCTTGATGAATAGGCTAGTGCAAACTCGATTCCTTTATGCCATGAGCAATTTACATCGGGGGAAACCGTTTCTTGTTTGATTGTGGACTCCCGATGTGGCGTGCCCAAGGTTACTTAAAATTCTACAATTAATACCTGAAAGTAAGGATTCACTTTTAGGCGTGTTTAATTATGCTTATGCCATCCTATATTAGGTTCATAACCTCACTTAGAGTTTCATGTTTAGGGTGACGGTTAAGTCTTGCTGAGCATTATGCTCACGGATGCTATCCGAGTTGTTTTGCATGTAATTGACTCGATGGTTATGAGAAGGGATGCCGATGAGACTCGGGAACCTCCGAGGGTTTACTTAAAGAGCATCCTCGCCGCTGCAGATTGATCTTCGTGTTGCTAGTAAGAAACGTCCGTGGGCTGGACTGTTTCTTTGTTGCTAGTTTAGATATGAATCGTGAGAGTGATAGTTTTCCGCTGTAGTTTACTCTGATATACTTATTTGTAAAACATTCTTGTACGCTTCCGCTAAACTATTTATGTAATATGATGTGTGTTCATCGACCCGTGTGCTGTTGGGTGCCGCATAACACGGCACCACCCGACGAGGTCCTGTGGGGCCGTCTCAGTTGAGGTGGTCAAGAAGCTTGGCTTGACCACACGGGAGCATCCCCACCCTTATCACATTCAATGGTTTAACAACAATGGTAAGGTTAAGATAACACAAACAGTAAGGATACATTTTTCCATTGGTTCTTATCATGATTTTGCTGATTTTGATGTGGTACCTATGGATGCTTGTTCTCTTTTGTTGGGACGTCCTTGGGAGTTTGATACTGATGCTATTCACCATGGTCGATCTAATAAGTATACTCTCATGCATAAGGGCAAGAAAATTGTGTTGCTTCCTATGAATCCCACTGAAATTGTACAATTTGAGCAGGAGAAAAAGATATTGCTAAGCAAAAGGGTGTTTTCAATTCTGAAATTCAGCAACCTATTAAGTTGAAAAATCCTATTTGCTTGCAACTAAATCTGATCTTGATGATTTATATGCCTCTAATGGAACTTGCTATGCTTTAGTGTGCAAACATGCTTTATATTCCATTGAGAATACATCCATTGTCTTGCCACCTGCTGTTGCTAACCTTTTGCAGGAATATATGGATGTTTTTCCATCAGAGATACCCCCTGGATTACCACCTGTGCGAGGCATTGAGCACAAGATTGATTTGGTTCCAGGGGCGAGCTTGTCAAACCGTGCTGCCTACAGGACCAACCCCGACGAGACTAAGGAAATTCAGCGACAAGTCCAAGATCTTCTGGACCGCGGGTACATTCGTGAGAGTCTTAGTCCTTGTTCTGTTCCTGTTCTTTTGGTTCCAAAAAAAAGATGGCACTTGGCGCATGTGTGTTGATTGTAGAGCCATCAATAACATTACCATTCGTTATCACTATCCTATTCCTAGATTGGATGACATGCTTGATGAGTTGAGTGGTTCTGTTATTTTCTCCAAGATTGATTTGCGTAGTGGGTATCATCAGATTCGTATGGCTTTAGGTGATGAATGGAAAACTACTTTTAAAACTAAATTCAGACTTTATGAATGGTTAATCATGCCATTTGGTTTAACTAATGTACCCAGCACTTTCATGAGGTTGATGAATGAGGTTTTACGTGCTTTCATTGGTAAATTTGTGGTGGTTTACTTTGATGATATCCTTATTTACAGCAAGTCATATGATGAGCATATTGAACATTTGCGTGCTGTTTTTAATGTCTTGCGCGATGCAGATAAATATGGTAACTTTGAGAAGTGCACCTTTTGCACCGATCGTGTGTCTTTTCTTGGGTATGTTGTTACTTCGCAGGGCATTGAGGTGGACGAGGCAAAGATTGTTGCCATCACGAGCTGGCCACTTCCGACTACGGTCACACAGGTTCGGAGTTTTCTTAGTCTCGCAGGTTTCTACCGGTGTTTCATGCGGGATTTCAGCACCATTGCGGCACCTCTCCACGAGTTGACAAAGCATGGAGTGCCGTTTTGATGGGGACCAGCACAAAAACAAGCTTTTGATGTTCTCAAGTTGAAGCTCACACAAGCACCATTGCTGCAACTTCCTGATTTTGAGAAGACCTTCGAGCTTGAATGTGACGCGAGCGGTATTGGCATTGGAGGAGTGCTAATTCAAGGAGGTAAACCTGTTGCCTTCTTTAGTGAAAAATTGCTTGGGCCTTCGCTGAATTATTCTACATATGACAAAGAACTTTATGCTTTAGTGCATGTCTTGCAAACTTGGCAACATTACCTATGGTCTAAAGAATTTGTCATACATTCAGATCATGATTCTTTGAAGTATCTTAAAGGACAAGCTAATCTGAACAAACATCATGCTAAATGGATTGAGTTCATAGAATCATTTCCTTACATCATTAAACATAAGAAAGGGAAAGACAATGTGATTGCCGATGCATTATCTAGACGTTATACCATACTATCCCAACTTTCTCATAAAATCTTTGGTTTGGAAACCATAAAGAGGTTATATGCTACTGATTTGGACTTCAAAGATTCCTTTGAAAATTGTAGAGAGGGAAGAACGTGGCAAAAAATCCTGCTGCGTGAAGGCCTTCTCTACCGTGCTAACAAGCTGTGTGTTCCAGCTAGCTCCGTTCGTCTTTTGTTGTTGCAGGAAGCGCATGGAGGTGGTTTGATGGGACATTTTGGTGTTAAAAAGACAGAGGATGTGCTGGCCGCTCACTTCTTTTGGCCATGAATGAGGCGTGATGTGGAGCGCTACGTTTCACGTTGCACGACATGCAACAAAGCTAAGTCTCGACTTAACCCACATGGTCTTTATATGCCTCTTCCGGTTCCTAGTGCACCTTGGGAGGATATTTCTATTGACTTTGTTTTATGATTGCCTAGAACAAAGAGGGGGAGGGATATTGTCTTTGTGGTTGTTGACCGTTTCTCTAAAATGGCTCATTTTATACCCTGCCACAAGACCGATAATGCTTCACATGTATTCTTAAGTTGCATGAAACTACTAAGTTACAAATTGAAAAAATGAATGAAAAGTATCGCATTGCTGCTAGTAAAGGTAGGAAGGAGGTAAAATTGGAACCTGCTGATTTGGTGTGGGTTCATTTGAGAAAAGATAGGTTCCCGGATTTGAGAAAGTCCAAACTCATGCCACGTGCAGCTGGACCTTTTAAGGTTCTTGAGAAGATAAATCACAATGCATATAAACTTGAGTTGCCTCCCGAGTTTGGGGTTAGTCTCACATTTAACATTTCAGATTTGAAGCCATACTTGGGAGAAGAAGATGAGATTGAGTCGAGGATGACTCCAATGCAAGAGGGGGAGGATGATGTGGACATTACTCCTGCAGATATACACAACACTCACATGGTAGACATGCAAGGTCCAATTACTAGAGCTCGAGCACGAAAATTGAATTTAGAGGTGAGCTCGTTCCTGAACAATTCTTTATATGTGAATTTTGAGACTATGTTGCTACCTAATGGATTAATTATGATTAGGAACCATGGAGAGGACATGAAGATACATGGAGAGGGGTTTGGAGGCGTGGAGGACCAGAAAATACGCCAACAAGAAGTTAGAGACCGAGCCCAACTCAAACTCGAGTCCAACTCGGGCCTAGGAGCAGTCCACCTTAAAATGGATGCACAGGAGGCATACGGACTCTGTTTTTGACGTTCTACATATGCACGGAAATCTGAGAGGATAAACTTTCCAATGGAACTGGCCCCACGTCAAAATCCCTTCGGAGTCGATGGGAAACTTCGAAATAATACAAAGTTTAGAGTCTGTCAGGGTGTTGCATCACCTAGTTGGGCCATTGGGCCTTGTATCGAGTCCAAGTCCATTATGTACATGCCTTAGGGTTAGGTCACGACCCCAGCACCCCCCTGGTCGTCCTCCACCTCCTTTATACCCCCTAGCCGCCGTCACAAACAGCGGGGTTTTGCTTAGTTACAATCTGTCATTGAACAGTGTCGCCGATCATCGGTTGTGAGACCCCAAATTCATGATCAATTCAGTTTTGATTGCAACTTCTCTGTTCTTGCTTGTGTTCTTGATTGCGCTTGCAGGGATAAGCCTTTGTGGCGAGGTCATTCGTGTGACACGGGTGATAACCAACGGAGCAGTGGTGTAGTGATTGCGGGGTTTCGTTTGTTCGGAGCCTTGGATCATCAACGTCGAGATCTCCACCCAATCAAGTTTACCCTACCTCTCGGAAGATCGGGATCATCCTCCTATCAGAACCTGAGTATATCATGAACGGGTCGTCACGGTTGGGAATGTTATCAACCCAACAGATACCACCTACTGCCCTGCAGGGCACGCCGATGGCAAGCGCTGCGTATGTCCTCCTGGGCTACTTCCAGACGGACACACTCTCATGTTACTGACCACGCGATGGGGTCTCCACTTACTTGCCTAATGCACGCTAGGGATCAGCGTTTCATATGAACTCAGGAACATGAAGAGTCCAAGAGTTTCATATTGACGTCTCACACCAAGCTGTGAGACCAATCCCTGAACCACGTTCCTCGTCAGGGGAGCTAACCGAAATTGAACCGCTTTCGGTGGCGTTCCTTACCATTCTTACCAGAGCGTAGATGCGTCGTTACATAATTAAAATTCAGAATTATAACACATATGTTAGTCTTGCCACTTTAAGTAACTATGCTAATATAGTCCTTACTTGGGAAAACTACCGAATCCTCACCGTAAACCTAATGTTTCCCGTAATACAGTCCTTAAGTACTGTGCTATCCCCAATGCAGCTCTGATACCAAGC
This sequence comes from Neostapfia colusana, assembly GCA_030760725.1. NCBI lineage: Eukaryota > Viridiplantae > Streptophyta > Magnoliopsida > Poales > Poaceae > Neostapfia > Neostapfia colusana. Next base: position 27,270,325 of record JASWHV010000005.1, on the reverse strand, counting down.
TGTGGCGGACCGGAATCCGCTCTCCCAGGATCACAGAGGGTGGTGCTGCACGATGCGACACCTGACAGCACACATCATAAGGACACCTTTTATTACATGGGAAACCAACTGAACTGTACAAACAGGTACAATCTTCAGTCACAAACTATTGTTTATATTACACAGCGGAAGTCTAAATTGTACAACTCACGCCCGCCTATCTCGCAAAAGTCGATTGCCCAGCCCTAGGGCAACCCACACTAGCTGCACTCCTCAGCTCAGCGCGGCGTGTACGGCTCCCACTCAGCCGTGGTCCACGACGGAGGGTAACCCTCGCCGGTGGACTCGTAACCCGAGTCCGTGGGTGGCTCCTCACCTGAAAAACACTTAAGCAGCAACCATGAGCACGATGGCTCAACAAGACTTAACCGACTCACCTAGGCATCAAACTCTATATGCAGAGTACAATAACAGGGGATGGTAAGATTTTGGCAAATGGACACGCCAATAGTTTATCCTTAGTTCATCTTTTAGCCACAAATTAACAGTTCATGAATATGAAATTTTGTGAGCAATATTTGGTGGCACACATGTAACAATACAATTATATCATAACAGCAATATTGAATCATCACATTTCATACATTAGCCTACGTCACGACTCAGTGAACAAGCGGTACACATAAATTAGCCTCCCAGCTAACCCACACAGGATCCCGCAGAATTACCCGCGCAGTCGCACGGGATCCCGGCGCCGCAGCAAATCTGGGGCCCGCGAGGCTTCTTGAACCTCGCGCTCCCGTGGCTCCCTGCCGCCCACCTCGCCGGAATATTCGCCGCCGGGCGTTCTGCTGCCCAACCTCCGACGAAACTCACCGCCTGTGCATATCTCGGCCTGGGGAACACGGTGGTGCCCTCACCAGAGCTCGGCAACGGCCGGAACAGTGCTCCTGACGGTAACAGCGGCCGGGAGCTCATCGGCGACATCGAACTCGGCGTCCCCTTCATCTTTTTCGACGTGGTTTGCTCGGGGAGCTCCGCTGACACCTGCTGATCACGGACATGGGCACTGATCCCCGTGAAAACGGCCGCAACTACGACCTCACCGGCGAGGTGCCCTGTTCTCCGCCGCCGAGCCAAAATTTTGACAGAACTAAGGCCCTAGTGCATGGAACTGGCTGCTACTTGATCGAGGAGGTGCGCTAGGTATTATAGAGCGTGTATACGCTATAGCTTGATCGGCGGTTGCTCCTGTACAACAAATTTTGCCTTAGACCGAATTCTAACCCTAACAAACCAGGAATTCTCTCTCTATATCGCCAGAACTGGTGCACGGTTTCCTCCTACGGCTTCAGCACAAGTAGGCGCACCTTTTCTTCTCTGTTGACGGCGCGTGAAACCGTTGGGATCGGCCGGTCGCCGGTGATCAGAGGAGGCGGCGTCGAGTTCTTGCGCGGACACGGGAGAGTAGCTCGGTATCTGCTCGTGTTCACTCGGGAAACCGAAGGAGAGGCGAAGCAGCTCGTGCGCTGGCCTTTGAGCCGCGATTTATCACCGTGAGGTGGACGCCTGAGCGCTGCTGGCGGTCGGGGCGCGGTCGTGCTGGCGCGCGCGGCTTCGGTCGAAGGAAATATCACCCGAGTGAAAACTTCAGAGTGAAGTCTGCTGACACGTGGGCCTCCTCTCTAATTTCTTTTTCCCACTTTTTCATTTCTGTTTTTGCTGAATATGTAAAATTCAGCGCGTGTACACTTATGAAAAATGAGGGGAATTAAAACTTCGAATTATAATGGTGTAAGTTCAAAGTGAGGGTTTAGACTTTCCAAAAACTTCCAAACCTGGAGATCTAAGTGCACAGCTTGGATCTTCATACACAAAATATGCACCCTTCCAAATTTCAGCTCAATTGGAGGAGTTTCTATATTTGTTTGGGATTAAAAGGAAAAGCCCTCTAATCTGAATTTCAAATTCAGTTTCAAATTCCAATTTCATCAATTTGCAAATTTGGTCCCACAAATGTGTTCTACACATTTGAAATAGCAGCCATGCCAAAAATCAGAAACTTTGGAGCTGGTTTGCTATGTTTTTTGGACAATACAAAATGGAGGATTCAAACTCCATTTCAAATTCAAATGATCAAACCCAATTCAAACATCACACCAGAATTCAAACCATTTGAATTCAAGAAAGTTTAAACTCTGACTTGGTGTGAAAGTCTAGCCTTAAATGTTGAGTTGCTGGGGTAAAATATCAGAGAAAATTTGAATAAGAATTAGAAATGGTGGGACCCCTTGGTCAGCCACACACAAGAGCTGCCGCCTCAGCCGACTGCGGTCGAACAGCGGGGGCGCGACAGCTCCCGGTTCCGACCCACGCCCGAGGTGCGCCGCGCCACCTCCTGATTCTTCTGCCTACTTGATCATCCGCTCGTGCCACAGCCCCAGCACAACTTCCCGTGCTCGCTCGGCCGTTTACCGACGTGCATCCTCCTTCTTTGCTCGAGCACGCGAGCAAAAACCGCCACGCTAGGCTAGTCGCTCGGGTTCCTGGTGTTGATCGTCTTCCGACGACACCAGCGCGTAGCTGAGCTAACCATCAGCTCCGCCGGAGCCTCCTCATCGCTTTCCAACAGTCCCCAGCTCGTGACGGACCCTCCATACCGGCGCCGAGCCGTTCTGCTCCGAAGGAAAACAGAGCTCAACGTCGCCGCCGCGGTTCCCCGTCTACCGGCCGACTCCGACCTCCCCAGCGCGAGGGAAACCACCCAGAGGTGCGTCACGAAGTCTAGTTTCTCATACCGATGCCCTTTGGTACTTTACCACCGCCGGCTAGCCGGAATTTGGAGATTTCTGACGATACACGTGGAAGATAGCTCGAGACCGTTTCGGGAAATTCTTCCCACACGCTGAATCATCGGGTCTCCGGCCCTAGACACAGCTACTAGATCCCCTAGCACCCCCCACGCTGAAGCACGGCGCAAACCATCCTCTCTGCAACCCTAGCGACGAGAATTCGTCGCCGCCGGCTGAAACGGTTTGATTCACCGTCGAGCTACACCTTGCACGAATTTGCACCCACTTTTGTGTGCAAGAACGTGCTCCTCACGTCACCCTGATGCTTGCGGTGCTCTCCCCAACCGGAATACTCGCCTGCTATGCAGGAACGACGGCGCCGGGGTGAGGTTTGCCGCTGCCACCGTCGGGGAGGTATTCCCGGCCATTTAGCGCCACCACCGAGCTCACCAGAGTGTTCCTCGTCGGATTTTGGGCACAGGCGGCGAGGATTGAGCCGTCTAAGGCACGGGACAGCCGTTCCGGCGAGGCACCGTCGTTCCTCCGGCGAGGTGGCCGGCCGGGCGCGAGGTAGACGAAGGTGACGGCCTGCCCCACCAGTCAGTGACACTGGTTAGGTGCCGGATCGGTCTGCAGCTTGGGATCTATTGTGGCTGCGCGTGTTGAACACCGTAGCCCCGGTGTTGCCGCAATCCCACTGGTCCAATTTAAAAACAGTGGGCCCAGTTCCAATTATTTGAAGTTTCTGTTAGGGAAATAATTCCAGGAATTAGCTGATTTTTCCAAGCCCATAACTTTGTGTAGAAAATTCCAAGAAGGGTGAGACCAATTTTGTTGGAATCCTCATGAGGAGTACTTCACGGAGGAACAACTTGCTTGCTATGAAAATGCCCAGGATTTCCTGTAGAATTGTTTTATTAAATCCTTTAGGGATTTATTACAGGAGAAATTCTTTATGAAATATTCCCAAATTTGGGCAGCAAATCCTTTCCATAGTTACTGATCTACAGTAAAAATTTGGGCTTCATTAGAGTTCATTGGCAAGGCTAAACTGCCTTCCCAAGTTCAGCCTTTATTTGAAAATTTCAATTTAAACAGAAACTATTTCAGAACTCCTGTTCAACTTCAAAAATTCATATCCCTCTGTTGGTAGCTCCAAAAATGGTGAAACAAATTTTGTTAGAGCCAGCGAGACTTACCCTAATCAGATATTCCACTGTTAGCTATGTCAAAGCTCCTGAATTGGGCTCAAAATTCAGAGAAGCATTGTACTTGTAGGAATTTTAAAGACTACATTGTGCAATGACATTTCTCCAAATTTTGCTCAGATCATCCTTAGAGGGTCTAGTATCGACTATAAAAATCCCAAAGCCAATTAATGACACGACCCCACTGGTCCTGTCGAGCCAGGATCACGCTGAGGGGTGCTGCGTTGCACAACACCGTATAACACACGTCAAAGGTACAAAGCGGAAGCGGAAGCTTTATTACATAAACAAGTTTATTAACATGTTTACATCAAAATAAGTTTAGTCCACACTCGCGGGCGTAGACTAAGCATCAAGTGCACGTTCAGCCCTCGAACGTGTCCTTGCTAGCACACTCGCACACTAACTCTGCGGCGTGCACGACTCCCACTCGACGGGGTTCCCCTCCTGGGGTTCCGTCTCCTCTTCGGGAGTCCCTTCCTCATAGAACCCTGCAAAAGCTTCAAACACAAGCAGTGAGCACGAAGGCTCAGCAAGTCTGACCCGTCTCACCTAAACATGAAACTTCTACATGAGGGTGATGGGTTGCATGAGGTAAAAATCATTTGCAAGGACTCGCCTAATTAGTAGAACCTTACTTTCAAGTTTTAGCAGCAGGTTGTGGAGACTTTACGCTAAGGCACATGAGAGAGCCGCAATCAAACAAGAAACGCATTTCTCTCATGTACTTTGCCCAAAGTTGAAAAGAACTTTAGTTAGCCCTAAGCTACAACATATCATTAACAATCAATATCCAACTTTCAATCAGCAACATTTTAACATGTAACTAGCCTGTTCTTTCTACGTCACGGTACAGTGAACAAGTGGTACTCACTGACCGCGAGGGACGGCGATTATAATCGATTTACACCTGCAGGGTTACCCGAACAACCCGTCACGTACGCCCGTACTCGATGTTGCCTACAACAACCATCACGGACGCCGTACGCGACTACCTTTCACCCGTTAGCCAAATATTGAACCGGTCCCATCGTCCCGAGCAAGAGGTCCCTGCACGCGCATCTCTGTGCCGCCAGCTGATTTACACCTCGAGCTCTCAACCTACCCTCTGAACGACGGGCAATGCCTCAATACCCAGCTACCCGAGTTACATCAGTTTCCCGGTTCCCATATAGCCGGTAGGTCTTCGGTACTGTTCTAGCTTGTTCAACAGGCCCGCACACGGCTCGGTCCTCAATCGACACAAGCGGAGCTACAGCACACAGGCCCCAAAGTCCTGCTGCCCTTACTCTCCGCTCGGTCTCATTTTCTTGCTATGTGTATCATGTGCTATCTCTACCCGAGCAATGTGCCTCTAGCCTATTCTCGCGAGTAGTTCCAACTACTCGACTTGTACCGAATCCTACTCTATCCTAGCAATGCAGTGGCTAACGGGGTTTGCAATCCTAAACCCCAACCCATGGTTTTCTTGGCTATGCAGTGGGGTTTCCAAACAAGACTCTGATGCACAACATAAAGAAAACAAGTATGTGCTCAAAACAATAAAAAATTTATAAAATGGTTAATGCAAACCGGGGCTTGCCTTGCTGCTCTTGGTCGTAGGCTAGCTGTTCCTCCGGAGTAACGAAGTCTAGGACTTCGGGTTCCTCCTCGACCTTAGCGACTACATGATAAGAACAATGTATGTATTAATTAAATGCTTTTGTATTAACTTTGAAGTTGTGAAGTCTATAACCTTTACTAGATAGACCTAATGACTGTGAAACTTTTACTGTGGCTTGGTTACAACCTAAACAGAGACTTGGTCAAGTTTTAGTTGCAGCAAAGCTCATTTGAGCCCTCCACAAATAATTATGTCCTTGACCTTAATTAAAGGCTTTTAGGGTGTTCTAGGTATTTTCATGAAACAAACTATGACTTTCTGAAAACTAGATTTTCAGAGGGTTCTAATGGAATTGGTCTCACTTAATTTGGAAGTCTCTAACTAAAGATATGAGCTAAACAATTTCAGAGAAAATTCTGAAAATGTTTCTGAACATTTTCTATTTTCTCTGGAACAGTTTTACTAATCACACCATTAGGTGGACTAAATGAGCTCAAATGGATCTGAAATTTTTATGGTAGTTCAAGGATATTTTGGTGAACATCTCAGCAAAATTTCAGGATTTTCCTCCAAATGATTCTCCAGTTAAAATTCCTAACAGTTTAAACTTTAAGGAATTAATTCTGGAGAATTAAGGAATCTCATGAAGTGACACTTGATTTTCTGGAAAGTACTCAAAGAGCTGAATCCAGCAAAATTTGGTTCACTCAATTTGGAGCTTTCTAGCCAAAGTTATAAGGATTTGAAGTTTGAAGGAAATCTGAAAATCGGGGAAAAGTTTAAACTCGCGCGTGGGCCCAGGAGACACGCGTCGCACGCCGAAGCGACAGCACACCGCGGCCCACAAGGCTTTTGCGCGCCAGCACACCCGATCCCGGCCGCAGCCGGATCCCGATTCAAAATATCGGCCGCTGACAGCTGGGGTCCACCCCCTTCTTCAACCTCGCGACACCCGCGCTCCGCCGCCGAGGGACCTCGCCGGAGAGCTCGCCGCCGGCTGCTGTACAGCTTCAAACTTCTTGATTCTGGCCGCCCCTGCCTACTTTTACTTGGGGAACATGATCCGAGGGTCAGCTGCTCATGACAACGGCCGGAGCATGGTCGGCGACGAGCCGCCATATCGGAACGACTTCGGCCATGTCGGCTGATGCTCCTAGTGCCTCAGCTACTTGGGAAACCGGTCGGGGAGCATCAGTGGACCTCAGAGAAGGTCGACATGAACTCGGGGCAGCTCGGGGAAGGCCCGAAATAGGTCCTCACCGTGCGCCCGATACCCCCCGTGCGTTCCGCCATTAGTAGACCTTGAATTACGCCGGGCACAGAAGTTCTCCGGCCCAGAGTTGTGAAGGCAACTTGTGCGTCACCGTGTCTAGTTCGTGTGGGAGTGGCCTGAGGCCCTCTAATCCTTTCTAGAGCACGAATTAAACAGAATCGTACCCGAGGGTCGTTCTGCACACAGAAAGGGGAAAAATGGAAATTCGCCGCCGGTGAGCAACCACTCGAGCTGTGGCTCGGGGATGAGCAGCACCGATCACTTGCGCGTCCAAGGGTGCCTTGGCTCGGGCGTGACAACGCCCAGGTTGGGCTGTCCACGAGAGCCCGAGGTGCGGCGGTTTCCAGTTCCGAGTTTGATCTTTCGGCACAGCCGATATCACTCGGTTTCAATCGATTTCTATCAATGGGAAGGATGGAGGATGGTTGCTAGTACCTTGCTGGGATCTTGGAATGGAAAGAGGGAGCTGCGATCGGCTTGATCAAGCAGGAACTCGAGCGGCGGCGATGGCAGTGGGAAAAGCAGTCGCGCACGTCGGTAGCTCGGGGAAATGGTGACTGAGGCACGCCGGGGAGGGAATAAATAGCTCGGCCGGCTGGCCTCCGGCTTGGGGCACGCAGCAGGAGCTGGCGCCGGCCGGCCCCTTCGGTGGCGCGCGCGCACAACAGCCGGGAACCGACTGAACTGTGGTTCAGTCGGTTTGCTTTGAGGCTGAGGCTGACATGTGGGTCCCACTCCTCTTTTAACCTCTGAAATTTATTCCTAACAGCTGTGGTAAACAGTGAACCCTATTCTACCCTTGGCAACTCAAATTATTCACCCAAGAGCCATTTGAATTGATCAAAGTTCAAATGAGGTTTGGTTTGAATGAATTTCAGCACAAGTGCAGTTTGAAATTCAAATAAAGTTTGAATTTCTCCCCCTTAGCTCATGTCAAGATCAACTCCAAATGGAGTGAAAATTGGTGTGTGAGCTCACAAAAATGTGCTGAGCAAGAATATGCCTTCCACTTTTAAATTCAGTGGGTGAAAACAGTTTGAATTTGAATATGTTTTCAAACTGCCCCTTTCCTATCTACACCCAAGATGACCTCAAAAATGTTTTGAATTTGGGTGAAACTTGGCATGGACATCCTTGGCAAAGTGTAGGAGTTTTCATATGTCCAGCCCATCTATATCACATGTGGGAAGTACCACTTTTGCAATGTGTGAGTTTGTTCCCTAATGAGCATGTTGATAATTGTTACTTGCTCTTTATTTGTGTTCATCATTTTTCCTCAAATGAGGTGTGTGGTGTGGGGATGAACACTGCAAATGGGTGTCAAAAACTGAGGCCCTTACATTCCTCCCCCCTTAAAAGAATCTCGTCCCGAGATTATAAGGTGAAAATGAGAGAGAGGACGGTGGAAAAATTACCGGATATGCGACGTGAGAAAGTCGGGGTAGTTAGTGCGAAGGAATTCTTCGCTCTCCCATGTCGCTTCATCCATGGAGTGGTTACTCCACAGAACCTTGTAGAACCACAACGTACGGTTGCGTGTGGTTCGGGCCTTTTCATCAATAATCTGCACCGGTTCCTCCCGATAGGTGAGATCCGGTTGCAGTTCTTCAATGTCTTCCAGCTGAACGGTAGTTGATAGCTTGAGACACTTCCTCAGCTGGGAAATGTGAAAGACGTCGTGCACACCGGAAAGTGCTTCTGGTAATCTTAGCCGGTATGCCACCGATCCACATCTTTCGGTAATCTGGAATGGACCGATGAATCGGGGTGCTAACTTTCCTCTCACCCCAAATCTGTTTACGCCCTTCATTGGAGACACTCGTAGATATACGTGGTCTCCAGCTTCGAATTGTAACGGACGCCTTCTCCGGTCCGCATACTGTTTCTGTCGGGATTGAGCGGCTTTTAGGTTCGCTTGAATTAATCGAACCTTTTCTTCCGCGTTGTTGACAAGATCAATCCCGAAGGTAACCCTCTCACCAGACTCACACCAATTCAATGGTGTGCGGCATTTTCTCCCGTATAGCGCCTCGTAGGGCGCCATCTTGATGCTGGCTTGGTACCCATTGTTGTACGAGAACTCGGCTAACGGCAAGTGATCATCCCAGTTCTTGCCGTGGTCGATAGCGCAAGCTCGTAGCATGTCTTCTAAGATTTGATTTACCCGCTCCGTTTGCCCATCCGTCTGCGGGTGGTAGGCTGAACTACGGATCAGCTTCGTCCCCAAGGCAGCGTGGAGCTGCTCCCAAAAACGGGACACAAATAAAGTGCCCCGGTCCGATACGATAGTACGGGGTACGCCGTATAAGCATAGGATCCGTGAGATGTACAGTTCAGCGTACTTCTTGGCGTTGTAGTTGGTGTTGACCGGGATGAAATGGGCAACTTTGGTGAGCCGATCGACGATCACCCACACAGAATCATGTTTCTGTAAGGTGGTGGGTAAACCGACGACGAAATCCATGCTCACGTCCTCCCACTTCCAGGCAGGAATGCCCAGTGGTTGCAGCAGTCCCGGTTTCCGCATGTGGTCTGCCTTCACCCGTCGACATGTATCACACTCGGACACGTATTTTGCAGTCTCTCGCTTCATCCGTGTCCACCAAAACTTGCTTCTGAGTTCTTGATACATCTTGTTGCTGCCGGGGTGAATAGAAAACTTTGATAAGTGAGCCTCATCAAAGATTTTCTTCCGTAACTCCGGGTTTCGGGGTACGACGATCCGGTCCTTGAACCATAGGACGCCGTCTCCGTCCTTCCGGAAACATTTCAACTCCCCACTGTCTACACGTCTCCGCAAATGTGATATGCCCTTGTCATTCTTCTGGGCTGCCGCTATCTCTTCACGGATGGTGGGGATCAAAGCTAGGTTGTAGAGAGCTCCATGTGGAATCACATGTAGTGGTGGTTCGCTCTCTTCCAACGGTGTGATGGTCAGATTATTGACGTGTGACTTGCGGCTTAGCGCGTCTGCCACAACGTTTGCCTTGCCCGGATGATAATGGATCTCTATCTCGTAATCCTTTATCAGTTCTAACCATCTTCGTTGCCTCATGTTCAGCTCCTTCTGAGTGAATATGTACTTGAGGCTTTTGTGGTCGGTATATAAATGTACGAGGTTACCGAGTAGGTAGTGCCTCCACATTTTCAGTGCAAGTACCACGGCAGCGAGCTCCAAGTCGTGAGTTGGATAATTTTGCTCATGATTCCTAAGCTGCCGTGACCCATACGCGACCACCCTTCGGTCTTGCATCAACACACATCCGAGCCCAATGCCGGATGCATCGCAGTACACATCGAACGGTTTTGTTGTGTCTGGCTGCGCCAAAACCGGTGCTGATGTCAGGTGCTTGACTAAAGCCTTGAATGCTGCTTCACATGCTGGACTCCAAACATATTTGGTAGCCTTCTTCAGCAGCTCTGTCATTGGCTTGGCAATCTTCGAGAAGTTCGGAATGAACCTCCGATAATATCCCGCGAGTCCGAGGAAACTCCGTACCTCATGAACAGTTCTCGGGGATTTCCAATTCAGCACTTGCGTGATTTTGCTCGGGTCCACAGCGATACCCTCCGCTGAGATGATATGCCCGAGGAAAGGCACTTGCGATATCCAAAACTCGCATTTGCTGAACTTTGCGTATAACTTGTGATCCCGCAGCCGTTGCAAGACTATACGCAGATGTTTCTTGTGATCTTCCTCCGACTTGGAATATACCAGGATGTCGTCGATGAAGACCACGACAAACTTGTCCAGCTCCGGCATGAACACCGAGTTCATTAAGTACATGAAGTGAGCTGGAGCATTGGTGAGGCCAAAGGACATGACCAGGTACTCATAAAGTCCGTACCTTGTCGAAAAAGCTGTCTTTGGAATGTCCTCAGCCCTGATCTTAATCTGATGGTACCCGGATCTTAAATCCATCTTGGAAAAGACCTTTGCTTCGACCAACTGATCAAACAACATGTCGATCCGTGGCAACGGGTACTTGTTCTTGATGGTTACGGCATTTAATGGACGGTAGTCCACGCAAAGCCGCAACGTTTCATCCTTCTTTTTGACAAATAATGCCGAACAGCCCCATGGCGAGGAGCTCGGCCTAATAAAACCCTTCTCCAGAAGGTCCGTGAGCTGAGTCTTCAGTTCAGCCAACTCCTTGGGCGCCATCTTGTACGGCCTTCGGGATATTGGCATGGTTCCCGGTGCAAGTTCAATCTTGAACTCCACCTCTCTATCGGGTGGCATCCCCGGCAAATCATCCGGGAATACATCAGGGAATTCTCGGACCACTGGAATGTCTTCCAATCTGATGGTTGTGGCTTGATAGACACTTGGAAGTTTTATTTCTGGACTGTCCAGAAATAATGAGTGAGAACCGTGCACTCCTGAGTTTAAGTGCACGACTCGGAGGACGGTGTCTAAAACAGCGCCGTGGCGGTTTAACCACGACATCCCTAGGATGACATCGACCTTCTGTCCCTCTAGGATAATGAGAGACGTGGGGTACACTCTACCCGCTAAGCATAATGGTGCTTTGGAGACCATTACGCTTGCTGAAATCTTCCCACCCGGTGAACAAATTAAATATGGACTATCGGTGGGTAGTATTGGCAAGCTGTGTTTAGCAATGAAAGCTTGGCTAATAAAATTATGCGTGGCGCCTGAATCAAATAGTACTATAGCGGGATGCTGGTGGAGTTGGAACATACCCGCAAGGATTGGCTCGCCCTCCGGCACGTCCTCAATGGCAAGCTGGTGGACAGTACCGGGCCTAGGGTTTGCCCGCCGCGCATTAGTAGGGTTCCGGGGTTGATTCCTCCCCGGAAACTGTGGTACCACTCCGCCGCCTTGCCTCTCCGGGCAACTGCTCGCGAAGTGTCCTGGACGACCACACTTGTAACATGTGGCCGCTGCTGGTGGAGTACTTGGTGGACGAAAGCCCGGCATGCGTTGCGGAGGTGCAAACGCACACGGCATCGCCCGCTGCTGCTGTTGTTGTTGCGGTGGTGCTGGCAGTGCCGGCCGGAATGCCGGTGAAGAATACGGCCGACCGCGGAACGGCATCGACCGCTGTGGTGGCTGCCAGCGCGGACCTGATGGTGGGCGATTCACCATCCGAAACTTCTGAGAAGGACCGCCTCCTTCTCCGCTGCTCTGCGGCGCGCTTCGCTTTCGCTCTGCCGCCGCCAACTCCTTGCCGGAGTCTTCCTGAACAATCGCAGCATCAATTATGTCGTTGAGGCTGCCGCGATTGAACATCGCCAGCTTGTCCTTCAGGAGCGGGTTAAGCCCCTGGTAAAAGTGGTCCCGCCGCTTCTCGTCCGTATCTGCGTGATACGACGCGTAGAGTGCGAGATCGTTGAACGCTCTGGAGTACTCCAGCGCGTTCCGGCTCCCTTGTTGCAGGTGTAGGAATTCCTGCGTCTTCCTCTTCATCAAACCGGGCGGTATATGATAGGCCCGGAAGGCCGTCCGGAACTCCGCCCAGGTCATCACTCGGTCGGTGGGTTGTGAAGCACAAAAGTTGGCCCACCACGCGCTCGCGGATCCTTGGAGCTGCTGGACCGCGAACTGAGTCTTGCGCTGCTCGCTGATTTGGAGCAGCCCGAACTTCATCTCTATGGCGCGGAGCCAGTTGTCCGCGTCAAGTGGTTCATCCGCCCTTGAGAATACAGGGGGATGAGTCGCCAGGAAGTCAGAGTAGGAGCTCTGTTGGCGCTCCTCACGATCTTGACGTCTCTCTGGGCGAGACGTATTCGCAATTAACGTTTGCAGCAGCTCTGTATGCTGCTGATGTGAACCCGCCATTGCCGCGACAATGTCGGCCAATGTAACCGTTGGCAGTGGCGGTGGCGGTGTTTGCTGTTGCTGTTGCTGCTGCTGTCCCGAGGAGTCCTCGGGAGGTGGTTGGGAGGTCTCTCCCCCTTGGCTAGTACCTCCAACATCGGGGTTGGCACGAGTACGCGTCATTCTGAAATTCAACACAGCAGCAATTAGCACATGTCTTACTCAAAATTCCATAAACAGGAGTAAGTATTGAAGCGACGCATGATTAACTTGCACAACATTCACATATATTGATAAAGCATAAACTTTATACAAGATACATTATTCTCGGACCTCCGAGAAGTCGTGCTCATGCCGTCACTACCTATACATACGCTACTGTCTACACGACATGTCACCGATTACAAAAGTTGGGTTACGCTACCCTAGCTGCCCTACTTGGCAACCGTAACCCCCTACTCGGAGTAGAACTCGACCTCCTGTGGGTCGTCCTCCTCCGGTACCTCTGCTGGTGGCTTGGGGTCTACCACCTCTTCTCCCATTCCAGGTTCTCCCATGGCTGGAAGACCCAAGACTACCGGTACGCCCAATACCGGGGGCACGAGGTCCTGCAATGCATGCACCTCGTCCATAGCCTGGTTGTAGTCCTCTTCCCAGCCTTGTCCTTCCTCAATAGCGTCGTCCCGCTCTTGAGCAAGGTCCTCATTCTGCTGGGTTAGGGTCTGCACCAGCTCTTGCAACGCCGCAATGTCAACACGGCTCTTCTTCTTTGCCTTCTTCAGACGACGCAACTGATTGTGTTGTTCATTCAGTCGCTTGATCGTCGGAAGGAGCACATTGCGGAGTGCACTGTGAGCACTCTCAAAATGATCTCCACGGCTTGTGCTCTCCTTGAGCTTGGTGGCGAGATGCTCCGTATGAACAGCTTGGCTGTCCATCACAGCGTTTCCCGCCCTCATTTGGAGGCTGAGATTTGCCTCCGCGGGGTTGTACCTTGGGCAACTCGGGTTTGTTGCCTCTAGGTACCTCTCTTCCCACACATGCTGAGCTCGTCCCTCCACCGGAACGAGTGCGTATGGAGTTCCCTCCATAGCCTGTACGTGTAGTTGGCAGAAACGTGACATAGTGTCACGGGCTGCCACTTGCCACATCCCTTCCGGTTGTCTTCCTCTCACCGTGACGGTGAATGGCACCCAACCGGGTGGCGTAGGCCCTGCAGGAACCTCGACATGGATCGTCCACGTCTTGTTCCCCTCTTCGCCTTCTTCCTTGGCGAAGTATTGCGGCATCTGGTTGTACCCGAAATATTGGAGCATTAGCCACAATGCTCCCGGGTAGCCGCTACGGTCAGAGCAGTGGGAAACTACCCACCCGTTCTCCAACCGTTTATCTGCTGCCATCTGTAAAAATATATTTGAGAAATGTCAAATATTTATTTAAACAGTAAACCATTGAGTTATAACATAAGATATGTCATTGAACCCTTAACACTTGGAAACATAGTTCAAATTTTTAAACAAATTTGACTGCTGATCTGCTGTTCCCATGACAGCCCTGACCAGTTTCCATATCAATCTGATTTAGGCCAGGTTAAAAGCAAAACCAGTCCTGGAGCTCAACATCAAAGTTAAAGTTAACTTCAATAGCTTTCCAGAAAGTATTTGGTTGGCCTAAGATCTGCTCTGGTTCAAAAGTTATGAGATGTCAAAGTTAACAGAATTTCTGGGAACAATTGGACAGCACCTCCCTGCCTTAGGTACTGATTTGATCCAAGAATTCCAGTTAATTCTGTTCCTAATCTGACAAAACCTTCTGTTACAAAGTTGTAACCCATCTCATAAGCTTTCCAGAACTACCTCATTTTCTATTTTTGGATTTTTATGCAGGAAGTTATGCTTAATTTACAGAGAGTCTACAGAGAGTCTTTGCTCCGTCCTGTTTTCTGGACAGTTTCAACTCTGCTGCATTTTTCGGGTGGTTAAGGGACGAAACACCCCTGGAACTCAACAGAAAAGTTGTAAAGCTCCTCCAAAGCTTTCCAGAAATGTATCATACGACCCCAACCTCGAAAGAACTCAACCTCTAACCTCTGATTAACTTCAGCCTTGATTTAGCTGAAAACAGAGTGCTCTGTCCTTAACATCCTATAAGTTGAAAATTTATTAACTTTGAATATCCTGTTCAAGGGAAGGAGTTACATCAAGTTTTACTACTTTGGATCAAAACCTTCAAGTTTTTAAATGAAGTTGTTCATTTAGTTGGGTGTGACGTCGAGGCGTCACCAGATTATGTCGGTACTACGTCCTCACAAAGGAAAAACCTATACCGGATTTAGCCGGCTTCGTTAGTTCAGTGGCACTACTCGTCACTCGCACACGGATGCTACACGTCTACCGTTTCGTGGTAAGGCTACCTGCAGAAACTCAAACAATCATCAGACTCGGCTGCACACCGAGCCCGGAATCCATACAGTTTGTACACCCGGCCGTCATCACTCGCCCGGATGTTCTCAAGCCAAACACGCCTTGAGTTACGTGTTCACGTTTCAGACCACGTGACGGGGTCTCCCATGTTGCACCACGCACGCCAGGGACAGACGTTGCTCGAATACCCCAAACGACATGAAGAGTCGTAGAGGATATCAAAGCGGGTCGGGTTACCTGCCACCCGTGGGGCTCCACCCTTCAGCTTGTGCGCACTGGTGGACAGCGCTTACGTGCACCCCCCAAGACATGAACGTCCCGAGATGCACGATTTTCCGACATAACAAATAAGTTAATAAGCCACTTTCTATATACTAATAACATCCTTATACGGGCTACTAACTCGTTCCTCACTGGATTTTTGAAAAAGAAGACCTTTGTACTGTGTTAAACCTCAAGCGAGCTCTGATACCACGCTGACACGACCCCACTGGTCCTGTCGAGCCAGGATCACGCTGAGGGGTGCTGCGTTGCACAACACCGTATAACACACGTCAAAGGTACAAAGCGGAAGCGGAAGCTTTATTACATAAACAAGTTTATTAACATGTTTACATCAAAATAAGTTTAGTCCACACTCGCGGGCGTAGACTAAGCATCAAGTGCACGTTCAGCCCTCGAACGTGTCCTTGCTAGCACACTCGCACACTAACTCTGCGGCGTGCACGACTCCCACTCGACGGGGTTCCCCTCCTGGGGTTCCGTCTCCTCTTCGGGAGTCCCTTCCTCATAGAACCCTGCAAAAGCTTCAAACACAAGCAGTGAGCACGAAGGCTCAGCAAGTCTGACCCGTCTCACCTAAACATGAAACTTCTACATGAGGGTGATGGGTTGCATGAGGTAAAAATCATTTGCAAGGACTCGCCTAATTAGTAGAACCTTACTTTCAAGTTTTAGCAGCAGGTTGTGGAGACTTTACGCTAAGGCACATGAGAGAGCCGCAATCAAACAAGAAACGCATTTCTCTCATGTACTTTGCCCAAAGTTGAAAAGAACTTTAGTTAGCCCTAAGCTACAACATATCATTAACAATCAATATCCAACATTCAATCAGCAACATTTTAACATGTAACTAGCCTGTTCTTTCTACGTCACGGTACAGTGAACAAGTGGTACTCACTGACCGCGAGGGACGGCGATTATAATCGATTTACACCTGCAGGGTTACCCGAACAACCCGTCACGTACGCCCGTACTCGATGTTGCCTACAACAACCATCACGGACGCCGTACGCGACTACCTTTCACCCGTTAGCCAAATATTGAACCGGTCCCATCGTCCCGAGCAAGAGGTCCCTGCACGCGCATCTCTGTGCCGCCAGCTGATTTACACCTCGAGCTCTCAACCTACCCTCTGAACGACGGGCAATGCCTCAATACCCAGCTACCCGAGTTACATCAGTTTCCCGGTTCCCATATAGCCGGTAGGTCTTCGGTACTGTTCTAGCTTGTTCAACAGGCCCGCACACGGCTCGGTCCTCAATCGACACAAGCGGAGCTACAGCACACAGGCCCCAAAGTCCTGCTGCCCTTACTCTCCGCTCGGTCTCATTTTCTTGCTATGTGTATCATGTGCTATCTCTACCCGAGCAATGTGCCTCTAGCCTATTCTCGCGAGTAGTTCCAACTACTCGACTTGTACCGAATCCTACTCTATCCTAGCAATGCAGTGGCTAACGGGGTTTGCAATCCTAAACCCCAACCCATGGTTTTCTTGGCTATGCAGTGGGGTTTCCAAACAAGACTCTGATGCACAACATAAAGAAAACAAGTATGTGCTCAAAACAATAAAAAATTTATAAAATGGTTAATGCAAACCGGGGCTTGCCTTGCTGCTCTTGGTCGTAGGCTAGCTGTTCCTCCGGAGTAACGAAGTCTAGGACTTCGGGTTCCTCCTCGACCTTAGCGACTACATGATAAGAACAATGTATGTATTAATTAAATGCTTTTGTATTAACTTTGAAGTTGTGAAGTCTATAACCTTTACTAGATAGACCTAATGACTGTGAAACTTTTACTGTGGCTTGGTTACAACCTAAACAGAGACTTGGTCAAGTTTTAGTTGCAGCAAAGCTCATTTGAGCCCTCCACAAATAATTATGTCCTTGACCTTAATTAAAGGCTTTTAGGGTGTTCTAGGTATTTTCATGAAACAAACTATGACTTTCTGAAAACTAGATTTTCAGAGGGTTCTAATGGAATTGGTCTCACTTAATTTGGAAGTCTCTAACTAAAGATATGAGCTAAACAATTTCAGAGAAAATTCTGAAAATGTTTCTGAACATTTTCTATTTTCTCTGGAACAGTTTTACTAATCACACCATTAGGTGGACTAAATGAGCTCAAATGGATCTGAAATTTTTATGGTAGTTCAAGGATATTTTGGTGAACATCTCAGCAAAATTTCAGGATTTTCCTCCAAATGATTCTCCAGTTAAAATTCCTAACAGTTTAAACTTTAAGGAATTAATTCTGGAGAATTAAGGAATCTCATGAAGTGACACTTGATTTTCTGGAAAGTACTCAAAGAGCTGAATCCAGCAAAATTTGGTTCACTCAATTTGGAGCTTTCTAGCCAAAGTTATAAGGATTTGAAGTTTGAAGGAAATCTGAAAATCGGGGAAAAGTTTAAACTCGCGCGTGGGCCCAGGAGACACGCGTCGCACGCCGAAGCGACAGCACACCGCGGCCCACAAGGCTTTTGCGCGCCAGCACACCCGATCCCGGCCGCAGCCGGATCCCGATTCAAAATATCGGCCGCTGACAGCTGGGGTCCACCCCCTTCTTCAACCTCGCGACACCCGCGCTCCGCCGCCGAGGGACCTCGCCGGAGAGCTCGCCGCCGGCTGCTGTACAGCTTCAAACTTCTTGATTCTGGCCGCCCCTGCCTACTTTTACTTGGGGAACATGATCCGAGGGTCAGCTGCTCATGACAACGGCCGGAGCATGGTCGGCGACGAGCCGCCATATCGGAACGACTTCGGCCATGTCGGCTGATGCTCCTAGTGCCTCAGCTACTTGGGAAACCGGTCGGGGAGCATCAGTGGACCTCAGAGAAGGTCGACATGAACTCGGGGCAGCTCGGGGAAGGCCCGAAATAGGTCCTCACCGTGCGCCCGATACCCCCCGTGCGTTCCGCCATTAGTAGACCTTGAATTACGCCGGGCACAGAAGTTCTCCGGCCCAGAGTTGTGAAGGCAACTTGTGCGTCACCGTGTCTAGTTCGTGTGGGAGTGGCCTGAGGCCCTCTAATCCTTTCTAGAGCACGAATTAAACAGAATCGTACCCGAGGGTCGTTCTGCACACAGAAAGGGGAAAAATGGAAATTCGCCGCCGGTGAGCAACCACTCGAGCTGTGGCTCGGGGATGAGCAGCACCGATCACTTGCGCGTCCAAGGGTGCCTTGGCTCGGGCGTGACAACGCCCAGGTTGGGCTGTCCACGAGAGCCCGAGGTGCGGCGGTTTCCAGTTCCGAGTTTGATCTTTCGGCACAGCCGATATCACTCGGTTTCAATCGATTTCTATCAATGGGAAGGATGGAGGATGGTTGCTAGTACCTTGCTGGGATCTTGGAATGGAAAGAGGGAGCTGCGATCGGCTTGATCAAGCAGGAACTCGAGCGGCGGCGATGGCAGTGGGAAAAGCAGTCGCGCACGTCGGTAGCTCGGGGAAATGGTGACTGAGGCACGCCGGGGAGGGAATAAATAGCTCGGCCGGCTGGCCTCCGGCTTGGGGCACGCAGCAGGAGCTGGCGCCGGCCGGCCCCTTCGGTGGCGCGCGCGCACAACAGCCGGGAACCGACTGAACTGTGGTTCAGTCGGTTTGCTTTGAGGCTGAGGCTGACATGTGGGTCCCACTCCTCTTTTAACCTCTGAAATTTATTCCTAACAGCTGTGGTAAACAGTGAACCCTATTCTACCCTTGGCAACTCAAATTATTCACCCAAGAGCCATTTGAATTGATCAAAGTTCAAATGAGGTTTGGTTTGAATGAATTTCAGCACAAGTGCAGTTTGAAATTCAAATAAAGTTTGAATTTCTCCCCCTTAGCTCATGTCAAGATCAACTCCAAATGGAGTGAAAATTGGTGTGTGAGCTCACAAAAATGTGCTGAGCAAGAATATGCCTTCCACTTTTAAATTCAGTGGGTGAAAACAGTTTGAATTTGAATATGTTTTCAAACTGCCCCTTTCCTATCTACACCCAAGATGACCTCAAAAATGTTTTGAATTTGGGTGAAACTTGGCATGGACATCCTTGGCAAAGTGTAGGAGTTTTCATATGTCCAGCCCATCTATATCACATGTGGGAAGTACCACTTTTGCAATGTGTGAGTTTGTTCCCTAATGAGCATGTTGATAATTGTTACTTGCTCTTTATTTGTGTTCATCATTTTTCCTCAAATGAGGTGTGTGGTGTGGGGATGAACACTGCAAATGGGTGTCAAAAACTGAGGCCCTTACAATTAAGGATTCTAAATAGCAGTAGCTATGAATAGCAGTCCAATTCTCATAAATCCTTAATACTTACACATGTATTTTATTACATTTCATAATAGTGACCGACGTTGAAGACGCACTGGAGCCCTTGGATGTTCTTCCACCAGAAGCTGACTTCTCATTTAACTCGCAACCAGGCAAGCCCCGGTTTGCACTTAAGTACCTTTTATAAAGCTTTTTATTTGTATCACTTATGTCTAGGGTGAATGCTTGCATTAGAGTTAAGGTGATTTAATCTCCACTTGCATAACCTTTCAAATCCTATGAAGGGTTGGGTAGCTTACAGAGCCGACGAGTAGACAAGGCCCCGCTAATATGGTTAGGACCTCGGTAGAAGTCGAGTAGTGGGAATCTACTCGCGAGGTAAGGTTTATCACACGGTTTGGTTAGAATAGAAATGGCTTAAGAGTGGTGAAAATGAGACCCAGCAGGGGGGATAGGAAGCAGTGAGCAGAGGTCTCACGTGCATAGCCCTCTTGGTGTCGATTGAGGACCGAGTCGTGTGCGGGCCTGCTGAACAAGTATCGAACAGTACCGGATGGCATACTGAGATAAGCAGGAAACCGATGTAAATGGTTAACCTGGGTGCCGAGGCTTACCCAACCGTAAATAGGAGTGGGTTGAGGGTATCAAGGTGTAAATCTGCTGGTGGTCACAGTCACGCTCCACGCGGGGACCTCCTGCCCGTTATGGATGGACCGGTTCGGTATTTGGGTTGCCTTTGAAAGGTTGTTGCATACAACAGAGTAGGAAGGGGTGTGGAATCACGCTTCTGAAAGTGGGTGTATGCAACGTGTTGTCCGGGTGTCTCCTGATTGCAATCACCGTCCCTCACGGTTATTTGAGTACCGCTTGTTCACTGTTTCATGACGTAGTAAGAAATGAAGTAAGCCAGTTGAATGATAATATGCTGTGATGATAGATTAATGTGTTGAAAACCACGTATGCTGTAGATGTAGAGCTAATTAAGTTTACTTTCCGCTTTGGGCATCACCGCATCGGAGGAAAGCGTTTCTTGTTTGATTGTGGACTTCCGATGTGAGTGCTGCCTAAGGCACATGAATCTGCTGCTATAAAACTGAAAGTAAGGATCAACTTATAGGTGTGTCTTTGTCGCAAATTATTTTTCCTATCATACACATCCCTGCATGTAGAGTTCCATGCCTAGGCTAGACGGTTAAGCCTTGCTGAGCCATCGTGCTCACGGTTGCAATATTTGAGCTGTATGCAGGTGAGAGCTATGAGGAGGGTTCCGAGGATGAGGCGATGCCCCCGTCAGGGTACACGGCCGAGATGGAGCACTGCACGCCGCCGTGATTTCTCTGGTTCCATGCTGCTAATGTGTAATGTCCCCGGGCTGGATGGCTGCACTTTTGCATAGTTAGGATGAGAGGCTACTAATGTACATTACTTCTGCTGTATAGTTATATTTTGTAAAAGACTTCCTCTGCTTTATATCAAATAAAAGTTTGTATGTTGTTCTCTAATCTTTTCGTGTGTGCTGTTGGGTGCCGCATCGCACGGCACCACCCTATGCGATCTTGGAGTGGGTGAACCACGGGGTGGTCCCCACAGAATATATCCCCAGCTACTCACATTGAATGTGAGACATAGCCCCCAAGTGTTGGTTTGAATTTGAGTTCTCAAATTTGAACCTTGTTTGGCTAAATTTGCTTCCCGTTTGAACTGAAATTCAAATTCAGTTTTGAATTCTTGCAAATTTAGCTCCCGACAAGATGAACTCCAATGGGGATGAAAATTGGTGGATTAACTGAGAAAATATGCTGAGTTTTAATATGAAGATAACTTTTGAATTTAAGTGATGAAAGTTGCTGCAATTTGAATTTACATTCAAATTGGCCTCTTTTTCAAATACCCCCAAATGTGCCTCAAAAGTGTTGGATTTGCATGAAGTTTGGCCTGAACCTTCCCAAGACTTTTCAAGTTCTAGGGGTGAGCTCAACCTCCCATGTTCATGTGTAGAAATCCTACTTTGTGAAAGTTAGGGCTTTCCCCTCTAATCACCCTTTTGATGGAGGTTACTTGCTCTTCACAATTCTTAACAAGATATCCACAACAAAAACTGTAGTATTGTGAGGTGATGAAAAGTTTTTGCAAGTCCCTTTTCTTGGGCTTTTACAACAATGCCGTTCAAACATCCGTTTCTTTACATTCATGTTTTTGGGACTTTTACACCGGCCAGCTTCAGTATCCTCTACGACTCCTCATGTCGTTTGGGGTATTTGAGAAATACCCTTCCCTGGCGTGCTACACGCAAGTAGGGGAGACCCCATCATGTGGTTAGTAACGTGAACACGTAGCTCAAGGCATGTTTGGCTTGAGAACACCCGTGCGCGTGATGACGGACGGGTGTATGAAACTGTTATGGAACCGGGTTCGGTGTGCAGCTGGACCTGATGATTGTGTGATTTATGCAGGATCTTAACCACGAAAACCGTAGTTCGAGTAGAACATGTTTGCGAGTGACCGTCTTAGTGCCACTTACGGATACGTATATGACGTTGTAAGCCGGTTAAGATTTTCTTTTGTGAGGCAACGTAATACCGGCATATCTCTTACGGCGCATCGCCACCGTACTACACTTGATAATTTTCTTTCCTCCAAGAAATGATTCATGACTAAACATTCAACTAAAAATGGAAGTTGGAAAACACATATTAGTTACTGAGCTCTTCATTTGAACTAAGCTTCAAAGGAGAGAATTGATAGGCTTCATTTGATCTAAAAACAAAGTGCTCTGTTCTGGCAGAAAGTTTTGCTGGAGTTTGACAGAGCATAACTCTGAGTATATTTACCTAATGGAGGTGTATTATAAAGTTCTGGAAATATTTTTAAGTGCTCTACAACTTCTCTGTAGACCTCCAGAGCAAAATCACACGCCAAAATTTGTTGAATGTTCAGTTGAATGAAAACTGTCCAGAAACAGGACAGATTCAAAAACTCTCTAGGCATTTCTGTCTGACCCTCGAAACTTTCTGTAGAAAATCCCTAAAGGTCATATGACACACCGTTGGAAAGGTTATCATATGTGCAACAATTTTTTTTGTTCAGAGTTTGTTCAGAATTGTATTGTATTTTGATCTACAACTGTGATAAAAACAGCCACATTCAGAGGAGATGCTGGCCAATTTTATCCAGAAATTCTGTCAACTTTGAGCAATCGTAAGTTTTGATCCAGAAATGATCTAGAGGCAAATAAATACTCGTTGGAAATATACTGAAGTTAAATTTATCTTTGGTATTCAATTTGAGTTATGAAAATTCTGTTAAACGGATCAAAAGCTGGGTTAGGACAGAAGAGTCTGTTCTGTACAGCAAAGAGGACTGGTTAAGCCTACCACACAGAAGTGATTAAACTCGAGGATATTCCGGTGGGACGTGAATACCGATGTGTTTCCCGATGAGTTACCAGGCATGCGGCCCTAACGGGAAGTCGAGTTCAAGATTGGACTGGCGCCTGGAACAACACAGATTTCACAGAGGCCGTACAAGATGGCAACCAATGAACTAGCGGATTTGAAGGAGCAACTAAGTGAACTCATGAGCAAAGGTTTTATACGACCAAGCTCATCACCTTGGGGTTGCTCTGCGCTGTTCATTAAAAAGAACAACGACACACTAAGATTAGGTGTTGATTATCATTCGCTCAATGCCGTCATTATAAAGGACAAGTCCCCCTGCCCCGCGTTGATATTTTAGTCGCTCAACTGGTTGGTGCAAGGTTATTCACGAAGATGGCTGGAGCTCATAAAAGATTATGACATCGAGATCCACTACCATCCGGGAAAAATAAATGTGGTTGCCGACACGCTTAGTCGGAAAGCCCACGTTCACAACTGGACTATTGCTGAGTAGGCAGCAGAGGAACCAAGCTTCCGTGTCATTCCGTATGGAGCATTTTATAACATTGCTCTCAGTCCAACAATCTGAGGGGAGATTGCTGAGGTTCAAAGTAGAGACAAGGGTATGTCTCACATACGGAGCAAAATAGACAACTGTGAGATGAGGTGTTTCCGGAAGGACGGTGAATGCACTCTATGGTTGAAAGACCGTATAGCTATACCTCGTAATATGAAGCTCTCTAGGGCTGGAAATGTCGCACACCGCTGAATTGGTGTGAGTACAGTGAAAGAGTACTGTTTGGGGTGGATTTAGTCAACAAAGCCAATGACCGAGTTTGGTTAATACAAGCGGACTTGAAGGCGGCACAATCCCGACAGAAAAGCTACGCTGATCAAAGGCGTAGACCGTTGCATTTTACATCGGAGAACACATTTATCTTCGTGTGTCTCCGATGAAAGAAATTCACCGGTTCGATGTAAAAGGGAAATTTGCTCCCCGAGCTGTAGGTCCATTCGCTATCACGGAGAAGTGCGGGCCCGTAGCCTACCGTCTGGATCTACCAGCAAGCCTTGCGGGTGTTCACGACATATTTCATGTGTCACAGCTGCGGAAGTGCTTCAAATTTACTGCTTCTATCCGCACCGAAGAAGTCGACAAGTTGGGACCGGACCTTACGTACATCGAGCGACCAGTTCAGATTATTGATAAGAAGACCCAGATCAACCGGAACTGAGCATTGAAGTTTTACAAAGTCCTGTGGAGTGATCATACCGTGGAAGAGGCAATGTGGGAAAAGCGACGATTACCTCCACAAAAGCTATCTGGAACTTCTATCATAATACAGAATAGAATTATCCTCCCGTCTCGTTCTTCTTTCGTAATCTCGGGATGAGATTCTTTTAAGGGGGGAGGAATGTAAATGTATCAAAAATGTTAATGCAAAGAAACGGGTGTTTGAGCATCGTTGTGTTTCTGGTTCATGAAAAATGGGACTTACAAAAAACTTTCTTGCACGGGATGGTGTACATGGGGTTCAACAACATGGGTTCAAGGATTCATTTGAATGTGATTGGACCAATGTGGAGTTAAACCCATGTGTAAATCATACATCTGCATGACAACGAATAAAAAGCAGATCTTTAGACTCAATGCTCACCTCAATTGCTGACAAACTTTTGAATACACATGAAACCTCATATAGTTGAATTTGAGGAAAGTCATGGTGGCAACGTTTTGATTTTAGGGTGGGCTAAAAAGGTGTTAATTAAGATCAATTGCGAATTTGTGCTGAATTCAAATTTGAAAGGCAAATTCAAACTGAACTTGTGAGGTTCAGATTAGGACCAAGAGTGATCAAGCATGGGCTATGAGCAAACCAAATTTTTCACTCAAATTCAAATGGGTCATCACAAAGGAGGCTTTAAAACTGTTGGTACAAATTTTATATGTGCAGCATCCAAATTTAAAATCTGATTCCACATTTGAAATCCTCAGCTCTAAATGTGTGGGAATGAAAGTTTTGCAAAAACTTGGAGGAGCATGACTAAGTAATTCGAAGGGACCATCGAATAACATTTGAATTCAAATTGAATTTGTGTTTGGATGAAACCTTGTCGTATGTCGAAGTGATATCCGAATTTGAACTCTCCAAATGGAATTTGGATCACCTGCCAAAAATTTAGATCTTTTGGGAGGATAAGAAGAGGGGGAACAAAGTGGGCCCCACCTGTCATTGAGCCAATTAGACTTGCACCCTAAGTCTCCACTCTCTGTTCAGACTGGAAGCAACGGAACCCTTTCCCGGCGCCACCGCATGCACCACAGAGGCCACCTCCTGCTGCTTTGACGTGCTGGCGACCAGGTCATGCCCCCATCAGCGTGTGAGGTGATCCTTTTGCTCATGAAACCGAGACACCGTAGCCGGTTTTTCCTCGCACGGCAAAAGAACAGAGATGTAGCTGCCG
Source organism: Neostapfia colusana (assembly GCA_030760725.1). Lineage (NCBI taxonomy): Eukaryota > Viridiplantae > Streptophyta > Magnoliopsida > Poales > Poaceae > Neostapfia > Neostapfia colusana. The sequence goes on along the minus strand of JASWHV010000005.1, from coordinate 27,244,876 downwards.
CCTCAGGCAGTCGATCAGGAGCCGCCAAACTCGTGCCCACAGAGCTCTTCGAGCTGCAAAATGGCACAGAGGGATCCTCTCCTACCTTCTCGACACACAACGGGGCTAGTTCAAGCTTTCCAACACCGAGAACGCAGCTCCCGTGCGGCGACCAAAAGCTACCGCTACTCGGGGCGCACGTGGACAGCCCGCACCAGAGGTTTTCACACCCGAGCAAGGACGCCCAGAGGAGCGTCGGAGCTTCCCTCTGCTCCTCGCCAAACCTAAAGCCGGGCCATGGACCACTGAGTGCCAATTCGGAATTTTTCCTTCAGAGGGCGCAACTCAACCTCTCGGTATGAAACCAAGAAATTCTCATTCAATTCTTGTTTTTAGGCCACTAAATCGTGCACACATGAACTAGATTGGCTAGCGGTCAATTTTCGTTCATAACCCAAGCTAGAAAATGACTGTGCGTGAGCTAATTCAAGTTTTCCCGAGCTCGAACATCGCAGCACCTCTCGGGCGCACGGTGAAAGCATGGTAGCCGCCGGTTCTGTGCTTGTTTGCGTATTAGCCGAGCTTTCCTAGCATCCAAGGATGCTTTAGAGCCGATCACTGGAGCTTTTGGCGGGCTAGGGTGTGACGCCCGGTCCCATGAAAACGGATCCGAACTAATGCATATGTGTGCCCAGGATGTTCATCACACATACACATGTAATCCACAAACTGAATTCAGAACATAACCACGAATAATAGGGTTTAAGTACTTTATTACATCAATCTCTAACTTATTCTTGCAGCGGAAGTCTCTAACTATATTCTAGCAGCGGAAGTCTCTAACGATAGCGAAAGCATCTAAACACGGCAGCAGCGGCTCCATCTTCGACTCCACAGGCAAGTTGACGGTAGATCGCACGCCTAGTACTCCACATGGTCTTCGAAGTACTCTTATCCTGTTTCTGATGATTAAGTAATAATGCAAGGTTGAGTACATGACGTACTCAGCAAGTGCGGGAAAATATGATATGTAGCTTTCAACAAGGTAGGAAAAAAGGCTCATTGCAGAAAGTAAAGTTTATTTCACAAACATGATAAAAACAGCAACTAACTTTAAGTGAATTTAATCCTGACATCTATCCAATTAAAACATCAACATACCTCCATCATGATTCTCCTCTTTTCATGTCTCATCCAGACATTTATCTTTCTCAACTCTTTCTCATGCTCATAATGACCATCTCATGATCATATCCATCTCATATCCGAAATCAAAGCTCATTGTTTCGACTCAACAGTCCGAAACCATTCTCATTACCAGGACTCAACAGTCCCGAAGCCAAATTTCAAGACCAAACCATACCAATAACCAAACCGATGACCATACCAATGACCATCCCAATAACCATCCCATGACCAAACCAAACATCCATCCCAAAAACCATCCCACCTAATCATTTGAGTTGGCCAGGCGCTTGTGACCGTAAGCACGGCTATCATGATAGTTTTACACTCTTAAGAGGTTGCACAACTTTACCCACAAGTTTGTGATTTTGTCACCCGTCGGCGACTGCAGAACCTCCATTATACTAGTACACAACCATCGGTGTATGTCCAAGAGATCACAAAATAACCTTTACAAAGGGGCTACTAGATGTATGGACTCACTAAGGTTTCACCAGCAGGCTCAAATCACCATTCTCCCACCTACGGGCCCCCTCTTGTACCATGCAGTTCCCAGGGCAGTCCTCTCTCGACTCCCATACCCCGCGCCTTCCACGGTCCATAACAATCTAGCAACTTACCTAATTAGTTGGCTAAGCCGCACCCATATTTGGCCTTGTGGTGGCACTGTTTTCCTGGCATGAACCGGTCCTTAGATCTACGGCAAGTAAACCACCATCTCATTCTACCACATCCACGAACTAAGCTTGCCTAGATCTACCCCGATTCATGTTCATTATCAGCATCAAGTTCTTATTATCATTGTTCATATGAGTGCAGTAGCTAGACACATTCTATCTCGCTTCCCATATCCCATGGACTCAGCGAAGCAAAAACAACCATACCCGACTCATCAACTTTCCCGGCGACAAGGGTGGTTAACAAAACTAGTAAACTCCTATAAAAGGGTTTCCCATCAAGTTAACTCAAGCAAACACGTTTTCACAAACAAAACAGTTTCCAAAACATGGGATCAATATGGTCAAGGGCCACTTGCGTTGTTCCTATGGTTTCTGTTTCTCTTGTGTTTCGAAGTCTTGGTGCTGTAGTCCTTCGTAGGTAGCTCCCTGAGCTTGTCCTTCTACTCACGATCACGCACATACAAGATTCATAGCAATCAATCATCATGCACAAACTTTACTCAAGATGCAATGGTGTAGATGCATGCTGATCCTATGGTGCAGTTTTAGTTTGTACGTGTTCTTGCATGTTTTAATAGGTTTGCATGGGATTTTACGATGAACAAGGGTGTAAGGATTTAGTGTGGACGTGGTGATGATCTTGTATCAAGATCTAGATCAAACCGATCAACAAGTGATCTGTCCACACGAAAAAGCTTCTGTTCGAAGGGAAAACAGATGCGAAGAAAACCGCGATGATGTCGTAAGGTGGTAACAAAGACCTACCTTACCTCACCTTGGTGTCGGGGCCTTCCTCCTAGCGATGGCAGCAGCGGGGAGCTCGTCGGAGGCTCACCGGTGGGGCTCACCATCGTCTGAACTCTGGCGAAGGGGGTTAACTCGGCGAGTTGGGAGCTAGGGCCTCTAAGTTGTCGGCTTGGGAAGGTGTTACGACCAAGAGGTGTTTCGGGTTCTATTTATAACCGGAAAAAGAAGAGTCCTACTCCGATTGGATTTCAAAATAAGAGTCCTATTTGATTTGTTTTAGATCTTAACAACTTATCACCAATTGATTTGGTGCGGTAGCAACGTGGAAATCGTGTCGGTTTCCTCAGTACCGGGTATTCCTGCGCACACAGAAGGAAAAAATGCCTAAGGACCTCGTATCTCCGCAGTGGTGAGCTCCGGAGGCTCCACATGTCCAGCGGAGGACTGGCCTCCCTTTCCCGCAGAGACAAGCTCCGGGTGCGCCACGTGTCTGGCGGGCGGGACCTCCCTCTCCCTCAGAGGCGAGCTCCACGTGCGCCACGTGTCTGGCACGTCGGACCTCCCCTTTCTACATAGGCGAGCTCTGGGGGCACCACGTGTCAGTGCCGGACCTCCCCTCTCCTCGGAGGTGGGCTCCGATAATACCACGTGTCCAGTAGCGCCGGACCTCCTTTTTCCTCAGAGACGAGCTCCGAGGTCGACAAGTGTCCAGCAGGGCGGACCTCTCGGAGGCGAGCTCCGAGAGCGACATGCGTCCAACAGTGTCGGACCTCCCTTCTCCTTGGAGGCAAGCTCCGAGGTCGACACATGTCTAGCAGTGTCGGACCTCCCGGAGACGAGTTCCGAGGGTGACACGTGTCCCGTGGGATTGGACCTCTCAGAGGCGAGCTCCGAGCCTACCACGTGTCCCGTGGGGCGGACCCCATACCTTCCGCAGGGGTGAGTTCCGAAGTCGACATGTGTCCGCGGGGCTGAGCCTCTCTTCTCCGCAGAGACTAGCTCCGAAGGCGACACGTGTCCCACAGGGCTGGGCCTCGCCCCTTCCACGGAGGCAAGCTCCGAGCCTGCCACGTAGCCAGCAGTGCGGGACCTCAGCCCTTTTGCAGGGATGAGCTCCGAAGGCGCCACGTGACCGGCGGGCCGCGGGAAGTGTCGACGGCGCTCTCGGTGGATTGGAATTGGCTATTTTTAGCTATCTTTCACCTGTTCTACTTCTTTTAAAATGTTTTCTCTATATGAAATATGTATGCATGCATGAATATGAAATTCAGGGTGTTACAAACCTACCCCCCTTAAACTGAATCTCACCCTCGAGATTCGATAGAGTGGAGAATAGATGAGGTAATTCTGTCTTGAGGTCTTCCTCACGTTCCCATGTAGCTTCAGCTTTCGTGTGATGGCTCCAGTGTACCTTGCACCAATGGATCACTTTGTTCCTTGTGACCCTTTCCTTTACGTCCAAAATTCGGACAGGGTGCTCTACATAGGTCAGATCCTCTTGAAGCTCGAGCTCATCCATTGGTACTTGTTCTTCCGGTACTCTCAAGCACTTCTTAAGCTGGGATACGTGAAACACATCATGCACATCGGTGAGGTGCGTTAGGAGCTCTAGTTGATAGGCTACCTCTCCTCGTTTGCCCAAATTTTAAATGGTCCGATGTAGCGAGGTGCTAACTTTCCTTTGACGTTGAAACGTCGTTGGCCACGGATAGGTGATACCTTAAGGTACACGAAGTCTCCTACTTCGAAGGTCAACTTTCTTCGCCTATTGTCCGCATAACCTTTTTGTCGTGACTGAGCAGCCTTCAAGTTCTCCCGTATTGTTTGGACTTGCTTCTCGGTATTTTGCAGCACTTCGGGTCAAAACACTTGGTTCTCTCTGGTCTCATTCCAAAACAGCGGCGTTCTACACCGTCTACGTACAATGCTTCGAAAGGTGATATCTTCAAGCTGGCTTGGTAGCTGTTATTGTATGAGAACTCATCATACAGCAAGCTCCTATCCCAACTACGCCCATGTTTCAAGGCGCAGGCTCTCAACATGTCCCCCAAAATTTGGTTTGTCCTTTCTGTTTGCCTGTCGGTCTGCGGGTGGTAAGCGGAGCTAAAATCTAGTCGTGTTCCCATAGCCTCATGCAGCTTCTTCCAAAACCTAGAGGTAAATTGGGTACCCTGATCTGGAACTATCCTTTTCGGAACTCCATGACGGCACATGATTTGTTCCATATACAGCTCGGCTAGTTCTACGATGTGGTACATGGTTTTAACAGGAAGAAAATGGGCTGTTTTCGTCAATCGGTCCATGATAACCCAGATGGAGTCGTAACCCGACCGAGTACGTGGTAATCCAACGATGAAATCCATGTTGATGTCTTCCCACTTCCACTCGGGTACTTTCAACGGTTGCAACAGTCCAGCGGGTCTTTGATGTTCGGCCTTTACCCGTTGGCACGTATCGCATAAGACAACATATTCAGCTATGTCCCTTTTCATACCATCCCACCAATAACAAGGATTCAAATCCTTGTATATCTTTGTACTGCCGGGATGTATGGAATAAGGTGAGTCATGTGCCTCCATTAATATCGTGTCGTGGATATGTTTCATGTTATGCACACAAATCCTTTTTCCTAACCAAAGCGTACCCTTCTCGTCTTCCTTGAAGTCCTTTTCTATGCCTTGCTGGATTCTTTCCTTGATCTCGTTGATTTCCTCATCCGTTGCTTGGCCATCTCGTATCTCTTGTTCCAGCGAAGAATGGAGTTCCATCACTTCCATCTCGTTCAAGAAACCGAGATGTAACCGTTTGAACTCCTTGCGTAGCTCGGGCGGTAGCTCCCGAACCGTGAGTTGGTGACATGCTCCCTTTCGGCTCAATGCATCAGCTACTACATTGGCCTTTCCGGGGTGATAGTTGATTCCAACATCATAATCCTTGATGAGTTCCAACCATCGACGTTGCCTCAAATTCAGATCCGTTTGGGCGAATATATACTTGAGGCTTTTGTGATCCGTATATATCTCACATCGATGACCAAGGATATAGTGTCTCCAAATCTTTAATGCATGCACCACGGCTGCAGGTCCAAGTCATGTGTGGGGTAATTCAGCTCGTGTTTCTTCAGTTGTCTCGACGCATAGGCTACCACTTGTCCTTCTTGCATGAGCACACATCCAAGCCCTTGTCTTGATGCGTCACAATATATGTCAAAGCTCTTGCTCATGTCTGGCAATACCAGAACAGGTGCTGTGGTTAGCCTTTTCTTGAGCTCCTCAAAGCTTTCTTGACACGCTGGTGTCCACTGAAATGCCTTTCCCTTCTTTAGCAATTCAGTCATAGGCTTTTCTATTTTGGAGAAATCCTTGATGAACCGGCGATAGTATCCAGCCATCCTAAGGAAACTCCGAATATCCCTCACGTTCTGCGATTGGTTCCACTTCAGAACATCTCCCACTTTTCTAGGATCAACCGATACTCATTCCTCGGAGATGATGTATCCTAGGAACGATATCTCCTTTAGCCAAAATTGACATTTGCTGAGCTTCGCATACAATTGATGCTCTCGCAGTTTCTACAATGTAAATCTCAAATGTCTTTCATGTTCTTCCTCACTTTTCGGATACACCATGATATCGTCAATGAAAACCACGACGAACTTGTCCAAATACTCCATGAAGACCTTATTCATGAGGTACATGAAGTATGCGGTATATTCATACGAACCATACCGTGTTCGAAAGGCAGTCTTGGGTATGTCGGAGGGATTAATCTTCAGCTGGAAGTATCCCGACCGAAGATCAATCTTGGAGAAAACTTGGGCACCTTTCATTTGGTCAAACAGGTCCTCTATACGGGGCAGTGGGTATTTATTCTTGATCGTCACCTCATTAAGAGACCTATAATCCACACACATCCTTTGGGTCCCATCCTTCTTGTCCACGAAGAGCACAGAGGCTCCCCACGGTGACGAGCTTGGGCGAATAAAACCCGTCTCTAGCTGCTCCTAAATTTGCTTCTTAAGTTCCACTAGTTCACTAACGGGCATCCTATATGGCCTTTTTGCTATTGGTGCAGTTCCGGGTACCAAATCAATGGCAAACTCAATGTCCCGGTCAGGTGGCATACCTGGAAGTTCTTCCGGGAACACGTCCGAATATTCTTGAACTACCGGAATGCTCTCCAATGTTGCTTCTTCGACATGGTTCAACATTGCCTTCTCGGTTGCCGGTTGGGCTGACTCGAACTCAATACGAGTACCGTGCTCATTTGTCAATTGCACGCTCCTCTCGGCACATTGGATCACTCCGTTGTGCTTGCTTACCCAATCCATTCCGAGTATTATGTCAAGCCCTTGGGAATCCAAGACAATGAGGTTGGCAAGGAAGTATACCCCCCTTATTTTAAGGTTTACTTTCGGACATACTATATTAGTCCTCATCTCTCCACCGGGAGAGTTAACCAACATAGTATATTTCAAGTGTGATATGGATAGATTATACTTGGAAACATACTTGGATGATATGAATGAATGCGATGCTCCAGAATCAAATAAAACAGTAGTTGGGTTGGAGTTGGCAAGGAACATACCAATCACGACGTCCTCAGCCTATTGTGCCTCCTCAGCGGAGACATGATTCACGTTGCCACGAGCGTAGTTCTGCTGTCCACTGTTGCCTTGATTAGCTCTTCCGTTCGGCCGTGGGTTCTACTTGGGCACGTTGGTCGGCTGTCCAAGACCTTTCCTCAGGCACTGACTTGCAAAGTGTCCCGTCTCTCCGCATGCAAAGCATGCCTTGTTGCCCAAGACAGCAGGTACGTCGGGGCGGGGGTGGTTTTGAGCATAGGCGCCCATGTTGGGGCGGCGCGCAGGAGGCAAAGGCACATGAGGTGCTTGCATGACAGGACGTTGCTGCGGTGGTTGATTAGGGCGAAAAGTAGGAGTAGACGACCCATACAGTGGTGCAGCTGGAGGTATGAAACGGGGACGTACATTGCTCCCTTGTGGCTGGTATGGCATCTTTCTCTTTCCCTCTTTCTCAATCTAACAAATCTTGCTCTCAACCACTATAGCTTTGTCAACTAGCTTCTGGAAGTTCGCATAGTCATTGTTGAGAAGCTGAACTTGGATCTTATTGTTCAACCCTCTCATGAACAAGTATTGCTTCCTTTGATCCGAGTTGACATCCTCGGGGGCATACCTTGACAGCTGCGTGAACTTGTTGAGGTACTCATTCACGCTCTTCCTGCCTTGGTGGAGACCTTCGAACTCTTGCCTTTTTAGCATCATGACTCCAGCAGGGACGTAATGAGAGCGGAAACTCTCCTTGAACTCAGCCCAAGTGATAGTCTCCTGGTCGACATGAGCATTGCAAAGAGCGTCCCACCAGTCGGCGGGTGCTCCCATAAGTTGGTGCGATGCGAAGAGAACTTTCTCCCGATCATTGCACTGAACTATGGCAAGCTTCTTCTCCATGGACTTCAACCAATCATCGGCCTCCATGGGATCATTAGCTTGTGCAAAAGTAGGCGGTTGAGTCCTCATGAACTCTCCCAGTCAGTTGTGATCTGGCGGTGGTGGTGGTGGTGGTGGCGGTGGTGGTGCAGGAACGGGGTTAGGATTGATGTTGGTTGCTTGCAGCTGACCCAAAGTTTGGATCATAGTTTGCTTGAGCTGGTTCTGCATAGCCATCAACTGTTCAAGGTTGTTTTCACCAGCCCCTGGGTTGTCATTTTGAGGAACTTCAACGTGGCCTTCCTCTTGTGGTTCCTGGTTGCCACGGGCGTTCCTCCTTTGACGGCCGGCGTTTTCTCTCACCATCTGTGAGAGAGAGTTGGATAGAATAGAAGTTAGGAGTTTAGATTGATCCCCCCGACTATATGCATCAAGGTGTATAAACTATATATCTTCTTTTATATGAGGATGTGTACATATGCCGAAGCATCTCACATCTCTCTACTATGTGTGGATATGGACATCGCTGAAATGTCCCACAACTCACACTAAGCACACAAACATAAGCAATCATCACAAAAGCTTAACATACCGTTCCTATGCTTATTCCATGGGGGTCCTAAACCAAATCATGTGAACCGGTGCTGTTCCCGCCATGTGAGGGGGGTTGTCACCTTGATGGGGTTAAGTGCACTCCCACGTGGTGGTGAACGAGTATTCGTGCTCCGGACCTCCGGCATCTATAAATGGGGCATGAGAAAACTCTGAGAAGGAAGAAATAACTCCAAAGCTTCAGGAGTTATAGAGCAAAATCAAAGGGTTTGCTGTCCAAAAGAAGAGACAAGGAGGGGTTGAAAACAACACCTTGCGGTGCAAGAAAAGTGCAGCAGCAAGCAATTTTCGAAAAATAGAAGTTCAAAAGGGGTGTTCTCGTGTGTTTTAGAGTATTCATTCTACCTAGGCTTGCATCCTATGGTCAAGGTGGTTCTGATGCAAATCTGTGACTTCTACCTAAGCTTGCGTCCTACAGTCATCGTGGCTCTAATATCACTATGTGACTAGGCCTGCGTCCTACGGTCAACGTGGCTCTGATAGCAATCTGTGACGCCCGGTCCCGTGAAAACGGATCCGAACTAATGCATATGTGTGCCCAGGATGTTCATCACACATACACATGTAATCCACAAACTGAATTCAGAATATAACCACGAATAATAGGGTTTAAGTACTTTATTACATCAATCTCTAACTTATTCTTGCAGCGGAAGTCTCTAACTATATTCTAGCAGCGGAAGTCTCTAACGATAGCGGAAGCATCTAAACACGGCAGCAGCGGCTCCATCTTCAACTCCACAGGCAAGTTGACGGTACATCGCACGCCTAGTACTCCACATGGTCTTCGAAGTACTCTTCTCCTGTTGTTGATGATTAAGTAATAATGCAAGGTTGAGTACATGACGTACTCAGCAAGTGCGGGAAAATATGATATGTAGCTTTCAACAAGGTAGGAAAAAAGGTTCATTGCAGAAAGCAAAGTTTATTTCACAAACATGATAAAAACAGCAACTAACTTTAAGTGAATTTAATCCCAACATCTATCCAATTAAAACATCAACATACCTCCATCATGATTCTCCTCTTTTCATGTCTCATCCAGACATTTATCTTTCTCAACTCTTTCTCATGCTCATAACGACCATCTCATGATCATATCCATCTCATATCCGAAACCAAAGCTCATTGTTTCGACTCAACAGTCCGAAACAATTCTCATTACCAGGAATCAACAGTCCCGAAGCCAAACTCCAAGACCAAACCATACCAATAACCAGACCGATGACCATACCAATGACCATCCCAATAACCATCCCATGACCAAACCAAACATCCATCCCAAAAACCATCCCACCTAATCATGTGAGTTGGCTAGGCGCTTGTGACCGTAAGCACGGCTATCATGATAGTTTCACACTCTTAAGAGGTTGCACCACTTTACCCACAAGTTTGTGATTTCGTCACCCGTCGGTGACTGCAGAACCTCCATTATACTAGTACACAACCATCGGTGTATGGCCAAGAGATCACAAAATATCCTTTACAAAGGGGCTACTAGATGTATGGACTCACTAAGGTTTCACCAGCAGGCTCGAATCACCATTCTCCCACCTACGGGCCCCCTCTTGTGCCATGCAGTTCCCTGGCAGTCCTCTCTCGACTCCCATGCCCCGCGCCTTCCACGGTCCATAACAATCTAGCAACTTACCTAATTAGTCAGCTAAGCTGCACCCATATTTGGCCTTGTGGTGGCACTGTTTTCCTGGCATGTGCTGGCATGAACCGGTCCTTAGATCTACGGCAAGTAAACCACCATCTCATTCTACCACATCCACGAACCAAGCTTGCCTAGATCTCCCCCGATTCATGTTCATTATCAACATCAAGTTCTTATTATCATTGTTCATATGAGTGCAGTAGCTAGACCCATTCTATCTCGCTTCCCATATCCCATGGACTCAGCGAAGCAAAAACAACCATACCCGACTCATCAACTTTCCCGGCGACAAGGGTAGTTAACAAAACTAGTAAACTCCTATAAAAGGGTTTCCCATCAAGTTAACTCAAGCAAACACGTTTTCACAAACAAAACAGTTTCCAAAACATGGGATCAATATGGTCAAGGGCCACTTGCGTTGTTCCTATGGTTTCTGTTTCTCTTGTGTTTCGAAGTCTTGGTGCTGTAGTCCTTCGTAGGTAGCTCCCTGAGCTTGTCCTTCTACTCACGATCACGCACATACAAGATTCATAGCAATCAATCATCATGCACAAACTTTACTCAAGATGCAATGGTGTAGATGCATGCTGATCCTATGGTGCAGTTTTAGTTTGTACGTGTTCTTGCATGTTTTAATAGGTTTGCATGGGGTTTCACGATGAACAAAGGTGTAAGGATTTAGTGTGGACGTGGTGATGATCTTGTATCAAGATCTAGATCAAACCGATCAACACGTGATCTGTCCACACGAAAAAGCTTCTGTTTGAAGGGAAAACAGATGCAAAGAAAACCGCGATGATGTCGTAAGGTGGTAACAAAGACCTACCTTACCTCTCCTTGGTGTCGGGGCCTTCCTCCTAGCGATGGCAGCAGCGGGGAGCTCGTCGGCGGCTCACCTGTGGGGCTCACCGTCGTCTGAACTCCGGTGAATGGGGTTAACTCGGCGAGTTGGGAACTAGGGCCTCTAAGTTGTCGGCTTGGGAAGATGTTACGACCAAGGGGTGTTTTGGGTTCTATTTATAACCAGAAAAAGAATAGTCCTACTCCGATTGTATTTCAAAATAAGAATCCTATTTGATTTGTTTTGGATCTTAACAACTTTTCTCCAATTGATTTTGTGCGGTAGCAACGTGGAAATCGTGTCGGTTTCCTCAGTACCGGGTATTCCCGCTCGCACAGAAGGAAAAACCGCCTAAGGACCTCGTATCTCTGCAGTGGTGAGCTTCGGAGGCTCCACGTGTCCAGCGGGGGCCTGGCCTCCCTTTCCCGCAGAGAGAAGCTGTGGCGGACCGGAATCCGCTCATCTAGGATCACAGAGGGTGGTGCCGCACGATGCAACACCCGACAGCACACATCATAAGGATACATTGTATTACATAGAAAACCCACTGAAATGTACAAAGTAGTACACTACTCAGTTACAAACTAGTGTCTTTATTACACAGCGGAAGTCTAATTTGTACAACTCACGCCCGCCTATCTAGCAAAAGTCGGTTGCCCAGCCCTAGGGCAACCCACACTAGCTGCACTCCTCAGCTCAGCGCGGCGTGTACGGCTCCCACTCAGCCATGGTCCCCGACGGAGGGTAACCCTCGCCGGTTGACTCGTAACCCGAGTCCGTGGGTGGCTCCTCACCTGAAAAAAAACTTAAGCAGCAACCGTGAGCACGAGGGCTCAACAAGACTTAACCGACTCACCTAGGCATGAAACTCTACATGAGGTGTACAATGAACATAGGATAGTAACATTGCAGCAAATGGACACGCCTACAAGTTCATCCTTAATTCATCTTTTAGCAACAAGTTAACAGTTCGGGAATCTGAAATTTAGTAAGCAATATTTGGTGGCACACATGTAGCAATACAAATATATCAAAACAGCAATATTGAATCATCACATTTCATACATTAGCCTACGTCACGACTCAGTGACCAAGTGGTACTCTTCACCGCGAGGGACGGTGAATCGACTCGATATACACCTGCAGGGACACCCAAAGAGCACGTCACGTACGCCCACCCGTGGAGCTGCACAGCACGCTCACTCGAAGTCATACGGGACGACCTTTCACCCAACAGCCCAAACATCGAACCGGTCGCACCGAAACGAGCAGGAGGTTCCCTACACGGAGCATCTCTCTATGCCCGTTAGCAGATTTCCACCTTGCTGCCCTCAGCCTACACCTATAAATCGGTGCGTTATGCCTCAACCCCCGTAGGTTTAGGTTACATCGGTTTATCGGGGCCCAAATATCCGATATGCCTTCATTACGTTCAAACATGATCAGCGTGGGCCGCACACGGATCGGTCCTCAATCGGAACGTACAGGGCTGCGCACACAAGACTCCCTCTTGCTGCGTCCTAGGCCCTGCCAATCCTCATTTTTATTACTAAGGTGATCTCACATCACTCGAACCAATCCTGTGTGTCCCAATCCTAACTCGCGAGTAGATTCCAACTACTCGACTTGTACCGAAGTCCTATGAATCATTAAGCATAGCCTGTCTATTCGAGGCCCTAGACACTAGCCTCACTCTTGGGGGAAAAATTCTGGTTATGCAGTTGGGTTTTCATCCATCCTACGCCTAATGCACATACATACTTCACACTATGCATGTAAACAAAGTAAAACTTTATAAAAGGCTTAATGCAAACCGGGGCTTGCCTTGTTGATGCTGGTCAGTGGTTAGGTCTTCGTCCGGAAGGAGGAAGTCAAGCACTTCCGGAGTCTCCTCGCCTTCAGCGACTACACGTTAATGAATATGCACATAAGTTTAATTGTAAAGATTATGTTACAAGTTCTAATAAAAAGCTTTCAAAAAGTGGAACCCTGTTTAAGAATTTAAAATGAAACTGGTGCTAGTGGTTTGGGTTTGGACCTAAGCACATGATTAAGTGCTAAGTGGTTTTCCCCCTCTTCTATATTGACCACCTTGAGTGGTTAAACAGAACAGGGATGATCCAGAGCTCCAATTGAGCTGGGAATTTTCATGTGGGTTCCTTGTCACAAGAAATTCCTCTGGACAAAAAATTAGCACTTTTCATTGAGTGGTTTGTTCAGAACAATTTTCTAAGCAATTATGCAAAGAAGAATTAATTCTGAGGTAACACCCATTTTCATGCCAAAATTAGTGAACTACAATTTCAATTATAATTCCTAGAGTTTGCATGAATTTTCCTATCATTTTTGGAGCTAAGATTTGCCCAGCACTGAATTTCCATGTTTTGGAAATTCTCTGAAAATGTTTCTCCATTTAAGTGAATACAGCATCTTCAAATCTGAATTTCCCTAACCAAATCAACTCCAAATGATCTGAAACTTCTACAGGAGTTCACTAACATCCCAGAGAATGTTCTGGCAAAATTTGAGAATTTTTGGATTAACCAAACTCCCTCTAAAATTCTTTTGCTGAAAAGCTTTAAAGAATTTTCCAGAATGAAATAATGAGTTTCTGTAACACCCCAAATTTTTAGTCAAGACTCAAATTTTGATTTAGAACCATAAACCATGTTCAGAGGGGAATTTAGAAATTTTTGGACGTATTGCATGTTTTGCAAAAATTCAAATTCAAACTGGAATTCAAATTATACTCAAAACAGAAAAGAAATGAAAAAGAAAAAGGAAAGCCAGAAAAAAATTGGCCAGTGGGCCGAAACCCCAGCCGGCCCAGCTAACCCCCGCGCAGCCCGCCCCCGCGCGCGCCGCGCTGCCCCTCGCTGACATGTGGGACCCGCCTGTCATCCCTAACCCCGCGACCCCGGACTCTCTCCCGCGCGCGCGATCGCAACCGATCGGGAAACCTGTCCCCGCAGCCGAATTCTGGACCCTGAGGACTCTAACTCGATCACAACAGAACCACCGCCCTTCCCCGGCTATAAAAACAACCGATCCGATCAGTTTTTCTCACGCGATCGCCGATTTTCACTCCGGTGAGCACCGAGACTTCGCCGGTGAATTCTGGCCGATCTAAGCTCGGAAACTCTGATCTAACTCGTTGGTCTTGATCCACCGCCTCCGGGGAACTTTGCAGGTGCAGAAAACCCGAAGACTTACGGTGCAAATCCAGCTCCGACGAGCTTCGCCGTGGTTTTGCCTCGGACCTCGCCGCCGAGCACTTTCCAGGACCCCCGAGCTCGAGAAAACCCCCGAGGTGAGATCCCTGACCTCCCCTCTACCGATCTAGGCCATAAGATCACAGTTCTAGGCAGAATTCTCGAGGATCCGAAAGTTTCCGGCGAGATCGCCGCTTCCCGCCGCCGTGCGCCGCCGGCAGTGCCGCCCGCGCTCGATCAGAGCGACGTGGCCGCTTGTGCGCCGTTTATTTTAAATCGCACGGTAGACTTTAAAACCCCGCGTACCGGTTCGATGTTATAATCTCAGCCGTCGGTTTAAAATCAGACGGACGTCAGCCCCGCGTTATAAAGACTGGAATTCTTACGTGCTACCCCCTGGGGTTCTCTGGAATTGAGAGCTAGCCCCGGAAACTTCAGATCTAGCCCCTGGAACTTCAGAAAATCATGTAAATTCATTTAAAAATCAGTTTTAGCCCCTGGACTTAATAGAAATTAAGAAAAACACCTCTGAAAAGTGTAGCTAGACCCCTGGAAATTATGAAAATGATATTATAGACCCTGTAATGGGGTAAATTCATTATTTTAGCTCTGTTTAGTATTTAATTTAGAAAATTGAATATGTAACTAGTGTTTAAATATTAAAAAGGGGGACAAACATAATTGTCAAATTTATTAAAAACTTTCTCAGTACCTAGAAAACTTTGGAGTGAGATAAAAATATATTTTTGGGCTGAAATAAATCTGTTTCATCTATTATTCGCATTTAATAGTATAGGGACACATTTTTAAGTAAAGAATAGTTAAAGAAAAATAGGGAAAATAATTATGAAATAGTATACATCAGAAGCCAAGGTCAAAATATGATCCTAAATTATTTAGGACCAGAACCTAATCTGTTTAGGTAGAGTGTATTACTAATTTAATAATAAAATGCACAATTATGCATAAGAATATAAATCTGAAAATATAGAAACAAGTAAATGATAAATGGAGTTTCTAAAATACAAAGAATTCAGTTTAGGGTTGATAGAAATTATGAAGGCATATATGGAGAAGAAAAATACTTTTCATACATACTTGGTAGTTTAATATATAAGGAATTTATTTAAACCTGAAACACACATATATATATATATATATGTATATATATATATAGTATGTGAGTATAAATATGAACACCAAAGTAGGAATCATACACATATAAATAAAAGTGTATGCAAGCCCCAAATCAACACACATAAAGTAACCACAACACATATAATGGTAAAGAACTTTCATAAATATGAATGTGTGGTTTGTATGAAGTGGAAGTGTGAACTATATCTTATGATTGTTGTTTTTCTTTTGCTATGTGTGATGGTATGAAGTAGAACCTGCTCAAGAACAAGTTATTCAATTCCAAGACCAAGACTACCCATTTCAAGAGCAGCAAGAAGGAGGCAAGTGTCCTTGACCACTTTGATCCTATGCTAGGATGAGTAGATAGAATTATTTGCATTGTCAAATGAAATATGAAACCCATGCTAGGAAGTTTCCCTAGAATTGCATTACCTTGTTTCCTTGAAGCTTGGGTTGGGATTCATTTTGTCATGTCATTTATTTCCATGCATATGCTTAGCCATGCTTATAATGGGGTATTTGGGACATGAAATCATCAGTTTATGCTACCATACTCTTGAATGAGATATTGTGAGTTATGTAGAGGTAGGGATCAAGGCAAGTTGGATGTTTTGGTTGTGTGATGGGTGCACGAGACTTGGGTTTGTGTTTAGTACTTGCCTGGATCCTAAGGACCGGTTCATGGAGCATGTAACCCGGCTTTACAGTGCCAACCACATGCTGAGATGGGACAGCTTAGCCAATTAATTAGGTGTATCCCCGGCGTAGTATGGGCGTGTTGGATGGTGCGGGGAGTAGGTGTCAGCTGGACTACCATATGAACCGCAAGGCTCAAGAGGGGGCCACTGCAGCGGGGTTGGAGCCTCTTGTATGCTGTTAGGGGTGAAACCTCAGTGGGCCCACGCTCGTCGAGAATCCCTTTGTAAAGGCTTCGTAGTGATCTCTTGGCCACACACCTGGGAAGTGTGAATGTGGATCGTAGCCACTGGCATAATGGAGGTTCTTTTAGTCCACCCGGCAACGGGGGATGAAATCACTACTTGTGGGTACAGTGGTACAAACTCTGCAGAGTCAAAACTGTCTTGACAGCCGTGCTCACGGTTAAGAGCGGCCTGGACTTATTCATGATTAGAGAATTGATGGTTTTGGAAGTTAAGCGGGGAGCTTAACATTGGAAATGATGATTATGGTTATTGGTTTATGATGATGGGATGGGAGATTTGGATCATTTCACCTGTGTAGTAATGTAGGTGCTTAATAAGCTAAGGTGATAGGTATTAATTGCGTAGTGCTTTAACCATGAGTTCAACCTCTCCTTGTTCTAGCCATGCATGATATAATTTTCCCACACTTGCTGAGTACCATTGGTACTCAACCTTGCATATTTGTTGGTTTATATTGCTGCTCAGGTCAAGATAATGAGGTGGGGTATACTGACCAAGATTTTGGACCCGAGGAAGGTTTTTAGGTTCATGAAGACCCCCGGGCAACACCTGTGATGGAGCCCTAAAGAATAATATTCCGCTGCTAGTTTATTTACTTGTGATGAAGCATTAGTGTTCATTGAGACATTTGTGATGTAAGACTTATTTATATTCGACACCTGGCTTGTAATAAATGATGCTTCACTATTTGTCATCACATGTATGAGAAAATGATCCTGGCATACATGTGATATTCACTTGGTTGTTCTTCGGAAAAACCGGGTGTGACAGAGGTGGTATCAGAGCCAAGGTTGCCCGTAGGAACGTGGACCTAGGTAGAAATGGACGTATTTAAGGGCCCTATTTTCTTAAAAACTATTTTCCAAGGTGTGGGTGAAAAAGTGTTATCAAAAGAGTCATTTTCTTCATCTTACCCCAACTTTCATTCAAAAATAGGATTTTTGTTTGAAATTTTAGCTAACCTAATTTTAAATTCTTTTGTTTTAGATGGTTCGCATGATTCGCACCGCTCGTAAATCCACGGGAGGGAGAGTTCCCGTAGTTGCCCTTGCTGAAAGAGAGGAGAGTCGTCCAGTGACGTACCTTTCCTACGGATTGGCAGTGGGAGATTTGTTGCGCCGTCTTCGACGTATGCTCGAAGCCGCCGGCAATACGGGCAAGCTCATCATCCACTATAACTCCACCAGGACCATCCGTGAGAAGAGGGAAGAATGGAGTTCGGAGATGAGGATTATACACGAGAATCAGCTGCTTAAGATCCACCACTCTCCAGCTTGTCGAGCAACACAAGTTGACGCGGAGAGAGATGTCACTTGGGAGGCCATCACCTGCCAGAGCCACATCTATCGTCGCCACTTGGACAAAACTGAGTACATGTATGTCCTCCAACGTGAGAGTGGTACCACGGAGTACAAGTACCCACCGGTGCAGCAAGGGACTTCCCATGAGCACATGGACTTGTGCTTGGAGGATGCTGCTATGCTCAGCACTCGACTGCAGGAGTGTCAACAAGAGCTTCAGGATGTCCGAGATACTCTGAAGGAGATGGAGGCATTGCTGCGAGCTTGCTTAAAGGCGAGAGAAAGAGGAGATGGGAATGAACTGTGTGTCACCGTAAGTGATCCATGGACCCCTGACTCCCCGGATCGCCGAGCGATCAGGCGTCGTCGCACTTCTCCACCAGCAGCCTCCCCACCCAAAGCAGAGTCAGAAGGTAGCCGAAATGAGGAGGAAGATCCCGAGGAGCCAGCTCAAGAGGATGAGTAGTGTAGAGTCTTTCCCCTAGCTAGCAAGAGGTCGAGTAGTCGAGTCGTTACGTAGTTAATGGTGTGATAATGCTTGGTGTGTGACGTGAGTTGTGGAAGCCATGAGAAAGTGTCCACAGCCTCGTCTTCAGATTGTTTTGCTTTGGTGTGTGAACCTACAGGAAATAATAGTGCATTTATTGGGTGTGAGATATAAAACCCTCGTAAGATTTTAACAAAACTTCAACACTTCAAAGTACAAACAAGTGAAAGTAGTAAGATGATACTAAATGCGTTCAAATTAACATTTGTTGATTCTGCCAGATGGCCGGAAGAGGAAAAGGACGTGCTGCCAACCCCGCCAACAACAATGATGAGGCATGCAACTCTCATCTTTCTGGAGGCCAGAACCGGGGTGGTCGCCGTGAAGAAGTTGATCCTCTCCACCAAATGCTGGAGAATCAAAATCAGCTCATCCAGAACTTGACTCAAGTAGTGGCCAACTTGCATCAAGTTCCACCTCCACAAGCTGCACCACGCCAACCAAGGTTGAGTGAGTTTCTAGGAACTCAACCTCCAAAGTTTGCAAGTGCTGCTGAACCTCTGGAGGCAGATGATTGGCTGAAGACCATTGAAAGTAAGATGAGGATCATACAATGCCAAGGGTATGAGAGGGTGTTGTTTGCCTCTCATCAATTGCAAGGACCTGCTGCTGATTGGTGGACCGCCTACGTGGCCGCCCATCATGACCCGGAGAGCATCACTTGGGAAGAGTTCAAGCGTAGCTTCCGCAACCATTACATCCCAAGAGGTGAACTCAAAAACAAGAGGAAGGAGTTTTTGGGACTGCAGCAGGGAAACATGACGGTGAGGGAATACCTCACTAAATTTACTCAACTATCCCGTTATGCTCCACGAGACATAGAGACTGATGAGCAGAAGCAAGATTGTTTCGTGGAAGGACTTACCGCAGAGATGCAGTGTGCAATGTCCTCAAATGAGTATGAGAGCTTTCAAAAGATGGTGGACAGAGCATTTGTGGTGGAAAGGAAGTTAAAGGCCCTTGAAAATGAGAATAAGAGGAAGGCCGGGTGGTCACATCAAGCCTCAGGGAGCAACACCCGCCCACGTATGATGCAGCAACCTACGGGGCAGACGAGCCGTGCTACGGTACCCTATTCAGCACCAAGAGGGTACAACCCAAACTACAGGCCCCCCGCAGCACCAGCACAGCCGCAACGTCAGTTTATGCAGCAGCCTCGCCCTGCATATCCACCTCGACCAGCAGTGCAAGGACCCCCAAACCAACCCCAAGACAACAAGGGCCAAGCATCTAAGATTGGGGTGCAATGTTTCAGCTGTGGTGAAGTGGGGCACTACGCCCATAAGTGTCCAAAGAAGAAGCCCACGCAGCCACAGCAGCAGAACGTAATGAGAGGACGGGTGAACCACGTCACTATGGAGGAAGCACAAGAGGCACCCGACGTGGTAGTTGGTAAGTTTCCTGCCAATTTACACCTTGCAACTCTGCTGTTTGATTCTGGTGCTACCCATTCGTTCATTGCTCAAGGGTTTGTTAAGAAGCATGACCTAGCAACCACACAAATGAACCATATGCTAGCGGTAAACTCTCCAGGTGGAGAAATAAGGACAAGACAAGTGTGTCCCAAAGTGAACCTAGACATTAATGGGGTAGTATTTACCGCTAACCTCATAGTGATCGATTCACAAGGGATAGATATTATTTTGGGTATGGATTGGTTGACCAAACATAAAGGAATCATCCATTGTTCGACCAGAACGGTGGAACTAACTCACCCTAGTGGCACAAGAGTAAAGTTCATAACGATACACGAGCCTAGGAGGGACATTAAATTAAATCAAGTGGAGGTGAAAGTTGAGGAAATCAGGACTATCAGGGAATATCCAGATGTTTTTCCGGAGGAGTTGCCAGGAATGCCTCCCGACCGTGACGTGGAATTCGCAATCGAGCTAGTACCGGGAACAGCCCCGATATACAAGAGACCTTATCGAATGGACTCCAAGCAGCTAGAAGAGCTCAAGGATCATTTGAGAGAATTGACGGAAAAGGGGTATGTTCGCCCTAGTTCCTCACCATGGGGAGCTCCGGTAATATTTGTGCCTAAGAAAGATGGAACTCAAAGGTTATGCGTGGATTACCGTGCCTTGAATGAGGTGACCATCAAGAACAAGTATCCATTACCCCGCATTGAAGACTTGTTTGATCAGTTGAGGGGAGCTTGCGTGTTCTCGAAAATTGATCTCAGGTCGGGATACCACCAACTCAAGATAAGACAAGCTGATATTCCCAAGACAGCTTTCGTATCTCGGTACGGACTGTATGAATACACTGTCATGCCTTTCGGGCTAACCAATGCCCCGGCATATTTCATGTACCTCATGAACAAGGTATTCATGGAATATCTGGACAAATTTGTGGTGGTTTTCATAGATGATATTCTCGTCTTCTCCAAAGATGAAGAAGAACATGAGAAACATCTAAGGTTGGTGTTACAGAGGCTGAGAGAACACCAACTATATGCCAAGTTGAGCAAGTGTGAGTTTTGGCTAAAGAGAGTTCCCTTTTCAGGACATATAATCTCGGAGGGAGGAATCTCCGTAGATCCCGCCAAAATCGAAGATATCCAGAAATGGAAAACCCCTGAAAATGTCGGGGAAGTTCGAAGCTTTTTGGGGTTGGCTGGATACTATCGACGGTTTATTGAGGGATTCTCCAAGATCTCGAGACCTCTCACCAAACTGTTGGAAAAGGGAATCACATTCACCTGGACGCCACAGTGCGATACGAGCTTTCAGGAGCTAAAGAAGAGATTGACAACAGCCCCCGTGTTGGTTATGCCAGATATGCAGAAGAATTTCACGGTGTACTGCGATGCCTCTGGAAACGGGTTGGGATGTGTTCTCATGCAAGAGGGACATGTCGTGGCATATGCATCCCGGCAGCTTCGGAAGCACGAGAAGAACTATCCTACACATGACTTAGAACTAGCTGCAGTGGTACACGCGTTGAAAATTTGGCGGCACTATTTGATGGGGAAGAGGACAGAGATATATACGGATCATAAGAGTTTGAAGTACATATTCACACAGCCAGATCTCAACCTTAGACAAAGGAGATGGTTAGAGCTAATCAATGACTTTGATGTAGGCATCAACTATCATCCCGGGAAAGCAAACGTCGTGGCCGATGCCTTGAGTCGGAAAGTGCAGGTCAATAAGTTGAGCTTGAAGGATATGCCTGCAGAATTGAAGGACGAGGTTATAAGGCTCAATCTATGTCTAGTAAATAGTGGTGAAGCCATCGCCATGGAAGTGGACTCCACACTTGAGCGAGACATACGCGAGGGACAAAAGAATGATGAGAAGATACAAGAGATCAGACAGCTCATCAAGGAAAATAAAGCTCCTGGTTTTAGAGAGGATGAACAAGGAACGGTGTGGCACGGGAAAAGGATCTGTGTGCCAGAAGAAAAGGAGATTCGTAAATTAATTTTGAAGGAGGCTCACGATTCCGACTATTCCATTCATCCTGGGAGTACGAAGATGTATCAGGACCTCAAAAGCAGGTATTGGTGGTATGGCATGAAGCGAGATGTTGCGGAACATGTTGCCCTATGTGACACATGTCAGTTGGTGAAAGCAGAACATCAACGACCCGCGGGATTGCTGCAACCACTCAAAGTGCCTGAATGGAAGTGGGAAGAGATCAGCATGGATTTTGTTGTGGGATTGCCTAGGACCCAGTCCGGGTATGATTCAATATGGGTTATTATTGATAGGCTAACCAAGGTAGCTCATTTCATTCCGGTGAAGGAAAGCTACAGCGGAACCAAATTGGCAGAATTGTACATGTCAAGGATTGTGTGTTACCATGGAGTGCCAAAGAAGATAGTGTCGGACCGAGGGACACAGTTCACCTCGAGGTTTTGGCAAAAGTTGCATGAAACCATGGGAACCCATCTGAATTTCAGTTCTGCCTATCATCCCCAAACTGACGGACAGACGGAGAGAACCAATCAGATCCTTGAAGATATGTTAAGGGCATGTGCACTCAAAAACAATAGGAGTTGGGACAAGAACCTACCGTATGCGGAGTTTTCCTATAACAACAGTTATCAAGCTAGTATGAAGATGTCACCGTTTGAAGCTTTGTATGGAAGGAAATGCAGAACTCCCCTATTTTGGAACCAAACAGGAGAAAGTAAGGTGTTTGGTCCAGAAGTGCTACAAGAAGCCGAGGCAAAGGTGAGGGAGATTCGCAACAACTTGAGGATAGCACAGACACGCCAGAAGAGTTATGCTGATGTACGAAGAAGAGAGCTCGTTTTCAACGTGGGAGACTATGTTTATCTCAAGGTGTCCCCTATCAGAGGACTTCGTCGGTTCAAGGTGAAAGGGAAGTTGTCACCTCGATACATCGGACCCTTTCAAGTTTTGGAAAGAAAAGGCGAAGTGGCGTACCAACTAGAGTTGCCGGTTCATCTGTCGGACGTGCACGATGTGTTCCATGTGTCGCAACTCAAGAAATGTCTGAGGACGCCTGAGGAGGTGTTACCCATGAACGAAGTGGATGTAGCTGAGGATTTGTCTTATGCCGAGCAACCATACAAGATTTTGGAGACAATGGAACGCCTCACCAGAAATAAGAGAATCAGGATGTGCAAGGTGCAGTGGAAGCATCACTCAGAAGAGGAAGCCACCTGGGAACGGGAAGATGAGCTTAAGGCACAATTTCCGGAATTGTTTTCTTAGAAACACCAATCTCGAGGACGAGATTTCTTTTAAGGGGGGTAGAGCTGTAACACCCCAAATTTTTAGTCAAGACTCAAATTTTGATTTAGAACCATAAACCATGTTCAGAGGGGAATTTAGAAATTTTTGGACGTATTGCATGTTTTGCAAAAATTCAAATTCAAACTGGAATTCAAATTATACTCAAAACAGAAAAGAAATGAAAAAGAAAAAGGAAAGCCAGAAAAAAATTGGCCAGTGGGCCGAAACCCCAGCCGGCCCAGCTAACCCCCGCGCAGCCCGCCCCCGCGCGCGCCGCGCTGCCCCTCGCTGACATGTGGGACCCGCCTGTCATCCCTAACCCCGCGACCCCGGACTCTCTCCCGCGCGCGCGATCGCAACCAATCGGGAAACCTGTCCCCGCAGCCGAATTCTGGACCCTGAGGACTCTAACTCGATCACAACAGAACCACCGCCCTTCCCCGGCTATAAAAACAACCGATCCGATCAGTTTTTCTCACGCGATCGCCGATTTTCACTCCGGTGAGCACCGAGACTTCACCGGTGAATTCTGGCCGATCTAAGCTCGGAAACTCTGATCTAACTCGTTGGTCTTGATCCACCGCCTCCGGGGAACTTTGCAGGTGCAGAAAACCCGAAGACTTACGGTGCAAATCCAGCTCCGACGAGCTTCGCCGTGGTTTTGCCTCGGACCTCGCCGCCGAGCACTTTCCAGGACCCCCGAGCTCGAGAAAACCCCCGAGGTGAGATCCCTGACCTCCCCTCTACCGATCTAGGCCATAAGATCACAGTTCTAGGCAGAATTCTCGAGGATCCGAAAGTTTCCGGTGAGATCGCCGCTTCCCGCCGCCGTGCGCCGCCGGCAGTGCCGCCCGCGCTCGATCAGAGCGACGTGGCCGCTTGTGCGCCGTTTATTTTAAATCGCACGGTAGACTTTAAAACCCCGCGTACCGGTTCGATGTTATAATCTCAGCCGTCGGTTTAAAATCAGACGGTCCACGTCAGCCCCGCGTTATAAAGACTGGAATTCTTACGTGCTACCCCCTGGGGTTCTCTGGAATTGAGAGCTAGCCCCGGAAACTTCAGATCTAGCCCCTGGAACTTCAGAAAATCATGTAAATTCATTTAAAAATCAGTTTTAGCCCCTGGACTTAATAGAAATTAAGAAAAACACCTCTGAAAAGTGTAGCTAGACCCCTGGAAATTATGAAAATGATATTATAGACCCTGTAATGGGGTAAATTCATTATTTTAGCTCTGTTTAGTATTTAATTTAGAAAATTGAATATGTAACTAGTGTTTAAATATTAAAAAGGGGGACAAACATAATTGTCAAATTTATTAAAAACTTTCTCAGTACCTAGAAAACTTTGGAGTGAGATAAAAATATATTTTTGGGCTGAAATAAATCTGTTTCATCTATTATTCACATTTAATAGTATAGGGACACATTTTTAAGTAAAGAATAGTTAAAGAAAAATAGGGAAAATAATTATGAAATAGTATACATCAGAAGCCAAGGTCAAAATATGATCCTAAATTATTTAGGACCAGAACCTAATCTGTTTAGGTAGAGTGTATTACTAATTTAATAATAAAATGCACAATTATGCATAAGAATATAAATCTGAAAATATAGAAACAAGTAAATGATAAATGGAGTTTCTAAAATACAAAGAATTCAGTTTAGGGTTGATAGAAATTATGAAGGCATATATGGAGAAGAAAAATACTTTTCATACATACTTGGTAGTTTAATATATAAGGAATTTATTTAAAACTGAAACACATATATATATATATATGTATATATATATATAGTATGTGAGTATAAATATGAACACCAAAGTAGGAATCATACACATATAAATAAAAGTGTATGCAAGCCCCAAATCAACACACATAAAGTAACCACAACACATATAATGGTAAAGAACTTTCATAAATATGAATGTGTGGTTTGTATGAAGTGGAAGTGTGAACTATATCTTATGATTGTTGTTTTTCTTTTGCTATGTGTGATGGTATGAAGTAGAACCTGCTCAAGAACAAGTTATTCAATTCCAAGACCAAGACTACCCATTTCAAGAGCAGCAAGAAGGAGGCAAGTGTCCTTGACCACTTTGATCCTATGCTAGGATGAGTAGATAGAATTATTTGCATTGTCAAATGAAATATGAAACCCATGCTAGGAAGTTTCCCTAGAATTGCATTACCTTGTTTCCTTGAAGCTTGGGTTGGGATTCATTTTGTCATGTCATTTATTTCCATGCATATGCTTAGCCATGCTTAGAATGGGGTATTTGGGACATGAAATCATCAGTTTATGCTACCATACTCTTGAATGAGATATTGTGAGTTATGTAGAGGTAGGGATCAAGGCAAGTTGGATGTTTTGGTTGTGTGCTGGGTGCACGAGACTTGGGTTTGTGTTTAGTACTTGCCTGGATCCTAAGGACCGGTTCATGGAGCATGTAACCCGGCTTTACAGTGCCAACCACATGCTGAGATGGGACAGCTTAGCCAATTAATTAGGTGTATCCCCGGCGTAGTATGGGCGTGTTGGATGGTGCGGGGAGTAGGTGTCAGCTGGACTACCATATGAACCGCAAGGCTCAAGAGGGGGCCACTGCAGCGGGGTTGGAGCCTCTTGTATGCTGTTAGGGGTGAAACCTCAGTGGGCCCACGCTCATCGGGAATCCCTTTGTAAAGGCTTCGTAGTGATCTCTTGGCCACACACCTGGGAAGTGTGAATGTGGATCGTAGCCACTGGCATAATGGAGGTTCTTTTAGTCCACCCGGCAACGGGGGATGAAATCACTACTTGTGGGTACAGTGGTACAAACTCTGCAGAGTCAAAACTGTCTTGACAGCCGTGCTCACGGTTAAGAGCGGCCTGGACTTATTCATGATTAGAGAATTGATGGTTTTGGAAGTTAAGCGGGGAGCTTAACATTGGAAATGATGATTATGGTTATTGGTTTATGATGATGGGATGGGAGATTTGGATCATTTCACCTGTGTAGTAATGTAGGTGCTTAATAAGCTAAGGTGATAGGTATTAATTGCGTAGTGCTTTAACCATGAGTTCAACCTCTCCTTGTTCTAGCCATGCATGATATAATTTTCCCACACTTGCTGAGTACCATTGGTACTCAACCTTGCATATTTGTTGGTTTATATTGCTGCTCAGGTCAAGATAATGAGGTGGGGTATACTGACCAAGATTTTGGACCCGAGGAAGGTTTTTAGGTTCATGAAGACCCCCGGGCAACACCTGTGATGGAGCCCTAAAGAATAATATTCCGCTGCTAGTTTATTTACTTGTGATGAAGCATTAGTGTTCATTGAGACATTTGTGATGTAAGACTTATTTATATTCGACACCTGGCTTGTAATAAATGATGCTTCACTATTTGTCATCACATGTATGAGAAAATGATCCTGGCATACATGTGATATTCACTTGGTTGTTCTTCGGAAAAACCGGGTGTGACAGAGGTGGTATCAGAGCCAAGGTTGCCCGTAGGAACGTGGACCTAGGTAGAAATGGACGTATTTAAGGGCCCTATTTTCTTAAAAACTATTTTCCAAGGTGTGGGTGAAAAAGTGTTATCAAAAGAGTCATTTTCTTCATCTTACCCCAACTTTCATTCAAAAATAGGATTTTTGTTTGAAATTTTAGCTAACCTAATTTTAAATTCTTTTGTTTTAGATGGTTCGCATGATTCGCACCGCTCGTAAATCCACGGGAGGGAGAGTTCCCGTAGTTGCCCTTGCTGAAAGAGAGGAGAGTCGTCCAGTGACGTACCTTTCCTACGGATTGGCAGTGGGAGATTTGTTGCGCCGTCTTCGACGTATGCTCGAAGCCGCTGGCAATACGGGCAAGCTCATCATCCACTATAGCTCCACCAGGACCATCCGTGAGAAGAGGGAAGAATGGAGTTCGGAGATGAGGATTATACACGAGAATCAGCTGCTTAAGATCCACCACTCTCCAGCTTGTCGAGCAACACAAGTTGACGCGGAGAGAGATGTCACTTGGGAGGCCATCACCTGCCAGAGCCACATCTATCGTCGCCACTTGGACAAAACTGAGTACATGTATGTCCTCCAACGTGAGAGTGGTACCACGGAGTACAAGTACCCACCGGTGCAGCAAGGGACTTCCCATGAGCACATGGACTTGTGCTTGGAGGATGCTGCTATGCTCAGCACTCGACTGCAGGAGTGTCAACAAGAGCTTCAGGATGTCCGAGATACTCTGAAGGAGACGGAGGCATTGCTGCGAGCTTGCTTAAAGGCGAGAGAAAGAGGAGATGGGAATGAACTGTGTGTCACCGTAAGTGATCCATGGACCCCTGACTCCCCGGATCGCCGAGCGATCAGGCGTCGTCGCACTTCTCCACCAGCAGCCTCCCCACCCAAAGCAGAGTCAGAAGGTAGCCGAAATGAGGAGGAAGATCCCGAGGAGCCAGCTCAAGAGGATGAGTAGTGTAGAGTCTTTCCCCTAGCTAGCAAGAGGTCGAGTAGTCGAGTCGTTACGTAGTTAATGGTGTGATAATGCTTGGTGTGTGACGTGAGTTGTGGAAGCCATGAGAAAGTGTCCACAGCCTCGTCTTCAGATTGTTTTGCTTTGGTGTGTGAACCTACAGGAAATAATAGTGCATTTATTGGGTGTGAGATATAAAACCCTCGTAAGATTTTAACAAAACTTCAACACTTCAAAGTACAAACAAGTGAAAGTAGTAAGATGATACTAAATGCGTTCAAATTAACATTTGTTGATTCTGCCAGATGGCCGGAAGAGGAAAAGGACGTGCTGCCAACCCCGCCAACAACAATGATGAGGCATGCAACTCTCATCTTTCTGGAGGCCAGAACCGGGGTGGTCGCCGTGAAGAAGTTGATCCTCTCCACCAAATGCTGGAGAATCAAAATCAGCTCATCCAGAACTTGACTCAAGTAGTGGCCAACTTGCATCAAGTTCCACCTCCACAAGCTGCACCACGCCAACCAAGGTTGAGTGAGTTTCTAGGAACTCAACCTCCAAAGTTTGCAAGTGCTGCTGAACCTCTGGAGGCAGATGATTGGCTGAAGACCATTGAAAGTAAGATGAGGATCATACAATGCCAAGGGTATGAGAGGGTGCTGTTTGCCTCTCATCAATTGCAAGGACCTGCTGCTGATTGGTGGACCGCCTACGTGGCCGCCCATCATGACCCGGAGAGCATCACTTGGGAAGAGTTCAAGCGTAGCTTCCGCAACCATTACATCCCAAGAGGTGAACTCAAAAACAAGAGGAAGGAGTTTTTGGGACTGCAGCAGGGAAACATGACGGTGAGGGAATACCTCACTAAATTTACTCAACTATCCCGTTATGCTCCACGAGACATAGAGACTGATGAGCAGAAGCAAGATTGTTTCGTGGAAGGACTTACCGCAGAGATGCAGTGTGCAATGTCCTCAAATGAGTATGAGAGCTTTCAAAAGATGGTGGACAGAGCATTTGTGGTGGAAAGGAAGTTAAAGGCCCTTGAAAATGAGAATAAGAGGAAGGCCGGGTGGTCACATCAAGCCTCAGGGAGCAACACCCGCCCACGTATGATGCAGCAACCTACGGGGCAGACGAGCCGTGCTACGGTACCCTATTCAGCACCAAGAGGGTACAACCCAAACTACAGGCCCCCCGCAGCACCAGCACAGCCGCAACGTCAGTTTATGCAGCAGCCTCGCCCTGCATATCCACCTCGACCAGCAGTGCAAGGACCCCCAAACCAACCCCAAGACAACAAGGGCCAAGCATCTAAGATTGGGGTGCAATGTTTCAGCTGTGGTGAAGTGGGGCACTACGCCCATAAGTGTCCAAAGAAGAAGCCCACGCAGCCACAGCAGCAGAACGTAATGAGAGGACGGGTGAACCACGTCACTATGGAGGAAGCACAAGAGGCACCCGACGTGGTAGTTGGTAAGTTTCCTGCCAATTTACACCTTGCAACTCTGCTGTTTGATTCTGGTGCTACCAATTCGTTCATTGCTCAAGGGTTTGTTAAGAAGCATGACCTAGCAACCACACAAATGAACCATATGCTAGCGGTAAACTCTCCAGGTGGAGAAATAAGGACAAGACAAGTGTGTCCCAAAGTGAACCTAGACATTAATGGGGTAGTATTTACCGCTAACCTCATAGTGATCGATTCACAAGGGATAGATATTATTTTGGGTATGGATTGGTTGACCAAACATAAAGGAATCATCCATTGTTCGACCAGAACGGTGGAACTAACTCACCCTAGTGGCACAAGAGTAAAGTTCATAACGATACACGAGCCTAGGAGGGACATTAAATTAAATCAAGTGGAGGTGAAAGTTGAGGAAATCAGGACTATCAGGGAATATCCAGATGTTTTTCCGGAGGAGTTGCCAGGAATGCCTCCCGACCGTGACGTGGAATTCGCAATCGAGCTAGTACCGGGAACAGCCCCGATATACAAGAGACCTTATCGAATGGACTCCAAGCAGCTAGAAGAGCTCAAGGATCATTTGAGAGAATTGACGGAAAAGGGGTATGTTCGCCCTAGTTCCTCACCATGGGGAGCTCCGGTAATATTTGTGCCTAAGAAAGATGGAACTCAAAGGTTATGCGTGGATTACCGTGCCTTGAATGAGGTGACCATCAAGAACAAGTATCCATTACCCCGCATTGAAGACTTGTTTGATCAGTTGAGGGGAGCTTGCGTGTTCTCGAAAATTGATCTCAGGTCGGGATACCACCAACTCAAGATAAGACAAGCTGATATTCCCAAGACAGCTTTCGTATCTCGGTACGGACTGTATGAATACACTGTCATGCCTTTCGGGCTAACCAATGCCCCGGCATATTTCATGTACCTCATGAACAAGGTATTCATGGAATATCTGGACAAATTTGTGGTGGTTTTCATAGATGATATTCTCGTCTTCTCCAAAGATGAAGAAGAACATGAGAAACATCTAAGGTTGGTGTTACAGAGGCTGAGAGAACACCAACTATATGCCAAGTTGAGCAAGTGTGAGTTTTGGCTAAAGAGAGTTCCCTTTTCAGGACATATAATCTCGGAGGGAGGAATCTCCGTAGATCCCGCCAAAATCGAAGATATCCAGAAATGGAAAACCCCTGAAAATGTCGGGGAAGTTCGAAGCTTTTTGGGGTTGGCTGGATACTATCGACGGTTTATTGAGGGATTCTCCAAGATCTCGAGACCTCTCACCAAACTGTTGGAAAAGGGAATCACATTCACCTGGACGCCACAGTGCGATACGAGCTTTCAGGAGCTAAAGAAGAGATTGACAACAGCCCCCGTGTTGGTTATGCCAGATATGCAGAAGAATTTCACGGTGTACTGCGATGCCTCTGGAAACGGGTTGGGATGTGTTCTCATGCAAGAGGGACATGTCGTGGCATATGCATCCCGGCAGCTTCGGAAGCACGAGAAGAACTATCCTACACATGACTTAGAACTAGCTGCAGTGGTACACGCGTTGAAAATTTGGCGGCACTATTTGATGGGGAAGAGGACAGAGATATATACGGATCATAAGAGTTTGAAGTACATATTCACACAGCCAGATCTCAACCTTAGACAAAGGAGATGGTTAGAGCTAATCAATGACTTTGATGTAGGCATCAACTATCATCCCGGGAAAGCAAACGTCGTGGCCGATGCCTTGAGTCGGAAAGTGCAGGTCAATAAGTTGAGCTTGAAGGATATGCCTGCAGAATTGAAGGACGAGGTTATAAGGCTCAATCTATGTCTAGTAAATAGTGGTGAAGCCATCGCCATGGAAGTGGACTCCACACTTGAGCGAGACATACGCGAGGGACAAAAGAATGATGAGAAGATACAAGAGATCAGACAGCTCATCAAGGAAAATAAAGCTCCTGGTTTTAGAGAGGATGAACAAGGAACGGTGTGGCACGGGAAAAGGATCTGTGTGCCAGAAGAAAAGGAGATTCGTAAATTAATTTTGAAGGAGGCTCACGATTCCGACTATTCCATTCATCCTGGGAGTACGAAGATGTATCAGGACCTCAAAAGCAGGTATTGGTGGTATGGCATGAAGCGAGATGTTGCGGAACATGTTGCCCTATGTGACACATGTCAGTTGGTGAAAGCAGAACATCAACGACCCGCGGGATTGCTGCAACCACTCAAAGTGCCTGAATGGAAGTGGGAAGAGATCAGCATGGATTTTGTTGTGGGATTGCCTAGGACCCAGTCCGGGTATGATTCAATATGGGTTATTATTGATAGGCTAACCAAGGTAGCTCATTTCATTCCGGTGAAGGAAAGCTACAGCGGAACCAAATTGGCAGAATTGTACATGTCAAGGATTGTGTGTTACCATGGAGTGCCAAAGAAGATAGTGTCGGACCGAGGGACACAGTTCACCTCGAGGTTTTGGCAAAAGTTGCATGAAACCATGGGAACCCATCTGAATTTCAGTTCTGCCTATCATCCCCAAACTGACGGACAGACGGAGAGAACCAATCAGATCCTTGAAGATATGTTAAGGGCATGTGCACTCAAAAACAATAGGAGTTGGGACAAGAACCTACCGTATGCGGAGTTTTCCTATAACAACAGTTATCAAGCTAGTATGAAGATGTCACCGTTTGAAGCTTTGTATGGAAGGAAATGCAGAACTCCCCTATTTTGGAACCAAACAGGAGAAAGTAAGGTGTTTGGTCCAGAAGTGCTACAAGAAGCCGAGGCAAAGGTGAGGGAGATTCGCAACAACTTGAGGATAGCACAGACACGCCAGAAGAGTTATGCTGATGTACGAAGAAGAGAGCTCGTTTTCAACGTGGGAGACTATGTTTATCTCAAGGTGTCCCCTATCAGAGGACTTCGTCGGTTCAAGGTGAAAGGGAAGTTGTCACCTCGATACATCGGACCCTTTCAAGTTTTGGAAAGAAAAGGCGAAGTGGCGTACCAACTAGAGTTGCCGGTTCATCTGTCGGACGTGCACGATGTGTTCCATGTGTCGCAACTCAAGAAATGTCTGAGGACGCCTGAGGAGGTGTTACCCATGAACGAAGTGGATGTAGCTGAGGATTTGTCTTATGCCGAGCAACCATACAAGATTTTGGAGACAATGGAACGCCTCACCAGAAATAAGAGAATCAGGATGTGCAAGGTGCAGTGGAAGCATCACTCAGAAGAGGAAGCCACCTGGGAACGGGAAGATGAGCTTAAGGCACAATTTCCGGAATTGTTTTCTTAGAAACACCAATCTCGAGGACGAGATTTCTTTTAAGGGGGGTAGAGCTGTAACACCCCAAATTTTTAGTCAAGACTCAAATTTTGATTTAGAACCATAAACCATGTTCAGAGGGGAATTTAGAAATTTTTGGACGTATTGCATGTTTTGCAAAAATTCAAATTCAAACTGGAATTCAAATTATACTCAAAACAGAAAAGAAATGAAAAAGAAAAAGGAAAGCCAGAAAAAAATTGGCCAGTGGGCCGAAACCCCAGCCGGCCCAGCTAACCCCCGCGCAGCCCGCCCCCGCGCGCGCCGCGCTGCCCCTCGCTGACATGTGGGACCCGCCTGTCATCCCTAACCCCGCGACCCCGGACTCTCTCCCGCGCGCGCGATCGCAACCGATCGGGAAACCTGTCCCCGCAGCCGAATTCTGGACCCTGAGGACTCTAACTCGATCACAACAGAACCACCGCCCTTCCCCGGCTATAAAAACAACCGATCCGATCAGTTTTTCTCACGCGATCGCCGATTTTCACTCCGGTGAGCACCGAGACTTCGCCGGTGAATTCTGGCCGATCTAAGCTCGGAAACTCTGATCTAACTCGTTGGTCTTGATCCACCGCCTCCGGGGAACTTTGCAGGTGCAGAAAACCCGAAGACTTACGGTGCAAATCCAGCTCCGACGAGCTTCGCCGTGGTTTTGCCTCGGACCTCGCCGCCGAGCACTTTCCAGGACCCTCGAGCTCGAGAAAACCCCCGAGGTGAGATCCCTGACCTCCCCTCTACCGATCTAGGCCATAAGATCACAGTTCTAGGCAGAATTCTCGAGGATCCGAAAGTTTCCGGTGAGATCGCCGCTTCCCGCCGCCGTGCGCCGCCGGCAGTGCCGCCCGCGCTCGATCAGAGCGACGTGGCCGCTTGTGCGCCGTTTATTTTAAATCGCACGGTAGACTTTAAAACCCCGCGTACCGGTTCGATGTTATAATCTCAGCCGTCGGTTTAAAATCAGACGGTCCACGTCAGCCCCGCGTTATAAAGACTGGAATTCTTACGTGCTACCCCCTGGGGTTCTCTGGAATTGAGAGCTAGCCCCGGAAACTTCAGATCTAGCCCCTGGAACTTCAGAAAATCATGTAAATTCATTTAAAAATCAGTTTTAGCCCCTGGACTTAATAGAAATTAAGAAAAACACCTCTGAAAAGTGTAGCTAGACCCCTGGAAATTATGAAAATGATATTATAGACCCTGTAATGGGGTAAATTCATTATTTTAGCTCTGTTTAGTATTTAATTTAGAAAATTGAATATGTAACTAGTGTTTAAATATTAAAAAGGGGGACAAACATAATTGTCAAATTTATTAAAAACTTTCTCAGTACCTAGAAAACTTTGGAGTGAGATAAAAATATATTTTTGGGCTGAAATAAATCTGTTTCATCTATTATTCACATTTAATAGTATAGGGACACATTTTTAAGTAAAGAATAGTTAAAGAAAAATAGGGAAAATAATTATGAAATAGTATACATCAGAAGCCAAGGTCAAAATATGATCCTAAATTATTTAGGACCAGAACCTAATCTGTTTAGGTAGAGTGTATTACTAATTTAATAATAAAATGCACAATTATGCATAAGAATATAAATCTGAAAATATAGAAACAAGTAAATGATAAATGGAGTTTCTAAAATACAAAGAATTCAGTTTAGGGTTGATAGAAATTATGAAGGCATATATGGAGAAGAAAAATACTTTTCATACATACTTGGTAGTTTAATATATAAGGAATTTATTTAAAACTGAAACACACACATATATATATATATGTATATATATATATATATATAGTATGTGAGTATAAATATGAACACCAAAGTAGGAATCATACACATATAAATAAAAGTGTATGCAAGCCCCAAATCAACACACATAAAGTAACCACAACACATATAATGGTAAAGAACTTTCATAAATATGAATGTGTGGTTTGTATGAAGTGGAAGTGTGAACTATATCTTATGATTGTTGTTTTTCTTTTGCTATGTGTGATGGTATGAAGTAGAACCTGCTCAAGAACAAGTTATTCAATTCCAAGACCAAGACTACCCATTTCAAGAGCAGCAAGAAGGAGGCAAGTGTCCTTGACCACTTTGATCCTATGCTAGGATGAGTAGATAGAATTATTTGCATTGTCAAATGAAATATGAAACCCATGCTAGGAAGTTTCCCTAGAATTGCATTACCTTGTTTCCTTGAAGTTTGGGTTGGGATTCATTTTGTCATGTCATTTATTTCCATGCATATGCTTAGCCATGCTTAGAATGGGGTATTTGGGACATGAAATCATCAGTTTATGCTACCATACTCTTGAATGAGATATTGTGAGTTATGTAGAGGTAGGGATCAAGGCAAGTTGGATGTTTTGGTTGTGTGCTGGGTGCACGAGACTTGGGTTTGTGTTTAGTACTTGCCTGGATCCTAAGGACCGGTTCATGGAGCATGTAACCCGGCTTTACAGTGCCAACCACATGCTGAGATGGGACAGCTTAGCCAATTAATTAGGTGTATCCCCGGCGTAGTATGGGCGTGTTGGATGGTGCGGGGAGTAGGTGTCAGCTGGACTACCATATGAACCGCAAGGCTCAAGAGGGGGCCACTGCAGCGGGGTTGGAGCCTCTTGTATGCTGTTAGGGGTGAAACCTCAGTGGGCCCACGCTCGTCGGGAATCCCTTTGTAAAGGCTTCGTAGTGATCTCTTGGCCACACACCTGGGAAGTGTGAATGTGGATCGTAGCCACTGGCATAATGGAGGTTCTTTTAGTCCACCCGGCAACGGGGGATGAAATCACTACTTGTGGGTACAGTGGTACAAACTCTGCAGAGTCAAAACTGTCTTGACAGCCGTGCTCACGGTTAAGAGCGGCCTGGACTTATTCATGATTAGAGAATTGATGGTTTTGGAAGTTAAGCGGGGAGCTTAACATTGGAAATGATGATTATGGTTATTGGTTTATGATGATGGGATGGGAGATTTGGATCATTTCACCTGTGTAGTAATGTAGGTGCTTAATAAGCTAAGGTGATAGGTATTAATTGCGTAGTGCTTTAACCATGAGTTCAACCTCTCCTTGTTCTAGCCATGCATGATATAATTTTCCCACACTTGCTGAGTACCATTGGTACTCAACCTTGCATATTTGTTGGTTTATATTGCTGCTCAGGTCAAGATAATGAGGTGGGGTATACTGACCAAGATTTTGGACCCGAGGAAGGTTTTTAGGTTCATGAAGACCCCCGGGCAACACCTGTGATGGAGCCCTAAAGAATAATATTCCGCTGCTAGTTTATTTACTTGTGATGAAGCATTAGTGTTCATTGAGACATTTGTGATGTAAGACTTATTTATATTCGACACCTGGCTTGTAATAAATGATGCTTCACTATTTGTCATCACATGTATGAGAAAATGATCCTGGCATACATGTGATATTCACTTGGTTGTTCTTCGGAAAAACCGGGTGTGACAGTTTCATACAAATTGGGTTGCATATGTGGATAGAGCTATTCAATATGAACCCAACCCAATTTGAATCACTAAATTTGGAGCTTCCTAGCAAAAGTGATGAGGTTCTAAAGTTTGGGGAAATTCTGGAATTTGAATTAATCGGGAAAAGTTCAAATCCCTGACAGCGGGTCCGGCCCACACGTGTCAATCCCTCGGATACCCCACACGGGGCCACAGGACTGTTTTCCACATTGTCACAGATGATCCGGTGCAACAGAAGATCCCCACACTATTTACTGAGCGACTGACAAGCGGGCCCGGCCAGCTCGTCTTCTTCCTCGCGCTCCCGCGCCCGCGTGCCACCAGGCTCGCCGGAGCCGCGCTGATTTTTGCCGTCCGGCCAGCTCCCGCGCCCTCCCTCGCCGTTAGGGCCTAAAATCATGCGCTGAACACGATGGCACCATCTCCCCCGGCCGGCGGTGGCCCTAACCTAGCCGGCGATGGTGCAGCGGCTCGGGATCACTTCGGCTACGTCACCCGACTCTTCTAGCCCACCAAAACCTCGGTGAGAGGGCTCTACAGCACCGGGGGATCCCCGGGAACGTCAACATGGCCATGCAAAGGCTCGGGGAAGGCTCTAACCTAGCTGTCACCATGATCCCGATCCTTCCTGCCATAATTGCCATAACAAAATCTAGAAATACTCGGCCTACGTGCGGTTTCAAGCTAGGAATGTGAAGGGCTAATGATCTTCGACGAGTGGTGGTCCTGTGTGCAAGATTTCACGACCTAAGAACAAGGGTGGCGGTTGAATTTGAGTTT
Source organism: Neostapfia colusana (assembly GCA_030760725.1). Classification (NCBI taxonomy): domain Eukaryota; kingdom Viridiplantae; phylum Streptophyta; class Magnoliopsida; order Poales; family Poaceae; genus Neostapfia; species Neostapfia colusana. The sequence goes on along the minus strand of JASWHV010000005.1, from coordinate 27,208,311 downwards.
ACCGTGCCGGGAGCTCAGTTCGTGCCCGCCGGGGAACTTTCTTCAAATTCGCGCTCTGTGGACCAGGTCACGGCTTGAGCTTCGGATATGAGCACCACCGGGTTCTGGTGCGTCCGTGGCTGTTCTTGCTCAGCCGTGAAAGACCCTCTGCCGAGCTTCCCACGCGCGCACCTCCCCTCGGTTCTCTTCGGCCGCCGCGAAAAATACAGTTTCTCGGGTTGTGGTGGCTCAGCTCGACTGGAAATGGTGCGTGCGGATCGTGAGAAGTCCCGTGGTGCTGTTTGGGTGAGTTGCCGAGGTTTGCCCATGAGATGAAATTGCTCCCGAGTGTTTGACCACGGCGGCTGCTCCTCGGTGTTCTAGCGTGCGAGAGGGGGGCTGGGGGTCGTCTCGGTGCTGTGGCGAGACGGGGCACGGCTGAGAGTTAATACTCCCCACGAGGATCTCGCCAGCGCGAAGGGATACCACCCTCGAGCGAGCTGCGGTTGTGTCTGGGTGGCGTCTGTGGACTCCTCGGCTATGTTCGAGTGAGCAAGACTTAACCCCGAAGGCTGCAGATCTTTTTGCAATTTTTAACCTCCCAATGACATGTGGGCCCCACTGGTCAGTACCCCCTCATCTCTCAAAAGATCCCCAAAACTTGGCAAGTGATCAATTCAATTGTTTGGAGTCTAAAACTGAGCTACATTTGGATAGTTGGACAAATTTTCCCCAAATTCAAATGTGTATGTGAATTCTTTGCACATTTGAATCCTTTTTAGAAAAATGGGTAGCAAACCTTTTCAAAAATTACTGAAACTTTGCCTACCCACTAATTTGGACCTAAGGAATCCAAATATACAATTTGATTCTTGTGTTAGCTGCTGCAACCAAGAGTTTTAATACAACAGTTTTGAATCACCATTATGTCCTCACCTCATTTGAATTTTGAGTTGGACATTTAGTTCAAATTCTGATTTTCAAACCCTCCCATTGCACTTGAGTACTTCAACTCGGTGGTCTTAATCCAACTAGGGTCCAAACATGCAAATGACTCTAAGTTGGTTTTAGAACAACCTCTCATGTGTTATCATATGTGTAGAAAGTTTGAATCAATCCCCTTTTGATGGAGGTTACTTGCTCTTCACAATTCTTCACAAGATATTCACAACAAAAACTGTGGTGTTGTGAAGTGATGAAAAGTTTTTTGCAAGTCCCTTTTCTTGGGCTTTTACAGAAGCTCCGGGTGCGCCATGTGTCTGACGGGCGGGACCTCCCTCTCCCTCAGAGGCGAGCTCCGCGTGCGCCACGTGTCTGGCGGGTCGGACCTCCCCTTTCTACAGAGGCGAGCTCTGGGGACGCCACGTGTCAGTGTCGGACCTCCCCTCTCCTCGGAGGTGGGCTCCGAGAATACCACGTGTCCAGTAGCGCCGGACCTCCTTTTTCCTCTGAGACGAGCTCCGAGGTCGACACATGTCCAGCAGGGCGGACCTCTCGGAGGCGAGCTCCGAGAGCAACACGTGTCCAACAGCATCGGACCTCCCTTCTCCTCGGAGGCAAGCTCCGAGGTCGACACGTGTCTAGCAATGTCGGACCTCCCGGAGACGAGTTCTGAGGGTGACACGTGTACCGTGGGATCGGACCTCTCGGAGGCGAGCTCCGAGCCTTCCACGTGTCCCGTGGGGCGGACTCATCCCTTCCTCGGGGGTGAGTTCCGAAGTTGACACGTGTCCCCAGGGCTGAGCCTCTCTTCTCCGCAGAGACTAGCTCCGAAGGCGACACGTGTCCCACGGGGCTGGGCCTCGCCCCTTCCGCAAAGGCAAGCTCCGAGCCTGCCACGTAGCCAGCAGTGCGGGACCTCACCCCTTTTGCAGGGATGAGCTCCGAAGGCGTCACGTGACCGGCGGGCCGCGGGTAGTGTCAACGGCGCTCTCCGTGGTTTGGAATTGGCTCTTTTTAGCTATCTTTCACCTGTTCTACTTCTTTTAAAATATTTTCTCTATATGAAATATGTATGCATGCATGAATATGAAATTGAGGGTGTTACATAGGGTGACCGGTCATCGGCGCCGAAGCTTCACCGAAGCCGCCGCCCGCCGCCAACCTAGTTCCGGCCATCAACAGCTAGCGCCAACCGCATAAAATGATTCCCCGTAGCTGAAAACCCCCAGGCGGCGAGCCACCATCTGAGAGGCGGCTGGAAACCTCACTCCGGCGAGGCGCTGCCTCTGTCCGGTGAGGGGGACGGCGCGCGCGGGAAGAGGGCGAGAGGAAGAAGAAGGGTGGGGCTGGCCCACCTGTCAGCGGGTGTATTTTAAATCCTGGATTGGCTGTGGCTCAGGATCCGGTGTGGCTACACAGCTGAAAACCCCGTAGCCCGTGTGTCCTCGAATCCTATTGGCTGCAGTTTGAACCGTGGGCCCAGCTCGAGTTTTCAATAGAAAAACAATTCCAGATTTAGCTCCAACTTTAGAAATTCAAATCTTGGTGTAGGAAACTCCAAATTGGGTGATTCAAATTGTGTTAGATTCAGGTTGCAAAGCTATCCAAAAATGAAACCCCAATTTTATGAAAGTCAATAATAGATTCTGGGTAATTCTTTTAAAATTTTCTGTAAAAGAATTATTGAGGGAGTTTGGTTCATCCAAAAATTCCCAAATTTTACCAGAATATTCTGTAGGATATTATTGACTTCCTAACAAATTTTCAGCTCATTTGGAGATGATTTGAGTAGGAATTTTCAAAGTATAAGCTGCTGTACTAAAAAGTGTCCAGAAACTACTCAGAAAAAGTTTCCACTTTGACAAATTCATTCTAGGCAATCCTTAGCTCCAAAAATCCTGCGAAAATTCAGACATGCTCTAGGATTCATACTTGAAATGGTAGTTCACTTGATTTGGCATGAAAGTGCAATTTACTTCAGAATTAATTTCTTTTTGCATCACTGCTTAGGAAATTATTCGGGGTGAACTACTCAAGTAAAAGTACTGAATTTTGGATAAAAACACTTTCATGTGACCAGTAACTCACATGCAAATTTTCAGCTCAAGATGAGTTTTAGGTCTTCTTGTCCTGGTTCTCTATGTTATGGATGTGAGAATAAAATAGAGAGTATTGAGGGATTTAGTGGGGACACAATTTCCATCCACTTTAGCTGCAATTTTGCAAGCTAATCCCTGTGTAGTGTATGACTTCCTGTAAAAATTTCGAAGTGATTAGAGATCAGGATCTTCAGTTACATCCGAATCATTTCAGCCCATCTCATAGTTCTATATTGAAACATAGCACACGAGCTGAAATTTCCTAAGTATTGGTTGATGTTTCACTTTATTTTCTAAACACAACAGAGGCAACATATTCTTTCTCAGCACTCCCACCCAACCTCTGTTCTTAAGAAATTTAGGTCTTTAAATTCTTCAAATTACATTATAAGAACTTGTGCTCGTACATGTCAATAGGACTTACGACGGAGGCGATCAACGGAGGAGTTCGACGGAGTGAATCCATTAAAGTGGATCAGTTGATCAAGCCTCAAGGGAAAGAAGACTCTAACTGAATTATATACTATTAGACCCTGCAAAATAGGCAAGCTCCGGTTTGCATTTAACTGCTATTAAGTTTTTTACTTTGTATACACTATGCCGGTTAGGAATGAATTGTACATTAAGTCAAGATGTTTGATACTCCTCTTGCATGACCAGAAAACCTATGGAGTATTCGGGGTAGATGTCCTTCCACCATGTAGAAACTGCCATGCTTAAGTAGGACTCGGTAGAAGTCAAGTGGTTGGATGCTACTCGCGAGTATAGAAAATTGGGAGCACAGGGTATTGGTTCAATAAGTTGTTAGCAAGTTGAAATGAGACCGGGCAGGGTTTAGGAGCAACAGGACATGGGGGCCTGGGTGCGTTAGACCTGCCTGTGTCAATTGAGGACTGATCCGTGTGCGGCCCGGCTGAACAAGTTTGAATGTACCGAAGGCATATCGGATATATGGGGCCCGATAAACTGATGTAACCTATACCTCCGGGCATCGAGGCATAACGCACCGATTTATAGGTGTAGGTTGAGGGCAGCAAGGTGGAAATCCGCTAACAGGCATAGAAAGATGCACCGTGTAGGGAACCTCCTGTCCTTTTGGGTGCGACTGGTTCGACGTTTGGGCTGTTTGGTAAAAGGTTGTCTCGTACGACATCATTGGAGCATTCCATGCAGCTCCGAGTATGGGTGTATGTGACGTGCTATTCGGGTAACCCTGCAGGTATATATCGAGTTGATTCGCCGTCCCTCACGGTTATGAGTACCGCTTGTTCACTGTGTCGTGACGTAGAGGTAACTTGCACTGAGATAAAAATTAATCACCATTGGTTGTAAGTTGGTACTAGTAATGGAATGTTATCTTTTATGAATAGGTTAGTGCAAATTCGATTCATTTCCACCATGAGCAAGTTACATCGGGAGAACGCGTTTCTTGTTTGATTGTGGACTCTCGATGTGAGGTGCCCAATTTATGCTTAATTTGATGCTAATAATACCTGAAAGTAAGGATCCATATTTTGGCGAGTTCATATGCAATTTACTATCCTATGTTATGTCTTTACCACCATGTAGAGTTTCATGATTAGATTCGACGGTTAAGTCTTGCTGAGCGTTATGCTCATGGATACTGTACGAGTTGTTTTGCAGGTAATAACACTACGATGATGAGTACAGTTGTCCGATGATACTCGGAACTCTCTGAGTGGTAAACTCATGGAAACCCCTGCCGCTGCTATCGTCATCGTGTTGCTAGTGAGAAGGGTCCGCGGGCTGGACGTCTTCTCTGTTGCTTAGCATAGATGTGAGACGTGAGTTGTATTAGTCTTCCGCTGTAGATTATTTTGAGAAGTATTTGTAAAATTAACACTTTGTAAGATTCCGCTTAATTTATGTAATATGATGTTTTATTATGTGTGCTGTTGGGTGCTGCATCGCATGGCACCACCCAATGCAATTCCCTGGTGAGCGGCACGGCCCCGTGATCGGGTCGGGCCGCCACACCCGAGCACCGTGCGATGGTTGATCCGCTCCTTCCGTTGCGTGGTGCTAATTCATGCGTATGTAAAAGCCCAAGAATTGACTTGCTAAAATGTTCATCACATCACCACACCACAGCTCATTTGGTGGATAGTTCATGAACATTTGTGAAGAGCAAGTAAACACCATCAAGAGGATGATTAGAGGAAAAAACCCATAACTCCAAGTAGGAGCTCACACACACAAACATGAGAGGATTAGTTTACCATTAGGCCCTAAACATTCTTAGGGGTGCTCATGCCAAGTTTCATGCAAATCCAAATCAGTTTGAGGCACTTTTGGAGACATTTGTAAAAAGGGCTAATTTGAATGCAAATTAAAATTTCAGCTACTTTCATCACTGGGATTCAAAAGTTGACTTCATATTCCAACTCAGCACATTTTTCTGGCCACCGGCGAACGCGCCTCTGATCCTTCAGCAAACACCGGCGCTGATCACCGGTTGCTCGCGTGCTATACAGCAAAAAGGAGCGCCAAGAAGTGCTCTAGCTGCTCCCCGTGCTACACCGAAGAGTTGCGCTCTGTTATTTGCCATTTAGCCGTCGACGTCGAGGACCGAGAAGGAACCGGCAGAGTCTTGTTTCGGCTCACCGTCGACCGCCCCCTACGGCCACTCTCTCCTTCGAATTGCTACACAAGAAAGGTGTGTGGGGATCCCTAGATGGTGTAGCCGCAAACCATTAGGCAAAATGATCCACCGTGTAGCAAGAATTTTAGAAATTTCTGAACCCTAGTGCAACGTACCGAGTTCGGCCAAAACCAAAAAATCGGTTTACATGTTGAATCAATGATCAAGATAGCTCGCAAGTAGCTTCTACACCTCCTAGCGTCCCTCCTCGAGGAAGAATCGAGTACAACCATCAAGAAATGCCAAGTTCTTGCTATTTTCATAGCCACCGGTGCAAAAACATCTCGGGTCACCGTTGAGAGTGGATTTGCAAGCATTTTTAGCTTACGAGGCTGCTCATTTCGGGTTCCTCATAATCCACTGGTGCTCCACGAGCAAACCGTGACCCTTCTTGTGCCTCAGAGAGTGAGAACTACATCGTCGGAACCCTAGCCACCGCGGTTGCCATCGCACGGTCATTTCCGGTCACCGCCGGTGAGCTCCGATCCCCGAGGCGAGTTCCACGTTGCGAGAAAGGGCTAAGCAGCCATTTTCAGCTCTGGGGCGGCTGGGAGATCACTTCCGGTGATCCTCGCCGGAGTGCGCCGCCGCCGAACGCTCTGGCGCGAGGAAGAAGAAACAGCCGCGCGGTGGGGCTCGCAGGCAGAGTTTTAAACTTTTCCTCGAATTTCAGAGTTTAGTTAAAACATCAAATGCCTATAACTTTTGCTAGGAAGCTCCAAATTTAGTGAACCAAATTTTGTTGGATTCAGATTTTCAATTAATATCCAACAAACCAAGTTTCAGCTCATGAAACTTATTCTTTTTTTAGAATTAATTCCCTAAATTTTAAACTGTTGGGAATTTTATCTGGAAATTCTTTTATGGAAACTTCTGAAATTTGGCAAGGATGTTAATTTGAAAATCCTTGAGTCATAGGAAAAATTTCAGATCCATCCAGGCTAATTTGGTCCCCCTAATGGTGTAATTAAGTGAACTGCCCTGAGAAAATAGAAAAATGTACAAAAACATTTTTCAGATTTTCTAAAATCTTGACTAGGGCATAACTTTCTCTAGGATTCTTCAAATGATATGAAACCAACTCCATTAGAACCATCTCAAACTCTAGTTTTCATAAAGGAATGGTTTGATCCATGAAAATCCCTGGAAATCCTTACAAGCTCTGACACGACCCCAAGGTCCTGTCGAGCCAGGATCACGCTGAGGGGTGCTGCGTTGCACAGCACCGTATAACACACGTCAAAGGTACAAAGCGGAAGCGAAATTTTATTACATAAACAAGTTATGAACATGTTTACATCAAAATAAGTTTAGTCTACAGTCGCGGGCGTAGACTAAGCATCAAGTGCACGTTCAGCCCTTGAACGCGTCCTTGCTAGCACACACGCACACTAACTCTGCGGCGTGCACAACTCCCACTCGACGGGGTTCCCCTCCTGGGGTTCCGTCTCCTCTTCGGGAGTCCCTTCCTCATAGAACCCTGCAAAAGCTTCAAACACAAGCAGTGAGCATGAAGGCTCAGCAAGTCTAACCCGTCTCACCTAAACATGGAACTTCTACATGAGGGGTGATAGGTACATGGGGAAAAATCATTTGCAAAGGACTCACCTAATTAGTGGAACCTTACTTTCAAGTTTTAGCAGCCGGTTGTGGAGAACCTTACGCTAAGGCACATGAGAGAGCCGCAATCAAACAAGAAACGCATTTCTCTCATGTACTTTGCCCAAAGTTGAAATGAACTTTAGTTAGCTCTAAACTACAGCATATCATCAACAATCAGAGTCCATCTTTCAATCAGCAATATTTTAACATGTAACTAGCCTGTTCTTTCTACGTCACGGTACAGTGAACAAGTGGTACTCACTGACCGCAAGGGACGGCGATTATAATCGATTTACACCTGCAGGGTTACCCGAACAACCCGTCACGTACGCCCATACTCGATGTTGCCTACAGCAACCATCACGGATGTCGTACGCAACCACCTTTCACCCGTCAGCCTAATGTTGAACCGGTCCAATCGTCCCAAGCAAGAGATCTCTGCACGCGCATCTCAGTGCCGCCAGCCGATTTACACCTCAAGCTCTCAACCTACCCTCTGAACGACCAGCTATGCCTCAACACCCAGCTACCCGAGTTACATCGGTTTCCCGGTTCCCATATAGCCGGTAGGTCTTCAGTACTGTTCTAGCTTGTTCAACAGGCCCGCACACGGCTCGGTCCTCAATCGACACAAGCGGAGCTACAGCACACAGGCCCCAAAGTCCTGCTGCCCTTACTCTCCGCTCGGTCTCATTTTCTTGCCATGTGTATCATGTGCTATATCTACCCGAGCAATGTGCCTCTAGCCTATTCTCGCGAGTAGTTCCAACTACTCGACTTGTACCGAATCCTACTCTATCCTAGCAATGCAGTAGCTAACGGGGTTTGCAATCCTAAAGCCAACCCATGGTTTTCTTGGCTATGCAGTGGGGCTTCCAAACAAGACTCTAATGCACTGAATAAAGGAAACAAGTATGTGCTCAAAACAATAAAAATTTGTAAAAAGGGGTTAATGCAAACCGGAGCTTGCCTTGCTGCTCTTGGTCGTAGGCTAGCTGCTCCTCCGGAGTTACGAAGTCTAGCACTTTGGGTTCCTCCTCGACCTTAGCGACTACATGATAGAAACAATACATGTATTAATTTAATGCATTTGTATTAATTTTGAAGTTGTGGAGTCTATAACCTTTGCTAGCTAGACCTAATGACTGTGAAACTTTTATTGTGGCTTGGTTACAACCTAAACAGAGGCTTGGTCAAGTTTTAGTTGCAGCAAAGCTCATTTGAGCCCTCCACAATTAATTATGTACTTGAACTTAATTGGAACTCTTAGGGTGTTCTAGGGACTTTCATGAAACACACTATGACTTTCTGAAAATTAGATTTTCAGAGGGTTCTAATGGAGTTGATCTCACTTAATTTGGAAGTTCCTAACTAAAGATATGAGCTAAACAATTTCAGAGAAAATTCTGAAAATGTTTCTGAACATTTTCTATTTTCTCTGGAACAGTTTCACTAATCACACCATTAGGTGGATCAAATGAGCTCAAATGGATCTGAAATTTATTCGGTAGTTCAGGGATATTTTGGTGAACATCCCAGAAAAATTTCAGGATTTTCCTCCAAAGGATTCTCCATTTAAAATTCCTAACAGTTTAAACTTTGAGGAATTAATTCTGGAAAACTAAAGGTTTTCATGAAGTGAAACTTGATTTGCTGGCAAGTACTCGGAGAGCTGAATCCAGCAAAATTTGGTTCACTCAATTTGGAGCTTTCTAGCCAAAGTTATGAGGATTTGAAGTTTGAAGGAAATCTGAAAATCGGGGAAAAGTTTAAACTCGCGCGTGGGCCCAGGGTACACGCGTCGCACGCCGAGGCGACAGCACACTGCGGCCCAAAATGATTTTTGCGTGCAGCACACCCGATCCCGGCCGCAGCCGGATCCCGATTCAAAATATCTCCCACTGACAGCTGGGGTCCACCCCCTTCTTCAACCTCGCGACGCCCGCGCTCCGCCGCCGAGGGACCTCGCCGGAGAGCTCGCCGCCGGCTTCTGTACAGCTCCAAACTTCTCGATTCTGGCCGCCCCTGCCTACTTTTACTCGGGGAACAGGATTCTAGGGTCAGCTGCTCATGACAATGGCCGGAGCATGGTCGGCGACGAGCCGCCACCTCGGAACGACTTCGGCCATGTCGGCTGACTTCCCTAGCACCTCAACTACTTGGGAAACCGGTCAGGGAGCATCAGTGGACCTCAGAGAAGGTCGACATGAGCTCGAGACAGCTCGGGGAAGGCCCGAAATAGGTCCTCACCGTGCGCCCGATACCGTCCGTTCATTCCGCCATTGATAGACCTCGAATTACGCCGGGTACAGAGGTTCTCCGGCCCAGAGTTGTGAAGGCAACTTGTGCGTTACCGTGTCTAGCTCGTGTGAGAGCGGCTTGAGGTCTTCTAATCCTTTCTAGAGCACGAATTAAACAGAATCGTACCTGAAGGTCGTTCTATACACAGAAAGGGGAAAAGTGGAAATTCGGCGCCGGTGAGCAACCACTCGAGCTGTGGCTCCGGGATGAGCAGCACCGGTCACCGGCGCGTCCAAGGGTGCCTTGGCTCGGGCGTGCCAACACCCTGGTTGGGCTGTCCACGAGAGCCCGAGGTGTGGCGGTTCCAAGTCCCGAATTTGATCTTTCGGCACAGCCGATATCAGTCGGTTTCAACCGAATTCTAGCAACGGGGAGGACGGAGGAAGGTCTCTAGTACCTTACTGGGGCTCTGGAGTGGACGGAGGGAGCTGCAATCGGCGTTCTCCGATTGATTCCGAGCTGCAGAAATTTTCGGCCGGCGCTGAGTTCTTGCGGGGAAGAACGGCGGTGCCTCGGCCGAGGAGGGGGGCAGGCGCCTTAAGAAGGCTCTGCACCGCCTCACGCCCGCGTCTGGGCAAGCAGCTGCTGGCGCGGCGGCTGCCCTCGGTGGCGATCACCGCTGCGGCTCGGCGACCCGAGTGAAAAAGTCTCAGTCGGTTTGATCTGAGCAGTGGCTGACATGTGGGTCCCACCTCCAGTTTTAACCTCTGAAATTTACTCCTAATCACTGTTGTAAACAGTTAACCCCATACTACCTATGGCAATTCAAATTATTCACCCATGAGCCATTTGAATTGATCAAAGTTCAAATGAGGTTTGGTTTGAATGAATTTCAGCACAAGTTCAGTTTGAAATTCAAATAAAGTTTGAATTCCTCCCACTTAGCTCATGTCAAGATCAACTCCAAATGGAGTGAAAATTGGTGTGTGAGCTCACAAAAATGTGCTGAGTAAGAATATGCCTCCCACTTTTAAATTCATGGGATAAAAACAGTTTGAATTTGAATATGGTTTCAAACTGCCCTCTTCCTAACTATACCCAAAATGACCCCAAAAAGGTTTTGAATTTGGGTGAAACTTGGCATGGACATCCTTAGTAAAGTGTAGGAGTTTTCATATGTCCAGCCCATCTATATCACATGTGGGAAATACCACTCTTGCAATGTGTGAGTTCGTTCTCTAATGAGCATGTTGATAATTGTTACTTGCTCTTCATTTGTGTTCATCATCCTTCCTCAAATGAGGTGTGTGGTGTGGTGATGAACACTGCAAATGTGTGTCAAAAACTGAGGCCCTTACAAGCTCTAGTAATGACCAATTAGACTTTTATTTGTGTAGAGCTCAAATGAGCTTAGGTTCAAATGAAATTTGGTCAAGTCTCTGAGTAGGTCCTTAACAAGCCACCATAAAAATTTCAGGGCCAAAGGGGAGGTATAGTTAGAGTTATGGTCCTTACATACTAAATTTAACACATTTCATTTAAATTGACATATCGTACATTGCTCACGTGTAGTCGCTGAAGGCGAGGAGACCCTGGAAGTGTTGGACTTCCTACTTCTGGACGAGACCCTAACCCCTGACCAGCAGCAACAAGGCAAGCCCCGGTTTGCATTGAACAAGTTTTTAAAGTTTTGCTTTATATACACTTATTGTGAAGTATGTGTGTGCATTAGGTGTAGGATGGATGGAACTCCAAATGCATAACCAGATTATTACAGCAAGAGTGAGGGTAGTGTCTAAGTCCTTGAGTAGTTCATGCTGAGCTTAATGTTTATAGACTTTGGTACAAGTCGAGTAGTTGGAATCTACTCGCGAGTATAGGGTTTGTCATAAGGGACAGGTTCGAGACGTGAGATAACTTCAGCAAGAAAAATGAGACTAGGAAGGGGGCTAGGATGCAGAAAGAGGAAGTCTTGTGTGCGTAGCCCTGTTTGTGTCGATTGAGGACCGATCCGTGTGCGGCCCACACTGATCAAGTTTGAACGTACCAAAGGCATATCGGATATATGGGCCCCGATAAACTGATGTAACCTATACCTCCGGGCGTCGAGGCATAACGCACCGATTTATAGGTGTAGGTTGAGGGCAGCAAGGTGGAAATCCGCTAACGGGCTGTTTGGTGAAAGGTTGTCCCGTACGACATCGAGTGAGCGTGCTGTGCAGCTCCATGGGTGGGCATACGTAACGTGCTATTCGGGTATCCATGCAGGTGTATATCGAGTTGATTCACCGTTCCTTGTGGTGATGAGTAACACTTGGTCACTGAGTCGTGACGTAGGTTAACATATGGAATGATGTGATTCAATATTGCTGTTATGAATAACTTGTATTGCTAAATGTGTGCCACCAAATATTGCTCACTAAATTTTAGATTCCTGAACCGTTAATTTGTGGCTAAAAGATGAACTAAGGATGAACTTGTAGGCATGTCCGCTTGCTGCAATTTACCATCCTATCTGGGTATGACCTGCATGTAGAGTTTCCTGTGTAGGTGAGTCGGTTAATTCTAGCTGAGCCATCGTGCTCACGGTTGCTGCTATGAGTGTTTGCAGGTGAGGAGTATCCCATGGACTTGGGGTATGAGTCCACCGGCGAGGGCTACCCTGCGTCGGGGACCACGGCTGAGTGGGAGCCGTACACGCCACGCTGAAAATGAGTGCAGCTAGTGTGGGTTGTCCGTAGGGCTGGACAACCGACTTTTGCTAGTTAGGTGGGCGTGAGTTGTACAAATTATCTTCCGCTGTTATAACTCTGTAGTTAGCTGTAAACTGAAGATTTGTACCACCTTTGTACATATTCAGATTGTTTTCAATGTAATACAATGGTTTCCTTATGGTGTGTGCTGTCGGGTGTCGCAGCGTGCGGCACCACCCTCTGAGATCCTGAGCGTACGGATTTTGGTCCGTCACAGTGTATACTTCTTTTTTGTTGGTAGTCTAATGGTCGACCCCTTTTGTCATCTAACAGGGGTGCCGAAGTCATCTACGGGGCTCGGATGGCTCTGGGCGTGGCGCTTATCGCCCCTACCCTGGGGTTGGCCTTGTGGTTGTTTGGAAAGGGCTTTGCTGATGGCCCCTCTGATGCAGAGTCAAGAGAGCTCCTTAGTCAGGTCGTGTTGGTGGCCCAGGCCATAGGCCCTTCTTATCTGTTGTGCCTCGTTCGACTATGGCTTCGCTATGGAATGTCGTTGTCCCTTGGCCATAGGTCGCACGGCTCGGCTTGGGAAGGAGAGGGCCTTGGCGTTTTTTCCGTTGTGCCTCATCTGGACCATGGATTCGCTCAGGGTTGTTGTTGTCCCTTCGCTTAGGGTTCTAATTTCCCTTAGCCATGGGTCGCGCGGCTTGGCTTCGAGAGGGAAAGGGGCCCGACTCTTTGTCCGTTGTACCTCGTTTGGACCATGCCTTCGCTCAGGGTTCTAGTTGTCCCTTAGCCATAGGTCGCACGGTTTGGTTTTGAGAGGGAAAGGGGCCCAGGCTCTTTGTCCATTGTGCCTCGTTCGGATCATGGCTCCACTCAGGGTTGTCGTTGTCCCCTTAGTCATAGGTCGCGCGGCTCGGTTTCGAAAGGGAAAGGGTGCCCAGGCACTTTATCCATTATGCCTCGTTCGGACCATGGCTTTGCTCCGGGTTGTCGTTGTCCCTTGGCCATAGGTTGCGTGATTAGAAGAGGGAACCGTGGTTTTGATGTGAGCACCCTAGGCTTTATGCGGGGGTTGCGCGGTGCCGGAAGTCGGGTCCAGCTTCATGGTGAGGGGAAAAGGTGTCGGATCGCTAAGAGTTCAAAACGCAAAAGATGGATAAGCCTCGGCGTCCATATATAAACTCCGCCCAACTAAGGAGGTGTTTACAAGTACAGTTTCAGTGGCGCCTAGCCTATGTTTTTGTGATGAGCGGTGCCCTCCTTCTAGTTGCTGGGCGGTGCAGATGTTGTCCATGCCGCATTTTCCGAGCCCCAGGGTGGATGTCATCCATCCTCGTGTCCTTTGGGGGGCGGCTGAGGGCTGGTCTGGAGGGGCTCTTGCTGTTGCTTGGCAAGCTGAGCTGGGTGCCTCTGCTGCGGCTGCAGCTGCAGCCTATTCGTAACCATGTTGCTCGCACAGCAGGGCATGCAAGATCTTCGCCTCCACCGTGATGACACCCCTGGGGTCGGGCATCTTCAGCTTGAGGTACGTGTAGTTCGGGATGGCATGAAACTTCGCGTAAGCCGGCCTTCCTAGAATGGCATGATAAGTGCCGTCGAGGTCGGGGACCTCGAAGGTGAGTGTCTCGGTGCAGAAGTTGGACTCGTCCACAAAAGTGACGGGGAGGTTGATCTTCCCTAACAACACGGCTTGTTTGCCGGGGATGACCCCGTGGAAGGGGGCTCGGGTCAGACGGAGGCTCGTGCATGGGATCCCCATGATGTCGAGGGCCCCAACATAAAGTATGTTAAGTCCACTTCTGTAAAAGTCCCAAAAATGTAAAGGCAATAAATAGAAGGTTGGATACCATTATAATTGGAATGCATGAAAAAAGGACTTACAAAAACTTTATGCACGTGATGATGCACATGGGTGTCCAACCACATAAGCTCCCACATTCATTTGAAATGTGTTAAGACAAGGTTGAATTAAACACCATGTGAGAAGTTCTCATGTGTAAGAGGATGTTTAAATTCAGATGTTGAACTCAATTTGTTCACTTAAATTGAAAGGTGGTCATTTCAAAATGGGAATACCAACTGTGGTTCAAAAATTCCTATTTGCAGTGGCCAACGTAAAAGTCAGATTGCACATTTGATATCCTCAAGTCCAATTTAGTGGGAATGCAAAGTTTGAAGGAATTTAGAGATGCTTTGCTATTCATTTCTAAGAGGACCTTAAATTGCATGGGAATTCAAGAATTTGGATGAAGCGTGATCAATTGTCCAAATGGGTCCAAAAATTGAATTATACACATTTGAATTGATCACCTTCCAAAGGGGAGAGAATTGTGGGAGGATAAGGAGAGTAAAAATTGGTGGACCTCACTTGTGATTGGGACACTGAAACTTACACCCGAAGTCTTCAGTTCCTCTGTTTCAGTTTCTTGCGGGAACAACCCGAGCTCTTACAGCGCGCCACCGAGCTGCAAGCAGAGGCCACCTCCTCACTGCTTCTATCGCGCTGGCGACCAGCTCGTGGGATTGAGTATTTCCCGGCGTGATCTTTTGCTCACAAAACCACAAACCTGAGCGTTATTTCTCCCTCGCACAGGAAATGAGCCACGAGCACAAAATTTAAAATTTGAACACAACAGAGGGTTAGCTCCACGGTAATCAAATTCAGTTTGAGGAAATTGCTGCGAACTTTGAATTTGAATTTGGAGCCACTGTTGTTTGGGGGAGACTACCGGTGGGACCCGCATGTCATTGGAACAGAGACATCCACCGAAATTGTCTTCTGCGTGAGCGCGCCACCGAGGGTGCATGCCACACCAGGGCAGCCACCGAGCTGCCTGTGCCCTTGCCTCCCCGAAGGCGGTTCTATTGTTTTTCCTCAGCTGATCGCCAAATATCATCGGTGCACAAACAGAGCCCTCCTTCTTCGCTCGTCCGCTCAAACCGAAACAAAGCCGGTGACCGCCTCCTCTGTTGCCTCCGGCGCTCCGACCTCCCGCGAGTTTTGGCACCCAGCTGAGCCATTCAGGAGCTGCGCCGACCGCTACTCGACATCCTCAACGTGTCCCCAAGTCGTGCCGGCATTCTACGTCACGGTGCCACGCCGTTCTTCCTCCGCAAGTCTGAGCAAAGTCGTGCCTCACTGATCATCGGCGCCCGGACGTTCTGAGCCATATCATGGCCAACCTTCTACAGCAAAAAGAGGTGCCCCAGGCTGCTCGACACTCCGGTGAAAACCCCTCCTCTTTTCATGCACTACAGAGGAAGAATTTCTCTGTTTACTGCAAGTGTGTTCATAGAACCGAGCTGATCGAGTTTCCAAAATTCGTGATGCTTAGTCTATCCCAGCGCATGGCTATTGAACCAAACGTACTAGACCTTCCTACGAGCATCTGGAATCAACAAGCATCAAAAACCATCGAGTATAGGCTCTGTTCTTCAAGTTTTTTGGGTCGCCGCCGGTTTTTGGCCTAGGTCGCCGATGAACTCCTATTTGCAGCCCGTTTGGAGTCGATTAGGATTCATATGGGTGATCAGTATTCTACCACGGTACTGCAGAAAGAAAAACCAAGTTGTTTGAGCCATTTTTGTGCGAGCTTGAGGTCGCCGGAGTCATGGCCACCGCTGCTGCCATGGGGGGGGGGGGGGGGGGGGGGGGGGGGGGATGGGCAATTCCAATCACCACCGGCCTCATTTGACCCCACCAACATTGTTCCCCATCCCCCCCAAAACCCCCAGGCAGCCTGAATCGACGAAGTTGGAGGGGGGATCACAGGACCGGCGAGGGCGCCGCCATCAGAGCTGCTGCCCGAGCCTCTGTTCTGAGGTTGAGGAAGACCCTGCAAGTGGGGCCCGCTGTCAGCCAGTATTAGGTTCCAGAAAATATTCAAACTTTGAAAGCCCATAACTTTCTGTAAGAAACTCCAAAAATCCTCAAACAAATTTCGTTAGAATCCGCTCGATGAGCACTATCCAGAGGTGTATCATAATTTGTATGAAAATACCTAGATTTGCCTCATTAATTCATTTAATAAAAACTTAGAGAATTAATTCCAGGAGTTCTGTTTATTGGAAAATTTCGAAATTTGGTCAGAACCTTCCCCCAATTATACTTGAACTCAAGTAACAATTTCAGGGGCATTGGACCTCATTTGCTTGGCCAAATGATGTGTCAATCCTTCATGTCTCTGAAAACTAGGAAAAAGAATAGAAACATTTTCAGCTGTTCCCCAATTCTTGTAAATTCCATAGCTCCATGTAGGAAACTCTAAAAATGGTGAAACCAAATCCTTTAAACTCATAATACTCCCAAGATTCTGAAAAGCCAAAATTGGGGCATGCCAAGACCCTAGAATCTCCTTAGGAATTCAGAAAAGCCAAATAGCTTAGAGAATTCTTTAGAGCATATTATCCGTCCATTTTATCTGAAATTTTGCATGCCATACCACTGGAGTATCTATGGACTACTGTAAAAAATTCAGAGCAATTTGAAGTCATATTCTCCAGTTTTCTGCTGTCCCTTCCAACTTCCTACTTATGTCTATTATATAGATCCTTTGAACTTACTCAAAAACTTCCACTGCTCAAATCCATATTTTTCCTGTTTCAGCACACAGCAGAATTCAACTCTCAATTCTTAGATTGTATGAACCCTTCCTAAGTTGTACACTCTTTTGCTTATTAAGTCTTTCACTTGCATTATAAACTTGTGCATATTCATATCAGTAGGAAACACGACGAAGGAGTTCGACGAGGGCATCGACTCGGAGCAGCAAATTGAGGCATTACTCGTCGACAAGCTACTGACTTTTAATTAGTATCAAACCTGCAGCAACATAAGGCAAGCCCCGGTTTGTATTTAGTTACTTTTGCAAAGTTTTACTTTGTATCACTTATGTCTAGGATGAATTGCTTGCATTAGAGATAAGATGATTGAAACCCCACTTGCATGACCTCTAAATCCTATGGAGGGTTGGTAGTCTAGAGCTCGATAAGTAGAAAAGTATATGCTAATGTTCTTAGGATCTCGGTACAAGTCGAGTAGTTGGAATCTACTCGCGAGATAGGATTTTGTCACACGGGCTATAATGGAGTAAAGAATGGCTTAAGAATAAGAAATCGAGACCCAGCAGGGGAGATAGGATGCAGTGAGCGGAGGTCTCACGTGCGTAGCCCTATTAGTGTTGGTTGAGGACCGAGGCATGTGCGGCCATGCTGCACAAGTTTGAACAGTACCGGATACATACTGGCTATATGGGAACCAGGAAACCGATGTAATTAGTTAACCTGAGTGCCGAGGCTTGCCCAACCTTTTTATAGGAGTGGGTTGAGGGTAGCAAGGTGTAAATCTGCCGGCGGGCACAGACACGCTCCGCGCGGGGACCTTGTGCCCGTTACGGATGGACTGGTTCGGCATTTGGGTTTCCTTTGAAAGGTTGTTGCATACAGCAGAGTAGGAAGGTGTGAAGCACCACACTTCTGAAATGGGTGTATGTGACGTGTTATCCGGGTGTCTATTGATTGCAATCACCGTCCCTCACGGTTATTTGAGTACCACTTGTTCATTGCATTGTGACGTAGTAAGAATTGAAAGAGGCCAGAAGAATATGATGCATTGATCTATTATTGTATTGCAACCACGTATGCTGTAGATGTAGAGCTCACTAAGTTTATATTCCACATTGGGTACAACCACATCTGGAGGAAGCATTTCTTGTTTAATTGTGGAATTCCAATGTGAGGGCTGCTCAAAGCTTATTAATTTGCTGCTATAAAACTGAAAGTAAGAATCAACATGTAGGCAAGTCTTTATCGCAATATCTTGTTTCCTATATTAAGAATTCCTGCATGTAGAGTCTCATGTTTAGGAGTGATAGATAAGCCTTGCTGAGCCATCGTGCTCACGGTTGCTATATTAAGAAGTTGCAGGTGAGATATATGAGGACGGCTCCGAGGATGAGGCGATGCCCCCATCGGGGTACACGGCCGAGTTGGAGCCCTGCACGCCGCCGTGATCTTCAGATGGTTGCTGCTAGTGTGTAGCGTCCCCGGGCTGGATGGCTGCACTTTCGCATAGCTAGGCTGAGAGTTTAGCTATGAATAAGACTTCTGCTATACATAACTTTATAAAATACTTCCGCTGTTTATGTAAATAAAAGTTGTATGTTGTTCATAATCTTTTCTTGTGTGCTGTTGCGTGCCGCATCGCACGGCACCACCCTCTGCGATCCTGCAGTGGGAGGACCACGGGGTGGCCCCACAACTTCCTCCGTCCATCAGTACCCTGGTCAAGCGCTTTGTTTCTACGACCGGGTCCACAACTAGGGAGAAGCGCCCGGGTTGTAGAATGAGGTCGGGGTGGTCCGATCGGTCAAAAGTGACCGCCGATTCGTACCACCGTAAGAAGGTTTAGATGGCGGGAGAGGCGATTCGACCTCACGGGTTGTCAGCTTCTGCCTGTGGAGACTCTTGTAGGCTTGACTCCCCCCGAAGATCTTGAGGCAGTCCTCCAGCGTGGGGAAGCTTGGTTCGTAGGGCTCGTGGCTTGCCTCGGTGGGTCCCTTGCTCTTGTCTTCTGCCGCATCCGTCTCTATGCTGATGAAGCGCTTTAGCAGGGCACAATGCTTGAGGAGGTGCCTTACCGGGTAGGCGTGGTTGGTGCATGGCTTGTCGAGGAGCCTCTCGAAGTAGTCGGTTGGCCTCGTGGTCGGTCTCTTGCGTTAGCGGTGTTCTACGGCCGCAACAAGGTTCGAACCACTATTGGCTGGAAACGGATGCCTGCCATCGTTTGTTCACCTCCTCTTGTCGCCCTTATGGGGCGGATCCTTGCTCCCCATGTGGGGGTTCTTCGGCTTTCACTTGTCAAAGATGGCCCCAGCTGCCTCCTCGCCGGAGGCATGATTTGGGGCAATGCCGAGGAGGTCTCTTGTGCTTCTTGGCTTAACACAACCAGGCTTATGTACGAGGGACTGGCAGGTCGTCTCTGACAGGAAGTCCATGATGACGTCTACGTCGACGATGTCAGGAAGCTCGTTGCACTTCTTTGAGAAGTGCTGGATGTACTGTCGCAGGGTCTTGTTTGGCCTCTGCCGGAAACCCTTGAGGTCCCAGGAGTTACGAGGACGCGCGTAGGTCCCCTGGAAGTTGCCAACAAATATTTTCCTGAGCTCGGTCCAGTTTTCCTAACCTCAATGAGCCTTCCTGATTTTGCTGCCTGGCTTCGAGAGTGCGACGGAGATCGGAACCTCACATACACTCACGCACCAAGTTGCGCGAGGGTGTTGACAACCTGGCCCTTTTGGGTCGGATTTCTTGGCTCGGCGTGTGAGTTCCGGTGCGGTTCGTCCTGCGCCGGTCGATCCTTCAGCTCTGGCTGGGGGCTGACGAGCCCTGGGCTCGGGCGAGGGAGCTCTCAGCCTGTTGGGCGATGACTGAAGCCAAGAGCGCCTGAAGGTCTAAATGAGCCCTCCGATGTTCGAGGTCGATGGGCTTTGGCATGCCTTGTAGTATGGCAGCGGCAGCTGACACATTTTGGCTGGCCCTTTCGATGTGCGGGTCCTGGCGATTGCTGATGATGTTAGCCTGGACCTGTTGAGCGTGGAGGCGCGCCGCGTTCAAACTTGAGCTGAGATTGGGTCGCGCTTGGTGGGCCCTTGAGGCGGTGCGTTGCGCCGCAAGCTGGCCGACCAACTCGCGGTGTCGTGCCTCCGTCGACTCAGGGTCGCCCCGGGGGCTCACAGTGGTCGGTGTTGCCAGCTGCGAGGCGTTGGCCGTTTTGGCGATGTGGCACTCGCGGGAGAGCTGCTCGCCACCTTACGGGTCATCACCAGACCTGGGGTCAAACTCCAAGATGTGGTGAAGGGATGTCGGGGCATGTCCGAACATCCCCACGAACACTGACGCCGAAGCATCGTACGCGGCACCCGAGTTGGTGGAGAGTCTGTAACACCCTCAATTTCATATTCATGCATTGCATATAGAAAAACATTATAAAAGAAATAGAAATGGGAAGAATCATAAAAATGGGAGAAAGATAGCTGAAAAGAGCCAATTTCAGTTCGCCGAGGAGCACTGCCGACACTTCCCGCGGCCTGCTGGCCACGTGGCGCCTTCGGAGCTCATCCCTGTGGAGGGGGTGAGGTCTGGCATTGCTGGCCACGTGGCAGGCTCGGAGCTCGCCTCAGGAGAAGGCGCGAGGTCCAACCTCGCTGGACACGTGTTGCCTTCGGAGCTAGTCTCTGCGGAGAAGCGAGGCTCAGCCCCGCGGGACACGTGTTGACTACGGAGCTAGTCTCTGTGGAGAAGCGAGGCTCAGCCCCGGGACACGTGTTGACTTCAGAACTCACCCCTGCAGAAGGCTGCCCCACGGGACACGTGGCAGTCTCGGAGCTCACCTCCGAGAGGTCCGATCCCGCGGGACACGTGTCACTCTAGGAGCTTGCCTCCGGGAGGACCGACACTGCTGGACACGTGTCACCCTCGAAGCTCGCCTCCAGGAGGTCCGACACTGCTGGACACGTATCGTCCTCGGAGCTCACCTCCGAGGAGAAGGGAGGTCCGACGCTGTTGGACACGTGTCGCACTCGAAGCTCGCCTCCGAGAGGTCCGCCCCGATGGACATGTGTCATCCTCGGAGCTCACCTCCGAGGAGAAGGGAGGTCCGGCGCTGCTGGACACGTGGCATTCTCGGAGCCCACCACCGAGGAGAGGGGAGGCCCGGCACTGACATGTGGCACACGCGGAGCTCGCCTCTAAGGAGAGGGGAGGTCCCGCCCGCCAGACACGTGGCGCTCGTGGAGCTTGCCTCTGAGAGAGAGGGAGGTCCCGTCCGCCAGACACGCGGCCCAACCGGAGCTCGCCTCTGCGGAAAAAGGAGGCCCGGCCCCCGCTGGACACGTGGCACCTCCGGAGCTCACCACTGCGGAGGTGACGAGATCCTTAAGTGGTTTTTCTTCTGTGCGCGCGAGAATACCCGGTACGGAAGAGACCGACACGATTTCCACGTTGACACCGCATCCAAATCAATTGGAGATAAGTTGTTAAGATCCGAAACAAATTGAATAGGACTCTTATTTTAAATCTGATCAAAGTAGGGCTCTTCTTTTCCCCTTATAAATAGAACCCAAAACCCCTGGCCGCAACCACGTACCTATTTTCCACCTCACGAGTCGACGACTTGGAGGCCCTAGCTTCCAACTCGCCGAGTTCCACCCCTTGCCAGAGTTCAGTCGCCGGTGAGCACCGCCAACGAGCCCCATTACGCTCGCCGGAAGAGAGAGCCGATGAACTGTCCTGCTGCCATTGCTAGGAGGAAGGCCGAGGTAGGTCTTCGTTACCACCTTACGACATCATCGCGGTTTTCTTTGCATCTGTTTTTCTTCGAACAGAAGCTGTTTCGTGTGAACAGGTCACGTGTTGATCGGTTTTTGACGGTGGTATTGATCTAGATCTTGAGTCAAGATCATCACCACGTCCACACTTCATCCTTACATCATTGTTCATCATAAAACCCCATGCAAGCCATTAAAACAGGCAAGAACATGTACAAACTGATCTAAATAAGACCGCATCATAGGATTTGCACCATTGCATCTTGAGTAAAGTTTGTGCATGATGTTTGATTGCTATAATTTTGTATGTATGTGGTCTTGAGTAGAAGGGCAAGCTCAGGAAGCCATCTACGAAGGACTACAGCACGGAGACTTCGAGACACAAGAGCAACAAAAGCCACAGGAACAAGGCAAGTGCCCCTTGACCATATTGATCCCATGTTTTGAAACTGTTTTGTTTGCGAAAACATGTATGCTTGAGTCAACTTGATGGGAAAACCTTTTATAGGAGTTTATTAGTTTTGTTAACCACCCTTGTTTCCGGTAAAGTTGATGAGTCGGGTATGGTCGCTTTTGCTTTTTGCTTCGCTAATCTACGGGATATGGGAAGCGAGATAGAACGTGTCTAGCTATTGCACTCATATGAACGATGATAATAAGAACTTGATGTTGATAATGAGCATAGAATCGGGAGAGATATAGGCAAGCTTGGTTTGAGGATGTGGTAGAATGATATGGTGGTTTACTTGCCGTAGATCTAAGGACCGGTTCATACCAGCACATGCCAGGAAAACAGTGCCACCACAAGGCCAAATATGGGTGCGGCTTAGCTGACTAATTAGGTAAGTTGCTAGATTGTTATGGACCATGGAAGGCGCGGGGAATGGGAGTCAAGAGAGGACTGCCCTGGGAACTGCATGGCATAAGAGGGGGCCCGTAGGTGGGAGAATGGTGATTCGAGCCTGCTGGTGAAACCTTAGTGAGTCCATACATCTAGTAGCCTCTTTGTAAAGGCTATTTTGTGATCTCTTGGCCATACACCGATGGTTGTGTACTGGTATAATGGAGGTTCTGCAGTAGCCGACGGGTGACGAAATCACAAACTTGTGGGTAAAGTGGTGCAACCTCTTAAGAGTGTAAAACTATCATGATAGCCGTGCTTACGGTCGCAAGCGCCTGGCCAACTCACATGATTAGATGGGATGGTTATTGGGATGGTTATTTGGGATGGTCATTGGTTTGGTTATGGTATGGTCATTGGAAATTGGTTTCGGGACTGTGGAGTCATGATAATGAGTTTTGGTTATGAGATGGATATGAATATGAGATGGTTATTATGAGCATGAGATGATGTTGAGAAAGATTAATGGCTGGATGAGACGTGATAAGTGGTAAAATATGATGGAGGTATGTTACTGTTTTAATTGGATATATGTTGGGATCAAATTCACTTAAAGATAGTTGTTGTTTTTATCGTGTTTGTGAAATAAATTTTGCTTTCTGCAATGAGCCTTTTTATTCCTACCTTGCTGTAAGCTACATGTCATACTTTTCCCGCGCTTGCTGTGTACGACATGTACTCACCCTTGCATTATGATACAAACATCAGCAACAGGAGAAGAGTACTTCGAAGATCATGTGGAGTACTAGGCATGCGAACTACCGTCAGCTTGGCTGTGGAATTGGAGATGGAGCCGCTGCCGTGTTTAGTTGCTTCCGTTATCGTTTAGAGACTTCCGCTGCTAGAATAAGATAGAGACTTCCGCTGCAAGAATGAGTTAGAGATTGATGTAGTAAAGTACTTAAACCCTATTATTCGTGGTTATATTCTGAATTGAGTTTGTGGATTACATGTGTATGTGTGATGAACATCCTGGGCACACATATACATTAGGTTGTTTCCGTGTTTTATGGGACCGGGCGTCACAGAGTCGGAGGGTGCCGAAGCTGTTGGTGAAGAAATCGAGGCTCACAAAACAGAGGGCTTGGTAGGTGAGGGCGAAGTCGAGTGCTCCCTAGCCGCCTGTGGTGGCGGTGAACTCGAAGTCGCCGAAGGACATCATTGCACCGGGTGCGAGAGTTGGTCGTGGGGAAGCCATCGAGGTGGTGGAAACGGAACGCGCGGTAGTCCCCCTAACTGGCACGCCAACTGTCGGTGTTTCAGATTTCCGGCTAGTAATCGAATGTACCGCGCGTTCTACCTTGAGGTGGCCTAGCTAATAACACAAGAGGGATTATCCAGGTTCGGGCAAGAATGCCCTACGTCCAGTCGGGTTATCTCGCTTATTCTTAGCCAAGAATGGGGGTTGTTCTTACAAGTGCAAGAGCCTGCCTTCTCGAACCGGCACGCCTCTCTTATTCATACGCTGTTTCCCTCTCTCTCTCTCTCTCTCTCTCTCTGTATCGTGGTGGGGATGCAAGTTGTGGGTGAAGGAATGACTTGTCCTGTCTCGTACGTTCGACAGGGTACTTGATGGAGTCGGCGTATCCGTAGCCTGCTGCTGCACCTACTCTTGTCTCGTCGTGAGGGGGTAGTCCATACCGAGGCACACGCGCGCCTCGTTCCACTCTCCTGTGGTCCCGTCGGAGGTGACATGCATTCAATACCAGAGCTAGGGGGTACTCGATTACCCTTCCACTCATCCGAGGCTGCACCTCTCCACATTGAACGCCACCTGATTCGCTCCTACACGAGGTCAGGCTCGGGTCCTCCCTTCCAGGCTTGGACTCCCTTCGGGACCGCCTTGAAGGAGGGTCTTGCATCCTGCCCAGGGGTCGGCCCTGGGCTCCTCGTGCCGCCCTCTCCCGAGCTCGAGCTTGGGCATGCACCGCCGTTCTTCATGGGATGCTGTGAGGGCCCCACGGCCTCGTCGAGCCAGGATCATGCTGAGGGGTGCTGCGTTGCACAGCACCGGATAACACACATCAAAGATACAAAGCGGAAGCAAAGTTTTATTACATAAACGAGTTTATGAACATTTTTACAACAAAATATGTTCAGTCTACACTCGTGGGCATAGACTACACATCGAGTTCACGTTCAGCCCGTGAACATGTCCCCGCTAGCACACACGCACACTAACTCAGCAGTGTGCACAACTCCCATTCGACGGGATTTCCCTCTTGGGGTTTCATCTCCTCCTCAGGAGTCCCTTCCTCATAAACCCCTGCAAAAGCTTCAAACACAAGCAGTGAGCACGATGGCTCAGCAAATCTGACCTGTCTCTCCTATACATGAAACTTCTACATGAGGGGTTTCAGGGTACATGAGATAAATAAGTTGCAAAGGACTCGCCTAAATATTTGAAACTTACTTTCAAGTTTTAGCATCAAGTTGTGGAGAACCTCACGCTAAGGCACATGAGAGAGCCACAATCAAACAAGAAACGCATTTCTCTCATGTACTTTGCCTAAGGTCGAAAAGAACTTTAATTAGCTCTAAACTACAGCAAGTCATTAACAATCAATGTATAGCTTTCAATCAGCAACTTTTACATGATTCTAACCTGTTCTTTCTACATCACAGTATAGTGAACAAGTGGTACTCACTGACTGCGAGGGACGGTGATTATAATCGATTTACACCTGCAGGGTTACCCAAATAACCCGTCACATATGCCCGTACTCGATGTTGCCTACAGCAACCATCACAGACGTCATACGCAACCACCTTTCACCTGTCAGCCAAATGTTGAGCCGGTCCAATCGTCCCGAGCAAGAGGTCTCTGCGCGCTCATCCGCAGTGCCGCCAGCCGATTTACACCTCAAGCTCTCAACCTACCCTCTGAACGACCAGCTATGCCTCAACACCCAGCTGCCCGAGTTACATCGGTTTCCCGGTTCCCATATATCCGGTAGGTCTTCGGTACTGTTCTAGCTTGTTCAACAGGCCCGCACACGGCTTGGTCCTCAATCAGCACAAGTGGAGCTATGGCACCCAGGCCCCAACGTCCTGCTGCCCTTACTCTCCACTCGGTCTCATTTTTCTTTCCATGTGTTCCATTTGCTATCTTTACCCGAGTAGTGTGCCTGTAGCCTATTCTTGCGAGCAGTTACAACTACTCGACTTGCACTGAATCCTACACTATCTTAGCATTGCAGTAGCTAACCGAGGTTTACAAACCTAAGCCCAACCCAGGGTTTTCTTGGCTATGCATTTGGGTTTTCAATCAAGAGTCTAATGCAAAATTGAAGTGAGTGCTCAAAGTAAGTTCTCAAAACAGTAAACTTTATAAAAAGGCTAATGCAAACCGGAGCTTGCCTTGCTGCTCTTGGTCATAGACTAGCTGTTCCTCTGGAGTGATGAAGTCTAAGACTTCGGGCTCCTCCTCAACCTTAGCGACTACAAGAGATAAATACATATATGTATCAATTTCAATGCATTTGAATTGAAGTTGAATTTGTGAGGACTATAAGTCTTACTAGACAGGCCCAATGACTCTGAAATTTTTACTGTGGTTTGGATACAACCTAAACAGATACTTGGCCAAGTTTTATTTGCAGTAAAGCTCATTTGTGCTCTCCACAAATAATTGGGTACTTGGCCTTAATTGGAGCTCTTAGGGTGTTCTATGTGTTTTCATGGAGCAAGCCATGACTTTATGAAAACTTGATTTTCATAGAGTTCTAATGGAGTTGGTTTCACTTAATTTGAAGGTTCCTAGCTAAAGATATGAGCTAAACAATTTCAGGGAAATTCTGAAAAATGTTTCTGGACATTTTCCATTTCTCTGGAATAGTTTTATTAATCACACCATTAGGCGGATCAAATGAGATCAAATGGATCTGAAATTTTTATGGTATCTCAGGGATATACTGGTGAACATCCTAGCCAAAATTCAGAATTTTCCCCCAAAGGGTTCTCCAGTTAAAATTCTAAACAGTTTAAAATTTTAGGAATTAATTCTGGAGAAATAAGGATTTTCATAATGTGAAACTTGATTTGTTGGAAAGTACTCATAGATATGAATCCAAAAAAATTTGGTTCACTCAATTTGGAGTTTCCTAGCCAAAGTTATGTGGGTTTGAAATTGAACTAAATCTGAAAATCGGGAAATGTTTAAAACACTGCACGTGGGTCCCATCACAGTGCCTTTTCCAACCTCCCGCCAGCGCCCGAGCATGCCACGCACAGCGACGGTGGCACCGCTCGTTCTCAGCCATTGCTGCCTTATTCTCAACATGGTTTCTTTCTACGTGACCCTTGGAGCACGGCGCACACGCCGGGCAACTTCTCGCGCCTCGACATCGCCGGGAACATAGTTGGCGACGGTGGTGGCGGGATTTGAGCTCGGGTCCGACGGTGCTAGCTCATCTCGGCGGTGAACACGATCAGCCAACGGGTCGCAGAGCACCACTGGGGCACGGGGAAGCTAACCACTGGGGCACGGAGAAGCTTCAGGGTTGACTGAGCAATGGAAGATCGGCTCGGACAAGCTCGAAAGGAGCTGATCACGAGCAGCTGAGGGCTGGAGCACGTCGAGCAAAGGTCGGCGGTGCCGTCTGTGGCCTCAGCTCGTGGTGGGAAGGACGGGTTTGGCTGGTCGATGGCGAGGTGGTTGTTTTGGAGGTGCGACGGTTCTCTTCGGGTTTTCAGTGCGAGGAGACGTCGGCACAGCAGTGAGGCGGCTCTGTGGTGTCCGGGACGGGATGATAACGAGCTGGGACGTCGGTTTGCAGCTGGGATCAGCGATCAAGAGGTGGCAGCGGCATGCAGCACCGTGGCGCTGGCGTGAGCGCGCACAAGACCCGAGTCCCGATTGCTTCAGTCGGTTAACAGGCTTGTGGGGCTGACAAGTGGGACCCACTTCCATTTTAACCTCTGAAATTAACTTCCTCCCACTGCTCCAAACAGTAGTCCAACTAATACCCTTTAGAATTTGAATTATCTACCAATTGCCCATTTGAACTTGATAGAATTCAAATTGTGAAGTGTTTGAATACATTTTCAGCACATATGCAGTTTGAAATTCAAATTGAATTTGAATTTGCTAAATTAGCTCATGTCAAGATCAACTCCAAATGGAGTGAAAATTAGTGTGTGAGCTCACAAAAATGTGCTGAGTGTGAATATGTATCCCACTTTTGAAATCATGGGATAAAAGGAGTTTGAATTTGAATTTGAGTTCAAATTAGCCTCTTTCTTATTATACCCAAAATATCTCAAAAAGGTTGTAAATTTGGGTGAAACTTGGCATGAGCATTCCTAGCAAGGTGTAGGAGTTTTCCATATGCTCAGCCTTTATATGATGCATGTGTTAACTACCACTTTTGCATTTTGTGAGTTTATCCTCTAATGACCATATTTATGGTGGTTACTTGCTCTTCAAGGGTGTTCATAAGCTTTCCTCAAATGAGGTGTGTGTGGTGTGATGACCACTTTGGATGTGTGCAAAAACTTAGGCCCTTACATTCATCCCCCCTTAAAAGAATCTTGTCCCAAGATTATATGGTGAAAATGAGAGAGAGGATGGTGGAAAAATTACCGTATGTGCGATGTGAAAAAGTCGGGATAGTTAGCGCGAAGAAATCCTTCGCTCTCCCATGTCGCTTCGTCTACGGAGTGATTATTCCATAGAATTTTGTAGAACCACAACGTACGGTTGCATGGGTCCGGGCCTTTTCATCAATTATCTGAACCGGTTCCTCCCGATTTGTGAGATCCGGTTTCAGTTCTTCAATATCCCCCAGCTGAATGGTAGTTGATAGCTCAAGACACTTCCTCAGCTGAGAAATGTGAAATACGTCGTGCACACCGGAAAGTGTCGCCGGTAAATCTAGCCGGTATGCAACTGATCCACACCTTTCCATAATCTGGAATGGACCCATGAATCGAGGTGCCAACTTTCCTCTCACCCCGAATCTGTTTACGCCCTTCAATGGAGACACACGTAGATATACGTGATCCTCGACTTCGAATTGTAATGGGCGTCTTCTCCGGTCTGCATACTGTTTTCGTAGGGATTGGGCGGCTTTTAGGTTCGCTTGAATCAGCCGAACCTTTTCCTCCGCGTTGTTGACAAGATCAATCCCGAAGGTAACCCTTTCACTAGACTCACACCAATTTAGTGGTGTGCGGCATTTCCCGTATAGCGCCTCGTAAGGCACCATCTTGATGCTGGCTTGGTACCCATTGTTGTACGAGAACTCGGCTAATGGTATGTGATCATCCCAATTCTTACCGTGGTTGATAGCACAAGCTTGTAGCATATCCTCTAAAATCTGATTTCCCGCTCGGTTTGCCCATCCGTCTGCGGGTGGTACGCTGAACTACGGATCAGTTTCGTCCCCAAAGAAGCATGTAGCTGCTCCAA
Organism: Neostapfia colusana; assembly: GCA_030760725.1. NCBI lineage: Eukaryota > Viridiplantae > Streptophyta > Magnoliopsida > Poales > Poaceae > Neostapfia > Neostapfia colusana. The sequence goes on along the minus strand of JASWHV010000005.1, from coordinate 27,179,448 downwards.
AAAACGGGACACAAATAAAGTGCCCCGATCTGATATGATGGTGCGGGGTACACCGTACAAGCATAAGATTTGTGAGATGTACAATTCAGCATACTTCTTGGCATTGTAGTTGGTGTTGAACGGTATAAAATGGGCAACTTTGGTGAGCCGGTCGACGATCATCCACACGGAATCATGCTTCTGAAATGTGGTGGGTAAACCGACGATGAAGTCCATGCTCACATCCTCCCACTTCCAGGCAGGAACGCCCAGTGGTTGTTGCAGTCCCGGTTTTCTCATGTGGTCTGCCTTTACCCTTCGGCATGTATCACACTCGGACACGTACTTTGCGATCTCCCGCTTCATTCGTGTCCACTAAAACTTGTCTCTGAGTTCTTGATACATTTTGTTGCTGCCGGGGTAAATAGAAAACTTTGACAAGTGAGCCTCATCAACGATTTTCTTCCGTAACTCTGGGTTACGGGGTACGACAATCCGGTCCTTGAACCATAGGACGCCGTCTCTGTCTTTCTGGAAACATTTCAGCTCCCCACTGTCTACACGTCTCCGCAAATGCGACATGCCCTTGTCATGTTTATGAGCTGCCATCATCTCTTCACGGATGGTGGGGATCAAAGCTAAGTTGTAGAGAGCTCCATGTGGAAGCACATGCAATGGTGGGTCGCCCTCTTCCAACTGTGTGATGGTCATATTGTTGACGTGTGACTTGCGACTCAGCGCATCCGCCACTACGTTTGCCTTGCCGGGGTGATAATGGCTCTCTATTTCGTAATCCTTTATCAACTCCAACCATCTTCGCTGCCTCATGTTCAGCTCCTTCTGAGTGAATATGTACTTGAGGCTTTTGTGGTCGGTATATAAATGCACGAGGTTACCGAGTAGGTAGTGCCTCCACATTTTAAGTGCGAGTACCACGGCAGTGAGCTCTAAGTCATGAGTTGGATAATTCTGCTCATGGTTTCTGAGCTGCCGTGATCCATACGCGACCACCCTTCGGTCTTGCATCAGCACAAATCCGAGCCCAATGCCGGATGCATCGCAGTGTACATCGAACAGTTTTGTTGTGTCTGGTTGCGCCAAAACCGGTGCTGATGTTAGGTGCTTCACTAATGCCTTGAACGCTGCTTCACATGCTGGACCCCAAACATATTTGGTAGCCTTCTTCAGCAGCTCTGTCATAGGCTTGGCAATCTTTGAGAAGTTCGGAATGAACCTCCGATAATATCCCGCGAGTCCGAGGAAACTCCGTACCTCGTAACAGTTCTCGGGGACTTCCAATTCAGCACTTGTGTGATTTTACTCGGGTCTACATCGATGCCCTCCGCTGAGATAATATGCCCCAGAAAAGGCACTTGCGATATCCAGAATTCGCACTTTCTGAATTTTGCGTATAGTTGGTGATCCCGCAGCCGTTGCAAGACTATACGCAGATGCTTCGTATGTTCTTCCTACGAATTGGAATATACCAATATGTCATTGATGAAGACCACGACAAACATGTACAGCTCCGGCATGAATACCGAGTTCATCAAATACATGAAGTGAGCTGGAGTGTTGGTGAGGCCGAAGGACATGACCAGGTACTCATAAAGTCCGTACCTCGTCGAGAAAGCTGTCTTCGGAATATCCTCAGCCCGTATCTTAATCTGATGGTACCCGGATCTTAAGTCCATCTTGGAAAAGATCTTTGCTTCGACCAACTGATCAAACAACATGACGATCCATGGCAACGGGTACTTGTTCTTGATGGTTACGGCGTTTAGTGGACGATAGTCCACGCAAAGCCGCAACGTCTCGTCTTTCTTGTTCACGAATAATGCCGAACAGTCCCGTGGCGAGGAGCTCGGTCTAATAAAACCTTTCTCCAGCAGGTCCGTTAACTGCGTCTTCAACTCAGCCAATTCCTTGGGCGCCATCTTGTACGGCCTTCGGGGTATTGGCATAGTTCCCCGTGCAAGTTCAATCTTTAACTCCACCTCTCGGTCGGGCAGTGTCCCTGGTAAATCATCCGGGAACACGTCAGGAAACTCACGGACTACTGGAATGTCTTCCAATCTGATGGTTGTGGATTAATATACACTTGGAAGTTTTATTTCTGGACTGTCCAGAAATAAAGAGTGAGACTCGTGCACTTCTGAGTGCAAATACATGACTCGGAGGACGGTGTCTAAAACAGCGCCGTGGTGGGTTAACCACGACATCCCTATGATGACATCGACCTTCTGTCCCTCTAAAACTATGAGAGACGTAGGGTATACTCTACCCTCTAAGGATAATGGCGCTTTTGGAACCATCATGCTTGCGCAAATTTTCCCACCCGGTGAACAAATCAAGTATGACTTTCGGTGGGTAGTATTTGCAAGCTGTATTTAGCAATAAAAGCTTGGCTAATGAAGCTATGTGTGGCGGCTGAATCAAATAACACTATAGCAGGATGCTGGTGGAGTTGGAACATACCCGCAAGGATTGGCTCTCCCTCCAGCATGTCCTCTATGGCGAGTTGGTAGATGGTGCCGGGCTTAGGATTATCCCGCCGCGCATTAGTGGGATTCCAGAGCTGATTCCTCCCCGGAAACTGTGGTGCTACTCCGCCTCCTTGCCTCTCAGGACAGTTGTTGACGAAGTGTCCTGGGAGACCACATTTATAGCATGTGGCTGCTGACTGGCCGGTGCTCGGGGGACGAACGCCCGGCATGCGCTGCTGAAGTGCAAACGCACGTGGCATCGCCCGCTGCTGCTGTTGCTGTTTGTGGAGGTGGTGCTGGTAATGCCGGCCTGAACGCCGGTGAAGAATATGGCCGACTGCGAAATGGCATCGGCCTCAGTGGTGGCTGCGAGCGTTGACCCGATGGTGAGCGATACACCATCCGGTATTTTTGAGAAGGACCACCACCTTCTCCGCTGCTTTGTGGCGCGCTTCGCTTCTTCTCCGCCGCTGCTAACTCCTTGCCGGAATCCTCCTGAACAATCGCAGCATCAATAATATCATTGAGGCTGCCGCGATTGAACATCGTCAGCTTGTCCTTCAGGAGCGGGTTAAGCCCCTAGTAAAAATGATCCCGCCGCTTCTCGTCGGTGTCAGCGTGATAATAAGCGTAGAGAGCAAGATCATTGAACGCCCTGTAGTATTCCAGCGCGTTCCTGCTTCCTTGCTGCAGGCGAAGGAACTCCTGTGTCTTCCTTTTCATCAGACCCGGCGGTATGTGATAGGCCCTGAAGGCCGTCCGGAACTCCGCCCAGGTCATAACTCGCTCGGTAGGTTGCGAGGCACAGTAGTTCACCCACCAAGCACTCGCGGATCCTTGAAGTTGTTGGACCGTGAACTGAGCTTTGCGCTGCTCACTCACTTGGAGCAGCCCGAACTTCATCTCCATCGTGCGGAGCCAGTTGTCCGCATCGAGGGGTTCATCCGCCCTTGCGAATAACGGGGGATGAGTAGCCAGAAAGTCAGAGTAGGAGCTTTGTTGGCGCTCCTCGCGATCTTGACGCCTCTCTGGTCGAGACGTGTTCACAATAAGATTCTGCAGCAACTCCATGTGCTGCTGATGAGAACCTGCCATCGCCGCAATGATGTCGGCCAATGTAACTGTTGGTGGTGGCGGTGGCGGTTGTTGCTGTTGCTGTTGCTGTCGCTGTCCCGAGGAATCCTCGGGAGGCTGTTGGGACGCCTCTCCCCCTTGACTAGAACCCCCAACGTTTGGATTGGCACGAGTGCGAGTCATTCTGAAATTTAAAACAGAAGCTATCAGCACATGTCATACTTAAAATTCCATATGAAACAGTAAGTATTGAAGTGACACATGAATAACTTGCACAACATTCACATATATTGATAAAGTATAAACTTTATACAATATATATTATTCTTGGTCTCTGAGAAGTTGTGCTCATGTCGTCACTACCTATACATATACTACTGTCTACACGACATGTCACCGATTACAAAAGTTTTTCCTATACCACCCTCGCTGCCCTACATGGCAACGGTAACTCACTACTCGAGTAGAACTTGACCTCCTGTGGGTTGTCCTCCTCCGCTACCTATGCTGGTGGCTCTGGGTCCATGACCTGCTCTTCCGGTTCAGGTTCCCCCATCGCCGGAATACCCAAAACCACAGTATGACACCTACCATCGGTAGGCCCATTACCGGAGGTACGAGGTCCGGCAACGCATGCACATCGTCCATGGCCTGGTTGTAGTCCTCTTCCCAGCCTTGCCCCTCCTCAATAGCGTCATCACGCTCTTGAGTGAGGACCTCATTTTGTTGGGTCAAGGCCTGCACTTGCTGTTGCAAAGCCATGATGTCGACGGGGCTTTTCTTCTTTGCCTTCTTCAGACGATGCAACTGATTATGTTGTTCGTTCAGTCGCTTTATCGTCGGAAGGAAAACATTGCGGAGTGCGCTATGAGCACTCTCGAAATGGTATCCATGGCTGGTACTCTCCTTGAACTTCATGGCAAGACGATCCGTATGAACAGCTTGACTGTCCATCACGGTCTTCCCTGCCCTCAATTGGAGGTTGAGGTTCGCCTCAGCGGGGTTGTACCTTGGGCAACCCGGATCTGTTGCCTCCATGTACCTTTCCCTCCACACATGATTAGCTCGTCCCTCCACCGGAACGAGCACGTATGGAGTGACCTACATAGCTCTCATGTGTAGTTGGCAGAAACGCGACATGGTGTCGTGGTCTGCCACTTGCCACATTTCCTCCGGGTGTCTACCTCTCACCATGACGGTGAACGGTGCCCGACCGGGTGGCGTAGGTCCTGCAGGAACTTCGACATGGATTGTCCACGTCTTGTTCCCCTCCCCGCCTTCTTTCTTGGTGAGGTACTGTGGCATCTCGACGTACCTGAAATATTGAAGCATCTTCCTCAACACTTCCGGATAACTGCTGCGGTGAGAACAGTGGGATACCACCCACCCGTTCTCCAATTATTTATCAGCTGTCATCTTTAGAAACATATTTGAAAGATGTCAAATATTCATTTCAACAGTAATTTGTTGAGTTATAACATGAAACATGTCATTGAACTCATAAAACTTGGAAACATAGTTCAAACTTAGACAAATTTGACTGCTGATGTGCTGTCCAAGATGACAGCCCTTCCCAGTTTTCATTTCAACCAGATTTAGACCATGCTAATGGCAAAACCAATTCTGGAGCTCAACATCAAAGTTAAAGATAACTTCAATAGCTTTCCAGAAAGTATTCACTTGGTCTAAGATCTGTCCTGATTCAAATGTTATGAGATGTCAAAGTTGACAGAATTTGTGGAGAAAATTGGACAGCATCTGCCTGCTTGAGGTACTGATTTGATCCAAGAATTCCAGTTAATTCTACACCAAACTTGACAAAACTTTATGTTACAAAGTTGTAACCTATCTCATGAACTTTTCAGAACTACCTTATTTTCTATTTTTGGATTTTTATGCAGGAAGTTATGCTCAATTTACAGAGAGTTACAGAGAGTATTTGCTCTGCCCTATTTTCTGGACAGTTTCAACTCTACTGCATTTTTCGACTGGTTAAGGAATGAAACTGTGAGACCTATGTGTGCTGAATACATTGGCAATTAGGATAAAAGTTAGCATTAACATTCAAAGTTTCGAATATTGCCAAAGCATTCTTCTGTGGCAAGGTCCGACAAGTTCTTTGTTAGGTCCGCCAAGTGTTGGCAAGGTCCAGAGAGCTCCTGCAAGGTCCGGAGAGCTTCTGTGAGGTCCGGAGCTTGTTTTTAGGGAGCTCCCGTGAAGTTCAACTCGTAGAACTGCAGTGTCTTGTTTTTGCTTTTAACTCGCAATGTTTCAAACTTGCTTTATGGGAAGGTTTGCTTAGTATTAATTTGCTAAGTTTTTGGTGTGTTTTGGTGGTTATGGCTGTTATCATTTGATATGGTTTGCAACATGCTTATGTGACGTGCTCATGTAAGGTGTTGTGGTTTTCGAACTAACGTGAGTCAAGTCGAGGACTTGTGCTCGGAAGAATTGGTTGTTTATTCATGTGCAGGTGTTGCTTGAGTTCAAGACATGGCTGGTGACGGGATCCTTGGACTAGTCTCAGGGAGGAGATGAGGTTCCAACAACCAAGTTTGGGAGGAGCTGTGGTTGAGTTGATCGGGAGGTCGCGCAGCATGTTTGGATCAAGGGCAGTGCATATGAAGGTTGTGTGTACGTCATTGGAAGGTGTTTGCACGTGTGCAAGGAGTGCATGGACGTGCCAACATTGTTCCAAGGCGTGATGAAGAGAAGTGGACGTAAAGAATTAGTCGGAAAGGTCCAACCGGCTGGATTGCATACTCAGGCTGAGGCTGAGTCGGATATGGCTCAAATATGGAAGATTTGAGTTGGTTATGATAGGATTTCGTTTGGGTCACGAATTTGAGTTATTTTAGGAATGTTTGGGACGTTCCTAAGGTGTTTGGAAGTCTTAAGATTGCTTCTATCTGCGTATAGAAGAGTCTTGAGCAGTATTGGAAAGTTACAGTTTAAATCCAAGTAGGAGTAGGAGTCCTAGTTTGAGTTGAGTTGGCCTTAGGGCTGGTTATATAAGCAAGGGGGGCCAAGTCTCGTGGGTACACAACTTTGGGCTGTTCCTCTTGTGTTTCTATTGAATAAAGTTCATAGTTTCGAGGAGCTTTTGTGCCTTGTTCGTCCGACTTATTTTTCGTCAAGTCTTTCTCGCCGAGTTTCTGGACAGACCGATGTTGCTTCGGTGTTTCATTCATAACTCGAGTTTTACAGATCCGATTGACGTGATTCTTTTTGGGTTGTCTTCAAAACTCAATTATCCATAATCTTTGAAATTTTCACGAGCTTCGGATCTGTAGTTTTTTAGATACACGAGTTTCTTTGCAGCGTTGCAGATCTGTTTTATATCGGGTAGAACAGATTGATCTTTGTTTAATGTTTTGATCGTATCTCAAGTTTTACTTCGTGTTTTCAAGTGATTCTTGTTGCATTAGATCCGTGACTTGATTCTCTACCTCTCTACTTGATTTTTCATGGTTGAGCACATTTGAAAACACTTGCACACACGGTTTCTTTAACCGATTGATTTTTTGCTGAGGGGTTTTTGTTGTTTCCGCTGCGAAAAGTTTTAATCTACCATTCACTCCTCCTCTGGTAGCTTTTCACGTGTTCTTTGATCCTACAATTGGTATCAGAGCCAAGGTGCTCTAATCTTTGTGATTTGCACGTGTTTTTACTAACCATCATGGAGAAGTACTCCGCAAAACCTTGTGTGTTCAATGGCATCGATTTTCAGGTTTGGAAGGCGCGGATGGAGGCCTACATACAGGCGCAAGGCTTCACTTTATGGGAAAAGGTCTACCGGAACTTCGATGTACCACCCAACGATCAAGTTACGGCTGCGAACATGAGAGATGTTGACAACAACAACAAGGCTCGCAACTTGATCATCCAAGGATTGACTCAAAGCGACTTCGACCGTGTTGCACACCTCCGATCTGCATATGATGTTTGGAAAGCTCTTTGTGACTACCATGAAGGATCCAATACGATCAAGAAGGTAAGGCAAGATATGTTCAAGAAAGAATACATGCGTTTTGAGATGCAACCCAGTGAGTCAATTGACGACCTTTTTGCTCGCTTTAATAAAATTCTCAGCAACTTGCGTAGTGTCAATGTTAACTTTTCAGATGCTGAAAATGCTAGACAATTGTTAGGAGCATTAGATATGTCAATTTGGGAGATAAAAGTTACATCTATTCGTGAATCTACTGTCATGAGTTCTCTTACTTTAGACGTGCTTTATTCTAAATTGAAAACTCATGAAATTGACATCATCTCACGTAAAAACCCCAACAAGTCTATTGCATTTGTTTCGCAACGTGACATGTCTAGTTCTAGTCAATCATCATCTGGTGGTGCACTCTATTTGCTGTCCTCTCTAACCCTTGAACAGATTGAAGAGTTTCCAGAGGAGGAGCTTGCACTCATCTCTACTCGGTTCTCAAAACCATTGCAAAATGTGAGAACTAGAAGGAGAGGAAGCTCCGGACCTCAACGATGTTTTGAATGTGGTAAGATAGGACATTTTCGTACGGAGTGCCCTAACCTTTCAGGTCCGACTTCACGTGAAGAAAAGCAAACAAGGCCGAAGAAATCGTTTGCAAAGAATAAGAAGAAGAAAGATTTATCAATGCGCAACATAGTGCATAGTATGATCTCTGCACTTCAAGATTTTGGCTCAAGTAATGTGGACACCGGTAGTGATGAAGATGAAGAAGCTATGGAAAATATGTGCTGCATGGTGAGCAAGTCAAGTTCAAGCTCCGAGGAGGCAGAACACAACAGCGACGATGAAGAGGTATGTCCCACTTGCGAAGAAATGTGTGATGCTATTTCTCGTGCCACTGTTATATTAAAGAAAAAATATAAAAAACTTAGGAACAATGCTGTTAAAATTGAATCGCTAGAATCTGAAATTAATCGTTTAAAAACTTTGATTCCTAGTGATGATTCTTGTTCCTCATGTGATTTGATTTATGAACAATTATCCTCTTTAAGAAGTGCACACGCATCTACACTTGATAAACTTGAACTTGAAATTGAAAAGAACAAAGAGCTTGCTGCACTTAATGATAAAATTTTGAAAGATGATTGTTGTTCTACAATTGATTTGCATTGTTCTTCATGTGATGATCTGAATAAGAAACTAAATGATGCTATGAATGAGATTTCTATTTTGAACAATGCTTTACGTGTGCATGAAGTTAAATATTGTTCAAATTGCAAATTAAAAGGAAAAACTTCATGTGAAAACTGCTTTGATCTGTCCAATAAACTTGATGACATGCATAGGACACTAGATCGGTTTTCTAATGCAAATAAGAACCTAAATTTGCTGCTGAATTCTTCCAAGTCTTGTAATGATAAAACTGGTTTAGGTTTTAATTCTCATGCTCATGCTAAGGCACACCCACCTAAAGTTGTAAAGTCATTAGGAAGTGGTTTGATTCAAACATCTCATAGACAAAAAGAGGTGATTTTCAAATCTGCAGGAGTACTGTCCCATTCGGGTTCTAATAAACGTGTTGCTTGCTCATCTAGACATGATAATAAGGTTATTTTTCATTGTACCTACTGTGGTAGAGATGGTCATGTCATGGATTTTTTTATAGACTAGCTAAACACGATAAGAAACAAAGAATACTTGCTAGATCACATAACAACCAAGCAAAATCTGCTAGACCAAATGTTCGGAGCTTGCAACCTGCTGTAATGAGTCAAAAACTTGCTCCCGGACCTACTGTTTTTTGTGCTACATATAACACAGCTTCTAATCAGTAGTTGGGAACAAAAATTTTCGATGTTTGGCTCATAAACCTGCTGTACCTTCTCAGCTTTCGCGTGTTATTCCTGCTGGACGTCGTGTGACTCAGTACTGGATTCCTAAAAGTCTTTTAACTAACCCCAGTATTGAGTCATCGACGTATTGTGCTGCTGTGTAGGTTTCACGTTTGAGGAAGGAGAACATTTGGATTGTGGATTCAGGTTGCTCACGCCACATGACCGGTAACAAAGAAAGGTTCTCCTCTCTCTCTTTTGTGTCACGTGTAGAAAATGTTACTTTCGCCGATAACTCTTCTACTCCCATAATTGCTAAAGGTTTGGTTAGAGTAAACAATCTCTACACTTTGAAAGATGTGGCACTTGTTAAAAATTTGAAATACAACTTGCTTTCGGTTTCACAATTGCTAGATGAAAATCTAGAGGTTAGCTTTGCTAAAAATTGCTGCAAGGTTGTAGATTCAAAAGGTGAGATTTTGTTTAACATGTCTAGGTTTGGAAGAGTTTTTAAAGCTGATTTTGATTTGTCAACTTCTAAGCATCGGTGTCTAGTTGCTAATGATACAAAGGATCTATATTTTTGGCATCGTAGACTTGGTCACATAGGCTTTGATCATCTCACTCGTGTTAGTGCTCTCGATCGCATACGTGGGCTGCCGAAGCTTAAAAAGGACAATGATATTGTGTGCTCTTCTTGTAGACATGCTAAGTTTGCTGCAGGATCACATGATCCTCTCACAATGACCATGACAGCTGAACCAGGACAACTTTTATATCTTGACACAGTAGGTCCGGCACGTGTTCAATCCTTCGGAGGTAAATGGTATGTGCTTGTGATTGTTGATGATTATTCTAGATATTCTTGGGTTTATTTTATGGCATCTAAGAATGAAGCTTTTAGTGATTTTAGAACTTTATTTCTTAGATTATCTATTGATCACCCAGGATCATTAAAAGCAATTAGAAGTGATAACGGAACTGAATTTAAAAACCAATTCTTTGATCACTTTTGTGCTGAAAATGGAATAGATCATCAATACTCTTCACCCTATGTACCACAACAAAATGGTGTCGTAGAAAGAAAGAACAGGACCTTAGTTGAGATGGCTAGGACTATGCTTGATGAATATCAAACTCCTAGGAAATTTTGGGCTGATGCAATTGCAACCGCTTGTTATGTCTCAAATCGTGTTTTCTTGCGTGCTAAGCTTGGAAAAACCCCATATGAGCTCCGATTTGGACATAGGCCTAGTGTTACACACTTTAGCGTTTTTGGTTGCAAATGCTTTGTTAAGAAACATGGTAATCTTGATAAATTTGAAGCTAGATCTGTTGATGGCATGTTTCTTAGTTATCCATCTCATACTAGAGGCTACCGTATGCTTTTACTTGACACTAACAAAATTGTGGAGACTTGTGAGTTTTCTTTTGATAAACTAGCCCAAGTACTAGCTCCGATATTGCAGGTACGGATCCATATCCGCAGGGGGAGAGTATTTTTATTGAAGAAGATGAAGAAGTGGTGCTGCTGCCCGAAAAATCGGAAGTAAATAACGATCAAGCTGCTGATTTTGCACCACAACCAGCACCAACAGTCACTACTGCTGGTTCGGACCTTCCTCAATCAACAAGCTCTCCTAATCAAAGGTCCGAACATGAAGAAGAAGGTGCTTGTGAAGTGTCTACTCCCCTCCGAGTACTTAAAAGTCATCCTCCACAACAAATCATTGGAAGCTTGCATGAACGAGTCACTCGGTCCAGGTTTTGTGATCCAAACTCTCATGCTCATTCTGCTTTTGTTGCTTCTTTTGAACCCAAGGATATATCACACGCACTCACTAATGAATCTTGGATTAATGTCATGCAAGAAGAGTTAGAAAATTTTGAAAGAAATAATGTTTGGAAACTTGTACCTCCACCTCAAGGTCACACATTAATTGGAACTAAATGGGTATTTAAAAATAAGCAAAGTGAGGATGGGGTTGTGGTTAGGAATAAAGCTAGGTTGGTTGCTCAAGGTTTCACTCAAATTGAAGGTCTAGATTTTGATGAAACATTTGCTCCTGTTGCTAGATTAGAAGCTATAAGAATTTTATTAGCATTTGCTGCATCTAAAGGTTTCAAGTTATATCAAATGGATGTTAAAAGTGCTTTTCTTAATGGCTACATAGAGGAGGAGGTTTATGTTAAGCAGCCACCGGGTTTTGAAAATCCAAATTTTCCTAATCATGTTTACAAACTGTCCAAAGCCTTGTACGGTCTAAAACAAGCCCCTAGAGCATGGTATGATAGGTTAAAAACATTCTTACTTGAAAAGGGGTTTACCATGGGCAAGGTTGATAAAACTCTTTTTGTACTTAAGCATGGCAATGACTCATTATTCGTTCAAGTGTATGTGGATGATATTATCTTTCGTTGTGCTTCTCATGATCTCGTGTTTAAGTTTTCAGCTATGATGAGTTCAGAATTTGAGATGAGTATGATGGGAGAACTCACATACTTTTTGGGGCTGCAAATCAAGCAAATAAAAGAAGGAACTTTTGTGCATCAAACTAAGTATACAAAGGACCTTCTTAAGCGCTTCAACATGGACAAATGCAAGCCTCTTCAGACACCAATGGGAACAGCAACAACACTTGAACTTGACGAAGATGGTGACCCGGTCGATAAAAAGGAATACAGAAGTATGATTGGATCACTTTTGTATCTCACGGCGTCAAGACCGGACATACAATTCAGCGTATGTCTTTGTGCACGTTTTCAAGCTTCTCCACGTGCTTCACATCGCCAAGCCATCAAAAGGATTCTGAGGTACCTACATGGAACTCAAGAATTTGGCATTTTTCTTCCCTCTTCCTCAACTGTTTCTTTGAAAGCTTTTTCGGATGCTGATTTTGGGGGTTGTAGGATTGATAGGAAAAGTACTTTGGGTGCTTGTCATTTTCTTGGTAATTCACTTGTTGCTTGGTCCTCTAGAAAACAAAGTTCAGTTGCACAATCCATGGCCGAATCTGAATATGTAGTTGCGGCTAGCGCTTGCTCATAAATTCTTTGGATTGTTCAAACACTTAAGGACTATGGGGTTGATTAGATAGTGTTCCACTGTTTTGTGATAACACTAGTGCAATTTGTATTGCTAAAAACCCCGTGAAACACTCTAGAACTAAGCACATTGACATTAGGTATCACTTTCTTCGTGATAATGTTGAAAAAGGAAACATTGTGCTTCACCATGTCGATACCGAACAACAATTGGCTGATATTTTTACAAAACCTTTGGATTTCACTCGTTTTTGTTTCATTCGTAGTGAAATAGGGGTTATGGATCCTCATGGCTTAAATTGAGGGGGAGTTTTTGAAACTTTGAAAGTCTATGTGTGAATCTGAAACTAAAATAATATGAGCATAGTATTTCATACATATATGACTTTATGATTCCTTTTACTTGCTGAAAGTTCTTACTACATTACTCATGTTATACATTTTGTAGTTTTTGCCATGACTAGTAATTGGAATAATTACTTACACTAAATCTGGTCATGATCGAACTTTCTTGCTGTTTTGAACTTGTTGCGTGCTCACAAGTGATTTTAATCATAAAAAATTTAATCAAGTGATCAGCTCACATTTTGAGTTTTCAAATAAAAAATTGAGAAAAGATCAAGAGAATATGCATGCATCGCACTTCTTCTTTTGAGATTGCTTATCATTGCACTAAGATATGAACTTGGAAGGAATTGTGTATGACTAAAATCATGTCCTTAAGCTTCTGATTGTCAAATGACATAGGCTTGGCTTGGTTGGTTAGAATAAGGCTGATGCGGCATATAATCTCTTGCAAATATCATATGATCAACTTTGTGCCTTAAATGATTATGAATAATAAAAATGCAGCAATAAGTGTCATGTTTTCAGGTTTTGAAATAGTTGAGTAAGGGAGATCATGACTTGCTTAAACTGAAAAATACATTTGATCTCTAGCATGGCTTACACTACTTTATGTATCTCATTGATGTGATAGTGTAAGTAACATGATAGTATGACTTGGATGAGCTTTGTTTCGTATGTATATGTTATAATATGCTCATAACATTTAAAATTTTCTCTTTTGAACCTTGCTGCATACATTGTCAAAGGGGGAGAAATATGTATAAGGAGAGATTTTTTTACACTTTGCATATGTTATACACTTTCTTCCTTCTCTGATTTTAAAAAATGGGGAGAAATTAATAAAGGGGGAGAAATGAGTTTTCAAAGCTTTTCAAAACTTTTCATAAGCCAATGTTCGGATTTTAATTGGTGTTGCCAATGCATTCATCAAGGGGGAGATTGTGAGACCTATGTGTGCTGAATACATTGGCAATTAGGATAAAAGTTAGCATTAACATTCAAAGTTTTGAATATTGCCAAAACATTCTTCTGTGGCAAGGTCCGACAAGTTCTTTGTTAGGTCCGCCAAGTGTTGGCAAGGTCCGACGCAAGGTCCGGAGAGCTCCTGCAAGGTCCGGAGAGCTTCTGTGAGGTCCGGAGCTTGTTTTTAGGGAGCTCCCGTGAAGTTCAACTCATAGAACTGCAGCGTCTTGTTTTTGCTTTTAACTCGCAATGTTTTAAACTTCCTTTATGGGAAGGTTTGCTAAGTTTTTGGTGTGTTTTGGTGGTTATGGCTGTTATCATTTGATATGGTTTGCAACATGCTTATGTGACGTGCTCATATAAGGTGTTGTGGTTTTCGAACTAACGTGAGTCAAGTCGAGGACTTGTGCTCGAAGAATTGGTTGTTTATTCATGTGCATGTGTTGCTTGAGTTCAAGACATGGCTGGTGACGGGATCCTTGGACTAGTCTCAGGGAGGAGATGAGGTTCCAACAACCAAGTTCGGGAGGAGCTGTGGTTGAGTTGATCGGGAGGTCACGCAGCATGTTTGGATCAAGGGAAGTGCATATGAAGGTTGTGTGTACGTCATTGGAAGGTGTTTGCACGTGTGCAAGGAGTGCATGGATGTGGCAACATTGTTCCAGGGCGTGATGAAGAGAAGTGGACGTAAAGAATTGGTCGCAAAGGTCCAACCGGCTGGATTGCGTACTCAGGCTGAGGCTGGGTCGGATATGGCTCAAATATGGAAGATTTGAGTTGGTTATGATAGGATTTCGTTTGGGTCATGAATTTGAGTTATTTTAGGAATGTTTGGGATGTTCCTATGGTTTTTGGAAGTCTTAAGATTGCTTCTATCTGCGTATAGAAGAGTCTTGAGCAGTATTGGAAAGTTACAGTTTGAATCCAAGTAGGAGTAGGAGTCCTAGTTTGAGTTGAGTTGGCCTTCAGGCTGGTTATATAAGCAAGGGGGGCCAAGTCTCGTGGGTGCACGACTTTGGGCTGTTCCTCTTGTGTTTCTATTGAATAAAGTTCATAGTTTCGAGGAGATTTTGTGCCTTGTTCGTCCGACTTGTTTTTCGTCAAGTCTTTCTCGCCGAGTTTCTGGACAGACCGACGTTGCTTCGGTGTTTCATTCATAACTCGAGTTTTACAGATCCGATTGACGTGATTCTTTTTGGGTTGTCTTCACAACTCAATTATCCATCATCTGTGAAATTTTCACGAGCTTCAGATCTGTAGTTTTTGAGATACACGAGTTTCTTTGCAGCGTTGCAGATCTATTTTATATCGGGTAGAACAGATTGATCTTCGTTTAATGTTTTGATCGTATCTCAAGTTTTACTTCATGTTTTCAAATGATTCTTGTTGCATTAGATCCGTGACTTGATTCTCTACCTCTCTACTTGATTTGTCACGGTTGAACACGTTTGAAAACACTTGCACACATGGTTTCTTTAACCGATTGATTTTTTGCTGAGGGGTTTTTGTTGTTTCCGCTGCGAAAAGTTTTAATCTACCATTCACCCCCCTCTGGTAGCTTTTCACGTGTTCTTCGATCCTACAGAAACACATCTGGACATCAATAGAAAAGTTGTAAAGATCTTCCAAAGCTTTCCATAACTGTATCATATGACCCCAACCTCGAAACAACTCAACCTCTAACCTCTGATTAACTTCAGCCTTATTTCAGTTGAAAACAGAGGACTCTGTCCTTAGTATCCTATAAGTTGAAAACTCGTTAACTTTGAACATTCTGATTAAGGGAAGGAGTTATCTCAAAGTTTTAGTGCTATAGATTAAAACTTTCAAGTTCTACAATGAAGTTGCTCATTTAGTGGGGTGTGACGTCGAAGCATCACTAGTTCATGTCGGTACTACGTTCCACACAAAGAAAAAACCTATACCGGACTTAGCCGGCTTCGTTAGTTCAGTGGCACTAAACGTCTCTCGCACACGGATGCTACTCGTCTACCGATTCATGGTCAGACTACCTGTAGATAAACCACTCAATCGTCTGGTCCGGCTACACACCGAACCCGGTCCCAATACAGTTCATCCACCCGTCCATCATCACTCGCACAGGTGTTCTCAAGCCAAACACGCCTTGAGCTACGTGTTCACGTTACAAACCACGTGGCAGGGTCTCCCAAATTTGCCCGAAGCACGCTAGGGAAGGGTGTTGCTCGAATACCCCAAACAACATGAAGAGTCATAGAGGATATTAAAGCGGGCCAGGTTACCTGCCACCCGTGAGGCTCCACCCTTCAGCTTGTGCGCACTGGTGGACATCGCTTACATGCACCCTCCCCAAGACATATGATGTCCCGAGATGCATGATTTTTCTGACATAAGCAGATAGGTTAGTATGCCACTTTCTATACACTAATAAGATCCTTATATGGGCTACTAACTTGTTCCTCACCAAATTTTTGAAAAAGATGACCTTTTTAGTGCGTTAAACCTCAAGCGAGCTCTGATACCACGCTGCGAGGGCCCCATGGCCTCGTCGAGCCGGGATCGCGCTGAGGGGTGCTGCGTTGCACAGCACTGGATAACGCACATCAAAGATACAAAGCGGAAGCAAAGTTTTATTACATAAACGAGTTTATGAACATTTTACAACAAAATATGTTCAGTCTACAGTCGCGGGCATAGATTACGCATCGAGTTCACATTCAGCCCGTGAACATGTCCCCGCTAGCACACACGCACACTAACTCGGCGGTGTGCACGACTCCCATTCGACGGGATTTCCCTCTTGGGGTTCTGTCTCCTCCTCGGGAGTCCCTTCCTCATAAACCCCTGCAAAAGTGTGATGCCCTCAATTCTGTGGAAAACCACGGAACCGAGAACTGATGCATATGTGTGCCCAGGATGTTCATCACACATACACATATGTTCCATAAACTGAATTCAGAATATATATAATCACGAATAACAGAGTTTATTAAAATGTCTCATGAGTCTTGGACTCATGCTCACAGCGGAAGTCTTAATCTAACAGCGGAAGTCTTTATTTCTATGCAGCGGAAGTCTTCTAACTAGTGCAGAAGCAATCTAAGCAGTAGCAGCGGCTCCATCTCTACTCCTTTCCCCACAGGCAAGGTTGAGGACAAATTACACGCCTAATGCTCCAATTGGTCTTCATAGTAATATTCTCCTGTTGCTGATGATGAAATAATAATGCAAGTTTGAGTACAATGATGTACTCAGCAAGTGCGGGAAAATATGATATGTAGCTCACAATAAGGTAGGTATAAAAAGGCTCATTTGCAGAAAGCAAAGTTATTTATTAAAACCATGATAAAACAGCAACTTATCTTTAAGTGAACGCAATCCCAAAAAAAAAAAAGGGCAGCCCGGTGCATGTAGCTCCCGCTTGCGCAGGGTCCGGGGAAGGGTCCGACCCACTTGGGTCTTTTGTACGCAGCCTTTCCCTGCATTTCTGCAAGAGGCTGTTTCCAGGACTCGAACCCGTGACCTCATGGTCACAAGGCAACAGCTTTACCGCTGCGCCATCCCAACATGTACTAAAATACCAACATACCTCCATTATGTCCATCACTTTCCAGACACTAATCAACTTCATTCTTGCTCATGATACCTTCTCATATTCGCTACCATCTCACGAATACCATCTTGTATTCGCTACCATTTCATCTCATAAATAATTCTGTCTCACACCGAGACCAATCTCGTCGCCATGACTCAACAGTCATGTAACCCAATCTTATTACACAGACTCAATAGTCCCGAAAACCAAAACCAAACCATAACCAAAACCATCCAAAACCATCCCAAAATAACCATCGAACTAATCATGGAAGTGGGCCAGGCGCTCGTGACCGTAAGCTCGGCTATCATGATAGTTTTAAGACTCTGTAGAGTTTGCACCTCTTTACCCACAAGTTTGTGATTTCGTCACCCGTCGGCGATTGCAGAACCTCCATTATACCAGTACACAACTGTCGGTGTATGGCCAAGAGATCACAAAATAGCCTTTACAAAGGGGCTACTAGATGTATGGACTCACTAAGGTTTCACCGGCAGGCTAGAATCTCCAATTCTCCCACCCACGGGCCCCCTCTTGTGCCATGCAGTTCCCAGGGCAGTCCTCACTCGACTCCCACTCCCCGCGCCTTCCACGGTCCATAACAATCTAGCAACTTACCTAATTACTCAGCTAAGCCGCACCCATACTTGGCCTTGTGGTGGCACTGTTATACTGGCATGTGCTCGCATGAACCGGTCCTTAGATCTACGGCAAGTAAACCACCATCTCATTCTACCTCATTCACAAACCCAGACTTGCCTAGATCTCCCTCCGATCCATGTTCATTAACAACATCAATTTTCTCATTATTATTACGAGTGCAATTAGCTAGACACATCTATCTCGCTTCCCAATCCCATGGACTCGGCGAAGCATAAAAGCAAAAACCATACTCGACTCATAAACTTCCCTGGCGACAAGGGTGGTTTAACCAAAACAAGTAAACTCCTATAAAGAGGTTTCCCATCATGTTTGACTCAACACACACACCTTTTTGCAAAACAAAATAGTTTCCCAAAACATAGGATCAATATGGTCAAGGGGCACTTGCCTTGTTCTGGCTGTTCTGGCTGCTCAAAATCTTGTTATTGTAGCCCGTCGTAGGTGGTTTCCTGAGCTTGTCCTTCTATACATGATCACGCACATACAAGATTCACAACAATCAACATCATGTACAAAGTTTAACTAGATGCGATGATGCATATGCATGTTATCCAGTACTGAGTCACACGACGTCCAGCAGGAATAACACGCGAAAGCTGAGAAGGTACAGCAGGTTTATGAGCCAAACATCAAAAAATTTTGTTCCCAACTACTGACTTAGAAGATGTGTTATATGTAGCACAAAAAACAGTAGGTCCGGGAGCAAGTTTTTGACTCATTACAGCAGGTTGCAAGCTCCGAACATTCGTTCTAGCAGATTTTGCTTGGTTGTTATGTGATCTAGCAAGTATTCTTTGTTTCTTATCGTGTTTAGCTAGTCTATAACAAAAATCCATGACATGACCATCTCTACCACAGTAGGTACAATGAAAAATAACCTTATTATCATGTCTAGATGAGCAAGCAACATGTTTATTAGAACCCGAATGGGACAGTACTCCTGCAGATTTGAAAATCACCTCTTTTTGTCTAGGAGCTGTTTGAATCAAACCGCTTCCTAATGACTTTACAACTTTAGGTGGGTGTGCCTTAGCATGAGCATGAGAATTAAAACCTAAACCAGTTTTATCATTACAAGACTTGGAAGAATTCAGCAGCAAGTTTAGGTTCTTATTTGCATTAGAAAACCAATCTAGTGTCCTATGCATGTCATCAAGTTTATTGGACAGATCAAAGCAGTTTTCACATGAAGTTTTTCTTTTTAGTTTGCAATTTGAACAATATTTAACTTCATGCACACGTAAAGCATTGTTCAAAATAGAAATCTCATTCATAGCATCATTTAGTTTCTTATTCAGATCATCACATGAAGAACAATGCAAATCAATTGTAGAACAACAAGCATCTTTCAAATTTTTATCATTAAGTGCAGCAAGCTCTTTGTTCTTTTCAATTTCAAGTTCAAGTTTATCAAGTGTAGATGCGTGTGCACTTCTTAAAGAGGATAATTGTTCATAAATCAAATCACATGAGGAACAAGAATCATCACTAGGAATCAAAGTTTTTAAACGATTAATTTCAGATTCTAGTGATTCAATTTTAACAGCATTGTTCCTAAGTTTTTATCCTTTTTCTTTAATATAACATTGGCACGAGAAATAGCATCACACATTTCTTTGCAAGTGGGACATACCTCTTCATCGTCGCTGTTGTGTTCTGCCTCCTCGGAGCTTGAACTTGACTTGCTCGCCATGCAGCACATATTTGCCATAGCTTCTTCATCTTCATCACTACCGGTGTCCACATCACTTGAGCCGAAATCTTGAAGTGCAGAGATCATACTATGCACTATGTTGCGCATTGATAAATCTTTCTTCTTCTTATTCTTTGCAAACGATTTCTTCGGCCTTGTTTGCTTTTCTTCACGTGAAGTCGAACCTGAAAGGTTAGGACACTCCGTACGAAAATGTCCTGTCTTACCACATTCAAAACATCGTTGAGGTCCGGAGCTTCCTCTCCTTCTAGTTCTAACATTTTGCAATGCTTTTGAGAACCGAGTAGAGATGAGTGCAAGCTCCTCCTCTGGAAACTCTTCAATCTGTTCAAGGGTTAGAGAGGACAGCAAAGAGAGTGCACCACTAGATGATGATTGACTAGAACTAGACATGTCACGTTACGAAACAAATGCAATAGACTTGTTGGGGTTTTTACGTGAGATGATGTCAATTTCATGAGTTTTCAATTTAGAATAAAGCACGTCTAAAGTAAGAGAACTCATGACAGTAGATTCACGAATAGATGTAACTTTCATCTCCCAAATTGACATATCTAATGCTCCTAACAATTGTCTAGCATTTTCAGCATCTGAAAAGTTAACATTGACACTACGCAAGTTGCTGAGAATTTTATTAAAGCGAGCAAAAAAGTCGTCAATTGACTCACCGGGTTGCATCTCAAAACGTATGTATTCTTTCTTGAACATATCTTGTCTTACCTCCTTGATCGTATTGGATCCTTCATGGTAGTCACAAAGAGCTTTCCAAACATCGTATGCAGATCGGAGGTGTGCAACACGGTCGAAGTCGCTTTGAGTCAATCCTTGGATGATCAAGTTGCGAGCCTTGTTGTTGTTGTCAACATCTCTCATGTTCGCAGCCGTAACTTGATCGTTGGGTGGTACATCGAAGTTCCGGTAGACCTTTTCCCATATGGCGAAGCCTTGCGCCTGTATGTAGGCCTCCATCCGCGCCTTCCAAACCTGAAAATCGATGCCATTGAACACACAAGGTTTTGCGGAGTACTTCTCCATGATGGTTAGTCAAAACACGTGCAAATCACAAAGATTAGAGCACCTTGGCTCTTATACCAATTGTAGGATCGAAGAGCACGTGAAAAGCTACCAGAGGGGGGGTGAATGGTAGATTAAAACTTTTCGCAGCGGAAACAACAAAAACCCCTCAGCAAAAAATCAATCTGTTAAAGAAACCATGTGTGCAAGTGTTTTCAAACGTGTTCAACCGTGACAAATCAAGTAGAGAGGTAGAGAATCAAGTCACGGATCTAATGCAACAAGAATCACTTGAAAACACGAAGTAAAACTTGAGATACGATCAAAACATTAAACGAAAATCAATCTGTTCTACCCGATATAAAACAGATCTGCAACGCTGCAAAGAAACTCGTGTATCTCAAAAACTACAGATACGAAGCTCGTGAAAATTTCACAGATGATATATAATTGAGTTGTGAAGACAACCCAAAATGAATCACGTCAATCGGATCTGTAAACCTTGAGTTATGAACGAAACACCGAAGCAACGTCGGTCTGTCCAGAAACTCGGCGAGAAAGACTTGACGAAAAACAAGTCGGACGAACAAGGCACAAAAGCTCCTCAAAACTATGAACTTTATTCAATAGAAACACAAGAGGAACAGCCCAAAGTTCTCTCCACACGAGAGCTCTGGCCTCCCTTGCTTTTATAGCCTGCCCTCAGGCTAAACAATCCAATCTAGGACTCCTACTCCTAATTGGACTCGTATCCTAACTTACCATAACTGCTCAGGACTCTCCTATTCGCAGATAGAAGCAATCGTGAGACTTCCAAACACCTTAGGAACGTCCTAAACATTCCTAAAACAACTCAACTTCGTGCCTAGCACGAAATCCTATCATAACCAACTCAAATCTTCCATATTTGAGCCATATCCGACTCAGCCTCAGCCTGAGTACGCAATCCAGCCGGTTGGACCTTTCCGACCAATTCTTTACGTCCACTTCTCTTCATCACGCCTTGGAACAATGTTGCCACGTCCATGCACTCCTTGCACACGTGCAAACACCTTCCAACGACGTACACGCAACCTTCATATGCACTGCCCTTGATCCAAACATGCTGCGCGACCTCCCGATCAACTCAACCACAGCTCCTCCCGAACTTGGTTGTTGGAACCTCATCTCCTCCCTGAGACTAGTCCAAGGATCCCGTCACCAGCCATGTCTTGAACTCAAGCAACACCTGCACATGAATAAACAACCAATTCTTCCGAGCACAAGTCCTCGACTTGACTCACGTTAGTTCGAAAACCACAACACCTTACATAAGCACGTCACATAAGCATGTTGCAAACCATATCAAATGATAACAGCCATAACCACCAAAACACACCAAAAACTTAGCAAATTAATACTAAGCAAACCTTCCCATAAAGCAAGTTTGAAACATTGCGAGCTAAAAGCAAAAACAAGACGCTGCAGTTCTACGAGTTGAACTTCACGGGAGCTCCCTAAAAACAAGCTCCGGACCTCACAGAAGCTCTCCGGACCTTGCGTCGGACCTTGCCAACACTTGGCGGACCTAACAAAGAACTTGTCGGACCTTGCCACAGAAGAATGTTTTGGCAATATTCAAAACTTTGAATGTTAATGCTAACTTTTATCCTAATTGCCAATGTATTCAGCACACATAGGTCTCACAGTTTCCCATCATGTTTGACTCAGCACACACACCTTTTCGCAAAACAAAATAGTTTCCCAAAACATAGGATCAATATGGTCAAGGGGCACTTGCCTTGTTCTGGCTGTTCCCGCTGCTCAAAATCTTGTTGTTGTAGCCCGTCGTAGGTAGTTTCCTGAGCTTGTCCTTCTATACATGATCACGCACATACAAGATTCACAACAATCAATATCATGTACAAACTTTAACTAGATGCGATGATGCATATGCATGTTATCCTATGATCAGTTTCTATAAGATCAGTTTGTACGTATTCTTGCATGGTTTGCATGGGTTTTACGATGAACAGAGTTGTAGAGATCAATTGTGGGCGTGGCGATGATATTGACTTTAGATCAAGCCGATCAACACGTGATCTGTCCACGAAAAAGCTTCTGTTCGAAAGGAAGCAAAGAACATATGCAAAGAAAACGCGATGATGTCGTAAGGTGGTATTGGAGACCCACCTTACGTTCTTCTTGGTCTCGGGGTCCTTCTCCTAGCAATACAGATCGTTGGGCTCTCTTCCGGCGATTTCTCTCGACCGAACTCCGGCGAAGGGTTTACTCGGCGAGCTGAGGCTAGGGCTCTAAGTCGTCGGCTCAGGAGTTGGAAAAGAAGTTTGTGGTTTCGGCCAAAGGTTCTGGGTCTATTTATAATTGGGAAGAGAAGAGTCCTAATCTGATTGGACTTCGAATAAGAGTCCTATTCAAATTGTCGTTGAATCTTAACAACTTATCTTTAGTTGATTTGGTGCGGTGTCATTGTGGAATTCATGTCGGTTTCCTCCCGTACCGGTATTCTCACGCGTACAGAAGCAAAAACCGCTCCAGAACTTGTTACCTCCGCGGTGATGAGCTCCGGAACCTCCACGTGTCCAACAGGGCCTGGTCTCCCCCTTTTCGCAGAAACGCGCTCCGGTTGTGCCGCGTGTCAAGCGAGCGAGATCTCCCTCTTCTTCGGAGGTGAGCTCCGCGTGCGCCACATATCCTGGTGGTCGGGACCTCCTCTCTATTCGGAGGTGGCTCCGCGCACACCATGTGTCAGTGCCGGACCTCCCCTCTGAATGTGGCCTAGAGGGGGGCTGAATAGGCCTTACAAAGTTTCCTGCACACTTAAAGTAATTGTCAAAAACTTACTTGACCGGACTAGTCCGGTTGTGTGAGCGGACTAGTCCGGTGTGCCTGAAGTGTGTAGATTGTATTAAGTGTTGTGCAGGAGAATTAACGTGTTTAGCAGCGGAAATAAGAACAACAGTTATTTTATTTTGAGTTTACAATGTGAGGTGTGATTATGCCCGTGAATGAGACTTAGCAATTTAAAATCTGAAGTTTGACAACTAGATGTTCTAATCAACAAAAACAAAGAGGCATACGAGACACAAATTTTACCGAGGTTCAATCTCACCAAGAGATCTATGTCCTCGTTGAGGAAGCTCACACAGAGCCGGGTCTCTAACCCTTTCCCTCTTCAAGTCACCACACAAGGCCGACTTGATTCCACTAGCACGGGTAATCACCGAGTTTGTGGGGCAACCTCACACGTTGAGGGCTACCACAAGAATTACAATGAGAAAGCAATCAAATACACTCAAAAAGATTACAATGCAGAATATGAGTGTAGAGAGATCAAACCCCAAGAGCTCACAACGAAGGAACGACGATCTCCCAATCCCAAATCCAAGTGTTTGATTGATCTTCACCTTTTTCTCACCTTAGATGTGTGGGGAGATGTGTTTTGGGGCTCTTGGGACAGGTGGTGGCGCTAGGGTTTTAGTTTCTAGCAGTATGAGTCGTGTCTACCCGTTGGAAGGCCGTGGATCACCAATTTATATGGTTTCCAAAAAGTTATCGTTGTAAAACCTAATACCGGACTAGTCCGGTATATGATCAGACTTGTCCGGTCTACTTCCAGTGAGTTAAGCGGACTAGTCCAGTCTAAAACCGGACTTGTCTAGTGCTATGTGAAGTGGGGTTCCAGAAAGTTTAGAGGACTAGTCCTGTTGCATGGATGGACTAGACCGCAGTCCTCTAAAGAGGACAACAGAAACATGAGCGGACTAGTCCGGTCTAAAACCTGACTTGTCCGGTTGCATTCCAGTAAGCTGACCGGACTAGTCCGGTCCATGAACGGACTAGTCCGGTGTCCAATGGATTTTAGTTGATTTTTAAACCCCTTACCCTTACGCAAAGTTATGAGCTCTTGGGATGTGTCTCTCACACACACCCTATACATTTAAATCTACTTTGCTCTTCTAAATTCCACTAAAGTCTTCCCTTTTTGGGCACCACTCTATTTTTCACCTTTTTGTTTGCACCGAGCTAGTTCACTTTGTTTGTCCTGCAATAATTTCATTAGGATCTCATATGCTTATCATCAATTCTCCAAAACCCACAAGGGATACCCTAGATGCACTTTCAATCTCCCCCTTTTTGGTGATTGATGACAACCATTTGAGATATCACAATTAAGAAGAAAAAAATTGATTTTTCATAGTGTGCATATATGAGAGTAATGAATAACTAACAAGAAAAACTTCTCCCATATACGCACACCTTATGGTGGGGTGCCTAACAAAGTGTGTGATCAACAAAAATGTGATGAATGAGGATAAAAGATAACAACGCATCACAATACTATGAAGCATCACACATAAGGTAAATAGTCAAATTACAATAGTTTTAAAATTAAGTACAAGTCCTTGATCACAAGTCCTCGATCACAGGTCCTTAATGACTTATCCTAGATAATCTCTCCCCCTTTGGCATCAAGGCACCAAAAAGGGAAAAATTGAGTGGAATCACTCATTGCCGTTCCCACTTTCACTCTCAGCCCTATCTTCATCTTCCTCTTCACCTTGATCTTCATCATCTTGACCACCAAACCCAAGGGAGCTCAACTCTTAGTCAGTGAAGGTTGGCATTTCAGTGAAGTCTTCAGTTGAGTCCTCAGAAACTTCAAGTGATCCTTGTGGCTCAATTTCCAATTTGGCACAGATGGCTTGGATGTTGGCTTTTACATATCTTTGATGCTTCTTCCTGGCCAATCTCTCTTCATGTTGCTTAACTTCAATTTTTCGGCAAGAGGCAAAGATAGAAGATAGCATCTTGAAGATGCCACTTGAGGATTCCCGAGTAGAGGAGGTTGCATGAGTGGTAGCTGCAGCCTCAGATCTTGTCTCCTCTTGAGCTCTCTTGGACCTTCTTTCTTCTCTGGGTGAGGCAGGAGCAGAAGGAGCAGAATATATAGTGGGCTTTTGGGGCCTAAGTCTAGTGTGAGGCACATCCTTTACGAACTCCAGTCCTGTCACTTTCTCAATCATAAACATTATGTAGGATGCATAGCCGCAAGACCGAATGGGATTGATAGAGATATTGACAATGTCATTGTAGATGTACTCAAACACATTGAATTTCCTCTTCTTGCTTATGACCTTCATCAAGGTTCTGAGGGTGCCCTGAACAGTCCCTGCATCTCCCTCTTTGGGAGCTATAGTCTTCCTTAATATTCGATTGAGGACTACAAAGAAGGGCTTCATGTATTTGGTGGTGGGAGGCTTGAATGGCATCCGTGTATCATAGAGAAAGTCCAGCTGATCTTTCTCCAGTGGTTTCAGGTTGTGAATCACAAGGTCATTGTCTAAGGTGTCCTCAAGAGAAGGATCCTTGCAAATTCTTCATATGTGACATTGTACTGAGACCCATGTGTCATCCAAATCATCCTGTCGTTGTCATCACGAGCGAAGTAGAGAGTGGAGTAGAATTGCGTGATTACTTCATCATTCCAGTCACACTGGAAGGAGAATAGTTCTTTTAGTCCATGAAGCTCGAGGGCTGTCACAACCTCCTGATAAGCTTGACATCTCTTGGACTGAAGATAATCAATATCAACCCACTGACTCTCGACAACGGGATGCTTCATCTTTCGATACACATGTTCATAGTAATCAGCATGAAAAATACTCCAAAATCTGGGGTCAGCTGACTCTCTGGGCTGATTATATACTTCTACTTTTCTGAACTTGTCAGCTAGTTCACCCCCTTTTCCAGTGTAATCATTATCTGAAGATTGCCTGTTGCGATGAACGGGATTTTTCATTTTCAGAGGCCCAATGGGGCCACTAGCAAGCCCCTTCCCTTTATTGAGAGTCCTCTTAGGTCTCGATGAGCTCTCGGCAATAGCCTTTCCGCGAGGCTTCTTCACAATCACCTTCCTCTTCTTAGGTAAATTTTCATCGGAAGATGGAGAGTGGACATCGACATCATGTATTTTCTTCATCACTCCCTCTTTGGCTCTCCTCACTCTTTCACGTTGAACCTCTTCATCAAGGTGAAAGGAGTCATCATCTGAGCCTGAAGACATGCTGCCTGATAAGGAGTTCAAGGATTAGATACGAATGGACTCATTATCGACTTCAAATGGGAATGTAGGGGTTCAACTGTCAGAGACCGGACCTGTCCGGTTTCAGAGTGCGGACTTGTCCGGTGTACCGTACTTGTCCGCATCTGTGCGCCGGACTAGTCCGGCCTGGCATAAGAACCCTAACGTTTCATTTGAATAAAATCTCCTATCTAAGGACACAAAGGCAGGAAAGTGGTAGGAATGCATCTATAGAGGCAATGTACATCCTTTTGAAATCAAAGGACACGAGCTAGAACTAGAAAAGTTGAGATTTTGGTTTTAGGGGGGAATTTACCAAGATTTGAAGATTCGCGTTGAAGGAGGAAGAATCTATCCTGATGAGTCCGGGGAGTAGAATCCACTCGTCGAGGAGAGGCTTTTCCACGGAGAAAACTTTGAGTTTGAGAGCTCAACTCAAAAATCACTTTGGGAGCTAGGGTTTAGGAGAGGGGGTGAGACAAAGTGCTTATGAGTGGAGAAGGAGGGGTTTGGGCTGGCCAACTGCTTCTATATGCGACTGACCGGACTAGTCCGGTCATTGTAGCAGACTAGTCCGGTGCCCCTAAGTTAACCTAGCTATATCGTCTATCCGGACTAGTCCGGTCGACAACCGGATAAGTCCGGTTCCAACAGACTTGTTGCAGATAGTAGAGTTTAGAAGTGATCCAAGGACACTAATTTTTGCAAATAATCTTGGTAATTACGACCAGTAGGCAAGCAACAATCAAACAATGGTCATATTTCGCAAGATTTCTTCATTAAAATAGTTTTCTTAGAAGAAAAAGAGATGAGGAGCAGTTTTTACAATAAAATGTAACATTTGAGTTTCCAACCAGGTATGCAACGTTTCAAGCCATGTTTCGAGAGTCAATAATATTAAGTTCATTTCTTAGCTCACAAAACCTTTTCTCATCTAATGGTTTGGTAAATATATCTGCTAGTCGTTTTTCAGTTCTAACATGTGAAATTTCAATGTCACCTTTTAATGAATGATCTCTAAGAAAGTGATGACGAATATCTATGTGCTTAGTTCTTGAGTGCTCTACTGGGTTGTGTGCAATTTTTATCGCGCTTTCATTATGACATACAAGCGGAATATGATTTAGATTGTAGTCGTAGTCTCTAAGAGTCTGTCGCATCCAAAGTTGTTGTGCACAACAACTACCATCTGAAACATACTATGCTTCCGCCGTTGAAAGAGCAATAGAGTTTTGCTTTTTAGATGACCAAGAAACTAGGGATCTACCGAGAAATTGACAAGTCCCTGAAGTTCTCTTTCTATCGACTTTGCATCCTGCATAGTCGGCATCGGAATAACCTATCAAGTTAAACTTGGACCCTTTGGGATACCAAAGGCCCAAGTTTGGTGTGTGCACAAGATACTTTAGGATTCTTTTTACAGCAATTAAGTGACACTCTTTAGGTGCGGCTTGAAACCTTGCAGACATGCATACGCTAAGCATAATATCTGGCTTAGATGCACATAAGTAAAGTAAGGAGCCGATCATTGACCTATATACCTTTTGATCCACATTTGGACCTTCTTCATTGAGATCGAGATGTCCGTTGATCGCCATGGGTGTTTTGATGGACTTGGCTTTGTCCATATTGAATTTCTTAAGGATGTCATGTGTGTATTTGGTTTGGCTTATAAATGTGCCTTCTCTCAGTTGCTTCACTTGGAATCCCAAGAAGAACTTCAATTCGTCCATCATCGACATCTCGAACCTATCTGACATAATCTTGCTAAATTCCTCACAGAAAGACTTGTTAGTGGATCCAAAGATAATATCATCAACGTAAATTTGACATACAAATAGATGATCATCAAAATGTTTAGTGAAGAGTGTATAGTCAGCTTTACCAATTTTGAATCCATTTTGAGTTAGAAAATCTCTAAGGCACTTATACCAAGATCGAGGAGCTTGTTTGAGGCCATAGAGAGCCTTACGCAGTTTATAGACGTGGTTAGGATATTCTTGGTCTTCGAATCCTGGTGGCTGCTCCACATAAACTTCCTCCTTATCGAACCGTTGAGGAAGGCACTTTTGACATCCATTTGATACAACTTAAATTATGGTGAGTAGCATATGCCAATAAAATACGAATGGACTCAAGTCTTGCTATGGGAGCGAAAGTTTCGTCGAAGTCCAAACCTTCGACCTGAGAATAACCCTTGGCTACCAGCCTCGCTTTATTTCTTGTTACTACTCCATGTTCATCTTGCTTGTTCCGAAAGACCCATTTGGTTCCAACGATGTTCGCCCTTTGTCTTTCCACCAGCTCCCACACTTCATTTCTTTTGAAGTTGTTCAATTCTTCTTGCATTGCCATCACCCAGTCTGGATCCCTTAAGGCTTCATCTACCCTGTATGGTTCCAGAAAAGAGACAAAAGAATAGTATTCACAAAAATTTGCAACGCGAGATCTGGTAGTTACTCCCTTGGCAATATCACCAATGATATTGTTGACAGGATGGTCTCTTTGTACACTCTGGTGTACTCTTGGGTGAGGAACTTGTGTAGCTGCTTGTTCTTCATCATCTTCATGTTCATTGTCTCCCCCTAGATCATTGCTTCCATGATTATCTTGATCTTCTTGATCTTCCCCCACTTGATCTTGTGTAAAAGCTCCCCCTTGTTCATTGCTTCCTTGTTGAGGTTCACCTTATGCATTTGAGTCTTGCGTTTGCTCTTGTGGTAGAATATCACCAAGTGCCATTTTCTTCAGCGCTTCACATGGAGCTTCCTCTTTATCTAGCATACACTTATCGACTTGCTCCACTTGTGAGCCGTTAGTTTCATCGAACACTACGTCACGTGCTACTTCAACAAGGCCGGGCACTTTGTTGAAGACATGATAGGCGTAGGCATTCGATTCATAGCCG
This sequence comes from Neostapfia colusana, assembly GCA_030760725.1. Taxonomy (NCBI): domain Eukaryota; kingdom Viridiplantae; phylum Streptophyta; class Magnoliopsida; order Poales; family Poaceae; genus Neostapfia; species Neostapfia colusana. The sequence continues at coordinate 27,149,820 of JASWHV010000005.1, read as the reverse complement.
AGCAAGAACCCTTCATCGGACTTCGAAGCAAACTTTGAAGCCCTCGGTTTCTTGTTCAGAATAAAACATTTACAACCAAAAACTTTAAAATAAGAAAAATTAGGCTTTTTACCAGTAAGGAGCTCATATGGAGTTTTCTTCAGTAGTCGGTGAAAGTACAGCCGATTTGTGGCATGACAAGCAGTGTTCACCGCTTCTGCCCAAAATCGATCTGATGTCTTGTATTCGGCCAACATTGTTCTTGCCATTTCAATCAATGTTCTGTTCTTCCTTTCGGCCACCCCGTTCTATTGAGGAGAGTAGGGTGCCGAGAACTCATGCTTTATCCCTTCTTCATCGAAATACTCTTCAACTTGTGTATTCTTGAATTCTGTTCCGTTGTCACTTCTGATGTTCTTCACGGTTGATGAGAACTCATTCTGGGCTCTTTTCAGGAACTTCTTGAGGATTCCCTGAGTTTCTGATTTATCATACAAGAAAAATACCCAGGTAAATCTTGAAAAATCATCAACAATTACTAAACCGTGTTTGTTGCTGCCGATACTTATGTAAGCAATTGGACCAAATAGATCCATATGAAGAAGTTCCAGTGGTCTTGTAGTGGTCATTATGTTCTTGGCGGGGTGTGGTGCTCCGACTTGTTTTCCCGCCTGGCAAGCGCTGCACGGCCTATCTTTCTCAAAAACCACATCCTTTAGACCTCGGATGTGACCACCTTTTAGAAGTTTCTACAGATTTCTCATCCCAACATGGGCTAGCCGTCTATGCCACAGCCATCCCATGTTGGTTTTAGCAACCAAGCAAGTGTTGAGTTCGGCTTTATCTTTGTTGAAATCAACAAGATAAAGCTTTCCCTTCAACATTCCCTTGAATGCAATCGAGCCATCGCTTCTTCTAAAAACGGTCACACCCTCATTAGTGAATAAACAGTTATAACCTTTGTCGCATAGTTGAGATATTGACAAAAGGTTATAATCCAGGGAGTCTACATGTAAAACATTAGATAAGGTGTGTTGAGGAGATATTTCAATGTTACCGCTACCAAGGACCTTTCCTTGGCTGTTGTCTTCAAAGTATATGCCTTCACTTGGATCCTCGTTGTACTCGTACTCCATAAACATATCTCTCTCTCCGGTCATGTGATTTGTGCATCCGCTATCTAGCACCCACTTAGATCCACCGGAGGAGTAAGCCTGCAAAACAGAATTATTCCTTGTTTTAGGTACCCAAGCTTGCTTGGGTCCTCTCAGGTTAGTCACAAGAGTCTTGGGCACCCACACACAAGTTTTTTAGTTCCTGTGGCATGGCCCTGTGTATTTAGCAATAACTTTTCCGTATTTGTTTTTCATAAGAACATAGGAAGCATCAAATGTACGAAACAATATTTGTAAATCAGATTCATGTGATTTTTCCTTAAAAAGGTGATCCTTTTCTTTGCGTGATTAAGAGTGGACATGTGTTTGTTCCTGTCAAACCCAAGACCATCTTTGACGTTGGGAGATCTAGTGACCATATATGCACTACGTGCATATTTGATCTTCTCCTTATCAAAGATGTCGTTTTGGGAAGGATGCATATCATGAGAAGTTGAAGTATTAGAGATGATATTTTTCTTACTAGAGCATGTGCAGGTTCCAATTGTTGTCGAACTCATATCTTTGGAGGAAGAGCTCTTGGAGGAAGATGAGTCACTTTGCTTGAGCAATTCAACTTGCACCTTAAGGATCTTGTTAACTCTTGACAAGTTAGCAAGCTCATCCTTGATTGCAATATGTGAGTCCTCTAGCTTTGAGTAAGTCTCCTTACTCAAGCCTAGCTCAAACTCAAGTGACTTGTTCTTATCTCTTTCAAGCTCAAGAAGTTTTTCAACTTCTTGATATCTCTTCCTTTCATGGATGAGCATATCTTCTTGTCGGTTGACTAGTTCCTCCTTTTTAAAGATTTTGTTCGATAACATTTCCATTTTCTTTAAAGAAATTTTACTTAATCCTCTAAACATTTCTTCATTATCACTAGAGCTATCAAAGTCATCAATAGAGGTATTTAATGCAGGAGGAGTAAGTCGAACCTTTTTCTTGCCTTCTTTAGCCATAAGGCAGGTATGGTTGTTCATATCCCGTCCTCCCATGTTTGGGAAGAGTGTAGTTCTCATGGTGGGTTTCTTAACGGCAATGGTGGCCATCTCCTCTTCTTCATCAGAGGAGGACTCATCGTTTGAGTCCCACTCCTTGTCAATGTGAGCTTGATGAGCTTGTCTCCTTTTTCTGAAATTTTTCTTCTCATGTGCTTTTGTTTCCTTCTTTTTCTTGTTTTCTTCATAAGTACAGTCCACCATGAAGTGACCGTACTCTACACAATTATAGCAAGTACGTCGAGCCTTGGATTTCCCTTTATCCTTGCTTTTCCCTTCATTTGAGTTGTTGCCATGTCTTCTCTTCATCATGCGCTTGAACTTTTTGATAAAGAGTACCATTTCCTCATCATCTAGGTCGGTACTCACGTCGCTTGTATCTCCGTCATCTTGGTCTTCACGGGTTTCTTTGAGTTTGGGTCTACACGTTGCTTTGAGAGCAACTTCTTTCTTTTTGGAAGAGGTAAGCTCGGCTAAGTCTTTGACATATTGAGCCTCCTTCTCCATCATTTCATGATTTATGATCTTCCCCAATAACTCATCGGGAGTCATTTTGTGAAATCCGGGGCTTTCTCTAATCATTGAGCAGAGTGTGACGTTTCTTGGCATGAAGGCTCTAATCATTCTTTTGACTACCTCATGATCAGTCATTTCTTACTTCCATAGGCACGAATTTTGTTGATGAGTGCCTTCATCCGGTTGTACATGTCTTGAGGTGATTCGCCTTCTTCAATAGCAAATCTCCCCAACTCTCCTTCAAGCATCTCAATTTTGGTTTCACGTACATACCTATTTCCTTTATGAGCTGTTTTGAGTGTATCCCAGATTTCTTTTGCACTCTCTAGTCCATCGATCTTGGTGAATTCTTCCCTGCTCAGTGACGATGTGATTACTGCAACAGCTTGTGCATTTCGGTGAATCTCTTGTTCTTGTTCCGGAGTGAGTTCTTCATCCGTGTCTGGGATATCTATACCTGTGCAGACAATATGCCAAAAACTAGGATTCAGGGATATTAGATGCATTTTCATGTTGTACTTCCACATGGTATAGTCACTTCTGTCAAACTGCGGGGGCCTTCCCATAGGGATGGAGAGATAGTGATTATTTGAATTGAGACGGTTGTAGTTGTAAGGATATCGGGAGTAGTCGTGATGACCACTCCCCATCCTCTTTTCTTCCTCTTTTCCCTTTTGTGCCATTAATTTCTTTCTCAGTAGTGCCTTTAGCTGTCTCACTTCTTCATCGTCATGTGGACTTTCTTTCAGCACATCGAAGGCTTTGGCTTCTTGCTCCTCATCGTTGATGTTCGTCTTCGGGATATCGTTGTTCTTCTCAGAGGCCATTGATCTCTCCGAGATGTGAGTCTCGTTGATGGAGAACTTGGCTCTGATACCAATTGAATGTGGCCTAGAGAGGGGTGAATAGGCCTTACAGAGTTTCCTGCACACTTAAAGTAATTGTCAAAAACTTACTTGACCATACTAGTCCGGTTGTGTGAGCGGACTAGTCCGGTGTGCCTGAAGTGTGTAGATTGTATTAAGTGTTGTGCAGGAGAATTAACGTGTTTAGCAGCGGAAATAAGAACAACAGTTATTTTATTTTGAGTTTACAATGTGAGGTGTGATTATGCCCGTGAATGAGACTTGGCAATTTAAAATCTGAAGTTTGACAACTAGATGTTCTAATCAACAAAAACAAAGAGGCATACGAGACACAAATTTTACCGAGGTTCGATCTCACCAGGAGATCTACGTCCTCGTTGAGGAAGCTCACACAGAGCCGGGTCTCTAACCCTTTCCCTCTTCAAGTCACCACACAAGGCCGACTTGATTCCACTAGCACGGGTAATCACCGAGTTTGTGGGGCAACCTCACACGTTGAGGGCTACCACAAGAATTACAATGAGAAAGCGATCAAATACACTCGAAAAGATTACAATGCAGAATATGAGTGTAGAGAGATCAAACCCCAAGAGCTCATAACGAAGGAACGACGATCTCCCAATCCCAAATCCAAGTGTTTGATTGATCTTCACCTTTTTCGCACCTTAGATGTGTGGGGAGATGTGTTTTTGGGCTCTTGGGACAGGTGGCGGCGCTAGGGTTTTAGTTTCTAGCAGTATGAGTCGTGTCTACCCGTTGGAAGGCCGTGGATAACCAATTTATATGGTTCCCAAAAAGTTATCGTTGTAAAACCTAATACCGGACTAGTCCGGTATATGATCGGACTTGTCCGGTCTACTTCCAGTGAGTTAAGCGGACTAGTCCGGTCTAAAACCGGACTTGTCCGGTGCTATGTGAAGTGGGGTTCCAGAAAGTTTAGCGGACTAGTCCTGTCGCATGGATGGACTAGTCCGCAGTCCTCTAAAGAGGACAACAGAAACATGAGCGGACTAGTTCGGTCTAAAACCGGACTTGTCCGGTTGCATTCCAGTAAGCTGACTGGACTAGTCTGGTCCATGAACGGACTAGTCCGGTGTCTAGTGGATTTTAGTTGATTTTTAAACCCCTTACCCTTACGCAAAGTTATGAGCTCTTGGGATGTGTCTCTCACACACACCCTATACATTTAAATCTACTTTGCTCTTCTAAATTCCACTAAAGTCTTCCCTTTTTGGGCACCACTCTATTTTTCACCTTTTTGTGTGCACCGAGCTAGTTCACTTTGTTTGTCCTGCAATCATTTCATTAGGATCTCATATGCTTGTCATCAATTCTCCAAAACCCACAAGGGATACCCTAGATGCACTTTCACCCTCTCTTCGGAGGTGGCTCTGGGTGCGCCATGTGTCCTAACAGCGCTAGACTTCCTTTTTTCCCAGAGACAGGCTCCGAGGTTGACACGTGTCCAATAGTGACGGACCTCCCGGAGATAAGTTCCGGTGGCGACACGTGTCCAATAGAACCGGACCTCTTGGAGGTGAGCTCCGAGATCGACACGTATCCCACGCGACTGGTCCTCTGATTTCCGCGGTGACTAGCTCTGAAGGTGACACGTGTCCTGCGGGCTGGCCTCGCTCCTCCGCAGAGACTAGCTCTGGGAGCAACACGTGTCCCACGGGTCGGACCTCTCCCCCTTTGCGGGGATGAGCCTCGAGCCTACCACGTAGCCAGTTTAGTGGCAGGCCCTCCCCACTTCGCAGGGATGAGCTCCGAACACGCTTACGTGGCCAGCGGGCCGCGGGAGTTGTCTTCGGCGCTCTCTGTGAACTGGATTTGGCTCTTTTTGGCTATCTTTTTGATATTTTCTCCGTTTCAACTTATTTTAAAAATATTGTTCTACATGAAACATGAATACATGCAGAAATCAAAAAAATGAGGGTGTCACAAATCTACCCCCCTTAAATTGAATCTCGCCCTTGAGATTGGTTAGTAGAGGATAGATGAGGGAATTATGCCTTGATGTCTTCTTCATGCTCCCATGTGGCTTCAGCTTCGGTGTGATGGCTCCATTGTACCTTGCACCATCGGATTACTTTGTTCCTCGTGATCCTTTCCTTTACGTCCAAAACTCGGACGGGGTGCTCCGCATAGGTCAGGTCCTCTTGAAGTTCAAGCTCTTCCATTGGTACTTGCTCCTCTGGTACTCTCAAGCACTTCTTGAGCTGGGATACATGAAACACGTCATGTACGTCAGAGAGGTATGTTGGGAGCTCTAGTTGATAGGCTACTTCTCCTCGCTTGTCCAAAATCTGAAATGGTCCGATGTAGCGAGGTGCTAGCTTGCCTTTGACGTTGAAACGTCATTGGCCACGGATAGACGATACCTTAAGGTATACGAAGTCTCCTACTTTGAAAGTCAACTTCATTCGCCTATTGTCCGCATAGCCTTTCTGTCGTGACTGAGCAGCCTTTAAGTTCTCCCATATCGTTTGGACTTGCTTTTCAGCTTCTTGTAGCACTTCGGGTCCAAAAATTTGGTTCTCTCAGGTCTCGTTCCAAAACAGCGGCGTTCTACACCGTCTACCGTACAATGCTTCAAAAGGCGACATTTTCAAGCTAGCTTGATAGCTGTTGTTATAGGAGAATTCGGCGTACGGTAAACTCCTATCCCAACTATGCCCATGTTCCAAGGCACAAGCTCTCAACATGTCCTCCAAATCTTCAATGCATGCACTACTGCGGCTAGCTCCAAGTCATGCGTAGGATAATTAAGCTCGTGCTTCTTTAATTGTCATGAGGCATAGGCTACCACTTGTCCTTCTTGCATGAGCACACATCCGATCCCTTGTCTGGATGCGTCATAGTATATGTCAAAGCTCTTGCTTACGTCCGGCAATACCAGAACCGGTGATGTGGTTAGCCTTGAGCTCCTCATAGCTTTCTTGGCACGCTGATGTCCATTGGAAGGCTTTTCCCTTCGTTAGCAACTCCGTCATAGGCTTTGCTATTTTAGAGAAATCCTTGATGAACCTTCCGTAGTATCCAGCCATCCCGAGAAAACTCCAAATATCCCTCACGTTTTGCGGTTGGTTCCACTTCAGAACATCTCCCGCTTTTTCGGGATCAACCGATACTCCTTCCTCGGAGATAATGTGGCTAGGAACGATATCTCCTTTAGCCAAAATTGACACTTGTTAAGCTTGGCATACAATTGATGCTCGCGCATTTTCTACAAGGTCAATCTCAAATGTTCTTCATGCTCCTCCTCACTTTTTGAATACACCATAATGTCGTCGATGAAAACCACGACGAACTTATCCAAGTACTCTATGAAAACCTTGTTCATAAGGTACATGAAGTATGTGGGTGCATTTGTTAACCCAAAAGACATGACGGTATATTCATATGAACCATACCGTGTTCGAAAGGTAGTCTTGGGTATATCGGAGGGCTTAATCATCAGTTGGAAGTATCCCGACCGAAGATCAATCTTGGAGAACACTCGGGCTCCTTTCATTTGATCGAATAGGTCTTCTATACGGGGCAGAGGGTATTTGTTCTTCATTGTCACTTTGTTGAGAGACCTATAGTCCACGCACATCCTTTGGGTTCCATCCTTCTTGTCTACGAAGAGCACGGGGGCTCCCCATGGCCACGAGCTTGGACGTATAAAACCCTTCTCTAACTGCTCCTGAATTTGCTTCCTGAGTTCCACTAGTTCATTGGTGGGCATCCTATAGGGTCTCTTTGCTATGGGTGCAGTTCCGGGTACTAAATAAATGGCAAACTCAATGTCCCGGTCAGGTGGCATACCTGGAAGCTCTTCTGGAAACACGTCCGAGAATTCCTGAACAACTGGAATGCTGCCCAATGTTGCTCATTCGACGTGGTTTAAGCTTGCCTTATTGGTTGTTTGTTGGGTTGACTTAAACTCGATATGAATACCGTGCTCGTTTGTCAACTGCACGCTCCTCTCAGCACATTGGATTACTCCGTTGTGCTTGCCTAACCAATCCATCCCGAGTATTATGTCAAGCCCTTGGGAGTCCAACACAATGAGGTTGGCAAGGAAGTCTATCCCCCTTATTTTAAGGCTTACTTTTGGACATACTATATTAGTCCTCATCTCTCCACCGGGAGAATTAACTAACATAGCACATTTTAAGTGTGATATGGGTAGATTATGCTTGGCAACATACTTGGATGATATGAAGGAATGTGATGCTCCAGAATCAAATAAAATGGTGGCTTGTTGGAATTGGCAAGGAACATACCAATTACGACGTCCTCAGCCTGTTGTGCTTCCTCAGCAGAGACGTGGTTCACGTTGCCGCGAGCGTAGTACTGCTGTCCACGGTTTCCTTGATTGTCTCCTCCGTTCGGTCGCGGGTTCTTCTTGGTCACGTTGCCTTGCTGTCCAGAACCTCTCCTCGGGCACTGGCTCGCGAAGTGTCCTATTTCCCCGCATGCAAAGCATGCCCTGTTGCCCATGGCAGCAGGTACGTTGGGACGGGGGTTTTGAACAGTAGCGCCCATGTTGGGTCGGGGCACATGAGGCAAAGGCACACGAGGTGCTTGTGCAACGGGTCGTTGCTGTGGTGGCTGACTAGGGCGGTATGCAGGAGCAGTCGATCCATACTGCGGTGCGGCTGGGGCCATGTACCGAGGTCGTACGTTGCTCCCTTGGGGCTGGTATGGCATCTTCCTCTTGCAGTCTCGCTCAATCTCTCGGATCTTGCTTTCAACCAGCTTCTAGAAGCTCGCGTAGTCATTGTTGAGGAGCTGAACCTGGATCTCATTGTTCAACCCTCTCATGAACAGGTACTGCTTCCGTTGGTCTGAGTTGACATCTTCGGGGGCGTACCGGGACAGTTGCGTGAATTTGTTGAGATACTCATTCACGCTTTTCTGTCCTTGGCGGAGACCTTCGAACTCCTATCTCTTGAGCATCATTACACCAGCAGGGATGTAATGAGAGCGAAAACTCTCCTTGAACTCAGTCCAAGTGATTGTCTCCGGGTCGACATGAGCATTGCATAGGGCATCCCACCAGTCAGCGACAGCTCCCATGAGTTGGTGCGACGCAAAAAGAACCTTCTCTCGGTCATTGCACTGCACTATGGCAAGCTTCTTCTCCATGGATTTCAACCAGTCGTCGGCCTCCATGAGGTCGTTAGCTTGAGCAAAGGTCGGTGGTCGAGTCCTCATGAACTCTCCCAGTCTGTTATGGGCCGGCGGTGGTGGTGGTGGTGGTGCCGGAACGGGGTTGTTGATGTTGGCCTGCAACTGACCCAAACTTTGGACCATGGTTTGCATAAGTTGATTCCTCATGGCCATCAACCGTTCCAGGTTGTTCTCACCAGCTCCGGGGTTAACAGGAACTTCATCGTGGCCATCCTCTTGGTTGCGACGGACGTTTCTTCCTTGGCGGCCGGCGTTTCCTCTCACCATCTGTGAGGGAGAGCGAAATAGAATAGAGGTTAGAAGATTAGATGGATCCCCCTAACTATATGCATCAAGGTGGATTGGACTATATATTAGCCCATATGGGGGGTGTGAACAAGTGCCGAGGCATCTCACACCTCCTTTCTACTTATGTGTGGATGCGGACAACGCTTGAGACATCCCACAACTCACACCAAGCACATAATCACGAACAATCATCACAAGGGCTCACACAACTCCTATTCAAGGCTTATTCAATGGGGGTCCTATATGGCTTAGGGTGATGCCAATCTGTGATCCAACTATGGTTTCTCCTAGGCCTGTATCCTATGTCAAGGTAGTTCCAATGCCAATCTATGCATCCTAGGTTTGCATCCTATGGTCAGCGTGGCTCAGCTACCAATCTATGATCATTCTAGGTTGTGTGATCTACGATCAACCCGTGGCAGGTTGATACCAATCTGTGTCTAATACCAGCTTGTGACTTCTATCTAAGCTTGTGTCCTACCGTCAACCATGGCAGGTTGATACCAATCTGAGGTTTCTACCTAGGCGTGTGACCTACTGTCAACCCGTGGCTCTGATACCAATCCGTCACGCCCTCAATTCTATGGAAAACCACGGAACCGAGAACTGATGCATATGTGTGCCTAGGATGTTCATCACACATACACATATGTTCCACAAACTGAATTCAGAATATATATAACCACGAATAACAGAGTTTATTAAAATGTCTGATGAGTCTTGGACTCATGCTCACAGCGGAAGTCTTAATCTAACAGCGGAAGTCTTTATTTCTATGCAGCGGAAGTCTTCTAACTAGTGCGGAAGCAATCTAAGCAGTAGCAGCGGCTCCATCTCTACTCCTTTCCCCACAGGCAAGGTTGAGGACAGATTACACGCCTAATGCTCCAATTGGTCTTCATAGTAATATTCTCCTGTTGCTGATGATGAAATAATAATGCAAGTTTGAGTACAATGATGTACACAGCAAGTGCGGGAAAATATGATATGTAGCTCACAATAAGGTAGGTATAAAAAGGCTCATTTGCAGAAAGCAAAGTTATTTATCAAAACCATGATAAAACAGCAACTTATCTTTAAGTGAACGCAATCCCAACATGTACTAAAATACCAACATACCTCCATTATGTCCATCACTTTCCAGACACTAATCAACTTCATTCTTGCTCATGATACCTTCGCATATTTGCTACCATCTCACAAATACCATCTTGTATTCGCTACCATTTCGTCTCATAAATAATTCTATCTCACACCGGGACCAATCTCGTCGCCATGACTCAACAGTCATGTAACCCAATCTTATTACCCGGACTCAATAGTCCCGAAAACCAAAACCAAACCATAACCAAAACCATCCAAAACCATCCCAAAATAACCATCCAACTAATCATGGATGTGGGCCAGGCGCTCGTGACCGTAAGCTTGGCTATCATGATAGTTTTAAGACTCTGTAGAGTTTGCACCTCTTTACCCGCAAGTTTGTGATTTCGTCACCCGTCGGCGACTGCAGAACCTCCATTATACCAGTACACAACTGTCGGTGTATGGCAAAGAGATCACAAAATAGCCTTTACAAAGGGGCTACTAGATGTATGAACTCACTAAGGTTTCACCGGCAGGCTAGAATCTCCAATTCTCCCACCCACGGGCCCCCTCTTGTGCCATGCAGTTCCCAGGGCAGTCCTCACTCGACTCCCACTCCACGCGCCTTCCACGGTCCATAACAATCTAGCAACTTACCTAATTACTCAGCTAAGCCGCACCCATACTTGGCCTTGTGGTGGCACTGTTATCCTGGCATGTGCTTGCATGAACCAGTCCTTAGATCTACGGCAAGTAAACCACCATCTCATTCTACCTCATTCACAAACCCAGACTTGCCTAGATCTCCCTCCGATCCATGTTCATTAACAACATCAATTTTCTCATTATCATTACGAGTGCAGTTAGCTGGACACATCTATCTCGCTTCCCAACCCCATGGACTCGGCAAAGCATAAAAGCAAAAACCATACCCGACTCATAAACTTCCCTGGCGACAAGGGTGGTTTAACCAAAACAAGTAAACTCCTATAAAGAGGTTTCCCATCATGTTTGACTCAACACACACACCTTTTCGCAGAACAAAATAGTTTCCCAAAACATAGGATCAATATGGTCAAGGGGCACTTGCCTTGTTCTGGCTGTTCCGGCTGCTCAAAATCTTGTTATTGTAGCCCGTCGTAGGTGGTTTCCTGAGCTTGTCCTTCTATACATGATCACGCACATACAAGATTCACAACAATCAATATCATGTACAAAGTTTAACTAGATGCGATGATGCATATGCATGTTATCCTATGATCAGTTTCTATTAGATCAGTTTATACGTATTCTTGCATGGTTTGCATGGGTTTTACGATGAACAGAGTTGTAGAGATCAATTGTGGGCATCTTGACTTTAGATCAAGCCGATCAACACGTGATCTGTCCACGAAAAAGCTTTTATTCGAAAGGAAGCAAAGAACATATGCAAAGAAAATGCGATGATGTCGTAAGGTGGTATTGGAGACCTACCTTACGTTCTTCTTGGTCTCGGGGTCCTTCTCCTAGCAAGAAAGATCGTTGGGCTCTCTTCCGGCGATTTCTCTCGACCGAACTCTGGCAAAGGGTTTTACTCGGCGAGCTGGGGCTAGGGCTCTAAGTCTTCGGCTCAGGAGTTGGAAAAGAAGTTCGTGGTTTCGGCCAAAGGTTCTGGGTTCTATTTATAATCGGGAAGAGAAGAGTCCTAATCTGATTGGACTTCAAATAAGAGTCTTATTCAAATTGTCGTTGAATCTTAACAACTTATCTTTAGTTGATTTGGTGCGGTATCATTGTGGAATTCATGTTAGTTTCCTCCCGTACCGGTATTCTCACGCGTACAGAAGCAAAAACCGCTCCAGAACTCGTTACCTCCACGGTGATGAGCCCCGGAAGCTCCACATGTCCATCGGGGCCTGGTCTCCCCCTTTTCGCAGAGATGCGCTCCGGTTGTGCCGCGTGTCAAGCGAGCGAGACCTCCCTCTTCTTCGGAGGTGAGCTCCGCGTGCGCCACGTATCCTAGCGGTCGGGACCTCCTCTCTATTCGGAGGTGGCTCCACGCACGCCATGTGTCAGTGTCGGACCTCCCCTCTTTCGGAGGTGGCTCCGGGTGCGCCACGTGTCCTAACAGCGCCAGACTTCCTTTTTTCTCAAAGACGAGCTCCGAGGTTGACACGTGTCCAACAGTGACGGACCTCCCAGAGATAAGCTCCGGTGCCGACACGTGTCCAATAGAACCGGACCTCTCGGAGGTGAGCTCCGAGATCGACACGTATCCCACGCGACTGGTCCTCTGATTTCGGCGGTGACTAGCTCCGAAGATGACACGTGTCCTGCGGGCTGGCCTCGCTCCTCTGCAGAGGCTAGCTCTGGGGGCAACACGTGTCCCACGGGGTCAGACCTCTCCCCCTTGGCTCTTTTTGGCTATCTTTTTGATATTTTCTCTGTTTCAGCTTATTTTAAAAATGTTGTTCTACATGAAACATGAATACATGCAGAAACAAAAAAATGAGGGTGTAACAAAAAGTTTCAAACATAAGCAGTGAGCATGATGGCTCAGCAAGTCTGACCCGTCTCTCCTATACATGAAACTTCTGAGGGGTTTCAGGGTACATGAGGTAAATAAGTTGCAAAGGACTCGCCTAATTATTTGAACCTTACTTTCAGCAGCAAGTTGTGGAGAACCTCACGCTAAGGCACATGAGAGAGTCGTAATCAAACAAGAAACACATTTCTATCTTTTACTTTGCCCAAGGTCGAAAAGAACTTTAAATAGCTCTAAACTACAGCAAGTCATTAACAATCAATGTATAGCTTTCAATCAGCAACTTTTACAAGACTCTAACCTGTTCTTTCTACGTCACGGTACAGTGAACAAGTGGTACCCACTGACTGCGAGGGACGGTGATTATAATCGATTTACACCTGCAGGGTTACCCGAATAACCCGTCAGTATGCCCGTACTCGCTGTTGCCTACAGCAACCATCACGGACGTCGTACGCAACCACCTTTCACCTGTCAGCCAAATGTTGAGCCGGTCCAATCGTCCCGAGCAAGAGGTCTCTGCGCGCTCATCTGCAGTGCCGCTAGCCGATTTACACCTCAAGCTCTCAACCTACCCTCTGAACGACCAGCTATGCCTCAACACCCAGCTACCCGAGTTACATCGGTTTCCCGGTTCCCATATGTCCGGTAGGTCTTCGTTACTGTTCTAGCTTGTTCAATAGGACCGCGCACGTCTTGGTCCTCAATCAACACAAGTGGAGCTATGGCACCCAGGACCCAACGTCTTGCTGCCCTTACTCTCCGCTCGGTCTCATTTTTCTTAATATGTGTTCCATTTGCTATCTTTACCCGAGTAGTGTGCCTCTAGCCTATTCTCGCGAGCAGTTCCAACTACTCGACTTATACTGAATCCTACACTATCTTAGCATTGCAGTAGCTAACCGAGATTTACAAACCTAAGCCCAACCCAGGGTTTTCTTGGCTATGCATTTGGGTTTTCAATCAAGACTCTAATGCAAAATTGAAGTGGATGCTCAAAGTAAGTTCTCAAAACAGTAAACTTTATAAAAAGGCTAATGCAAACTGGAGCTTTCCTTGCTGCTCTTGGTCATAGGCTAGCTGTTCCTCTGGAGTGATGAAGTCTAAGACTTCGGGCTCCTCCTCAACCTTAGCGAATACATGAGATAAATACATATATGTATCAATTCGAATGCATTTGAATTAAAGTTGAATTTGTGAGAACTATAAGTCTTACTATACAGGCCCAATGACTCTGAAATTTTTACTGTGGTTTGGATACAACCTAAGAAGAGACTTGGCCAAGTTTCATTTGCAGTAAAGCTCATTTGAGCTCTCCACAAATAATTGTGTACTTGGCCTTAATTGGAGCTCTTAGGGTGTTCTAGGGGTTTTCATGGAGCAAGCCATGACTTTCTGAAAACTAGATTTACATAGGGTTCTAATGGAGTTGGTTTCACTTAATTTGAAGGTTCCTAGCTAAAGATATGAGCTAAACAGTTTCAGGGAAATTCTGAAAAATGTTTCTGGACATTTTCCATTTTCTCTGGAACAGTTTTATTAATCACACCATTAGGTGGATCAAATGAGCTCAAATGTATCTGATATTTTTATGGTAGCTCAGGGATATTCTGGTGAACATCCTAGCCAAATTTCAGAATTTTCCCCCAATGCATTCTCCAGTTAAAATTCTAAACAGTTCAAAATTTAAGGAATTAATTCTGGAGAAATAAGCATTTCCATAAAGTGAAACTTTATTTGTTGGAAAGTACTCAGAGAGCTGAATCCAACAAAATTTGGTTCACTTGATTTACAGTTTTCTAGCTAAAGTTATGTGGGTTTGAAATTGAACTAAATCTAAAAATCGGGAAATGTTTAAAACACTGCACGTGGCTCCCACGCACAGTGCCTTCTTCAACCTCCCGCCAGCTCCCGAGCATGCAACGCACAGCGACGGTGGCACGGCTCGTTCTTGGCCGTTGCTGCCTAATTCTTGACACGGTTTCTTCCTACGTGACCCTTGGAGCACGGCGCACACACTGGGCAACTTCTTGCGCCTCGACATCGCCGGGAACATAGTCGGCGACGGTGGCGGGGGGATTTGAGCTCGGGTACGACGATGCTAGCTCATCTCGGCGGTGAACACGATCAACCAACGGGTCACAAAGCACCACTGGGGCATGGGGAAGCTAACCCTGCCCTCCTCTTGGCCGGAGATCGCCGGGAAAGTAGACTTCACCGGCGACCCGAGCCGTTTTCACCGGTGGTGGCCAAAACACGGTGCTCTGCTCACTGGGCTGATCAGCATCACTAGGACTTGGCTGGGATAACCCTGAGGTGTTACTCTAGCTTCAGCTTGACCAGTTTTCCAGTGATCAAGTGATCGAGGTGAATTTCAGGTTTTGGTTCTTGGTGTTCTATATGGCGATCGTCGAGAAAATGAAATTCCGGCTAACCGGCGCTAAGATGGAGCTAGGGGGCTCGGGGAGAGCTACTAGACTTTGATGCTAACCTCAGAGACCAGTTTGCTGCACCGGAGAAGCTTGGAGCTGCTCGGACGACGGTTTCAAGTCGAAGAAGCTTTGGGGTTGACAGAGCAATGGAAGATCGGCTCAGACAAGCTCGAAAGGAGCTGATCACGAGCAGCTGAGGATTGGAACACGTCGAGCAAAGGTCAGCGGTGCCATCTGTGGCCTCAGCTCGTGGTGGGAAGGATGGGTTTGGCCGGTTGACGGCGAGGTGGTGGTTTCGGAGGTGCGGCGGTTCTCTTCGGGTTTTCAGTGCGAGGAGACGTCAACACAGCAGTGAGGCGGCTCTGTGGTGTCCGGGACGGGATGATAACGAGTTGGGACGTCGGTTTGCAGCTGGGATCGGCGATCAGGAGGTGGCAGCGGCGTGCAGCACCGTGGCGCCCACGTGAGCGCGCGCAAGACCCGAGTCCCGGTTGCTTCAGTCGGTTAACTGGCTTGTGGGGCTGACAAGTGGGACCCACTTCCATTTTAACCTCTGAAATTAACTTCCTCCCACTGCTCCAAACAGTAGTCCCACTAATACCCTTTAGAATTCGAATTATCTACCAATTGCCCATTTGAACTTGATAGAATTCAAATTGTGAAGTGTTTGAATATATTTTCAGCACATATGCAGTTTTAAATTCAAAATGAATTTGAATTTGCTAAATTAGCTCATGTCAAGATCAACTCCCAATGGAGTGAAAATTGGTGTGTGAGCTCACAAAAATATGTTGAGTGTGAATATGTATCCCACTTTTGAAATCATGGAATAAAAGGAGTTTGAATTTGAATTTAAGTTCAAATTAGCCTCTTTCTTATTATACCCAAAATATCTCAAAAAGGTTGTAGATTTGGGTGAAACTTGGCATGAGCATTCCTAGCAAGGGGTAGGAGTTTTTCATATGCTCAACCCTTATATGATGCATGTGTGAACTACCACTTTTGCATTTTGTGAGTTTATCCTCTAATGACCATATTGATGGTGGTTACTTGCTATTCAAGGGTGTTCATAAGTTTTCCTCAAATGAGGTGTATGTGGTGTGATGACCACTTTGGATGTGTGCAAAAATTTAGGACCTTACAGATGCCCTCGTGCTTTTTCTCCTCGGAGGTCTGAATACAGAACCCCGTTACGAGTGGGGGCATATTCCATCCAACCATCATCGCCGGTGGTGAACTCGGAGTCGTCGAAGAACATCTTCGTGTCGGGCACGAAGGTCAACCGTGGTGGAGCCATCGAGGAAGCAGAGAATGGAACACTCGACAGCCCCCTTCCTGGCGCGCCAACTGTCGGCATTCGGATTTCTGATTAGTAAAGAATGTACCGCGCCTTCGTCCTCGGGGTGGCCTAGCTAAGAATACAAGGGATTTATACTGGTTCAGGCAAGGTGCCCTATGTCCAGTTCCGGGTGTCTCGCTGCTCTTTGTTGAAAATGGGGGTGGTTCTCTTACAAGTGCGAGAGTTGTCTCTTGAGGGGTACGATCGATCCCCCCTTTTATACTCGTTCATGGCGGCTCCCTCTTAACTCTCCGGAAGTGGGAAGGAGTCGTGGCTACAGGAACAACCGTCCTATCGTACGTCGACCAGAGTGCTTCGATCAGGCCGCCACATCGGGAGTCCGCCATTCCGCCTGCTCTTATCTTGTCGTTGGGGTGCGCCAAACCGGGATGTATGCAAGCCCTACGCATTTCTCCTCATCCGTCCCATCAGACGTGATGGGGATTTGGTGTGTAATGTCGGGGGAGGCACTCGAGTGCCCCCCACTTGGTCATGGCGGCGCTTGCTCCGCATTGAAGGCTACCTGCTTCGTCTCCTTCCGAGATCGAGCTCAGGCTTTCTCCTCTAGGTCCGCCCGTTTTCTGGGCGTCGAGGGAGATGATTGTCCCTTCCCCGGAGGCCAGGATCGGGAACCCTATCACACCTACTTCATCTCCTTCCAAGCTCGAGCTTGAGCCTTCTCCTCCGGGTCCACCCTTCGTCTGGGCGCTGAGGGGGAGGATCGTCGTTCCCCCCTGAGGTCGGGGTCGGGAATCCCTTCAAGCCACGAGAGTTGTGCATGAGTCTATCATGAAGAATGATGACACTTGTGTATACACATACCACAAGATAGGTTGCTACATAAGACATGCACCCATGTCATGGCTGCCTGCATGGAGTGTGATATTTCTGTTGGAATTTATGTTTCATCTTAATTTAAGAAGGAATCAATTGCACATACATGGGACTTTATGATATATATGGGTTTGATATACTCAACACATTTACAAAGACATCCCAACCAGTGTTATACGTTCTTGACCCAAGAACCGCACGCGTGAAGAGAGGTCATTGTAAATCACATCGTATTCAAAATGACATGGACGAGTAAGAGATCAAACAAAATGAGGAAACACTACGGTGTCTGTAACGAGCGCTGACGCACATACAAAATTTGTAACAAATATATAAAAGGGTCTACATCGTCGAAGTTGGTCCTTCGGGACATGCAACAGATGGAAGACCTATGTCAGTTACATTGACGATTCTGAGACGTCCTCACGCTCATGGTACTCTATCAGTCTTTCTTTAGTAATGTTTGAAAATATAATATGTTGAATCTATGTTTAATGTAACATTTATACGATATTTGATATTTGTAATATGTTTGAACTCATATCTAATATGTTGAATCTATATTTAACATTGTATTGTCTGATTAAAATGGTCTTACAAGTCACCCATGCATGGGACAACTCATCACTAGGGGCTCAATGCAAAACCTGCGGGAGTGAAATCTTGCGGTTGACCCTTTAGACGGATGAGTCGCCCACCCACCATTTTTTAAATTTTTTGAAATGACAACCCATTTTAATATTTATAATTTAAATATTACTATTTAAAAGATCAATTAGCGGGTGGATAGGGTGGGTCGCGACCACCTACTCGACCAGCCACCCAAAACTTGGTCCAGTGTGTCGCGTTGAGCGGACCTTCAAAATTCCTTTCAAATTAGCAACCCATTAATGCTCCTCCACCAACGTCAGAAGGCAGCCCATCATCCGAGGACAACTTTTTTTCTTTTTCTTTTTTTGTTCTTCTAACTCTATAAATTGATTAGAGACACAATTTTTTATATTCAATGTTTTATAGGAGTCACACAAACATTTATTCGAATCTAATTTAAAATTTTGAGTATAATATTTTGACATTTTAAAACTAGTTTATTCGAAATATTAAATATTCTTTAAAATTATGTAATTATGAAAATTATACTCCTTTGACATCTTATTTTATTGCATTAATTTTAATGCATACTAATATGATCGGATTTGAAAGTTGATCATTGATTTAAGAGAAAATTGAGTTTTACATTGTATCTATATTGTAAGTTTAGAATATTCTAAACTTGGAATTAGTCTATACACCCCGACCCATCCAGGTTTGTCTACTTCAGCCTCTCACCTACGAAACCAGGTGTGCTGTCCTGGTTTGTTTTGTCTATGTGTCATTACACGTGCAGAGTGACATGGTAAAATTGCCAATAATACTTTAAAAATGAATCTAAGCTCATAAGAGGACTACCATATTTAGAAAATAATAATTTATTATATAAGTGAGAACAGCTTAAAGATTTTATAGAAAAGAGAGTAGATAAAAAGATTTTTGGATTTTGTATTGGGTGAGCGAGACATGTGAATGAAGGGTTGTGATTCTTCAAGTTTGTATTCAAAAGAACATGATAAAGATTGTTCGTAGTGTCAACTGTGAAAGAGAAGAAAGATATAATAATGACATGATATAGTTCCTGTTTGGTTCCGATTACAATCAGATTATTGGTGAAATTAAGCAAAATCCCACTAAACAGTCTGTTTAATATTAGATTACCTCCTAAACCGATTATTAAAAAAGCTCAGAAACAATAGAAACTACACTTTTCTGGACCGGGGCCCGTAACTCGCGTTTTACGTAATCGAGTGGCCCTTTCCGTTGCTACCCTTCCCGTCTCGAATCGCGCTGTTCCTCTACCCTGCCGTCGTCGGCTTCTCTCGCTTCCTGCTCCGGCGCCGCTAGCTCCCACCGCCGCCCGCTTCGCCGCTGTCGCGTCCTCCTACCGCTTGCTTCCCCGTCGCCGAGATCTGCTCTGTATTCGCACGGCCCTCAGCCTCCACGTCTCTCTTCGCGGTGACGACACCGCCCTCTCCCTCCTTTGGCGACTACCGTTGGACTCGATCCTGCTTGAACCGCTGCGGCAACTCTCCATTGGCACCTGGAGCCGTCATCTCAGTCCTCCGCCTGCGTCTCCGTCTATCCCTTGGTGTCTACAGTAAGGTCAGTTTAGCTGGATTAGCTGGATTTTCAATTGATGGCAATTTAATATAGCATCATACGACTGCACTAGCGTGATCTATGTGACAAGAATTTCTGCATCATCAAACCGTCTGACCAAATGCTAACGACAAAGCTTTAGACTATGTTACTGTAGTGCTAGAAAAACACAAGATTTGGATGATGGTGTTTCAATTTTATTGCTCAAATTTTGTGTGTGTGGCAATTGGCATGATCGTGCTTTTGTGTCTATTTTTTATAGCTTACATTTTGCCTCAACTTCTTTTCTTGTTCAGAATAAAAATTGAGCTATCACCAACCTTAGGGGTATACAAGTCAATTTACAGACAAGACAGAAAGAATCCAATAAAAATAATCAGGATTGTCAAACATCTCAGATTATCTGGCCAACAGATTATTTAGATCGTGGCTTATTAGAAAATCTTGCTTCTCAAATAAGCAAGTTTTAAAAAAGCGAAACCATACAGGGCCATAGTGACATGTCATCGTCTAAGTGGTAGACGAACATTAATATGTGAGGATGTTAGGTAGAGTTATTTCTTTTAACTCTTTACTTCAATTTTTTAGTGTAAGAAAAAACATTTTAGCTCGGTCCATCCTAAATTCAAATCCTAGCTACATTGCACCTCATTCAAGACGGGCTCGGTCCATTGTGTCCGATTGCTTTGTCAGACGCACTCACTTAGACCTAACCGAACATCATGCCAGTTTGAAGTCATGAGAGGAACAAAAAGAACAAAACGGTGGTCGTGGTCGTCAGTCGATGGCGGGGAGGAAATCATTTTTCATTTCATCTATTAGATGTTGTACTTAATTTTAGAGTATATCACTTAAATTAAAATTCTTAATATGATATTATCTGTGACTATGATAAAACCCATATGTCATAATAATATATAATATATTCAAATCTTTCTCATAACATAAAAGGAAAATACACTTAATTCTATTTGTCCCAACTTGAGATGGTCAAATCAATATAGTGCATGTCCACGAAACCTTTCGACCTGTTGGGTTCAGATAGCATGTTTTTACAACAAAACGATTTTTATGGTGGAATCTCAAAATAGGGTGACTTTTCGAGATAGTATGTGCAATCTAAAATATTTATTTAGATGTGCAATGAAATTACATCCATTTGTTTATCGTCAGGATAAGCGATAATTTTTCCCGATCAATAGGACTATACTAGCAAAAGCTGAAACTGGCAGTATAAATTTTCTATGCGTATGGAATAAGCCAGGAATGCATTTTCGTGGCACCATGCGTTTCCCCGGCTGTGGGGGTCGCGATTTATTCTCGAAGAAGAAAGCATTGGGGGTCGAGAAACCCACCGCTGCCTCGGAACTTCCGCACCGACTCCACCTACGCCCCGCAGCGATGTCGGGCGGGGCCGCGGTCCGCCGCTCGTCGGCGTCGGCCACAAAGGAGAACGCCACCGCGGAGGGCGCTAAGGCGGTCCCGCGGGCTGGGCAGCGCGTCGCCCTCGTGGACGTCACCAATCTCGTCGTCCATCGCAGCGGGAGACTTGACGCGGCGTACTCCGCGCCCGACGCGGTATGGCTCCTCGCCTCGCACGATTGGTGGGGGACTGATTCTGCCCCGATTAGGTTCTCAGTAGTTAGAGGGGATGACATGTAGAATTCTCATTGATTTTGGTGCGCGCGGCATTTTTTGGGTTATCTGATTTCGGGCATTCCGTAGCGCCATTTCTAGGGGCTATGCTTTCTGCCCTGTTCTCGATCAGTATGATGCGGGCTGTTCAATCTCTGGGTTCTCTAGCGGATCGTGTTAAGTCACCAAGTCATTGATCGATCAAACATCATTTGCGCACATACTCGTGAGTTCTCTCTGAGTTCTATTTCCCTTGTTGCTGCTTGTTTCGTTGGCGCTGGTCTTAATGCAACATTCGGATTGTTAATCCTGAACTTCTCGAATTTAACAACTTGCAAGGTTAGGATTTTGAAAGCTTTTTGGCGGGTTGGGTGCTGCAAATGAAGTACCCTGTATAAGGGAATGTTCTTCGTCGTTTGTTGTTTAGGTTCGAATGATCGAATCCTACATTGGTAATTTATTTTTCATCTTGTTGAATTTATATTTATAACTCCGCCTATGTTGTAATAACATAGCCGGTCCCAAGCCCGAGTAAAGGAGGAGGGGTTGTGAAGGCTTGGCGAGCCAACAACTACACTTAGCCATTCTCATGGAAATGAAACCCAATAGAAATTCGTTGGGGCGTAACCCTCTTAGCGACGCGTCATATCGGAACCCGGGTATGCTGTTATGTGGGCAAGGGCCGGCTCGCCACCGCCTTAGTGGTGCGCCATATCAGAACTCGGATATGGTGTTAAATGAGAAAGGGCCAGATCGCCACCACCTTAGTGGCGCTGTCGGTACCTGAGATATGGGGTACCCCCGCGCACAGGGGAAAATGACTGAGGAACTCGCCCTTCTCCGCAGGGAGAGCTCCGAAGGCGCCACGCGTCCGGCGGGGCCGGACCTCCCTCTCCTCAGAGGAGAGCTCCGGGCCCGCCACGTGGCATACAGAAGCCGGACCTCCCCCTCCGCGGGCGAGGGGTCCGAAGGTGCCACGTATCCGGCGGGGCCGGACCTCCCTCTCCTCAGAGAGGAGCTCCGGGCCCGCCACGTGGCCGACAGGAGCCGAACCTCCCCCTTCGCGGGGAGAGGTCCGAAGGCTCCACGTGCCCCGCGGGGCCGGACCCTCCTCTCCTCTGAGAAGGGCTCCGGGCCCGCCACGTGGCCAGCAGAACAGCGCTGCCTGCCCTCGAGCGATAGCAGCGGGCGTAAAGACGCCCCATAACTTGCCCGTACAAGGTATTCAAGGCCCGCGTCTTCCCAAGACGCGGAGACGCGGAGCACGCCTCTGTCAGGTGCCGTTGCGCCCAGTCGCATCATAGACTGGCGCGCGATGTCAGAACCTGCCAGCCAATAAACACCGCGACAAGACATCCCATGCCGCCTGCGCCGCCATCAACCACTACGACTAGCATGCGGCATGGGCAGAGCGGCAAGACGGAGACTCGGAAGCCTTCGCCAGAGACAACTACCGGCATAACTGCAGATACGGTAGATAACAGTCAATCTCCCCGGGACCACCTGTCGGGTCCCGGGCCCCCCTTGTAAGCCACCCGAGTCTTGGACTATAAAAGGCTCGGGTAGGCGACGATAGCAAGGGTTCGCACTTCTGCAACTCATATGCTAGCCATTCACACCCAAGCTGTAACTCACCCCCAAGCTCGGGACTCCGGCCCCGAGCAGCAAGCAATACGGCGAGCTCCATAGCTCGCCGTGGACGTAGGGTTTTACGCTCCGGCGGCCTGAACCACGTAAAACTCTCAGTGTCAAGCTCTTACTAACTCGTCCATCCGCGCAAGCTCTCCGCAAAGGACTAGCCCCACCGAAAAAAGAACCTCCGCGGGCTGCCCAGTGCAGGCCCGGAGGAAGTGTGGACCGAACACTTCGACATTTGGCGCGCCAGGTAGGGGGCTTTTCCCCTTGCGCGACGAGTTTCCGCCGACGAAGATGACCAAGCTTCCCTCAGCGGCAAACTCTCCCCCTCCGCGTTCACGGCGAACCGTGACCAGCGGGGAGTACATGTCGACGCACTCAGGACGGAGTGTGTCGGCACAAGCTGGTAGCCAGCAGCCGACTCCGGCTGCGCCGACTCCGGCGATGCAGGCTCCGACCAGTGTGAGATCTTCTACAGCGCTGAGCGTACACCATGGGGGTGCGCTAGCTGCAGCAAGAGCACTGCTGCGCAACCCACCTACTGGGGATGCGCCCCATTCTGCGACCCAACAATGGGTCCGCGAGGTGGACCGCCTCGTCGTCGCCGCCGCGAACCCTCGGTTTCGGCGAGGGCGGCGCCCCGGTCAACCGGCTGTATCGCTGACGCGCACGCCCACGGTTGATGGGCAAACGGCGGATTCCAGCTCCTCCAGGCTCCCGTCGACGGACCTGAGAAGGGAACTGGAACGGTGCCACTTGGGCCAGGATGCCCGGGTATACCTCGAGCGACGTCGAGAAAGGCGTCGCAACCATGAGGCTGGCGACAGCATGACGTCGGCCTCGACACAACCTGGAGGGCAGGTCTTCGCCACGCGAGTCCTGCCTCAGGCATACGCCGCGCAGCATATGCCGCAACCATATGCGCCACAAGCAGGGCCCCCGATCTATGGTGCAGCTTTGCCCATACCAGGGTACACGGTGCCAAGTGTGAACCAAGTGTTCGCAGCACCAATACCTGCGGCAGCAGGAGCAGGATGTGCAGCCCTGGCACCCCACCTTCGCTTCGCGAGGTGGCCGCGCAAGTTTCGGCCGCACCTGCCCGAGAAGTACGACGGTAGCGTCAACCTGGCGGAGTTCCTCCAGATCTACTCCACCGCCGTACTTGCCGCAGGAGGGGATGAGGCTGTCATGGCCAACTACTTCCCCGTCGCCTTGACCGGCCCAGCTCGGTCTTGGCTCATGAATCTCCCCCAAGGGTCCATAATCTCCTGGGGAGAGCTCTGCCGGCAGTTCGTCGCCAACTTCGGCAGCTCCTACACCCGTCCCGGCACGGAGCTTGACCTCCACGCCGTCAAGCAACAGCCTGGGGAGTCGCTGCGCTCTTTCATCCAGCGGTTCTCCCAGGTACGCAACACCATCCCGCATATTCAAAGTGCTTCTGTGGTGGTGGCGTTCCGACAGGGTGTCCGCGACGAGAAAATGCTTGAGAAGCTCGCGACCAGAGAGGTCCGCGACGTCTCTGAGCTCTTCAGCCTGGCGGACAAATGCGCCAGAGCAGCTGAAGGGCGGAACTGGCACTCTCTGCCAACCTCCGAGTCAGGAGGACAGCCCGGGTCCGGCGCTGCTGCCTATGGGGGTGGCAAGAAGGCCAAGAACCGGGGGAGTGGCAAGATGAAGTCATCGTTCGCGGCTCCCGTCGCCGCAGCAGCGACGACTAGTGGAGCACGGGGGCCACGCCCCGACAAAAGGTAGCGGCAGTCACCGGCCCCAGATAGTGATCAGGGCGGGCTATGCCCCGTGCATGGCGCCGGCAACCATACTGCTGCCGAGTGCTGGGATATCCAGAGGCTCGCAGAGCGCTTCCGCAAAGGAAGACAGCAGAGAGCTGAAGCACCGCCTTACCCTCAGAGGGATGGCAAGCAGAAGGTCGATGCCCCAGTCACCGCCGCCCATCAGGTGGGATTTCAGGAGCCTCAGCGTGTCATAAAGACAATGCATAACGGTGAGGACTCCAGCTCCGACGGTGACGGGCCAGGGCGGTAGCCGGCTGCGGCTGCCGTCCCGGGTCAGTGGAGGCTGCACTGCTGCGGCGTCAACCTTGGAGAAGCCCCAAGTAGTCGCAGCAGCCCTAGTACCGACCACAATGGTGCGAGGTCGGGCCAGCCTCACCCGAGAGCACACCTCCGTGCCTCGGACATACCTCCCGGGGGCCGCCCAAGGTCTGTCGACCCCTTGAAGGCCTTGCCAGAAGGGGAAGACGCCTTAGGTCATCTAAGATGAGCCCGGGCCCACCTACCCCTTGAAGGCCTTAGCCAGAAGGGGAGAACTCCCCGGGGGCCCCCAGGAGAAGCCGCGCAGGACCTAATCCAGTGTGAAGATAACAACCTCGTCGACGAGACTCTGCTGCAGGTAACACCCCACAACGCAAGGTCTCGGCTGATGCTCTAAGCACTACTGCCAAAGAACCGAACGCGTCAGGGACCTGCAGAAGGGCAACCTGGTGTCGCGGCACACTCTTTCCCGAGAAGGACCCATAAACTCTCCCCCAGCAGGGAAGGTCCCTTCCGAATCATGAAAGCTGCCGCCCCAGGTACACATGCCTTTCAACCGAGTGTGGGATCCGTTCCCAAAATCCTTGGCATGGAGCAACACTGTAAGTCCTACGCCCCGAGCATCAGTAGAACAGGGTCATTCCCTTCTGTAATGAATCCCATAGAATCTAGGAACAGAGCTTGGGGCAGCTAAGTCTCAAGGGACGGTACAGGACTACGTCCAGTTTAGCCTGGTTCCGACCCTAAGCGCGTAGAGTCTTGCTTCCCTTGTAGACGAGGCGGAATATTGCCTCCATGTACAACCAGAATTTCACCTATGGGCGTGAACACAGAAACCTGTTCTACTTAGCTCTCTCTCATGCGCTCATTTAAATTATGCATTAATTTTTATGATCGCACTATCTATGTATGTTCATCGTACATCTAGCTCCCCCTCTCCCGCGCTCATCCATAGTCAGCATTCGCTATCCTACCGAGGGCGGCCGCGCTTGAGGCACCTGCCGATGGCCGAGTGAGTCTCTCGGGCCTCCCCCAGTCAGGTGTTGCGGTGCCAGTTGGTCACCTCCAGGAAAGGCCTGCGTTGTGCATGGGGGGTCTAGGGTGCGTATCCAGCTTAGCAGGCCATGAGCCCAAAGCATGCGCATCCTGCCCTCCGGAGGTACAGGGGAGTACAACCGCTTTGCCTGGTCATGAACCCAAAGCACGTGCACTCTGCTTCCCCAGCGCATGGCCCGGTACTAGGGATCGGGCGACCGTACCCGGACCTCGGAGGGAGCCGGAGCTCCGGCGCCTCGAGCACAGAATTGCCCAAGCCCCGTATAACGGATCAGGATCGTAAGACGAATAAGACTAGGAGACGGGAGGGGAGGACCCCCCGAGGAGAATTACGTTTCCTCTGCCTGTGTGCAGGACCTCCAGGTTACGGCAATGGGGACTGCATGAAGCGGAGGGAAAGGAGCTATCAACTACTCCGGCCTAGGACTGGAAGGACCGGGTCCTGCCCCTTCAGCAGGGGCGGGGCCCGAGGGCCCCACGTGTCCAGCGGGCCCGGAGCTCTCGCCTCCCCTGAGGGGGGCTCCGGGCTCGCCACGTGGCAGGCGGAAACCGGACC
Organism: Neostapfia colusana; assembly: GCA_030760725.1. Classification (NCBI taxonomy): domain Eukaryota; kingdom Viridiplantae; phylum Streptophyta; class Magnoliopsida; order Poales; family Poaceae; genus Neostapfia; species Neostapfia colusana. Next base: position 27,123,494 of record JASWHV010000005.1, on the reverse strand, counting down.
TCCCCCCCGGTGGGAGGGCTCCGAAAGCCCTACGTGTCCAGCAGGGCCGGAGCTCCCGCCCCCTAAGGAGGGGCTCCGGACCCGCCACGTGGCAGGCAGATTTGGAGCTTCCCATAGGGCGAGATCCGGAGACCCCCGGGGGCCCCTAACACCGTTAGGGCCCGGGGAAGGTGTCTGTGCAGAGCTCCGAGATTGGAGAAGGCCTCTGAGTACCTTGCGGAGCTAAGGACTCAGTCAGGCAAAGCCAAGAAGGAGAGAAAAAGCATCACAGACACAAATATCTAAAAGAGTCAAACTATGCAAGGCTCCATGAGCTGGACTACAGACTCGATAAAAAGGGAGAAACAAGTCCTAAGGACCTCCCGGCTCCCGCCGGAACCTTGCGGCTACAAGGGCGGCCACATCCTCGACTTCAGCCCTGGCAGCTTCCTCCCGCTCCGCGGCTGGGCCCTCTCTCGCTGGTTCTAGCGAGAAAGAGGGGTCGCAGCTCTTGAAGCATGCCAGCACATGTGAGGCGACCTCTAGGGCTAGGCCGCGTCCCTCGGCCTCAAGCTCGCTGGTGACCACCGAGTCTAGCCTGTCCAGCTTGGTGCCGATCGACTCCAGCGCGGGGATCACCTCCGTCACCTTCAACGCAGGAGCCGCGGCCCTCACCGGACTGAAGCCAAGAGGGATCAGGGCGGACCCCGCTCGATCCACGAAGCTCGAGACCGCAAGAGCCTCGGAGGACCGCAAGGCCGAGAGCTCCTCCACCTCGTGGCGGGCTGCCTGCAGGGCCTCCAGGTTTCTCTCGGAGAATTCCTTCTCCTTGGCAGCCAGGAAGCTCTCCCGAAGGTGGAGAGTCCTGGCGAGCCGCTCCAACTCAGAAGCCTTGAAGTCGGCGGCCAACTCCCGTTCCAAGACCGCGCGGCGTTCGCGGGAGACCTGTTCCTCCCTCAGGTCAAGGTCTGCCTTCAGAATCTCTAGCTCCTCGATCCGAGCTCGAAGGTCATCCTCGCCCGCTGCCAGCTGCGCGGCGACCCTCTCCGCCTCGGCTGCCGTGGAACGCTCCCGTTCCTCAACGGCGAGTTTACGGCGCTCCATCCGCTGCCGTATTTCCTCAGCGGCAGAGAGGCTCTCCTCGGCCCGGGCGTGAGCCTCCAGGGCCTCCCTGTTGATCCGCCGCGATTCGGCGTCCATACGGTCGACAGCCCGCTTCTGCCGGTCGAGGAGCACTTCCCTGAAGTCGAGCAACTCCCGCCTGGAGTCGAGCTCGCTCCTGACCTTCGCGGTACGCTCCCGCAAAAGGTTCCCCCAGGTGAGGAGGCAATCCCGTTCAACTGTATACTCCTCCCGCTCGCGACCTAGTGCAGCCAAGACCTGCCGGACGCTCGTCTCGGCAAGCGGGAAGGCATCAGCCAGGGGCAATGGAGCAACAAAGGCCGGGGCAGTTCCCCCGACCTCCTCCATCACCTCATCCTCAAGAGGAGTCGAAGCACCAGCAACCAAGACGAGACGCCGGTCAGGAGAAGCTGGCGCCGGGGCTCTGGCAGCCGGACCTGCCGGACCCTCTTTGGCTTCAGGCTTCTTGACCTGTGGACAGGGGCGAGTCGGGGAAGGCGGCGCTGGAGTAAAGGCCGGGCCGCCTGGTGCAGGGTCGACCTGCGCTGGCTTGGGGGCCGCGGCGGCCGTCTCGGCAGGAAGAGACGACGCCGCTGCGGAGTCCGGGCACACCGGAACAGGAGAAGTTCGCGCTGGCTTGGGGGCCGCGGCAGTTGTCCCGGGCTCCGAGCGCAACGGCACAGACTCCCCGCAAGTCGGGGATGGCCGGGAAGCACGGACACTCCAGCGGGCTCTGAACCCCGACTTCCGAGCCGGGGTAGGACTCCCAGAGCCCGCTGCCGTCACTGACGGCCGCTCCGCAGTCGCTTGAACTGGCGGAGCAGGGGACGCCCCAGAAGCTCCCCTCAACGCATCAGCCCGGGGCCTCTTCGAGTCGCCACCGGAAGGAGTGCCAGGCACCCCAGATTCCCGACTTGGCACAGACGCCGCCGCTGGAGGAGATCGAGCGCGCTTCTTCTCTGGTGGCGGGTTGGAGGCCATGGCGAGGGAGGACTCAAGGGCAAGAGGGCAAAAGCACAAGAGTCCGAGAAGAAACGCTGGGAGGTGCGAAGGGAAACCGCAATGCGGGTAAGATCCCTTCTAAAAACCTTCCCAGGAGCAATTCCAGGCGATTCGGAACTCTTCGAATACACCGCATCGGCAATCGCTTCGGCTCCTAGATCGAGCGCCGATGACAGGTGGACCCAAGCCGCCCGACTGAAGCGGTGGGTCAAGGAGTCAGTCTCCTAAGAAGACAAGCCGGCAAGGCACTTCGGCGGTTCCCGTGTTGCAATTCCGGTGCTGAAACTGTCTCTGTTCTTGCTGAATAAACCGATCTGCCCTAGCAGATCGATCTGTCTTCCCTGAAGACAGACCAGAAAATTCTTCAGCCAACAACAGAGGAATAACAGCAAGGAGAAGAACAGTCCTGGTGCAGAAAACTGAGCAGATTAATTCTGTTCTTGAGATAACAGAGCAGGGAGGAAATCAGGAGATGCCCGATCTGTTCTGGTGTTGAAGAGACGCAGAACAGAGGGAGAAACAGGGGCGGCGGCTGGTTCTAGCCCCTGGTGGCGGCTAGGGCAGAGGGAGGCGGCGGCTAGGGCAGAGGCTAGGCGGCGGCTGCAGCAAGGGGGAGAGAGGCGGCTAGGGTTAGAAAAGTGGAGGAAAATTTTCTGTATTGATCTCTCTCAATTTGGGGTGTTTTTGGCTTGTATATATAGCCCCCCTTGCAAGAGTCCTAATCTGTTACAAAGGATCTTTTAATCTATCTCTAAGAAGATTAAACTCAAATTCCTTCTAGAAAGGGGCCGGCCTGGGCCAGGGCTAACCAGCCCACTTGGCCCAATTCTGGCCGCCCTGGGCCAGGGGCAGATCAGCCCACATTCTCCTCCTGATCCTGACACTGGCCCATGTCTAGAATCCCGATCCTTTTTCTCATCTCCACGAACTTCTGTCTTCCAAGAGCCTTGGTCAAGATGTCCGCCATCTGGTCTTGAGTGGAGATTTGCTCAAGCACAATAGTACCGCTGTCCACACACTCCCGTATGTAGTGGTACTTGACGTCGATGTGCTTGCTCCTGTCATGGTGTACCGGATTTTTGCTCAAGTCTATAGCTAACTTGTTATCAACCCGCAGCATCGGCGCCTTCGATTTTTCAGCTAAGTCCTCCATCATGCTGGAATAAGTCTTGTAGTCCTTTGGTCTTTGGTCCCCTAGTCCCTTGTACCCTAGTCCTTTAGTTTGTTGCACTTTAGTCCTTGGTCTTTGTTGTACTCTAGTCCTTTGGTCTTTGTGGCCCTAATTAGGACAGCATCTAAGGACACTAGGACAGCATATTAAGGACACTAGGACAGCATCTTAGTGTCAGCCATGGACAGCATATTAGGACAGCATCTAAGCATCTTAGACTAGCATCTTTGTGGCATATGCTTGGCTGCCATGGCAGCTATAAATATGTAGCCTCAACCCCTTGGGTTGGCATGGCATTGTGTGAGAAATAGACAAGAAAATTGCCCCAACTCCTAGTGTCATCCTCTCTTTCAATGAGAGTAAGAATTCAGCTACTAACATTTGGTATCAGAGCCGTTCTATCCTGTAGCTTAAATATCTCCTGCTCATCCCCTTCCCGCACCTCTCTCCGTCCGCAACCGGCAGCAGGAACACCTGCTGTTCCAGCTCATTCCTCTCCTGCACAGACGAGCAGCAGCTTGTCTTCCACATACAGCAGCCCTTCCCCACTAGTGCGCCATGTCCGACGGACAGTCTCAGCGCTCGGTCGCCTCGAGCGCGCGGCAGACGGAGGTCGCCGCGGCAGAGGAGCGCGAGCGAGCGGCGGCAGAGACTGCGGCGACGGCGGCAATGGCGGCAAGGTTGGCGGCGGCGGAACTGGCAGCAGCAAGGGCGGAAGTGGAAGCAGCGGCGGCGGCGGCTGTAGCGCGTGCGGCGGCAGCGGAGCTGGAGGCTCTGCGCGGCAGTAGCTCCAGCGGCTCTGTCGACGGCGGCGTCGACGATGAGCTCAGGCCGGTGAGGGAGGCGGCGCGAGCACGAGAGGTGCAGCTAGCAGCCGCGCGCCCCCATGGGCACGACAACCGCAGCCCAGACGGGCGCGGACGCGCCGGTGGCGCTCCCGGCGGCGGCGGCGGCTGGGTCCACGGGGTCCAGGCCATTGTCAGGGACGTCGGTCCCGGCGGTGGGTGGCCTACCCTCACCAAGACCAACTACGTTGAGTGGGCCGCGGTGATGAGGGTACGGCTCCAGGTGCGACACATGTGGGAAGCAGTTCAGTACGGCGACGTCGACTACTACGAGGATCGACGGGCGTTGGATGCCCTCATTGCTGCAGTCCCGCCCGAGATGCAGTTCTCGCTTTCCAAGAAGCGGACTGCTAAGGAGGCATGGGATGCCATCGCTGCAGCACGCATCGGCAGCGACCGCGCCCGCAAGTCCACACTGCAGGCGCTTCGCAAGGAGTGGGAGAACCTGACCTTTAAGCCAGGTGAGGACGTTGATGACTTTGCGCTCCGTCTCAACACTTTGTTGCAGAAGTTGGTGCAGTTCGGCGACGACACCTACAACGAAGAGAGAGCTGTCGAGAAGCTCCTTCGGTGCATCCCCGAGAAGTACAAGCAGATCGCTCGCTCGATCGAGTCTCTGCTGGACCTCTCCACGATGTCGATTGAAGAGGCGATAGGTCGCCTCAAGGTCGTCGACAACGACGAACCACAACCTCTCTCGGGGCCTATCACCATTGGCGGGAAGCTTCATCTCACTCGCGAGCAGTGGGAGGCTGGCCAGGGTGACCGGAAGAAGGGGGAGTCCTCTTCCTCGACAGGCGGCCGCAAGCGCGGCAAGTCGCGCAAGGGGCGTGGAGGTACCCAGGCCGGGGCACGCGGACGTACCGAGGGTGGCGCCCGCGGAGGCGCCCAGGGCGGCACCGTCGGCAACCACAAGCCGACACGAGACGACACCTGCCACAACTGTGGCAAGCTTGGTCATTGGGCCAGGGAGTGTCGACAGCCACGACGTGGCCAGGCCCACGTGGCACAAGTGGAGAAGGAGGCCCACGTGGCACAGGTAGAGGAGGAGCCAGCTTTGCTTCTGGCACACGGAAGCATCAAGCCACCTCTAGTGGCATCGACCGCAGCGGCTCTCCTTCATCTTGATGAGCCAAAAGCACACGCTTTCCTCGGCGACGGCTCCAGCAACGACAAGACTGACGGGTGGTGCCTCGACACCGGCGCCACCCATCACATGACTGGTCGACGGGAGTTCTTCGTTGAGCTTGACTCCAATGTCCGAGGCTCTGTCAAGTTTGGTGACGCCTCCGGCGTGGAGATCAAGGGTGTTGGCTCCGTCATCCTCACCGCCGAGTCTGGTGAGCACAGGCTGCTCGTCGGAGTCTACTACATCCCCGCATTGAGAAACTCCATCATCAGCTTGGGACAGCTGGATGAGAACGGTTCGCGCGTGGAGATTAAGGACGGAGTCATGAGGATTTGGGATCGCCATCGTCGCCTTCTTGCCAAGGTAACTAGAGGCACCAATCGACTCTATGTCCTTCACGTGCAGGTAGCACAGCCTGTCTGCCTTGCCACTCGTCGGGACGACGAGGCATGGCAGTGGCACGAGCGCTTTGGGCATCTTCACTTCGAGGCCCTAAAGCAGCTCAGTGCCAAGGAGATGGTGCGAGGCATGCCATGCCTTGACCACGTGGAGCAGCTCTGCGACGTCTGCGTATTGACGAAGCAGAGGCGGCTTCCTTTTCCCCAGCAGTCGAGCTTTCGAGCTAAGGAACGGCTCGAGCTCGTTCACGGGGACTTGTGTGGCCCGGTGACACCAGCTACACCGGGAGGACGACGCTACTTCCTGCTGCTCGTCGACGACCTCTCCCGCTACATGTGGGTCGTGGTCCTTGGCAGCAAGGGAGAGGCTGCGAACGCCATCAGGCGCGCGCAGGCCATTGCGGAGGCGGAGTGCGGCCGCAAGCTGCGTGTGCTACGCACCGACAACGGCGGCGAATTCACGGCGGCTGAATTCGCGTCGTATTGCGCGGATGAGGGTGTTCAGCGCCACTACTCCGCGCCCTACAGCCCGCAGCAGAACGGCGTCGTCGAGCGGCGCAACCAGACGGTTGTGGGGATGGCTCGGGCCCTCCTCAAGCAGAGGGGAATGCCGGCTATCTTCTGGGGAGAGGCGGTGGTGACGGCTGTCTACATCCTCAACCGCTCGCCCACCAAGGCTCTCAACGGCAGGACGCCGTACGAGGCTTGGTATGGGCGCAAGCCGGCGGTCTCTCATCTACGGGTCTTCGGCTGCCTCGCGTTTGCCAAGGAGCTTGGCCACATCAGCAAGCTCGACGACAGGAGCACTCCGGGGGTGTTCATCGGCTACGCGGAGGGCTCGAAGGCCTACCGCATTCTCGACCCAGAGACACAACGTGTGCGCACGACGCGCGACGTTGTGTTCAACGAAGGGCGAGGATGGGCATGGGACAAGGCGGTGGACGACGGTTCGACCTCGACGCACGACGACTTCATCGTCGACTACGTCCACTTCAAGGGAGTTGGGGGAGTAGGCAACTCTTCTCCACCGAGCGTGTCTACCCCAACCCCCGACCGTCCACCTCCACCTCAGCCGGCGACCCCACGCACTCCAGCACCGACGGCCACTCCTCCGGGCACGCCCACTCCGTCCCCAGCTCGTGTCGAGCACGGCCCAGTGGAGTTTGTTACTCCGCTCTCCCACGACGAGGAGCGCCTCGACGGGTGCTACGACGGCGAGCCGTTGCGGTATCGCAAGATGGAGAACATTCTCGGCAACCAGCCGGTGTCGGGACTGGCCCCTCACGATCTGGATGATCGAGATCTGGAGGCGCAGTTGCACCTTGCGTGCGATGACGGCGAGCCTCGGTCTTTTGCGGAGGCCGAGAAACACGCGGCATGGCGTGCTGCGATGCAGTCGGAGATGGACGCGGTTGAGACGAACCGCACTTGGGAGCTTGCTGATCTCCCTCGTGGTCACCGTGCGATCACCCTTAAGTGGGTGTTCAAGTTGAAGAGGGATGAAGCCGGCGCCATCGTCAAGCACAAGGCTCGCTTGGTAGCACGCGGCTTCGTGCAGCAGGAGGGGATCGACTTCGACGATGCTTTTGCCCCCGTGGCACGGATGGAATCCGTGCGACTCCTTCTTGCACTTGCTGCCCAAGAAGGCTGGCGTGTCCAGCACATGGACGTCAAGTCGGCGTTTCTCAACGGCGACTTGAAGGAGGAGGTCTACGTACACCAGCCGCCGGGGTTTGTGGTCCCTGGCAAGGAGGGCAAGGTGTTGCGCCTGCGCAAGGCCCTTTATGGCTTGCGTCAGGCACCAAGGGCGTGGAATGCCAAGTTGGATTCCACGCTCAAGAGGATGGGCTTCGGGCAATGCCCGCACGCGGCAGCCATCTACCGGCGAGGCAATGAAGGAAACACCCTACTGGTGGGTGTCTACGTCGACGACTTGGTGATCACCGGCACCAAGGATGCGGAGGTGGCAGCGTTCAAGGAAGAGATGAAAGCCACCTTCCAGATGAGTGACCTGGGATCTCTCTCCTTCTACCTTGGGATTGAGGTGCACCAGGCCGACTCCGGGATCACACTTCGACAAACCGCCTACGCCAAGCGCATTGTTGAGCTAGCTGGGCTCACAAACTGCAACCCAGCTCTCACTCCGATGGAGGAGAGGCTGAAGCTGAGCCGCGACAGCACGGCGGAGGAGGTGGACGCTACGCAGTACCGGCGTCTTGTGGGGAGCCTTCGCTACCTCACCCACACACGGCCGGACTTGGCATTCTCCGTCGGCTACGTTAGTCGGTTCCTGCAACGACCGACGACGGATCACCAGCAGGCTGTGAAGAGGATCATCCGCTATGTTGCGGGGACTCTCGATCACGGCCTCCACTACCCGAGGTGTCCTGGGGAGGCACACCTTGTCGGGTACAGCGATAGCGACCACGCCGGCGACATCGACACCAGCAAGAGCACCAGCGGGATCCTCTTCTTCTTCGGCAAGTGCCTCGTTAGCTGGCAGTCGGTCAAGCAACAGGTGGTGGCCCTGTCCAGCTGCGAGGCCGAGTACATAGCGGCCTCCACCGCTTCGACTCAGGCGCTCTGGCTTAGTCGACTGCTTGGTGATCTCCTCAGCAGAGACACTGGAGTGGTCGAACTCAGGGTGGACAACGTGTCCGCTCTGGCCCTGGCAAAGAATCCCGTTTTCCATGAACGGAGCAAGCACATCCGGGTGAGGTACCACTTCATCCGACAATGCTTGGAGGAAGGGAGCATCAAGGCGAACTACATCAACACCAATGACCAGCTTGCGGACCTGCTCACGAAGCCCCTTGGGAGGCTCAAGTTCATTGAACTTCGCACCAAGATCGGGATGGTCCAACCCTCTCAGAAGACGACGTACAAGACTTAGGGGGAGAATGCTGGAATAAGTCTTGTAGTCCTTTGGTCTTTGGTCCCCTAGTCCCTTGTACCCTAGTCCTTTAGTTTGTTGCACTTTAGTCCTTGGTCTTTGTTGTACTCTAGTCCTTTGGTCTTTGTGGCCCTAATTAGGACAGCATCTAAGGACACTAGGACAGCATATTAAGGACACTAGGACAGCATCTTAGTGTCAGCCATGGACAGCATATTAGGACAGCATCTAAGCATCTTAGACTAGCATCTTTGTGGCATATGCTTGGCTGCCATGGCAGCTATAAATATGTAGCCTCAACCCCTTGGGTTGGCATGGCATTGTGTGAGAAATAGACAAGAAAATTGCCCCAACTCCTAGTGTCATCCTCTCTTTCAATGAGAGTAAGAATTCAGCTACTAACACATCAGCCGTGCCATCCATACACCTTGACATGCCCCTTGAGCTGCTGCGATGTACTCTGCTTCACACGAGGATAAGGCCACTACCTTTTGCTTGCAGGACTGCCATGAAACGGGGTTGTTTCCAAGACAAAACAACACCCCGCTTGTGCTCTTGCGGTCCTCCACGTCTCCCGCATAGTCACTATCCGAGTACCCAATAAGCTCCATGTCTCCTCCTCTTGCATAGAAGACTCCATAGTTGATTGTACCCACTATGTAGCGTACAATGCGTTTGACTGCAACAAAGTGATCCTCCTTGGGCTCCTCCAGAAACCGACTTACGTACCCGACCGAGTAGGCAAGATCGGGACGTGTGTTCACCAAGTATCGCAGCCCTCCAACCAAGCTCCTATAGTCCGTTGCATGCACCAACGGGCTATCACTTGTCTTGCAAAGCTTGAGGCCTTGCTCCATGGGAAATGCACAGGGATTGCATCCTTCCAGGCCAGCTTTAGAGACAAGTTTGGAAGCGTAGGCCGCCTGCCCAACGCTTATCCCTGCATCAGTTTGTCGCACCTCCAGGCCAAGATAATATGACAAGAGACCCAAGTCGCTCATCTTGAACCTCTTCATCATCTCCCCTTTGAACTTCTTGAGATCGCCTCCTCCTGTGATCACAAGATCGTCGACGTACACGCCGACGATGAGCTTCTCATCTTCAGCCCCACGGAAATAAATCCCGTGCTTGCTCGTACTCTTCTGGAAACCAAGCGATAGCAAGCTATCATTGAGCTTGGCATTCCAGGCCCTGGGCGCCTGACGAAGTCCATATAAAGCTTTCTTGAGCCGATACACCTTGTGTTCGGCTCCGTCGATGATGAAGCCAGCGGGTTGGGAGACGTACACCTCCTCCATCAAGTTGCTGTTCAGGAAGGTGCTCTTCACATCCATATGGTGTACCTCCCACCCCTTGTGTGCAGCAACTGCAAGGAGCAAGCGAATAGATTCGATACGAGCTACAGGAGCAAATATCTCATCAAAATCTATTCCTTGCCGTTGGACATAGCCTTTTGCCACCAATCGAGCCTTGTGCTTCACCACCTCCCCATGCTCGTCCTTCTTCACCTTAAACACCCATTTGAGGCCAATGGGCTTGTGTCCTGCAGGAAGATCAACAAGTTGCCAAGTCTTGTTTTCTTCTATGGACTCCATCTCCTCAATCATGGCCCGTCTCCAGCACGGGTGTTCCTCAGCATCGACGAAGGATGTGGGCTCCTCCGCGGTGGTGAACATAAGCTCCCCCTCCTCCAAGCTTGGTGGGCGCTCAGCCCGACCAGGAGGGGTGAGGGTTCCGAGTATGTTGCGCATCGTGCGGAACCGTAGTTTCGCGCCATCGTCGTAGTAGGCGTCGACAACATTGCTGCTGGGGTCCGACAGCGGTGAGGCGAAACAGATGGGCCGTGGAGGATTCCGGGGCGTGATGAAGGTGCTGGAATCTTCAAGTCCGGAATCCCCCGCTGCTGCTGACCCCCATGCAGGACTGTCCCAGCCCTGATTTGCGCTGGACAGCCCCTGCAGGGGCCCTTGGGGCGACGCTGCAGGTGCTGGACTCTCTCCAGCAGGTCTGGAGGCTGGCGCAGGAACTCCTAGGGTCTGTACAGACCCTTCTGTGCCCCTCCTGGGCACTGCAGGGGTGCTGTTCGGCCCCTCCGGACCCTGCAGCACCTCTCCGGGTGCTGAAACAGCAGGTCCAGCACCTGCTGGACCTAAGGAGTCGACGTGGAAGGCGGTGTAGTCCTCTTCTCCTGCTCCTTCTCCCCAGTCCCACTTGGCCGCCTCGTCGAATATCACGTCACGTGATATGTATGTGCGCCCATCAGCCGGATTATACATCCGATAGCCCTTCGTCCCTGCAGCATAGCCAAGAAAAATCATCGGAGTACTCCGGTCTTCCAACTTTTTCAAGTGGGGGCGCGTGTTCTTGACATGCCCCATGCACCCAAAAGTTCGGAAATAATTGACGGCTGGTCGCTCTCCATGCCAAGCTTCGTATGGCGTCTTCCCGTCGAGGCCGCGGGTAGGGGATCGATTCAGGATATAGACAACCGTGATAACTGCCTCACCCCAAAATATCCCGGGCATACCCTTCGCCTTCAACATGCTCCTCGCCATTCCGACCACCGTCTGGTTGCGCCGCTCCACAACCCCGTTTTGCTGCGGCGTATACAGGGCTGTGAGCTGACGATGTACTCCGTGCTGAGCGCAGTACTCGCCGAACTCCTGTGAGGTGAACTCCCCTCCGCGATCAGTACGGAGTAGCTTCAGCCTCCTCCCGGACTCTAATTCAGCTGTCACCTTGAATTGCTGAATTAAGTCGGGCGCCTTGTCCTTGGTTGCTAGAAGATAGAGCCACATATAGCGGCTCATGTCATCCACAAGCAACAAGAACATCTTCTTGCCACCTGGAGTCGTTGGTGTGATAGGCCCGCAGATGTCGCCGTGGACAAGGTCGAGCGCGCCCTCCGCGCGCCGCCGAGCTTGCTTGGGGAAGCTGGAGCGCCTCTGCTTCCCGACCAAGCAAGCTTCGCACAATTGATCGACATGATCAATTTGCGGAAGCCTGAGCACCATCTCCTCTCGTGCCAACTTCCGAAGCGCCTGGAAGCCGACGTGTCCGTAGCGTTCGTGCCAACGCCACGCAACATCATCACGCCTCGCGGTTAGGCAAACCGGACGTGTTATGTTGAGCCTGATGGAGTACAGCTTGCTGTCGTCGCGCTGAACTCGTGTGAGGAGACGCTGCTGCTCATCGCGTATGTGCATCACTCCTCCTTGCACCGTGATGCTGTAGCCATCCTCATCCAGCTGGCCGACGCTGATGAGGTTGGTGGTGAGGCGTGGGATGAGGTAGACACCGGTGAGCCTCCTGTGCTCACCCGTCTTGGCGGCAAATAGGACCGTACCCTGGATACGCACGACGGAATTATCGCCGAATTTGATGGTTCCGACGACGTTTTCGTCGAGCTCGGAGAAGACGGCGCGCGAACCCGTCATGTGGTTGGTCGCGCCCGTGTCGAGGTACCAACGAGTGTCGTCAAAGTCATCGTTGTTGCTGCGGTGAGCGAAGACCCGTCCCTCCACTATCTCCAGTGGGCGCATAGGACGTTCCTGTACAGGCTCCTCCTGTACTGAGGCCACCCTTGTCATAAACAAGGCGCCCTCCTCCTCCGCCTTTGCCACGAAAGCCTGCTGCTGCGGCTCCTCCTTAGGCTTCAACCGACACTCCCTGGCCCAGTGGCCCTTCTTCCCGCACTTCCTGCACTGGTCCCGCGGAATATCCTTTCCGGAATCTCCCTTCTTGCCTCCGTTCTTCTTGGGCGGGCCCTTTCGGCCGCCCCTCTTAGAAGAACCGGCGGACTGGGTAGACCGCTCCTCCTTCCGCTGTGCCTCCCACTCCTCCCGAGTGAGGTACAGCTGGCCGTTGTGTACTCCTCCCTTCCGCTGCGTCGAGTCGAAAGCGTTCTCAGCCGCCCTGAGACGCCCCGTCACCTCCGACAAGGTGAGGGTCGACACGTCCAGCAGTGTCGTGATCGCCACCACGATCTGTTGGAAGCGTTCTGGAACGCTTCGTAGGAGCTTCTCCACGGCCCTCTCTTCTCCTATCTCCTCCCCTAGCGACGCAAGCCGTGATAGCATGCCGCTCAGGCGGAGGGAGAAGTCCTCCACGCTTTCGCCATCCTTGAAGACAGCGTCTTCGAACTCCTTCCGGAGTTGCTGTGCTGTTGTCTTCCTCACGCGGTCGGCCCCGACCCTCATGATGGTGATCGTGTCCCATGCCTCCTTCGTCGTCCTCTTTTCTCCGATCGTCGTGATCATCTCCGGCGGGACAGCGCTGACCAAGATGTCAAGCGCCATCATGTCTTCCTGCTCGCTCACGTTCCCCTCCTCCACGGCCTTCCAAAGCAGCCGTGCCTTCAGCTTGATCTTCATCATGACAGCCCACTCCGCGTAGTTGGTCTTGGTGAGCACGGGGAACCCCGTCCCGGTGTTCACCTCATGAGCTGCCGGTGAGGGTGTGTCATGGCTGATGGCACTGCCGCTGCTTGTAGGTGTAGACGACATCTTGCAGAATTCAGCCTAGGGTTGAAACGGGCTCTGATACCACGAATGTTGCAATTCCGGCGCTGAAACTGTCTCTGTTCTTGCTGAATAAACCGATCTGCCCTAGCAGATCGATCTGTCTTCCCTGAAGACAAACCAGAAAATTCTTCAGCCAACAACAGAGGAATAACAGCAAGGAGAAGAACAGTCCTGGTGCAGAAAACTGAGCAGATTAATTCTGTTCTTGAGATAACAGAGCAGGGAGGAAATCAGGAGATGCCCGATCTGTTCTGGTGTTGAAGAGACGCAGAACAGAGGGAGAAACAGGGGCGGCGGCTGGTTCTAGCCCCTGGTGGCGGCTAGGGCAGAGGGAGGCGGCGGCTAGGGCAGAGGCTAGGCGGCGGCTGCAGCAAGGGGGAGAGAGGCGGCTAGGGTTAGAAAAGTGGAGGAAAATTTTCTGTATTGATCTCTCTCAATTTGGGGTGTTTTTGGCTTGTATATATAGCCCCCCTTGCAAGAGTCCTAATCTGTTACAAAGGATCTTTTAATCTATCTCTAAGAAGATTAAACTCAAATTCCTTCTAGAAAGGGGCCGGCCTGGGCTAGGGCTGACCAGCCCACTTGGCCCAGTTCTGGCCGCCCTGGGCCAGGGGCAGATCAGCCCACATCCCGAAGAAAGCGCGCAACATGCAGAAGTGGCAGTCTTGGGAACCGCCGCAGTAAAAGCAACCATCAAGTGGGCGCACGCTCCCACGATCCTGCGACCGTTCGTGCTCCGGCAGCGGTCAACGCGGGACTTAGAGAAAGTGCGCAGATCAGAAGAGACGGAGGTCCCACCTCGGGCTCGCTATCTCCCCCGAGATGGGCCCGGGGGCCACTGTCGGTACCTGAGATATGGGGTACCCCCGCGCACAGGGGAAAATGCCTGAGGAACTCGCCCTTCTCCGCAGGGAGAGCTCCGAAGGCGCCACGCGTTCGGCGGGGCCGGACCTCCCTCTCCTCAGAGGAGAGCTCCGGGCCCGCCACATGGCATACAAAAGCCGGACCTCCCCCTCCGCGGGCGAGGGGTCCGAAGGTGCCACGTATCCGGCGGGGCCGGACCTCCCTCTCCTCAGAGAGGAGCTCCGGGCCCGCCACGTGGCCGACAGGAGCCGAACCTCCCCCTTCGCGGGGAGAGGTCCGAAGGCTCCACGTGCCCCGCGGGGCCGGACCCTCCTCTCCTCTGAGAAGGGCTCCGGGCCTGCCACGTGCCCAGCAGAACAGCGCTGCCTGCCCCCGAGCGATAGGCAGCGGGCGTAAAGACGCCCCATACCTTGCCCGTACAAGGTATTCAAGGCCCGCGTCTTCCCAAGACGCGGAGACGCGGAGCACGCCTCTGTCAGGTGCCGTTGCGCCCAGTCGCATCACAGACTGGCGCGCGATGTCAGAACCTGCCAGCCAATAAACACCGCGACAAGACATCCCATGCCGCCTGCGCCGCCCTCAACCACTACGACTAGCATGCGGCATGGGCAGGGCGGCAAGACGGAGACTCGGAAGCCTTCGCCAGAGACAACTACCGGCATAACTGCAGATACGGTAGATAACAGTCAATCTCCCCGGTACCACCTGTCGGGTCCCGGGCCCCCCTTGTAAGCCACCCGAGTCTTGGACTATAAAAGGCTTGTGTAGGCGACGATAGCAAGGGTTCGCACTTCTGCAACTCATATGCTAGCCATTCACACCCAAGCTGTAACTCACCCCCAAGCTCGGGACTCCGGCCCCGAGCAGCAAGCAATACAGCGAGCTCCATAGCTCGCCGTGGACGTAGGGTTTTACGCTCCGGCGGCCTGAACCACGTAAAACTCTCAGTGTCAAGCTCTTACTAACTCGTCCATCCGCGCAAGCTCTCCGCAAGGGACTAGCCCCACCGAAAAAAAACCTCCGCGGGCTGCCCAGTGCAGGCCCGGGGGAAGTGTCGACCGAACACTTCGACAGGCGAGCTACATCATCGCCCGGATGTAGTGATAAGTGAGCAAGGATCTTTGCATCTTACTCGACGGGTGTAAAGCGTAAGGAAGCTAGCCGAGGAATACGGGTGGGTAGTTGGAATATAGAATTCTTGACGCGGAAGCTACGTGAGTTAGTAGATGTTGCCATTAGGAGACGAGTAAATATCCTTTGTGTACAAGAGACTAGATGGGCGAGTCAAAAGGCGAGAGAAGTCGAGAATACCGGTTTCAAGCTTTGGCATTCTGGATCAGCTGGGACTAGGAATGGCGTATGTGTTCTAATAGATAAGAGTCTTAAGGATGGAGTAGTGAATGTTCGACTACGAGGGGATAAGATCATCTTAATCAAGATAGTAATTGGGGACATTGTCTTGAACGTCATTAGTGCTTATGCCCCACAAGTTGGGCTCAACATGAGTGCTAAGAGCCAATTTTGGGAGGACTTGGAGGATATGGTTAGTAGTGTACCGATAACCGAGAAACTCCTCATAGGAGGAGATCTCAATGGTCATGTGGGTGCAACTAACCTAGGATTTGAGAGAGTACATGGAGGCTTTGGATGCGGCGATAAAAATCAAGAGGGTAAGGGCATCTTAGATTTTGCCGTAGCCTATGATCTGTTGGTAGCTAACACCCTCTTTAGGAAGAGGCAATCTCACCTAGTGACCTTTAGTAGTGCCCAACACCCTAGCCAGATTGACTTTGTCCTCACTAAGAGAAGGGATAGAAGGGAGTGTCTAGATTATAAGGTGATCCCCGGGGAGTGTGTTGTGACACAACATAAGCTTGTGGTAGTTGACTTTCGCTTCCATACATGTTCTTTGCGGGACAAAGATGTCAAAATCACAAGAACAAAGTGGTGAAAGTTGAAAGGAGAACCATAAGAATCCTTTAAAAATAGGGTGATCACAGAAGGACCCTGGGCAAAAAATGGAGATGCAGATAGTATGTGGGTGAAGATGACAACTTGCATTAGGAAGATAGCTAGTGAGGTGTTCGGTGTAACAAAAGGAAAGAAACTTGTAGATAAAGACACTTGGTGGTGGAATGAGGATGTACAAAAGGTCATTAAGGAGGAGTGTTACAAGAGTTGGCATAATGATAGAAGCACAAGCAACATGCTTAAGTACAAAGAGGCCAAGAAAAATGCAAGGTGGGTTGTGAGTAAGGCAAGAGGACAGGCCTATGATGAGTTATATGAGAGACTAGAGACAAAAGAAGGTGAAAAGGACATATACAAGATAGCAAAAATCCGCGAGAGAAAGACGAGAGATTTCTGTTAGACACTGTAATTAGGGGTGTGACACAGGGATATATTAGTCATTAGAGAGGGATTAGGGTTAGGGGTAGTTTAGTCTTTTCTCCCCTCCTAATCCCTCTATATAATCACACCTGTACTCCAGCTTTTCCATCATCTCAATACAATCATCATTAGCCCTCTTTCAATTTCAATCAAGTTAAATGCATCAAAGATGAGACTGACCACATTCTAGTGAAGGATGAAGAAATTAAGAATAGATGGCGGGATTACTTTAATAGGCTATTCAAAGATGGGAATGGTAGCACTATGGTTGAGTTGGATGACTCCTTTGATGAATCCAACAGGCGGTTCGTGCGGAGGATACAAGAGTTTGAGGTTAAGGAGATCTTAAAAAGGATAAAAGGAGGAAAGACCCTCAGCCCTAATGATGTCCCTCTTGAGGTGTGGAGATACCTTGGGGAGGTGGCAATAGTATGGCTCAAAAGCTATTCAACCACATTTTTCAGTCAAACATGACTGAAGAATGGAGGAAAAATATATTAGTACCTATCTTAAAAAATAAAGGAGATATTCAAAGTTGTACTAATTATCGAGGGATTAAGCTTATGAGTCATACTATGAAGCTTTGGGAGAGAGTGATTGAACACCGCCTGAGGAAAGCGACAATGTCACTAAAAACCTGTTTGGTTTTATGCCTGGGAGGTCTAGAGGCGATTTTCTTGCTTCATCAGCTTATGGAGAGATATAGGGAGCAGAAAAAGGACTTGCATATGGTGTTCATTGACTTGGAGAAGGCGTACGACAAGATACCAAGGTCAGTTATGTGGTGGGCACTAGAGAAGCATAAAGTACCAATAAAGTACATTACCCTTATCAAAGATATGTACAATAATGTTAGGACAAATGTGCGCGTAAGTGATAGTGAGACTGATGCATTACCTATCACGATAGGACTACATCAAGGATCAGCTTTGAGCCCATACATCTTCTCCTTGGTGATGGATGAGGTGTCGAAGGATATACAAGGGGATATCCCTTGGTGCATGCTCTTTGCCGATGATGTAGTGCTGGTAGATAAAACTAGGGATGGTGTTGATAAGAAATTAGAGTTATGGAGACAAACCTTAGAGTCCAAGAGGTTTAGACTTAGTAGGACCAAGACCAAGTATATGAGGTGTGACTTTAGTGGTGTTGGTCGTGAAGAGGGAAATATTAGTCTACAAGGACAAATAGTATCTAGAAGGGACTCTTTCCGATACCTAGGATCAATGTTACAAAGCAATGGCGATATTGATGGGGATGTTTGCCACAGGATCAAGGTAGGGTGGATGAAATGGCGACAAGCCTCTGGAATCCTATGTGATAGGAAAGTCCCACAAAAGCTAAAAAGAAGGTTCTATAGGACGGTGATTAGACTCGCGATGCTTTATGAGGCAGAATGTTGGCCAACTAAATGGCAACATATCCAACAAATGAGTGTCGCAGAGATGCGCATGCTACGGTGGATGTGCGGGCACACGAGAAGAGACCGAATAAGGAATGAGGCGATTCGTGATAGGGTAGGGGTGGCGCTGATTGAAGAGAAGTTAGTCCAACATCGACTAAGGTGGTTTGGACATATCCAACGGAGATCTCTAGAAGCACCGGTTAACAGTGGAATTTTAAGAGGTAGAGAAAATATTAGGATGTGTAGAGGACAACCAAGGTTGACCTGGGAGGAGGCGGTAAACGAGATTTGAGAGATTGGAATGTATCCAGAGACTTAACTCATGATAGGACCGCGTGAAAAGTAGCAATTCATGTGCCAGAATCTTAGTCTCGTTTTTTTGGTTTTTTCCTTGTTGTTCCTATATCTCTTCCTCTCTTTTACTTCATTGATATATATATATATATAATTATATATAATTATTGGGTTTCATGTCTTGCCGACCCCAACATGCTTGGGATAAAGGCTTGGTTATTGTTGTTGTTGTTGAATTTATATTTATGTGATACTGATGCACCATTTAACTGTTTCAATCAAACAAAGTCTAGAAACATTCAAACCTGCTCATATTGCAGAAATTTAGTTCTACCAAATCACTTGCTTTTGTGAAGAAGGGAGGATCTTTTGCAAGCCTTCACAATGTCAACACAGAAGGGGGTTCTATTAAAAAAGCAGCCTCTGGCCAGTTTGATTGGCCAGTATCGCACCATGACATCGCCCTCCAGGAGGAAAATGTTTCCCTCTCTTCTATGCCATGCATTGTGCCAGCAGGTGGCAACTCACCTGGCCTCTCCAAAGACCGTGCCTCCATGGAAGACACTATGTCAACATGTACCTCAATTGGAAGCCCTGATTTTGAGTGCATTGATGATGGAGACTCCTCAATGGAAGCTTATTTGCATTGTTGGGCCAGTGATAAGCTTCATATCTCTGATAGTAAGGACGTTTCAGGTTTGTTCACTTGTCAAACGATGACAGTTCTCATTTGGCTTTGTGGTTCTTTGTGTTAAACTTTTTGTATTTATTTACTGTTGCAGCATTTAACTGGAAGATACTTAGTCCTACAAAAGCTGGGAATATCTTTGACATTGACAACTACAAGGAGGATCCACAACTGTGTGCGTCCCTTGCCGATGATATTTACAAGAACTTGAGGAAAGCTGAGGTGATTAATTCTTGCTCATGTCACGGTTCTGTTGATACATGTGTACTCTTAGCATGAAGAAATATCTGCAGTGTGTATGTGTCCAGTTATGCTTGAAAATTGAATAAATTCTTGTGGCCAAGTTGTTATATATACTGGTTCATGTGCTAGTATGAGAATAATTTATGTAAAGCTTTTTGCATGTATTTTTTGAGGAACTTTTTGCATTTATCTTACTTTGAACAAGACATTGCAATTTCTAAAAGATTGTTAAGGTCTAGAAGGGTGGCAAGTGGTGCCTAGTGCCTACTATTATATATGTGGTTTCCTTACATCTCTACAAGACACTGCACTGCGCCACTGCCTCATCACTAAATTTTATAGTTCCACATTCTACTTAGTAGTTTCTTGATGTGAAAATGTGGTGCCACCACAATTCGTAGCATTACAATGTTTGTAGTTTGTACATAATATCACTCTGGGTTAGGCTTGTGTGTGGCTGCTCCTGGTTGCCTGTTTATTTTCCAATGTGTCCATCCTGAAGCAAGATGCCTACATTTACACTTTTCTAATGTGATGTTTGGTTTCTACCAGACTAGGAGAAGGCCTTCATCAAATTTTGTGGCAACCACTCAGATAGATATAAGCACAAGCATGAGGGCGGCATTAATAGACTGGCTTGTTGAAGTAAGTATTTGCACTTAAAAGGAAAACAAGTTTCGAAAGTTTGAAGAACCAATAATGATCCTCTAGATTTCTGTTACTTTTCGCCTCTTCTCAATTCAGGTCATAGAAGAATATCGTCTTGTTCTTGAAACCTTATACCTTACAGTCAATTACATTGACCGTTACCTATCCGTCAAAGCAATTAGCCGGCACAGATTGCAATTACTTGGTATTGCTTGCTTGCTTATATCAGCGTAAGTTTCAGTTTTTTCAGCCTATTTCTGTCTCTTATTTTTATTTATGTTTTTTTTCTGATATTATGGTGCCAATATGTCAAATTTCAGGAAATATGAAGAAATATGTCCTCCTCAAGTAGAAGAGCTCTGCTACCTTACCGATGATTCATATACCAAGGATGAGGTCCATGGCCCAGTAAACTCTTATTCATTTCTCCATATTTTTTCCAATCTCATCTTCTAAACACATAGTCAAATAGGTTTTGGAAATGGAGGCTTCTGTCCTATATTACCTGGGGTTTGAGATGACTGCACCTACAGCACAATGTTTTTTGAGGTAGTAATCTTTGTTGTTTCTGTAATAAGAATTATCTTGCCTATACCAACTGATAACAAATCATTTATTCTTTTTACAATAGGAGATTCATACGTGCGGCTCAAGTATGTGATGAGGTACTTGCCTTTCTTCAATGATTCAAAGTTCTTATGTTTTCTATCTGATGTTACAACTGGTTTAACATTTTATTTCTATATATAGGGCTTAACTTTGCATCTTGAGTTCATAGCTACCTACCTTTGCGAGCTATCACTTCTGGAGTACAGCTTACTGCGCTATGTACCTTCATTGATAGCTGCCTCTTCTGTGTTCATGGCAAAGTTTATCCTTATGCCAACAAAAAATCCATGGGTATATGCTGGTGGACTTCTATTATTTTTATGAATAATCATGGTAAACTAAATGTTTGCATTATCTGACACTTGGATCTACTTCCGATTGAAAACAGAATTCAACACTTTCTTATTACACGCAGTACACACCATCTGAGTTGTGTGGTTGTGTAAGGGTACTGCACCGGCTTTTCTGTGTTGGCCCCGGAAGCAATCTTCCTGCAGTTAGGGAAAAGTACAGTCAGCACAAGGTGAATGTGAACGTTTTTAACTCGAGGTGATTGGTGACTGGAAACATTTCTCTATTTTGTTCTCTGATACTGATGTCATTCCCTTCTCTGTTCTCAGTACAAATTTGTAGCGAAGAAGTATTGCCCTCCATCAATCCCTGATGAGTTCTTCCAGGATGCAAGTCCAAATTAGCTCTAGTTACACACTGAAGCCTGCCCTTAGTGCGAGACTAATTTGTATAGATTGCTGTGCATGCAAGGCATGCGCTGACCTTGTGTTTAGCTGATTGCTAGAATGTGCATGTACTGCAAATAGGATCGGTGGAGCTGCGTTATTTTCCTTATGCCAGTGTTTGTTGGTAGTGCTGTGCTTTCTTCCCACATCATCTAATGCATTGCTGTAGTCTTTTCCCTCTGCAGTATGTATACATATTGTAAGACCACCACACTTCATTTGTTCATTGCTCATTGATTGTATCATATGAATCTGGACTTTGGTCTTCCGATTAAAACATGGATACTTTTGTTAGAAAAGCCTAGTGGACCCACTTTTTTGGCTATTATTCCTTTGCCTGTTTGATTTCAGCAAAGGCTGTTATTATAGATGTGTATGGGTGGTTACTCTGAACATTTTTTGTTTGGAATCTGACAGATACATCATTCAGTTCAGCACAGTATGTATCCTAGTACTATATTTAGATCTATAGGACTAATTATTAGTTAACTAATTTTAGTTCTTAGTCCATCCGAACAGGAGGACTAACAGAAGGATTAATTATTAGTCAGTTGTTGGACAAATTGTTTATCAGGGAATCAAGCTAACAGGGACTAATAGATCCAACAGAATCATGAAATGACCAGAATACCCTTTATCTCTTCTTTTCCACCTTTCCTAATTTCACTCGGGCAAAACATACTTTTCTCTGCAATCCGGACTAATAATTAGTTTAGACTTCAAACAGACATCAAACAATTGTTATTTTGAACTAACAATTAATTTTAGTCCATCAAAAACAAGTTCTTAACAATACGGATCGAGGACTAAGGGATACCACCTTGGACAAGACAACTAAAATAGAAAAACTATTTTGAGTGGGAGCAAAATACAATTTTGTGAAAATGTTTCCATTTTTCTTCTATATTTGGAAACTTTTCAAGAATTTTAAAAGCTGTTGGCAAAAGTTTTTTTTGAAACGTGAAACAGAATAAAGAGCCTGCTGTTGAATATATTAATTTCAAATTATACAAGAGAAATATAATCAGTACATCCAAGAGAGGTTTCAATCCATGCTTCTAAATGTAATTTATCAATCTTTTTAAATTTATGAGCCTCCACATTTTGTGGCACCATGTTCATGTGAATAAAAAGGTAGGGCATGGTTAAGTCCATTGCATGGTGTAGTTTGGAAATTGGATCCTCAAAAACCGTGTATAAAATTCTGAAGTTATAAAAAGCATTTGGATCAAGTGAATCCTGATTCAAATTTAATTGGTAATCCTATATCTAAAAACTCAGTTTCATAATTATGGAACATTCAAAAGTCTTTGTTGATCAGCAAAAATGTGGACCTAATAATAGGCTAAGGGTAATCACCAAATATTTGGGGCTGAATTCAAATTCAAAAAGGAAATTCAAACCAATTCGGTGAAATTCAAATTACAGCTCACTTTTTTGAACTTTTGAGAGTTCAAATCAAATGGATCACCATGGCTGAAGATATTTTAGAGGATTAAATTGAAAACATCAGTGGATAAGAGGGAGGTGGGAACCACATGTCAGTGCGGGTGTGCTGAGTTTTCTTCCCTCCTCCCACGCGTGTGACACAGCGGCTCGCCGGCGCTCTTACCCGATCGGTGAAGCACACACTCAGGCACCTCGGTGGAAAACGAGTTTAATAGGACCTCATCTCCACGACTACACATACCCTCCCCGTGGAACCGAGGGCCTAGTCATCAGCGATTTCCACCGCAATGCAGGAGGTGGCAAGCAGCAGTAAACGCGGCGTGATCCACCCCACCCCACACTATTTAAACCCCTCGAGCTGGTGAAAGACTCTTTCGCTCTCTGCTCTCCACACCCGCCGCAAAATGAGCTCTCATCACCGCTGCCTCGTACCTTTGACGCCCTAGCGATCCAGTCACTCTCGCGCCTCGCTCCCAAAAGAGAAAAGGTGTGTCAGAGATCACTCGTACTCACGGTGAAAGCCGTTCTTCGTTTCATCTCTCGGATGCAAAATATTTTCCGTTTTTCCCTCGATATGTTCATTTGAACCGAGTGTGTTTCGAGGTGAAATTCACCTCACACGATCCTTTAGCTATCGTGCACGTTTAAGGACATGATCAAGACATCCATACGGAGTTGTAGGAAGAAGTAGAGCAAGTTTTGCCCAAGAAACCGAGGAGTTCAACAAGTTTTTTTGCCTCCGGCGGCAAAAACTTTTCGGTTCATTGGTGAACTCTAGGTTTCGGCTATTTTCATCAGCTTCTTGGTTCAATTTAGTGCTCCACGTGATCCGACGATGCTGTAGGAGCAAAACCCGATCGAAAATAGGCATTCCCGAGCTAGAACACCATCACCGGTGAGCTTTGAGCCGCTGTCGCCGTGGTCAGCCATGTTCTGGCCATCGCCAGTGTGGGCTGAGGTCACAAGCGTGCTTAGCGTGCAAAGTTAGGCACTCGCAATGAGTTTGGAGTATCCGGATGGCCGGGAACGTCACAACGGCGAGCTTGCCGTCGTGCACCGTGGCAGAGAGGTCGGGCGTTGGGAGGTAGAAGACGACCCGGCTAGTCCCACGTGTGAGCGACTGCTCTGATCAATTGTGGCTGAGATCCGGTGTGGCAGCACCGGACCTCTCCTTGGTGGGAGGCAAGGTCTAGAGCCAGAGGACACGTGGTGGCACGAGACCTCTCCTTAGCAGGGAGGCAAGGTCCGAAGCTGGAGGACACGTGGCAGCACCAGACCTCTCCTTAGCAGGGAGACAAGGTCCGAAGCCTGAGGACACGTGACAGCCCGGAGCTCTCCTTAGCGAGGAGGCAGGTCCGGAGCCGGAGGACACGTGGCAGCTCCGGAGCTCTCCTTAGCGGGGAGGCAGGTCCGGAGCCGGAAGTCACGTGGAACCTACAGAGCTCTCCTTAGCGAAGAGGCAAGGTCCGGAGATGGAGGTCACGTGGCAGCTTCGGAGCTCTCTAGTTTAAGGGCAAACTTTGGAAAAATTCATATCTTTTGGTAGGATTGTCCAAAATTCCTCAACAATTTTTTTTAAATACTTGTGACCGGTACTTTCTGGCAACACCATTTAATTGGTATAAAAGTCTCTAGATTTTACTTATAAATTCCTTTTAAAGTTAAAGCTTTGGGAATTAATTCCAAAAGACCCCTGTTATGAAAAATTTCAAATCTTGGCCAGCCATGTCTATGTAACATATCTGTATTTCTGTAAAAATTTCAGAGACATTCACTAATCATGTCCATTTTAATCATGTTGTTCAGTAACCGAGATCGAGAATACCACGGAGCCTATCAACACCATTCCTTCGGGCACTGAATTTGACACCTTGCCGCAGCAAGGCAAGCCCCGGTTTGCATTTAACAGCGATCAATTCAGTTTTCCTTTTCTATCACTTAGATTGTGAAGTTTTATACTGTGCATTAAGTCTAGTCTGATTCTATACTCCAATTGCATATCCAAATGATCCCAGGAAGAGTGCTTGTAGAGGTTAAGTCCGCAAGCAGTCTATGCCATGCTAATTACTGTATAGGATTCGGTACAAGGACCCTAAGAATTTGGAAGATATCTCGAGAAAAGTCGAGTAGTTGGAATCTACTCGCAAGATTAGAAGATGGGCTACACACGGGTTTGGTCGAACGGTGAGAATCATTTTAATCTGTAAATTGAGATCGGGCATGGAGGTAGGAGGCAGCAAGACGTTATCTTGCGTGCGTAGCCCTGCCTTGTCGATCAATGACCATGTCATGTGCAGCCCTGTTGAACAAGTTTGAATGTACCGAAGACATACGAGATATATGGGACCCCGTTGTCACACCCGGTTTTTCCGAAGAACAACCAAGTGAATATCACATGTATGCCAGGATCATTTTCTCATACATGCGATGACAAATAGTGAAGCATCATTTATTACAAGCCAGGTGTCGAATATAAGTAAGTCTTACATAGTGAATGTCTCGATGGACAATAATAAGTCCATCACAAGTAAATAAACTAGCAGCGGAATATTATTCTTTTTGGGCTCCATCACAGGCGTTGCCCGGGGTCTCCATGAACCTAGAAACCTTCTTCGGGTCCAAAGTCTTGGTCATTATACACCACCTCATTATCTTGACCTGAGCAGCAATATAAACCAACAAATATGCAAGGTTGAGTACCAATGGTACTCAGCAAGTGTGGGAAAATTATATCATGCATGGCTAGAACAAGGAGAGGTTGAACTCATGGTTAAAGCACTATGCAATTAATACCTATCACCTTAGCTTATTAAGCACCTATATCACTACACAGGTGAAATGGTCCCAATCTCCCATCCCATCATCACAATCCAATAACCATAACATTATTTCCAATGTTAAGCTCCCCGCTTAACTTCCAAAACCATCAATCCTCTAATCATGAATAAGTCCAGGCCGCTCTTAACCGTGAGCACGGCTGTCAAGACAGTTTTGACTCTGCAGAGTTTGTACCACTGTACCCACATGTAGTGATTTCATCCCTCGTTGCCGGGTGGACTAAAAGAACCTCCATTATGCCAGTGGCTACGATCCACATTCACACTTCCCAGGTGTGCAGCCAGGAGATCACTACGAAGCCTTTACAAAGGGATTCCCGACGAGCGTGGGCCCACTGAGGTTTCACCCCTAACAGCATACAAGAGGCTCCAACCCCGCTGCAGTGGCCCCCTCTTGAGCCTTGCGGTTCATATGGTAGTCCAGCTGACACCTACTCCCCGCACCATCCAACGCACCCATACTACGCCGGGGATACACCTAATTAATTGGCCAAGCTGCCCCATCTCAGCATGTGGTTGGCACTGTAAAGCCGGGTTACATGCTCCATGAACCGGTCCTTAGGATCCAGGCAAGTACTAAACACAAACCCAAGTCTCGTGCACCCAGCACACAACCAAAAACATCCAACTTGCCTTGATCCCTACCTCTACATAACTCACAATAGCTCATTCAAGAGTATGGTAAAATAAACTGATGATCTCATATCCCAAATATCCCATTCTAAGCATGGCTAAGCATATGCATGTAAATAAATGACATGGTAAAATAAATCCTAACCCAAGCTACAAGGAAACAAGATAATGCAATTCTAGGGAAACTTCCTAGCATGGGTTTCATATTTCATTTGACAATGCAAATAATTCTATCTACACATCCTAGCATAGGATCAAAGTGGTCAAGGACACTTGCCTCCTTCTTGCTGCTCTTGAAATGGGTAGTCCTGATCTTGGAAAGTGATAGCTTGCTCTTGAACATGTTCTACTTCATACCATCACACATAGCAAAAGAAAAACAAAAATCATAAGACATAGTTCACACTTCTACTTCATACAAACCACACATTCACATTTATGAAAGTTCTTTACCATTATATGTGTTGTGGATACTCTATGTGTGTTGATTTGTGGCTTGCATACACTTTTATTTATATGTGTATGATTCCTACTTTGGTGTTCATATTTATACTCTCATACTATATATATATATGTGTGTTTCAGTTTTTAAATAAATTTCTTATATTAAACTACCAAGTATGTATGAAAAGTATTTTTCTTCTCCATATGTGCCTTCATAATTTCTATCAACCCTAAACTGAACTCTTTGGATTTTAAAAACTCCATTTATCATTTACTAGTTGCTATAATTTCAGATTTATATTCCTATGCATAATTGTGTATTTTATTATGAAATTAGTAATACACATCATCTAAACAATATAGGTTCTGGTCCTAAATAATTTAATAACATATTTTGACCTTGGCCTCTGATGTAAACTATTTCATAATTATTTTCCCTATTTTTCTACAACTATTCTTTACTTAAAAATGTGTCCCTATACTAATAAATGTGAATAATAGATGAAACAGATTCATTTCAGCCCAAAAATATATTTTTATCTCACTCCAAAGTTTTCTAAGTACTGAGAAAGTTTTTAATTAATTTTGATAATTATGTTTGTCCCCCTTTTTAAATTTTTAACACTAGTTACATATTCAATTTTCTAAATTAAATACTAAACAGGGCTAAAATAATGAATTCACCCCATTACAGGGTCTATAATATTTTTTTCATAATTTCCAGGGGTCTAGCTACACTTATCAGAGGTGTTTTTCCTAATTTCTATTAAGTCCAGGGGCTAAAACTGATTTTTAAATGAATTTACATGATTTTCTAGAGTTCCAGGGGCTAGATCTGAAGTTTCCGGGGCTAGCTCTCAATTCCAGAGAACCCCAGGGGGTAGCACCTAAGAATTCCAGTCTTTATAACGCGGGGCTGACGTGGACCGTCCGATTTTAAACCGACGGCTGAGATTATAACATCGAACCGGTACGCGGGGTTTTAAAGTCTACCGTGCGATTTAAAATAAACGGCGCACAAGCGGCCACGTCGCTCTGATCGAGCGCGGGCGGCGCTGCCGGCGGCGCACGGCGGCGAGAAGCGGCGATCTCGCCGGAAACTTTCGGATCCTCGAGAATTCTGTCTAAAACCGTGATCTTATGGCATAGATCGGTAGAGGGGAGGTCAGGGATCTCACCTCGGGGGTTTTCTCGAGCTCGGGGGTCCTGGAAAGTGATCGGCGGCGAGGTCCGAGGCAAAACCACGGCGAAGCTCGTCGGCGCTGGATTTACACCGTAAGTCTTCGGGTTTTCTGCACCTGCAAAGTTCCCCGGAGGCGGTGGATCAAGACCAGCGAGTTAGATCAGAGTTTCCGAGCTTAGATCGGCCAGAATTCACCGGCGAAGTCTCGGTGCTCACCAGAGTGAAAATCGGCGATCGCGTGAGAAAAACTGATCAGATCGGGGGTTTTTATAGCCGGGGAAGGGCGGTGGATCTGTTGTGATCGAGTTGGAGTCCTCTGAGACCAGAATTCGGGCGGCGGAACGGGTTTCCCGATCGGTTAAGATCGCGCGCGCTCGGGGGGAAGAAGTCCGGGGTCGCGGGGGCTCGGGTTAGGGATGACAGGTGGGTCCCACCCGTCGGTGAGGGCAGCGCGGCGCGCGCGGGGGCGGGCTGGCGCGGGAGTAGCTGGGCCGGCTGGCGGTTTCGGCCCACTGGCCAGTTTTTTCCCGTTTTCCTTTTTCTTTTTCCATTTCTTTTCTGTTTTGGGTATAATTTGAATTCCAGTTTGAATTTGAATTTTTGCAAAACATGCAACACGTCCAAAAATTTTTAATTTCCCCTCTGAACATGGTTTTGGGTTTTGAATCAAAATTTGGGGTGTTACAGCTCTACCCCCCTTAAAAGAAATCTCGTCCTCGAGATTGGTGTTTCTAAGAAAACAATTCCGGAAATTGTGCCTTGAGCTCATCTTCCCGTTCCCAGGTGGCTTCCTCTTCTGAGTGATGCTTCCACTGCACCTTGCACATCCTGATTCTCTTATTTCTGGTGAGGCGTTCCATTGTCTCCAAAATCTTGTATGGTTGCTCCGCATAAGACAAATCCTCAGCTACATCCACTTCATTCATGGGTAACACCTCTTCAGGCGTCCTCAGACATTTCTTGAGTTGTGACACATGGAATACATCGTGCACGTCCGATAGATGAACCGGTAACTCTAGTTGGTACGCCACTTCGCCTTTCCTTTCCAAAACTTGAAAGGGTCCGATGTATCGAGGTGACAACTTCCCTTTCACCTTGAACCGACGAAGTCCTCTGATAGGGGACACCTTGAGATAAACATAGTCTCCCACGTTGAAAACGAGCTCTCTTCTTCGTACATCAGCATAACTCTTCTGGCGTGTTTGTGCTATCCTCAAGTTGTTGCGAATCTCCCTCACCTTTGCCTCGGCTTCTTGTAGCACTTCTGGACCAAATACTTTACTTTCTCCTGTTTGGTTCCAAAATAGGGGAGTTCTGCACTTCCTTCCATACAAAGCTTCAAACGGTGACATCTTCATACTAGCTTGATAGCTGTTGTTATAGGAAAACTCCGCATACGGTAGGTTCTTGTCCCAACTTCTATTGTTTTTGAGTGCACATGCCCTTAACATATCTTCAAGGATCTGATTGGTTCTCTCCGTCTGCCCGTCAGTTTGGGGATGATAGGCAGAGCTGAAGTTCAGATGGGTTCCCATGGTTTCATGCAACTTCTGCCAAAACCTCGAGGTGAACTGTGTCCCTCGGTCCGACACTATCTTCTTTGGCACTCCATGGTAACACACAATCCTTGACATGTACAATTCTGCCAATTTGGATCCGCTGTAGCTTTCTTTCACAGGAATGAAATGAGCTACCTTGGTTAGCCTATCAATAATGACCCATATTGAATCATACCCGGATTGGGTCCTAGGCAATCCCACGATAAAATCCATGCTGATTTCTTCCCACTTCCATTCAGGCACTTTGAGTGGTTGCAACAATCCCGCGGGTCGTTGATGTTCTGCTTTCACCAACTGACATGTGTCACATAGGGCAACATGTTCCGCGACATCTCGCTTCATGCCATACCACCAATACCTGCTCTTGAGGTCCTGGTACATCTTCGTACTCCCAGGATGAATGGAATAGTCGGAATCGTGAGCCTCCTTCAAAATTAATTCACGGATCTCTTTTATTTCTGGCACACAGATCCTTTTCCCGTGCCACACCGTTCCTTGTTCATCCTCTCTAAAACCAGGAGCTTTATTTTCCTTGATGAGCTGTCTGATCTCTTGTATCTTCTCATCATTCCTTTGGCCCTCGCGTATGTCTCGCTCGAGTGTGGAGTCCACCTCCATGGCGATGGCTTCACCACTATTTACTAGACATAGATTGAGCCTTATAACCTCGTCCTTCAATTCTGCGGGCATGTCCTTTAAGCTCAACTTATTGACCTGCACTTTCCGACTCAAAGCATCGGCCACGACGTTTGCTTTCCCGGGATGATAGTTGATGCCCGCATCAAAGTCATTGATTAGCTCTAACCATCTCCTTTGTCTGAGGTTGAGATCAGGCTGTGTGAATATGTACTTCAAACTCTTATGATCCGTATATATCTCTGTCCTCTTCCCCATCAAATAATGCCGCCAAATTTTCAACGCGTGTACCACTGCAGCTAGTTCTAGGTCATGTGTAGGATAGTTCTTCTCGTGCTTCCGAAGCTGCCGGGATGCATATGCCACGACATGTCCTTCTTGCATGAGAACACATCCCAACCCATTTCCAGAGGCATCGTAGTACACTGTGAAATTCTTCTGCATATCTGGCATAACCAACACTGGGGCTGTTGTCAATCTCTTCTTTAACTCCTGAAAGCTCGTATCGCACTGGGGTGTCCAGGTGAATGTGATCCCCTTCTTCAACAATTTGGTGAGAGGTCTCGAGATCTTGGAGAATCCCTCAATAAACCGTCGATAGTATCCAGCCAATCCCAAAAAGCTTCGAACTTCCCCGACATTTTCAGGGGTTTTCCACTTCTGGATATCCTCGATTTTGGCGGGATCTACGGAAATTCCTCCCTCCGAGATTATATGTCCTAAAAAGGGAACTCTTTTCAGCCAAAACTCACACTTGCTCAACTTGGCATATAGTTGGTGTTCTCTCAGCCTCTGTAACACCAACCTTAGATGTTTCTCATGTTCTTCTTCATCTTTGGAGAAGACGAGAATATCATCTATGAAAACCACCACAAATTTGTCCAGATATTCCATGAATACCTTGTTCATGAGGTACATGAAATATGCCGGGGCATTGGTGAGCCCGAAAGGCATGACAGTGTATTCATACAGTACGTACCAAGATACGAAAGCTGTCTTGGGAATATCAGATTGCCTTATCTTGAGTTGGTGGTATCCCGACCTGAGATCAATTTTCGAGAACACGCAAGCTCCCCTCAACTGATCAAACAAGTCTTCAATGCGGGGTAATGGGTACTTGTTCTTGATGGTCACCTCATTCAAGGCACGGTAATCCACGCATAACCTTTGAGTTCCATCTTTCTTAGGCACAAATATCACCGGAGCTCCCCATGGTGAGGAACTAGGGCGTACATACCCCTTTTCCGTCAATTCTCTCAAATGATCCTTGAGCTCTTCTAGCTGCTTGGAGTCCATTCGATAAGGTCTCTTGTATATCGGGGCTGTTCCCGGTACTAGCTCAATCGCGAATTCCACGTCACGGTCGGGAGGCATACCTGGTAACTCCTCCGGAAAAACATCTGGATATTCCCTGATAGTCCTGATTTCCTCAACTTTCACCTCCACTTGATTTAATTTAATGTCCCTCCTAGGCTCGTGTATCGTTATGAACTTTACTCTTGTGCCACTAGGGTGAGTTAGTTCCACCGTTCTGGTTGAACAATGGATGATTCCTTTATGTTTGGTCAACCAATCCATACCCAAAATAATATCTATCCCTTGTGAATCGATCACTATGAGGTTAGCAGTAAATACTATCCCATTAATGTCTAGGTTCACTTTGGGACACACTTGTCTTGTCCTTATTTCTCCACCTGGAGAGTTTACGGCTAGCATATGGTTCATTTGTGTGGTTGCTAGGTCATGTTTCTTAACAAACCCTTGAGCAATGAACGGATGGGTAGCACCAGAATCAAACAGCAGAGTTGCAAGGTGTAAATTGGCAGGAAACTTACCAACTACCACGTCGGGTGCCTCTTGTGCTTCCTCCATAGTGACGTGGTTCACCCGTCCTCTCATTACATTCTGCTGTTGTGGCGGGGCAGGCTTCTTCTTTGGGCATTTATGGGCGTAGTGCCCCACTTCACCACAGCTGAAACATTGCACCCCAATCTTAGATGCCTGGCCCTTGTTGTCTTGGGGTTGGTTTAGGGGTCCTTGCACTGCTGGTCGAGGTGGATATGCGGGGCGAGGCTGCTGTACAAACTGACGTTGCGGCTGTGCTGGTGCTGCGGGAGGCCTGTAGTTTGGGTTGTACCCTCTTGGTGCTGAATAGGGTACCGCAGCACGGCTCGTCTGCCCCGTAGGTTGCTGCATCATACGTGGGCGGGTGTTGCTCCCTGAGGCTTGATGTGACCACCCAACCTTCCTCTTATTCTCATTTTCCAGGGCCTTTAGCTTCCTTTCCACCACAAACGCTCTGTCCACCATCTTTTGAAAGCTTTCATACTCATTCGAGGACATCGCACACTGCATTTCTGCGGTAAGCCCTTCCACGAAACAATCTTGTTTCTGCTCGTCAGTCTCTATGTCCCGTGGGGCATAACGGGATAGTTGAGTGAATTTAGTGAGGTATTCCCTCACCGTCATGTTTCCCTGCTGCAGTCCCAAAAACTCTTTCCTCTTGTTTTTGAGTTCACCTCTTGGGATGTAGTGGTTGCGGAAGCTACGCTTGAACTCTTCCCAAGTGATGCTCTCAGGGTCATGATGGGCGGCCACGTAGGCGGTCCACCAATCAGCAGCAGGTCCATGCAATTGATGAGAGGCAAACAGCACCCTCTCATACCCTTGGCACTGTATGATCCTCATCTTACTTTCAATGGTCTTCAGCCAATCATCTGCCTCCAGAGGTTCAGCAGCACTTGCAAACTTTGGAGGTTGAGTTCCTAGAAACTCACTCAACCTTGGTTGGCGTGGTGCAGCTTGTGGAGGTGGAACTTGATGCAAGTTGGCCACCACTTGAGTCAAGTTCTGGATGAGCTGATTTTGATTCTCCAGCATTTGGTGGAGAGGGTCAACTTCTTCACGGCGACCACCCCGGTCCTGGCCTCCAGAAAGATGAGGGTTGCATGCCTCATCATTGTTGTTGGCGGGGTTGGCAGCACGTCCTTTTCCTCTTCCGGCCATCTGGCAGAATCAACCAATGTTAATTTGAAAGCTTTTAGTATCATCTTACTACTTTCACTTGTTTGTATTTTGAAGTGTTGAAGCTTTGTTAAAATTTTACGAGGGTTTATATCTCACACCAAACAAATGCACTATTATTTCCTGTGGGTTTACACAGCAAAGCAAAACAATCTGAAGACGAGGCTGTGGACAATTGCTCATGACTTCCACAACTCACGTCACACACCAAGCATTATCACACCATTAACTACGTAACGACTCGACTACTCGACCTCTTGCTAGCTAGGGGAAAGACTCTACACTACTCTTCCTCCTCATTTCGGCTACCTTCTGACTCTGCTTTGGGTGGGGAGGCTGCTGGTGGAGAAGTGCGACGACGCCTGATTGCTCGGCGATCCGGGGAGTCAGGGGTCCATGGATCACTCACGGTGACACACAGTTCATTCCCATCTCCTCTTTCTCTCGCCTTTAAGCAAGCTCGCAGCAATGCCTCCGTTTCCTTCAGGGTGTCTCGGACATCCTGAAGCTCTTGTTGACACTCCTGCAGTCGAGTGCTGAGCATAGCAGCATCCTCCAAGCACAAGTCCATGTGCTCATGGGAAGTCCCTTGCTGCACCGGTGGGTACTTGTACTCCGTGGTACCACTCTCACGTTGGAGGACATACATGTACTCCGTTTTGTCCAAGTGGCGACGATAGATGTGACTCTGGCAGGTGATGGCCTCCCAGGTGACATCTCTCTCTCCGCGTCAACTTGTGTTGCTCGACAAGCTGGAGAGTGGTGAATCTTAAGCAGCTGATTCTCGTGTATAATCCTCATCTCCGAACTCCATTCTTCCCTCTTCTCACGGATGGTCCTGGTGGAGTTATAGTGGATGATGAGCTTGCCCGTATTGCCGGCGGCTTCGAGCATACGTCGAAGACGGCGCAACAAATCTCCTACTGCCAATCCGTAGGAAAGGTACGTCACTGGACGACTCTCCTCTCTTTCAGCAAGGGCAACTACGGGAACTCTCCCTCCCGTGGACTTACGAGCGGTGCGAATCACGCGAACCATCTAAAACAAAAGAATTTAAAATTAGGTTAGATAAAATCTCAAACAAAAATCCTATTTTGAATGAAAGTTGGGGTAAGATGAAGAAAATAACTCTTTAAATAACACTCTTCAACCCACACCTTGGAAAATAGTTTTTAAGAAAATAGGGCCCTTAAATACGTCCATTTCTACCTAGGTCCACGTTCCTACGGGCAACCTTGGCTCTGATACCACCTCTGTCACACCCGGTTTTTCCGAAGAACAACCAAGTGAATATCACATGTATGCCAGGATCATTTTCTCATACATGCGATGACAAATAGTGAAGCATCATTTATTACAAGCCAGGTGTCGAATATAAGTAAGTCTTACATAGTGAATGTCTCGATGGACAATAATAAGTCCATCACAAGTAAATAAACTAGCAGCGGAATATTATTCTTTTTGGGCTCCATCACAGGCGTTGCCCGGGGTCTCCATGAACCTAGAAACCTTCTTCGGGTCCAAAGTCTTGGTCATTATACACCACCTCATTATCTTGACCTGAGCAGCAATATAAACCAACAAATATGCAAGGTTGAGTACCAATGGTACTCAACAAGTGTGGGAAAATTATATCATGCATGGCTAGAACAAGGAGAGGTTGAACTCATGGTTAAAGCACTATGCAATTAATACCTATCACCTTAGCTTATTAAGCACCTATATCACTACACAGGTGAAATGGTCCCAATCTCCCATCCCATCATCACAATCCAATAACCATAACATTATTTCCAATGTTAAGCTCCCCGCTTAACTTCCAAAACCATCAATCCTCTAATCATGAATAAGTCCAGGCCGCTCTTAACCGTGAGCACGGCTGTCAAGACAGTTTTGACTCTGCAGAGTTTGTACCACTGTACCCACATGTAGTGATTTCATCCCCCGTTGCCGGGTGGACTAAAAGAACCTCCATTATGCCAGTGGCTACGATCCACATTCACACTTCCCAGGTGTGCAGCCAGGAGATCACTACGAAGCCTTTACAAAGGGATTCCCGACGAGCGTGGGCCCACTGAGGTTTCACCCCTAACAGCATACAAGAGGCTCCAACCCCGCTGCAGTGGCCCCCTCTTGAGCCTTGCGGTTCATATGGTAGTCCAGCTGACACCTACTCCCCGCACCATCCAACATACCCATACTACGCCAGGGATACACCTAATTAATTGGCCAAGCTGCCCCATCTCAGCATGTGGTTGGCACTGTAAAGCCGGGTTACATGCTCCATGAACCGGTCCTTAGGATCCAGGCAAGTACTAAACACAAACCCAAGTCTCGTGCACCCAGCACACAACCAAAAACATCCAACTTGCCTTGATCCCTACCTCTACATAACTCACAATAGCTCATTCAAGAGTATGGTAAAATAAACTGATGATCTCATATCCCAAATATCCCATTCTAAGCATGGCTAAGCATATGCATGTAAATAAATGACATGGTAAAATAAATCCCAACCCAAGCTACAAGGAAACAAGATAATGCAATTCTAGGGAAACTTCCTAGCATGGGTTTCATATTTCATTTGACAATGCAAATAATTCTATCTACACATCCTAGCATAGGATCAAAGTGGTCAAGGACACTTGCCTCCTTCTTGCTGCTCTTGAAATGGGTAGTCCTGATCTTGGAAAGTGATAGCTTGCTCTTGAACAGGTTCTACTTCATACCATCACACATAGCAAAAGAAAAACAAAAATCATAAGACATAGTTCACACTTCTACTTCATACAAACCACACATTCACATTTATGAAAGTTCTTTACCATTATATGTGTTGTGGATACTCTATGTGTGTTGATTTGTGGCTTGCATACACTTTTATTTATATGTGTATGATTCCTACTTTGGTGTTCATATTTATACTCTCATACTATATATATATATATATATATATATATATATATATATATATATATATGTGTGTGTTTCAGTTTTTAAATAAATTTCTTATATTAAACTACCAAGTATGTATGAAAAGTATTTTTCTTCTCCATATGTGCCTTCATAATTTCTATCAACCCTAAACTGAACTCTTTGGATTTTAAAAACTCCATTTATCATTTACTAGTTGCTATAATTTCAGATTTATATTCCTATGCATAATTGTGTATTTTATTATGAAATTAGTAATACACATCATCTAAACAATATAGGTTCTGGTCCTAAATAATTTAATAACATATTTTGACCTTGGCCTCTGATGTAAACTATTTCATAATTATTTTCCCTATTTTTCTACAACTATTCTTTACTTAAAAATGTGTCCCTGTACTAATAAATGTGAATAATAGATGAAACAGATTCATTTCAGCCCAAAAATATATTTTTATCTCACTCCAAAGTTTTCTAAGTACTGAGAAAGTTTTTAATTAATTTTGATAATTATGTTTGTCCCCCTTTTTAAATTTTTAAACACTAGTTACATATTCAATTTTCTAAATTAAATACTAAACAGGGCTAAAATAATGAATTCACCCCATTACAGGGTCTATAATATTATTTTCATAATTTCCAGGGGTCTAGCTACACTTATCAGAGGTGTTTTTCCTAATTTCTATTAAGTCCAGGGGCTAAAACTGATTTTAAAATGAATTTACATGATTTTCTGGAGTTCCAGGGGCTAGATCTGAAGTTTCCGGGGCTAGCTCTCAATTCCAGAGAACCCCAGGGGGTAGCACGTAAGAATTCCAGTCTTTATAACGCGGGGCTGACGTGGACCGTCCGATTTTAAACCGACGGCTGAGATTATAACATCGAACCGGTACGCGGGGTTTTAAAGTCTACCGTGCGATTTAAAATAAACGGCGCACAAGCGGCCACGTCGCTCTGATCGAGCGCGGGCGGCGCTGCCGGCGGCGCACGGCGGCGAGAAGCGGCGATCTCGCCGGAAACTTTCGGATCCTCGAGAATTCTGTCTAAAACCGTGATCTTATGGCATAGATCGGTAGAGGGGAGGTCAGGGATCTCACCTCGGGGGTTTTCTCGAGCTCGGGGGTCCTGGAAAGTGATCGGCGGCGAGGTCCGAGGCAAAACCACGGCGAAGCTCGTCGGCGCTGGATTTACACCGTAAGTCTTCGGGTTTTCTGCACCTGCAAAGTTCCCCGGAGGCGGTGGATCAAGACCAGCGAGTTAGATCAGAGTTTCCGAGCTTAGATCGGCCAGAATTCACCGGCGAAGTCTCGGTGCTCACCGGAGTGAAAATCGGCGATCGCGTGAGAAAAACTGATCGGATCGGGGGTTTTTATAGCCGGGGAAGGGCGGTGGATCTGTTGTGATCGAGTTGGAGTCCTCTGAGACCAGAATTCGGGCGGCGGAACGGGTTTCCCGATCGGTTAAGATCGCGCGCGCTCGGGGGGAAGAAGTCCGGGGTCGCGGGGGCTCGGGTTAGGGATGACAGGTAGGTCCCACCCGTCGGTGAGGGCAGCGCGGCGCGCGCGGGGGCGGGCTGGCGCGGGAGTAGCTGGGCCGGCTGGCGGTTTCGGCCCACTGGCCAGTTTTTTCCCGTTTTCCTTTTTCTTTTTCCATTTCTTTTCTGTTTTGGGTATAATTTGAATTCCAGTTTGAATTTGAATTTTTGCAAAACATGCAACACGTCCAAAAATTTTTAATTTCCCCTCTGAACATGGTTTTGGGTTTTGAATCAAAATTTGGGGTGTTACACCCGTAAACAGATGTAACTTTGACATCTGGGCGTTGAGGCATAGCACACCGATTTATAGGTGTGGGTTGAGAGCAGCAAGGTATAAATCCGCTAACAGGCATAGAGTTGCTCCATGTAGGGACCTCCTGCTCGTTTCGGTGCAACTGGTTCGACGTTTGGGCTGTCGGATGAAAGGTTGTCCCGTACGACATCGGTTGAGCGTGCCATCGCAGCTCCGAGGATGGGAGTATGTGACGTGCTGTTCGGGTATCCCTGCAGGTGTATATCAACTCAATTCACCATCCCTCGCGGCTATGAGTACCGATTGTTCACTGTGTCGTGATGTAGTAAATTATTGAAACTGATCTCATGATGTATATTGTTGCTATGACTTAATTGTATTGCAACCTGATTGCCACCAAATGTTGCTCACTAAATTTCATCTTCTTGAACTCTTAATCTTCTGCTAAAACTGTAATTAAGGATGAACCGCTAGGTGTGTCCTTGCTGCAAATGAACTTTCCTACTTGTCAGTTTATTTCTGCATATAGAGTTTCATGTTTAGGTGAGTCGGTTAAGTCATGCTGAGTCTTCGTGCTCACGGTTGCTATTTTAATTGATGCT
The DNA here is from genome assembly GCA_030760725.1 of Neostapfia colusana. Taxonomy (NCBI): domain Eukaryota; kingdom Viridiplantae; phylum Streptophyta; class Magnoliopsida; order Poales; family Poaceae; genus Neostapfia; species Neostapfia colusana. The sequence continues at coordinate 27,085,462 of JASWHV010000005.1, read as the reverse complement.
GCAGATGTTGAATATCTTGATAACGAGTATGATGAAGGGTTCACCGCAGAGGCCCATCCCCCTTTGGGGACTACGACCGAATGGGAGCCCTGCACGCCGCCGTAAAGACCTGTGCGTGCTACTAGTGTGGGCTGTCCATAGGACTGGACAGTCAACTTTTGCTTAGTTTAGGCATAAGGTCGGAGCATTTATTATCTTCCTCTGTAGTTATGTTCATGCAAACTATTTGTTAAACTAAACAAGTTTGCATCATTTTTGTAAAATTTCAGCAAACTTTTGTGTAATACGTGTTCTTTACTATGTGTGTTGTTGGGTGTCACATCGCACGACACCACCCTCTGTGATTCCTGAAATGTACGGACCTTGGTCCGTCATAGCCTGGTATCAGAGCCACATTGGGGATAGCGGACTAAATAATGATCGTATTACAAGAAAAACTTAGGATACAGTGGCAATACTAACATACTGGTTATTGTATTCAGTAACGACACACGTACGCTCAGGTAAGAGGTAACGTACGCCACCTGTCGAAGCGTCTGCGGTCGACACTTCCCCCGGGCCGGCACTGGGTAGCTCACGGAGGTTCTTTTTCGGAGGGGCTAGTCCCCCTGCGTGGGTCTCGCTGGACTGGACGAAGGAAGGAGATGAACACAAGGGTTTTTTACGTGGTTCGGGCCGCCGGAGCGTAATACCCTACGTCCATGGTGAGCAGAGGTGCTCGTTGTATGCTTGAGGCTTAGAACCGGGGTTCTAAGCTTGAGGATGAGCTGAGTGCTAGAATGTCTTGCAAAGTGGCGTAATGCCGAACCCTTTGCAACGTTGCCTACCCGAGCCTTTTATAGCCCAAGGCTCGGGCGGCTTACAAAGGGGGGCCTCGGGACCCGGCAGGTGATCCCGCGGAGATCTCTGCCATCTACCGTATCTGCATTAACACCGGTAGTTGTCTCTAGTGAGGACTTCTGAGCCTCCGGCCTGTCGCCCTGCCCACGCCGCAAGCTAGGCGTAATGGTTGATGATGGCAGGGGCGGCAGGGGATGTCTTGTTGCCGCGTTTATTGGTCCACAGCTCCTAACATTGCGTGTCTGTCTTCACTATGATGTGACTGGGCGCAACGCCTCCTGGCAGGGGCGTGCTCCGCATCTTCGTGTATTGGGAAGGCACGGGTCTTCAATACCACGCCTTGGGAAGGTGCGGGTCTTGAATACCTTGTACGGGCAGGGTATGGTGCGGCTTCACTCCAGCCGCCTACCGCGCTGGGTAGGCAGCGCTGTTTCGCTGCCACGTGGCGGACCCGGAGCTCTCCTCCGAGGGGAGGGAGGTCCGGCCCTGATAGACACGTGGAGCCTTCAGAGCTCTCCCCGCGGAGGGGGGAGGTCCGGCTCTGCTGGCCACGTGGCGGGCCCAGAGCTCTCCTCTAAGGAGAGGGAGGTCCGGCCCCGCCGGACACGTGGAGCCTTCGGAGCTCTCCCCGCAGAGGGGGGAGATCCGACTCTGCTGGCCACGTGGCGGGCCCGGAGCTCTCCTCTGAGGAGAGGGAGGTCCGGTCCCGCTGGACACGTGGAGCCTTCGGAGCTCTCCCCGCGGAGAGGGGAGGTCCGGCTCAGGTGCCCTCGGAGTTCGCCCCTGCGGAGGGGGCGAAGTCCTTAGACGATTTTCCCCTGTGCGCGGGGGTACCCCATATTGAGGGTACCAACAGTGGCCCCCGGGCCCATCTCGGGGGAGATAACGAGCCTGAGGTGGGGCCTCCATCTCTTCTACCCCGCGCACCTTCTCGGAGACTCCTTTGACCGTTGCTGGAGCACGAACGGTCGTGGAATCGTGGGGGCGTGAGCCTTGCTTGATGGCTGCTTTTACTGCGGCTGTTCCCAAGGCTGCCACTACTGCACGTCGCAGAGCACGTCGCAACGCCTTGTCAGGAACCGCCGGGTTCTTCGCCTGGGGGGCTGACTGCCCGGCCCACCGCTTCTGCAGGTCGGCTTGGGCCCGCTCGTCATGGACCCTGGGGCTTGGACCTGAGGTGTCTGCCCCGAGCGGCACATACAAAGCATTTGGAATCGCTTTGAATCGCTTCTGGGAAGTTTAAAAGGGGATCTCATCTGCATCGCAGGCTTCCGTTTGCAAACTTCCTTGCGCCCGAGCCTTCTTCGTCTCCCAAGCTTTTGCGCCGTCGTCTCCCAAGCACTTGCGCCTTCATCGTCGATGGCTTCCTGCCTGCCTCCACCGCGCATCGCCCGGATGAAAGACCTGGGGGCGATGCCCAAGCTGCTGGGATCGCACTCTGAGGAGGAGCAGCGTTGCCTTTGGCGGGGATCTCTCCCTCTGCGTCTGGATAGGGGGAAACCATCTTCTTCGCCGCCTACGCCTTGGCAGGATTTGTCCCGCCGATCTCCTCCTTCTACGTGACGCCGCTGGAGACGTACGGCCTCCAGCTTCATCACCTCTCCCCCAACTCTTTCACCATGGCCGCCGTCTTCGTCCACTTCTGCGAAATGTTCGTGGGAGTGCGAGCTTCAGTGACACTCTTCCGTCACTTCTTCGTGCTGTGGACGACTGGGCACGGCACTGTCGAAGTGTAGCTGTCGACACTTCCCCCGGGCCTGCACTGGGAAGCCCGCGGAGGTTCTTTTTCGGAGGGGCTAGTCCCCCCGCGTGAGTCTCGCTGTACTGGACGAAGGAAACAGATGAACACAGGGGTTTTTTACATGGTTCAGGCCGCCAGAGCATAAAACCCTACGTCCACGGTGAGCAGAGGTGCTCGTTGAATTGCTTGAGGATGAGCTGAGCTAAGAGGCGAACCTGACAGAGTTCAAACCAGCTGGGGTGTGAACCGTCTGGAGTGCGAACCCCTTGTAACGTTGCCTACTCGAGCCTTTTATAGTCCAAGGCTCGGGCGACTTACAAGGTGGGCCCGGGACCTGATAGGTGGTCCCGGGAAAATTGCCTGCCATCTACTGTATCCTGCAGTTACGCCGGTTGCTGTCTCTGGCGAGGGCTTCTGAGTCTTCGTCTTGCCGCCCTACCCACGCCGCAAGCTAGGCGTAGTGGTTGATGATAGCAGGGGCGGCAGGGGATGTCTTGTCACTGCGTTTATTGGTGTACAGCTTCTGACATTGCGTGCCTGTCTTCACTGTGATATGACTAGGCGCAACGCCTCCTGGCAGGGGCGTGTTCCGCATCTCCGCGTCTTGGAAAGGCGCGGGTCTTGAATACCTTGTACAGACAAGGTATGGCGCACCTTTACTCATGCTGCCTACCGCGCGGGGGCAGGTAGCGCTGTTCTGCGGCAACGTGGCGGGTCCGGAGCTCTCCTCTGAGGAGAGGGAGGTCTGGTGTGACACCCTCATTTTTGGTTTCTGCATATATTCATGTTTCATGAAGAGAAAACATTTTAAAGGGAGTGGGAACAGAGAAAGAATTAAAAAGATAGCCAAAAAGAACAAGAATCCACGGCCCGCTGAAGACAACTCTCGCGGCCCGCTAGCCACGTGGCGTGTTCGAAGCTCATCCCTACGAAGTGGAGAGAGGTCCGCCGCTAAACTGGCTACGTGGCAGGCTCGGGGCTCATCTCCGCAAAGGGGAAGAGGTCCGACCCCGTGAGACACGTGTTGCCCCCGGAGCTAGCCTATGCGGAGAAGCAAGGCCAGCCGCAGGACGCATGTCACCTTCGGAGCTAGTCACCGCGGAAATCAGAGGACCAGTCGCGCGGGATACGTGTCGACCTCGGAGCTCATCTTCGAGAGGTCCGGTCCTATTGGACACGTGTCGCCACCGGAGCTTATCTCCGGGAGGCCCGTCACTGTTGGACACGTGTCAACTTCGGAGCTCGTCTATGAGCAGAAAGGGAGTCTGGCGCTGTTAGGACACGTGGCACACCCGGAGCCACCTCCGAAGAGAGGGAAGGTCCGGCACTGACATGTGGCGTGCGCGGAGCCACCTCCGAATAAGAGAGGAGGTCCCGACCACCAGGATACGTGGCGATCACGGAGCTCACCTCCGGAGGAGAAGGGAGGTCTCGCTCGCTTGACACGCGGCACAACCGGAGCTCGTCTCTGCGGAAAAGGGGAGACCAGGCCCCGGTAGACACGTGGAGCTTCCGGAGCTCATCACCGCGGAGGTAACGAGTTCTGGAGCGGTTTTGGATTCTGTACGCGTAGAAATACCGGTACGGAGAGGAAACCGACCTGAATTCCACAATGTTACCGCACCAAATCAACTAAAGATAAGTTGTTAAGGTTCAATGATAATCTGAATAGGACTCTTATTCGAAATACAATCAGATTAGGACTCTTCTTCTCCCGATTATAAATAGAACCCAGAACCTTTGGACGAAAACCACGAACTTCTTTTCCAACTCCTGAGCCGACGACTTAAAGCCCTAGCCCCAACTCGCCGAGTAAACCCATGGCCGGAGTTCAGTCAAGGAAGATCGTCGGAAGAAAGCTCCAACGATCTGTCTTGCTAAGAGAAGGACCCCGAGACCACGAAGAACGTAAGGTAGGTCTCCAATATCACCTTATGACATCGTCGTGTTTTCTTTGCATCTGTTCTTCGATTCCTTTCGAATGGAAGCTTTTTCGTGGACAGATCACTTATTGATCATGTTGATCTAAAAACAAGATCATCACCACGTCCACATTTGATCTGAACACCTCTGTTCATCATAAAACCATGCAAGCCATACAAGAACACGTACTAACTGATGTGATAAAAACTGATCATAGGATAGCATGCATATGCATCATCGCATCTTGTTTATGCATGATATTGATTGCTATGGATCTTGTATGTGCGTGAATCCTGTATAGAAGGACAAGCTCTGGGAGCTATCTACGACGAGCTGCAACAACAAGGTTTTGAGATCCAAGAGCAACTGGAACCGCAAGAACAAGGCAAGTGCCCCTTGACCATATTGATCCTATGTTTTGGGAAAACTGTTTTGTTTTGCGAAAAGGTGTGTGTGCTGAGTCAAACAGAATGGGAAACCCTTTTATAGGAGTTTACTAGCTTTGGTTAAACCACCCTTGTCGCCAGGGAAGTTTATGAGTCGGGTATGGTTTTTGTTTTAAGCTTCGCTGAGTCCATGGGATTGGGAAGCGAGATAGATGTGTCTAGCTAACTGCACTCGTAACGATAATGAGAAACTGATGTTGGTAATGAACATGGATCAGAGGGAGATCTAGGCAAGACTGGGTTTGTGAATGAGGTAGCATGAGATGGTGGTTTACTCGCCGTAGATCTAAGGACCGGTTCATGCAAGCACATGCCAGGATAACAGTGCCACCACAAGGCCAAGTATGGGTGTGGCTTAGCTGACTAATTAGGTAAGTTGCTAGATTGTTATGGACCGTGGAAGGCGCGGGGAATGGGAGTCGAGTGAGGACTGCCCTGGGAACTGCATGGTGCAAGAGGGGGCCCGTGGGTGGGAGAATTGGAGATTCTAGACTGCCGGTGAAACCTTAGTGAGTCCATACATCTAGCCCCTTTGTAAAGGCTATTTTGTGATCTCTTGGCCATATACCGACGGTTGTGTACTGGTATAGTGGAGGTTCTGCAGTCGCCGACGGGTGACGAAATCACAAACTTGTGGGTAAAGAGGTGCAAGCTCTGCAGAGTCTAAAAACTATCATGATAGCCGAGCTTACGGTCACGAGCGCCTGACCAACTTCCATGATTAGTTGGGATGGTGATTGGATATGGTTATTGGTTATGGTTTGGTTTTGGTTTGGTTTTCGGGACTGTTGAGTCCAGGTTATAAGATGAGTTGCATGACTGTTGAGTCATGGCAACGAGATTGGTCTCGGTGGGAGACGAAGTTGTTATGAGATGAAATGGTAGCGAATACGAGATGGTATTCGTGAGATGGTAGCGAATACGAGGAGGTATTCGTGAGCAAGAATGAGGTTGATTGATGTCTGGTTGTGACATGGAAGGTAATGAACATAATGGAGGTAAGACTGGTATTTTAATACATGTTGGGATTACATTCACTTAAAGATGAGTTGCTGTTTTATCATGGTTTTGGTGAATAAACTTTGCTTTCTGCAATGAGCCTTTTTATACCTACCTTGTTATGAGCTACATATCATATTTTCGCGCACTTGCTGAGTACATTATTGTACTCAAACTTGCATTATTATTTCATCATCAGCAACAGGAGAAGATTACTATGAAGACCAAGTGGAGCATTAGGCGTGTAATCTGTTCTCAACCTTGCCTGTGGGGATGGAGTAGAGATGGAGTCACTGCTGCTTAGAATTGCTTCCGCTTAGTTAGATTGCTTCCGCTGTTTAGATTAAGACTTCCACTGTTAGCATGAGCCCAAGACTCATGAAACATTGTAATAAACTCTGTTATTTATGGTTATATATATTCTGAATTCAGTTTGTGGAACATATGTGTATGTGTGATGAACATCCTGGGCACACATATGCATCAATTCTCGGTTCCGTGGTTTTCCACAGAATTGAGGGCGTCACAGATTGGTATCAGAGTCACGGTTGACAGTGGGTTACACGCCTAAATAGGAAACACAGATTGGTATCAGAGCCACGGTTGAGGGTAGATTACACACCTAGATACAATCATAGATTGAGATTAGAGCCACGGGTTGACGGTAGGTTACACGCTTAGATAAGTTCACAGATTGGTATCAGACACAGATTGGTATCAACCTGCCACGGATAGATCACACAACCTAGATAGATCACAGATTGGTAGCTAAGCCACGCTGACCATAGGATGCAAGCCTAGGAAAGGCCATAGTTGGATCACAAATTGGCAACACCCTAAGCCATATAGGACCCCCCATTGAACAAAGCCTTGAATAGGAGTTGTGTGAGCCCTTGTGATGATTGTTTGTGATTATGTGCTTAGTGTGAGTTGTGGGACGTCTCAAAGCGTTGTCCATATCCACATATAAGTAGAAAGAGGTGTGAGATGCTTCAGCACTTGTTCACATCCTCATATGGGTTAATATATATAGTCCAACCCACCTTGATGCATATAATATAGGAGATCAAGGAGATCAGGGAAAGGATCCAACAAGGAATAGAGAAGGATTTCAAACAAGATGAGAAGGGTCCGCTTTGGCTAGGAAAAAGGATTTGTGTGCCTAACGTGAAGCACATCCGCGACATAATACTAAAAGAGGCACATGATTCACTCTATTCCATACATCCAAGAAGTACCAAAATGTACAAGGACTTGAAGACTTGTTATTGGTGGGATGGTATGAAAAGGGACATAGCTGAATACGTTGCCCTATGCGACACATGCCAACGCGTGAAGGCCGAACATCAAAGACCCTCTAGATTGTTGCAACACTTAAAGGTACCCGAGTGGAAGTGGGAGGACATCAGTATGGATCTCATCGTCGGATTGCCATGTACTCAGTTGGGTTATGACTCCATCTGGGTTATTGTGGACCGATTGACGAAAACAGCCCATTTTCTCCCTGTAAGGGCCAAGTACAACGTTGCACAATTAGCCAAGTTGTACATGGAGCAGATCGTGTGCCGCCATGGAATCCCGAGGAGGATAGTCTCCGATCGAGGTTCTCAGTTTACCTCTAGATTCTGGAGGAAGCTGCAGAAAGCTATGGGTACACGACTGGATTTTAGCTCCACCTATCACCCACAAACCGATGGGCAAACCGAAAGGACAAACCAAATTTTGGAGGACATGTTGAGAGCTTGTGCCTTGAAACGTGGGCGTAGTTGGGATAGGAGTTTACCGTACGCCGAATTCTCCTATAACAACAGCTATCAAGCTAGCTTGAAGATGTCACCTTTCGAAGCATTGTATGGTAGACGGTGTAGAACGTCGCTGTTTTGGAACGAAACCGGAGAGAACCATGTGTTTGGACCCGAGGTGCTACAAGAAGCTGAAAAGCAAGTCCAAACGATACGGGAGAACTTAAAGGCTGCTCAATCACGAAAGAAAGGCTATGCGGACAATAGGCGAAGGAAGTTGACCTTCGAAGTAGGAGACTTCGTATACCTTAAGGTATCGCCTATCCATGGCCAATGACGTTTCAACGTCAGAGGCAAGCTAGCACCTCGCTACATCGGACCATTTAAGATTTTGGACAAGCGAGGAGAAGTGGCTTATCAACTAGAGCTCCCAACATATCTCTCCGACGTACATGACGTGTTTCATGTATCCCAGCTCAAGAAGTGCTTGAGAGTACCAGAGGAGCAAATGCCAATGGAAGAGCTTGAACTTCAAGAGGACCTGACTTATGCAGAGCACCCTGTCCGAATTTTGGACGTAAAGGAAAGGGTCACAAGGAACAAAGTGATCCGATAGTGCAAGGTACAATGGAGCCATATGTAAAATCCCCAAAAAGTGGTAGCAAGAAAAAACATTTCAGCTCATGTACACTTAGGAAAAATGAGGGGAATTAAAACTTTGAATTATAACGGTGTAAGTTCAAAGTGAGGGTTAGACTCCCCAAAAACTTCCAAACATGGAGATCTAAATTCATAACTTGGGTTTTCATATTTCAAATATTCAACCTTCCAAATTTCAGCTCATTTGGAGGAGTTTGATATTTGTTTGGGATTAAAAGGAAAAGCCCTCTAATCTGAATTTCAAATTCAGTTTCAAATTCCAATTCCCTCAATTTGCAAATTTGGCTCCACAAATTTGTTCTCCACATTTGAATGAGCAGCCACACCAAAAATTGGAAACTTTGGAGCTGGTTTGCTATGTTTTTGGGGCAATACAAAATGAAAAATTCAAACTCCATTTCAAATTCAAATGGTCAAATACAATTCAAACTTTCACACCAGAATTCAAATCATTTGAATTCAGAAAGTTTAAACCATGACTTGCTGTGAAAGTCTAGCCTTAAATGTTGAGTTGCTGGGGAAGAAATATCAGTGGAAATTGGATAGAAATTAGAGGTGGTGGGACCCCTTTGTCAGCCACACAAATGTCCACCGCCTCTGCAGAATTTCGTCGAACAGTGAGCGCTCGACAGCTCTCGGTTGCAACCCGCTCCCGAGAAACACCGTGCCACCTCCTGTTGCCTCGGCTATCTGCTCAGCCATCCACACCACAGCAGCAGAACATTTCACTTTGCCCTCTCGGTCTTCTACCGACGTGCTTCCCAGCCCTCTGCTCGAGTGCACGAGCAAGAACACAGAGCCACGCTGGTCTGCTCGGGTCACCGTTGCTGCTTGACGTCTTCTGGCCGCTTCAACGTCTCTTCCGCACAACCAACACCTCCCTAAGGTGCGCCAAGGTGTGTAGATCATGATTCTGTAGTCCCCTTGCTCTTCCCCTTCGCCGGCTAGACGAAATTCGGATTTTACCGCCGGAGTACGTGTTGAACCGACGTGAGCCAAATCTAGAAATTCATCCAACATGGTTGATCATCGGTTCTATGATTCAAGCCACAGAAACTAGTAACCCTAGCGCTCTCCCACGCCAAATACCGCAGCAAACCATCCACCACACGCCCCGGGCGACGAGAAATCGCCGGCGGCGGCAAAAACGGGTCGGTCCTCCGTTGAACCTTATTTTCCGGCCGTTTGCTGCAAGGTTTAGCATGCGTTCCATGTTACTCGGTCACTGGTGATGCTTTAGGGCAAGGTAACTCGCCGGGAGAAGCTCCGGACACGCCAGAACGCGTTGATGCCGAGCTCCGGAGCCGCCCCACCGGTGCCGACCCTTTTTCGGCCGTTTTCATGCGCGGAAACCTTGCCCGGCAGCTGTGCCATGTTCCAAGGAGCATGTAGGGCGAAACCGGAGCTAATTTGGTGGAGAAATGAGGGAGAACGAGCCACACCACTATCTGTGCTGGTGTGAACGCGCGTCTCTGGCGGGAGGTTGAAGAAAGACCTGACCAGTGGGCCCCCCTGTTAAGTCTCTGTGTAGGTTTCAAACAGAGAGCTATTCAAGTTTGAAAAATCCATAACTTTGTGTAGACAACTCCAAAAAGGGTGAGACCAATTTTGTTTGAATCCTTAGGAGGAGTACTTCACAGAGGAACAAATTGCTTGCTATGAAAATGCCCAGAAATTTCTGTAGAATTGGTTTTAGAAAATCCTTTAGGGATTTATTACAGGAGCAATTCTTTATGAAATATTCCCAAATTTGGGCAGCTAGTCCTTTTCATAGTTACTGATCTCCAGTAAAAATTTGGGCTTCATTGGAGTTCATTTGCTAGGCTAAACTGCCTTCCCAAGTTCAGCCTTTATTTGAAAATTCCAATTTAAACAGAAGCTTTTTCAGAACTCCTGTCCAACTTTAAAAATTCATATCTCTCTGTTGGTAGCTCCAAAAATGGTGAAACAAATTTTGTTAGAACTATGGAGGCTTACCCTAATCAGATCTTCTACTGTTAGCTATGTCAAAGCTCCTGAATTGGGCTCAAAATTCAGAGAAGCATTGTACTTGTAGGAATTTTAAAGACTACATTGTGCAATGACTGTAAAGGTCCCAAAAATGTGAATACAAAGAAACATGAGTTTGCACAAATGTTGGAGTCATGTGTATGAAAAAGGGGCTTAGTTGAAACTTTTTCCCACATATGATAACATAGGTGAGATTCTTCTAAACAAACTTAGGGCTATTGCATGGATGGACCTCATGTGGATTAAAACCACAGAAATGAAGAGCTCAAGTGCAATGGAAGGGTTTAAAAATCAGTGATGAACTAAATGTAGATTCAAACTTCAAATGAGGGAAGGACACAAGGGGGATTCAAATCTGTTGTGTTCAAAAACCTTGTTTGCAGCAGCTAACCCCAGAATCAAATTGCATATTTGTATTCCTTAGGTCCAAATTAGTGGGGAGGTTAAGTTTCATTAATTTTTGAAAAGGTTTGCTACCCATTTTTCCAAATGGAGTCAAATGTGCAAAGAATTCAAATAAACATTTGAATTTGCATGGAATTTCTCCAAACTATTCAAATGAGCTCAGTTTCCAACTTTCAAACAATTGGGTTGGATAATTGTCAAATTATGGAGATCTTTTTGCAGGGAAATTGAGTGGGCCCACCTGTCATGGGGATGAATAGACTTAACACTTAAGTTTTTCTCTCTGTTCCTCACTCCACCGAGGTGTAACCACGGGGCGACACCGAGCGGCCGCCCCCTTCGCCCAAGGCTCCACCTCCTGCTCCCATTTCGCGCTGGCGACCTGTTCTTCCCCGCGCTTATCACCTCAGCTCGCACGTCGCCTCAGTCCCCATTCGCGCGCACAGCAGAGACCTGCCGGTGCCGCTCCCCGTTCGGCCGATTGCAAACCGGTGTTGTTTCCTCCGCTGAGCGAGTGATTCACAGCAAAAGTGAGCGCCAACGCGTGCGCTAGATGCCCATCTCGCTACTCCGTGGTGTTGCTGCGTCGTTTGATCACAATTTGACGAATTCCGCCGGGCACCGAGGCTCACCATCGGGAAACCGAGGTGGTCTCACGTGGACAGCCCCACCGAAAGCTTCTCAGGCCCGAGTTAGAGCACCCTCGGATGCGCTGGGAGCCCCTGATGCTCGTCCCCGAAGCTCAAGCCATGAGATGATCTACCGGACTCGAATTTGAGAAAAGATCGCTGTCGGGCACCATCCGACCTTCTGATACGGTAATAACAAATTCGATCATCCCTCTCGCTCTTAGGCCGTGAAACCTTGCACACAGGTCCGCCACTAGCCGGCGATCAGTAGTCCTTCACAACCCTAGTTGGAAAGACGCACGTAGACCGCATGAATTCCAGAATTTCCGACCTCAAACGCGGAGGAGGTTTCGGGTGCACGGTGAGACACCATTAGCCGCTGGTCCCGAGCAGTTTTGAGGCTAGGTCGAGCATCCCCATAGTCCACTGGTGCTGTAGCGCCGTTCCACCGAGGTCTGGGCAGGCTAGGATGACCGGGCGACGTTGCCGAACCGGTCCAGAGCCGCCGCGCCGTGGCCAGCTAGGTTAGAGCCATCGCCGGCCGGGGAAGAGGGTTCCATCGTGTTCAGCACGTGAAATTAGGCCCTAGCGGCGAGGGAGGGCTCGGGGGATGGCCAGGAGGCCGGAATCCGTCTAACTCCGGCGAGCCCGGCGGCGCGCGGGCGCGGGGGCCGGAGGTAGAAGACGACCCGGCGGGTCCCGCCTGTCAGCGAAGGTTTTTCAATTTTCTGATCGGCTGTGGCGCGGGGATCTGGTGTGGCGGCACGGGAAATACCCAGTAGCCCCGTGTGGCTTGCCCCGGCGAGTGACACCTGTCCCCTGGACCCACAGCCAGTATTTGAACATTTTGGGGAATTTCAGTTTTCAGTTCAAACTTTGAATAGCTACAACTTTGGGTAGGAGAATCCAAAAATTGTGAAATAAATTTTGTTGGATTCCTCTGATAGGGTACTATCCAAATGTAGAACCCAATTTGTATGAAACCTTTATTTAATTCTGTAAAATTCTTTAAAACTTTTTAGCAAAAGAATTTTAGAGGGAGTTTGGTTAATCCAAAAATCCTCAAATTTTGCCAGAATAGTCTTTATGGTATTAGTGAACCCCTGTAAAAGTTTCAGATCAATTGGAGTTGATTTTGATCAGGGAAATCTAGATTTGAAGATGCTGTGTTCGATTGAATACAGAAACATTTTCAGAGAATTTCCAAAACTTGGAAATTCAGTTCTGGGCAGATCTTAGCTCCAAAAATGCTAGGAAAATTCATGCAAACTCTATGAGATATAATTGAAATTGTAGTTCACTAATTTTTGCATGAACATGGGTGTGATCTCAGAATTAATTCTTCTTTGCTTAATTGCTTAGAAAATTATTCTGAACAAACCACTTAATGAAAAGTGCTAATTTTTGGTCCAGAGGACTTTATTGTGACAAGGAACTCACATGAAAATTCTCAGCTCTATTGGAGCTCTGGATCACCCCTGTTCTGTTTAACCACTTAAGGTGATCAATATAGAAAAGGGGAGAAACCACTTAGCACTAATCATGTGTTTAGATCCAAACCTAAACCACTAGCACCAGTGTCATTTTAAATTCTTAAACAGAGTTCCAGTTTTTAAAACTTATTATAGGAACTTGTAGCAAAATCTTTACAATTAAACAATTGTGCATATGCATTACGTGTAGCATCTACGTGAAGGACTTCAAGTCATCGGAGGGGGAGATCAAGGAAGGAGGACAACACTTGATCAAGCCGAGTGATATTCACTAACTGAATCTGCATGTATATATAAAAGTCCCCTGCAAAACAAAGGCAAGCCCCGATGTGCGTCAAATTTACAAGTTTTTATTTGTATTCACTTCATACGTCTAGCATTATATTTATTGCATTACGTCTAGATGGTATGAAACTCCAAATGCATGACCTAGAAAACCCTGGAGTTTAATGTAGGATATGTTATCAATTAATTATAACTGCTGATCTCAACAAAAGTGGATTAAAAGAAGCAAAACTCGAGTGGGCAGATTCCTACTCGTGAACAGGGATTTAGGGGGATCAATCGGAAGAGTTGGGAATTGATCCTCATAGTTGGGAATGGAGACCGGACAGTGGATGGAAGGTCAAGGACGTGGTCCTGTGAGCCTAGTCTATGTCTGAGTCGATTAAGGCCCGTTCTCGTGTGCGGCCCGTTGGGCAAGTTTGAGTTGTGTACCGGATGCATACTGGCTATATGGGACCCAGGGAACCGATGTAACATGTTAACCTGGGTGTCGAGGCATACCTCACCGTCTGATGCCGATGCTGAAAGGATAGAGAAGTCTGCTCTACAAGGGTTTGCCGTAGAGAGACTTAATCCCAGTCGGTGGGACCAGTTCGACATTTGGGTGTCGTGTGAAAGGTGGCCACGTACGCCGTCAGTGACGGTTGCTGTGTGCAACGTCAAGTACAGGCGTACGTGTCGTGTCAGCCGGGTGTTTTTGATTGCAATCACCGTCGCTCGCAGTAGTGAGCATACTTGTTCTCTGCGTCGTGACGTAGTAATAAACCGGGAAAAGTTAATAATGCTTCGTGAGTAATCCTCATAATGGAGATGAGGAATGATCAACACTTTCACTAAATTTATTTTCCACCTTGGGCTAGTAGCGTCGATACAAAGCATTTCTTGTTTGATTGTGGAGTCTCGACGTTGATGGCGCAAGGTTGGTATGAGTCTAGGGTAGTTCACTAAAGTTACTTTCACCTCGGGCAAGTGACATCGAGATGAAGCGTTTCTTGTTTGATTGTGGAGTCTCGATGTAAGTTGCGCGAGGTCTATAAAAGTGGATTAAAACTGGAAGTAAGGACTCTCCTTTAGCTCAAGTTCATCATTTATGCAAAAATGCTATAATCAGCCCTCTATTTCCATCATGTAGAGTTTCATGACTAGAGTGACGGGTCAGTCTTGCTGAGCTTCGTGCTCACAGATACTGCATAAGTTGTTTTGCAGGTAATAACTGTACACTGAGATGTACGGGTACCTGATGAGACTCGGAGCTCTCCGAGTGATGAACTCAGGGTAACCCATGCCGCTGCTATTATGACAGTGTTGCTAGCGAGAAGGGTCCGCGGGCTGGACACCTTCTCTGTTGCTTAGCATAGGTATGAGACGTGAGTTGTAATAGTCTTCCGCTGTAGTTCATTTTAAGAAGCATGTAAAAATTTACACTTTGTAAGCTTCCGCCTGATGTATGTAATATGATGCTTTATTATGTGTGCTGTTGGGTGCCGCATCGCACGGCATCACCCAATGCGATTCCCGGGCGAGGTGCCCCATCCCCGTGAATGATCGGGAAGGTGGGTCCTCACAATGACATGTCTCCAAATTTTGCTCAGATCATCCTTAGAGAGTCTAGTATCCACTGTAAAAATCCCAAATCCAATTAAGGAATCTAAATAGCAGTAGCTATGAATAGAAGTTCAATTCTTATAAGTCCTTAATACTTATACACATATTTTGCTACATTTCATTTAGTGACCGAAGTTGAGGACGCACCGGAGCCCTTGGACATCCTTCCACCAGAAGCTGACTTCCCCTTTAACTCGCAACCAGGCAAGCCCCGGTTTGCACTTAAGTACCTTTTATAAAATTCTTTATTTGTATCACTTATGTCTAGGGTGAATGTTTGCATTAGAGTTAAGGTGATTGAAACCCCACTTGCATAACCTTTTAAATCCTATGAAGGGTTGGGTAGCTTGCAGAGCCGACGAGTAGACAAAGCCCTGCTAATATGCTTAGGACCTCGGTAGAAGTCGAGTAGTTGGAATCTACTCCCGAGGTAAGGTTTATCACACGGTTCGGTCAGAATAGAAAATGGCTTAAGAATGGTGAAAAATGAGACCCAACAGGGGGGATAGGAAGCAGTGAGCGGAGGTCTCACGTGCGTAGCCCTGTTGGTGTCGATTGAGGTCCGAGTCGTGTGCGGGCCTGATGAACAAGTATCGAACAGTACCGGATGGCATACTGACATAAGCAGGAAACCGATGTAAATGGTTAACCTGGGTGTCGAGGCTTACCCAACCATAAATAGGAGTGGGTTGAGGGTAGCAAGGTGTAAATCTGCCGGTGGGCACAGTCACGCTCCACGTGGGGACCTCCTGCCCGTTACGGATGGACCGGTTCGGCATTTGGGTTGCCTTTGAAAGGTTGTTGCATACAACAGAGTAGGAAGGGGTGTGGAATCACGCTTCTGAAAGTCGGTGTATGCAACGTGTTGTCCGGGTGTCTCCTGATTGCAATCACAGTCCCTCGCGGTTATTTGAGTACCGCTTGTTCACTGTTTCGTGATGTAGTAAGAAGTGAAGGCAGTTGAATGATAATATGCTGTGATGATAGCTTAATGTTTTGGAAACCATGTCTGCTGTAGATGTAGAGCTAATTAAGTTTACTTTCCGCTTTGGGCATCACCAAATCGGAGGAAAGCGTTTCCTTTTTGATTATGGACTTTCGATGTGAGGGCTGCCTAAGGCACATGAATCTGCTGCTATAAAACTGAAAGCAAGGATCAACGTATAGGCGTGTCTTTGACGCAAAGTCCTTTTTCCTATCTTACATATCCCTGCATGTAGAGTTCCATGCCTAGGCTAGACGGTTAAGCCTTGCTGAGCCATCGTGCTCACGGTTGCAATATTTGAGCTGTATGCAGGTGAGAGTTATGAAGAGGGATCCGAGGATGAGGCGATGCCCCCGTCGGGGTACACGGCCGAGCTGGAGCCCTGCACGCCGCCGTGATCTCCGGTTTCATGCTGCTAGCGTGTAGCGTCCCCGGGATGGACGGCTGCACTTTTGCATAGTTAGGATGAGAGGCCATATATGTATAATACTTCCGCTGTTACTTAAGTTTTTGTAAAAGACTTCCGCTGTTTTATGTCAAATAAAAGTTGTATGTTGATCTTAACTCTTTTCGTGTGTGCTGTTGGGTGCCGCATCGTACGGCACCACCCTATGCAATCCTGGAGTGGGTGAACCACGGGGTGGTCCCCACAGACGTGGTATCAGAGCCGCATTGGGAATAGCACACTCAAAAGAGCCTAATTTTGAAAACTTACGAGTAGTCGAGTGAGGATTAGTCATTAAGCCCACATAAGGTCTATGATAGTAGTAGATACTAAGGTGGAAAAGCTAACTTATGTGTTATACATTCTGTAACGAAGCTCCGACATCAGGTAAGAGGTAAGGTACGTCACCGCAGGTGGATCAATTGCGGTAACTCGCCATACGCGCAATAGTATGGAAAGATATACCGTGGCTTGGCACGGTAGTTAATATGCGTCTCTAAACCTCTCCATGGTTCTGAGAGCATATGAAAACGCTGATCTCCAGCGTGCTTTAGGCGAAAGTGAGAATACCCCATCGTGTGGTGAGCAACACGATAGTATGCAACTCTTGAACGTTCAATGTTCAAAGGGCCATACGCAGCGCTCGCCATCGGTGTGCCTCAACGGTCATGAGGCAGTAGGTGGTATCCGTTGGGTTGATAAAATTCCCAACCGTGACGACCCGTTCACGCTCTACTCGGGTTCCCCATCGTGTGGTGTGAAAACACGGCCATGTACCTTGAGACGTGGCTTGACTCAAGGACGGTCCGTATGGCAATGATACGGACCGTATGTTTTTATTATGATATGGAACTGCCTGAAATATCATAAACCATTGTGTGCACCATTATTGTGTGTTCTTCTGCAGGTACATTAACCATGTTAGTGCATGACGTATAGTAACCGTTTGTGAGTGACGACTTTAGTTCCACCATTTGACACGTATAAGCTGGAATACCGGCTTAGGAATTTTTCTTTGGTGAGGAAACGTAGTACCGAGACTGCATGAAAGTTTATTTTCAAAGAAAAGAGTCAAAATGAAGTTTAGGATTTCATTTAGGGGTTAGTAAACTCCTATATTGAACTAAGAGTCAATTGGGAGTATAGATTCAGTCTCAAAAACTTAGGAACAATCTTCCCTGTTTTTGGCAGAAATTTTTCTGAACTTGAACAGGGCATAACATAGAATTGGTTGAACCAATGGAGGTGTGGAATACCGTTCTGGAAAGTTTTTGAAGTCCTCTACAACTTTTCTGTAGAGTTCCAAAAAAAATCTCCCTCCAAAGGGATGGAAATCTCAGATGAGTAGGTACTGTCCAGAAACAGGGCAGACCAAAAATGCTCTCTGGAATTTTCTGTATTTCGACCACAACTTCCTGTAGAAAAAATTTCCAAGGGTCAAGCAAGACACCGTTGGAAAGTACAGGAAATGTTCTACAACTTTGTTGTTGAACACTAGTCCAGATTTTGCCTCTAAGGTGGGCAAAACTGTTGGATTATCCAGGCTGGTCAGCTGGACCAGAAGCTGGACAGGGCACCATGTTGAAGTGTTTCAACCAAAACACTTAGTTTCACGACTCGACGTCCAGTGTCTGTTGTAAAACAGCGAGTTGGGAGTTGAAGAGTTTATGCATTTGACATATCACTTCGAGTTAGTACATGTTTGGGTCCAGTACAATAGCGAGGAATTACGCATGCTAACACACTTAACATCCCGTGGTGACCCCGATGGTCGAAATGAACTTTTAGCCCATAAAGTTCAATACTTTGGAACTCGATCGTGTGACACGGTCCAGGGATGTATATGTTGCATAAAGTTTATACTTTATCCATACGTGTGATTGTTATGCGTACTGTTTATTCCATTCTCGCACTACTATTGTATAGACTGGATGAAATAAACCAACATGTGCTGATCATTTGAATGATGTGAATGCAGAATGGTGCGTACACGGTCCACACAAGAGGAGAGAGGTTCGAGTCAAGTTCGTGGTGATGAGTCTCCACCTCCGGAGCAAACCACGACGCAGCAACAACCACCTCCTCCACCGCCAGAACTTCCAAGGAATCTTGCTGAGGTTCTCGCCGTGGTGCTCGGCTCGCGCGATGAGCAAACCGAGTTTCTGCAGATGCTAGTCCAGAAAAATACGTCCCATCAGGGAGGACGCCAAGACAATGGGCAACACCAGCCCCAACAAAGTTCGTATTCAGAATTCATGGCGACCCATCCACCGGTCTTTATGGAGGCCGAAGAGCCGTTGGAGGCGGACAGCTTTATCCGTACTCTGGAGGTGAAGTTCGGGCTGTTACGATGCACCAAACACCAGAAGGCGCTGTACACAGCGCAACAGCTTCAAGGAGAAGCCGGTACTTGGTGGGCGAATTACACTGCCTCCTTACCGGCTGGCCATGCCGTCACATGGACGGAGTTCCGGGAGGCATTCCGCGCCTATCACATACCTCCCGGGGTTATGGAAATGAAGCTCCAAGAGTTCCTGGTGCTACGACAGGGCGAGAGGAGTGCTCACGAGTACTCCAGGTCATTCAACCGGTTGGCACAATATGCGCCAGGGTTTGTGGGGACGGAAGACAACAAGCGCAACGCGTTCTTCCGGGGCCTGAATTCAAAGATGAAGGTCCATCTCGCCCAAAGCAATTGCGGCACATTCAATGACCTCGTTAATGCCACGATTCTACAAGAGAATGCTCAGCGTGAGCGCGGTTCTGATAAGAGGAAACGCAGCACGCTGACGAGCAGCAGTGGTGGGACGCCACAGAAATACCGGGTGGTGTATCGCTCACCATCCGGTCAGAGATGGCAGCCACCGGCGCGACCGCCTCAGTTTCGTGGTCGGCAATATAATGCGCCGGGCTTCCGACCGACATATCCACCACAGCAACAGCAACAGCAAAGGATGGTCCCGCGTGCACCTCAGTTTCAACAGCGTGCACTGACATTCCATCCTCAAGTCGGCGGGACCCCGATACCTTACACGTGCTTCACGTGTGGCCGTGTCGGGCATATTTCAAGGGACTGCCCCAAGCCGCGACAGGGCAGGGGTGCAGCACTGTATCAAGGTGCTAATCAGCCCCACAACCAGCCCAAGAAACCAGCACCAAAACCCAGCAACGTCCACCATTTAGCTATCGAAGACGTGCCGGAAGGCGAACCCGTCCTCGCGGGTACATTTTCTTACTTAGATTATCCCGTAGTCATACTTTTTGACTCCGGTGCCACCCACAATTTCATAAGTCAGTCTTATGTTATTAAATATGAACTGCCTATCATTCCCACAAATAATTCATACTTGATATGTTCTCCGGGTGGAAAAATAACAGCTGATAGAATGGTCTATAGAGCACCATTACAGTTGGGCGGGAATCTATGTCCGACTTCTCTAATCATGTTAGAGAGTCAAAAACTTGATGTCATTTTAGGAATGCCATGACTACATCGCCATGGTGCTGTTCTTGACATCATTCCACGTGTGGTTCGTTTAAACTCTCCACTCCATGAAACACATGATCTTATTCTTGACCATTCGGTTCAAGAAACCCCAGCCACATATAACACGGAAGCCACAAAACTTGAGGATATTCGTGTGGTCCGTTAATACCCGGATGTCTTTCCGGATGATCTCCCGGGCATGCCACCCGAAAGGGATGTCGAGTTCAAGATTGAACTTGTACCCGGGACAACACC
Source organism: Neostapfia colusana (assembly GCA_030760725.1). Lineage (NCBI taxonomy): Eukaryota > Viridiplantae > Streptophyta > Magnoliopsida > Poales > Poaceae > Neostapfia > Neostapfia colusana. The sequence goes on along the minus strand of JASWHV010000005.1, from coordinate 27,065,512 downwards.
GATCTCACGGAGACCGTACAAGATGGCTCCGAACGAGCTGGCTGAATTGAAGGAGCAGCTCAATAACTTAATGAAGAAGGGTTTCATTCGACCGAGTTCCTCGCCATGGGGATGCTCGGCGCTGTTTGTGAAGAAGAAGGATGAAACCTTGAGGTTGTGTGTGGACTACCGACCTCTCAACACCGTCACCATCAAGAATAAATATCCACTGCCTCACATCGATATATTATTTGATCAACTTGTGTGTGCGAGTGTATTTTCGAAGATGGATCTTCGCTCTGGATATGATCAAATCAAGATCCGAGCGGAAGATATTCCAAAGACGGCGTTCTCGACGAGATATGGGTTATATGAATACCTCGTCATGTCCTTTGGTCTCACCAACGCCCCGGCACACTTCATGTATCTTATGAACTCAGTGTTCATGCCGGAGTTGGACAAGTTTGTGGTGGTGTTCATAGATGACATCTTGGTTTACTCCAAGTCTGATGAAGAACACGCCAAACACTTGCATATCATACTTCAACGATTAAGAGACCATAAGCTTTATGCCAAGTTCAGCAAGTGCGAACTTTGGATCAGCCAAGTGCCATTCCTTGGTCACATTATTTCTGCAGATGGCATTGCAGTTGATCCAAGCAAAATCGAACAAGTGCTGAAATGGAAATCCCCCACATCAGTCTACGAGGTCAGAAGTTTCCTCGGGTTAGCAGGATATTACCGGAGATTCATACCGAACTTCTCCAAGCTTGCTAAGCCGATGACTGAACTGTTGAAGAAGGGGGTCAAATATGTTTGGAGCTCAGCTTGTGAAGAAGCTTTCCAAACATTAGTGAAGCATCTTACAACAGCCCCAGTGTTAGCTCAACCAGATACAACTAAGCCCTTTGACGTATATTGTGATGCGTCTGGCATCGGGCTTGGCTGTGTATTGATGCAAGGAGGAAGAGTGGTCGCCTATGGCTCACGTCAACTTCGTAACCACGAGCAGCACTATCCGACTCACGATCTTGAGCTCGCTGCTGTGGTGTTGGCATTAAAAATGCGGAGGCACTATTTGCTTGGGAACTTAGTGCACCTCTACACCAACCACAAAAGTCTGAAATATATATTCACTCAAAAGGAGTTGAATATGCGGCAACGGAGATGGTTAGAGTTGATCAAAGACAATGAGATAGAGATTCACTACCATCCCGGGAAGGCAAACGTGGTTGCCGATGCCTTGAGCCGCAAATCTCATGTCAACAATCTGTCCATCACCCCACTTGAAGAGGAGGAGCCGAGTCTGTACTTGGTTCCATATGGGGCATTGTATAATCTTGCTCTCGTCCCTACAATACGAGAGGAGATTATGGAAGCGCAGAAGAAAGACGTGGGAATGTCACACATTCGGAGAAGGATGAAGAATGGCGAAATGAAATGCTTCCGAAGAGATGATAATGGTACTCTATGGTTTAAAGACCGCATAGTGGTACCCCGCGACATGAATCTTCGGAAGAAGATCTTGGACGAGGCTCATTTCTCCAAGTATTCCATTCATCCGGGCAGCAACAAGATGTACCAAAATCTGAAGACCAGATTTTGGTGGACACGGAAGAAAAGAGAAATCGCAAAGTACGTATCCGAATGTGATACGTGTCGGCGGGTGAAAGCCGACCATATGCGAAAAGCCGGACAGCTACAACCCTTGAACATTCCGGCGTGGAAGTGGGAGGATATCAGCATGACTTCATTGTGGGTTTACCTCTCACCTCCCACAACCATGATTCAATTTGGGTGGTAGTCGATCGACTAACCAAGTCGGCACATTTTATTCCCGTACATACGGGCTACGTGGCTAAGAAATATGCGGAGCTGTACATTGCTAGGATCTTGTGCTTGCACGGTGTTCCCCGCTCCATTATTTCTGATCGCGGTGCGCTGTTCGTCGCTCGGTTTTGGGAACAGCTGCACGCGTCATTGGGGACCAAACTGATCCGAAGCTCCGCGTATCACCCTCAGATGGATGGTCAAACTGAACGGGTGAACCAAGTGTTGGAAGACATGCTACGCGCTTGTGCCATCCACCATGGCAAGAATTGGGACGATCATTTGCCATTGGCGGAATTTTTTTACAACAATGGCTATCAAGCTAGCATTAAGATGGCGCTGTATGAAGCTCTCTACGGCCGGAAATGTCGCACACCCCTTAACTGGTGTGAGTCCGGCGAGCGAGTCATCTACGGCGTTGAACATGTGAATGAAGCTGAAGAACGAGTGCGAGTAATACAAGCCGATCTTAAGGCTGCTCAGTCTCGTCAGAAAAGCTATGCGGATAAAAGACGCCGTCCTCTCCACTTCGACATTGGGGACCATGTTTATGTCCGTGTGTCTCCGATGAGGGGAGTTCATCATTTTGGAGTGAAGGGCAAGCTTGCGCCGCGATTCATTGGTCCGTTCACCGTGGCCTATCGCCTGGAGTTACCGGCATCGCTCGCAGGCATTCATAACGTCTTCCACATCTCTCAGCTGAGGAAGTGCCTCAAACCCTCAGCTGAAATCCGCACTGAAGACATAGAAATTCTTCAACCGGACCTCACGTACACGGAGTATCCAATCTGGACTATCGATGAAAAGACTCACGCCACAAGAAACCGGACCTTATGGTTCTACAAGGTCTTGTGGAGTAACCATACCGCTGATGAGGCGACATGGGAAAGCGAGGACTATCTACGAACATATTATCCGGACTTGCTATCATCATATACCCGGTAAAGTTTTTTCCCACTTTGCATTTCTTTTGGAATCTCGGGACGAGATTCTTTTTAAGGGGGAAGGGATGTAAAATCCCCAAAACGTGGTAGCAAGAAAAAAAATTCAGCTCATGTACACTTAGGAAAAATGAGGGGAATTAAAACTTTGAATTATAACGGTGTAAGTTCAAAGTGAGGATTAGACTCCCCAAAAACTTCCAAACATGGAGATCTAAATTCATAACTTGGGTCTTCATATTTCAAATATTCGACCTTCCAAATTTCAGCTCATTTGGAGGAGTTTTGATATTTGTTTGGGATTAAAAGGAAAAGCCCTCTAATCTGAATTTCAAATTCCAATTCCCTCAATTTGCAAATTTGGCTCCACAAATGTGTTCTCCACATTTGAATGAGCAGCCACGCCAAAAATTGGAAACTTTGGAGCTGGTTTGCTATGTTTTTGGGGAAATACAAAATGGAGAATTCAAACTCCATTTCAAATTCAAATGGTCAAATACAATTCAAACTTTCACACCAGAATTCAAATAATTTGAATTCAGAAAGTTTAAACCATGACTTGCTGTGAAAGTCTAGCCTTAAATGTTGAGTAGCTAGGGAAGAAATATCAGTGGAAATTGGATAGCAATTAGAGGTGGTGGGACCCCTTTGTCAGCCACACAAATGTCCACCGCCTCTGCAGAATTTTGTCGAACAGTGAGCGCTCGACAGCTCTCAGTTGCAAACCGCTCCCGAGAAACACCGTGCCACCTCCTGTTGCCTCGGCTATCTGCTCAGCCATCCACGCCACAGCAGCAGAACATTTCACTTTGCCCTCTCGGTCTTCAACCGACGTGCTTCCCAGCCCTCTGCTCGAGTGCACGAGCAAGAACACAGAGCCACGCTGGTCTGCTCGGGTCACCATTGCTGCTTCACGTCTTCTGGCCGCTCCAACGTCTCTTCTGCATGACCAACACCCCTCTAAGGTGCGCCAAGGTTTGTAGATCATGATTATGTAGTCCCCTTGCTAGCCGGAATTCGGATTTTACCGCCGGAGTACGTGTTGAACCGACGTGAGCCAAATCTGGAAATTCATCCAACATGGTTGATCATCGGTTCTACGATTCAAGCCACAGAAACTAGTAACCCTAGCGCTCTCCCACGCCAAATACCGCAGCAAACCATCCACCACACGCCCCGGGCGACGAGAAATCGCCGGCGGCGGCAAAAACGGGTCGGTCCCCCGTTGAACCCTATTTTCCGGCCATTTGCTGCAAGGTTTAGCACGCGTTCCATGTTCCCCGGTCACTGGTGATGCTTTAGGGCAAGGTAGCTCGCCGGGAGAAGCTTCGGACACGCCAGAACGTGTTGATGCCGAGTTCCCGAGCCGCCCCACCGGTGCCGACCCTTTTTCGGCCGTTTTCATGCGCGGAAACCTTGCCCGGCAGCTGCGCCATGTTCCAAGGAGCATGTAGGGCGAAACCGGAGCTAATTTGGTGGAGAAATGAGGGAGAACAAGCCACGCCACGATCTGTGCTGGTGTGCACGCGCGTCTCTGGCGGGAGGTTGAAGAAAGACCTGACAAGTGGCCCCCCCCCCTGTTAAGTCTCTGTGTAGGTTTCAAACAGAAAGCTATTCAAGTTTGAAAAATCCATAACTTTGTGTAGACAACTCCAAAAAGGGTGACACCAATTTTGTTTGAATCCTTAGGAGGAGTACGTCACAGAGGAACAAATTGCTTGCTATGAAAATGCCTAGGAATAGCTGTAGAATTGTTTTTAGTAAATATTTAGGGATTTATTACAGGAGCGATTCTTTATGAAATATTCCCAAATTTGGGCAGCTAGTCCTTTTCATAGTTACTGATCTCCAGTAAAAGTTTGGGCTTAATTGGAGTTAATTTGCTAGGCTAAACTGCCTTCCCAAGTTCAGCCTTTATTTGAAAATTCCAATTTAAACAGAAGCTTTTTCAGAACTCCTGTCCAACTTTAAAAATTCATATCTCTCTGTTGGTAGCTCCAAAAATGGTGAAACAAATTTTGTTAGAACCATGGAGACTTACCCTAATCAGATCTTCCACTGTTAGCTATGTCAAAGCTCCTGAATTGGGCTCAAAATTCAGAGAAGCATTGTACTTGTAGGAAATTTAAAGACTACATTGTGCAATGACATGTCTCCAAATTTTGCTCAGATCATCCTTAGAGAGTCTAGTATCCACTGTAAAAATCCCAAAGCCAATTAAGGACTATAAATAGCAGTAGCTATGAATAGAAGTTCAATTCTTATAAGTCCTTAATACTTATACACATATTTTGCTACATTTCATTTAGTGACCGAAGTTGAGGACGCACCGGAGCCCTTGGACGTCCTTCCACCAGAAGCTGACTTCCCCTTTAACTCGCAACCAGGCAAGCCCCGGTTTGCACTTAAGTACCTTTTATAAAATTCTTTACTTGTATCACTTATGTCTAGGGTGAATGTTTGCATTAGAGTTAAGGTGATTGAAACCCCACTTGCATAACCTTTTAAATCCTATGAAGGGTTGGGTAGCTTACAGAGCCGACGAGTAGACAAAGCCCTGCTAATATGCTTAGGACCTCGGTAGAAGTCGAGTAGTTGGAATCTACTCGCGAGGTAAGGTTTATCACACGGTTCGGTCAGAATAGAAAATGGCTTAAGAATGGTGAAAAATGAGACCCAGCAGGGGGGATAGGAAGCAGTGAGCGGAGGTCTCACGTGCGTAGCCCTGTTGGTGTCGATTGCGGACCGAGTCGTGTGCGGGTCTGATGAACAAGTATCGAACAGTACCGGATGGCATACTGACATAAGAAGGAAACCGATGTAAATGGTTAACCTGGGTGTCGAGGCTTACCCAACCGTAAATAGGAGTGGGTTGAGGGTAGCAAGGTGTAAATCTGCCTGTGGGCACAGTCATGCTCCACGCGGGGACCACCTGCCCGTTACGGATGGACCGGTTCGGCATTTGGGTTGCCTTTGAAAGGTTGTTGCATACAACAGAGTAGGAAGGGGTGTGGAATCATGCTTCTGAAAGTGGGTGTATGCAACGTGTTGTCCGGGTGTCTCCTGATTGCAATCACAGTCCCTCGCGGTTATTTGAGTACCGCTTGTTCACTGTTTCATGACGTAGTAATAAGTGAAGTAAGCCAGTTGAATGATAATATGCTGTGATGATAGCTTAATGTTTTGGAAACCATCTCTGCTGTAGATGTAGAGCTAATTAAGTTTACTTTCCGCTTTGGGCATCACCACAACGGAGGAAAGCGTTTCTTGTTTGATTGTGGACTTCCAATGTGAGGGCTGCCTAAGGCACATGAATCTGCTGCTATAAAACTGAAAGCAAGGATCAACGTATAGGCGTGTCTTTGACGCAAAGTCCTTTTTCCTATCTTACATATCCCTGAATGTAGAGTTCCATGCCTAGGCTAGACGGTTAAGTCTTGCTGAGCCATCGTGCTCACGGTTGCAATATTTGAGCTGTGTGCAGGTGAGAGTTATGAAGAGGGATCCGAGGACGAGGCGATGCCCCCGTCGGGGTACACGGCCGAGCTGGAGCCCTGCACGCCGCCGTGATGTCCGGTTTCATGCTGCTAGCGTGTAGCGTCCCCGGGCTGGACGGCTGCACTTTTGCATAGTTAGAATGAGAGACCATATATGTATAATACTTCCGCTGTTACTTATGTTTTTGTAAAAGACTTCCGCTGTTTTATATCAAATAAAAGTTGTATGTTGATATTAACTCTTTTCGTGTGTGCTGCTGGGTGCCGCATCGTACGGCACCACCCTAAGCGATCCTGGAGTGGGTGAACCACAGGGTGGTCCCCACACCATCACACCGAAGCTGAAACCACATGGGAGCGTGAAGAAGACATCAAGGCAGAATTCCCTCATCTATTCTCTACCGAAGCTGAAGCTAGGCGTAGTGGTTGATGATGGCAGGGGCGGCAGGGGATGTCTTGTCGCTGCGTTTATTGGTGTACAACTTCTGACATTGCGTGCCTGTCTTCACTGTGATATGACTGGGCGCAACGCCTCCTGGCAGGGGCGTGTTCCACGTCTCCGCGTCTTGGGAAGGCGTGGGTCTTGAATACCTTTTACGGACAAGGTATGGAGCGTCTTTACTCTTGCTGCCTACCGCGCGGGGGCAGGTAGCGCTGTTCTGCGGCCACGTGGCGGGCCCGGAGCTCTCCTCTGAGGAGAGGGAGGTCCGGTGTGACACCCTCATTTTTGGTTTCTGCATAAATTCATGTTTCATGAAGAGAAAACATTTTAAAGGGAGTGGGAACAGAGAAAGAATTAAAAAGATAGCCAAAAAGAACAAGAATCCAGTTCACAGAGAGCGCCAAAGACAACTCTCGCGGTCCACTGGCCACGTGGCGTGTTCAGAGCTCATCCCTGCGAAGTGGAGAGAGGTCCGCCGCTAAACTGGCTACGTGGCAGGCTCGGGGCTCATCTCCGCAAAGGGGGAGAGGTCTGACCCCGTGAGACACGTGTTTCCCCAGGAGCTAGCCTATGCGGAGAAGCAAGACCAGCCACAGGACGCATGTCACCTTCGGAGCTAGTCACCATGGAAATCAGAGGACCAGTCACGCGGGATACGTGTTGACCTCGGAGCTCATCTCCGAGAGGTCCGGTCCTATTGGACACGTGTCGCCACCGGAACTTATCTCCGGGAGGTCCGTCACTGTTGGACACATGTCAACTTCGGAGCTCGTCTATGGTACTTCAGCGGCATCCACGACGGCATCAGGGTGGAGAGGGGCTTGGACTCAGTTCCTTCCGAGGAAGAACTGAGGGAGATATTATCGTACGTCAGCAGCGACCTTCTCAATGACAACTCTCTTATGTTGCTAGCTTCCTGCCCCCCTCTCTCCATGGAGCCGTTGTTGAGGTCGAGGCTGCTGCGGGAGCTGCCGATGCTGGACGATATTGGCATCGCCGTTCGTCAGGTCGGGGACACCTTCCGGGGAATCTTGATTCCCAGGGTTGATCGCTCCGGAGCGGAGCACGAGGCGTCAGCCGACGCCCAACCCGCATCGAAGGTCGACGGAGCTCGGACCGTCGACGAGGGGAAGGACCCAGCCTCCGGGTTGCCGGAGAAGAAGCGCACCCGGTCCCCTCCGAGGGTGCCATTTGCGCCAAGGCAGGGGACCGAAGTTCCCCTGCGCTCACCTTCAGGAGGCGTTGGTTCGTCGGGCGAAGACCCTAAGAGGTCTCGGGTCTTCCGCTCCGACGGGACTCCCCTCGGACAGCGGCGGTCCGAGGAGCCCCAGGCAGAGGCTCCGGACGCACCCACTGTTTCACCGGCCTGGGTTCCTTCGGCGCAGGTCCCGTCTGCGGCGCCAGGCTCCGGCGGTCGTATCCCAGCTCGGAAGCCGGGGCTCCGTGCCCGTTGGAGTGTCCGAGTTCCTCGGTAAGCTCTGACTCACCGGATCTCGACACTTTCTTATTTCTTTTTCTCTTGTCCTGAGGGGTCCCCACGCTTGCAGAGACCCACCGGCTGCCGGGAACACGTCTGTTCCCCGGCATTCTCCGGCTAGCGGAGGTCCCGTGCCGCAGCGTCCAGAGGCTGCGGCGGCTTTTCTGGCCCCCGAGCCGGTGCGGGTGCCTCCACCTTCTGTGCCGGCTGGACCGGCTCGTGCAACGGCAGCGGCGGCGCCCGCTCCTCCTTCTTCACCTATTCGAAGGTCAGCGGCTATTGATGCCATGGAGGAGCTGCAGCTGCAGTTGGCGCGTCGCGAGTGCGCTGTTTCAGATCGGGAGTGAGCCGTGGCCACCGAGGAGAAGAAGGTCGCCAAGTGGCTAGAGGCTCGCGAGGGTGACCTGAAGGCCCGGGCCGAAGAGCTGGAGCTTCGGGAGGCAGCTCTGGCCGTGAGGGAGGAGCAGACCTCCCAGGAGCGCCAGGCGGTGGAGGAACTCAAGGCTTAACGGTCCGTCGAGGCTAAAACGGTCTGGAGCTTTGTTGGCGAAGCGGAGTCCGCTCTAGTGCCCCACAGTTCCAGTCCCGTGATGACGGGGGCTCCAGAGCAGGGAGTGACCGATGCGCTCCCGGCACTCAAGGCTATCGGCGCTAAGCGGGCGCGGCTCGAGACTGTGGTTGCCGACGAGCTCGAGTCCGAGGGGAGGAACTTGGTGAAGGAGGTTGCCACGCATGTGCTGGCGTGCTTCCGAAGCTGGGATCCCTCCCTCTCCCTGGAGCCGGTGAGGCAAGGCCCCATCGTCGAGCGGGAGGAAGCCGCCAGGGCCTGAGTTGGGGACGTGGCCGCCCTTGTAGCGTCTAGGTTCCAGCGGGAGTCCGAGGACTCCTAGGAGCTCACCCTTGTAGTTGAAGGGCTTTGTATCTTTTGTTTCTGTTGAGTCTGTAGTCCAGCTCATGGAGCTTTGATGAGTGAATAGGCTCTTGTTGTTTTTTGTTTCTTTGTTTTTTATCTTCTTCTTGGCTTTGCCCGCCCAAGTCCTTAGCTCTGCAAGGACTTCAGGAGGTCTTCACCGATCTTGAAGTCTTGCACAAACACCTTCCTCGGGTCCTTGTTGTGATAAGGGCCCGAGGGGTCATGGAGGACTTCGCTGATGTAGTAGACAGGCCTCTGGATGGTCCGGACCCTCCCCCCTGGGCCTGAGATGTCTTCCTCCATTGGCTAAGGCCGACAGGAGGTAGACGGGTCCGGGGGAGCCACCGAGAGCTGGGAACCGGGGGCTTCTAGGCCGTCTAGGACCTCCGGGAGGTCCCGTTGGACTTCCTGGTGGTCATCCTTGACATTCGGGAGGTCGTCTTGCTCTCCTGGGAGGTCTCTTTGTGTGACACCCTCATCTCGGGTGTCAGCATATGCTCATGTTTTATTAAGAGAAAACATTTTAAGAAAAGTAGGAACAGAGAAAAATATCAAAAGGATAGCCAATAAGAGCCGAATCCAGCTCTCAGAGAGCGCCGAAGACAACTTACGCGGCCCGCTGGCCACGTGGCGTGTTCGGAGCTCATCCCTGCGAAGTGGGGAGAGGTATGCCGCTAAAGTAGGCTACGTGGCAGGCTCGGGGCTCATCTCCGCAAAAGGGGAGAGGTCCGACCCTATGGGACACGTGTTGCCCCCGGAGCTAGTCATCATGGAAATCAGAGGGACTGGTCGCGCGAGATACTACTTGTCGATCTCGGAGCTCACCGCCGAGAGGTCCGGTACCATTGAACACGTGTCGCTGCTAGACACGTGTCTACCTCGTAGCTCGTCTCTGAGGAAAGAAGAGACGAAAGTTCGGGCACTGACACGTGGCGTGCGCGGAGCTACCTCCGAGTAAGAGAGGAGGTCCCGACCGCCAGGATACGTGGCGCACACGGAGCTCACCTCCGAGGAAGAGGGAAGTCTGCTCGTTTGACACGCGGCACAACCGGAGCCCGTGTCTGCGGAAAGGAAGAGACCAGGCCCGGTGAACACGTGGAGCTTCCGGAGCTCATCACCGCGAGGGCGACGGGTTCTGAAGCAATTATGGAATCTGTACGCGTAAGAATACCGGTACGTAAAGGAAAACCGACCTGAAATCCACAACGTTACCGTACCAAATCAACCAAAGATAAGATGTTAGATCTAACTACGATCTGAATAGGACTCTTACTCGGGATACAATCAAATTAGGACTCTTCTCTTCCCGATTATAAATAGAACCCAGAACCTCTGGACGAAACCACAAATTTCTTTTTCCAACTCCTGAGCCGACAACTTAGAGCTCTATTCCCAACTCGCCGAGAAAGCCATTGCCGGAGCGCGGTAAGGAAGATTGCCGGAGAAAAGCCCAGCGGTCTGAGGAGGATCTTGAAGACCGAAAGGAACGTAAGGTGGCTCCCAATACCACCTTACGACATCGTTGTGTTTTCTTTGCATCTGTTCTTTGATTCCTTTCGAACAGAAGCCTTCTCGCGGACAGATCACTTGATGATCAGGTTGATCTAAAGACAAGATCATTGCCACGTCCACCTTTGATCCAAACACCCCTGTTCATCATAAAAGTCCATGCAAGCCATGCAAGAACACCCCAATCTAATAAAAATCATAGGATAGCATGCATGTGCATCATCGCATCTAGTTTAAGGTTTGTGCATGATATTGATTGCTATGAATCTTGTATGCACGTGATCCTACCTAGCAGTACAAGCTCAGGGAGCTGTCTACGACGAGCTGCAACAACAAGGTTTTTGGATTCAAGAACAACCGGAACAGCAAGAACAAGGCAAGTGCTCCTTGACCATATTGATCCTATGTTTTGGGTAAAACTGTTTTGTTTGCGAAAAGGTGTGTGTGCTGAGTCAAACATGATGGGAAACCCTTTTTTATAGGAGTTTACTAGCTTTGGTTAAACCACACTTGTCGCCAGGGAAGTTTATGAGTCGGGTATGGTTTTTGCTTTATGCTTCGCTGAGTCCATAGGATTGGGAAGCGAGATAGATGTGTCTAGCTAACTGCACTCGTAATGATACAAGAAACTGATGAGGTTAATGAATATGGATCAGAGGGAGATCTAGGCAAGACTGGGTTTGTGAATGAGGTAGCATGAGATGGTGGTTTACTTGCCGTAGATCTAAGGACCGGTTCATGCATGCACATGCCAGGATAACAGTGCCATCACAAGGCCAAGTATGGGTGCGGCTTAGCTGAGTAATTAGGTAAGTTGCTAGAGTGTTATGGACTGTGGAAGGCGAGGGAAATGGGAGTCGAGTGAGGACTGCCCTGGGAACTGCATGGCACAAGAGGGGGCCCGTGGGTGGGAGAATTGGAGATTCTAGCTTGCCGGTGAAACCTTAGTGAGTCCATACATCTAGTAACCCCTTTGTAAAGGCTATTTTGTGATCTCTTGACCATACACCGATGGTTGTGTACTGGTATAATGGAGGTTCTGGAGTCGCCGACGGGTGACGAAATCACAAACTTGTGGGTAAAGAGGTGCAAACTCTGCGGAGTCTAAAACTATCATGATCGCCGAGCTTACGGTCACGAGCGCCTGGCTAAACTGCCATGATTAGTTTTGATGGTTATTGGGATGGTTCTTGGTTATGGTTATTGATTATGTTATGGTTTGTTTTGAGACTGTTGAGTCCGGGTGATAAGATGGTTGCATGACTGTTGAGTCATGGTAACGAGATGGGCCTCGGTGTGAGACAAAGTTGTTTATGAGATAAGATGGTAGCGAATACGTGAAGGTATTCGTAAGGTGGTATCGAATACGAGGAGGTATTCGTGAGTAAGAATGAGATTGGTTAATGTTCGGGTGGAACATGGAAAGCGATGGAGGTATGTCGGTAATTACTACATTCATCTAAAGTTAAGTTGCTATTTTATCATGGTTTATAAATCTGCTTTTCTGCAAATAAACCTTTTTATACCTACCTTGTTATGAGCTGCATATCATGTTTTTCCCGCACTTGCTGAGTACATCATTGTACTCAAACTTGCATTACTATTTCATCATCAGCAGCAGGAGAAGCCTACTATGAAGACCAAGTGGAGCATTGAGGCGTGTGATCTGTTCTCAACCTTGCCTGTGGAGGGTGTAGAGATGGAGCCACTTCTGCTTAGATTTGCTTCCGCACTTAGTTAAATTGCTTCCACATTAGAATAAAGACTTCCGCTGTAAGCATGAGTCCAAGACTCATGAGACATTGTAATAAACTCTGTTATTCGTGGTTATATATATTCTGAATTCAGTTTGTGGAATATATGTATATGTGTGATGAACATCCTGGGCACACATATGCATTAGTTCTTGGTTCCGTGGTTTTCCACAGAATTGAGGGCGTCACAGATTTGTATCAGAGTCACGGGTTGACAGTAGGTTACACGCCTAGATAGAAACCTTAGATTGACAATAGAGCCACGGGTTAACAGTAGGTTACACCCTTAAATAGGAGTCATAGATTGGACACATATTGGTAGCTAAGCCACGCTGACCAAAGGAAGCACCCTAGGACGCTTAGATTGGCTTTAAACCCACCTTGACATAGGGAACCATCCTTGAATAGGAGTTGTATGAGCCCTTGCAATGATTGTTTGTGATTGTGTGCTTAGTATGAGTTGTGGGACGTTCCCCAAACGTTGTCCATATCCACACGTAAGAAGGAAAGAGGTGTGAGATGCTTCGGCACTTGTTCACATCCTCATATGGGCTAATATATATAGTCCAACTCACCTTGATGCATATAGTTGAAGTGACCTACTTAACCTTCTAACATTCTATTCTATTTTGATCTCTCTCACAGATGGTGAGAGGAAACGCCCGCCGAAGGAACGTCCGTGACAACCAAGAGGATGATCACGATGAAGTTCCTGTTAACCCCAGAGCTGGCGAGAACAACCTGGAAAGGTTGATGGCCATGCAAAACCCGCTTATGCAAATCATGATCCAAACTTTGGGTCAGTTGCAGGCCAACAACAACCCTGTTCCGGCACCACCGCCGGCTCATAACAGATTGGGAGAGTTCATGAGGACTCGACCACCCACCTTTGCTCAAGATAGTGACCCCATGGAGGCCGACGACTGGTTGAAATCCATGGAGAAGAAGCTTGCCATAGTACAGTGCAATGACCGAGAGAAAGTTCTCTTCACGTCGCACCAACTTACGGGAGCCGCTGCTGACTGGTGGGATGCTCTATGCAACGGCCATGTCAACCCGGAGACAATCACTTGGACTGAGTTCAAGGAGAGCTTCTGCTCTCATTACATCCCTGCTGGTGTAATGATGATCAAGAGGCAGGAGTTCGAAGGTCTCCGCCAAGGACAGAAAAGTGTGAATGAGTACCTCAACAAGTTCACGCAACTGTCCCGGTATGCCCCCGAAGATGTCAACTCAGATCAGAGGAAGCAGTACCTGTTCATGAGAGGGTTGAACAATGAGATTCAGGTTCAACTCCTCAACAATGACTACGTGAGCTTCCAGAAGCTGGTTGACAAGGCCATAGTGGTTGAAAATAAGATCCGAGAGATCGAGCAAGAGTGCAAGAGGAAGATGCCATACCAGCCTCAAGGGAGCAACATACGACCTCGGTCACGCCCCCTGCACCGCAGTATGGATCGACCGCTCCTGCATACCGCCCTGGTCAGCCACCACAGCAACAATTCGTTGCACCGGCACCTCGTGTGCCCATGCCTCCTGCGCCCCGACCTAACAATGCCGCTCCTGTTCAAAACCCCCGCCCCAACGTACCTGCTGCCGTAGGCAACAGGGCATGCTTTGCATGTGGGGAAATAGGACACTTTGCGAACCAGTGCCCGAGGAGAGGCCCTGGACAGCAAGGTAACATGCCCAAGCAGAAGCCGCGACCGAACGGAGGGGACAATCAAGGAAACCGTGGACAGCAGAACTATGCTCGCGGCAACGTGAACCATGTCTCTGCTGAGGAAGCACAACAGGCTGAGGACGTCGTAATTGGTATGTTCTTTGCCAACTCCAACCCAGCCACCATCTTATTTTATTCTGGGGCATCACATTCCTTCATATCATCCAAATATGTTGCCAAACATCATCTACCCATATCCCACTTAAAATGTGCTATGTTAGTTAATTCTCCCGGTGGAGAGATGAGGACTAGTATAGTATGTCCGAAAGTAAGCCTTAAAATAAGGGGGGTAGACTTCCTTGCCAACCTTATTGTCTTGGACTCCCAAGGGATTGACATAATACTCGGGATGGATTGGTTAAGCAAGCACAACGGGGTAATCCAATGTGCTGAAAGAAGCGTGCAGTTGACAAACGAGCACGGCATCAGTGTCGAGTTTGAGTCAGCCCAACAAACCACTGAAAAGGCAAATTTGAACCACGTTGAAGGAGCAACATTGGACAGCATTCCGGTGGTTCAGGAATTTTCGGACGTGTTCCCGGAAGAGCTTCCAGGTATGCCCCCTGATCGGGACATTGAGTTTGCCATTGATTTGGTACTCGGAACTGCACCCATAGCCAAGAGACCCTATAGAATGCCCGTCAATGAACTAGTAAAACTCAAGAAACAAATTCAATAGTGTAGGATCGAAGAGCACGTGAAAATCTACCAGAGGGGGGGGGGGTGAATGGTAGATTAAAACTTTTCGCAGCGGAAACAACAAAAACCCCTCAGCAAAAACTTAATTGGTTAAAGAAACCATGTGTGCAAGTGTTTTCAAACATGTTCAACCATGACAAATCAAGTAGAGAGGTAGAGAATCAAGTCACGGATCTAATGCAACAAGAATCACTTGAAAACACGAAGTAAAACTTGAGATACGATCAAAACATTAAACGAAGATCAATCTGTTCTACCCGATATAAAACAGATCTGCAACGCTTCAAAGAAACTCGTGTATCTCAAAAACTACAGATCCGAAGCTCGTGAAAATTTCTCAGATGATAGATAATTGAGTTTTGAAGACAACCCAAAAAGAATCACGTCAATCAGATCTGTAAAACTCGAGTTATGAACAAAACACCGAAGCAACATCGGTCTGTCCAGAAACTCGGCGAGAAAGACTTGACGAAAAACAAGTCGGACGAACAAGGCACAAAAGCTCTTCGAAACTATGAACTTTATTCAATAGAAACACAAGAGGAACAGTCCAAAGTTCTCTACCCACGAGAGCTCTGGCCTCCCTTGCTTTTATAGCCAGCCCTCAGGCTAAACAATCCAACCTAGGACTCCTACTCCTAATTGGACTCGTATCCTAACTTACCATAACTGCTCAGGACTCTCCTATTCGCAGATAGAAGCAATCGTGAGACTTCCAAACACCTTAGGAACGTCCTAAACATTCCTAAAACAACTCAACTTCGTGCCTAGCACGAAATCCTATCATAACCAACTCAAATCTTCCATATTTGAGCCATATCCGACTCAGCCTCAGCCTGAGTACGCAATCCAGCCAGTTGGACCTTTCCGACCAATTCTTTACGTCCACTTCTCTTCATCACGCCTTGGAACGATGTTGCCACGTCCATGCACTCCTTGCACACGTGCAAACACCTTCCAACGACGTACACGCAACCTTCATATGCACTGCCCTTGATCCAAACATGCTGCGCGACCTCCCGATCAACTCAACCACAGCTCCTCCTGAACTTGGTTGTTGGAACCTCATCTCCTCCCTGAGACTAGTCAAAGGATCCTGTCACCAGCCATGTATTGAACTCAAGCAACACCTGCACATGAATAAACAACCAATTCTTCCGAGCACAAGTCCTCGACTTGACTCACGTTAGTTCGAAAACCACAACACCTTACAAGAGCACGTCACATAAGCATGTTGCAAACCATATCAAATGATAACAGCCATAACCACCAAAACACACCAAAAACTCAGCAAATTAATACTAAGCAAACCTTCCCATAAAGCAAGTTTGAAACATTCGAGTTAAAAGCAAAAACAAGACGCTGCAGTTCTATGAGTTGAACTTCACGGGAGCTCCCTAAAAACAAGCTCCGGACCTCACAGAAGCTCTCCGGACCTTGCAGGAGCTCTCCGGACCTTGCGTCGGACCTTGCCAACACTTGGCGGACCTAACAAAGAACTTGTCGGAACTTGCCACAGAAGAATGTTTTGGCAATATTCAAAACTTTGAATGTTAATGCTAACTTTTATCCTAATTGCCAATGTATTCAGCACACATAGGTCTCACAAAGAGCAGTTGGAGAAGGGTTTCATACGTCCAAGCTCGTCACCATGGGGAGATCCGGTGCTCTTCGTAGACAAGAAGGATGGAACCCAAAGGATGTGCGTGGACTATAGGTCTCTCAACGAGGTAACAATCAAGAGAAAGTACCCTCTGCCCCGTATAGAGGACCTATTCGACCAAATGAAAGAAGCCCGAGTGTTCTCCAAGATTGATCTTCGGTCAGGATACTTCCAGCTGAAGATTAAGCCCTCCGATACACCCAAGACAGCCTTTCGAACACGGTATGGTTCGTATGAATATACCATCATGTCTTTTGGGTTGACAAATGCACCCGCATACTTCACGTACCTTATGAACAAGGTTTTCATGGAGTACCTGGATAAGTTCGTCGTGGTTTTCATCGACGACGTTATGGTGTATTCAAAAAGTGAGGAGGAGCATGAAGAACATTTGAAATTGACCTCGCAGAAATTGTGTGAGCATCAATTGTATTCCAAGCTTAACAAGTGTCAATTTTGGCTAAAAGAAATATCTTTCCTAGGCCACATTATCTCCAAGGAAGGGGTATCGGTTGATCCCGGAAAAGTGAGAGATGTTCTGAAGTGGGACCAACCGCAGAACGTGAGGGACATTCGGCGTTTTCTTGGGATGGCTGGATACTATCGACGCTTCATTAAAGACTTCTCTAAGATAGCAAAGCCTATGATGGAGTTGCTAATGAAGGGGAAGGTCTTCCAATGGACACCATCCTGCCAAGGAAGTTTTGAGGAACTCAAGAAAAGGCTAACCACAACACCGGTTCTGGTATTGCCAGGCGTAAGCAAGAGCTTTGACATATATTGTGACGCATCCAGACAGGGGCTCGGATGTGTGCTCATGCAAGAAGGACAAGTGGTAGCCTACGCCTCACGACAATTAAAGAAGCACGAGCTTAATTATCCTACACATGACTTGGAGCTAGCAGCAGTGGTGCATGCATTGAAGATTTGGAGACATTATATCCTTGGTCATCGATGTGAGATCTATACGGATCATAAAAGCCTCAAGTACATATTTACACAAACGGATTTGAATTTGAGACAACGTCGATGTTTGGAACTCATCAAGGATTATGATGTTGGAATCAACTACCACCCCGGGAAGGCCAATGTAGTAGCTGATGCATTGAGCCAAAAGGGAGCATGTCACCAACTCACGGTTCGGGAGCTACCATCCGAACTACGTAAGGAGTTCAAATGGTTACACCTCGGATTCTTGAATAACATGGAAATAATGGAGATCCACTCTTTATTGGAACAAAAAATAAGAGATGGCCAAGCAACGGATGAGGAGATTAAGGAGATCAAGGAAAGAATCCGACAAGGAATAGAGAAGGATTTTAAAGAAGATGAGAAGGGTATGCTTTGGCTAGGAAAAAGGATTTGTGTGCCTAACATAAAACACCTCCGCGACATGATATTGAAGGAGGCACATGATTCCCCCTATTCTATACATCCCGAAAGCACCAAAATGTACAAGGACTTGAAAACTTGTTATTGGTGGGATGACATGAAGAGGGATATAGCCGAATACGTTGCCCTATGCGACACATGCCAACGGGTGAAGGCCGAACATCAAAGACCCGCTGAATTGTTGCAACCTTTGAAAGTACCCGAATGGAAATGGGAGGACATCAGTATGGATTTCATCGTCGGATTGCCACGTACTCAGTCGGGTTACGACTCCATCTGGGTTATTGTGGACCGATTGACGAAAACCGCCCATTTTTTCCCTGTAAAGACCAGTTACAACGTTGCACAATTAGCAGAGTTGTACATGGAGCAGATCGTGTGCCGTCACGGAGTTCCGAGGAGGATAGTCTCAGATCGAGGTTCTCAGTTTACCTCTAGATTCTGGAGGAAGCTGCAGAAAGCCATGGGTACATGACTGGATTTTAGCTCTGCCTATCACCCACAAACAGATGGACAAACCGAAAGGACAAACCAAATTTTGGAGGACATGTTAAGAGCTTGCGCCTTGAAACGTGAGCGTAGTTGGGATAGGAGTTTACCGTATGCCGAATTCTCCTATAACAATAGCTATCAAGCTAGCTTGAAGATGTCACCTTTCGAAGCATTATATGGTAGACGGTGTAGAACGCCGCTGTTTTGGAACGAGACCGGAGAGAACTAGGTGTTTGGACCCGAAGTGCTACAAGAAGCTGAAAAGCAAGTCCAAACGGTACGGGAGAACTTAAAGGCTGCTCAGTCACGACAGAAAGGCTATGCGGACAATAGGCGTAGGAAGTTGACCTTTGAAGTAGGAGACTTCGTATACCTTAAGGTATCGCCTATCCGAGGCCAACGACGTTTCAACGTCAAAGGCATGCTAGCACCTCGCTACATCAGACCATTTAAGATTTTGGATAAGCGAGGAGAAGTAGCCTATCAACTAGAGCTCCCAACCCACCTCTCCGACATACATGACGTGTTTCATGTATCCCAGCTCAAGAAATGTTTGAGAGCACCAGAGGAGCAAGCATCAATGGAAGAACTTGAACTTCAAGAGGATTTGACTTATGCGGAACACCCTGTCTGAATCTTGGACGTAAAAGAAAGGGTCACCCGGAACAAGGTGATTCGATGGTGCAAGGTACAATGGAGCCATCACACAGAAGCTGAAGCCACATGGGAGCGTGAAGAGGATATCAAGGCAGAATTTCCCCATCTATTCTCTACTAACGAATCTCGAGGGCGAGATTCAATTTAAGGGGGGTAGATTTGTGACACCCTCATCTCGGGTGTCAGCATATGTTCATGTTTTATGAAGAGAAAACATTTTAAGAAAAGTAGGAACAGAGAAAAATATCAAAAGGATAGCCAATAAGAGCCGAATCCAGCTCTCAGAGAGCGCCGAAGACAACTTCCGCGGCCCGCTGGCCACGTGGCGTCTTCGGAACTCATCCCTGCGAAGTGGGGAGAGGTCCGCCACTAAAGTAGGCTACGTGGCAGGCTCGGGGCTCATCTCCGCAGAAGGGGAGAGGTCCGACCCTATGGGACACGTGTTGCTCCCGGAGTACGTGTCGATCTCGGAGCTCACCGCCGAGAGGTCCGGTACCATCGAACACGTGTCGCCACTGGAGCTTATTTCCGGGAGGTCCGTCGCTGCTAGACACGTGTCTACCTCGTAGCTCGTCTCTGAGGAAAGAAGAGAGGAAAGGTCGGGCACTGACACGTGGCATGCGCGGAGCTACCTCCGAGTAAAAGAGGAGGTGCCGACCGCCAGGATACGTGTCGCACATGGAGCTCACCTCCGAGGAAGAGGGAAGTCTGCTCGTTTGACACGCGGCACAACCGGAGCCCGTCTCTGCGGAAAGGAAGAGACCAGGCCCGGTGGACAGGTGGAGCTTCTGGAGCTCATCACCGCGAGGGCGACGGGTTCTGAAGCGATTATGGAATCTGTACGCGTAAGAATACCGGTACGTAAAGGAAAATCGACCTGAAATCCACAACGTTACCGTACCAAATCAACCAAAGATAAGATGTTAGATCTAACTACGATCTGAATAGGACTCTTACCCGGGATACAATCAGATTAGGACTCTTCTCTTCCCGATTATAAATAGAACCCAGAACCTCTGGCCGAAACCACAAATTTCTTTTCCAACTCCTGAGCCGACAACTTAGAGCTCTATTCCCAACTCGCCGAGAAAGCCATCGCCGGAGCGCAGCAAGGAAGATCGCCGGAGGAAAGCCCAGCGGTCTGAGGAGGACCTCGAAGACCGAAAGGAACGTAAGGTAGGCCCCCAATACCACCTTACGACATCGTTGTGTTTTCTTTGCATCTGTTCTTTGATTCCTTTCAAACAGAAGCCTTCTCGCGGACAGATCACTTGATGATCAGGTTGATCTAAAGACAATATCATTGCCACGTCCACCTTTGATCCAAACACCCCTGTTCATCATAAAAGTCCATGCAATCCATGCAAGAACACCCCAATCTAATAAAAATCATAGGATAGCATGCATGTGCATCATCGCATCTAGTTTAAGGTTTGTGCATGATATTGATTGCTGTGAATCTTGTATGCACGTGATCCTACCTAGCAGGACAAGCTCAGGGAGCTGTCTACGACGAGCTGCCACAACAAGGTTTTTGGATTCAAGAACAACCGGAACCGCAAGAACAAGGCAAGTGCTCCTTGACCATATTGATCCTATGTTTTGGGTAAAACTGTTTTGTTTGCGAAAAGGTGTGTGTGCTGAGTCAAACATGATGGGAAATCCTTTTTATAGGACTTTACTAGCTTTGGTTAAACCCCCCTTATCGCCAGGGAAGTTTATGAGTCGGGTATGATTTTTGCTTTATGCTTCGCTGAGTCCATGGGATTGGGAAGCGAGATAGATGTGTCTAGCTAACTGCACTCATAATGATATAAGAAACTAATGAGGTTAATGAACATGGATCGGAGGGAGATCTAGGCAAGACTGGGTTTGTGAATGAGGTAGAATGAGATGGTGGTTTACTTGCCGTAGATCTAAGGACCGGTTCATGCGAGCACATGCCAGGATAACAGTGCCACCACAAGGCCAAGTATGGGTGCGGCTTAGCTGAGTAATTAGGTAAGTTGCTAGATTGTTATGGACCGTGGAAGGCGCGGGGAGTGGGAGTCGAGTGAGGACTGCCCTGGGAACTGCATGGCACAAGAGGGGGCCCGTGGGTGGAAGAATTGGAGATTCTAGCCTGCCGGTGAAACCTTAGTGAGTCCATACATCTAGTAACCCCTTTGTAAAGGCTATTTTGTGATCTCTTGACCATACACCGACGGCTGTGTACTGGTATAATGGAGGTTCTGCAGTCGCCGACGGGTGACGAAATCACAAACTTGTGGGTAAAGAGGTGCAAACTCTGTAGAGTCTAAAACTATCATGATAGCCGAGCTTACGGTCACGAGCGCCTGGCTAAACTGCCATGATTAGTTGGGATGGATATGATGGTTATTGGGATGGTTCTTGGTTATGGTTATTTATTATGTTATGGTTTGTTTTGAGACTGTTGAGTCCGGGTGATAAGATGGTTGCATGACTGTTAAGTCATGGTAACGAGATGGGTCCCGGTGTGAGACAAAGTTGTTTATGAAATAAGATGGTAGCGAATACGTGAAGGTATTCGTGAGGTGGTAGCGAATACGAGGAGGTATTCGTGAGTAAGAATGAGGTTGGTTAATGTTCGGGTGGAACATGGAAAGCGATGGAGGTATGTCGGTAATTATTACATTCATCTAAAGTTAAGTTGCTGTTTTATCATGGTTTTATAAATCTGCTTTTCTGCAAATAAACCTTTTTATACCTACCTTGTTATGAGCTGCATATCATGTTTTTCCCGCACTTGCTGAGTACATCATTGTACTCAAACTTGCCTTATTATTTCATCATCAGCAGCAGGAGAAGCCTACTATGAAGACCAAGTGGAGCATTGAGGCGTGTGATCTGTTCTCAACCTTGCCTGTGGAGGGTGTAGAGATGGAGCCACTTCTGCTTAGATTTGCTTCCGCACTTAGTTAAATTGCTTCCGCATTAGAATAAAGACTTCCGCTGTAAGCATGAGTCCAAGACTCATGAGACATTCTAATAAACTCTGTTATTCGTGGTTATATATATTCTGAATTCAGTTTGTGGAATATATGTATATGTGTGATGAACATCCTGGGCACACATATGCATTAGTTCTTGGTTCCATGGTTTTCCACAGAATTGAGGGCATCACACTTTGGACCTCCGGGAGGTTACCTTGGAGCTCTGGGAGGTCCCGCTGGGCCTCCGAGAGGTCACCTTGGAGCTCCGGGAGGTCGTCTTGAGCCTCCGGGGTCTCCTGGTGCTTGGTTTCTGCTACCGGAGCAGGTTGCGGCGATGAGGGGTCCGGCCGCTCTGCGACTAGGACCATGCTCACCACCTCTGTTGTCGCTGCGATGTAGAGCAGCAAGTGCTCTCCGGGCTCGGGGGCTACCATGATGGGTAGGGTCGTCAGGAGCTGCTTCAACTCCTGGAATGCTTCTTCTGCTTTGTCGGTCCAAGAAAATGGACCGGATTTGTGCAGGAGCTTGAAGAAGGGAAGTTCCCGCTCTGCTAGCCTCGGTATGAATCGACTCAGCACGGCTAAGCATCCCGTGAGCTTCTGGACATCTTTGATGCGGGCCGGGGGCCGCATCAATTCGATGGCCTTAATCTTCTCTGGGTTGGCTTCAATCCCTCGGTGTGAGACCAGGAACCCTAAGAGCTTCCCGGAGGATACGCCGAACACACATTTATCTGGGTTCAGCTTAGTGCACGTGGAGCCAACTCAAGGATCAGATGGCATATTTGAATTCATCAGGTCCAAATTATGAGGCAGGCAAATTTTGAGCAAATTTGGAAGTGCTTTGATATGTATATCAAAGGGACTTGTAAATTTCATCTAAATTTGAATTCAAATTTGAAACTGAGGCACAACTTGTCAAATTGCCAAATGACTTTTGAATTTGAGTTCCTCATGGCTGAATTTGCACTAGGCCAAAAATTGAAGATCTTTTGGGGGCAGAGAGGAGCTGTGGGCCCCAATTGTCATTGAGAGGGGGGGAATAAAACATACTGCCTAAGTTTCAGCTCGCCGTTATCGTTCCACGCCCGAACTGCCGATCGAGCTCCAGGCGCCACCGAGCGCAAGCTGCTGCCACCTCCTCACCGAAGTAGCAGCGCTGGAGAGCTGCTCGTGGCTGCGTTACCCATCGGCGTGATCCGTTCCCAGGGACCGAACCACAGCTCGTGCTTTCCCTCGCGCTAGAACAGAAATCGGCAGCTCGCCACCACCTCTGAAAACAGCCGGGCACTGGTGCAACTTCACGATCACCGCCACTCCGGGCTGCCACACAGCCGGGCGCGCTGGTTCTCCACTCCCTCAGCACAAGATCAGCCCGAGTTACGGGTCCCCTAGCCAGAAAACAGCTCCTCCGCGGCGACTTGAAACAAAACCGACGTCGGGCTTTCGTGGGCAGCTCACTGTGTGTGAGGGGCCCACAGTCAGAATTTAAACTTTTCCCCGGTTTAATTGGATTTCCAGATTCAGTTCAAACTTTAGAACCTCATAACTTTTGCTAGGAAGGCTCCAATATTAGTGATTCAAATTGTGTTGGAATCAGGATGAAAAGCTCTATCCAAATCAGCAACCTAATTTGTATGAAAACCAATAGAAAATTCTTTAAAGCTTTTCAGCAAAAGAATTTTAGAGGGAGTTTGGTTCATCCAAAAATCCTCAAATTTTGCCAGAATATTCTATAAGCTATTAGTGAACTATTGTAAAAGTGTCAGATCATTTGGAGTTGATTTAGTTATTATAATTCGGAAATCAAGTTTCTGTGTTCAAATAAATACAGAAACAATTTCAGAGAAATTCCAAAACTTGGAAATTCAGTTCTAGGAAATTCTTAGCTCCAAAAATCCTAGGAAAATTCAGGCATACTCTCTGAGCTATGTTTGAAATTGTAGTTCACTTGAAGTTGCATGAAAGTGCAAATTTATTCAGAATTAATTCCTTTGGGCCTAAATGCTTAGGGAATTGTTCTGAGTAATCTACTCAGTAAAAAAATTATAAATTTTGGTCCAGATGACTTTCTTGTGACAAGGAACTCACATGAAAAATTTCAGCTCCATTGGAGTCCTGGATCAATACTGTCCTGTTTAACCTATAGATGATCAACACACACAAGTGATGAAAAATACTTATCACTTGATCATAGTGCTTAGCCCCAAATCCCCAACCACTAGCACCAGTGTCATTTTAAATTCTTAAACAGAGTTCCAGTTTTAAACTTGTCTTTAGAACTTGTTAGCAAAAGTTTTACAATTAAACATATGTGCATGTTCACAACGTGTAGTGATTAAACATGGAGAAGTGAAGGAGGAGTTAAGCTTGAATCAAGGAGCAAGGAAGGCAGGGATTAAGCTTCAAGTCATCAGCAACTAACTTCATATTATCTGACTTTAGTCACCTGCAAAACCAAGGCAAGCCCCGGTTTGCATTTAAGTTGTTTAATAAAGTTTTTCCTTTGTTCACAAATATGGGTCGAAGTTTGTATGTGCATTAGGTCAAGGATGTTTTATACTCCACTTACATAACCAAAAATGAACCCTGAGATCAAGGGTAGAAAGGTATTATCGCTGTAGAATAAGGCCATGCTAAATAGGCTAGGACATCCGGTAGAAGACGAGTAGTTGGAATCTACTCACGAGCTATAGTTCAGGATCACATAAGTGTGGTTGGAAGGGAGAGGCAAACTAAAGTTTACATTTCTAAAGATGAGACTGGGCAGAGGGGTTAGGCTGCGACAAGACGAGGTCTTGGTCGAGTAGCTCTGCCTGTGTCGATTAAGGACTGATGCGTGTGCCGCATCCAGGAGCAAGTATTGAGTTGTGTACCGGATGCTTACTGACATATGGGAACCAGGAAACCGATGTACCAGGTTCACTGGATTGTATAGGCATACCACATCGTCTCGTTAGACCTATGAGCCCGGGACGGCGCGACCGATTCTACAGTCTAGTGTCCTGCGAAAGGTTGCCGCCACATACGACGTAATGAAGGACGCCAGATTTGGGTCTTCAGAGGCGGGCACATGTGTCGAGTTATCCGGGTAGTGTTTGATTCGAATCACCGTCCCTCGCGGTTATTGAGTACTGCTTGCTCCCATGTTGTGACGTAGTAATCAACTTGTGTGGAAACATTTTGCAAAAGTATAATTGCTGCTATGATTATGTTAAGTTGCATGAAAACCCTGTTTGAAGTAGAGTTAGAACAAACTAAAGTTATTTTCCACCTTGAGACAAGTAACATTGGAATGAAGCGTTTCTTGTTTGATTGTGGAGTTCCAATGTTGCTGGGCGCAAGGTCACTACTATTATGGCTAAAATCTGAAAGTTAAGGATGAACTCGTAGGCGAAGTCTTTTCGCAAATTACAGGATTAGGTCTTAAGTTATCCTCATGTAGAGTTGCATGCTTTACGACAGACGGTTAAGTCTTGCTGAGCCTTTGTGCTCACTCTTGCTATATAAGTGGTTTTGCAGGTAAACCTCGACGCTAAAAAGAAGGTTGTCCGGTGAGACTCGGGAACTTCCAAGTCATGTCACACTTGGAGAACCTAGCCGCTGCCATGTCTTCGTGTTGCTAGCGAGAGGAGCCCGCGGGCTGGACCTCTTCTCGAGTGCTTCTTAGATATTCGACGTGATCGGTTTATAGACTTCCGCTATAGCTATTTTATGTAAATTATTTGCAAAGAACAATTGTAAGCTTCCGCTTTTGATTTATGTAATACAATGTTCCTTATATGTGTGCTATTGGGTGCCGCATAACACGGCACCACCCAATGCGATTCCCGGGCACGGTGCCCCGTCCCCGTGGTACGGGACTGGCGGGGCCCCGTCAGCGTGGTATCAGAGCCAGGTTGGTAATGGCGCACGGAATAAGGACCGTATTACGACAAAAACATAGGATACGGTATTAGGCCCACATAAGGACTATAGTAGTATAGTTATTTAAAGTGGCATGACTAACATATTTGTTATAATTCTGAACTTTGATTATGTAACGACGCACCTACGTTCAGGTAAGAATGGTAAGGAATGCCACCGAAAGCGGTTCAATTTCAGTTAGCTCCCCTGACGAGGAAAGTGGTTCAGGGAAAGGTCTCACAGCTTGGTGTGAGACGTTAATATGAAACTCTTGGACTCTTCATGTTCCTGAGTTCATATGAAAACGCTGATCCCTAGCGTGCATTAGGCAAGTAAGTGGAGACCCCATCGTGTGGTCAGTAACGCGATAGTGTGTTCTTCTGGATATAGCCTAGGAGGACATATGCAGCGCTTGCCATCGGCGTGCCCTGCAGGGCAGCAGGTGGTATCCGTTGGGTTGATAACATTCCCAACCGTGACGACCCGTTCATGATATACTCAGGTTCCCCGTCGTGTGGTGTAAAAACACGATCACGTACCTTGAGACGTGGCTTAACTCAAGGACAGCCGTATGGCAATTATACGGCCGTTTGTATTTACTTTCAAATATGGAACTGCCTGAAATGAAACAACCTTTGAGTGCACCACTATTGCGTGTTCTTCTGCAGGTACTAACCACGTACGTATCCCGTGTAGTACACGTGTGCGAGAGACCGTCTTAGTGCCACTGATAAAACGGATATGCCAGTATAATCCGGTTAGGATTTTTCTTTTGGTGAGGCTACGTAGTACCGACATGTTTCTTACGGTGCATTGACACCGTACTACACTTAATAACCTCTTCCCTATGAAGAAATGATTTATGAACTATCTTTCAACTAAAAATGGAAGTTTGAAACAAGTATTAGTTACTGAACTCTTATTTTGAGCTAAGATTCAAATGAGAGCATGACTAGGCGTCAAAGTTTTCAAAAACAGAGTGCTCTGTTTCTGGCAGCAATTCTTGCAGGACTTTAACAGAGCATAACTCTGAGTAGCTTGACCCAATTAAGGTGTATGATACAGTTCTGGAAATATTTTCAAGTGCTCTACAACTTCTTTGTAGACCTTCAGAGCAAAATCACAATTTAAGTTGGTGAAAAGTCCAGTTGAAGGAAGATTGTTCAGAACCAGGACAGCAGCAAAAACCTCTCTGGACCTTTCTGTTTTTCAGCCATAACTTCCTGTAGAAAAATCCTTAAGGAGGCCATGATACACCGTTGGAAAGATACTGAAGTTTACTACAGCTTTGGTATTGAACTCAAGTCAAGAATCTTTTGATAACTTGAGTAGAATTTGGAGTTTGTGTGAACTGGTCAGGGTACGTAGTCCCGCTGATTAGTTTAGGGTACTTAAGATTTGGTTAAACATGAATGTGGTTATGCTTTCATAAAGTTCATGACATGTTCATGTTTTACTTATCTTTACTTACTACTGAGATAGAATTTTGATTGACTCTAAATTTTGTTTCGTGCAGTATGGTACGCACACACTCTCAACCGGAGATTGGAGGTTCAAGTCGAGGTGGGAATGACTCGACTTCATCACAAGAGCCATCGCCAACCGGATTGGCTTAAATTATGGAAAGGATGAATGAAACTCTCCAAACTCTAGTTCATCAAGGGATAAATAGAGAAGCTCAACATCACATGCCAACCCCGAGCACTTATCTGGACTTCCTGGCGACACAACCGCCGGTATTCTCCGAGGTGGCTGACCATTGTGAAGCAAATCACTGGTTACGTGTCATTGAGTCCAAGTTTGGGTTGATTCAATATGATGAATTCCAAAAGACTCTATTTTCTGCTCAATAGCATCACGGCTTTGCTGGAGCATGGTGGGCAGAATATCTTGCTGTCCAACCAGCAGGGCATCGTGTCACATGGGCGGAGTTCCAGAATGCGTTTTGTGCTCGCTTCGTTCCTGCGGGCATAACGCAAACAAGTATGGATGAATTCTGGAATCTAAAGCAAGGTGACAGGAGCGTTATTGAGTATGCGAAGGAATTCAATCGCTTAGCTCAATATGTCCCTGACTATGTGAAATCACCATCCTTGAAGGGTTATCATTTTTATCGAGTGCTGACCGCTAGGCTGCGATGTGAGTTGGCTCAGGTTAGCCAAGAAAACTTTGATGAGTTTGTTAGCTGTGCTATCACTCAGGAATATTATTCCAATCTCTACCTTAAAGAAAAGAGGGAGAGGGACTCATCACAGGATGAATGCAATCATCTACCTCAGAAGTATCGGTGGGTAATCCGCTCACCTTCCGGTCGAGAGGTTCCACAAAAGGTGCAGTCATTCTTGGAGTATGACGACTCTTCTACTCCACAGAGGTTTTATTCATATCCACCGCAGCAGCAACTTATTTCTCATGCACCTCAGTATCAACAAGGTGCACCAGAATATTATTGCCCTCAACAGGTTGAAGATGAACAAGGTGATTTCTCAGCTGAACCAAGTACTGTTCCACTTCATATTGACAATGAGCTTAACATCAATAAAGCGACTGAACCGAGCAGCAACATTATGTCTGCGGGTCCAGCTCCAAAGAGTGATCTTGGACAGAAAAGAAAAGCCATGTCCAAAGTGGGAACATTAAATTATGTGTCGGTCGATGATCTGCCAAAGGGAGGACCTGTTCTTGCCGGCAGATTCACCTTAAATGACAAGCCGGTTGTCATTTTATTCGACTCTGGTGCAACACATAACTTCATTAGCAGGGCGACGGTGATCAGGGATCAGATCTCTACAACTATCACAAAAGGTTCTTACCTTATTCATTCGCCAGGTGGAGACATATCGACTAATGAAGTCGTTTCTCGAGCACCACTTTGTTTGGGTGGAAAAATTTATCCTACCACCCTCATTATTCTCGACGACCAAGGAATCAATG
The DNA here is from genome assembly GCA_030760725.1 of Neostapfia colusana. Lineage (NCBI taxonomy): Eukaryota > Viridiplantae > Streptophyta > Magnoliopsida > Poales > Poaceae > Neostapfia > Neostapfia colusana. Next base: position 27,036,751 of record JASWHV010000005.1, on the reverse strand, counting down.
CCATATTGGAAATATCATGGTTGACCTTCCATAAGGCTGTTCTGGACATCGAGAACAGAAGTGTTCACTTGGACTCTCCACTTCACGGACGTCAAACATTGTATCTCGGCGAAGCGGTTTCCAAAGACCCGGAAGTATGTAATGCCGAGGCTTGCAAGTTAGAAGACATTCCAGTAGTCCATGAATATCCGGACGTGTTTCCCAAAAATCTTCCAGGCTTACCACCTGAGCGCGAGGTGGAATTCAAAATAGAGTTGATACCGGGAACAACGCCGATCTCTCGGAGACCATACAAAATTGCTCCGAATGAATTAGCTGAACTGAAGGAGCAACTCAAAGATCTGATGGACAAGGGGTTCATTCGTCCAAGTTCATCACCCTGGGGATGCTCAGCTTTATTTGTGAAGAAGAAGGATGAGACGCTGAGGCTATGCGTTGATTATCGTCCTTTAAATGCTGTGACGATAAAGAACAAGTATCCACTACCAAGAATTGATATTCTCTTCGATCAACTAGTGGGTGCTAAGTGTTCTCCAAGATGGACTTAAGGTCGGGATATCATCAAATTAAGATTCGAGCGGAAGATAACCCGAAAACAGCATTCTCGACAAGATATGGACTCTATGAGTATCTTGTCATGTCATTTGGGTTGACCAATGCTCCGGCTCACTTTATGTATCTTATGAACTCGGTGTTCATGCCGGAGCTAGATCAGTTCGTCGTGGTATTCATTGACAACATCTTGGTCTATTCCAAATCGGAAGAGGAACACGCTAAACATTTGCATATTGTGCTCCAACGACTGAGAGATCACAAGCTCTATGAAAAGTTTAGTAAATGTGAATTCTGGATCAACCAAGTGCCATTTCTTGGACATATTATTTCAGCGGAAGGCATTGCTTTTGATCCAAGCAAGATTGAGCAAGTGCTGAAGTGGAAGTCTCCAACATCAGTCCATGAAGTTCGTAGCTTCTTAGGTTTGGCGGGATGTTATCGGAGATTCATCCCGGGCTTCTCAAAAATCTCCAAACCTATGATGGAGCTACTGAAAAAAGGCATCAAATATGATTGGAGCAAGCCATGTGAGGAAGCTTTTCAAGCGTTGGTGAAACACCTCACAACAGCCCCGGTTTTAGCCCAACCGGATACAACCAAGCCCTTTGATGTTTATTGTGATGCGTCCGGCATCGGACTTGGTTGTGTACTCATGCAAGGAGGACGCGTGGTTGCATATGGATCACGAAAGTTACGGAATCATGAGCAAAATTATCCAACTCATGATCTCGAGCTTGCTGCCGTGGTATTAGCTTTGAAGATGTGGAGACATTACCTCTTGGGAAATCTGGTTTATCTCTACACCGATGTAAGGGCCTCAGTTTTTGACACACATTTGCAGTGTTCATCACCACACCACACACCTCATTTGAGGAAGAATGATGAACACAAATGAAGAGCAAGTAACAATTATCAACATGCTCATTAGAGAACAAACTTACACATTGCAAAAGTGGTATTTCCCACATGTGATATAGATGGGCTGGACATATGAAAACTCCTACACTTTACTAAGGAAGTCCATGCCAAGTTTCACCCAAATTCAAAACCTTTTTGAGGTCAGTTTGGGTATAGTTAGGAAGAGGGCAGTTTGAAACCATATTCAAATTCAAACTGTTTTTATCCAATGAATTTAAAAGTGGGGGGTATATTCTTACTCAGCACATTTTTGTGAGCTCACACACCAATTTTCACTCCATTTGGAGTTGATCTTGACATGAGCTAGGGGGGAGAAATTCAAACTTTATTTGAATTTCAAACTGAACTTGTGCTGAAATTCATTCAAACCAAACCTCATTTGAACTTTGATCAATTCAAATGGCTCATAGGTGAATAATTTGAATTGCCAAGGGTAGTATGGGGTTCACTGTTTACAACAGTGATTAGGAGTAAATTTCAGAGGTTAAAATGGGGGGTGGGACCCACATGTCAGCCTCTACCTCAACACAAACCGACTGAAACACAGTTCAGTCGGTTCCCGGGTGCAGTGTGCGCGCGCCACCGAGGGGGGGGGGGCAGCCGGCGCCAGCTCCTGCTGCGTGCCCCAAGCCGGAGACCAGCCGCCGGGCTATTTATTCCCTCCCCGGCGTGCTTCAGTCACCCATTCCCCGAGCTGCCGACGTGCGCGACCTGTTCTTCCACTGCCATCGCCGCCGCTCGAGCTCACGCTTGATCAAGCCCGATCACTCGCGAGCACAGCCTCCTCCACAGCAAAATGGCACCAAGAGATCGTGAGCAACCTCCTAGACTCCGTGTTGGCCAGTGAGCAAGCGTTCTCGAGCTGTACGAGCCATTTCTCCGGCGACCCGAACATCGCCGCCGATCGGGCTCCCGTGGACAGCACGGCACAGCCGTTGTCACGTCCTCTTCTCTACACAAGAAAGGTGCGTGATTGCATGTAGATGGAGTAGCCAAAAGCCATTTGGCGATTGATCAACCCTCGGCCAAGAATTTCCAAATTTACTCTCGATCAGTTCATAAGGACCGAGCTCACCTTCGGGTGAAATTCGTGCTCTATGCACGAGGGTTGGACGAGCTCGTTACCTAGTAGCTTCTACACACGATAGCGCCCACGCTCGAACTGGAATTAGAGAAAACCATCGAGAATCGGCCATGTTATGGCTGTTTTCCCCGCCGCCATGGCTGAACACCTCGGCTCACCGTCGAGAGCCTAGTTACCGGCGTTTCTAGCTTCCACCCAGCCCTGGTTCGTGTTTCCCATGCTCTACTGATGCTCTCCGACCGGTTTCCGGTCGATTTGGTGCACGGGAGAGCGGGACCGACCTCACCGGAACCCTAGCAGGCGCTGTCATCGGTGCGCACGGGTTTCCGGTCATCGCCGGCGGCCGGCGACCCCACCATCGAGTCCAGGGGGTCAGTAAAGGGGCAGGCGGCAAGTTTCGGGCCGGGGGGTGGCCGGGAACTCAGTTCCGGCGAGGGTCACCGGAGAACGCCGCCGCCGCGCAGTTGGCGTGAGGAGGGAGACGACGCACTGTGTGCGGGGCCCACAAGCCAGAGTTTAAACTTTTTCCCCCGAATTTCAGTTTCAGTTCAAACTTCAAATCCTTATAACTTTGGCTAAAAAGCTCCAAATTGAGTGAACCAAATTTTTCTGGATTCAGCTCTCTGAGTACTTTCCAGAAAATGAAGTTTCACTTCATGAAATTCCTTATTTCTCCAGAATTAATTCCTTAAAGTTTAAACTGTTAGGAATTTTAACTGGAGAATCCTTTGGAGGAAAATCCTGAAATTTTGCTGAGATGTTCACCAAAATATCCTTGAACTACCATAAAAATTTCAGATCTATTTGAGCTCATTTAATCCACCTAATGGTGTGATTAGTGAAACTGTTCCAGAGAAAATAGAAAATGTTCAGAAACATTTTCAGAATTTTCTCTGAAATTGTTTAGCTCATATCTTTAGTTAGAGACTTCCAAATTAAGTGAGACCAACTCCATTAGAACCCTCTGAAAATCTAGTTTTCAGAAAGTCATAGTTTGTCTCATGAAAATTCCTAGAACACCCTAAGAGTTCCAATTAAGGTCAAGGACATATTATTTGTGGAGGGCTCAAATGAGCTTTGCTGCAACTAAAACTTGACCAAGTCTCTGTTTAGGTTGTAACCAAGCCACAGTAAAAGTTTCACAATCCTTAGGTCTGTCTAGCAAAGGTTATAGACTTCACAACTTCAAAGTTAATACAGATGCATTTAAATTGATACATATGTTTCTTATATCATGTAGTCGCTAAGGTCGAGGAGGAACCCGAAGTCCTAGACTTCGTTACTCCGGAGGAACAGCTAGCCTACGACCAAGAGCAGCAAGGCAAGCTCCGGTTTGCATTAACCTTTTTACAAATTTTTATTGTTTTGAGCACATACTTATTTCCTTTATTCTGTGCATTAGAGTCTTGTTTGGAAGCCCCACTGCATAGCCAAGAGAACCATGGGTTGGGTTTAGGATTGCAAACCCCGTTAGCCACTGCATTGCTAGGATAGAGTAGGATTCGGTACAAGTCGAGTAGTTGGAACTACTCGCGAGAATAGGCTAGATGCACATTGCTCGGGTAGAGATAGCACATGATACACATGGCAAGAAAATGAGACCGAGCGGAGAGTAAGGGCAGCAGGACTTTGGGGCCTGTGTGCTGTAGCTCCGCTTGTGTCGATTAAGGACCGAGCCGTGTGCAGGCCTGTTGAACAAGCTAGAACAGTACCGAAGACCTACCGGCTATATGGGAACCGGGAAACTGATGTAACCCGGGTAGCTGGGTATTGAGGCATTGCCCGTCGTTCAGAGGGTAGGTTGAGAGCTCGAGGTGTAAATCGGCTGGCGGCACAGAGATGCGCGTGCAGAGACCTCTTGCTCGGGACGATGGGACCGGTTCAATATTTGGCTAACGGGTGAAAGGTAGTCACGTACGGCGTCCGTGATGGTTGTTGTAGGCAACATCGAGTACGGGCGTACGTGACGGGTTGTTCGGGTAACCCTGCAGGTGTAAATCGATTATAATCGCCGTCCCTCGCGGTCAGTGAGTACCACTTGTTCACTGTACCGTGACGTAGAAAGAACAGGTTAGTTACATGTTAAAATGTTGCTGATTGAAAGCTGGACATTGATTGTTAATGATATGCTGTAGCTTAGAGCTAATTAAAGTTCTTTTCAACTTTGGGCAAAGTACATGAGAGAAATGCGTTTCTTGTTTGATTGCGGCTCTCTCATGTGCCTTAGCGTAAGGTTCTCCACAACCTGCTGCTAAAACTTGAAAGTAAGGTTCTACTAATTAGGCGAGTCCTTGCAAATGATTTTTACCTCATGCAACCCATTACCCTCATGTAGAAGTTCCATGTTTAGGTGAGACGGGTCAGACTTGCTGAGCCTTCGTGCTCACTGCTTGTGTTTAAAGCTTTTGCAGGGTTCTATGAGGAAGGGACTCCCGAAGAGGAGACGGAACCCCAGGAGGGGAACCCCGTCGAGTGGGAGTCATGCACGCCGCAGAGTTAGTGTGCGTGTGTGCTAGCAAGGGCACGTTCAAGGGCTGAACGTGCACTTGATGCTTAGTCTAGGCCCGCGAGTGTAGACTGAACTTATTTTGATGTAAACATGTTCATAACTTGTTTATGTAATAAAATTTCGCTTCCGCTTTGTACCTTTGACGTGTGTTATACGGTGCTGTGCAACGCAGCACCCCTCAGCGTGATCCTGGCTCGACAGGACCAAATGGGGTCGTGTCAGCGTTGGTATCAGAGCTCGCTTGAGGTTTAACACAGTACAAAGGTCTTCTTTTTCAAAAATCCAGTGAGGGACGAGTTAGTAGCCCGTATAAGGATGTTATTAGTATATAGAAAGTGGCTTAGTAACCTATTTGTTATGTCGGAAAATCGTGCATCTCGGGACGTTCATGTCTTGGGGGGTGCACGTAAGCGCTGTCCACCAGTGCGCACAAGCTGAAGGGTGGAGCCCCACGGGTGGCAGGTAACCCGACCCGCTTTAGTATCCTCTACGACTCTTCATGTCGTTTGGGGTATTCGAGCAACGTCTGTCCCTGGCGTGCGTGGTGCAACATGGGAGACCCCGTCACGTGGTCTGAAACGTGAACACGTAACTCAAGGCGTGTTTGGCTTGAGAACATCCGGGCGAGTGATGACGGCCGGGTGTACGAACTGTATGGATTCCGGGCTCGGTGTGCAGCCGAGTCTGACGATTGATTGAGTTTCTGCAGGTAGCCTGACCACGAAACGGTAGACGTGTAGCATCCGTGTGCGAGTGACGAGTAGTGCCACTGAAATAACGAAGCCGGCTAAGTCCGGTATAGGTTTTTCTTTGTGAGGACGTAGTACCGACATAATCTGGTGATGCATTGACGTCACACCCAACTAAATGAACAAATTCATTTAAAACTTGAAAGTTTTGCTCCAAAGTAGTAAAACTTGCTGTAACTCCTTCCCTTGAACAGGATATTCAAAGTTAACAAGTTTTCAACTTATAGGTTGTTAAGGATAGAGCACTCTGTTTTCAGCTGAATCAAGGCTGAAGTTAATCAGAGGCTAGAGGTTGAGTTCTTTCGAGATTTGGGTCGTATGATACATTTCTGGAAAGCTTTGGAAGAGCTTTACAACTTTTCAGTTGAGGTCCAGAGGTGTTTCATCCCTTAACCACTCGAAAAATGCAGTAGAGTTGGAACTGTCCAGAAAACAGGACAGGGTAAAGACTCTCTGTAGACTCTCTGTAAATTGAGCATAACTTCCTGCATAAAAATCCAAAAATAGAAAATGAGGTAGTTCTGGAAAGCTTATGAGATGGGTTACAACTTTGTCACAGAAAGTTTTGTCAGATTAGGAAGAGAATTAACTGGGATTCTTGGATCAATTCAGTACCTAAAACAGGGAGGTGCTGTCCAATTGATTCCAGAAATTCTGTTAACTTTGACATCTCATAACTTTTGAACCAGGACAGATATGAGGCCAAGTAAACACTTTATGGAAATCTATTGAAGTTAGCTTTAACTTTGATGTTGAGCTCCAGAATTAGTTTTGCTGTTAACATGGCCTAAATCAGGTTGAAATGGAAACTGGTCAGGGCTGTCATGGGAACAGCAGATCAGCAGTCAAATTTGTTTAAAATCTGAACTATGTTTCCAAGTGTTATGAGTTCAAGGACATATCTTATGTTATAACTCGATGGTTTACTGTTTAAATAAATATTTGACATTTCTCAAATATATTTTTACAGATGGCAGCAGATAAACGGTTGGAGAACGGGTGGGTAGTTTCCCACTGCTCTGACCGTAGCGGCTACCCGGAAGGATTGTGGCAAATGCTCCAATATTTCGGGTACAACCAGATGCCGCAATACTTCGCCAAGGAAGAAGGCGAAGAAGGGAACAAGACGTGGACGATCCATGTCGAGGTTCCTGCAGGACCTACGCCACCCGGTTGGGTGCTATTCACCGTCACGGTGAGAGGAAGACAACCGGAAGGGATGTGGCAAGTGGCAGCCCGTGACACTATGTCACGTTTCTGCCAACTACACGTGCAGGCTATGGAGGGCACTCCATACGCACTTGTTCCGGTGGAGGGACGAGCTCAGCATGTGTGGGAAGAGAGGTGCCTGGAGGCAACAGACCCGAGTTGCCCAAGGTACAACCCCGCGGAGGCAAATCTCAGCCTCCAAATGAGGGCGGGAAACGCTGTGATGGACAGCCAAGCTGTTCATACGGAGCATCTCGCCACCAAGCTCAAGGAGAGCACAAGCCGTGGAGATCATTTTGAGGGTGCTCACAGCGCACTCCGCAATGTGCTCCTTCCGACGATCAAGCGACTGAATGAACAACACAATCAGTTGCGTCGTCTGAAGAAGGCAAAGAAGAAGAGCCGTGTTGACATCGCGGCATTGCAAGAGCTGGTGCAGACCCTAACCCAGCAGAATGAGGAGCTTGCTCAAGAGCGGGACGACGCTATTGAGGAAGGACAAGGCTGGGAAGAGGACTACAACCAGGCTATGGACGAGGTGCATGCATTGCAGGACCTCGTGCCCCCGATGTTAGGCGTACCGGTAGTCTTGGGTCTTCCAGCCATGGGAGAACCTGGAATGGGAGAAGAGGTGGTAGATCCAGAGCCACCAGCAGAAGTACCGGAGGAGGACGACCCCCAGGAGGTCGAGTTCTACTCCGAGTAGGGGGTTACGGTTGCCAAGTAGGGCAGCTAGGGTAGCGTAACCCAACTTTTGTAATCGGTGACATGTCGTGTAGACAGTAGCGTATGTATAGGTAGTGACGACATGAGCACGACTTCTCGGAGATCCGAGAATAATGTATCTTGTATAAAGTTTATGCTTTATCAATATATGTGAATGTTGTGCAAATTAATCATGTGTCACTTCGATACCTACTGTTGCGTATGGAATTTTTAGTAAGACATGTGCTAATTGCTGCTGTTTTGAATTTCAGAATGACGCGTACTCGTGCCAACCCTGACGTTGGGGGTACCAGTCAAGGGGGAGAGACCTCCCAACCACCTCCCGAGGACTCCTCGGGACAGCAGCAGCAACAGCAACAGCAAACACCGCCACCGCCACTGCCGACGGTTACATTAGCCGACATTGTCGCGGCAATGGCGGGCTCGCATCAACAGCACACAGAGTTGCTGCAGACTCTCATCGCCAATACGTCTCGCCCAGAGAGACGTCAAGATCGTGAGGAGCGCCAACAGAGCTCCTACTCCGACTTCCTGGCGACTCATCCCCATGTATTCTCAAGGGCGGATGAACCACTTGACGCGGACAACTGGCTCCGCGCCATAGAGATGAAGTTCGGGCTGCTCCAAATCAGCGAGCAGCGCAAGACTCAGTTCGCGGTCCAGCAGCTCCAAGGATCCGCGAGCGCGTGGTGGGCCAACTTCTGTGCTTCCCAGCCCACCGACCGAGTGATGACCTGGGCGGAGTTCCGGACGGCCTTCAGGGCCTATCATATACCGCCAGGTCTGATGAAGAGGAAGACGCAGGAGTTCTTACACCTGCAACAAGGGAGCCGGAACGCGCTGGAATACTCCAGGGCGTTTAACGATCTCGCGCTATATGCGTCGTATCATGCTGATACCGCCGAGAAGCGGCAGGACCATTTCTACCAGGGGCTTAACCCGCTCCTGAAGGACAAGCTGGCGATGTTCAATCGCGGCAGCCTCAACGACATCATTGATGCTGCGATTGTTCAGGAGGACTCCGGCAAGGAGTTGGCGGCGGCAGAGCGAAAGCGAAGCGCGCCGCAGAGCAGCGGAGAAGGGGGCGGTCCTTCTCAGAAGTTTCGGATGGTGAATCGCCCACCATCAGGTCCACGCTGGCAGCCACCACAGCGGTCGATGCCGTTCCGCAGTCGGCCGTACTCTTCACCGGCATTCCGGCCGGCACTGCCAGTACCACCGCAACAACAACAGCAGCAGCGGGCGATGCCGCGTGCGTTTGCACCTCCGCAACGCATGCCGGGCTTTCGTCCACCGAGTACTCCACCATCAGCGGCCACATGTTACAAGTGTGGTCGTCCAGGACACTTCACGAGCAGTTGCCCGGAGAGGCAAGGCGGCGGAGTGGCACCACAGTTTCCGGGGAGGAATCAACCCCGGAATCCTACTAATGCGCGGCGGGCAAACCCTAGGCCCGGCACTGTCCACCAACTTGCCATTGAGGACGTGCCGGAGGGCGAGCCAATCCTTGCGGGTATGTTCCAACTCCACCAGCATCCCGCTATAGTACTGTTTGATTCAGGCGCCACGCATAATTTTATTAGCCAAGCTTTCATTGCTAAACACAGTTTGCCAATACTACCCACCGATAGTCCATATTTAATTTGTTCACCGGGTGGGAAGATTTCAGCAAGCGTAATGGTCTCCAAAGCACCATTATGCTTAGCGGGTAGAGTGTACCCCACGTCTCTCATTATCTTAGAGGGACAGAAGGTCGATGTCATCCTAGGGATGTCGTGGTTAACCCGCCACGGCGCTGTTTTAGACACCGTCCTTCGAGTCGTGCACTTAAACTCAGAAGTGCACGGTTCTCACTCATTATTTCTGGACAGTCCAGAAATAAAACTTCCAAGTGTCTATCAAGCCACAACCATCAGATTGGAAGACATTCCAGTGGTCCGAGAGTTCCCTGATGTATTCCCCGGACGATTTGCCGGGGATGCCACCCGATAGAGAGGTGGAGTTCAAGATTGAACTTGCACCGGGAACCATGCCGATATCCCGAAGGTCGTACAAGATGGCGCCCAAGGAGTTGGCTGAACTGAAGACTCAGCTCACGGACCTTCTGGAGAAGGGTTTTATTAGGCCGAGCTCCTCGCCATGGGGCTGTTCGGCATTATTTGTCAAGAAAAAGGATGAAACGTTGCGGCTTTGCGTGGACTACCGTCCATTAAATGCCGTAACCATCAAGAACAAGTACCCGTTGCCACGGATCGACATGTTGTTTGATCAGTTGGTCGAAGCGAAGATCTTTTCCAAGATGGATTTAAGATCCGGGTACCATCAGATTAAGATAAGGGCGGAGGACATTCCAAAGACAGCTTTCTCGACAAGGTACGGACTTTATGAGTACCTGGTCATGTCCTTCGGCCTCACCAATGCTCCAGCTCACTTCATGTACTTGATGAACTCGGTATTCATGCCGGAGCTGGATAAGTTTGTCGTGGTCTTCATCGACGACATCCTGGTATATTCCAAGTCGGAGGAAGATCACAAGAAACATCTGCGTATAGTCTTGCAACGGCTGCGGGATCACAAGTTATACGCAAAATTCAGCAAATGCGAGTTTTGGATATCGCAAGTGCCTTTCCTCGGGCATATCATCTCAGCGGAGGGTATCGCTGTGGACCCGAGCAAGATCACGCAAGTGCTGAATTTTAAATCCCCGAGAACTGTTCATGAGGTACGGAGTTTCCTCGGACTCGCGGGATATTATCGGAGGTTCACTCCGAACTTCTTGAAGATTGCCAGGCCAATGACAGAGCTGCTGAAGAAGGCTACCAAATATGTTTGGAGTCCAGCATGTGAAGCAGCATTCAAGGCTTTAGTCAAGCACCTGACATCAGCACCGATTTTGGTGCAGCCAGACACAACAAAACCGTTCGATGTGTACTGCGATGCATCCGGCATTGGGCTCGGATGTGTGCTGATGCAAGACCGAAGAGTGGTCGCGTATGGATCACGGCAGCTTAGGAACCATGAGCAAAATTATCCAACTCACGACTTGGAGCTCGCTGCCGTGGTACTTGCACTAAAAATGTGGAGGCACTACCTGCTCGGTAACCTCGTACATTTATATACCGACCACAAAAGCCTCAAGTACATATTCACTCAGAAGGAGCTGAACATGAGGCAACGAAGATGGTTAGAACTGATAAAGGATTACGAGATAGAAATCCGTTATCATCCGGGCAAGGCAAACGTAGTGGCAGATGCGCTGAGCCGCAAGTCACACGTCAATACTCTGACCATCACACCATTGGAAGAGAGCGAACCACCACTACATGTGATTCCACACGGAGCTCTCTACAACCTAGCTTTGATCCCCACCATCCGTGAAGAGATAGCGGCAGCCCAGAAGAATGACAAGGGCATGTCACATTTACGGAGACGTGTAGACAGTGGGGAGTTGAAATGTTTCCGGAAGGACGGAGACGGCGTCCTATGGTTCCAGGACCGGATCGTCGTACCCCGAAACCCGGAGTTACGGAAGAAAATCTTTGATGAGGCTCACTTATCAAAGTTTTCTATTCACCCCGGCAGCAACAAAATGTATCAAGAACTCAGAAGCAAGTTTTGGTGGACACGGATGAAGCGAGAGACTGCAAAATACGTGTCCGAGTGTGATACATGTCGAAGGGTGAAGGCAGATCATATGCGGAAACCGGGACTGCTGCAACCACTGGGCATTCCTGCCTGGAAGTGGGAGGACGTGAGCATGGACTTCATCGTCGGTTTACCCACCACCTTGCAGAAACATGATTCTGTGTGGGTGATCGTCGATCGGCTCACCAAAGTTGCCCATTTCATCCCGGTCAACACCAACTACAACGCCAAGAAGTACGCTGAACTGTACATCTCACGGATCCTATGCTTATACGGCGTACCCCGTACCATCATATCGGACCGGGGCACTTTATTTGTGTCCCGTTTTTGGGAGCAGCTACACGCTGCCTTGGGGACGAAGCTGATCCGTAGTTCAGCCTACCACCCGCAGACGGATGGGCAAACCGAGCGGGTAAATCAAATCCTAGAAGACATGCTACGAGCTTGCGCTATCGACCACGGCAAGAATTGGGATGATCACTTGCCATTAGCCGAGTTCTCGTACAACAATGGGTACCAAGCCAGCATCAAGATGGCGCCCTACGAGGCGCTATACGGGAGAAAATGCCGCACACCATTGAACTGGTGTGAGTCTGGTGAAAGGGTTACCTTCGGGATTGATCTTGTCAACAACGCGGAAGAAAAGGTTCGACTAATTCAAGCGAACCTAAAAGCCGCTCAATCCCGTCAGAAACAGTATGCGGACCGGAGAAGGCGCCCACTACAATTCGAAGTTGGAGATCACGTATATCTACGGGTGTCTCCAATGAAGGGCGTCAACAGATTTGGGGTGAGAGGAAAGTTGGCACCCCGATTCATCGGTCCATTCCAGATTACCGAAAGATGTGGATCGGTGGCATACCGGCTGAAATTACCAGAAGCACTTTCCGGTGTGCACGACGTCTTTCACATTTCCCAGCTGAGGAAGTGTCTCAAGCTATCAACCACCGTTCAGCTGGAAGACATTGAAGAACTGCAACCGGATCTCACCTATCGGGAGGAACCGGTGCAGATTATTGATGAAAAGGCCCGAACCACACGCAACCGTACGTTGTGGTTCTACAAGGTTCTATGGAGTAATCACTCCATGGACGAAGCGACATGGGAGAGTGAAGAATTCCTTCGCACTAACTACCCCGACTTTTTCACGTCGCATATTCGGTAATTTTCCACCGTCCTCTCTCTCATTTTCACCTTATAATCTCGGGACGAGATTCTTTTAAGGGGGGAGGAATGTAAGGGCCTCAGTTTTTGACACACATTTGCAGTGTTCATCACCACACCACACACCTCATTTGAGGAAGAATGATGAACACAAATGAAGAGCAAGTAACAATTATCAACATGCTCATTAGAGAACAAACTTACACATTGCAAAAGTGGTATTTCCCACATGTGATATAGATGGGCTGGACATATGAAAACTCCTACACTTTACTGAGGATGTCCATGCCAAGTTTCACCCAAATTCAAAACCTTTTTGAGGTCAGTTTGGGTATAGTTAGGAAGAGGGCAGTTTGAAACCATATTCAAATTCAAACTGTTTTTATCCAATGAATTTAAAAGTGGGGGGTATATTCTTACTCAGCACATTTTTGTGAGCTCACACACCAATTTTCACTCCATTTGGAGTTGATCTTGACACGAGCTAGGGGGGAGAAATTCAAACTTTATTTGAATTTCAAACTGAACTTGTGCTGAAATTCATTCAAACCAAACCTCATTTGAACTTTGATCAATTCAAATGGCTCATAGGTGAATAATTTGAATTGCCAAGGGTAGTATGGGGTTCACTGTTTACAACAGTGATTAGGAGTAAATTTCAGAGGTTAAAATGGGGGGTGGGACCCACATGTCAGCCTCTACCTCAACACAAACCGACTGAAACACAGTTCAGTCGGTTCCCGGGTGCAGTGTGCGCGCGCCACCGAGGGGGGGCAGCCGGCGCCAGCTCCTGCTGCGTGCCCCAAGCCGGAGACCAGCCGCCGGGCTATTTATTCCCTCCCCGGCGTGCTTCAGTCGCCCATTCCCCGAGCTGCCGACGTGCGCGACCTGTTCTTCCACTGCCATCGCCGCCGCTCGAGCTCACGCTTGATCAAGCCCGATCACTCGCGAGCACAGCCTCCTCCACAGCAAAATGGCACCAAGAGATCGTGAGCAACCTCCTAGACTCCGTGTTGGCCAGTGAGCAAGCGTTCTCGAGCCGTACGAGCCATTTCTCCGGCGAGCCGAACATCGCCGCCGATCGGGCTCCCGTGGACAGCACGGCACAGCCGTTGTCACGTCCTCTTCTCTACACAAGAAAGGTGCGTGATTGTATGTAGATGGAGTAGCCAAAAGCCGTTTGGCGATTGATCAACCCTCGGCCAAGAATTTCCAAATTTACTCTCGATCAGTTCATAAGGACCGAGCTCACCTTCGGGTGAAATTCGTGCTCTATGCACGAGGGTTGGACGAGCTCGTTACCTAGTAGCTTCTACGCACGATAGCGCCCACGCTCGAACTGGAATTAGAGAAAACCATCGAGAATCGGCCATGTTATGGCTGTTTTCCCTGCCGCCATGGCTGAACACCTCGGCTCACCGTCGAGAGCCTAGTTACCGGCGTTTCTAGCTTCCACCCAGCCCTGGTTCGTGTTTCCCATGCTCTACTGATGCTCTCCGACCGGTTTCCGGTCGATTTGGTGCACGGGAGAGCGGGACCGACCTCACCGGAACCCTAGCAGGCGCTGTCATCGGTGCGCACGGGTTTCCGGTCATCGCCGGCGGCCGGCGACCCCACCATCGAGTCCAGGGGGTCAGTAAAGGGGCAGGCGGCAAGTTTCGGGCCGGGGGGTGGCCGGGAACTCAGTTCCAGCGAGGGTCGCCGGAGAACGCCGCCGCCGCGCAGTTGGCGCGAGGAGGGAGACGACGCACTGTGTGCGGGGCCCACAAGCCGGAGTTTAAACTTTTCCCCCCGAATTTCAGTTTCAGTTCAAACTTCAAATCCTTATAACTTTGGCTAAAAAGCTCCAAATTGAGTGAACCAAATTTTGCTGGATTCAGCTCTCTGAGTACTTTCCAGAAAATCAAGTTTCACTTCATGAAATTCCTTATTTCTCCAGAATTAATTCCTTAAAGTTTAAACTGTTAGGAATTTTAACTGGAGAATCCTTTGGAGGAAAATCCTGAAATTTTGCTGAGATGTTCACCAAAATATCCTTGAACTACCATAAAAATTTCAGATCTATTTGAGCTCATTTAATCCACCTAATGGTGTGATTAGTGAAACTGTTCCAGAGAAAATAGAAAATGTTCAGAAACATTTTCAGAATTTTCTCTGAAATTGTTTAGCTCATATCTTTAGTTAGAGACTTCCAAATTAAGTGAGACCAACTCCATTAGAACCCTCTGAAAATCTAGTTTTCAGAAAGTCATAGTTTGTCTCATGAAAATTCCTAGAACACCCTAAGAGTTCCAATTAAGGTCAAGGACATAATTATTTGTGGAGGGCTCAAATGAGCTTTGCTGCAACTAAAACTTGACCAAGTCTCTGTTTAGGTTGTAACCAAGCCACAGTAAAAGTTTCACAATATTTAGGTCTGTCTAGCAAAGGTTATAGACTTCACAACTTCAAAGTTAATACAGATGCATTTAAATTGATACATATGTTTCTTATATCATGTAGTCGCTAAGGTCGAGGAGGAACCCGAAGTCCTAGACTTCGTTACTCCGGAGGAACAGCTAGCCTACGACCAAGAGCAGCAAGGCAAGCTCCGGTTTGCATTAACCTTTTTACAAATTTTTATTGTTTTGAGCACATACTTGTTTCCTTTATTCTGTGCATTAGAGTCTTGTTTGGAAGCCCCACTGCATAGCCAAGAGAACCATGGGTTGGGTTTAGGATTGCAAACCCCGTTAGCCACTGCATTGCTAGGATAGAGTAGGATTCGGTACAAGTCGAGTAGTTGGAACTACTCGCGAGAATAGGCTAGAGGCACATTGCTCGGGTAGAGATAGCACATGATACACATGGCAAGAAAATGAGACCGAGCGGAGAGTAAGGGCAGCAGGACTTTGGGGCCTGTGTGCTGTAGCTCCGCTTGTGTCGATTGAGGACCGAGCCGTGTGCGGGCCTGTTGAACGAGCTAGAACAGTACCGAAGACCTACCGGCTATATGGGAACCGGGAAACTGATGTAACCCGGGTAGCTGGGTATTGAGGCATTGCCCGTCGTTCAGAGGGTAGGTTGAGAGCTCGAGGTGTAAATCGGCTGGCGGCACAGAGATGCGCGTGCAGAGACCTCTTGCTCGGGACGATGGGACCGATTCAATATTTGGCTAACGGGTGAAAGGTAGTCGCGTACGGCGTCCGTGATGGTTGTTGTAGGCAACATCGAGTACGGGCGTACGTGACGGGTTGTTCGGGTAACCCTGCAGGTGTAAATCGATTATAATCGCCGTCCCTCGCGGTCAGTGAGTACCACTTGTTTACTGTACCGTGACGTAGAAAGAACAGGTTAGTTACATGTTAAAATGTTGCTGATTGAAAGCTGGACATTGATTGTTAATGATATGCTGTAGCTTAGAGCTAATTAAAGTTCTTTTCAACTTTGGGCAAAGTACATGAGAGAAATGCGTTTCTTGTTTGATTGCGGCTCTCTCATGAGCCTTAGCGTAAGGTTCTCCACAACCTGCTGCTAAAACTTGAAAGTAAGGTTCTACTAATTAGGCGAGTCCTTGCAAATGATTTTTACCTCATGCAACCCATTACCCTCATGTAGAAGTTCCATGTTTAGGTGAGACGGGTCAGACTTGCTGAGCCTTCGTGCTCACTGCTTGTGTTTGAAGCTTTTGCAGGGTTCTATGAGGAAGGGACTCCCGAAGAGGAGACGGAACCCCAGGAGGGGAACCCCGTCGAGTGGGAGTCGTGCACGCCGCAGAGTTAGTGTGCGTGTGTGCTAGCAAGGGCACGTTCAAGGGCTGAACGTGCACTTGATGCTTAGTCTACGCCCGCGAGTGTAGACTGAACTTATTTTGATGTAAACATGTTCATAACTTGTTTATGTAATAAAATTTCGCTTCCGCTTTGTACCTTTGACGTGTGTTATACGGTGCTGTGCAACGCAGCACCCCTCAGCGTGATCCTGGCTCGACAGGACCAAATGGGGTCGTGTCAACCGACCACAAAAGTTTAAAGTACATATTCACTCAAAAGGAGTTGAATATGCGGCAACGGCGATGGTTGGAGCGGATCAAGGACTATGAGATTGAAATTCATTATCATCCGGGCAAGGCAAATGTGGTTGCCGATGCACTCAGCCAGAAGTCTCATATTCACAACGTGACCATTACGCCGATAGAAGAGGAAGAACCAAGTCTCTACTTGGTTCCATATGGAACTCTACATAATCTAGCTCTCATACCCACAATAAGAGAGGAGGTTATGGAAGCTCAAAAGAAAGACAAGGGCATGGCTCATATCAAAAGGAGGTTGAAGAACGGGGAGATGTAATGTTTCCGGTTAGATGATGAAGATACCTTATGGTTCAAGAACCGGATAGTCGTACCCCGTGATATGAGGCTGCAGAAGAAAATTTTGGATGAGGCTCACTTATCCAAATTTTATATTCATCCTGACAGCAACAAAATGTATTAAGACCTCCGGAAGAAGTTTTGGTGGACACTTATGAAACGTGAAGTTGCAAAATACGTTTCAGAATGTGATACGAGTCGAAGAGTTAAGGCCGACCATGTGAAGAAGTCGGGCCTGTTGCAACCGCTACAAATACCGGCATGGAAGTGGGAAGACTTGAGTATGGATTTCATCATTGGGTTGCCGATGATCTCCCACCATCATGATTCGATTTAGGTAATCGTTGACTGATTAACCAAGTCAGCACGTTTCATTCCGGTGCATACCAACTACAGCGCCAAGCAATATGCGGAGTTGTACATAGCACGAATTTTGTGCTTGCATGGAGTTCCCCGTACCATTGTCTCCGACAGAGGATCGCTGTTCGTGTCCCGCTTCTGGGAACAGCTACACGCATCCTTGGGAACTAAATTGATTCGAAGCTCTGCGTATCACCCTCAAACCGATGGGCAAACTGAGAGGGTGAATCAAATCCTTGAAGATATGCTAAGGGCGTGTGCCATCCACCACAGTAAGAGCTGGGATGATCACTTACCGTTTGCGGAGTTCTCGTATAACAACGGTTATCAAACAAGCATAAAAATGGCACCGTATGAAGCTTTCTACGGCCGGAAGTGCCGCACACCCTTGGACTGGTGTGAATCCGGCGAGAGAGTCATTTACGGGATTGATCTCATAAATGAAGCTGAAGAGCGGGTAAGGCTTAAGCAAATCTTAAAGCCGCTCAGTCCAGGCAAAAGAGCTATGCGGATAAGAGACGTCGTCCTCTGAACTTTCAAGTTGGAGACCACGTATACCTCCGCGTATCTCCTATGAAGGGCATTCACCGATTGGGAGTGAAAGGAAAATTAGCTCCGCGTTTTATCGGCCCCTTCGTCATCATTGAAAGGTGTGGACCCGTGGCATACCGTTTGGAACTACCGGCAGCCTTAGCCAGAGTTCATAACGTCTTCCACATATCTCAGTTGCGGAAAAGTTTGAAAGTTCCAACAAAGATTATCACGGGAGACATAGCAGATTTGAAGCCGGACCTCACTTATGTTGAACATCCAACCCGGATAATTGATGAAAAGACTCGTGAGACCAGAAACCGGACGCTGCGATTTTTCAAGGTGCTATGGGAAAATCACACGTCTGACGAAGCTACATGGGAAAGCGAGGAATATTTACAATGCAATCATCCGGAGTTGTTAGAGGCTTATATTTAATAGTTGTCCTCTCCACGTTGTCCTTAATCATGAATCTCGGGACGAGATTCTTTTTAAGGGGGTAGGAATGTAAAAGTCACAAACACTTGTAAATGCAAAAACTTGAGTTGTGAATAAAGCTGAGTATAATTTCAAGGTTTGGGACTTGCAAAAACTTTTCTGAACATGAGAAGATGGTCATGAGCAAGCACATGCCTTCAAGTTTCCTTTTTATTTCAAATGATCATGTGATTCCAAAGGTGGCCATTTCAAAAATGAGAGTTCCAAACTGTTGGTTCAAAACCCTCATTTGCAGGGGCCAACTCAAGGATCAGATGGCATATTTGAATTCATCAGGTCCAAATTATGAGGCAGGCAAATTTTGAGCAAATTTGGAAGTGCTTTGATATGAATATCAAAGGG
The DNA here is from genome assembly GCA_030760725.1 of Neostapfia colusana. Classification (NCBI taxonomy): domain Eukaryota; kingdom Viridiplantae; phylum Streptophyta; class Magnoliopsida; order Poales; family Poaceae; genus Neostapfia; species Neostapfia colusana. The sequence continues at coordinate 27,018,113 of JASWHV010000005.1, read as the reverse complement.
ACTTGCAAATTTCATCAAATTTGAATTCAAATTAGAAACTGAGGCACAACTTGTCAAATTGCCAAATGACTTTTGAATTTGAGTTCCTCATGGCTGAATTTGCACTAGGACAACAATTGAAGATCTTTTGGGGGCAGAGAGGAGCTGTGGGCCCCAATTTCATTGAGAGGGGGGGGGATAAAACATACTGCCTAAGTTTCAGCTCGCCGTTATCGTTCCACGCCCGAACTGCCGATCGAGCTCCAGGCACCACCGAGCGCAAGCTGCTGCCACCTCCTCACCGAAGTAGCAGCACTGGAGAGCTGCTCGTGGCTGCGTTACCCATCGGCGTGATCTGTTACCAGGGACCGAACCACAGCTCGTGCTTTCCCTCGCGCTAGAACAGAAATCGGCAGCTCGCCGCCACCTCTGAAAACAGCCGGGCACTGGTGCAACTTCACGATCACCGCCACTCCGGGCTGCCACACAGCCGGGCGCGCTGGTTCTCCACTCCCTCAGCACAAGATCAGCCTGAGTTACGGGTCCCCTAGCCAGAAAACAGCTCCTCCGTGGCGACTTGAAACAAAACCGACGTCGGGCTTTCGTGGGCAGCTCACCACCGTGGGTTTCACGCTCAAGCAGTGACGCTCAGAGGTGCACCGTACCGCCGTAGTGCTTCTCCCCGGAGCTCAGCTCAAACGGTGATCCCCAGTGGCTGAATTCAGAGTTTTTCTTCCGGAGCACGACCACGGACCCTCTGGTAAAGATCTCTCAAATTCGCTCTTAATTTGCACTTAGAGATCACCAACTCGTGCACAAATGGTCTAGGCTTAACGGCGATCCGATTCCCTTCACAACCCTAGCTAGAAACCCCGTGTTGGCGGCTAATTTCGGGCTTTCCGATCGGCGGCCATGGCGGGAACGCGCGGGCGCACGGTGACAACCGGACTGCCTCCGTTTCCGAGCCCTGTTGAGGCCTTGCCGAGCTAGCCTGACCTCCACTGATGCTTTAGAGCGAATCCTCCGAACCTTGGCGGGCTAGGGTGCTCGGACCACGGCGCCGAAGCGTCACCGAGGTGTGCACACGTCGCCGACCTATTTCCGGTCACCGGCAGCCCGAAAAAACGCACCAGTGGTTTGCTCGTAGCTGGAAACCCCCAGGCGGCAAGTACCGAGCCGGGAGGCGGCCGGGAAGCCAGCTCCGGCGAGCTCCGACGAGACTCCGGCGAGGGGGCGGCGCGGGAAAGAAAACGGTCCGAGGAGGAAGAAGGTCGGGCGGGTCTCACGTGTCAGTGGCGAAAAGTTAAATTCCTGCTCGGCTGCGACTCCGGGATCCAGTGTGGCTGCGCGGGAAGAATCCAGTGACCCCGTGTGGCTCAGTTCCAGCAGCTGACACGTGTGTGATGGGCCCACGGTCAGAATTTAAACTTTTCCCCGGTTTAATTGGATTTCCAGATTCAGTTCAAACTTTAGAACCTCATAACTTTTGCTAGGAAGATCCAAAATTAGTGATTCAAATTGTGTTGGAATCAGGATGAAAAGCTCTATCCAAATCAGCAACCAAATTTGTATGAAAACCAATAGAAAACTCTGGAAAATTCTTTAAAGCTTTTCAGCAAAAGAATTTTAGAGGGAGTTTGGTTCATCCAAAAATCCTCAAATTTTGCCAGAATATTCTATAAGTTATTAGTGAACTATTGTAAAAGTGTCAGATCATTTGGAGTTGATTTAGTTATTATAATTCGGAAATCAAGTTTCTGTGTTCAAATAAATACAGAAACAATTTCAGAGCAACTTCAAGTGCAAATTTATTCAGAATTAATTCCTTTGGGCCTAAATGCTTAGGGAATTGTTCTGAGTAATATACTCAGTAAAAAAATTCTAAATTTTGGTCCAGATGACTTTCTTGTGACAAGGAACTCACATGAAAAATTTCAGCTCCATTGGAGTCCTGGATCAATACTGTCATGTTTAACCTATAGATGATCAACACACACAAGTGATGAAAAATACTTATCACTTGATCATAGTGCTTAGCCCCAAATCCCCAACCACTAGCACCAGTGTGATTTTAAATTCTTAAACAGAGTTCCAGTTTTAAACTTGTCTTTAGAACTTGTTAGCAAAAGTTTTACAATTAAACATATGTGCATGTTCACAACGTGTAGTGATTTAACATGGAGAAGTGAAGGAGGAGTTAAGCTTGAATCATGGAGCAAGGAAGGCAGGGATTAAGCTTCAAGTCATCAGCAACTAACTTCATATTATCTGACTTTAGTCACCTGCAAAACCAAGGCAAGCCCCGGTTTGCATTTAAGTTGTTTAATAAAGTTTTTCCTTTGTTCACAAATATGGGTCGAAGTTTGTATGTGCATTAGGTCAAGGATGTTTTATACTCCACTTGCATAACCAAAAATGAACCCTGAGATCAAGGGTAGAAATGTATTATCGCTGTAGAATAAGGCCATGCTAAATAGGCTAGGACATCCGGTAGAAGACGAGTAGTTGGAATCTACTCGTGAGCTATAGTTCAGGATCACATAAGTGTGGTTGGAAGGGAGAGGCAAACTAAAGTTTACATTTCTAAAGATGAGACCGGTTAAAGGGGTTAGGCTGCGACAAGACGAGGTCTTGGTCGAGTAGCTCTGCCTGTGTCGATTAAGGACCGATGCGTGTGCCGCATCCAGGAGCAAGTATTGAGTTGTGTACCGGATGCTTACAGATATATGGGAACCAGGAAACCGATGTACCAGGTTCACTGGATTGTAGAGGCATACCACATCGTCTCGTTAGATCTATGAGCCCGGGACGGCGCGACCGGTTCTACAGTCTAGTGTCCTGCGAAAGGTTGCCGCCACATACGACGTAATGAAGGACGCCAGATTTGGGTCTTCAGAGGCGGGCACATGTGTCGAGTTATCCGGGTAGTGTTTGATTCGAATCACCATCCCTCGCGGTTATTGAGTACCTCTTGCTCCCATGTTGTGACGTAGTAATCAACTTGTGTGGAAACATTTTGCAAAAGTATAATTGCTGCTATGATTATGTTAAGTTGCATGAAAACCCTGTTTGAAGTAGAGTTAGAACAAACTAAAGTTATTTTCCACTTTGAGACAAGTAACATTGGAATGAAGCGTTTCTTGTTTGATTGTGGAGTTCCAATGTTGCTGGGCGCAAGGTCACTACTATTATGGCTAAAACCTGAAAGTTAAGGATGAACTCGTAGGCGAAGTCTTTTCGCAAATTACAGGATTAGGTCTTAAGTTATCCTCATGTAGAGTTGCATGTTTTAGGAGAGACGGTTAAGTCTTGCTGAGCCTTTGTGCTCACTCTTGCTATATAAGTGGTTTTGCAGGTAAACCTCTACGCTAAAAAGAAGGTTGTCCGGTGAGACTCGGGAACTTACAAGTTATGTCACACTTGGAGAACCTAGCCGCTGCCATGTCTTCGTGTTGCTAGCGAGAGGAGTCCGTGGGCTGGACCTCTTCTCGAGTGCTTCTTGGATATTCGACGTGAGCTGTTTATAGACTTCCGCTATAGCTATTTTATGTAAATTATTTGCAAAGAACAATTGTAAGCTTCCGCTTTTGATTTATGTAATACAGTGTTCCTTATATGTGTGCTATTGGGTGCCGCATAACACGGCACCACCCAATGCGATTCCCGGGCAAGGTGCCCCGTCCCTGTGGTACGGGACTGGCGGGGCCCCGTCACGGTGGCGACGATGAGACGGTCTACGCCGCGAATCCACTGCTGGGTCGCTGCCTGAGGCGCGTCCCCAGCTGGAGGGTTGCGTAGGAGCGCTCATGCTGCAGCTAGTGCGCTCCCATGGGAGACACTCAGCACTGCAGCAGATCTTGGGCTTGCTGGAGTCTGCGCTGCCGGAGTCGGCTGCTGGCTTCCAGCCTGTCCCGACACACTCCTCCCTGAGTGCGTCGAGACGTAAGCCTCGCTGGTCACCGTTCGCCGGGAACGAGGGCGAGGAGAGCTTGCCATGGATGGAAGCTTGGTCATTTTCGTGAGCGAAGACTGGTCGCGAGAGGGAAAAGCCCCCTTCCTGGTGCGCCAAATGTCGAAGTGTAGCTGTCGACACTTCCCCCGGGCCTGCACTGGGCAGCCCGCGGAGGTTCTTTTTCGGAGGGGCTAGTCCCCCCGTGTGAGTCCCGCTGTACTGGACGAAGGAAACAGATGAACACAGGTGCTTTTTACGTGGTTCAGGCTGCCGGAGCGTAAAACCCTATGTCCACGGTAAGCAGAGGTGCTCGTTGTATTGCTTGAGGATGAGCTGAGCTAAGAGGCAAACCCGACAGAGTTCAAACCAGCTGGGGTGTGAACCGTCTGGAGTGCGAACCCCTTGTAACGTTGCCTACCCGTGCCTTTTATAGTCCAAGGCTTGGGCGGCTGACAAGGTGAGCCCGGGACCCAACAGGTGGTCCCTGGGAGATTGCCTGCCATCTACCGTATCCTGCAGTTACACCGGTAGTTGTCTCAGGCGAGGGCTTCTGAGTGTTCGTCTTGCCGCCCTACCCACGCCGCAAGCTAGGCGTAGTGGTTGATGATGGCAGGGGCGGCAGGGGATGTCTTGTCACTGCGTTTATTGGTCTACAGCTTCTGACATTGCGTGCCTGTCTTCACTGTGATATGATTGGGCGCAACGCCTCCTGGTAGGGGCGTGCTCCGCGTCTTGGGAAGGCGCGGGTCTTGAATACCTTGTACGGACAAGGTATGGCGCGTTTTTACTCTTGCTGCCTACCGCGCGGGGGCAGGTAGCGCTGTTCTGCGGCCATGTGGCGGGCCCGGAGCTCTCCTCTGAGGAGAGGGAGGTCCAGCCCCACGGGACACGTGGAGCCTTCGGAGCTCTCCCTGCGGAGGGCGGAGGTCCGGCTCTGCTGGGCAAGTGGCGGGCCCAGAGCTCTCCTCTGAGGAGAGGGAGGTCCGGCCCCGCTGGACACGTGGAGCCTTCGGAGCTCTCCCTGCGGAGAAGGGAGGTCCGGCTCTGCCGGCCATGTGGTGGGCCCGGAGCCCTCCTATGAGGAGAGGGTGGTCTGGCCCCGCAGGACACGTGGGGCTTTCAGAGCTTGCCCCTACGGAGGGGACAAAGTCCTTAGGCAATTTCCCCTGTGCGTGGGGGTACCCCATATTGGGGGTACCGACATCCTGCCTCCGCCGCGCATCGCCCGGACAAAAGACCTGGGGCGATGCGCCAGCTGCTGGGATGGCACTTTGAGGAGGAAAAGCGTTGCCTTCGGCGGGGATCTCTCCCTTTGCGTCTGGAGAGGGGGAAACCATCTTCTTCACCGCCTACGCCTTGGCGGGATTCGTCCCGCGGATCTCCTCCTTCTTCGTGATGCTGCTGGAGATGTACGGCTTCCAGCTTCATCACCTCTCCCCCAACTCTTTCACCATGGCCGCTGTCTTCGTCCACTTCTGTGAAATGTTCGTGGGATTTCGAGCTTCAGTGACGCTCTTCCGTCACTTCTTCGTGCTGCGGACGACTGGGCACGTCACGAAGAACCAGCTGGGCACCTACTACTTTCAGCACCGCTGTAAGGACCCGAAGGTCTCCGGGTACCTTCTGCCCTTCGGTGCTGCAAGGTGGGAAGGCTGGAAGGAGAACTGGGTGATCGTGAATGTCAGTACCCTCAATATGGGGTACCCCCACGCACAGGGGAAATCGCCTAAGGACTTTGCCCCTTCCGCAGGGGCAAGCTCCGAAAGCCCCACGTGTCCTGCGGGGCCGGACCTTGCTCTCCTCAGAGGAGGGCTCCGGGCCCCCCACGTGGCCGGTAGAGCCGGACCTCCCTTCTCTGCTGGGAGAGCTCCGAAGGCTCCACGTGTCCAGCGGGGCCGGACCTCCCTCTCCTCAGAGGAAAGCTCCAGGCCTGCCATGTGGCCGGCAGAGCCGGACCTCCCTTCTCCACAGGGAGAGCTCCGAAGGCTCCACGTGTCCAGCGGGGCCAGACCTCCCTCTCCTCAGAGGAGAGCTCCGGGCCCGCCACGTGGCCAGCAGAGCCGTACCTCCCTCCTCCGCTGGGAGAGCTCCGAAGGCTCCACGTGTCCAGCGGGGCTGGACCTCCCTCTCCTCAGAGGAGAGCTCCAGGTCCGCCACGTGGCCATCAGAACAGCGCTACCTGCCCCCGCGCGGTAGGAAGGAAGAGTAAAGACACGCCATACCTTGTCCGTACAAGGTATTCAAGACCCGCGGCTTCCCAAGACGCGGAGACGTGGAGCATGCCGCTGTCAGGTGCCGTTGTGCACAGACGCATCGCAGTAAAGACTGGCACGCCACATCAGAACCTCTACACCAATAAACACAGCGACAAGACATCCCCTGCCACCCCTGCCGTCATCAACCATTACGCCTAGCTTGCGGCGTGGGCAGGGCGGCAAGACGAAGACTCAGAAGCCCTCGCCTGAGACAACTACCGGCGTAACTGCAGGATAGAGTAGATGGCAGGCAATCTCCCAGGGACCACCTATCGGGTCCTGGTCCCACCTTGTAAGCCGCCCGAGCTGTAAGGGCCTCAGTTTTTGACACATGCTTGAAGTGTCATCACCACACACACACCTCATTTGAAGAAAGTTGATAAACACATTTGAAGAGCAAGTAACCACCATCAACATGCTCATTAGGGAACAAACTCACATATTGCAAAAGTGGTGTTTCCCACATGTGATATAGAGGGGCTGGGCATATGAAAACTCCTACACATTGCTAAGGATGTCCATGCCAAGTTTTTCGAGGTCATTTTGAGTATAGCTAGAAAGAGGGCAGATTGAAACCATATTCAAATTCAAACTGTTTTATCCCATGAATTCAAAAGTGGGAGGCATATTCTTATTCAGCACATTTTTGTGAGCTCACACACCAATTTTCACTCCATTTGGAGCTGATCTTTACATGAGCTAAGTGGGGAAAATTCAAACTTTATTTGAATTTCAAACTGATCATGTGCTGAAATTCATTCAAACCAAACCCAATTTGAATCCTAATCAATTCAAATGGCTCATGGGTGAATAATTTGAATCACCATGGGTATTTTGGGGCTCACTGTTTACAACAGTGAATTGGAGTTAATTTCAGAGGTTAAAATTGGAAGTGGGACCCACATGTCAGCCACTAATCCAAATCCAACCGACTGAAAACCCAGCTCGGGTTCTTGCGCCGGACTGAGCAGCCGCCACGGCGAGGAATCGATCGGGACACCACCTGCTTGCCGCCCCGACTTGCTGAACCGCCTCGCAGCCCCCTTATCTACGCCGTCGCCCTGATCGGAGTGAGCACCGCACACCCTGCTGCTTCCTCGCACCAGAAACGCGCCATCGCTGCCGATCACTCGGAGCTGGTCAAGGAAGCGTGATCACAGCCTCCCCGTCCCCTCCAGAGCTACGGAAAGGTACTAGGAACCTTCCTCCGTCTTCCCCGTTGCTAGAATTCAGCTGAAACCGGTCGATCTCGACTATACCGAGAGTTCAATCCGGTGACCTAACGCCGCGGCACTTCGGGCTCCCGTGGACAGCCCATCCGGGGAGTTGTCACGCCCGAGCCAAGGCATCCTTGAACGCGCTGGTGACCGGTGCTGCTAACCCCCGAGCCACATCCCTTGTGCTTGCTCACCGGCGGCGAATTTCCAGTTTTCCCCTTTCTGGGTGCAGAACGACCTTTGGGTGCGGTTCTGTCAAATTCTTACTCTAGGAAGGATTATAGGGCCTCAATCCACTCTCACATACACTAGACACGGTAACGCACAAGTTTCCTTCACAATCTTTGGCCGGAGAACCTCTGTACCCGGCGTATTTCGAAGTTTACCGAAGGCGGAGCAAGCGGGAGTCATCGGGCGCACGGTGAGGACCTACTTTGGGTTTCCCCCGAGCTGCTTCAAGCTCATGTCGACCTCCCCTGAGGTACACTGATGCTCCCTGACCGGTTGCTCGAGTAGTTGAGGTGCTAGGGAAGTCGGCCGAAACGGCCAAAGTCTTTCCGAAGCCGCCGCTCGTCGCCGACCATGTGCCGGCCGTTATCATGACGAGATGAGCCCAGAATCCTGTTCCCCGAGTGAAAATAGGCAGAGGCAGCCAAAAGCGTGAAGTTTGGAGCTTTACAGAAGCTGCCGGCGAGCTCTGCGGCGAGATACCCTGGCGGCAGAGCGCGGGCGTCGGGAGGAAGACGAAGCCGGCTGGCCCACGCGTCAGCGGCTTAAAAATTCAAACCGGGATCGGGTGTGGCCGGGATCTGGTGTGCTGGCGTGCAAAGACCCTGTGGGCCGCAGTGTGCTGTCGCCTCCGCGTCTAACACGTGTCCCCGCGGGCCCAGACAGATTTAAACTATTCCCCCGATTTTCAGATTTCCTTCAAACTTAAAATCCTCATAACTTTGGCTAGAAAGCTCCAAATAGAGTGAACCAAATTTTGTTGGATTCAGCTCTCTGAGCACTTTCTAGCAAATTACGTTTCACTTCATGAAAATCCTTATGTCTCCAGAATTAATTCCTCAAAATTTAAACTGTTTGGAATTTTAACTGGAGAATCCTTTGGGAGAAACTTCTTAAATTTTGCTGGGATGTTCACCAAAATATCCCTGAACTACCATAAAAATTTCAGATCCATTTGAGCTCATTTGATCCACCTAATGGTGTGATTAGTGAAACTGTTCCAGAGAAAATAGAAAATGTTCAGAAACATTTTCAGAATTTCCCCTGGAATTGTTTAGCTCATATCTTTAGTTAGGAACCTTCAAATGAAGTGAGACCAATTTCATTATAACCCTCTGAAAATCTAGTTTTCAGAAAGTCATAGTTTGTTTCATGAAAATCCTTAGAACACCCTAAAAGCCTTCAATTAAGGTCAAGTACATAATTAATTGTGGAGGGCTCAAATGAGCTTTGCTGCAGCTTAAACTTGACCAAGTCTCTGTTTAGGTTGTAACCAAGCCACAATAAAATTTTCACAGTCATTGGGTCTGTCTAGTAAGAGTTATAGATTTCACAAGTTTAAAAGTCAGTTCAAATGCATTTTAATTAATACATGTACTTCTTGTATCATGTAGTCGCTAAGGTCGAGGAGGAACCCGAAGTCCTAGACTTCGTTACTCCGGAGGAGCAGCTAGCCTACGACCAAGAGCAGCAAGGCAAGCTCCGGTTTGCATTAACCTTTTTACAAAGTTTTATTGTTTTGAGCACTTACTTGAGTATAATTATCTTGCATTGGAATCTTGTTTGGAAACCCAATTGCATAGCCAGGAAACCCCGTTAGCTACTGCAAAGCTAAGTTAGGGTAGGATTCGGTACAAGTCGAGTAGTTGGAACTACTCGCGAGCATAGGCTAGAGGCACTCGACTCGGGTAGAAATAGCACATTATACACATGGCAAGAAAAATGAGACCGAGCAGAGAGTAAGGGCAGCAGGACTTTGGGGCCGGTGTGCTATAGCTCCGCTTGTGTTGATTGAGGACCAAGCCGTGTGCGGGCCTGTTGAACAAGCTAGAACAGTACCGAAGACCTACCGGATATATGGGAACTGGGAAACCGATGTAACTCGGGTAGCTGGGTATTGAGGCATTGCCCGTCGTTCAGAGGGTAGGTTGAGAGCTTGAGGTGTAAATCGGCTGGCGGCACTGAGATGCGCGTGCAGAGACCTCTTGCTCGGGACGACGGGACCGGTTCAATATTTGGCTGACGGGTGAAAGGTGGTTGCGTACGGCGTCAGTGATGGTTACTGTAGGCAACATCGAGTACGGGCGTACATGACGGGTTGTTCGGGCAACACTGCAGGTGTAAATCGATTATAATCGCCGTCCCTCGCGGTCAGTGAGTACCACTTGTTCACTGTACCGTGACGTAGAAAGAACAGGCTAGTTACATGTTAAAATGTTGCTGATTGAAAGATGGACTTGATTATTTGCCATAGTTTAGAGCTAATTAAAGTTCCTTTCAACTTAGGGCCAAGTGCATGAGATAAATGCGTTTCTTGTTTGATTGCGGCTCTCTCATGTGCCTTAGCGTAAGGTTCTCCACAACCGACTGCTAAAACTTGAAAGTAAGGTTCCACTAATTAGGCGAGTCCTTGCAACTGCTTTTCATCTCCTGTACCTATCACCCTCATGTAGAAGTTCCATGATTAGGAGAGACGGGTCAGTCTTGCTGAGCCTTCGTGCTCACTGCTTGTGTTTGAAGCTTTTGCAGTGTTCTATGAGGAAGGGACTCCCGAAGAGGAGATGGAACACCAGGAGGGGAACCCCGTCGAGTGGGAGTCGTGCACGCCGCAGAGTTAGTGTGCGTGTGTGCTAGCAAGGACACGTTCAAGGGCTGAACGTGAACTTGATGCGTAGTCTACGCCCGTGAGTGTAGACTGAACTTATTTTGATGTACAAATGTTCATAAACCAGTTTATGTAATAAAATGTTTGCTTTCGCTTTGTACCTTTGATGTGTGTTATCCGGTGCTGTGCAACGCAGCACCCCTCAGCGTGATCCTGGCTCGACAAGACCGTGGGGTCGTGTCAGCGTTGGTATCAGAGCTCGCTTGAGGTATAACGCACTACAAAGGTCATCTTTTTCCAAAAATCCAGTGAGGAACGAGTTAGTAGCCCGTATAAGGATGTTATTAGTGTATAGCAAGTGGCATACTAACCTATCTGTCTATGTCGGAAAATCGTGCATCTCGGGACGTTTATGTCTTGGGGGGTGCACGTGAGCGCTGTCCACCAGTGCGCACAAGCTGAAGGGTGGAGCCCCACGGGTGGCAGGTAACCCGACCTGCTTTAATATCCTCTACGACTCTTCATGTCGTTTTGGGTATTTGAGCAACGTCTGTCCCTGGCATGCATGGTGCAATCTGGGAGACCCCGTCACGTGGTCTGAAACGTGAACACGTAGCTCAAGGCGTGTTTGGCTTGAGAACATCCGGGCGAGTGATGACGGCCGGGTGTACGAACTGTATGGATACCGGGCTTGGTGTGCAACCGAGTCTGATGATTGTTTGAGTTTCTGCAGGTAGTCTAACCATGAAACGGTAGACGTGTAGCATCCGTGTGTGAGTGACGTTTAGTGCCACTGAACTAACGAAGCCGGCTAAGTCCGGTATAGGTTTTTTTTGTGAGGACGTAGTACCAACATGATCTGGTGACGCTTCGACGTCACACCCCATTAAATGAACAACCTCATTGTAAAACTTGAAGGCTTTGATCCAAAGCACTAAACTTGATGTAACTCCTTCCCTTAATCAGGATATTCAAAGGTAACAAATTTTCCACTTATAGGTTGTTAAGGACAGAGCACTCTGTTTTCAGCTGAGTTAAGGCTGGAGTTAATCAGGTTAGAGGTTGAGTTCTTTCAAGGTTGGGGTCATATGATACATTTATGGAAAGCTTTGGAAGAGCTTTACAACTTTTCTGTTGAGATCCAGAGGTGTTTTGTAAGGGCCTCAGTTTTTGACACATATTTGAAGTGTTCATCACCATACACACACACCTCATTTGAGGAAAGTTGATGAACACAAATGAAGAGCATGTAACAACCATCAACATGCTCATTAGAGAACAAACTCACATATTGCAAAAGTGGTATTTCCCACATGTGATATAGAGGGGCTGGGCATATGAAAACTCCTACACATTGCTAGGGATGTCCACGCCAAGTTTCACCCAAATTCAAAACCTTTTTGAGGTCACTTTGGGTATAGCTAGAAAGAGGGCAGTTTGAAACCATATTCAAATTCAAACTGTTTTTATCCCATGAATTCAAAAGTGGGAGGCATATTCTTAGTCAGCACATTTTTGTGAGCTCACACACCAATTTTCACTCCATTTGGAGTTGATCTTGACATGAGCTAAGTGGGACAAATTCAAACTTTATTTGAATTCCAAACTGAACTTGTGCTGAAATTCATTCAAACCAAACCCAGATTGAATTCTAATCAATTCAAATGGCTCATGGGTAAATAATTTGAATCACCATGGGTATTTTGGGGCTCACTGTTTACAACAGTGATTAGGAGTAAATTTCAGAGGTTAAAACCCCTGGTGGGACCCACATGTCATAGAGAGAAGAGTGGAGACTTGCACCCAAAGTCACAGTCTCGGTGGGAACTTCCACCAAGCAGCTGCCGACTCAACGCTCGGGAGCAGCTGCGCTCGCCACCGAGGAGGAGCAGCGCCACCAGCTGCTTCCCGCGCCCACACACGAGCCCAAGGGCGTTCCAGGGCCCTCTTAAGGAGCTCCACCGAGGCAGGCACCGATCGTTTCCCCCTCTCCCGTGAACACCGAGCCCCCGACCTGCCGCCCCTCTGCTCGATCAGAGAACCGCGAAAACAGCTCGCCTTCTCCTTCCCCGAGCTGCTAGATGGCAACCTGAGATCGCACTCCACCTCCCAACGCCAAAAACCCCGAGCTCCGACCTCCTTTGCCCGAGAATGATTGCCACAGCGGCGACCCAACCTCAGCCGAAGGTCAGGCGCTCGTGGACAGCGTTCCACAGGTGTTTTCACGGTCCAGCAAGAGAGGCAACGGGAGCGCGCGACCACCGTGCTGCTCTCCTCCAAGTTTGGAAGCAAACCGTGAAGAATCCACGGAGAATTTCCAGTTTTTGCTCCGGCGACCGTAAACCGAGCTTCCGGTATGGATTCTTCAAATTCTCGCATTATGATCCTTCTTTGGTTATCAAATCTTGCACGTAGACGCTGGACTAGCTGGCGATCAATGTCCTTTCTGCATCCGTGGTGTGAAACTGTCTAGGAGTGACGAACTCTGAGCTCGATCAAGAGCGGTCATGGCGGGCACGCTCGGTCACATGGTGCCGACCAGCTTGCCGCCATCTTAGAACCCATTTTACACCTTGTCGAGCTTCCTAGAAGTACACTGATGCTTTAGGACCAATTGTTCGAGGTTTTGGCGGGTCGGAACCCACGGTCGACGGCGCCGAACCTCAACCGAGGCCGCGGCACGTCGCCGGGCTATTTCCGGTCACCGCCAGCTCGAACTGACCCCACAGACGTGTTCCTCGACGTCGACAACCCCCTGGCGGTGAGTTTCAGACCATTGGATGGCCGGCAGCGGCGAGCCGGCGAGCTCCGGGTCTGCTCCGGCGAGGGGAGGCGGCGCGGGCGCGCGGGCGCGTCGGGAGGAAGACGAAGCCGGCTGGCCCACGCGTCAGTGGCTCAAAATTTTAAATCGGGATCGGATGTGGCCGGGATCTCGTGTGCTGGCACGCAATGACCCTGTGGGCCGCAGTGTGCGGTCGCCTCCGCGCTTAACACGTGTCCCCGCGGGCCCCGACAGATTTAAACTTTTCCCCCGATTTTCTGATTTCCTTCAAATTTCAAATCCTCATAACTTTGGCTAGAAAACTCCAAATCGAGTGAACCAAATTTTGTTGGATTCATATCTCTGATTTCTTTCCAGCAAATCAAGTTTCACTTCATGAAAATCCTTATTTCTCCAGAATTAATTCCTCAAAATTTAAACTGTTTGGAATTTTAACAGGAGAATCCTTTGGAGGAAAATTCTGAAATTTTGCTGGGATGTTTACCAAAATATCCCTGAACCACCATAAAAATTTCAGATCCATTTGAGCTCATTTGATCCACCTAATGGTGTGATTAGTGAAACTGTTCCAGAGAAAATAGAAAATGTTCAGAAACATTTTCAGAATTTTCTCTGAAATTGTTTAGCTCATATCTTGTAAAAGTCACAAAACTTGTGAATAGAAAACTTAAGCTATGAATAAAGTTGAGTTTATATGCAAGAAATGGGACTTACAAAAAACTTTTGTTTACTCATGAAAGTGTTGGTATGAGCAATAAAAACTTTGAATTCAGTTTGAATTAAGAGGGTCGCTTCCATAAGAGGAGGGGCCATCTCCAAAAAGGAAAATGCAAACTGATGTTTAAAAAGTTGTATTTGCAATGACCAACTAATAGATCAGAGGGCATATTCGAACTCCCCAGGTTCAAATTGTAGATGGGGCAAATTTGGAGCAAATTTGGAGGTGCTTCGATATGAATATCGAAGGGACTTGTGAATTCCATCCAAATTTGAATTTAAATTTGAAACTGAGGCACAACTTATCAAATTATCAATTGGCTTGTGAATTTGAGCTCCATATGAGTGAAGTTTGCAATGTGCCAAAAATCTGGAGATATTTGAGCAAGAAAATTGGTGGGGCCCAATTGTCATAGAAGAGGAGGAGAAACTTAGCACCTAAGTCTTTGCTCTCGGGTTAGGCCGAGCTCCAGGCGCCACCGAGGCGGCAGCCACAGCCACCTCCTACTCGAGCTGCCCCCCCCCACGCGCGGGCGCCAGAGGCGGTTCATCCGGCGCTTATCTCTCCCACCGAAGCAAACACGAAGCCTCTCACTCGTACCGTGGCCTCTTTTTGCTTCCGCGCCCGAAAAACAACCGCCGGCGACGCCTCCGTTTCCCTCGGCTGTCCACCAGCTCGCGCCCTCTTCTGCTCGAGCCGTCCACACAAAAAGGGAGCGCAATCGAGTGCACAAGATCCTCCACAGCTCGGCCCCGTCGTTCCTGGCTCGTGGGGCGCCCAAATCAACGATCAGCGTGAGGTACTAACGCTCACCGGCGAAAGGGCAACTCGGGTCACCGTGGACAGCTCATACCGAGGCTTTTCACGGCCGAGCAAGCACCCTCCGAGACGCGCCGGGACGTCACGCTGCTCTCCCCCGAGTTTCAGCCCAAGCCGTGCAACGTAGCTTGGGAATTTCAAGTTTTTCCCTCGGACGAGGAAAACCTACCCGCGGGTAAGAACTGTTGAAATTAACGCTTAATTCTCGGTTAAAGTTGTTCATTTCGCGCACACCAGAGCTAGAGAGGATAGGGAACCTTTTTCCTCCACAACCCTAGCTAGGAACACCGTGGTTACAGCTAATTTTGAGCTTTTCGGTCGGCGGCCATGGCGGGAACGCGCGGGCGCACGGTGACAACCGGTTTGCCGTCGTTTCTGAGCCAGGTTGAGGCCACGCCGAGATTGCCTGACCTCCACTGATGCTTTAGAGCGGATCCGCCGAGCGTTTGGCGGGCTAGTGTGCTCGGGCGACGGTGCCGATCATCACCGAGGGCCGCGGCTCGTCGCCGGCCTACTTCCGGCCACCGGCAGCCCGAGCCAACCCCGTAGACATGTTCCCCCACCATGAAAATCCCCAGGCGGCGAGTACCGAGCCGGGAGACGGCCGGGAAGCCGACTCCGGCGAGCCCCGATGAGTTGCCGGCGAGGGTTTAAACTTTTTCCGAATTAATTTGAATTCCAGATTTAGTACAAACTTTAGAACTGCATAACTTTTGCTAGGAAGATCCAAAATTAGTGATTCAAATTGGGTTTGATTCAGGATGGAGAGCTCTATTCAAATGTACAACCCAATTTGCATGAAAACCAATAGGAAATTCTGGAAAATTCTTTAAAGCTTTTCAGCAAAAGAATTTTAGAGGGAGTTTGGTTCATCCAAAATTCCCCAAATTTTGCCAGATTATTCTTTAGAATATTAGGAGACCCCTGTAAAAGTTTCAGCTCATTTGGAGTTGATTTAGTTAAGATAATTCCAATTTCAAGTTTCTGTATTCAAATGAATACAGAAACATTTTCAGAGAATTTCCAAAAACTTGGAAATTCAGTTCTAGCAATTCCTTGGCTCCAAAAATCCTAGGAAAATTCAGGCATACTCCCTGAGCTATGTATGAAATTATAGTTCACTTGAATTTGCATGAAAGTGCAAATTTAATCAGAATCAATTCCTTTTTGCTTAAATGCTTTGGAAATTATTCTGGGTGATCTACTTAGTGAAACTTTCTGAATTTTGGTCCAGAGGACTTTCTTGTGACCAGGAACTCACAAGAAAATTCCCAGCTCCATTGGAGCCCTGGATCATTATGTTCTGTTCAACCTCATGAGGTGATCACCGTCCAAGTGATGAACCTCACTTCCCACTTGAGGATAGTGCTTAGACACACATCCAAACCACCATCCCCAGTGTCATTTTAAATTCTTAAACAAAGTTACAGTTTTAAACTTGTCTGTAGCACTTGTTAGCAAAGGTTTTACAATTAAACATGTATACATCTTCATAACGTGTAGTGATTAAACGTGGATAAGTAAAGAAGAAGTTGAGCTTGGATCAAGGATGTATGTGCATTAGGTCACTACTATTGGTCAAGGTTTGTATGTGCATTAGGTCAAGGATGTGTGATACTCCACTTGCATAACCAAACATAAACCCTGAGATCAAGGGTAGAAATGTGTCATCGCTGTAGAATAAGGCAATGCTAATTAGGCTAGGACATCCGGTAGAAGACGAGTAGTTGGAAACTACTCGCGAGCGATAGTTTAGAATATCATAAGTGTGGTTGGGGAAAGAAGCAAACTAAAGTTTACATTTCTAAAGATGAGACCGGGCAGAGGGGTTAGGCTGCGACAAGACGAGGTCTTGGTCGAGTAGCTCTGCCTGTGTCGGTTAAGGACCGATGCATATGCCGCGTCCAGGAGCAAGTATTGAGTTGTGTACCGGATGCTTACTGATATATGGGAACCAGGAAACCGATGTACCAGGTTCACTGGATTGTAGAGGCATACCACATCGTCTCGTCTGACCTATGAGCCCGAGACGGCGCGACCGGTTCTACAGTCTAGTGTCCTGAGAAAGGTTGCCACATACGACGTAATGAAGGACGCCAGAGTTGGGTCTTCAGATGCGGGCGTATGTGTCGAGTTATCCGGGTAGTGTTTGATTCGAATCACCGTCCCTCGCGGTTATTGAGTACCGCTTGCTCCCATGTTGTGACGTAGTTAATCAACTTGTGTGGAAACAGTTTGCAAAAAGTATAATTGCTGTTGTGATTATGTTAAGTTGCATGAAAACCATGTTTGAAGTAGAGATAGAGCAAACTAAATTTATTTTTCACCTTGGGACAAGTAACATTGGAATGAAGCGTTTCTTGTTTGATTGTGGAGTTCCAATGTTGCTGGGCGCAAGGTCACTACTATTATGGCTAAAATCTGAAAGTTAAGGATGAACTCGTAGGCGAGTCTTTTCGCAAATTACAGGATAGGTCTTAGGTTACGTTCATGTAGAGTTTCATGCTTTAGGAGAGACGGTTAAGTCTTGCTGAGCCTTTGTGCTCACTCTTGCTATATAAGTGGTTTTGCAGGTAAGCATCGACGCTATCAAGAAGGTTGTCCGGTGAGACTCGGAACTTCCGAGTCATGTCACACTTGGAGAACCTAGCCGCTGCCGTGTCTTTGTGTTGCTAGCGAGAGGAGTCCGCGGGCTGGATCTCTCCTCGAGCGCTTCTTAGATATTCATCGTGAGCTGTTTATAGACTTCCGCTGTAGCTATTTTCTGTAAATTATTTACAAAGAATAATTGTAAGCTTTTGCTTTTGATTTATGTAATACTGTGTTCCTTATATGTGTGCTGTTGGGTGCCGCATAACACGGCACCACCCAATGCGATTCCTCGGGCGAGGCGGCACGGCCCCGTGAGTGATCGGGACGGCGGGGCCCCCTCAGTGTGGTATCAGAGCCGCATTGGTAATAGCGCACGGAATAAGAATGGTATTGCTACAAAAACTTAGGATACGGTGAGGAAACGATATTAGGCCCACATAAGGACTATAGTAGTATAGTTACATAAAGTGGCAAGACTAACATATGTGTTTGATTCTGAATTTTCATTATGTAACGACGCACCTACGTTCAGGTAAGGATGGTAAGGAACGCCACCGAAAGCGGTTCAATTTCGGTTAGCTCCCCTGACGAGGAATGTGGTTCAGGGAAAGATCTCACAGCTTGGTGTGAGACGTCAATATGAACTCCTGGACTCTCCATGTTCCTGAGTTCATATGAAACGCTGATCCCTAGCGTGCATTAGGCAAGTAAGTGGAGACCCCATCGTGTGGTCAGTGACGCGATAGTGTGTTCTTCTAGAAGTAGCCCAGGAGGACATACGCAGCGCTTGCCATCGGCGTGCCCTGCAGGGCAGTAGGTGGTATCCGTTGGGTTGATAACATTCCCAACCATGACGACCCGTTCATGACATACTCGGGTTCCCCGTCGTGTGGTGTTGAAACACGATCACGTGCCTTGAGACGTGGCTTAACTCAAGGACAGCCGTATGACAATGATACGGGCGTTTGTATTTACTTTCAAATATGGAACTGCCTGAAATGAAACAACCTTTGAGTGCACCACTATTGAGTGTTCTTCTGCAGGTACTAACCACGTACGTATCCCGTGTAGTACACGTGTGCGAGAGACCGTCTTAGTGCCACTGATAGTACGTATATGCCGGTATAATCTGGTTAGGATTTTTATTTGGTGAGGCTACGTAGTACCGACATGATTCTTACGGTGCATCGACACCGTACTACACATAATAACCTCGTCCCTATGAAGAAATGATTCATGAACTAACTTTCAACTAAAAATGAAAGTTTGAAACGAGTATTAGCTACTGAACTCTTATTTTGAGCTAAGATTCAAATGAGAGTATAACTAGGTGTCAAAGTTTCCAAAAAACAGAGAGCTCTGTTTCTGGCAGGAATTCTTGCTGGACTTTGACAGAGAATAACTCTGAGTAGCTTTAACCAATTAAAGTGTATGATACAGTTATGGAAAGATCTTTAAGTGCTATACAACTTCTTTGTAGACCTCCAGAGAAAAATCACACTTTAAGTTGGTGAAAAGTCCAGTTGAAGGCAAACTGTTCAGGACCAGGACAGTAGCAAAAACCTCTCTGGACCGTTCTGTTTTTAAGCCATAACTTCCTGCAGAAAAATCCTTAAGGAGCACATAAGTACTTGTTGGAAAGCTACTGAAGTTTACTAAAACTTTGGTATTGAACTCAAGTCATAACTTGAGTAAAATTTGGAGTTTGTGTGAGCTGGTCAGGGTAGTCCCGCTGATTAACTTAGCGTACATAAGATTTGTTTAAACATGAATGTGGTTATGCTTTCATAAAGTTCATGACATGTTCATGTTTTACTTATCTTTACTTACTACTGAGATAGAATTTTGATTGACTCAAAATTTTGTTTCGTGCAGTAGGGTACGCACACATCCTCAAATGGAGATTGGAGGTTCCAGTCGAGGTGGGAATGACTCGACTTCATCACAAGAGCCATCGCCAACCGGATTGGCGGAAATTATGGCCAAAATGAATGAAACTCTCCAAACTCTAGTTCAGCAAGGCATAGATCGAGAAGCTCAACATCACATGCCAACCCAGAGCACGTATCTGGATTTCTTGGCGACACAACCGCCGGTATTCTCCGAGGCGGCTGACCATTGTGAAGCAAATCACTGGTTACGTGTCATTGAGTCAAAGCTTGGGTTGATCCGATGTGATGAATTCTCGAAGACTCTATATGCCGCTCAACAGCTTCACGGCTTTGCTGGAGCATGGTGGGCAGAGTACCTTGCTGTTCAACCAGCAGGGCATCGTGTCACATGGGCGGAGTTCCAGGCTGCATTTCGTGCTCGTTTCATCCCTGCGGGCATAATGCAAACCAGTCTGGATGAGTTCTGGAGTCTGGAGCAAGGGGACATGAGTGTTATTGAGTATGCGAAGGAATTCAATCGCTTAGCTCAATATGTCCCTGACTATGTGAAATCACCAGCCATGAAAGGTTATCATTTCTACCGAGGGCTGACTGCTAGGCTGCGATGTGAATTGGCTCAAGTTAGCCAAGAGAATTTTGATGAGTTTGTGAGCTGTACTATCGCTCAAGAATATTATTCCAACCTCTACCTCAAGGAAAAGAGGGAGAGGGACTCATCACAAGATGAAGACAATCGTCTACCTCAGAAGTATCGGTTGGTAATCCGTTCACCTTCCGGTCGAGAGATTCCACAAGAGGTGCAATCATTCTGGGAGTGTGACGACTCTTCTACTCCACAGAGGTCTTATTCACCTCTACCGCAGCAGCAACTTATTTCTTATGCACCTCAGTATCAACAAGGTGCACTAGAATATTATTACCCTCAAGAGGCTGAAGATGAACAAGGTGATTTCTCAGTTGAACCGAGTGCTGTCCCACTTCATGTTGACAACGAGCTCAACGTCAATGAAGCAACTGAACCGAGCAGTAACATTGTGTCTGCGGGTCCAGTTCCAAAAAGTGATCTTGGGCAGCCCAGAAAAGCTATGTCAAAAGTGGGAACAGTCAATTATGTGTCAGTCGATGATCTGCCAAAGGGAGGACCTGTTCTTGCCGGCAGGTTCACCTTAAATGACAAGCCGGTTGTCATTTTATTCGACTCTGGTGCAACAAATAACTTCATTAGCCGGGCAACGGTAATCCGAGATCAGATCTCCACCACTATCACCAAAGGTTCTTACCTTATTCATTCGCCAGGTGGAGACATATCAACTAATGAAGTCGTTTCTCGAGCACCACTTTGCCTGGGTGGAAAATTTTATCCTACCACCCTCATCATTCTCGAAGACCAGGAAATCAATGCCATATTGGGGATATCGTGGCTGACCTTCCATAAGGCTCTTCTGGACATCGAGAACAGGAGTGTTCACTTGGACTCTCCACTTCACGGACGTCAAACATTGTACCTCGGCGAAGCGATTTCTAAAGACCCGGAAGTATGTAATGCCGAGGCGTGCAAGTTAGAAGACATTCCGGTAGTCCGTGAATATCCGGACGTGTTTCCCGAAGATCTTCCAGGCTTACCACCTGAGCGCGAGGTGGAATTCAAAATAGAATTGATGCCGGGAACTACGCCAATCTCTCGGAGACCATACAAAATGGCTCCGAACGAATTAGCCGAGCTGAAGGAGCAACTCAAGGATCTAATGGACAAGGGGTTTATTCGTCCAAGTTCATCACCATGGGGTTGCTCAGCTTTATTTGTGAAGAAGAAGGATGAGACGCTGAGGCTATGCGTCGATTATCGTCCTTTGAATGCTGTGACCATAAAGAACAAGTATCCACTACCAAGAATTGATATCCTCTTCGATCAGCTAGTGGGTGCTAAAGTCTTTTCTAAGATGGACTTAAGGTCGGGATATCATCAAATCAAGATTCGAGCGGAAGATGTCCCGAAAACAGCATTCTCGACAAGATACGGACTCTATGAGTATCTTGTCATGTCATTTGGGTTGACCAATGCTCCGGCCCACTTTATGTATCTTATGAACTCGGTGTTCATGCTGGAGCTGGATCAGTTCGTCGTGGTATTCATCGACGACATCTTGGTCTACTCCAAATCTGAAGAGGAACACGCTAAGCATTTGCATATTGTGCTCCAACGACTGAGAGATCACAAGCTCTATGCAAAGTTTAGTAAATGTGAATTCTGGATCAACCAAGTGCCATTTCTTGGGCACATTATTTCAGCAGCAGGCATTGCTGTTTCTGCAAGCAAGATTGAACAAGTGCTGAAGTGGAAGTCTCCAACATCAGTCCATGAAGTTCGTAGTTTCTTGGGTTTGGCTGGATATTATCGGAGGTTCATCCCGAGCTTCTCAAAAATCTCCAAACCTATGACGGAGCTACTTAAGAAGGGCATCAAATATGATTGGAGCAAGCCATGTGAGGAAGCTTTTCAAGCGTTGGTGAAACACCTCACAACAGTCCCGGTTCTAGCTCAACCGGATACAACCAAGCCGTTTGATGTTTATTGTGATGCGTCGGGCATCAGGCTTGGTTGTGTACTCATGCAAGGAGGACGTGTGGTCGCATATGGATCACGGCAATTACGGAATCATGAGCAACATTATCCAACTCATGATCTCGAGCTTGCTTCCGTGGTACTAGCTTTGAAGATGTGGAGACATTACCTATTGGGAAATCTGGTTCATCTCTACACCGACCACAAAAGTTTGAAGTACATATTCACTCAAAAGGAGTTGAATATGCGGCAACGGCGATGGTTGGAGCTGATCAAGGACTATGAGATTGAAATTCGTTATCATCCGGGCAAGGCAAATGTGGTTGCCGATGCACTTAGCCGTAAGTCTCATATTCATAACCTAACCATCACGCCGATAGAAGAGGAAGAACCAAGTCTTTACTTGGTTCCATTTGGAGCTCTGCATAACCTAGCCCTCATACCCACAATAAAAGAGGAGGTTATGGCAGCTCAAAAGAAAGACAAGGGCATGGCTCATATCAGAAGGAGATTGAAGAACGGGGAAATGAAATGTTTCCGGTTAGATGATGAAGACACTCTATGGTTCAAGGACCGGATAGTCGTACCCCGTGATATGAGGCTGCGGAAGAAAATTTTGGATGAGGCTCACTTATCCAAATTTTCTATTCATCCGGGCAGCAACAAGATGTACCAAGAATTGAGGACTAAATTTTGGTGGACCCGGATGAAGAGAGAAGTTGCTAAATACGTATCAGAATGTGATACGTGTCGAAGAGTTAAGGCCGACCATGTAAAGAAGTCGGGCCTGCTGCAACCGCTACAAATACCGGCATGGAAGTGGGAAGACTTGAGTATGGATTTCATCGTTGGATTGCCGATGACCTCCCACCACCTTGACTCGATTTGGGTAATCGTTGATCGATTGACCAAATCGGCACGTTTCATTCTGGTGCATACCAACTACAGCGCCAAGCAGTATGCGGAGTTATACATAGCACGAATCTTATGCCTGCACGGAGTTCCCCGTACCATTGTCTCCGACAGAGGATCGCTGTTCGTATCCCATTTCTGGGAACAGCTACACACATCCTTGGGAACTAAATTGATTCGAATCTCCGCGTATCACCCTCAAACCGATGGACAAACTGAGAGGGTGAATCAAATACTTGAAGATACGCTGAGAGCATGTGTCATCCACCACGGTAAGAGCTGGGATGATCACTTACCGTTGGTGGAGTTCTCATATAACAACGGGTATCAATCAAGTATCAAAATGGCGCCTTATGAAGCTCTCTACGGCCGGAAGTGCCGCACACCCTTGAACTGGTGTGAATCCGGCGAGAGGGTAACTTACGGGATTGATCTCGTAAATGAAGCAGAAGAGCGGGTAAGGCTTATTCAAGTAAATCTGAAAGCCGCTCAGTCCAGACAAAAGAGCTATGTGGATAGGAGACGTCGTCCTCTGGATTTCCATGTTGGGAACCACGTATACCTCCGCGTATCTCCGATGAAGGGCATTCACCGATTTGGAGTGAAAGGAAAATTAGCTCCACGCTTTATCGGTCCCTTCGTCATCATTGAAAAATGTGGACCCGTGGCATACCGTTTGGAGCTGCCGGCAAACTTAGCCGGAGTTCATAACGTCTTCCACATATCTCAGTTGGGGAAGTGTTTAAAAGTTCCAACGGAGATTCTCACGGGAGACATAGAAAATTTGAAGCCGGACCTCACATATGTTGAGTGACCAACCCGGATAATTGATGAAAAGACTCGCGAAACCAGGAATCGGACGCTGCGATTTTTCAAGGTGCTATGGGAAAATCACACGTCCGACGAAGCTACATGGGAAAGCGAGGAATATTTGCAACGCAATCATCTGGAGTTGTTAGAGGCGTATGTTGAGTAACTGTCCTCTCCACCTTGCCCCTAATCATGAATCTCGGGACGAGATTCTTTTTAAGGGGGGGGGGGAATGTAAAAGTCCCAAAACTTGTGAATAGAAAACTTAAGCTATGAATAAAGTTGAGTTTATATGCAAGAAATGGGACTTACAAAAAACTTTTGTTTACTCATGAAAGTGTTGGTATGAGCAATAAAAACTTTGAATTCAGTTTGAATTATGAGGGTCGCTTCCAAAAGAGGAGGGGCCATCTCCAAAAAGGAAAATGCAAACTGATGTCTAAAAAAGTTGTATTTGCAATGACCAACTCATAGATCAGAGGGCATATTCAAACTCCCCAGGTTCAAATTGTAGAGGGGGCAAATTTGGAGCAAATTTGGAGGTGCTTTGATATGAATATCAAAGGGACTTGTGAATTCCATCCAAATTTGAATTTAAATTTGAAACTGAGGCACAACTTATCAAATTATCAATTGGCTTGTGAATTTGAGCTCCATATGAGTGAAGTTTGCAATGTGCCAAAAATCTGGAGATATTTGAGCAAGAAAAATGGTGGGGCCCAATTGTCATAGAAGAGGAGGAGAAACTTAGCACCTATGTCTTTGCTCTCGGGTTAGGCCAAGCTCCCGGCGCCACCGAGGCGGCAGCCACAGCCACCTCCTGCTCGATCTGCCCCCCCCCCCCCACGCGCGGGCGCCAGAGGCGGTTCATCCGGCGCTTATCTCTCCCACCGAAGCAAACACGAAGCCTCTCACTCATACCGTGGCCTCTTTTTGCTTCCGCGCCCGAAAAACAACCGCCGGCGACGCCTCCGTTTCCCTCGGCTGTCCACCAGCTCACGCCCTCTTCTGCTCGAGCCGTCCACACGAAAAGGGAGCGCAATCGAGTGCACAAGATCCTCCACAGCTCGGCCCCGTCGTTCCTGGCTCGTGGGGCGCCCAAATCAACGATCAGCTTGAGGTACTAACGCTCACCGGTGAAAGGGCAACTCGGGTCACCGTGGACAGCTCATACCAAGGATTTTCACGGCCGAGCAAGCACCCTCCGAGACGCGCCGGGACGTCACGCTGCTCTCCCCCGAGTTTCAGCCCAAGCCGTGCAACGTAGCTTGGGAATTTCAAGTTTTTCCCTCGGACGAGGAAAACCTACCCGCGGGTAAGAACTGTTGAAATTAACGCTTAATTCTTGGTTAAAGTTGTTCATTTTGCGCACACCAGAGCTAGAGAGGATAGGGAACCTTTTTCCTCCACAACCCTAGCTAGGAACACCGTGGTTACAGCTAATTTTGAGCTTTTCGGTCGGCGGCCATGGCGGGAACGCGCGGGCGCACGGTGACAACCGGTTTGCCGTCGTTTCCGAGCCAGGTCGAGGCCACTCCGAGATTGCCTGACCTCCACTGATGCTTTAGAGCGGATCCGCCGAGCTTTTGGCGGGCTAGTGTGCTCGGGCGACGGTGCCGATCATCACCGAAGGCCGCGGCTCGTCGCCGGCCTACTTCCGGCCACCGGCAGCCCGAGCCAACCCCGTAGACATGTTCCCCGACCCTGAAAATCCCCAGGCGGCGAGTACCGAGCCGGGAGACGGCCGGGAAGCCGACTCCGGCGAGCCCCGATGAGTTGCCGGCGAGGGGGCAGCGCGGGAAAAAAGGGGACGGGCCGAGGTTGAAGACGACCGGCCGGTCCCACCTGTCAGCGGTGATATTTTAAATCTTTGATCCGCTGCGGCCCCGGATCCGGTGTGGTGGCGCGGGAAAAGGTCTGTGGCCCCGTGTGGCTCGTGTTTCAGCGGTCGACATGTGGCCCTGTGGCCCGCAGTAAGGGTTTAAACTTTTTCCGAATTAATTTGAATTCCAGATTTAGTACAAACTTTAGAACTGCATAACTTTTGCTAGGAAGATCCAAAATTAGTGATTCAAATTGGGTTTGATTCAGGATGAAGAGCTCTATTCAAATGTACAACCCAATTTGCATGAAAACCAATAGGAAATTCTGGAAAATTCTTTAAAGCTTTTCAGCAAAAGAATTTTAGAGGGAGTTTGGTTCATCCAAAATTCCCCAAATGTTGCCAGAATATTCTTTAGAATATTAGGAGACAACTGTAAAAGTTTCGGCTCATTTGGAGTTGATTTAGTTAAGATAATTTCAATTTCAAGTTTCTGTATTCAAATGAATACAGAAACATTTTCAGAGAATTTCCAAAACTTGGAAATTCAGTTCTAGCCATTCCTTAGCTCCAAAAATCCTAGGAAAATTCAGGCATACTCTCTGAGCTATGTATGAAATTATAGTTCACTTGAATTTGCATGAAAGTGCAAATTTAATCAGAATCAATTCCTTTTTGCTTAAATGCTTTGGAAATTATTCTGGGTGATCTACTTAGTGAAACTTTCTGAATTTTGGTCCAGGGGATTTTCTTGTGACCAGGAACTCAGAAGAAAATTCCCAGCTCCATTGGAGCCCTGGATCATTATGTTCTGTTCAACCTCATGAGGTGATCACCGCCCAAGTGATGAACCTCACTTCCCACTTGAGGATAGTGCTTAGACACACATCCAAACCACCATCCCCAGTGTCATTTTAAATTCTTAAACAAAGTTCCAGTTTTAAACTTGTCTGTAGCACTTGTTAGCAAAGGTTTTACAATTAAACATGTATACATCTTCATAACGTGTAGTGATTAAACGTGGATAAGTAAAGAAGTTGAGCTTGGATCAAGGAGCAAGAAGGCAGGGATTAAGCCTCAAGTCATCATCAGCAACTAACTTCATCTTGTCTGACTTAAGTCACCTGCAAAACCCAGGCAGCCCCGGTTTGTACTTAAGTTGTTTTTAAAGTTTTCCCTTTGTTCACTACTATTGGTCAAGGTTTGTATGTGCATTAGGTCAAGGATGTGTGATACTCCACTTGCATAACCAAACATGAACCCTGAGATCAAGGGTAGAAATGTGTCATCGCTGTAGAATAAGGCAATGCTAATTAGGCTAGGACATCCGGTAGAAGACGAGTAGTTGGAAACTACTCGCGAGCGATAGTTTAGAATATCATAAGTGTGGTTGGGGAAAGAAGCAAACTAAAGTTTACATTTCTAAAGATGAGACTGGGCAGAGGGGTTAGGCTGCGACAAGACGAGGTCTTGGTCGAGTAGCTCTGCCTGTGTCGGTTAAGGACCGATGCGTATGCCACGTCCAGGAGCAAGTACTGAGTTGTGTACCGGATGCTTACTGATATATGGGAACCAGGAAACCGATGTACCAGGTTCACTGGATTGTAGAGGCATACCACATCGTCTCGTTAGACCTATGAGCCCGAGACGGCGCGACCGGTTCTACAGTCTAGTGTCCTGAGAAAGGTTGCCACATACGACGTAATGAAGGACGCCAGAGTTGGGTCTTCAGAGGCGAGCGTATGTGTCGAGTTATCCGGGTAGTGTTTGATTCGAATCACCGTCCCTCGCGGTTATTGAGTACCGCTTGCTCCCATGTTGTGACGTAGTTAATAACTTGTGTGGAAACAGTTTGCAAAAAGTATAATTGCTGTTGTGATTATGTTAAGTTGCATGAAAACCATGTTTGAAGTAGAGATAGAGCAAACTAAATTTATTTTTCACCTTGGGACAAGTAACATTGGAATGAAGCGTTTCTTGTTTGATTGTGGAGTTCCAATGTTGCTGGGCGCAAGGTCACTACTATTATGGCTAAAATATGAAAGTTAAGGATGAACTCGTAGGCGAGTCTTTTTGCAAATTACAGGATAGGTCTTAGGTTACGTTCATGTAGAGTTTCATGCTTTAGGAGAGACGGTTAAGTCTTGCTGAGCCTTTGTGCTCACTCTTGCTATATAAGTGGTTTTGCAGGTAAGCATCGACGCTATCAAGAAGGTTGTCCGGTGAGACTCGGAACTTCCGAGTCATGTCACACTTGGAGAACCTAGCCGCTGCCGTGTCTTCGTGTTGCCAGCGAGAGGAGTCCGCGGGCTGGATCTCTCCTTGAGCGCTTCTTAGATATTCATCGTGAGCTGTTTATAGACTTCCGCTGTAGCTATTTTCTGTAAATTATTTACAAAGAATAATTGTAAGCTTCCACTTTTGATTTATGTAATACTGTGTTCCTTATATGTGTGCTGTTGGGTGCCGCATACCACGGCACCACCCAATGCGATTCCTCGGGCGAGGCGGTACGGCCCCGTGAGTGATCGGGACGGCGGGGCCCCCTCATATCTTTAGCTAGGAACCTTCAAATTAAGTGAGACCAACTCCATTAGAACCATCTGAAAATATAGTTTTCAGAAAGTCATAGTTTCTTTCATGAAAATCCTTAGAACACCCTAAAATCCTTCAATTAAGGTCAAGTGCATAATTAATTGTGGAGGGCTGAAATGAGCTTTGCTGCAACTAAAACTTGACCAAGTTTCTGTTTAGGTTGTAACCAAGCCACAGTAAAAGTTTCACAGTCATAGAGTCTGTCTAGTGGGACTTATAAGCTTCAGAAGTTCAAACTTAATACAAATGCATTTAAATTGATACATGTACTTCTTCTATCATGTAGTCGCTAAGGTCGAGGAGGAACCCGAAGTCCTAGACTTCGTTACTCGGAGGAGCTGCTAGCCTACGACCAAGAGCAGCAAGTCAAGCTCCGGTTTGCATTAACCTTTTTACAAATTTTTATTGTTTTGAGCACCTCTTTGAATACTATTATTCTTTGCATTAGAGTCTTGTTTGGAAACCCAAATGCATAGCCAAGAAAACCATGGGTTGGGTTTAGGATTGCAAACCCCGCTAGCTACTGCAATGCTAAGATGGTGTAGGATTCGGTACAAGTCGAGTAGTTGGAACTACTCGCGAGCAAAGGCTAGAGGCACTCGACTCGGGTAGAGTTAGCACATGATACACATGGCAAGAAAGATGAGACCGAGCGGAGAGTAAGGGCAGCAGGACTTTGGGGCCTGTGTGCTGTAGCTCCGCTTGTGTCGATTGTAGACCGAGCCGTGTGCGGGCCTGTTGAACAAGCTAGAACCGTACCGAAGACCTACCGGCTATATGGGAACCGGGAAACTGATGTAACTCGGATAGCTGGGTGTTGAGGCATAGCTGGTCGTTCAGAGGGTAGGTTGAAAGCTCGAGGTGTAAATCGGCTGGCGGCACTGAGATGCGCGTGCAGAGACCTC
Organism: Neostapfia colusana; assembly: GCA_030760725.1. NCBI lineage: Eukaryota > Viridiplantae > Streptophyta > Magnoliopsida > Poales > Poaceae > Neostapfia > Neostapfia colusana. The sequence continues at coordinate 26,989,467 of JASWHV010000005.1, read as the reverse complement.
TTGCTCGGGACGATTGGACCGGTTCAACATTTGGCTAACGGGTGAAAGGTAGTTGTGTACGGCATCCGTGATGGTTGCTGTAGGCAACATTGAGTACGGGCGTACGTGACGGGTTTTTCGGGTAACCCTGCAGGTGTAAATCGATTATATTCGCCGTCCCTCGCGGTCAGTGAGTACCACTTGTTCACTGTACCGTCACATAGAAAGAACAGGCTAGTTACATGTTAAAATGTTGCTGATTGAAAGATGGACTCTGATTGCTAATGATTTGCTGTAGTTTAGAGCTAACTAAAGTTCTTTTAAACTTTGGGCAAAGTACATGAGAGAAATGTGTTTCTTGTTTGATTGCGGCTCTCTCATGTGCCTTAGCGTAAGGGTCTCTACCACCTGCTGCTAAAACTTGAAAGTAAGGTTCTACTAATTAGGCGAGTCCTTGCAAATGATTTTTACCTCATGTAAACCATTATCCCTCATGTAGAAGTTCCATGTTTAGGTGAGACGGGTCAGACTTGCTGATCCTTCGGGCTCACTGCTTGTGTTTGAAGCTTTTGCAGGGTTCTATGAGGAAGGGACTCCCGAGGAGGAGACGGAACCCCAGGAGGGGAACCCCGTCGAGTGGGAGTCGTGCACGCCGCAGAGTTAGTGTGCGTGTGTGCTAGCAAGGACACGTTCAAGGGCTGAACGTGAACTTGATGCGTAGTCTACGCCCGTGAGTGTAGACTGGACCTATTTTGATGTAAACATGTTCATAAACCTCTTTATGTAATATAAACTTTGCTTCCGCTTTGTACCTTTGATGTGTGTTATCCAGTGCTGTGCAACGCAGCACCCCTCAGCGTGATCCTGGCTTGACAAGACCGTGGGGTCGTGTCACCGCTGGTATCAGAGATCGCTTGAGGTTTAACGCACTAAAAAGTTCATCTTTTTCAAAAATCCAGTGAGGAACGAGTTAGTAGCCCGTATAAGGATGTTATTAGTGTATAGAAAGTGGCATACTAACCTATTTGTCTATGTCGGAAAAATCGTGCATCTCGGGATGTGTATGTCTTGGGGGGTGCACGTAAGCGCTGTCCACCAGTGCGCACAAGCTGAAGGGTGGAGCCCCACGGGTGGCAGGTAACTCGACCCGCTTTGATATCCTCTACGACTCTTCATGTCGTTTGGGGTATTCGAGCAACGTCTGTCCCTGTCGTGCGTGGTACAACTTGGGAGACCCCGTCACGTGGTCTGAAATGTGAACACGTAACTCAAGGCGTGTTTGGCTTGAGAATATCCGGGCGAGTGATGACAGCCAGGTGTACGAACTGTATGGACACCGGGCTCGGTGTGCAGCCGAGTCTGATGGTTGTGTGAGTTTCTGCAGGTAGTCTAACCACGAAATGGTAGACGTGTAGCATCCGTGTGCGAGTGATGTTTAGTGCCACTGAAATAACGAAGCCGGCTAAGTCCGGTATAGGCTTTTCTTTGTGAGGACGTAGTACCGACATGAGCTGGTGACGCATCGACGTCACACCCTATTAAATGAACAACTCCATTGTAAAACTTGAAAGTTTTGATCCAGAGCACTAAAACTTTGAAGTAACTCTTTCCCTTAAGCAGGATATTCAAAGTTAACAAGTTTTCAACTTATAGGATGCTAAGGACAGAGCACTCTGTTTTCAGCTGAATCAAGGCTGAAGTTAATCAGAGGTTAGAGGTTGAGTTCTTTCGAGGTTGGGGTCATATGATAAATTTCTGGAAAGCTTTGGAAGATCTTTACAACTTTTCTGTTGCAGTCCAGAGGTGTTTCATATCTTAACCAATCGAAAAACGCAGTAGAGTTGAAACTGTCCAGAAAACAGGACAGAGTAAAGACTCTCTGTAAACTCTCTGTAAATTGAGCATAACTTCCTGCATACAAATCCAAAAATAGAAAATGAGGTAGTTCTGGAAAGCTTATGAGATGGGTTACAACTTTGTAACAGAAAGTTTTGTCAGATTTGGAACAGAATTAACTGGAATTCTTGGATCAAAGCAGTTCCTAAAGCAGGGAGGTGCTGTCCAATTTTCTCCAGAAACTCTGTTAACTTTAACCTCTCATAACTTTTGAACCAGGACAGATCTTAGGCCAAGCAAATACTTTCTGGAAAGCTATTGAAGTTAGCTTTAACTTTGATGTTGAGCTCCAGAATTCGTTTTGCTTTAACATGGCCTAAATCAGGTTGAGATGGAAACTGATCAGGGCTGTCATGGGAACAGCAGATCAGCAGTCAAATTTGTTTAAAACTTGAACTATGTTTCCAAGTTTTATGGGTTCAATGACATGTATTATGTTATAACTCAATGGTTTACTGTTTAAATAAATATTTGACATTTCTCAAATATATTTTTACAGATGACAGCAGATAAGCAGTTGGAGAACGGGTGGGTGGTGTCCCACTGTTCTAACCGCAGCGGCTATCCTGAAGCATTGTGGCAAATGCTTCAATATTTTGGATACAACCAGATGCTGTAGTACTTCGCCAAGGAAGAAGGCGAAGAGGGGAACAAGACATGGACAATCCATGTCGAAGTCCCTGCAGGACCTATGCCAACCGGTTGGGTGCCGTTCACCGTCACGGTGAGAGGTAGATAACTGGAAGGGATGTGGCAAGTGGCAGCCCGTGACACCATGTCACGTTTCTGCCAACTACACGTGCAGGCTATGGAGGGCACTCCATACGCACTCGTTCCGGTGGAGGGACGGGCTCAGCATGTGTGGAAAGAGAGGTACCGGGAGGCAACAGATCCGGATTGCCCAAGGTACAACCCCGTGGAGGCAAACCTTAGCCTCCAGATGAGGGCGGGAAACGCCGTGATGGACAGCCAAGCTGTTCATACGGAGCATCTCGCCACGAAGCTCAAGGAGAGCACGAGCCGTGGAGACCATTTCGAGAGTGCTCACAGCGCACTCCGTAATGTGCTCCTTCCGACGATCAAGCGACTGAATGAACAGCACAATCAGTTGCATCATCTGAAGAAGGCAAAGAAGAAGAGCCGTGTCGACATCGCGGCGTTACAAGAACTGGTACAGAATCTGACCCAGCAGAACGAGGACCTTGCTCAAGAGCGAGACGACGCTATTGAGGAAGGGCAAGGCTGGGAAGAGGAATACAACCAGGCTATGGACGAGGTGCATGCTTTGCAGGACCTCGTACCTCCGGTATTGGGCATACCTGTAGTCTTGGGCCTTCCAGCAATGGGAGAACCCGAGATGGGAGAAGAGGTGGTAGATCCAGAGCCACCAGCAGAGGTACCGGAGGAGGACGACCCGCAGGAGGTCGAGTTCTACTCCGAGTAGGGGGTTACAGTTGCCAAGTAGGGCAGCTAGGGTGGTGTAACCCAACTTTTGTAATCGGTGACATGTCGTGTAGGAAGTAGCGTATGTATAGGTAGTGACGACATGAGCACGACTTCTCGGAGACCCGGGAATAATGTATCTTGTATAAAGTTTATGCTTTATCAATATATGTGAATGTTGTGCAAATTATTCATGTGTCACTTCAATACCTACTGTTGCTTATGGAATTAAGTAAGACATGTGCTAATCGCTGCTGTTTTGAATTTCAGAATGACGCGTACTCGTGCCAACCCGTATGTTGGGGGTACTAGCCAAGGGGGAGAGACCTCCCAACAGCCTCCCGAGGATTCCTCAGGACAACAGCAGCAACAGCAACAACAAACACCGCCACCGCCACTGCCAACGGTTACATTGGCCGACATCGTCGCGGCAATGGCGGGTTCACATCAGCAGCACACGGAGTTGCTGCAAACTCTCATCGAGAATATGTCTCGCCCAGAGAGACGTCAAGACCGTGAGGAGCGTCAACAGAGCTCCTACTCCGACTTCCTGGCAACTCATCCCCCGGTATTCTCAAGGGCGGATGAACCTCTTGACACGGACAACTGGCTCCGCGCAATAGAGATGAAGTTCGGGCTGCTCCAGATAAGTGAGCAGCACAAGACTCAGTTCGCGGTCCAGCAGCTCCAAGGATCCGCGAGCGCGTGGTGGGCAAACTTTTGTGCTTCACAGCCCACCGACCGAGTTATGACCTGGACGGAGTTCCGGACGGCCTTCAGGGCCTATCACATACCGCCAGGTCTGATGAAGAGGAAGACGCAAGAATTCCTACACCTGCAACAAGGGAGCCGAAACGCGCTGGAATACTTCAGGGCGTTCAACGATCTCGCGCTCTACGCGTCATATCACACAGATACCGACGAGAAGCGGCGGGACCACTTTGACCAGGGGCTTAATCCGCTCCTGAAGGACAAGTTGGTGATGTTCAATCGCGGCAGCCTCAACGACATCATTGATGCTGCGATTGTCCAGGAGGACTCCGGCAAGGAGTTGGCGGCGGCGGAGAGAAAGCGAAGCGCGCCGCAAAGCAGCGGAGAAGGAGGCGGTCCTTCTCAGAAATTTCAGATGGTGAATCGCCCACCATCAGGTCCATGCTGGCAGCCACCCCAGAGGTCGATGCTGTTCTGCAGTCGACCGTACTCTTCACCGGCGTTCAGGCCGGCACTGCCAGTACCACCTCCGCAACAACAACAGCAGCAGCGGGCGATGCCGCGTGCGTATGCACCTCAGCAGCGCATGCCGGGCTTTCGTCCCCCGAGCACCGCACAAGCAGCGGCCACATGTTACAAGTGTGGTCGTCCAGGACACTTCGCAGCAGTTGTCCAGAGAGGCAAGGCGACGGAGTTGCACCACAGTTTCCGGGGAGGAATCAACCCCGGAACCCTACTAATGCGCGGCGGCAACCCTAGGCCCGGTCTCTGTCCACCAGCTTGCCATAGAGGACGTGCCGGAGGGTGAGCCAATCCTTGCGGGTATGTTCCAACTCCACCAGCATCCCGCCACAGTACTATTTGATCCAGGCGCCATGCATAGCTTCATTAGCCAAGCTTTCATTAATAAATATAGCTTGCAAATACTACCCACCGATAGTCCTTATGTGTTCTGTTCACCGGGTGGGAAAATTTCAGCAAGCATGATGGTCCCAAAAGCGCCATTGTGCTTAGACGGTAGAGTTTACCCTACGTCTCTCATAATATTAGAGGGACAAAAGGTCGATGTCATCTTAGGGATGTCGTGGTTAACCCGCCACGGCGCTGTTTTAGACACCGTCCTCCGAGTTGTGCACTTAAATTCAGAAGTGCACGAATCTCATTCTTTATTTCTGGACAGTCCAGAAATAAAACTTCCAAGCATCTATCAGTCGACCATCATCAGATTGGAAGATATTCCAGTGGTCCGAGAGTTCCCTGATGTATTCGTGGACGATTTGCCGGGAATGCCGCCCGATAGAGAGGTGGAGTTCAAGATTGAACTTGCACCGGGAACCATGCCAATATCCCGAAGGCCGTACAAGATGGCGCCCAAGGAATTGGCTGACCTGAAGACTCAGCTCACGGACCTCCTGGAGAAGGGTTTTATTAGGCCGAGCTCCTCGCCATGGGGCTGTTCGGCATTATTTGTAAAGAAGAAGGATGAGACGTTACGGCTTTGCGTGGACTATCGTCCATTAAATGCCGTAACCATCAAGAACAAGTACCTGTTGCCACGGATCGACATGTTGTTTCATCAGTTGGTCGAAGCAAAGATTTTTTCCAAGATGGACTTAAGATCCGGGTACCATCAGATTAAGATAAGGGCGGAGGACATTCTAAAGACAGCTTTCTCGACGAGGTACAGACTTTATGAGTACCTGGTCATGTCCTTCGGCCTCACCAATGCTCCATCTCACTTCATGTACTTTATGAACTCGGTATTCATGCCGGAGCTGGACAAATTCGTCGTGGTCTTCATTGACGACATCCTGGTATATTCCAAGTCGGAGGAAGATCACAATAAGCATTTGCGTATAGTCTTGCAACGGCTGCGGGATCACAAGCTATACGCGAAATTCAGCAAATGCGAGTTCTGGATATCGCAAGTGCCTTTTCTCGGGCATATCATCTCAGCGGAGGGTATCGCTGTAGACCCGAGCAAGATTACTCAAGTGCTGAATTGGAAATCCCCGAGAACTGTTCATGAGGTACGGAGTTTCCTCGGACTCGCGGGATATTATCGGAGGTTCATTCCGAACTTCACAAAGATTGCCAAGCCAATGACGGAGCTGCTGAAGAAGGCTACCAAATATGTATAGAGTCCAGCATGTGAAGCAGCATTCAAGGCTTTAGTCAAGCACCTGACATCAGTACCGGTTTTGGCGCAGCCAGACACAACAAAACCGTTCGATGTGTACTGTGATGCATCCGGCATTGGGCTCGGGTGTGTGCTGATGCAAGACCGATGGGTGGTCGCGTATGGATCACGGCAGCTTAGAAACCATGAGCAGAATTATCCAACCCACAATTTGGAGCTCGCTGCCGTGGGACTTGCACTGAAAATGTGGAGGCACTACCTACTCGGTAACCTCGTACATTTATATACCGACCACAAAAGCCTCAAATACATATTCACTCAGAAGGAGCTGAACACGAGGCAGCGAAGATGGTTGGAACTGATAAAGGATTACGAAATAGAGATCCATTATCATCTGGGCAAGGCAAACATAGTGGCAGATGCGCTGAGCCGCAAGTCACACGTCAACAATCTGACCATCACACCGTTGGAAGAAAGCGAACCACCACTGCATGTGATTCCACATGGAGCTCTCTACAACTTAGCTTTGATCCCAACAATCCGTGAAGAGATAGCGGCAGCTCAGAAACATGACAAGGGCATGTCGCATTTGCGGAGACGTGTAGACAGTGGGGAGTTAAAATGTTTCCGGAAGGACTGAGACGGCGTCCTATGGTTCAAGGACCGGATCGTCGTACCCCGTAACCCGGAGTTACGGAAGAAATTTTTTGATGAGGCTCACTTATCAAAATTTTCTATTCACCCCGGCAGCAACAAGATGTATCAAGAACTCAGAAGCAAGTTTTGGTGGACACGGATGAAGCGGGAGATCGCCATGTATGTGTCCGAGTGTGATACATGCCGAAGGGTGAAGGCGGACCATATGCGGAAACCGGGACTGCTACAACCGCTGGGCGTTCCTGCCTGGAAGTGGGAGGACGTGAGCATGGACTTCATCGTCGGTTTACCCACCACTCTTCAAAAGCATGATTCTGTGTGGGTGATCGTCAACCGGCTCACCAAAGTTGCCCATTTCATCCCGGTCAACACAAACTACAACGCCAAGAAGTACGCTGAACTGTACATCTCACGGATCCTATGCTTGTACGGCGTACCCCGTACCATCATATCGGACCGGGGCACTTTATTTGTGTCCCGTTCTTGGGAGCAGCTACATGCTGCCTTGGGGACGAAGCTGATCCGTAGTTCAGCGTACCACCCGCAGACGGATGGGCAAACCGAGCGGGTGAATCAGATCTTAGAAGACATGCTACGAGTTTGCGCTATCAACCACGGCAAGAATTGGGATGATCACTTGCCGTTAGCCGAGTTCTCGTACAACAATGGGTACCAAGCCATCATTAAGATGGCGCCCTACGAGGTGCTATACGGGCGGAAATGTCACACACCATTGAACTGGTGTGAGTCTGGCGAAAGGGTTACCCTCGGGATTGACCTTGTCAACAACGCGGAAGAAAAGGTTCGACTGATTCAAATGAACCTAAAATCTGCCCAATCCCGGCAGAAACAGTATGTGGACCGGAGAAGACGCCCATTACAATTCGAAGTGGGGGATCACGTATACCTACGTGTGTCTCCAATGAAGGGCGTAAACAGATTTGGGGTGAGAGGACAGTTAGCACCCCGATTCATCGGTCCATTCCAGATTACCGAAAGATGTGGATCAGTGGCATACCGGCTAAAATTACCAGAAGCACTTTCCGGTGTGCACGACGTCTTTCACATTGCCCAGCTGAGGAAGTGTCTCAAGCTATCAACTACCGTTCAGCTGGAAGACATTGAAGAGCTGCAACCGGATCTCACCTATCGGGAGGAACCGGTTCAGATTATTGACGAAAAGGCCCGAACCACACGCAACCGTATGTTGTGATTCTACAAGGTTCTATGGAGTAATCACTCCGTGGATGAAGCGACATGGGAGAGCGAAGAATTTCTTTGCGCTAACTACCCCGACTTTTTCACGTCGCATATCCGGTAATTTTCCACCGTCCTCTCTCTCATTTTTACCTTATAATCTCTGGACGAGATTCTTTTAAGGGGGGAGGAATGTAAGGGCCTTAGTTTTCGACACATATTTGAAGTGTTCATCACCATACACACACACACCTCATTTGAGGAAAGTTGATGAACACAAATGAAGAGCAAGTAACCACCATCAATATGCTCATTAGAGAACAAACTCACATATTGCAAAAGTGGTATTTCCCACATGTGATATAGAGGGGCTGGGCATATGAAAACTCCTACACATTGCTAGGGATGTCCATGCCAAGTTTCACCCAAATTCAAAACCTTTTTGAGGTCACTTTGGGTATAGCTAGAAAGAGGGCAGTTTGAAACCATATTCAAATTCAAACTGTTTTTATCTCATGAATTCAAAAGTGGGAGGCATATTCTTAGTCAGCACATTTTTGTGAGCTCACACACCAATTTTCACTCCATTTGGAGTTGATCTTGACATGAGCTAAGTGGGACAAATTCAAACTTTATTTGAATTCCAAACTGAACTTGTGCTGAAATTCATTCAAACCAAACCCAAATTGAATTCTAATCAATTCAAATGGCTCATGGGTGAATAATTTGAATCACCATGTGTATTTTGGGGCTCACTGTTTACAACAGGGATTAGGAGTAAATTTCAGAGGTTAAAACCCCGGGTGGGACCCACATGTCATAGAGAGAAGAGGGGAGACTTGCACCCAAAGTCACAGTCTCGGTGGGAACTTCCACCGAGCAGCTGCCGACTCAACGCTTGGGAGCAGCTGCGCTCGCCACCGAGAGGAGCAGCGCCACCAGCTGCTTCCCGCGCCCACACACGAGCCCAAGGGCGGTTCCAGGGCCCTCTTAAGGAGTTCCACCGAGGCAGGCACCGATCGTTTCCCCCTCTCCCGTGAACACCGAGCCCCCGACCTGCCGCCCCTCTGCTCGATTGGAGAACCGCGAAAATAGCTCGCCTTCTCCTTCCCCGAGCTGCTAGACGGCAACCTGAGATCACACTCCACCTCCCCAACGCCAAAAACCCCGAGCTCTGACCTCCTTTGCCCGAGAACGATCGCCACAGCGGCGACCCAACCTCAGCCGAAGGTCAGGCGCTCATGGACAGCGTTCCACAGGCGTTTTCACGGTCCAGCAAGAGAGGCAACGGGAGCGCGCGACCACCGTGCTGCTCTCCTCCAAGTTTGGAAGCGAACCATGAAGAATCCACGAAGAATTTCCAGTTTTTGCTCCGGCGACCATAAACCGAGCTTCCGGTATGGATTCTTCAAATTCTCGCTCTATGATCCTTCTTTGGTTATCAAATCTTGCACGTAGACGCTGGACTAGCCGGTGATCAAGTTCCTTTCTGCATCCGTGGTGTGAAACTGTCTAGGAGTGACGAATTCTGAGCTCGATCAAGAGCGGTCATGGCGGGCACGCTCGGTCACATGGTGCCGACCCGCTTGCCGCCATCTTAGAACCCATTTGACACCTTGTCGAGCTTCCTAGAAGTACACTGATGCTGTAGGACCAATTGTTCGAGGTTTTGGCGGGTTAGAACCCACGGTCGACGGCGCCGAACCTCAACCGAGGCCGCGGCACATCGCCGGGCTATTTCCGGTCACCGCCAGCTCGAACTGACCCCACAGACGTGTTCCTCAACGTCGACAACCCCCTGGCGGCGAGTTTCAGACCATGGGATGGCCGGCAGCGGCGAGCCGGTGAGCTCCGGGTCTGCTCCGGCGAGGGGAGGCGGCGCGGGCGCGTCGGGAGAAAGACGAAGCCGGCTGGCCCATGCGTCAGTGGCTCAAAATTTTAAATCGGGATCGGGTGTGGCCGTGATCTTGTGTGCTGGCGCGCAAAGACCCTTTGGGCCGCAGTGTGCGGTCGCCTCCTCGCTTAACACGTGTCCCCGCGGGCCCCGGCAGATTTAAACTTTTCCCCCGATTTTCAGATTTCCTTCAAACTTCAAATCTTCATAACTTTGGCTAGAAAACTCCAAATCGAGTGTACCAAATTTTGTTGGATTCAGCTCTCTGAGTGCTTTCCAGCAAATCAAGTTTCACTTCATGAAAATCCTTATTTCTCCAGAATTAATTCCTCAAATATTAAACTGTTTGGAATTTTAACTGGAGAATCCTTTGGAGGAAAATTATGAAATTTTGCTGGGATGTTCACCAAAATATCCCTGAACTAGCATAAAAATTTCAGATCCATTTGAGCTCATTTGATCCACCTAATGGTGTGATTAGTGAAACTGTTCCAGAGAAAATAGAAAATGTTTAGAAACATTTTCAGAATTTTCTCTGAAATTGTTTAGCTCATATCTTTAGCTAGGAACCTTCAAATTAAGTGATACGAACACCATTAGAACCCTCTGAAAATCTAGTTTTCAGAAAGTCATAGTTTGTTTCATGAAAATCTTTAGAACACCCTAAAAGCCTTCAATTAAGATCAAGTGCATAATTAATTGTGGAGGGCTCAAATGAGCTTTGCTGCAACTAAAACTTGACCAAGTTTCTGTTTAGGTTGTAACCAAGCCACAGTAAAAGTTTCACAGTCATAGAGTCTGTCTAGTGGGACTTATAAGCTTCACAAGTTCAAACTTAATACAAATACATTTAAATTGATAAATGTACTTCTTCTATCATGTAGTCGCTAAGGTCGAGGAGGAACCCGAAGTCCTAGACTTCGTTACTCCGGAGGAGCAGCTAGCCTATGACCAAGAGCAGCAAGGCAAGCTCTGGTTTGCATTAACCTTTTTACAAATTTTTATTGTTTTGAGCACCTCTTTTGAATACTATTATTCTTTGCATTAGAGTCTTGTTTGGAAACCCAAATGCATAGCCAAGAAAACCATGGGTTGGGTTTAGGATTGCAAACCCCGCTAGCTACTGCAATGCTAAGATGGTGTAGGATTCGGTACAAGTTGAGTAGTTGGAACTACTCGCGAGCATAGGCTAGAGGCACTCGACTCGGGTAGAGTTAGAACATGATACACATGGCAAGAAAGATGAGACCGAGCGGAGAGTAAGGGCAGCAGGACTTTGGTGCCTGTGTGCTGTAGCTCTGCTTGTGTCGATTGAGGACCGAGCCGTGTGCGGGCCTGTTGAACAAGCTAGAACAGTACCGAAGACCTACTGGCTATATGGGAACCGGGAAACTGATGTAACTCGGGTAGCTGGGTGTTGACGCATAGCTGGTCGTTCAGAGGGTAGGTTGAGAGCTCGAGGTGTAAATCGTCTGGCGGCACTGAGATGCGCGTGCAGAGACCTCTTGCTCGGGACGATTGGACCGGTTCAACATTTGGCTAACGGGTGAAAGGTAGTTGCGTACGGCGTCCGTGATGGTTGATGTAGGCAACATCGAGTACGGGCGTACGTGACGGGTTGTTCGGGTAACCCTGCAGGTGTAAATCGATTATAATCACCGTCCCTCGCGGTCAGTGAGTACCACTTGTTCACTGTACCGTGACGTAGAAAGGACAGGCTAGTTACATGTTAAAATGTTGCTGATTGAAAGATGGACTCTGATTGCTAATGATTTGCTGTAGTTTAGAGCTAACTAAAGTTCTTTTCAACTTTGGGCAAAGTACATGAGAGAAATGCGTTTCTTGTTTGATTGCGGCTCTCTCATGTGCCTTAGCGTAAGGTTCTCCACCACCTGCTGCTAAAACTTGAAAATAAGGTTCTACTAATTAGGTGAGTCCTTGCAAATGATTTTTACCTCATGTAAACCATTATCCCTCATGTAGAAGTTCCATGTTTAGGTGAGACGGGTCAGACTTGCTGAGCCTTCGTGCTCACTGCTTGTGTTTGAAGCTTTTGCAGGGTTCTATGAGGAAGGGACTCCCGAGGAGGAGACGGAACCCCAGGAGGGGAACCCCGTCGAGTGGGAGTCATGCATGCCGCAGAGTTAGTGTGCGTGTGTGCTAGCAAGGACACGTTCAAGGGCTGAACGTGAACTTGATGCGTAGTCTGCGCCCGTGAGTGTAGAATGGACCTATTTTGATGTAAACATGTTCATAAACCTCTTTATGTAATATAAACTTTGCTTCCTCTTTGTACCTTTGATGTGTGTTATCCAGTGCTGTGCAACGCAGCACCCCTCAGCGTGATCCTGGCTTGACAAGACCGTGGGGTCGTGTCATGTTTCATCCCTTAACCATTCGAAAAATGCAGTAGAGTTGAAACTGTCCAGAAAACAGGGCAGAGCAAACAATCTCTGTAAACTCTCTGTAAATTGAGCATAACTTCCTGCATAAAAATCCAAAAATAGAAAGTGAGGTAGTTCTGGAAAGCTTATGAGATGGGTTACGACTTTGTAACAGAAAGTTTTGTCAGATGGGGATTAGAATTAACTGCAATTCTTGGATCAAATCAGTACCTAAAGCAGGGAGGTGCTGTCCAAATTTCTCCAGAAATTCTGTTAACTTTGACATCTCATAACTTTTGAACCAGGATAGATGTTAGGCCAAGCAAATACTTTCTGGAAAGATATTGAAGTTAGCTTTAACTTTGATGTTGAAATCCAGAATTGGTTTTGCCTTTAACATGGCCTAAATCAGGTTGATATGGGAACTGATCAGGGCTGTCATGTTGAACAGCAGATCAGCAGTCAAATTTGTTTAAAATTTGAACTATGTTTCCAAGTTTTATGGGTTCAATGACATGTCTTATGTTATAACTCAATGGTTTACTGTTAAATAAATATTTTACATTTCTCAAATATATTTTTACAGATGACAACAGATAAACAGTTGGAGAACGGGTGGGTGGTGTCCCACTGTTCTCACCACAGCGGCTATCCGGAGGCATTGAGGCAGATGCTTCAATATTTCGGATACAACCAGATGCCGCAGTACTTCACCAAGGAATAAGGAGAAGAGGGGAACAAGACGTGGACAATCCATGTCGAAGACCCTGCAGGACCTACGCCACCCGGTTGGGTGCCGTTCACCGTTACGGTGAGAGGTAGACAACCAGAAGGGATGTGTCAAGTGGCAGCCCGTGACACCATGTGACATTTCTGCCAACTACATGTGCATGCTATGGAGGGAACTCCATACGCGCTCATTCCGGTGGAGGGACGGGCTCATCATGTGTGGGAAGAGAGGTACCTGGAGGCAACGGACCCGAGTTGCCCAAGGTACAGCCCCGCGGAGGCACATCTCAGCCTCCAGATGAAGGCGGGAAACGCCGTGATGGACAGCCAAGCTGTTCATACGGAGCATCTCGCCGCAAGGCAAAGGAGAGCACAAGCCGTGGAGACCATTTCGAGAGTGCCCACAGCGCACTCCGCAATGTGCTCCTTCCGACGATCAAGCGACTGAATGAACAACATAATCAGTTGCATCGTCTGAACAAGGCGAAGAGGAAAAGCCGTGTCAACATCGCGGCGTTGCAAGAGCTGGTACAAACTTTAACCCAGCAGAATGAGGACCTTGCTCAATAGCGGGACGACGCTATTGAGGAAGGGCAAGGCTAGGAAGAGGACTATAACCAGGCCATGGACGAGGTGCATGCATTGCAGGACCTCGTACCTCCGGTATTGGGCATACCGGTGGTCTTGGGCCTTCCAGCAATGGGAGAACCCGAGATGGGAGAAGAGGTGGTAGATCCAGAGCCACGAGCAGGGGTCCGGAGGAGGATGACCCGCAGGAGGTCGAGTTCTACTCCGAGTAGGGGGTTACAGTTGCCAAGTAGGGCAGCAAGAGTAGTGTAACCCAACTTTTGTAATCGGTAACATGTCGTGTAGGCAGTAGAGTATGTATAGGTAGTGACGACATGAGCACGACTTCTTGGAGACCCGAGAATAATGTATCTTGTATAAAGTTTATGCTTTATCAATATATGTGAATGTTGTGCAAATTATTCATGTGTCACTTCAATACCTACTGTTGCATATGGAATTTTAAGTAAAACATGTGCTAATCGCTGCTGTTTTGAATTTCAGTATGACGCGTACTCGTGCCAACCCGGACGTTGGGGGTACTAGCCAAGAGGGAGAGACCTCCCAACAGCCTTCCAAGGACTCCTCGGGACAGCAGCAGCAACAGAAACAGCAAACACCGCCACCGCCACTGCCAACGGTTACATTGACCGACATTGTCGCGGCAATGGCGGGTTCTCATCAGCAGCACACGGAGTTGCTGCAGACTCTCATCGCTAATACGTCTCACCCAGAGAGACGTCAAGACTGTGAGGAGCGTCAACAGAGCTCCTACTCCGACTTCCTAGCAACTCATCCCCCGGTATTCTCAAGGGCGGATGAACCTCTTGACGCGGACAACTGGCTCCGCGCAATAGAGATGAAGTTCGGGTTGCTCCAGATAAGTGAGAAGCGCAAGACTCAGTTCGCGGTCCAGCAGCTCCAAGGATCCGCGAGCGCGTGGTGGGCGAACTTCTGTGCTTCACAGCCCACCGATCGAGTTATGACCTGGACGGAGTTTCGGACGGCGTTCAGGGCCTATCACATACCGCCAGGTTTGATGAAGAGGAAGACACAGGAATTCTTACACCTGCAGCAAGGGAGCCGAAACGCGCTGAAATACTCCAGGGCATTCAACGATCTCACGCTCTACGCGTCGTATCACGCAGATACCGACGAGAAGCGGCGGGACCACTTTTACCAGGGGCTTAACCCGCTCCTGAAGGACAAATTGGCGATGTTCAATCGCGGCAGCCTCAACGACATCATTGATGCTGCCATTGTTCAGGAGGACTTCGGCAAGGAGTTGGCGGTGGCGGAGAGAAAGCGAAGTGTGCCGCAAAGCAGCGGAGAAGGAGGCGGTCCTTCTCAGAAATTTCAGATGGTGAATCGCCCACCATCAGGTCCACGCTGGCAGCCACCCCAGAGGTCGATGCCTTTCCGCAGTCGGCCGTACTCTTCGTCGGCATTCAGGCCGGCACTGCCAGCACCACCTCCGCAACAACAACAGCAGCAGCGGACGATGCCGCGTACGTATGCACCTCAGCAACGCATGCCGGGCTTTTGTCCCCCGAGCACCGCACAAGCAGTGGCCACATGTTACAAGTGTGGTCGTCCGGGACACTTCGCCAGCAGTTGTCCAGAGAGGCAAGGCGGCGGAGTTGCACCACCGTTTCCAGGGAGGAATCAACCCTGGAACCCTACTAATGCGCGGCGGGCAAACCCTAGGCCCGGCATCGTCCACCAACTTACCATAGAGGACGTGCCGGAGGGTGAGCCAATCCTTGCGGGTATGTTCCAACTCCACCAGCATCCCACCATAGTATTGTTTGATTCAGGCGCCACGCATAATTTTATTAGCCAAGCTTTCATTGCTAAACAAAGATTGCAAATACTATCCACCGATAGTCCATATTTAATTTGTTCACCGGGTGGGAGGATTTCAGCAAGCGTAATGGTTTCCAAAGCACCATTGTGCTTAGCGGGTAGAGTCTACCCTACGTCTCTCATAATCTTAGAGGGACAAAAGGTCGATGTCATCCTAGGGATGTCGTGGTTAACCCGCCACAGCGCTGTTTTAGACACCGTCCTTGGACTCGTGCACTTAAACTTAGAAGTACACGGGTCTCACTCCTTATTTCTGGACAGTCCAGAAATGAAACTTCCAAGTGTTTATCAAGCCACAACCATCAGATTGGAAGATGTTCCAGTGGTCCGAGAGTTCCCTGACGTATTCCCAGACGATTTGCCGGGGATGCCGCCCGATAGAGAGGTGGAGTTCAAGATTGAACTTGCGCCGGGAACCATGCCAATATCCCGAAGGCCGTACAAGATGGCGCCCAAGGAATTGGCTGAATTGAAGACCCAGCTAACGGACCTGCTGGAAAAGGGTTTTATTAGGCCGAGCTCCTCGCCATGGGGCTGTTCGGCGTTATTTGTAAAGAAGAAGGATGAGACGTTGCGGCTTTGCGTGGACTATCGTCCATTAAATGCCGTAACCATCAAGAACAAGTACCCGTTGCCACAGATCGACATGTTGTTTGATCAGTTGGTCGAAGCAAAGATCTTTTCCAAGATGGACTTAAGATCCGGGTACCATCAGATTAAGATACGGGCTGAGGACATTCCGAAGACGGCTTTCTCGACGAGGTACGTACTTTATGAGTACCTGGTCATGTCCTTCGGCCTCACCAAAGCTCCAGCTCACTTCATGTATTTGATGAACTCGGTATTCATGCCGGAGCTGGAAAAGTTTGTCGTGGTCTTCATCGACGACATTTTGATATATTCCAAGTCGGAGGAAGATCACAAGAAGCATCTGCGTATAGTCTTGCAACGGCTGCGGGATCACAAGCTATACGCAAAATTCAGCAAATGCGAATTTTGGATATCGCAAGTGCCTTTTCTCGGGCATATCATCTCAGCGGAGGGTATCGCTGTAGACCCGAGCAAGATCACTCAAGTGCTGAATTGGAAATCCCCGAGAACTGTTCACGAGGTACGGAGTTTCCTCGGACTCGCGGGATATTATCGGAGGTTCATTCCGAACTTCTCGAAGATTGCCAAGCCTATGACAGAGCTGCTGAAGAAGGCTACCAAATATGTTTGGAGTCCAGTGTGTGAAGCAGCATTCAAGGCTTTAGTCAAGCACCTAACATCAGCACCGGTTTTGGCGCAGCCAGACACAACAAAACCGTTCGATGTGTACTGCGATGCATCCGGCATTGGGCTCAGATGTGTGCTGATGCAAGAC
Source organism: Neostapfia colusana (assembly GCA_030760725.1). Lineage (NCBI taxonomy): Eukaryota > Viridiplantae > Streptophyta > Magnoliopsida > Poales > Poaceae > Neostapfia > Neostapfia colusana. The sequence continues at coordinate 26,972,638 of JASWHV010000005.1, read as the reverse complement.
CGAGGGTGGTCGTGTATGGATCACGGCAGCTTAGAAACCATGAGCAGAATTATCCAACTCACGATTTGGAGCTCGCTGCCGTGGTACTTGCACTGAAGATGTGGAGGCACTACCTACTCGGTAACCTCGTACATCTATATACCGACCACAAAAGCCTCAAGTACATATTCACTCAGAAAGAGCTGAACATGAGGCAGCGAAGATGGTTAGAATTGATAAAGGATTACGAAATAGAGATCCATTATCATCCGGGCAAGGCAAACGTAGTGGCAGATGCGCTGAGCCACAAGTCACACGTCAACAATCTGACCATCACACCGTTGGAAGAGAGCGAACCACCACTGCATGTGATTCCACATGGAGCTCTCTACAACCTAGTGTTGATCCCCACCATCCGTGAAGAAATAGCGGCAGCTCAGAAACATGACAAGGGTATGTCGCATTTGCGGAGACGTGTAGACAGTGGGAAGTTGAAATGTTTCCGGAAGGACGCAGACGGCGTCCTATGGTTCAAGGACCGGATCGTCGTACCCCGTAACCTGGAGCTACGTAGGAAAATTTTAGATGAGGCTCACTTATCAAAATTTTCTATTCACCCCGGCAGCAATAAGATGTATCAAGAACTCAGAAGCAAGTTCTGGTGGACACGGATGAAGCGGGAAATCGCAAAGTACATGTCCGAGTGTGATACATGTCGAAGGGTGAAGGAAGACCATATGCGGATACCGGGACTGCTACAACCACTGGGCATTCCTGCCTGGAAGTGGGAGGATGTGAGCATGGACTTCATCGTCAGTTTACCCACCACCTTTCAAAAACATGATTCCGTGTGGGTGATCATCGACCGGCTCACCAAGGTTGCCCATTTCATCCTGGTCAACACCAACTACAACGCCAAGAAGTATGCTGAACTGTACATCTCACGGATCCTATGCTTGTACGGCGTACCCCGTACCATCATATCGGATCGGGGCACTTTATTTGTGTCCCATTTTTGGGAGCAGCTGCATGCTGCCTTGGGGATGAAGCTGATCCGTAGTTCAGCATACCACCCGCAGACGGATGGACAAACCGAGCGGGTAAATCAGATCTTAGAAGACATGCTACGAGCTTGCGCTATCAACCACGGCAAGAATTGGGACGATCACTTGCCGCCAGCATCTAGATGGCACCTTACGAGGCGCTATACGGAAGAAAATGCCGCACACCATTGAACTGGTGTGAGTCTGGCGAAAGTGTTACCTTTGGGATTGACCTTGTCAACAACGCGGAAGAGAAGGTTCGACTGATTCAAGCGAACCTAAAAGCCGCCCAATCCCGTCAGAAACAGTATGCGGACCGGAGAAGACGCCCATTACAATTCGAAGTGGGGGATCACGTATACCTACGTGTGTCTCCAATGAAGGGCGTAAACAGATTCAGGGTGAGAGGAAAGTTAGCACTCCGATTCATCGGTCCATTCCAGATTACCGAAAGATGTGGATCAGTAGCATACCGGCTGAAATTACCAGAAGCACTTTCCGGTGTGCACGACGTCTTTCACATTTCCCAGCTGAGGAAGTGTCTCAAGCTATCTACTACCGTTCAGCTGGAGGACATTGAACAACTGCAACCGGATCTCACCTATCGGGAGGAACCGGTTCAGATTATTGACGAAAAGGCCCGAACCACACGCAACCGTACGTTGTGGTTCTACAAGATTCTATGGAGTAATCACTCCATGGACGAAGCGACATGGGAGAGCGAAGGATTTCTTCGCGCTAACTACCCCGACTTTTTCACATCGCATATCCGGTAATTTTCCACCGACCTCTCTCGCATTTTCACCTTATAATATCGGGACGAGATTCTTTTAAGGGGGGAGGAATGTAAGGGCCTCAGTTTTTGACACATGCTTGAAGTTTCATCACCACACACACACCTCATTTGAAGCATGTTGATAAACACATTTGAAGAGCAAGTAACCACCATCAACATGCTCATTAGGGAACAAACTCACATATTGCAAAAGTGGTGTTTCCCACATGTGATATAGAGGGGCTGGGCATATGAAAACTCCTACACATAGCTAAGGATGTCCATGCCAAGTTTCCCCCAAATTCAAAACCTTTTCGAGGTCATTTTGGGTATAGCTAGAAAGAGGGCAGTTTGAAACCATATTCAAATTCAAACTGTTTTTATCCAATGAATTCAAAAGTGGGAGGCATATTATTATTCAGCACATTTTTGTGAGCTCACACACCAATTTTCACTCTATTTGGAGTTGATCTTGACATGAGCTAAGTGGGGCAAATTCAAACTTTATTTGAATTTCAAACTGAACATGTGCTGAAATTCATTCAAACCAAACCCAATTTGAATCCTAATCAATTCAAATGGCTCATGGATGAATAATTTGAATCACCATGGGTATTTTGGGGCTCACTGTTTGCAACAGTAAATTGGAGTTAATTTCAGAGGTTAAAATTGGAAGTGGGACCCACATGTCAGCCACTAATCCAAATCAAACTGACTGAAAACCCAGCTCGGGTTCTTGCGCCGGACTGAGCAGCCGCCACGGCAAGGAATCGATCTGGACACCACCTGCTTGCCGCCCCGACTTGCTTAACCGCCTCGCAGCCCCCTTATCTACGCCGTCGCCCTGATCGTAGTGAGCACCGCACGCTCTGCTGCTTCCTCGCACCAGAAACGCGCCATCGCTGCCGATCACTCGGAGCTGATCAAGGAAGCGTGATCACAGCCTCCCCGTCCCCTCCAGAGCTACGGCAAGGTACTAGGAACCTTCCTCCGTCTTCCCCGTTGCTAGAATTCAGCTGAAACCGGTCGATCTCGACTATACCGAGAGTTCAATCCGGTGACCTAACGCCGCCGCACTTCGGGCTCCCGTGGACAGCCCAACCGGGGAGTTGTCACGCCTGAGCCAAGGCACCCTTGAACGCGCTGGTGACCGGTGCTGCTCACTCCCGAGCCACAGCCCGAGTGCTTGCTCACCGGCGGCGAATTTCCAGTTTTCCCCTTTCTGGGTGCAGAACGACCTTCGGGTGCGGTTCTGTAAAATTCTTACTCTAGGAAGGATTAGAGGGCCTCAATCCGCTCTCACATACACTAGACACGGTAACGCACAAGTTGCATTCACAACCTTTGGCCGGAGAACCTCTGTACCCAGCGTATTTCGAAGTTTACCGACGGCGGAGCAAGCGGGAGTCATCGGGCGCACGGTGAGGACCTACTTTGGGTTTCCCCCGAGCTGCTTCAAGCTCATGTCGACCTCCCCTGAGGTCCACTGATGCTCCCAGACCGGTTGCTCGAGTAGTTGAGGTACTAGGGAAGTCGGCCGACACGGCCGAAGTCTTTCCGAAGCCGCCACTCATCGCCGACCATGTGCCGGCCGTTATCATGACGAGCTGAGCCCAGAATCCCGTTCCCTGAGTGAAAATAGGCAGAGGCGGCCAAAAGCGTGAAGTTTGTAGCTTTACAGAAGCTGCCGGCGAGCTCTCCGGCGAGATAGCCCGGCGGCAGAGCGCGGGCGTCGGGAGGAAGACGAAGCCGGCTGGCCCACGCGTCAGCGGCTTAAAAATTTAAACCGGGATCGGGTGTGGCCTGGATCTGGTGTGCTGGCGCGCAAAGACCCTGTGGGCCGTAGTGTGCTGTCGCCTCCGCGCCTAACACGTGCCCCCGCGGGCCCCAGCAGATTTAAACTTTTCCCCCAATTTTCAGATTTCCTTCAAACTTCAAATCCTCATAACTTTGGCTAGAAAGCTCCAAATCGAGTGAACCAAATTTTGTTGGATTCAGATCTCTGAGTGCTTTCCAGCAAATCAAGTTTCACTTCATGAAAATCCTTATGTCTCCAGAATTAATTCCTCAAAATTTAAACTGTTTGGAATTTTAACTGGAGAATCCTTTGGGGGAAAATTCTGAAATTTTGCTGGGATGTTCACCAAAATATCTCTGAACTACCATAAAAATTTCAGATCCATTTGAGCTCATTTGTTCCACCTAATGGTGTGATTAGTGAAACTGTTCCAGAGAAAATAGAAAATGTTCAGAAACATTTTCAGAATTTCCCCTGGAATTGTTTAGCTCATATCTTTAGTTAGGAACCTTCAAATTAAGTGAGACCAATTTCATTAGAACCCTCTGAAAATCTAGTTTTCATAAAGTCATAGTTTGTTTCATGAAAATCCTTAGAACACCCTAAAAGCTTTCAATTAAGGTCAAGTACATAATTAATTGTGGAGGGCTCAAATGAGCTTTGCTGCAGCTAAAACTTGACCATGTCTGTGTTTAGGTTGTAACCAAGCCACAATAAAAGTTTCACAGTCATTGGGTCTGTCTAGTAAGAGTTATAGATTTCACAAGTTTAAAAGTCAGTTCAAATGCATTTAAATTAATACATGTACTTCTTATATCATGTAGTCGCTAAGGTCGAGGAGGAACCCGAAGTCCTAGACTTCGTTACTCCGGAGGAGCAGCTAGCCTACGACCAAGAGCAGCAAGGCAAGCTCCGTTTATCATTAACCTTTTTACAAAGTTTTATTGTTTTGAGGACTTACTTGAGTATAATTATCTTGCATTGGAATCTTGTTTGGAAACCAAATTGCATAGCCAAGAAAACCATGGGTTGGGCTTAGGATTGCTAACCCCGTTAGCTACTGCAAAGCTAAGTTAGGGTAGGATTCGGTACAAGTCGAGTAGTTGGAACTACTCGCGAGCATAGGCTAGAGGCACTCGACTCTGGTAGAAATAGCACATGATACACATGGCAAGAAAAATGAGACCGAGCGGAGAGTAAGGGCAGCAGGACTTTGGGGCCGGTGTGCTATAGCTCCGCTTGTGTCGATTGAGGAACGAGCCATGTGCGGGCCTGTTGAACAAGCTAGAACAGTATCGAAGACCTACCGGATATATGGGAACCGGGAAACCGATGTAACTCGGGTAGCTGGGTATTGAGGCATTGCCCGTCGTTCATAGGGTAGGTTGAGAGCTTGAGGTGTAAATCGGCTTGCGGCACTGAGATGCGCGTGCAGAGACCTCTTGCTCGGGACGATGGGACCGGTTCAATATTTGGCTGACGGGTGAAAGGTGGTTGCGTATGGCGTCAGTGATGGTTGGTGTAGGCAACATCGAGTACGGGCGTACGTGATGGGTTGTTCGGGTAATCCTGCAGGTGTAAATCGATTATAATCGTCGTCCCTCGCGGTCAGTGAGTACCACTTGTTCACTGTACCATGACGTAGAAAGAACAGGCTAGTTACATGTCAAAATGTTGCTGATTGAAAGATGGACTTGATTGTTAATGTTTTGCCATAGTTTAGAGCTAATTAAAGTTCCTTTCAACTTTGGGCCATGTACATGAGAGAAATGCGTTTCTTGTTTGATTGCGGCTCTCTCAAGTGCCTTAGCGTAAGGTTCTCCACAACCGACTTCTAAAACTTGAAAGTAAGGTTCCACTAATTAGGCGAGTCCTTGCAACTGCTTTTCATCTCCTGTACCTATCACCCTCATGTAGAAGTTCCATGATTAGGAGAGACAGGTCAGTCTTGCTGAGCCTTCGTGCTCACTGTTTGTGTTTGAAGCTTTTGCAGGGTTCTTTGAGGAAGGGACTCCCGAAGAGGAGACGGAACCCCAGGAGGGGAACCCCGTCGAGTGGGAGTCGTGCATGCCGCAGAGTTAGTGTGCGTGTGTGCTAGCAAGGACACGTTCAAAGGCTAAATGTGAACTTGATGCGTAGTCTACGCCCGTTAGTGTAGACTGAACTTATTTTGATGTACAAATGTTCATAAACCAGTTTATGTAATAAAATTTTTGCTTCCGCTTTGTACGTTTGATGTGTGTTATCTGGTGCTGTGCAACGCAGCACCCCTCAGCGTGATCCTGGCTCGACAAGACCGTGGGGTCGTGTCACGAGCCTTGGACTATAAAAGGCTCGGGTAGGCAACGTTGCAAGGGGTTTGGCTTTTTGCACACTCTCAAGCTAGGTTCGCACTCGAGGGGTTTGACATTTTGGCTCAACACCCTGATTCAGCATTCTAGCACTCAGCTCATCCTCAAGCTCAGAACTCCGGTTCTGAGCACCAAGCAATACAACGAGCACCTCTGCTCATCATGGACGTAGGGTTTTACGCTCCAGTGGCCTGAACCACGTAAAAAACCCCTGTGTCCATCTGTTTCCTTCGTCCCACTACGCTTAAGCTCTCCGTGGGAGACTAGCCCCTCCGAAAAAGAACTTCTGCGGGCTGCCCTGTGCAGGCCCGGGGGAAGTGTCGACAGCTACACTTCGACATTTGGCGTGCCAGGTAGGGGGATTTTTCCCTTGCGCGACGAGCTTACGCCGATGAAGATGACGAAGCTTCCTTCAGCAGCAAGCTCTCCTCGCCCACGTTCCCGACGAACGGTGACCAGCGGGGACTACGTCTCGACACACTCGGGACGGAGTGTGTCAGGGCAAGCTGGAAGCCAGCAGCCGACTCCGGCAGCGCAGACTCCAGCAAGCCCAAGATCTGCTGCATCGCTGAGTGTCTCCCATGGGAGTGCACTAGCTGCAGCACGAGCGCTTCTACGCAATCCACCTGCTGGGGACGCGCCTCAGGCAGCGACCCAGAAGTGGATTCGCGACGTAGACCGACTTATCGTCGCCGCTGCCAACCCTCAGCTTCGGCGGGGATGATGCCCCAGTCAACCAACTGTGTCGCTGTCGCGCACACCAGCGGTTGACGGGCAGACGGCAGACTCCCGCTCCACCAGGCTCCCATCGGCGGACCTGAGGTCAGAGCTGGAACGACGTCACATGGGCGAAGATGCCCGTGTGGCCATCGAGCGACGGCGAGAAAGGCGTCGCAACCAAGAGGCTGGCAACAGCATGTCGACCGCCTCGACCCATCCTGGGCCGCAGACATTCGCTACGCGATCTCTGCCCCAGGCATATGCCACGCAGCATATGCCTCAGCCATATGCCTTGCAAATGGCACCCCCGGTTTATGGCGCACCTTTGCCCGTGCCGGGGTACACAGTACCAACAGCGGACCAAATGCTCGTGGCACCGACACCTGCAGCAACAGGAGCAGGATGTGCAGCTTTGGCACCACACCTTCACTTCGGGAAGTGGCCCCGCAAGTTCCAGCCACACCTGCCAGAGTACGACGGCAGCGTCAACCCGGCGGAGTTCCTCCAGATGTACTCCACCGCAATCCTTGCTGCAGGAGGGGATAAGGCCGTCATGGCCAACTACTTCCCCGTCGCCTTGACCGGCCCAGCACGGTCTTGGCTCATGAATCTCCCCCAGGGTTCCATAACCTCCTGGGGAGAGCTCTGCTGGCAGTTTACTGCAAACTTCGGCAGCTCCTACACCCGGCCTGGCACGGAGCTCGACCTCCAGGCCATCCAACAACAACCTGGAGAGTCGCTGCACTCCTTCATCCAGCGGTTCTCCCAGGTGCGGAACACCATCCCCCACATCCAAAATGCTTCTGTAGTGGTGGCATTCCGGCAGGGTGTAAGGGACATGAAGATGCTCAAGAAGCTCGCGACCAGAGAAGTGCGTGACGTCTAGGAGCTCTTCATCCTGGCGGACAAATGCGCCAGGGCAGCAGAAGGGCGCAACTGGCACTCACAGCCAGCCTCTGAAACCGGAGGACAGCCCAGACAAAGCGCTGCTCCCCATGGGAGCGGCAAGAAGGTCAAGAAGGCCGGTGGAAAGATCATGCTGCCGACCGAAGCTCCCGTTGCTGCAGCTGCAGCACCCACCGGAGCTCGGGGGCCACGCCCCGACAAGAGGCCGCGACAGTCACCAGCCCCTAGCGGTGACCACAGCGAGCCGTGCCCCGTGCACAACACCAGCAGCCACACTGCTGCTGAGTGCCGGGAAATCCAGAAGCTCGCGGAACGCTTCTGTAATAGGAAGCAACCGCATGCGGACGCCCCTCCCTTTCGTCAGAGGGAGGGCAAGCAGAAGGTCAATGCCCGCGACAACGTCGACCAGCAGATGGAGTTCCAGGAGCCCCAGCGCGCCGTAAAGGTGGTGCACGACCACGAGGGCTCCAGCTCCAGCGACGACGAGCGCCGGAAGGCGCTCTACGTCATCTACGGTGGGTTCTCTGACCCCTCGTCTCGGAATGCAGTCAAGACTCTGCGCCGAGCAGTGGTGTCGGTGGCTCCTGTCCCAAGTGCAGCACCGCACCTCAAGTGGATGGGGACCCCCATCAGCTTCGATGCCACCGACTGCCCCAAGAACATGGCTGGGGCCAGGCAGCTACCGCTCTTGGTTGCTCCCACCATCGCCAACGTGAAGATGTACCACGTTCTGGTAGATGGCGGAGCCGGCCTGAACCTCATCAGCCTCGCAGCTCTCCAGAAGCTGCAAATCCCAATGGCCAAACTCACCCCCTCGAGCCTGTTCTCAGGGGTGGGGCCGGGACAAGTCGTCCCCTACAGCAACATCAGCCTTCCGGTCACCTTCGGGGCACCGGATAGCTACCGGACAGAATACATTCTGTTCGATGTGGCGGAGATCGACCTCCCCTTCAACGCCATCATCGGCAGGCCAGCCCTGTACCGGTTCATGGCGGTGGCCCACTACGGCTACCTCGTCTTGAATATGCCTACACTAACAGGCATCCTCAAGATCTGTGGAGACCGCACTGCTGCAGTGTCAGCCTTGGAGAAGCTCCAAGCACTTGCAGCAGCCCGAGCGCCAGCCCCTGGCGGTACAGAACCGGGCCAGCTCCACCCGAGTGCACGCCACCGTGCCACGACCTCAGCACCCCGCGTGCAACCCCTCGACGAGGGCGACGTACCCCTGAAGGTCGTCCAAGTTGGCGCCGATGCTGCCCAGACCACCCGGGTAGCCGGGGGCCTGGACAGCAAATAGAAAGGTGCGCTCATCACCTTCCTCCGGCACAATGTCGATGTGTTTGCATGGCAACCGTTGCAGATGCCGGGGATCCCTAGGGAGGTGATCGAGCACCATCTGAAGATCTTCCCCGATGCCCGGCCAATCCAACAGAAGCCCCGCAAGCAGTCCATCGAGCGGCAGAACTTCATTCGTGAAGAAATCAAGAAGCTGCTGGATGCTGGCTTCATACGGGAAGTCCACCACCCCCGGTGGTTGGCGAACCCCGTCGTCGTCCCCAAGGCTGGCGGGAAGCACCGGATGTGCATCGACTACACCAGTCTCAATAAGGCATGTCCCAAAGATCCATTCCCTCGCCCTAGATTAGATCAAATAGTAGACTCTACATCAGGCTGTGATATGCTATGCTTCCTAGATGCCTACTCGGGTTTTCACCAAATCCCTATGTCTAGAGAAGATGAAAAGCATACTGCTTTTATCACAGTAGACGGCCTGTATTGTTATGTCTCTATGCCTTATGGCCTAAGAATGCTCTCCCCACCTTTGTTCGTGCTATGCACAAAACCTTTGAGAGATAATAAGAGACTTAATTGAGGTGTATTGTAAGGGCCTAAGTTTTTGACACATGTTTGAAGTGTTCATCACCACACACACACCTCATTTGAAGCAAGTTGATAAACACATTTGAAGAGCAAGTAACCACCATCAACATGCTCATTAGAGAACAAACTCACATATTGCAAAAGTGGTATTTCCCACATGTGATATACAGGGGCTGGGCATATGAAAACTCCTACACAGTGCTAGGAATGTCCATGCCAAGTTTCACCAAAATTCAAAATCTTTTTGAGGTCATTTTGGGTATAGCTAGAAACAGGGTAGTTTGAACTCAAATTCAAACTGATTTTATCCCATGAATTCAAAAGTGGGAGGAATATTCTTGCTCAGCACATTTTTGTGAGCTCACATACCAATTTTCACTCCATTTGGAGTTGAGCTTGACATGAGTTAAATGTAGCAAATTCAAACCTTATTTGAATTTCAAACTACATGTATGCTGAGATTTAGTCAAACCCAAACCAATTTTAATTCTACCCCATTCAAATGGCTCATGGGCAGATAATTCAAATACTTGAGGTTAGTTTTGTCTCTACTGTTTAGAGCAGTAGAGCAAAGTTAATTTCAGAGGTTAAAACCCTGGGTGGGACCCACATGTCAGCCACTGAGGCAAAAGAAACCGACTGAGAGCTCAGCACGGGTACTCGCGCGCGCTGCAGCGACCGCCACGGCAAAGAAACGGCGAGGACAGCAGCTGCTTGCCGCCCTCGGCCGGTGAACCGCCTCGCAGGGTCCTTATCTACGCGCCGAGCGATCGCAGGGGGTCTTCACCACTGCCTTGACGCGTTCCCACCCAGAAAGCCGAAGCTCATCGCCGCTCGGTTGAATTTTCGGTTCCTCATCGCCCGGTCGATCCAGTGATCCTCCCGGCGATCGGAGACCAGCACCAGGTGCGCCAAGCCATCTTCGACACCCTCGCGTCGGTTCCAGGCTCGGAGCAGTCCTCTCCGAGCTCCACCACGGCGATCCATCCTCTGCCGGTTCAACTCGGGCCACCGCTGCAGGAACCATCCTTCCGGCCACCACAGCCCACCGATCACCGAGCTGTGAACAGCAAAGAGGTTCGCCTTCAGTCCCTCTTTCATTCCCGCAAGCTCCGGCGGCGTGACAAACACTGCTCAGGCCGGAATTTCGTGTTTTCGCGACGGTGTGCAAAAGTGGTGTCGGCACCGATCAGAGAAATTCGTAAGCCACACTGCATCACTCATCCTCTCATGGAGAGGATCACTTCTAGTCGCCCATACGAGTCCATAGGACCAGGAACCACGAAGAACCATGGAGGGAAACCGCTGTTCTTCGAGTTTTAGTAGAAATCCCGATTTCCGGCCTAGGTCGCACGGTGACAGCCCAACACAGCCATTCCCAAGCTCCGTGGAGCTCATGTCGATCTTTCCTATGGTCCACTGATGCTCGACGACCCGTAGCTCGATCGGGTTATGTGCTAGGGAGGACGGGCAACACGGCCGAAGTTCTCCCGAGGCTGCAGCTCGTCGCCGACCATGTACCGGCCATTTTCATGATGAGCTGAGCCCGGAATCATGTTCCCCGAGTGAAAATAGGCAAGGGCGGCCGGAATCATGAAGCTTGGATCTCCACATAGGCTGCCGGCGAGCTCTCCGGCGAGGTACCCCGGCGGCAGAGCGCGGGTGGCAGGAGGTAGACGAAGGGGGTGGACCCCAGCTGTCAGCGGCAGATATTTTAAATCGGGATCGGGCTGCGGCTCGGATACAGTGTGCTGGCGCGCAGAAAACTCCGTAGACCCTGGTGTGCCGACGCCTCAGCGCGCAACACGTGTCCCCGTGGCCCACCGGCAGATTTAAACTTTTCCCCGATTTTCAGATTTCATTCAAACTTCAAATCTTCATAACTTTGGCTAGGAAGCTTCAAATTGAGTGAACCAAATTTTGTTGGATTCAGCTCTCTGAGTACTTTCCAGAAAATCAAGTTTCACTTCATGAAAATCTTTATTTCTCCAAAATTAATTCCTCAAATTTTAAACTGTTGTGGAATTGTAACTGGAGAATCCCTTGGAGGAAAATTCTGAAATTTTGCTCGGATGTTCACCAAAATATCCCTGAACAACCATAAAAATTTCAGATCCATTTGAGCTCATTTGATCCACCAAATGGTGTGATTAGTGAAACTGTTCCAGGGAAAATAGAAAATGTTCAGAAACATTTTCAGAATTTTCTCTGAAATTGTTTAGCTCATATATTTAGCTAGGAACCTTCCAATTAAGTGAGACCAATTCCATTAGAACCCTCTGAAAATCTAGTTTTCAGAAAGTCATGGCTTGTTCCATGAAAATCTCTAGAGCATCCTAAGAGTTCCAATTAAGGTCAAGGACATAATTAATTGTGGAGGGCTCAAATGAGCTTTGCTGCAACTAAAACTTGACCAAGTCCCTTTTTAGGTTGTAACCAAGCCACAGTAAAAGTTTCACAGTCTTTGGGTCTGTCTAGTGAGACTTAGAGGATTCACAAGTTTAAAACTCAATTCAAATGCATTAAATTAATACATGTACTTCTTGTATCATGTAGTCGCTAAGGTCGAGGAGGAACCCGAAGTCCTAGACTTCGTTACTCCGGAGGAGCAGCTAGCCTACGACCAAGAGCAGCAAGGCAAGCTCCGGTTTGCATTAACCTTTTTACAAAGTTTTATTGTTTTGAGCACTTACTTAAGTATGATTACTTATTGCATTGGAGTCTTGTTTGGAAACCCAATTGCATAGCCAAGAGAACCATGGACTGGGATTAGGATTACAAACCCCGTTAACTACTGCCATGCTAAGATAGTGTAGGATTCGGTACAAGTCGAGCATAGGCTAGAGGCACTCGACTCGGGTAGAAATAGCACATGAAACACATGGCAAGAAAGATGAGACCGAGCTGAGAGTAAGGGCAGCAGGACTTTGGGGCCTGTGTGCTATAGCTCTGCTTGTTTTGATTGAGGACCGAGCCGTGTGCGGGCCTGTTGAACAAGCTAGAACAGTACCGAAGACCTACCGGCTATATGGGAACCGGGAAACCGATGTAACTCGGGTAGCTGGGTGTTGAGGCATAGCTGGTCGTTCAGAGGGTAGGTTGAGAGTTTGAGGTGTAAATTGGCTGGCGGCACTGAGATGCGCGTGTAGAGACCTCTTGCTCGGGACGATTGAACCGGTTCAACATTTGGCTAACGGGTTAAAGGTGGTTGCGTACGGCGTCCGTGATGGTTGCTGTAGGCAACATCGAGTATGGGCGTACGTGACGGGTTGTTTGGGTAACCCTACAGGTGTAAATCGATTATAATCTCTGTCCCTCGCGGTCAGTGAGTACCACTTGTTCACTGTACCGTGACGTAGAAAGAACAGGCTAGTTACATGTTAAAATGTTGCTGATTGAAATATGGACTTTGATTGTTAATGATTGCTGTAGTTCAGAGCTAACTAAAGTTCCTTTCAACATTGGGCAAAGTACATGAGAGAAATGCATTTCTTGTTTGATTGCGGCTCTCTCATGTGCCTTAGTGTGAGGTTCCCCACAATTGGCTGCTAAAACTTGAAAGTAAGGTTCCACTAATTAGGCGAGTCCTTGCAACTTGCTTTATCTCCTGTTCCTATCACCCCTCATGTAGAAGTTCCATGTTTAGGAGAGACGGGTCAGTCTTGCTGAGCCTTCGTGCTCACTGCTTGTGTTTGAAGCTGTTGCAGGGTTCTACGAGGAAGGGACTCCCGAGGAGGAGACGGAACCCCAGCAGGGGAACCCCGTCGAGTGGGAGTCATGCACGCCACCGTATTAGTGTGCGTGCGTGCTAGCAAGGACACGTTCACGGGCTGAACGTGAACTTGATGCGTAGTCTACGCCCGTGAGTGTAGACTGGACATATTTTGATGTAAAAATGTTCATAAACCAGTTTATGTAATAAAATTTTGCTTCTGTTTTGTACCTTGTATGTGTGTTATCCGGTGCTGTGCAACACAGTACCCCTCAGGGTGATCCTTGCTCGACAAGACCGTGGGGTTGTGTCAGCGTTGGTATCAGAGCTCGCTTGAGGTTTAACGCACTACAAAGGTCCTCTTTTTCAAAAATCCAGTGAGGAACGAGTTAGTAGCCCATATAAGGATGTTATTAGCGTATAGAAAGTGGCATACTAACCTATTTGTCTATGTCAAAAAATCGTGCATCTCGGGACGTTTATGTCTTAGGGGGGTGCACGTAAGCGCTGTCCACCAGTGCGCACAAGCTGAAGGGTGGAGCCCCACGGGTGGCAGGTAACCCGACCCGCTTTAATATCCTCTATGACTCTTCATGTCGTTTGGGGTATTCGAGCAACGTCTGTCCCTGGCGTGCGTGGTGCAATTTGGGAGACCCCGTCACGTGGTCAGTAACTTGAACATGTAGCTCAAGGCGTGTTTGGCTTGAGAACATCCGGGTGAGTGATGACGGCCGGGTGTACGAACTGTATGGATACCGGACTCGGTGTGCAGCCGAGTCTGACGATTGTGTGAGTTTCTGCAGGTAGTCTAACCATGAAACGGTAGACGTGTAGCATCCGTGTGCGAGTGACGTTTAGTGCCACTGAACTAACGAAGCCGGCTAAGTCCGGTATAGGTTTTTCTTTGTGAGGACGTAGTACCGACATGCTCTGGTGACGCATCGATGTCACACCCCACTAAATGAACAACTTCATTGTAAAACATGAAAGTTTTAATCTGGAGCATTAAAACTTTGCTGTAACCTCTTCCCTTAATCCGGATATTCAAAGTTAATAAGTTTTCAACTTATAGGTTGCTAAGGACAGAGCACTCTGTTTTCAGCTGAATTAAGGCTGAAGTTAATCAGAGGTTAGAGATTGAGTTATTTCGAGGTTGGGGTCATATGATACATTTCTGGAAAGCTTTGGAAGAGCTTTACAACTCTTATGTTGAGATCCAGAGGTGTTTCATCAAAACAATCGAAAAATACAGTAGAGTTGAAACTGTCCAGAAAACAGGGCAGCGCAAAGACTCTCTGTAAACTCTCTGTAATTGAGCATAACTTCCTGCATAAAAATCCAAAAATAGAAATTGAGGTAGTTCTGGAAAGATTATGAGATGGGTTACGACTTTGTAACAGAAAGTTTTGTCAGATTGGGAACATAATTAACTGGAATTCTTGGATCAAATCAGTGTCTAAAGCAGGGAGGTGCTGTCCAATTTTCTCCATAAATTCTGTTAACTTTGACATCTCATAACTTCTGAATAAGGACAGATCTCAGGCCAAGCAGATACTTTCTGGAAATATATTGGAGTTAGCTTTAACTTTGATGTTGAGCTCCAGAATTGGTTCTGCCTTTAGCATGACCTAAATCAGGTTGAAATGGAAACTGGTCAGGGCTGTCATGTTGGACAGCAGATCAGCAGTCAAATTTGTTCAAATTTGCACTATGTTTCCAAGTTTTATGGATTCAATGACATGTCTTATGTTATAACTCAATGGTTTACTGTTCAAATAAATATTTGACATTTATCAAATATATTTTTACAGATGACAGCAGATAAGCAGTTGGAGAACGGGTGGGTGGTGTCCCACTGTTCTCACCGCAGCGGCTATCCGGAAGCATTGTGGAAAATGCTTCAATATTTCGGGTACAACCAAATGCCACAGTACTTCGCCAAGGAAGAAGGCGAGGAGGGGAACAAGACGTGGACAATCCATATCGAAGTCCCTGCAGGACCTACGCCACCCGGTTGGGCGCCGTTCACCGTCACGGTGAGAGGTAGACAACCAGAGGGAAGGTGGCAAGTGGCAGCCCGTGACACCATGTCACGTTTCTGCCAGCTACACGTGAGAGCGATGGAGGGAACTCCATACACGCTCGTTCCGGTGGAGGGACGGGCTCATCATGTGTGGGAAGGGAGGTACCGGGAGGCAACAGACCCGAGTTGCCCAAGGTACAACCCCGCGGAGGCAAACCTCAGCCTCCAGATGAGGGTGGGAAACGCCGTGATGGACAGCCAAGCTGTTCATACGGAGCATCTCGCCACAAAGCTCAAAGAGAGCACAAGCCGTGGAGACCATTTCGAGAGTGCTCACCGCGCACTCCGCAATGTGCTCCTTCCGATGATCAAGCGACTGAACGAACAGCATAATCAGTTGCATCGTCTGAAGAAGGCGAAGAAGAAAAGCCGTGTCGACATCGCGGCGTTACAAGAGCTGGTGCAGACTTTAACCCAGCAGAATGAGGACCTTACTCAAGAGCGGGACGACGCTATTGAGGAAGGGAAAGGCTGGGAAGAAGACTACAACCAGGCCATGGACGAGGTGCATGCATTGCAGGACCTCGTACTTCCGGTATTGAGCATACCGGTGGTCTTGGGTATTCCGGCAATGGAAGAACCCGAGATGGGAGAAGAGGTGGTAGATCCAGAGCCACCAGCAGAGGTACCAGAGGAGGACGACCCGCAGGAGGTCGAGTTCTACTCCGAATATGGGGTTACAGTTGCCAAGTAGGGCAGCTAGGGTAGGGTAACCCAAACTTTTGTAATCGGTGACATGTCGTGTAGGCAGTAGCGTATGTATAGGTAGTGACGACATGAGCACGATGAGAGGACCCGACCTCGATCACGGGGTCGTGCCGCCTCGCCCGGGGATCGCATTGGGTGGTGCCGTGTTATGCGGCACCCAACAGCACACATATAAGGAACAATGTATTACATAAATCAAAGCGGAAGCTTACAATTGTTCTTTGTAAATACTTTACATAAGTAGCTACAGCAGAAGTCTATAAACAGCTCACGTTGAGTATCTAAGAAGCACTCGAGAAGAGGTCCAGCCCTCGGACTCCTCTCGCTAGCAACACGAAGACATGGCAGTGGCTAGGTTCTCCAAGTGTGACATGACTCGGAAGTTCCCGAGTCTCACCGGACAACCTTGTTTATAGCGTCGAGGTTTACCTGCAAAACCACTTATATAGCAAGAGTGAGCACAAAGGCTCAGCAAGACTTAACCGTCTCTCCAAAGACATGAAACTATAAATGAAAGTAACCTAATATTTAAGCCTGTCATTTGCGAAAAGACTCACCTACGAGTTTATCCTTAACTTTCAAATTTTTAGCCATAATAGTAGTGACCTTGCGCCAAGCAACATTGGAACTCCACAATCAAACAAGAAACGCTTCATTCCAATGTTACTTGTCCCAAGGTAGAAAATAACTTTAGTTTGCTCTATCTCTACTTCAAACATGGTTTTCATGCAACTTTACATAACCATAGCAGCAATTATACTTTTGCAAACTGTTTCCACACAAGTTGATTACTACGTCACAACATGGGAGCAAGCGGTACTCAATAACCGTGAGGGACGGTGATTCAAATCAAACACTACCTGGATAACTCGGCACATACGCCCGCGTCTGAAGACCCAACTCTGGCGTCCTTCATTACGTCGTATGTGGCAACCTTTCTCAGAACACTAAACTGTAGAACCGGTCGCGCCGTCTCGGGCTCATAGGTCTAACGAGACGATGTGGTATGCCTCTACAATCCAGTGAACCTGGTACATTGGTTTCCTGGTTCCCATATATCAGTAAGCATCCGGTACACAACTCAATACTTGCTCCTGGACGCGGCACACGCATCGGTCCTTAACCGACACAGGCAGAGCTACTCGACCAAGACTTCGTCTTGTCGCTGCCTAACCCCTCTGCCTGGTCTCATCTTTAGAAATGTAAACTTTAGTTTGCTTCCTTTCCCAACCACACTTCTGATATTCTAAACTATAGCTCGCGAGTAGATTCCAACTACTCGTCTTCTACCGGATGCCCTAGTCTATTTAGCATGGCCTTATTCTACAGCGATGACACAATGCTACCCTTGACCTCAGGGTTCATGTTTGGTTATGCAAGTGGAGTATAAAACATTATTGACCTAATGCACATACAAACTTTGACCCATAGTAGTGAACAAATGAAAAACTTTATAAAATAGCTTAAATGCAAACCGGGGCTTGCCTTGGTTTTGCAGGTGACTAAAGTCAGTTGAGAGGAAGCCAGTTTCTGATGTCTTGAAGTTCACTCCTGCCCTTCTTGTTCCTTGATCCAAGTTCACCTTCTCCTTCTTCACTTTCCACGTTTAAGCACTACACGTTATGAATATGCATACATGTTTAATTGTAGAACTCTTGCTAACAAGTGCTAAAGATAAGTTTAAAACTGGAACTCTGTTCAAGAATTTAAAATGACACTGGGGGTGGTGGTTTGGGTATGTGTCTAAGCACTATCATCAAGTGGGAAGTGAGGTTCATTACTTGGGTGGTGATCACCTAATTGGTTGAACAGAACACTACTGATCCAGATCTTCAGTGGAGCTGGAAATTGTTTTGTGAGTTCCTTGTCACAAGAAAGTCCTCTGGACCAAAATTCAGAATGTTTCACTAAGTAGATCACCCAGAATAATTCCCTAAGCATTTAAGCAAAATGGAATTAATTATGAATAAATTTGCACTTTCATGCAAATTCAAGTGAAATACAATTTGAAGCATAGTTCAGAGAGTATGCCTGAATTTTCCTAGGATTTTTGGAGCTAAGGAATGGCTAGAACTGAATTTCCAAGTTTTGGAAATTCTCTGAAAATGTTTCTGTATTCATTTGAATACAGAAACTTGAAATCAGAATTACCCTAACTAAATCAACTCCAAATGAGCTGAAACTTTTACAGGAGTCTCCCAATATCATAAATAATATTCTGGCAAAATTTGGGGATTTTTGGGTGAACCAAACTCCCTCAAAAAGTCTTTTGCTGAAAATTTTAAAGAATTTTCCAGAATTGTCTATTGATTTTCATGCAAATTAGGTTGCATATTTGGAGAGGGTTTTTCATCCTGAATCCAACCCAATTTGAATCACTAAATTTGGAGGTTCCTAGCAAAAGTTATGAGGTTCTGAAGTTTGAACTAAATCTGGAATTCAAATTAAATCGAGAAACATTCAAACTCTGACTGTGGGTCTCTCCTACACGTGTCAGCCGCTGGGATCACGCTACACGGGGCCACAGGACCTTCCCCGCGCCACCACACTGGATCCGGGGGCCGCAGCTGATCAGCAGTTTAAACCCTCCGTCGCTGACACGCGGGGCCCGCCGGTCCTTCTTCCTCCTCGGGCCGTTTCCTTTTTCCCGCGCCGCCCCCTCGCCGGAATCTCGTCGGAGCTTGCCGGAGTCGGCTTCCCGGCCATCTCCCGGCTCGGTACTTGCCGCCTGGTGGTTCTTGAGGGCGGGAAAGCCATTCCCGGGGTCTGCGTGGGCTGTAGAGGACTGCAAGGGGTCGGACGACGGGCAGCGACCTCGGCCCATGTCTGGCGACGTCGGCCGGCTTCCCTACCGACCCAAATTTGCAGCTTTCTTGCTCTAGAGCACCAGTGACTCATGGAAAAGGTCGTAATGCAAGCAACAGAGCTCGGAAACACCCTTAACTACCAAGTCACCGTGCGCCCTAGCTCGAAAACTGGCGGCCGAAGCTAAAACTCGAAGAACACCGTCGAGGCTCTATGTTTCTCCTAGATTTTTGATGTCAGGGACTCACAAGGGGTTCTCTAGCCTATCCTATGATCAGCATGAGCAAAGAAGAGCTATTGATCACGAATTTTGGGAAATTCCCCAACCACGGCTTATGGACACCTCGTCGGTTTTTCTAGAAATTCCTGGGCTACCGTGGATGAATTGCCTAGGGTCTTTGGCAGCGTGAAGAGGAGGGAGTGGCGCACCTTTTTGCTGTTCGGCCCTCAGTGTGACATGGCCTGTATCGCCGAGGCGTTGAGGGGGCACGGCGGCGGTTAAAACCGAAGCTCCCCGGCAATTTCTTGCTGTGAACTGTGCACAAGGGCTGTAGGGTCGGTTTGGGTAGCTCGAGGAGGATCAGTGAGCTCTTGTGCACGTCTCCACGAGCTCAGATGGCCGTGGGAAGGACGAACGGCACCAAGCGAGGATCGGCACTGAGGTTTGGTCGAGCGGCGGTTCTCGGTGTTCGGCTCGGGACGAAGAGGCCTGAGTGGGGGTCGGCTGGGGCAAAAGATCACGTCGAGACGTGATGACCGACTCTAGGAGGTCGCCAGCGCGAGGGGGAGGGTGAGGCGGTGGCCTCAGTGGCGCCCCGGAGTCGTCCGGGGGAACGTTTCAGCCGCTCGAGGGAAACAGCATGATTGCTTCGAAGGTAAGTTTGAATGTCACTATGACAGGTGGGGTCCACCCCCTTTCTTATCCCCAAAACATTCACAAATATCTCCAAATCTTGGCACATTGCAAATTCAGCTATGAAGAGCTCAAATTCAAAGGCCAATTGGAAATTTGGAAATTTTTTACTTCAGTTTCAAATTCGAATTCAAATTTCAATGACAATTCACAAGTATCTTTGATACACATATCAAAGCACCTCCAAATTTTCTCAAAATTTGCCTTCTTCATAATTTGAACCTGGATAGTTTGAATATGCCCTCTGATCTTTGAGTTGGCCACTGAAAATACAAATTTTCAAACAACAGTTTGAATTTCCTCTTTGGAAATGGTCTTCTTCTCTTTGAAGTAAATCCTTTGATTCAAACTGAATTTTAAGTCCTCTTTTGTGATGACCCATCTGAATTTGGGTGAAACACTTCGGTTTGCTCCTAGCCCATGCTTGATCAACCTTGGTCCTAAGCCGAACCTCACAAGTTCAGTTTGACCATGCCCCTCCAATTTCAATTTGAAGGTGATCTCAAACAATGCTTTGAACAAATGGTATATGAGCTTAACATCCCTCAAATTTTGGAACTTAAGCTCTTTAATACCTGAGGACTGCAATGGTCATCTCACATATATGCTTTTGGACCATCTGAACATGAATGCTTTGCAAGGGTTCAAAAATGGGGTTTAAACTTCTCTCCCCTCTACTCATAGGGAATGTGCATATGAGTTAGGTGTTTGGGAGTGAAATTCTTTCCCGGGTTAACATGTGTTCAACAAGAGTTAAAGGAGATTTTAGCTCTTCCCACATGTCCATGTTTGAGTTTATCATTTTATGTGACATAACTCAAGTCATTCCCTTGTCCTAACATGTTTGAATTCAGCTTGAACTCAACATGATCATAGTCCATTCCTTTTTTGGCTCACCCTCAAATCAGAAAGTTGCCACCACATTCTCCTCAATTCAAATGTATGAGGCTCCATGTGTATACAAAAGTTTGGCGGCAATATGAGCTGATCCTTTGAGAGTAAAGACCTTATTTTTGTTCTTTCTCAGTTCATGTGTAACACCCCAAAATTTTGATTCAAAACCCTAAATCATGTTAAGAGGGGGATTTAAAAATTTTTGGACGTGTTGCATGTTTTGCAAAAATTCAAATTCAAACTAGAATTCAAATTAAACTCAAATCAGAAAAGAAATAGAAAAAGAAAAATAGAAAACAGAAAAAAACCGGCCAGTGGGCCGAAACCCACCAGCCGGCCCAACCAGCGCCCGAGCCAGCCCGCGGCCCCGCGTGCCGCTTCTTTCCGCTGACAGGTGGGACCCACCAGATCGTCGTCTACCTCGCGCCCGCGCCGGACTCCCTCTCACCCGAATCAAAACCGATCAGGATTTCGGCGTATCCCCGCTGAATTCTGTTCGTAGGCGACGCGGACTTGATCTAAACCACCCCGCCGCCCTCCCCCGTCTATAGAAACCCCGGCCTCGTTCTGTTTTTCCCACGCGATCCGCCGATTTTCCTCCGGTGAGAACCGAGACTTCTCCGGCGAATTCTGGCCGATCTAAGCTCGGAAATTCCGATCTAACTCGCTGGTCTTGATCCACCGCCTCCGGGGAACCTTGCAGGTGCAGAAAACTCGGCGACTTGCGGTGTAAACACAGCGCCGACGAGCTTCGCCGTGGTTTCGCCTCGGACCTCGTCGCCGATCACCTTCCAGGACCTCCGAGCTCAAGAAAACCCCCGAGGTGAGATCCCCGACCTCCCCTCCACCGATCTATGCCATAAAATCACAGTTCTAGGAAGAATTCTCGAAGATCTGAAAGTCTCCGCCGAGATCACCGCTTTCCGCCGCCGTGCGCCGCCTGTGCGCCGTTTATTTTAAATCGCACGGTAGAGTTTAAAACCCCGCGTACCGGTTCGACGTTATAATCTCAGCCGTCGGTTTTAAATCGGACGGTCCACGTCAGCCCCGCGTTATAAAGACTGGAAATCTTACGTGCTACCCCCTGGGGTTCTCGGGAAATAAGAGCTAGCCCCGGAAACTTTCTGATCTAGCCCCTGGAACTCCAGAAAATCATGTAAATTCATTTAAAAATCAGTTTTAGCCCCTGGATTTAATAAAAATTTGGAAAAACACCTCTGATAAGTGTAGCTAGAGCCCTGGAAATTCTGAAAATAATATTATAGACCCTGTAATGGGGTGAGTTTACCTTTTTAGCCCTGTTTAGTATTTAAATTAGGAAATTGAATATGTGGCTAGTGTTTAAAAATTAAAAAGTGGGACCAACATATTGTCATAATTAAATTAAAAACTTTCTCAGTATTTAGAAAACTTTGGAGTGAGATAAAAACATATTTTGGACTGAATTGAATCTGTCTAATTTATTATTCACATTTAGGGACACATTTTTAAGTAATGAATAGTTTTAGAAAATAGGGAAAATAATTGTGAAATAGTTTACATCAGAGGCAAAGGTCAAAATATGTTATTAAATTATTTAGGACCAGAACCTATTCTGTTTAGATGATGTGTATTACTAATTTCATAATAAAGAACACATTTATGTATAGGAAAATAAATCTGAAAATATACCAACTAGTAAATGATAAATGGAGTTTCTAAAATCCAAAGAATTCAGTTTAAGGTTGGTAGAAATTCTAAAGGCACATATGGAGAAGAAAAATACTTTTCATACATACTTGGTAGTGAAAAGGTGTGGTAGTTGAATATAAGGAATTTATTTAAATTGGAAACTCATATATATATAGTAGGTAAGTATAAATGTGAACACAAAAGTAGGAATCATATACACATGATTAAAAGTATATGCAAGCCACAAATCAACACACATAAAGTAAACACAACACATATAATGGTGAAGGACTTTCATAAATGTGAATGTGTGGTTTGTATGAAGTAGAAGTGTGAACTATGTCTTATGGATTGTTGTTTTTCTTTTGCTATGTGTGATGGTATGATGTAGAACCTGCTCAAGAGCAAGTTATTCCTTTCCAAGATCAGGACTACCCATTTCAAGAGCAGCAGGAAGGAGGCAAGTGTCCTTGACCACTTTGATCCTATGCTAGGATGTGTAGCTAGAGTTATTTCCATTGTCAATTTAATATGAAGCCCATGATAGGAAGTTTCCCTAGAATTGCATTACCATGTTTCCTTGTAGCTTGGGTTGGGATTTATTTTATCATGTTATTTATTATTATGCATATGCTTAGCCATGCTTAGAATGGGATATTTGGGATATGAGATCATCAGTTTATTTTACCATACTCTTGAATGAGATATTGTGAGTTATGTAGAGGTAGGGATCAAGGCAAGTTGGATGTTTTGGTTGTGTGCTGGGTGCACGAGACTCGGGTTTGTGTTTAGTACTTGCCTGGATCCTAAGGACCGGTTCATGGAGCATGTAACCTGGCTTTACAGTGCCAACCACATGCTGAGATGGGGCAGCTTGGCCAATTAATTAGGTGTATCCCCGGCGTAGTATGGGTGTGTTGGATGGTGCGGGGAGTAGGTGTCAGCTGGACTACCATATGAACCGCAAGGCTCAAGAGGGGGCCACTGCAGCGGGGTTGGAGCCTCTTGTATGCTGTTAGGGGTGAAACCTCAGTGGGCCCACGCTCGTCGGGAATCCCTTTGTAAAGGCTTCGTAGTGATCTCCTGGCTACACACCTGGGAAGTGTGAATGTGGTTCGTAGCCACTGGCATAATGGATGTTCTTTTAGTCCACCCGGCAACGGGGGATGAAATCACTACATGTGGGTACAGTGGTACAAACTCTGCAGAGTCAAAACTGTCATGACAGCCGTGCTCACGGTCAAGAGCGGCTTGGACTTATTCATGATTAGAGGATTGATGGTTTCGGAAGTTGTGGATGTTAAGCAGGGAGCTTAACATTGGAAATGATGTTTTGGTTATTGGATTATGATGATGGGATGGGAGATTGGGACCATTTCACTTGTGTAGTAATGTAGGTGCTTAAGAAGCTAAGGTGATAGGTATTAATTGCGTAGTGCTATAACCATGAGTTCAACCTCCCCTTGTTATAGCCATGCATGACATAACTTTCCCACACTTGTTGAGTACCATCGGTACTCAACCTTGCATATTTTGTTGGTTTATATTGCTGCTCAGGTCAAGATAATGAGGCGGTGTATAATGACCAACACTTTGGACCCGAAGAAGGTTTCTAGGTTCATGGAGACCCCCGGGCAACGCCTGCAATGGAGCCCACAAGAATAATATTCCGCTGCTAGTTTATTTACTTGTGATGAACTTATTATTGTCCATCGAGACATTTGCGATGTAAGACTTGTTTATATTCGACACCTGGCTTGTAATAAATGATGCTTCACTATTTGTCATCACATGTATGAGAAAATGATCCTGGCATACATGTGATATTCACTTGGTTGTTCTTCGGAGCCAAGGTAGAAATGGACGTAGGAACGTGGCATCAGAGCCAAGGTTGCCCGTAGGAACGTGGACCTAGGTAGAAATGGACGTATTTAAGGGCCTTATTTTCTTAAAAAAACTATTTTTACAAGGTGTGTGTTGAAAAGTGTTATTTAATGAGTCACTTTCTTCATCTTACCTCAATTTTCATTCAAAATAGGATTTTTGTTTAAAAGTTTATCTAACCTAAGTTTAAATGCTTTTTGTTTTAGATGGTTCGCATGATTCGCACCGCTCGCAAGTCCACAGGAGGGAGAGTTCCCGTAGTTGCCCTTGCCCAAAGAGAGGAGAACCGTCCGGTGACGTACCTTTCCTACGGATTGACAGTAGGGGGTTTGTTGCGCCGTCTTCGACGTATGCTCGAAGCCGCCGGCAATACGGGCAAGCTAATCATCCACTATAACTCCACCAGGACCATCCGTGAGAAGAGGGAAGAATGGAGTTCAGAGATGAGGACTATACATGAAAATCAGCTGCTTAAGATCCACCGCTCTCCAGCTTGTAGAGCGACACAGGTCGATGCGGAGAAGGATGTCACCTGGGAGGCCATCACCTGCCAGAGTCACATCTATCGTCGCCACCTGGACAGGACTGAGTACATGTATGTCCTCCAGCGTGAGAGTGGTACCACGGAGTACAAGTACCCGCCGGTGCAGCAAGGCACTTCCCATGAGCACATGGACTTGTGCTTGGAAGATGCTTCTATGCTCAACACTCGACTGGAGGAGTGTCAACAAGAGCTTCAGGATGTCTGAGACACCCTGAAGGAAACGGAGGCGTTGCTGCGAGCCTGCTTAAGGGCGAGAGAAAGAGGAGATGGGAATGAACTGTGTGTCACCGTGGATGATACATGGACTCCTGACTCCCCAGATCGCCGAGCGATCAGGCGTCGTCGCACTTCTCCACCAGAAGCCTCCCCACCTAAAGCAGAGTCAGAAGGCAGCCGAAATGATGAGGAAGATCCCGAGGAGCCAGCTCAAGAAAACGAGTAGTGTAGAGTCCTTCCCTTAGTTAGCAAGATGTCGAATAGTCGAGTCGTTACGTTAAGTAATGGTGTGTTAATGCTTGGTGTGTGACGTGAGTTGTGTAAGCCATGAGCAATTGTCCACAGCCTCGTCTTCAGATTGTTTTGCTTTGGTGTGTGAACCCACATGAAATAATAGTGCATTTATTTGGTGTGAGATATGAACCCTCGTAAAAGTATAACAAAGCCTCAACACTTCAAAGTACAAACAAATGAAAGTAGTAAGATGATACTAAATGCTTTCAAATTAACATTGGTTGATTCTGCCAGATGGCTGGAAGAGGAAAAGGACGTGCTGCCAACCCCGCCAACAACAACGATGAGGCATGCAACCCTCATCTTTCTGGAGGCCAGGACCGGGGTGGTCGCCGTGAAGGAGTTGATCCCCTCCACCAAATGCTGGAGAATCAGAATCAGCTCATCCAGAACTTGACTCAAGTGGTGGCCAACTTGCATCAAGTTCCACCTCCACAAGCTGCACCACGCCAACCAAGGTTGAGTGAGTTTATAGGAACTCAACCTCCGAAGTTTGCAAGTGCTGCTGAACCTCTGGAGGCAGATGATTGGCTTAAGACCATTGAGAGCAAGATGAGGATCATACAGTGCCAAGGGTACGAGAGGGTGCTGTTTGCCTCTCATCAATTGCATGGACCTGCTGCTGATTGGTGGACCGCCCACGTGGCCGCCCATCATGACCCTGAGAACATCACTTGGGAAGAGTTCAAGCGTAGCTTCCGCAACCATTACATACCAAGAGGTGAACTCAAAAACAAGAGGAAGGAGTTTTTGGGACTGCAGCAGGGAAACATGACGGTGAGGGAATACCTCACTAAATTTACTCAACTATCCCGTTATGCCCCACGGGACATAGAGACTGATGAGCAGAAACAAGATTGTTTCATGGAGGGACTTACTGCAGAGATGCAGTGTGCAATGTCCTCAAATGAGTATGAAAGCTTCCAAAAGATGGTGGACAGAGCGTTTGTGGTAGAAAGGAAGCTGAAGGCCTTGGAAAATGAGAACAAGAGGAAGGCCGGGTGGTCACATCAAGCCTCAGGGAGCAACACTCACCCACGTCTGATGCAGCCACCTGCAGGGCAGACGAACCGTGCTGCGGTACCCTACTCAGCACCAAGAGGGTACAACCCGAACTACAGGCCTCCCGTAGCACCAGCACAGCCACAACGTCAGTTTGTACAGCAGCCTCGCCCCGCATATCCACCTCGACCAGCAGTACTGGGACCCCCAAACCAACCCCAAGACAACAAAGGCCAGACACCTAAGGTTGGGGTGCAATGTTTTAGCTGCGGTGAAGTGGGGCACTACGCACATAAATGCCCAAAGAAGAAGCCCGCACAGCCACAACAGCAGAATGTGATGCGAGGACGGGTGAACCACGTCACTATGGAGGAAGCGCAAGAGACACCCGACGTGGTAGTTGGTAAGTTTCCTGCCAATTTACACATTGCAACCCTGCTGTTTGATTCTGGTGCTACCCACTCGTTCATTGCTAAAGGGTTTGTTAAGAAGCATGATCTAGCAACAACACAAATGAACTCTATGCTAGCAGTAAACTCTCCAGGTGGAGAAATAAGGACAAGACAAGTGTGTCCCAAGGTGAATCTAGACATTAATGGGGTAGTGTTTACTGCTAACCTCATAGTGATAGATTCCAAGGGATCGATATTATTTTGGGCATGGACTGGTTGACCAAACATAATGGAATCATCCATTGTTCAACCAGAACGGTGGAACTAACGCACCCTAGTGGCACAAGAGTAAAGTTCATAACAATACACGAGCCTAGGAGGGACATTAAACTAAATCAAGTTGAGGTGAAAGTTGAGGAAATCAGGACCATCAGGGAATATCCAGATGTTTTTCCGGAGGAGTTGCCAGGTATGCCTCCCGATCGTGAAGTGGAATTCGCAATTGAGCTAGTACCTGGAACAGCCCCGATATACAAGAGACCTTATCGGATGGACTCCAAGCAGCTAGAAGAACTCAAGGATCATTTAAGAGAATTGACGGAGAAGGGGTATATTCGTCCTAGTTCCTC
Organism: Neostapfia colusana; assembly: GCA_030760725.1. NCBI lineage: Eukaryota > Viridiplantae > Streptophyta > Magnoliopsida > Poales > Poaceae > Neostapfia > Neostapfia colusana. The sequence goes on along the minus strand of JASWHV010000005.1, from coordinate 26,945,438 downwards.
ACCATGGGGAGCTCCGGTGATATTTGTGCCCAAGAAGGACGGAACCCAAAGGTTATGCGTGGATTACCGTGCCTTGAATGAGGTAACCATCAAGAACAAGTACCCATTACCCCGCATTGAAGACTTGTTTGATCAGTTGAGGGGAGCTTGTGTGTTCTTGAAAATTGATCTCAGGTCGGGATACCACCAACTCAAGATAAGGCAATCTGATATTCCCAAGACAACTTTCGTATCTCGGTACGGACTGTATGAATACACCGTCATGCCTTTCGGGCTAACTAATGCCCCGGCATACTTCATGTACCTCATGAACAAGGTATTCATGGAATATCTGGACAAATTTGTGGTGGTTTTCATAGATGACATTCTCGTCTTCTCCAAAGATGAAGAAGAACATGAGAAACATCTAAGGTTGGTGTTGCAGAGGCTAAGAGAACACCAACTATATGCCAAGTTGAGCAAGTGTGAGTTTTGGCTGAAGAGAGTTCCCTTCTTAGGACATATAATCTCGGAGGGAGGAATCTCCGTGGATCCTGCCAAAATCGAGGATATACAGAAGTGGAAGACCCTTGAAAATGTCGGGGAAGTTCGAAGCTTCTTGGGATTGGCTGGATACTATAGACGGTTTATTGAGGGATTCTCCAAGATCTCGAGACCCCTCACCAAACTGTTGGAGAAGGGAATCACATTCACATGGACGCCACAGTGCGAGACGAGTTTTCAGGAGCTAAAGAAAAGATTGACAACAGACCCAGTGTTGGTATGCCAAATACGCAGAAGAATTTCACGATATACTGCGATGCCTCTGGAAACGGGTTGGGATGTGTTCTCATGCAAGAAGGGCATGTCGTGGCATATGCATCCCGGCAGCTTCGGAAGCACGAGAAAAACTATCCTACACATGACTTAGAACTAGCCGCAGTGGTACACGCGTTGAAAATTTGGCGACACTATTTGATGGGGAAGAGGACAGAGATATATACGGATCATAAGAGTTTGAAGTACATTTTCACACAGTCAGACCTCAACCTCAGACAAAGGAGATGGTTAGAGCTAATCAATGACTTTGATGTGGGCATCAACTATCATCCCGGGAAAGCAAACGTCGTGGCCGATGCTTTGAGTCAGAAAGTGCAGGTCAATAAGTTGAGCTTGAAGGACATGTCTGCAGAATTGAAGGACGAGGTTATAAGGCTCAATCTATGTCTAGTAAATAGTGGTGAAGCCATCGCCATGGAAGTGGACTCCACACTAGAGCGAGACATACGCGAGGGTCAAAAGAATGATGAGAAGATACAAGAGATCAGACAACTCATCAAGGAAAGTAAAGTCCCTGGTTTTAGAGAGGATGAACAAGGTACGGTGTGGCACGGAAAAAGGATCTGTGTGCCTAAAGTAAAGGAGATTCGTGAATTAATTTTGAAGGAGGCTCACGATTCCGACTATTCCATTCATCCTGGGAGTACGAAGATGTACCAGGACCTCAAGAGCAGGTATTGGTGGTATGGCATGAAGCGAGATGTCGCGGAACATGTTGCCCTATGTGACACATGTCAGTTGGTGAAAGCAGAACATCAACGTCCCGTGGGATTATTGCAACCGCTCAAAGTGCCTGAATGGAAATGGTAAGAAATCAGCATGGATTTTATCGTGGGATTGCCTAGGACCCAATCAGGATATGATTCGATATGAGTCATCATTGATAGGCTAACCAAGGTAGCTCACTTCATCCCCGTGAAGGAAAGCTACAGCGGATCCAAATTGGCAGAGTTGTACATGTCAAGGATCGTGTGTTACCATGGAGTGCCAAAGAAGATAGTGTCGGATCGAGGAACACAGTTCACCTCAAGATTCTAGCAAAAGTTGCACGAAACCATGGGAACCCATCTGAACTTTAGTTCTGCCTATAATCCCCAAACTGATGGGCAGACGGAAAGAACCAATCAGATCCTTGAAGATATGCTAAGGCATGTGCACTAAAAAACAATCGGAGTTGGGACAAGAACTTACCGTATGCGGAGTTTTCCTATAACAACAGCTATCAAGCTAGTATGAAGATGTCACCGTTTGAAGCTTTGTATGGGAGGAAGTGCAGAACTCCCCTATTTTGGAATCAAACAGGGGAAAGTAAAGTGTTTGGTCCAGAGGTACTACAAGAAGCCTAGGCGAAGGTGAGGGAAGTTCGCAACAACTTGAGGATAGCACAAACACGCCAAAAGAGCTATGCCGATGTACGAAGAAGAGAGCTCGTTTTCAACGTGGGAGACTATGTCTATCTCAAGGTGTCCCCTATCAGAGGACTTCGTCGGTTCAAGGTGAAAGGGAAGTTGTCACCTCGATACATCGGACCCTTTCAAGTTTTGGAGAGGAAAGGCGAAGTGGCGTATCAACTAGAATTACCGGCTCGTCTATCGGATGTGCACGATGTATTCCATGTGTCACAACTCAAGAAATGCCTGAGGACGCCTGAAGAGGTGATACCCATCAATGAAGTGGACGTAGCTGAGGATTTGTCTTATGCCGAGCAACCATACAAGATTTTGGAGACAATGGAACGCCTCACCAGAAATAAAAGAATCCGGATGTGCAAGGTGCAGTGGAAGTATCACTCAGAAGAGGAAGCCACCTGGGAGCGGGAAGATGAGCTCAAGGCACAATTTCCGGAATTGTTTTCTTAGAAACACCAATCTCGAGGACGAGATTTCTTTTAAGGGGGGTAGAGCTGTAACACCCCAAAATTTTGATTCAAAACCCTAAATCATGTTAAGAGGGGGATTTAAAAATTTTTGGACGTGTTGCATGTTTTGCAAAAATTCAAATTCAAACTGGAATTCAAATTAAACTCAAATCAGAAAAGAAATAGAAAAAGAAAAAGAGAAAACAGAAAAAAACCGGCCAGTGGGCCGAAACCCACCAGCCGGCCCAACCAGCGCCCGAGCCGGCCCGCGGCCGCGCGCGCCGCTTCCTTCCGCTGACAGGTGGGACCCACCAGATCGTCGTCTACCTCGCGCCCGCGCCAGACTCCCTCTCACCCGAATCAAAACCGATCGGGATTTCGGCGTATCCCCGCTGAATTCTGTTCGTAGGCGACGCGGACTTGATCTAAACCACCCCGCCGCCCTCCCCCGTCTATAAAAACCCCGACCTCGTTCTGTTTTTCCCACGCGATCCGCCGATTTTCCTCCGGTGAGAACCGAGACTTCTCCGGCGAATTCTGGCCGATCTAAGCTCGGAAATTCCGATCTAACTCGCTGGTCTTGATCTACCGCCTCCGGGGAACCTTGCAGGTGCAGAAAACTCGGTGACTTGCGGTGTAAACACAGCGCCGACGAGCTTCACCGTGGTTTCGCCTCAGACCTCATCGCCGATCACCTTCCAGGACCTCCGAGCTCAAGAAAACCCCCGAGGTGAGATCCCCGACCTCCCCTCCACCGATCTATGCCATAAAATCACAGTTCTAGGAAGAATTCTCGAAGATCCGAAAGTCTCCGGCGAGATCACCGCTTTCCACCGCCGTGCGCCGCCGGCAGCGCCGCCCGCGCTTGATCAGAGCGACGTGGCCGCCTGTGCGCCGTTTATTTTAAATCGCACGGTAGAGTTTAAAACCCCGCGTACCGGTTCGACGTTATAATCTCAGCCGTCGGTTTTAAATCGGACGGTCCACGTCAGCCCCGCGTTATAAAAGACTGGAAATCTTACGTGCTACCCCCTGGGGTTCTCGGGAAATAAGAGCTAGTCCCGGAAACTTTCTGATCTAGCCCCTGGAACTCCAGAAAATCATGTAAATTCATTTAAAAATCAGTTTTAGCCCCTGGATTTAATAAAAATTAGGAAAAACACCTCTGATAAGTGTATCTAGACCCCTGGAAATTCTGAAAATAATATTATAGACCCTGTATGGGGTGAGTTTACCTTTTTAGCCCTGTTTAGTATTTAAATTAGGAAATTGAATATGTGGCTAGTGTTTAAAAATTAAAAAGTGGGACCAACATATTGTCATAATTAAATTAAAAACTTTCTCAGTATTTAGAAAACTTTGGAGTGAGATAAAAACATATTTTGGACTGAATTGAATCTGTCTAATTTATTATTCACATTTAGGGACACATTTTTAAGTAATGAATAGTTTTAGAAAATAGGGAAAATAATTGTGAAATAGTTTACATCAGAGGCAAAGGTCAAAATATGTTATTAAATTATTTAGGACCAGAACCTATTCTGTTTAGATGATGTGTATTACAAATTTCATAATAAAGAACACATTTATGTATAGGAAAATAAATCTGAAAATATACCAACTAGTAAATGATAAATGGAGTTTCTAAAATCCAAAGAATTCAGTTTAAGGTTGGTAGAAATTCTAAAGGCACATATGGAGAAGAAAAATACTTTTCATACATACTTGGTAGTGAAAAGGTGTGGTAGTTGAATATAAGGAATTTATTTAAATTGGAAACTCATATATATATAGTAGGTAAGTATAAATGTGAACACAAAAGTAGGAATCATATACACATGATTAAAATTATATGCAAGCCACAAATCAACACACATAAAGTAAACACAACACATATAATGGTGAAGGACTTTCATAAATGTGAATGTGTGGTTTGTATGAAGTAGAAGTGTGAACTATGTCTTATGGATTGTTGTTTTTCTTTTGCTATGTGTGATGGTATGATGTAGAACCTGCTCAAGAGCAAGTTATTCCTTTCCAAGATCAGGACTATCCATTTCAAGAGCAGCAGGAAGGAGGCAAGTGTCCTTGACCACTTTGATCCTATGCTAGGATGTGTAGCTAGAGTTATTTGCATTGTCAATTTAATATGAAACCCATGATAGGAAGTTTCCCTAGAATTGCATTACCTTGTTTCCTTGTAGCTTGGGTTGGGATTTATTTTATCATGTCATTTATTATTATGCATATGCTTAGCCATGCTTAGAATGGGATATTTGGGATATGAGATCATCAGTTTATTTTACCATACTCTTGAATGAGATATTGTGAGTTATGTAGAGGTAGGGATCAAGGCAAGTTGGATGTTTTGGTTGTGTGCTGGGTGCACGAGACTCGGGTTTGTGTTTAGTACTTGCCTGGATCCCAAGGACCGGTTCATGGAGCATGTAACCTGGCTTTACAGTGCCAACCACATGCTGAGATGGGGCAGCTTGGCCAATTAATTAGGTGTATCCCCGGCGTAGTATGGGTGTGTTGGATGGTGCGGGGAGTAGGTGTCAGCTGGACTACCATATGAACCGCAAGGATCAAGAGGGGGCCACTGCAGCGGGGTTGGAGCCTCTTTTATGCTGTTAGGGGTGAAACCTCGGTGGGCCCACGCTCATCGGGAATCCCTTTGTAAAGGCTTCGTAGTGATCTCCTGGCTACACGCCTAGGAAGTGTGAATGTGGTTCGTAGCCACTGGCATAATGGAGGTTCTTTTAGTCCACCCGGCAACGGGGGATGAAATCACTACATGTGGGTACAGTGGTACAAACTCTGCAGAGTCAAAACTGTCATGACAGCCGTGCTCACGGTCAAGAGCGGCTTGGACATATTCATGATTAGAGGATTGATGGTTTTGGAAGTTGTGGATGTTAAGCAGGGAGCTTAACATTGGAAATGATGTTTTGGTTATTGGATTATGATGATGGGATGGGAGATTGGGACCATTTCACTTGTGTAGTAATGTAGGTGCTTAATAAGCTAAGGTGATAGGTATTAATTGCGTAGTGCTATAACCATGAGTTCAACCTCCCCTTGTTATAGCCATGCATGACATAACTTTCCCACACTTGCTGAGTACCATCGGTACTCAACCTTGCATATTTTGTTGGTTTATATTGCTGCTCAGGCCAAGATAATGAGGCGGTGTATAATGACCAAGACTTTGGACCCGAAGAAGGTTTATAGGTTCATGGAGACCCCCGGGCAACGCCTGCAATGGAGCCCACAAGAATAATATTCTGCTGCTAGTTTATTTACTTGTGATGAACTTATTATTGTCCATCGAGACATTTGCGATGTAAGACTTATTTATATTCGACACCTGGCTTGTAACAAATGATGCTTCACTATTTATCATCACATGTATGAGAAAATGATCCTGGCATACATGTGATATTCACTTGGTTGTTCTTCGGAAAAACCGGGTGTGACATCATGTATGCTTACACATGAGTTTAACTCCACATTGGTCCAACACTTTCAAAGGCATGCTTGAACCCATGTGGTTGCACCTCATGTGTACCATCCCATGTAAGAAAGTTTTTGTAAGTCCCATTTTTCATGAAATTAGAAACACAGTGACGTTCAATCATCCGTTCCTTTGCATTCACGTTTTTGGGACTTTTACATTCCTCCCCCCTTAAAAAGAATCTCGTCTCGAGATTCCAATAGGAAAACGAGACGGGAGAGGTAATGCCAAGTGGTATGACGATAAAAACTCCGGATAGTTCATGTGGAGGTAATCTTTACTCTCCACGTTGTTTCTTCCATGGTATGATTACCCCACAGAACCTGGTAAAATCTTAATATCCGATTCCAGGTGTTCTGGATTCTTCTCATCGATAGTCTGAACCGGTCGCTCGGTGTAGGTACGATCCGACTTCAACTAGTCAAGTTCTTCGGTGTGGACGGCAATGGTAGCTTTAAGCCACTTCCATGGCTGTGACATATGAAATATGTCGTGAACACCAGCAAAGCTTGCCGGTAGTTCCAGCCGGTAAGCTATGGTTCCACACATCTCCGTGATAGCAAGTGGGTCTAATGCTCGGGGAGCAAAATTCCCCCTTTACATCGGACCGGTGAATTCCTTTCATCGGAGACACGCAAAGACAACGTGTTCTCCACCGTCGAAATGCAACGGTCTATGCCTTTGACCCTCGTGACTTTTCTTTCGAAATTGAACAGCCTCCAAGTTCGCTTCTATTGTTCGAACTCGGTCATCAGCTTTGTTGACTAACCAACCCCGATCAGTACCCTTCTGCCGTACTCACACCACTTTAGTGGTGTGCGACATTTCCGGCAGTCTAGATCTTCATATTACGAGGTATAACTATATGGTCTTTAAACCATAGAGTACCCTCATGCCCTTTATAGTGACGGCATTGAGTGAACGAAAATCAACACTTAATCTTAGTGTCTCATCGTTCTTCTTAACGAGCAGCGCAGAGCAACCCCAAGGTGATGAGCTTGGTCATATAAAACCTTTGCTTATAAGTTCACTTAGTTGCTCCTTCAACTCCGCTTGTTCATTGGGTGCCATCTTATACGGCCTTCATGAAATCGGTGTTGTTTCCGGCGTCAGTTCAATCTTGAACTTGACGTCTCGTTAGCCGGCATTGCCCGGTAACTCATCGGAAACACATTGAATATTCACGTCCCACCGGACTATCCTCAAGTTTAATCACTTCCATAGGATAGGCCTAACCAGTCCTCTTTTCTATACAGAACGGACTCTTCTGTCCTCATCCAGATTTTTGATCCATTGAACAGCATATTCATAACTCACGTTGAATACCAAAGTTAAAGTTAACTTCATTATCTTTTCAACGCGTATTCATATGACTTCGGATCAGCTCTAGATTAAAAGTTATGATTGTTCAAAGTTGACAGAATTCCTGGATAAAATCTGCCAGCATCTCCTTTGTATGTGGCTCTCTTTATCACAGTTGTATATGCAAATACAATAAGAATCTGCGCAAACTCTGGGCTACAACAATGTTGCACATTTCATAACCTTTCTAACAGTGTATCATAGGCTCCTTAAGGATTTCTCTACAGGAAGTTATGGCTTAAAAACAGAAAGGTCCAGAGAGGTTTTTGCTACTGTCCTGGTTCTGAACAGTTTGCCTTCAACTGGACTTTTCACCAACTTAAATTGCGATTTTGCTCTGGAGGTATACAAAGAAGTTGTAGAGTACTTGAAAATCTTTCCAGAACTGTATCATACACCTTAATTGGTTAAAGCTACTCAGAGTTATGCGCTGTTAAAGTCCATCAAGAATTCCTGCCAGAAACAGAGCACTCTGTTTTGGAAAACTTTGACACCTAGTTATACTCTCATTTGAATCTTAGCTCAAAATAAGAGTTCAGTAACTAATATTTGTTTCAAACTTCCATTTTTAGTTGAAAGTTAGTTCATGAATCATTTATTAATAGGGAAGAGGTTATTAAGTGTAGTACGATGTCGATGCACCGTAAGAACATGTCGGTACTACGTTGCCTCACCAAAGAAAATCCTACGCCGGATCATACTGGCATATACGTATTATCAGTGGCACTAAGACGGTCTCTCACACACGTGTACTACACGGGATACGTACGTGGTTAGTACCTGCAGAAAGACACTCAATAGTGGTGCACTCAAAGGTTGTTTCATTTCAGGCAGTTCTATAATTGAAAGTAAATACAAAAGCCCGTATTATTGCCATACGGCCGTCCTTGAGTTAAGTCACATCTCAAGGTACGTGATCGTGTTTCAACACCACACAACGGGGAATCCGAGTATGTCATAAATGGGTCGTCACGGTTGGGAATGTTATCAACCCAACGGATACCACCTACTGCCCGGCAGGGCACGCCGATGGCAAGCGCTGCGTATGTCCTCCTGGGCTAGTTCCAGACGAACACACTATCGCGTTACTGACCACACGATGAGGTCTCCACTTACTTGCCTAATGCATGCTAGGGATCAGCGTTTCATATGAATTCAGGAACATGAAGAGTCCAAGAGTTTCATATTAACATCTCACACCAAGCTGTGAGATCTATCCCTGAACCACTTTTCTCGTCAGGGGAGCTAACCAAAATTGAACCGCTTTCGGTGGCGTTCCTTACCATTCTTACCTGAACGTAGGTGCGTCGTTACATAATAAAAAATTCAGAATTATAACAAGTAAGTTAGCAATGCCACTTTAAGTAACTATACTACTATAGTCCTTATGTGGGCCTAATACTGTTTCCTCACCGTATCCTAAGTTTTTTTCGTAATACGATCCTTATTCCGTGTGCTATTACCAATGCGGCTCTGATACCACGCTGAGAGGGCCCGATCTCGATCGCGGGGTCGTGCCGCCTCGCCCGGGGATCGTATTGGGTGGTGCCGTGTTATGCGGCACCCAACAGCACACATATAAGGAACAATGTATTACATAAATCAAAGCGGAAGCTTACAATTGTTCTTTGTAAATATTTTACATAAATAGCTACAGCGGAAGTCTATAAACAGCTCACGTCGAGTATCTATGAAGCACTCGAGAAGAGGTCCAGCCCGCGGACTCCTCTCGCTAGCAACACGAAGACATGGCAGCGGCTAGGTTCTCCAAGTGTGACATGACTCGGAAGTTCCCGAGTCTCACCGGACAAACTTCTTTATAGCGTCGAGGTTTACCTGCAAAACCACTTATATAGAAAGAGTGAGCACAAAGGCTCAGCAAGACTTAACCGTCTCTCCTAAGACATGAAACTCTAAATGAAAGTAACCTAAGACTTAAGCCTGTCATTTGCAAAAAGACTCGCCTACGAGTTTATCCTTAACTTTCAAATTTTTAGCCATAATAGTAGTGACCTTGCGCCCAGCAACATTGGAACTCCACAATCAAACAAGAAACGCTTCATTCCAATGTTACTTGTCCCAAGGTAGAAAATAACTTTAGTTTTCTCTATCTCTACTTCAAACTTGGTTTTCATGCAACTTTACATAACCATAGCAGCAATTATACTTTTGCAAACTGTTTCCACACAAGTTGATTACTACGTCACAACATGGGAGCAAGCGGTACTCAATAACCGTGAGGGACGGTGATTCGAATCAAACACTACCCGGATAACTCGGCACATACGCCCGCCTCTGAAGACCCAACTCTGGTGTCCTTCATTACGTCGTATGTGGCAACCTTTCTCAGGACACTAAACTGTAGAACCGGTCGCGCCGTCTCGGGCTCATAGGTCTAACGAGACGATGTGGTATGCCTCTACAATCCAGTGAACCTGGTACATCGGTTTCCTGGTTCCCATATATCAGTAAGCATCCGGTACACAACTCAATACTTGCTCCTGGACGCGGCACACACATCGGTCCTTAACGGACACAGGCAGAGGTACTCGACCAAGACCTCGTCTTGTCGCTGCCTAACCCCTCTGCCCGGTCTCATCTTTAGAAATGTAAACTTTAGTTTGCTTCCTTTCCCAACCACACTTCTGATATTCTAAACTATAGCTCGCGAGTAGATTCCAACTACTAGTCTTCTACCGGATGCCCTAGTCTATTTAGCATGGCCTTATTCTACAGCGATGACACAATGCTTCCCTTGAACTCAGGGTTCATGTTTGGTTATGCAAGTGGAGTATAAAACATTCTTGATCTAATGCACATACAAACTTTGACCCATAGTAGTGAACAAATGAAAAACTTTATAAAATAGCTTAAATGCAAACCGGGGCTTGCCTTGGTTTTGCAGGTGACTAAAGTCAGTTGAGAGGAAGTCAGTTTCTGATGTCTTGAAGTTCACTCCTGCCCTTCTTGTTCCTTGATCCAAGTTCACCTTCTCCTTCTTCACTTTCCACGTTTAAGCACTACACGTTATGAATATGCATACATGTTTAATTGTAAAACTCTTGCTAACAAGTGCTAAAGACAAGTTTAAAACTGGAACTCTGTTCAAGAATTTAAAATGACACTGGGGGTGGTGGTCTGGGTGTGTGTCTAAGCACTATCATCAAGTGAGAAGTGAGGTTCATTACTTGGGTGGTGATCACCTAATTGGTTGAACAGAACACTACTGATCCAGGGCTTCAATGGAGCTGGAAATTTTCTTGTGAGTTCATTGTCACAAGAAAGTCCTCTGGACCAAAACTCAGAATGTTTCACTAAGTAGATCACCCAGAATAATTCCCTAAGCATTTAAGCAAAAAGGAATTGATTATGAATAAATTTGCACTTTCATACAAATTCAAGTGAACTACAATTTCAAGCATAGTTCAGAGAGTATGCCTGAATTTTCCTAGGATTTTTGGAGCTAAGGAATGGCTAGAACTGAATTTCCAAGTCTTGGAAATTCTCTGAAAATGTTTCTGTATTCATTTGAATACAGAAACTTGAAATCCGAATTACCCTAAATAAATCAACTCCAAATGAGCTGAAACCTTTACAGCAGTCTCCTAGTATCCTAAATAATATTCTGGCAAAATTTGGGGATTTTTGGGTGAACCAAACTCCCTCAAAAATTCTTTTGCTGAAAAGCTTTAAAGAATTTTCCAGAATTTTCTTTTAATTTTCATGCAAATTGGGTTGCATATTTGGAGAGGGTTTTTCATCCTGAATGCAACCCAATTTGAATCACTAAATTTGGAGCTACCTAGCAAAAGTTATGAGGTTCTAAAGTTTGAACTAAATCTGGAATTCAAATTAAATCGAGAAACATTCAAACTCTGACTGTGGGTCCCTCCTACGCGTGTCAGCCGCTGGGATCACGCCACACCGGGCCACAGGACCTTTCCCGCGCCACCACACTGGATCCCGGGGCCGCAGCTGATCAGCAGTTTAAACCCTCCATCACTGACACACGGGGCCCGCCGGTCCTTCTTCCTCCTCGGGCCGTTTCCTTTTTCCCGCGCCGTCCCCTCGCCGGAATCTCGTCGGAGCTCGCCGGAGTCGGGTTCCCGGCCATCTCCCGGCTCGGTACTTTCCGCCTGGGGGTTCTTGAGGGCGGGAAAGCCATTCCCGGGGTCTGCGTGGCTGTAGAGGACCGCAAGGGGTCCGACGACGGGCAGCGGCCTCGGCCCATGTCCGGCGACGTCGGCCGGCTTCCCTACCGACCCAAATTTGCAGCTTTCTTGCTCTAGAGCACCAGTGACTTATGGCAAAGGTCGTCATGCAAGCAACAGAGCTCGGAAACGCCCCTAACTAGCAAGTCACCGTGCGCCCTAGCTCGAAAACTGGCGGCCGAAGCTAAAACTTGAAGAACACCGTCGAGGCTCTATGTTTCTCCTAGATTTTTGATGTCAGGGACTCACAAGGGGTTCTCTAGCCTATCCTATGATCAGCATGAGCAAAGAAGAGCTATTGATCACGAATTTTGGGAAATTCCCCAACCACGGCTTATGGACACCTCGTCGGTTTTTCTAGAAATTCCCGGGCTACCGTTGATGAATTGCCTAGGGTCTTTGGCAGCGTGAAGAGGAGGGAGTGGCGCACCTTTTCACTGTTTGGCCCTCGGTGTGACACGGCCTGTATCACCGAGGTGTTGAGGAGGCACGGCGGCGGTTTTAACCGAAGCTCCCCGGCAATTTCTTGCTGTGAACCGTGCACAAGAGCTGGAGGGTCGGTTTGGGTAGCTCGAGGAGGATCAGTGAGCTCTTGTGCACGTCTCCACGAGCTCAGATGGCCGTGCGATGGACAAGCGGCACCGAGCGAGGATCGGCACTGAGGTTTGGTCGAGCGGCGGTTCTCGGTGTTCGGCGTGGGACGAAGAGGCCCGAGTGGGGGTCGGCTGGGGCAAAAGATCACGTCGAGACGTGATGACCGACTCTAGGAGGTCGCCAGCGCGAGGGGGAGGGTGAGGCGGTGGCCTCGGTGGCACCCTGGTGTCGTCTGGGGGAACGTTTCGGCCGCTCGAGGGAAACAGCACGATTGCTTCGAAGGTAAGTTTGAATGTCACTATGACAGGTGGGGTCCACCCCCTTTCTTATCCCCAAAACTTTCACAAATATCTCCAAATCTTGGCACATTGCAAATTCAGCATTGAAGAGCTCAAATTCAATAGCCAATTGGAAATTTGGAAATTTTTTACTTCAGTTTCAAATTCGAATTCAAATTTCAATGACAATTCACAAGTATCTTTGATACACATATCAAAGCACCTCCAAATTTTCTCAAAAATTGCCTTCTTCATAATTTGAACCTGGATAGTTTGAATATGCCCTCTGATCTTTGAGTTGGCCACTGCAAATACAAATTTTCAAACAACAGTTTGAATTTCCTCTTTGGAAATGGTCTTCTTCTCTTTGAAGTAAATCCTTTGATTCAAACTGAATTTTAAGTCCTCTTTTATGATGACCCATCTGAATTTGTGTGAAACACTTTGGTTTGCTCCTAGCCCATGCTTGATCAACCTTGGTCCCAAGCCGAACCTCACAAGTTCAGTTTGACCATGCCCCTCCAATTTGAATTTGAAGGTGATCTCAAACAATGCTTTGAACAAATGGTATATGAGCTTAACATCCCCCAAATTTCGGAACTTAAGCTCTTTAATACCTGAGGACTGCAATGGTCATCTCACATATATGCTTTTGGACCATCTGAACATGAATGCTTTGCAAGGGTTCAAAAATGGGGTTTAAACTTCCCTCCCCTCTACTCATAGGGAATGTGCATATGAGTTAGGTGTTTGGGAGTGAAATTCTTTCCCGGGTTAACATGTGTTCAACAAGAGTTAAAGGAGATTTTAGCTCTTCCCACATGTCCATGTTTGAGTTTATCATTTTATGTGACATAACTCAAGTCATTCCCTTGTCCTAACATGTTTGAATTCAGCATGAACTCAACATGATCATAGTCCATTCCCTTTTTGGCTCATCCTCAAATCAGAAAGTTGCCACCACATTCTCCTCAATTCAAATGTATGAGGCTCCATGTGTATACAAAAGTTTGGGGGCAATTTGAGATGAGCCTTTGAGAGTAAATACCTTATTTTTGTTCTTTCTCATGTTCATGTATGCTTACACATGAGTTTAACTCCACATCGGTCCAACACTTTCAAAGGCATGCTTGAACCCATGTGGTTGCACCTCATGTGTACCATCCCATGTAAGAATGTTTTTGTAAGTCCCATTTTTCATGAACAGAAACACAGTGACGTTCAATCATCCGTTCCTTTGCATTCACGTTTTTGGGACTTTTACACACGACTTCTTGGAGACCCGAGAATAATGTATCTTGTATAAAGTTTATGCTTTATCAATATATGTGAATGTTGTTCAAATTATTCATGTGTCACTTCAATACCTACTGTTGCATATGGAAATTTAAGTATGACGTGTGCTAATCGCTGCTGTTTTGAATTTCAGAATGACTCGTATTCGTGCCAACCCGGACGTTGGGGGTACTAGCCAAGGGGGAGAGACCTACCAACAGCCTCCCGAGGACTCCTCGGGACAGCAGCAGCAACAGCAGCAACAGCAACAGCAAACACCGTCACCGCCACTGCCAACGGTTACATTGGCCGACATCGTCGCGGCAATGGCGGGTTCTCATCAGCAGCACACAGAGTTGCTGCAAACTCTCATCGCCAATACGTCTCGCCCATAGAGACGTCAAGATCGTGAGGAGCGTCAACAGAGCTCCTACTCCGACTTCCTAGCGACTCATCCCCCGGTATTCTTAAGGGCGGATGAACCCCTCGATGCGGACAACTGGCTCTGCACGATAGAGATGATGTTCGGGCTGCTCCAACTAAGTGAGCAGCGCAAGACTCAATTCGCGGTCCAACAGCTCCAGGGATCAGCGAGTGCGTGGTGGGCAAACTTTTGAGCTTCCCAGCCCACCGACCGAGTTACGACTTGGGCGGAGTTCCGGACGGCTTTCAGGGCCTATCACATACCACCAGGTCTGATGAAGAGGAAGATGCAGGAGTTCCTACACCTGCAGCAAGGGAGCCGGAACGCGCTTGAATACTCCAGGGCGTTCAACGATCTCGCGCTCTACGCGTCGTATGACGCCGATACCGACGAGAAGCGGCGGGACCACTTTTACCAGGGGCTTAACCCGCTCCTGAAGGACAAATTGGCGATGTTCAATCGGGGCAGCCTCAACGACATCATTGATGCTGCGATTGTCCAGGAGGACTCCGGCAAGGAGTTAGCGGCGGCGGAGAGAAAGCGAAGCGCGCCGCAAAGCAGCGGAGAAGGAGGCGGTCCTTCTCAGAGGTTTCGGATGGTGAATCGCCCACCATCAGGTCCACGCTGGCAGCCACCACAGAGGCCGATGCCATTCCGCAGTCGGCCGTACTCTTCACCGGTATTCAGGCCGGCACTGCCAGCACCACCTCCGCAACAACAACAGCAGCAGCGGGCGATGACGTGTGCGTATGCACCTCAGCAGCGCATACCGGGCTTTCATCCCCCGAGCACCACACAAGCAGCGGTCACATGCTATAAATGTGGACGCCCAGGACACTTCGCCAGCAGTTGTCCGGAGAGACAAGGCGGCGGAGTTACACCGCAACCTCTGGGGAGGAATCAGCCCCGGAACCCTACTAATGCGCGGCGGGCAAACCTGAGGCTCGGCACTGTCCACCAACTTGCCATAGAGGACGTGCCGGAGGGTGAGCCAATCCTTGGGGGTATGTTCCAACTCCACCAGCATCCCACCATAGTATTGTTTGATTCAGATGCCACGCATAGCTTCATTATCCAAGCTTTCATTGCTAAATACAGCTTGAAATACTACCCACCGATAGTCCTTATGTGATCTGTTCACCGGGTGGGAAAATTTCAGCAAGCATGATGGTTCCAAAAGCGCCATTATGCTTAGCGGGTAGAGTATACCCTACATCTCTCATCATCTTAGAGGGGCAAAAGGTCGATGTCATCTTAGGGATGTCGTGGTTAACCCGCCACAGCGCTGTTTTAGACACCGTCCTCCGAGTTGTGCACTTGAATTCAGAAGTGCACGAATCTTACTCCTTATTTCTGGACAGTCCAGAAATAAAACTTCCAAGTGTCTATCAATCCACAATCGTCAGATTGGAACATATTCCAGTGGTCCGAGAGTTCCCTGACGTGTTCCTGGATGATTTACCGGGGATGCCGCCCGATAGAGAGGTGGAGTTCAAGATTGAACTTGCACCAGGAACCATGCCAATATCCCGGAGGCTGTACAAGATGGCGCCCAAGGAGTTGGCTGAACTGAAGACTCAGCTCACGAACCTCCTGGAGAAGGGTTTTATTAGGCCGAGCTCCTCGCCATGGGGCTGTTCGGCATTATTCGTGAAGAAGAAGGATGAGACGTTGCGGCTTTGCGTGGACTATCGTCAATTAAACACCGTAACCATCAAGAACAAGTACCCGTTGCCACGGATCAACATGTTGTTTGATCAGTTGGTCGAATCAAAGATCTTTTCCAAGATGGACTTAAGATCCGGGTACCATCAGATTAAGATAAGGGCTGAGGATATTCCGAAGACGGCTTTCTCGACGAGGTACGGACTTTATGAGTACCTGGTCATGTCCTTCGGCCTCACCAATGCTCCAGCTCACTTCATGTATTTAATGAACTCGGTGTTCATGCCGGAGCTGGACAAGTTTGTCGTGGTCTTCATCGACGATATACTGGTATACTCCAAGTCGGAGGAAGATCACAAGAAGCATCTGCGTATAGTCTTGCAACGGCTGCGGGATCACAAGCTATACGCGAAATTCAGCAAGTGCGAATTCTGGATATCGCAAGTGCCTTTCCTCGGGCATATCATCTCAGCGGAGGGTATCGCTGTAGACCCGAGCAAGATCACTCAAGTGCTGAATTGGAAATCCCCGAGAACTGTTCACGAGGTACGGAGTTTCCTTGGACTCGCGGGATATTATCAGAGGCTCATTCCGAACTTCTCGAAGATTGCCAAGCCTATGACAGAGCTGCTAAAGAAGGCTACCAAGTACGTTTGGAGTCCAACCTGTGAAGCAGCGTTCAAGGAATTAGTGAAGCACCTGACATCAGCACCGGTTTTAGTGCAGCCAGACACAACAAAACCCTTCGATGTGTACTGCGATGCATCCAGCATTGGGCTCGGATGTGTGCTGATGCAAGACCGAAGAGTGGTCGCCTATGGATCACGGCAGCTTAGGAACCACGAGCAAAATTATCCGACTCACGACTTGGAGCTCGCCGCCGTGGTACTTGCACTTAAAATGTGGAGGCACTACCTACTCGATAACCTCGTACATTTATATACCGACCACAAGAGCCTCAAGTACATATTCACTCAGAAGGAGCTGAACATGAGGCAGCAAAGATGGTTAGAGTTGATAAAGGATTACGAAGTAGAGATCCATTATCACCCCGGCAAGGCAAACGTAGTGGCGGATGCGCTGAGTCGCAAGTCATACGTCAACAATCTGACCATCACACCATTGTAAGAGAGCAAACCACCACTGCATGTGATTCCACACGGAGCTCTCTACAACCTAGCTTTGATCCCCACCATCCGTGAAGAGATAGCGGCAGCTCAGAAACATGACAAGGGCATGTCGCATTTGCGGAGACGTGTAGACAGTGGGGAGCTGAAGTGTTTCCGGAAGGACGGAGACGGCGTCCTATGGTTCAAGGACCGGATCGTCGTACCCCGTAACCCGGAGTTACGGAAGAAAATTTTGATGAGGCTCACTTATCAAAATTTTCTATTCACCCCGGTAGAAACAAAATGTATCAAAAACTCAGAAGCAAGTTTTGGTGGACACGGATGAAGCGGGAGATCGCAAAGTACGTGTCCGAGTGTGATACATGTCGAAGGGTGAAGGCAGATCATATGCGGAAACCGGGACTGCTACAACCATTGGACGTTCCTGCCTGAAAGTGGGAAGATGTGAGCATGGACTTCATCGTCGGTTTACCCACCACTTTTCAGAAGCATGATTCTGTGTGGGTGATCGTCCACCGGCTCACCAAAGTTGCCCATTTCATCCCGGTCAACACCAACTACAACGCCAAGAAGTACGCTGAACTGTACATCTCACGGATCCTATGCTTGTACGGCGTATCCCGTACCATCATATCAGATCGGGGCACTTTATTTGTGTCCCGTTTTTGGGAGAAGCTACACGCTGCATTGGGGACGAAGCTGATCCGTAGTTCAGCCTACCACCCGCATACGGATGGGCAAACCGAGCGGGTAAATCAGATCCTAGAAGACATGCTACGAGCTTGCACTATCAACCACGGCAAGAATTGGGATGATCACTTGCCGTTAGACGAGTTCTCGTACAACAATGGGTACCAAGCCAGCATTAAGATGGTGCCTTATGAGGCGCTATACGGGAGGAAATGCCGCACACCACTGAATTGGTGTGAGTCTGGTGAAAGGGTCACCTTCAGGATTGACCTTGTCAACAACGTGGAAGAAAAGGTTCGACTGATTCAAGCAAACCTAAAAGCCGCCCAATCCCGTCAGAAACAGTATGCGGACCGAAGAAGACGCCCATTACAATTCGAAGTCGGGGATCACGTATATCTACATGTGTCTCCAATGAAGGGCGTAAACAGATTTGGGGTGAGAGGAAAGTTGGCACCCCGATTCATCGGTCCATTCCAGATTACCGAAAGATGTGGATCAGTAGCATACCGGCTGAAATTACCAGAAGCACTTTCCGGTGTGCACGACGTATTTCACATTTCCCAGCTGAGGAAGTGTCTTAAGCTATCAACTACCGTTCAGCTGGAGGACATTGAAGAATTGCAACCGGATCTCACCTATCGGGAGGAACCGGTTCAGATCATTGACGAAAAGGCCCAAACCACACGCGACCGCACGTTGTGGTTCTACAAAGTTCTATGGAGTAATCACTCCATGGACGAAGCGACATGGGAGAGCGAAGGATTTCTTCGCGCTAACTACCCTGACTTTTTCACGTCGCATATCCGGTAATTTTCCACCATCCTCTCTCATTTCTACCTTATAATCTCGGGACGAGATTCTTTTAAGGGGGGAGGAATGTAAGGGCCTCAGTTTTTGACACATATTTGAAGTGTTCATCACCACACACACACCTCATTTGAAGCAAGATGATAAACACATTTGAAGAGCAAGTAACCACCATCAACATGCTCATTAGAGAACAAACTCACATATTGCAAAAGTGGTATTTCCCACATGTGATATACAGGGGATGGGCATATGAAAACTCCTACACAGTGCTAGGAATGTCCATGCCAAGTTTCACCCAAATTCAAAACCTTTTTGAGGTCATTATGGGTATAGATAGAAAGAGGGTAGTTTGAACTCAAATTCAAATTCAAACTGATTTTATCCCATGAATTCAAAAGTGGGAGATATATTCTTGCACAGCACATTTTTGTGAGCTCACATACCAATTTTCACTCCATTTGGAGTTGAGCTTGACATGAGTTAAATGTAGCAAATTCAAACCTTATTTGATTTCAAACTACATGTGTGCTGAGATTTAGTCAAACCCAAACCAATTTGAATTCTACCCCATTCAAATGGCTCAGGGGCAGATAATTCAAATACTTGAGGTTAGTTTGGTCTCTACTGTTTAGAGCAGTAGAGCAAAGTTAATTTCAGAGGTTAAAACCCTGGGTGGGACCCACATGTCAGCCACTGAGGCAAAAGAAACCGACTGAGAGCTCAGCTCGGGTACTCGCGCGCGCTGCAGCGACCGCCACGGCAAAGTAACGGCGAGGACAGCAGCTGCTTGCCGCCCTCGGCCGGTGAACCGCCTCGCAGGGTCCTTATCTACGCGCCCGAGCGATCGCAGGGGGTCTTCACCGCTGCCTCGACACGTTCCCACCCAGAAAGCCGAGGCTCATCGCCGCTCGGTTGAATTTTTGGTTCCTCATCGCCCGGTCGATCCAGTGATCCTTCCGGCGATTGGAGACCAGCACCAGGTGTGCCAAACCATCTTCGACACCCTAGTGTCGGTTCCAGGCTCAGAGCAGTCCTCCCCTAGCTCCACCGCGGCAATCCTTCCTCTGCCAGTTCAGCTCGAGCCGCCGCTGCGGGAACCATCCTTCCGGCCAACACAGCCCACCGATCACCAAGCTGTGAACAGCAAAGAGGTTCGCCTTCAGTCCCTCTTTCATTCCCGCAAGCTCCGGCGGCGTGACAAACACTGCTCAGGCCTGAATTTCGTGTTTTCGCGACGGTGTGCAAAAGTGGAGTTGGCACTGATCAGAGAAATTCATAAGACACACTGCATCACTCATCCTCTCATGGAGAGGATCACTTCTAGTCGCCCGTACGAGTCCATAGGAGCAGGAACCACGAAGAACCATGGAGGGAAACCGCTGTTCTTCGAGTTTTAGTAGAAATCCCGTTTTCCGGCCTAGGTCGCACGGTGACAGCTCAACGCAGCCCTTCCCGAGCTCCGTGGAGCTCATGTCGATCTTTCCTATGGTCCACTGATGCTCGATGACCCGTAGCTCGATCGGGTGAGGTGCTAGGGAGGACGGGCAACATGGCCGAAGTTCTCCCGAGGCTGCAGCTCGTCGCCGACCATGTACCGGCCATTTTCATGACGAGCTGAGCCCATAATCGTGTTCCCCAAGTGAAAATAGGCAGGGGCAGCCGGAATCATGAAGCTTGGAGCTCCACAGAGGCTGCCGGCGAGCTCTCCGGCGAGGTACCCTGGCGGCAGAGCGCGTTCGGCGGGAGGTAGACGAAGGGGGTGGACCCCAGCTGTCAGCGGCAGATATTTTAAATCGGGATCGGGCTGCGGCTCGGATCCAGTGTGCTGGCATGCAGAAAACTCCGTAGACCCCGGTGTGCCGACGCCTCAGCGCGCAACACGTGTCCCCGTGGCCCACCGGCAGATTTAAACTTTTTCCCGATTTTCAGATTTCATTCAAACTTCAAATCTTCATAACTTTGGCTAGGAAGCTCCAAATCAATTGAACCAAATTTTGTTGGATTCAGCTCTCTGAGTACTTTCCAGCAAATCAAGTTTCACTTCATGAAAATCCTTATTTCTCCACAATTAATTCCTCAAAATTTAAACTGTTGTGGAATTTTAACTGGAGAATCCCTTGGAGGAAAATTCTGAAATTTTGCTGGGATGTTCACCAAAATATCCATGAACTACCATAAAAATTTCAGATCCATTTGATCTCATTTGATCCACCAAATGGTGTGATTAGTGAAACTGTTCCAGGGAAAATAGAAAATGTTCAGAAACATTTTAAGAATTTTCTCTGAAATTGTTTAGCTCATATCTTTAGCTAGGAACCTTCCAATTAAGTGAGACCAATTCCATTAGAACCCTCTGAAAATATAGTTTTCAGAAAGTCATGGCTTGTTCCATGAAAATCCCTAGAGCACCCTAAGAGTTCCAATTAAGGTCAAGCACATAATTAATTGTGGAGGGCTCAAATGAGCTTTGCTGCAACTAAAACTTGACCAAGTCTCTGTTTAGGTTGTAACCAAGCCACAGTAAAAGTTTCACAGTCTTTGGGTCTGTCTAGTGAGACTTAGAGGACTCACAAGTTTAAAACTCAATTCAAATGCATCAAATTAATACATGTACTTCTTGTATCATGTAGTCGCTAAGTTCGAGATGGAACCCGAAGTCCTAGACTTCGTTACTCCGGAGGAGCAGCTAGCCTACGACCAAGAGCAGCAAGGCAAGCTCCGGTTTGCATTATCCTTTTTACAAAGTTTTATTGTTTTGAGCACTTACTTAAGTATGATTACTTATTGCATTGGAGTCTTGTTTGGAAACCCAATTGCATAGCCAAGAGAACCATGGACTGGGATTAGGATTACAAACCCCGTTATCTACTGCCATGCTAAGATAGTGTAGGATTCGGTACAAGTCGAGTAGTTGGAACTACTCGCGATCATAGACTAGAGGCACTCGACTCGGGTAGAAATAGCACATGAAACACATGGCAAGAAAGATGAGACCGAGCGGAGAGTAAGGGCAGCAGGACTTTGGGGCCTGTGTGCTATAGCTCCGCTTGTGTTGATTGACGGCCGAGCTGTGTGCGGGCCTGTTGAACAAGATAGAACAGTACCGAAGACCTACCGGCTATATGGGAACCGGGAAACCGATGTAACTCGGGTAGCTGGGTGTTGAGGCATAGCTGGTCGTTCAGAGGGTAGGTTGAGAGCTTGAGGTGTAAATCGGCTTGCAGCACTGAGATGCGTGTGCAGAGACCTCTTGCTCAGGACGATCGGAACGGTTCAACATTTGGCTAACGGGTGAAAGATGGTTGCGTACGGCGTCCGTGATGGTTGCTGTAGGCAACATCGAGTACGGGCGTACGTGACGGGTTGTTCGGGTAACCCTGCAGGTGTAAATCGATTATAATCGCCGTCCCTCGCGGTCAGTGAGTACCACTTGTTCACTATACGGTGACGTAGAAAGAACAGGCTAGTTACATATTAAAATGTTGCTGATTGAAATATGGACTTTGGTTGTTAATGATTGCTGTAGTTCAGAGCTAACTAAAGTTCCTTTAAACTTTGGGCAAAGTACATGAGAGAAATGCGTTTCTTGTTTGATTGCGGCTCTCTCATGTGCCTTAGCGTAAGGTTCCCCACAATTGGCTGCTAAAACTTGAAAGTAAGGTTCCACTAATTAGACGAGTCCTTGCAACTTGCTTTATCTCCTGTACCTATCACTCCTCATGTAGAAGTTCCTTGTTTAGGAGAGACGGGTCAGTCTTGCTGAGCCTTCGTGCTCACTGCTTGTGTTTGAAGCTTTTGCAGGGTTCTATGAGGAAGGGACTCCCGAGGAGGAGACGGAACCCCAGGAGGGGAACCCCGTCGAGTGGGAGTCGTGCACGCTGCCACGTTAGTGTGTGTGCGTGCTAGCAAGGACACGTTCACGGGTTGAACGTGAACTTGATGCGTAGTCTACGCCCGTGAGTGTAGACTGGACATATTTTGATGTAAAAATGTTCATAAACCAGTTTATGTAATAAAATTTTGCTTCCGCTTTGTACCTTGTATGTGTGTTATCCGGTGCTGTGCAACACAGTACCCCTCAGCGTGATCCTGGCTCGACAAGACCGTGGGGTCGTGTCATGTATGTCGATGACATCGTTGTCAAAGTCAGGCAGAGCTCATCCTTGTTAGATAACCTAGCTCTAGTATTTGACAAACTGCGCTCCACGCGCACTAAGCTGAACCTAGATAAATGTGTGTTCGGCGTATCCTCCGGGAAGCTCTTAGGGTTCCTGGTCTCACACCGAGGGATCGAAGCCAACCCAGAGAAGATCAAGGCCATCGACCTTATGCGGCCCCCCGCCCGTGTCAAGGATGTCCAGAAACTCACGGGATGCTTAGCCGGGCTGAGTCGGTTTATACCGAGGCTAGCAGAGCGGGCACTTCCCTTCTTTAAGCTCCTGCGCAAATCCGGTCCTTTTGATTGGACCGACGAAGCAGAAGGAGCATTCCAGGAGTTGAAGCAGCTACTGATGACCCTACCCATCATGGTAGCCCCTGAGCCCAGAGAGCACTTTCTGCTCTACATCGCGGTGACAACAGAGGTGGTGAGCATGGTCCTCGTCGCAGAGCGGCCGGACCCCTCATCGCCGCAACCTGCTCTGGAAGCAGCAGCCAAGCCCCAGGAGACCCCGGAGGCCCAAGATGACCTCTCGGAGCTCCAAGGTGACCTCCCGGAGGCTCAAGAAGACCTCCCGGAGCTCCAACATAACCTCCCGGAGGTCCAAAGGGACCTCCTAGGAGAGCAAGACGACCTCCTGATGGTCCAGGACGACCACCCGGAAGTTCAACGGGACCTCCCGGAGGTCCAGGACGGCCTAGAAGCCCCCGGAGGCTCCCCCGGACCCATCTACCTCCTGTCTGCCTGAGGCAATGGAGGAAGACGTCTCAGGCCCAGGGGGGAGGGTCCGGACCATCCAGAGGCCTGTCTACTACATCAGCGAAGTCCTCCATGACGCGAAAACAAGGTACCTGGAGGTCCACAAGCTGCTGTATGCAGTACTCGTGGCGTCAGGAAGCTCCGCCACTACTTCCAGGCCTACCGGATCTCGGTGGTCACCTCCTACCCATTGAAGGCCATCCTTCACAGGCCCAACGCGACCGGCAACGTCGCTAAGTGGGCAGCGGAGCTGGCAGAGTTCGAGCTGGACTTCCTACCTCGACACGCGGTCAAGAGCCGAGCACTGGCTTACTTCGTGGCCGAATGGACGCCATCGCCAACCAACCCAGCGGGCCATGAAGACGGTGAACCAAAGCCCCGAGCTCCGGTCTCCACGGTTCCTCGCGAAAGCAGGGGGCCGGTGCCGGCGTACTGCTTCTCATGCCATCGGGGAAGCAGTTTAGGTACATGGTGCGTCTCAATTTCAAGGCAACCAACAACATGGCATAGTATGAAGCCCTCATCTTTGGCCTAAAGACAGCCCTGTCTCTTGGCGCTCGCCAGTTGTTGGCGCAGGGCGACTCCCAGCTAGTCATCAAGCAAGTCAAGGGTGAATGCTCCTGCAATGACCCACAACTAGCTGCCTATCTGCTCCATGTGCAGATGCTGGAGAAAGACTTCCTCGCCTTGGACCTGCACCATGTACGGCGCGCCGACAATGCCGCGGCCGACGACCTCTCAACGAAGGCCTCTACCAGAGCCCTGGTGCCCGAAGGAGTCTTCGAGAGGACGTTGCCGCGGCCCACAGCCCGGCCTGCCGAGCTGGGCCAAGGGGGCGGGACCAGCACCTCGAAGCTGGCCGTCCCGGCGGCCCTGCTACCATGGACGCCACCAAGGATCGTAAGCGTCACTGGGGACTCCGTGCTACCCAGCGCTCAAGATCCAGAAGCTCAAGTCAGTCCCGATGCATGGATCACAGAGATCCGGGACTACTTGAAAGACAATATCCTCCCTGATGAACGTGTATCCGCTGAACGGATTGTACACATGGCTAAAAGATACGTGCTGGTAGAAGGGGATCTCTACCGGTGTGGTGCCAACCACGTCCTATTGTGGTGCATAACCCAGGGGGAAGGCTGCGACTTGCTCGCTGAGATCCATGTTGGCGAATGTGGGAGTCACTCTTCCTCACGCACGCTCGTCGGCAAAGCCTTGCGGCATGGCTTCTACTGGCCGACAGCACTCCGGGATGCCGTCAAGCTGGTCAAGAGCTGCAAGGCGTGCCAGTTTCATGCCAAGCAGATCCACACACCGGCTCAGGCGGTACAGATGATCCCGCCCTCGTGGCCGTTCGCGGTATGAGGGTTGGACATCCTGGGGCCATTCCCTAAAGCCGTCGGGGAATTCCGGTACCTCTACGTCGCCATCGACAAGTTCACCAAGTGGCCGGAAGCTACACCCGTCATCACCATCAACAAGCAATCCGCACTCAAGTTCATCAAGTAGATCTTCGACACGTGTGGGGTCCCGAACAGAATCATCACCAACAACGGGACCCAGTTCACCAGCGCAGTGTTCCAAGACTACTGCGAAGACCTCGGCATCCAGGTGTGCTATGCCTCCATTGCTCACCCGAAGAGTAATGGGCAAGTCGAGAGGGCCAACAATGAGATTCTTCGGGGCCTCAAGACTCGCACCTATGCCGGCTTGAAGAAACATGGTGCCAAGTGGGTGGATGAGCTTCCTAGCACACTGTGGGCTAACCGGACATCCCAAAGCCGGGCCACCGGGGATACACCCTTCTTCATGGTGTACAGGGCCGAAGCTGTGCTTCCCCCAGAAATCACCGTGGGGTCTCTCCGTGTCTGAGCTTACGACGAAGCCATGCAGGACAACCTCCAGCGTGAAGACATCGACCTCATTGACGAGGCTCGATTACACGCAGCGCTACGCAACGCACGGTACCGGCAGGCGCTCCGGTGCTACCACCAAAGGACCGTGCGTGTTCGGGAGCTCCAAGAAGGCGACCTGGTGCTGCGGCGCATACTTTCTCGCGAAGGGACCAACAAGCTCTTCCCCAGCTGGGAAGGTCCCTTCTGAGTCACAAAAGTTTGCCGCCCCGGGTGCGTACGCCTTTCCACCGAGGATGGGGATCCGCTCCCGAACCCTTGTAACATAGAACACCTCCGTAAGTTCTATCCCTAGAGCAGTAGTAGGACAGTTCTTTTTCTTTCTGTAATAAATTCCATAGAGTCCAGGAACAGCGCTCGGAGCAGCTAAGTCCCAGGGGACGGTCCAGGACTACGTTTCAGCTTGACCTGGTTCCGACCCTAAGCGCGTAGAGTCTTGCTTCCCTTCTTAATGGGGCGGGTCGTGGTCTCCATGTTTAGCCTGCATTCCTACTATGGATATTTATATAGAAAGAAGCATGTCCTGTCACACTCTTACTCTTGTGCTCATTTAAATTACGCATTAATTTTTATGATCGCACTTTCTGTGTGTGCTCACCGTACTCTTAGCTCTCCTTTCCCACTCTCACCCCTAGTCGGCATTTGCTATCCTACCGAAGACGGTCGCGCTTGAGGTACCTGCCGATGGGCAGGGGGCCTCTCGGGCCTCCCCCAGTCAGGTGCTGCGATGCCAGTTGGTCACCTCCAGGAAAAGCCTGCGCTGTGCATGAGGGGTCCGGGTGCATAGCCTATTTTGCCTGGTTCCGACCCAAAGCATGCGCGCCCTACCCTTTGGAGGTACAGGGGAGTACAGCCTGCTTTGCCTGGTTCCGTACTGAAAGCCTGTGCACTCTGCCTCCCCAGCATTACGGTCTAGTACTAGGGGCCGGACGGTCGTACCCTGATCTCGGAGGGAGCCGGACCCCCGGCGCCGGGCGCACTGAATTGCCCAAACCCCGTATACCGGATCAGGACCGTAAGCCAAATAAGACTATGAGATAGCGAGGGGGGAGCCCCCAAGGAGAATTACGGTTCCCTTACTTGTGTGCAGGACCTCCTGGCCTTAGATCCCCCGCAGGAGTATGGTAGGTGTGCCCAAATCATTGGGCACACCTACCAGGGGCCACTACGGGGACCGTGCGACGAGAGACCGGAGCTCCTGACTACTCCAACGCAAGACCGGACGACCCGGACCTCACCCCATTCACAGGGGCGGGTTCTAAAGGCCCCATGTGTCCGGCGGGGCTGGGGCCCCCCTCTCCTAAGAGGATAGCTCCAGGCCCGCCACGTGGCCGGCAGAGCCGGACCTTGCCCCCTCTGCAGGAGCGGGCTCCGAAGGCTCCACGTGTCCCGCGGGACCAGACCACCCTCTCCTCAGAGGAGCTCCGGGCCCGCCACATGGCCAGCAGATCTGGACCTCCCCGTCCTCACGGGGCGAGCTCCGAAGACCCCTCAGGCCCTTATCATAACAACGACCCGAGGAAGGTGTCTAGGCAAGACTTCAAGATCGGTGAAGACCTCTGTCGAAGTGTGTGGTCGACACTTCCCCAGGGCCTGCACTGGGCAGCACGCGGAGGTTCTTTTTCAGAGGGGCTAGTCACTTGCGGAGAGCTTGAGCGTAGGGACGAGTTAAGGAGGAGCTTGACACGGTGAGTTTTACGTGGTTCAGGCCACCGGAGCGTAAAACCCTATGTCCACGGCGAGCTGTGGTGCTCGCTGTATTGCTTGTTACTCAGAACCGGAGTCCTGAGCTTGGGGAAGAGTTACACCTTGGGTGCGAATGGCTAGAGTGCGAACCCTTGCTAACGTCGCCTACCCGAGCCTTTTATAGTCCAAGGCTCGCGTGGCTTACAAGGGGGGGGGCCGGTTCCCGACAGGTGGTTCCGGGGAGATTAGTTGTCTCTAGCGAAGGCTTCTGAGTCTTCGTCTTGCCGCCCTGCCCATGCCGCATGCTATTCGTAGTGGTTGATGACGGCGGGAGCGGCAGGGGATGTCTTGTTGCTGTGTTTATTGGTTGGCAGGTTCTGACACCGCGCGCCAGTCTGTGATGCGAATGGGCGCAACGACACCTGACAGAGGCGTGCTCCGCGTCTCCGCGTCTTGGGAAGGCGCGGGCCTTGAATACCTTGTACGGGCAAGGTATGGGGCGTCTTTACGCCCGCTGCCTACCGCTCGGGGGCAGGCAGCGTTCTTCTGCTGGACAGGTGGCGGGCCCAGAGCCCTCCTCAGAGGAGAGGGAGGTCCGGCCCCGCAGGACACGTGGAGCCTTCGGACCTCTCCCCGTGGAGGGGGAGGTCCGGCTTTTGTCGGCCACGTGGCGGCCCCGGAGCCCTACTCTGAGGAGAGGGAGGTCCGGCCCCGCTGGACACGTGGCGCCTTCGGACCTCTCCCCCACGGAGGGGGGAGGTCCGGCTTCTGCAGGCCATGTGCGAGCCCGGAGCTCTCCTCTGAGGAGAGGGAGATCCGGCCTCGCTGGACACGTGGCGCCTTTGGAGCTCTCCCTGCAGAGAAGGGCGAGATCCTTAGGCATTTTCCCCTGTGCGCGGGGGTACCCCATATCGCGGGTACCGACAGTGGCCCCCGGGCTCACCTCGGGGGAGGTAACGAGCCCGAGGTGAGGCCTTCTCCTACCCACACACTTTCTTGTCTTGAGTATTCCCTGTGCTGGCAGGGTCTTGACGGCTTCGGAGTTCAGCCTCTTAGAAGAGGGTGAAGCCTGGCATCGGAGCTCGGCCCGTCTGTGGGGGCGGAAGTCCGGAAGTCATCGGAGCTCAGGTCCACGAAGGGCGTGAGGTCCGGCATCAAGGCTCGCCCCTGAAAGGAGGGCGAGGGCTGGCATCGGAGCTCGGCCCGGCTGTGGAGGCGGAGTCTGGAAGTCATCGGAGCTCAGGCCAGCGAAGGGCGTGAGGTCCGGAGGTCATCGGAGCTCAGGCCAGCGAAGGGCGTGAGGTCCGGCATCAGCGCTCGCCTCTGAAAGGAGGGCGAGGGCTGGCCTCGGAGCTCGGCCTGGTGGTGGAGTCGGAGTCCGGAAGTCATCGGAGCTCAGGCCAACAAAGGGCGTGAGATCCAGCATCAGCGCTCGCCTCTGAAAGGAGGGCGAGGGCTGGCCTCGGAGCTCGGCCTGGCTGTGGAGGCGGAGTCTGGAAGTCATCGGAGCTCAGGCCAGCGAAGGGCGTGAGGTCCGGAGGTCATCGGAGCTCAGGCCAGCGAAGGGCGTGAGGTCCGGCATCAGCGCTCGCCTCCGAAAGGAGGGCGAGGGCTGGCATCGGAGCTCGGCCGAGCTGTGGGGGCGGAGTCCGGAAGTCATCGGAGCTCAGGCCAGCGAAGGGCGTGAGGTCAGGCATCAGCGCTCGCCTCTGAAAGGAGGGCGAGGGCTGGCCTCGGAGCTCGGCCTGGCTGTGGAGGCAGAGTCTGGAAGTCATCGGAGCTCAGACCAGCGAAGGGCGTGAGCTCCAGAGGTCATCGGAGCTCAGGCCAGCGAAGGGCGTGAGGTCCGGCATCAGCGCTCGCCTCTGAAAGGAGGGCGAGGGCTAGCATCGGAGCTCGGCCCAGCTGTGGGGGCGAAGTCCGGCACTGCTCAGTGATCCCCCCTTTCCTGTCCCTTAGTCTCATTTGGCTTTCTGTCCTAGGCCGGAATACGGTGCTTGGGTAATCCAGTGCACTTGGTCCCGGAGGTCTGGCCCCAGCCCCAGTCAGGGTGTAACCGCCCAGCCCCCTGGTACTCAGACCGTAGCGCTGGGGGGAAGAGTGCGCATGCTTTGGGTGCAAGACCGGGCAAAGCAAGGCTCCTGACCCCCCCCCCCCGGTCTAGCGTAGGTCTTTTCTCAGAGGAGACCAACTGGCGGTACAGTACCCTTACAGGGGGAGATCCAAAAGGCCACCGGGCCTCTAGCAGGTACCTCAAGCACTACCGCCTTCGGCAGGACAGCAAATATCGACTATGCATGAGAGCAGGAAAGAGGAACCGAGTGTACAATGGACGCACGCTATCTAGAGCGTGGGGAGGTGTTCATATAAATTAATGCATAATTTAAATAAACACCTAAGTAAGCTTGGTGAACTTACTGGGGTAGCGTCGGAGCGCCTGTCTTCACGCAGAGCGGGTCATGCGTGGCTTCGTCGTACGCCGGACACGGGGGGACCCCCATGGCGATCTCAGGGGGAAGCATGGCTTCGGCCCCGCATACCATGTGGAAGTGTAGTTCCCGTGACCCGGCCCTGGGAAGTCCGGCTGGCCCTCGTCATGGAGGAGCCGGTATCCCCTGACGGCTCTGGGTGCGCGTCTGCACCGGTTGTGTGGGTCTGCTTGGCGTGGACCTGGCACACATTGCATCCCTAACCGGTTTGACGGCGTCCAGGTGGCTCTCGGTCAGTAGGAGCCATGCCGGTTGGCTTAACCGACCAACGTGCGGGACGATGAGCGTTCCCAGCACTCGCCTCCATGGACTACTGCAAGCTAGTCGCAGCCTTCCTCCTGGGTTATGCACCGCAATAGGATGCCGTGGCGCCACGCCGGTAAAGATACCAGCGCGTAGCACTTAGCCATCTGCACAATCCGTTCAGCGAATGCACGTTCATCAGGAAGGATGTCCTTCAAGGAGTCCCGGACCTCCGTGGTCCATGCATCGGTACTACTTGAGCTTCTGGATCTTGAGCGCTGGGTTGCACGGAGTCCCCAGTGACGCTTACGATCCTTTGGCGACGTCCATGGCTGCAGGGCCGCCGGGACTGCCTAGCTTCGAGGCATTGGTTCAGCCCCCTTCGCCCGGCTCGGCGGGCCGGGCTGTGGGCTGCAGCAACGTCCTCTCGAAGACTCCTTCGGGCGCAGGGGCTCCGGTGGAGGCCTTCGTTGAGAGGTCATCAGCTGCGTCCTTGCCAGCGCGCGGTACATGGCGCAGGTCCAAGGCAAGGAAGTCTTTCTCCAACATCTGCACGTGGCGCAGATAAACAGCTAGCTGCAGGTCACTGCAGGAGCATTCACCCTTAACTTGCTTGATAACCAGCTGAGAGTCGCCCTGTGCCAACAACTGGCGAGCGCCCAGAGACAGGGTTTTCTTTTAGGCCAAAGATGAGTGCTTCATACTCTGCCAAGTTGTTGGTTGCCTTGGAATTGAGACGCACCATGTACCCAGACTGCTCCCCCGATGGCATGAGAAGCAGTACGCCGGCACCGGCCCCCTGCTTTCGCGAGGAGCCGTCAAAGAAGAGCGTCCAGTGAGGCCCGGTGAAGACCGGAGCTCGGTACTTTGGTTCACCGTCTTTGCGGCCCCCTGGGTCAGCCTTCATTGGCGTCCACTCAGCCACGAAGTCAGCCAGTGCTTGGCTCTTTGCTGTCTGACGTGGTCGGGAGCTCAGCTTGAAGTCCGCTGTCTTTGCGCTGTCTTCCGGCTTCGGAAGCTGGCAGTGAGTGCCAATGACGCCCGTCTTCTGCCCCGGCGCGCTTGTCCGCCAGGCTGAAGAGCCCCGAGATGTCTTGCACCTCCCTGGTGGCCAACTTCTCGAGCATCTTCTTGTCACTCACACCTTGTCGGAATGCGACCACCGCTGATGCATTCAGGATGTGGGGGATGGTGTTGCGTACCTGGGAGAACCGCTAGATGAAGGAGCGCAGTGATTCCCCAGGTTGTTGTTTGATGGCGTGGAGGTCAAGCTCCGTGCCAGGACGGGTGTAGGAACTGCCAAAGTTGGCAATGAACTGCCGGCAGAGCTCTCCCCAGGAAGTTATGGAATCCTGGAGGAAGTTCATGAGCCAAGACCGGGCTGGGCCGGTCAAGGCGACGGGGAAGTAGTTGACCATGACGGCCTCACCCCTCCTGCAGCAAGGACGGCAGTGGAGTAGATCTGGAGGAACTCCGCTGGGTTGACGCATCCGTCGTACTTATCGGGCAGGTGCGGCTGGAACTTGCGCGGCCACCTCGCGAAGCGAAGGTGGGGTGCCAGGGCCGCACATCCTGCCCCTGTTGCCGCAGGTGTTGGTGCCGCGAATGCTTGGTTCGCCGTTGGCATGGTGTATCCCGGTATGGGCAAGGCAGCTCCATAGACCGGGGGCGCCGTTTGCAGTGCATATGGTTGTAGCATATGCTGCGCGGCGTATGCCTGGGGCCGAGATCGCGTGGCAAAGATCTGCTCTTCAGGCTGGGTCGAGGCCGACGTCATGCTGTCGCCAGCCTCTTGGTTGCGACGCCTTTCCCGACGTCGCTCGAGGTAAACCCGGGCATCCTGGCCCAAGTGGCACCGTTCCAGCTCTGTCCTCAGGTCCGTCGACGGAAGCCTGGTGGAGCTGGAATCCGCCATCTGCCCATCAACCGTTGGCGTACACGTCAGCGACACAGCCGGTTGACCGAAGTGTCATCCCCGCCAAAGTCGAGGGTTTGCGGCGGCGACGACGAGGCGGTCTACCTCGCGTATCCACTGCTGGGTCGCTGAATGAGGTGCGTCCCCAGCAGGTGGATTGCGCCGTAGCGCTCTTGCTGCAGCTAGCGCACCCCTGTGGGGTACGCTTATCGCTGCAGAAGATCTCACGCTGGTTGGAGCCTGCATTGCCGGAGTCGGCGTTGCCGGAGTCTGCTGCTGGCTTCCAGCTTGCGCCGACACACTCCGTCCAGAGTGTGTTGACACGTACTCCCCGCTAGTCACGGTCCGTCGTGAACGCGGGGGAGGAGAGCTTGCCACTGAAGGAAGCTTGGTCATCTTCGTCGGCAGAAGCTCGTTGCGCAAGGGAAAATCCCCCTACACTTCCCCCGGGCCTGCACTGGGCAGCCCGCGGAGGTTCTTTTTCGGAGGGGCTAGTCACTTGTGGAGAGCTTGAGCATAGGGACGAGTTAAGGAGGAGCTTGACACGGTGAGTTTTACGTGGTTCAGGCCGCCGGAGCGTAAAACCCTACGTCCACGGCGAGCTGTGGTGCTCGCTGTATTGCTTGTTGCTCAGAACCGGAGTCCTGAGCTTGGGGAAGAGTTACACCTTGGGAGCGAATGGCTAGAGTGCGAACCCTTGCTAACGTCGCCTACCCGAGCCTTTTATAGTCCAAGGCTCGCGTGGCTTACAAGGGGGGGCCGGGACCCGACAGGTGGTCCCGGGGAGATTAGTTGTCTCTAGCGAAGGCTTATGAGTCTTCGTCTTGCCGCCCTGCCCATGCCGCATGCTAGTCGTAGTGGTTGATGACGGCGGGAGCAGCAGGGGATGTCTTGTCGCTGTGTTTATTGGTTGGCAGGTTCTGACACCGCGCGCCAGTCTGTGATGCGACCTGGGTGCAACAGCACCTGACAGAGGCGTGCTCCGTGTCTCCACATCTTGGGAAGGCGCGGGCCTTGAATACCTTGTACGGGCAAGGTATGGGCCGTCTTTAAGCCCGCTGCCTACCGCTCGGGGGCAGGCAGCGCTCTTCTGCTGGACACATGGCGGGCCCGGAGCCCTCCTCAGAGGAGAGGGAGGTCCGGCCCCACGGGACACGTGGAGCCTTCGGACCTCTCCCCACGGAGGAGGAGGTCCGGCTTTTGTCGGCCACGTGGCGGCCCCGGAGCCCTCCTCGGAGGAGAGGGAGGTCCAGCCCCGCTGGACACGTGGCGCCTTCGGACCTCTCCCCCGCGGAGGGGGGAGGTCCGGCTTCTGCAGGCCACGTGGCGAGCCCGGAGCTCTCCTCTGAGGAGAGGGAGATCCGGCCTCGCTGGATGCGTGGCGCCTTTGGAGCTCTCCCTGCGGAGAAGGGCGAGATCCTTAGGCATTTTCCCCTGTGCGCGGGGGTACCCCATATCGCGGGTACCGACAACCTCCTAAAGTCCTTGCGGAGCTAAGGACTCGGGTGGGCCAAGCCACGAAGAAGATAAAAGAACATAGACACAAAAAACAATAAGAGTCTTTTCATTAATCAAAGCTCCATGAGCTGAACTACAGACTCAACAAAAACAAAAAAGAAAGATACAAGGCCTTCCGGCCGCGGGGGCGACATCCTAGGAGTCCCCAGACTCCCGCTGGAACCTGGAAGCTACGAGGCCGGCCATGTCCCCGACTTCGACCCTGGTGGCTCCCTCCCGCTCGAAACGGGGCCCTGCCTCACCGGCTCCAGGGAGAGGGAGGGATCCCAGCTACGAAAGCACGCCAGCACATGCGTGGCAACCTCCTTCACCAAGTTCCTCCCCTCGGCCTCGAGCTCCCCGGCAACCACAGTCTCGAGCCTCCCTATCTTAGCGCCGATAGCCTTGAGCACCGGGAGCGCATCAATCACCCCCTGCTCCGGAGCCCCCGACCTCACGGGACTGAAACCGAGGGGCACCAGAGCAGACTCCGCTTCGCCAACAATACTCCAGACCGCCTTAGCCTCGACGGACTGCGATGCCTTGAGTTCCTCCACCACCTGGCGCTCCCGGGAGGCCTGCTCCTCCCTCTCGGCCAGAGCCATCTCCCGAAGCTCCAGCTCTTTGGCCCGGGCCTTCAGGTCGCCCTCGCAAGCCTCCAGCCACTTGGCGACCTTCTTCCCCTTGGCGGCCACGGCTCGCTCCCGATCTGCAACGCCGCACTCTCGACACGCCAACTACAGCCACAGCTCCTCCATGGCATCGATATCCGCTGACGTTCGAACAGATGAAGGAGGAGGAGCGGGCGACGCCACTGCCATTGCAGGAGCTGGTCCAACCGGCACAGGAGATGGAGGCACCCGCACTAATTCGGGGGCCAGAAAAGCTGCCACAGCCTCTGAACGCTGCGGCCCAGCACCTCCGCTAGCCGGAGAAGGCCGGGGAACAGACGTGTTCCCGGCAGCCAGTGAACCTCTGCAAGCGTGGGGGCCCCTCAGGACAAGAGAAAAAGAAATGAGCAAGTGTCGAGATCCGGTGAGTATGAGCTTATCGAGGAACTTGGACACTCCAGCAGGCATGGAGCCCCGGCTTCCGAGCTGGGGTAGGACCGCCGGGGCCTGGCGCCGACGGGACCTGCACTGGAGGTACCCGGGCTGGCGAAACAGGAGGTGCATCCGGACCCCACGCCTAGGGCTCCTAGGACCGCCGCGGTCCGATGGGAGTCCCATCGGAGCGGAAGTCCCGAGGCCTCTTGGCGTCGCCGCCCGACGAACCAACGCCTCCCGAAGGTGAGCCCGGGGGAACTCCGGTCCCCTGGCTTGGTGCAAGTGCCGCCCTCGGAGGGGACCGGGCGCGCTTCTTCTCCGGCAACCCGGGAGCTGGGTCCTTCTCCTTCCCCTCATCGGTGGTCCGGGCTCCGTCGACCTTCGACGCGGGTTGGGCGTCGGCTGGCACCTCGTGCTCCGCTCCGGACCGATCAACCCCGGGATTCGAGGTTCCCCGGAAGGTGTCCCCGACCTGACAAACGGCGATGCCAATATCGTCTAGCGTCGGCAGCTCCCGCAACAGCCTCGCCCTCAACAACGGCTCCATGGAGAGAGGGGGGCAGGAGCTGGCAGCATAAGAGAGTTGACATT
The DNA here is from genome assembly GCA_030760725.1 of Neostapfia colusana. Lineage (NCBI taxonomy): Eukaryota > Viridiplantae > Streptophyta > Magnoliopsida > Poales > Poaceae > Neostapfia > Neostapfia colusana. Next base: position 26,910,507 of record JASWHV010000005.1, on the reverse strand, counting down.
GAGGAGGTCGCTGCTGACGAACGACAATATCTCCCTCAGTTCTTCCTCGGAAGGAACTGAGTCCAAGCCCCTCTCCACCCTAATGCCGTCATGGATGCCGCTGAAGTACCATGCCAGGCGGATGCGCTGCTGCAGCGGGGCAATGCGCCGTGACAGGAAGTTTTCTAGCACCATCAGAGACGTCAATCCCTGCTCCGCCAGGGACCGGATCCGTGTTAAGATTGGCGCGCATTCGGGCTCCATCACCGGGCTCTCTTCCTAGAGGCAACGCTCGGTGGTTGGAGCACTGGTTGGCAACTGGAGGCAATCGTGCTCATCAGTCTTCACGATCACCCAGTGGTCTCTCCAGCTCTCCCATCTTGCCGCACTGAAGGGCAGAAGGTACTCAAATACCTTCGGGTCCTTGCAGCGATGCTGGAAGTAGTATGCCCCCAGCTGGTTCCTCGATCCGCGACCGGTCGTCTGCAGCACGAAGAAATGGCGGAAGAGCGTCACCGAGGCGCGCACTCCTACGAACATTTCGCAGAAGTGCACGAAGACGGCAGCCATGGCAATGGAGTTGGAGGAGAGGTGATGAAGCTGGAGATCGTACGTCTCCAGTGACGTCACGAAGAGCGAAGAGATTGGCGGGAAGAACCCCGCCAAGCCATAGGCAGTAAAAAAGACAATCTCCCCCGCCCTCAAACGCAGGGGGAGAATCCCTCGCCGGAGGCAGCGCCGTTGCTCCACTGAATGCCACCCCAGCAACTTACGCACCCGTGTAAGGTCTTCTGACCGGGTGAATCTCGGCGGAGGCAGTTTGGAAGCCATTGGCGGCAGAAACACAAGAGCTCAGAGAAACAAGGAGGGCTTAGGAGTGGGGAAGTACGAAGGGAAGCCTGCGATGCAGATGAGATCCCCTTTTAAACTTCCCATACGCGATTCAAAGCAATTCGAAACCCTTCGAATACGCCGCTTGGGATAACCGCTTCAGCTCCAAGCCCTCGATTCCATGACAAGCGGGCCCAGGCCGTCCTACAGAAGCGGTGGACCGGGTTGTCAGCCCCCAGACGGAGAACCCGGCGGTTCCTGACAAGACGCTGGGACGTGCACTGCGACGTGCAGTAGTGGCAGCCTTGGGAACCGCCGCAGTAAAAGGAGCCATCAAGCAGCGCTCATGCCCCCACGACTGTTCGTGCTCCAGTGACTATCAAAGTGGGTCTTCGAGAAGGTGCATGAAGTAGAAGAGACGGGGGCCCCACCTCAGGCTCGTTATCTCCCCCGAGATGGGCCAGGGGCCACTGTCGGTACCCTCAATATGGGGTACCCCCGCGCACAGGGCAAATCGCCTAAGGACTTTGCCCCTTCCGCAGGGGCAAGCTCCGAAAGCCCCACATGTCCTACGGGGCCGGACCTCCCTCTCCTCAGAGGAGGGCTCCGGGCCCGCCACGTGGCCGGCAGAGCCAGACCTCCCTTCTCCGCAGGGAGAGCTCCGAAGGCTCCACGTGTCCAGCAGGGCCGGACCTCCCTCTCCTCAGAGGAAAGCTCTGGGCCCGCCACGTGGCCGGCAGAGCCGCACCTCCCTTCTACGCAGGGAGAGCTACGAAGGCTCCACGTGTCCAGCGGGGCCGGACCTCCCTCTCCTCAGAGGAGAGCTCCGGGCCCGCCACTTGGCCAGCAAAGCCGGACCTCCCCCTCCGCTGGGAGAGCTCCGAAGGCTCCACGTGTCCAGCGGGGCCGAACCTCCCTCTCCTCAGAGGAGAGCTCCGGGCCCGCCACGTGGCCAGCGGAACAGCGCTACCTGCCCCCATGCGGTAGGAAGCAAGAGTAAAGACACACCATACCTTGTCCGTACAAGGTATTCAAGACCCGCGCCTTCCCAAGACGCGGAGACGTGGAGCACGCCGCTGTCAGGTGCCGATGTGCCCAGTCGCATCGCAGTAAAGACTGGCACGCCGCGTCAGAAGCTCTACCCCAATAAACACAGCGACAAGACATCCCCTGCCGCCCCTGCCGTCATCAACCACTATGCCTAGCTTGCAGCGTGGGCAGGGCGGCAAGACGAAGACTCAGAAGCCCTCGCCTGAGACAACTACCGGCTAACTGCAGGATACAGTAGATGGCAGGCAATCTCCCAGGGACCACCTGTCAGGTCCTGGGCCCACCTTGTAAGACGCCCGAGCCTTGGACTATAAAAGGCTTAGGTAGGCAACGTTGCAAGGGGTTCCGCTTTTTGCACACTCTAACGCTAGGTTCGCACTCGAGGGGTTTGGCATTTTGACTCAACACCCTGATTCAGCATTCTAGCACTCAGCTAATCCTAAAGCTCAGAACTCCGGTTCTGAGCACCAAGCAATATATGAGCACCTCTGCTCACCGTGGACATAGGGTTTTACGCTCCGGCGGCCTGAACCACGTAAAAAACCCCTGTGTTCATTTGTTTCCTTCGTCCCACCACGCTTAAGCTCTCCGTGGGGGACTAGCCCCTCCAAAAAAGAACCTCCGCGGGCTGCCCTGTGCAGGCCCGGGGGAAGTGTCGACAGCTACACTTCGACAGTGAAGACCGACGAACACGATTGCCTTCAGTTACCGATTGGTGCTCCAACCACCGAGCGTCGCTTCTGGTTGGAGAACCCGGAGTGGGAGCCAGAGTATGCGCCGGTCCTGGAGCGGATCCGGTTCCTGGTGGATCAGGGGTTGACATCCCTGATGGTGCTGACAGATTTCTTGTCGCGCTGCCTTGCGCCCCTGCAACAGCGCAGTCGCCCGGCGTGGTACTACACCGGCGAGCACGACTGCACCAGGCTGGAGACGGGTCTAGGCTCTGACCCACCTGCCGAGATGCTGTGGGAGATGGTGACGAGGGTAAGCAGCGACCTTGTTGGTGGCGGCTTCCTCACCATCCCAGAGTCCTGCATCCCTCTCTTCTTGGAGCCGGCGAGGAGAACGGAGCTGCTGCGGGGGATGCCGACGCTGGACGACATCGGGATCACCATGCGCCAGGTCGGTGATGCCTTCCGGGGAATCTCGATCCCTGGGGTTGACCGTTCCGGAGCGGAGCGTGAGGCATCGGCCGATGCCCATCCTGTGCCGAGGGCTGACGGAGCTCGGACCACCGACAAGGGGAAGGGCAAGGAGCCGGCCTCTACTTCGCCAGAGGAAGCATTCCCGGTCTCCTCCGAGGGCGTCTTTCACGCTGGGTCAGGGGACCGGAGTCTCCCCGCGCCCTTCCTCGGGATGCGTCGGTTCATCAGGCGGCGACTCCAAGAGGCCTCGGGTCTTCTGCACCGACAGGACTGCCCTTGGACAGCAGCGCTCAGAGGAGCCCCGGGCGTCCCACTCTCCTTCCACAGGCGGTGGAGCTCCTAGGAGGGACGCCGGTGCTGCGGCGTCCAGGGCTGAGCGGGGGGCTCAGGTGCCCCGGTCGCAGAGTGTCCCTGCTGCTGGCTCGGCAGGCGGCAGCGCCAGAGGAAGCGCAGCCGGGACTCATCCGGGGACGCAGGCGCCCCGGGCTTCAGGGGCTGGATCGAGCGGAGCCGGGAGCACTGCCAGCGGGAGCCCTACTGCTCCGCCTCCCAGGGGCGCTCCGGGAGCAACCCCTGCTCCGCCGGTCCGGGTGCCTTCGGCGCAGGCCCCAGCGGCGATGTCAGGCTCCGGCGGCCCTGCCCCGGCTCGGAAGCCAGGGCTCCATGCCCGCTGGAGTGTTCGCGTTCCTCGGTAAGTTTGCACTTACCGTGTTGTCGGTACCCTCAATATGAGGTACCCCGCGCACAGGGGAAATTGCCTAAGGACCTCGCCCTTCTCCGCAGGGAGAGCTCCAAAGGCGCCATGTGTCCAGCGGGGCCGGACAACCCTCTCCTCAGAGGAAAGCTCCGGGCCTGCCACGTGGCCAACTGAGCCGGACCTCCTCCCTCCGCGGGGAGAGCTCCGGAGGCTCCACGTGTCCAGCGGGGCCGGACCTCCCTCTCCTCAGAGGAGAGCTCCGGGCCCGCCACGTGGCCAGCAGAGCCGGACCTCCCCCCTCCGCGGGGAGACCTCCGAAGGCTCCACGTGTCCCGCGGCGCCAGACCTCCCGCTCCTCAGAGGAGAGCTCCGGGCCCGCCACATGGCCAGTAGAGCAGCGCTACCTGCCCCCGCGCGGTAGGTGGCAAGAGTAAAGACGCGCCATACATTGCCCGCACAAGGTATTCAAGACCCGCGCCTTCCCAAGGCGCGGAGACGCGGAGCATGCCTCTGTCAGGTGCCGTTGCGCCCAATCACATCGCAGTGAAGACTGGCGCGCCGCGTCAGAGCCTGCCCGCCAATAAAAACAGCGACAAGACATCCCCTGCCGCCCCAGCCAACCACTACGACTAGCTTGCGGCATGGGCAGGGCGGCAGAACAAAGACTCAGAAGCCCTCACCAGAGACAACTACCGGCATAACTGCAGATACGGTAGATGGTAAGCAATCTCCCCGGGACCACCTGTCGGGTCCCGGGCCCACCTTGTCAGCCACCTGAGCCTTGGACTATAAAAGGCTTGGGTAGGCAACGTTAACAAGGGTTCGACATTTGACCCACTCTCCCGTAGTGTTCGACTCTTTGCACACTTACGCTCCAGCATCCGAGCACTTAGGTCATCCTCAAGCTCAGGACTCCGGTTCTGAGCAACAAGCAATACAACGAGCAACTCAGCTCACTGTGGACGTAGGGTATTACGCTCCGGCGGCCTAAACCATGTAAAAATCCCTGTGTCAAGCTTCTCCCTCCATCGTCCCTAACGCGTAAGCTCTCCGTGAGTGACTAGCCCCTCCGAAAAAGAACCTCCGCGGGCTGCACAGAGCAGGCCCGGGGGAAGTGTCAGCTAAACACTTCAACATTTGGCGCGCCAGGTAGGGGGCTTTTCCCTTGCGCGACGAGCTTCGGCTGACGAGGATGACGAAGCTTCCTTCAACGGCAAGCTCTCCCTGCCCACGTTCACGACGAACGGTGACCAGTGGGGACTATGTCTCGAAACACTCAGGATGGAGTGTGCCGGTGCAAGCTGGGAGCCAGCGGCCGGCCGACTCTGGCAGCACCGACTCCAGCAGCGCAGGCTCCAGCAAGCGCAAGATCCACTGCAGCGCTGAGTGTCTCCCACGGGGGCGCACTAGCTGCAGCACGAGCGCTACTGCACAATCCACCTGCTGGGGACGCGCCTCAGTTAGCGACCCAGCAGTGGATTAGCGACGTAGACCATCTCGTCATCGCCGCCGCCAACCCTCAACTTCGGCGGGGACGACGTCCCAGTCAACCGGCTGTGTCGCTGACGCCCACACCAACGGTTGACGGGCAGACGGCAGATTCTCGCTCCACCAGGCTCCCAACGGCGGACCTGAGGTCGGAGCTGGAACGACGCCACTTGGGCAAGGATGCCCGAGTGCTCATCGAGCGACGGCGAGAAAGGCGTCGCAACCAAGAGGCCGGCGACAGCATGTCGACCGCCTCGACCCAGCCTGAGCCGCAGACGTTCGCCACGCGATCTCTGCCCCAGGCATACGCCACGCAGCATATGCCCTGCAAACGATGCCCCCGGTCTATGGCGCAGCCTTGCCCATACCGGGATATACGGTGTCGGCAGCGAACCAAGCGTTCGCGGCACCAAGACCTGCAGCAACAGGTGCAGGATGTGCAGCCCTGGCGCCACACCTTCGCTTCGCGAAGTGGCTGTGCAAGTTCCGGCCGCACCTGCCCGAGAAGTACGACGGCAGCGTCAACCCGGCGGAGTTCCTCCAGATCTACTCCACCGCCATCCTTGCTGCAGGAGGGGACGAGGCCATCATGGCCAACTACTTCCCCGTCGCCTTGACCGGCCAAGCCCGGTCTTGGCTCATGAATCTCCCCCAGGGTTCCATAACCTCCTGGGGAGAGCTCTGCCGGCAGTTCTCTGCTAACTTCGGCAGCTCCTACACCCGGCCTGGCACGGAGCTGGACCTCCACGCCATCCAGCAACAACCTGGAGAGATGCTGCGCTCCTTCATCCAGCGGTTCTCCCAGGTACGGAACACCATCCCGCATATCCAAAATGCTTCTGTGGTGGTGGTGTTCCGGCAGGGTGTACGGGACAAGAATATGCTTGAGAAGCTCGCGACCAGAGAGGTTCGCGACGTCTCAGAGCTCTTCAGCCTGGCGGACAAGTGCGCCAGGGCAGCAGAAGGGCGGAACTGGCACTCACAGCCAGCCACCGAATCAGGAGGACAGCCCGGATCTGGCGCTGCTTCCCAAGGAAGCGGCAAGAAGATCAAGAACCGGGGCGGTGGCAAGATGAAACCACCGACCGCAGCTCCCGTTGCTGCAGCAGCAGCATCCAGCGGAGCTCGGGGGCCACGCCCCGACAAGAGGCAGCGACAGTCACCAGCCCCAGATGGTGACCAAGGCGAGCCGTGCCCCGTGCACAACACCAGCAGCCATACTTCTACTGAGTGCCGGGAGATTCAGAAGCTCGCGGAGCGCTTCCGCAAGGGGAAGCAACCGCGTGCTGACGCCCCTCTCTTCCGTCAAAGGGAGGGCAAACAGAAGGTCGACACCCAAGACAACGTCGACCACCAAGTGGAGTTCCAGGAGCCTCAGCGCGCCGTGAAGGCGGTGCGCAACCATGAGGACTCCAGCTCCAGCGCTGACGAGCGCCGGAAGATGCTCTACATCATCTACGGCGGGTCCGCTGACCCCTCGTCCCGAAGCGCGGTTAGGACTCTGCGCCGAGCGGAAGCGTCGGTGGCTCCTCTCCCAAGTGCTGCGCCACACCTCAAGTGGATGGGAACCCCCATCAGCTTCGATGCCACCGACTGCCCCAGGAACATGGCTGGGGACGGCCAACTACCGCTCTTGGTAGCACCCACCATCGCAAACGTGAGGATGTACCACGTTCTGGTAGATCCTGATGGCCAAGCTCACCCCATCGAGCCCGTTCTCAGGGGTAGGGCCGGGACAGGTCATTCCCTATGGCAACATCAGCCTTCCGGTGAACTTCAGAAGCCTCGCAAGCAGTCCATCGAGTGGCAGAACTTCATCCGAGAAGAAATCAAGAAGCTGCTGGACGCTGGCTTCATACGGGAAGTCCACCACCCCCGATGGTTGGCGAACCCCGTCGTCATCCCGAAGTCCGGCGGGAAGCTCCGGATGTGCATCGACTACACCAGTCTCAATAAGGCATGTCCCAAAGATCTATTCCCCTTCCCTAGAATCGATCAAATAGTAGACTCGACATCAGGCTGTGATATGCTATGCTTCCTAGACGCCTACTCGGGTTTTATCAGATCTCTATGTCTAAAGAAGATGAAGAGCACACTTCCTTCATCACAGTAGACGGCCTGTATTGTTGTGTCTCTATGCCTTATGGCTTAAATAATGCTCTTCCCACCTTTTTACGTGCAATGCACAAAACCTTTGGAGAGCTAATAAGAGACTTAGTCGAGGTGTAGGTCGATGACATCGTTGTCAAAGTGAGGAAGAGCTCATCCTTGTTAGGTAACCTAGCCCTAGTCTTTGACAAACTTCACTCCACGCGCACTAAGCTGAACCCCGACAAGTGTGTGTTCCGTGTATCCTCTGGGAAGCTCCTAGGATTCCTGGTCTCACACCAAGGAATTGAGGCCAACCCAGAGAAGATCAAGGCCATTGACCTGATGCGGCCCCCCGCCCGCACAAAGATGTCCAGAAACTCATGGGATGCCTAGCCGCGCTAAGTCGGTTCATACCGAGGCTAGCAGAGAGAGCGCTCCCCTTCTTTAAGCTCCTGCACAAATCCGGTCCATTTGCTTGGACCGACGAAACAAAAGAAGCCTTCCAGGAGTTGAAGCAGCTCCTGATGACCCTACCCATCATGGTAGCCCCCGAGCCCGAAGAGCATTTGCTGCTCTACATCGCGGCAACAACTGAGGTGGTGAGCATGGTCCTCGTCGCAGAATGGCCGGACCCCTCGTCACCACAGCCCGGTAGCAGAAGACAAGCACCAGGAGACCCCGGAGGTCCAAGACGACCTCCCGGAGCTCCAAGACAACCTCCCGGAGGTCCAACGGGACCTCCCGGAGGTCCAACGGGACCTCCCAGAGCTCCAGGATAACCCCCCGGAGACCCAAAGGAACCTCCCAGGAGAGGCGTCCTCCCGAGGGTCCAGGATGACCACCTGGAAAACCAACGGGATCTCCCAGAGGTCCGAGACAGACTAGGAGCCTTCGAGTCCCAGATTCCGGAGGCTCCCCCGGACCCATCTACCTCCTGTCGGCCTCAGCCAATGGATGAGGACATCTCAGGAGTAGGGGGAGGGTCCGGACCATCTAGAGGCCTGTCTACTACATCAGCGAACTCCTCCATGATGCCAAGACAAGGTACCTGGAGGTCCACAAGCTGCTGTATGCAGTACTCGTGGCATCAAGGAAGCTCCGCCACTACTTTCAAGCCCACCGGATCTTGGTGGTCACCTCCTACCCACTGAAGGCAATCCTTCACAGCCCCAACGCGACCGGCAATGTCGCTAAATGGGCAGCGGAATTGGCGGAGTTTGAGCTGGACTTCCTTGCCATGCAGTCAAGAGCCAAGCACTGGCTGACTTCGTGGCCGAGTGGACGCCAACGAAGACTAACCCAGGGGCCACGAAGACGGTGAACCAAAGCCCCGAGCTAAGGTCTTCACCGGGCCTCAGTGGACGCTCTTCTTCGACGGCTCCTCACGAAAGCAGGGAGCCAGTGCTGGCGTACTGCTTCTCATGCCATCGGGGGAGCAGTTTGGGTACACGGTGCGTCTCAATTTCAAGGCAACCAACAACATGACAGAGTATGAAGCACTCATCTTTGGCCTGAAGACAGCCTTGTCTCGGGGTGCTCGCCAGTTGTTGGCATAGGGCGACTCCCAGCTAGTCATCAAGCAAGTTAAGGGTGAATGCTCCTGCAATGACCCACAGCTAGCTGCTTATCTGCTCCACGTGCAGATGTTGGAGAAAGACTTCCTCGCCTTGGACCTGCGCCATGTACCGCACGCTGGCAATGCCGCGGCCGACGACCTCTCAACGAAGGCCTCCATCGGAGCCCCTGTGCCCGAAGAAGTCTTCGAGAGGACGTTGCTGCGGCCCACACCCCGGCCTGCCGAGCCGGGCGAAGGGGGCTGGACCAGCACCTCGAAGCTGGCGGTCCCGGCGGCCCTGCAGCCTTGGACGCTGCCAAGGATCATAAGCATCACTGGGGACTCCGTGCAACCCAGCGCTCAAGATCCAGAAGCTCAAGTCAGACCCGATGCATGGATCATGGAGATCCGGGACTACTTGAAAGACAACATCCTCCCAGATGAACATGTATCCGCTGAACGGATCGTGCGCATGGCTAAAAGGTACGTGCTGGTAGAAGGGGATCTTTACCGGCGTGGCGCCAACCACGTCCTATTGCATTGCATAACCCAGGGGGAAGGTTGTGACTTGCTCGCTGAGATCCATGGAGGCGAATGTGGGAGTCACTCTTCCTCACGCACGCTCATCAGTAAAGCCTTCCGGCATGGCTTCTACTGGCCGACAGCACTCCAGGATGCCGTCAAGCTGGTCGAGAGCTGCAAGGTGTGCCAGTTCCACGCCAAGCAGATCCACACACCGGCTCAGGCGGTTCAGATGATCCCACCCTCGTGACCGTTCGCTGTATGGGGGTTGGACATCCTGGGACCATTCCCCAAAGCCATCGGGGAGTTCCGGTACCTCTATGTCGCCATTGACAAGTTCACCTAGTGGCCGGAAGCCACACCCGTCGTCACCATCAACAAGCAATCCGAGGTAAAGTTCAGCAAGTCGATCGTCTGCCGGTTCAGGGTCCCGAACAGAATCATCACCGACAACGGGACAAAGTTCACCAGCGCAGCGTTCCAAGACTACTGTGAAGACCTCGGCATCCAGGTGTGTTATGCCTCCGTTGCTCACCCAAAGAGCAATGGGCAAGTCGAGAGGGCCAACGCCGAGATTCTTCGGGGCCTCAAGACTCGCACCTATGCCGGCTTGAAGAAACATGGCGCCAAGTGGGTGGATGAGCTTCCAAGCACACTATGGGCTAACAGGACATCCCAGAGCCGGGCCACTGGAGAGACACCCTTCTTCATGGTGTACGGGGCCGAAGCTGTGCTTCCCCCAGAGATCACCATGGGGTCTCTCCGTGTCTGAGCTTATGACGAAGCCGCGCAGGACAACCTCCAGCGTGAAGACATCGACCTCGTCGACGAGGCTCGATTACATGCAGCACTCCGCAACGCACGGTACCGACAAATGCTCCAGCGCTACCACCAAAGGTCTGTGCATGTTCGAGAGCTGCAGAAAGGCGACCTGGTGTTGCGGCGCATACTTTCTCGCGAAGGGACCGACAAACTCTCCCCCAGCTGGGAAGGCACCTTCCGAGTCACGAAAGTTTGCCGCCCCGGGTGCGTACGCCTTTCCACAGAGGATGGGGATCCGCTCCCGAACCCTTGGAACATAGAACACCTCCATAAGTTCTATCCCTAGAGCAATAGTGGGACAGTCTTTTCTTTCCGTAATAGATTCCATAGAGTCCAGGAAAAGCGCTCAGAGCAGCTAAGTCTCAGGGGACGGTCCAGGACTACGTTTAGCTTGGCCTGGTTCCGACCCTAAGCACGTAGAGTCTTGCTTCCCTTCTTAATTGGGCGGGTCGTTGCCTCCATGTTTAGCCTGCCTTCCTCCTATGGATATTTATATGGAAAGAAACCTGACCTGCTTTGCCCTTCCCTTGTGCTCATTTAAATTACGTATTAATTTTTATGACCGCACTTCCTGTGTATGCTCACCATGCACTCAGCTTCCTTTTCCCATTCTCACCCCTAGTCGGCATTTGCTATGCTACCGAAGACGGTCGCGTTTGAGGTACCTGCCGGTGGCCAGGGGGCCTCGAGCCCCAGGCGCTTCGCACACTGAAGTACCCAAGCCCCGTATACCATATCAGGATCGTAAGCCAAATAAGACTATGAGATAGGGAAAGGAGAGCCCCAAGAAGAATTACGTTTCCCTTACTTGTGTGCAGGACCTCCCGGCCTTAGCTGCCCCGCAGGAGTATGGTAGGTGCACCCAAACAATTGGCCACACCTACCAGGGGGCCACTACAGGACCGCACAAGACCGGAGCTCCAACGCAAGACCGGAGGATCCGGACCTCGCCCCCTCCGCAGGGGCGGGCTCCGGAGCCCCACGTGTCCGGCGGGGCCGGAGCTCCCCTCTCCTCAGAGGGTAGCTCCGGGCCCGCCACGTGGCCGGCAGAGCCGGGCCTCGCTCCCTCCGTAGGGGTGAGCTCCGAAGGCCCCACGTGTCCCGCGGGGTCGGACCTCCATCTTCTCAGAGGAGAGCTCCGGGCTCGCCACGTGGTCGGCAGATCCGGACCTCCCCGTTCTCACGGGGCGAGCTCCGAAGACCCCTGGGGCCCTTATCTCAATAAGGACCCGAGGAAGGTGTCTGTACAAGACTTCAAGATTGGTGAAGACCTCTGAGTACCTTGCGGAGCTAAGAAATCGGCCATGCCAAACCAAGAAGAGGATAAAACTATGCAGACACAGAAAACAACATGAGTCTATTAATTCGAGGCTCCATGAGCTGGACTACAGACTCAACAAAAAGAAAAAGAAAAGATACAAGCCCTAGGATTCCCCTGGCTCGCGCCGGAACCTAGAGGCTACAAGGGCGGCCACTTCCCCAACTTCAGCCCTGGCGGCTTCCTCCCGCTCCACGGCGGGGCCCTGCCTCGCTGGCTCCAGTGAGAAGGAGGGATCCCGGTTCCGGAAGCATGCCAACACGTGCGTAGCAACCTCCATCGCCAGGCCCCGTCCCTCTGCCTCGAGCTCACCGGCGACCACCGCTTCAAGCCTGTTCAGCTTGGCGCCGATAGACTCGAGCACGGGGATCACCTCGGCCACCTTCTGCACCGGGGCCGCTGCCCTCACCGGGCTGAAGCCAAGGGGGACCAGGGCGGACCCTGCCTGGTCGACGAAGCTCGAGATTTCCTGGGCCTCGGAGGACCGCGAGGCCAGAAGCTCCTCCATCTCGTGGCGGGCTGCCAGCAAGGCGTCGAGGCCCCTGTCGAAGTGTGCGGTCGACACTTCCCCCGGGCCTGCACTGGGCAGCCTGCGGAGGTTCTTTTTTCAGTGGGGCTAGTCGCTTGCGGAGAGCTTGAGCGTATGGACGAGTTAGGAAGAGCTTGACACGGCGAGTTTTACGTGGTTCAGGCCGCCGGAGCATAAAACCCTACGTCCACGGCGAGCTATGGAGCTCGCTGTATTGCTTGTTGCTCAGAACCGGAGTCCTGAGCTTGGGGATGACTGAAGTCTAGCGTATGAGTTGCGGGAGTGCGAACCCAGGGTGCAGATGGCTAGAGTGTGAACCCACAGAGTTCGAACCAACAGAGGTCAAACCAACAGAGGTCGAACCCTTGCTAACTTTGCCTACCCGAGCCTTTTATCGTCCAAAGCTCGAGTGGCTTACAAGGGGGGCCCGGGACCCGACAGGTGGCTCCGGGGTGATTTCCTACCAGCTATTATGTCTTGGCGCTGGCGTCGAAGTCCTCGTCCTGCCGTCCTACCCATGCCGCAGGCTAAGTGTAGCGTGTAGTCGTTGGCGATGGCAGGGGCGGCAGGGCATGTCTTGTCCGGTCTTGTCGCTACCTTCAATGGCCTGCAGCTTCAGACACTGTATGCCTGTCCTGACTGTGACTGGTCACAGCGCCTCCTAACAGGCGTGCACTGCGCCTCTTCGTCTCGGGAAGGCGCGGGTCTTGAATGCTTTGTACGGAAAAGGCATGGCGCGCCTTTACTCCCGCTGTCTACCGCGCCGGTCGGCAGCACTGTTCTGCTGGCCACGTGTCGGACCCGGAGCTCTCCTCTGAGGAGGGGGGGGGGGAGCTCCGGCTCCGCTGGACACGTGGAGACTTTGAAACTCACCCCCCGCCGAGGGGGCGAGGTCCGGTCTTCCGGGCCACGTGGTAGACTCGGAGCTATCCTTTGAGGAGAGGAGAGCCCAGGCCCTGCCGGACACGTGGTGCCTTCGGAGCCCGCCCTTGCGGAGGGGGCGAGGTCCGGCCTCCTGGGCCACGCGGCAGGCCCGGAGCTATCCTCCGTGGGGAGGGGAGCTCCGGCCCCGCTGGACACGTGGCGCCTTCAAACCTCGCCCTGCAGAGGGAGCGAGGTCCTTAGGAAGTTTTACCCTGTGCGCGGGGGTACCCGGTATTGAGGGTACCGACAGCCCCCCTCGGAGAATTCCTTCTGTCGGTACCTGAGATATGGGGTACCCCCGTGCACAGGGTAAAATGCCTAAGGTGCTCGCCCTTCTCTGCAGGGAGAGCTCCGAAGGCGCCACGCGTCTGGCGGCGCCGGACCTCCCTCTCCTCAGAGGAGAGCTCCGGGCCCGCCACGTGGCATGCAGAAGCCGGACCTCCCCCTCCGCGGGAGAGAGGTCCGAAGACGCCACGTGTCCAGCGAGGCCGGACCTCCCTCTCCTCAGAGGTGAGCTCCGGGCCCGCCACGTGGCATGCAGAAGCCGGACCTCCCCCTCCGCGGGAGAGAGGTCCGAAGGCCCCACGTGTCCGGCAGAGCCGGACCTCCCTCTTCCCAGAGGTGAGCTCCGGACCCGCCACGTGGCTGGGAGAACGGTGCTGCCTGCCCCCGGGCGGTAGGAAGTGGGCGTAAAGGCGCCCCTCACCTTGCCCGTACAAGGAATTCAAGGCCCGCGTCTTCCCAAGACGCGGAAACGCGGAGCACGCGCCTGTCAGGAGCCGTTGCGTCCAGTCGCATCACAGACTGGCACGCAGTGTCAGAACCAGACAGGTAATAAACGCCGCGACAAGACATCCCACGCCGCCTGCGCCGTCATCAACCACTACGACTGGCGCACGGCATGGGCAGGGCGGCAAAAGGAAGACTCAGAAGCCTTCGACCGGAGGCAACCACCGGCATAACTACAGATACGGAAGATAATAGACAATCTTCCCGGGACCACCTGTCGGGTCCCGGCTTCCCTTGTAAGCCGCCCGAGCCTTGGACTATAAAAGGCTCGGGTAGGCGTCAATAGCAAGGGTTCGCATTCTGCAACTCATACGCTAGCCATACACTCTCAAGCTGTAACTCACCCCCAAGCTCAGGCCCCCGGCCCTGAGCAGCAAGCAATACAGCGAGCTCCATAGCTCGTCGTGGACGTAGGGTTTTACGCTCCGGCGGCCTGAACCACGTAAAACTTCTGGTGTCAAGCTCTCACTAACTCGTCCATCCGCGCAAGCTCTCCGCTAGGAACTAGCCCCTCCGAAAAAAGAACCTCCGCGGGCTGCCCAGTGCAGGCCCGGGGGAAGTGTCGATCGCACACTTCGACATTTGGCGCGCCAGGTAGGGGGCTTTTCCCCTAGCGCGACGAGTTTCCGCCGACGAAGATGATCGAGCTTCCTTCAGCGGCAAACTCTTCCCCCCTGCGCCCGTGGCAAACCGTGACCAGGGGAGAGTACATGATGACACACTTAGGACGGAGTGTGACAGGGCAAGCTGGGAGCCAGCAACCGGCTCTGGCAGCGCCGACCCCGGCAATGCAGGCTCCATCCAGCGTCAGGCCTTCAGTAGCGCCGGGCGTACCCGGTGGGGGTGCGCTAGCCGCAGCAAGGGTGCTACTGCGCAATCCGCCTGCTGGGGACGCGCCTCAGGCAGCGACCCAGCGGTGGATTCGCGAGGTAGACCGTCTTGTCGTCGCCGCCGCAAACCATTGACTTCGGCGGGGACGACGCTCCGACCAACCGGCTGTGTCGCTGACGCGCACGCCAACGGTTGACGGCCAGACGGGGGAGTTCCAGCTCCACCAAGCTTCCGTCGACGGACCTGAGGACAGAGCTGGAACGGTGCCACTTAGGCCAAGATGCCCGAGTGTTCCTCGAGCGACGTCAAGAAAGGCGTCGCACTCAAGAGGCTGGCGACAACATGACATCGGCCTCGACCCAGCCTGAAGGGCAGATCTTCGCTACGCGAGCTCTGCCCCAAGCATACGTCGTGCGGCATATGCCACAACCATATGCCCTGCAAACGGCGTCCCCGGTCTATGGAGCGGCCTTGCCCATACCGGGGCACACTGTGCCAGCGGAGAACCAAGCGTTCGCGGCACCGATAACTGCACTGGGAGCCAGCAACCGGCTCTGGCAGCGCCGACCCCGGCAATGCAGGCTCCGACCAGCGTCAGGTTTTCAGTAGCGCTGGGTGTACCTAGTGAGGGTGCGCTAGCCGCAGCGAAGAGCGCTCCTACTCAATATGCCACAGTCGTATGTCCTATGTATGGCAGCCAGAGCATGCGGTGCTCAGCGCGAACCAAGCATTCGCGGCATCAGAACCTGCGGTGGCAGAAGCAGGGTGTGCGGCCCTCGCGCCCTGCTTTTGCTTCACAAAATGGCCGCGCAAGTTTCGGCCGCTCTTGCCTGAGAAGTACGACGGCAGCATCAACCCGGCGGAATTCCTCCAGAGGCCGGGAAATCCAGAAGCTCGCGGAGCGCTTCCGGAAGGGGAAGCAGCCCCCAGCTGATGCCCCACCCTGTAGTCAAAGGGAGGGCAAGCAGAAGGTCGAGGCCCGGGACGGCGACGACCGCCAGGTGGAGTTCCAGGAGCTCCAGCGCGCCGTAAAGTCAGTGCGCAATCATGGGAGCTCCAGCTCCAGTGACGAAGAGCACTGGAAGATGCCCTGTGACATCTTCGGCGGGTCCGCTGACCCCCTATCCCGAAGCATGGCTAAGGCCTTGCGTCGAGCGGTAGCGTCGGTGGCTCCCCTCCCAGGTGCAGTACCGCGCCTCAGGTGGATGGGAACCACCATCAGCTTCGATGACACCGACTGCCCCAGGAACATGGTTGGGGCCGGCCAACTACCGCTCGTGGTTGCCCTTACCATCGCCAACGTGAAGATGTACCACGTTTTGGTGGATGGTGGGGCTGGACTGAACCTCATCAGTCACGCAGCCTTCCAGAAACTGCAGATCCCGATGGCCAAGCTCGCCCCATCAAGCCCGTTCTCAGGGGTAGGGCCGGGACAGGTCGTTCCCTACAGCCGCATCAGCCTCCCAGTGACCTTTGGGGCACCGGACAGCTACTGGACAGAGTACATTCTGTTCGACGTGGCCGAGATTGCCATGATCGGTAGGCCAGCCCTGTACCGATTCATGGCAGTAGCCCACTACGGCTATCTTGTCTTGAAGATGCCTACACCAACAGGCGTCCTCAAGGTTTGTGGAGACCGTGCTGCCACAGTATTAGCCTTGGAAAGGCTTCAGGCGCTTACAGCAACTAGAGCGCTAGCCCTCAGCAGTACAGAACCAAACCAGCTCCACCTAAGTGCACGCCACCGTGCCTCTACCACCGCACCCCGCGTGCAACCCCTTGATGAGGACGACGTCCCCACAAGGCTCGTCCGAATCAGCGCCGATGCCACCCGGGTAGCCGGGGGCCTGGGTAGCATATAGGAAGGCGCGCTCGTTGCCACCCTCCGACATGAGGTCGATGTGCTGCATGACAGCCATCACCGAGGCCAGAGATCCCCAGGGAGGTGATGGAGCATTACTTAAAGGTCTTTCCCGACGAGACGGAGAGTCCGCCGCTCCCGGTGCTTGGCAAACCGTGTTATTATCCCGAAGGCCAGTGAGAAGTTCCGGAAGTGCATCCACTACACCAGTCTCAATAAGGCATGTTCTAAAGACCTATTTTCTCTTCAGCTGATAGAGCAAATGGTAGACTCGATACCAGGCTGTGATATGCTGCGCTTCCCAAATGCTTGCTAGGGCTCCCATCAGACCTCTGTGTCTGAAGTAGTTGAAGGGCGCCCCCTACCTACTAATCCCGGCGTAAGCCGACTTGGCATAGCTAGGGGCCCCGCGAATTTCTGGTTTTCGCGCAATGGCTTTAACCCCATACCACAGTAACCTGTCCCGCTACCAAGAAGCAAGTGCCAGAAGACCAGACCTCGGAACCCTGACACAACCTCCCGGAGCCCCCAGGACGACAGCGGAGCTTCCCGTGAGGTCCAAAGCAGCCTGAGGACCCCCAAGTGCCGGGCACCCGGCGACCTCCCCAGGCTAAAAGCTATCTCTTGCAGCCCCATGCGACGGGCAATGCCGCCGAATGGGCGGCGGAGCTACTAAAGTTTGATCTAGGTTCCCTTTCCCGTCAAACAGACATTAACCGAGCATTAGTTCACTCGTGGCTGAAGTAGACGCACGCTCAGGGGGCCATGAAGACGATGAAACAGGACCCTGAGCCCTGACCTTCATCAGGACTCATCAAATGATGTTCGCCCACGGCTCCCCGCGAAAGCAGGGGGCCGATGCTAGCGTACTGTTCCTCATGCCGTCGGGGGAGCAGTCTGGGTATGTGGCGCGTCTCAATTCCAAGGCAGCCAACACCATAGCAGAGTATGGAGTGCTCATCCTTCTCGCTAGTCATTGGCTCAGGGCAATCCCCAGTCTGGTAATCAACCAAGACGGCGGGGACAAACCCCCTCGCCTTGGACCTGCACCACGTACCGCACGCTAGCAAGGCCGCAGCTGACGACCTTTCAACGAGGGCCCCCACTGCCACCGGAGCCACTGTGCCTGAAGGGGGCCTCGAGAGGACATTCCCGCGACCCACAGCCCGGCCCGCCGAGCCGGGCGAAGGGGGCTAGACCAGCACCTCGAAGCTGGCGGTCCCGGCGGCCATGAGCGCTGCCAAGGATCATAAGCGTCACTGGGGACTCCGTGCGACCCAGCGCTCAAGATCCAGATGCTCAAGTCAGACCCGATGCATGGATCACGGAGGTCCGGGACTACTTGAAAGACAATATCCTCCCTGATGAACGTGTATCCGCTGAACGTATTGCGCGTATGGCTAAGAGACACATGGCGGTAGAGGGGGATCTCTACCGACATGGCGCCAACCACATCCTATTGCGGTGCACAACCCAGGGGGAAGGCTGCGACTTGTTTGCTGAGATCCATGGAGGCGAATGTGGGAGTCATTCTTCCTCACGCACGCTTGTCGGTAAAGCCTTTCGGCATGGCTTCTACTAGCCGGCAACACTCCAGGATGCCGTCGAGCTGGTCGAGAGCTGCTAGGCATGCCTGTTCCATGCCAAGCAGATCCATACACCGGCTTGGATGGTACGGATGATCCAGTCCGCATGGCCATTTGCCGTACTAGAGCTGGACATCCCGGGCCTGGGACCATTCCCCAGAACCAAAGACAGGGACCCGCTCCCGAACCTTCGGAACACGGAACACCGCTGTAAGTTCTACCCCTAGAGCAACAATCAGGCAGGCCCTTCTTTTCATAGTAATTTCCATAAAAGTCCGTGAACCGGGCTTGGAGCAACTAAGCCTCAGGGGACGGTCCAGGACTACGTTCAGCTTCGCCTGGTTCCGACCCCAAGCGCGTAGAGTCTTGCTTCCCTTGAGGTGAGTCGTGGTCTACGTATGCGGCCCTCCTTCCCCCGTATGGAAATTTATATGAAAAGAAGCCCACCCTACGTTGCTCTTCTTTGGTACTCATTTAATTTACTTGTTAAATTTCTATGATTACCCTGCTAACGCGTGCTCACTATGCGTTCAATTCCCTCTTGTCATTTCCATCTTTAGTCGGATTTTGCTGCAGATATGACTAAGGAATAGAGGGGGGAGCCCCCAAGGAGAATTACTTTTTCCTTATGTGCAGGATTTCTCAGCCTCAGCTTCCCGCAGGAGTATGGTAGGCGCATCCACCCAATAGAACGCACCTACCAGGGGGCCGCTACGGGATCGCGGTAGGCCAGAAACCCTAAGGTAAGATCAAAGGGCTAGCCCTCGCAGGGGTGAGGTCCGAAGGCCCCACGTGTCCGGCAAGGCCGGGCCTCCCACCTCTCTGAGGGGAGCTCCGGGATCGCCGCGTGGTCTGCAGGGAGAGGCCCGGGACCTCCACGTGCCCTGCAGGCCCGGACCTCCTGCCAGGCAGGAGCTCCGGGCCCGCCACGTGACCAACCGGCTCGGACCCCCCCTCCGATCTCGTGAGGCGGGTCCTGGAGACCTCCGGAACCCTTAGTATACAGTGGGGACCCGGACAAGGTGTCCATGCAGAGCTTCGAGATTGGTCAAAGCCTCCGAGCCCTTGCGGAGCTAAGGGCTCGGTCGGGAAAGGCCAGGAAGAAGACTAGGGCATGCAGACAGAAAGAAACAGGAGTCTGTCCATACAAAGGCTCCACGAGCTGGGCTACAGACTCAGCAAAAATAAAGAAAGGAAGTACAGG
This sequence comes from Neostapfia colusana, assembly GCA_030760725.1. Lineage (NCBI taxonomy): Eukaryota > Viridiplantae > Streptophyta > Magnoliopsida > Poales > Poaceae > Neostapfia > Neostapfia colusana. The sequence goes on along the minus strand of JASWHV010000005.1, from coordinate 26,891,285 downwards.
GCCTTGTAGCAGGGCCTTGTAGACACGAGGGCGGGTGCCTAGGGGTCCCCGGACTCCCGATGAAACCTAGAGGCCACGAGGGCAGCTAAGTCCTCGACTTCGGCCCTGGCAGCTTCCTCCCGGTCGGCGATGGGTCCTAAACGGACCGGCCCCAGGGAAAAGGAAGGGTCTCGGCTAACGAAGCACGACAGAACGTGCGTCGCAACCTCCTTCGCAAGGCCCCGACCTTCCGCTTCCAGCTCGTCGGCGATCACTGATTCAAGCCGACGTAGCTCGTCGCCGAGAGACTCAAGGGCTGGGGCCGCTTCGTGTAAGGGCCTCAGTTTTGACAACCATTTTCAGTGTTCATCACCACCCCACACACCTCATTTGAGCAAGAATGATGAACACAAATGAAGAGCAAGTAACAATTATCAACATGCTCATTAGAGAACAAACTTACACATTGCAAAAGTGGTATTTCCCACATGTGATATAGATGGGCTAGACATATGAAAACTCCTACACTTTGTTAAGGATGTCCATGCCAAGTTTCACCCAAATTCAAAACCTTTTTGAGGTCATTTTGGGTATAGATAAGAAGAGGGCAGTTTGAAACCATATTCAAATTCAAACTGTTTTTATACCATGAATTTGAAAGTGGAAGGCATATTCTTGCTCAGCACATTTTTGTGAGCTCACACACCAATTTTCACTCCATTTGGGGTTGATCTTGACATGAGCTAAGGGGGAGAAATTCAAACTTTATTTGAATTTCAAACTGAACATGTGCTGAAATTCATTCAAACCAAACCTCATTGGAACTTTGATCAATTCAAATGGCTCTTGGGTGAATAATTTGAATTGCCAAGGGTAGAATAGGGTTCACTGTTTACCACAGCTGTTAGGAGTAAATTTCAGAGGTTAAAAGAGGGGTGGGACCCACATGTCAGCCTCTGCCTCAAAACAAACCGACTGAAACACAGTTCAGTCGGTTCCCGGCTGCTGTGTGCGCGCGCCACCGAAGGTGGGCAGCCGGCGCCAGCTCCTGCTGCGCGCCCCAAGCCGGAGGCCAGCCGCCGGGCTATTTATTCCCTCCCCGGCGTGCTTCAGTCGCCATTCCCCGAGCTGCCGACGTGCACGATCTGTTTTTCCACTGCCATCACCGCCGCTCGAGCTCCCGATCGATCAAGCCGATCGCAGCTCCCTCCTTCCACTCCAGGGTCCCAGCAAGGTACTAGAGACCTTCCTCCATCCTCTCCATTGCTAGAATTCGGTTGAAACCGAGTGCTATCGGCTGTGCCGAAAGATCAAAATCGGAACTGGAAACCGCCGCACCTCGGGCTCTCGTGGACAGCCCAACCTGGGCGTTGTCACGCCCGAGCCAAGGCACCCTTGGACGCGCAGGTGACCGGTGCTGCTCATCCCCGAGCCATAGCTCGAGTGGTTGCTCACCGACGGCGAATTTCCACTTTTCCCCTTTCTGTGTGCAGAACGACCTTCGGGTACGATTCTGTTTAATTCGTGCTTTAGAAAGGATTAGAGGGCCTCAGGCCACTCCCACACGAGCTAGACACGGTAACGCACAAGTTGCCTTCACAACTCTGGGCCGGAGAGCCTCTGTGCCCGGCGTAATTTAAGGTCTACTAATGGCGGAACGAACGGGGGGTATCGGGCGCACGGTGAGGACCTATTTCGGGCCTTCCCCGAGCTGCCTCGAGTTCATGTCGACCTTCTCTGAGGTCCACTGATGCTTCCCGACCGATTTCCCAAGTAGCTGAGGTACTAGGAGAGTCAGACGACATGGCCGAAGTCGTTCCGATATGGCGGCTCGTCGCCGACCATGCTCCGGCCGTTGTCATGAGCAGCTGACCCTCGGATCCTGTTCCCCAAGTAAAAGTAGGCAGGGGCGGCCAGAATCAAGAAGTTTGGAGCTGTACAGCAGCCAGCGGCAAGCTCTCCGGCGAGGTCCCTCGGCAGCGGGGCGCGGGTGTCGCGAGGTTGAAGAAGGGGGTGGACCCCAGCTGTCAGCGGCCGATATTTTGAATCGGGATCCGGCTGCGGCCGGGATCGGGTGTGCTGGCGCGCAAAATCCTTGTGGGCCGTGGTGTGCTGTCGCCTAGGCGTGCGACGCGTGTCCCCTGGGCCCACGCGCGAGTTTAAACTTTTCCCCGATTTTCAGATTTCCTTCAAACTTCAAATCCTTATAACTTTGGCTAGAAAGCTCCAAATCGAGTGAACCAAATTTTGCTGGATTCAGCTCTCTGAGTACTTTCCAGAAAATTAAGTTTCACTTCATGAAATTCCTTAATTCTCCAGAATTAATTCCTTAAAGTTTAAACTGTTAGGAATTTTAACTGGAGAATCCTTTGGAGGAAAATCCTGAAATTTTGCGGGGATGTTCACCAAAATATCCTTGAGCTACCATAAAAATTTCAGATCCATTTGAGCTCATTTAGTCCACCTAATGGTGTGATTAGTAAAACTGTTCCAGAGAAAATAGAAAATGTTCAGAAACATTTTCAGAATTTTCTCTGAAATTGTTTAGCTCATATCTTTAGTTAGAGACTTCCAAATTAAGTGAGACCAACTCCATTAGAACCCTCTGAAAATCTAGTTTTCGGAAAGTCATAGTTTGTCTCATGAAAATTCCTAGAACACCCTAAGAGTTCCAATTAAGGTCAAGGACATAATTATTTGTGGAGGGCTCAAATGAGCTTTACTGCAACTAAAACTTGACCAAGTCTTTGTTTAGGTTGTAACCAAGCCACAGTAAAAGTTTCACAGTCATTAGGTCTGTCTAGCAAGGGTTATAGACTTCACAACCTCAAAGTTAATACAAATGCATTTAAATTAATACATACATTGTTCTTATCATGTAGTCGCTAAGGTCGAGGAGGAACCCGAAGTCCTAGACTTCGTTACTCCGGAGGAACAGCTAGCCTACGACCAAGAGCAGCAAGGCAAGCCCCGGTTTGCATTAACCTTTTTACAAATTTTATTGTTTTGAGCACATACTTGTTTCCTTTGTTCTGTGCATTAGAGTCTTGATTGGAACCCCACTGCACAGCCAAGATAACCATGGGTTGGGTTTAGGATTGCAAAACCTCGTTAGCCACTGCTTTGCTAGGATAGAGTAGGATTCGGTACAAGTCGAGTAGTTGGAACTACTCGCGAGAATAGGCTAGAGGCACATTGCTCGGGTAGAGATAGCACATGAAACACATGGCAAGAAAATGAGACCGAGCGGAGAGTAAGGGCAGCAGGACTTTGGGGCCTGTGTGCTGTAGCTCCGCTTGTGTCGATTGAGGACCGAGCCGTGTGCGGGCCTGTTGAACAAGCTAGAACAGTACCGAAGACCTACCGGCTATATGGGAACCGGGAAACTGATGTAACTCGGGTAGCTGGGTATTGAGGCATTGCCCGTCGTTCAGAGGGTAGGTTGAGAGCTCGAGGTGTAAATCAGCTGGCGGCACAGAGATGCGCGTGCAGGGACCTCTTGCTCGGGACGATGGGACCGGTTCAATATTTGGCTAACGGGTGAAAGGTAGTCGCGTACGGCGTCCGTGATGGTTGTTGTAGGCAACATCGAGTACGGGCGTACGTGACGGGTTGTTCGGGTAACCCTGCAGGTGTAAATCGATTATAATCGCCGTCCCTCGCGGTCAGTGAGTACCACTTGTTCACTGTACCGTGACGTAGAAAGAACAGGCTAGTTACATGTTAAAATGTTGCTGATTGAAAGCTGAACATTGAGTGTTAATGATATGCTGTAGCTTAGTGCTAACTAAACTTCTTTTCAACTTTGGGCAAAGTACATGAGAGAAATGCGTTTCTTGTCTGATTGCGGCTCTCTCATGTGCCTTAGCGTAAGGTTCTCCACAACCTGCTGCTAAAACTTGAAAGTAAGGTTCTACTAATTAGGCGAGTCCTTGCAAATGATTTTTACCTCATGCAACCCATTACCCTCATGTAGAAGTTCCATGTTTAGGTGAGACGGGTCAGACTTGCTGAGCCTTCGTGCTCACTGCTTGTGTTTGAAGCTTTTTGCAGGGTTCTATGAGGAAGGGACTCCCGAAGAGGAGACGGAACCCCAGGAGAGGAACCCCGTCGAGTGGGAGTCGTGCACGCCGCAGAGTTAGTGTGCGTGTGTGCTAGCAAGGACACGTTCGAGGGCTGAACGTGCACTTGATGCTTAGTCTACGCCCGTGAGTGTAGACCGAACTTATTTTGATGTAAACATGTTCATAAACCTGTTTAGGTAATAAAGCTTCCGCTTCCGCTTTGCACCTTTGACGTGTGTTATACGGTGCTGTGCAACGCAGCACCCCTCAGCGTGATCCTGGCTCGACAGGACCAATGGGGTCGTGTCAGCGTGGTATCAGAGCTCGCTTGAGGTTTAATACAGTACAAAGGTCTTCTTTTTCAAAAATCCAGTGAGGAATGAGTTAGTAGCCCGTATAAGGATGTTATTAGCATATAGAAAGTGGCATATTAACCTATTTGTTATGTCGGAAAATCGTGCATCTCGGGACGTTCATGTCTTGGGGGGTGCACGTAAGCGCTGTCCACCAGTGCGCACAAGCTGAAGGGTGGAGCCCCACGGGTGGCAGGTAACCCGACCCGCTTTGATATCCTCTACGACTCTTCATGTCGTTTGGGGTATTTGAGCAACGTCTGTCCCTGGCGTGCGTGGTGCAACATGGGAGACCCCGTCACGTGGTCTGAAACGTGAACACGTAACTCAAGGCGTGTTTGGCTTGAGAACATCAGGGCGAGTGATGACGGCCGGATGTACCAACCGTATGGATTCCGGGCTCGGTGTGCAGCCGAGTCTGATGATTGTTTGAGTTTCTGCAGGTAGCCTTACCACGAAACGGTAGACGTGTAGCATCCGTGTGCGAGTGACGAGTAGTGCCACTGAAATAACGAAGCCGGCTAAGTCCGGTATAGGTTTTTCCTTTGTGAGGACGTAGTACCGACAAAATCTGGTGACGCATCGACGTCACACCCAACTAAATAAACAACTTCATTGTAAAAAACTGGAAGGTTTTAATCCAAAGTAGTAAAACTTGATGTAACTCCTTCCCTTGAACAGGATATTCAAAGTTAAACAAGTTTTCAACTTATAGGATGTTAAGGACAGAGCACGCTGTTTTCAGCTAAATCAAGGCTGGAGTTAATCAGAGGTTAGAGGTTGAGTTCTTTCGAGGTTGGGGTCGTATGATACATTTCTGGAAAGCTTTGGAGGAGCTTTACAACTTTTCTGTTGAGTTCCAGAGGTGTTTCATCCCTTAACCACACGAAAAATGCAGTAGAGTTGAAACTGTCCAGAAAACAGGACGGAGTAAAGACTCTCTGTAGACTCTCTGTAAATTAAGCATAACTTCCTGCATAAAAATCCAAAAATAGAAAATGAGGTAGTTCTGGAAAGCTTATGAGATGGGTTACAACTTTGTGACAGGAAGTTTTGTCAGATTAGGAACAGAATTTACTGGGATTCTTGGACCAATCCAGTGCCTAAAGCAGGGAGGTGCTGTCCAATTGTTCCCAGAAATTCTGTTAACTTTGACATCTCATAAATTGTGAACCAGGACAGATCTTAGGCCAACCAAATACTTTTTGGAAAGCTATTGAAGTTAACTTTAACTTTGATGTTGAGCTCCAGGACTGGTTTTGCTTTTAACCTGGCCTAAATCAGATTGATATGGAAACTGGTCAGGGCTGTCATGGGAACAGCAGATCAGCAGTCAAATTTGTTTAAAAATTTGAACTATGTTTCCAAGTTTTATGGGTTCAATGACATATCTTATGTTATAACTCAATGGTTTACTGTTCAAATAAATATTTGACATCTCTCAAATATATTTTTACAGATGGCAGCAGATAAACGGTTGGAAAACGGGTGGGTAGTTTCCCACTGCTCTGACCGTAGCGGCTACCCGGAAGCATTGTGGCAAATGCTCCAATATTTCGGGTACAACCAGATGCCGCAATACTTCGCCAAGGAAGAAGGCGAGGAGGGGAACAAGACGTGGACGATCCATGTCGAGATTCCCGCAGGACCTACGCCACCCGGTTGGGTGCCATTCACCGTCACGGTGAGAGGAAGACAACCGGAAGGGATGTGGCAAGTGGCAGCCCGTGACACTATGTCACGTTTCTGCCAACTACACGTGCAGGCTATGGAGGGCACTCCATACGCACTCGTTCCGGTGGAGGGGCGAGCTCAGCATGTGTGGGAAGAGAGGTACCTGGAGGCAACAGACCCGACTTGCCCAAGGTACAACCCCGCGGAGGCTAACCAAAGCCTCCAGATGAGGGCGGGAAACGCTGTGATGGACAGCCAAGCTGTTCATACGGAGCATCTCGCCACCAAGATCAAGGAGAGCACAAGCCGTGGAGATCATTTCGAGGGTGCTCACAGCGCACTCCGCAATGTGCTCCTTCCGACGATCAAGCGACTGAATGAACAACACAATCAGTTGCGTCGTCTGAAGAAGGCAAAGAAGAAGAGCCGTGTTGACATCGCGGCGTTGCAAGAGCTGGTGCAGACCCTAACCCAGCAGAATGAGGACCTTGCTCAAGAGCGGGACGACGCTATTGAGGAAGGATAAGGCTGGGAAGAGGACTACAACCAAGCTATGGACGAGGTGCATGCATTGCAGGACCTCGTGCCCCCGGTATTGGGCGTACCGGTAGTCTTGGGTCTTCCAGCCATGGGAGAGCCCGGAATGGGAGAAGAGGTGGTAGATCCAGAGCCACCAGCTGAGGTACCGGAGGAGGACGACCCACAGGAGGTCGAGTTCTACTCCGAGTAGGGGGTTACGGTTGCCGAGTAGGGCAGCTAGGGTAGCGTAACCCAACTTTTGTAATCGGTGACATGTCGGGTAGACAGTAGCATATGTATAGGTAGTGACGACATGAGCACGACTTCTCGGAGATCCGAGAATAATGTATCTTGTATAAAGTTTATGCTTTATCAATATATGTGAATGTTGTGCAAGTTAATCATGCGTCGCTTCAATACTTACTGCTGTTTATGGAATTTTGAGTAAGAAATGTGCTAAGTGCTGCTGTGTTGAATTTCAGAATGACGCGTACTCGTGCCAACCCTGATGTTGGAGGTACTAGCCAAGGGGGAGAGACCTCCCAACCGCCTCCCGAGGACTCCTCGGGACAGCAGCAGCAACAGCAACAGCAAACACCGCCACCGCCACTGCCAACGGTTACATTGGCCGACATTGTCGCGGCAATGGCGGGTTCACATCAGCAGCATACAGAGCTGCTGCAAACGTTAATTGCGAATACGTCTCGCCCAGAGAGACGTCAAGATCGCGAGGAGCGCCAACAGAGCTCCTACTCCGACTTCCTGGCGACCCATCCCCCTGTATTCTCAAGGGCGGATGAACCACTTGACGCGGACAACTGGCTCCGCGCCATAGGGATGAAGTTCGGGCTGCTCCAAATCAGCGAGCAGCGCAAGACTCAGTTCGCGGTCCAGCAGCTCCAAGGATCCGCGAGCGCGTGGTGGGCCAACTTCTGTGCTTCACAGCCCACCGACTGAGCGATGACCTGGGCGGAGTTCCGGACGGCCTTCAGGGCCTATCATATACCGCCAGGTCTGATGAAGAGGAAGACGCAGGAGTTCTTACACCTGCAACAAGGGAGCCGGAACGCGCTGGAATATTCCAGGGCGTTCAACGATCTCGCGCTCTACGCGTCGTATCACGCAGATACGGACGAGAAGCGGCGAGACCATTTTTACCAGGGGCTTAACCCGCTCCTGAAGGACAAGCTGGCGATGTTCAATCGCGGCAGCCTCAACGACATAATTGATGCTGCGATTGTTCAGGAAGACTCCGGCAAGGAGTTGGCGGCGGCAGAGCGAAAGCGAAGCACGCCGCAGAGCAGCGGAGAAGGATGCGGTCCTTCTCAGAAGTTTCGGATGGTGAATCGCCCACCATCAGGTCCACGCTGGCAACCACCACAGCGGTCGATGCCGTTCCGCAGTCGGCCGTACTCTTCACCGGCATTCCGGCCGGCACTGCCAGCACCACCGCAACAACAACAGCAGCAGCGGGCGATGCCGCGTGCGTTTGCACCTCCGCAACGCATGCCGGGTTTTCGTCCCCCGAGTACTCCACCAGCAGCGGCCACATGTTACAAGTGTGGTCGTCCAGGACACTTCGCGAGCAGTTGCCCGGAGAGGCAAGGCGGCGGAGTGGCACCACAGTTTCCGGGGAGGAATCAACCCCGGAACCCTACTAATGCGCGGCGGGCAAACCCTAGGCCCGGTACTGTCCACCAACTTGCCATTGAGGACGTGCCGGAGGGCGAGCCAATCCTTGCGGGTATGTTCCAACTCCACCAGCATCCCGCTATAGTACTATTTGATTCAGGCGCCACGCATAATTTTATTAGCCAAGCTTTCATTGCTAAACACAGTTTGCCAATACTACCCACCGATAGTCCATATTTAATTTGTTCACCGGGTGGGAGGATTTCAGCAAGCGTAATGGTCTCCAAAGCACCATTATGCTTAGCGGGTAGAGTGTACCCCACGTCTCTCATTATCTTAGAGGGACAGAAGGTCGATGTCATCCTAGGGATGTCGTGGTTAACCCGCCACGGCGCTGTTTTAGACACCGTCCTTCGAGTCGTGCACTTAAACTCAGAGGTGCACGGTTCTCACTCATTATTTCTGGACAGTCCAGAAATAAAACTTCCAAGTGTCTATCAAGCCACAACCATCAGATTGGAAGACATTCCAGTGGTCCGAGAGTTCCCGGATGTATTCCCGGACGATTTGCCGGGGATGCCACCCGATAGAGAGGTGGAGTTCAAGATTGAACTTGCACCGGGAACCATGCCAATATCCCGAAGGCCGTACAAGATGGCGCCCAAGGAGTTGGCTGAACTGAAGACTCAGCTCACGGACCTTCTGGAGAAGGGTTTTATTAGGCCGAGCTCCTCGCCATGGGGCTGTTCGGCATTATTTGTCAAGAAGAAGGATGAGACGCTGCGGCCGTGCGTGGACTACCGTCCATTAAATGCCGTAACCATCAAGAACATGTACCCGTTGCCACGGATCGACATGTTGTTTGATCAGTTGGTCGAAGCAAAGATCTTTTCCAAGATGGATTTAAGATCCGGGTACCATCAGATTAAGATAAGGGCAGAGGACATTCCAAAGACAGCTTTCTCGACAAGGTACGGACTTTATGAGTACCTGGTCATGTCCTTCGGCCTCACCAATGCTCCAGCTCACTTCATGTACTTAATGAACTCGGTGTTCATGCCGGAGCTGGACAAGTTTGTCGTGGTCTTCATCGACGACATCCTGGTATACTCCAAGTCGGAGGAAGATCACAAGAAACATCTGCGTATAGTCTTGCAACGGCTGCGGGATCACAAGTTATACGCAAAATTCAGCAAATGCGAGTTTTGGATATCGCAAGTGCCTTTCCTCGGGCATATCATCTCAGCGGAGGGTATCGCTGTGGACCCGAGCAAGATCACGCAAGTGCTGAATTGGAAATCCCCGAGAACTGTTCATGAGGTACGGAGTTTCCTCGGACTCGCGGGATATTATCGGAGGTTCATTCCGAACTTCTCGAAGATTGCCAATCCAATGACAGAGCTGCTGAAGAAGGCTACCAAATATGTTTGGAGTCCAGCATGTGAAGCAGCATTCAAGGCTTTAGTCAAGCACCTGACATCAGCACCGGTTTTGGCGCAGCCAGACACAACAAAACCGTTCGATGTGTACTGCGATGCATCCGGCATTGGGCTCGGATGTGTGCTGATGCAAGACCGAAGAGTGGTCGCGTATGGATCACGGCAGCTTAGGAACCATGAGCAAAATTATCCAACTCACGACTTGGAGCTCGCTGCCGTGGTACTTGCACTGAAGATGTGGAGGCACTACCTACTCGGTAACCTCGTACATTTATATACCGACCACAAAAGCCTCAAGTACATATTCACTCAGAAGGAGTTGAACATGAGGCAACGAAGATGGTTAGAACTGATAAAGGATTACGAAATAGAGATCCATTATCATCCGGGCAGGGCAAACGTTGTGGCAGATGCGCTGAGCCGCAAGTCACACGTCAATAATCTGACCATCACACCATTGGAAGAGAGCGAACCACCACTCCATGTGATTCCACACGGAGCTCTCTACAACCTAGCTTTGATCCCCACCATCCGTGAAGAGATAGCGGCAGCCCAGAAGAATGACAAGGGCATGTCACATTTACGGAGACGAGTAGACAGTGGGGAGTTGAAATGTTTCCGGAAGGACGGAGACGGCGTCCTATGGTTCAAGAACTGGATCGTCGTACCCCGAAACCCGGAGTTACGGAAGAAAATCTTTGATGAGGCTCACTTATCAAAGTTTTCTATTCACCCCGGCAGCAACAAAATGTATCAAGAACTCAGAAGAAGGTTTTGGTGGACACGGATGAAGCGAGAGACTGCCAAATACGTGTCCGAGTGTGATACATGTCGAAGGGTGAAGGCAGACCATATGCGGAAACCGGGACTGCTGCAACCACTAGGCATTCCTGCCTGGAAGTGGGAGGACGTGAGCATAGACTTCGTCGTCGGTTTACCCACCACCTCACAGAAACATGATTCTGTGTGGGTGATCGTCGATCGACTCACCAAAGTTGCCCATTTCATCCCGGTCAACACCAACTACAACGCCAAGAAGTACGCTGAACTGTACATCTCACGGATCATATGCTTATACGGCGTACCCCGTACCATCATATCAGACCGGGGCACTTTATTTGTGTCCCGTTTTTGGGAGCAGCTACACGCTGCCTTGGGGACGAAGCTGATCCGTAGTTCAGCCTACCACCCGCAGACGGATGGACAAACTGAGCGGGTAAATCAAATCCTAGAAGACATGCTACGAGCTTGCGCTATCGACCACGGCAAGAATTGGGATGATCACTTGCCATTAGCCGAGTTCTCGTACAACAATGGGTACCAAGCCAGCATCAAGATGGCGCCCTACGAGGCGCTATACGGAAGAAAATGCCGCACACCATTGAATTGGTGTGAGTCTGGCGAGAGGGTTACCTTCGGGATTGACCTTGTCAACAACGCGGAAGAAAAGGTTCGACTAATTCAAGCGAACCTAAAAGCCGCTCAATCCCGACAGAAGCAGTATGCGGACCGGAGAAGGCGCCCATTACAATTCGAAGTTGGAGATTACGTATACCTACGAGTGTCTCCAATGAAGGGCGTAAACAGATTTGGGGTGAGAGGAAAGTTGGCACCCCGATTCATCGGTCCATTCCAGATTACCGAAAGATGTGGATCAGTGGCATACCGGCTGAAATTACCAGAAGCACTTTCTGGTGTGCACAACGTCTTTCACATTTCCCAGCTGAGGAAGTGTCTCAAGCTATCAACTACCGTTCAGCTGGAAGACATTGAAGAACTGCAACCGGATCTCACCTATCGGGAGGAACCGGTGCAGATTATTGATGAAAAGGCCCGAACCACACGCAACCGTACGTTGTGGTTCTACAAGGTTCTATGGAGTAATCACTCCATGGACGAGGCGACATGGGAGAGCGAAGAATTCCTTCGCACTAACTACCCCGACTTTTTCACGTCGCATGTCCGGTAATTTTCCACCGTCCTCTCTCTCATTTTCACCTTATAATCTCGGGACGAGATTCTTTCAAGGGGGGAGGAATGTAAGGGCCTCAGTTTTGACAACCATTTGCAGTGTTCATCACCACCCCACACACCTCATTTGAGCAAGAATGATGAACACAAATGAAGAGCAAGTAACAATTATCAACATGCTCATTAGAGAACAAACTTACACATTGCAAAAGTGGTATTTCCCACATGTGATATAGATGGGCTGGACATATGAAAACTCCTACACTTTGTTAAGGATGTCCATGCCAAGTTTCACCCAAATTCAAAACCTTTTTGAGGTCATTTTGGGTATAGATAAGAAGAGGGCAGTTTGAAACCATATTCAAATTCAAACTGTTTTTATACCATGAATTTGAAAGTGGAAGGCATATTCTTGCTCAGCACATTTTTGTGAGCTCACACACCAATTTTCACTCCATTTGGGGTTGATCTTGACATGAGCTAAGGGGGAGAAATTCAAACTTTATTTGAATTTCAAACTGAACTTGTGCTGAAATTCATTCAAACCAAACCTCATTTGAACTTTGATCAATTCAAATGGCTCTTGGGTGAATAATTTGAATTGCCAAGGGTAGAATAGGGTTCACTGTTTACCACAGCTGTTAGGAGTAAATTTCAGAGGTTAAAAGAGGGGTGGGACCCACATGTCAGCCTCTGCCTCAAAACAAACCGACTGAAACACAGTTCAGTCGGTTCCCGGCTGCTGTGTGCGCGCGCCACCGAAGGGGGGCAGCCGGCGCCAGCTCCTGCTGCGCGCCCCAAGCCGGAGGCCAGCCGCCGGGCTATTTATTCCCTCCCCGGCGTGCTTCAGTCGCCATTCCCCGAGCTGCCGACGTGCACGATCTGTTTTTCCACTGCCATCACCGCCGCTCGAGCTCCCAATCGATCAAGCCGATCGCAGCTCCCTCCTTCCACTCCAGGGTCCCAGCAAGGTACTAGAGACCTTCCTCCATCCTCTCCATTGCTAGAATTCGGTTGAAACCGAGTGCTATCGGCTGTGCCGAAAGATCAAAATCGGAACTGGAAACCGCCGCACCTCGGGCTCTCGTGGACAGCCCAACCTGGGCGTTGTCACGCCCGAGCCAAGGCACCCTTGGACGCGCAGGTGACCGGTGCTGCTCATCCCCGAGCCATAGCTCGAGTGGTTGCTCACCGACGGCGAATTTCCACTTTTCCCCTTTCTGTGTGCAGAACGACCTTCGGGTACGATTCTGTTTAATTCGTGCTTTAGAAAGGATTAGAGGGCCTCAGGCCACTCCCACACGAGCTAGACACGGTAACGCACAAGTTGCCTTCACAACTCTGGGCCGGAGAGCCTCTGTGCCCGGCGTAATTTAAGGTCTACTAATGGCGGAACGAACGGGGGGTATCGGGCGCACGGTGAGGACCTATTTCGGGCCTTCCCCGAGCTGCCTCGAGTTCATGTCGACCTTCTCTGAGGTCCACTGATGCTTCCCGACCGATTTCCCAAGTAGCTGAGGTACTAGGAGAGTCAGCCGACATGGCCGAAGTCGTTCCGATATGGCGGCTCGTCGCCGACCATGCTCCGGCCGTTGTCATGAGCAGCTGACCCTCGGATCCTGTTCCCCAAGTAAAAGTAGGCAGGGGCGGCCAGAATCAAGAAGTTTGGAGCTGTACAGCAGCCAGCGGCGAGCTCTCCGGCGAGGTCCCTCGGCAGCGGGGCGCGGGTGTCGCGAGGTTGAAGAAGGGGGTGGACCCCAGCTGTCAGCGGCCGATATTTTGAATCGGGATCCGGCTGCGGCCGGGATCGGGTGTGCTGGCGCGCAAAATCCTTGTGGGCCGCGGTGTGCTGTCGCCTAGGCGTGCGACGCGTGTCCCCTGGGCCCACGCGCGAGTTTAAACTTTTCCCCGATTTTCAGATTTCCTTCAAACTTCAAATCCTTATAACTTTGGCTAGAAAGCTCCAAATCGAGTGAACCAAATTTTGCTGGATTCAGCTCTCTGAGTACTTTCCAGAAAATCAAGTTTCACTTCATGAAATTCCTTAATTCTCCAGAATTAATTCCTTAAAATTTAAAGTGTTAGGAATTTTAACTGGAGAATCCTTTGGAGGAAAATCCTGAAACTTTGCGGGGATGTTCACCAAAATATCCTTGAGCTACCATAAAAATTTCAGATCCATTTGAGCTCATTTAGTCCACCTAATGGTGTGATTAGTAAAACTGTTCCAGAGAAAATAGAAAATGTTCAGAAACATTTTCAGAATTTTCTCTGAAATTGTTTAGCTCATATCTTTAGTTAGAGACTTCCAAATTAAGTGAGACCAACTCCATTAGAACCCTATGAAAATCTAGTTTTCGGAAAGTCATAGTTTGTCTCATGAAAATTCCTAGAACACCCTAAGAGTTCCAATTAAGGTCAAGGACATAATTATTTGTGGAGGGCTCAAATGAGCTTTACTGCAACTAAAACTTGACCAAGTCTTTGTTTAGGTTGTAACCAAGCCACAGTAAAAGTTTCACAGTCAGTAGGTCTGTCTAGCAAGGGTTATAGACTTCACAACCTCAAAGTTAATACAAATGCATTTAAATTAATACATACATTGTTCTTATCATGTAGTCGCTAAGGTCGAGGAGGAACCCGAAGTCCTAGACTTCGTTACTCCGGAGGAACAGCTAGCCTACGACCAAGAGCAGCAAGGCAAGCCCCGGTTTGCATTAACCTTTTTACAAATTTTATTGTTTTGAGCACATACTTGTTTCCTTTGTTCTGTGCATTAGAGTCTTGATTGGAACCCCACTGCACAGCCAAGATAACCATGGGTTGGGTTTAGGATTGCAAAACCTCGTTAGCCACTGCTTTGCTAGGATAGAGTAGGATTCGGTACAAGTCGAGTAGTTGGAACTACTCGCGAGAATAGGCTAGAGGCACATTGCTCGGGTAGAGATAGCACATGAAACACATGGCAAGAAAATGAGACCGAGCGGAGAGTAAGGGCAGCAGGACTTTGGGGCCTGTGTGCTGTAGCTCCGCTTGTGTCGATTGAGGACCGAGCCGTGTGCGGGCCTGTTGAACAAGCTAGAACAGTACCGAAGACCTACCGGCTATATGGGAACCGGGAAACTGATGTAACTCGGGTAGCTGGGTATTGAGGCATTGCCCGTCGTTTAGAGGGTAGGTTGAGAGCTCGAGGTGTAAATCAGCTGGCGGCACAGAGATGCGCGTGCAGGGACCTCTTGCTCGGGACGATGGGACCGGTTCAATATTTGGCTAACGGGTGAAAGGTAGTCGCGTACGGCGTCCGTGATGGTTGTTGTAGGCAACATCGAGTACGGGCGTACGTGACGGGTTGTTCGGGTAACCCTGCAGGTGTAAATCGATTATAATCGCCGTCCCTCGCGGTCAGTGAGTACCACTTGTTCACTGTACCGTGACGTAGAAAGAACAGGCTAGTTACATGTTAAAATGTTGCTGATTGAAAGCTGAACATTGATTGTTAATGATATGCTGTAGCTTAGTGCTAACTAAAGTTCTTTTCAACTTTGGGCAAAGTACATGAGAGAAATGCGTTTCTTGTTTGATTGCGGCTCTCTCATGTGCCTTAGCGTAAGGTTCTCCACAACCTGCTGCTAAAACTTGAAAGTAAGGTTCTACTAATTAGGCGAGTCCTTGCAAATGATTTTTACCTCATGCAACCCATTACCCTCATGTAGAAGTTCCATGTTTAGGTGAGACGGGTCAGACTTGCTGAGCCTTCGTGCTCACTGCTTGTGTTTGAAGCTTTTTGCAGGGTTCTATGAGGAAGGGACTCCCGAAGAGGAGACGGAACCCCAGGAGGGGAACCCCGTCGAGTGGGAGTCGTGCACGCCGCAGAGTTAGTGTGCGTGTGTGCTAGCAAGGAGGGGAACTCCACACACTCACGGGCGTAGACTAAGCATCAAGTGCACGTTCAGCCCTCGAACGTGTCCTTGCTAGCACACACGCACACTAACTCTGCGGCGTGCACGACTCCCACTCGACGGGGTTCCCCTCCTGGGGTTCCGTCTCCTCTTCGGGAGTCCCTTCCTCATAGAACCCTGCAAAAAGCTTCAAACACAAGCAGTGAGCACGAAGGCTCAGCAAGTCTGACCCGTCTCACCTAAACATGGAACTTCTACATGAGGGTAATGGGTTGCATGAGGTAAAAATCATTTGCAAGGACTCGCCTAATTAGTAGAACCTTACTTTCAAGTTTTAGAAGCAGGTTGTGGAGAACCATACGCTAAGGCACATGAGAGAGCCGCAATCAAACAAGAAACGCATTTCTCTCATGTACTTTGCCCAAAGTTGAAAAGAACTTTAGTTAGCACTAAGCTACAGCATATCATTAACAATCAATGTTCAGCTTTCAATCAGCAACATTTTAACATGTAACTAGCCTGTTCTTTCTACGTCACGGTACAGTGAACAAGTGGTACTCACTGACCGCGAGGGACGGCGATTATAATCGATTTACACCTGCAGGGTTACCCGAACAACCCGTCACGTACGCCCGTACTCGATGTTGCCTACAACAACCATCACGGACGCCGTACGCGACTACCTTTCACCCGTTAGCCAAATATTGAACCGGTCCCATCGTCCCGAGCAAGAGGTCCCTGCACGCGCATCTCTGTGCCGCCAGCTGATTTACACCTCGAGCTCTCAACCTACCCTCTGAACGACGGGCAATGCCTCAATACCCAGCTACCCGAGTTACATCAGTTTCCCGGTTCCCATATAGCCGGTAGGTCTTCGGTACTGTTCTAGCTTGTTCAACAGGCCTGCACACGGCTCGGTCCTCAATCGACACAAGCGGAGCTACAGCACACAGGCCCCAAAGTCCTGCTGCCCTTACTCTCCGCTCGGTCTCATTTTCTTGCCATGTGTTTCATGTGCTATCTCTACCCGAGCAATGTGCCTCTAGCCTATTCTCGCGAGTAGTTCCAACTACTCGACTTGTACCGAATCCTACTCTATCCTAGCAAAGCAGTGGCTAACGAGGTTTTGCAATCCTAAACCCAACCCATGGTTATCTTGGCTGTGCAGTGGGGTTCCAATCAAGACTCTAATGCACAGAACAAAGGAAACAAGTATGTGCTCAAAACAATAAAATTTGTAAAAAGGTTAATGCAAACCGGGGCTTGCCTTGCTGCTCTTGGTCGTAGGCTAGCTGTTCCTCCGGAGTAACGAAGTCTAGGACTTCGGGTTCCTCCTCGACCTTAGCGACTACATGATAAGAACAATGTATGTATTAATTTAAATGCATTTGTATTAACTTTGAGGTTGTGAAGTCTATAACCCTTGCTAGACAGACCTACTGACTGTGAAACTTTTACTGTGGCTTGGTTACAACCTAAACAAAGACTTGGTCAAGTTTTAGTTGCAGTAAAGCTCATTTGAGCCCTCCACAAATAATTATGTCCTTGACCTTAATTGGAACTCTTAGGGTGTTCTAGGAATTTTCATGAGACAAACTATGACTTACTGAAAACTAGATTTTCAGAGGGTTCTAATGGAGTTGGTCTCACTTAATTTGGAAGTCTCTAACTAAAGATATGAGCTAAACAATTTCAGAGAAAATTCTGAAAATGTTTCTGAACATTTTCTATTTTCTCTGGAACAGTTTTACTAATCACACCATTAGGTGGACTAAATTAGCTCAAATGGATCTGAAATTTTTATGGTAGCTCAAGGATATTTTGGTGAACATCCCCGCAAAATTTCAGGATTTTCCTCCAAAGGATTCTCCAGTTAAAATTCCTAACAGTTTAAACTTTAAGGAATTAATTCTGGAGAATTAAGGAATTTCATGAAGTGAAACTTGATTTTCTGGAAAGTACTCAGAGAACTGAATCCAGCAAAATTTGGTTCACTCGATTTGGAGCTTTCTAGCCAAAGTTATAAGGATTTGAAGTTTGAAGGAAATCTGAAAATCGGGGAAAAGTTTAAACTCGCGCGTGGGCCCAGGGGACACGCGTCGCACGCCTAGGCGACAGCACACCGCGGCCCACAAGGATTTTGCGCGCCAGCACACCCGATCCCGGCCGCAGCCGGATCCCGATTCAAAATATCGGCCGCTGACAGCTGGGGTCCACCCCCTTCTTCAACCTTGCGACACCCGCGCCCCGCTGCCGAGGGACCTCGCCGGAGAGCTCGCCGCTGGCTGCTTTACAGCTCCAAACTTCTTGATTCCGGCCGCCCCTGCCTACTTTTACTTGGGGAACAGGATCCGAGGGTCAGCTGCTCATGACAACGGCCGGAGCATGGTCGGCGACGAGCCGCCATATCGGAACGACTTCGGCCATGTCGGCTGACTCTCCTAGTACCTCAGCTACTTGGGAAATCGGTCGGGAAGCATCAGTGGACCTCAGAGAAGGTCGACATGAACTCGAGGCAGCTCGGGGAAGGCCCGAAATAGGTCCTCACCGTGCGCCCGATACCCCCCCGTTCGTTCCGCCATTAGTAGACCTTAAATTACGCCGGGCACAGAGGCTCTCCGGCCCAGAGTTGTGAAGGCAACTTGTGCGTTACCGTGTCTAGCTCGTGTGGGAGTGGCCTGAGGCCCTCTAATCCTTTCTAAAGCACGAATTAAACAGAATCGTACCCGAAGGTCGTTCTGCACACAGAAAGGGGAAAAGTGGAAATTCGCCGTCGGTGAGCAACCACTCGAGCTATGGCTCGGGGATGAGCAGCACCGGTCACCTGCGCGTCCAAGGGTGCCTTGGCTCGGGCGTGACAACGCCCAGGTTGGGCTGTCCACGAGAGCCCGAGGTGCGGCGGTTTCCAGTTCCGATTTTGATCTTTCGGCACAGCCGATAGCACTCGGTTTCAACCGAATTCTAGCAATGGAGAGGATGGAGGAAGGTCTCTAGTACCTTGCTGGGACCCTGGAGTGGAAGGAGGGAGCTGCGATCGGCTTGATCGATCGGGAGCTCGAGCGGCGGTGATGGCAGTGGAAAAACAGATCGTGCACGTCGGCAGCTCGGGGAATGGCGACTGAAGCACGCCGGGGAGGGAATAAATAGCCCGGCGGCTGGCCTCCGGCTTGGGGCGCGCAGCAGGAGCTGGCGCCGGCTGCCCCCCTTCGGTGGCGCGCGCACACAGCAGCCGGGAACCGACTGAACTGTGTTTCAGTCGGTTTGTTTTGAGGCAGAGGCTGACATGTGGGTCCCACCCCTCTTTTAACCTCTGAAATTTACTCCTAACAGCTGTGGTAAACAGTGAACCCTATTATACCCTTGGCAATTCAAATTATTCACCCAAGAGCCATTTGAATTGATCAAAGTTCAAATGAGGTTTGGTTTGAATGAATTTCAGCACAAGTTCAGTTTGAAATTCAAATAAAGTTTGAATTTCTCCCCCTTAGCTCATGTCAAGATCAACCCCAAATGGAGTGAAAATTGGTGTGTGAGCTCACAAAAATGTGCTGAGCAAGAATATGCCTTCCACTTTCAAATTCATGGTATAAAAACAGTTTGTAATATGGTTTCAAACTGCCCTCTTCTTATCTATACCCAAAATGACCTCAAAAAGGTTTTGAATTTGGGTGAAACTTGGCATGGACATCCTTAACAAAGTGTAGGAGTTTTCATATGTCCAGCCCATCTATATCACATGTGGGAAATACCACTTTTGCAATGTGTAAGTTTGTTCTCTAATGAGCATGTTGATAATTGTTACTTGCTCTTCATTTGTGTTCATCATTCTTGCTCAAATGAGGTGTGTGGTGTGGTGATGAACACTGCAAATGGTTGTCAAAACTGAGGCCCTTACATTCCTCCCCCCCTGAAAGAATCTCGTCCCGAGATTATAAGGTGAAAATGAGAGAGAGGACGGTGGAAAATTACCGGACATGCGACGTGAAAAAGTCGGGGTAGTTAGTGCGAAGGAATTCTTCGCTCTCCCATGTCGCCTCGTCCATGGAGTGATTACTCCATAGAACCTTGTAGAACCACAACGTACGGTTGCGTGTGGTTCGGGCCTTTTCATCAATAATCTGCACCGGTTCCTCCCGATAGGTGAGATCCGGTTGCAGTTCTTCAATGTCTTCCAGCTGAACGGTAGTTGATAGCTTGAGACACTTCCTCAGCTGGGAAATGTGAAAGACGTTGTGCACACCGGAAAGTGCTTCTGGTAATTTCAGCCGGTATGCCACTGATCCACATCTTTCGGTAATCTGGAATGGACCGATGAATCGGGGTGCCAACTTTCCTCTCACCCCAAATCTGTTTACGCCCTTCATTGGAGACACTCGTAGGTATACGTAATCTCCAACTTCGAATTGTAATGGGCTCCTTCTCCGGTCCGCATACTGCTTCTGTCGGGATTGAGCGGCTTTTAGGTTCGCTTGAATTAGTCGAACCTTTTCTTCCGCGTTGTTGACAAGGTCAATCCCGAAGGTAACCCTCTCGCCAGACTCACACCAATTCAATGGTGTGCGGCATTTTCTTCCGTATAGCGCCTCGTAGGGCGCCATCTTGATGCTGGCTTGGTACCCATTGTTGTACGAGAACTCGGCTAATGGCAAGTGATCATCCCAATTCTTGCCGTGGTCGATAGCGCAAGCTCGTAGCATGTCTTCTAGGATTTGATTTACCCGCTCAGTTTGTCCATCCGTCTGCGGGTGGTAGGCTGAACTACGGATCAGCTTCGTCCCCAAGGCAGCGTGTAGCTGCTCCCAAAAACGGGACACAAATAAAGTGCCCCGGTCGGATATGATGGTACGGGGTACGCCGTATAAGCATATGATCCGTGAGATGTACAGTTCAGCGTACTTCTTGGCGTTGTAGTTGGTGTTGACCGGGATGAAATGGGCAACTTTGGTGAGTCGATCGACGATCACCCACACAGAATCATGTTTCTGTGAGGTGGTGGGTAAACCGACGACGAAGTCCATGCTCACGTCCTCCCACTTCCAGGCAGGAATGCCTAGTGGTTGCAGCAGTCCCGGTTTCCGCATATGGTCTGCCTTCACCCTTCGACATGTATCACACTCGGACACGTATTTGGCAGTCTCTCGCTTCATCCGTGTCCACCAAAACCTTCTTCTGAGTTCTTGATACATTTTGTTGCTGCCGGGGTGAATAGAAAACTTTGATAAGTGAGCCTCATCAAAGATTTTCTTCCGTAACTCCGGGTTTTGGGGTACGACGATCCGGTTCTTGAACCATAGGACGCCGTCTCCGTCCTTCCGGAAACATTTCAACTCCCCACTGTCTACTCGTCTCCGTAAATGTGACATGCACTTGTCATTCTTCTGGGCTGCCGCTATCTCTTCACGGATGGTGGGGATCAAAGCTAGGTTGTAGAGAGCTCCGTGTGGAATCACATGGAGTGGTGGTTCGCTCTCTTCCAATGGTGTGATGGTCAGATTATTGACGTGTGACTTGCGGCTCAGCGCATCTGCCACAACGTTTGCCTTGCCCGGATGATAATGGATCTCTATTTCGTAATCCTTTATCAGTTCTAACCATCTTCGTTGCCTCATGTTCAACTCCTTCTGAGTGAATATGTACTTGAGGCTTTTGTGGTCGGTATATAAATGTACGAGGTTACCGAGTAGGTAGTGCCTCCACATCTTCAGTGCAAGTACCACGGCAGCGAGCTCCAAGTCGTGAGTTGGATAATTTTGCTCATGGTTCCTAAGCTGCCGTGATCCATACGCGACCACTCTTCGGTCTTGCATCAGCACACATCCGAGCCCAATGCCGGATGCATCGCAGTACACATCGAACGGTTTTGTTGTGTCTGGCTGCGCCAAAACCGGTGCTGATGTCAGGTGCTTGACTAAAGCCTTGAATGCTGCTTCACATGCTGGACTCCAAACATATTTGGTAGCCTTCTTCAGCAGCTCTGTCATTGGCTTGGCAATCTTCGAGAAGTTCGGAATGAACCTCCGATAATATCCCGCGAGTCCGAGGAAACTCCGTACCTCATGAACAGTTCTCGGGGATTTTCAATTCAGCACTTGCGTGATCTTGCTCGGGTCCACAGCGATACCCTCCGCTGAGATGATATGCCCGAGGAAAGGCACTTGCGATATCCAAAACTCGCATTTGCTGAATTTTGCGTATAACTTGTGATCCCGCAGCCGTTGCAAGACTATACGCAGATGTTTCTTGTGATCTTCCTCCGACTTGGAGTATACCAGGATGTCGTTGATGAAGACCACGACAAACTTGTCCAGCTCCGGCATGAACACCGAGTTCATTAAGTACATGAAGTGAGCTGGAGCATTGGTGAGGCCGAAGGACATGACCAGGTACTCATAAAGTCCGTACCTTGTCGAGAAAGCTGTCTTTGGAATGTCCTCCGCCCTTATCTTAATCTGATGGTACCCGGATCTTAAATCCATCTTGGAAAAGATCTTTGCTTCGACCAACTGATCAAACAACATGTCGATCCGTGGCAACGGGTACATGTTCTTGATGGTTACGGCATTTAATGGACGGTAGTCCACGCACGGCCGCAGCGTCTCATCCTTCTTCTTGACAAATAATGCCGAACAGCCCCATGGCGAGGAGCTCGGCCTAATAAAACCCTTCTCCAGAAGGTCCGTGAGCTGAGTCTTCAGTTCAGCCAACTCCTTGGGCGCCATCTTGTACGGCCTTCGGGATATTGGCATGGTTCCCGGTGCAAGTTCAATCTTGAACTCCACCTCTCTATCGGGTGGCATCCCCGGCAAATCGTCCGGGAATACATCCGGGAACTCTCGGACCACTGGAATGTCTTCCAATCTGATGGTTGTGGCTTGATAGACACTTGGAAGTTTTATTTCTGGACTGTCCAGAAATAATGAGTGAGAACCGTGCACCTCTGAGTTTAAGTGCACGACTCGAAGGACGGTGTCTAAAACAGCGCCGTGGCGGGTTAACCACGACATCCCTAGGATGACATCGACCTTCTGTCCCTCTAAGATAATGAGAGACGTGGGGTACACTCTACCCGCTAAGCATAATGGTGCTTTGGAGACCATTACGCTTGCTGAAATCCTCCCACCCGGTGAACAAATTAAATATGGACTATCGGTGGGTAGTATTGGCAAACTGTGTTTAGCAATGAAAGCTTGGCTAATAAAATTATGCGTGGCGCCTGAATCAAATAGTACTATAGCGGGATGCTGGTGGAGTTGGAACATACCCGCAAGGATTGGCTCGCCCTCCGGCACGTCCTCAATGGCAAGTTGGTGGACAGTACCGGGCCTAGGGTTTGCCCGCCGCGCATTAGTAGGGTTCCGGGGTTGATTCCTCCCCGGAAACTGTGGTGCCACTCCGCCGCCTTGCCTCTCCGGGCAACTGCTCGCGAAGTGTCCTGGACGACCACACTTGTAACATGTGGCCGCTGCTGGTGGAGTACTCGGGGGACGAAAACCCGGCATGCGTTGAGGAGGTGCAAACGCACGCGGCATCGCCCGCTGCTGCTGTTGTTGTTGCGGTGGTGCTGGCAGTGCCGGCCGGAATGCCGGTGAAGAGTACGGCCGACTGCGGAACGGCATCGACCGCTGTGGTGGTTGCCAGCGTGGACCTGATGGTGGGCGATTCACCATCCGAAACTTCTGAGAAGGACCGCCTCCTTCTCCGCTGCTCTGCGGCGCGCTTCACTTTCGCTCTGCCGCCGCCAACTCCTTGCCGGAGTCTTCCTGAACAATCGCAGCATCAATTATGTCGTTGAGGCTGCCGCGATTGAACATCACCAGCTTGTCCTTCAGGAGCGGGTTAAGCCCCTGGTAAAAATGGTCTCGCCGCTTCTCGTCCGTATCTGCGTGATACGACGTGTAGAGCGCGAGATCGTTGAACGCCCTGGAATATTCCAGCGCGTTCCGGCTCCCTTGTTGCAGGTGTAAGAACTCCTGCGTCTTCCTCTTCATCAGACCTGGCGGTATATGATAGGCCCTGAAGGCCGTCCGGAACTCCGCCCAGGTCATCGCTCGGTCGGTGGGCTGTGAAGCACAGAAGTTGGCCCACCACGCGCTCGCGGACCCTTGGAGCTGCTGGACCGCGAACTGAGTCTTGCGCTGCTCGCTGATTTGGAGCAGCCCGAACTTCATCTCTATGGCGCGGAGCCAGTTGTCCGCGTCAAGTGGTTCATCCGCCCTTGAGAATACAGGGGGATGGGTCGCCAGGAAGTCGGAGTAGGAGCTCTGTTGGCGCTCCTCGCGATCTTGAAGTCTCTCTGGGCGAGACGTATTCGCAATTAACGTTTGCAGCAGCTCTGTATGCTGCTGATGTGAACCCGCCATTGCCGCGACAATGTCGGCCAATGTAACCGTTGGCAGTGGCGGTGGCGGTGTTTGCTGTTGCTGTTGCTGCTGCTGTCCCGAGGAGTCCTCGGGAGGCGGTTGGGAGGTCTCTCCCCCTTGGCTAGTACCTCCAACATCAGGGTTGGCACGAGTACGCGTCATTCTGAAATTCAACACAGCAGCACTTAGCACATGTCTTACTCAAAATTCCATAAACAGCAGTAAGTATTGAAGCGACGCATGATTAACTTGCACAACATTCACATATATTGATAAAGCATAAACTTTATACAAGATACATTATTCTCGGATCTCCGAGAAGTCGTGCTCATGTCGTCACTACCTATACATATGCTACTGTCTACCCGACATGTCACCGATTACAAAAGTTGGGTTACGCTACCCTAGCTGCCCTACTTGGCAACCGTAACCCCCTACTCGGAGTAGAACTCGACCTCCTGTGGGTCGTCCTCCTCCGGTACTTCTGCTGGTGGCTCTGGATCTACCACCTCTTCTCCCATTCCGGGTTCTCCCATTGCTGGAAGACCCAAGACCACCGGTATGCCCAACACCGGGGGCACGAGGTCCTGCAATGCATGCACCTCGTCCATAGCCTGGTTGTAGTCCTCTTCCCAGCCTTGTCCTTCCTCAATAGCGTCGTCCCGCTCTTGAGCAAGGTCCTCATTCTGCTGGGTTAGGGTCTGCACCAGCTCTTGCAACGCCGCGATGTCAACACGGCTCTTCTTCTTTGCCTTCTTCAGACGACGCAACTGATTGTGTTGTTCATTCAGTCGCTTGATCGTTGGAAGGAGCACATTGCGGAGTGCACTGTGAGCACTCTCGAAATGATCTCCACGGCTTGTGCTCTCCTTGAGCTTGGTGGCGAGATGCTCCGTATGAACAGCTTGGCTGTCCATCACAGCGTTTCCCGCCCTCATTTGGAGGCTGAGGTTCGCCTCCGCGGGGTTGTACCTTGGGCAAGTCGGGTCTGTTGCCTCCAGGTACCTCTCTTCCCACACATGCTGAGCTCGTCCCTCCACCGGAACGAGTGCGTATGGAGTGCCCTCCATAGCCTGCACGTGTAGTTGGCAGAAACGTGACATAGTGTCACGGGCTGCCACTTGCCACATCCCTTCCGGTTGTCTTCCTCTCACCGTGACGGTGAATGGCACCCAACCGGTGGCGTAGGTCCTGCGGGAATCTCGACATGGATCATCCACGTCTTGTTCCCCTCTTCGCCTTCTTCCTTGGCGAAGTATTGCGGCATCTGGTTGTACCCGAAATATTGGAGCATTTGCCACAATGCTTCCGGGTAGCCGCTACGGTCAGAGCAGTGGGAAACTACCCACCCGTTTTCCAACCGTTTATCTGCTGCCATCTGTAAAAATATATTTGAGAGATGTCAAATATTTATTTGAACAGTAAACCATTGAGTTATAACATAAGATATGTCATTGAACCCATAAAACTTAGAAACATAGTTCAAATTTTTAAACAAATTTGACTGCTGATCTGCTGTTCCCATGACAGCCCTGACCAGTTTCCATATCAATCTGATTTAGGCCAGGTTAAAAGCAAAACCAGTCCTGGAGCTCAACATCAAAGTTAAAGTTAACTTCAATAGCTTTCCAAAAAGTATTTGGTTGGCCTAAGATCTGTCCTGGTTCACAATTTATGAGATGTCAAAGTTAACAGAATTTCTGGGAACAATTGGACAGCACCTCCCTGCTTTAGGCACTGGATTGGTCCAAGAATCCCAGTAAATTCTGTTCCTAATATGACAAAACTTCCTGTCACAAAGTTGTAACCCATCTCATAAGCTTTCCAGAACTACCTCATTTTCTATTTTTGGATTTTTATGCAGGAAGTTATGCTTAATTTACAGAGAGTCTACAGAGAGTCTTTACTCCGTCCTGTTTTCTGGACAGTTTCAACTCTACTGCATTTTTCGAGTGGTTAAGGGATGAAACACCTCTGGAACTCAACAGAAAAGTTGTAAAGCTCCTCCAAAGCTTTCCAGAAATGTATCATACGACCCCAACCTCGAAAGAACTCAACCTCTAACCTCTGATTAACTCCAGCCTTGATTTAGCTGAAAACAGCGTGCTCTGTCCTTAACATCCTATAAGTTGAAAACTTGTTTAACTTTGAATATCCTGTTCAAGGGAAGGAGTTACATCAAGTTTTACTACTTTGGATTAAAACCTTCCAGTTTTTTACAATGAAGTTGTTTATTTAGTTGGGTGTGACGTCGATGCGTCACCAGATTTTGTCGGTACTACGTCCTCACAAAAGGAAAAACCTATACCGGACTTAGCCGGCTTCGTTATTTCAGTGGCACTACTCGTCACTCGCACACGGATGCTACACGTCTACCGTTTCGTGGTAAGGCTACCTGCAGAAACTCAAACAATCATCAGACTCGGCTGCACACCGAGCCCGGAATCCATACGGTTGGTACATCCGGCCGTCATCACTCGCCCGGATGTTCTCAAGCCAAACACGCCTTGAGTTACGTGTTCACGTTTCAGACCACGTGACGGGGTCTCCCATGTTGCACCACGCACGCCAGGGACAGACGTTGCTCGAATACCCCAAACGACATGAAGAGTCGTAGAGGATATCAAAGCGGGTCGGGTTACCTGCCACCCGTGGGGCTCCACCCTTCAGCTTGTGCGCACTGGTGGACAGCGCTTACGTGCACCCCCCAAGACATGAACGTCCCGAGATGCACGATTTTCCGACATAACAAATAGGTTAATATGCCACTTTCTATATGCTAATAACATCCTTATACGGGCTACTAACTCGTTCCTCACTGGATTTTTGAAAAAGAAGACCTTTGTACTGTGTTAAACCTCAAGCGAGCTCTGATACCAACGCTGACACGACCCCATTGGTCCTGTCGAGCCAGGATCACGCTGAGGGGTGCTGCGTTGCACAGCACCGTATAACACACGTCAAAGGTGCAAAGCGGAAGCGGAAGCTTTATTACATAAACAGGTTTATGAACATGTTTACATCAAAATAAGTTCGGTCTACACTCACGGGCGTAGACTAAGCATCAAGTGCACGTTCAGCCCTCGAACGTGTCCTTGCTAGCACACACGCACACTAACTCTGCGGCGTGCACGACTCCCACTCGACGGGGTTCCCCTCCTGGGGTTCCGTCTCCTCTTCGGGAGTCCCTTCCTCATAGAACCCTGCAAAAAGCTTCAAACACAAGCAGTGAGCACGAAGGCTCAGCAAGTCTGACCCGTCTCACCTAAACATGGAACTTCTACATGAGGGTAATGGGTTGCATGAGGTAAAAATCATTTGCAAGGACTCGCCTAATTAGTAGAACCTTACTTTCAAGTTTTAGCAGCAGGTTGTGGAGAACCTTACGCTAAGGCACATGAGAGAGCCGCAATCAAACAAGAAACGCATTTCTCTCATGTACTTTGCCCAAAGTTGAAAAGAACTTTAGTTAGCACTAAGCTACAGCATATCATTAACAATCAATGTTCAGCTTTCAATCAGCAACATTTTAACATGTAACTAGCCTGTTCTTTCTACGTCACGGTACAGTGAACAAGTGGTACTCACTGACCGCGAGGGACGGCGATTATAATCGATTTACACCTGCAGGGTTACCCGAACAACCCGTCACGTACGCCCGTACTCGATGTTGCCTACAACAACCATCACGGACGCCGTACACGACTACCTTTCACCCGTTAGCCAAATATTGAACCGGTCCCATCGTCCCGAGCAAGAGGTCCCTGCACGCGCATCTCTGTGCCGCCAGCTGATTTACACCTCGAGCTCTCAACCTACCCTCTGAACGACGGGCAATGCCTCAATACCCAGCTACCCGAGTTACATCAGTTTCCCGGTTCCCATATAGCCGGTAGGTCTTCGGTACTGTTCTAGCTTGTTCAACAGGCCCGCACACGGCTCGGTCCTCAATCGACACAAGCGGAGCTACAGCACACAGGCCCCAAAGTTCTGCTGCCCTTACTCTCCGCTCGGTCTCATTTTCTTGCCATGTGTTTCATGTGCTATCTCTACCCGAGCAATGTGCCTCTAGCCTATTCTCGCGAGTAGTTCCAACTACTTGACTTGTACCGAATCCTACTCTATCCTAGCAAAGCAGTGGCTAACGAGGTTTTGCAATCCTAAACCCAACCCATGGTTATCTTGGCTGTGCAGTGGGGTTCCAATCAAGACTCTAATGCACAGAACAAAGGAAACAAGTATGTGCTCAAAACAATAAAATTTGTAAAAAGGTTAATGCAAACCGGGGCTTGCCTTGCTGCTCTTGGTCGTAGGCTAGCTGTTCCTCCGGAGTAACGAAGTCTAGGACTTCGGGTTCCTCCTCGACCTTAGCGACTACATGATAAGAACAATGTATGTATTAATTTAAATGCATTTGTATTAACTTTGAGGTTGTGAAGTCTATAACCCTTGCTAGACAGACCTAATGACTGTGAAACTTTTACTGTGGCTTGGTTACAACCTAAACAAAGACTTGGTCAAGTTTTAGTTGCAGTAAAGCTCATTTGAGCCCTCCACAAATAATTATGTCCTTGACCTTAATTGGAACTCTTAGGGTGTTCTAGGAATTTTCATGAGACAAACTATGACTTTCTGAAAACTAGATTTTCAGAGGGTTCTAATGGAGTTGGTCTCACTTAATTTGGAAGTCTCTAACTAAAGATATGAGCTAAACAATTTCAGAGAAAATTCTGAAAATGTTTCTAAACATTTTCTATTTTCTCTGGAACAGTTTTACTAATCACACCATTAGGTGGACTAAATGAGCTCAAATGGATCTGAAATTTTTATGGTAGCTCAAGGATATTTTGGTGAACATCCCCGCAAAATTTCAGGATTTTCCTCCAAAGGATTCTCCAGTTAAAATTCCTAACAGTTTAAACTTTAAGAAATTAATTCTGGAGAATTAAGGAATTTCATGAAGTGAAACTTGATTTTCTGGAAAGTACTCAGAGAGCTGAATCCAGCAAAATTTGGTTCACTCTATTTGGAGCTTTCTAGCCAAAGTTATAAGGATTTGAAGTTTGAAGGAAATCTGAAAATCGGGGAAAAGTTTAAACTCGCGCGTGGGCCCAGGGGACACGCGTCGCACGCCTAGGCGACAGCACACCGCGGCCCACAAGGATTTTGCGCGCCAGCACACCCGATCCCGGCCGCAGCCGGATCCCGATTCAAAATATCGGCCGCTGACAGCTGGGGTCCACCCCCTTCTTCAACCTCGCGACACCTGCGCCCCGCTGCCGAGGGACCTCGCCGGAGAGCTCGCCGCTGGCTGCTGTACAGCTCCAAACTTCTTGATTCTGGCCGCCCCTGCCTACTTTTACTTGGGGAACAGGATCCGAGGGTCAGCTGCTCATGACAACGGCCGGAGCATGGTCGGCGATGAGCCGCCATATCGGAACGACTTCGGCCATGTCGGCTGACTCTCCTAGTACCTCAGCTACTTGGGAAATCGGTCGGGAAGCATCAGTGGACCTCAGAGAAGGTCGACATGAACTCGAGGCAGCTCGGGGAAGGCCCGAAATAGGTCCTCACCGTGCGCCCGATACCCCCCGTTCGTTCCGCCATTAGTAGACCTTAAATTACGCTGGGCACAGAGGCTCTCCGGCCCAGAGTTGTGAAGGCAACTTGTGCGTTACCGTGTCTAGCTCGTGTGGGAGTGGCCTGAGGCCCTCTAATCCTTTCTAAAGCACGAATTAAACAGAATCGTACCCGAAGGTCGTTCTGCACACAGAAAGGGGAAAAGTGGAAATTCGCCGTCGGTGAGCAACCACTCGAGCTATGGCTCGGGGATGAGCAGCACCGGTCACCTGCGCGTCCAAGGGTGCCTTGGCTCGGGCGTGACAACGCCCAGGTTGGGCTGTCCACGAGAGCCCGAGGTGCGGCGGTTTCCAGTTCCGATTTTGATCTTTCGGCACAGCCGATAGCACTCGGTTTCAACCGAATTCTAGCAATGGAGAGGATGGAGGAAGGTCTCTAGTACCTTGCTGGGACCCTGGAGTGGAAGGAGGGAGCTGCGATCGGCTTGATCGATCGGGAGCTCGAGCGGCGGTGATGGCAGTGGAAAAACAGATCGTGCACGTCGGCAGCTCGGGGAATGGCGACTGAAGCACGCCGGGGAGGGAATAAATAGCGCGGCGGCTGGCCTCCGGCTTGGGGCGCGCAGCAGGAGCTGGCGCCGGCTGCCCCCCTTCGGTGGCGCGCGCACACAGCAGCCGGGAACCGACTGAACTGTGTTTCAGTCGGTTTGTTTTGAGGCAGAGGCTGACATGTGGGTCCCACCCCTCTTTTAACCTCTGAAATTTACTCCTAACAGCTGTGGTAAACAGTGAACCCTATTCTACCCTTGGCAATTCAAATTATTCACCCAAGAGCCATTTGAATTGATCAAAGTTCAAATGAGGTTTGGTTTGAATGAATTTCAGCACAAGTTCAGTTTGAAATTCAAATAAAGTTTGAATTTCTCCCCCTTAGCTCATGTCAAGATCAACCCCAAATGGAGTGAAAATTGGTGTGTGAGCTCACAAAAATGTGCTGAGCAAGAATATGCCTTCCACTTTCAAATTCATGGTATAAAAACAGTTTGAATTTGAATATGGTTTCAAACTGCCCTCTTCTTATCTATACCCAAAATGACCTCAAAAAGGTTTTGAATTTGGGTGAAACTTGGCATGGACATCCTTAACAAAGTGTAGGAGTTTTCATATGTCCAGCCCATCTATATCACATGTGGGAAATACCACTTTTGCAATGTGTAAGTTTGTTCTCTAATGAGCATGTTGATAATTGTTACATGCTCTTCATTTGTGTTCATCATTCTTGCTCAAATGAGGTGTGTGGTGTGGTGATGAACACTGCAAATGGTTGTCAAAACTGAGGCCCTTACAGATACCCGCCGGGGAGGGACACTCGGGACCTCTTCGGGTCGCCACCCGATGGACCAGCACCTCCGGAAGATGGAAGCAAGGTAGCTCCGGCACCCTGGATTGGCACAGGCGGCACCCTTGGAGGAGACCGAGCGAGTTTTTTCTCTAGATGCCCGGGGGCCGGCTCTTTACCTTTCCCATTATCGGCGGCTTGGGTTCCGTCGGCTCTGGGGGAAGGTTTGGCAGCAGTGGATGCCTCATGCCCTGATTCGGGGTGCTCGGTTCCTGGAATGGTGATACCCCGGAAGGCATCCCCGACCTGACGAACGGCAATCCCGATATCATCAAGGTCCGGCATCTTCCGCAGGAGCTCTGACCTCCTCTGAGGATCCAAGAAGAGGGGAGTGGCAGAAGGCGGAAGGACGGGGACGCCGCTGGGAATATAGTCACCGCTCACCTTGCTCACCATCTCCTCCAGCTCCTCGTCGGAAGGGACAGAGTCGGGGCCTCTCTCCAGCCTGGTACAGTCCTGTTCACCGGTGTAGTACCACGCTGGGCGGCTGCGTTCCTGCAAGGGAGCAATGCGGCGTGACATGAAGTCCATCAGCACCATCAGAGATGTCAGCCCCTCGTTGGCCAAGAACCGGATCCGCTCCAAGACCGGAGTGTACTCCTGCTCCAGCTCAGGGATCTCCTCCCAGAAGCGGCGATCGGTGGTTGGGCTGGCGGTTGGGAGTTGTAAGCGATCGTGCTCATCGGCCTGCACTACCACCCAGCTCTCCCTCCAGTTCTCCCACCTTGATGCGCTGAAGGGAAGAAGGTATCCGGAGACCTTGGGGTCTTTGCAGCGATGCTGGAAGTAATACGCCCCCATCTGAGTCTTTGAGCCGTGTCCGGTCGTACGCAGCGCAAAGAAGTGGCGGAAGAGCGTCACGGAGGCGTGCACCCCCACGAACATCTCGCAGAAGTGGACAAAAACTGCCGCCATTGCGACAGAGTTGGGGGAGAGATGGTGGAGTTGGAGACCGTATATCTCCAGCAGGGTGACGAAGAAGGAAGAAATCGGCGGAACGAACCCCGCCAGAGCATAGGCGGTAAAGAAGACCATCTCCCCCTTTCCCAGGACCAGGAGGAGAGATCCTCGGCGGAGCCGATGCTTCTGCTCTTCCGAGCGCCAGCCCAGCAGCCTGCGCACTGGCCCGAGCTCGGAGGAACGAACGAGGCGCGTCGGAAGCAAGTTGGAAGCCATAGCGAAAGAAGGCGCAAGGGCAGGAGAGCCGGGGCGCAAGAGTTCAAGGGAAGTACGAGCGCAATGCGAAGGAAAGCCGCGATGCGGGTGAGATCACCTTTTAAGACTTTCCAGGGATGGTTCGAGGTAATTCGAAAACCTCCGGGAACATCGCATCGGCGACCTCGCCGGCTCCAAGACTGGGCGCCAATGAAAGCTGGGCCCAAGCCGCTTAGCTAAAGCGGTGGGGTCATGGAGTCAGTCTCCTAAGAAGATGAGCCGGCAAGGCCCTTCGGCGGTTCCCGAAGAAAGCACCGCAACGTGCAGAAGTGGCAGCCTTGGGAACCACCGCAGTAAAAGCAATCATCAAGTGGGCGCACGCTCTCACGACCCCGCGGCCGTTCGTGCTCCAGCAGCGGTCAAGTCGGGACTTAGAGAAAGTGCGCGGATCGGAAGAGACGGAGGTCCCACCTCGGGCTCGCTATCTCCCCCAAGATGGGCCCGGGGGCCACTGTCGGTACCTGAGATATGGGGTACCCCCGCGCACAGGGTAAAATGCCTAAGGTGCTCGCCCTTCTCCGCAGGGAGAGCTCCGAAGGCGCCACGCGTCTGGCGGGGCCGGACCTCCCTCTCCTCAGAGGAGAGCTCCGGGCCCGCCATGTGGCATACAGAAGCCGGACCTCCCCCTCCGTGGGAGAGAGGTCCGAAGACACCACGTGTCCAGCGAGGCCGGACCTCCCTCTCCTCAGAGGTGAGCTCCGGGCCCGCCACGTGGCATGCAGAAGCCGGACCTCCCCCTCCGCGGGAGAGAGGTCCGAAGGCCCCACGTGTCCGGCAGGGCCGGACCTCCCTCTCCTCAGAGGTGAGCTCCGGACCCGCCACGTGGCTGGCAGAACGGTGCTGCCTGCCCCTGGGCGGTAGGCAGCGGGCGTAAAGGCGCCCCTCACCTTGCCCGTACAAGGAATTCAAGGCCCGCGTCTTCCCAAGACGCGGAAACGCGGAGCACGCGCCTGTCAGGAGCCATTGCGTCCAGTCGCATCACAGACTGGCGTGCGGTGTCAGAACCTGACAGGTAATAAATGCCGCGACAAGACATCCCACGCCGCCTGCGCCGTCATCAACCACTACGACTGGCGCACGGCATGGGCAGGGCGGCAAAAGGAAGACTCAGAAGCCTTCGACCAGAGGCAACCACCGGCATAACTACAGATACGGTAGATAATAGACAACCTTCCCGGGACCACCTGTCGGGTCCCGGCTTCCCTTGTAAGCCGCCCGAGCCTTGGACTATAAAAGGCTCGAGTAGGCGTCGATAGCAAGGGTTCGCATTCTGCAACTCATACGCTAGCCATACACTCTCAAGCTGTAACTCACCCCCAAGCTCAGGCCCCCGGCCCTGAGCAGCAAGCAATACAGCGAGCTCCATAGCTCGCCGTGGACGTAGGGTTTTACGCTCCGGCGGCCTGAACCACGTAAAACTTCTGGTGTCAAGCTCTCACTAACTCGTCCATCCGTGCAAGCTCTCCGCTAGGAACTAGCCCCTCCGAAAAAAGAACCTCCGCGGGCTGCCCAGTGCAGGCCCGGGGGAAGTGTCGATCGCACACTTCGACACCTTCTCCTTGGCTGCCAGAGAGGTTTCCCAAAGCTGGTGACTCTGGGCGAGCCGCTCCAACTCCGAAGCCCGGAAGTCGGCTGCCAGCTCCCGATCCAGGACCGCCTGGCGCTCCCGGGAGACCTGCTCCTCCGTCGCGACCAGGTCTGCCCTCCGGGTCTCCAGCTCCTTAGCTCGGGCCCTCAGGTCGCCCTCGCCTGCCGCCAACCGTGCGGCGACCTTCTCTGCCTCAGCCGCCGAAGTGCGCTCCTGGTCCGCGATGGCGCGCTCACGGCGCTCCAGCTTCAGACGCAACCCCTCCAAAGCAGAAAGACACTCATCGGCCTGAGCGTGAGACTCGCGGGCCTCGCGGTGGAGCAGCCGAGTCTCGGAGTCCAGGCGGTTGACGGCCCTCTTCTGGCGGTCAAGGAGCGCCTCCATGACATTGAGTGATGCCCGCCTCGAGTCAAGCTCCCCCCTGACCTCCTCGGTCCGCTCCTTCAAGAGGCGCCCCCAGGTGAGGAGGCGATCCCTCTCACCTACCTGCTCCTCCAGCTCGCGACCGAGCGCGGCCAGAACCTGCCGAACGCTCATCTTGGCGAGCTCAAGGGCGTCCGCCAGGGGCAGCGGGGTGGCAGAGGCCGAAGCCGCGCCCCCGACTTCCTCCATCACGTCGTCTTCAGGAGAAGTTGACGCTCTGGCGACCGGAATAAGGTGCTAATCAGGAGAATCCGGCACTGGAGCAGGCTCGCTTCCGGTGCACCCCGGTTCGCTGCCCGCTGTAGGGCCCGTGGCAGCTTCTCCCGCTTCGACAACCGGAGGCGGGACACCGCCAGCCGGTCCCGCTGAACCTTCAGCAACAGCCGGCTCCCGAACTGGTGAAGGGGGATGAACAGGAGGTGTCGCCACTGCTGCAGGAGCCGGGCCGACAGGCGCAGAAGGAGCCTTCACCGGCTTGGGGGCCGCTGCGACCGTTTCAGCTTCCGGGCGCTGCGGCGCAGACCCCCCGTCAGTCGGGGATGGCCGGGAAACGGAAACGTTACCGGCACTCGAGGGGTCCCTGCGAACATGGGAGGCTCCCGAGTTAATAAAAGAAGCAAAGGATATAGGCTCTGGAACCCGGTAAGGGCGACACTTACCGAGGTACACGAGCGCTCCAACGGGCTCAGAACCCCGGCTTCCGAGCCGGGGTAGGTCCACTAGAGCCTGCCATCACCGCCGAGGGCTGCCCCGCAGTCGCCCGGACTGGCGGAGTAGGGGATGCTTCTGAAGCACCCCTAGATGCCGATCCGGCTCCCGAGGGCTGGGGTGCCTGAATTCTTGACTCGCCCCTGGGCATCGTCGCACCAGCACTCGCCCTCGAAGCTCCACCTCCTGAGGAAGGAGGACGCGACGCCCGGGGACCTTCAGTCCGTCCCCGCTCGAGTGGAGTCCCATCGGGATGATGAGCCCGAGGCCTCTTGGAGTCACCACCGGACGAGA
Source organism: Neostapfia colusana (assembly GCA_030760725.1). Classification (NCBI taxonomy): domain Eukaryota; kingdom Viridiplantae; phylum Streptophyta; class Magnoliopsida; order Poales; family Poaceae; genus Neostapfia; species Neostapfia colusana. Next base: position 26,856,189 of record JASWHV010000005.1, on the reverse strand, counting down.
TACCATCTCCAGAAGCAGGACGTGCAGGCGCCCTGGATCCCTAACTTGCTGCAAACGCCGCCGCCGGAGGAGACCGGGCGTGTTTCTTCTCCGGAGGCAAGTTGAAGGCCATGGCAGATGGAAACTCAAAGACAGGGAAGACAAGGGCGCAAGAGCTCAAGGAAGATGCAAGCACTGGGAAGTGCGAAGGGAAGCCGCGATGCAGGTGAGATCCCCTTTTCAACTTCCCAGGCGCGATTCAAAGCGATTCGAAACTCTTCGAATACGCCGCTTGGACAACCGCTTCAGCTCCAAGACCAAGCGTCGATGACAAGTGGACCCAAGCCATCCAGCTAAAGCGGTAGGCCAAGAAGTCAGTCTCCCAAGGAGACGAGCCGGCAAGACGCTTCGGCGGTTCCCGAAAAGGCGCTGCGACGTGCAGAAGTAGCAGCCTTGGGAACTGCCGTAGTAAAAGCAGCCATCAAGTGGGGCACACACTCCCATGATCCCGCGACTGTTCATGCTCCGGCAACGGTCAATGCGGGTCTTCGAGAAGGTGCGCGGAGTGGAAGAGACGGGGGCCCCACCTCGGGCTCGCTATCTCCGCCGAGATGGGCCCGGGGGCCACTGTCGGTACCCCCAATATGGGGTACCCCCGCGCACAGGGGAAACTGCCTAAGGACCTCGCCCTTCTCTGCATGGAGAGCTCCAAAGGCGCCATGTGTCCAGCGGGCCCGGACAACCCTCTCGTCAGAGGTAAGCTCCGGGCCCACCATGTGGCCAACTGAGCCGGACCTCCCCCCTCTGCGGGGAGAGCTCCGGAGGCTCCACGTGTCCAGCGGGGTCGGACCTCCCTCTCCTCAGAGGAGAGCTCCGGGCCCGCCACGTGGCGAGCAGAGCCGGACCTCTCCCCTCCGTGGGGAGAGCTCTGAAGGCTCCACGTGTCTAGCGGTGCCGGAGCTCCCTCTCCTCAGAGGAGAGCTCCGGGCCCGCCACGTGGTCAGCAGAGCCGGACCTCCCCCCTCAGCGGGGAGAGCTCCAAAGGCTCCACGTGTCCCGCGGGGCCGGACCTCCATCTCCTCAGAGGAAAGCTCCGGGCCCGGCACGTGGCCAGCAGAGCAGCGCTACCTGCCCCCGCGCGGTAGGCGGCAGAAGTAAAGACGCGCCATACCTTGCCCGTACAAGGAATTCAAGACCCGCGCCTTCCCATGGCGCGGAGATGCGGAGCACGCCTCTGTCAGGTGCCGTTGCGCCCAACCACATCGCAGTGAAGACTGGCGCGCCGTGTCAGAGCCTGCCCGCCAATAAACACAGCGACAAGACATTCCCTGCCGCCACTGCCAACCACTATGACTAGCTTGCGGGATGGGCAGGGCGGCAGAACGAAAACTCGGAAGCCCTCGCCATAGACAACTACCGGCGTAACTGCGGATACGGTAGATGGCAGGCAATCTCCCCGGGACCACCTATCGGGTCCCGGGCCCACCTTGTAAGCCACCCGAGCCTTGGACTAATAAAGGCTCGGGTAGGCAACGTTAGCAAGGGTTCGACATTTGACCCACTCTCCCGTAGGGTTCGACTCTTTGCACACTTACGCTCCAGCATCCGAGCACTTAGGCCATCCTCAAGCTCAGGACTCCGGTTCTGAGCAACAAGCAATACAACAAGCAACTCAGCTCACCGTGGACGTAGGGTATTACGCTCCGGCGGCCTGAATCACGTAAAAATCCCTGTGTCAAGCTTCTCATGGGGGAAGTGTCGGCTACACACTTCGACACGGGTCTTAGTACTTTGCGTACTTTTTCTCTTGTGTTGAGAGCTCCCTGTGCTTGCAGGGATCCTTCAGCTGCCGTGGATGCATCTGTTCCTTGGTCTCCTCCGGTTGGCAGGGGCCCAGCGCCACAGCGTCAGGACACCGCGGCAGCTTCACCGGCCCCCGAGCAGGTCCGGGTGCCTCCTGGTTGTGGTCCGGCGGGACAAGCTCCTGCAACGGTGGCAGCGCCCACTCCTCCTTCGCCAGCTCGGGAGCCGGCGGCTGTCGAAGACTTGGCGGAGCCGGCTGGCAGCATCCATCCTCCAAGTGCTGAAGCGGGAGGAGCTGATGCAGGTCTCCCGGTGGGCGGCGAGCAGGGGCGCGTTGGGCCCGGCCCCGCCTCGGCGCCGTCTCCTCCTGACCGGTGCTTCATCCTGGTTGCCGAGATGCCGACATCTCCTCCTTCAGACGATGTCATGGAGGAGGTATGTGGCATGGCTCCGGCTTCTGCCTCCCCGCTGCCCCTGTCGGACGCCATGGAGCAGGCCCAGTCCAGCGTCCGGCAGGTCCAGGCTGTGCTCGAGCATGAGCAGGAGGCCTTAGCGGATGAGAGAGACCGCCTCCTCAGCTTGGGGCGACTCTTGAAGCAGCGGACTCGGGAGGTCGAGGTGGAGCTCGACCCGAGGCGGGAGAGGCTCGATGTCGAGGAGGAGCTCCTCGAGTTGCAGAGGAGAGCCATCGAGCGCCTGGATGCTGAAACCCGGCGGCTCTTGCGGGAGTCCCGCGAGGCCTACGCCAGTGTTCGGGCCCGCTCCGACGCGAATGAGGAGCTGCGGCTGCAGCTGGCGTGCCGCGAGTGCGCCGTTGTAGATCGGGAGCACGCCGTGACAACTCAGGAGAAGAAGGTCGCCGAGCAGCTGGATGCTGGAGAGGGCGACCTGAAGGACCGGGCCGAAGAGCTGGAGCTTCAGGAGGCATCTTTGGACGTGAGGGAGGAGCACGTCGCCTGGGATCGCCAGGCGGCACAAGACCGGGAGCTGGCCGCTGACTTTCGAGCGTCAGAGCTGGAGCGACTCACCCAGGACCTCCAGTTCCGGGAGAAGGACCTGGTGGCGAAGGAAAGGAGGTTCGCCGAGGAGGGTCTTGGTGCTCTGCTGCGGCTCGCCTAGAGGTGGAGGGGCTCCGCACTTCCCGGACCGTCGAGGCCTGAGCAGTCTGGGACTTCGTTGGCCAGGTGGAGTCCGCTCCGGTGCCTCTTGGCTTCAGCCCCATGAGAACGGGGGCTCCGGCTCAGGACGTGGTCGAGGCGATCCCGACGCTCGAGTCCATCGGTGCCAAGCTGGATAGGCTTGAGGCTGTGATCGCCGACGAGCTAGAGACGGAGGGGCGGAGCTTGGCGAAGGAGGTCACCATGCACGTGCTGACGTGCTTCCAGAGCTGGGACTCCTCTGTCTCTCTGGAGCTGGTGGTCTGGGGCCCCGTCACCGAGCAGAAGGAGGTCACCAGGGCCGGAGTCGGAGACGTCGCCGCCCTTGTCGCCTCTAGGTTCTAGTGGGAGTTCGGGGACTCCTAGGCATCCGCCCTTGTAGCCAAAGGGCTTGTATATATTTTTTTTGAGTCTGTAGTCCAGCTCTTGGAGCTTTGATGAATGAACAGACTTCTGTATTTGTGTGTCTTGCACTTTTAGCTTATTCTTGGCTTGGCCTGCCCGAGCCCTTAGCTCCGCAAGGGCTCCGGGTGGTCTCTACCGATCTCGAAGCTTGCACAGACACCTTCCTTGGGTCCTTGCTGACATAAGGACCCAAGGGGTCTTCGGAGCTCACCCCTTGAGGACGGGGGGAGGTCCTGCCTTGCTGGCCACGTGGCGGGCCCGGAGCTCTCTTCTGAGGAGAGGGGGGGCCCGGTCCTGCTTGACACATGGAGCCTTCGAGCTCTCTCCTGCAGAGGGGGGAGGTCCGGCTCTACCAGCCACGTGGCGGCCCTGGGGCTATCCTCTGAGGAGAGGGGAGCTCCGGCCCTGCCAGACACGTGGGGCCTTCGGAGCCCGCCCCTGCGGAGGGGGCGTGGTCCGGCTCCTCCAGTCTTGTGTTGGAGTAGTCGGGAACTCTGGTCCTTCCTTGTGCAGTCCCCTTAGTGGCCTCCTGGTAGGTGTGGCCAGTTGTTTGGGCGCACCTACCACATTCCTGCGGGGGAGCTAAGGCCGAGAGGTCCTGCACACAAGTAGGGGAACCGTAATTCTCCTCAGGGGCTCTCCCTTCCCTGTCTCTTAGTCTTATTTTGCTTACGGTCCTCGACCGGTATACGGGGCTTGGGCAATTCAATGCGCCCGGCACCGGAGGTCCGGCTCCCTCCGAGGTCAGGGTACGACCGTCCGGCCCCTAGTACTGGACCGTAACGCTGGGGAGGCAGAGTGCACACGCTTTGGGTCGGAAACAGGCAAAGCAGGCTGTACTCCCCTGGACCTCTGAAGGGCAGGGTGCGCACGCTTTGTCTCGGAACCAGGCAAAGCAGGCTACGCACCCTGGACCCCCCATGCACAACGCAGGTTTTCCTGGAGGTGACCAACTGGCATCGCAACACCTGAGCGGGGGAGGTCCAAGAGGCCCCCTAGCCATCGGCAGGTACCTCAAGCGCAACCGCCTTCAGTCAGGATAGCAAATGCCGACTAGGGATGAGAGTGGGAGGGGAGAGCTAAGTGTACGATGAGCATACACTATGTTTGACATAGAGGCGTGATCATAAAAATTAATGCGTAATTTAAATGAACACATAAGTAAGAGCGTGGTAGGACATGATTCTTTCCATATAAATACCCATAGGAGGAAGACAGGCTATACATGGAGGCAACGACCCGCCCCGTTATGAGGGGAAGCAAGATCCTACGCGCTTAGGGTCGGAACCAGGCCAAGCTGGACGTAGTCCTGGACCGTCCCCTAGGGCTTAGTTGCTCCGAGCACTGTTCCTGGACTCTATGGGATCTATTACAGAAAGAAAAAGACCTGTCCTACTACTGCTCTAGGGATAGAACTTACGGAGGTGTTCTATGTTCCAAGGGTTCAGGAGCAGATCCCCATCCTCGGTGGAAAGGCGTACGCACCCGGGGCGGCAAACTTTCGTGACTTGGAAGGGACCTTCCCAGCTGGGGGAGAGTTTGTTGGTCCCTTCGTGAGAAAGTATGCGCCGCAGCACCAGGTTGCCTTCTTTGAGCTCCCGGACACGCACTGTCCTTTGGTGGTAGCGCCGGAGCGCCTGCAGGTACCGTGCGTTGCAGAGCGTTTCTTGTAATCGAGCCTCGTCGACGAGGTCGATGTCTTCTCGACGGAGCTGGTCCTGCGCGGCTTCATCGTAAGCTCGGACGCGGGGAGACCCTATGGTGATCTCTGGGGGGAGAACGGCTTGGGCCCCGTACACCATGATGAAGGGTATCTCCCCGGTGGCCCGGCTCTGGGATGTCCGGTTAGCGCAAGTGTGCTCGGAAGCTCATCCACCCACTTGGCGCCATGCTTCTTCAAGCTGGATAGGTGCGAGTCTTGAGGCCCTGAAGGATTTTGGCGTTGGCCCTCTCAACTTGCCCGTTGCTTTTTGGATGAGCAACAGAGGCATAGCACACCTGGATGCCAAGGTCTTCGCAGTAGTCTTGGAACGCTGCGCTAGTGAACTGGGTCCCGTTGTCGGTGATGATTCTGTTCGGGACCCCGAACCTGCAGACCATCTACTTGATGAACTTGACCGCGGATTGCTTGTTGATGGTGATGACGGGTGTCGCTTCCGGCTACTTAGTGAACTTGTCGATGGCGATGTAGAGGTACCAGAATCCCCCCATGGCTTTGGGGAATGACCCCAGGATGTCCAACCCCCATACCGCAAACGGCCACGAGGGCGGGATCATCTGTAGCGTCTGAGCCGGTGTGTGGATCTGCTTGGCATGAAACTGGCACGCCTTGCATTTCTTGACCAGCTTGACGGCATCCTAGAGTGCTGTCGGCCAGTAGAAGCCATGCCGGAAGGCTTTACTGATGAGCGTGCATGAGGAAGCATGACTCCCACATCGCCTCCATGGATCTCAGCGAGCAAGTCGCAGCCTTCTTCCTGGGTTATGCACCGCAATAGGACGTGGTTGACGCCACGCCGGTAGAGATCCCCTTCTAAAAGCGAGTATCTTTTATCCATGCGCATGATCCATTCAGCGGATACACGTTCATCAGGAATGATGTAGTCCCGGATCTCCGTGATCCATGCATCGGGTATGACTTGAGCTTCTGGATCTTGAGCGCTGGGTAGCATGGAGTCCGCAGTGTCGCTTACGATCCTTGGCGGCGTCCATGGTTGCATGGCCGCCGGGACCGCCAGCTTCGAGGTGCTGGTCCCGCCCCCTACGCCCGGCTCGGCAGGCTGGGCTGTGGGCCGCAGCAACGTCCTCTCAAAGACTCCTTCAAGCGCCGGGGCTCCGGTGGAGGCCTTTGTTGAGAGGTCGTCGGCCGCGGCGTTGTCGGCGCGTGGTACATGGCACAGGTCCAAGGCGAGGAAGTCTTTCTCCAGCATATGCACATAGAGCAGATAAGCAGCTAGTTGCGGGTCGTTGCAGGAGCATTCACCCTTGACTTGCTTGATGACTAGCTGGGAGTCGCCCTTTGCCAACAACTGGCGAGCGCCGAGAGACAGCGCCGTCTTCAGGCCGAAGATGAGGGATTCATACTCCGCCATGTTGTTGGTTACCTTGAAATTGAGGCGCACCATGTATCCGAACTGCTCCCCCGATGGCTTGAGAAGCAGTATGCCGGCACCGGCCCCCTGCTTTCACGAGGAGCCGTTGAAGAAGAGCGTCCAGTGGGGCTCGGTGAAGACCGGAGCTCGGGGCTCCGGTTCACCTTCTTCGGGGCCTCCTGGGTTGGTTGTCGATGGCGTCCACTCGGCCACGAAGTCAGCCAGTGCTTGGCTCTTGACTGTGTGTCGAGGTAGGAAGTCCAGCTCGAACTCCGCCAACTCCTCTGCCCACTTAGCGACGTTGCCGGTCGCGTTGGGGCTGTGAAGGATGGTCTTCAGCGGGAAGGAGGTGACCACCGAGATCCGGTGGGCTTGGAAGTAGTGCCAGAGCTTCCTGGACGCTACGAGCACTGCATACAACAGCTTATGGACCTCCAGGTACCTTTGTCTTGCCATCATGGAGGGCTTCGCTGATATAGTAGATGGGCCTCTAGATGGTTCGAGTCCTTTCTGGGGGACTCGGGGTGTCTTCCTCCATTGGCTCAGGCCGACAGGAGGAAGACAGGCACTGGGCATCCTCCGGGGGCTGGGACCTGGAGGCTTCTTGGTCATCTTGGACCTCTGGGAGGTCGTCTTGAACCACCGGGAGGTCTTGCTGGACCTCCGTGAGGTCCCCTTGGACCTCCGGGAAGCCGCCTTGGACCTCCGGGAGGTCCCCTTGGACCTCCGGGAGGTCGTCTTGGAGCGTCGGGAGGTTGTCTTGGGCTTCCGAGACCTCCCGGCTGTCGGGGCCTCCCATGGGGCCCGGGCAGCCTTGATGCTTGACTTCAGCTGCTGGAGCTGGTCACGGTGATGAGGGGTCCGGTCGCTCTGCGACGAGGACCATGCTCACCACCTCTGTTGTTGCCGCGATGTAGAGCAGCAGGTGCTCTCCGGGCTCTGGGGCTACCATGATGGGTAGGGTCGTCAGGAGCTGCTTCAACTCCTGGAATGCTTCTTCTGCTTCGTCGGTCCAAGCAAATGGACCGGATTTGCACATGAGCTTTAAGAAGGGAAGGGCCTGCTCCGCTAGCCTCGGTATGAACCGACTCAGCGCAGCTAGGCATCCCATGAGCTTCTGGACATCTTTGATGTGGGCCGGGGGCCGCATCAGCTCGATGGCCTTGATCTTCTCTGGGTCAGCTTTGATCCCTCGGTGTGAGACCAGGAATCCTTGGAGCTTCCTAGAGGATATGCCGAACACACACTTGTCTGGGTTCAGCTTTGTGCGCGTGGAGCGCAGCTTATCAAAGACTAGAGCTAGGTTGTCTAACAAGGATGTGCTCTATCTGACTTTGACAACGATGTCATCGACATACACCTCAACTAAGTCTCTTATTAACTCTCCAAAGGTTTTGTGCATGGCACGTACGAAGGTAGGGAGAGCATTTTTTAGACCATAAGGCATGGAGACATAACAATACAGGCCGTCTACAGTGATAATGCGGTATGTTCTTCATCTTCTGTAGAGATGGGAATTTGGTGGAAGCCTGAGTAGGCGTCTAGGAAGCATAACATATCACAGTCTGATGTAGAGTCTACTATTTGATCTATTCTAGGGAGAGGGAATGGATCTTTGGGACATGCCTTATTGAGACTGGTGTAGTCGATGCACATCCGGAGGTTCCCGCTGACCTTCGGGACGACAACAGGGTTCGACAACCACCAGGGTGGTGGACTTCCCGTATGAAGCCAGCGTCCAGCAGCTTCTTGATAACTTCATGGATGAAGTTCTGCCGCTCGATGGACTGCATCCGAGGCTTCTGTTGTATTGGCCGGGTGTCGGGGAAGATCTTCAGATGGTGCTCGATCACCTCCCTAGGGATCCCTGACATCTGTGACGGTTGCCATGCAAACACGTCGACGTTGTGCCGGAGGAAGGTGATGAGCGCGCCTTCCTATTTGCTGTCCAGGCCGCCGGCAATCCGGGTGGTCTGGGCAGCTTCGGCGCTGACCTGGACGACATTCAGGGGGACGTCGTCCTCGTTGTGGGGCTGCACTTGGGGTGCAGAGGTTGAGGACCGGCCGTAGATGACGTAGAGCGCCTTCCGGCGCTCGTCGTCACTGGAGCTGGAGCCCTCGTGGTTGTGCACCGCCTTTACGGCGCGCTGGGGCTCCTGGAACTCCATCTGTTGGTCGACGTTGTCCCGGGGTCGACCTTCTGCTTGCCCTCCCTCTGACGGAAGGGAGGGGCGTCCGCACGCGGTTGCTTCCCCTTGCGTAAGCGTTCCGCAAGCTTCTAGATCTCCCGGCACTCAGCAGCAGTATGGCTGCTGGTGTTGTGCACGGGGCACGGCTCGCTGTGGTCACCGCCTTGGGCTGGTGACTGTCGCGGCCTCGTGTTGGGGCATGTCCCCCGAGCTCCGGTGGGCGCTGCAGCAGCAGCAACGCGGCTTCGGAGGCTGGCTATGAGTGCCAGTTACGCCCTTCCGCCACTCTGGCGCACTTGTCCGCAAGGCTGAAGAGCTCTGAGACGTCGCGCACCTCTCTGGTGGCGAGCTTCTCGAGCATCTTCTTGTCTCTTACACCCTGTCGGAACGCCACCACCACAGAAGCATTTTGGATATGGGGGATGGTGTTCCATACCTGGGAGAACCGCTGGATGAAGGAGCACAGCGACTCTCCAGGTTGTTGTCGGATGGCGTGGAGGTCAAGCTCCATGCCGCGACGGGTGTAGGAGCTGCCGAAGTTGGCGGTGAACTGTCGGCAGAGCTCTCCCCAGGAGGTATGGAACCCTGGGGGAGGTTCATGAGGCAAGACCGTGCTGGGCTAGTCAAGGCGACGGGGAAGTAGTTGGCCATGACGGCCTCATCCCCTCCTGCAGAAAGGATGGCGGTGGAGTAGATCTGGAGGAACTCCGCCGGGTTGACGCTGCTGTCGTACTTCTCTGGCAGGTGTGGCCGGAACTTGCGCGGCTACTTTGAGAAGCGAAGGTGCGGCACCAAGGCTGCACACCCCGCTCCTGTTGCTGCAGGTCTCGGTGCCGCGAACGCTTGGTCCACTGTGGGCACGGTGAACCCCGGTATGGGCAAAGGTGCACCATAGACCGGGGGCGCCATTTGCAGGGCATATGGCTGCTGCATATGCTGCGTGGCGTATGCCTGGGGCAGAGATCGTGTGGCGAACGTCTGCAGCCCAGGCTGGGTCGAGGCGGTCGACATGCTGTCGCCGACCTCGTGGTTGCGACGCCTTTCTCGCCGTAGCTCGATGGTCACACGGGCATCCTCGCCCAGGTGACGTCGCTCCAACTCCGACCTCAGGTCCACCGATGGGAGCCTGGTGGAGCAGGAGTCTGCCGTCTGCCCGTCAACCATTGGCGTGCGCGACAGCGACACATCCGGTTGACTGTCCTTTGCACCCCAACCTTAGGTGCCTGTCCTTTGCTGTCTTGGGGTGGGTTTGGGGGTCCTTGTACTGCTGGTCGAGGTGGATATGCGGGGCGAGGCTGCTGTACGAACTGACGTTGTGGCTGTGCTGGTGCTGCCGGAGGCCTGTAGTTCGGGTTGTACCCTCTTGGTTCTGAGTAGGGTACCGCAGCACGGTTCGTCTGCCCTGCGGGTTGCTGCATCAGACGTGGGCCGGTGTTGCTCCCTGAGGCTTGATGTGACCACCCGGCCTTCCTCTTATTCTCATTTTCCAAGGCCTTCAGCTTCCTTTCTACCACAAACGCTCTGTCCACCATCTTTTGGAAGCTTTCATACTCATTTGAGGACATTGCACACTGCATTTCTGCGGTAAGTCCTTCCACGAAACAATCTTGTTTCTGCTCATCAGTCTCTATGTCCCATGGGGCTTAAAAGGAGAGTTGGGTAAATTTACTGAGGTATTCCCTCACAGTCATGTTACCTTGCTGCAGTCCCAAGAACTCTTTCCTCTTGTTTTTGAGTTCATCCCTTGGTATGTAATGGTTGCGGAAGCTACGCTTGAACTCTTCCCAAGTGATGTTCTCAGGGTCATGATGGCCGGCCACGTAGGCGGTCCACCAATCAGCAGCAGGTCCATGCAATTGATGAGAGGCAAACAGCACCTTCTCATACCCTTGGCACTGTATGATCCTCATCTTGCTCTCAATGGTCTTTAGCCAATCGTCTGCCTCCAGAGGTTCAGCAGCACTTGCAAACTTTGGAGGTTGAGTTCCTAGAAACTCACTCAACCTTGGTTGGCGTGGTGCAGCTTGTGGAGGTGGGACTTGATGCAAGTTGGCCACCACTTGAGTCAAGTTCTGGATGAGCTGATTTTGATTCTCAAGCATTTGGTGGAGGGGATCCACTCCTTCACGGCGTCCACCCCTGTCTTGGCCTCCGGAAAGATGAGGGTTGCAGGCCTCATCGTTGTTGTTGGCGGGGTTGGCACCACGACCCTTTCCTCTTACTACTTTCACTTGTTTGTACTTTGAAGTGTTGAGGCTTTGTTATACTTTTCTGAGGGTTCATATCTCACACAAAATAAATGCAATATTATTTCATGTGGGTTCACACACCAAAGCAAAACAATCTGAAGACGAGGCTGTGGACAATTGCTCATGGCTTCCACAACTCACGTCACACACACCATTAACTAAGATAACGACTCAACTACTCGACATCCTGCTAAACTACGGGAAGGACTCTACACTACTCGTATTCACTGAGCTGGCTCCTCGGGGTCTTCCTCATTATTGCGGCTGCCTTCTGACTCTGCTTTGGGTGGGGAAGCTGCTGGTGGAGAAGTGCGACGACGCCTGATCGCCCGGTGATCTGGGGAGTCAGGAGTCCATGTATCATTCACGGTGACACACAGTTCATTCCCATCTCCTCTTTCTCTCGCCCTCAAGCAGGCTCGCAGCAATGCCTCCGTTTCCTTCGGGTGTCCTGAACATCCTGAAGCTCTTGCTGACACTCCTGCAGTCGAGTGCTGAGCAGAGCAGCATCCTCCAAGCACAAGTCCATGTGCTCATGGGAAGTCCCTTGCTGCACTGGTGGGTACTTGAACTCCGTGGTACCACTCTCACGCTGGAGGACATACATGTACTCAGTCCTGTCCAGGTGGCGACTATAGATGTGACTCTGGCAGGTGATGGCCTCCCAGGTGACATCCTTCTCCGCATCGACCTGTGTCGCTCGACAAGCTGGAGAGCGGTGGATCTTAAGCAGCTGATTTTCATGGATAATCCTCATTTCTGAACTCCATTCTTCCCGCTTCTCCCGGATGGTCCTGGTGGAGCTATAGTGTATGATTAGATTGCCCGTATTTCCGGCGGCTTCGAGCATACGTCGAAGACGGCGCAACAAGCCTCCTACTGCCAATCCGTAGGAAAGGTACGTCACCGGACGGCTCTCCTCTCTTTCGGCAAGGGCAACTACGGGAACTCTCCCTCCCGTGGACTTGCGAGCGGTGCGAATCATGTGAACCATCTAAAACAAAAAGCATTTAAACTTAGGTTAGATAAACTTTAAAACAAAAATCCTATTTTGAATGAAAATTGAGGTAAGATGAAGAAAGTGCCTCCATTAAATAACACTTTTCAACACACACCTTGTAAAATAGTTTTTAAGAAAATAGGGCCCTTAAATACGTCCATTTCTACCTAGGTCCACGTTCCTACGGGCAACCTTGGCTCTGATACCACTTCTGTCACACCCAGTTTCTCCGAAGAATAACCGAGTGAATATCACATGTATGCCAGGATCATTTTCTCATACATGTGATGACAAATAGTGAAGCATCATTTATTACAAGCCAGGTGTCGAATATAAATAAGTCTTACATAGCAAATGTCTCGATGGACAATAATAAGTTCGTCTCAAATAAATAAACTAGCAGCGGAATATTATTCTTGAGGGCTCTGTCACAGGCGTTGCCCGGGGGTCTCCATGAACCTAGAAACCTTCTTCGGGTCCAAAGTCTTGGTCATTATACACCACCTCATTATCTTGACCTGTGCAGCAATATAAACCAACAAATATGCAAGGTTGAGTACCGATGGTACTCAACAAGTGTGGGAAAGTTATGTCATGCATGGCTAGAACAAGGGGAGGTTGAACTCATGGTTAAAGCACTACGCAATTAATACCTATCGCCTTAGCTTATTAGGCACCTACATTACTACACAGGTGAATTGGTCCCAATCTCCCATCCCATCATCATAATCAAATAACCATAATATCATTTCCAATGTTAAGCTCCCGCTTAACATCCACAACTTCCAAAACCATCAATCCTCTAATCATGAATAAGTCCAAGCCGCTCTTGACCGTGAGCACGGCTGTCATGACAGTTTTGACTCTGCAGAGTTTGCACCACTGTACCCACATGTAGTGATTTCATCCCCCTTTGCTGGGTGGACTAAAAGAACCTCCATTATGCTAGTGGCTACGAACCACATTCACACTTCTCAGGTGTGTAGCCAGGAGATCACTACGAAGCCTTTACAAAGGGATTCCCGACGAGCATGGGCCCACTGAGGTTTCACCCCTAACAGCATACAAGAGGCTCCAACCCCACTGCAGTGGCCCCCTCTTGAGCCTTGCGGTTCATATGGTAGTCCAGCTGACACCTATTCCCCGCACCATCCAACACACCCATACTACGCCGGGGATACACCTAATTAATTGGCCAAGCTGCCCCATCTCAGCAAGTGGTTGGCACGGTAAAGCCAGGTTACATGCTCCATGAACCGGTCCTTAGGATCCAGGCAAGTACTAAGCACAAACCCGAGTCTCGTGCACCCAGCACCAACCAAATCATCCAACTTGCCTTGATCCCTACCTCTACATAACTCATAACATCTCATTCAAGAGTATGGTAAATAAACTGATGATCTCATATCCCAAATAACCCATTCTAAGCATGGCTAAGCATAAGCATGTAAATAAATGACATAATAAAATAAATCCCAACCCAAGCTACAAGGAAACATGATAATGCAATTCTAGGGAAACTTCCTAGCATGGGTTTCATATTTAATTTGACAATGCAAATAATTCTATCTACACATCCTAGTATAGGAACAAAGTGGTCAAGGACACTTGCCTCCTTCCTGCTGCTCTTGGAATGGGTAGTCCTGATCTTGGAAAGGAAGAACTTGCTCTGGAGCAGGTTCTACATCATACCATCACACATAGCAAAAGAAAAGCAACAATCCATAAGACATAATTCACACTTCCACCTCATACAAACCACACATTCACATGTATAAAAGTCATTCACAAATTCTATGTGTTGTGGTTACTCTATGTGTGTTAATCTTTGGCTTACATGCACTTTTAATCATGTGTATATGATTCCTACTTTTGTATTCATATTTATACTTGCATACTATATATATGAGTTTCCAATTTAAATAAATTCCTTATATTCAATTACTACACCTTTCAGCTACCAAGTATGCATGAAAGGTATTTTCCTACTCCATATGTGTCTTCAGAACTTCTACCAACCCTAAACTGAATTCTTTGGATTTTGGAATCTTCATTTATCATTTTATAATTATTTATACCTAGCTTGCTATATTTTCAAATTTACTTCCTATGCCTAAATGTGTACTTTATTATGAAAATAGTAAGACACATCATCTAAACAGAATAGGTTCTGATACAAAATAGTTAATAATATATTTTTGATCTTTTCCTCTGATGTAAACTATTTTACATTTATTTTTCTAATTTTCAGAATTATTCTCTACTTAAAAATGTGTCCCTCTAACTAATAAATGTGAATAATCAATTAAACAGATTCATTTCAGCCAAAAATCTATTTTTATCTCACTCCAAGGTTTTCTAAGTATTGGGAAAGTTTTTAATTTGAATTTGACAATATGTTTGTCCCTCCTTTAAAATTTTAAATACTAACCACATATTCAATTTCCTAAATTTAATATCAAATAGGGTTAAAAAGGTAAACTCACCCCACTACAGGGTCTATAATATTATTTTAAGAATTTTCAGGGGTCTAGCTACACATAACAGAGGGGTTTTTCCTAATTTTTATTAAGTCCAGGGGCTAAAACTGATTTTTAAATGAATTTACATGATTTTCTGAAGTTCCAGGGGCTAGATCAGAAGTTTCCGGGGCTAGCTCTTATTTTCCGAGAACCCCAGGGGGTAGCGCGTAAGAATTCCAGTCTTTATAACGCGGGGCTGACGTGGACCGTCCGATTTAAAACAGACGGCTGAGATTATAACATCGAACCGGTACGTGGGGATTTAAACTCTACCGTGCGATTTAAAATAAACGGCGCACAAGCGGACACGTCGCTCTGATCGAGCGCGGGCGGCGCTGCCAGGCGGCGCACGACGGCGGGAGGCGGCGATCTCGCCAGAGAGTTTCGGATCTTCGTAAATTCTTCCTAGAACTGTGATTTTATGGCATAGATCGGCAGAGGGGAGGTCGGGGATCTCACCTCAGGGGTTTTCTTGAGCTCGGAGGTCCTGGAAGGCGGTCGGCGACGAGGTCCGAGGTGAATTCATGGTGAGGCTTGTCGGCGCTGTGTTTGAACCGCAAACCACCGCGTTTTCTGCACTTGCGAGGTTCCCCGGAGGCGGTGGATCAAGACCAGTGAGTTAGATCAGAATTCCCGAGCATAGATCGAGCATAATTCACCGGAGGGGCTCGGGTTCTCGCCGGAGAGAAAATCGGCGGATCGTGGGGAAAAACGGGACGATGCCGGGGTTTTTATAGACGGGGGAAGGGCGGCGGGTTGGTTTAGATCGAGCTGGAGTCTTCGGGTCCGGAAGTCGGCTGGGATACGCGAGATTTTCCGGTCGGTTTTGATTCGGGTGAGAGAGTCCGGCCGAGCGCGGGCGCGGGCGCGAGGAGGAAGAAAGGTTGGCGGGCCCCACATGTCAGTGGGAAGAAGGGGGGGCGCGCGGCTGCGGGCTGTCGCGGGATCGGTGGGCCGGCTGGTGGGTTTCGGCCCACTGGCCGGTTCTTTTCTGTTTTCCTTTTTCTTTTTCTATTTCTTTTCTGTTTTGAGTTTAAATTGAATTCCAGTTTGAATTTGAATTTTTGCTACACATGCAACACGTCCAAAAATTTTTAAATTCCCCTCTTAACAGGATTTTGGGGTGTTACAGCTCTACCCCCTTAAAAGAAATATCGTCCTCGAGATTGGTGGTTCTAAGAAAACAATTCCGGAATTTGTGCCTTAAGCTCATCTTCTCGCTCCCAGGTGGCTTCCTCTTCTGAGTGATGCTTCCACTGCACTTTGCACATCCGGATTCTTTTATTTCTGGTGAGGCGTTCCATTGTCTCCAAAATCTTGGATGGTTGCTCGGCATAAGACAAATCCTCAGCTAATTCCACTTCATTCATGGGTAACACCTCTTCAGGCGTTCTCAGACATTTCTTGAGTTGTGACACATGGAATACATCGTTCACATCCAATAGGAGAGCCGGTAATTCTAGTTGATACGCCACTTCCCCTTTCCTCTCTAGAACTTGAAAGGGTTTGATGTATCGAGGTGACAACTTCCCTTTTACCTTGAATCGACGAAGTCCTCGGATAGGGGACACCTTGAGATAGACATAGTCTCCCACGTTGAAAACGAGCTCTCTTCTTCGTACATCGGTATAGCTCTTTTGGCGTGTCTATGCTATCCTCAAGTTGTTGCGAATTTCTCTCACCTTCGCCTCGGCTTCTTGTAGTACTTCGGGACCAAACACTTTACTTTCCCCTGTTTGGTTCCAAAATAGGGGAGTTCTTCACTTCCTCCCATACAAAGCTTCGAACGGTGACATCTTCATACTGGCCTGGTAGCTGTTGTTATAGGAGAATTCCGCATACGGTAAGCTCTTGTCCCAACTCCGATTGTTTTTGAGTGCACATGCCCTCAGCATATCCTCAAGAATCTGATTAGTTCTTTTCGTCTGCCCATCAGTTTGGGGATGATAGGCAGAACTAAAGTTCAGATGGGTTCCCATGGTTTCATGCAACTTCTGCCAGAACCTCGAGGTGAACTGTGTCCCTCGATTCGACACTATCTTCTTTGGCACCCCATGATAACACACGATCCTTGACATGTACAACTCCGCCGATTTGGATCCGCTGTAGCTTTCCTTCACGGGGATGAAGTGAGCTACCTTGATTAGCCTGTCGATGATGACCCATATTGAATCATATCCTGATTGGGTCCTAGACAATCCCACTATGAAATCCATACCGATTTCTTCCCATTTCCATTCAGGCACTTTGAGTGGTTACAATAATCCCGCGGGTCGTTGATGTTCTGCTTTCACCAACTGACATGTGTCACATAGGGCAACATGTTCCGCGACATCTCGCTTCATGCCATACCACCAATACCTGCTCTTAAGGTCCTGGTACATCTTGTACTCCCAGGATGAATGGAATAGTCGGAATCGTGAGCCTCCTTCAAAATCAATTCACGGATCTCCTTTACTTCAGGCACACAGATCCTATTCCCGTGCCACACCGTACCTTGTTCATCCTCTCTGAAACCAGGGGCTTTATTTTCCTTGATGAGTTGTCTGATCTCTTGTATCTTCTCGTCATTCTTTTGACCCTCGCGTATGTCTCGCTCGAGTGTGGAGTCCACTTCCATGGCGATGGCTTCACCACTATTTACCAGGCATAGATTGAGCCTTATAACCTCGTCCTTCAATTCTGCAGGCATGTCCTTCAAGCTCAACTTATTGACCTGCACTTTCCGACTTAGAGCATCGGCCACGACGTTTGCTTTCCCAGGATGATAGTTGATGCCCACATCAAAGTCATTGATTAGCTCTAACCATCTCCTTTGTCTGAGGTTAAGATCTGGCTGTGTGAAAATGTACTTCAAACTCTTATGATCTGTATATATCTCTATCCTCTTCCCCATCAAATAGTGTCGCCAAATTTTCAACGCGTGTACCACTGCGGCTAGTTTTAGGTCATGTGTAGGATAGTTCTTCTCATGCTTCCGGAGCTGCCGAGATGCATAAGCCACGACATGCCCTTCTTGCATGAGAACACATCCCAACCCGTTTCCAGAGGCATCGCAGTACACCATAAAGTTCTTTTGCATATCTGGCATTACCAGCACTGGGGCTGTTGTCAATCTTTCCTTTAACTCCTGAAAACTCGTCTCGCACTGTGGCGTCCATGTGAATGTGATTCCCTTCTCCAACAGTTTAGTGAGGGGTCTCGAGATCTTAGAGAATCCCTCAATAAACCGTCGATAATATCCAGCCAATCCCAAGAAGCTTCGAACTTCCCCGACATTTTCAGGGGTCTTCCACTTCTGTATATCCTCGATTTTGGCGGGATCTACGGAGATTCCTCCCTCCAAGATGATATGTTCTAAGAAGGGAACTCTCTTCAGCCAAAACTCACACTTGCTCAACTTGGCATATAGTTGGTGTTCTCTCAGCCTATGCAACACCAACCTTAGATGTTTCTCATGTTCTTCTTCATCTTTGGAGAAAACGAGAATGTCATCTATGAAAACCACCACAAATTTGTCCAGGTATTCCATGAATACCTTGTTCATGAGATACATGAAGTATGCCGGGGCATTCGTTTGCCCGAAAGGCATGACAGTGTATTCATACAGTCCATACCGAGATACGAAAGCTGTCTTGGGAATATCAGATTGACTTATCTTGAGTTGGTGGTATCCCGACCTGAGATCAATTTTCGAGAACACACAAGCTCCCCTCAACTGATCAAACAAGTCTTCAATACGGGGTAATGGGTACTTGTTCTTGATGGTTACCTCATTCAAGGCACGGTAATCCACGCATAAACTTTGGGTTCCGTCCTTCTTGGGCACAAATATGACCGGAGCTCCCCAAGGTGAGGAACTAGGACGAATATACCCCTTCTCCGACAGTTCTCTCAAATGATCCTTGAGTTCTCCCAGCTGCTTGGAGTCCATCCGATAAGGTCTCTTGTATATCGGGGCTGTTCCAGGCACTAGCTCAATTGCGAATTCCACTTCACGATCAGGAGGCATTCCTGGAAACTCCTCCGGAAAAACATCTGGATATTCCCTGATGGTCCTGATCTCCTCCACTTTCACCTCTACTTGATTTAATTTAATGTCCCTCCTAGGCTCTTGTATTGTTATGAACTTTACTCTTGTGCCACTAGGGTGAGTTAGTTCCACCGTTCTAGTCGAACAATGGATGATTCCCTTATGTTTGGTCAACCAATCCATAACCAAAATAATATCTATCCCTTGTGAATTTATCACTATGAGGTTAGCAGTAAATACTACCCCATTAATGTCTAGATCCACCTTGGGACACACATGTCTTGTCCTTATTTCTCCACCTAGAGAGTTTACTGCCAGCATATGATTCATTTGTGTTGTTGCTAGGTCATGCTTCTTAACAAACCCTTGGGCAATGAACGAGTGGGTAGCACCAGAATCAAACAACAGGGTTGCGAGGTGTAAATTGGCAGGAAACTTACCAACTACCACGTCCGGTGCCTCTTGCGCTTCCTCCATGGTGACGTGGTTCACCCGTCCTCTCATTACATTCTGCTGTTGTGGCTGCGTGGGCTTCTTCTTTGGGCACTTATGGGCGTAGTGCCCCACTTCACCACAGTTGAAACATTGCACCCCAACCTTAGGTGCCTGTCATTTGCTGTCTTGGGGTGGGTTTGGGGGTCCTTGTACTGCTGGTCGAGGTGGATATGCGGGGCGAGGCTGCTGTACAAACTGACGTTGTGTCTGTGCTGGTGCTGCCGGAGGCCGGTAGTTCGGGTTGTACCCTCTTGGTGCTGAGTAGGGTACCGCAGCACGGTTCGTCTGCCCTGCGGGTTGCTGCATCAGACGTGGGCGGGTGTTGATCCCTGAGGCTTGATGTGACCACCCGGCCTTCCTCTTATTCTCATTTTCCAAGGCCTTCAGCTTCCTTTCTACCACAAACGCTCTGTCCACCATCTTTTCAAAGCTTTCATACTCATTTGAGGACATTGCACACTGCATTTCTGCGGTAAGTCCTTCCACAAAACAATCTTGTTTCTGCTCATCAGTCTCTATGTCCCATGGGGCATAACGGGAGAGTTGGGTAAATTTAGTGAGGTATTCCCTCACAGTCATGTTACCTTGCTGCAGTCCCAAGAACTCTTTCCTCTTGTTTTTGAGTTCATCCCTTGGTATGTAATGGTTGCGGAAGCTACGCTTGAACTCTTCCCAAGTGATGTTCTCAGGGTCATGATGGGCGGCCACGTAGGCGGTCCACCAATCAGCAGCAGGTCCATGCAATTGATAAGAGGCAAACAGCACCCTCTCATACCCTTGGCACCGTATGATCCTCATCTTGCTCTCAATGGTCTTTAGCCAATTGTCTGCCTCCAGAGGTTCAGCAGCACTTGCAAACTTTGGAGGTTGAGTTCCTAGAAACTCACACAACCTTGGTTGGCGTGGTGCAGCTTGTGGAGGTGGGACTTGATGCAAGTTGTCCACCACTTGAGTCAAGTTCTGGATGAGCTGATTTTGATTCTCAAGCATTTGGTGGAGGGGATCCACTCCTTCACGGCGTCCACCCCTGTCTTGGCCTCCAGAAAGATGAGGGTTGCAGGCCTCATCGTTGTTGTTGGCGGGGTTGGCAGCACGACCCTTTCCTCTTCCGGCCATCCGGCATGATCAACCAATGTTAATTTAATGCATTACGTATCATCTTACTACTTTCACTTGTTTGTACTTTGAAGTGTTGAGGCTTTGTTATACTTTTCCGAGGGTTCATATCTCACACAAAATAAATGCAATATTATTTCATGTGGGTTCACACACCAAAGCAAAACAATCTGAAGACGAGGCTGTGGACAATTGCTCATGGCTTCCGCAACTCACGTCACACACACCATTAACTAAGATAACGACTCAACTACTCGACATCCTGCTAAACTAAGGGAAGGACTCTACACTACTCGTATTCACTGAGCTGGCTCCTAGGGGTCTTCCTCGTCATTGCGGCTGCCTTCTGACTCTGCTTTGGGTGGGGAAGCTGCTGGTGGAGAAGTGCGACGACGCCTGATCGCCCGGCGATCTAGGGAGTCAGGAGTCCATGTATCATTCACGGTGACACACAGTTCATTCCCATCTCCTCTTTCTCTCGCCCTCAAGCAGGCTCGCAGCAATGCCTCCGTTTTCTTCAGGGTGTCCCGAACATCCTGAAGCTCTTGCTGACACTCCTGCAGTCGAGTGCTGAGCATAGCAGCATCCTCCAAGCACAAGTCCATGTGCTCATTGGAAGTCCCTTGCTGCACTGGTGGGTACTTGAACTCCGTGGTACCACTCTCACGCTGGAGGACATACATGTACTCAGTCCTGTCCAGGTGGCGACTATAGATGTGACTCTGGCAAGTGATGGCCTCCCAGGTGACATCCTTCTCCGCATCGACCTGTGTCGCTCGACAAGCTGGAGAGTGGTGGATCTTAAGCAGCTGATTTTCATGGATAATCCTCATTTCTGAACTCCATTCTTCCCGCTTCTCCCGGATGGTCCTGGTGGAGCTATAGTGTATGATTAGCTTGCCCGTATTGCCGGCGGCTTCGAGCATACGTCGAAGACGGCGCAACAAGCCTCCTACTGCCAATCCGTAGGAAAGGTACGTCACCGGACGGCTCTCCTCTCTTTCGGCAAGGGCAACTACGGGAACTCTCCCTCCTGTGGACTTGCGAGCGGTGCGAATCATGCGAACCATCTAAAACAAAAAGCATTTAAACTTGGTTAGATAAACTTTTAAACAAAAAATCCTATTTTGAATGAAAATTGAGATAAGATGAAGAAAGTGCCTCCATTAAATAACACTTTTCAACACACACCTTGTAAAATAGTTTTTAAGAAAATAGGGCCCTTAAATACGTCCATTTCTACCTAGGTCCACGTTCCTATGGGCAACCTTTGCTCTGATACCACTTCTGTAACAACCGGTTTATCCGAAGAACAACCGAGTGAATATCACATGTATGCCCGGATCATTTTCTCATACATATGATGACAAATAGTGAAGCATCATTTATTACAAGCCAGGTGTCGAATATAAATAAGTCTTACATAGCAAATGTCTCGATGGACAATAATAAGTTCGTCTCAAGTAAATAAACTAGCAGCGGAATATTATTCTTGAGGGCTCCGTCACAGGCGTTGCCCGAGGGTCTCCATGAACCTAGAAACCTTCTTCGTGTCCAAAGTCTTGGTCATTATACGCCACCTCATTATCTTGACCTGTGCAGCAATATAAACCAACAAATATGCAAGGTTGAGTACCGATGGTACTCAGCAAGTGTGGGAAAGTTATGTCATGCATGGCTAGAACAAGGGGAGGTTGAACTCATGGTTAAAGCACTACGCAATTAATACCTATCGCCTTAGCTTATTAAGCACCTACATTACTACACAGGTGAATTGGTCCCAATCTCCCATCCCATCATCATAATCAAATAACCATAACATCATTTCCAATGTTAAGCTCCCCGCTTAACATCCACAACTTCCAAAACCATCAATCCTCTAATCATGAATAAGTCCAAGCCGCTCTTGACCGTGAGCACGGCTGTCATGACAGTTTTGACTCTGCAGAGTTTGCACCACTGCACCCACATGTAGTGATTTCATCCCCCGTTGCTGGGTGGACAAAAAGAACCTCCATTATGGCAGTGGCTACGAACCACATTCACACTTCCCAGGTGTGTAGCCAGGAGATGACTACGAAGCCTTTACAAAGGGATTCCCGACGAGCGTGGGCCCACTGAGGTTTCACCCCTAACAGCATACAAGATGCTCCAACCCCGCTGCAGTGGCCCCCTCTTGAGCCTTGCGGTTCATATGGTAGTCCAGCTGACACCTATTCCCCGCACCATCCAACACACCCATACTACACCGGGGATACACCTAATTAATTGGCCAAGCTGCCCCATCTCAGCATGTGGTTGGCACGGTAATGCCAGGTTACATGCTCCATGAACCGGTCCTTAGGATCCAGGCAAGTACTAAACACAAACCCGAGTCTCGTGCACCTAGCACCAACCAAATCATCCAACTTGCCTTGATCCCTACCTCTACATAACTCATAACATCTCATTCAAGAGTATGGTAAAATAAACTGATGATCTCATATCCCAAATATCCCATTCTAAGCATGCCTAAGCATAAGCATGTAAATAAATGACATAATAAAATAAATCCCAACCCAAGCTACAAGGAAACAAGATAATGCAATTCTACGGAAACTTCCTAGCATGGGTTTCATATTTCATTTGACAATGCAAATAATTCTATCTACACATCCTAGTATAGGAACAAAGTGGTCAAGGACACTTGCCTCCTTCCTGCTGCTCTTGGAATGGGTAGTCCTGATCTTGGAAAGGAAGAACTTGCTCTGGAGCAGGTTCTACATCATACCATCACACATAGCAAAAGAAAAATAACAATCCATAAGACATAATTCACACTTCCACCTCATACAAACCACACATTCACATGTATAAAAGTCATTCACAAATTCTATGTGTTGTGGTTACTCTATGTGTGTTAATCTTTGGCTTACATGCACTTTTAATCATGCGTATATGATTCCTACTTTTGTATTCACATTTATACTTGCATACTATATATATGAGTTTCCAATTTAAATAAATTCCTTATATTCAATTACTACACCTTTTAGCTACCAAGTATGCATGAAAGGTATTTTCCTACTCCATATGTGTCTTCAGAACTTCTACCAACCCTAAACTGAATTCTTTGGATTTTGGAATCTTTATTTATCATTTTCTAATTATTTATACCTAGCTTGCTATATTTTCAAATTTACTTCCTATGCCTTAATGTGTACTTTATTATGAAAATAGTAAGACACATCATCTAAACAGAATAGGTTCTGATACAAAATAGTTAATAATATATTTTGATCTTTTCCTCTGATGTAAACTATTTTACATTTATTTTTCTAATTTTCAGAATTATTCTCTACTTAAAAATGTGTCCCTCTAACTAATAAATGTGAATAATCAATTAAACAGATTCATTTCAGCCAAAAATCTATTTTTATCTCACTCCAAGGTTTTCTAAGTATTGGGAAAGTTTTTAATTTGAATTTGACAATATGTTTGTCCCACCTTTTAAATTTTAAATACTAACCACATATTCAATTTCCTAAATTTAATATCAAATAGGGTTAAAAAGGTAAACTCACCCCACTATAGGGTCTATAATATTATTTTATGAATTTTCAGGGGTCTAGCTACACATAACAGAGGGGTTTTTCCTAATTTTTATTAAGTCCAGGGGCTAAAACTGATTTTTAAATGAATTTACATGATTTTCTGAAGTTCCAGGGGCTAGATCAGAAGTTTCCGGGGCTAGCTCTTATTTTCCGAGAACCCTAGGGGGTAGCGCGTAAGAATTCCAGTCTTTATAACGCGGGGCTGATGTGGACCGTCCGATTTAAAACAAACGGCTGAGATTATAACATCAAACCGGTACGCGGGGATTTAAACTCTACCGTGCGATTTAAAATAAACGGCGCACAAGCGGCCACGTCGCTCTGATCGAGCGCGGGCGGCGCTGCCCGGCGGCGCACGACGGCGGGAGGCGGCGATCTCGCCGAAGAGTTTTGGATCTTCGTAAATTCTTCCTAGAACTGTGATTTTATGGCATAGATCGGTAGAGGGGAGGTCGGGGATCTCACCTCGGGGGTTTTCTTGAGCTCGGAGGTCCTGGAAGGCGGTTGGCGACGAGGTCCGAGGTGAATTCACGGCGAGGCTCGTCGGCGCTATGTTTGAACCGCAAACCACCACGTTTTCTGCACTTGCGAGGTTCCCCGGAGGCGGTGGATCAAGACCAGCGGGTTAGATCGGAATTCCCGAGCATAGATCGGGCAGAATTCGCCGGAGGGGCTCGGGTTCTCACCGGAGAGAAAATCGGCGGATCATGGGGAAAAACAGGACGATGCCGGGGTTTTATAGACGGGGGAAAAGCGGCGGGTTGGTTTAGATCGAGCTGGAGTCTTCGGGGTCCGGAAGTCGGCTGGGATACGCGAGTGTCGGTACCTGAGATATGGGGTACCCCCGCGCACAGGGTAAAATGCCTAAGGAACTCGCCCTTCTCCGCAGGGAGAGCTCCGAAGGCGCCACGCGTCCGGCGGGGCCGGACCTCCCTCTCCTCAGACGAGAGCACCGGGCCCGCCACGTGGCATACAGAAGCCGGACCTCCCCCTCCGCGGGAGAGAGCTCCGAAGGCGCCACGCGTCCGGCGGGGCCGGACCTCCCTCTCCTCAGAGGAGAGCTCCGGGCCCGCCATGTGGCATGAAGAAGCCGGACCTCCCCCTCCGCGGGGAGAGGTCCGGAAGCTCCATGTGCCCCGTAGGCCGGACCCTTCTCTCCTCAGAGAAGGGCTCCGGACCCGCCACGTGGCCAGAAGAACGGTGCTGCCTGCCCCCGAGCGGTAGGCAGCAGGCGTAAAGGCGCCCCATACCTTGCCCGTACAATGTATTCAAGGCCCGCGTCTTCCCAAGACGCGGAGACGCGGAGCACGCTTCTGTCAGGTGCCGTTGCGCCCAGTCGCATCACGGACTGGCGCGCGGTGTCAGAACCTGCCAGCCAATAAACACCGTGACAAGACATCCCATGCCGCTTGCGCCGTCATCAACCACTACGACTAGCGTGCGGCATGGGCAGGGCGGCAAGATGAAGACCCAGAAGCCTTCGACCAGAGACAACTACCGGCATAACTGCAGATACGGTAGATAATAGACAATCTCCCCGGGACCACCTATCGGGTCCCGGCTCCCCTTGTAAGCCGCCCGAGTCTTGGACTATAAAAGGCTCGGGTAGGCGTCGATAGCAGGGGTTCGCACTTTGCAACTCATACGCTAGCCATACACTCTCAAGCTGTAACTCACCCCCAAGCTCAGGCCTCCGAGCCTGAGCAGCAAGCAATACAGCGAGCTCCATAGCTCGCCGTGGACGTAGGGTTTTACGCTCCGGCGGCCTGAACCACGTAAAACTCACCATGTCAAGCTCTTACTAACTCGTCCATCTGCACAAGCTCTCCGCTAGAGACTAGCCCCACCGAAAAAAGAACCTCCGCGGGCTGCCCAGTGCAGGCCCGGGGGAAGTGTCGACTGAACACTTCGACATTTGGCGCGCCAGGAAGGGGGCTTTTCTCCTGGCGCGACGAGTTTCCGCCGACAAAGATGACCAAGCTCCCTTCAGCGGCAAACTCTCCCCCTCCGCGTTCACGGTGAACCGTGACCACTGGGGAGTACATGTCGACACACTCAGGACGGAGTGTGTTGGCACAAGCTGGTAGCCAGCAGCCGACTCCGGCAACGCCGACTCCGGCTATGCAGGCCCCAACCAGTGTGAGATCTTCTGCAGCGCTGAGCGTACACCATGGAGGTGCGCTAGCTGCAGCAAGAGCGCTGCTGCGCAACCCACCTGCGGGGGATGCGCCCCATTCAGCGACCCAGCAATGGGTCCGCGAGGTGGACCGCCTCATCGTCGCCGCCGCGAACCCTCGGTTTCGGCGAGGACGGCGCCCAGTACAACCGGCTGTGTCGCTGACGCGCACACCCACGGTTGACGGGCTAACGGCGGATTCCAGCTCCTCCAGGCTCCTGTCAACGGACCTGCGAAGGGAACTGGAACGGTGCCACTTGGGCCAGGACGCCCGGGTGTACCTCGAGCGACGCCGAGAAAGGCGTCGCAACCATGAGGTTGGCGACAGCATGTCGTCGGCCTCGACACAGCCTGAAGGGCAGGTCTTCGCCACGCGAGCCCTGCCTCAGGCATATGCTGCGCAGCATATGCCACAACTATATGCGCCGCAAGCAGCGGCCCCGGTCTATGGTGCAGCCTTGCCCATGCCGGGATACGCGGTGCCAAGTGCGAACCAAGCGTTCGCAGCGCCAGTACCTGCAGCAGCCGGTGCAGGATGTGCGGCCCTTGCACCCCACCTTCGCTTCGCAAGGTGGCCACGCAAGTTTCGCCCGCACCTGCCCGAGAAGTACGACGGCAGCGTCAACCCAGCGGAGTTCCTCCAGATCTACTCCACCGCCGTACTTGCCGCAGGGGGGGACGAGGCTGTCATGGCCAACTACTTCCCCGTCGCCTTGACCGGCCCAGCTCGGTCTTGGCTCATGAATCTACCTCAGGGGTCCATAACCTCCTGGGGAGAGCTCTGCCGGCAGTTCGTCGCCAACTTCGGCAGCTCCTACACCCGTCCCGGCACGGAGCTTGACCTCCACGCTGTCAAGCAACAACCTGGGGAGTCGCTGCGCTCTTTCATCCAGCGGTTCTCTCAGGTACGCAACACCATCCCACATATCCAAAGTGCCTCTGTGGTGGTGGCGTTCCGACAGGGTGTCCGGGACGAGAAAATGCTTGAGAAGCTCGCGACCAGAGAGGTCCACGACGTCTCGGAGCTCTTCAGCCTGGCGGACAAGTGCGCCAGAGCAGCTGAAGGGCGGAACTGGCACACGCTGCCGACCTCCGAGTCAGGAGGACAGCCCGGGTCCGGTGCTGCTGCCTATGGGGGTGGCAAGAAGACCAAGAACCGGGGGAGTGGAAAGATGAAGTCACCGTTCACGGCCCCCGTCGCCGCAGCTGTGGCGACCAGTGGAGCTCGGGGGCCACGCCCCAACAAAAGGCAGCGGCAATCACCGGTCCCAGACAGTGACCAGGGCGGGCTATGCCCTGTGCATGGCACCAGCAACCATACTGCTGCCGAGTGCTGGGAGATCCAGAGGCTCGCAGAGCGCTTCCGCAAGGGAAGACAGCAGAGGGCTGAAGCACCGTCCTACCCTCAGAGGGATGGCAAACAAAAGGTCGATGCCCCAGTCACCGCTGCCCATCAAGTGGGATTTCAGGAGCCTCAGCGTGTCGTGAAGACAGTGCATAACGGTGAGGACTCCAGTTCCGACGGTGACGGGCCAGGGCGTTAGCCAATTGCGGCGCGCCTCCGTGCCTCGAACATACCTCTCGGGAGCCGCCTAAGGTCTGTCAACCCCTTGAAGGCCTTGCCAGAAGGGGAAGACGCCTTAGGTCATCCAAGACGAGCCCGGGTCCACCTACCCCTTGAAGGCCTTAGCCAGAAGGGGAGAACTCCCCGGGGGCCCCCAGGAGAAGCCGCGCAGGACCTGATCCAGCGCGGAGATAACAACCTCGTCGACAAGACTCGGCTGCAGGGAACACCCCACAACGCACGGTCTCGGCTAATGCTCTAAGCACTACCGCCAACGAACCAAACGCGTCGGGGGCCTGCAGGGGGGCAACCTGGTGTAGTGGCATGCTCTATTCCAAGAAGGACCCATAAGCTCTCCCGCAGCAGGGAAGGTCCATTCCGAATCATGAAAGCTGCCGCCCCAGGTGCACATGCCTTCCAACCGAGAGTGGGATCCGTTCCCAAAAAACCTTGCCATGAAGCAACACTGTAAGTCCTACTTACTGAGCATCAGTAGAACAGGGTTATTCCCTTCTGTAATGAATCCCGTAGAATTTAGGAACCGAGCTTGGGGCAGCTAAGTCTCAAGGGATGGTACAGGACTACGTCCAGTTTAGCCTGGTTCTGACCCTAAGCGCGTAGAGTCTTGCTTCCCTTGTAGACGAAGCGGAACATTGCCTCCATGGACAGCCAGAATTCCACCTATGGGCACGAATACAGAGACCTGTTCTACTTAGCTCTCCCTCATGCGCTCATTTAAATTACGCATTAATTTTTATGATCGCACTATCTCTGTATGTTCATCGTACATCTAGCTCCCCCTCTCCTGCGCTCATCCATAGTCGGCATTCGCTATCCTACCGAAGGCGGCTGCGCTTGAGGCACCTGCCGATGGCCGAGAGAGTCTCTCGGGCCTCCCCAAGTCAGGTGTTGCGATGCCAGTTGGTTACCTCCAGGAAAGGCCTGCGTTGTGCATGGGGGGTCCAGGGTGCGTATCCAGCTTAGCCGGCCCAGAGCCGAAAGCATGCGCATCCTGCCCTCCGGAGGTACAGGGGAGTATGACCGCTTTGCCTGGTCATGAACCCAAAGTGCGTGCACTCTGCTTCCCCAGCGCATGGCCCGATACTAGGGATCGGACGGCCGTACCCGGACCTCGGAGGGAGCCGGAGCTCCGGCGCCTCGTGCACAGAATTGCCCAAGCCCCGTATAGCGAATCAGGATCGTAAGACGGATAAGACTAGGAGACGGGAGGGGAGGACCCCCCCGAGGAGAATTACGTTTCCTCTGCCTGTGTGCAGGACCTCCAGGTTGCGGCAACAGGGACTGCATGAAGCAGGGGGAAAGGAGCTACCAGCTACTCCGGCCTAGGACTGGAAGGACCGGGACCTGCCCCTCCAGCAAGGGCGGGACCCGGGGGCCCCACGTGTCCAGCAGGCCCGGAACTCTCTCCTCCCTCGAGGAGGGCTCCGGGCTCGCCACGTGGCAGGAGGAAACCGGACCTCCCCCCCCCTTCGGTGGGAGGGCTCCGAAAGCCCTACGTGTTCGACATGGCCGGAGCTCCCGCCTCTTAAGGAGGAGCTCCGGACCCGCCACGTGGCAGGCAGATCTGGAGCCCCCCGTAGGGCGAGATCCGGAGACCTCCGGGGGTCCCTAACATGGTTAGGACCCGGGGAGGGTGTCTGTGCAAAGCTCCGGGATGGGAGATGGCCTTTGAGTACCTTGCGGAGCTAAGGACTCAGTCAGGCAGAGCAAAGAAGGAGAGAAAAAGCATCACAGACACAAATATCCAAAAGAGTCGAACTAAGCGAGGCTCCATGAGCTGGACTACAGACTCGATGAAAAGGGAGAAACAAGTCCTAAGGACCTCCCGGCTCCCGCCGGAACCTTGCGGCTATAAGGGCGGCCACATCCTTGACTTCAGCCCTGGCAGCTTCCTACCGCTCCGTGGCTGGGCCCTCTCTCGCTGGCTCTAGCGAAAAAGAGGGGTCACGGCTCTTGAAGCATGCCAGCACATGCGAGGCGACCTCTAAAGCTAAGCCGCGGCCCTCGGCCTCAAGCTCGCTGGCGACCACCGAGTCTATTCTGTCCAGCTTGGCGCCGATCGACTCCAATGCGGGGATCACCTCCGCCACCTTCAATGCAGGAGCCGCGGCCCTCACCGGGCTGAAGCCAAGAGGGATCAGGGCGGACCCCGCTCGATCCACGAAGCTTGAGACCGCAAGAGCCTCGGAGGACCGCAAGGCTGAGAGCTCCTCCACCTCGCGGCGGGCCGCCTGCAGAGCCTCCAGGTTCCTCTCGGAGAATTCCTTCTCCTTGGCCGCCAGGGAGCTCTCCCGAAGGTGGAGAGTCTTGGCGAGCCGCTCCAACTCAGCGGCCTTGAAGTTGGCGGTCAACTCCCGGTCCAAGACCGCCCGGCGATCACGGGAGACCTGTTCCTCCCTCAAGTCGAGGTCTGCCTTCAGGATCTCCAGCTCCTCTATCCGAGCTCGGAGGTCATCCTCGCCCGCAGCCAGCTGCGCGGCGACCCTCTCCGCCTCAGCTGCCATGGAACGCTCCCGTTCCTCAACGGCGAGTTCACGGCGTTCCAACCGCTGCCGTATCTCCACAGCAGCAGAGAGGCTCTCTTCGGCCCGGGCATGTGCCTCCAGGGTCTCCCTGTTGATCCGACGCGATTGGGTGTCCATGCGGTCAACAGCCCGCTTCATCCGGTCGAGGAGTGCTTCCCTGAAGTCGAGCAACTCCCGCCTGGAGTCGAGCTCACTCTTAACCTTCGTGGTCCTCTCCCGCAAAAGGTTCCCCCAGGTGAGGAGGCGATCCCGTTCAACCGTATACTCCTCCCGCTCGCGCCCTAGTGCAGCCAAGACCTGCCGAACGCTCGTCTCGGCAAGCTTGAAGGCATCCGCCAGAGGCAATGGAGCTACAGAGGCCGGGGCAGTCCCCCCGACCTCCTCCATTACCTCGTCCTCAGGAAGAGCCGACGCACCAGCAACCGAGACGAGACGCCGATCAGGAGAAGCTGGCTCCGAGGCTCTGGCAGCCAGGCCTGCCGGGCTCTCTTCAGCTTCTGGCTCCTTGATCTGAGGAGAGGGGCGAACTGGGGAAGGCGGTGCTGGAGAAAAGGCCGGGCCGCCTAGTGCAGGGTCGACCTGCGCTGGCTTGGGGGCCACGGTGGCCGTCTCGGCAGGAAGAGACGACGCCGCCGCGGAGTCCGGGCACACCGGAACAGGAGAAGTTCGCGCTGGACTGGGAGCCGAGGCAGTTGCCCCAGGCTCCGAGCGCAGCGGCACAGATTCCCCGCAAGTCGGGGAAGGCCGGGAAGCGCGGACACTCCAGCGGGCTCTGAACCCCGACTTCCGAGCCGGGGTAGGACTCCTAGAGCCCGCTACCGTCACTGACGGCCGCTCCGCAGTCGCTTGGACTGGCGGAACAGGGGACGCCCCAGAAGCTTCCCCCGGCGCATCAACCCGGGGCCTCTTCGAGTCGCCACCGGAGGGAGTGTCAGGCACCCCAGAATCCCGACTTGGCACAGACGCCGCTGCTGGAGGAGATCGAGCGCGCTTCCTCTCTGGCGGCGGGTTGGAAGCCATGGCAAGGGAGAACTCAAAGGCAAGAAAGCAAAAGCACAAGAGTCCGAGAAGAAACGCAGAGAAGTGCGAAGGGAAGCTGCAATGTGGGTAAGACCCCCTCTAAAAAACTTCCCGGGTGCAATTCCAAGCGATTCGGAACTCTTCGAATACCCCGCACCGGCAACCGCTTCGATTCCTAGACCGAGTGCCGATGACGGGTGGGCCCAAGCCGCCCAACTGAAGCGGTGGATCAAGGAGTCAGTCTCCTGAGAAGATGAGCCGGCAAGGCACTTCGGCGGTTCCCGAAGAAAGCGCCGCAACGTGCAGAAGTGGCAGTCTTGGGAACCGCCACAGCAATAGCAACCATCAATTGAGCGCACGCTCCCACGATCCCGTGGCCGTTCGTGCTCCGGCAGCGGTCAATTCGGGACATAGAGAAAGTGCGCGGATCGGAAGAGATGGAGGTCCCACCTCGGGCTCGCTATCTCCCCCAAGATGGGCCCGGGGGCCACTGTCGGTACCTGAGATATGGGGTACCCCTGCGCACAGGGTAAAATGCCTAAGGAACTCGCCCTTCTCCGCAGGGAGAGCTCCGAAGGCGCCACGCGTCCGGCGGGGCCGGACCTCCCTCTCCTCAGAGGAGAGCACCGGGCCCGCCACGTGGCATACAGAAGCCGGACCTCCCCCTCCGCGGGAGAGAGCTCCGAAGGCGCCATGTGTCCGGCGGGGCCGGACCTCCCTCTCCTCAGAGGAGAGCTCCGGGCCCGCCACGTGGCATGAAGAAGCCGGACCTCCACCTCCGCGGGGAGAGGTCCGGAAGCTCCACGTGCCCCGTAGGCCGGACCCTTCTCTCCTAAGAGAAGGGCTCCGGACCCGCCACGTGGCCAGAAGAACGGTGCTGCCTGCCCCCGAGCAGTAGGCAGCGGGCGTAAAGGCGCCCCATACCTTGCCCGTACAAGGTATTCAAGGCCCGCGTCTTCCCAAGACGCGGAGACGCGGAGCACGCTTCTGTCAGGTGCCGTTGCGCCCAGTCGCATCACGGACTGGCGCGCGGTGTCAGAACCTGCCAGCCAATAAACACCGCGACAAGACATCCCATGCCGCTTGCGCCGTCATCAACCACTACGACTAGCGTGCGGAATGGGCAGGGCGGCAATATGAAGACCCAGAAGCCTTCGACCAGAGACAACTACCGGCATAACTGCAGATACGGTAGATAATAGACAATCTCCCCGGGACCACCTGTCGGGTCCCGGCTCCCCTTGTAAGCCGCCCGAGTCTTGGACTATAAAAGGCTCGGGTAGGCGTCGATAGCAGGGGTTCGCACTTTGCAACTCATACGCTAGCCATACACTCTCAAGCTGTAACTCACCCCCAAGCTCAGGCCTCCGAGCCTGAGCAGCAAGCAATACAGCGAGCTCCATAGCTCGCCGTGGACGTAGGGTTTTACGCTCCAGCGGCCTGAACCATGTAAAACTCACCGTGTCAAGCTCTTACTAACTCGTCCATCTGCGCAAGCTCTCCGCTAGAGACTAGCCCCACCGAAAAAAGAACCTACGCGGGCTGCCCAGTGCAGGCCCGGGGGAAGTGTCGACTGAACACGTCGACAGCGAGATTTTCCGGTCGGTTTTGATTCGGGTGAGAGAGTCCGGCCGAGCGCGGGCGCGGGCGTGAGGAGGAAGAAAGGTTGGCGGGCCCCGCATGTCAGTGGGAAGAAGGGGGGCGCGGCTGCGGGCTGGCGCAGGATCGGTGGGCCGGCTGGTGGGTTTCGGCCCACTGGCCGGTTTTTTCTGTTTTCCTTTTTCTTTTTCTATTTCTTTTCTGTTTTGAGTTTAAATTGAATTCCAGTTTGAATTTGAATTTTTGCTACACACGCAACACGTCCAAAAAATTTTAAATTCCCCTCTCAACAGTATTTTGGGGTGTTACAGTAAGCCTCGCTGGTCATCGTTCGCCGGGAACGAGGGCGAGGAGAGCTTGCCGCGGACGGAAGCTTGGTCATCTTCGTGAGCGAAGACTCGACGCGAGAGGGAAAAAGCCCCCTACCTGGCGTGCCAAATGTCGAAGCGTCTGCGGTCGACACTTCCCCTGGGCCTGCACTGGGCAGCCCGCGGAGGTTCTTTTTCGGAGGGCTAGTCCCCCTGTGTGGGTCTTGCTGGACTGGACGAAGGAAGGAGATGAACACAAGGGTTTTTTATGTGGTTCGGGCTGCCGGAGCGTAATACCCTACGTCCACGGTGAGCAGAGGTTCTCGTTGTATTGCTTGAGGCTTAGAACCGGGGTTCTAAGCTTGAGGATGAGCTGAGTGCTAGAATGTCTTGCAATGTGCCGTAATGCCGAACCCTTTGCAACGCTGCCTACCCGAGCCTTTTATAGCCCAAGGCTCGGGCGGCTTACAAAGGGGGGCCCCGGGACCCGACAGGTGGTCCCGGGGAGATCTCTTCTGTCGGTACCCTCAATACAGGGTACCCCCGCGCACAGCGTAAAACTTCCTAAGGACCTCGCTCCCTCTGCAGGGGCGAGGTTTGAAGGCACCACGTGTCCAGCGGGGCCGGAGCTCCCCTCCCCACGGAGGATAGCTCCGAGCCTGCAACGTGGCCCAGGATGCCGGATGTGACGCCCTCAATTCTGTGGGAAAAGCACGTAACCGAGAACTAATGCATATGTGTGCCCAGGATGTTCATCACACATACACATACGTTCCGCAAACTGAATTCAGATTATATATTACCATGAATAACAGGGTTTATTACAATATCTTATGAGTCTTGGACTCATGCTCACAGCGGAAGTCCTTATTTAAATGTGGAAGCAAAAACTAATGCGGAAGCAAAACTAAGCAGAAGTGGCTCCATCTCTACTCCCTCCACAGGCAAGGTTGAGAACAGATCACACGCCATAATGCTCTACTCGGTCTTCATAGTAGTACTCTCTTGCTGTTGATGAAGAAATAATAATGCAAGTTTGAGTACAATGATGTACTCAGCAAGTGCGGGAAAACACATGATATGCAGCTCATAAACAAGGTAGGCATGAAAGGTTTATTTGCAGAAAAGCAGTTCTGTAAAACCATGATAAAACAACAACTTAAGTTTAAATGTAATCCCAACATGTATTAAATTACCAACATACCTCCATCACTTCCCGTGTTCCATCCGAACATTAACCAATCTTTTACTCATACTCACGAATACCTCCTCGTATTCGCTACCATCTCACCTTATAAAATAACCTCGTCTCGCACCGAGACCAATCTCATGTCATGACCCATCAGTCATGCAACCATCTCATCTCCCGGACTCCACAGTCCCAAACCAAACCATAACCAATAACCATAACCAAGAACCTTCCCAATAACCATTCCAATAACCATCCCAAAAACCATTCCCAACTAATCATGGCAGTATAGCCAGGTGCTCGTGACCGTAAGCTCGGCTATCATGATAGTTTTAACAACTCTGCAGAGTTTGTACCTCTTTACCCACAAGTTTGTGATTTCGTCACCCGTCGGCGACTGCCGAACCTCCATTTTACCAGTACACAGCCGTCGGTGTATGGTCAAGAGATCACAAAATAGCCTTTACAAAGGGGTTACTAGATGTATGGACTCACTAAGGTTTCACCGGCAGGCTAGAATCTCCAATTCTCCCACCCACGGGCCCCCTCTTGTGCCATGCAGTTCCCAGGGCAGTCCTCATTCGACTCCCATTCCCCGCGCCTTCCACAGTCCATAACACCCTAGCAACTTACCTAATTACTCAGCTAAGCCGCACCCATACTTGGCCTTGTGGTGGCACTGTTATCCTGGCATGTGCATGCATGAACCGGTCCTTAGATCTACGGAAAGTAAAACCACCATCTCATGCTACCTCATTCACAAACCCAGGCTTGCCTAGATCTCCCTCCGATCCATGTTCATTAACCTCATCAGTTACTTATTATCAGTACAAGTGCAGTTAGCTAGACACATCTATCTCGCTTCCCGATCCCAGAGACTCAGCGAAGCATAAAGCAAAAACCATACCCGACTCATAAACTTCCCAGGCGACAAGGATGGTTTAATTTAAAACTAGTAAACTCCTATAAAAAGGGTTTTCCCATCATGTTTGACTCAGCACACACACCTTTTCGCAAAACAAAATAGTTTTACCCAAAACATAGGATCAACATGGTCAAGGAGCACTTGCCTTGTTCTTGCGGTTCCGGTTGTTCTTGATTCTCAAAACCTTGTTGCTGCAGCTCGTCGTAGACAGCTACCTGAGCTTGTTCTGCTATGTAGGATTCACGTGCATACAAAATTCACAGCAATCAATATCATGCATAAACCCTAAACTAGATGCGATGATGCACATGCATGCTATCCTATGATTAGTTTTATTAGATTGATGTGCTCTTGCATGGCTTGCATGGTCAGAGGTGTTCGGATCAAAGGTGGACGTGGCGATGATCTTGTCTTTTAGATCAAACTGATCATTAAGTGGTCTGCCCACGAAAACACTTCTGTTCGAAAGGAATCGAAGAACAGATGCAAAGAGATGAACACAGTGATGTCGTAAGGTGGTATTGAAGTCCTACCTCACGCTCTTCTTGTCTTCGGGGTCCTCCTCAGACCGCTTGGTTCTTCTCCGATGATCTCCCTTGTTGTGCTTCAGCGATGTTTCGCTCGGCGAGTTAGGGTTAGGGCTCCAAGTCATCGGCTCAGGATTTGAAAGAGAAGCTCGTGGTTCCGGCCAGAGGTTTTTGGGCTCTATTTATAATCGGGAAGAGAAGAGTCCTAATCTGATTGGATCCCGAATAAGAGTCTTATTCAGATCTTTGTTAGATCCTGACGTCTTATCTTCGGTAACATTGTGGAGTTTAGATCGGTTTCTGTTGCGTACCGGTGTCCTTGCGCGTAACAGCCGGTCCAGAACTCGTTCCCTCCGTGATGATGAGCTCCAGAAGCTCCACGTGTCCTCCGGGCCTGGTATCTCCTCGTCCGCAGAGACGAGCTCCGGTTGTGCCGCGTGTCAATCGATCGAGACCCACCTCTTCTTCGGAGGTGAGCTCCGCGCACGCCACGTGTGGGTGCCGGTCTTTCCGCTCTCCTTTCCTCAGGGACATGCCTCGAGGTCGACACGTGTTTAGCTGCGACGGATCTTCCGGAGATAAGCTCCGGTGGCGACACGTGTTTGATAGACCCGGACTTCCCTGAGATGAGCTCCGTGATTGACACGTATCCCGCGCGATGGGTCCTCTTATTTCCGCGAGGACTAGCTCCGAGGATGACACGTGTCCTATAAGAAAATGCCTTTGCTTCTTCCGCAGAGGCTAGCTCCGCGGGCAGCACGTGTCCCACAGGGTCGGGCCTCTTTCCAATTGCGGAGGTGACCCCCGAGCCTGCCACGTTGCTAGTTTAGCGGCGGACCTCTCCCAATTTCTCAGGGATGCGCTCTGAACACGCCACGTGATCTGCTGGCCGTGGAAGTTGCCTTCGGTGTTCTCAGAGAGCTTTATTGGCTATCCTTTTGATACTTGTCTCTGTTCCTACTTTTCTTAAAATGTTTTTTTCTTTTTCATAAAACATGAACATATGCTGACACCCGAGATGAGGGTGTCACAAATCTACCCCCTTAAATTGAATCTCGCCCTTAAGATTCGTTAGTAGGAAATAGATGGGGAAATTCTGCCTTAATATCCTCTTCACGCTCCCATGTGGCTTCAGCTTCAGTGTGATGGTTCCATTGTACCTTGCACCATCGAATCACTTTGTTCCGGGTGACCCTTTTCTTTACGTCCAAGATTCGGACAGGGTGTTCTGCGTAGGTCAGGTCTTCTTGAAGTTCAAGTTCTCCAATTGACACTTGTTCCTCTGGTATTTTCAAGCACTTCTTGAGCTGGGATACATGAAACACGTCATGTACGTCGGAGAGGTGGTTTGGGAGCTCTAGTTGGTAGGCTACTTCTCCTCGCTTGTCCAAAATCTTAAATGGTCCGATGTAGCAAGGCGCTAGTTTTCCTTTGACGTTAAAACGTCGTTGGCCTCGGATAGGTGATACCTTAAGGTATACGAAGTCTCCTACTTCAAAGGTTAACTTCCTACGCCTGTTGTCTGCATAGCCTTTCTGTCGTGACTGAGCAGCCCTTAAGTTTTCCCGTATTGTCTGAACATGCTTTTCAGCCTCCTGTAGTACTTCGGGTCCAAACACCTGGTTCTCTCCAGTTTCGTTCCAGAACAGCGGCATTCTACACCTTCTGCCATATAAGGCTTCGAAAGGCGACATTTTCAAGCTAGCTTGATAGCTGTTGTTATAAGAGAACTCGGCATACGGTAAACTCCTATCCCAACTACGCCCGCGTTTCAAGGCGCAAGCTCTCAACATGTCTTCCAAAATTTGGTTTGTCCTCTCGGTTTGTCCATCTGTTTGTGGGTGATAGGCGGAGCTAAAATCCAGTCGTGTACCCATGGCTTTCTGCAGCTTCCTCCAGAATCTAGAGGTAAACTGAGAACCTCGATCTGAGACTATCCTCTTCGGAACTCCATGACGGCACACGATCTGCTCCATGTACAACTCTGCCAACTGTGTAACGTTGTAACTGGTCTTTACCGGAAGAAAATGGGCGGTTTTCGTCAACCTGTCCACAATGACCCAGATGGAGTCGTATCCTGACTGAGTTCTTGGCAATCCGACAATAAAGTCCATACTGATGTCCTCCCATTTCCATTCAGGTATTTTCAAAGGTTGCAACAATCCAGTGGGTTTTTGATGGTCAGCTTTTACCCGTTGGCATGTGTCGCATAGGGCAACGTATTCGGCTATATCCCTCTTCATACCATCCCACCAATAGCAAGTTTTCAAATCTGTGTACATTTTGGTGCTCCCTGGACGTATGGAATAGGGTGAATCATGTGCCTCCCTTAATATCATGTCGCGAAGGTGTCTTAGGTTTGGCACACAAATCCTTTTTCCTAGCCAAAGCGTACCCTTTTCATCCTCCTTGAAATCCTTCTCTATCCCTTGTCGGATTCTTTCCTTGATCTCCTTGATCCCCTCGTCTGTTGCTTGGCCCTTTCTTATTTCTTGCTCCAATGAGGAGTGGATCTCCATTTTTTCCATGTTATTCAAGAATCCGAGGTGTAATCGTTCGAACTCCTTACGTAGTTCGGTTGGTAGCTCCCGAACCGTGAGTAGGTGGCATGCTCCCTTTCTGCTCAATGCGTCAGCTACTACATTGGCCTTACCGGGATGGTAGTTGATTCCTACATCATAATCCTTGATGAGTTCTAACCATCGACGTTGCCTTAAATTCGAGTCCGTTTGTGTAAATATGTACTTGAGGCTTTTATGATCCGTATAGATCTCACATCGATGACCAAGGATATAATGTCTCCAAATCTTCAATGCATGCACCACTGCTGCTAACTCCAAATCATGTGTAGGATAGTTAAGCTCATGCTTCTTTAATTGTCGTGAGGCATAGGCTACCACTTGCCCTTCCTGCATGAGCACACATCCGAGCCCTTGTCTGGATGCGTCACAATATATGTCAAAGCTCTTGCTACGTCTGGCAATACCATAACTGGTGCTGTGGTTAGCCTTTTCTTGAGTTCCTCAAAACTTTCTTGGCAGGCTTGTGTCCATTGAAAGATTTTCCCCTTCATTAGCAACTCCGTCATAGGTTTTGCTATTTTAGAGAAGTCTTTAATGAAGCGCCGATAGTATCCTGCCATCCCGAGAAAACTCCGAATATCCTTCACGCTCTTCGGTTGGTCCCACTTCAGAACATCTCTCACCTTTCCAGGATCAACCGATACCCCTTCCTTGGAGATGATGTGGCCTAGGAAGGATATTTCCCTTAGCCAAAATTGACACTTGTTGAGCTTGGCATACAACTGATGCTCGCGCAACTTCTGCAAAGTCAATCTCAGATGTTCTTCATGCTCCTCCTTACTTTTTGAATACACCATGATGTCGTCGATGAAAACCACGACGAACTTGTCCAAGTACTCCATGAAAACCTTGTTCATAAGGTACATGAAGTATGCGGGTGCATTCGTCAATCCAAAAGACATAACGGTATATTCATATGAACCATACCGTGTCCGAAAGGCTGTCTTAGGTATATCGGAGGGCTTAATCTTCAGCTGGAAATATCCCGACCGAAGATCAATCTTGGAGAACACTTGGGCTCCTTTCATTTGATCGAACAGGTCCTCTATACGGGGCAGAGGGTATTTATTCTTGATTGTTACCTCGTTGAGAGACCTGTAGTCCACGCACATTCCTTGGGTTCCGTCCTTCTTGTCCACGAAAAGTACCGGGGCTCCCCATGGTGACGAACTTGGACGGATAAAACCCTTCTCCAACTGTTCTTGAATTTGCTTCTTTAGTTCAACTAACTCGTTGACGGGCATCCTATATGGTCTCTTGGCTATGGGTGCAGTTCCAGGTACAAAATCTATGGCAAACTCGATGTCCCGGTCAGGTGGCATACCTGGAAGTTCTTCCGGGAACACGTCCGAAAATTCCTGAACCACTGGAATGTTGTCCAATGCTACTCCTTCAACATGGTTCAGATCCGCCCGTTCGGTCGCTTGCTGGGCTGACTCAAACTCGACACGGATACCGTGTTCGTTTGTCAATTGCACGCTTCTCTCAGCGCATTGGATTACTCCATTGTGCTTGCTTAACCAGTCCATTCCGAGTATGATGTCAATTCCGTGGAAGTCCAAGACAATAAGGTTGGCAAGGAAGTCTACCCCCCTTATTTTAAGGCTTACTTTCGGACATACTATATTAGTCCTCATTTCTCCTCCGGGAGAATTAACTAACATAGCACATTCTAAGTGGGATACGGGTAGATGATGTTTGGCAACATATTTGGATGATATGAAGGAATGTGATGCTCCGGAATCAAATAAAATGGTGGCTGGGTTGGAGTTGGCAAGGAACATACCAATTGCGACGTCCTCAGCCCGTTGTGCTTCCTCAGCAGTGACATGGTTAACGTGGCCACGAGCATAGTTCTGCGGTCCACGGTTCCCTTGGTGGTCCCCTCTGTTTGGTCGCTGGTTCTGCTTGGGCACGTTACCTTGCTGTCCAGGGCCTCGCTTCGGACACTGGTTAGCGAAGTGGCCTACTTCCCCGCATGCAAAGCATGCCCTGTTGCCTACGGCAGCAGGTACGTTGGGGCGGGGGTTTTGAACAGGAGCGCCATTGTTAGGCCGGGGCGCAGGAGGCATGGGCACTCGAGGTGCCGGTGCAACAAACCGTTGCTGTGGTGGCTGACCAGGGCGGTACATAGGAGTGGTTGGTCCATACTGCGGTGCAGGGGGCATGTACCTAGGTCGTATGTTGCTCCCTTGGGGCTGGTATGGCATCTTTCTTTTGCACTCGCGCTCAATCTCTCGGATCTTGTTTTCCACCACAATAGCCTTATCAACCAGCTTCTGGAAGCTTACGTAGTCATTGTTGAGGAGCTGAACTTGGATCTCATTGTTCAACCCTCTCATGAACAGGTACTGCTTCTTTTGATCTGAGTTGACATCTTCGGGGGCATACCGGGACAGTTGTATGAACTTGTTGAGATATTCATTCACACTTTTCTGTCCTTGGCGGAGACATTCAAACTCCTGCCTCTTGAGCATCATTACGCCAACAGGGATGTAGTGGGAGCGGAAACTTTCCTTGAACTCAGTCCAAGTGATTGTCTCCGGGTTGGCATAAGCGTTGCTCAAGGCATCCCACCAGTCAGCAGCTGCTCCCATCAATTGGTGCGACGCAAAGAGAACCTTCTCTCGGTCATTGCACTGAACAATGGCAAGCTTCTTCTCCATGGATTTCAACCAATCATCGGCCTCCATTGGATCGCTTGCTTGAGCAAAGGTGGGTGGTCGAGTCCTCATGAACTCTCCCAACCTGTTATGAACCGGCGGGGGTGGTGGCGGTGGTGCCGGAACGGAGTTTTGGTTGGCCTGTAACTGACCCAAAGTTTGGATCATGGTTTGCATAAGCTGGTTTTGCATGGCCATTAACCTTTCTAGGTTGTTTTCGCCAGCTCCGGGGTTGGCAGGAATTTCCTCGTGGTCATCTTCCTGGACGTTCCTTCGGCTGGCGTTTCCTCTCACCATCTGTGAGAGAGAACGAAGTAGAATAGAAGGTTAGAAGGTTAGATAGGTCCTTTCAACTATATGCATCAAGGTGAGTTGGACTATATATATTAGTCCTTATGAGGATGTGAGCAAGTGCCGAAACATCTCACACCTCCTTCTTCTTATGTGTGGATATGGACAACGTTTTTGAGACGTCCCACCACTCACACTAAGCACATATTCACAAATAATCATCACAAGGGCCCACTCAACTCCTATTCAAGGATGGTTTCCTATGTCAATGTGGTTTTAAAGGCCAATCTAGGCTATTCACCCTAGGGCGCTTCCTTTGGTCAGCGTGGCTTCTATTTAGGGGTGTAACTTGCTGTTAACCCGTGACTCTAATATCAATCTAAGGTTTCTATCCAGGCGTGTAACATACTGTCAACCCGTGGCTCTGATACCAATCTGTGACGCTCTCAATTCTGTGGGAAAACCACGGAACCGAGAACTAATGCATATGTGTGCCCAGGATGTTCATCACACATACACATACGTTCCACAAACTGAATTCAGATTATATATTACCACGAATAACAGGGTTTATTACAATATCTAATGAGTCTTGGACTCATGCTCACAGCGGAATTCCTTATTTAAATGCGGAAGCAAAAACTAATGCGGAAGCAAAACTAAGCAGAAGTGGCTCCATCTCTACTCCCTCCACAGGCAAGGTTGAGAACAGATCACACGCCATAATGCTCTACTCGGTCTTCATAGTAGTCCTCTCTTGCTGTTGATGAAGAAATAATAATGCAAGTTTGAGTACAATGATGTACTCAGCAAGTGCGGGAAAACACAGGATATGCAGCTCATAAACAAGGTAGGCATGAAAGGTTTATTTGCAGAAAAGCAGTTCTATAAAACCATGATAAAACAACAACTTAAGTTTAAATGTAATCCCAACATGTATTAAATTACCAACATACTTCCATCACTTCCCGTGTTCCATCCGAACATTAACCAATCTTTTACTCATACTCACGAATACCTCCTCGTATTCGCTACCATCTCACCTTATAAAACAACCTCGTCTCGCACCGAGACCAATCTCATGTCATGACCCATCAGTCATGCAACCATCTCATCTCCCGGACTCCACAGTCCCAAACCAAACCATAACCAATAACCATAACCAAGAACCTTCCCAATAACCATTCCAATAACCATCCCAAAAACCATTCCCAACTAATAATGGCAGTTTAGCCAGGTGCTCGTGACCGTAAGCTCGGCTATCATGATAGTTTTAACAACTCTGCAGAGTTTGTACCTCTTTACCCACAAGTTTGTGATTTCGTCACCCGTCGGCGACTGCAGAACCTCCATTTTACCAGTACATAGCCGTCGGTGTATGGTCAAGAGATCACAAAATAGCCTTTACAAAGGGATTACTAGATGTATGGACTCACTAAGGTTTCACCGGCAGGCTAGAATCTCCAATTCTCCCACCCACGGGCCCCCTCTTGTGCCATGCAGTTCCCAGGGCAGTCCTCACTCGACTCCCATTCCCCGCGCCTTCCACAGTCCATAACACCCTAGCAACTTACCTAATTACTCAGCTAAGCCGCACCCATACTTGGCCTTGTGGTGGCACTGTTATCCTGGCATGTGCATGCATGAACCGGTCCTTAGATCTACGGCAAGTAAAACCACCATCTCATGCTACCTCATTCACAAACCCAGGCTTGCCTAGATCTCCCTCCGATCCATGTTCATTAACCTCATCAGTTACTTATTATCAGTACAAGTGCAGTTAGCTAGACACATCTATCTCGCTTCCCGATCCCAGAGACTCAGCGAAGCATAAAGCAAAAACCATACCCGACTCATAAACTTCCCAGGCAACAAGGATGGTTTAATTTAAAACTAGTAAACTCCTATAAAAAGGGTTTTCCCATCATGTTTGACTCAGCACACACACCTTTTCACAAAACAAAATAGTTTTACCCAAAACATAGGATCAACATGGTCAAGGAGCACTTGCCTTGTTCTTGCGGTTCCGGTTGTTCTTGATTCTCAAAACCTTGTTGCTGCAGCTCGTCGTAGACAGCTTCCTGAGCTTGTTCTGCTATGTAGGATTCACGTGCATACAAAATTCACAGCAATCAATATCATGCACAAACTCTAAACTAGATGCGATGATGCACATGCATGCTATCCTATGATTAGTTTTATTAGATTGATGTGCTCTTGCATGGCTTACATGGTCAGAGGTGTTCGGATCAAAGGTGGACGTGGAGATGATCTTGTCTTTTAGATCAAACTGATCATCAAGTGATCTGCCCATGAAAACGCTTCTGTTCGAAAGGAATCGAAGAACAGATGCAAAGAGATGAACACAGTGATGTCGTAAGGTGGTATTGAAGTCCTACCTCACACTCTTCTTGTCTTCGGGGTCCTCCTCAGACCGCTTGGTTCTTCTCCGATGATCTCCCTTGTTGTGCTTCAGCGATGTTTCGCTCGGCGAGTTAGGGTTAAGGCTCCAAGTCGTCGGCTCAGGATTTGAAAGAGAAGCTCGTGGTTCCGGCCAGAGGTTTTTGGGCTCTATTTATAATCGGGAAGAGAAGAGTCCTAATCTGATTGGATCTCGAATAAGAGTCTTATTCAGATCTTTGTTAGATCCTGACGTCTTATCTTCGGTAACATTGTGGAGTTTAGATCGTTTTCTGTTGCGTACCGGTGTCCTTGCGCGTAACAGCCGCTCCAGAACTCGTTACCTCCGTGATGATGAGCTCCAGAAGCTCCACGTGTCCTCCGGGCCTGGTATCTCCTCGTCCGCAGAGACGAGCTCCGGTTGTGCCGCGTGTCAATCGATCGAGACCCCCCTCTTCTAAGGAGGTGAGCCCCGTGCACGCCACGTGTGGGTGCCGGTCTTTC
The DNA here is from genome assembly GCA_030760725.1 of Neostapfia colusana. Taxonomy (NCBI): domain Eukaryota; kingdom Viridiplantae; phylum Streptophyta; class Magnoliopsida; order Poales; family Poaceae; genus Neostapfia; species Neostapfia colusana. The sequence goes on along the minus strand of JASWHV010000005.1, from coordinate 26,812,262 downwards.
CGCTCTCCTTTCCTCAGGGACATGCCTCGAGGTCGACACGTGTTTAGCTGCGACGGATCTTCCGGAGATAAGCTCCGGTGGCGACACGTGTTCGATATACCCGGACTTCCCTGAGATGAGCTCCGTGATTGACACGTATCCCGCGCGACGGGTCCTCTTATTTCCGCGAGGACTAGCTCCGAGGATGACACGTGTCCTATAAAAAAATGCCTTTGCTTCTTCCGCAGAGGCTAGCTCCGCGGGCAGCACGTGTCCCACAGGGTCGGGCCTCTTTCCAATTGCGGAGGTGACCCCCGAGCCTGCCACGTAGCTAGTTTAGCGGCGGACCTCTCCCAATTTCTCGGGGATGCGCTCTGAACACGCCACGTGATCTGCTGGCCGTGGAAGTTGCCTTCGGTGTTCTCAGAGAGCTTTATTGGCTATCCTTTTGATACTTGTCTCTGTTCCTACTTTTCTTAAAATGTTTTTTTTTCTTTTTCATAAAACATGAACATATGCTGACACCCGAGATGAGGGTGTCACACCGGACCTCACCCCCTCCGCAAGGGCGAGCTCTGAAGGCACCACGTGTCCGGCAGGGCCGGGGTTCTCCTCTCCTCAAAGGTTAGCTCCGAGCCTGCCACGTGGCCCGGAAGACCGGACCTCGCCCCCTCCGCGGGGGTGAGCTCCGGAGGCTCCACGTGTCCAGGGGAGCCGGAGCCCCCCCTCTCCTCAGAGGAGAGCTCCGGGTCCGACACGTGGCCAGCAGAGCAGTGCTGCTGCCCGTCGCTGTAGGCAGCAGGAGTAAAGGCGCGCCATGCCTTTACCGTACAAAGCATTCAAGACCCGCACCTTCCCAAGACGCGAAGACGCGGAGCACGCCTCTGTCAGGTGCCGTTGCGTCCAGTCATGTTACAGACTGGCGCGCCGTGTCAGAGCCTGCCAGCCAATAAACACAGGGACAAGACATCCCCTGCCACCCCCACTGTCATCAACCACTACATTTGGTGTGCCAGGAAGGGGCTTTTCCCTTGCGCGACGAGTTTCTGGCGACGAAGATGACCAAGCTTCCTTCAGCGGCAAGCTCTCCTCCCCCACGTTCACGGCGAACCGTGACCAGCGGGGAATATGTGTCGACGCACTCAGGACGGAGTGTGTCGGCGCAAGCTAGAAGCCAGCAGCCGGCTCCGGCAATGCAGGCTCCAGCCAGCGTGAGATCTTCTGCAGTGCTAAGCGTACCCCACGGGGGTGCGCTAGCTGCAGCAAGAGCGTGTCGAAGTGTGTGGTCGACACTTCCCCCGGACCTGCACTGGGCAGCCTGCGGAGGTTCTTTTTTGGAGGGGCTAGTCACTTGCGGAGAGCTTGACCGTAGGGACGAGTTTATGAAGAGCTTGACACGGCGAGTTTTACGTGGTTCGGGCCGCCGGAGCGTAAAACCCTACGTCCACGGCGAGCTGGGGTGCTCGCTGTATTGCTTGTTGCTCAGAACCGGAGTCCTGAGGGTGCGAATGGCTAGAGTGTGAACCCCAGCTAACGTTGCCTACCCAAGCCTTTTATAGTACAAGGCTCGCGTGGCTTACATGGGGGGCCCGGGACCCGACAGGTGGTCCCGGGGAGATTGCCTGCCGACTATCGTATCCGCAGTTACGTCGGTAGTTGTCTCTGGCAAAGGTTTCTGAGTCTTCGTATTGCCGTCCTGCCCATGCCGCCTGCTAGTCGTAGTGGTTGATGATGGCGTGGGCGGCAGGGGATGTCTTGTCGCTGTGTTTATTGGCTGGCAGGTTCTGACACCGCGCGCCAGACTATGATGCGACTGGACGCAACGGCACCTGACAGAGGCGTCCTCCGCGTCTCCGCGTCTTGGGAAGGCGCGGGCCTTGAATACCTTGCACGGGCAAGGTATGGGGCGTCTGTACGCCCGCCGTCTACCGCTCGAGGACAGGCAGCGCTCTTCTGCTGGACACATGGCGGGCCCGGAGCCCTCCTCAGAGAAGAGGGAGGTCCGGCCCCTCAGGACACGTGGAGCCTTCGGACCTCTTCCCGCGGAGGGGGAGGTCCGGCTTTTGTCGGCCACGTGGCGGCCCCGGAGCTCTCCTCTGAGGAGAGGGAGGTCCGGCACCGCTGGACATGTGGCGCCTTCGGACCTCTCCTCCGCGGAGGGGGAGGTCCGGCTTCTGCAGGCCACGTGGCGAGTCCGGAGCTCTCCTCTGAGAAGAGGGAGGTCCGGCCCCGACGGACGCGTGGCGCCTTCGGAGCTCTACCTGCAGAGAAGGGCGAGATCCTTAGGCATTTTCCCCTGTGCGCGGGGGTACCCCATATCGCGGGTACCGACAGTGGCCCCCGGACCCATCTCAGGGGAGATAGCGAGCCCGAGGTGGGACCTCCGTCTCTTCTGTTCCACGCACTTTCTCTAAATCCCGCATTGACCGCTGCCGGAGCACGAACGGCCGCGGGATCGTGGGAGCGTGCACCCACTTGATGGTTGCCTTTACTGCGGCGCTTCCCAAGGCTGCCACTTCTGTACGTCGCGACGCTTTCTTTCGGAACCGCCAAAGCGCCTTGCCTGCTCGTCTTCATGGGAGACTGACTCCTTGACCCACCGCTTCGGCTGGGCGGCTTGGGTCCACCTGTCATCGGCGCCCAGTCTCGGAGCCAATGCGGTCGCCGATGCGATGTATTCGAAGGTTTTCGTATCACCTTGAATCGTTCCTGGAAAGTTTTAAAAGGGGATTTCACCTGCATCGCGGCTTCCCTTCGCATTTCCTAGCGCTCGTTCTTCCCTTGAACTCTTGCGCCTTGGCCTTCCTGTCCTTGAGTTCTCCCCGCCATGGCTTCCAACTTGCTCCCGACGCGCCTCGTACATTCCACCGAGCTTGGGCCAGTGCGCAGGCTGCTGGGCTAGCGCACAGAGGAACAAAAACGCCGGCTCCGCCGGGGATCTCCCCCTGATCCTGGAAAAGGGGGAGATAGTCTTTGTCGAAGTGTTCGGTCGACACTTCCCCCGGGCCTGCACTGGGCAGCCCGCAGAGGTTCTTTTTTCGGTGGGGCTAGTCCCTTGCGGAGAGCTTGAGCGTATGGACGAGTTAGTAAGAGCTTGACACGGCGAGTTTTACGTGGTTCAGGCCGCCAGAGCGTAAAACCCTACGTCCACGGCGAGCTACGGAGCTCGCTGTATTGCTTGGTGCTCAGAACCGGAGTCCTGAGCTTGAGGATGAGTTACAGCTTGGGAGTGAATGGCTAGCGTATGAGTTGCGGGAGTGCGAACCCCTGCCATCGTCGCCTACCCGAGTCTTTTATAGTCCAAGACTTGGGTGGCTTACAAGGGGGGCCCGGGACCCGACAGGTGGTCCCGGGGAGATTGACTGTGATCTACCGTATCTGCAGTTATGCCGGTAGTTGTCTCTGGCGAAGGCTTCTGAGTCTTCGTCTTGCAGCCCTGCCCATGCCGCATGCTAGTCGTAGTGGATGATGACGGCGGGGGCGGCATGGGATGTCTTGTCGCTGTGTTTATTGGCTGGCAGGCTCTGACACCGTGCGCCAGTCTGTGATGCGACTGGGCGCAACGGCACCTGACAGAGGCGTGCTCCGCGTCTCCGCGTCTTGGGAAGATGTGGGCCTTGAATACCTTGTACGGGCAAGGTATGGGGCTTCTTTACGCCCGCTGCTTATCGCTCGGGGGCAGGCAGCGCCGTTCTGCTGGCCACGTGGCGGGCCTGGAGCCCTCCTCAGAGGAGAGGGGGGGTCCGGCCCCGCGGGACACGTGGAGCCTTTGGAACTCTCCCCGTGGAGGGGGAGGTTCGGCTTCTGTCGGCCACGTGGTGGGCCCGGAGATCCTCTCTGAGGAGAGGGAGGTCCGGCCCTGCCGGATACGTGGCACCTTCGGACCTCTCCCCCGCAGAGGGGGAGGTCTGGCTTCTGTATGCCACGTGGCGGGCCTGGAGCTCTCCTCTGAGGAGAGGGAGGTCCGGCCCCGCCGGACGCGTGGCGCCTTCGGAGCTCTCCCTGCAGAGAAGGGCGAGTTCCTTAGGAATTTTCCTCTGTGCGCGGGGGTACCCCATATCGCGGGTACCGACAGTGGCCACCGGGCCCATCTCGGGGGAGATAGCGAGCCCAAGGTGGGACCTCCGTCTCTTCTGATCCGCGCACTTTCTCCAAGTCCCGCATTGACCGCTGCCGGAGCACGAACGGCCACGGGATCGTGGGAGCGTGCGCCCACTTGATGGTTGCTTTTACTGCGGTGGTTCCCAAGACTGCCACTTCTGCACGTTGCGGTGCTTTCTTCCGGAACCGCCGAAGTGCCTTGCCGGCTTGTTTTCTGGGGCGACTGACTCCTCGACCTACCGCTTCAGTTGGGCGGCTTGGGTCCACCTGTCATCGGCGCCCGGTCTCGGAGCCAACGCGGTCGCCGATGCGATGATCTCGAAGATTTTCGAATCACCTCGAATCATCCCTCGAAAGTTTTAAAAGGGGATCTCACCCGCATCGCGGCTTCCCTTCGCATTGCCTAGCGCTCGTTCTTCCCTTGAACTCTTGCGCCCCGGCTTTCCTGTCTTTGTGCCCTCTTTCGCCATGGCTTCCAACTTGCTCCTGACGCGCCTCGTTCGTTCTTCCGAGCTTGGGCCAGTGCGCAGGCTGCTGGGCTGGTGCTCAGAAGAACAGAAACACCGGCTTCGCCGAGGATCTCTCCCCCTGATCCTGGAAAAGGGGGAGATGGTCTTCTTCACTGCTTATGCTCTGGCGGGGTTTGTTCCGCCGATTTCTTCCTTCTTTGTCACCCTGCTGGAGACATATGGCCTCCAGCTCCACCATCTCTCCCCCAACTCCTTCGCAATGGCTGCTGTTTTTGTCCACTTCTGCGAGATGTTCGTGGGGGTGCACGCTTCTGTGACGCTCTTCCGCTACTTCTTTGTGTTGCGGACGACTGGGCGCGGCTCGAAGACTCAGATGGGGGCATACTACTTCCAGCATCGCTGCAAGGACCCCAAGGTCTCTGGATACCTTCTGCCCTTCAGCGCATCAAGGTGGGAAAACTGGAGGGAGAGCTGGGTGATCGTGCAGACCGACGAGCACGATCGCGTACAACTCCCAACCGCCAGCCCAACCACCGATCGTCGCTTCTGGGAGGAGATCCCTGAGCTGGAGCAGGAGTACTCCCCGTTCTTGGAGCGGATCCGGTTCTTGGCCAACGAGGGGCTGACTTCCCTGATGGTGCTGATGGACTTCATGTCGCGCCGTATTGCGCCCTTGCAGCAGCGCAGTCGCCCAGCGTGGTACTATACTGGCGAGCAGGACTGTACCAGGCTGGAGAGGGGCCCCGGCTCTGACCCTTCCGACGAGGAGCTGAACGAGATGGTGGGCAAGGTGAGCGGTGACTACATTACCAGTGGCGACCCCGCCCTCCGCCCTCTGCCACCCCCCTCTTCTTGGAGCCACAGAGGAGGTCAGAGCTCCTGCAGAAGATGCCGAACCTTGACGACATCGGGATCGCCGTCCGGCAGGTCGGGGATGCCTTCCGGGGTATCACCATTCCAGGAACCGAGCGTTCTGGGTCAGGGCATGAGGCGTCTGCTGCTGTCAAACCCTCCCCCAGAGCCGACGGAACTCAAGCCGCCGACAAAGGGAAGGGAAAGGAGCCGGACCCCGGGCATCCAGAGAAGAAACGCGCCCGGTCTCCTCCGATGGCGCCGCCTGCGCCGAGTCAGGGTGCCGGAGCTACCTTGCTCCCAACTCCCGGGGGTGCTGGTCCATCGGGTGGCGACCCGAAGAGGCCCCGGGCGTCCCTCCCCGGCGGGTCTCTCCCCGGACAGCGGCCGTCCGAGTTAGCCCAAGTACCTCATCACCCCTCCTCAAGCGGAGGGGTTTCCAGGACGGATGCTGGTGGGGTGATGCCGGCGAGTGTGCCGGGGACCCAGGCGTCGTGTTCCACGACCGTTCCAGCCGCTGGTCCCGGCGGTTCAGCTACAGCCCAGAGGCCAGTGCTGCAAGCCCATTGGAGCGCTCATGCCGCCCAGTAAGTGTTGCTCTTTCTGGCTTGTAGGAGCAAAGCTCTTGTCTCCTCCCTTAGCCTGAGGGCTTTCTCTTCTTGCAGGGACCGACCAGCTGCCGGGGACGGGCCTCTTACCCGGCCGCCTTCAACCGTGGTGGCTCCCATGGCCCCCAAATCGACAGGGGCTCCCTCTATGCCGGCGAGTTTACACTCCGTGGTGGCCGCATCTGCTCCTATCCGCCCTCCTTCACCAGTCCAGAAGTCAGGTCCTGAAACCGGGAGGGCCGCTGTAGGTGCGCCTGCTGGCCCCTGGCCTCCTTAGGACAGCGCCCCACCCTGGTTGCTGAGGCGCCGGCGCCTCCGCCGGTCTTAGACTCGACAGGGGGGTCCAGTGGCGTGACTCCTGTCCCCCCTGCCCCGGCGCCCGTGTGGGACGCCCTGGAGCGTGTCCAGACCAGCGCCCGGCAGCTCCAATCTGCCTTTGAGCAGGAGCGGGAGGCGCTGGCCGGCGAGAGGGAACGCCTTCTCTGCTGGCAGCAGCGGGCTCAGGAGGCTAAGGCGGACTTTGACTCGAGGCAGTCAAGGCTTGAGGCCATGAGTGCTCTGCTTGGCACTCAGAAGAAGGCCATTAGCCGTTTGGAGTCAGAGGCCCAGCGGGTCCGTGCCACCTATCGCGAGGCTCTGGCCCACTTTGAAGCCAAAGCCGAGGAGCGTTCCGCCGCCGCGGAGGAGTTGCGGCTGCAGGTAGCTCGCCGAGAGTGCGTCGTCGCCGATCGGGAACGCGCTGCAGCGGCCGAGGAGGAGAAGGCCACCGCCCGGCTGAGAGCCAAAGTGGGGGAGCTAAGGGCTCGGACCGAGGAGCTGGAGCTCCGTGAGTCGGCTGTCGCCGCAAGGGAGGAGCAGCTCTCCCAGGAGCGCCAGGCGGCTCGTCAAGAGGTAGAGAAGCTCCAGTCCTTGCGGTCTGCCGAGGCCCAGGCAGTCTGGGGCTTTATTGCCAAGGCGGGGTCCGCCTTGGCTCCTCTTGGTTTCAGCCCTGTGCAGATAGAGGCTCCGGCGCGGCCGATGTCCGAAGCGATCCCGGCACTTGAGTCCATCGGCGACGAGCTGGGTCGGCTCGAAGCGGTGATCGCCGACGAGCTTGAAGTGGAAGGTCAGGGCCTTGCGAAGGAGGTCGCTGTCCACGTACTGGCGTGCTTCCGGAGCCGAGACCCTTCCTTTTCTCTGGGGCCAGTCCGTCTAGGACCTGTTGCCGATCGGGAGGAAGCTGCCAGGGCTGAGGTCGAGGACGTGGCCTCCCTCGTGGCCTCTAGGTTTCATCGGGAGTCCGGGGACTCTTAGGCACCTGTCCCCGTGGCCACAAGGCCCTGTACTTCCTTTTTTATTTTTGTTGAGTCTGTAGCCCAGCTCGTGGAGCCTTTTGCATGAACAGACTCCTGTTTCTTTCTGTGTCTGCATGTCCTAGTCTTCTTCCTGGTTTTTCCTGGCCGAGTCCTTAGCTCCGCAAGGTACTCGGAGGCCTTGACCAATCTTGAAGCTCCGCAGACACCTTCTCCGGGTCCTCACTGTATACTAAGGGCCCCGGAGGTCTCCAGGACCCACCTTACGAGAACGGGGGGATCCGGGCCTGTTGGCCATGTGGCGGGCCCGGAGCTCCCCTCTGAGGGAAGGTCCGGGCTTGTGGGGCACGTGGAGTCCTCAGACCTCTCCCCGCGGAGGGGAGAAGGTCTGGCTTCTATAGGCCACGTGGAGGGCCCGGAGCCCCCCCCTCAAGGAGGTGGATGGTCTGGCCCTGCTGGACACGTGGGACCTTCGGGCCTTGATCCTGCGGAAGCGGTGAGGTCTAGTTCTTTTGATCTTACCTTGGAGTTTCGGTCTTGCGCAATCCCGTAGCGGCCCCCTGGTAGGTGTGTTCCATTGGATGGATGTGCCTACCATACTCCTGCGGGGAGCTGAGGCCGAGAGGTCCTGCACACAAGTAAGGGAAACGTAATTCTCCTTTGGGGCTCCCCCTGCTCTATCTCTTAGTCTTATTTGGCTTACAGTCCCTGTCCACTTATATGGTGCTTGGGAGCTACCGTGCGCGAAGTGCCGGGGGCTTGGGACCCCCTGGCTATCGGCCGGTACCTCCAACGCAACCGCCTCTGGTAGGGCAGCAAATGCCGACTAAAGGTGAGAATGAAAAGAGGGAGCTGAGCGCATGGTGAGCCCGCGCTAGTAGTGCAGTCATAATAATTCAATAAGTAAATTAAATGAGCACCAAAGAAGAGCAGCGTAGGGCAGGTTTCTTTAAATATAAATTTCCATAGGAGGAAGGCAGGCTGGGTATGGAGGCCACGACCCGCCTCAAGGGAAGCAAGACTCTACGCGCTTGGGGTCGGAACCAGGCGAAGCTGAACGTAGTCCTGGACCGTCCCCTGAGGCTTAGCTGCTCCGAGCACTGTTCCTGGACTTTATGGAATTTATTATAAAAAGAAGAGTCTGTCCCATTGTTGCTCTAGGGGTAGAACTTACGGAGGTGTTCTGTGTTTCGAGGATTCGGGAGCGGGTCCCCATCCTCGGTTTTGGGGAATGGTCCCAGGATGTCCAGCCTCCGTACGGCAGATGGCCATGTGGGTTGGATCATCTGTACCGTCCAAGCCGGTGTATGGATCTGCTTGGTGTGGAACAGGCACGCCTTGCAGTTCTCGACCTGCTTGACGGCATCCTGGAGTGTTGTCGGCTAGTAGAAGCCATGCCGAAAGGCTTTACCGACAAGCGTGCGTGAGCAAGAGTGACTCCCACATTCGCCTCCATGGATCTCAGTGAGCAAGTCGCAGCCTTCCCCCTGGGTTATGCAGCAATAGGACGCGGTTGGCGCCGCGTTGGTAGAGATCTCCTTCTAACATCACGTGTCTCTTAGCCATACGCACGATCCGTTCAGCGGATACACGTTCATCAGGGAGGATATTGTCTTTCAAGTAGTCCCGGATCTCCGTGATCCATGCATCGGGTCAGACTTGAGCATCTGGATCTTGAGCGCTGGGTTGCACGGAGTCCCCAGTGACGCTTACGATCCTTGGCGGCGTCCATGGCTGCCGGGACCGCCAGCTTCGAGGTGCTGGTCTAGCCCCCTTCGCCCGGCTCGGCGGGCCGGGCTGTGGGCCACGGCAACGTCCTCTCGAAGCCCCCTTCGGGCACAGGTGCTCCGGTGGGGGTCTCCGTGGAGAGGTCATCAGCTGCAGCCTTGCTAGCGCGCGGTACGTGGCGCAGGTCCAAGGCGAGGAAGTCTTTGTCCACCATCTTGCTTGATAGCTAGCTGGGAGTCACTCTGTGCCAACGGCTGGCGAGCGCCTAGAGACAGGGCTTTCTTTAGGCCAAGGATGAGTGCTTCATACTCTGCCATGTTGTTGGTTGCCTTGGAATTGAGACACACCATATACCCAGACTGCTCCCCCGATGGCATGAGGAACAGTACGCTAGCACCGGCCCCCTGCTTTCGCAAGGAGCCGTTGAAGAAGAGCATCCAGTGAGGCCCGGTGAAGGCCAGAGCCCGGGGTCCTGGTTCACTGACTTCGTGGCCCCCTGGGTCAGTCCTGCGTTGGCGTCCACTTGTGGTGGTGGCGCTGATGAAGTAGACAGAACCTCCCGCGGGCCCGGGGAGGCCACCGGGAGCTGATACTCGGAGGTCCCCAGGCTGTCTTGGACCTCCGGGAGGTTCCGCTGATTTCCCGGGAGCTCAGGGGGTCAGCTGGACATCCGGGAGGTTCTGTTGGGCCTCTGGGGGGGGGTCCCGTTGCGCCTCCGGGAGGTCCTGCTGGTCCTTCGGGAGGTTGTATCGGGGGTCCGGGGTCCCTTTTGGACCTCCGGGGGGGTTGCCTTGGAGACCCGGGAGGTCGTCTCTGACCTCCGGGCTTTCCTGGCGCTTGTTTCCCGATACCGGAGCAGGTTGCGGTGATGAGGGGTCCGGCCGCCCTGTGGCGAGAACCGTACTCACCGCTGCAGCCGTCACCGCGATGTAGAGCAACAGATGCTCTTCAGGCTCGGGGGCTACGATTGCGGGTAGGGTCATCAGGAGCTGATTCAGCTCCTGGGGAGCTTCCTCTGCTTCGTCGGTCCAAGCGAGTGGCCCGGATTTACGTAGGAGCTTAGAGAAGTGGAGCGTTCGCTTTGCTAACCTCGGTATAAACCGACTCAGTGCAGCTAGGCATCCCGTGAATTTCTGGACTCTCTTTTTTTTCGCGGGCGGAAGGCCGCGTCGAGCCGATGGCTTTGATCCTCCCTGGGTTAGCCTCAGTTCCTCGGCGTGAGGCCAGGAATCCTAAGGGTTTTCCAGAGGGTGCACCGAACTCACGCTAGTAGGGATGAGCTGTGCCTGACCTTAACAACAATGTCTTCAACACACACCTCAACTGAGTCTCATTAGCTCTCCTAAGGTCTTGTGCATTGCACACACGAAGGTAGGGAGAGCGTCCCTTAGGCCATAAGGCATAGAGGCATAACAGTACAGGCTGACTACTATGACGAAGGAGGTGTGCTCTTCATCTTCTCTAGACATAGGGGTCTGGTGGAAACCCGAGTAAGCATCTAGGAAGCACAGCATATCGCAGCCTGGCATCGAGTCTACTATTTGATCTATCATAGGGAGAGAAAATAGATCTTTAGGACATGCCTTATTGAGACTGGTGTAGTCGATGCGCTTCCGGAGCTTCCCGCCGGCCTTCGGGACGACAACATGGTTCGCCAAGCACCGGGGGTGGCGGACTTTCCGTCCTGTCGGACTGGCCGGGCGTAGGGAAAGACCTTTAAATAGTGCTCAATCACCTCCCTAGGGATCTCTGGCATCCGCGACGGCTGTCATGCAGCACATCGACATTGTGCCGGAGGGAGGTAACGAGGGCACCTTCCTATTTGCCATCCAGGCCCCCGGCTACCCGGGTGGTCTGGGTGGCATCGGCGCTGATTCGGACGAGCCTCGAGGGGACGTCGTCCTCGTCGAGGGGTTGCACATAGGGTGCTGTGGTAGAGGCACGGTGGCGTGCACTTGGGTGGAGCTGGTTTGGTTCTGCACTGCCTGGGGTTGGTGCTCTAGCTGCTGTAAACGCCTGAAGCTTTTCCAAGGCTAACACTGCGGCAGCACGGTCTCCACAAACCTTGAGGACACCTGTTGGTGTAGGCATCTTCAAGACAAGGTAGCCGTAGTGGGCTACTGCCATGAATCGGTACAGGGCTGGCCTGCCGATTATGGCGTTGAAGGGGAGGTCAATCTCGGCCACGTCGAACAGAATGTACTCTGTCCGGTAGCTGTCCGGTGCCCCAGAGGTCACCGGGAGGCTGATGTGGCCGTAGGGAACGACCTGTCCCGGCCCTACCCCTGAGAACGGGCTCGATGGGGTGAGCTTGGCCATCGGGATGTGCAGCTTCTGGAAGGCTGCGCGACTGATGAGGTTCAGTCCAGCCCCGCCATCCACCAAAACGTGGTACATCCTCACGTTGGCGATGGTGGGGGCCACCACGAGCGGTAGTTGGCCGGCCCCAGCCATGTTCCTGGGGCAGTCGGTGGCATCAAAGCTGATGGGGGTTCCCATCCACCTGAGGTGCGGTGCTGCACTCGGGAGAGGAGCCACCGACGCTACCGCTCGGCGCAAGGCTTTAGCCGCGCTTCGGGACGAGGGGTCAGTAGACCAGCCGAAGATGACATAGAGCATCTTCCGGTGCTCGTCATCGCTGGAGCTGGGGCTCTCATGATTGCGCACCGCCTTCATGGCGCGCTGAAGCTCCTGGAACTCCACCTGACGGTCGACGTCATCTGGGGCGTCGACCTTCTGCTTGCCCTCCCTTTGACAGTAGGGTGGGGCATCAGTTAGGAGCTGCTTCCCTTTCCGGAAGCGCTCCGCGAGCTTCTGGATTTCCCGGCACTCGGCAGCAGTATGGTAACTCGTGCCATGCACGGGGCATAACTCGTCCCGGTCTCCGCCTGGAGCCGGTGATTGTCGCGGCCTTTTGTCGGGGCGCGGCCCCCGAGCTTCTCTGGGCGCCGCTGTTGCGGCAACGGGGGCCGCGGCTGGCGGCTTCATCTTGCCATCGCCCCTGTTCTTGATCTTCCCGCCGCTTCCGTAGGAAGCGGCGCCAGATCCTGGCTGACCCCCTGGCTCGGAGGCTGGCAGTGAGTGCCAGCTCCGCCCTTCGGCTGCTCTGGCACACTTGTCTGCCAGGCTGAAGAGCTCCGAGACGTCGCGGACTTCCCTAGTCGCGAGCTTCTCGAGAATCTTCTTGTCCCGAACTCCTTGTCGGAATGCCACCACCATAGAAGCGTTTTGGATGTGTGGGATGGTGTTCCGCACCTGGGAGAACCGCTGGATGAAGGAGCGTAGCGACTCCCCTGGTTGTTGCTGGATGGCATGGAGGTCGAGCTCCGTGCCAGGCCAGGTGTAGGAACTGCCGAAGTTGGCGATGAACTGCCGGCAGAGCTCTCCCCAGGAAGTTATAGAACCCTGAGGTAGGTTCATGAGCCACGACCGGGCTGGGCCGGTCAAGGCGATGGGGAAATAGTTGGCCATGACGGCCTCGTCCCCTCCTGTGGCAAGCACGGCGGTGGAGTAGATCTGGAGGAACTCCGCCGGGTTGACGCTGCCGTCATACTTTTCGGGCAGATGCGGCCGAAACTTGCGCGGCCACCTCGCGAAGCGAAGGTGGGGTGCAAGAGCCGCACATCCTGCCCCTGTTGCAGCAGGTATTGGTGCCGCGAATGCTTGGTTCGCACCTGGCACTGTGTACCCCGGTATGGGCAAGGCTGCGCCATAGACCGGAGACGCCGTTTTCAGGGCATATGGTTGTGGAATATGTTGCGCGGCGTGTGCCTGGGGCAGAGCTCTCGTGACGAAGATCTGTCCTTGAGCCTGAGTTGGGACCGACGTCATGCTGTCGCCAGCCTCTTGGATGCGACGCCTCTCTCGACGCCGCTCGAGGAACACTCGAGCATCTTGGCCCAAGTGGCATCGCTCCAGCTCTGTTCTCAGGTCCGTCGTCGGGGGCCTGGTGGAGCTGGAGTCCGCCGTCTGCCTGTCAACCGTGGGCGTGCGCGTTAGCGACACTACCGGTTGACCGGAGTGTCGTCCCCGCCGAAGTCGAGACGACGAGACGGTCTACCTCGCTTATCCACTGCTGGGTCGCTGCCTGAGGCGCGTCCCCAGCAGGCGGATTGTGCAGTAGCGCTCTTGCTGCAGCTAGCGCACCCCCACCGGGTATGCCCAGCGCTACTGCAGACCTGACACTGGTTGGAGCCTGCATTGCCGGGGTCGGCGCTGCCAGAGCCGGTTGCTGGCTCCCAGCTTGTACCGACACACTCCGTCCTGAGTGTGCTGACATGTACTCCCCCCTGGTCGCGATTCGCCGCGGACGCGGGGGAGGAGAGTTTGCTGCTGAAGGAAGCTTGGTCATCTTTGTCGGCGGAAACTCGCCGCACAAGGGAAAAGCCCCATACCTGGCGCGCCAAATGTCGAAGTGTTCGGTCGACACTTCCCCCGGGCCTGCACTGGGCAGCCCGCGGAGGTTCTTTTTTCGATGGGGCTAGTCCCTTGCGGAGAGCTTGAGCGTATGGACGAGTTAGTAAGAGCTTGACACGGCGAGTTTTACGTGGTTCAGGCCACCGGAGCGTAAAACCCTACGTCCACGGCGAGCTATGGAGCTCGCTGTATTGCTTGGTGCTCAGAACCGGAGTCCTGAGCTTGAGGATGAGTTACAGCTTGGGAGTGAATGGCTAGCGTATGAGTTGCGGGAGTGCGAACCTCTGCCATCGTCGCCTACCCGAGTCTTTTATAGTCCAAGACTTGGGTGGCTTACAAGGGTGGCCCGGGACCTGACAGGTGGTTCCGGGGAGATTGACTGCGATCTACCGTATCTGCAGTTATGCCGGTAGTTGTCTCTGGCGAAGGCTTCTGGGTCTTCCTCTTGCAGCCCTGCCCATGCTGCATGCTAGTCGTAGTGGATGATGACGGCGGGGGCGGCATGGGATGTCTTGTCGCTGCGTTTATTGGCTGGCAGGCTCTGACACCGCGCGCCAGTCTGTGATGCGACTGGGCGCAACGGCACCTGACAGAGGCGTGCTCCGCGTCTCCGTGTCTTGGGAAGACGCGGGCCTTGAATACCTTGTACGGGCAAGGTATGGGGAGTCTTTACGCCCGCTGCTTATCGCTCGGGGGCAGGCAGCGCCGTTCTGCTGGCCACGTGGCGGGCCTGGAGCCCTCCTCAGAGGAGAGGGGGGGTCCGGCCCCGTGGGACACGTGGAGCCTTCGGACCTCTCCCCGCGGAGGGGGAGGTTCGGCTTCCGTTGGCCACGTGGCCGGCCCGGAGCTCCTCTGTGAGGAGAGGGAGGTCCGGCCCCGCCGGATACGTGGCACCTTCGGACCTCTCCCCCACGGAGGGGGAGGTCCGGCTTCTGTATGCCACGTGGCGGGCCCGGAGCTCTCCTCTGAGGAGAGGGAGGTCCGGCCCCGCCGCGTGGCGCCTTCGGAGATCTCCCTGCGGAGAAGGGCGAGTTCCTTAGGCATTTTCCTCTGTGCGCGGGGGTACCCCATATCGCGGGTACCGACAGTCTTCTTTACTGCCTATGCTCTGGCGGGGTTCGTCCCGCCAATTTCTTCCTTCTTTCTTACACTGCTGGAGACGTATGGGCTCCAGCTCCACCACCTCTCTCCCAACTCCTTCGCAATGGCCGCTGTCTTCATCCACTTCTGTGAGATGTTTGTGGGGGTGCCCGCTTCTGTGACGCTCTTCCGCTACTTCTTTGTGTTGCGGACGACTGGGCGCGGCTCGAAGACCCAGATGGGGGCGTACTACTTCCAGCATCGCTGCAAGGGCCCAAAGGTCTCTGGGTACCCTTCTGCCTTTCAGCGCGTCAAGGTGGGAAATCTGGAGGGAGAGCTGGGTGGTAGTGCAGACTGACGAGCACGACCGCCTACAACTCCCGACCGCTGGCCTAACCACCGATCGTCGCTTCTGGGAGGAGATCCCAGAGCTGGAGCAGGAGTATGCCCCGGTCTTGGAGCGGATCCGGTTCTTGGCCAACGAGGGGCTGACGTCCCTGATGGTGCTGATGGACTTCATGTCACGCCGTATTGCGCCCTTGCAGCAGCGCAGTCGCCCAGCGTGGTACTATACTGGCGAGCAGGACTGTACCAGGCTGGAGAGGGGCCCCGGCTCTGATCCTTCCGACGAGGAGTTGTACGAGATGGTTGGCAAGGTGAGCGGCGACTTCATTCCCAGTGGCGACCCTGCCCTTCCGTCCTCTGCCACCCCCCTCTTATTGGAGCCACAGAGGAGGTCAGAGCTCCTACGGAAGATGCCGAACCTCGACGTCATCGGGTTCGCCGTTCGGCAGGTTGGGGATGCCTTCCGAGGTATCTCGATCCCAGGACCCGAGCGCTCCAGATCGGGGCGCGAGGCGTTTGTTGCTGCCCAACCCATCCCAAGAGCCGATGGAACTCAAGCCGCCGTCAAGGGGAAGGGGAAGGAGCCGGTCTCCGGGCATCCAGAGAAGAAACGCGCCCGGTCTCCTCCGAGGGCGCCGCCTGCGCCGGGTCAGGGAGCTGGAGCACCCTTGCACCCATCTCCCGGGGGTGCTGGTCCATCGGGTGGCGACCGGAAGAGGCCCCGGGTGTCCCACCGCAGCGGGCCTCTTCCCGGACAGCGGCAGTCTAAAGAACCCCAAGCGCCTCTTCATCCTTCCTCAAGCGGAGGGGCTTCTAGGGCGGATGCTAGTGGGGCGACACCGGGGAGTGTGCCGGGGGTCCAGACGCCACGTCCCACGACCGTTCCGGCCGCAGGTCCTGGCGGTTCAACTATGGCCCTGAGATCGGGGCTACAAGCCCGCTGGAGCGCTCATGTCGCCCAGTAAGTATTGCTCCTTCTGGCTTGTAAGAGCAGCGTTCTCGTCTCCTCTCTTAGCCTGAGAGCTTTCTTTCCTTGTAGGGACTGACCGTCTGCCGGGGGCGGGCCTCTTACCCGGCCGTCTCCAACTGGCGGAGGCTCCGCGCCTCAGCATCTGGGAACCGCGGTGGCTCCCATGGCTCCCAAATCGACGGGGGCTTCCTCTGTGCCGGCGAGTTCACCTTCCGCGGTGGCCGCATCCGCACCTGTCCGCCCCCCTTCCCCAGCCCAGAAATACGGTCCTGAGACTGGGAGGGCCGCTGTAGGTGCACCTGCTGGCCCCCTGGCTCTCTTAGGACAGCGTCCCACACCGGATGCTGAGGCACCGGCGCCTCCACTGGTCTTAGACTCGACAGGGGGGGTCAGGGGCGTGACTCCTGTCCCCTCTGTCCCGGCGCCTGTGTGGGATGCCTTGGGGAGTGTCCAGACCAGCGCCCGACAGCTCCAGGTCACCTTCGAGCAGGAGCGGGGGGCGCTGGCCGGAGAGAGGGAATGCCTTTTCAGCTGGCAGCAGCGGGCCCAGGTGGCTAGGGCGGATCTTGACTCGAGGCAGTCAAGACTTGAGGCCATGAGTGTTCTGCTTGACACTCAGAAGAAGGCCATCAGCCGCCTGGAGTCAGAGACCCGGCGGCTTCGTGCTTCCTACCGCGAGGCCATGGCTCATGTTGAAGCCAAAGCCGAGGAGCGTTCTGCCGCCACGGAGGAGTTGCGGCTGCAGGTAGCTCGTCGTGAGTGCGCCGTCGCTGATCGGGAACGCGCCGCAGCGGCCGAGGAGGAGAAGATCGCCGCACGGCTGAAAGCCAAAGAGGGCAAGCTGAGGGCTCGGACCGAGGATCTGGAGCTCCGTGAGTTGGCTGCTGCCGCGAGGGAGGAGCAGTTCTCCCAGGAGCGCCAGGCGGCGTTGGATCGCGAGCTGGTGGCTCGCCAAGAGGTAGAGAAGCTCCAGTCTTTGCGGTCTACCGAGGCCCAGGCGGTCTGGGGCATTATTGCCATGGTGGGGTCCGCCTTGGCCCCTCTTGGTTTCAGTCCGGTGCAGATGGAGGCTCCGGTGCAGGAGATGTCCGAAGCAATCCCGGCACTTGAATCCATCGGCGACAAGCTGGGCCGGCTCGAAGTGGTGACCGCCGACGAGCTTGAAGTGGAAGGATGGGGCCTGGCGAAGGAGGTCGCTATGCACGTACTGGCGTGCTTCTGGAGCCAAGACCCTTCCTTTTCTCTGGAGCCAGTCCGCCTAGGACCCGTTGCCGAGTGGGAGGAAGCTGCCAGGGCGGGGGTTGAGGACGTGGCCGCCCTTGTGGCCTCTAGGTTACAACGGGAGTCCGGGGACTCTTAGGCATTGTCGAAGTGTGTGGTCGACACTTCCCCCGGACCTGCACTGGGCAGCCCGTGGAGGTTCTTTTTCGGAGGGGCTAGTCACTTGCGGAGAGCTTGAGCGTAGGGACGAGTTAAGGAGGAGCTTGACACGGCGAGTTTTACGTGGTTCAGGCCGCCGGAGCGTAAAACCCTACGTCCACGGTGAGCTGAGGAGCTCGCTGTATTGCTTGTTGCTCAGAACCGGAGTCCTGAGCTTGAGGATGAGTTACACCTAGGGTGAGAATGACTAGAGTGCGAACCCTTGCTAACGTTGCCTACCCGAGCCTTTTATAGTCTAAGGCTCGCGTGGCTTACAAGGGGGGCCCGGGACCCAACAGGTGGTCCCGGGGAGATTGACTGCCGCCTATTGTATCCGCAGTTACGTCGGTAGTTGTCTCTGGCGAAGGCTTCTGAGTCTTCGTCTTGCCGCCCTGCCCATGCCGCCTGCTAGTCGTAGTGGTTGATGACGGCGGAGGCGGCAGGGGATGTCTTGTCGCTGTGTTTATTGGCTGGCAGGTTCTGACACCGCGCGCTAGTCTGTGATGCGACTGGGCGCAACGGCACCTGACAGAGGCGTGCTCCGCGTCTCCGCGTCTTGGGAAGGCACGGGCCTTGAATACCTTGTACGAGCAAGGTATGGGGCGTCTTTACGCCCGCCGCCTACCGCTCAGGGGCAGGCAGCGCTCTTCTGCTGGACACGTGGCGGGCCCGGAGCCCTCCTCAGAGAAGAGGGAGGTCCGGCCCCGCAGGACACGTGGAGCCTTCGGACCTCTCCCCGCGGAGGGGGAGGTCCGGCTTCTGTCGGCCACGTGGCGGGCCCAGAGCTCTCCTATGAGGAGAGGGAGGTCCGGCCCCGCTGGACACATGGCGCCTTCGGACCTCTCTCCCGCAGAGGGGGAGGTCCAGCTTCTGCAGGCCATGTGGCGAGCCCGGAGCTCTCCTCTGAGGAGAGGGAGGTCCGGCCCCGCCGGACGCGTGGCGCCTTCGGTGCTCTCCCTGCGGAGAAGGGCGAGATCCTTAGGCATTTTCCCCCGTGCGCGGGGGTACCCCATATCGCGGGTACCGACAGTGGCCCTCGGGCCCATCTCGGGGGAGATAGCGAGCCCGAGGTGGGACCTCCGTCTGTTCTGTTCCGCGCACTTTCTCTAAGTCCCACATCGACCACTGCCAGAGAACGAACAGTCACGGGATCGTGGGAGCGTGCGCCCACTTGATGGTTGCCTTTACAGCGGCGGTTCCCAAGACTGCCACTTCTGCACGTTGCGGTGCTTTCTTCGGGAACCGCCGGAGTGCCTTGCTGGCTCGTCTTCTTTGGAGACTGACTCCTTGACCCACCGCTTCAGCTGGGCGGCTTGGATCCACCTGTCATCGTGCCCGGTCTCGGAGCCAATGCGGTTGCCGATGCGGCGTATTCGAAGAGTTTCGAATCGCTTGGAATTGGACCTGGGAAGTTTTAAGAGGGGATCTTACCTGCATTGCGGCTTCCCTTCGCACTTCCCATCGCCTTTCCTTGGACTCTTGTGCTTTTTTCTTCTTGCCTTTGAGTCCTCCCTCGTCATGGCTTCCAACCCGCCACCAGAGAAGAAACGCGCTCGATCTCCTCCAGTGGCGGCATCTGTGCCAAGTCAGGGATCTGGGGTGCCTGTACCTCCTGCCTCTGGAGATGGCACTCCTTCCGGTGGCGATACAAAGAGGCCTCGGGCTGATGCGTTGAGGGGAGCTTCTGGAGCATCCCCTGCTCCGCCGGTCCAAGCGACTGCGGAGCGGCCGTCAGCGGCGACGGTGTGCTCTGGGGATCCTACCCCGGCTCGGAAGTCGGGGTTCAGGGCCCGCTGGAGTGTTTGCGCTTCCTGGCCGTCCCCGTCTGGTGGGGAGTCTGTGCCGTTGCGCTCGGAAACCGGGATGGCTGCCGCGGCCCCCAAGCCAGAGCGAGTTTCCCCTGCTCCAGCGTGCCCGGATTCCACGGCTGTGTCATCTTCTCCTGCCGAGACAGCTGCCGCGGCCCCCAAGCCAGCACAGGTCAACCCTGTACCAGGCGACCCATCTTCTACTTCAGCGTCAGGTGAGAGTTCGGCTGGTCCGGCCGTCAGAGTCCCGGCGCCAGCTTCTCCTGATCGGCGCCTCATCCCGGTTGCTGGTGCATCGCCTACTCTTGAGGATGATGTGATTGAGGAGGTCGGGGTGCTGCTCCGGCCTCTGCTGCCCCACTGCCTCTGGCGGATGCCTTCGCGCTCGCCCAAGCGAGCGTCCGGCAGGTCTTGGCCACACATGGTCGTGAGCGGGAGGAGCATACGGTTGAAAGGGATCGCCTCCTCATCTGGGGGAACCTTTTGCGGGAGCGGACCGCGAAGGTCAAGGGCGAGCTTGATTCCAGGCAGGAATCGCTTGACTTCAGGGAAGCGCTCCTCGACCGGCTGAAACGGTCTGTTGACCGCCTGGACGCCGAAACGCGATGGCTCCACCGGAAGGCCCTCGAGGTACATGCCCAGGCCGAGGAGAGTCTCTCCGAGGTGGAGGAGATACGTCAGAGGCTGGAGCGCCGCAAGCTCGCCGTCGAGAACCAGGAGCGTTCTACGGCTGCCGAGGCGGAGAGGGTTGCCGCGCGCCTGGCGGCGGGCGAGGCTGACCTGCAAGCTCGGACCAGGGAGCTAGAGGCCCGGAAGGCAGACCTGGCCATGATGGAGGAGCAGGTCTCCTGCGAACGCCAGGCGGTCTTGGATCGGGAATTGGCTACCGAATTCCGGGTTTCTAAGCTGGAGCGGCTTGCCCAGTCTCTTCGCCTTCGGGAAAGCTCCCTGGCGGCCAGGGAGAAGGAGTCCTCCGAGAGAAGCCACGATGCCCTGCGAGCAGCCCGCCGCGAGGTAGAGGAGCACTTGGTTTCACGGTGCTCCGAGGCCCGTGCAGTTTCGAACTTCGTTGACCAGGCGGGGTCCGCCTTGGTCCCTCTTGGCTTCAGCGCGGTGAAGGCGGTGGCTCCTGCGCTGAAGGTGGCTGAAGTGATTCCCGCACTGGAGTCACTTGGCGCCAAGCTGAGCAGGCTGGACTCAGAGGTTGCCAGCGAGCTTGAGGCAGAGGGACGGAGCCTGGCCTTGGAGGTTTCCACGCATGTGCTGGCCTGCTTCAAGAGCCGGGACCCTTCCTTCTCACTGGACCAGTGAAAGACGGTCCTGCCGCGGAGCGGGAGGAGATGGCCAGGGCTGAAGTCGGGGAAGTCGCCGCCCTTGTAGCCTCTAGGTTCCGCCGCGAGCCAGGACACCCCTAGGACTCGCTTCTTTCTTTTTACCGAGTCTGTAGACCAGCTCGTGGAGCCATAAATAAATAGACTCTCTTGAATGTTTGTGCCTGTGATATTTTGTCTTCTTCATGGTTTTGCCTGGCCGAGTCCTTAGCTCCGCAAGGCACTCAGAGGCCTTTACCAATCTCGAAGCTCTGCACAGGAACCTTCTCCGGGTCCTTACTGTACTAAGGACCCCGGAGGTCTCCGGAGCTCGCCCCATGGGGAGGTCCGGATCTGCCGGCCACGTGGTGGGTCCGGAGCCCCTCCTGAGGAGGCAGGAGCTCCAGCCCCGCTGGACACGTGGAGCCTTCGGAGCACCCCTCAGAGGGGGATGTCCGGTTTCCGCCAGCCACGTGGCGAGTTCGGAGCCCCCCCTCTGCGAGGCGGGAGCTCCGGACCTGCTGGACACGTGGGGCCTTCGGGCCTCACCCCTGTGGAAGGGGTGGGACCCGGACCTTCCGATCCTATGCCGGAGTAGCTAGCAGCTCCTTGCCCCCCGCTTCATGCAGCCCCCGTTGCTGTAACCTGGAGGTCCTGCACACAGGTAGAGGAAACGTAATTCTCCTCGGGGGGTCCTCCCCTCCCGTCTCTTAGTCTTATTCGACTTACGATCCTTATCCGTTATACGGGGCTTGGGCAATTCTGTGCACGAGGCGCCGGGGCTCCGGCTCCCACCGAGGTCCGGGTACGATCGTCCGATCCCTAGTACCGGACCGTGCGCCGGGGAAGCAGAGTGCACAGGCTTTGGGTACAGAACCAGGCAAAGCGGCTGTACTCCCCTAGACCTCCGGAGGGCAGGATGCGCACGCTTTGGGTACTGAGCCGACTAAGCGGGATACGCACCCTGGACCCCCCATGCACGGCGCAGGCCTTTACTGGAGGTGACCAACTGGCACCGCAACACCTAACTGGGGGAGGCCCGAGAGACCCACTTGGCCATCAGCAGGTGCCTCAAGCGCAGCCACCTTTGGTAGGATAGCAAATGCTGACTATGGGTGAGCGCGGGAGAGAGGGAGCTAGATGTACGATGAACATACATAGAGAGTGCGATCATAAAAATTAATGCATAATTTAAATGAGCACATGAGAGAGAGCGAAGTAGAACAGGTTTCTGTGTTAATGCCCATAGGTGGAAATCAGGCTGTACATGGAGGCAATGACCCGCCTCGTCAAGAAGGGAAGCAAGACTCTACGCGCTTAGGGTCAGAACCAGGCTAAGATGGACGTAGTCCTGGACCGTCCCTTGAGACTTAGCTGCCCCAAACGCTGTTCCTAGACTCTATGGGATTTATTACAGAAGGGAATGACCCTGTTCTACTAATGCTCGGGGGGTAGGACTTACAGTGTTGTTCCATGCCAAGGGTTTCGGGAACGGATCCCACACTCGGTTGAAAGGCATGTGTACCTGGGACGGCAGCTTTCGTGACTCGGAAGGGACCTTCCCGGCTGGGGGAGAGTTTATAGGTCCTTCTCGGGAAAGTGCATGCCGCGGCACCAGGTTGCCTTTCTGCAGGTCCCTGACGCGTTTGGTTCTTTGGCGGTAGTGCTAGAGCAGCAGCCGAGACCGTGCGTTGTGGGGTGTCACCTGCAGCCGAGCCTCGTCGACGAGGTTGCCATCCTCACGCTGGATCAGGTCCTGCGCGGCTTCTCCTAGGCGTCCCGGGGAGTTCTCCCCTTCTGGCTAAGGCCTTCAAGGGGTAGGAGTACCCAGGCTCTTCTTTGGAGACCCAAGTCGTCTTCCCCTTCTGGCAAGGCCTTCAAGGGGTTGACGGACCCTGGGCGGCCCCCAGGAGGTACGACCAAGGCACGGAGGCGTGCACCCGGGTGGAGCCGACCCGGTTCTGCACCATCGGGCTGGTGCTTGGGCTGCTGTGGCTACTTGGAGCTCCTCTAAGGTTCATGTCGCAGCAGTGCAGTCTCCACTGAGGTTGTCATCTTCACGCTGGATCAGGTCCTGCGCGGCTTCTCCTGGGCGCCCCGGGGTGCCCTCCCCTTCTGGCTAAGGCCTTCAAGGGGTAGGAGAACCCGGACTCTTCTCGGGAGACCCAAGGCGTCTTCCCCTTCTGGCAAGGCCTTCAAGGGGTTGACAGACCCCGGGCGGCCCCCAGGAGGTAGGACTGAGGCACGGAGGCGTGCTCTCGGGTGGGGCTGGCCCGATCCTGCACCGTTAGGATTGGTGCTTGGGCTGCTGCGACTACTCGGAGCTTCTCCAAGGTTGACGCCGCAGCAGTGCAGCCTCCACTGGCTATCCGGGGTATCCACAGCTGGCTACCGCCCCGGCCCGTCACCATCGGAGCTGGAGTCCTCACCGTTATGCACCGTCTTCATGACGCGCTGAGGCTCCTGAAACCCCACCTGGTGGCCGGCACTGACTGAGGCGTCGACTTTCTGCTTGCCCTCCCTCTGAGGGAGGGGCGGTGCCTCAGCTCTCTGCTGCCTCCCTTTGCGGAAGCGCTCTGCGAGCCTCTGGATATCCCAGCACTCGGCAGCAGTATGATTGCCGGCGCCATGCACGGGGCATAGCCCGGCCTGATCACCATCTGGGGCTGGCGACTGCCGCTGCCTTTTGTCGGGGCGTGGCCCCCGAGCTCCACTGGGTGTCGCTTCTGCGGCGACGGGAGCCGCGGTCGATGACTTCATCTTGCCACTCCCCCGGTTCTTGGCCTTCTTTCCACCTCCATAGGAAGCAGCGCCGGACCCGGGCTGCCCTCCTGACTCGGAGGCTGGCAGAGAGTGCCAGTTCCGCCCTTCGGCTTCTCTGGCGCACTTATCCGCCAGGCTGAAGAGCTCGGAGACGTCGCGGACCTCTCTGGTCGCGAGCTTCTCAAGCATTTTCTCGTCCCGGAAACCCTGCCGGAACGCCACCACCACAGAAGCACTTTGAATATGCGGGATGGTGTTGCGTACCTGGGAGAACCGCTGGATGAAGGAGCGCAGTGATTCCCCAGGTTGTTGCTTGACGGCATGGAGGTCAAGCTCCGTGCCGGGACGGGTGTAGGAGCTGCCGACGTTGGCGACGAACTGCCGGCAGAGCTCTCCCCAGGAAGTTATGGAACCCTGGGGGAGGTTCATGAGCCAAGACCGGGCTGGGCCGGTCAAGGCGACGGGGAAGTAGTTGGCCATGACGGCCTCATCCCCTCCTGCGGCGAGTACGGCGGTGGAGTAGATCTGGAGGAACTCCGCCGGGTTGATGCTGCCGTCGTACTTCTCGGGCAGGTGCGGCCGGAACTTGCGCGGCCACCTCGCGAAGCGAAGGTGGGGTGCCAGGGCCGCACATCCTACCCCTTTTGCCGCAGGTGTTGGTGCCGCGAACGCTTGGTTTGCCGACGGCACGGTGTATCCCGGTATGGGCAAGGCAGCTCCATAGACCGGGGGCGCCGTTTGCAGGGCATATGGTTGTGGCATATGCTGCACGGCGTATGCCTGGGGCAGAGATCGCGTGGTGAAGATCTGCTCTTCAGGCTGGGTTGAGGCCGACGTCATGTTGTCGCCAGCCTCTTGGTTGCGACGCCTTTCCCGACGTCGCTCGAGGTACACCTGGGCATCCTGGCCCAAGTGGCACCGTTCCATCTCTGTTCTCAGGTTCATCGACGGAAGCCTGGTGGAGCTGGAACCTGCCGTCTGCCCGTCAACCGTTGTCGTGCGCGCCAGCGACACTGCCGGTTGACCGGAGTGTCGTCCCTGCCGAAGTCGAGGGTTTGCGGCGGCGACGACGAGGCGGTCTACCTCACGTATCCACTGCTGGGTCGCTGAATGAGGTGCGTCCCCAGCAGGTGGATTGCGCAGCAGCGCTCTTGCTGCAGCTAGCGCACCCCTGTGGGGTACGCTTAGCGCCGCAGAAGATCTCACACTGGTTGGCGCCTGCATTGCCGGAGTCGGCGTTGCCGGAGTCGGCTGCTGGCTACCAGCTTGCGCCGACACACTCCGTCCTGAGTGCGTCGACACGTATTCCCCGCTGGTCACGGTTCGCCGTGAACACGGGGGAGGAGAGTTTGCCGCTGAAGGAAGCTTGGTCATCTTCGTCGGCGGAAACTCGTCGCGCAAGGGAAAAGCCCCCTTCCTGGCGCGCCAAATGTCGAAGTGTGTGGTCGACACTTCCCCCGGACCTGCACTGGGCAGCCCGCGGAGGTTCTTTTTCGGAGGGGCTAGTCACTTGCGGAGAGCTTGAGCGTAGGGACGAGTTAAGGAGGAGCTTGACACGGCGAGTTTTACGTGGTTCAGGCCGCCGGAGCGTAAAACCCTATGTCCACTGCAAGCTGTGGTGCTCGCTGTATTGCTTGTTACTCAGAACCGGAGTCCTGAGCTTGGGGAAGAGTTACACCTTGGGTGCGAATGGCTAGAGTGCGAACCCTTGCTAACGTTGCCTACCCGAGCCTTTTATAGTCCAAGGCTCGCGTGGCTTACAAGAGGGGCCCGGGACCCGACAGGTGGTCCCGGGGAGATTGCCTGCTGACTATTGTATCCGCAGTTACATCGGTAGTTGTCTCTGGCGAAGGATTCTGAGTCTTCGTCTTGCAGCCCTGCCCATGCCGCCTGCTAGTCGTAGTGGTTGATGACGGCGGAGGCAGCAGGGGATGTCTTGTCGCTGTGTTTATTGGCTGGCAGGTTCTGACACCACGCGCCAGTCTGTGATGCGACTGAGCGCAACGGCACCTGACAGAGGCGTGCTCCGCGTCTCCGCATCTTGGGAAGGCGCGGGCCTTGAATACCTTCTACGGGCAAGGTATGGGGCGTCTTTACGCCCGCCGCCTACCGCTCGGAGTCAGGCAGCGCTCTTCTGCTGGACACGTGGCGGGCCCGGAGCCCTCCTCAGAGAAGAGGGAGGTCCGGCCCCGCAGGACACGTGGAGCCTTCTGACCTCTCTCCACGGAGGGGAAGGTCCGGCTTCTATCGGCCACGTGGCGGGCCCGGAGCTCTCCTCTGAGGAGAGGGAGGTCCGGCCCCGCTTGACACATGGCGCCTTCGGACCTCTCTCCCGCGGAGGGGGAGGTCCGGCTTCTGCAGGTCACGTGGCGAGCCCGGAGCTCTCCTCTAAGGAGAGGGAGGTCCGGCACCGCCGGACGCCTGGTGCCTTCGGTGCTCTCCCTGCGGAGAAGGGCGAGATCATTGGGCATTTTCCCCCGTGCGCCGGGGTATCCCATATCGCGGGTACCAACAGGCATCTGCCCCCGTGGCCACAAGGCCCTGTACCTCCTTTTTTATTTTTGTTGTGTCTGTAGCCCAGCTTATGGAGCCTTGTTATGAACAGACTCCTGTTTCCTTCTGTGTCTGCATGTCTTAGTCTTCTTCCTGGTTTTACCTGGCCGAATCCTTAGCTCCGCAAGGTACTCAGAGGCCTTGGCCAATCTCAAAGCTCTGCATAGACACCTTCCCCGGGTCCTTACTATATTAAGGGCCCCGGAGGTCTCCAGGACCCGCCCCATCAGAATGGGGGGGGGGGTCCGGGCCTGCTAGCCACGTGGCGGGCCCAGAGCTCCCCTCCGAGGGGAGGTCCGGGCTTGCGGGGCACGTGGAGCCTTCGGACCTCTCCCCGTGGAGGGAGGAGGTCTGACTTCTATAGGCCACGTGGCGGGCCCAGAGCTCCCCCTCAAGGAGATGGAGGTCCGGACCCGCTGGACACGTGGGACCTTCGGGTCTCGCCCCTGCGGAAGTGGTGAGGTCTAGGTTCTGTGGTCTTACCTTGGGGTTTCGGTCTTGCACGATCCCGTAGCGGCCCCCTGGTAGGTGCGTTCCATTGGATGGATGTACCTACCATACTCCTGCGGGGAGCTGAGGTCGAGAGGTCCTGCACACAAGTAAGGGAAACGTAATTCTCCTTGGGGGCTCCCCCTCCTCTATCTCATAGTCTTATTTGGCTTACGGTCCCCGTCCACTTATACGGTGCTTGGGGACTACCGTGCGCGAAGTGCCGGGAGCTCGGGGCCCCCCTGGCTATCGGCAGGTACCTCCAACGCAACCGCCTTTGGTAGGGCAGCAAATGCCGACTAAAGGTGAGAATGAGAAGAGGGAGCTGAGCGCATGGTGAGCATGCGCTAGAAGTGCAGTCATAAAAATTTAATAAGTAAATTAAATGAGCACCAAGGAAGAGCAACGTAGGACAGGTTTCTTTTCATATAAATTTCCATAGGAGGAAGGCAGGCAAAGTATGGAGGCCACGACCCGCCTCATTAAGAAGGGAAGCAAGACTCTACGCGCTTGGGGTCGGAACCAGGCGAAGCTGAACGTAGTCCTGGACCATCCCATGAGGCTTAGCTGCTCCGAGCACTGTTCCTGGGCTTTATGGAATTTATTATAAAAAGAAGAGTCTGTCCTATTGTTGCTCTAGGGGTAGAACTTACGGAGGTGTTCTGTGTTCCGAGGGTTCGGGAGCGGGTCCCCATCCTTGGTTCTGGGGAATGGTCCCAGGATGTCCAGCCCCCATACGGCAAATGGCCATGTGGGCGGGATCATCTGTACCGTCCAAGCCGGTGTATGGATCTGCTTGGCGTGGAACAGGCACGCCTTGCAGCTCTCGACCAGCTTGACGGCATCCTGGAGTGTTGTCGCCTAGTAGAAGCCATGCCGGAAGGCTTTACCGACAAGCGTGCGTGAGGAAGAGTGACTCCCACATTCGCCTCCATGGATATCAGCGAGCAAGTCACATCCTTCCCCCTGGGTTATGCATCGCAATAGGACGCGGTTGGCGCCACATTGGTAGAGATCCCCTTCTACCAACGCGTGTCTCTTAGCCATACGCACGATCCGTTCAGCGGATACACGTTCATCAGGGAGGATATTGTCTTTCAAGTAGTCCCGTATCTCCGTGATCCATGCATCGGGTCTGACTTGAGCGTCTGGATCTTGAGCGCTGGGTTGCACGGAGTCCCCAGTGACGCTTTGGATCCTTGGCGGCGTCCATGGCTGCAGGGCCGCCGGGACCGCCAGCTTCGAGGTGCTGGTCTAGCCCCCTTCGCCCGGCTCGGTGGGCCGGGCTGTGGGCCACAGCAACGTCCTCTCGAAGACTCCTTCGGGCACAGGGGCTCTGGTGGGGGCCTTCGTTGAGAGGTCGTCAGCTGCGGCCTTGCCAGCGCGTGGTACGTGGCGCAGGTCCAAGGCGAGGAAGTCTTTCTCCACCATCTGCACATAGAGCAGATGAGCAGCTAGCTGTGGGTCACTGCAGGAGCATTCACCCTTAACTTGCTTGATAACTAGCTGGGAGTCGCCCTGTGCCAACAACTGGCGAGCGCCTAGAGACAGGGCTGTCTTTAGGCCAAAGATGAGTGCTTCATACTCTGCCATGTTGTTGGTTGCCTTGGAATTGAGATGCACCATATACCCAGACTGCTCCCCCGATGACATGAGGAGCAGTACGCCAGCACCGGCCCCCTGCTTTCGCGAGGAGCCGTCGAAGAAGAGCATCTAGTAAGGCCCGGTGAAGGCCGGAGCTCGGGGCCCTGGTTCACCGTCTTCATGGCCCCCTAGGTCAGCCTGCGTTGGCGTCCACTCAGCCACGAAGTCAGCCAGTGCTTGGCTCTTGACAGCGTGACGAGGGAGGAAGTCTAACTCAAACTGTGGTAGTTCCGCTGCCCATTTGGCGACATTGCCCGTCGCGTGAGGGTTGTGGAGGACAGCCTTCAGCGGATAGGAGGTGGCCACCGAGACCCGGTGGGCTTGGAAGCAGTGGCGGAGCTTCCTGGACGCCACGAGCACTGCATACAGCAGCTTATGGACCTCCAGGTACCTTGTCTTGGCGTCATGGAGGACCTTGCTGATGTAGTAGACAGGCCTCCGGATGGTCCGGACCCTCCCTCCCAGGTCAGAGATATCTCCATCCATGGCTCAGGCCCGCATGAGGTGGGTGGGCACCTGGAGGCCGCCGGGAGCTGATACTCGAAGGCTCCCAAGCTGTCTTGGACCTCCTGGAGGTCCCGCTGATTTCCCGGGAGCTCCGGGAGGTCCCATTGGACATCCGGGAGGTTCTGTTGGACTTCCGGGGGGGTCCCGTTGCTGCTGGTCCTCCGGGAGGTTGTTTTGGGGGTCCGGGGGTCCGTTTTGGACCTCCAGGGGGTTGCCTCGGAGACCCAGGGGGTCGTCTTAGACCTCCGGGGTTTCCTGGCGCCTGTTTTCCGATACCGGAGCAGGCTGTGGCGATGAGGAGTCCGGCCGCTCTGCGACGAGGACCATACTCACCACTGCAGCCGTCGCCGCGATGTAGAGCAACAGATGCTCTTCGGGCTCGGGGGCTACCATTACGGGTAGGGTCATCAGGAGTTGCTTCAGCTCCTGGAGAGCTTCTTCTGCTTCGTCGGCCCAAGCGAAGGGGCTTAGAGAATGGGAGCGCTCGCTCTGCTAACCTCGGTATAAACCGACTCAGTGTGGCTAGGCATCCCGTGAGTTTCTGGACTTCTTTGATGCGGGCGGGGGGCCGCCTCAAGTCGATGGCTTTGATCTTCTCTGGGTTAGCCTCAATTCCTCGGTGTGAGACCAGGAATCCTAAGGGTTTTCCAGAGGATACACCGAACACACATTTGTCGGGGTTCAGCTTCGTGCGCGTAGAGCGCAGTTTATCAAAGACTAAGGCCAGGTTATCTAGTAGGGATGAACTCTGCCTGACCTTAACAACAATGTCATCGACATACACCTCAACTGAGTCTCTTATCAGCTCCCCGAAGGTCTTGTGCATTGCACGTACGAAGGTAGGGAGAGCGTTCTTTAGGCCATGAGGCATAGAGACATAACAGTACAGACCGTCTACTGTGATGAAAGAGGTGTGCTCTTCATCTTCTCTAGACATAGGGATTTTATTGAGACTGGTGTAGTCGATGCACATCCGGAGCTTCCCGACGGCCTTTGGGACAACAACAGGGTTCGCCAACCACCTGGGGTGGCGGACTTCCCGTATGAAGCCAGCGTCCAGCAGCTTCTTGAATTCTTCGCGGATGAGGCTTTGCCACTCGATGGACTGCTTGCGGGGCTTCTGTTGGACTGTCCGGGCGTCGGGGAAGACCTTTAGGTGGTGCCCGATCACCTCCCTAGGGATCTCTGGCATCTGCGATGGCTGCCATGCAAACACATCGACATTGTGCCGGAGGGAGGTGACGAGCGCGCCTTCCTATTTGCTATCCAGGCCCCCGGCTACCCGGGTGGTCTGGGTGGCGTCGGCACCGATTTGGACGAGCCTCAAGGTGACGTCGCCCTCGTCGAGGGGTTGCACAAGGGGTGCTGTGGTAGAGGCACGGTGGCGTGCACTTGGGTGGAGCCGGTTTGGTTCTGCACTGCCTGGGGTTGGTGCTCTAGCTGTTGTAAGCGCTTGGAGCTTTTCCAAGGCTAACACTACGGCAGTACGGTCTCCACGAATCCTGAGGACGCCTGTTGGTGTAGGCATCTTCAAGACAAGGTATCCGTAGTGGGCTACTGCCATGAATCGGTACAGGGCTGGCCTGCCAATTATGGCGTTGAAGGGGATGTCGATCTCCGCCACGTCGAACAGAATGTACTCTGTCCGATAGTTGTCCGGTGCCCCAAAGGTCACCGGGAGGCTGATGTGGCCGTAGGGAACGACCTGTCCCGGCCCTACCCCTGAGAACGGGCTCGATGGGGTGAGCTTGGCCATCGGGATCTGCAGCTTCTGGAAAGCTGCGCGACTGATGACGTTCAGTCCAGCCCCGCCATCCACCAAAACATGGTACATCCTTACGTTGGCGATGGTGGGGGCCACCAAGAGCGGTAGTTGGTCGGCCCCAGCCATGTTCCTGGGGCAGTCGGTGGCATCAAAGCTGATGGGGGTTCCCATCCACCTGAGGTGCGGTGCTGCACCCGGGAGGGGAGCCACCGACGCTACCGCTCGGCGCATGGTCTTAACCGCGCTTCGGGATGAGGGGTCAGCGGACCCACCGTAGATGATGTAGAGCATCTTCCGGTGCTCGTCATCACTGGAACTGGAGCTCTCATGATTGCGCACCGCCTTCACTGCACGCTGAGGCTCCTGGAACTCCACCCGGTGGTCGACGTCGTCTGGGGCGTCGACCTTCTGCTTGCCCTCCCTTTGATGGTAGGGTGGGTCATCAGTTAGAAGCTGCTTCCCTTTTTGGAAGCGCTCCGCGAGCTTCTGGATTTCCTGGCACACGGCAGGAGTATGGTAACTGGTGCCGTGCATGGGGCATAGCTCGCCCTGGCCTCCGTCTGGAGCCGGTGATTGTCGCGGCCTTTTGTCGGGGCACGGCCCCCGAGCTCCACTGGGCACCGCTGCTGCGGCAACGGGGGCCGCGGCCGGCGGTTTCATCTTGCCACCGCCCCTGTTCTTGATCTTACTGCCGCTTCCCTAGGAAGCGGCGCCAGATCCTGGCTGCCCCCCTGGCTCGGAGGCTGGCAGTGAGTGCCAGTTCTGCCCTTCGGCTGCTCTGGCACACTTGTCCGCCAGGCTGAAGAGCTCCGAGACGTCGCGTGTAAAAGTCCCAAAAATGTGTATGAATAAAAACTAAGGTTTGAATTCATATGTGTGGCAAAGACATGAAAAATGGGACTTGCTAAAACTTTTTTTCATGCAAGGTAATACATGGATGAACATCCAACATGAGGCTCACCTTTTTATTTAAAAGTGTTGAACCAATAAGGAGTTAAATACCTCTTTGCATGTAAGTTTAAAATTCAGATTTGAAATTCAAAGTTCACACATATGGTGACCCAAAAACTTTGAATAAACATGCAGCCCTACAGTTGGAATTATAGGGAAAAGTTTGCTCACCAACTTTCCATTTGTAGGGTGGGCTCAAAAGAGAGCTAAAAAGAAGAAGTTGCAAATTCTAAACCAAATTCAGATTTAGTCTTGCAAATTCAAACTGAATTTGAAGAATTCAAATTCTAGCCCACCTTTTTAAAACTTAGCATTTTGGGGAGTGAAAAGATCAGCTTGAGAAGATATTTAGTGAAGAAATGGGGGGTGGGACCCACAGGTCATAGAGCTAAAGGAGGAGACTTACTCCCTAAGTTTTGCTCTCGGTGGGAACTTTTCCCGAGCAGCTCGCGAGCGCCACCGAGCAGCTTGCCGGCGACAGCTCCTGCTGCCGGTCTCCACGCGCTGGCTCCCTGGGGTCAGTCCTGGCCGTGCCCCCAACGTGATCACGTGCCCCCCGGCCGAAGCAAGGCACAATTGCTTTCTTCTCCTCGCAAACAAACCGAGAGCCGAGCACCTCACCGGCGCTGCTCCACTGCTCCCTGTCTCTGGGCCAGCCCAGCGCCTCTCCGGCAGGCTCAAGAGGCCATAGAGGTGCGCCAGGAGGTACTGATCCTCATCCCGTCGTCCTCCTGCTCTCCCCCAACGCCGGCTCGCCGGAATTCAATTTTTGGCACCGGCGCACGTATAGAACAGCCCGTGTTTAATTCGTGAAATTCTCCCAAACCGATCATACCTCCTACAATTCAAACCACATCAACTAGATGCCCTAGCACCCTCCCACGCCGAAAACCAAAGAAAACCGACCCTCCGATGCCCCGGGCAACGGGAAATCGTTGCCGGCGGCCAAAACTGCCACGGTCCACGGTGACGACTAGGTTGCAGCCACTTTCTGCACGATTTGATCTCCGTTCCATGTTCCTAGAACCCTATGGATGCTGTAGGACATCGTAGCTCGCCGGGAAACGCCTTGGACACGCTGGAACGCGTCCATGTCGAGCCCCCGAGCCGCCCCGCCGGTGCCGACCCACCTACAGCCGTTTTCACGCAGGGAAACCTTGCCCGGCAGCTGCGCCACGTTCCCAGGAGCATGTAGGGCGAAACCGGAGCTCATTTGGTGGAGAAATGAGGGAGAAGGAGCCATGCCAAGTTCTCTGCCGGTGTGCACCCACGGGCTCTGGCGGGAGGTTGAAGAAGCACCTGACCCGTGGGCCCCACGTGCGACTGTGCTGTTTAAAATCAAACAGAGAGTTGTGCAAACTTGTAAAATGCATAACTTGGTGTAGGAAGCTCCAAAAATAGTGAGATAAATTTTGTTGGATTCCTCTTAGAGAGTACTATCCATAGGTAAAACCCAATAATTATGAAAACCCCTGGTTTTGGCTCATTAATTCATAGAAGGAAAAGCTTGTGGGAATTTTTCAAGGAGTTCTATGTATTGGAAAATCCCCAAATTTGGGCAGGAGAGTCTTCCGAAAATACTTGAACTCCAGTAAAATTTTCAGAAGCATTGGACCTCATTTGCTTGGCCAAATGTGGTGTTAATTCCTTATGTCTCTGAAAATGGGAAAATAAACAGAGGTCAATTTCAGAATTTTTTCCCAAACTTTAGAACCTCATAACTCTTCTAGGAATCCCCAAATTTAGCGATTCAAATTTGGTTGGATTCATATTGAATAGCTCTGTCCAAATCTACAACCCAATTTGTATGAAACGAACTATTTAATTCTGGAAAATTCTTGGAAGGTTTTCTGAAAAAGAATTATTGAGGGAGTTTGGGTTATCCAAAAATAACCAAATTTTGCCATAATATTCTTGAGTATATTTTTGACCTTATAGAAAATTTTCAGCTCATTTGAAGATCATTTGAGTAGGAATTTGCTAAAAACAATCTGCTGTGTTCATAAGAGTCCAGAAACATTTTCAGAAAATGTTTCCCACTTCAAAAATCTGTTCTGAGCCATCCATAGCTCCAAAAATCATAGGAAAATTTAGGCAATCTCTCTGAGACATACTTGGAATTGTAGTTCAATTAGTTGGGCAGGAAAATTCACATTACTGCAGAATTAATTGTTTTGAGTACAAATGCTTAAAGAATTGTTCTGGGAGAACTACCCAAGTAAAAGGGCTGAATTTTGGATCAGATGACTCTCATGTGATCAAGAACTCACATGTAAATTATCAACCCAAGATGAGTCCTGTAACTCACTGTTCTTATTCTCCATACTTGTGTATATGTGTTAATACATAAGAGATATTGTGAGAATTATGGAGGACACAATATGACTCCACATTAGCTGCAATTTGGCAAGCTAAATCCTTAGGTAGTATAGAACCTGCTGTAAAAGTTTTGTGGCCATTGGAGTTTTGTTTTTCAGTTGCGCTCAAATCCTTTCAGCTTATCTATTATGTTCATTATGGAATATGACGAGTGTATAGCTAAAGCCTTTAGGACAAATTAGTTTATTTCTGTTCTTTGCACAACAGAGGCAAACCAAACCATGCTTGGCTTTTCCACACAACCTCTGTTACTAAGATATTAATTCTATAACTTCTTTCCATTACAGTCTATAAAACATGTGCATATGCATCTCAATAGGAACCACAACGAAGGGGACTCAAAGGAGTGATTCATCGAAGTGGATCAAGCTCCGGAGAGTCAAGGGTGGATCTGCAAGGATACTAACTGCTTATATACGACTACCCTGCAAAACAGGCAAGCTCCGGTTTGTATTTAACAGCTGTGAAGTTTTTGTTTTGTATTCACTTTCGGTCAGGATATAAATTATGCA
The DNA here is from genome assembly GCA_030760725.1 of Neostapfia colusana. Classification (NCBI taxonomy): domain Eukaryota; kingdom Viridiplantae; phylum Streptophyta; class Magnoliopsida; order Poales; family Poaceae; genus Neostapfia; species Neostapfia colusana. The sequence goes on along the minus strand of JASWHV010000005.1, from coordinate 26,778,321 downwards.
TTAGGTCTAGTGTTTGATACTCCACTTGCATAGCCAAATGACCCATGGAGTATTGGGTAGGTGTTTATCACCGTGTGGAACTGCCAAGCTTAAGTACGGTTCGGTAGAAGTCGAGTGGTGAGATGCTACTCGCAGATTTAGGAACAACAGGGGCATACGGGATTGGTTCGTAATTGAATTAGCAAGTTAAAGTGGAGACCGGAAGGTTGTAGGAGCAGCAGGACATAGTGGCCTGGGTGCTGCAGACCTGTCCGTGTCAGTCAAGGACCGATCCGTATGCGGCCCTGTTGAACAAGTTTGAGTTGTGTACCGGACTCATGCTGGCTATATGGGACCCAGTAAACCGATGTACCTCGGGAAGCTGTCGTTGGGACTTTTCGGGTCACCTCAGGCGGACGGCCGGTGTGCAGTATGTGGGGAATATTCTCATGACATCTCACATCGGAAGGTGCACCATGAGAGTAGCTACTGTACGGAGTGACTTGATCGATTCAGCGGGGGTGAAACGGGGAAAAGGCTGCCACGTACGACGTCAGTGATGGTTGTTGTAGGCAACGTCGAGTACGGGCGTACGTGTCGTGTAGTCCGGGAGTTATTGATTCGAATCACCGTCGCTCGCGGAATGGACCGAGCATACTTGTTCTCACAGTCGTGACGTAGTAAGAACTTGCATGAGAAAGGAACTAATCATCTTGATGTGAAGTATTATTCTACCTTGTATTGGAGCTTGATGAATAGGCTAGTGCAAACTCGATTCTTTTATGCCATGAGCAATTTACATCGGGGGAAAGCGTTTCTTGTTTGATTGTGGACTCCCGATGTGGCGTGCCCAGGGTTACTTAAAATGGTGCAATTAATATCTGAAAGTAAGGATTCACTTTTAGGCGAGTTTAATTATGCTTATGCTATCCTATGTTAGGTTCATAACCTCACTTAGAGTTTCATGTTTAGGGTGACGGTTAAGTCTTGCTGAGCGTTATGCTCACGGATGCTATCCGAGTTGTTTTGCAGGAAATTGACTCGATGCTTATGAGAAGGGATGCCGATGAGACTCGGGAACCTCCGAGTGCTTACTCAAAGAGCATCCTCGCCGCTGCAGATTGATCTTCGTGTTGCTAGTAAGAAACGTCCGCGGGCTGGACCGTTTGTTTGTTGCTAGTTTAGACATGAGTCGTGAGAGTGATAGTCTTCCGCTGTAGTTTACTCTGATATACTTATTTGTAAAACAATCTTGTACGCTTCCGCAAACTATTTATGTAATATGATGTGTGTTCATCGACCCGTGTGCTGTTGGGTGCCGCATAACATGGCACCACCCGACGAGGTCCCGTGGGGCCGTCTCAGCGTGGTATCAGAGCTGTTACATCGCGGACCTCCCTAGTCGCGAGCTTCTTGAGCATCTTATTGTCCCGAACGCCTTGCCGGAACGCCACCACCACAGAAGCGTTCTGGATGTGCGGGATGGTGTTCCGCACCTGGGAGAACCGCTGGATGAAGGAGCGCAGCGACTCCCCAGGTTGTTGCTGGATGGCGTGGAGGTCAAGCTCCGTGCCAGGCCGGGTGTAGGAACTGCCGAAGTTGGCGGTGAACTGCCGGCAGAGCTCTCCCCAGGAAGTTACGGAACCCTGAGGGAGGTTCATGAGCCAAGACCGGGCTGGGCCGGTCAAGGCGACGGGGAAGTAGTTGGCCATGACAGCCTCATCCCCTCCTGCGGCAAGTACAGCGGCGGAGTAGATCTAGAGAAACTCCGCCGTGTTGACGCTCCCGTCGTACTTTTCGGGCAGGTGCGGCCGAAACTTGCGCGGCCACCTTGCGAAGCGAAGGTGGGGCGCCAGGGCCGCACGTCCTGCTCCTGCTGCCGCAGGTGTTGCTGCCGCGAACACTTGGTTCGCCGCTGGCACAGTGTACCCCGGTATGGGCAAGGCTGCGCCAAAGACCAGGGACGCCGTTTGCAAAGCATATGGCTGTGGCATATGCTGCGCGGCATATGACTGGGGCAGAGATCGCGTGGCGAAGATCTGCTCTTCAGGCTGGGTCGAGGCCGACGTCATGCTGTCGCCAGCCTCTTGGTTGCGACGCCTTTCCCGACGTCGCTCGAGGTACACCCGGGCATCCTGACCCAAGTGGCACCGCTCCAACTCTGTCCTCAGGTCCGTCGACGGAAGCCTGGTGGAGCTGGAATCCGCCGTCTGTCCGTCAACCGTTGGCGTGCGCGTCAGCGACACAGCCGGTTGGCCGGAATGTCGTCTCCACCGAAGTCGAGGGTTTGCGGCGGCGACGACGAGGCGGTCTACCTCGCGAATCCACTGCTGGGTCGCTGCCTGAGGCGCGTCCCCAGCAGGCGGATTGCACAGTAGCGCTCTTGCTGCAGCTAGCGCACCCCTGTGGGATTCGCTTAGCGCTGCAGAAGATCTCATGCTGGTTGGAGCCTGCATTACCGGAGTCGGCTGCTGGCTACCAGCTTGCGCCGACACACTCCGCCCTGAGTGTGTCGACACGTACTCCCCGCTGGTCACGGTTCGCCGCGAACGCGGGGGAGGAGAGCTTGCCGCTGAAGGAAGCTTCGTCATCTTCGTCAGCAGAAGCTCGTCGCGCAAGGGAAAAGGCCCCTACCTGGCGCGCCAAATGTCAAAGTGTGTGGTCGACACTTCCCCCGGACCTGCACTGGGCAGCCCGCGGAGGTTCTTTTTCGGAGGGGCTAGTCACTTGCGGAGAGCTTGAGCGTAGGGACGAGTTTAGGAAGAGCTTGACACGGTGAGTTTTACGTGGTTCGGGCCGCCGGAGCGTAAAACCCTACGTCCACGGTGAGCTGGGGTGCTCGCTGTATTGCTTGTTGCTCAGAACCAGAGTCCTTAGGGTGCGAATGGCTAGAGTGCGAACCCCTGCTAACATTGCCTACCCGAGCCTTTTATAGTCCAAGGCTCGCGTGGCTTACAAGGGGGCCTGGGACCCGACAGGTGGTCCCGGGGAGATTGCCTGCCGACTATCGTATCTACAGTTACGTCGGTAGTTGTCTCTGGCGAAGGTTTCTGAGTCTTCGTCTTGCCGTCCTGCCCATGCCACCTGCTAGTCGTAGTGGTTGATGACGGCGGGGGCGGCAGGGGATGTCTTGTCGCTGTGTTTATTGGCTGGCAGGTTCTGACACCGCGCGCCAGACTGTGATGCGACTGGGCGCAACGGCACCTGACAGAGGCGTGCTCCGCGTCTCCGTGTCTTGGGAAGGCGCGGGCCTTAGAATACCTTGTACGGGCAAGGTATGGGGTGTCTGTACGCCCGCCACCTACCGCTCGGGGGCAGGCAGCGCTCTTCTGCTGGACACGTGGCGGGCCCGGAGCCCTCCTCAGAGAAGAGGGAGGTCCGGCCCCGCAGGACACGTGGAGCTTCGGACCTCTCCCCGCGGAGGGGGAGGTCCGGCTTTTGTCGGCCACGTGGAGGCCCCGGAGCTCTCCTCTGAGGAGAGGGAGGTCCGGCCCCGCTGGACACGTGGCGCCTTCAGACCTCTCCACCACGGAGGGGGAGGTCCGGCTTCTGCAGGCCACATGGCGAGTCCGGAGCTCTCCTCTGAGAAGAGGGAGGTCCGGCCCCGCCGGACGCGTGGCGCCTTCGGAGCTCTCCCAGCGGAGAAGGGCGAGATCCTTAGGCATTTCCCCTGTGCGCTGGGGTACCCCATATCGCGGGTACCAACAGAGCGCTACTGCGGAATCCACCTGCTGGGGACGCACCCCATTCAGCGACCCAGCAGTGGATACGCGAGGTAGACCGTCTCGTCGTCGCCGCTGCAAACCCTCGACTTCGGCGGGGACGACGCTCCGGCCAACCGGCTATGTCGCTGACGTGCACGCCAACTGTTGACGGGCAGACAGCGGATTCCAGCTCCACCAGGCTTCCGTCGACGGACCTGAGGACAGAGCTGGAACGCTGCCACTTGGGCCAGGATGCCCGGGTGTACCTCGAGCGACGTCGAGAAAGACGTCGCAACCAAGAGGCTGGTGACAGCATGACGTCAGCCTCGACCCAGCCTGAGGCGCAGACCTTCGCCACACGATCTCTGCCCCAGGCATACGCCACGCAGCATATGCCACAGCCATATGCCCTGCAAACGGCGCCCCCGGTCTATGGCGCAACCTTGCCCATACTTGGGTACACTGTGCCGGCGGCGAAACAAGCGTTCGCGGCACCAACGCCTGCAGCAACAGGGGCAAGGTGTGCGGCCCTGGCACCCCACCTTCGCTTCGCGAGGTGGCCGCGCAAGTTTCGGCCGCACCTGCCCGGGAAGTACGACGGCAGCGTCAACCCGGTGGAGTTTCTCCAGATCTACTCCACCGCCGTACTTGCCGCAGGAGGGGATGAGGCCGTCATGGCCAACTACTTTCCCGTCGCCTTGACCGGCCCAGCCCGGTCTTGGCTCATGAACCTCCCCCAGGGTTCCATAACTTCCTGGGGAGAGCTCTGCCGGCAGTTCATCGCCAACTTCGGCAGTTCCTACACCCGTCCTGGCACGGAGCTTGACCTCCACTCCATCAAGCAACAACCCGGGGAATCACTGCACTCCTTTGACACAGCGGTTCTCCCAGGTACGCAACACCATCCCCCACATCCTGAATGCATCAGCAGTGGTCGCATTCCGACAAGGTGTGAGGGACAAGAAGATGCTCGAGAAGTTGGCCACCAGGGAGGTGCAAGACATCTCGGGGCTCTTCAGCCTGGTGGACAATTGCGCCGGAGCAGAAGACGGGCGTCATTGGCACTCACTGCCAGCTTCCGAAGCCGGAAGACGGCGGAGTTCAAGCTGAGCTCCCGACCACGTCAGACAGTCAGAGCCAAGCACTGGCTGACTTCGTGGCTGAATGGACGCCAACGAAGGTTGACCCAGGGGGCCACGAAGATGGTGAACCAAAGCACCGAGCTCCAGTCTTCACCAGGCCTCACTGGACGCTCTTCTTTGACGGCTCCTCGCGAAAGCAGGGGCCGGTGCCGGCGTACTGCTTCTCATGCTATCGGGGGAGCAGTCTGGGTACATGGTGCGTCTCAATTCCAAGGCAACCTGTGAGACCTATGTGTGCTGAATACATTGGCAATTAGGATAAAAGTTAGCATTAACATTCAAAGTTTTGAATATTGCCAAAACATTCTTCTGTGGCAAGGTCCGACAAGTTCTTTGTTAGGTCCGCCAAGTGTTGGCAAGGTCCGACGCAAGGTCCGGAGAGCTCCTGCATGGTCCGGAGAGCTTCTGTGAGGTCCGGAGCTTGTTTTTAGGGAGCTCCCGTGAATTTCAACTCGTAGAACTGCAGCGTCTTGTTTTTGCTTTTAACTCGCAATGTTTCAAACTTGCTTTATGGGAAGGTTTGCTTAGTATTAATTTGCTATGTTTTTGGTGTGTTTTGGTGGTTATGGCTGTTATCATTTGATATGGTTTGCAACATGCTTATGTGACGTGCTCATGTAAGGTGTTGTGGTTTTCGAACTAACGTGAGTCAAGTCGAGGACTTGTGCTCGGAAGAATTGGTTGTTTATTCATGTGCAGGTGTTGCTTGAGTTCAAGACATGGCTGGTGACGGGATCCTTGGACTAGTCTCAGGGAGGAGATGATGTTCCAACAACCAAGTTCGGGAGGAGCTGTGGTTGAGTTGATCGGGAGGTCGCGCAGCATGTTTGGATCAAGGGCAGTGCATATGAAGGTTGCGTGTACGTCGTTGGAAGGTGTTTGCACGTGTGCAAGGAGTGCATAGACGTGGGAACATTGTTACAAGGCGTGATGAAGAGAAGTGGACATAAAGAATTGGTCGGAAAGGTCCAACCGGCTGGATTGCGTACTCAGGCTGAGGCTAAGTCGGATATGGCTCAAATATGGAAGATTTGAGTTGGTTATGATAGGATTTCGTGCTAGGCATGCAGTTGAGTTGTTTCAGGAATGTTTAGGACGTTCCTAAGGTGTTTGGAAGTCTCACGATTGCTTCTATCTGCGAATAGGAGGGTCCTGAGCAGTTATGGTAAGTTAGGATACGAGTCCAATTAGGAGTAGGAGTCCTAGATTGGATTGTTTAGCCTGAGGGCTGGCTATAAAAGCAAGGGAGGCCAGAGCTCTTGTGGGTAGAGAACTTTGGGCTGTTCCTCTTGTGTTTCTATTGAATAAAGTTCATAGTTTTGAGGAGCTTTTGTGCCTTGTTCGTCCGACTTGTTTTTCGTCAAGTCTTTCTCGCCGAGTTTCTGGACAGACCGACGTTGCTTCGGTGTTTCGTTCATAACTCGAGTTTTACAGATCCGATTGACGTGATTGTTTTTGGGTTGTCTTCAAAACTCAATTATATATCATCTGTGAAATTGTTACGAGCTTCGGATCTGTAGTTTTTTAGATACACGAGTTTCTTTGCAGCATTGCAGATCTGTTTTATATCGGGTAGAACAGATTGATCTTCGTTTAATGTTTTGATCGTATCTCAAGTTTTACTTCGTGTTTTCAAGTGATTCTTGTTGCATTAGATCCTTGACTTGATTCTCTACCTCTCTACTTGATTTGTCATGGTTGAACACGTTTGAAAACACTTGCACACACAGTTTCTTTAACCGATTGATTTTTTGCTGAGGGGTTTTTGTTGTTTCCGCTGCGAAAAGTTGTAATCTACCATTCACCCCCCCTCTGGTAGCTTTTCAAATGCTCTTCGATCCTACAATTGGTATCAGAGCCAAGGTGCTCTAATCTTTGTGATTTGCACGTGTTTTGACTAACCATCATGGAGAAGTACTCCGCAAAACCTTGTGTGTTCAATGGCATCGATTTTCAGGTTTGGAAGGCGCGGATGGAGGCCTACATACAGGCACAAGGCTTCGCCATATGGGAAAAGGTCTACCGGAACTTCGATGTACCACCCAACGATGAAGTTACGGCTGCGAACATGAGAGATGTTGACAACAACAACAAGGCTCGCAACTTGATCATCCAAAGATTGACTCAAAGCGACTTCGACCGTGTTGCACACCTCCGATCTGCATATGATGTTTGGAAAGCTCTTTGTGACTACCATGAAGGATCCAATACGATCAAGGAGGTAAGGCAAGATATGTTCAAGAAAGAATACATGCGTTTTGAGATGCAACCCGGTGAGTCAATTGACGACCTTTTTGCTCGCTTTAATAAAATTCTCAGCAACTTGCATAGTGTCAATGTTAACTTTTCAGATGCTGAAAATGCTAGACAATTGTTAGGAGCATTAGATATGTCAATTTGGGAGATGAAAGTTACATCTATTCGTGAATCTACTGTCATGAGTTCTCTTACTTTAGACGTGCTTTATTCTAAATTGAAAACTCATGAAATTGACATCATCTCATGTAAAAACCCCAACAAGTCTATTGCATTTGTTTCGCAACATGACATGTCTAGTTCTAGTCAATCATCATCTAGTGGTGCACTCTCTTTGCTGTCCTCTCTAACCCTTGAACAGGTTGAAGAGTTTCCAGAGGAGGAGCTTGCACTCATCTCTACTCGGTTCTCAAAAGCATTGCAAAATGTGAGAACTAGAAGGAGAGGAAGCTCTGGACCTCAACGATGTTTTGAATGTGGTAAGACAGGACATTTTCGTACGGAGTGCCCTGACCTTTCAGGTCCCCACTTCACGTGAAGAAAAGCAAACACGGCCGAAGAAATCATTTGCAAAGAATAAGAAGAAGAAAGATTTATCAATGCGCAACATAGTGCATAGTATGATCTCTGCACTTCAAGATTTCGGCTCAAGTGATGTGGACACCAGTAGTGATGAAGATGAAGAAGCTATGGCAAATATGTGCTGCATGGCGAGCAAGTCAAGTTCAAGCTCCGAGGAGGCAGAACACAACAGCGACGATGAAGAGGTATGTCCCACTTGCGAAGAAATGTGTGATGCTATTTCTCGTGCCACTGTTATATTGAAGAAAAAGGATAAAAAACTTAGGAACAATGCTGTTAAAATTCAATCACTAGAATCTGAAATTAATCGTTTAAAAACTTTGATTCCTAGTGATGATTCTTGTTCCTCATGTGATTTGATTTATGAACAATTATCCTCTTTAAGAAGTGCACACGCATCTACACTTGATAAACTTGAACTAGAAATTGAAAACAACAAAGAGCTTGCTGCACTTAATGATAAAAATTTGAAAGATGCTTGTTGTTCTACAATTGATTTGCATTGTTCTTCATGTGATGATCTGAATAAGAAACTAAATAATGCTATGAATGAGATTTCTATTTTGAACAATTCTTTACGTGTGCATGAAGTTAAATATTGTTCAAATTGCAAACTAAAAGGAAAAACTTCATGTGAAAACTGCTTTGATCTGTCCAATAAACTTGATGACATGCATAGGACACTAGATCGGTTTTCTAATGCAAATAAGAACCTAAACTTGCTGCTGAATTCTTCCAAGTCTTGTAATGATAAAACTGGTTTAGGTTTTAATTCTCATGCTCATGCGAAGGCACACCCACCTAAAGTTGTAAAGTCATTAGGAAGCGGTTTGATTCAAACAGCTTCTAGACAAAAAGAGGTGATTTTCAAATCTGCAGGAGTCCTGTCCCATTCGGGTTCTAATAAACGTGTTGCTTGCTCATCTAGACATGATAATAAGGTTATTTTTCATTGTACCTACTGTGGTAGAGATGGTCATGTCATGGATTTTTGTTGTAGACTAGCTAAACACGATAAGAAACAAAGAATACTTGCTAGATCACATAACAACCAAGCAAAATCTGCTAGACCGAATGTTCGGAGCTTGCAACCAGCTGTAATGAGTCAAAAACTTGCTCCCAGACCTACTGTTTTTTGTGCTACATATAACACATCTTCTAAGTCAGTAGTTGGGAACAAAAAATTTCGATGTTTGGCTCATATACCTTCTGTACCTTCTCAGCTTTCGCGTATTATTCCTGCTGGACGTCGTGTGACTCAGTACTGGATTCCTAAAAGTCTTTTAACTAACCCCAGTATTGAGTCATCGACGTATTGTGCTGCTGTGTAGGTTTCACGTTTGAGGAAGGAGAACATTTGGATTGTGGATTCAGGTTGCTCATGCCACATGACCGGTAACAAAGAATGGTTCTCCTCTCTCTCTTTTGTGTCACGTGTAGAAAATGTTACTTTCGCCGATAACTCTTCTACTCCCATAATTGCTAAAGGTTCGGTTAGAGTAAACAATCTCTACACTTTGAAAGATGTGGCACTTGTTAAAAGTTTGAAATACAACTTGCTTTCGGTTTCACAATTGCTAGATGAAAATCTAGAGGTTAGCTTTGCTAAAAATTGCTGCAAGGTTGTAGATTCAAAAGGTGAGCTTTTGTTTAACATGTCTAGGTTTGGAAGAGTTTTTAAAGCTGATTTTGATTTGTCAACTTCTAAGCATCGGTGTCTAGTTGCTAATGATACAAAGGATCAATATTTTTGGCATCGTAGACTTGGTCACATAGGCTTTGATCATCTATCTCGTGTTAGTGCTCTCGATTGCATACGTGGGCTGCCGAAGCTTAAAAAGGACAATGATATTGTGTGCTCTTCTTGTAGACATGCTAAGTTTGTTGCAGGTTCACATGCTCCTCTCACAATGACCATGACGGCTGAACCGGGACAACTTTTACATCTTGACACAGTAGGTCCGGCACGTGTTCAATCCTTCGGAGGTAAATGGTATGTGCTTGTGATTGTTGATTATTATTCCAGATATTCTTGGGTTTATTTTATGGCATCTAAGAATGAAGCTTTTAGTCATTTTAGAACTTTTTTTCTTAGATTATCTATTGATCACCCAGGATCATTAAAAGCAATTAGAAGTGATAACGGAACTGAATTTAAAAACCAATCCTTTGATCACTTTTGTGGTGAAAATGGAATAGATCGTCAATACTCTTCACCCTATGTACCACAACAAAATGGTGTCGTAGAAAGAAAGAACAGGACCTTAGTTGAGATGGCTAGGACTATGCTTGATGAATATCAAACTCCTAGGAAATTTTGGGCTGATGCAATTGCAACCGCTTGTTATGTCTCAAATCGTGTTTCCTTGCGTGCTAAGCTTGGAAAAACCCCATATGAGCTCCGGTTTGGACATAGGCCTAGTGTTACACACTTTAGGGTTTTTAGTTGCAAATGCTTTGTTAAGAAACATGGTAATCTTGATAAATTTGAAGCTAGATCTGTTGATGGCATGTTTCTTGGTTATCCATCTCATACTAGAGACTACCGTGTGCTTTTACTTGACACTAACAAAATTGTGGAGACTTGCGAGGTTTCTTTTGATGAAGCTAGCCCAAGTACTAGCTCCAATATTGCAGGTCCGGATCCATATCCGTAGGGGGAGAGTATTTTTATTGAAGAAGATGAAGAAGTGGTGCTGCTGCCCAAAACTCGGAAGTAAATAACGATCAAGCTGCTGATTTTGCACCACAACCAGCACCAACAGTCACTACTGCTGGTTCGGACCTTCCTCAATCAACAAGCTCTCCTAATCAAAGGTCTGAACATGAAGAAGAAGGTGCTTGTGAAGTGTCTACTCCCCTCCGAGTACTCAAAAGTCATCCTCCACAACAAATCATTGGAAGCTTGCATGAACGAGTCACTCGATCCAGGTTTTGCGATCCAAACTCTCATGCTCATTCTGCTTTTGTTGCTTCTTTTGAACCCAAGGATATATCACACGCACTCACTAATGAATCTTGGATTAATGCCATGCAAGAAGAGTTAGAAAATTTTGAAAGAAATAATGTTTGGAAACTTGTACCTCCACCTCAAGGTCACACATTAATTGGAACTAAATGGGTATTTAAAAATAAGGAAAGTGAGGGTGGGGTTATGGTTAGGAATAAAGCTAGGTTGGTTGCTCAAGGTTTCACTCAAATTGAAGATCTAGATTTTGATGAAACATTTGCTCCTGTTGCTAGATTAGAAGCTATAAGAATTTTATTAGCATTTGCTGCATCTAAAGGTTTCAAGTTATATCAAATGGATGTTAAAAGTGCTTTTCTTAATGGCTACATAGAGGAGGAGGTTTATGTTAAGCAGCCACCGGGTTTTGAAAATCCAAATTTTCCTAATCATGTTTACAAACTGTCCAAAGCCTTGTACGGTCTAAAACAAGCCCCTAAAGCATGGTATGATAGGTTAAAAACATTCTTACTTGAAAAGGGGTTTACCATGGGCAAGGTTGATAAAACTCTTTTTGTACTTAAGAATGGCAATGACTCATTATTCGTTCAAGTGTATGTGGATGATATTATCTTTGGTTGTGCTTCTCATGATCTCGTGTCCAAGTTTTCAGCTATGATGAGTTCAGAATTTGAGATGAGTATGATGGGAGAACTCACATACTTTTTGGGGCTGCAAATCAAGCAAACAAAAGAAGGAACTTTTGTGCATCAAACTAAGTATACAAAGGACCTTCTTAAGCGCTTCAACATGGACAAATGCAGGCCTCTTCGGACACCAATGGGAACAGCAACAACACCTGAACTTGACGAAGATGGTGACCCGGTCGATAAAAAAGAATACAGAAGTATGATTGGATCACTTTGTTGCAGGTTCTCATGCTCCTCTCACAATGACCATGACAGCTGAACCGGGACAACTTTTACATCTTGACATAGTAGGTCCGGCACGTGTTCAATCCTTCGGAAGTAAATGGTATGTGCTTGTGATTGTTGATGATTATTCCAGATATTCTTGGGTTTATTTTATGGCATCTAAGAATGAAGATTTTAGTCATTTTAGAACTTTATTTCTTAGATTATCTATTGATCACCCAGGACCATTAAAAGCAATTAGAAGTGATAACGGAACTGAATTTGAAAACCAATCCTTTGATCACTTTTGTGCTGAAATGGAATAGATCATCAATACTCTTCACCCTATGTACCACAACAAAATGGTGTCGTAGAAAGAAAGAACAGGACCTTAGTTGAGATGGCTAGGACTATGCTTGATGAATATCAAACTCCTAGGAAATTTTGGGCTGATGCAATTGCAACCGCTTGTTATGTCTCAAATCGTGTTTTCTTGCATGCTAAGCTTGGAAAAACCCCATATGAGCTCCGGTTTGGACATAGGCCTAGTGTTACACACTTTAGGGTTTTTGGTTGCAAATGCTTTGTTAAGAAACATGGTAATCTTGATAAATTTGAAGCTAGATCTGTTGATGGCATGTTTCTTGGTTATCCATCTCATACTAGAGGCTACCGTGTGCTTTTACTTGACACTAACAAAATTGTGGAGACTTGCGAGGTTTCTTTTGGTGAAGCTAGCCCAAGTACTAGCTCCGATATTGCAGGTCCGGATCCATATCCGCAGAGGGAGAGTATTTTTATTGAAGAAGATGAAGAAGTGGTGCTGCTGCCCGAAAACTCGGAAGTAAATAACGATCAAGCTGCTGATTTTGCACCACAACCAGCACCAACAGTCACTACTGCTGGTTCGGACCTTCCTCAATCAACAAGCTCTCCTAATCAAAGGTCTGAACATGAAGAAGAAGGTGCTTGTGAAGTGTCTACTCCCCTCCGAGTACTCAGAAGTCATCCTCCACAACAAATCATTGGAAGCTTGCATGAACGAGTCACTCGATCCAGGTTTTGCGATCCAAACTCTCATGCTCATTCTGCTTTTGTTGCTTCTTTTGAACCCAAGGATATATCACACGCACTCACTAATGAATCTTGGATTAATGCCATGCAAGAAGAGTTAGAAAATTTTGAAAGAAATAATGTTTGGAAACTTGTACCTCCACCTCAAGGTCACACATTAATTGGAACTAAATGGGTATTTAAAAATAAGCAAAGTGAGGATGGGGTTATGGTTAGGAATAAAGCTAGGTTGGTTGCTCAAGGTTTCACTCAAATTGAAGGTCTAGATTTTGTTGAAACATTTACTCCTGTTGCTAGATTAGAAGCTATAAGAATTTTATTAGCATTTGCTGCATCTAAAGGTTTCAAGTTATATCAAATGGATGTTAAAAGTGCTTTTCTTAATGTCTACATAGAGGAGGAGGTTTATGTTAAGCAGCCACCGGGTTTTGAAAATCCAAATTTTCCTAATCATGTTTACAAACTGTCCAAAGCCTTGTACGGTCTAAAACAAGCCCCTAGAGCATGGTATGATAGGATAAAAACATTCTTACTTGAAAAGGGGTTTACCATGGGCAAGGTTGATAAAACTCTTTTTGTACTTAAGCATGGCAATGACTCATTATTCGTTCAAGTGTATGTGGATGATATTATCTTTGGTTGTGCTTCTCATGATCTTGTGTCCAAGTTTTCAGCTATGATGAATTCAGAATTTGAGATGAGTATGATGGGAGAACTCACATACTTTTTGGGGCTGCAAATCAAGCAAACAAAAGAAAGAATTTTTGTGCATCAAACTAAGTATACAAAGGACCTTCTTAAGCGCTTCAACATGGACAAATGCAAGCCTCTTCGGACACCAATGGGAACAGCAACAACACTTGAACTTGACGAAGATGGTGACCCGGTCGATAAAAAAGAATACAGAAGTATGATTTGATTACTTTTGTGTCTCACGGCGTCAAGACCGGACATACAATTCAGCGTATGTCTTTGTGCACGTTTTCAAGCTTCTCCACGTGCTTCACATCGCCAAGCCATCAAAAGGATTCTCAGGTACCTACATGGAACTCAAGAATTTGGCATTTTTCTTCCTTCTTCCTCAACCGTTTCTTTGAAAGCTTTTTCGGATGCTGATTTTAGGGGTTGTAGGATTGATAGGAAAAGTACTTCGGGTGCTTGTCATTTTCTTGGTAATTCACTTGTTGCTTGGTCCTCTAGAAAACAAAGTTCAGTTGCACAATCCACGGCCTAATCTGAATATGTAGCTGCGGCTAGCGCTTCCTCACAAATTCTTTGGATTGTTCAAACATTTAAGGACTATGGGGTTGATTTAGATAGTGTTCCACTGTTTTGTGATAACACTAGTGCAATTTGTATTGCTAAAAACCCCGTGAAACACTCTAGAACTAAGCACATTGAAATTAGGTATCACTTTCTTCGTGATAATGTTGAAAAAGGAAACATTGTGCTTCACCATGTCGATACCGAACAACAATTGGCTGATATTTTTACAAAACCTTTGGATTTCACTCGTTTTTGTTTCATTCATAGTGAAATAGGGGTTATGCATCCTCATGGCTTAAATTGAGGGGGAGTTTTTGAAACTTTGAAGTCTATGTGTGAATCTGAAACTAAAATAATATGAGCATAGTATTTCATACATATATGACTTTGTGATTCCATTTACAGGCTGAAAGTTCTTACTACATCACTCATGTTATACATTTTGTAGTTTTTGCCATGACTAGTAATTGGAATAATTACTTACACTAAATCTGGTCATGATCGAACTTTCTTGCTGTTCTGAACTTGTTGCGTGCTCACAAGTGCTTTTAATCATAAAAAATTAATCAAGTGATCAGCTCACATGTTGAGTTTTCAAATAAAAAATTGAGAAAAGATCAAGAGAATATGCATGCATCGCACTTCTTCTTTTGAGATTGCTTATCATTAGACTAAGATATGAACTTGGAAGGAATTGTGTAGGACTAAAACCATGTCCTTAAGCTTCTGATCGTCAAATGACATAGGCTTGGCTTGGTTGGTTAGAATAAGGCTGATGCGGCATATAATCTCTTGCAAATATCATATGATCAACTTTGTGCCTTAAATGATTATGAATAATAAAAATGCAGCAACAAGTGTCATGTTTTTAGGTTTTGAAATAGTTGAGTAAGGGAGATCATGACTTGCTTAAACTGAAAAATACATTGATCTCTAGCATGGCTTACACTACTTTATGTATCTCATTGATGTGATAGTGTAAGTAACCTGATAGTATGACTTGGATGAGCTTTGTTTTGTATGTATATGTTATAATATGCTCATAACATTTAAAAATTTCTCTTTTGAACCTTGCTGAATACATTGTCAAAGGGGGAGAAATATGTATAAGGAGAGATTTTTTTTACACTTTGCATATGTTATACACTTTCTTCCTTCTCTGATTTTAAAAAATGGGGAGAAATTAATAAAGGGGGAGAAATAAGTTTTCAAAGCTTTTCAAAACTTTTCATAAGCCAATGTTCGGATTTTAATTGGTGTTGCCAATGCATTCATCAAGGGGGAGATTGTGAGACCTATCACTACAGGAATCGGGACTATAGACGACGGCCGGTAACCGTCGTCAATAAATTTATTGATGACTAATAATGTTACCGTCGTCAATAATCTTATTGACAACAGCTAAATCTAGCTGTCGTCAATAAACTTATTGACGACAGCTAAATCAGGCTGTCGTCAATAAGCTTATTGACGACGGCCAGGAAACCGTCATCAGTAACCATTGCTTATTGACGACGGTTTACACTAGGCCGTCGTCAATAACAATTGCTTATTGACGACGGTTTCTGGTACCTGTCCGTCGTCAATACTAATGGCTTATTGACGACGGCCAAGTACCAGAAACCGTAGTCAATAAGCTTTCCAATTTTTTTTAAAAAAATAGAAAATCCTGCCCTGGCTCGATGGCCAGATCACAGGCAATCAAAATATACATCACAGAATTGCATAAAAACACTATACGCACGCCACACTACCCTACGCTACCCCGACCGCTGCCACCGGAGTCCAGGAAGTCATCGTGCGCTCGTCCAAACGCTGGTTGCTGAGGGGATGGAGTTTCCTGAGCCCGCGTCGCCGATCCCTATGATGTACATGTATAGTTAGACAAATTAGAAGTTCACAAATGTGTATATGATTAAATAAACTCATTACAAGTTAAAATTGAGCAAGTTAGCTAGATTTGGCTATGTTTGAGTAAGTTTGCTCATATTTTACTAAGTTTGAGAAGTATGGACTAGTAGTGTTTGTGTTTGAGCTAGTTCAAAAAGTTTTGGCTATGTTTGAGTAAGTTTGGTCATATTTGACTATAGTTGAGTAAGTTGTACCATATTTTACTCAGTTTGAGGATGTTTAACTAGTTTTCTCTAATTTTAAGTAAGTTTGATCAAATTCAACTAAATTTGAGCAAATTTAACTAGTTGCAGCTATTAAGAGAAATTTTGTACCTGTGCTACTGACGTCGTCCCCTGTGGTAGCTGTATCGGTGGCGGCGCCCACTGAGGAAAGACAATGGGTTGTCCTGTGGCCATAGCCTGCAAATATGAAGTAAATTATTATACATGTCATTTATATATTAGAAACCTTGAGTACAATGATCTAAACTTACCTGCATGGCAGCTTGCAGCTGTAGCATGTACGAGTGTTGATACTCGTCCCTAGCCCGGAGCTCGGCTGCCTGCCTCTCGTTCGCGAGCCTCAGCGCTTCCTGCGTCCTCTGGAGCTCCTCCTGGACACTCAGGAGCTCCAGATCATGGCTGCCACGCCTGCTGGATCCACCCTGCGATGAAGAGGCCCTCGAGTAAGACCGCGCCTCCCTCGAGTCTACTACTCCATTGAAGATGGCCAACCTACACAACGAAGTAAGAGTATTAAAGTTTCGTATCTCGAAGTTAATGAAAGTAAATGAAAACAACAGAACTCACCGGCCGTGAGGTTTACCGCCACCGCTTGCATAGGCGGCTTCAGGTACGATCGGCGAGTTCTACCAATCGTAATCGTCGCCTCGAAGCCTCCACACCTCCTCCCCATACTTTTCCTGAAAATACAGAAAATTAAAGTCATCAGAAGTTTTAAATATAATACAATTAAGTCAACTAAAGAACTCACCAACGTCTCTGTCGCTGTCTGAGAAGACAGCTGATCAGGCTGCGAGGGGTCACTTCCCATGTGACCCCTCCTCCACACCTGGATAGCGGTCGGCTCCTGACCGATCTCGCGCTCCTATCGATACGTGTTAGCACAATGATAGCGATAGAAATTAACTAGAATATAATTCGAGTATCACTTACCATCCGTTTAGCAAGGCGTACGTAGCCGTCCCCGCCAAGACGGTGTTTCCCGTCCGTCCCTCAACTCTGTCGGCGGGTCATCGACACGCCTTGGAAGTCCTGGCTCGCACAACGAGCACACAGGGAACTGTAGGCGTCCGGACAGGACTCAAGCCACGGTACGCTGACCTGCACACATTTGTTGTTGGATGAAAACATTGATGAAAATTGAATAATGAAGCAAAGTAAAATAAAGAATTTACCTCTGCGTACTGTGCCTCCGTCAAGTACTTGTCCGCCACATCCCTAAACTGCCCTGGCTCACCCTCGTCCGGATGCAACTTATAGTACGCCTTCGTAGCCTGAATGCGAGCCGTTGAAATCGACTGCGTCAGGAGCTTCCTAGCGTTGTTGTTGAAGACCAGGCGAGCGTGATCCAGCTGGGCCTCGTCCTCCAAACGGTAATATTTTTACAAGTAGAAATATACAAATTAAGGTATTTAACATATAATAGGTTCGCATTTAACGAATAGACAATTTACTTACCATGAATTCATGCCACACATGCTCCTGGTGGTTGCCGTAGCTAATGTCCTAGGCCGTAGCGTAATCGTCGCAAGACGTAGCAGCCCGTCCGTTCACTAGACCGGGGTAGTGACAACGGATTAGCTGGCCCAGGACAGCGTTGACCTGGCGGTGGCGTCCTTGACCCGTGAACGAGTCATCGGCCCAAGACCTAATACACGATTCTCAATTAGTACATATATAAGTGTTAAAATATCTAAATTGATTTGTTATAGATTTACTTACCTATCGCCAACCGGACGAATAACGACCCGATCTTCTGGCCGTGCAGGAACCGGAGGAGGAGTGGCTCCTCCTCTAACGCCGCTGTGGAGCCGGCTCCACATCAGGCTCTGTGGAAGGCTCTGAAGCAGGGTCTGAATCCTGCGGTGCCGGAACCTGAAGAGGATCCGAAGCAGGATCTGTAACAGGCTCCGAAACCTGTGGTGTCTGAAGAGGACCCCTGGCCTCTGTCTCCTCAGACGTAGAGTCGTCCTAAAATTTTGAAGATTGGTAATATAGATTTAAGAAAGTTATTTATATAATTTATGTAATTTAATTTTCTTTACCTGTCGTGACCGCTCTCGTGACCCCTGGCCTCTGTCGAGGCCCAACAGCTGAGACAGAGTACCATTGCTAGACTGACAACCCTAGAAAACGGAGTCTGCTCTCGGGGGCAGAAAGCCCCGCGTCCCCCGTCGTCTACTGCTCGATGACATCCTGATGAAAGGAAATTTGATAATGAATTTAAAGGAAAATATAGAATACGAAAGAAAAGATGAAAGAAACGATACTTGTACTCAATTTCGAAATTCATCAGTATCACGATCATGTACTCTACTTCGTAAACCGGACCATCGATCTTTTGTCATGGTTGTTCGCCGTTTTCGTTTTTTCACATTATCAGTCTGTACATCTTGTGCATCTCCAACTAATTCATCGAGTCGTAGACCAGGCTCAACGACAAAAGAATCCGGCAACTCTTCTTCTTGGTAAACAACATCTGCCTCATCAATGTAACCAGTATTGTCCGGTGTATATAACCGCTCACGAGGATTCACCTTTTGTACAACCCACCATGCACTAAGTTTTTCGCATGGATATTGTAGATAGTACACTTGTTTGACTTGGTGTGCAAGGAAAAAGGTGTCGTAGCCTCGTAGTCGGTCCTTATGTTTGACTTCTACCATGCCAAATTGGTTTTGTCGAGTTCCATTGTTATTATCAAACCAATCACAGTCAAAGAAGACTACTTTAAGGTCTTTACTCCCGGCAAAACTAAATTCTAGGATTTTGTTTATGATCCCATAGAAATTAGTTTCATGTCCTTCGGCATCGGCGGCCCTCGTCACAACTCCGGTGTTTGATGTTGCCCTTAGAGGACGTTGAGCTTCAAATTGAGTTGAACGGAATCGGAACCCATTGACATCATATCGACCGAAGAGTTTAACTTTAATGGATCCGTTGGATAGTTGTCGCAAATCTTCATGAACACCGGCTTGTGTCTTGCACTGTCCAACATATGAAGTAAGAAGACTATTTTATGCTATGAACATAAATACTAAGAGGAACAAGACAAGGAAAACGTTACATGATTTCGAAACCACGTTTGGAAGTTAGGTCCTCCATTTACTCCATAGTGTCGCATTGTTTGTATTTGCTTGCTAGTAGTTTGCTGCTTAGACTTCCAATTTTGTCGATCGAACTCACTAAATCAGGACAAAACAGAATTATTGGTGTAGATGTATAACACACCACGCAAATTAGTATAGATGTTGAACAACCACTTACTGAAAAAAATTGTCCATCCCATCTATGTTAGCGTACATGTATAACAAAGCAGCTGTCTTTTCATCTGCTGAAGCATCATAGCTCGTGCCACTACCAACAGTGGTGCCTCTCGTTTGAAAAAGTGAGAGTTCGCTACAAGAGGTTGCTTCAGCCATATTATACCGTAACACCGATGCATTAACATTGTGTTCTTCTGCAAAGTAGACACTTGAAAAGTATCCTATCTCCTGAAGTGTAAATGCTTCGGCGATGTATCCTTGAACCCTTGCCCTATTACGAACCATCAGTTTTAGACATCTGAGTGCTCTTTCAATGTGGTACATCCACCTATATTGAACAGGGCCACCTACATTAGCTTCATATGGAAGATGGATTAGAAGGTGTTGCATTGGATTGAAGAACCCTGGAGGAAATACTTTTTCCATCTTACATAAAAGCACGGGTATCTCTTTTTCTAACTTCTCCATCATCTCCCTTTTGATTTCTTTAGCACAAAGCTGTCTATAAAAATAGCTAAGCTCGGCTAACACCTTCCAAACCTCATCGTCAAGATAGCCTCGAAACATAACACGCAGAAGTCTTTCCATGATTATGTGATAATCATGACTCTTCAAACCGGTAACATTTCCAGTCTTAACATTAACGGCTCTTCTCAGGCTAGCAGCATAATCGTCTGGGAACTTCAACTGTTTCAACCACTTGAAGACTTCTTTCTTTTCTTTTGGTCGAAGGCAGAAAGAAGCTCGTGGTTTGCCACCAGCTTCGGAGAGCTCAAGACTTGGTCGGTTACAAACCTCTGCCAAATCCTTCCGAGCTTTTATATTGTCTTTTGTTTTCCCCATCATATCCAAGCACGTGCTTATGATGCATTCGCCCATGTTACGTTCCTGGTGCATGATATCAATGTTATGCATTAGAATTAAAGACTTCATATACGGTAACTCCCATAGTGCACATATATGAGTCCAATTGTGATCCTCTCCGTAACCAACAAAATATCCAGGACGACCTTCATCTGGCACTAGATTGTTGAGCTGTTTAACAATTTTCGACCCGTTCAGACGTTGTGGTGGTCCCTTTTTTACAATGGTACCCTTCCTGAAGGCATTTCTCTGTTGCCTAAACACGTGATTTGGCGGTAACCAACATCTATGACAATCAAAGTAGCATATCTTGCCACCATGAATTAGACGAAAACAATCCGTGTCCGAAGCACATATTGGACATGTCAATCGACCATGAGTGCTCCTGCCAGAAAACATGCCGTAAGCTGGAAAATCATGAACAGAACACAAGTACGCAGCTCGAAGGTTGAATTTCTGTTTTCTATAACAGTCGTACGCTTTGACTCCTCTCCATAACATTTTGAACTCTTCAATCAATGGCTGCATCATCACGTTCAGTCGTGAACCAGGATGATCCGGTCCAGGTACAATAAGGCATAGGAACATGAACTCATACTTCATACAAAGCGATGGTGGTAAGTTGTACGGAATAGCGAACACGGACCAACAAGAGTATGGTGTTGCGTTTGTACTAAACGGTGAGAAGCCATCTGTCACCAATCCAAAGCGAAAATTTCTCGCGTCATTGGCGAAATCTGGATCAAAGCGGTCAAGCGCCTTCCATGCCCCACCGTCCGACGGGTGCACCATCATGCTGTTGTTCTCACGTACACCTTCTTTGTGCCACCTCATGTGTCTAGCTGTTTTTTTAGATAGAAACAAACGCTTGAACCTAGGTGTGACAGGCAAGTAGCGAAGCTGCTTCTGTGCGACTTGAGTCATTACTTTTGAACCATCATCATTAACAACTTCGACAAATCTCGCTTTACCACATTTTAAGCACTTGTTCTCGTTGGCATGCTCTCTCCAAAAAAGCATGCAATTGTCTAGACACATATCAATCTTCTCATATTTCATACCTAGACCAGAAATCAACTTCTTAGACTGATACATATCTTTAGGCACTTTATGTGGTTGTGGAAGGATATCGCTGATCAATTTGATAAGATCGTTGTAGCAGTTATTGGAGAAGAAATACTTAGACTTAATGGCCATAAATCTAGTCATGAAAGTAAGGAGCGTCACTTCGGTGTGTTCATGCAACGGCTCTTCTGAAGCTTTGAGAAGCGTGAAAAACGCTTCAACCTCCGTTGGAGGAGGATCCTCCATCAATTCAGGATTTATGGCATCAAGCATCTCGTCCATCCTATCGACCCCCGTGTTGTCATCCTCATCTGAAACTTGTAAGGGTTGAGAAGAAGTCTCACTGTGAAAGGTCCACACCTCATAATCTTGCATGAAACTGTATCGACATAAGTGAAACGCCAAATTCACTTTGTCCCAACACTTTGCACCTTGACATTTCGTACATGGGCACCGCACCTTATCGATCTTTGACAATGAAAAAGCTCGATCTACAAAAGCATCTGTCTTTGCGAACCACTCATCCGAGTGACCACCAGAACTGTTATTCCAACCGGTATACATCCAACTACGATCCTCACCCATGTTTGAATCTGCAGTTTAATGTCAAGGAAATTATAGTTACTTTACAATTTATTTATGTCACGGCCCTACATCTATTGGAAAGGATAGGTCCTAAACCCACCCAAGAGTGATCGAGCGGAGCGTGCTCATGACGAGACGCGTGGTATGGACCCGAACGAAATTTCGGCAGCATAACCACGCTGTTCTCCACTGCACGCCCGAAAATGGTGCAGCAGAGAACAACAGGGTTATGCCGTCGAAATGATCTAGACACGCGTTTCATCACATGCCACGCCCCCTCGGTCACTCCCAGGCTGTCCAAAAAGGGACAATTCCGAACGTACACGCCTCACATGCGTAACACATGTGAGACGGGCCCGTTCGAAACGGGTGACGCATGTTGTATAGGTTTACGTCAATCTTTCGTTTTTGAGTCATTTAGAAGAGAGAGAGGAAAGAACGAGAGAGAAGGAAAGAACGAGAGACAAAGAAGTGGGTCAGCCGTCCTAAGTTATGTACCGTTGGGGCCTGCCATTATCTTACGACGCCTTTAGGGTTAGCCGTCATACGTTATATGCCCCGTCGTAAGTGGGTCAAAGATGAAACTGCACCGTTGGGGCCCGCCATCCACGCGCGGGAGCTTGCCGTCCTCCGTGCCTATCTCGACTAATACATTACCACTAAATGAGCCGTGACAGACCCTAAATGGGTCGTGTCAGGCCGGACCGGGCCGAAACCCATTTATTTACATATAGTAACTAATCACACAATCAATCAAAATATTAATTAAACAATAATCAATTACAATACTAATTAAACAATTAATCAACTAAGGTCGGACAGCGCGGCAGGGCGGGGATTGGGGCGGTGCCAGGCGGCACAGCAGGGCGGGGCTCGGGGCGGGGCGCGTCGAGCGGCGGCGGCCGAGGCGCGGCCGGGGCTCAGCGCGAGCAGGGGCGGCCGGGCGGGGCTTGGGGCGGGACGGCAGCGGCTGCGGCAGGGCGGGGCGGGGCGGTCGCTCTGCGGCGGGGCGGGGCGATGCGCAAACCTCATCCATCTTCTTCCTTTACTTTGACACCTCAGTCTCGGATTGGCACGGGCGGCGATGGCGAGGAGGGGAGTGTCGTGCGTGTCGGTGGCACAGCTGGTGTCCCTTGCTAGCGACCCCAGCGTTGCCATCGTCAACGTCAGGGACGAGGAGAGGATCTACGACGGCCACATCATGGGCTCGCACCTCTACGCCAGCGACACCTTCGCCGACCGGATGCCCGACCTGACCCAGGCCACGGAGGCCAAGGAAACCCTCCATAAAGCTAACACTCATCATTTGGAAAGTTAAAAATCAAGATCTAAAGAAAATCTCCATAAAGTAAAAAGTAGCAGGCATTCCTCGGACAGCAGTAACGAGGCAAAGTGCTAGTTAGGATTTCTGGAGATGTCAGATGTACACAAAAAGAGAAGTGATATCAGCTGAACAAATGAATATGCTAAATATCCACAGAGAAAATTATCTTTTGGTCCTACTGCGTTCTTGAAAATAACTTATAAAGAGCCTTCCTTTGGTATGATTTAACCCTCACTAATAGTTGTATTGACAGAAATACAGTGTATTTTGTATAACTACTCCTATTTTCATACTGTGCCACTGTCAAACCTGTTGTATCAATACTGTATTTTGTTTTTATATTCATGACCAGCAGTTGTCTAGAACCATGTTAAAACTAACTTTGGCATTTTATGTACCTTTTCAAGAGGAATTGACCAGTGTAGTTGCCAAGTTGAAAGAAAGCAAGAGGTGAATGAGCTGAACCCTAATGTACCGCCGGCCAACAGATTAGGACTGAAAAATTTCTAACCTAGTCATCCTGATCATCAAAACTCCTGATCGTCCAACTAATCGCCCTAATCGGACTACTAGTTTTCTAGTCGCCCAGATCGAGTGGTTGCTCCTGATCGGACCACTCGCTGCTGCTTCCGCCTCTACGCAGCCCTAGGCGCAGCAGGAGGCCTCCTCCCCACCACGATTCACGGCGTCATTCCTGTATATTGAACCTGATATAGCAAAGACAGAAAATAGTTCAACCACCTGCTCTGTGTCATTGGACCGTTTAATCAAACTTCTAAATTGTTTCATAATTTATTGCACATGTATGACCTGAAACGACACATGCATTCTTATTATTCCAGCAAAAACATTAATATTGTTGAACTAAGAAGTTTTATTTCCTGCAGAAGCACAAAGTAAATAATACCTTCCCCACAGAGTTTGGCCTGGTGAAGAGGTTTTGGAGATTCATGCTAGAACAGGAGGTCATCATATTATTATATAGCATATTACTTGTCCCTTAAATTAGATGACCTCATCGGGTGGTCTTGTCCTTGCAGGGATTAGATGGTGATATGCACTGGGCCTCCATGTCAAATAATTATATAAACAATGTAGCCCTGCGGTTAAAAAAATGGATCTTTGATGTTGTTGGGAAGGTGTGTGACATCCTATATGTCACCTTTTTTTGGCTGTTCATTTAAAATAGGATGGCAATAATGTTTCTGTCAAGACAAGACTCACTGGCTGTTATCTTACCATCATATCTAGGGACAATTCAAAGATGATTTGTGACTGCCGGAGGTGTTCCAATTTCTGAGGTCCTTAGTCTTTACTGCAGTTTTTTGAACTTAAATCACTTTGCACACAGGCCTAACTTGTTTTGCTGTTGTAATGTTGTTGAAGATATCGCTGGGCACTATGGAAAGCAAGAAGCAGCCCAATCTCTTCTTTGCGGGAGAGGTAATATATCGTTCTTCAACATGGAACATTTAAAAGATCAACAACATTACAATTTACCTTATAGAGGATGGCCTTGCTGTAGGTACTTAACGTTGATGGGGTCACAGGCGGGTTCAACTTTCAGGTAAGAAGTATAACTTCACAGGAGAAATTTTCACGGTGGGAGGGGGAGGGGGAGAGCAGGGGGAGGGCCGGAGGGGGAGGGGCCGGGCCGGAGGGGGACGGGGGAGGGTCCGGAGAGACCAGACGGGGGGTAGGACGCCGACGCCGGCCGCCGGTCGCCGGCGGCTCGACCGGGGGGCGAGGAAAGCTGGGGAGAGAGGCCGGAGGGGGAGGGGGACTTACCTCGGGCGGCGGCGACCGGCGGGGACGGCGGCGGCGACGAGACCTCGGCGCGAGTCGGAGGCAGCACTGGCCGCCTCCCGGCTCGCGTATGGGTTATATGTCGCGTTATTGACGACGGTGCCTGGTCACCGTCGTCAATAAATGTTAAAGACGACGGGCACCGTCGTCAATAATTTATTGACGACAGTACTCGTTTAGCTGTCGTCAATAACTGTGTTATTGACGACGGTGCTAGGTCACCGTCGTCAATAACTCCTCGGGTGGGCCCGAATTAAGTTAAAGACGACGGGCACCGTCGTCAATTATTTATTGACGACGGTACTTGTTCAGCTGTCGTCAATAACTGTGTTATTGACGACGGCTTTGTCTAGCCGTCGTCAATAAAATTAAAGACCACGGCCCCGTCGACAATAAATTTGGCCGTCGTCAATGATCGTTTTTCCTGTAGTGTATGTGTGCTGAATACATTAGCAATTAGGATAAAAGTTAGCATTAACATTCAAAGTTTTGAATATTGCCAAAACATTCTTCTGTGGCAAGGTCCGACAAGTTCTTTGTTAGGTCCGCCAAGTGTTGGCAAGGTCCGACGCAAGGTCTGGAGAGCTCCTGCAAGGTCCGGATAGCTTCTGTGAGGTCCGGAGCTTGTTTTTAGGGAGCTCCCGTGAATTTCAACTCGTAGAACTGCAGCGTCTTGTTTTTGCTTTTAACTCGCAATATTTCAAACTTGCTTTATGGGAAGGTTTGCTTAGTATTAATTTGCTAAGTTTTTGGTGTGTTTTGGTGGTTATGGCTGTTATCATTTGATATGGTTTGCAACATGCTTATATGACGTGCTCATGTAAGGTGTTGTGGTTTTCGAACTAACGTGAGTCAAGTCGAGGACTTGTGCTCGGAAGAATTGGTTGTTTATTCATGTGCAGGTGTTGCTTGAGTTCAAGACATGGCTGGTGACGGGATCCTTGGACTAGTCTCAGGGCGGAGATGAGGTTCCAACAACCAAGTTCGGGAGGAGCTGTGGTTGAGTTGATCGGGAGGTCGCGCAGCATGTTTGGATCAAGGGTAGTGCATATGAAGGTTGCGTGTACGTCATTGGAAGATGTTTGCACGTGTGCAAGGAGTGCATGGACGTGGCAACAATGTTCCAAGGCGTGATGAAGAGAAGTGGACGTAAAGAATTGGTCGGAAAGGTCCAACCGGCTGGATTGCGTACTCAGGCTGAGGCTGAGTCGGATATGGCTCAAATATTGAAAATTTGAGTTGGTTATGATAGGATTTCGTGCTAGGCACGAAGTTGAGTTGTTTTAGGAATGTTTAAGACGTTCCTAAGGTGTTTGGAAGTCTCACGATTGCTTCTATCTGCGAATAGGAGAGTCCTGAGAAGTTATGGTAAGTTAGGATACGAGTTCAATTAGGAGTAGGAGTCCTAGATTGGATTGTTTAGCCTGAGGGCTGGCTATAAAAGCAAGGGAGTCCAGAGCTCTCATGGGTAGAGAACTTTAGGGTGTTCCTCTTGTGTTTCTATTGAATAAAGTTCATAGTTTCGAGGAGCTTTTGTGCCTTGTTCGTCCGACATGTTTTTCGTCAAGTCTTTCTCGCCGAGTTTCTGGACAGACCGACGTTGCTTCGGTGTTTCGTCCATAACTCTAGTTTTACAGATCTGATTGACGTGATTCTTTTTGGGTTGTCTTCACAACTCAATTATCTATCATCTGTGAAATTTTCACGAGCTTCGGATCTGTAGTTCTTGAGATACACGAGTTTCTTTGCAGCATTGCAGATCTGTTTTATATCGGGTAGAACAGATTGATCTTCGTTTAATGTTTTGATCGTATCTCAAGTTTTACTTCTTGTTTTCAAGTGATTCTTGTTGCATTAGATCTGTGACTTTATTCTATACCTCCCTACTTGATTTGTCACGGTTGAACACGTTTGAAAACACTTGCACACACGGTTTCTTTAACCGATTGATTTTTTGCTGAGGGGTTTTTGTTGTTTCCGCTGCGAAAAGTTTTAATCTACCATTCACCCCCCTTCTGGTAGCTTTTCACGTGCTCTTCGATCCTACACAACCAACAACTTGGCAGAGTATGAAGCACTCATCTTTGGCCTAAAAGACAGTCCTGTCTCTGGGCGCTCGCCAGTTGTTGGCCCAGGGCGACTCCCAGCTAGTTATCAAGCAAGTTAAGGGTGAATGCCCCTGCAATGACCCACAGCTAGCTGCTTATCTGCTCCACGTGCGGATGTTGGAGAAAGACTTCCTCGCCTTGGACCTGCGCCATGTACCGCGAGCTGGCAAGGCCGCAGCTGACGACCTCTCAACGAAGGCCTCCACCGGAGCCCCTGTGCCCGAAGGAGTCTTCGAGAGGACGTTGCTGTGGCCCACAGCCCGGCCCGCCAAGCCTGGCGAAGGGAGCTGCACCAGCACCTCGAAGCTGGCGGTCCCGGTGGCCCTGCAGCCATGGACGCCGCCAAAGGATCGTAAGCGTCACTGGGGACTCCGTGCAACCCAGCGCTCAAGATCCAGAAGCTCAAGTAGTCCCGATGCATGGACCACGGAGGTCCGGGACTCCTTGAAGAACATCCTTCCTGATGAACGTGCATTTGCTGAACGGATTGTGCGGATGGCTAAGTGCTACTCGCTGGTATCTTTACTGGCGTGGCGCCACGGCATCCTATTGTGGTGCATAACCCAGGTCGGCGCTCCTACTGACCGAGATCCACCCGGCATGGCTCCTACTGACCGAGAGCCACCTGGACGCCGTCAAACCGGTTAGGAGATGCAATGCGTGCCAGGTCCACGCCAAGCAGACCCACACAACCGGTGCAGACGCGCACCCAAAGCCGTCGGTGGATACCGGCTCCTCTATGTCGAGGGCCAGCCGGACTTCCCAGGGCCGGGTCACGGGAACTACCCTTCTACATGGTGTGCGGGGCCGAAGCCATGCTTCCCCCTGAGATCGCCATGGGGGTCCCCCCGTGTCCGAGCGTACGACGAAGCCACGCATGACCCGCCCTGCGTGATGACATGCGCTCCGACGCTACCCCCAGTATGTTCACCATGCTTACTTAGGTGTTTATTTAAATTACGCATTAATTTATATGATCACCTTCCCACGCTCTAGACAGTGTACATCCATTGTATACTCGGTTCCTCTTTCCTGCGCTCATGCATAGTCGATATTTGCCATCCTGCCAAAGGCGGTAGTGCTTGGGGTACCTGCCAGAGGCCCGGGGGCCTTTTGGACCTCCCCCTGTAAGGCTACTGCACCGCCAGTTGGTCTCCTCCGAGAAAAGACCTACGCTAGACCGGGGGGTCAGGAGCCTTGCTTTGCCCGGTCCTGCACCCAAAGCATGCGCACTCTGCCCCCCAGCGCTATGGTCTGAGTACCAGGGGGCCGGACGGTTGCACCCTGACTGGGGTTGGGGGCCAGACCTCCCGGACCAAGTGCACTGGATTACCCAAGCCCCATATTCTGGCCCGGGACAGTAAGCCAAATGAGACTAAGGGACAGGAAATGGAGGACTTCTGAGTAGTACCGGACTCTGCCCCCACAGCTGGGCCGAGCTCCGAGGCCAGCCCTCGCCCTCCTTTCAGAGGCGAGCGCTGATGCCGGACCTCACGCCCTTCGCTGGCCTGAGCTCCGATGACTTCCGGACCTCACGCCTTTCGCTGGCCTGAGCTCCGATGACTTCCGGACCTCTGCCCCCACAGCTGGGCCGAGCTCCGAGGCCAGCCCTCGCCCTCCTTTCAGAGGCGAGTGCTGATGCCGGACCTCACGCCCTTCGCTGGCCTGAGCTCCGATGACTTCCGGACCTCCGCCCCCACAGCTGGGCTGAGCTCCGAGGCCAGCCCTCGACCTCCTTTCAGATGCGAGTGCTGATGCCGGACCTCACGCCCTTCGCTGGCCTGAGCTCCTATGACTTCCGGACCTCCGCCCCCTGCAGCTGGGCCGAGCTCCGAGGCCAGCCCTCACCCTCCTTTCAGAGGCGAGCACTGATGCCGGACGTCACGCCCTTCGCTGGCCTGAGCTCCGATGACTTCCGGACCTCCGCCCCCACAGCTGGGCCGAGCTCCGAGGCCAGCCCTCGCCCTCCTTTCAGAGGTAAGCGCTGATGCCGGACCTCACGCCCTTCGCTGGCCTGAGCTCCGATGACTTCCGGACCTCCGCCCCGACAGCTGGGCCGAGCTCCGAGGCCAGCCCTCGCCCTCCTATCAGAGGAGAGCGCTGATGCCGGACCTCACGCCCTTCGCTGGACTGGGCTCCGATGACTTCCGGACCTCCGCCCACCACAGCTGGGCCGAGCTCCGAGGCCAGCCCTCGCCCTCTTTTCAGAGGCGAGCGCTGATGCCGGACCTCACGTCCTTCGCTGGCCTGAGCTCCGATGACTTCCGGACCTCACGCCCTTCGCTGGCCTGAGCTCCGATGACTTCCGGACCTCTGCCCCCACAGCTGGGCCGAGCTCCGAGGCCAGCCCTCGCCCTCCTTTCAGAGGTGAGTGCTGATGCCGGACCTCACGCCCTTCGCTGGCCTGAGCTCCGATGACTTCCTGACCTCCGCCCCCACAGCTGGGCTGAGCTCCGAGGCCAGCCCTCGCCCTCCTTTCAGATGCGAGTGCTGATGCCGGACCTCACGCCCTTCGCTGGCCTGAGCTCCGATGACTTCCGGACCTCCGCCCCCTGAAGCTGGGCCGAGCTCCGAGGCCAGCCCTCACCCTCCTTTCAGAGGCGAGCGCTGATGCCGGACGTCACGCCCTTCGCTGGCCTGAGCTCCGATGACTTCCGGACCTCCGCCCCCACAGCTGGGCCGAGCTCCGTGGCCAGCCCTCGCCCTCCTTTCAGAGGTGAGCGCTGATGCCGGACCTCACGCCCTTCGCTGGCCTGAGCTCCGATGACTTCTGGACCTCTGCCCCCACAGCTGGGCCGAGCTCCGAGGCCAGCCCTCGCCCTCCTTTCCGAGACGAGCGCTGATGCCGGACCTCACGCCCTTCGCTGGCCTGAGCTCCGATGACCTCCGGACCTCACGCCCTTCGCTGGCCTGAGCTCCGATGACCTCCGGTCCTCACGCCCTTCGCTGGCCTGAGCTCCGATGACTTCCGGACCTCCGCCCCCGCAACTGGGCCGAGCTCCGATGCCAGCTCTCGCCCTCCTTTCAGAGGCGAGCCCTGATGCCAGACCTCACGCCCTTCGTGGGCCTGAGCTCCGATGACTTCCGGACCTCCGCCCCCACAGCTGGGCTGAGCTCCGACGCCAGCCCTCGCCCTCCTTTCAGAGGCGAACCCTGATGCCGGACCTCACGCCCTTCGTGGGCCTGAGCTCCGATGACTTCCCGGACCACCCCTCTTCTCAGAGGCGAGCTCCGAGGCAGGACCTCGCCCTTTCACAAGGGCAGAGCTCTGATGCCAGGCTTCACCCTCTCCTCAGAGGCTGAACTCCGAAGCCGTCAAGACCCTGCCAGCAAAGGGAGTACTCAATACAAGGAAGTGCACGGGTAGGAGAAGGCCCCACCTCGGGCTCGTTACCTCCCCCGAGGTGAGCCCGGGGTCCACTGTCGGTACCCTCAATACCGGGTACCCCCGCGCACAGCGTAAAACTTCCTAAGGACCTCGCTCCCTCTGCAGGGGCGAGGTTTGAAGGCGCCACGTGTCCAGCAGAGCCGGAGCTCCCCTCCCCACGGAGGATAGCTCCGAGCCTGCCACGTGGCCCAGGAGGCCGGACCTCACCCCCTACACAAGGGCGAGCTCTGAAGGTGCCACGTGTCCGGCAGGGCCGGGGCTCTCCTCTCCTCAAAGGTTAGCTCCGAGCCTGCCACGTGGCCAGAAAGACCGGACCTCGCCCCCTCCGCGGGGGTGAGCTCCGGAGGCTCCACATGTCCAGGGGAGCCGGAGCCCCCCTCTCCTCAGAGGAGAGCTCCGGGTCCGACACGTGGCCAGCAGAGCAGTGCTGCCGCCCATCGCGGTAGGCAGCAGGAGGAAAGGCATGCCATGCCTTTACCGTACAAAGCATTCAAGACCCGCAGCTTCCCAAGACGCGAAGACGCGGAGCACACTTCTGTCAGGTGCCGTTGCGCCCAGTCATGTCACAGACTGGCGCGCCGCGTCAGAGCCTGCCAGCCAATAAACACAGCGACAAGACATCCCCTGCCGCCCTCGCCGTCATCGACCACTACGGCTAGCTTGCGGCATGGGTAGGGCGGCAGAACGAAGACTCAGAAGCCTTCGCCAGAGACAACCACCAACATAACTGCGGATACGATAGTCAGCAGGAAATCTCCCCGGGACCACCTGTCGGGTCCTGGGCCCCCCCTTGTAAGCCACGCGAGACTTGGACTATAAAAGGCTCAGGTAGGCAACGTTAGCAAGGGTTCGCACTCTGGCCATTCGCACCCTGGGTTCGCACTCCAGCAACTCACACCCTAGGCATAACTCATCCTCAAGCTCAGGACTCCGGTTCTAGTCAAGAAGCAATACAGCGAGCACCTCAGCTCACCGTGGACGTAGGGTTTTACACTCCGGCGGCCCGAACCACGTAAAACTCGCCGTGTCAAGCTCCTCCTTAACTCGTCCCTACGCTCAAGCTCTCTGCAAGCGACTAGCCCCTCCGAAAAAGAACCTCCGCGGGCTGCCCAGTGCAGATCCGGGGGAAGTGTCGACCACACACTTCGACATCTTCCATCTACCATGTCGGTACC
Organism: Neostapfia colusana; assembly: GCA_030760725.1. Taxonomy (NCBI): domain Eukaryota; kingdom Viridiplantae; phylum Streptophyta; class Magnoliopsida; order Poales; family Poaceae; genus Neostapfia; species Neostapfia colusana. Next base: position 26,746,741 of record JASWHV010000005.1, on the reverse strand, counting down.
CGCGATATGGGTACCCCCGCGCAGAGGGGAAAATGCCTAAGGAACTCGCCCTTCTCCACAGGGAGAGCTCCGAAGGCGCCACGCGTCCGGCGGGGCCGGACCTCCCTCTCCTCAGAGGAGAGCTCCGGGCTCACCACGTGGCCTGCAGAAGCCGGGCCTCCCCCTTCCGCGGGGGAGAGGTCCGAAGGCGCCACGTGTCCAGCGGGGTCGGACCTCCCTCTTCTCAGAGGAGAGCTCCGGGCTTGCCACGTGGCCGACAGAAGCTGGACCTCCCCCTCCGCGGGGAGAGGTCTGAAGGCTCCACGTGTCCTGCAGGGCCGGACCCCCCTCTCCTCTGAGGAGGGCTCTGGGCCCGCCACGAGTCCAGAAGAAGAGCGCTGCCTGCCCCCAAGCGGTAGGCAGCGGGCGTAAAGTCGCCCCATACCTTGCCCGTACAAGGTATTCAAGGCCCGCGCCTTCCCAAGACGCGGAGACGCGGAGCACGCCTCTGTCAGGCGCCGTTGCGCCCAGTCGCATCACAGACTGGCGCGCGGTGTCAGAGCCTGCTAGCCAATAAACACAGCGACAAGACATCCCCTGCCGCCTCCGCCGTCATCAATCACTACGACTAGCGTGCGCCATGGGCAGGGCGGCAAGACGAAGACTCAGAAGCCTTCGCCAGAGACAGCTACCAACATAACTGCGGATACGATAGTCTGCAGGCAATCTCCCCAGGACCACCTGTCGGGTCCCGGGCCCCACTTGTAAGCCACACGAGCCTTGGACTATAAAAGGCTCGGGTAGGCAATGTTAGCAAGGGTTCGCACTCTAGCCATTTGCACCCAAGGTGTAACTCACCCCCAAGCTCAGGACTCCGGTTCTGAGCAACAAGCAATACAGCGAGCTCCTCAGCTCGCCGTGGACGTAGGGTTTTATGCTCCGGCGGCATGAACCACGTAAAACTCGCCGTGTCAAGCTTCTCCTTAATTCGTCCATACGCTTAAGCTCTCCGCAAGTGACAAGCCCCTCCGAAAAAGAACCTCCGCGGGCTGCCCGGTGCAGGTCCGGGGGAAGTGTCGACCACACACTTCGACATACCATATCTGCATTAACGCCGGCAGTTGTCTCTGGTGAGGACTTCTGAGACTCCGGCCTGTCGCCCTGCCCACGCTGCAAGCTAGGCGTAGTGGTTGATGATAGCAGGGGCAGCAGGGGATGTCTTGTCGCTGCGTTTATTGGTCCACAGCTCCTGACATTGCATGCCTGTCTTCACTGCGATGCGATAGGTGCAACGCCTCCTGGCAGGGGTGTGCTCCGCGTCTTGGGAAGACACGAGTCTTCAATACCGCGCCTTGGGAAGGCGCGGGTCTTGAATACCTTGTACGGGCAGGGTATGGTGCGGCTTTACTCCAGCCGCCAACCGCGCTGGGTAGGCAGCGATGTTTCGCTGCCACGTGGCAGACCCGGAGCTCTCCTCCGAAGGGTGGGAGGTCTGGCCCCGCTGGACACGTGGAGCCTTCGGAGCTCTCCCCACGGAGGGGGGAGGTCCGGCTCTGCTGGCCGCGCGGCGGGCCCAGAGCTCTCCTCTAAGGAGAGGGAGGTCCAGCCCTGCGGGACACGTGGATCCTTCGGAGCTCTCCCCGCAGAGGGGGGAGATCCGGCTCTGCTGGCCATGTGGTGGACCCGGAGCTCTCCTCTGAGGAGAGGGAGGTCCGGCCCCACTGGACACGTGGAGCCTTCGGAGTTCTCCCCGCGGAGAGGGGAGGTCCGGCTCAGGTGCCCTCGGAGTTCGCCCCTGCGGAGGGGCGAAGTCCTTAGATGATTTTCCCCTGTGAGCGGGGGTACCCCATATTGAGGGTACCGACACCAACGAAAGCCGTGTAATTTCGGTTAGCTCCCTCATGCGAGGAAAGTACCATGAGATGTTCTGTTCAGCAATGAACAAAAAGTGAATATGTTCTATATGACTCTACATGTCTTAGAGACATATAAAATGCACTAGCCTCTAGTACGCAAACCCAGGGGCAAGAGGAGACCCCATCATGTGGTTTGTAACACGAAGTATGTGACGCGGCCCAACGGCCTCGTCGAGCCAGGATCACGCTGAGGGGTGCTGCGTTGCACAGCACCGGATAACGCACATAAAATATACAAAGCAGAAGCAATGTTTTATTACATAAACGAGTTTATGAACATTTTACAACAGAATATGTTCAATCTACACTTGTCGGTACCCTCAATATGGGGTACCCCCGCGCACAGGGGAAACTGCCTAAGGACCTCGCCCCTCTCTGCGGGGAGAGCTCCGAGGGTGCCACGTGTCCAGCGGGGCCAGGCCTCCCTCTCCTCAGAGGAGAGCTCCGGGCCGGCCACATGGCCAACAGAGCTGGACCTCTCCCCTCCGCGGGGAGAGCTCCCAAGGTTCCACGTGTCCAGCGGGGCCGGACCCCCCTCTCCTCACAGGAGGGCTCCGGGACCGCCACGTGGTCAGCAGAGCCAGACCTCCCCCCTCCGTGGGGAGAGCTCCGAAGGCTCCACGTGTCCAGCGGGGCTGGACCTCCCTCTCCTCAGAGGAGGGCTCCGGGCCTGCCACGTGGTCAGCAGAGCCGGACCTCCCCCCTCCGCGGGGAGAGCTCCGAAGGCTCCACGTGTCCAGCGGGGCCGGACCTCCCTCTCCTCAGAGGAGAGCTCCGGGCCCGCCACGTGGCCAGCAGAGCAGCGCTGCCTGCCCCCGCGCGGTAGGCAGCAAGAGTAAAGACGCGCCATACCTTAACCGTACAAGGTATTCAAGACCCGCGCCTTCCCAAGGCGCGGAAACGCGGAGCACGCCTCTGTCGGGTGCCGTTGCGCCCAATCACATCGCAGTGAAGACTGGCGCGCCACGTCAGAGGCTATACGCCAATAAACACAGCGACAAGACATCCCCTGCTGCCCCTGCCATCAGTAACCGCTACAACTAGCTTGAGGCATGGGAAGGGCGGCAGAACGAAGACATAGAAGCCCTCGCTAGAGACAACTGCCGGCGTAACTGCAGATACGGTAGATGGCAGGCAATCTTCCCGGGACCACCTGTCGGGTCCCGGGCCCACCTTGTAAGCCGCCTGAGCCTTGAACTATAAAAGGCTCGGGTAGGCGACGTTAGCAAGGGTTCGCACCTCAGCCATTCCCACATGAGGTTCGCCTTTTGCACACTCTCACGCAGGATTCGCACCTCAGCCATTCACACCTGAGGTTCGCCTTTTCCACACTCTCAAGCAGGGTTCGCTCCTCACCAGCACTTAGGTCATCCCCAAGCTCAGAACTCCGCTTCTGAGCACCGAGCAATACAACGAGCACCTCTGCTCACCGTGGACGTAGGGTTTTACGCTCCGGTGGCCTGAACCACGTAAAAATCCCTGTGTCAAGCTTCTCCTTCAATCGTCCCAAACGCGTGAGCTCTCCTTGAGTGACTAGCCCCTTCGAAAAAGAACCTCCGCGGGCTGCCTAGAGAAGGCCCGGGGGGAGTGTCGACAACAACACTCACGGGCATAGACTACGCACCGAGTTCACTTTCAGCCCGTGAACGTGTCCCCGCTAGCACACACACACACTAACACGGTGGCGTGCACGACTCCCACTCGACGGGGTTTCCCCCTTGGGGTTCCGTATCCTCCTCGGGAATCCCTTCCTCATAACACCCTGCAAAAGCTTCAAACACAAGCAGTGGGTACAATGGCTCAGCAAGTCTGACCCATCGTTCCTATAGATGAAACTTCTACATGCTGGATCATGCATACTTAGGAATGTAAGTTGCAAAGGACTCGCCTGATTATTTGAACCTTACTTTCAAGTTTTAGCAGCAAATTGTGGAGAACCTCACGATCAGGCACATGAGAGAGCCGCAATCAAACAATAAACACATTTCTCTCATGTACTTTGCCTAAGGTCAAAAAGAACTTTAATTAGCTCTAAACTATAGCACTTCATTAGCAATTAAGGTCCATCCTTCCAATCAGCAAACTTTTAACATGTAACTAGCTTGTTCTTTCTACGTCACGGTACAGTGAACAAGTGGTACTCACTGACCGTGAGGGACGGCGATTAGAATCGATTTACACCTGCAGGGTTAACCGAATAACCCGTCACTTACGCCTGTTTCCTACAGCAACCATCACGGACGTCGTACGTAACTACCTTTCACCTGTCAGCCAAATGTTGAGCCGGTCCAATCGTCCAGAGCTAGAGGTCTCTGTGCGCGCATCCGCAGTGCCGCCAGCCAATTTACACCTCAATCTCTCAACCAACCCTCTGAATGACCAGCTATGCCTCAACACCCAGCTACCCGAGTTACATCAGTACTGTTCTAGCTTGTTCAACAGGCCCGCACACGGCTCGGTCCTCAATTGACACAAGCGGCGCTATGGCACCCAGGCCCCAACGTCCTGCTGCCCTTACTCTCCGCTCGGTCTCATTTTTCTTGCCATGTGTTTCATTTGCTATCTTTACCCGAGTAGTGTGCCTCTAGCCTATTCTCGCGAGCAGTTCCAACTACTCGACTTGTACCGAATCCTACACTAACTTAGCGTTGCAGAATCTAATCGAGGTTTACAAACCTAAGCCCAACCCAGGGTTTTCTTGGCTATGCATTTGGGTTTTCAAACAACTCTAATGGATAATTTAAGTGGGTGCTCAAAGTAAGTTCTCAAAACAGTAAAATTTATAAACAAGGCTAATGCAAACCGGAGCTTACCTTGTGTTGTTGATCATAGGCTAGCTGCTCCTCTGGAGTGATGAAGTCTAAGACTTCGGACTCCTCCTCAACCTTAGCGACTACATGAGATGAAGACATATATGTATCAATTTGAATGAATTTGAATTGAAGTTGAATTTGTGAAGACTATAAGTCTTGCTAGACAGGTCCAATGCCTCTGAAATTTTTACTGTAGTTTGTATACAACCTTAATAGAGACTTGGTCAAGTTTCTTTTGCAGCAAAGCTCATTTGAGCTCTCCACAAATAATTGTGTACTTGGCTGTAATTGGAGCTCTTAGGCTGTTCTAGGGATTTTCATAGAGCAAGCCATGACTTTCTGGAAACTAGATTTTCAGAAGGTTCTACTGGAGTTGGTTTGAATTAATTTGAAAGTTCCTAACTAAAGATATGATGTGATGGCTCTCTAGGATCATAGACTGGCCCCACATACCACCACTCGTCTTTTCTGCGTACTTTGTCCTCACTCGTGCGCACCCGGGAAAACTTCTCGGTCGGTCACCCATCCCCAAATTCATCCGGGCCAAGCACGCTTAACCCCGGAGTTCTTTGCAGGTGGGCTTCCGGAAAAGAAGGTATAACTTGGTGGTATAAGTACTCTATGAATCCTATTAAGTCGGGAGTCAGGATATCACACAATCCACCCCCCTTAGAAGACCGACGTCCTCGTCGGTCAACGCCAAGACAGGAACGTCCCCTATTAGCCACGTCCACACGTTCAGTGCTGGCATACGCATCCGTACGTCCGGTTAGCAGCATACGTACCATACCATGTCCCACACAGAGGACCCACGTGTCATGCATACATACCCACATCCCCGACCCGTACGCTACCGTATCCTTCTCACTGACCCGTACGCACCCGTAAAACTGCGAGGGTCAGCTCTGATACCATTTGTGATGGCTCTCTAGGATCATAGACTGGCCCCACATACCACCACTCGTCTTTTCTGCGTATTTGTCCTCACTGGTGCGCACCCGGGAAAACTTCCCGGTCGATCACCCATCCCCAAATTCCTCCAGGCCAAGCACGCTTAACCCCGGAGTTCTTTGCAGGTGGGCCTCCGGAAAAGAAGTTATACCTTTGTGGTATGAGTACTCTATCAATCCTATTAAGCCGGGAGTCAGGATATCACATATGAGCTAAACAATTTCAGGGAAATTCTGGACATTTTCCATTTTCTCTGGAACAGTTTTATTAATCACACCATTAGGTGGACCAAATGAGCTCAAATGGATCTGAAATTTTTATGGTAGCTCAGGGATACTATGATGAATATCCTAGCCAAATTTCAGAATTTTCCTACAAAGGGCTCTCCAATTAAAATTCTAAACAGTTTAAATTTTGAAGAATTAATTCTGGAGAAATAAGGATTTTTATAAAGTGAAACTTGATTTATTGGAAAGTACTCAGAGAGCTAAATCCAACAAAATTTGGTTCACTTGATTGTTTCCTAGCCAAAGTTGAACTAAATCTGAAAATCGGGAAAAGTTTAAATTGCTGCGCGTGGGACCGGGGCTACGTGTCAACTCCTCAGCGGCTGACACACAGGGTTACAAAGTTTTTTGCGCGCAGCCACATCAGATCTGGTGCCACAGCTGATCCCCGGTTTAAATATCTGGCTGCTGACACATGGGACCGGGGGCTTCATCAACCTCCCGACCCCCCGGCTGTCCCACGGTGGCGCACTCCGGCGAAGCTCGCGGCTGACTGATTTCTTGCACCAAACTTCACGAAACTCGCTGCTAGGGCCTAGTCCGACATGAGGAACACACTGGTGAGGTCGGCGGTGATCGTCGGTGACCGGAAAATAGCCCCCGACGGTACACCGAGGCGGAGCAACTCCGGCAACATGTAGAGAGCTCGGGAAAACCCCAAATGCTAAACCGTCTTCTCCGACAGCACCGGTAGCCCTCGGGAATTAAGGATATGAGCTTAGCTGACGGTGGAAATGGCCGCAACATTGACTTCACCGACGACCTGATGTGCTTTTCACATAGGGGCACGAACGGCCAGAACTCGGCAAATTAGGGATAGTTTCGTTCGGTTCCTCTTCGAGGAGGCGCGCTAGGACGTGTACCAACTATGTGCAAACTGGCTCGAGCATTGGGGAACCATGTAACCCGAATTTGGGTTTAGACCAAGCTCGGCTAGTTTCCTCTAGGTTTCGGGATTCTTAGAAATTCTCTACACATGGTTGATCATTTGCTACAAGGCTTGAAGCTACACAATCTAGGAAGTATCACACACCTTTCTTTTGTAGCAAGCGGATGACGACGACGGCTGTGGCGCCCTGTCGACGGTGACCCGAAGTGGAGTTCCGCCAGTAGTCGTGAGAGCTCAGTGAAAATTCTCACTTTGCCGCCAAACACCACAGGGAACCCTCGGTGTGATGTGACAGCACGGTAGAGCCCAAGATGGCAATGCTTTTTCATGTAGACCGCTCGAGCAACCGAGGCTTAGCTAGCGTGAGCGATCGGGAATGGAGGTGGCGGTGTCCGGGTGTGTTTTCGCGGGAACCGGTGATCGAGCTCAGGAGCGACGAGGATCGAGTGAAGAACTCGGACTGTGGCACTCGGCTGTGGAGATAAGGACGGGGCGAGCGTGCCAACGCGGGGAAACCCCGGAAGCAGCTGCTGGCACCAGTGTTGGCTCGGTGGCGACCGCAGCACCGGCCTGAAGAAACAGAGCGCCGGTTGAAACTCGTTCCCTCTCGGTTGTGTCACTGCCACTGGGTCCCACTGCCCCTTTTAACCTCCAAAATTCAATTTTCCCCACTGCTCAAAACAGTAGAGATACTAATAACTTTGGTGAGTTGATGAAATTTCCAAATGGCCAAATGACTTTGAATAATTCAAAGTGTGAGTTGATTTGATCAAATTTTCAGCAAAGGTTTAGTTGAAATTCAAATTTGATTTGAATTTATCCAAAATAGCTCATGTCAAGATTAACTCCAAATGGAGTGAAAATTGGTATGTGAGCTCACAAAAATGTGCTGAGTGCGAATATCAATCCCACTTTTGAATTCATGGGATGAAAAGAGTTTGAATTTGAACTTGAGTTCAAACTAGCCTCTTTCTAATTATAGCCAAAAATACCTCAAAAAGGTTTTGGATTTAGGTGAATTTTGGCATGAGCATTCCTAGCAAGGTGTAGGAGTTTTCCATATGCCCATCCCCTATATGATGCATGTGGGAAATACCACTTTTGTATTTTGTGAGTTCATCCTCTAATGACCATATTGATTGTGTTTACTTGCTCTTCAAATATGTTCATAGGTTTTTCTCAAATGAGGTCTGTGTGTGTGTTGAACACTTTGTATGTGTGCAAAAACTTAGTCCCTTATAGTATGTTCTCTAGGACTCTTCATGTTTTATGGGGCATACGGAAACACTGGTCCACCAGTGTGCTTAATTGCAAAGGTGTTGAGCCCTCCGTCGGGTGGTGAATAACCCGACCATGTACCTTGAGACGTGGCTTCACTCAAGGACGACCCATATGGCAATGATACGGGGCGTATGCATTTACTTTCTATATGGACCTTCCTGAAATGATAAAAACTTTTGAGTGCATCATTATTTCGTGATCTTCTGCAAGTGTTGACCGTGTTAATGTATCGCGTTTAGAACACATTTGTGAGTGACGACTTAGTGCCACCATATAACACGTATATGCCGGTGTAATCCGGTTAAGATTTTCTATTTTGTGAGGAACATACTACCGACATGTTATCATTGTTGCATTAAACAATACCCTATAAAATGGATACAAAAAATGAATTTAGGGTATGTATATTAGTTCCTAGTACTATGATTTTTGGACTAAGATTAAAAATTGGAGTGGTTCATCTCCATTAGTGTGAAAAACAGAGTGCTCTGTTTTCTGGCAGAAACCTGCTGAACTTTGACCGAGCATAACTCTTAGTAGATTTAACCAATAAAGGTCTTTGATACAGTTCTGTAAAGGTGTTGGAGTGCTCTACAGCTTTGATGTAGAGTTCTAGAACAGAATCAGTGTAAACGTCCTAAAAACTTGTAAATGCAAAACTTGAGTTGTGAATAAAGTTGAGTTTAATTTCAAGAATTGGGACTTGTAAAAACTTCCATAAACCTGTGAATATGGTTCTGTGCAAAAGGAGTTTAAATTAGTCTTTGAACTAAATTGTTCCCTTCAATCATAAAGTGGCCATTTCCAAAATGAGGGTTCCAAACTGTTGGTTCAAAACTCTCAATTGCAGGGGCCAACTCAAAAATCAGATGGCATATTCAAATTCTTCAGGTCCAAAATTATGAGGAAGGCAAATGTTAAGAAAATTTGGAGGTGCTTTGATATGTATAGCAATGAGACTAGTGAATGTTCATTGAAATTTGAATTCAAATTTGAAACTGAGGTAAACTTGTCAATTTGCCAGATGGTTTTTGAATTTGAGTTTCTCATAGTTGAAGTTCGCCTGTGCCAAAAATTGGAGATATTTAAAGCGGGATAAGGAGGGGAGTCTAAAGGTGGGACCCACATGTCATTGGAAGGAAACTTACAACTGAAGGAAACCTGTTCTTCTGTTCAGACTCGAACCCGGGCAGCAGAGCATGTGCCACCGAGGGGGAGGAAATGCCGCCACCTCCCAGCTGCTTGAGCAGCGCTGGAGAGCAGCTCGTGGGCTGCTTAAGCGTGCGGCGTGATCTACTTCCCCAGTGACCGGGCCCCTGTCCGTTGCATAACCCCACGCAAGAACGAAATTGAGCCGCCGCTCATAGCCTCCTCGGGCCCTTGATCGGGAAACCGCCAGACTCGTACCCACCGAGCCTCCCAAGCTGAAAATCGGCACCAGGGGACTTCCCTCTACCTTCAAGGCACAAACCCGAGAGGTTTTCGGCTGCCCCGACCAGGAACGGTGCGTGTGTGTGGTGACCCGAGAGCTAAACCCGAACAGACTCACGTGCACAGCCCAACCGAGGGATTGCCATGGCTGAACAAGGACTCCCCATGGACGCGCCATCTACCTGTGCTACTCAGCCCCAAGCCCCAAAGCACGCCGTAGATCATCGAGCTCCAATTCGGCGATTTTCTTTCGGCGCATGCAAAGTGACCTAGCGATGTGGACATCACTCCTGCAGATATATACAACACTCACATGGTAGACATGCAAGGTCCAATTACTAGAGCTCGAGCACGACAATTGAATTTAGAGGTGAGCTCGTTCCTGAACAATCCTTTATATGTGAATTTTGAAAGTATGTTGCTACCTAATGGATTAATTACGATTAGGAACCATGGAGAGGACATGGAGATACATGGAGAGGGGTTTGGAGGCGTGGAGGACCAGAAAATATGCCAACAAGAAGTTAGAGACCGAGCCCAACTCAAACTCGAGTCCAACTCGGGCCCAGGAGCAGTCCACCTTAAAATGGATGCACAGGAGGCATACGGACTCCGTTTTTGACGTTCTACATATGCACGGAAAGCTGAGAGGATAAACTTTCAAAAGGAACTGGCCCCACGTCAAAATTCTCCCGGATTAGACGGAAAAATTCGAAACAATATAAAGTTTAGAGTCTGTCAGGGTGTTGCATCACCTAGTTGGGCCATTGGGCCTTGTATCGAGTCCAAGTCCATTATGTACGTGTCTTAGGGTTGGGTCACAACCCCAGCACCCCCCTGATCGTCCTCCACCTCCTTTATACCCCCTAGCCGCCGTACAAACAGCGGGGTTTTGCTTAGATTATTCTGTCAAGAACAGTTTCGCCGTTCATCGGTTTGTGAGACCCCAACTTGAGTGCTTTATATCTTCCAGCAATTTTTGGTTGCATTCTTTCTTGTTCTTGCTTGTGTTCTTCGATTCGCAGGCAAGGATTAGCCTTCTTGGCGAGGTCAACCGTGCAATATCGGTTGATAACCTGAGGAGACGTGGTGCTGCGATTGCAGGGTTCAGAACGTGTTGTTCGGAAGCCGGATCGATTTGTGTCAAGTCTCCACCAAATCGAGAGTTATCAGAACCTTTCGGAAGATCAGGACCCCTGGACACATCAAGTGGTAATCAGAGCTTTAGGTGCACCGTCAGAGAATACCCCACACCCTTGAGAGGTTGGACAAATGCTTAAGCTCGCTAGTTGGAAGGATTGATGATATGGAGACCCACCTACCATTCAGCCATGATGCTACCCACCACAACAACTTTGAAAAAGAAGAAGACGTGTTGTGTGATGTCAATGGAGAGGTGGATACACATGCTGCACAGAATGTACATCTACGTCAACGCCTTCATCAAAACACTCATGGTATGGTAGGAAACAACATGCGTGATAACAATAACCGCCCTCTTGATGACCCTTTTTCTAAAGTTAAATTTTCCATACCATCATTTTCTGGTGCTTATGATGCTGAGGCATATCTTGATTGGGAAATGACGGTTGAGCAGAAATTTAATTCCCACCTTGTTCCTGAACAACATAGAGTTCGACAAGCCACTAGTGAGTTTAAGGATTTTGCTATAATATGGTGGAATGAACTAAGTACCACACGCTTACAACCTGATACATGGGAATGTTTAGAAGAAGCTATGTGTAATCGTTTTGTTCCCCCATTCTATCAACGTGATTTACGAAAGAAATTGCAGCGCTTAGAGCAGGGAAATAATTCTGTCCAAGATTATTATGCGGAGCTTCAAAAGGGTATGATACGAGATGGGGTAGTAGAGGACATTGAAGATAAAATTTGTCGTTTCTATGGGGGATTGAGACGTGAGATACAGGATATTGTTGATTATAAGGAATTTAATACTGTCAACCAGTTGTTCCAGCTTGCTATGCTTGCAGAAAAGGAGTTACAGGGTTGTCAACAAAACAACAAGAGCAGCAGCGGTGCCTCCTACACTCTACGCACAACAACATCTTCGGGGGCATCCAAGTCATTCCGTTTTGATGCCCTTTCACAAAACCAGCAGCCAAGCTTCCTTCTGGCAGCAACAACGTTTCAGCAGCACCGAAACCACCACCTGCACGACCTGCGGATTCGGGTAAAAATTCCATGCAGGTACCCTCCAAAAGTGCTTCATCCGTTGCTTCAACAGGACGCACTTCCTGCATTCAGTGCCACCGCTGCCATGGTCTAGGTCATGTGCAAAAAGATTGTCCTAGTCAGCGGGCATACGTGGCTACAAAAGAGGGAGGATACTCAGCACCTCCGATGTCGAAGACAACAATAATGATGAAGCTGCCACGGACAATGATGAGGGACATGTTTTTGGGAGTGAAGACACATCAGCCTACATGAATATCATTGTGCAGCGGGTGCTGAACACACAGGTACAACAACTTGATAGATTACAACGCCATAATTTGTTTCAGATTTTCTTTGTCATCAAGAACCGGTGAGCACGTGTCATCATTGATGGAGGAAGCTGCAACAACTTGGTGAGTTCTGAATTGGTCAATAAGCTTAGCTTGAATACACGACCACACCCACATCCATAATATATTCAATGGTTGAATGATTCTGGAAGAGCTAATGTAACACAAACTTGTAGAATTCCGTTTTCCATTGGTACATATGTTGATTCCGTTGATTGTGATGTGGTACCCATGCAAGCGTGTTCACTTTTATTGGGTCGATCTTGGGAAAATGATAAGGATGCTTTGCACCATGGTAGAAGTAATAAATATACTTTTATGCATAAAGGAAAGAAAATTACTTTGCTACCTTTGACTCCTGCTGAAATTCTACAAGCTGATAGGGAGAGAGCTGGAATTTCTAGTAGTTCTAAATCAGAAAATCAACAAGTCATTAATTCTGTGTTACCACCAAATAATGAGAGATCTACACCTAGTTCTAAGACTGAGATAATTAAATTGAAGGGTCGTGTAATGCTTGCTACAAAATCAGACCTTGCTGAAATTTCTGATCATGATATTTGCTGTGCATTGGTGTGCAAACAAGTTTTGTTCTCCATTGATGATATTGCTAGGTCTTTGCCTCCAGCAGTTACTAACTTGTTGCAAGAGTATGAGGATATTTTTCCAGCTGAGATACCCCCGGGACTTCCAACTTTGAGAGGGATTGAACATCAAATTGATTTGATTCCAGGAGCAATTTTGCCAAACCGTGCTGCATATAGGACCAACCCCGAGGAGACTAAGGAAATTCAGCGGCAAGTCCAAGACCTTTTGGACCGTGGGTATGTACATGAAAGCCTTAGTCCTTGTGTTGTTCCTGTACTTTTGGTTCCTAAGAAAGATGGTACTTGGCGTATGTGTGTTGATTGTAGAGCCATTAACAATATTACTATAAGGTATCTTCATCCTATTCCTAGGCTAGACGACATGCTTGATGAGTTGTGTGGTTCTATAATTTTCACTAAGATTGACTTTCGTAGTGGTTACCACCAAATAAGAATGAAATTAGGAGATGAATGGAAAACAGCTTTCGAAACAAAATTTGGGTTGTATGAGTGGTTAGTATTGCCTTTTGCTTTAACTAATGCACCAAGTATATTCATGCGTTTGATGAATGAGGTCTTGAGAGCTTTTATTGGAAAATTTGTGGTGGTTTACTTTGATGATATCTTGATTTGTAGCAAGTCATTGGATGAACATATGAATCTTTTACGTGCTGTTTTTAATGCTTTGAGAGATGCACATTTATTTGGTAACCTTGAGAAGTGCATCTTTTGTACGAATCGAGTTTCCTTTCTTGGCTATGTTGTGACTCCACAGGGAATTGAGGTGGATGAGATGAAAATTCAAGCGATCAAGAGCTGGCCAATACCTCAAGCCATCATACAGGTAAGGAGTTTTCTTGGTCTTGCAGGTTTCTACCGACGTTTCGTCAAGGATTTTAGCACTATTGCTGCCCCATTGCATGAGTTGACTAAGAAAGGTGTGGTGTTCCATTGGAGGAAAGCACAAGAGGAGTCCTTTGACACCTTGAAGGACAAGCTTACACACGCACCATTGCTGCAACTTCCTGATTTTAGTAAGACTTTTGAACTTGAATGTGATGCTAGTGGAGCTGGCATTGGTGGTGTCTTACTGCAAGGTGGTAAACCGGTTGTGTACTTTAGTGATAAACTTAATGGTCCTGTCCTGAATTACTCCACATATGGTAAAGAATTTTATGCTCTGAAAGATGCTTAGAGACATGGCGTCATTATTTATGGCCTAAAGAATTTGTTATTCATTCTGATCATGAATCGCTAAAGCATATTCGTTCTCCAAATAATCTGAATCGTAGACATGCAAAATGGATTGAATTTGTTGAGTCTTTTCCTTATGTCATTAAACATAAGAAAGGGAAGGATAATTTGATCGCTGATGCATTGTCTATACGATATAATATGCTGTCCCAACTTGATTGTCGAATTTTTGGACTTGAATCAATTAAAGAAAAATATGCTCTTGATGCTGATTTTAAAGATGTGTTGCTGCATTGTAGAAAACGTCATACCTGGAATAAATTTGTAATGGATGATGGATTCTTGTTTAGAGCTAACCGCCTATGCATTCCAGTTGGTTCCATTCGTCTTTTGTTATTACAGGAGGCACATGGTGGAGGTTTGATGGGCCATTTTGGCGCAAAGAAGACGGAGGATGTTCTGGCCACACATTTCTTTTGGCCAAAGATGAGGAGAGATGTAGAGCAGTTTGTGGCTTGCTGCACCACATGTCAGAAAGCTAAGTCCCGTTTGAATCCACATGGTTTATACATGCCTCTTCCCACTGCTTCCATTCCTTGGGCGGATATCTCTATGGACTTTGTTTTGGGATTGCCTAGGACTAAGAGGGGGAGGGACAGCATTTTTGTTGTGGTGGATCATTTTTCTAAGATGGCACATTTTATACCGTGTCAGAAAAGTGATGATGCTGTACATATTGCCGACCTTTTTTTCAAAGAGATTGTTCGCTTGCATGGTATGCCTTCTACTATTGTTTCAGATCGTGATGCTAAATTTTTGAGTCACTTTTGGCGCACCCTATGGAACAAGTTGGGTACAAAACTGTTGTTCTCTACAACATGTCACCCACAAACTGATGGGCAAACAGAAGTAATGAACCGCACTTTCAGCACCATGTTGAAAGCTGTTTTGAAGAAAAATTTAAATATGTGGGAAGAATGTTTGCCACATGTGGAGTTTGCATATAATCGGGCAACACATTCTACCACCAAGGTAAGTCCTTTTCGGGTAGTGTATGGATTTAATCCTCGTGCTCCTATTGATATCTTGCCTTTACCTACTAGTGAGAGAACTCATAATGATGCAAAGGAACGTGCTGATTTTATTTTGAAAATTCATGAGACCACTAAACACAATATTGAAAAGATGAATGAAAAATATAGAATTGCTGGTAGTAAAGGTAGGCAGGAAGTTAGACTTGAACCGGGTGATTTAGTTTGGTTACACTTGAGAAAGGATAGCTTTTCAGAACTGAGAAAGTCTAAATTGATGCCTAGAGCTGATGGTCCTTTTAAAGTACTTGAGAAGATTAATGATAATGCATATAAACTTGAGTTGCCTCCCGAGTTTGGGGTTAGTCCCACCTTTAACGTTTCAGATTTGAGACCATATTTGGGAGAAGAAGATGAGCTTGAGTCGAGGACGACTCCAATGCAAGAGGGGGAGGATGATATGGACATCACTCCTGCAGATATACACAACACTCACATGGTAGACATGCAAGGTCCAATTACTAGAGCTCGAGCACGACAATTGAATTTAGAGGTGAGCTCGTTCCTGAACAATCCTTTATATGTGAATTTTGAGAGTATGTTGCTACCTAATGGATTAATTATGATTAGGAACCATGGAGAGGACATGGAGATACATGGAGAGGGGTTTGGAGGCGTGGAGGACCAGAAAATACGCCAACAAGAAGTTAGAGACCAAGCCCAACTCAAACTCGAGTCCAACTCGAGCTCAGGAGCAGTCCACCTTAAAATGGATGCACAGGAGGCATACGGACTCCGTTTTTGACGTTCTACATGTGCACGGAAAGCTGAAAGGATAAACTTTCCAATGGAACTGGCCCCATGTCAAAATTTTCTCGGAGTCGACGGGAAACTTCGAAACAATATAAAGTTTAGAGTCTGTCAGGGTGTTGCATCACCTAGTTGGGCCATTGGGCCTTGTATCGAGTCCAAGTCCATTATGTACGTGTCTTAGGGTTAGGTCACGACCCCAGCACCCCCCTGGTCGTCCTCCGCCTCCTTTATACCCCCTAGCCACCATCACAAACAGCGGGGTTTTGCTTAGATTATTCTGTCAAGAACAGTTTCCCCGTTCATCGGTTTGTGAGGCCCCAACTTGAGTGCTTCATATCTTTCAGCAATTTGGTTGCATTCTTTCTTGTTCTTGCTTGTGTTCTTTGATTTGCAGGCAAGGATTAGCCTTCTTGGCAAGGTCAACACCGCAATATCGGTTGATAACCTGAGGAGACGTGGTGCTGCGATTGCAGGGTTCAGAACGTGTTGTTCGGAAGCCGGATCGATTTGTGTCAAGTGTCTACCAAATCGAGAGTTATCAGAACCTTTCGGAAGATAGGGACCCCTGGACACATCACCTAGGGTAAGGATTTAGCAAAATTCGATCGCAATTCATGTTTTTAGCCCCCCAAATCACGCACGCATGCACTTGAGTGGATAGCGGTCAATTTTACTTCACAACCCTAGCTAGAAATTGATTGTACACGAGCTAATTTGATGTTTTCGGAGCTCAAGCATGGCGGCACATCTCGGGCGTCCGGTGACACCCTAGTAACCGCCGTTCCCGAGCTGCTTTGTGTCCATGTTGAGTTTCCTTAGGCGTCACTGATGCTGTAGAGCTGATCACCCGGGGTTTTTGTGGGCGGAGTGATGGGTCATCGGCGCTGAAGCTTCACCAAGGCCTTTGCACGCTGCTGACCTGGTTCCGGACTTCTAGAGCTTGTGCCGACACCGTAGATCGGTTGTCCGTCCCTAAAAACCCCCAGGCGGC
The DNA here is from genome assembly GCA_030760725.1 of Neostapfia colusana. Classification (NCBI taxonomy): domain Eukaryota; kingdom Viridiplantae; phylum Streptophyta; class Magnoliopsida; order Poales; family Poaceae; genus Neostapfia; species Neostapfia colusana. Next base: position 26,730,050 of record JASWHV010000005.1, on the reverse strand, counting down.
GAGCACCGGGCCGAGAGGCGCCCGGTAGACCGGAATCCGGCGAGCCCAGTGGCGCGTGGGCGCAGGCTGCTGAAGGTTGAAGACGACCAGGCGGGTCCTGCGTGTCAGCGACCAAAAATTAAATTTGCTGATCGGCTGCGGCTCCGGGATCTCCTGTGGCAACGCGGGAAAGGTACTGTGGCCCCGTGTGGCTCGGTTTAGCGGTTCACACGTGTGCCTGGGACCCACGGTCAGAGTTTAAACATTTCTCGGTTTATTTCAAATACCAGATTGGATTCAAACTTTGAGAGGGCATAACTTGTGCTAGGAAGCTCCAAAATTAGTGATTCAAATTGGGTTGGATTCAGATTGCAATATTCTATCCAAATATGCAACTTAATTTTCATAAAAATCATTATTAATTCTGGAAAATTCTCTAAATATTTTCAGCAAAAGAATTTTAGAAGGAGTTTGGTTCATCCAAAAATCCTCAAATTTTGCCAGAATATTCTTTAGGATGTTAGGAAACCCCTGTAAAGGTTTCAGCTCATTTGGAGTTGATTTAGTTAGGAGAATTCTGATTTCAAGTTTCTGTGTTCAAATGAATACAGAAACCATTTCAGAGAATTTCCAAAACTTGGAAATTCTGTGCTGGGCAGTTCTTAGCTCCAAAAATCATAGAAAAATTCATGCATGCTCCCTGAGCTATGTTTGAAATTGTGGTTCACTTGAATTTGCATGAAAGTGTAACTTTATTCATAATTAATTCCTTTGTGCCTAAATGCTTAGGGAATTGTTCTGAGTGATCTACTCAGTGAAAAATTCTAAATTTTGGTCCAGATGACTTTATTGTGACAAGGAACTCACAAGAAAATTTCCAGCTCCATTGGAGCCCTGGATCAGTAATGTTCTGTTCAATTCATTAGGTGATCACCACCAAGTGATGAACCCCACTTCTCACTTGATCATAGTACTTCAACCCAAACCCAAACCATTTTAGCACCAGTGTCATTTTAAATTATTAAACAGAGTTCCAGTTTTAAACTTTTCTTTAGCACGTGTTAGCAAAAGTTTTACAATTAAACATATATGCATATTCATAACGTATAGTGATTAAACGTGGAAAAGTGGAGAAGAAGTAAAGCTTGGATCAAGGAGCAAGAAGGGCAGTGATTAAGCTTCAAGTCATCAGCAACTAACTTCACAATTATCTGACTTTAGTCACCTGCAAAACCAAGGAAAGCTCCGGTTTGCATTTAAGCTATTTTATAATGTTTTTACTTTGTTCACTACTATGTTTCGAGTTTGTATGTGCATTAGGTCAAGGATGTTTATACTCCACTTGCATAACCAAAATGAACCCTGGGGTCAAGGGTAGAAAGGTGTCATCGCTGTATAAAAAGGCCATGCTAAATAGGCTAGGACATCCGGTAGAAGACGAGTAGTTGGAATCTACCCGCGAGCTATAGTTTAGGATTACATAAGTGTTGTTGGAAAAGAGGCAAACTAAAGTTTACATTTCTAAAGATGAGACCGGGCAGGAGGGTAGGCAGCGACAAGACGAGGTCTTGGTCTAGTAGCTCTGCCTGTGTTGGTTAAGGATCGAAGCGTGTGTGGCCCTGGGAGCAAGTATTGAGTTGTGTACCGGATGCTTACTGCTATATGGGAACCAGGAAACCGATGTACCAGGTTCACTGGATTGTAGAGGCATACCACATCGTCTCGTTAGACCTATGATCCCGAGACGGCATGACCGGTTCTACAGTCGAGTGTCCTGCGAAAGGTTGCCACATACGACGTAATGAAGGACACCAGATTTTTGTCTTCAGAGGCGGGTATATGTGTTGAGTTATCCGGGTAGTGTTTGATTCGAATCACCGTCCCTCGCGGTTATGAGTACCGCTTGCTCACTGTGCTGTGACGTAGTAATCAACTTGTGTGGAAACAGTTTGCAAAGTTTTAATTGCTACTATGATTATTGTAAATTGCATGAAAACCCTGTTTGAAGTAGAGATAGAGAAAACTAAAGTTATTTTCCACCTTGGGACAAGTAACATTGGGATGAAGCGTTTCTTGTTTGATTTTGGAGTTCCAATGTTGCTGGGCGCAAGGTCACTACTGTGGGGACCACCCCGTGGTTCACCCACTCCAAGATCGCATAGGGTGGTGCCGTGCGATGTGGCACTCAACAGCACACACGAAAACATTAGAGAACAACATAAAAACTTTTATTTAATATAAAACAGCGGAAGTCTTTTACAAAACCTAATTAACAGCGGAAGTATTATACATAGATGGCCTCTCATCCTAACTATGCAACAGTGCAGCCGTCCAGCCCGGGGACGCTACACGCTAGCAGCATGGAACCGGAGAAATCACGGCGGCATGCAGGGCTCCATCTCGGCTGTGTACCCTGACGGGGGCATCGCCTCATCCTCAGAACCCTCCTCATAGCTCTCACCTGCATACAGCTCATATATTGCAACCTTGAGCACGATGGCTCAGCAAGGCTTAATCGTCTAGCCTAGGCATGGAACTCTACATGCAGGGATGTGTAAAATAGGAGAATGGACTTTGTTACAAAGACACGCATATAAGTTGATCCTTACTTTCAGTTTTATAGCAGCAAATTCATGTACCTTAGGCAGCCCTCACATCGGAAGTCCACAATCAAACAAGAAACGCTTTCCCCTGGTGTGCTGATGCCCAAAGAGGAAAGTAAACTTAATTAGCTCTACATCTACAGCAAACATGGTTTCCAAAACATTAATATATCATCACAGCATATTATCATTCCACTGGCTTACGTTACATCTTACTACGTCATGAAACAGTGAACAAGCGGTACTCAAATAACCGTGAGGGACGGTGATTGCAATCAGGAGACACCCGGACAACTCTTTGCATACACCCACTTTCAGAAGCGTGATTCCACACCCCTTCCTACTCTGTTGTATGCAACAACCATTCAAAGGCAATCCAAATGCCGAACCGGTCCATCCGTAACGGGCAGGAGGTCCCCGCGTGGAGCGTGACTGTGCCCACCGGCAGATTTACACCTTGCTACCCTCAACCCACTCCTATTTACGGTTGGGTAAGCCTCGGCACCTAGGTTAACCATTTACATCGGTTTCCTGCTTATGTCAGTATGTCATCCTGTACTATTCGATACTTGTTCAGCAGGCCCGCACACGACTCGGTCCTCAATCGACACCAACAGGGCTACGCACGTGAGACCTCCGCTCACTACTTCCTATCCCCCCTGCTGGGTCTCATTTTCACCACTCTTAAGCCATTATCTATTCTGACCAAACCATGTGATAAACCTCACCTCACGAGTAGATTCCAACTACTCGACTTCTACCGAGGTCCTAAGCATATTAGCGGGGCCTTGTCTACTCGTCGGCTCTGTAAGCTACCCAACCCTTCATAGGATTTAAAAGGTTATGCAAGTGGGGTTTCAAACACCTTAACTCTAATGCAAACATTCACCCTAGACATAAGTGATACAAATAAAGAATTTTATAAAAGGTACTTAAGTGCAAACCGGGGCTTGCCTGGTTGCGAGTTAAATGAGAAGTCAGCTTCTGGTGGGAGGACGTCCAAGGGCTCCGGTGCGTCTTCAACTTCGGTCACTATTATGAAATGTAATAAAATACATGTGTAAGTATTAAGAATTTATGAGAATTGGACTTCTATTCATAGCTATTGCTATTTAGAATCCTTAATTGGCTTTCGGATTTTTACAGAGTATACTAGACTCTCTAAAGATGATTTGAGCCAAATTTGGAGACATGTCATTGCACAATGTAGTCTTTAAAATTCCTACAATTACAATGCTTCTCTGGATTTAGAGCCCAATTCAGGAGCTTTGACATAGATAATGGTGGAAAATCTGATTACGGTAAGTCTCCATGGTTCTAACAGAATTTTTGAAGTTTGGACAGGACTGCTGAAATAGTTTCTATTTAAATGGGAATTTCCAAATAAAGGCTGAATTTTGGAAGGCAGTTTAGCCTAGCAAATGATCTCCAATGAAGCCCAAATTTTTACTGGAGATCAGTAACTATGGAGAGGATTTGCTGCCCAAATTTGGGGATATTTCATAAAGAATTGCTCCTGTAATAAATCCCCAATGGATATACTAAACACAATTCTACAGAAATTCCTGGGCATTTTCATAGCATAAAATTGGTTTCTCTGTGAAGTACTCCTCATGAGGAATCCAACAAAATTGGTCTCACTCTTTTTGTAGTTTTCTACACAAAGTTATGGGCTTGTAAAGATCAGCTAATTCATGGAATTATTTCTCTAATAGAAACTTTAAATAATTGGGTTGGGCCCACGGTTTTAAATCGGACCAGTGAGATTTCGGCAACACTGGGGGCTACGGGGTTAACCCGCGCAGCCACAGCCAATCCCAAGCCGCACAGGCCGATCCCCGCGCGTATACGGAGGCTGACCGGTGGGACCTGGCCCTCCTTCGTCTTCCTCGCGCTGCCCGCGCCTCCCACGGCGGTGCACGCCGGCGAGGCTTGCCGGGACAGGGTTCCCGTGGTCCAAACTTCATCAAATTCGCCTCCTGTGAGTTCTACACCGTGCTGAACACGATGGTGGGGTCGGGAGTCTATGACAACGGCCGGAAAGGTGCTTGCACCGGCGACCATGTCGGCCCTTACTTCGGCGACCTCGTTCTCCCTCAACAGCGGGTCTCTTGGGCTAGGGTCTGCTCTAAAAGCACCAGTGTCACCTGGACAGCATCGACCCATAGCCCGTTCTCCATGAAAACCACCGGAGAGGGCACCTCACCGGCGACCCGAGCCCTCAAAACGCCGGCGGCAACAAAAACTCGAAGAACTCCTTCAGTTCTTGATGGTTTCCGGCGCTGTTTGAGCGAGAAGGATCACAGGGAGCTAACAAAGCTTCTCCTATACAAGAATGAGCTCTAGCTATCGCAGCACGAAGAATTTTTTTGTAGACCGAGAGGTGTTGCTATGAACTAGGGTTTGGTAAAACCCAAAATTTTCACTACCCGATTGATCAATCGTCCTGAGGCTTTCGGTAGCACGATCTACAGACAACAATGCACCTTTCTTGTGCAGGGAAGGGGCGGTGAAGCTGGCCGTGGTGTGCTGTCCACGGTGAACCGAACGGGGTTCCGCCGAGCACCTCCGATCGCCGGCGCCAATCTCTGGTTTGCGCGTAGAACGAGCTGGGAAGCTTAGGGGAAAGAACGGTGGAGGCTGGAGCACTCTCTTGCACTTCTTTTTACTGTTTGGGGCTCGATCGTCCGAGCTCGGGTGATCGTGAGCGAGGGAGGAACAGCAATGGCGCCAGGCGGTTCCCTTGCGGAAGAAACCGAGCAGCGGTGAGCGCGCGAGGGGGCAAAAGAACGTTTCGGTGTTTCAGCTGAGGAGAGCGCGGAGGTTATCACGCGGCCGAGAAGCAGGAGCTGGCGCGGTGCCGTCCTCGGGAGAGGGTCGCGCCGGGAGCTGGCGGCCTCTCGGCGATCAGCCGATGAAAACAGAGGCGGTAGCTCTGTTGGGAGGCCTGACTGTTGGGCCCCACCTCCCTCTCTTTTAATCAAATTTTTCTCTGATATTTTTACCCCAGAAACTCAACATTAAAGGATTTACTTCACACCAAAGTTATGTTTGAATTTACTGATTTCAAATGGTTTGAATTCTGGTGTGAAATTTGGATGTGGCTTGATCAATTGAATTTGAAAAGGAGTTTGAATTCTCCACTTCGTATTGCCTCCAAAATATAGCAAACCAGCTCCAAAATTTCCAATTTTTGGCATGGCTGCTCATTCAAAGGTGGAGAATACAGTTGTGAAACCCAATTCTCAAATTGGTGGAATTGGAATTTAAAACTGAATTTGAAATTCAGATTAGAGGGCTTTGCTTTTTAATCCCAAACAAATATGAAAACTTCTCCAAATGAGCTGAGCATTGGAAGGTTGAATATTTGGAATATGAAGATCCATGTAATGAATTTAGATCTCCATGTTTGGAAGTTTTGGGAAGTCTAAACCCTCACTTTTAACTTACACCCTTATAACTCAAAGTTTTAATTCTCCTCATTTTTCATAAGTGTACATGAGCTGAATTTTTTCTTGCTACCATTTTTGGGGATTTTACATCCCCCCCTTAAAAAGAATCTCGTTCCGAGATTCCAAAGGAAAGCAAAGTGGGGAAAACTTTACCGGGTATGTGATGATAGCAAGTCCGGATAATACGTTCGTAGATAATCCTCGTTTTCCCATGTCGCCTCATCAGCGGTATGGTTACTCCACAAGACCTTGTAGAACCATAAGGTCCGGTTTCTTGTGGCACGAGTCTTTTCATCGATAATCCGGATTGGATACTCCGTGTACGTGAGGTCCGGTTGAAGAACTTCTATGTCTTCTATGCGGATTTCAGCGGAGGGTTTGAGACACTTCCTCAGCTGAGAGATGTGGAAAACATTGTGAACGCCTGCGAGTGACGCCGGTAAATCCAAGCGATAGGCCACGGGTCCGCATTTTTCAATGACGGCGAACGGACCAATGAATCGTGGTGCAAGTTTACCCTTCACTCCGAAACGGTGAACTCCCTTCATCGGAGACACACGGACATAAACATGGTCCTCGATGTCAAAGTGGAGAGGGCGGCGTCTTTTATCCGCATAGCTCTTCTGACGAGATTGAGCAGCCTTAAGATTGGCTTGTATAACTCGCACTCGTTCTTCAGCCTCATTCACAAGTTCAATACAATAGATAACTCGCTCGCCGGACTCGCACCATTTGAGAGGCGTGCGACATTTCCGGCCGTAGAGAGCCTCATACGGCGCCATCTTGATGCTAGCTTGATAGCCATTGTTGTAAGAAAACTCCGCCAACGGCAAATGATCGTCCCAATTCTTGCCGTGGTGGATGGCACAAGCGCGTAGCATGTATTCAAGCACTTGGTTCACCCGTTCAGTTTAATCATCCGTCTGCGGGTGATACGCAGAGCTTCGTATCACTTTGGTCCCCAATGATGCGTGCAGCTGTTGCCAAAACCGAGAGACAAACAGAGCACCGCGATCTGAAATAATGGAGCGGGGAACACCGTGCAAGCATAAAATTCTTGCAATATGAAGTTCCGCATATTGCTTGGCCACGTAACTTGTATGTACGGGAATGAAATGAGCCGACTTGGTTAGTCGATCGACTATCACCCAAATCGAGTCATATTTGTGAGATGTGAGAGGTAATCCGACTATGAAGTCCATGCTGATATCCTCCCACTTCCATGCCGGAATGTTCAACGGTTGCAGCTGTCCGGCTTTACGCATATGGTCAGCTTTCACCCGCCGACACGTATCACATTTGGATACGTACTTTGCGATTTCTCTTTTCATCCGTGTCCACCAAAACCTTGTTTTCAGATCTTGGTACATCTTGTTGCTGCCCGGATGAATAGAGTACTTGGACAAATGTGCTTCGTCCAAGATTTTCCTTCGAAGCTTCATGTTGCGGGGTACCACTATACGGTCTTTAAACCATAGTGTACCGTTATCATCTCTTCGGAAGCATTTCATTTCACCATTCTTTATCCTTCTCCGAATATGCGACATTCCCACGTCTTTCTTCTGCGCTTCCATAATCTCCTCTCGTATTGTAGGGACGAGAGCAAGATTATACAATGCCCCATATGGAACCAAGTACAGACTCGGCTCCTCTTCAAGTGGGGTGATGGACAGACTGTAAACATGGGATTTGCGGCTTAAGGCATCGGCAACCACGTTTGCCTTCCCGGGACGGTAGTGAATCTCGATCTCATAGTCTTTGATCAGTTCTAGCCATCTCCGTTGCCGCATATTCAACTCCTTTTGAGTGAATATATATTTCAGACTTTTGTGGTCGGTGTAGAGGTGCACTAAGTTCCCAAGCAAATAGTGCCTCCACATCTTCAAGGCCAATACCACAGCAGCAAGCTCGAGATCATGAGTCGGATATTGCTGCTCGTGGTTACGGAGTTGACGTGAGCCATAGGCGACCACTCTTCCTCCTTGCATCAATACACAGCCAAGCCCGATACCGGACGCAACACAATATACGTCGAAGGGCTTGGTTGTATCCGGTTGAGCTAACACCGGGGCTGTTGTAAGATGCTTCACTAATGCTTGGAAAGCATCTTTGCAAGCTGAGCTCCAAACATATTTGATCCCCTTCTTCAACAGTTCAGCCATCGGCTTAGCAAGCTAGGAGAAGTTCGGTATGAATCTCCGGTAATATCCTGCTAACCAGAGGAAACTCCTGACTTCGTGGACTGATGTGGGGGACTTCCATTTCAGCACTTGTTCGATTTTGCTTGGATCAACTGCAATGCCTTCTGCAGAAATAATGTGACCAAGGAATGGCACTTGGCTGATCCAAAACTCGCACTTGCTGAATTTGGCATAAAGCTTATGGTCTCGACTACTCCTAAGTTTTCAAAAATAGGCTCTTTTTGAACGTGCTATTCCCAATGCGGCTCTGATACCACAACTGTGGGGACCACCCCGTGGTTCACCCACTCCAAGATCGCATAGGGTGGTGCCGTGCGATGCGGCACCCAACAGCACACACGAAAAGATTAGAGAACAACATACAAACTTTTATTTAATATAAAACAGCGGAAGTCTTTTACAAAACCTAATTAACAGCGGAAGTATTATACATAGATGGCCTCTCATCCTAACTATGCGAAAGTGCAGCCGTCCAGCCCGGGGACGCTACACACTAGCAGCATGGAACCGGAGAAATCACGGCAGCGTGCAGGGCTCCATCTCGGCCATGTACCCTGACGGGGGCATCGCCTCATCCTTGGAACCCTACTCATAGCTCTCACCTGCATACAGCTCAAATATTGCAACCGTGAGCACGATGGCTGAGCAAGGCTTAACCCTCTAGCCTAGGTATGGAACTCTACATGCAGGGATGTGTAAAACAGGAGAATGGACTTTGTTACAAAGACACGCCTATAAGTTGATCCTTACTTTCAGTTTTATAGCAGCAAATTCATGTACCTTAGGCAGCCCTCACATCGGAAGTCCACAATCAAACAAGAAACGCTTTCCCCCGATGTGGTGATGCTCAAAGCGGAAAGTAAACTTAATTAGCTCTACATCTACAGCAAACATGGTTTTCAAAACATTAATATATCATCACAGCATATTACCATTCCACTGGCTTACTTTACTTCTTACTACGTCACGAAACAGTGAACAAGCGGTACTCAAATAACCGTGAGGGACGGTGATTGCAATCAGGAGACACCCGGACAACACGTTGCATACACCCACTTTCAGAAGCGTGCTTCCACACCCCTTCCTACTCTGTTGTATGCAACAACCTTTCAAAGGCAATCCAAATGCCGAACCGGTCCATCCGTAACAGGCAGGAGGTCCCCGCGTGGAGCTTGACTGTGCCCACCGGCAGATTTACACCCTTCTACCCTCAACCCACTCCTATTTACGGTTGGGTAAGCCTCGGCACCCAGGTTAACCATTTACATCGGTTTCCTGCTTATGTCAGTATGCCATCCGGTACTGTTCGATACTTGTTCAGCAGGCCCGCACACGACTCGGTCCTCAATCGACACCAACAGGGCTACACACGTGAGACCTCCGCTGTAAAAGTCCCAAAAATGTGTATGAATAAAAACCAAGGTTTGAGTTCATATGTGTGGCAAAGACATGAAAAAGGGGACTTGCTAAAACTTTTCTTCATGCAAGGTAATGCATGGATGAACATCCAAAATGAGGCTCACCTTTTTATTTAAGAGTGTTGAACCAATAAGGAGTTAAATACCTCTTTGCATGTAAGTTTAAAAATCAGATTTGGGATTCAAAGTTCACACATGTGGTGACCAAGAACTTTGAATAAACATGCAGCCATATAGTTGGATTTAGAGGGAAAAGTTTTATCACCAACTTTGCATGTGTAGGGTGGGCTCAAAAAGGAGTTAAAGAGGAGCATTTGCAAATTCTAACCAAATTCAGATTTTGTCTTGCAAATTAAAACTGAATTTGAAGAATTCAAATTCTAGCCAACCTTTTTAAACCTAGAATTCTGGAAATTAAAGAGATCAGCTTGAACAGATATTTGGGAGGTACATGTGGAGTGGGACCCACATGTCATGGAGCTAAAGGAGGTGCCTTGCACACTAAGTCTCAGCCCCAGTGGGGAAATTCATCGAACAGCACGTGGGCCACGAGCAGCTCCCACCGTGGAGCCACTGGGAGGCTCGGCAGCGCCACCAGCTGCTTCCTTTCCCCACGCACGGCACCCAGACGCGGTTCTGCGGCCTGATCACCCCCCCCTGGACGACGCGAAGGCCATCCATCTTCTTCTCCTCGCGAGCGCACGACCGGCGACTGTTTCCCCCTCCGCCTTCTCGGTCAATTGGGAAACCGAAGAAATCGTCACGCTCTTCCCTCCCCCGAGCTGCTAAACCTTTCCCTGAGATCAGCCTCCACCTCCCTGACCCACAAGCAAGCGAGCTGCGGCCCCCGGTGCCCGAGAACAACCGCCGCCTCGGCGACCGACTTCAAAAAGGTGATCGGGCGCTCGTGGACAGCCCTCCACAGGGGGTTTCACGGCCTAGCGATCACAGCTACGGACGCGCACGGGTGCGGTGCTGCTCTCAGCCCAAGCTCAGGCCGTGCCGTGAGCTATCGACGGCGAATTTCGAGGTTTTGCTCCGGCGACCTCATTCCGAGCTTCCGGTACGATTCTTTCGAATTCTTGCTCTCTGATTCTCCTTAAGTCATCAAATTTGGCACAGAGAAGCTAGACTAGCTGGCGATCGTTTTCCCTTTTTCATCCATAGCACGAAAACACCTCAGCGCGACGGAATTTGAGCTCGACTAGAGGTGTTCTTGCCGGAACCATTCGGACGCACGACGATAACCTAATTGCAGCCACTCCCGAGCCATTTTAAGGACGTGCCGATCCTCCTAGAGGTGCACTGGTGCTGTAAGGCTCGTCGGCACAGGTTTTGGCGGGCTGGATACCTTAGGCAACGCCGCCGAACCTCCACAGCAGCTGTCGCACATCGCCGGCCATGTTCCGGTCGTCGGCAGCCCAAGCAAACCTCACAGCCGTGTTCTTCGATGCCCAAAACCCCCTGTCGGTGAGTCTGGGTTCGGATGGTGGCCGGAAACGGCCGGCCGGCGAGCACCGGCGAGCTCTGGCGAGGGGGAGAGCGCGGGCGCGGGGAGGGAGCCGAAGGAAAAAGAAGACGGGTGGGTCCCGTCTGTCAGCAGCAAAAAATTTAAACCTGGGATCAGGTGTGGCTGGATCCTGTGTGCTGGCGCGCAAAACCCCGTGGCCCCGGTGTGGCTTCGTTTCTATTGGCTGGGATTCAAAACAGTGGGTCCAGCCGGATTTTCTGTAGGAAAACAATTCCAGAGTTGGCTCAATCTTTGGAAATTCATATCTCCCTGTAGAAAACTCCAATTTGAGTGATTCCAATTGGGTTGGGTTCATCTTTCCGAGTTCTATCAAAATATGAACTCAGCTTTGTATTAAAGTCAATATTGTATTATGGAAAATTCTTTGAAATTTTTCTGAAAAAGAATTATTGAGGGAGTTTGGTTTATCAAAAAATCCCCAAATTTTGCCAGAATATTCTTTAGCATATTGTTGACCTACTAGCAAATTTTCAGCTCATTTGAAGATCATTTGAGTAGGAATTTGCTAAATGCAAACTACTGTGTTCAAAAGAGTCCAGAAACATTTTCAGAAAATGTTTCCCACTTCAAAAATCTGTTCTCAGCAATCCATAGCTCCAAAAATCATAGGAAAATTTAGGCAAGCTCTCTGAGACATACTTGGAATTTTAGTTCAATCAATTGGGCATGAAAATGCACATTACTACAGAATTAATTCTTTTGAGTGCAAATGCTTAAAGAATTGTTCTGGGATAACTACTCAAGTAAAAGGGCTGAATTTTGAACCAGGTTACTCTCATGTGATCAAGAACTCATATGTAAATTATCAGCCCAAGATGAGTCCTTGAACTCCCTGTTCTTATTCTCCATACTTGTGTATATGTGGGAATACATAAGAGATATTGTGAGAATTAGGGAGGACACAATATGACTCCACATTAGCTGCAATTTAGCAAGATAAATCCTTAGGTAGTATAGAACCTGCTGTAAAAGTTTTGAGGCCATTGGAGTTCTTGTTCTTCAGTTGCACTCAAATCCTTTCAGCTTATCTATTATGTTCATTAGGGAACATGATTAGTGTATAGCTAAAGCCTTTAGGACAAATTAGTTTAGTTCTGTTCTTTGCACAACAGAGACAAACCAAGCCATGCTTGGCTTTTCCACACAACCTCTGTTCCTAAGACATTAATTCTATAACTTCTTTCCATTATATTCTATAAAACATGTGCATATGCATTTCAATAGGAACCACAACGAAGGGGACTCAATGGAGTGATTCATCGAAGTGGATCAAGCTCCGGAGAGTCAAGGGTGGATCTGCAAGGACACTAACTGTTTATATAAGACTACCCTGCAAAACATGCAAGCTCCGGTTTGCATTTAACAGCTGTTAAGTTTTTGGTTTGTATTCACTTTCGGTCAGGATATGAATTATGCATTAGGTCTAGTGTTTGATACTCCTCTTGCATAGCCAAATGACCCATGGAGTATTGGGTAGGTGTCTTTCACCGTGTAGAACTGCCATGCTTAAGTACAGTTCGGTAGAAGTCGAGTGGTGAGATGCTACTCGCAGTTTCAGGAACAACAGGGGCATGCGGGATTGGTTCATAATTGAATTAGCAAGTTAAAGTTGAGACCGGAAGGTTGTAGGGGCAGCAGGACATAGGGGCCTGGGTGCTGTAGACCTGTCTGTGTCGGTCAAGGACCGATCCGTATGCGGTCCTGTTGAACAAGTTTGAGTTGTGTACCGGACTCATGCTGGCTACATGGGACCCAGTAAACCGATGTACCTCGGGAAGCTGTCGTTGGGACTTTTCGGGTCGCCTCAAGCGGACGGCCGGTGTGCAGTATGTGGGGAATATTCTCATGACATCTCATGTCGGTAGGTGCACCATGAGAGTAGCTACTGTACGGGGCGACTTGATCGATTCAGCGGGGGTGAAACGGGGGAAAGGCTGCCACGTACGACGTCAGTGATGGTTGTTGTAGGCAACGTCGAGTACGAGCGTACGTGTCGTGTAGTCCGGGTGTTATTGATTCGATTCACCGTCGCTCGCGGAATGGATCGAGCGTACTTGTTCTCACAGTCATGACGTAGTAAGAACTTGCATGAGAAAGGAACTAATCATATTGATGTGAAGTATTATACTAGCGTTGTATTGGATCTTGATGAATAGGCTAGTGCAAACTCGATTCTTTTATGCCATGAGCAATTTACATCGGGGGAAAGCGTTTTTGTTTGATTGTGGACTCCCGATGTGGCGTGCCCAGGGTTACTTAAAATGCTGCAATTAATACCTGAAAGTAAGGATTCACTTTCAGGCGAGTTTAATTATGCTTATGCCATCCTATGTTAGGTTCATAACCTCACTTAGAGTTTCATGTTTAGGGTGACGGTTAAGTCTTGCTGAGCGTTATGCTCACGGATTCTATCCGAGTTGTTTTGCAGGTAATTGACTCGATGCTTATGAGAAGGGATGCCGAGGAGACTCGGGAACCGCCGAGTGCTTACTCACAGAGCATCCTCGCCGCTGCAGGTTGTCTTCGTGTTGCTAGTAAGAGACAGTCCGCGGGCTGGACCGTTTCTTTGTTGCTAGTTTATATATGAGTCGTGAGAGTGATAGTCTTCCTCTGTAGTTTACTCTGATATAACTATTTGTAAAACTTTCTTGTACGCTTCCGCTAAACTATTTATGTAATATGATGTATGTTCATTGACCTGTGTGCTGTTGGGTGCCGCATAACACGGCACCACCCAACGAGGTCCTGTGTCCCTCACAGCGTGGCATCAGGGCTGTTATAGCGTGGTATCAGAGCTGCGTTGGGAACAGAGCACGGATTGAGCATCATATTATGTCAAAAACTTAGGATACGGTGAGAGAACGGTACTAGGCCCACATAAGGACTACTATTAGCATATTATGAAGGTGGCAAGCTAACCTATTTGTTATGTCAGAAAACCATGCATCTCGGGACGTCTATGTCTTGGGGGGTGCATGTATGTGCTGTCCACCAATGCGCACAAGCTGAAGGGTGGAGCCTCACGGGTGGCAGGTAACCCGACTCGCTTTAGTATCCTCTACGACTCTTCATGTCGTTTGGGGTATTCGAGCAACGTCATTCCCTGACGTGCGTGGTGCAATTTGGGAGACCCCGTCACGTGGTCAGTAAAGTTAACACGTAGCTCAAGGCGTGTTTGGCTTGAGAACACCTGGGCGAGTGATGACGGCCGGGTGTACAAACTGTATGGATACCGGGTTCGGTGTGCAGCCAGACCTGATGATTGAGTGTGGCTTATGTAGGTACTAACCACGAAAACTATAGTACGTGTAGAACACATTTGCGAGTGATCGTTTAGTGCCACCTAAGGATACGTATATGCCGGTGTAATCCGGTTAGGTTTTTCTTTGGTGAGGCAACGTAGTACCGTCATATGTCTTACGGTGCATCGTCACCATACTACACTTAATAGTATTCTTACCTATGAAAAAATGATTCATAACTAACTTCCAAACTAAAAATGGATGTGATAAAGCACATATTAGTTACTGAGCTCTTCATTTGAACTAAGTTTCAAAGAAGAGACTTGTTAGGCTTCTTTTGATCTCAAAGACAGAGTGCTCTGTTCAGACAGCAATTTTTTATCTGGACTTTAACAGAGCGAAACTATGATTAGCCTGAACCAATGGAGGTGTTTGATACATTTATGAAAATGTAATTAAGTGCTCTACAACTTTTCTGTAGAACTCCAGAGCCAAATCCGACACCAACTTGGTTGAATGTCCAGAGGAATGCAAACTGTCCTGAGAACAGAACAGCTGCAACCTTCTCTGGATGTTGCTGTAAATTAGCCGTCACAGTCTGTAGAAAAAATTCTAAGGGTCATAAGATACACCGTTGGAAAGTATAGGAAATTTGCAACAACTTTCTAGTTCATAGTTTGTTCGGAATGGTACTCCCTTGTTATGTACGACTGTGATGAAAACAGCCACATACAAAGGAGATGCTGGCAATTTTTCTCCAGAAATTGTGGTAGCTTTGAACAATCATAACTTCTGTTCCAGAAATGATCTAGGGTCATGTGAGTACTCGTTAGAAACATACTGAAGTTAACTTTAACTTTGGTATTCAACTTGAGTTACGAAAATGCTAGTAACTGGATCAAATTATGGATTAAGTACAGAAGGGTCTGTTCTGTACAGAATGTGGGACTGAATATGTTGGTTTTAGAAAGATGTGTAAACGTGAAATTTTGTTATGCTTTTATAAAGTTTTAGCATGTTCATGTGTTACACACTTTCACATACTGCTAGATCAAGTTTTGTCTCCCCTCAAAAATTATACCTTTGCAGTATGGTGCGTACTCATTCTCCGAGTAGGGCTGAAAGTTCTCGTCAAAACGATGATGACTCGACTCCCCCCCGGGCACCGCCATCAACGGTATGGGCGGATATCATGGATCATATGGTCGAGTCAAGTAAAGAGAACACAAGACTACTCCAAGCCTTGGTACAACAGGGCTTACTCCAACGTGCACAACAGGACGTTCCACCTCGGAACGCCTATTTGGACTTCTTGGCGACACAACCGCCAATTTTCACGGAAGCCTATGAACCAGTGGAAGCTAATCAGTGGCTTCGAGTTATGGAGTCCAAGTTTGGAGTGTTTGAGTGCGAACAAATATCAGAAGACATTATTTGCAGCTCAACAGCTCCATTGAGCCGCCGGAAATTGGTGGTTCGCTTATCTTGCCACCGTTCCGGAAGGCCATCAAGTGGAATGGACGGAATTTCGTGAAGCATTCCGTGCTCGTCACATTCCTATGGGTTTATCAAGGCTCAACAGCAAGAATTCAGAAACTTGAAACAGGGGGACATGAGTGTCCTCGATTATGTCAGACGATTCAACCTTCTGGCACAATATGCTCCTGCTTATGCGACGAGCGAAGCTGCAATGTGTGACTACTTTTTCTATGGCTTGAGTGCCATACTAAAAGAGAAGTTAGCCTTGTTCACTCAAGGCAGTTACACCGAGTTGATCAGTGCTGCTCTGCTGCAAGAACAAGCGACACTTGAGTGTCAAGCAGAGAAGAGGGACCGGGAGGATGTGCTAGAAGACACACCAGTTGTTCCTCGCAAATACCGTGTGGTGTATCACACACCATCCGATGAAAGATGGCAAGCGCCAGTGAGATCAACTCCGTACAGATTTCCTGCTCAAGAATAATGTCTTGAAGCAACACCCTTGCCGCAGCAACGATTGACACCTGTGGCATCATTGCTGCAGCCAAGTACATCAACTTCTCAACCACAAGTCAACGAAGAACCGGGGAAACCTCCGTGTTCTTATTGCCACCGTTCTGGGCATTTTATGCAAGAATGCCGGGAGAAGTTCTTGAACACAAGACAGCCATCATCATCAGGTGGTATGCCGCCACCTGCTCAAGTCAACATAACAGCATGGAAATCCGGGAGTGTGCAACATCTGGCTATTGAGGATGTCCCGGAGGGAGCACCGGTGTTAGTGGGCATGTTTACTCTCAAAGACGTGCCCGTGCTCATACTTTTTGATTCTGGTGCAACATACAATTTCATCAGCAAATCATGCGTGGATCTGCACCAATTGTCCACCAATACTCCCACAACGAGTTTCCTTATACGATCACCGGGAGGAAATATCTCTGCCAATCAGATTGTGTCCCGAGCAGCTTTATGTTTGGGCGGAAAAATATACCCAACATCGCTGATTATGTTGGATAGGCAGAAGATAGACATTATATTAGGGATGTCTTGGTTACATCGTCACGGCGCTGTTCTCAATATCGGTAACCGACTGTCCAGATTGACTCGCCGATTCATGGACAGCACACGCTGTTTCTAGACAGCGAAGACCCAGATATGGTAGAGGCTTACCACACGGAGGCGCTTAAACTTGAAGATATTCCGGTGGTACGTGATTATCCCAACGTTTTTCCCGATGACTTACCGGGCATGACGCCCGAACGGGACGTCGAGTTCAAGATTGAACTGGCGCCGGGAACGACGCCTATCTCACGAAGGACTTACAAGATGGCACCTAAGGAGCTAGCGGAGTTGAAAGAGCAACTGAATGAACTCATGAGCAAGGGTTTCATACGACCAAGTTCTTCACCTTGGGGTTGCTCAGCGTTGTTCGTTAAGAAGAAGGACGAAACACTACGGCTATGTGTTGATTACCATCCTCTAAATGCTGTCACGATCAAGAACAAGTATCCTTTGCCCCGCATCGACATCCTGTTCGATCAACTTGTGGGTGCAAAGGTATTTTCGAAGATGGATCTTCGGTCAGGGTATCATCAAATTAAGATCCGACCGGAGGACATACCAAAGACAGCTTTCTCGACGAGATACGGACTCTATGAGTACCTCGTCATGTCATTTGGATTAACCAATGCTCCGGCACACTTCATGTACTTGATGAATTCTGTATTCATGCCGGAGTTAGACAAGTTTGTCGTGGTATTCATCGACGACATATTGGTTTACTCCAAATCTAAAGAAGAGCACGCTGAACATCTGCGTATTGTGCTACAACGGTTGCGGGAGCACCAATTATATGCCAAGTTCAGAAAGTGCGAGTTCTGGATCGATCAAGTGCCTTTCCTAGGTCATATAATTTTAGCAGAGGGCATTGCCATGGACCCCAGCAAGATTGAACAAGTGCTGAAGTGGGAATCTCTCGAATCAGTCCACGAGGTCCAATGTTTCCTAGGTTTAGCGGGATACTATCGGAGGTTTATTCTGAGCTTCTCAAAGATTGCTAAACCAATGACGGAGCTGCTGAAGAAGGGCACTAGATACATGTGGAATGCAGCGTGTGAAGCCGCATTCAAAACTTTGGTGAAACATCTCACCACAGCTCCAGTTCTTGCTCAGCCGGACACGACGAAACCATTCGATGTATACTGTGATGCATCCGGCATCGGTCTCGTCTGTGTTCTGATGCAAGAAGGGCGTGTAGTTGCCTATGGGTCTCGTCAACTGCAAAACCACGAGCAGTATTATCCAACTCACGATCTCGAGCTTGCTGCTGTGGTGTTCACGTTGAAGATGTTGAGGCATTACCTACTGGGTAATCTTGTTCACCTCTACACCGACCATAAAAGCTTGAAGTATATCTTCACGCAAAAGGAGCTGAACATGAGACAACGGAGATGGTTGGAGCTCATAAAAGATTATGAAATTGAGATCCACTATCATCCGGGAAAAGCAAACGTGGTTGCCGACGCACTTAGTCGGAAAGCCCACGATCACAACTTAGCGGCTGCTGAGTTGGAAGATGAAGAACCAAGCCTCCGTGTCATTCCGTATGGCACGCTTTATAATCTCACGCTCATTCCAACGATCCGTGAAGAGATTATTGAGGCTCAAAGAAGAGACAGGGGTATGTCTCACATACGGAGAAGACTAGACAACGGAGAAGTGAAATGTTTCTGGAAGGATAAGAACGGTACGATATGGTTTAACGACCGTATAGTGGTACCGCGTAATATGAAGCTCCGGAAGAAAATATTGGATGAAGCCCACCT
Source organism: Neostapfia colusana (assembly GCA_030760725.1). Classification (NCBI taxonomy): domain Eukaryota; kingdom Viridiplantae; phylum Streptophyta; class Magnoliopsida; order Poales; family Poaceae; genus Neostapfia; species Neostapfia colusana. Next base: position 26,711,320 of record JASWHV010000005.1, on the reverse strand, counting down.
GTCGAAGTTTTCCATTCATCCCGGAAGTAACAAGATGTACCAAGATTTGAAACAGAAATTTTGGTGGACGAGGATGAAGAGGGAGATTGCTAAATACGTATCCGAGTGTGATACGTGTAGACAGGTCAAGGCTGATCATATGCGGAAAGCCGGACCGCTACAACCATTAAAGATACCGGCATGGAAATGGGAGGATGTGAGTATGGACTTCATCATCGGATTACCGCTCACATCCAGGAAGCATGACTCGATATGTGTGATCGTCGACCGGTTGACAAAATCAGCTCATTTCATACCGGTGAACACTCATTATCGAGCAAGGCAATATGCGGAGTTATTCATCTCCAGAATTATTTGCTCACATGGTGTCCCGAATTCCATCGTTTCAGATCGAGGTGCGCTGTTTGTTGCTCGTTTTTGGGAGCAGCTGCATGCCTCGTTTGGCACCAAGCTGATTAGAAGCTCCGCATATCACCCTCAAACCGATGGACAAACTGAGAGGGTGAATCAAGTGCTCGAGGACATGTTGAGAGCGTGTGCCATCCACCACGGTCGGAATTAGGATGATCACCTACCGCTGGCAGAGTTTTCATACAACAACGGTTTTTAAGCGAGTATTAAAATGGCACCGTATGAAGTTCTCTACGGCCGGAAGTGTTGCACACCGCTAAATTGGTGTGAATCCGGCGAAAGAGTTCTGTTTGGGATTGATCTTGTCAAGGAAGCCGAAGACCGAGTTCGGTTGATACAAGAGAACTTAAAGGCTGCACAATCCCGACAGAAGAGCTACGCCGATCAAAGGTGTAGGCCATTACATTTTGACGTCGGAGAACACGTTCATCTTCGTGTATCTCCGATGAAGGGAATTCACCAGTTCATGGTAAAGGGGAAACTCGCTCCCCGTTTTATTGGTCCTTTTGCTTTCACGAAGAAGTGCGGACCCGTAGCCTACCGGCTGGAGTTACCGGCAAGTCTAGCGGGTGTTCATGTTGTATTTCATGTTTCACAGCTGAGGAAGTGCCTCAAATTCACCGCTGCTGTTCGCACCGAGGACATCGACGAATTGAAACCGGACCTTACCTACACCGAGCGACCGGTTCAGATTTTGGATGAAAAGGCCCGGGTAACCCGGAACCGGACAATCAAATTTTACAAGGTGCTGTGGAGTAATCACACCGCGGAAGAGGCGACGTGGGAAAGTGAACATTACCTCCGCACCAACTATCTGGAATTTTTAGTGTTGTACAGTTTGTAATTACCTCTCCTGTCTCGTTCCTCTTTTGTAATCTCGGGACGAGATTCTTTTAAGGGGGGAGGAATGTAAAAGTCCCAAAATTGTGTATGAATAAAAACCAAGGTTTGAGTTCATATGTGTGGCAAAGACATGAAAAAGGGGACTTGCTAAAACTTTTCTTCATGCAAGGTAATACATGGATGAACATCCAAAATGAGGCTCACCTTTTTATTTTAAAGTGTTGAACCAATATTGAGTTAAATACCTCTTTTCATGTAAGTTTAAAAATCAGATTTGGGATTCAAAGTTCACACATGTGGTGACCAAGAACTTTGAATAAACATGCAGCCATATAGTTGGATTTAGAGGGAAAAGTTTTATCACCAACTTTGCATGTGTAGGGTGGGCTCAAAAAGGAGTTAAAGAGGAGCATTTGCAAATTCTAACCAAATTCAGATTTTGTCTTGCAAATTAAAACTGAATTTGAGGAATTAAAATTCTAGCCACCCTTTTTAAACCTAGAATTCTGGGAATTAAAGAGATCAGCTTGAACAGATATTTGGGAGGTACATGTGGAGTGGGACCCACATGTCATGGAGCTAAAGGAGGTGCCTTGCACACTAAGTCTCAGCCCCAGTATGGAAATTCGTCGAACAGCACGTGGGCCACGAGCAGCTCCCACCGTGGAGCCACTGGGAGGCTCGGCAGCGCCACCAGCTGCTTCCTTTCCCCACGCACGGCGCCAAGAGGTGGTTCTGCGGCCTGATCACCCCCCCCCTGGACGACGCAAAGGCCATCCATCTTCTCTTCCTCGTGAGCGCACGACCGGCGACTGTTTCCCCCTCCGCCCTCTCGGTCGATCGGGAAAGCGAAGAAATCGTCGCGCTCTTCCCTCCCCCGAGCTGCTAAACCTTTCCCTGATATCAGCCTCCACCTCCCTGACCCGCAAGCAAGCGAGCTGCGGCCCCCGGTGCCCGAGAACAACCGCCGCCGCGGCGACCAAGTTCAAGAAGGTGATCGGGCGCTCGTGGACAGCCCTCCACAGGGGGTTTCACGGCCGAGCGATCACAGCTACGGACGGGCACGGGTGCGGTGCTGCTCTCAGCCCAAGCTCAGGCCGTGCCGTGAGCTATCGACGACGAATTTCGAGGTTTTGCTCCGGCGACCTCATTCCGAGCTTCCGGTACAATTCTTTTGAATTCTTGCCCTCTGATTCTCCTTAAGTCATCAAATTTGGCATAGAGAAGCTAGACTAGCTGGCGATCGTTTTCCCTTTTTCATCCATAGCACGAAAACACCTCAGCGCGACGGAATTTGAGCTCGACTAGAGGTGTTCTTGGCGAAACCATTCGGACGCACGACGATAACCTAATTGCAGCCACTCCCGAGCCATTTTAAGGGCATGCCGATCCTCCTAGAGGTGCACTGGTGCTGTAGGGCTCGTCGGCACAGGTTTTGGCGGGCTGGATACCTTAGGCAACGCCGCCGAACCTCCACAGCAGCTGTCGCACGTCGCCGGCCATGTTCGGGTCGTCGGCAGTCCAAGCAAATCTCACAGCCGTGTTCCTCGATGCCCAAAACCCCCTGGCGGCGAGTCCGGTTTCGGATGGTGGCCGGAAACGGCCGGCCGGCGAGCACAGGCGAGCTCCGGCGAGGGGGAGAGCGCGGGCGCGGGGAGGGAGCCGAAGGAAGAAGAAGACGGGTGGGTCCCGTCTGTCAGCAGCAAAAAATTTAAACCTGGGATCGGGTGTGGCTGGATCCTGTGTGCTGGCGCGCAAAACCCCGTGGCCCCGGTGTGGCTTCGTTTCTATTGGCTGGGATTCAAAACAGTGGGTCCAGCCGGATTTTCTGTAGTAAAACAATTCCAGAGTTGGCTCAATCTTTGGAAATTCATATCTCCCTGTAGAAAACTCCAATTTGAGTGATTCCAATTGGGTTGGGTTCATCTTTCCGAGTTCTATCCAAATATGAACTCAGCTTTGTATGAAAGTCAATATTATATTCTGGAAAATTCTTTGAGGTTTTCTGAAAAAGAATTATTAAGGGAGTTTGGTTTATCCAAAAATCCCCAAATTTTGCCAGAATATTCTTTAGCATATCGTTGACCTACTAGCAAATTTTCAGCTCATTTGAAGATCATTTGAGCAGGAATTTGATAAATGCAAACTACTGTGTTCAAAAGAGTCCAGAAACATTTTCAGAAAATGTTTCCCACTTCAAAAATCTGTTCTGAGCAATCCATAGCTCCAAAAATCATAGAAAAATTTAGGCAAGCTCTATGAGACATACTTGGAATTGTAGTTCAATTAATTGGGCATGAAAATGCACATTACTACAGAATTAATTCTTTTGAGTGGAAATGCTTAAAGAATTGTTCTGGGAGAACTACTCAAGTAAAAGGGCTGAATTTTGGACCAGGTTACTCTCATGTGATCAAGAACTCATATGTAAATTATCTGCCCAAAATGAATCCTTGAACTCCCTGTTCTTATTCTCCATACTAGTGTATATGTGGGAATACATAAGAGATATTGTGAGAATTAGGGAGGACACAATATTACTCCACATTAGCTGCAATTTGGCAAGCTAAATCCTTAGGTAGTATAGAACCTGCTGTAAAAGTTTTGAGGCCATTGGAGTTCTTGTTCTTCAGTTGCACTCAAATCCTTTCAGCTTATCTATTATGTTCATTAGGGAACATGATTAGTGTATAGCTAAAGCCTTTAGGACAAATTAGTTTATTTATGTTCTTTGCACAACAGAGGCAAACCAAGCCATGCTTGGCTTTTCCACACAACCTCTGTTCCTAAGAGATTAATTCTATAACTTCTTTCCATTACATTCTATAAAACATGTGCATATGCATTTCAATAGGAACCACAACGAAGGGGACTCAAAGGAGTGATTCATCGAAGTCGATCAAGCTCCGGAGAGTCAAGGGTGGATCTGCAAGGACACTAACTGTTTATATACAACTACCCTACAAAACAGGCAAGCTCCGGTTTGCATTTAACAGCTGTTAAGTTTTTGTTTTGTATTCACTTTCGGTCAGGATATGAATTATGCATTAGGTCTAGTGTTTGATACTCCTCTTGCCTAGCCAAATGACCCATGGAGTATTGGGTAGGTGTCTTTCACCGTGTAGAACTGCCATGCTTAAGTACGGTTCGGTAGAAGTCGAGTGGTGAGATGCTACTCGCAGTTTCAGGAACAACAGGGGCATACGGGATTGGTTCATAATTGAATTAGCAAGTTAAAGTTGAGACCGGAAGGTTGTAGGGGCAGCAGGACATAGGGGCCTGGGTGATGTAGACCTGTCCGTGTTGGTCAAGGACCGATCCGTATGCGGCCCTGTTGAACAAGTTTGAGTTGTGTACCGGACTCATGCTGGCTATATGGGACCCAGTAAACTGATGTACCTCGGGATGCTGTCGTTGGGACTTTTCGGGTCGCCTCAGGCGGACGGCCGGTGTGCAGTATGTGGGGAATATTCTCATGACATCTCATGTCGGTAGGTGCACCATGAGAGTAGCTACTGTATGGGGCGACTTGATCGATTCAGCGGGGGTGAAACGGGGGAAGGCTGCCACGTACGACGTCAGTGATGGTTGTTGTAGGCAACGTCGAGTACGGGCGTACGTGTCGTGTAGTCTGGGTGTTATTGATTCGAATCACTGTCGCTCACGGAATGGACCGAGCATACTTGTTCTCACAGTCGTGACGTAGTAAGAACTTGCATGAGAAAGGAACTAACCATATTGATGTGAAGTATTATACTAGCGTTGTATTGGATCTTGATGAATAGGCTAGGGCAAACTCGATTCTTTTATGCCATGAGCAATTTACATCGGGGGAAAGCGTTTCTTGTTTGATTGTGGACTCCCGATGTGGCGTGCCCAGGGTTACTTAAAATGCTGCAATTAATACCTGAAAGTAAGGATTCACTTTTAGGCGAGTTTAATTATGCTTATGCCATCCTATGTTAGGTTCATAATCTCACTTAGAGTTTCATGTTTAGGGTGACGGTTAAGTCTTGCTGAGCGTTATGCTCACTGATGCTATCCGAGTTGTTTTGCAGGTAATTGACTCGATGCTTATGAGAAGGGATGCCGAGGAGACTCGGGAACCGCCGAGTGCTTACTCACAGAGCATCCTCGCCGCTGCAGGTTGTCTTCGTGTTGCTAGTAAGAGACAGTCTGTGGGCTGGACCGTTTCTTTGTTGCTAGTTTAGATATGAGTCGTGAGAGTGATAGTCTTCCGCTGTAGTTTACTCTGATATAACTATTTGTAAAACTTTCTTGTACGCTTCCGCTAAACTATTTATGTAATATGATGTATGTTCGTCGACCCGTGTGCTGTTGGGTGCCGCATAACACGGCACCACCCAACGAGGTCCTGTGTCCCTCACAGCGTGGCATCAGGGCTGTTACATCCGCTCACTGCTTCCTATCTCCCCTGCTGGGTCTCATTTTCACCACTCTTAAGCCATTTTCTATTCTGACCAAACCGTGTGATAAACCTTACCTCGCGAGTAGATTCCAACTACTTGACTTCTACCGAGGTCCTAAGCATATTAGCGGGGCCTTGTCTACTCGTCGGCTCTGTAAGCTACCCAACCCTTCATAGGATCTAAAAGGTTACGCAAGTGGGTTTCAAACACCTTAACTCTAATGCAAACATTCACCCTAAACATAAGTGATACAAATAAAGAATTTTATAAAAGGTACTTAAGTGAAAACCGGGGCTTGCCTGGTTGCGAGTTAAATGAGAAGTCAGCTTATGGTGGAAGGACATCCAAGGGCTCCGTTGCGTCTTCAACTTCGGTACCTATTATGAAATGTAATAAAATACATGTGTAAGTATTAAGAATTTACGAGAATTGTACTTCTATTCATAGCTATTGCTACTTAGAATCCTTAATTGGCTTTGGGATTTTTACAGAGGATACTAGACTCTCTAAAGATGATTTGAGCCAAATTTGGAGACATGTCATTACAAAATGTAGTCTTTAAAATTCCTACAAGTACAATGTTTCTCTGAATTTAGAGCCCAATTCAGGAGCTTTGACATATCTAATGGTGCAAATCTGATTAGGGTAAGTCTCCATGGTTCTAACAGAATTTGTTTCACCATTTTTGGAGCTACCATCAGAGAGATATGAATTTTTGAAGTTTGGATAGGAGTGCTGAAATAGTTTCTGTTTAAATGGGATTTTCCAAATAAAGGCAGAACTTGGGAAGGCAGTTTAGCCTAGAAAATGATCTCCAATGAATCCCAAATTTTTACTGGAGATCAGTAACTATGGAAAGGATTTGCTGCGTAAATTTTGGGATATTTCATAAAGAATTGCTCCTGTAATAAATCCCCAAAAGATTTACTAAAAACAATTCTTCAGAAATTCCTGGGCATTTTCTTAGCCTAAAATTGGTTTCCCTGTGAAGTACTCCTCATGAGGAATCCAACAAAATTGGTCTCACTCTTTTTGGAGTTTTCTACACAAAGTTATGGGCTTATAAAGATCAGCTAATTCCTGGAATTATTTCTCTAATAGAAACTTCAAATAATTGGGTTGGGCCCACGGTTTTAAATTGGACCAGTGAGATTTCGGCAACACTGGGGGCTACGGAGTTAACCCGCGCAGCCACAGCTGATCCCGAGCCGCACAGGACGATCCTCGCGCGTATACGGAAGCTGCCTGGTGGGACCCGGCCCTCCTTCGTCTTCCTCGCGCTGCCCGCGCCTCCCGTGGCGGCGCACGCCGGCGAGGCTCGCCGGGACAGGGTTCCCGTGGTCCAAACTTCATCAAATTCGCCGCCTGTGAGTTCTACACCGTGCTGAACACGATGGTGGGGTCGGGAGTCGATGACAATGGCCGGAAAGATGCTTGCACCGGAGACCATGTCGGCCTTACTTCGGCGACCTCGTTCTCCCTCAACAGCGGGTCTCTTGGGCTAGGGTCTGCTCTAAAAGCACCAGTGTCACCGGGACAGAATCGACCCATAGCCCGTTATCCATGAAGACCACCGGAGAGGGGACCTCACCGGCGACCCGAGCCCGCAAAACGACGGCGGCGACAAAAACTCGAAGAACTCCTTCAGTTCTTGATGGTTTCCAGCGCTGTTTGAGCAAGAAGGATCGCAGGGAGCTAACAAAGCTTCTCCTAGACCAGAATGAGCTCTAGCTATCGCAGCACGAAGAATTTGATTGTAGACCGAGAGGTGTTGCGATGAACTAGGGTTTGGTAAAACCCAAAATTCTCACTACCCGATTGATCAATCGTCCTGAGGCTTTCGGTAGCACGATCTACAGACAACAACGCACCTTTCTTGTGCAGGGAAGGGGCGGTGAAGCTGGCCGTGGTGCGCTGTCCACGGTGAACCAAACGGGGTTCTGCCGAGCACCTCCAATCGCCGGTGCCAATCTCTGGTTTCCGCGTAGCACGAGCTGGGAAGCTTAGGAGAAAGAACGGTGGAGGCTGGAGCACTCTCTTGCGCTTCTTTTTGCTGTTTGGGGCTTGATCGTCTGAGCTCGGGTGAGCGTGGGCGAGGGAGGAACAGCAATGGCGCCGGGCGGTTCCCTTGCGGAAGAAACCGAGCAGCGGTGACCGCGCGAGGGGGCAAAAGAACGTTTCGGTGCTTCAGCTGGGGAGAGCGAGGAGGTGATCACGCGGCCGAGAAGCAGGAGCTGGCGCGGTGCCGTCCTCGGGAGAGGGTCGCGCCGGGAGCTGGCGGCCTCTCGGCGATCAGCCAATGAAAACATAGGCGGTAGCTCTGTTGGGAGGCTGACTGTTGGGCCCCACCTCCCTCTCTTTTAATCAAAATTTTCTCTGATATTTTTACCCCAGCAACTCAACATTAAAGGCTTTACTTCACACCAAAGTTAAGTTTGAATTTAGTGATTTCAAATGGTTTGAATTCTGGTGTGAAATTTGGATGTGGTTTGATCAATTGAATTTGAAAAGGAGTTTGAATTCTCCACTTTGTATTGCCTCCAAAATATAGCAAACCAGCTCCAAAATTTCCAATTTTCGGCATGGCTGCTCATTCAAAGGTGGAGAACACAGTTGTGAAGCCCAATTCTCAAATTGGGGGAATTGGAATTTGAAACTGAATTTGAAATTCAGATTAGAGGGCTTTGCTTTTTAATCCCAAACAAATATGAAAACTCCTCCAAATGAGCTGAATTTTGGAAGGTTGAATATTTGGAATATGAAGATCCAAGTTATGAATTTAGATCTCCATGTTTGGAAGTTTTAGGAAGTCTAAACCCTCACTTTGAACTTACACCCTTATAACTCAAAGTTTTAATTCCCCTCATTTCTCATACGTGTACATGAGCTGAACTTTTTCTTGCTACCATTTTTGGGTGTAGGATCGAAGAGAATGTGAAAAGCTACCAGAGGGGGGGTGAATGGTAGATTAAAACTTTTCGCAGCGGAAACAACAAAAACCCCTCAGCAAAAATCAATTGGTTAAAGAAACCGTGTGTGCAAGTGTTTTCAAACGTGTTCAACCGTGACAAATCAAGTAGAGAGGTAGAGAATCAAGTCACGGATCTAATGCAACAAGAATCACTTGAAAAGACGAAGTAAAACTTGAGATACGATCAAAACATTAAACGAAGATCAATCTGTTCTACTCGATATAAAACAGATCTGCAACGCTGCAAAGAAACTCGTGTATCTCAAAAAACTACAGATCTGAAGATCGTGAAAATTTCACAGATGATAGATAATTGAGTTTTGAAGACAACCCAAAAAGAATCACGTCAATCGGATCTGTAAAACTCGAGTTATGAACGAAACACCGAAGCAACGTCGGTCTGTCCAGAAACTCGGCGAGAAAGACGACGAAAAAAAAATCGGACGAACAAGGCACAAAAGCTCCTCGAAACTATGAAATTTATTCAATAGAAACACAAGAGGAACAGCCCAAAGTTCTCTCCCCACGAGAGCTCTGGCCTCCCTTGCTTTTATAGCCAGCCCTCAGGCTAAACAATCCAATCTAGGACTCCTACTCCTAATTGGACTCGTATCCTAACTTACCATAACTGCTCAGGACTCTCCTATTCGCAGATCGAAGCAATCGTGAGACTACCAAACACCTTAGGAACGTGCTAAACATTCCTAAAACAACTCAACTTCGTGCCTAGCACGAAATCCTATCATAACCAACTCAAATCTTCCATATTTGAGCCATATCCGACTCAGCCTCAGCCTGAGTACGCAATCCAGCCGGTTGGACCTTTCTGACCAATTCTTTACGTCCACTTCTCTTCATCACGCCTTGGAACAATGTTGCCACGTCCATGCACTCCTTGCACACGTGCAAACACCATCCAACGACGTACACGCAACCTTCATATGCACTGCCCTTGATCCAAACATGCTGCGCGACCTCCCGATCAACTCAACCACAGCTCCTCCCGAACTTGGTTGTTGGAACCTCATCTCCTCCCTGAGACTAGTCCAAGGATCCCGTCACCAGCCATGTCTTGAACTCAAGCAACACCTGCACATGAATAAACAACCAATTCTTCCGAGCACAAGTCCTCGACTTGACTCACGTTAGTTCGAAAACCACAACACCTTACATGAGCACGTCACATAAGCATGTTCCAAACCATATCAAATGATAACAGCCATAACCACCAAAACACACCAAAAACTTAGCAAATTAATACTAAGCAAATCTTCCCATAAAGCAAGTTTGAAACATTGCGAGTTAAAAGCAAAAACAAGACGCTGCAGTTCTACGAGTTGAACTTCACAGGAGCTCCCTAAAAACAAGCTCCGGACCTCACAAAAGCTCTCCGGACCTTGCAGGAGCTCTCCGGACCTTGCCAACACTTGGCGGACCTAACAAAGAACTTGTCGGACCTCGCCACAGAAGAATGTTTTGGCAATATTCAAAACTTTGAATATTAATGCTAACTTTTATCCTAATTGCCAATGTATTCAACACACATAGGTCTCACAATCTCCCCCTTGATGAATGCATTGGCAACACCAATTAAAATCCGAACATTGGCTTATGAAATGTTTTGAAAAGCTTTGAAAACTCATTTCTCCCCCTTTATTAATTTCTCTCCATTTTTTAAAATCAGAGAAGTAAGAAAGTGTATAACATATGCAAAGTGTAAAAAAATCTCTCCTTATACATATTTCTCCCCCTTTGACAATGTATTCAGCAAGGTTCAAAAGAGAAATTTTTAAATGTTATGAGCATATTATAACATATACATACAAAACAAAGCTCATCCAAGTCATACTATCAGGTTACTTAGACTATCACATCAATGAGATACATAAAGTAGTGTAAGCCATGCTAGAGATCAAATGTATTTTTCAGTTTAAGCAAGTCATGATCTCCCTTACTCAACTATTTCAAAACCTGAAAACATGACACTTGTTGCTGCATTTTTATTATTCATAATCATTTATGGCACAAAGTTCATCATATGATATTTGCAAGAGATTATATGCCGCATCAGCCTTATTCTAACCAACCAAGCCAAGCCTATGTCATTTGACAATCAGAAGCTTAAGGACATGGTTTTAGTCATACACAATTCCTTCCAAGTTCATATCTTAGTGCAATGATAAGCAATCTCAAAAGAAGAAGTGCGTTGCATGCATATTCTCTTGATCTTTTCTCAATTTTTTATTTGAAAACTCAACATGTGAGCTGATCACTTGATTAATTTTTTATGATTAAAAGCACTTGTGAGCATGCAACAAGTTCAAAACAGCAAGAAAGTTCGATCATGACCAGATTTAGTGTAAGTAATTATTCCAATTACTAGTCATGGCAAAAACTACAAAATGTATAACATGAGTAATGTAGTAAGAACTTTCAGCCTGTAAAAGGAATCACAAAGTCATATATGTATGAAATACTATGCTCATATTATTTTAGTTTCAGATTCACACATAGACTTTCAAAGATTCAAAAACTCCCCCTCAATTTAAGCCATGAGGATGCATAACCCCTATTTCACTACGAATGAAACAAAAACGACTGAAATCCAAAGGTTTTGTAAAAATATCAGCCAATTGTTGTTCGGTAACGACATGGTGAAGCACAATGTTTCCTTTTTCAACATTATCACGAAGAAAGTGATACCTAATGTCAATGTGCTTAGTTCTAGAGTGTTTCACGGGGTTTTTAGCAATACAAATTGCACTAGTGTTATCACAAAACAGTGGAACACTATCTAAATCAACCCCATAGTCCTTAAGTGTTTGAACAATCCAAAGAATTTGTGAGCAAGCGCTAGCCGCAGCTACATATTCAGATTCGGCCGTGGATTGTGCAACTGAACTTTGTTTTCTAGAGGACCAAGCAACAAGTGAATTACCAAGAAAATGACAGGCACCCGAAGTACTTTCCTATCAATCCTACAACCCCCAAAATCAGCATCCAAAAAAGCTTTCAAAGAAACGGTTGAGGAAGAAGGAAGAAAAATGCCAAATTCTTGAGTTCCATGTAGGTACCTGAGAATCCTTTTGATGGCTTGGCGATGTGAAGCACGTGGAGAAGCTTGAAAACGTGCACAAAGACATACGCTGAATTGTATGTCCGGTCTTGACGCCGTGAGATACAAAAGTGATCCAATCATACTTCTGTATTCTTTTTTATCGACCGGGTCACCATCTTCGTCAAGTTCAAGTGTTGTTGCTGTTCCCATTGGTGTCCGAAGAGGCCTGCATTTGTCCATGTTCAAGCGCTTAAGAAGGTCCTTTGTATACTTAGTTTGATGCACAAAAGTTCCTTCTTTTGTTTGCTTGATTTGCAGCCCCAAAAAGTATGTGAGTTCTCCCATCATACTCATCTCAAATTCTGAACTCATCATAGCTGAAAACTTGGACACGAGATCATGAGAAGCACAACCAAAGATAATATCATCCACATACACTTGAACGAATAATGAGTCATTGCCATGCTTAAGTACAAAAAGAGTTTTATCAACCTTGCCCATGTTAAACCCCTTTTCAAGTAAGAATGTTTTTAACCTATCATACCATGCTCTAGGGGCTTGTTTTAGACCGTACAAGGCTTTGGACAGTTTGTAAACATGATTAGGAAAATTTAGATTTTCAAAACCCGATGGCTGCTTAACATAAACCTCCTCCTCTATGTAGCCATTAAGAAAAGCACTTTTAACATCCATTTGATATAATTTGAAACCTTTAGATGCAGCAAATGCTAATAAAATTCTTATAGCTTCTAATCTAGCAACCGGAGCAAATGTTTCATCAAAATCTAGACCTTCAATTTGAGTGAAACCTTGAGCAACCAACCTAGCTTTATTCCTAACCACAACCACATCCTCACTTTGCTTATTTTTAAATACCCATTTAGTTCCAGTTAATGTGTGACCTTGAGGTGGAGGTACAAGTTTCCAAACATTATTTCTTTCAAAATTTTCTAACTCTTCTTGCATGGCATTAATCCAAGATTCATTAGTGAGTGCAAGTGATATATCCTTGGGTTCAAAAGAAGCAACAAAAGCAGAATGAGCATGAGAGTTTGGATCGCAAAACCTGGACCGAGTGACTCGTTCATGCAAGCTTCCAATGATTTGTTGTGGAGGATGACTTTTGAGTACTCGGAGGGGAGTAGACACTTCACAAGCACCCTCTTCTTCGTGTTCGGACCTTTGATTAGGAGAGCTTGTTGATTGAGGAAGGTCCGAACCAGCAGTAGTGACTGTTGGTGCTGGTTGTGGTGCAAAATCAGCAGCTTGATCGTTATTTACTTCCGAGTTTTCGGGCAGCAGCACCACTTCTTCATCTTCTTCAAAAGAAATACTCTCCCCCTGCGGATATGGATCCGGACCTGCAATATCGGAGCTAGTACTTGGGCTAGCTTCATCAAAAGAAACCTCGCAAGTCTCCACAATTTTGTTAGTGTCAAGTAAAAGCACACGGTAGCCTCTAGTATGAGATGGATAACCAAGAAACATGCCATCAACAGATCTAGCTTCAAATTTATCAAGATTACCATGTTTCTTAACAAAGCATTTGCAACCAAAAACCCTAAAGTGTGTAACACTAGGCCTATGTCCAAACCGGAGCTCATATGGGGTTTTTCCAAGCTTAGCACGCAAGAAAACACAATTTGAGACATAACAAGCGGTTGCAATTGCATCAGCCCAAAATTTCCTAGGAGTTTGATATTCATCAAGCATAGTCCTAGCCATCTCAACTAAGGTCCTGTTCTTTCTTTCTACGACACCATTTTGTTGTGGTACATAGGGTGAAGAGTATTGATGATCTATTCCATTTTCAGCACAAAAGTGATCAAAGGATTGGTTTTTAAATTCAGTTCCGTTATCACTTCTAATTGCTTTTAATGATCCTGGGTGATCAATAGATAATCTAAGAAATAAAGTTCTAAAATGACTAAAAGCTTCATTCTTAGATGCCATAAAATAAACCCAAGAATATCTGGAATAATCATCAACAATCACAAGCACATACCATTTACCTCCGAAGGATTGAACACGTGCCGGACCTACTGTGTCAAGATGTAAAAGTTGTCCCGGTTCAGATGTCATGGTCATTGTGAGAGGAGCATGTGAACCTGCAACAAACTTAACTTGTCTACAAGAAGAGCACACAATATCAATGTCCTTTTTAAGCTTCGGCAGCCCACGTATGCGATCGAGAGCACTAACACGAGTGAGATGATCAAAGCCTATGTGACCAAGTCTACGATGCCAAAAATATAGATCCTTTGTATCATTAGCAACTAGACACCGATGCTTAGAAGTTGACAAATCAAAATCAGCTTTAAAAACTCTTCCAAACCTAGACATGTTAAACAAAAGCTCACCTTTTGAATCTACAACCTTGCAGCAATTTTTAGCAAAGCTAAGCTCTAGATTTTCATCTAGCAATTGTGAAACCGAAAGCAAGTTGTATTTCAAATTTTTAACAAGTGCCACATCTTTCAAAGTGTAGAGATTGTTTACTCTAACCGAACCTTTAGCAATTATGGGAGTAGAAGAGTTATCGGCGAAAGTAACATTTTCTACACGTGACACAAAAGAGAGAGAGGAGAACCATTCTTTGTTACCGGTCATGTGGCGTGAGCAACCTGAATCCACAATCCAAATGTTCTCCTTCCTCAAACGTGAAACCTACACAGCAGCACAATACGTCGATGACTCAATACTAGGGTTAGTTAAAAGACTTTTAGGAATCCAGTACTGAGTCACACGACGTCCAGCAGGAATAACACGCGAAAGCTGAGAAGGTACAGCAGGTTTATGAGCCAAACATCGAAAATTTTTGTTCCCAACTACTGACTTAGAAGATGTGTTATATGTAGCACAAAAAACAGTAGGTCCGGGAGCATGTTTTTGACTCATTACAGCAGGTTGCAAGCTCCGAAAATTTGGTCTAGCAGATTTTGCTTGGTTATTATGTGATCTAGCAAGTATTCTTTGTTTCTTATCGTGTTTAGCTACTCTATAACAAAATCCATGACATGACCATCTCTACCACAGTAGGTACAATGAAAAATAACCTTATTATCATGTCTAGATGAGCAAGCAACACGTTTATTAGAACCCGAACGGGACAGTACTCATGCAGATTCGAAAATCACCTCTTTTTGTCTAGGAGCTGTTTGAATCAAACCGCTTCCTAATGACTTTACAACTTTAGGCGGGTGTTCCTTAGCATGAGCATGAGAATTAAAACCTAAATCAGTTTTATCATTACAAGACTTGGAAGAATTCAGCAGCAAGTTTAGGTTCTTATTTGCATTAGAAAACCGATCTAGTGTCCTATGCATGTCATCAAGTTTATTGGACAGATCAAAGCAGTTTTCACATGAAGTTTTTCCTTTTAGTTTGCAATCTGAACAATATTTAACTTCATGCACACGTAAAGCATTGTTCAAAATAGAAGTCTCATTCATAGCATCATTTAGTTTCTTATTCAGATCATCACATGAAGAACAATGCAAATCAATTGTAGAACAACAAGCATCTTTCAAATTTTTATTATTAAGTGCAGCAAGCTCTTTGTTCTTTTCAATTTCAAGTTCAAGTTTATCAAGTGTAGATGCGTGTGCACTTCTTAAAGAGGATAATTGTTCATAAATTAAATCACATGAGGAACAAGAATCATCACTAGGAATCAAAGTTTTTAAACGATTAATTTCAGATTCTAGTGATTCAATTTTAACAGCATTGTTCCTAAGTTTTTTATCCTTTTTCTTTAATATAACAGTGGCACGAGAAATAGCATCACACATTTCTTCGCAAGTGGGACATACCTCTTCATCGTCGCTGTTGTGTTTTGCCTCCTCGGAGCTTGAACTTGACATGCTCGCCATGCAGCACATATTTGCCATAGCTTCTTCATCTTCATCACTACCGGTGTCCACATCACTTGAGCCGAAACCTTGAAGTGCAGAGATCATACTATGCACTATGTTGCGCATTGATAAATCTTTCTTCTTCTTATTCTTTACAAACGATTTCTTCGGCCTTGTTTGCTTTTCTTCACGTGATGTCGGACCTGAAAGGTTAGGGCACTCCGTACGAAAATGTCCTGTCTTACCACATTCAAAACACCGTTGAGGTCCAGAGCTTTCTCTCCTTCTAGTTCTCACATTTTGCAATGCTTTTGAGAACCGAGTAGAGATGAGTGCAAGCTCCTCCTCTGGAAACTCTTCAATCTGTTCAAGGGTTAGAGAGGACAGCAAAGAGAGTGCACCACTAGATGATGATTGACTAGAACTAGACATGTCACGTTGCGAAACAAATGCAATAGACTTGTTGGGGTTTTTACGTGAGATGATGTCAATTTCATGAGTTTTCAATTTAGAATAAAGCACGTCTAAAGTAAGAGAACTCATGACAGTAGATTCACGAATAGATGTAACTTTCATCTCCCAAATTGACATATCTAATGCTCCTAACAATTGTCTAGCATTTTCAGCATCTGAAAAGTTAACATTGACACTACGCAAGTTGCTGAGAATTTTATTAAAGCGAGCAAAAAGGTCGTCAATTGACTCACCGGGTTGCATCTCAAAACGCATGTATTCTTTCTTGAACATATCTTTCCTTACCTCCTTGATCGTATTGGATCCTTCATGGTAGTCACAAAGAGCTTTCCAAACATCATATGCAGATCGGAGGTGTGCAACACGGTCAAAGTCGCTTTGAGTCAATTCATGGATGATCAAGTTGCGAGCCTTGTTGTTGTTGTCAACATCTCTCATGTTTGCAGCCGTAACTTGATCGTTGGGTGGTACATCGAAGTTCCGGTAGACCTTTTCCCATATGGCGAACCCTTGCGCCTGTATGTAGGCCTCCATCCGCGCCTTCCAAACCTGAAAATCGATGCCATTGAACACACAAGGTTTTGCGGAGTACTTCTCCATGATGGTTAGTCAAAACACATGCAAATCACAAAGATTAGAGCACCTTGGCTCTGATACCAATTGTAGGATCGAAGAGCACGTGAAAAGCTACCAGAGGGGGTGAATGGTAGATTAAAACTTTTCACAGCGGAAACAACAAAAACCCCTCAGCAAAAATCAATCGGTTAAAGAAACCATGTGTGCAAGTGTTTTCAAACGTGTTCAACCGTGACAAATCAAGTAGAGAGTTAGAGAATCAAGTCACGGATCTAATGTAACAAGAATCACTTGAAAACACGAAGTAAAACTTGAGATACGATCAAAACATTAAACGAAGATCAATCTGTTCTACCCGATATAAAACAGATCTGCAACGCTGCAAAGAAACTCGTGTATCTCAAACAACTACAGATCCGAAGCTCGTGAAAATTTCACAGATGATAGATAATTGAGTTTTGAAGACAACCCAAAAAGAATCACGTCAATCGGATCTGTAAAACTCGAGTTATGAACGAAACACCGAAGCAACGTCGGTCTGTCCAGAAACTCGGCGAGAAAGACTTGACGAAAAACAAATCGGACGAACAAGGCACAAAAGCTCCTCGAAACTATGAACTTTATTCAATAGAAACACAAGAGGAACAGCCCAAAGTTCTCTCCCCATGAGAGCTCTGGCCTCCCTTGCTTTTATAGCCAGCCCTCAGGCTAAACAATCCAATCTAGGACTCCTACTCCTAATTGGACTCGTATTTTAACTTACCATAACTGCTCAGGACTCTCCTATTCGCAGATAGAAGCAATTGTGAGACTTCCAAACACCTTAGGAACGTCCTAAACATTCCTAAAACAACTCAACTTCTTGTCTAGCACGAAATCCTATCATAATTACTTTCAGTTTTATAGCAGCAAATTCATGTACCTTAGGCAGCCCTCACATCGGAAGTCCACAATCAAACAAGAAACGCTTTCCCCCAATGTGGTGATGCCAAAAGTGGAAAGTAAACTTAATTAGCTCTACATCTACAGCAAACATGGCTTCCAAAACATTAATATATCATCACATCATATTATCATTCCGCTGGCTTACTTTACTTCTTACTACATCACAAAACAGTGAACAAGCGGTACTCAAATAACCGCGAGGGATGGTGATTGCAATCAGGAGACACCCGTACAACACGTTGCATACACCCACTTTCAGAAGCGTGATTCCACACCCCTTCCTACTCTGTTGATGCAACAACCTTTCAAAGGCAATCCAAATGCCGAACCGGTCCATCCGTAACAGGCAGGAGGTCCCCGCGTGGAGCGTGACTGTGCCCACCGGCAGATTTACACCTTGCTACCCTCAACCCACTCCTATTTACGGTTTGGTAAGCCTCGGCACCCAGGTTAACCATTTACATCGGTTTCCTGCTTATGTCAGTATGCCATCCGGTACTGTTCGATACTTGTTCAGCAGGCCCGCACACGACTCGGTCCTCAATCGACACCAACAGGGCTACGCACGTGAGACCTCCGCTCACTGCTTCCTATCCCCCCTGCTGGGTCTCATTTTCACCACTCTTAAGCCATTTTCTATTCTGACCAAACCGTGTGATAAACCTTACCTCGCGAGTAGATTCCAACTACTCGACTTCTACCGATGTCCTAGGCATATTAGCGGGGCCTTGTCTACTCGTCAGCTCTGTAAGCTACCCAACCATTCATAGGATATAAAAGGTTATGCAAGTGGGGTTTCAAACACCTTAACTCTAATGCAAACATTCACCCTAGACATAAGTGATACAAATAAAGAATTTTATAAAAGGTACTTAAGTGCAAACCAGGGCTTTCCTGGTTGCGAGTTAAATGAGAAGTCAGCTTCTGGTGGGAGGACGTCCAAGTGCTCCGGTGCGTCTTCAACTTCGATCACTATTATGAAATGTAATAAAATACATGTGTAAGTATTAAGAATTTATGAGAATTGGACTTCTATTCATAGCTATTGCTATTTAGAATCCTTAATTGGCTTTGGGATTTTTACAGAGGATACTAGACTCTCTAAAGATGATTTGAGCCTAATTTGGAGACATGTCATTGCACAATGTAGTCTTTAAAATTCGTACAAGTACAATGCTTCTCTGAATTTATAGCCCAATTCAGGATCTTTGACATAGCTAATGGTGGAAAATCTGATTAGGGTAAGTCTCCATGGTTCTAACAGAATTTGTTTCACCATTTTTGGAGCTACCATCAGAGAGATATGAATTTTTGAAGTTTGGACAGGAGTGCTGAAATAGTTTCTGTTTAAATGGGAATTTCCAAATAAAGGCTGAACTTGGGAAGGCAGTTTAGCCTTGCAAATGATCTCCAATGAAGCCCAAATTTTTACTGGACATCAGTAACTATGGAAAGGATTTGCTGCCCAATTTGGGGATATTTCATAAAGAATTGCTCCTGTAATAAATCCCCAAAGGATTTAATAAAAACAATTCTACAGAAATTCCTGGGCATTTTGATAGCCTAAAATTGGTTTCTCTCTGAAGTACTCCTCATGAGGAATCCAACAAAATTGGTCTCACTCTTTTTGGAGTTTTCTACACAAAGTTATGGGCTTGTAAAGATCAGCTATATCTTGGAATTATTTCTCTAATAGAAACTTCAAATAATTGGGCTGGGCCCACGGTTTTAAATCGGACCAGTGAGATTTCGGCAACACTGGGGGCTACGGGGTTAACCCGCGCAGCCACAGCCGATCCCGAGCCGCATAGGTCGATCCCCGCATGTATACGGAGGCTGATCAGTGGGACCCGGCCCTCCTTCGTCTTCGTCGCGCCTCCCGCGGCGGCGCACGCCAGCGAGGCTTGCCGGGAAAGGGTTCCCGTGGTCCAAACTTCATCAAATTCGCCGTCTGTGAGTTCTACGCCGTGCTGAACACGATGGTGGGGTCGGGAGTCGACGACAACGGCCGGAAAGGTGCTTGCACCGGCGACCATGTCGGCCCTTACTTCGGCGACCTCGTTCTCCCTCAACAGTGGGTCTCTTGGGCTAGGGTCTGCTCTAAAAGCACCAGTGTCACCTGGACAGCATCGACCCATAGCCCGTTCTCCGTGAAAACCACCGTAGAGGGGACCTCAACAGCGACCCGAGCCCGCAAAACGCCGGCAGCGACAAAAACTCAAAGAACTCCTTCAGTTCTTGATGGTTTCCGGCGCTGTTTGAGCGAGAAGGATCACAGGGAGCTAGCAAAGATTCTCCTAGACCAGAATGAGCTCTAGCTATCGCAGCACGAAGAATTTGATTGTAGACCGAGAGGTGTTGCTATGAACTAGGCTTTGGTAAAACCCAAAATTCTCACTACCCGATTGATCAATCGTCCTGAGGCTTTCAATAGCACGATCTACAGACAACAACACAACTTTCTTGTGCAGGGAAGGGGCGGTGAAGCTGGCCGTGGTGCGCTGTCCACGGTGAACCGAACGGGGTTCCGCCGAGCACCTCCGATCGCCGGCGCCAATCTCTGGTTTGCACGTAGCACGAGCTGGGAAGCTTAGGGGAAAGAACGGTGGAGGCTGGAGCACTCTCTTTCACTTCTTTTTTATGTTTGGGGCTCGATCGTCCGAGCTCGGGTGAGCGTGGGCGAGGGAGGAACAGCAATGGCGCCGGGTGGTTCCCTTGCGGAAGAAACCGAGTAGCGGTGAGCGCGCGAGGGGGCAAAAGAACGTTTCCGTGCTTCAGCTGGGGAGAGCGTGGAGGTGATCACACGGCCGAGAAGCAGGAGCTGGCGCGGTGCCGTCCTCGGGAGAGGGTGGCACCGGGAGCTGGAGGCCTCTCGGCGATCAGCCGATGAAAACAGAGGTGGTAGCTCTGTTGGGAGGCTGACTGTTGGGCCCCACCTCCCTCTCTTTTAATCAAATTTTTCTCTGATATTTTTACCCCAGCAACTCAACATTAAAGGCTTTACTTCACACCAAAGTTAAGTTTGAATTTACTGATTTCAAATGGTTTGAATTCTGGTGTGAAATTTGGATGTGGTTTGATCAATTGAATTTGAAAAGGAGTTTGAATTCTCCACTTTGTATTGCCTCCAAAATATAGCAAACCAGCTCCAAAATTTCCAATTTTTGGCATGGCTGCTCATTCAAAGGTGGAGAACACAGTTGTGAAACCCAATTCTCAAATTGGGGGAATTGGAATTTGAAACTGAATTTGAAATTCAGATTACAGGGCTTTGCTTTTTAATCCCAAACAAATATGAAAACTCCTCCAAATGAGCTGAATTTTGGAAGGTTGAATATTTGGAATATGAAGATCCAAGTTATGAATTTAGATCTCCATGTTTGGAAGTTTTGGGAAGTCTAAACCCTCACTTTGAACTTACACCCTTATAACTCAAAGTTTTAATTCCCCTCATTTTTCATAAGTGTACATGGGCTGAATTTTTTCTTGCTACCATTTTTGGGGATTTTACAACTACTATTATGGCTAAAATCTGAAAGTTAAGGATGAACTCGTAGGCGAGTCTTTTTGCAACTTATATGTTTAGGTCTTAAGTTACATTCATGTAGAGTTGCATGTCTTAGGAGAGACGGTTAAGTCTTGCTGAGACATTGTGCTCACTCCTGCTATATGAGTGGTTTTGCAGGTTAATATCGACGCATAGAAAGAAGGTTGTCCGGTGAGACTCGGAGAATTCTGAGTCATGTTACACATGGAGGACCTAGCCGCTGCCATGTCTTCGTGTTGCTAGCAAGAGGAGTCCGCGGGCTGGACCTCTTCTCGGGTGCTCACTAGTTATTCGATGTGAGCTGTTTATAGACTTCCGCTGTAGTTATTTTATGTAAATTATTTACAAAGAACAATTGTAAGCTTCCGCTTTTGATTTATGTAATACAGTGTTCCTTATATGTGTGCTGTTGGGTGCCGCATAACATGGCACCACCCAATGCGATTCCCGGGCGAGCGGCACAGCCCCGTGATCGGGACCGGGTCCTCACAGCATGGTATCAGAGCCGCATTGGTAATAGCTCATGGAGTAAGGATTGTATTACGACAAAACTTAGGATAAGGTGAGGAAACGGTATTAGGCCCACATAAGGACTATAGTAGTATAGTTACTTAAGTGGCATGACTAACATACTTGTTAGAATTCTGAATTTTGATTATGTAACGACGCACCTACGCTCAGATAAGCATGGTAAGGAACGCCACCGAAAGCGGTTCAATTCCAGTTAGCTCCCCTGACAAGGAATGTAGTTTAGGGATAGGTCTCACAGCTTGGTGTGAGACGTCAATATGAAACTCTTGGACTCTTCATGTTCCTGAGTTCATATGAAACGCTGATCCCTAGCGTGCATTAGACAAGTAAATGGAGACCCCATCGTGTGGTCAGTAACGTGATAGTATGTTCGTCTGGAAATAGCCTAGGTGGACATACGCAACGCTTGCCATCGACGTGCCCTGCAGGGCAGTAGGTGGTATCCGTTGGGTTGATAACATTCCCAACCGTGACGACCCGTTCATGATATACTCGGGTTCCCCGTCGTGTGGTGTTAAAACACGATCACGTACCTTGAGACGTGGCTTAACTCAAGGACGGTCGTATGGCAATGATACGGGTGTTTGTATTTACTTTCAATTATGGAACTGCCTGAAATGAAAATAAACTTTGAGTGCACCACTATTGAGTGTCCTTCTGCAGGTACTAACCATGTACGTATCCCGTGTAGTACACGTGTGCGAGAGACCGTCTTAGTTCCACTGATAATATGTATATGCCGGTATAATCCGGTTAGGATTTTTCTTTGGTGAGGCAACGTAGTACCGACATGTGTCTTACGGTGCATCGACACCGTACTACACTTAATAACCATGATTCATGAAATAACTTTCAACTAAAAATGTAAGTTTGAAACAAGTATTAGTTACTTAACTCTTATTTTGAACTAAGATTCAAATGAGAGCATGACTAGGCTTCAAAGATTTCAAAAACAGAGTGCTCTGTTTCTGGCAGGAATTCTTGCTGGACTTTAACGGAGCATAACTCTGAGTTTATATAACCAATTAAGGTGTATGATACAGTTTTGGAAATATTTTCAAGTGCTCTACAACTTCTTTGTAGACCTCCAGAGCAAAATCACAAAGTTGGGGAAAAGTCCAGTTGAAGGCAAACTGTTCAGAACCAGGACAGCAGCAAAAACCTCTCTGGACCTTTCTGTTTTTAAGCCATAACTTCCTGTAGAAAAATCCTTAAGGACCTTATGATAAACCTTTGGAAAGGTTATGAAATTTGCAACATTTTTGTAGTTCAGAGTTTGCTCAGATTCTTATTGTATTTGCATATACAACTGTGATAAAGGTAGCCACATACAAAGGAGATGCTGGCAAATTTTATCCAGGAATTCTGTTAACTTTGAGCAATCATAAATTTTGATCCAGAGACGATATAGAGGCCTATGAGTACTCGTTGGAGCGATACTGAAGTTTACTAAAACTTTGGTATTGAACTCAAGTAAAGAATCGGCAGTTAACTTGAGTAAATTTGGAGTTTGTGTGAACTGGTCAGGGTAGTCCAGCTGATTAGTTTAGCGTACTTAAGATTTGTTTAAACATGAATGTGGTTATGCTTTCATAAAGTTCATGACATGTTCATGTTTTACTTATCTTTACTCACTACTGAGATCTAATTTTGATTGACTCAAAATTTTGTTTCATGCAGTGTGGTACGCACACATTCTCAAATGGAGCTTGGAGGTTCAAGTCGAGATGGGAATGACTCGACTTCATCACAAGAGCCATCGACAACCGGATTGGCTGAAATTATGGCGAAGATGAATGAAACTCTCCAAACTCTAGTTCAGCAAGGAATAAATAGAGAAGCTCAACATCACATGCTAACCCCGAGCACTTATCTGGATTTCGTGGCGACACAACCGCCGGTATTCTCCGAAGCGGCTGATCATTGTGAAGCAAATCACTGGTTACGTGTCATTGAGTCCAAGTTTGGGTTGATTCAATGTGATGAATTATAGAAGACTCTGTTTGCTGCTCAGCAGCTTCACGGCTTTGCTGGAGCATGGTGGTCAGAATACCTTGCTATCCAACCAGCAGGGCATCGTGTCACATGGGCGGAGTTCCAGGATGCATTTCGTGCTCGTTTCGTTCCTGCGGGCGTAATGCAAACAAGTCTGGATGAATTCTGGAATCTAAAGCAAGGGGAAATCAGTGTTATTGAGTATGCGAAGGAATTCAATCGCTTAGCTCAATATGTCCCTGATTATGTGAAATCACCATCCATGAGGGGTTATCATTTTTATCGAGGGCTGACTGCTAGGCTGCGATGTGAGTTGGCTCAAGTTAGCCAAGAGAATTTTGATGAGTTTATTAGCTGTGCTATCACTCAGGAATATTATTCCAATCTCTACCTTAAAGAAAAGAGGGAGAGGGACTCATCACAGGATGAATGCAATCATCTGCCTCAGAAGTATCGGTGGGTAATCCGTTCACCTTCCGGTTGAGAGGTTCCACAAGAGGTGCAGTCATTCTTGGAGTATGACGACTCGTGAACTCCACAGAGGTTTTATTTACCTCCACCGCAGCAACAAACTATTTCTCGTGCGCCTCAGTATCAAAAAGATGCACCAGAATGTTATTTCCCTCAAGAGGTTGAAGATGATCAAGGTGATTTCTCAGCTGAACCGAGTGGTGTCCCACTTCATATTGATAATGAACTCAACGTCAATGAAGCAACTGAACCGAACAGCAACATTATGTCTGCGGGTCTAGTTCCAAAGAGTGATCTTGGACAGCAAAGAAAAGCTATGTCCAAAGTGGGAACTGTTAATTATGTGTCAGTCGATGATCTGCCCAAAGGAGGTCCAGTTCTTGCAGGCAGGTTCACATTAAATGGAAAGCCGGTTGTCATTCTATTCGACTCTGGTACAACACATAATTTCATGAGCAAGGCGACAGTGATCCGGGATCAAATCTCCACAACTACCACAAAAGGTTCTTACCTTATTCATTCGCCAGGTGGAGACATATCGACTAATGAAGTCGTTTCTAGAGCACCACTTTGTTTGGGTGGAAAAATTTATCCTACCACCCTCATTATTCTTGAAGACCAAGGAATCAATGCCATATTGGAAATATCATGGTTGACCTTCCATAAGGCTGTTCTTGACATCGAGAACAGGAGTGTTCACTTGGACTCTCCACTTTACAGGCGTCAAACATTGTATCTCGGCAAAGCGGTTTCCAAAGACCCGGAAGTATGTAATGCCGAGGCTTGCAAGTTAGAAGACATTCCGGTAGAATATCCGGACGTGTTTCCGGAAGATCTTCCAGGCTTACCACCTGAGCGCGAGGTGGAATTAAAAATAGAGTTGATACCGGGAACCACACTGATCTCTTGGAGACCATACAAAATGGCTTCGAATGAATTATCTGAACTGAAGGAGCAACTCAAAGATCTGATGGACAAGGGGTTCATTCGTCCATGTTCATCACCATGGGGTTGCTCGGCTTTATTTGTGAAGAAGAAGGATGAGATGCTGAGGCTATGCGTCAATTATCGTCCTTTAAATGCTGTGACAATAAAGAACAAGTATCCACTACCAAGAATTGATATTCTCTTCGATCAGCTAGTGGGTGTTAAAGTCTTCTCCAAGATGGACTTAAGGTCGGGATATCATCAAATCAAGATTCGAGCGGCAGATATCCCACAAACAGCATTCTCGGCAAGATATGGACTCTATGAGTATCTTGTCATGTCATTTGGGTTGACCAATACTGCGTCCCACTTTGTGTATCTTATGAACTTGGTGTTCATGCAGGAGCTAGATCAGTTTGTCGTGGTATTCATCGACGACATCTTGGTCTATTCCAAATCAGAAGAGGAACAAGCTAAACATTTGCATATTGTGCTCCAACGACTGAGAGATCACAAGCTCTATGCAAAGTTTAGTAAATGTGAATTCTGGATCAACCAAGTGCCATTTCTTGGACATGTTTTTTTACGGAAGGCATTGTTGTTGATCCAAGCAAGATTGAACAAGTGCTGAAATGGAAGTCTCCAACATCAGTCCATGAAGTTCGTAGCTTCTTGGGTTTGGCGGGATATTATCGGAGGTTCATCCCGGGCTTCTCAAAAATATCCAAACCTATAACGGAGCTACTGAAAAAGGGCATCAAATATGATTGGAGCAAGCCATGTGGGGAAGCTTTTCAAGCGTTGGTGAAACACCTCACAACAGCCCCGGTTTTAGCTCAACCGGATACGACCAAGCCTTTTGATGTTTATTATGATGCGTCTGGCATCGGACTTGGTTGTGTGCTCATGCAAGGAGGACGCGTGGTCATATATGGATCACGACAATTACGGAATCATGAACAACATTATCCAACTCATGATCTCGAGCTTGCTGCCATGGTATTAGCTTTAAAGATGTGGAGACATTACCTATCAGGACATTGTTGATTACAAAGAATATGATACTGTTAACAGATTGTCCCAGCTTGCTACGTTGGCAGAAAAAGGATTGCAGGGACGCCAACAACAGCAACATCGCACAAGGAGCACCTTCACGCTGCGTTCAACGTCAACACCACCCAAAACAGCACCATCTTCAAATTTTCGTGCAGTCACTATGCCATCCAATGGCGGCCAATGATCAACACCTTCTGCTGCGCCTCCTCGCGTGCAGGATGGTGGCAAGAAGACACCATTCAAGCCTACATCTTCAACACCTTCTACGAGTCGCACTTCTGACATCAAGTGTCATCGCTGTCAGGGACTTGGTCACATGATCAATGATTGCCCAAGGAAATGAGCATACATAGCATGCAACAATGGTGGGTATGATAGTACTTCCGATGTTGAAGATGAATATTCTCTTGCTACTAACATTGCAGGCACAAATGATGACCAATATAGCTCCGACGAAGAGGTACTTGGTACAGAAGCGATGGAGAAGTATAGGAGTATCATTGTGCAGCGTGTTTTGAGCTCCAAAGTTGAGGCCGACGACAAGCTACAACGACACAATCTCTTTCACATGATCCTCATGGTCAAGGATTGTCGTGTACACACTATAATTGATGGAGACAGCTGCAATAACTTGGTGAATATGGATGTCGTCAACAAATTAGGATTGACAACAAGAGCACACCCTCATCCATACCACATTCAATGGTTCAACAACAGCGGTAAGGTTCGGGTAAATAAAACAGCAAGAGTACATTTCTCGATTGGTTCTTACAATGATTTTGCTGATTTTGATGTCGTGCCTATGAATGCTTGTTCTCTTTTATTGGGTCATCCTTGGAAATTAGATACAAATGCTATTCATCATGGTAGAACCAATAAATATACTCTCATGCATAAAGGAAAGAAAATCACTTTGCTTCCAATGACCCCTGCTGAAATTGTGCGTTTTGAGAAGAGTAGAATTAACGATGGTAAAGCAACAAAACTAAAATCTGAAAAGCAGCAAGTCATTAGTTTAAAATCACCTTCATTGATCAAAACTAAATCTGATCTTGCTGATTTATTTGATGCTAAGTGGATGTGCTATGGTTTAGTATGCAAATAAGTCATGTTTTCACTTCGTGAATTGTCCATTGCATTGCCCCCTGCTGTTGCTAACCTTTTGCAGGATTTTGAGGATGTGCTTCCCTCCGATATACCCCCTGGACTGCCACCTGTGAGGGGAATTGAACACAAGATCGACTTGATTCCGGGAGCAAGTTTGCCAAATCATGCGGCGTACAGGGCGAATCCGGAGGCTAAGGAAATTCAGCGACAAGTTCAAGATCTGTTGGACCGTGGGTACATTCGTGAAAGCCTTAACCCTTGTTCCATTCCTGTTCTTTTGGTTTCTAAGAAAGATGGTAGTTGGCACCTGTGTGTTGATTGTCATGCGATTAATAACATCACCATTTGATATCGTTATCCTATTTCTCGCTTAGATGACATGCTTGATGAATTGAGTGGTGCTATCATTTTTACAAAAATTGACTTGCGTAGTAGTTACCACCAAATAAGAATGACATTAGGAGATGAATGGAAAACTGCATTTAAAACCAAGTTTGGCCTTTATGAGTGGTTAGTCATGCCTTTGGGTTTAACTAATGCGCCTAGAACTTTCATGCGATTAATGAACGAGGTTTTACGTGCTTTTATTGGAAAATTTGTGGTGGTTTACTTCGATGATATCCTCATTTGTAGCAAATCATATGACGGACATCTCTCACATTTATGTGCTGTTTTTTTTTTCTGTTTTGAGAGATGCACGTTTGTTTGGTAACCTTGAAAAGTGCGTCTTTTGCACAAATCGAGTATCGTTTCTTAGCTATGTCATTTCCTTGCAGGGAATTGAGATGGATGAGGCAAAAATTGTTGCAATCACTAGCTGGCCAACTCCAACAACCTTCACACAGCTGCGTAGTTTTCTTGGTCTGGCAGGTTTTTATCGTTGCTTTGTGCGGGATTTCAGCACCACTACAGCATCTCTCCACGAGCTAACGAAGAAAGGTGTGCCGTTTTAATGGGGCGAACAGCAGCAACAAGCTTTTGATACTCTCAAATCAAAGGTTACACAAGCACCATTGCCGCAACTTCCTGATTTTGACAAGACCTTTGAGCTTGAATGCGATGCAAGCGGCATTGGCATTGGAGGCTGTCGAAGTGTGTAGCTGAAATTCCCCTGGGCCTGCTCTGGGCAGCCCGCGGAGGTTCTTTTTCAGAGGGGCTAGTCACTCACGGAGAGCTTACGCGTTAGGGACAATTGATGGAGAAGCTTGACACATGGATTTTTACGTGGTTCAGGACACCGGAGCGTAATACCCTACGTCCACGGTGAGCTGAGTTGCTCGTTGTATTGCTTGCTGCTCAGAACCGGAGTCCTGAGCTTGAGGATGACCTAAGTGCTCGGATGCTGGAGCGTATGTGTGCAAAGAGTCAAACCCTTGCTAACGTTGCCTACCCGAGCCTTTTATAGTCCATGGCTCGGGCGGCTTACAAGGTGGGCCCGGGACCCGACAGGTGGTCCCGGGGAGATTGCCTGCCATCTACCAATCTGCAGTTACGCCGGTAGCTGTCTCTGGCGAGGGCTTCCGAATCTTCGTTCTGCCGCCCTGCCCATGCCGCCAGCTAGTCGTAGTGGTTGATGATGGCAGGGGCGGCAGGGGATGTCTTGTTGCTGTGTTTATTGGCGTGCAGCCTCTGACGCGGCGCACCAGTCTACGATGTGACTGGGTGCAACGGCACATGACACAGGCGTGCTCCGCGTCTCCACGCCTTGGGAAAGCGCGGGTCTTGAATACCTTGTACGGGCAAGGCATGGCGCGTCTTTACTCCTGCTGCCTACCGCGCGGGGGCAGGCAGCGCTGCTCTGCTAGCCACATGGCGGGTTCGGAGCTCTCCTCTGAGGAGAGGAAGGTCCGGCCCCGCGGGACACGTGGAGCCTTCGGATCACTCCCCGCGGAGGGGGGAGGTCCGGCTCTGCTGTCCACGTGGCGGGCCCAGAGCTCTCCTCTGAGGAGAGGGAGGTCCGGCCCTGCTGGACACGTGGAGCCTTCGGAGCTCTCCCCGCGGAGGGGGGAGGTCCGGCTCAGTTGGCCACGTGGCGGGCCCGGAGCTCTCCTCTGAGGAGAGGGAGGTCCGGCCCCGCTGGACACATGGCGCCTTCGGAGCTCTCCCTGCGGAGAAGTGCGAGGTCCTTAGGCAGTTTCCCCTGTGCGCGAGGGTACCCCATATTGAGGGTACCGACAGTGGCCCCTGGACCCATCTCGGGGGAGATAGCGAGCCCGAGGTGGGGCCCCCGTCTCTTCTACTCCGCGCACCTTCTTGAAGACCCACATTGACCGTTGCCGGAGCACGAACTGTCACGGGATCGTGGGAGCGTGTGCCCCACTTGATGGCTGCTTTTACTGCGGCGGTTCCCAAGGCTGCCACTTCTGCACGTTGCAGCACCTTTTCAGGAACCGCCGAAGCGTCTTGCCGGCTCGTCTCCTTGGGAGACTTACTTCTTGGCCCACCGCTTCAAATGGACGGCTTGGGTCCACTTGTCACCGACGCTTGGTCTCGGAGCTGAAGCGGTTGTCCAAGCGGCGTATTCAAAGAGTTTCGAATTGCTTTGAACCGCGCCTGGGAAGTAGAAAAGGGGATCTTACCCGCATCGCGGCTTCCCTTGGCACTTCCTAGCACTTGCATCTTCCTTGAGCTCTAGCGCCCTTGTCCTCCCTGTCCTTGAGCTTCCATCTACCATGGCTTCCAACTTGCCTCCGGAGAAGAAATGCGCCCGGTCTCCTCCAGCGGCGGCGTTTGCGATCCAGGGTGCCTGCGCAGCCTGCTTCTGGAGATGGCGCCCCGTCCGGTGGCGACTCCAAGAGGCCTCGGGCTCATCATCCCGATGGGACACCTCTTGAGTGGCGACGGACTGAAGGTCCCCGGGCGTCGCGCCGTCCTTCCTCAGGAGGTGGAGCTTCGAGGGGGAGTGCTGGTGCGGCGACGCCCAGGGGCGAGGCAAGAACTCAGGCGCCCCGGGCCTCAGGAGCCGGATCGGCGTCTAGGAGGGCTTCAGAAGCATCCCCTGCTCTGCCAGTCCAGGCGACTGTGGGACAGCCCTTGGCGGCGATGGCGGGCTCTAGTGGACCTACCCCGCCCCGGAAGCCGGGGTTCAGGGCTCGTTGGAGCGCTCGTGTCTCTCGGTAAGCGACGTCTACCGGATTCTAGAGCCTGTATTGTCTTCTTCTTTTCTTAACTCGGGAGTCTCCCATGTTTGCAAGGACCCCTCGAGTGCCGGTAACGTTCCCATTTCCCGGCCATCCCTGACTGACGGGGGATCTGCGCCGCAGCGCCCGGAAGCCGAAACGGTCGCAGCGGCCCCCAAGCCAGCGCAACTTCCTTCTGCGCCGGTCGGCCTGGATCCTGCGGCAGCGGCGACACCTCCCGTTCACCCCCCTTCACCGGTTCGGGAGCCGGCTGTCGCTGAAGGTTCGGCAGGACCGGCTGGCGGTATCCCGCCTCCTGTTGCAAAAGCGGGAGAAGCTGCCACGGACCCTACGGTGGGCAGCGAACCAGGGTGCACCAGGAGCGAGCCTGCCCCAGTGCCAGCTTCACCTGATCAGAGCCTTATCCCGGTTGCCGGAGCATCGACTCCTCCTGAAGACGACGTGATGGAGGAGGTCGGGGGCGTGGCTTCGGCCTCTGCCGCCCCACTGCCCCTGGCAGACGCTCTTGAGCTCGCCCAGACGAGCGTCCGGCAGGTTCTAGCCGTGCTCGGTCGAGAGAGGGAGGGGCAGGCAGTAGAGAGGGATCGCCTCCTCACCTGGGGGCGCCTCTTGAAGGAGCGAACCGAAGAGGTCAGGGAGGAGCTTGACTCGAGGCGGGTGTCACTCGATGTCATAGAGGCGCTCCTTGACCGTCAGAGGAGGGCCGTCAACCACCTGGACTCCGAGACTCGGCGGCTCCACCGGGAGGCCCGTGAGTCCCACGCTCAGGCCGATGAGCGTCTCTCCTCCTTGGAGGGGATGCGTCTGAAGCTGGAGCGCCGTGAGCGCGCCATCGCGGACCAGGAGCGCACTGCGGCGGCTGAGGCAGAGAAGGTCGCCGCGCGGCTGGCAGCTGGCTAGGGCGACCTAAGGGCCCTAGCCAAAGAGTTGGAGGCCCGGAAGGCCGATCTGGTCGCAAGGGAGGAGCAAATCTCCCGGGAACGCCAGGCGGTGCTGGATCGGGAGCTGGCTGCCGACTTCCGGGCTTCGGAGTTGGAGCGGCTTGCCCAGAGTCTCCAGCCTCGGGAAGACTCTCTGGCGGCCAAGGATGAGGAATTCTCCAAGGGGAGTCTTGACGCCTTGCTGGCAGCCTGCCGTGAGGTGGAGGATCTCCTGGCCTCGCAGTCCTCCGAGGTCCGGGCGGTCTCGAGCTTCGTCGACCAGGCGGGGTCCACCCTGGTCCCTCTTGGCTTTAGCCCGGTGAAGGCAGCGGCCGTGGCGCAGAAGGTGGCCGAGGTGATCCCCACGCTCGAGTCTATCAGCGCCAAGCTGAACAGGCTTGAAGCGGTGGTCACCGGTGAGCTCGAGGCAGTGGGACGGGGCCTGTCAATGGAGGTTGCTACGCACGTGTTGGCGTGGTTCCGGAGCCGGGATCCCTCCTTCTCACTAGAGCCAGCGAGACAGGGCCCCGCCGCGGAACGGGAGGAAGCCGCCAGGGCTGAAGTCGGGGACGTGGCTGCCCTTGTAGCCTCTAGGTTCCGGCGCGAGCTGGGTGAATTCTAGGGCTTGTATCTTTTCTTTTTCTTTTTATTGAGTCTGTAGTCCAGCACGTGGAGCCTTGAATGAATAGACTCTTGTTGTTTTCTGTATCCGTGTGCTTTTATCTTCTTCTTGGCTTGGCCTGGCCGAGTCCTTAGCTCCGCAAGGTACTCAGAGGTCTTCACCAATCTTGAAGCCTTGCACAGACACCTTCCTCAGGTCCTTATTGAGTTAAGGGCCCCAGGGGTCTCCGTAGCTCGCCCCGTGAGAACGGGGAGGTCCGGATCTGCCGACCACGTGGCGGGCCCGAAGCTCTCCTCTAAGAAGATGGAAGTCCGGCCCCGCTGGACACGTGGGGCCTTTGGGGCTCGCCCCTTCGGAGGGGGCGAGACCTGGATCCTCCGGTCTTGTGCTGGAGTAGTCGATTGCTCTCCCCCCTTTTGCGGTCCCCATAGCTAAAACCTGGAGTTCCTGCACACAGGTAGAGGAAGCGTAATTCTCCTCAGGGGGTTCTCCCCTCCCTGTCTCTTAGTCTTATTTTGCTTACGGCCCTAGTCCGGTATACGGTGCTTGGGAAATTCTGTGCGCGAGGCGGCTCCGGCTCCCTCCGAGGTCAGGGTACGACCGTCCGGCCCCTAGTACCGGACCGTACACCGGGGAAGCAGAGTGCACAGGCTTTCGGTACGGAACGAGGCAAAGTGGCTGCACTCCCCTGGACCTCCGAAGGGCAGGGCGCGCACGCTTTGGGTCGGAACCGGCAAAGCAGGCTACACACCCTGGACCCCCCATGCACAGCGCAGGCCTTTCCTGGAGGTGACCAACTGGCACCGCAACACCTGAATGGGGGAGGCCCGAAAGGCCCCCTAGCCATCGGCAGGTGCCTCAAGTGCAACCGCCTTCGGTAGGATAGCAAATGCTAACTATAGATGAGAGCAGGGAAGGGGAGCTAAATGTAAGATGAGCATACATGGAAAGTGCGGTCATAGAAATTAATGCGTAATTTAAATGAGCACATAGGTAAAAGCGTGGTAGAACAGGTTTTTGTGTAAATTCCCATAGGAGGAAGTCAGGCTGAACATGGAGGCAACGACCCGCCCCATTAAGAAGGGAAGCAAGACTCTACGCGCTTGGGGTCGGAACCAGGCCAAGCTGGACGTTGTCCTGGACCGTCCCCTGAGGCTTAGCTGCTCCGAGCGCTGTTTCTGGAGCCAATGGGATCTATTATAGAAAGGTAAAGGCCTGTTCTACTAATGCTCAGGGGATAGAACTTACTGTGATGTTCCATGCTCCAAGGGTTCGGGAGCGGATCCCATCCTTGGTGGAGAGGCGTATGTACCTGGGGCGGCAACTTTCATGACTCGGAAGGGACCTTACCAGCTGGGGGAGAGTTTATAGGTCCTTCGCGGGAAAGTGTGCGCTGTGGCACCAGGTCACCTTCTTATAGCTCCCAGACGCGCTTGGTCCTTTGGCGGTAGTGCCGGAGCACCAGCCGGGGCCGTGCGTTGTGGGGAGTTGCTTGTAATCGTGCCTCGTCGACGAGGTCGATATCTTCAAACCAGAGCTGGTCCCGCGCGGCTTCTCCCGGGGGCCCCGCGGTACCTTCCTCTATTGGCTCAAGCCGACAAGAGGTAGGCGGACCCGGACTCTTCTTTGGGGGACCCAGGATGCCTTCTTCCATTGGCTCAGGCCGACAGGAGGTTGACGGATCTTGGGCGGCCCCCGGGAGGTGAGGCCGAGGCACAGAGACGTGCGCTCTGTCGGAGCTGGCCCGGTTCTGCACCACCGGGGGCTGGTACTTGCGCTGCTGCAAATGCTTGGAGCTTTTCCAAGGCTGATACCGCAGTAGTGCAGTCTCCATAGATCTTTTTGGGGTAGACGTAGTGGGCTACCGCCCTGACTCGTTGTCACCGGAGCTGGAGTCCTCATAGTTGTGTACCGCCTTTACGGCGCGCTGAGGCTCCTGGAACCCCACCTGGTGGCCGACGTCGTCTTGGGTGTCGACCTTCTGTTTGCCCTCCCTTTGACGGAAGGGAGGGGCGTCAGCACGCGATTGCTTCCCCTTGCGGAAGCGCTCCGAGAGCTTCTGAATCTCCCGGCACTCAGCAGCAGTATGGCTGCTGGTGTCATGCACGGGGCATGGCTCACCTTGGTCACCATCTGGAGCTGGTGACCGTCGCTGCCTTTTGTCAGGGCCTGGCCCCCGAGCTCCACTGGGTGCTGCTGCTGCAGCAACGGGAGCTGCGGTCGGTGGTTTCATCTTGCCACCGCCCCGGTTCTTGATCTTCTTGCCACTTCCATGGGAAGCAGCGCCAGATCCAGGCTGTCCTCCTGATTCGGAGGGTAGCTGTGAATGCCAGTTCCGCGCTTCTGCTGCCCTGGCGCACTTGTCCACCAGGCTGGAGAGCTCTGAGACGTTGCGAACCTCTCTAGTCGCGAGCTTCTCAAGCATCTTCTTGTCCCGTACACCCTGCCGGAACGCCACCACCACAGAAGCATTTTGGATATGCGGGATGGTGTTCCGTACCTGGGAGAACCGCTGGATGAAGGAGCGCAGCGTCTCTCCAGGCTGTTGCTGGATGGCGTGGAGGTCGAGCTCCGTGCCAGGCCGGGTGTAGGAGCTGCCGAAGTTAGCAGTGAACTGCCGGCAGAGCTCTCCCCAGGAGGTTATGGAACCCTGGGGGAGATTCATGAGCCAAGACCGGGCTGGGCCGGTCAACGCGATGGGGAAGTAGTTGGCCATGACGGTCTCGTCCCCTCCTGCAGCAAGGATGGCGGTGGAGTAGATCTGGAGGAACTCCGCCGGGTTGACACTGCCGTCGTACTTCTCGGGCAGGTGCGGCCGGAACTTGCGCGGCCACTTTATGCTGCGTGGCGTATGTCTGGGGCAGAGATCGCGTGGCGAACGTCTGCGGACCAGGCTGGGTTGAGGCGATTGACATGCTGTCGCCGGCCTCTTGGTTGCGACGCCTTTCTCGTCGTCGCTCGATGACCACTCGGGCATCGTCGCCCAAGTGGCGTCGTTCCAGCTCCGACCTCAGGTCCGCCGACGG
Organism: Neostapfia colusana; assembly: GCA_030760725.1. Classification (NCBI taxonomy): domain Eukaryota; kingdom Viridiplantae; phylum Streptophyta; class Magnoliopsida; order Poales; family Poaceae; genus Neostapfia; species Neostapfia colusana. The sequence continues at coordinate 26,676,416 of JASWHV010000005.1, read as the reverse complement.
GAGCCTGGTGGAGCGGGAATCTGCCGTCTGCCCGTCAACCATTGGCGTGCACGTCAGCAACACAGCTGGTTGACTGGGACGTCGTCCCTGCTGAAGTCGAGGGTTGGCAGCAGCGACGATGAGACGGTCTACGTCGCGAATCCACTGTTGGGTCGCTTACTGAGGCGCGTCCCCAGCAGGTGGATTGTGCAGTAGCGCTCGTGCTGCAGTTAGTGCGCCCCCATGGGAGACACTCAGCGCTGCAGTGGATCTCACGCTCGCTGGAGCCTGCGCTGCCGGAGTCAGCTGCTGGCTCCCAGCTTGCGCTGACACACTCCGTCCTGAGTGTGTTGAGACGTAGTCCCTGCTGGTCACCGTTCGTCGTGAACGTGGGTGGGGAGACCCTGCCGCTGAAGGAAACTTCGTCGTCTTCGTCGGCAGAAGCTCGTCGCCCAAGGGAAAAGCCCCCTTCCTGGCGCGCCAAATGTCGAAGTGGTGCAGCCGACACTTCCCTCGGGCCTGCTCTGGGCAGCCCACGGAGGTTCTTTTTCAGAGGGGCTAGTCACTCACGGAGAGCTTACGCGTTAGGGACGATTGAGGGAGAAGCTTGACACAGGGATTTTTACGTGGTTCAGGCCGCCGGAGCGTAATACCCTACGTCCACGGTGAGCTGAGTTGCTCGTTGTATTGCTTGCTGCTCAGAACAGGAGTCCTGAGCTTGAGGATGACCTAAGTGCTCGGATGCTGGAGCGTATGTGTGCAAAGAGTCGAACACTTGCTAACGTCGCCTACCCGAGCCTTTTATAGTCCAAGGCTCGGGCGGATTACAAGGTAGGCCCGGGACCCGACAGGTGGTCCCGGGGAGATTGCCTGCCATCTATATCTGCAGTTACGCCGGTAGCTGTCTCTGGCGAGGGCTTCCGAGTCTTCGTTCTGCCGCCCTGCCCATGCCGCCAGCTAGTCGTAGTGGTTGATGATGGCAGGGGCGGCAGGGGATGTCTTTTCGCTGTGTTTATTGGCGTGCAGCCTCTGATGCGGCGCACCAGTCTGCGATGTGACTGGGCGCAACGGCACCTGACAGAGGCGTGCTCCGTGTCTCCGTGCCTTGGGAAGGCGCGGGTCTTCAATACCTTGTACGGGCAAGGCATGATGCGTCTTTACTCCTGCTGCCTACCGCGCGGGGGCAGGCAGCGCTGCTCTGGTGGCCACGTGGCGGGTCCGGAGCTCTCCTATGAGGAGAGGGAGGTCCGGCCCCGCGGGACACGTGGAGCCTTTGGAGCTCTACCCACGGAGGGGGGAGGTCCGGCTCTGCTGTCCACGTGGCGGGCCCGGAGCTCTCCTCTGAGGAGAGGGAGATCCGGCCCCGCTGGACACGTGGAGCCTTCGGAGCTCTCCCCGCGGAGAGGTGAGGTCCGGCTCAGTTGGCCACGCGGGGGGCCCTGATCTCTCCTCTGAGGAGAGGGAGGTCCGGCCCCGCTGGACACATGGCGCCTTCGGAGCTCTCCCTGCGGAGAAGAGCGAGGTCCTTAGGCAGTTTCCCCTGTGCGCGGGGGTACCCCATATTGAGGGTACCGACAGAGGCGTTCTCATACAAGGAGGTAAACCCGTTGCTTTCACTACAGGAAATATGTCAACATACGATGGCCAATGTAACATACGACGGCCAGCCATCGTATATAACCTTATATACGACGGCCCAAAGAGGGCGTCATATATAAGTTTATATACGCCGGTTCAGCCGTCGTTTGTGACATGGCTGTCGTAAATAGAACTAATATATGACAGCCAGCCCTGGGCCGTCATATGTTAGTCTGGCTGTCGTATATAGTCCCTATATACAGCCCGTCGGGTCCAATCCTAACTTGTTTCCTGACACGCTGATGCCTCGCCTCAACCCCACGCCGCCGCCCCACGCCTCCACCCCCACACCACCGCCCCCACACCGCCGGCCCCCACGCCGGGCTGCCCGAGCCGCTGCCGCGGCCGTCCGTCGCCGCCCGTCGCCCTCACCGACTGTCGCACTCGCCGCAAGTAATTTCTTCAGCTATTTCAATTACTTGATAATTACGCTAATTAGTTGGTAATTATGCTCATGTAGTTAGAATAGTAGTTCATAATTTTGCTAATTAGTTGTCCATTGCAAATTACTTGTTATTATATATGCTTAGGTTTAGGTTAATAATGTTTAGGATTTATTGTTGTTATGTTAATCATGCTTAATAATGCTTAATCATGTTTATTGTTGTGATGTTAATCATGCTTAATCATGTTACATAGTGCATAGTTTTAGGTTAATAAAGCATGGTCGTATATTCTTATGTTAAGAAAATTGTTACGCTTAGAAGATGCATATATTTGTTTATGTTAAAACCGGCACAACTCGATTAGGGCACGTCAATGCCCATTTAGTGTGTCATGTTGTGAGCTGGTCGACTAACCCTAAAGCCGTCGTAAGTTTACGGCAGGCCCCGGTGGGGCATAACCAAGGTTCACAAGTCGCCTAGGGATTGATAAAGTCGACTAGGACGATTCGTCATTGATTAGGGTGACTAATCGACCCTAATCGATGCCTAGTCGTCCTCAGGTCATCCTCTGTGTTCTTATGTCAATACCAAGTCGATACAGAGGACAAGGAGTGCACAAGGGGCCAGAGGCAACGGACACGAGACCGGAGGTGGCCATACCGCGGCGGTGGGCTGCGGCGGGATGCGAGCTGCGGCGGTGGCTGGAGCCGGGACTCGGGCGGCGGCGCAGTCGGGACTCAAGCGGCGGTGGCTGAGCAACCGGGACACGAACGGTGGCAGCTGAGCAATCGGGTGACGGACGGTTGCGGCTGAGTGGGTGCTTGGGGGATTGGAGCCGAGTTGGGCTAGGCCAGGCCATGGAACTCCACTGGATCTAAACCGTCAGATGATATTTGACGGTCCTGATTTCATATTGTGTTATATTAAAAAATCCTCCATCCTAACCCTAACCCATTCATCCATCCTAACCCTAAGTCACCAGTGATGGCGGCAGACAAATGATGGCGGTGGCCAGGTGATGGTGGATGTTGCGGAGGCTTCGGCGGCCGGGCGATGGCGACTATAGGGGCACCGACAGCTGCAGAGGCGATGACAATTGCAGCGGTGTCGGCGGCTGGTCGATGGCGGGAGTGGGGGCACCGGCGGTCGAGCGACAGCGGCCGGCAGCATCATTCAATAAGTTGTCCGATCGCCGGTGCCTTCTAGTCGGACGACTAGGTTTTTAGTTGCCCTGATCGGTTCGACGGACCTAATCTGTGACACCCTCAATTTCATATTCATGCATGCATACATATTTCATATAGAGAAAACATTTTAAAAGAAGTAGAACAGGTAAAAGATAGCTAAAAGAGCCAAATCCAATCCACTGAGAGCGCCGCCGACACTTCCCGCGGCCTGCCGGCCACATGGCGCCTTCGGAGCTCATCCCTACAAAAGGGGTGAGGTCCGGCACTGCTGGCTACGTGGCAGACTCGGAGCTTGCCTCTGCGGAAGAGGCAAGGTACGGCCCCGTGGGACACGTGTTGCCCCCGGAGCTAGCCTCTGCAGAGAAGTGAGGCCCAGACCCGCGGGACAGTGTCGCCTTTGGAGCTACTCCCTGCGGAAGAAGCGAGGCTCAAACCGCGAGACACGTGTCAACTTCGGAACTCACCTCTGCGGAAGGGATGAGGTCCGCCCCACGGGACACGTGGCAGACTCGGAGTTCGCCTCCGAGAGGACCGATCCCACGGGACACGTGTCACACTCGGAGCTCACCTCCGGGAGGTCTGACACTACGGGACACGTGTCACCCTCGGAGCTCGCCTCCGGGAGGACGGACACTGCTGGACACGTGTCATCCTTGGAGCTTGCCTACGAGGAGAAGGGAGGTCCAACGCTGTTGGACATGTGTCACTCTCGGAGCTCGCCTCTGAGAGGTCCGCCCCGCTGGACAGGTGTCGAACTCGGAGCTCGTCTCTGAGGAAAAAAATGGTCCGGCGCTACTGGACACGTGGCATTCTCGGAGCCCACCTCCGAGGAGAGGGGAGATCCGGACTAACACTTGGTGCCCCCCAGAGCTCGCCTCTGTAGAAAGGGGAGGTCCGACCCGCTAGACACGTGGTGCACGCGGGGCTCGCCTCTGAGGGAGAGGGAGGTCCCGCCCGCCAGACACGTGGCGCACCCAGAGCTTGTCCCTGCGGGAAAGGGAGGCCATGCCCCCGCTGGACATGTGGAGCCTCCGGAGCTCACGACTGCGGAGATACGAGGTCCATAGCGGTTTTTCCTTCTGTGCGTGTGGGAATACCCGGTACTGAGGAAACCGACACAATTTCCACGTTGCTACCGCACCAAATCAATTGGAGATAAGTTGTTAAGATACAAAACAAATCAAATAGGACTCTTATTTTGAAATCCAATCGGAGTAGGACTCTTCTTTTTCCGGTTATAAATAGAACCCGAAACACCCCTTGGACGTAACACCTTCCCAAGCTGACAACTTAGAGGCCCTAGCTCCCAACTCGCCGAGTTAACCCCCTTTGCCGGAGTTCATACAACGGTGAGCCCCACCGGTGAGCCGCCGACGAGCTCCCCGCTACTGTCATCGCTAGGAGGAAGGCCCCGACACCAGGGAGAAGTGAGGTAGGTCTTTGTTACCACCTAACAACATCATCGCGGTTTTCCATGCATCTATTTTTCTTCGCACAGAAGCCTTTTCGTGTGGACAGATCACGTGTTGATCGGTTTGATCTAGATCTCGATACAAGATCATTACCACATCCATACTAAATCCTTACACCCTTGTTCATCGTAAAACCCCATGCAAACCTATTAAAACATGCAAGAACGTGTACAAACTAAAACTGCACCATAGGATCAGCATGCATCTACACCATTGCATCTTGAGAAAAGTTTGTGCATGATGATTGATTGCTGTGAATCTTGTATGTGCGTGATCGTGAGTAGAAGTACAAGCTCACGGAGCTATCTACGAAGGATTACAACACCAATACTTCGAAGCGCCTGAGCAACAAAAGCCACTGGAACAAGGCAAGTGCCCCTTGACCATATTGATCCCATGTGTTTGGAAACAGTTTTGATTGTGAAAACGTGTTTGCTTGAGTTAACTTGATGGGAAACCATTTTATAGGAGTTTACTAGTTTGTTAACCACCCTTGTCGCCGGGAAAGATAATGAGTCAGGTATGGTCGATTTTGCTTTTTGCTTCGCTAATCTACGGGATATGAGAAGCGAGATAGAACGTGTCTAGCTACTGCACTCATATGAACAACGATGATAAGAACTTGATATTGATAATGAACATGAATCGGGGGAGATCTAGGCAAGCTTGGTTTGAGGATGTGGTAGAATGAGATGGTGGTTTACTTGCCGTAGATCTAAGGACCGGTTCATGCAAGCACATGCCAGGAAAATAGTGCCACCACAAGGCCAAGTATGGGTGTGGCTAAGCTGACTAATTATGTAAGTTGCTAGATTGTTATGGACCGTGGAAGACGCGAGGAATGGGAGTCGAGAGAGGACTGCCCTGGGAACTGCATGGCAAAAGAGGGGGCCTGTAGGTGGGAGAATGGTGATTCGAGCCTGCTGGTGAAACCTTACTGAGTCCATACATCTAGTAGTGTAATGGCTCTCTAGGATCATAGAGTGGCCCCACATACCACCACTCGTCTTTTTCTGCGCACTTTGTCCTCACTCGTGAGCACCCGGGAGAACTTCCTGGTCGGTCACCCATCCCCAAATTCCTCCGGGCCAAGCACGCTTAACCACGGAGTCCTTTGTAGGTGGGCTTCCGGAAAAGAAGGTATACCTTGGTGGTATGTGTACTCTATCAATCCTATTAAGCCGGGAGTCAGGATATCACACAATCCACCCCCCCTTAGAAGACCGACGTCCTCGTCGGTCAACGCCAAGACAGGAACGTCCCCTCTTAGCCACGTCCGTACGTTCAGTACTGGCATACACATACCGTACGTCCAGTTAGCAGCATACGTATCATACCGTGTCACACACAGAGGACCCACGCGTCATGCCTACAGACCTGCGTCCCTGACCCGTACGCTACCGTATCCGTGTCACTGACCCGTACGCACCCGTGAAACCGCGAGGGTCGCCTCTGATACCATTTGTAATGGCTCTCTAGGAACATAGACTGGCCCCACATACCACCACTTGTCTTTTTCTGCGCACTTTGTCCTCACTCGTGCGCACCCGGGAAAACTTCCCGGTCGGTCACCCATCCCCAAATTCCTGCGGGCCAAGCACGCTTAACCCCGGAGTCCTTTGCAGGTGGGCTTCCGGAAAAGAAGGTATACCTTGGTGGTATGAGTACTCTATCAATCATATTAAGCCGGGAGTCAGGATATCACACAATCAATGACGCTGTGGGGACCCCGCCGTCCCGATCACCTACGGGGACGGGGCACCTCACCCGGGAATCGCATTGGGTGGTGCCGTGTGATACGGCACCCAACAACACACATAATAAAGCATCATATTTCATAAATCAAGCGGAAGCTTACAAAGTGTAAATTTTACAAATACTTCTCAAAATATTCTACAGCGGAAGACTATTACAACTCACGTCTCATACCTATGCTAAGCAACAGAGAAGGTGTCCAGCCCGCGGACCCTTCTCGCTAGCAACACTATCACAATAGCAGTGGCAGGGGTTGTAATGAGTTCACCACTCGGGGAGCTCCAAGTCTCATCAGGCACCCGTACTTAGCAGCGTACAGTTATTACCTGCGAAACAACTTATGCAGTATCTGTGAGCACGAAGCTCAGCAAGACTTACCCGTCACCCTAGTCATGAAACTCTACATGATGAAAATAGAGGGCTAACTATAGAAGTTTGCACAAACGATGAACTTGAGCTAAAGGAGAGTCCTTACTTCAAGTTTTAATCAACTTTTATAGACCTTGCGCAACTTACATCAAGACTCCATAGTCAAACAAGAAACGCTTCATCTCGATGTCACTTGCTCGAGGTGAAAGTAACTTTAGTGAGCTACCCTAGACTCATACAGACCTTGCGCCATCAACATCGAGACTCCACAATCAAACAAGAAACGCTTTGCCTCGACGCTACTAGCCCAAGGTGGAAAATAAATTTAGTGAAAATGTTGATCATTCCTCATCTCCATTATGAGGATTACTCACGAAGCATTATTAATTTTTTTCTAGTTTATTACTACGTCACGACGCAGAGAACAAATATGCTCACTACTGCGAGCGACGGTGATTGCAATCAAAAATACCCGGCTGACATGACACGTACGCCCGTACTCAACGTTGCACACAGCAACCGTCACTGACATCGTACGTGGCCACCTTTCACACGACACCCAAATGTCGAACCGGTCCCACCGACTGGGATTAAGTCTCTCTACGGCAAACCCTCGTAGAGCCGACTTCTCTATCCTTTCAGCATCGGCATCAGACGGTGAGGTATGCCTCGACACCCAGGTTAACATGTTACATCGGTTTCCTGGGTCCCATATAGCCAGTATGCATCCGGTACACAACTCAAACTTGTCCAACGGGCCACACACGAGAACGGGCCTTAATCGACTCAGACATAGACTAGGTTCACAGGACCACGTCCTTGACCCTTCCATCCGCTGCCCTGTCTCCATTCCCAGCTATGAGGATCAATTCCCAACTCTTCCGATTGATCCCCCTTAACCCCGTTTCACGAGTAGGAATCTGCCCACTCGAGTTATGCCTCTTTTAATCCACTTTTGTTGAGATCAGCAGTTATAATTAATTGATAACATATCCTACATTAAACTCCAGGGTTTCCTGGGTCATGCATTTGGAGTTTCATACCATCAAGACGTAATGCAATAAATAAGATGCTAGACGTATGAAGTGAATAGAAATAAAAACTTGTAAATTTGATGCAAACCGGGGCTTGCCTTTGTTTTGCATGGGCTAATATATATAACTCAGTTAGTGAATATCACTTTGCTTTATCTCTTCCCTCCTTCCTTTGATATCCACTCCAATGACTTGAAGTCCTTCACGTAGATGCTACACGTAATGCATATGCACAATTGTTTAATTGTAAAGACTTTGCTACAAGTCCTAATAACAAGTTTTCAAAAACTGGAACTCTGTTTAAGAATTTAAAATGACACTGGTGCTAGTGGTTTAGGTTTGGATCTAAACACATGATTAATGCTATGTGGTTTCCCCCTCTTCTATATTAATCACCTTAAGAGGTTAAACAGCACTGGGGTGATCCAAAGCTCCAATGGAGCTGAGAATTTTTCAGGTGAGTTCCTGGTCACAAGAAAACACTCTGGACCAATATTTGGGATTATCTAATGAGTGGAGCACTCAGTATAATTCCCTAAGCCTTTAGGCAAAAAGTAATTAATTCTGAATAAACTTGCAAGTTAATGCCAAACTTAGTGAACTACAATTTCAATTATAGTTCATAGAACTTGCATGAATTTTGCAAAGATTTTTGGAGCTAACAATCTCCCAGCAATGAATTTCCAAGTTCTGGAAATTCCCTGAAATGTTTCTGTATTCAATTGGATACAGCACTTTAAGTTCTGAATTGCCCTGATCAAATCAACTCCAATTGAGCTGAAACTTTTACAGGGGTTCACTAATACCCTAAAGACTATTCTGGCAAAATTTGAGGATTTTTGGATTATCCAAACTCCCTCTAAAATACTTTTTCTGAAAAGCTTTAATGAATTTTCCAAAATTAAATAATGAGTTTCATACAAATTGGGTTGTATATTTGGACATAGCTATTCATTATGAATCCAACACAATTTGAATCACTAAATTTGGGGCTTCCTAGCAAGAGTTATGAGGTTCTAAAGTTTGGGGAAAAATTCTGAAATTGAACTCTGTTTATTTTCCAATTTTTCAGAGTCATAAGGAATTAACCCCACATTTGGCCAAGCAAATGAGGTCCAATGCTTCTGAAAATTTTACTTGAGTTCAGGCATTTTTTGAGGAATCTCCTGCCCAAACTTGGGGATTTTCCAATACATAGAATTCCTGGAAGAATTCCTACACTATTTTACTTATATGAATTAATGAGTCAAAACCAGGGATTTTCATAAATATTGGGCTGTACCCCTGGATAGTACCCTCTGAGAGGAATCCAAAAAAATTTGTTTGACAATTTTTGGATATTCCTACACCAAGTTGTGGCTATTTAAACTTTCAACTAAATTCTGAAAACAGATAAAAGTTCAAATGCCTGCTGCTGGGCCCAGGCCACGTGTCAACCTCTGAGACAAAACCACACAGGGCCACACAGTCCCAGCCATGCAGTCACACCGGATCAAATAGCCACAGAGGATCGGCTTTAAACCTTTTCCCTCACTGACTGCTGGGACCCGGTGCCCTTCTTCAACCTCCCGACGCCCCTCGCGCGCGCGCTGCCAGGTCGCCGGAGTTCGCCGGGACAGCTCTCCTGACTCCTGTCCGAGCCCCTATTCTCCGCGAGGGCCTAACTCCACGTGCTGATCCACTTGCTGGAGCTTCCCCGAGCCGGCAAGGTCCCCAAACTCCGTTGCGACGGCACAGCGGCACGGCTCACCTCCGGTGGCGTCGGCCAGCTAACCTAGTCCGCCAAACGCCCGGGGAAACAGCGCTACAGCACCAGTGAACCATGAGGGTGCCCGAAATGACTTCAAAATCGATCAGGACCGGCGGCTAATGGTGTTTCACTGTGCACCCGAGACTTCTTTCACGATGGAGCTCGGAAAATCTGGAATTTGTATGGTCTACGCGCGTTTTTCCAGCTAGGGTTGTGACGGGCTAATAATCGCCGACTAGTGGCGGTCCTGTGTGCAAGAATTGACGAGCTAAGAACAAGGGTGGAGGTTGAATTTGAAGTTACCGTGCCGGGAGGTAGTTTTGTGCCCGCCGGAGGAGTTTTCCCAAATTCACACTCGGTGGATCATGTCAAGGCTTGAGCTACGGAGGCGAGCACCAGAGGGTCCTAGCGCGTCCAAGGGTGCTCTCGCTTGGGCTTGACAAGCTCCCTGCAGCGCTTTCCACGTGCGACCTCTTCGTCGGCTCTCGTCGGCCGCCACGCCAACATGGCTTTCCCGGGGTTGGGAGGCCAAACACCGGCCGATGACACGTCGAGGATGGAGAGAGAGATGCCCTGGTGCCATTTTGGCGCTCTGACGAGACTTGCACGCGATGGAACGACGGCGGAACGGTGGATCGGTGGTGGCGGCGGTGGCTCTGTCCCTGTGCGCGAGAGAAGAAGCATACCGAGGGTTCTCTCGGGGTTATGGCATGGGAGAACACCGGCTGAAGTGAGGAGGTCGGGGAAAACAGCTCGCCAGCACAAAAGAATTCACGAGGAGGTGTCCTCGGTGCCGCGCGGTGTCGTGCGGTGAAGCCTCGGTGCTGTCCCGGTTGCTTCGCGTGGGAACAGAAAGGAACGCTCAATTCAGATATTTGGTGCATATGACAAGTGGGTCCCACCTTCCCCCTTATCAGCTCTCATTTTCTCACAAATATCTCCTCATTTTGGAAAATGCTGAAATCAACTGGTGGGAATTCAAATCTGAATTGTGTGTGGATATTTGGACAAGTTTCATCCAAATTCAAATGTATATTTGAATTAATTGCAAATTTAAGCCCATTTGGAAAATGGATAGCAAATATATTCAAAAATTCATAAGACTTTGCCTACCCCCTAATTTGGACCTAAAGAATTCAAATATGAACTCTGATCTTTGATTTGGCTGCTGCAAATGAGATTTTTAATACAACAGTTTGAAAACCATTGTGTCACTCTCATTTGAATTTTTGAGTGGAGCAATTTGTTCTCAAAACCAAACTTTAGCTTCGTCACACATATGGGAAACTTTCCCCAACTTGGTTTTAGATCCCTCTTGGGTTCCATGTCTTCAAACAATTATTTGAACTTGTGTGAAGAAAGCTCTCATGTGTATTATCACATGGGGAAAAAAGTTTTAACAAGTCCCATTTTTTATACATGTGAAACCAACTTTGTGCAAACAAGAGTTTCTTTGTATGCATATTTTGGGACCTTTACAATCCTCCTCCCTTAAAAGAATCTCGTCCCGAGATTATAAGGTAAAAAACCAGAGGGAGGATGGTGAAAAATTATAGGTTGCGCGACGTCAAGGGTTGGGATGATTGACACGAAGAAATCCTTCGCTCTCCCATCTTGCTTCAACCTTGGAGTAAGCACTCCCTAAAACTTTATAGAACTACAACGTATGGTCGCGTGTGGTTCGGTCCATTATGTCGATGATCTGAGCCAGTCCCTCCTGATGTGTGAGATCTGGCTTCAGTCCTTCGATATTCCCCAGCTGAATGGTGATTGAACACTTGAGGCACTTCCTCAGCTGAGAAATGTGGAAGATGTCGTACACACCGGTGATACTTCCAGCTGGTATGCAACGGGTCCATATCTTTCCATATCCTATGGACCAAAGAATCGAGATGGATAGAAACTATGACAAGTGAGCCTTGTCAACAATCTTTCTCCCTCGACCCTAATTTACGGGGTACGACGATTCTGTTCTTAAACTGCAGGACGCCGTCTCCGCCTTTCCGGAATTATTTCAGCTCCCCACTGTCCATACATTTCCGCAAATGTGATGTGCCCTTATCATGTTTCTGGGCTGCCACCCTTTTTCACGGATGGTGGGGATAAAAGCTAAATTGTAGAGAGCTCTAAGGTGAACCATATGTAATGGTGGTCGCTCTCCTCCAAAGGTGATGGTTGGATTACGAACGTGTCTTGCGACTCCCGCATTCGCCATGTTGACCTTGCCGGGGTGATAATGGATCTCTATTTCGTAATCCTTTATCAACTCCAACCATCTTTGCTGCCTCATGTTACACTCCTTCTGAGTGAATATGTACTTGAGGCTCTTGTGGTCGATATATGAATGCACAAGGTTACCGAGTAGATAGTGCCTCCACATTTTTGAGTGCGAGTAATACGGCAGTGAGTCCTAAGTCATGAGTCGGCTAGTGTTGCTCATGATTCCTGAGTTGCCATGATCCATACACGACCACACTTCGGTCTTGCATCAGCGCACATCCTAGCCCAAAGACGGATGCATCACAGTACACAACGAACAGTTTTGTTGTGTCTGGCTGCGCCAAAACCGGTGCTGATGTTAAGTGTTTCACTAATGCCTTGAACGCTGCTTTACATGTCGGACTCGGAACTTATTTGGTAGCCTTCTTCAGCAGCTATGTCCTAGGCTTGGAAATATTCGAGAAGTTCGAAATGAACCTCCGATAATATCCCGCGTGTCCGAGGAAACTCCGTACCTCGTGAGCAGTTCTCGGGGACTTCCAATGCAGCACAGGTGCGATATTACTCGGGCTCATAGCGATTCCCTTCGCTGAGATGATATGCCCGAGACAAAGTACTTGTGATATCTAGAATTCACACTTGCTGAATTTCACGTATAGCTTGTGATCCCGCAGCCGTTGCAAGACTATACGAAGGTGCTTCTCGTGTGCTTCCTCCGGCTTGGAATAACCCAGTAGGTCGTCGATGAAGACCACGACAAACACATCCAGCTCCGGCATGAATACCAAGTTCTTTAAGTACATGAACTGAGCTAGAGTGTTGATAAGGCCAAGGAATATGACAGGTACTCATAAACTTCGTACCTCGCCGAAAAACTGTATTCAGCATAACCTCAGCCCTTATCTCAATCTGATGGTACCCTGATCCTAACTCCATCCTGGCAAAGATCCTTGTTTTGACCATCTGATCAAACAATATGTCGATCTGTGGTAACGGGTACTTGTCCTTGATTGTCACAATGTTAAGCGGATGAAATTAACACTAAGCTGAAGTGTTTTGTCCTTCTTCCTACTTCACAGCGCAGAGCAACCCCAAGGTCGTGAGCTTGGTTGTATAACACATTTGCTCATGGTTTCCCTTAGTTGCTCCTTCAACCGTTCTCTTTGCTGTGCGGAACAGACTCTTCTGTCGTAACCCAGATTTTGATCCGATTAGAAGCATTTTCATAACTCAGGTTGAATACCAAAGTTAAAGCTAACTTCACTATCTTTCCAACGAGCACTACTATGCCTCTAGATAATTTCTGGATCAGAAGTTATGATTGCTCAAAGTTGGCAGAATTTCTGGATAAAATTTGCCAGCATCTCCTTTGTATGTGGCTGACTTTATCACAGTTGTATACACCGATACAGTATGAATCTGCACCAACTTTGAACTACAACAATGTTGTATATCCCATAACCTTTCCAACGGTGTATCACAGGCTCCTTAAGGATTTTTCTAGAGGAAGTTATGGCTTAAAAACAGAAAGGTCCAGAGAGGTTTTTCTGCCATCCTGGTTCCGAACAGTTTGCTTCATCTGGACTTTTCACCAACTTATCGAGTGATTTTTCTCTGGAGGTCTACAATAAAGTTGTAGAGCACTTGAAAATCTTTCCAGAACTGTATCATACACCTTAATTGGATCAATCTACTCAGAGTTATTCTCTGTAAAATCCAGCAAAAATTCCCGCCAGAAATAGAGCACTCTGTTTTTGAAATCTTTGAAACCTAGACACTCTCTCATTTGAATCTTAGTTCAAAATAAGAGTTCATTAACTAATATTTGTTTCAAACTTCCATTTTTAGTTGAAAGTTAGCTCATGAATCGATTCTTCATAGGAAAGAGGATTATATGTTTGGTACGGTGTCGATGCACCGTAAGAATCCTGTCGGTACTACGTAGCCTTACCTAAAGAAAATCCTAACCGGATGATACCGGCATATACATATGATCAGTGGCACTAAGACGGTCTCTCGCACATGTGTACTACACGGGATACGTACGTGGTTAGTACCTGCAGAAAAACACTCAATAGTGGTGCACTCAAAGGTTGTTTCATTTCAGGCAGTTCTATAGTTGAAAGTAAATACAAACGCCCGTATCATTGCCATACGGCCGTCCTTGAGTTAAGTCACGTCTCAAGGTACATGATCGTGTTTCAACACCACACGACGGGGAACCCGAGTATATCATGAACGGGTCGTCACGGTTGGGAATGTTATCAACCCAACGGATACCACCTACTGCCCTGCAGGGCACGCCGATGGCAAGCGCTGCGTATGTCCTCCTGGGCTACTTCCAGACGAACACACTCTCGTGTTACTAACCATGCGATGGGGTCTCCACTTACTTGCCTAATGCACGCTAGGGATTAGCGTTTCATATGAACTCAGGAGCATGAAGAGTCCAAGAGTTCATATTAACGCCTCACACCAAGATGTGAGACCTAGCCCTGAACCACATTCCTCGTCAGGGGAGCTAACCGAAATTGAACCGCTTTTGGTGGCGTTCCTTACCATGCTTACCTGAGCGTAGGTGCGTCGTTACATAATCAAAGATCAGAATTATAACAAGTATGTTAGTGCTGCCACTTTAAGTAACTATACTATTATAGTCCTTATGTGGGCCTAGTACCGTTTCCTCAACGTATCCTAAGTTTTTGTCTTAATACGATCCTTATTCCGTGTGCTATTACCAATGCGGCTCTGATACCACGCTGTGGGGACCCCGCCGTCCCGATCACCTACGGGGATGGGGCACCTCACCCGGGAATCGCATTGGGTGGTGCCGTGCGATACGGCACCCAACAACACACATAATAAAGCATCATATTACATAAATCAAGCGGAAGCTTACAAAGTGTAAATTTTACAAATACTTCTCAAAATATTCTACAGCGGAAGACTATTACAACTCACGTCTCATACCTATGCTAAGCAACAGAGAAGGTGTCCAGCCCGCGGACCCTTCTCGCTAGCAACACTATCACAATAGCAGCCTCAGGGGTTGTAATGAGTTCACCACTCGGAGAGCTCCGAGTCTCATCAGGCACCCGTACTTAGCAGCGTAGAGTTATTACCTGCAAAACAACTTATGCAGTATCTGTGAGCACGAAGCTCAGCAAGACTGACCCGTCACCCTAGTCATGAAACTCTACATGATGAAAATAGAGGGCTAACTATAGCAGTTTGCACAAACGATGAACTTGAGCTAAAGGAGAGTCCTTACTTCAAGTTTTAGTCAACTTTTATAGACCTCGCGCAACTTACACCGAGACTCCACAATCAAACAAGAAACGCTTCATCTCGATGTCACTTGCCCGAGGTGAAAGTAACTTTAGTGAGTTACCCTAGACTCATACAGACCTTGCGCCATCAACGTCGAGACTCAACAATCAAATAAGAAACACTTTGCCTCGACGCTACTAGCCCAAGGTGGAAAATAAATTTAGTGAAAGTGTTGATCATTCCTCATCTCCATTATGAGGATTACTCACGAAGCATTATTAATTTTTCCAGTTTATTACTACGTCACGACGCAGAGAAAAAGTATGCTCACTACCGCGAGCGACGGTGATTGCAATCAAGAACACTCGGCTGACATGACACGTACGCCCATACTCAACGTTGCACACAGCAACCGTCACTGACGTCGTACGTGGCCATCTTTCACACGACACCCAAATGTCGAACCGGTCCCACCGACTGGGATTAAGTCTCTCTACGGCAAACCCTCGTAGAGCCGACTTCTCTATCCTTTCAGCATCGGCATCAGACGGTGAGGTATGCCTCGACACCCAGGTTAACATGTTACATCGGTTTCCTGGGTCCCATATAGCCAGTATGCATCCGTTACACAACTCAAACTTGTCCAACGGGCCGCACACGAGAATGGGCCTTAATTGACTCAGACATAGACTAGGTTCACAGGACCACGTCCTTGACCCTTCCATCCGCTGCCCGGTCTCCATTCCCAACTATGAGGATCAATTCCCAACTCTTCCGATTGATCCCCCTTAACGCTGTTTCACGAGTAGGAATCTGCCCACTCGAGTTATGCCTCTTTTAATCCACTTTTGTTGAGATCAGCAGTTATAATTAATTGATAACATATCCTACATTAAACTCCAGGGTTTTCTGGGTCATGCATTTGGAGTTTCATACCATCAACACGTAATGCAATAAATAAGATGCTAGATGTATGAAGTGAATACAAATAAAAACTTGTAAATTTGATGCAAAACGGGGCTTGCCTTTTTTTTTGCAGGTGCTAATATATATAACTCAGTTAGTGAAGATCACTTGGCTTTATCTCTTCCCTCCTTCCTTTGATCTCCACTCCAATGACTTGAAGTCCTTCACGTAGATGCTACACGTAATGCATATGCACAATTGTTTAATTGTGAAGACTTTGTTACAAGTCCTAATAACAAGTTTTCAAAAACTGGAACTCTGTTTAAGAATTTAAAATGACACTGGTGCTTGTGGTTTAGGTTTGGATCTAAACACATGATTAATGCTAAGTGGTTTCCCCCTCTTCTATATTAATCACCTTAAGAGGTTAAACAGCACTGGGGTGATCCAGATCTCCAATGGAGCTGAGACTTTTCAGGTGAGTTCCTGGTCACAAGAAAACACTCTGGACCAATATTTGGGATTATCTAATGAGTGGAGCACTCAGAATAATTCCCAAAGCCTTTAGGCAAAAAGGAATGAATTCTGAAGAAACTTGCAAGTTCATGCCAAACTTAGTGAACTACAATTTCAATTATAGTTCATAGGACTTGCATGAATTTTCCAAAGATTTTTGGAGCAAAGAATCTCCCAGCAATGAATTTCCAAGTTCTGGAAATTCCATGAAATGTTTCTGTATTCAATTGGATACAGCACTCTAAATTCTGAATTACCCTGATCAAATCAATTCCAATTGAGCTGAAACTTTTACAGGGGTTCATTAATACCCTAAAGACCAGTCTGGCAAAATTTGAGGATTTTTGGATTATCCAAACTCCCTCTAAAATTCTTTTGCTGAAAAGCTTTAAAGAATTTTCCTGAATTAAATAATGAGTTTCATACAAATTGGGTTGTTTATTTTGACAGAGCTATTCATGATGAATCCAACCCAATTTTAATCACTAAATTTGGGGCTTCATAGCAAGAGTTATGAGGTTCTAAAATTTGGGGAAAAATTCTGAAATTGAACTCTGTTTATTTTCCAATTTTTCATAGTCATAAGGAATTAACCCCACATTTGGCCAAGCAAATGAGGTCCAATGCTTCTGAAAATTTTACTGGAGTTCAGGCATTTTTGGAGAAATCTCCTGCAGAAACTTGGGGATTTTCCAATACATAGAATAAGTGGAAAAATTCCTACACTATTTTCCTTATATGAATTAATGAGTCAAAACCAGGGATTTTCATAAATATTGGGCTGTACCACTGGATAGTACCTTCTGAGAGGAATCCAATAAAATTTGTTTGACAATTTTTGGACATTCCTACACCAAGTTGTGGCTATTTAAACTTTCAACTAAATTCTGAAAACAGATAAAAGTTCAAATGCCTGCTGCTGGGCCCAGGCCACGTGTCACCCTCTGAGACAAAACCACACAGGGCCACACAGTCCCAGCCATGCAGTCACACCGGATAAAATAGCCACAGAGGATCGGCTTTAAACCTTTTCCCTCACTGACTGCTGGGACCCGGTGCCCTTCTTCAACCTCCCGACGCCCGTCGCGCGTGCGCGCTGGCAGGTCGCCGGAGTTCGCCGGGACAGCTCTCCCGACTCCTGCCCGAGCCCCTATTCGCCGCCAGGGCCTAACTCCACGTGCTGATCCACTTGGTGGAGTTTTCCCGAGCCGGCAAGGTCCCCAACCTCCGTTGCGACGGCACAGCGGCCCGGCTCACCTCCGGTGGCGTCGGCCAGCTAACCTAGTCCCCCAAACGCCCGGGGAAACGGCGCTACAGCACCAGTGAACCATGAGGGAGCCCGACATGACTTCAAAATCGCTCGGGACTGGTGGCTAATGGTGTTTCACCGTGCACCCGAGACTTCTTTCACGGTGGAGCTCGGAAAATCTGGAATTTGTGCGGTCTACGCGCGTTTTTCCAGCTAGGGTTGTGACAGGCTAATGATCGCCGACTAGTGGCGGTCCTTTGTGCAAGAATTGACGAGCTAAGAACCAGGGTGGAGGTTGAATTTGATGTTACCGTGCCGGGAGGTAGTTTTGTGCCCGCCGGAGTAGTTTTCCCAAATTCACGCTCGGTGGATCATGTGACGGCTTGAGCTACGGAGGCGAGCACCAGAGGGTCCTAGTGCGTCCGAGGGTGCTCTCGCTTGGGCTTGACAAGCTCCCTGCAGCGCTGTCCATGTGCGACCTCTTCGTCGGCTCTCGTCGGCCGCCGCGCCAACATGGCTTTCCCGGGGTAGGGAGGCCAAACACCAGCCGATGACACGTCGAGGATGGAGAGGGAGATGCCCTGGTGCCATTTTGGCGCTCTGCCAAGACTTGCACGCGATGGAACGACGGCGGCACGGTGGATCGGTGGTGGAGGCGGTGGCTCTGTCCCTGTGCGCGAGAGAAGAAGCAAACCGAGGGTTCTCTTGGGGTTATGGCATGGGAAAACACCGGCTGAAGTGAGGAGGTCGGGGAAAACAGCTCGCCAGCGCAAAAGAATTCACGAGGAGGTGTCCTCGGTGCCGCGCGGTGTCGTACGGTGAAGCCTCGGTGCTGTCCCGGTTGCTTCGCGTGGGAACAGAAAGGAACCGACTCAATTCAGATATTTGGTGCATATGACAAGTGGGTCCCACCTTCCCCCTTATCACCTCTCATTTTCTCACAAATAACTCCTCATTTTGGAAAATGCTGTAAATCAACTGGTGGGAATTCAAATCTGAATTGTGTGTGGATATTTGGACAAGTTTCATCCAAATTCAAATGTATATTTGAATTCATTGCAAATTTAAGCCCATTTGGAAAATGGATAGCAAATATCTTCAAAAATTCATGAGACTTTGCCTACCCCCTAATTTGGACCTAAAGAATTCAAATATGAACTCTGATCTTTGATTTGGCTGCTGCAAATGAGATTTTTAATACAACAGTTTGAAAACCATTGTGTCACTCTCATTTGAATTTTTGAGTGGAGCAATTTGTTCTCAAAACCAAACTTTAGCTTCCTCACACATATGGGAAACTTTCACCAACTTGGTTTTAGATCCCTCTTGGGTTCCAAGTCTTCAAACAATTATTTGAACTTGTGTGAAGAAAGCTCTCATGTGTATTATCACATGGGGAAAAAAGTTTTAACAAGTCCCTTTTTTTATACATGTGAAACCAACTTTGTGCAAACAAGAGTTTCTTTGTATGCATATTTTGGGACCTTTACAAGTAGCCCCTTTGTAAAGGCTATTTTGTGATCTCTTGGCCATACACCGATGGTTGTGTACTGGTATAATGGAGGTTCTGCAGTCGCCGACGGGTGACGAAATCACAAACTTGTGGGTAAAGTGGTGCCACCTCTGCAGAGTGTAAAACTATCATGATAGCCGTGCTTCCGGTCACAAGTACCTGGCCAACTTCCACGATTAGATGGGATGGTTTTTGGGATGGATGTTTGGTTTGGTCATGGTATGGTTTGAGATGGTCATTGGTATGGTCATCGGTTTGGTTATTGGTATGGTTTGGTCTTTGGAATTTGGTTTCGGGACTGTTGAGTCCTGGTAATGAGAATGGTTTCAGACTGTTGAGTCGAAACAGTGAGCTTGTGTTTCGGATATGAGATGGATATGATCATGAGATGGTCATTATGAGCATGAGAAAGAGTTGAGAAAGATAAATATCTGGTTGAGACATGAAAAGTGGAGAATCATGATGGAGGTATGTTACTGGTTTAATTGGATATATGTTGGGATTAAATTAACTTAAAGATAGTTGCTGTTTTTATCATGTTTGTGAAATAAACTTTGCTTTCTGCAATGAGCCTTTTTAATCCTACTTGCTGTAAGCTACATATCATATTTTCCCGCACTTGCTTAGTACGTCATGTACTCAAACTTGCATTATTACTTCATCATCAGCAACAGGAGAAGAGTACTTCGAAGATCATGTGGAGTACTATGCGTGTGATCTACCGTCAACTTGCCTGTGGAGTTGGAGATGGAGCCGCAGCCGTGATTAGATGCTTCCGCTATAGTTTAGAGACTTCCGCTGCTAGATTAAGATAGAGACTTCCTCTGCAAGAATGAGCTAGAGATTGATGTAATAAAGTACTTAAACCCTATTACTGTGGTTATATTCTGAATTCAGTTTGTGAATTACATGTGTATGTGTGTTGAACATCCTGGGCACACATATGCATTAGTTTGGATCCGTTTTCACGGGACCGGGCGTCACAGATTGGGATCAGAGCTGTCACGTTGACCGTAGGACGCAGGCCTAGTTATAGATTGGCATCAGAACCACATTGACCGTAGGATGCAAGCCTAGGTAGAATGGACACGATAAAACACACGGGAACACCCCTTCAAGGTGACCACCCCCCGTCACATGGCGGGAACAGCACCGGTTCACATGATTTGGTTTAGGATCCCCATGGAATAAGCATAGGAACGGTGTGTTAAGCTTTTGTGATGATTGCTTGTGTTTTTGTGCTTAGTGTGAGTTGTGGGACGTTTCAGCATTGTCCATAACCACACATAGTAGAGAGATGTGAGATGCTTCGGCATATGTCCACATCCTCATATAAAAAAGATATATAGTTTATCCACCATGATGCATATAGTCGGGGGAAATCACTCTAAAACTCTAACTTCTATTCTACTCAACTCTCTCTCGCAGATGGTGAGACAAAACGCCGGCCGTCAAAGGAGGAACGTCCGTGGCAACTATGAACCCCAAGAGGATGACCACGTTGAAGTTCCTGAAAATCCTAACCCCGGGGCTGGTGAAAACAACCTTGAGTGGTTGATGGCTATGCAGAACCAGATTATGCAAACTATGATCCAAACTTTGTGTCAGCTATAAGCCAACAACAACAATCCTAACCCCGTTCCTGCAGCACCACCGCCACCACCACCACCACCGCCGGCTCACAACCAACTGGGAGAGTTAATGAGGACTCGACCCCCTACCTTTGCACAAGCTAATGATCCCATGGAGGCTAATGATTGGCTGAAGTCCATGGAGAAGAAGCTTTCTATTGTTCAGTGCAATGATCGGGAGAAAGTTCTCTTTGCATCGCACCAACTTATGGGAGCAGCCGCTGACTGGTGGGACGCTCTATGCAATGCTCATGTCAACCAGGAGACTATTGTGGGGACCACCCCGTGGTTCACCCACTCCAGGATCGTAGAGGGTGGTGTCGTGCGATGCGGCACCCAACATCACACACGAAAAGATTAAAGAACAACATACAAACATTTATTGGATATAAAACAGCGGAAGTCTTTTTAAAAAACTTATTTATACAGAGGAAGTAATATACATAAGTAGCCTCTCATCCTAACTATGCAAAAGTGCAGCCGTCCAGCCCGGGGATGCTACACGCTAGCCGCATGGAACCGGAGAAATCACGGCGGCATGCAGGGCTCCATCTCAGCCGTGTACCCTGACGGGGGCACCGCCTCATCCTCGGAACCCTCCTCATAGCTCTCACCTGCATACAGCTCAAATATTGCAACCGTGAGCACGATGGCTCAGCAAGGCTTAACCGACAACCCTAGGCATGGAACTCTACATGTAAGGATATGTAAGATAAGAAAGTGGACTTTGCATCAAAGACACGCCTATAAGTTGATCCTTACTTTCAGTTTTATAGCAGCAAATTCATGTGCCTTAGGCAGCCCACACATCGGAAGTCCACAATCAAACAAGAAACGCTTTCCTCCGATGTGGTGATGCCCAAAGCGGAAAGTAAACTTAGTTAGCTCTACATCTACAGCAGACATGGTTTCCAAAAGATTACTCTATCATCACAACATATTATCATTCAACTGACTTACTTTACTTGTTACTACGTCACGAAACAGTGAACAAGCGGTACTCAAATAACCGCGAGGGATGGTGATTGCAATCAGGATACACCCGGACAACACGTTGCATACACCCAGTTTCAGAAGCGTGATTCCACACCCCTTCCTACTCTGTTGTATGCAACAACCTTTCAAAAGCAACCCAAATACCGAACTGGTCCATCCGTAACGGGCAGGAGGTCCCCGCGTCGAGCGTGACTGTGACCACCGGCAGATTTACACCTTGCTACCCTCAACCCACTCCTATTTACGGTTGGGTAAGCCTCGGCAACCAGGTTAACCATTTACATCAGTTTCCTGCTTATGTCAGTATGCCATCTGGTACTGTTCGATCCTTGTTCAGCAGGCCCGCACACGACTCGGTCCTCAATCGACACCAACAGGGCTACGCACGTGAGACCTCCGCTCACTGCTCCCTATCCCCCCTGCTGGGTCTCATTTTCTCCACTTTAAGCCATTTTCTATTCTGACCAAACCATGTGATAAAACATTACCTCGCGAGTAGATTCCAACTACTCGACTTCCAACCCAATCGACACCAACTACTTGACCAAACCATGGCATTCTCTACTCGTCGAGTCTGTAAGCTACCCAACCCTCCATAGGATTTAAAAGGTTATGCAAGTTGGGTTTCAATCACCCTAACTCTAATGCAAAATTCATCCTAGACGTAAGTGATACAAATAAAAAGCTTTATAAAAGGTACTTAAGTGCAAACCGGGGCTTGCCTGGTTGTGAGTCAAACGATAAGTTAGCATCAGGTGGGAGGACGTCCAAGGGCTCCAGTGCGTCCTCAACTTCGGTCAATAAATGAAATGTAGCAAAATATGTGTATAAGTATTAGGGACTTATAAGAATTGAACTTCTATTCATAGCTACTGCTATTTAGAGTCCTTAATTGGCTTTGGTATTTTTACAGTGGATACTAGACTCTCTAAGGATGATCTGAGCAAAATTTGGAGACATGTCATTGCACAATGTAGTCTTCAAAATTCCTACAAGTACAATGCTTCTCTGAATTTTGAGCCCAATTCAAGAGATTTGAAATAGCTAACAGTGGAAGATCTGATTAGGGTAAGTCTCCATGGTTCTAACAAAATTTGTTTCACCATTTTTGGAGCTACCAACAGAGAAATATGAATTTTTAAAGTTGGACAGGAGTTCTGAAAAAGCTTCTGTTTAAATTGGAATTTTCAAATAAAGGCTGAACTTGGGAAGGCAGTTTAGCCTAGCAAATGAACCCTAATGGAGCCCAAATTGTTACTGGAGATCAGTAACTATGAAAAGGATTAGCTGCCCAAATTTGGGAATATTTCATAAAGAATTGCTCCTGTAATAAATCCCTAAACGATTTAGTATAAACAATTCTACAGAAATTCCTGGGCATTTTCATAGCCAGAAATTTGTTCCTCTGTGAAATACTCCTCCTAAGGATTCAAACAAAATTGGTCTCACCCTTTTTGGAGTTATCTACACAAAGTTATGGATTTTTCAAACTTGAATAGCTCTCTGTTTGAAACCTACACAGAGACTTAACAGGGGGGGCCACTCATCAGGTCTTTCTTCAACCTCCCGCCAGAGACGCGCGTGCACACCAGCACAGATCGTGGCGTGGCTCATTCTCCCGCATTTCTCCACCAAATTAGCTCCAGTTTCGCCCTACATGCTCGTTGGAATATGGCGCAGCTGCTGGGCAAGGTTTCCGCGCATGAAAACGTCCGAAAAAGGGTCGGCACCGGTGGGGCGGCTCGGGAGCTCGGAATCAACGCGTTCTGGCATGTACGAAGCTTATCCCGGTGAGCTACCTTGCCCTAAAGCATCACCAGTGACCGGGGAACATGGAACGTGTGCTAAATCTCGCAGCAAACGGCCGAAGAATAGGGTTCACCGGAGGACCGACCCGTTTTTGCCGCCGCCGGTGATTTCTCGTTGCCCGGGGTCGTGGAATGGCTGGTTTAACCCGTGCATTGGCGTGAGAGGGCGCTAGGGTCACTAGTTTCTGTGGCTTGAATTGTAGAACTGACACGACCCCATTGGTCCTGTCGAGCCAGGATCACGCTGAGGGGTGCTGCGTTGCACAGCACCGTATAACACACGTCAAAGGTGCAAAGCGGAAGCGGAAGTTTTATTACATAAACAAGTTTATGAACATGTTTACATCAAAATAAGTTCAGTCTACACTCGCGGGCGTAGACTAAGCATCAAGTGCACGTTCAGCCCTCGAACGTGTCCTTGCTAGCACACACGCACACTAACTCTGCGGCATGCACGACTCCCACTCGACGGGGTTCCCCTCCTGGGGTTCCGTCTCCTCTTCGGGAGTCCCTTCCTCATAGAACCCTGCAAAATCTTCAAACACAAGCAGTGAGCACGAAGGCTCAGCAAGTCTGACCCGTCTCACCTAAACATGGAACTTCTACATGAGGGTAATGGGTTGCATGAGGTAAAAATCATTTGCAAGGACTCGCCTAATTAGTAGAACCTTACTTTCAAGTTTTAGCAGCAGGTTGTGGAGAACCTTACGCTAAGGCACATGAGAGAGCCGCAATCAAACAAGAAACGCATTTCTCTCATGTACTTTGCCCAAAGTTGAAAAGAACTTTAATTAGCTCTAAGCTACAGCATATCATTAACAATCACTGTCCAGATTTCAATTAGCAGCATTTTAACATGTGTCTAGCCTGTTCTTTCTACGTCACGGTACAGTGAACAAGTGGTACTCACTGACCGCGAGGGACGGCGATTATAATCGATTTACACCTGCAGGGTTACCCGAACAACCCGTCACGTACGCCCGTACTCGATGTTGCCTACAACAACCATCACGGATGCCGTACGCGACTACATTTCACCCGTTAGCCAAATATTGAACCGGTCCCATCGTCCCGAGCAAGAGGTCTCTGCACGCGCATCTCTGTGCCGCCAGCCGATTTACACCTCGAGCTCTCAACCTACCCTCTGAACGACGGGCAATGCCTCAATACCCAGCTACCCGAGTTACATCAGTTCCCCGGTTCCCATATAGCCGGTAGGTCTTCGGTACTGTTCTAGCTTGTTCAACAGGCCCGCACACGGCTCGGTCCTCAACCGACACAAGCGGAGCTACAGCACACAGGCCCCAAAGTCCTGCTGCCCTTACTCTCCGCTCGGTCTCATTTTCTTGCCATGTGTATCATATGCTATCTCTACCCGAGCAATGTGCCTCTAGCCTATTCTCGCGAGTAGTTCCAACTACCCGACTTGTACCGAATCCTACTCTATCCTAGCAATGCAGTAGCTAACGGGGTTTGCAATCCTAAACCCCAACCCATGGTTTTCTTGGCTATGCAGTGGGGTTTCCAAACAAAACTCTAATGCACAGAATAAAGGAAACAAGTATGTGCTCAAAACAATAAAAATTTGTAAAATGGTTAATGCAAACCGGAGTTTGCCTTGCTGCTCTTGGTCGTAGGCTAGCTGTTCCTCCGGAGTAACGAAGTCTAGGACTTCGGGTTCCTCCTCGACCTTAGCGACTACATGATAAGAGCAATGTATGTATTAATTTAAATGCATTTGTATTATCTTTGAAGTTGTGAAGTCTATAACCTTTGCTAGACAGACCTAATGACTGTGAATCTTTTTACTGTGGCTTGGTTACAACCTAAACAGAGACTTGGTCAAGTTTTAGTTGCAGCAAAGCTCATTTGAGCCCTCCACAATTAATTATTTCCTTGACCTTAATTGGAACTCTTAGGGTGTTCTAGGAATTTTCATGAGACAAACTATGACTTTCTGAAAACTAGATTTTCAGAGGGTTCTAATGGAGTTGGTCTCACTTAATTTGGAAGTCCCTAACTAAAGATATGAGCTAAACAATTTCAGAGAAAATTCTGAAAATGTTTCTGAACATTTTCTATTTTCTCTGGAACAGTTTCACTAATCACACCATTAGGTGGATTAAATGAGCTCAAATGGATCTGAAATTTTTATGGTAGTTCAGGGATATTTTGGTGAATATCCCAGCAAAATTTCAGGATTTTCCTCCACAGGATTCTCCAGTTAAAATTCCTAACATTTTAAACTTTGAGGAATTAATTCTGGAAAATTAAGGGTTTTCATGAAGTGAAACTTGATTTGCTGGAAAGTACTCGGAGAGCTGAATCCAGCAAAATTTGGTTCACTCAATTTGGAGCTTTCTAGCCAAAGTTATAAGGATTTGAAGTTTGAACTGAAACTGAAATTCGGGAAAAAGTTTAAACTCTGGCTTGTGGGCCCCGCACACAGTGCGTTGTCTCCCTCCTCGCGCCAACTGCGCGGCGGCGGCGATCTCTGGCGACCCTTGCCGGAACTGAGTACCCGGCCACCCCCCGGCCCGAAACTTGCTGCCTGCCCCTTTACTGACCCCCTGGACTCGATGGTGGGGTCGCCGGCCGCCGGCGGAAACCCGTGCGCACCGATGACAGCACCTGATAGGGTTCCGGTGAGGTCGGTCCCGCTCTCCCGTGCACCAAATCGACCGAAAATCGGTCGGAGAGCATCAGTAGAGCATGGGAAACACGAACCAGGGCTGGGTGGAAGCTAGAAATACCGGCAACTAGGATCTCGACGGTGAGCCGAGGTGTTCAGCCATGGCGGCAGGGAAAACAGCCATATCATGGCCGATTCTTGTGTGCGTAGAAGCTACTAGGTAACGAGCTCGTCCAACCCTCGTGCATAGAGCACGAATTTCACCCGAAGGTGAGCTCGGTCCTTATGAACTGTTCAAGAGTAAATTTGGAAATTCTCGGCCGAGGGTTGATCAATCGCCAAACGGCTTTCGGCTACTCCATCTACATACAATCACGCACCTTTCTTGTGTAGAGAAGAGGACGTGACAACGGCTGTGCCGTGCTGTCCACGGGAGCCCGATCGGAGGCGATGTTCGGCTCGCCGGAGAAATGGCTCGTACAGCTCGAGGACGCTTGCTCACTGGACAACACGGGGTCTAGGAGGTTGCTCACGACCTCTTGGTGCCGTTTTGCTGTGGAGGAGGCTGTGCTCGCGAGTGATCGGCTTGATCAAGCGTGAGCTCGAGCGGCGGCGGTTGCAGTGGAAGAACAGGCCGAGTATGTCGGCAGCTCGGGGAATGGGCGATCGGAGCACGCCGGGGAGGGGATAAGTAGCCCGGCGACTGGTTTCCGGCTTGGGGCGCGCAGCAGGAGCTGGCGCCGGATGCCCCCCTCGGTGGCGCGCGCACACTGCACCCGGGAACCGATTGAGCTGTGTTTCAGTCGGTTTGTGTTGAAGTGGAGGCTGACATGTGGGTCCCACCCCCCATTTTAACCTCTGAAATTTACTCCTAATCACTGTTGTAAACAGTGAACCCCATACTACCCTTGGCAATTCAAAATATTCACCCATGAGCCATTTGAATTGATCCAAGTTCAAATGAGGTTTGGTTTGAATGAATTTCAGCACAAGTTCAGTTTGAAATTCAAATAAAGTTTGAATTTCTCCCCCTTAGCTCATGTCAAGATCAACTCCAAATGGAGTGAAAATTGGTGTGTGAGCTCACAAAAATGTGCTGAGTAAGAATATGCCTTCCACTTTTAAATTCATGGGACAAAAACAGTTTGAATTTGAATAAGGTTTCAAACTGCCCTCTTCCTAACTATACCCAAACTGACCTCAAAAGGTTTTGAATTTGGGTGAAACTTGGCATGGACATCCTTAGTGAAGTGTAGGAGTTTTCATATGTCCAGCCCATCTATATCACATGTGGGAAATACCACTTTTGCAATGTGTAAGTTTGTTTTCTAATGAGCATGTTGATAATTGTTACTTGCTCTTCATTTGTGTTCATCATTCTTCCTCAAATGAGGGGTGTGGTGTGGTGATGAACACTGCAAATGTGTGTCAAAAACTGAGGCCCTTACATTCCTCCCCCCTTAAAAGAATCTCGTCCCGAGATTATAAAGTGAAAATGAGAGAGAGGACGGTGGAAAATTACCGGATATGCGACGTGAAAAAGTCAGGGTAGTTAGTGCGAAGGAATTCTTTGCTCTCCCATGTCGCTTCGTCCATGGAGTGATTACTCCATAGAACCTTGTAGAACCACAACGTACGGTTGCGTGTGGTTCGGGCCTTTTCATCAATAATCTGCACCGGTTCCTCCCGATAGGTGAGATCTGGTTGCAGTTCTTCAATGTCTTCCAGCTGAATGGTAGTTGATAGCTTGAGACACTTCCTCAGCTGGGAAATGTGAAAGACGTCGTGCACACCGGAAAGTGCTTCTGGTAATTTCAGCCGGTATGCCACCGATCCACATCTTTCGGTAATCTGGAATGGACCGATGAATCGGGGTGCTAACTTTCCTCTCACCCCAAATCTGTTTACGCCCTTTATTGGAGACACCCGTAGATATACGTGATCTCCAACTTCGAATTGTAACGGGCGCCTTCTCTGGTCCGCATACTGTTTCTGACGGGATTGAGCGGCTTTTAGGTTCGCTTGAATTAGTCGAACCTTTTCTTCCGCGTTGTTGACAAGGTCAATCCCGAAGGTAACCCTTTCGCCAGACTCACACCAGTTCAATGGTGTGCGGCATTTTCTTCCGTATAGCGCCTCGTAGGGCGCCATCTTGATGCTGGCTTGGTACCCATTGTTGTACGAGAACTCGGCTAACGGCAAGTGATCATCCCAATTCTTGCCGTGGTTGATAGCGCAAGCTCGTAGCATGTCTTCTAGGATTTGATTTACCCGCTCGGTTTGCCCATCCGTCTGCGGTTGGTAGGCTGAACTACGGATCAGCTTCGTCCCCAAGGCAGCGTGTAGCTGCTCCCAAAAACGGGACACAAATAAAGTGCCCCGATGCGATATGATAGTACGGGGTACGCCGTACAAGCATAGGATCCGTGAGATGTACAGTTCAGCGTACTTCTTGGCGTTGTAGTTGGTGTTGACTGGGATGAAATGGGCAACTTTGGTGAGCCGATCGACGATCACCCACACAGAATCATGTTTCTACAAGGTGGTGGGTAAACCGATGACGAAATCCATGCTCACGTCCTCCCACTTCCAGGCAGGAATGCCCAGTGGTTGCAGCAGTCCCGGTTTCCGCATATGATCTGCCTTCACCCTTCGACATGTATCACACTCGGACACGTATTTTGCAGTCTCCCGCTTCATCCGTGTCCACCAAAACTTGCTTCTGAGTTCTTGATACATTTTGTTGCTGCCGGGGTGAATAGAAAATTTTGATAAGTGAGCCTCATCAAAGATTTTCTTCCGTAACTCTGGGTTTCGGGGTACGACGATCCGATCCTTGAACCATAGGACGCCGTCTCCATCCTTCCGGAAACATTTCAACTCCCCACTGTCTACACGTCTCCGTAAATGTGACATGCCCTTGTCATTCTTCTGGGCTGCCGCTATCTCTTCACGCATGGTGGGGATCAAAGCTAGGTTGTAGAGAGCTCCGTGTGGAATCACATGTAGTGGTGGTTCGCTCTCTTCCAACGGTGTGATGGTCAGAGTATTGACGTGTGACTTGCGGCTCAGCGCATCTGCCACTACGTTTGCCTTGCCCGGATGATAATGGATTTCTATCTCGTAATCCTTTATCAGTTCTAACCATCTTCGTTGCCTCATATTCAGCTCCTTCTGAGTGAATATGTACTTGAGGCTTTTGTGGTCGGTATATAAATGTACGAGGTTACCGAGTAGGTAGTGCCTCCACATCTTCAGTGCAAGTACCACGGCAGCGAGCTCCAAGTCATGAGTTGGATAATTCTGCTCATGGTTCCTAAGCTGCCGTGATCCATACGCGACCACTCTTCGGTCTTGCATCAGCACACATCCGAGCCCAATGCCGGATGCATCGCAGTACACGTCAAACGGTTTTGTTGTGTCTGGCTGCGCCAAAACCGGTTCTGATGTCAGGTGCTTGACTAAAGCCTTGAATGCTGCTTCACATGTTGGACTCCAAACATATTTGGTAGCCTTCTTCAGCAGCTCTGTCATTGGCTTGGCAATCTTCGAGAAGTTCGGGATGAACCTCCGATAATATCCCGCGAGTCCGAGGAAACTCCGTACCTCATGAACAGTTCTCGGGGATTTCCAATTCAGTACTTGCGTGATCTTGCTCGGGTCCACAGCGATACCCTCCGCTGAGATGATATGCCCGAGGAAAGGCACTTGCGATATCCAAAACTCGCATTTGCTGAATTTTGCGTATAACTTGTGATCTTGCAGCCGTTGCAAGACTATACGCAGATGTTTCTTGTGATCTTCCTCCGACTTGGAATATACCAGGATGTCGTCGACGAAGACCACGACAAACTTGTCCAGCTCCGGCATGAATAACGAGTTCATCAAGTACATGAAGTGAGCTGGAGCATTGGTGAGGCCGAAGGACATAACTAGGTACTCATAAAGTCCGTACCTCGTCGAGAAAGCCGTCTTCGGAATGTCCTCAGCCCTTATTTTAATCTGATGGTACCCGGATCTTAAATCCATATCTTGGAAAAGATCTTCGCTTCGACCAACTGATCAAACAACATGTCGATCCGTGGCAACGGGTACTTGTTCTTGATGGTTACAGCATTTAATGGACGGTAGTCCACGCAAAGCCGCAACGTCTCATCCTTCTTCTTGACAAATAATGCCGAACAGCCCCATGGGGAGGAGCTCGGCCTAATAAAACCCTTCTCCAGAAGGTCCGTGAGCTGAGTCTTCAGTTCAGCCAACTCCTTGGGCGCCATCTTGTACGGCCTTCGGGATATTGGCATGGTTCCCGGTGCGAGTTCAATCTTGAACTCCACCTCTCTATCGGGTGGCATCCCCGGCAAATCGTCCGGGAATACATCAGGGAACTCTCGGACCACCGGAATATCTTCCAATCTGATGGTCGTGGCTTGATAGACACTTGGAAGTTTTATTCTGGACTGTCCAGAAATAATGAGTGAGAACCGTGCACCTCTGAGTTTAAGTGCACGACTCGAAGGACGGTGTCTAAAACAGCGCCGTGGCGGGTTAACCACGACATCCCTAGGATGACATCGACCTTCTGTCCCTCTAAGATAATGAGAGACGTGGGGTACACTCTACCTGCTAAGCATAATGGTGCTTTGGAGACCATTACGCTTGCTGAAATCTTCCCTCCCGGTGAACAAATTAAATATGGACTATCGGTGGGTAGTATTGGCAAACTGTGTTTAGCAATAAAAGCTTGGCTAATAAAATTATGCGTGGCGCCTGAATCAAACAGTGCTATAGCGGGATGCTGGTGGAGTTGGAACATACCCGCAAGGATTGGCTCGCCCTCCGGCACGTCCTCAATGGCAAGTTGGTGGACAGTGCCGGGCCTAGGGTTTGCCCGCCGCGCATTAGTAGGGTTCCGGCGTTGATTCCTCCCCGAAAACTGTGGTGCCACTCCGCCGCCTTGCCTCTCCGGGCAACTGCTCACGAAGTGTCCTGGACGACCACACTTGTAACATGTGGCCGCTGATGGTGGAGTACTCGGTGGACGAAAGCCCGGCATGCGTTGCTGAGGTGCAAACGCACGCGGCATCGCCCGCTGCTGCTGTTGTTGTTGCGGTGGTACTGGCAGTGCCGGCCGGAATGCCAGCGAAGAATACGGCCGACTGCGGAACGGCATCGACCGCTGTGGTGGCTGCCAGTGTGGACCTGATGGTGGGCGATTCACCATCCGAAACTTCTGAGAATGACCGCCTCCTTCTCCGCTGCTCTGCGGCGCGCTTCGCTTTCTCTCTGCCGCCGCCAACTCCTTGCCGGAGTCCTCCTGAACAATCGCAGCATCAATGATGTCGTTGAGGCTGCCACGATTGAACATCGCCAACTTGTCCTTCAGGAGCGGGTTAAGCCCCTGGTAAAAATGGTCTCGCCGCTTCTCGTCTGTATCCGCGTGATACGACGCGTAGAGCGCGAGATCGTTGAACGCCCTGGAGTATTCCAGCGCGTTCCGGCTCCCTTGTTGCAGGTGTAGGAAATCCTGCGTCTTCCTCTTCATCAAACCGGGCGGTATATGATAGGCCCTGAAGGCCGTCTGGAACTCCGCCCAGGTCATCACTCGGTCGGTGGGCTGGGAAGCACAGAAGTTGGCCCACCACGCGCTCGCGGATCCTTGGAGCTGCTGGACCGCGAACTGAGTCTTGCGCTGCTCGCTGATTTGGAGCAGCCCGAACTTCATCTCTATGGCGCGGAGCCAGTTGTCCACGTCAAGTGGTTCATCCGCCCTTGAGAATACAGGGGGATGAGTCGCCATGAAGTCGGAGTAGGAACTCTGTTGGCACTCCTCACGATCTTGACGTCTCTCTGGGCGAGACGTATTGGCGATGAGAGTCTGCAGCAACTCTGTGTGCTGCTGATGCGAGCCCGCCATTGCCGCGACAATGTCGGCCAATGTAACCGTTGGTAGTGGCGGTGGCGGTGTTTGCTGTTGCTGTTGCTGCTGCTGTCCCGAGGAGTCCTCGGGAGGTGGTTGGGAGGTCTCTCCCCCTTGACTGGTACCCCCAACGTCAGGGTTGGCACGAGTACGCGTCATTCTGAAATTCAAAACAGCAGCAATTAGCACATGTCTTACTAAAAATTCCATACGCAACAGTAGGTATTGAAGTGACACATGATCAATTTGCACAACATTCACATATATTGATAAAGCATAAACTTTATACAAGACACATTATTCTCGGATCTCCGAGAAGTCGTGCTCATGTCGTCACTACCTATACATACGCTACTGTCTACACGACATGTCACCGATTACAAAAGTTGGGTTACGCTACCCTAGCTGCCCTACTTGGCAACCGTAACCCCCTACTCGGAGTAGAACTCGACCTCCTGTGGGTCGTCCTCCTCCGGTACCTCTGCTGGTGGCTCGGGGTCTACCACCTCTTCTCCCATTCCGGGTTCTCCCATGGCTGGAAGACCCAAGACTACCGGTACGCCCAATACCGGGGGCACGAGGTCCTGTAAGGCATGCACCTCGTCCATAGCTTGGTTGTAGTCCTCTGCCCAGCCTTGTCCTTCCTCAATAGCGTCGTCCCGCTCTT
The DNA here is from genome assembly GCA_030760725.1 of Neostapfia colusana. NCBI lineage: Eukaryota > Viridiplantae > Streptophyta > Magnoliopsida > Poales > Poaceae > Neostapfia > Neostapfia colusana. Next base: position 26,643,521 of record JASWHV010000005.1, on the reverse strand, counting down.
GAGCAAGGTCCTCATTCTGCTGGGTTAGGGTCTGCACCAGCTCTTGCAACGCTGCGATGTCAACACGGCTCTTCTTCTTTGCCTTCTTTAGACGACGCAACTGATTGTGTTGTTCATTAAGTCGCTTGATCGTCGGAAGGAGCACATTGCGGAGTGTGCTGTGAGCACCCTCGAAATGATCTCCATGGCTTGTGCTCTCCTTGAGCTTGGTGGCGAGATGCTCCGTATGAACAGCTTGGCTGTCCATCACATCGTTTCCCGCCCTCATTTGGAGGCTGAGGTTTGCCTCCGCGGGGTTGTACCTTGGGCAACTCGGGTCTGTTGCCTCCAGGTACCTCTCTTCCCACACATGCTGAGCTCGTCCCTCCACCGGAACGAGTGCGTATGGTGTGCCCTCAATAGCCTGCACGTGCAGTTGGCAGAAACGTGACATAGTGTCGCGGGCTGCCACTTGCCACATCCCTTCCGGTTGTCTTCCTCTCACCGTGACGGTGAATGGCACCAAACCGGGTGGCGTAGGTCCTGCAGGAACCTCGACATGGATCATCCACGTCTTGTTCCCCTCTTCGCCTTCTTCCTTGGCGAAGTATTGCGGCATCTGGTTGTACCCGAAATATTGGAGCATTTGCCACAATGCTTCCGGGTAGCCGCTACGGTCAGAGCAGTGGGAAACTACCCACCCGTTCTCCAACCGTTTATCTGCTGCCATCTGTAAAAATATATTTGAGAAATGTCAAATATTTATTTAAACAGTAAACCATTGAGTTATAACATAAGATATGTCCTTGAACTCATAACACTTGGAAACATAGTTCAAATTTTTAAACAAATTTGACTGCTGATCTGCTGTTCCCATGACAGCCTTGACCAGTTTCCATTTCAACCTGATTTATGCCAGGTTAAAAGCAAAACCAGTCCTGGAGCTCAACATCAAAGTTGAAGCTAACTTCAATAGCTTTCCAGCCAGTATTTTCTTGGCCTAAGATCTGTCCTGGTTCAAAAGTTATGAGATGTCAAAGTTAACAGAATTTCTGGGAACAATTGGACAGCACCTCCCTGCCTTAGGTACTGATTTAATCCAACAATCTCAGTTACTTCTGTCCCTAATCTGACAAAACTTTCTGTTACAAAGTTGTAACCCATCTCATAAGCTTTCCAGAACTACCTCATTTTCTATTTTTGGATTTTTATGCAGGAAGTTATGCTCAATTTACAAAGAGTCTACAGAGAATCTTTACCCTGTCCTGTTTTCTGGACAGTTCCAACTCTACTGCATTTTTCAAGTGGTTAAGGGATGAAACACCTCTGGACCTCAACAGAAAAGTTGTAAATCCCTTCCAAAGATTTCCAGAAATGTATCATACGACCCCAATCTCGAAAGAACTCAACCTCTAGCCTCTGATTAACTTCTGCCTTGATTCAGCTGAAAACAGAGTGCTCTGTCCTTAACAACCTATAAGTTGAAAACTTGTTAACTTTGAATATCCTGTTCAAGTGAAGGAGTTACATCAAGTTTTACTACTTTGGATCAAAACCTTCAAGTTTTTAAATGAAGTTGTTTATTTAATGGGGTGTGACGTCGATGCGTCACCAGATTATGTCGGTACTACATCCTCACAAAGGAAAAACCTATACCGGACTTAGCCGGCTTCGTTAGTTCAGTGGCACTACTCGTCACTTGCACACGGATGCTACACGTATACCGTTTCGTGGTCAGGCTACCTGCAGAAACTCAAACAATCATCAGACTCGGCTGCACACCGAGCCCGGAATCCATACAGTTGGTACACCCGGCCGTCATCACTCGCCCGGATGTTCTCAAGCCAAACACGCCTTGAGTTACGTGTTCACGTTTCAGACCACGTGACGGGGTCTCCCATGTTGCACCACGCACGCCAGGGACAGACGTTGCTTGAATACCCCAAACGACATTAAGAGTCGTAGAGGATATCAAAGCAGGTCGGGTTACCTGCCACCCGTGGGGCTCCACCCTTCAGCTTGTGCGCACTGGTGGACAGCGCTTACTTGCACCCCCCAAGACATGAAGGTCCCGAGATGCACGATTTTTCCGACATAACAAATAGGTTAATATGCCACTTTCTATATGCTAATAACATCCTTATACGGGCTACTAACTCGTTCCTCACTGGATTTTTGAAAAAGAAGACCTTTGTACTGTGTTAAACCTCAAGCGAGCTCTGATACGAACGCTGACACGACCCCATTGGTCCTGTCGAGCCAGGATCACGCTGAGGGGTGCTGCGTTGCACAGCACCGTATAACACACGTCAAAGGTGCAAAGAGGAAGCGGAAGTTTTATTACATAAACAAGTTTATGAACATGTTTACATCAAAATAAGTTCAGTCTACACTCGCGGGCGTAGACTAAGCATCAAGTGCACGTTCAGCCCTCGAACGTGTCCTTGCTAGCACACACGCACACTAACTCTGCGGCGTGCACGACTCCCACTCGACGGGGTTCCCCTCCTGGGGTTCCGTCTCCTCTTCGGGAGTCCCTTCCTCATAGAACCCTGCAAAAGCTTCAAACACAAGCAGTGAGCACGAAGGCTCAGCAAGTCTGACCCGTCTCACCTAAACATGGAACTTCTACATGAGGGTAATGGGTTGCATGAGGTAAAAATCATTTGCAAGGACTCGCCTAATTAGTAGAACCTTACTTTCAAGTTTTAGCAGCAGGTTGTGGAGAACCTTACGCTAAGGCACATGAGAGAGCCGCAATCAAACAAGAAACGCATTTCTCTCATGTACTTTGCCCAAAGTTGAAAAGAACTTTAATTAGCTCTAAGCTACAGCATATCATTAACAATCACTGTCCAGCTTTCAATCAGCAGCATTTTAACATGTGTCTAGCCTGTTCTTTCTACGTCACGGTACAGTGAACAAGTGGTACTCACTGACCGCGAGGGACGGCGATTATAATCGATTTACACCTGCAGGGTTACCCGAACAACCCGTCACGTACGCCCGTACTCGATGTTGCCTACAACAACCATCACGGACGCCGTACGCGACTACCTTTCACCCGTTAGCCAAATATTGAACCGGTCCCATCGTCCCGAGCAAGAGGTCTCTGCACGCGCATCTCTGTGCCGCCAGCCGATTTACACCTCGAGCTCTCAACCTACCCTCTGAACGACGGGCAATGCCTCAATACCCAGCTACCCGAGTTACATCAGTTTCCCGGTTCCCATATAGCCGGTAGGTCTTCGGTACTGTTCTAGCTTGTTCAACAGGCCCGCACACGGCTCGGTCCTCAACCGACACAAGCGGAGCTACAGCACACAGGCCCCAAAGTCCTGCTGCCCCTACTCTCCGCTCGGTCTCATCTTCTTGCCATGTGTATCATGTGCTATCTCTACCCGAGCAATGTGCCTCTAGCCTATTCTCGCGAGTAGTTCCAACTACCCGACTTGTACCGAATCCTACTCTATCCTAGCAATGCAGTAGCTAACGGGGTTTGCAATCCTAAACCCCAACCCATGGTTTTCTTGGCTATGCAGTGGGGTTTCCAAACAAAACTCTAATGCACAGAATAAAGGAAAAAAGTATGTGCTCAAAACAATAAAAATTTGTAAAATGGTTAATGCAAACCGGAGCTTGCCTTGCTGCTCTTGGTCGTAGGCTAGCTGTTCCTCCGGAGTAACGAAGTCTAGGACTTCGGGTTCCTCCTCGACCTTAGCGACTACATGATAAGAGCAATGTATGTATTAATTTAAATGCATTTGTATTATCTTTGAAGTTGTGAAGTCTATAACCTTTGCTAGACAGACCTAATGACTGTGAAACTTTTACTGTGGCTTGGTTACAACCTAAACAGAGACTTGGTAAAGTTTTAGTTGCAGCAAAGCTCATTTGAGCCCTCCACAATTAATTATGTCCTTGACCTTAATTGGAACTCTTAGGGTGTTCTAGGAATTTTCATGAGACAAACTATGACTTTCTGAAAACTAGATTTTCAGAGGGTTCTAATGGAGTTGGTCTCACTTAATTTGGAAGTCCCTAACTAAAGATATGAGCTAAACAATTTCAGAGAAAATTCTGAAAATGTTTCTGAACATTTTCTATTTCCTCTGGAACAGTTTCACTAATCACACCATTAGGTGGATTAAATGAGCTCAAATGGATCTGAAATTTTTATGGTAGTTCAGGGATATTTTGGTGAATATCCCAGCAAAATTTCAGGATTTTCCTCCACAGGATTCTCAAGTTAAAATTCCTAACAGTTTAAATTTTGAGGAATTAATTCTGGAAAATTAAGGGTTTTCATGAAGTGAAACTTGATTTGCTGGAAAGTACTCGGAGAGCTGAATCCAGAAAAATTTGGTTCACTCAATTTGGAGCTTTCTAGCCAAAGTTATAAGGATTTGAAGTTTGAACTGAAACTGAAATTCGGGAAAAAGTTTAAACTCTGGCTTGTGGGCCCCGCACACAGTGCGTCGTCTCCCTCCTCGCGCCAACTGCGCGGCGGCGGCGATCTCCGGCGACCCTTGCCGGAACTGAGTACCCGGCCACCCCCCGGCCCGAAACTTGCCGCCTGCCCCTTTACTGACCCCCTGGACTCGATGGTGGGGTCGCCGGCGGCCGGCGATGACCGGAAACCCGTGCGCACCGATGACAGCACCTGCTAGGGTTCTGGTGAGGTCGGTCCCGCTCTCCCGTGCACCAAATCGACCGGAAATCGGTCGGAGAGCATCAGTAGAGCATGGGAAACACGAACCAGGGCTGGGTGGAAGGTAGAAATACCGGCAACTAGGCTCTCGACGGTGAGCCGAGGTGTTCAGCCATGGCGGCGGGGAAAACAGCCATATCATGGCCGATTCTCGATGGTTTTCTCTAATTCCAGTTCGAGCGTGGGCGCTATCGTGCGTAGAAGCTACTAGGTAACGAGCTCGTCCAACCCTCGTGCATAGAGCACGAATTTCACCCGAAGGTGAGCTCGGTCCTTATGAACTGTTCAAGAGTAAATTTGGAAATTCTCGGCCGAGGGATGATCAATCGCCAAACGGCTTTCGGCTACTCCATCTACATACAATCACGCACCTTTCTTGTGTAGAGAAGAGGACGTGACAACGGCTGTGCCGTGCTGTCCACGGGAGCCCGATCGGCGGCGATGTTCGGCTCGCCGGAGAAATGGCTCGTACAGCTCGAGGACGCTTGCTCACTGGACAACACGGGGTCTAGGAGGTTGCTCACAACCTCTTGGTGCCGTTTTGCTGTGGAGGAGGCTGTGCTCGCGAGTGATCGGCTTGATCAAGCGTGAGCTCGAGCGGCGGCGGTTGCAGTGGAAGAACAGGCCGAGTATGTCGGCAGCTCGGGGAATGGGCGATCGGAGCACGCCGGGGAGGGGATAAGTAGCCCGGCGACTGGTCTCCGGCTTGGGGCGCGCAGCCGGAGCTGGCGCCGGCTGCCCCCCTCGGTGGCGCGCGCACACTGCACCCGGGAACCGATTGAGCTGTGTTTCAGTCGGTTTGTGTTGAAGTGGAGGCAGACATGTGGGTCCCACCCCCCATTTTAACCTCTGAAATTTACTCCTAATCACTGTTGTAAACAGTGAACCCCATTTTACCCTTGGCAATTCAAAATATTCACCCATGAGCCATTTGAATTGATCCAAGTTCAAATGAGGTTTGGTTTGAATGAATTTCAGCACAAGTTCAGTTTGAAATTCAAATAAAGTTTGAATTTCTCCCCCTTAGCTCATGTCAAGATCAACTCTAAATGGAGTGAAAATTGGTGTGTGAGCTCACAAAAATGTGCTGAGTAAGAATATGCCTTCCACTTTTAAATTCATGGGATAAAAACAGTTTGAATTTGAATAAGGTTTCAAACTGCCCTCTTCCTAACTATACCCAAACTGACCTCAAAAGGTTTTGAATTTGGGTGAAACTTGGCATGGACATCCTTAGTGAAGTGTAGGAGTTTTCATATGTCCAGCCCATCTATATCACATGTGGGAAATACCACTTTTGCAATGTGTAAGTTTGTTTTCTAATGAGCATGTTGATAATTGTTACTTGCTCTTCATTTGGGTTCATCATTCTTCCTCAAATGAGGGGTGTGGTGTGGTGATGAACGCTGAAAATGTGTGTCAAAAACTGAGGCCCTTACAAGAACCGATGATCAACCACGTTGGACGTATTTCCAGTTTTGGTGTGGGTCGGTTCTTCACGTGTACCGGCGCCAAAACCCAAATTCCGGTGAGCCGGCGACGGGGAAGAGCAAGGGGACTGCGGTAGCATGATCTACACACCTTGGCGCACCTTAGGGAGGTGCTGGACATGCGGGAGAGGTGTTGGAGCGGCTGGAACGCGAGGATCTGTGATGACCATGTCATGGTGCACCGAGGGGAAAGATTGGCTCGGCACCGGCCGGAGGACGATGGACACAGGCTATGGAGGCGCGGATGAGGTCCAGTGGAGGCTGGCGCACCTCCTAGTCGGCTCAGATGGGCGCCACAGTGGCTGTAGGTTGATCGGGGGTGAGGAGCAGAGACGCACGGGGTGTTTTTCTTCTGCTTCTGGGCGCGCGTGTGCAACGAAGCGCGGAGAAACGTCCTGTGAGCAGAGAAGATGCAATTGAGTTGTGCACTGCCGTGGCTATCACCCTCCCCACCGAAGCTGACTTCCTTCGGAAGCAAGACAAGAGCAGCAGCTCGGTGGTTGCCTCGGTGGCGCGTGCACACAGACCCAATTTGATTATTGTCTCTGTTCACTGACATGCGGGTTCCACTGGTAGTCTCCCCCCTAAACAACAGTGGCTCCCAAATTCAAATTTTTAATTTGCAGCAAATTCCACATACTGAATTTGATTACCGGGAGTTAACCATCCGTTAGGTTCGAAACTTTAAATTCAGCGCCTCGGATTCAGTTCCTGTGCGAGGGGAAATAACACCCAGAGTTGCTGTTTTTGTGAGCGAAAGATTACGCCGGAAGCTACTCAATCCCATGAGCTGGTCGCCAGCGCGACAGAAACAGCGAGGAGGTGGCCTCCGATTGCAGCTTGGCTGGTGAGTGAGAGGATCACGCCGTGAGGTGTTGAAGCCACGAGCAGGTCACCAGTCGATGCAAGAAGCTGGAGGTGGCTGCCCTCGGTGGCGCTCTAAGGAGGCTCAGGTGGTGTTCGACACAGAACAGAGAAAGACTTCGGGAGCAAGTTAAAGCAGCCCAATGACATGTGGGGTCTACCCCCTTACCCCTCTTCTTATCCTCCAAATGTCTCCAAAAGATCTTCATTCGAGTGAATCCCCTCAATCTGATATTTCGGGAGTTTACACGTGGGCGGAAATTTGACTAAACCAAATCCAGTGTAAAGTTCACTTTCAAATTTGAATTCAGCTCACATTTGGAAATGATCATGTTTTAACTCCTTTTTAGCCCACTCTTACATCAGAATGTGGCCACCCTGACTTTCCTCGCATTCAAAGATTTGAGGATACATGTGTGCTCCAAATTTTCGGCAGCAACTTGAGGGGAACAATTGAGTTCAAATCTGAATTTAGACCCCCTCTTACACATGAGAACTTTACACGTGGTGTTTATCCAACCCTGGTTTAACACATTTCAAAGGAACGTGAGAGCTCGTTTGGTTGGACAGCCATGTGCATCATCATGTGTATAAAATATTTTTGTCCCATTTTCATGCATTCCAAACACAAAGGAGAATCAAAATTCACTTTATTAACTTTGCATTTTTGGGACTTTTACATTCCTCCCCCTTAAAAGAATCTCGTCCTGAGATTTCAACAAGGAAGAAAAGTAGGGAATATTATCGGTGATATGACGATAATAAGTAGTGAATATTATCGGTGATATGACGATAATAAACCGACAGATATCCTGACCGTTGTGCTTTTCATTAGTGCTCCCTTTGACGCTCTGGGAGTCTGTAAAATTCTGTAGGCCCATATCGACCGGGTCGATTGGCTGGGCTCTTTACTGTCCCAATCTTGACATAGATAACGAATACTTATCTAGAATATCTGCGTCCTTAGATGCTTAGTGTAGTACTTCCCCAAACATGAATCGAGATGTTTGGTGGGATTAAATAATGAATCAGAAATCTCACCTCAAATTGGCATCTCAAACCTTTAGTGAAAACCGATTGCTTTGCTTGCACATAAGAGCAGCCACAAGTCAATTTCACTTATGTTACCAACATAGCAAAGGTCAACTAGCTATGGTGACCACTAGGGTGTCAAAGGCACCATATGATCTCTCAAGAATTTAGATTGTGTTCAAGGATTGTCACGAGGTTGAGCAATCAATCGGTAAGCCCCGCGATGAGAAATTAGTTTAGTTCCAACAATTATGGCACTCAGAGCTAAACAAGTCATAGATGAAAGTTCAAAACTTTCTTAGGTACAAGGGATGTTGAGTAACTGGTTTCCCTGGTATTGTCCAATGAGGTAGAATCAACAGCTTAATCAATAATACAAGGTCATTAGACACCTCTTAATGGTTTGAAGAGGGGTACACAATCTTTCTCAGTACTTTGGTATTTCACATGTTATATGGTGCAATGCATATGCATATGTATGATGCAAAATGGTGCATATGTATGATGCAAAATGGTGCATATGTATGATGCAAAATGGTGCATATGTATGGTGCATACAAGGCATTGCGCACAATAGGTTGTACATCTCTCAATGCTTTTCAATATGTATGGTGCATCATCTTTTTATAGTCTGAGCAAGAATTAGTACGATAATTCAAACATGGTTAAGAAGCATCTCAAACTTCGCCAAGTACAGATAACTTGGTCCAGAAAGGTGCTAAACAAGACATGCCACTTTCATGTGGTGACCAAGTTTAAGGAAAATATGACAAATGTTTGTCATGATCATTGGAAATTACTCCATAATAACTTAACCTAGGAAATCTCTATTCTTACGTTGACTTCACTTTGTCTTTTCTCCTGAGGCTTCACAATACCTGTTTAGCATGAAACACCAGCTACTAGTTCTAGCTCCTAGTCTTGTTCTCTAATGTCTTGTGATTCTGGCGGGAATTTGTGTGTACGTGGTGAAGACTCTAAAACTATATCTTTCTAGATGATGACGGATCTTGTACTTGAACTTTGATTACATAAAAATGTTATTTCCTCCTGCCTCTTGGTAATGTCATACTTCGCTGTATAGCCCATGGGTTATCAATGCTATGGTTTGCATGGATGCACTCCTCCCCCCTTAAGTTCCAATGTAGGAAATTGAAAAATTAATCCATAATCTTCTTATGGGAAGGTAATGCATAACCATAGCCTTCCAGAGCTATATCCCACAGCCTTTGATAACAAGGTATACCTGAAGTTATGGTCCAACAACAACAAGGTACAGAGAAACTGAACCATCTTCTGTTCGATGGTTTAAATCCTAATTCACTGTTTGAACTGTTGTGGCAGTGAACATAAAAGTTGGAGAAGACTTCCATATCTTTCCAACGGGTATTTATTTGCCTTCAACTAAGTTCTATATCAAAAGTTATGGGCTCCTAAAGTTGACAGAAATTCTGGAGGAATTTCAGCAGCACCTCCCCTGTAAGTGCTCACTTCGGTCAACCTTTCCATATAGTTAGAAATGTATATGGACCAAACTCATACTTACAAAGTTGAAGCACAATTGAAAAGATTTATAGAATCGTAAGATTTTACCTTTTATAATTCTTATACAGGAAGTCATAAGCAAGATCGAATTCAGTATAGAAACTATGCACAGACTTTGATACTCTGCACAGTTTCACTTGTACTGCGAATTTCACCTATTTACAGGAGGATTCTTTCCTGGGGTTGAACAAAAGAATTGTAAATAACTTCCCAAGCTCTCCAAAAATGTATTTATATGATCTATTTGAATTCATGGATCAAAAGATATGATGGTTCAAAGTTAACAGAATTTATGGCAGGATTTTGACAGCACCTCCCCAGAGGTACCTAGTTTCAATCCGCAATTCCATTTAATTCTGCTCCAGTTTTGGCAAAACTTTGAATTACAAAGTTGTAGCATATCTCATGCCCTTTCCAAAGGTCTCTTATCTGACCCTTAGGAAGTTTTCTACAGAAAGTTGTGGTCGAAATACAGAAAATTCCAGAGAGCATTTTTGGTCTGTCCTGTTTCTGGACAGTACATACTCCTCTGAGATTTTCATCCAGTTGGAGGGAGATTATGTTATGGAACTCTACAGAAAAATTGTAGAGGACTTCAAAAACTTTACAGAATGGTATCCACACCTCCATTGGTTCAACCAATCCTAAGTTATGCCCTGTTTATGCTCAGAAAAATTTCTGCCGAAAACAGGGGAGGTTGTTCCTAAGTCTTTGAGATTGAATCTATACTCCCAATTGACTCTTGGTTCAATATAGGAGTTTAATAACCCCTAAATGGAATCCTAAACTTCATTTTTGACTCTTTTCTTTAAAAATATCCTTTTATGCAGTCTCGGTACTACGTTTCCTCACCAAAGAAAAATCCTAAACCGGTATTCCGGCATATACGTGTCGGATGGTGGAACTAAGAACGTCACTCACAAACGGTTTCTACACGTCATGCACTAACGTGGTTAATGTACCTGCAGCAGAACACACAATAATGGTGCACACAATGGTTTTTGGCATTTCAGGAAGTTCCATATTATAGTAAAAATATACGGTCCGTATCATTGCCATACGGATCGTCCTTGAGTCAAGCCACGTCTCAAGGTACATGGTCGTGTTTTCACACCACACGACGGGGAACCCGAGTAGAGCGCGAACGGGTCGTCACGGCTGGGAATTTTATCAACCCAACGGATACCACCTACTGCCTCATGACCGTTGAGGCACGCCGATGGCGAGCGCTGCGTATGGCCCTTTGAACATTGAACGTTCAAGAGTTGCATACTATCGTGTTGCTTACCACACGATGGGGCATTCTCACTTTTGCCTAAAGCACGCTGGAGATCAGTGTTTTCATATGCTCTCAGAACCATGAGGAGGTTCCGAGTCTCATATTAACTACCGTGCTAAGCCACGGTATGCAATCCATACTATTACTCGTATGGCGAGTTACCGCAATTGACTCGCCTGCGGTGGCGTACCTTACCTCTTACTTGATGTCGGAGCGTCGTTACAGAATGTATAACACATAAATTAGCTTTTCCACCTTAGTAACTACTACTATCATAGACCTTATGTGGGCTTAATGACTAATCCTCACTCGACTACTTCTATGTTTTCAAAATAGGCTCTTTTTGAGCGTGCTATTCCCAATGCGGCTATGATACCACGGCTGTGGGGACCACCCCGTGGTTCACCCACTCCAGGATCGCAGAGGGTGGTGCCGTGCGATGCGGCACCCAACAGCACATACAAAAAGATTAAAGAACAACATACAAACTTTTATTGGATATAAAACAGCGGAAGTCTTTTTACAAAACTTATTTATACAGCGGAAGTAATATACATAAGTAGCCTCTCATCCTAACTATGCAAAAGTGCAGCCGTACAGCCCAGGGACGCTACACGCTGGCAGCATGGAACTGGAGAAATCACGGCGGCGTGCAGGGCTCCATCTCGTCCGTGTACCCTGACGGGGGCATCGCCTCATCCTCGGAACCCTCCTCATAGCTCTCACCTGCATACAACTCAAATATTGCAACCGTGAGCACGATGGCTCAGCAGGTCTTAACCGACAACCCTAGGCATGGAACTCTACATGTAAGGATATGTAAGATAGGAAAGTGGACTTTGCATCAAATACACGCCTATAAGTTGATCCTTACTTTCAGTTTTATAGCAGCAAATTCATGTGCCTTAGGCAGCCCTCACATGGGAAGTCCACAATCAAACAAGAAACGCTTTCCTACGATGTGGTGATGCCCAAAGCGGAAATTAAACTTAGTTAGCTCTACATCTACAGCAGACATGGTTTCCAAAACATTACTCTATCATCACAGCATATTATCATTCAACTGGCTTACTTTACTTGTTACTACGTCACGAAATAGTGAACAAGCGGTACTCAAATAACCGCGAGGGACGGTGATTGCAATCAGGAGACACCCGGACAACACGTTGCTTACACCCACTTTTCAGAAGCGTGATTCCACACCCCTTCCTACTCTGTTGATGCAACAACCTTTCAAAGGCAACCCAAATACCAAACCGGTCATCCGTAACGGGCAGGAGGTCCCCACGTGGAGCATGACTGTGCCCACCGGCAGATTTACCCCTTGCTACCCTCAACCCACTCCTATTACGGTTGGGTAAGCCTCGGCACCCAGGTTAACCATTTACATCGGTTTCCTTCTTATGTTAGTATGCCTTCCGGTACTGTTCGATACTTGTTCAGCAGGCCCGCACACGACTCGGTCCTCAATAGACACCAACAGGGCTACGCACGTGAGACCTCCTCTCACTGCTCCCTATCCCCCCTGCTGGGTCTCATTTTCTCCACTTTTAAGCCATTTTCTATTCTGACCAAACCGTGTGATAAAACATTACCTCACGAGTAGATTCCAACTACTCGACTTCTTCCGAGATCCTAAGCATATTAGCATGGCATTCTCTACTCGTTGAGTCTGTAAGCTACCCAACCCTCCATAGGATTTAAAAGGTTATGCAAGTGGGGTTTCAATCACCCTAACTCTAATGCAAACATTCACCCTAGACGTAATTGATACAAATAAAAAGCTTTATAAAAGATACTTAAGTGCAAACCGGGGCTTGCCTGGTTGTGAGTCAAACGGGAAGTTAGCTTCAGGTGGGAGGACGTCCAAGGGCTCCAGCGCGTCCTCAACTTCGGTCACTAAATGAAATGTAGCAAAATATGTGTATAAGTATTAGGGACTTATTGGAATTAAACTTCTATTCATAGCTACTGCTATTTAAAGTCCTTAATTGGCCTTGGGATTTTTACAGTGGATACTAGACTCTCTAAGGATGATCTGAGCAAAATTTGGAGACATGTCATTGCACAATGTAGTCTTTAAAATTCCTACAAGTACAATGCTTCTCTGAATTTTGAGGTCAATTCAGGAGCTTTGACATAGCTAACAGTGGAAGATCTGATTAGGGTAAGTCTCCATGGTTCTAACAGAATTTGTTTCACCATTTTTGGAGCTACCAACAGAGAGATATGAATTTTTAAATTTGGACAGGAGTTCTGAAAAAGCTTCTGTTTAAATTGGAATTTTCAAATAAAGGCTGAACTTGGGAAGGCAGTTTAGCCTAACAAATGAACCCTAATGAAGCCCAAATTTTTACTGGAGATCAGTAACTATGAAAAGGATTAGCTGCCCAAATTTGGGAATATTTCATAAAGAATTGCTCCTGTAATAAATCCCTAAAGATTTACTAAAAACAATTCTACAGAAATTCCTGGGCATTTTCATAGCCAGAAATCTGTTCCTATGTGAAGTACTCCTCCTAAAGATTCAAACAAAATTGGTCTCACCCTTTTTGGAGTTGTCTACACAAAGTTATGGATTTTTCAAACTTGAATAGCTCTCTAAACCTACACAGAGACTTAACAGGAGGGCCCACTCGTCAGGTCTTTCTTCAACCTCCCGCCAGAGACGCGCGTGCACACCAGCACAGATCGTGGCGTGGCTAGTTCTCCCTCATTTCTCCACCAAATTAGCTCCAGTTTCACCCTACATGCTCCTTGGAACATGGCGCAGCTGCCGGGCAAGGTTTCCGCGCATGAAAACGGCCGAAAAAGTGTCGGCACCGGTGGGGCGGCTCGGGAGCTCGGAATCAACGCGTTCTGGCGTGTCTGAAGCTTCTCCCGGCGAGCTACCTCACCCTAAAGTATCAGCAGTGACCGGGGAACATGGAACGAATGCTAAACCTTGCAGCAAACGGCCGGAGAATAGGGTTCACCGGGGGACCGACCCGTTTTTGCCGCCGCCGGTGATTTCTCGTCGCCCGGGGCGTGGGATGGCTGGTTTAACCCGTCCTTTGGCGTGAGAGGGCGCTAGGATCACTAGTTTCTGTGGCTTGAATAGTAGAACAGATGATCAACCACGTTGGATGAATTTCCAGTTTTGGTGTGGGTCGGTTCTTCACGTGTACCAGCGCCAAAACCCAAATTCCGGCGAGCCGGCGACGGGAAAGAGCAAGGGGACTGCGGTAGCATGATCTACACACACTGGCGTACCTTAGGGAGGTGCTGGACGTGCGGGAGAGGCGTTGGAGCGGCTGGAACACGAGGAGCAGTGATGGCCATGTCGTGGTGCACCGAGGGGAAAGATTGGCTCGGCACCGGCCGGAGGACGATGGACACATGCTATGGTGGCGCGGATGACGTCCAGTGGAGGCCGGCGCACCTCCTAGTCGGCTCAGCTGGGCGCCACAGTGGCTGTAGGTTGATCAGGGGTGAGGAGCAGAGACACACGGGGTGTTTTCTTCTACTTCTGGGCGCACGTGTGCAACGATGCGAGGAGGAACGTCCTGTGAGCTGAGAAGATGCAATTGAGTTGTGCACTGCCGTGGCTATCGCCCTCCCCACCGAAGCTGACTTCCTTCGGAAGCAAGACACGAGCAGAAGCTCGGTGGTTGCCTCGGTGGCGCGCACACACAGACCCAATTTGATTATTGTCTCTGTTCACTGACATGCGGGTCCCACCAGTAGTCTCCCCCCTAAACAACAGTGGCTCCCAAATTCAAATTTTTAATTTGCAGCAAATTCCACATACTGAATTTGATTACCGGGAGTTAACCATCCGTTAGGTTCAAGACTTTAAATTCGGCGCCTCGGATTCAGTTCCTGTGCGAGGGGAAATAACACCCAGGGTTGCTGTTTTTGTGAGCGAAAGATTACGCCGGAAGCTACTCAATCCCATGAGCTGGTCGCCAGCACGACAGAAACGGCGAGGAGGTGGCCTCCACTTGCAGCTCGGTTGGTGAGTGAGAGGATCACGCCGTGAGGTGTTGAAGCCATGAGCAGGTCGCCAGTCGATGCAAGAAGCTGGAGGTGGCTGCCCTCGGTGGCGCTCTGAGGAGGCTCGGGTGGTGTTCGACACCGAACAGAGAAAGACTTCGGGAGAAAGTTAAAGCAGCCCAATGACATGTGGGGTCTACCCCCTTACTCCTCTTCTTATCATCCAAATGTCTCCAAAAGATCTTCATTCGAGTGAATCCCCTCAATCTGATATTTCGGGAGTTTACACGTAGGCAGAAATTTGACTAAACCAAATCCAGTGTGAAGTTCACTTTCAAATTTGAATTCAGCTCACATTTGGAAATAATCATGTTTTAACTCCTTTTTAGCCCACTCTGAAATCAGAATGTGGCCACCCTGACTTTCCTCGCATTCAAAGATTTGAGGGTACATGTGTGCTCCAAATTTTTGGCAGCAACTTGAGGGGAACAATTGAGTTCAAATCTGAATTTAAACCCCCTCTTACACATGAGAACTTTACACATGGTGTTTATCCAACCCTGGTTTAACACATTTCAAAGGAACGTGAGAGCTCGTTTGGTTGGACAGCCATGTGCATCATCATGTGTATAAATTTTTTTTAAGTCCCATTTTCATGCATTCCAAACACAAAGGAGAATCAAAATTCACTTTATTAACTTTGCATTTTTGGGACTTTTACAACTATCACTTGGGCTGAGTTCAAGGAGAGTTTCCTCTCTCATTACGTCCCTGTTGGAGTCATGATGCTAAAAAGGCAAGAGTTCGAAGGTCTCCGCCAAGGCAGGACGAGCGTGAATGAGTACCTCAACAAGTTCATGCAGCTGTCAATGTATGCCCCCGAGGATGTCAACTCGGACCAAAGGAAGCAGTACTTGTTCATGAGAGGGTTGAACAATGAGATCTAAGTTCAGCTGCTCAACAATGACTATGCGAACATCCAGAAGCTAGTTGACAAAGCTATAGCGGTTGAGAGCAAGATCCGAGAGATCGAGCAAGAGGGCAAGAGAAAGATGCCATACCAGCCATAAGGGAGCAATGTACGTCCCCGTTTCATGCCCCCAGCTGCACCACAGTATGGCTCGTCTACTCCTACTTTTCGCCCTAATCAACCACCACAGCAACGTCCTATCATGCAAGCACCTCGTGTGCATTTGCCTCCTGTGCCCCGCCCCAACATGGGCGCCTATGCTCAAAACTACCCCTGCCCCAACATACCTACTGTCTTGGGCAACAAGGCATGCTTTGCATGCGGAGAGACAGGACACTTTGCAAGTCAGTGCCCGACGAAAGGTCTTCGACAGCCGACCAACGCGCCCAAGCAGAACCCACGGCCAAACGGAGGAGCTAATCAAGGTAACCGTGGACAGCAGAACTACGCTCATGGCAACGTGAATCATGTCTCCTCTGAGGAGGCGCAACAGGCTGAGGACGTCGTGATTGGTATGTTCCTTGCCATCTCCAACCCAGCTACTGTTTTATTTGATTCCGGAGCATCGCATTCATTCATATCATCCAAGTATGTTGCCAAGTATAATCTACCCATATCACACTTGAAATATACTATGTTGGTTAATTCTCCCGGTGGAGAGATGAGGACTAATATAGTATGTCCGAAAGTAAACCTTAAAATAAGGGGGTAGACTTCCTTGCCAACCTCATTGTCTTGGATTCCCATGTGCTTGACAAAATACTCGGAATGGATTGGTTAAGCAAGCACAACGGAGTTATCCAATATGCCGAGAGGAGCGTGCAGTTTACAAATGAGCACGGTACTCATATTGAGTTCGAGTCAGCCCAACCATCAACCAAGAAGGCAACGTTAAAACACATCGAAGGAGCAACATTGGAAACCATTCCGGTGGTTCAAAAATATTCGGACGTGTTCCTGGAAGAACTTCCAGGTATGCCACCTGACCGGGACATTGAGTTTGCCATTGATTTGGTACCCGGAACTGCACTGATAGCAAAGAGGCCATATAGGATGCCCCTTAATGAACTAGTGGAACTCAAGAAGCAAATTCAGGAGCAGCTAGAAAAGGGTTTTATACGCCAAATCTCGTCACCATGGGGAGCCCCCGTGCTCTTCGTAGACAAGAAGGATGGGACCCAAAGGATGTGTGTGGATTATAGGTCTCTTAATGTGGTGACAATCAAGAATAAATACCCGCTGCCCCGTATAGAGGACCTGTTTGACCAAATGAAAGGTGCCCGAGTTTTCTCCAAGATTGATCTTTGATCGGGATACTTCCAGCTGAAGGTTAAGCCCTCCGACATACCCAAGACTGCCTTTGAAACACGGTATGGTTCTTATGAATATACCGTTATGTCTTTTGGGTTAACGAATGCACCCGCTTATTTCATGTACCTCATGAACTAGGTCTTCATGGAGTACTTGGACAAGTTCGTCGTGGTTTTCATCGACGATATAATGGTGTATTCAAAAAGTGAGGTAGAACATGAAGAACATTTAAGTTTGACATTGCAGAAGCTGCGAGAGCATCAATTGTATACCAAGCTAGCCAAGTGTCAGTTTTGGCTAAAGGAGATATCGTTCCTAGGCCACATCATCTCCGAGAGAGGAGTATCGGTTGATCCCGGAAAAGTGGGAGATGTTCTGAAGTGGAACCAACCGCAAAACGTGAGAGACATTTCGGAGTTTTCTTGGGATGGCTGGATGCTACCGACGTTTCATCAAGGACTTCTCCAAGATAGCAAAGCCTATGACGGAATTACTAATGAAGGGAAAAGCATTTCAGTGGACACAAACGTGTCAAGAAAGCTTTGAGGAGCACAAGAAAAGGTAACCACAGCAACAGTTTTGGTATTACCGGACGTAAGCAATAGGTTCGACATATATTGTGACGCATCAAGACAAGGGCTTGGATGTGTGCTCATGCAAGAAGGACAACTGGTAGACTATGCGTCGAGACAACTAAAGAAACACGAGCTGAATAACCCCACACATGACTTGGAACTTGCAGCCGTGGTGCATGCATTAAAGTTCTGGAGACATTATATCCTTGGCCACCGATGTGAGATCCATACGGATCATAAAAGCCTCAAGTACATATTCACTCAAACGGATTTGAATTTGAGGCAACGTCGATGGTTGGAACTCATCAAGGATTATGATGTTGGAATCAACTATCATCCTGGAAAGGCCAATGTAGTAGCTGATGCATTGAGCCGAAAGGGAGCATGTCACCAACTCATGGTTCGGGAGCTACCGCTCGAGCTGCGCAAGGAGTTTGAACGGTTACATCTCGGGTTCTTGAACGAGATGGAGGTGATGGAACTCCATTCTTCGTTGGAACAAGAGATAAGAGATGGCCAAGAAATGGATGAGGAAATCAAGGAGATCAAGGAAAGAATCCGGCAAGGCATAGAAAAGGACATCAAGGAAGACAAGAAGGGTACCCTTTGGTTAGAAAAAAGGATTTGTGTGCCTAACATGAAGCACATCCGCGACACGATATTAAAAGAGGCACATGACTCACCTTATTCCATACATCCCGGCAGTACAAAGATGTACAAGGACCTGAAAACTTGTTATTGGTGGGATCGTATGAAAAGGGACATAGCTGAGAATGTTGCCTTATGCGATACGTGCAAACGGGTGAAGGCCGAACATAAAAAATCCGCTGGACTGTTGCTACCATGGAAAGTACCCGAGTGGAAGTGGGAATACATCAGTATGGATTTTGTAAGGGCCTCAGTTTTTGACACATGTTTAAAGTGTTCACCACCACACCACACACCTCATTTGAAGCAAGTTGATGAACACAAATGAAGAGCAAGTAACCACCATCAACATGCTCATTAGAGAACAAACTCACATATTGCAAAAGTGGTATTTCCCACATGTGATATAGAGGGGCTGGGCATATGAAAACTCCTACACATTGCTAAGGATGTCCATGCCAAGTTTCACCCAAATGCAAAACCTTTTTGAGGTCATTTTGTGTATAGCTAGAAAGAGGGCAGTTTGAAACCATATTCAAATTCAAACTGTTTTTATCCCATGAATTCAAAAGTGGGAGGAATATTCTTATTCAGCACATTTTTGTGGGCTCACACACCAATTTTCACTCCATTTGGAGTTGATCTTGACATGAGCTAAGTGGGGCAAATTCAAACTTTATTTGAATTTCAAACTGAACATGTGCTGAAATTCATTCAAACCAAACCCAATTTGAATTCTAATCAATTCAAATGGCTCATGGGTGAATAATTTGAATCACCATGGGTATTTTGGGGCTCACTGTTTACAACAGTGATTAGGAGCGAATTTCAGAGGTTAAAACCCTGGGTGGGACCCACATGTCAGTCACTGGTTCAAAGTAACCGACTGAGACTTTTTCCACTCGGGCCGCCGAGCTGCGGCTGTGATCGCCACCAAGGGAGGCCGCCGCGCCAGCAGCTGCTTGTCCACGCGCGGGCACGAGGCGGTTCAGAGCCTTCTTAAGGCGCTCTTCCCCCTCCTCGGCCGAAGCTATCGCCATTTCTTTCCCCCGCAAGAACCCAGCGCCGGAAAACTCCTTCCGCCTCTCAGAACCGATCGGAGAGCTCCGATCACAGCCTCCCCGTCCCCTCCAGAGCTACGGCAAGGTACTAGGAACCCTCCTCCTTCTTCCCCGTTGCTAAAACTCAGCTGAAACCGATTGATCTCGGCTATACCGAAAGTTCAATTCGGTGATCTAAAACCGCCGCACCTCGGGCTCCCGTGGACAGCCCAACCAGGGAGTTGTCACGCCCATGCCAAGGCACCCTTGGATGCGCTGGTGACCGGTGCTGCTCAGCCCCGAGCCACAGCTCGAGTGCTTGCTCACCGGCGGCGAATTTCCAGTTTTCCCCTTTCTGGGTGCAGAACGACCTTTGGGTGCGGTTCTATCAAATTCATACTCTAGGAAGGATTAGAGGGCATCAATCCGCTCTCACGTACACTAGACACGGTAACACACAAGTTGCCTTCACAACCTTTGGCTGGAGAACCTCTGTACCCGGCGTATTTCGAAGTTTACCGACGGCGGAGCAAGCGGGAGTCATCGGGCGCACGGTGAGGACCTACTTCGGGCCTCCCCCAAGCTGCTTCAAGCTCATGTCGACCTTCCCTGAGGTCCACTGATGCTCCCCGACCAGTTGCTCGAGTAGTTGAGGTGCTAGGGAAGTTGACCGACACGGCCGAAGTCTTTCCGAAGCCGCCGCTCGTCGCCGACCATGTGCCGGCCGTTGTCATGACGAGCTGAGCCCAGAATCATGTTCCCCGAGTGCAAATATGCAGAGGCAGCCAAAATCGTGAAGTTTGGAGCTCCACAGAAGCTGCCGGCGAGGTACCCCGGCGGCAGAGCGCGGGCGGCGAGAAGTAGACGAAGGGGTGGACCCCAGCTGTCAGCGGCAGATATTTTAAATCGGGATCGGGCTGCGGCCGGGATCTGGTGTGCTGTCGCGCAAAAACCCTGTGGGCCTCAGTGTGCTGTCGCCTCCTCGCCCAACACGTGTCCCCGCGGGCCCCGGCAGATTTAAACTTTTCCTCCGATTTTCAGATTTCATTCAAACTTCAAATCCTCATAACTTTGGCTAGAAAGCTCCAAATTGAGTGAACTAAATTTTGTTGGATTCAGCTCTCTGAGGACTTTCCAGCAAATCAGGTTTCACTTCATGAAAATCCTTATTTCTCCAGAATTAATTCTCCAAATTTTAAACTGTTTGGAATTTTAACTGGAGAATCCTTTGGAGGAAAATCCTGAAATTTTGCTGGAATGTTCACCAAAATATCCCTGAACTACCATAAAAATTTCAGATCCATTTGAGATCATTTGATCCACCTAATGGTGTGATTAGTGAAACTGTTCCAGAGAAAATAGAAAATGTTCAGAAACATTTTCAGAATTTTCTCTGAAATTGTTTAGTTCATATCTTTAGCTAGAAACCTTCAAATTATGTTCGACCAACTCCATTAGAACACTCTGAAAATCTAGTTTTCAGAAAGTCATAGTTTGTTTCATGAAAATCCTTAGAACAACCTAAAAGTCTTCAATTAAGGTCAAGTACATAATTAATTGTGGAGGGCTCAAATGAGCTTTGCTGCAACTAAAACTTGACCAAGTCTCTGTTTAGGTTGTAACCAAGCCACAGTAAAAGTTTCATAGTCAGTGAGTCTGTCTAGTGGGACTTATAAGCTTCACAAGTTCAAACTTAATACAAATGCATTTAAATTGATACATGTACTTCTTCTATCATGTAGTCGCTAAGGTCGAGGAGGAACACGAAGTCCTAGACTTCATTACTCCGGAGGAGCAGCTAGCCTACGACCAAGAGCAGCAAGGCAAGCTCCGGTTTGCATTAACCTTTTTACAACTTTTTATTGTTTTGAGCACATACTTGAATACTATTATTCTTTGCATTTGAGTCTTGTTTGGAAACCCAATTGCATAGCCAAGAAAACCATGGGTTGGGTTTAGGATTGCAAACCCCGTTAGCTATTGCAAATCTGAGTAAGGTAGAACTCGGTACAAGTCGAGTAGTTTGAACTACTCGCGAGCATAGGCTAGAGGCACTCGACTCGGGTAGAGATAGCACATGATACACATGGCAAGAAAAATGAGACCGAGCGGAGAGTAAGGGCAGCAGGACTTTGGGGCTTGTGTGCTATAGCTCCGCTTGTGTCGATTGAGGACCGAGCGGTGTGCGGGCCTGTTGAGCAAGCTACAACAGTACTGAAGACCTACTGGCTATATGGGAACCGGGAAACTGATGTAACTCCGGTAGCTGGGTATTGAGGCATTGCCCGTCGTTCAGACGGTAGGTTGAGAGCTCGAGGTGTAAATCGGCTGGTGGCACTGAGATGCGCGTGAAGAGACCTCTTGCTCGGGACGATGGGACCGACTCAATATTTGGCTGACAGGTGAAAGGTGGTTGCGTACGGTGTCAGTGATGGTTGCTGTAGGCAACATCGAGTACGGGCGTACGTGATGGGTTGTTCGGGTAACCCTGCAGGTGTAAATCGATTATAATCGCCGTCCCTCGCGGTCAGTGAGTACCACTTGTTCACTGTACCGTGACGTAGAAAGAACAGGCTAGTTACATGTTAAAATGTTGCTGAATGAGAGATGGACTTGATTGTTAATGATTGCTGTAGTTTAGAGCTAATTAAAGTTCCTCATGTAGAAGTACATGAGAGAAATGCGTTTCTTGTTTGATTGCGGCTCTCTCATGTAACCATCACCCCTCATGTAGAAGTTCCATGCTTAGGTGAGACGGGTCAGACTTGCTGAGCCTTCGTGCTAACTGATTGTGTTTGAATCTTTTGCAGGGTTCTATGAGGAAGGGGCTCCCGAAGAGGAGACGGAACCCCAGGAGGGGAACCCCGTCGAGTGGGAGCCGTGCACGCCGCAGAGTTAGTGTGCGTGTGTGCTAGCAAGGACACGTTCAAGGGCTGAACGTGAACTTGATGCGTAGTCTACGCCCGTGAGTGTAGACTGGACTTATTTTGATGTACAAATGTTCAAAAACCACTTTATGTAATAAAAGTTTTGCTTCCGCTTTGTACCTTTGATGTGTGTTAGTCGGTGCTGTGCAACGCAGCACCCCTCAGCGTGATCCTGGCTCGACAAGACCGTGGGGTCGTGTCAGCGTTGGTATCAGAGCTCGCTTGAGGTTTAACGCTCTAAAA
This sequence comes from Neostapfia colusana, assembly GCA_030760725.1. Classification (NCBI taxonomy): domain Eukaryota; kingdom Viridiplantae; phylum Streptophyta; class Magnoliopsida; order Poales; family Poaceae; genus Neostapfia; species Neostapfia colusana. The sequence goes on along the minus strand of JASWHV010000005.1, from coordinate 26,620,932 downwards.
AGGTCATCTTTTTCAAAAATCCAGTGAGCAACGAGTTAGTAGCCCATATAAGGATGTTATTAGTGTATAGAAAGTGGCATACTAACCTATTTGTCTATGTCGGAAAATCGTGTATCTCGGGACGTTTATGTCTTGGGGGGTGCACGTAAGCGCTGTCCACCAGTGCGCACAAGCTGAAGGGTGGAGCCCCACGGGTGGCAGATAACCCGACCCGCTTTGATATCCTCTATGACTCTTCATGTCGTTTGGGGTATTCGAGCAACGTCTGTCCCTGGCATGCGTGGTGCAATTTGGGAGACCCCATCACGTGGTATGAAACGTGAACACGTAGCTCAAGGCGTGTTTGGCTTGAGAACATCCGGGCGAGTGATGACGGCCGGGTGTACGAACTGTATGGATACCGGACTCGGTGTGCAGCCGAGTCTGACGATTGTTTGAGTTTCTGCAGGTAGTCTAACCATGAAACGGTAGACATGTAGCATCCGTGTGTGAGTGACGTTTAGTGCCACTGAAGTAACGAAGCCGGCTAAGTCCGGTATAGGTTTTTCTTTGTGAGGACGTAGTACCGACATAATCTGGTGACGCATCGACGTCACACCCCATTAAATGAACAATTTCATTTAAAACTTGAAGGTTTTGATCCAAAGTAGTAAAACTTGATGTAGCTCCTTCCCTTAATCAGAATATTCAAAGTTAACAAGTTTTCAACTTATAGATTGTTAAGGACAGAGCACTCTGTTTTCAGCTGAATAAAGGCTGGAGTTAATCAGAGGTTAAAGGTTGAGTTCTTTCGAGGTTGGGGTCATATGATACATTTATGGAAAGCTTTGGAAGAGCTCTACAACGTTTCTGTTGAGGTCCAGAGGTGTTTCATCCCTTAACCAATCGAAAAATGCAATGGAGTTGAAACTGTCCAGAAAACAGGACAGAGCAAAGACTCTCTGTAAACTCTCTATAAATTGAGTATAACTTCCTGCATAAAAATCCAAAAATAGAAAATGAGGTAGTTCTGGAAAGCTTATGAGATGGGTTACAACGTTGTAACAGAAAGTTTTGTCATATTAGGAACATAATTAACTGGAATTCTTGGATCAAATCAGTACCTAAAGCAGGGAGGTGCTGTCCAATTTTCTCCAGAAATTCTGTTAATTTTGACATCTCATAACTTTTGAACCAGGACAGATCTTAGGCCAAGAAAATACTTTCTTGAAATCTATTGAAGTTAGCTTTAACTTTGATGTTGAGCTCCAGAATTGGTTTTGCCTTTAGCATGGCCTAAATCAGGTTGAGATGGAAACTGATCAGGGCTGTCATAGGAACAGCAGATCAGCAGTCAAATTTGTTTAAGATTTGAACTATGTTTCCAAGTTTTATGGGTTCAACAACATGTCTTATGTTATAACTCAGTGGTTTACTGTTTAAATAAATAATTGACATTTATCAAATATATTTTTACAGATGACAGCAGACAAACAGTTGGAGAACGGGTGGGTGGTGTCCCACTGTTCTAACCGCAGCGGCTATCCGGAAACATTGAGGCAGATGCTTCAATATTTCGGATATAACCAGATGCCGCAGTACTTCGCCAAGGAAGAAGGCCAAGAGGGCAACAAGACGTGGACAATCCATGTCGAAGTCCCTGCAGGACCTACGCCACCCGGTTGGGTGCCGTTCACCGTCACGGTGAGAGGTAGGCAACCGGAAGGGATGTGGCAAGCGGCAGCCCGTGACACCATGTCACATTTCTGCCAACTACACGTGAGAGCGATGGAGGGAACTCCATACGCGCTCGTCCAGGTGGAGGGACGGGCTCATCATGTGTGGGAAGGAAGGTACCGGGAGGCAGCCGCTCCGGGTTGCCTAAGGTACAGCCCCGCGGAGGCAAACCTCAGCCTCCAGATGAGGGCGGGAAACGCTGTGATGGACAGCCAAGCTGTTCATACGGAGCATCTCGCCTCAAAGCTCAAGGAGAGCACAAGCCATGGAGATCATTTCGAGAGTGCTCACAGCGCACTCCGCAATGTGCTCCTTCCGACGATCAAGCGACTGAATGAACAACATAATCAGTTGCATCGTCTGAAGAAGGCAAAGAAGAAAAGCCATGTTGACATCACGGCGTTGCAAAACTGGTACAGAATCTGACCCAGCAGAACGAGGACCTTACTCAAGAGCGGGACGACGCTATTGAGGAATGGCAAGGCTGGGAAGAGGACTACAACCAGGCCATGGACGAGGTGCATGCTTTGCAGGACCTCGTACCTCCGGTATTGGGCATACCGGTAGTCTTGGGCCTTCCAGCAATGGGAGAACCCGAGATGGGAGAAAAGGTGGAAGATCCAGAGCCACCAGCAGAGGTACCGGAGGAGGACGACCCACAGGAGGTCGAGTTCTACTACGAGTAGGGGGTTACACATGCCAAGTGGGGCAGCTAGGGTAGTGTAACCCAACTTTTGTAATCGGTGACATGTCGTGTAGGCAGTATCGTATGTATAGGTAGTGACGACATGAGCATGACTTCTCGGAGAACCGAGAACAATGTATCTTGTATAAAGTTTATGCTTTATCAATATATGTGAATGTTGTGCAATTATTCATGTGTCACTTCAATACCTACTGTTGCATATGGAATTTTAAGTATGACATGTGCTAATCGCTGCTGTTTTGAATTTCAGAATGACGCGTACTCGTGCCAACCCGGATGTTGGGGGTACTAGCCAAGGTGGAGAAACCTCCCAACAGCCTCCCGAGGACTCCTCGGGACAGCAGCAGACACAGCAGCAACAGAGACAGCAAACACCGCCGCCGCCACTGCCAACGGTTACATTGGCCGACATCGTCGCGGCAATGGTGGGTTCCCATCAGCAGCACACGGAGTTGCTGCAAACTCTTATCGCTAATACGTCTCGCCCAGAGAGACATCAAGACCGTGAGGAGCGTCAACAGAGCTCCTACTCCGACTTCCTAGCGACTCATCCCCCGGTATTCTCAAGGGCGGATGAACCTCTTGACGCGGACAACTGGCTCCGCGCAATAGAGATGAAGTTCGGGCTGCTCCAGATAAGTGAACAGCGCAAGACTCATTTCGCGGTCCAGAAGCTCCAAGGATCCACGAGCGCGTGGTGGGCAAACTTCTGTGCTTCACAGCCCACCGATCGAGTTATGACCTGGACGGAGTTCCGGACGGCCTTCAGGGCCTATCGCATACCGCCAGGTCTAATGAAGAGGAAGACGCAGGAGTTCTTACACCTGCAGCAAGGGAGCAGGAACGCGCTGGAATACTCCAGGGCGTTCAACGATCTCGCGCTCTACGCGTCGTATCACGCAGATACCGACGAGAAGCGGCGGGACCACTTTTACCAGGGGCTTAACCCGCTCCTGAAGGACAAATTGGCGATGTTCAATCGCAGCAGCCTCAACGACATTATTGACGCTGCGATTGTTCAAGAGGACTCCGGCAAGGAGTTGGCGGCGGCGGAGTGAAAGCGAAGCGCGCTACAGAGCAGCGGAGAAGGAGGCGGTCCTTCTCAGAAGTTTTGGATGGTGAATCGCCACCATCAGGTTCACGCTGGCAGCCACCCCAGAGGTCGATGCATTTCCGCAGTCGGCCATACTCTTCACCGGCATTCAGGCCGGCACTGCCAGTACCACCTCCACAACAACAACAGCAGCAGCGGGCGATACCACGTGTGTATGCACCTCAGCAGCGCATGCCGGGCTTTCGTCCCCCGAGCACCACACCAGCAGCGGCCACATGTTACAAGTGTGGTCATCCAGGACACTTCGCCAGCAGTTGTCCAGAGAGGCAAGGCGGCGGAGTTGCACCGCAGTTTCCGGGGAGGACTCAACCCCGGAACCCCACTAATGCGCGGCGGGCAAACCCTAGGCCCAGCACCGTCCACCAGCTTGCGATAGAGGACGTGCCGGATGGTGAGCCAATCCTTGCGGGTATGTTCCAACTCCACCAGCATCCCGCCATAGTATTGTTTGATTCAGGCGCCACGCATAATTTTATTAGCCAAGCTTTCATTGCTAAACACAGCTTGCAAATACTACCCACCGATAGTCCATATTTAATTTGTTCACCGGGTGGGAAGATTTCACCAAGCGTAATGGTTTACAAAGCACCATTATGCTTAGCGGGTAGAGTGTACCCCACGTCTCTCATTATCTTAGAGGGACAGAAGGTCGATGTCATCCTAGGGATGTCGTGGTTAACCCGCCACGGTGCTGTTTTAGACACCGTCCTTCGAGTCGTGCACTTAAACTCAGAAGTGAATGGATCTCACTCCTTATTTCTGGACAGTCCAGAAATAAAACTTCCAAGTGTCTATCAAGCCACAATCATCAGATTGGAAGATATTCCAGTGGTCCGAGAGTTCCCTGACATATTTCCGGATGATTTGCCGGGGATGCCGCCCGATAGAGAGGTGGAATTCAAGATTGAACTTGCACCGGGAACCATGCCAATATCCTGAAGGCCGTACAAGATGGCGCCCAAGGAGTTGGCTGAACTGAAAACTCAGCTCACGGACCTTCTGGAGAAGGGTTTTATTAGGCCGAGCTCCTCACCATGTGGCTGTTCGGCATTATTCGTAAAGAAGAAGGATGAGACATTACGGCTTTGCGTGGACTATCGTCCATTAAATGCCGTAACCATCAAGAACAAGTACCCGTTGCCACTGATCGACATGTTGTTTGATCAGTTGGTCGAAGCAAAGATCTTTTCCAAGATGGACTTAAGATCCGGGTACCATCAGATTAAGATAAGGGCGGAGGACATTCCAAAGACAGCTTTCTCGACGAGGTACGGACTTTATGAGTACCTGGTCATGTCCTTCGGCCTCACCAATGCTCCAGCTCACTTCATGTACTTGATGAACTCGGTATTCATGCCGGAGCTGGACAAGTTTGTCGTGGTCTTCATCGACGACATACTGGTATATTTCAAGTCAGAGGAAGATCACAAGAAACATCTGCGTATAGTCTTGCAACGGCTGCGGGATCACAAGCTATACGCGAAATTCAGCAAATGCGAGTTCTGGATATCGCAAGTTCCTTTTCTTGGGCATATCATTTCAGCGGAGGGTATCGCTGTAGACCCGAGCAAAATCACTCAAGTGCTGAATTGGAAATCACCGAGAACAGTTCAAGAGGTATGAAGTTTCCTCGGACTCGCGGGATATTATCGGAGGTTCATTCCGAACTTCTCGAAGATTGCCAAGCCTATGACGGAGCTGCTGATGAAGGATACCAAATATGTTTGGAGTCCAGCATGTGAAGCAGCATTCAAGGCTTTAGTCAAGCACCTGACATCAGCACCGGTTTTGGCGCAGCCAGACACAAAAAACCGTTCGATGTGTACTGCGATGCATCCGGCATTGGGCTCGGATGTGTGCTGATGCAAGACCGAAGGGTGGTCGCGTATGGGTCACGGCAGCTTAGAAACCATGAGCAAAATTATCCAACTCACGATTTGGAGCTTGCTGACGTGGTACTTGCACTGAAAATGTGGAGGCACTACCTACTCGGTAACCTCGTACTTTTATATACCGACCACAAAAGCCTCAAGTACATATTCACTCAGAAGGAGCTGAACATGAGGCAGCGAAGATGGTTAGAATTGATAAAGGATTACGAAATAGAGATCCATTATCATCCGGGCAAGGCAAACGTAGTGGCAGATGCGCTGAGCCGCAAGTCACACGTCAACAATCTGACCATCACACAGTTCGAAGAGAGCGAACCACCACTACATGTGATTCCACACGGAGCTCTCTACAACCTAGCTTTGATCCCCACCATCCGTGAAGAGATAGCGGCAGCTCAGAAACATGATAAGGGCATGTCGCATTTGCGGAGACGTGTAGACAGTGGGGAGCTGAAATGTTTCCGGAAGGACGGAGACGGCATCCTATGGTTCAAGGACCGTATCGTCGTACCCCGTAACCCGGAATTGTGGAAGAAAATCTTTGATGAGGCTCACTTGTCAAAGTTCTCTATTCACCCCGGCAGCAACAAAATGTATCAAGAACTCAGAAGCAAGTTTTGGTGGACACGAATGAAGCGGGAGATCGCAAATTACGTGTCCGAGTGTGATACATGTCGAAGGATGAAAGCAGACCATATGCGGAAACCGGGACTGCTACAACCACTGGGCGTCCCTGCCTGGAACTGGGAGGACGTGAGCATGGACTTCATCGTCGGTTTACCCACCACCTTGCAGAAACATGATTCTGTGTGGGTGATCGTCGATCGGCTCACCAAAGTTACCCATTTCATCCCGGTCAACACCAACTACAACGCCAAGAAGTACGCTGAACTGTACATTTCACGGATCATAAGCTTGTACGGCGTACCCCGTACCATCATATCGGATCGGGGCACTTTATTTGTGTCCCGTTTTTAGGAGCAGCTGCACGCTGCCTTGGGGACAAATCTGATCCATAGTTCAGCGTACCACCCGCAGACGGATGGGCAAACCGAGCGGGTAAATCAGATCCTAGAAGACATGCTACGAGCTTGTGCTATTAACCACGGCAAGAATTGGGATGATCACTTGCCGTTAGCCGAGTTCTTGTACAACAATGGGTACCAAGCCAGCATAAAGATGGCGCCCTACGAGGCGCTATACGGAAGGAAATGCCGCACACCATTGAACTGGTGTGAGTCTGGCGAAAAGGTTACCTTCGGGATTGACCTTGTCAACAACGCAGAAGAGAAGGTTCGACTGATTCAAGCGAACCTAAAAGCCGCCCAATCCTGTCAGAAACAGTATGCGGACCGGAGAAGACGCCCATTACAATTCGAAGTGGGGGATCATGTATATCTACTGTAACACCCCAAAATCATGTTAAGAGGGGAATTTAAAAATTTTTGGACGTGTTGCATGTTTTGCAACAATTTAAATTCAAACTGGAATTCAATTTAAACTCAATACAGAAACGAAATAGAAAAAGAAAAAGGAAAACAGAAAAAAAAACCGGCCAGTGGACCGAAACCCACCAGCCGGCCCACCCAGCACCCGCGCCAGCCCGCAGCCATGCGCGCCCTCTTCTTCCCACTGACAGGCGGGGCCCGCCAGCCCTTCTTCTACCTCGCGCCCGCGCCGGCGATCGGCCGGACTCTCTCTCACCCCGAATCCAAACCGACCCGGATTTCTGCGTATCCCAGCCGAATTTTGCTCGTGGGCGACGCAAACTCAATCACAACCGAACGCCGCCCTTCCCCCGTCTATAAAAACCCCGGCCTCGTCCCGTTTTTCTCACGCGATCTGCTGTTTTTACTCCGGTGAGAACCCGAGCCTTCTCCGGCGAATTCTGGCCGATCTACGCTCGGAAATTCTGATCTAACTCGCTGGTCTTGATCCACCGCCTCCGGGGAACCCTGCAGGTGCAGAAAACTCGGTGACTTGCGGTTCAAACACAGCGCCGACGAGCCTCGCCGTGGTTTCGCTTCGGACCTCGTCGCCGATCGTTTTCCAGGACCTCCGAGCTCAAGAAAACCCCCGAGGTGAGATCCCCGACCTCCCCTCCACCGATCTATGCCATAAAATCACAGTTCTAGGAAGAATTCTCGAAGATCCAAAAATCTCCGGCGAGATCGCCGCTTCCCACCGCCGTGCGCCGCCGGGCAGCACCGCCCGTGCTCGGTTAGAGCGACGTGGCCGCCTGTGCGCCGTCTATTTTAAATCGCACGGTAGACTTTAAATCCCCACGTACCGGGTCGGCGTTATAATCTCAGCCGTCTGTTTTAAATCGGACGGTCCACGTCAGCCCCGCGTTATAAAGACTGGAATTCTTACGTGCTACCCCCTGGGGTTCTCGGGAAATAAGAGCTAGCCCCGGAAACTTCTGATCTAGCCCCTGGAACTTCAGAAAATCATGTAAATTCATTTAGAAATCAGTTTTAGCCCCTGGACTTAATAAAAATTAGGAAAAACTCCTCTGTTATGAGTAGCTAGACCCCTGAAAATTGTTAAAATAATATTATAGACCCTGTAGGGGGTGAGTTTACCTTTTTAACCCTGTTTGATATTTAATTTAGGAAATAAAATAGGTGGCTAGTATTTAAAATTTAAAAGTGGGACAAACATATTGTCAAAATTTAATTAAAAACTTTCTCAGTACTTAGAAAACTTTGGAGTGAGATAAAAATATATTTTTGGGCTGAAATGAATCTGTTTAATTTATTATTCACATTTAATAGTTTTAGGGACACATTTTTAAGTAAAGAATAGTTCTGAAAATAGGGAAAATAAATGTAAAATAGTTTACATCAGAGGAAAAGGTCAAAAATATATTATTAAATATTTTAGATCAGAACCTATTCTGTTTAGATGATGTGTCTTGTTATTTTCATAATAAAGTTCACATTTAGGCATAGGAAATAAATCTGAAAATATAGCAACTAGTAAATGATAAATGAAGTTTCTAAAATCCAAAGAATTCAGTTTAGGGTTGGTAGAAATTCTGAAGACACATATGGAGTAGGAAAATACCTTTCATGCATACTTGGTAGCTAAAAGGTGTAGTAATTAAATATAAGGAATTTATTTAAATTGGAAACTCATATATATAGTATGTAAGCATAAATGTGAATACAAAAGTAGGAATCATATACACATGGTTAAAAGTACATGTAAGCCAAAGATCAACACACATAGAGTAATCACAACACATATAATTGTGAATGACTTTCATAAATGTGAATGTGTGATTTGTTTGAAGTGGAAGTGTGAACTATGTCTTATGGATTGTTGTTTTTCTTTTGCTATGTGTGATGGTATGATGTAGAACCTGCTCCAGAGCAAGTTCTTCCTTTCCAAGATTAGGACTACCCATTCCAAGAGCAGCAGGAAGGAGGCAAGTGTCCTTGACCACTTTGATCCTATGCTAGGATGTGTAGCTAGAATTATTTGCATTGTCAATTGAAATATGAAACCCATGCTAGGAAGTTTCCATAGAATTGCATTACCTTGTTTCCTTGTAGCTTGGGTTGGGATTTATTTTATCATGTCATTTATTATTATGCATATGCTTACCCATGCTTAGAATGGGATATTTGGGATATGAGATCATCAGTTTATTTTACCATACTCTTGAATGAGATATTGTGAGTTATGGATCAAGGCAAGTTTGGATGTTTTGGTTGTGTGCTGGGTGCACGAGACTCGGGTTTGTGTTTAGTACATGCCTGAATCCTAAGGACCGGTTCATGGAGCATGTAACCTGGCTTTACCGTGCCAACCACATGCTGAGATGGGGCAGCTTGGCCAATTAATTAGGTGTATCCCCGGCGTAGTATGGGTGTGTTGGATGGTGCGGGGAATAGGTGTCAGCTGGACTACCATATGAACCGCAAGGCTCAAGAGGGGGCCACTGCAGCGGGGTTGGAGCCTCTTGTATGCTGTTAGGGGTGAAACCTCAGTGGGCCCACACTCATCGGGAATCCCTTTGTAAAGGCTTCGTAGTGATCTCCTGGCTACACACCTGGGAAGTGTGAATGTGGTTCGCGGCCACTGGCATAATGGAGGTTTTTTTAGTCCACCCGGCAACGGGGGATGAAATCACTACATGTGGGTACAGTGGTACAAACTCTGCACAGACAAAACTGTCATGACAGCCGTGCTCACGGTCAAGAGCGGCTTGGACTTATTCATGATTAGAGGAGTGATGGTTTTGGAAGTTGTGGATGTTAAGCGGGGAGCTTAACATTGGAAATGATGTTATGGTTATTTGATTATGATGATGGGATGGGAGATTGGGACCATTTCACCTGTGTAGTAATGTAGGTGCTTAATAAGCTAAGGTGATAGGTATTAATTGCGTAGTGCTTTAACCATGAGTTCAACCTCCCCTTGTTCTAGCCATGCATGACATAACTTTCCCACACTTGCTGAGTACCATCGGTACTCAACCTTGCATATTTGTTGGTTTATATTGCTGCTCAGGTCAAGATAATGAGGTGGTGTATAATGACCAAGACTTTGGACCTGAAGAAGGTTTCTAGGTTCATGGAGACCCCCGGGCAACGCCTGTAACGGAGCCCACAAGAATAATTTTCCGCTGCTAGTCTATTTACTTGTGATGAACTTATTATTGTCCATCGAGACATTCGCTATGTAAGACTTATTTATATTCGACACCTGGCTTGTAATAAATGATGCTTCACTATTTGTCATCACATGTATGAGAAAATGATCCTGGCATACATGTGACATTCACTTGGTTGTTCTTCGGAAAAACCGGGTGTGACATCTACGTGTGTCTCCAATGAAGGGCGTAAACAGATTTGGGGTGAGGGGAAAGTTAGCACCCCGATTCATTGGTCCATTCCAGATTGCCGAAAGATGTGGATCAGTAGCATACCGGCTGAAATTACTAGAAGCACTTTCCGGTGTGCACGACGTCTTTCACATTTCTCAGCTGAGGAAGTGTCTCAAGCTATCAACTACCGTTCAGCTGGAAGACATTGAAGAACTGCAACCGGATCTCACATATCGGGAGGAACCGGTTCGGATTATTGACGAAAAGGTCCGAACCACACGCAACCGCATGTTGTGGTTCTACAAAGTTCTATGGAGTAATCACTCCGTGGACGAAGCGACATGGGAGAGCGAAGAATTTCTTCGCACTAACTACCCTGACTTTTTCAAGTCGCATATCCGGTAATTTTCCACTGTCCTCTCTCTCATTTTCACCTTATAATCTCGGGACGAGATTCTTTTATGGGGGGGGGAATGTAAGGGCCTCAGTTTTTGACACATGTTTAAAGTGTTCACCACCACACCACACACCTCATTTGAAGCAAGTTGATGAACACAAATGAAGAGCAAGTAACCACCATCAACATGCTCATTAGAGAACAAACTCACATATTGCAAAAGTGGTATTTCCCACATGTGATATAGAGGGGCTGGGCATATGAAAACTCCCACACATTGCTAAGGATGTCCATGCCAAGTTTTTGACACATGTTTAAAGTGTTCACCACCACACCACACACCTCATTTGAAGCAAGTTGATGAACACAAATGAAGAGCAAGTAACCACCATCAACATGCTCATTAGAGAACAAACTCACATATTGCAAAAGTGGTATTTCCCACATGTGATATAGACGGGCTGGGCATATGAAAACTCCTACACATTGCTAAGGATGTCCATGCCAAGATTCACCCAAATTCAAAAACTTTTTGAGGTCATTTTGGGTATAACTAGAAAGAGGGCAATTTGAAACCATATTCAAATTCAAACTGTTTTTATCCCATGAATTCAAAAGTGGGAGGCATATTCTCATTCAGCACATTTTTGTGAGCTCACACACCAATTTTCACTCCATTTGGAGTTGATCTTGACATGAGCTAAGTGGGGTAAATTCAAACTTTATTTAAATTTCAAACTGAACATGTGCTGAAATTCATTCAAACCAAACCCAACTTGAATTCTAATCAATTCAAATGGCTCATGGGTGAATAATTTGAATCACCATGGGTATTTTGGGGCTCACTGTTTACAACAGTGATTAGGAGTGAATTTCAGAGGTTAAAACCCCGGGTGGGACCCACATGTCAGCCACTGAGGCAAAAGAAACCTACTGAGAGCTCAGCTCGGGTACTCGAGCGCGCTGCAGTGACCGCCACGGCGAAGAAACGGCGAGGACAGCAGCTGCTTGCCGCCCTCGGCCGGTGAACCGCCTCGCAGGGTCCTTATCTGCGCGCCCGAGCAGTCGCAGGGGGTGTTCACCGCTGCCTCGTCGCATGTCCACCCAAAAAGCCGAAGCTCCTCACCGCCCGAGTGAACTTTTGGTTCCTCATCACCTGGCCGATCCAGTGACCCTCCCGGCTATCTGAGACCAGCACCGGGTGCGCCAAGCCATCTTCAACGCCCTCGCATCTGTTCCGGACCCTGCACTGTCTTCCCCGAGCTCCACCGCGGCGATCCTTTCTCTGCCGGTTCAGCTCGAGCCGCCGCTGCGGGAACCATTCTTCCGGCCACCACAGCTCACCGTTCACCGAGCTTTGAACAGCAAAGAGGTTCACCTTCAGCCCTCTTTCATTTCCGCAAGCTCCGGCGGCGTGACAAACGCTGCTTAGGCCGGAATTTCATGTTTTCGCGACGGTGTGCAAAAGTGAGGTCTGTACCGATCAGAGAAATTCGTAAGCCACACTGCATCACTCATCCTCTCATGGAGAGGATCACTTCTAGTAGCCCGTACGAGTCCATAGGAGCAGGAACCACGAAGAACCGTGGAGGGAAACCGCTGTTCTTTGAGTTTTGGTAGAAATCCCGATTTCCGGCCTAGGTCGCACCGTAACAGCCCAACACAACCTTTCCCGAGCTCCGTGGAGCTCATGTCGACCTTTCGTCTGGTCCACTGATGCTCAACGACCCTTAGCTCGATCGGGTTAGGTGCTAGGGAGGACGGCCAACACGGCCGAAGTTCTCCCAAGGCTGCTGCTCGTCGCCGACCATGTGCCAGCCATTTTCATGATGAGCTGAGGCCGGAATCGTGTTCCCCGAGTGAAAGTAGGCAGAGGCGGCCAAAATCGTGAAGCTTGGAACTCCACAGAAGCTGCCAACGAGCTCTCCGGCGAGGTACCCCAGCGGCAGAGCGCGGGCGGCGGGAGGTAGACGAAGGGGGTGGACCCCAGCTGTCAGCAAGAGATATTTTAAATCAGGATCGGGCTGCGGCCGGGATCTGGTGTGCTGACGCAAAAAAAACCCTGTGGGCCTCAGTGTGCTGTCGCCTCCGCGCCTGACACGTGTCCCCGCGGGCCCCGGCAGATTTAAACTTTTCCCCCGATTTGCAGATTTCTTTCAAACTTCAAATCCTCATAACTTTGGCTAGAAAACTCCAAATTGAGTGAACCAAATTTTGTTGGATTCAGTTCTCTGAGCACTTCCCAGCAAATCAGGTTTCACTTCATGAAAATCCTTATTTCTCCAGAATTAATTCCTCAAAGTTTAAACTGTTTGGAATTTTAACTGGAGAATCCTTTGGAGGAAAATCCTGAAATTTTGCTGAAATGTTCACCAAAATATTCCTGAACTACCATAAAAATTTCAGATCCATTTGAGCTCATTTGATCCACCTAATGGTGTGATTAGTGAAACTGTTCCAGAGAAAATAGAAAATGTTCAGAAACATTTTCAGAATTTTCTCTGAAATTGTTTAGCTCATATCTTTAGCTAGAAACCTTCAAATTAAGTGAGACCAACTCCATTAGAACCCTCTAAAAATCTAGTTTTCAGAAAGTCATAGTTTGTTCCATGAAAACCCCTCGAACACAGTAAGAGTTCCAATTAAGGTCAAGTACATAATTAATTGTGGAGGGCTCAAATGAGCTTTGCTGCAACTAAAACTTGGCCAAGTCTCTGGTTAGGTTGTATCAAAATCACAGTAAAAATTTCAGAGTCATTGAGTCTGTCTAGTGAGACTTAGAAAGTTCACAAATTTAAAACTCAATTCAAATGCATTTAATTAATACATATACTTCTTATATCATGTAGTCGCTAAGGTCGAGGAGGAACCCGAAGTCCTAGACCTCGTTACTCCAGAGGAACAGCTAGCCTACAACCAAGAGCAGCAAGGCAAGCTCCGTTTTGCCTTAACCTTTTACAAATTTTTATTGTTTTGAGCACTTACTTGAGTATCGTTATTACTTGGATTAGAGTCTTGTTTGAAAACCCACTTGCATAGCCAAGAAAACCATGGGTTGGGTTTAGAATGGCAGAACCCCGTTAGCTAATGCAAAGCTAAGTTAGGGTAGGATTCGGTACAAGTCGAGTAGTTGGAACTACTCGCGAGCATAGGCTAGAGGCACTCGACTCGGGTAGAGATCGCACATGATACACATGGCAAGAAAGATGAGACCAAGCGGAGAGTAAGGGCAGCAGGACTTTGGGGCCTGCGTGCTGTAGCTCCGCTTGTTTTGATTGAGGACCGAGCCGTGTGCGGGCCTGTTGAACAAGATAGAACAGTACCGAAGACCTACCGGCTATATGGGAACCGGGAAACCGATGTAACTCGGGTAGCTGGGTGTTGAGGCATAGCTGGTCGTTCAGAGGGTAGGTTGAGAGCTCGAGGTGTAAATCGGCTGGCGGCACTGAGATACGCATGCAGAGACCTCTTGCTCGGGACGATTGGATCGGTTCAACATTTGGCTAACGGGTGAAAGGTAGTCGCGTACAGCGTCCGTGATGGTTGTTGTAGGCAACATCGAGTACGGGCGTAAGTGACGGGTTGTTCGGGTAACCCTACAGGTGTAAATCGATTATAATCGCCGTCCGTCGCGGTCAGTGAGTACCACCTGTTCACTCTACCGTGACGTAGAAAGAATAGGCTAGTTACATGTTAAAATGTTGCTGATTGAATGATGGACTCTGATTACTAATGATTTTCTGTAGTTTAGAGCTAACTAAAGTTCTTTTCAACTTTGGGCACAGTACATGAGAGAAATGCGTTTCTTGTTTGATTGCAGCTCTCTCATGTGCCTTAGCGTAAGGTTCTCCACAACCTGCTGCTAAAACTTGAAAGTAAGGTTCCAATAATTAGGCGAGTCCTTTGCAAATTGTTTTATCTCATGTACCCATCACCCCTCATGTAGAAGTTCCATGTTTAGGTGAGACGGGTCAGACTTGCTGAGCCTTCGTGCTCACTGCTTGTGTTTGAAGCTCTTGCAGGGTTCTATGAGGAAGGGACTCCCGAAGAAGAGACAGAACCCCAGGAGGGGAACCCCGTCGAGTGGGAGTCGTGCACGCCGCCGTGTTAGTGTGCGTGTGTGCTAGCAAGGACACGTTCACGGGCTGAACGTGAACTTGATGCGTAGTCTACGCCCGTGAGTGTAGACTGGACTTATCTTGATGTACAAATGTTCATAAACCACTTTCTGTAATAAAAGTTTTGCTTCCCCTTTGTACCTTTGATGTGTGTTATCCAGTGCTGTGCAACGCAGTACCCCTCAGCGTGATCCTGGCTCGACAAGACCATGGGGTCGTGTCAGCGTTGGTATCAGAGCTCGCTTGAGGTTTAACGCACTAAAAAGGACATCTTTTTCAAAAATCCAGTGAGGAACGAGTTAGTAGCCCGTATAAGGATGTTATTAGTGTATAGAAAGTGGCATACTAACCTAATTATCTATGTCGGAAAATTGTGCATCTCGGGACGTTTATGTCTTGGGGGGTGCACGTAAGCGCTGTCCACCAGTGCGCACAAGCTAAAGGGTGGAGCCCCACGGGTGGCAGGTAACCCGACCCGCTTTGATATCCTCTACGACTCTTCATGTCGTTTGGGGTATACGAGCAACGTCTGTCCCTGGCCTGTGTGGTGCAATTTGGGAGACCCCGTCACGTGGTCTGAAACGTGAACACATAGCTCAAGGCGTGTTTGGCTTGAGAACATCCGGGCGAGTGATGACGGCCGGGTGCACGGACTGTATGGATTCCGGGCCCGGTGTGCAGCCGAGCCGGATGATTCCTTGAGTTATTTGCTGGTAGACTAACCACGAAACGGTAGACGTGTAGCATCCGTGTGCGAGAGACGCTTAGTGCCACTGAATTAACGAAGCCGGCTAAGTCAGGTATAGGTTTTTCTCTGTGAGGACGTAGTACCGACATGATCTGGTGACGCATCGACTTCACACCCCACAAAATGAACAACTTCATTGTAAAACTTGAAAGTTTTAATCTGGAGCATTAAAACTTTGCTTTAACCTCTTCCCTTGATCAGGAGATTCAAAGTTAACAAGTTTCCAACTTATAGGTTGCTAAGGACAGAGCCCTCTGTTTTCAGCTGAATTAAGGTTGAAGTTAATCAGAGGTTAGAGGTTGAGTTCTTTCGAGGTTGGGGTCATATGGTACATTTCTGGAAAGATTTGGAAGAGCTTTACAACTTTCCTGTTGAGGTCCAGAGGTGTTTCATCCCTTAGCCAATCGAAAAATGCAGTAGAGTTGAAACTGTCTAGAAAACCGGGCAGAGCAAACACTCTCTGTAAACTCTCTGTAAATTGAGCACAACTTCCTGCTTAAAAATCCAAAAATAGAAAGTGAGGTAGTTCTAGAAAGCGTATGAGATGGGTTACAACTTTGTAACAGAAAGTTTTGTCAGATTTGGAACAGAATTAACTGGAATTCTTGGATCAAATCAGTACCTCAAGAAGGGAGGTGTTGTCCAATTTTCTCCAGGTTAACTTTGACATCTCATAACTTTTAAACTAGGACAGATATTAGGCCAAACACATACTTTCTGGAAAGCTATTGAAGTTAGCTTTAACTTTGATGTTGAGCTCCAGAATTGGTTTTTCTTTAACATTGCCTAAATCAGGTTGAAATGGAAACTGGTCAGGGCTGTCATGTTGGACAGCAGATCAGCAGTCAAATTTGTTTAAAATTGAACTATGTTTCCAAGTTTTATGGGTTCAATGACATGTCTTATGTTATAACTCAATGGTTTACTGTTTAAATATATATATTTGACCTTTCTCAAATATATTTTTACAGATGACAGCAGACAAACAGTTGGAGAACGGGTGGGTGGTATCTCACTGTTCTCACCACAGCGGCTATCCGGAGGCATTGAGGCAGATGCTTCAATATTTCGGATGCAACCAGATGCCGCAGTACTTCACCAAGGAAGAAGGCGAAGAGGGGAACAAGACGTGTATGATCCATGTCGAAGTCCCTGCAGAACCTACGCCACCCGGTTGGGTGCCGTTCACCGTTACGGTGAGAGGTAGACAACCGGAAGGGATGTGGCAAGTGGCAGCCCGTGACACTATGTCACGTTTCTGCCTACTACACGTGCATGCTATGAAGGGCACTCCATACGCGCTCGTTCCGGTTGAGGGACGGGCCCAGCATGTGTGGGAAGAGAGGTACCTGGAGGCAACGGACCCGAGTTGCCCAAGGTACAGCCCCGCGGAGGCACATCTCAGCCTCCAGATGAGGGCGGGAAACGCCGTGATGGACAGCCAAGCTGTTCATACGGAGCATCTCGCCACAAAGCTCAAGGAGAGCACGAGCCGTGGGGACCATTTTGAGAGTGCCCACAGCACACTCCGCAATGTGCTCCTTCCGACAATCAAGCGACTGAATGAGCAACATAATCAGTTGCATCGTTTGAAGAAGGCGAAGAGGAAAAGCCGTGTCGACATTGCGGCGTTGCAAGAGCTGTTGCAGACCCTAACCCAGCAAAATGAGGACCTTGCTCAAGAGCGGAACGACGCTATTGAGGAAGGGCAAGGCTGGGAAGAGGACTACAACCAAGCCATGGACGAGGTGCATGCATTGCAGGACCTCGTACCTCCGGTATTGGGCATACCGGTGGTCTTGGGCCTTCCAGCAATTGGAGAACCCGAGACGGGAGAAGAGGTGGTAGATCCAGAGCCACCAGCAGAGGTACAGGAGGAGGACGACCCGCAGGAGGTCGAGTTCTACTCCGAGTAGAGGGTTACAGTTGCCAGAATGATGCGTACTCGTGCCAACCCGGATGTTGGGGGTACTAGTCAGGGGGGAGAGACCTCCCAACAACCTCCGGTGGACTCCTCGGGACAGCAGCAGCAACAACAGCAACAGCAAACACCGCCACCGCCACTGCCAACGGTTACATTGGCCGACATCGTCGCAGCAATGGCGGGTTCGCATCAGCAGCACACGGAGTTGCTGCAAACTATTATTGCCAATACGTCTCGCCCAGAGAGACGTCAAGATCGTGAGGAGCGTCAACAGAGCTCCTACTCCGACTTCCTGGCTACTCATCCCCCGGTATTCTCAAGGGCGGATGAACCTCTTGACGCGGATAATTGGCTCTGCGCAATAGAGATGAAGTTCGGGCTGCTCCAGATAAGCGAGCAGCGCAAGACTGAGTTCTTGGTCCAGCAGCTCCAAGGATCCGCGAGCGCGTGGTGGGCAAACTTTTGTGCTTCACAGCCCACCGACCGAGTTATGACCTGGACGGAGTTCCGGACGGCCTTCAGGGCCTATCACATACCGCCAGGTCTAATGAAGAGGAAGACGCAGGAATTCTTACACCTGCAACAAGGGAGCCGGAACGCGCTGGAATACTCCAAGGCGTTCAACGATCTCGCGCTCTATGCGTCGTATAACGCATATACCGACGAGAAGCGGCGGGACCACTTTTACCAGGGGCTTAACCCGCTCCTGAAGGACAAATTGGCGATGTTCAATCGCGGCAGCCTCAACGACATAATTGATGCTGCGATTGTTCAGGAGGACTCCGGCGAGGAGTTAGCGGCAGCGGAGAGAATGCGATGCACGCCGCAGAGCAGCGGAGAAGGAGGCGGTCCTTCTCAGAAATTTTGGATGGTGAATCGCCCACCATCAGGTCCACACTGGCAGCCACCCCAGAGGTCGATGCCGTTCCGCAGTCGACCATACTTTTCACCGGCGTTCAGGCCGGCACTGCCAGTACCACCCCCGCAACCACAACAGAAGTAGCGGGCGATGCCGCGTGCGTATGCACCTCAGCAGCACATGCCGGGCTTTCATCCCCCGAGCACCGCACAAGCAGCGGCCACATGTTACAAGTGTGGTCGTCCAGGACACTTCGCAAGCAGTTGCCCAGAGAGGCAAGGCGGCGGAGTTGCACCACAGTTTCCTGGGAGGAATCAACCCCGGAACCCTACTAATGCGCGGCGGGCAAACCCTAGGCCCGGCACTGTCCACCAGCTTGCCATAGAGGACGTGCCAGAGGGTGAGCCAATCCTTGCGGGTATGTTCCAACTCCACCAGCATCCCGCTATAGTACTATTTGATTCAGGCGCCACGCATAGCTTCATTTGCCAAGCTTTCATTAATAGATATAGCTTGCAAATACTACCCACCGATAGTCCTTATGTGATCTGTTCACCGGGTGGGAAGATTTCAGCAAGCATGATGGTCCCAAAAGCACCGTTGTGCTTAGAGGGTAGAGTTTACCCTACGTCTCTCATAATCTTAGAGGTACAGGAGGAGGACGACCCGCAGGAGGTCGAGTTCTACTCCGAGTAGAGGGTTACAGTTGCCAGAATGATGCGTACTCGTGCCAACCCGGATGTTGGGGGTACTAGTCAGGGGGGAGAGACCTCCCAACAACCTCCGGTGGACTCCTCGGGACAGCAGCAGCAACAACAGCAACAGCAAACACCGCCACCGCCACTGCCAACGGTTACATTGGCCGACATCGTCGCAGCAATGGCGGGTTCGCATCAGCAGCACACGGAGTTGCTGCAAACTATTATTGCCAATACGTCTCGCCCAGAGAGACGTCAAGATCGTGAGGAGCGTCAACAGAGCTCCTACTCCGACTTCCTGGCTACTCATCCCCCGGTATTCTCAAGGGCGGATGAACCTCTTGACGCGGATAATTGGCTCTGCGCAATAGAGATGAAGTTCGGGCTGCTCCAGATAAGCGAGCAGCGCAAGACTGAGTTCTTGGTCCAGCAGCTCCAAGGATCCGCGAGCGCGTGGTGGGCAAACTTTTGTGCTTCACAGCCCACCGACCGAGTTATGACCTGGACGGAGTTCCGGACGGCCTTCAGGGCCTATCACATACCGCCAGGTCTAATGAAGAGGAAGACGCAGGAATTCTTACACCTGCAACAAGGGAGCCGGAACGCGCTGGAATACTCCAAGGCGTTCAACGATCTCGCGCTCTATGCGTCGTATAACGCATATACCGACGAGAAGCGGCGGGACCACTTTTACCAGGGGCTTAACCCGCTCCTGAAGGACAAATTGGCGATGTTCAATCGCGGCAGCCTCAACGACATAATTGATGCTGCGATTGTTCAGGAGGACTCCGGCGAGGAGTTAGCGGCAGCGGAGAGAATGCGATGCACGCCGCAGAGCAGCGGAGAAGGAGGCGGTCCTTCTCAGAAATTTTGGATGGTGAATCGCCCACCATCAGGTCCACACTGGCAGCCACCCCAGAGGTCGATGCCGTTCCGCAGTCGACCATACTTTTCACCGGCGTTCAGGCCGGCACTGCCAGTACCACCCCCGCAACCACAACAGAAGTAGCGGGCGATGCCGCGTGCGTATGCACCTCAGCAGCACATGCCGGGCTTTCATCCCCCGAGCACCGCACAAGCAGCGGCCACATGTTACAAGTGTGGTCGTCCAGGACACTTCGCAAGCAGTTGCCCAGAGAGGCAAGGCGGCGGAGTTGCACCACAGTTTCCTGGGAGGAATCAACCCCGGAACCCTACTAATGCGCGGCGGGCAAACCCTAGGCCCGGCACTGTCCACCAGCTTGCCATAGAGGACGTGCCAGAGGGTGAGCCAATCCTTGCGGGTATGTTCCAACTCCACCAGCATCCCGCTATAGTACTATTTGATTCAGGCGCCACGCATAGCTTCATTTGCCAAGCTTTCATTAATAGATATAGCTTGCAAATACTACCCACCGATAGTCCTTATGTGATCTGTTCACCGGGTGGGAAGATTTCAGCAAGCATGATGGTCCCAAAAGCACCGTTGTGCTTAGAGGGTAGAGTTTACCCTACGTCTCTCATAATCTTAGAGGGACAAAAGGTTGATGTCATCCTATGGATGTCGTGGTTAACCCGCCACAGCGCTGTTTTAGACACCGTCCTTCGAGTTGTGCACTTAAACTCAGAAGTGCACAAATCTCACTCCTTATTTCTAAACAGTCCAGAAATAAAACTTCCAAGTGTCTATCAAGCCACAACCATCAGATTGGAAGATATTCCAGTGGTCCGCGAGTTCCCTGACGTATTCCCGGACTATTTGCCGGGGATGCCGCCCGATAGAGAGGTAGAGTTCAAGATTGAACTTGCACCGGGAACCATGCCAATATCCCGAAGGCCGTACAAGATGGCGCCCAAGGAATTGGCTGAATTGAAGAACCAACTAAAGGACCTGCTGGAGAAGGGTTTTATTAGGCCGAGCTCCTCGCCATGGGGCTGTTTGGCATTATTTGTAAAGAAGAAGGATGAGACGTTATGGCTTTGCGTGGACTATCGTCCATTAAATGCCGTAACCATCAAGAACAAGTACCCGTTGCCACAGATCGACATGTTGTTTGATCAGTTGGTCGAAGCAAAGATCTTTTCCAAGATGGAATTAAGATCCGGGTACCATCAGATTAAGATAAGGGCTGAGGACATTCCGAAGACAGCTTTCTCGACGAGGTACGGACTTTATGAGTACCTTGTCATGTCCTTCGGCCTCACCAATGCTCCAGCTCACTTCATGTACTTAATGAACTCGGTATTCATGCCGGAGCTGGAAAAGTTTGTCGTGGTCTTCATCGACCACATCCTGGTATATTCCAAGTCGGAGGAAGATCACAAGATGCATCTGCGTATAGTCTTGCAATGGCTGCGGGATCACAAGCTATACGCAAAATTCAGCAAGTGCGAATTCTGGATATCGCAAGTGCCTTTCCTCGGGCATATCATCTCAGCAGAGGGTATCGCTGTAGACCCAAGCAAGATCACTCAAGTGCTGAATTGGAAATCCCCGAGGACTGTTCACGAGGTACGGAGTTTCCTCGGACTCGCGGGATATTATCGGAGGTTCATTCCGAACTTCTCAAAGATTGCCAAGCCTATGACGGAGCTGCTGAAGAAGGCTACCAAATATGTTTGGAGTCCAGCGTGTGAAGCAGAATTCAAGGCTTTAGTCAAGCACCTGACATCAGCACCGGTTTTGGCGCAGCCAGACACAACAAAACTGTTCGATGTGTACTGTGATGCATCCGGCATTGGGCTCGGATGTGTGCTGATGCAAGACCGACGAGTGGTCGCGTATGGATCACGGCAGCTTAGAAACCATGAGCAGAATTATCCAACTCACGACTTGGAGCTCGCTGCCGTGGTACTTGCACTGAAGATGTGGAGGCACTACCTACTCGGTAACCTCGTACATCTATATATCGACCACAAAAGCCTCAAGTACATATTCACTCAGAAGGAGCTGAACATGAGGCAACGAAGATGGTTAGAATTGATAAAGGATTACGAAATAGAGATCCATTATCATCCGGGCAAGGCAAACGTAGTGGCAGATGCGCTAAGCCACAAGTCACACGTCAACAATCTGACCATCACACCGTTGGAAGAGAGTGCACCACCGCTACATGTGATTCCACACGGAGCTCTCTACAACCTAGCATTGATCCCCACCATCCGTGAAGAGATAGCGGCAGCTCAGAAACATGACAAGGGCATGTCGCATTTGCGGAGACGTGTAAACAGTGGGGAGCTGAGATGTTTCCGGAAGGACGGAGACGGCGTCCTATGGTTCAAGGACCGGATCGTCGTACCACGTAACCCGGAATTACGGAAGAAAGTCTTTGATGAGGCTCACTTGTCATAGTTTTCTATTCACCCTGGCAGCAACAAAATGTATCAAGAAGTCAGGAGCAGGTTTTGGTGGACACGGATGAAGCGGGAGATCGCGAAGTACGTGTCCGAATGTGATACATGTCGAAGGGTGAAGGCAGACCATATGCGGAATCCAGGACTGCTACAACCACTGGGCGTTCCTGCCTGGAAGTGGGACGACGTGAGCATGGACTTCATTGTCGGTTTACCTACCACCTTGCAGAAACATGATTCTGTGTGGGTGATCGTCGATCAGCTCACCAAAGTTGCCCATTTCATCCCGGTCAACACTAACTACAACGCCATGATGTACGCAGAACTATACATCTCACGGATCCTATGCTTGTACGACGTACCCCGTACCATCATATCGGGTCGGGGCACTTTATTTGTGTCCCGTTTTTGGGAGCAGCTACACGCTGCCTTGGGGACGAAGCTGATCCGTAGTTCAGCATACCACCCGCAAACGGATGGGCAAACCGAGCGGGTAAATCAGATCTTAGAAGACATGCTACGAGCTTGCGCTATCAACCACGGCAAGAATTGGGATGATCACTTGCCGTTAGCCGAGTTCTCGTACAACAATGGGTACCAAGCCAGCATCAAGATGGCGCCTTATGAGGCGCTATAAGAGAGGAAATGCCGCACACCACTGAATTGGTGTGAGTCTGGCGAAAGGGTTACCTTCGGGATTGACCTTGTCAACAACGCGGAAGAAAAGGTTCGACTGATTCAAGCGAACCTCAAAGCCACCCAATCCCGGCAGAAATAGTATGCGGAAGACGCCCATTACAATTCAAAGTGGGGGATCACGTATATCTACGTGTGCCTCCAATGAAGGGCGTAAACAGATTTGGGGTGAGAGAAAGTTAGCACCCCGATTCATCGGTCCATTCCAGATTGCCGAAAGATGTGGATCAGTAGCATACCGGCTGAAATTACCAGAAGCACTTTCTGGTGTGCACGACGTCTTTCACATTTCCCAGCTGAGGAAGTGTCTCAAGCTATCAACTACTGTTCAGCTGGAAGACATTGAAGAGCTGCAACCGGATCTCACCTATCGGGAGGAACCGGTTCAGATTATTGACGAAAAGGCCTGAACCACACGCAACCGTACGTTGTGGTTCTACAAGGTTCTATGGAGTAATCACTCCGTGGACGAAGCAACATGGGAGAGCGAAGGATTTCTTCGCGCCAACTACCCTGACTTTTTCACGTCGCATATCCGTTAATTTTCCACCATCCTCTCTATCATTTTCACCTTATAATCTCGGGACAAGATTCTTTTAAGGGGGGAGGAATGTAAGGGCCTCAGTTTTTGACACATGTTTAAGGTGGTCATCACCACACCACACACCTCATTTGAAGCAAGTTGATGAACACAAATGAAGAGCAAGTAACCACCATCAACATGCTCATTAGAGAACAAACTCACATATTGCAAAAGTGGTATTTCCCACATGTGATATAGAGGGGCTGGGCATATGAAAACTCCTACACATTGCTAAGGCTGTCCATGCCAAGTTTCACCCAAATTCAAAACCTTTTTGAGGTCATTTGGGTATAACTAGAAAGAGGGAAGTTTGAAACCACATTCAAATTCAAACTGTTTTTATCCCATGAATTCAAAAGTGGGAGGCATATTCTCATTCAGCACATTTTTGTGAGCTCACACACCAATTTTCACTACATTTGGAGTTGATCTTGACATGAGCTAAGTGGGGCAAATTCAAACTTTATTTGAATTTCAAACTGAACATGTGCTGAAATTCATTCAAACCAAAACCAATTTAAATTCTAATCAATTCAAATGGCTCATGGGTGAATAATTTGAATCACCATGGGTATTTTGGGGCTCACTGTTGACAACAGTGATTAGGAGTGAATTTCAGAAGTTAAAACCCCAGGCGGGACCCACTTGTCAGCCACTGAGGCAAAAGAAACCGACTGAGAGCTCAGCTCGGGTACTCGCGCGCGCTGCAGCGACCACCACGGCAAAGAAACGGCGAGGACAGCAGCTTCTTGCCGCCCTCGGCCGGTGAACCGCCTCGCAGGGTCCTTATCTGCATGCCCGAGCAGTCGCAGGGGGTCTTCACCGCTGCCTGGTCGCATTTCCACCCAAAAAGCCGAAGCTCCTCGCCGCCCGAGTGAACTTTCGTTTCCTTGTCGCCCGGCCGATCCAGTGACCCTCCCGGCGATCTGAGACCAGCACCGGGTGCGCCAAGCCATCTTGAACGCCCTCGCATCGGTTCCGGACCCTGCGCGGTCTTCCCCGAGCTCCACCGCGGCGATCCTTTCTCTGCCGGTTAAACTCTAGCCGCCGCTGCGGGAACCATTCTTCCGGCCACCACAGCCCACCGTTCACTGAGCTGTGAACAGCAAAGAGGTTCGCTTTCAGTCCCTCTTTCATTTCCGCAAGCTACGGCGGCGTGACAAACGCTGCTTAGGCCGGAATTTCATGTTTTCGCGACGGTGTGCAAAAGTGAGGTCTGTACCGATCAGATAAATTCGTAAGCCACACTGCATCACTCATCCTCTCATGGAGAGGATCACTTCTAGTTGCCCGTACGAGTCCATAGGAGCAGGAACCACGAAGAACTGTGGAGGGAAACCGCTGTTCTTCGAGTTTTGGTAGAAATCCCGATTTCCGGCCTAGGTCGCACGGTGACAGCCCAACACAGCCCTTCCTGAGCTCCGTGGAGCTCATGTCGACCTTTCCTATGGTCCACTGATGCTCGACGACCCTTAGTTCGATCGGGTTAGGTGCTAGGGAGGACGGCCAACACGGCCGAAGTTCTCCCGAGGCTGCTGCTCGTCGCCGACCATGTGCCGGCCATTTTCATGATGAGCTGAGGCTGGAATTGTGTTCCCTGAGTGAAAGTAGGCAGGGGCGGCCAAAATCGTGAAGCTTGGAACTCCACAGAAGCTGCTGGCGAGCTCTCCGGCGAGGTACCCCGGCGGCAGAGCGCGGGCGGCGGGAGGTACGAAGGGGATGGACCCCAGCTGTCAGCGAGAGATATTTTAAATAGGGATCAGGCTGCGGCCGGGATCTGGTCTGCTGGTGCGCAAAAACCCTGTGGGCCTTAGTGTGCTGTCGCCTCCGCGCCTAACACGTGTCCCCGCGGGCCCCGGCAGATTTAAACTTTTCCCCCGATTTGCAGATTTCCTTCAAACTTCAAATCCTCATAACTTTGGCTAGAAAACTCCGAATTGAGTGAACCAAATTTTGTTGGATTCAACTCTCTGAGCACTTCCCAGCAAATCAGGTTTCACTTCATGGAAATCCTTATTTCTCCAGAATTAATTCCTCAAAATTTAAACTGTTTGGAACTTTAACTGGAGAATACTTTGGAGGAAAATCCTGAAATTTTGCTGGAATGTTCACCAAAATATCCCTGAACTACCATAAAAAGTTCAGATCCATTTGAGCTCATTTGATCCACCTAATGGTGTAATTAGTGAAACTGTTCCAGAGAAAATAGAAAATGTTCAGAAACATTTTCAGAATTTTCTCTGAAATTGTTTAGCTCATATCTTTAGCTAGAGACCTTAAAATTAAGTGAGACCAACTCCATTAGAACCCTCTGAAAATCTAGCTTTCAAAAAGTCATAGTTTGTTCCATGAGAACCCCTAGAACACCCTAAGAGTTCCAATTAAGGTCAAGTACATCATTAATTGTGGAGGGCTCAAATGAGCTTTGCTGCAACTAAAACTTGGCCAAGTCTCTGGTTAGGTTGTATCCAAACCACAGTAAAAATTTCAGATTCATTGAGTCTGTCTAGTGAAACTTAGAAAGTTCACGAATTTAAAACTCAATTCAAATGCATTTAATTAATACATATACTTCTTATATCATGTAGTCGCTAAGGTCGAGGAGGAACCCGAAGTCCTAGACTTCGTTACTCCGTAGGAACAGCTAGCATACGACGAAGAGCAGCAAGGCAAGCTCCGGTTTGCATTAACCTTTTACAAATTTTTATTGTTTTGAGCACTTACTTGAGTATCGTTATTACTTGCATTAGAGTCTTGTTTGGAAACCTACTTGCATAGCCAATAAAACCATGGGTTGGGTTTAGGATGGCAAAACCCCGTTAGCTAATGCAAAGCTAAGTTAGGGTAGGATCCTGTACAAGTCGAGTAGTTGGAACTACTCACGAGCATAGGCTAGAGGCACTCGACTCGGGTAGAGATAGCACATGATACACATGGCAAGAAAGATGAGACCGAGCGGAGAGTAAGGGCAGCAGGACTTTGGGGCCTGCGTGCTGTAGCTCCGCGTGTGTCGATTGAGGACCGAGCCGTGTGCGGGCCTGTTGAACAAGCTAGAACAGTACCGAAGACCTACCGGCTATATGGGAACCGGGAAACCAATGTAACTCGGGTAGCAGGGTGTTGAGGCATAGCTGGTCGTTCGGAGGGTAGGTTGAGAGCTCGAGGTGTAAATCGGCTGGCGGCACTGAGATGCGCGTGCAGAGACCTCTTGCTCGGGACGATTGGACCGGTTCAACATTTGGCTAATGGGTCAAAGGTAGTTGCGTACGGCGTCCGTGATGGTTGTTGTAGGCAACATCGAGTACGGGCGTACGTGACGGGTTGTTTGGGTAACCCTGCAGGTGTAAATCGATTATAATCACCGTCCCTCACGGTCAGTGAGTACCACTTGTTTACTGTACCGTGATGTAGAAAGAACAGGCTAGTTACATGTTAAAATCTTGCTGATTGAAAGATGGACTCTGATTGCTAATGATTTGCTGTAGTTTAGAGCTAACTAAAGTTCTTTTCAACTTTGGGCAAAGTACATGAGAGAAATGCATTTCTTGTTTGATTGCGGCTCTTTCATGTGCCTTAGCGTAAGGTTATCCACAACCTGCTGCTAAAACTTGAAAGTAAGGTTTCAATAATTAGGCGAGTCCTTTGCAAATTGTTTTATCTCATGTACCCATCACCCCTCATGTAGAAGTTCCATGTTGAGGTGAGACGGGTCAGACTTGCTGAGCCTTTGTGCTCACTGCTTGTGTTTGAAGCTCTTGCAGGGTTCTATGAGGAAGGGACTCCCGAAGAAGAGACGGAACCCCAGGAGGGGAACCCCGTCGAGTGGGAGTCGTGCCTGGCGCCGTGTTAATTTGTGTGTGTGCTAGCAAGGACACGTTCACGGGCTGAACGTGAATTTGATTCGTAGTCTACGCCCGTGAGTGCAGAATGGACTTATTTTGATGTACAAATGTTCATAAACCACTTTATGTAATAAAAGTTTTGCTTCCGCTTTATACCTTTGATGTGTGTTATCCGGTGCTGTGCAATGCAGTACCCCTCAGCGTGATCCCGGCTCGACAAGACCGTGTGGTCGTGTCAGGGAATCCGGCCGAATCGACCGCGACATCACTCCCCAAGCTGCTAAACCGCACCCTGAGCTCCGCACACACCTCCCCGACCCGGAAATAAGCGAGTTCCGGCCTTCCTTGCCCGAGAACGACCGCCACAGCGGCGACCAAGCTTCAGCCAACGATCGGGTGCTCATTGACAGCCCTCCACAGGGGTTCTCACGGTCAAGCGATCAAGGCCACAGGAGCGCGCTGTGTTGGTGCTGCTCTCAACCAAGTCTCAAGCCACGCCGTGAAGCATCGGCGGTGAATTTCAAGTTTTCCACTCCGGCGAGTTCTACCGAGCGGCCGGTACGGTTTATTCAAATTCTTCCTCTCTGATCCTCCGTAGGTCATCAAACTCTGCACGTAGGCGCTGGACTAGCCGGCAATCCTCTTTACTTTAGGATCCATCACATGAAAACACCTCGGAGCAACGTATTCCAAGCTTTACCGAGCATGTTCTTCGCGGAACCAATCGGGCGCACGGTGCCGAGCTAGATGCCGTTGTTTCCGAGCTAATCCATGGCCTTGCCGAGATTTGCGATAACCCACTGGTGCTGTAGAGTTAGTCGGTCAAGGTTTTGGCGGGCTAGGGACCCCGGCCGACGCTGCCGAACTTCAACCAAGGCTGCCACACATCGCCGGCCATCTTCCGATCATCGGCAGCCCCTGAACACCTCACCATCGTGTTTCTCGGTGTCGCATACGCCCTGGCGGCGAGTTCTAGCCCGTACGGTGACCGGGACCGGCGAACCGGCGAGCAGCAGATCGCTCCGGTGAGCTGAGCGCGCGGGCGCGGGAATATCAGCCAGAGGAAGAAGAATCCGGTGGGTCCCGGCTGTCAGCGGCAGATATTTTAAAGCTGGGATCTGCTGTTGCCCGGATCGGGTGTGGCTGCGCACAAAGGACTCAGTAGCCGCGTGTGTCAACCGATGAGGAGCTGACACGTAGCCCGGGTCCCACATGCAGTGATTTGAACTTTTCCTGATTTTCAGATTTCTTTCAAACTTCAAATCCTCATAACTTGGGCTAGGAAGCTCCAAATAGAGTGAACCAAAATTTATTGGATTCAGCACTCTGAGTACCTTCCAGAAAATCAAGTTTCACTTTATGAAAATCCCTATTTGTCCAGAATTAATTCTCCAAATTTCAACTGTTTAGAATTTTAACTGGAGAACCCTTTGGAGGAAAATTCTGAAATTTTGCTTGGATGTTCACCAAAATATCCCTGAGCTACCATAAAAATTTCAGATCCATTTGAGCTCATTTGATCCACCTAATGGGGTGATTAATGAAACTGTTCCAGAGAAAATGGAAAATGTTCAGAAACATTTTCAGAATTTCTCTGAAATTGTTTAGCTCATATCTTTAGCTACGAACCTTCAAATTAAGTGAGACCAACTCCATTAGAACCCTCTGAAAATCTAGTTTTCATAAAGTCATGGATTACTCCATGAAAATCCCTAGAACACCCTAAGAGCTCCAATTAATGTGAAGTACATAATTATTTTTGGAAAGCTCAAATGAGCTTTGCTGCAACTAAAACTTGGCAAAGTCTCTGTTTAGGTTGTAACCAAACCACAGTAAAAATTTCAGAGTCATTGGGTCTGTCTAGTGAAACTTATAATCTTCACAAGTTTAAATTCAATTCAAATGCATATAAATTGACACATATTTATATTTCTTATATGTAGTCGCTAAGGTTGAGGAGAAACCCGAAGTCTTAGACTTCGTTACTCCGGAAGAGCAGCTAGCCTACGACCAAGAGCAGCAAGGCAAGCTCCGGTTTGCATTAACCTTTTATAAATTTTTATTGTTTTGAGAACTTACTTTGAGTACCATTTCTTCATGCATTCGAGTCTTGTTTGAAAACCCAAATGCATAGCCAAGAAAACCATGGGTTGGGATTAGGATTGAAACCCCATTTAGCTACTGCAATGCTAAGATAGTGTAGGATTCGGTACAAGTCGAGTAGTTGCAACTACTCGCGAGGATTGGCTAGGGGCACTCGACTCGGGTAGAGATAGCAAATGAAACACATGGCAAGAAAATGAGACCGAGCGGAGAGTAAGGGCAGCAGGACTTTGGGGCCTGGGTGCTATAGCTCCGCTTGTGTCGATTGAGGACCGAGCCATCTGCGGGCCTGTTGAACAAGCTAGAACAGTACCGAAGACCTACCGGCTATATGGGAACCGGGAAACCGATGTAACTCGGGTAGCTGGATGTTGAAGCATAGCTGGTCGTTCAGAGGGTAGGTTGAGAGCTTGAGGTGTAAATTGGCTGGCGGCACTGAGATGCGCGTGCAGAGACCTCTTGCTCGAGACGATTGGACCTGTTCAATATTTGGCTAAAGGGTGAAAGGTGGTTGCGTACGGTGTCCGTGATGGTTGCTGTAGGAAACATCGAGTATGGGCGTACGTGACGGGTTATTCGGGTAACCCTGCAGGTGTAAATCGATTATTGTCGCGGTCCCTCGCGGTCATTGAGTACCACTTGTTCACTGTACCGTGACGTAGAAAGAACAGGCTAGATACATGTTAAAATGTTGCTGATTCAAAGATGGACTTTGATTGTTAATCATTTGTTGTAGCCTAGAGCTAACTAAAGTTATTTTCAACTTTGGGCAAAGTACATGAGCGAAATGTGTTTCTTGTTTGATTGTGGCTCTCTCATGTGCCTTAGCGTAAGGTTCTCCACAACCTGCTGCTAAAACTTGAAAGTAAGGTTCCACTAATTAGGCGAGTCCTTTGCAACTTGTTTTACCTAATATAACCTATCAACCATCATGTAGAAGTTCCATGAATAGAAGAGACGTGTCAGTCTTGCTGAGCCTTTGTGCTCACTGCTTGTGTTTGAAGCTTTTGCAGGGTTCTATGAGGAAGGGACTCCCGAGGAGGAGACGGAACCCCAGCAGGGGAACCCCGTCGAGTGGGAGTCGTGCACGCCGCCGTGTTAGTGTGTGCGTGCTAGCAAGTACACGTTCACGGGCTGAACGTGAACTTGATGCGTAGTCTACGCCCGTGAGTGTAGACTAAACATCTTTTATTGTAAAAATGTTCATAAAACCGTTTATGTAATAAAACTTGGCTTCCGCTTTGTACCTTTGATGTGTGTTATTCGGTGCTGTGCAACGCAGCATCCCTCAGTGTGATCCTGGCTCGACAAGACCGTGGGGTCGTGTCAGCGTGGTATCAGAGCTCGCTTAAGGTTTAATGCACTACAAAGGTCCTCTTTTTCAAAAATCCAGTGAGGAACGAGTTAGTAGCCCATATAAGGATGTTATTAGTGTATAGAAAGTGGCATACTAACCTATTTGCTTATGTCGGAAAATCGTGCATCTCGGGACACTTTGTGTCTTGGGGGGTTCACGTAAGCGCTGTCCACCAGTGCGCACAAGCTGAAGGGTGGAGCCCCACGGGTGGCAGGTAACCCGACCCGCTTTAATATCCTCTACGACTCTTCATGTCGTTTGGGGTATTCGAGCAACGTCTGTCCCTGGCGCGCGTGGTGCAATTTGGGAGACCCCGTCACTTGGTCAGTAACGTGAACACGTAGGTCAAGGCGTGTTTGGCTTGAGAACATCCGGGCGAGTGATGATGGCCAGGTGTACGAACTGTATGGATACCGGGCTCGGTGTGCAGCCAAGCCTGACGATTGTGTGAGTTATCTGCAGGTAGTCTAACCATGAAACAGTAGACGTGTAGTATCCGTGTGCGAGTGACGCTTAGTGCCACTGAAATAACGAAGCCGTCTAAGTCCGGTATAGGTTTTTCTTTGTGAGGACGTAGTACCGACATGATCTGGTGACGCATCGACGTCACACCCCACTAAATGAACAACTGCATGATAAAAAGTTTTAATCCAGAGCACAAAAACTTTGATGTAACTCCTTCCCCTAATTATGATATTTAAAGTTAACAAGTTTTCAACTTATAGGATACTAAGGACCGAGTCCCCTGTTTTCAGCTGAAATAAGGCTGAAGTTAATCAGAGGCTAGAGGTTGAGTTATTTCTAGGTTGGGGTCATATGATACGTTTCTGGAAAGCTTTGGAATAGCTTTACAACTTTTCTGTTGAGGTCCAGAGGTGTTTCATCCCTTAACCAATAGAAAAATGCAGTAGAGTTGAAACTGTCCAGAAAACAGGGCAGAGCAAATTCTCTCTGTAACTCTCTGTAAATTGAGCATAACTTCCTGCATAAAAATCCAAAAATGGAAACTGAGGTAGTTCTGAAACTTTTATGAGATGGGTTACAACTTTGTAACAGAAAGTTTTGTCAGATTGTGAGTAGAATTAACTGGAATTCTCGGATCAAATCAGTATCTGAAGCAGGGAGGTGCTGTCCAATTTTCTCCAGAAATTCTGTTAACTTTGACATCTCATAACTTTTGAACCAGGACTTATACTAGGCCAAGCAAATACTTTCTGGTGAGGTTAGCTTTAACTTTGATGTTGAGCTCCAGAATTGGTTTTGCCTTTAGCATGGTCTAAATCAGGTTGAAATGGAAACTAGTCAAGGCTGTCATATTGGACAGCAGATCAGCCGCCAAATTTATTTAAATTTGAACCATGTTTCCAAATGATATGAGTTCAATGACATGTTTTATGTTATAACTCAATGGTTTACTGTTCAAATAAATATTTGACATTTCTCAAATATGTTTTACAGATGACAGCGGATAGACAGTTGGAGAACGGGTGTGTGGTGTCCCACTGTTCTCACCACAGCGGCTATCCGGAAGCATTGAGGCAAATGCTTCAATATTTCAGGTACAGCGAGATGCCACAGTACCTCACCATGGAAGAAGGAGAGGAGGGGAACAAGACATGGATGATCCATGTTGAAGTTCCTGCAGGGCCTACGCCAACCGGTTGGGCGCCGTTCACCGTTACGGTGATAGGTAGACAACTGGAGGGAATGTGGCAAGTGGCAGCCCGCGACACCATGTCGCGTTTCTGCCAGCTACACGTGAGAGCTATGGAGGGCACTCCATACACGCTCGTTCCGGTGGGGGGACGGGCTAATCACGTGTGGTAAGGGAGGTACATGGAGGCAACAGATCCGGGTTGCCCAAGGTACAAACCCGCGGAGGCGAGCCTCAGCGTCCAATTGAGAGAAGGAAAGGGCGTGGTGGACAACCAAGCTGTCCATACGGAGGATCTTGCTGCAATACTTAAAGAAAGTACCAGCCATGGAGACCACTTCGAGAGTGCTCACAGTGCACTCTGCAATGTGCTCCTTCCGACGATTAAGCGACTGAACAAACAGCATAATCAGTTGCATCGTCTTAAGAAGGTGAAGAAGAAAGGCCGTGTCGACATCGCGGCTTTGCAACAGCAGGTGCAGGCTCTGACCCAGCAGAACTAGGTCCTTACTCAACAGCGGGACGATGCTATTGAGGAGGGGCAAGGCTGGGAAGAAGACTACAACCAAGCCATGGACGAGGTGCACGCGTTGCAGGACCTCGTACCTCCGGTAATGGGCATACCGGTGGTAGGTGCCGTACCCGTGGTCTTGGGTCTTCTGGCAATGGGAGAACCCGAGATGGGAGAGGAGGTTGTAGATCCAGATCCACCAGCAGAGGTACCGGAGGAGGATGACCCACAGGAGGTCGAGTTCTACTCCGAGTAGGAGGTTACCGTTGCCAAGTAGGGCAGCAAGGGTGACGTAACCAAAAATTTTGTAATTGGTGACATGTCGTGTAGACAGTAGTACATGTATAGGTAGTGACAACATGAGCACGACGTCTCGGAGACCCGAGACTAATGTATATTATATAAAGTTTATGCTTTATCAATATATGTGAATGTTGTGCAAATTATTCACGCGTCACTTCAATACCTACTGTTTCATATGGAAGTTTAAGTATGACATGTGCTGATCGCTGCTGTTTTGAATTTCAGAATGACTCGTACTCGTGCCAACCCGGATGTTGGGGGTTCTAGTAAAGGGGGAGAAACCTCCCAACAGCCTCCCAAGGACTCCTCGGGACAGCAACAGCAACAGAAGCAACAACAACAAAAAACACCGCCACCGCCACCGCCGACGGTTACATTGGCCGACATCGTTGCGGCAATGGCGGGTTCACATCAGCAGCACACGGAGTTGCTGCAAACTCTCATCACAAATACGTCTTGACCAGAGAGACGTCAAGATCGTGAGGAGCGCCAACAGAGCTCCTACTCTGACTTTCTAGCGACTCATCCCCCGGTATTCTCAAGGGCGGATGAACCCCTTGATGCGGACAACTGGCTCCGTACGATGGAGATGAAAGTCGGGCTGCTCCAAGTGAGTGAGCAGAGCAAGACTCAGTTCACGGTCCAACAGCTCCAGGGATCCGCGAGCGCGTGGTGGGTGAACTACTGTGCTTCACAGCCCAACGACCGAGTTATGACCTGGGCGGAGTTCCGCATGGCCTTCAGGGCCTATCACATACCACTGGGTCTCATGAAGAGGAAGATGCAGGAGTTCTTCGCCTGCAACAGGGAGCCGGAATGCGCTGGAATACTCCAGGGCGTTCAATGATCTTGCGCTCTATGCGTCGTATCATGCCAATACTGACGAGAAGCGGCGGGATCACTTCTACCAGGGGCTTAACCCGCTCCTGAAAGACAAGCTGGCGATGTTCAATCGCGGCAGCCTCAATGACATAATTGATGCTGCGATTGTTCAGGAGGACTCCGACAAGGAGTTAGCGGCGGCGGAAAGGAAGCGAAGCGCACCGCAGAGCAGCAGAGAAGGAGGTGGTCCTTCTCAAAAATACCGGATGGTGAATCGCCCACCATCGGGTCCACGCTGGCAGCCACCACAGAGGTCGATGCCATTCCGCAGTCGGCCCTATTCTCCACCGGCGTTCAGGCCGGCACTGCCAGCACCACCTCCGCAACAACAACAGCAGCAGCGGGCGATGCCGCGTGCGTATGCACCTCAGCAGCACATGCCGGGCTTTCATCCCCCAAGCACTGTACAAGCAGCGGCCACATGCTACAAATGTGGTCGTCCAGGACACTTCGCCAGCAGTTGTCCGGAGAGACAAGGCGGTGGAGTGGCACCACAACTTCCGGGGAGGAATCAACCCCGGAACCCCACTAATGCGCGGCGAGCAGACCCTAGGCCCGGCACTGTCCACCAACTCGCCATAGAGGACGTGCCGGAGGGAGAGACGATCCTTGCGGGTATGTTCCAACTCCACCAGCATCCCGCCATAGTATTATTTGATTCAGGCGCCACACATAGCTTTACTAGCCAAGCTTTCATTGCTAAATAAAGCTTGCCAATACTACCCACAGATAGTCCATATTTGATTTGTTCACCAGGTGGAAAAATTTCAGCAAGCATGATGGTTCCAAAAGCGCCATTATGCTTAGAGGGTAGAGTATACCCTACGTCTCTCATAATTTTAGAGGGACAGAAGGTCGATGTCATCTTAGGGATGTCGTGGTTAACCTGCCACGGCTCTGTTTTAGACACCGTCCTCCGAATTGTGCACTTGAACTCAAAAGTGCACGAATCTCATTCCTTATTTCTGGACAGTCCAGAAATAAAACTTCCAAGTATCTATCAATCCACAACCATCGGATTGGAAGACATTCCAGTAGTCCTAGAGTTCCCTGACATGTTCCCGGATGATTTACCTGGGATGCCGCCCGACATAGAGGTGGAGTTCAAGATTGGACTTGCACCGGGAACCATGCCAATATCCCGAAGGACATACAAGATGGCGCCCAAGGAATTGGCTGAACTGAAGACTCAGCTAACGGACTTGCTGGAGAAGGGTTTTATTAGGCCGAGCTCCTCGCCATGGGGCTGTTCAGCATTATTCGTGAAGAAGAAAGACGAGACGTTTCGACTTTGTGTGGACTATCGTCCACTAAACGCCGTAACCATCAAGAACAAGTACCCGTTGCCACGGATCGACATGTTGTTTTATCAGTTGGTCGAAGCAAAGATCTTTTCCAAGATGGATTTAAGATCCGGGTACCATCAGATTAAAATACGGGCTGGGGATATTCCGAAGACGGCTTTCTCGACGAGGTACGGACTTTATGAGTACCTGGTCATGTCCTTCGGCCTCACCAACGCTCCAGCTCACTTCATGTATTTGATGAACTCGGTATTCATGCCGGAGCTGGATAAGTTTGTCGTGGTCTTCATCGACGACATATTGGTATATTCCAAGTCGGAGGAAGAACACAAAAAGCATCTGCGTATAGTCTTGCAACGGCTGCGGGATCACAAGCTATACGCGAAATTCAGCAAGTGCGAGTTCTGGATATCGCAAGTGCCTTTTCTCGGGCATATCATCTCAGCAGAGGGTATCACTGTGGACCCGAGTAAAATCACACAAGTGCTGATTCGGAAATCCCCGAGAACTGTTCACGAGGTACGGAGTTTCCTCAGATTTACGGGATATTATCGGAAGTTCATCCCGAACTTCTCAAAGATTGCCAAGCCTATGAAGGAGCTGCTGAAGAAGGCTACCTAATATTTTTGGAGTCCAGCATGTAAAGCAGCATTCAAGGCTTTAGTCAGGCCCCTAACATCAGCACCGGTTTTGGTGCAGCCAGACACAACAAAACCGTTCGATGTGTACTGCGAAGCATCCGGCATTGGGCTCGGATGTGTGCTGATGCAAGACTGAAGAGTGGTCGGTATGGATCATGGCAGCTCAGAAACCATGAGCAGAATTATCCAACTCACGACTTGGAGCTCGCTGCCGTGGTACTTGCACTTAAGATGTGGAGGCACTACCTACTCGGTAACCTCGTACATTTATATACCGACCACAAAAGCCTCAAGTACGTATTCACTCAAAAGGAGCTGAACATGAGGCAGCGAAGATGGTTAGAGTTGATAAAGGATTACGAAATAGAGATCCATTATCACCCCGGCAAGGCAAACGTAGTGGTGGATGCGCTGAGCCGCAAGTCACACGTCAACAATCCGACCATCACACCGTTGGAAGAGAGCGAACCACCACTGCATGTGATTCCACACGGAGCACTCTACAGCATAGCTTTGATCCCCACCATCCGTGAAGATACAGCGGCTTCTCAGAAACATGACAAGGGCATATCGCATTTGCGGAGACGTATAGACAGTGGGGAGGTGAAATGTTTCCGTAAGGACGGAGACGGCGTCCTATGGTTCAAGGACCGGATCGTCGTACCCCGTAACCTGGTATTACAGAAGAAAATCTTTGATGAGGTTCACTTGTCGATGTTTTCTATTCACCCCGGCAGCAACAAAATGTATCAAGAACTCCGTAGCAAGTTTTGGTGGACACGGATGAAGCGGGAGATCGCAAAGTACGTGTCCG
Organism: Neostapfia colusana; assembly: GCA_030760725.1. Taxonomy (NCBI): domain Eukaryota; kingdom Viridiplantae; phylum Streptophyta; class Magnoliopsida; order Poales; family Poaceae; genus Neostapfia; species Neostapfia colusana. The sequence goes on along the minus strand of JASWHV010000005.1, from coordinate 26,583,900 downwards.
AGTGTGATACATGTTGAAGGGTGAAGGTAGATCATATGCGGAAACTGGGACTGCTAAAACCACTGGGCGTTCCTGCCTGGAAGTGGGAAGATGTGAGCATGGACTTCATCGTCGGTTTACCCACCACCTGTCAGAAACATGATTCTGTGTGGGTGATCGTCGACCGGCTCACCAAAGTTGACCTTTTCATCCCGGTCAACACCAACTACAACGCCATGAAGTATGCTGAACTGTACATCTCACAGATCCTATGCTTGTACGGGCGTACCTCATACCATCATATTGGATCGGTGCACTATATTTGTGTCTCGTTTTTGGGAGCAGCTACACGCTGCATTGGGGACGAAGCTGATCCGTAGTTCAGGATACCACCCGCAGACGGATGGGCAAATCGAGCGGGTAAATCAAATTTTCGAAGATATGCTACGAGCTTGCGCTATCAACCACGGCAAGAATTGGGATGATCACTTACCGTTGGCCGAGTTCTCGTAGAACAATGGGTACCAGGCCAGCATCAAGATGGCACCTTACGAGGCGCTATACGGGAGAAAATCCTGCACACCACTGAATTGGTGTGAGTTTGGCGAAAGGGTAACCTTCGGGATTGATCTTGTCAACAACGTGGAGGAAAAGGTTTGGCTGATTCAAGCAAACCTAAAAGCCGCTCTATCCAGACAGAAACAATATGTGGATCGGAGAAGACGCCCACTATAATTCGAGGTCGGGGATCACGTATATCTACGTGTGTCTCCAATGAAGGGCGTAAACAGATTCGGGGTGAGGGGAAAGTTGGCACCCCGATTCATCGGTCCATTTCAGATTACCGAAAGATGTGGATCGGTAGCATACCGGCTGAAATTGCCAGAAGCACTTTCCGGTGTGCACGACGTCTTTCACATTTCCCAGCTGCGGAAGTGTCTTAAGCTATCAACTACCATTCAGCTGGAGGACATAGAAGAACTGAAACTGGATCTCACGTATCGGGAGGAACCTGTTCAGATTATTGATGAAAAGGCCCGAACCACATGGAACCGTATGTTGTGGTTCTACAAGGTTCTATGGAATAATCACTCCATGGACGAAGCAACATGGGAGAGCGAAGAATTTCTTTGCGCTAACTACCCCGACTTTTTCACGTCGCATATACGGTAATTTTCCACCGTCATCTCTCTCATTTTCACCTTATAATCTAGGGAAAAGATTCTTTTAAGGGGGCAGGAATGTAAGGGCCTAAGTTTTTGGCACATATTCAAAGTGTTCATCACCACACACAACCTTCTTTTGAAGAAATTTGATAACACATTTGAAGAGCAAGTAACCACCATCAACATGGTCATTAGAGAATAAACTCACAAAATGCAAAAGTGGCATTTCCCACATGCATCATCTAGTGTCTGAGGATATGAAAAACTATAACACCTTGCTAGGAAGGCTCATGCCAAAATTCACCCAAGTCCAAAACCTTTTGAGATCTTTTTGGGTATAACTAGAAAGAGGGTGGTTTGAACTCAAATTCAAATTCCAACTACTCCCATCCCATGAATTCAAAAATGGGAGGCATATTCTTACTCAGCACATTTTTGTGATCTCACACACCAATTTTCACTCCATTTGGAGTTGATCTTGACATGAGCTAAGTTTAGCAAATTCAAACTTTATTTGAATTTCAAATTGCATATGTGCTGAAATTTAGTCAAACACAAACCAATTTGAATTGTATCCCATTAAAATGGTCCAGGGGTATATAATTCAAATGCTTGGGGTTAAATTTGGTCTCTACTGTTTAGAGCAGTGGAGAAAAGTTAATTTCAGAGGTTAAAAGGGGGTGGGACCCACCAGTCATAGAGGGGCAGATCAAAACTTGCAACTGAAGCAAATCCTTGATCTTTTCTCAAACCCACCGAAGAGCCGCCAGGCGCCACCGAGGAGCCGGCCGTGCCACCAGCTGCTTGCCCCCACGCGCTGGCATCCAGGGTCGGTCCCGAGCCCTTCTTAAGGCGCTCCACGCCCTCTGCCGAAGAAAACTTCGTTTGCTTTCTTCTCCTCGAGTGCCGAAGCTCTCTTCCCTCCGCTAGCTCGGCTCGATCGGGAATCCGGCTGAATCGACCGCGCCATCACTCACGAAGCTGCTAAACCGCACCCTGAGCTCCGCACACACCTCCCCGACCCGGAAACAAGTGAGTTCCAGCCTTCCTTGCCTGAGAACGACCGCCACAGCGGTGACCAAGCTTCAGCCGACGATCGGGTTCTCGTGGACAGCCCTCCACAGGGGTTATCACGGTCAAGCGATCAAGGCCACGGGAGCATGCTGTGTTGGTGCCGCTCTCAACCAAGTCTCAAGACACGCCGTGAAGCATCGGCGGTGAATTTCAAGTTTTTCACTCCGGCGAGTTCTACCGAGCGGCCGGTACGGTTTCTTCAAATTCTTCCTTTCTGATCCTCCGTAGGTCGTCAAACTCTGCACATAGGCGCTGGACTAGCCGGCGATCATCTTTACTTTAGGATCCGTCGCATGAAAACACTTTGGAGCAACGTATTCCGAGCTTTACCGAGCATGTTCTTCGCGGAACAAATCGTGCGCACGATGCCGAGCTAGTTGCCATAGTTTCCCAGCTAATCCATGGCCTTGCCGAGCTTTGCGATCACCCACTGGTTCTGTAGAGCTAGTCGGTCAAGGTTTTGGCGGGCTAGGGACCCCGGCCGACGCTGCCGAACTTCAACCGAGGCCGCCACACGTCGCCGGCCGTCTTCCGATCATCGGCGGCCCCAGAACACCTCACCATCGTGTTCCTCGGTGTCACATACGCCCTGGCGGCGAGTTCTAGCTCGTACGGTGGCCAGGACCGGCGAAACGGCGAGCAGCAGATCGCTCCGGCGAGCTGAGCGCCCGGGCACGCGAAAATCAGCCGGAGGAAGAAGAAGCCGGTGGGTCCCGGCTGTCAGCGGCAGATATATTAAAACTGGGATCTGCTGTGGCCCGGATCGGGTGTGGCTGCGTGCAAAGGACTCAGTAGCTGCGTGTGTCAACCGATGAGGAGCTGACACGTAGCCCCGGGTCCCACGCACAGTGATTTGAACTTTTCCCGATTTTCAGATTTCATTCAAATTTCAAATCCTCATAACTTTGGCTAGGAAGCTCCAAATCAAGTGAACAAAAATTTATTGGATTCAGCTCTCTGAGTACTTTCCAGAAAATCAAGTTTCACTTTATGAAAATCCCTATTTCTCCAGAATTAATTCTCCAACGTTTAAATTGTTTAGAATTTTAACTGGAGAACCCTTTGGAGGAAATTTATGAAATTTTTCTGGGATGTTCAACAGAATATCCCTGAGCTACCATAAAAATTTCAGATCCATTTGAGCTCATTTGATCCACCTAATGGGGTGATTAATGAAACTGTTCCAGAGAAAATGGAAAATGTTTAGAAACATTTTCAGAATTTCTCTGAAATTGTTTAGCTCATATCTTTAGCTAGGAACCTTCAAATTAAGTGAGACCAACTCCATTAGAACCCTTTGAAAATATAGTTATAGAAGGTCATGGCTTACTCCATGAAAATCCCAAGAACACCCTAAGAGCTCCAATTAAGTTCAAGTACATAATTATTTTTGGAGAGCTCAAATGAGCTTTGCTGCAACTAAAACTTGGCCAAGTCTCTGTTTAGGTTGTAACCAAACCACAGTAAAAATTTCAGAGTCATTTGGTCTGTCTAGTGAAACTTATAATATTCACAAGTTTAAATTCAATTCAAATGCGTATAAATTGACACATATTTATATTTCTCATAGGTAGTCGCTAAGGTTGAGGAGGAACCCAAAGTCTTAGACTTAGTTACTCTGGAAGAGCAGCTAGCCACGACCAAGAGCAGCAAGGCAAGCTCCGGTTTGCATTAACTTTTTTTATAAATTTTTATTGTTTTGAGAACTTACTTTGAGTACCATTTCTTCATGCATTCGAGTCTTGTTTGAAAACCCAAATGCACAGCCAAGAAAACCATGGGTTTGGATTAGGATTGAAACTCCGTTTAGCTACTGCAATGCTAAGATAGTGTAGGATTCGGTACAAGTCGAGTAGTTGGAACTACTCGCGAGGATAGGCTAGGGGCACTCGACTCGGGTAGAGATAGCAAATGAAACACATGGCAAGAAAATGAGACCGAGCGGAGAGTAAGGCAGCAGGACTTTGGGGCCTGGGTGCTATAGCTCTGCTTGTGTCAATTGAGGACCGAGCCATGTGTGGGCCTGTTGAACAAGCTAGAATAGTACCGAAGACCTACCGGCTATATGGGAACCGGGAAACCGATGTAACTCGGGTAGCTGGATGTTGAGGCATAGCTGGTCATTCAGAGGGTAGGTTGAGAGCTCGAGGTGTAAATCGGCTGGCGGCACTGAGATGTGCATGCAGAGACCTCTTGCTCGGGGCGATTGGACCGGTTCAACATTTAGCTAACGGGTGAAAGGTGGTTGCGTACGGCGTCCGTGATGGTTGCTGTAGGCAACGTCGAGTACGGGTTATTCGGGTAACCCTGCAGGTGTAAATCGATTATAATCGCCGTCCCTCACGGTCAGTGAGTACCACTTGTTCACTGTACCGTGACGTAGAAAGAACAGGCTAGATACATGTTAAAATGTTGCTGATTGAAAGATGGACTTTTATTGTTAATGATTTGTTGTAGCCTAGAGCTAATTAAAGTTCTTTTCAACTTTGGGCAAAGTAAATGAGAGAAATGTGTTTCTTGTTTGATTGCGGCTCTCTCATGTGCCTTAGCGTAAGGTTCTCCCCAACCTGCTGCTAAAACTTGAAAGTAAGGTTCCACTAATTAGGCAAGTCCTTTGCAACTTGTTTTACCTCATATAACCTATCAACTATCATGTAGAAGTTCCATGAATAGGAGAGACGGGTTAGTCTTGCTAAGCCTTCGTGCTCACTGCTTGTGTTTGAAGCTTTTGCAGGGTTCTATGAGGAAGGGACTCCCGAGGAGGAGACAGAACCCAAGGAGGGGAACACCATCGAGTGGGAGTCGTGCACGCCGCCGTGTTAGTGTGTGTGCGTGCTAGCAAGGACACGTTCATGGGCTGAACGTGAACTTGATGCGTAGTCTACGCCCGTGAGTGTAGACTGAACATCTTTTGTCGTAAAAATGTTCATAAAACCGTTTATGTAATAAAACTTTGCTTCCGCTTTGTACCTTTGATGTGTGTTATTCGGTGTTGTGCAACGCAGCACCCCTCAGCGTGATCCTGGCTCGACAAGATCGCGGGGTCGTGTCAATTTCCTTCGTGGAATCGAACCTTGAGATAAAACTTGTCTCTTGCTCTTGTTCATTTGTTATTCAACATATTCTAGGGTTTACTTAATCTTTTGTAATTCACGTTGAAACATTGAAACTAAAGTTGATCTCTGTCATTCAGTGTTTCACTGTAATAATACATCTAAGTTCCCAATTAATTTCTGCTTCATAGGGTACTAGAAGTTAAAATATTGATCAACCTTGATCTTTCTAGTCCATGCATACCGGACTAATCCGCACAGTACCGGACTAGTACGATTTGTCTCTGACTAGAAAACGGACTAGTCCGCACTCTACCGGACTAGTCCGATTTCCCTGTATTTGATAAATCTATTAAATGTTTCAGGGATTAACAAAGAATCGAAAAGCCTATTCACCCCCCTCTAGGCTACATTCAAGTGGCAACCTGCTGCTTATTCTACTAGGCTAAGGTCTGTGATAGCAAAGCATTAGCACATGAACAGTAATGAAATGATATGATTGGTTTGTATTTTAAGTTATTACATGTATCACCGCTTGTATCTGTGCATTGTAGCTGACTTCATATTCCTCTCTTTGGCCTTCAATAGCACTTCTTTCTGCTGGAGCTTTTCCTGTGTCAGGCGTAGCTCCTCCTGAACACGACGACATCCGCCGGCTGGGTCCAGTGGATGAAGACTGCGAGGAGAAGCCCCTCAAAGACCTTGTCTCCCTTGAGTCAACCACTTCACAGAAAATGGCAAAACTACAATAAAGATTAGTAGTAAGATTATGTACCTTAAATTGACAGAAATAAAAAACAGCTACCATCTCACCGTCTATGGGCTTTTCCGCCACCGCTCGCATACACTGCATTGACGTAGAGTTGTGTGTTCTGCCAGTCGTAGTATTCACCATGAATCTTCACCGCTTCCTCCCCATACTTCTCCTTTAAATACAAGCAACACATGAAAACGTGTCAATAGCAATATTAGTTACAAATAATTTAAAGCAACTCAAAGACTCAACAGTCGAGCTGTCGCCACAAGAGTGCACAGCTCGCCGGGCTGTGAAGGGTCACTTGCCCTGAGACCAGAAAGCATTTTCTTTCACTGGTACATGTCTTTAGACACTTTATAAGGCTTTGAAAGAATATTGTTGATCAATTTGACAATATCATTGTAGCAATTATTTGAGAAAAAGCACTTAAACTTAATTGCCATAAGTCGTGTCAGGAAAGAAACGAGGGTCACTTTTGTGTGCTCATGTAGCGGCTCTTTTGAGGCCCTGAGAATCTTTGTTAAAGTCCGGTTGTATAGATTGAAGCATCTCGTCCATCCTATCAAACCCCATGCTATAAACATCCTCTTCCTCATGTTCTATGGATTTTGGTGAAGATTTGTGGTGAAAGACCCACACCTCATAATGTGGCATGAAACCATATCAGCACAAGTCTATTGAAAGGGTTTTCTTGTCCAAACTTCTCATATTCTGACATCTACTATATAGACACCACACTTTATTTATCTTAGATAACGAAAAAGCACGGTCCACAAAAGTCGTAGTCTTGGTCACCCACTCATCTGAATGATTTTCATTCTTCTTGCAACTAGTATACATCAATCTACGGTCTTCACCCATATTTGAGCCTACAAATCAAATGCGGGTAAGTCAACATCAGCTATCACGCGTCTACATCTATTATGAAGGATGTCTTAAATCCACCCAAGAGTAACCGAGAGAGCATGCTTACAATGAGACGTGAGGTACGGATCCTGATAAAATTTTGGCAGTATAACCCACAGTTCTCCAACTGCACGCCTCGAAATGGTGCAGCAGAGAACATCAGGATTATACAACCGAAACTTCAATCAGATCTGGACCTCTCGTGTCTCATCATAAGCAAGCTCTCTCAGAGATTCCAAGGCTGTCCAAAAAAGGGACAATTCTGAACCTACACGTGTCACATGCGTAGTGCAAAGTGACGCGTGCCGGTTCGAAACGAGTGACATAGGGTACGCTACTCATTTTTTATTCATTTCAATACAATAGTAGAAAAGCTTATTTACGATGGTTTTCATGTGTTTCAATGAGAGAGAGGAATGAAATAGAGAAAGAGATGGAAAAGTTACGAGATGGCCGTGAAACAGGGGGATGGGGGAGAGGGTTACTAGACTCGTCAAACCATTACTGCGGCTCGATCGCGCGTGTCGTGTTCTATATCGCACTTGTCCTACCGCGGTATATTCGATCAGTACTACTGAGATGAAGATCTGTTGGGAGTGCCGTTGTTCACTACAAGAAACAGGGCCACTAACTATGGCCGGAAACATCGTAATTAAGCCATGAGCCGTCGTAAACAACTTAATTACGATGGTAATTGTTTAAACAACTAATAAAATAATTAACTTACTTAAATAACTAATTAAAGAACTAATTACAAAAATGAAATAATAATTAACAATGTACAAAAGTAAAGCATAAACTACGTACTTAAACAACTAATCAAATGATTAACTTAATTAAATAGCTAAATAAATACCTAATTATTAAATTCAATCAAATAATTAACAGTTAAATTAATATCAACTAAAACATACAAATTGATTAAGTAATTACAATTATATCTAATCTAACTAACAACTAATTATACAGATTAAAAAGAAATTACTTGTTTCGATCGGCGGAGGCATCGGGGGCTGCGGCGGTTCGCGGGAAGCCAGGGGCGGGCGCCGGGGCGGCGGTGGGTGGCGAGGCGAGGGCGGTGGGGGCCGTGGCGGCGGCGGGCGGTGAAGCCGGGGCAGCGGCGGCGGGGGCCGGGGGCGGCGGCTCGGGCTCACGGTCGGCGTGGGCGTGAATACCCGCGCCAGCCTCAGCCCGCGGGTATAAAGTCCTTTACGATGGTCAAGTTGTGGCCGTCGTAAATTAGGTTTATTTATGACGGCGGAAACTAGACCGTCATAAATAACGTTATGTTTACGATAGCTAGTGAATGGCCACCGTCATAATTTAAGCCGTCATAAATGTGACAGTTTGGTGTAGTGACGTATATCGTATCGGCTCTAAACAATAATGTGCGTACGAACTTTCTATAATGGATAACTTTAAGTAGAATGGATAGCTACATTCTCAGAGACAAAATGGAAGCTACAGTATTACAAAGCATATTAGTACAAGGATGGATAGCTACTTCCTTAGACGATCTGAATTTGTTATTCCAGATCAAAGAATCGATACATTGTGTATGCCCGCACCAATCTTTATTGCTAGCTCTAGCTGCTCCAAGAATAGCTCAACATGGTAGCTCGTGGCAGAAATTTGAAACTCGATCTGTCCAGATTAATGAGAACATGGAACCACGAAAGAGAGAAAGGATAGTAGCTAGCTAACCTTAACGATATATGAGAATCACTACATGAAAGAGGTCAACATACGACAGCCGGAATAACATACGACGGCCAGCCGTCGTATATAAACTTATATACGACGGTCCGAACAGGACGTCGTATATAAGGTTATATACGACGGTACAGCCGTCGTTTATTAACTGGCTGTCATAAATAGAGCTTATATACGACAGACAATCCTAGGCTGTCGTATATATCACTTATTTACGACAGCCCGTGCGGCTAGCTGTCGTATCTAACAGAGGCTGTCGTAAATAAGCTTATTTACGACGGCCACACCACGGGCCGTTGTAAATAAGTCTTATATACCCATGGGCCCGGGTCGCCGCGGGCATTCACGCCCGCGCCGAATCGAGCCCCCGCTGCCGCCCGAAATGCCGCCGCCGCCCCCGCCTCGGCCTTCCCAAGCACCCACCGGCACACAGGCGCCACCGCCCACCGCCGACGCCCCGCCCTCCACTCAGCCACCGCCGCCACCGCTGCCACCCAGCCGCCGCCGCCCCGGCCTTCCCTGCCCCGGCCGCCACCGCCTGCCCAGCACCCGGGCCGCCGCCGTACCGGACGCCACATCCCAGGCCGCCACCACCCCGCGCCCGGCCTTCCCTGCCCCGGCCGCCGCAGCGTCGCCACAGAGCACCCGGCCGCCGCCGCCCCGCAGCGCCGCCCCACCCGCTGCCTAGCCCCACCGCGCTGCCACGTCGCCGCACCGCCCGGCCCTGCGCCCGTCACGCTGCGCGCCACCGCACCGTGCCGGTCCGCCTCCACACCGTGCGCCGCTCGCCTCGCCGTGTGCCGCTCGCCGCGCCGCCTCCACCGTGAGGTAAGTCGCCTGCCTCCCTCCCCACCTAGAAAGCTCGGTTTATTGATTACCAATTGTTTAGTGGCTAATTGTTTAGATTATGCTTGTTTGGTTTTGATGTTTAGTGGATAATTATTTAGATTTAGATGAATTGAAATGCTTAGGTTTAATTATTGCCCAGGTTTATTTGAATTGCTAGCTAGGTGTAATTTTTAATTGGTTAGAATTGATAAGCTTGTTAACTATGATAATTATACTTGTTTAGATTAGTTATTAATTGCTTAGATGATTAATGCATATGAGTTAATAGTTTAATTGATTATTGTTTTGATTGTTTGAGTGTTTAAAAGTACTATATGTACATTGTCATTACACATGTGCAGAAACGGTTACATGCCATATTATGAGGTCTGGAGTTTTCACGGCGAGTCTGCTCCTCGATCCGTTCATGTAGTAGAAGATGATGATGATGATTGTCCGGGTGTTGATAGGATTGATGAGATGTTACAAGACCTTTGGCAGGCCTTTGGCAGCCAGCCCTCCGGCAGCCACCCCGAGGGTAGTCTGGCCAGCGAGCTCGAGGGCACCCAGCCCGAGGACACGTCCAGTGACCAGCCTTCTGAGTCACCAGACGTGGTGCCACAGCGGAGGTGACGTACGAGGAGGAGTAACTCTGTTGGTCCTCCACCGATTCCTAGAGAGCCGGTAATTATTCGTACGGTTGGAGACAGGTAACACATTAATAAAGTATTCATTTGTATTTCTTCTCAAAGACTATGATCTTACTTAATGACTTAACGAATGTCTTTTTAGTTCTTGGGAGGACCTCTCGTACGACGGGCAGAAACACCACAGGACGGTGAACGGTTGCATCGGGAACATAGTGCGTCTGCACTACCCCGGTGCAATTGATGGACATGCAGCTACGTCGTGGGACGACTACGTGCGCGTTCCTCACTCGCAGAACGACAACCTACCGGGAGTCGTGTGGGCAGATTTTTGTGACGCCCGGGAATCTTAGTGGGTGGTGCCGTGCGATGCGGCACCCAACAGCATGCACGAAAAGACGATAAGAACATAACTGAACCATTTTTGTTACTCAACATAAGATCTTTTACAACATAAGTACACACGCAGTGGAAATTAAAACTAGCTGGACAAACTACTCACTCTCGACCCTAACTACGCCGAAGAGAAGTCGTTCAGCCCGTGAACGCTTCCTACTAGCTTCACCAAAGAAAGGCAGCGGCTAGGTTTCCGATGAGTTGAACAAACCGTGAGGTTCGTCGTCTAACCGAACAACCCTCTTCATAGCAGGCATCCTGCTACCTGCAAAACAACTCAGAAGCAACCGTGAGCACTAAGGCTCAGCAAGACTTAACCGTCCCTCCTAAACATGTAACTCTAAATGCAGGGGTAGTGAGACAGTAGGAATAGGAATTTGCAAAATGCAGCTTGACTAAACTTGATCCTTATATTCAGATTCTTATAGCCTTCATTTTAGTGGCCCTCACGCCTCACAACATCGGAAGTCCACAATCAAACAAGAAACGCTTATCCCGATGTTGCTAGCCTAAGGCGGAAATGAAATTTATTTGGCTCTATATCTACTTCAGTCAAGGTTCCAATACAGTGATTAATCCACAAACAGCAAGTTAAGAGACTTAGTTCCTCTTCTTACTAAGTCACGGCGCAGTGGGCAAGTATGCTAAATCCTCTTCCGCGAGCGACGGTGATTCAAATCAATAACAACCCGGAATACACGACACATACACCCGTCTCGAAAGACTCTCTCAAAAGCTCCTTCTTACGTTGTATGCAGCAACCTTTCACACGACACCCCGACATAGAAAAACGCTTCGCGCCGAGCAGGATGGTCCTCTACGCGGACACGTAAAAGTTGCCCGCTAAATGATTTACACCTCCCGCCTTCTCAACGCCATTCCGACACGAAGGATGAGTTTCTGTTTCACGGTCCATCGAGTTACATCGGTTTCATGGGTCCCATACCCCACTATACATCCGGTACAGCTCAATCTTGTCCAGCAGGGCCGCATACATACGGTCCTTAACCGACACGGACGGGGCTACAACCAACCTCCACATCTGCCTTACAATCCCGGTCCAGGCCAAATGTGGTCTCAAGCATTGTCACACCCATCGCAGGTCAAGACCAACCTTGAGCGCTCCATCCTACAGGAACATCCCAGTCCCCATCTCATTTTCATGAGGGTGCTCTTATCATTAACCTCTCGCGAGTAACTCCATTACTCGAACTTTCTCGCGAGTAGCTTTTTACTACTCGACTTCTTCCGAGCTAGCTACAACATTAGCCTAGCATCTACAACGAGGCAAAGGCTACACTAAACCTTCTACTCAGGGATGTAATAGTCATGCAAGTAGGTTTCAATCATCCTAGACATAATGCACAATATCAAGTCTAATAAACATGAGGTGAAGTAAAGCAAAATTTAAAACGGTAACGATATGCAAACCGGGGCTTGCCTTGCTCAACGGTTTTGTTAGAAGCTAGGAGTTAGTCTTCCTCTGGAGAATCTGCCAAACTCATCACGAGATGGAGATCCTCGCTGCAGAGTCGAGTCCTCGTCGAACGTCGACGTCACGTGCTATTAAGATGATTTATGCACATGTATTCAAAAGCAATTTAGAAAATGATTCAAACTGTTGTACCAGTTAACTCACACATAAAAGAGATAAACAACAGCAAGGTTTCTGTTGTTGGATCTAAACCTTAGAGATGATGAAAGCTAGGTGAGAAGGAGATACTAATAATCACCATGTGATTAAGTCCATTATATGAACACTTAAACCTAAAAGATGGTAGCTCAAGTTCCAGAGGTCCAGTGAAGCTGAGAATTTAACCACAGCCTATATGGATGGTATTTAGGCAGTGTGAAAAAATTGAGCTCATGAAATGGCTTGATGTGAGCACAACAAATCCTTATGTGATTTTCACTAATCTGCCATTAGCCCCTAGATATTTAGCTTTCCTATGCTGAAAAGTAGACTTTTTGTGAAGTACAAAATGTACTGAGTCCATAGGAATTTGTTTTACCATCTTTGGAGTTTCCTACATGGAGATATGGATTTTACAAGGATTGGGGAAAAGCTGAAAATGTCTCTGTTCATTTTCCCATTTTTCAGAGACATAAGGAATGAACACATCATTTGACTAAGAAAATGAGGTCTAATGCCTCTGAAAGTTTTACTGGATTTCAAGGAATTATGGAAGAATGTGCTGGCCAAATTTGGGAATTTTCCAATAAACAGAACTCCTGTAAAAATTCATACATGATTTTCCTTAAATGAATTAATGAGCCAAATCCAGGGATTTTCATAACCATTGAGCTGCACCCTTGGATATTACTCTTTGAGTGGAATGCAATAAAATTTGTTTCACAATTTTGGACACTCCTAAACAAAGTTATGGCTCTCCAAAGTTTGAACTAAAGTGGGAAAATCTGGAAAATGTTTAAATGCCGACAGTGGGTCCCACCTGTCATCCCTAACCTCCAGACTCGCGCCAAACAGACCAGTGGCGGCCCCCTCCGGTGAGGTCGCCGGAAAGGCACTTCCCAGCCGCCTCCAGACCCCCTGCTGGCCGCCTCCCCCATATTTCCCCACGCTGAACACATTGGTGAGGTCGCCGGCGGCTGAAACTCGCCGGAAAACAGGGCGCACCGGCCACAGCAAACCCTAGGGCTCCGGCGAGGTCTTTCACGGTGAATTCTCCACCAAATGGTCGGCTCTTGGGCTCTACAGCACCAGGAGAGCATGTAGAAGACCAGCATGAGGTCTAAACAAGCTGGAGAGGGCTCTAAACCTATCGGCACCGTGCGCCCGATAGGATCCAGCGGCATACCCTCTAAAAGAGCTTGGATTGCTCACTCTACACTCAATTTCTTGGTCTAAAATCGACGGAGGAGGTGTGCTAGGCAGTTAACATCCTGTGTGTGAAGTTTGAGACCCAACAAACTTGATTTGAGGACGAATTTACAATTCCTTACCTCAAGGTCCGTTTCTGCCGCCCGGGAGAAAAATTTGAAATTCTCCCTCTGTGATCAACTGCTAGGGCTGAGCTTTAGATGTGAGCAACTAGACTTGTTGGTGAACAGATGGGGTGGCTTGCCTTGGCGTGATCCCTTCTGGTTTGGGCTGTCCACGGCGTCCAGTTCCGGTTCCTCCGACGTTCAACACGGGAGCAGCAGAATTTTTCTGTTTGTTGGCGCTGGTGAGCTCGGGATGGTGGAGGTGAAGTGCTCGCCGGCTAGACAACTCGTGGGCGAAGCTTTTCTCTGTGGGGAGCTCGAGCAAAGGTCACTGGTTTTGCTGGGGCGATCAGAGGAAACAGAGAACACGACAGCTGTTTGTGTTTCACGGGAGCACCCCACAGAGGCTGAGCTTGAGCTGGGAGAAGCAAAATGGTGCTGTGGCACTCGTGTGAGGTGATGAGGATGAGCAGAAGACGATCCAGCAGGAGGTGGCGTCAGTGAACGAGCAGCTGCTGTCGCGTGCTGAGGAGTCGAGCACGTCGGTTTAGAACAGTATATGACATGTGGGGTCCACAGCCACAATTCTCCCTCTTATCCCCCGATTCCGTTTAAAATAGCAAACGAGCTCCGAATTTGACCAAACTTAAAGGATAGGTCAAAAGATTTATGAGGAACTCAAATCTGAAATCAGATTTTGAAATTGTGTTTATTTGGTTCAAAATTCAAATCCAAGTTTGAATTTGAACGTGCCCTCTTTCAATCCCCGGAATAAATAGTATATGAAACCTAAAATTCCCCAAATTTGAAACTTAGGCTCTTGAATACATGAGAAATGCATCTATGCTCTCACATATGGGCCTTTGTATAATCTGAATAGGAATCCTTTCAAAAGAATTCAAATTGCATTTAAATTTCCTTCACTCTACTCATAGAGAAGGTGCACATGAGTTAGAGTTTTTGGGAGTCTAATTATTTCCCCTAGGTTAACATGTTCTGATAATGGGCTAGAGAAATTTTTTAACTCCCTCACATGTCCATATTTGTGTTCATCATTTCATGTGACACAACTATAGTCTCTTATCGCCTTAACTTTGTTTCATAAGTTGACATCAAACTTTACAAAAGTTAGGGCTGTGACATTCCTCCGCACTTAAAAGAATCTCGTCCCGAGATTACAAAAAGAAAGAAGAAGGGAGAATGTCTACTGGACATATGGTACAAACAAGTAAGGAAAATTTAAACGGAGAAAATCCTCGCTTTCCCACGTGGCTTCATCAGCGGTGTGGTTGCTCCACAAGACTTTGTAAAATCGCAATGTCCGATTTCTTGTGACGCGAGTCTTCTTGTCGATAATCTGTATCGGATACTCAGAATAAGTGAGATCCGGTTGAAGATCCTCAATGTTCTCCATATGAACTGCGGTTGGGTACTTAAGACATTTCCGCAGCTGAGAGACGTGGAAAACATTGTGAAGACCCAAAAGTGACGTCGGTAACTCCAGACGATAGGCCACGGGTCCGCATATCTCAGTGACAGCAAACGGCCCGATGAATCGTGGAGCGAGCTTTCCTTTCACTCCAAAACGATGAACCCCTTTCATCGGAGAGACACGAAGGTAAACGTGGTCCACGATGTCGAAGTGAAGAGGTCGACGTCTTTTGTCTGCATAACTCTTCTACCGAGATTGAGCAGCCTATAAATTGGCTTGAATCACTCGCACTCGTTCCTCGGCTTCATTCACAAGATCAATCCCGTAGACTACTCTCTCGCCGGACTCACACCAATTCAGTGGTGTGCGGCACTTCCGGCCATAAAGAGCTTCATACGGGGCCATTTTGATGCTGGATTGATAACCGTTGTTATATGAGAGTTCTGCTAATGGTAGATGGTCATCCCAATTCTTCCCATGATTGATGACACATGCCCGTAGCATATCCTCCAAAATCTGCTTTATCCTCTCCATTTGACCATCAGTTTGCGGATGATACGCTGAACTCCTAATTAACTTGGTTCCCAGTGAAGCATGTAGTTGCTCCCAAAATCTGGATACGAATAACGCACCTCGATCAGAAACGGTGGTGTGGGGAACCCCTTGTAAACACACGATCCTCGAGATGAAAAGCTCCGCATACTTCTTTGCCACATATTTGGTATGGACTGGAATAAAATGAGCTGTCTTGGTCAAACGATCGACGATTATCCAAATAGAATCATGCTTGTTGCTGGTCATGGGTAAACCAATGATGAAGTCCATACTTATGTCTTCCCACTTCCATGCTGGAACCTTCAGCGGTTGAAGTGGTCCGGCTTTCCTCATATAGTCGGCTTTAACCCGCCGACACGTATCACACTCGGATACATACTTCGCAACCTCTCTTTTCATCCGTGTCCACCAGAACTTAGATTTCAAGTCCTGGTACATCTTATTGCTGCCCGGATGAATGGAGTACTTGGATAAATGCGCTTCATCCAGTATCTTCCTCCGCAATTTCATGTTTCGGGGTACCACTATGCGGTTGTTAAACCATAGAGTACCCTCTTCATCTTTGCGGAACATCTTCAACTCACCGCTGTCCACCCTCCTCCGGAAGTGAGACATACCCCTATCTCTCTTCTGAGCCTCTACAATCTCATATCGGGTTGTAGGAATAAGAGCGAGGTTGAACAGCGATCCATAGGGAACTAAGCGCAGGCTTGGTTCTCTTTCTGCATCTGCAGCCATGGCTAAATGGTGAACGTGGGCTTTTCGACTGAGTGTGTCGGCAACCACATTCGCTTTGCCCGGATGGTAATGAATTTCAAGTTCATAGTCCTTGATCAATTTGAGCCATCTTCACTGCCTCATATTCAGTAATTTCTGTGTGAAGATGTACTTCAAGCTTTTGTGGTCAGTGTAGAGATGTACTAGATTGCCTAGTAGATAATGTCTCCACATTTTTAATGCAAGGACCACTGCAGGTAGCTCAAGGTCGTGCGTCGGGTAATTCTGCTCATGAACCCTGAGTTGTCGGGATCCATACGCGATCACACGTCCTTCTTGCATCAACACACAACCCAAACCAATGCCGGATGCATCACAATAAACATCAAACGGCTTCGTGGTGTCCGGCGGGGCCAAAACTGGAGCTGTAGTGAAATGCTTCACTAAAGTTTGAAAAGCTTGTTCGCATGAATTGCTCCAATCATACTTGGTGCTTTTCTTCAACAGCTCCGTCATAGGTTTAGCAACTTTGGAGAAGTTTGGAATGAATCTCCGGTAATAACCCGCTAAACCTAGGAAACTCCTTACTTCATGAACAGATGTTGGAGATTTCCAATTTAGCACTTGCTTGATTTTACATGGGTCTACAGCGATGCCTTCCGCTAAAATAATATGCCCAAGAAACGGCACTTTGCTGATCCAAAACTCACATTTACTGAACTTTGCATAAAGCTTGTGATCCCTCAAGCGTTGGAGTACAATACGCAAATGTTCAGCGTGTTCTTCTTCTGATTTTGAATAGACCAAGATGTCGTCGATAAAAACCACGACGAACTTATCTAACTCCGGCATGAACACAGAGTTTATGAGATACATAAAGTGAGCCGGAGCATTGGTCAACCCAAAGGACATGACAAGATATTCATAAAGACCATATCTTGTCGAGAACGCCGTCTTAGGTACGTCTTCTGCCCGGATTTTTATCTGGTGATACCCGGACCGAAGATCCATCTTGGAGAATACCTTAGCACGCACTAGTTAATCAAATAAAATATCAATGCGCGGTAGTGGATACTTATTCTTGATAGTGACAGCATTCAGTGGACGATAATCTACGCATAGTCTCAAAGTCTCGTCCTTCTTCTTCACGAAGAGTGCGGAACAGCCCCAAGGTGATGAACTTGGGCGTATAAAACCTTTTTCCATGAGGTCATTCAGCTGCTCCTTCAATTCTGCTAGCTCCTTCGGTGCCATTTGTATGGTCGCCGAGAAATAGGTGTTGTTCCCGGTGCTAGTTCATTCTTGAACTCAACATCACGTTGGGGCGGCATGCCCGGCAAGTCTTCGGGAAAAACATCTGGATATTCACATACCACTGGAATATCCTCAAGTTTAGGAGCTTCAATCTGATGCACTGCTGCAACACGTTGTGATGGATCCACAAGATTCAATATGTTGCAACCATGTATTGGGGAATTCAGTTGGACAGTCCGAGAGCTAATGTCAAAGATAGCCCCATAATGTGTCAACCATGACATCCCCAAGATAATATCAATCCTTTGGCCTTTGAGTATGATAAGGCTAGCAGGATAGATGGTTTCACCCAAACATAAAGGTGCCCGAGAGACCATTTCATCTGTTGATATCTTGCCTCCGGGTGAGCTGATATGAAACGGATGCTTAACTGTGCTAAATGGAAGATTATTCTTCAGCACATAGTCTCTGCTAATAAAATTGTGGGTGGCTCCGGAATCAAACAACACGAAAATGGGCTGTTCATGTAACGTGAACATGCCCGCCAAAACTGGTTCGCCTTTTGCAATGTCCTCAATAGCAGTATAATTAACCCTGCCAGCTTTTGAAAGATTCTTCTTTGAAGGTTCACGGTGCTGATCTGAGCATTGATGAGACGACACATAATTTTGCTCTGCTCAGCTCCACGACTGTTTCGTGCTGCAGAAATCCTCAGCTCTCTACTAACACGAGGTGGAGATAATTCGTGCATAGCTGGTTGCGGTAGGGTTGCACTAATAATTTCTGTCCGCTGCTGTTGAGGTGGAGACTCATAAGTGATCAACTCCAGCCCTGGTTGTGAGAGTTGCACCACAGGCTGAATTTGTTGTCTAACTGGCGAGTTATACCGCACTCGATAGTTCGGACGAACCTAGATATCGTGGTCTGGCGGTATACTTCTTTTCAACTCCGCTTCACATTGGAGATGCATGTCTTCCTTAATGATAGCGGCATTTACCAACTCATTGTAAATACCGTTATTGAACAAAGTCACTTGTTCCTTAAGTTCGACATTCAAACCTCGGAAGAAATATTCACACTTCAACGCTTCTGAGTCTACCATATGAGTGGCGTATTGCATCAAGTCTTCAAACGCTTTGAAGTACTCGTACGCACTCCTTTCTCCTTGCTTTAATTCCAAAAAGTCTTGATACTTTGTTCGAAGAATTCCCGAACAAATGTGACGTGCCCGAAAAATAGTCCGGAATTCATCCCACGTCACTCGATGACCTTCAGGCAGAGTAGCGATGTACTCCGCCCACCTAGCTCCAGCGGCTCCGTGGAGTTGTTGAGCGGCAAATAGAGTCTTCTGATATTCATCGCACTCAAGCATATCAAACTTGGCTTCAATACATTGGAGCCAATGAGCCGACTCCAACGGTTCTTTCGCTTCCGAGAAAACCAGTGGTTGTCTTGCCAAGAAATCCAGATAAGTGCTTGGCGGGGGATTTTGCTGTAGTGTCTCCTGTCGTATGCCTTGTCACACCAACAGATCCAGAGACTCAGCCATCTTTGCCAAGATTTCCGCCAATCTGGTTGATGATGTCGGCACTTCTTGTCGTGGCGAATTACTTTCGCCGTGACTCGACTCACCAACCTCACTCCTGGAATGAGCACGATCCATGCTGCAAGGGTGAGCAATTTACGGTTAAAATTCAAAGTTTAAACTCAACTTGAATTGAAAACATAACCGTAAAAGCATCACATCAATATTGCAGCATTACACAAGCTAACTAGGGTTTCGACAATACTGAAATCTATCAAATGTGAGCAAGTTTGTCCAAACCCTTAATTCCAACAGTAGGACACCTGAGGGGTGCTGCGTTGCACAGCACCGTATAACACACGTCAAAGGTACAAAGCGGAAGCGAAATTTTATTACATAAACAAGTTATGAACATGTTTACATCAAAATAAGTTCAGTCTACATTCGCGGGCGTAGACTAAGCATCAAGTGCACGTTCAGCCCTTGAACGCGTCCTTGCTAGCACACACGCACACTAACTCTGTGGCGTGCACGACTCCCACTCGACGGGGTTCCCCTCCTGGGGTTCCGTCTCCTCTTCGGGAGTCCCTTCCTCATAGAACCCTGCAAAAGCTTCAAACACAAGCAGTGAGCACGAAGGCTCAGCAAGTCTGACCCGTCTCACCTAAACATGGAACTTCTACATGAGGGGTGATAGGTACATGGGGAAAATCATTTGCAAAGGACTCGCCTAATTAGTGGAACCTTACTTTCAAGTTTTAGCAGCCGGTTGTGGAGAACCTTACGCTAAGGCACATGAGAGAGCCGCAATCAAACAAGAAACGCATTTCTCTCATGTACTTTGCCCAAAGTTGAAATGAACTTTAGTTAGCTCTAAACTACAGCATATCATCAACAATCAGAGTCCATCTTTCAATCAGCAACATTTTAACATGTAACTAGCCTGTTCATTCTACGTCACGGTACAGTGAACAAGTGGTACTCACTGACCGCGAGGGACGGCGGTTATAATCGATTTACACCTGCAGGGTTACCCGAACAACCTGTCACGTACGCCCGTACTCGATGTTGCCTACAACAACCATCACGGACGCCGTACGCGACTACCTTTCACCCGTCAGCCAAATATTGAACCGGTCCCATCGTCCCGAGCAAGAGGTCTCTGCACGCGCATCTCTGTGCCGCTAGCCGATTTACACCTCGAGCTCTCAACCTACCCTCTGAACGACGGGCAATGCCTCAATACCCAGCTACCCGAGTTACATCAGTTTCCCGGTTCCCATATAGCCGGTAGGTCTTCGGTACTATTCTAGCTTGTTCAACAGGCCCGCACACGGCTCGGTCCTCAATCGACACAAGCGGAGCTACAGCACACAGGCCCCAAAGTCCTGCTGCCCTTACTCTCCGCTCGGTCTCATTTTCTTGCCATGTGTATCATGTGCTATATCTACCCGAGCAATGTGCCTCTAGCCTATTCTCGCGAGTAGTTCCAACTACTCGACTTGTACCGAATCCTACTATATCCTAGCAATGCAGTATCTAACGGGGTTTGCAATCCTAAACCCAACCCATGGTTTTCTTGGCTATGCAGTGGGGCTTCCAAACAAGACTCTAATGCACTGAATAAAGGAAACAAGTATGTGCTCAAAACAATAAAAATTTGTAAAAAGGCGTTAATGCAAACCGGAGCTTTCCTTGCTGCTCTTGGTCGTAGGCTAGCTGCTCCTCCGGAGTTACGAAGTCTAAGACTTCGGGTTCCTCCTCGACCTTAGCGACTACATGATAGAAACAATACATGTATTAATTTAATGCATTTGTATTAAGTTTGAAGTTGTGAAGTCTATAACCTTTGCTAGCTAGACCTAATGACTGTGAAACTTTTATTGTGGCTTGGCTACAACCTAAACAGAGGCTTGGTCATGTTTTAGTTGCAGCAAAGCTCATTTGAGCCCTCCACAATTAATTATGTACTTGACCTTAATTGGAACTCTTAGGGTATTCTAGCGACTTTCATGAAACAAACTATGACTTTCTGAAAATTAGATTTTCAGAGGGTTCTAATGGAGTTGGTCTCACTTAATTTGGAAGTTCCTAACTAAAGATATGAGCTAAACAATTTCAGAGAAAATTCTGAAAATGTTTCTGAACATTTTCTATTTTCTCTGGAACAGTTTCACTAATCACACCATTAGGTGGATCAAATAAGCTCAAATGGATCTGAAATTTTTATGGTAGTTCAGGGATATTTTGGTGAACATCCCAGCAAAATTTCTGGATTTTCCTCCAAAGGATTCTCCAGTTAAAATTCCTAACAGTTTAAACGTTGAGGAATTAATTCTGGAAAATTAAGGGTTTTCATGAAGTGAAACTTGATTTGCTGGAAATTACTCGGAGAGCTGAATCCAGCAAAATTTGGTTCACTCAATTTGGAGCTTTCTAGCCAAATTTATGAGGATTTGAAGTTTGAAGTAAATCTGAAAATTGGGGAAAAGTTTAAACTCGCGCGTGGGCCCAGAGGACACGCGTCGCACGCCGAGGCGACAGCACACCGTGGCCCACAATGATTTTTGCGCGCCAGCACACCCGATCCCGGCCGCAGCCGGATCCTGATTCAAAATATCTCCCACTGACAGCTGGGGTCCACCCCCTTCTTCAACCTCGCGACGCCCGCGCTCCGCCGCCGAGGGACCTCGCCGGAGAGCTCGCCGCCGGCTTCTATACAGATCCAAACTTCTTGATTCTGGCCGCCCCTGCCTACTTTTACTCGGGAATCAGGATTCTAGGGTCAGCTGCTCATGACAATGGCCGGAGCATGGTCGGCGACGATCCGCCACCTCGGAACGACTTCGGCCATGTCTGCTGACTTCCCTAGCACCTCAACTAATTGGGAAACCGGTCGGGGAGCATCAGTGGACCTCAGGGAAGGTCTACATGAGCTCGAGACAGCTCGGGGAAGGACCGAAATAGGTCCTCACCGTGCGCCCGATACCGTCCGTTCATTCCGCCATTGATAGACCTCGAATTACGCCGGGTACAGAGGTTCTCCGGCCCAGAGTTGTGAAGGCAACTTGTGCGTTACCGTGTCTAGCTCGTGTGAGAGCGGCTTGAGGTCCTCTAATCCTTTCTAGAGCACGAATTAAACAGAATCGTACCCGAAGGTCGTTCTGTACACAGAAAGGGGAAAAGTGGAAATTCGCAGCCGGTGAGCAACCACTCGAGCTGTGGCTCGGGGATGAGCAGCACTGGTCACCGGCGCGTCCAAGGGTACCTTGGCTCAGGCGTGACAACGCCCTGGTTGGGCTGTCCACGAGAGCCCGAGGTGCGGCGGTTCCAAGTCCCGAATTTGATCTTTCGGCACAGCCGAGATCAGTCGGTTTCAACCGAATTCTATCAACGGGGAGGACGGAGGAAGGTCTCTAGTACCTTACTGGGGCTCTGGAGTGGACGGAGGGAGCTGCGATCGGCGTTCTCCGATTGATTCCGAGCTGCGGAAATTTTCGGCCGGCGCTGAGTTCTTGCGGGGAAGAACGGCGGTGCCTCGGCCGAGGAGGGGGGCAGGCCTCACGCCCGCGCGTGGACAAGCAGCTGCTGGCGCGGCGGCTGCCCTCGGTGGCGATCACTGCTGCAGCTCGGCGACCCGAGTGAAAAAGTCTCAGTCGGTTTGATCTGAGCAGTGGCTGACATGTGGGTCCCACCTCCAGTTTTAACCTCTGAAATTTACTCCTAAACAGTGAACCCCATACTACCCTTGGCAATTCAAATTATTCACCCATGAGCCATTTGAATTGATCAAAGTTCAAATGAGGTTTGGTTTGAATGAATTTCAGCACAAGTTCAGTTTGAAATTCAAATAAAGTTTGAATTCCTCCCACTTAGCTCATGTCAAGATCAACTCCAAATGGAGTGAAAATTGGTGTGTGAGGTCACAAAAATGTGCTGAGTAAGAATATGCATCCCACTATTAAATTCATGGGATAAAAACAGTTTGAATTTGAATATGGTTTCAAACTGACCTCTTCCTAACTATACCCAAAATGACCCCAAAAAGGTTTTGAATTTGGGTGAAACTTGGCATGGACATCCTTAGTAAATGTAGGAGTTTCATATGTCCAGCCCATCTATATCACATGTGGGAAATACCACTCTTGCAATGTGTGAGTTTGTTCTCTAATGAGCATGTTGATAATTGTTACTTGCTCTTCATTTGTGTTCATCATCCTTTATCAAATGAGGTGTGTGGTGTGGTGATGAACACTGCAAATGTGTGTCAAAAACTGAGGCCCTTACAACACTCTCGCGTTACTGACCACGCGATGGGGTCTCCACTTACTTGCCTAATGCACGCTAGGGATCAGCGTTTCATATGAACTCAGGAACATGAAGAGTCCAAGAGTTTCATAATTACGTCTCACACCAAGCTGTGAGATCTATCCCTGAACCACGTTCCTCGTCAGGGGAGCTAACCGAAATTGAACCGCTTTCGGTGGCGTTCCTTACCAATCTAACCAGGGCGTAGGTGCGTCGTTACATAATTAAACTCAAAATTATAGCACATAGGTTAGTATTTGCCACTTTAAGTAACTATGCTAATATAGTCCTTACTTGGGCAACTACCGAATCCTCACCGTAAACCTAAGTTTTCCCATAATACAGTCCTTAAGTACTGTGCTATCCCCAATGCAGCTCTGATACCAGGCTGTGGCGGACCGGAATCCGCTCATCCAGGATCACAGAGGGTGGTGTCGCACGATGCGACACCCGACAGCACA
Organism: Neostapfia colusana; assembly: GCA_030760725.1. Taxonomy (NCBI): domain Eukaryota; kingdom Viridiplantae; phylum Streptophyta; class Magnoliopsida; order Poales; family Poaceae; genus Neostapfia; species Neostapfia colusana. The sequence continues at coordinate 26,560,183 of JASWHV010000005.1, read as the reverse complement.
CGTCATAAGAACACAATATATTACATGGGAAAACAACTGAACTGTACAAACAGGTACAAACTTCAGTTACAAACTAGTATTTATTTTACACAGCGGAAGTCTACTCTGTACAATTCATGCCCGCCTACCTAGAAAAAGTCGGTTGCCCAGCCCTAGGGCAACCCACACTAGCTGCACTCCTCAGCTCAGCGCGGCGTGTACGGCTCCCACTCAGCCGTGGTCCCTGACAGAGGGTAACCCTCGCCGGTGGACTCGTACTCCGAGTCCGTGGGTGGCTCCTCACCTGAAAAACACTTAAGCAGCAACCATGAGCACGAAGGCTCAACAAGACTTAACCGACTCACCTAAGCATGAAACTCTACATGAGGTGTACAAAGCACATAGGATAGTAACATTGCAGCAAATGGACACGCCTATAAGTTCACCCTTAATTCATCTTTTAGCAACAAGTTAACAGTTCAGGAATCTGACATTTAGTAAGCAGTATTTGGTGGCACACATGTAGCAATACAATTATATCAATCAGCAATATTGAATCATCATATTTCATACATTAGCCTACGTCACGACTCAGTGACCAAGTGGTACTCTTCACCGTGAGGGACGGCGAATCGACTCGATATACACCTGCAGGGAAACCCAAAGAGCACGTCACGTACGCCCACCCGTGGAGCTGCACAGCACTCTCACTCGATGTCGTACGGGACAACCTTTCACCGAACAGCCCAAACGTCTAACCGGTCGCACCGAAACGAGCAGGAGGTTCCCCACACGGAGCTTCTCTCTATGCCCGTTGGCAGATTTCCACCTTGCTGCCCTCAGCCTACACCTATAAATCGGTGCATTATGCCTCGACGCCCGGAGGTTTAGGCTACATCGGTTTATCGGGGCACATATATCTGTAAAGGTCCCAAAATATGCATACAAAGAAAACTCTTGTTTGCACCAAGTTGGTTTCACATGTATGAAAAATGGGACTTGTTAAAACTTTTTCCACATGTGATAATACACATGAGAGCCTTCTTCACACAAGTTCAAATATTTATTTGAAGACTTGGAACCCAAGAGGGATCTAAAACTAAGGTGGGAAGTTCCCATATGGGTGAGGAAGCTAAAGTTAGATTTTGAGAACAAATTGTTCCACTCAAAAATTCAAATGAGTAACACAATGGTTTTCAAACTGTTGTATTAAAAATCTCATTTGCAGCAGCCAAATCAAATATCAGAGTTCATATTTGAATTCCTTAGGTCCAAATTAGGGGGTAGGCAAAGTCTCATGAATTTTGGAAGATATTTGCTATCCATTTTCCAAATGGACTTAAATTGCAATGAATTCAAATATACATTTGAATTTGGATGAAACTTGTCCCAAATGTCCACAAACATTTCATATTTGAATTCTCACCATTTAATTTCCAGCATTTTCCAAAGTGTGGAGATATTTGTGAGAAGAATGAGAGGGGATAAGAAGGGGCAGTGGGACCCACTTGTCATAGGGCTAATTAGACTTACACACTAAGTCTCCTCTCTGTCTTTCACTCCACCGAGGCAATTTCTCCCGGCGACACCGAGCAGCTCCGAGCCACCTCCTGTTTCTTTCACCGAGCGCTGGCAACGCTGGGGTGGCTGTGCTCCCTCGCTGTTATCCTTCCCGCACAGCCGAGGCAGCCACTGATCGTTTTTCTTCCTCACATGCTCACCCAACAAAAGACGCTGCTGCGCCTCGGGTGATCGCCACCGAGCCGTTCCCACGAGTTGGACGCCCGGCTGAGCGTCTCAGAGCCTGAAGAGACGCCTTCCCGACATTTTCTGACCACCCTCAGGCCGTGGACGGCCGCCTACAACCAGTGCCGAACCGTCGTCGCCGGAAAAACACAGCCCGACGTCGCCGGCCTCGGCTACTCGTCTCCCGGCCAGTCCAGCCCCTCTCTGCCCTGCTTAAAAGGCCACAGAGGTGCGCCATGAGGTACTGATCTCTCCCCTGTAGTACTTTTGCTCTCCCCCGATGCCGGCTCGCCGGAATTCGATTTTTGGCACCGGCACATGTGTCGAACAGACCTTTGGTAAATCTTGAAATTCGCCCAAACCGATTGATCATACCTCCTACAATTCAACCCACAGCAACTAGATGCCCTAGCGCCCTCCCATGCCGAGAACCAAAGAAAACCGATCATCATAGACCCCGGGCGACGAAAATTCATCGCCGGCGGAAAAAATGGGTCGGGTCTCCGGTGACCGCCCTATTGCCGCCAATTGCAGCACGAACTGAGGTGCGTTCCATGCTCCACGAGCTCTGGTGATGATTTAGGGCAAGGTAGCTCGCCGGGAGAAGCTTTGGATGCGCCAGAACGCGTTCATGCTGAGCTCCTGAGCTGCCCCCACCGGTGCCGACCCACCTACAGCCGTTTTCATGTGGGGAAACCTTGCCCGGCAGCTGCGCCATGTTCCAAAGAGCATGTAGGGCGAAACCGGATCTCATTTGGTGGAGAAATGAGAGAGAGCGAGCCATGCCACGCTTTCTGCCGGTGTGCACCCGCGGGCTCTGGCGGGAGGTTGAAGAAGCACCTGACCCGTGGGCCCCCCCATGTGACTGTTCTGTTTAAAAATCAAACAGAGAGTTGTTCAAACTTGTAAAATGCATAACTTGGTGTAGGAAGCTCCAAAAATAGTGAGATAAATTTTGATGGATTCCCCTAAGAGAGTACTACCAATGGTACAGCCCAATATTTATGAAAATCCCTGGTTTTTGCTCATTAATTCATATAAAGAAAATCTTGTAGGAATTTTTCCAGGAGCTCTGTGTATTGGAAAATTCCCAAACTTGGGCAGGAGATTCCACCACAAATGCCTGAATTCCAGTAAAATTTTCAGAAGCATTGGACCTCATTTGCTTGGCCAAATGTGGTGTTAATTCCTTATGTCTCTGAAAATTGGAAAATAAACAGAGTTCAATTTCAGAATTTTTCCCCAAACTTTAGGACCTCATAACTCTTGCTAGGAAGCCCCAAATTTAGTGATTCAAATTGGTTTGGATTTATGTTGAATAGATCTGTCCAAATATACAACCCAATTTGTATGAAACCCATTATTTAATTCTGGAAAATTCTTTAAAGCTTTTCAGCAAAAGATTTTAGAGGGAGTTTGGTTAATCCAAAAATCATCAACTTTTGCCAGAATAGTATTTAGGGTATTAGTGAACCCCTGTAAAAGTTTCAGCTCAATTGGAGTTGATTTGTTCAGGGCAATTCAGATTTGAAGATGCTGTATTCGATTGAATACAGAAACATTTTCAGATAATTTCCAAAACTTGGAAATTCAGTTCTGGGCAAATCTTAGCTCCAAAAATGCTAGGAAAATTCATGCAAACTCTATGAGCTATAATTGAAATTTTAGTTCACTAAGTTTGGCATGAACATGGGTGTGATCTCAGAATTAATTCTTCTTTGCTTAATTGCTTAGAAAATTATTCTGAACAAACCACTCAATGAAAAGTGCTAATTTTTTGTCCCGAGGGTTTTCTTGTGACAAGGAACTCACATGAAAATTCTCAGATCCATTGGAGCTAGGGATCACCCCAGTGCTGTTTAACCTCTTAAGGTGATCAATATAGAAGAGGGGGAAACCACTTAGCACTAATCATGTGTTTAGATCCAAACCTAAACCACTAGCACCAGTGTCATTTTAAATTATTAAACAGAGTTCCAGTGTTTGAAAACTTGTTACTAGAACTTGTAGCATAGTATTCACAATTAAACAATTGTGCATATGCATTACGTGTAGCATCTACGTGAAGGACTTCAAGTCATTGGAGTAGAGATCAAAGAATGGAGGCAAGAGATCAAGCCAAGTAATCTTCACTAACGGATTTATATATATAAGTACCCTGCAAAACAAAGGAAAGCCTCAGTTTGCATCAAAACTTACAAGTTTTTATTTGTCTTCACTTTATATGTCTAGCATTTTATTTGTTGCATTACGTCTAGATGGCATGAAACTCCAAATGCATGATCCAGAAAACCATGGAGTTTAATGTAGGATATGTTAAACTGCTGATCTCAACAAAAGTGGATTAAAAGAAGCAAAACTCGAGTGGGCATTTTCCTACTCATGAATCGGGATTAAGGGGGATCAATCGGAAGAGTTGGGAATTGATCCACATAGTTGGGAATGGAGACCGGGCAGTTGATGGAAGGATCAAGGACGTGGTCCTGTGAACCTAGTCTATGTCTGAGTCGATTAAGGCCCGTTCTCGTGTGCGGCTCTGTGAGACAAGTTTGAGATGTGTACCAGATGCATACTTGCAATATGGGACCCAGGAAACCGATGTAACATGTCAACCTGGGTGTCGAGGCATACCTCACCGTATGATGCCGATGCTAAAAGGATAGAGAAGTCGGCTCTACGAGGGTTTGCCGTAGGGAGACTTAATCCCAGTCGGTGGGACCGGTTCGACATTTGGGTGTCGTGTGAAAGGTTGCCACATACGATGTTAGTGATGGTTGCTGTGTGCAACGTCGAGTATGGGCGTACGTGTCGTGTCAGCCGTGCGTTTTTGATTGCAATCACCGTCGCTCGCGGTAGTGAGCATACTTGTACACTGAGTCGTGACGTAGTAATAAACCGGGAAAACATATAATATGCTTCATGAGTAATCCTCATAATGGAGATGAGGAACGATCAACACTTCACTAAATTTAATTTCCACCTTGGGCTAGTAGCATCGAGGCAAAGCATTTCTTGTTTGATTGTGGAGTCTCGACGTTGATGGCGCAAGGTTCGTATGAGTCTAGGGGTAGCTCACTAAGGTTACTTTCACCTCAGGCAAGTGACATCGAGATAAAGCGTTTCTTGTTTGATTGTGGAGTCTTGATGTAAATTGCGTGAGGGCTATAAAAGCTGCTTACAACGGAAAGTAAGGACTCTCCTTTAGCTCAAGTTCATCTTTTGTGCAAACTGCTATAATCAGCCCTCTATTTTCATCATGTAGAGTTTCATGACTAGGGTGACGGGTCAGTGTTGCTGAGCTTCGTGCTCACGGATACTGCATAAGTTGTTTTGCAGGTAATAATGATACGCTGATAAGTACGGGTGGCCGATGAGACTCGGAGCTCTCCGAGTGGCGAACTCATGGCAACCCCTGCCGCTGCTACTGTGATAGTGTTGCTAGCGAGAAGGGTCCGTGGGCTGGACACCTTCCCTGTTGCTTAGCATAGGTATGAGCCGTGAGTTGTAATAGTCTTCCACTGTAGAGTATTTTGGAAAGTATTTGTAAGACTTACACTTTGTAAGCCTCCGCATGATTTATGTAATATGATGCTTTATTATGTGTGCTGTTGGGTGCCGCATCGCACGGCACCAACCAATGCGATTCCCGGGCGAGGTGCCCTGTCCCCGTGAGTGATCGGGACGGCGGGCCCTCACAATATCTGATATGCCTTCGGTACATTCAAACTTGATCAGCGTGGGCCGCACACGGATCGGTCCTCAATCGACACGGACAGGGCCTGCGCAAACGAGACTTCCTCTTGCGGCGCCCTAGCCCCTGCCTAGTCTCATTTTCATTACTAAAGTGATCTCACATCACTCAACCGAACCCGTGTGTCCCAAGCATAAACTCGCGAGTAGATTCCAACTACTCGACTTGTACCGAAGTCCTTTGAAACATTAAGCATAGCCTGTCTACTCGAGGTCTTAGACACTACCCTCACTCTTATGGAAAATTTCTGGTCATGCAAGTGGGGTTTTCATCCATCCTACACCTAATGCACATATACACTTCACACTACGTATGTAAACCAAATAAAACTTTATAAAAGGCTTAATAAAAACCGGGGCTTGCCTTGTTGCTGCTGGTCAGGAGTTAGTTCTTCTTCCAGAAGTAGGAAGTCGAGTACCTCCGGAGCTTCCTCGCCTTCAGCGACTACACGTTAATGAAATACTACATGTTAATGGATATGCACATAAGTTTATTGTAATGCTTCTGCTATTAGTTCTAATAACAAGTTTTTTTTTAAGAACTGGAACTCTGTTCAAGAATTTAAAATGAAACTGGGGCTAGGGGTTTGGGTTTGGACCTAAGCACATGATTAAGTGCTAAGTGGTTATCCCCCTCTTCCACATTGATCACCTCAAGTGGTTACACAGAGCAGGGGTGATCCAGAGCTCCAATGGAGCTGAGAATTTTTGTGTGAGTTCCTTGTCACAAGAAAACCCTCTGGACCAAAAATTAGCACTTTTCATTGAGTGGTTTGCTCAGAATAATTCTCTTAGCAAATAAGAAAAGAAGAATTAATTCTGACGTAGCACCCCTGTTTATGGCCAACTTAATGAACTGCAATTTGAATTATAGCTCATAGAGTTTGCATGAATTTTCCTAGCATTTTAGGAGCTAAGATCTGCCCAGGACTGAATTTCCAAGTTTTGGAAATTCTCTAAAAACGTTTCTGTATTCAAATGAACACAGCACCTTCAAATCTTAATTGCCCTGGTCAAATCAACTCCAAATGGTCTAAAACTTTTACAGGGGTTCACTAACATCCTAAGGAATATTCTGGCAAAATTTGAGGATTTGTGGATGAACCAAACTCCCTCTAAAATTCTTTTGCTGAAAAGCTTTAAAGAATTTTCCAGAACTAAATAATGGGTTTCATACAAATTGGGTTCCATATTTGGATAGAGCTATGCAAGATGAATCCAACCCAATTTGAATCACTAAATTTGGAGCTTCCTAGCAAAAGTTATTAGGTTCTAAAGTTTGGGGGAATTCTGGAATTTGAATTAACCTGGAAAAGTTCAAATCCCTGACAGCGGGCCCGGCCCCCACGTGTCACCACCTCGGCTACGCCACACGGGGCCAAAGGACTGTTCTCCACGTTGTCACAGATGACCCGGTGCAACAGAAAATCCCCACACTGTGTATTGATCGACTGACAAGCGGGCCCGGCCGGCTCGTCTTCTTCCTCGCGCCAGCCCCTTTTCCCGCGCCGCCCCCTCGCCGGCAGCTCACTGAAGCTCGCCGGACCTGGCCTCCCGGCCGTCTCTCGGCCGGAAACTCGCCGCCTGGGCCTAATTTCGTGCGCTGAACACGATGGCACCAACTGCTCCGGCCGGCGGTGGCCCTAACCTAGCCGGCAACGATGCAGTGGCTCTGGATCACTTCGGCTATGTCACCCGGCCAACTTAGCCCGCCAAAACCTCGGTGGAAGGGCTCTACAGCACCGGGGAATCTCAGGGAAGGTAGACAAGGCCATGCAATGGCTTGGGGAGAGCTCTAACCTAGCCTTCACCGTGAGCCCGACCCTTCCCGCCATAACCGCGGTTGGAAAAACCGAAAAATACGCCGGCTACAGCCAAAATCAGGCTAGGTTTGCGAAGTGAACTTGGGCGCCATCAAGTCTAGCTCCTGTGAGTGCAGTATGATGTGCTCTAAGCAAGTATACGTCGGGAATTTGCGGTTTTCTTACCAGAAGGTGGTTCTGCACCGGCCGGAAGTGTTTTGCGAAATTCACCGGCGATGATCGGTCACTGGTTCTAGGCTTTGGGGTTGAGCAGCGTGGAGCCTGGGCGAGTCCAAAACCGCTCCTTCTTGTTCGTGACATGCCCTCTGCCAAGCTGCCCATGGGAGCACCTTTGCTCGTTCTTCCCGGCCGCCGCGAAGAACGACTTTTGCTCGGGTTGTGGTGGTTCAGCTCGACTGGAACTGGTGCGGGGAGGTCGTGGGAGGTCTGGGGGTGCTGGTTTGCTGAGTTGCCGACGTTTGCACGTGAGAGGAAATCGCTCCCGAGCGACTTGATCACAGCGGCTGCTCCTCGGTGTTTGGTCGTGCGAGAGGACGGTGGCTGGGGATCGGCTCAGTGTCGTAGCAAGCTGGGGCACGGCTGAGAGTTATGGCGCACCATGAGGATCTCGGCAGCGCGCGAGGGGAGAGCAGGAGCTGTCGCCCGGTGCTTCTCGGTGAGTCACGATGGAACCTCGGCTCTGTTCCGAGTGCAAAACTTAGCCCCTAAGGCTATTGATCTTTGTGCATTTTTAACCTCCTCAATTACATGTGGGTCCCACCAGTCAGTCCCCTATCCCTCAAAAGTTCTCCAAAAGCTTGGCAAGTGATGAATTCAAATGTTTGGAGTCTCAAACTGAGCTACATTTGTATAGTTGGGCAAATTTCCCCCAATTCAAATGTATATTTGAATTCTTTGCACATTTGGATCCATTTTAGAAAAATGGGTAGCAAACCTTTTCACAATTTATTGAAACTTTGCCTCCCCACTAATTTGGACCTAAGGAATCCAATGATGCACTTGGATTCTTGTGTTAGCTGCTGCAACCAAGAGTTTGAATACAACAGTTTTGAATCACCATTATGTCCTCCCCTCATTTGAATTTTGAGTTGGACATTAGTTCAAATTCTGATTTTCAAACCCTCCCATTGCACTTGAGTACTTCAACTCAGTGGTCTTAATCCAACTAGGGTCCAAACATGTGAATGACTCTGAGTTGGTTTTAGAATCACCACTCATGTGTTATCACATGTGTGGAGAGTTTGAACCAACACCCTTTTGATGGAGGTTCCTTACTCTTCACAATATATTCACAACAAAACTGTGGTGTTGTGAGGTGATAAAAAGTTTTTGCAAGTCCCTTTTTCTTGGGATTTTACAAAGATCTAGCTTGCATTCTTTCCTTTTTATGTTGTTTAGCTAGTCTATAACAAAAATCTATGACATGACCATCTCTACCACAATAGGTACAATGAAATTTAACTTTGTGTTCATGTCTAGATGAGCATGCAGTATGCTTATTTGAACATGAATGTGACAACACTCCTGCAGATTTAAAAACCACTTCCTTTTGAGATGCCTGAGAATTTGTTTCTTCTTTCCGAGAGTTTAGGAACTATTTGAATCAAACCACTTCCTAATGATTTTACAATTTTAGATGGATGTTCCTTAGCATGAGCATGTGAATCAAAACCTAAACCAGTTTTATCATTGCAAGACTTGGAAGAATTCAACAGCAAGTTTAGGTTCTTATTCCCATTACAAAACCGATCTAATGTCCTATGCATGTTATCATGTTTATTTGATAGATCAAGGCAATTTTCACATGAACTTTTTCCTTTTAGTTTGCAATTGGAATAATATTTAACTTTATGAGAACGTAAAGCATTGTTCAATATAGAAATTTCTTTCATAGCATCTTGTAGTTTCTTATCAAGATCATCGCAAGTAGAACAATGCAAATCAATTGTAGAACAACAAGCATCTTTCAAGTTTTTATCATTAAGTGCAGCAAGCTTGTTGTTCTTTTCGATTTCAAGTTCAAGTTTATCAAGTGTGGAGGTGTGTGCACTTCTTAGATAGGACAATTGTTCATATATGAAATCTCATGAGGAACAAGAATCATCACTAAGAATCAAGGATTTTAAACGATTAATTTCAGATTCTAGTGACTCAATTTTAACAGCATTGTCCCTAAGCTTTTTGTCCTTTTTCTTAACAATAATAGTGGCACGAGAAATAGCATCACACATTTCTTCGCAAGTAGGACATACCTCTTCGTTGTCACTGTTGTGTTCTGCATCCTCCATACTTGATTTGGATTTGCCCGCCATGAAGCACAAGTTTACCAGATCATCTTCATCTTCATCACTTCCAATGTCTACATCACTCGAGCCAAGTTCTTGCAGTGCGGTGATGAAACTGTTTATCAGTTTGCGTCCTGTAAAACCCTTCTTTTTCTAGTTGGTGTTGCCAAAACAGGACTTGACTTTATTCTGCTGTTCATCACGGTTAGAAGGACCTGAAAGGTTAGGGCAATCTGTACGAAAGTGTCCTGTTTTACCACATTCAAAGCATCGTTGAGATCCGGAGCTTCCTCTTCTTCTAGTTCTCACATTTTGCAATGGTTTTGAGAACCTAGTAGAAAGAAGTACTAGCTCCTCCTCTAGAAACTCCTCAATCTGTTCCAGGGTTAGTGAAGACAGCAAAGCAAGTGTATTGCTAGATGATTGGCCGGAGCTAGGCATATCACGTTGTGAGATAAATGCAATAGTCTTATTTGGGTTCTTACATGATATAATGTCAATTTCATGAGTTTTTAGCTTAGAATAAAGCACATATAATGTAAGAGTACTCATGACAGTGGATTCACGTATGAGTGTTACTTTCATCTCCCAAATTGACATGTCTAATGCACTTAGTAATTGCCTAGCATTTTCAGCATCTGAAAAATTAACATTGACGCTACGCAAGTTACTGAGAATTTTATTAAACGAGCAAAGAGGTCATCAATGGACTCACCGGGTTGCATCTCAAAGCGCATGTATTCTTTCTTCAACATATCCTGTCTTACCTCCTTGATCATGTTGGATCCTTCGTGGTAGTCACAAAGTGCTCTCCACACATCGTACGCCGATAGGAGGTGTGCAACACGGTCGAAGTCGCTCTGAGTTAGTCCTTGTATGATCAAGTTCCGAGCCTTGTTGTTGTTGTCGACATCTCTCATGTTTGTAGCCGTGATTTGATCATTTGAAGGCACATCATAAGGCTTGTACACCTTTTCCCACATTGCAAAGCCTTGCGCCTGGATGAAAGCTTCCATGCGTGCCTTCCAAAACTGAAAATCAATACCACTAAACACACAAGGTTTGGCGGAGTATTTCTCCATGATGATTAGTCAAAACACATGTAAATAACAAAGATTAGAGCAACTTGGCTCTGATACCAATTGTAGCATCGAAGTACACGTGTAAAGCTACCAGAGGGGGGTGAATGGTAGATAAAAACTTTTCAGCAGAAGCAACAAAACACCCCTCAGCAGAAAACCGATCTGTTAAAGAAACCGAGTGTGCGACGTGTTCAACTGTGACAAAACAGTATAGAGTGTAGAGAATCAAGTCGCGAAGACTTCACAACAAGAATCATTAAAATCCGTTAAAAGAAACTCAAGTTACGATCGAAAGATCAAACAAAGGTCAATCTGTCCTACGCGAGAAAAACAGTTATGGAATACTGCAAAGAAACTCGTGTAGATCAGAAACCACAAATGCAATCACCATAAAAATTTCACAGATGATAAAAAATCAAGTTTTGAAGACAACCCAAAAAGAATCACATCAATTGGATCTGTAAAACTCGAGTTATGATAAAACCACCGAAGCAAGGTAGTGCTGAACAGAAACTCGACGAGAAAAACTTGTCTGAAACAAGTCGGACGAACAAGGCACAAAAGTTCCTTTAGAATACGAATTTTATTTATCAAAACACAAGAGGAACAGCCCCAAAGTCGTGCACCATGAGCTATGTCCTCCCTTGCTTATATAACCAGCCCGAAAGCCAACTCAACTCAAACTAGGACTCCTACTCCTATTTGGATTCAAACTGTAACTTTCCAATACTGCTCAAGACTCTTCTATACGCAGATAGAAGCAATCTTAAGACTTCCAAACACCTTAGTAACGTCCCAAACATTCCTAAAACAACTCAACTTCATGTCCCACACGAAATCCTATCATAACCAACTCAAAACTTTCAATATTTGAGTCAAACACGACTCAGCCGCAGCCTGAGTCCAAAACCTAGTCGGTTGGACCTTTCCGACCAATTCTTTACGTCCACATCTCTTCATCACGCCTTGGAACCATGCAGCCACGTCCATGCACTCCTTCCACACGTGCAAACATCTTCCAACGACGTCCAATATACCTTCATATGCATTGTTCTTGATTCAATCATACTGCGCAACCTCCCGATCAACTCAACCACAATTCCTCCCGAACTTGGTTGTTGAACCTCATCTTCTCCCTAAGACTAGTTCAATGGATCCTGTCACCAGACATGTCTTGAACTCAAGCAACACCTGCACATGAATAAACAACCAATACTTCCGAGCACAAGCCCTCGACTTGACTCTCGTTAGTTCCGAAACTACAACATCTTACGTGAGCACCTCACATAAGCATGTTGTAAACCATAGCAAAATGATATCAGCCATAACCACCAAAACACACCAAAAACTTAGTAAAATAATACTAAGCAAACTTTCCATAAGAGTAAATCAAGTTTCAAACATTGCAAGTTAAAAGCAAAACCATTGCAATCAAGCTCCGAACCTTGCTAAAGCTAACCGGGCCTTGAACCGGAGCTTACCAAAGCTAGTTGGACCTAGCGCCGGAGCTTACTAAAGCTTAGTCGGACCTAGCACGGAACTTACCAAAGCTAGTCGGACCTAGCACCAGAGCTAGCAAAATCAAGTCGGACCTAGCCAAAAAAAGTCAGACCTAGACAAAGCAAGTCGGACCTTACGTCGGACCTTGCCGGAGCTACCCAAAACAAGTCGGACCTTGCAGGAGCTCGGACCTAGAGTCGGACCTTGTTAAAAAGGTGTTTTGGTAGTATTCAAAACTTTTATCGTCAAAGCCAATGAATTCAGCACACATAGGTCTCACAGCAACAACAAGGTTTCGAGATCCAAGAGCAACCAGAACCGCAAGAACAAGGCAAGTGCCCCTTGACCATATTGATCCTATGTTTTGGGAAACTGTTTTGTTTTGCGAAAAGGTGTGTGTTCTGAGTCAAACATGATGGGAAACCCTTTCATAGGAGTTTACTAGTTTTGTCAAACCACCCTTGTCACCAGGGAAGTTTATGAGTCGGGTACGTTTTTTTTTCTTTTTGCCTCGTTGAGTCCACGGGATTTTGGGAAGCAAGATAGATGTGTCTAGCAAACTGCACTCGCAATGATAATTAGAACTTGATGTTGATAATGAACATGGATCGGAGGGAGATCTAGGCAAGCCTAGGTTTGTGAATGAGGTAGCATGAGATGGTGATTTTACTTGCCGTAGATCTAAGGACTGGTTCATGCCAGCCATGCCAGGATAACAGTGCCACCAAAAGGCCAAGTATGGGTGCGGCTTAGCTGAGTAATTAGGTAAGTTGCTAGATTGTTATGGACCGTGGAAGGCGTGGGGAATGGGAGTCGAGTGAGGACTGCCCTGGGAACTCCATGGCACAAGAGGGGGCCCGTGGGTGGGAGAATTGGAGATTCTAGCCTGCTAGTGAAACCTTAGTGAGTCCATACATCTAGTAACCCCTTTGTAAAGGCTATTTTGTGATCTCTTGACCATACACCGACGGTTGTGTACTGGTATAATGGATGTTCTGCAGTCGTCGACGGGTGACGAAATCGCAAACTTGTGGATAAAGAGGTACAAACTCTGCAGAGTCTTAAAACTATCATGATAGCCGAGCTTACGGTCACGAGCGCCTGGACAACCCACATGATTAGTTGGGTTGGTTTTGGTTATGGATGGTTATGGTTTGGTTTTTTTGGGACTGATTAGTCCGGGTGATAAGATTTGGTTGCATGACTGTTGAGTCATGGCAACGAGATGGGTCTCGGTGTGAGACGGAATTGTTATGAGATGAAATGGTAGCGAATACGAGATGGTATTCGTGAGATGGTAGCGAATACGAGAAAGTATTCGTGAGCAAAATTAATGTCTGGTTGAGACATGGAAAGTGATGAGACATAATGGAGGTATGTTGGTATTTAATACATGTTGGGATTACATTCACTTAAAGCTGAGTTACTGTTTTTACCGTGGTTTTGAGAAATAACTTTGCTTTCTGCAATGAGCCTTTTTATACCTTCCTCATTGTGAGCTACATATCATATTTTCCCGCACTTGCTGAGTACATCATTGTACTCAAACTTGCATTATTACTTCATCATCAGCTACAGGAGAAGATTTCTATGAAGACCAAGTAGAGCCTTAGGCATGTAATCTGTCCTCAACCTTGCCTGTGGGGATGGAGTAGAGATGGAGCTGTTGCTTCTTAGATTGCTTCCGCACTAGAATAAAGACTTCCGCTGCTAGATTTAGACTCCCGCTGCGTAAATAAAACTTCCGCTGTTAGCATGAGTCCAAGACTCATGAGACATTGTAATAAACCCTGTTATTCGTGGTAATATGTATTCTGAAATTCAGTTTGTGGATGATATGTATATGTGTGATGAACATCCTGGGCACACATATGCATCAGTTCTTGGTTCCGTGGTTTTCCACGAAATTGAGGGTGTCACGGATTGGTATCAGAGCCACGGTTGAGGGTAGATTACACACCTAGATACAACCACAGATTGATATCAACCTGCCACGGGTTGACGGTAGGTTACACGCTTAGATAGAAAACACAGATTGGTATCAAACACGAATCGGTATCAACCTGCCACGGGTAGATCGAAGATCACACAGCCTAGATAGGTCACAGCTTGATATTAAAGCTGCCATGCCTAGTCACAGATTGGTACAATCCACAGATTGGTACCAAGCTACCACGGTTGACTGTAGGTCACAAACCTAGAATGATCATAGATTGGTAGCTGCCACGTTGACTGTAGGACGCACCCTAGTAACAGATTGGTGTTAGAAGCCACACTGACCATAGGATGCATAGATTGGCATTGGAACCACCTTGATATAGGATGCAAGCCTAGGTGAAGCCATAATTGAATCACAGATGGGTATCACCACAAACCACCTTGACATAGGGTGAAGTCACAGATCGATATCACCCTAAAACCCTATAGGACTCCCACTGAAAAAGCCTTGAATAGGAGTTGTGTGAGCCTTTTTGATGATTGTTTGTGCTTGTGTGCTTAGTGTGAGTTGTGAGACGTCTCAAGCGTTGTCCATATCCACACATAAGTAGAAAGAGGTGTGAGATGCCTAGGCACTTGTTCACATCATGATATGGGCTAATATGTATAGTCCATCCACCTTGATGCATATAGTTAGGGGGATCTATCTAACCTTCTAACCTCTATTCCATTCCGTTCTCTCTCACACATGGTGAGAGGAAACGCCGGCCGCCAAGGAAGGAACGTCCGTGGCAACAAAGAGGAGGGCCACGATGAAGTTCCTGTTAACCCCGGAGCTGGTGAGAACAACCTGGAACGGTTGATGGCCATGCAGAATCAGCTTATGTAGACCATGATCTAAACTTTGGGTCAACTGCAGGCCAACAACAACAACAACCCTGTTCCGGCACCACAGCCACCACCGCCGGCTCATAACAGGCTGGGAGAGTTCATGAGGACTTGACCACCTACCTTTGCTCAAGCTAATGACCCCATGGAGGCCAACGATTGGTTGAAGTCCATGGAGAAGAAGCTTGCCATAGTTCAGTGCAACGACTAAGAGAAAGTTCTCTTTTCGTCGGACCAACTCATGGGAGCTGCCGCTGACTGGTGGAATGCCCTTTGTAACGCTCACGTCGACCCGGAGACAATTACTTGGACTGAGTTCAAGGAGAGTTTCCGATCTCATTACATCCCTGCTGGTGTAATGATGCTCAAGATACAAGAGTTTGAAGGTCTCCGCCAAAGACAGAAAAGTGTGAATGGGTATCTCAACAAGTTCACTCAACTGTCCCGGTATGCCGCCGAAGATGTCAACTCAGACCAGAGCAAGCAATACCTGTTCATGAGAGGGTTGAACAATGAGATCCAGGTTCAGCTCCTCAACAATGACTACGCGAGCTTCCAAAAGCGGGTTGACAAGGCTATCGTGGTTGAAAGCAAGATCCGAGAGATCGAGCGAGAGGGCAATAGGAAGATGCCATACCAGCCACAAGGGAGCAACGTATGACCTCGGTACATGCCCCCAGCTGCACCGCAATATGGGTCCACCGCTCCTGCATACCGCCCTAATCAACCACCACAGCAACGCCCTACCATGCAAGCACCTCGTGTGCTCTTGCCTCCAGCGCCCCGCCCTAACGTGGGTGCTCCTGCTCAAAACCCCTGCCCCAACGTTCCTGCTGCTGTGGGCAACATGGCATGCTTTACATGCCGGGAAACGGGACCCTTCACGAGCCACTGCCCGAGGAGAGGTCCTGGACAGCAAGGCAACGTCCCGAAGCAGAACCCACGGACGAACAGAGGAGCCAATCATGGCAACCGTGGACAGCAGAACTACGCTCGCGGAAATATGAACCATGTCTCTGCTGAGGAAGCGCAACAGGCTGAGGACGCAGTGATTGGTATGTTGCTTGCCAACTCCAATGTGACACCCTCATCTCTGGTTTCTGCATGTATTCATAATCCATATGGAGAAAACATTTTTAATAAAAGTAGGAACAGAGAAAAATATCAAAAATATAGCCAATAAGAGCCGAATCCAGTTCACCGAGAGCACCGAAGACAACTTACCGCGGCCCGCTGGCCACGTGGTGTGTTCGGAGCTCATCCCTGCAAAGTGGGGAGAGGTCCGCCGCTAAACTGGCTACGTGGCAGGCTCGGGGCTCATCTCCGCAAAGGGGGAGAGGTCCGACCCTTCGGGACACGTGTTGCACCCGGATCTAGCCTCTGCGGAAGAAGCAAAGGTATTTCCGCAGGACACATGTCACCTTCGGAGCTAGTCACCGAGGGAATGAGAGGATTAGTCGCGTGGGATACGTGTCGATCTCGGAGCCCACCTCCGAGAGGTCCATTGGACATGCGTTGGAGCTTATCTCCGGGAGGTCCGTCACTGTTGGACACGTGTTAACCTCGGAGCTCATCTCCGAGAAGAAGGGAAGTCTGGTGCTGGAGCTACCTCCGGAGAGAGGAAAGGTCCGGCACTGACACGTGGCATTTGCGGAGCCACCTCCGAATAGAGAGGAGGTCCCGACCGCTAGTATATGTGGCGCACGTGGAGCTCACCTCCAAAGAAGAGGGAGGTCTTGCTCGCTTGACACACGACACCACCGGAGATCGTCTCTGCAGAAATGGAGAGACCAGGCCTGATGGACACGTGGAGCTTCCGGAGCTCATCACCGAGAAGGTAACAAGTTCTGATGCGGTTTTGGATTCTGTACACGTAGAAATATCGGTACGGAGAAGAAACCGACCTGAATTCAACAATGTTACCGCACCAAATCAACTAAACATAAGATGTTAGGATTCAACGACGATCTGAATAGGACTATTATTCGGAATCCAATCAGAATAGGACTCTTCTTCTCCCGATTATAAATAGAACCCAGAACCTCTGGCCAAAACCACAAACTTCTTTTCCAACTCCTAAGCCGATGACTTAGAGCCCTAGCCTCAACTCGCCGAGAAAGCCATCGCCGGAGTTCAGCGAGGAAGATCGCCGGAAGAGAGCCCAACGATCTGAGAAGGACCGATGACCGAGAAGAACGTTAGGTAGGTCTCCAATACCACCTTACAACATCGTTATGTTTTCTTTGCATCTGTTCTTCGATTTCTTTCGAACAGAAGCTTTTTTGTGGACAGATCACTTGTTGATCGGGTTGATCTAAAGACAAGGTCATCACCACGTCCACATTTGATCCGAACACCTCTGTTCATCATAAAGCCATGCAAGAACACGTACAAACCGATCTAATAAAGATAGCATGCATATGCATCATCGCATCTAGTTTAAAGTTTGTGCATGGTATTGATTGTTATGAATCTTGTATGTGCGTGATCCTGTATAGAAGAACAAGCTCAGGGAGCTGTCTACGACGAGCTGCAACAGCAAGGTTTCGAGATCCAAGAGCCACCAGAACCGCAAGAACAAGGCAAGTGCTCCTTGACCATATTGATCCTATGTTTTGGGTAAAACTGTTTTGTTTTGCGAAAAGGTGTGTGTGCTGAGTCAAACATGATGGGAAACCCTTTTATAGGAGTTTACTAGTTTTGATTAAACACCCTTGTAGCCAGGGAGGTTTACGAGTCGGGTATGGTTTTTGCTTTTATGCTTCGCTGAGTCCATGGGTTTGGGAAACGAGATAGATGTGTCTAGCTAACTGCACTCATAATGATACTGAGGAAAATTGATGTTGATAATGAACATGGATCGGAGGGAGATCTAGGCAAGCCTGGGTTTGTGAATGAGGTAGCATGAGATGGTGGTTTACTTGCCGTAGATCTAAGGACCGGTTCATGCATGCTCATGCCAGGATAGCAGTGCCACCACAAGGCCAAGTATGGGTGCGGCTTAGCTGAGTAATTAGGTAAGTTGCTAGAGTGTTATGGACTGTGGAAGGCGCGGGGAATGGGAGTCGAGTGAGGACTGCCCTGGGAACTGCATGGCACAAGAGGGGGCCCGTGGGTGGGAGAATTGGAGATTCTAGCCTTCCGGTGAAACCTTAGTGGGTCCATAAATCTAGTAACCCCTTTGTAAAGGCTATTTTGTGATCTCTTGGCCATACATCGACGAATGTGCACTGGTATAATGGAGGTTCTGCAGTCGCCGACGGGTGACGAAATCACAAACTTGTGGGTAAAGAGGTGCATACTCTGCAGAGTTCTTAAAACTATCATGATAGCCAAGCTTACGGTCACGAGCGCCTGGCCAAATGCCATGATTAGTTGGGATGGTTATTGGGATGGTTATTGGTTATGGTTTGGATGGTTTGATTATGGTTTGGTTTTTGGGACTGTTGAGTCCGGGTGATAAGATGGGTTGCATGACTGTTGAGTCATGGCAACATGGTTGGTCTCGGTGGGAGACGAGGTTGTTTTATGAGGTGAAATGGTAGGGAATACAGGATGGTATTCGTGAGAAGGTAGCGAATACGAGGAGGTATTCGTGAGCAAGAATGAGGATTGATTGATGACTGGTTATGAACATGACGGAGGTATGATTGGTATTTTAATACATGTTGGGATTACATTCACTTAAAGATGAGTCGCTGTTTTATCGTGCTTTTGATAAATAACTTTGCTTTTCTGCATGTAAGCCCTTTTTATACCTACCTTGCTATGAGCTTCTATCATATTTTCCCGCACTTGCTGAGTACATCATTGTACTCATTGCATTATTCTTTCATCGTCAGCAGCAGGAGAAGACTACTATGAAGACCAAGTGGAGGATTAAGGCGTGTGATCTGTTCTCAACCTTGCCTGCGGGGATGGAATAGAGATGGAGCCATTGCTGCTTAGATTTGCTTCCGCATTAGTTAGAAGACTTTCCGCTGCATAGAAATAAGAGTTCCGCTGTGAGCATAAGTCCAAGACTCATGAGATATTGTAATAAACTCTGTTATTTGTGGTAATATATAATCTGAATTCAGTTTGTGGAACATATGTGTATGTGTGATGAACATCCTGGGCACACATATGCTTTAGTTTTAGGTTCCGTGGTGTTCCACAGAATGGAAGGCGTCACATCCAACCCAGCCACCATTCTATTTGATTCCGGAGCATCACATTCTTTCATATCATCCAAGTATGTTGCCAAGCATAATCTACCCATATCACAGTTGAAATATACTATGTTGATTAATTCTCCGGGTGGAGAGATGAGGACTAATATAGTATGTCCGAAAGTACACCTTAATATAAGGGGGGTAGACTTCCTTGCCAACCTCATTGTCTTGGATTCCCAAGGGCTTGACATAATACTTGGAATGGATTGGCTAAGTAAGCACAACGGGGTAATCCAATGTGCTGAAAGGAGCGTGCAGTTGACCAACGAGCACGGTACCCGTATCGAGTTTGAGTCAGCCCAACCGGCAACCGAGAAGGCAACATTGAACCACGTCAAAGAAGCAACCCTGGACAGCATTCCGGTGGTTCAAGAATTTTCGGACGTGTTCCCGGAAGAACTTCCCGGTATGCCACCTGACCGGGATATTGAGTTTTCCATTGACCTAGTACACGGAACTGCACCTATAGCAAGAGACCATATAGGATGCCCATCAACGAACTCGTGGAGCTCAAGAAGAAAATCCAGGAGCAGCAAGAGAAGGGTTTTATACGTCCAAGCTCATCACCATGGGGAGCCCCCGTGCTCTTCGTAGACAAGAAGGATGGAACCCAAAGGATTTGCGTGGACTATAGGTCTCTCAACGAGGTGACGATCAAGAACAAGTACCCTCTGCCCCGTATAGAGGACCTGTTCGACCAGATGAAGGGAGCCCAGTGTTCTCCAAGATTGATCTTCGGTCGGGATACTTCCAGCTGAAGATTAAGCCATCCGATATACCCAAGACTGCCTTTCGAACACGGTATGGTTCGTATGAATATACCGTTATGTCTTTTGGGTTAACGAACGCACCGGCATACTTCATGTACCTCATGAACAAGGTATTCATGGAGTACTTGGATAAGTTCGTCGTGGTGTTCATCGACGACATCATGGTGTATTTGAAAAGTGAGGAGGAACATGAAGAACACTTGAGATTGACATTACAGAAGCTGCGAGGGCATCAGTTGTATGCCAAGTTAAGGAAATGTCAATTTTGGCTAAAGGAGATATCGTTCCTAGGCCACATCATCTCCGAGGTAGGAGTATCGGTTGATCCCGCAAAAGTGGGAGATGTTCTGAAGTGGAACTAACCGCAAAACGTGAGGGATATTTGGAGTTTTCTTGGGATGGCTGGATACTACCGCCGATTCATCAAGGACTTCTCTAAGATAGCAAAGCCTATGACGGAGTTGCTAACGAAGGGAAAAGCCTTCCAATGGACACCAGCATGCCAAGAAAGCTTTGAGGAGCTCAAGAAAAGGCTAACCACAACATCGGTTTTGGTATTGCCGGACGTAAGCAAGAGCCGGATGTAAGCAAGAGCTTTGACATATATTGTGATGCATCTAGACAAGGGCTTGGATGTGTGCTCATGCAAGAAGGACAAGTGGTAGCCTATGCCTCAAGACAACTCAAGAAGCACGAGATCAATTACCCTACACATGACTTGGAGCTAGCAGCCATGGTGCATGCATTGAAGATTTAGAGACATTATATCCTTGGTTATCGATGTGAGATCTATACGGATCATAAAAGCCTCAAGTACATATTCACTCAAACGGATTTGAATTCGAGGCGACGTCGATGGTTGGAACTTATCAAGGTTTATGATGTTGGAATCAACTATCACCCTAGAAAGGCCAATGTAGTAGCCGATGCATTGAGCCGGAAGGGAGCATGTCACCAACTCACGGTTCGGGAGCTACCATCCGAGCTACGAAAGGAGTTCGAACGGTTACATCTCGGTTTCTTGAACAAGATGGAAGTGATGGCACTCCACTCATCATTGGAACAAGAGAGAAGAGACGGCCAACCTACGGATGAGGAGATCAAGGAAAGGATCCAACAAGGAATAGAGAAGGTCTTCAAGGAAGACGAAAAGGGTACGCTTTGGCTAGGAAAAAGGATTTGTGTGCCTAACGTGAAGCACATCCGCGAAACGATATTAAAAGAGGCACTTGACTCACTTTATTCCATACATCCCGGAAGTACCAAGATGTAAAAGGACCTGAAGACTTGTTATTTGTGGGATGGTATGAAGAGGGACATAGCCGAATATGTTGCCCGATGCGACACATGCCAACGGGTGAAGGCCGAACATCAAAGACCCGCTGGACTGTTGAAACCCTTGAAGGTACCCGAGTGGAAGTGGAGAGACATCAGTATGGATTTCATCGTCGGGTTGCCACGTACTCGATTGGGTTATCAGTCAATCTGGGTTATCGTGGACCGATTGACGAAAGCAGCTCATTTTCTTCCTGTAAAGAACGTGTACAACGTTGCACAGCTAGACGAGCTGTACATGGAGCAAATCGTGTGCCGCCATGGTGTCCCGAAGAGTATAGTCTTAGATCGGGGTTCTCAGTTTACCTCTAGATTTTGGAGGAAGCTGCAGAAAGCTATGGGTACACGACTGGATTTTTAGCTCCGCATACCATCCGCAAACCGATGGGCAAACCGAAAGGACAAACCAAATTTTGGAGGACATGTTGAGAGCTTGCGCCTTGAAACATGGGCGTAGTTGGGATAGGAGTTTATCGTACGCCGAATTCTCCTATAACAATAGCTATCAAGCTAGCTTGAAGATGTCGCCTTTCGAAGCATTATATGGTAGACGGTGTAGGACACTGCTGTTTTGGAACGAGACCGGAGAGAACCAAGTGTTTGGACCAGAAGTGCTACAAGAGGCTGAAAAGCAAGTCCAAACCATACGGGAGAACTTGAAGGATGCTCAGTCACGACAGAAAGGCTATGCAGACAATAGGCGAAGGAAGTTGACTTTCGAAGTAGGAGACTTCATATACTTTAAGGTATCGCCTATCCGTGGCCAACGACATTTCAACGTCAAAGGCAATCTAGCACCTCGCTACATCGGACCCTTTAAAATTTTGGACAAGCGAGGAGAAGTAGCCTATCAACTAGAGCTCCCAGTGCACCTCTCCGACGTACATGACGTGTTTCATGTATCCCAGCTCAAGAAGTGCTTGAGAGTGCCAGAAGAGCAAGTACCAATGGAAGAGCTAGAACTTCAAGAAGATCTGACCTATGCAGAGCACCCTGTCCGAATTTTTGACGTAAAGGAAAGGGTCACGAGGAACAAAGTGATCCGATGGTGCAAGATACAATGGAGCCATCACACGGAAGCTGAAGCTACATGGGAACGTGAAGAAGACATCAAGGCAGAGTTTCCTCATCTATTCTCTACTAACGAATCTCGAGGGCGAGATTCAATTTAAGGGGGGTAGATTTGTGACACCCACATTTTTGGGTTCTACATGTATTCATGTTTCATGTAGAAAAACACTTTTAAAATAAGTTGATACTGAGAAAGAATCAAAAAGTTAGCCAAAAAGAGCAAATTTCAGTTTATAGAGAGCGCCGAAGACAACTCCCGCGGCTAGCTGGCCACGTGGCGTGTTCGGAGCTCATCTCTGCAAATGGGGAGAGGTCCGCCACTAAACTGGCTATGTGGCAGGCTCGAGGCTCATCCCCGCAATCAGAAGTCTGACCCTGTGGGACACGTGTTGCCCCCGGAGCTAGCCTCTGCAGAGGAGCGAGGCCAGTACCAATGGACACGTGTCGGCTGCGGAGCTATTCACCGTGGAAAAAAAGAGGACCAGCCGCGCGGGACACATGTCGCTCTCGGAGCTCACCTCCGAGAGGTCCGTCCCCGCCAGACACGTGTCACTCTCGGAGCTCACCTCCGGGAGGTCCGGTCTCATTGGACATGTGTCACCTGCGGAGCTTACCTACGGGAGGTCCGACGCTGATGGACGCGTGTCACCTCCGGAGCTCATCTCTGGGGGGTTCCTTACTTTTGGACACGTGTAGACCTCGGAGCTCGTCTCTGAGAAGAAAGGAAGTCTGGCGCTGTTAGGACGTGTGGCACATCTGGAGCCACCTCCGAAGAAAGGGGAGGTTCAGAATTGACACATGGCACCCCCAGAGCTTCCTCCAAAGAGAGGGTGAGGTCCGGAACTGACACATGGCGCACGCGGAGCTCGCCTCTGGAGAGAGGGAGGTCCCGCCCGCCAGGACACGTGGCGCACGTGGAGCTCACCTCTGAAGGAGAGGGAGGTCTCGCCCGCCTGACACACGGCACAACCGAAGCTTGTCTCTGTGTGAAAAGGGAGCCCATGTTCCCACAGGACACGTGGAGCATCCGAAGCTCATCACCGCATAAGGACGCGATTCTGAAGCGGTTTTTCTTCTGTACGCGCGGGAATCCCCGGTACTGAGGAAACCGACACGATTTCCACAATGTTACCACACCGAATCAATCAAGAATAAGTTGTTAAGATCTAAAAACAGTTTGAATGGGACTCTTATTCGAAGTCCAATCAGATTAGAACTCTTCTCTTCCCGTTATAAATAGAACCGAAAACATTTGGCCGCAACCACGAACTTCTTTTCCAACTCTCGAGCAGACAACTTAGAGCCCTAGCCCCTAGCTTGCCGAGTAAACCTCTTCGCCATAGTACAACCGCCGGAAGAGACTGCCGACGAGCCTGGATCACGATCGACATCGCCGGAGGAGCCCCGATGATCTGTTTTGCTAGGAGGGAGGACCGAAAAGAGTAAGGTAGGTTTCCAATACCACCTTACGACATCATTGCGTTTTCTTTGCATCTGTTCTTCGATTCCTTTCGAACAGAAGCTTTTTCATGGACAGATCACTTGTTGATCGGTTTGATCTAAGTCAAGATCATCGCCACGTCCACAATTGATCTCTACAACTCTGTTCATCGTAAAACCCATGCAAACATAGAAGGACATGTACAACCGATCTAATAAAAATGGCATCATAGGAATTAGCATGCATATGCATCATCGCATCTTGATTAGAGTTTGTGCATGGTATTGATTGCTATGAATCTTGTATGTGTGTGATCGTGTTTAGAAGGACAATCACAGGGAGCTGTCTACGACGAGCTGCAACAACAAGGTTTCGAGATCCAAGAGCAACCGGAACCGCAAGAACAAGGCAAGTGCCCCTTGACCATATTGATCCTATGCTTTGGGAAACTGTTTGGTTTTCCGAAAAGGTGTGTGTGCTGAGTCAAACATGATGGGAAACCCTTTCATAGGAGTTTACTAGCTTTGTCAAACCACCCTTGTCACTAGGGAAGTTTATGAGTCGGGTATGGTTTTTTTACTTTTTGCCTCACTGAGTCCACGGGATTTTGGGAAGCGAGATAGATGTGTCTACCTAACTGCACTCATAATGATAATGAGAACTTGATGTTGTTAATGAACATGGATCAGAGGGAGATCTAGGCAAGCATGGGTTTGTGAATGAGGTAGCATGAGATGGTGGTTTTACTTGCTGTAGATCTAAAGACCGGTTCATGCCAGCCATGCCAGGATAACAGTGCCACCACAAGGCCAAGTATGGGTGCGGCTTAGCTGAGTAATTAGGTAACTTGCTAGATTTTTATGGACCGTGGAAGGCGCGGGGAATGGGAGTCTGAGTGAGGACTGCCCTGGGAACTGCATGGCACTAGAGGGGGCCCGTGGGTGGGAGAATTAGAGATTCTAGCCTGCTGGTGAAACCTTAGTGAGTCCATACATCTAGTAACCCTTTGTAAAGGCTATTTTGTGATCTCTTGACCATATACCGACGGTTGTGTACTGGTATAATGGAGGTTCTGTAGTCGCCGACGGGTGACGAAATCACAAACTTGTGGGTAAAGAGGTACAAACTCTGCAGAGTCTTAAAACTATCATGATAGCCGAGCTTACGGTCACGAGCGCCTGGACAACGCACATGATTAGTTGGGATGGTTTTTGTTATGGATGGTTATGGTTTGGTTATGGTTTTGGTTATGGTTTGGTTTTTTGGGACTGATGAGTCCGGGTGATGAGATTTGGTTGCATGACTGTTGAGTCATGGCAACGAGATGGGTCTTGGTGTGAGATGGAATTGTTATGAGATGAAATGGTAGCGAATACGAGATGGTATTCGTGAGATGGTAGCAAATACGAGAAGGTATTCGTGAGCAAAATTAATGTCTGGTTGAGACATGGAAAGTGATGAGACATAATGGAGGTATGTTGGTATTTAATACATGTTTGGATTACATTCACTTAAAGCTGAGTTACTGTTTTTATCGTGGTTTTGAGAAATAACTTTGCTTTCTGCAATGAGCCTTTTTATACCTTCCTTATTGTGAGCTACATATCATATTTTCCCGCACTTGCTGAGTACATCATTGTACTCAAACTTGCATTATTACTTCATCATCAGCTACAGGAGAAGATTTCTATAAAGACCAAGTGGAGCCTTAGGCGTGTAATCTGTCCTCAACCTTGCCTGTGGGGATGGAGTAGAGATGGAGCTGATGCTGCTTAGATTGCTTCCACACTAGAATAAAGACTTCTGCTGCTAGATTTAGACTTCCGCTGCTTAAATAAGACTTCCGCTGTTAGCATGAGTCCAAGACTCATGAGACATTGTAATAAACCCTGTTATTCGTGGTAATATATATTCTAAAACTCAGTTTGTGGATGATATGTATATGTGTGATGAACATCCTGGCCACACATATGCATCAGTTCTTGGTTCCGTGGTTTTCCACGAAATTGAGGGCGTCACAAGATCAAACCGATCAACACGTGATCTGTCCACACGAAAAAGCTTCTGTGCGAAGAAAAACAGATGCGAGGAAAACCGTGATGATGTCGTAAGGTGGTAACAATGACCTACCTCACTTCTCCCTGGTGTCGGGGCCTTCCTCCTAGCGATGACAGCAGCGGGGAGCTCGTCGGCGGCTCACCGGTGGGGCTCATCGTCGTCTGAACTCCAGCGAAGGGAGTTAACTCGGCGAGTTGGGAGCTAGAGCCTCTAAGTTGTCGGCTTGGGAAGGTGTTACGACCAAGGGGTGTTTCGGGTTCTATTTATAACCAGAAAAAGAAGAGTCCTACTCCGATTGGATTTCAAAATAAGAGTCCTATTTGATTTGTTTTGGATCTTAACAACTTATCTCCAATTGATTTGGTGCAGTAGCAACGTGGAACTCGTGTCGGTTTCCTCAGTACCAGGTATTCCCGCGCGCACAGAAGGAAAAACTACCTAAGGACCTCGTATCTCCATAGTGGTGAGCTCCGGAGGCTTCAAGTGTCCAGCGGGGGCCTGACCTCCGTTTCCCGCAGGGACAAGCTCCGGGTGCGCCACATGTCTGGTGGTCGGGACCTCCCTCTCCCTCGGAGGCGAGCTCCACGTGCGCCACGTGTCTGGCGGGTCGGACCTCCCCTTTCTACAGAGGAGAGCTCTGGGGGCGCCAAGTGTCAGTGTCGGATCTCCCCTCTCCTCGGAGGTGGGCTCCGAGAATGCCACAAGTTCAGTAGCGCCGGACCTCCTTTTTCCTCAGAGACGAGCTCCAAGGTCGACACGTGTCCAACAGTGTCGGACCTCCCTTCTCCTCGGAGGCAAGCTCCGAGGGTGATACGTGTCCCGTAGTGTCGGACCTCCCAGAGGCGAGCTCCGAGGGTGACACGTGTCCCGTGGGATCGGACCTCTCGGAGGCGAGCTCTGAGGCTGCCACGTGTCCCGTGGGGTGGACCTCATCACTTCCGCAGGGGTGAGTCCCGAAGTTGACACGTGTCGCACGGTTTGAGCCTCGCTTCTTCCGCAGGGACTAGCTCCGAAGGCGGCACGTGTCCCGCGGGGCTGGGCCTCGCTTCTCCGCAGAGGCTAGCTCCGGGGGCAACACTTGTCCCACAGGGCCGGACCTCGCCTCTTCCGCGGAGGCAAGCTTCGAGCCTGCCACGTAGCCAACAGTGTCGGACCTCACCCCTTTTGCAGGGATGAGCTCCGATGGTGTAACACCCCAAAATTTTGATTCAAAACCCTAAATCATGTTAAGAGGGGGATTTAAAATTTTTTGGACGTGTTGCATGTTTTGCAAAAATTCAAATTCAAACTGGAATTCAAATTAAACTCAAATCAGAAAAAAAAAATAGAAAAAGAAAAAGAGAAAACAGAAAAAAACCGGCCAGTGGGCCGAAACCCACCAGCCAGCCCAGCCAGCGCCCGCGCCAGCCGCAGCCGCGCGCGCTGCTGCCTCACACTGACAGGCGGGGCCCACCAGATCGTCGTCTACCTCGCGCCAGCGCCGGACTCCCTCGCGCCCGAATCAAAACCGATCGGGATTTCGGCGTATCCCCGCTGAATTCTGTTTTTAGGCGACGCGGACATGATCTAAACCACCCCGCCGCCCTCCCCCGTCTATAAAAACCCCGGACTAGTTCTGTTTTCCCGCGCGATCGCCGATTTTTCCTCCGGTGAGAACCGAGACTTCTCTGGCGAATTCTGGCTGATCTAAGCTCGGAAATTCCGATCTAACTCGCTGGTCTTGATCCACCGCCTCTGGGGAACCTTGCAGGTGCAGAAAACTCGGTAACTTGCGGTGTAAACACAGCGCCGATGAGCTTCGCCGTGGTTTTGCCTCGGACCTCGTCGCCGATCACCTTCCAGGACCTCCGAGCTCAAGAAAACCCCCGAGGTGAGATCCCCGACCTCCCCTCCACCGATCTATGCCATAAGATCACAGTTCTAGGAAGAATTCTCGAAGATCCGAAAGTCTCCGGTGAGATCGCCGCTTCCCGCCGCCGTGCGCCGCCGGCAGCGCCGCCCGCGCTCGATCAGAGCGACGTGGCCGCTTGTGCGCCGTTTATTTTAAATCGTACGGTAGGGTTTAAATCCCCGCGTACCGGTTCGACGTTATAATCTCAGCCGTCGGTTTAAAATCGGACGGTCCACGTCAGCCCCTCGTTATAAAGACTGGAAATCTTACGTGCTACCCTCTGGGGTTCTCGGGAAATAAGAGCTAGCCCCGGAAACTTCTGATCTAGCCCCTGGAACTTCAGAAAATCATGTAAATTCATTTAAAAATCAGTTTTAGCCCCTGGACTTAATAAAAATTAGGAAAAACTCCTCTGATAAGTGTAGCTAGACCCCTGGAAATTCTGAAAATAATATAATGGCCCCTGTAGTAGGGTGAGTTTACCTTTTTAGCCCTGTTTAGTATTTAATTTAGAAAATTGAATATGTGGCTAGTGTTTAAAAATTAAAAAGTGGGACAAACATATTGTCAAAATTTAATTAAAGACTTTCTCAGTATTTAGGAAACTTTGGAGTGAGATAAAAATATATTTTGGGCTGAAATGAATTTGTTTAATTTATTATTCACATTTAGGGACACATTTTTAAGTAAAGAATTGTTCTAGAAAATAGGGAAAATAATTGTAAAATAGTTTACATCAGAGGTAAAGGTTAAAAATATATTAGTAAATACTTTAGATCAGAACCTATTCTGCTTAGATGATATATCTTGTTATTTTTATAATAAAGTTCACATTTAGGCATAGGAAATAAATCTGAAAATATAGCAAATAGTAAATGATAAATGGAGTTCTAAAATCCAAAGAATTCAGTCTAGGGTTGGTAGAAATTATGAAAACACATATGGAGAAGGAAAATACCTTTCATACATACTTGGTAGTAAAAAGGGTGTAGTAGTTGAATATAAGGAATTTATTTAAATTGGAAACTCATATATATATATATAGTAGGTAAGTATAAATGTGAACACCAAAGTAGGAATCATATACACATGATTAAAAGTGTATGCAAGCCACAAATAAACACACATAGAGTAACCACAACACATATAATGGCGAATGACTTTCATAAATATGAATGTGTGGTTTGTATGAAGTGGAAGTGTGAACTATGTCTTATGGATTGTTGTTTTTTCTTTTGATATGTGTGATGGTATGATGTAGAACCTGCTCAAGAGCAAGTTATTCCTTTCAAAGATCAGGACTACCCATTTCAAGAGCAGCAAGAAGGAGGCAAGTGTCCTTGACCACTTTGATCCTATGCTAGGATGTGTAGATAGAATTATTTGCATTGTCAAATGAAATATGAAACCCATGTTAGGAAGTTTCCCTAGAATTGCATTACCTTGTTTCCTTGTAGCTTGGGTTGGGATTTATTTTATCATGTCATTTATTATTATGCATATGCTTAGCCATGCTTAGAATGGGATATTTGGGATATGAGATCATTATTTATTTTAATATACTCTTGAATGAGATATTGTGAGTTATGTAGAGGTAGGGATCAAGGCAAGTTGGATGTTTTGGTTGTGTGCTGGGTGCACGAGACTTGGGTTTGTGTTTAGTACTTGCCTGGATCCTAAGGACCGGTTCATGGAGCATGTAACCTGGCTTTACAGTGCCAACCACATGCTGAGATGGGGCAGCTTGGCCAATTAATTAGGTGTATCCACGGCGTAGTATGGGTGTGTTGGATGGTGCGGGGAGTAGGTGTCAGCTGGACTACCATATGAACCGCAAGGCTCAAGAGGGGGCCACTGCAGCGGGGTTGGAGCCTCTTGTATGCTGTTAGGGGTGAAACCTCAGTGGGCCCAGGCTCGTCGGGAATCCCTTTGTAAAGGCTTCGTAGTGATCTCCTGGCTACACACCTGGGAAGTGTGAATGTGGTTCCTAGCCACTGGCATAATGGAGGTTCTTTTAGTCCACCCGGCAACGGGGGATTAAATCACTACATGTGGGTACAGTGGTACAAACTCTGCAGAGTCAAAACTGTCATGACAGCCGTGCTCACGGTCAAGAGCGGCTTGGACTTATTCATGATTAGAGGATTGATGGTTATGGAAGTTGTGGATGTTAAGCGGGGAGCTTAACATTGGAAATGATGTTATGTTTATTTGGTTATGATGAAGGGATGGGAGATTGGGACCATTTCACTTGTGTAGTAATGTAGGTGCCTAATAAGATAAGGTGATAGGTATTAATTGCGTAGTGCTTTAACCATGAGTTCAACCACTCCTAGTTCTAGCCATGCATGACATAATTTTCCCACACTTGCTGAGTACCATTGGTACTCAATCTTGCATATTTTGTGGTTTATATTGCTGCTCAGGTCAAGATAATGAGGTGGTGTATAATGACCAAGACTTTGGATCCGAAGAAGGTTTCTAGGTTCATGGAGACCCCCGGGCAACGCCTGTGATGGAGCCCTCAAGAATAATATTCCGCTGCTAGTTTATTTACTTGTGATGAACTTATTATTGTCCATCGAGACATTTGCTATGTAAGACTTATTTATATTCGACACCTGGCTTGTAATAAATGATGCTTCACTATTTGTCATCATATGTATGATTAAATGATCCTGACATACATGTGATATTCACTTGGTTGTTCTTCGGAAAAACCGGGTGTGACAGAAGGCGCCACGTGGCCGGCGGGCCGCGGGAAGTGTCAACGGCGCTCTCGGTGGATTGGATTTGGCTCTTTTTAGCTATATTTCACCTGTTCTACTTCTTTTAAAATGTTTTCTCTATATGAAATATGTATGCATGCATGAATATGAAATTGAGGGCGTCACAAACCTACCCCCCTTAAACTGAATCTCGCCCTCGAGATTCGATAAGGTAGAGAATAGATGAGGGAATTCTGTCTTGAGGTCTCCCTCACGTTCCTATGTAGCTTCGGCTTCCGTGTGATGGCTCCAGTGTACCTTGCACCAACGGATCACTTTGTTCCTCGTGACCCTTTCCTTTACGTCCAAAATTCGGACAGGGTGCTCTACATAGGTCAGAGCCTCTTGAAGCTCGAGCTCATCCATTGGGACTTGTTCTTCTGGTACTCTCAAGCACTTCTTGAGCTGGGATGTGTGAAACACGTCATGTACGTCGGAGAGGTGTGTTGGGAGCTCTAGTTGATAAGCTACCTCTCCTCGAGTGCCCAAAACCTTAAATGGCCCAATGTAGCGAGGTGCTAACTTGCCTTTGACGTTGAAACGTCGTTGGCCACGGATAGGTGATACCTTAAGGAACACGAAGTCTCCTACTTCAAAGGTCATCTTTCTTCGACTATTGTCCGCATAACCTTTTTGTCATGACTGAGCAGCCTTCAAGTTCTCCCGTATCATTTGGACTTGCTTCTGAGCTTCTTGCAGCACTTCGGGTCCAAACACTTGGTTCTCTCCGGTCTCGTTCCAAAACAGCGGTGTCCTACATAGTCTACCATACAATGCTTCGAAGGGTGACATCTTCAAGCTGGTTTGATAGCTGTTATTGTATGAGAACTCGGCATACGGCAAGATCCTACCCCAACTATGTCCATGTTTCAAAGCGCAGGCTCTCAACATGTCTTCTAAAATTTGGTTTGTCTTCTCAGTTTGCCCGTCGGTTTACGGGTAATAAGCGGAGCTGAAATTTAGTCGTGTACCCATGGCTTCATGCAGCTTCCTCCAGAACCGAGAGGTAAACGGAGAACCCCGATCTGAAACGTTCCTCTTCGGGACTCCATGGCCGCACACGATTTGCTCCATGTACAGCTCGGCTAGTTGTGCAACGTTGTACTTGGTTTTAACAGGAAGGAAATGAGCTGTTTTCATCAATCAGTCCACAATAACCCAGATGGAGTCGTAACCCGACTGAGTACGTGGCAATCCGACGATGAAATCTGACACGACCTCACGGTCTTGTCGAGCCAGGATCACGCTGAGGGGTGCTGCGTTGCACAGCACCGACTAACACACATCAAAGGTACAAAGCGGAAGCAAAACTTTTATTACATAAAGTGGTTTATGAACATTTGTACATCAAAATAAGTCCAGTCTACACTCACGGGCGTAGGCTATGCATCAAGTTCACGTTCAGCCCTTGAACGTGTCCTTGCTAGCACACACGCACACTAACTCTGCGGCGTGCACGGCTCCCACTCGATGGGGTTCCCATCCTGGGGTTCCGTCTCCTCTTCAGGAGCCCCTTCCTCATAGAACCCTGCAAAAGCTTCAAACACAAGCAGTGAGCACGAAGGCTCAGCAAGTCTGACCCGTCTCACCTAAGCATGGAACTTCTACATGAGGGGTGATGGTTACATGAGGTAAAACCATTTGCAAAGGACTCGCCTAATTATTGGAACCTTACTTTCAAATTTTAGCAGCAGGTTGTGGAGAACCTTACGCTAAGGCACATGAGAGAGCCGCAATCAAACAAGAAACACATTTCTCTCATGTACTTTGCCCAAAGTTGAAAGGAACTTTAATTAGCTCTAAACTACAGCAATCATTAACAATCAAGTCCATCTCTCATTCAGCAACATTTTAACATGTAACTAGCCTGTTCTTTCTACGTCACGGTACAGTGAACAAGTGGTACTCACTGACCATGAGGGATGGCGATTATAATCGATTTACACCTGCAGGGTTACCCGAACAACCCGTCACATACGCCCGTACTCGATGTTGCCTACAGCAACCATCACTGACACCGTACGCAACCACCTTTCACCCGTCAGTCAAATATTGAACCGGTCCCATCGTCCCGACCAAGAGGTCTCTGCACGCGCATCTCAGTGCCGCCAGCCAATTTACACCTCGAGCTCTCAACCTACTCTCTGAACGACGGGCAATGCCTCAATACCCAGCTACCCGAGTAACATCAGTTTCCCGGTTCCCATATAGCCAGTAGGTCGTTGGTACTGTTCTAGCTTGTTCAACGGGCCCGCACACGGCTCGGTCCTCAATCTACACAAGCGGAGCTATAGCACACAAGCCCCAAAGTCCTGCTGCCCTTACTCTCCGCTCGGTCTCATTTTTCTTGCCATGTGTATCATGTGCTATCTCTACCCGAGTCGAGTACCTCTAGCCTATGCTCGCGAGTAGTTCAAACTACTCGACTTGTACCGAGTTCTACCTTACTCAGCTTTGCAATAGCTAACGGGGTTTGCAATCCTAAACCCAACCCATGGTTTTCTTGGCTATGCAATTGGGTTTCCAAACAAGACTCAAATGCAAAGAATAATAGTATTCAAGTATGTGCTCAAAACAATAAAAAGTCGTAAAAAGGTTAATGCAAACCGGAGCTTGCCTTGCTGCTCTTGGTCGTAGGCTAGCTGCTCCTCCCGAGTAACGAAGTCTAGGACTTCGGGTTCCTCCTCGACCTTAGCGACTACATGATAGAAGAAGTACATGTATCAATTTAAATGCATTTGTATTAAGTTTGAACTTGTGAAGCTTATAAGTCCCACTAGACAGACTCACTGACTATGAAACTTTTACTGTGGCTTGGTTACAACCTAAACAGAGACTTGGTCAAGTTTTAGTTGCAGCAAAGCTCATTTGAGCCCTCCAAAATTAATTATGTACTTGACCTTAATTGAAGGCTTTTAGGGTGTTCTAAGAATTTTCATGAAACAAACTATGACTTTCTGAAAACTAGATTTTCAGAGGGTTCTAATGGAGTTGGTCTCACTTAATTTGAAGGTTTCTAGCTAAAGATATGAACTAAACAATTTCAGAGAAAATTCTGAAAATGTTTCTGAACATTTTCTATTTTCTCTGGAACAGTTTCACTAATCACACCATTAGGAGGATCAAATGAGCTAAAATGGATCTGAAATTTTTATGGTAGTTCAGGGATATTTTGGTGAACATTCCTGCAAAATTTCAGGATTTTCCTCCAAAGGATTCTCCAGTTAAAATTCCAAACAATTTAAATTTTGATGAATTAATTCTGGAGAAATAAGGATTTTCATGAAGTGAAACCTGATTTGCTGGAAAGTGCTCAGAGAGCTGAATCCAAAAAAATTTAGTTCACTCAATTTGGAGCTTTCTAGCCAAAGTTATGAGGATTTGAAGTTTGAATGAAATCTGAAAATCGGGGGAAAAGTTTAAATCTGCCGGGGCCCGCGGGCACACGTGGGCGCGGAGGCGACAGCACACTGAGGCCCACAGGTTTTTTGTGTGCCAGCACACCAGATCCCGGCCGCAGCCCGATCCCGATTTAAAATATCTGCTACTGACAGCTGGGGTCCACCCCCTTCGTCTACCTCTCGCTGCCCGCGCTCTGCCGCCGGGGTACCTCGCCGGAGAGCTCACCGGCAGCTTCTGTGGAGCTCCAAACTTCACGATTTTGGCCGCCTCTGCCTATTTTCTCTCGGGGAACAGGATTCTGGGCTCAGCTCGTCATGACAACGGCCGGCACATGGTCGGCGACGAGCGGCGGCTTCGGAAAGACTTCGGCCGTGTCGGCCGACTTCCCTAGCACATCAACTACTCGAGCAACCGGTCGGGGAGCATCAGTGGACCTCAGGGAAGGTCGACATGAGCTTGAAGCAGCTCGGGGGAGGCCAGAAGTAGGTCCTTACCGTGCGCCCGATGACTCCCGCTTGCTCCGCCGTCGGTAAACTTCAAAATACGCCGGGTACAGAGGTTCTCCGGCCAAAGGTTGTGAAGGCAACTTGTGCGTTACTGTGTCTAGTGTACGTGAGAGCGGATTGAGGCCCTCTAATCCTTCCTAGAGTAAGAATTTGACAGAACCGCACCCGAAGGTCATTCTGCACCCAGAAAGGGGAAAACTGGAAATTCGCCGCTGGTAAGCAAGCACTCGGGCTGTGGCTCGGGGGTGAGCAGCAGTGGTCACCAGCGAGTCCAAGGGTGCCTTGGCTCGGGCGTGACAACTCCCCGGTTGGGCTGTCCACGGGAGCCCGAGGTGCGGCGGTTTTAGGTCACCGAATTTAACTTTCGGTATAGCCGAGATCAATCGGTTTCAGCTGAGTTTTAGCAATGGGGAAGAAGGAGGAGGGTTCCTTGTACCTTGCCGTAGCTCTGTAAGGGACGGGGAGGCTGTGATCGGAGCTCTCCGATCGGTTCTGAGCGGCGGAAGGAGTTTTCCGGCGCTGGGTTCTTGCGGGGGAAAGAAATGGCGATAGCCTCGGCCGAGGAGGGGGAAGATCGCCTTAAGAAGGCTCTGAACCGCCTCGTGCCCGCGCGTGGCCAAGCAGCTGCTGGCGTGGCGGCCTCCCTCGGTGGCGATCGCACCCGCAGCTCGGCGGCCCGAGTGGAAAAAGTCTCAGTCGGTTGCTTTGAACCAGTGACTGACATGTGGGTCCCACCCGGGGTTTTAACCTCTGAAATTCACTCCTAATCACTGTTGTAAACAGTGAGCCCTAAAATACACATGGTGATTCAAATTATTCACCCATGAGCCATCTGAATTGATTAGAATTCAAATTGGGTTTGGTTTGAATAAATTTCAGCACATGTTCAGTTTGAAATTCAAATAAAGTTTGAATTTGCCCCACTTTTGAATTCGTGGGATAAAAACAGTTTGAAATTGAATATGGTTTCAAACTGCCCTCTTTCTAGCTATACACAAAATGACCTCAAAAAGGTTTTGCATTTGGGTGAAACTTAGCATGGACATCCTTAGCAATGTGTAGGAGTTTTCATATGCCCAGCCCCTCTATATCACATGTGGGAAATACCACTTTTGCAATATGTGAGTTTGTTCTCTAATTAGCATGTTGATGGTGGTTACTTGCTCTTAATTTGTGTTCATCAACTTGCTTCAAATGAGGTGTGTGGTGTGGTGATGACCACCTTAAACATGTGTCAAAAACTGAGGCCCCTACATTCCCGATCGAGCTGAGGTAGCGGAGGGAAGAGAGCTTCGGCACTCGAGGAGAAGAAAGCAAACGAAGTTTTCTTCGGCAGATGGCGTGGAGCGCCTTAAGAAGGGCTCGGGACCGACCCTGGACGCCAGCGCGTGGGGGCAAGCAGCTGGTGGCGTGGCTGGCTCCTCGGTGGCGCCCAGCAGCTCTTCGGTGGGTTTGAGAAAAGATCAAGGATTTGCTTCAGTTGCAAGTTTTGATCTGCCCCTCTATGACAGGTGGATCCCACCCCATTTTAACCTCTGAAATTAACTTTTCTCCACTGCTCTAAACAGTACAGACCAAAT
This sequence comes from Neostapfia colusana, assembly GCA_030760725.1. Lineage (NCBI taxonomy): Eukaryota > Viridiplantae > Streptophyta > Magnoliopsida > Poales > Poaceae > Neostapfia > Neostapfia colusana. Next base: position 26,524,156 of record JASWHV010000005.1, on the reverse strand, counting down.
TAACCCCAAGCATTTGAATTATCTACCCCTGGACCATTTGAATGGGATAGAATTCAAATTGGTTTGTGTTTGACTAAATTTCAGCACATATGCAGTTTGAATTTGCTAAACATAGCTCATGTCAAGATCAACTCCAAATGGAGTGAAAATTGGTGTGTGAGCTCACAAAATGTGCTGAGTAAGAATATGCCTCCCATTTTTGAATTCATGGGATGGGAGTAGTTGGAATTTGAATTTGAGTTCAAACCACCCTCTTTCTAGTTATACCCAAAAAGACCTCAAAAGGTTTTGGACTTGGGTGAATTTTGGCATGAGCCTTCCTAGCAAGGTGTTGGAGTTTTTCATATGCTCAGCCACTAGATGATGCATGTGGGAAATGCCACTTTTGCATTTTGTTAGTTTATTCTCTAATGAGCATGTTGATGGTGGTTATGTGCTCTTCAAATGTGTTCATCAAGTTTCTTCAAATGAAGGTTGTGTGTGGTGATGAACACTTTGAATATGTGCCACAAACTTAGGCCCTTATAGAAATCTACGTCCCTGTTTAGGAGTCCATGAAGGACCGGGTCTTCACCAATCCTGCCCTCGTCGAATCGCCACGGAGGCCGATTCTCTTCCACTAATCACAAAGGGCAAATAAATCGTTCAAGGTGCCTTCTCACAGGTTGACGGCTCCCTAAGAATTACAATGAATGACTACCACCAAACATACTAAAAAGATGAACAATAAATGAACAAGAGTGTGCAAGAGATCAAACCCAAGAGCTCAAGATGTGTAGAACAAGTCTCTCCTTTGATCAATTGCTAATCCTCAAAGATTTGATCCTTTTTGGGTTAGAATGTGTGGAGAGATGTGAATTTTGGGCTCTTGGGAGGTGTGACGGCGCAGGGAGTCGAGAGAGGGGGTAGTATGGCCGTATAACTCTATTTATAATAGGGTTTCCAAAAAGGTTACCGTTAGGGTTTGCGATGTCCGGACTAGTCCGTGGTGGACTCCGGACTAGCCGGTGTGTGGCATGTGGAAAACCCTAAGTGTTGTGAGATACCGGACTAGTCCGTAAGAGTGCGGACTAGTCCGTTGTCTATCCAGATACAAAATCGGACTAGTCCGGTCCATATCGGACTAGTCCGTTTTCTAGTGAGAGAGAAATCGGACTAGTCTGGTTGATATCGGACTAGTCTGCACATGCTGATTTTTGTGCAGTTAGTGTGATTTCTTTCACTTGAGCTCTTGGGGTGTGTTTCTCCAACACACTCCATACTAAGTAATCTAATCTTTTCAACTCCTGAGCTCTTATCAATTTGGATCCTCATTCTCCTTTTTTTTGTGCTTTCTTCCTAATTTCTTTAAGAACCTGCGCTCATCTCAACAATTTTGTTAGGGTCTCATTTGTTTGTCATAAATCAACCAAAACCCACAAGGGATGCCTAGATGCACTTTCAATCTCCCCCTTTTTGGTGATTGATGACAACCAATTGAGATCACATAAATATGATAAAAAAATTTAGATTTTCATAAAGTGTGCACATATGAGCTTTGAGCAAAATAGGCAATGTAGACATAAGACATATGTGCACTCTTTATGGTGGGGTGCAAAACTATGTGTGTGAGCAATAATTTTGATATGAATATCATAATGAGCATAATCGTAAAATCATCAAGAGTATCAAGCCTACATAGCAGTTTTAAACATACACCATTAATCAAAAGCATAACATAGTCATCATTTCACAGCACATGTCCAAAAGCATAATTATAGCACAAGTCTTACAAAAGCTCATTTCTTAAACTAGGATGCAAAAGGAAGAACCTACGACCTAAGACTCCCCCTAAATCTCTCCCCCTTTGGCATCAAGGCACCAAAAAGAAGGAGAGGAGGGATCTACTTGTCGTTGCCGGCTCACTCCTCGCTGTCGGTCTTTTCTTCGTCTTCATCATCAGGCTGAGGAGGAGGTGGAGGAGAACCACTCGTCGTGCCCCGGGAGCCAAAGTAGGCACGCTCTGATGGAGAGAGAGGAGGAAGCTCTGTGAAGTCAGATGCAGAGTCCTCTGAGATGACTGGAGATCCAATGAGCTCAATCTCTAGTTTTTGGCATATTGCTTTTACATTGGCCTTCATGTATCTCATTTCTTCTTTTCTTGCCTTGTTCATCTTATGAAGCTTCACTTCAGTTTTGCGGCAAGAACCAAAGATAGAAGCAAAATACTTCATAATCTCACTAGGGGACCCTTTGTGAGGAGGGGCCCTAGTCTTGGGTGAAGGCCTTGCATCTTCTTGAGCTCTCTCTGGATGTTCTTTACGTGAGCCAGGTGAGGGAGCAGCTGGGAGAGAGGCTTGAGGAGGCTTCTGAGGCCCTAGAGCAGTGTGCTCCACATCCTTCACAAACTCAATTCCTGTGACTTTTTCAATCATAAACATCAAGTATGGTGCATAGCCACATGAATGGTTTGGTCTGCAGGATATGTTCACCATGTCATTCCAAATGTAGTCGACCATATCAAACTTTCTCCTCCTGCCGATTACTTTCATCAAGGTTCTCAAGTAACCTTGGATACTCCCGGCATCTCCATCCTTTGGAGCAATGGTCTTCCGGAGCACTCTGTTGAGAACAATGAAGAAGGGCTTCATATTCTTGGTCGAGGGAGGATTGTGTGGAAGTCGATTATCATAGAGGAATTCCATCTTGTCCTTCTCCACAACACCAAGATTGTGAATCACAATCTCGTTGCTGCCGGTGTCCTCAAGGTGCAGCAGTCTGGCAAACTCAACATAGGTAACTGTGTACATGGATCCATGTGTCATCCAAGTCACTTTGTCTTCTCCATCGTGGGCAAAGTGGCAAGTTGCATAGAACTGGGCGCTAATATCATCATTCCAGTTGTATCTGAAGGAGAGCAAGTCCTTGAGTCCGTGTCTCTCTGCAGCCTCTAATACCTCCTCAAAGGCTTCACAGCTCTTCCTTTCAAAATATGTCCAGTCGATCCATTGACTGCGGACCACTGGAGTCTTCATTTGAAGGTACACTGAACTGTAGTAGTCCGAGTGAAAGTTGCTCCAAAATCTCTTGTCAGCTGCCTTTTTGCTACTTCTATAGGCGTCAATCTTCCTCAGGTTCTGTCGGTACCCTCAATACCGGGTACCCCCACGCACAGGGTGAAACTGCCTAAGGATCTCGCCCCCTCCACAGGGGCAAGCTCCGAAGGCGCCATGTGTCCAGTAGGGCCGAAGCTCCCCTCTCCTCAGAGGATAGCTTCGGGCCTGCCATGTGGCCCAGAAGGCCGGACCTCGCCCCCTCCACAGGGGCGAGCTCCGAAGGCGCCACGTGTCCAGTATGGCCGGAGCTCCCCTCTCGTTAGAGGATAGCTCCGGGCCTGCCACGTAGCCCAAAAGGCCGGACCTCGCCCCCTCCGCAGAGGCGAGCTCCAAAGGAGCCACGTGTCCAGTAGGGCTGGAGCTCCCCTGTCCTCAGTGGATAGCTCCGGGCCTGCCACGTGGCCCAAGAGGCCAGACCTCGCCCCCTCCGCAGGGGCGAGCTCCAAAGGCTCCACATGTCCAGCGGGGCCGGACCTCCCCTCTCCTCAGAGGTGAGCTCCGGGCCCGCCACGTGGCCAGCAGAGCAGCGCTGCCCGCCCGGCGCTGTAGGCAGCAGGAGTAAAGGCGCGCCATGCCTTTACCGTAAAAAGCATTCAAGACCCGCGCCTTGCCAAGGCGCGGAGGCGCGGCGCACGCCTGTTAGAAGGCATTGTGACCAGTCACAGTCAGGACAGGCGCGTAGTGTCAGAAGCTGCAGACCATTGAAGGCAGCGACAAGACATGGACAAGACATGCCCTGCCGCCCCTACCATCACCAACGGCTACACCTAGCCTACGGTATGGGCAGGGTGGCAGGACGACGATCTCGAAGTCAGCGTCAAGACAAAGTAGCTGGTAGGAAATCACCCCGGGGCCACCTGTCGGGCCCCGGGGCCCACCTTGTAAGCCGCCCAAGCCTTGGATTATAAAAGGCTCGGGTATGCAGCGTTACAGGGGGTTCGAACTCTGGTGAGTTCAGCTCCCTCTAGGTCATCCAGATACTTAAGGAAACCAGTGCTCCAAGCACTCCCGTGGACGTAGTGTTTTACGCTCTGGCGGCCCGAACCACGTAAATCCCCGTGTGAACCATCTCCTTCCTTCGTCCACTCCGGCGAGATCCTCGCGAGAGGACTAGCCCCTCCAAAAAAGAACCTCCGCAGGCTGCCTAGTGCAGGCCCGGGGGATGTGTCGATCGAAGAAGCTTCAACATTTGGCGCGCCAGGTAGGGGGCTTTTCCCTCTTGCGACGATTCTTCACCAACGAAGATGTCCAATCTTCCTTCAGAGGCAAGCTCTTTGCGCCGTCGTTCCCGGCGAACTCCATCAACCCCAAGATCTGCAGCTGCGCAGAGTGTGAAATCCCAAAAACTCAAGCAAGTGGAGCTACAAGTCACACCGAGAAAACGAGAGGGAATTTAAACTTTCGAATTTAAAGGTGTGAGCTCCAAGTCGAAACTTGAACATGCAAAAGTTCCCGAACACGGAGATATAAAGCTATCATTGGGTTCTCCACACATCCAATAATAGCCCGGCAAATTTTCAGAGCATTTGAAAAGGATTTCCTATTTGTTGGAATTTAAACGGGAGAAAATTCGAATTTGAATTTAAATCTCAGTTTCAAATTCTGACTTCACCGAAATTCAAATTTGAGTGCACCATTGTGTCTCTCATATTTCTTTTGGCATATCCTCCAAATTTTATTAAATTTGGAGCTCATTTGCCATTTTAAACCGAATTGGGGGAGGATAGGAGTGAGATGGGGTGTGGACCTCACATGTCATACACACACTGAAATGAACCGACTCTCCTCTGTTTACTCGGTTGAGAGAACGACAGCAGCTCGGTGAAATCCATTGCCGGTGCCACCTCCTGCTCTACAGGTCGGTTTACCTCGATCTACATCTCCCACGAAGGCTGCACGATCGAACTTCCACTCCTCTCCCTCGCTCACACGACGCTCTCCCAAGAACAACACAGCAGCCACTCTGTGTCTTCTCCCTGTCACACAGCCACCACCAGAGCCCGATTGCTCGAGCCCCCAACAGCAAAGAGCTGCGCCCAAGGGTGCTCTAGCCGGCCAGCAACTTTCCCCCACGGCCCCGAGCACCTTAGCACCGGAAATCAGCAAAAGTTCTGCAGCTCCCGGGTAAAAGCTGAAAATCCGAAATTGGTGGCCGTGCCCAGCCCAAACCAGAGGTGATCACGCCCAAGCAAGCCACCCAATAGGAGCACCTACAAGCCTAGTTGCTCACCTCCAAAACTCAGCCCAAGCCATTGATCACAGAGGGAGAATTTCAAGTTTTTCTCCCAGGCGGCCAAAACTGACCTTGAGGTAAGGAATTGCAAAATTCGTCCTCAATTCGTGTTGGTTGTGTTTCAAACTCCGCACACAAATTCTTAACTTCCTAGCACATCTCCTCCATTGATTTTAGACCAAGAAATTGAGTGTGGAGCGAGGAATTCGAATTCTTTTTGAGGGTATACCACTGAACCATGTCGGGTGCACGGTGCCGATAGGTTTGGAGCTCTCCCCGGCCTGTTTAGACCTCATGTCCGTCTTCTCCATGATTCTCTGGTGCTTTAGAGCCCAAGAACCGACCTTTTCGTGGAGAAATCACTGCACACGACCTCGCCAGAGCCCTAGGGTTAGCTGTGGCCGGTGCGCACTGCTTTCCGGCGAGTTTTAGCCGCCGGCGACGTCACCAATGAGTTCAGCAGGGTGGAAAATGGGGGGGCGGCCAGCAAGGGGTCCGGGGGTGGCCGGGAAGGTCATTTCCGGCGACCTCACCGGAGGCAGCCGCCACTGCTCTGTTTTGGTGCGTGGCTGGAGGTTAGGGATGACGAGTGTGACCCACTGTCAGCATTTAAACATTTTCTAGATTTTCCTATTTCAGTTCAAACTTTGGAGAGCCATAACTTTGTGTAGGAGTGTCCAAAAATTGTGAAACAAATTTTGTTGGATTCCTCTCAAAGAGTACTATACAGGGGCGCAGCCCAATATTTATGAAAAGTCATGGATTTGGCTCATTAATTCATTTAAGTAAATTTTTTTATGAATTTTTAAAGGAGTTCTGTTAATTGGAAAATTCCAAAATTTGGGCAGGACATTCTTCCAGAAATCTTTGAACTCCAGTAAAATTTTCAGAGGCATTGGACTCCATTTGCTTTGTCAAATGTTGTTTGAATCCTCTATGTCTCTGAAAAATGGGAAAATGAACAGAGACATTTTCAGACTTTTACCCAAGTTTGGAAAATTCATATCTCTGTGTAGGAAGCTCCAAAAATGGTGAAACCAAGTCCTATGGACTCATGAGACTCTCAAGTTTCTGAAAAACCAAATTTGGAGCATGAAAAGACACAATAATTACCATAGGATTTCAGAGAAGCCATATAGTAAGAAAATTCACTAGGCCACATCTTCCATCAACTTTGTCTGAAATTTTGCAAGCCATACCTCTGTATGATCTATGGACTACTGTAAAAATTTCAGAACAAGTTGAGATCATCTTCCCCAGTTTTCTGCCAATTATGTCCAGCTTCATACTTATGTCCGTTATATAGTTCTTTGCACTTTAGTTCCAAAAACCTCCAATACTCAAAATGTTCCTTTCTCTGTTCCAGCACATAAACAAACCAAATTCTCAAATCTTAGATAGTCTGAATTCTTCTTAAGTCATAAAACACATTTGTTTTATAATGTTTTTACTTGCAACATAAAACTGTGCATGTTCATATCGGTAGGAAAAACGACGAAGGAGCTCCACGAGGCATTCAACTCAGAACAGAAACATGAAGTTTTACTCGTCGCAAAGCTACTGACTTAAAAGTATAAATAAACCTGCAATAACATAAGGCAAGCCCCGGTTTGCATTTAACAGCTTTTAGTTATATTTTACTTTGTATCACTTCTATTGGTCTAGCATGTATTGTGCATTAGGTCAAGGTGATTGATACTCCAAATGCATGACCCACAAACCATTGGAGTACAGGGTAGAATAGGTTACCTTCATGTAGTTTCTGCTAGGATAAAGTTGTATAGGATCCGGCACAAGTTGGGTAGTTGGAAGCTACTCGCGAGTTTAGTATGTTGGTTCAGCGGGGTTTAATTCTAGAGAATGAAAGTTCTGGAAAGGAAAATGAGACCGAGCAGAGAGTAGGAGCAGCAGGACGTTGGGCCTGTGTGACTGTAGCTCTGTTTGTGTCGGTTAAGGATCGATGCGTATGCCGCCCTGCTGAGCAAGTTTGAACAGTACTGGATGCATGTCGGATATATGGGACCCGATAAACCGATGTAACTCGGGTACTCTCGTGTTGAAACTTATACGGCCATCCTTTGGGGGTTGGTGTCAGAGGTGTAAACCCGCTAGCGGAGCAACTTCGACGTGTTCCGTGTAGTGGCCCTTCTGATGGGTCGGCGGAACTGGTTCGGCATTGGAGTGACGGGTGAAAGGTTGCTGCATACAACGTAAGAAAGAGCTCGCGTGAGTCTTTCGAGGCGGGTGTATGTGTCGTGTATTCCGGGTGTGTCCTGATTGCAATCACCGTCCCTCCCGGTTATATGAATACCACTTGTTCACTGAGTTGTGACGTAGTAATTATTTCCAGATAAAGGGTGATGAATCATTGCTGATGTGAAGTTCTTAAATTTATTGTATTGCCAACCATGTATGCTATGGTTTTAGAGCTCACTAAGTTTATTTTCCTCTTTGGGCATCACCACATCGGAGGAAAGCGTTTCTTGTTTGATTGTGGACTTCCAATGTGAGGGCTGCCTAAGGCATAATAATCTGCTGCTATTAAACTGAAAGTAAGGACTAACATTTAGGCGTGTCGTTATTGCATCATACCTTTCCTATGTTAGTAATCCCTGCACATAGAGTTCCATGTTTAGGAGTGTCGGTTAAGTCTTGCTGAGCCATCGTGCTCACGGTTGCATTATTAGTGTTTTGCAGGTTATAAAATTTGCTATGAAGATGGTTGTTCGGTGAGCCATCAGCGACTCACCGGAAACCCTGCCGCTGCACTCATCTTTGTGGAAGCTAGTAAGAAGCGTCCGCGGGCTGGACGTCTTCTCTTTTGCATAGTTAGGACCGAGAGTAAGTGTGTATGTATATTCCGCTGCGTCTACCCTCGTGGTACAATATTTTGGAAATGACACTATCTTGAGAAATAAAATACTTTGTACTTTATGGTTCTTTTTGTGTATGCTGTTCAGTGCCGCATCGCACGGCACCACCCAATGTGTATCCTGGAGTGAGGATCCCGGAAGGGGTTCCGCACAGGCGTGGTATCAGAGCCGCATTGGGAACAGCACGCATGAAAAGAGCTTATTTTTGAAAACTTCAAAGTATACGAGTGAGAAACGTGTAGTATGCCCACATAAGGACTATTAGTAGCATAGTTACTTAAGGTGACAAGCTAACAGTGTGTTACCTTCAGTATTTCATTTTAGTAACGACGCACCTACGTGGAGGTAAGGGGTAAGGTACGCCACCGCAGGCAGATCAATTGCGGTAACTCGCCATACGAGTAATAGTATGGAATGGTATACCGTGGCTTGGCACGGTAGTTAATTTGAGTATCTGAACCTCTCTATGGTTCTGAGAGCATATAAAAACGCTGATCTCCAGCGTGCTTTAGGCAAAAGTGAGAATACCTCATCGTGTGGTAAGCAACACGATAGTATGCAACTCTTGAACGTTGAATGTTCAAAGGGCCATACGCAGCGCTCGCCATCGGCGTGCCTCAACGGTCATGAGGCAGTAGGTGGTTGTCACACCCGGTTTTTTCGAAGAACAACCAAGGTGAATATCACATTTATGCCAGGATCATGTTCTCATACATGCGATGACAAATAGTGAAGCATCATTTATTACAAGCGAGGTGTCGAATATAAATAAGTCTTACATTGCAAATGTCTCGATGGACAATAATAAGTTCATCACAAGTAAATAAACTAGCAGCGGAATATTATTCTTGAGGGCTCCGTCACAGGCGTTGCCGAGGGGTCTCCATGAACCTAGAAACCTTCTTCGGGTCCAAAGTCTTGGTCATTATACACCACCTCATTATCTTGACCTGAGCAGAAATATAAACCAACAAAATATGCAGGTTGAGTACCGATGGTACTCAGCAAGTGTGGGAAAGTTATGTCATGCATGACTAGAACAAGGGGAGGTTGAACTCATGGTTAAAGCACTACGCAATTTAATACCTATCACCTTAGCTTATTAAGCACCTACATTACTACACAGGTGAAATGGTCCCAATCTCCCGTACCATCATCATAAACAAATAACCATAACATCATTCCCAATGTTAAGCTCCCCGCTTAACATCCACAACATCCAAAACCATCAATCCTCTAATCATGAATAAGTCCAAGCCGCTCTTGACCGTGAGCACGGCTGTCATGACAGTTTTGACTCTGCAGAGTTTGTACCACTGTACCCACATGTAGTGATTTCATCCCTCGTTGCCGGGTGGACTAAAAGAACCTCCATTATGCCAGTGGCCGTGAACCACATTCACACTTCCCAGGTGTGTAGCTAGGAGATCACTACGAAGCCTTTACAAAGGGATTCCCAACGAGTGTGGGCCCACTGAGGTTTCACCCCTAACAGCATACAAGAGGCTCCAACCCCACTGCAGTGTCCCCCTCTTGAGCCTTGCGGTTCATATGGTAGTCCAGCTGACACCTATTCCCCGCACCATCCAACACACCCATACTACGCCGGGGATACACCTAAATAATTGGCCAAGCTGCCCCATCTCAGCATGTGGTTGGCACGGTAAAGCCAGGTTACATGCTCCATGAACCGGTCCTTAGGATCCAGGCAAGTACTAAACACAAACCCGAGTCTCGTGCACCCAGCACACAACCAAAACATCCAAACTTGCCTTGATCCATAACTCACAATATCTCATTCAAGAGTATGGTAAAATAAACTGATGATCTCATATCCCAAATATCCCATTCTAAGCATGGCTAAGCATATGCATAATAATAAATGATATGATAAAATGAATCCCAACCCAAGCTACAAGTAAATAAGGTAATGCAATTCTAGGGAAACATCCTAGCATGGGTTTCATATTTTCAATTGACAATGCAAATAATTCTAGCTACACATCCTAGTATAGGATCAAAGTGGTCAAGAACACTTGCCTCCTTCCTGCTGCTCTTGGAATGGGTAGTCCTGATCTTGGAAAGGAAGAACTTGCTCTGGAGCAGGTTCTACATCATGCCATAACACATAGCAAAAGAAAAACAACAATCCATAAGACATAGTTCACACTTCCACTTCGAACAAATCACACATTCACATTTATGAAAGTCATTCACAATTATATGTGTTGTGGTTACTCTATGTGTGTTGATCTTTGGCTTACATGTACTTTTAACCATGTGTATATGATTCCTACTTTTGTATTCACATTTATGATTACATACTATATATATGAGTTTCCAATTTAAATAAATTCCTTATATTTAATTACTACACCTTTTAGCTACCAAGTATGCATGAAAGGTATTTTCCTACTCCATATGTGTCTTCAGAATTTCTACCATCCATAAACTGAATTCTTTGGATTTTAGAAACTTCATTTATCATTTACTAGTTGCTATATTTTCAGATTTATTTCCTATGCCTAAATGTGAACTTTATTATGAAAATAACAAGACACATCATCTAAACAGAATAGGTTCTGATCTAAAATATTTAATAATATATTTTTGACCTTTTCCACTGATGTAAACTATTTTACATTTATTTCCCCTATTTTCAGAACTATTCTTTACTTAAAAATGTGTCCCTATAACTAATAAATGTGAACAATAAATTAAACAGATTCATTTCAGCCCAAAATATATTTTTATCTCACTTCAAAGTTTTTTTAAGTACTGAGAAAGTTTTTAATTAAATTTTGACAATATGTTTGTCCCACTTTTTAAATTTTAAATACTAGTCACCTATTCAATTTCCTAAATTAAATATCAAACAGGGTTAAAAAGGTAAACTCACCCCACTACAGGGTCTATAATATTATTTTAACAATTTTCAGGGGTCTAGCTACTCATAACAGAGGAGTTTTTCCTAATTTTTATTAAGTCCAGGGGCTAAAACTGATTTTTAAATGAATTTACATGATTTTCTGAAGTTCCAGGGGCTAGATCAGAAGTTTCCGGGGCTAGCTCTTATTTCCCGAGAACCCCAGGGGGTAGCACGTAAGAATTCCAGTCTTTATAACGCGGGGCTGACGTGGACCGTCCTATTTAAAACAGACGGCTGAGATTATAACGCCGAACCGTACGCGGGGATTTAATGTCTCCCGTGCGATTTAAAATAGACGGCGCACAAGCGGCCACGTCGCTCTAACCGAGCGAGGGCGGCGCTGCCCGGCGGCGCACGGTGGAGGGAAGCGGCGATCTCGCCGGAGATTTTCGGATCTTTGTGAATTCTTTCTAGAACTGTGATTTTATGGCATAGATCGGTGGAGGGGAGGTCGGGGATCTCACCTCGGGGGTTTTCTTGAGCTCGGGGGTCCTGGAAAACGATCGGCGATGAGGTCCAAAGCGAAACCACGGCGAGACTCGTCGGCGCTGTGTTTGAACCGCAAGTCACCGAGTTTTCTGCACCTGCAGGGTTCCCCGGAGGCGGTGGATCAAGACCAGCGAGTTAGATCGGAATTTCCGAGCGTAGATCGGCCAGAATTCGCCGGAGAAGGCTCGGGTTCTCACCGGAGTAAAAACAGCAGATCGCGTGAGAAAAACGGGATGAGGCCGGGGTTTTTATAGACGGGGGAAGGGCGGCGTTCGGTTGTGATCGAGTTTGCGTCGCCCACGAGCAAAATTCGGCTGGGATACGCAGAAATCCGGGTCGGTTTGGATTCGGGGTGAGAGAGAGTCCGGCCGGTCGCGGGCGCGGGCGCGAGGTAGAAGAAGGGCTGGCGGGCCCCGCCTGTCAGTGGGAAGAAGAGGGCGCGCGCGGCTGCGGGCTGGCGCGGGTTCTAGGTGGGCCGGCTGGTGGGTTTCGGCCCACTGGCCGGTTTTTTTTGTTTTCCTTTTTCTTTTTCTATTTCTTTTCTGTTTTGAGTTTAAATTGAATTCCAGTTTGAATTTAAATTGTTGCAAAACATGCAACACGTCCAAAAATTTTTAAATTCCCCTCTAAACATGATTTTGGGGTGTTACAGCTCTACCCCCCTTAAAAGAAATCTCGTCCTCGAGGTTGGTGGTTCTAATAAAACAATTCCAGAAATTGTGCCTTGAGCTCATGTTCCCGTTCCCAGGTGGCTTTCTCTTCTGAGTGATGCTTCCACTGCACCTTGCACATCCGGATTCTTTTATTTCTGGTGAGGCGTTCCATTGTCTCCAAAATCTTGTATGGTTGCTCGGCATAAGACAAATCCTCAGCTACGTCCACTTCATTCATGGGTAACACCTCTTCACGCGTCCTCAGGCATTTCTTGAGTTGTGACACATGGAATACATCGTGCACATCCGATAGGCGAGCCGGTAACTCTAGTTGATAAGCCACTTCGCCTTTCGTTTCTAGAACTTGAAAGGGTCCGATGTATCGAGGTGACAACTTCCCATTCACCTTGAACCGACGAAGTCCTCTGATAGGGGACACCTTGAGATAGACATAGTCTCCCACATTGAAAACAAGCTCTCTTCTTCGTACATCGGCATAGCTCTTTTGGCGTGTCTGTGCTATCCTCAAATTGTTGCAAATTTCCCTCACCTTCGCCTCAGCTTCTTGTAGTACTTCCGGACCAAACACTTTGCTTTCCCCCGTTTGGTTCCAAAATAGGGGAGTTCTGCACTTCCTCCCGTACAAAGCTTCAAACGGTGACATCTTCATACTAGCTTGATAGCTGTTGTTATAGGAAAACTCCGCATACGGTAAGTTCTTATCCCAACTCCGATTGTTTTTGAGTGCACATGCCCTCAGCATATCTTCAAGAATCTGATTTGTTCTTTCCGTCTGCCCATCAGTTTGGAGATGATAGGCAGAACTAAAGTTCAGATGGGTTCCCATGGTTTCGTGCAACTTCTGCCAGAACCTTGAGGTGAACTGTATCCCTCGATCCGACACAATCTTCTTTGGCACTCCACGGTAACACACGATCCTTGACATGTACAACTCTGCCAATTTGGATCCGCTGTAGCTTTCTTTCACGGGGATGAAATGAGCTACCTTGGTTAGCCTGTCAATGATGACCCATATCGAATCATATCCTGATTGAGTCCTAGGCAATCCCACGATGAAATCCATGCCGATCTCTTCCCATTTCCATTCAGGCACTTTGAGTGGTTGCAATAATCCCGCGGGTCGTTGATGTTCTGCTTTCACCAACTGACATGTGTCACATAGAGCAACATGTTCCGCGACATCTCGCTTCATGCCATACCACCAATACCTGCTCTTGAGGTCCTGGTACATCTTCGTACTCCCAGGACGAATGGAATAGTCAGAATCATGAGCCTCCTTCAAAATCAATTCACGGATCTCCTTTACTTCTGGCACACAGATTCTTTTCCCGTGCCACACCGTTCCTTGTTCATCCTCTCTAAAACCGGGAGCTTTATTTTCCTTGATGAGTTGTCTGATCTCTTGTATCTTCTCGTCTTTCTTTTGACCCTCGCGGATGTCTCGCTCTAGTGTGGAGTCCACTTCCACGGTGATGGCTTCACCACTATTCACAAGGCATAGATTGAGCCTTATAACCTCGTTCTTCAATTCTGCAGGCATGTCCTTCAAGCTCAACTTATTGACCTGCACTTTCCAACTTAAAGCATCTGCCACGACGTTTGCTTTCCCAGGATGATAGTTGATGCCCACATCAAAGTCATTGATTAGCTCTAACCATCTCCTTTGTCTGAGGTTGAGGTCTGGCTGTGTGAATATGTACTTCAAACTCTTATGATCCGTATATATCTCGGTCCTCTTCCCCATCAAATAGTGCTGCCAAATTTTCAACGCGTGTACCACTGCGGCTAGTTCTAGGTCATGTGTAGGATAGTTCTTCTCGTGCTTCCGAAGCTGCCGGGATGCATAAGCCACGACATGCCCTTCTTGCATGAGAACACATCCCAACCCGTTTCCAGAGGCATCACAGTACACCGTAAAGTTCTTCTGCATATCTGGCATAACTAGCACTGGGGCTGTCGTCAATCTTTTCTTTAACTCCTGAAAACTCATCTCGCACTGCGGCGTCCATGTGAATGTGATTCCCTTCTCCAACAGTTTGGTGAGGGGTCTTGAGATTTTAGAGAATCCCTTAATAAACCATCGATAGTATCCAGCCAATCCCAAGAAGCTTCGAACTTCCCCGACATTTTCAGGGGTCTTCCACTTCTGTATATCCTCGATTTTGGCAGGATCCACGGAGATTCCTCCCTCCGAGATTATATGTCCTAAGAAGGGAACTCTCTTCAGCCAAAACTCACACTAGCTCAACTTGGCATATAGTTGGTGTTCTCTCAGCCTTTGCAACACCAACCTTAGATGTTTCTCATGTTCTTCTTCATTTTGGAGAAGACGAGAATGTCGTCTATGAAAACGACCACAAATTTGTGCAGATATTCCATGAATACCTTGTTCATGAGATACATGAAGTACGCCGGGGCATTAGTTAGCCCGAAAGGCATGACAGTGTATTCATACAGTCCGTACCGAGATACGAAAGCTGTCTTGGGAATATCAGATTGCCTTATCTTTTGTTGGTGGTATCCCGACCTGAGATCAATCTTCGAGAACACACAAGCTCCCCTCAACTGATCAAACAAGTCTTCAATGCGGGGTAATGGGTACTTGTTCTTGATGGTTACTTCGTTCAAGGCACGGTAATCCACGCATAACCTTTGGGTTCCGTCCTTTTTGGGCACAAATATCACCGGAGCTCCCCATGGTGAGGAACTGGGGCGAATATACCCCTTCTCCGTCAATTCTCTCAAATGATCCTTGAGTTCTCCCAGCTGCTTGGAGTCCATCCGATAAGGTCTCTTGTATATCGGGGCTGTTCCAGGCACTAGCTCAATTGCGAATTCCACTTCACGATCGGGAGGCATACCTGGCAACTCCTCCGGAAAAACATCTGGATATTCCCTGATGGTCCTGATCTCCTCCACTTTCACCTCAACTTGATTTAGTTTAATGTCCCTCCTAGGCTCGTGTTTTGTTATCAACTTTACTCTTGTGCCACTAGGGTGAGTTAGTTCCACCGTTCTGGTCGAACAATGGATGATTCCTTTATGTTTGGTCAATCAATCCATACCCAAAATAATATCTATTCCTTGTGAATCTATCACTATGAGGTTAGCAGTAAATACTACCCCATTAATGTCTAGGTTCACTTTGGGACACACTTGTCTTATCCTTATTTCTCCACCTGGAGAGTTTACGGCTAGCATATGGTTCATTTGTGTTGTTGCTAGGTCATGCTTCTTAACAAACCCTTGAGCAATGAACGAGTGGGTAGCACCAGAATCAAACAGCAGGCTTGCAATGTGTAAATTGGCAGGAAACTTACCAACTACCACTTCGGGTGCCTCTTGTGCTTCCTCCATAGTGACGTGGTTCACCCGTCCTCTCATTACATTCTGCTGTTGTGGCTGCGCGGGCTTCTTCTTTGGGCACTTATGGGCATAGTGCCCCACTTCACCACAGCTAAAACATTGCACTCCAACCTTAGGGGCTTGGCCTTTATTGTCTTGGGGTTGGTTTGGAGGTCCTTGCACTGCTGGTCGAGGTGGATATGCGGGGCGATGTAGCTGTACGAACTGACGTTGTGGCTGTGCTGGTGCTGCGGGAGGCCTGTAGTTCGGATTGTACCCTCTTGGTGCTGAGTAGGGTACCGCAGCACGGTTCGTCTGCCCTGCAGGTTGCTGCATCAGACGTGGGCGGGTGTTGCTCCCTAAGGCTTGGTGTGACCACCCGGCCTTCCTCTTGTTCTCATTTTCCAAGGCCTTCAGCTTCCTTTCCACCACAAATGCTCTGTCCACCATCTTTTGGAAGCTTTCATACTCATTTGAGGACATTGCACACTGCATTTCTGCGGTAAGCCCTTCCACAAAACAATCTTGTTTCTGCTCATCAGTCTCTAGGTCTCGTGGGGCATAACGGGATAGTTGAGTAAATTTAGTGAGGTATTCCCTCACCGTCATGTTTCCCTGCTGCAGTCCCAAGAACTCCTTCCTCTTGTTTTTGAGTTCACCCCTTGGGATATAATGGTTGCGGAAGCTACGCTTGAACTCTTCCCAAGTGATGTTCTCAGGGTCATGATGGACAGCCATGTAGGCGGTCCACCAATCAGCAGCAGGTCCATGCAATTGATGAGAGGCAAACAGCACCCTCTCATACCCTTGGCAATGTATGATCCTCATCTTGCTCTCAATGGTCTTAAGGCAATCATCTGCCTCCAGAGGTTCAGCAGCACTTGCGAACTTTGGAGGTTGAGTTCCTAGAAACTCACTCAACCTTGGTTGGCGTGGTGCAGCTTGTGGAGGTGGAACTTGATGCAAGTTGGCCACCACTTGAGTCAGGTTCTGGATGAGCTGATTTTGAATCTCCAGAATTTGGTGGAGGGGATCAACTCCTTCATGGCGTCCACCCCTGTCTTGGCCTCTAGAAAGATGAGGGTTGCAGGCCTCATCATTGTTGTTGGCGGGATTGGCAGCGCGACCTTTTCCTCTTCCGGCCATCTAGCATGATCAACCAAATGTTAATTTAAAGTATTACGTATTATCTTACTACTTTCGCTTGTTTGTACTTTGAAGTGTTGAAGCTTTGTTATAGTTTTCTGAGGTTCCATATCTCACACAAAAATAAATGCAATATTATTTCATGTGGGTTCACACACCAAAGCAAGACAATCTGAAGACGAGGCTGTGGACAATTGCTCATGGCTTCCACAACTCACGTCACACACCAAGCATTAGCACACCATTAACTAACGTAACGACTCAACTACTCGACATCCTTCTGTTTTAAGGAAAAGGCTCTACGCTACTCGTTTTCTTGTGCTGGCTCCTCGGGATCTTCCTCGTCATTTCGGCTGCCTTCTGACTCTGCTTTGGGTGGGGAGGCTGCTGGTGGAGAAGTGCGACGATGCCTTATCGCCCGGTGATCTGGGGAGTCAGGAGTCCATGTATCATTCACGGTGACACAAAGTTCATTCCCATCTCCTCTTTCTCTCGCCCTCAAGCAGGCTCGCAGCAACGCCTCCGTTTCCTTCAGGGTGTCCCGAACATCCTGAAGCTCTTGCTGACACTCCTGAAGTCGAGTGCTGAGCATAGCAGCATCCTCCAAGCACAAGTCCATGTGCTCGTGGGAAGTCCCTTGCTGCACTGGTGGGTACTTGTACTCCGTGGTACCACTCTCACGCTGGAGGACATACATGTACTCAGTTCTGTCCAGGTGGTGACGATAGATGTGACTCTGGCAGGTGATGGCCTCCCAGGTGACATCCTTCTCCGCATCGACTTGTGTCGCTCGACAAGCTGGAGAGCGGTGGATCTTAAGCAGCTAATTTTCGTGTATGATCCTCATCTCTGAACTCCATTCTTCCCTCTTCTCACGAATGATTCTGGTGGAGTTATAGTGGATGATTAGCTTGCCCGTATTGCCGGCGGCTTCGAGCATACGTCGAAGATGGTGCAACAAGGCTCCTACTACCAATCTGTAGGAAAGGTACGTCACCGGACGGCTCTCCTCTCTTTCGGCAAGGGCAACTACGGGAACTCTCCCTCCTGTGGACTTGCGAGCGGTGCGAATCATGCGAACCACCTAAAACAAAAAGCATTTAAACTTAGGTTAGATAAACTTTTTAACCAAAATCCTATTTTGAATGAAAATTGGGGTAAGATAAAAAAAGTGACTCATTAAATAACACTTTTCAACACACACCTTATAAAAATAGTTTTTAAGAAAATAGGGTCCTTAAATACGTCCCTTTCTACCTAGGTCCACGTTCCTACGGGCAACCTTGGCTCTGATACCACTTCTGTCACACCCGGTTTTTCCGAAGAACAACCAAGGTGAATATCACAAGTATGCCAGGATCATGTTCTCATATATGCGATGACAAATAGTGAAGCATCATTTATTACAAGCGAGGTGTCAAATATAAATAAGTCTTACATAGCAAATGTCTCGATGGACAATAATAAGTTCATCACAAGTAAATAAACTAGCAGCGGAATATTATTCTTGAGGGCTCCGACACAGGCGTTGCCCGGGGGTCTCCATGAACCTAGAAACCTTCTTCGGGTCCAAAGTCTTGGTCATTATACACCACCTCATTATCTTGACCTGAGCAGCAATATAAACCAACAAAATATGCAAGGTTGAGTACCGATGGTACTCAGAAAGTGTGGGAAAGTTATGTCATGCATGGCTAGAACAAGGGGAGGTTGAGCTCATGGTTAAGGCACTACGCAATTTAATACCTATCACCTTAGCTTATTAAGCACCTACATTACTACACAGGTGAAATGGTCCCTATCTCCCGTACCATCATCATAAACAAATAACCATAACATCATTCCCAATGTTAAGCTCCCCGCTTTACATACACAACTTCCAAAACCATCAATCCTCTAATCATGAATAAGTCCAAGCCGCTGTTGACCGTGAGCACGGCTGTCATGACAGTTTTGACTCTGCAGAGTTTGTACCACTGTACCCACATGTAGTGATTTCATCCCCCGTTGCCGGGTGGACTAAAAGAACCTCCATTATGCCAGTGGCCGCGAACCACATTCACACTTCCCAGGTGTGTAGACAGGAGATCACTACGAAGCCTTTACAAAGTGATTCCCGACGAGTGTGGGCCCACTGAGGTTTCACCCCTAACAGCATACATGAGGCTCCAACCCCGCTGCAGTGGCCCCCTCTTGAGCCTTGCGGTTCATATGGTAGTCCAGCTTACACCTATTCCCCGCACCATCCAACACACCCATACTACGTTGGGGATACACCTAATTAATTGGCCAAGCTGCCCCATCTCAGCATGTGGTTGGCACGGTAAAGCCAGGTTACATGCTCCATGAACCGGTCCTTAGGATCCAGGCAAGTACTAAACACAAAGCCGAGTCTCGTGCACCCAGCACACAACCAAAACATCCAAACTTGCCTTGATCCATAACTCACAATATCTCATTCAAGAGTATGGTAAAATAAACTGATGATCTCATATCCCAAATATCCCATTCTAAGCATGGCTAAGCATATGCATAATAATAAATGACATGATAAAATGAATCCCAACCCAAGCTACAAGGAAATAAGGTAATGCAATTCTAGGGAAACATCCTAGCATGGGTTTCATATTTTCAATTGACAATGCAAATAATTCTAGCTACACATCCTAGTATAGGATCAAAGTGGTCAAGGACACTTGCCTCCTTCCTGCTGCTCTTGGAATGGGTAGTCCTGATCTTGGAATGGAAGAACTTGCTGTGGAGCAGGTTCTACATCATACCATCACACATAGCAAAAGAAAAACAACAATCCATAAGACATAGTTCACACTTCCACTTCAAACAAATCACACATTCACATTTATGAAAGTCATTCACAATTATATGTGTTGTGGTTACTCTATGTGTGTTGATCTTTGGCTTACATGTACTTTTAACCATGTGTATATGATTCCTACTTTTGTATTCACATTTATGCTTACATACTATATATATGAGTTTCCAATTTAAATAAATTCCTTATATTTAGTTACTACACCTTTTAGCTACCAAGTATGCATGAAAGGTATTTTCCTACTCCATATGTGTCTTCAGAATTTCTACCAACCCTAAACTGAATTCTTTGGATTTTAGAAACTTCATTTATCATTTACTAGTTGCTATATTTTCAGATTTATTTCCTATGCCTAAATGTGAACTTTATTATGAAAATAACAAGACACATCATCGGAACAGAATAGGTTCTGATCTAAAATATTTAATAATATATTTTTGACCTTTTCCTCTGATGTAAACTATTTTACATTTATTTCCCCTATTTTCAGAACTATTCTTTACTTAAAAATGTGTCCCTATAACTAATAAATGTGAACAATAAATTAAACAGATTCATTTCAGCCCAAAATATATTTTTATCTCACTTCAAAGTTTTTTTAAGTACTGAGAAAGTTTTTAATTAAATTTTGACAATATGTTTGTCCCACTTTTTAAATTTTAAATACTAGTCACCTATTCAATTTCCTAAATTAAATATCAAACAGGGTTAAAAAGGTAAACTCACCCCACTACAGGGTCTATAATATTATTTTAACAATTTTCAGGGGTCTAGCTACTCATAACAGAGGAGTTTTTCCTAATTTTTATTAAGTCCAGGGGCTAAAACTGATTTTTAAATGAATTTACATGATTTTCTGAAGTTCCAGGGGCTAGATCAGAAGTTTCTGGGGCTAGCTCTTATTTCCCGAGAACCCCAGGGGGTAGCACGTAAGAATCCCAGTCTTTATAACGCGGGGCTGACGTGGACCATCCGATTTAAAACAGACGGCTGAGATTATAACGCCGAACCGGTACGCGGGGATTTAAAGTCTACCGTGCGATTTAAAATAGACGACGCACAAGCGTCCACGTCGCTCTAACCGAGCACGGGCGGCGCTGCCCGGCGGCGCACGGCGGCGGGAAGCGGCGATCTCGCCGGAGATTTTCGGATCTTCGTGAATTCTTCCTAGAACTGTGATTTTATGGCATAGATCGGTGGAGGGGAGGTCGGGGATCTCACCTCGGGGGTTTTCTTGAGCTCGGAGGTCCTGAAAAACGATCGGCGACTTGGTCCAAAGCGAAACCACGGCGAGGCTCATCGGCGCTGTGTTTGAACCGCAAGTCACCGAGTTTTCTGCACCTGCAGGGTTCCCCGGAGGCGGTGGATCAAGACCAGCGAGTTAGATCGGAATTTCCGAGCGTAGATCGGCCAGAATTCGCCGGAGAAGGCTCGGGTTCTCACCGGAGTAAAAACAGCAGATCGTGTGAGAAAAACGTGACGAGGCCGGGGTTTTTATAGACGGGTGAAGGGCGGCGTTCGGTTGTGATCGAGTTTGCGTCACCCACGAGCAAAATTCAGCTGGGATACGCAGAAATCCGGGTCGGTTTGTGTAAGGGCCTCAGTTTTTGACACTCATTTGCAGTGTTCATCACCACACCACACACCTCATTTGAGGAAGAATGATGAACACAAATGAAGAGCAAGTAACAATTATCAACATGCTCATTAGAGAACAAACTTACACATTGCAAAAGTGGTATTTCCCACATGTGATATAGATGGGCTGGACATATGAAAACTCCTACACTTTGCTAAGGATGTCCATGCCAAGTTTCACCCAAATTCAAAACCTTTTTGAGGTCATTTTGGATATAGATAGGAAGAGGGCAGTTTGAAACCATATTCAAATTCAAACTGTTTTTATCCCATAAATTTAAAAGTGAAAGGCATATTCTTACTCAGCACATTTTTGTGAGCTCACACACCAATTTTCACTCCATTTGGAGTTGATCTTGACATGAGCTAAGTGGGAGAAATTCAAACTTTATTTGAATTTCAAACTGAACTTGTGCTGAAATTCATCCAAACCAAACCTCATTTGAACTTTGATCAATTCAAATGGCTCATGGGTGAATAATTTGAATTGCCAAGGGTAGTATGGGGTTCACTGTTTACAACAGTGATTAGGAGTAAATTTCAGAGGTTAAAATGGGGGGTGGGACCCACATGTCAGCCTCTACTTCAACACAAACCGACTGAAACACAGTTCAGTCGGTTCCCGGGTGCAGTGTGCGCGCGCCACCGAGGAGGGGCAGCCGGCGCCAGCTCCTGCTGCGCGCCCCAAGCCGGAGACCAGCCGCCAGGCTACTTATTCCCTCCCCGGCGTGCTCCGATCGCCCATTCCCCGAACTGCCGACATACTCGGCCTGTTCTTCCACTGCCATCGCCGCCGCCCGAGCTCACGTTTGATCAAGCCGATCACTCGCAAGCACAGCCTCCTCCACAGCAAAACAGCACCAAGAGATCATGAGCAACCTCCTAGACGCCGTGTTGGCCAGTGAGCAAGCGTCCTCGAGCTGTACGAGCCATTTCTCCGGCGAGCCGAACATCGCCGCCGATCGGGCTCCCGTGGACAGCACGGCACAGCCGTTGTCACGTCCTCTTCTCTACACAAGAAAGGTGCGTGATTGTATGTAGACGGAGTAGCTGAAAGCCGTTTGGCAATTGATCAATCCTCGGCCGAGAATTTCCAAATTTACTCTTGATCAGTTCATAAGGACCGAGCTCACCTTCGGGTGAAATTCGTACTCTATGCACGAGGGTTGGACGAGCTCGTTATCTAGTAGCTTCTACGCACGATAGCGCCCACGCTCGAACTGGAATTAGAGAAAACCATCGAGAATCGGCCATGATATGGCTGTTTTCCCCGCCGCCATGGCTGAACACCTCGGCTCACCGTCGAGAGCCTAGTTGCCGGTATTTCTAGCTTCCACCCAGCCCTGGTTCGTGTTTCCCATGCTCTACTGATGCTCTCCGACCGATTTCCGGTCGATTTGGTGCACGGGAGAGCGGGATCGACCTCACCGGAACCCTAGCAGGTGCTGTCATCGGTGCGCATGGGTTTCCGGTCATCGCTGGCGACCGGCGACCCCACCATCGAGTCCAGGGGGTCAGTAAAGGGGCAGGCGGCAAGTTTCGGGCCGGGGGGTGGCCGGGAACTCAGTTCCGGCGAGGGTCGCCGGAGATCGCCGCCGCCGCGCAGTTGGCGCGAGGAGGGAGACGACGCACTGTGTGCGGGGCCCACAAGCCAGAGTTTAAACTTTTTCCCGAATTTCAGTTTCAGTTCAAACTTCAAATCCTTATAACTTTGGCTAGAAAGCTCCAAATTGAGTGAACCAAATTTTGCTGGATTCAGCTCTCCGAGTAATTTCCAGCAAATCAAGTTTCACTTCATGAAAACCCTTAATTTTTCAGAATTAATTCCTCAAAGTTTAAACTGTTAGGAATTTTAACTGGAGAATCCTGTGGAGGAAAATCCTGAAATTTTGCTGGGATATTCACCAAAATTCAGTACCTAAAGCAGGGAGGTGCTGTCCAATTGATTCCAGAAATTCTGTTAACTTGGACATCTCATAACTTTTGAACCAGGACAGATATGAGGCCAAGCAAACACTTTCTGGAAATCTATTAAAGTTAGCTTTAACTTTGATGTTGAGCTCCAGAATTAGTTTTGCTGTTAACATGGCCTAAATCAGGTTGAAATGGAAACTGGTCAAGGCTGTCATTGGAACAGCAGATCAGCAGTCAAATTTAGTTAACAATTTGAACTATGTTTCCAAGTGTTAAGGGTTCAATGACATATTTTATGTTATAACTCAATGGTTTACTGTTTAAATAAATATTTGACATTTCTCAAATATATTTTTACAGATGGCAGCAGATAAACGGTTGGAGAACGGGTGTGTAGTTTCCCACTGCTCTGACCGTAGCGGCTACCCGGAAGCATTGTGGCAAATGCTCCAATATTTCGGGTACAACCAGATGCTGCAATACTTTGCCAAGGAAGAAGGCGAAGGGGGGAACAAGACGTGGACGATCCATGTCGAGGTTCCTGCAAGACCTACGCCACCCGGTTGGGTGCCATTCACCGTCACGGTGAGAGGAAGACAACCGGAAGGGATGTGGCAAGTGGCAGCCCGTGACACTATGTCACGTTTCTGCCAACTGCACGTGCAGGCTATGGGGGGCACACCATACGCACTCGTTCCGGTGGAGGGACGAGCTCAGCATGTGTGGGAAGAGAGGTACCTGGAGGCAACAGACCCGAGTTGCCCAAGGTACAACCCCGCGGAGGCAAATCTCAGCCTCCAAATGAGAGCGGGAAACGCTGTGATGGACAGCCAAGCTGTTCATACGGAGCATCTCGCCACCAAGCTCAAGGAGAGCACAAGCCGTGGAGATCATTTCGAGAGTGCTCACAGCGCACTCCGCAATGTGCTCCTTCCGACGATCAAGCGACTGAATGAACAACACAATCAGTTGCGTCGTCTGAAGAAGGCAAAGAAGAAGAGCCGTGTTGACATCGCGGCGTTGCAAGAGCTGGTGCAGATCCTAACCCAGCAGAATGAGGACCTTGCTCAAGAGCGGGACGACGCTATTGAGGAAGGACAAGGCTGGGAAGAGGACTACAACCAGGCTATGGACGAGGTACATGCATTGCAGGACCTCGTGCCCCCGGTATTGGGCGTACCGGTAGTTTTGGGTCTTCCAGTCATGGGAGAACCCGGAATGGGAGAAGAGGTGGTATATCCAGAGCCACCAGCAGAAGTACCGGAGGAGGACGACCCACAGGAGGTCGAGTTCTACTCCGAGTAGGGGGTTACGGTTGCCAAGTAGGGCAGCTAGGGTAGCGTAACCCAACTTTTGTAATCGGTGACATGTCGAATAGACAGTAGCGTATGTATAGGTAGTGACGACATGAGCACGACTTCTCGGAGACCCGAGAATAATGTATCTTGTATAAAGTTTATGCTTTATCAATGAATGTGAATGTTGTGCAAATTGATCATGTGTCACTTCGATACCTACTGTTGCGTATGGAATTTTTAGTAAGACATGTGCTAATTGCTGCTGTTTTGAATTTCAGAATGACGCGTACTCGTGCCAACCCTGACGTTGGGGGTACCAGTCAAGGGGGAGAGACCTCCCAACCACCTCCCGAGGACTCATCGGGACAGCAGCAGCAACAGCAACAGCAAACACCGCCACCGCCACTGCCAACGGTTACATTGACCGACATTGTCGCGGCAATGGCGGGCTCACATCAGCAGCACACAGAGTTGCTGCAGACTCTCATCGCCAATATGTCTCGCCCAGAGAGACGTCAAGATCGTGAGGAGCGCCAACAGAGCTCCTACTCCGACTTCCTGGCGACTCATCCCCCTGTATTCTCAAGGGCGGATGAACCACTTGACGCGGACAACTGGCTCCGCGCCATAGAGATGAAGTTCGGGCTGCTCCAAATCAGCGAGCAGCGCAAGACTCAGTTCGCGGTCCAGCAGCTCAAAGGATCCGCGAGCGTGTGGTGGGCCAACTTCTGTGCTTCCCAGCCCACCGACCGAGTGATGACCTGGGCAGAGTTCCGGATGGCCTTTAGGGCCTATCATATACCGCCCGGTTTGATGAAGAGGAAGACGCAGGAGTTCCTACACCTGCAACAAGGGAGCCGGAACGCGCTGGAATACTCCAGGGCGTTCAACGATCTCGCGCTCTACGCGTCGTATCACGCGGATACAGACGAGAAGCGGCGAGACCATTTTTACCAGGGGCTTAACCCGCTCCTGAAGGACAAGTTGGCGATGTTCAATCGCGGCAGCCTCAACGACATCATTGATGCTGCGATTGTTCAGGAGGACTCCGGCAAGGAGTTGGCGGCGGCAGAGCGAAAGCGAAGCGTGCCGCAGAGCAGCGGAGAAGGAGGCGGTCCTTCTCAGAAGTTTCGGATGGTGAATCGCCCACCATCAGGCCCACGCTAGCAGCCACCACAGCGGTCGATGCCGTTTCGCAGTCGGCCGTACTCTTCACCGGCATTCCGGCCGGCACTGCCAGTACCACCGCAACAACAACAGCAGCAGCTGGCGATGCCGCGTGCGTTTGCACCTCCGCAACGCATGCCGGGCTTTCGTCCACCGGGTACTCCACCAGCAGCGGCCACATGTTACCAGTGTGGTCGTCCAGGACACTTCGCGAGCAGTTGCCCGGAGAGGCAAGGCGGCGGAGTGGCACCACAGCTTGCCATTGAGGACGTGCCGGAGGGCGAGCCAATCCTTGCGGGTATGTTCCAACTCCACCAGCATCCCGCTATAGTACTGTTTGATTCAGGCGCCACGCATAATTTTATTAGCCAAGCTTTCATTGCTAAACACAGTTTGCCAATACTACCCACCGATAGTCCATATTTAATTTGTTCACCGGGTGGGAAGATTTCAGCGAGCGTAATGGTCTCCAAAGCACCATTATGCTTAGCGGGTAGAGTGTACCCCACGTATCTCATTATCTTAGAGGGACAGAAGGTCGATGTCATCCTAGGGATGTCGTGGTTAACCCGCCACGGCGCTGTTTTAGACACCGTCCTTCGAGTCGTGCACTTAAACTCGGAGGTGAACGGTTCTCACTCAATATTTCTGGACAGTCCAGGAATAAAACTTCCAAGTGTCTATCAAGCCACGACCATCAGATTGGAAGATATTCCGGTGGTCCGAGAGTTCCCTGATGTATTCCCGGACGATTTGCCGGGGATGCCACCCGATAGAGAGGTGGAGTTCAAGATTGAACTTGCACCGGGAACCATGCCAATATCCCGAAGGCCGTACAAGATGGCGCCCAAGGAGTTGGCTGAACTGAAGACTCAGCTCACGGATCTTCTGGAGAAGGGTTTTATTAGGCCGAGCTCCTCGCCATGGGGCTGTTCGGCATTATTTGTCAAGAAAAAGGATGAAACGTTGCGGCTTTGCGTGGATTACCGTCCATTAAATGCCGTAACCATCAAAAACAAGTACTCGTTGCCACGGATCGACATGTTGTTTGATCAGTTGGTCGAAGCAAAGATCTTTTCCAAGATGGATTTAAGATCCGGGTACCATCAGATTAAGATAAGGGCGGAGGACATTCCAAAGACAGCTTTCTCGACAAGGTACGGACTTTATGAGTACCTTGTCATGTCCTTTGGCCTCACCAATGCTCCAGCTCACTTCATGTACTTAATGAACTCGGTGTTCATGCCGGAGCTGGACAAGTTTGTCGTGGTCTTCATCGACGACATCCTGCTATACTCCAAGTCAGAGGAAGATCACAAGAAACATCTGCGTATAGTCTTGCAACGGCTGCGGGATCACGAGTTATACGCAAAATTCAGCAAATGCGAGTTTTGGATATCGCAAGTGCCTTTCCTCGGGCATATCATCTCAGCGGAGGGTATCGCTGTGGACCCGAGCAAGATCGCGCAAGTGCTGAATTGGAAATCCCCAAGAACTGTTCATGAGGTACGGAGTTTCCTCGGACTCGCGGGATATTATCGGAGGTTCATTCCGAACTTCTCGAAGATTGCCAAGCCAATGACAGAGCTGCTGAAGAAGGCTACCAAATATGTTTGGAGTCCAGCATGTGAAGCAGCATTCAAGGCTTTAGTCAAGCACCTGACATCAGCACCGGTTTTGGCGCAGCCAGACACAACAAAACCGTTCGATGTGTACTGCGACGCATCCGGCATTGGGCTCGGGTGTGTGCTGATGCAAGACCGAAGAGTGGTCGCGTATGGATCACGGCAGCTTAGGAACCATGAGCAGAATTATCCAACTCACGACTTGGAGCTCGCTGCCGTGGTACTCGCACTCAAAATGTGGAGGCACTAATTACTCGGTAACCTCGTACATTTATATACCGACCACAAAAGCCTCAAGTACATATTCACTCAGAAGGAGCTGAACATGAGGCAACGAAGATGGTTAGAACTGATAAAGGATTACGAGATAGAGATCCATTATCATCCGGGCAAGGCAAACGTTGTGGCAGATGCGTTGAGCCGCAAGTCACACGTCAACAATCTGACCATCACACCGTTGGAAGAGAGCGAACCACCACTACGTGTGATTCCATACGGGGCTCTCTACAACCTAGCTTTGATCCCCACCCTCCGTGAAGAGATAGCGGCAGCCCAGAAGAATGACAAGGGCATGTCACACTTGCGGAGACGTGTAGATAGTGGGGAGCTGAAATGCTTCCGGAAAGACGGAGACGGCGTCCTATGGTTCAAGGACCGGATCGTCATACCCCGTATCCCGGAACTACGGAAGAAGATCTTTGATGAGGCTCACTTATCAAAGTTTTCTATTCACCCCGGCAGCAACAAAATGTATCAAGAACTCAGAAGAAAGTTTTGGTGGACACGGATGAAGCGAGAGACTGCAAAATACGTGTCCGAGTGTGATACATGTCGAAGGGTGAAGGCTGACCACATGCGGAAACCAGGACTGCTGCAACCACTGGGCATTCCTGCCTGGAAATGGGAGGACGTGAGCATGGATTTCATCGTCGGTTTACCCACCACCCTACAGAAACATGATTCGGTGTGGGTGATCGTCGATCGGCTCACCAAAGTTGCCCATTTCATCCCGGTCAACACCAACTACAACGCCAAGAAGTACGCTGAACTGTACATCTCACGGATCCTATGCTTGTACGGCGTACCCCGTACTATCATTTCGGATCGGGGTACTTTATTTGTGTCCCGTTTTTGGGAGCAGCTACACGCTGCCTTGGGGACGAAGCTGATCCGTAGTTCGGCCTACCACCCGCAGACGGATGGACAAACCGAGCGGGTAAATCAAATTCTAGAAGACATGCTACGAGCTTGCGCTATCGACCACGGCAAGAATTGGGATGATCACTTGCCGTTAGCCGAGTTCTCGTACAACAATGGGTACCAAGCCAGCATCAAGATGGCGCCCTACGAGGCGCTATACGGAAGAAAATGCCGCACACCATTGAACTGGTGTGAGTCTGGCGAAAGGGTTACCTTCGGGATTGACCTTGTCAACAACGCGGAAGAAAAGGTTCGATTAATTCAAGCGAACCTAAAAGCCGCTCAATCCCGTCAGAAACAGTATGCGGACCGGAGAAGGCGCCCATTACAATTCGAAGTTGGGGATCACGTATATCTACGGGTGTCTCCAATGAAGTGTGTAAACAGATTTGGGGTGAGGGGAAAGTTAGCACCCCGCTTCATCGGTCCATTCCAGATTACCGAAAGATGTGGATCGGTGGCATACCGGCTGAAATTACCAGAAGCACTTTCCGGTGTGCACGACGTCTTTCATATTTCCCAGCTGAGGAAGTGTCTCAAGCTATCAACCACCGTTCAGCTGGAAGACATTGAAGAACTGCAACCGGATCTCACCTATCGGGAGAAACCGGTGCAGATTATTGATGAAAAGGCCCGAACCACACGCAACCGTACGTTGTGGTTCTACAAGATTCTATGGAGTAATCACTCCATGGACGAAGCGACATGGGAGAGCGAAGAATTCCTTCGCACTAACTACCCTGACTTTTTCACGTCGCATATCCGGTAATTTTCCACCGTCCTCTCTCTTATTTTCACCTTATAATCTCGGGACGAGATTCTTTTAAGGGGGGAGGAATGTAAGGGCCTCAGTTTTTGACACTCATTTGCAGTGTTCATCACCACACCACACACCTCATTTGAGGAAGAATGATGAACACAAATGAAGAGCAAGTAACAATTATCAACATGCTCATTAGAGAACAAACTTACACATTGCAAAAGTGGTATTTCCCACATGTGATATAGATGGGCTGGACATATGAAAACTCCTACACTTTGCTAAGGATGTCCATGCCAAGTTTCACCCAAATTCAAAACCTTTTTGAGGTCATTTTGGATATAGATAGGAAGAGGGCAGTTTGAAACCATATTCAAATTCAAACTGTTTTTATCCCATAAATTTAAAAGTGAAAGGCATATTATTACTCAGCACATTTTTGTGAGCTCAAACACCAATTTTCACTCCATTTGGAGTTGATCTTGACATGAGCTAAGTGGGAGAAATTCAAACTTTATTTGAATTTCAAACTGAACTTGTGCTGAAATTCATCCAAACCAAACCTCATTTGAACTTTGATCAATTCAAATGGCTCATGGGTGAATAATTTGAATTGCCAAGGGTAGTATGGGGTTCACTGTTTACAACAGTGATTAGGAGTAAATTTCAGAGGTTAAAATGGGGGGGTGGGACCCACATGTCAGCCTCTACTTCAACACAAACCGACTGAAACACAGTTCAGTCGGTTCCCGGGTGCAGTGTGCGCGCGCCACCGAGGGGGGGCAGCCGGCGCCAGCTCCTGCTGCGCGCCCCAAGCCGGAGACCAGCCGCCGGGCTACTTATTCCCTCCCCGGCGTGCTCCGATCGCCCATTCTCCAAACTGCCGACATACTCGGCCTGTTCTTCCACTGCCATCGCCGCCGCCCGAGCTCACGTTTGATCAAGCCGATCACTCGCAAGCACCGCCTCCTCCACAGAAAAACAGCACCAAGAGATCGTGAGCAACCTCATAGACGCCGTGTTGGCCAGTGAGCAAGCGTCCTCGAGCTGTACGAGCCATTTCTCCGGCGAGCCGAACATCGCCGCCGATCGGGCTCCCGTGGACAGCACGGCACAGCCGTTGTCACATCCTCTTCTCTACACAAGAAAGGTGCGTGATTTTATGTAGATGGAGTAGCCGAAAGCTGTTTGGCAATTGATCAACCCTCGGCTGAGAATTTCCAAATTTACTCTTGATCAGTTCATAAGGACCGAGCTCACCTTCGGGTGAAATTCGTACTCTATGCACGAGGGTTGGACGAGCTCGTTACCTAGTAGCTTCTACGCACGATAGCGCCCATGCTCGAACTGGAATTAGAGAAAACCATCGAGAATCGGCCATGATATGGCTGTTTTCCCCGCCGCCATGGCTGAACACCTCGGCTCACCGTCGAGAGCCTAGTTGCCGGTATTTCTAGCTTCCACCCAGCCCTGGTTCGTGTTTCCCATGCTCTACTGATGCTCTCCGACCGATTTCCGGTCGATTTGGTGCACGGGAGAGCGGGACCGACCTCACCGGAACCCTAGCAGGTGCTGTCATAGGTGCGCACGGGTTTCCGGTCATCGCCGGCGACCGGCGACCCCACCATCGAGTCCAGGGGGTCAGTAAAGGGGCAGGCGGCAAGTTTCGGGCCGGGGGGTGGCCGGGAACTCAGTTCCGGCGAGGGTCGCCGGAGGTCGCCGCCGCCGCGCAGTTGGCGCGAGGAGGGAGACGACGCACTGTGTGCGGGGCCCACAAGCCAGAGTTTAAACTTTTTCCCGAATTTCAGTTTCAGTTCAAACTTCAAATCCTTATAACTTTGGCTAGAAAGCTCCAAATTGAGTGAACCAAATTTTGCTGGATTCAGCTCTCCGAGTAATTTCCAGCAAATCAAGTTTCACTTCATGAAAACCCTTAATTTTCCAGAATTAATTCCTCAAAATTTAAACTGTTAGGAATTTTAACTGGAGAATCCTGTGGAGGAAAATCCTGAAATTTTGCTGGGATATTCACCAAAATATCCCTGAACTACCATAAAAATTTCAGATCCATTTGAGCTTATTTAATCCACCTAATGGTGTAATTAGTGAAACTGTTCCAGAGAAAATAGAAAATGTTCAGAAACATTTTCAGAATTTTCTCTGAAATTGTTTAGCTCATATCTTTAGTTAGGGACATCCAAATTAAGTGAGACCAACTCCATTAGAACCCTCTGAAAATCTAGTTTTCAGAAAGTCATAGTTTGTCTCATGAAAATTCCTAGAACACCCTAAGAGTTCCAATTAAGGTCAAGGACATAATTAATTGTGGAGGGCTCAAATGAGCTTTGCTGCAACTAAAACTTGACCAAGTCTCTGTTTAGGTTGTAACCAAGCCACAGTAAAAGTTTCACAGTCATTAGGTCTGTCTAGCAAAGGTTATAGACTTCACAACTTCAAAGATAATACAAATGCATTTAAATTAATACATTCATTGCTCTTATCATGTAGTCGCTAAGGTCGAGGAGGAACCCGAAGTCCTAGACTTCGTTACTCCGGAGGAACAGCTAGCCTACGACCAAGAGCAGCAAGGCAAGCCCCGGTTTGCATTAACCTTTTTACAATTTTTTATTGTTTTGAGCACATACTTGTTTCCTTTGTTCTGTGCATTAGAGTCTTGTTTGGAAACCCCACTGCATAGCCAAGAAAACCATGGGTTGGGTTTAGGAGTGCAAACTCCGTTAGCCACTGCATTGCTAGGATAGAGTAGGATTCGGTACAAGTCGAGTAGTTGGAACTACTCGCGAGAATAGGCTAGAGGCACATTGCTCGGGTAGAGATAGCACATGATACACATGGCAAGAAAATGAGACCGAGCGGAGAGTAAGGGCAGCAGGACTTTGGGGCCTGTGTGCTGTAGCTCCGCTTGTGTCGATTGAGGACCGAGCCGTGTGCGGGCCTGTTGAACAAGCTAGAACAGTACCGAAGACCTACCGGCTATATGGGAACCGGGAAACTGATGTAACCCGGGTAGCTGGGTATTGAGGCATTGCCCGTCGTTCAGAGGGTAGGTTGAGAGCTCGAGGTGTAAATCGGCTGGCGGCACAGAGATGCGCGTGCAGAGACCTCTTGCTCGGACGATGGGACCGGTTCAATATTTGGCTAACGGGTGAAAGGTAGTCGCGTACGGCGTCCGTGATGGTTGTTGTAGGCAACATCGAGTACGGGCGTACGTGACGGGTTGTTCGGGTAACCCTGCAGGTGTAAATCGATTATAATCGCCGTCCCTCGCGGTCAGTGAGTACCACTTGTTCACTGTACCGTGACGTAGAAAGAACAGGCTAGTTACATGTTAAAATGCTGCTGATTGAATGATGGACATTGATTGTTAATGACTTGCTGTAGTTCAGAGCTAACTAAAGTTCGTTTCAACTTTGGGAAAAGTACATGAGAGAAATGCGTTTCTTGTTTGATTGCGGCTCTCTCATGTACCTTAGCGTAAGGTTCTCCACAACCTGCTGCTAAAACTTGAAAGTAAGGTTCTACTAATTAGGCGAGTCCTTGCAAATGATTTTTACCTCATGTAACCCATTACCCTCATGTAGAAGTTCCATGTTTAGGTGAGACGGGTCAGACTTGCTGAGCCTTCGTGCTCACTGCTTGTGTTTGAAGCTTTTGCAGGGTTCTATGAGGAAGGGACTCCCGAAGAGGAGACGGAACCCCAGGAGGGGAACCCCGTCGAGTGGGAGTCGTGCACGCCGCAGAGTTAGTGTGCGTGTGTGCTAGCAAGGGCACGTTCAAGGGCTGAACGTGCACTTGATGCTTAGTCTACGCCCGCGAGTGTAGACTGAACTTATTTTGATGTAAACATGTTCATAACTTGTTTATGTAATAAAATTTCGCTTCCGCTTTGTACCTTTGACGTGTGTTATACGGTGCTGTGCAACGCAGCACCCCTCAGCGTGATCCTGGCTCGACAGAACCAGTGGGGTCGTGTCAGTTTGTATTCGGGGTGAGAGAGAGTCCGGCCGATCGCGGGCGCGGGCGCGAGGTAGAAGAAGGGCTGGCGGGCCCCGCCTGTCAGTGGGAAGAAGAGGGTGCGCGCGGCTGCGGGCTGGCGCGGGTGCTGGGTGGGCCGGCTGTTGTGTTTCGGCCCACTGGCCGGTTTTTTTTTCTGTTTTCCTTTTTCTTTTTCTATTTCTTTTCTGTTTTGAGTTTAAATTGAATTCCAGATTGAATTTAAATTGTTGCAAAACATGCAACACGTCCAAAAATTTTTAAATTCCCCTCTTAACATGATTTTGGGGTGTTACAGTGGTATCCGTTGGGTTGATAACATTCCCAACCGTGACGAGCCGTTCACGCTCTACTCGGGTTCCCCGTCGTGTGGTGTTAAAACACGACCATGTACCTTGAGACGTGACTTGACTCAAGGACGGCCCGTATGGCAATGATACGGGGCGTATGTTTTTACTATGATACGGACCTGCCTGAAATAGAAAACCTTTGTGTGCATCACTATTGATTGTTTTTCTGCAGGTACTTAACCACGAGTAGAACATTCCGTTTAGAACACATGTGTGAGTGATCGTTGAGTGCCACCACTTGAGACGTATATGCCGGTGTAACGCCGGTTAGGATTTTGATTTGGTGAGGAAACGTAGTACCGTAATATGTTCTTAACTGCATGAAAAAGAAAGTTTTCAAACAAAAGAGTAATTTTGGAGTCTAGGATTCCATTAGGGGTTAATGAACTCCTATATTGAACTAAGAGTCAATCGGGAGTATAGTTTTCATCTCAAATCTTTAGTAACAACCTCCCCTGTTTTCAGCAGAATTTTTGCTGAAATTGAACAGGGCATAACTTTTGATTGGTTGAACCAATGGTGGTGAAGGATACATTTATGTAAAGGTTTTGAAGTCTTCTACAACTTTTCTGTAGAACTCCAGAGCAGAACCTCCCTCCGAATGGATGAAAATCTCATATGAGTGTTAACTGTCCAAAAACAGGGCAGACCAAAAATGCTCTCTGGAATTTTCTGTATTTCGACCATAACCTTTTGTAGAAAAATATCTAGGAGTCATGTGAGACGCCGTTGGAAAGTTTGTGATATGTGCTACGACTTTGTAGTTCAAAGTTTCTACAGATTTGGGGTAGAACTTTAGGAAATCTTGAGGACAAAACAGACACCTTCAGAGGAGGTGCTGTCAAAATTGTTCCAGATTTCTGTCAACTTTGAAATATCATAACTTCTGATACAGAACATATATGAAGGCAAATAAGTACCCGTTGGAAAGATATTGAAGTTACATATAACTTTGATATTCAACTTGAGACATGAAACTGCCATTTTCGTAATCAAATTCTGGGAATTAGGTCAAATGGTCATTCTGAACAGAGCATTGTTCATTGCCCATGTAACTTGAGACTTGTTATGGACATGAAGATTTTTATACTTCTCTAAGTTCCATAACATAGTCATTAGTTATCTTTCATCATTCCTTGCTGTTGATTTAAGTGTTTGACAAACTTGAACAATCATTGGTCACATTTCAGAATTGTCAAAAACCTTGTTTCCTTTATATATGCTGCACAGTTGATGTGATGCTTTTGCGGTTAATAATTTCGAGTTAAAGCTGAGTACACTCTTGGATATTAACCGTAAATTGCTCACTCTTGCAGTATGGATCATACTCATTTTGGGTATGAGGTTGGTGGTTCCAGTCGGGATGGAAATGATTCGTCGCAGCGACGATTACCGCCATCATCAACCGGACTGGCGGAGGTGTTGGGAAGAATGGCTGAGTCTCTTGAGATGTTGGTGCAGCAGGGCATCCGACAGGAGACCTCCCAGCAAAACCCCACACTGAATACGTATCTGGATTTTCTAGCAAGACAACCACCGGTATTCTCTGAAGCTAAAGAAGCCTTGGAGCCAGATCATTGGCTCCGGGTGATTGAATCTAAACTGGGAATGCTCCAGTGTGATGAATATGAGAAGGCTTTATTTGCCGCTCAGCAACTTCATGGATCCGCTGGGGCTTGGTGGTCTGAATATCTTGCTAAGATCGCTGAAGGCCATCGTGTGACATGGACGGAGTTTCGTGAAGCTTTCCCTGCACGTCATATTTGTGAGGGCATTGTCAAAACCAGAATTGAAGAGTTCTATGAACTCAAACAAGAAGGCATGAGTGTCATGAAGTACTTTACGGAATTTAACCGTTTAGTACAATATGCATCCTCTTATGTGCATAACGAGACGATGAAGTGTCATTACTTCTTCCGAGGCCTCGATGTGAAGCTTCGGACAAAAGTGGCACAATGCAATAAAGGGAATTATAGCGAGTTAGTCAATGCCGCTATGATTCAAGAAATAGCTGAACTCGAGCACAAGGAAAGTAAGAGGAAGAGAAAATTATCACTGGCAAGTACGGATGATTATCATCAAGAATAACCGGTGATATATTGCTTACCATCCGGGGTGGAAATTCAGTCCTTTGACGGACCACCTCAGATCCAATACTGTTCATATTCACCCATGGAGGTTCAGCCACTGCTGCAACAGCAGCAAATGAGTATTTGTGCACCCCCACCTCAGCAAAGTGCACCAGAATACCAAGCACTTCCATATGGCGAAGATCCTGAGCTCGCATCGTATAACACTTGTAACGATGTAGAGCATATTCCTCAGGAGGGTCAAGTGACCCAGCAAAGTAGCAATCACGTGTCATCTCCAGCTGCAAAGAAATTCTATGGTCGGTCAAGGAGAACATCACTGAAAGTGGGAAACGTAAACTATATGGAAGTTGAAGACGTTCCCGTAGGAGAACCCGTGTTGGCGGGCATGTTCAGCCTATGTGATAAGCCCATGCTCGTGTTGTTCGACTCAGGTGCTACACATGATTTTATCAGCAAAGATTATGTGGTTAAGCACCAAGTACCATCAACGACCTTGGCCGCATCATATCATATTAATTCACCGGGAGGTAGTAGGACAGCGGGCAGAATTGTTGCTCGAGCGCCTATATGTTTGGATGGGCGGATATATCCTACTACTCTTATCATCCTAGAAGGCTTGCAGATTGACATCATATTGGGAATGGCTTGGTTGACGCATCACCAAGCTATCTTTGATATTAGTTCATGAACGGTGCACCTGAATTCAAAGAAGCACGGGCAACACACGTTGATTCTGAGAAATGTTGCACCGGAAGTCACTGCTGTCCACACCGTTGAAGTTAAGGAACTGGAGGACATTCCAGTGGTCCGGGAATATCCGGATGTGTTTCCCGATGATCTACCGGGCATGCCGCCCGAACGTGAAGTGGAGTTCAAAATTGAACTAGCACCGGGAACCACACCCATCTCTCGGAGGCCATATAAAATGGCACCAAAGGAACTCGCGGAGCTGAAGGAGCAGCTGAACGATTTGTTAAGCAAAGGCTTCATTCGCCCTAGTTCATCACCATGGGGATGCTCCGCGCTGTTCGTCAAGAAAAAGGACGAGATTCTGAGGTTATGTGTGGACTATCGTCTGCTAAATGCCGTAACTATCAAGAACAAGTATCCACTACCACGTATCGATATGCTTTTCGATCAACTAGTGGGTGCTAAGGTTTTCTCGAAGATGGATCGTCGGTCCGGATATCACCAGATAAAAATCCGGGCGGAAGACATACCCAAGACGGCATTCTCAACGAGATACGGGTTATATGAGTATCTCGTCATGTCATTCGGACTCACTAATGCTCCGGCTCATTTTATGTACTTGATGAATTCAGTCTTCATGCCGGAGTTGGACAAGTTCGTCGTGGTCTTCATCGATGATATCTTGGTATATTCTAAGTCGGAAGAAGAACACGCCGAACATCTTCATATTGTGCTCCAACGCCTACGGGATCGCAACCTGTATGCAAAATTCAGCAAGTGTGAGTTCTGGATCAACCAAGTGCCATTTCTTGGGCACATTATTTCTGCGGAGGGCATCGCAGTTGATCCGAGTAAGATCGTCCAAGTGCTGAATTGGAGTTCACCGAAATCAGTCCACGAAGTCCGTAGCTTTCTCGGTTTAGCGGGGTACTACCGGAGATTCATTCCGAATTTCTCCAAGGTCTCTAAACCGATGACGGAACTTCTGAAGAAAGGCAACAAATATGTGTGGAGTGAAGCATGTGAGGAGGCGTTCAAAGCATTGGTAAAGCACATCACAACAGCCCCAGTGTTGGCGCAGCCCGATACGACTAAAGCTTTTGATGTGTATTGCGATGCATCCGGCATCGGCCTTGGCTGCGTGCTTATGCAAGAAGGGCAAGTGGTCGCATATGGATCCAGGCAGCTTCCGGATCATGAGCAGAATTATCCGACACATGATCTCGAGTTAGCTTCTGTGATTCTTGCTCTAAAGATGTGGAGGCACTATTTGCTTGGAAACTTAGTCCACCTCTACACCGACCACAAGAGTTTAAAATACATCTTCACACAAAAGGAACTAAATATGAGGCAGCGAAGGTGGTTAGAATTAATCAAAGATTATGAACTGGAGATTCATTACCATCCTAGAAAAGCGAATGTGGTTGCCGACGCACTTAGTCGTAAATCACATGTGCATAATCTAACCATGGCTGCAAGGGAAGAAGAAGAACCGAGCCTGCGCTTGGTTCCCTATGGATCATTGTTTAACCTTGCCCTCATTCCTACAATTCGTGATGAAATTGTAGAAGCTCAAAAGAAAGATAAGGGCATGGCCCATCTCCGGAAGAGAATAGACAAGGGAGAAGCTAAGTGCTTCAGGAAAGATGAGAATGGTACGCTATGGTTCAAGGACCGTATAGTCGTACCGAGGAACATGAAGCTTCGTAAGAAGATATTAGACGAAGCTCATCAATCAAAATTTTCCATTCATCCAGGAAGCAACAAGATGTACCAAGATTTGAGAAACAAGTTTTGGTGGACACGGATGAAGCGGGAAATAGCTAAATACGTATCCGAGTGTGATACGTGTCGAAGGGTGAAAGCAGATCACATGAAGAAACCTGGTTTGCTGCAGCCCCTTCATATTCCGGCATGGAAGTGGGAAGATGTGAGTATGGATTTCATTGTCGGATTGCCCTCACATCTCGAAAGCATGATTCGGTTTGGGTAATCGTTGACCGATTAACCAAGTCAGCACACTTCATACCGGTGAATGTGGGATTCAATGCCAAGAAATATGCGGAGTTATACATTGAACGGATATTATGCCAGCATGGAGTTCCAAGAACAATAGTTTCAGATCGTGGTGCACTGTTCGTTTCTTGTTTCTGCGAACAGCTGCACGCATCTTTGGGAACCAAATTGCTTAGAAGCTCCGCATATCACCCTAAAACCGATGGACAAACCGAGAGGGTGAATCAAGTCTTGGAAGATATGTTGAGAGCGTGTGCGATCCACCACGGTAAGAACTGGGATGCTTATCTACCGTTGGCGGAATTCTCGTACAACAACAGCTATCAAACGAGTATCAAGATGGCACCGTATGAGGCTCTCTATGGCTGGAGATGTCGCACACCGCTGAATTGGTGCGAATCTGGTGAAAGAGTGACATTTGGGATTGACCTTGTCAATGACGCTGAAGAACGAGTTCGGGTCATACAAGCAAATTTAAAGGCTGCTCAATCTCGACAGAAGAGTTATGCAGATCAGCGACGTCGACCGCTGAACTTCAACATCGGGGATTACGTATATCTCCGCGTATCTCCAATGAAGGGAGTTCACCGATTCGGTGTAAAAGGAAAGCTCGCTCCCTGGTTTATCGGTCCATTCGCTATCACGGAGAAATGTGGACCCATAGCCTACCGGCTTGAGCTACCGACAAATCTCGCTGGTGTGCATGATATATTTCACGTCTCTCAGCTTCGGAAATGTCTCAGGAATACCACTGCTGTCCGCAATGAAGATCTCGAGACATTGCAACCGGATCTCTCTTATGCCGAGCATCCAATCCGGATTATTGATGAAAAGTCTCGGTCGACAAGGAATCGGACGCTCCAATTCTATAAGGCATTATGGAGCAATCATACCGCGGAGGAAGCAACATGGGAGAGTGAAGAATACCTCCGTTCAAACTATCCGGACTTGCTGTCCGCTTATATCCGGTAATTCCTTCTCTACCACTTTGTCTCTTCTTTATGAATCCCGGGATGATATTCTTTTTAAGGGGGGAGGGATGTGAAATCCCAAAAACTCAAGCAAGTGGAGCTACAAGTCACACCGAGAAAACGAGACGGAATTTAAACTTTCGAATTTAACGGTGTGAGCTCCAAGTCGAAACTTGAACTTGCAAAAATTCCCGAACACGGAGATCTAAAGCTATCATTGGGTTCTCCACACATCCAATAATAGCCCGGCAAATTTTCAGAGTATTTGAAAAGGATTTCCTATTTGTTGGAATTTAAACGGGAGAAAATTCAAATTTGAATTTAAATCTCAGTTTCAAATTCTGACTTCACCGAAATTCAAATTTGAGAGCACCATTGTGTCTCTCATATTTCTTTTGGCATATCCTCCAAATTTTATTAAATTTGGAGCTCATTTGCCATTTTAAACCGAATTGGGGGAGGATAAGAGTGAGATGGGGTGTGGACCCCACATGTCAAACACACACTGAAATGAACCGACTCTCCTCTGTTTCCTCGGTTGAGAGCACGACAGCAGCTCGGTGAAATCCATTGCCGGTGCCACCTCCTGCTCTCCAGGTCGGTTTACCTCGATCTACATCTCCCACGAAGGCTGCACGATCGAACTTCCACTCCTCTCCCTCGCTCACACGACGCTCTCCCAAGAACAACACAGCAGCCACTCTGTGTCTTCTCCCTGTCACACAGCCACCACCAGAGCCCCATTGCTCGAGCCCCCAACAGCAAAGAGCTGCGCCCAAGGGTGCTCTAGCCGGCCAGCAACTTTCCCCCACGGCCCCGAGCTCCTTAGCACCGGAAATCAGCAAAAGTTCTGCAGCTCCTGGGTAAAAGCTGAAAATCCAAAACTGGTGGCCGTGGCCAGCCCAAACCAGAGGTGATCATGTACAAGCCTAAGAAAAGGGACTTGCAAAAACTTTTTATCACCTCACAACACCACAGTTTTGTTGTGGATAGATTGTGAAAAAGTGTGAAGAGCAAGTAACCTCCATCAAAAGAGTGATTAGAGGGGAAAGCCTACATTTTCACAAAGTGGGAATTTTACTCATGAACATGAGAGGTTGAGCTCATCCCAATAACTTTAAAAGTCTTGGGAAGGTTCAGTCCAAGTTTCATGAAAATCCAACACTTTTTGAGGCACTTTTGGAAGTATTTGAAAAGGAGGTTAATTTGAATGTAAATTCAAATTGCAGCAACTTTCATCACTCAAATTCAAAAGTTAGCTTCATATTCAAACTCAGCACATTTTTCTGAGTAAGCCTACCAATTTTCATCCTCATTGGAGTTCATCTTGTCAAGAGCTAAATTTGCAAGAATTCAAAACTGAATTTGAA
This sequence comes from Neostapfia colusana, assembly GCA_030760725.1. Classification (NCBI taxonomy): domain Eukaryota; kingdom Viridiplantae; phylum Streptophyta; class Magnoliopsida; order Poales; family Poaceae; genus Neostapfia; species Neostapfia colusana. Next base: position 26,483,433 of record JASWHV010000005.1, on the reverse strand, counting down.
TTTCAGTTTAAACATGCAGCAAATTTAACCAAACATAGTTCAAATTTGAGAATTCAAATTTAAACCAAGACTTGGTGACTAAGTCTCACATTAAATTGTGAGTAGCTGAGGATATTTTGGCACAACAGAATTCAGAAAATTGGAAAAACAAAAGAATTAGAGGGGAGGCCCACTGGTCAGTAGACTTAGCACAGAAGTCTCCTCAGCCGACCTCCTCGACCGAGCGCGCTCGCCAGCTGCGGCCAGCGTCGGCGCCCGACCACCTTGGCCGGCCATCTCCTGCTTCGGCAGAGGAGGTGGCACAGCAGGTGTCGCGCTCTCCACTGGCCTCAGGGGCCTATAAAAGGCCCAAGACCGCCGGCGAGTTGCTGATTTTCGCGAGTTCCGCAACCAGCAGCCTAGTTGCCGAGCTCCGATCGTGTGCCACCCCGGCTGTGATCATCTTCCGGCTTTGACCTCCATAGGAAAGTGAAGCGCTAGCTCGTCCTCAAGACCACCGCGCAAACCGTTCCATGGTTCGACCTTTGTGCGCGGAAAATTTTCCAGTTTAGGGCGGGTAGCTCATTTCGGGACCCGATTAGGTTTAGGAGAAATTCGGGAAGCTTAGTGGGTGGGAGGTCGAACGGAGCTGTGAGAGAGCATCTAGAGGTTCTGGCGACCCTTCTCGACCGAAAACCGGAAAGAAATCACCGCCGGAACACTAAGTTCACCCAAGAACAGTGTGGCGGAGGAGGGGGTCACCGGTGAGGTCTGGGTTTCCGGCCGTTTAGGGCCCAACAGAGCTCATGCCGAGCCTCCCGAGGTTTCCCTGAGTGTGGCGACGTGATTAGCATACGAAGGAGATGGTCAGAAGGGCGGGAACACGTTGCCGAGGTAGCACAGAGGCATAGGGCTCGTCGCCAGCGAGCTATGGCAGTTAGCCAGCGGCGACATGGTGTCCAGCGGGTTCAGCACCCGAGATTATGTGGGGGCGGCGAGTCTCGTCGGCTCCGGCGAGCTAGATCGCCGGGAACGCCGACCTCGCCGGAGCTCCGGCGGCTCGGGGCGGCGACGTCGGGAGGTAGACGAAGGGCGTGGCCCCACCTGTCAGCCCCTGTGCTAATCGTGCGCGAGCGCGCGGTTAGTTCAATTTAAATGGGCGGGCCCCGCTGTCAGCCTCTGATTTAGCGCGGGAGGGGATTTTCTGTAGGAAAATAATTCAGGGATCAGCTCAAGCCTTAGAAATTCATAATTTGGTGTAGGAAACTCCAAATTTGATGAACCAAATTTTGCTGAACTCAGAATTCTGAGTACTTTCCAGCAATACCAAATTCAGCTCATGAAAGTGAATAGTTCTCCAGAATTAAATCCCTAAAGTTTAAAATGTTGGGAATTTTATCTGGAGAACTACTTTATGAAAAATTCTGAAATTTGGCTGAAAGGTTCATTGGAAAATCTCTGAATCCCAGTAACATTTTCAGACTCATCCAAGTTTATTTAATTACCCTAATGGGGTAATTAAGAGAACTGCCCTGAGAAAATAGAAAAATGTACAGAAACATTTTTCAGATTTTCTCCAATCTTGATTTGGGCGTAACTTTCCGTAGAATTCTTCAAATGACATGAAACCAATTCCATTAGAACCATCCTAAATTCTAGTTTCCAGAAAGTAATGGTGGGATCCATGAAAAACCCTGGAATTACTTTGAGGCTCAAATATTGACCAAATAGGCTTTTATTTGTACAAGGTTCAATTGAACTTTGTTTCAAACAAAACTTGGTCAAAACTCTGGTTAGGACCCTACTAAGCCACCATAAAAATTTCAGAACCAAAGGGGAGGGCTAGCTAGAGTTATTGATAGTTAAGTATTCAAATTTACACATTGCATTTAAATTTACATGTCGTATTTCATTAAACGTGTAGTCACTGAAGAAGAGACTCCGGAAGTGCTGGATTTCCTCCTTCCGGAAGAAGAGCTAACTACTGACCAGCAGCAACAAGGTAAGCCCCGGTTTGCATTAACCCTTTTATAAGTTTTCCTTTGTTTACATGAGTCATGTGAAGTATGATTGTGCATTAGGTGTAGGATGAATGAAACCCCACTTGCATAACCAGAACTTTTCCCTAAGAGTGAGGGTAGTGTCTAAGTCCTCGAGTAGACAGACTACGCTTAATGATTCATAGGACTTCGGTACAAGTCGAGTAGTTGGAATCTACTCGCGAGATAGGCATTGGGACACACGGGTTCGGTTGAGTGACGTTAGATCACTTTAGTAATGAAAATGAGACTAGGCAGGGGCTAGGGCGCAGCAATAGGGAGTATTGTGTGCGCAGCCCTGCCCGTGTCGATTGAGGACCGATCCGTGTGCGGCCCTGCTGAACAAGTATTGAACGTACCGAAGGCATATCGGATATATGGGCCCCGATAAACCGATGTAGCCTAAACCTCCGGGCGTCGAGGCATAGCACACCGATTTATAGGTGTAGGTTGAGGGCAGCAACGTGGAAATCTGCCAACGGGCATAGAGAGATGCTCCGTGTGGGGAACCTCCTGCTCGTTTCGGTGCGACCGGTTCGACGTTTGGGCTGTTGGTGAAAGGTTGTCCTGTACGACATCGAGTGAGCGTGCTGTGCAGCTCCACGGGTGGGCGTACGTGACGTGCTCTTTGGGTTTCCCTGCAGGTGTATATCGAGTCGATTCTCCGTCCCTCGCGGTGACGAGTACCGCTTGTTCACTGTGTCGTAACATAGATAATTTATGGAATGCTGTGATTCAATATTGCTGTCATGATATAATTGTATTGCTACATGTGTGCCACCAAATACTGCTTACTAAATTTCAGCTTCATGAACTGTTAACTTGATGCTAAAAGATGAACTAAGGATAAACTTGTAGGCGTGTCCATTTGCTGCAACATTGCTATCCTATGTAATTGGACACCTCATGTAGAGTTTCATGCTTAGGTGAGTCGGTTAAGCCTTGCTGAGCCTTCGTGCTCACGGTTACTGCTTAAGTGTTTTTCAGGTGAGGAGTCACCCACGGACTCAGAGTACGAGTCCACCGGCAAGGGTTACCCTCCGTCGGGGACCACGGCTGAGTGGGAGCCGTACACGCCGCGCTGAGCTGAGGAGTGCAGCTAGTGTGGGTTGCCTAGGGCTGGGCATCCACTTTTGCTAGATAGGCGGGCGTGAGTTGTATAAAAGAAACTTCCGCTGTGTAATAAAAGACCCTAGTTTGTAACTGAGAAGTGTACTATTTTGTACATTCAGTTTGTTTTTCCCGTGTAATATAATGTGTTCTTATGACGTGTGCTGTCGGGTGTCGCATCACGCGGCACGACCCTCTACGATCCTGGATGAGCGGATTCCGGTCCGCCACAGCCTGGTATCAGAGATGCATTGGGGATAGCACAGTACTTAAGGACTGCATTATGGGAAAACTTAGCATTACGGTGAGGATTCGGTAGTTGCCCAAGTAAGGACTATAATAGCATAGTTATTTAAAGTGGCAAAGACTAACCTATGTGTTATAATTCTGAATTTTAATTATGTAACGACGCACCGACGCTCTGGTAAGTTTGGTAAGGAACGTCACCGAAAGCGGTTCAATTTCGGTTAGCTCCCCCTGACGAGGAACGTGGTTCAGGGATAGAGTCTCACAGCTTGGTGTGAGACGTCAATATGAACCTCTTGGACTCTTCATGTCCCTGAGTTCATATGAAACGCTGATCCCTAGCGTGCAGTAGGCAAGTAAGTGGAGACCCCATCGCGTGGTCAGTAACGCGAGAGTGTGTTCGTCTGGAAATAGCCCAGGAGGACATACGCAACGCTTGTCATCGGCGTTCCCTGCAGGGCAGTAGGTGGTATCTGTTGGGCTGATAACATTCCCAACCGTGACGACCCATTCATGACATACTCGGGTTCCCCATCGTGTGGTGTTGAAACACGATCACGTACCTTGAGACGTGACCTAACTCAAGGACGGCCGTATGGAAATGATACGGGCGTTTGTATTTACTTTCAAATATGGTACTGCCTGAAATGGAAACAAAACCTTTGAGTGCATCACCATTGTTTTGTCTTCTGCAGGTACTAACCACGTTGTATCCGTGTAGTAAACGTGTGCGAGAGACCGTTTAGTGCCACACATGAGACGTATATACCGGTATGATCCGGTTAGGATTTTCTTTGGTGAGGAACGTAGTACCGAGATATTGTAGGCATATGCATGAAAATAATGATAAAAAGGAAATAAAATCATGAGGACCCTGGTTGGGTAGACAAATTGAAAAGGGATGAAAAACAGAGTGCTCTGTTTTGGGCAGCAAGTTTGCTGATCTTCAACAGAGCATAATTCACAGGTCCTTTAGCCCAGCGAGGTGTGCTATATAGTTCTGGAAAGGTATTGAAGTACTCTACAACTTTGTTGTAGACTCCCAGAGCTGAAACACACCTTGAGATGGCCTAAAACCCAGAGGGATGTAAACTGTCCAGAACCAGGACAGAGTGGAACACTCTCTGGACTGTTCTGTTTTTCAAACATAACTCCCAGTAGAAAAATTTAAAATTTTCATATAATACATCCTAAGAAAGATTAGAAGATGTGTGACATCTTTGCAATTCAAAGTTTCTGAAGTTTCAGCACAGATCTCAGTGGAAATTAGAATGGAAAACAGCAACTTCCAAAGGAGGTGCTGTTAAAATTCTTCCAGAAATTCTGCTGATTTTGAATTATCATAGCTTTTTAACCAAAGCTGATCTGGGGGCAAATGAATACTCGTTGGAAAGATACTGAAGTTAACTTTAACTTTGGTATTCAACTTGAGTCATGAAAATGCCCAGAACCAGATCAAAACTTGGGATAGGTGGAAACTGGTCATTCTGACAGAAGAATGACAGTTGAACTCATTGGAGCGAGTGTTGTACCCTAAGGGTGGTGTACGTGATGACAACGCGATAGTAATGTCTCGTAGTGACCAAACCTAGTTATGGTGAGCTTCCAAAGTGGAGGTTCATCAAGTTGGATGTAACTAGCTTGTATTTGGTCTGGTAATGGTGTAGCTTGTGCAAAGTTATTACATTATCTACTTACGAGATGTATCGCATGTTTTATTGTCATTATGTTTTACGCCTATTTTTACTGGACTGCACGCAATATGTTGCGGGACTGATGTTATTGTCGTATGGTTGCAGATGGTTCGAACTAGGACCACACACGAGGTTGGTGGCTCTAGCCAAGGGGGAGGCGATGACTCCCAGCCACCGGCCTACGACAGCACCCCGAAGCAGCAGCCACCACCGCCGCCTCCGCTTACTCTAGCGGATGTGATAGCAGCCCTGGTGGGAGGTCGTGAGGAGCAGACCGACCAGCTCCGCACGATCGTGCAGAATACGTCCCAGGCGGGTGGACGTCAAGACAGAGGGCCTCGTGAGCCCCGCGAAATGTCATACTCGGATTTCATGAGTACGCACCGTCCAGTGTTCACCAAAGTCGAAGAACCACTGGAGGTGGATAACTGGCTGCGGACCATTGAGTCCAAGTTCGGGCTGCTCCAATGTACGGAGCGGCAGAAGACTCTGTTCGCAGCGCAGCAACTCCACGGTGCCGCTGGTGCGTGGTGGGCGAATTATGTCGCCTCACGACCGGCTGGCCATGCCGTGGAATGGCAAGAGTTCCGGGAGGCGTTCCGCGCCTATCACATTCCTCCCGGGATCATGAAGAGGAAGTTCCAAGAATTCTTGGAGCTTAAGCAGGGCGGGAGGAGTGCCCACGACTACTCCCGTGCCTTGAACCATCTGGCGCAATATGCGTCAGACTACATCTCCACCGAGGAGAAAAAGCGGGAGCACTTCTACCGGGGGTTACACCCCGAGATGAAGACACATCTCGTGCAGTGGAATCGCGGCACATTCAACGACTTAGTCAATGCCGCGATTATGCAAGAGGATGCTCAGCGGGAGTTGGCAGCTGAGCAGAGGAAGTGCAGCGCTCCACCTAGCAGCGGTGGTGGCGCGCCTCAGAAGTACCGTATGGTGTATCGGACACCATCCGGGCAGCAGTGGCATCCACCGGCGCGACCTCAACGGTTCGGGGGACGTTCGTTTCAGTCACCTCCGTTCCGTCCGCCGATGCCACCACCAAGACAGCAGCAGCAACAGCAGCAGCAGACGGTACCCCGGGCGTTTCCACTGCCACAACGCGCCCCGGGATTCCGTCCACCGATCAGCGGGGGACCGCCCCGTTTTACCTGCTTCACGTGTGGCCAGGCGGGCCACTTCGCGAAGGACTGTCCCCAGGGGCAGCAGAGCAGCGGGCAAGCCCAGTTCCAGGGCGGTGCTCGAGGCCAACCTCCGGTGAAGAAGGTGGGTCAGCGGACTGGGGGTGTCCGCAACCTCGACAATGAGGACGCCCCAGAGGGAGACAACGTGCTGGTGGGTACGTTTACTCTCAACAATCAAGCCATCGTCATGTTGTTTGATTCTGGTGCAACCCACAGCTTTATAAGTGCATCCTATGTGGCTAAGCATCAAATGCAAGTCTTCCCAACCGACTGCACTTATATGATCTGCTCACCGGGAGGGAAGATTTCAGCTAATATGATGATTCCAAAAGCACCTCTGTGCTTAGGTGGGAAACTATATCCCACCACTTTGATAATCCTTATGGGATAAAAGATTGATGCAATCTTAGGGATGTCATGGCTACAATACCATGGCGCTGTCCTAGAGACTCAGACATGGACGGTTCATTTAAACTCTCCATTCCACCGTCCGCAGTCCATGGTGTTAGACACACCAGTCCGGGAAGTTGTAGCAATTAATAATGCTGAAGCTCTCAAGTTAGAAGACATCCCCGTAGTCCGGGAGTATCCCGACGTGTTCCCGGATGATCTTACGGGCATGCCACCTGAGCGGGATGTCGAGTTCAAGATTGAACTTGCACCCGGGACTACGCCCATATCACAGAGACCATACAAGATGGCTCCAAATGAGCTGGCGGAACTGAAAGAACAGCTCAATGATCTGTTGAGCAAGGGTTTCATTAGGCCGAGTTCCTCGCCTTGGGGATGCTCGGCGCTGTTTGTAAAGAAGAAGGATGAAACCCTGAGGCTGTGTGTGGATTACCGGCCGCTCAACGCCGTCACCATCAAGAATAAGTATCCACTGCCCCGCATCGACATATTGTTTGATCAACTTGTGGGTGCAAGTGTGTTCTCCAAGATGGACCTTCACTCTGGATATCACCAGATAAAGATCCGGTCGGAGGATATCCCGAAGACGGCCTTCTCGACGAGATACGGATTATATGAATATCTCGTCATGTCATTTGGTCTCACAAGCGCTCCAGCCCATTTCATGTATCTCATGAACTCGGTGTTCATGCCGGAGCTGGACAAGTTTGTGGTAGTGTTCATCGACGATATCTTGGTTTACTCCATGACAGAAGCCGAACATGCCGAACACTTGCGGATCGTTCTTCAACGATTGCGAGACCACAAGCTCTACGCCAAGTTCAGTAAATGCGAGTTTTGGATCAGCCAAGTGCCATTCTTGGGACATATCATCTCAGCTGAAGGCATTGCAGTGGATCCAAGCAAGATAGAGCAAGTACTGAAATGGAAAGCTCCCACTTCAGTCCATGAAGTCAGAAGCTTCCTCGGGTTAGCGGGATACTATCGGAGATTTATTCCAAGTTTCTCCAAGCTCGCCAAGCCGATGACGGAGTTGCTGAAGAAAGGGACGAAATATGTTTGGAACACGGCGTGTGAAGGAGCATTCCAAACATTGGTGAAGCATCTCACCACAGCCCCGGTCTTAGCTCAGCCGGATATAACAAAGCCCTTCGACGTGTATTGTGACGCGTCCGGTATTGGGCTTGGCTGCGTGTTGATGCAGGAAGGACGTGTGGTCGCTTATGGCTCACGCCAACTTCGGAACCATGAGCAGCATTATCCCACTCATGACCTTGAGCTTGCTGCAGTGGTTTTGGTGCTGAAAATGTGGAGGCACTATCTCCTGGGGAACTTGGTGCATCTCTACACCGACCACAAGAGCTTGAAATACACTTTCACCTAGAAGGAGCTGAACATGGGGCAACGGAGGTGGTTAGAATTAATCAAGTACTATGAAATTGAGATTCACTACCACCCTGGCAAGGCGAATGTGGTTGCCGACGCGCTGAGTCGGAAATCGCATGTCCATCACCTCACCATTACAACGGTGGAGGAGGAAGAGCCAAGTTCATACTTGGTTCCTTATGGATCGCTGTACAACCTTGCCCTCATCCCTACCATTAGGAAGGACATCATTGCAGCTCAGAAGACGAATAAAGGCATGGCACATCTCCGGAGACGGATAGACAACGGGGAGATCAAATGTTTCCGGAAAGATGATGAGGGGACGCTGTGGTTCAATGACCGCATAGTCGTACCCCGAGATATGGAGTTGAGGAAAAAGATCCTCGATGAAGCCCACGTGTCTAAATACTCCATTCATCCGGGAAGCAACAAAATGTACCAAGACATGAAAAAGAAATTTTGGTGGACATGGATGAAGCGGGAGGTAGCGAAGTACGTATCCGAGTGTGATACGTGTAGACGAGTGAAGGCTGATCATATGAGGAAATCAGGGCTGCTGCAACCCCTGAAAATTCCAGCATGGAAATGGGAAGATGTGAGCATGTATTTCATTGTGGGATTACCCTTAACATCCAACAAACATGATTCCATTTGGGTGATCGTTGACCGACTAACCAAGTCAGCTCACTTCATCCCCGTGCATACACATTTCCATGCCAACAGATATGCGGAGTTATATATCGCCAGGATCCTATGTTTGCATGGCATACCCAAGACCATAGTCTCAGACCGAGGTGCATTGTTTGTATCTCGCTTTTGGGAGCAGTTGCATGCTGCTTTGGGTACTAAACTGATTAGAAGCTCCGCTTACCACCCTCAGACAGATGGCCAGACAGAGAGGGTGAATCAAGTTTTCGAAGACATGTTGACAGCATGTGCCATCCACCATGGTAGGAACTGGGATGATCACCTACCATTGGCGGAATTCTCGTACAACAACGGCTATCAGGCGAGTATCAAGATGGCACCCTATGAAGCTCTCTACGGTCGCAAATGCCGCACCCCATTAAACTGGTGCAAGTCCGGTGAGAGGGTCACATTCGGGGTTGATGTGGTGAACGACGCCAAAGAGCGCGTTCGGATGATTCAAGCTAACTTGAAGGCCGCTCAATCCCGGCAGAAGAGCTACGCTGATAAGAGGCGTAGACCTTTGCACTTTGACGTCGGTGAACACGTGTACCTCCGTGTGTCTCCGATGAAGGGCGTGCACCGGTTCGGCGACAAGGGGAAGCTCGCTCCTTGTTTCATTGGACCCTACGCTATCACCGAGAAGTGTGGACCAGCAGCGTATCAATTGGAGCTACCGGCATCTCTGGCTGGTGTCCATGATGTTTTCCATGTTTCGCAACTGCGAAAATGTTTGAAGCATACAGCTGCTGTTCCTACCGAAGACATCGGCGAGCTGAAACCGGATTTAACATATGAAAAAGCCAGGACCACGCGTAGCAGAACGTTGTGGTTCTACAAAATACTCTGGAGCAACCACACTGCCGAAGATGCAACGTGGGAGAGCGAGGAGTTCCTTCGCTCAAATTACCCGGAGTTCATGGCTTCTCAACACGGGTAAGTCCCTATTACATCGCTATCTCTTCTTTTGTAATCTCGGGATGAGATTCTTTTAAGGGGGAGGGATGTAAAATCCCAAGAAAAGGGACTTGCAAAAACTTTTTATCACCTCACAACACCATAGTTTTGTTGTGGATAGATTGTGAAAAAGTGTGAAGAGCAAGTAACCTCCATCAAAAGAGTGATTAGAGGGGAAAGCCTACATTTTCACAAAGTGGGAATTTTACTCATGAACATGAGAGGTTGAGCTCATCCCTAGAACTTTAAAAGTCTTGGGAAGGTTCAGTACAAGTTTCATGAAAATCCAACACTTTTTGAGGCACTTTTGGAAGTATTTGAAAAGGAGGCTAATTTGAATGTAAATTCAAATTGCAGCAACTTTCATCACTCAAATTCAAAAGTTAGCTTCATATTCAAACTCAGCACATTTTTGTGAGTAAGCCTACCAATTTTCATCCTCATCGGAGTTCATCTTGTCAAGAGCTAAATTTGCAAGAATTCAAAACTGAATTTGAATTTCAGTTTAAACATGCAGCAAATTTAACCAAACACAGTTCAAATTTGAGAATTCAAATTTAAACCAAGACTTGGTGACTAAGTCTCACATTAAATTGTGAGTAGCTTAGGATATTTTGGCACAACAGAATTAAGAAAATTGGAAAAACAAAAGAATTAGAGGGGAGGCCCACTGGTCAGTAGACTTAGCACAGAAGTCTCCTCAGCCGACCTCCTCGACCGAGCGCGCTCGCCAGCTGCGGCCAGCGTAGGCGCCCGACCACCTTGGCCGGCCAGCTCCTGCTTCTGCAGAGGAGGTGGCACAGCAGTTGTCACGCTCTCCACTGGCCTCAGGGGCCTATAAAAGACCCGAGACCGCCGGCGAGTTGCTGATTTTCGCGAGTTCCGCAACCAGCAGCCTAGTCGCCGAGCTCCGATCGTGTGCCACCCCGGCTGTGATCATCTTCCGGCTTTGACCTCCATAGGAAAGTGAAGCGCTAGCTCGTCCTCAAGACCACCGCGCAAACCGTAAAAAGGTTCGACCTTTGTGCGCGGAGAATTTTCCAGTTTAGGGCGGGTAGCTCATTTCGGGAAGCTTAGTGGGTGGGAGGTCAAACGGAGCTGTGAGAGAGCATCTAGAGGTTCTGGCAACCCTTCTCGACCGAAAACCAGAAGGACATCACCGCCGGAACCCTAAGTTCACCCTAGAACAGTGTGGCGGAGGAGGGGGTCGCCGGTGAGGTCTGGGTTTCCGGCCGTTTAGGGCCCAACAGAGCTCATGCCGAGCCTCCTGAGGTTTCCCTGAGTGTGGCGACGCGATTAGCGCACGAAGGAGATGGTCAGAAGGGCGGGAACACGTTGCCGAGGTAGCACAGAGGCATAGGGCTCGTCGCCAGCAAGCTATGGCGGTTAGCCGGCGGCGACATGGTGTCCAGCGGGTTCAGCACCCGAGATTACGTGGGGGCGGCGAGTCTTGTCGGCTCCGGCGAGCTAGATCGCCGGGAATGCCGACCTCGCCGGAGCTCCGGCGGCTCGTGGCGGCGACATCGGGAGGTAGACGAAGGGCGTGGCCCCACCTGTCAGCCCCTGTGCTAATCGCGCGCGAGCGCGCGGTTAGTTCAATTTAAACGGGCGGGCCCCGCTGTCAGCCTCTGGTTTAGCGCGGGAGGGGATTTTCTGTAGGAAAATAATTCAGGGATCAGCTCAAGCTTTAGAAATTCATGATTTGGTGTAGGAAACTCCAAATTAGATAAACCAAATTTTGCTGAACTCAGAATTCTGAGTAATTTCCAGCAATACCAAATTCAGCTCATGAAAGTGAATAGTTCTCCAGAATTAAATCCCTAAAGTTTAAACTGTTGGGAATTTTATCTGGAGAACTACATTATGAAAAATTCTGAAATTTGGCTGAAAGGTTCATTGGAAAATCCCTGAATCCCAGTAAAATTTTCAGACTCATCCAAGTTCATTTAGTTACCCTAATGGGGTGATTAAGAGAACTGCCCTGAGAAAATAGAAAAATATACAGAAACATTTTTCAGATTTTCTCCAATCTTGATTAGGGCGTAACTTTCCGTAGAATTCTTGAAATGACATAAAACCAATTCCATTAGAGCCATCCTAAATTCTAGTTTCCAGAAAGTAATGGTGGGAGCCATGAAAAACCCTGGAATTACCTAGAGGCTCAAATATTGACCAAATAGGCTTTTATTTGTACAAGGTTCAATTGAACTTTGTTTCAAATAAAACTTGGTCACAACTCTGGTTAGGACCCTACTAAGCCACCATAAAAATTTCAGAACCAAAGGGGAGGGCTAGCTAGAGTTATTGATAGTTAAGTATTCAAGTTTACACATTGCATTTAAATTTACATGTCGTATTTCATTAAACGTGTAGTCACTGAAGAAGAGACTCCGAAAGTGCTGGATTTCCTCCTTCCGGAAGAAGAGCTAACTACTGACCAGCAGCAACAAGGCAAGCCCCGGTTTGCATTAACCCTTTTATAAGTTTTCCTTTGTTTACATGAGTCATGTGAAGTATGATTGTGCATTAGGTGTAGGATGAATGAAACCCCACTTGCATAACCAGAACTTTTCCCTAAGAGTGAGGGTAGTGTCTAAGACCTCTAGTAGACAGGCTACGCTTAATGATTCATAGGACTTCGGTACAAGTCGTGTGGTTGGAATCTACTCGCGAGATAGGCATTGGGACACACGGGTTCGGTTGAGTGACGTGAGATCACTTTAGTAATGAAAATGAGACTAGGCAGGGGCTAGGGCGCAGCAAGAGGGAGTCTTGTGTGCGCAGCCCTGCCCGTGTCGATTGAGGACCGATCCGTGTGCGGCCCTGCTGAACAAGTATTGAACGTACCGAAGGCATATCGGATATATGGGCCCCGATAAACCGATGTAGCCTAAACCTCCGGGCGTCGAGGCATAGCACACCGATTTATAGGTGTAGGTTGAGGGCAGCAAGGTGGAAATCTGCCAATGGGCATAGAGAGATGCTCCGTGTGGGGAACCTTCTGCTCGTTTCGATGCGACCGGTTCGACGTTTGGGCTGTTGGGTGAAAGGTTGTCCCGTACGACATCGAGTGAGCGTGCTGTGCAGCTCCACGGGTGGGCATACGTGACGTGCTCTTTGGGTTTCCCTGCAGGTGTATATCGAGTCGATTCGCCGTCCCTCGCGGTGACGAGTACCGCTTGTTCACTGCGCCGTAACGTAGATAATTTATGGAATGCTGTGATTCAATATTGCTGTCATGATATAATTGTATTGCTACATGTGTGCCACCAAATACTGCTTACTAAATTTCAGCTTCATGAACTGTTAACTTGATGCTAAAAGATGAACTAAGGATAAACTTGTAGGCGTGTCCATTTGCTGCAACATTGCTATCCTATGTAATTGGACACCTCATGTAGAGTTTCATGCTTAGGTGAGTCGGTTAAGCCTTGCTGAGCCTTCGTGCTCACGGTTGCTGCTTAAGTGTTTTTCAGGTGAGGAGCCACCCACGGACTCGGAGTACGCGTCCACGGCGAGGGTTACCCTCCGTCGGGGACCACGGATGAGTGGGAGCCGTACACGCCGCGCTGAGCTGAGGAGTGCAGCTAGTGTGGGTTGCCCTAGGGCTGGGCAACCACTTTTGCTAGATAGGCGGGCGTGAGTTGTATAAAAGAAACTTCCGCTGTGTAATAAAAGACCCTAGTTTGTAACTGAGAAGTGTACTATTTTGTACATTCAGTTTGTTTTTCCCATGTAATATAATGTGTTCTTATGACGTGTGCTGTCGGGTGTCGCATCGCGCGGCACCACCCTCTGCGATCCTGGATGAGCGGATTCTGGTCTGCAACAGATCACGCCCAAGCAAGCCACCCAATGGGAGCACCTACAAGCCTAGTTGCTCACCTCCAAAACTCAGCCCAAGCCATTGATCACAGAGGGAGAATTTCATGTTTTTCTCCCGGGCGGCCGAAACTGACCTTGAGGTAAGGAATTGCAAAATTCATCCTCAATTCGTGTTGGTTGTGTTTCAAACTCCGCACACAAGTTCTTAACTGCCTAGCACACCTCCTCCATCGATTTTAGACTAAGAAATTGAGTGTGGAGCGAGGAATTCAAGTTCTTTTTGAGGGTATACCACTGAACCATGTCGGGTGCACGGTGCCGATAGGTTTGGAGCTCTCCCCGGCCTGTTTAGACCTCATGTCGGTCTTCTCCATGATTTCCTGGTGCTTTAGAGCCCAAGAACCGACCTTTTCGTGGAGAAATCACTGCACACGACCTCGCCGGAGCCCTAGGGTTAGCTGTGGCCGGTTTGCACTGCTTTCCAGCGAGTTTTAGCCGCCGGCGACCTCACCAATGAGTTCAGCAGGGTGGAAAATGGGGGGGGGGGGCGGCCAGCAAGGGGTCAGGAGGTGGCCGTGAAGGTCATTTCCGGCGACCTCACCGGAGGCAGCCGCCACTGCTCTGTTTTGGCGCGTGGCTGGAGGTTAGGGATGATGAGTTGGACCCACTGTCAGCATTTAAACATTTTCCAGATTTTCCTATTTCAGTTCAAACTTTGGAGAGCCATAACTTTGTGTAGGAGTGTCCAAAAATTGAGAAACAAAATTTGTTGGATTCCTCTCAAAGAGTACTATCCAGGGGTGCAGCCCAATATTTATGAAAATTCCTGGATTTGGCTCATTAATTTATTTAAGTAAAATTATGTATGAATTTTTACAGGAGTTCTGTTAATTGGAAAATTCCAAAATTTGGGCAGGATATTCTTCCAAAAATCCTTGACCTCCAGTAAAATTTTCAGAGGCATTGGACTCCATTTGCGTGGCCAAATTTTGTTTGAATCCTCTATGTCTCTGAAAAATGGGAAAATGAACAGAGACATTTTCAGACTTTTACCCAAGTTTGGAAAATTCATATCTCTGTGTAGGAAGCTCCAAAAATGGTGAAACCAAGTCCTATGGACTCATGAGACTCTCAAGTTTCTGAAAAACCAAATTTGGAGCATGAAAAGACACTATAATTACCATACAATTTCAGAGAAGCCATATAGTAAGAAAATTCACTAGGCCACATCTTCCATCAACTTTGTATGAAATTTTGCAAGCCATACCTCTGTATGATCTATGGACTACTGTAAAAATTTCAGAACAAGTTGAGATCATCTTCTCCAGTTTTCTGCCAATTATGTCCAGCTTCATACTTATGTCGGTTATATAGTTCTTTGCACTTTAGTTCCAAAAACCTCCAATACTCAAAATGTTCCTTTCTCTGTTCCAGCACATAAACAAACAAAATTCTCAAATCTTAGATAGTCTGAACTCCTCTTAAGTCATAAAACACATCTGTTTTATAATGTTTTTACTTGCAACATAAAACTGTGCATGTTCATATCGGTAGGAAAAACGACGAAGGAGCTCGACGAGGCATTCAACTCAGAACAGAAACTTGAAGTTTTACTCGTCGAAAAGCTACTGACTTAAAAGTAGAAATAAACCTGCAGCAACATAAGGCAAGCCCCGGTTTGCATTTAACAGCTTTTAGTTATATTTTACTTTGTATCATTTCTATTGATCTAGCATGTATTGTGCATTAGGTCAAGGTGATTGATACTCCAAATGCATGACCCACAAACCCTTGGAGTACAGGGTAGAATAGGTTACCTTCGTGTAGTTTCTGCTAGGCTAAAGTTGTATAGGATCCGGTACAAGTCGGGTAGTTGGAAGCTACTCGCGAGTTTAGGATGTTGGTTCAGCAGGGTTTGATTCTAGAGAATGAAAGTTCTGGAAAGGAAAATGAGACCGAGCAGAGAGTAGGAGCAGCAGGACGTTGGGCCTGTGTGGCTGTAGCTCTGTTTGTGTCGGTTAAGGACCGATGCGTATGCCGCCCTGCTGAGCAAGTTTGAACAGTACCAGATGCATGTCGGATATATGGGACCCGATAAACTGATGTAACTCGGGTACTCTCGTGTCGAAACTTATACGGCCATCCTTTGGGGGTTGGTGTCAGAGGTGTAAACCCGCTAGTGGAGCAACTTCGACGTATTCCGTGTAGTGGCCCTTCTGATGGGTCAGCGGAACTGGTTCGGCATTGGAGTGACGGGTGAAAGGTTGCTGCATACAACGTAAGAAAGAGCTCGCGTGAGTATTTCGAGGCGGGTGAATGTGTCGTGTATTACGAGTGTGTCGTGATTGCAATAACCGTCCCTCGCGGTTATATGAGTACCACTTGTTCACTGAGTTGTGACGTAGTAATTATTTCCAGATAAAGGGTGATGAATCATTGCTGATGTGAAGTTCTTAAATTTATTGTATTGCCAACCATGTATGCTATGGTTGTAGAGCTCACTAAGTTTATTTTCCTCTTTGGGCATCACCACATCGGAGGAAAGCGTTTCTTGTTTGATTGTGGACTTCCAATGTGAGGGCTGCCTAAGGCATAATAATCTGCTGCCATTAAACTGAAAGTAAGGACTAACATTTAGGCGTGTCGTTATTGCATCATACCTTTCTATGTTAGTAATACCTGCACATAGAATTCCATGTTTAGGAGTGTCGGTTAAGTCTTGCTGAGCCATCGTGCTCACGGTTGCATTATTAGTGTTTTGCAGGTTATAAAATTTGCTATGAAGATGGTTGTTCGCTGAGCCATCAGCGACTCACCGGAAACCCTGCCGCTGCACTCATCTTTGTGGAAGCTAGTAAGAAGCGTCCGCGGGCTGGATGTCTTCTCTTTTGCATAGTTAGGACCAAGAGTAAGTGTGTATGTATATTCCGCCGCGTCTACCCTCGTGGTACAATATTTTGTAAATGACACTATCTTGAGAAATAAAATACTTTGTACTTTATGGTTCTTTTTGTGTATGCTGTTCGGTGCCGCATCGCACGGCACCACCCAATGTGTATCCTGGAGTGAGGATCCCGGAAGGGGTTCCGCACAGAGTGCCACTCAAGCAAGTGCACTAGCCGCCGCAGAAGCGCTCCTGGACACTCCACCTGCTGAAGAACTCACCAGAGGGCCACCCAGCAGTGGATCCGTGATGTCAACTACCGCGTCGCTACTGCCGTCAACTCCCCGCTGCGGCGGGGACGACGCCCTGCTCAACCAGGTGTCTCGTTGTCGCGCACACCAACGATTGACAGGCAGACGGCAGACGGCAGACTCCAGTTCTACCAGGCTCTCAACGGCAGACCTGAGGGAAGGACTGGAGCGACGCCGCTTGGGAGAAGACGCTCACGTAACCATCGAGCGACAACGACAAAGGCGTCGTATCCAAGAGGCCGACTACAGCATGTCGACCGCCTCGAGTCAACCTGGGCGGCAGATGTTCACCGCGCAACCTCTGCCTCAGGAGTACGCCATGCAGCATATGCAGCAACCATATGTCCTGCAATTGGCGCTGTCGAAATGTGTAGTCGACACTTCCCCGGACCTGCTCTGGGCAGCCCGCGGAGGTTCTTTTTCGGAGGGGCTAGACACTTGTGGAGAGCTTCAGCGTTAGGGACGAGTGAGGGAGAAGCTTGACACGGGGAGTTTTACGTGGTTCAGGCCGCCGGAGCGTAAAACCCTACGTCCATGGTGAGCAGAGGTGCTCGTTGTATTCCTTGTTGCTCAGAACCGGAGTCCTGAGCTTGAGGGTGAGTGATGTCTAGGGTGCGAGTTCACAGAGTTCGAACCCTTGCTAACGTTGCCTACCCGAGCCTTTTATAGTCCAAGACTCGAGTGGCTTACAAGGTGGGCTCGGGACCCGACAGGTGGCCACGGGGAGATTGCTTGCCGACTGCCGTATCCGCAGTTATGCTGATAGTTGTCTCTGGTGAAGGCTTCCGAGTCTTCGTTCTGCCGCCCTGCCCATGCCGCAAGCTAGTCATAGTGGTTGATGATGGCAGGGGCGGCAGGGGATGTCTTGTTGCTGTGTTTATTGGCGGGAGGCTCTGACACGGCGCGCCAGTCTGCGATGCGACTGGGCGCAACGGCACCAGACAGAGGCGTGCTCCGCGTCTTGGGAAGGCACGGGCCTTGAATACCTTGTACGGGCAAGGTATGGCGCGTCTTTATGCCTGCTGCCTACCTCACGGGGGCAGGCAGCGTTGCTCTGCTGGCCACGTCACGGGCCCGGAGCTCTCCTCTGAGGAGAGGGAGATCCGGACCCGCGGGACACGTGGAGCCTTCGGAGCTCTCCCCACAGAGGGGGGAGGTCCGGCTGCTGCCATCCACGTGGCGGGCCCAGAGCTCTCCTCTGAGGAGAGGGAGGTCCGGCCCCGCGGGACACGTGGAGCCTTCGGAGCTCTCCCCACGGAGGGGGGAGGTCCGGCTCAGTTGGCCACGTGACAGTTCCGGAGCTCTCCTCTGAGGAGAGGGAGGTCCAGTCCCGCTGGACACATGGCGCCTTCGGAGCTCTCCCTGCGGAGAAGGGCGAGGTCCTTAGGCATTTTCTCCTGTGCGCGGGGGTACCCCATATCGAGGGTACCGACAGTGGCCCCCGGGCCCATCTTGGGTGAGATAGCGAGCCCAAGGTGGGGCCTCCATCTCTTCCGTTCTGCGCACCTTCTCTAAGTCCCGCATTGACCGTTGCCGGAGCACGAACAGTCGCGGAATCGTGGGAGCATGAGCCCACTTGATGGTTGCTTTTACTGTGGCGGTTCCCAAGGCTGCCACTTCTGCATGTTGCGGCACTTTTTTCGGGAACCGCCGAAGCGCCTTGCCGGCTCGTCTCGTTGGGAGACTGACTTCTTGGCCCACCGCTTCAGCTGGATGACTTGGGTCCACTTGTCATCGACGCTTGGTAGGATTCGAAGCGGAAGCGGTTGCCCAAGCGGCGTATTCGAAGAGTTCCGAATTGTTTTGAATCGCACCTGGGAAGTTTTAAAAGAAGGTCTTACCCGCATCGCGGTTTCCCTTCGCACTTCCCAGCGCTTGCACCTTCCTTGAACTCTTGCGCCTTTGTCTTCCCTGTCCTTGAGCTCTCCCCTGCCATGGCTTCCAACCTGCTCCCGTCGCGTCTCGCTTGGTCGGCCGAGCTTGGGCCAGTGCACAGGCTGCTGGGCTGGCACACGGAGGAGCAGAAACGCCGGCTCCACCGGGGATCTCTCCCCCCGCTCCTGGAAAAGGGGGAGATGGTCTTCTTTACTGCCTACGCCATGGCGGTGTTCGTCCCGCCAATTTCTTCCTTCTTCGTCACATTGCTGGAGACGTATGGTCTCCAGCTCCACCACCTTTCCCCCAACTCCTTCGTGATGGCCGCCGTCTTCGTCCATTTCTGCTAGATGTTTGTGGGGGTGCATGCTTCAGCGATGCTCTTCCGCTACTTCTTCGTGTTGCGGACGACCAGGCGCAGCTTGAAGACCCAGCTGGGAGAGTACTATTACCAGCATCGCTGCAAGGACCCAAAAGCCTCTGGGTACCTTCTACCTTTCAGTGCGTTGAGGTGGGAAAACTGGAGGGAGAACTGGGTGATCGTGCAGACCGACGAGCATGATCGCCTGCAACTCCCAACTGCCGGCCCAACCACCGAGCGTCGCTTCTGGGAGGAGGTCCCAGAGCTGGAGCAGGAGTACGCACCGGTCTTGGAGCGGATCCGGTTCCTGGCCAACGAGGGGCTAACGTCCCTAATGGTGCTAATGGATTTCTTGTCGCGCTGTATTGCCCCCTTGCAGCAGCGCAACCGCCCGGCATGGTACTACACTGGTGAGCAGGACTGCACCAGGTTGGAGAGGGGTCTCGGCTCTGATCCTTCCGATGAGGAGTTGTACGAGATGGTGGGCAAGGTGAGCAGTGACTACATCCCCAGTGGCGACCTCGCCTTCCCGACCTCTGCCACTCCCCTCTTCTTAGAGCCGCAGAGGAGGTCAGAGCTACTGCGGAAGATGCCGAACCTCGACGACATCGGGATCGCCATTCGTCAGGTTGGGGATACCCTTCGAGGCATCTCGATCCCTGGGACCGAGCGCTTTGGATCGGTGCACGAGGCGTCTGTCGCCGCCCAACCTGCCCCGAGGGCCGGCGGAACTCAAGCCGCCGACAAGGGGAAGGGGAAGGAGCCATCCCGCCACCCTTCCTCAGGCAGAGGGGCTTCTAGGAAGGACGCCGGTGGGGTGACGCCGGGGAGTGTGCCGGGGGCCCAGACGCCACAGCCCGCGAACGTTCCTGCCGCAGGTCCTGGCGGTTCTACCCCGGCCCAGAGGTCGGGGCTACAAGCCCGTTGGAGCGCCCACGTCGCCCAGTAAGTGTTGCTCTTTCTGGCTTGTAGGAGTAGTGTTCCCTTCTCCTCTCTTAGCATGAGAGCTTTCTTTGCCTGCAGGGACTCACCGGCTGCCAGGGGCGAGCCTATTCCCCGTCCATCTCCCGTTGGCGGAGGCTCCGCGGTGCAGCATCCGGGAACTGTGGTGGTTCCAACGGCCCCCAAGTCGGCGGGTTCGCCCTCTGTGGTGGCTGCAGCAGCACCTGTTCATCCTCCTTCACCAACCCGAGAGTCCGGTGCTGAGGCTGGAAGGGCTGCTGTAGGTGCAGTTGCTGGCTCCCTGGCTCCCCCGGGTCAGCGTCTTGCTTCAGTTGCTGAGGCACCAGCACCTTCGCCGGTCGTAGACGCGACAGGGGAGGTCAGGGGCACGACTCCTGCCCCCGCCGTCCCGTTGCCCATGTGGGTGCCTTGGGCCGTGTTCAGACTGGCGCCCGACAGTTCCAGGCCGCCTTTGAGCGGGAGCGGGGGGCGCTGGCTGGAGAGAGGGAGAGCCTTCTTAGTTGGGAGCACCTCCTGCAGCAGCGGACCCAGGCGGCTAAGGCAGAGCTCGACTCGAGGCGGTCGAGGCTTGAGGCCATGGGTGCTCTGCTCGACCCTCAGAAGAAAGCCGTCGGCCGCCTGGACTCAGAGACCCGGCGGCTCCGCGCTTCCTTCCGTGAAGCTCTGGCCCAGGCCGAAGCCAAGCCCGAGGCGCGCTCTGCTGCTGCGGAGGAGTTGCGGCTGCAGGTAGTTCGTCAGAGTGTGCCGTCGCTTATCGGGAATGTGCCGTGGCGGCCGAGGAGGAGAAGATTTCCGCACGGCTGAAGGCCAGAGAGGGCGAGCTGAGGGCTCGGGCCGAGGAGCTGGAGCTCCGCGAGTCGGCTGCTGCTGTGAGGGAGGAGCAATCCTCCCGGGAGCGCAAGGCGGCGCTGGATCGTGAGCTGGCAGCCCGCCAAGAGGTAGAGAAGCTCCAGGCTTCATGGTCTGTCGAGGCCCAGGTGGTCTGGAGCTTTGTTACCGAGGCGGGGTCCGCCTTGGTTCCTCTTGGTTTCAGCCCGGTGCGGACGGAGGCTCCAGCGCAGGAGGTGTCTGAGGCAATCCCGGCGCTCGAGTCCATCGGTGACAAGCTGGGCCGGCTCGAAGCGGTGATCGCCAACGAGCTTGAGGTGGAGGGGACGAGGCCTTGCAAAGGGGGTCGCTACGCATGTGCTGGCATGCTTCTGGAGCCAAGACCCTTCCTTCTCTCTGGAGCCAGTCCGTCTAGGGCCCGCCGCCGAGCGGGAGGAAGCTGCCAGGGCTGAGGTCGAGGACGTGGCCGCCCTTGTGGCCTCTAGGTTCCAACGGGAGTCCGGGGACTCTTAGGCATCCGCCCCCGTAGCCAAAAGGCCGTGTACCTTTTTTTTTGTTGAGTCTGTAGCCTAGCTCATGGAGCCTTAAATGAATAGACTCTTGTTATCTTCTGTGTGTGTGTGCTTTAGTCTTCTTCTTGGTTTTGCCTGGCCGAGCCCTTAGCTCCGCAAGGTACTCAGAGGCCTTCACCAATCTCAAAGCTCTGCACAGACACCTTTCCCAGGTCCTTACTGTATTAAGGGCCACGGAGGTCTCCGGAACTCGCCCCATGAGAATGGGGAGGTCCGGATCTGTTGGACACATGGCGGGCCCGGAGCTCCCTTCTGAGGAGAGGGAGGCCCGGCCCCATGGGACACGTGGAGGCTTCGGAGCTCTCCCCTCAGAGGGGTAGGTCCGGCTTCTGCCGGCCACGTGGCGGGCCCGGAGCCCCCCCTGAGGAGAGGGGAGCTCCGGCCCCGCTGGACACGTGGGGCCTTTGGGGCTCGCCCCTGCGGAGGGGGCGAGGTCCGGATCCTTCGGTCTTGCCTTGGAGCTCCGGTCTTGCACGATCCCGTAGCTGCCCCCTGGTAGGTGTGGCCCATTGGTTGGGTGCTCCTACCATACTCCTGCGAAGAGCTAAGGCCGAGAGGTCCTGCACACAAGTAAGGGAAAGGTAATTCTCCTTAGCGCTCCCCCTTCCCTATCTCATTGTCTTATTTGGCTTACGGTCCCTATCCATTTGTACGGTGCCTGGGAACTACCGTGCGCGAGGTGCCGGGAGCTCGGGGCCCCCTGGCCATCGGCAGGTACCTCAAATGCAACCGGCTTCGGTAGAGCAGCAAATGCCGACTAGAGGTGAGAATGAGAAAAGAGAGCTGAGTGCATGGTGAGCATACACCGGAAGTGCGGTCATAAAAATTAATACGTAATTTAAATGAGCACAAGGGAAGAGCAAAGTAGGACAGGTTTCTTTTCATATAAATTTCCATAATAGGAAGGCAGGCTAATCATGGAGGCAACGACCCGCCCCATTAAGAAGGGAAGCAAGACTCTACTCGTTTAGGGTCGGAACCAGGCCAAGCTGAACGTAGTCCTGGACCGTCCCCTGAGACTTAGCTGCTCCGAGCGCTGTTCCTGGACTCTATGGAATCTATTACAAAAGGAAGAGGCTGTCCTACTATTGCTCTAGGGGTAGAACTTACGGAGGTGTTCTATGTTCCAAGGGTGCGGGAGCGGATCCCCATCCTCGGTGGAAAGGCGTAGGCACCCGAGACGGCACACTTTTGTGACTCGGAAAGAACCTTCCCAGCTAGGGGAGAGATTGTCGGTCCCTTCGCGAGAAAGTATGCGCCGCAACACTAGGTTACCTTCCTGCAGCTCCCAGGCACGCACAGACCTTTGTTGGTAGCGTCGGAGCGCCTGTCGGTACCATGCATTGCGGAGTGCCGCATGTAATCGAGCCTCGTCGACGAGGTCGATGTCTTCACGCCGGAGGTTGTCCTGCGCGGCTTCATAATAAGCTCGGACACGGAGGGACTTCATGGTGATCTCTCGGGGAAGCACGGCCTCGGCCTCGTACACCATGAAGAAGGGTGTCTCTCCGGTGGCCCGGCTCTGGGATGTCCGGTTAGCTCATAGTGTGCTCGGAAGCTCGTCCACCCACTCGGCGCCATGTTTCTTCAAGCCAGCATAGGTGCGGGTCTTGAGGCCCCGAAGAATCTCGGCATTGGCCCTCTCAACTTGTCCATTGCTCTTTGGATAGCCACGGAGGCGTAGCACACCTGGATGCCGAGGTCTTCGCAATATTCTTGGAACGCTGCGCTAGTGAACTGGGTCCCGTTGTCAATAATGATTCTGTTCGGGACCCCGAACCGGCAGACGATCGACTTGATGAACTTTACTGCGGATTGCTTGTTGATGGTGACGACGGGTGTGGCTTCCGGCCACTTGGTGAACTTGTCAATGGTGACGTAGAGGTACCGAAATCCCCCGACGGTTCTGGGGAATGGACCCAGGATGTCCAACCCCCATACGGCGAATGGCCATGAGGGCGGGATCATCTGTACCGCCTGAGCCGGTGTATGGATCCGCTTGGTGTGGAACTGGCACGCCTTGCAGCTCTCGACCAGCTTGACGGCATCCTGGAGTGCTGTCGGCCAGTAGAAGCCATGCCGGAAGGCTTTACCGACAAGCGTGCGTGAGGAAGAGTGAATCCCACATTCGCCTCCATGGATCTCAGCGAGCAAGTCGCAGCCTTCCCCCTGGGTTATGCACTGCAATAGGACGTGGTTGGCGCCACGCCGGTAGAGATCCCCTTCTACCAGCGCGTACCTCTTAGCCATGCGCACGATTCGTTCAGCGGATACACGTTCATCAGGGAGGATGTTATCTTTCAAGTAGTCCCGGATCTCCGTGATCCATGCATCGGGTCTGACTTGAGCTTCTGGATCTTGAGCGCTGGGTTGCACGGAGTCCCCAGTGACGCCTACGATCCTTGGCAGCGTCCATGGCTGCAGGTCCACTGGGACCACCAGCTTCGAGGTGCTGGTCCAGCCCCCTTCGCCCGGCTCGGCAGGCCGGGCTGTGGGCCATAGCAACGTCCTCTCGAAGACTCCTTCGGGCACAGGGGCTCCGGTGGATACCTTCGTTGAGAGGTCGTCAGCTGCGGCATTGCCAGCGCGCGGTACATGGCGCAGGTCCAAGGCGAGGAAGTCTTTCTCCAACATCTGCACGTGGAGCAGATAAGCAGCTAGCTGTGGGTCATTGCAGGAGCATTCACCCTTAACATGCTTGATAACTAGCTGGGAGTCGCCCTGTGCCAACAACTGGCGAGCGCCCAGAGACAGGGCTGTCTTTAGGCCAAAGATGAGTGCTTCATACTCTGCCATGTTGTTGGTTGCCTTGAAATTGAGACGCACCATGTACCCAAACTGCTCCCCCGATGGCATGAGAAGCAGTACGCCGGCACCGGCGCCCTGCTTTCGCGAGGAGCCGTCGAAGAAGAGCGTCCAGTGAGGCCCGGTGAAGACCGGAGCTCGGTGCTTTGGTTCACCGTCTTCATGGCCCCCTGGGTTAGCCTTCGTTGGCGTCCACTCAGCCACGAAGTCAGCCAGTGCTTGGCTCTTGACTGCATGGCGAGGGAGGAAGTCCAGATCAAACTCCGCCAGTTCTGCTGCCCATTTAGCGACATTGCCAGTCGCGTGGGGGCTGTGAAGGATCACCTTCAGCGGATAGGAGGTGACCACCGAGACCCGGTGGGCTTGAAAGTAGTGGCAGAGCTTCCTGGACGCCACGAGCACTGTATACAGCAGCTTGTGGACCTCCAGGTACCTTGTCTTGGCGTTATGGAGGACTTCGCTGATGTAGTAGACAGGCCTCTGGATGGTCCGGACCCTCCCTCCCAGGAGAGAGATGTCTTCATCCATTGGCTCAGGCCTACCTGAGTTGGGTGGGTCCAGGGGTTTTCCGGGAGCTGGGACTCGAAGGCTCCTAAGCTGCCTTGGACCTCCGGGAGGTCCCGCTGGTTTTTCGGGAGCTCCGGGAGGTCCCGTCGGACCTCCGGGAGGTTGTCGTGGAGGTCCGGGGGTCCGTCTTGGACCTCCGCGAGATTGTCTTGGAGGTCCGGGAGGCCGTCTTGGACCTCCGGGGTTTCCTGGTGCCTGTCTCCTGCTACCAGAGCAGGCTGTGGTGATGAGAGGTCCGGCCGCTCTGCGACGAGGACCATACTATCCACTTCAGTTGTCGCCGCGATGTAGAGCAACAAATGATCTTCGGCCTCGGGGCTACCATGATGGGTAGGGTCGTCAGGAGTTGCTTCAACTCCTGGAAAGCTTCTTCTGCTTCGTCGGTCCAAGCAAATGGACCGGATTTGCGCAGGAGCTTAAAGAATGGGAGCGCTCGCTCTGCTAGCCTCGGTATAAACCGACTCAGCGCGGCTAGGCATCCCGTGAGTTTCTGGACTTCTTTGATGCGGGCGGGAGGCCACATCAAGTCGATGGCCTTGACCTTCTCTGGGTTGGCCTTAATTCCTCGGTGTGGCATGGTTCATCTTGTCGGGGTTCAGCTTGGTGCGCGTGGAGCGCAGTTTGTCAAAGACTAAGGTCAGGTTATCTAACAAGGATGAACTCTGCCCGACCTTGACAACGATGTCATCGACATACACCTCAACTAAGTCTCTTATTAACTCTCCAAAGGTTTTGTGCATTGTACGTACAAAGGTGGGAAGAGCATTCTTTAGGCCATAAGGCATAGAGACATAACAATACAGGCCATCTACTGTGATGAAGGAGGTGTGCTCTTCATCTTCTCTAGACATAGGGATCTGATGGAAACCCGAGCAGGCGTCTAGCAAGCACAGCATATCGCAGCCTGATGTCGAGTCTACTATTTGATCTATTCTAGGGAGAGGGAATGGATCTTTGGGACATGCCTTATTGAGACTGGTGTAGTCGATGCACATCCGGAGCTTCCCGCCGGCCTTTGGGACAACAACGTGGTTCGCCAACCACCGGGGGTGGTGGACTTCCTGTATGAAGCCAGCGTCCAGCAGCTTCTTGATTTCTTCCCGGATGATGTTTTGCCGCTCGATGGACTGCTTGCGAGGCTTCTGTTGGACTGGCCGGGCGTCGGGGAAGACCTTCAAGTGGTGCTCGATCACCTCCCTAGGGATCCCCGGCATCTGCTACGGCTGCCACGCAAACACGTCGACGTTGTGTCGGAGGAAGGTGACAAGCGCGCCTTCCTATTTGCTATCTAGGCCCCCGGCTACCCGGGTTGTCTGGGTAGCATCGGCGCCGACTTGGACGACCTTCAGGCGGACGTCGCCCTCGTCGAGGGGTTGCACACGGGGTGCTGCGGTAGAGGCACGGTGGCGTGCACTCGGGTGGAGCCGGTCCGGTTCTGCACTGCCAGAGGCTGGTGCTCGAGCTGTTGCAAGTGCCTGGAGCTTTTCCAAGGCTGACACTGCAGCAGTGCGGTCTCCACGAATCCTGAGGACGCCTATTGGTGTAGGCATCTTCAAGACGAGGTAGCCGTAGTGGGCTACTGCCATGAATTGGTACAGGGCTGGCCTGCCGATTATGGCGTTGAAGGGGAGGTCGATCTCCACCACATCGAACAGAATGTACTCTGTCCGATAGCTGTCCGGTGCCCCAAAGGTCACCGGAAGGCTGATGTTGGCGTAGGGAACGACCTGTCCCGGCCCTACACCTGAGAATGGGCTCGATGGGGTGAGCTTGGCCATCGGGATCTGCAGCTTCTGGAAAGCTGCGCGGCTGATGAGGTTCAGCCCAGCCCCGCCATCTACCAGAACGTGGTACATCCTCATGTTGGTGATGGTGGGCGCTACCAAGAGCGGTAGTTGGCTGGCCCCAGCCATGTTCCTGGGGCAGTCAGTGGCATCGAAGCTGATGGGGGTTCCCATCCACTTGAGGTGCGGCGCAGCACTTGGGAGGGGAGCCACCGACGCTACCACTCAGCGCAGGGTCTTAACCGCGCTTTAGGACGAGGGGTCAGCGGACCCACCGTAGATGACGTAGAGCATCTTCCGGCGCTCGTCATCACTGGATCTGGAGTCCTCATGGTTGCGCACCGCCTTCGTGGCTCGCTGAGGCTCCTGGAACTCCACTTGGTGGTCGACGTTGTCTGGGGCGTCGACCTTCTGCTTGCCCTCCCTTTGACGGAAGGGTGGGGCATCAGTTCGAAGCTGCTTCCCTTTCCGGAAGCGCTCCGCGAGCTTCTGGATCTCCCGGCACTCGGCAACAGTATGGTATCTGGTGCCGTGCACGGGGCATAGCTCGCCTTGGTCACCATCTGGAGCTGGTGACTGTCGCTGCCTTTTGTCGGGGCGTGGCCCCCGAGCTCCACTGGGTGCCGCTGCTGCGGCAACGGGAGCCACGGCCGGTGGCTTCATCTTGCCACCGCCCCGGTTCTTGATCTTCTTGCCGCTTCCATAGGAAGCAGCGCCAGATCCGGGCTGTCCTCCTGACTCGGAGGGTGGCAGAGAGTGCCAGTTCCGCCCTTCTGCTGCTCTGGCGCACTTGTCCGCCAGGCTGAAGAGCTCCGAGATGTCGCCGACCTCTCTGGTCGCGAGCTTCTCAAGCATCTTCATGTCCCGGACGCCATGCCGGAACGCCACCACCACAGAAGCATTTTGGATATGTGGAATGGTGTTCCGTACCTGGGAGAACTGCTGGATGAAGGAGCGCAGCGATTCTCCAGGTTGTTGCTGGACGGCGTGGAGGTCGAGCTCCGTGCCAGGCCAGGTGTAGGAGCTGCCGAAGTTGGCAGTAAACTGCCGGCAGAGCTCTCCCCAGGAGGTTATGGAACCCTGGGGGAGGTTCATGAGCCAAGACCGGGCTGGGCCAGTCAGGGCGACGGGGAAGTAGTTGGCCATGACGGCCTCATCCCCTCCTGCGGCAAGGATCGCGGTGGAGTAGATCTGGAGGAACTCCGCCGGGTTGACGCTGCCATCGTACTTCTTGGGCAGGTGCGGCCGGAACTTGCGCGGCCACCTTGCAAAGCGAAGGTGGGGCGCCAGGGCCGCGCATCCTGCTCCTGTTGCCGCAGGCGTTGGTGCCGCGAACGCTTGGTTCGCTGCTGGCACAGTGTACCCCGGTATGGGCAAGGCTGCGCCATAGGCCGGGGGCGCCATTTGCAGGGCATATGGCTGGGGCATATGCTGCGTGGCGTATGCCTGGGGCAGAGATCGCGTGGCGAAAGTCCGCGCCTCAGGCAGGGTTGGGGCAGTCGACATGCTGTCGGCAGCCTCCTGGTTGCGACGCCTTTCTCGTCGTCACTCGAGGAACACTCGGGCATCTTGGCCCAAGTGGCATCGTTCCAGCTCCGTCCTCAGGTCCATCGATGGGAGCCTGGTGGAGTGGGAATCCGCCGTCTGCCCGTCAACCGTTGGCGTGCGCGTCAGCAACACTGCCGGTTGGCCGGAGCGTCGTCCCCGCCGAAGTCGAGGGTTTGCGGCGGCGACGACGAGACGGTCTACCTCGTGAATCCACTGCTGGGTCGCTGACTGAGGCGCGTCCCCAGCAGATGGATTGCGCAGTAGCGCTCTTGCTGCAGCTAGCGTGCCCCTGTGGGGGACGCTCAGCGCTGCAGAGGATCTCACGCTCGCTGGAGCCTGCGTTGCCGGAGTCGGCGCTGCCGGGGTCGGCTGCTGGCTTCCAGCTTGTGCCGACACACTCCGTCCAGAGTGTGTCGAGACATAGTCCCCGCTAGTCATGGTCCGTCATGAACGCGGGGAAGGAGAGCTTGCCACTGAAGGAAGCTTGGTCATCTTCGCTGGCAGAAGCTTGTCACGCAAGGGAAAAGCCCCCTTCCTGGCGCGCCAAATGTCAAAGTGTGTAGTCGACACTTCCCCCGGACCTGCTCTGGGCAGCCCGCGGAGGTTCTTCTTTGGAGGGGCTAGACACTTGCGGAGAGCTTCAGCGTTAGGGACGAGTGAGGGAGAAGCTTGACACGGGGAGTTTTACGTGGTTCAGGCCGCCGGAGCGTAAAACCCTACGTCCACGGTGAGCAGAGGTGCTCGCTGTATTGCTTGTTGCTTAGATCCAGAGTCCTGAGCTTGAGGGTGAGTGATGTCTAGGGTGCGAGTTCACAGAGTTTGAACCCTTGCTAACGTTGCCTACCCGAGCCTTTTATTGTCCAAGGCTCGAGTGGCTTGCAAGGTGGGCCCGGGACCTGACAGGTGGCCCCGGGGAGATTGCTTGCTGACTGCGGTATCCGCAGTTATGCCGCTAGTTGTCTCTGGCGAAGGCTTCCGAGTCTTCGTTCTGCCGCCCTGCCCATGCCGCAAGCTAGTCGTAGTGGTTGATGATGGCAGGGGCGGCAGGGGATGTCTTGTTGCTGTGTTTATTGGCGGGCAGGCTCTGACACGGCACACGAGTCTGCGATGTGACTGGGCGCAACGGCACCTGACAGAGGCGTGCTCCGCGTCTCCGTGTCTTGGGAAGGCGCGGGCCTTGAATACCTTGTACGGGCAAGGTATGGCGCGTCTTTACGCCTGCTGCCTACCGCACGGGGGCAGGCAGCGTTGCTCTGCTGGCCACGTCGCAGGCCCGGAGCTCTCCTCTGAGGAGAGGGAGGTCCGGCCCCATGCGACACGTGGAGCCTTCGGAGCTCTCCCTGCGGAGGGGGGAGGTCCAGCTTCTGTCGTCCATGTGGCGGGCCCGGAGCTCTCCTCTGAGTAGAGGGAGATCCGGCCTCGCAGGACACGTGGAGCCTTCGGAGCTCTGCCCACAGAGGGGGGAGGTCCGGCTCAGTTGGCCACGTGGCAGTTCCGGAGCTCTCCTCTGAGGAGAGGGAGGTCCGGTCCCGCTGGACGCGTGGCGCCTTCGGAGCTCTCCCTGCGGAGAAGGGCGAGGTCCTTAGGCATTTTCTCCTGTGCGCGGGGGTACCCCATATCGAGGGTACCGACAGGCGCCCCCGGTATACGGTCCTCCAATGCCCATGCCGGGTACACCGTGCCAGCAGCCGTCCAAGGGTTTGTGGCACCAGGACCTGCAGCAGCGGGGACAGGATGGGTGGCCCTGGCGCCACACCTCCGCTTCGCTGTGTGGCCACGCAAGTTCCGGCCACACCTGCCGGAGAAGTACGACGGAAGCGTCAACCCATGCAGAGTTCCTGCAGGTCTACTCAACTGTCATCCTAGCGGCAGGAGGGGATGAAGCGGTCATGGACAACTACTTCCCTGTCGTATTTACCGGCCCGGCAACGTCGTGGTTAATGAACCTGCCCCAAGGTTCCATAAACTCCTGTGCAGAGCTATGCAGACAGTTCACGGTGAACTTCAGCAGCTCCTACACGCGTCCCGGCATGGAGCTGGACTTCCACGCCATACGACAACAACCGGGAGAGTCACTGCTCTCCTTCATCCAACGGTTCTCCCAAGTACGGAACTCCATCCCCCACATCCCGGATGCATCAATGGTGGTCGCATTCCGACAGGGTGTGAGGGACAAGAAGATGCTCGAGAAGTTGGACACCAGGGAAGTGCAAGACATCTCGGAGCTCTTCAGCCTCGCGGACAAGTGCGCCAGAGCAGAGGAAGGGCGTCACTGGCATTCACAGCCAGCCTCCGAAGCCGGAGGACAGCCCAAAGACGGCGGAGTTCAAGCAGAACTTCCGACCACGCCAGACAGTCAAGAGCCAAGCACTGACTGACTTCGTGGTCAGGTGGATGCCACCACCAAGCATCCTAGGAGGCCCCGAACGTGGAGAACCGGAGCCCCGAGCACCGGTCTTCACCGAACCTCAATGGAAGTTCTACTTCGATGGCGTGCCGCTCCTCATGCCAACGGGGGAGCGGTTTGGGTACCTTGGACCTGTGCCATGTACCACGCGCCGATGACACCGTCGCCAACAACCTGTCAACGAATGCCCCCAGCGGAGCCCCGGAGCTCCAAGGAGCCTTCAAAGGGACGTTGCCATGACTCACAGCCCGGAGTGCCGAACCGGGCGAAAGGGGCGAGACCAGCACCTCGAAGCTGGCGGTCCCGGCGGCCCTGCAGCCATGGTGCCCGCCAAAGGATCGTATGCGCCACGGAGGACTCCGTGCTACCCAGCGCCCAAGATCCAGAAGCTCAAGTAGCCCCATGCATGGACCACGGAGGTCCGGGACTTCTTGAAAGACAACATCCTTCCTGATGATAGTGCATCCGCTGAACGGATTGTGCAGATGGCTAAGAGCTACACGCTGATATCTTTATCAGCGTGGCGCCGACAGCATCCTATTGCGGTGCATAACCCAGGAGGTAGGCTGCGACCTGGTCCCAGCAATCCACGGAGGCGAGTGCTGGGAACGCTCATCATCCCACACGCTGGTCGGTTAAGCCATCCGGCATGGCTCCTACTGACCGAGAGCCACCTGGACGTCGTCAAGCCGGTTAGGAGATGCAAGGCGTGCCAGGTCCATGCCGAGCAGACGCACACAACCGGTGCAGACGGTGCACCCAGTACCTTCGGGAGATACCGGCTCCTCTATGTCGGGTGCCAGCCGGACATCCCCGAGCCAGGTCGCGGCAACTAGCCTTCTACATGGTATGCGGGGCCGAAGCCGTGCTTCCCCCCCCCCCCCCCCCCGAGTTCGACATGGGGTCCCCCCGTGTCCGAGCATACGACGAAGCCACGCAAGACCCGCTCTGCGTGGGAACATCTACCTCATCGACGAGGCAGGATGGCAAGCAACGCTCCGGATCGCACGGCCCCAGCGGGAGCTCCAGCGCTACCACTGCGAGTCCATGCATGGGAGCACGAGGCAGGCGCTCCGGCCCTACCTCTGTAAGTCCTACCATACCTACTCAGGTGCTCATTTAAATTATGCATTAATTTATATGATCACCTCCCCGCGCTTTAGACAGTGTACGCCCGTCGTACACTCGACCCTCTTTTCTCACCCTCATGCCTAGTCGACATTTGCCATCCTGCCGAGTGCGATCGTGCTTGAGGAACCTGCCAAAGACCTGGGGGCCTCTCGGACCTCCCCCAGTCAGGGTACTGTGATGCCAGTCGGTCTCCTCTAGGAGAGGACCTACGCTAGAGCGGGAGGCCCAGGAGCCATGCTTTGCCCGGTCCTGCACCCAAAGCATGCGCACTCTGCCTCCCCAGCTTTACGGTCTGAGTACTAGGGGCCGGACGGTTACACCATGACTACGGCGGGAGCCAGTCCTCCGGGACCAAAGGCACTGGATTGCCCGAGCCCCGTACACCGCCCGGGACTGTAAGCCAAATAAGACTAAGAGGCAGAAGAAGGAGGACCTCTGAGCAGTGCCGGACCTCACCCACTCAGCAGGGGTGAGCTCCGAAGCCGGACCTCGTCTCCCTCTCCTCAGAGGCGAGCTCCGATGACCTCCAGACCTCACGCCCTCCGCTGGCCTGAGCTCCGATGACCTCCGGACCTCACGCCCACTGCTGGCCTGAGTTCCGATGACCACAGGACCTCACGCCCTCCGCTGGCCTGTGCTCCGATGACCTCCGGACCTCACGCCCTCCGCTGGCATGAGATCCGATGACCTTCGGACCTCACGCCCACCGCTGGCCTGAGCTCCGATGACCTCCAGACCTCACGCCCTCCGTGGCCTGAGCTCCGATGACCTCCGGACCTCACGCCCACCTCTGGCCTGAGCTCCGATGACCTCTGGACCTCATGCCCTCCGCTGGCCTGAGCTCCGATGACCCCCGGAGCTCACGCCCACCACTGGACTAAGCTCCGATAACCTCCGGACCTCACGTCCTCCGCTGGCCTGAGCTTTGATGACCTCCGGACCTCATGCCCACCGCTGGACTGAGCTCCGATGACCTCCGGACCTCACGCCCGCCGCTGGCCTGAGCTCCGATGACCTCCGGACCTCATGCCCTCTGCTGGCCTGAGCTATGATGACCTCCGGACCTCACGCCCTCCGCTGGCCTGAGCTCCGATGTCCTCCGGACCTCACGCCCTCCGTTGGCCTGAGCTCCGATGTCCTCCGGACCTCACGCCCTCCGCTGGCCTAAGCTCCGAAGCCGGACCTCCCCCTTTCACAGGGCTGAGCTCCGATGCCAGACCTCACCCCCTCAGCAGGGGTGACCTCTGATGTCGGTTTTCACCCCCTCTACAGGGGTGAACACCGAAGCCGGACCTCTACCTCTCCTCAATGGCGAGCTCCAAAGCCGGACCTCCCCCTTTCACAGGGCTGAGCTCTGATGCCAGGGTTCACCCTCTCCTCAGAGGCTGAACTCCGAAGCCGTCGAGACCCTATCAGTACAGGGAATGCTCAAGACAAGAAAGTGCGCGGGAAGGAGAAGGCCCCACCCCGGGATCGTTACATCCCCCGAGATGGGCTCGGGGGCCACTATCGGTACCCTCAATACCGGGTACCCCCGCGCACAATGTGAAACCGCCTAAGGACCTCGCCCCCTCCACAGGGGCGAGCTCCGAAGGCGCCACGTGTCCCATAGGGCCGGAGCTCCCCTCTCCTCAGAGGATAGCTCCGGGCCTGCCACGTGGCCCAGAAGGCCGGATCTCGCCCCCTCTGCAGGGGCGAGCTCTGAAGGCGCCACGTGTCCAGTAGGGCCGGAGCTCCCCTCTCCTCAGAGGATAGCTCCGTGCCTGCCACGTAGCCCAAAAGGCCGAACCTCGCTCCCTCCGCAGGGGCGAGCTCCGAAGGCTCCATGTGTCCAGCGGGGCCGGACCTCCCCTCTCCTCAGAGGTGAGCTCCGAGCCTGCCACGTGGCCCAGGAGGCCGGACCTCGCCCCCTCCGCAGGGTCGAGCTCCGAAGGCTCCACGTGTCCAGAGCAGGCCCCTCTGAAAAAGAACCTCCGTGGGCTGCCTAGAGCAGGCCCGGGGGAAGTGTCGACCGCAAACGCTTCGACAGGTTCCTTGCCACATCACTTCCCTTTCCATTGAACATCTCCTCCGAGGGATCCCTATTCCCCTGTCTTGGAGCTGTCACCTTAAGGGGACCAATCGGGCCGGAAGCAAGTCCCTTTCCCTTGCCCTTTGTTTGGCGTTGAGCCGCCGAGCTAGAACCATCCACATTTGCTTTTGAAGCTGGTCTCTTAATTGTAACCTTGCGTCGGTCTCTTGTTGGAGTGAGACTCCGGAATATGCGACATCACATCTTGATCCGTATCGGCTTCAAATTCAAAGAGATTCTCATTCGATCCCGACATGATTTCTGACAAGGAAGATATAAAGGATATGAATAATCAAGGATGACAAGGGATTGCATTGAATTGATATAAGCTAAGGTTTTGATCAGGGCATACCGGACTTGTCCGGTTTTCAGGGTTGGACTAGTCCGGAGTACCGGACTTGTCCGCCCTACGAACGGACTAGTCCTTTATGAGGCTGCTCAAACCCAAACTTGTCAAAATTTGTGGTTATTCAGTGCAAATATGATCTAGGGTACATGGAATACACCAATAGAGCATGTATTGACTGAGGAGCTAAGCTAATTGAGCAAAAACAAGGAAAATTGAAGGTTCTAGGGTTTGGCGAGAAGTTTACCAAATCCTTCGATTCGAGGCGTTGAAGGAGTTCTTGATGCAGACTAGTCTGGGGTCTTCGATCCCCTTGCAGTGGAGATCAATTCCCACGGATATTTGAGTGGATTTGGTGGAGAACTCGCAAATCCGCCTTTGGAGCACTTGAGTGAGGAGAGTGAACGTGGGAGGAGTTGTGAGGTTGAAGAAGATTAGGTTTGAGACGACCCTAGGGTTATGGAGTCAAAATATCGGACTAGTCCGTGGTCGAACCGGACTAGTCCGGACTAGCGGACCAAGTGCGGACTAGTCTGCAATGTGCGGACT
Organism: Neostapfia colusana; assembly: GCA_030760725.1. NCBI lineage: Eukaryota > Viridiplantae > Streptophyta > Magnoliopsida > Poales > Poaceae > Neostapfia > Neostapfia colusana. The sequence continues at coordinate 26,448,904 of JASWHV010000005.1, read as the reverse complement.
AGTCCGGGGTGACCATGGACTAGTCCATGGTCCCATGTACAGAAAAGTACAAAACACTTATATATATATGTTCAATGGTTCTTAATAAGGAATAGGGGACAAAGACACATAGATATTCTTGATGAATATGATCAGTAAACATAAAACAATCAAGCTATGACCATAATTCATCAAGATCAAGTAATTAACATAGCTTTTAGGAGCAAAATAGAGAGAGAGATGATTTTTTGAGAGGGGCCCGACCTCAACCACGGGGCCGTGCCGCCTCGCCCGGGGATCGCATTGGGTGGTGCCGTGTTATGCGGCACCCAACAGCACACATATAAGGAACAATGTATTACATAAATCAAAGCGGATGCTTACAAATGTTCTTTGTAAATAATTTACATAAACAGCAGAAGTCTATAAACAGCTCATGTTGAATATCTAAGAAGCACTCGAGAAGAGGTCCAGCCCGCGGACTCCTCGCGCTAGCAACACGAAGACATGGCAGCGGCTAGGTTCTCCAAGTGTGACATGACTCGGAAGTTCCCGAGTCTCACCGGACAACCTTCTTTATAGCATCGATGTTTACCTGCAAAACCACTTATATAGCAAGAGTGAGCACAAAGGCTCAGCAAGACTTAACCGTCTCTCCTAAAGCATGCAACTCTACATGAGGGAAACTTAAGACCTAATCCTGTAATTTGCGAAAAGACTCGCCTACCAGTTCATCCTTAACTTTCAGATTTTTAGCCATTATAGTAGTGACCTTGCGCCCAGCAACATTAGAACTCCACAATCAAGCAAGAAACACTTCATTCCAATGTTACTTGTCCCAAGGTGAAAAATAAATTTAGTTTGCTCTATCTCTACTTCAAACAAGGTTCTCATGCAGTTTAATATAATCATAGCAGCAATTATACTTTTGCAAACTGTTCCCACACAAGTTGATTACTACGTCACAACATGGGAGCAAGCGGTATTCAATAACTGCCAAGGACGGTGATTCGAATCAAACACTACCCGGATAACTCGACACATACGCCCGCCTCTGAAGACCCAACTCTGGCGTCCTTCATTACGTCGTATGTGGCAACCTTTCTCAGGACACTAGACTGTAGAACCGGTCGCGCCGTCTCGGGCTCATAGGTCTAACGAGACGATGTGGTATGCCTCTACACTCCAGTGAACCTGGTACATCGGTTTCCTGGTTCCCATATGTCAGTAAGCATCCAGTACACAACTCAATACTTGCTCCTGGACACGGCACACGCATCGGTCCTTAACCGACACAGGCAGAGCTACTCGACCAAGACCTCGTCTTGTCGCTGCCTAACCCCTCTGCCCGGTCTCATCTTTAGAAATGTAAACTTTAGTTTGCTTCCTTTCCCAATCCACACTTATGATATTCTAAACTATAACTCGCGAGTAGATTCGTACTACTCGTCTTCTACCGGATGCCCTAGTCTATTTAGCACGGCCTTATTCTACAGCGATGAAACCATTCTACCCTTGATCCCAGGGTTCCTTTTGGTCATGCAAGTGGAGTATAAAACATCCTTGACCTAATGCACATACAAACTTTGACCCATAGTAGTGAACAAAGTAAAAACTTTAGAAAACAACTTAAATGCAAACCGGGACTTGCCTTGGTTTTGCCAGTTACTAAAGACAGATAATATGAGGTTAGTTGCTGATGTCTTGAAGTTCAACTCCTACCCTTCTTGCTCCTTGATCCAAGCTCAACTTCTCCTTCTTCACTTTCCACGTGTTATCACTAGACGTTATGAATATGCATACATGTTTAATTATAAAACTTTTGCTAACAAGTGCTAAAGACAAGTTTAAAACTGGAAATCTGTTCAAGAATTTAAAATGAAACTGGTGCTAGTGGTTTGGATGTGTGTTTAAGTACTATCATCAAGTGAGAAGTGAGGTTCATCACTTGGGTGGTGATCACCTACTTGGTTAAACAGAACACTACTGATCCAGGGCTCCAATGGAGCTGGAAATTTTCTTGTGAGTTCCTTGTCGCAAGAAAGTCCTCTGGGCCAAAATTCAGAATATTTCACTAAGTAGATCACCCAGAACAATTCTCTAAGCATTTAGCCAAACAGGAATTAATTCTGAATAAATTTGCACTTTCATGCAAATTCAAGTGAACTATAATTTCATACATAGCTCAGGGAGTATGCATGAATTTTCCTAGTATTTTTGGAGCTAAGGAATGGCCAGTACTGAATTTCCAAGCATTGGAATTTTTCCTGAAAATGTTTCTGTATTCATTTGAATACAGAAACTTGAAATCAGAATTACCCAAACCAAATCAACTTCAAATGAGCTGAAACTTTTACAGAAGTCTCCTAATATCCTAAAGAATATCATGGCAAAATTTGGGGATTTTTGGATGAACCAAACTCCCTTAAAAATTCTTTTCCTGAAAAGCTTTAAAGAATTTTCCAGAATTTTCAATTGATTTTCATGCAAATTGGGTTGCATATTTGGATATAGTTTTTCATCCTGAATCCAACCCAATTTGAATCACTAAATTTGGAGCTTCCTAGCAAAACTTATGAGGTTCTAAAGTTTGAACCAAACCTGAAATTCAAATTAATTCGGGAAATGTTCAAACTCTGACTGTGGGTCCATCCTACACGTGTCAGCTGCTGGAATCATGCCACACGGGGCCACAGGACCTTCCCCGCACCACCACACTGGATCCTGGGGCCGCAGCGGATCCACGATTTAAAATATCGTCACTGACATGCGGGACCGGCCGGTCATCTTCAACCTCGGGCGGTTTCCTTTTTTCCCGCGCCGCCCCCTCGCCGGAGACTCGTCGGAGCTCGCCGGAGTCAGCTTCCCGTCCGTCTCCCGGCTCGGTACTTGCCGCCTGGGGGTTTTCAGGGACGAGCAATCCACTGGTGCGGTGCTCTTGGGCCGACGGTGGCCGGAAGTAGGCCGGCGACGTGCGGCGGCCTCGGGAGAGGTTCATCACCGTCGCCCGGCGGTCCTAGCCCGCCAAGCTCTCAGGTTTTTGGCTCTACAGCATCCTGGGAGGCTAGGGAAGCTCGGCGAAAGCTTAACCAAGCATGAAAACGGCGGCTACCCGGCTTTCACCGTGCGCCCGAATGGTAGTGCCGGTTTTGTGCTCGGAGAACATCAAAATACGTCGCCTCTCGTCGGCTTCCAGCTAGGTTTGAAAAGAGGAGATCACCGCTATCTAGCTTAGGTCCTCTGTGCCTAATTTCGTGACCAAAGATCAAGGACAGAGGGAGAATTTCTAGATTTCGTACCGGAAGGTCGGGTTATGGTCGCCGGGGGGATTTCCTCGAATTCGCGCTCTGTCGTCCATGTCATGGCCCGAGCTTCGGAGACGAGCATCAGGGGGTCCTAGCGCGTCGGAGGGTGCTCTCTTTCGGGCTTGACAAGTTCCCTGCAGCGCTGTCCACGTGCGATCTCTTCGTCGGTCCTCGTCGGCCGCGGCGCCAACACGGCTTTCCCGGGGTAGGGAGGCCACACAACGGCCAATGACACGTCGGGGGTGGAGAGGGAGATGCCCTGGTGCCAATTTGGCGCTCTGCCGAGGCTTGCACGCGATGGAAATACGGTGGCACGGTGGATCGGTGGTGGCGGAGGTGTGCATCGCTGTTCTCGGGCGTGGGCACGAGGCAAAGACCCTGGGGTTTCATCTGGTGCACGAGAGGATCAGGCCGGGTCTCAAGAAGCGCCTAAGCGACTCGCCAGCACGATGAAACATCTGTAGGGGTGGCTGCTGCATGGAGATCGCAGTGGCATCCAGGTGCTGCTGCTGTCACCCGCTCGGGGAAGGAAAACAGAGCCTGTGGCTCATCTCACAGACAGCTGGGTACCGGTGCACAGGCAGAGAAGACTTAGGTGCTAAGTTTTCATCTCCCCTCTCAATGACAATTGGGGCCCACAGCTCCTCTCAGCCCCAAAAGATCTCCAAATTTTGACACATTGCAAATTCAGCTATGAGGGATCCAAATTCAAAAGCCAATTGGAAATTTGGAAATTTTTACTTCAGTTTCAAATTCGAATTCAAATTTCAATGGCAATTCACAGGTATCATTGATACACATATCAAAGCACCTCCAAATTTTCTCAAAATTTGCCTTCTTCATAATTTGAACCTGGAGAGTTTGAATATTCCCTCTGATCTTTGAGTTGGCCACTGCAAATACAAATTTTCAAACAACAGTTTGAATTTCCTCTTTGGAAATGGTCTTCTTCTCTTTGAAGTAAATCCTTTGATTCAAACTGAATTTTAAGTCCTCTTTTGTGATGACCCATCTGAATTTGGGTGAAACATTTTAGTTTGCTCCTAGCCCATGCTTCATCAATCTTGGTCCCAAACTGAACCTCAAGTTCAGTTCTATTATGCCCCCCTCAAATTTGAATTCGAGGTGACCTCAAGCAAGGCTTGGAACAAATGGTATATGAGCTCAAAATCTCTCTAATTTTGGAACTTAAGCTCTTTAATACCTGAGGACTGCAATGTTCATCTCACATATATGCTTTTGGACCATCTGAACATGAATGCTTTGCAAGGGTTCAAAAATGGGGTTTAAATTTCCCTCCCCTCTACTCATATAGAATAGCACATGAGTTAGACTTTTGGAGTGAAATTCTTCTCTAGGTTAGCATGTGTTCAGTATGAGATAAAGAGCACTTTAGCTTTCACCACATGCCCATGTTTGAGTTTATAATTTCATGTGACATAACTCAAATCATTCCCTTGCCTAACATGTTTGAATTCAGCATGAACCCAGCATGATCATAATCCATTCCTTTTTAGCTCACCCTCGAATCAGAACGTTGCCACCATAATATCCTCAATTCAAATGCATGAGGCTCCATGTGTATACAAAAGTTTGGCGGCAATTTGAGCTGAGCCTTTGGGTCTAAAGACAATATTTTTATTCTTTCTCATGCACATGTAGGATTTACACATGGGTTTAACTCCACCTTGGTCCAACACATTCAAAGGCATGCTTGAACCCTTGTGGTTGCACCTCATGTATACCATCACATGTGAGAAAGTTTTTGTAAGTCCCATTTTTCATGAACCAGAAACACCATGACGTTCAATCACCCGTTTCTTTGCATTCACGTTTTATGGACTTTTACATTTTTCAACACAATTAACGTGATTTTGAGGATGGCATACAGGTATGCAAGTTTTTCAAGCCACGTTCCGAGCATCAAGGATATCTAGTTCATTTCGGAGCTCACAAAAGCGTTTTTCATCAAGTGGCTTCGTAAAGATATCGGCTAGTTGTTTTTCAGTGTTGACATGGGAAATGGCTATGTCTCCTTTCATTAATTGATCTCTCAAAAAATGATGTCGGATATCTATGTGTTTGGTTCTAGAGTGCTCAACAGGGTTATGGGCAATTTTAATTGCACTCTCATTGTCACAAAGGAGTGGAATATGGCTCATATTGTAACCATAATCCCTTAGAGTTTGTCGCATCCAAAGGAGTTGTACACAACAACTCCCGGCTGCAACATACTCCGCTTCGGCCGTTGATAAGGCAATTGAATTTTGTTTCTTGGAGGACCAAGAAACTAAGGATCTACCTAGGAATTGGCAAGTACCGGAAGTACTTTTTCTATCTACTTTGCATCCGACATCATATGCATTGGAGTATCTAATGAGATTGAATTTTGAACCTTTGGGATACCAAGGCCTAGGTTGGGTGTATGAACTAAATATCTCAAGATCCTTTTAACGGCTGTCAAATGGCATTCCTTAGTATTGGCTTGAAACCTTGCACACAAACATACACTTAACATGATATCAGGCTTAGATGCAAATAAATAAAGTAAGGAGCTAATCATGCAACTATATACCTTTTGATCCACATTTGGTCCGTCTTCATTGAGATCCAAGTGTCCATGTGTCGCCATGGGAGTCTTTACGGGCTTTGCTTTGTCCATTCCAAACTTCTTGAGAATGTCTTGAGTGTACTTTGTTTGGCTTATGAACGTCCCGTCCTTTTGTTGATTCACTTGGAATCCCAAAAAGTATCTCAACTCTCCCATCATGGACATCTCGAATCTATCTGTCATAATCTTACTAAATTCTTGACAAAAGGATTTGTTAGTTGAACCAAATATAATATCGTCAACATAGATTTGGCAAATGAACAGATTATCATCAAAGTGTTTAGTAAACAAACTGTAATCAACTTTTCCAATCTTGAAGTCATTTTCAATCAAAAAATCTCTAAGGCACTCATACCAAGCTGTAGGAGCTTGTTTGAGGCCATAGTGAGCCTTACGCAGTTTGAACACATAGTCGGGGTACTCTTGATCTTCAAAACCGGGTGGTTGCTCCACGTACACCTCCTCCTTGATCGGTCTGTTGAGGAAGGCGCTTTTCACGTCCATCTGATAAATCTTGACATCATGGTGAGTAGCATATGCAAGTAATATACGAATTGATTCAATCCTAGCTACGGGAGCAAAAGTCTCGTCGAAATCCAAACATTTGACCTGTGAGTACCGTTTTGCCACAAGTCATGCCTTGTTCCTGGTTACCACTCCATGTTCGTCTTGCTTGTTGCGGAAGACCCATTTAGTGCCGACGACGTTGGACTTGGATCTTTCAACGAGTTCCCACACTTTGTTCCTTTTGAAGTTGTTCAATTCTTCTTGCATCGCCATCACCCAATGTGGATCTTTTAATGCATCCTCAACCCTGTACGGTTCCAAAGAAGATACAAAAGAGTAGTGTTTACAAAAAATAGCTATGCGAGATCGAGTTATTACTCCCTTTTGGATGTCACCGATTATGTTATCCATGGGGTGATCTCTTTGGATGCTTTGGTGTACTCTTGGATGTGACACTTGTGGTCTTGAATCTTCATTATTATCTTCTTCTCCCCCTGGATAGTTGCCCTCATCGATGTTTTGATTTTCTTGATTTTGTTGAGGTTGATCTTGTATGGAAGCTTCCCCTTGATCATTTTCCTCCACTTGTGGTTCATTTTCTTCATTCGCATTTCAAGGTGGCACTTGTGGTCAAACATCTCCCAATGCCATTCTTCTCAATGCTTGACATGGAGCTTCTTCTTGATCTAGCACACATTGATCCACTTGCTCTTCTTAAGAGCCGTTAGTTTCATCGAACAATACGTCACGTGCTACTTCAACAAGTCCGGATGTTTTGTTGAAGACACGATAAGCGTAGGAGTTCAAATCATAGCCAAGTAAGAAACCTTCATCGGACTTCGAAGCAAACTTTGAAGCCCTTGGCTTCTTGTTTAAAATATAACATTTTGAACCAAAAACCCTTATGGCGTGACAAGCGGTGTTAACCGCTTCAACTCAAAACCTGTCCAAAGTCTTGTATTCATAGAGCATTGTCCTCGTCATCTCAATGAGAGTTCTGTTCTTCCTTTCGGCTACTCCGTTTTGTTGAGGAGTATATTGTGCTGAAAATTCATGCTTTATTCCTTCTTCGTCTAGATACTCCTCAACTTCGGTATTCTTGAATTCTGTCCCATTGTCACTTCGTATGTTCTTGATCTTCAATGAGAATTTATTTTGGGCACGCTTGATGAACTTCTTGAGAGTTCCTTGAGTTTCTGTCTTATCATGCAAAAAGAAAACCCACGTGAAGCGTGAAAAATCATCAACAATGACTAGACCGTATTTGTTACCGCCGATGCTTATGTAAGCAATTGGACCGAATAGATCCATGTGGAGGAGCTCAAACGGTCTTGTTGTAGTCATGACATTCTTCACGTGATGGGGTGCTCCTACTTTCTTCCCTGCTTGGCACGCTCTACAAGGCATGTCTTTCTCAAAAACAATATCCTTTAAACCTCGGATGTGATCGCCTTTAAGGAGTTTTTCAAGATTCCTCATACCAACATGTGCTAGCCGTCTATGCCACAGCCAACCCATGTTGGTCTTTGCAATCAAACATGTGTCAAGTTCGGCTTTATATTTGTTGAAGTCAACTAGATAAAGTTTTTCCTGCAACACACCTTTGAATGAAATTGAGTTATCACTCCATCTAAAGACAGTCACACCCTCATTACTAAATAAACAATTATAACACTTATCACATAATTGAGATATGGACAAAAGGTTATAATCCAAGGAGTCAACGTGTAAAACATGAGAGAGAGTATGTTGTGATGAAATTGTAATTTTACTGGTACCAAGCACTTTTCCTTGACTATTATCACCAAAGTAATTACCTTCGCTTGGATCTTCATTTTCTTCATATTCCACGAACATTCTTCTTTCTCCGGTCATGTCATTGGTGCATCCACTATCTAGCACCCATTTTGTTCCACCGGATGAATAAGTCTGCAAAAGACAAATTATGCCTTGGTCTTAGGTACCCAAGCTTGCTTGGGTCCTTTGAAGTTAGTCACAAGTGATTTGGGCACCCACACATGAGACTTGGTGTTCCCATGGCGTGGCCCAACATATTTGGCATAAACTCTTCCAAGATTACTTTTCATAAGTACATATGAAGCATCAAAAGTTCTAAATAGAAGTTGTTCATATGTGTTTACAGTGTTAAATTTATCAACATTATTAAGTTTTCTAACTTGAGAAGAGTTTTTCCCTTGACAAAGGCAATGCAACCGTTGTTATTCTTGTGGCTTCTAGCATTTTGCTTTTCACCATAAGAATATCCAATGCCATATTTGACATTAGGAGGTATTGTGACCAAGTATGCACTGCGTGCATACTTGATCTTCTCCTTGTCAAATATGCCACTTTGAGAAGATTGCTTGTCCTTTGTCGAGTTTGGATTTTTCTTCAAGTTAGTGTCACTTTTGGCACAAACACAAGTAATACTAGTTTCAGATTTTATATGTTGAGAAGGTGAGCTTGAAGTGGATGAAGAACCACTTTGCTTGAGTGACTCAACTTGTACCTCAAGGATCTTGTTAACTTTGGTTAAGTTAGCAAGTTCATCCTTGATGGTGGTGTTTGAGTCTTTTAACTTCAAGCAAGCTTCCTTGCTTGAAGTTAACTCAAGTTCTAGTGATTTACTTTGCTCCTTTTCAAGTTCAAGAAGCTTTTCAATCTCAAAATATTCCACCTTTTGGGAGATGATCATATCTTCCTGACGATTGACTAACTTCTCCATATCAACAAGCTTATCAAATAGAAATATCATCTTAGTAGCTGTCTTTTTGTCTAAACCCCTAAGCATATATTCATTTTCATCACTGCTATCATCCTCACTACAATCATCACTATCACTAGTAAAAGAATGCGAGAAGGAAGATTTAGTTGTTACCTTTCTTTTACCTTCCTTTGCCATTAGACAAGTGTTGTCGTTGTCCTTCCATGCGCCCATGGTTGGGAAGAGAGTGGATTTCTTGGTAGTCTTCTTTATGGCTATGGTGGCCATCTCCTCGTCTTCTTCGGATGGGGATTCATCATTGGAGTCCCACTCCTTTCCTAGATGCGCTTTGCCATATTGCTTCTTCTTCTTGTACATTTTCTTTGGTTGAGGCTTGTTGTCTTTAGTCTTCCTCTTATTTTCTTCATATGGACAATCTACTATGAAGTGATCATATTCTTCGTAGTTGTGGCATGCCCGTCTCATCTTGGATCTTTGTTTGTCCCTTTTGTCTTCCTTTGTTTGAGCTGCTACCCTTTCTTCTTCTCATCATTTTCTTGAACTTCTTCATGAACAAGATCATGTCTTCTTCATCGATATCACTACTTTCATCATCACCCTCGTCTTCTTCATGAGCTTCTCAAGCTTCTTTTGATATGGGTTTACAAGTTGACTTCAAAGCAACTCCTTTCTTCTTGCCGAGGTGAGATCGGCAATTTCCTTGACATGCTTGGCATGCTTTTGCATCATTTCAAAATTGATGATCTTGCCAAGAAGTTCGTCTGGGGTAATTTTCTGGTACCCAGGGTTTCTCTAATCATAGAGCAAATAGTCACGTTGCGAGGCATGAATTCTCTGAGAATCAACTTCAGACCTCATGATCGTTCCACTTTTTGCTGCCATAAGCTTGGACTTTGTTGACAAAATTCTTCATTCGATTGTACATATCTTGTGGTGATTCATCTTCTTCTATCGCGAATCATCCCAATTCACCTTCAATCATTTCTATCTTGGCTTCGCGTACATGACGGTCACCTTCATGTGTGGTTTGTAGTGAGTCCCATATCTCCTTGGCAATTTCGAGTCCATCAACCTTGGTGAACTCGTCTCGGCTCAGTGATGACGTGATCACAGCTACAGCTTGAGCATTCCGATGAACGGCTTGTTCTTGGCTTGGAGTCAGCTCTTCATCATCATCCGGGATGTCTATCCCTGTACACACTATATGCCACAAACTTGGGTTAAGAGATATAAGGTGTATTTTCATGTTTTGTCTCCACATTGAATAGTCATTGCCATCAAAGTAAGGTGCTTTCCCTAGAGGAATTGATAAGTAATGACTATTGTTAGAATTCAAACGTTCATAGTCAAAAGGATATCGGGAGTAGTCTGTGTGACTACCACCTTTCTTCTTCTTTTCATCATCGATCTTCTTCTTCCCTTTTGGGGAGAGTGCCTTCTTCCGTAGAAGAGCCTTGAGTTGGAGAATCTCCTCACCATCATCCTCACTGTCTTGAATGGCGTCGAGTAGCTTCTTTAGCTTTTGAGTCCTTTCATCATCACCCTTTTCATCGTCGATCTTCTTGTGTACATCCTTGATGTCTGACATCGTCTCTTCGAGTGGTGAGTCTCTTTTGAAGAGTTTGGCTCTCATACCAATTGAATGTAGCCTAGAGGGGGAGTGAATAGTCTTTTTGATTCTTTGTTAATCTCTGGAACCCTTAATAGATTTATCAAATACAGGGAAATCGGACTAGTCCGGTAGAGTGATGACTACTCCGTTTTCTAGTCAGAGACAAATCGGACTAGTCCGGTACTGTGTGGACTAGTCCGGTATGCGTGGACTAGAAAGATCAAGGTTGATCAATATTTTCACTTCTAGTACCCTATGCATCGGAAATTAACTGGGAACTTTGATGTATTATAACAGTGAAACAATGAATGACTGAGACCAACTTTTGTTTCAATGTTTCAACGTGAATTACACAAGATTAAGTAAACCCTAGAATATGATGAACAATAAATGAACAAGAGCAAGACACAGGTTTTATACCGAGGTTCGATTCCACGAAGGAAATCTACGTCCCCGTTGTGGAGTCCACGAAGGACCGGGTCTTCACCAACCCTACCCTCGTCGAATCGCCACGGAGGCCGATTCTCTTCCACCAATCACAAAGGGCAAATAAATCGTTCAAGGGGCCTTCTCACAGGTTGAGGGATCCCCAAGAATTACAATGAATGACAACCACCAAACACACTCAAAAGATGAACAATAAATGAACAAGAGTGTGCAAGAGATCAAACCCAAGAGTTCAAGATGTGTAGAACAAGTCTCTCCTCTGATCAATTGCTAATCCTCAAAGATTTGATCCTTTTTGGGTTAGAATGTATGGAGAGATGTGAATTTTGGGCTCTTGGGAGGTGTGACGGCACAGGGGGTCGAGAGAGGGGGTAGTATGGCCATACACCTCTATTTATACTAGGTTTTCCAAAGGTTACCGTTAGGGTTTGCGATGTCCGGACTAGTCTGTGGTGGACTCCGGACTAGTCCGGTGTGCGGCGTGTGGAAAACCCTAAGTGTTGTGAGATACCGGACTAGTCCGTAAGAGTGCGGATGTGATGCCCGGAGATCGCAGTGGGTGGTGTCGTGCGATGCGGCACCCAACAGCATGCACGAAAAGAAGATAAGAACATAACGGAACCATTTTGTTACTCAAGATAATTTCTTTTACAACATAATGTACACACGCAACAGAAATTTAAATTTGCTGGACAAACTACTCACTCTCGACCCTAACTACGCCGAAGAGAAGTTGTTCAGCCCGTCAACGCTTCCCACTAGCTTCACTGAAGAAAGGCAGCGGCTAGGTTTCCGATGAGTTGAACGAACCGTGAGGTTCGTCGTCTCACCGAACAACCCTCTTCATAGCAGGCATCCTGCTACATGCAAAAACAACTCAGAAGCAACCGTGAGCACTAAGGCTCAGCAAGACTTAACCGTCACTCCTAAACATGTAACTCTAAAAGTAGGAACAGGAATTTGCAAAATGCAGCTTGACTAAACTTGATCCATATATTCAGATTCTTATAGCCTTCATTTTAGTGGTCCTCACGCCTCACAACATCGGAAGTCCACAATCAAACAAGAAACGCTTATCCCGATGTTGCTAGCCTAAGGTGGAAATAAAATTTAGTTGGCTCTATATCTACTTCAGTCAAGGTTCCAATACAGTGATTAATCCACAAACAGCAAGTTAAGAGACTTAGTTCCTCTTCTTAGTAAGTCACGGCACAGTGGACAAGTATGCTCAATCCTCTTCCGCGAGCGACGGTGATTTGAATCAATAACAACCCGGAATACACGACACATACACCCGCCTCGAAAGACTCTCTCAAGAGCTCTTTCTTATGTTGTATGCAGCAACCTTTCACACGACACCCCGACATAGAAAAACACTTCGCGCCGAGCAGGATGGTCCTCTACGCGGACATGTCGAAGTTGCCCGCTAAAGGATTTACACCTCCCGCCTTCTCAAAGCCATTCCCACGCGAAGGATGAGTTTCTATATCACGGTCCATCGTGTTACATCGGTTTCATGGGTTCCATACCCCACTATATATCCGGTACAGCTCAATCTTGTCCAGCAGGGCCGCATAAATACGGTCCTTTACCGACACGGACGGGGCTACAACCAACCTCCACATTTTCCTTACCATCCCGGTCCAGGCCAAATTGGTCTCAAGCATTGTCACACCCATCGCAGGTCGAAACCAACCTTGAGCGCTCCATCCTACAGGAACATCCCCGTCCCCATCTCATTTTCATGAGGGTGCTCTTATCATTAACCTCTCGCGAGTAACTCCATTACTCGAACTTTCTCGCGAGTAGCTTTTTACTACTCGACTTCTAATGAGCTAGCTACAACATTAGCATAGCATCTACGACGAGGCCAATCCTATACTAAACCTTCTACTCAGGGATGTAAAAGCCATGCAAGTGGGTTTCAATCATCCTAGACGTAATGCACAATATCAAGTCTAATAACCATGAGGTGAAGTAAAGAAAAATATAAAACGGTAAAGATATGCAAACCGGGGCTTGCCTTGCTCAACGGTTTTGTTAGAAGCTAGGAGTTAGTCTTCCTCTGGAGAATCCGCCAAACTCGTCACGAGATGGAGATCCATGCTGCAGAGTCGAGTCTTCGTCGAACGGCGACGTCACGTGCTATTAAGATGATTTATGCACATGTATTCAAAAGCAATTTAGAAAATGATTCAAAGCTGTTGTACCAGTTAACTCACACCTAAAAGGGACAAACAACAGCAAGGTTTCTGTTGTTGGATCTAAACCTTAGAGAAAATGAAAGCTAGGGTGATAAGAAATACTAGTAATCACCATGTGATTAAGTCCATTATATGAACACTTAAACCTAAAGGATGGTAGCTCAAGTTCCATAGGTCCAATGAATCTGAGAATTTAACCACAGCCTCTAATGAAGGTATTTAGGCAGTGTGCAAAAATTGAGCTCATGAACTGGCTCAAGGTGATCACAATAATTCCTTAGGTGATTTTCACTAATCTGCCTTTACCCCCTATGTATTAAGCTTTCCTATGCTGCAAAGTAGACTTTTTGTGAAGTACATAATGTCCTGAGTCCATAGGAATTGGTTTTATCATTTTTGGAGTTTCCTACATGGAGATATGGATTTTACAAGGATTGGGGAAAAGCTGAAAATGTCTCTGTTTATTTTCCCATTTTTCAGAGACATAAGAAATGAACACATCATTTGACCAAGCAAATGAGGTCCAATGACTCTGAAATTTTTACTGAAGTTCAAGGAATTTTGGAAGAATGTCCTGTACAAATTTGGGAATTTTCCAATAAACAGAACTCCTGTAAACATTCCTACAATATTTTCCTTAAATGAATTAATGAGCCAAATAAGGGATTTTCATAAACATTTGGCTGCACCCCTGGATAGTACTCTTTGAGAGGAATCCAACAAAATTTGTTTCACAATTTTTGGACATTCCCACACAAAGTAATGGCTCTCCAAAGTTTGAACTAAAGTGGGAAAATCTGGAAAATGTTTAAATGCCGACAGTGGGTCCCACCTGTCATCCCTAACCTCCAGACTCGCGCCAAACAGACCAGTGGCGGCCCACTCTGGTGAGGTCGCCGGAAAAGCACTTCCCAGCCACCTCCAGACCCCCTGCTGGCCGCCCCCCCATATTTCCTCACGCTGAACATGTTGGTGAGGTCGCCAGCGGCTGAAACTCGCCGGAAAATAGGGCGCACCGGCCACAGCAAACCCTAGAGCTCCGGCGAGGTCTTGCACGGTGAATTCCCCACCAAATGGTCGGTTCTTAGGTTCTACAGCATCAGGGGATCATGTAGAAGACCGGCATGAGGTCTAAACAAGCTGGAGAGGGCTCTAAACCTATTGGCACCTTGCACCCGATAGGGTCCAGCGGCATACCCTCTAAAAGAGCTCGGATTGCTCACTCTACAGTCAACTTCTTGGTCTAAAATCGATGGAGGAGGTGTGCTAGGCAGTTAACATCCTGTGTGTGAAGTTTGAAACCCAGCAAACACGATTTGAGGACGAATTTTACAATTCCTTACCTCAAGGTCCGTTTCTGCCGGCCGGGAGAAAAACTTGAAATTCTCCCTCTGTGATCAATGGCTAGGGCTGAGCTTTGGAGGTGAGCAACTAGACTTGTTGGTGCACAGATGGGGTGGCTTGCTTGGGCGTGATCCATTCTGGTTTGGGCTGTCCACGGCGTCCAGTTCCGGTTCCTCCGATGTTCAACACGGGAGCAGCAGAAGTTTTCTGTTTGTTGGCGCTGGTGAGCTCGGGATGGTGGAGGTGAAGTGCTAGCCGGCTATAGCACGCTGGTACGCTGCTATTTGCTGTGGGGAGCTCGGGCAAAGGAAGTTCAGTGGTGGCTGTGTGATGGAGGAGACAGAGGGGTCGCTGTGTTCTTCTCAGGTGGCAAACGCACGGGAGAAAGGCAGCACGGGACTGAGATCGAGCTGGGAGAAGCAAAGTCGCCTTGTTGCACTTGCTGTGATGGCTTAGATCGAGCAAAAGATCTGGGAGAGGTCGGCTGCCGGGAGAGAAGGAAAAATTGAGTCGGTTTATTTACCGTGTGTATGACATGTGGGCCACAGCCCCCAAATATCTCCCCTCTCCATGCTTTAATTTTCCCGCACCGCCTTCATCCAAATTCAACCAAAATTGGACGGTAGATCAAACAGATTACGAAGAATTTGAATCTGAAATCAGATTTCAAAATTGAGCACGTTTGGTTCAGTTTTCGATTTCAAATTTGAATTTGAACCCTCCCTCGCATATTTCCCGCAATAATTGGTATACGAGCTCCAAAAAATATCCAAATTTGGATCATGAGCTCATTGATACATGGAGAATGCATCGGTGAATTCTCTTGGATTCATTTATACAATCTGGATAAGAATCCTTTTAAAAGAATTCAAATTGCGTTTAAATTTCCTCCACTCTACTCATAGAGGAGGTGCACATGAGTTAGAGTTTTTGGGAGTGTAATTCTTTCCCCTAGGTTAACATGTGTTGAGCATGGGCTAGAGGAAATTTTTAACTCCCTCACATGTCCATTTGTGTGTTCATAATTTCATGTGACACAATTATAGCCTTTCTTCGCCTTAACTTTGTTTTATAAGTTGAAATCAATCTTTACAAAAGTTAGGGCTGTTATATTCCTCCCCCCTTAAAAGAATCTCGTCCTGAGATTACAAAAAGAAAGAAGAAGGGAGAATGACTACTGGACATATGGTACAAACAAGTCAGGAAAATTTAAATGGAGAAATTCCTCGCTTTCCCACGTGGCTTCATCAGCGGTGTGGTTGCTCCACAAGATTTTGTAAAATCGCAATGTCCGATTTCTTGTGGTGCGAGTCTTCTCATCAATAATCTGTATCGGATACTCAGCCTAGGTGAGATCCGGTTGAAGATCCTCAATGTTCTCCATATGAACCGCGGTTGGGTACTTAAGACATTTCCGCAGTTGAGAGACGTGGAAAACATTGTGAATACCCGAAAGCGACGTCGGTAACTCTAGACGATAGGCCACGGGTCCGCATATCTCAGTGACAGAAAACGGACCGATGAATCGCGGAGCGAGCTTTCCCTTCACTCCGAACCGATGAACCCCTTTCATTGGAGAGATACGAAGATAAACGTGGTCCCCGATGTCGAAGTGAAGAGGTCGGCGTCTTTTATCTGCATAGCTTTTCTGCCGAGATTGAGCAGCCTTTAAATTGGCTTGAATCACTCGCACTCGTTCCTCGGCTTCATTCACAAGATCAATCCCGTAGACTACTCTCTCACCGGACTCACACCAATTCAGTGGTGTGCGGCACTTCCGGCCATAAAGAGCTTCATACGGGGCCATTTTGATTCTGGGTTGATAACCGTTGTCATATGACAATTCTGCTAACGGTAGATGGTCATCCCAATTCTTCCCATGACTGATGACACATGCGCGTAGCATATCCTCCAGAATCTGATTGACTCTCTCCGTTTGACCATCAGTTTGTGGATGATACACTGAACTCCGAATCAGCTTGGTTCCCAGTGAAGCATGTAGTTGCTCCCAAAATCTGGATACGAACAACGCACCTCGATCAGAAACGATGGTGCGGGGAACCCCGTGTAAACACACGATTCTTGAGATGAACAGATCCGCATACTTCTTTGCCACATATTTGGTATGGACTGGAATAAAATGTGCTGTCTTTGTCAAACAATCGACGATTACCCAAATAGAATCATGCTTGTTGCTAGTCATGGGTAAACCGACGATGAAGTCCATACTTATGTCTTCCCACTTCCTTGCTGGAACCTTCAGCGGTTGAAGTGGTCCGGCTTTCCTCATATGGTCGGCTTTAACCCGCCGACACGTATCACACTCGGATACGTACTTCGCAATCTCTCTTTTCATCCGTGTCCACCAGAACTTATATTTTAAGTCCTGGTACATCTTGTTGCTTCCCGGATGAATGGAGTACTTGGATAAATGTGCTTCATCCAATATCTTCCTCCGCAATTTCATGTTTCGTGGTACCACTATGCGGTTGTTAAACCATAGAGTACCCTCTTCATCCTTGTGGAACATCTTCAATTCACCGCTGTCCACTCTTCTCCGGATATGAGACATACCTCTGTCTCTCTTCTGAGCCTCTACAATCTCATCTCGGATTCTAGGAATAAGAGCAAGGTTGAACAGCGATCCGTAGGGAACTAAGCGCAGGCTTGGTTCTCCTCCTTCATGTGCAGCCATCTCTAAATGGTGAATGTGGGCTTTCCAACTAAGTGCGTCGGCAACCACATTCGCTTTGCTCGGATGGTAATGAATTTCAAGTTCATAGTCCTTTATCAATTCTAGCCATCTTTGCTGCCTCATATTCAGTTCTTTCTGTGTGAAGATGTACTTCAAGCTTTTATGGACAGTGTAGAGATGTACTAGATTGCCTAGTAGATAATGTCTCCACATTTTTAATGCTAAGACCACTGCAGCTAGTTCAAGGTCGTGCGTCGGGTAATTCTGCTCATGACCCCGGAGTTGTCGAGATCCATACGTGACCACGTGTCCTTCTTGCATCAACACACAACCCAAACCGATGCCGGATGCGTCGCAATAGACATCAAAAGACTTCGTTGTGTCCGGCTGGGCTAAAACTGGAGCTGTAGTGAGATACTTCACTAAAGTTTGAAAAGCTTGTTCGCATGAATTGCTCCAATCATACTTGATGCTTTTCTTCAATAGCTCCGTCATAGGTTTAGTGACTTTGGAGAAGTTTGGAATGAATCTCCGGTAATAACCCGCTAAACCTAGGAAACTCCTCACTTCATAAACAGATGTTGGAGATTTCGAATTCAGCACATGCTCGATTTTACTTGGGTCCACAGCGATGCCTTCCGCTGAAATAATATGCCCAAGAAACGGCACTTTGCTGATCCAAAACTCGCATTTACTGAACTTTGCATATAGCTTGTGATCCCTCAAGCGTTGGAGTACAATACGCAAATGTTCAGCGTGTTCTTCTTCTGACTTTGAATAGATCAAGATGTCGTCGATGAAAACCATGACAAACTTGTCTAACTCCGGCATGAACACAGATTTCATGAGATACATAAAGTGAGCCGGAGCATTGGTCAACCCAAAGGACATGACAAGATATTCATAAAGACCATATCTTGTCGAGAACGCCGTCTTAGGTACATCTTCTGCCCGGATTTTCATCTGGTGATACCCGGACCGAAGATCCATCTTGGAAAATACCATAGCACCCACTAGTTGATCGAACAAAATGTCAATGCGCGGTAGTGGATAGTTATTCTTGATAGTAACACCATTCAGTGGACGATAATCTATGCATAGTCTCAAAGTCTCGTCCTTCTTCTTCACGAAGAGTGCGGAACAGCCCCAAGGTGATGAACTTGGGCGTATAAAACCTTTGTCCATGAGGTCATTAAGCTGCTCCTTCAATTCTGCTAGCTCCTTCGGTGCCATTTTATATGGTCGCCGAGAAATAGGAGTTGTTCCCGGTGCTAGTTCAATCTTGAACTCTACATCACGTTCGGGCGGCATGCCCGGCAAGTCTTCGGGAAACACATCTGGATATTCACATACCACTGGAATATCCTCAAGTTTAGAAGCTTCAATCTGATGCACTGCTGCAACACGTTGTGATGGATCCACAAGATTCAATGTGTTGCAACAGTGTATTGGGGAATTCATTTGGACAGTCCGAGAGCTGATGTCAAAGATAGCTCCATAATGTGTCAACCATGACATCCCCAAGATAATATCAATCCTTTGGCCTTTGAGTATGATAAGGCTCGCAGGATAGATGTTTCCACCCAAACATAAAGGTGCTCGTGAGACCATCTCATCTGTTGATATCTTGCCTCCGGGTAAGCTGATATGAAATGGATGTTTAACGGTGCTAAATGGAAGATTATTCTTCAGCACATAGTCTCTGCTAATAAAATTGTGGGTGGCCCCGGAATCAAACAAAACGAAAGTGGGCTGTTCATGTAACATGAACATGCCCGCTAAAACTGGTTCGCCTTTTGCAATGTCCTCAATAGCAGTGTAATTAACCCTGCCAGCTTTTGAAAGATGCTTCTTTGAAAGTTCATGATGCTGATCTGAGCATTGATGAGACGACACAGAAGTGTGGCTCTGCTCAGCTCCACGACGGTTTCGTGCTGCAGGAATCCTCAGCTCTCTACTAACACGAGGTGGAGATAATTCGTGCGTAGCTGGTTGAGGTAGGGTTGCACGAATAGTTTCTGACCGCTGCAGTTGAGGTGGAGGCTCATAAGTGAGTAACTCCAGCCGTGGTTGTGAGACTTGCACCACAGGCTGAATTTGTTGCCTAACTGGCGAGTAATACCGCACTCGATAGTTCGGACGGACCTCGATATCACTGTCTGGCGGTATACTCCTTTTCAGCTCCGCTTCACAACGGAGATGCATGTCTTCTTTAATGATAGCGGCATTTACCTACTCATTGTAAATACCATTATTGAACAAGGTCACTTGTTCCTGAAATTCGACATTCAAAACTCGGAAGAAATAATCGCACTTCAACACTTCCGAGTCTACCATATGAGTGGCGTATTGCATCAAGTCTACAAACTCTTTGAAGTACTCGTACGCACTCCTTTCTCCTTGTTTTAGCTCCAGAAAATATTGATACTTTTTTCGAAGAATGCCCGAACAAACGTGACGTGCCCGGAAAACATTCCGGAATTCATCCCACGTCACTCGATGACCTTCAGGAAGAGTAGCGATGTACTCCGCCCACCAAGCTCCAGCGGCTCTGTGGAGTTGTTGAGCCGCAAATAGAGTCTTCTGATATTCATCGCACTCAAGCATATCGAACTTCGCTTCAATACATTGGAGCCAATGAGCCGACTCCAACGGTTCTTTCGCTTCCGAGAAAACCGGTGGTTGTCTTGCTAAGAAATCCAGATAAGTGCTTGGCGGGGGATTTTGCTGTAGTGTCTCCTGTCGTATGCTTTGTCGCACCAACAGATCCAGAGACTCAGCCATCTTTGCCAAGATTCCTGCCAACCCGGTTGATGATGTTGGCACTTCTTGTCGTGGCGAATTACTTTCGCCGTTACTCGACTCACCAACCTCACTCCTGGAATGAGCACGATCCATGCTGCAAGAGTGAGCAATTTACAGTTAAAATTCAAAGTTTAAACTCAACTTGAATTGAAAACAGAACTGTAAAAGCATCACACCAATATTGCAGCATTACACAAGCTAACTAGGGTTTTGACAATACTGAAATCTATCAAATGTGAGCAAGTTTGTCCAAATCCTTAATTCCAACAGTAGGACAAACTGAAAAATAACTCAAGAATATGTAATGGAGCTTAGAGAAGTCTAAAACATCCCTGTCCACAACAAGTCCCAAGCTAAATGGCAATAAGCACTACTCTGTTCAGAATGACCAATTGGTCTTAACCCCAGAATTTCAATATGAAAATGGCAATTTCATGTCTCAAGTGGAATATCAATGTTATAGTTAACTTCAATATCTTTCCAACGAGTATTCATTTTCCTTCATATATGTTATGGATCAAAAATTGTGATATTTCAAAGTTAACAGAAATCTGGAACAATTTTGACAGCACCTCCTTTGAAAGTAGCTGTTTTGTCCACATGATTTCATCATTTTAAACTCCAACTCTGGAGAAACTTTGAACTACAAAGTCATAGCATATATCAGAAGCTTTCCAACGGTGTATTACTTGACCCTTAGAAAATTTTCTACAGAAAGTTATGGTCGAAATACAGAAATTTCCAGAGAGCAATTTGTGCCTGCCCGATTTTTTGATAGTTCACACTCCTCTGAGAATTTCATCCATTTGGAGGGTGATTCTGATCTGGAGTTCTACTGAAGAGTTGTAGAAGGCTTCAAACAGATTTCCCGAAATGTATCACTCACCTCCATTGGTTCAACAAAAAAAAATTATGCCCTGTTCAACTTCAACAAAAATTCTGCCGAAAACAGGGGAGGTTATTCCTAAGTCTTTGTGAATAAATCTATACTCCCAATTGAGTCTTAGTTCAATACAGGAGTTCATTACCCCCTAATAGAATCCTAGATTCCAAATTTACTCTTTTTCTTTTCAAAACTTCTTTTTCATGTGGTTCAAAACACATCACGGTACTACGTTTCCTCACCAAATTAAAATCCTAACCGGCTTTATACCCAGCGTATACGTCTCAAGTGGTGGCACTAAAACGATCACTCACAAACGTTTTCTAAGCGACATGTTCCAACATGGTTAAGGTACCTGCAGAAAACCATTCAATAATGATGCACACATTGGTTTGTCATTTCAGGCAGGTCCATATCATAGTAAAAACATACGCCCCGTATCATTACCATACGGGCCATCCTTGAGTCAAGCCACACCTCAAGGTACATGATCGGGTTATTCACCACCCGACGGTGGCTCCACACATTTTGCAATAAAGCACACTGGTGGAACAGCGCTTTCGTAAGCCTCATAGGACATGAAGAGTCCTAAAGAAATTACTTCGTGTTACAAACCACACGATGCGGTCTCCTCCTCTTGCCCCTGGGTTTGCGCACTGGAGGCTAGTGCCATTCATATGTCTCTAAGACATGAAGAGTCTTAGAAAACATATTCACTTCCCATCCATTGCTGAACGGGACATCCCACACTACCTTCCTCGTATGGGTGAACTAACCGAAATTGATCTGCTTTCGGTGGCGTTCCTTACCATTCTTACCTCCACGTAGGTGCGTTGTTACAGAATTGAAATGCTGAATGATTAACACACTGTTAGCTTGCCACCTTAAGTAACTATTCTAATAATACTCCTTATGTGGGCATACTATACATTCCTCACTCGTATACTCCTAAGTTTTCGAAAATATGCTCTTTTCATGCGTGCTATTCCCAATGCGGCTCTGATACCACGCTGTGACGCCCGGCCCGGGAATCACAGTGGGTGGTGCCGTGCGATGCGGCACCCAACAGCATGCACGAAAAGACGATAAGAACATAACGGAACCATTTTGTTACTCAAGATAATTTCTTTTACAACATAATGTACACACGCAGCGGAAATTAAAATTTGCTGGACAAACTACTCACTCTCGACCCTAACTACGCCGAAGAGAAGTCGTTCAGCCCATGAACGCTTCCCACTAGCTTCACTGAAGAAAGGCAGCGGCTAGGTTTCCGATGAGTTGAACGAACCGTGAGGTTCATCATCTCACCGAACAACCCTCTTCATAGCAGGCATCCTGCTACCTGCAAAAACAACTCAGAAGCAACCGTGAGCACTAAGGCTCAGCAAGACTTAACCGTCACTCCTAAACATGTAACTCTAAATGCAGGGGTAGTAAGACAGTAGGAACAGGAATTTGCAAAATGCAGCTTGACTAAACTTGATCCATATATTCAGATTCTTATAGCCTTCATTTTAGTGGTCCTCACGCCTCACAACATCGGAAGTCCACAATCAAACAAGAAACGCTTATCCCGATGTTGCTAGCCTAAGGTGGAAATAAAATTTAGTTGGCTCTATATCTACTTCAGTCAAGGTTCCAATACAGTGATTAATCCACAAACAGCAAGTTAAGAGACTTAGTTCCTCTTCTTACTAAGTCACGACGCAGTGGACAAGTATGCTCAATCATCTTCTGCGAGCGACGGTGATTCGAATCAATAACAACCCGGAATACACGACACATACACCCGCCTCGAATAACTCTCTCAAGAGCTCTTTCTTATGTTGTATGCAGCAACCTTTCACACGACACCCCGACATAGAAAAACGCTTCGCGCCGAGCAGGATGGTCCTCTACGCGGACACGTCGAAGTTGCCCGCTAAAGGATTTACACCTCCCGCCTTCTCAACGCCATTCCCACGCGAAGGATAAGTTTCTATATCACGGTCCATCGTGTTACATCGGTTTCATGGGTCCCATACCCCACTATATATCCGGTACAGCTAAATCTTGTCCAGCAGGGCTGCATACATACGGTCCTTAACCGACACGGACGGGGTTACAACCAACCTCCACATTTGCCTTACCATCCCGGTCCAGGCCAAATGTGGTCTCAAGCATTGTCACACCCATCGCAGGTCGAGACCAACCTTGAGCGCTCCATCCTACAGGAACATCCCCGTCCCGATCTCATTTTCATGAGGGTGCTCTTATCATTAACCTCTCGCGAGTAACTCCATTACTCGAACTTTCTCGCGAGTAGCTTTTTACTACTCGACTTATACCGAGCTAGCTACAACATTAGCCTAGCATCTACGACGAGGCCAATCCTATACTAAACCTTCTACTCAGGTATGTAAAAACCATGCAAGTGGGTTTGAATCATCCTAGACGTAATGCACAATATCAAGTCTAATAACCATGAGGTAAAGTAAAGAAAAATTTAAAACGGTAAAGATATGCAAACAGGGGCTTGCCTTGCTCAACGGTTTTGTTAGAAGCTAGGAGTTAGTCTTCCTCCGGAGAATTTGCCAAACTCGTCACGAGATGGAGATCCTCGCTGCAGAGTCGAGTCCTCGTCGAACGGCGACGTCACGTGCTATTAAGATGATTTATGCACATGTATTCAAAAGCAATTTAGAAAATGATTCAAAGCTGTTGTACCAGTTAACTCACACCTGAAAGGGACAAACAACAGCAAGGTTTCTGTTGTTGGATCTAAACCTTAGAGAAAATGAAAGCTAGGGTGATAAGAAATACTAGTAATCACCATGTGATTAAGTACATTATATGAACACTTAAACCAAAAAGATAGTAGCTCAAGTTCCATAGGTCCAATGAATCTGAGAATTTAACCACAGCCTATAATGAAGGTATTTAGGCAGTGTGCAAAAATTGAGCTCATGAACTGGCTCAAGGTGATCACATAATTCCTAATGTGATTTTCACTAATCTGCCTTTACCCCCTAGGTATTAAGCTTTCCTATGCTGCAAAGTAGACTTTTTGTGAAGTACATAATGTCCTGAGTACATAGGAATTGGTTTTATCATTTTTGGAGTTTCCTACATGGAGATATGGATTTTATAAGGATTGGGGAAAGCTGAAAATGTCTCTGTTTATTTTCCCATTTTTCAGAGACATAACGAATGAACACATCATTTGACCAAGCAAATGAGGTCCAATGACTCTGAAATTTTTACTGAAGTCCAAGGAATTTTGGAAGAATGTCCTGTACAAATTTGTGAATTTTCCAATAAACAGAACTCCTGTAAAAATTCCTACAATATTTTCCTTAAATGAATTAGTGAGCCAAATTCAGGGATTTTCATGAACATTTGGCTGCACCCCTCTATAGTACTCTTTGAGAGGAATCCAAAAAAAAATTGTTTCACAATTTTTGGACATTCCTACACAAAGTTATGGCTCTCCAAAGTTTGAACTAAAGTGGGAAAATCTGGAAAATGTTTAAATGCCGACAGTGGGTCCCACCTGTCATCCCTAACCTCCAGACACGCGCCAAACAGACCAGTGGCGGCCCACTCCGGCGAGGTCGCCGGAAAAGCACTTCCCATCCACCTCCAGACCCCCTGCTGGCCGCCCCCCCCATATTTCCCCACGCTGAACACGTTGGTGAGGTCGCCGGCGGCTGAAACTCGCTGGAAAACAGGGCGCACCGGCCACAGCAAACCATAGGGCTCCGGCGAGGTCTTGCACGGTGAATTACCCACCAAATGGTCGGTTCTTGGGTTCTACAGCATCAGGGGATCATGTAGAAGACTGGCATGAGGTCTAAACAAGCTGGAGAGGGCTCTAAACCTATCGGCACCTTGCACCCGATAGGGTCCTGCGGCATACCCTCTAAAAGAGCTCGGATTGCTCACTCTACACTCAATTTCTTGGTCTAAAATCGATGGAGGAGGTGTGCTAGGAAGTTAACATCCTGTGTGTGAAGTTTGAAACCCAACAAACACGATTTGAGGACGAATTTTACAATTCCTTACCTCAAGGTCCGTTTCTGCCGGCCGGGATAAAAACTTGAAATTCTCCCTCTGTGATCAATGGCTAGGGCTGAGCTTTGGAGGTGAGCAACTAGACTTCTTGGTGCATAGATGGGGTGGCTTGCTTGGGCGTGATCCCTTCTGGTTTGGGCTGTCCACGGCGTCCAGTTCCGGTTCCTCCGACG
Source organism: Neostapfia colusana (assembly GCA_030760725.1). Classification (NCBI taxonomy): domain Eukaryota; kingdom Viridiplantae; phylum Streptophyta; class Magnoliopsida; order Poales; family Poaceae; genus Neostapfia; species Neostapfia colusana. The sequence goes on along the minus strand of JASWHV010000005.1, from coordinate 26,423,558 downwards.
TTCAACACGGGAGCAGCAGAACTTTTCTGTTTGTTGGCGCTGGTGAGCTCGGGATGGTGGAGGTGAAGTGCTAGCCGGCTAGAGCACGCTGGTATGCTGCTATTTGCTGTGTGGAGCTCGGGCAAAGGAAGTTCAGTGGTGGCTGTGTGATGGAGGAAACAGAGGGGTCGCTGTGTTCTTCTCAGGTGGCAAACGCACGGGAGAAAGGCAGCACGGGGCTGAGATCGAGCTGGGAGAAGAAAAGTCGCCTTGTTGCACTTGCTGTGATGGCTTAGATCGAGCAAAAGATCCAGGAGAGGTCCACTGCCGGGAGAGAAGGAAAAACTGAGTCGGTTTGTTTACCTTGTGTATGACATGTGGGCCACAGCCCCCAAATATCTCCCCTCTCCGTGCTTTAATTTTCCCGCACCGCCTTCATCCAAATTCAACCAAAATTGGACGGTAGATCAAACAGATTACGAAGAATTTGAATCTGAAACCAGATTTCAAAATTGAGCATGTTTGGTTCAGTTTTCAAATTCAAATTTGAATTTGAACCCTCCCTCGCATATTTCTTGGAATAATTGGTATACGAGCTCCAAAAATATCCAAATTTGGATCATGAGCTCATTGATACATGGAGAATGCATCGGTGAATTCCTTTGGATAATTTATACAATCTGGATAAGAATCCTTTTAAAAGAATTCAAATTGCGTTTAAATTTCCTCCACTCTACTCATAGAGGAGGTGCACATGAGTTAGAGTTTTTGGGAGTGTAATTCTTTCCCCTAGGTTAACATGTTTTGAGCATGGGCTAGAGGAAATTTTTAACTCCCTCACATGTCCATTTGTGTGTTCATCATTTCATGTGACACAATTATAGCCTTTCTTCGCCTTAACTTTGTTTTATAAGTTGAAATCAAACTTTACAAAGTTAGGGCTGTTACAGCGGACTAGTCCGTTGTCTATCCAGAGACAGAATCGGACTAGTCCGGTCCATATTGGACTAGTCCATTTTCTAGTCAGAGAGAAATCGGACTAGTCCTGTTGATATCGGACTAGTCCGCACATGCTGATTTTTGTGCAGGTAGTGTGATTTCTTTCACTTGAGCTCTTGGTGTGTGTGACACCCTCATTTTTTTTATTTCTGCATATATTCATGTTCATAAACATTTTTATAAGATTGAAACCAAGAAAGAGTCAAAAAGTTAGCCAAAAGGAGCAAATTCCAGTTTACAGAAAGCGCCGAAGAGAACTCCCGACGCTAAATTGGCTACGTGGCAGACTCGGGGCTCATCCCCGCAAAAGCGGGAGTGGTCCGACCCCGTGGGACACGTGTTGCCCTCGGAGCTAGCCTCTGCAGAGGAGCGAGGCCAGTCCCGAAGGACACGTGTCGACTTCGGAGCTAGTCACCACGGAAAAGAGATGACCAGCCGCGCGGGACACGTGTCGCTCTAGGAGCTCTCCTCCGGGAGGTCCGTCACTATTGGACACGTGTCAACCTCGGAGCCTGTCTCTGAGGAGAAAGGAAGTCTGGAGCTGCTAGGACACGTGGCGTTCGCGGAGCTCGCCTCTGTTGAGAGGGGAGGTCCCGACCCACCAGACATGTGGCACACGCGGAGCTCGCCTCTAAAGAAGAGGGAGGTCTCGCCCGTCTGACACGCGGTACAATCGGAGCTTGTCTCTGCGGAAAAAGGGAGCCCGGGTTCCCGATGGACACGTGGAGGTCCCGGAGCACATCACCGCGGAGGTAACGAGTTCTGGAGCGATTTTTTCTTCTGTACGCGTGGGAATACCGGTATGGGAAGAAACCGACACGAATTCCACAATGTTACCGCACCAAATCAACTAAAGATAAGTTGTTAAGATTCAACGACAATTTGAATAGGACTCTTATTCGAAATACAATTAGATTAGGACTCTTCTCTTCCCGATTATAAATAGAACCCAGAACCTTTGGCCGAAACCACGAACTTCTTTTCCACCTCCTGAGCCGATAACTTAGAACCTTAGCCCCAGCTCACCGAGTAAACCCTTCGCCGGAGTTCGGTCGAGGGAGATCGCCGGAAGAGAGCCCCAACGATCTGTCTTGATAGGAGAAGGACCCCGAGACTAAGAAAAACGTAAGGTAGGTCTCCAATACCACCTTACGACATCATCGCGTTTTCTTTGCATCTGTTCTTTGATTCCTTTCAAACCGAAGCTTTTTCGTGAACAGATCACGTGTTGATCGGTTTGATCTAGAGTCAAGATCATCGCCACGTCCACATTTGATCCGAACACCTCTGTTTATCGTAAAACCCATGCAAACCATGCAAGAACACGTACAAACTGATCTAATAGAATCTGATCATAGGATAGCATGCATATGCATCGTCGCATCTAGTTAAAGTTTGTGCATGATTTTGATTGTTGTGAATCTTGTATGTGCGTGATCGTGTATAGAAGGACAAGCTCAGGGAGATACCTACGACGGGCTACAACAACAAAATTTTGAGCAACCGGAACAGCCAGAACAAGGCAAGTGCCCCTTTACCATATTGATCCTATGTTTTGGAAAACTGTTTTGTTTGCAAAAAGGTGTGCGTGCTGAGTCAAACATGATGGGAAACCCTTTCATAGGAGTTTACTAGTTTTGTCAAACCACCCTTGTCACCAGGGAAGTTATTGAGTCGGTTATGGTTTTTGGTTTTATGCTTCGCTGAGTCCATGTGATTGGGAAGCGAGATAGATGTGTCTAGCTAACTGCACTCGTGAGAATAATGAGAAACTGATGTTGATAATGGACATGGATCGGAGGGAGATCTAGGCAAGTTGGGTTTGTGAATGAGGTAGCATGAGATGGTGGTTTACTTGCCATAGATTTAAGGACCGGTTCATGCTAGCACATGCCAGGATAACAGTGCCACCACAAGGCCAAGTATGGGCGCGGCTTAGCCGAGTAATTAGGTAAGTTGCTAGATTTTTATGGACTGTGGAAGGCGCGGGGAATGGGAGTAGAGCGAGGACTGCCCTGGAAACTGCATCGCACAAGAGGGGGCCCGTGGTTGGGAGAATTGGAGATTCTAGCCTGCCGGTGAAATCTTAGTGAGTCCATACATCTAGTAACCCCTTTGTAAAGGCTATTTTGTGATCTCTTGACCATACACCGACGGTTGTGTACTGGTATAATGGAGGTTCTGCAGTCGCCGACGGATGACGAAATCACAAACTTGTGGGTAAAGAGGTGCAAACTCTGCAGAGTCTAAAACTATCATGATAGCCGAGCTTACGGTCACGAGCGCCTGGCCAACTTCCATGATTAGTTGGGATGGTTACTGGTTATGGTTTTGGTTATGGTTTGTCTTTCGGGACTGTTGAGTCCGGGTGATAAGATTTGGTTGCATGACTGTTGAGTCATGACAACGAGATTGGTCTCTGTGTGAAGACGAAATTGTTTATGAGATGAAATGGTAGCAAATACGAGATGATATTCGTGAGATGGTAGCAATTTCGAGAAGGTATTCGTGAACAAGAATGAAGTTGATTAATGTCTGGTTGGGACATGGGAAGTGATGAACATAAGGTATTTTAATACGTGTTGGGATTACGTTCACTTAAAGTTAAGTTGCTGTTTTATCATGGTTGGGAGAAATAACTTTGCTTTCTGCAATGAGCATTTTTATACCTACCTTGTTGTGAGCTACATATCATATTTTCCGCACTTGCTGAGTACATCATTGTACTCAAGCTTGCATTATTACTTCATCATCAGCTACAGGAGAAGATTACTATGAAGATCAAGTGGAGCCTTAGACGTGTAATCTGTCCTCAACCTTGCCTGTGGGGATGGAGCAGAGATGAAGCTGCTGCTGCTGCTTAGATTGCTTCCGCATTAGTTAGAAGACTTCTGCTGCTAGAATAAAGACTTCTGCTGTTAGATTAAGATTTTCGCTGTGAGCATGAGTCCAAGACTCATGAGACATTGTAATAAACTCTGTTATTCGTGGTTATATATATTCTGAAATTCAGTTTGTGGATGATGTGTATATGTGTGATGAACATCCTGGGCACACATATGCATCAGTTCTCAGTTCCGTGGTTTTTCCACAGAATTGAGGGCGTCACAGATTGGTACCAGAGCCACGGGTTGACGGTAGGTTACACGCTTAGATAGAAGTCACAAGTTGGTATCAGGCATAGATTGGTATCAACCTGCCACGGGTTAATCGAAGATCACACAACCTAGATAGGTCACAGATTGATATTAAAACCGCCATGCCTAGTCACAGATTTGGTAGCTGAGCCACACTAACCATAGGATGCAAACCTAGGATACATAGATTGGCATTGGAACTACCTTGATATAGGATACAAACCTAGGAGAAGCCGTAGTTGGATCACAGATTGGCATCACCCTAAGCCATATAGGACCCCCATTGAATAAAGCCTTGAATAGGAGTTGTGAGAGCCCTTGTGATGATTGTTGTGATTGTGTGTTGAGTGTGAGTTGTGGGACGTCTCAAGCGTTGTCCGTACCCACACATAAGTAGAAAGGAGGTGTGAGATGCCTCGACACTTGTTCACATCCTCATATGGGCTAATACATATAGTCCAATCCACCTTGATGCATATAGTTAGGGGGATCTGTCTAATCTTCTAACCTCTATTCTATTTCGTTCTCTCTCACGGATGGTGAGAGGAAACGCCGGCCGCCAAGGAAGGAACGTCCGTGGCAACCAAGAGGATGGCCACGACGAAGTTCCTGTTAACCCCGGAGCTGGTGAGAATAACCTGGAATGGTTGATGGCCATGCAAAATCAACTTATGCAAACCATGATCCAAACTTATGGTGTTGCAGGCCAACAACAACAACCCCGTTCTGGCACCACCGCCACCACCACCGCCACCACCACCGGCTCATAACAGACTGGGAGAGTTCATGAGGACTCGATCACCCACCTTTGCTCAAGCTAACGACCCCATGGAGGCCGACGACTGGTTGAAATCCATGGAGAAGAAGCTTGCCATAGTGCAGGGCAATGACCGAGAGAAGGTTCTTTTTGCGTCGCACCAACTCATGGGAGCTTCCGCTGACTGGTGGGATGCCCTATGCAACGATCATGTCGACCCGGAGATGATCACTTGGACTAAGTTCAAGGAGAGTTTCCGCTCTTATTACATCCCTGCTGGTGTAATGATGCTCAAAAGACAGGAGTTCAAAGGTCTCCGCCAAGGACAGAGAAGCGTGAATGAGTATCTCAACAAGTTCACGCAACTGTCCCGGTACGCCCCCGAAGATGTCAACTCGGACCAACGGAAGCAGTACCTGTTCATGAGAGGGTTGAACAATGAGATCCAGGTTCAGCTCCTCAACAACGACTACGCGAGCTTCCAGAAGCTGGTTGACAAGGCTACAGTGGTTGAAAGCAAGATCCGAGAGATCGAGCGACAGGGCAAGAGGAAGATGCCATACCAGCCACAAGGGAGCAATGTACGACCTCGGTACATGCCCCCATCTGCACCGCAGTATGGATCGACCGCTCCTGCATACCGCCCTACTCAGCCACCACAGCAACGACCCATTGCACAAGCACTTCGTGTGCCTTTGCCTCCTGTACCCCGAACCAACATGGGCGCTCCTGTTCAAAACCCCCGCCCCAACGTACCTGCTGCCGTGGGCAACAGGGCATGCTTTGCATGCGGGGAAACAGGACACTTCACGAGCCAGTGCCCGTGGAGAGGTCCTGGACAGCAAGGCAACGTGCCCAAGCAGAACCCGCGACCAAACGGAGGAGACAATCAAGGAAACCGTGGACAGCAGTACTATGCTCGCGGCAACGTGAACCATGTCTCTGCTGAGGAAGCACAACAGGCTGAGGACGTCGTAATTGGTATGTTCCTTGCCAATTCCAACCCAGCCACCATTTTATTTGATTCTGGAGCATCGCATTCCTTCATATCATCCAAGTATGTTGCCAAGCATAATCTACCCATATCACATTTAAAATGCGCTGTGTTAGTTAATTCTCCCGGTGGAGAGATGAGGACTAATATAGTATGTCCGAAATTTAGCCTTAAAATAAGGGGGGTATACTTCCTTGCCAACCTCATTGTCTTGGATTCCCAAGGGCTTGACATAATACTCGGGATGGATTGGTTAAGCAAGCACAACGCAGTAATCCAATGTGCTGAGAGGAGCGTGCAGTTGACAAACGAGCACGGTATTCGTGTCGAGTTTAAGTCAGCCCAACAAACAACCAATAAGGCAAGTTTGAATCACGTCGAAGGAGCAACGTTGGACAGCATTCCAGTTGTTCAGGAATTCTCGGACGTGTTTCTAGAAGAGCTTCCAGGTATGCCACCTGACCGGGACATTGAGTTTGCCATTGATTTGGTACCCGGAACTGCACCCATAGCAAAGAGACCCTATAGGATGCCCACCAGTGAACTAGTGGAACTCAAGAAGCAAATTCAGGAGCAGTTGGAGAAGAGTTTTATACGTCCAATCTCGTCACCATGGGGAGCCCCCGTGCTCTTTGTAGACAAGAAGGATGGGACCCAAAGGATGTGCGTGGACTATAGGTCTCTCGACGAGGTGACAATCAAGAACAAATACCCTCTGCCCCGTATAGAAGACTTATTCGACCAAATGAAAGGAGCCCGAGTGTTCTCCAAGATTGAACTTTGGTCGGGATACTTCCAGCTGAAAATTAAGCCCTCCGATATACCCAATACTGCCTTTTGGACATGGTATGGTTCGTATGAATATACCGTCATGTCTTTTAGGTTAACAAATGCACCCGCATACTTCATGTACCTTATGAACAAGGTTTTCATGGAGTACTTGGATAAGTTCATCGTGGTTTTCATCAACGACATTATGGTGTATTCAAAAAGTGAGGAGGAGCATGAAGAACATTTAAGATTGACCTTGCAGAAAATGCGCGAGCATCAATTGTATGCCAAGCTTAACAAGTGTCAATTTTGGCTAAAGGAGATATCGTTCCTAGGCCACATTATCTCCGAGGAAGGAGTATCGGTTGATCCCGGAAAAGTGGGAGATGTTCTGAAGTGGAACCAACCACAAAACGTGAAAGACATTCGGAGTTTCCTTGTGATGGCTGGATACTACCGACGCTTCATCAAGGACTTCTCTAAGATAGCAAAACCTATGATGGAGTTACTAACGAAGGGAAAAGTGTTCCAGTGGACATTGGCGTGCCAAGAGAGTTTTGAGGAACTCAAGAAAAGGCTAACCACAGCGCCAGTTTTGGTATTGCCAGACGTAGGCAAGAGTTTCGACATATATTGTGACACATCAAGACAAGGGCTCGGATGTGTGCTCATGCAAGAAGGACAAGTGGTAGCCTATGTATCACGACAATTAAAGAAGCACGAGCTTAATTATCCTACACATGACTTGGAGCTAGCAGCAGTAGTGCATGCATTGAAGATTTAGAGACATTATATCCTTGGTCATCGATGTGAGATCTATACGGATCATAAAAGCCTCAAGTACATATTTACACTAACGGACTTGAATTTGAGGCAACATCAATGGTTGGAACTCATCAAGGATTATGATGTTGGAATCAACTACCACCCTGGAAGGGCCAATGTAGTAGCTGATGCATTGAGCCGGAAGGGAGCATGTCACCAACTCACGGTTTGGGAGCTACCACCCGAACTACGCAAGGAGTTCGAACGGTTACACCTCTGATTGTTAAACAAGATGGAAGTGATGGAACTCCACTCTTCATTGGAGCAAGAGATAAGAGGTGGCCAAGCAACGGATGAGGAGATCAAGGAAATCAAGGAAAGGATCCGACAAGGAATAGAGAAGGATTTCAAGGAAGATGAGAAGGGTACGCTTTGTCTAGGAAAAAGGATTTGTGCCTAACGTGAAGCACATCCGCGACATGATATTAAAAGAGGCACATGATTCACCTTATTCCATACATCCCGGAAGTACCAAAATGTACAAGGACCTGAAGACTTGCTATTGGTGGGATGGTATGAAAAGGGACATAGCCGAATACGTTGCCCTATGCGACACATGCCAACGGATGAAGGCCGAACATCAAAGACCCGCTGGATTGTTGCAACCCTTGAAGGTACCCGAGTGGAAGTGGGAAGACATCAGTATGGATTTCATCGTCGGATTGCCATGTACTCAGTCGGGTTATGACTCCATCTGGGTTATCGTGGACCGATTGACGAAAACAAACCATTTTCTCCCTGTAAGGGCCAAGTACAATGTTGCACAATTAGCCGAGTTGTACATGGAGCAGATCGTGTGCCATCATGGAGTCCCGAGGAGGATAGTCTCAGATCAAGGTTCTCAGTTTACCTCTAGATTTTGGAGGAAGCTGCAGAAAGCTATGGGTACACGACTGGATTTTAGCTCCGCCTATCACCCACAAACCGATGGACAAACCGAAAGGACAAACCAAATTTTGGAGGACATGTTGAGAGCTTGCGCCTTGAAACATGGGCGTAGTTGGGATAGGAGTTTACCGCACGCCAAATTCTCCTATAACAACAGCTATCAAGCTAGCTTGAAGATGTCGCCTTTCGAAGCATTGTACGGTAGACGATGTAGAACGCCGCTGTTCTGGAACGAGACCGGAGAGAACCAAGTGTTTGGACCCGAAGTGCTACAAGAGGCTGAGAAGAAAGTCCAAACGATACGGGAGAACTTAAAGTCTGCTTAGTCACGACAGAAAGGCTATGCGGACAATAGGCGAAGGAAGTTGCCTTTCGAAGTAGGAGACTTCGTATAACTTAAGGTATCGCCTATCCGTGGCCAACGATGTTTCAACGTCAAAGGCAAGCTAGCACCTCGCTACATCGGGCCATTTAATATTTTGGACAAGCGAGGATAAGTAGCCTATCAACTAGAGCTCCCAACGCACCTCTCCGACATACATGACGTGTTTCATGTATCCCAGCTCAAGAAGTGCTTGAGGTTACCAGAAGAGCAAGTACCGATGGATAAACATGAACTTCAAGAGGATCTGACCTACGCAGAGCACTCTGTCCGAATTTTGGACGTAAGGGAAAGGGTCACAAGGAACAAAATGATCCGATGGTACAAGGTACAATGGAGCCATCACACGGAAGCAGAAGCTACATGGGAGCGTGAAGAAGACCTCAAGACAGAATTCCCCCATTTATTCTCTACTATCAAATCTCGAGGGCGAGATTCAATTTAATGGGGGTAGATTTGTGACACCCTTATTTTTTATTTCTGCATATATTCATGTTCATAAACATTTTTATAAGATTGAAACCAAGAAAGAGTCAAAAAGTTAGCCAAAAGGAGCAAATTCCAGTTTACAAAAAGCGCCGAAGACAACTCCTGCCGCTAAATTGGCTACGTGGAAGACTCGGGGCTCATCCCCGCAAAAAGGGGGAGAGGTCCGACCCCGTGGGACACATGTTGCCCCCGGAGCTAGCCTTTACAGAGGAGTGAGGCCAGTCCCGAAGGACGCGTGTCGACTGCGGAGCTAGTCACCGTGGAAAAGAGAGGACCAGCCACGCGGGACACGTGTCGCTCTCGGAGCTCACCTCCGGGAGGTCCGTCACTATTGGACACGTGTCAACCTCGGAGCCTGTCTCTGAGGAGAAAGGAAGTCTGAAGCTGCTAGGACACGTGGCATTCACGGAGCTCGCCTCTGTTGAGAGGGGAGGTACCGACCCACCAGACACGTGGCGCACGCGGAGCTCACCTCTGAAGAAGAGGGAGGTCTCGCCTGCCTGACACGCGGTACAACCGGAGCTCGTCTCTGCGGAAAAAGGGAGCCCGGGTTCCCGTAGGACACGTGGAGCTTCCGGAGCTCATCACCGCAGAGGTAACGAGTTCTGGAGCGGTTTTTGCTTCTGTAGGCATGGGAATACCGGTACGGGAGGAAACCAACACAAATTGCACAATGTTACCGCACCAAATCAACTAAAGATAAGTTGTTAAGAATCAACGACAATTTGAATAGGACTCTTATTCGAAATACAATCAGATTAGAACTCTTCTCCTCCTGATTATAAATAGAACCCAGAAACTTTGGCCGAAACCACAAACTTCTTTTCCGCCTCCTGAGCCGACAACTTAGGGCCCTATCCCCAGCTCGCCGAGTAAACCCTTCGCCGGAGTTCGGTTGAGGGAGATCGCCGGAAGAGAGCCGCAACGATCTGTCTTGATAGGAGAAGGACCCCGAGACTAAGGAAAACGTAAGGTAGGTCTCCAATACCACCTTACGACATCATCGCGTTTTCTTTGCATCTGTTCTTTGATTCCTTTCGAACAGAAGCTTTTTCGTGAACAGATCACGTGTTGATCGGTTTGATCTAGAGTCAAGATCATCGCCAGGTCCACATTTGATCCGAACACCTCTGTTCATTGTAAAACCCATGCAAACCATGCAAGAACACGTACAAACTGATCTAATAGAAACTGATCATAGGATAAGCATGCATATGCATCGTCGCATCTAGTTAAAGTTTGTGCATGATATTGATTGTTGTGAATCTTGTATGTCCGTGATCATGTATAGAAGGACAAGCTCAGGGAGCTACCTACGACGGGCTACAACAAAAAAATTTGACCAACCGGAACAGCCAGAACAAGGCAAGTGCCCCTTGACCATATTGATCCTATGTTTTGGAAAACTGTTTTGTTTGCAAAAAGGTGTGTGTGCTGAGTCAAACATGATGGGAAACCCTTTCATAAGAGTTTACTAGTTTTGTCAAACCACCCTTGTCACCAGGGAAGTTATTGAGTCGGTTATGGTTTTTGCTTTTATGCTTCGCTGAGTCCATGGGATTGGGAAGCGAGTTAGATGTGTCTAGCTAACTGCACTCGTGAGAATAATGAGAAAATGATGTTGATAATGGACATGGATCGGAGGGAGATCTAGGAAAGCCGGGTTTGTGAATGAGGTAGCATGAGATGGTGGTTTACTTGCCGTAGATCTAAGGACTGGTTCATGCAAGCACATGCCAGGATAACAGTGCCACCACAAGGCCAAGTATGGGCGCGGCTTAGCCGAGTAATTAGGTAAGTTGCTAGATTGTTATGGACCGTGGAAGGCGCGGGGAATGGGTGTCGATTGAGGACAGCTGTGGCAGACCGGGATCCGCCCATCCAGGATCGCAGAGGGTGATGTCGCACAATGCGACACCCGACAGCACACGTCATAAGGACACCATATATTACATGAGAAAACAAACTGAAACTGTACAAACAGCTACAACCTTCAGTTACAAACTATTGTCTTTATTACACAGCGGAAGTTTCTTTTATACAACTCACGCCCGCCTATCTAGCAAAAGTCGGTTGCCCAGCCCTAGGGCAACCCACACTAGCTGCACATTTCAGCTCAGCGCGGCGTGTACGGCTCCCACTCAGCCGTGGTCCCCGACGGAGGGTAACCCTCGCCGGTGGACTCGTACTCCGAGTCCGTGGGTGGCTCCTCACCTGAAAAACACTTAAGCAGTAACCGTGAGCACGATGGCTCAACAAGACTTAACCGACTCACCTAGTCATGAAACTCTACATGAGGGGTACAGAGAACATGGGATAGTAACATTGCAGCAAAGGACACGCCTACAAGTTCAGCCTTAGTTCATCTTTTAGCCACAAGTTTAACAGTTCAGGAATCTGAAATTTAGTAAGCAAAGTTTGGTGGCACACATGTAGCAATACAACTATATCATAACAGCAATATTGAATCATAACATTCCATAAATTATCTACGTTACGACGCAGGGAACAAGTGGTACTCGTCACCACGAGGGACGGCAAATCGACTCGATATACACCTGCAGGGAAACCCAAAGAGCACGTCACGTACGGCCACCTGTGGAGCTGCATAGCACGCTCACTCGATGTCGTACGGGACAACCTTTCACCCAACAGCCCAAACATCGAACCGGTCGCACCAAAACGAGCAGGAGGTTCCCCACACGGAGCATCTCTCTATGCCTGTTGGCAAATTTCCACCTTGCTGCCCTCAGCCTGCACCTATAAATCGGTGCGTTATGCCTCGACGCCCGGAGGTTTTAGGCTACATCGGTTTATCGGGGCCCATATATCCGATATGCCTTCGGTACGTTCAATACTTGTTCAGCAGGGCCGCACACGGATCGGTCCTCAATCGACTTGGGCAGGGCAGCGCACACAAGACTTCCTCTTGCTGCGCCCTAGCGCCTGCCTAGTCTCATTTTCATTACTAAAGTGATCTGACATCACTCAACCAAACCCGTGTGTCCCAAGCCTATCTAGCGAGTAGATTCCAACTACTTGACTTGTACCGAAGTCCTATGAATCATTAAGCATAGCCTGTCTACTCGAGGTCTTAGACACTACCCTCACTCTTACAGAAAAATTCTGGTTATGCAAGTGGGGTTCCATTCATCCTACACCTAATGCACATTTATACTTCACACTAGACATGTGAACAAAGCAAAAACTTTATAAAGAAGGTTAATGCAAACCGGGGCTTGCCTTGTTCCTGCTGGTCAGGGGTTAAGTCTTCGTCCGAAAGGAGGAAGTCCAGCACTTCCGGAGTCTCTTCGCCTTCAGCGACTACACGTTAATGAAATACTACATGTCAATTTAAATGCAATGTGTCAACTTAAATACTTAATTACTAATAACTCTAGCTAGCCCTCCCTTTGGTCTTGAAATTTTTATGTGGCTTGGTAGGGTCCTAACCAGAGTCTTGACCAAGTTTCATTTGAAACAAAGTTCATTTGAACCTTGTACAAATAAAATCCCATTTGGTCAATATTTGAGCCCCTAAGTAATTCCAGGGTTTTTCATTGCCCCAACCATTACATTCTGGAAACTAGAATTTAATATGGTTCTAATGGAATTGGTTTCATGTCATTTGAAAAATTCTACTGAAAGTTATGCCCTAATTAAGATTTGAGAAAAATCTGAAAAATGTTTCTGTACATTTTTCTATTTTCTCAGGGTAGTTTACTGACACGACCCCACGGTCATGTCGAGCCAGGATCACGCTGAGGGGTGCTGCGTTGCACAGCACCGTATAACACACGTCAAAGGTACAAAGTGGAAGCGAACTTTTATTACATAAACAAGTTTATGAACATGTTTACATCAAAATAAGTCCAGTCTACACTCACGGGCGTAGACTACGCATCAAGTGCATGTTCAGGCCTTGAACGTGTCCTTGCTAGCACACACACACACACACACACTAACTCTGCGGCGTGCACGACTCCCATTCGACGGGGTTCCCCTCCTGGGGTTCCGTCTCTTCTTTGGGAGTCCCTTCCTCATAGAACCCTGCAAAATCTTCAAACACAAGCAGTGAGCACGAAGGCTCAGCAAGTCTGACCCGTCTCACCTAAGCGTGGAACTTCTACATGAGGGGTGATGGGTTACATGAGGTAAAAATCAATTGCAAGGACTCGCCTAATTAGTGGAACCTTACTTTCAAGTTTTAGAAGCAGGTTATGGAGAACCTTACGCTAAGGCACATGAGAGAGCCGCAATCAAACAAGAAACGTATTTCTCTCATGTACTTTGCCCAAAGTTGAAAAGAACTTAAGTTAGCTCTAAACTACAACAAATCATTAGCAATCAAGTCCATCTTTCATTCAGCAACATTTTAACATGTAACTAGCCTGTTCTTTCTACGTCACGGTACAGTGAACAAGTGGTACTCACTGACCGCGAGGGACGGCGATTATAATCAATTTACACCTGCAGGGTTACCCGAACAACCCGTCACGTACGCCCGTACTCGATGTTGCCTACAACAACCATCACGGACGCTGTACGCAACTACCTTTCACCCGTTAGCCAAATGTTGAACCGGTCCAATCGTCCCGAACAAGAGGTCTCTGCACGTGCATCTCAGTGCCGCCAGCCGATTTACACCTCGAGCTCTCAACCTACCCTCTGAACGACCAGCTATGCCTCAACACCCAGCTACCCGAGTTACATCGGTTTCCCTGTTCCCATATAGCCAGTAGGTCTTTGGTACTGTTCTAGCTTGTTCAACAGGCCCGCACATGGCTCGGTCCTCAATCGACACAAGCGCAGCTACAGCACACAGGCCCCAAAGTCCTGCTGCCCTTACTCTTCGCTTGGTCTCATTTTCTTGCCATGTGTTTCGTGTGCTATCACTACCCGAGTCGAGTGCCTCTAGCCTATGCTCGCGAGTAGTTCCAACTACTCAACTTGTACCGAATCCTACACTATCTTAGCATTGCAGTAGCTAACGGGGTTTGCAATCCTAAACCCAACCCATGGTCTTCTTGGCTATGCAATTGGGTTTCCAAACAAGACTCTAATGCAAGAAATCATAATAACCAATTAAGTGCTCAAAACAATAAAAATTTGTAAAAGGGTTAATGCAAACCGAAGCTTGCCTTGCTGCTCTTGGTCGTAGGCTAGCTGCTCCTCCGGAGTAACGAAGTCTAAGACTTCGGGTTCCTCCTCGACCTTAGCGACTACATGATAGAAGAAGTACATGTATCAATTTATATGCATTTGTATTAAGTTTTAACTTGTGAAGCTTATAAGTCCCACTAGACAGACTCTGTAACTGTGAAACTTTTACTGTGGTTTGTTACAACCTAGATAGAGACTTGGTCAAGTTTTAGTTGCAGCAAAGCTCATTTGAGCCCTCCACAATTAATCATGTACTTGACCTTAATTGAAGGCTTTTAGGGTGTTCTATGGATTTTCATGAAACAAACTATGACTTTCTGAAAATTGGATTTTCAGAGGGTTCCAATGGAGTTGGTCTCACTTAATTTGAAGGTTCCTAGCTAAAGATATGAGCTGAACAATTTCAGAGAAAATTCTGAAAATGTTTCTGAACATTTTCTATTTTCTTTGGAACAGTTCCACTAATCACACCATTAGGTGGATCAAATGAGCTCAAATGGATCAGAAATTTTTATGGCAGTTCAGAGATATTTTAGTGAACCTCCCAACAAAATTTCAGAATTTTTCCCCAAAGGATTCTCCAGTTAAAATTCCAAACAGTTTAAAATTTGAGGAATTAATTCTGGAGAAATAAGGATTTTCGTGAAGTGAAACTTCATTTTCTGGAAAGTACTCAGATACTTGAACCCAACAAAATTTGGTTCACTTGATTTGGAGTTTTCTAGCCAAAGTTATGAGGATTTGAAATTTGAAGGAATTCTGAAAATTGGGGAAAAAGTTTAAATCTGCCGGGGCCCACGGGGACACGTGTTAGGCGCGGAGGCGACCGCACACCGCGGCCCACAGGGTCTTTGCGCGCCAGCACACCCGATCTCGGTGACACCCGATCCCGATTTCAAATTTTGAGCCGCTGACGCGTGGGCAAGCCGGCTTCGTCTACCTCTCGACGCACCCGCGCGCCCGCGCCGCCGCCCCTCGCCGGAGCAGACCCGGAGCTCGCCAGATCGCCGCTGCCGTCCCTCCCATGGTCTGAAACTCGCCGCTAGGGGGTTGTCGACGTCGAGGAACACGTCGGTGCTGTCAGTTCGGGCTGGCGGTGACCGGAAATAGCCCGGCGACGTGCCGCGGCCTCGGTTGAGGTTCGGTGCCGTCGACCGTGGGTTCTAACCCGCCAACACCTCGAACAAATGGTCCTACAGCATCAATGTATCTCTAGGAAGCTCGACAAGGTGTCAAAAGGGTTCAAAGATGGCGGCAAGTCGGTCGGCACCGTGTGACCGATCGTGCCCGCCATGACCACCCTTGATTGAGCTCGAAATTCGTCACTTCTAGACAGTTTCACGCCACGGATGCAGAAAGGAACTTGATCGCCGGCTAGTCCAGCGTCTATGTGCAAGATTTGATAGCTAGAGAAGGATCTTAGAGCGAGAATTTGAAAGATCCGTACCGGAAGGTCAGTTTAAGGTCGCCGGAGCAAAAACTGAGAATTTGCCGTGGATTCTTCACGGTTTGCTTCCAAACTTGGAGGAGAGCAGCACGGTCATCGCGCGCTCCTGTTGTCTCTCTTGCTGGACCGTGAAAACGCCTGTGGAACACTGTCCATGGGCGCCTGACTCTCGGCTGAGGCTAGGTCGCCGCAGTGGCGATCGTTTTCGGGCAAGGGAGGTCGGAGCTCGGGGTTTCTGGCGTTGGGGAGGTGGAGGGCGATCTCAGGTTGCTGTCTAGCAGCTCAGGAATGAAGGAGGAGATCGTTTTCTGGTTTTCCCGACCGAGCAGTGAGCTGCGGGGAGAAGAACTGCCGCTGCTCGGGTTCACACACGAGGAGATAAAGCTAGCTGACTCCTGCTCGGGCTGAGGCGGTGCCGGTCACGTGGAGGCGCGAGCAAGCCGCCCTGGGCGCCAGCGTGCGTAGAGGGGAAGCAGCTGGTGGCGCCAGTGGCTGCTCAGTGGCACAGCCGACAGCTGTTCGGTGGAATTTCCCACCGAGGCTGTGACTTTGTGTGCAAGTTTTCCCTCCTTCTCTCTATGACATGTGGGTCCCACCCAGGGTTTTAACCTCTGAAATTTACTCCTAATCACTGTTGTAAACAGTAAGCCCCAAAATACCCCTGGTAATTCAAATTTTTTCACCCATGAGCCATTTGAATTGATTAGAATTCAAATTGGGTTTGGTTTGAATGAATTTCAGCACAAGTTCAGTTTGGAATTCAATTAAAGTTTGAATTTGTCCCACTTAGCTCATGTCAAGATCAACTCCAAATGGAGTGAAATTTGGTGTGTGAGCTCACAAAAATGTGCTGAATAAGAATATGCCTCCCACTTTTGAATTCATGGGATAAAAACAGGTTGAATTTGAATATGGTTTCAAACTGCCCTTTTTCTAGCTATACCCAAAATGACCTCAAAAAGGTTTTGAATTTGGGTGAAACTTGGCATGGACATCCTTAGCAATGTGTAGGAGTTTTTATATGCCCAGCCCCTCTGTATCATATGTGGGAGATACCACTTTTGCAATATGTGAGTTTGTTCTCTAATGAGCATGTTGATGGTGGTTACTTGATCTTCATTTGTGTTCAGCAACTTGCTTCAAATGAGGTGTGTGGTGTGGTGATGAACACTTCAAATATTTGTCAAAAACTGAGGCCCTTACATTCCTCCCCCCTTAAAAGAATCTCGTCCCGAGATTATAAGGAAAAATGAGAGAGAGGACGGTGGAAAATTACCGGATATGCGACGTGAAAAGTCGGGGTAGTTAGCGCGAAGAAATCCTTCGCTCTCCCATGTCGCTTCGTCCACGGAGTGATTACTCCATAGAACTTTGTTGAACCACAACGTACGGTTGCGTGTGGTTCGGGCCTTTTCGTCCATAATCTGAACCGGTTCCTCCCGATAGGTGAGATCCGGTTGCAGTTCTTCAATGTCTTCCAGCTGAACGGTAGTTGATAGCTTGAGACACATCCTCAGCTGGGAAATATGAAAGACGTCGTGCACACTGGAATGTGCTTCTGGTAATTTCAGCCGGTATGCTACTGCTCCACATCTTTCGGAAATCTGGAATGGACCGATGAATCGGGGTGCTAACTTTCCTCTCACCCCAAATCTGTTTACGCCCTTCATTGGAGACACACATAGATATACGTGATCCCCAACTTCGAATTGTAATGGGCGTCTTCTCCGGTCCGCATACTGTTTCTGACGGGATTGGGCAGCTTTTAGGTTCGCTTGAATCAGTCGAACCTTCTCTTCCGCGTTGTTGACAAGGTCAATCCCGAAGGTAACCCTTTCGCCAGACTCACACCAATTCAGTGATGTGCGGCATTTTCTTCCGTATAGCGCCTCGTAGGGCGCCATCTTAATGCTGGCTTGGTACCCATTGTTGTACGAGAACTCGGCTAACGGCAAGTGATCATCCCAATTCTTGCCGTGGTTGATAGCGCAAGCTCGTAGCATGTCTTCTAAGATTTGATTTACCCGCCCGGTCCGATATGATTGTGCGGGGTACGCCGTACAAGTATAGGATCCGTGAGATGTACAGTTCAGCATACTTCTTGGCGTTGTAGTTGGTGTTGACCGGGGTGAAGTGGGCAACTTTGGTGAGCCGGTCGACGATCACCCACACAGAATCATGTTTTTGAAAGGTGGTGGGTAACCGACGATGAAGTCCATGCTCACATCCTCCCACTTCCAGGCAGGAACGCACAGGGGTTGTAGCAGTCCCGGTTTCCGCATATGGTCTGCCTTCACCCTTCGACATGTATCACACTCGGACACGTACTTCGCGATCTCCCGCTTCATCCGTGCCCACCAAAACTTGCTTCTGAGTTCTTGATACATTTTGTTGCTGCCGGGGTGAATAGAAAATTTTGATAAGTGAGCCTCATCAAAAATTTTCTTCCGTAACTCCGGGTTTCGGGGTACGACGATCCAGTCCTTGAACCATAGGACGCCGTCTCCGTCCTTCCGGAAACATTTCAACTCCCCACTGTCTACACGTCTCCGCAAATGCGACATGCCCTTGTCATGTTTCTGAGCAGCCGCTATCTTTTCACGGATGGTGGGGATCAAAGCTAGGTTGTAGAGAGCTCCATGTGGAATCACATGTAGTGGTGGTTCGCTCTCTTCCAACGGTGTGATGGTCAGATTGTTGACGTGTGACTTGCGGCTCAGCGCATCTGCCACTACGTTTGCCTTGCCCGGATGATAATGGATCTCTATTTCGTAATCCTTTATCAATTCTAACCATCTTCGCTGCCTCATGTTCAGCTCCTTCTGAGTGAATATGTACTTGAGGCTTTTGTGGTCGGTATACAAATGTACGAGGTTACCGAGTAGGTAGTGCCTCCACATTTTCAGTGCAAGTACCACGGCAGCGAGCTCCAAGTCGTGAGTTGGATAATTCTGCTCATGGTTTCTAAGCTGCCGTGATCCATACGCGATCACTCTTCGGTTTTGCATCAGCACACATCCGAGCCCAATGCCGGATGCATCGCAGTACACATCGAACGGTTTTGTTGTGTCTGGCTGCGCCAAAACCGGTGCTGATGTTAGGTGCTTGACTAAAGCCTTGAATGCTGCTTCACATGCTGGACTCCAAACATATTTGGTAGCCTTCTTCAGCAGCTCCGTCATAGGCTTGGCAATATTCGAGAAGTTCGGAATGAACCTCCGATAATATCCCGCGAGTCCGAGGAAACTCCGTACCTCGTGAACAGTTCTCGGGGATTTCCAATTCAGCACTTGAGTGATCTTGCTCGGGTCTACAGCGATACCCTCTGCTGAGATGATATGCCCGAGAAAAGGCACTTGCGATATCCAGAACTCGCATTTGCTGAATTTCGCGTATAGCTTGTGATCCCGCAGCCGTTGTAAGACTATACGGAGATGCTTTTTGTGATCTTCTTCCGACTTGGAATATACCAGTATGTCGTCGATGAAGACCACGACAAACTTGTCCAGCTCCGGCATGAATACCGAGTTCATTAAGTACATGAAGTGAGCTGGAGCATTGGTGAGGCCGAAGGACATGACCAGGTACTCATAAAGTCCGTACCTCGTTGAGAAAGCCGTCTTCGGAATGTCCTCAGCCCTTATCTTAATCTGATGGTACCCGGATCTTAAGTCCATATTGGAAAAGATCTTTGCTTCGACCAACTGATAAAACAACATGTCGATCCGTGGCAACGGGTACTTGTTCTTGATGGTTACGGCATTTAATGGATGATAGTCCACGCAAAGCCGCAACATCTCATCCTTCTTCTTCACAAATAATGCCGAACAGCCCCATGGCGAGGAGCTCAGCCTAATAAAACCCTTTTCCAGCAGGTCTGTTAGCTGGGTCTTCAGTTCAGCCAACTCCTTGGGCGCCATCTTGTACGGCCTTCAGGATATTGGCATGGTTCCCTGTGCAAGTTCAATCTTGAACTCCACCTCTCTATCGGGTGGCATCCCCGGCAAATCATCCGGGAATACATCAGGGAACTCTCGGACCACTGGAATATCTTCCAATCTGATGGTTGTGGCTTGATAGACACTTGGAAGTTTTATTTCTGGACTGTCCAGAAATAAGGAGTGAGACTCGTGCACTTCTGAGTTCAAGTGCACAACTCGGAGAACGGTGTCTAAAACAGCGCCGTGGTGGGTTAACCACGACATCCCTAAGATGACATTGACCTTTTGTCGCTCTAAGATTATGAGAGACGTAGGGTAGACTCTACCCTCTAAGCACAATGGCGCTTTTGGGACCATCATGCTTGCTGAAATTTTCCCACCCGGTGAACAGATCACATAAGGACTATCGGTGGGTAGTATTTGCAAGCTATATTTACCAATAAAAGCTTGGCTAATGAAGCTATGCGTGGTGCCTGAATCAAATAATACTATAGTCGGATGCTGGTGGAGTTGGAACATACCCACAAGGATTGGCTCGCCCTCCGGCACGTCCTCTACGGCAAGCTGGTGGACGGTGCCGGGCCTAGGGTTTGCCCGCCGCGCATTAGTAGGGTTCCGTGGTTGATTCCTCCCCGGAAACTGCGGTGCCACTCCGCCGCCTTGCCTCTCCGGGCAACTGCTCGCGAAGTGTCCTGGACGACCACACTTGTAACATGTGGCTGCTGCTGGTGTAGTGCTTGGGGGACGAAAGCCCGGCATGCGTTGCTGAGGTGCATACGCACGCGGCATCGCCCCCTGCTGCTGTTGTTGCGGAGGTGGTACTGGCAGTGCCGGCCTGAATGCCGGAGAAGAGTACGGCCGACTGCGGAAAGGCATCAACCTCTGGGGTGGCTGCCAGCGTGGACCTGATGGTGGGCGATTCACCATCCGAAACTTCTGAGAAGGACTTCCTCCTTCTCCGCTTCTATGTGGCGCGCTTCGCTTTCGCTCCGCCGCCGCCGTCTCCTTGCCGGAGTCCTCTTGAACAATCGCAGCATCAATGATGTCGTTGAGGCTACCGCGATTGAACATCGCCAACTTATCCTTCAGGAGAGGGTTAAGCCCCTGGTAAAAAACGGTCCCGCCGCTTCTCGCCCGTATCTGCGTGATACGACGCGTAGAGCGCAAGATCGTTGAACGCCCTGGAGTATTCCAGCGCGTTCTGGCTCCCTTGTTGCAGGTGTAAGAACTCCTGCGTCTTCCTCTTCATCAAACCTGGCGGTATGTGATAGGCCCTGAAGGCCGTCCGGAACTCCGTCCAGGTCATTACTCGGTCGGTGGGCTGTGAAGCACAGAAGTTGGCCCACCACGCGCTCGCGGATCCTTGGAGCTGCTGGACCGCGAACTGAGTCTTGTGCTGTTCGCTTATCTGGAGCAGCACGAACTTCATCTCTATTGCGCGGAGCCAGTTGTCCGCGTCAAGAGGTTCATCCTCCCTTGAGAATACCGGGGGATGAGTGGCCAGGAAGTCGGAGTAGGAGCTCTGGTGACGCTCCTCATGGTCTTGACGTCTCTCTGGGCGAGACGTATTCGCAATGAGAGTTTGAAGCAACTCTGTGTGCTGCTGATGCGAACCCGCCATTGCCGCGACAATGTCGGCCAATGTAACTGTTGGCAGTGGCGGTGGCGGTGTTTGCTGCTGTCCCGAGGAGTCCTCGGGAGGCTGTTGGGAGGTCTCTCCCCCTTGTCTAGTACCCCCAGCATCAGGGTTGGCACGAGTACGCGTCATTCTGAAATTCAAAACAGCAGCGATTAGCGCATGTCTTACTTAGAATTCCATATGCAACAGTAGGTATTGAAGTGACACATGAATAATTTGCACAACATTCACATATATTGATAAAGCATAAACTTAGTACAAGATACATTATTCTCGGGTCTCCGAGAAGTCGTGCTCATGTCGTCACTACCTATACATACGCTACTGTCTACACGACATGTCACCGATTACAAAAGTTGGGTTACATTACCCTAGCTGCCCTACTTGGCAACTGTAACCCCCTACTCGGAGTAGAACTCGACCTCCTGCGGGTCGTCCTCCTCTGGTACCTCTGCTGGTGGCTCTGGATCTACCACCTCTTCGCCCATCTCGGGTTCTCCCATTGCTGGAAGGCCCAAGACCACCGGTATGCCCAATACCGGAGGTACGAGGTCCTGCAAAGCATGCACCTCGTCCATGGCCTGGTTGTAATCTTCTTCCCAGCCTTGCCCTTCCTCAATAGCGTCGTCCCGCTCTTGAGTAAGTTCCTCGTTCTGCTGGGTCAGATTCTGTACCAGTTCTTGCAACGCCGCGATGTCGACACGGCTTTTCTTCTTCGCCTTTTTCAGACGATGCAACTGATTTTACTGTTCATTCAGTCGCTTGATCGTCGGAAGGAGCACATTACGGAGTGCGCTGTGAGCACTCTCGAAATGGTCTCCACGGCTCGTGCTCTCCTTGAGCTTCGTGGCGAGATGCTCCGTATGAACAGCTTGGCTGTCCATCACGGCGTTTCCCGCCCTCATCTGAAGGCTGAGATTTGCCTCCGCGGGGTTGTACCTTGGGCAACTCGGGTCCGTTGCCTCCAGGTACCTCTCTTCCCACACATGCTGAGCCCGTCCCTCCACTGGAATGAGCACGTATGGAGTGCCCTCAATAGCCTGCACGTGTAGTTGGCAGAAACGTGACATAGTGTCACGGGCTGCCACTTGCCACATTCCCTCGGGTTGTCTACCTCTCACCGTGACGGTGAACGGCACCCACCCGGGTGGCGTAGGTCCTGCGGGGACCTCGACATGGATTGTCCACGTCTTGTTCCCCTCTTCGCCTTCCTCCTTGGCGAAGTACTGCGGCATCTGGTTGTATCCGAAATATTGAAGCATTTGCCACAATGCTTCCGGATAGCCGCTGCGGTGAGAACAGTGGGACACCACCCACCCGTTCTCCAACTGCTTTTCTGCTGTCATCTGTAAAAATTATATTTGAGAATTGTCAAATATTTATTTAAACAGTAAACCATTGAGTTATAACATAAGACATGTCATTGAACCCATAAAACTTGGAAACATAGCTCAAATTTAAACAAATTTGACTGCTGATCTGCTGTCCAACATGACAGCCCTGACCAGTTTCCATTTCAACCTGATTTAGGCCATGTTAAAGGCAAAACCAATTCTGGAGCTCAACATCAAAGTTAAATATAACTCCAATAGCTTGCCAGAAAGTATTTGCTTGGCCTAATATCTGTCCTGGTTCAAAAGTTATGAGATGTCAAAATTAACAGAATTTCTGGAGAAAATTGGACAGCACCTCCCTGCTTTAGGTACTAATTTGATCCAAGAATTCAATTTAATTCTGTTCCTAATCTGACAAAACTTTCTGTTACAAAGTTGTAATCCATCTCATACGCTTTCCATAACTACCTCATTTTCTATTTTTGGAATTTTATGCAGGAAGTTATACTCAATTTACAGAGAGTCTTTGCTCTGTCCTGTTTTCTGGACAGTTTCAACTCCACTGCATTTTTCGATTGGTTAAGGGATGAAACACCTCTGGACCTCAACAGAAAAGTTGTAAAGATCTTCCAAATATTTCCAGAAATGTATCATATGACCCCAACCTCGAAAGAACTCAACCACTAACCTCTGATTAACTTCAGCCTTAATTCAGCTGAAAACAGAGTGCTCTGTCCTTAACAACCTATAAGTTGAAAACTTGTTAACTTTCAATATTCTGATTAAGGGAAGGAGTTACATTAAGTTTTACTACTTTGGATCAAAACGTTCAAGTTTTACAATGAAGTTGTTCATTTAGTGGGGTGTGACGTCGATGCGTCACCAGATTATGTCGGTACTACGTCCTCACAAAGAAAAACCTATACCGGACTTAGCCAGCTTCGTTACTTCAGTGGCACTATGCGTCACTCACACATGGATGCGACACGTCTACCGTTTCGTGGTCAGACTACCTGCAGAAACTCAAACAATCGTCAGACTCGGCTGCACACTGATCCCGGTATCCATACAGTTCGTTCGCCCGGCCGTCATCACTCGCCCGGATGTTCTCAAGCCAAACACGCCTTGAGTTACGTGTTCATGTTTCAGACCACGTGACGGGGTCTCCCAAGTTGCACCGCGCACGCCAGGGACAGACGTTGCTCGAATACCCCAAACAACATGAAGAGTCGTAGAGGATGTCAAAGCGGGTCGGGTTACCTGCCACCCGTGCGACTCCACCCTTCAGCTTGTGCGCACTGGTGGCCAGCGCTTACGTGCACCCCCCTAAGACATAAACGTCCCAAGGTGCACGATTTTCCGACATAATCAAATAAGTTAATATGCCACTTTCTATATACTAATAACATCCTTATATGGGCTACTAACTCGTTCCTCACTGGATTTTTGAAAAAAGATGACCTCTGTAGTGTGTTAAACCTGAAGCGAGCTCTGATACCAGCGCTGACACGACCCTACGGTCTTGTCGAGCCAGGATCACGCTGAGGGGTGCTGCGTTGCACAGCACCGTATAACACAAGTCAAAGGTACAAAGCGGAAGCGAACTTTTATTACATAAACAAGTTTATGAACATGTTTACATCAAAATAAGTCCAGTCTACACTCACGGGCGTAGACTACGCATCAAGTGCATGTTCAGCCCTTGAACGTGTTCTTGCTAGCACACACACACACTAACTCTGCGGCGTGCACGACTCCCATTCGACGGGGTTCCCCTCCTGGGGTTCCGTCTCTTCTTCGGGAGTCCCTTCCTCATAGAACCCTGCAAAAGCTTCAAACACAAGCAGTGAGCACAAAGGCTCAGCAAGTCTGACCCGTCTCACCTAAACATGGAACTTCTACATGAGGGGTGATGGGTTACATGAGATAAAAATCAATTGCAAGGACTGACCTAATTAGTGGAACCTTACTTTCAAGTTTTAGCAGCAGGTTGTGGAGAACCTTACGCTAAGGCACATGAGAGAGCCGCAATCAAACAAGAAACGCATTTCTCTCATGTACTTTGCCCAAAGTTGAAAAGAACTTTAGTTAGCTCTAAACTACAACAAATCATTAGAAATCAAGTCCATCTTTCATTCAGCAACATTTTAACATGTAACTAGCCTGTTCTTTCTACGTCACGGTACAGTGAACAAGTGGTACTCACTGACCGTGAGGGACAGCGATTATAATCGATTTACACCTGCGGGGTTACCCGAACAACCCGTCACGTACGCCCGTACTCGATGTTGCCTACAACAACCATCACGGACGCTGTACGCAACTACCTTTCACCCGTTAGCCAAATGTTGAACCGGTCCAATCGTTCCGAGCAAGAGGTCTCTGCACGCGCATCTCAGTGCCGCCAGCCGATTTACACCTCGAGCTCTCAACCTACCCTCTGAACG
Organism: Neostapfia colusana; assembly: GCA_030760725.1. Taxonomy (NCBI): domain Eukaryota; kingdom Viridiplantae; phylum Streptophyta; class Magnoliopsida; order Poales; family Poaceae; genus Neostapfia; species Neostapfia colusana. The sequence goes on along the minus strand of JASWHV010000005.1, from coordinate 26,398,366 downwards.
ACCAGCTATGCCTCAACACCCAGCTACACGAGTTACATCGGTTTCCCGGTTCCCATATAGCCGGTAGGTCTTCGGTACTGTTATAGCTTGTTCAACAGGCCCGCACACGGCTCGGTCCTCAATCGACACAAGCAGAGCTACAGCACACAGGCCCCAAAGTCCTGCTGCCCTTACTCTCCGCTTGGTCTCATTTTCTTGCCATGTGTTTCGTGTGCTATCACTACCCGAGTCGAGTGCCTCTAGCCTATGCTCTCGAGTAGTTCCAACTACTCGACTTGTAATGAATCCTACACTATCTTAGCATTGCAGTAGCTAACAGGGTTTGCAATCCTAAACCCAACCCATGGTCTTCTTGGCTATACAATTGGGTTCCCAAATAAGACTCTAATGCAAGGAATCATAATAACCAATTAAGTGCTCAAAACAATAAAAATTTGTAAAAGGGTTAATGCAAACCGGAGCTTGCCTTGCTGCTCTTGGTCGTAGGCTAGCTGCTCCTCCGGAGTAACGAAGTCTAAGACTTCGGGTTCCTCCTCGACCTTAGCGACTACATGATAGAAGAAGTACATGTATCAATTTATATGCATTTCTATTAAGTTTGAATTTGTGAAGCTTATAAGTCCCACTAGACAGACTCTGTAACTGTGAAACTTTTACTGTGGTTTGGTTACAACCTAGACAGAGACTTGGTCAAGTTTTAGTTGCAGCAAAGCTCATTTGAGCCCTCCACAATTAATCATGTACTTGACCTTAATTGAAGGCTTTTAGGGTGTTCTAAGGATTTTCATGAAACAAACTATGACTTTCTGAAAACTAGATTTTCAGAGGGTTCCAATGGAGTTGGTCTCACTTAATTTGAAGGTTCCTAGCTAAAGATATGAGCTGAACAATTTCAGAGAAAATTCTGAAAATGTTTCTGAACATTTTCTATTTTCTTTGGAACAGTTCCTCTAATCACACCATTAGGTGGATCAAATGTGCTCCAATGGATCTGAAATTTTTATGGTAGTTCAGAGATATTTTGGTGAACCTCCCAACAAAATTTCAGAATTTTCCCCCAAAGGATTCTCCAGTTAAAATTCCAAACAGTTTAAATTTTGAGGAATTAATTCTGGAGAAATAAGGATTTTCATGAAGTTAAACTTGATTTGCTGGAAATTACTCAGAGAGCTGAATCCAACAAAATTTGTTTCACTCGATTTGGAGTTTTCTAGCCAAAGTTATGAGGATTTGAAGTTTGAAGGAATTCTGAAAATCGGGGAAAAAGTTTAAATCTGCCTGGGCCCGCGGGGACACGTCTTAGGCGCGGAGGTGACCGAACACCGCGGCCCACAGGGTCTTTGTGCGCCAGCACACCCGATCCCGGCCACACCCAATCCCGATTTCAAATTTTGAGCTGCTGACGCGTAGGCCAGCTGGCTTCGTCTACCTCTCGACACGCCCGCGCCGCCGCCCCTCGCCGTAGCAGACCCGGAGCTCGCTGGCTCGCCGCTGCCGGCCCTCCCATGGTCTGAAACTCACCGGCAGGGGGTTGTCGACGTCGAGGAACACGTCGGTGGTGTCAGTTCGGGCTGGCGGTGACCGGAAATAGGCCGGCGACGTGCCGCGGCCTCCGTTGAGGTTCGGCGCCGTCGACCATGGGTTCTAACCCGCCAACACCTCGAACAAATGGTCCTACAGCATCAGTGTACCTCTAGGAAGCTCGACAAGGTGTCAAAAGGATTCAAAGATGGCGGCAAGTCGGTCGGCACCGTGTGACCGATCGTGCCCGCCATGACCACCCTTGATCGAGCTCGAAATTCGTCACTTCTAGACAGTTTCACGCCACGGATGCAGAAAGGAACTTGATCACCGGCTAGTCCAGCGTCTATGTGCAAGATTTGATAGCTAGAGAAGGATCTTAGAGCGAGAATTTGAAGGATCCGTACCGGAAGCTCAGTTTAAGGTCGCCGGAGCAAAAACTGAGAATTCGCCGTGGATTCTTCACGGTTTGCTTCCAAACTTGGAGGAGAGCAGCACGGTGGTCGCGCGCTCCTGTTGCCTCTCTTGCTGGACCATGAAAACGCCTGTGGAACGCTGTCCAAAGGCGCCTGACTCTCGGCTGAGGCTAGGTCGGAGCAAGGGAGGTCGGAGCTCAGGGTTTCTGGCGTTGGGGAGGTGGAGGGCGATCTCAGGTTGCTGTCTAGCAGCTCAGGAACGAAGGAGGAGATCGTTTGCTGGTTTTCCCGATCGAGCAGTGAGCTGCGGGGAGAAGAACTGCCGCTGCTCGGGTTCACACACGAGGAGATAAAGCCAGCCGATTCCTGCTCGGGCTGAGGTGGTGCCGGTCGCGTGAAGGCGCGAGCAAGCCACCCTGGGCGCCAGCGCGCGTAGAGGGGAAGCAGCTGGTGGCGCCGGTGGCTGCTCGGTGGCACAGCCGACACCTGCTCGGTAGAATTTCCCACCGAGGCTGTGACTTTGTGTGCAAGTTTTCCCTCCTTCTCTCTATGACATGTGGGTCCCACCAAGGGTTTTAACCTCTGAAATTTACTCCTAATCACTGTTGTAAACAGTGAGCCCCAAAATACACCTGGTGATTCCAATTATTCACACATGAGCCATTTGAATTGATTAGAATTCAAATTGGGTTTGGTTTGAATGAATTTCAGCACAAGTTCAGTTTGGAATTCAATTAAAGTTTGAATTTGTCCCACTTAGCTCATGTCAAGATCAACTCCAAATGGAGTGAAATTTGGTGTGTGAGCTCACAAAAATGTGCTGAATAAGAATATGCCTCCCACTTTTGAATTCACGGGATAAAAACAGTTTTAATTTGAATATGGTTTCAAGCTGCCCTTTTTCTAGCTATCCAAAATGACCTCAAAAAGGTTTTGAATTTGGGTGAAACTTGGCACGGACATCCTTAGCAATGTGTAGGAGTTTTCATATGCCCAGCCCCTCTATATCACATGTGGGAGATACCACTTTTGCAATATGTGAGTTTGTTCTCTAATGAGCATGTTGATGGTGGTTACTTGCTCTTCATTTGTGTTCATCAACTTGCTTCAAATCAGGTGTGTGGTGTGGTGATGAACACTTCAAATATGTGTCAAAAACTGAGGCCCTTACATTTACTTAATCACCCCATTAGGGGGACTAAATGAACATGGATGAGTATGAAAATTTTACTGTGAGTCAAGGATTTTCCAATGAATCTCTCAGCAAAATTTCAGAATTATTCATGAAGTAATTCTCCAGATAAAATTCCCAACAGTTCAAATTTATGGATTTAATTCTGGAAAACTATTAAGTTTCATGAGCTGAAATTGGTATTGCTGGAAAGTACTCAGAATCCTGAGTTCAGCAAAATTTGGTTCACTAAATTTGGAGCTTCCTACACAAAGTTATAAATTTCTAAAGTTTGGGCAGAAACTGGAATTGTTTTGCTATTGGAAAAGAACCTGGGCCCACTCTTTAAATCTTAGCCAGTGAAAACCGAGAACACACAGGGTTACTGAGTTCCCACGGTGTAGCCACAAAAGATCAGCAGCCACAGAGGATCTCAGCTCGACCGCCGAGTGGCTGACAGGTGGGGCCGGCACCTCGTCTTCAACCTTCCGCTCACTTCTTCCCGCGCATGCGTCTTCCTCGCCGGCCATTTCTCCTCCCCCTCGGTCCCTTCCTTCTAAGCCATCTCCCGGCCTGGCTTTCGCCGCCTAGGGGTTTTGAGGGTCGGGGAAACTGTTTCCGGGGCCGTTGGGAGCTCTAAAGGTCCCCAGAGGTCGGGCAACGGGCGGCGGCTTCGGGTCGAGTTCGGCGACGTCGGTCGTCCTCTCTGCCGGCTCAACCTCACGTCTCCTTCGCTCTAGAGCATCAGTGGCCCATGGCAAAGGATGTCCCGTACGCCAAAGAGTTGGAAACGCCTCCAAACCCCATGTCACCGTGCGCCCTAGGTTGAAAACCGGCTGCAAAGGGTAAAACCTGAAGAACACCGTGGTGGCTCCACAATTCTCAGTTCTTTTCAGCCTCGGTGACTCGCACAGAGGTCTGTAGCCTACCCTATGACTAGAATGGCCAGAGAACACATATGGATCATGAATTTTGGAAAATCTACCCCCCCTGGCCTATGGACATGTGCTCGGTATTCTGCAAATTCCCGCGGCTCCCATGGAGGAATGGGCTAGGGCTTTTTGCAGCATGAAGAGAAGGAGTAGGCACACCTTTTTGCTATTCAACGCGGGGTGTGACGTGCTCTGTATCGCCAGGACGTCGAGGAGGCCCGGCGGTGGCACAAACTGAAATTTCCGACGACAGTTGTTGCTGTGCGCCACACACAGTGGGTGACGGACCGGCTTGGCAGCTCGGTGAGGTCCAGCAGAGTCCTGCGCACGCTCTCACGATCACCGGTGGTCGCGGGAGGTCCTAGGGGTGCTGAGCGACGTGCGGGCGCAAAGAGTGATCGGCGGCAAGAAATATCCGGCCGGGTGCGGCTGCTCTCGGGGGGAAACGGGGAGAAGCCGAAGTGGATTATTCGGTTTGCTTGACTGAGGTGTTACACACGAGAATCATCGATCGTAGGGGGTGGCACGTCGATGCCTCGGTGGCTCGCCGCCTCTCCCGTGCCTTGCGCGCGAAGCAGAGACCGGCTGCAGCAAACCGACTGAAACACTCGTATGTGCAGCTGACATGTGGGCCTCCCCTCTGATTTCTCTTTCCCACTTTGTCATTTCTGTTTTTGCTGAATATCTCCTCAGCTACTCACCATTTAAGGTGAGACTTAGCCCCCAAGTTCTTATTTGAATTAGAGTTCTCCCATTTGAATTTTTGTTTGGCTAAATTTGCCTCATGTTTGAACTGAATTTCAAATACAGTTTTGAATTCTTGCAAATTTTGCTCTTGACAAAATGAACTACAATGGGGATGAAAATTGGTGGGCTTACTCAGAAAAATGTGCTGAGTTTGAATATGAAGCTAACTTTTGAATTTGAGTGATGAAAGTTGCTGCAATTTGAATTTACATTCTAATTGGCATCTTTTTAAAATACCTCCAAAAGTGCCTCAAAAAGTGTTGGATTTACATGAAACTTGGCCTGAATCTTCCCAAGACTTTTTAAGTTCTAGGGGTGAGCTCAACCTCTCATGTTCATGTGTAGAAATCCCACTTTGTGAAAGTGTAGGATTTCCCCTCTAATCACTCTTTTGATGGAGGTTACATGCTCTTCACAATTTTTCACAAGCTATCCACAACAAAAACTGTGGTGTTGTGAGGTGATGAAAAGTTTTTGCAAGTCCATTTTCTTGGGATTTTACATCCCTCCCCCCTTAAAAGAATCTCGTCCCGAGATTATAAAAGAAGAGGCAGCGATGTAATAGGGACTTACCCGTGTTGAGACGCCATGAACTCCGGGTAGTTTGAGCGAAGGAATTCCTCGCTCTCCCACGTCGCTTCTTCGGCGGTGTGGTTGATCCAGAGTATTTTGTAGAACCACATACGATGCACTTATGAAGTTGTGGGTTGCACCAGAATCAAAAAGTATGATGATGGCTTGATTTTTGAGAGTAAACGTACCCGCCAGCACGTTGTCTCCCTCCGGAGCATCCTCATTGTCGAGATGGCGAATGCCCCCAGTCCGCTGACCAACCTTCTTGACCGGAGGTCAGCCTCGAGCACCGCCCTGGAACTGGGCTTGCCCGCTGTTTTGCTTCCCCTGGGGACAGTCCTTCGCGAAGTGGCCCGCCTGGCCACACATGAAGCAAGTGAAACGGGGCGGTCCACCGCTGATCGGTGGACGGAAACCCGGGGCGCGTTGTGGCGGTGGAAACGCCCGGGGTTCTGTCTGCTGCTGCTGCTGTCTTGGTGGTGGCACCGGCAGTCGGAACGGAGGTGACTGAAAAGGACGTCCCCCGAACCACTGAGGTTGCGCCGGTGGATGCCACTGCTGCCCGGATGGTGTCCGGTACACCATGCGGTACTTCTGGGGAGTGCCAACCCCACTGCTGGGTGGAGCGCTGCGCTTCCTCTGCTCAGCTGCCAACTCCCGCTGAGCGTCCTCTTGCATAATCGCGGCATTGACTAGGTCGTTGAAGGTGCCGCGATTCCACGGAACGATATGTGTCTTCATCTTGCGGTGTATCCCCCGATAGAAATGTTCCCGCTTCTTCTCTTCAGTGGAGATGTAGTCTGACGCATATTGCGCCAGATGGTTGAAGGCACGGGAGTAGTCGTGGGCACTCCTCCCGCCCTGCTTCAGCTCCAAGAATTCTTGGAACTTCCTCTTCATTATTCCAGGAGGAATGTGATAGGCGCGGAACGCCTCCCGGAACTCTTCCCATTCCACGGCATGGCCAGCTGGACGTGAGGCGACATAGTTCTCCCACCATGCACCGGCAGCACCATGAAGTTGCTGCGCTGTGAACAAAGTCTTTTGTCGCCCCGTGCATTGGAGCAGCCCGAACTTGGACTCGATGGTCCGCAGCCAGTTGTCAGCCTCCAGTGGTTCTTCAGCTTCTGTGAACACTGGAGGGTGCGTACTCATGAAGTCCGAGTACGACACCTCACGGGGCTCACGGGGCCCCTTCTCTTGACGTCCCCCCGCCTGGGACGTATTCTGCACGATCATGCGTAGCAGGTCGGTCTGCTCCTTACGACCACCCACCAGTGCCGCTATCACATCCGCTAGGGTAAGCGGAGGCGGCGGTGGTGGCTGCTGCTGCGGGGTGCTGTCGTAGGCCGGTGGCTGGGAGTCGTCGCCTCCCTGCTGGCTAGACCCACGACCTCGTGCGTGGTCCTAGTGCGAACCATCTGCAACCATACGACAATTAACATCAGTCCCGCAACATATTGCATGCAGTCCAATAAAATAGGCGTAAAAACATAATGACAATAAAACATGCGATACATCCCATATGTAGATGATGTAATAACTTTGCACAAGCTACACCATTACCAGGCCAAATACAAGCTAGTTTAATCCAACTTGGTGAACCTCCTCTTTGGAAGCTCACCCCAACTAGGTTTGGTCACTACGAGACGTTACTATCGCTTTGTCATCACGTATACCCCCCTTTTTATCTTCAATAGGACACAAACATGGTCTCTAGTAAAAGAAACTTGAGTGATACCTATACTCAAATCTTTCACTAGTTTAAGATAACCTCTCATGAGTATGTTCTACCCCATTGGGAGTACTCAAACCCCCTCTAGGGTACAACAATCTCTCAAATGTGTTCAACTGTCATTCCTCTGTCAGAATGATCAGTTTCTACATATCCAAGATTTTGATCTGGTTCTGTGCCTTTTCATGACTCAAGCTGAATACCAAAGTTAAAGTTAACTTCAGTATCTTTCCAACGAGTATTTAATTGCCATCATATCAGCTCTGGTTAAAAAGTTATGGTAATTCAAATTCAGCAGAATTTCTGGAAGAATTTTAACAGCACCTCCCTTGGGGAGTTGCTGTTTTCAACTCGGGTTTCCACTGAATTCTGTGCTGAAATTCCAGAAACATTGAATTGCAAAGGTGTAAAACATCTTCTGCCCTTTCTAAATATGTATCATATGACCATTTTGGATTTTTCTACTGGAAGTTATGGTTGAAAAACAGAACAGTCCAGAGAGTGTTTAACCCTGTCCTGGTTCTGGAAAGTTTACATTCCTCTGGGATTTAAGCCATCTTAAGTTGAGTTTCAGCTCTGGAAGTCTACAACAAAATTGTAGAGTACTTGAATACATTTCCAGAACTATATACCACACCTCCCTGGGCTAAAATACCTATGAGTTGTGCTCTGTTGAAGTTCAGCAAACTTGCTGCCCAAAACAGAGCACTCAGTTCTTCAATCTTTTGGAACTACACTCATCACTATCCAATTTTTCTACCCAACCAGGGTCCTAGATGTTGAACCTAGTGATTTTAATTCCTTGTTATCATTATTTTTCATGCATATTCCTATGATACCTCGGTACTACGTTCCTCACGAAAGAAAATCCTAACCGGATTATACCGGCATATACGTCTCAAGTGTGGCACTAAACGGTCTCTCGCACACGTTTACTACACGGATACATACGTGGTTAGTACCTGCAGAAGACCACACAATAGTGACGCACTTAAAGGTTGTGTTTCCATTTCAGGCAGGACCATAATTGAAATTAAATACAAACGTCCGTATCATTGCCATACGGCCGTCCTTGAGTTAAGTCATGTCTCAAGGTACGTGATCGTGTTTCAACACCACACGACGAGGAACCCGAGTATGTCATGAACGGGTCGTCACAGTTGGGAATGTTATCAACCCAACAGATACCACCTACTGCCCTGCAGGGCACGCCGATTGCAAGCGCTGCGTATGTCCTCCTGGGCTATTTCCAGACGAACACACTCTCGCGTTACTGACCACGCGATGGGGTCTCCACTCACTTGCCTAATGCACACTAGGGATCAGCGTTTCATATGAACTCAGGAACATGAAGAGTCCAAGAGTTTCATGTTGACGTCTCACACCAAGCTGTGAGACCTATCCCTGAACCACGTTCCTTATCAGGAGAGCTAACCGAAATTGAACCACTTTCGGTGACGTTCCTTACCATTCTTACCAGCGCGTAGGTGCGTCGTTACATAATTAAAATTCAGAATTATAACACATAGGTTAGTTTTTGCCACTTTAAGTAACTATGCTAGTATAGTCCTTACTTGGGCAACTACCGGATCCTCACCGTAAACCTAAGTTTTCCCGTAATACAGTCCTTAAGTACTGTGATATTCCCAATGCAGCTCTGATACCAGGCTGTGACGGACCGGGATCCGCCCATCCAGGATCGCAGAGGGTGATGTCGCACGATGTGACACCCGACAGCACACGTCATAAGGACACCATATATTACATGGGAAAACAAACTGAAACTGTACAAGAAGGTACAACCTTCAGTTACAAACTATTGTCTTTATTACACAGCGGAAGTTTCTTTATTGCCCAGCCCTAGGGCAACCCACACTAGCTGCACGTCTCAGCTCAGCGCGGCGTGTACGGCTCCCACTCAGCCGTGGTCCCCGACGTTGGGTCACCCTCGCCGGTGGACTCGTACTCCGAGTCCGTGGGTGGCTCCTCACCTGAAAAACACTTAAGCAGCAACCGTGAGCACGATGGCTCAACAAGACTTAACCGACTCACCTAGGAATGAAACTCTACATGAGGGGTACAGAGAACATGGGATAGTAACATTGCAGCAAAGGACACGCCTACAAGTTCAGCCTTAGTTCATCTTTTAGCCACAAGTTTAACAGTTCAGGAATCTGAAATTTAGTAAGCAAAGTTTGGTGGCACACATGTAGCAATACAACTATATCATAACAGCAATATTGAATCATAACATTCCATAAATTATCTACGTTACGACGCAGTGAACAAGCGGTACTCGTCACCGCGAGGGACGGCGAATCGACTCGATATACACCTGCAGGGAAACCCAATGAGCACGTCACGTATGGCCACCCGTGGAGCTGCACAGCACGCTCACTCGATGTCGTACGGGACAACCTTTCACCCAACAGCCCAAACGTCGAACCGATCGCACCAAAACGAGCAGGAGGTTCCCCACATGGATCATCTCTCTATGCCCGTTGGCAGATTTCCACCTTGATGCCCTCAGCCTACACCTATAAATCGGTGCGTTATGCCTCGACGCCCGGAGGTTTTAGGCTACATCGGTTTATCGGGGCCCATATATCCGATATGCCTTCGGTACGTTCAATACTTGTTCAGCAGGGCCGCACATGGATCGGTCCTCAATCGACACGGGCAGGGCTGCGCACACAAGACTTCCTCTTGCTGCGCCCTAGCCCCTGCCTAGTCTCATTTTCATTAATAAAGTGATCTCACATCACTCAACCGAACTCGTGTGTCCCAAGCCTATCTCGCGAGTAGATTCCAACTACTCGACTTGTACTGAAGTCCTATGACTCATTAAGCATAGCCTGTCTACTTGAGGTCTTAGACACTACCCTCACTCTCAGGGGAAAATTCTGGTTATGCAAGTGGGGTTCCATTCATCCTACACCTAATGCACATTTATACTTCACACTAGACATGTGAACAAAGCAAAAACTTTATAAAGAAGGTTAATGCAAACCGGGGCTTGCCTTGTTGCTGCTGGTCAGGGGTTAAGTCTTTGTCCGGAAGGAGGAAGTCCCGCACTTCCGGAGTCTCTTCGCCTTCAGCGACTACAAGATAATGAAATACTACATGTCAATTTAAATGCAGTGTGTGAACTTAAATACTTAATTACTAATAACTCTAGCTAGCCCTCCCCTTTGGTTTTGAAATTTTTATGGTGGCTTGGTAGGGTCCTAACCAGAGTCTTGACCAAGTTTCATTTGAAACAAAGTTCATTTGAACCTTGTACAAATAAAAGCCCATTTGGTCAATATTTGAGCCCCTAAGTAATTCCAGGGTTTTTCATGGCTCCAACCATTACTTTCTGGAAACTATAATTTAATATGGTTCTAATGGAATTGGTTTCATGCCATTTGCATAATTCTACTGAAAGTTATGCCCTAATTAAGATTTGAGAAAATCTGAAAAATGTTTCTGTACATTTTTCTATTTTCTCAGGGCAGTTTACTTAATCACCCCATTAGGGAGACTAAATGAACTTGGATAAGTCTGAAAATTTTACTGTGACTCAAGGATTTTTCAATGAACCTCTCAGCCGAATTTCAGATTTTTTCATGAAGTAATTAAAGGGCATACCCAGTGCTGAAAGCTCCCACACGTTGTGGGGTCTGGGGAAGGGAATTTCTGGGCAGCCTTCCCCTTGCTTATTTTGCAAGGAGGCTGATTCGAACCCAGGACCTCCAGGACACAAGTGGAGAGACTCTACTACTGCGCCAGGCCTGCCCTTTTTTTTCATGAAGTAATTCTCCAGATAAAATTCCCAACAGTTTAAATTTAGGGATTTAATTCTGGAAAACTCTTAAGTTTCATGAGCTGAAATTGGTATTGCTGGAAAGTACTCAGAATCCTGAGTTCAGCAAAATTTGGTTCACTGAATTTGGAGCTTCCTACACAAAGTTATGAATTTCTAAAGTTTGGGCAGAAACTGGAATTGTTTTGCTATTGGAAAAGAACCTGGGCCCATTCTTTAAATCTTAGCCAGTGAAAACCGAGAACACACGGGGTTACTGAGTTCCCACGGTGTAGCCACAAAAGATCCGCAGCCACAGAGGATCTCAGCTCGACCGCCGAGTGGCTGACAGGTGGGGCCGGCACCTCGCCTTCAACCTTCCGCTCACTTCTTCCCGCGCGTGCATCTTCCTCGCCGGACGTTTCTCCTCCCCCTCGGTCCCTCCCTTCTAAGCAATCTCCCGTCCTGGCTTTCGCCGCCTAGGGGTTTTGAGGGTCGGGGAAACCGTTTCCGGGGCCGTTGGGAGCTCTAAAGGTCCCCAGAGGTCGGGCGACGGGCGGCAGCTTCGGGTCGAGTTCGGCGACGTCAGCCGTCCTCTCTGCCGGCTCAACCTCTCGTCTCCTTCGCTCTAGAGCATCAGTGGCCCATGGCAAAGGGCTACCATATGCCAAAGATCTTGGAAACGCCTCCAAACCCCATGTCACCGTGCGCCCTAGGTTGAAAACCGGCTGCAGAGGGTAAAACCTGAAGAACACCGTGGTGGCTCCACAATTCTCAGTTCTTTTGAGCCTCGGCGACTCGCACAGAGGTCTGTAGCCTATCCTATGACTAGAATGGCCAGAGAACACATATGGATCATGAATTTTGGAAAATCTACCCCCCTGGCCTATGGACATGTCCTCAGTATTCTGCAAATTCCCGCGGCTCCCATGGAGGAATTGGCTAGGGCTTTCGGCAGCGTGAAGAGAAGGAGTAGGCACACCTTTTTGCTATTCAACGCGGGGTGTGACGTGCTCTGTATCGCCAGGACATCGAGGAGGCCCGGCGGAAGCACAAACTGAAATTTCCGACGACGGTTGTTGCTGTGCGCCACACACAGAGGGTGAGGCACCGGCTTGGCAGCTCGGTGAGGTCCAGCAGAGTCCTGCGCACGCTCTCAGAATCACCGGTGGTCGCGGGAGGTCCTTGGGGTGCTGAGCGACGTGCAGGCGCGAAGAGTGATCAGCGGCAAGAAATATCCGGCCGGGTGCGGCTGCTCTCGGGGGGGGGGGGGGGGGGGGACGGGGAGAAGACGAAGTGGAGTATTCGGTTTGCTTGACTGAGGTGTTACACGCGAGAATCATCGAGCATAGGGGGTGGCACGCCGATGCCTCGGTGGCTCACTGCCTCTCCCGTGCCTTGCGCGCGAAGCAGAGACCGGCTGCAGCAAACCGACTGAAACACTCGTATGTGCAGCTGACATGTGGGCCTCCCCTCTGATTTCTTTTTCCCACTTTGTCATTTCTGTTTTTTCTGAATATCTCCTCAGCTACTCACCATTTAAGGTGAGACTTAGACCCCAAGTTCTTGTTTGAATTTGAGTTTTCCCATTTGAATTTTTGATTGGCTAAATTTGCCTCATGTTTGAACTGAATTTCAAATTCAGTTTTGAACTCTTGCAAATTTAGCTCTTGACAAAATGAACTCCAATGGGGATGAAAATTGGTGGGCTTACTCAGAAAAATGTGCTGAGTTTGAATATGAAGCTAACTTTTGAATTTGAGTGATGAAAATTGCTGCAATTTGAATTTACATTCAAATTGGCCTCTTTTTAAAATACCTCCAAAAGTGCCTCAAAAAGTGTTGGATTTACATGAAACTTGGCCTGAATCTTCCCAAGACTTTTTATGTTCTAGGGGTGAGCTCAACCTCTCAAGTTCATGTGTAGAAATCCCACTATGTGAAAGTGTAGGCTTTCCCCTCTAATCACTCTTTTGATGGAGGTTACTTGCTCTTCACAATTTTTCACAAGCTATCCACAACAAAAACTGTGGTGTTGTGAGGTGATGAAAAGTTTTTGCAAGTCCCTTTTCTTGGGCTTTTACAACTGCCCTGGGAACTGCATGGCACAAGAGGGGTCCCATGGGTGGGAGAATTGGAGATTCTAGCCTGCCGGTGAAACCTTAGTGAGTCCATACATCTAGTAACCCCTTTGTAAAGGCTATTTTGTGATCTCGTGACCATATACTGACAGTTGTGTACTGGTATAATGGAAGTTTTGCAGTCGCCGACGGGTGACGAAATCACAAACTTGTGGGTAAAGAGGTGCAAACTCTGCAGAGTCTAAAACTATCATGATAGCCGAGCTTACGGTCACGAGCGTCTGGCCAACTTCCATGATTAGTTGGGATGGTTACTGGTTATGGTTTTTGTTATGGTTTGTCTTTCAGGACTGTTGAGTCCGGGTGATAAGATTTGGTTGCATGACTGTTGAGTCATGGCAACGAGATTGGTCTCGGTGTGAAGACGGAATTGTTTATGAGATGAAATGGTAGCGAATACGAGATGGTATCCGTGAGATGGTACAGAATTTCAGAAGGTATTCGTGAGCAAGAATGAAGTTGATTAATGTCTGGTTGGGACATGGGAAGTGATGAACATAATGGAGGTATAATTGGTATTTTAATACGTGTTGGGATTACGTTCACTTAAAGTTAAGTTGTTGTTTTATCATGGTTTTGAGAAATAACTTTGCTTTCTGCAATGAGCCTTTTTATACCTACCTTGTTGTGAGCTACATATCATATTTTCCGCACTTGCTGAGTACATCATTGTACTCAAACTTGCATTATTACTTCATCATCAGCTACAGGAGAAGATTACAATGAAGACCAAGTGGAGCCTTAGGCGTGTAATCTGTCCTCAACCTTGCCTGTGGGGATGGAGCAGAGATGAAGCTGCTGCTGCTGCTTAGATTGCTTCCGCATTAGTTAGAAGACTTCCGCTGCTAGAATAAAGACTTCCGCTGTTAGATTAAGATTTCCGCTGTGAGCATGAGTCCAAGACTCATGAGACATTGTAATAAACTCTGTTATTCGTGGTTATATATATTCTGAAATTCGGTTTGTGGATGATGTGTATATGTGTGATGAACATCCTGGGCACACATATACATCAGTTCTCGGTTCCAGGGTTTTTCCACAGAATTGAGGGCGTCAGGTGTGTGTTTCTCCAACACACTCCGTACTAAGTAATCTAATCTTTTCAACTCCTGAGCTCTTATCAATTTGGATCCTCATTCTCCTTTCTTTTTGCGCTTTCTTCCTAATTTCTTTAAGAACCTGCGCTCATCTCAATAATTTTGTTAGGGTCTCATTTGTTTGTTATAAAGCAACCAAAACCCACAAGGGATGCCCAGATGCACTTTCACCACTCCCTCATGGCAGCCGTCGGTGCAGCTAGAGGTGACGGCAAAGCCACATGCCTTCTTCAGCAGCACAGGTAAATAACACTTAATGAAATCAACATAAATTAGATTACTATAGCAAACTTAGTCAAATATAGTCAAACATAGACAAACTTAGCCATAATTGCTCAAACATATCCAAACTTAGTCAAACATCGACAAACGTATATACATCTAGGATATTTTAGACAAATATAGCCAAACTTAGCCACAGTTGCTTAACTCTACCTCGTGATAAGTAAAGTTAGTGAAACATACATTTATCAAACTAAAACTTGTCTAACTACCCTTGTATATCACAGGGATCTGCGGTGGAGGCTCAGACTCTATCGCCGCAGCTACCGGGACCTGGAGCACGACGCGAGGATGACATTTCGGGCTCCAGAGGTAGCGGACGTGGGAGTGTGTAGTGTCGTTATGACGGACCAAAATCCGTACGTCTAGGATCTCAGAGGGTGGTGCCGCACGACGCGACACCCGACAGCACACATCATAAGGTAACCATAGTATTACATTGAAAACATACTGAATATGTACAAAATGTAGTACAAACCTTCAGTTTACAGCTAATTATAGAGTTTACTACAGCGGAAGATAATATCTACAACTCACATCCACCTAACTAGCAAAAGTTGGTTGTCCGGCCCTACGGACAATCCACACTACCTCCACTCAACCTCAGTGTGGCGTGTACGGCTCCCACTAAGCCGTAGTCCCTGACGGAGGGTAGTCCTCGCCGGTGGACTCGTACCCCGACTCCGTAGGGTATTCCTCACCTGCAAACACTCATAGTAGCAACCGTGAGCACAATGGCTAAGCAAGTATTAACCGACTCACGTATATAGGAAACTTTATATGCAAGTCATAACATAGAGAGGATGGCAAATTTCAGCAACTAACACGCCTACAAGTTCATCCTCAATTCATCTTTTAGCCACAAGTTAACGGTTCCTGAATCTGAAATTTAGTAAGCAATATTTGGTGGCACACATGTAACAATACAAATTATTCATATCAGCAATATTGATTCAAAACATTCTATATGTTAACCTACGTCACGACGCAGTGAACAAGCGGTACTCTCCTCGCCTTCGATATGTCAATTTAAATGCAATGTGTCGAATTTAGTATATAAAGACCATAACTCTAGCTAGACATCCCATTTGGCTCTGAAATTTTTTACCGTGGCTTGGTAAGAACCTAAACAGAGACTTGACCAAGTTGTATTTGAAACAAAGCCTAATTGAGCTCTACCCAAATAAAAGTCCAAATGATCATTACTAGAGCTTCTAAGGATTTCCGGGAATTTTCATGGATCGAACTGTTACTTTCTGGAAACTAAAGTTTGAGATGGTTCTAATGCAGTTGGTTTCATGTAATTTGAAGAATCCTAGAGAGAGTTATGCCCCAATCAAGATTTGAGAAAATCTGAAAAATGTTTCTGTACATTTTTTTATTTTCTCATGGCAGTTCAATTATCACACCATTAGGGGAACTAAATGAACTCGGATGGATCTAAAATTTTTCCTGTGACTCAAGGATTGTCAAATGAATATCCTACCCAAATTTCAGAATTTTCCATAAAAGAATTCTCCAGATAAAATTTCCAAAAGTTTAAATTTTAGAGAATTAATTCTGGAAAAAAAATAAGATTCAGGAGCTGAAACTTATTTTGCCGTATAGTACTTGAAGAGCTGAATCAAATAAAATTTTGTTCACTCAATTTGGAGCTTCCTAGCAAAAGTTATGGCTAGTTGAAGTTTGAACAGAAATCTGAAATTGGTTGAAATGTTTAAATTCTGACAGCTAGGTCCTGGGGTGATGCGGCGCCACCCGAGAGCCAGACACACGGGGCCACAGGGATTTTTTCCCGTAGCCACACTGGATCCGGAGCAACAGACGACCCGGCACCGTTTCAACAGAGACCGACACGAGGGGCCCGTGAGTCATCGTCTTCCTCACGCTCCCGCGGCCAACCGCCGCCCCCCTCGCCGGAGCACTCGCCGGGAGAGGGTTCCCGTGCCTAGAACTCAACCAAACTCGCCACCTCCATCTAAAATTGCTCGGGTAACCCGTTGCTGACCTTGTCGCCGCCCGGTGATCACCGGAAATGACCATGCGACGGCGACAGTCAACGTAGCAAGTTCGGCAAGGTCGGTATGGCACTGTAGTGCCTCAAAATCTCATCTGTTGGCTCCTACAGCACCGCGATGACCTAAAGGGCAACGATCCAGACCCTGATCTTGCTCAAGGTGGTTGCAAACAGGACTTCACCGTGCGACCTAGGCCAAGATCCGATGAAGAACAAAAAACCCAAAGAACTCAGTGGTTTCTTGACAGTTTCCCTTGGTTCTTGATCGTATGGATTCGCACCGACGTTTCCTGATGGTTGCCTAAGTTGAGGAACGTTTGCTTGACTGGTTAGCACGAATTTTTGATTGAGATGGCCGCGGTCTATATCACATGCTTTCAGCAAGAACTGAAATTCCGGCGAGCAGACTCTGTGGCATGCGTCCAGGGTTGCGGAAAAGAAAGTGTGCTCCTAGGCGAACCTTTTGGCGTGCTATACTCCGAAGAAGATGGACGCTCGTGGCCGGGTGACACATTTTTGTAGCGGCGGTGACTCACGGCGTCGATGAAGCAAAACGAGCTCGCTACCACGTTCTAGGGCAGCTACCTCTGATATCTCGCTTCAGTAACGTCAAGGGATATAGGGCGCAGCCTTTGAGCAGCTCAGTCTATCACGAAAACCACTGGAGTGGGTATTCGCCGAGGGAGGCAGAGGTGGGGCGGTGCAGCTGGATTTTCTGTCGAGCGGGCGAAACGGAGCAGGTGGTTCGTCGGTGTGCAGCGCTGGGGTGCCTTCATGAGCAAGGAGGCGCTGAAGCTGGTTGCCAGCACGACGGTAAACCGAGGAGGTGGCGATCGCACTGTCTTGGTGGCGTCCGCTGCAGAGGCCCGAAGAAACAGAGAGCGCGCGTGTGCGTTGCTTCACTCTGTGGTTTGACTAACATGTGGGCCCACTCCTCCCCTCTAATCCTTTTCCATTTCTTGCTGCAAATATCTCAGCTACTCACACTTCGGTAGACTTAGCCATCAATTCAGGGACTGAATTTGAATTCTCCATATTGGAGTTTGTTTGGCCACATTTGATTCACATTTGAATTTGAAATTCAAATTCAGTTCTGAATTAATCCAAATATAGCTCCGGACAAGATGAACTCCAATGAGGATGAAAATTGATGGACTAATTCAGTACAATGTGCTGAGTTTGAATATGAAGTCAACTTTTGAATCCAAGTGATGAAAATAGCTGAAATTTGAATTTGCATTCAAATCAGCCTTTTTTACAAATGTCTTCAAAAATGCCTCAAAAGGATTTGGATTTGCTAGAAACTTGGCATGAGCACTCCTAAGAATATTTATGGCCTAAGGGTGAGCTCAGCCTCTCATGTTTATATGTGTGAGCTCCTACTTTTTGGAGTTATGGTTTTTCCTCTAATCCACCATTTGATGGTGTTTACTTGCTCTTCACAAATGTTCATGAGTTATCCATAAAATAAGCTGTGGTGTGGGGATATGATGAACACTAAAGCAAGTGAAATCTTGGGCATTTACAGTCATGTCTTATATTTGATATTATTGTAATATGACCTGACTGTTGTGATATATATATGTTTTCCTATATGCCCGTGAGTTGGTCATCGTACCAGGTTAGCATTTTTCTGTTTTTAAATGAAATCCTTTATTTACGACGGTCTAGAAGTGGTCTTCGTAAATAAGCATATGTTATTTTCGACGGCCAGCTCCAGGCCGCCGTAAATAAGCATGTATAACTTACAACGGCCTGGTACTGG
The DNA here is from genome assembly GCA_030760725.1 of Neostapfia colusana. Taxonomy (NCBI): domain Eukaryota; kingdom Viridiplantae; phylum Streptophyta; class Magnoliopsida; order Poales; family Poaceae; genus Neostapfia; species Neostapfia colusana. The sequence continues at coordinate 26,380,185 of JASWHV010000005.1, read as the reverse complement.
CCGTCGTAAATATGCTTCCAGATGGTGCCAGCTGGGACGTCTCCATAAGTTACGACGGTCGGTCCAGACCGTCGTGAATAACTTATTTACGACGGTGGTCGTTGTAAATTATGTTATTTACGACTCCAGACTTGTGACAGCGCCAACCTTTGTAAGTAAGCCATTACCATCGTAATTGAATTATTTACGATGGATTATGGCTTAATTACGACAGTTTTAGCCGTCGTAAATAGCCATGTTTCTTATAGTGCGTATACAAGGATATGCTGCCTATTGCCGAAGAACCAAAATTGTTAAGCTTATTGCCAAAGGATATGCTTCCTATTGCCAAGGGCAATATATGTGTTCGCTTTATTTATTCTACCTTCACGCCTAAGTTAATAATAAGAATAATTACGTCAATGAATACATGTCAGGTTGCTGCTTGACCTATAGGACTGAACATAGAGAATATTATTTCCAAAAATTTTTGCCGCTTGGGCAATTGGGAAGCTCTCTGGTTATGCACCCATATTAATCGTGTATCCTATGCAGTATTAGCCTACTAGTACACATGAATTGGATATTAAAATAGAGAGGTGTTGCTTCAGTCAGAAGGTGTAGCTATGTTAGTTCAATTAAAGGTGCTTAAGGGAGGTCTGCAAGCTTTGGCTGTAGCTTAATTCAGTGTTGAACTGCTCAAACATGTACTGTAACTTGTTTTTACGGTACACTGTGTGAGAAAATTTGAGGCTATGATGGATGAACGATCAGTAGTTTTCAGCACTGGAACTGAACTCGCTCTGTACTACTTCATTCACTCAAAACAAACTGATTACAATGTGCTCAAAACTGGTCTAACACACCACGTCGTGGTCACCCACGATCCACAAGACCCGGACACACGCACGCCGTGCATAACAAACACTTTATTGACCCAGTGCTCCATGCTCTCAGCCTCAACAGACCCACTGCATGGCTGCTGCATGGCGCATTTGCCGCTAACTGAAACTTAAACGGACCACAGCTCGATTAAATCGAACACCCCCCCCTAATCTTGATGTGGTCCAAAATACTGAATTCCTAACAGGCGACGAATTGCACCCAACTTTTCAGTTGCCAGAGGCTTCGTCACAATATCAGCCCTCTGTTCTTCAGAGCACACAAACTCCACTGAGATTTGCCCCTCCTGCACACATTGGCGTATAAAATGGTACCCGGTACGAATGTGTTTGCTGCGTCCATGGAACACAGAGTTTTTCATCAGGGCGATGGCTGATCGATTGTCCACAAGCATCTTTACTGTCTTGGGCTCTTTGTCTGTCAGTTCTTCCAATAGGTTTCTCAGCCACAAGGCATGACACGCCGCCAATGTTGCTGCAATAAACTCTGCTTCACATGAAGAAAGTGCAACTGTCCACTGCTTTTGTGAACTCCATGAGACTAGGTTGTCATCAATGTAAAATGCCATGCCACCCATGCTTCGGCTATCATTTGCGTCACCTGCCGGGTCACTGTCTGAATAGGCAGTAATTTGCAGCTCCTCCTTCCTCTGGAGTACCACAGACCATACTCCAAAGTACCCTTCAAATATCACATGATATATTTGATTGCCTTTTGATGCATCACTGTCGCCCTTTCCATATACCTGCTTGTCACACCGACTGCAAATGATAAATCTGGCCAAGTGTGAAGTAGGTATCTCAGACAGCCAACCACTCGACGATATTTAGTAGGATCAACCGGTTCTCCTTCAGTGTCCTTGTGTATTATCAGTTTGTGCTCCATGGGCGCCTTGACAGGCTTACACTCCCCCATGCCAAACTGCTCCAAAACTTTTCTGGCATAACCAGTTTGCTTGACTGTGATCCCTTCTTCCTGCTTATCCATTTCGATTCCAAGGTAGAACCTGTTAGACTATGTATTAAGGGGGATAACCAGGGTTAATTTAGTCTTTTGGATGGGATTAGGGTTAGGGGCTTAATTGTCCCTTTCCCCTACCTAATCCCTCTATGTATTGTAGACTTAACCCTCAGGATTAATCACACAATTCAGTCTCTTAAAATATGGTATCATTAGCTAGATAATTAGGATTAGCCCTAATGGCCCCATCACAGCCGCTGCCTCCCTGGGCTGCCACTGCCGGCACCGCCGCCGCGCCCCACGCCGCCGCCGTTCCCTACCCCGCCGCACTTGCTGGCGCCGCCGCTGCGCCCTACCCTGCCGCCCCTGCTGGGAGCGCCACCGCCGCCACCCTTGCAGGTGCCACCGTCCCTGAAGCGCCGCCCCACCCCGCCTCCTCCCCTGCACATGCCGCCGCGGCCACTGACCCTGCCGCCTGCCGCCCTGGGGCACCGCCACTGCACGTGTGCAGCCTCACCCCGCCTCCTCCCCTGCACGTGCTGCCGTGGCCGGTGTCCCTGCCACGTTGCCGCCCTGGCCGTTGCTGACACCAGATCGCCGCCTCCGCCTGGCTATGGGGCAACGCTGAACCTCGGCCGGCTAGTGCAGTATCCGACCGACACACACGGGGGGGGGGGGGGCACCGTGGCTGGCCTTCCAGGCATGCTACGGGGGGGGGGGGGGGCACCTGATTGACCGGCGCCTCCCACCCTAGGCCGGCAGTTGTCGCCTCTGCCACATCGCCAAGGATCGGACCGCCAGCCGGCGAAACTCTTGGCAGGTACTACATCCGGGCCTCAAGATCCAGCCACCACGTCTACAGGCCTCGACATCGACGGGAGCATCACGACTACCGCTCTGATGGTGCTCCTGTTTCTAGTCACTAGCACTGCTCCGGACAGCGCGGCTACTGCCACCGTCTACGGCACCGACAAGACGTACACCTCCGGTATCGCCGCAGCCCTGGCTGCCTCTTGCGAGCACGAGCGGGCCCTAGCTCTTGCCCTGAGCATGAGCGTGCCTCTGTGGCCGCTCTATCTCACCATCATGAGGAGAGTGCTCACTGATCGATGAGTGCTACATACTAGCCTCCCTCATAGGCTGGTACGTACTCGGCTTCACTTGTGGCTGCTCTTCATGCACAGGCCGCCGGGATTCAGAACATCCGGATACTAGTGTCGGTTTTCCTCAGCCCCGAGTTTACCTTATACGCCCGATGGCATGACCTGGTGCTCCTCACGCTGAGGCGCTTCCACCTCGACAACCACGTCCTCCAGTTCGGCTTGTCGGTGGATGTCTCCTGGATCAGCATGGACAACCTTGTTCTATCCTGGATCCATTGCTACCTCTCTGAGGAGCTACAGGACATCATCAGGCAGCGCGGTGGTGGCACTGCTCGACGGGCTTGGCTGGTCCTTGAGTAGCATTTTCTAAGGAACCGCATGACTCGAGCCCTCCATATCAGCATGCAGTTCTAGAACACCGTCCAGGGTGACCGCTCTGTCTCCGCCTACTGCCGGGAGATGAAGGGCATGGCGGATGCTCTACGTGACCTTGGCGAGCCAGTCACCGACAACACTTGTTCTTCGGGTCCTTCAGGGCATGAATAAGCGCTACTGTCACCTACGGACATGGCTTCTCCGTCTGGAGCCACCCCCTGCCTTAGAGAAGGTATGGTCTGATCTTGAGCTTGAGGAGATCACTGCAGGAGGTTCCACTGGCGCCGGGTCTGCCACAGCCTTTTACGGCTCTGGTTAGTCCCCTCGTCCACCCTCACAAGCTGCTGATGGACCACCGTCACGACCACCTTCCACCCCAGGCACTCCTGCTAGTACTTGGGGTAGAAATCGCCGCCGCAGAGGCAAACGATGGAGGTAGCAGTGCAAGCGGCACTCTTATTTCTAACACCCCGGCTACTGGTGGTAGTGGTGGTACCAGCTGGGGAGGTGCACCCTGGCCCACACCGTACAACCCGTGGACTGGCCAGATCGATATGTGGCCCTGGCCTTCTCCAGGCACTCAGACTCCACGGCCACCACGTCCCCAGCTGGCGTTTGTAGCCCACCCTGGCTATAGTGGACCAACCTACAGGGCTGGTGGGCCACTGACTCAGTTCTACGGCGGGCCTAGCTATCCTCCTGCCAAACAGACGGCCTCTACCTACAGAGGCACCGACTACCCTGTTGGCTACTCAGAGCCGTTGGCACCACACCAGGAGCCACCCACGATGTGGGATCGCCAGTCGCTGGCCTCCTCCTTCAACACCATATATCTTACTCCACCAGGTGCTGACTGGATAGCGGACACCGAAGTGTCATATCATACCACTCCTAATGCTAGTATACTCTTTTCCACCAACCCTCCCAATCCCTCTTTTCCTTCATCTATCGTTGTTGGGAACTTGTCTGTTCATCCAGTCACCTCGGTAGGTGATTCTGGAATCCTGGGTTCCTTCCAACTGAAAAACGTTCTTGTCGCTCCGGATATCATTCAAAATTTTGTTTTATGTTCGTCGTTTTACCACTTACAACAATGTTTCCATTGAGTTTGATCCGTTTGGTTTGTCTGTGAAAGACCTCTCTACCCGGCGACTTCTTTTTTGATGTGATAGCTCGGGGTCTCTCTACACACTTCGACTTCCTACTTCTGCTGCACCACCGCTATTTGCTTTGACTATGACAGCTTCATCCACCATTTGACATTGCCGTCTTGGCCACCCTGGTGCAGATGCTATGTCAAAGTTGTCTAGCAGTTTTGTTATTTCATGTTCTAGGGGTTCACATTACTCCTTATGTCATGCTTGTCAGCATGGTCGCCATGTTCGACTTCCTTTTCCCACTTCTATTACCCATGTTGAACACACCTTTGATCCTATTCATTGTGATTTGTGGACATCACCTATTACCAGTGTATCGGGCTTTAATTATTACTTGGTAATCATTGACTTTCCCATTATGATTGAAGTCTGAGACTTTTGTTACTCTTTCTCACTTCTTCGTTTGGATTTCCACTCAGTTTGGGCGCACCATCCGAGCTGTCCAGTGCGATAACAGACGCGAGTTCGATAACTCAGCGTTTCGTAACTTTCTCTCCGCACATGGGGTACAGCTATACATGTCTTTTCCATATACCTCTCCTTAGAACGGCAAGGCAGAGCGTATGACTCGTACCACCAATGACGTCATGTGCTCCCTGATGTTCCAGGCATCTGTTCCAGTCCGATACTAGGTGGAGGCTCTCCACACTGCCACACATCTGATTAATCACCTTCCTACCAAGACGATTCGTGCCTCCGCCCCCTATTTTCCATTATATGGCACCGATCCTCTTTACGACCACCTTCAAGTTTTCGGGTGCACTTGCTACCCTAACCTTTCCGCCACTGCCCCACATAAGCTTGCGCCTCGCTCGACACGATGTGTTTTCCTCGGGTATTCCCTTGATCATAAGGGTTACAGGTGCTTAGATCTCACCACTCACCGCCTTTTGATCTCTTGACACGTCGTCTTCGACGAGTTCTCCTTTCCCTTCTCCACCACCTCTTTCGGTTCCACCACAGAGCTGGATTATCTTTTTCCCACTGACCCCGAGGATGCTCCCCAGCTGCCTTGGCCTCTTTCTTCTACAGGTCCGGTACTCACTATGCCTTAGGTGCCCCCGACGTCACCTGCTGCACCATGTGCATCATCGATGCCTCCAGCGTCACCTAGTACACCTCGGGTGCTACCGACGTCACCAGCTGCACCACGCGTGGCATCGGCATCTCCGACATCACCAGGTTCACCTCAGACGGCCCCTACGACACCAGCTGTGCCACGCACGGCCTCGTCCTCCCTGACGTCACCTGCAGCGAGTTCGACGATGTCACCAGCCGCACCAGGCGCAGCACCGACTACGTCCCCGACTTCTCCCTTCGCCGACCCCGCACTTGTCTACCAGCGTTGAGCGCGGGATGGTGTCCAAGCTCCAGCTGCACCACGCGCGGCACCGGATCCCTCAATGCCAGTCGTCGCGCGACGCACGACCACGAGACCCACTCTCGTCTATCAACGTTGGGAGCAGCTTGGTCAACAAGCCCCTGCTCGCTCCGAGCGCCCGATGTACAATCCTCCTCTGCTCCACAAGGATCCTGGTCACGTCCACCCAATGGTGACTCGACGTGCGCCCGGGAGTCTCTGGCCGGTTGAGCGCTTCACCGGAGCTGTCTTCTAATCGACAATTATTCCACCGACTGACTTCTTCGATCTCGCCCATACCGTCTCCCATTCGTAGTGCCCTCGCCGACCCTCACTGGCGTCGCGCTATGGAGGAAGAGTATGAGGCCCTGCTTGCCAACCGGACCTAGCACCTGGTTCCCTGCTCTGGTCGGGGTAATTTTGTCACGGGCAAGTGGGTATTCACACATAAGAAGAAGGCGGACGGTACCATGGAGAGGTACAAGGCTCGGTGGGTAGTTCGGGGCTTTACTCAACGCCCTGGAGTTGACTACAACAAGACCTTCTGCCCGTGGTGAATCTGGTGATGGTTCATACCGTTCTGTCGCTGGCTCTCTCACGTTCTTGGCCCGTCCACCAGTTGGACGTCAAGAACGCCTTCCTTCATGGTACACTAACCGAGACGATGTACTGTAGTCATTCGACAAAATTTGTTGATTCAGCTCATGCAGACATGGTCTATAAGCTGAATAATTAACTGTACGGTCTGAAGCAGGCACCAAGAGCCTGGTATAGCGGGTTTGCCTCCTTCTTGGTCTCACAGGGTTTCGTCGAAGCCAAGTCGGACACTTCGCTGTTTGTCTATCAACGTGGCTGTGACACTGCTTACCTTCTACTGTAAATCGATGACATTGTACTGACAGCATCCAGTCTGACTCTTCTTCGGCGTGCTATCTCTGCTTTACGGCAGGAGTTCTCTATGAAGGACCTGGGCCGCCTCCACCACTTCTTGGGTATTGCGGTCGAGGACCGACCAGGTGGCTTTTTTCTTCACCACTGACAGTACTGCCTGGACATCCTCCAGCGAGCGGGCATGGGTGAGTGCAAGCCGTGCTCCACTCCAGTGGATACTCAGTCGAAGCTCTCCACTAGCGAGGAACACCCGTCACTGACCCTACTGCTTACAAAAGTCTTGCAGGTGCTCTTCAGTACCTCACCTTCACCAGGCCGGATATCTCCTATGCGGTTCAGCAGGTGTGCGTCCACATGCATGACCCGAGGGAGCCACACCTCACCGCTGTGAAGCAGATTCTTCGGTACCTGTGTGGCACCCTCGACTATGGCCTCCTCCTTCGACGTGACGCGGCCTTTGAGCTGGTCGTGTACATCGATGCTGACTAGGCAGGCTGCCCGGACACTTGCCAGTCCACCTCTGGCTACGCCGTCTACCTAGGCGGTAATCTCGTCTCCTGGTCCTCGAAGCAAAAGCACGTGGTGTCGTGTTCGAGTGTTGAGGCGGAGTATCGCGCCGTGGCTAATGGCGTGGCTGAGGCTTCCTGGCTTCAGCGGCTTCTTCAGGAGATCCACACTCCCATCGCCAGGAGCCCTCTGATCTACTGCGACAACGTCAGCGCCGTGTACCTCTCCACCAACCCAGTCCAGCATCAGCGCTCGAAGCATGTGGAGATTGACCTCCACTTTGTTCGTGAGAGGGTTGCACGTGGCGAAGTTCGGGTACACCATGTCCCGACGATGACACAGTCCGCTGACATCTTCACGAAAGGCCTCCCGTCGTCGCTGTTCTTGAACTTTCGGTCCAGTCTCAACATCTATAGTGGCTAGATGTTGTGACTGCAGGGGGGTGTTAGACTATATAATTAAGGGGGATAATCAGGGGTAATTTTTTATTTTGAATGGTATTAGGGTTAGGGGATTAGTAGTCCTTTTTCCCCACCTGATCCCTCTATATATTGTACCCTTAACCCTCAGGATTAATCATCCAATTCAGTCTCTTCTAATAGAACCGAAGCAGTCCTAGATCACTCATTTCAAATTCCCACTTCATCCTGCATTTGAAATCCTCAATGACCTCATGAGTTGCTCCTGTCACAATAAGATCATCGACACAGATACCTATGAGGATGGCTGATAGACCCTCACTCTTCTTGTAGACTGCATGTTCTTGTGGACATCTCCTGAACCCAAAAGCTTTCAGGCTTTTATCTAGCCTTTGATTCCAGGCCCTCGGTGCTTGCTTTAAACCGTACAAGGCCTTCTTTAATTTCAGAACTAAGTTATCCTTGCCTTTCACTGTAAAACCTTCAGGTTGACTAATGTATACTTCTCTCCAAATCTCCATGGAGAAAAGGTGATTTTACATCTAAATGATGTACTTGCCATCCTCTGTTTGCAGCCAGTGCTAAAATCACTCTTATAGTGTCTAGCCTCGCAACCGGTGCAAACACCTCTTCAAAATCGATACCCTGCTGCTGAACATGTCCTTTAGCACCTAATCTAGCTTTGCGCTTAACAATTTTCCCTTATGAATCCTTCTTTAGCTTGTAGACCCATTTCACACCTATGGGTTTGTGGTCTGCTGGATGTTCAGTGAGTGTCCAGGTTGCATTCCTCTCAATGGACACTATTTCTTTTCTCATTGCTTCCTCCCAATTAGGTCGCCCTGCTGCTTCTGAGAAAGACATTGGTTTTTCTGTTTCTGCCAGTAGGGCCTCACCATCAGAATCTCCATGATCAAGCTCCACTGCCGGTGCTCGCTCCATTATCCCTGACAGAGACTTGTACCTTACTGGTCCACCATAGGTGCTCTCCTCTCCTGATGAAGGTGTAGCTGTCACTTCCTGTACAGCTGACTGAACAACGTTTGCAGATGTATTAACTGATCCTCTGTCAGATTGTGATGCTTCCATGCCCCTGCTTCTAGCACTTCCTGGTAGAGGGACATAACCTGATGTTACTCGACCACTGTTATAGCCTGCAGCAGGTGGAGTTTGTGGTGATGGTGCCAAACTTGCTGGGGATGCCGGTTGGTGATCACCATCATCTTCAGGTGCTTGATTTTCTGCATATGCTCCTGGTATTCCTGCAGGTTGTTATTGAAGTTCCCCCTCTACAATAAAATCTGCCAGATCACCATCTCCTGGTTTCCATGCCCACTCAAGGTTCTCCTCAAAAATGACATCTCGGCTTACCACCAACTTGTTGCATTGAGGGTCGGACATGCGATGTGCCTTGCACCCCTCTTCGACTCCAAGATAGACTATTTTGTGACTCCTGTCCTCCAGCTTCTTTAGGTGAGATGCCACTGCATTGAAATGGCTGACACACCCAAACACCCGTATGTGACCAACATGCGGCTTCCTCCCCTTCCATGCCTCAAACAGGGTGCGCACACCCATGATAGTGCGCACACACAGCGTGCCGAACCGCTTCTCCCCAGAACCTCCCCGGCACCTTCATGCTTTTCAGCATCGATCTTGCCATCCCCATGATAGTGCGGTTCTGCACCACGCCGTTTTGTTGTGGGGTGTACGGCATGGTGAGATGTCTCACAATCCCGGCGGCTTCACAGACTTGTGTAAACTTGGCCGACAAGAACTCTCCGTCTCGATCGCTCCTCAAAGTTTTGATCCGGCGTCCAGTGATGTTCTCCACTTGAGCCTTGAACTTCTCAAAGATAGAGCATGCCTGATCCTTTGTCCTGATCAGGTGCATCCACATCCACCGTGACTAATCATCAAAGATGAGCATGAAATACCTGTTGCCGGCGATTGTTTATGGAGTGATGGGTCCGCACAAGTCCATGTGTAATAGCTCCAGAATTCCTTCAGCTCGATACCGAGCCATGACCGGAAAGGATCGTCGGGCCTGTTTGGCTACCAAACATCCGTGACATAGCTGGTCCGGATATTCAATCAGGGGCACTCCTACCACCATCTTCCTTTCAGTGAGCATCTTCAAGGCTTGGAAGTTTGCATGCCCTAGGCTTGCGTGCCAGAGCCACACTGGATCCATGAGCTTCGTCAGAAGACATGTTAGTTCAGACATCTGCAGTCTGATCCGGTAAAGCCGGTTCGGTGACCGCTGCACCCTCATGATCAGGCGCGATGACACATCGTCAAACAACTTCAGTGTATCGTCTTCCATCACCACTTTGTGTCCTAATTCAGTGAGTTGGCCGAGACTCACCAAATTATTCTTCAGCTTTGGGATGAAATACACTTCTTGCAATAGCCATTGGTCGCCATTTCGACACGAGAAAAGAATTGAGCCTTTCCCCATGATCTCCATGGTGGAGCTGTCACCAAACCTTATCTGGCCAGTGACTCCTTGATAAAGTTCTTGGAACTTTGCCCTGTCACCCATCATGTGACTGCTCGCGCCGTTGTCAAGGTACCACACATCTCCCATGGTTGCACCTTCCTCTATCAAGTGCATCTCTGGACACACTCTCTTCGCATTGAGAAAAACAACCTTGCCACTCTCCTCAGCCTTGTCCTGCAACAGCATCTCTGTCTCTGCAAGCATCAAAGAAGGCTCTTCCTCAGTCTCCTTGGCCAAGTTAGCTTCTTCCTTCTTTGGCGATTTGCACACACTTGCATAGTGCCCAAACTTGTCCCAGTTAAAGCATTGTATGTGGATTTTATCACTTGTCTTGCCACGGGCGTTTGCACCTCCACCTCTAGTCGCCGACTCGCCTCGTCCTCCATTTCCCCGACCTCTGCCATGCCCACGGCCACCCCGAGCTAAGACCCACGCTTAGTTCACTCATCTCAGCCTTGTAGCGGGTCAGGATTGCCCTTGCTGACAGTTTTCTCTAACATTATATTCAATTTATCAACTTTGGGGGCATATCCGGTAGACCCCAAGAGATGATGTTATTTGTTCTTTTTGGCAAGCTCTGGCCTAGATTCACTTAGGCCTTTAGCCTTAGGTGTGGTCTTTTGACGAACAAATTCTTGCCACTAAGCTTGTGTGATTTTTCCCATCTTCTTCGGGCTAGGGACCTTATTGTCCTTAACATAAGCATTCATTTCACTCTTCCAGCCATGAATCTTCATGCCACAAGAGACCAATGTTGCTTTCTTTATAGCTTCTTCCGTGCCTTTTGGGAACTTGAATTGTTTCTTTAACTTCTCCTACAACTCATTCTTGTCCGCCTCAGGGAATTTTTTCCAATTCTCGGTTGTGATCGGCACGAGCTCTCTAACAAGACAACTGCATGCATTTCAGTACTTCGTAAATGAATCTAGTGGTTCTTGGGGAAGCCCACCTGAACTTACACTTGTTATGTATATGATGCGGTTCAATGGACCATTATTGGGACCTCGTTGCCCTCGTTTCCGCTTGACTGATTTGAGGATTCAACCATTGGAGAACCTTCTGCGGTTTTAGGAGCCGAAGTCACCTTGTTGGCTTGGCAATTAAGCTAGGTAGAAAATAATTATAAGATATCATATACTTGACATCTAACATTAACTCAAACTGCTGGAGTTAAGATTCGTGATCCATACCTCGCCGGCAGGATCATATTCCAGGTCGAGATCCTCAGAAGTCTTTTTAATTTTTATATTTGGAAAAGGATCCGATGGACTGTTATACGAGCCTGAACTGTTGGAGTCAGTAAACTCAACATCGTCGGCTTCATTGTTACTACCAGCACCAGTCTTCCTAGGGCTTTCCATTTTAGAACTTGAAAACCAACAGAAGAGGTTTCTTGTTATAGTACTCAGTGATTACAAAAACATCCTAATATTTAAAATCACATCCCAATATATAAAATAGAGTGAACATGGTGGATTTACAAAAACAACATGTATCCCTTTTATACTACTCAGTGATTACAAAGACAACATGGATTACCTGTTAGCACAACAAGATTATCTCTTTTAACACAACTATTCTAAACATCTAATAGGTGCATGTATGAACACACACAGAAAATGTAGAATAAACAATTGAGCTAAATTTGCTTTGCTTTCTGATGCAAACAATTATTTTTCTCTCTAAACAATTTGCTCTCTGGTCCATCTTCAAACAAAATCTAAACAATTAATCTAAGCAATTGCCAAGGTCTCTAAACAGGTAATCTAAACAATCTAAGGGGGGGGGGGGGGCTCGGTGCAGTGGGAGAGCGCTGGCGGTGTGGGACGGTGGGGAGGAGGCAGCGCACGGTGGGGGTATATGCCGGGAAGGAGGAGGCGGCGCGGGGAGGATTAAGGAGCGGGAGGTGCGGCGGCGGTGATGTCTCTCTAGGATCATAGAATGGCCCCATACACCACCACTCGTCTTTTCTGCGCACTTTGTCCTCACTCGTGCGCACCCGGGAAAACATCCCGGTCGGTCACCCATCCCCAAATTCCTCCGTGCCAAGCAAGCTTAACCCCGGAATCCTTTGCAGGTGGGCTTCCGGAAAAGAAGGTATACCTTGATGGTATCAGTACTCTATCAATCCTATTAAGCCGGGAGTAAGGATATCACACAATCCACTCACCTTAGAAGACTAACGTCCTCGTCGGTCAATGCCAAGATAGGAACGTCCCCTCTTAGCCACGTCCGTACATTCAGTACTAGCATACGCATACCGTACGTCCGGCTAGCAGCATATGTACCATATCGTGTCCCACACAGAGGACCCACGCGCCATGCGTACGTATCGACGTCCCTGACCCGTACGCTACAGTATCCTTCTCACTGACCCGTACGCACCCGTGAAACTGCAAGGTCGGCTATGATACCATTTGTGATGGCTCTCTAGGATCATAGACTGGCCCCACATACCACCACTTGTCTTTTCTACGCACTTTGTCCTCACTCGTGTGCACCCAGGAAAACTTCCCAGTCGGTCACCCATCCTCGAATTCCTCCGGGCCAAGCACGCTTAACCCCGGAGTCCTTTGCAGGTGGGCTTCTGGAAAAGAAGGTATACACTGATGGTATTAGTACTCTATCAATCCTATTAAGCTGGGAGTCAGGATATCACAACGGCGATGGTGCCGGAGGGGGACAGAAAAGGGGGGAGGGAGGCAGCAGCGAGGGCGAGGACAACACTCGGCCGGTGTCGAGCGTGAGGAGGGAGGCGGCACGGGGAGGGGGGGAAGGAGGCGGCGCGGCGTATATGTGAAATTCCGAAAATTCTACCAAGTGGAGCTGCAAATCACACCGAGAAAATGAGAGGGAATTTAAACTCTTGAATTTAAAGCTGTGAGCTCCAAATCTAAACTTGAACTTGCAAAAATTCCCGAAAACGGAGATCTAGAGCTACCATTTGGTTCTCCACACATTCACGGGTAGCCCGGCAAATTTTTAGAGCATTTGAAAAGGATTTCTCATTTGTTGGAATTTAAACGGGAGAAAATTCATATTTAAATTTAAATCTCAGTTTCAAATTTTGACTTCACCAAAATTCAAATTTGAGTGCACCATGGTGTTGCCCACATTTCTTTTGACCTATCCTGCAAGTTTGATCAAATTTGGAGCTCATATGCTATTTTAACCGGAACCGGAGGATAAGAGGGGAGAAATGGGGCCCACGTGTCAGTAGACTTACACCCAAAGTCTTCTGTTTTTGGCTCAGACCGCATGCGCGCGCCACTCCCGTCGATCGATGACAACTGACGTCCACTGTGCCACCTCCTGCTTTTGCTTGATATTTTGTCGGTCTGATCACCACACACGAGTGCACCAAAACAATTTGTGCTTCTCCCATCCCGGGCGCTAACTGTCGCATGATTTTCTCCCGAGAAACACCGACACCGGCGCCCGCCTCTGTTCTTCCCTCTGCAGAACACAACGGAACTTCCTTTACTTGAGCTCCCAACAGCAAAGACCTGCGCCTACCAGTGCTCTAGCCGGCCAGTTCTTCTCCTCCCCTGTCCTGAGCTTGTTTGCACCGGAAAACAGCAAAGATTCTGCAGCTCACGGGTAAACGCTGAAAAACCGAACTGGTCACTGTGGCCAGCCCAAACCAGGAGTGATCACGCCCAAGCAAGCCACCCCATCGGTGCACCTACAAGCCTAGTTTCTCAGCTCCGAAACTCAGCCTAGCAATTGATCACAGAAGGAGAATTTCAAGATTTTCTCCCGGGCGGCAGAAATTGACCTTGAGGTAAGGAATTGCAAAATTCGTCCTCAATTCGTGTTGGTTGTGTTTCAAACTTCACAAACATGATCTTAACTGCCTAGCACACCTCCTCCATCGATTTTAGACCAATAAATTGAGTGTAGAGGAAGGAATCCGAGTTCTTTTCGAGGGTATACCGCTGGACCATATGGGGCGCACGGTGCCGATAGGTTGGGAGCGCACCCCGGCTTGTTTAGACCTCATGTCGGTCTTCTACACGATCCACCTGGTGCTTTAGAGCCCATGAACCGACCATTGGGTGGAGAATTCACCGTGCACGACCTCGCCGGAGCCCTAGGGTTTGCTGTTGCCGGTGCGCCCTGTTTTCCGGCGAATTTTAGCCGCCGGCGACCTCACCAACAGGTTCAGAGTGGGGGAAAATGGGGGGGCGGCCAGCAGGGGGACTGAAGGTAGCCGGGAAGGTCCTTTCTGGCGACCCTCGCCGGAGGGAGCCGCCACTGCCCTGTTTGGCGCGAGGCTGAAGGTTAGGGATGACAGGTGGGACCCACGGGCAGTGTTTAAACTTTTCCAGATTTTCCTAATTCGGTTCAAACTTTGGAGAGCCATAAATTTGTGTAGGAACCTCCAAAAATTGTGAAATAAATTTTGTTTGTCAAAGAGTACTATCCAGAGATGTAGCCCAATATTTATGAAAATCCCTGGATTTGGCTCATTAATTCATTTAAGAAAATATTGTAGGAATTTTGACAGGAGTTCTGTTTATTGGAAAATTTCCCAATTTGGGAAGAACATTCTTCCAAAAGTCCTTGAACTCCAGTAATATTTTCAGAGGCATTGGACTTCATTTGCTTGGCCAAATGTTGATTCAATCTTGTATATCTCTGAAAATTAGGAAAAATAACAGAAAGATTTTTCAGCTTTTAGCTCCAACTTCTAAATTCCATACCTCTGTGTAGGAAGCTCCAAAAATGGTGAAACCAAGTCCTATGGACTCATGAGACTCTCAGGTTTCTGAAAAAACACATTTGGAGCATGCCAAGGCCCTAGAATTGCCATAGGAATTTAGAGAAGCCAAATAGCTAAGGAAATTCTTTAGGTCACATCTTACATCAACTTTGTTTGAAATTTTGCAAGCCATACCTATGTATGATATATGGACCAGTGTAAAAATTTCAGAGCAAGTTGAGATCATCTTCTCAAGTTTCTTCTAATCCTTTCTATTTTCATCATTATATCCTTTATCTAGTTCTTTGAACTTGAGTTCCAAAATTCTCTGACGGGACCCCGCCGTCCCGATCACTCACGGGGACGGGGCACCTTGCCCGGGAATCGCATTGGGTGGTGTCGTGTTATGCGGCACCCAACAGCACACATATAAGGAACAATGTACTACATAAATCGAAAGCAGAAGCTTACAATTGTTCTTCATAAATAATTTACATAAAATAGCTACAGTGGAAGTCTATAAACAGCTCACAGTGAATATCTAAGAAGCACTCGAGAAGAGGTCCAGCCTGCGGACTCCTCTCGCTAGCAACACGAAGACATGGCAGCGGCTAGGTTCTCCAAGTGTGACATGACTCAGAAGTTCCCGAGTCCCACCGGACAACCTTCTTTATAGGGTCGAGGTTTACCTGCAAAACCACTTATATAGCAAGAGTGAGCACAAAGGCTCAGCAAGACTTAACCGTCTCTCCTAAAGCATGCAACTCTACATGAGGGTAACTTTAGACCTAATCCTGTAATTTGCGAAAAGACTCGCCTACGAGTTCATCCTTAACTTTCATATTTTTAGCCATAATAGTAGTGACCTTGTGCCCACCAACATTGGAACTCCACAATCAAACAAGAAACGCTTCATTCCAATGTTACTTGTCCCAAGGTGAAAAATAAATTTAGTTTGCTCTGTCTCTACTTCAAACAAGGTTCTCATACAGTTTAACATAATCATAGCAGCAATTATACTTTTGCAAACTGTTCCCATACAACTTGCTTACTACGTCACAACACAGTGAGCAATCGGTACTCATAACCGCGAGGGACGGTGATTCGAATCAAACACTACCCGGATAACTCGACACATACGCCCGCCTCTGAAGACCCAACTCTGGCGTCCTTCATTACGTCGTATGTGGCAACCTCTCTCAGAACACTAGACTGTAGAACCGGTCGCGCCGTCTCGGGCTCATAGGTCTAACGAGACGATGTGGTATGCCTCTACAACCCAGTGAACCTGGTACATCGGTTTCCTGGTTCCCATATATCAGTAAGCATCCAGTACACAACTCAATACTTGCTCAGCGGGGCTACACACGCTTCGGTCCTTAACCGACACAGGCAGAACTACTCGACCAAGACCTCATCTTGTCGCTGCCCAACCCCACTGCCCGGTCTCATCTTTAGAAATGTAAACTTTAGTTTGCCTCTCTCAACCATACTTTTGAAATCCCGAACTATAACTCGCGAGTAGATTCCAACTACTCGTCTTCTACCGGATGTCCTAGTCTATTTAGTACAGCCTTATTCTACAGCGATGACACATTTCTACCCTTGACCTCAGGGTTCATGTTTGGTTATGCAAGTGGAGTATAAAACATCATTGACCTAATGCACATACAAACTTTGACCAATAGGAGTGAACAAAGGGGAAAACTTTAAAAATAACTTAAGTGCAAACCGGGGCTTGCCTTGGTTTTGCAGGTGACTAAAGTCATATAAGATGAAGTTAGTTGCTGATGATGACTGGAATCTTAATCACTGGCCTTCCTGCTCCTTGATCCAAGCTTCACCTTTCCTCCACTCTTCCACGTTTGAGCACTATACGTTATGAACATGCATATATATTTAATTGTAAAACATTTACTAACAACTTCTAAGGACAAGTTCAAAACTGGAACTCTGTTTAAGAATTTAAAATGACACTGGTGCTAGTGGTTTGGGTTTGTGTTTAAGTACTAAGATCAAGTGATGAGTGGGGTTTCATCACTTGGGTGGGGATCAACTAATGGTTGAACAGAACACTACTGATCCAGGGCTCCAATGGAGCTGGAAATTTTCTTGTGAGTTCCTTGTCACAAGAACGTCCTCTGGACCAAAATTCAGAATATTTCACTAAGTGGATCACCCAGAACAATTCCCTAAGCATTTAGGCAAAGAGGAATTAATTCTGAATAAATTTGCACTTTCATGCAAATTCAAGTGAACTACAATTCCATACATAGATCAGAGAGTATGCCTGAATTTTCCTAGGATTTTTGGAGCTAAGGAATGGCTAGAACTGAATTTCCAAGTTTTGGAAATTCTATGAAAATGTTTCTGTATTCATTTAAATACAGAAATTTGAAATCAGAATTACCCTAACTAAATCAACTCCAAATAAGCTGAAACTTTTACAGGAGTCTCCTAATATCCTAAATAATATTCTAGCAAAATTTGGGGATTTTTGGATGAACGAAACTCCCTCAAAAATGCTTTTGCTAAAAATATTTAACGAATTTTCCATTGGTTTTCATGCAAATTGGGTGGCATATTTGGCTATAGTTTTACCTCCTGAATCCAAAACAATTTGAATCACTAATTATGGAGCTTCCTAGCAAAAGTTATGCAGTTCTAAAGTTTGAACTAAATCTGGAATTTAAATTAAATCGAGAAACATTCAAACTCTGACTGTGGGTCCATCCTACACGTGTCAGCCGCTGGAATCACGCCACACAGGGCCACAGGACCCTTCCCGCGCCACCACAATGGATCCCGGGGCCTCAGCGGATCGACGATTCAAAATATTGCCACTGACATGCGGGGCCCCCGGTCGTCTTCCTCCTCCCGACGCCCGCGCGATCCCGCCGCCGGGCTCGCCGGAGTTCTCACCAGGAGGGGCTTCCGGTGCTTGGAACTTGCTGGTTCTCGCCGCCCCCACGTATTTTCGTGCGAGGAACATGTTTCCGGGCGTATCTCAGATTGACAACGGCCGGAAACCTAGGTGCGACGGCGACAGCGTCTGTGGCAACTCCGGCGATGTCGCTAGGGCGTTATACCGCACCAAACACGTCGCCATTTGCTCGTACAGCACCACTGCATCGAGGAGAACACGGACCCAACCGCCGATCTCGCTGGAACTTGCCGGAAGTATGACCTCACCGTCGGGCTAGGTCAAAATCCGGCAAAAATCGAAAAACTCAATGAACAGTGGCTTTGCTCGATGGTTCTCGGTGGTTCTTGATCCTATGAACGCGCACGGGGGTATATAAGGTGTATGCTACGTTGTGTGGGGAGTGGTTCGACGTGTGAGATGAATTCGCTGAGTTTCTCCCCTCTGTCATTATCGTATGTCGTCGGCAAAACTGAAATTCCGGCGAGCACGGTCCATGACATGCTGCCGGCGTTGTTGTGAAGCGAGCAGGTTTACAGGCGCACCTTTTTGCTTTTTCAGCTGGGTGAGAGAAGCCCTGTGGCGGCCAGGCGACGGGTTCTTCCGGCCGGCGGCTCGCAGTGGCGTCGCTGGATAAACCGAGCTCGGCGCCGCGTTCCCGTGGGAGAAAACGTCGGTTTCTCGGGCCAGACACCTCGAGGAGGAACCGGCGACGTCGTGGGGCAGCTCAGGTCAGCGTGAGAGCTGCTGAGGCGGCTGGGCGTCGTTGCTTCGATGGGGCGCGGTAGCTGCGGGAGGAAGGGTGCTCACGGCAGCAGTCACGGGAGTGGGGGAAACGTGATCAGTTTTCCCTACGTGCGGCAGCCGTTCGTCGGATATTACCGGGGCTGAGGCGGTTCGATCGACAGCGCCGGGAGGTGGCAGCAGTGCTGCCGCGGTGTCGCGCGCTGCTCGGCGGCCACCGGTTCGAGTGGGAACAGAGGAGAAGAGATTTCCTTCGGTAGTAAGTCTCCTCCTCTAACTGACAAGTGGGTTCCACTCACTCCTCTAAAAGTATCTTCCAAAATTTGGCACAAAGCAAATTCAACTTCTGAAGAGCTCAAATTCAAAAGCTGTTTGGAATTTTGACCTGTGTCCTTCAGTTCAAATTTGGATTCAAATTTGAAGGATATTCACAAGCTCCGTTGATACTCATGTCAAAGCTCCAACAAATTTTCTCAAAACTTGGCTTCCTCATAATTTGGACCTGAGGAATTCAAATATGTCCTCTGATCTTTGAGTTGGCCATTGCAAATACCACTTATTGCACCACAGTTTGAATTTTTCCCTTTTTGAAAATGGCCCTCCTATCCTCGGAGTGAGCCTTTTAGTTCAAACTAAATTTAAAGTCATATTGCACATGCCCACACTTATATGAGTAAACAAAAGTTTTTGTAAGTCCCATTTCTTGTATATAAACTCAACTTTATTCATAGCTCAAGTTTTCTATTCACAAGTTTTGGGCCTTTTATGTAAAGGTCCCAAAATTATGAATACAAAGAAACACTTATTTGCAAAAGTTGGTTTCATATGTATGAAAATTGGGACTTGTTAAAACTTTTCCCCACATGTGATAACACACGTGAGGATTTTGCTTCACACAAGTCAAATGTTTATTTGAGAACTTGGAACCCTAGAGGGGTCAAAACCAAGGATGGGAAGTTCCCATATGTGTGAGAAAGCAAAAATCCGATTTGGAACAATTTGTTCAAACAAAAATTCAAATGAGAAAAACACAATGGAATTCAAAACTGTTGGGCTAAAAATCTCATTTGCAGCAGCCAAAATAAAAATCAGATTTCATATTTGAATTCCTTGAGTCCAAATTAGGGGGTGTGCAAAGTTTCATGATTTATGGAAATAGTTTGCAACCCATTTTGCTAAATGGACTTTAAAAGACAAAGAATTCAAATGCATGTTTGAATTTGGATGAAACTTGCCCAATTATCCAAATGCATACCAGATTTGAACTCCCACAAATGAATTCACTCAACATTCAAACTTGGGAGATATTTGGAGAGGGGATAAGGAGGACTGATCAGTGGGTCCCATTTGTCATTGGGAGCACTGAAATTGCAAAAGATGTCCACAGTCTCTGTTTTGCTTACTTCCCACGTGAAGCAGTCGGCAGAGCCGACAGCGGCGCTCACCGCCTCGGGCGACCCCCTCCCCGCGGGAACCGCCTCACCCAGGGCTTTATTAACCCCTGTCGGGCTCCTTCTCCCTCTCATCACCGAAGCCCCGAAACCTCGGCCTGTTCTTCCTCCTCGCGCAAGAAAAATCAACCGAGCGCTGCCGCTGAGCTCTCGGTCGATCGACCATCACCTAGCGCTTGTGCCAGCCGCAGCTGAGCAGCAAAACTGCACCGCAGAACACCCCACAGCATCCCCGAGCCATCACCGAGCGGATTCACGCTCTCTGCACCGAGAACATCGAGTTTCCGTGGCGGCCGAACACCCCGGCGGCAACGTGCTCCCGTGGACAGCTCCACAGAGCGGCTTTCACGACCAAGAAAGCGGTCCCTGGGACGCGCAAAGTCTCCGTGCAGCTTCCACCCGAAGCACCGAGTCTGTCTCGGCCTCTCAACAACGAATTTCAAAGATCCTCTCCGACCGGTGAAAACTGACCCGCGGGTATGAATCGACGAAATTCTCGAGTTATATTCATTTAGAGCTCTGCAAATTTCGCACATAGAATCTAGACTGGTGTAGCAACTTTTCTTCTTCACAAAACGTCGCATGAAACCCATGGTAGACGGCTTGTTTCAAGCTTTTCCATCGGCTACCACAATAAGGAGCATCGGGTGCACGATGAAACCTAGGTTGGAGCCGTTTCCGAGCCCATATGCGGCCACGCCGAGCAGGGCAAACCTCCACTAGTGCTGTAGAACCTTTCCAGGGGACTTCTGGCGGGCTAGAGCATCGGGGCAACGTTGCCGGACTCCCTCAGAGCCGCTGCACCGGTGCGGGGTGGTTTAGGAACCTCGCCGGTCTGGGGAAGTCCCACCATCGTGTTCCTCAGGTTAAAATAGGGCCTGGCGGCGAGTGACAGCTCGGGAGTTGGTCGGAGCGACGAAAACCGGCGAACTCCGGCGAGCCCGGCGGCGCAGAAGCGCGGGGGCGGGAGGTAGACGAAGGTGCTACCGGCCCCACGCGTCAGTCGCACGGAAACAGTGGACCGGATATTCTGTGGCGCGGGATCGGCTGTGACAGCGCGGGAAACAATTCTGTAGCCCGTGTGGCGCGCTCCCGGCAGCAGACACGTGTCCCTGGTCCCACACTCAGGTTTAAACTTTTCCCCGGATTTATTCAAATCCCAGATTTTTCCCCAAACTTTAGAAGAGCATAACTTTTGCTAGGAACCTCCAAATTTAGTGATTCAAATTGGGTTAGATTCAGATTGACAAACTCTATCCAAATATGCAACCCAATTTGTATGAAAGTCTTTATTTAATTCTGGAAAATTCTTTAAAGCTTTTCAGTAAAAGAATTTTAGAGGGAGTTTGGGTTATCCAAAAATCCTCAAATTTTGCCAGAATATTCTTTAGGGTGTTATTAGACTCCTGTAAAAGTTTCAGCTCATTTGGAGTTGAATTAATCAGGGTAATTCAGATTGTAAGTTCCTGTATTCAAATGAATACAGAAACATTTTCAGAGAATTTCCAAAACTTGTAAATTCAGTTCTGGGAAATTCTTAGCTCCAAAAATCCTAGAAAAATTCATGTAGACTCTATAAACTATAATTGAAATTGTGGTTCACTGAGTTTGACATGAACATGGATGTTACCTCAGAATTAATTCATCTTTGACTAAACACTTAGAGAATTATTCTGAATAAACCATTCCATGAAATGTGCTAAATTTTGGTCCAGAGAACTTTCTTGTGACAAGGAACTCACATGAAAATTCTCAGCTCCATTAGAGCTCTGGATCACCACTGTCATGTGTGATCCCTTAAGGTGATCAACACTTAAGTGGGAAAAGCACTTAATAAGTGATCTTAGTGTTTAAGCCCAACCCAAACCACTAGCACCAGTGTCATTTTAAATTCTTAAACAAAGTTCCAGTTTTAAAATGGTCATTAGATCTTATAAGCAAAAGCTTTTCAATTAAATACATATGCATGATCATAACGTGTAGTATATACGTGAAGAAGGTGAGGAGGACTTGAAGTGAAGATCAAGGAGGGAGGAGAACAAGTGATCAAGCTCCAAGTGATCGTCACTAACTGATTGTTACAGTAGTCACCTGCAAAACAGGCAAGCCCCGGTTTGCACTTGAACCATTTTATAAAACATTTTCATTTGTAGAGATCATAGCTTTGCATCGTTGATTGCATTACGTCTAGATGATATTGAAAACTCCACTTGCATGACCAGAAACACCTATGAGAGAAAGGGTAGAATAGCAACTCCTCGAGGGAATTAGGCTACGCTAATGTTAGTAGGAAAGGTCCGGTAGAAGACGAGTAGTTGGAATCTACTCGCGAGTTTAGGGCTGGTTTACTCGGAACGGGTCCGAATTAGAAAGAATGATGAAGTTTCACACTTAAGAAATGGAGACCGGGCAGGGAGGTTTAGATGCAGCAGGTTGCAGGCCGTGCGTGCATAGCTCTGCCTGTGTCGGTTAAGGCCCGTCCGTGCTTGGCCCTGTTGGACAAGTTTGAGTTGTGTACCGGGCACATACTGGCTATATGGGACCCAGGAAACCGATGTACCTTGGGAGATCCATAGTGGAACTTTTCCAACTGCCTTAGGCTTTCGGCGTCAGGGTAGCAGGAGGTAACTCGCTCAAGAACATACCACAGCGGGTATGCACCTTGAGGGAACTTGCGTACTCGGGGCAGTTGGACTGCGTCCAATGTGGAAGATCTTGGGAAAGGTGGCCGCGTACAACGTCAGTCGAGGTTGCTGTCGGCAACTCGGAGTACGGGTGTACGTGTCGTGTAGTCCGGGCGTGTACTGATTCGAATCACCGTCGCTCGCGGTTATATGAGCATACTTGCCCACTGCGTCTTGACGTAGTAACAACTGAAATTATTCTTTTGAACTTGATGAAGATGTGCTATAACTTGTATTGCAATCATGATTGATTTAGAGATAGGCTCATTAAAGTTTACTTTCACTTTGTGCAAGGAGCATCGCAGCAAAGCGTTTCTTGTTTGATTGTGGAGTTGCGATGCTTTTCGGCTCAAGGTCTGCACAATGAGGCTTAAAATCTGAAAGTTAAGGATCAACTTTAGGCGAGTCCTTTATGCAAATCTAGCCAACCCAATTGCAACCGTCTTGCATGTAGAGTTTCTTGCTTAGGAGAGACGGGTCAGACTTGCTGAGCCTATGTGCTCACGCTTGCTATATAAGTGGTTTTGCAGGTTAACAACGATGCTGGAAAGAAGGTTGTCCGGTGAGACTCGGGAACTCCCGAGTCAGGTAACACACGGAGAACCGAGCCGCTGCTGCTTATCTTCGTGTTGCTAGCGAGAGGAGTCCGCGGGCTGGACTTCATCTCGGGTGCTCTTAGTTATTCGACGTGAGTTGATAAAGACTTCCGCTGTAGTTACTTGATGTAAAGTATTTACAAAGAAAAACCTTTAAGCTTCCGCTATTGTTTTATGTAATACATTGTTCCTCATATGTGTGCTGTTGGGTGCCGCACAACACGGCACCACCCAATGCGATTCCCGGGCGAGTGGCCTGTCTCGGTTGAGCGGGTCGCGTCAGCGTGGTATCAGAGCCGCATTGGTAATAGCACACGGAATAAGGATGGTGTTACGACAAAAATTTAGGTTACGGTGAGGATACGGTACTAGGCCCACATAAGGATTACTATTAGCTTAATATGAAGGTGGCAATCTAACTTACTTGTTATGTCGGAAAATCGTGCATCTCGGGACGAGTTATGTCTTGGGGGGTGCACGTAAGCGCTGTCCACCAGTGCGCACAAGCTGAAGGGTGGAGCCCCACGGGTGGCAGGTAACCCGATCCGCTTTAGTATCCTCTACGACTCCTCATGTCGTTTGGGGTACTCGAGCAACGTCTGTCCCAGGCGTGCGTGGTGCAATTTGGGAGACCCCGTCACGTGGTTAGTAACGTGAACACGTAGCTCAAGGCGTGTTTGGCTTGAGAACACCTGTGCGAGTGATGACGGACGGGTGTAAGAACTGTATGGATACCGGGTTCGGTGTGCAGCCGGACCTGATGATTGAGTGTGACTTATGCAGGATTAACCACGAAATCGTAGCACGAATAGAACACGTTTGCGAGTGATCGTTTTAGTGCCACCTAAGATACGTTATACCGGTATAATCCGGTTAGGATTTTCTTTTGGTGAGGCTACGTAGTACCGACATGCTTCTTACGGTGCATCGACGCCGTACTAAACATAATAACCCCTTTCCTTTGAAGAAATGACTCATGAACTAACTTTCAACTAAAAATGGAAGTTTGAAACAAATATTAGTTACTGAACTCTTATTTTGAGCTAAGATTCAAATGAGAGGAAGATTAGACTTCAAAGATTTCAAAAAAACAGAGTGCTCTGTTTTCAGCAGAAATTTGTGCTGGACTTCAACAGAGCATAACTCTGAGTAGCTTGACCTAATTAAGGTGTATGATAGAGTTCTGGAAAGATTTTCAAGTGATCTACAACTTCTTTGTAGACCTCCAGAGCTAAATTACATGCTAAATGGGTAGAAAGTTCAGAGTAAGGTAAACTGTCCAGAACCAGGACAGCAACAAAACCTCTCTGGACCTTTCTGTTTTTAAGCCATAACTTCTGTAGATAAACCCTTAAGAAGCCTATGATACACCATTGGATAGGTTATGAAATGTGAAACATTGTTGTAGTTCAAGGTTTGTTCAGGTTCTTATTGTATTTACATATACAACTGTGATAAAATCAGCCATGTACAAAGGAGGTGCTGGCAAATTTTATCCAGGAATTCTGTCAACTTTGGAAAAATCATAACTTTTAATCCGGAAATGGTCTAGGGGCATATGAGTACTCGTTGGAAAAATACTGAAGTTAACTTTAACTTTGGTATTCAACTTGAGTTGTGAAAATGCTCTTAACTAGGTCAAAATCTGGAGATAGTGCAGAAAGGTCTGTTCTGTACAGATAGGCTGAATAACTATGCCTACTAAGGAGTTTTGTAAACATGAATTTTGTTACTGCTTTCATAAAGTTTTGACATAATCATGTTTCCATTAGTCTCACATACTGCTGAGTTCTTGCTTAACTCATCTCAACTACATTTTGCAGTATGGTTCGTAATCGCTCTAGGAGTAGGGCCGGAAGTTCTAGTCGAGGTGGTGATGCTTCTATCCCACCATCGGGACCACCATCCACGGGATGGATGGATCTTATGACTCGAGTTGTCGAGTCTAATCAAGAGAATGCTAGGCTACTCCAAGAAGCAACACAAGAACACACACGCTTACTCCAAGCTTTGGTACAGCAAGGCGTACTCCAGAACACGCAACAAGTCGTTCCACCTCGGGACGCTTATCTGGACTTCTTGGCGACTCAACCGCCTATCTTTACTGAAGCCACCGAACCTGTCGAAGCAGATCAATGGCTTCGTGTCATGGAGTCAAAATTTGGAGTATTCCAGTGTGATGATTACCAGAAGACAAAGTTTGCCGCTCAACAACTCCATGGAGCAGCCGGAAACTGGTGGGTGGATTATCTTGCCACCATTCCGGAGGACCATCAAATAACGTGGAGTGAATTTTGTGAAGCCTTTCGCACTCGTTACATACCATTAGGTATTGTCAAGGCAAAGCGGGAGGAATTTGTGGGCTTAAAGCAAGGGGACATGAGTGTCCTCGAATATGTCAGGAGATTTAATCTTTTGGCCCAATATGCTCCCGAATATGTGGCGAAAGAAGAAGCACGGTGTGACCTATTCTTCCATGGCCTGAGTGGCATATTACGGGAGAAGCTGGCCGTACATAATAACGGCAGTTACACTGACATGGTCAATGCGGCTTTCATTCAAGAGAAGCCGACACTTGAGTGGCAAGCAGAGAAGAGAAAGATGAGTGAGATCGAGCAGGCTAGCACAAGTCATGTGCCTCAGAAGTACGGTTTGGTGTATCAAACGCCAACCGGTGAAGGACGGAGGCCACCTGTACGGTCAACTCCTCAGAGATTGATTACTGGTCAAGTTTTACAACTTGCACCACCTCCACTGCCGCAGCATCAGACGGTGGTTTGTGCTCCATCGCTGCAGCCATATGTACCTAGCAGTCCACCGCAAGTCAACGAAGAACCGGAGAGGCATCCGTGTCTTACTTGTGGGCGTAAGGGCCATTATGCTAGGCAATGTCTGGAGGGAATTCGAGGCTACGGGTCATCATATTTACAACAATACGACCCGTACCTTAATCTGCAGATAGGAGGGCAGATAAGGGGCAACATTCACTATACTGTGATTGATGGTGTTCCGGAAGGAGAAGCCGCTTTAGCAGGGATATTTTCTCTGAATCAGCTACCGGTTTTAGTTCTCTTTGATTCCGGTGCCACACACAACTTCATTAGCCAATCTTTTGTGGCTCAACATCAGCTCCAAACCGTTTATACAAAGAGGCAATACCTCATATCTTCGCCCGGGGGCAGCAGTACCGCAAGCGAGGTTGTCTCCCGAGCACCTCTTTGTTTGGGGGGTAAAATATACCCTACGACTCTCATTATCCTTGAGGGTCTGAAGATCGACATCATTTTGGGGATGTCGTGGTTGAGTTACCAGAGAGCGGTTCTTAACATCAGCTCCAGGACCGTTGAGCTCAACTCCCCACAGCACGGTCTTCATATATTAATTCTGGGCGCCAGACGGCAGCAGATTGCAACAGTGAACCACACGGAAGCTGTCAAGATAGAGGACATTCCGGTGGTACGTGAGTATCCGGATGTGTTTCCCGACGATTTACCGGGCATGCCGCCCGAGCGAGACGTTGAGTTCAAGATTGAACTTATACCGGGAACAACACCGATATCACGAAGGCCGTATAAGATGGCACCCAATGAACTGGTAGAATTGAAGACGCAGCTGAATGACCTAATAAGCAAGGGATTTATACGACCAAGTTCATCACCTTGGGGTTGTTCAGCGTTGTTTGTCAAAAAGAAGGACGAAACACTACGGCTTTGTGTTGATTATCGTCCTTTGAACGCCGTTACCATCAAGAACAAGTATCCACTACCTCGCATTGATATGCTCTTCGATCAATTAGTGGGTGCGAAGGTATTTTCGAAGATGGATCTTCGGTCCGGATATCATCAGATTAAAATCCGGGCAGAAGATGTTCCGAAGACGGCATTTTCAACGAGATACGGGCTGTATGAGTATCTCGTTATGTCTTTTGGTTTGACCAATGCCCCGGCACACTTTATGTACCTGATGAATTCAGTGTTCATGCCGGAGTTGGATAAATTCGTCGTTGTCTTCATCGACGATATCTTGGTGTACTCCAAGTCAGAGGAAGAACATGCTGAACATCTGCATATTGTGCTACAAAGATTGCGAGATCATCAGCTCTATGCAAAATTCAGCAAGTGTGAATTCTGGATTAATCAAGTACCTTTTCTCGGACACATCATTTCAGCGGAGGGCATCGCTGTAGATCCGAGTAAGATTATCCAAGTGCAGAAATGGGAGTCACCAAAGTCAGTACATGAAATCCGAAGCTTCCTCGGTTTAGCGGGTTACTACCGGAGGTTTATTCCGAGTTTTTCCAAGATTGCTAAACCGATGACGGAATTATTGAAGAAGAACACCAGATTTGTGTGGGGTGCTGGGTGTGAACAAGCTTTCAAGACCTTAGTGAAGCATCTCACAACAGCCCCAGTTCTTGCTCAGCCGGATACAACGAAGCCATTCGACGTTTATTGCGATGCATCTGGCATCGGTCTTGGCTGCGTGCTGATGCAAGAAAGACGAGTGGTCGCTTATGGATCTCGTCAACTCAGAACTCACGAGCAGCATTATCCAACTCATGATCTCGAGTTAGCAGCCGTAGTTCTTGCTTTGAAGATGTGGAGGCATTACTTGCTCGGAAATCTTGTACACCTCTACACCGACCATAAGAGCTTGAAGTACATCTTCACTCAGAAAGAATTGAACATGAGGCAACGAAGATGGCTAGAGCTCATTAAAGACTATGAACTGGAGATTCATTATCATCCAGGAAAGGCGAATGTGGTCGCCGATGCGCTCAGTCGTAAGGCGCATATCCATCACTTAAGTATCGCTGAAATGGATGATGACGAACCAAGCCTCCGTGTCATTCCATATGGAGCTCTATATAATCTTGCTCTCATTCCCACCATCCGAGAGGAGATCATTGAAGCTCAACGGAAAGACAAGGGTATGTCTCACATACGGCGGAGGATAGACAACGGAGAAATAAAGTGCTTCCGGAAGGATGATGAGGGTACTTTGTGGTTTAATGACCGGATTGTAGTACCCCAGGATATGGGACTACGGAAGAAAATTTTGGATGAAGCTCATTTGTCCAAGTTTTCCATTCATCCGGGCAGTAATAAAATGTACCAAGATCTCCGGAAGAAGTTTTGGTGGACACGTATGAAACGTGAAGTTGCAAAGTACGTTTCAGAGTGTGATACGTGTCGAAGGGTCAAGGCCGACCATATGAAGAAGTCAGGCCTGTTGCAGCCATTGCAAGTACCGGCATGGAAGTGGGAAGACTTGAGTATGGACTTCATCGTCGGGTTGCCGATGACCTCCCACAACCATGATTCAATTTGGGTAATCGTGGACCGATTAACCAAATCAGCACATTTCATCCCTGTGCATACTAGGTACAACGCAAAGCAGTATGCGGAGCTGTACATAGCACGGATCTTGTGCTTACATGGAGTTCCCCGCACCATTGTGTCAGATAGGGGATCGCTGTTCATAGCCCGTTTCTGGGAACAGCTACATACCTCCTTGGGGACGAAGTTGATTAGAAGCTCTGCATATCACCCTCAAACCGATGGGCAAACTGAGAGGGTGAATCAAATATTAGAGGATATGCTAAGAGCATGTGCCATCCACCACGGTAAGAGCTGGGATGATCACTTACCCCTGGCGGAGTTCTCGTACAACAATGGATATCAGACGAGCATCAAAATGGCACCATATGAAGCTCTATACGGCCGGAAGTGCCGTACACCATTAAATTGGTGCGAATCCGGTGAACGAGTAACGTTTGGGGTTGATCTTGTCAATGAAGCCGAAGAGAGAGTTCGGACAATACAAGAGAACCTCAAAGCTGCCCAATCTCGTCAAAAGAGCTACGCGGACCAGAGACGTCGACCGCTGCATTTCAAAGTCGGAGATCACGTGTATCTTCGTGTGTCTCCGATGAAGGGGATTCATCGGTTCGGTGTCAAGGGGAAACTTGCTCCCCGATTCATCGGTCCGTTTGCTATAACGGAGAAGTGCGGAAACGTAGCCTACCGGCTGGAACTACCGGCAAGCCTTGCCGGTATTCACGACATATTTCACGTATCCCAGCTGCGGAAATGTCTCAAGTTTACAGCTGCCATCCGCACGGAAGACATCGACGAGTTGAAGCCGGATCTCACCTATGTCGAGCAACCTGTACAGATTATCGACGAAAAGACCCGGACCACCAGGAACCGGACTTTGAAATTTTACAAAGTCCTGTGGAGTAATCATACCCCGGAAGAGGCGACGTGGGAAACCGAAGATTACATCCACAAGAATTATCCGGAGCTTTTGTCATAAACCTTGTAATTACCTCCCACCTCGTTCCTCGTTTGAATCTCGGGACGAGATTCCTTTTAAGGGGGGAGGAATGTAAAGGTCCCAAAATTATGAATACAAAGAAACACTTATTTGCAAAAGTTGGTTTCATATGTATGAAAATTGGGACTTGTTAAAACTTTTCCCCACATGTGATAACACACGTGAGGATTTTGCTTCACACAAGTCAAATGTTTATTTGAGAACTTGGAACCCTAGAGGGGTCAAAACCAAGGATGGGAAGTTCCCATATGTGTGAGAAAGCAAAAATCCGATTTGGAACAATTTGTTCAAACAAAAATTCAAATGAGAAAAACACAATGGAATTCAAAACTGTTGGGCTAAAAATCTCATTTGCAGCAGCCAAAATAAAAATCAGATTTCATATTTGAATTCCTTGAGTCCAAATTAGGGGGTGTGCAAAGTTTCATGATTTATGGAAATAGTTTGCAACCCATTTTGCAAAATGGACTTTAAAAGACAAAGAATTCAAATGCATGTTTGAATTTGGATGAAACTTGCCCAATTATCCAAATGCATACCAGATTTGAACTCCCACAAATGAATTCACTCAACATTCAAACTTGGGAGATATTTGGAGAGGGGATAAGGAGGACTGATCAGTGGGTCCCATTTGTCATTGGGAGCACTGAAATTGCAAAAGATGTCCACAGTCTCTGTTTTGCTTACTTCCCACGTGAAGCAGTCGGCAGAGCCGACAGCGGCGCTCACCGCCTCGGGCGACCGCCTCCCCGCGGGAACCGCCTCACCCAGGGCTTTATTAACCCCTGTCGGGCTCCTTCTCCCTCTCATCGCCGAAGCCCCGAAACCTCGGCCTGTTCTTCCTCCTCGCGCAAGAAAAATCAACCGAGCGCTGCCGCTGAGCTCTCAGTCGATCGACCACCACCTAGCGCTTGTGCCAGCCGCAGCTGAGCAGCAAAACTGCACCGCAGAACACCCCACAGCATCCCCGAGCCATCACCGAGCGGATTCACGCTCTCTGCACCGAGAACATCGAGTTTCCGCGGCGGCCGAACACCCCGGCGGCAACGTGCTCCCGTGGACAGCTCCACAGAGCGGCTTTCACGACCAAGAAAGCGGTCCCTGGGACGCGCAAAGTCTCCGTGCAGCTTCCACCCGAAGCACCGAGTCTGTCTCGGCCTCTCAACAACGAATTTCAAAGATCCTCTCCGACCGGTGAAAACTGACCCGCGGGTATGAATCGACGAAATTCTCGAGTTATATTCATTTAGAGCTCTGCAAATTTCGCACATAGAATCTAGACTGGTGTAGCAACTTTTCTTCTTCACAAAACGTCGCATGAAACCCATGGTAGACGGCTTGTTTCAAGCTTTTCCATCGGCTACCACAATAAGGAGCATCGGGTGCACGATGAAACCTAGGTTGGAGCCGTTTCCGAGCCCATATGCGGCCACGCCGAGCAGGGCAAACCTCCACTAGTGCTGTAGAACCTTTCCAGGGGACTTCTGGCGGGCTAGAGCATTGGGGCAACGTTGCCGGACTCCCTCAGAGCCGCTGCACCGGTGCGGGGTGGTTTAGGAACCTCGCCGGTCTGGGGAAGTCCCACCATCGTGTTCCTCAGGTTAAAATAGGGCCTGGCGGCGAGTGACAGCTCGGGAGTTGGTCGGAGCGACGAAAACCGGCGAACTCCGGCGAGCCCGGCGGCGCAGAAGCGCGGGGGCGGGAGGTAGACGAAGGTGCTACCGGCCCCACGCGTCAGTCGCACGGAAACAGTGGACCGGATATTCTGTGGCGCGGGATCGGATGTGACAGCGCGGGAAACAATTCTGTAGCCCGTGTGGCGCGCTCCCGGCAGCAGACACGTGTCCCTGGTCCCACACTCAGGTTTAAACTTTTTCCCGGATTTATTCAAATCCCAGATTTTTCCCCAAACTTTAGAAGAGCATAACTTTTGCTAGGAACCTCCAAATTTAGTGATTCAAATTGGGTTAGATTCAGATTGAAAAACTCTATCCAAATATGCAACCCAATTTGTATGAAAGTCTTTATTTAATTCTGGAAAATTCTTTAAAGCTTTTCAGTAAAAGAATTTTAGAGGGAGTTTGGGTTATCCAAAAATCCTCAAATTTTGCCAGAATATTCTTTAGGGTGTTATTAGACTCCTGTAAAAGTTTCAGCTCATTTGGAGTTGAATTAATCAGGGTAATTCAGATTGTAAGTTCCTGTATTCAAATGAATACAGAAACATTTTCAGAGAATTTCCAAAACTTGTAAATTCAGTTCTGGGAAATTCTTAGCTCCAAAAATCCTAGAAAAATTCATGTAGACTCTATAAACTATAATTGAAATTGTGGTTCACTGAGTTGACATGAACATGGATGTTACCTCAGAATTAATTCATCTTTGACTAAACACTTAGAGAATTATTCTGAATAAACCATTCCATGAAATGTGCTAAATTTTGGTCCAGAGAACTTTCTTGTGACAAGGAACTCACATGAAAATTCTCAGCTCCATTAGAGCTCTGGATCACCACTGTCATGTGTGATCCCTTAAGGTGATCAACACTTAAGTGGGAAAAGCACTTAATAAGTGATCTTAGTGTTTAAGCCCAACCCAAACCACTAGCACCAGTGTCATTTTAAATTCTTAAACAAAGTTCCAGTTTTAAAATGGTCATTAGATCTTATAAGCAAAAGCTTTTCAATTAAATACATATGCATGATCATAACGTGTAGTATATACGTGAAGAAGGTGAGGAGGACTTGAAGTGAAGATCAAGGAGGGAGGAGAACAAGTGATCAAGCTCCAAGTGATCGTCACTAACTGATTGTAACAGTAGTCACCTGCAAAACAGGCAAGCCCCGGTTTGCACTTGAACCATTTTATAAAACATTTTCATTTGTAGAGATCATAGCTTTGCATCGTTGATTGCATTACGTCTAGATGATATTGAAAACTCCACTTGCATGACCAGAAACACCTATGAGAGAAAGGGTAGAATAGCAACTCCTCGAGGGAATTAGGCTACGCTAATGTTAGTAGGAAAGGTCCGGTAGAAGACGAGTAGTTGGAATCTACTCGCGAGTTTAGGGCTGGTTTATTCGAAACGGGTCCGAATTAGAAAGAATGATGAAGTTTCACACTTAAGAAATGGAGACCGGGCAGGGAGGTTTAGATGCAGCAGGTTGCAGGCCGTGCGTGCATAGCCCTGCCTGTGTCGGTTAAGGCCCGTCCGTGCTTGGCCCTGTTGGACAAGTTTGAGTTGTGTACCGGGCACATACTGGCTATATGGGACCCAGGAAACCGATGTACCTTGGGAGATCCATAGTGGAACTTTTCCAACTGCCTTAGGCTTTCGGCGTCAGGGTAGCAGGAGGTAACTCGCTCAAGAACATACCACAGCGGGTATGCACCTTGAGGGAACTTGCGTACTCGGGGCAGTTGGACTGCGTCCAATGTGGAAGATCTTGGGAAAGGTGGCCGCGTACAACGTCAGTCGAGGTTGCTGCCGGCAACTCGGAGTACGGGTGTACGTGTCATGTAGTCCGGGCGTGTACTGATTCGAATCACCGTCGCTCGCGGTTATATGAGCATACTTGCCCACTGCGTCTTGACGTAGTAACAACTGAAATTATTCTTTTGAACTTGATGAAGATGTGCTATAACTTGTATTGCAATCATGATTGATTTAGAGATAGGCTCATTAAAGTTTACTTTCACTTTGTGCAAGGAGCATCGCAGCAAAGCGTTTCTTGTTTGATTGTGGAGTT
Source organism: Neostapfia colusana (assembly GCA_030760725.1). NCBI lineage: Eukaryota > Viridiplantae > Streptophyta > Magnoliopsida > Poales > Poaceae > Neostapfia > Neostapfia colusana. The sequence continues at coordinate 26,346,834 of JASWHV010000005.1, read as the reverse complement.
GCGATGCTTTTCGGCTCAAGGTCTGCACAATGAGGCTTAAAATCTGAAAGTTAAGGATCAACTTTAGGCGAGTCCTTTATGCAAATCTAGCCAACCCAATTGCAACCGTCTTGCATGTAGAGTTTCTTGCTTAGGAGAGACGGGTCAGACTTGCTGAGCCTATGTGCTCACGCTTGCTATATAAGTGGTTTTGCAGGTTAACAACGATGCTGGAAAGAAGGTTGTCCGGTGAGACTCGGGAACTCCCGAGTCAGGTAACACACGGAGAACCGAGCCGCTGCTGCTTATCTTCGTGTTGCTAGCGAGAGGAGTCCGCGGGCTGGACTTCATCTCGGGTGCTCTTAGTTATTCGACGTGAGTTGATAAAGACTTCCGCTGTAGTTACTTGATGTAAAGTATTTACAAAGAAAAACCTTTAAGCTTCCGCTATTGTTTTATGTAATACATTGTTCCTCATATGTGTGCTGTTGGGTGCCGCACAACACGGCACCACCCAATGCGATTCCCGGGCGAGTGGCCTGTCTCGGTTGAGCGGGTCGTGTCATTTTACATTCTCCAATGCTCACAATGTTCCTGTCTCTGTTCCAGCACATAGCCAAACCAAATTCTTGAGTCTTAGTTAATTAGAACCCTTTCTTAAGTCATAAAACATTTTTGTTTTATAATGTCTTTACTTGCAACATAAAACTGTACATATTCATGTCGGTAGGAAATACGACGAAGGAGGTCGACGAGCAACTTGACTTGGAGCAGCAAGTTGAGGCTTAACTCATCGCCAAGCTACTGACTATAAAGTAGAACTAAACCTGCAGCAACATAAGGCAAGCCCCGGTTTGCATTTAACAGCTTTTTAGTTACATTTTACTTTGTATCACTTTTATGGGTCTAGTATGTATTGTGCATTAGGTCAAGGTGATTGATACTCCAAATGCATGACCCACAAACCCTTGGAGTTAAAGGGTAGAACAGGTTACCTTCGTGTAGCTTTGGCTAGGCTTAAGTTGTATAGGATCCGGTACAAGTCGGGTAGTTGGAAGCTATTCGTGAGTTAGGATGTTGGTTCAGCGGGATATGATTCTAGAGAATGGCAGTTCTAGAAAGGAAAATGAGACCGAGCAGAGAGTAGGAGCAGAAGGACGTTGGGCCTGTGTGGCTGTAGCTCTGTTTGTGTCGGTTAAGGACCAATGCGTATGCCGCCCTGCTGAGCAAGTTTGAACAGTACCGGATGCATACTGGAATTATGGGGTCCAGGAAACCGATGTAACTCGGGTACTCTCGTGTCGAAACTTATACGGACGTCCTTTGGGGGGTTGGTGTCAGAGGTGTAAACCCGCTAGCGGAGCAACTTCGACGTGTTTCGGGTAGTGGCCCTTCTGATGGGTCGGCAGAACTGGTTCGGCATTGGAGTGATGGGTGAAAGGTTGCTGCATACAACATAAGAAAGAGCTCTAGTGTGAGTCTTTCGAGGCGGGTGTATGTGTCGTGTGTTCTGGGTGTGTCCTGATTCGAATCACCGTCCCTCGCGGTTATATGAGTACCACTTGTTCACTGAGTTGTGACGTAGTAATTATTTCCAGATGAAGTGAAATAAATCATTGCTGATGTGACGTTCTTAAATTCATTGTATTGCCAACCATGTATGCCATAGTTGTAGCTGTAAGGGCCTCAGTTTTGGCACACATTTGAAGTGTTTATCACCACACCACACACCTCATTTCAGGAAAGATGAGGAACACAAATGAAGAGCATGTACCCACCATCAACATGCTCATTAGAGAACAAACTCGCATATTGCAAAAGTGGTATTTCCCACATGTGATATAGGTGGGCTGGACTTATGAAAACTCCTACACATTGCTAAGGATGTCCATGCCAAGTTTCACCCAAATTCAAAACCTTTTTGAGGTCATTTTGGGTATAAATAGAAAGAGGGCAGTTTGAAACCACATTCAAATTCAAACTGTTTTTGTCCAATGAATTTAAAAGTGGGAGGCATATTCTTATTCAGCACATTTTTGTGAGCTCACACACCAATTTTCACTCCATTTGGAGTTGATCTTGACATGAGCTAAGTGGGACGATTTCAAACTTTCTTTGAATTCAAAACTGAACTTGTGCTGAAATTCACTCAAACCGAACCCAATTTGAATTATATTCAATTCAAATGGCTCAGGGGTGAATAATTTGAATCACCAGGGGTATTATGGGTTTCACTGTTTACAACAGTGATTAGGAATAAATTTCAGAGGTTAAAACCCCAGGTGGGACCCGCATGTCATAGAGGGGAGAAGGAGAAACTTGCACCCAAAGTCAGAGTCTCGGTGGGAAATTCCACCGAGCAGCTACCGGCGCCACCAGCTGCTTCCCTCTCCGCGCGCTGGCGCCCAGGGCGGCTGGCTCGCGCCCCCACGCGACCGTCACCGCCTCAGCCGAGCAGGAGTCGGCCGGCTTTATCTTCTCGCGGGCAAACCCGAGCAGCGGCATTGTTTCTCGCCGCAGCTCTCTGCTCAATCGGGAAAACCAGCAAAACCATCTCCTCCTTCGTCCCTGAGCTGCTAGACAGCCACCTGAGCTCGCACTTCACCTCCCCAACGCCAGAAACCCCGAGCCCCGACCTCCTTTGCCCAAAGACGATCGCCACCGCGGCCACCTAGCCTCAGCCGAGAGTCAGGCGCCCGTGGGCAGCGTTCCACAGGCGTTTTCACGGTCCAGCGAGAGAGGCAACAAGAGCGCGCGGCCACCATTCTGCTCTCCTCCAAGTTTGGAAGCCAACCGTGAAGAATCCGCAGAGAATTTCCAGTTTTTGCTCCGGCGACCGTAAACCGAGCTTCCGGTACGGTTTCTTTAAATTCTCGCTCTATGATCTTTCAGAGGTCATCAAATCTTGCACATAGACGCTGGACTAGCCGGCGACCAAGTTCTTTTCTGCATCCGTAGCGTGAAACTGTCTAGGAGTGATGAATTTCGAGCTCGATCGAGGGCGGTCATGGCGGGCACGATCGGTCACACGGTGCCGACCGACTTGCCGCCATCCCTGAACCCTTTTGACATCTTGTCGAGCTTCCTAGAGGTACACTGATGCTGTAGGGCCGTTTGTTTGAGGTGTTGGCGGGTTTAGAAACCACGGTCGACGGTGTCAAACCTCAACCGAGGCTGCGGCACGTCGCCGAGCTATTTCCGATCACCCCCAGCCCGACCTGTCACCCCCGACGTGTTCCTCGACGTCGACAACCCCCTGGCGGCGAGTTTCAGACCATGGGAGGTCCGGCAGCGGCGAGCCGGCGAGCCCCGAGTCTGCTCCGGCGAGGTCGGCGGCGCGGGCGCGAGAGAACGTCGGAAGGAAGACGAAGCCGGCTGACCCACGTGTCAGCGGCTGAAGAATTTAAATCGGGATCGGGTGTGGCCAGGGATCGGCTGTGCTGGCGCGCAAATACCCTGTGAGCTCCAGTGTGCCGGACACCTCCGCGCTCGACGCGTGTGGTATCCCCGGTGTGCCGGACACCTCCGTGCTCGACACGTGTCCCCGCGGGCCCCGAGAGTTTAAACTTTTCCCCCGATTTTCAGAATTCTTCCAAACTTCAAATCATCATAACTTTGGCTAGAAAGTTCCAAATCGAGTGAACCAAATTTGGTTGGATTTAGCTCTCTGAGCACTTTCCAGCAATACCAAATTCAGCTCATGAAAGTGAATAGTTTTCCAGAATTAAATCCCTAAAATTTAAACTATCGGGAATTTTATCTGGAGAACTACTTTATAAAAAATTCTGAAATTTGGCTGAGAGGTTCTTTAGACAATCCCTGAATCCCAGTAAAAATTTCAGACTCATCCAAGTTCATTTAGTTACTCTGATGGGGTGATTAAGAGAACTGCACTGAGAAAATAGAAAAATGTACAGAAACATTTTTCAGATTTTTCTCAAATCTTAATTAGGACATAACTTTCTGTAGAATTCTTCAAATGACATGAAACCAACTCCATTAGAACCATCCTAAATTCTAGTTTCCAGAAAGTAATGGTGGGAGCCATGAAAAACCCTGGAATTACTTAGAGGCTCAATTATTGACCAAAGAGGCTTTTATTTGTACAAGGTTCAATTGAACTTTATTTCAAATAAAACTTGGTCACAACTCTGGTTAGGACCCTACCAATCCACCATAAAAATCTCAGAACCCAAAGGGGAGGGCTAGCTAGAGTTATTAGCAATTATGTAATTAAGTTCACACATTTGCATTTAAATTTACATGTAGTATTGTATTCAACGTGTAGCCATTGAAGAAGAGACCCCGGAAGTGCTGGATTTCCTTCTTCCGGACGAAGAACTAACTACTGACCAGCAGCAACAAGGCAAGCCCCGGTTTGCATTAACCCTTTTATAAGTTTTATTTTGTTTACATGTGTCATATAAGGTATGATTGTGCATTAGGTGTAGGATGGATGGACCCCCACTTGCATAACCATAATTTTTCCCTAAGACTGAGGGTAGTGTCTAAGACCTTGAGTAGATAGGCTATGCTTAAAGATTCATAGGGCTTCGGTACAAGTCGAGTAGTTGGAATCTACTCGCGAGATAGGCTTGGGACGCACGGGTTCGGTTGAGTGATGTGAGATCACATTAGTAATGAAAATGAGACTGGGCAGGGGCTAGGGCGCAGCAAGAGGGAGTCTTGTGTGCGCAGCCCTGTCCGTGTCGATTGAGGACCGAGCCGTGTGTGGCCCACGCTGATCAAGTTTGAACGTACCGAAGGCATATCGGATATATGGGCCCCGATAAACTGATGTAGCCTAAACCTCCGGGCGTCGAGGCATAACGCACCGATTTATAGCTGTAGGCTGAGGACAGCAAGGTGGAAATCTGCCAACAGGCATAGAGAGATGCTCCGTGTAGGGAACCTCCTGCTCGTTTCGGTGCGACCGGTTCGACGTTTGGGCTGTTGGGTGAAAGGTTGTCCCGTACGACATCGAGTGAGCGTGCTGTGCAGCTCCACGGGTGGGCGTACGTGACGTGCTCTTTGGGTTTTCCCTGCAGGTGTATATCGAGTCGATTCACCGTCCCTCGCGGTGAAGAGTACCACTTGGTCACTGAGTCGTGACGTAGACTAATGTATGAAATATGGTGATTCAATACTGCTGATTTGATATAATTGCATTGCTACATGTGTGCCACCAAATATTGCTTACTAAATTTCAGATTCATGAACTGCTAACTTGTTGCTAAAAGTTGAACTAAGGATGAACTTGTAGGCGAGTCCATTTGTTGCAATATGACCATCCTATGTCATGGTACACCTCATGTAGAGTTTCATGCTTAGGTGAGTCGGTTAAGCCTTGCTGAGCCTTCGTGCTCACAGTTGCTGCTTAAGTGTTTTTCAGGTGAGGAGCCACCCACGGACTCGGGGTATGAGTCCACCGGTGAGGGTTACCCTCCGTCGGGGACCACGGCTGAGTGGGAGCCGTACACGCCGCGCTGAGCTGAGATGTGCAGCTAATGTGGGTTTCCCTAGGGCTGGGAAACCGACTTTTGCTAGATAGGCGGGCGTGAGTTGTACAAAAGAAACTTCCGCTGTGTAATGAAAGACCCTAGTTTGTAACTGAGAAGTGTACTACTTTGTACATTCAGTTTGTTTTCCCATGTAATATAATGCGTTCTTATGACGTGTGCTGTCGGGTGTCGCATCGCGCGGCACCACCCTCTGCGATCCTGGATGAGCGGATTCCGGTCGCCACAGTAGCGCTCACTAAGTTTATATTCCACTTTGGGCATCACCACATTGGAGGAAAGCGTTTCTTGTTTGATTGTGGACTTCCGATGTGAGGACTGCCTAAGGCATAATAATCTGCTGCATGTAGAGTTTCCCTATGGTAAGAATCCCTACATGTAGAGTTTCATGCTTAGGAGTGTCGGTTAAGTCTTGCTGAGCCATCGTGCTCACGGTTGCATTAATAGTGTTTTGCAGGTTATAAAATTTGCTATGAATATGGTTGTTCGGTGAGCCATCAGAGACTCACCAGAAACCCTGCCGCTGCACTCATCTTTGTTGAAGCTAGTAAGAAGCGTCCTGTGACGCCCTCAATTCTGTGGAAAACCACGGAACCGAGAACTAATGCATATGTGTGCCCAGGATGTTTATCACACATACACATACTTTCCACAAACTGAATTCAGATTATATATTACCACGAATAACAGAGTTTATTACAACCCCTCATGAGTCTTGGACTCATGCTCACAGCGGAAGTCTTTATTTCTACGCAGCGAAAATCTTATTTAAATGCGGAAGCAAAACTAATGCGGAAGCAAAACTAAGCAGAAGTGGCTCCATCTTTAATCCTTCCACAGGCAAGGTTGAGAACAGATCACACGCCATAATGCTCTACTCGGTCTTCATGGTAGTCTTCTCTTGCTGTTGATGAAGAAATAATAATGCAAGTTTGAGCACAATGATGTACTCAGCAAGTGCGGGAATAACACATGATATGCAGCTCATAAACAAGGTAGGTAATAAAAGGCTTATTTTGCAGAAAAGCAGATTTATAAAACCGTGATAAAACAGCAACTTAAGTTTAGAAGAATGTAGTCCCAGCATGTATCAAATTACCAACATACCTCCATCACTTCCCGTGTTCCATCCGAACATTAACCAATCTTTTATTCATACTCACGAATACCTCCTCGTATTCGCTACCATCTCATCTCATAAAACAACCACGTCTTGCACCGAGACCAATCTTATGTCATGACCCATCAGTCGTGCAACCATCTCATCTCCCGGACTCAACAGTCCCAAACCAAACCATAACCAAGAACCTTTCCAATAACCATTCCAATAACTATTCCAATCTAATCATGGCAGTTTAGCCAGGTGCTCGTGATCGTAAGCTCGGCTATCATGATAGTTTTAATAACTCTGCAGAGTTTGCACCTCTTTACCCACAAGTTTGTGATTTCGTCACCCGTCGGTTACTGCAGAACCTCCATTTTACCAGTACACAGCCGTCGGTGTATGGTCAAGAGATCACAAAATAGCCTTTACAAAGGGGTTACTAGATGTATGGACTCACTAAGGTTTCACCGGCAGGCTAGAATCTCCAATTCTCCCACCCACGGGCCCCCTCTTGTGCCATGCAGTTCCCAGGGCAGTCCTCACTCGACTCCCATTCCCCGCGCCTTCCACAGTCCATAACACTCTAGCAACTTACCTAATTACTCAGCTACGCCGCACCCATACTTGGCCTTGTGGTGACACTGTTATCCTGGCATGTGCATGCATGAACCGGTCCTTAGATCTACGGCAAGTAAAACCACCATCTCATGCTACCTCATACACAAACCCAGGCTTGCCTAGATCTCCCTCCGATCCATGTTCATTAACCTCATCAATTACTTATTATCAGTACGAGTGCAGTTAGCTAGACACATCTATCTCGCTTCCCGATCCCAGAGACTCAGCGAAGCATAAAGCAAAAACCATACCCGACTCATAAACTTCCCAGGCGACAAGGGTGGTTTAATCAAAACTAGTAAACTCCTATAAAAAGGGTTTTCCCATCATGTTTGACTCAGCACACACACCTTTTCGCAAAACAAAATAGTTTTACCCAAAACATAGGATCAACATGGTCAAGGAGCACTTGCCTTGTTCTTGCGGTTCCGGTTGTCCTTGATTCTCAAAACCTTGTTGCTGCAGCTCATCGTAGACAGCTTCCTGAGCTTGTCCTGCTATGTAGGATTCACGTGCATACAAGATTCACAGCAATCAATATCATGCGCAATTCTTAAACTAGATGCGATGATGCACATGCATGCTATCCTACGATTAGTTCTATTAGATTGATCTATACGTTTTCTTACATGGCTTGCATGGTCAGAGGTGTTCAGATCAAGGATGAACGTGGCGATGATCTTGTCTTTAGATCAAACTGATCATCGAGTGTTCTGCCCACGAAAACGCTTCTGTTCGAAAGGAATCGAAGAACAGATGCAAAGAGATGAACAACATGATGTCGTAAGGTGGTATTGAAGTCCTACCTCACGTTCTTCTTGTCTTCGGGGTCCCCCTCAGACCGCTTGGTTCTCCTCCGATGATCTCCCTTGTTGTGCTTTCGGCGATGTTTTGCTCAGCGAGTTAGGGCTAGGGCTCTAAGTCGTCGGCTCAGGAGTTGAAAGAGAAGTTCGTGGTTTCGGCCGGAGGTTTTGGGTTCTATTTATAATCGGGAAGAGAAGAGTGCTAATCTGATTGGATCCTGAATAAGAGTCTAATTCAGATCTTTGCTAGATCCTGATGTCTTATCTTCGGTAACATCGTGGAGTTTAGATCGGTTTCCGTTGCGTACTGGTATCTCTACGCGTAAAATCGCTCCAGACTCGTTACCTCCGCGGTAATGAGCTCCGGAAGCTCCACGTGTCCTTCCGAGCCTGGTATCTCTTCTCCCGCAGAGACGAGCTCCGGTCGTGCCGCGTGTCAATCGATCGAGACCTCCCTCTTCTTCGGAGGTGAGCTCCGCGCACGCCACGTGTTGGCGCCGGTCTTCCTCTTCTTCCTTCCTCAGGGACATGCCCCGCGGTCGAGACGTGTCCAATAGAGCAGGACCTCTCGCAGGTGAGCTCCGAGATCGACACGTACCCTGCGCGGATGGTCCTCTGATTTCCGCGAGGACTAGCTCCGAGGATGACACGTGTCCTATGAAAAATGCCTTTGCTTCTTCCGCAGCGGCTAGCTTCGCGGTAGCACATGTCCCACAGGGTCGAACCTCTTTCCAATTGCGGAGGTGACCCCTGAGCCTGCCACGTAGCTATTTTAGCGGCGGACCTCTCCCAATTTCTCGGGGATGAGCTCCGAACATGCCACGTGGTCTGCTGGCCGTGGAAATTGCCTTCGGTGCTCTCGGTGAGCTTTATTGGCTATCCTTTTGGTACTTGTCTCTGTTTCTACTCTTCTTAAAATGTTTTTCTTCTTCATAAAACATGAACAAATGCTGACACCCGAGATGAGGGTGTCACAAATCTACCCCCCTTAAATTGAATCTCGCCCTCGAGATTCGTTAGTAGAAAATAGATGGGGAAATTCTGCCTTGATATCCTCTTCACGTTCCCACGTGGCTTCAGCTTCAGTGTGATGGCTCCATTGTACCTTGCACCATCGAATTACCTTGTTTCGGGTGACCCTTTCCTTTACGTCCAAGATTCGGACAGGGTGTTCTGCGTAAGTCAGGTCCTCTTGAAGGTTAAGTTCTCCCATTGACACTTGTTCCTCTGGTATTCTCAAGCACTTCTTGAGCTGGGATACATGAAACACGTCATGTACGTCGCAGAGGTGGTTTGGGAGCTCTAGTTGGTAGGCTACTTCCCCTCGCTTACCCAAAATCTTAAATGGTCCGATGTAGCGAGGCGCTAGTTTGCCTCTGATGTTAAAACGTCGTTGGCCTCGGATAGGCGATACCTTAAGGTATACGAAGTCTCCAACTTCAAAGGTCAACTTTCTACGCCTATTGTCCGCATAGCCTTTCTGTCGTGACTGAGCAGCCTTTAAGTTCTCCCGTATCGTTTGGACTTGCTTTTCAGCCTCTTGTAGTACTTCGGGTCCAAACACCTGGTTCTCTCCAGTCTCGTTCCAGAACAGTGGCGTTCTACACCGTCTACCATATAAGGCTTCGAAAGGCGACATCTTCAAGCTAGCTTGATAGCTGTTGTTATAGGAGAACTCGGCATACGGTAAACTCCTATCCCAACTACGCCCACGTTTCAAGGCGCAAGCTCTCAACATGTCTTCCAAAATTTGATTCGTCCTTTCGGTTTATCCATCTGTTTGTGGGTGGTAGGCAGAGCTAATATCCAGTTGTGTACCCATGGCTTTCTGCAACTTCCACCAGAATCTAGAGGTAAACTGAGAACCTCGATCTGAGATTGTCCTCTTTGGAACTCCATGACGGCACACGATCTGCTCCATGTACAATTCTGCCAGCTGTGTAACGTTGTAACTTGTCTTTACCGGAAGAAAATGGGCGGTCTTCGTCAACCGGTCCACAATGACCCAGATGGAGTCGTATCCTGACTGAGTTCGTGGCAATCCGACAATGAAGTCCATACTGATGTCCTCCCATTTCCATTCAGGTATTTTCAAGGGTTGCAACAATCCAGCGGGTTTTTGATGTTCGGCTTTTACCCGTTGGCATGTGTCGCATAGGGCAACGTACTCGGCTATATCCCTTTTCATACCATCCCACCAATAGAAAGTTTTCATATCCTTGTACATTTTGGTGCTCCCTGGATGTATGGAATAGGGTGAGTCGTGTGCCTCCTTCAATATCATGTCGCGAAGATGTTTTATGTTTGGCACACAAATCCTTTTTCCTAGCCAAAACGTACCCTTTTTATCCTCCTCGAAATCCTTTTCTATCCCTTGTCGGATTCTTTCCTTGATCTCCTTGATCCCCTCGTCCGTTGCTTGTTCCTTTCTTATTTCTTGCTCCAATGAGGAGTGGATTTCCATCATTTCCATGTTATTCAAGAATCCGAGGTGTAATCGTTCGAACTCCTTACGCAGTTCGGGTGGTAGCTCCCGAACCGTGAGTTGGTGGCATGCTCCCTTTCTGCTCAATGCATCAGCTACTACATTGGCCTTTCCGGGGTGGTAGTTGATTCCCACATCATAATCCTTGATGAGTTCTAACCATCGACGTTGCCTCAAATTCAAGTCCGTTTGTGTAAATATGTACTTGAGGCTTTTATGATTTGTATAGATCTCACATCGATGACCAAGGATATAATGTCTCCAAATCTTCAATGCATGCACCAATGCTGCTAACTCCAAATCATGTGTAGGATAGTTAAGCTCGTGCTTCTTTAATTGCCGTGAGGCATAGGCTACCACTTGTCCTTCCTGCATGAGTACACACCCAAGCCCTTGTCTGGATGCGTCACAATATATGTCAAAGCTCTTGCTTACGTCTGGCAATACCAGAACTGGTGCTGTGGTTAGCCTTTTCTTGAGTTCCTGAAAACTTTCTTGGCAGGCTTGTGTCCATTGAAAGACTTTTCACTTCATTAGCAACTCCGTCATAGGTTTTGCTATCTTAGAGAAGTCTTTAATGAAGCGCCGATAGTATCCTGCCATCCCAAGGAAACTCCGAATATCCCTCACGCTCCTCGGTTGGTCCCACTTCAAAATATCTCTCACCTTTCCAGGATCAACCGATACCCCTTCCTTGGAGATGATGTGGCCTAGGAAGGATATTTCCCTTAGCCAAAATTGACACTTGTTGAGCTTGGCATACAACTGATGCTCGCGCAACTTCTGCAAGGTCAATTTCAGATGTTCTTCATGCTCCTCCTTACTTTTTGAATACGCCATAATGTCGTCGATGAAAACTACGACGAACTTGTCCAAGTACTCCATGAAAACCTTATTCATAAGGTACATGAAGTATGCGGGTGCATTCGTCAATCCAAAAGACATAACGGTATATTCATATGAACCATACCGCGTCCGAAAGGCTGTCTTAGGTATATCGGAGGGCTTAATCTTCAGCTGGAAATATCCCGACCGAAGATCAATCTTGGAGAACACTTGGGCTCCTTTCATTTGATCGAACAGGTCCTCTATACGGGGCAGAGGGTATTTATTCTTGATTGTTACCTCGTTGAGAGATTTGTAGTCCACGCACATTCTTTGGGTTCCGTCCTTCTTGTCTACGAAGAGTACCGGGGCTCCCCATGGTGACGAACTTGGACGGATAAAACCCTTCTCCAACTGTTCTTGAATTTGCTTCTTGAGTTCAACTAACTCGTTGACGGGCATCCTATATGGTCTCTTAGCTATGGGTGCAGTTCCAGGTACCAAATCTATGGCAAACTCAATATCCCGGTCAGGTGGCATACCTGGAAGTTCTTCCGGGAATACATCCGAAAATTCCTGAACCACTGGAATGTTGTCCAATGCTACTCCTTCAACATGGTTCAGATCCGCCCATTCGGTTGCTTGCTGGGCTGACTCAAACTCGACACGGATACCGTGTTCGTTCGTCAACTGCACGCTTCTCTCAGCACATTGGATTACCCCTTTGTGCTTGCTTAACCAGTCCATTCGGAGTATGATGTCAATTCCGTGGGAGTCCAAAACAATAAGGTTGGCAAGGAAATCTACCCCCCTTATTTTAAGGCTTACTTTAGGACATACTATATTAGTCCTCATTTCTCCTCTGGGAGAATTAACTAACATAGCACATTCTAAGTGAGATACGGGTAGATGATGCTTGGCAACATATTTGGATGATATGAAGGAATGTGATGCTCCGGAATCAAATAAAATGGTGGCTGGGTTGGAGTTGGCAAGGAACATACCAATTGCGACGTCCTTAGCCTGTTGTGCTTCCTCAGCAGTGACATGGTTAACATGGCCACGAGCATAGCTCTGCGGTCCACGGTTCCCTTGGTGGTCCCCTCCGTTTGGTCGCTGGTTCTGCTTGGGTACGTTACCTTGCTGTCCAGGGCCTCTCTTCAGGCACTGGTTAGCAAAGTGGCCTACTTCCCCGCATGCAAAGCATGCCCTGTTGCCTACGGCAGCAGGTGCGTTGGGGCGGGTGTTTTGAACAGGAGCGCCATTGTTAGGCCGAGGCGCAGGAGGCATGGGCACACGAGGTGCCGGTGCAACGAGCCGTTGCTGTGGTGGCTGACCAGGGTGGTATGTAGGAGCGGTCGATCCATACTGCGGTGCAGGGGGCATGTACCTAGATCGTACGTTGCTCCCTTGGGGTGGTATGGGATCTTCCTTTTGCACTCGCGCTCGATCTCTCGGATCTTGTTTTCCACCCCAATAGCCTTATCAACCAGCTTCTGGAAGCTTACGTAGTCATTGTTGAGGAGCTGAACTTGGATCTCATTGTTCAACCCTCTCATGAACAGGTACTGCTTCCTCTGATCTGAGTTGACATCTTCGGGGGCATACCGGGACAGTTGTATGAACTTGTTGAGGTATTCGTTCACACTCTTCTGCCCTTGGCGGAGACCCTCAAACTCCTGCCTCTTGAGCATCATTACGCCAACAGGGATGTAGTGGGAGCGGAAACTTTCCTTGAACTCAGTCCAAGTGATTGTCTCCGGGTTGGCATGGGCGTTGCTCAAGGCATCCCACCAGTCAGCAGCTGCTCCCATCAGTTGGTGCGACGCAAAGAGAACCTTTTCTCGGTCGTTGCACTGTACAATGGCAAGCTTCTTCTCCATGGATTTCAACCAATCATCGGCCTCCATTGGATCGCTTGCTTGAGCAAAGGTGGGTGGTCGAGTCCTCATGAACTCTCCCATCCTGTTATGAGCCGGCGGTGGTGGTGGCGGTGGTGCCGGAACGGGGTGTTGGTTGGCCTGCAACTGACCCAAAGTTTGGATCATGGTTTGCATAAGCTGGTTTTGCATGGCAATCAACCTTTCTAGGTTGTTTTCACCAGCTCCAGGGTTAGCGGGAATTTCTTCGTGGTCATCTTCCTGGACGTTCCTTCGGCTGGCGTTTCCTCTCACCATCTGTGAGAGTGAACGAAATAGAATAGAAGGTTAGAAGATTAGATAGGTCCTTTCAACTATATGCATCAAGGGGAGTTGGACTATATATATTAGTCCTTATGAGGATGTGATCAAGTGCCGAAGCATTCCACTCCTCTTTCTTCTTATGTGTGGATATGGGCAACGTTGTTGAGACGTCCCACAACTCACACTAAGCACATATTCACAAATAATCATCACAAGGGCCCACTCAACTCCTATTCAAGGATGGTTTCCTATGTCAAGGTGGTTTCAAGGCCAATCTAAGCTATTCATCCTAGGATGCTTCCTTTGGTCCGCGTAGCTTCTATTTAGGGGTATAACTTGCTGTTAACCCGTGATTCTAATGTCAACCCAAGGTTTCTATCTAGGCGTGTAATCTACTGTCAACCCGTGGCTCTGATACCAATCTGTGACGCCCTCAATTCTGTGGAAAACCACGGAACCGAGAACTAATGCATATGTGTGCCCAGGATGTTCATCACACGTACACATACTTTCCACAAACTGAATTCAGATTATATATTACCACGAATAACAGAGTTTATTACAACCCCTCATGAGTCTTGGACTCATGCTCACAGCGGAAGTCTTTATTTCTACGCAGCGGAAATCTTATTTAAATGCGGAAGCAAAACTAATGCGGAAGCAAAACTAAGCAGAAGTGGCTCCATCTTTAATCCTTCCACAGGCAAGGTTGAGAACAGATCACACGCCATAATGCTCTACTCGGTCTTCATGGTAGTCTTCTCTTGCTGTTGATGAAGAAATAATAATGCAAGTTTGAGCACAATGATGTACTCAGCAAGTGCGGGAATAACACATGATATGCAGCTCATAAACAAGGTAGGTAATAAAAGGCTTATTTTGCAGAAAAGCAGATTTACAAAACCGTGATAAAACAGCAACTTAAGTTTAGATGAATGTAGTCCCAGCATGTATCAAATTACCAACATACCTCCATCACTTCCCGTGTTCCATCCGAACATTAACCAATCTTTTATTCATACTCACGAATACTTCCTCGTATTCGCTACCATCTCATCTCATAAAACAACCACGTCTCGCACCGAGACCAATCTTATGTCATGACCCATCAGTCGTGCAACCATCTCATCTCCCGGACTCAACAGTCCCAAACCAAACCATAACCAAGAACCTTTCCAATAACCATTCCAATAACTATTCCAATCTAATCATGGCAGTTTAGCCAGGTGCTCGTGACCGTAAGCTCGGCTATCATGATAGTTTTAATAACTCTGCAGAGTTTGCACCTCTTTACCCACAAGTTTGTGATTTCGTCACCCGTCGGTGACTGCAGAACCTCCATTTTACCAGTACACAGCCGTCGGTGTATGGTCAAGAGATCACAAAATAGCCTTTACAAATGGGTTACTAGATGTATGGACTCACTAAGGTTTCACCAGCAGGCTAGAATCTCCAATTCTCCCACCCACGGGCCCCCTCTTGTGCCATGCAGTTCCCAGGGCAGTCCTCACTCGACTCCCATTCCCCACGCCTTCCACAGTCCATAACACTCTAGCAACTTACCTAATTACTCAGCTAAGCCGCACCCATACTTGGCCTTGTGGTGGCACTGTTATCCTGGCATGTGCATGCATGAACCGGTCCTTAGATCTACGGCAAGTAAAACCACCATCTCATGCTACCTCATACACAAACCCAGGCTTGCCTAGATCTCCCTCCGATCCATGTTCATTAACCTCATCAATTACTTATTATCAGTACGAGTGCAGTTAGCTAGACACATCTATCTCGCTTCCCGATCCCAGAGACTCAGCGAAGCATAAAGCAAAAACCATACCCGACTCATAAACTTCCCAGGCGACAAGGGTGGTTTAATCAAAACTAGTAAACTCCTATAAAAAGGGTTTTCCCATCATGTTTGACTCAGCACACACACATTTTCCCAAAACAAAATAGTTTTACCCAAAGCATAGGATCAACATGGTCAAGGAGCACTTGCCTTGTTCTTGCGGTTCCGGTTGTCCTTGATTCTCAAAACCTTGTTGCTGCAGCTCGTCGTAGACAGCTTCCTGAGCTTGTCCTGCTATGTAGGATTCACGTGCATACAAGATTCACAGCAATCAATATCATGCGCAATTCTTAAACTAGATGCGATGATGCACATGCATGCTATCCTACGATTAGTTCTATTAGATTGATCTATACGTTTTCTTACATGGCTTGCATGGTCAGAGGTGTTCAGATCAAGGATGAACGTGGCGATGATCTTGTCTTTAGATCAAACTGATCATCGAGTGTTCTGCCCACGAAAACGCTTCTGTTCGAAAGGAATCGAAGAACAGATGCAAAGAGATGAACAACATGATGTCGTAAGGTGGTATTGAAGTCCTACCTCACGTTCTTCTTGTCTTCGGGGTCCCCCTCAGACCGCTTGGTTCTCCTCCGATGATCTCCCTTGTTGTGCTTTCGGCGATGTTTTGCTCGGCGAGTTAGGGCTAGGGCTCTAAGTCGTCGGCTCAGGAGTTAAAAGAGAAGTTCGTGGTTTCGGCCGGAGGTTTTGGGTTCTATTTATAATCGGGAAGAGAAGAATCCTAATCTGATTGGATCCTGAATAAGAGTCTTATTCAGATCTTTGCTAGATCCTGACGTCTTATCTTCGGTAACATCGTGGAGTTTAGATCGGTTTCCGTTGCGTACTGGTATCTCTACGCGTAAAATCGCTCCAGACTCGTTACCTTTGCGGTAATGAGCTCCAGAAGCTCCACGTGTCCTTCCGAGCCTGGTATCTCTTCTCCCGCAGAGACGAGCTCCGGTCGTGCCGCGTGTCAATCGATCGAGACCTCCCTCTTCTTCGGAGGTGAGCTTCGCGCACGCCACGTGTTGGCGCCGGTCTTCCTCTTCTTCCTTCCTCAGGGACATGCCCCGCGGTCGACACGTGTCCAATAAGGCAGGACCTCTCGCAGGTGAGCTCCGAGATCGACACGTACCCTGCGCGGATGGTCCTCTGATTTCCGCGAGGACTAGCTCCAAGGATGACACGTGTCCTATCAAAAATGCCTTTGCTTCTTCCGCAGCGGCTAGCTTCGCGGTAGCACGTGTCCCACAGGGTCGGACCTCTTTCCAATTGCGGAGGTGACCCCCGAGCCTGCCACGTAGCTATTTTAGCGGCGGACCTCTCCCAATTTCTCGGGGATGAGCTCCGAACATGCCACGTGGTCTGCTGGCCGTGGAAATTGCCTTCGGTGCTCTCGGTGAGCTTTATTGGCTATCCTTTTGGTACTTGTCTCTGTTTCTACTCTTCTTAAAATGTTTTTCTTCTTCATAAAACATGAACATATGCTGACACCCGAGATGAGGGTGTCACACGTCCGAGGGCTGGTCGTCTTCTCTTTTACATAGTTAGTACTGAGAGTAAATGTGTATGTATATTCCGCTGCGTGTACCCTCGTGGTACAATATTTTGTAAATGACATTATCTTGATAAATAAAAGACTTTGTACTTTATGGTTCTTTTCGTGTATGTTGTCTGGTGCCTCATGGCACGGCACCACCAAATGTGTATCCTGGAGTGTGGATTCGGTAGTTGCCCAAGTAAGGACTATATTAGCATAGTTACTTAAAGTGGCAAAGACTAACTTATATGTTATAATTCCGAATTTTAATTATTGTAACGACGCACCTACGCTCTGGTAAGTATGGTAAGGAACGCCACCGAAAGCGGTTCAATTTCGGTTAGCTCTCCCTGACGAGGAAGGATTGATCTCACAGCTTGGTGTGAGACGTTAATATGAACCTCTTTAACTCTTCATGTTCCTGAGTTCATATGAAACGCTGATCCCTAGCGTGCATTAGGCAAGTAAGTGGAGACCCCATCGCATGGTCAGTAACGCGAGAGTGTGTTCCTCTGGAATTAGCCCAGGAGGACATACGCAGCGCTTGCCATCGGTGTGCCCTGCAGGGCAGTAGGTGGTATCTGTTGGGTTGATAACATTCCCAACCGTGACGACTCGTTCATGACATACTCGGGTGCCCCGTCGTGTGGTGTTGAAACACGATCACGTACCTTGAGACGTGACCTAGCTCAAGGACGGTCGTATGGCAATGATACGGGCGTTTGTATTTACATTTAAATATGGAACTGCCTGAAATGAACAACCTTTGAGTGCACCATCATTGTGTGGTCTTCTGCAGGTACTAACCACGTATGTATCCGTGTAGAAAACGTGTGCGAGAGACCGTTTAGTGCCACACTTTAGACGTATATGCCGGTATGATCCGGTTAGGATTTTCTTTTGTGAGGAACGTAGTACCGAGATACTGTAGTCTTATGCATGAAAATAATGATAACATAGAATTAAAATCTATAGGTTCAACGTTTAGGACCCTGGTTGGGTATAAGAATGGGATAGTGGAGCAGGATAGCCAAAGGGATGAAAAACAGAGTGCTCTGTTTCGGGCAGCAAGGTTGCTGAATTTCAACAGAGCACAACTCACAGGTCTTTTAGCCTAGCGAGGTGTGGCATATAGTTCTGGGAAGTTACTTGAGTACTCTACAACTTTGTTGTAGACTTCCAGAGCTGAAACACACCTTAAGATGGCTTAAATCCCAGAGGGATGTAAACTGTCCAGAACCAGGACAGAGTTAAACATTCTCTGGACTGTTCTGTTTTTCAAACATAACTCTCAGTAGAAAAATCTAAAATTGTCATATAATACATCCTTAGAAATAGTAGAAGATGGGTGACATCTTTGCAATTCAAAGTTTCTGAAGTTTCAGCACAGATTTCAGTGGAAACAAGGGATGAAAACAGCCTCTTCCAAGGGAGGTGCTGTTAAAATTCTTCCAGAAATTCTGCTGACTTTGAATTAGCATAACTTTTTAACCAGAGCTGATCTAAGGGCAAATGAGTACTCGTTGGAAAGATACTGAAGTTAACTTTAACATTGGTATTCAGATTGAGTCATGAAAATGCACAGAACCAGATCAAAATTTGGATTGGGTAGAAACTGGTCATTCTGACAGAAGAATGACAGTTGAACTCATTGGAGAGGGTGTGGTACCCCAAGGGTGGTATACGTGATGACAAAGCGATAGTAATATCTCGTAGTGACCAAACCTAGTTATGGTGAGCTTCCAAAGTGGAGGTTCATCAAGTTGGATTAAACTAGCTTGTGTTTGGTCTGGTAATGGTGTAGCTTGTGCAAAGTTATTACATTATCTACTTACGAGATGTATCACATGAATTATTGTCATTATGTTTTATGCCTATTTTTATGGGACTGCATGCAAAATGTTGCGGGACTGATGATTATTGTCGTGTGGTTACAGATGGTTCGTACTAGGACCACGCAGGAGGTTGGTGGCTCTATCCAACAGGGAGGTGATGACTCCCAGCCACCGGCCTACGACAGCACCCCGCAGCAGCAGCCACCACCGCCGCCTCCGCTTACTCTAGCGGATGTGATAGCAGCATTGGTGGGAGGTCGTGAGGAGCAGACCAACCTGCTCCGCACGATCGTGCAGAATACGTCCCAGGCGGGGGGACGTCAAGACAGAGGGCCTCGTGAGCCCCGTGAAGTGTCGTACTCGGATTTCATGAGTACGCACCCTCCAGTGTTCACCGAGGCCGAAGAACCACTGGAGGCGGACAACTGGCTGCGGACTATCGAGTCCAAGTTTGGGCTGCTCCAGTGTACGGAGCGACAGAAGACCCTGTTCGCAGCACAGCAGCTCCACGGTACCGCTGGTGCGTGGTGGGCGAATTATGTCGCCTCACGTCCGGCTGGCCATGCCGTGGAATGGCAAGAGTTCCGGGAGGCGTTCCGCGCCTACCACATTCCTCCCGGAATAATGAAGAGGAAGTTCCAAGAATTCTTGGAGCTGAAGCAGGGCGGGAGGAGTGCCCACGACTACTCCCGTGCCTTCAACCATCTGGCGCAGTACGCGTCAGACTATATCTCCACTGAGGAGAAGAAGAGGGAGCACTTCTATCGGGGGTTACACCCCGAAATGAAGACACATCTCGTTCAGTGGAATCGCGGCACATTCAACGACTTAGTCAATGCCGCGATCATGCAGGAGGACGCTCAGCGGGAGTTGGCAGCTGAGCAGCGGAAGCGCAGCGCTCCACCTAGCAGTGGGAGTGGTGCTCCCCAGAAGTACCGTATGGTGTACAGGACACCATCCGGGCAGCAGTGGCGACCACCGGTGCGGCCTCAACAGTTCGGGGGACGTTCGTTCGAAGCACCCCCGTTCCGACCACCGATGCCACCACCAAGACAGCAGCAGCAGCAGCAGCAGCAGCAGACGGTACCCCGGGCGTTTCCACCGCCACAACGCGCCCCGGGATTCCGTCCACCGATCAGCGGGGGACCGCCACATTTCACCTGCTTCACGTGTGGCCATGCGGGCCACTTCGCGAAGGACTGTCCCCAGGGGCAGCAGAGCAGCAGGCAAGCCCAGCTCCAGGGCGGTGCTCGAGGCCGATCTCCGGTGAAGAAGGTTGGTCAGCGGACTGGAGGCGTCCGCAACCTCGACAATGAGGACGCCCCAGAGGGAGACAACGTGCTGGCGGGTACGTTTACTCTCAACCATCAAGCCATCGTCATATTGTTTGATTCTGGTGCAACCCATAACTTCATAAGTGCATCATATGTGGTTAAGCATCAGCTGGAAGCCTTTCCAACCGAGTGTTCGTATATGATCTGCTCACCGGGAGGAAAGATTTCAGCAATGATGATGGTTCCAAAAGCACCACTGTGCTTAGGTGGGAAGATATATCCCACCACTATGATTATCCTTGAGGGGCAAAAGATTGATGCAATCTTAGGAATGTCATGGCTAAGCTACCATGGCGCTGTCCTGGAAACCCCATCACGGACGGTTCACCTCAACTCCCCATTACACCGTCCGCAGTCCCTCCTATTAGATAATCCAGTCTGGGAAGTTTCAGTGATCCACAATACTGAAGCTCTCAAGTTAGAAGACATCCCCGTAGTCCGGGAGTACCCCGACGTGTTCCCGGATGATCTTCCGGGCATGCCACCTGAGCGGGATGTTGAGTTCAAGATTGAACTTGCACCCGGGACTATGCCCATATCACGGAGACCATACAAAATGGCTCCTAATGAGCTGGCTGAACTAAAAGAACAGCTCAATGATCTGTTGAGCAAGGGTTTCATTAGGCCGAGTTCCTCGCCTTGGGGATGCTCGGCGCTGTTTGTAAAGAAGAAGGACGAAACCCTGAGGCTGTGTGTGGATTACCGGCCGCTCAACGCCGTCACCATCAAGAATAAGTACCCACTGCCCCGCATCGACATATTGTTTGATCAACTTGTGGGTGCAAGTGTGTTCTCGAAGATGGACCTTCGCTCTGGATATCACCAGATAAAGATCCGGTCGGAGGATATTCCAAAAACGGCTTTCTCGACGAGATACGGCTTATATGAATATCTCGTCATGTCCTTTGGTCTCACAAATGCTCCAGCCCATTTCATGTATCTCATGAACTCGGTGTTCATGCCGGAGCTGGACAAGTTCGTGGTAGTGTTCATCGACGATATCTTGGTTTACTCCAAGACAGAAGCCGAACATGCCGAACACTTGCAGATCGTTCTTCAACGATTGCGAGACCATAAACTATACGCCAAGTTCAGTAAATGCGAGTTTTGGATCAGCCAAGTGCCCTTCTTGGGACATATCATCTCAGCAGACGGCATTGTGGTTGACCCAAGCAAAATAGAGCAAGTGCTGAAATGGAAAGCTCCCACTTCAGTTCATGAAGTTAGAAGCTTCCTCGGGTTAGCGGGATACTATCGGAGATTTATCCCAAGTTTCTCCAAGCTTGCTAAGCCGATGACAGAATTGCTGAAGAAAGGGATGAAATATGTTTGGAACACGGCGTGTGAAGGAGCATTCCAAACATTGGTGAAGCATCTCACCACAGCCCCGGTCTTAGCTCAGAAGGATACAACAAAGCCCATTCGACGTGTATTGTGACGCGTCCGGTATTGGGCTTGGCTGCGTGTTGATGCAGGAAGGACGTGTGGTCGCATATGGCTCACGCCAACTTCGGAACCATGAGCAGCATTATCCACTCATGACCTTGAGCTTGCTGCAGTGGTCTTGGCGCTGAAAATGTGGAGGCACTATCTCCTGGGGAATCTGGTGCATCTCTACACCGACCACAAGAGCTTGAAATATATTTCCACCCAGAAGGAGCTGAACATGAGGCAAAGGAGGTGGTTAGAACTGATCAAAGATTATGCGATTGAGATCCATTACCACCCCGGCAAGGCGAATGTGGTTGCCGACGCGCTGAGTCGGAAATCACATGTCCATCACCTCACCATTACACCGGTGGAGGAGGAAGAGCCAAGTTTATACTTGGTTCCTTATGGATCGCTGTACAAACTTGCCCTCATCCCTACTATTAGGGAGGACATCATTGCAGCTCAGAAGACGGATAAAGGCATGACACATCTCCGGAGACGGATAGACAATCGGGAGATCAAGTGTTTCCGGAAAGATGATGAGGGGACGCTGTGGTTCAATGACCGCATAGTCGTACCCCGGGATATGGAGTTGAGAAAGAAGATCCTCGATGAAGCTCACTTGTCCAAGTACTCCATTCATCCGGGCAGCAACAAAATGTACCAAGATTTGAAAAAGAAATTTTGGTGGACACGGATGAAGCAGGAGGTAGCTAAGTACGTATCCGAGTGTGATACGTGTAGACGAGTGAAGGCTGATCATATGAGGAAATCAGGGCTGCTGCAACCCCTGAAAATTCCAGCATGGAAATGGGAAGATGTGAGCATGGATCTCATTGTGGGATTACCCTTAACATCCAACAAACATGATTCCATATGGGTAATCGTTGACCGACTAACCAAGTCAGCTCACTTCATCCCCGTGCATACACATTTCCATGCCAACAGATATGCGGAGTTATATATCGCCAGGATTCTATGTTTGCACGGCGTACCCAATACCATAGTCTCAGATCGAGGTGCATTGTTTGTATCTCGCTTTTGGGAGCAGTTACATGCTGCTTTGGGTACTAAACTGATTAGAAGCTCCGCTTACCACCCTCAGACAGATGGGCAGACAGAGAGGGTGAATCAAGTATTAGAAGACATGTTGAGATCATGTGCCATCCACCATGGTAGGAACTGGGATGATCACCTACCATTGGCGGAATTCTCGTACAACAATGGCTATCAGGCGAGTATCAAGATGGCACCCTATGAAGCTCTCTACGGTCGTAAATGCCGCACCCCATTAAACTGGTGCGAGTCCGGTGAAAGGGTCACATTCGGAGTTGATGTGGTGTACGACGCCGAAGAGCGCGTTCGGACAATTCAAGCCAATTTGAAAGCCGCTCAATCCCGGCAGAAGAGCTACGCTGATAAGAGGCGTAGGCTGTTGCACTTTGATGTCGGTGAATACGTGTACCTCCGCGTGTCTCCGATGAAGGGCGTGCACCGGTTCGGCGTCAAGGGGAAGCTCGCTCCCCGTTTCATTGGACCCTATGCTATCACCGAGAAGTGCGGACCAGCGGCGTATTGATTGGAGTTACCGGCATCCCTGGCTGGTATCCATGATGTTTTCCATGTTTCGCAACTGCGAAAATGTTTGAAGCATACAGCTGCTGTTCCTACCGAAGACATCAGCGAGCTGAAACCGGATTTAACATATGATGAGTATCCGGTGTAAATTCTTGATGAGAAAGCCCGAACCACGCGTAACAGAACATTGTGGTTCTACAAGATCCTCTGGAGTAACCATACCGTAGAAGAAGCGACGTGGGAAAGCGAGGAATTCCTTCGCTCAAATTACCCGGAGTTCATGGCTTCTCAACACGGGTAAGTCCCTACTACATCGCTATCTCTTCTTTTGTAATCTCGGGACGAGATTCTTTTAAGGGGGGAGGAATGTAAGGGCCTCAGTTTTGGCACACATTTGAAGTGTTCATCACCACACCACACACCTCATTTGAGGAAAGATGAGGAACACAAATGAAGAGCATGTACCCACCATAAACATGCTCATTAGAGAAAAAACTCGCATATTGCAAAAGTGGTATTTCCCACATGTGATATAGGTGGGCTGGACTTATGAAAACTCCTACACATTGCTAAGGATGTCCATGCCAAGTTTCACCCAAATTCAAAACCTTTTTGAGGTCATTTTGGGTATAGATAGAAAGAAGGCAGTTTGAAACCACATTCAAATTCAAACTGTTTTTGTCCCATGAATTTAAAAGTGGGAGGCATATTCTTATTCAGCACATTTTTGTGAGCTCACACACCAATTTTCACTCCATTTGGAGTTGATCTTGACATGAGCTAAGTGGGACAATTTCAAACTTTCTTTGAATTCAAAACTGAACTTGTGCTGAAATTCACTCAAACCGAACCCAATTTGAATTCTATTCAATTCAAATGGCTCAGGGGTGAATAATTTGAATCACCAGGGGTATTATGGGTTTCACTGTTTACAACAGTGATTAGGAATAAATTTCAGAGGTTAAAACCCCGGGTGGGATCCGCATGTCATAGAGGGGAGAAGGAGAAACTTGCACCCAAAGTCAGAGTCTCGGTGGGAAATTCCACCGAGCAGCTGTCGGCTGTGCCACCGAGCAGCTACCGGCGCCACCAGCTGCTTCACTCTCCGCGCGCTGGCACCCAGGGCGGCTGGCTCGCGCCCCCACGCGACTGGCACCGCCTCAGCCGAGCAGGAGTCGGCCGGCTTTATCTTCTCGCGGGCAAACCCGAGCAGCGGCATTGTTTCTCGCTGCAGCTCTCTGCTCAATCGGGAAAACCAGCAAAACCATCTCCTCCTTCGTCCCTGAGCTGCTAGACAGCCACCTGAGCTCGCACTTCACCTCCCCAACGCCAGAGACCCCGAGCCCCGACCTCCTTTGCCCAAAGACGATCGCCACCGCGGCGACCTAGCCTCAGCCGAGAGTCAGGCGCCCGTGGGCAGCGTTCCACAGGCGTTTTCACGGTCCAGCGAGAGAGGCAACAATAGCGCGCGACCACCGTGCTGCTCTCCTCCAAGTTTGGAAGCCAACCGTGAAGAATCCGCAGAGAATTTCCAGTTTTTGCTCCGGCGACCGTAAACCAAGCTTCTGGTACGGTTTATTTAAATTCTCGCTCTATGATCTTTCGGAGGTCATCAAATCTTGCACGTAGACGCTGGACTAGCCGGCGATCAAGTTCTTTTCTGCATCCGTAGCGTGAAACTGTCTAGGAGTGACGAATTTCGAGCTCGATCGAGGGCGGTCATGGCGGGCACGATCGGTCACACGGTGCCGACCGACTTGCCGCCATCCCTGAACCCTTTTGACACCTTGTCGAGCTTCCTAGAGGTACACTGATGCTGTAGGGCCGTTTGTTCGAGGTGTTGGCGGGTTTAGAAACCACGGTCGACGGTGTCGAACCTCAACCGAGGCCGCGGCACGTCGGCGAGCTATTTCCGGTCACCCCCAGCCCGACCTGTCACCCCCGACGTGTTCCTCGACGTCGACAACCCCCTGGCGGCGAGTTTCAGACCATGGGAGGTCCGGCAGCGGCGAGCCGGCGAGCCCCGAGTCTGCTCCGGCGAGGTCGGCGGCGCGGGCGCGAGAGAACGGCGGAAGGAAGATGAAGCCGGCTGACCCACGTGTCAGCGGCTGAAGAATTTAAATCGGGATCGGGTGTGGCCAGGGATCGGCTGTGCTGGCGCGCAAATACCCTGTGAGCTCCGGTGTGCCGGACACCTCCGCGCTCGACATGTGTGGTATCCCCGTGTGCCGGACACCTCCGCGCTCGACACGTGTCCCCGCGGGCCCCGAGAGTTTAAACTTTTCCTCCGATTTTCAGAATTCTTCCAAACTTCAAATCCTCATAACTTTGGCTAGAAAGCTCCAAATCGAGTGAACCAAATTTGGTTGGATTTAGCTCTCTGAGCACTTTCCAGCAATATCAAATTCAGCTCATGAAAGTGAATAGTTTTTTAGAATTAAATCCCTAAATTTTAAACTGTCGGGAATTTTATTTGGAGAACTACTTTATGAAAAATTCTGAAATTAGGCTGAGAGGTTCATTAGACAATCCCAGAATCCCAGTAAAAATTTCAGACTCATCCAAGTTCATTTAATTACTCTGATGGGGTGATTAAGAGAACTGCCCTGAGAAAATAGAAAAATATACAGAAACATTTTTCAGATTTTTCTCAAATCTTAATTAGGACATAACTTTCTGTAGAATTCTTCAAATGACATGAAACCAACTCCATTAGAACCATCCTAAATTCTAGTTTCCAGAAAGTAATGGTGGGAGCCATGAAAAACCCTGGAATTACTTAGAGGCTCAATTATTGATTAAATAGGCTTTTATTTGTACAAGGTTCAATTGAACTTTATTTCAAATAAAACTTGGTCACAACTCTGGTTAGGACCCTACCAATCCACCATAAAAATCTCAGAACCCAAAGGGGATGACTAGCTAGAGTTATTAGCAATTATGTAATTAAGTTCACACATTTGCATTTAAATTTACATGTAGTATTGTATTCAACGTGTAGCCATTGAAGAAGAGACCCTGGAAGTGCTGGATTTCCTTCTTCCGGACGAATAACTAACTACTGACCAGCAGCAACAAGGCAAGCCCCGGTTTGCATTAACCCTTTTATAAGTTTTATTTTGTTTACATGTGTCATATAAGTTATGATTGTGCATTAGGTGTAGGATGGATGGACCCCCACTTGCATAACCATAATTTTTCCCTAAGAGTGAGGGTAGTGTCTAAGACCTCGAGTAGATAGGCTATGCTTAAAGATTCATAGGGCTTCGGTACAAGTCGAGTAGTTGGAATCTACTCGCTAGATAGGCTTGGGACGCACGGGTTCGGTTGAGTGATGTGAGATCACATTAGTAATGAAAATGAGACTGGGCAGGGGCTAGGGCGCAGCAAGAGGGAGTCTTGTGTGCGCAGCCCTGTCCGTGTCGATTGAGGACCGAGCCGTGTGTGGCCCACGCTGATCAAGTTTGAACGTACCGAAGGCATATCGGATATATGGGCCCCGATAAACCGATGTAGCCTAAACCTCCGGGCGTCGAGGCATAACGCACCGATTTATAGGTGTAGGCTGAGGGCAGCAAGGTGGAAATCTGCCAACGGGCATAGAGAGATGCTCCGTGTGGGGAACCTCCTGCTCGTTTCGGTGCGACCGGTTCGACGTTTGGGCTGTTGGGTGAAAGGTTGTCCCGTACGACATCGAGTGAGCGTGCTGTGCAGCTCCACGGGTGGGCGTACGTGACGTGCTCTTTGGGTTTTCCCTGCAGGTGTATATCGAGTCGATTCGCTGTCCCTCGCGGTGAAGAGTACCACTTGGTCACTGAGTCGTGACGTAGACTAATGTATGAAATATGGTGATTCAATACTGCTGATTTGATATAATTGCATTGCTACATGTGTGCCACCAAATATTGCTTACTAAATTTCAGATTCTTGAATTGTTAACTTGTTGCTAAAAGTTGAACTAAGGATGAACTTGTAGGCGAGTCCATTTGTTGCAATATGACCATCCTATGTCATGGTACACCTCATGTAGAGTTTCATGCTTAGGTGAGTCGGTTAAGCCTTGCTGAGCCTTCTTGCTCACAGTTGCTGCTTAAGTGTTTTTGAGGTGAGGAGCCACCCACGGACTCGGGGTACGAGTCCACCGGCGAGGGTTACCCTCCGTCGGGGACCACGGCTGAGTGGGAGCCGTACACGCAGCGCTGAGCTGAGACGTGCAGCTAGTGTGGGTTGCCCTAGGGCTGGGCAACCGACTTTTGCTAGATAGGCGGGCGTGATCTGTACAAAAGAAACTTCCGCTGTGTAATAAAAGACCCTAGTTTGTAACTGAGAAGTGTACTACTTTGTACATTCAGTTTGTTTTCCCATGTAATATAATGTGTTCTTATGACGTGTGCTGTCGGGTGTCGCATCGCGCGGCACCACCCTCTGCGATCCTGGATGAGCGGATTCCGGTCCGCCACAGTAGCGCTCACTAAGTTTATATTCCACTTTGGGCATCACCACATCGGAGGAAAGCGTTTCTTGTTTGATTGTGGACTTCCGATGTGAGGGCTGCCTAAGGCATAATAATCTGCTGCTATTAAACTGAAAGTAAGGATTAACATGTAGGCATGTCTTTATCACATCATATTTTTCCTATGGTAAGAATCCCTACATGTAGAGTTTCATGCTTAGGAGTGTCGGTTAAGTCTTGCTGAGCCATCGTGCTCACGGTTGCATTAATAGTGTTTTGCAGGTTATAAAATTTGCTATGAATATGGTTGTTCGGTGAGCCATCAGAGACTCACCAGAAACCCTGCCGCTGCACTTATCTTTGTTGAAGCTAGTAAGAAGCGTCCGAGGGCTGGTCGTCTTCTCTTTTACATAGTTAGTACTGAGAGTAAATGTGTATGTATATTCCGCTGCGTGTACCCTCGTGGTACAATATTTTGTAAATGACATTATCTTGATAAATAGAAGACTTTGTACTTTATGGTTCTTTTCGTGTATGTTGTCCGGTGCCTCATCGCACGGCACCACCAAATGTGTATCCTGGAGTGTGGATTCCCGAAAGGGGTTCCTCACAGGCGTGGTATCAGAGCCGCATTGGGAATAGCACACATGAAAAGTGCTTATTTTCGAAAACTTAGAAGTATACGAGTGAGGAACATATAGTATGCCCACATAAGGACTATTAGTAGCATAGTTACTTAAGGTGGCAAGCTAACAATGTGTTAATATTCAGTATTTCAATTCTGTAACGACGCACCTACGTGGAGGTAAGAATGGTAAGGAACGCCACAGAAAGCGGATCAATTTCGGTTAGCTCCCCCATACGAGGAAAGTAGTGTGGGATGTCCTGTTCAGCAATGGACGGGAAGTGAATATGTTTTCTAAGACTCTCCATGTCTTAGAGACATATGAAATGCACTAGCCTCCAGTACGCAAACCCAGGGCAAGAGGACGAGACCTCATCGTGTGGTTTGTAACACGAAATAGGTTCTCTAGGACTCTTCATGTCCTAGGAGGCTTACGAAAGCGCTGTTCCACCGGTGTGCCTTATTGCAAAGGTGTGGAGCCCCCGTCGGGTGGTGAATAACCCGATCATGTACCTTGAGACGTGACTTGACTCAAGGACGGCCCGTATGGCAATGATACGGGGCATATGTTTTTACCATGATATGGACCTGCCGGAAATGGAAAACCTTTGTGTGCATCACTATTGATTGTTTTTCTGCAGGTACCTTAACCACGAGTAGAACATTGCGTTTAGAAAACGTTTGTGAGTGATCCTTTTAGTGCCACCCCTTGAGACGTATATGCCGGTATAACGCCGGTTAGGATTTTTGATTTGGTGAGGAAATGTAGTACCGTAATATGTTTTAACTGCATGAAAAAGAAAGTTTTCAAAGGAAACAGTAATTTTGGAGTCTAGGATTCCATTAGTGGTTAATAAACTCCTATATTGAACTAAGAATCAATTGGGAGTATAGAATCATTCACAAAGACATAGAAACAATCTCCCCTGTTTTTGGCAGAATTTTTGCTGAACTTGGACAGGGCCTAACTTTTGTTTGGTTGAACCAATGGAGGTGTGGGATACATTTATGGAAAGGATTTGAAGATTTCTACAACTTTTCTGTAGAACTCCAGAACAGAGTTCCCCTCCAAATGGATGAAAATCTCAGATGAGTGTTAACTGTCCAAAAACAGGGCAGCCCAAAAATGCTCTCTGGAATTTTCTGTATTTCAACCATAACGTCTTGTATAAAAATCTCTAAGTGTAATGTAAGACACAGTTGGAAAGTTTATGATATGTGCTATGACTTTGTAGTTCAAAGGTTCACCAGATTTGGAGTTTAATTGTATGAAATCTTGCGGATAAAACAGACATTTTCAGAGGAGGTGCTGTCAAAATTGTTCCAGATTTCTGTCAACTTTGAAATATCATAACTCCTGATACAGAATTGATATGAAGGCAAATAAAAACTCGTTGGAAATATATTGAAGTTATCTATAACTTTGATATTCAACTTGAGACATGAAACTGCCATTTTCAAAATCAAATGCTGGGATTAAGGCCAAATGGTCATTCTGAACAGAGCATTATTCATTGCCAGGTAACTTAGGACTTGTTGTGGACATGAAGATTTTTATACTTCTCTAAGTTCCAGGACATAATCCTTAGTTATCTTCCATCATTCCTTTTTGTTGGTTTAAGTGTTTGACAAACTTGAGCAACATTGGTTATATTTCAGAATTGTCAAAAACCTTGTTTCCCTCATATATGCTGCATAATTGATGTGATGCTTTTGCGGTTAATAATTTCGAGTTAAAGCTGAGTACACTCTTGGATATTAACCGTAAATTGCTCGCTTTTGCAGTATGGATTATACTCATTCTGGGTATGAGGTTGGTGGTTCCAGCCGAGATGGAAATGATTCGTCGCAGCGACGATCACTGCCATCATCAACCGGACTGGCGGAGGTGTTGGGAAGAATGGCTGAGTCTCTTGAGATGTTGGTGCAGCAAGGCATCCGACAAGAGACCCCACAGCAAAACTCCACACGGAATACGTATCTGGATTTTCTAGCAAAACAACCACCGGTATTCTCAGAAGCTAAAGAAGCCTTGGAGGCAGATCATTGGCTCCGGGTGATTGAATCTAAACTGGGAATGCTCCAGTGTGATGAATATGAGAATGCTTTATTTGCCGCTCAGCAACTTCATGGATCCGCTGGGTCTTGGTGGTCTGAATATCATGCTAAGATCGCTGAAGGCCATGTGTGACGTGGACCAAGTTTCGTGATGCTTTCCGTGCACGTCATATTTGTGAGGGCATCGTCAAGACCAGAATTGAAGAGTTCTATGAACTCAAACAAGGAGGCATGAGTGTTATGAAGTACTTCACGGAATTTAACCGTTTAGTACAATATGCATCTGCTTATGTGCATAACGAGACGATGAAGTGTCATTACTTCTTCCAAGGCCTAGATGTGAAGCTTCGGACAAAGGTGGCACAATGCAATAAAGGGAATTATAGCGAGTTAGTCAATGCCGCTATGATACAGGAAATAGCTGAACTCGAGCATAAGGAAAGTAAGAGGAAGAGAAAATTATCACTGGCAAGTACGAGTGATTATCATCAAGAACAACCGTTGATATATTGCTTACCATCCAGGGTGGAAATTCAGTCTTTTGATGGGCCACCCCAGATCCAATGCTGTCCATATTCACCCATGGATGTTCAGCCACTGCTGCAACAGCAGCAATGAGTAGTTGTGCACCCCCACTTCAACAAGGTGCACAAGAATACAAACCACTTCCATATTATGAAAATCCTGAGCTTGCATCGTACGGTACTCATAGCGATGTAGAGCAATTCCTCAGGAGTTTCCTGTGACCATGCCGAGCAGCAGTAACATATCATCGCAAGCTGTAAAGAAATTCCATGGTCAGCCAAGGAGGACAGCACTGAAAGTGGGAAACATAAAATATATGATAGTTGAAGATGTTCCAGTGGGAGAACCCGTGTTGCGGGTATGTTCAGCCTACGTGGTCAGCCCATGTTCATGTTGTTCGACTCGGGTGCTACGCATGATTTTATCAGCAAAGATTATGTGGTTAAGCACCAAATACCATCAACTACCTTGGCTGCATCTTATCAGATTAATTCACCGGGAGGTAGTAGGACAGCAGGCAGAATCGTTGCTCGAGCACCTATATGTTTGGATGGGCGGATATATCCTACTACTCTTATCATCCTGGAAGGCTTGCGGATTGACATAATCTTGTCCATGGCTTGGTTGACGCATCACCAAGCTATCTTTGATATTAGTTCACGAACGGTGCAGCTGAATTCAAAGAAGCACGGGCAACACATGTTGATTCTGAGAAATGTTGCACCAGAAGTCACTGCTGTCCACACCGTTGAAGCTAAGATACTGGAGTACATTCCAGTGGTCCGGGAATATCCAAACATGTTTCCCAATGATCTACCGGGCATGCCGCCCGAACGTGAAGTGGAGTTCAAAATTGAACTAGCACCGGGAGCCACACCCATATCTCGGAGGCCGTATAAAATGGCACTGAAGGAACTGGCAGAGCTGAAAGAGCAGCTGAATGATTTGCTAAGAAAATGCTTCATTCGCCCCAGTTCATCACCGTGGGGATGCTCCGCGCCGTTCGTCAAGAAAAAAGGACGAGACTCTTAGGCTTTGTGTGGACTATCGTCCGCTAAATGCCGTAATGATTAAGAACAAGTATCCACTACCACGTATCAATATGCTTTTCGATCAACTAGTGGGTGCTAAGGTTTTCTCGAAGATGGATCTTCGGTCCGGATATCATCAGATAAAAATCCAGGAGGAAGATATACCCAAGACGCCATTCTCGACGAGATACGGGTTATATGAGTATCTCGTCATGTCATTCGGACTCACTAATGATCCGGCTCATTTTATGTACTTGATGAATTCAGTCTTCATGCCGGAGCTGGACAAGTTCGTCGTGGTCTTCATCGACGATATTTTGGTATATTCCAAGTCGGAGGAAGAGCACGCCGAGCATCTGCATATTGTGCTCCAACGCCTAAGGGATCACAAACTGTATTCAAAATTCAGCAAGTGTGAGTTCTGGATCAACCAAGTGCCATTTCTTGGGCACATTATTTCTGCGGAGGGCATCACAGTTGATCCGAGCAAGATCGTCCAAGTGCTGAATTGGAGTTTGCCAAAATCAGTCCACGATGTCCGTAGTTTTCTCGGTTTAGCTGGTTACTACCAGAGATTCATTCTGAATTTCTCCAAGGTCTCTAAACCGATGACGGAACTTCTGAAGAAAGGCAAGAAATATGTGTGGAGTGAAGCATGTGAGGAGGCGTTCAAAGCGTCGGTAAAGCACCTCACAATAGCCCCGTGTTGGTGCAGTCCGATACAACTAAGGCTTTTGATGTTTATTGCGATGCATCTGGCATCGGCTTTGGCTGCGTGCTTATGCAAGAAGGGCGAGTGGTCGCATATGGATCCAGGCAGCTTCAGAATCATGAGCGGAATTATCCGACACATGATATTGAGCTAGCTGCTGTGGTCCTTTCTTTAAAATTGTGGAGGCACTATTTACTTGAAAACTTAGTCCACCTCTACACCGACCACAGTAGTTTAAAGTACATCATCACACAAAAGGAATTAAATATGACACAGAGAAGATGGTTAGAGTTAATCAAGGATTATGAACTAGAGATTCATTACCATCCTGGACAAGTGAATGTGGTTACCGACGCACTTAGTCGGAAATCACATGTTCATAACCTAACCATGGCTGCAATGGAAGAAGAAGAACCGAGCCTACGCTTGGTTCCCTATGGGTCATTGTTTAACCTTGCCCTCATTCCTACAATTCGTGATGAAATTGTAGAGGTGCAAAAGAAAGATAAGGGCATGGCCCATATCCGGAAGAGAATAGACAAAGGAGAAGCTAAGTGCTTCCGGAACGATGAGAATGGTACGCTATGGTTCATAAACCGTATAGTCGTACCCCGTGACATGAAGCTTCTTAAGAAGATATTAGACGAAACTCATTTATCAAAATTTTCCATTCATTCGGGCAGCAACAAGATGTACCAAGATTTGAGAAACATGTTTTGGTGGACACAGATGAAGCGGGAAGTAGCTAAATAGTATCCGAGTGCGATACGTGTCGAATGGTGAAAGCAGATCACATGAAGAAACCTGGTTTGCTGCAGCCCCTTCATATTCTGGCATGGAAGTGGGAAGATGTGAGTATGGATTTCATTGTCGGACTGCCACTCACATCTCGGAAGCATGATTCGGTTTGGGTAATCATTGACCGATTAACCAAGTCAGCACACTTCATACCGGTGAATGTGGGATTCAACACCAAGAAATATGTGGAGTTATACATTGAACGGATCTTATGCCAGCATGGAGTTCCAAGAACCATAGCTTCATATCATGGCACACTGTTCATTTCTTGTTTCTGGAAACAGCTGCATGCATCTTTGGGGACCAAATTGCTTAGAAGCTCCGCATATCGCCCTCAAACCGATGGACAAACCGAGAGGGTGAACAAGTCTTGGAAGATATGTTGAGAGCGTGTGCCATCCACCACGGTATGAATTGGGATGCTTATCCGTTGGCGGAATTTTCGTACAACAACAGCTATCAAACGAGTATCTAGATGGAACCGTATGAGGCTCTCTACGGCCGGAGATGTCGCACACCACTGAATTGGTGCGAATCTGGTGAAAGGGTGACATTCGGGATTGACCTTGTCAATGACACCGAAGAACGAGTTTGGGTCATACAAGGAAATTTAAAGGCTGCTCAATCTCGACAGAAGAGTTATGCAGACCAACGACGTCGACGTTGAACTTCAACGTCCGAGAGTATGTGTATCTCCGCGTATCTCCAATGAAAGGAGTTCATCGCTTCAGTGTAAAAGGGAAGCTCACTCCCCGGTTTATTGGTCCATTCGCTATCATGGAGTAATGTGGACCCGTAGCCTACCGGCTTGAGCTACCGACGAATCTCGCTGGGGTGCATGACATATTTCACGTCTCCCAACCTCAGAAATGTCTCAAGAATACCACTGCTGTCCGCAATGAAGATCTCGAGACATTGCAACCAGAACTCTCTTATACCGAGCATCCAATCCGGATTATTGATGAAAAGTCTCGGTTGACAAGGAATCGGACGCTCCAATTCTATAATGTATTATGGAGCAATCATACCGTGGAGGAAGCAACATGGAAGAGTGAAGAATACCTCTGTTCAAACTATCCGGACCTTCTGTCCGCTTGTATCCAGTAATTCCTTCTCTACCGCTTCGTCTCTTCTTTATGAATCTCGGGACGAGATTCTTTTTAAGGGGGGGATGTGAAATCCTGAAAATTCTAGCAAGTGGAGCTGCAAATCACACCGAGAAAATGAGAGGGAATTTAAACTCTTGAATTTAAAGGTGTGAGCTCCGAATCTAAACTTGAACTTGCAAAAATTCCTGAACACGGAGATCTAGAGCTACCATTTGGTTCTCCACACATCCACGGGTAGCCCGGTAAATTTCCAGAGCATTTGAAAAGGATTTCTTATTTGTTGGAATTTAAACGGGAGAAAATTTGTATTTGAATTTAAATCTCAGTTTCAAATTCCGACTTCACCAAAATTCAAATTTTAGTGCATCATTGTGTTGCCCACATTTATTTTGACCTATCCTCCAAGTTTGATCGAATTTGGAGCTCATATGCTATTTTAACCGGAACCGGAGGACAAGAGGGGAGAAATGGGGCCCACATGTCAGTAGACTTAACCCCCAAGTCTTCTGTTTTTGGCTCAGACCGCACGCACGCGCCACTCCCGTCGATCGACGCCAACTGATGTCCACCGTGCCACCTCCTGCTTTTACTTGATGTTTTGTCGGTCTGATCACCACACATGAGTGCAACAAAACCATTTGTGCTTCTCCCAGCTCGGGCGCTAACTCTCGCATGATTTTCTCCCGAGAAACACCAACTCCGGCGCCCGCCTCTGTTCTTCCCACTGCACAACACAACGAAACTTCCTTTACTCAAGCTCCCAACAGCAAAGAGCTGCGCCCACAGGTGCTCTAGACGGCCAGCCCTTCTCCTCCCCTGTCCTGATCTTGTTTGCACCGGAAAATAGCAAGGGTTCTGCAGCTCTCGGGTAAACGCTGAAAAACCGAACTGGTCACCGTGGCCTGCCCAAACCAGGAGTGATCATGTAAAAGTCCCAAAAATGTGTATGAATAAAAACTAAAGTTTGAGTTCATATGTGTGGCAAAGACATGAAAAATGGGACTTGCTAAAACTTTTCTTCATGCAAAGTAATACATGGATGAACATCCAACATGAGGCTCACATTTTTCTTTAAAAGTGTTGAACCAATAAGGAGTTAAATACCTCTTTGCGTGTAAGTTTAAAATTCATATTTGAAATTCAAAGTTCACACATAGGGTGGCCAAAAACATTGAATAAACATGCAGCCCTATAGTTGGGATTATAGGGAAAAGTTTGTTCACAAACTTTTCAATTGTAGGGTGGGCTCAAAAAGGAGTTAAAGAGGAGAATTTGCAAACTTCAACCAAATTCAAATTTGGCAAGCAAATTCAAACTGAATTTGAAGAATTCAAATTCTAGACCACCTTTTTTAAAACTTAGCATTCTGGGGATTGAAAAGATCAGCTTGAGAAGATATTTGGGGAAGAAATGTGGGGTGGGACCCACATATCATAGAGCTAAAGTGGGAGACTTACTCACTAAGTTTTGCTCCCGGAGCGAGATTTTCCCGAGCAGCTCGCGAGCGCCACAGAGGAGCTTGCCGCGCCAGCTCCTGCTGCCGGTCTCCATGCGCTGGCGCCCCGAGGTCGGTCCTGACCGCGTCTTCAACGTGATCACGTGCCCCCTGGCCGAAGCAAAGCGCAGTTGCCTTCTTCTCTCGCGAGCACACCAAGCAACACGAGCTTCTCCCCCTCCGCTCTCGGTCCGATCGGAAGATCGGCAAAACCACCGCGCCTCCTCCTTCCCCGAGCTGCTGAACACTCCCACGAGATCAACCTCCACCTCCCTGACCCACGAGCAAGTGAGCTGCGGCCTCCGGTGCCCGAGAACGACCGCCGCCGCGGCGACCTAATCCGAGGAAGTGATCGGGCGCTCGTGGACAGCCCTCCACAACGGGTTTTACGGCCGAGCGATCACACCTACGGACGCGCAAGGGTGCGGTGCTGCTCTCAGCCCAAGCTCAGGCCATACCGTGAAGCATCGCCGGCGAATTTCAAAGTTTTGCTCCGGTGACGTCAACCCGAGCATCCGGTATGGAAATCCAAAATTCTCCACTTCTATTCGTTCTTAGCTCATCAAACTTTGCACGTAGGAGCTGGACTAGCCGGCGATCATGGTCTCTTAAGCATTCGTCGCATGAAAACCCTTTGGGGGGACGTATTTTGAGGTCTACCGATCACTTCTCCGGTGGACTCCTTTGGTCGCATGGCGACAACCCATTTCCAGCCATTCCCGAGCCACTTTGAGGTCATGTCGACCCTCCTAGAGGTACGCTGGTGCTGTAGGGCTCGTCGGCACAAGCCTTTGAGGGCTGGAGACCACGGGCGACGCTGCCGGACTTCCACAGAGGCAGTTACACGTCGCCGGCCATGTTCCGGTCGTCGGCAGCCCTAGCAAACCCCACAGCCATGTTCCTTGAGGCCCTAAACCCCCTGGCGGCGAGTTGTAGCTCCGGCGGTGGCCAGGAAGGCCGGTCCGGCGAGCTTCCGGTTACTCCGGCGAGGGGGAGCGCGCGGGCGCGAGCGAGAAGCGGGAGGTAGAAGAAAGCGGTGGGCCCCGCCTGTCAGGAGCTCAGAATTCAAATCCGGGATCGGGTGTGGCCGGGATCCCGTGTGCTGGCGCGAAAAACCCCGTGGCCCCGGTGTGGCCCAGTTCTGATTGGTTGGAATTCAAATAAGCGGGCCCAGTGGGATTTTCAATAGGAAAATAATTCCAGACTTAGCTCAACCTTTAGAAATTCATATCTCCCTGTGGAAAACTCCAATTTTGAGTGATTCCAATTGGGTTGGATTCATCTCTCTGAGTTGTATCCAAATATGAACTCAGATTTGTATGAAAGTCAATATTATATTCTGGAGAATTCTTCGAAGGTTTTCTGAAAAAGAATTATTGAAGGATTTTGGGTTATCCAAAAATACCCAAATTTTGCCAGAATATTCTTTAGCCTATTGTTGAACTTCTAGCAAATGTTCAGCTCATTTGAAGATCATTTGAGTAGGAATTTGCTAAAAACAATCTGCTGTGTTCATAAGAGTCCAGAAATATTTTCAGAAAATGTTTCCCACTTCAAAAATCTATTCTGAGCCATCCATAGCTCCAAAAATCCTAGGAAAATTTAGTCAAGCTCTCTGAGACATACTTGGAATTATAGTTCACTTAGTTGGGCATGAAAATGCACATTACTACAGAATTAATTCTGTTGAGTACAAATGCTTAAAGAATTGTTCTAGGAGAACTACCCAAGAAAAAGGGCTGCATTTTGGACCAGATGACTCTCATGCGATCAAGAATTCACATATAAATTATCAGCCCAAGATTTGTCCTGGAACTCCCTGTTCTTATTCTCCATACTTGTGCATATGTGGGAATACATAAGAGATGTTGTGAGAATTATGGGGAGGACACAATATGACTCCACATGAGCTGCAATTTGGCAAGCTAAATCCTTAGGTAGTATAGAACCTGCTGTAAAAGTTTTGAGGCCATTGGAGTTCTTGTTCTTCAGTTGCACTCAAAGCTTTTCAGCTTATCTATTATGTTCATTAGGGAACATGATTAGTGTATAGCAAAAGCCTTTAGGAAAAATTAGTTTATTTCTGTTCCTTGCACAACAGAGGCAAACCAAGCCATTCTTGGCTTTTCCACACAACCTCTGTTCCTAAGAAATTGATTCCATAACTTCTTTCCATTACAGTCTATAAAATATATGCATATGCATTTCAATAGGAACCACAACGAAGGGGACTCAAAGGAGTGATTCATCGAAGTGGATCAAGCTCCGGAGAGTCAAGGGTGGATCTGCAAGGATACTAACTGCTTATATACGACTACCCTGCAAAACAGGCAAGCTCCGGTTTGCATTTAACAGCTGTTAAGTTTTTATTTTGTATTCACCTTTGGTTAAGATTCGAACTGTGCATTAGGTCTAGTGTTTGATACTCCTCTTTCATAGCCAAATGACCCATGGAGTATTGGGTAGGTGTCTTTCACCGTGTAGAACTGCCATGCTTAAGTACGGTTCGGTAGAAGTCGAGTGGTGAGATGCTACTCGCAGATTTAGGAACAACAGGGGCATACGGGATTGGTTCGTAATTGAATTAGCAAGTTAAAGTTGAGACCGGAAGGTTGTAGGAGCAGCAGGACATAGGGGCCTGGGTGCTGTAGACCTGTCCGTGTCGGTCAAGGACCGATCCGTATGCGGCCCTGTTGAACAAGTTTGAGTTGTGTACCGGACTCATGCTGGCTATATGGGACCCAGTAAACCGATGTACCTCGGGAAGCTGTCGTTGGGACTTTTCGGGTCGCCTCAGGCGGACGGCCGGTGTGCAGTATGTGGGGAATATTCTCATGACATCTCACGTCGGAAGGTGCACCATGAGAGTAGCTACTGTACGGGGCGACTTGATCGATTCAGCGGGGGTGAAACGGGGGAAAGGCTGCCACGTACGATGTCAGTGATGGTTGTTGTAGGCAACGTCGAGTACGGGCGTACGTGTCATGTAGTCCGGGTGTTATTGATTCGAATCACCGTCGCTCGCGGAATGGACCGAGCATACTTGTTCTCACAGTCGTGACGTAGTAAGAACTTGCATGAGAAAGGAACTAATCATCTTGATGTGAAGTATTATTCTACCTTGTGTTGGGGCTTGATGAATAGGCTAGTGCAAACTCGATTCTTTTATGCCATGAGCAATTTACATCGGGGGAAAGCGTTTCTTGTTTGATTGTGGACTCCCGATGTGGCGTGCCCAGGGTTACTTAAAATGCTGCATTTAATATCTGAAAGTAAGGATTCACTTTTAGGCGTGCTTAATTATGCTTATGCCATCCTATGTTAGGTTCATAACCTCACTTAGAGTTTCATGTTTAGGGTGACGGTTAAGTCTTGCTGAGCGTTATGCTCATGGATGCTATCCGAGTTGTTTTGCAGGTAATTGACTCGATGCTTATGAGAAGGGGTGCCGATGAGACTCGGGAACCTCCGAGTGCTTACTCAAAGAGCATCCTCGCCGCTGCAGATTGTCTTCGTGTTGCTAGTAAGGAACGTCCGCGGGCTGGACCGTTTCTTTGTTGCTAGTTTAGATATGAATCGTGAGAGTGATAGTCTTCCGCTGTAGTTTACTCTGATATAACTATTTGTAAAACATTCTTGTACGCTTCCGCTAAACTATTTATGTAATATGATGTGTTTCTGCAACCCGTGTGCTGTTGGGTGCCGCATAACACGGCACCACCCGACGAGGTCCCGTGGGGCCGTCTCAGCGCGGTATCAGAGCCATTTACACATGGTATCAGAGCTGCGTTGGGAACAGAGCACGGATTGAGCATCATATTATGTCAAAAACTTAGGATACGGTGAGATAACGGTACTAGGCCCACATAAGGACTACTATTAGCATATTGTGAAGGTGGCTAGCTAACCTATTTGTTATGTCGGAAAACCGTGCATCTCGGGACGTCTATGTCTTGGGGGGTGCACGTAAGCGCTGTCCACCAGTGCGCACAAGCTGAAGGGTGGAGCCCCACGGGTGGCAGGTAACCCGACCCGCTTTAGTATCCTCTACGACTCTTCATGTCGTTTGGGGTATTCGAGCAACGTCTTCCCTGGCGTGCGTGGTGCAATTTGGGAGACCCCGTCACGTGGTCAGTAATGTGAACACGTAGCTCAAGGCGTGTTTGGCTCGAGAACACCTGGGCGAGTGATGACGGCCGGGTGTACGAACTGTATGGATACCGGGTTCGGTGTGCAGCCGGACCTGATGATTGAGTGTGGCTTATGTAGGTGCTAACCACGAAAAACCTTAGTGCGTGTATAACACGTTTGTGAGTGACCGTTTTAGTGCCACCTAATGATACGTGTATGCCGGTGTAATCCGGTTAGGTTTTTCTTTGGTGAGGCAACGTAGTACCTTCATATGTCTTACAGTGCATTGTCACCGTACTACACTGGATAGTATTCTTACCTATGAAGAAATCATTCATGACTAACTTCCAAACTAAAAATGGATGTGACAAGGCACATATTAGTTTCTGAGCTCTTCATTTGAACTAAGTTCCAAAGAAGAGACTTGTTAGGCTTCTTTTGATCTCAAAGACAGAGTGCTCTGTTCTGGCAGAAGTTTTGCCGAACTTTAACAGAGCGTAACTCTTATTAGCTTGAACCAATGGAGGTGTTTGATACTGTTCTGGAAAGGTTACTAAGTTCTCCACAACTTTTCTGTAGAAATCCAGAGCCAAATCCGACACCAACTTGGTCGAATGTCCAGATGAATGCAAAGTGTTCAGAAAACAGAGCAGCTGCAAACTTCTCTGGATGTTGCTGTAAATTAGACCCAACAGTCTGTAGGAAAATCTCTAAGGATCTTATGATACACCATTGGAAAGGTTAGGAAATTTGCAACGATTTTGTAGTTCATAGTTTGTTCAGAATTGTACTTCATTTGTATGTAAAACTGTGATGAAAACAGCCACATACAAAGGAGGTGCTGGCAAAATTTAGCCAGAAAATTCTGTCAACTGTGAACAATCCTAACTTTTGTTCCAGAGATGATCCAGAGGCATGTGTGTACTCTATGGAAAGATACTGAAGTTAACTTTAACTTTGGTGTTCGACTTGAGTTCTGAAAATGCTGGTAACTGGATCCAAATCTGGGTTAAGTACAGAATGGTCGGTTCTGTACAGCAAATGGGGATGGTTTTCTGTTAGCTTTAGAAAGATGTGTAAACATGAAATTTCGATATGCTTTCATAAAGTTTTAGCATGTTCATGTTTTACATACTTTCACATACTGCTGAGATCATGTTTTGACTCCCCTCAAAAATTATCTTTTTGCAGTATGGTGCGTACTCAGTCTCCGAGTAGGGCTGAAAGTTCTCGCCAAGATGGTGATGACTCAACTCCACCACGGGCACCGCCATCAACGGTATGGGCGGATGTCATGGCTCATATGGTCGAGTCAAGTCAAGAGAACACAAGACTAATACAAGCCTTGGTACAACAGGGCTTACTCCAACGTGCACCACAGGACGTTCCACCTCAGAACGCCTATTTGGACTTCTTGGCGACACGACCGCCAATTTTCATGGAAGCCAATGAACCAGTGGAAGCTGATCAGTGGCTTTGAGTTATGGAGTCCAAGTTTGGGGTGTTTGAGTGCGACGAATATCAGAAGACATTATTTGCAGCTCAACAGCTCCATGGAGCCGCCGGAAATTGGTGGTTCGCTTATCTTGCCACCGTTCCGGAAGGTCATCAAGTGGAATGGACGGAATTTCGTGAAGCATTCCGGGCTCGTCACATTCCTATGGGTTTTATTAAGGCCCAACAGAAAGAATTCAGAAACTTGAAGCAGGAGGACATGAGTGTCCTCGATTATGTCCGAAGATTCAACCTTCTGGCACAATATGCTCCTGCTTATGCGACGAGCGAAGCTGCATTGTGTGACTACTTTTTCTATGGCTTGAGTGCCATACTAAAAGAGAAGTTAGCTTTGTTCAATCAAGGCAGTTACACCGAGTTGATCAGTGCTGCTTTGCTGCAAGAACAAGCGACACTTGAGTGTCAAGCAGAGAAGAGGGACCGGTAGGATGTGCAGGAAGACACACCAGTCGTTCCTCGTAAATATCGTGTGGTGTATCACACACCATCCGATGAAATATGGCAAATGCCAGTGAGATCAACTCCGTACAGATTTCCTGCTCAAGAGTCTTGTCTTGAAGCAACACCATTGCCGCAGCAACGAAGGACACCTGTTGCATCATTGCTGCAGCCAAGTACATCAACTTCTCAATCACAAGTCAATGAAGAACCAGGGAAACCTCCATGTTCTTATTGCCACCGTTCTGGGCATTTTAGGCAGGAATGCCGGGAGAAGTTGTTGAATACCAGACAACCATCATCATCACATGGTATGCTGCCACCTGCTCCAGTCAACATAACAGCATTGCAATCCGGGAGTGTGCAACATCTTGCTATTGAGGATGTCCCGGAGGGAGCACCGGTGTTAGCCGGCATGTTCACTCTCAAAGACGTGCCCATGCTCATACTTTTTGATTCTGGTGCAACCCATAATTTTATCAGCAAAACATGCGTGGATCAGCACCAATTATCCACCAATACTCCCACGACGAGTTTTCTTATACGTTCACCGGGAGGAAATATCTCTGCCAATCAGATTGTGTCCCGAGCAGCTTTGTGTTTGGGCGGAAAAATATACCCAACATCGCTGATTATGTTGGATAGGCAAAAGATAGACATTATATTGGGGATGTCTTGGTTAAATCATCACGGTGCCGTTCTCAATATCGGTAACCGGACTGTCCAGATTGATTCGCCGATTCACGGACAGCACACGCTGTTTTTAGACAGCAAAGATCCAGACATGGTAGAGGCCTACCACACGGGAGCGCTGAGGCTTGAAGATATTCCGGTGGTAAGTGATTATCCCGACGTTTTTCCCGATGACTTACCGGGCATGCCGCCCGAACGGGATGTCGAGTTTAAGATTGAACTGGCGCCAGGAACTACGCCTATTTCACGAAGGCCTTACAAGATGGCACCTAACGAGCTAGCGGAGTTGAAAGAGCAACTGAATGAACTCATGAGCAAGGGTTTCATACGACCAAGTTCTTCACCTTGGGGTTGCTCAGCGCTGTTCGTTAAGAAGAAGGACGAAACACTACGGCTATGTGTTGATTACCGTCCTTTAAATGCCGTCACAATAAAGAACAAGTATCCTTTGCCCCGCATCGACATCCTGTTCGATCAACTTGTGGGTGCAAAGGTATTTTCGAAGATGGATCTTCTGTCGGGTATCATCAAATCAAAATCCGACCGGAGGACATACCGAAGACAGCTTTCTCGACGAGATACAGACTCTATGAGTACCTCGTCATGTCATTTGGGCTAACCAACGCTCCGGCACACTTCATGTACTTGATGAATTCTGTGTTCATGCCGGAGCTAGACAAGTTCGTCGTGGTATTCATCGACGACATTTTGGTTTACTCCAAATCGGAAGAAGAGCACGCTGAACATCTGCGGATTGTGCTACAACGGTTGCGGGAGCACCAATTATATGCCAAGTTCAGCAAGTGCGAATTTTGGATTGATCAAGTGCCTTTCCTAGGCCATATTATTTCAGCAGAAGGTATTGCCGTGGACCCCAGCAAGATTGAACAAGTGCTGAAGTGGGAATCTCCCAAATCTGTCCACGAGGTCCGAAGTTTCCTAGGTTTAGCGGGGTATTATCGGAGGTTTATTCCGAGCTTCTCAAAGATTGCTAAACCAATGACGGAGCTGCTGAAGAAGGGCACTAAATACATGTGGAATGCAGCATGTGAAGCAGCATTCAAAACTTTGGTGAAACATCTCACTA
Organism: Neostapfia colusana; assembly: GCA_030760725.1. Classification (NCBI taxonomy): domain Eukaryota; kingdom Viridiplantae; phylum Streptophyta; class Magnoliopsida; order Poales; family Poaceae; genus Neostapfia; species Neostapfia colusana. Next base: position 26,303,077 of record JASWHV010000005.1, on the reverse strand, counting down.
CAGCTCTAGTTCTTGCTCAGCCGGACACAACGAAGCCATTTGATGTATTCTGTGATGCATCCGGCATCGGTCTCGGCTGCGTTCTGATGCAAGAAGGGCGTGTAGTCGCCTATGGGTCTCGTCAACTGCGAAACCACGAGCATCATTATCCAACTCATGATCTTGAGCTTGCTGCTGTGGTGTTGGCGTTAAAGATGTGGAGGCATTACCTACTGGGTAATCTTGTTCACCTGTACACCGACCACAAAAGCCTGAAGTATATCTTCACGCAGAAGGAGCTAAATATGAGACAACGGAGATGGTTGGAGCTCATCAAAGATTATGAAATTGAGATCCACTATCATCCAGGAAAAGCAAACGTGGTTGCTGACGCGCTGAGTCGGAAGGCCCACGTTCACAACTTAGCGGCTGCTGAGTTAGAAGACGAAGAACCCAGCCTCCGTGTCATTCCGTATGGCGCGCTTTATAATCTCGCGCTCATTCCAACAATCCGTGAAGAGATTGTTGAGGCTCAAAGAAGAGACAGAGGTATGTCTCACATACGGAGAAGACTAGACAACGGAGAGGTGAAATGTTTCCGGAAGGATGAGAACGGTACAATATGGTTCAACGACCGTATAGTGGTACCGCGCAATATGAAACTCCGGAAGAAGATCTTGGATGAAGCCCACCTGTCTAAGTTTTCCATTCATCCCGGAAGTAACAAGATGTACCAAGATTTGAAACAGAAATTTTGGTGGACGAGGATGAAGAGGGAGATTGCTAAATACGTATCCGAATGCGATACGTGTAGACGGGTCAAGGCTGATCATATGCGGAAAGCCGGACCGCTACAACCCTTGAAGATACCGGCATGGAAGTGGGAGGATGTGAGTATGGATTTCATCGTCGGATTACCACTCACATCCAAGAAGCATGACTCGATATGGGTGATCATTGACCGGTTGACGAAGTCGGCTCATTTCATACCGGTGAACACTCATTATCGAGCAAAGCAATATGCGGAGTTATTCATCTCCAGAATTATTTGCTCACATGGTGTCCCGAAGACCATCATCTCAGATCGAGGTGCGCTGTTCGTTGCTCGGTTTTGGGAGCAGCTGCATGCCTCGTTGGGCACCAAGCTAATTAGAAGCTCTGCATATCACCCTCAAACCGATGGACAAACTGAGAGGGTGAACCAAGTACTGGAGGACATGTTGAGAGCGTGTGCCATCCACCACGGTAGGAATTGGGATGATCACCTACCGCTGGCGGAGTTTTCATATAACAACGCTTATCAAGCGAGTATTAAAATGGCACCATATGAAGCTCTCTACGGCCGGAAGTGTCGCACACCACTGAATTGGTGTGAGTCCGGTGAAAGAGTTCTGTTTGGGATTGATCTTGTCAACGAAGCCGAAGACCGAGTTCGGTTGATACAAGAGAACTTAAAGGCTGCTCAATCCCGACAGAAGAGCTACGCCGATCAACGGCGTAGGCCTTTGCATTTTGGCGTCGGAGAGCATGTGTACCTTCGGGTCTCTCCAATGAAGGGAATTCAACGGTTCGGTGTAAAGGGGAAACTCGCTCCCCGTTTTATTGGTCCTTTTGCTATCACGGAGAAGTGCGGACCCGTAGCCTACCGGCTGGAATTACCGGCAAGTCTAGCGGGTGTTCATGATGTATTTCATGTATCACAGCTGCGGAAGTGCCTCAAATTCACCGCTGCTGTTCGCACTGAGGACATCGACGAATTGAAACCGGACCTGACCTACACCGAGCGACTGGTTCAGATTTTGGATGAAAAGACCAGGGTAACCCGGAACCGGACGATCAAATTTTACAAGGTGCTGTGGAGTAATCACACCGCGGAAGAGGCGACGTGGGAAAGTGAAGATTATCTCCGCACCAACTACCCGGAACTTTTATCTTTGTACAGTTTGTAATTACCTCTCCCATCTTGTTCCTCTTTTGTAATCTCGGGACGAGATTCTTTTAAGGGGGGAGGAATGTAAAAGTCCCAAAAATGTGTATGAATAAAAACTAAAGTTTGAGTTCATATGTGTGGCAAAGACATGAAAAATGGGACTTGCTAAAACTTTTCTTCATGCAAAGTAATACATGGATGAACATCCAACATGAGGCTCACATTTTTCTTTAAAAGTGTTGAACCAATAAGGAGTTAAATACCTCTTTGCATGTAAGTTTAAAATTCAGATTTGAAATTCAAAGTTCACACATAGGGTCGCCAAAAACATTGAATAAACATGCAGCCCTATAGTTGGGATTATAGGGAAAATTTTGCTCACAAACTTTTCAATTGTAGGGTGGGCTCAAAAAGGAGTTAAACAGGAGAATTTGCAAACTTCAACCAAATTCAAATTTGGCTAGCAAATTCAAACTGAATTTGAAGAATTCAAATTATAGCCCACCTTTTTTAAAACTTAGCATTCTGGGGATTGAAAAGATCAGCTTGAGAAGATATTTGGGGAAGAAATGTGGGGTGGGACCCACATGTCATAGAGCTAAAGGGGGAGACTTACTCACTCAGTTTTGCTTTCGGTGGGAGATTTTCCCGAGCAGCTCACGAGCGCCACAGAGGAGCTTGCCGCGCCAGCTCCTGCTGCCGGTCTCCACGCGCTGGCGCCCCGAGGTCGGTCCTGACCGCGTCTTCAACGTGATCACGTGCCCCCTGGCCGAAGCAATGCGCAGTTGCCTTCTTCTCTCGCGAGCACACCGAGAACCACGAGCTTCTCCCCCTCCGCTCTTGGTCCGATCGGAAGATCGGCAAAACCACCGTGCCTCCTCCTTCCCCGAGCTGCTGAACACTCCCACGAGATCAACCTCCACCTCCCTGACCCACGAGCAAGTGAGCTGCGGCCTCCGGTGCCCGAGAACGACCGCCGCCGCGGCGACCTAATCCGAGGAAGTGATCGGGCGCTCGTGGACAGCCCTCCACAACGGGTTTCACGGCCGAGCGATCACACCTACGGACACGCACGGGTGCGGTGCTGCTCTCAGCCCAAGCTCAGGCCATACCGTGAAGCATCGCCGGCGAATTTCAAAGTTTTGCTCCGGCGACGTCAACCCGAGCATCCGGTATTGAAATCCAAAATTCTCCACTTCTATTCGTTCTTAGCTCGTCAAACTTTGCACGTAGGAGCTGGACTAGCCGGCGATCATGGTCTCTTGGGGCGACGTATTTTGAGGTCTACCGATCACTTCTCTGGCGGACCCCTTTGGTCGCACGGCGACAACCCATTTCCAGCCATTCCCGAGCCACTTTGAGGTCGTGTCGACCCTCCTAGAGGTATGCTGGTGCTGTAGGGCTCGTCGGCACAAGCCTTTGAGGGCTGGAGACCCCGGGCGACGCTGCCGGACTTCCACAGAGGCAGTTACACGTCGCCGGCCATGTTCCGGTCATCGGCAGCCCTAGCAAACCCCACAGCCATGTTCCTCGAGGCCCTAAACCCCCTGGCGGCGAGTTGTAGCTCCGGCGGTGGCCGGGAAGGCCGGTCCGGTGAGCTTCCCGTTACTCCGGCGAGGGGGAGCGCGCGGGCGCGAGTGAGAAGCGGGAGGTAGAAGAAAGCCGTGGGCCCCGCCTGTCAGCAGCTCAGAATTCAAATCCGGGATCGGGTGTGGCCGGGATCCCGTGAGCTGGCGCGAAAAACCCCGTGGCCCCGGTGTGGCCCAGTTCTGATTGGATGGAATTCAAATAAGTGGGCCCAGTGGGATTTTCAATAGGAAAATAATTCCAGACTTAGCTCAATCTTTAGAAATTCATATCTCCCTGTGGAAAACTCCAATTTTGACTGATTCCAATTGGGTTGGATTCATCTCTCTGAGTTCTATCCAAACATGAACTCAGATTTGTATGAAAGTCGATATTATATTCTGGAGAATTCTTTGAAGGTTTTCTGAAAAAGAATTATTGAAGGATTTTGGGTTATCCAAAAATACCCAAATTTTGCCAGAATATTCTTTAGCCTATTGTTGACCTTCTAGCAAATTTTCAGCTCATTTGAATATCATTTGAGTAGGAATTTGCTAAAAACAATCTGCTGTGTTCATAAGAGTCCAGAAACATTTTCAGAAAATGTTTCCCACTTCAAAAATCTGTTCTGAGCCATCCATAGCTCCAAAAATCCTAGGAAAATTTAGTTAAGCTCTCTGAGACATACTTGGAATTATAGTTCACTTAGTTGGGCATGAAAATGCACATTACTACAGAATTAATTCTGTTGAGTACAAATGCTTAAAGAATTGTTCTGGGAGAACTACCCAAGAAAAAGGGCTGAATTTTGGACCAGATGACTCTCATGTGATCAAGAATTCACATGTAAATTATCAGCCCAAGATGAGTCCTGGAACTCCCTGTTCCTATTCTCCATACTTGTGCATATGTGGGAATACATAAGAGATGTTGTGAGAATTATGGGGAGGACACAATATGATTCCACATTAGCTGCAATTTGGCAAGCTAAATCCTTAGGTAGTATAGAACCTGCTGTAAAAGTTTTGAGGCCATTGGAGTTCTTGTTCTTCAGTTGCACTCAAAGCTTTTCAGCTTATCTATTATGTTCATTAGGGAACATGATTAGTGTATAGCAAAAGCCTTTAGGACAAATTAGTTTATTTCTGTTCCTTGCACAACAGAGGCAAACCAAGCCATTCTTGGCTTTTCCACACAACCTCTGTTCCTAAGAAATTAATTCCATAACTTCTTTCCATTACAGTCTATAAAATATATGCATATGCATTTCAATAGGAACCACAACGAAGGGGACTCAAAGGAGTGATTCATCGAAGTGGATCAAGCTACGGAGAGTCAAGGGTGGATCTGCAAGGATACTAACTGCTTATATACGACTACCCTGCAAAACAGGCAAGCTCCGGTTTGCATTTAACAGCTGTTAAGTTTTTATTTTGTATTCACCTTTGGTTAAGATTCGAACTGTGCATTAGGTCTAGTGTTTGATACTCCTCTTTCATAGCCAAATGACCCATGGAGTATTGGGTAGGTGTCTTTCACCGTGTAGAACTGCCATGCTTAAGTACGGTTTGGTAGAAGTCGAGTGGTGAGATGCTACTCGCAGATTTAGGAACAACAGGGGCATACGGGATTGGTTCGTAATTGAATTAGCAAGTTAAAGTTGAGACCGGAAGGTTGTAGGAGCAGCAGGACATAGGGGCCTGGGTGCTGTAGACCTGTCCGTGTCGGTCAAGGACCGATCCATATGCGACCCTGTTGAACAAGTTTGAGTTGTGTACCGGACTCATGCTGGCTATATGGGACCCAGTAAACCGATGTACCTCAGGAAGCTGTCGTTGGGACTTTTCGGGTCGCCTCAGGCGGACGGCCGGTGTGCAGTATGTGGGGAATATTCTCATGACATCTCACGTCGGAAGGTGCACCATGAGAGTAGCTACTGTACGGGGCGACTTGATCGATTCAGCGGGGGTGAAACGGGGGAAAGGCTGCCACGTACGACGTCAGTGATGGTTGTTGTAGGCAACGTCGAGTACGGGCGTACGTGTCGTGTAGTCCGGGTGTTATTGATTCGAATCACCGTCGCTCACGGAATGGACCGAGCATACTTGTTCTCACAGTTGTGACGTAGTAAGAACTTGCATGAGAAAGGAACTAATCATCTTGATGTGAAGTATTATTCTACCTTGTATTGGAGCTTGATGAATAGGCTAGTGCAAACTCGATTCTTTTATGCCATGAGCAATTTACATCGGGGGAAAGCGTTTCTTGTTTGATTGTGGACTCCCGATGTGGCGTGCCCAGGGTTACTTAAAATGCTGCATTTAATATCTGAAAGTAAGGATTCACTTTTAGGCGAGTTTAATTATGCTTATGCCATCCTATGTTAGGTTCATAACCTCACTTAGAGTTTCATGTTTAGGGTGACGGTTAAGTCTTGCTGAGCGTTATGCTCACGGATGCTATCCGAGTTGTTTTGCAGGTAATTGACTCGATGCTTATGAGAAGGGGTGCCGATGAGACTCGGGAACCTCCGAGTGCTTACTCAAAGAGCATCCTCGCCGCTGCAGATTGTCTTCGTGTTGCTAGTAAGGAACGTCCACGGGCTGGACTGTTTCTTTGTTGCTAGTTTAGATATGAATCGTGAGAGTGATAGTCTTCCGCTGTAGTTTACTCTGATATAACTGTTTGTAAAACATTCTTATACGCTTCCGCTAAACTATTTATGTAATATGATGTGTTTCTGCAACCTGTGTGCTGTTGGGTGCCGCATAACACGGCACCACCCGACGAGGTCCCGTGGGGCCGTCTCAGCGCGGTATCAGAGCCGTTTACAGATTACGCCCAAGCAAGCCACCCCATTGGTGCACCTACAAGCCTAGTTGCTCACCTCCGAAGCTCAGCCCTAGCCATTGATCACAGAGGGAGAATTTCAAGATTTTCTCCCGGGCGGCAGAAACTGACCATGAGGTAAGGAATTGCAAAATTCGTCCTCAATTCGTGTTGGTTGTGTTTCAAAATTCACACACATGATCTTAACTGCCTAGCACACCTCCTCCATTGATTTTAGACCAAGAAATTGAGTGTAAAGGAAGGAATCCGAGTTCTTTTCGAGGGTATACCGCTGGACCATATCGGGCGCACGGTGCCGATAGGTTTGGAGCGCACCCCGGCATGTTAAGACCTCATGTCGGTCTTCTACACGATCCCCTGGTGCTTTAGAGCCCAAGAACCGACCATTTGGTGGAGAATTCACCGTGCACTACCTCACCGGAGCCCTAGGGTTTGCTGTTGCCGGTGCGCCCTGTTTCCCAGCGAGTTTCAGCCGCCGGCGACCTCACCAACAGGTTCAGCATGGGGGGAAATGGGGGGGGGGGGGGGCGGCCAGCAGGGGAACCGGAGGTGGCCGGGAAGGTCCTTTCCGGTGACCCTCGCCGGAGGGAGCCGCCACTGCCCTGTTTGGCGCGAGGCTGAAGGTTAGGGATGACAGGTGGGACCCACGGGCAGTGTTTAAACTTTTCCAGATTTTCCTAATTCGGTTCAAACTTTGGAGAGACATAACTTTGTGTAGGAACACTAAAAATTGTGAAATAAATTTTTTGGATTCCTATCAAAGAGTACTATCCAGAGGTGCAGCCCAATATTTATGATAATCCCTAGATTTGGCTCATTAATTCATCTAAGGAAAATCTTGTAAGAATTTTGACAGGAGTTCTGTTTATTGGAAAATTTCCAAATTTGGGCAGAACATTCTTCCAATAATCCTTGAACTCCAGTAAAAGTTTCAGAGGCATTGGACTTCATTTGCTTGGCCAAATGTTGATTCAATCTTGTATGTCTCCGAAAATTAGGAAAAATAACAGAAAGATTTTTCAGCTTTTAGCTCCAACTTCTAAATTCCATACCTCTGTATAGGAAGCTCCAAAAATGGTGAAACCAAGTCCTATGGACTCAAGAGACTCTCAAGTTTCTGAAAAACCACATTTGGAGCATGCCAAGACCCTAGAATTGCCATAGGAATTTAGAGAAGCCAAATAGCTAAGGAAATTCTTTAGGTCACATCTTACATCAACTTTGTTTAAAATTTTGCAAGCCATTCCTCTGTATGATCTACGTACCACTGTAAAAATTTCAGAGCAAGTTGAGATCATCTTCTCAAGTTTCTGCTAATCCTTTCTAGTTTCATCATTATATCCTTTATCTAGTTCTTTGAACTTGAGTTCCAAAATTCTCCAATGCTCACAATGTTCCTGTCTCTGTTCCAGCACATAGCCAAAACAAATTCTCAAGTCTTAGTTAATTAGAACCCTTTCTTAAGTCATAAAACATTTTTGTTTTATAATGTCTTTACTTGCAACATAAAACTGTGCATATTCATGTAGGTAGGAAATACGACGAAGGAGGTCGACGAGCAACATGACTCAGAGCAGCAAGTTGAGGCTTAACTCATCGCCAAGCTACTGACTATAAAGTAGAACTAAACCTGCAGCAACATAAGGCAAGCCCCGGTTTGCATTTAACAGCTTTTTAGTTACATTTTACTTTGTATCACTTTTATGGATCTAGTATGTATTGTGTATTAGGTCAAGGTGATTGATACTCCAAATGCTTGATCCACAAACCCTTGGAGTTAAAGGGTAGAACAGGTTACCTTCGTGTAGCTTTGGCTAGGCTTAAGTTGTATAGGATCCGGTACAAGTCGGGTAGTTGGATGCTAATCGCGAGTTTAGGATGTTGGTTCAGCGGGGTATGATTCTAGAGAATGGATGTTCTGGAAAGGAAAATGAGACCGAGCAGAGAGTAGGAGCAGCAGGACGTTGGGCCTGTGTGGCTGTAGCTCTGTTTGTGTCGGTTAAGCACCGATGTGTATGCCGCCCTGCTGAGCAAGTTTGAACATTACCGGATGCATACTGGAATTATGGGATCCAGGAAACCGATGTAACTCGGGTACTCTCGTGTCGAAACTTATACGGCCGTCCTTTGGGGGTTGGTGTCAGAGGTGTAAACCCACTAGCGGAGCAACTTCAACGTGTTTCGGGTAGTGGCCCTTCTGATGGGTCGGCAGAACTGGTTCGGCGTTGAAGTGACGGGTGAAAGGTTGCTGCATACAACGTAAGAAAAAGCTCTAGTGTGAGTCTTTCGAGGCGGGTGTATCTGTTGTGTGTTCCGGGTGTGTCCTGATTCGAATCACCGTCCCTCGCGGTTACATTAGTACCACTTGTTCACGGAGTTGTGACGTAGTAATTATTTCCAGATGAAGTGAAATAAATAATTGCTGATGTGAAGTTCTTAAATTCATTGTCTTGCCAACCATGTATGCTATAGTTGTAGAGCTCACTAAGTTTATATTCCACTTTGGGCATCACCACATTGGAGGAAAGTGCTTCTTGTTTGATTGTGGACTTCCGATGTGAGGGCTGCCTAAGGCATAATAATCTGCTTCTATTAAACTGAAAGTAAGGATTAACATGTAGGCGTGTCTTTATCGCATCATATTTTTCCTATGGTAAGAATCCCTGCATGTAGAGTTTCATGCTTAGGAGTGTCGGTTAAGTCTTGCTGAGCCATCGTGCTCAAGGTTGCATTATTAGTGTTTTGCAGGTTATAAAATTTGTTACGAAGATGGTTGTTCGGTGAGCCATCAGAGACCGAAACTCTGCCGCTGCACTCATCTTTGTTGAAGCTAGTAAGAAGCGTCTGAGGGCTGGACGTCTTCTCTTTTGCGTAGTTAGTACCGAGAGTAAGTGTGTATGTATATTCCGCTGCGTGTGCCCTCGTTGTACAATATTTTGTAAATGACATTATCTTGAGAAATAAAAGACTTTGTACTTTATGGTTCTTTTCGTGTATGCTGTTCGGTGTCGCATCGAACGGCACCACCCAATGTGTATCCTGGAGTGTGGATCCCGAAGGGGTTCCCCACAGTATAGAGAAGGGAGGAGGGAGAGAAGAGATGAAAGAGGTGGGCGTACATAAATGGAAACGGCGATGGCGATATCAACGAAGCTCGGCGGCAAGGACGAAGCTCGGCGGCAAGGACGAAGCTCGTTGGCGAGGGTTTTGGCGGCAAAGGAAAATTTTGGCAGCCTGACGGCATCTAAGTGAAATCTCTAGGGTTGGTTTTTTTCTAGGAGACCGAGCGGCCTTATATAGGCGCAGATTTTCACAGGTGGCTCTCAGTTAAACACTGCCTGTGAAGATGTACTAGTGCAGGAAGTTTGTAAATTGTAATTTAGAACCGCTTGAGCGGCCTAATATAGGCGTGATTTCACAGGCGGCTCTTAGTTAAACACCGTCTGTGAAAAATGTTTAAATTATGTTATTTCTATGTGGTCTTATATATAGGCGCATATTTCACAGGCGGCTCTTAGTTAAACACCGCCTGCGAAAAATGTTTAAATTATATTTGTCCGTTGCCACTTCGCCCGCGGAGATAATAAATGTGCATCATTGCCACAATGAACATATAGAACCGCAATCACATTGCAATTTAGAGATAAACATTAACATTTCATAGTTTATACACATTGCGTGTCGTCTAAACTATACATTTCAGACTTGTATTCCTATGAAGCTCCTATCGATTGATCTAAACTGTACCGTCGAGCTTGCTCCCAAACACGTCCCTTAAATTCCTCTGGATCTTGAAAATAACATTGACATTCTTTAAAATTGACAAATGTCGAATGAGGAATGATATATAACCTAGGTTGCTCACTAACACAAAGTTACTAACCTTGATAATTAGATTATAGCAATCATTTTCAACATCGGGCGCATTTGGCTAATGAAGCAAACGCTGAACATCAAGTAGTAAAATTCTGACATTAATACTAGGACACCACCCCTACGAAATATCAATTTAAGCAACATAAGAAACCACTTCAAATAAGTTCGGCAACAATTATTAAATACTTGAGCAAAATAAGTCTATCTTACAATCTATTGATCAAGAACCCCAAGGCAGAGAAATCCTGAGCTATGGACATTCGTGTGGAAGAAACCAGGTGGAAAGGCGCATCTTGGAGGTACCAAGGGATAGTAATCCGAGAAGGAGATTGTCAGTGGGTAGTAACCACCTTCCCAGTCAGTCTACAAAGGAAATTCATTAATAAGGGGACGATGGTTATACTGGATTGTTCTTATTCTTCATGACTTACCCCTTCTTTACCGGAGACGATGAACTGCCACTTTATTAAGTCTCCCGACTCAGTCTTCGCAGAGAAACCCTACGCAGAGAAATCGGACAACAAGTGGCGCAAATGGCGAGCCATGAAATTGAAAATACCAAAAACAAACAAGACGGAAAAGAAAAACTACAGAGCGACCGGTGTGCCAAATGTACATACATGGGGGTGGTTCTTGCGCCACGCCAAGCGCTCCTCCGTGAGTCGGCCACGCGCCAAGTTGTTAACAAAGTTCCCCGCCGTGAACGACGATGACGATGTAGAATAGGAGGGAGTAGTGACAGGGACGACGACGACGGCGATGGTGAACAGTGGACGGCAGGCGGCTGTGACGCCCAGTCCCGTAAAACACGGAACCCAGCTAATGCATATGTGTGCCCAGGATGTTCATCACACATACACATGTAATCCACAAACCGAGTTCAGAATATAACCACGAATAATAGGGTTTAAGTACTTTATTACATCAATCTCTAACTCATTCTTGCAGCGGAAGTCTCTAACTTATTCTAGCAGCGGAAGTCTCTAAATGTTAGCGGAAGCAACTAAACAGCAGAAGCTCCATCTCCAACTCCACAGGCAAGTTGACGGTAGTTCGCACGCCTAGTACTCCACATGATTTTCGAAGTACTCTTCTCCTGTTGCTGATGTTTGTATGATAATGCAAGGGTGAGTACATGTCGTACTCAGCAAGTGCAGAAAAAGTATGACATGTAGCTTACAGCAAGGTAGGGAATAAAAAGGCTCAATGCAGAAAGCAAAGTTTATTTCACAAACATGATAAAAAAGCAACTATCATTAAGTGAATATAATCCCAACATATATTTAAGTAAAACAGCAACATACCCCCCTCATGATTCACCACTTTTCATGTCTCAACCAACCATTAATCTTTCTCAACTTTATCTCGTGCTCATAATAACCATCTCATGTTCATATCCATCTCATAATCATATATCCGAAAACCAAACTCATTGTCATGACTCAACAATCCCGAAACCAATCCCAATAACCATACCATAACCATAACCAAATAACCATCCCAAGATTCCATTCCAAATTTCCCTCTAATCATGTGAGTTGGCCAGGCGCTTGTGACCGTAAGCACGGCTATCATGATAGTTTTACACTCTTAAGAGGTGGCACCACTTTACCCACAAGTTTGTGATTTCATCACCCGTCGGAGACTGCAGAACCTCCATTATACCAGTACACAACCGTCGGTGTATGTCCAAGAGATCACAAAATAGCCTTTACAAAGGGGCTACTAGATGTATGGACTCACTAAGGTTTCACCAGTAGGATCGAATCACCATTCTCCCACCTACGGGCCCCCTCTTGTGCCATGCAGTTCCTAGGGCAGTCCTCTCACGACACCCATTCCCCGCACCTTCCACGGTCCACAACAATCTAGCAACATACCTAATTAGTCAGCTAAGCCGCACCCATATTTGGCCTTGTGGTAGCACTGTTTTCCAGGAATGTGCTGGCATGAACCGGTCCTTAGATCTACCGCAAGTAAACCACCATCTCATTCTACCACATCCATGAACCAAGCTTGCCTAGATCTCCCCCGATTCTTTGCTCATTATTATCATCAAGTTCTTATTATCATTATTCATATGAGTGCAGTAGCTAGACACGTTCTATCTCGCTTCCCATATCCCGTAGATTAGTGAAGCAAAAAGGAAAAATGACCATACCCAACTCATTAACTTTCCCGGCGACAAGGATGGTTAACAAACTATTAAACTCCTATAAAAGGATGTCCCATCAAGTTGGCTCAAGCACACACGTTTTCGCAAAACAAACAGTTTCAAAACATGGGATCAATATGGTCAAGAGCACTTGCCTTGTTCCTGTGGCTTTTGTTGCTCACGTGTCTTGAAGTCTTGGTGCTGTAGTCCTTCATAGATAGCTTCCTGAGCTTGTCCTTATACTCACGACCACGCACATACAGAATTATAGCAACCAACATCATGCACAAACTTTACTCAAGATGCAATGATGTAGATGGATTCAAATCCTATAGTGCTGTTTTATTAAACCAGTTTGTACGTGTTCTTGCGTGTTTTAATGGCTTGCATGGGGCTTTATGATGAACAAAGGTGTAAGGATCAAGTGTGTACGTGGTGATGATCTTGACTCAAGATCTAGATCAATTCCACCGTCAAAAACCGATCAACACGTGATCTGTCCACACGAAAAAGCTTCTGTTCGAAGAAAACAGATGTGTAGAAACCTCGATGATGTCGTAAGATGGTAACGAAGACCTGCCTCGGCATTCCTCCTAGCAATGGAAGCAGGTCATATCGTCGGCTCTCTTCCGACGACGGCGAGCGTGATGGGGCTCGTCAGCGGTCTCACCGGTTGCTGAACTCCGGCGAAGGGGGTTAACTCGGCGAGTTGGGGGCTAGGACCTCTAAGTTGTCGACTTGGGAAAAAATGTTACGGCCAAGGGGTTTTTCGGGTTCTATTTATAAAGGGATAAAGAAGAGTCCTACTCCAATTGGAATTCAAATAAGAGTCCTATTCAATTTGTTTTGGATCTTAACAACTTATCTCCAATTGATTTGGTGCGGTGTCAACGTGGAAGAAATCGTGTCGGTTTCCTCAGTACCGAGTACTCGCGCACAGGGAAAAAATGCTTAAGGATCTCGTCCTTCTGCAGGGATGAGCTCCAGAGGCTCCACGTGTCTAGCGGGGGCCGGGCCTCCCTTTTCCTCAGGGGCGGGCTCCGGTTGCGCCACGTGTCTGGTGGGCTGGACCTCCCTCTCCCTCAGAGGCGAGCTCTGAGGGCGCCACGTGTCAGTGCCGGACCTCCCCTCTCCTCAGAGGCGAGCTCCGAGAGTGCCACGTGTCCAGCAGCGCCGGACATCCTTTCTCCTCAGAGACGAGCTCCGAGGTCGCCACATGTCTAACAGTGTCAGACCTCTCTTCTCGGAGGTGAGCTCCGATAGCGACACGTGTCCAGCAGTGTCGGACCTCCCTTCTCCTCGGAGGTGAGCTCCGAGCATGACACGTGTCCAACAGCGCTGGACCTCTCATAGGCGAGCTCCGAGGGTGACACGTGTCCAGCGGGGCGGATCTCTCGGAGGCGAGCTCCGAGAGAGACACGTGTCCCGTGGGGTGAGTTCCAAAGTCGACACGTGTCCCACGGTGCCAGACCTCGCTCCCTCCGCAGGGGCGAGCTCCGAAAGTGACACCTGTCCCGCGGGGCTGAGCCTCGCTTCTCTGTAGAGACTAGCTCGAAGGCAACACGTGTCCAGCGGGGTCGGAACTCGTCCCTTCTCCTGAGGCGAGCTCCGAGCCTGCCACATGGCCAGCAGTGCCGGATCTCACCCCCTCCGCAGGGATGAGCTCTGAAGGCACCACATGGCCAGCAGGCCACGGGAGGTGTCGACAGCGCTCCTCGGCGAATTGGAATTGGCTCTTTTCAGCTATCTTTCTCCCATTTTTATGATTCTTTCCATTTCTATTTCTTTTATAATGTTTTTCTATATGCAATGCATGAATATGAAACTGAGAGTGTTACAAACCTACCCCCCTTAAACTGAATCTTGCCCTCGAGATTGGATAGAGTAGAGAATAGGTGAGGGAATTCTGCCTTGAGGTCTTCCTCACGCTCCCATGTAGCTTCGGCTTCCGTGTGATGGCTCCACTTTACCTTGCACCAGCGGATCACTTTGTTCCTCGTGACCCTTTCCTTCACGTCCAAAATTCGGACAGGGTGCTCTACATAGGTCAGGTCCTCTTGAAGATTGAGCTCGGGCGTATAAAACCCTTTTCTAGCTACTCCTGAATTTTCTTATTAAGTTCCATTAGTTTATTAACGGGCATCCTATATGGCCTCTTCGCTATAGGTGCAGTTCCAGGTACTAAATCAATGGCAAACTCAATGTCCCGGTCAGGTGGCATACCTAGAAGTTCTTCCGGGAACACGTCCGAATATTCTTGAACCACCGGAATGCTTTCCAATGTTGCTTCTTCGACGTGGTTCAACGTTGCCTTCTCAGTTGCCTGTTGAGCTGACTCGAACTCAATACGAGTACCATGCTCATTTGTCAACTGCACGCTCCTCTCAGCACATTGGATCACTGTGTTGTGCTTGCTTAACCAATCCACTCCAAGTATTATATCAATGCCTTGGGAATCCAAGACAATAAGGTTGGCAAGGAAGTCTACCCCCCTTATTTTAAGGTTTACTTTTGGACATACTATATTAGTCCTCATCTGTCCACCGGAAGAATTAACCAACATAGTATATTTCATGTGTTATATGGGCAGATTATACTTGGCAACATACTCGGATGATATGAATGAATGCGATGCTCCGGAATCAAATAAAACAGTGGCTGGGTTGGAGTTGGCAAAGAACATACCAATCACGACGTCCTCAGCCTGTTGTGCTTCCTCAGCTGAGACATGAGTCACGTTGCCACGAGCGAAGTTCTGCTGCCCACGATTGCCTTTATTAGCTCCTCCGTTTGGCCGTGGGTTCTGCTTGGGCGCGTTGCTTGGCTGTCCAAGGCCTTTCCTCGGGCACTGACTTGCAAAGTGTCACGTCTCTCCGCAAGAAAAACATGCCTTGTTGCCCAAGACAGCAAGAACGTTAGGGCGGGGGTGGTTTTGAGCATAAGCACCCATGTTGGGACGGGGCGCAAGAGGCAAAGGCATACGGGGTGTTTGCATAACAGGACGTTGCTGTGGTGGTTGATTAGGGCAAAAAGTAGAAGCGGACGAGCCATACTGCGGTGCAGCTGGGGGCATGAAACGGGGACATACATTCCTCCCTTGTGGCTGGTATGGCATCTTTCTCTTGCTCTCTTGCTCGATCTCACGGATCTTGCTCTCAACCACTATAGCTTTGTCAACTAGCTTCTGAAAGTTTGCATAGTCATTGTTGAGCAGTTGAACTTGGATCTCATTGTTCAACCCTCTCATGAACAAGTATTGCTTCCTTTTTGATCCGAGTTGACATCCTTGGGGGCATACCTTGACAGCTGCGTGAACTTGTTGAGGTACTCATTCACGCTCTTCCTGCCTTGGCGGAGACCTTCAAACTCTTGCCTTTTTAGCATCATGACTCCAACAGAGACGTAATGAGAGCGGAAACTCTCCTTGAACTCAGCCCAAGTGATAGTCTCCTGGTCGACATGAGCATTGCAAAGAGCGTCCCACCAGTCAGCGGCTGCTCCCATAAGTTGGTGCGATGCGAAGAGAACTTTCTCCCAATCATTGCACTGAACAATAGCAAGCTTCTTCTCCATGGATTTCAACCATTCGTCAGCCTCCATGGGATCATTAGCTTGTGCAAAAGTAGGCGGTCAAGTCCTCATGAACTCTACCAATCTGTTGTGAGCCGGCGGTGGTGGCGGTGGTGCTGCAAGAACGGAGTTAGGATTGTTGTTGTTTTTGGCTTGCAGCTGACCCAAAGTTTGGATCATAGTTTGCATGAGCTCGTTCTGCATAGCCATCAACCATTCAAGGTTGTTTGCATCAGCCGCTGGGTTAGCATTCTCAGGAACTTCAACGTTGCCATCCTCTTGTGATTCAGGGTGGCCACGAACGTTCCTCCTTTGGCGGCTGGCGTTTTCCCTTACCATCTATGAGAGAGAGTTGGGTAGAATAGAATTTTAGAAGTTTAGATTGATCCCCCCAATCTATATGCATCAAGGTGGATGGACTAAATATATTTACTTTTATATGAGGATGTGAACACATGCCGAAGCATCTCATATCTCTTTACTATGTGTGGATATGGACAACGCTGAAGCGTCCCACAACTCACACTAAGCACATAAACACAAACAATCATCACAAAAGTTCAACACACCACTCCTATTCATGCTTATTCAATGGGAGTCCTAAACTTAATCATTTGAACTGGTGCTGTTCCCGCCGTGTGACGGGGCGGGGGGGTGGTCCATGCATGTGCGCATGCCTTGGTGAGTTGGCAGTCCATGTATGGTTAGATGGTGTTGATCGGGAACACCAGCGCCATCTATAAATGGGACATGAGAAAACATTGAGAAAGTAGAAATAACTCCAAAACTTCAGAAGTTATGGAGCAAGAAAGCAGAGGTGTTGTTGTCCAAAAGAAAGAAAAGAGGGCTGAATTGACAAGGAAGTGCAGCAGCAAGCAGTTTTTCGAAAATAGCAGTTTAGAGGAGTGTTCCTATGTGTTTAAGAGTGTCCATTCTACCTAGGCTTGCGTCCTACAGTCAATGTGGTTCTGATGCCAATCTGTGCATTCTACCTAGGCTTGCGTCCTACGGTCAACGTGGCTCTGATACCAATCTGTGACGCCCGGTCCCGTAAAACACGGAACCCAGATAATGCATATGTGTGCCCAGGATGTTCATCACACATACACATGTAATCCAGAAACCGAATTCAGAATATAACAATGAATAATAAGGTTTAAGTACTTTATTACATCAATCTCTAACTCATTCTTGCAGCGGAAGTCATGATCAACACGTTAAAAACCGATCAACACGTGATCTGTCCACACGAAAAGCTTCTGTTCAAATAAAACAGATGTTTAGAAACCGCGATGATGTCGTAAGATGGTAACGAAGACCTACCTCGGCCTTCCTCCTAGCAATGGCAGCAGGTCAGATCGCCGGCTCTCTTTTGGCGACGGCGAGCGTGACGGGGATCGTCGGCGGTCTCACTGGTGGCTGAACTCTGGCGAAGGGGGTTAACTCGGCGAGTTGGGGGCTAGGGCCTCTAAGTTGTCGACTTGAGAAAAGGTGTTACGGCCAAGGGGGTTTTCGGGTTCTATTTATAAAGGGATAAAGAACAGTGCTACTCCAATTGGAATTCAAATAAGAGTCCTATTCAATTTGTTTTGGATCTTAACAAGTTATCTCCAATTGATTTGGGTGCGGTGTCAACATGGAAGAAATCGTGTCGGTTTCCTCAGTACCGAGTACTCGCGCATAGGAAAAAAAAAGCTTAAGGATCTCGTCCTTCCGCAGGGATGAGCTCCAGAGGCTCCACGGGTCTAGCGGGGGCTGGGCCTCCCTTTTCCTCAGGGGCGGACTCCGGTTGCGCCACGTGCCTAGTGGGTGGGACATCCCTCTCCCTACGATGCGAGCTCCGCGTGCACCATGTATCTGGTGGGTCGGGCCTCCCCTCTCTACAGAGGCGAGCTCTGGGGGCGCCACATGTCAGTGCCGGACCTCCACTCTCCTCAGAGGTGAGCTCCGAGAGTGCCACGTGTCTAGCAGCGCCGGACTTCCTTTCTCCTCAGAGACGAGCTTCGAGATCGCCACGTGTCCAACAGTGTCGGACCTCTCTTCTCGGAGGTGAGCTCCAAGAGCGACATGTGTACAGAAGTGTCAGACCTCCCTTCTCCTCGGAGGTGAGCTCCGAGGATGACACGTGTCCAGTGGCGCCGGACCTCTCGGAGGCGAGCTCCGAGGGTGACACATGTCCAGCGGCGCGGACCTCTCGGAGGCGAGCTCCGAGAGCGACACTGTCCTGTGGGGAAGACCTCATCCCTTCCGCAGGGGTGAGTTCCGAAGTCGACACATGTCCCGCAGTGCCGGACCTCGCTCCCTCCGCAGGGGCAAGCTCCGAAAGCGACACGTATCCCGCGGGGCTGAGCCTCGCTTCTCCGCAGAGACTAACTCCGAAGGCAACACATGTCCAGCGGGGTCGGACCTTGCCCCTTCTCCTGAGGCGACTCCGAGCCTGCCACGTGGCAAGCAGTGCCGGACCTCACCCCCTCCGCAGGAATGAGCTCCGAAGGCGCCACGTGGCAGCAGGCCGCTGGAAGTGTCGATGGCGCTCATCGGCGAATTGGAATTGGCTCTTTTCAGCTATATTTCTCCTATTTTTATGATTCTTTCCCATTTCTATTTCTTTTATAATGTTTTTCTATATGCAATGCATGAATATGAAATTGAGGGTGTTACAGAAGCGGTCGCACTGGAGTTTGTCGATCACTAAACGGTTTGAAGAGAGAGCGACTGGAGTTGGACAGAAGGGAAATGCGCGGCTCGAGGAGGAGGAGGTGTGGAGAACTTACCTGCGACCGGTGGTGAAGAGACGGGCAAGATAAAAGTGCGTCTTCCATTGTTGACAAAGGGGTCGAGTGGCCCGAGGAGGAAGAGCTGCGGAGAACTTAATTTAGGCCGATACGGTGGTGCAGAGAAGTGCGACTGGCGTGCGAGACCCTCCTCCCTCCTTGAAGATGAATTAAACACCGCCTGCGAAGATGTATTATCACAGGCAGTTTTCAATACAGAACCGCCTATGAAAAAGGAGAGAGTGGATGGAGTTGGACGGAAGGGAAACGCGCGCCCCGAGGAGGAGGAGGTGCGGAGAACTTAATTTCGGCCGGTGGTGAAGAGACGGGCGAGATAAAAGCGTGTATTCCATTACTGAGACCGGGAGACAATGAAAGTGCATCTAGGCATCCTTTGTGCGTTGGTTGATTTATGACAAACAAATGAGACCCTAACAAAATTGTTGAGATGAGCGCAGGTTCTCAAAGAAATTAGGAAGAAAGCGCAAAAAGAAAAGAGAAGGGGGATCCAAATTAATAAGAGCTCAAAAGCTGAAAAGATTAGATCACTTAGTATAGAGTGTGTTGGAGAAACACACCCTAAGAGCTCAAGTGGAAGAAATCACACTAACTGCAAAAATTTCAGCATGTGCGGACTAGTACGATATCAACCGGACTAGTCCGATTTTCTTTCTGACCACAAAACGGACTAGTCCTATATGGACAGGACTAGTGCGATATATCTCTGAGTAGACATTGGACTAGTCCGCACTCCTATGGACTAGTCCGATATCTCACAACACTTAGGGTTTTCTACACACCACACGCCGGACTAGTCTGGAGTCAACCACGGACTAGTCTGGACATCGCAAACCCTAACGTAACCATTGGAAACCCTACTATAAAAAGAGGTGTACGGCCATACCAACAAAACACTTTTTGACCCCGTGCACCGTCACACCTCCCAAGAGCCCAAAATTCACATATCTCCACACATTCTAACTCAAAAAGGATCAATTCTTTGGGGATTAGCAATTGATCAAAGGAGAGACATGTTCTACACATCTTAAGCTCTTGAGTTTGATCTCTCGCACACTCTTGTTCGGTAATTGTTCATCTGTTGAGTGTGTTTGGTTGTGTTCATTCATTGTAATTCTTGGGGAGCCCTCAACTTGTGAGAAGGCCCCTTGAACGATTTATTTGCCCTTTGTGATTAGTGGAAGAGAATCGGCCTCCATGGCGATTCGATGAGGGTAGGGTTGGTGAAGACCCAGTCCTTAGTGGACTCCTCAACGGGGATATAGATTTCCTTCGTGGAATTGAACCTCGGGATAAATACTTGTCTCCTACTCTTGTTCATTCATTGTTCATCATATTCTAGTGTTTAATTAATCTTGTGAAGTTTACATTGAAGCATTGAAACCAATGTTGATCTCTGTCATACATTGTCTCACTTTTGCAATACATCTATGTATCAAATTAATTTCCGCTGCATAAAGTACTAGAAGTGAGAATATTGATCAACTTTGATCTCTCTAGTCCATGCATACCGGACTAGTCCGCACAGTACTGGACTAGTCCGCACAGTACCGGACTAGGCCGATTTTTCTTTGGTAGAAAACGGACTAGTCCACACTCTACCGTACTTGTCCGATTTCCCTGTGTTTGATAAACCTACTAAATGTTTCAGGGATTAACAAAGCGTTAAAAAGCATATTCACCCCCCTCTAGACTACATTCAATTGGTATCAGAGCCAAACTCTTCAAAAGAGACTCACCGCTCGAAGAGACGATGTCAGACATCAAAGATGTACACAAGAAGATCGACGATCAAAAGAGTAATGATGAAAGGACTCAAAAGCTAAAGAAGCTACTCGACGCCATTCAAGACAGTGAGGACGATGATGAGGAGGTGCTCCAACTCAAGGCTCTTCTACGAAGAAGGCAATCTCCCCAAAAGGAAAGAAGAACACAGATGATGAAAAGAAGAAGACAAAAGACAACAAGCCTCAACCAAAGAAAATGTTCAAGAATAAGAAGCAATATGGCCAAGCACATCTAGGGAAGGAGTGGGACTCCAATGATGAATCATCATCTGAAGAAGAAGAGGAGATGGCCACCATAGCCATAAAGAAGACTACCAATAAATCTACTCTCTTCCCAACCATGGGCGCACGGAAGGACACCGACAACACTGGTTTAGTGGCAAAGGAAGGTAAAAGAAAGGTAATAACTAAATCTTCCTTCTCGCATTATTTTACTAGTGATAGTGATAATTCTAGTGAGGATGATAGCAGTGATGAAAATGATTTATATGCTTAGGGGTTTAGACAAAAAGACAACTGCTAAAATGAAATTTCTACTTTATAAGCTTGTTGATATGGAGAAGTTAGTCAATCGTCAGGAAGATATGATCATCTCCCAAAAGGAGGAATATCTTGAGATTGAAAAGCTTCTTGAACTTGAAAAGGAACAAAATAAATCACTAGAGCTTGAGTTAACTTCAAGCAAGGAAGCTTGCTTGAAGTTAAAAGACTCAAACACCATCATCAAGGATGAACTTGCTAACTTAACAAAAGTTAACGAGATCCTTGAGGTACAAGTTGAGTCACCCAAGCAAAATAGTTCTTCATCCACTTCAAGCTCACCTTTTCAACATATAAAATCTGAAACTAGTGTTACTTGTGCTTGTGCCAAAAGTGACACTAACTTGAAGAAGAAGCCAAACTTGACAAAGGACAAGCAATCTTCTCAAAGTGGCATATTTGACAAGGAGAAGATCAAGTATGCACGCAGTGCATACTCGGTCACAAGACCTCCTAATGTCAAATATGGCATTGGATATTCTAATGGTAAAAAGAAAAATGCTAGAAGCCACAAGAATAACAAGGGGTGCATTGCCTTTGTCAAGGGAAACCCTTCTCAAGTTGGAAAACTCAGTAATGTTGATAAATCTAACACTGTGAACACATATGAACAACAACTTCTATTCAGAACTTTTGATACTTCATATGTACTTATGAAAAGTAATCTTGGAAGAGTTTATGCTAAATATGTTGGTCCACGCCATGGGAACACCAAGTCTCATGTGTGGGTGCCCAAATCACTTGTGACTAACCTCAAAGGACCCAAGCAAGCTTGGTTACCTAAGACCAAGGCATAAATTGTTTTTGCAGACTTATTCATCCAGTGGAGCAAAATTGGTGCTAGATAGTGGATGCACCAATCACATGACCGGAGAAAGAAGAATGTTCGTGGAATATGATGAAAATGAAGATCCAAGCGAAGGCATTTACTTTGTTGATAATAGTCAAGGAAGAGTGCTGGGTTGCGGTCGTGTAGAGCATGCCAAGCAGGGAAGCAAGTAGGAACACCCCATCCCGCGAAGAATGTCATGACTACAACAAGACCGCTTGAGCTCCTCCACATGAATCTATTTGGTCCAATTGCTTACATAAGCATCGGCGGTAACAAATACGGTCTAGTCATTGTTGATGATTTTTCACGCTTCACGTGGGTTTTCTTTTTGCATGATAAGACAGAAACTCAAGGAACCCTCAAGAAGTTCATCAAGCGTGCCCGAAATGAATTCTCATTGAAGATCAAGAACATACGAAGTGACAATGGGACAGAATTCAAGAACACCCAAGTTGAGGAGTATGTAGATGAAGAAAGAATAAAGCACGAATTTTTAGCACCATATACTCCTCAACAAAACGGAGTAGCCAAAAGGAAGAACAGAACTCTCATTGAGATGATGAGAACCATGCTCGATGAATACAAGACTTCGGACAAGATTTGGGCTGAAGCGGTTAACACCACTTTTTATGCCATAAACCGACTATATCTTCATCGGTTACTAAAGAAAACTTCATATGAACTACTCATGGGTAACAAGCCGAATATTTCATATTTTCGAGTTTTCGGTTCAAAATGTTATATTTTAAATAAGAAGCCAAGGGCTTCGAAGTTTGCTTCGAAGTCCGATGAAGGTTTCTACTTGGCTAAGATTCCAACTCCTACGCTTATTGTGTCTTCAACAAAACCTCCGGACTTGTTGAAGTAGCACGTGACGTAGTGTTCGATGAAACTAACGGCTCTCAAGAAGAGCAATTTGATCAGTGTGTGCTAGATCAATAAGAAGCTCCATATCAAGCATTGAGAAGAATGGCATTGGGTGATGTTCGACCACAAGTGCGAACTTCAAATGCGAATGAAGAAAATGAAACACAGATGGAGGAAAATGATCAAGGGGGAGCTTCCATACAAGATCAACCTCAAGAAAATCAAGAAGACCAAAACATCAATGAGGGAAACTATCCAGGGGGAGAAGAAGATGATAATGAAGATTCAAGACCACAAGTGCCACATTCAAGAGTACACCAAAGCGTCCAAAGAGATCACCCCTTTGACAACATAATCGGTGACATCCGAAAGGGAGTAATAACTCGATCTCGCATAGCTAATTTTTGGTAACACTATTCTTTTGTATCTTCTTTGGAACCATATAGGGTTGAAGATGCATTAAAGGATCCAGATTGGGTTATGGCGATGCAAGAAGAATTGAACAACTTCGAAAGGAATGAAGTGTGGGAGCTTGTTGAAAGACCCAAGTCCAACGTTGTCGGCACTAAATGGGTCTTTCGCAACAAGCAAGACGAACATGGAGTGGTGACAAGGAACAAGGCACGACTTGTGGCAAAAGGGTACTCACAAGTCGAAGGTTTGGATTTCGACGAGACTTTTGCTCCCGTAGCTAGGCTTGAATCGATCCGTATACTACTCGCATATGCTACTCACCATGATTTCAAGCTTTATCAAATGGACGTGAAAGCGCCTTTCTCAGCGGACCGATCAAGGAGGAGGTGTACGTGAAGCAACCACCCAGTTTTGAAGATCAAGAGCACCCTGACTATGTGTTCAAATTACGTAAGACTCTCTGTGGCCTCAAACAAGCTCCTAGTGCTTGGTATGAGTGCCTTAGAGATTTTTTGATTGAAAATGACTTCAAAATTGAAAAAGCTGATTACACCTTGTTCACTGAACACTTTGATGATGATCTCTTCATTTGCAAAATCTATGTGGACGATATTATATTTTGTTCAACTAACAAATCCTTTTGTCAAGAATTTAGCAAGATTATGACAGATAGATTTGAGATGTCCATGATGGGAGAGTTGAGGTACTTCTTGGGATTCCAAGTGAAGCAACAAAAGGACGGGACGTTCATAAGCCAAACAAAGTACACTCAAGACATTCTCAAGAAGTTTTAAATGGACAAAGCAAAGCCCATAAAGACTCCCATGGCGACAAATGGACACTTGGATCTAAATGAAGACAGTCCAAATGTGGATCAAAAGGTATATCGTTCCATGATTGGCTCCTTACTCTATTT
The DNA here is from genome assembly GCA_030760725.1 of Neostapfia colusana. Lineage (NCBI taxonomy): Eukaryota > Viridiplantae > Streptophyta > Magnoliopsida > Poales > Poaceae > Neostapfia > Neostapfia colusana. Next base: position 26,279,003 of record JASWHV010000005.1, on the reverse strand, counting down.
ATGTGCATCTAGGCCTGATATCATGTTGAGTGTATGTTTGTGTGCAAGGTTTCAAGCCAATCCTACGGAATGTCATTTGATAGCAGTTAAAAGGATCTTGAGATATTTAGTTCATACACCCAACCTAGGCCTTTGGTATCCCAAAGGTTTAAAATTCAATCTCATTGGATACACCGATGCAGATTATGCCGGATACAAGGTAGATAGATAAAGTACTTCTGGTACTTGCCAATTCCTAGGTAGATCCCTAGTTTCTTGGTCCTCCAAGAAACAAAAATCAACTGCCCTATACAGCCGAAGCGGAGTATGTTGCAGCCGGGAGTTGTTGTGCATAACTCCTTTGGATGCGACAAACTCTAAGGGATTACGGTTACAATATGAGCCGCATTCCACTCCTTTGTGACAGTGAGAGTGCAATTAAAATTGCCCATAACCCTGTTGAGCACTCTAGAACCAAACACGTAGATATCTGGCATTATTTTTTGAGAGATCACTCAATGAAAGGAGGCATAGCCATTTCCCATGTCAACACTAAAAAACAACTAGCCGATATCTTTACGAAGCCACTTGATGAAAAACGCTTTTGTGAGCTCCGAAATGAACTAAATATCCTTGATGCTCGAAATGTGGCTTGAAAACTTGCATACCTGTATGCCATCCTCAAAATCATGCTAATTATGTTGAAAAATCATTTCTCTCTATTTTTCTCCTAGAAACTATGTTGGTTACTTTATCTTGGTTAATCATGGTCAAAGCTTGATTGTTGTATGTTTACTGATCATATTCATCAAGAATATCTGTGTCCCTTTGTCCCTTATCCCTTTAATAGGAACATTTGAATACATACATATATATGTTTTGTACACTTCTGTACAAGGGACCACGGACTAGACTAGTCCGCACTTGTAGGCTAATCCGCACTAGGTCCGTTAGTCCGGACTAGTCCAGACAACAACAAACTAGTCCGATTTTCTCTCTTACCAGAAAACGGACTAGTCCGATATGGTCCGGACTAGTCCGATATTTCGACTCCATAACCCTAAGGCCGGCTCAAACCTAATCTTCTCCATCCTCACAACCCTTCCCACTCTCTCTCTCCTCACTAAAGTGCTCCCAAGTCGGATTTGCATGTTCTCCATCGAAACCACCCAAATTTCCGTGGGAATTGATCTCTATTGCAAATGGATCAAAGATCACAGACTAGTCCGCATCAAGAGCACCTTCAACGCCTCGAACCGAATGACTTGGTAAACTACTCGCCAAACCCTAGAACCTTCGATTTCCTTTCTCTTGCTCAATTAGCTTAGCCCCTCTAGTCAATATATGCTCTATTGATGTATTCCATGTACCCTAGATCATATTTTCATTGAAGAACCTCAAATTTCAACAAATTAGGGCTTGAGCAGCCTCATAACAGACTAGTCCGTTCTTAGGGTAGACAAGTCCAGTACTCCGGACTAGTCTGACCTTGAACACCAGACTAGTCCGTTATAACCTGATTCAGGGGTTTTGTGAGGGAATCCTAGCTTATGTCAATTCAATGCAATTCCTTGTCATCCTTGATTATTTATATCCGGTATACCTTCCTTTTCAAAAATCATGTCGGGATCGAATGAGAGTCTCTTCGACTTTGAGGCCAAGATGGATCAAGATCAAGATGTGATCTCTCATCCTCCGAAGTCTCGCTCCAACAAGCGACAAGAGAGTGCTGCCGAGCCTTCGGTTACCCCACCTAGGGTGCGTCGAAAGGTTACAATCAAGAGACCAGCTTCAGAAGCAAATGTGGCTGGTTCTAGCTCGGCGGCTCAACGCCAAACCAAGGGCAAGGGTAAGGGGCATTCTTCTGGCCCAATTGGTCCCCTTAAGATGACAGCTCCAAGGCAGGGAAATAGGGATACCTCAGAGCAGAAGTTCAATGGCAAGGGGAGTGATGTGGAATAGAACCTGAGGAAGGTTGATGCCTACAGCACTGCCAAAAGGGCAGCCGACAAGAGATTTTGGAGCAACTTTCACTCGGACTACTACAGTTCGGTGTACCTCCAAATGAAGACTCCAGTTCCACAGTCAATGGATCCACTAGACATATTTTGAAAGGAAGAGCTGTGAAGCATTTGAGGAGGTCATAGAGGCTACAGAGAGACACGGACTCAAGGACCTGCTCGCCTTCAGATACAACTGGAATGATGAGATTATTGCCCAGTTCTATGCAACATGCCACTTTTCCCATGGATGACACATGGATCCAAGTACACAATTTCCTACACTTAGTTTGCCAGACTGCTGCACCTTGAGAACACCGGCAATGATGTGATTGTGATTCACAATCTGGGAGTGGTGGAGAAGGACAATATGGAGTTTCTCTATGATACTCGACTACCGTACAATCCTCCCTCAACCAATAACATGAAGCCCTTCTTCATTGTTCTCAACAGAGTGCTCTAGAAGACCATTGCTCCGAAGGATGGAGATGCCGGGAGTGTCCAAGGTTACTTGAGAACCTTGATGAAAGTAATCAGCAGGAGGAGAAGATTTGATATCTTCGATTACATCTGGAATTACATGGTAAACATATCCTGCACACCAAACCGTTCCTGTGGCTATGCACCTTACTTGATGTTCATGATTGATAAAGTCACAGGAATTGAGTTTGTGAAGGATGTAGAGCACACTACTCTAAGGCCTCAGAAGCCTCCTTAGGCCTCCCTCTCAGCTGCCTCCTCACCTGGATCACCTGAAGAACATCCAGAGAGAGCTCAAGAAGATGCAAGGCCTTCATCCAAGACTAGGGCCTCTCCACACAAAGGTTCCTCTAGTGGAGTTATGAAGTTTTTGGCTGCTTTTTTCAGTTCTTGCCACAAAACTGAGGTGAAGCTTCATAAGATGAACAAGGCAAGAGAATAAGAAATGAGATACATGAAGGCCAATGTCAAAGAAATATGCCAAAAACTGGAGATTGAGCCCATTGGATCCCCGATCATCTCAGATGACTCTTCATCCGATTTTATAGAGCTTCCTCCTCTCTCTCCATCAGAGCATGCCTACATTGGCACGACGAGTGGTTCCTCTCCTCCTCCTCCTCCTCCTCCTCAGCCTGATGATGAAGACGAAGAGAGGAACGACAACAAGGAGTGAGTTGGCGACGACAAGTAGATCCCTCCTCTCCTTCTTTTTGGTGCCTTGATGCCAAAGAGGGAGAGATTGAGGGGGAGTCTTAGGTCGTAGGTCTTCCCTTTCTTGTCCTAGCATAAGAAATAAGCTTTTGTAAGACCTATACTATCATTTTGCTGTTGTAAGACTTATGCTACCACTCTGCTTTTGTAAGACTTATGTTATCATTATGCTTTTTGTGAGATGACTTTGTTATGCTTATGATTAATGATGTATGTTTAAAACTGTTATGATAATGCTCATTATGATATTCATATCAAAATTATTGCTCACACATGTAGTTTTGCACCCCACCATAAAGAGTGAACATATGCTTATGATTAATGATGTATGTTTAAAACTGTTATGATTATGCTCGTAATGATACTCACATCAAAACTATTGCTCAAACATGTAGTTTTGCACCCCACCATAAAGAGTGCACATATGTCGTATGTCTTCATTGCCTATTTTGTTCAAAACTCATATGTGCACACTTTATGAAAATCTGAACTTTTCTTATTATATTTGTGTGATCTCAATTGGTTGTCATCAATCACCAAAAAGGGGGAGATTGAAAGTGCATCTAGGCATCCCTTGTAGGTTTTGGTTGATTTATGACAAACAAATGAGACCCTAACAAAATTGTTGAGATGAGCGCAGGTTCTCAAAGAAATTAGGAAGAAAGCGCAAAAAGAAAATAGAAGGAGGATCCAAATTGATATGAGCTCAAAAGCTGAAAAGATTAGATCACTTAGTATAGAGTGTGTTGGAGAAACACACCCCAAGAGCTCAAGTGGAAAAAATCACACTAACTGCAAAACTTTCAGCATGTGCAGACTAGTCCGATATCAACCGGACTAGTCCGATTTTCTTTCTAACCACAAAACGGACTAGTCCGATATGGACCGGACTAGTCCGATATATCTCTGAGTAGACATCGGACTAGTCCGCACTCCTACGGACTAGTCCGGTATCTCACAACACATAGGGTTTTCTACACACCGCACACGGACTAGTCCGGAGTCAACCACGGACTAGTCCGGACATCGAAAATCCTAACATAACCATTGGAAACCCTACTATAAAAAAGAGGTGTACGGCCATACCAACAGAACACTTTTTGACCCCCTGCGCCATCACACCTCCCAAAAGCCCAAAATTCACATCTCTCCACACATTCTAACTCAAAAAGGATCAATTCTTTGGGGATTAGCAATTGATCAAAGGAGAGACTTATTCTACACATCTTGAGCTCTTGGTTTTGATCTCTCGCACATTCTTGTTCGTTAATTGTTCATCTGTCGAGTGTGTTTGGTTGTGTTGATTCATTGTAATTCTAGGGGAGCCCTCAACTTGTGAGAAGGCCCCTTGAATCATTTATTTTCCCTTTGTGATTAGTGGAATAAAATCGGCCTCCGTGGCAATTCGACGAGGGTAGGGTTAGTGAAGACCCGGTCCTTAGTGGACTCTTCAACGGGGACGTAGATTTCCTTCATGAAATTGAACCTCGGGATAAACACTTGTCTCCTACTCTTGTTCATTCATTGTTCATCATATTCTAGTGCTTAAATAATCTTGTGAAGTTTACATTGAAGCATTGAAACCAAAGTTTATCTCTGTCATACATTGTCTCACTTTTGCAATACATCTAAGTATCAAATTAATTTCCGCTGCATAAAGTACTAGAAGTGAGAATATTGATCAACTTTGATCTCTCTAGTTCACGCATGCCAGACTAGTCGGCACAGTACCGGACTAGTCCGATTTTTCTCTAAGTAGAAAACGGACTAGTCCGCACTCTACCGGACTTGTCCGATTTCCCTGTGTTTGATAAACCTACTAAGTGTTTCAGGGATTAACAAAGCGTCGAAAAGCCTATTCACCCCCCTCTAGGCTACATTCAGACGAGCGGTCCGAGGAGGAAGAGCTGCAGAGAACTTAATTTCCTCCCTCCTCGAAGGTGAATTAAACACCGCCTGTGAAGATGTATTATCGCAGGTGGTTTTTAATATAGAACCGCCTGTGAAAAAGTTTACTAAGTTTAGGATTAATGGAAACAATAACATGGGACAAATCCACGGTAACATCTGGTTAGAAGAGTTACAGGAAACAAACATACGGTAACATCGTGACCAGAGTAACACGGGACACATCAAGGATAACATACATACAAGTGTTTTTACTTTTTCTTTAATCTTTGATAGAGCATACATTGTCCACAAAAAATGAAGAATAATATAACTTTGAGTTCGCAACAGAATAACTAATATGAAAGCACATCGAAGAGTTATCACATCCAACCATGGTTCCTCACCATTCGATGGTGTCGGCTCTTGCTCTTATCACTATGTCTTTCGGAACTGGAGAGCCCAACTTCCACAACATGACGTTGGATGGAGTTCATGTCTTACCATTTCCATTTGCGCTTCATGTTGGGACAGACTGGACATATCAGGTAGCCGCTGGGGTGCTCGATGACGCGCAGATCATCACCGTGTGGGACTGAAAATTTGTAGCCATGATTCCAGTCATCATTAGAGTCCGTGCTGACGTACCCTGGCGAGGGGCACTGCTTCCAGACCGGAGATGGTGAGGAAGCCTGACAGGAGAGCAGCAGCACGCAAATATCGTAAGAAGTAAACGCAACGATGCAGGCATACTCCCTCTGTTGTGGCGACAGGATGACCTTATCCCACTTATCACACTTGATGTCTTTCACCTTGTCGATGTGCACATTCATCACCTTGAGCGCCAGGGTCTTGAGCGACGCCAACATGAGTTCCGACCGGTGCAACACCTTCACGGCGAGGTCCCGGAGATCAACCACATTTGCTATCTCGAAGCCGTAGTCCTCGTGCAGCCGCTTTACATCGCTACTGATACCGACGCCGGAAAATCTGTTGTGCGGATAGGCAAAGAAGTTTTTCAGGGCACTCGCCGGGACATAGTCCGCGTGAATGATCTGGAAGACGAGGTAGTGGCAACCCATGCAAAGCTGCAGGACGGCCATCTTGTACGACTTGCGCCTGTCAGGGTTCTTGACATCGTACCACTCTATGTCCAGGCCGACGGGGCTCCGGGTTGTTCCCGCGAACTTGCAAAAGGAAGCGCTCGACATCGGCCCCGGAGGACGTGACGGTGGTCTCGATCACGGTGCCGTTCAACATGACCTCGGTGGTATATGTCCCCAACTGTGTTAGCTTGCATTTTCCGCCTTGATCATGATTATCAGCGGGGAGGCGATACAAGGATCCTGCAGACGCCATGGTTGTGAAGAGCGAGGAAGATGGAAGGGCGCTGCGAGGAAGACGAGAAAGGGCGCGGCAACTGCTTATTATAAAGGCGTTTCAGATTCTAGTGGTTGCAACACCGTCGATGAGGTGCCATAACTGAATAATGGATAATTTGAATTTTGACATGTTGGTTTGCTTTAAAAAAATTGACAAAATTCATACATGTACAAATAAGACAATATGTTCATACAAACCAACTTTCATTGGAAGACCCATTTTTAGAAGATATTACAATCTGAATAATATGTGCATATAAATGAATGCTATATTTACCAAAGTATAACAATATTACCTATAAGTTTTAAACTTTTTGTTCCATCTGGTATATATTAATTTTTGAAGAATATAGAAAAAAGAATCATCAAGTTTGGACTTAATTTGCAGAATCTATACATGTTTGAGTATTTATATTGGAATCTAAATAAAAAATGAAGCAAAGGAAGAAGAAACTGAAGAGCAGACATATGAAGAGGCAATTATCACATGCGGTTTTTAATATAGAACTTCCTTAATACCCGACTGTGATAATGGACGACTAAATAAAGCACCACCCAGGCACCGCAAAAACCTAACTCGGAAGATTTCACATCGATGCCATCGGGCTGCCAAAAATACATTTGTCCCTCGCCGCCGCCGCCGTCCTCTCCCTCGCCTCCAAGCGTGCGCACATCCTCGCCATCGCCTCCAAGTGCCATCATTGTACACTATCTTTATGAACCTTGTGTTGAACTTTCAGCCTCCACTTGCATTCGAGAAATGGTTACTATCATATTTTTATTTTTACAGTTTGACTTGCCAAGACCTGATCCTATGTAAATTCAAAATGTTGCAAATTTTATTGAAGCGTCCAAGAGACATGAGAAGATGCAAAAGATAGATGACATACTATGTCCATGTATCGACCGTGAAAATAATATTGCTTGCATAGATACTATAGTAATCCAATCTCATTTGGTGAAATGGGGTTTTAAGAGGCTACCCAATATGGATAGAGCATGGTGAGTTAGATACGAATGAGGTGGATAAAAATGATGAGAGAGGTTCTGAAGACTATAATGCTCATATCGATTATGGTAGTGACAACCAGGATGATGGTGATGATGATGATGATGATGATTATGAGTTTGACTGTGAGGAGATGTTACCTCACATTGAACCACATCTATTGATTTCTATGGAAGCAAGTAAAGGTTTAAGTAAAATGGAGACATTGCAGACTGCGGCGATGGAGCACTTATATGATGAATCAAAGGGTTGTGATAAAGAGTTTACTACATTGCGTGCATTCTAGAACTACTAAAGTTGAAAGCCACACATGGATGGTCCGATTGTAGTTTCTCTGATCTTTTGAATCTTCTGGCAGAAATTCTTACAAATCCCAATAAACTGCCCAGAAGCACTTATAAAGCGAAGAAACTTCTTTGCTCGATGTCACTAGATGTGACAAAAATACACGCTTGTGTGAACCATTGTATTCTGTATCGCAAAGAGCATGAGCTCGGAACTAGATTCCCCATCTGCGGTATCAGTAGATACAAGAAGGACTACAATCACCAGTATGTTACCAACATGAATAAGACCCTGAAGAATAAGAAGATTATTATTGGACCTAAAGGTGACGATGACGATACTTCGGATGATGCAGGCGGGAAGAATAAGAGAATAATTCCTGCCTTGGTGATGTGGTACCTTCCAGTAATTGATCGCTTGAAGCGTTTGTTCTCAAACCCTAGGGAGGCTGAACTTATGCCTTGGCACTCCGAGCAGCGCAGGAAGAATGAAAAACATATTTGACACCCTGGTGATGCAACCCAGTGGAAAATTTTTGATATTCAGTATCCAGAGTTTCCAAAGGAAATTAAAAATGTATGGTTTGCCTTGGGTACAGACAGAACGATTCCGTTTGGTAAAAAAAGGAGCATACACAGCACATGGCCCGTGGTACTAACGATGTACAACATACCGATGTGGTTGTGTCACAAAAGGACATATATTTTGTTATCTATTCTTATACAAGGTCCAAAATAACCCGGCATCGAAATTGATGTGTTCTTGGAACCTCTAATAGAAGATATAGCGAAACTGTGGAATGAAGGGGTACTTACATGGGATGAGTACAAGCGGGAGTATTTCGCGCTAAGAGAAATGATAATCGTTCCCGTGCATGATTATCCCGGACTGTTTACATTATCGGGACAAATGAAAGGGAAGAAAGGTTGTGTAAGGTGCGTGGATGGAACTAGATTTTTGTACCTCACTTCGTCAAGAAAGACGGTGTACATGAGACACCGGTGGTTCTTGACAGATACACACAAGTCCAGGAAGATGAAACAACAATTTGATAACACAATAAAAAAAGATACTGCACAAAAACCTTACAGTGGAAAACTTGTGTTTGAAATGGTGAAGAACATTCAGGTTGCTTTCGGTAAGGGCAAAAAATATAAAGGAACAAAGAGAAAGAAAACTACATCTTCAGGTGATACAAATGACACGACTTTCAAGAAACAATCAATTTTTTCTAGTATATTTTGTACTGGAAGAACCTGGAATTTGCCATAGTATTGATTTGATGCACGTTACAAAAAAATTTATTTGATAGTTTCATTGGAACTTTGCTGGGCATGCCGAGGAAAACAAAGGACGGATTAAAATCACGTATGGACCTAGTAAATCTTGATATGAGACCAGAGCTTCACCCGGTAGAAAAGGCCAACGGGAAGCATTACCTTTCCCCAGCCAGCTACAACTTGACACTACAGGAGAAAAATGAAATGTGCGAATGCTTGCGTGGGATCAGAGTGCCCACAAGTTTCTCATTCAATATTCGCAAACTAGTATTGATGAAAGACTTGTCTTTATTCGGCTATAATTCTCATGACTGTCACATGATGATGACAGTGTTCCTTGCCATTGCAATAGGGTCATCAAACCTGAGCATGTAAAAGTTGTCATCACACGTTTTTGTTACTTCTTCAATGCAGTATCGCAAAAGGTGATAGCCTGGGGAAACTTAGACTATTTGAAAACGTACATTGTCGAGACTACGTGCAAACTTGAGATGTGTTTCCCACCATCCTTTTTTGATATGCAAGTACACCTAATCATACATCTTGTTAATCAGATAAAAGCATTGGGGTCACTATATTTCCATCATATGTTTCCGTTAGAGAGATATTTAGGAGTCTTAAAAGGGTTATGCACGGACCGTGCTCACCCAGAGGGTTCAATTATGGAAGGATACACTACTGAAGAAGTGATCGAGGGTTGCGCTGGTTATACCAGTACATGAGGGTATACTATGTGGGAGAGGCAAAGTGGGTAAGAAAACTTTTATCGTTCAGGATTACAAATTAGTACACTGTGCACATTTTGGTGTACTACAACATCTCGCAATAGCTGAGTCGTACATTGAGGAACACGAAATTGAGCTTCGTAGAAAAACCAAGGCCGCACAAGGGACTGGATCATGAAAGAGCACAAAAGACTTTTAACTGAATGGTTAATGGACAAAAATATGCCATACGGAGACTCTGATGAAGAGGCAACAAAGAAGAAGTTAGCTTCTGGCCCATCTGCTTTCGTGACATCATGGCAAGCATATGACATCAATGGTTACATATTTTACACTAAGGAAAAAGACGGTAAGAGTCTTGCACAAAATAGCGGTGTTCGTATAGAGGCTTATGATCCACAAGGGCAGTAGACCACATAGTTTGGGTTCATAGAGGAAATATGGGAACTCGATTATGGTGAAAGAATGCAAATGCCTGTGTTTAAGTGCCAATGGGTCAAACATCCTGATGGTGTAAAAGTGGATAACTACGGGCTGACACTGGTAGACTTGAACAAAGTGGGTTATAAAGATGATCCGTGGGTTCTCGCCGATCGTGTTGCACAAGTTTTTTATGTACAGGATCCAGGAACTGAGAAGATGCACGTAGTTGTTTCTTGAAAGCAAAATATTGTTGGGGTTGAGAATGTAGGATATAATAAAGAGGAATATAATCAATATGTAGATATGTACCTTTTCACCGATCCAGACAACATCAAGCGCGTAGAAAGAAGCATTAAAAAGGATTTGAAACCCTATATGAGAGAAGATGTCAATGCTGGGAAAAAATGTATGACATTTATTTTATATATTTGTAATATTGTAATGAAGTTTTAATATTTAAATTTGATAAATTTTCTCTTTTAATATTTGAATTTGGACATGTTTGAATGCTTTAAAAAATTAACGAAATTCATACAATGAAATCCACTGCGCTTGAAGCCATGGCCGGCTGAGTGCTACTTTATCTCTATGTGTACGTGTGAGCTCTATTTTTCCTCTGTTTGCTACAATTTTTGCGGGCGGTTCTATAACTAGCCACCTGTGAAGAATATTTATCACAGGCGGTTTGTAATGTAAAGAGTATCCGCCTGTGAAGAATATTTATCTCAGGCGGTTCATTATCTACAGCTACCCGCCTGTGAATAATGTTTATCACATGCGACTTGTAACGTAAGATTATCCGCCCGTGTAATTGTAAGGACGCATGTACTACGCGCGTGGTGCATCCCCCTCGCGCGCGCGGTAACGGAAAGGTAAGGCGCGCACGCCCGGTCGCTTCAGCCGCCTATATTAATGGTCAATATTGCAAGCGGCTCTTAGTCCACGGTCCCCCTGTATCGTGCGGTCGTTGCCATTCGCGCGCAGAATTCGAAGCGATCCGACCTCTCCTTCTCCGCACCATTATAACTTGCACCTTCCCCTTCTCTGCAGTCTGCACCACCATCATAGTCTTCCTCTTCCCTCTAGTCTTCATCTTCCTCGCCGCACCGTAGCCCTAGTCTCAATGGAACCACCGATGAAGCGCTCCCAACAATGCTCTCCACTCGCCATGCCTTCGCCCCTGGCTACAACCGCACCTCCATCCCCGGCTCCAAATGCGCCTCCGTCCTTGGCTCCAACTGCGCCTCTGTTCCCAGCTCCAACCACGCGTCTGTCCCCTTCCTTGGCAGAACAGAGAGTGCACCTGCTTAGGAAAGTTGCTTTCCTAGAGCGGAGTTTGGTTGCCCTCAGGGAACAGGCGGACGACGACCTATCACCGTTGCGCCGGCAGATGACAAAGGATGTATTTAACAGTACATATGATGCCATGGTTCTTCTGGTTCTTGGTCGCCTTCCAGAATGTACTGGAATGGGCACCATAGCCCACTACCTCTTCGGGTTAAGTGCAGTGCCTGGTCGTCTTGACGCGTGCGACACACGGTTCCAAAAACAGAACCAAGTTAATGCATATGTGTGCCCAGGATGTTCATCACACATACACATGTAATCCACAAACTGAATTCAGAATATAACCACGAATAAATAGTGTTTAAGTACTTTATTACATCGAGTAATTGTCTCACTCATGATTGTCTATCTTATTCTTGCAGCGAAAGTCTCTAAATGACAGCGGAAAATAACTATGCAGCAGCGGCTCCATCTTCAACTCCACAGGCATGTTGACGGTAGTTCGCACGCCTAGTACTCCACATGGTCCTCAAAGTACTCTTCTTATGTTGTTGATTTTTATGTGATGATGCAAGGGTGAGTACATGTCGTACTAAGCAAGTGCGGGAAATGTATGACATGTAGCTTACAACAGGGTAGGAATAAAAAGGGATCATTGCAGCAAGCAAATTTTATTTCACAACACGATAAAAACAGCAACTATTTCTAAGTGATATTTATCCCAACATGACCAAGTAATTCAGCATCATTTTCTCCATCATAATTCACCCATTTCTCAAGTCTCAACCAGCCATTAACCTTTCTCAAGTTCATCTCATACTCATAAACATTCATAACCATCTCATATTCATATAACCGAAGCCAAACTCAATGTCATGACTCAAAAAAGTCCCAAAACCAATCCCATACCATAACCATACCGGTCATCTATCCCAAGTTTCCCCTCTAATCATGTGAGTTGGCCAGATGCTTGTGACTGTAAGCACAGCTATAATGATAGTTTTACACTCTGCAGAGGTGGCACCACTTTACCCACAAGTTCGTGATTTCGTCACCCATTGGCGACTGCAGAACCTCCATTATACCAGTACACAACCGTCGGTGTATGGCCAAGAGATCACAAAATAGCCTTTACAAAGGGGCTACTAGATGTATGGACTCACTAAGGTTTCACCGGCAGGCTTGAATCACCATTCTCCCACCCACGGGCCCCCTCTAGTGCCATGTAGTTCCCAGGGCAGTCCCTCTCAAGTCTCATTCCCCGCGCCATCCACGGTCCATAACAAGCTAGCAACACACCTAATTTGTCAGCTAAGCCGCACCTATATTTGGCCTGGTGGTGGCACTGTTTTCCTGGCATATGCTGGTGTGAACCGGTCCTTAGATCTACGGCAAGTAAACTACCATCTCATTCAGCAACATCCACGAACCAAGCTTGCCTAGATCTCCCCCGATTGCATGCTCATTATCATCATCAAGTTTTCATCATCATTATTCATGAGTCCAGTATTAACCATGTTTTAATTCAGCTTCCCGTATCCCGTGGATTAAGCGAAGCAAAAAGGAAAAACGACCATACCCGACTCATCAACTTTTCCGGCGACAAGGATGGTTAACAAAACTAGTAAACTCCTATAAAGGGGTTTCCCATCAAGTTGACTCAAGCATATGAGTTTTCGCAAACAAAACAGTTTCAAAACATGGGATCAATATGGTCAAAGGGCACTTGCCTCGCTCCCATGTTTCTTGTTGTCCGAGCGTCTCAAAGTCTTGGTGCTGTAGTTCTTCGTAGATGGCTTCCTGAGCTTGTCCTTCTACTCATGACCACGCACATATAAAATTTACAGCAATCAAACATCATGCACAAACTTTACTCAAGATGCAATGGTGTAGATGAATGCAAATCCTATGGTGCTGTTTTACTAAACCAGATTGTACGTGTTCTTGCATGTTTTAATGGGCTTTCATGGGGTTTTATGACGAACAAGGGTGTAGGGATCAGTGTGGACGTGGTGATGATCTTGACTCAAGATCTAGATCAATCCCACCGTCAAAAACCGATCAAAACGTGATCTGTCCACACAAAAAAGTTTCAGTTCAAAGGGAGCGAAGAAAACGGATGTGTAGAAACAGTGACAACGTCATAAGATAGGTAACGAAGACCTACCACACTTCTCTTAGGTGGCAGGGTCTTCCTCCTAGCAATGGCAGCAGCGGGGGCTCACCGGCGACTGAACTCCGGCGAGGGGGGGTGTTTAACTCGGCGAGTTGGGGGCTAGGCCTCCAAGTTGCTGACATGGGAGGAAGAAAAAGGGAAAAGGGGTTACGGCCAAAAGGGGCTTTTGGGTTCTATTTATAAGGGGAAAAAGAGGAGTCCAAATCCAATTGGAGCTCAAATAAGAGTCTTACTCAATTTTCGATCTCAACAAACTTATCTTTTCAGTTAGGTGCGGCAGCCTTGGGGGAAATTGTGTCGGTACCCTCAGTACTGGGTACCCCCGCGTGCAGTAGAAAAACCGCCTAGGGACCTCGCCCCCTTTGCAGGGGTGAGCTCTGAAAGCGCCACGTTCCCAGCGGGGCCGGGCCACCCTCCTCCTCAGAGGCGAGCTTCGGGCCTGCCATGCGGCCAGTGGAGCCGGGCCTCGCCCCCTCCGCCGGGGCGAGCTCCTAGGACGCCACGCGTCCAACGGGGTCGGACCTCCCTTCTCCACAGAGGCGAGCCCCGAGAGCAACACATGTCCATAGGTGCCGGACCTCACCCCCTCCGCGGAGGTGAGCTCCGAGGGTGACACGTGTCCAGTGGTGTCGGACCTCACCCCCTCCGCGGAGGTGAGCTCTGAGGGCGCCACGTGTCCCGCGGTGCCGGATCTTACCCCCTCCGCGGAGGTGAGCTCCGCGGGCGCCACATGTCCCTCGGCGCCGGACCTCACCGCCTCCGCAGGGGTGAGCTCGACGGGCGCCACGTGTCCCGTGGTGCCGGACCTCACCCCCCTCCGATGGGTGAGCTCCACGGGGTCCACGTTTCCCGCGGTGCCGGACCTCACCCCCTCCGCAGGGGTGAGCTCTGCAGGCGCCACGTGTCCCGCGGCCCGGAGATGTGTCGACAGCGCACATAGACAAATTGGAATTGGCTCATTTGAGCTATCTTTTTCCCATTCCCCATCATTTTTATGATTCTTTCTCCATTTCTACTTCTTTTTTTAATGTTTCTCTATATGAAAATTTATGCAATGCATGGAATATGAATTTGAGAGTGTTACAAACCTACCCCCCTTAAACTGAATCTTGCCCTCGAGATTCCATAGAGTAGAGAATAGATGAGGGAATTCTATCTTGAGGTCTTCCTCAGGCTACCATGTAGTTTCGGCTTCGGTGTGATGGCTCCACTGTACCTTGCACCAACGGATCACTTTGTTCCTTGTGACCCTTTCCTTCACGTCCAAAATTTGGATGGGGTGCTCCACATAGGTCAGATCCTCTTGAAGCTCGAGCTCATCCATCTGTACTTGTTCTTCCGGTACTCTTAAGCACTTCTTGAGTTGGGATACGTGAAACACGTCGTGTACATCGGAGAGGTGCGTTGGCAGCTCTAGTTGATAGGCTACTTCTCCTCGCTTGCCCAAAATCTTAAATGGCCCGATGTAGTGAGGTGCTAATTTGCCCTTGACGTTGAACCGTCGTTTGCCTCGGATAGGCGATACCTTAAGGTACACGAAGTCTCCTACTTCGAAGGTCAATCTTCTTCGCCTATTGTCCGCATAACCTTCTAGTCGTGACTGAGCATCCTTCAAATTTTCTCGTATCGTTTGGACTTGCTTTTCGGTGTCTTGCAGCACTTCGGGTCCAAACACTTGGCTCTCTCCGGTCTCATTCTAGAATAGCGGCGTTCTACACCGTCTACCGTACAATGCTTCGAAAGGTGACATCTTCAAGCTGGCTTGATAGCTGTTGTTGTAGGAGAATTCAGCATACGGCAAGCTCCTATCCCAACTGCGCCCATGTTTCAAGGCGCAAGCCCTCAACATGTCTTCCAAAATTTGATTTGTCCTCTCAGTTTGCCCGTCAGTTTGTGGGTGATAAGCGGAGCTGAAATTCAGCCGTGTACCCATGGCTTCATGCAGCTTCCTCCAGAACCTAGAGGTAAATTGAGAACCCCGATCTGAAACTATCCTCTTCGGAACTCCATGGCGACACACAATTTGCTCCATATACAGCTCTGCTAGTTCTGCAACGCGGTACATGGTTCTAACCGGAAGGGAATGGGCTGTTTTCATCAATCGATCCACAATAACCCAAATGGAGTCGTAACCCAACTGAGTACGTGGCAATCCAACAATGAAATCCATGCTGATGTCTTCCCACTTCCACTCGGGTACTTTCAATGGCTGCAACAGTCCAGGGGGTCTTTGATGTTCGGCCTTCACCCGTTGGCACGTGTCGCATAAGGAAACATATTCAGCTATGTCCCTTTTCATACCATCCCACCAATAGAAAGTTTTCAGGTCCTTGTACATCTTTGTACAGACGGGATGTATGGAATAAGGTGAGTCATGTGCCTCCTTTAATATCATGTCGCGGATGTGCTTCACGTTAGGCACACAAATCCTTTTCCCTAACCAAAGTGTGCCCTTCTCGTCTTCCTTGAAATCCTTTTCTATGCCTTGTTGGATTCTTTCCTTGATTTCCTTGATTTCCTCATCCGTTGCTTGGCCATCTCGTATCTCTTGTTCCAGCGAAGAGTTGAGTTCTATCACTTCCATCTCATTCAAGAACCCGAGATGTAACCGTTCGAACTCCTTGCGCAGCTCGGGCGGTAGCTCCTGAACCGTGAGTTCATGACATGCTCCCTTTCGGCTCAGCGCATCAGCTACTACATTGGCCTTTCTGGGGTGATAATTGATTCCAACATCATAATCCTTGATGAGTTCATACCATCGACGTTGCCTCAAATTCAGATCCGTTTGCGTGAATATATACTTGAGGCTTCTGTGATCCGTATAGATCTCACATCGGTGGCCAAGGATATAATGTCTGCAAATCATCAATGCATGTACCACGGCTGCAAGTTCCAAGTCATGTGTGGGGTAATTCAGCTAGTGTTTCTTTAGTTGCTTCGACGCATAGGCTACCACTTGTCCTTCTTGCATGAGCACACATCCAAGCCCTTGTCTTGATGCGTCACAATATATATCGAAACTCTTGCTCACGTCCGGCAATACCAAAACCTGTGCTGTGGTTAGTCTTTTCTTGAGCTCCTCAAAGCTTTCTTGGCACACTGGTGTACACTGAAATGCTTTTCCCTTCATTAGCAATTCAGTCATAGGCTTTGCTATTTTGAAGAAATCCTTGATGAATCGTCGGTAGTATCCAGCCATCCCAAGGAAACTCCGAATACCTCTCACATTATGCGGTTGGTTCCACTTCAGAACATCTCCCACTTTTCCGGGATCAACCGATACTCCTCTCTCGGAGATGATGTGGCCTAGGAACAATATCTCCTTTAGCCAAAATTGACACTTGCTGAACTTTGCATACAATTGATGCTCTCGCAGTTTCTGCAATGTCAATCTCAAATGTTCTTCATGTTCTTCCTCGCTTTTTGAATACACCATGATATCGTCAATGAAAACCATGAAGAACTTGTCCAACTACTCCATGAAGACCTTATTCATGAGGTACATAAAATATGCGGGTGCATTCGTTAACCCAAAAGACATAACGGTATATTCCTACGAACAATACCGTGTTCGAAATGCAGTCTTGGGTATGTCGGAGGGCTTAATCTTCAGATGGAAGTATCCTGACCGAAGATCAATCTTGGAGAAAAATTTGGGCACCTTTCATTTGGTCGAATAGGTCCTCTATACGGGGAAGAGGGTAATTATTCTTGATCGTCACCTCATTGAGAGACCTATAATCCACACACATCATTTGGGTCCCATCCTTCTTGTCTACGAAGAGCACGGGGGCTCCCCACGGTGACGAGCTTGGGCGTATAAAACCCTTTTCTAGCTGCTCCTGAACTTGCTTCTTAAGTTCCACTAGTTCATTAACGGGCATCCTATATGGCCTTTTCGCTATAAGTGCAGTTCCAGGTACTAAATCAATGGCAAATTCAATGTCCCTGTCAGGTGGCATACCTGGAAGTTCTTCCGGGAACACATCTGAAATTTTTTGAACCACCGGAATGCTTTCCAATGTTGCTTCTTCGACGTGGTTCATCGCTGCCTTCTCGGTTGCCGGTTGGGCTGACTCGAACTCAATACGAGTACCGTGCTCATTTGTGAACTGCACGCTCCTCTCAGCACATTGGATTACTCCGTTGTGCTTGCTTAACCAATCCATTCCAAGTATTATATCAATCCCTTGGGAATCTAAGAAAATAAGGTTGGCAAGAAAGTCTACCCCCCTTATTTTAAGGTTTACTATCGGACATACTATATTAGTCCTCATCTCTCCACCGGGAGAATTAACCAACATAGTATGTTTCATGTGTGATATGGGCAGATTATACTTGTAACATACTTGGATGATATGAATGATTGTGATGCTCCGGAATCAAATAAAACAGTGGCTGGGTTGGAGTTGGCATGGAATATACCAATCACGACATCCTCAGCTTGTCGCGCTTCCTCAGCAGAGACATGATTCACGTTGCCACGAGCGTAGTTCTGCTGCCCACGGTTACCTTGATTAGCTCCTCCGTTCGGCCGTGGGTTCTGCTTGGGCGCGTTGCTTGGCTGTCCAAGGCCTTTCTTTGGGCATTGACTTGCAAAGTGTCCTGCCTCTCCGCATGAAAAGCATGCTTTGTTTCCCAAAACAGCAGGAATATTGGGGCGAGGCTGGTTTTGAGCATAGGCGCCTATGTTGGGACGGGGTGCAGTAGGCAAAGGCATACGAGGTGCTTGCATAACAGGACGTTGCTGCGGTGGCTCATTAGGGCGAGGTGGATTTGCATGGCAGAAAGTAGAAGCGGACGAGCCATACCGTGGTGCAGCTGGGGGCATGAAACAGGGACATACATTGCTCCCTTGTGGCCGGTATGGCATCTTCCTCTTGCCCTCTTGCTCGATCACATGGATCTTGCTCTCAACCACTATAGCTTTGTCAACGAGCTTCTGGAAGTTTGCATAATCATTGTTGAGTAGTTGTACTTGGATCTCATTGTTCAATCCTCTTATCAACAAGTATTGCTTCCTTTGATCCGAGTTGACGTCTTCGGGATCATACATTGACAGCTGCGTGAACTTGTTGAGGTACTCATTCACACTCTTCTTTCCTTGGCGGAGACCTTCAAACTCTTGCCTTTTAAGCATCATGACTCCAGCAGGGACGTAATGAGAGCGGAAACTCTCCTTGAATTCAGCCCAAGCGATTGTCTCCTGGTTGTCATGAGCATTGTAGAGAGCGTCCCACCAGTCAACGTCTGCTCCCATGAGTTGGTGCAATGCGAAGAGAACTTTCTCCCGATCATCGCACTGAACAATAGCAAGCTTCTTTTCCATGGATTGCAACCAATCATCAGCCTCCATGGGATCATTAGCTTGTGCAAAAGTAGGCGGTCAAGTCCTCATGAACTCTCCCAATCTGTTGTGAGCCGGCGGTGGTGGCGGTGGTGGTGGTGGGGGTGCAGGAATGGGGTTAGGATTGTAGTTGTTGTTGGCTTGCAGCTGTCCCAAAGTTTGTATCATACTTTGCATGAGCTGGTTCTGCATAGCCATCAACCATTCAAGGTTGTTTGCATCAGCCCCGTGGTTGGCATTTTCAGGAATTTCAACGTTGCCATCCTCTTGTGGTTCATGGTTGCCATGAACGTTCCTCCTTTGACGGCTGGCGTTTTCCCTCACCATCTGTGAGAGAGAGTTGGGTAGAATAGAAAAGAGAAGTTTAGATTGATCCCCCAACTATATGCATCAAGGGTATGAACTAAATATCTTCTTTTATTAATTTCAGCCTATATGAGGATGTGAACACATGCCGAAGCATCTCACATCTCTCTACTATGTGTGGATGGGGACTTTCGCAGAAGCGTCCCATAACTCACACTACCACACAAACACAGGCAATCATCACAAAAGTTTAACACAGCACTCCTATTCACGCTACTACGATTTAAACGTTCCTATTACAGCTTATTCAATGGGAATCCTAAACTTAAGCATGCGAACTGGTGCTGTTCCCGCCGTGTGATGGTGGTGGTCCATCGGACACCTCAATGGGGTTAAGTGCACTCCTACATGGTGGTGAACGAGTACTTATGTGTGTCGTGCTCCGGATCACCGGCATCTATAAATAGGACATGAAGAACTTTAGAGAAGGAATAAAATACTTCAAAACTTCAGAAGCTATGAAGCAAGAAAGCAAAAGTGTTGTTGTCCAAAAGAAGAGAAAAGGAGGGGCTGAAAATAGCACTTTGCGGTGGCTGAATTGACAAGTAAAGTGCAGCAGCAAGAAATTTCTGAAAATAGCATTTTAGGGGGGTGTTCCTATGTGTTTTAGAGTGTCCATTCTACCTAGTCTTGCGTCCTACGGTTAACGTGGCTCTGATACCAATCTGTGACACCCGGTTCTGAAAACAGAACCAAGTTAATGCATATGTGTGCCCAGGACGTTCATCACACATTGACATGTAATCCACAAACTGAATTCAGAATATAACCACGAATAAATAGTGTTTAAGTACTTTATTACATCGACTAATTGTCTCACT
The DNA here is from genome assembly GCA_030760725.1 of Neostapfia colusana. Taxonomy (NCBI): domain Eukaryota; kingdom Viridiplantae; phylum Streptophyta; class Magnoliopsida; order Poales; family Poaceae; genus Neostapfia; species Neostapfia colusana. Next base: position 26,258,845 of record JASWHV010000005.1, on the reverse strand, counting down.
CATGATTGTCTATCTTATTCTTGCAGCGGAAGTCTCTAAACGACAGCGGAAAATAACTAAGCTGCAGCGACTCCATCTTCAACTCCACAGGCATGTTGACGGTAGTTCGCACGCCTAGTACTCCACATGGTCCTCGAAGTACTCTTCTTCTGTTGCTGATTTTTATGTGATGATGCAAGGGTGAGTACATGTCGTACTCAGCAAGTGCGGGGAAAGTATGACATATAGCTTACAACATGGTAGGAATAAAAAGGGCTCATTGCAGCAAGCAAATTTTATTTCACAACATGATAAAACAGCAACTATTTCTAAGTGATATTTATCCCAACATGACCAAGTAATTAAGCATAATTTTCTCCATCATAATTCACCCTTTTCTCAAGTCTCAACCAGCCATTAACCTTTCTCAAGTTCATCTCATACTCATAAACATTCATAACCATCTCATATTCATATAACCGAAGCCAAACTCAATGTCATGACTCAAAACAGTCCCAAAACCAATTCCATACCATAACTATACCGAACATCCATCCCAAGTTTTCCCTCTAATCATGTGAGTTGGTGAGGTGCTTGTGACCGTAAGCACGGCTATCATGATAGTTTTACACTCTGCAGAGGTGGCACCACTTTACCCACAAGTTCGTGATTTCTTCACCCGTTGGTGACTGCAGAACCTCCATTATACCAGTACACAACCATCGGTGTATGGCCAAGAGATCACAAAATAGCCTTTACAAAGGGGCTACTAGATGTATGGACTCACTAAGGTTTCACCGGCAGGCTCGAATCACCATTCTCCCACCCTGGATGATAATCATGAGTTTGGGGTTACTGTGTTTAAACAGTATGATAAAGTGAATTTACTTCTCATGAAGAGCTTATCACAAGTGTTGGTTAAGTGTTTTATTTCTGATCTACCCCCTTACCTTAATAAATATAAAGATATAACGGAAGACCATTGTGCCATGCAGTTCCCAGGGAAGTCCCTCTCGACTCCCATTCCCCGCGCCATCCACGGTCCATAACAAGCTAGCAACACACCTAATTAGTCAGCTAAGCCGCACCCATATTTGGCCTTGTGATGGCACTGTTTTCCTGGCATGTTCTGGCATGAACCCGTCCTTAGATCTACGGCAAGTAAACCACCATCTCATTCAGCAACATCCACAAACCAAGCTTGCCTAGATCTCCCCTGATTCCATGCTCATTATCATCATCAATATTCATATGAGTGCAGTAGCTAACCATGTTTTAATTCAGCTTCATGTATCCCGTGGATTAAGCAAAGCAAAAAGGAAAAACGACCATACCCGACTCATCAACTTTTCCGGCAACAAGGATGGTTAACAAAACTAGTAAACTCCTATAAAGTGTGTCCCATCAAGTTGACTCAAGCATACGAGTTTTTGCAAACAAAACGGTTTCAAAACATGGGATCAATATGGTCAAGGGGCACATGCCTTGCTCCCGTGGTTCTTGTTGTCCGAGCGTCTCAAAGACTAAGTGCTATAGTTCTTCGTATATGGCTTCCTGAGCTTGTCCTTCTACTCACGACCATGCACATAAAAAATTTACAGCAATCAAACATCATGCACAAACATTACTCAAGATGCAATGGTGTAGATGAATGCAAATCCTATGGTGCTATTTTATTAAACCAGTTTGTACGTGTTCTTGCATGTTTTAATGGGCTTTCATGGGGTTTTATGACGAACAAGGGTGTAGAGATCAAGTGTGGACATCGTGATGATCTTGACTTAATATCTATATCAATCCCACCGTCAAAAACTGATCAAAACATGATCTTTCCACAGAAAAAAGTTTCGGTTCGAAGGGAGCAAAGAAAACGGATGCGTAGAAACAGCGACGACGTCATAAGATAGGTAACGAAGACCTAGCTCACTTCTCTTTGGTGGCAGGGTCTTCCTCCTAGCAATGGCAGCAGCGGGGGCTCGCCAGCGACTGAACTCCGGCGAGGGGGGGTGTTTAACTCGGCGAGATGGGGGCTACGCCTCCAAGTCGCCGACTTGGGAGGAAGAAAAAGGGAAAAGGGGTTACGGCCAAAAGGGGTTTTGGGTTCTATTTATAAGGGGAAAAAGAGGAGTCCTACTCCAATTGGAGCTCAAATAAGAGTCCTACTAAATTTTGGATCTCAACAAACTTATCTTTTCAGTTAGGTGCGGCAGCCTTGGGGGAAATTATGTTGGTATCCTCAGTACCGGGTACCCCCGCGCGCAGTAGAAAAACTGCCTATGGACCTCACCCCCTCCGCAGGGGTGAGCTCCGAAAGCGCCACGTGCCCATCGGGGCCGGGCCACCCTCCTCCTCAGAGGTGAGCTCCGGGCCTGCCACGCAGCCAGCGGAGCCGGGCCTCGCCCCCTCCGAAGAGGCGAGCTCCAAGGATGCCACGCGTCCAGCGGGGTCGGGCCTCCCTTCTCCTCAGAGGCGAGCCCTGAGGGTGCCACATGTCCAGCCATTGCTGCACCTCACTCCCTACGCGGAGATGAGCTCCGAGAGCGACACGTGTCCAGCGGTGCCAGAACTCACCCCTTCCTCGGAGGTGAGCTTCGAGAGCGACACGTGTCCTGCGGTGCCGGACCTCACCCCCTCCGCTGAGGTGAGCTCCAAGGGTGACACGTGTCCAGCGGTGCCGGACCTCACCCCCTCCGTGGAGGTGAGCTCCGAGGGTGCCACATGTCCCGTGGTTCCGGACCTCACCCCCTCTACGGAGGTGAGCTCCTCGGGCGCCACATGTCCCGCGGTGCCGGACCTCACCCCCTTCGTAGGGGTGAGCTCCGCGGGCGCCACGTGTCCCGTGGTGCCGGACCTCACCCCCCTCCGCAGGGGTGAGCTCCGCGGGCGCCACGTGTCCCACGGTGCCGGACCTCACCCCCTCCACAGGGGTGAGCTTCGCGGGCGTCACGTGTCCCGCGGCCCGGGGATGTGTCGACAGCGCAATTAGACAAATTGGAATTGGCTCATTTCAGCTATCTTTTTCCCATTCCCCATCATTTTTATGATTCTTTCTCCATTTCTACTTCTTTTTTTAATGTTTTTCTATATGAAAAAATGTATGCAATGCATGGAAATGAATTTGAGGGTGTTACAACGCGATGCAGGAGACCGTCGGTGAGGTTCTTGGGGTGGGAGGCAGCAGGAAGTTGGTGGAGGCAATCGCCGACAAGTGTGGGGTTTCTCCGCCACCAGAGGAACTAGGCGATCGTCTATTTTTTTGTTTTGTTGTTTGTAAAAATTTTTTTAATGAATGTGTGTTTGATGATGAATGTTTGTTATTGATTATTGAATTGTTTGTTGTCTTTTTGATTGATGCTAAATGTGGTTGATGTATACCGGGCCCTTACGTTTGGTGGATTCAAATTGGTGTCAAATGCACGTTCTGATCCCCTCGGTATTAATGGCCAATATTGCAGGCGGCTCCCTACTCCCGGTCATTTCAGCTGCCTGTATTAATGCGGCTTCGAATTGAATTCAAAGGCTCGTTCCCCTCTGTATTAATGGCCAATATTGCAGGCGGCTCCTACTCCTGGTCGCTTCAGCCGCCTGTATTAATGGCCCATATTACAGACGACTCCTCCACGGCCAGCCTATGAAAATTGATATGTTTGCACAGGCGATTTGCCATTGCGAGCCGTCTGTGATTTTTATTCATCACAGGCGGCTATTTAATCATTCGACATCACATGCACATTTTTTTATGATCCGCCTGGGTCTGAAAAATGAGGAGCCTGTGATAATGGTTTTTGTAGTAGTGGTATATGGAAATTGATATGTTTACACAGACGGTTTGCCGTTGCGAGCCGTCTGTGATGTTTACTTATCACAGGCGGCTATTAAATCATTCGACATCATAGTCATAATTTTTTTACGAACCGCCTGGGCCTGAAAAACGAGGCGCCAGTGATAATGGTTTTTGTAGTAGTGCAAGTCCATGTTTTCCCTTTTGTATTATTATCAAACTGGATTGTATGAATGTGGTGCTTTAAAGATTCTGGTAGAACTTTACATGGTCGCTTCGGTCTGCCAGGTGGTGTATAACCAAATATATTCACTAATAAGTGAATTTTATTAGAATGATAAATTCCAGGCAGCATTATTTCCAATGATCAGATGTGTGTAGTTCCTGCAGATAGATGTAAGCATTTCCTACATCGTCTGTTTGAAAGTATTCTTGACTTATTGCTTGGTTACTGCTTGACTGTGAAACTAATTTTATGACAAGTCCAAGTCGTTCCACTCTTGAAAATTGTATGCATGCATGTGCTAATACACAATATAATACTTGTATGATTGTATGTGCTAATACTTGTATGATTGTACGTGCTAATACATGGGGTGTGATGGAAACGTAATCTGACAGTTCTAACATGGAATGCACATGCCGGCCAAGGGAGAGGTATGCTTATACATTCAGCTAATTAATACGTCACATCAGGACCGGCCTGCTTGCGGCAGCGAGCCCATAAGCCACAAAAATTCCAATGAATCACGGATCACTAAGGTTTTATTTGGATAGAGTTGAATACTCTTTATTAGGTGTGGATTAGGGAGATTTAAGTAAAAATTACTTCATTTTTAACTTCATTCCACTCATATGCACAAGGATTTATCATACCCAAACAAGCCCTAAGGGCGCTATAAAGCAGAGCGAAGACTCCAACGCCGCTGACCTCACCACGCCGCAAATCTGCTCGGTCACATCGGCCTCCAGCACTGCACCGACCGTCACCGAGTCAAGATCGTCAACATGACTTCCACCTCCAACAACAAATCCTATGATAATTCCTAGTAGTCCTTAGATCAGTAACCTATATGCTTAGGAGTACTTTTGTCAAAGTGTTTGCTACGACATTTCCTCTGGTACCGCTACTGGAGCAGTCCGCGAAGGTTCATTTTTAGAGGGGCTAACGTCCCTAGATCGATCGAGCTTGAAGAACAGAGATGAACACAATGATTTACGTGGTTCGGACCACCGTGTGAGTTGTGTTTCTTGTGCTTGCGGACTTGTGTGAGCGAGTTCGGGGATCGAATATTGGACTCTCTCTCTAGGAGGCTGCCTGGTCCTTTTATGTCTCAAGGCCGGGCAGTTACACTGTGGCCCAGGGCCCAACAGGTGGCCCCACGGCAATCCGTACCCTATACACATTCTAGGGCATTAACAGCTACTTGTAGTGTAAGCTATCGATGGAGTTAAGGCACGATGCCTGACACGCCGAGCGCCTCAGACCGAGTAGCGGTTGATGATGGTGGGAGAAGGCCCCGTCTTGTCACTGCGTTCTACTCGGTCAGCTGTGAAGCACTTTACCGTTCTCACGCCGTACCGCCCTGTCCTATCACTGTAATTGTAAAAGCCCAAGAAAAGGGACTTGCAAAAACTTTTCATCACCTCACAATACCACAGTTTTTGTTGTGAATATCTTGTTAAGAATTATGAAGAGCAAGTAACTTCCATCAAAAGGGGATTGGGTCAAACTTTCTACACATATGATAACACATGAATGAGGGGTTGTTCTAGAACCAACTTAGAGTCATTTGCATGTTTGGATCCTAGTTGGACTAAGACCACAGAGTTGAAGTACTCAAGTGCAATGGGAGGGTTTGAAAATCAGAATTTGATCTAAATGTCCAAATCAAAATTTAAATGAGGGGAGGACATAATGGTGATTCAAAACTGTTGTGTTCAAACTCTTGGTTGCAGCAGCTAACACAAGAATCAAATTGCATATTTGGATTCCTTTGGTCCAAATTAGTGGGTAGGCAAAGTTTCAGTAATTTTTGAAAAGGTTTGCTACCCATTTTTCTAAAAAGGATTCAAATGTGCAAAGAATTCACATACACATTTGAATTTGGGGGAAATTTGTCCAACTGTCCAAATGTAGCTAAGTTTTAGACTCCAAAAATTTGAATTGATCACTTGCAAAGTTTTAGAGATCTTTTGTGGGAGGAGGAGAGGCTGCCTGGTGGGACCCACAAGTCAATGGGGAGGTTAAAAATTGCATAAAGATCAGCAGCCTTCGGGGTGAAGTTTTCTACTCGAGCAGAGCCGAGGACTCCAACGGCGCCACCGAGACACCCACCGCAGCGCCTCCTGGGGTCGGTTTCTTCACGCTGGCGAGCTCCTCGTCGGGGATAGTTACTCCCGGCCGTGCCCCGTTTTACCACAGCGCCGAAGGCCACGTTCTACCCCCCCCCCTCTCACGCAAGGATGACACCGAACAGCCGCTGCCACGTTACTCGCTCGGGAAGCTACGCGCCTTCGCGTACAAGGCCGGGCAGTAGCAAAAACAAACCCACGGACTTCGCCACAACCTCCTCAGACCACAAACGGGAGCGTTCGGCCTCACCACCCCGTGCACACCAAGTTTTCCGTGGCGGCCGAAACCCAGCTGAACAGAGGTCGCGTGTGGACAGCTCGGCAGAGGATCTTTCACGGCTGAGCAAGAACGGCCTCGGACACGCCAGAACCCGGTGGTGCTCATATCCGAAGCTCAAGCCGTGACCTCGGTCCACAGAGCGCGAATTTAAAGAAAGTTCTCCGGCGAGCATGAAGTGACCTCCCAACACGGTAAACTCAAATTCACCCGCCACCCTTGTTCTTAGGTCGTGAAATCTTGCACACAGGACCGCCACTCGTCGACGATCATTAGCCCTTCACATCCCTAGATTGAAACCGCACGTAGGCCGAGTAATTCTAGAATTTTGGACGGCAGCTATGGCGGGGGGGATCGGGCTCACGGTGACAGCTAGGTTAGAGCTTTCCCCAAGCCTTTGCATGGCCATGTCGACCTTCCCTGGGATCCCCCGGTGCTGTAGAGCCCTTTCACCGAGGTTTTGGTGGGCTAGGATGGCCAGGCGACATCGCCGAACTCGTACCGAGCCGCTGCACCGTCGCCGGCTAGGTTAGAGCCACCGCCGGTCGGGGGAGAGGGTTCCAGCGTGTTCAACATGTCGCGCGGGAGCTGGCCGGACGGCAAAAATCAGCGCGGCTCCGGCGAGCCCGGTGCCGCGCGGGCGCGGGAGCGCGAGGAGGAAGACGAGTTGGCGAGGCCCGCTGGTCAGTCGCTCAGTAAATAGTGTGGAGATCTTCTGTTGCACCGGATCATCTGTGACAATGCGGAGAACAGTCCTGTGGCCCTGTGTGGTGTAGCCGAGGGGGTGACACGTTTGGGCCGGACTCGCTGTCAGGGATTTGAACTTTTCCCGGTTAATTCAAATTCCAGAATTTCCCCAAACTTTAGAACCTCATAACTTTTGCTATGAAGCTCCAAATTGAGTGATTAAAATTGGGTTGGATTCATCTTGAATAGATCTATCCAAATATGCAACAAAATTTGTATTAAACCCATTATTTAATCCTGGAAAATTCTTTAAAACTTTTCAGCAAAAGAATTGTAGAGGGAGTTTGGTTAATCCAAAAATCCTCAAATTTTGCCAGAACATTCTATGGGATGTTAGTAAACTCCTGTAAAAGTATCAGATCATTTGAAGTTGATTTGATCAGGGCAATTCAGATTTGAAGATGCTGTATTCACTTAAATACAGAAACATTTTCAGAGAATTTCCAAAACTTGGAAATTCAGTTCTGGGCAAATCTTAGCTCCCAAAATGCTAGGAAAATTCATGAAAACTCTATGAGCTATCATTGAAATTGTAGTTCACTATGTTTGGCATGAACATGGGTGTTATCCCAGAATTAATTCTTCTTTGCTTAATTTCTTAGAAAATTATTCTGAACAAACCACTCAATGAAAAGTGCTAATCCTTGGTCCAAAGGGTTTTCTTGTGACAAGGAACTCACATGAAAATTCTCAGCTCCATTGGAGCTCTGTATCACCCCTGTTCTGTTTAACCACTTGAGGTGATCAATATAGAAGAGGGGGAAAACCACTTAGTACTTAATCATGTGCTTAGGTCCAAAACCAAACCACTAGCCCCAGTTTCATTTTAAATTCTTAAACATTGTTCCAGTTTTTGAAAACTTGTTATTAGAACTTGTAGCAGATTTATCACAATTAAACTTATGTGCATATTCATTAACGTGTAGTCACTGAAGGCGAGGAGACTCCGGAAGTGCTCGACTGCCTCCTTCCGGAAGAAGACCTAACCACTGACCAGCAGCAACAAGGCAACCCCTGGTTTGCATTAAGCTGTTTATAAAGTTTTACTTTGTTTACATACGTAGTGTGAAGTATGTATGTGCATTAGGTGTAGGATGGATGAAAACCCAACTGCATAACCAAAATTTTTCCCCCAAGAGTGAGGGTAGTTTCTAGGGCCTCGAATAGACAGGCTATGCTTAATGATTCATAGGACTTCGGTACAAGTCGAGTAGTTGGAATCTACTCGCGAGTTAGGCTTGGGACACACGGGATTGGTTCGAGTGATGTGAGATCACCTTAGTAATGAAAATGAGACTTGGCAGGGACTAGGGCGCAGCAAGAGGGTGTCTTGTGTGCGCAGCCCATCCGTGTCGATCGACGACCGATCCATGTGCGGCCCACGCTGATCAAGTTTGAACGTAACGAAGGCATATCGGATATATGGGCTCCGATAAACCGATGTAACCTAAACCTCCGGGCATCGAGGCATAACGCACCGATTTATAGGTATAGTCTGAGGGCAGCAAGGTGGAAATCTGCTAACGGGCATAGAGAGAAGCTCCGTGTAGGGAACCTCCTGCTCGTTTCGGTGCGACCGGTTCGGCATTTGGGCTGTTGGGTGAAAGGTTGTCCCGTACGACATCGAGTGAGCGTGCTGTGCAGCTCCACGGGTGGGCGTACGTGACGTGCTCTTTGGGTGTCCCTGCATGTGTATATCGAGTCGATTCGCCGTCCCTCGCAGTGAAGGGTACCACTTGGTCACTGAGTCGTGACGTAGGCTAATGTATGAAATGTGATGATTCAATATTGCTGTTATGATATAATTGTATTGCTACATGTGTGCCACCAAATATTGCTTACTAAATTTCAGATTCCTGAACTGTTAACTTGTGGCAAAAAGATGAACTAAGGATGAACTTGTAGGAGTGTCCATTTGCTGCAATGTTACTATCCTATGTTCATTGTACACCTCATGTAGAGTCTCATGCCTAGGTGAGTCGGTTAAGTCTTGTTGAGCCATCGTGCTCATGTTTGATGCTTAAGTGTTTTTCAGGTGATGAGCCACCCACGGAGTCGGGTTACGAGTCCACCGGCGAGGGTTACCCTCCGTCGGTGACCACGGCTGAGTGGGAGCCGTACACGCCGCGCTGAGCTGAGGAGTGCAGTAAGTGTGGGTTGCCCTAGGGCTGGGCAACCAACTTTTGCTAGATAGGCGGGCATGAGTTGTACAAAGTAGACTTCCGCTGTGTACTATAAACAATAGTTTGTAACTGAAGATTGTACCTGTTTGTACAGTTCCAGTTGGTTTTCCCATGTAATATAATGTGTCCTCATGATGTGTGCTGTCGGGTGTCGCATCGCGCGGCACCACCCTCTACGATCCTGGATGAGCAGATTCCGGTCTGCCACAGCCTGGTATCAGAGCTGCATTGGGGATAGCACAGTACTTGAGGACTGTATTACGGGAAAATTTAGGTTACGGTGAGGATCCGGTAGTTTGCCCAAGTAAGGACTATATTAGCATAGTTACTTAAAGTGGCAAAGACTAACCTATGTGTTATAATTCTGAATTTTAATTATGTAACGACGCACCTACGCTCTGGTAAGAATGGTAAGGAACGCCACCGAAAGCGGTTCAATTTCGTTTAGCTCCCCTGACGAGGAACTTGGTTCAGGGATGAGTCTCACAGCTTGGTGTGAGACGTCAATATGAAACTCTTGGACTCTTCATGTTCCTGAGTTCATATGAAATGCTGATCCCTAGCGTGCATTAGGCAAGTAAGTGGAGACCCCATCACGTGGTTAGTAATGCGAGAGTGTGTTCGTCTGGAAGTAGCCCAGGAGGACATACGCAGCGCTTGCCATCGGCGTGGCCTGCAGGTCAGTAGGTGGTATCTGTTGGGTTGATAACATTCCCAACCGTGACGACCCGTTCATGATCTACTCGGGTTCCCTGTCGTGTGGTGTTGAAACACGATCGCGTACCTTGAGACGTGACTTAACTCAAGGACGGCCGTATGGCAATGATACGGGCGTTTGTATGTACTTTTAAATATGGTCCTGCCTCAAATGGAAACAACCTTTGAGTGCATCAATATTGTGTGGTCTTCTGCAGGTATTGACCACGTATGTATCCGTGTAGTAAACGTGTGTGAGAGACCGTTTAGTGCCACACTTGAGACGTATATGCCGTTATAATCCGGTTAGGATTTTCCTTTGTGAGGAACGTAGTACCGACATATCATAGGAATGTGCATGAAAGGTAATAATAATAATAAGGAACTAAAATCACTAAGTTGCAACATTTAGGACCCTAGTTGGGTAGAAAAATTTGATAGTTGATTAGTATAGTTCCAAAAGATTGAAAAACAGAGTGCTCTGTTGTGGGCAGCAAGTTTGCTGAACTTTGACAGGGTATAACTCACAAATTAATTAGCCAATGGAGGTGTGGGATATAGTTCTGGAAAAGTGTTTAAGTAATCTACAACTTTTTTGTAGACTTCCAGAGCTGAATCACACCTTAAGATGGCTTAAATCCCAGAGGAATGTAAACTGTCCAGAACCAGGACAGATTCAAAACACTCTCTGGACTGTTCTGTTTTTAAAGCATAGCATACAGTAGAAAAATAAAAAAATTTCGTATCATCCATCTTTAGAAAGGGAAGGAGATGTGTGACATCTTTGTAATTCAATGTTTCTGTATTTTCAGTACGGAATTCAGTGGAAACCAAGGTTGAAAACAGAACTTCCAAGGGAGGTGCTGTTGAAATTCTTCCAAATTTTCTGTCGACTTTGAATTACCATAACTTTTTAACCAGAGCTGATCTGAGGGCAAATAATTGCTCGCTGGAAAGATGCTGAAGTTATCTTTAACTTTGGTATGCAAATTGAGTCATGAAAATGCGCAGAACTAGATCAAAATCTTGGATATGTAGAAACTGGTCATTCTGACAGAGGAATGACAGTTGAACTCATTTGAGGGATTGTTGTACCCTAGAGGGGGTTTGAGTACGTCCAATGGGGTAGAACATACTCATGAGAGGTTATCTTCAACTAGTAAAAGATTTGACTCTAGGTCTCACTCAAGTTTCTTTTACTATAGACCATGTTTGTATCGTATTGAAGGTAAAAGGGTGGTATACATGATGACAAAGCGAGAGTAACGTCTCGTAGCGACCAAACCTAGTTGTGATGAACTTCTAAAGAGGAAGTCCGTCAATTTGGATGTAAACTAGCTTGTATTTGGTCTGGTAATGGTGTAGCTTGTGCAAAGTTATTACATTATCTGTATACGAGATGTATCGCATGAATTTATTGTCATTATGTTTTTACACCTATTTCATTTGACGGCATGAAATATGTTGCGGGACTGATGGTTATTGTCGTATGGTTGCAGATGGTTCGCACTAGGACCACGCACGAGGTTGGTGGCTCTAGCCAGCAGGGAGGCGATGACTCCCAGCCACCTGCCTACGACAGCACCCCGCAGCAGCAACCACCACCGCCGCCTCCGCTTACTCTAGCGGATGTGATAGCGGCACTGGTGGGGGGTCGTGAGGAGCAGACCGACCTGCTCCGCACGATCGTGCAGAATACGTCCCAGGCGGGGGGGGGGGGGGGGGGGGGGGCGTCAAGAGAGGGGGCCTCGTGAGCCCCGTGAGGTGACATACTCGGACTTCATGAGTATGCACCCTCCAGTGTTCACTGAAGCAGAAGAACCACTGGAGGCCGACAACTGGCTGCGGACAATCGAGTCCAAGTTCAGGCTGCTCCAATATACGGAGCGGCAGAAAACTCTGTTCGCGGCGCAGCAACTTCACGGTGCCGCTGGTGCGTGGTGGGCGAACTATGTCGCCTCACGTCCGGCTGGCTATGCTGTGGAGTGGGAAGAGTTTCGGGAGGCATTCCGCGCCTATCATATTCCTCCCGGGATAATGAAGAGGAAGTTCCAAGAATTTTTGGAACTGAAGCAGGGCCGGAGGAGTGCCCATGACTACTCCCGTGCTTTCAACCATCTGGCGCAATATGCGTCAGACTACATCTCCACCGAGGAGAAGAAGAGGAAGCATTTCTATCGGGGGTTACACCCCTAGATGAAGACGCATCTCGTTCAGTGGTATCGCGGCACCTTCAATGACCTCGTCAATGCCGCGATTATGCAAGAGGACGCTCAGCAGGAGTTGGCAGCCGAGCAGCGGAAGCGCAGCACTCCACCCAGCAGTGGGGGTGGCGCTCCCCAGAAGTACTGCATGGTGTATCGGACACCATCCGGACAGCAGTGGCGGCCACCGGCACGACCTCAGCAGTTCGGGGGACGTTCTTTGCAAGCACCCCCGTTCCCACCGCCGATGCCACCACCGTGAAAGCAGCAGCAGCATCAGATGGCACCCCGGGCGTTTCCACCGCCACAACGCGCCCCGGGTTTCCGTCCGCCGATCAGCGGAGGACCGCCCCGCTTCACTTGTTTCACGTGTGGCCAGGCGGGCCATTTCGCGAAGGACTGTCCCCAGGGGCAGCAGAGCAGCGGGCAAGCCCAGTTCCAGGGCGGTGCTCGAGGCCGACCTCCGGTCAATAAGGTTGGTCAGCGGACTGGGGGCGTTCGCCACCTCAATAATGAGGACGCCCCAGAAGGAGACAACGTGCTGGCAGGTACGTTTACTCTCAAAGACCAAGCCATCATCATATTATTTGATTCTGGTGCAACACACAACTTCATAAGTGCATCATATGTGGTTAAGCATCAGCTGGAATCCTTTCCAACCGAGTGTTCTTATATGATCTGCTCACCGGGAGGAAAGATTTCAGCAACTATGATGATTCCGAAAGCACCCCTGTGCTTAGGTGGGAAGGTATACCCCACCACTATAATTATTCTTGAGGGGCAGAAGATTGATGCAATCTTAGGAATGTCATGGCTAAGCTACCATGGCGCTGTCCTGGAAACTTTAACATGGACGGTTCACCTCAACTCCCCACTACACCATACGCAGTCCCTCATATTAGATAATCCAGTCCGGGAGGTTTCAGAAACAAATAATACTGAAGCTCTCAAGTTAGAGGACATCCCCGTAGTCCAGGAGTACCCCGACGTGTTCCCGGATGATCTTCCGGGCATGCCACCTGAGCGGGATGTCGAGTTCAAGATTGAACTTGCACCCGGGACTACTCCCATATCACGGAGACCATACAAAATGGCTCCGAACGAGCTGGCTGAACTGAAGGAACAGCTCAATGATCTGTTGAGCAAGGGTTTCATTAGGCTGAGTTCCTCGCCTTGGGGATGCTCGGCGCTGTTCGTAAAGAAGAAGGATGAAACCTCGAGGCTGTGTTGGACTACCGGCCGCTCAACGCCGTCACCATCAAGAATAAGTACCCACTGTCCCGCATCGACATATTGTTTGATCAACTTGTGGGTGCAAGTGTGTTCTCCAAGATGGACCTTTGCTCTGGATATCATCAGATAAAGATCCGGGCGGAGGATATTCCGAAGACGGCTTTCTCGACGAGATATGGATTATATGAATATCTCGTCATGTCTTTTGGTCTCACGAATGCTCCAGCCCATTTCATGTATCTCATGAACTCGGTGTTCATGTTGGAGCTGGACAAGTTCGTGGTGGTGTTCACCGATGATATCTTGGTTTACTCCAAGACAGAAGCCGAACATGCCGAACACTTGAGGATCGTTCTTCAACAATTGCGAGACCACAAGCTCTACGCCAAGTTCAGCAAATGTGAGTTTTGGATCATCCAAGTGCCATTCTTGGGACATATCATCTCCGCGGAAGGCATTGCGGTTGACCCAAGTAAAATAGAGCAAGTGCTGAAATGGAAAGCTCCCACTTCAGTTCATGAGATCAGAAGCTTCCTCGGGTTAGCGGGATACTATCGGAGATTCATTCCAAGCTTCTCCAAGCTCGCTAAGCCAATGACAGAATTGCTGAAGAAGGGAACGAAATATGTTTGGGACACGGTGTGTGAAGGAGTGTTCCAAGCATTGGTGAAGCATCTCACAACAGCCCCGGTCTTAGCTCAACCGGATACAACCAAGCCCTTTGACGTGTATTGTGATGCGTCCGGTATTGGGCTCGGCTGCGTGTTGATGCAGGAAGGATGTGTGGTCGCATATGGCTCACGCCAACTTCGGAACCATGAGCAGCACTATCCGACTCATGATCTCGAGCTTGCTGCGGTGGTCCTGGCGTTGAAAATGTGGAGGCACTATATCCTGGGGAATTTGGTGCACCTCTACACCGACCACAAGAGCTTGAAATACATTTCACCCAGAAGGAGCTGAACATGAGGCAAAGGAGGTGGTTAGAACTAATCAAAGATTATGAGATTGAGATTCACTACCACCCCGGCAAGGTGAATGTGGTCGCCGACGCGCTGAGTCAGAAATTACATGTCCATAACCTAACCGTTACACCAGTGGAGGAGGAAGAGCCAAGTTTATACTTGGTTCCTTATGGATCGCTCTACAACCTGGCCCTCATCCCTACTATCAGGGAGGACATCATTGCAGCTCATAAGATTGATAAGGGCATGGCACATCTCTGGAGACGGATAGACAATGGGGAGATCAAGTGTTTCCGGAAAGATGATGAGGGGACGCTATGGTTCCATAACCGCATAGTCGTACCCCGAGATATGGAGCTGAGGAGAAAGATCCTCGACGAAGCTCACTTGTCTAAATACTCCATTCATCCGGGCAGCAACAAAATGTACCAAGATTTGAAAAAGAAATTTTGGTGGACGCGGTTGAAGCGGGAGGTAGCGCAGTACGTATCCGAGTGTGATACGTGTAGACGAGTGAAGGCTGATCATATGAGAAAATCAGGGCTGTTAAAACCCCTGAATATCCCGGCATGGAAATGGGAAGATGTGAACATGGATTTAATTGTGGGATTGCCCCTAACTTCCAACAAGCATGATTCCATTTGGGTACTCGTTGACCGACTAACCAAGTCGGCTCACTTCATTCCCGTGCATACTAATTTCCATGCCAACAGATATGCAGAGTTATATATTGCCAGGATTCTATGCTTGCATGGCGTACCCAAGACCATAGTCTCAGACCGAGGTGCATTGTTTGTATCTCGCTTTTGGGAGCAGTTGCACGCTGCTCTGGTACTAAGCTGATCAGAAGCTCCGCCTATCACCCTCAGACAGATGGGCAAACAGAGAGGTTGAGCCAAGTACTAGAAGACATGTTGAGAGCATGTGCCATCCACCATGGTAGTAACTGGGATGATCACCTACCGTTGGCGGAACTCTCGTACAACAACGGCTATCAGGCGAGTATCAAGATGGCACCCTACGAAGCTCTCTACGGTCGCAAATGCCGCACCCCATTAAACTGGTGCAAATCCGGTGAAAGGGTCACATTCGGGCTTGATGTGGTGAACGACGCCGAAGAGCGCGTTCGGACGATTCAAGCTAATTTGAAGGCCGCTCAATCCCGGCAAAAGAGCTACGCTGATAAGAGGCATAGACCGCAGCACTTTGACGTCGGGGAACACGTGTACCTCCGTGTGTCTCCGATGAAGGGCGTACACCAGTTCGGTGTGAAGGGGAAACTCGCTCCCCGTTTCATTGGATCCTATGCTTTCACCGAGAAGTGTGGACCAGCAGCGTATAGACTGGAGCTACCGGCATCTCTTGCTGGTGTTCATGACGTTTTCCATGTTTCACAACTGCGAAAATGTCTAAAGCATACAGCTGCTGCCCCTACCGAAGACATCGGCGAGTTGCAACCGGATTTAACGTATGATGAATATCCGGTGGCGATTATTGATGAGAAAGCCCGAACCACGCGTAGCCGAACGTTGTGGCTCTACAAAATACTCTGGAGCAACCACACCGCCGAAGAAGCGACGTGGGAGAGCGAGGAATTCCTTCGCTCAAATTACCCGGACTTCATGGCGTCTCAGCACGAGTAAGTCCCTATTACATCGCTGTCTCTTCTATTGTAATCTTGGGACGAGATTCTTTTAAAGGGGGAGGGATATAAAAGCCCAAGAAAAGGGACTTGCAAAAACTTTTCATCACCTCACAACACCACAGCTTTTGTTTATGAATATCTTGTGAAGAATTGTGAAGAGCAAGTAACCTCCATCAAAAGGGGATTGGTTCAAACTTTCTACATATATGATAACACATGAGGGGTTGTTCTAGAACCAACTTAGAGTCATTTGCATGTTTGGACCCTAGTTGGATTAAGACCACTGAGTTGAAGTACTCAAGTGCAATGGGAGGGTTTGAAAATCAGAATTTGAACTAAATGTCCAACTCAAAATTTAAATGAGGGGAGGACATAATTGTGATTCAAAACTGTTGTGTTCAACCTCTTGGTTGCATCAGCTAACACAAGAATCAAATTGCATATTCGGATTCCTTAGGTCCAAATAGTGGGTAGGCAAAGTTTCAGTAATTTTTGAAAAGGTTTGTTACCCATTTTTCTAAAAAGGATTCAAATGTGCAAAGAATTCACATAAACATTTGAATTTGGGGGAAATTTGTCCAACCGTCCAAATGTAGCTCAGTTTTAGACTCCAAACATTTGAATTGATCACTTGCCAAGTTTTGGAGATCTTTTGTGGGAGGAGGAGAGGCTTCCTGGTGGGACCCACATGTCATTGGGGAGGTTAAAAATTGCATAAAGATCAGCAGCCTTCGGGGTGAAGTTTTCTACTCGAGCAGAGCCGAGGACTCCACGGGCGCCACCGAGACACCTACCGCAGCGCCTCCCGGGGTCGGTTTCTTCACGCTGGCGAGCTCCTCGTGGGGGATAGTTACTCCCGGCCGTGCCCCGTTTTTCCACAGCGCCGAAGGCCACGTTCTACCCCCCCTCGCACGCAAGGACGACACCGAACAGCCACCGCCGCGTTACTCGCTCAGGAAGCTACGTGCCTTCCTGTACAAGGCCAGGCAGTAGCAAAAACAGGACCGCCACTCGTCGACGATCATTAGCCCTTCACATCCCTAGCTTGAAACCGCACGTAGGCCGAGTAATTCTAGGATTTGGGACGGCAGGTATGGCGGGGGGGATCGGGCTCACGGTGACAGCTAGGTTAGAGCTTTCCCTGAGCCTTTGCATGGCCATGTCGACCTTTCCTGAGATCCCGCGGTGCTGTAGAGCCCTTTCACCGAGGTTTTGGCGGGCTAGGTTGGCCAGGCGACATCGCCGAACTCGTACCGAGCCGCTGCACCGTCGCCGGCTAGGTTAGAGCCACCGCCGGTCGGAGGAGAGGGTTCCAGCGTGTTCAGCATGTGGAACTAGTCCCTGTCGACGAGGGAGAGCGCGGGAGCTGGCCGGACGGCAAAAATCAGCGCGGCTCCGGCGAGCCCGGCGGCGCGCTGGCGCGGGAGCGCGAGGAGGAAGACGAGTTGGCCGGGCCCGCTCGTCAGTCGCTCAGTAAATAGTGTGGGGATCTTCTGTTGCACCGGATCATCTGTGACAATGCGGAGAACAGTCCTGTGGCCCAGTGTGGTGTAGCCGAGGGGGTGATACCTGTGGGCCGGACCCGCTGTCAGGGATTTGAACTTTTCCCGGTTAATTCAAATTCCAGAATTTCCCCAAACTTTAGAACCTCATAACTTTTGCTAGGAAGCTCCAAATTTAGTGATTCAAATTGGGTTGGATTCATCTTGAATAGCTATATCCAAATATGCAAAAACCGATTATTTAATTCTGGAAAAGTCTTTAAAGCTTTTTAGCAAAAGAATTGTAGAGGGAGTTTGGTTAATCCAAAAATCCTCAAATTTTGCCAGAATATTCTCTGGGATGTTAGTGAACTCCTGTAAAAGTTTCAGGTCATTTGAAGTTGATTTGATCAGGGCAATTCAGATTTGAAGATGCTGTATTCACTTAAATACAGAAAGATTTTCAGAGAATTTCCAAAACTTGGAAATTCAGTTCTGGGCAAATCTTAGCTCCAAAAATGCTAGGAAAATTGATGCAAACTTTATGAGCTATAATTGAAATTGTAGTTCACTAAGTTTGGCATGAACATGGGTGTTATCCCAGAATTAATTCTTCTTTGCTTAATTGCTTAGGAAATTATTCTGAACAAACCACTCAATGAAAAGTGCTAATCTTTGGTCCAGATGGTTTTCTTGTGACAAGGAACTCACATGAACATTCTCAGCTCCATTGGAGCTATGGATCACCCCTGTTCTGTTTAACCACTTGAGGTGATCAATATAGAAGAGGGGGAAAACCACTTAGCACTTAATCATGTGCTTAGGTCCAAACCCAAACCACTAGCCCCAGTTTCATTTTAAATTCTTAAACAGGTTTCCAGTTTTTGAAAACTTGTTATTAGAACTTGTAGCAGAATCTTCACAATTAAACTTATGTGCATATTCATTAACGTGTAGTCACTGAAGGCGAGGAGACTCCGGAAGTGCTCAACTTCCTCCTTCCGGAAGAAGACCTAACCACTTACCAGCAGCAACAAGGCAAGCCCCGGTTTGCATTAAGCCGTTTATAAAGTTTTACTTTGTTTACATAGGTAGTGTGAAGTATGTATGTGCATTAGGTGTAGGATGGATGAAAACCCAACTGCATAACCAAAAATTTTCCGCCAAGAGTGAGGGTAGTGTCTAGGGCCTCGAATAGACAGGCTATGCTTAATGATTCATAGGACTTCAGTACAAGTCGAGTAGTTGGAATCTACTCGCGAGTTAGGCTTGGGACACACGGGATTGGTTCGAGTGATGTGAGATCACCTTAGTAATGAAAATGAGACTTGGCAGGGACTAGGGCCCAGAAAGAGGGAGTCTTGTGTGCGCAGCCCCGTCCGTGTCGATTGAGGACCGATCCGTGTGCGGCCCACGCTGATCAAGTTTGAACATACCGAAGGCATATCAGATATATGGGCCCCGATAAACCGATGTAACCTAAAACTCCGGGCGTCGAGGCGTAACGCACCGATTTATAGGTGTAGGCTGAGGGCAGCAAGGTGGAAATCTGCTAACAGGCATAGAGAGATGCTCCGTGTAGGGAACCTCCTGCTCGTTTCGGTGCGACCGGTTCGACGTTTGGGCTGTTGGGTGAAAGGTTGTCCCTTACGACATCGAGTGAGCGTGCTGTGCAGCTCCACGGGTAGGCGTACGTGACGTGCTCTTTTGGTGTCCCTGCAGGTGTATATCGAGTCGATACGCCGTCCCTCGCGGTGAAGAGTACCACTTGGTCACTGAGTCATGACGTAGGCTAATGTATGAAATGTGATAATTCAATATTGCTGTTATGATATAATTGTATTGCTACATGTGTGCCACCAAATATTTCTTACTAAAATTCAGATTCCTGAACTGTTAACTTGTGGCTAGAAGATGAACTAAGGATGAACTTGTAGGCGTGTCCATTTGCTGCAATGTTAATATCCTATGTTCATTGTACACCTCATATAGAGTCTCATGCCAAGGTGAGTCGGTTATGTCTTGTTGAGCCATCGTGCTCATGTTTGCTGCTTAAGTGTTCTTCAGGTGATGAGCCACCCACGGACTCGGGTTACAAGTGCACCGGCGAGGGTTACCCTCCGTCGGGGACCACGGCTGAGTGGTTGCCGTACACGCCGCGCTGAGCTGAGGAGTGCAGCCAGTGTGGGTTGCCCTAGGGATGGGCAACCAACTTTTGCTAGATAGGCGGGCGTGAGTTGTACAAAGTAGACTTCCGCTGTGTACTATAAACAATAGTTTGTAACTGAAGATTGTACCTGTTTGTACAGTTCCAGTTGATTTTCCCATGTAATATAATGTGCCCTCATGATGTGTGCTGTCAGGTGTCGCATCACGCGGCACTACCCTCTGCAATCCTGGATGAGCGGATTCCGGCCCGCCACAGTAATGACTGCCAAGAGTGGGCGGAGGCGTGCGCTGCATGCCATGCTTTTGGAGAACGCGTGTGTCCTGAATGCGTGACTGGACTACGCACGTCTTCCTTGACTCCTGAGGCCCACAGCCTATGGCGCATCATGGGACACGTGGCAGCCTCAGAGCCCGCCTCGGCAGGGAGGCCGGGCTCAGAGCCAGTGGGCACGTCACAGCATCGGACCTTGCATCAGCGGGGAGGCCAGGTCCGGGGCCAAGGACACGTGGCAGCTCCAGAGCCCTCCTCACTGGGGAGGTCAGGCCTGGAGCTCGGGGACACGTGGCAACACCAGACCTCGCCTCAGTGGGGTGGCTAGGTCTGAGGCCGAGGACCCGTGGCATCTACGGAGCCCTCCTCAGCGTCGAGGTCAGGGCCGGAGCCCGGGGAGACATGGCAGCACCGGACCTCGCCTCAGCGCGGAGGCCACGTCTGGGGCCCAGGACACGTGGCAGCTACGGAGCCCTCCTCAGCATAGAGGTCAGGCCCGGAGCCCGGGGACACGCGGCAGCGCCTGACCTCGCATCAGTGGGGAGGCTAGGTCTGGGGCTGAGGACACGTTGCAGCTCCAGAGCCCTCCTCAGCGGGAAGGTCAGGCCCGGAGCCCGTGGACACGTGGCAGCGCCGGACCTCGCCTCAGCGTGGAGGCTAGGTCCGGGGCCAAAGACATTTGGCGGTGCCAGAGCCCGCCTCAGCAGGGAGGTGGGGTCTGGATCCTCTTCAAGCCTCCACGTGGGGTACCCGACCACTTTATTTATACTCTAAGCATGGAGATTATATGCTGATCAAATCCCCTAGGATCTGATTAAATTAACAAGCCTAGGCAACACCTAATTGCCGCCTAGGCGTCTAGGCGTGTCCAACTCGCCTGTCCGCCGCCTCCCAATGCCACCAACTTTGCAGGCTGCACTTGTTTTTGGAAATCCTGTTTTTAGAAATCCAAAGCAGAAAAGTCAGCAATAATGAGAGGATCCTATTATAATGGTATGCTGTTGATTTTATTTCCATCTAGGATTCTTTATTTCCTAATCGACTAGAACTCTACTTTCCTAATATAAATTTCCAATCTTTACATCTTTAATACATGCCATATGTATAGATTTTCTGCCTTATTTATAAAGCAACAATCTTTCCATCTTTAAAACCTATCATATATATGGATCTTCTGCCTTATTTATGCAATTCATAAATAAGGTAGAAAACTCATAAATGTGGGCGTACCCAGTGCTGAAGGCTCTGACACATTATGGGGTCTAGGGATGGGTTATTTCTAGATAGCCTTACTCTTGTTTTTGCAGAGAGGCTGGTTCGAACCCAAGACCTCAGAACACAAGTGGAGACACACTACCACTGTGCTAGGTCCACCTTCAAAACTCATAAATATGATAGATACTAAATATGTAAATGTTTCTACCAGTTTGATTAAATAAATATTCTAAAATATTAAAAAATAAGAGTCCTATATGGAAACAAAATTATCATAATCCCCATATTGTTGTTGATTTTTCTCGCCTAGATTTCCAAAACCCGTAACCTTTAAGACAGTCGTTGCTGACCTGCTGGGTGTCGTGTCCGCTTGTGAAGCATCTAGTCCCTTGTTTACTATTTGGTATTTAATGACAGTAGATATTTTAGACTAACAACTTCTATTGATATGATCGGAGAAATAAGCAAGAAAGCTGAATTGATATAATACATATGAACATTATGATAATGCGAATAAATGGCTCAAGTCAAAGGTAACTGGGTTGCTTGAATAGGTGTCATACTATCAAGAGGGGTCAATGATCATTTACTTGGAGCATCTATAGTTGTCACTTTGCTCAAAGTTACTTAGTTTGGACATTAAAATTTTAGATTAAAACTCTCATTAAAACCAACCCACTTTTGCAAAAGATCAAGGGTTGGTGTTCTGACTACTAGGAGGGAAGTTTGACTGTCCGAGCACAAGAAACTAGTGAGCTATTGGACACCCCAACGATCTTACCTCAACCTAGGAGTTCGACTGCCAAGGACTTTTGTAAGGTTTTGCTTTATGTGGTAATTGGCGGTCTGACTTGTGGTTCAACAGTCTTACTGCCACCCGAACTGCGGTTTGACCATCATGGGCATGGTCAGACCACCAGCCAATAATGTTCAAATTTGCTCAGCGTATAAATGTTAAAATAGCTATTGGACTACCTTGCTGGTCTATCTGCCAAATCAACTACGATCTGACCATGTGTTACGTAGGAACTTTGTTGAGGCTATGCTTATAAATACTCATCCATCCCGTGCAAGAAAGCTCTCTTGGACATTTAGATTGCATATTTGACACACTTGAGCTCTTCTCTCCCTCACACAAGTTTTAGTTGATGCATAGTGAGTGTGTGAGCTTCTAGTTCTTAATTTTCATTAATTTGAGCATTGTGACACTAGTGGCTCTTCAAGCAAGCGTCATTGGTTTGTTACTCTTGGAGGTTGCCCCCTCCTAGACGGCTTGGAGGAGTGAAAACCATGAGATCTTCAAGGATATTGTGAAGGAAGCATGGTTGTTCTTGTGAGAGGATTGTGCTCACCTCACCAAAGTGGTCAAAGGCAACACTAGTGGAATAAAGGTTTTGAGAGGATCATGAAATTTATTCAGGTTGAAATCAAGTATTTTTTGTGGTCTCTTCTTGTTACAGAAGTGCATACTTGATCGAGAAGCGATCAAATACTTGAATCTACCTCAACGTGGATTAGCTTGATCCACAAGTCATCGAGACCACGAGATAAATTTATGCCTCTCTTTCTTGCACTAATTTTAGTAATTTACTTCATTAGAGATTGAATATTTCATATCACCTTAGGGTTGCAAAACTTGTTGTAGAATCAACATATGATTAGCTTTACTTTCTCGCTCTTAATTAATTGTTCTTAACTCCACAATTTTTTTTATTAAATAGCAACTAAATTCTATACCACCTATATATTCCCCCTCTAGTTGGTATCTTAGATCCTACAATTTGCATCAGAGTCATTAATCCTTTTATTGATTAAATTTAACAGACCGAGAGTAGGATTATGACTGGTAGTCATGTTGGCAACCGCCATTTTTTATTGGCTCAAATTATGATTATTGGAAGGCACATATGATGATTTATCTTCAAGCTAATGGTGGTATATTGTAGAAGATGGTTGAGGAGGGATTAGTTGATCATGATTCCAAAAATCCCTCTACAACAAATGATGATATTACTATTGCAAATGCTCAAGGTATGAATATTCTATTTAGTGTTTTATCCATCAATGAATAAAATCGTGTTTGCAAGCTCAAGACTGCTCATGAGATGTGGAATAGTACCATGGAAGCTCATGAGGATACCTCCACCATAAAAAGTGCAAAGTTATTTATCTTCAAAGGTCAATTTGACAAATTTTACATGAAGCCAAATGAATATATAAGAGACATGTTCTCTCGATTGGACAATATTGTTAATGAGGTCAAAAGTGTTGGCATGGATGTCTTTGGCATGGATATATATCACAAGTTTCTTAGAGCATTGCCTTATAAATATGAAACAATTCTCACTTTGCTTGTGATGTCAAATTTGAAGGAATTATCTCCTTCGAAAATATTAGCTGAAATTCTCACTCATGATATCTTTAAGCAGTCACAAAAACAACTTCATGGCAAATCTATTGATAGTAAGTAGAAAGTTGTTGCATTTCAAGGCAAAGGCAACGAAAGATGGTGGTGATGACGAAAGTGACACTAGCACCGACTATGATGTTGGTTTAATGGTCAAGAGGTTTAAGAAATCTATAAAGAGGAAAGGTTACCGCAAGGATGCAAGATCATCTAGTAAAATACATTTACCAAAAAGAGATTCCTTGAATGGTGGGGAAATGGGTCATATCTATACTAATTGCAAGAGTAAAGATGAATACATATCTAGATGGAATTTAGATGCTAGTTCCGATTCTGATGACGACGATGACAATGATAGTGATGCCAAACCCTCCAAGAAGGATCTTTCTGGGATTGCCATCAAGGGGGCTGCATCTCTTTTTGACACACAATTTTGCCTTATGGCAAATGCTGAATGAAAGGTATGTGATGATGATGCATTTCGATATGATGATTTTGTTGATATGGTTAGTAACCTTGATAACTTGTTTGGAAATTGAAATGCAAATATATGAACTTGAAGAAGAAACACACATCTCTTTAAGAATCTTATGAGGAGCTAAAGGTATCTCATGAGAATCTCAAATAAACCCATAAAAATCTAAAGAAAGCTCATGACTCCCAAATTTACCAAGAAGTCAACAGGCATAAAGTAGGTGTTGGTGTTACTTGTGACATGCTTGGTTGTATGCCAAATGGAGAGGAGTCCTCAAATGCAGCATTTCTACTTCTTATAATTCACTTCCTATACCTTGTTCTACTAAAGTTTAGCCTTGCATGAAGTATTCTAACATGTATGACCCATCACTTACTGTTGAGAATGATAAATTTCATGGAACCGTTGATTCCTTGTCAAGGCACTCGCAAAGTGTTATAAGAGTGGAACTCTTATAACAACATGTGGGAATGTTAAAGGTTCACTCTCAAATATGAGGGACTTGGGTTATTCCCAAGAAAAAAGTGTGTTTCTTGGTGAAAGACCACTTTTATGAAAGAATATGATTTGTATTGTACTAAGTGCAAGAACATCAGACATCTTGAAAAGGATTGAACCGATAGTAAGAATATGTCATTCGTTGATATAGATGACTCTGTTCTTATTAAGTCTTCTAATGGTGTTGTCTATGCTAAGTTTGTTGGTATAAATAGAAATCATGGTTATAACTGTAATAATGGCACTATAAGAAATGGCATGAAGAAGAAGTCCATTTGGGTGCCAAAAGTTTTGGTGACTAATCTTTCAGGACCCAAACAAGTTTGGATACCTAAAATAAATTGATTTGGTTTTATAGGTGAATTACAAGTCCAGAGGAAGACATTGAGTGCTTGATAGTGGTTGCACTCTACACATGACTAGAAATGGGAGAATGTTCACCTCAATTGATAATTTGGGTCAAAATGTGACAAGATAACTTTTGAAGATAATAGCAAAGATAAAGTGAAAGGATTGGGTAAAATCGCAAAATAAAATGAGGTATGTATTTGAAATGTCTTGCTAGTTGAATATTTAAGTTTCAATTTACTCTCCTTTCCTCAATGTTTTTATCTTGATCTTACATGCTCATTTTCTATTGAAGAGCTAGTCATTACTAGCATTAAAAATAATGAGTTGATTTTCAAATGCTTTCTCCATGACAATCATTATCTGGTAGATTTTTCATCAAATAATGCAAGATTGACTACATGTTTACTTATCAAGTCATTCAAAGGGTGGCTTTGGCATAGAAGACTTGCTCATGTGGTGATGAAGCAACTCAAGCGATTGATGAATCATGATTTGGCTATTGGCTTGAGTGATGACGGGAATTTGAGAAGAACGAATTATGTTGTGCATGTCAAGCCAAAAAACATAATCATCCTACCAAAATTGTCATGTCTACCACAAGATACTTGAAATTATTGCATATGGATTTTTTTGGTCTCACGACATATAAAATCATTGGTGGAAATTGTTATTTTCTTCATGTTGTGGATGATTATTCAAGATATATATGGGTTTTCTTCTTGTATGATAACTCAAATGTATTTAACATATTCAAGAGATTTGCAAAAAGGGTTGACAGGGTTCTGTAATCAAACCCCCGGAGAAAGCGTGAGGGCAACCCCCGAAGGATAATGACGCAGACCCGAGCCCGAGCTCGGTAGGAGATGGGACGAGGAGCTCGGGGCCAACCCCTGGGCAGGATGCAAGCGCCCTCGTGGTAGTTCCAAAATGGAGTCCAAGCCCTGAAGGAAGAGCCCAAGCCCGACCTCTTGTAGAAATAAAGCAGGTGACCTTCAATGCGGAGCAGGCGCCGCCTCTACAGAGTGGTAGGGTAATCGAGTACCCCCTGGCTCTGGTATTGAATGACCGTCACCTCCGACGAGACAGAAGAGGAGTGGAACGTGGGGCGCGCGTACGCCTCGGTATGGGTTACCCCTTGAAGGCGGGACGGGAGCAGGTGCAGCGATAGACAACGGCTATGTGACGCCCTCAATTATGTGGAAAACCACGGAACCAAGAACTGATGCATATGTGTGCCCAGGATGTTCATCACACATATACATATGTTCCGCAAACTGAATTCAGAATATATATTACCATGAATAACAGGGTTCTTTACAAAGTCTCATGAGTCTTGGACTCATGCTAACAGCGGAAGTCTTATCTAAGCAGCGGAAGTCTAAATCTAGCAGCGGAAGTCTTCTAACTAGTGCGGAAGCAAGCTAAGCAGCAGCAGCGGCTCCATCTCTTCTCCATCTCCACAGGCAAGGTTGAGGACAGATTACACGCCTAAGGCTTCACTTGGTCTTCATACAAATCTTCTCCTGTAGCTGATGGTGAAGTAATAATGCAAGTTTGAGTACAATGATGTACTCAGCAAGTGCGGGAATATATGATATGTAGCTCACAACAAGGAGGGTATAAAAGGCTCATTGCAGAAAGCAAAGTTTATTTCTCAAAACCACGATAAAACAGCAACTTAATTTTAGGTGAATGAAATCTCAACATGTATTAAAATACCAACATACCTCCATTATGTTTTCCTCACTTTCCCTGTCTCAACCAGACATTAATCTTTCTCAACTTTGCTCACGAATACCTTCTCGTATTCGCTACCATCTCACGAATACCATCTTGTATTCGCTACCATTTTCTCTCATAAACAATTCGGTCTCACACCGAGACCAATCTCGTTGCCATGACTCAACAGTCATGCAACCAAATCTTATCACCCGGACTCAACAGTCCCAAAAACCAAACTGTAACCAAAACCATCCAAAACCATAATCAAAAATCCATCCTAACTAATCATGGAAGTTGGCCAGGCGCTCATGACCGTAAGCTCGGGTATCATGATAGTTTAAGACTCTGCAGAGTTTATACCACTTTACCCACAAGTTTGTGATTTCATCACCCGTTGGCGACTGCAGAACCTCCATTATTCCAGTACACAACCGTCAGTGTATGGCCAAGAGATCACAAAATAGCCTTTACAAAAGGGTTACTATATGTATGAACTCACTAAGGTTTCACCAGCAGGCTAAAATCTCCAATTCTCCCACCCGCAAACCCCCTCTTGTGCTATGCAGTTCCCAGGGCAGTCCTCACTCGACTCCCATTCCCCGCGCCTTCCACGGTCCATAACAATCTAGCAACTTACCTAATTACTCAGCTAAGCCGCACCCATACTTGGCCTTTTGGTGGCACTGTTATCCTGGCATGTGCTCGCATGAACCGGTCCTTAGATCTATGGCAAGTAAGCACCATCTCATGCTACCTCATTCACAAACCCAAACTTGCCTAGATCTCCCTCCGATTCATGATTATTAACAACATCAGTTTCTCATTATTTATTAGAGTGTAGTTAGCTAGACACATCTATCTCGCTTCCCATAATCCCATGGACTCAGCAAAGCACAAAAGTAAAACCATACCCGACTCATTTACTTCCCTGGCAACAAGTGTGGTTTAACCAAAACTAGTAAACTCCTATGAAAGGGTTTCCCATCATGTTTGACTCAGCACACACACCTTTTTGCAAACAAAACAGTTTTCCAAAACATAGGATCAATATGGTCAAGGGGCACTTGCCTTGTTCTTGCGGTTCCGGTTGCTCTTGGGATCTCAAAACCTTGTTGTTGCAGCTCGTCGTAGACAGCTCCCTGAGCTTGTCCTTCTATACACGATCATGCACATACAAGATTCATAACAATCAATACCATGCACTAACTTTAACCAGATGCGATGATGCATATGCATGCAATTCTTATGATGCAGTTTTTATTAGATCGGTTTGTACGTGTTTTTGCATGTTTGCATGGCTTTTATGATGAACAGAGGTATAAAGATCAATTTTGGACGTGGCGATGATCTTGACTTTAGATCAAACCGATCAACACGTGATCTGTCCACGAAAAGGCTTCTGTTCGAAAGGAATCGAAGAACAGATGCAAAGAAACGCGATGATGTCGTAATGTGGTATTGGAGACCTACCTTACGTTCTTCTGGGTCTTTCTCCTAGCAATACAGAATCGTCGGGGCTCTCTTCCGGTGATCTCCGGTGACTGAACTCCGGCGAAGGGTTTACTCGGCGAGCTGGGGCTATGGCTCTAAGTTGTCGGCTTAGGAGGTGGAAAATAAGTTCGTGGTTGAGGCCAAAGGTTTTCGGTTCTATTTATAACCGGGAAGAGAGGGGTTCTAATCTGATTGGACTTCGAATAAGAGTCCCATTGAAACTGTTTTTAGATCTTAACAACTTATCCTAGATTGATTCGGTGCGGTAACATTGTGGAAATCGTGTCGGTTTCCTCAGTACCGGGGATTCCCACGCGTACAGAAGAAAAACCGCTTCAGAATCACGTCCTTACGCGGTGATGGGATCCGGAGGCTCCACGTGTCTAGTGGGAACCTGGGCTCCCCTTTCCGTAGAGACGAGCTCCGGTTGTGCCCCGTGTCAGGCGGGCGAGACCTCCCTCTTCCTGAGAGGCGAGCTCCGGTTGCGCCACGTGTCTGGTGAGCCGGGACCTCCCCTCTCAACAGAGGCGAACTCCGCGAACGCCGCGTCTCAGTTGCGGACCTCCCCCTCTCTTCGGAGGTGCCTTCCACGGTCCATAACACTCTAGCAACTTACCTAATTACTCAGCTAAGCCGCACCCATACTTGGCCTTGTGGTGGCACTGTTATCCTGGCATGTGCATGCATGAACCGGTCCTTAGATCTACGGCAAGTAAACCACCATCTCAAGCTACCTCATTCACAAACCCAGGCTTGCCTAGATCTCCCTCCGATCCATGTTCATTAACATCATCAGTTTCTCATTATCATTACGAGTGCAGTTAGCTAGACACATCTATCTCGCTTCCCAATCCCATGCACTCAGCGAAGCATAAAGCAAAACCATACCTGACTCATAAACATCCCTGGCGACAAGGGTGGTTTAACCAAAACTAGTCAACTCCTATAAAGAGGGTTCCCCATCATGTTTGACTCAGCACACACACCCTTTTTCAAAACAAAACAGTTTCACCCAAAACATAGGATCAATATGGTCAAGGAGCACTTGCCTTGTTCTTGCGGTTCCGGTTGTTCTTGGATCTCAAAACCTTGTTGCTGCAGTTCATCGTAGACAGCTCCCTGAGCTTGTCCTGCTAGGTAGGATCACGTGCATACAAGATTCACAGCAATCAATATCATGCACAAACCTTAAACTAGATGCAATGATGCTCATGCATGCTATCCTACGATTTGTTTTATTAGATTGGTTTGTACGTGTTCTTGCATGGCTTGCATGGACAGAGGTGTTCGGATCAAAGGTGGACGTGGCGATGATCTTTTCTTTAGATCGACCTGATCATCAAGTGATCTGTCCACGAGAAGGCTTCTGTTCGAAAGGAACCAAAGAACAGATGCAAAGAAAACACAACGATGTCGTAAGGTGGTATTGGAGACCTACCTTACGTTCTTCTCGGTCTCGAGGTCCTCCTCAGATCGTCGGGCTTTCCTCCGGTGATCTTCCTTGCTGAACTCCGGCAATGGCTTTCTCGGTGAGTTGGGGGCTAGGGCTCTAAGTCGTCGGCTCAGGAGATGGAAAAGAAGTTTGTGATTTCGGCCAGGGGTTCTGGGTTCTATTTATAATCGGGAAGAGAAAAGTCCTAATATGATTGTATCCCGAATAAGAGTCCTATTCAAATTTGTCGTTGAATCTTACAACTTATCTTGAGTTGATTTGGTGTGGTATCATTGTGGAATTCAGGTCGGTTTCTATTCCGGTACTTCAACGCGTACTGATTCCAAAAACCGTCCCTAGAACTCGTTACCTCCTCGGTAATGAGCTCCGGAGGCTCTACATGTCCATCGGGCCTGGTCTCTCCTTTTCCACAGAGACGAGTCCAGTGGTGCCGCGTGTCAAGCGAGCAAGACTTTCCTCTTCTTCGGAGGTGAGCTCCGCGTGCGCCACGTATCCTGGCGGTCGGGACCTCCTCTCTTACTCGGAGGTGGCTCCGCGCACGCCATGTGTTAGTGCCGGTCTTTCCTTCTTTCCTCAGAGACGAGCTCCGAGGTTAACACGTGTCCAGCAGCGACGGACCTCCTGGAGATAAGCTCCGGTGGCGACACGTGTTCGATAGAACCGGACTTCTTGGAGGTGAGCTCCCAATTGACACGTATCCCGCGCGACCAGTCCTCTGATTTCCATGATGACTAGCTCCGGGGGCAACACGTGTCCCATAGGGTCGGACCTCTCCTCCATTGCAGAGATGATCCCCGAGATTGCCACGTAGCCAGCTTAGCAGTGGACCTCTCCCCACTTTGTAGGGATGAGCTCCGAACATGCCACGTGGCCAGCGGGCCGCGGAAGTTGTCTTCGGCGCTCTCGATGAACTGGATTCGGCTCTTATTGGCTATCCTTTTGATTTTTTCTCTTTACAAAACATGAATATTTGCTGACACCAGGAATGAGGGTGTCACAAATCTACCCTACTTAAATTGAATCTCACCCTCGAGATTCGTTAGTAGAGAACAGATGGGGAAATTCTGCCTTGTTATCCTCTTCACGCTCCCATGTGGCTTCAGCTTCGGTGTGATGGCTCCATTGTACCTTGCACCATCGAATCACCTTGTTCCGTGTGACACTTTCCTTTACGTCCAAGATTCGGACAGGGTGTTCCGCATAAATAAGGTCCTCTTGAAGTTCAAGCTCTCCTATTGATACTTGTTCCTCTGGTACTCTCAAGCATTTCTTGAGCTGGGATACATGAAACACGTCATGTACGTCGGAGAGGTGGGTTGGGAGCTCTAGTTGATAGGCTACTTCTCCTCGCTTGTCCAAAGTCTTAAATGGTCTGATGTAGCGAGGTGCTAGCTTGCCTTTGACGTTGAAACGTCGTTGGCCTCGGATAGGCGATACCTTAAGGTATACGAAGTCTCCTACTTCAAAGGTCAACTTCCTACGCCTATTGTCCGCATAGCCTTTCTGTCATGACTGAGCAACCTTTAAGTTCTCCCGTATCGTTTGGACTTGCTTTTCAGCTTCTTGTAGTACTTCGGGTCCAAACACCTGGTTCTCTCCGGTCTCGTTCCAAAACAGCGGCGTTCTACACCGTCTACCATATAATGCTTCGAAAGGCGACATCTTCAAGCTAGCTTGATAGCTATTGTTATAGGAGAATTCAGCATACGGTAAACTCCTATCCCAACTACGCCCACGTTTCAAGGTGCAAGCTCTCAACATGTCCTCCAAAATTTTGTTTGTCCTTTCGGTTTGCCCATCAGTTTGTGGGTGATAGGCGGAGCTAAAATCCAGTCGTGTACCCATGGCTTTCTGCAGCTTCCTCCAGAATCTAGAGGTAAACTGAGAACCTCGATCTGAGACTATCCTCCTCGGAACTCCGTGACGGCACACGATCTGCTCCATGTACAACTCGGCTAATTGTGCAACATTGTAATTGGCCCTTACGGGGAGAAAATGGGCGGTTTTCGTCAATCGGTCCACGATAACCCAGATGGAGTCGTAACCCGACTGAGTACGAGGCAATCCGACGATGAAATCCATACTGGTGTCTTCCCACTTCCACTCTGGTACCTTCAAAGGTTGCAACTATCCAGCGGGTTTTTGATGTTCGGCCTTCACCCGTTGGCATGTGTCGCATAGGGCAACGTATTCAGCTATATCCCTTTTCATACCATCCCACCAATAACAAGTCTTCATGTCCTTGTACATTTTGGTACTTCCGGGATGTATAGAATAGGGTGAATCATGTGCCTCCTTCAATATCTTGTCGCGGAGGTGTTTTATGTTAGGCACGCAAATCCTTTTTCCAAGCCAAAGCGTACCCTTCTCATCTTCTTTGAAATCCTTCTCTATTCCTTGTCGGATTCTTTCCTTAATCTCCTTGATCTCCTCATCCGTTGCTTGGCCATCTCTTAACTCTTGCTCCAATGAGGAGTGGATCTCCGTTATTTCCATGTTGTTCAAGAATCCGAGGTGTAACCGTTCAAACTCCTTACGTAGTTCAGGTGGTAGCTCCTGAACCGTGAGTTGGTGACATGCTCCCTTTCGGCTCAATGCATCAGCTACTACATTGGCCTTCCTGGGGTGGTAGTTGATTCCAACATCGTAATCCTTGATGAGTTCCAACCATCGACGTTGCCTCAAATTCAAGTCCGTTTGTGTAAATATGTACTTGAGGCTTTTATGATCTGTATAGATCTCACATCGATGACCAAGGATATAATGTCTCCAAATCTTCAATGCATGCACTACTGCTGCTAGCTCCAAGTCATGTGTAGGATAATTAAGCTCGTGCTTCTTTAATTGTCGTGAGGCATAGGCTACCACTTGTCCTTCTTGCATGAGCACACATCCGAGCCCCTGTTTGGATGCGTCACAATATATGTCAAAGCTCTTGCTTACATCTGGCAATACCAGAACCGGTGCTGTGGTTAGCCTTTTCTTGAGTTCCTCAAAACTTCCTTGGCAGGCTGGTGTCCATTGGAATACCTTTCCCTTCATTAGCAACTCCGTCATAGGCTTTGCTATCTTAGAGAAGTCTTTAATGAAGCGTCGATAGTATCCAGCCATCCCAAGAAAACTCCGAACATCCCTCACGCTCTGCGGTTGGTCCCACTTTAGAACATCTCTCACTTTTCCGGGATCAACCGATACCCCTTCCTTGGAGATAATGTGGCCTAGGAAAGATATTTCCTTTAGCCAAAATTGACACTTGTTAAGCTTGGCATACAATTGATGCTCACGCAACTTCTGCAAGGTCAATTTCAAATGTTCTTCATGCTCCTCCTCACTTTTTGAATACACCATAATGTCGTTGATGAAAACCACGATGAACTTGTCCAAGTACTCCATGAAAACCTTGTTCATAAGGTACATGAAGTATGCGGGTGCATTTGTTAACCCAAAAGACATGACGTTATATTCATACGAACCATACCGTGTTCGGAAGGCTGTCTTGGGTATATCGGAGAGCTTAATCTTCAGCTGGAAGTATTCCGACCGAAGATCAATCTTGGAGAACACTCGGGCTCCTTTCATTTGGTCGAATAGGTCCTCTATACGGGGCAGAGGGTATTTGTTCTTGATTGTTACCTCGTTGAGAGACCTATAGTCCACGCACATCCTTTGGGTTCCATCCTTCTTGTCTACGAAGAGCACCGGAGCTCCCCATGGTGACGAGCTTGGATGTATAAAACCCTTCTCCAACTGCTCTTGAATTTGCTTCTTGAGTTCTACTAGTTCATTGACGGGCATCCTATAGGGTCTCCTGGCTATGGGTGCAGTTTCGGGTACCAAATCTATGGCAAACTCAATGTCCCGGTAAGGTGGCATACCTGGAAGCTCTTCCGGGAACACGTCCGAAAATTCCTGAACCACTGGAATGCTGTCCAATGTTGTACCTTCGGCGTGGTTTAAAATTGCCCGTTCTGTTGTTTGCTGGGCTGACTCAAACTCGACACGAATACCGTGCTTGTTTGTCAACTGCACGCTCCTTTCAGCACATTGGATTACTCCGTTGTGCTTGCTTAACCAATCCATCCCGAGTATTATGTCAATTCCTTAGGAGTCCAAGACAATAAGGTTGACAAGGAAGTCTACCCCCCTTATTTTAAGGTTTACTTTCGGACATACTATATTAGTCCTCATTTCTCCTCCGGGAGAATTTACTAACATAGCACATTCTAAGTGGGATACGGGTAAATGATGTTTGTCAACATATTTGGATGATATGAAGGAATGTGATGCTCCAGAATCAAATAAGATGGTGGCTGGGTTGGAGTTGGCAAGGAACATACCAATTATGACGTCCTCAGCCTTTTGTGCTTCCTCAGCACAGACATGGTTCACGTTGCCGCGAGCATAGTTCTGCTGTCCACGGTTTCCTTGATTGTCCCCTCCGTTCAGTCGCGGGTTCTGCTTGGGCACGTTGCCTTGCTGTCCAGGGCCTCTCCTCGGGCTCTGGTTCGCGAAGTGTCCTATTTCTCCGCATGCAAAGCATGCCCTATTACCTACGGCAGCAGGTACGTTGGGGCAGGGGTTTTGAACAGGAGTGCCATTGTTAGGTCGGGGCGCAGGAGGCATGGGCACGCGAGGTGCTGGTGCAACGAGTTGTTGTTGTGGTGGCTGACCAGGGTGGTATGCAGAAGTAGTTGATCCATGCTGCGGTGCAGCCGGGGGCATGTACCGAGGTCGTACGTTGCTCCCTTGGGGCTGGTATGGCATCTTCCTCTTGCCCTCTCGCTCGATCTCTTTGATCTTGCTTTCAACCACTATAGCCTTGTCAACCAGCTTCTGGAAGCTCACGTAGTCATTGTTGAGGAGCTGAACCTGGATCTCATTGTTCAACCCTCTCATGAACAGGTACTGCTTCTTCTGGTCTGAGTTGACATCCTCGGGGGCGTACCGGGACAGTTGCGTGAACTTGTTGAGGTACTCATTCACACTTCTCTGTCCTTCGCGGAGACCTTCAAATTCCTGTCTCTTGAGCATCATTACACCAGCAGGGATGTAATGAGAGCGGAAACTCTCCTTGAACTCAGTCCAAGTGATTGTCTCCGGGTTGACATGGGCGTTGCATAGGACATCCCACCAGTCAGCGGCAGCTCCCATAAGTTGGTGCGACGCAAAGAGAACCTTCTCTCGGTCACTGCACTGAACAATGGCAAGCTTCTTCTCCATGGATTTCAACCAGTCATCGGCCTCCATGGGATCACTAGCTTGAGCAAAGGTTGGTGGTCGAGTCCTCATGAACTCTTCCAGTCTATTGTGAGCCAGCGGTGGTGGTGGTGGTGGTGCCGGAACAGGGTTGTTGTTGGCCTGCAATTGACCCAAAGTTTGGATCATGGTATGCATAAGCTGGTTTTGCATGGCCATCAACCTTTCCAGTTTGTTCTCGCCAGCTCCGGGGTTAGCAGGAACTTCATCGTGGTCATCCTCTTGGTTGTCACGGATGTTCCTTCGGCCAGCGTTTCCCCTCACCATCTGTGAGAGAGGACGAAATAGAATAGAAGGTTAGGAGGTTAGGTAGGTCCCTTCAACTATATGCATCAAGGTGAGTTGGACTGTATATATATACTATCCCATATGAGGATGTGAACAAGTGCCGAAACATCTCACACCTCTTTCTACCTACGTGTTGATATGGACAACGTTTTAAAACATCCCACAACTCACACTAAGCATATAATCATAAACAATCATCACAAGGGCTCACACAACTCCTATTCAAGGACGGTTCCCTATGTCAAGGTGGTTTCAAGGCCAATCTAAGCATCCTAGGGTGCTTCCTATGGTCAGCGTGGCTTAGCTACCAATCTATGTCCTATTTAGGTGTGTAACCTACTGTTAACCTGTGGCTCTAATACCAATCTGAGATTTCTATCTAGGCGTGTAACCTACTTTCAACCCGTGGCTCTGATACCAATCTGTGATGCCCTCAATTCTGTGGAAAACCACGGAACTGAGAACTAATGCATATGTGTGCCCAGGATGTTCATCACACATACACATATGTTCCACAAACTGAATTTCAGATTGCATATTACCACGAATAACAGAGTTTATTACAATATCTCATGAGTCTTGGACTCATGCTCACGGCGGAAGTCTTTATTTTTATGCAGCGGAAGTCTTTATTCTAATGCGAAAGCAATCTAACTAATGCAGAAGTGGCTCTATCTCTACACCCTCCACAGGCAAGATTGACAACAGATCACACGCCTTAATGCTCCACTTGGTCTTCATAGTAGTCTTCTCTTACTGCTGAGGATGAAATAATAATGCAAGTTTGAGTACAATGATGTACTCAGCAAGTGCGGGAAAAACACGATATGTAGCTCATAACAAGGTAGGTATAAAAAGGCTCATTTGCAGAAAAGCAGATTTATAAAACCATGATAAAACAGCAACTTAACCTTTAGGTGAATGTAATCCCAGCATGTATTAAATTACCAACATACCTCCATAACTTTCCATGTTCCACCCGAACATTAACCAACTTCATTCTTGCTCACAAATACCTCCTCGTATTTGCTACCATCTCACGAATACCTTCCTGTATTCGCTACCATCTCATCTCATAAACAACTTCGTCTCACACCGAGACCAATCTTGTTGTCATGACTCAACAGTCATGCAACCATCTTATCACCCGGACTCAACAGTCCAAAAACCAAACTATAACCAAAATCAATAACCATACCCAAGAACCATCCCAATAACCATCCCAACTAATCATCCCAATAACCATCCCAGCTAATCATAGCAGTTGGCCAGGCGCTCGTGACCGTAATCTCGGCTATCATGATAGTTTCAAGAACCCTGCAGAATTTGCACCTCTTTACCCACAAGTTTGTGATTTCGTCACCCGTCGGCGACTGCAGAACCTCCATTATACCAGTACACAACCGTCGGTGTATGGCCAAGAGATCACAAAATAGCCTTTACAAAGGGGCTACTAGATGTATGGACTCACTAAGGTTTCACCGGCAGGCTAGAATCTCCAATTCTCCCACCCACGGGCCCCCTTTTGTGCCATGCAGTTCCCAGGGCAGTCCTCACTCGACTCCCATTCCCCGCGCCTTCCACAGTCCATAACACTCTAGCAACTTACCTAATTACTCAGCTAAGCCGCACCCATACTTGGCCTTGTGGTGGCACTGTTATCCTGGCATGTGCATGCATGAACCGGTCCTTAGATCTACGGCAAGTAAACCACCATCTCAAGCTACCTCATTCACAAACCCAGGCTTGCCTAGATCTCCCTCCGATCCATGTTCATTAACATCACCAGTTTCTCATTATCATTATGAGTGCAGTTGGCTAGACACATCTATCTCGCTTCCCAATCCCATGGACTCAGCGAAGCATAAAGCAAAACCATACCCGACTCATAAACATCCCTGGCGACAAAGGGTGGTTTAACCAAAACTAGTCAACTCCTATAAAGAGGGTTTCCCATCATGTTTGACTCAGCACACACACCCTTTTTCAAAACAAAACAGTTTCACCCAAAACATAGGATCAATATGGTCAAGGAGCACTTGCCTTGTTCTTGTGGTTCCGGTTGTTCTTGGATCTCAAAACCTTGTTGCTGCAGTTCGTCGTAGACATCTCCCTGAACTTGTCCTGCTAGGTAGGATCACGTGCATACAAGATTCACAGCAATCAATATCATGCACAAACATTAAACTAGATGTGATGATGCTCATGCATGCTATCCTATGATTAGTTTTATTAGATTGGTTTGTACGTGTTCTCGCATGGCTCGCATAGACAGAGGTGTTCGTATCAAAGGTGGACGTGGCGATGATCTTGTCTTTAGATCAACATGATCATCAAGTGATCTGTCCACGAGAAGGCTTCTGTTCGAAAGGAACCAAAGAACAGATGCAAAGAAAACACAACGATGTCGTAAGGTGGTATTGGAGACCTACCTTACGTTCTTCTCGGTCTCGAGGTCCTCCTCAGATCGGCGGGCTTTCCTCCGGCGATCTTCCTTGCTGAACTCCGGCAATAGCTTTCTCGGCGAGTTGGGGGCTAGGGCTCTAAGTCGTCGGCTCAGGAGATGGAAAAGAAGTTTGTGGTTTCGGCCAGGGGTTCTGGGTTCTATTTATAATCGGGAAGAGAAGAGTCCTAATCTGATTGTATCCCGAATAAGAGTCCTATTCAAATTTGTCATTGAATCTTACAACTTATCTTTAGTTGATTTGGTACGGTATCATTGTGGAATTCAGGTCGGTTTCTGTTCCGGTACTTCTACGCGTACAGATTCCAAAAACCGTCCCTAGAACTCGTTACATCCTCGGTGATGAGCTCCGGAGGCTCCACGTGTCCATCGGGCCTGGTCTCTCCTTTTCCGCAGAGACGAGCTCCGGTGGTGCCACGTGTCAAGCGAGCAAGACTTTCCTCTTCTTCGGAGGTGAGCTCCGCGTGCGCCACGTATCCTGGCAGTCAGGACTTCCTCTCTTACTCGGAGGTGGCTCCGTGCATGCCACGTGTTAGTGTCGGTCTTTCCTTCTTTCCTCAGAGACGAGCTCCGAGGTTAACATGTGTACAGCAGCGACGGACCTCCCGGAGATAAGCTCCGGTGGTGACACGTGTTCAATAGAACCGGACTTCTTGGAGGTGAGCTCCCAGATCGACACGTATCCCTCGCGACCAGTCCTCTGATTTCCATGATGACTAGCTCCGGGGGCAATACGTGTCCCATAGGGTCGGACCTCTCCTCCTTTGTGGAGATGAGCCCCGAGCCTGCCACGTAGCCAGCTTAGCGGCGGACCTCTCCACACTTCGTAGGGATGAGCTCCGAACACGCCACGTGGCCAGCGGGTCGCGGAAGTTGTCTTCGGCGCTCTCGGTGAACTGGATTCGGCTCTTATTGGCTATCCTTTTGATATTTTTCTCTTTACAAAACATGAACATTTTCTGGCACCAGGAATGAGGGTGTCACAGCGCTAGACTTCATTTTTGCTCGGAGGCGGGCTCCGAGGTCGACACGTGTCCATCTGTGTCGGACCTCCCGGAGGCGAGCTCCGGAGGTGACACGTGCCCAGTAGGACCGGACCTCTCGGAGGTGAGCTCCGAGAGCGACACGTGTCTGGCGGGGCCGGACCTCTCTGAGGTGAGCTCCGAGAGCAACACGCGTTCCGCGCGTCTGGTCCTCCCTTTTCCACGGTGACTAGCTCCACAGCCAACACGTGTCCTTCGGGACTGGCCTCGCTTCTCCGTAGAGGCTAGCTCCGGGGGAAACACGTGTCCCACAGGGTCGGACCTCTCCCCCTTTGTGGGGATGAGCCCCGAGGCAGCGCCCGCCACGTAGCCAGTTTAGCAGCGAACCTCTCCCCCTTTGTGGAGATGAGCTCCGAACGCGCCACGTGGCCAGCGAGCCGCGGGAGTTTTCTTTGGCGCTCTCTGTAAACTGGAATTTGCTCTTTTTGGCTAACTTTTTAATATTTTCTTGGTTTCAACTTATTTTAAAAATGTTTTTCTACATGAAACATGAATACATGCAGAAATAAAAAATGAGGGTGTCACAAATCTACCCCCCTTAAATTGAATCTCGCCCTCGAGATTCGCTAGTAGAGAATAGATGAGGGAATTCTGCCTTGATGTCTTCTTCACGCTCCCATGTAGCTTCTGCTTCCGTGTGATGGCTCCATTGTATCTTGCACCATCGGATCATTTTGTTCCTCGTGACCCTTTCCTTTACGTCCTAAATTCAGACAGGGTTCTCTGCATAGGTCAGATCCTCTTGAAGTTCAAACTCTTCCATCGGTACTTGCTCCTCTGGTACTCTCAAGCACTTCTTTAGCTGGGATACATGAAACAAGTCATGTACTTAGGAGAGGTGCATTGCGAGCTCTAGTTGATAGGCTACATCTCCTCGCTTGTCCAAAATCTTGAATGGTCTGATGTAGCGAGGTGCTAGCTTGCCTTTGACGTTGAAACGTCATTGGCCACAGATAGACGATACCTTAAGGTATACGAAGTCTCCTTCTTCGAAAGTCAACTTCCTTCACCTATTGTCCGCATACCCCTTTTGGCATGATTGAGCGGCCTTCAATTTCTCCCGTATTGTTTGGACTTGCTTTTCAGCTTCTTGTAGCACTTCGGGTCCAAACACTTGGTTCTCTCCGGTTTCGTTCCAAAACAACGGCGTTCTACACCGTCTACCATGCAATGCTTCAAAAGGCGACATCTTCAAGCTAGCTTGATAGCTGTTGTTATAGGAGAATTTTGCATACGGCAAGCTCCTATCCCAATACGCCCATGTTTCAAGGCGCAAGCTCTCAACATGTCCTCGAAAATTTGGTTTGTCCTTTCGGTTTGTCCATCAGTCTGCGGGTGGTAGGCGGAGCTAAAATCCAGTCGTGTACCCATAGCTTTCTGCAGCTTCCTTTAGAACCTAGAGGTGAACTGAGAACCCCGATCCGAGACTATCCTCTTCGGGACTCCATGGCGGCACACGATTTGCTTCATGTACAGCTCAGCTAGTTGTGCAATGTTGTACTTGATCTTTATGGGAAGAAAATGGGCGGTTTTCGTCAATCGGTCCACGATAACCCAGATTGAGTCATAACCCGACTGAGTACGTGGCAATCCGACGATGAAATCCATACTGATATCTTCCCACTTCCACTGGGTACCTTTAAGGGTTGCAACAGTCCAGCGGGTCTTTGATGTTCGGCCTTCACCCATTGGCATGTGTCGCATAGGGCAACATACTCGGCTATGTCTCTCTTCATACCATCCCACCAATAACAAGTCTTCAGATCCTTGTACATCTTGGTACTTCCGGTATGTATGGAATAAAGTGAGTCATGTGCCTCTTTTAATATCGTGTCGCGGATGTGCTTCACGTTAGGCACACAAATCATTTTCCTAGCCAAAGTGTACCCTTCTCGTCTTCCTTGAAGTCCTTCTCTATTCCTTGTTTGATCCTTTCCTTGATCTCCTTGATCTCCTTATCTGTAGCTTGGCCATCCTTTATCTCTTGTTCCAATGAAGAGTGGAGTTCCATTACTTCCATCTTGTTCATGAAACCAAGATGTAACCGTTCAAACTCCTTTCGTAGCACGGGTGGTAGCTCCCGAACCGTGAGTTGGTGACGTGCTCCCTTCCGGCTCAATGCATCGGCTACCACATTGGCCTTTCCGGGGTGATAGTTGATTCCAACATCATAATCCTTTATAAATTCCAACCATCGACGTTGCCTCAAATTCAAATCCGTTTGAGTGAATATGTACTTGAGGCTTTTATGATCCGTATAGATCTCGCATCGATGACCAAGGATATAATGTCTCCAAATCTTCAATGCATGCACCACGGCTGCTAGTTCCAAGTCATGCATGGGGTAATTGAGCTCGTGTTTCTTCAATTGTCGTGAGGCATAGGATACCACTTGTCCCTCTTGCATGAGCACACATCCAAGCCCTTGTCTGGATGCGTCACAATATATGTCAAACCTCTTGCTCACGTCCGGTAATACCAGAACCGGCACTGTGGTTAGCCTTTTCTTGAGCTCCTCAAAGCTTTTTTGGCACGCTGGTGTCCATTGGAAGGCTTTTCCCTTTTTTAGCAACTCCGTCATAGGCTTTGCTATCTTAGAGAAGTCCTTGATGAACCGGCGGTAGTATCCAGCCATCCCAAGAAAACTCTGAATATCCTAAACATTTTGCGGTTGGTTCCACTTCAGAATATCTCCCACTTTTGCGGGATCAACCTATACTCCTTCCTCGGACATGATGTGGCCTAGGAACGATATCTCTTTTAGCCAAAATTGGCATTTGCTGAACTTGGCATACAACTGATGCTCTCGCAGCTTCTGTAATGTCAATCTCAAGTGTTCTTCATGTTCCTCTACACTTTTCGAATACACCATAACATCGTCAATGAAAACCACGACGAACTTGTCCAAGTACTCCATGAAAACCTTGTTCATGATGTACATGAAGTATGCAGGTGCGTTTGTTAACCCAAAAGACATCACGGTATATTCATACGAACCATACCGTGTCCGAAAGGCAGTCTTGGGTATATCAGAGGTGTGGCGGACCGGAATCCGCTCATTCAGGATCGCAGAGGGTGGTGCCGCACGATACGACACCCGACAGCACACATCATAAGGATACATTGTATTACATTGAAAACCAACTGAAATGTACAAAGTAGTACACTACTAAGTTACAAACTAGCGTTTATATTACACAACGGAAGTTAAATTTATACAACTCAGACCGCCTATCTAGCAAAAGTCGGTTGCCCAGCCCTAGGGCAACCCACACTAGCTGCACTCCTCAGCTTAGCGTGGCGTGTATGGCTCCCACTCAGCCGTGGTCCCCGACGGAGTGTAACCCTCGCCGGTGGACTCGTAGCCTGAGTCCGTGGGTGGCTCCTCACCTGAAAAACACTTAAGCAGCAACCATGAGCACGATGGCTCAACAAGACTTAACCGACTCACCTAGGCATGAAACTCATGTAGTGTACAATGAACATGGGACGGTAAAATTTCATCAAACGGACACGCCTACAAGTTCATCTTTTAGCCACAAGTTAACAGTTCATGAAACTGGAATTTAGTAAGCAATATTTGGTGGCACACAAGTAGCAATACAATTTTTTATCATAACAGCAATATTGAATCATCACATTTCATATATTAGCCTACGTCACGACTCAGTGACCAAGTGGTACTCTTCACTGCGAGGGATGACGAATCGACTCGATATACACCTGCGGGAATACCCGAAGAGCACGTCACGTACACCCACCCGTGGAGCTGCACAGCACGCTCACTTGATGTCGTACGGGACAACGTTTCACCCAACAGCCCAAACGTCGAACCGGTCGCACCGAAACGAGCAGGAGGTTCCCTACACGGAGCATCTCTCTATGCCCATTAGCAGATTTCCACCTTGCTGCCCTCAGCCTACACCTATAAATCGGTGCGTTATGCCTCGACGCCCGGAGGTTTAGGATACATAGGTTTACCGGGGCCCATATATCTGATATGCCTTCGGTACGTTCAAACTTGATCAGCGTTGGCCGCACACGGATCGGTCCTCAATCGACACGGACAGGGCTGCGCACACAAGACTTCCTCTTGCTGCTCCCTAGCCCCTGCCTAGTCTCATTTTCATTACTAAAGTGATCTCACATCACTCGAACCAATCCCGTGTGTCCCAAGCCTAAACTCGCGAGTAGATTCCAACTACTCGACTTCTACCAAAGTTCTAGGAAATATTAAGCATAGCCTGTCTACTCGAGGTCTTAGGCACTACCCTCACTCTTATAGGAAAATCTGATTATGCATTTGGGGTCTCATCCATCCTACACCTAATGCACATAAATATACCTCAAACTAAGTATGTAAACAAAGAAAAACTTTATAAAATGGGTTAATGCAAACCGGGGCTTGCCTTGTTGCTGCTGGTCAGTGGTTAAAGCTTCGTCCGTAAGAAGGAAGTCGGGCACTTCAGGAATCTCCTCGCCTTCAGCGACTACACGTTAACGAGATACTACATGTCAATTCAAATGCAATGTGTAAACTTGAATAAGTAATTACTATAACTCTAGCTAGCTCTCCCCTTTGTTTCTGAAATTTTTATGGTGGCTTGGTAGGGTCCTAACCAGAGTCTTGGCCAAGTTTCATTTGAGCTTTGTACAAATAAAAGCCTATTTGGTCAATATTAGAGCCGCTAAGGAATTTCAGGGTTTTTTCATGGCTCCAACCATTACTTTCTGGAAACTAGAATCTGAGATGGTCCTAATGGAATTGGTTTCATGTCATTTGAAGAATTCTAGAGGAAGTTGTGCCCTAAACAAGATTTGAGAAAATCTGAAAAAATGTTTCTGTACATTTTTCTATTTTCTCAGGGCAGTTCACTTAATCACACCATTAGGGGCATTAAATGAACTCGGATGGGTCTGAAATTTTTACTGTGCCTCAAGGATTTTCCAATGAACCTCCCAGCCAAATTTCAGAATTTTTAATAAAGTAATCCTCCAGATAAAATTCCTAACATTTTAAAATTTAGGGATTTAATTCTTGGAAACTATTAAGTTTCATGAGCTGAAATTTGTATTGCTGGAAAGTACTCAAAAAGCTGAGTTCAGCAAAATTTGCTTCACTGAATTTGGAGCTTCCTACCAAAAGTTCTACGGATTTGAAGTTTGAAATAACTGGAAAATCCCCAAAATGTTTAAACTCTGCGGGTGGGGCTCACTCCTTAAGCCGGCCCACTGTGAACGCGGCCACACCGCAGCCCACGGGGTTTTACCCGCGCTGCCGCACTGAATCCAGCCGCAAAGTGGATCCCTGCGCGAGAACAGAGGCTGACCGGTGGACCTGGCCCCCCCTTCGTCTACCTCACGACATCCCGCGACTCCCGCAGCGGTGCTTCACCAGAGCTCTCGCCGCCGGCCGTTTCGCTGCACGAACTTTGACGGGTTTTGCCGCCTGGGCCTAACTTGGCTCGGGGAACACGCTGGTGCTCTCACCGAAGGAGATGGCCAGAGCTATGTGCTCACCGTCGACCTAGGCCCAATATCGGCTGTGAACTGAAAAACTCGATACCCAGAGTCTATACTCGACGGTTCTTTGTACTTTTTGATCCTGGATGGTCGTGGCAGGGTGTAGATTACGGGTGTAGCTCGGTATAC
Source organism: Neostapfia colusana (assembly GCA_030760725.1). Classification (NCBI taxonomy): domain Eukaryota; kingdom Viridiplantae; phylum Streptophyta; class Magnoliopsida; order Poales; family Poaceae; genus Neostapfia; species Neostapfia colusana. Next base: position 26,214,544 of record JASWHV010000005.1, on the reverse strand, counting down.
CTGGTGATGAGCCAATACCCGCGAATTTTAGGATTTGGGATGGCTTGGCCCTAAGAACACTGAAACATTCCCGGGGAAAATTCTCCCACGACAGTGCATGAAATGATGAACGGTTTGGACTAGAAGGACCAGCACCTTAGGGCGGTTGTTTCTTGTTTTGATTGTCGGGCACGAGGGAGCCTGTGTCGCCTGGACGCCAGCGACCAGAGAGTGGCGAACATAGACCGTGTCGCTTCGGTTATGTGCGGGTGGAACAGAGAGGATGAGGGGAAATTCACGCCGACTGGTGGTTCAACCGAGTGTTTTGTACCCGACGTCCTCAGCTCCCCGAGAAGGTGGTGGCGCGGTAACCCCGTTGGGGCGGGGTTTCACCCGTGCCCTGGCGACCGCAGAGGTGTTCGACACAGGGACTGAGTCGGTTCGGTCTCTGTGTGCCTGACCAGTGGGTCCCCCCCAATTCTTTTTCTGATTTTTCTTTCTTGTTTTGCTGAAAATAACCCCAGCTACTCAAAATTAATTGTGATACTTAAGCACCAAGTCATAGTTTGAATTTGGTTTGGCTACATTTGCTTCACATTTGAACTGAAATTCAAATTCAGTTTGAATTATTGCAAATTTGGCTCCCGACAAGATGAAGTCCAATGGGGATGAAAATTGTTGGACTAACTCAGAAAAATGTTCTGAGTTTAAATTATGAAGCCAACTTTTGAATTCAAGTGATGAAAGTTGCTGTAATTTGAATTTACATTCAAATTGGCCCATTTTTTAATTGTCTCCAAAAGTGCCTCAAAAAGTGTTGGATTTGCATGAAATTTGGCCTGAGTCTTCCCAAGACTATTTAAGGTCTAGGGTGAGCTCAACCTTGCATGTTCATGTGTAGAAATCCTACTTTGTGAAAGTTAGGGCTTTCCCTTCTAATCACCCTTTGATGGTGGTTACTTGCTCTCCAAGTATTCACAAGATATCCACAACAAAAGCTGTGGTGTTATGAGGTGATGGAAAATTTTGCATGTCCCTTTTCTTGGGCTTTTACATTCCCCCCCCCCCCCCCCCCTTAAAAGAATCTTGTCCTGAGATTACAAAAAGAAAAGACAGCGATGTAATAGGAACTCACTCGTGCTGAGACGCCATGAACTCTGGGTAATTTGAGCAAAGGAATTCCTCGCTCTCCCACGTCGCTTCTTCGGCGGTGTGGTTGCTCCAGAGTATCTTGTAGAACCACAACGTTTGGCTACGCGTGGTCCGGGCCTTCTCATCAATAATTGCCACCGGATATTCTTCATTCGTCAAATCCGGTTGCAGCTCATCGATGTCTTCAGTGGGAACAGCAGCCGTATGCTTCAGACATTTTCGCAGTTGTGAAACATGGAAAACGTCATGAACACCAGCAAGAGATGCCGGTAGCTCCAGTCTATACACTGCTGGTCCACACTTCTTGGTGATATCATAGGGTCCAATGAATTGGGGAGCGAGTTTCCCCTTCACACCGAACCGGTGCACGCCCTTCATAGGAGATATACGGAGGTACACGTGCTCCCCGACATCAAAGTGCAGCGGCCTACGCCTCTTATCAGCGTAGCTTTTCTGCCGGGATTGAGCGGCCTTCGAGTTAGCTTGAATCATCCGAATGCGCTCTTCGGCGTCGTTCACCACATCAACCCAGAATGTGACTCTTTCACCGGACTCGCACCAGTTCAATGGGGTGCGACATTTTCGACCATAGAGAGCTTCATATGGTGCCATCTTGATACTCGCCTGATAGCCGTTATTGTACGAGAATTCCGCCAACGGTAGGTGATCATCCCAGTTCCCACCGTGGTGGATGGCGCATGCTCTCAACAAGTTTTCCAGTACTTGGTTCACCCTCTCGGTTTGGCCATCTGTCTAAGGGTGATAGGCAGAGCTTCTAATCAGCTTAGTACCCAAAGCAGCGTGCAATTGCTCCCAAAAGCGAGATACAAATAATGCACCCCGGTCTGAGACTATGGTCTTGGGTACTCCATGCAAGCATAGGATTCTTGCAATATATAACTTCGCATATCTGTTGGCATGGAATTGTGTATGCACGGGAATGAAGTGAGCCGACTTGGTTAACCGGTCAACGATCACCCAAATGGAATCGTGCTTGTTGGAAGTTAGGGGTAATCCCACAATGAAATCCATGCTCACATCCCCCCATTTCCATGCTGGGCGTTTCAGGGGTTGCAGCAGCCCTGATTTCCTCATATGATCAGCTTTCACTCGTCTACACGTATCACACTCGGATACGTACTTAGCCACTTCCCGCTTCATCCGAGTCCACCAAAATTTCTTTTTCAAATCTTGGTACATTTTGTTTCTGCCCGTATGAATGGAGTATTTGGACAAGTGAGCTTCATCAAGAATTTTCTTCCTAAGCTCCATATCCCGGGGTACGACTATGCGGTCATTGAACCATAGCGTCCCCTCATCATCTTTCCGGAAACATTTGATCTCCAAGTTGTCTATACGTCTCCGGAGATGTGTCATACCCTTATCAGTCTTCTGAGCTGTAATGGTGTCCTCCCTAATAGTAGGGATGAGGGCAAGATTGTAGAGTGATCCATAAGGAACCAAGTATAAACTCGGCTCTTCCTCCTCCACCGGTGTAATGGTGAGGTTATGGACATGTGACTTCCGACTCAGCGCGTCGGCAGCCACATTCGCCTTGCCGGGGTGGTAATGAATCTCAATCTCATAGTCTTTGATTAGTTCTAACCATCTCCTTTGCCTCATATTTAGCTCCTTCTGGGTAAAAATATACTTTATGCTCTTGTGGTCGGTGTAGAGATGCACCAAGTTCCCCAGGAGATAGTGCCTCCATATTTTCAGCGCCAACACCACAGCAGCAAGCTCAAGATCATGAGTTGTATAATGCTGCTCATGGTTCCGAAGTTGGCGTGAGCCATATGCGACCACACGTTCTTCCTGCATCAGCACGCAGCCGAGCCCAATACCGGACGCATCAAAATACACGTCGAAGGGCTTGGTTGTATCCGGTTGAGCTAAGACCGGGGCTGTTGTGAGATGCTTCACTAATGCTTGGAACGCTCCTTCACACACCATGTCCCAAACATATTTTGTTCCCTTATTCAGCAATTCTGTCATCGTCTTAGCAAGCTTGGAGAAGCTTGGAATGAATCTCTGATAGTATCCCGCTAAGCCGAGGAAGATTCTGACTTCATGGACTGAAGTGGGAGCTTTCCATTTCAGCACTTGCTCGATTTTACTTGGGTCAACCGCATTGCCTTCCGCTGAGATGATATGTCCCGAAAATGGCACCTGGCTGATCCAAAACTCACATTTGCTGAACTTGGCGTAGAGCTTGTGGTCTCGCAATCATTGAAGAATGATCCTCAAGTGTTCGGCGTGTTCTGCTTCTGTCTTGGAGTAAACCAAGATATCATCAATGAACACCACCACAAACTTGTCCAGCTCCGGCATGAACACCGAGTTCATGAGATACATAAATTGGGCTAGACCAAAAGACATGACGAGATATTCATATAAGCCATATCTCGTCGAGAAAACTGTCTTCGGGATATCCTCCACTCGGATTTTTATTTGATGATATCCCGAGCGAAGGTCCATCTTGGAGAACACACTTGCACCCACAAGTTGATCAAACAGGATGTCAATGCGGGGCAGTGGGTATCTTTTCTTGATGGTGACGGTGTTGAGCGGCCAGTAGTCCGCACACAGCCTCAAGGTTCCATCCTTCTTCTTCACGAACAGCGCCGAGCATCCCCAAGGCGAGGAACTCGGCCTATTGAAACCTTTGCTCAACAGATCATTGAGCTGCTCTTTCAGTTCAGCCAGCTCGTTTGGAGCCATCTTATATGGTCTCAGTGATATGGGCGTAGTCCCGGGTGCAAGCTCAATCTTGAACTCGACATCCCGCTCAGGTGGCATGCCCGGAAGATCATCCAGAAACACGTCGGGGTATTCCCGGACTACGGGGATGTCCTCTAACTTGAGAGCTTCAGTATTATCGATTGCTGAAACTTCTCGGACTGGATTGTCTAATAGGAGGGACTGCGGACGGTGTAGTTGGGAGTTGAGGTGAACCGTCCGTGATAATGTTTCTAGGACAGCGCCATGGTATCTTAGCCATGACATCACTAAGATTGCATCAATCTTCTGTCCTCAAGAATAATCATAGTGGTGGATATATCTTCCCACCTAAGCACAGTGGTGCTTTCGGAATCATCATAGTTGCTGAAATCTTTCCTCCTGGTGAGCAGATCATATAAGAACACTCGGTGGGAAAGGCTTCCAGTTGATGCTTAACCACATATGATGCACTTATGAAGTTGTGGGTTGCACCCGAATCAAATAATATGATGATTGCCTGGTCGTTGAGAGTGAACGTACCCGCCAGAACGTTGTCTCCCTCTGGGGCGTCCTGATTGTCGAGGTTGCGAACGCCCCCAGTCCGCTGACCAACCTTCTTGACCGGAGGTCGGCCTCGAGCACCGCCCTGGAACTGGGCTTGCCCGCTGTTCTGCTGCCCCTGGGGACAGTCCTTCGAGAAATGGCCCGCCTGGCCACAGGTAAAACAAGTGTAGCAGGGCGGTCCTCCGCTGATCGGCGGACGGAAACCCGGGGCGCATTGTGGCGGTGGAAACGCTCGGGGTGTTTTCTGCTGCTGCTGTTGCGGTCCCGGTGGTGGCATCTGCGGTCGGAACGGGGGTGATTGGAAAGAACGCCCCCCGAACTGCTGAGGTCGCGCCGGTGGATGCCACTGCTGTCCGGATGGTGTCCGATACACCATGCGGTACTTCTGGGGAGCGCCACCCCCACTGCTGGGTGGAGCACTGCGCTTCCGCTGCTCCGCCGCCAATTCTCGCTGAGTGTCTTCTTGCATGATCGCGGCATTGACGAGGTATTTAAATGTGCTGCGATTCCATTGAATGAGATGCGTCTTCATCTCTGGGTGTAACCCCCGATAGAAGTGCTCCCGCTTCTTCTCCTCGGTGGATATGTAATCCGACGCATATTGCGCCAGATGGTTGAAGGCACGGGAGTAGTCATGGGCACTCCTCCCGCCCTGCTTCAGCTCCAAGAACTCTTGGAACTTCCGCTTCATTATCCCGGGAGGGATATGGTAGTCGCGGAACGCCTCCTGGAATTCTTCCCACTTCACGGCATAGCCAGCTGGACGTGAGGCGACATAATTCGCCCACCACACACCAGCGGCACCGTGAAGTTGCTGCACCGCGAACAGAGTCTTCTGCCGCTCCGTACATTGGAGCAGCCCGAACGTGGACTCAATTGTCCGCAGCCAGTTGTCGGCCTCCAGTGGTTCTGCGGCTTCTGTGAACACCGGAGGGTGCGTACTCATGAAATACGAGTACGTCACATCACGGGGCTCACGAGGCCCCCTCTCTTGACGCCCCCCCCCCCCCCCCCCCGCCTGGGACGTATTCTGCACGATCGTACAGAGCAGGTCGGTCTGCTCCTCACGACCACCCACCAGTGCCGCAATCACATCCGCTAGCGTAAGCGGAGGAGGCGGTGGTGGTTGTTGCTGCGGGGTGCTGTCGTAGGCAGGTGGCTGGGAGTCGTCACCCACCCGCTGGCTAGAGCCACCAATGTCATGCGTGGTCCAAGTGCGAACCATCTGCAACCATATGACAATAACATCAGTCCCGCAACAAACTTCATGCAGTCCAATAAAATAGGTGTAAACATAATGACAGTAGAACATGTGATACATCTCGTATACAGATAATGTAATAACTTTCCACAAGCTACACCATTACCAGACCAAATACAATCTAGTTAAATCCAATTTGATGGACTCCCTCTTTGTAAGTTCATCTCAACTAGGTTTGGTCACTACGAGACGTTAATATCGCTTTGTCATCACGTATACTACCCTTTTATCTTCCATACGACACAAACATGGTCTCTAGCAAAAGAAACTTGAGTAAGAGATATACTCAAATCTTTCACTAGTTGAAGATAACCACTCATGAGTATGTTCACCCCCATTGGAAGTACTTAAACCCCCTAGGGTACAACAACCTCTCAAATGAGTTCAACTGTCATCCCTCTGTCAGAATGACCAGTTTCTACGTATCCCAGATTTTTATCTGGTTCTGGGCATTTTCATGACTCAATCTGAATACCAAAGTTAAAGTAAAGTTCAGTATATTTCCAACGAGTATTTATTTTCCCTCAGATCAGCTCTGGTTTAAAAGTTATTGTAATTCAAAGTCAACAGAATTTCTGGAAGAATTTTAACAGCACCTCCCTTGGAAGTTGCTGTTTTCAATCCTGGTTTCACTGAATTCCGTGCTGAAAATACAGAAACATTGAATTACAAAGATGTAACACATCTCCTACCCTTTCCAAAGATGTATCATATGATAATTTCAGATTTTTCTACAGGAAGTTATGCTTGAAAAACAGAACAGTCCAGAGAGTGTTTTAAATCTGTCCTGGTTCTGGACAGTTTACAATCCGCTGGGATTTAAGCCATCTTAAGCTGTGATTCAGCTCTGGGAGTCTACAACAAAGTTGTAGATCGCTTAAACAGCTTTCCAGAACTATATCCCACATCTCCATTGACTAATTAATCTGTGAGTTATGCTCTGTCAAAGTTCAGCAAACTTGCTGCTCAAAACAGAGCACTCTGTTTTTCCATCCCTTTGACTACAATGATCAACTATTAAATTTTTCTACCCAAACAGGGTCCAAAATGTTGAAACTTAGTGATTTTAATTCCTTGTTATCATTATATTTCATGCACATGGCTATGATATGTCGGTACTATGTTCCTCACAAAAGAAAATCCTAACCAGATTATACCGGCATATACGAGAGTTTCATATTGACGTCTCACACCAAGCTGTGAGATCAATCCTTGAATCACGTTCCTCGTCAGGGGAGCTAACCGAAATTGAACCGCTTTCGGTGGCATTCCTTACCATTCTTACCAAAGTGTAGGTGCGTTGTTACATAATTAAAATTCAGAATTATAACACATATGCTAGTCTTGCCACTTTAGGTAACTATGCTAATATAGTCCTTAGTTTGGCAAACTACCGAATCCTCACCGTAAATCTAAGTTTTCCCATAATACAGTCCTTAATTAAGGTGATATCCCCAATGCGGCTCTGATACCAGCCTGTGGCGGACCGGAATCCGCTCATCCAGGATCGCAGAAGGTCGTGCCGCACGATGCGACACACGACAGCACACATCATAAGGATACATTGTATTACATTGAAAACCAACTGAAATGTACAAAGTAGTACACTACTCAGTTACAAACTAGGGTTTATATTACACAGCGGAAGTTAAATTTGTACAACTCACGCCGCCTATCTAGAAAAAGTCGGTTTCCCAGCCCTAGGGCAACCCACACTAGCTGCACTCCTCAGCTTAGCGCGGCGTGTACGGCTCCCAATCAGCCGTGGTCCCCGACGGAGGGTAACCCTCGCCGGTGGACTCGTAGCCCGAGTCCGTGGGTGGCTCCTCACCTGAAAAACACTTAAGCAGCAACCATGAGCACGATGGCTCAACAAGACTTAACCGACTCACCTAGGCATGAAACTCTACATGTAGTGTACAATGAACATGGGACGGTAAAATTTCAGCAAACGGACACGCCTACAAGTTCATCCTTAGTTCATCTTTTAGCCACAAGTTAACAGTTCATGAATCTGAAATTTAGTAAGCAATATTTGGTGGCACACAAGTAGCAATACAATTTTTTATCATAACAGCAATATTGAATCATCACATTTCATATATTAGCCTACGTCACGACTCAGTGACCAAGTGGTACTCTTCACCGTGAGGGACTGCGAATAGACTCGATATACACCTGCAGGGATACCCGAAGAGCACGTCACGTACGCCCACCCGTGGAGCTGCACAGCACGCTCACTCGATGTCGTACGGGACAACCTTTCACCCAACAGCCCAAACGTCGAACCGGTCGCACAGAAAAAAGCAGGAGGTTCCCTACACGGAGCATCTCTCTATGCCCGTTAGCAGATTTCCACCTTGCTGCCCTCAGCCTACACCTATAAATCGGTGTGTTATGCCTTGACACCCGGAGGTTTAGGATACATCTGTTTACCAGGGCCCATATATCCGATATGCCTTCGGTACGTTCAAACTTGATCAGCGTGGGACGCACAAGGATCGGTCCTCAATCGACACGGACAGGGCTGCGCACACAATACTTCCTCTTGCTGTGCCCTAGCCCCTGCCTAGTCTCATTTTCATTACTAAAGTGATCTCACATCACTCGAACCAATCCCGTGTGTCCCAAGCCTAAACTCGCGAGTAGATTCCAACTACTCGACTTCTACCGAAGTTCTAGGAATTATTAAGCATAGCCTGTCTACTCGAGGTCTTAGGCACTACCCTCACTCTTATAGGAAAATCTGGTTATGCATTTGGGGTCTCATCCATCCTATACCTAATGCACATAAATATACTTCAAACTAAGTATGTAAACAAAGCAAAACTTTATAAAATGGGTTAATGCAAACCAGGGCTTGCCTTGTTGCTGCTGGTCAGTTGTTAAAGCTTCGTCCAGAAGAAGGAAGTCGAGCATTTCCGGAGTCTCCTCGCCTTCAGCGACTACACGTTAACGAGATACTACATGTCAATTCAAATGCAATGTGTAAATTTGAATAAGTAATTACTATAACTCTAGCTAGCCCTCCCCTTTGGTTCTGAAATTTTTATGATGGCTTGGTAGGGTCCTAACCAGAGTCTTTACCAAGTTTCATTTGAAACAAAGTTCATTTAAGCTTTGTACAAATAAAAGCCTATTTGGTCAATATTAGAGCCTCTAAGGAATTTCAGGGTTTTTCATGGCTCCAACCATTACTTTCTGGAAACTAGAATCTGAGATGGTCCTAAGGGAATTTGTTTCATGTCATTTGAAGTATTCTAGAGGAAGTTGTGCCCTAAACAAGATTTGAGAAAATCTGAAAAAATGTTTCTGTACATTTTTCTATTTTCTCAGGGCAGTTCACTTAATCACACCATTAGGGGGGCTAAATGAACTCGGATGGGTCTGAAACTTTTACTGTGACTCAAGGATTTTCTAGTGAATCTCCCAGCCAAATTTCAGAATTTTTCATAAAGTAATCCTCCAGATAGAATTCCTAACATTTTATATTTTAGGGATTTAATTCTGGACAATTATTAAGTTTCATGAGCTGAAATTTGTATTGCTGGAAAGTGCTCAAAAAGCTGAGTTCAGAAAAATTTTCTTCACTGAATTTGGAGCTTCCTAGCAAAAGTTCTATGCATTTGAAGTTTGAACTAACTAGAAAATCCCCAAAATGTTTAAACTCTGCGGGTGGGGCCCACTCCTTAAACCGGCCCACTGAGAACGCGGCCACACCGCAGCCCACGGGGTTTTACCCACGCTGCCACACTGAATCCGGCTGCAAAGTGGATCCCCGCGCGAGAACAGAGGCTGACCGGTGGACCCGGCCCCCCTTCATCTACCTCGCGACATCCCGCGACTCCCGCGGCGGTGCTTCGCCGGAGCTCTCGCCGCCGGCCATTTCGCTGCACGACCTTCGACGGGTTTCACCGCCTGGGCCTAACTTGGCTCAGGGAACACGCTGGTGCTCTCACCGAAGCTCGGCGGTGGCCGGAACCATGCCCGCGACGGTGACAGCGGCTCTCCCTACTCCGGCGATGTCGCCCTAGCTACTCAGGGCCCGATTTTCCGAACTGTTTGCTCCTACAGCTCCGCTGTGGCATGCTGAGCATGAATAGGAGCTCGGTTGGCCATGGAAACGGCCGGAGCTACGTGCTCACCATCGACCTAGGCCCGATATCGGCTGTGAACTGAAAAACTCGATACCTAGAGTCTATACTCGACGGTTCTTTGTACTTTTTGATCCTGGATGGTCGTGGCAGGGTGTAGATCACGAGTGTAGATCAGAATACCTGGTGATGAGCCAATACCCGTGAATTTTAGGATTTGAGATGGCTCGGCCCTATGAACACCGAAACATTCCCGGGGAAAATTCTCCCACGACAGTGCATGAAATGATGAACGGTTTGGACTAGAAAGACCAGCACCTTAGGGCGGTTGTTTCTTGTGTTGATTGTCAGGCACGAGGGAGCCTGTGTTGCCTGAACGCCGGCAACAAGAGAGCGGCGAACACAGAGCGCGTTGCTTCGGTTATGTGCGGGTGGAACAGAGAGGATGAGGGGAAATTCACGCAGACCGGCGGTTCAACCGAGTGTTTTGTACCCGGCGTCCTCAGCCCCCCGAGCAGGAGGTGGCGAGGCGACCATGTTGGGGCGGGGTTTCACTCGTGCGCTGGCGACCGCAGAGGTGTTCAACCCAGGGACTGAGTCGGTTCGGTCTCTGTGTGTCTTACCAGTGGGTCCCTCCCCCCCTAATTCTTTTTCTGATTTTTCCTTTCTGTTTTTGCTGAAAATATCCCCAGCTACTCACAATTAATTGTGAGACTTAAGCACCAAGTCATAGTTTGAATTTGGTTTCAAAAATTTGAATTTGGTTTGGCTAAATTTGCTTCACATTTGAACTGAAATTCAAATTTAGTTTGAATTATTGCAAATTTGGCTCCCGACAAGATGAAGTCCAATGGGGATGAAAATTGGTGGACTAACTCAGAAAAATGTGCTGAGTTTGAAATATGATGCCAACTTTTGAATTCAAGTGATTAAAGTTGCTGCAATTTGAATTTACATTCAAATTGGCCCCTTTTTGAATTGTCTCCAAAAGTGCCTCAAAAAGTGTTGGATTTGCATGAAATTTGGCCTGAGCCTTCCCATGACTATTTAAGGTCTAGGGTGAGCTCAACCTTGCATGTTCATGTGTAGAATCCTACTTTGTGAAAGTTAGGGCTTTTCCTTCTAATCACCCTTTGATGGTGGTTACTTGCTCTCCACAAGTATTCACAAGATATCCACAACAAAAGCTTTGGTGTTGTGAGGTGATGGAAAATTTTGCAAGTCCCTTTTCTTGGGCTTTTACAGGAGGGCTTAATCTTCAGCTGGAAATATCCCGACCGAAGATCAATCTTGGAGAAGACTCGGGCTCCCTTCATTTGGTCGAACAGGTCCTCTATACGGGGCAGAGGGTACTTGTTCTTGATCGTCACCTCGTTGAGAGACCTATAGTCCACGCACATCCTTTGGGTTCCATCCTTCTTGTCCACGAAGAGCACGGGGGCTCCCAATGGTGACGAGCTTGGACGTATAAAACCCTTCTCTTGCTGCTGCTGGATTTGCTTCTTCAGTTTCACTAGCTCGTTGACGGGCATCCTATATGGTCTCTTTGCTATGGGTGCAGTTCCGGGCACTAGGTCAATGGAAAACTCGATATCCCGGTCGGGTGGCATACTGGGAAGCTCTTCCGGGAACACATACGGAAACTCTTGAACCACCGGAATGCTTTCCAGGGTTGCTTCTTCAACGTGGTTCAACGTTGCCTTCTCGGTTGCTGGTTGGGCTGAGTCAAACTCGATACGGGTACCGTGCACGTTGGTCAACTGCACGCTCCTTTCAGCACATTGGATTACCCCGTTGTGCTTACTTAGCCAATCCATTCCGAGTATTATGTCAAGCCCTTGGGAATCCAAGACAATGAGGTTGGCAAGAAAGTCTACCCCACCTTATTTTAAGGTTTACTTTCGGACATACTATATTAGTCCTCATCTCTCCATCGGGAGAATTAACCAACATAGTATATCTCAAGTGGGGTATGGGTAGATTGTACTTGGCAACATACTTCGATGATATGAAGGAATGTGATGCTCCAGAATCAAATAAGATGGTGGCTGGGTTGGAGTTGGCAAGGAACATACCAATCACGACGTCCTCAGCCTGTTGCACTTCCTCAGCAGAAACATGGTTCACGTTGCCGCGAGCGTAGTTCTGCTGTCCACGGTTCCCTGGATTGGCTCCTCTGTTCGGCCGTGGGTTCTGCTTGGGAACGTTGCTATGCTGTCCAGGACCTCTCCTCGGGCACTGGCTCGCGAAGTGTCCCGTCTCCCCACATGCAAAGCATGCCCTGTTGCCCACGGCAGCAGGTGCATTGGAGTGGGGGTTTTGAACAGGAGCACCCACGTTAGGACGGGGCGCTGGAGGCAAAGGCACACGAGGTGCTTGTGCAACGGGTCGTTGCTGTGGTGGCTGATTAGGGCGGTATGCAGGAGCGGTCGATCCATACTGCGGTGCAGCTGGGGGCATGTACCGAGGTCATACGTTGCTCCCTTGTGGCTGGTATGGCATCTTCCTCTTGCCCTCTCGCTCGATCTCTCTGATCTTGCTTTCCACCACTATGGCCTTGTCAACCAAATTCTGGAAGCTCACGTAGTCATTGTTGAGGAGCTGAACCTGGATCTCATTGTTCAACCCTCTCATGAACAGGTACTGCTTCCTTTGGTCCGAGTTGACATCTTCGGGTGCATACCGTGACAGCTGCGTGAACTTGTTAAGGTACTCATTCACGCTTTTCTGTCCTTCGCGGAGACCTTTGAACTCCTGTCTCTTGAGCATTATTACACCAGCAGGGATGTAATGAGATCGGAAACTCTCCTTGAACTCTGTCCAAGTGATCATCACCGGTTCGACATGAGTGTTGCACAGGGCATCCCTCCTATCAGCGGCAGCTCCCATGAGTTGGTGCGATGCAAAGAGAACTTTGTCTCTGTCGTTGCACTGAACTATGGCAAGCTTCTTCTCCATGGACTTCAACCAATCGTCGGTCTCCATGGGGTCGTTATCTTGAGAAAAGTGGGTGCTCGAGTCCTCATGAACTCTCCCAGCCTGTTATGAGCCGTTGGTGGTGGCGGTGGTGGTGGTGGTGCCAGAACAGGGTTGTTGTTGTTGGCCTGCAGCTGACCCAAAGTTTGGATCATGGTCTGCATAAGCTGATTCTGCATGGCCATCAACCGTTCCAGGTTGTTCTCACCAGCTCCGGGGTTAATAGGAACTTCATCGTGGCCATCCTCTTGGTTGCCACGGACATTCCTTCCTTGGCGGCCGGCGTTTCCTCTCACCATCTGTGAGATAGATCAAAATAGAATAGAAGGTTAGAAAGTTAGGTAGATTCCCTCAACTATATGCATCAAGGTGAGTTGGACTATATATATTAGCCCATATGAGGATGTGAACAAGTGCCGAGGCATCTCACACCTCTTTCTACTTATGTGTGGATATGGACAACGCTTGAGACGTCCCACAACTCACACTAAGCACACAAGCACAAACAATCATCACAAAGGCTCACACAACTCCTATTCAAGGCTTATTCAATGGGAGTCCTATGTGGTTTAGGGTGAATACCAATCTGTGACTTCACCCTATGTCAAGGTGGTTTGGGGTGACACCAATCTGTGATCCAACTATGGCTTCCCCAAGGCTTGCATCCTATGTCAAGGTGGTTCCAATGCCAATCTATGCATCCTAGGCTTGCATCCTATGGTCAGCGTAGCTCCTAATACCAACTCTGTTACTAGGGTTGCGTCCTACAGTCAGCGTGGCAGCTACCAATCTGTGATCATTCTAGGCTGTGTGACCTACGATCAACCCATGGAAAGTCGATACCAATCTGTGTCTGATACCAACTTGTGACTTCTATCTAAGCATGTAACCTACCGTCAACCTGTGGCTGTGATACCAATCTGTGACGCCCCCAATTCTGTGGAAAACCACGGAACCGAGGACTGATGCATATGTGTGCCCAGGATGTTCATCACACATATACATATGTTCCACAAACTGAATTCAGGATATATATTACCACGAATAACAGGGTTTATTACAAAGTCTCATGAGTCTTGGACTCATGCTAACAGCGGAAGTCTTATCTAAGCAGCGGAAGTCTAAATCTAGCAGTGGAAGTCTTCTAACTAGTGCGGAAGCAAACTAAGCAGCAGCAGCGGCTCCATCTCTTCACCATCCCCACAGGCAACGTCGAGGACAGATTACACGCCTAAGGCTCCACTTGGTCTTCATAGAAATCTTCTCCTCTAGCTGATGGTGAAGTAATAATGCAAGTTTGAGTACAATGATGTACTCAGCAAGTGCGAGAAAATATGATATGTAGCTCACAACAAGGAGGGTTTAAAAAGGCTCATTGCAGAAAGCAAAGTTTATTTCTCAAAACCACGATAATACATCAACTTAACTTTAAGTGAATGAAATCCCAACATGTATTAAAATACCAACATACCTCCATTATGTTTTCCTCACTTTCCATGTCTCAACCAGACATTAATCTTTCTCAACTTTGCTCATGAATACCGTCTCGTATTCGCTACCATATCACGAATACCATCTCGTATTCACTACCATTTCATCTCATAAACAATCCTGTCTCACACTGAGACCAATCTCGTTGCCATGACTCAACAGTCATGCAACCAAATCTTATCACCCAGACTCAACAGTCCCAAAAACAAAACCGTAACCAAAACCATAACCAAAACCATCCAAAACCATATCCAAAAATCCATCCCAACTAATCATGGAAGTTGGCCAGGCGCTCATGACTGTAAGCTCGGCTATCATGATAGTTTAAGACTCTGCAGAGTTTGTACCACTTTACGCACAAGTTTGTGATTTTGTCACCCGTCGGCGACTGCAGAACCTCCATTATACCAGTACACAACCGTTGCTGTATGGCCAAGAGATCACAAAATAGCCTTTCCAAAGGGGTTACTAGATGTATGGACTCACTAAGGTTTCACTGGTAAGCTAGAATCTCCAATTCTCCCACCCACGGGCCCCCTCTTGTGCCATGCAGTTCCCAGGCAGTCCTCAGTCGACTCCCATTCCCCGCGCCTTCCACGTTCCATAATTACTCAGCTAAGACGCACCCATACTTGGCCTTGTGGTGGCACTGTTATCCTGGCATGTGCTCGCATGCACCGGTCCTTAGATCTACGGTAAGTAACCACCATCTCATGCTACCTCATTCACAAACCCAAACTTGCCTAGATCTCCCTCCGATTCATGATTTTTAACAACATCAGTTTCTCATTATTCATTCGAGTGCAGTTAGCTAGACACATCTATCTCGCTTCCCATAATCCCATGGACTCAGCAAAGCATAAAAGTAAAACCATACCCGACTCATTTACTTCCCTGGCGACAAGGGTGGTTTAACCAAAACTAGTAAACTTCTATGAAAGGGTTTCCCATCATGTTTGACTCAGCACACACACCTTTTCGCAAACAAAACAGTTTTCCAAAACATAGGATCAATATGGTCAAGAGGCACTTGCCTTGTTCTTGCGGTTCCGGTTGCTCTTGGATCTCGAAACCTTGTTGTTGCAGCTCGTCGTAGACAGCTCCCTGAGCTTGTGCTTCTATACAGGATCACGCACATACAAGATTCATAACAATCAATACCATGCACAAACTTTATCCAGATGCGATGATGCATATGCATGCAATTCCTATGGTGCAGTTTTTATTAGATCGGTTTGTACGTGTTTTGCATGTTTGCATGGCTTTTATGATGAATAGAGGTATAAAGATCAATTGTGGACGTGGCGATGATCTTGACTTTAGATCAAACCGATCAACACGTGATCTGTCCATGAAAAAGCTTCTGTTCGAAAGGAATCGAAGAACAGATGCATAGAAACGTGATGATGTCGTATGGTGGTATTGGAGACCTACCTTACGTTCTTCTGGGTTCTTCTCCTAGCAAGACAGATCATCGGGGCTCTCTTCCGGCGATCTCCGGCCACTGAACTCCGGCGAAGGGTTTACTCGGCGAGCTGGGGCTATGGCTCTAAGTGTCGGCTCAGTTGGTGGAAAAGAAGTTTGTGGTTGCGGCCAAAGGTTTTCGGTTCTATTTATAACCGGGAAGAGAAGAGTTCTAATATGATTGGACTTCAAATAAGAGTCCCATTCAAACTGATTTTTAGATCTTAACAACTTATCCTAGATTGATTCGTTGCGGTAACATTGTGGAAATCGTGTCGGTATCCTCAGTACCGGGGATTCCCACGCGTACAGAAGAAAAACCGCTTCAGAATCGCGTCCTTCCGCGGTGATGGGCTCCGGAGGCTCTACGTGTCCAGCGGGAACATGGGCTCCCCTTTCCGTAGAGACGAGCTTCAGTTGTGCCGTGTGTCAGGCGGGCAAGGCCTCCCTCTTCCTCAGAGGCGAGCTCCGCGTGCGCCACGTATCTGGTGGGTCGAACCTCCCCTCTCAACAGAGGCGAACTCCGCGAACGCCACGTCTCAGTTCCGGACCTCCCCGTCTCTTCGGAGGTGGCTCCGAGTGTGCCATGTGTCCATTCCAGACCTCCCCTTTCTTCGGGGGTTGCTCCGGGGGTGCCACGTGTCCTAACAGCGCCAGATTACCTTTTTGCTCGGAGGCGAGCTCCGGGGTCGACACGTGTCCATCTGTGTCGGACCTCCCGGAGGCGAGCTCCGGAGGTAACGTGCCCAGTAGGACCGGACCTCTCGGAGGTGAGCTCCGAGAGCGACACGTGTCTGGCGGGGCCGGACCTCTCGGAGGTGAGCTCCGAGAGCGACACGCGTCCCGCGCGGCTGGTCCTCCCTTTTCTGCGGTGACTAGCTCCACAGCTGACACACGTCCTTCGGGACTGGCCTCGCTTCTCCGTAGAAGCTAGCTCCAGGGGCAACACGTGTCCCACGGGGTCGGACCTCTCCCCCTTTGCGTGGATGAGCCCCGAGCCTGCCACGTAGACAGTTTAGCGGCGGACCTCTCCCCCTTTGTGGAGATGAGCTCCAAACGCCCCACCTTGCCAGTGAGCCGCGGGAGTTGTCTTTGGCGCTCTTTGTAAACAGAAATTTGCTCTTTTTGGCTAACTTTTTAATATTTTCTCGGTTTCAACTTATTTTAAAATGTTTTTCTACATAAAACATGAATACATGCAGAAATCAAAAATGAGGGTGTCACAGGCTACGGTGACTCCATCGAGTACCCTGTCGAGGCGTACAATAGGACAAGCCATTCCAACACCCACAACTTGCCTCCCCACCACGATACGGAGAGAGGGAGACAGTTAGAGTATAAATAGGAGAGGCCTTCCTGTTCGAGAGGGCTGGCTATCGTCCTTGTAAGAACAACCCCCATTCTTGAGGAAGAGCAAGCGAGACACCACGTCTGGACATAGGGCATTCTTGCCCAAACCAGGATAAATCTTTGTGTGTTCTTAGCTAGGCCAATTTGAGGTAGAACACATGATACATTCGACTACTAGTCGGAAATCCGAGATACCGAGAGTTGACATGGGAGGAAGGGGGACTACCACGCGTTCCATTCCCACCATCTCGATGGCTTCCTCACGACCAACTCTCGCACCCAGCGCGACGATGTCCTTCGGTGACTTCGAGTTCACCGCCACCGCAGGCGGCAAGCGAGCGCCTGACTTTGTCCTCACCCACCAGGCCCTCCGTTTTGGGTGCCTAGACTTCTTCACCAACAGATTCGCCACCCTCCGACTCTACACCAACTCGAGTGCCGCATACAATGCTATGGCGCCCGTGTTCGTGGGAATGATCGGGCACGCCCCGACGTCCCTCCATCACATTCTGGAGTTTGATCCCAGCTCCAGCGATGACTCCGAAGGTGGCGAGCACCCCTTCCTCAAGTGCCACATCAATGAAACAGCCAACGCCTTGCAGCTGGCGACTCCGACAAGTGCAAGCCCCCAAGGCCACCCCTGAGTCATCAGAGGCGCGACACCACGAGCTGGCCGACCAGCTCACGATGCAATGCGCTGCCCCAAGGGCCCACCATGCTCAACCGGTCTCAGCTCGGGTTCAAACGCGGCGTGCCTCCGCACTCGCAAGTCCAGTCCGACATCATCAGCGACTGTGGGGCCCCACACTTCCAAAGGGCCAGCCAAAATGTGGCAGCCGCCGCTGCCATACTACACGGCATGCCAGAGCCCACCGACCTCGAAACTCGGAGGGCTCATTTAGACCTTGAGACGCTCCTAGATTTAGCCACCGCTCAGCAGGCTGAGAGCTCCCTTGCCCGAGCTTCGAGCTCATCAGCCCCCGGCCAGAGCCGAAGGTCTGACCGACGCAAGATGAAACGCACCGGGACCCACACGCCAAGCCGAGCAACCTGACCCGAAAGGGCCGGATCGTCAACTCCCTTGCTCAACTCGCTGCGCGAGTGTATGGGAGATTCCGACCTCCGCCGGACTCTTGAAGCCAGGCGGCGAACTCAGGAAGGCCCCTCGAGGTTGCCTTCCAACTGCACCCCCAAAGGCCTCGACAGGCCAGCCGCCGTGTCCGCGGGAGAGGACGGAGCCTAAGCCCTGGACCTCTAGGCCCAAAAGCCTTCGCGAAGGCGATACGCAATGCTCCCTTCCCACAAAGGTTCTGGTACCCGACCAACATCGGCAAATACGACGGGGAAACCAACCCCGACGTATGGTTGGAGGACTACCGCCTTGCCTACTGTGACGCCCTCGTTTCTGTGGAAAACCAACGGAACCGAGAACTGATGCATATGTGTGCCCAGGATGTTCATCACACATACACATATCATCCACAAACTGAATTCAGAATATATATATATTACCACGAATAACAGGGTTTATTACAATATCTCATGAGTCTTGGACTCATGCTAACAGCGGAAGTCTTAATCTAACAGCGGAAGTCTTTATTCTAGCAGCGGAAGTCTTCTAACTAATGCGGAAGCAAACTAAGCAGCAGCAGCTCCATCTCTACTCCATCCCCACAGGGAAGGTTGAGGACAGATTACACGCCTAATGCTCCCCTTGGTCTTCATAGAATTCTTCTCCTGTTGCTGATGATGAAGTAATAATGCAAGTTTGAGTACAATGATGTACTCAGCAAGTGCGGGAAAATATGATATGTAGCTCACAACAAGGAAGGTATAAAAAGGCCCATTGCAGAAAGCAAAGTTTATTTCTCAAAACACGATAAAATCAGCAACTTAGCTTTATGTGAATGAGATTCCAACATGTATTAAAATACCAACATACCTCCATTATGATTCATCCTTTTTCATGTCTCAACCAGACATTAATCAACTTTGCTGATGAATACCATCTCGTATTCACTACCATCTCACGAATACCATCTCGTATTCGCTACCATCTCACGAATACCATCTCGTATTCGCTACCATTCAATTATGTCAAATTCCGAGACCAAATCTCGTTGCCATGACTCAACAGTCATGCAACCAAATCTTATCACCCGGATTCAACAGTCCCGAAAACCAAACCATAACCAAAATTATAACCAAAACCATAACCAAAAACCATCCCAACTAATCATGGAAGTTGGCCAGGCGCTCATGATCGTAAGCTCGGCTATCATAATAGTTTTAAGACTCTGCAGAGTTTGCACCTCTTTACCCACAAGTTTGTGATTTTGTCACCCGTCGGCGACTGCAGAACCTCCATTATACCAGTACACAACCGTCGGTGTATGGTCAAGAGATCACAAAATAGCCTTTACAAAGGGGCTACTAGATGTATGGACTCACTAAGGTTTCACTGGCAGGCTAGAATCTCCAATTCTCCCACCCACGGGCCCCCTCTTGTGCCATGCAGTTCCCAGGGCAGTCCTCACTCGACTCCCATTCCCCGCACCTTCCACGGCCCATAACTATCTAGCAACTTACCTAACTACTCAGCTAAGCCGCACCCATACTTGGCCTTGTGGTGGCACTGTTATTCTGGCATGTGCTCGCATGAACCGGTCCTTAGATCCACGGGACCACCATCTCGTACTACCTCATTCACAAACCCGGCTTGCCTAGATCTCCCTCCGATTCATGATCATTAACAACACCAGTTTCTCATTATTCTTACGAGTGCAGTTAGCTAGACACATTTATCTCGCTTCCCGTATCCCATGGACTCAGGGAAGCAAAAAGTAAAAACCATACCCGACTCATTAACTGTCCCGGTGACATGGGTGGCTAACAAAACAAGAAAACTCCTATGAAAGGGTTTCCCATCATATTGACTGAAGAAAAAACACCTTTTCATAAACAAAACAGTTTTTCCAAAATATGGGATCAATATGGTCAAGGGGCACTTGCCTTGTTCTTGCGGTTCCTGTTGCTCTTGGATCTCGAAACCTTGTTGTTGCAGCTCGTCGTAGACAGCTCCCTGAGCTTGTCCTTCTATACGCGATCATGCACATACAATATTCTTAGCAATTAATCATCATGCACAAACTCTACTTTAAGATGCAATGATGTATATGCATGCTAATCCTATGATGCAGTTTTTATTAGATCGGTTTGTACGTGTTCTTGCATGTTTGCATGGCTTTTACGATGAACAGAGGTGGAAAGATCAATTGTGGACGTGGCAATGATCTTGACTTTAGATCAAACCGATCAACACATGATCTGTCCACGAAAAAGCTTCTGTTCAAAAGGAATCGAAGAACAGATGCAAAGAAAATGTGATGATGTCGTAAGGTGGTATTGGAGACCTACCTTACGTTCTTCTTGGTCTTGGGGTCCTTCTCCTAGCAAGACAGATCGTCGGGACTTCCCTCTGGCGATGGAAATCGCGATCCAGGCTCGTCGGCGGTCTCTCCGGCGGTTGTACTTCGGCGAAGGGGTTTACTCGGCGAGCTGGGGCTATGGCTCTAAGTTGTCGGCTCAGGAGGTGGAAAAGAAGTTCGTGGTTGCCGCCAAAGGTTTTCGGTTCTATTTATATTCGGGAAGAGAAGAGTCCTAATCTGATTGGATTTCAAATAAGAGTCCTATTCAAATCATTTTAAGTCTTAACAACTTATCTTTAGTTGATTTGGTGCGGTAGCAACGTGGAATTCGTGTCGGTTTCCTCCTTTATTGGTATTCCCACACGTACAGAAAAAAACTGCTTCAAATATCGTTACCCTCGCGGTGATAAGCTCCGGAGGCTCCACGTGTCCTGTGGGAACCTGGGCCCCCTGTTCCGCAGAGACAAGCTCTGGTTGTGCCGCATGTCAGGCGGGCGAGAACTCCCTCTTACTAAGAGGCGAGCTCCGCGTGCGCCACGCGTCCTGGCAGGCGGGACCTTCCTGTTTCTCCAGAGGCGAGCTCCAAGTGCGCCACATGTCTGGTGGGTCGGGACCTCCCCTCTCAACAGAGGTGAGCTCCGCGAACGCCATGTGTCAGTTCCGGACCTCCCCCTCTCTTCGAAGGTGGCTCCGGGGGTGCCATGTGTCAATTCCGGACCTCCCCTCTCTTCGAAGGTGAGCTCCGAGAATGCCACGCGTCAAGTAGCACCGGACTTCCTTTTTCCTTAGAGGCGAGCTCCGAGGGCGACAGGTGTCCATCAGTGACGGACCTCCCGGAGATGAGCTCCGGAGGTGACACGTGCCTGGTAGTGTCGGACCTCCCGGAGGTTAGCTCCGGAGGTGACACGTGTCTAATAGGACCGGACCTCTTGGAGACGAGCTCCGAGAGCGACACGTGTCTGGCGGGGCCGGATCTCTCAGAGGTGAGCTCCAAGAGCGACACGTGTCCCGCGTGACTGGCTCTCTTTTTCCACGGTGACTAGCTCCGAAGGCGACACGTGTCCTTCAGGGCTGGCCTCGCTCCTCCGCAGAAGCTAGCTCCGGGGGCAACACGTGTCCCACGGGATCGGACCTCGCCCTTTGCCGCAGGGATGAGCCCCAAGCCTGCCACATAGCCAGTTTAGTGGCGGACCTCTCCCCCTTTTGCGGAGATGAGCTCCAAACGCGCCACATGGCCAGCGGGTCGTGGGTATTGTCTTCGGCGCTCTCTGTGAACTGGAATTGGCTCTTTTTGGCTATCTTTTTGATATTTTCTCTGTTTCAACTTATTTTAAAAATGTTTTTCTACATGAAATATGAATACATGTAGAAATCGAAAATGAGGGTGTCACACCTACCGAGCCGACGGAGCGGAGGATGATGACTTCATCATCCATTACCTCCCCATCTACCTAGCTGAGCCAGTGCGTGCATGGCTCGAGTACCTTCCCCCCGACAGCATCGAAAACTGGGCTGGGCTTAGGGAAATATTTGTTAGTAACTTCCAGGGGACCTACGCACGCCCTGGTAATTCCTGGGACCTCAAGGACTGCTGACAGAGGCCGGACAAGACCCTGCGTCAGTACATCCAGTGCTTCTCGAAGAAGTTCAACGAGCTTCCCGACGTCGTCGATGCAGACGTCGTCGTGGCTTTCCTTTCAGGGATGACCTGCAAGTCCCTCCTGCATAAGCTTGGCTGCTTCGGCTCTTATACACGCAGCAACTATGGATGCTGCGTTAAGCCAAGAAGCTTGAGGGACCTGTTGGGGCCATCTTCGACAAGTGAAAGCTGACGAACCGGCGAGGAAGCAGTTGGGGCCATCTTCGACAAGCGAAAGCTGAAGAACCCCGATATGGGGAGCAGGGAGCCGCCCCATATGGGCGACAAGAAGAGGTGAACGAACGACGGCAGGTGTCCTTTCCCGGCCAGCAGCGGTTTGGACCTCGTCACGGACATAGAGCACCAGAAAGGCAAGAGACCGATAACGGGGCTGACTGACTACTTCGAGAGGCTTCTCTAGAAGCCATGCACCAAGCAACCCTACCCGGTAAGGAACCTCCTCAAACACTACGCCCCGCTAAAGCGCTTCGTCAGCACGGAGGCGAACGCGGTGTAAGACAAGGGCAAGGGACCCGCCGAGGCAAACCCCGAGTCTGACAAACCAAGCTTCCCCATGCTGGAGCACTGCCTCATGATCTTCGGGGTGATTCAAGCCTACGAGGGCCATCGCAGGCAGAAGCCGACATCCCGTGAGGTCAGTATCGTTTCTCCCATCACCCGACCTTCCTGCGGTTATTCGAAATGTCAGCAGCATTCGACCAATCGGACCGCCCTGAATTCATTACACAACCTTGGTGGTCCCTCCGGTTGTGGATCCGGTTGTAGGAACGAAGTGCCTAACCAAGGTACTGATGGACGGAGGTAGCGGCCTCAATATACTCTATGTTGGGACCCTCGATGCCATGGGGATCCCACGCATGAGCCTCCGTCCGACCCGAGCACCCATCCACAGGGTCATCCCCGACCAAAACAGGCAGTGCTGTTGGGGAAGATTGACCTACCCGTCACTTTGGGGACGAGTCCAAGTTCCGCATAGAGACCCTTACCTTCGAGGTCCTCGAATTCGAGGGCACCTATCATGCCATCTTGGGAAGGCCAGCCTACGCGGGGTATCATCACTGCGGAGCCAAAGTTCATGCATGCCTTGATGTGCGAGCAACATGGTTGCGAACAGGCCGCAGCAGCTGCCGCAGCAGTGGCACCCAGCTCGGCTGGTCAAGCAATGGCAAGAACTCCTCCCGACCAGTCTCCAGTCGGTCTCCCGAAGGACACGAGGATGGTCGATGTCCACCCGAAGGGCTCTGCGAAGGCGGCATGGATGACATGTGCACCGCCAAGCAACTAGAGGAAGGGCGCCATTCACCTCGGAAGCGTAGGCTAGGCTTACCTAAAATTTTACTTTTAAAACCCCCTTAGTCGGGCGAAGTTTATATATGAATGTCGAAGCTTATCCATCTTTCGAATTTTAAGTTCTTATCGATCCGGCGCTTTTTCCCCTCACAACAAAGCCGGACCCGACCTCCGGCACCATGCGGCCCCCGTGTAAAACCTCAGGGGCTTGCATCAAAATGATTGTCCGCTTTCCCTCCCGAAACTGAGCCGCGTGACCTACGGCTAAGGGGACAACGACAACCCCGAGCACAGGGACAACGACAACCTTGAGCGAAGCCATGGTCCAAATGAGGAACAATGGACAAAGAGTCCAGGCTCCTTGCCTCACCGAAACCGAGCCGTGCGACCTATGGCTAAGGGACAACAACAACAACCCTGATACGAAGCCATAACCCGAACGAGGCACGACAGACAAAGAGTCCGGGCCCCTTCCCCTCTCAAAACTGAGCCGCGCGACCTACGGCGAACGGGAGAACGACAACCCAAGCGAATGGACAACGACAACCCTGAGCGAAGCTATGGTCTGAACAAGGGACGATGGAAAAAGAGCCCGGGCCCCTGACCCTTTCAAAACCGAGCCGCGCGACCTATGGCTAAGAGGGAAACGACAACCCTGAGCAATGGGACAACGACAACCCTAAATGAAGCCATGGTATGGATGAGGCACAATGGAAAAATGCCCCGGCCCTCTCTTTCCCAAGCCGAGTCGTGCAACCTATGGCCATGGGACAGAGACAACCAACAACAAAGACCATAGTCCGAACGAGGCGCTACTGATAAAAAGGACCCATAGCCCGGGCCACCGACACGACCTGAATAAGGAGCTCTCTCGACTCCGCATCAGAGGAGCTGTTGGCAAAGCCCATTCCAAACAACCACAAGGCCGACCCCAGGGTAAGGGAAGTAAAGCGATGCACCCATAGCCGTCCGAGCCCCTTCAATAACCTTTGCACCCCCACTAGGCGACAAAGGGGTCGACTGGTAGACCACCAACAAAAAAAGAAGCATACACGGAAAGAAACACCACGGGACGGAACGAGCGAACCAACCCCCGCATGTTGCTCGCAGGCTACCCATCCACCAAAGGTCCAAACACTGCCAAAACACCAAAATCTTATCTCCATTTCACAAAAAGGCGAGCCATTATCCCTCACAAATTACAAAAGTAAAAAAAATCGAGGAGGAGCCATAAGCTACGCAGAGGGACCGTTTGTCCTTCGCTTCTTGTTCGCATCACCCTTGATTGCCTCCTCCGGGACGAGCTCGGCCAAAGGAAGTGCAGCCAAGGTAACCGCAGCCCTAGCTCCTTTAGGATTCGCTGCTGGCTCATGAAAGCCACGAAGAAGGTTGAGATCAAGTCCAGGGTAGTGAGACAGCACGGCCCCTAATGCCACTCAGGCTCCGCATAAAACCCCGGCTCCCCCAACATCCCGACGCCGATCATCCACCGCGTCGAGCGCCCTGGCCAGCCGACTGGAGAGTCCAACCCCGGACCGGTTGCCGAGCACCAAGTCGCAGATCAACCGCCTGGCGCTCCAGAGGCTGGTGAGCTCTGACTGAAGAGCCACAAAGCAATGGGTGACCTGCCAGAGCCACGACTCCAGGGAGGTGACCTCCGTCGATGTAGTGTCTAGCATCGGATCCAGCATCCGATCGAAAATGGCCATTAATAGGCGCTGAGCCCTCTCTAATGCTCGCTATGTGACACCCGGTTCCGAAAATGAACCAAATAATGCGCCTGTGTGCTCAAGATGTTCATCACACATACACACATACTTCAAAAACTGAATTCAGAATATAACCAGGTTACAAATAGTGCTTAATTACTTTATTACAATAACTCAATGTCTCAATCATGAGTAGCTAACTTATTCCTGGCCCGACCAGGCACGTCCAATCCCACCCCGACCCGTCATGGCCCAGATGGTTTTAGTCGCAACTTATGTGTCGAGACGAGCACGAAGGTGAACGGCGACAATGACTTGTAACTTTCAACAGTTACACGTCGCCCCTTTGAACTTTCAACTCTGACCAACTTACCCCCTCTTTCTCGTTCTTTCCTATCTTTTAAATGATTGAAAAATGAAAATGAGTAACATAACCTATAGAAATTTATTACCCACTTCAAATTGTATGTCTCACATGCGATAGGCATGTGAGGCGTGCAGGTACGGAATTGTCCCTTTTTGGACAGCCTGAGAGTGACCAAGGACGTGCTTTTGACGAGTTAGGTACGGTGTCTGGATCTGGATGTGATTTCGACAGCATAACCCTAATGTTCTCTGTTGCATCATTTTTTGGCGTGCAGTTGGATAACAGCTTAGTTATGCTGCCGAAATTTCGTCTAGATTAGGACACTGTGTCTCGTCGTAATCATGTTACCTCGGTCAATCTTAGGTGGGTTTAGGACCTACCTAGTGAATATGTTCACAAGCTATACTAATTGGTATAAATTTGCCATACATATATTGTAATCGTTATTTTTATTATATATGTAGTGAGTTTGATCGCCAAAATTGGAAATCTAAGCATCAACCTACGAGCAAGCAAGTAGAAACGATGCGACATTATGGAATAAATGGAGGGACTAACTTTCAATCTTGGTTTAGAGATCATGTAACGTTTTTTGTCTTTATTCTAATATGACTTACGAGTATTGCTCGATATAGTCTTCTAACGTCTATATTTTGGACAGTGCAAAAAATATGCCGGTGTCCATGAAGACTTGTGTCAGCTGTCCTACGGATCCATTAAAGTTAGAAGCTATTGTCGATACGACGTCAATGGTTTTCGATTCTGTTAGATGATGCTGGGTACTAAGATAATTTATTGAACATTGAGATTGATGAGGTTTACCAAGAACAAGAGTTGTCGGACTCTTTTGTCATTGAATATGGTGTAGGTCTCGATGAGTTAGATGGAGATGCTCAAGATTTAGAGACTCGTGAAATGCGAAAATGAAAACGAAAAACAATCACGACAGAAGATCGGTGGTCCGGATTAAGGAGTAGATTTCATGGTCGTGATACTGATGAATTTTGAAACAGATTTCGAGTAACGTCTTATATCTCTACTTTCATCTTATATATTTTCCTTTACATTCATTAACAATTTTTCATTCAATAGCATGTCATCGAGCAGTGGTAGAAAGGGAAAGGCGAGGAGCCTAGCTAGAGGTTTCTTGCGTAGGGCAGCTGAGGTCTTTCAGGGCAGTACGTCTAGCGGACTTTCTGCTAGACGAGCTGCTTTGATGAGCCAGCTACCGGAGCTGAGAGGCGCAGCAGTCGCCTTACAACGGTCAGACGAGGTAAATAACATTTCATGAATATTATAATATCAATAATTACTTCATTCATCTACATTACGGTTCTTTTAAATTATCCAGGAGGACTATAGGTCCGAAGACTCAGAGACGAGAGGTCCTCTACAGCCAGCACAGGCTGACCACCCTTCGGGGTCGGGTAGCCAGCCAGTGGACGTGCCTGTGGACTCTTCCGGTTACCACTCCTCCAGGTCACCTGACATCGAGGCACCTCAGAGGCGTCGGACTAAGAGGAGTCACTATGTGGCTCCTCCTTCGGCTCCTGCAAACTCAGAAGACCGGATAGTTATTCGTCCGATTGACGATATGTAAGTAAATCTCTAGCTATTCAATTTAGATTATTTTAGCGTTGTAGATGTATTGATTTATCATTCTTTATCAGGTCTTGGTACGATGACTCGTTCACGGGTCAAGGACGCCACAAGCAAGTGAACAGTGTCCTCGAGCGCCTTATCCGTTTGCACTACCCCGGTGTAGTGAACGGTGTCCCCGCCACATCGTGGGACGATTATGCCACCGCCCAGCACGTTGCTCACGGCAACCACCAGGAGGCTGTGTGGTCCGACTTTATGGTAAGCATTATATATTTCTGTAATACAAGTCAATAATATGGTTAATACCGATGATGTATAAATATGTTTTTAGGCACGGTACCGTTTGGAGGACGAGGCCAAGGTGGACTATGCCCGAGCCGTGTTCTAGAAGAATGCTCGGAAGCTCGTTACGCAGTCGCTATCGAACGCGAGAATTCAAGCGACGAGAGCATACATGGAGCTGCATACGGAAGAGGGCGAGCTGGGGGCATTCAGAAATGTGGCTTCCAGGTACTTGCAGGCGGAGCAGTACGCAGAGGTAATTTGTAAAATATTTATTTTAAAATGTGGAAGAATCACAATAGGTAAATAGTCTATGACCTAATAATAAATGTATGCAGGTCGGTGTAGCATGGTTAGACGGCCGTCCGGAGGACTACCGTGCCCTGTGTGCTCTGTGGGCGAGTCAGGGGTTCCAGGATGTTTCTAGGACCCGTCGATAGAGCAGAGGGATGGATGGGAAGCACACGTTTGGTGCGGATGGCTACTTACGTTTGGTTAAACGCATGGTAAGTGTGATTACTATTGTTTTGAAATATGTAAAAATTATTATTGAACTAACACATATACATAGGACCGCGAGAGCGGTCAGGAGCCGACTCCGTTTCAGGTCTGGAACAGGGGTCACAGGGGAAGTGACAGCCTGACCAGCTATGTTCTCAGGCGGCGTCGGACGCGCTTATGAGTTGTTTTCTATTTGTATTGAGTTATCTTAAATAGTTTTGATGATATTATCTTTCCATATTTGTAGGCAATATATGGGCAGGATGCGGAGCGGCTTCACGGTGAAGGATTTGATTGGCAGAGCGTGCCAATTATCCCAGAAGTCACGTATGCAACTAGAGGTGGGAAACCTCACGGACGGTAAGTTCTCTCTTTTATTATTTAATGTTAATGAATTTGAGATTCAAAAATTTAATAATCTTTCTTATTTCGTAGGTTCGCCATCTTCGATGGAGTTGTCGACTCGAGGGAGGCACGACTTTCCTCGAGTGTCTCTTCATTGCGGCAGGCGGGATCGAGACAGCTGAACTCCCTAAAGCTTCAGAGTGTTCGGGACGAGCTCCGCAGGACACAGGAGGAGCTCCGGCTAGAAAGTGTAAGGGCCTCAGTTTTTGACAAATATTTGAAGTGTTCATCACCACACCACACACCTCATTTGAAGCAAGTTGATGAAAACAAATGAAGAGCAAGTAACCACCATCAACATGCTCATTAGAGAACAAACTCACATATTGCAAAAGTGGTATTTCCCACATGTGATATAGACGGGCTGGGCATATGAAAACTCCTACACATTGCTAGGGATGTCCATGCGAAGTTTCACCCAAATTCAAAACCTTTTTGAGGTCATTTTGGGTATAGCTAGAAAGAGGGCAGTTTGAACCCACATTCAAATTCAAACTGATTTTATCCCATGAATTCAAAAGTGGGAGGCATATTCTTACTCAGCAAATTTTTGTGAGCTCATACACTAATTTTCACTCTATTAGGAGTTGATCTTGACATGAGCTAAGTGGGGCAAATTCAAACTTTATTTGAATTTCAAACTGAACATGTGCTGAAATTCATTCAAACCAAACCCAATTTGAATTCTAATCAATTCAAATGGCTCATGGGTGAATAATTTGAATCACCATGGGTATTTTGGGGCTCACTGTTTACAACAGTGATTAGGAGTGAATTTCAGAGGTTAAAAACGAAAATGGGACCCACATGTCAGTCACTGGTTCAAAGCAACCGACTGAGACTTTTTCCACTCGGGTCGCCGAGCTGCGGCTGCGATCGCCACCGAGGGAGGCCGCCGCGCCAGAAGCTGCTTGGCCACGCGCGGGCACGAGGCGGTTCAGAGCCTTCTTAAGGCATTCTTCCCACTCCTCGGCCGAAGCTATCGCCATTTCCTCCTTGCAAGAACACAGCGCCGGAAAAACTCCTTCCGCCGCTCAGAACCGATCGGAGAGCTCCGATCACAGCCTCCCCTTCCCCTCCAGAGCTACGGCAAGGTACTAGGAACCCTCCTCCGTCTTCCCCGTTGCTAAAACTCAGCTGAAACCGATTGATCTCGGCTATACTGAAAGTTCAATTCGGTGACCTAAAACCGCCGCACCAGGGCTCCCGTGGACAGCCCAACCGGGGAGTTGTCACACCCGAGCCAAGGCACCCTTGGACGTGCTGGTGACCGGTGCTTCTCACCCCCGAGCCACAGCCCGAGTGCTTGCTCACCGGCGGTGAATTTCCAGTTTTCCCCTTTCTGGGTGCAGAACGACCTTCGGGTGCGGTTCTGTCAAATTCCTACTCTAGGAAGGATTAGAGGGCCTCAATCCGCTCTCACATACACTAGACACGGTAATGCACAAGTTGCCTTCACAACCTTTGGCCGGAGAACCTCTGTACCCGGCGTATTTCAAAGTTTACCGACAGTGGAACAAGCGGGAGGCATCGGGCGCACGGTGAGGACCTACTTTCGGCTTCCCCCGAGCTGCTTTAAGCTCATGTTGACCTTCCCTGAGGTCCACTGATGCTCCCCGACCGGTTGCTCGAGTAGTTGAGGTGCTAGGGAAGTCGGCTGACACGGCCGAAGTCCTTCTGAAGCCGCCGCTCGTCGACGACCAAGTGCCGGCCGTTGTCATGACGAGCTGAGCCCAGAATCCTGTTCCCCGAGTGAAAATAGGCAGAGGCGGCCAAAATCGTGAAGTTTGGAGCTTTGCAGAAGCTGCCGGCGAGCTCTCCGGCGAGATACCCCGGCGGCAGAGCGCGGGCGGCGAGAGGTAGACGAAGGGGGTGGACCCCAGCTGTCAGCGGCAGATATTTTAAATTGGGATCGGGCTGCGGCCGGGATCTAGTGTGCTGGCGCGCAAAAAAACCTGTGGGCCTCATTGTGCTGTCGCCTCCGCGCCCAACACGTGTCCCCGCGGGCCCCGGTAGATTTAAACTTTTCCCCCGATTTTCAGATTTCCTTCAAATTTCAAATCTTCATAACTTCGGCTAGAAAGCTCCAAATCGAGTGAACCAAATTTTGATGGATTCAGCTCTCTGAGAACTTTCCATCAAATCAAGTTTCACTTCATGAAAATCCTTATTTCTCCAGAATTAATTCCTCAAAGTTTAAACTGATTTGAATTTTAACTGGGAAATCCTTTAGACGAAAATTCTGAGATTTTGCTGGGATGTTCACCAAAATATCCCTGAACAACATAAAAATTTCAGATCTATTTGAGCTAATTTGATCCACCTAATGGTGTGATTAGTGAAACTGTTCCAGAGAAAATGGAAAATGTTCAGAAACATTTTCAGAATTTTCCCCTGAAATTGTTTAGCTCATATCTTTAGTTAGGGACCTCCAAATTAAGTGAGACCAACTCCATTAGAACCCTCGGAAAATCTAGTGTTCAGAAAGTCATAGTTGTTTCATGAAAATCCTTAGAACACCCTAAAAGCCTTCAATTAAGGTCAAGTACATAATTAATTGTGGAGGGCTCAAATGAGCTTTGCTGCAACTAAAACTTGACCAAATCTCTGTTTAGGTTGTAACCAAGCCACAGTAGAAGTTTCACAGTCATTGGGTCTGCCTAGTAAGAGTTATAGACTTCACAAGTTTAAATTCAATCAAATGCATTTAAATTAATACATATACTTGTATATCATGTAGTCGCTAAGGCCGAGGAGGAACCCGAAGTCCTAGACTTCGTTGCTCCAGAGGAACAGCTAGCCTATGACCAAGAGCAGCAAGGCAAGCTCCGGTTTGCATTAACCTTTTTACAAATTTTTATTGTTTTGAGCACATACTTGAATACTGTTATTCCTTGCATTAGAGTCTTATTTGGAAACCCAACTGCATAGCCAAGAAAACCATGGGTTGGGATTAAGAGTGAAAACCCTGTATGCTACTGCAATGCTAAGATAGAATAGGATTCGGTACAAGTCGAGTAGTTGGAACTACTCGCGAGCATAGGCTAGAGGCACTCGACTCGGGTAGAGATAGCACATGATACACATGGCAAGAAAAATGAGACCGAGCGGAGAGTAAGGGCAGCAGGACTTTGGAGCCTGTGTGCTGTAGCTCCGCTTGTGTCGATTGAGGACCGAGCCGTGTGCGGGCCTGTTGAACAAGCTAGAACAGTACCGAAGACCTACTGGCTATATGGGAACCGGGAAACCGATGTAACTCGGGTAGCTGGGTATTGAGGCATTGCCCGTCGTTCAGATGGTAGGTTGAGAGCTCGAGGTGTAAATCGGCTGGCAGCACTGAGATGCGCGTGCAGAGACCTCTTGCTCGGGACGATGGGACTGGTTCAATATTTGGCTGACAGGCGAAAGGTAGTTGCGTACGGCGTCCGTGATGGTTGTTGTAGGCAACGCCGAGTACGGGCCTATGTGACGGGTTGTTCGGGTAACCCTGCAGGTGTAAATCAATTATAATCGCCGTCCCTCGCGGTCACTGTGTACCACTTGTTCACTGTACCGTGACGTAGAAAGAACAGGCTAGTTACATGTTAAAATGTTGCTGATTGAAAGATGGACTTGATTGTTAATGATTTGCTGTAGTTTAGAGCTAATCAAAGTTCCTTTCAACTTTGGGCAAAGTACATGAGAGAAATGCGTTTCTTGTTTGATTGCGGCTCTCTCATGTTCCTTAGCGTGAGATTCTCCACAACCTGCTGCTAAAACTTGAAAATAAGGTTTTACTAATTAGGCGAGTCCTTGCAACGATTTTTCCTCATGTAACCTGACAATCCCTCATGTAGAAGTTCCATGTTTAGGAGAGACGGGTCAGTCTTGCTGAGCCTTCGTGCTCACTGCTTGTGTTTGAATCTTTTGCAGGGTTCTATGAGGAAGGGGCTCCCGAAGAGGAGACGGAACCCCAGGAGGGGAACCCCGTCGAGTGGGAGCCGTGCACGCCGCAGAGTTAGTGTGCGTGTGTGCTAGCAAGGACACGTTCAAGGGCTGAACGTGAACTTGATGCGTAGTCTATGCCCGTGAGTGTAGACTGAACTTATTTTGATGTACAAATGTTCATAAACCACTTTATGTAATAAAATTTTTGCTTCCGCTTTGTACCTTTGATGTGTGTTATTCGGTGCTGTGCAACGCAGCACCCCTCAGCGTGATCCTGGCTCGACAAGAACGTGGGGTCGTGTCAGCGTTGGTATCAGAACTCGTTTGAGGTTAAACGCACTATAAAGGTCATCTTTTTCAAAAATCCAGTGAGGAACGAGTTAGTAGCCCGTATAAGGATGTTTTTAGTATATAGAAAGTGGCATACTAACCTAATTGTCTATGTCAGAAAATCGTGTATCACGGGACGTTTATGTCTTGGGCGGTACACGTAAGCCCTGTCCACTAGTGCGCACAAGCTGAAGGGTGGAGCCCCATGGGTGGCAGGTAACCCGACCCGCTTTAGTATCCTCTACGACTCTTCATGTCGTTTGGGGTATTTGAGCAACGTCTGTCCCTGGCGTGCGTGGTGCAACTTGGGAGACCCCGTCACGTGGTCTGAAACGTGAACATGTAACTCAAGGCGTGTTTGGCTTGAGAACATCCGGGCGAGTGATGAAGGCCGGGTGTACGAACTGTATGGATACCGGGCTCGGTGTGCAGCCGAGTCAGACGATTGTTTGAGTCTCTGCAGGTAGTCTAACCACGAAACGGTAGACGTGTAGTATTCGTCTGCGAGTGACTTTTAGTGCCACTGAATTAACGAAGCCGGCTAAGTCCGGTATAAGTTTTTTCTTTGTGAGGACGTAGTACCGACATGATCTGGTGACGCATCGACGTTACACCACACTAAATGAATAACTTCATTGTAAAACTTGAAGGTTTTTAATTCAAAGCAGTAAAACTTGATGTAACTCCTTCCCTTAATCAGGATGTTTAAAGTTAACAAGTTTTCAACTTATAGGTTGATAAGGACAGAACACTCTGTTTTTAGCTGAATTAAGGCTGAAGTTAATCAGAGGTTAGAGGTTGAGTTATTTCGAGGGTAGGGTCATATGATACATTTCTGGAAAGATTAGGAAGATTTTTACAATTTTTCTGTAGAGGTCCAGAGGTGTTTCATCCCTTAACCAATCGAAAAATGCAGTAGAGTTGAAACTGTTCAGAAAACAGGACAGATGCAAATCTCCCTGGATGTTTCTGAAAAACACTTATAACATTCTGTAGAAAAATCCTTAAGGGTCATATGTCACACCGTTAGAAAGGTTATGAGATAAGCAACATTGTTGTAATTCAGAGTTTGTTCAGATTCCTATTGTATTTCCATATACAACTATGGTAAAACCAGCCACATACAAAGGAGATGCTGGCAAATTTTATCCAGGAATTCTGTCAATTTTAAAATATCATAACTCTTAATCCTGAAGTGATATAGAAGCATGTGAATACTCGTTGAAAAGATATTTGAGTTAACTTTAACTTCGGTATACAACTTGAGTGATGAAAATGCTTCTAACTGGATTAAAGTGTAGATTTAGTGCATCAGGGTCTGTTCTGTACAAACGAGGAAAATGAGTGATATCGTGCGGGCTAGTACAAGTTATGTGCCCCAAAAGCACCTGTACGATTAACTCCTTAGAGATTGATTGCTGGTCAAGTACCACAACTTGCACCACCTCCAGAGCAGCAGCATCAGACGGTAGTTTGTACTCCATCGCTGCAGCTATATGTATCTGGCTTCCAACCACAAGTTAGAGAAGAGCCGGAGAGACATCCGTGCTCTAATTGTGGTCGGATGGACCATTGTGCTAGGTATTGTCTGGAGGGAATTCAAAGGTGTGGGTCATCATATTAAAAATGTTCAGAACCGTACTGATATCTGCAGAAAAGAGGGCAGACAAGGAGCGACAATCACTACACAGTGAGTGAAGATGTTCCATAAAGAGAAGCCATGCTAGCAGAGATGTTTTCTCTGAATCCGCTACTGGTATTAATTCTCTTGGACTTAGGTGCCACACCTAGCTTTGTTAGTCAATCTTTCGTGGCTCAACATCAGCTCTAAACCGCTTTTACAAAGAGG
Source organism: Neostapfia colusana (assembly GCA_030760725.1). Classification (NCBI taxonomy): domain Eukaryota; kingdom Viridiplantae; phylum Streptophyta; class Magnoliopsida; order Poales; family Poaceae; genus Neostapfia; species Neostapfia colusana. Next base: position 26,180,142 of record JASWHV010000005.1, on the reverse strand, counting down.
TAATACCTCATATCTTTGCCAGGGTAGCATTACAAGAAGTGATGTTGTTTTCCGAGCATCTCTTTGTTTGCGGGTTAGACTATAACCCATGACCCTCCTTATTCTTGGGGTCTGAAGATCAACATTATTTTGGGGATGTCGTGGTTTTATTACCACAAAGCGGTTCACAACATTAATTTTAAACCGTTAAGCTCAGACTCCCCACGGCACGGTCTTCATACATTAGTTCTGGGCGCCAGTCGGCAACAGATTGCAATATTGAACCACTTGGGAACTATTTAGATGGAGGGCAGTCCGGTGGTACGTAGATTTCAGGGGTGTTTCCCAATTATTACCGGGCATACCGCCCGAACGGTACGTAGAGTTCAAGATGAAACTTGTGCCGGGAACACCACCGAGTTTGCGAAGGCCGTACAAAATGGCACCCAATGGATGGGCAGAGTGGAAGACACAGCTAAATAACCCAATGAGCAAAGGTTTTATACGACTGAGTTGTTACCTTGGGGTATTCAGCATTGTTTGCAAAGGAGAAGCACGAAACACTACGACTTTGTGTAGTGCTCGTCTGCTTAGCACTGTGGCAATCAAGAACCAGTACCCGTTACCACAGATTGACGTATTGTTTGATCAGTTGGTCGAAGCAAAGATCTTTTCCACAATGGATTTAAGATCAGGGTACCATCAGATTAAGATGCAGGCTGAGGATATTCTAAAGACAGCTTTTCGACGAGGTACGGTATTTATGAGTAACTTGTCATGTTCCTTGGTTTCACCAACGCTCCAGCTCACTTCATGTATCTAATGAACTCGGTATTCATGCCAGAGCTGGAAAAGTTTGTCGTGGCCTTCCTCGATGACCTGCTGATTTATTCCAAGTCAGAGGAAGAACACGAGAAGCACCGGTGTATAGTCTTGCAATGGCTGCGGGATCACAAGTTATACGTGAAATTCAGCAAATGCGAGTTTTTGATATCGCAAGTGCCTTTTCTCAGGCATATCATCTCAGCGGAGGGTATCGCTGTAGACCCGAGCAAGATCACTCAAGTGCTGAATTGGAAATCCCCGAAAACTGTTCACGAGGTACGGAGTTTCCTCGGACTCACGGGATATTATCGGAGGTTCATTCCGAACTTCTCAAAGATTGCCAAGCCTATGACGGAGCTGCTGAAGAAGGCTACCAAATATGTTTGGAGTCCAGCAGGTGAAGCAGCATTCAAGGCTTTAGTCAAGCACCTGAAATCAGCACCGGTTTTGGCGCAGCCAGACACAACAAAACCGTTCGACGTGTACTGCGATGCATCCGGCATTGGGCTTGGATGTGTGCTGATGCAAGACCGAAGAGTGGTCGCGTATGGGTCACGGCAGCTTAGAAACCATGAGCAAAATTATCCAACTCACGACTTGGAGCTCGCTGCCGTGGTACTCGCACTCAAAATGTGGAGGCACTACCTACTCGGTAACCTCGTACATTTATATACTGACCACAAAAGCCTCATGTACATATTCACTCAGAAGGAGCTGAACATGAGGCAGCGAAGATGGTTGGAACTGATAAAGGATTACGAAATAGAGATCCATTATCACCCCGGCAAAGCAAACGTAGTGGCAGATGCGCTGAGCCGCAAGTCACACGTCAACAATCTGACCATCACACCGTTGGAAGAGAGCGAACCACCACTGCATGTAATTCCACACGGAGCTCTCTACAGCCTAGCTTTGATCCCCACCATCCGTGAAGAAATAGCGGCAGCTCAGAAACATGACAAGGGCATGTCGCACTTGCAGATACGTGTAGACAGTGGGGAGTTGAAATGTTTCCGGAAGGACGGATACGGGGTCCTATGGTTCAAGGACCGGATTGTACGAGTAACCCGGAGTTACGGAAGAAAATTTTTGATGAGGCTCACTTATCAAAATTTTCTATTCACCCCGGCAGCAACAAAATGTATCAAGAACTCAGAAGCAAGTTTTGGTGGACACGGATGAAGCGGGAGATCGCGAAGTACGTGTCCGAATGTGATACATGTTGAAGGGTGAAGGTAGACCATATGCGGAAACCGGGACTGCTACAACCACTGGGCATTCCTGCCTGGAAGTGGGAGGATGTGAGCATGGATTTTATCGTTGGTTTACCCACCACTTTGCAGAAACATGATTCTGTGTGGGTGATCGTCGATCGGCTCACCAAAGTTGCCCATTTCATCCCGGTCAACACCAACTACAACGCCAAGAAGTACGCTGAACTGTACATCTCACGGATCCTATGCTTGTAAGGCGTACCCCATACCATCATATCGGATCGGGCACTTTATTTGTGTCCCATTTTTGGGAGCAGCTGCACGCTGCCTTGGGGACGAAGCTGATCTGTAGTTCAGCATACCACCCGCAGACGGATGGACAAACCGACCGGGTAAATCAGATCCTAGAAGACATGCTACGAGCTTGTACTATCAACCACGGCAAGAATTGGGATGATCACTTGCCGTTAGCCGAGTTCTCGTACAACAATGTGTAGGATCGAAGAGCACGTGAAAATCTACCAGAGGGGGGGTGAATGGTAGATTAAAACTTTTCGCAGCGGAAACAACAAAAACCCCTCAGCAAAAATCAATCGGTTAAAGAAACCATGTGTGCAAGTGTTTTCAAATGTGTTCAACCGTGAGAAATCATGTAGAGAGGTAGAGAATCAAGTCACGGATCTAATGCAACAAGAATCACTTGACAACACGAAGTAAAACTTGAGATACGATCAAAACATTAAACGAAGATCAATCTGTTCTACCCGATATAAAACAGATCTGCAACGCTGCAAAGAAACTCGTGTATCTAAAAAACTACAGATCTGAAGCTCGTGAAAATTTCACAGATGATAGATAATTGAGTTGTGAAGACAACCCAAAAAGAATCACGTCAACCGGATCTGTAAAACTCGAGTTATGAACGAGACGCCGAAGCAACATCGGTCTGTCCAGAAACTCGGCGAGAAAGACTTGACGAAAAACAAGTCGGACGAACAAGGCACAAAAGCTCCTCGAAACTATGAACTTTATTCAATAGAAACAGAAGAGGAACAGCCCAAAGTTCTCTACCCACGAGAGCTCTGGCCTCCCTTGCTTTTATAGCCAGCCCTCAGACTAATCCATCCAATCTACGACTCCTACTCCTAATTGGACTCGTATTCTAACTTACCATAACTGCTCAGGACTCTCCTTTTCGCAGATAGAAGCAATCCTGAGACTTCCAAACACCTTAGGAACGTCCTAAACATTCCTAAAGCAACTCAAATCTTCCATATTTGAGCCATATCCGACTCAGCCTCAGCCTGAGTACGCAATCCAGCCGGTTGGACCTTTCTGACCAATTCTTTACGTCCACTTCTCTTCATCACGCCTTGGAACAATGTTGCCACGTCCATGCACTCCTTGCACATGTGCAAACACCTTCCAACGACGTACACGCAACCTTCATATGCACTGCCCTTGATCCAAACATGCTGCGCGACCTCCCGATCAACTCAACCACAGCTCCTCCCGAACTTGGTTGTTGGAACCTCATCTCCTCCCTGAGACTAGTCCAAGGATCCCATCACCAGCCATGTCTTGAACTCAAGCAAAACCTGCACATGAATAAACTACAAATTCTTCCGAGCACAAGTCCTCAACTTGACTCACGTTAGTTCGAAAACCACTACACCTTACATGAGCACGTCACATAAGCATGTTGCAAACCATATCAAATGATAACAGCCATAACCACCAAAACACACCAAAAACTTAGCAAATTAATACTAAGCAGACCTTCCCATAAAGCAAGTTTAAAACATTGCGAGTTAAAAGTAAAAACAAGACGCCGCAGTTCTACGAGTTGAACTTCACGGGAGCTCCCTAAAAACAAGCTCCGGACCTCACAGAAGCTCTCCGGCCTTGCAGGAGCTCTCCGGACCTTGCGTCGGACCTTTCCACAGAAGAATGTTTTGGCAACATTCAAAACTTTTAATGTTAATGCTAACTTTTATCCTAATTGCCAATGTATTCAGCACACATAGGTCTCACATAATGGGTACCAAGCCAGCATAAAGATGGTGCCCTACGAGGCGCTATACGGGCGGAAATGCCGCACACCATTGAACTGGTGTGAATCTGGCGAAAGGGTTACCTTCGGGATTGACCTTGTCAACAACGCGGAAGAGAAGGTTCGACTGATTCAAGCGAACCTAAAAGCCGACCAATCCCGTCAGAAACAGTATGCGTACCGGAGAAGACGCCCATTACAATTCGAAGTCGGGGATCACGTATACCTATGTGTGTCTCCAATGAAGGGCGTGAACAGATTCGGGGTGAGAGGAAAGTTGGCACCCCGATTTGTTGGTCCATTCCAGATTACCGAAAAATGTGGATCAGTAGCATACCGGCTAAAATTACCAGAAGCACTTTCCGGTGTGCACGACATCATTCACATTGCCCAGCTGCGGAAGTGTCTCAAGCTATCTACTACCGTTCAGCTGGAGGACATTGAAGCACTGCAACCGGATCTCACCTATCGGGAGGAACCGGTTCAGATTATTGACGAAAAGGCCCGAACCACACGCAACCGTACGTTGTGGTTCTACAAAGTTCTATGGAGTAATCACTCCGTGGACAAAGTGAAATGGGAGAGCGAAGAATTTCTTCACACTAACTACCCCGACTTTTTCAAGTCACATATCCGGTAATTTTCCACCGTCCTCTCTCTCATTTTCACCTTATAATCTCGGGACGAGATTCTTTTAAGGGGTGAGGAATGTAAGGGCCTCAGTTTTTGACACAAATTTGAAGTGTTCATCACCACACCACACACCTCATTTGAAGCAAGTTGATGAACACAAATGAAGAGCAAGTAACCACCATCAACATGCTCATTAGAGAACAAACTCACATATTGCAAAAGTGGTATTTCCCACATGTGATATAGATGGGCTGGGCATATGAAAACTCCTACACATTGCTAGGGATGTCCATGCCAAGTTTCACCTAAATTCAAAACCTTTTTGAGGTCATTTTGTGTATAGCTAGAAAAAGGGCAGTTTGAACCCACATTCAAATTCAAACTGTTTTTATCCCATGAATTCAAAAGTGGGAGGCATATTCTTACTCAGCAAATTTTTGTGAGCTCATACACTAATTTTCACTCCATTAGGAGTTGATCTTGACATGAGCTAAGTGGGGCAAATTCAAACTTTACTTGAATTTCAAACTGAACATGTGCTGAAATTCATTCAAACCAAACCCAATTTGAATTCTAATCAATTCAAATGGCTCATGGGTGAATAATTTGAATCACCATGGGTATTTTGGGGCTCACTGTTTACAACAGTGATTAGGAGTGAATTTCAGAGGTTAAAAATGAAAATGGGACCCACATGTCAGACACTGGTTCAAAGCAACCGACTGAGACTTTTTCGACTCGGGTTGCCGAGCTGCGGCTGCGATCGCCACCGAGGGAGGCCGCCGCGCCAGCAGCTGCTTGGCCACGCGCGGGCACGAGGCGGTTCAGAGCCTTCTTAAGGCGTTCTTCCCACTCCTCGGTCGAAGCTATCGCCATTTCCTCGCCGCAAGAACACAGCGCCGGAAAAACTCCTTCCGCCGCTCAGAACCGATCGGAGAGCTCCGATCACAGCCTCTCCGTCCCCTCCAGAGCTACGGCAAGGTACTAGGAATCCTCCTCCTTCTTCCCCATTGCTAAAACTCAGCTGAAACCGATTGATCTCGGCTATACCGAAAGTTCAATTCGGTGACCTAAAACCGCCGCACCTCGGGCTCCCGTGGACAGCCCAACCAGGGAGTTGTCACGCCCGAGCCAAGGCACCCTTGGACGCGCAGGTGACCGGTGCTGCTCACCACGAGCCACAGCCCGAGTGCTTGCTCACTGGCGGCGAATTTCCAGTTTTCCCCTTTCTGGGTGCAGAACGACCTTCGGGTGCGGTGCTGTCAAATTCCTACTCTAGAAAGGATTAGAGGGCCTCAATCCGCTCTTACATACACTAGACACGGTAACGCACAAGTTGCCTTCACAACCTTTGGCCGGAGAACCTCTGTACCCGGCGTATTTCGAAGTTTACCGACGGCGGAACAAGCGGGAGGCATCGAGTACACGGTGAGGACCTACTTTGGGCTTCCCCCGAGCTGCTTCAAGCTCATGTCGACCTCCCCTGAGATCCACTGATGCTCCCCGACCGGTTGCTCGAGTAGTTGAGGTGCTAGGGAAGTCGGCCGACACGGCAGAAGTCCTTCCGATGCCGCCGCTCGTCGCCGACCAAGTGCCGGCCGTTGTCATGACGAGCTGAGCCCAGAATCCTGTTCCCCGAATGAAAATAGACAGAGGCTGCAAAAATCGTGAAGTTTGGAGCTTTGCAGAAGCTGCCGGCGAGCTCTCCGGCGAGGTACCCCGGCGGCGGAGCGCGGGCGGCGAGAGGTAGACGAAGGGGTGGACCCCAGCTGTCAGCGGCAGATATTTTAAATCGGGATCGGGCTGTGGCCGGGATCTGGTGTGCTGGCGCGCAAAAAACCCTGTGGGCCTCAGTGTGCTGTCGCCTCCGCGCTCAACACGTGTCCCCCGCGGGCCCCGGTAGATTTCAACTTTTCCCCCGATTTTCAGATTTCCTTCAAACTTCAAATCTTCATAACTTTGGCTAGAAAGCTCCAAATGTAAAAGTCCCAAAACTTGTAAATAGAGAACTTGAGCTATGAATAAAGTTGAGTTTATATACAAGAAATGGGACTTACAAAAACTTTTGTGTTGCTCATGAAAGTGTGGCATGTGCAATAAAACTTGAAATTCAGTTTGAACTAAGAGGTGCACTTCCAAAAAGAAGAAGGGCATTTTCAAAAGAGAAAATTCAAACTGTTGTTTGAAAAAGTGTATTTGCAATAGCCAACTCAAAGATCAGAGGACATATTTGAATTCCTCAGATTCAAATTATGAGGGAGACCAACTTGGAGGAAATTTGGGGGTGCTTTGATATGAATACCACTGGAACTTGTAAAATTCATCCAAATTTGAATTTAAATTTGAAACTGTGGCACAAATTGTCAAATGTCAAAATGGCTTTTGGATTTGGATCCTGCATAGATGAATTTACAATGTGTCAGAAATTTGGAGATATTTTGGGGCAGAGGGGAGCTGGGGGCCCCACTGGTCATTGAGAGGAGGGGGCCTAACTTACTGCCTAAGTCACTCTGTTCTCGGTTCACACCCGAGCTCACACCGAGCCACCGCGAGGCGCCACGCACTGCTGACCGAGGACCCGGAAGCACCTCCTGAGCTGCTTGGGATCTATCTTTTGTTGCTCTTACCGCCTCCACCGAGAGCGCAGCGCCTAAACCGATCACCTCACGCCACTGCCGTCTTTACGCCGCGCCTCTTGTCGAGTTCTTGCCGCACGGAGGGAAGTCCTCGGAGCACCAGCGCGCGGACGCCTCGGCAGCTTCCGCGCCGAGCTAAGCCGCCCTACAGCCCCGCCAGACCTCCCTCGACGTGGCCGAAGCGGTAACCAGGCTCTAGAGCCGCAGAAACTCCGGCGTCGAGCTCGGTTCTCCACCACAGCACCGAAGGGAGACGCCGTGACGAGAACTCGTCACCCGGCCGCCACAGGGCTTCTCCCAACCAGCTGCAAAAGCAAAAAGGTGCGCCGGTAACTCTTCTCGCTTCACAACAACGCCGGCAGCGTGTCATGGACCGTGCTCGCCGGAATTCCAGTTTTGCCGACGACATACGATAATGGCCAAGAGGAGAAACTCGGCAAATTCATTTCACACGTCGAACCACTCCCCAAACGACGTAGCATACACCTTCTATACACCCGTGCGCGTTCATAGGATCAAGAACCACCGAGAACCATCGAGCAGAGCCGCTGTTCATCGAGTTTTTTGATTTTCGCCGGATTTTGACCTAGCCCGATGGTGAGGTCATATTTCCGGCGAGTTCCAGCGAGATCGGCGGTTGGGTCCATGTTCTCCTCGGTTCGGTGGTGCTGTACGTGCAAACGGCTACGTGTTTGGTCTAGTATAACGCCCTGGCGACATCGCCGGAGTGGTCACCGCCGCTGTCGCCGTTGCACTTAGGTTTCCGGCCACCTTCGATCGGAGGTAAGGCCGGCAACGTGTTCCTCGCGCGAAAACATGCAGTGGTGGCAAAAATCAACAAGTTTCGAGGACCGGAACCCCTTCCCGGCGAGGTCTCCGGCGAGCCCGGCGGCGGGGTCGCGCGGGAGCGGGAGGAAGAAGAAGACCCCTCCGGTCCCACTCGTCAGCGGCTGAAGATAAAGGTGTGGATCCTCTGTGGCCCTGGATCAAGCTGTGACAACGCGGGAAAAAGTCTGTGACCCCGTGTGGCATAGTTCCCGCGGTTGACACGTGTACGAGGGGCCCACAGTCAGAGTTTAAACAATTCTGTGATTAATTTGAAGTCCAAATTCAGTTCAAACTTTGGAACTGCACAAATTTTGCTAGGGAGCTCCAAATTTAGTGATTCAAATTTGGTTGGATTCAGGATGAAAAACTCTATCCAAATATGCAACCCAATTTGTATGAAAATCAATAGAAAATTCTGGAAAATTCTTTAAAGCTTATCAGCAAAAGAATTTTAGGGGGAGTTTGGTTCATCCAAAAATTCCCAAATTCTGCCAGGATATTTTTTAGGATATTAGGAAAAACCTGTAAAAGTTTCAGCTCATTTGGAGTTGATTTAGTTAGGATAATTCTAATTCCAATTTCTGCATTCAAATAAATACAGAAACATTTTCAGGAAATTTCCAAAACTTGGAAATTCAGTTCTAGGCATTCCTTAGCTCCAAAAATCCTAAGGAAAATTCAGGCATACTCCCTGAGCTATGTAGGAAATTATGGTTCACTTAGATTTGCATGAAAGTGCAAGTTTAATCAGAATTAATTCCTTTATGCCTAAATGCTTAGAGAATTATTCTGGGTGATCCACTTAATGAAATATTCTGAATTTTGGTCCAGAGAACTTTCTTGTGACACGGAACTCACAAGAAAATTTCCTGCTCCATTGGAACCCTGGATCAGTAGTGTTCTGTTCAACAAAGTAGGTGATCACCACCCAAGTGATGAACCTCACTTTTCACTTGATGATAGTACTTAAACACACATCCAAACCACCAGCCCCAGTGTCATTTTAAATTCTTAAACAAAGTTCCAGTTTCAAACTTGTCTTTAGAACTTGTTAGCAAAAGTATTATAATTAAACATGTATACATACTCATAACGTGTAGTGATCAAACGTGGATAAGTGAAGATTTGATCAAGGAGCAAGAAGGCTGGGATTAAGCTTCAAGTCATCATCAGCCACTAACTTCATTTTATCTGACTTAAGTCACCTGCAAAACCAAGGCAAGCTCCGGTTTGCATTTAAGTTATTTATAAAGTTTTTACTTTGTTCACATTTATGGTATACAGTTTGTATGTGCATTAGGTCCAGGATGTTTTACACTCCAAATGCATGACCAAATGAACCATGGAGTGGAGGGTAGAAAAGGGTCACCGCTGTATAAGAATGCAATGCTAACTAGCTTAGGACATCCGGTAGAAGTCGAGTAGTTCGAATCTACTCGCGAGTTATAGACGGGATTACTTGGGTGTAGATGGAAAAGAGGGCAAACTAAAGGTTACATTTCCTAAGATGAGACCGGCAGGATGGTTAGGCAGTGACAAGACGAGGTCTTGGTCGAGTAGTTCTGCCTGTGTCGGTTAAGGACCGATGCGTGTGCGGCACCCAGGAGCAGGTATTGAGTTGTGTACCGGATGCTTACTGACATATGGGAACCAGGAACCCGATGTACCAGGTTCACTGGATTGTAGAGGCATACCACATCGTCTCGTTAGACCTATGAGCCCGAGACGGCGCGACCGGTTCTACCGTCTAGTGTCCTGAGAAAGGTTGCCAGATACGATGTAATGAAGGACGCCAGAGTTGGGTCTTCAGAGGCGGGCGTATGTGTCGAGCTATCCGGGTAGTGTTTGATTCGAATCACCGTCCATCGCGGTTATTGATTACCGCTTGCTCCCTGTGTTGTGACGTAGTAATCAAGTTGTGTGGAAATAGTTTGCAAAGTTTTAAATGCTGTTATGATAATTGTAAATTGCATGAAAACCATGTTTGAAGTAGAGATAGAGCAAACTAAATTTATTTTTCTACCTTGGCACAAGTAACATTGGAATGAAGCGTTTCTTGTTTGATTGTCGAGTTCCAATGTTGCTGGGTGCAAGGTCACTACTATTATGGCTAAAATATGAAAGTTAAGGATGAACTCGTAGGCGAGTCGTTTCGCAAAATTACAGGATTAGGTCTTAAGTTACCCTCATGTAGAGTTGCATGCCTTAAGAGAGACGGGGCAGTCTTGCTGAGCCTTTGTGCTCCCTCTTGCTATATAAGTGGTTTTGCAGGTAAACCTCGACGCTGTAAAGAAGGTTGTCCGGTGAGACTCGGGAACTTCTGAGTCATGTCACACTCGGAGAACCTAGCCGCTGCCGTGTCTTCGTGTTGCTAGCGAGAGGAGTCCGCGGGCTGGACCTCTTCTCGAGTGCTTCGTAGTTATTCAACGTGAGCTTGTTATAGACTTCCGCTGTAGCTATTTTATGTAAATTATTTACAAAGAACAGTTGTAAGCTTCCGCTTTGGTTTATGTAATACATGGTTCCTTATATGTGTGCTGTTGGGTGCCACATAACACGGCACCACCCAATGCGATTCCTCGGGCGAGGCGGCACGACCCCGTGATGGAGGTCGGGGCCCTCTCAGCGTGGTATCAGAGCTGCATTGGTAATAGCGCACGGAATACGGATGGTATTACGACAAAAACTTAGGATACGGTGAGGAAACGATATTAGGCCCACATAAGGACTATAGTAGCGTAGTTACTTAAAGTGGCAAGACTAACATATGTGTTTTAAATCTGAATTTTTATTATGTAATGACGCACCTACGCTCAGGTAAACATGGTAAGGAACGCTACCGAAAGCGGTTCAATTTCGGTTAGCTCCCCTGACGAGGAAAGTGGTTCAGGGATAGGTCTCACAGCTTTGTGTGAGACGTCAATATGAAACTCTTGGACTCTTCATGTTCCTGAGTTCATATGAAATGCTGATCCCTAGCGTGCATTAGGCAAGTAAGTGGAGACCCCATCGTGTGGTCAGTAACACGATAGTGTGTTCGTCTAGAAATAACCCAGGAGGACATACGCAGCGCTTGCCATCGGCGTGCCCTGCAGGGCAGTAGGTGGTATCCGTTGGGTTGATAACATTCCCAACCGTGACGACCCGTTCATGACATACTCGGGTTCCCCGTCGTGTGGTGTTGAAACACGATCACGTACCTTGAGACTTGACTTAACTCAAGGACGGCCGTATGGCAATGATACGGGCGTTTGTATTTACTTTCAAATATGGAACTGCCTAAAATGAAACAAACCTTTGAGTGCACCACTATTGATTTTTTTCTACAGGTACTAACCACGTACGTATCCCGTGTAGTACACGTGTGCGAGAGACCGTCTTAGTGCCACTGATAAAACGGATATGCCGGTATAATCCGGTTTAGGATTTTCTTTTGTGAGGTAACGTAGTACCGACATGATTCTTACGGTGCATCATCACCGTACTAAACATATAATCCTCTTCCCTATGAAGAAATGATTCATGGACTAACTTACAAAAAAAATGGAAGTTTGAAACAAATATTAGTTACCGAACTCTTATTTTGAGCTAAGATTCAAATGAGAGTATAACTAGGTATCAAAGTTTTCAAAAACAGAGTGCTCTGTTTCTGGCAGGAATTCTTGCTGGACTTTGACAGAGCATAACTCTGAGTAGCTTGACCCAATTAAGGTGTATGATACAGTTCTGTAAATATTTTAAAGTGCTCTGCAATTTCTTTGTAGACCTCCAGAGCAAAATCACACTTTAAGTTGGTGAAAAGTCCAGTTGAAGGCAAACTGTTCAAAAACCAGAACAGTAGCAAAAACCTCTCTGGACCTTTTTGTTTTTAAGCCATAACTTCCTGTAGAAAAATCCTTAAGGAGCACATAAGTACTTGTTGGAAAGGTACTGAAGTTTACTACAACTTTGGTATTGAACTCAAGTCAATAATCTGTTGATAACATGAGAAAAATTTGGAGTTTGTGTGAACTGGTCAGGGTAGTCCCGCTGATTAGTTAAGCGTACTTAAGATTTGTTTAAACATGAATGTGGTTATGCTTTCATAAAGTTCATGACATGTTCATGTTTTGCTTATCTTTTTTTACTACTGAGATAGAATTTTGATTGACTCAAAATTTTGTTTCATGCAGCATGGTACGCACACATTCTCAAATGGAAATTGGAGGTTCAAGTCGAGGTGGGAATGACAACTTCGTCACAAGAGCCATCGCCAACCAGATTGGCAGAAATTATGGCCAGAATGATTGAAACTCTCCAAACTCTAGTTCAGCAAGGCATAGATCGAGAAGCTCAACGTCACATGCCAACCCAGAGCACGTATCTGGATTTCTTGGCGACACAACCGCCGGTATTCTCCGAGGCGGCTGACCATTGTGAAGCAAACCACTGGTTACGTGTCATTGAGTCCAAGTTCGGGATGATCCAATGTGATGAATTCTCAAAGACTCTATATGCCGCTCAGCAGCTTCACGGTTTTGCTGGAGCATGGTGGGCAGAGTACCTTGCTGTCCAACCAGCAGGGCATCGTGTCACATGGGCAGAGTTCCAGGCTGCATTTCGTGCCCGTTCCATCCCTGCGGGCATAATGCAAACCAGTCTGGATGAGTTCTGGAGTCTGAAGCAAGGGGACATGAGCGTTATTGAGTATGCGAAGGAATTCAATCGCTTAGCTCAATATGTCCATGACTATGTGAAATCACCATCCACGAGGGGTTATCATTTTTATCGAGGGCTGACTGCTAGGCTGCGATGTGAATTGGCTCAAGTTAGCCAAGAGAATTTTGATGAGTTTGTGATCTGTGCTATCTCTCAAGAATATTATTCCAACCTCTACCTCAAAGAAAAGAGGGAGAGGGACTCATCACAGGATGAAGACAATCGTCTGCCTCAGAAGTATCGGTTGGTAATCCGTTCACCTACCGGTAGAGAGATTCCACAAGAGGTGCAATCATTCTGGGAGTGTGACGACTCTTCTACTCCACAGAGGTCTTATTCACCTCCACCGCAGCAGCAACTTATTTCTCCTGCACCTCAGTATCCCCAAGGTGCACCAGAATACTATTTCCCTCACGAGGTTGAAGATGAACAAGGTGGTTTCTCAGCTGAACCAAGTGCTGTCCCACTTCATTTTGACAATGAGCCCAATGTCAATGAAGCAACTGAACCGAGCAGCAACAAGGTGTCTGCAGGTCCAGTTTCACAGAGCGATCTTGGGCAGCAAAGAAAAGCTATGTCCAAAGTGGGGACAGTTAATTATGTGTCAGTCGATGATCTGCCAAAGGGAGGACCTGTTCTTGCCGGCAGGTTCACCTTAAATGAAAGCCGGTTGTCATTTTATTCGACTCTGGTGCAACACATAACTTCATTAGCCGGGCAACGGTGATCCGGGATCAGATCTCCACAACTGTCACAAAAGGTTCTTACTTTATTCATTCGCCAGGTGGAGACATCTCAACTAATGAAGTCGTTTCTCGAGCACCACTTTGTTTGGGTGGAAAAATTTATCCTACCACCCTCATCATTCTCGAAGACCAAGGAATCAATGCCATATTGGGAATATCATGGTTGACCTTCCATAAGGCTATTCTGGACATCGAGAACAGGAGTGTTCACTTGGACTCTCCACTTCACGGACGTCAAACATTGTATCTCGGCGAAGCGGTTTCCAAAGACCCGGAAGTATGAAATGCCGATGCATGCAAGTTAGAAGACATTCCGGTAGTCCGTGAATATCCGGACGTGTTTCCCGAAGATCTTCCAGGCTTACCACCTGAGCGCGAGGTGGAGTTCAAAATAGAATTGATACCAGGAACCACGCTGATCTCTCGGAGACCATACAAAATGGCTCCGAGTGAATTAGCAGAATTGAAGGAGCAACTCAAAGATCTGATGGACAAGGGGTTTATTCGTCCAAGTTCATCACCATGGGGTTGCTCGGCTTTATTTGTGAAGAAGAAGGATGAGACGCTGTGGCTATGCGTCGATTATCGTCCTTTGAATGCTGTGACGATAAAGAACAAGTATCCACTACCAAGAATTGATATCCTCTTCGATCAGCTAGTGGGTGCTAAAGTCTTCTCTAAAATGGACTTAAGGTCGGGATATAATCAAATCAAGATTCGCGTGGAAGATGTCCCGAAAACAGCATTCTCGACAAGATATGGACTCTATGAGTATCTTGTCATGTCATTTGGGTTGACCAATGCTCCGGCTCACTTTATGTATCTTATGAACTCGGTGTTCATGCCGGAGCTGGATCAGTTCGTCGTGGTATTCATCGACGACATCTTGGTCTATTCCAAATCTGAAGAGGAACACACTAAACATTTTCATATTGTGCTCCAACGACTGAGAGATCACAAGCTCTATGCAAAGTTTAGTAAATGTGAATTCTGGATCAACCAAGTGCCATTTCTTGGGCACATTATTTCAGCAGAAGGCATTGCTGTTGATCCAAGCAAGATTGAGCAAGTACTGAAGTGGAAGTCTCCAACATCAGTCCGTGAAGTTCGTAGCTTCTTGGGTTTGGCGGGATATTATCGGAGGTTCATCCCGAGCTTCTCAGAAATCTCCAAAACTATGACGGAGCTACTGAAGAAAGGCATCAAGTATGATTGGGGCAAGCCATGTGAGGAAGCTTTTCAAGCGTTGATGAAACACCTCACAAGCCCCGGTTCTAGCTCAACCGGATACAACCAAGCCTTTTGATGTTTATTGTGATGCATCCGGCGTCGGGCTTGGTTGTGTACTCATGCAAGGAGGACGTGTGGTCGCATATGGATCACGGCAATTACGAAATCATGAGCAACATTATCCAACTCATGATCTCGAGCTTGCTGCCGTGGTACTAGCTTTGAAGATGTGGAGACATTACCTATTGGGAAATCTGGTTCATCTCTACACCGACCACAAAAGCTTGAAGTACATATTCACTCAAAAGGATTTGAATATGCGGCAACGGCGATGGTTGGAGCTGATCAAGGACTATGAGATTGAAATTCATTATCATCCGGGCAAGGCAAATGTGGTTGCCGATGCGCTCAGCCGGAAGTCTCATATCCATAACCTAACCATTGCGCCGATTGAAGGGGAAGAACCAAGTCTCTACTTGGTTCCATATGGATCTTTAAATAACCTGGCTCTCATACCTACAATAAGAGAGGAGGTCATGAAAGCTCAAAAGAAAGACAAGGGCATGGCTCATATCAGAAGGAGATTGAAGAACAGGGAAATGAAATGTTTTCGGTTAGATGATGAGGACACCGTATGGTTCAAGGACCGGATAGTCGTACCCCGTGATATGAGGCTGCGGAAGAAAATTTTGGATGAGGCTCACCTATCCAATTTTTCTATTCATCCGGGCAGAAACAAGATGTACCAAGAATTGAGGACTAAATTCTGGTGGACCCGGATGAAGAGAGAGGTTGCTAAATACGTATCAGAATGTGATACGTGTCGGCGAGTTAAAGCCGACCACATGAAGAAAGCGGGAACCCTACAACCGCTAAGTGTTCCGGCATAGAAGTGGGAGGATATTAGTATGGACTTTATTGTTGGACTACCTCTCACGGCTAATAAGCATGACTCGGTTTGGGTCATCGTGGATCGGTTAACCAAGTCAGCGCATTTCATCCCGGTGCATACGGGATACCATGCCAAGAAGTATGCGGAGCTATATATGCCTACATGGAGTCCGCCGAACGATCATCTCCGATCGAGGCGCATTGTTTGTTGCTCGTTTCTGGGAGCAGCTACATGCATCGCTGGGGACCAAATTGATTAGAAGCTCTGCATATCATCGTCAAACCAATGGGCAAACGGAGAGGGTGAACCAAGATCTCAAAGACATGCTTCGAGCATGTGCCATTCACCATGGTAAGCGATGGGACGATCATCTACCATTGGCGGAATTCGCTTATAATAATGGGTATCAAGCGAGCATAAAAATGGAACCTTACGAAGCTCTCTACGGCTGAAAGTGCCGCACACCCTTGAACTGGTGTGAATCTGGCGAGAGAGTGATTTACGGGATTGACCTCGTAAATGAAGCTGAAGAGCGGGTAAGGCTTATTCAAGCCAATCTGAAAGCCGCTCAGTCCAGACAAAAGAGCTATGCGGATAGGAGGCGTCGCCCTCTAGACTTCCATGTTGGGGACCACGTATACCTCCGCGTATCACCTATGAAGGGCATTCACTGATTCGGAGTGAAAGGAAAATTAGCTCCGCGCTTTATCGGTCCCTTCGTCATCATTGAAAGATGTGGACCCGTGGCATACCGTTTGGAGCTACCGGCAGCCTAAGCCGGAGTTCATAACGTCTTCCACATATCTCAGTTGCGGAAGTGTTTAAAAGTTCCAATGGAGGTTCTCACGGGAGACATAGCAGATTTGAAGCCGGACCTCACTTATGTTGAGCGACCAACCCGGATAATTGATGAAAAGACTCGCGAAACGAGAAATCGGACGTGGCGATTTTTCAAGCTGCTATGGGAAAATCACACGTCCGAGGAAGCTACATGGGAAAGCGAGGAATATTTACAGCGCAATCATCCGGAGTTGTTAGAGGCTTATATGTAGTAGTTGTCCTCTCCACGTTGTCCTTAATCTTGAATCTCGGGACGAGATGCTTTTTAAGGGGGGAGGAATGTAAAAGTCCCAAAACTTGTAAATAGAGAACTTGAGCTATGAATAAAGTTGAGTTTATATACAAGAAATGGGACTTACAAAAACTTTTGTGTTGCTATTGAAAGTGTGGCATGTGCAATAAAACTTGAAATTCATTTTGAACTAAGAGGTGCACTTCCAAAAAGAAGGGCATTTTCAAAAGAGAAAATTCAAACTGTTGTTTGAAAAGTGTATTTGCAATAGCCAACTCAAAGATCAGAGTACATATTTGAATTCCTCAAATTTGGAGGAAATTTGGGGGTGCTTTGATATGAATATCACTGGAACTTGTAAAATTCATCCAAATTTGAATTTAAATTTGAAACTGTGGCACAAATTGTCAACTGTTGAAATGGCTTTTGGATTTGGATCCTGCATAGATGAATTTACAATGTGTCAAAAAATTGGAGATATTTTGGGGCAGAGGGGAGCTGGGGGCCCCACTGGTCATTGAGAGGAGGGGGCTAACTTACTACCTAAGTCACTCTGTCCTCGGTTCACACCTGAGCTCACACCGAGCCACCGCGAGGCGCCACGCACTGCCGACCGAGGACCCGGAAGCACCTCCTGAGCTGCTTGGGATCGATCTTTCGTTGCTCTTACCGCCTCCACCGAGAGCGCAGGGCCTCACCCGATCACCTCACGCCACTGCCTTCTTTACCCCGCGCCTCTCGTCGAGTTCTTGCCGCACGGAGAGAAGTCCCCGGAGCACCGGTGCCCGGATGCCTCGGCAGCTTCCGCACCGAGCTAAGCCACCCTACAGCCCCGCCAGACCTCCCTCGACGTGGCCGAAGCGGTAACCAGGCTCTAGTGCCTCAGAAACTCCGGCGTCGAGCTCGGTTCTCCACCACAGCACCGAAGGGAGCCGCCGCGATGAGAACTTGTCGCACGGCCGCCACAGGGCTTCTCCCAACCAGCTGCAAAAGCAAAAAGGTGTGCAAGTAACTCTTGTCGCTTCACAACAACGCCGGCAGCGTGTCATGGACAGTGCTCGCCGGAATTCCAGTTTTGCCGACGACATACGATAATGGCCGAGAGGAGAAACTCGGCGAATTCGTTTCACACGTCGAACCACTCCCCACACGACGTAGCATACACCTTCTATACCCCCGTGCACGTTCATAGGATCAAGAACCACCGAGAACCATCGAGCAGAGCCGCTGTTCATCGAGTTTTTCGATTTTCGCCGGATTTTGACCTAGCCCGACGGTGAGGTCATATTTCTGGCGAGTTCCAGCGAGATCGGCGGTTGGGTCCGTGTTCTCCTCGGTTCGGTGGTGCTGTACACGCAAATGGCTACGTGTTTGGTGTAGTATAACGCCCTGGCGACATCGCCGGAGTGGTCACCGCCGCTGTCGCCGTTGCACTTAGGTTTCCGGCCACCTTCGATCGGAGGCAAGGCCGGCAACGTGTTCCTCACGCGAAAACATGCAGTGGCGGCAAAAATCAACAAGTTCCGAGGACCGGAACCCCTTCCCGGCGAGGTCTCCGGTGAGCCCGGCGGCGTGGTCGCGCGGGAGCGGGAGGAAGAAGAAGACCCCTCCGGTCCCACTCGTCAGCGGCTGAAGATAAAGGTGTGAATCCTCTGTGGCCCTGGATCAAGCTGTGACAATGCGGGAAAAAGTCTGTGACCCCGTGTGGCATAGTTCCCGCGGTTGACACGTGTACGAGGGGCCCGCAGTCAGAGTTTAAACAACTCTGTGATTAATTTGAAGTCCAAATTCAGTTCAAACTTTGGAACTGCACAACTTTTGCTAGGGGCTCCAAATTTAGTGATTCAAAACGGGTTGGATTCAGGATGAAAAACTCTATCCAAATATGCAACCCAATTTGTATGAAAATCAATAGAAAATTCTGGAAAATTCTTTAAAGCTTTTCAGCAAAAGAATTTTAGGGGTAGTTTGGTTCATCCAAAAATTCCCAAATTTTTCCAGGATATTCTTTTGGATATTATGAAACCCCTGTAAAAGTTTCAGCTCATTTGTAGTTGATTGAGTTAGGATAATTCTAATTCCAAGTTTCTGCATTCAAATAAATACAGAAACATTTTCAGGAAATTTCCAAAACTTGGAAATTTAGTTCTAGGCATTCCTTAGATCCAAAAATCCTAGGAAAATTAAGGCAGACTCCCTGAGCTATGTAGGAAATTATGGTTCACTTAGATTTGCATGAAAGTGCATATTTAATCAGAATTAATTCCTTTATGCCTAAGTGCTTAGAGAATTATTCTGGGTGATCCACTTAATGAAACATTCTGAATTTTGGTCCAGATAACTTTCTTGTGACAAGGAACTCACAAGAAAATTTCCATCTCTATTGGAACCTTGGATCAGTAGTGTTCTGTTCAACCAAGTAGATGATCACCACCCAAGTGATGAACCTCACTTCTCACTTGATGATAGTACTTAAACACACATCCAAACCACCAGCCCCAGTGTCATTTTAAATTCTTAAACAAAGTTCCAGTTTCAAACTTGTCTTTAGAACTTGTTAGCAAAAGTTTTATAATTAAACATGTATACATACTCATAACATGTAGTGATTAAACGTGGATAAGTGAAGATTTGATCAAGGAGCAAGAAGGCTGGGATTTAGCTTCAAGTCATCATCAGCCACTAACTTCATTTTATCTGACTTAAGTCACCTGCAAAACCAAGGCAAGCTCCGGTTTGCATTTAAGTTATTTATAAAGTTTTTACTTTGTTCACATTTATGGTATAGAGTTTGTATGTGCATTAGGTCCAGGATGTTTTACACTCCAAATGTCTGACCAAATGAACCATGGAGTGGAGGGTAGAAAAGGGTCACCGCTGTATAAGAATGCCATGCTAACTAGCTTAGGACATCCGGTAGAAGTCGAGTAGTTGGAATCTACTCGCGAGTTATAGACGGGATTACCTGGGTGTATATGGAAAAGAGGGCAAACTAAAGTTTACATTTCCTAAGATGAGACCGGTCAGGATGGTTAGGCAGTGACAAGACGAGGTCTTGGTCGAGTAGTTCTGCCTGTGTCGGTTAAGGACCGATGCGTGTGCGGCACCCAGGAGCAGGTATTGAGTTGTGTACTGGACGCTTACTGACATATGGGAACCAGGAAACTGATGTACCAGGTTCACTGGATTGTAGAGGCATAACACATCGTCTCGTTAGACCTATGAGCCCGAGACGGCGCGACCGGTTCTACAGTCTAGTGTGCTGAGAAAGGTTGCCACATACGACGTAATGAAGGACGCCAGAGTTGGGTCTTCAGAGGCGGGTGTATGTGTCGAGTTATCCGGGCAGTGTTTGATTCGAATCACCGTCCATCACGGTTATTGATTACCACTTGCTCCCTGTGTTGTGACGTAGTAATCAAGTTGTGTGGAAATAGTTTGCAAAGTTTTAAATGCTGTTATGATAATTGTAAATTGCATGAAAACCATGTTTGAAGTAGAGATAGAGCAAACTAAATTTATTTTTCTACCTTGGGACAAGTAACATTGGAATGAAGCGTTTCTTGTTTGATTGTGGAGTTCCAATGTTACTGGGCGCAAGGTCACTACTTTTATGGCTAAAATATGAAAGTTAAGGATGAACTCGTAGGCGAGTCGTTTCGCAAAATTACAGGATTAGGTCTTAAGTTACCCTCATGTAGAGTTGCATGCGTTAAGAGAGACGGGTCAGTCTTGCTGAGCCTTTGTGCTCACTCTTTCTATATAAGTGGTTTTGCAGGTAAACCTCGACGCTATAAAGAAGGTTGTCCGGTGAGACTCGGGAACTTCTGAGTCATGTCACACTCGGAGGACCTAGCCGCTGCCGTGTCTTCGTGTTGCTAGCGAGCGGAGTCCGCGAGCTGGACCTCTTCTCGAGTGCTTCATAGTTATTCAACATGAGCTGGTTATAAACTTCTGCTGTAGCTATTTTATGTAAATTATTTACAAAGAACAGTTGTAAGCTTCCGCTTTGATTTATGTAATACATGGTTCCTTATATGTGTGCTGTTGGGTGCCGCATAACACGGCACCACCCAATGTGATTCCTCGGACGAGGCGGCACGACCCCGTGATGGAGGTCGGGGCCCTCTCACCAAATCGAGTGAACCAAATTTTGTTGGATTCAGCTCTCTGAGAACTTTCCAGCAAATCAAGTTTCACTTCATGAAAATAATTATTTCTCCAGAATTAATTCCTCAAAGCTTAAAATGTTTGGAATTTTATCTGGGGAATCCTTTGGAGGAAAATTCTGAAATTTTGCTGGGATGTTCACCAAAATATCCCTGAACTACCATAAAAATTTCAGATGCATTTGAGCTCATTTGATCCACCTAATGGTGTGATTATTGAAACTGTCCAGAGAAAATGGAAAATGTTCAGAAACATTTTCAGAATTTTCCCCTGAAATTGTTTAGCTCATATCTTTAGTTAGGGACCTCCAAATTAAGTGAGACCAACTCCATTAGAACCCTCTGAAAATCTAGTTTTCAGAAAGTCATAGTTGTTTCATGAAAATCCTTAGAACATCCTTAAAGCCTTCAATTAAGGTCAAGTACATAATTAATTGTGGAGGGCTCAAATGAGCTTTGCTGCAACTAAAACTTGACCAAATCTCTGTTTAGGTTGTAACCAAGCCAGAGTAAAAGTTTCACAGTCATTGGGTCTGCCTAGTAAGAGTTATATACTTCACAAGTTTAAATTCAATCAAATGCATTTAAATTAATACATATACTTGTATATCATGTAGTCGTTAAGGTCGAGGAGGAACCCGAAGTCCTAGACTTCGTTACTTCGGAGGAACAGCTAGCCTACGATCAAGAGCAGCAAGACAAGCTCCGGTTTGCATTAACCTTTTTACAAATTTTTATTGTTTTGACCACATACTTGAATACTGTTATTCCTTGCATTAGAGTCTTGTTTGGAAACCCAACTGCATAGCCAAGAAAACCATGGGTTGGGATTAAGAGTGAAAACCCTGTTAGCTACTGCAATGCTAAGATAGAGTATTCGGTACAAGTCGAGTAGTTGGAACTACTCGCGAGCATAGGCTAGAGGCACTCGACTCGGGTAGAGATAGCACATGATACACATGGCAAGAAAAATGAGACCGAGCGGAGAGTAAGGGCAGCAAGACTTTGGGGCCTGTCTGCTGTAGCTCCGCTTGTGTCGATTGAGGACCGAGCCGTGTGCGGGCCTGTTGAACAAGCTAGAACAGTACCGAAGACCTACCGGCTATATAGGAACCAGGAAACCGATGTAACTCGGGTAGCTGGGTATTGAGGCATTGCCCGTCGTTCAGAGGGTAGGTTGAGAGCTCGAGGTGTAAATCGGCTGGCGGCACTGAGATGCGCGTGCAGAGACCTCTTGCTCGGGACGATGGGGCCGGTTCAATATTTGGCTGACGGGTGAAATGTAGTTGCGTACGGCATCCGTGATGGTTGTTGTAGGCAACATCGAATACGGGCATACGTGACGGGTTGTTCGGGTAACCCTGCAGGTGTAAATCGATTATAATCGCCGTCCCTCGCGGTCAGTGAGTACCACTTGTTCACTGTACTGTGACATAGAAAGAACAGGCTAGTTACATGTTAAAATGTTGCTGATTGAAAGATTGACTTGATTGTTAATGATTTGCTGTAGTTTAGAGCTATTCAAAGTTCCTTTCAACTTTGGGCAAAGTACAAGAGAGAAATGCGTTTCTTGTTTGATTGCGGCTCTCTCATGTGCCTTAGCGTGAGGTTCTCCACAACCTGCTGCTAAAACTTGAAAATAAGGTTTTACTAATTAGGCGAGTCCTTGCAACGATTTTTCCTCATGTAACCTGACAATCCCTCATGTAGAAGTTCCATGTTTAGGAGAGACGGGTCAGTCTTGCTGAGCCTTCATGCTCACTGCTTGTGTTTGAAGCTTTTGCAGGGTTCTATGAGGAAAGGGCTCCCGAAGAGGAGACGGAACCCCAGGAGGGGAACCCCGTCGAGTGGGAGCCGTGCACGCCGCAGAATTAGTGTGCGTGTGTGCTAGCAAGGACACGTTCAAGGGCTGAACGTGAACTTGATGCGTAGTCTACGCCCGTGAGTGTAGACTGAACTTATTTTGATGTACAAATGTTCATATACCACTTTATGTAATAAAAGTTTTGCTTCCCTTTGTACCTTGGATGTGTGTTATTCGGTGCTGTGCAACGCAGCACCCCTCAGCGTGATCCTGGCTCGACATGACCGTGGGGTCGTGTCAGAAAGGGAGCAGCTCCGGCAAGAAAGGGAGCATCAAGCCGCGACAAGCAGGGCTCGGGACGAGTATCAAGCCTTGTTCATGCTACAGATGCAAACGGCAATGCAGGCATGTAACAGTCATTTTAATTAATATTTCTAACATATCAATGATGGTTGTATGATAATGTTTTCTGTTCACAAGGTATGGCGGCAGGGCAGCCGGTCGTCTTTCCACAGTGGCAGCCCCCACAGGAGCCACATGCCCCATTTACAGGAGCAGAGGTACAAACATAGCCATATTTGATGAAACTTAGCCAAATTTATTAGAATATCACCAAACTTAGTCAAACATAGCCAAAACTATTTTAACTTGATCAATTTTATGTTATAATAACCTCACTTACGCAGATATGCATTTTAGAACTTATAACTTGTCTAATTACACTTATACATAATAGGGCTCCGCGACCGAGGCTCACACGCCATCGCCGCAGCTACGGGGAGGACGAAGGATGGAGGACGAGTTCCCGGGTTCTGGAGGTAGCGCACATGGTAGTGTTTAGTGTGGTGTGTGTCTAGCTAGTGTAGATGTTTATAATATTTTTGCTGCATATTGTTGTTGTTATTGTTGACTGCCTGTGTGAGCTGGCCATCGAGCCAGGGATGGCCTCAAAGCCAGGGCAGTATTTTCTTATTTTTTTTAAAAAAATTACCAAACTTATTTATGACGGTTTCCTGGTGCTGGCCGTCATAAATAAGCCACTACTATTTACGACGGTCAAGAGCAGCCGTCGTGAATAACTGCTCTATTCACGACGGCCAAGATCAGCCCATCGTGAATAAATCCCCCCAGCCACGTGGCAGTCAGGGGGAACTTATTCGCGACGGTATTATTTAGCCATCGTAAATAATCTTATTTACGACGGGAGCCGTTTTTAACAACCTTATTTACGACTATTTATCGGTGACGGCCAAAAACCATCGTGAATAACTTATTCACGACAGTTTTACCTTTATTAACGACGGTTTCTAGCTGTCATTAATTGTTCAGATTCCTGTAGTGAAAAGTTTATTGCTGGTCAAGTATCACAACTTGCACCACCTCCACAGCAGCAGCATCAGACGGTGGTATGTGCTCTGTCGCTGCAGCCATGTGTACCTAGCTTCCAACCATGAGTCAGCGAAGAACCGGAGAGACATCCGTGTTTTACTTGTGGTCGTATGGGCCATTATGCTAGGTATTTTCCACAGGGAATTTAAGGTTGCGGGTCAGCATATTTGCAATACTCAGACCCGTACCTAAGTCTGCAGAAAAGAGGGCAGACGAGGGACAACATTCACTACACCGTGATTGATGATGTTTTGGAAGGAGAAGCCATGTTAGCAGGGATGTTTTCTCTTAATCAGCTACCGGTGTTAATTCTCTTTGATTCCGGTGCCACACATAACTTCACTAGACAATCTTTTGTGGCTCAACATCAGCTCCAAACCACTTATACAAAGAGTCAATACCTCATATCTTCACCGGGAGGCAGCATTACCGCAAGCGAGGTTTTCTCCCGAGCACCTATTTGTTTGGGGGGTAGAATATACCCCACCACCCTCATCATTCTCGGGGGTCTGAAGATCAACGTAATTTTGGGTTGTCATGGTAGAATAACCACAATGTGGTTCTTAACATCAGTTTCTGAACCGTTGAGCTCAACTCCCCACAGGACGGTCTTCACATATTATTTCTAGGCGTCAGTACGCAGAAATTTGCAGCATTGAACCATTCGGAAACTGTGAAGCTAGAAGACATTCCGGTGGTACGTGAATATCCAGATGTGTTCCCCGATGCTTTACCGGGCATGCTACCCGAATGGGACGTAGAGTTCAAGATTGAAATTGCGTTGGGAACAACACCCATTTCATGGAGGCCGACAAGATGGCACCCAATGAATTAGCAGAACTGAAGACACAGCTGAATGACCTCATGAGCAAAAGTTTCATATGACAGAGTTTGTCACCTTGGGGTTGTTCAGCATTGTTTGTGAAAAATAAGGACGTAACTGTAAAAGCCCAAGAAAAGGGACTTGCAAAAAATTTTCATCACCTCACAACACCACAGCTTTTGTTGTGGACAATTTGTGAAGACTTGTGAAGGGCAAGTAACCTCCATCAAAAGGGTGATTAAAGGGGAAAGCCATAACTTTCACAAAGTAGGATTTCTACACATGAACATGGGAGGTTGAGCTCACCCCTAGAACTTGAAATATCTTGGGAAGGTTCAGGCCACATCTCATGCAAATCCAACACTTTTTGTGGCACTTTTGGAGGCATTTGAAAAAGAGGCCAATTTGAATGTAAATTCAAATTGCAGCAATTTTCATCACATAAATTCAAAAGTTGGGTTCATATTCAAACTCAGCACATTTTTCTGAGTTAGTCTACCAATTTTCATCCCCATTGGAGTTCATCTTGTCGGGAGCTAAATTTGCAAGAATTCAAAACTGAATTTGAATTTCTGTTCAAATGTGAAGCAAATTTAGCCAAACAAATCTCAAATTTGGGAAACCAAATTCAAGCTATGACTTGGTGATTAAGCCTCACATTCAATTGTGAGTAGCTGGGGATATTTTTGTACAAACAGAGAGGAAAAATTGAAAAAAGAATTAGAGGGGAGGCCCCATCTGTCAGCAGCCCTAACAGAGAAGTATACTCAGTGATTTTTTTCCTCCCTCGGCCGAGAACGAGCGCCAGCGCACGGCAGCGTTGGTGCCCGACCGCCTCACCCCTGCCACCTCCTGCTCGGTGACCAAAGGCGCCGGGTGCAACACCGGTTAAACCGCCTGCCCAAGTAAAGCCGGCCTCATTCTCTTCGCGTTGCCCGCACACAGCCGAGGCAAAACACTTCGCCGGCCGCTCCCCTCGGCTCCTCGTCGCGACACTGATCCAGGCGTTTTCGCGACCGGAGCTCAACAGCAAAGAGACGCGCCGAAGGCCGCTCGAACTCACGGTGAAGATCTTACCCCCTTTCATGCTCTGTGGGGAGAGTATTTGTCCGTTTAGTCATTCGGTGTTCAAAGTACCGAATGATTCAAAACGCGGAAATTCGGAATGGGTAGTTCACCACAGGGGATTCTGAGCTACACACACGTTCTGCACTTGTCCACGACCATCTAGGATAAAAAACCAGCGAAAACCATGTGCTAGGGTTACGGTTCTTCGAAATTTTCTAGTCACAGCAGATATCGGATCTAGGCCGATGGTGAGCACGTAGCTCCGGCCATTTCCATGGCCAACAGAGCTCATATTCGTGCTCAGCATGCCACAGCGGAGCTGTAGGAGCAAACCGTTTGAAGAATAAGGCCCTGAGTAGCCCGGGCGACATCGCCGGAGTAGAGAGAACCACTGTCACCGTCGCGGGCATGGTTCCGTCCATCGCCGAGCTTCGGTGAGGGCACCAGCGTGTTCCTCGAGCCAGGTTGGGCCCAGGCAGCGAGAACCATCTAAGGTCGTGCAGTGAAACGGCCGGCGGCGAGAACTCCGGTGAGGCACCGCTGCGGGAGTCGCGGGATGGCGCGAGGTAGACGAAGGGGGGCCGGGTCCACTGGTCAGCCTCTGTTCGAGAGCGGGGATCCATTTGCGGCTGGGATTCGGTGCGGCAGCACGGGTAAAACCCCTTGGGCTGCGGTGTGGCCGCATTCTCAGTGGGCCGGTTTAAGGAGTGAGTCCCGCCGGCAGGGTTTAAACATTTTGAGAATTTCCAGTTTTAGTGCAAACTTCAAATGCACATAACTTTTGCTAGAAAGCTCCAAATTCAGTGAACCAAATTTTGCTGAACTCAAAATTTTGAGTACTTTCCAGCAATACAAATTTCAGCTCATGAAACGTAATAATTTTCCAGAATTAAATCCCTAAATTTCAAACTGTTGGGAATTTTATCTGGAGAATTACTTTATGAAAAATTCTGAAATTTGGCTGAGAGGTTCATTGGAAAATCCTTGAGTTTTAGTAAAATTTTCAGACTCATACAAGTTCATTTACTCCCTCTAATGGTGTGATTAAGTGAACTGCCCTGGGAAAATAGAAAAATGTACAGAAACATTTTTCAGATTTTCTCAAATCTTGTTTGGGGCACAACTTCCTCTAGAATTCTTCAAATGACATGAAACCAAATCCATTAGAACCATATTAAATTCTAGTTTCCAGAAAGTAATGGTTGGAGCCATGAAAATCCCTGGAATTACTTAGAGGCTCAAATATTGACCAAATAGGCTTTTATTTGTACAAAGCTCAAATGAACTTTGTTTGAAATGAAACTTGGTCAAGACTCTGGTTAGGACCATACCAAGCCACCACAAAAATTTCAGAGCTAAAGGGGGAGGGTTAGTTAGAGTTATAGTAATTAATTATTCAAGTTTACACATTGCATTTGAATTAACATGTAGTATCTCGTTAAACGTGTAGTCTCTGAAGGCGAGGAGACTCCGGAAGTGCTCGACTTCCTTCTTCCGGATGAAGACCTAAACCCTGACCAGCAGAAACAAGGCAAGCCCCGGTTTGCATTAACTGTTTTACAAAGTTTTGCTTTGTTCACATGTCTAGGGTGAAGTATGAATGTGCATAAGGTGTAGGATGGATGGAACTCCACTTGCATAACCAAAATTTTCCTATAAGAGTGAGGGTAGTGTCTAAGATCTCGAGTAGACGGGCTATGCTTAATGATTCATAGGACATCGGTACAAGTCGAGTAGTTGGAATCTAATCGCGAGTTAGGCTTGGGAAACACGGGATTGGTTCGAGTGATGTGAGATCACTTTAGTAATGAAAATGAGACTAGGCAGGGGCTAGGGCGCAGCAAGAGGAAGTCTTGTGTGTGCAGCCCTGTCCGTGTCGATTGAGGACCGATCCATGTGTGGCCCTGCTGAGCAAGTACTGAACGTACCGAAGGCATATCGGATATATGGGCCCCAATAAACCGATGTAACCTAAACCTCCGGGCGTCGAGGCATAGCACACCGATTTATAGGTGTAGGTTGAGGACAGCAAGGCAGAAATCTGCTAACGGGCATAGAGAGATGCTCCATGTAGGGAACCTCCTGTCCGTTTCGGTGCACCGGTTCGACGTTTGGGCTGTTGGGTGAAAGTTTGTCCCGTACGACATCGAGTGAGCGTGCTGTGCAGCTACACGGGTGGGCGTACGTGACGTTTTCTTCGGGTATCCCTGCAGGTGTATATCGAGTCGATTCGCCATCCCTCACGGTGACGAGTACCGCTTGTTCACTACGTCATAACATAGATAATTTATGCAATGTTATGATTCAATTCTGCTGTATGATATAATTGTATTGCTACATGTGTTTCACCAAATATTGCTTACTAAATTTCTTATTCATAAACTGTTAACTTGTGGCTAAAA
This sequence comes from Neostapfia colusana, assembly GCA_030760725.1. Lineage (NCBI taxonomy): Eukaryota > Viridiplantae > Streptophyta > Magnoliopsida > Poales > Poaceae > Neostapfia > Neostapfia colusana. The sequence continues at coordinate 26,151,681 of JASWHV010000005.1, read as the reverse complement.
GCTGAACTAAGGATGAACTTGTAGGCGTGTCCATTTGCTGAAATTTGCTATCCCGTTTTCATAACAACTGCATGTAGAGTTTCATGCCTAGGCGAGTCGGTTAAGTCTTGTTGAGCCATCGTGTTCATGGTTGCTTCTTAAGTGTGTTTTTCAGGTGAGGAGCAACCCACGGACTCGGGTTACGAGTCCACCGGCGAGGGTTACCCTCCGTCGGGGACCACGGTTGAGTGGGAACCGTACACGCCGCGCTGAGCTGAGGAATGCAGCAAGTGTGGGTTTGCCTAGGGCTGGGCAACCGACTTTTGCTAGATAAGTGGGCGTGAGTTGTACAAATTAAAACTTCCGCTGTGTAATGTATAACTTAGTTTGTAACTGAACAAGTGTACTACTTTGTACATCTCAGTTTGTTTTCTATGTAATACAATGTATCCTTATGATGTGTGCTGTCAGGTGTCGCATCGCGCGGCACCACCCTCTGCGATTCTGGATGAGCGGATTCTGGTCCGCCACAGGCTGGTATCAGAGCTGCACTTGGGATAGCACAATAATTACGGACTGTATTACGGGAAAACTAAGGTTACGGTGAGGATTTGATAGTTGCCCAAATAAGGACTATATTAGCATAGTTATTTAAAGTGTCAAGACTAACTTATGTGTTATAATTCTGAATTTTAATTATGTAATGACGCACCTACGCTCTGGTAAGAATGGAAATGAATGCCACCTAAAGCGGTTCAATTTCGGTTAGCTCCCCTGACGAGGAACGTGGTTCAGGGATAGGTCTCACAGCTTGGTGTGAGACGTCAATATGAAGCTCTTGGACTCTTCATGTTCCTGAGCTCATATGAAATTCTGATCCCTAGCGTGCATTAGGCAAGTAAGTGGAGACCCCATCGTGTGGTCAGTAACGCGATAGTGTGTTCGTCTGGAAATAGCCCAGGAGGACATACGCAGCGCTTGCCATCAGCGTGCCCTGCAGGGCAGTAAGTGGTATCCGTTGGGTTTATAACATTCCCAACCGTGACGACCCGTTCATGATATACTCGGGTTCCCCGTCGTGTGGTGTTGAAACACGATCACGTACCTTGAGACGTGACTTAACTCAAGGACGGCCGTATGACAATGATACGGGCGTTTGTATTTACTTTCAAATATGGATCTGCCTGAAATGGAAATAACCATTGAGTGCACCATTATTGTGTGGTCTTCTGCATGTACTAACCACGTATGTTTCTCGTGTAGTAAACGTGTGCGAGAGACCGTTTAGTGCCACAACTGAGACGTATATGCCGGTATAATCCGGTTAGGATTTTCTTTTGTGAGGAACGTAGTACCGACATATCATAGGCATGTGCATGAAGGATAATGATAACAAGGAATTAAAATCACTAAGTTTCAACATTTAGGACCCTGGTTGGGTAGAAAAATTTGATAGTTGATCAGTGTAGTTCCAAAGGATTGAAAAACAGAGTGCTCTGTTTTAGGCAGAAAGTATGCTGAACTTTGACAGGGCATAACTCACAGATTATTTAGCCAATGGAGGTGTGTGATATAGTTCTGGGAATCTGTTTAAGCACTCTACCACTTTGTTGTAGACTTCCAGGTCTGAATCATACCTTAAGATGGCTTAATTCCCAGAGGATTGTAAACTGTCCAGAACCAGGACAGATTAAAAACACTCTCTGGACTGGTCTGTTTTTCAAGCATAACTTACTATAGAAAAATAAAAAATTGTCATATCATACATCTTTAGAAAGGGTAGGAGATGTGTTACATCTTTGTAATTCAATGTGTCTGTATTTGCAGCATGGAATTCAGTGGAAATATGAGTTGAAAACAGCAACTTCCCAAAGGAGGTGCTGTTGAAATTCTTCCACAAATTCTGTTAACATTGAATTACCGTAACTTTTTAACCAGAGCTGACTTGAGGGCAAATAAATACTCGTTGGAAGGATACTGAAGTTAACTTTATCTTTGGTATTCAACTTTAGTCATGAAAATGCCCAGAACCAGATCAAAATCTTGGATATGAAGAAACTGGTCATTCTGACAGAGGAATGACAGTTGAAATCATTTGGGAGATTGTTGTACCCTAGGGGGTTTAAGTACTTCCAATGGGGTTGAACATACTCATGAGTGGTTATCTTCAACAAGTAAAAGAGTGAGTATATGCCTTACTCATGTTATTTTGCTAGAGGCCATATTTGTGTCGTATTGAAGATAAAAGGGTGGTATACGTGATGACAAAGCTATAGTAACGTCTCGTAGTGACCAAACCTAGTTGTGGTGAGCTTCCGAAGAGGAGGTTCATCAAGTTGGATTTAACTAGCTTGTATTTGGTCTGGTAATGGTGTAGCTTGTGCAATGTTATTACATTATCTGTATACGAGATGTATCGCATGTTTTAATGCCATTATGTTTTCCACCTATTTTATTGGACTGCATGAAAGATGATGCGGGACTGATGTGTATTGTCGTATGGCTGCAGATGGTTCGCACGCGGGCCATGCATGAGATTGGTGTCTATAGCCAGCAGGGAGGCGATGACTCCCAGCCACCTGCGTACGACAGCACCCCGCAGCAACAACCACCACCGCCGCCTCCGCTTACCTTAGCGGATGTGATAGCGGCACTGGTGGGGAATCGTGAGGAGCAGACTGACCTGCTCCACACGATTGTGCAGAATACGTCCCAGGCGGGGGGACGTCAAGAGAGGGGGTCTCGTGAGCCCCGTGAGGTGACGTACTCGGACTTCATGAGTATGCACCCTCCGGTGTTCACAGAAGCCGCAGAACCACTGGAGGCTGACAACTGGCTGCGGACAATCGAGTCCAAATTCGGGCTGCTCCAATGTACGGAGTGGCAAAAGACTCTGTTCGCGGCGCTGCAGCTTCACGGTTCCGCTGGTGTGTGGTGGGTGAACTATGTCGCCTCACGTCCGGCTGGCCATGCTGTGGAGTGGGAAGAATTCCGGGAGGCATTCCCCGCCTATCATATCCCTCCCGGGATAATGAAGAGGAAGTTTCAAGAATTCTTGGAGCTGAAGCAGGGCAGGAGGAGTGCCCATGACTACTCCCGTGCCTTCAACCATCTGGCGCAATATGCGTCAGACTACATCTCCACCGAGGAGAAGAAGCGGGAGCACTTCTATCGGGGGTTACACCCCGAGATGAAGACACATCTCATTCAATGGAATCGCAGCACCTTCAACGACCTGGTCAATGCCGCGATTATGCAAGAGGACGCTCAGCGGAAGTTGGCAGCTGAGCAGCGGAAGCGCAGCACTCCACCCAGCAGTGTGGGTGGCGCTCCCCAGAAGTACCGCATGGTGTATCGGACACTATCCGGGCAGCAGTGGCATCCACCGGCGCGGCCTCAGCAGTTCGGGGGTTGTTCTTTCCAGGCACCCCCATTCCGACCGCCGATGCCACCGCCGCGACCGCAACGGCAGCAGCAGACGACACCCCGGGTGTTCCCACCGCCACAACACGCCCCGGGTTTCCGTCCGCCGATCAGCGTAGGACCGCCCCGTTACACTTGTTTCACGTGTGGCCAGGCGGGCCATTTCGCGAAGGACTGTCCCCAGGGGCAGCAGAGCAGCGGGCAAGCCCAGTTCCAGGGCGGTGCTCGAGGCCGACCTCTGGTCAAGAAGGTTGGTCAGCGGACTTGGGGCATTCGCAACCTCAACAATGATGACGCCCCAGAGGGAGACAACGTGCTGGTGGGTACGTTCACTCTCAATGACCAAGCAATCATCATTTTATTCGATTCTGGTGCAACCCACAGTTTTATAAGTGCATCCTATGTGGCTAAGCATCAAATGCAAGTCTTCTCAGCTGACTGCACATATATGATCTGCTCAGAGGGAGGGAAGATTTCAGCAAATATGATCATTCCAAAAGCACCTCTGTGCTTAGGTGGGAAGCTATATCCCACCACCTTGATAATCCTCACGGGGCAAAAGATTGATGCAATCTTAGGGATGTCATGGTTACGCTACCATGGCGCTGTCCTAGACACTCGGACACGGACGGTTCATTTAAATTCTCCATTCCACCGTCCACATTCCATGGTGTTAGACACTCCAGTCCGGGAGGTTTCAGAAATTAATAATGCTGAAGCTCTCAAGTTAGAGGACATCCCCGTAGTCCGGGAGTACCCCGACATGTACCCGGATGATCTTCCAGGCATGCCACCTGAGCGGGATGTCGAGTTCAAGATTGAACTTGCACCCGGGACTACGCCCATATCATGGAGACCATACAAGATGGCTCCGAACGAGCTGGCTGAATTAAAAGAACATCTCAATGATCTGTTGAGCAAAGGTTTCATTAGGCCGAGTTCCTCGCCTTGGGGATGCTCGGCGCTGTTCGTGAAGAAGAAGGATAAAATCTTGAGGCTGTGTGTGGACTACCGGCCGCTCAACACCGTCACCATCAAGAATAAGTACCCACTGCCCCGCATTGACATATTATTTGATCAGCTTGTGGGTGCAAGTGTGTTCTCCAAGATGGACCTTCGCTCTGGGTATCATCAGATAAAGATCCGAGCGGAGGATATCCCGAAGACGGCCTTCTCAACGAGATACGACTTATATGAATATCTCGTCATGTCTTTTGGTCTCACTAATGCTCCAGCCCATTTCATGTATCTCATGAACTAGGTGTTCATGCCGGAGCTGGACAAGTTCGTGGTGGTGTTCATTGATGATATGTTGGTTTACTCCAAGACAGAAGCAGAACATGCCGAACACTTAAGAATCGTTCTTCAATGATTGCGAGACCACAAACTCTATGCCAAGTTCAGTAAATGTGAGTTTTGGATCAGCCAAGTGCCATTTCTGGGACATATTATCTCAGCGGAAGGCATTGCGGTTGACCCAAGAAAAATCAAACAAGTGCTGAAATGGAAAGCTCCCACTTCAGTTCATGAAGTCAGAAGCTTCCTCGGCTTAGCGGGATACTATCGGAGATTCATTCCAAGCTTCTCCAAGCTTGCTAAGCCGATGACAGAATTGCTGAAGAAGGGAACAAAATATGTTTGGAACACGACGTGTGAAGGAGCGTTCCAAGCATTACTGAAGCATCTCACAACAGCCCCGGTCTTAGCTCAACCGGATACAACCAAGCCCTTCGACGTGTATTGCGACGCGTCCGGTATTGGGCTCGGCTGCGTGTTGATGCAGGAAGGATGTGTGGTCGCATATGGCTCACTCCAACTTCGGAACCATGAGCAGCATTATCCAACTCATGATCTTGAGCTTGCTGCTGTGGTTTTGGCGTTAAAAATGTGGAGGCACTATCTCCTGGGGAATTTGGTGCATCTCTACACCAACCACAAGAGCTTGAAGTACATTTTCACCCAGAAGAAGCTGAATATGAGGCGAAGGAGGTGGTTAGAACTAATCAAAGATTATGAGATTGAGATTCACTACCACCCTGGCAAGGAGAATGTGGTTGCCGATGCGCTGAGTCGGAAGTCACATGTCCATAACCTCACCATTACCCCGTGGAGGAGGAAGAGCCGAGTTTATACTTGGTTCCTTATGGATCGCTCTACAACCTAGCCCTCATCCCTACTATTAGGGAGGACATCATTGCAGCTCAGAAAGTTGATAAGGTCATGGCACATCTCCGGAGACGGATAGACAATGGGGAGATCAAATGTTTTTGGAAGGATGATGAGGGGACGCTATGGTTCAATGATCGCATAGTCGTACCCCGAGATATGGAGCTGAGGAGAAAGATCCTTGATGAAGCTCACTTGTCTAAATACTCCATTCATCCGGGCAGCAACAAAATGTACCAATATTTGAAAAAGAAATTTTGGTGGACACGGATGAAGCGGGAAATGGCGAAGTACGTATCCGAGTGCGATACGTGTAGACGAGTAAAGGTTAACATATGAAGAAATCAGGGCTGCTGCAACCTCTGAAAATCCCGGCATGGAAATGGGAAGATGTGAGCATGGATTTCATTGTGGGCTTACCCCTGACGTCCAACAAACATGATTCCATTTGGGTAACCGTTGACCGGTTAACCAAGACGGCTCACTTCATTCCAGTGCATACACGTTACAATGCCGGCAAATATGCGGAGCTGTACAAAGCAAAGATTCTATGTTTATATGGGGTACCCAAGACCATAGTCTCAGATCCAGGTGCGTTATTTGTGTCTCGCTGTTGGGAGTAGTTGCACGCTGCATTGGGTACCAAGCTGATCTGGAGCTCCGCCTATCACCCTCAGACAGATGGCCAAACAGAGAGGGTGAATCAAGTATTGGAGGATATGTTGAGAGCATGTGCCATCCACCACGATAGGAACTGGGATGATCACCTACTTTTGGCGGAATTCTTGTACAATAACGGCTATCAGGCGAGTATCAATATGGCACCCTATGAAGCTCTCTACGGTCGCAAGTGACCTTAAGGTTGTAGGGGCAGCAGGACATAGGGGCCTGGGTGCTATAGACCTGTCCGTGTCGGCTAAGGACCGATCCGTATGCGGCCCTGTTGAACAAGTTTTAGTTGTGTACGGGAGTAATGCTGGTATTATGGGACCCAGTAAACCGATGTACCTCGGGAAGCTGTCGTTGGGACTTTTCGGGTCGCCTCAGGCGGATGGCCGGTGTGCAGCATGTGGGGAACATTCTCATGACATCTCATGTCGGTAGGTGCACCATGAGAGTGGCTACTGTACAGGGTGACTTGATCGATTCAACAGGGGTGAAACGGGAGAAAGGCTGCCGCGTACGACGTCAGTGATGGTTGCTGTAGACAACGTCAAGTAGAGGCGTACATGTCGTGTAGTCCGGGTGTTACTGATTCGAATCACCGTTGCTCGCGGGACGGACCGAGCATACTTGTTCTCACAGTCATGACGTAGTAAAAACTTGCATGAGAAAGGAACTAATCACATTGGTTTGAAGTTTCATACTAGCTTTGTATTGGATCTTGATGAATAGGCTAGTGCAAACTCGACTCTTTTGTGCCATGAGCAATTTACATCGGGGGAAAGTGTTTCTTGTTTGATTGTGGACTCCCGATGTGGCGTGCCCAAGGTTACTTAAAATGCTGCAATTAATACCTGAAAGTAAGGATTCACGTTTAGGAGAGTTTAATTATGCTTATGCCATCCTACTTTAGGTTCATAACCTCACATAGAGTTCATGTTTAGGGTGACGGTTAAGTCTTGCTAAGCGTTATGCTCACGGATGCTATCCGAGTTGTTTTGCAGGTATTTGACTTCATGCTTATGAAAAGGGATGCCGATGAGACTCGGGAACCTCCGAGTGTTTACTCAAAGAGCATCCTCGCCGCTGCAGATTGTTCTTCGTGTTGCTAGTAAGAAACGTCCGCGGGCTGGACTGTTTCTTTGTGGCTAGTTTAGAAAGGAGTCGTGAGAGTTATAGTCTTCTGCTGTAGCTTATTTTGATATAATTACTTGTAAAATGTTCTTGTACGCTTTCGCAAATTATTTATGTAATATAATGTGTTTCTTCGACCCGTGTGCTGTTGGGTGCCGCAAATCACGGCACCACCCAACGAGGTCCTGTCCATCACAGCGTGGTATCAGGGCTGTTACACGTGGTATCAGAGCTGCGTTGGGAACAGAGCATGGATTGAGCATCATATTACGTTAAAAACTTAGGATACAGTGAGATAACGGTACTAGGCCCACATAAGGACTATTATTAGCATATTATGAAGGTGGCAACCTAACTTATTTGTTATGTCAAAAAATCGTGCATCTCAGGACGGTTTATGTCTTGGGGGGTGCACGTAAGCGCTGTCCACCAGGGCACACAAGCTGAAGGGTGGAGCCCCACGGGTGGAAGGTAACCCGACTCGCTTTAGTATCCTCTACGACTCTTCATGTCGTTTGGGGTATTCGAGCAACGCCATTCCCTAGTGTGCTTCGGGCAAGTATGGGAGACCGTGTCACATGGTCAGTAACGTGAACACGTAGCTCAAGGTGTGTTTGGCTTGAGAACACCTGGGCGAGTGATGACGGCCGGGTGTACAAACTGTTATGGATACCGAGTTCGGTGTGCAGCCGAGTGCAGCCGTACTTGACACGACCCCATTTGGTCCTGTCGAGCCAGGATCACGCTGAGGGGTGCAGCGTTGCACAGCACCGTATAACACACGTCAAAGGTACAAAGTGGAAGCGGAAATTTTATTACATAAACAAGTTTATGAACATGTTTACAGCAAAATAAGTTCAGTCTAGACTCGCGGGTGTAGACTAAGCATCAAGTGCACGTTCAGCCCTCGAACGTGTCCTTGCTAGCACACACGCACACTAACTCTGCGGCGTGCACGACTCCCACTTGACGGGGTTCCCCTCCTGGGGTTCCGTCTCCTCTTCGGGAGTCCCTTCCTCATAGAACCCTGCAAAAGCTTCAAACACAAGCAGTGAGCACGAAGGCTCAGCAAGTCTGACCCGTCTCACCTAAACATGGAACTTCTACATGAGGATAATGGGTTACATGAGGTAAAAATCAGTTGCAAGGACTCGCCTAATTAGTAGAACCTTACTTTCAAGTTTTAGCAGCAGGTTGTGGAGAACCTTACGCTAAGGCACATGAGAGAGCCGCAATCAAACAAGAAACGCATTTCTCTCATGTACTTTGCCCAAAGTTGAAAAGAACTTTAGTTAGCTCTAAGCTACAGCATATCATTAACAATCAATGTCCAGCTTTCAATCAGCAACATTTTAACATGTAACTAGCCTGTTCTTTCTACGTCACGGTACAGTGAACAAGTGGTACTCACTGACCGCGAGGGACGGCGATTATAATCGATTTACACCTGCAGGGTTACCCGAACAACCCGTCACGTACGCCCGTACTCGATGTTGCCTACAACAACCATCACGGACGCCGTACGCGACTACCTTTCACCCGTTAGCCAAATGTTGAACCGGTCCAATCGTCCCGAGCAAGAGGTCTCTGCACGCGCATCTCAGTGCCGCCAGCCGATTTACACCTCGAGCTCTCAACCTACCCTCTGAACGACCAGCTATGCCTCAACACCCAGCTACCCGAGTTACATCAGTTTCCTGGTTCCCATATAGCCGGTAGGTTTTCGGTACTGTTCTAGCTTGTTCAACAGGCCCGCACACGGCTCGGTCCTCAATCGACACAAGCGGAGCTACAGCACACAGGCCCCAAAGTCCTGCTGCTTTTACTCTCCGCTTGGTCTCATTTTCTTGCCATGTGTTTCATGTGCTATCACTACCCGAGTCGAGTGCCTCTAGCCTATGCTCGCGAGTAGTTCCAACTACTCGACTTGTACCGAATCCTACTCTATCTTAGCAATACAGTGGCTAACGAGGTTTTCAATCCTAACCCCAACCCATGGTTTTCTTGGCTATGCAGTTGGGTTTCCAATCAAGACTCTAATGCAAAGAATCACAACAATATTCAAAGATGTGCTCAAAACAATAAACATTTGTAAAAAGGTTAATGCAAACCGGAGCTTGCCTTGCTTCTCTTGGTCGTAGGCTAGCTGTTCCTCCGGAGTAACGAAGTCTAGGACTTTGGGTTCCTCCTCGACCTTAGCGACTACATGATAGAAACAATACATGTATTAATTTAATGCATTTGTATTAGGTTTGAAGTTGTGAAGTCTATAATTTTGCTAGACCGACCAAATGACTGTGAAACTTTTATTGTGGCTTGGTTACAACCTAAACAGAGACTTGGTCAAGTTTTAGTTGCAGTAAAGCTCATTTGAGCCTTCCACAATTAATTATGTCCTTGACCTTAATTGGAACTCTAAGGGTGTTCTAGGAATTTTATTGAAACAAACTATGACTTTCTGAAAACTAGATTTTCAGAGGGTTCTAATGGAGCTGGTATCACTTAACTTGGGAGTTCCTAACTAAAGATATGAGCTAAACAATTTCAGAGAAAATTCTGAAAATGTTTCTGAACATTTTCTATTTTCTATGGAACCGTTTCCCTAATCACCCCATTAGGTGGATCAAATGAGCTCCAATGGGTCTGAAATTTTTATGGTAGTTCGGGGATATTTTGGTGAACATCCTAGCAAAATTTCAGGATTTTCCTCCAAAGGATTCTCCAGTTAAAATTCCTAACAGTTTAAACCTTGAGGATTTAATGCTGGGTAATTAAGGAATTTCATGAAGTGAAACTTGATTTGCTGGAAAGTACTCAGAGAGCTGGATCCAGCAAAATTTGGTTCGCTCAATTTGGAGCTTTCTAACCCAAGTTATGAGGATTTGAAGTTTGGAAGGATTCTGAAAATCGGGGAAAAGTTTAAACTCTCGGGGCCCGTGGGGACACGTGTCGAGCGCGGAGGTGTCCGGCACACCGGGGATACCACACGTGTCGAGCGCGGAGGTGTCCGCCACACCGGAGCTCACAGGGTATTTGCGCGCCAGCACATCCGATCCCCGGCCACACCCGATCCCGATTTAAATTCTGCAGCCGCTGACACGTGGGCCAGCCGACTTCGTCTTCCTCCCGCCGTTCTCTCGCGCCCGCGCCGCCGACCTCGCCGGAGCAGACCCGGAGCTCGCCGGCTCGCCACTGCCGGACCTCCCATGGTCTGAAACTCGCCGGCAGGGGGTGGTCGACGTCGAGGAACACGTCGGTGGTGTCAGGTCGGGCTGGGGGTGACGGGAAATAGCTCGGCGACGTGCCGCGGCCTCGGTGGAGGTTCGGCGCTGTCGACCGTGGGTCCTAACCCGCCAACACCTCGAACAAACGGTCCTACAGCATCAGCGTACCTCTAGGAAGCTCGACAAGGTGTCAACAGGGTTCAGGGATAGCGGTAAGTCGGTCGGCACCGTGTGACCGATCGTGCCCGCCATGACCGCCCTCGATCAAGCTCGAAATTCGTCACTCCTAGACAGTTTCTCGCTACGGATGCAGAAAAGAACTTGATCGCCGGCTAGTCCAGCGTCTACGTGCAAGATTTGACGACCTTCGAAAGATCATAGAGCGAAAATTTAAAGAAGCCGTACCGGAAGCTCAGTTTAAGGTTGCCGGAGCAAAAACTGAGAATTCACCGGCGAGAGTTCACGGCGTGGCTTGAGCTTCAGGTGGAAGCAGGGTGGAGTCCGTGCACTCCTGTTGCCGCCCTTGCTCGGCCGTGGAAGTGGTTGCAGCGTGCTGCCCGCGTGAGACCGATCGCCGTCCCTCAGCTAAACTGCGGCGGTCGTCGTTGGTCACGGGAACAGGGGTTGAAGCCCGGTGGTCCAGGCGTTGGGAGGATGGTGCGCGACCTCCGGTGGCTGTCCAGCAGCTTAGGAACGAAGGAGATTGTTTTGCTGGTTTTCCTGATTGAGCAGAGAGCTGTGGCGAGAAACAACGCCGCTGCTCGGGTGTTGCCCGCGAGAAGATAAAGCCGGCCGATTCCTGCTCGGCTGAGGCGGTGTCGGTCGCATGGGGGCGCGAGCAAGCCGCCCTGGGCGCCAGCGCGCGGAGGGGGGAGCAGCTGGTGGCGCCGGTAGCTGCTCGGTGGCACAGCCGACAGCTGCTCGGTAGAATTTCCCACCGAGAGTCTGACTTTGGGTGAAAGTTTCTCCTTCTTCCCTCTATGACACGTGGGTCCTACCCGGGGTTTTAACCTCTGAAATTTACTCCTGATCACTGTAGTGAACAGTGAACCACATAATACCCCTGGTGATTCAGATTATTCACCCTTGAGCCATTCGAATTGAATAGGATTCGAATTGGGTTTGGTTTCAGTGAATTTCAGCACAAGTGCAGTTTTGAATTCAAATGAAGTTTGAATTTGTCCCACTTAGCTCATGTCAAGATCAACTCCAAATGGAGTGACAATTGGTGTGTGAGCTCACAAATATGTGCTGAGTAAGAATATGCCTCCCACTTTTAAATTCATGGGATAAAAACAGTTTGAATTTGAATATGGTTTCAAACTGCCCTCTTCCTAACTATACCCAAAATGACCTCAAAAAGGTTTTGAATTTGGGTGAAACTTGGCATGGACATCCTTAGTAAAGTGTAGGGGTTTTCATACGTCCAGCCCATCTATATCTCATGTGGGAAATACCACTTTTGCAATGTGTGAGTTTGTTCTCTAATGAGCATGTTGATAATTGTTACTTGCTCTTCATTTGTGTTCATCGTCCTTCCTCAAATGAGGTGTGTGGTGTGGTGATGAACACTGCAAATGTGTGTCAAAAACTGAGTCCCTTACATTCCTCCCCCCTTAAAAGAATCTCGTCCCGAGATTATAAGGTGAAAGTGAGAGAGAGGACGGTGGAAAATTACCGGATATGCGACGTGAAAAATTCGCGGTAGTTAGTGCGAAGGAATTCTTCGCTTTCCCATGTCGCTTCGTCCATGGAGTGATTACTCCATAGAACCTTGTAGAACCACAACGTACGGTTGCGTGTGGTTCGGGCCTTTTCATCAATAATCTGCACCGGTTCCTCCCGATAGGTGAGATCCGGTTGCAGTTCTTCAATGTCTTCCAGCTGAACGGTAGTTGATAGCTTAAGACACTTCCTCAGCTGGCAAATGTGAAAGACGTCGTGCACACCGGAAAGTGCTTCTGGTAACTTCAGCCGGTATGCCACTGATCCACATCTTTCGGTAATCTGGAATGGACCGATGTATCGGGGTGCCAATTTTCCTCTCACCCCAAATCTGGTTATGCCCTTCATTGGAGACACCTGTAGGTATACGTGATCTCCAACTTCAAATTGTAATGGGCGCCTTCTCCGGTCCGCATACTGTTTCTGTCGGGATTGAGCGGCTTTTAGGTTCACTTGAATCAGTCGAACCTTTTCTTCCACGTTGTTGACGAGGTCAATCCCGAAGGTAACCCTTTCGCCAGACTCACACCAGTTCAATGGTGTGCGGCATCTCCTACCGTATAGCGCCTCGTAAGGTGCCATCTTGATGCTGGCTTGGTACCCATTATTGTACGAGAACTCGGCTAACGGCAAGTGATCATCCCAATTCTTGCCGTGGTTGATAGCGCAAGCTCGTAGCATGTCTTCTAGGATCTGATTTACCCGCTCCGTTTGCCCATCCGTCTGCGGGTGGTAGGCTGAACTACGGATCAGCTTCGTCCCCAAGGCAGCGTGCAGCTGCTCCCAAAAACGGGACACAAATAAAGTGCCCCGATCCGATATGATGGTACGGGGTACACCGTACAAGCATAGGATCCGTGAGATGTACAGTTCAGCGTACTTCTTGGCATTGTAATTTGTGTTGACCGGGATGAAATGGGCAACTTTGGTGAGCCGATCGACGATCACCCAAACAGAATCATGTTTCTGCAAAGTGGTGGGTAAACCGACGATAAAGTCCATGCTCACATCCTCCCACTTCCAGGCAGGAATGCCCAGTGGTTGTAGCAGTCCCGGTTTCCGCATATGATCTGCCTTCACCCTCCGACATGTATCACACTCGGACACGTATTTTGCAACCTCGCGCTTCATCCGTGTCCACAAAAATTTTCTTCTGAGTTCGTGATACATCTTGTTACTGCCGGGGTGAATAGAGAACTTCGATAAGTGAGCCTCATCAAAGATCTTCTTCCGTAGTTCCGGGTTTTGGGGTACGACAATCCGGTCCTTGAACCATAGGACGTCGTCTCCGTCCTTCCGGAAACATTTCAACTCCCCACTGCCTACACGTCTCCGCAAATGTGACATGCCCTTGTCATTCTTCTGGGCTGCCGCTATCTCTTCACGGATGGTGGGGATCAAAGCTATGTTGTAGAGAGCTCCGTGTGGAATCACATGTAGTGGTGGTTCGCTCTCTTCCAACGGTGTGATGGTCAGAGTATTGACGTGTGACTTGCGGCTCAGCGCATCTGCCACTACGTTTGCCTTGCCCGGATGATAATGGATCTCTATTTCGTAATCCTTTATCAGTTCTAACCATCTTCGTTGCCTCATGTTCAGCTCCTTCTGAGTGAATATGTACTTGAGGCTTTTGTGGTCGGTATATAAATGTACGAGGTTACCGAGTAGGTAGTGCCTCCACATTTTTAGTGCAAGTACCACGGCAGCGAGCTCAAAGTCGTGAGTTGGATAATTCTGCTCATGGTTCCTAAGCTGCCGTGATCCATACGCGACCACTCTTAGGTCTTGCATCAGCACACATCCGAGCCCAATGCCGGATGCATCGCAGTACACATCGAACGGTTTTGTTGTGTCTGGCTGCGCCAAAACCGGTGCTGATGTCAGGTGCTTGACTAAAGCCTTGAATGCTGCTTCACATGCTGGACTCCAAACATATTTGGTAGCCTTCTTCAGCAGCTCTGTCATTGGCTTGGCAATCTTCGAGAAGTTCGGAAAGAACCTCCGATAATATCCCGCCAGTCCGAGGAAACTCCGTACCTCGTGAACAGTTCTCGGGGATTTCCAATTCAGCACTTGAGTGATCTTGCTTGGGTCCACAGCGATACCCTCCGCTGAGATGATATGCCCGAGGAAAGGCACTTGCGATATCCAAAACTCGCATTTGCTGAATTTTGCGTATAACTTGTGATCCCGCAGCCGTTGCAAGACTATACGTAGATGTTTCTTGTGATCTTTCTCCGACTTGGAATATACCAGGATGTCGTCGATGAAGACCACGACAAACTTGTCCAGCTCCGGCATGAATACCGAGTTCATTAAGTACATGAAGTGAGCTGGAGCATTGGTGAGGCCGAAGGACATGACCAGGTACTCATAAAGTCCGTACCTCGTCGAGAAAGCCGTCTTCGGAATGTCCTCAGCCCTTATCTTAATCTGATGGTACCCGGATCTTAAATCCATCTTGGAAAAGATCTTTGCTTCGACCAACTGATCAAACAACATGTCGATCCGTGGCAACGGGTACTTGTTCTTGATGGTTACGGCATTTAATGGACGATAGTCCACGCAAAGCCGCAACGTCTCATCCTTCTTCTTGACAAATAATGCCGAACAGCCCCATGGCGAGGAGCTCGGCCTAATAAAACCCTTCTCCAGAAGGTCCGTGAGCTGAGTCTTTAGTTCAGCCAACTCCTTGGGCGCCATCTTGTATGGCCTTCGGGATATCGGCATGGTTCCCGGTGCGAGTTCAATCTTGAACTCCACCTCTCTATCAGGCGGCATCCCCGGCAAATCGTCCGGGAATACATCAGGGAACTCTCGGACCACCGGAATATCTTCCAATCTGATGGTTGTGGCTTGATAGACACTTGGAAGTTTCATTTCTGGACTATCCAGAAATAATGAGTGAGACTCGTGCACTTCTGAATTCAAGTGCACGACTCGGAGGACGGTGTCTAAAACAGCGCCGTGGCGGGTTAACCACAACATCCCTAAGATGACATCGACCTTTTGTCCCTCTAAGATTATGAGAGACGTAGGGTAAACTCTACCCTCTAAGCACAATGGTGCTTTTGGGACCATCATGCTTGCTGAAATTTTCCCACCCGGTGAACAGATCACATAAGGACTATCGGTGGGTAGTATTTTCAAGCTATATTTATCAATGAAAGCTTGGCTAATGAAACTATGCATGGCGCCTGAATCAAATAGTACTATAGCGGGATGCTGGTGGAGTTGGAACATACCCGCAAGGATTGGCTCGCCCTCCGGCACGTCCTCAATGGCAAGCTGGTGGACAGTGCCGGGCCTAGGGTTTGCCCGCCGCGCATTAGTAGGGTTCCGGGGTTGATTCCTCCCCGGAAACTGCGGTGCCACTCCGCCGCCTTGCCGCTCCGGGCAACTGCTCGCGAATCTCCTGGACGACCACACTTGTAACATGTGGTCGCTGCTGGTGGAGTGCTCGGTGGACGAAAGCCCGGCATGCGTTGCTGAGGTGCAAACGCACGCGGCATCGCCCGCTGCTGCTGTTGTGGTTGCGGTGGTGCTGGCAGTGCTGGCCAGAATGCCGGTGAAGAGTACGGCCGACTGCGGAACGGCATCGACCGCTGTGGTGGTTGCCAGCGTGGACCTGATCGTGGGCGATTCACCATCCGAAACTTCTGAGAAGGACCGCCTCCTTGTCCACTGCTCTGCGGCACGCTTCGCTTTCTCTCCGCCGCCGCTAACTCCTTGCTGGAGTCCTCCTGAACAATCGCAGCATCAATGATGTCGTTGAGGCTGCCGCGATTGAACATCGCCAATTTGTCCTTCAGGAGCGGGTTAAGCCCCTGGTAAAAGTGGTCTCGCCGCTTCTCGTCTGTATCTGCGTGATATGACGCGTATAGCGCGAGATCGTTAAACGCCCTGGAGTATTCCAGCGCGTTCCGGCTCCCTTGCTGCAGGTGCAAGAACTCCTGCATCTTCCTCTTCATTAGACCTGGCGGTATATGATAGGCCCTGAAGGCCGTCCGGAACTCCGTCCAGGTCATTACTCGGTCGGTGGGCTGTGAAGCACAGAAGTTGGCCCACCACTCGCTCGCGGATCCTCGGAGCTGCTGGACCGCGAACTGAGTCTTGCGCTGCTCGCTGAGCTGGAGCAGCCCGAACTTCATCTCTATGGCGCGGAGCCAGTTGTCCGCGTCGAGTGGTTCATCCGCCCTTGAGAATACAGGGGGATGAGTCGCCAGGAAGTCTGAGTAGGAGCTCTGTTGGCGCTCCTCACAATCTTGACGTCTCTCTGGGCGAGACGTATTAGCGATAAGCGTTTGCAGCAACTCCGTGTGCTGCTGATGTGAACCCGCCATTGCCGCGACGATGTCGGCCAATGTAACCGTTGGCGGTGGCGGTGGCGGTGTTTGCTGTTGCTGTTGTTGTCCCGAGGAGTCCTCGAGAGGTGGTTGGGAGGTCTCTCCCCCTTGACTGGTACCCCCAACGTCAGGGTTGGCACGAGTACGCGTCATTCTGAAATTCAAAACAGCAGCAATTAGCACATGTCTTACTTAAAATTCCATAAGCAACCGTAGGTATTGAAGTGACACATGATTAATTTGCACAACATTCACATATATTGATAAAGTATAAACTTTATACAAGATACATTATTCTCGGATCTCCGAGAAGTCGTGCTCATGTCGTCACTACCTATACATACGCTACTGTCTACACGACATGTCACCGATTACAAAAGTTGGGTTACGCTACCCTGGCTGCCCTACTTGGCAACCGTAACCCCCTACTCGGAGTAGAACTCGACCTCCTGCGGGTCGTCCTCCTTCGGTACCTCTGCTGGTGGCTCTGGATCTACCACCTCTTCTCCCATTCCGGGTTCTCCCATTGCTGGAAGACCCAAGACCACCGGTACGCCTAAAACCAGGGGTACGAGGTCCTGCAAAGCATGCACCTCGTCCATAGCCTGGTTGTAGTCCTCTTCCCAGCCTTGTCCTTCCTCAATAGAGTCGTCCCGCTCTTGAGCAAGGTCCTCATTCTGCTGGGTTAGGGTCTGCACCAGCTCTTGCAACGCCGCGATGTCAACACGGCTCTTCTTCTTTGCCTTCTTCAGACGACGCAACTGATTGTGTTGTTCATTCAGTCACTTGATCGTCGGAAGGAGCACATTGCGGAGTGCGCTGTGAGCACTCTCGAAATGATCTCCACGGCTTGTGCTCTCCTTGAGCTTTGTGGCGAGATGTTCCGTATGAACAGCTTGGTTGTCCATCACGGCGTTTCCCGCCCTCATCTGGAGGCTGAGATTTGCCTCCGCGGGGTTGTACCTTGGGCAACTCGGGTCCGTTGCCTCCAGGTACCTTTCTTCCCACACCTGCTGAGCTCGTCCCTCCACCGGAACGAGTGCGTATGGAGTGCCCTCCATAGCCTGCACGTGTAGTTGGCAGAAACGTGACATGGTGTCACGGGCTGCCACTTGCCACATCCCTTCCGGTTGTCTTCCTCTCACCGTGACGGTGAATGGCACCCAACCGGGTGGCATAGGTCCTGCAGGGACTTCGACATGGATTGCCCATGTCTTGTTCCCCTCTTCGCCTTCTTCCTTGGCGAAGTATTGCGGCATCTGATTGTACCCGAAATATTGGAGCATTTGCCACAATGCTTCCGGGTAGCCGCTACGGTCACAACAGTGGGAAACCACCCACCCGTTCTCCAACCGTTTATCTGCTCTCATCTGTAAAAATATATTTGAGAAATGTCAAATATTTATTTAAACAGTAAACCTCTGAGTTATAACATAAAACATGTCATTGAACCCATAAAACTTGGAAACATAGTTCAAATTTTAAACAGATTTGACTGTTGATCTGCTGTTCCCATGACAGCCCTGACCAGTTTCCATTTCAACCTGATTTAGGCCATGTTGAAGGCAAAACCAATTCTGAATCTCAACATAAAAGTTAAATTTAACTTCAATAGCTTTCCAGAAAGTATTTTCTTGGCCTAAGATCTGTCCTGGTTCAAAAGTTATGAGATGTCCAAGTTAACAGAATTTCTGGGGAAAATTGGACAGCACCAACCTGCTTTAGGTACTGATTTGATCCAAGAATCCCAGTTAATTCTGTTCCTAATCTGACAAAACTTTCTGTTACAAAGTTGTAACCCATCTCATAGGATTTCCAGAACTACCTCATTTCCTATTTTTTGAATTTTTAAGCAGAAAGTTATGCTCAATTTACAAAGAGTCTACAGAGAGTCTTTACTCTGTCCTGTTTTCTGGACAGTTTCAACTCTACTGTATTTTTCGGGTGGTTAAGGGATGAAACACCTCTGGACCTCAACAGAAAAGTGGTAAAACACTCCCAAAGCTTTCCAGAAATGTATCATATGACCCCAACCTCGAAAGAACTCAAACTCTAACCTCTGATTAACTTCAGCCTTGATTCAGCTGAAAACAGAGTGCTCTGTCCTTAACAACCTATAAGTTGAAAACTCGTTAACTTTGAATATCCTGTTCAAGGGAAGGAGTTACATCAAGTTTTACTACTTTGGATCAAAACCTTCAAGTTTTTAAATGAAGTTGTTCATTTAATGGGGTGTGACGTCGATGCGTCACCAGATTATGTCGGTACTACGTCCTCACAAAGAAAAACCTATACCGGACTTAGCCGGCTTCGTTAGTTCAGTGGCACTAAACGTCACTCGCACACGGATGCTACACGTCTACCGTTTCGTGGTCAGGCTACCTGCAGAAACTCAAACAATCATCAGACTCGGCTGCACACCGAGCCCGGAATCCATACAGTTCGTACACCCGGCCGTCATCACTCGCCCGGATGTTCTCATGCCAACCACGCCTTGAGTTACGTGTTCACGTTTCAGACCACGTGACGGGGTCTCCCATGTTGCACCACGCACGCCAGGGACAGACGTTGCTCGAATACCCCAAACGACATGAAGAGTCGTAGAGGATATCAAAGCGGGTCGGGTTACCTGCCACCCGTGGGGCTCCACCCTTCAGCTTGTGCGCACTGGTGGACAGCGCTTACGTGCACCCCCCAAGACATGAACGTCCCGAGATGCACGATTTTCCGACATAACAAATAGGTTAATATGCCACCTTCTATATACTAATAACATCCTTATACGGGCTACTAACTCGTTCCTCACTGGATTTTTGAAAAAGAAGACCTTTGTACTATGTTAAACCTCAAGCGAGCTCTGATACCAACGCTGACACGACCCCATTTGGTCCTGTCGAGCCAGGATCACGCTGAGGGGTGCTGCGTTGCACAGCACCGTATAACACACGTCAAAGGTACAAAGCGGAAGCGGAAATTTTATTACATAAACAAGTTTATGAACATGTTTACAGCAAAATAAGTTCAGTCTACACTCGCGGGCGTAGACTAAACATCAAGTGCACGTTCAGCCCTCGAACGTGTCCTTGCTAGCACACACGCACACTAACTCTGCGGCGTGCACGACTCCCACTCGACGGGGTTCCCCTCCTGGGGTTCCGTCTCCTCTTCGGGAGTCCCTTCCTCATAGAACCCTGCAAAAGCTTCAAACACAAGCAGTGAGCACGAAGGCTCAGCAAGTCTGACCCGTCTCACCTAAACATGGAACTTCTACATGAGGATAATGGGTTACATGAGGTAAAAATCAGTTGCAAGGACTCGCCTAATTAGTAGAACCTTACTTTCAAGTTTTAGCAGCAGGTTGTGGAGAACCTTACGCTAAGGCACATGAGAGAGCCGCAATCAAACAAGAAACGCATTTCTCTCATGTACTTTGCCCAAAGTTGAAAAGAACTTTAGTTAGCTCTAAGCTACAGCATATCATTAACAATCAATGTCCAGCTTTCAATCAGCAACATTTTAACATGTAACTAGCCTGTTCTTTCTACGTCACGTTTCAGTGAACAAGTGGTACTCACTGACCGCGAGGGACGGCGATTATAATCGATTTACACCTGCAGGGTTACCCGAACAACCCGTCACGTACGCCCGTACTCGATGTTGCCTACAACAACCATCACGGACGCCGTACGCGACTACCTTTCACCCGTTAGCCAAATGTTGAACCGGTCCAATCGTTCCGAGCAAGAGGTCTCTGCACGCGCATCTCAGTGCCGCCAGCCGATTTACACCTCGAGCTCTCAACCTACCCTCTGAACGACCAGCTATGCCTCAACACCCAGCTACCCGAGTTACATCAGTTTCCCGGTTCCCATGTAGCCGGTAGGTCTTCGGTACTGTTCTAGCTTGTTCAACAGGCCCGCACACGGCTCGGTCCTCAATCGACACAAGCGGAGCTACAGCACACAGGCCCCAAAGTCCTGCTGCCCTTACTCTCCGCTTGGTCTCATTTTCTTGCCATGTGTTTCACGTGCTATCACTACCCGAGTCGAGTGCCTCTAGCCTATGCTCGCGAGTAGTTCCAACTACTCGAGTTGTACCGAATCCTACTCTATCTTAGCAATGCAGTGGCTAACGAGGTTTTCAATCCTAACCCCAACCCATGGTTTTCTTGGCTATGCAGTTGGGTTTCCAATCAAGACTCTAATGCAAAGAATCACAACAATATTCAAAGATGTGCTCAAAACAATAAACATTTGTAAAAAGGTTAATGCAAACCGGAGCTTGCCTTGCTGCTCTTGGTCGTAGGCTAGCTGTTCCTCCGGAGTAACGAAGTCTAGGACTTCGGGTTCCTCCTCGACCTTAGCGACTACATGATAGAAACAATACATGTATTAATTTAATGCATTTGTATTAGGTTTGAAGTTGTGAAGTCTATAACTTTTGCTAGACCGACCTAATGACTGTGAAACTTTTATTGTGGCTTGGTTACAACCTAAACAGAGACTTGGTCAAGTTTTAGTTGCAGTAAAGCTCATTTGAGCCTTCCACAATTAATTATGTCCTTGACCTTAATTGGAACTCTTAGGGTGTTCTAGGAATTTTACTGAAACAAACTATGACTTTCTGAAAACTAGATTTTCAGAGGGTTCTAATGGAGTTGGTCTCACTTAACTTGGGAGTTCCTAACTAAAGATATGAGCTAAACAATTTCAGAGAAAATTCTGAAAATGTTTCTGAACATTTTCTATTTTCTCTGGAACCGTTTCTCTAATCACCCCATTAGGTGGATCAAATGAGCTCCAATGGGTCTGAAATTTTTATGGTAGTTCGGGGATATTTTGGTGAACATCCTAGCAAAATTTCAGGATTTTCCTCCAAAGGATTCTCCAGTTAAAATTCCTAACAGTTTAAACCTTGAGGATTTAATGCTGGGTAATTAAGGAATTTCATGAAGTGAAACTTGATTTGCTGGAAAGTACTCAGAGAGCTGAATCCAGCAAAATTTGGTTCGCTCAATTTGGAGCTTTCTAACCCAAATTATGAGGATTTGAAGTTTGGAAGGATTCTAAAAATCGGGGAAAAGTTTAAACCCTCGGGGCCCGTGGGGACACGTGTCGAGCGCGGAGGTGTCCGGCACACCGGGGATACCACACGTGTCGAGCGCAGAGGTGTCCGCCACACCGGAGCTCACAGGGTATTTGCGCGCCAGCACATCCGATCCCCGGCCACACCCGATCCCGATTTAAATTCTGCAGCCGCTGACACGTGGGCCAGCCGACTTCGTCTTCCTCCCGCCGTTCTCTCGCGCCCGCGCCGCCGACCTCGCCGGAGCAGACCCGGAGCTCGCCGGCTTGCCACTGCCGGACCTCCCATGGTCTGAAACTCGCCACCAGGGGGTGGTCGACGTCGAGGAACACGTCGGTGGTGTCAGGTCGGGCTGGGGGTGACCGGAAATAGCTCGGCGACGTGCCGCGGCCTCGGTGGAGGTTCGGCGCTGTCGACCGTGGGTCCTAACCCGCCAACACCTCGAACAAACGGTCCTACAGCATCAGCGTACCTCTAGGAAGCTCGACAAGGTGTCAACAGGGTTCTGGGATGGCGGTAAGTCGGTCGGCACCGTGTGACCGATTGTGCCCGCCATGACCGCCCTCGATCGAGCTCGAAATTCGTCACCACTATACAGTTTCTCGCTACGGATGCAGAAAAGAACTTGATCGCCGGCTAGTCCAGCGTCTACATGCAAGATTTGACGACCTTCGAAAGATCATAGAGCGAAAATTTAAAGAAGCCGTACCGGAAGCTCAGTTTAAGGTTGCCGGAGCAAAAACTGAGAATTCGCCGGCGAGAGTTCACGGCGTGGCTTGAGCTTCAGGTGGAAGCAGGGTGGAGTCCGTGCGCTCCTGTTGCCGCCCTTGCTCGGCCGTGGAAGTGGTTGCAGCGTGCTGCCGGCGTGAGACCGATCGCCGTCCCTCAGCTAAACTGCGGCGGTCGTCGTTGGTCACGGGAACAGGGGTTGAAGCCCGGTGGTCCAGGCGTTGGAAGGATGGTGCGTGACCTCCGGTGGCTGTCCAGCAGCTTAGGAACGAAGGAGATTGTTTTGCTGGTTTTCCCGATTGAGCAGAGAGCTGTGGCGAGAAACAATGCCGCTGCTCGGGTGTTGCCCGCGAGAAGATAAAGCCCGCCGATTCCTGCTCGGCTGAGGCGGTGTCGGTCGCATGGGGGCGCGAGCAAGCCGCCCTGGGCGCCAGCACGCGGAGGGGAAAGCAGCTGGTGGCGCCGGTAGCTGCTCGGTGGCACAGCCGACAGCTGCTCGGTGGAATTTCCCACCGAGAGTCTGACTTTGGGTGAAAGTTTCTCCTTCTTCCCTCTATGACATGTGGGTCCCACCCGGGGTTTTAACCTCTGAAATTTACTCCTGATCACTGTAGTGAACAGTGAACCCCATAATACCCCTGGTGATTCAGATTATTCACCCTTGAGCCATTCGAATTGAATAGGATTCGAATTGGGTTTGGTTTGAGTGAATTTCAGCACAAGTGCAGTTTTGAATTCAAATGAAGTTTGAATTTGTCCCACTTAGCTCATGTCAAGATCAACTCCAAATGGAGTGACAATTGGTGTGTGAGCTCACAAAAATGTGCTGGGTAAGAATATGCCTCCCACTTTTAAATTCATGGGATAAAAACAGTTTGAATTTGAATATGGTTTCAAACTGCCCTCTTCCTAACTATACCCAAAATGACCTCAAAAAGGTTTTGAATTTGGGTGAAACTTGGCATGGACATCCTTAGTAAAGTGTAGGGGTTTTCATACGTCCAGCCCATCTATATCTCATGTGGGAAATACCACTTTTGCAATGTGTGAGTTTGTTCTCTAATGAGCATGTTGATAATTGTTACTTGCTCTTCATTTGTGTTCATCATCCTTCCTCAAATGAGGTGTGTGGTGTGGTGATGAACACTGCAAATGTGTGTCAAAAACTGAGGCCCTTACAGTACTACACTTAATAGTATTCTTTCCTATTAAGAAATCACTCATGAATAACTTAAAAAAAATTAAAAATTGATGTTGTAAAGCACATATTAGTTACTGAGCTCTTCATTTGGACTAAGTTTCAAAGAAGAGAATTGCTAGGCTTCTTTTGAACCGAAAACAGAGTGCTCTGTTCTGGCAGAAATTTTTGCTGGACTTTGACAGAGCATAACTCTGTGTAGATTGACCCAATGAAGGTGCATGATACAGTTCTGGAAAGGTTTTTAAGTTCTCTACATCTTTTCTGTATACCTCCAGAGCAAAATCAGAAGCCAACTTGGTTGAATGTCCAGATGAATGCAAACTGTTCAGAAAACAGAGCAGCTGCAACCTTCTCCGGATGTTTCTGTAAATTGGACATAATATTCTGTAGAAAAATTTCTAAGGGTCATATGATACACCGTTGGAAAGGCTATGAAATTTTCAACAATTTTGTAGTTCATAGTTGTTTAGTATTGTACTCCATTTGTATGTAAAACTGATGAAAACAGCCAGATACAAAGGAGGTGCTGACAAATTTTATCCAGAAACTCTGTCAACTTTGAACAATCATAACTTTTGTTCCATAAACGATCTAGGGGCATATGAGTACTCGTTTAAAGGATACTGAAGTTAACTTTAACTTTGGTATTCAACTTGAGTTATGAAAATGTTAGTAACTGTATCAAATTCTGGGTTAAGTATAGAAAGGTCTGTTCTGTACAGAATGAGGGACTGAATATGTTGGCTTTAGGAAGATGTGTAAACATGAAATTCTGTTATGCTTTCATAAAGTTTTAGCGTGTTCATGTTTTACGTACTTTCACATACTGCTGAGATCAAGTTTTGACTTCCCTCAAAATTATTCTTTTGCAGTATGGTGCGTAGTCATTCTCCGAGTAGGGCTGAAAGTTCTCGCCGAGACGGGTGACGACTCGACTCCACCAGGGGCACCGCCATCAACGGTATGGGCGGATGTCATGGCTCTGATGGTCGAGTCAAGTCAAGAGAACACAAGACTACTCCAAGCCTTGGTACAACAGGGCTTACTCCAACGTACACAACAGGTCGTTCCACCTCGGAACGCCTATTTGGACTTCTTGGCGACACAACCGCCAATTTTCACGGAAGCCAATGAACCAGTGGAAGCTGATCAGTGGCTTCGAGTTATGGAGTCCAAGTTTGGAGTGTTTGAGTGCGATGAATATCAGAATACTTTGTTCGCAGCTCAACAGCTCCATGGAGCCGCCGGTACTTGGTGGTTCGCTTATCTCGCCACCGTTCCGGAAGGCCATCAAGTGGAATGGATGGAATTTCGTGAAGCATTCCTTGCTCGTCACATTCCTATGGGTTTTATCAAGGCCCAACAGCAAGAATTTAGGAACTTGAAGCAGGGGGACATGAGTGTTCTCGAGTATGTCAAACGGTTCAACCTTTTGGCACAATATGCTCCTGCTTATGTGACAAGTGAAGCTGCAAGGTGTGACTACTTCTTCTATGGCTTGAGTGCCATATTAAAAGATAAGTTGACTTTGTTCAATCAAGGCAGTTACACCGAGTTGATCAGTGCTTCCCTGCTGCAACAACAAGCGACACTTGAGTGTCAAGCAGAGAAGAGGGACCAGGATGATGTGCAAGCAGACACACCAGTTGTTCCTCGCAAATACCATGTGGTGTATCACACACCATCCGATGAAATATGACAAGCACCAGTAAGATCAACTCCGTACAGATTTCCTGCTCAAGAATCTTGTCTTGAAGCAACACCATTGCCGCAGCAACGAATGACACCTGTTGCATCATTGCTGCAACCAAGTACATCAACTTCTCAACCACAAGTCAACGAAGAACTGGGGAAACCTCCGTGTTCTTATTGCCATCGTTCAGGGCATTTTAGGCAAGAATGCCGGGAGAAGTTGTTGAACACCAGACAACCAACATTATCAGGTGGTATGCCGCCACCTGCTCAAGTGAATATAACAGCATTGCAATCCGGGAGTGTGCAACATCTTACTATTGAGGATGTCCCGGAGGGAGCACCGGTGTTAGTGGGCATGTTCACTCTCAAAGACGTGCCCGTGCTGGTACTTTTTGATTCTGGTGCAACCCACAATTTCATCAGCAAATCATGCGTGGATCAGCACCAACTATCCACCAATACTCCCACAACGAGTTACCTTATACGTTCATCGGGAGGGAATATCTCTGCTAATCAGATTGTGTCCCGAGCAGCTTTGTGTTTGGGCGGAAAAATATACCCAACATCGCTGATTATGTTGGATAGGCAGAAGATAGACATAATATTAGGAATGTCTTGGTTAAATCATCACGGTGCCGTTCTCAATATCGGTAACCGGACTGTCCAGATTGACTCACCGATTCACGGACAGCACACACTGTTTTTAGACAGCGAAGATCCAGATATGGTAGAGGCCTACCACACGGAAGCACTTAAGCTTGAAGATATTCCGGTGGTACGTGATTATCCCGACGCATTTCCCGATGAGTTACTGGGTATGCCACCCGAAAGGGACATCGAGTTCAAGATTGAACTGGCGCCGGGAACAACACCTATCTCACGAAGGCCTTACAAGATGGCACCTAACAAGCTAGCGGAGTTGAAGGAGAAACTAAATGAACTCATGAGCAAGGGTTTCATACGACCAAGTTCTTCACCTTGGGGTTGCTCAGCGTTGTTCGTTAAGAAGAAGGACGAAACACTATGGCTATTTGTTGATTACCGTCCTCTTAGTGCTGTCACGATAAAGAACAAGTACCCTTTGCCCCGCATCAACACATTGTTCGATCAACTTGTGGGTGCAAAGGTATTTTCGAAGATGGATCTTCGGTCGGGCTATCATCAAATCAAGATCCGGCCGGAGGACATACCGAAGACAACTTTCTCGACGAGATACGGACTCTATGAGTACCTCGTCATGTCATTTGGGTTAAACAACGCTCCGGCAAACTTCATGTACTTGATGAATTCTGTGTTCATGCCGGAGTTAGTCAAGTTCGTCGTGGTATTCATTGACGAAATATTGGTTTACTCCAAATCTGAATAAGAGCACGCTGAACATCTGCGCATCATGCTACAACGGTTGCGGGAGCACCAATTATATGCCAAGTTCAGAAAGTGCAAATTTTGGATTGACCAAGTGCCTTTCCTAGGCCATATTATTTCAGCAGAAGGTATTGCCGTTGATCCCAGCAAGATTGAACAAGTGCTGAAGTAGGCATCTCCCAAATCAGTCCACGAGGTCTGAAGTTTCCTAGGTTTAGCGGGGTATTATCGGAGGTTCATTCCGAGCTTCTCAAAAATTGCTAAACCAATGACGGAGCTGCTGAAGAAGGGCACTAAATACATGTGGAATGCAGCATGTGAAGCCGCATTCAAAACTTTGGTGAAACATCTCACAACAGCTCCAGTTCTTGCTCAGCCGGACACGACGAAGCCATTTGATGTATACTGTGATGCATCCGTCATCGGTCTCGGCTGCGTTCTGATGCAAGACGGGCGTGTAGTCGCCTATGGGTCTCGTCAACAGCGAAACCACGAGCAGCACTATCCAACTCACGATCTTGAGCTTGCTGCAGTGGTGTTGGCGTTAAATATGTGGAGGCATTATCTGCTTGGTAATCTTGTTCACCTCTACACCGACCATAAAAGCTTGAAGTATATCTTCACGCAGAAGAAGCTGAATATGAGACAACGGAGATGGTTGGAGCTCATAAAAGATTATGAAATTGAGATCCACTATCATCCAGGTAAAGTCAACGTGGTTGCCGACGTGCTTAGTTGGAAAGCCCACGTTCACAATTTGGTGGCTGCTGAGTTGGAAGATGAAGAACCAAGTCTCCGTGTCATTCCATATGGCGCGCTTTATAATCTCGCGCTCATTCCAACGATCCGTGAAAAGATTGTTGAGGCTCAAAGAAGAGACAGAGGTATGTCTCACATATGGAGAAGACTAGACGACGGGGAGGTGAAATGCTTCTGGAAGGATGAGAACGGTGCAATATGGTTCAACGACCGTATAGTGGTACCATGTAATATGAAACTCCGGAAGAAAATATTGGATGAAGCCCACCTGTCTAAGTTTTCCATTCATCCCGGAAGTAACAAGATGTACCAAAATTTGAAACAGAAATTTTGGTGGACGAGGATGAAGAGGGAGATCGCCAAGTACGTATCCGAGTGTGATATGTGTAGACAGGTCAAGGCTGATCATATGCGGAAAGCCGGACCGCTACAACCTTTGAAGATACCGGCATGGAAATGGGAGGATGTGAGTATGGACTTCATCGTCAGATTACCGCTCACATCCTGGAAGCATGACTCGATATGGGTGATCGTCGACCGGTTGATGAAATCAGCTCATTTCATACCGGTGAACACTCATTATCGAGCAAGGCAATATGCGGAGCTGTATATCTTGAGGATTATATGCTCACATGGTGTCCCGAAGACCATCATTTCAGATCGAGGTGCATTGTTTGTTGCTCATTTTTTGGGAGCAGCTGCATGCCTCGTTGGGCACCAATCTGTTTAGAAGCTCCGCATATCACCCTCAAACCGATGGACAAACCGAGAGGGTGAACCAGGTGCTGGAAGATATGTTGAGGTCGTGTGCCATCCACCACGGTAAGAATTGGGATGATCACTTACCGTTGACGGAGTTTTCATGCAACGACGGATATCAAGCGAGTATTAAAATGGCACCGTATGAAGCTCTCTACGGCCGGAAGTGTCGCACACCATTGTATTGGTGTGAGTCCGGCGAAGAGTTCTGTTCCGGGTTGATCTTGTCAACGAAGCCGAAGACCGAGTTCGGTTGATACAAGAAAATTTGAAGGCTGCACAATCCCGACAGTAGAGCTACGCTGATCAAAGGCGTAGGCCATTGCATTTTGACGTCGGAGAGCACGTGCATCTTCGTGTATCTCCGATGAAGGGAATTCACCGGTTCGGTGTAAAGGGGAAACTCGCTCCCCGTTTTATTGGTCCTTTTGCTATCACAGAGAAGTGCGGACCCGTAGCCTACCGGCTGGAATTACCGGCAAGTCTAGAGGGTGTCCATGATGTGTTTCATGTGTCACAGCTGCAGAAGTGCCTCAAATTCACCGCTGCTGTCCGCACTGAGGAAACCGACGAATTGAAACCGGACCTGACCTACACCGAGCGACCGGTTCAGATTTTGGATGAAAAGACCCGGGTAACATGGAACCGGATGATCAGATTTTTCAAGGTGCTGTGGAGTAATCACACCGCGGAAGAGGCAACGTGGGAAAGTGAACATTACCTCCGCACCAACTATCCGGAACTTTTAGCTTTGTACAGTTTGTAATTACCCCTCCTGTCTCGTGTTCTTTTGTAATCTCGGGACAGAATTCTTTTAAGGGGGGAGGAGTGTAAAAGTCCCAAAACATGTACATGAATAAAACTAAGGTCTGAGTTCATATGTGTGGCAAAGACATGAAAAATGGGACTGCTAGAACCTTTCCTTCATGCAAAGTAATACATGGATGAGCATCTAAAAATGAGGCTCACATTTTTATTTGAAAGTGTTGGACCCATAAGGATTTAAATACCTCTATGCATGCAAGTTAGAAAATCAGATTTGAAATTCAAAGTTCACATTATGGTGACCAACACTTTGAATAAACATGCAGCCCAATAGATGGAAATTGTCGGAAAAGTGTACCACAAACTTTTCATTGTAGCGTGGGCTCAAAAAGGAGTTAAAGAGAAGCATTTGCAAATTCTAATCCAATTCAAATTTGTCATGCAAATTCAAACTGAATCTGGGGAATTCAAATTCTAGCCATATTTTAAACTCAGAATTATGGGAATTGAGAAGATCAGCATGAGAAGATATTTGGGAGAAAAATGTGGGGTGAGACCCACATGTCATTGAGCTGGAGATCTAAACTTGCACATGAAGCAAACCAGTGGCTGTGTCTCTGTTTTGTTCGAACCAACCGAGAGCTGCTGGCGCCACCGAGAAGCTGGCCACCACCACCTCCTTCTTCCTGCCCCCACGCGCTGGCGCCAGAGATGGTGCACTCGGTGCCTCGACGTGATCTTTAAATCTCAGCCCGAGCAAAGACGGGATTGCTTTCTCCTCCTCGCGAGCGCACGCACAGAATCGCTTCCCTCACCTCCGCTGCCTCAGCTTGCTCGGGAAACCGAGGAAACAACCGCGCTCTTCCCTCCACGAGCGGCTAAACAACAACCTGAGATCAGCCTCCACTTCCCTAACCCAAAAACGAGCGAGTTCCAGCCTCCTGTGCCCGAGAACGATCGCCACAGCGGCGACCTATCTTCAGCCGAAGGTCGGGCGCTCGTGGGCAGCGTTCCACAGGAATTTTCACGGCCCAGCAAGAGTGGCAACGGAAGCGTGCAGCCACCGAGCTGCTCTCCTCCAAATTGTGGAGCAAACCGTGAAGCATCGACCAGGAATTTCCAAGTTTTGCTTCGACGGCTTCAACCCGAGCATCCGGTACGGTTTCTTAGAATTCCCGCTCTCTGATCCTCCTTAGGTCTTCAAACTTGGCACACATGAGCTGGACTAGCCGGCGGTCATTTTCCTTTCAGCATCCCTAGCATGAAATCACCTCGGAGCAGAGAATTTTGAAGTCTCCCGAGCGTGTTCTTCGCGGAACCAATCGGGCGCACGGTGCCATCCAACTTGCAGCCATTTTTGAACACCTTTGAGGTCTTGTGGAGCTTCCTAGAGGTGCACTGGTGCTGTAGAGCTCGTCAGTACAGGTTTTGGTAGGTTGGGAACCTCGGGCGACGGCACCAAACCTCAACAGAGGCCGCTGCACGTCGCCGGCCATCTTCCGATCACCGGCAGCCCGAGACAATCCCACAGCCGTGTTCCTCGATGAAAATCACGCACTGGTGGTGAGTTTTAGCTCGGGTGGCGGCCGGGAACGGCCGGCTTGCTCCGGCAAGGAGGAACGCGCGGGCGCGGGAAAGAAGCCGGAGGAGGAAGACGAGGGGGTGGGTCCTGGCTGTCAGTGCCTGATAAGTTTGAATCATGTAAAAGCCCAAGAAAAGGAACTTGCAAAAACTTTTTAGCACCTCACAACAGCACAGTTTTGTTGTGGATAGATTGTGAAAAAGTGTGAAGAGAAAGTAACCTCCATCAAAAGAGTGATTAGAGGGGAAAGCCTACACTTTCACAAAGTGGGAATTTTACACATGAACATAAGAGGTTGAGCTCACCCCTAGAACTTAAAAAGTCTTGGGAAGGTTCAGTCCATGTTTCGTGTAAATCCAACACTTTTTGAGGAACTTTTGGAGGTATTTGAAAAAGAGGCCAATTTGAATGTAAATTCAAATTGCAGCAACTTTTATCCCTCAAACTCAAAAGTTGGCTTCATATTCAAAATCAGCACATTTTTCTGAGTTAGCCCACCAGTTTTCATCCCCATTGGAGTTCATCTTGTCGGGAGGTAAATTTGCAATAATTCAAAACCGAATTTGAATTTCAGTTTAAACATGAAGCAAATTTAACCCAACAAAGTTCGAATTTGAGAACTCAAATTCAAACCAATACTCGTGTAAGGGCCTCAGTTTTTGACACATAATTGAAGTATTCATCACCACACCACACACCTCATTTGAGGAAAGTTGATGAACACAAATGAAGAGCAAGTAACCACCATCAACATGCTCATTAGAAAACACACTCACATATTGCAAAAGTGGTATTTCCCACATGTGATATAAAGGGGCTGGACATATGAAAACTCCTACACATTGCTAAGGATGTCCATGCCAAGGTCACCCAAATTCAAAACCTTTTTGAGGTCATTTTGGGTATAGCTAGAAAGAGGGCAGTTTGAAACCATATTCAAATTCAAACTGGTTTTATCCCATGAATTCAAAAATGGGAGGCATATTCTTATTCAGCACATTTTTGTGAGCTCACACACAAATTTTCACTCCATTTGGAGTTGATCTTGACATGAGCTAAGTGGGACAAATTCAAACTTTATTTGAATTCAAAACT
Source organism: Neostapfia colusana (assembly GCA_030760725.1). Taxonomy (NCBI): domain Eukaryota; kingdom Viridiplantae; phylum Streptophyta; class Magnoliopsida; order Poales; family Poaceae; genus Neostapfia; species Neostapfia colusana. The sequence goes on along the minus strand of JASWHV010000005.1, from coordinate 26,119,986 downwards.
GAACTTGTGCTGAAATTCATTCAAATCAAACCCAATTTGAATTCTACTCAATTCAAATGGCTCATGGGTAAATAATTTGAATTACCAGGGGTAGTATGGGGCTCACTGTTTACAACAGGGATTAGGAGTAAATTTCAGAGGTTAAATATTGGAAGTGGGACCCACATGTCAGCCACTACTCCAACCCAAACCGACTGAAAACCCAGCTCGGGTTCTTGCGCCGGACTGAGCAGCCGCCACAGCGAAGCGGCGACCGGGACACCACCTGCTTGCCGCCCCGACGTGCTGAACCGCCTCACAGCCCCCTTATCTACGCCACCGCCCTGGTCGGAGCGATCACCGCCCACTCTGCTGCCTCCTCGCATCAGAACCGCGCCATCGCTGCCGATCACTCGGAGCTGATCAGGGAAGCTTGATCACCGCCTCTCCGTCCCCTCCAGAGCCACGGCAAGGTACTAGAAACCTTCCTCCGTCTTCCCCGCGGCTAGAATTCAGCTGAAACCGATTGATATCGGCTATGCCAAAATATCACTTCGGTGACTTAAAACCACCGCACCTCGGGCTCCCGTGGACAGCCCAACCGGGGCGTTGTCACTCCCAAGCCAAGGCACCCTTGGACGCACTGGTGACCGGTGCTGCTCACCCCCGAGCCACAGCCCGAGTGTTTGCTCACCGGCGGCGACTTTCCAGTTTTCCCCTTTCTTTGTGCAGAACGACCTTTGGGTGCGGTTCCGTTGAATTCGTACTCTAGAAAGGATTAGAGGGCCTCAATACGCTTTCACACAAACTAGACACGGTAACGCACAAGTTGCCTTCACAACCTTTGGCCGGAGAACCTCTGCAACCGGTGTAATTCGAGGTTTACCAACGGCGGAGCAAGCGGGAGGTATCGGGCGCACGGTGAGGACCTACTTCGGGCCTTCCCCGAGCTGCCTCAAGCTCATGTCGACCTTCCCTGAGGTCCACTGATGCTTCCCGACTGGTTGCTCGAGTAGTTAAGGTACTAGGGAAGTCAGCCGACATGGCCGAAGTCTTTCCGAGGCGGAGGCTCGTCGCCGACCATGTACTGGCCGTTGTCATGACGCGCTGACCGCGGAATCCTGTTCCCCGAGTGAATGTAGGAAGGGGCGGCCAAGATCGTGAAGTTTGGAGCTCCACAGAAACTACCGGCGAGCTCTCCGGCGAGGTCCCCCGGCGGCAGAGCGCGGGCGGCGGGAGGTTGACGAAGGGGGTGGACCCCAGCTGTCAGCGGGAGATATTTTAAATCGGGATCGGGGAGTGGCCGGGATCAGGTGTGCTGGCGCACAAAGACCCTGTGGACTGCAGTGTGCGGTCGCCTCGGCGTGCGACGCGTGTCTCCGGGGTCCACTCGCGAGTTTAAACTTTTCCCCGATTTTCAGATTTCCTTCAAACTTCAAATCCTCATAACTTTGGCTAGAAAGCTCCAAATCGAGTGAACCAAATTTTGTTGGATTCAACTCTCTGAGAATTTTCCAGCAAATCAAGTTTTACTTCATGAAAATCCTTAATTCTCCAGAATTAATTCCTCAAAATTTAAACTGTTTGGAATTTTAACTGACGAATACTTTGGAGGAAAATCCTGAAATTTTGCTGGAGTGTTCACCCAAATATACCTGAACTACCATAACGATTTCAGATCCATTTGAGCTCATTTGATCCACCTAATGGTGTGATTAGTGAAACTGTTCCAGAGAAAATATAAAATGTCTAGAAAGTTTTTCAGAATTTTCTCTGAAATTGTTTAGCTCATATCTTTAGCTAGGAACCTTCAAATTAAGTGAGACCAATCAATTAGAACCCTCTGAAAATCTAGTTTTCAGAAAGTCATAGTTTGTTTCATGAAAATCCTTAGAACACCCTAAATGCCTTCAATTAAGGTCAAGGACATAATTAATTGTGGAGGGCTCAAATGAGCTTTACTGCAACTAAAACTTGACCAAGTCTCTGTTTAGGTTGTAACCAAACCACAGTAAAAGTTTCACAGTCATAGAGTCTGTCTAGTGGGACTTATAAGCTTCACAAGTTCAAACTTAATATAAATGCATTCAAATTAATACATGTATGTCTTATATCATGTAGTCGCTAAGGTCGAGGAGGAACCCGAAGTCCTAGACTTCGTTACTCCGAAGGAGCAGCTAGCCTACGACCAAGAGCAGCAAGGCAAGCTCCGGTTTGCATTAACCTTTTTATAAATGTTTATTGTTTTGAGCACATCTTTGAATACTATTATTCTTTGCATTAGAGTCTGTTTTGGAAACCCAAATGCATAGCCAAGAAAACCCTGGGTTGGGATTAGGATTGAAAACCTCGTTAGCTACTGCAATGCTAAGATAGTGTAGGATTCGGTACAAGTCAAGTAGTTGGAACTACTCGCGAGCATAGGCTAGAGGCACTCGACTCGGGTAGAGATAGCACATGAAACACATGGCAAGAAAGATGAGGCCGAACGGAGGGTAAGGGCAGCAGGACTTTGGGGCCTGTGTGCTGTAGCTCCGCTTGTGTCGATTGAGGACCGAGCCGTGTGCGGGCCTGTTGAACAAGCTAGAACAGTACCGAAGACCTACCGGCTATATGGGAACTGGGAAACTGATGTAACTCGGGTAGCTGGGTGTTGAGGCATAGCTGGTCGTTCAGAGGGTAGGTTGAGAACTCGAGGTGTAAATCGGCTGGTGGCACTGAGATGCGCGTGCAGAGACCTCTTGCTCGGGACGATTGGACCGGTTCAACATTTGGCTAACGGGTGAAAGGTAGTCGCGTACGCCGTCCGTGATGGTTGTTGTAGGCAACATTGAGTATGGGTGTACGTGACGGGTTGTTCGGGTAACCCTGCAGGTGTAAATCGATTATAATCATCGTCCCTCGCGGTCAGTGAGTACCACTTGTTCACTGTAGCATGACGTAGAAAGAACAGGATAGTTACATGTTAAAATGCTGCTGATTGAAAGATGGACTTGCATGTTAATGGTTTGTTGTAGTTTAGAGCTAACTAAAGTTCTTTTCAACTTTGGGCAAAGTACATGAGAGAAATGCGTTTCTTGTTTGATTGCGGCTCTCTCATGTGCCTTAGCGTAAGGTTCTCCACAACCTGCTGCTAAAACCTGAAAATAAGGTTCTACTAATTAGGCGAGTCCTTGCAATTGGTTTTTACCTCATGTAACCCATTACCCCTCATGTAGAAGTTCCATGTTTAGGTGAGACGGGTCAGACTTGCTGAGCCTTCGTGCTCACTGCTTGTGTTTGAAGCTTTTGCAGGGTTCTATGAGGAAGGGACTCCCGAAGACGAGACGGAACCCCAGGAGGGGAACCCCGTCGAGTGCGAGTCATGCACGCCGCAGAGTTAGTGTGCGTGTGTGCTAGCAAGGACACGTTCAAGGGCTGAACGTGGACTTGATGCGTAGTCTACGCCCGTGAGTGTAGACTGAAACTATTTTGGTGTAAACATGTTCATAAACTTGTTTATGTAATAAAATTCCGCTTCCGCTTTGTACCTTTGACGTGTGTTATCCGGTGCTGTGCAACGCAACACCCCTCGGTGTGATCCTGGCTCGACAAGACCGTTGGGGTCGTGTCAGCGTTGGTATCAGAGCTCGCTTGAGGTTTAACGCACTACAAAGGTCATCTTTTTCAAAAATCCAGTGAGGAACGAGTTAGTAACCCGTATAAGGATGTTATTAGCATATAGAAAGTGGCATATTAACTTATTTGATTATGTCGGAAAATCGTGCATCTCGGGACGTGTATGTCTTGGGGGGTGCACGTAAGCGCTGTCCACCAGTGCGCACAAGCTGAAGGGTGGAGCCCCACGGGTGGCAGGTAACCCGACTCGCTTTCATATCCTCTACGACTCTTCATGTCATTTGGGGTATTTGAGCAACGTATGTCCCTGGCATGCATGGTGCAACTTGGGAGACCCCGTCACATGGTCTGAAACGTGAACACGTAACTCAAGGCGTGTTTGGCTTGAGAACATCCGGGCGAGTGATGACGGCCGGTTGTACGAACTGTATGGATTCCGGGCTCGGTGTGCAGCCGAGTCTGATGATTGCTTGAGTTTCTGCAGGTAGCCTGACCACGAAAAGGTAGGCGTGTAGTATCCGTGTGCGAGTGACATTTAGTGCCACTGAAATAACGAAGCCGGCTAAGTCCGGTATAGGTTTTTCTTTGTGAGGACGTAGTACCGATATAATCTGGTGACGCATCGATGTCACACCCAACTAAATGAACAACTTCATTTAAAACTTGAAGGTTTTGATCCAAAGTAGTAAAACTTGATGTAATTCCTTTCCTTAGCCAGAATATTCAAAGTTAACAAGTTTTTCAACTTATAGGTTGTTAAGGACAGAGCACTCTGTTTTCAGCTGAATCAAGGCTGAAGTTAATCAGAGGTTAGAAGTTGAGTTCTTTCGAGGTTGGGGTCATATGATACATTTCTGGAAATATTTGGAAAATCTTTACAACTTTTCTGTTAAGGTCCAGAGGTGTTTCATCCCTTAACCAATCGAAAAATGCAGTAGAGTTGAAACTGTCCAGAAAACAGAACAGAGTAAAGACTCACTGTAAACTCTCTGTAAATTAAGCATAACTTCCTGCTTAAAAATCAAAAAATAGAAAATGAGGAAGTTCTGGAAAGCTTATGAGATAGGTTACAACTTTGTAACATAAAGTTTTGTCAGATTAGGAACAGAATTAACTGGGATTCTTGGATTAAATCAGTACCTAAAGCAGGGAGGTGCTGTCCAATTTTCTCCAGAAATTCTGTTAACTTTGACATCTCATAACTTTTAAACCAGGACTGATCTTAGGCCAAGCAAATACTTTCTTGAAAGCTATTGAAGTTAGCTTTAACTTTTATGTTGAGCTCCAGGATTGGTTTTGCTTTCAACATGGCCTAAATCAGGATGAAATGGAAACTGGTCAGGGCTGTCATGGGAACAGCAGATCAGCAGTCAAATTTGTTTAAAATTTGAACTATGTTTCCAAATTTTATGGGTTCAATGACATTTCTTATGTTATAACTCGGAGGTTTACTGTTTAAATAAATATTTGACGTTTCCCAAATATATTTTTACAGATGACAGCAGATAAGCAATTGGAGAACGGGTGGGTGGTGTCCCACTGTTCTCACCGCAACGGCTATCCGGAAGCATTGAGGCATATGCTTCAATATTTCGGATACCACCAGATGCCGCAATACTTTGCCAAGGAAGAAGGCGAAGAGGGGAACAAGACGTGGACAATCCATGTCGATGTCCCTGCAGGACCCACGCCACCCGGTTGGGTGCCGTTCACCGTCACGGTGAGAGGAAGACAACCGGAAGGGATGTGGCAAGTGGCAGCCTGTGACACCATGTCACGTTTCTGCCAACTACACGTGCAAGCTATGGAGGGCACTCCATACGCGCTCGTTCTGGTGGAGGGACAGGCTCAGCATGTGTGGGAAGAGAGGTACCTGAGGCAACGGACCCGAGTTGCCCAAGGTACATCCCCGCGGAGGCAAATCTCAGCCTCCAGATGAGGGCGGGAAACGCTGTGATGGACAGCCAAGCTGTTCATACAGAGCATCTCACCATAAAGCTCAAGGAGAGCACGAGCCGTGGAGACCATTTCGAGAGTGCTCACAGCGCACTCCGCAATGTACTCCTTCCGACGATCAAGCGACTGAATGAACAACACAATCAGTTGCATCGTCTGAAGAAGGCAAAGAAGAAGAGCCGTGTTGACATCGCGGCTGTCGGTACCTGAGATATGGGGTACCCCCGCGCACAGGGTAAAATGCCTAAGGAACTCGCCCTTCTCCGCAGGGAGAGCTCCGAAGGCGCCACGCGTCCGGCGGGGCCGGACCTCCCTCTCCTCAGAGGAGAGCTCCGGGCCCGCCACGTGGCATACAGAAGCCGGACCTCCCCCTCCGCGGGAGAGAGGCCCGAAGGCGCCGCGTGTCCAGCGGGGCCAGACCTCCCTCTCCCCAGAGGAGAGCTCCGGGCCCGCCACGTGGCATACAGAAGCCGGACCTCCCCCTCCGCGAGGAGAGGTCCGGAGGCTCCACGTGCCCCGCGGGGCTGACCCTCCTCTTCTCTGAGGAGGGCTCCGGGCCCGCCACGTGGCAGCAGAGCAATGCTGCCTGCCCCGAGCGATAGGAAGCGGGCGTAAATACGCCCCATACTATGCCCGTACAAGGTATTCAAGGCCCGCGTCTTCCCAAGACGCGAAGACGTGGAGCACGCTTCTGTCAGGTGCCGTTGCGCCCAGTCGCATCACAGACTGGCGCGCGGTGTCAGAACCTGTCAGCCAATAAACACGGCGACAAGACATCCCATGCCGCCTGCGCCGTCATCAACCACTACGACTAGCATGCGGCATGGGCAGGGCGGCAAGATGAGGACTCAGAAGCCTTCGACCAGAGACAACTACCGGCATAACTGCAGATACGGTAGATAATAGACAATCTTCCCGGGACCACCTGTCGGGTCCCGGCTCCCCTTGTAAGCCGCCCGAGTCTTGGACTATAAAAGGCTTGGGTAGGCGACGATAGCAAGGGTTCGCACTTTGCAACTCATACGCTAGCCATACACTCTCAAGCTGTAACTCACCCCAAGCTCAGGCCTCCGAGCCTGAGCAGCAAGCAATACAGCGAGCTCCATAGCTCGCCGTGGACGTAGGGTTTTACGCTCCGGCGGCCTGAACCACGTAAAACTCGCCATGTCAAGCTCTTACTAACTCGTCCATCTGCGCAAGCTCTCCGCTAGAGACTAGCCCCACCGAAAAAAGAACCTCCGCGGGCTGCCCAGTGCAGGCCCGGGGGAAGTGTCGACTGAACACTTCGACATTTGGCGCGCCAGGTAGGGGGCTTTTCTCCTAGCGCCACGAGTTTCCGCCGACGAAGATGACCAAGCTTCCTTCAGCGGCAAACTCTCCCCCTCCGCGTTCACGGCGAACCGTGACCACTGGGGAGTACATGTCGACACACTCAGGACGGAGTGTGTCGGCACAAGCTGGTAGCCGGCAGCCGACTCCGGCAACGCCGACTCCGGCTATGCAGGCCCCGACCAGTATGAGATCTTCTGCAACGCTGAGCGTACACCATGGAGGTGCGCTAGCTGCAGCAAGAGCGCTGCTGCGCAACCCAACTGCAGGGGATGCGCCCCATTCAGCGACCCAGCAATGGGTCCGCGAGGTGGACCGCCTCGTCGTCGCCGCCGCGAACCCTCGGTTTCGGCGAGGACGGCGCCCAGGACAACCAGCTGTGTCGCTGACGCTCACACCCACGGTTGACGGGCTAACGGCGGATTCCAGCTCCTCTAGGCTCCTGTCGACGGACCTGCGAAGGGAACTGGAACGGTGCCACTTGGGCCAGGACGCCCGGGTGTACCTCGAGCGACGCCGAGAGAGGCGTTGCAACCATGAGGCAGGCGACAGCATGTCGTCGGCCTCGACACAACCAGAAGGGCAGGCCTTCGCCACGCGAGCCCTGCCTCAGGCATATGCTGCGCAGCATATGCCATAGCTATATGCGCCGCAAGTAGCGGCCCCGGTCTATGGTGCAACCATGCCCATGCCGGGATACGCGGTGCCAGGTGCGAACCAAGCGTTCGCAGCGCCAGTACCTGCAGCAGCAGGTGCAGGATGTGCGGCCCTTGCACCCCACCTTCGCTTCGCAAGGTGGCCACGCAAGTTTCGCCCGCATCTGCCCGAGAAGTACGACGGTAGCGTCAACCCAGCGGAGTTCCTCCAGATCTACTCCACCGCCGTACTTGCCGCAGGAGGGGACGAGGCTGTCATGACAAACTACTTCCCCGTCGCCTTGACCGGCCCAGCTCGGTCTTGGCTCATGAATCTACCTCAGGGGTCTATAACCTCTTGTGGAGAGCTCTGAGCGCAGTTCGTCGCCAACTTCGGCAGCTCCTACACCCGTCCCGGCACGGAGCTTGACCTCCACGCCGTCAAGCAACAACCTGGGGAGTCGCTGCGCTCTTTCATCCAGCGGTTCTCTCAGGTACGCAACACCATCCCGCATATCCAAAGTGCCTCAGTGGTGGTGGCGTTCCGACAGGGTGTCCGGGACGAGAAAATGCTTGAGAAGCTCGCGACCAGAGAGGTCCGCGACGTCTCAGAGCTCTTCAGCCTGGCCGACAAGTGCGCCAGAGCAGCTGAAGGGCGGAACTGGCACGCTCTGCCGACCTCCGAGTCAGGAGGACAGCCCGGGTCCGGTGCTGCTGCCTATGGGGGTGGCAAGATGAAGTCACCATTCACGGCCCCCGTCGCCGCAGCTACGACGACCAGTGGAGCTCGGGGGCCACGCCCCGACAAAAGGCAGCGGCAATCACCGGCCCCACACAGTGACCAAGGCGGGCTATGCCCCGTGCATGGCACCTGCAACCATACTGCTGCCGAGTGCTGGGAGATCCAGAGGCTCGCAGAGCGCTTCCGCAAAGGAAGACAGCAGAGGGCTGAAGCGCCGCCCTACCCTCAGAGGGATGGCAAACAGAAGGTCGATGCCCCAGTCACTGCTGCCCACCAGGTGGGGTTCCAGGAGCCTCAGCGTGTCATAAAGACAGTGCATGACGGTGAGGACTCCAGTTCCGACGGTGACAGGCCAGGGCATTAGCCAACTGCGGTGCGCCTCCGTGCCTCGAACATACCTCTCGGGGGCCGCCTAAGGTCTGTCAACCCCTTGAAGGCCTCGCCAGAAGGGGAAGACGCCTTAGGTCATCCAAGACGAGCCCGGGTCTACCTACCCCTTGAAGGCCTTAGCCAGAAGGGGAGAACTCCCCGGGGGCCCCCAGGAGAAGCCGCGCAGGACCTGATCCAGCGCGAAGATAACAACCTCGTCGACAAGACTCGGCTGCAGGAGACACCCCACAACGCACGGTCTCGGCTAATGCTCTAAGCACTACCGCCAAAGAACCAAACGCGTCGGGGGCCTGCAGGAGGGCAACTTGGTGAAGCGGCACGCTCTATTCCAAGAAGGACCCATAAGCTCTCCCCCAGCAGGGAAGGTCCCTTCCGAATCATGAAAGCTGCCGCCCCAAGTACACATGCCTTCCAACCGAGAGTGGGATCCGTTCCCAAAAATCCTTGCCATGGAGCAACACTGTAAGTCCTACTTCCTGAGCATCAGTAGAACAGGGTTATTCCCTTCTGTAGTAGATCCCATAGAATTTAGGAACAGCGCTTGGGGAAGCTAAGTCTCAAGGGACGGTACAGGACTACGTCCAGTTTAGCCTGGTTCCGACCCTAAGCGCGTAGAGTCTTCCTTCCCTTGAAGACAAGGCGGAACATTGCCTCCCTGTACAGCCAGAATTCCACCTATGGGTACGAATACAGAGCCCCGTTCTACTTAGCTCTCTCTCATGCGCTCATTTAAATTATGCATTAATTTCTATAATCGCACTATCTCTGTATGTTCATCGTACATCTAGCTCCCCCTCTCCTGCGCTCATCCATAGTCGGCATTCGCTATCCTACCGAAGGCGGCTGCGCTTGAGGCACCTGCCGATGGCCGAGTGGGTCTCTCGGGCCTCCCCCAGTCAGGTGTTGCGGTGCAAGTTGGTTACCTCCAGGAAAGGCCTGCGTTGTGCATGGGGGGTCTAGGGTGCGTATCCAGCTTAGCCGGCCCAGAGCCCAAAGCATGCGCATCCTGCCCTCCGGAGGTCCAGGGGATTACGACCGCTTTGCCTGGTCATGAACCCAAAGCGCGTGCACTCTGCTTCCCCAGCGCATGGCCCGGTACTAGGGATCGGACGGCCGTTCCCGGACCTCGGAGGGAGCCGGAGCTCCGGCGCCTCATGCACAGAATTGCCCATGCCCCGTATAGCGGATCAGGGTCGTAAGATGGATAAGACTAGGAGACGGGAGGGGAGGACCCCCCGAGGAGAATTACGTTTCCTCTGCCTGTGTGCAGGACCTCCAGGTTACGGCAACAGGGAACTGCATGAAGCGAGGGGAAAAGAGCTACCAGCTACTCCGGCCTGGGACTGGAAGGACCGGGACCTGCCCCTCCAGCAGGGGCGGGACCCGGGGGCCCTACGTGTCCAGCGGGCCCGGAACTCTCTCCTCCCTTGAGGAGGGCTCTGGGCTCGCCACGTGGTGGGCGGAAGCCGGACCTCCCCCTCGGTGGGAGGGCTCCGTGTCCAACATGGCCGGAGCTCCCGCCTCTTAGGAAGGAGCTCCGGACCCGCCACGTGGCAGGCAGATCTGGAACTCCCCATAGGGCGAGATCCGGAGACCTCCGGGGGCCCCTAACACGGTTAGGACCCGGGGAGGGTGTCTGTGCAAAGCTCCGAGATTGGAAATGGCCTCTGAGTACCTTGCGGAGCTAAGGACTCAGCCAGGCAAAGCCAAGAAGGAGAGAAAAAGCGTCATAGACACAAGTATCCAAAAGAGTCAAATTAAGCGAGGCTCCATGAGCTGGACTACAGACTCGATAAAAAGGGAGAAACAAATCCTAAGGACCTCCCGGCTCCCGCCGGAACCTTGCGGCTATAAGGGCGGCCACATCCTCGACTTCTGCCCTGGCAGCTTGCTCCCGCTCTGCGGCTGGGCCCTCTCTCGCTGGTTCTAGCGAAAAAGAGGGGTCGCGGCTCTTAAAGCATGCCAGCACATGTGAAGCGACCTCTAAGGCTAGGCCGCGCCCCTCGGCCTCAAGCTCGCTGGCGACCACCGAGTCTAGCCTGTCCAGCTTGGCGCCGATCGACTCCAGCGCGGGGATCACCTCCAACGCAGGGGCCGCGGTCATCACTGGACTGAAGTCAAGAGGGATCAGGGCGGACCCCGCTCGATCCACGAAGCTCGAGACTGCAAGAGCCTCGGCGGACCGCAAGGCCGAAAGCTCCTCCACCTCGCGGTAGGCCGCCTGCAGAGCCTCCAGGTTCCTCTCGGAGAATTCCTTCTCCTTGGCCGCCAGGGAGCTCTCCCGAAGGTGGAGAGCCTTGGCGAGCCGCTCCAACTCAGCGGCCTTGAAGCCGGCGGTCAACTCCCGGTCCAAGACCACCCGGCGATCACGGGAGACCTGTTCCTCCCTCAAGTCGAGGTCTGCCTTCAGGATCTCCAGCTCCTCCATCCGAGCTCGAAGGTCATCCTCACCCGCAGCCAGCTGTGCGGCGACCCTCTCCGCCTCAGCTGCCATGCAACGCTCCCGTTCCTCAACGGCGAGTTCACAGCGCTCCAACCGCTGCCGTATCTCCACAGCAGCAGAGAGGCTCTCCTCGGCCTGGGCGTGTGCCTCCAGGGTCGCCCGGTTGATCTGCCGCGACTTGGTGTCCATGCGGTCGACAGCCCGCTTCATCCGGTCGAGGAGCGCTTCCCTGAAGTCGAGCAACTCCCGCCTGGAGTCGAGCTCACTCTTAACCTTCACGGTCCTCTCCCGCAAAAGGTTCCCCCAGATGAGGAGGCGGTCCCGTTCAACCATATACTCCTCCCGCTCGCACCCTAGTGCAGCCAAGACCTACCGGACGCCCGACTCGGCAAGCGCGAAGGCGTCCGCCAGAGGCAATGGAGCAACAGAGGCCAGGGCAGTCCCCCCGACCTCCTCCATTACCTCGTCCTCAGGAAGAGCCGATGCACCAGCAACCGAGACGAGACGCCGATCAGGAGAAGCTGGCTCCGAGGCTCTGGCAGCCAGGCCAGCCTGGCTCTCTTCAGCTTCTGGCTCCTTGACCTGAGGAGAGGGGCGAGCCGGGGAAGGCGGTGCTGAAGAAGAGGCCGGGCCGTCTAGTGCAGGGTCAACCTGCGCTGGCTTGGGGGCCGCGGTGGCCGTCTCGGCAAGAAGAGACGATGCCGCCACGGAGTCCGGGCACACCGGAACTGGAGAAGTTCGCGCTGGCCAGGGGGCCGCGGCAGTTGCCCCTGGCTCCGAGCGCAGCGGCACAGATTCCCCGCAAGTCGGGGAAGGCCGGGAAGCGCGGACACTCCAGCGGGCTCTGAACCCCGACTTCCGAGCCAGGGTAGGACTTCCAGAGCCCGCTACCGTCACCGACGGCCGCTCCGCAGTCGCTTGGACTGGCGGAACAAGGGGCGCCCCAGAGGCTTCCCCCAGCGCATCAACCCGGGGCCTCTTCGAGTCGCCACCGGAGGGAGGGTCAGGCACCCCAGAATCCCGACTTGGCACAGACGCCGCTGCTAGAGGAGATCGAGCGCGCTTCTTCTCTGGCGGCGGGTTGGATGCCATGGCAAGGGAGAACTCAAAGGCAAGAGGGCAAAAGCACAAGAGTCCGAGGTGAAATGCAGAGAAGTGCGAAGGGAAGCTGCAATGTGGGTAAGACCCCCTCTAAAACACCTTCCCGGGTGCAATCCCAAGCGATTCGGAACTCTTCGAATACCCCGCACCGGCAACCGCTTCGGTTCCCAGACCGAGTGCCGATGACGGGTGGGCCCAAGCCGCCTAACTGAAGCGGTGGGGGCAAGGAGTCAGTCTCCTGAGAAGATGAGCCGGCAAGGCACTTCGGCGGTTCCCGAAGAAAGCGCCGCAATGTGCAGAAGTGGCAGTCTCGGGAACCGCCGCAGTAAAAGCAACAATCAAGTGAGCACACGCTCCCACGATCCCGTGGCCGTTCGTGCTCCGGCAGCGGTCAATTCGGGACTTAGAGGAAGTGCGCGGATCGGAAGAGACGGAGGTCCCACCTCGGGCTCACTATCTCCCTCGAGATGGGCCTGGGGGCCACTGTCGGTACCTGAGATATGGGGTACCCCCGCGCACAGGGTAAAATGCCTAAGGAACTCGCCCTTCTCCGCAGGGAGAGCTCCGAAGGCGCCACGCGTCCGGCAGGGCCGGACCTCCCTCTCCTCAGAGGAGAGCTCCGGGCCCGCCACATGGCATACAGAAGCCGGACCTCCCCCTCCGCGGGAGAGAGGCCCGAAGGCGCCACGTGTCCAGCGGGGCCGGACCTCCCTCTCCTCAGAGGAGAGCTCCGGGCCCGCCATGTGGCATACAGAAGCCGGACCTCCCCCTCTGCGGGGAGAGGTCCGGAGGCTCCACGTGCCCCACGGGGCTGACCCTCCTCTTCTCTGAGGAGGGCTCCGGGCCCGCCAGGTGGCAGCAGAGCGACGCTGCCTGCCCCGAGCGATAGGCAGCGGGCGTAAATACGCCCCATACCTTGCCCGTACAAGGTATTCAAGGCCCGCGTCTTCCCAAGACGCGAAGACGCGGAGCACGCTTCTGTCAGGTGCCGTTGCGCCCAGTCGCATCATAGACTGGCGCACGGTGTCAGAACCTGTCAGCCAATAAACACCGCGACAAGACATCCCATGCCGCCTGCGCCGTCATCAACCACTACCACTAGCATGCGGCATGGGCAGGGCGGCAAGATGAAGACTCAGAAGCCTTCAACCATAGACAACTATCTGCATAACTGCAGATACGGTAGATAATAGACAATCTTCCCGGGACCACCTGTCGGGTCCCGGCTCCCCTTGTAAGCCGCCCGAGTCTTGGACTATAAAAGGCTCGGGTAGGCGACGATAGCAAGGGTTCGCACTTTGCAACTCATACACTAGCCATACACTCTCAAGCTGTAACTCACCCCCAAGCTCAGGCCTCCGAGCCTGAGCAGCAAGCAATACAGCGAGCTCCATAGCTCACCGTGGACGTAGGGTTTTACGCTCCGGCGGCCTGAACCACGTAAAACTCGTCGTGTCAAGATCTTACTAACTCGTCCATCTGCGCAAGCTCTCCGCTAGAGACTAGCCCCACCGAAAAAAGAACCTCCGCGGGCTGCCCAGTGCAGGCCCGGGGGAAGTGTCGACTGAACACTTCGACAGCGGCGTTGCAAGAACTGGTACAGAATCTAACCCAGCAGAATGAGTAACTTACTCAAGAGCGGGACGACACTATTGAGGAAGGGAAAGGCTGGGAAGAAGATTACAACCAAGCTATGGACGAGGTGCATGCATTGCAGGACCTCGTACCTCCGGTGTTAGGCGTACCGGTGGTCTTGGGCCTTCCAGCAATGGGAGAACCCGGGATAGGAGAAGAGGTGGTAGATCCGGAGCCACCAGCAGAGGTACCGGAGGAGGAAGACCCGCAGGAGGTCGAGTTCTACTCCGAGTAGGGGGTTACAGTTGCCATGTCGGGCAGCTAGGGTAGTGTAGCCCAAATTTTGTAATCGGTGACATGTCGTGTAGACAGTAGCGTATGTATAGGTAGTGACGACATGAGCACGACTTCTCGGAGACCCGAGAATAATGTATCTTGTATAAAGTTTATGCTTTATCAATGTATGTGGATGTTGTGCAAATTAATCATGTGTCACTTCAATACCTAATGTTGCATATGGAATATTAAGTATGACATGTCCTAATCGCTGCTGTTTTGAATTTCAGTATGACGCGTACTCGTGCCAACCCGGATGTTGGGGGTACTAGCCAAGGGGGAGAGACCTCCCAACCACCTCCCGATGACTCCTCAGGACAGCAGCAGCAGCAAACAGCAAACACCGCCACCGCCACTGCCAACGGTTACATTGGCCGACATCGTCGCGGCAATGGCGGGTTCACATCAGCAGCACATGGAGTTGCTGCAGACCCTCATCTCCAATACGTCTCGCCTAGAGAGACGTCAAGACCGTGAGGAGCGTCAACAGAGCTCCTACTCCGACTTCCTGGTGACTCATCCCCCAGTATTCTCAAGGGCGGATGAACCACTTGACGCGGACAACTGGCTCCGCGCCATAGAGATGAAGTTCGGGCTGCTCCAGATAATTGAGCAGCGCAAGAATCAGTTCGCGGTCCAGCAGCTCCAAGGATCCGCGAGCGCGTGGTGGGCCAACTTCTGTGCTTCACAGCCCACCGACCGAGTGATGACCTGGGCGGAGTTCCGGACGGCCTTTAGGGCCTATCATATACCGCCAGGTTTGATGAAGAGGAAGACACAAGAGTTCCTGCACCTGCAGCAAGGGAGCCGGAACGCGCTTGAATACTCCAGGGCGTTCAACGATCTCGCGCTCTACGCGTCGTATCACGCAGATACCGACGAGAAGCGGCGGGACCATTTTTACCAGGGGCTTAACCCGCTCCTGAAGGACAAGTTGGCGATGTTCAATCGCGGCAGCCTCAACGACATCATTGATGCTGCGATTGTTCAGGAGGACTCCGGCAAGGAGTTAGCGGCGGCGGCGAGAAAGCGAAGCGCGCCGCAGAGCAGCGGAGAAGGAGGCGGTCCTTCTCAGAAGTTTCGGATGGTGAATCGCCCACCATCAGGTCCACGCTGGCAGCCACCACAGCGGTCGATGCCGTTCCGCAGTCGGCCGTACTCTTCACAGGCATTCAGGCCGGCACTGCCAGTACCACCTCCGCAATAACAGCAGCAGCGGGCGATGCCGCGTGCGTATGCACCTCAGCAACGCATGCCGGGCTTTTGTCCCCCGAGCACTACACCAGCAGCGGCCACATGTTACAAGTGTGGTCGTCCAGGACACATCGCGAGCAGTTGCCCGGAGAGGCAAGGCGGCGGAGTGGCACCACAGTTTCCGGGGAGGAATCAACCCCGGAACCCTACTAATGCGCGGCGGGCAAACCCTAGGCCCGGCACCGTCCACCAGCTTGCCATTGAGTACGTGCCAGAGGGCGAGCCAATCCTTGCGGGTATGTTCCAACTCCACCAGCATCCCGCTATAGTACTATTTGATTCAGGCGCCACGCATAGCTTCATTAGCCAAGCTTTCATTTATAAACATAGCTTGCAAATACTACCCACCGATAGTCCTTATGTGATCTGTTCACCGGGTGGGAAAATTTCAGCAAGCATGATGGTCCCAAAAGCGCCATCGTGCTCAGAGGATAGAGTTTACCCTACGTCTCTCATAATCATAGAGGGACAAAAGGTCGATGTCATCTTAGGGATGTCGTGGTTAACCCGCCACGGCGCTGTTTTAGACACCGTCCTTCGAGTTGTGCACTTGAACTCAGAAGTGCACGAGTCTCACTCATTATTTCTGGACAGTCCAGAAATAAAACTTCCAAGTGTCTATCAAGCCACAACCATCAGATTGGAAGATATTCCAGTGGTCCGAGAGTTCCCTGATGTATTCCCGGACGATTTGCCGGGAATTCCACCCGATAGAGAGGTGGAGTTCAAGATTGAACTTGCACCGGGAACCATGCCGATATCCCGAAGGCCGTACAAGATGGCGCCCAAGGAGTTGGCCAAACTGAAGACTCAGCTCACGGACCTCCTGGAAAAGGGCTTTATTAGGCCGAGATCCTCGCCATGGGGCTGTTTGGCATTATTTGTCAAGAAGAAGGATGAGACGTTGCGGCTTTGCATGGACTATTGTCCATTGAATGTCGTAACCATCAAGAACAAGTACCCGTTGCCACGGATCGACATGTTGTTTGATCACCTGGTCGAAGCAAAGATCTTTTCCAAAATGGATTTAAGATCCGGGTACCATCAGATTAAAATAAGGGCTGAGGACATTCCAAAGACAGCTTTCTCGACAAGTTACGGACTTTATGAGTACCTGGTCATGTCCTTCGGCCTCACCAATGCTCCAGCTCACTTCATGTACTTGATGAACTCGGTATTCATGCCGGAGCTGGACAAGTTTTTCGTGGTCTTCATCGACGACATCATGGTATATTCCAAGTCGGAGGAAGATCACAAGAAACATCTGCATATAGTCTTGCAACGGCTGCGGGATCACAAGCTATACGCGAAATTCAGCAAGTGCGAGTTCTGGATATCGCAAGTGCCTTTCCTCGGGCATATCATCTCAGCGGAGGGTATCGCTGTAGACCCGAGCAAGATCACTCAAGTGCTGAATTGGACATCCCCGAGGACTGTTCACGAGGTACGGAGTTTCCTCAGACTCGCGGGATATTATCGGAGGTTCATTCCGAACATCTCGAAGATTGCCAAGCCGATGACAGAGCTGCTGAAGAAGGCTACCAAATATGTTTGGAGTCCAGCATGTGAAGCAGCATTCAAGGCTTTAGTCAAGCACCTGACATCAGCACCGGTTTTGGCGCAGCCAGACACAACAAAACCGTTCGATGTGTACTGTGATGCATCTGGCATTGGGCTCGGATGTGTGCTGATGCAAGACCGAAGAGTGGTCGCGTATGGATCATGGCAGCTTAGAAACCATGAGCAAAATTATCCAACTCACGGCTTGGAGCTCGCAGCCGTGGTACTCACACTCAAAATGTGGAGGCACTACCTACTCGGTAACCTCGTACATTTATATACCGACCACAAAAGCCTCAAGTACATATTCACTCAGAAGGAGCTGAACATGAGGCGATGAAGATTGTTAGAATTGATAAAGGATTACAAAATAGAGATCCATTATCATACGGGCAAGGCAAACGTAGTGGCAGATGCGCTGAGCCGCAAGTCACACGTCAACAATCTGACCATCACACCGTTGGAAGAGAGCGAACCACCACTACATGTAATTCCACATGGAGCTCTCTACAACCTAGCTTTGATCCCCACCATCCGTAAAGATAGCGGCAGCCCAGAAGAATGACAAGGGCATGTCACATTTGCGGAGACGTGTAGACAGTGAGGAGCTGAAATGTTTCCGGAAGGACGGAGACGGCGTCCTATGGTTCAAGGACCTAATCGTCGTACCCCGTAACCCGGAATTAGAAAGAAAATTTTTGATGAGGCTCACTTATCAAAATTTTCTTTTCACCCCGGCAGCAACAAGATGTATCAAGAACTCAGAAGCAAGTTTTGGTGGACACGGATGAAGCGAGAGACTGCAAAATACGTGTACGAGTGTGATACATGTCGAAGGGTGAAGGCAGACCATATGCGGAAACCGGGACTGCTGCAACCACTAGGCATTCCTGCCTGGAAATGGGAGGACGTGAGCATGGACTTCATCGTCGGTTTACCCACCACTTTTTCAGAAGCATGATTCTGTGTGGGTGATCGTCGATCGGCTCACCAAAGTTGCCCATTTCATCCCGGTCAACACCAACTACAACGCCAAGTACGCTGAACTGTACATCTCACGGATCCTATGTTTGTACGGCGTACCCCGTACTATCATATCGGATCGGGGCACTTTATTTGTGTCCCGTTTTTGGGAGCAGCTGCACGCTGCCTTGGGGACGAAGCTGATCCGTAGTTCAGCATACCACCCGCAGACGGATGGACAAACCGAGCGGGTAAATCAGATCTTAGAAGACATGCTACGAGCTTGCGCTATCAACCACGGCAAGAATTGGGATGATCACTTGCCGTTAGCCGAGTTCTCGTACAACAAAGAGTACCAAGCCAGCATCAAGATGGCGCCCTACGAGGCGCTATACGGACGGAAATGCCGCACACCACTGAATTGGTGTGAATCTGGCGAAAGGGTTACCTTCGGGATTGACCTTGTCAACAACGCGGAAGAAAAGGTTCGACTGATTCAAGCGAACCTAAAAGCCGCTCAATCCCGTCAGAAACAGTATGCAGACCGGAGAAGACGCCCATTACAATTCGAAGTCGGGGATCACGTATATCTACGTGTGTCTCCGATGAAGGGCGTAAACAGATTTGGGGTGAGAGGAAAGTTGTCGGTCCATTCCTGATTACCGAAAGATGTGGATCAGTGGCATACCCGGCTGGAATTACCAGAAGCACTTTCCGGTGTGCACGATGTCTTTCACATTTCCCAGCTGAGGAAGTGTCTCAAGCTATCAACTACCGTTCAGCTGTAAGGTATTGAAGAACTGCAACCGGATCTCACCTATCGGGAGGAACCGGTGCAGATTATTGATGAAAAGGCCCGAACCACACGCAACCGTACGTTGTGGTTCTACAAGATTCTATGGAGTAATCACTCCATGGACGAAGCGACATGGGAGAGAGAAGGATTCCTTCGCGCTAACTACCCCGACTTTTTCACGTCGCATATCCGGTAATTTTCCACCGTCCTCTCTCTCATTTTCACCTTATAATCTCGGGACGAGATTCTTTTAAGGGGGGAGGAATGTAAGGGCCTCAGTTTTTGACACATAATTGAAGTGTTCATCACCACACCACACACCTCATTTGAGGAAAGTTGATGAACACAAATGAAGAGCAAGTAAACACCATCAACATGCTCATTAGAAAACAAACTCACATATTGCAAAAGTGGTATTTCCCACATGTGATATAGAGGGGCTGGACATATGAAAACTCCTACACATTGCTAAGGATGTCCATGCCAATGTCACCCAAATTCAAAACCTTTTCGAGGTCATTTTGGGTATAGCTAGAAAGAGGGCAGTTTGAAACCATATTCAAATTCAAACTGGTTTTATCCCATGAATTCAAAAGTGGGAGGCATATTCTTATTCAGCACATTTTTGTGAGCTCACACACCAATTTTCAATCCATTTGGAGTTGATCTTGACATGAGCTAAGTGGGACAAATTCAAACTTTATTTGAATTCAAAACTGAACTTGTGCTGAAATTCATTTAAATCAAACCCAATTTGAATTCTACTCAATTCAAATGGCTCATGGGTGAATAATTTGAATTACCAGGGGTAGTATGGGGCTCACTGTTTACAACAGGGATTAGGAGTAAATTTCAGAGGTTAAAAATTGGAAGTGGGACCCACATGTCAGCCACTACTCCAACCCAAACCGACTGAAAACCCAGCTCGGGTTCTTGCGCCGGACTGAGCAGCCGCCACGGCGAAGCGGCGAGCGGGACACCACCTGCTTGCCGCCCCGACGTGCTGAACCGCCTCACAGCCCCCTTATCTACGCCACCGCCCTGGTCGGAGCGATCACCGCCCACTCTGCTGCCTCCTCGCATCAGAACCGCGCCATCGCTGCCGATCACTCGGAGCTGATCAGAGAAGCTTGATCACCGCCTCTCCGTCCCCTCCAGAGCCACGTCAAGGTACTAGAAACCTTCCTCCGTCTTCCCCGCAGCTAGAATTCAGCTGAAACCGATTGATATCGGCTATGCCGAAAGATCACTTCGGTGACTTAAAACCACCGCACCTTGGGCTCCCATGGACAGCCCAACCGAGGCGTTGTCACGCCCAAGCCAAGGCACCCTTGGACGCGCTGGTGACCGGTGCTGCTCACCCCCGAGCCACAGCCCGAGTGTTTGCTCACCGGCGGCGAATTTCCAGTTTTCCCCTTTCTGTGTGCAGAATGACCTTCGGGTGCGGTCCCGTTGAATTCGTACTCTAGAAAGGATTAGAGGGCCTCAATCCGCTCTCACACAAACTAGACACGGTAACGCACAAGTTGCCTTCACAACCTTTGGCCGGAGAACCTGTGCAACCGGTGTAATTCGAGGTTTACCAACGGCGGAGCAAGCGGGAGGTATCGGGCGCACGGTGAGGACCTACTTCGGGCCTTCCCCGAGCTGCCTCAAGCTCATGTCAACCTTCCCTGAGGTCCACTGATGCTTCCCAACAGGTTGCTCGAGTAGTTAAGGTACTAGGGAAGTCAGCCGACATGGCCGAAGTCTTTCCGAGGCGGCGGCTCGTCGCCGACCATGTACCGGCCGTTGTCATGACGCGCTGACCCCAGAATCCTGTTCCGCGAGTGAATGTAGGCAGGGGCGGCCAAGATCGTGAAGTTTGGAGCTCCACAGAAGCTGCCGGCGAGCTCTCCGGTGAGGTCCCCCGGCGGCAGAGCGCGGGCGGCGGGAGGTTGACAAAGGGGGTGGACCCCAGCTGTCAGCGGGAGATATTTTAAATCGGGATCGGGGTGTGGCCGGGATCGGGTGTGCTGGCGCGCAAAGACCCTGTGGGCTGCAGTGTGCGGTCGCCTCGGCGTGCGACGCGTGTCCCCGGGGCCCACTCGCGAGTTTAAACTTTTCCCCGATTTTCAGATTTCCTTCAAATTTCAAATCCTCATAACTTTGGCTAGAAAGCTCCAAATCGAGTGAACCAAATTTTGTTGGATTCAGCTCTCTGAGAACTTTACAGCAAATAA
Source organism: Neostapfia colusana (assembly GCA_030760725.1). Taxonomy (NCBI): domain Eukaryota; kingdom Viridiplantae; phylum Streptophyta; class Magnoliopsida; order Poales; family Poaceae; genus Neostapfia; species Neostapfia colusana. Next base: position 26,099,087 of record JASWHV010000005.1, on the reverse strand, counting down.
AGTTTCACTTCATGAAAATCCTTAATTCTACAGAATTAATTCCTCAAAGTTTAAACTGTTTGGAATTTTAACTGGAGAATCCATTGGAGGAAAATCCTGAAATTTTGCTGGAATGTTTACCCAAATATCCCTGAACTACCATAAAAATTTCAGATCCATTGGAGCTCATTTGGTTTACCTAATGGTGTGATTAGTGAAACTGTTCCGGAGAAAATAGAAAATGTCTAGAAACATTTTCAGAATTTTCTCTGAAATAGTTTAGCTCATATCTTTAGCTAGGAACCTTCAAATTAATGAGACCAACTCCATTAGAACCCTCTGAAAATCTAGTTTTCAGAAAGTCATAGTTTGTTTCATGAAAATCTTTAGAACACCATAAAAGCCTTTTATTAAGGTCAAGGACATAATTAATTGTGGAGGGCTCAAATGAGCTTTACTGCAACTAAAACTTGACCAAGTCTCTGTTTAGGTTGTAGCCAAACCACAGTAAAAGTTTCACAGTCATAGAGTCTGTCTAGTGGGACTTATATGCTTCACAAGTTCAAACTTAATATAAATGCATTCAAATTAATACATGTATGTCTTATATCATGTAGTCGCTAAGGTCGAGGACGAACCCGAAGTCCTAGACTTCGTTACTCCGGAGGAGCAGCTAGCCTACGACCAAGAGCAGCAAGGCAAGCTCCGGTTTGCATTAACCTTTTTATAAATGTTTATTGTTTTGAGCACATCTTTGAATACTATTATTCTTTGCATTAGAGTCTTGTTTGGAAACCCAAATGCATAGCCAAGAAAACCATGGGTTGGGATTAGGATTGAAAACCTCGTTAGCTACTGCAGTGCTATGATAGTGTAGGATTCGGTACAAGTCGAGTAGTTGGAACTACTCGCGAGCATAGGCTAGAGGCACTCGACTCGGGTAGAGATAGCACATGAAACACATGGCAAGAAAGATGAGACCGAGCGGAGGGTAAGGGCAGCAGGACTTTGGGGCCTGTGTGCTGTAGCTCCGCTTGTGTCGATTGAGGACCGAGCTGTGTGCGGGCCTGTTGAACAAGCTTGAACAGTACCGAAGACCTACCGGCTATATGGGAACCGGGAAACTGATGTAACTCGAGTAGCTGGGTGTTGAGGCATAGCTGGTCGTTCAGAGGGTAGGTTGAGAACTCGAGCTGTAAATCGGCTGGCGGCACTGAGATGCGCGTGCAGAGACCTCTTGCTTGGGACGATTGGACCGGTTCAACATTTGGCTAACGGGTGAAAGGTAGTCGCGTACTGCGTCCGTGATGGTTGTTGTAGGCAACATCGAGTACGGGCGTACGTGACGGGTTGTTCGGCTAACCCTGCAGGTGTAAATCGATTATAATCGCCGTCCCTCACGGTCAGTGAGTACCACTTGTTCACTGTACCGTGACGTAGAAAGAACAGACTAGTTACATGTTAAAGTGCTGCTGATTGAAAGATGGACTTGCATGTTAATGGTTTGTTGTAGTTTAGAGCTAACTAAAGTTCTTTTCAACTTTGGGCAAAGTACATGAGAGAAATGCGTTTCTTGTTTGATTGCGGCTCTCTCATGTGCCTTAGCGTAAGGTTCTCCACAACCTGCTGCTAAAACCAGAAAATAAGGTTCTACTAATTAGGCGAGTCCATGCAATTGATTTTTACCTCATGTAACCCATTACCCCTCATGTAGAAGTTCCATGTTTAGGTGAGACGGGTCAGACTTGCTGAGCCTTCGTGCTCACTGCTTGTGTTTGAAGCTTTTGCAGGGTTCTATGAGGAAGGGACTCCCGAAGAGGAGACGGAACCCCAGGAGGGGAACCCCGTCGAGTGGGAGTCGTGCACGCGGCAGAGTTAGTGTGCGTGTGTGCTAGCAAGGACACGTTCAAGGGCTGAACGTCGACTTGATGCGTAGTCTACGCCCGTGAGTGTAGAATGAAACTATTTTGGTGTAAACATGTTCATAAACTTGTTTATGTAATAAAATTCCGCTTCCGCTTTGTACCTTTGACGTGTGTTACCCGGTGCTGTGCAACGCAGCACCCCTCAGCGTGATCCTGGCTCGACAAGACCGTTGGGGTCGTGTCAACTTGGGGGCTAAGTCTCCCATTCAATGTTTAGTAGCTGGGGATATTTTACAGCAGAAGGGGGAGAAAGAATTAGAGGGGAGAAGAGGGCCCACTGGTCAGCCACCCAGGGATCAAACCGACTCAGGCACATGGTCGAACACCCCTACCGGGGACAGCGCACGGGGTTGACCCCGCCCCAACGCGACCACCGCACCACCTCCTGCTCGGGGGATGAGGACGCCGGCTACAGAGCGTGCGGTTGCACTGCTGGGCTGCGTGAACCTCCCCGTATCCTCTCTGTTCCACCGCATACAAACCCGGCCACACACTCGGTGTTTTGCCACACACTGATCACCGGCGTCCGAGCAACCCAGGTGCTCTCGTGCCCGACGCTCAACAAAAGAAATGACCGCCATAAGGTGCTGGTTTTGCTTGTCCTTACCGTTCGGCATTTCATGCACCGTCGGGGGAGAATTTATCCCGGGAACGTTTTGGTGTTCTTAAGGCCGAGCTACACCAAATCCTAAAATTCACGGGTGTTGGCTTATCACCGGGCGTACCGAGATAAACACACGATCTACACCCTGCCACGACCACCTAGGATCAAAAACCAGCAAGAATCATGGGTCAGGGTTGCAGTTATCCGAGTTTTTCGAGCAACAGCCGATATCGGGCCTAGGTCGACGGTGAGGTCCTAGTTCCGGCCACTTCCATGGCCAAACGAGCTCATATTCGTGCTCAGCATACCACAGCGGAGCTGTAGGAGCAAACCGCTTGAGAAATAAGGCCCGGAGTAGCCCGGGCGACGTCGCCGGAGTAGAGGGAAGCTATGTCACCGTCGCGGGCATAGTTCCGGCCATTGCCGAGCTCCGATGAGGGCACCAGCGTGTTCCCCGAGTTGAGTTAGGCACAGGCGGCAAGTTTCGTCAAAGGTCGGGCGGTGGAACGCCCGGCGGCGAGCGCTCCGGCGAGGCGCCGCCGCGGGAGCTGCGGGAGAGCGCGAGGTAGACGAAGGGGGGGCCGGGTCCACTGGTCAGCCTCTGATCTCGCGCGGGGATCTGTCTGCGGCTGGGATTAGGTGCGGCAGCACAGGTAAAACCCCGTGGGCCGTGGTGTGGCCGCATTCTGAGTGGGCCGGCTCGAGGAGTGGGCCCCATCCGCAGAATTTAAACATTTTGGAAATTTCCAGTTTTAGTTCAAACTTCAAATGAATAGAACTTTGGCTAGGAAACTCCAAATTCGATGAACCAAATTTTGCTGAACTCAGAATTCTGAGTACTTTCGAGCAATACCAAATTCAGCTCATGAAAGTGAATAGTTTTCCAGAATTAAATCCCTAAATTTTAAACTGTTGGGAATTTTATCTGGAGAACTACTTTATGAAAAATTCTGACATATGGCTGAGAGGTTCATTGGTAAATCCCTGCATCACAGTAAAATTTTCAGACTCATCCAAGTTGATTTAGTTACCCTAATGGGGTGATTAAGAGAACTGCCCTGAGAAAATAGAAAAATGTACAGAAACATTTTTCAGATTTTCCCCAATCTTAATTAGGGCATAACATTCAGTAGAGTTCTTCAAATGACATGAAACTAATTCCATTAGAACCATCCTAAATTCTAGTTTCCAGAAACTATTGGTTGGAGCCATGAAAACCCCTGAATTACTTAGAGGCTCAATTATTGACCAAATGGGTTTTTATTTGTACAAAGATCAAATGTACTTTGTTTCAAATGAAACTTGGTCAAGACTCTGGTTAGGTCCCTACCAAGCCACCATAAAAATTTCAGAACCAAAGGGGAGGGTTAGCTATAGTTATTAGTAAGTAAGTATTTAAGTTACACTTTGCAATTAAATTAACATGTAGTATTACATTAACGTATAGTCGCTGAAGGCGAAGAGACTCCGGAAGTGCTGGACATCATTCTTCCGGACAAAGACAACCCCTGACCAGCAGCAACAAGGCAAGCCCCGGTTTGCATTAAGCCTTTTATAAAGTTTTTACTTTGTTTACCTACGTAGAGTGAAGGGTGTATGTGCATTAGGTGTAGGATGGATGAATACCCCACTTGCATGACCAGAATTTTTCCATAAGAGTGAGGGTAGTGTATAAGATCTCGAGTAGAATGGCTATGCTTAATAATTCATAGGACTTCGGTACATGTCGAGTAGTTGGAATCTACTCGCGAGTTAGGATTGGGACACACAGGATTGGTTCGAGTGATGTGAGATCATTTTAGTAATGAAAATGGGACTAGGCAGGGGCTAGGGCGCAGCAAGAGGAAGTCTTGTGTGTGCAGCCCTGTCCGTGTCGATTGAGGACCGATCCGTGTGTGGCCCTGCTGAACAAGTATTGAACGTACCGAAGGCATATCGGATATATGGGCCCCGATATCCCGATGTAGCCTAAACCTCCGGGCGTCGAGGCATAACGCACCGATTTATAGGTGTAGGCTGAGGGCAGCAAGGTGGAAATCTGCCAACGGGCATAGAGAGATGCTCCGTGTGGGGAACCTCCTGCTCGTTTCGGTGCGACCGGTTCGACGGTTGAGCTGTTGGGTGAAACATTGTCCCGTACGACATCGAGTGAGCGTGCTGTGCAGCTCCACGGGTGGGCGTACGTGACGTGCTCTTTGGGTTTCCCTGCAGGTGTATATCGAGTCGATTCGCCGTCCCTCGCGGTGACGAGTATCGCTTGTTCACTGCGTCATAACGTAGTTAATGTATGAAATGTTATGCTTCAATATTGCTGATTGATATAATTGTATTGCTACATGTGTGCCACCAAATTCTGCTTACTAAATTTCAGATTCCTGAACTGTTAACTTGTGCTAAAAGATGAATTAAGGACGAACTTGTAGGCGTGTCCATTTGCTGCAATGTTACTATCCCATGTGCTTTGTACACCTCATGTAGAGTTTCATGCTTAGGTGAGTCGGTTAAGTCTTGTTGAGCCTCGTGATCATGGTTGCTGCTTGAGTGTTTTTCAGGTGAGGAGCCACCCACGGACTCGGAGTACGAGTCCACCGCCAAGGGTTACCCTCCGTCGGGGACCACGGCTGAGTGGGAGCCGTACACGCCGCGCTGAGCTGAGACGTGCAGCTAGTGTGGGTTGCCCTAGGGCTGGGCAACTGACTTTTGTTAGATAGGCGGGCGTGAGTGTAGAAAAGTAGACTTCCGCTGTATAATAAAGACAATAGTTTGTAACTGAGTATTGTACCTGTTTGTACAGTTCAGTTGTTTTTCCCATGTAATATATTGTGTCCTTATGACGTGTGCTGTCGGGTGTCGCATCGTGCGGCACCACCCTCTGCGATCCTGGATTAGCGGATTCCGGTCCGCCACAGCCTGGTATCAGAGCTGCATTGGGGATAGCACAGTACTTAAGGACTGTATTATGGGAAAACTTAGGTTTACGGTGAGGAATCGGTAGTTGCCCAAGTAAGGACTATAGTAGCATAGTTACTTAAAGTGGCAAAGACTAACCTATGTTTTATAATTCTGAATATTAATTATGTAACTACGCACCTACGCTTTGGTAAGAAGGGTAAGGAATGCCACCGAAAGCGGTTCAATTTCGGTTAGCTCCCCTGACGAGGAACGTGGTTCAGGGATAGGTCTCACAGCTTGGTGTGAGACGTCAATATGAAACTCTTGGACTCTTCATGTTCCTGAGTTCATATGAAACGCTGATCCCTAGCGTGCATTAGGCAAGTAAGTGGAGACCCCATCACGTGGTCAGTAACGCGAGAGTGTGTTCGTCTGGAAATAGCCCAGGAGGACATACGCAGCGCTTGCCATCGGCGTGCCCTGCCGAGCAGTAGGTGGTATCTGTTGGGTTGATAACATTCCCAACCGTGACGATCCGTTCATGACATACTCGGGTTCCCCGTCGTGTGGTGTTGAAACACGATCACGTACCTTGAGACGTGACCTAACTCAAGGATGGCCGTATGGCAATGATACGGGCGTTTGTATTTACTTTTAAATATGGAACTGCCTGAAATGGAAACAAAACCTTTGAGTGCATCACTATGGTGTGGTCTTCTGCAGGTACTAACCACATATGTATCCATGTAGAAATCGTGTGCGAGAGACCGTTTAGTGCCACACTTGAGACGTATAGGCCGGTATAATCCGGTTAGAATTTTCTTTTGTGAGGAACGTAGTACTGAGATATCATAGGCATATGCATGAAAAATAATGATAACAAGGAATTAAAATCACTAGGTTCAACATTTAGGACCCTGGTTGGGTAGAAAAATTGGAGGGTGATGAGTGTAGTTCCAAAAGACTGAAAAACAGAGTGCTCTGTTTTGGGGCAGCAAGTTGGTGATCTTCAACAGGGCATAACTCACAGGTCTCTTAGCCAGGGAGGTGTGGTATATAGTTCTGGAAAGATATCTAAGTACTCTACAACTTTGTTGTAGATTTTCAGAGCTGAAACCCACCTAAAGATGGCTTAAATCCCAGAGAAATGTAAACTGTCCAGAACCAGGACAGAGTGAAACATTCTCTGGACTGTTCTGTTTTTCAATTATAACTCCCAGTAGAAAAATCTAAAATTTTCATATGATACATCCTTAGAAAGGGTAGAAGATGTGTTACATCTTTGCAATTCAAAGTTTCAGAAATTTCAGCACAGAATTCAGTGGAAATCAGAGTTGAAAACAGCAACTTTCCAAAGGAGGTGCTGTTAAAATTCTTCCAGAAATTCTGCTGACTTTGAATTACCATAACTTTGTAACCAGAGCTTATCTGAAGGCATATAAGTACTTGTTGGAAAGATACTGAAGTTAACTTTAACTTTTGTATTCAACTTGAGTCATGAAAATTCCCAGAACCAGGTCAAAATCTGGAATGTGTAGAAACGGGTCATTCTGGCAGAGAAATGACAGTTAAACTCATGTGAGAGATTGTGGTACCCTAGAGGGGGTTTGAGTACTCCCAATGGGGTAGAACATACTCATGAGAGGTTATCTTCAACTAGTAAAAGATTTTAGTATAGGTCTCACCCAAGTTTCTTTTACTAGAGACCATGTTTGTGTCGTATTGAAGATAAAAGGGTGGTTTACGTGATGACAAAGCGATAGTAATATCTCGTAGTGACCAAACCTAGTTGTGGTGAGCTTCCAAAGGGGAGGTTCATCAAGTTGGATTAAACTAGCTTGTATTTGGTCTGGTAATGGTGTAGCTTGTGCAAAGTTATTACATTATCTACATACGAGATGTATCGCATGTTTTATTGTCATTATGTTTTTACGCCTATTTTTATTGGATGGCATGCAATATGTTGCGGGACTGATGTTTATTGTCGTATGGTTGCAGATGGTTCGCACTAGGACCACGCATGAGGTTGGTGGCAATAGCCAACAGGGAGGCGATGACTCCCAGCCACCGTCCTACGACAGCACCCCGCAGCAGCAGCCACCACCGCCGCCTCCGCTTACTCTAGCGGATGTGATAGCGGCACTGGTGGGAGGTCGTGAGGAGCAGACCGACCTGCTCCGCACGATCATGCAGAATACGTCCCAGGGGGGGGGGCGTCAAGACAGAGGGCCTCGTGAGCCCCGCGAGGTATCATACTCGGATTTCATGAGTACGCACCGTCCAGTGTTCACAGAAGCCGAAGAACCTCTGCAGGCCGACAACTGGCTGCGGACCATCAAGTCCAAGTTCGGGCTGCTCCAATGCACGGAGCGACAAAAGACTTTGTTCGCAGTGCAGCAACGTAACGGTGCCACTGGTGCATGGTGGGCGAATTATGTCGCCTCATGTCCGGCTGGCCATGCAGTGGAGTGGGAAGAGTTCTGGGAGGCGTTCCGCGCCTATCACATTCCTTCCGGGATCATGAAGAGGAAGTTCCAAGAAATTTTGGAACTGAAGCAGGGCGGGAGGAGTGCCCACGACTACTCCCGTGCCTTCAACCATCTGGCGCAATATGCTTCAGACTACATTTCCACTGAGGAGAAGAAGCGGGAACACTTCTATCGGGGGTTACACCCCGAAATGAAGACACACCTCGTTCAGTGGAATCGCTGCACTTTCAATGACCTGCTCAATGCCGCGATCATGCAAGAGGATGCTCAGCGGATGTTGGCAGCTGAGCAGCAGAAGCGCAGCTCTCCACCCAGCGGTGGGAGTGGCGCTCCCCAGAAGTACCGCATGGTGTATCGGACACCATCCGGACAGCAGTGCCATCCACCGGCGTGACCTCAGCGGTTCGGGCGACGTTCGTTTCAGTCACCTCCATTCCGTCCGCCGATGCCACCACCAAGACAGCAGCAGCAGCAGACGGTACCTCGGGCGTTTCCACCACCACAACGCGCCCCGGGTTTCCGTCCACCGATCAGCGGGGGACCGCCCCGCTTCACTTGCTTCACGTGTGGCCAGGCGGGCCACTTCGTGAAGGACTGTCACCAGGGGCAGAAGAGCAGCGGGCAAGCCCAGTTCCAGGGCGGTGCTCGTGGCCGACCTACGGTCAAGAAGGTTGGTCAGCAGACTGGTGGCGTCCGCAACCTCAACAATGAGGAGGCCCCAGAGGGAGACAACGTGATGGCGGGTACGTTCACTCTCAACGATCAAGCCATCATCATACTTTTTGATTCTGGTGCAACCCACAACTTCATAAGTGCATCATTTGTGGTTAAGCATCAGCTGGAAGCCTTCCCAACCGAGGTGTTCTTATATGATCTGCTCACCGGGAGGAAAGATTTCAGCAACTATGATGGTTCCAAAAGCACCACTGTGCTTAGGTGGGAAGATATATCCCACCACTATGATTATCCTTGAGGGGCAGAAGATTGATGCAATCTTGGGAATGTCATGGCTAAGCTACCATGGCCCTGTCCTGGAAACCCTATCATGGAAGGTTCACCTCAACTCCCCATTACACCGTCCGCAGTCCCTCTTATTAGACAATCCAGTCCGGGAGGTTTCAGCGATCAACAATACTGAAGCCCTCAAGTTAGAGGACATCCCCGTAGTCCGGGAGTACCCCGACGTGTTCCCGGATGATCTTCCGGGCATGCCACCTGAGCGGGATGTCGAGTTCAAGATTGAAATTGCACCCGGGACTACGCCCATATCACGGAGGCCATACAAAATGGCTCCCAATAAGCTGGCTGAACTAAAAGAACAGCTCAATGATCTGTTGAGCAAGGGTTTCATTAGGCCGAGTTCCTCGCCTTGGGGATGCTCGGCACTGTTTGTTAAAAAGAAGGACGAAACCTTGAGGCTGTGTGTGGACTACCGTCCGCTCAACGCCGTCACCATCAAGAATAAGTACCCAATGCCCGCATCGACATATTGTTTGATCAACTTGTGGGTGCAAGTGTGTTCTCCAAGATGGACCTTCGCCCTGGATATCACCAGATAAAAATCCGGGCGGAGGATATCCCGAAGACGGCCTTCTCGACGAGATATGGATTATATGAATATCTCGTAATGTCCTTTGGTCTCACAAATGCTCCAGCCCATTTCCTGTATCTCATGAACTCGGTATTCATGCCGGAGCTGGACAAGTTCGTGGTAGTGTTCATCGATGATATCTTGGTTTACTCCAAGACAGAAGCCGAACATGCCGAACACTTGTGGATCGTTCTTCAACGATTGCGAGACCACAAGCTCTACGCCAAGTTCAGTAAATGCGAGTTTTGGATCAGCCAAGTGCCATTCTTGGGACATATCATCTCAGCGGAAGGCATTGTGGTTGATCCAAGCAAAATAGAGCAAGTACTGAAATGGAAAGCTCCCACTTCAGTTCATGATATCAGAAGCTTCCTCGGGTTAGCAGGATACTATCGGAGATTCATTCCAAGCTTCTCCAAGCTCGCTAAACCGATGACAGAATTGCTGAAGAAAGGGACGAAATATGTTTGGAACACGGCGTGTGAAGGAGCATTCCGAGCATTGGTGAAGCATCTCACCACAGCCCCGGTCTTAGCTCAGCCGGACACAACAAAGCCCTTCGACGTGTATTGCGACGCGTCCGGTATTGGGCTCGGATGTGTGTTGATGCAGGAAGGACGTGTGGTTGCCTATGGCTCACGCCAACTTCGGAACCATGAGTAGCACTATCCGACTCATGATCTTGAGCTTTCTGCAGTGGTTTTGGCGCTGAAAATGTGGAGGCACTATCTCCTGGGGAATCTGGTGCACCTCTACACTGACCACAAGAGCTTGAAATATATTTTCACCCAGAAGGAGCTGAACATGAGGCAAAGGAGGTGGTTAAAGCTGATCATATGAGGAAATCAGAGCTGTTGCAACTCCTGAAGATCCCGACATGGAAATGTTTAGATGTGAGCATGGATTTCATTGTAGGATTACCCCTAACTGCCAACAAACATGATTCCATTTGGGTAATTGTTGATCGGTTAACCAAGACAGCTCACTTCATCCCGGTGAATACACGTTACAATGCCGGCAAATATGCGGAGCTGTACATAGCAAAGATTTTGTGCTTATATGGGGTACCTGTCGGTACCTGAGATATGGGGTACCCCCGCGCACTGGGTAAAATGCCTAAGGAACTCGCCCTTCTCCGCAGGGAGAGCTCCGAAGGTGCCACGCGTCCGGCGGGGCCGGACCTCCCTCTCCTCAGAGGAGAGCTCCGGGCCCGCCAAGTGGCATACAGAAGCCGGACCTCCCCCTCCGCGGGAGAGAGGTCCGAAGGCGCCGCGTGTCCAGCGGGGCCGGACCTCCCTCTCCTCAGAGGAGAGCTCCAGGCCCGCCACGTGGCCAACAGAGGCCGAGCCTCCCCTTCCGCGGGGAGTGGTCCGGAGGCTCCACGTGCCCCGCAGGCCGGACCCTTCTCTCCTCAGAGAAGGGCTCCGGACCCGCCACGTGGCCACAAGAAACGGTGCTGCCTGCCCCCGAGCGGTAGTCAGCGGGCGTAAAGGCACCCCATACCTTGCCCGTACAAGGTATTCAAGGCCCACGTCTTCCCAAGACGCGGGGACGCGGAGCACGCGTCTGTCAGGTGCCGTTGCACCCAGTCGCATCACAGACTGGCGCGCGGTGTCAGAACCTGCCAGCCAATAAACACCGTGACAAGACATCCCATGCCGCTTGTGCCATCATCAACCACTATGACTAGCGTGAGGCATGGGCAGGGCGGCAAGATGAAGACCCAGAAGCCTTCGACCAGAGACAACTACCGGCATAACTGCAGATACGGTAGATAATAGACAATCTCCCCGGGACCACCTGTCGGGTCCCGCCTCCCCTTGTAAGCCGCCCGAGTCTTGGACTATAAAAGGCTCGGGTAGGCGTCGATAGCAGGGGTTCGCACTTTGCAACTCATACGGTAGCCATACACTCTCAAGCTGTAACTCACCCCCAAGCTCAGGCCTCCGAGCCTGAGCAGCAAGCAATACAGCGAGCTCCATAGCTCGCCGTGGACGTAGGGTTTTACGCTCCGGCGGCCTGAACCACGTAAAACTCGCCGTGTCAAGCTCTTACTAACTCGTCCATCTGCGCAAGCTCTCCGCTAGAGACTAGCCCCACCGAAAAAGAACCTCCGCGGGCTGCCCAGTGCAGGCCCGGGGGAAGTGTCAGCTGAACACTTCGACAGTACCCAAGACCATTGTATCGGATCGAGGTGCATTATTTGTATCTCGCTTTTGGGAGCAGCTACACGCTGCATTGGGTACTAAGCTGATCAGGAGCTCCGCCTACCACCCTCAGACAGATGGGCAAACAGAGAGGGTGAACCAAGTACTAGAAGACATGTTGAGAGCATGTGCCATCCACCATGGTAGGATCTGGGATGATCACCTACCGCTGGCGGAATTCTCGTACAACAACGGCTATCAGGCGAGTATCAAGATGGCACCCTACGAAGCTCTCTACGGTCAAAAATGCCGCACCCCATAAAACTGGTGCGAGTCCGGTGAAAGGGTCACATTCGGGGTTGATGTGGTGAACGACGCCGAAGAGCGCGTTCAGGCGATTCAAGCTAACTTGAAGGCCGCTCAATCCCGACAGAAGAGTTACGCTGATAAGAGGAATAGACCATTGCACTTTGACATCGGTGAACAAGTGTACCTCCGCGTGTCTCCGATGAAGGGCGTGCACCGGTTCGGTGTGAAGGGGAAGCTCGCTCCCCGTCTCATTGGGCTCTATGCTATCACCGAGAAATGTGGGCCAGCGGCGTATAGACTGGAGCTACCGGCATCCCTTGCTGGTGTCCATGATGTTTTCCATGTTTCGCAACTGCGAAAATGTTTAAAGCATACAGCTGCTGTTCCTACTGAAGACATCGGCGAGCTGAAACCGGATTTGACATATGATGAGTATCCGGTGAAAATTCTTGATGAGAAAGCCTGAACCACGCGTAGCAGAACGTTGTGGTTCTACAAAATACTCTGGAGCAACCACACCGCCGAAGAAGCGACGTGGGAGAGCGAGGAATTCCTTCGCTCAAATTACCCGGAGTTCATGGCATCTCAGCACGGGTAAGTCCCCATTAAATCGCTATCTCTTCTTTTGTAATCTCGGGATGAGATTCTTTTAAGGGGGGAGGGATGTAAAAGCCCAAGAAAAGGGACTTGCAAAAACTTTTTATCACCTCACAACAGCACAGTTTTGTTGTGGATAGATTGTGAAAATGTGTGAAGAGCAAGTAACCTCCATCAAAGGAGTGATTAGAGGGGAAAGACTACACTTTCACAAAGTGGAAATTTTACACATGAACATAAGAGGTTGAGCTCACCCCTAGAACATAAAAAGTATTGGGAAGGTTCAGTCCCAGTTTCATGTAAATCCAACACTTTTTGAGGCACTTTTGGAGGTATTTGAAAAAGAGGCCAATTTGAATGTAAATTCAAATTGCAGCAACTTTTATCCCTCAAATTCAAAAGTTGGCTTCATATTCAAACTCAGAACATTTTTCTGAGTTAGCCCACCAGTTTTCATCCCCATTGGAGTTCATCTTGTCGGGAGCTAAATTTGCAATAATTCAAAACCGAATTTGAATTTCAGTTTAAACATGAAGCAAATTTAACCCAACAAAGTTCAAATTTGAGAACTCAAATTCAAACCAATACTTGGAGGCTAAGTCTCCCATTCAATGTTTATTAGCTGGGGATATTTTACAGTAGAAGGGGGAGAAAGAATTAGAGGGGAGAAGAGGGCCCACTGGTCAGCCACCCAGGGATCAAACCGACTCAGGCACGCGGTCGAACACCCCTACGGGCGACAGCGCACGGGGTCGACCTCACCCCAACGCAACCACCGCGCCACCTCCTGCTCGGTCGATGAGGGTGCCGGCTACAGAGCGTGCGGTTGCACTGCTGGGCTGCGTGAACCTCCCCGTATCATCTCTGTTCCACCGCATACAAACCCGACCACACACTCGTTGTTTCGCCACCCACTGATCGCCGGCGTCCGAGCAACCCAGGCGCTCTCGTGCCCGACGCTCAACACAAGAAACAACCGCCATAAGGTGCTTGTTCTGCTTGTCCTTACCGTTCGGCATTTCATGCACCGTCGGGGGATAATTTCTCCCGGGAACGTTTCAGTGTTCTTAAGGCTGAGCTACACCAAATCCTAAAATTCACGGTTGTTGGCTTATCACCGGGCGTACTGAGCTAAACACATGATCTATACCCTGCCACGACCACCTAGGATAGAAAACCAGCAAGAATCATGGGCCAGGGTTGCGGTTATCCGAGTTTTTCGAGCAACAGCCGATATCGGGCCTAGGTCGACGGTGAGGTCCTAATTCCGGCCATTTCCATGGCCAAACGAGCTCATATTCGTGCTCAGCATGCCACAGCGGAGCTGTAGGAGCAAACCGCTTGAGAAATAAGGCCCGGAGTAGCCCGGACAACGTTGCCGGAGTAGAGGGAAGCTCTGTCACTGTCGCGGGCATAGTTCCGGCCATTGCCGAGCTCCGATGAGGGCACCAGCGTGTTCTCCGAGTTGAGTTAGGCACAGGCGGCAAGTTTCATCGAAGGTCGGGTGGTGGAACGCCCGGCAGCGAGCGCTCCGGCGAGGCGCCGCCGCGGGAGCTGGGGGAGAGCACGAGGTAGACGAAGGGGGGGCCGGGTCCACCGGTCAGCCTCTAATCTCGCGCGGGGATCTGTTTGCAGCTGGTATTAGGTGCGGCAGCGTGGGTAAAACCCCGTGGACCGCGGTGTGGCCGCATTCTGAGTGGGCCGGCTCGAGGAGTGGGCCCCATCCGCAGAATTCAAACATTTTGGAAATTTCCAGTTTTAGTTCAAACTTCAAATGAATAGAACTTTGGCTAGGAAACTCCAAATTCGATGAACCAAATTTTGCTGAACTCAGAATTCTGAGTACTTTCCAGCAATACCAAATCAGCTCATGAAAGTGAATAGTTTTCCAGAATTAAATCCCTGAATTTAAACTGTTGGGAATTTTATCTGGAGAACTACTTCATGAAAAATTCTGAAATTTGGCTGAGTGGTTCAATGGTAAATCCCTGCATCACAGTAAAATTTTCAGACTCAACCAAGTTCATTTACTTACCCTAATGGGGTGATTAAAAGAACTGCCCTGAAAAAATAGAAAAATGTACAGAAACATTTTTCAGAGTTTCTCCAATCTTAATTAGGGCATAACTTTCAGTAAAATTCTTCAAATGACATGAAACCAATTCCATTAGAACCATCCTAAATTCTAGTTTCCAGAAAGTATTGGTTGGAGCCATGAAAACCCCTGGAATTACTTAGAGGCTCAATTATTGACAAAATGGGTTTTTATTTGTACAAAGCTCAAATGAACTTTGCTTCAAATGAAACTTGGTCAAGACTCTGATTAGGACCCTACCAAGCCACCATAAAAATTTCAGAACCAAAGGGGAGGGTTAGCTAGAGTTATTAGTAAGTAAGTATTTAAGTTACACTTTGCAATTAAATTGACATGTAGTATTACATTAACGTGTAGTCGCTGAAGGCGAAGAGACTCCGGAAGTGCTGGACTTCCTTCTTCCAGACGAAAACTTAACCCCTGACCAGCAGCAACAAGGCAAGCCCCGGTTTGCAATAAGCCTTTTTATAAAGTTTTTACTTTGTTTACATACGTAGAGTGAAGGGTGTATGTGCATTAGGTGTAGGATGGATGAATACCCCACTTGCATGACCAGAATTTTTCCATAAGAGTGAGGGTAGTGTATAAGATCTCGAGTAGAATGGCTATGCTTAATAATTCATAGGACTTGTGCTAAAAGTTGAATTAAGGACAAACTTGTAGGCGTGTCCATTTGCTGCAATGTTACTATCCCATGTGCTTTGTACACCTCATGTAGAGTTTCATGCTTAGGTGAGTCGGTTAAGTCTTGTTGAGCCTCGTCCTCACGGTTGCTGCTTGAGTGTTTTTCAGGTGAGGAGCCACCCACGGACTCGGAGTACGAGTCCACCTGCGAGGGTTACCCTCCGTCGGGGACCACGGCTGACTGGGAGCCGTACACGCCGCGCTGAGCTGAGACGTGCAGCTAGTGTGGGTTGCCCTAGGGCTGGGCAACCGACTTTTGCTAGATAGGCGGGCGTGAGTGTAGAAAAGTAGACTTCCGCTGTATAATAAAGACAATAGTTTGTAACTGAGTATTGTACCTGTTTGTACAGTTCAGTTGTTTTCCCCGTGTAATATATTGTGTTCTTATGACGTGTGCTGTCGGGTGTCGCATCGTGCGGCACCACCCTCTGCGATCCTGGATGAGCGGATTCCGGTCTGCCACAAATCCGTGATCGGGTGTGGCTGGGATCTAGTGTGCTAGCGCGCTGAAGAGCTGTGGCTCGGTGTGAACCAATTCTTATTGGTTAGGATTTAAATAAACGGGCCCAGTGGAGTTTTCAGTAGGAAAACAATTCCAGTGATGGCTCAAACATTGGAAAATCATATCTCCTTGTAGAAAATTCCAAATTAAGTGACTCCAATTGGGTTGGATTCATCTTTCAGAGTTCTATCCAAATATGAACTCAGATTTGTATGAAAGTCAACATTATATTCTGGAAAATCCTTTGAAGGTTTTCTGAAAAAGAATTATTGAGGGAGTTTGGCTTATCCAAAAATCTCCAAATTTTGCCAGAATATTCTTTAGCATAGTGTTGACCTCCTTGCAAAGTTTCATCTCATTTGAAGATCATTTGTGTAAGAATTTGCTAAATACAAGATGCTGTGTTCATAAGGGTCCAGAAACATTTTCAGAAAATGTTTCCCACTTGTAAAATCTATTCTGGGTAATCCATAGCTCCAAAAATCATAGGAAAATTTAGGCAATCTCTCTGAGACATACTTGAAATTTTAGTTCACTTAATTGAGCATGAAAATGCACATTTCTTCAGAATTAATTCTTTAGAGTAGAAATGCTTAAAGAATTGTTCTGGAGGAACTACTCAAGTAAAAGGGCTGAATTTTGGACCAATAGACTTTCATATGACCTGGAACTCACATGCAAATTATCAGCTCAACTTAAGCCCTTGAACTCCCTGTTCTTATTCTCCATACATATGTATAGGTGGAAATACATGAGAGACATGTGAGAATTATGGAGAACCCAAATTGACTCCACATTAGCTGCAATTTGGCAAGCTAAATCCCTAGGTAGTGTAGAACCTGCTGTAAAAGTTTTGAGGCCATTGGAGTTCTTGTTCTTCAGTTGCTTTCAAATATTTTCAGCTCATCTATTATGTTCATTAAGGAAAGTGATTAGGGTATAGCTAAAACACTAAGATCAATTTAGTCATTTTGGTTTCTTTGAACAACAGAGGCAAACCAAGCCATTCCTGGCTATTCCACACAACCTCTGTTCCTAAGAACTTCATTCTATAACTTCTTTCCATTACATGCTATAAAACATGTGCACATACATTTCAATAGGAACCACAACGAAGGGGATTCAAAGGAGTGATTCATTGAAGTGGATCAAGCTCCGGAGAATCAAGGGTGGATCAGCAAGGATACTAACTGCTTATATACGACTACCCTGCAAAACAGGCAAGCTCCGGTTTGCATTTAACAGCTGTTAAGTTTTCATTTTGTATTCACTTTCGGTTAAGATATGAATTGTGCATTAGGTCTAGTGTTTGATACTCCTTTTGCATAGCCAAATGACCCATGGAGTGTTGGGTAGGTGTCTTTCACCGTGTATAACTGCCATGCTTAAGAAAGGTTCGGTAGAAGTTGAGTGGTGAGATGCTACTCGCACGTTCAGGAACAACAGGGGCATACGGGATTGGTTCATAAATGAATTAGCAAGTTAAAGTTGAGACCGGAAGGTTGTAGGGGCAGCAGGACATAGGGGCCTGGGTGCTATATACCTGTCCGTGTCGGCCAAGGACCGATCCGTATGCGGCCCTGTTGAACAAGTTTGAGTTGTGTACCGGACTCATGCTTGTATTATGTGACCCAGTAAACCGATGTACCTCGGGAAGCTGTCGTTGGGACTTTTCAGGTCGCCTCAGGCGGACGGCCGGTGTGCAGTATGTGGGGGACATTCTCATGAAATCTCATGTCGGTAGGTGCACCATGAGAGTGGCTACTGTACGGGACGACTTGATCGATTCAATGGGGGTGAAACGGGAGAAAGGCTGCCGCGTAAGATGTCAGTGATGGTTGCTGTAGGCAACGTCGAGTACGGGCGTACGTGTCGTGTAGTCCGGGTGTTATTGATTCAAATCACCGTCGCTCGCGGAATGGACCGAGCATACTTGTTTTCACAGTCGTGACGTAGTAAAAACTTGCATGAGAAAGGAACTAGTCACATTGGTTTGAAGTTTCATACTAGCTTTGTATTGGATCTTGATGAATAGGCTAGTGCAAACTCGATTCTTTTATGCCATGAGCAATTTACATTGGGGGAAAGCGTTTCTTGTTTGATTGTGGACTCCCGATGTGGCGTGCCCAAGGTTACTTAAAATGCCACAATTAATACCTGAAAGTAAGGATTCACGTTTAGGCGAGTTTAATTATGCTTATGTCATCCTACTTTAGGTTCATAACCTCACATAGAGTTCATGTTTAGGGTGACGGTTAAGTCTTGCTGAGCGTTATGCTCACGGATGCTATCCGAGTTGTTTTGCAGGTATTTGACTTCATGCTTATGAGAAGGGATGCCGATGAGACTCGGGAACCTCCGAGTGTTTACTCAAAGAGCGTCCTCGCCGCTGCAGATTGTTCTTCATGTTCCTAGTAAGAAACGTCCACGGGATGGACTGTTTCTTTGTGGCTAGTTTAGAAAGGAGTCGTGAGAGTTATAGTCTTCCGCTGTAGCTTATTTTGATATAAGTGCTTGTAAAATATTCTTGTACGCTTCCGCAAATTATTTATGTAATATGATGTGTTTCTTCGACCCGTGTTCTGTTGGGTGCCCCATATCACGGCACCACCCAACGAGGTCCTGTCCCTCACAGCATGGTATCAGGGCTGTTACATTTGTTTGCTTGTTTGTTTTGAAATGTTGCACGTTAAGTTGCATGTTTAGGACCTCACGGCTCATGATCACGTGAGAATAGTGTGTTAGCTGCATGAATAAGCTGTTGCATGCAAGGAACACGTCTCCAGGCAACCGTTCTTCGCGGACAAACGGGCGATCGTCTGTTGTGCGGGAAGTGGGTGAGTGCGGCGTGAGTTTCGGGCTTTAACAGATCGGTTTCTGATATATGAATAATAGAAAAATCAGGGGGTGCGCGTGTTGCGGCATCATCTCACAAAATTGACTCGTGTTCATCGTGTACCACACCCGCGTGCGTTGTAGCTCCAGCAAACTCATGCGAGTTATCTCCGGTGATCCATTCCAACAAGTGGCATCAGAGCCCGGGTCATGGCGGTGACTCCGCCGATGTCATTGGCGACCGTCGATGAGAGCGGCACTTCGAGGGAAGTCATGATTGTGAAGGAATCCGCCAGATCCCTGGCATATTCGGTGCTGACGCACACAAATTATACCCAATGGACGTTGGTGATGCAGGTGAACCTCAAGGCACAGGGTCTCTGGGAGGCGATCGTGAACGACAACGTCGAGCATCGCAAGGATCGGCTGGCGCTAGCTGCCCACCTTCACGGGGTGCGGATGGACATGTACACCACGTTGGCCAAGAAGAAGACTGCCAAGGAAGCATGGGCATCAGTGAGGTCCATGCGCATGGGTGCAGAACGCGTCCAAGAAGCGAGTGCCCAACGGCTCCTCAGGGAGTTTGAGGTCATCGCTTTCAAGGATGGAAAAAGTGTTGATGATTTCGCCATGAGAATCAAAACCCTGGTTGCCATCCTTAGCGAGTTGGGGGAGAAAATTGAAGACGTGTGTGTGGTCAAGAAATTCCTACGTGTTCTGCCATCCAAGTTCAACCAGATCGCCGTCTCGATCGAGATGTTCCTTGATCTAAAGATGCTGACGATAGAAGAACTGGTCGGCAGGTTGTGCGTGGCAGAGGATCACGACGACGTCAACTAGAACGCCGAGAAGACCTGGCGTCTTCTTCTCACCGAAGAGGAATGGGCAGCAAGACAGCGCCAACATCAAGTGGGTTCAACTGGAGCCACCGTAGGAAACAAGCCTCAGATGAAGGGAAAGGGGAGCGCAAGTGACGACAACGCTCGTGACGGGGGTCCACAACGTGATGGTGGAAAACGATCAACGGGAACTGGTGCCGGGCGCAAGCGAGGCAAGTGCCACAACTGCGGCATCTACGGACACTGGGCTAAGGAGTGCCGGAGACCGCGTCGACCTCGAGATGAAACAGCAAATTTGGCAACAAAAGAGGTTGATCAACCATCACTATTACTTACCACTTCATGTCAAACCTCAGATGTGTAAGGACCTCAGTTTTTGACACATATTTGAAGTGTTCATCACCACACCACAAACCTCATTTGAGGAAAGTTGATGAACACAAATGAAGAGCAAGTAACCACCATCAACATGCTCATTAGAGAACAAACTCACATATTGCAAAAGTGGTATTTCCCACATGTGATATAGGTGGGCTGGATATATGAAAACTCCTACACATTGCTAAGGATGTCCATGCCAAATTTCACCCGAACTCAAAACCTTTTTTAGGTTATTTTGGGTATAGCTAGAAAGAGGGCAGTTTGAAACTATATTCAAATTCAAACTTTATTTGAATTCAAAACTGAACTTGTGCTGAAATTCATTCAAATCAAACCCAATTTGAATTCTACTCAATTCAAATGGCTCATGGGTGAATAATTTGAATCACCATGGGTATTTTGGGACTCACTGTTTACAAAAGTGATTAGGAGTAAATTTCAGAGGTTAAAACCCTGGGTGGGACCCACATGTCATAGAGAGGAGGAGGCAAAACTTGCACACAAAGTCACAGCCTCGGTGGGAAATTCCACCTAGCAGCTGTCGGCTGTGCCACCGAGCAGCCACCGGCGCCACCAGCTGCTTCCCCTCTACGCGCGCTGACGCTCAGGTGGCCTGCTCGCGCCCCCACGTGACCGTCACCGCCTCAGCAGGGTGAAGACCGGGTGCCTTCTTATCCCCGTGAGTGACACTGGGCGGCGCCATTCCTTTTCTTCCCGAGCTCTCGGTCGATCGGGAAAACACAGCAAACAATCGTGTCCTCGCCTCTCCGAGTTGCCAGGCAACATCGTGAGCTCGAGCACCACCCTCCCAATGCCTGAACCACCGGGTTTCGGCCCCTGTTCCCGTGATCAACGACGACCGCCGCAATTTAGCTGAAGGACGGCGATCGGTCTCATGTGGGCAGCACACTACAGCCACTTCCACGGCTGAGCAAGGGCGGCAAAAGGAGCGCACGAACTCCACGCTGCTTCCACCTGAAGCTCAAGCCATGCCGTGAACTCTCGCCGGCGAATTCTCAGTTTTTGCTCCGGCAACCTTAAACTGAGCTTCCGGTACGGTTTCTTTAAATTCTCGCTCTATGATCTTTCGGAGGTTATCAAATCTTGCACATAGACGCTGGACTAGACGGTGATCAAGTTCTTTTCTGCATCTGTGGCGTGAAATTGTCTAGGAGTGACGAATTTCGAGCTCGATCGAGGGCGGTCATGGCGGGCACGATCGGTCACACGGTGCCGACTGACTTGCCGCCATCCCTGAGCCCTTTTGACACCTTGTCGAGCTTCCTAGAGGTACACTGATGCTGTAGGACCGTTTGTTCGAGGTGTTGGCGGGTTAGAACCCACGGTCGACGGCGCCGAACCTCAACCGAGGCCACGGCACGTCGCCGGGCTATTTCTGGTCACCCCCAGCCCGACCGGACACCACCGACGTGTTCCTCAATGTCGACAACCCCCTGGCGGCGAGTTTCAGCCCATGGGAGGTCCGGCAGCGGCGAGCCGGCGAGCTCCGAGTCTGCTCCGGCGAGGTCGGCGGCGCGGGCGTGAGAGAACGGCGGGAGGAAGACGAAGCCGGCTGGCTCACGTGTCAGCAGCTGAAGAATCTAAATCGGGATCGGGCTGCGGCCGGGATCGGCTGTGCTGGCGCGCAAATACCCTGTGAGCTCCGGTGTGCCGGACACCTCCGCGCCCGACACGTGTCCACGTGGGCCCCCGCGAGATTTAAACTTTTCCCCGATTTTCAGAATTCTTCCAAACTTCAAATCTTCATAACTTTGGCTAGAAAGCTCCAAATCGAGTGAACCAAATTTTGCTGGATTCAGCTCTCTGAGCCTTTCCAGAAAATCAAGTTTCACTTCATGAAAATCCTTATTTCTCCAGAATTAATTCCTCAAATTTTAAACTGTTAGGAATTTTAACTGGAGAATCCCTTGGAGGAAAATCCTGAAATTTTGGTGGGATGTTCACCAAAGTATCCCTGAACTAACATAAAAATTTCAGATCCATTTTAGCTCATTTGATCCACCTAATGGTGTGATTAGTGAAACTGTTCCAGAGAAAATAGAAAATGTTCAGAAACATTTTCAGAATTTTCTCTGAAATTGTTTAGCTCATATATTTAGTTAGGAACCTTCAAATTAAGTGAGACCAACTCCATTAGAACCCTCTGAAAATATAGTTTTCATAAAGTCATAGTTTGTTTCATGAAAATCCTTAGAACACCCTAAAAGCCTTCAATTAAGGTCAAGGATAATAATTAATTGTGGAGGGCTCAAATGAGCTTTGCTGCAACTAAAACTTGACCAAATCTCTATTTAGGTTGTAACCAAGCCCCAGTAAAAGTTTCACAGTCATTGGGTCCGTCTAGCAAGGGTTATAGACTTCACAACTTCAAACTTAATACAAATGCATTTAAATTGATACATGTATTTCTTCTATCATGTAGTCGCTAAGGTCGAGGAGGAACCCGAAGTCCTAGACTTCGTTACTCCGGAGGAACAGCTAGCCTACGACCAAGAGCAGCAAGGCAAGCTCCGGTTTGCATTAACCTTTTTACAAATTTTATTGTTTTGAGCATTTACTTGAGTACCATGAATACTTGCATTAGAGTCTTGTTTGGAAACCCAATTGCATAGCCAAGAAAACAATGGGTTGGGTTTAGGATGGCAAACCCCGTTAGCTACTGCAATGCTAAGATAGAGTAGGATTCGGTACAAGTCGAGTAGTTGGAACTACTCGCGAGCATAGGCTAGAGGCACTCGACTCGGGTAGTGATAGCACATGAAACACATGGCAAGAAAATGAGACCAAGCAGAGGATAAGGGCAGCAGGATATTGGGGCCTGTGTGCTGTAGCTCCGCTTGTGTCGATTGAGGACCGAGCCGTGTGCGGGCCTGTTGAACAAGCTAGAACAGTACCGAAGACCTACCGGCTATATGGGAACCGGGAAACCAATGTAACTCGGGTAGTTGGGTATTGAGGCATTGCCCGTCGTTCAGAGGGTAGGTTGAGAGCTTGAGGTGTAAATCGGCTGGCGGCACGGAGATGCGCGTGTAGAGACCTCTTGCTCGGGATGATGGGACCGGTTCAATATTTTGCTGACGGGCGAAAGGTGGTTGCGTACGGCGTCCGTGATGGTTGTTGTAGGCAACATCGAGTACGGGCGTATGTGAGGGGTTATTCGGGTAACCCTGCAGGTGTAAATCGATTATAATCGCCGTCCCTCACGGTCAGTGAGTACCACTTGTTCACTGTACCGTGACGTAGAAAGAACAGGCTAGTTACATGTTAAAATGCTGCTGAATGAAAGATGGACTTGATTGCTAATGATTGTTGTAGTTTAGAGCTAACAAAAGTTCTTTTCAACTTTGGGCAAAGTACATGAGAGAAATGCGTTTCTTGTTTGATTGCGGCTCTCTCATGTGCCTTAGCGTAAGGTTCTCCACAACATGCTGCTAAAACTTGAAAGTAAGGTTCCACTAATTAGGCGAGTCCTTGCAAATGATTTTTACCTCATGTAACCCATCACCCCTCATGTAGAAGTTCCATGTTTAGGTGAGACGGGTCAGACATGCTGAGCCTTCGTGCTCACTGCTTGTGTTTGAAGCTTTTGCAGGGTTCTATGAGGAAGGGACTCCCGAAGAGGAGACGGAACCCCGGGAGGGGAACCCCGTCGATTGGGAGTCGTGCACGCCGCAGAGTTAGTGTGCATGTGTGCTAGCAAGGACACGTTCAAGGGCCGAATGTGGACTTGATGTGTAGTCTATGCCCGTGAGTGTAGACTAGACTTATTTTGATGTAAACATGTTCATAAACTTGTTTATGTAATAAAATTCCGCTTCCGCTTTGTACCTTTGACGTGTGTTATCCGGTGCTGTGCAACGCAGCACCCCTCAGCATGATCCTGGCTCGACAAGACCGTGGGGTCGTGTCAGCGTTGGTATCAGAGCTCGCTTGAGGTTTAACGCACTACAAAGGTCATCTTTTTCGAAAATCCAGTGAGGAACGAGTTAGTAGCCCGTATAAGGATGTTATTAGTGTATAGAAAGTGGCATATTAACCTATTTGTCTATGTCGGAAAATCGTGTATCTCGGGACGTTTATGTCTTGGGGGGTACACGTAAGCGCTGTCCACCAGTGCACACAAGCTGAAGGGTGGGGCCCCACGGGTGGCAGGTAACCCGACCCGCTTTAGTATCCTCTACGACTCTTTATGTCGTTTGGGGTATTCGAGCAACGTCTATCCCTGGCGTGCGTGGTGCAACTTGGGAGACCCCGTCACGTGGTGTCGAAGTGTGCGATCGACACTTCCCCCGGGCCTGCACTGGGCAGCCCGCGGAGGTTCTTTTTTCGGCAGGGCTAGTCTCCTAGCGGAAAGCTTGCGCGGATGGACGAGTTAGCGAGAGCTTGACACGGCGAGTTTTACGTGGTTCAGGCCGCCGGAGCGTAAAACCCTACGTCCACGGCGAGCTACGGAGCTCGCTGTATTGCTTGGTGCTCAGGGCCGGAGGCCTGAGCTTGGGGGTGAGTTACAGCTTGAGAGTGTATGGCTAGCGTATGAGTTGCAAAGTGCGAACCCTTGCTATCGACGCCTGCCTGAGCCTTTTATAGTCCAAGACTCGGGCGGCTTACAAGGGGAGCCGGGACCCGACAGGTGGTCCCGGAAAGATTGCTTGTTATCTACCGTATCTGTAGTTACGCCGGTGGTTGCCTCTGGTCGAAGGCTTCTGAGTCTTCATCTTGCCGCCCTGCCCATGCCGCGTGCTAGTCGTAGTGGTTGACGACGGCGCAGGCGGCATGGGATGTCTTGTCGCAGCGTTTATTGGCTGGTAGGTTCTGACACCGCGCGCCAGTCTGTGATGCGACTGGGCGCAACGGCACCTGAGAGACGCGTGCTCCGCGCTTCCGCGTCTTGGGAAGACGCGGGCCTTGAATACCTTGTACGGGCAAGGTGAGGAGCGCCTTCACGCCCGCCGCCTACCGCTCGGGGGCAGGCAGCACCGTTCTTCTGGCCACGTGGAGGGTCCGGAGCCCTTCTCTGAGGTGAGAAGGGTCCGGCCTGCGGGGCACGTGGAGCCTCCAGACCTCTCCCCGCGGAAGGGGAGGTCCGGCCTCCGTATGCCATGTGGCGGGCCCGGAGCTCTCCTCTGCGGAGAGGGAGGTCCGGCCCTGCTGGACGCGTGGCGTCTTTGGACCTCTCTCCCGCGGAGGGGGAGGTCCGGCTTCTGTATGCCACGTGGCGGGCCCGGAGCTCTCCTCTGAGGAGAAGGAGGTCCGGCCCCGCCGGACGCGTGGCGCCTTCGGAGCTCTCCCTGCGGAGAAGGGCGAGTACCTTAGGCATTTTACCCTGTGCGCGGGGGTACCCCATATCTCAGGTACCGACAGTGGCCCCCGGGCCCATCTCGGGGGAGATAGCGAGCCCGAGGTGGGACCTCCGTCTCTTCCGATCCGCGCACTTTCTTTAAGTCCCGAATTGGCCGCTGCCGGAGCACGAACGGCCGCGGGGTCGTGAGAGCGTGCGCTCACTTGATGATTGCTTTTACTGCGGAGACGGGAGCCCCGGCCATGTTGAACACGCAGGGCTTTCGGAGCTCTCCCACCGCGGGTGCAGGTCCGGCTTCCACCTGCCACGTGGCGAGCCCGGAGCCCTTCTCATGGGAGGAGAGAGTTCCGGGCCTGCTGGACACGTGGGGCCCCCGGGTCCCGCCCCCTCTAGCCCTGGGTCGAAGTAGTTGGTAGCTCCTTTCCCCCTACTTCATGCAGTCCCCGTTGCCGCAACCTGGAAGTCCTGCACACAGGTAGAGGAAACGTAATTCTCCTTGGGGGCTCCCCCTCCCTTATCTCATAGTCTTATTTGACTTACAGCCCCAACCATATGCTTGATGCTTGGGGACTTGTAGAGAGGGGGAGCTGAGCACATGGCAACCATGTACTGCAAGGGCGATAAAAAAGAACTCAATTCACAATTTAAATGAGTACAAGGAAAGAGCAAAGTAGGGCAGACTTCTTTTCGTACAACCTTCCATAGGAGGAAGGCAGGCTAAACATGGAGGCCACGACCCACCCCATTAAGAGGGGAAGCAAGACTCTACGCGCTTGGAGTCGGAACCAGGCAAAGCTGAACGTAGTCCTGGACCGTCCCCTGGGGTTTAGCTGCTCCGAGCGCTGCTCCTGGACTCTATGGGGTTCATTACGAAAAGAAAGTACTGACCTATTTTTGCTCTTAGGGGTAGAACTTACGGAGGTGTTCTATTTTCCAAGGATTCGGGAGCAGGTCCCCATCCTCGGTGGAAAGGCGCACACACCCGGGGCGGCATACTTTCGCAACTCGGAAGGGGCCTTCCCAACTAGGGGAGAGTTTGTGGGCCCCTTCGCGAGAAAGTATGCGCCGCAACACCAGGTCACCTTCCTGCAGCTCCCGGGCACACACAGACCTCTGGTGGTAGCGCCGAAGCGCCTGTCTGTACCGCGCGTTACGGAGTGCCGCATGTAATCGGACCTCGTCGACGAGGTCGATCTCTCCACGCCGGAGGTTGTCCTGCGTGGCTTAGTCGTAAGCTCGGACACGGTGAGACTTCATGGTGATTTCTGGAGGGAGTACAGCTTCAGCCCCGTACACCATGAAGAAGGGTGTCTCCCCGGTGTCCCGGCTCTGGGATGTCTGGTCAGCCCATAGTGTGCTCGGAAGTTCATCTACCCAATTGGCACCATGTTTCTTCAGGCTGGCGAAGGTACGAGTCTTGAGGCCCCGGAGAATCTCCGAATTGGCCCTCTCGACTTGCCCATTGCTCTTCGGGTGGGCGACAGAGGCATAGCATACCTGAATGCCAAGGTCCTCGCAGTAGTCTTGGAACGCTGCGCTGGTGAACTGGGTCCCATTGTCAGTGATGATCCTGTTTGGGACCCCGAACCGGCAGACAATAGACCTGATGAATTTTACTGCTGATTGTTTATTGATGGTGACAACTGGTGTAGCTTCCGGCCACTTGGTGAACTTGTCGATAGCGACATAGAGGTACCGGAACCCCCCGACGGTTCTGGGAAATGGTCCCAGGATGTCCAGCCCCCACACGGCAAACAGCCACGAGGGCGGGATCATCTGTACCGCCTGAGCCGGTGTATGGATCTGCTTGGCGTGGAACTGGCACGCCTTGCAGCTCTCGACCAGCTTGACGGCATCCTGGAGTGCTGTCGGCCAGTAGAAGCCATGCCGGAAGGCTTTACCGACAAGCGTGCGTGAGGAAGAATGACTTCCACATTCGCCTCCATGGATCTCAGCGAGCAAGTCGCAGCCTTCCCCCTGGGTTATACACCGCAATAGGATGTGGTTGGCGCCACGCCGGTAGAGATCCCCCTCTACCAGCGCATACCTCTTAGCCATACGCACAATCCGTTCAGCGGTTGCATGTTCATCAGGGAGGATATTGTCCTTCAAGTAGTCCCGGATCTCCGTGATCCATGCATCGGGTCTGACTTGAGCTTCTGGATCTTGAGCGCTGGGTTGCACGGAGTCCCAAGTGACGCTTACGATCCTTGGCGGCGCCCACGGTTGTAGGGCCGCCGGGACCGCCAGCTTCGAGGTGCTGGTCAAGCCCCCTTCGCCCGGCTCGGCGGGCCGGGCTGTGGGCTGCAGCAACGTCCTCTCGAAGACTCCTTCGGGCGCAGGGGCTCCGGTGGAAGCCTTCGTTGAAAGGTCGTTGGCTGCGGTATTACCGGCGTGCGGTACGTGGTGCAGGTCCAAGGCGAGGAATTCTTTCTCCAACATCTGCACGTGAAGCAGATATGCAGCTAGCTGGGGGTCATTGCAGGAGCATTCGCCCTTGACTTGCTTGATGACCAGCTGGGAGTCGCCCTGTGCCAACAACTGGCGAGCGCCTAAAGACAGGGCTGTCTGCAGGCCAAAGATGAGTGCTTCATACTCCGCCATGTTGTTGGTTGCCTTGAAATTGATACGCACCATATACCCAAACTGTTCCCCCGATGGCATGAGGAGCAGTACGCCGGCACCGGCCCCCTGCTTTCGCGAGGAGCCGCCGAAGAAGAGTGTCCAGTGGGGTTCGGTGAAGACCGGAGCTTGGTGCTCCGGTTCTCCGCCCCCATGGCCCCCTGGGTCAGTCTCCGTTGGTGTCCACTCCGCCACAAAGTCAGCCAGTGCTTGGCTCTTGACTGCATGGCGTGGGAGGAAGTCCAGCTCAAACTCCGCCAGCTCTGCCGCCCATTTAGCAACGTTGCCAGTCGCATGGGGGCTGTGAAGAATTGTCTTCAGTGGATACGAGGTGACTACCGAGACCCGGTGGGCCTGGAAGTAATAGCGGAGCTTTCTGGAGGCCACGAGCACCGCATACAGCAGCTTGTGGACTTCCAGGTACCTTGTCTTGGCATCATGAAGTACTTCGCTGATGTAGTAGACAGGCCTCTGGACAGTTTGAACCCTCTTTCTCAGGCCTGGGAGGTCCTCGTCCATTGGCCCTGGCCCACTGGAGGTGGGTGGACCCAGGGGGGCCTCCGGGAGCTGGGACCCGGAGGCCCTTAAGCTAGCTTGATTGTCCGAGAGCTCCGGGGGATCTTGGGGGACCTCTGGGAGGTCCCATTTGGCCCCCGGGGGGTCCCGTGGGGCCCCGGGGGTTTATCTTGGAGGTCCTGGAGACTGCCCAGGACCTCCGGGAGGCCGACCTGGACCTCCGGGAGGTTGCCTTGGAGGCCCCGGAGACCGTCTTGGTCCTCCGGGGCCTCCTGGCGTCTGTCTTCTGCTACCAGAGCAGGTTGTGAAGATGAGGGGTCCGGCCGCTCTGCGACGAGGACCATACTCACTACTTCAGTTGTCGCCGCGATGTAGAGCAACAGGTGCTCTCCGGGCTCAGGGGCTACCATGATTGGTAGGGTCGTC
Source organism: Neostapfia colusana (assembly GCA_030760725.1). Lineage (NCBI taxonomy): Eukaryota > Viridiplantae > Streptophyta > Magnoliopsida > Poales > Poaceae > Neostapfia > Neostapfia colusana. Next base: position 26,070,334 of record JASWHV010000005.1, on the reverse strand, counting down.
AGGAGTCGCTTCAACTCCTGGAAAGCCTCTTCTGCTTCGTCAGTCCAGGCAAAAGGGCCTGACTTGGGCAGGAGCTTAAAGAAAGGGAGTGCCCGCTCTGCTAGCCTCGGTATAAACCGACTCAGCGCGGCTAGACATCCTGTGAGTTTCTGGACATCCTTGACGCGGGCTGGGGGCCGCATCAAGTCGATGGCCTTGATCTTCTCTGGGTTGGCCTCAATCCCTCAGTGCGAGACCAGGAACCCTAAGAGCTTCCCAGAGGACACGCCGAACACACATTTATCTGGGTTCAGCTTGGTGCGCGTAGAGCGCAACTTGTCAAAGACTAAAGCTAGGTTATCTAGCAGGGATGGACCCTGCTTGACCTTGACAACTATGTCATCGACATACACCTCAACCAGGTCTCTTATTAACTCCCCAAAGGTTTTGTGCATTGCCCGCACAAAGGTGGGGAGTGCATTCTTTAGGCCGTAAGGCATAGACACATAGCAATAAAGGCCGTCTACTGTGATGAAGGAGGTGTGCTCCTCGTCCTCCCTAGACATGGGGATCTGATGGAAACCCGAGTAGGCGTCTAGGAAGCACAGCATATCACAGCCTGACGTTGAGTCTACTATTTGATCTATTCTAGGGAGAGGGAATGGATCTTTAGGACATGCCTTATTGAGACTGGTGTAGTCGATGCACATCCGGAGCTTCCCGCCAGCCTTCGGGACAACGACGGGGTTCGCCAACCATCGGGGGTGGTGGACTTCCCGTATGAAGCCAGCGTCCAGCAGCTTCTTGACTTCTTCACGGATGAAGTTTTTCCGCTCGATGGACTGCTTGCGGGGCTTCTGTTGAACCGGCCGGGCGTCGGGAAAGACTTTCAAGTGGTGCTCGATCACCTTCCTGGGGATCCCCGGCATCTGTGACGGCTGCCATGCAAACACGTCGACGTTGTGCCGGAGGAAGGTGACGAGCGCGCCTTCCTATTTACTATCCAGGCCCCCGGCTACCCGGGTGGTCTGGGTAGCTTCAGCGCCGACTTGGACGACCTTTAAGGGGACGCCGCCCTCGTCGAGAGGTTGCACCCGGGGTGCTGTGGTGGAAGCACGGTGACGTGCGTTCGGGCGGAGCTGGTCCGACTCCGTATTGCCGGGGGTTGATGTCCCAGCTGTTGCGAGTGCTTGGAGCTTCTCCAGGGCCGACACTGCAGCAGTGCGGTTCCCTCGAATCCTGAGAACACCTGTCAGTGTCGGCATCTTCAGGACAAGGTAGCCGTAATGGGCTACAGCCATGAACCGGTACAGGGCTGGCCTGCCGATTATGGCGTTGAAGGGGAGGTCTATCTCCACTACGTCGAACAGAATGTACTCTGTTCGATAGCTGTCCGGAGCCCCGAAGGTCACCGGGAGACTAATGTTGCCGTAGGGGATAACCTGTCCCGGCCCTACCCCTGAGAACGGACTCGACGGGGTGAGCTTGGTCATCGGGATTTGCAGCTTCTGGAAAGCCGCATGGCTGATGAGGTTCAGCCCAGCCCCTCCATCCACCAAAACGTGGTACATTCTCACGTTGGCGATGGTAGAGGCCACCAGGAGCGGTAGTTGGCCGGCCCCAGCCATGTTCCTGGGGCAGTCGGTGGCATCAAAGCTGATGGGGGTCCCCATCTACTTTAGGTGCGGCGCAGCACTTGGGAGTGGCGCCACCGACGCTACCGCTCGGCGCAGAGTCTTGACTGCGCTTCGGGACGAGGGGTCGTGTGGCGGACCGGAATCCACTCATCCAGGATCGCAGAGGGTGGTGCCACGCGATGCGACACCCGACAGCACACGTCATAAGAACATAATATATTACATGGGAAAAACAACTGAAACTGTACAAACAGGTACAAACTTCAGTTACAACTACTGTTTATATTACACAGCGGAAGTCTACACTATACAACTCACGCCCGCCTATTTAGCAAAAGTTGGTTGCCCAGCCCTACGGCAACTCACACTAGCTGCACTCCTCAACTCAGCGCGGCGTGTACGGCTCCCACTCAGCCGTGGTCTCCGCGGACACCCCCAGTCCGTTGACCAACCTTCTTCACCGGAGGTCGGCCTCGAACACCGCCATGGAACTGGGCTTGCCCGCTGCTCTGCTGCCCCTGGGGACAGTCCTTCGCGAAGTGGCCCGCCTGGCCACACGTGAAGCAGGTGAAACGGGGCGGTCCCCCGCTAATCGGTGGACGGAAACCCGGGGCGCGTTGTGGTGGTGGAAACGCCCGGGGTACCGTCTGCTGCTGCTGCTGTCTTGGCGGTGGCATCAGCGGACGGAACGGGGGTGCTTGGAACGAACGTCCCCCGAACTGTTGAGGTCGCGCCGGTGGACGCCACTGCTGCCAGGATGGTGTCCGATACACCATACGGCACTTCTGGGGCGCGCCACCACCGCTGCTAGGTGGAGCGCTACGCTTCCTCTGCTCAGCTGCTAACTCCCGCTGAGCGTCCTCTTGCATGATGGCGGCATTGACTAGGTCGTTGAATGTGCCGCGGTTCCACTGTACGAGGTGGGTCTTCATTTCGGGGTGTAACCCCCGATAGAAGTGCTCCCTCTTCTTCTCCTCCGTGGAGATGTAGTCTGACGCATACTGCGCCAGATGGTTGAAGGCACGGGAGTAGTCGTGGGCACTCCTCCCGCCCTGCTTCAGTTCCAAAAATTCTTGGAACTTCCTCTTCATTATTCCGGGAGGGATGTGATAGGCACGGAACGCGTCCCGGAACTCTTGCCATTCCACGGCATGGCCAGCCGGACGTGAGGCGACATAATTCGCCCACCACGCACCAGCGGCACCGTGGAGCTGCTGTCCTGTGAACAGGGTCTTCTGCCGCTCCGTACACTGGAGCAGCCCAAACTTGGACTCGATGGTCCGCAGCCAGTTGTCAGCCTCCAGTGGTTCTTCAGCTTCGGTGAACACTGGAGGGTGCGTACTCATGAAATCCGAGTACGACACTTCGGGGGGCTCACGAGGCCCTCGCTCTTGACGTCCTCCCGCCTGGGACGTATTCTGCACGATCGTGCGGAGCAGGTCGGTCTGCTCCTCACGACCTCCCACCAATGCCGCTATCACATCCGCTAGAGTAAGCGGAGGCGGCGGTGGTGGCTGCTGCTGCGGGGTGCTGTCGTAGGCCGGTGGCTGGGAGTCATCACCTCCCTGTTGGCTAGAGCCACCAACCTCGTGCGTGGTCCTAGTGCGAACCATCTGCAACCACACGACATTAAACATCAGTCCCACAACATTTTGCATGCAGTCTAAATGAAATAGGTGTAAAACATAATGACAATGAAAACATGCGATACATCTCGTAAGTAGATAGTGCAATAACTTTGCACAAGCTACACCATAACCAGACCAAACACTAGTTTAATCCAACTTGATGAACCCCCTCTTTGGAAGCTCACCATAACTGGGTTTGGTATCTACGAGACATTATTATCGCGTTGTCATCACATATACCACCCTTAGGGTACAACACCCTTTCCAATGAGTTCAACTGTCATTCTTCCGTCAGAATGACCAGTTTCTACCTATTCCAAGTTTTGATCTGGTTCTTGGCATTCTCATGACTCAAGTTGAATACCAAAGTTAAAGTTAACTTCAGTATCTTTCCATCGAGTACTCATTTTCCCCCAGATCAGCTTTGGTTAAAAAGTTATGCTAATTCAAAGTTAGCATAATTTCTGGAAGAATTTCAACAGCACCTCCCTTGGAAGTGGCTGTTTTCAACCCTGATTTCCACTAAATTCTGTGCTGAAATTTCAGGAACTTTGAATTGCAAAGGTGTCGCACATCTTCTACTCTTTCTAAGGATGTATTATATGACAATTTTAGATTTTTCTACTGGGAGTTTATCCTTGAAAAACAGAACAGTCCAGAGAAGGTTTTAACACTGTCCTAGTTCTGGACAGTTACATGTCTCTGGGATTTAAGCCATCTTAAGGTGAGTTTCAGCTCTGGAAATCTACAACAAAGTTGTAGAATACTTAAATACCTTTCCAGAACTATATAGCACACCTCTCTCGGCTAAAAGACCTGTGAGTTGTGCTCTGTTAAAGTTCGGCAACCTTGCTGTCCAAAACAGAGCACTCTGCTTTTCAGTCTTTTTGGAACTACACTCCTCACTATCCCATTCTTATACCCAACCGGGGTCCTAAATGTGGAACCTATAGATTTTAATTCCTTGTTCTCAATATTTTCATGCATATGCCTACAATACCTCGGTACTACGTTCCTCACAAAAGAAAATCATAACCGGATCATACCGGCATATACGTCTCAAGTGTGGCACTAAACGGTCTCTCGCACACGTTCTCTACACGGATACATACGTGGTTAGTACCTGCAGAAGACCACACAATAATGGTGCACTCAAGGTTTTGTTTCCATTTCAGGCAGTTCCATATTTGAAAGTAAATACAAACGCCCGTATCATTTCCATACGGCCGTCCTTGAGCTAGGTCACGTCTCAAGGTACGTGATCGTGTTTCAACACCACACGACGGGGAACCCGAGTATGTCATGAACGGGTCGTCACGGTTGGGAATGTTATCAACCCAACAGATACCACCTACTGCCCTGCAGGGCACGCCGATGGCAAGCGCTGCGTATGTCCTCCTGGGCTATTTCCAGAGGAACACACTCTCGTGTTACTGACCACGCGATGGGGTCTCCACTTACTTGCCTAATGCACGCTAGGGATCAGCGTTTCATATGAACTCAGTAGCATGAAGAGTTCAAGAGGTTCATATTGACGTCTCACACCAAGCTATGAGACAAATCCCTGAACCACGTTCCTCGTCAGGGAGAGCTAACCGAAATTGAACCGCTTTCGGTGGCGTTCCTTACCATACTTACCAGAGCGTAGGTGCGTCGTTACATAATTGAAATTCAGAATTATAACACATAGGTTAGTCTTTGCCACTTTAAGTAACTATGCTAATATAGTCCTTACTTGGGCAGCTACCGATTCCTCACCGTATACCTAAGTTTTTCCCATAATGCAGTCCTTTAGTACTGTGCTATCCCCACTGCAGCTCTGATACCAGGCTGTGGCGGACCGGAATCCGCTCATCCAGGATCGCAGAGGGTGGTGCCACGCGATGCGACACCCGACAGCACACGTCATAAGAACATAATATATTACATGGGAAAAACAACTGAAACTGTACAAACAGGTACAAACTTCAGTTACAACTACTGTTTATATTACACAGCGGAAGTCTACACTATACAACTCACGCCCGCCTATTTAGCAAAAGTTGGTTGCCCAGCCCTAGGGCAACCCACACTAGCTGCACTTCTCAGCTCAGCGCGGCGTGTACGGCTCCCACTCAGCCGTGGTCCCCGACGGAGGGTAACCCTCGCCGGTGGACTCGTACTCCGAGTCCGTGGGTGGCTCCTCACCTGAAAAACACTTAAGCAGCAACCGTGAGCACAAAGGCTCAGCAAGGCTTAACCGACTCACCTAAGCATGAAAGTCTACATGAGGGGTACAATGGTCATAGGATAGTAACATTTCAGCAAAAGGACACGCCTACAAGTTCATCCTTAGTTCATCTTTTAGCAACAAGTTAACAGTTCATGAAATCTGAAATTTAGTAAGCAGTATTTGGTGGCACACATGTAGCAATACAATTATATCAATCAGCATCATTGAATCAACATATTTTATCCATTAGTCTACGTTACGACGCAGTGAACAAGCGGTACTCGTCACCGCGAGGGACGGCGAATCGACTCGATATAAACCTGCAGGGAAACCCAAAGAGCACGTCACGTACGCCCACCCGTGGAGCTGCACAGCACGCTCACTCGATGTCGTACGGGACAACCTTTCACCCAACAGCCCAAACGTCGAACCGGTCGCACCGAAACGAGCAGGAGGTTCCCCACACGGAGCATCTCTCTATGCCCGTTGGCAGGTTTCCACCTTGCTGCCCTCAACCTACACCTATAAATCGGTGTGCTATGCCTCGACGCCCGGAGGTTTAGGCTACATCGGTTTATCGGGGCCCATATATCCGATATGCCTTCGGTACGTTCAATACTTGTTCAGCAGGGCCGCACACGGATCGGTCCTCAATCGACACGGGCAGGGCTGCGCACACAAGACTTCCTCTTGCTGCGCCCTAGCCCCTGCCTAGTCTCATTTTCATTACTATAGTGATCTCACATCACTCAACCGAACCCGTATGTCCCAATGCCTATCTCGCGAGTAGATTCCAACTACTCGACTTGTACCGAAGTCCTATGACTCATTAAGCATAGCCTGTCTACTCGAGGTCCTTGACACTACCCTCACTCTTTTAGGAACCTTTGGTTATGCAAGTGGGGTTTCATTCATCATATACCTAATGCACATACATACTTCATATGACACATGTAAACAAAGTAAGACTTATAAAAGGGTTAATGCAAACCGGGGCTTGCCTTGTTGCTGCTGGTCAGGAGTTAGTTCTTCGTCCGGAAGAAGGAAATCCAGCACTTCCGGAGTCTCTTCTTCAACGGCTACACGTTAATGAAATACTACATGTTAATTTAGATGCAAATGTGAGTTTTAGAGTAAGACTTCTACTATTAGTTATAATAACCAGCCTCTAACACCTGGAACTTTGTTTAAGAATTTAAATATGAACTGGTGTTGGTGGTTTGGCTTGGACTTAATCACATGGTTAGATGCTAAGTGGTTTTCCCCCTTTTCCATATTAATCCCTTAATTGGTTAAACAGGACAGGGGTGATCTAGAGCTCCAATAGAGCTGAGAATTTTTGTGTGAGTTCCTTGTCACCAGAAAACTCTCTGGACCAAACATTAGCACTTTTCATGGAGTGGTTTGCTCAGAATAATTCTCTTGGCAAATCAGCAAGGAAGAATTTATTCTGAGGTAATACCCCTGTTCATGCTCAACTTAATGAACTAAAATTTCAATTATAGCTCATAGAGTTTGCATGAATTTTCCTAACATTTTTGGGGTCAAGATTTGCCCAGAACTGAATTTCCAAGTTTTGGCAATTCTCTGAAAATGTTTCTGGATTCAAATGAACACAGCACCTTCCAATTTTAATTGCTCTGACCAAATCAACTCCAAATGGTCTGAAACTTTTACAGGGGTTTACTAGTGTCCTAAAGAACATTCTGGCAAAATTTGGGTATTTTTGGATGGACCAAATTCCCTCTAAAATTCTTTTACTGAAAAGCTTTAAAGAATTTTCCAGAACTAATTAATGGTTTTCATACAAATTGGGTTGTATATCTGGACAGAGCTAGGCAAGATGAATCCAACCCAATTTGAATCACTAAATTTGGAGCTTCCTAGCAAAAGTTATGGGGTTCTAAAGTTTGCACTAAAACTGGAAATTCCAGAAATGTTTAAATCCTGCGGGTGGGTCCACGTACACGTGTCGACCGCTGGAGCCGAGCCACACGGGGCCACAGACTACTTCCCGCACGGCCGCACTGGATCCCGGACCACAGAGAATCCCACCCATTTATCTCCAGCCGCTGACGCGTGGGGCCTACCCCTTCGTCCTCCTCCGGCCACCCGCGCGACCCCGCCGCCAAGGTCGCCGGAGCTCTCGCCGGAGACGGGTTCCGGTCCTCGGAGCTTGCTGAATCTCGCCGCCAGTGCCTATCTCGGCCTGAGGAACACGGTGGTGCCCTCCCCAGAATTTGACAACCACCGGAACAGTGCTCCCGACGGCAACAGCGGCCGGGAGCTCACCGGCGACGTCCAACTCGGCATCCCACGCACCTTTTTCGATGCAGTTTGCTCGGGGAGCTCCGCTGACACCTGCTGGTCACGGACATGGACACTGATCCCCGTGAAAACGGCGGTAACTACGACCTCACCGGCGACCTAGGCCGGATATCGGCTGTGCTTCAGAAAACTTCAAAGAACCGTAAACCTAGCCCACGGTTTTTACTGGTTTTCGATCCTAGGTGGTCGTGGCCGTGTATAGAGCGTGTGCATGACTCGGTTTGCCCGGTGATGAGCTAACCCCCACGAATTTTGGGATTTTGTGGGAGCTCGGTCTCAAGACACCCGAAGCTTTCCCGGCGAAATACTCCCTCGACAGCCCATGAAATGAAGAACGGTAGGGACTAGAAGAATCAGCACCTTAAGGCGGTCCTTTCTTGTGTGGCTCATCGGGCACGAGCGCGCCTGTGCTGGCCGGACGCCGGCGATCAGAGAGGGCGGCGTTTCTGTGCTCGCGCGGAAACGAGGAAGGAGCTCGGTAGGGGGGGTTCTCGTTTGGAAAGCAGGAGGAAGGCGGCGTGGGCTGTGCGCTGGCCTTTAAGCTGCGGTTTGGCACCGTGAGGTGGCCGATTGCTGCCTCGGTGGCTCGCCGCCGTTCCCTGGCTTGCGCGCGAAGTCGGGGTCGGCTGCAGCAACCGACTGCCCCTCATGTGTGCCACTGACCTGTGGGCCTCCCCCTTTCTTCTTTTTCCCTAATATTTCTATTCTGTTTTTGTTAATTATCCCACCAGCTACTCACAATTTAAGGTGAGACTTAGCTCCCAAGTCTTTGTTTGAATTTGAATTCTCAAATTCAAACTTTGTTTGGTTAAATGTGCTTCATATTTAAACTGAAATTCAAATTCAGTTTTGAATTCTTGCAAATTTAGCTCTTGACAAGATGAGCTCCAATGGGGATGAAAATTGGTGAGCTTACTCAGAAAAATGTGCTGAGTATAGATATGGAGCTAACTTTTGAATTTGGATGATGAAAGTTGCTGCAATTTTAATTTACATTCAAATTGGCCTCTTTTTGAAATAACCCAAAAGTGTCTCGAAAATTGTTGAATTTGCATGAGCTTTGGACTGAACCTTCCCAAGACTTTTTAAATCCTAGGGGTGAGCTCAACCTCTCATGCTCATGTGTAGAAACCCTACATTGTGAAAGTGAAGGCTTTCCCCTCTAATCATTCTTTTGATGGAGGTTACTTGCTCTTCACAACATTTCCTATGGTGTCCACAATAAAAACTGTGGTGTTGTGAGGTGAAGAAAAGTTTTTGCAAGTCCCTTTTCTTGGGCTTTTACATCCCTCCCCCCTTAAAAGAATCTCGTCCCGAGATTACAAAAGAAGAGATAGCGATGTAATAGGAACTTACCCGCGTTGAGAAGCCATGAACTCCGGGTAATTTGAGCGAAGGAACTCCTCGCTCTCCGACGTCGCTTCTTCGGCGGTGTGGTTACTCCAGAGTATTTTGTAGAACCACAACGTTCTGCTACGCGTGGTTCGGGCTTTCTTATCAAGAATGGCCACCAGATACTCATCATATGTTAAATCCGGTTTCAATTCGCCGATGTCTTCGGTAGGAACAGCAGCTGTATGCTTCAAACATTTTCGCAGTTGCGAAACATGGACAACATCATGGACACCCGCAAGAGATGCCGGTAGTTCCAATCAATACGCCGCTGGTCCGCACTTCTCGGTGATAGCATAGGGTCCAATGAAACGGGGAGCGAGCTTCCCCTTCATACCGAACCGGTGCACGCCCTTCATCGGAGACACGCGGAGGTACACGTGTTCCCCAACGTCGAAGTGCAACGGTCTATGCCTCCTGTCAGCGTAGCTCTTCTGTCGGGATTGAGCGGCCTTCAAATTGGCTTGAATGGTACGAACGCGCTCTTCGGCGTCGTTCACCACATCAACCCCGAATGTGACCCTTTCACCGGACTCGCACCAATTTAGTGGGGTGCGGCATTTACGACCGTAGAGAGCTTCGTAGGGTGCCATCTTGATACTCGCCTGACAGCCGTTGTTGTACGAGAATTCCGCCAATGGTAGGTGATCATCCCAGTTCCTACCATGGTGGATGGCACATGCTCTCAACATGTCTTCCAGAACTTGATTCACCCTCTCTGTCAGGCCATCTGTTTGAGGGTGATAAGCGGAGCTCCTGATCAACTTAGTACCCAATGCAGCGTGTAGCTGCTCCCAAAAGCGAGATACAAATAATGCACCTCGATCTGAGACAATGGTCTTGGGTACCCCGTATAGGCATAGAATCTTCGCTATGTATAGCTCCGCATATTTGCCGGCACTGTAACGTGTATTTACCGGGATGAAGTGAGCCGTCTTGGTTAACCGATCAACGATTACCCATATGGAATCATGCTTGTTGGCTGTTAGGGGTAATCCCACAATGAAATCCATGCTCACATCTTCCCATTTCCATGCCGGGATCTTCAGGGGTTGCAACAGCCCTGATTTCTTCATGTGATCAGCCTTCACTCGTCGGCACGTATCACATTCGGATACGTACTTCGCTACCTCCCGCTTCATCCGTGTCCACCAAAATTTCTTTTTCAAATCTTGGTACATTTTGTTGCTGCCTGGATGAATGGAGTATTTAGACAAGTGGGCTTCGTCGAGGATTTTCTTCCTCAGTTCCATGTCCCGGGGTACGACTATGCGGTCGTTGAACCATAGCGTCCCCTCATCATCTTTCCGGAAACATTTGATCTCTCCATTGTCTATCCGTCTCCGGAGATGTGCCATGCCTTTATCATTTTTCTGAGCAGCAATGATGTCCTCCCTAATAGTAGGGATGAGGGCAAGGTTGTACAGCGATCCATAAGGAACCAAGTATAAACTTGGCTCTTCCTCCTCCACCGGTGTAATGGTGAGGTGATGGACATGTGATTTCCGACTCAGCGCGTCGGCAACCACATTCGCCTTGCCGGGGTGGTAATGGATCTCAATCTCATAATCTTTGATCAGCTCTAACCACCTCCTTTGCCTCATGTTCAGCTCCTTCTGGGTGAAAATATATTTCAAGCTCTTGTGGTCGGTGTAGAGATGCACCAATTTCCCCAGGAGATAGTGCCTCCACATTTTCAACGCCAAAACCACTGCAGCAAGCTCCAGGTCATGAGTAGGATAATACTGCTCATGGTTCAGAAGTTGGCGTGAGCCATAAGCGACCACACGTCCCTCCTGCATCAACACGCAGCCAAGCCCAATACCGGACGCGTCACAATACACGTCAAAAGGCTTTGTTGTATCCGGCTGAGCTAAGACCGGGGCTGTAGTGAGATGCTTCACCAATGCTTGGAAGGCTCCTTCACACGCCGTGTTCCAAACATATTTCGTCCCTTTCTTCAGCAACTCTGTCATCGGCTTAGCGAGCTTGGAGAAGCTTGGAATGAATCTCCGGTAGTATCCCGCTAACCCGAGGAAGCTTCTGACTTCATGAACTGAAGTGGGAGCTTTCCATTTCAACACTTGCTCTATTTTACTTGGGTCAACCGCAATGCCTTCAGCTGAGATGATATGTCCCAAGAATGGCACTTGGCTGATCCAAAATTCGCATTTGCTGAACTTGGCGTAGAGCTTGTGGTCTCGCAATCGTTGAAGAACGATCCGCAAGTGTTCGGCATGTTCGGCTTCGGTCTTGGAGTAAACCAAGATGTCGTCGATGAACACTACCACGAACTTGTCCAGCTCCGGCATGAACACTGAGTTCATGAGATACATGAAATGGGCTGGAGCATTTGTGAGACCAAAGGACATGACGAGATATTCATATAATCCATATCTCGTTGAGAAGGCCGTCTTCGGGATATCCTCCGCCCGGATCTTTATCTGGTGATATCTAGAGCGAAGGTCCATCTTGGAGAACACACTTGCACCCACAAGTTGATCAAACAATATGTCGATGCGGGGCAGTGGGTACTTATTCTTGATGGTGACGGCGTTGAGCGGCCGGTAATCCACACACAGCCTCAGGGTTTCATCCTTCTTCTTCACGAACAACGCCGAGCATCCCCAAGGCGAGGAACTTGGCCTAATGAAACCCTTGCTCAACAGATCATTGAGCTGTTCTTTCAGTTCAGCCAGCTCATTTGGAGCCATCTTGTATGGTCTCCGTAATATGGGCGTAGTACCGGGTGCGAGCTCGATCTTGAACTCGACATCCCGCTCAGGTGGCATGCCCGGAAGATCATCCGGGAACACGTCGGGATACGCCAGAACTACGGGGATGTCTTCTAACTTGAGAACTTCAGCATTATTAATTGCTAAAACTTCCCGGACTGGTGTGTCTAACACCATGGAATGCGGACGGTGGAATGGAGAATTTAAGTGAACCGTCCGTGTCCGAGAGTCTAGGACAGCGCCATGGTATTGTAGCCATGACATCCCTAAGATTGCATCAATCTTTTGTCCCATAAGGATTATCAAGGTGATGGGATATAGTTTCCCACCTAAGCACAGAGGTGTCTTTGGAATCATCATATTAGCTGAAATCTTCCCTCCCGGTGAGCAGATCATATAAGTGCAGTCGGTTGGGAAGACTTGCAATTGATGTTTAGCCACATAGGATGCACTTATAAAGCTGTGGGTTGCACCAGAATCAAATAATATGACGATTGCTTGATTGTTGAGAGTAAACATACCCGCCAGCACGTTGTCTCCCTCTGGGGCGTCCTCATTGTCGAGGTTGCGGACACCCCCAGTCCGTTGACCAACCTTCTTCACCGGAGGTCGGCCTCGAGCACCGCCCTGGAACTGGGCTTGCCCGCTGCTCTGCTGCCCCTGGGGACAGTCCTTCGCGAAGTGGCCCGCCTGGCCACACGTGAAGCAGGTGAAACGGGGCGGTCCCCCGCTAATCGGTGGACGGAAACCCGGGGCGCGTTGTGGTGGTGGAAACGCCCGGGGTACCGTCTTCTGCTGCTGCTGTCTTGGTGGTGGCATCGGCGGACGGAACGGGGGTGCTTGGAACGAACGTCCCCCGAACTGTTGAGGTCGCGCCGGTGGACGCCACTGCTGCCAGGATGGTGTCCGATACACCATACGGTACTTCTGGGGCGCGCCACCACCGCTGCTAGGTGGAGCGCTGCGCTTCCTCTGCTCAGCTGCTAACTCCCGCTGAGCGTCCTCTTGCATGATGGCGGCATTGACTAGGTCGTTGAATGTGCCGCGGTTCCACTGTACGAGGTGGGTCTTCATTTCGGGGTGTAACCCCCGATAGAAGTGCTCCCTCTTCTTCTCCTCCGTGGAGATGTAGTCTGACGCATACTGCGCCAGATGGTTGAAGGCACGGGAGTAGTCGTGGGCACTCCTCCCGCCCTGCTTCAGTTCCAAAAATTCTTGGAACTTCCTCTTCATTATTCCGGGAGGGATGTGATAGGCGCAGAACGCCTCCCGGAACTCTTGCCATTCCATGGCATGGCCAGCCGGACGTGAGGCGACATAATTCGCCCACCACGCACCAGCGGCACCATGGAGCTGCTGTGCTGTGAACAGGGTCTTCTGCCACTCCGTACACTGGAGCAGCCCAAACTTGGACTCGATGGTCCGCAGCCAGTTGTCAGCCTCCAGTGGTTCTTCAGCTTCGGTGAACACTGGAGGGTGCGTACGCATGAAATCCGAGTACGACACTTCGCGGGGCTCACGAGGCCCTCGCTCTTGACGTCCTCCCGCCTGGGACGTATTCTGCACGATCGTGCGGAGCAGGTCGGTCTGCTCCTCATGACCTCCCACCAATGCCGCTATCACATCCGCTAGAGTAAGCGGAGGCGGCGGTGGTGGCTGCTGCTGCGGGGTGCTGTCGTAGGCCGGTGGCTGGGAGTCATCACCTCCCTGTTGGCTAGAGCCACCAACCTCGTGCGTGGTCCTAGTGCGAACCATCTGCAACCACACGACATTAAACATCAGTCCCACAACATTTTGCATGCAGTCTAAATGAAATAGGTGTAAAACATAATGACAATGAAAACATGCGATACATCTCGTAAGTAGATAGTGCAATAACTTTGCACAAGCTACACCATAACCAGACCAAACACAAGTTAGTTTAATCCAACTTGATGAACCCCCTCTTTGGAAGCTCACCATAACTGGGTTTGGTCTCTACGAGACATTATTATCGCGTTGTCATCACATATACCACCCTTAGGGTACAACACCCTTTCCAATGAGTTCAACTGTCATTCTTCCGTCAGAATGACCAGTTTCTACCTATTCCAAGTTTTGATCTGGTTCTGGGCATTCTCATGACTCAAGTTGAATACCAAAGTTAAAGTTAACTTCAGTATCTTTCCATCGAGTACTCATTTGCCCCCAGATCAGCTTTGGTTAAAAAGTTATGCTAATTCAAAGTTAGCAGAATTTCTGGAAGAATTTCAACAGCACCTCCCTTGGAAGTGGCTGTTTTCAACCCTGATTTCCACTAAATTCTGTGCTGAAATTTCAGGAACTTTGAATTGCAAAGGTGTTGCACATATTCTACTCTTTCTAAGGATGTATTATATGACAATTTTAGATTTTTCTACTGGGAGTTTATCCTTGAAAAACAGAACAGTCCAGAGAAGGTTTTAACACTGTCCTAGTTCTGGACAGTTACATGTCTCTGGGATTTAAGCCATCTTAAGGTGAGTTTCAGCTCTGGAAATCTACAACAAAGTTGTAGAATACTTAAATACCTTTCCAGAACTATATAGCACACCTCTCTCGGCTAAAAGACCTGTGAGTTGTGCTCTGTTAAAGTTCGGCAACCTTGCTGTCCAAAACAGAGCACTCTGCTTTTCAGTCTTTTTGGAACTACACTCCTCACTATCCCATTCTTATACCCAACCGGGGTCCTAAATGTGGAACCTATAGATTTTAATTCCTTGTTCTCAATATTTTCATGCATATGCCTACAATACCTCGGTACTACGTTCCTCACAAAAGAAAATCCTAACCGGATCATACCGGCATATACGTCTCAAGTGTGGCACTAAACGGTCTCTCGCACACGTTCTCTACACGGATACATACGTGGTTAGTACCTGCAGAAGACCACACAATAATGGTGCACTCAAGGTTTTGTTTCCATTTCAGGCAGTTCCATATTTGAAAGTAAATACAAACGCCCGTATCATTTCCATACGGCCGTCCTTGAGCTAGGTCACGTCTCAAGGTACGTGATCGTGTTTCAACACCACACGACGGGGAACCCGAGTATGTCATGAACGGGTCGTCACGGTTGGGAATGTTATCAACCCAACAGATACCACCTACTGCCCTGCAGGGCACGCCGATGGCAAGCGCTGCGTATGTTCTCCTGGGCTATTTCCAGAGGAACACACTCTCGCGTTACTGACCACGCGATGGGGTCTCCACTTACTTGCCTAATGCACGCTAGGGATCAGCGTTTCATATGAACTCAGTAGCATGAAGAGTTCAAGAGGTTCATATTGACGTCTCACACCAAGCTATGAGACAAATCCCTGAACCACGTTCCTCGTCAGGGAGAGCTAACCGAAATTGAACCACTTTCGGTGGCGTTCCTTACCATACTTACCAGAGCGTAGGTGCGTCGTTACATAATTGAAATTCAGAATTATAACACATAGGTTAGTCTTTGCCACTTTAAGTAACTATGCTAATATAGTCCTTACTTGGGCAGCTACCGATTCCTCACCGTATACCTAAGTTTTTCCCATAATGCAGTCCTTTAGTACTGTGCTATCCCCACTGCAGCTCTGATACCAGGCTGTGGCGGACCGGAATCCGCTCATCCAGGATCGCAGAGGGTGGTGCCACGCGATGCGACACCCGACAGCACACGTCATAAGAACATAATATATTACATGGGAAAAACAACTGAAACTGTACAAACAGGTACAAACTTCAGTTACAACTACTGTTTATATTACACAGCGGAAGTCTACACTATACAACTCACGCCCGCCTATTTAGCAAAAGTTGGTTGCCCAGCCCTAGGGCAACCCACACTAGCTGCACTCCTCAGCTCAGCGCGGCGTGTACGGCTCCCACTCAGCCGTGGTCCCCGACGGAGGGTAACCCTCGCTGGTGGACTCGTACTCCGAGTCCGTGGGTGGCTCCTCACCTGAAAAACACTTAAGCAGCAACCGTGGGCACAAAGGCTCAGCAAGGCTTAACCGACTCACCTAAGCATGAAAGTCTACATGAGGGGTACAATGGTCATAGGATAGTAACATTTCAGCAAAAGGACACGCCTACAAGTTCATCCTTAGTTCATCTTTTAGCAACAAGTTAACAGTTCATGAAATCTGAAATTTAGTAAGCAGTATTTGGTGGCACACATGTAGCAATACAATTATATCAATCAGCATCATTGAATCAACATATTTCATCCATTAGTCTACGTTACAACGCAGTGAACAAGCGGTACTCGTCACCGCGAGGGACGGCGAATCGACTCGATATACACCTGCAGGGAAACCCAAAGAGCACGTCACGTACGCCCACCCGTGGAGCTGCACAGCACGCTCACTCGATGTCGTACGGGACAACCTTTCACCCAACAGCCCAAACGTCGAACCGGTCGCACCGAAACGAGCAGGAGGTTCCCCACATGGAGCATCTCTCTATGCCCGTTGGCAGATTTCCACCTTGCTGCCCTCAACCTACACCTATAAATCGCTGTGCTATGCCTCGACGCCCGGAGGTTTAGGCTACATCGGTTTATCGGGGCCCATATATCCGATATGCCTTCGGTACGTTCAATACTTGTTCAGCAGGGCCGCACACGGATCGGTCCTCAATCGACACGGGCAGGGCTGCGCACACAAGACTTCCTCTTGCTGCGCCCTAGCCCCTGCCTAGTCTCATTTTCATTACTATAGTGATCTCACATCACTCAACCGAACCCGTATGTCCCAATGCCTATCTCGCGAGTAGATTCCAACTACTCGACTTGTACCGAAGTCCTATGACTCATTAAGCATAGCCTGTCTACTCGAGGTCCTTGACTCTACCCTCACTCTTTTAGGAACCTTTGGTTATGCAAGTGGGGTTTCATTCATCATATACCTAATGCATATACATACTTCATATGACACATGTAAACAAAGTAAGACTTATAAAAGGGTTAATGCAAACCGGGGCTTGCCTTGTTGCTGCTGGTCAGGAGTTAGTTCTTCGTCCGGAAGAAGGAAATCCAGCACTTCCGGAGTCTCTTCTTCAACGGCTACACGTTAATGAAATACTACATGTTAATTTAGATGCAAATGTGAGTTTTAGAGTAAGACTTCTACTATTAGTTATAATAACCAGCCTCTAACACCTGGAACTTTGTTTAAGAATTTAAATATGAACTGGTGTTGGTGGTTTGGCTTGGACTTAATCACATGGTTAAATGCTAAGTGGTTTTTCCCCTTTTCCATATTAATCCCTTAATTGGTTAAACAAGACAGGGGTGATCTAGAGCTCCAATAGAGCTGAGAATTTTTGTGTGAGTTCCTTGTCACCAGAAAACTCTCTGGACCAAACATTAGCACTTTTCATGGAGTGGTTTGCTCAGAATAATTCTCTTGGCAAATCAGCAAGGAAGAATTTATTCTGAGGTAATACCCCTGTTCATGCTCAACTTAATGAACTACAATTTCAATTATAGCTCATAGAGTTTGCATGAATTTTCCTAACATTTTGGGGTTAAGGTTTGCCCAGAACTGAATTTCCAAGTTTTGGAAATTCTCTGAAAATGTTTCTGGATTCAAATGAACACAGCACCTTCCAATTTGAATTGCTCTGACCAAATCAACTCCAAATGGTCTGAAACTTTTACAGGGGTTTACTAATGTCCTAAAGAACATTCTGGCAAAATTTGGGGATTTTTGGATGGACCAAATTCCCTCTAAAATTCTTTTACTGAAAAGCTTTAAAGAATTTTCCAGAATTAATTAATGGTTTTCATACAAATTGGGTTGTATATCTGGACAGAGCTAGGCAAGATGAATCCAACCCAATTTGAATCACTAAATTTGGAGCTTCCTAGCAAAAGTTATGGGGTTCTAAAGTTTGCACTAAAACTGGAAATTCCAGAAATGTTTAAATCCTGCGGGTGGGTCCACGTACACGTGTCGACCGCTGGAGCCGAGCCACACAGGGCCACAGACTACTTCCCGCGTGGCCGCACTGGATCCCGGACCACAGAGAATCCCACCCATTTATCTCCAGCCGCTGACGCGTGGGGCCTTCCCCTTCGTCCTCCTCCGGCCACCCGCGCGACCCCGCCGCCAAGCTCGCCGGAGCTCTCGCCGGAGACGGGTTCCGGTCCTCGGAGCTTGCTGAATCTCGCCGCCAGTGCCTATCTCGGCCTGAGGAACACGGTGGTGCCCTCCCCAGAATTTGACAACCACCAGAACAGTGCTCCCGACGGCAACAGCGGCCGGGAGCTCACCGGCGACGTCCAACTCGGCATCCCACGCACCTTTTTCGATGCGGTTTTCTCGGGGAGCTCCGCTGACACCTGCTGGTCACGGACATGGACACCGATCCCCGTGAAAACGGCGGTAACTACGACCTCACCGGCGACCTAGGCCGGATATCGGCTGTGCTTCAGAAAACTTCAAAGAACCGTAAACCTAGCCCACGGTTTTTACTGGTTTTCGATCCTAGGTGGTCGTGGCCGTGTATAGAGCGTGTGCATGACTCGGTTTGCCCGGTGATGAGCTAACCCCCACGAATTTTGGGATTTTGTGGGAGCTCGGTCTCAAGACACCCGAAGCTTTCCCGGCGAAATACTCCCTCGACAGCCCATGAAATGAAGAACGGTAGGGACTAGAAGAATCAGCACCTTAAGGCGGTCCTTTCTTGTGTGGCTTGTCGGGCACGAGCGCGCCTGTGCTGGCTGGACGCCGGCGATCAGAGAGGGCGGCGTTTCTGTGCTCGCGCGGAAACGAGGAAGGAGCTCGGTAGGGGGGGGGTTCTCGTTTGGAAAGCAGGAGGAAGGCGGCGTGGGCTGTGCGCTGGCCTTTAAGCCGCGGTTTGGCACCGTGAGGTGGCCGATTGCTGCCTCGGGGGCTCGCCGCCGTTCCCTGGCTTGCGCGCGAAGTCGGGGTCGGCTGCAGCAACCGACTGCCCCTCATGTGTGCCACTGACCTGTGGGCCTCCCCCTTTCTTCTTTTTCCCTAATATTTCTTTTCTGTTTTTGTTAATTATCCCACCAGCTACTCACAATTTAAGGTGAGACTTAGCTCCCAAGTCTTTGTTTGAATTTGAATTCTCAAATTCAAACTTTGTTTGGTTAAATGTGCTTCATATTTAAACTGAAATTCAAATTCAGTTTTGAATGCTTGCAAATTTAGCTCTTGACAAGATGAGCTCCAATGGGGATGAAAATTGGTGAGCTTACTCAGAAAAATGTGCTGAGTATAGATATGGAGCTAACTTTTGAATTTGGATGATGAAAGTTGCTGCAATTTGAATTTACATTCAAATTGGCCTCTTTTTGAAATAACCCAAAAGTGCCTCAAAAATTGTTGAATTTGCATGAGCTTTGGACTGAACCTTCCCAAGACTTTTTAAATCCTAGGGGTGAGCTCAACCTCTCATGCTCATGTGTAGAAACCCTACATTGCGAAAGTGAAGGCTTTCCCCTCTAATCATTCTTTTGATGGAGGTTACTTGCTCTTCACAACATTTCCTATGGTGTCCACAATAAAAACTGTGGTGTTGTGAGGTGAAGAAAAGTTTTTGCAAGTCCCTTTTCTTGGGCTTTTACAGGTCGGCGGACCCGCCGTATATGACGTAGAGCTTCTTCCGACGCTCATCGTCGCTGGAGCCGGAATCCTCGTGATTGCGTGCCGCCTTCACGACACACAGAGGCTCCTGGATCTCCTCTGGGTGGTCGATGTTGTCTGGAACATCCACCCTCTGCTCATCTTCCTTTGGACGGAAGGGCAGGTCATCAGCCCGCTGCCGCTTCTCCTTGCGGAAGCGCTCTGCGAGCCTTCGGATCTCCCGGCACTCGGCAGCAGTGTGGCGACAGCTGCCGTGCACGGGGCACATATTGTCTTTATCACCTTCTGGGATTGGTGATCTTCGCTGCTTCTTGTCGGGGCGCGGCCCCTGAGCCCCACCGAGCGTCGCTGCAGTGACGACTGGGGCTGCGGTCGGTGACTCTATCTTGCTTCTGCCTCGGTTCATGGCCTTCCTGCTGCCTCCACAGGGAGTAGGACTAGATCCGGGCAGTCCCCCTGACTCGGAGGATGGCAGCGAGTGCCAGTTCCGTCCTTCGGCAGCTCTGGCGCATTTGTCTGCCAAGCTGAAGAGCTCTGAGACGTCGCGGACCTCCCTGGTCGCGAGCTTCTCGAGCATCTTCCTGTCCCGGACGCCTTGCTGGAGCGCCACCACCACAGAAGCATTTTGAATGTGTGGGATGGTGTTCCGCACCTGGGAGAACCGCTGGATGAAAGAGCGCAGCGACTCCCCAGGTTGCTGCTGAACGGCGTGGAGGTCGAGCTCCGTGCCAGGCCGGGTGTAGGAGCTGCCGAAGTTGGCTACGAACTGTCGGCAAAGCTCTCCCTAGGAGGTGAAGGAACCCTGGGGGAGGTTCATGAGCCAAGACCGGGCTGGACCGGTCAAGGCGACAGGGAAGTAATTGGCCATGACGGCTTCATTCCCTCCTGCGGCAAGTACGGCGGTGGAGTAGATCTGGAGGAACTCCGCCGGGTTGACGCTGCCGTCGTACTTCTCGGGCAGGTGTGGCCGAAACTTGCGTGGCCACTTCGCAAAGCGAAGATGGGGCGCGAGGGCTGCACACCCTGCTTCTGTCACCGCAGGTTCTGGTGCCGCGAACGCTGGGTTCGCACTAGGCACAGTGTACCCCGGTACGGGCAAAGCTGCACCATAGGCCGGGGGCGCCATCTGCAGTACATATGACTGTGGCATATTCTGCACGGTGCAGGCCTGGGGCAGAGATCGCATGGCGAAGGTCTGCTCTTCAGGCTGGGTCGAGGCCGACGTCATGCTGTCGTCAGCCTCTTGGTAGCGACGCCTTTCTCGGCGTTGCTCGAGGTATACCCGGGCATCTTGACCCGAGCGACACCGCTCCAGCTCTGTCCTCAGATCCATCGATTGAGGGCTGGCAGAGCTGGAATCTGCCGTCTGTTCATGAACCATCGGCGTGCGTATCAGCGACACGGCCGGCTGGTCAGAGTATCGTCTCCGCCGGAGTCGCGGGCTTGCGGCAGCGACGACAAGATGGTCTACCTCAAGAATCCACCGCAGGGTCACTGCCTGAGGCGCGTCCCCAGCGGGCGGATTGTGCAGTAGCGCTCTTGCTGCAGCTAGCGCACCCCCTCCGAGTACGCCCGGCGCTACTGAAGATCTGACGCTGGTTGGAGCCTGCATTGCCGGGGTCGGCGCTGCCAGAGCCGGTTGCTGGCTCCCAGCTTGTACTGACACACTCCGTCCCGAGTGTGTTGGCTTGTACTCCCCCCTGGTCGCGGTTCGCCGCGGAGGTGGGGGAGGTGAGCTTGCCGCCGAAGGGAGCTTGGTCATCTTTGTCGGCGGAAACTCGTCGCGCTAGGGGAAAAGCCCCCTACCTGGCGCGCCAAATGTCGAAGTGTGCGATCGACACTTCCCCCGGGCCTGCACTGGGCAGCCCGCGGAGGTTCTTTTTTCGGCGGGGCTAGTCTCCTAGCGGAAAGCTTGCGCGGATGGACGAGTTAGCGAGAGCTTGACACGGCGAGTTTTACGTGGTTCAGGCCGCCGGAGCGTAAAACCCTACGTCCACGGCGAGCTACGGAGCTCGCTGTATTGCTTGCTGCTCAGGGCCGGAGGCCTGAGCTTGGGGGTGAGTTACAGCTTGAGAGTGTATGGCTAGCGTATGAGTTGCAAAGTGCGAACCCTTGCTATCAACGCCTGCCCGAGCCTTTTATAGTCCAAGACTCGGGCGGCTTACAAGGGGAGCCGGGACCCGACAGGTGGTCCCGCGTAGATTGCTTGTTATCTACCGTATCTGTAGTTATGCCGGTGGTTGCCTCTGGTCGAAGGCTTCTGAGTCTTCATCTTGCCGCCCTGCCCATGCCGCGTGCTAGTCGTAGTGGTTGATGATGGCGCAGGCGGCATGGGATGTCTTGTCGCAGCGTTTATTGGCTGGCAGGTTCTGACACCGCGCGCCAGTCTGTGATGCGACTGGGCGCAACGGCACCTGACAGACGCGTGCTCCGCGCTTCCGCGTCTTGGGAAGACGCGGGCCTTGAATAGCTTGTACGGGCAAGGTGAGGAGCACCTTCACGCCCGCCGCCTACCGCTCGGGGGCAGGCAGCACCGTTCTTCTGGCCACGTGGCGGGTCCGGAGCCCTTCTCTGAGGTGAGAAGGGTCCGGCCTGCGGGGCACGTGGAGCCTCCGGACCTCTCCCCGCGGAGGGGGAGGTTCGGCCTCCGTATGCCACATGGCGGGCCCGGAGCTCTCCTCTGCGGAGAGGGAGGTCCGGCCCTGCTGGACGCGTGGCGTCTTCGGACCTCTCTCCCGCGGAGGGGGAGGTCCGGCTTCTGTATGCCACGTGGCGGGACCAGAGCTCTCCTCTGAGGAGAGGGAGGTCCGCGTCCAGCAGGGCCGGACCTCCATCTCCGCAGAGGGGGAGGTCCGGCTTCTGTATGCCACGTGGCGGGCCCAGAGCTCTCCTCTGAGGAGAGGGAGGTCCGGCCCCGCCGGACGCGTGGCGCCTTCGGAGCTCTCCCTGCGGAGAAGGGCGAGTACCTTAGGCATTTTACCCTGTGCGCGGGGGTACCCCATATCTCAGGTACCGACACGTGGTCTGAAACGTGAACACGTAACTCAAGGCGTGTTTGGCTTGAGAACATCCGGGCGAGTGATGACGGCCGGTTGTACTAACTGTATGGATTCCGGGCTCGGTGTGCAGCCGAGTCTGACGATTGTTTGAGTTTCTGCAGGTAGCCTGACCACGAAACGGTAGACGTGTAGCATCCGTGTGCGAGTGACATTTAGTGCCACTGAATTAACGAAGCCGGCTAAGTCTGGTATAGGTTTTTCTTGGTGAGGAAATAGTACCGACATAATCTGGTGACGCATCGACGTCGCACCACATTAAATGAACAACTTCATTTAAAACTTGAAGGTTTTGATCTAAAGTAGTAAAACTTTATGTAACTCCTTCCCTTGAACAATATATTCAAAGTTAACAAGTTTTCAACTTATAGGTTGTTAAGGACAGAGCACTCTGTTTTCAGCTGAATCAAGGCTGAAGTTAATGAGAGGTTAGAGGTTGAGTTCTTTCGAGGTTGGGGTCATATGATACATTTCTGGAAAGCTTTGGAAGATCTTTACAACTCTTCTGTTGAGGTCCCGAGGTGTGTCATCCCTTAACCACTCGAAAAATGCAATAGAGTTGAAACTGTCCAGAAAACAGGACAGAGTAAAGACTCTCTGTAAACTCTATGTAAATTAAGCATAACTTCCTGCTTAAAAATCCAAAAATAGAAAACGAGGTAGTTATGGAAAGCTTATGAGATAGGTTACAACTTTGTAACAGAAAGTTTTGTCAGATTAGGAACAGAATTAACTGGGATTCTTGGATCGATTCAGTACCTAAAGCAGGGAGGTGCTGTGATCGTGACTCGTCCGGTCAGAGACAGGTAATAAAATCATAGTGTTAAATTCTGGTTTCTTTTTGTTACTTAAGTAATGAATTAATAAATGTCTTGCAGCGCTTGGTACGACGCGTCTTTCACCGGTGAGAGACACCACAGACCGGTGAACGGTGTCCTCGGGTCCTTAGTGCGTTTGCACTATCCCGGGGTCATCGACGGGGTGCCTGCTACTTCCTGGGAGGATTACGCACGCGCCATCACCAGGAGCACGGCAATGGTAAGTATGTTAAATAAAGTTCCTAAGTTTTAACTCTGAAACCCTTTTAATCTACATCTCTTTCAATATTTATCACAGGAAAGGTATACTTTAGAGGAAAGTGTTTCACGTCAATGCTGCGAAGGCGGTTCGGCAAGCTTTGTCGAACGCTCGTATTCAAGTTATCAACGAGCACTTGAAGGCAAACCAGCACCACGTGCTACACTTCGGCAGGAGAGAGAGAGGCACCTGACGGAGGAAGAGTACGAGCAGGTACGTGGGGTGTAGTAAATATTTTTTCTGAGCATGGAGCAAATACATCAATGATATTTTTAACGACCCACAACTATGTGCAGGGCCACGTGAGCTGGTTGCAGGGTCGGTCCGATGCATACCGGGCCCTTTGTCAGTACTGGGCTAGCGATGAGTTCAAGGCTAAGTCCCAGAGGGCTCGAGGGTGCAGAGGGGTCGAGGGGAAGCACAAACACGGTCAAGATAACCACTTGCGTTTAGCTAAATGCATGGTAAGTGTATCTAACTTATTTTTATGTATTCATATTATATTGTTTGTACTAACACGTATTAACAGGAGCGCGAGATGAGGGTGCCGCCGACTCGTGCTGAGATCTGGAAGAGAGGTCACAGGGACCCTTCTCAGCTCCAGGGGTGCAGTCAGGCCGCAGCCGAGCGGTTGGTAAGTATAGAAATCATTCATAGTAAATATAACTATATGGATTGATGAACTTACACGGTCTTCTTGTTTTTCAGGCTAGGTACGGGGAGGAGGCTAGGAGGATACACGGTGCAGATTTCGATTGGGAAAATGAACCAATCGATCCTCAAGCCACGTATGCAACCGGAGGTGGAAAAGCCCACGGAGGGTGAGTTCATAAGTCATTTTATCATTTTCAATTCAAAATAATAAAGATGTTTCAATTCCATATTACTGATTCTGTTCTTATAGGCTCGCCATATTCGACGGAGTTGTCGACTCGAGGGCGGTGAGACCTGCGAGAGGCAGCTCCACACAGTCTTCGTCGGCGGGCCCGAGTCGCCATGTCTCGCAGGTGGAGACTCTCGCCCGTCAGGTCCAGGAGAGTCGCGAGCAGTTTCAGTCGGACCTGGAGGCGCAGAGGGCGGCGATGGAGGTGCAGAGTGCGGCGATGGAGGCCACCATCTCCTACCAGCGAGCCTGCATGGAGCAGATGCGACAGACGATGGAGATGCAGCGACAGGCGATGACGGTAAGCTAAAGTAATTTAAATTTAGCGCATTCTTAATAATATGTAATAACCTACAACTTTTGCAACCACAGAGTTTCTTTCAAGGCTGCGATGTCCAGGGGTTGCACCTCAGCTTCCTCCACTGCCACCGCCAATTCCACCACTGAAACTGGAGCTACCGCCGCCGGTGCACGTTTCTCTGAGTGTTCAGGTAATAAAAAACGTTCTTACTTAGTCTTAATTCATAAAATGTAGTATTACTTTCATGCCAAACAAATTGTAGTCTTACTTAGGTATTGTAGTCTTACTTAGTCTTACATAATCAAACATATAGCAAATCTAACTCAAATTAAATAAACTAAGTTCAATATGATCAATTGTAGCTTGTTTAATCAATTCTAGTCAAAAACGAAGTTCTAAACAAATTAATATATCCAACAACTTCTATGTGTTGCAGGGATCTGCGACGGAGGCTCAAACTCCATCGCCGTCTATACCGGCACCTGGACTGACACGCGGCGAGGATGTTGGCGGCTCTGGAGGAAGTGGATGCTAGCGGAGACCCTCTCTTCCATATTTTTCAATTCTTGTGATGAGATGTGAGACTTTTGTGTTGTGATCGATGGAGATGTTGTATGTCTATTGTTACTGCTGCTGTTATGTCTATTGTTCTAAGTCTTGTGTTTCTGGCCATCGAGCCGGACAGAATGTTCAGTTTTTTTAAAAAATAAAAAACCTTATTTGCGACAGCTTTTTATACAGTACCATTGCAAATAAGTGTGCAGCTGTCGCAAATTAACCTACGTAATTTGCGACAGCCACCGCCGGCCGTCGCAAATTAAGTACTTACTTGCGACGGCCACCGCTGGCCATCGCAAATTGTCGAGTCGGGCCCATCGGCTGGGCCTGGGCTCTTGTTTGCGATGGCCGGTCTAAGCCGTCGCAAACAAGTTTATTTGTGACGGCGGCCGTCGCAAATAAAGTTAATTGCGACGAAAAACAAGTGACAGCAGGAAACCGTCGCAAATAAAGTAAAGCCGTCGCAATTTGATTATTTGCGACGGCCCTGGCCGTCGCAAATTGTCGGGATTACTGTAGTGCTCATCCCTCCACTGGAACAATCGCATATGGAGTTCCCTCCATATCTGTCACTTGCAGCTGGCAGAAACGGGACATGGCATCGCGGGCTGCCACTTACCACGTATCCTCCGGGTGTCACCCTTTCACCGTGACGGTGAACGGTGCCGAACCCGGTGGCATGAGTCCTTCTGGAATATCGATATGAATAGTCCATGTCTTGTTCCCCTCCTCGCCTTATTCCATGGCAAGGAAACGCGGCATCTCCACATATCTGAAATATTGAAGCATCAGCTTCAACAAATCCGGATACCCGCTGCGTTGAGAACAGTGGGACACCAACCATCCGTTTTATAATTGTTTATCCGCTTCCATATGTAGAAAAATATTTGGGAAAGGTAAAATAGTTATTTCAACAGTAAGACAGTGAATTATAACATAAAAAATGTCATTTAACTCATAAAACTTGGAAACATAAATCAAACTTAGAACAAATTTGATTTCTGGTCTGCTGCCCAAACTGACAGTGCTGACCAGTTTCCCTTCTACTCAGAATTAGACCATGCTAAGAGCAAAACCAGTTCTGGATTTCAACATCAAAGTTAAAGTTAACTTCAATATATTTCCATAATGTATTTATATGCCCTCATATCTGTCCTGGTTTAAAAGTTATGAGATGTTAACGTTGACAGAAGTTCTGGAGAAAATTGGGCAGCACCTCCCTGCTTGAGGCACTGACTTGATCCAACAATTCAAGTTAATTCTGCGCATAATTTGACAAAACTTTCTGTTACAAAGTTGTAACATATCTCATGAAATTTTCAGAACTGTATCATTTTCTATTTTTTTAATTTTTTATGCAGGAAGTTATGATCATTTTACAGAGAGTTCCAGAGAGTTTTTAACTCTTCCCTGTTTTCTGGACAGTTTCAACTCTACTGACGCTTTCGACAAGTTAAGGGATGAAACACCTCTGGATATTAATAGAAAAGTTGTAGAAATCTTCCAAAGATTTCCATAAATGTATCGTACCACCGCAACATCGAAAAAAATTGACCTCTACACTCTGTATAACTTCAGCATTATTTCAACTGAAAACAGAGGACTCTGTTCCTAGGATAATATAAGTTAAACTTGCTTACTTTGGAAATTCTGATCAATGGGAGGAGTAAAATCAAGATTTTACTTCTCTGTATCAAAATTTTCAAGTTTTACATTGAGGTTCTTCATTTAATGGGTGTGACATCGAAGCGTCACCATAACATGCCGGTACTACGTTCCTCACAAAGAAGACCCTATACCGGACTTAGCCGGCTTTGTTAATTCAGTGGCACTAAGCGACTCTCGCACACGTGTTCTACTCGGCTACCGATTCGTGGTTATACTACCTGCATAAACTCACACAATCATCAAGTTCAGCTGCACACTGAACCCGGCTCCATAACAGTTTCATACACCCGTCCGTCGTCAGTAGCACGGGTGTTCTCAAGCCAAACACGCCTTGAGCTACGTGTTCACATTACCAACCACGTTACAGGGTCTCCGCCTACTTGCCCGTAGCACGTCGGAGACTGGCGTTGCTCGAATACCCCAAACAACATGAAGAGTTCTAGAGGATACCTAAGGTGGCCGGGTTACCTGCCACCCATGAGGCTCCACCCTTTAGCTTGTGTGCACTGGTGGACAGCGCTTACATGCACCCCCCAAGACATGGGAAGTCCCGAGATGCATGATTTTCCAACATAACAAGTAGTTTAGTGTTGCCACTTTATATAAAAAAATAACATCCGTATGTAGGCTAATAACTCGTTCCTCACCGAGGTTTTTTAAAAATCTAGTCTTTTTCAGGGAGTTAAACCTCAACGGAGCTCTGATACCACGATGTGAGGACCCGATGGTCCCAACATCCAGGATCTCGCTGAGGGGTGTTGCGATAGACAACACCGGATAACACACAGAGAAAGACATCATGCGGAAGCTAAATTTTATTAAATAAACTTGGTTATAAACATAATTACAACAAAATAATGTTATAGTCTACACTCACACGCGTAGACTACAAAAAAGGTCTCACGTTCAGCCCGTAAACGTGATCCCACTAGCTACACACACCACACTAACACGGCGGCGTGCAGGACTCCCATTCGACGTTGGTTTGCTCTAGGGGACCCGTCTCCTCCTCGGGAGCGTGCTCTTCCTCATAAGACCCTACAAACGCTTCAACAACAAGCAGTGAGCATGATGGCTCAGCAATACTAAGCCGTCTCATCTAAACATGCAACTCTACATGCTAGAATTGAAGTGTACAATAGGAAAGTACTTTGCATAAGGACTCGCCTAATTAGTTGACTCTTACTTTCAAGTTTTAGCCTCAAATTAGTGGAGAACCTTGGGCTAAGCCACATAGCAAGTCCGCAATCAAACAAGAAACACATTCCTCTTATGTGCCCTGCCTAAGGTTGAAATGATCTTTAATTTGCTCTAATCTAAAACACTTCATTAACAATCAACGTAAGACTTTCAAACAGCAACTTTTAATCATGACATCTAGCCTGTTCTTTCTACGTCATGGTACAGTGAACAAGTGGTACTCACTGACCGTGAGCGACGGTGATTATAATCGATTTACACTTGCAGGGTTACCCGAATAACCCATCATGTATGCCCGTACTCGATGTTGCCTACAACAACCATCCCGGACGTCGTACGTAACAACCTTTCATCCGTTAGCCAAGTATTGAACCGGTCCTGTCATCCCGAGCAGGAGGTCTCTACATGGAGCATCCTCGGTGCCCACTAGCCGATTTACACCTCGCTTCTCTCAACCTACCCTCTGGACGACAAGCAATGCCTCAACATATCGCTACCCGAATTACATCGGTTTACCGGTTCCCATATAGCCTGTAGGTCTTTGGTACAGTTCTAGCTTGTTCAACAGGCCCGCACACGGCTTGGTCCTCAACCGACACAAGCAGAGTTATGGCACCCAGGCCCCAGTGTCCTGCTTCCTCTACTCTCTGCTCGGTCTCATTTTCATGCCATGTGATTCGTTGTCTATCTTTGTCACTGAGTGGTGTGCCTCTAAGCATATTCTCGCGAGTAGTTCCAACTATCAACTTGTACCGAATCCTATACCATTTGTGCATTGCAGTGGCTACTCAAGGTTCACATCTTAGACTCAATCCCTTGGTTCTCTTGGCTATGCAATTGGGTTTCAAGTCAAGACTCTAATTTCACATCATAAGAAATTCATAATGGAAGTGACCAAAACAATAAATTTTATAAACAGGTTAATGCAAACCGAAGCTTGCCTTGCTGCTGGTCATTGAATAATGGTTTTTCCAGAGTGATAAAGTCCAATAGCTCTGGGTCTTCTTTGACCTTAGTGACTACATAAAATGAAAATACAAATGCATGACAAATTAAAATGCAATGTGTTGAAGTAAAGAGGTAAAGAGAATAACTCTTGTTAGACAACTCTTTTGACTCTGTTATTTTTACTGTTGTTTGGTGAAAACCTAAACAGAGACTTGGCCAAATTTCATTTGCAGTAAAGCTCATTTGAGCCCTGCACAAATAAATGTATATTTGGCCATAATTAGAGCCTCTATGGTTTTCTAGAGATTTTCATGGAGCAAGCCATTACTTTTGGAAACTAGAGTTTAACATGGTTCTAATGGAATTGGTTTCATGTAATTTGGAGAATCCTATCGAAAATTATGAGCTAAAGAATTTCAGAAAAATTCTGAAAAATGTTTCTGGACATTTTTTCTTTTTCTCTGGGTCAGTTCACTTAATCACACCATTAGGGGGATTTAGTAACTCAGATGGATATGAAATTTTTCATGTGACTAAGGGATATTTAAATGAACATCCTGGAAAAATTTTAGAATTTTACACAAAGGAAATCTCCAGTTAAAATACCCAATAGTTTAAATTTTGGAGAGTTAATTCTGCATAAATAATGGGTTTCATGGGGTGAAACGTTTTTTACTGGAATGTACTCAGAAAGCTGAATCCAACAAAATTTTGTTCACTCGATTTGGACAATTCTAGCCAAAGTTATGGGCGGCTAAAGTTTGGAAAATTTCCTGAAAAAGAAAAACCCGCGCACACAGTTCCAGTGGCCCCCCCGGTCTGGGGCGTCTTCAACCTCGCACAGGGGCGGCGTGTGACAGACATAGTAATGGTGAGGCTTCATCTCCTGCTACGGTGGACCATTCTCAACGATATTTCGTGCTACACGCTCCTCAACACACGGCCTAGCAGCCGGACAAGGTTGTTCAGCATGAAAACGGCAGGAACCTGGTCGTCATCGACGGCGGCAATCGGTGGCGCGGTGCTGACGGTGAACACCGTGTCCCAAGCCTCTCCTGATGCCCTAAGTAGCCATAAAGCATCACTGGAGCTCGAGGAAGGTGATGGTGTACTTCAAACTCACGGAAAACGGCCGGAGCTATGAGCTCAACGGCGACCCGAGCCATTTTGGCCGGCGGCGGCGAGTTTGCGTCGTACAGCTTGTAGACTGGACGGTACCCCATGGTTTTTGGTCCATGCGATCGTGATGAGTCCTAGTTGCTATTGCTAGACCAGAATCGGAGTTGATCAACCATGCGGGCCGAATTTCCCTTTTCGGTTTGGCTTCGGTTCTACACGGTGATCATCAGAAGACATGAAATTCTGGCTAGCCGGCGTGATGAGGGAGCTAGGGGGTTCGGGAGTAGCTACTATACTTCATGGCCAACCTATGGGTGCAGTTGGTTGTACCAGAAAAGCTCGGAGCTGTCCGGGCGATGATGATCAGTTGGAGGTGCGTCCGTGTTGAATAGGGGAGGTCAAAACGGCTCGGCGAAGCCCGAAGGAAGTCGATCATGTGAGGACCCGATGGTCCCGACATTCCAGGATCTCGCTGAGGGGTGCTGCGATGGACAGCACCTGATAACACACAGAAAAGGTGATAAGCGGAAGCTAAATTTTATTACATAAACTGTTTATAAACATAGTTACATCAAAATAATGTTGTAGTCTACACTCGCGGGCGTAGACTAAGCAAAAGGTGCACGTTCAGCCCGTGAACGAATTCCTACTAGCACACACACACACACTAACACGGAGGCGTGCACGGCCCCCATTTGATGGTGGTTCCCTCTTGGGGGTTCGTCTCCTCCTCGGAAGCCTCCTCCTCATAGAACCCTGCAAATGCTTCAACAACAAGTAGTGAGCACGATGGCTCAGCAAGACTAACCCGCCTCACCTAAACATGTAATCTACATGATGGATTTGCAGTGTAAAATAGGTAAGTACTTTGCATAAGACTCACCTAATTAGTTGACTCTTACTTTCAAGTTTTAGCCTCAAGTGAGCGGAAAACCTTGTGCTAAGACACATAAGAAGTTCGCAATCAAATAAGAAACACATTCCTCTTATGTGCTTTGCCTAAGGTTGAAAAGAACTTTTAATTTGCTCTAATATAAAGCATGTCATTAATAATCAATGTAAAGCTTTCAACCATCAACTTTTATCATGACAACTAGCCTGCTCTTTCTACGTCACGGTACAGTAAACACGTGGTACTCCCTGACCGCAAGGGACGGCGATTATAATCGATTTACACCTGCAGGGTTTACCTGAATAACCCGTCACGTACGCCCGTACTCGATGTTGCCTACAGCAACCATCACGGACGTCGTACGCAACCACCTTTCAACTGTTAGCCAAGTGTTGAACCGGTACTATCGTCCCCAGAAGGAGGTCTCTACGCAGAGCATCCTCGGTGTCCGCTAGCCGATTTACACCTCGCTGCCCTTAACCTACCCTCTGGACGACAAGCAATGCCTCAACATATCGCTGCCCGAATTACATCGGTTTCCCGGTTCCCATATAGTCGGTAGGTCTTCGGTACAGTTATAGCTTGTTCAACAGGCCCTCACACGGTTCGGTCCTCAATGGACACAAGCAGAGCTATGGCACCCAGGCCCCAAAGTCCTGCTGCCCTTACTCTCCGCTCGGTCTAATTTTCATGCCATTTGATTCATTTTCTCTCTCTCAAACCGAGTGGTGTGCCGCTAAGCCTATTCTCGTGAGTAGTTCCAGCTACTCGACTTGTACTGAATCCTATACCATTAGAGCATTGATGTGGCTACTCGAGGTTCAAATCCTAAACCCAAAATCCCTGGTTCTCTTGGCTATGAAAGTGGGTTTCAATTCAAGACTCTAATGCACATTATAATTCTTGCATAAAGTAAGTGATTAAAACAATAAACTTTAAAAGTAGGTTAATGCAAACTAGAGCTTGCCTTGCTGCTGGTCATCAATTAAACTCTCTTCTGGAGGAATACAATCTAGTATCTCCGGTTCCTCCTCGACCTTAGTGACTACACGAATTAAAAACGACAAATGCGTGCCAATTTAATGCACGTGTGTTGATTTGAGATTATAAAGACTTTTAAGTCTAACTATACAACACTTATGACTCTTAAATTTTTACTGTGGTTTGGTGACAACCTAAACAGGAACTTGGCCATTTTCATTTGAAGCAAAGCTACTTTGAGCCCTGCACAAATAAATGTGTATTTGGCCATAATTAGAGGTTCTAAGGTTTTCTAGGGATTTTCATGGATCAAGCCATGACTATTTGGAAACTATAGTTTCAGATGGTTCTAATGGGATTGGTTTCATCTAATTTGGAGAATCCTAGCAAAAGATATGAGCTAAAGAAGTTCCGAGAATTTCTGAAAAATGTTTCTGGATTTTTTTTCTTTTTCTCTCGACCAGTTTACTTAATTACACCATCAGGTGGATTAAATGAGCTCGGATGGATCCGAAATGTTTCATGTCACTCAGGGATATCACAATGAAGATTTTGGAAAAATTTCAGAATTTTCCATCAAAGGAATCTCCAGTTAAAATTCCCAACAGTTTAAATTTTGGAGAATTAATTCTATAGAAATAATGGAATTCATGGAGTGAAACTTGTTTTGCAGGAAAGTACTTAGAGAGCTGAATCCAACAAAATTTGGTTCACTTGATTTGGACAACCCTAGCCAACGTTATGGCCGTTTAAAGATTGAACTGAAAAATGAAAATCAGGGAATTGTTGAAAACCCTGCCAGTGGGTCCAGCACACTGGTCATCCCCTACCTCACGCCATCCGCGCCGAGTGACAGCGCAAGCTGGCGAGGTCCGTCGGAACTGATTTCCTGTCCGTCCCCGGAGCTGAGAGTGGCCACCAAACCCTATCTCACGACGCTGAACCCGCCTAGGAAGTCGGAGCTCATCGACGGTGACCAGAAACACCCGCACGACGGCAACCGCGGTGGCAAGGGTTCCGGCGAGATGGTTCTCGGGCTAGAAAGCACAAAAAGGGTCAGGGTTTGCTCGGAGAGCATCAGTGGAGCACGAGGAACATAAAATGTGAAGCCTTAGGAGCTGGAAACGCCAGCAAACCTACTCTCGACGGTGAGCCGAGGTCGTTTGCGTTGGCGGCGAGGAAAACGGCGATATAACAGCCGATCCTTGACGGTTTCCCTTGCTTCTTCCTTGAGGATGAGTGCTAGGATGTGTCGAAGCTATTTCCGAACTAGCTCGACCAAGAGTTATCCGGTTAAATCGAATTTTAGATTTCGGCCCAGCTCGGTAACATGAACTAGCGTTCGTTAACTTTGGAAATTCTAGTTACTCGGTTGATCAAATGATGAATGGCTTTTGTCTACATGTTCTAGGCATCTGGACGCACCTCTTTTGTATTGAGAAGGGACGGCGACGATGGCCGTTGTGTGCTGTCCACGGTGACCTGAAAATGAGCTCCGCCATTTGCACCATGGTGCTTGGTGCCAATTCGCAACTTGTGAGCAGCAGGAGCTAGGAACCTCAGGATGGAGCACGGTGGATGCTAGAGCACACCTTCATGCTTCATTTTTCTGTTTAGAGCGTGATCGGACAAGCTCGTCTGCGGTGTGTGCTCGGGAGAACAGAGAGCGGCATCGTGCGGATGTTCTTCGTGGAAAAGAGCAGAGAAAGGGCGCGTGAGCGAGTGAGCGTGGAGAATTCTGATTGTGCGGCTCGACGAGGAGATAAGAGCGGGCGAAAAATCAGTCGAGCAGGAACTGGCACCGGCGCTCTGTCGGGAAGAGGTTCGGCCGGCTCGCTGGCGATCGCTCGTGCGAAGAGAAAAAGAAACAGAGACTGTTCTGCTCGTTTGGGTCACTGACAGTGGGTCCCATATCTCCAATTTTTGTCCCAAAAGTTGAATTCTTACTGCTCTTAATATTGGGGACTCTAATACCTTGGGAAATTTGATCAAATCACCAGTGCCCATTTGAATTTGAATAATTCACAGTGTGAAATAGTTTGGATGAATTTGCAGCATATGAGAAGGATAAATTCAAATTTGGTTTGAATTTGTTCAAAATAGCTCATGTCAAGATAAACTCCAAATGTAGTGAAAATTGGTGTGTGAGCTCATAAAAATGTGCTGAGTGTGAATATGAATCCCTCTTTTGAATTCATGTGATGAAAAGAGTTTGAATTTTAACTCACATTCATACTAGCCTTTTAATGATTGTATCCAAAAGCACCTCAAAGAGGCTTGGATTTGCATGAAATTTGGCATGAGCATTCCTAACCATGTTTAGGAGTTAATCATGTGCTCAGCCCTTATGTGATGCATGTGGGAAATACCCCTTTTGCATTTTTGAGTTCATATCCTAATAATTCTATTGACGGTGGTTACTTGCTCTTCAAATGTGTTCATGTATTTACCACAAATGAAGTGAGGTGTGTGGGTGATGAACACTTTTAACAAGTGAAAAACTTGGGCCCTTACAGATCAAGAGCTGGAAACAGTGTGAGGATGTCGAGGGAAAGTCGGCGATCTCGTTTGCGGCCTCAGCTCGGTGTGAAAGACTCTGGTTCGGCCGGTCGATGGGAGGGTGGATCGGACAAGAGAATGGTGAGGTTTGCGCGTGCGAGCAAGCAACGATCAGTGAGCAAAAGATCTTTTGCCGTCGGTGGCATGGAGATAAGATGCCAAGAACATTGGCCGGTGACCAATTACTGAGAACAGGAGGTGGCAGCCCCCTCTCGCCGTGGCGTTCGTGCAGCAATGCGCAAGAAACCGAGCAGCGCTCGGTTGATTCGGTTTGAGCCTCTTTGTGGCTGACAGTGGGCCCCAACTTTTGAATCTGTCCTCACAAATTCAATTTACACTGTTGTATAAATTTTGGGACTTCTCTGCCCTCTGAAGTTTGATCAAACTACCCAATCACCATTTGAATTTGAATGATTTAAAGTGTATAGTGATTTGAGTGAAATTGCAGCAAGTGTGCCATTTGAAATTCAAATTCAGTTTGAATTTGCTATAAGTAGCTCTTGTCAGGATCAACCCCAAATGGGCTGAAATTCGGTGGATGAGCTCATAAAAATGTGCTGAGTGTGAATATGAATCCCTCTTTTGAATTCATGTGATGGAAGTAGTTTGAATTTGAATTTATGTTCAAACTAACCCTTTTAATGATTGTATCCAAAAGTACCTCAAAGAGGTTTGGATTTGTGTGAAAATTGGCATGAGCATTCCTAACAAAGTTTATGAGGTAGTAGTGTGCCCAGCCCCTATATGATGCATGTGGGAAATACCACTTTTGGATTTTGTGAATTCTTCTCTTAATAACTCTATTATGGTGGTTATTTGCTCTTCAAATGTTTTCATATGATTACCACAAATGAGCTGTGGTGTGTGTCATGAAAAACACTTTAGCAAGTGAAAAACATGGGCCCAAAGCACCTAACATCAGCACCGGTTTTGGCGCAGCCAGATACAACAAAATCATTCGATGTGTACTGCGATGCATCCGGAATTTGGCTCGGATGTGTGCTGATGCAAGACTGAAGAGTGGTAGTGTATGGAT
Source organism: Neostapfia colusana (assembly GCA_030760725.1). Taxonomy (NCBI): domain Eukaryota; kingdom Viridiplantae; phylum Streptophyta; class Magnoliopsida; order Poales; family Poaceae; genus Neostapfia; species Neostapfia colusana. The sequence continues at coordinate 26,034,526 of JASWHV010000005.1, read as the reverse complement.
CACGGCAGCTCCAGAATCATGAGCAAAACTATCCAACTCATGACTTAGAACTGGCTGTCTTGGTACTCGCACTCAAGATGTGGAGGTATTACCTACTCGGTAACCTCGTGCATCTATATACCGACCACAAGAGCCTCAAGTACATATTCACTCAGAAGGAGTTGAACATGAGGCAGATAAGATGGTTGGAGATGATAAAGGATTACGAAATAGAGATCCATTATCATACCGACAAGGCAAATGTTGTGGCGGATGCGCTGAGTCGCAAGTCACACGTACATAATCTGATCATCACACCGGTTGCAGAGAGTGAACCAAGCTTGTATGTGGTTCCACATGGAGCTCTCTACAACCTAGCTCTTATCCCCACCATCCGTGAAGAGATAGTGTCAGCCCAGAAACATGGCAAGGGAATGTCGCATTTACGGAGACGTGTAGACAGTGGGGAGCTGAAATGCTTCTGGAAGAACGGAGACGGCGTTCTGTGGTTCAAGAACAGGATAGTCGTTGTGGGGACCACGCCGTGATTCACCCACTCCGGGATCGCAGAGGATGGTGCCGTGCGATGCGGCACCACACAGCACACAAAAAAATATTAAGAACAACATACAAGATTTATTTATACATATAACACAGCGAAAGTCTTTTACAAAAGTAATGTACAGCAGAAGTCTTATTAAGAGCTAAACTCTCAGCCTAGCTATGCAAAAGTGCAGCCGTCCAGCCCGGGGACGCTACACACTAGCAACATACAACCGGAGATCACGGCGGCATGCAGGGCTCCAGCTCGGCCGTGTACCCCCACGGGGGCATCGCCTTGTCCTCAGACCCTTCCTCATAACTCTCACCTGCACACAGCTCAAATATTGCAACCGTGAGCACGATGGCTCAGCAAGGCTTAACCGACACTCCTAATCATAAAATTCTACATGCAGGGATTAGTAATATAGGAAAATGATATTTGCTATAAAGACATGCCTACATGTTAATCCTTACTTTCAGTTTTGTAGCAACAGTTTAATGTGCCTTAGGCAGCCCTCACATCGAAGTCCACAATCAAACAAGAATTGCTTTCCTCCGATGTGGTGATGCCCAAAGTGGAAGATAAACTTAATTAGCTCTACATCTAAAGCATACATGGTTTCAAGACATTAATAGTTCAATGCAGCATATTCATCTGGCTTCTTTCACTTCTTACTACATCACAGTGTAGTGAACAAGCAGTACTCAAATAACCGCGAGGGATGGTGATTGCAATCAATAGACACCCGGATACCACGTCACATACACCCACTTTCAGAAGTGTGGTGCTTCACACCTTCTTACTCTTTTGTATGCAGCAACCTTTCAAAGACAACCCAAATGCCAAACCGGTCCATCCCTAATGGGCAGGAGGTCCCCACGTGGAGCGTGTCTGTGCCCACCGGCAGATTTACACCTTGCTACCCTCAACCCACTCCTATAAAACCGTTGGGTAAGTCTCGACACCCAGGTTAACCAATTACATCGGTTTTCTGGTTCTCATATGCCAGTATGCATCCGGTACTGTTCAAACTTGTCCAGCAGGGCCGCACACGGCTCGGTCCTCAATCGACACAAACAGGGCTGCGCACGTGAGCCCTCCGCTCACTGCATCTTATTCCCCTGTTGGGTCTCAGTTTCACATTCTTAAGCCATTTTCTACTTCTTTCCATCCCGTGTGATAAAGTCTTATCTCGCGAGTAGCTTCCAACCACTCGACTTCTACCGAGATCCTAAGAACATTAGCATGGCATTCTCTACTCATCGAGTTGTAAACTACCCAACCCTCCATAGGATTTAAAAGTCATGCAAGTGGGGTTTCAATCACCTTAACTCTAATGCAAACATTTCACCCTAGCCATAAGTGATACAAAAGAAAACTTTGCAAAAGTTAATTAAATGCAAACCTGGGCTTGCCTGGTTGCGAGTCAAAGGAGAAGTTAGCGTCTGGTGGGAGGACGTCCAACGGCTCTGGTGTGTCCTCAACTTTGGTCACTATATGAAATGTAGCAAAATATATGTATAAGTGCTAGTGAAGTATAAGAATTAGCTTCTATTCATGGCTACTTCTATTTAGGTTCCTTAATTGGCATTGATATTTTTCCAGTAGATACTAGACTCTCTAAGGATGATCTCAGCAAAATTTGGAGAAATTCCAGTGAAGCTTGTGGTCTCCAAAATTCACACAAGTACAAGGCTTCTCTGAATTTTGAGCCCAAATCTGAAGTTTTGATATGGCTAGAAGTGGAAGATCTAATTAGAGCAGGTCTTTAGGGTTCTAACAAAATTTATTTCACGACTTTTGGAGCTACCTACAGGGAGAAATGAATTTTTGAAGTTGCACAGAATTGCTGAAAATTTTCTGTTTAGAATTTGAATTTCCAAATGAAGGCTAAACTTTGGAGTAGAATTTAGCCTAACAATTGTACTCCAATGAAGCTCAAATTTTTACAGTAGATCCCTAATATTATGAAGAATCTTCTGGCCAAGTTTGAGGAAATTCCATAACAGGGATCTTCTTGAATTAATTCCCAAATGTTTCATTTTGATGAATTTTGGAGAAAATTTCATAGATACTCAGACCAAATTCTTTTCATTATGCAAATTAATGACTGAGAGGAATCCAACAAAATTTGTTTCACCAATTTTGGATATTCCTGCTAAAAGTTATGGGGTTTCAAAGTTTGACCTAAAATCTGAAATTCAGGAAAAGTTTAAACTCTGGTCATGGGCCCCACCCATGGCGCTAACGACTCAAATGGCGGCAACACCGAGGCCACAGAGTTGTTTCCGCATTGTCACAGAAAATCAATGTGCCACACAGGATCCTCCCGATTTCTCCCGCTCACTGACTATCGGGCCCCACCCCATCTTCTTCCCCCTCACGCCCCCGCGCCTCCCCGCGGCTGCCATCGCCGGAGAGCTCGCCGGAACGGTGTTCCCGTACTCCAAACTTTGCCAAACTCGCCTCTACTACCTATCTCCACACAGGAAACATGCTGCCGGTCTTACCCCTCACAGACGATGGCTGGAGATGGGCGTGCGACGGTGGCAGTAACTTGGGCGACTCCGGCGACCGGGTACTCACTCGGTGAGCATGGAAAACTGCCACGGCTTTGTCCTACAGCACCGCCGTAACCGGAGGGACACGGATCACTACCCTGATCACGCGGAAAATGGCAGGAAACATGAGTTCACCGTGCGACCGCAATGGTTTTTCGCTGCGTGAGGAAACACACGGAGAACCCCACTGATTATTCATGGTTTTTCTTACCGTTTGCTCGAGGAGGTTCGCCACGACTTGGAGAAGCTATGCCTAGATTGTGGCGGACCGGGATCCGCTCATTCCAGGATCGCAGAGGGTGGTGCCGCGCGATGCGACACCCGACAGCACACGTCGTAAGGACACAATATATTACATGGGAAAACAAACTGAACTGTACAAACAGGTACAAACTTCAGTTACAAACTATTATTTATGTTACACAGCGGAAGTCTACTCTATACAACTCACGCCCGCCTATCTAGCAAAAGTCGGTTGCCCAGCCCTAGGGCAACCCACACTAGCTGCTTGTCTCAGCTAAGCGCGGCGTGTACGGCTCCCACTCAGCCGTAGTCCCCGACGGAGGGTAACCCTCGCCGGTGGAATCGTACTCCGAGTCCGTGGGTGGATCCTCACCTGAAATACACTTAAGCAGCAACCGTGAGCACGATGGCTCAACAAGACTTAACCGACTCACCTAGACATGAAACTCTACATGAGGTGTACCATGAACATAGGATAGTAATATTGCAGCAAAGAGACTCGCAAATAAGTTCCTCCTTAATTCATCTTTTAGCCACAAGTTAAAAGTTTGGGAATCTGAAATTTAGTAAGCAATATTTGGTGGCACACATGTAACAATACAATTATATGATGACAGCAATATTGAAGTATACCATTCCATAAATTATCTACGTTACGATGCAGTGAACAAGCGGTACTCGTCACCGCGAGGGACAGCTTATCGACTCGATATACACCTGCAGGGAAACCCAAAGAGCACATCACGTATGCCCACCCGTGGAGCTGCACAGCACGCTCACTCGATGTCGTACGGTACAACCTTTCACCCAACAGCCCAAACGTCGAACCGGTCGCACCGAAACGAGCAGGAGGTTCCCCACACGAAGCATCTCTCTATGCCCATTGGCAGATTTCCACCTTGATGCCCTCAGCCTACACCTATAAATCGGTGCGTTATGCCTCGACGCCCGGAGGTTTAGGCTACATCGGTTTATCGGGGCCAATATATCCGATATGCCTTCGGTATATTCAATACTTATTCAGCAGGGCCGCACACGGATCGGTCCTCTATCGACACGGACAGGGCTGCACACACAAGACTTCTTCTTGCTGCGCCCTAGCCCCTGCCTAGTCTCATTTTCATTACTAAAGTGATCTCACTTCACTCGAACCAATCCCGTGTGTCCCAAGACTAAACTCGCGAGTAGATTCCAACTACTCGACTTGTACCGAAGTCCTATGAAACATTAAGCATAGCCTGTCTACTCGAGGTCTTAGACACTACCCTCACTCTTATGGAAAATTTCTGGTCATGCAAGTGGGGTTTTCATCCATCCTACACCTAATGCACATATACACTTCCCCCTACGTATGTAAACAAAGTAAAACTTTATAAAAGGCTTAATGCAAACCAGGGCTTGCCTTGTTGCTGCTGGTCAGGGGTTAGTTCTTCTTCCAGAAGTAGGAAGTCGAGTACCTCCGGAGCTTCCTCGCCTTCAGCGACTACACGTTAATGAAATACTACATGTTAATGAATATGCAATGTGTGAACTTGAATACTTAATTGCTAATAACTCTAGCTAACCCTCCCCTTTGGTTCTGAAAATTTTTATGGTGGCTTGGTAGGGTCCTAACTAGAATCTTGACCAAGTTTCATTTGAAATAAAGTTCATTTGAACCTTGTACAAATAAAAGCCTATTGGGTCAATATTTGAGCCTCTAAGTAATTCCAGGGGTTTTCATGGCTCCAACCATTACTTTCTGGAAACTAGAATTTAAGATGGTTATAATGGAATTGGTTTCATGTCATTTGAAGAATTCTACTGAAAGTTATGCTGAAATTAAGATTTGAGAAAATCTGAAAATTGTTTCTGTACATTTTTCTATTTTCTCAGGGCAGTTCTCTTAATCACCCCATTAGGGTAACTAAATGAACTTGGATGTAAGGGCCTAAGTTTTTGACACATGTTTGAACTGTTCATCACCACACACACACCTCATTTGAATAAAGTTGATGAACATATTTGAAGAGCAAGTAACCACCATCAACATGCTCATTAGGGAATAAACTCACATATTGCAAAAGTGGTATTTCCCACATGTAATACATAGGGGCTGGGCATAAGAAAAACTCCTACATATTGCTAGGAATGTCCATGCCAAGTTTCACCCAAATTCAAAACCTTTTGAGGTACTTTTGGGGTATAGCTAGGAGTAGGGCAGTTTGAACTCAAATGCAAATTCAAACTGTTTTGATCCCATAAATTCAAAAGTGGGAAACATATTCCTGCTCAGCACATTTTTGTGAGCTCACACTCCAATTTTCACTCCATTTGGAGTTGATCTTAACATGAGCTATGTGGGGAAAATTCAAACCTTATTTGAATTTCAAACTAAACATGTGCTGAAATTTATCCAAACCAAACCCAATTTGAATTCTAACCAATTCAAATGGCTCATGGGGGAATAATTTGAATCACCATGGGTATTTTGGGGCTCACTGTTTACAACAGTGAGGAGGAGTTAATTTCAGAGGTTAAACTTGAGTGTGGGACCCACATGTCATAGAGAGGAGGGGGAAGACTTGCACACAAAGTCAAAGCCTCGGTGGGAAATTCCACCGAGCAGCTGCCGGATGTGCCACCGAGAAGCAACGGCGCCACCAGCTGCTTCCCTCTTCGCGCGCTGGCGCCCAGGGCGGCTTGCTCGTGCCTCCACGCGACCGGCATCGCCTCAGCCCGAGCGAAGACCGGCTGGCTTTATCCCCTCGCGTGCAACCCCGAGCAGCAGCAGTTTTTCTCCCCGAAGCTCTTGGTCGATCGGGAAAACCAGCAAACGATCGCCCCTTCCCATGCCTGAGCTGCTAGACAGCACCCTGAGATCGCACCCTACCTCCCCAATGACAAAAACCCCGAGCTCCGACCTCCCTTGCCCGAGAACGATCGCCACAGCGGCGACCTAACATCAGCCGAAGGTCAGGCGCTCGTGGACAGCGTTGCATGGGAGCGTTCACGGTCCAGCAAGAGCAGAAGCAGGAGCGTGCAACAGCCGTGTTGCTCTCCTCCAAGTTTGGAAGCAAACCGTGAAGAATCCACTGCAAATTTCCAGTTCTTGCTTCGGCGGCCTTAAACCGAGCTTCCGGTACGGATTCTTCAAATTCTCACGCTATGATCTTTGTTTACTTATCAAATCTTGCACATAGGCGCTGGACTAGCCGGCGATCAATTTCCTTTCTGCATCCGTGGTATGAAACCGGCTAGGAGTGACGAATTTTGAGCTCGATCAAGGGCGCTCATGGCGGGCACGCTCGGTCACACGGTGCCGACTGGCTTGCCGGCATCTTTGAACCCATTTGACACCTTGTCGACCTTCCTAGAGATGTACTTATGCTATAGAACCGATGTTCGAGGTTTTGGCGGGTTAGAACCCACGGCCGACGACGCCAAACCTCAACCGAGGCCGCCGCACGTCGCCAGGCTATTTCCGGTCACCGCCAGCTTGAAATGACCCCACAGACGTGCTCCTCGATGTCGACAACCCCCTGGCGGCGAGTATCAGAACAAGGGATGGCCGGCAGAGGCAAGCCGGTGAGCTTCGGGTCTGCTCCAGCGAGGGGAGGCGGCGCGGGCGCGAGGGCGCGTCGGGAGGAAGACGAAGCCGGCTGGCCCATGCGTCAGTGGCTTAAAATTTTAAATCGGGATCAGGTGTGGACGGGATCTGATGTGCTGGCGCGCAAAAACCCTGTGGGCCTCAGTGTGCTGTCGCCTCCGCGCCTAACACGTGTCCCCGCGGGCCCCGGCAAATTTAAAGTTTTTCCCCGATTTTCAGATTTCTTTCAAACTTCAAATCTTCATAACTTTGGCTAGAAAGCTCCAAATCGAGTGAACCAAATTTTGTTGGATTCAGCTCTCTGAGCACTTTCCAGAAAATCAAGTTTTACTTCATGAAAGTCCTTATTTCTCCACAATTAATTCCTCAAAATGTAAACTGTTTCGAATTTTAACTGGAGAATCCTTTGGAAGAAAATTCTGAAATTTTGCCAGAATGTTCACCAAAATATCCCTGAACTACCATAAAAATTTCAGATCCATTTGAGCTCATTTGATCCACCTAATAGTGTGATTAGTGAAACTGTTCCAGAGAAAATAGAAAATGTTCAGAAACATTTTCAGAATTTCCCCTGGAATTGTTTAGCTCATATCTTTAGCTAGGAACCTTCAAATTAAGTGAGACTAACTCCACTAGAACCATATGAAAAGCTAGTTTTCAGAAAGTCATAGTTTGTTTCATGAAAATCCTTAGAACGCCCTACAAGCCTTCAATTAAGGTCAAGTACATAATTAATTGTGGAGGGCTCAAATGAGCTTTGCTGCAACTAAAACCTGACCAAGTCTGTATTTAGGTTGTAACCAAACTACAGTACTAGTTTCACAGTCATGGGGTTTGTCTAGTAAGAGCTATAGACTTCACAAGTTTAAATTAAATCTAAATTAATACATATACTTGTATATCATGTAGTCGCTAAGGTCGAGGAGGAACCCGAAGTCCAAGACTTCGTTACTCCGGAGGAGCAGCTAGCCTACGACCAAGAGCAGCAAGGCAAGCTCCGGTTTGCATTAACCCTTTTACAAATTTTTATTGTTTTGAGCACTTACTTGGGTATTATGATTCCTTGCATTAGAGTCTTGTTTGGAAACCCAATTGCATAGCCAAGAAGACCATGGGTTGGGTTTAGGATTGCAAACCCCGTTAGCTACTGCAATGCTAAGATAGAGTAGGATTCGGTACAAGTCGAGTAGTTGGAACTAATCGCGAGCATAGGCTAGAGGCACTCGACTCGGGTAGAGATAGCACATGATACACATGGCAAGAAAGATGAGACCGAGCGGAGAGCAAGGGCAGCAGGACTTTGGGGCCTGTGTGCTGTAGCTCCCCTTGTATCCATTGAGGACCGAGCCGTGTGCGGGCCTGTTGAACAAGCTAGAACAGTACCGAAGACCTACCGGCTATTTGGGAACCGGGAAACCGATGTAACTCGGGTAGCTGGGTGTTGAGGCATAGCTGGTCGTTCAGAGGGTAGGTTAAGAGCTCGAGGTGTAAATCGGCTGGCGGCACTGAGATGCTCGTGCAGAGACCTCTTGCTCGGGACGATTGCACCGGTTCAACATTTGGCTAACGGGTGAAAGGTAGTTGCGTACGGCGTCCGTGATGGTTGTTGTAGGCAACATCGAGTACGGGCGTACGTGACGCGTTGTTCGGGTAACCCTGCAGGTGTAAATCGATTATAATCGCCGTCCCTCGTGGTCAGTGAGTACCACTTGTTCACTGTACCGTGACGTAGAAAGAACAGGCTAGTCACATGTTAAAATGTTGCTGATTGAAAGCTGGACTTTGCTTGTTAATGATTTGTTGTAGTTTAGAGCTAATTAAAGTTCCTTTCAACTTTGGGCAAAGTACATGAGAGAAATGTGTTTCTTGTTTGATTGCGGCTCTCTCATGTGTCTTAGCGTAAGGTTCTCCACAACCTGCTGCTAAAACTTGAAAGTAAGGTTCTACTAATTAGGCGAGTCCTTTGCAACTTGTTTTTATCTCAGGTACCCATCACCCCTCATGTAGAAGTTCCATGTTTAGGAGAGACGGGTCAGACTTGCTGAGCCTTCGTGCTCACTGCTTGTGTTTGAAGCTTTTGCAGGGTTCTATGAGGAAGGGACTCCAGAAGAGGAGACGGAACCCCAGGAGGGGAAACCCGTCGAATGGGAGTCGTGCACGCCGCCGTGTTAGTGTGCGTGTGTGCTAGCAAGGGCACGTTCACGGGCTGAACGTGAACTTGATGTGTAGTCTACGCCCGTGAGTGTAGACTGGACCTATTTTGATGTAAACATGTTCATAAACCACTTTATGTAATATAAACTTTGCTTCCGCTTTGTACCTTTGATGTGTGTTATCCGGTGCTGTGCAACGCAGCACCCCTCAGCGTGATCCTGGCTCGACAAGACCGTGGGGTCGTGTCAGCGTTGGTATCAGAGCTCGCTGGAGGTTTAACACATTAAAAAGGTCATCTTTTTGAAAAAAAAAATCCAGTGAGGAACGAGTTAGTAGCCCGTATAAGGATGTTATTAGTGTATAGAAAGTGGCATATTAAACTATTTGACTATGTCAGAAAATCGTGCATCTCGGGATGTTTATGTCTTGGGGGGTGCACGTAAGCGCTGTCCACCAGTGCGCACAAGCTGAAGGGTGGAGCCCTACGGGTGGCAGGTAACCCGACCTGCTTTAATATCCTCTGCGACTCTTCATGTCGTTTGGGGTATTCGAGCAACGTCTGTCCCTGGCGTGCGTGGTGCAATTTGGGAGACCCCGTCACATGGTTTAAAACGTGAACACGTAACTCAAGGCGTGTTTGGCTTGAGAACATCCGGGCGAGTGATGACGGCCGGGTGTACGAACTGTATGGATACCGGGCTCGGTGTGCAGCTGAGTCTGATGGTTGTTTGAGTTTCCTGCAGGTAGTCTGACCATGAAACGGTAGACGTGTAGCATCCGTGTGCGAGTGACGTTTAGTGCCACTGAACTAACGAAGCCGCCTAAGTCCGGTGTAGGTTTTTCTTTGTGAGGACGTAGTACCGACATGATCTGGTGACGCATCGACGTCATACCCCACTAAATGAGCAACTTCATTTAAAACTTGAAATTTTTTATGCAAAGTAGTAAAACTTGATGTAACTCCTTCCCTTAATCAGGATATTCAAAGTTAACAAGTTTTCAACTTCTAGGTTGTTAAGGACCGAGCACTCTGTTTTCAGCTGAATCAAGGCTGAAGTTAATCAGAGGTTAGAGGTTGAGTTCTTTCGAGGTTGGGGTCATATGATACATTTATAGAAAAGATTTACAACTCTTATGTTGAGGTCCAAGGTGTTTCATCCCTTAACCAGTCGAAAAATTCAGTAGAGTTGAAACTGTCCAGAAAACAGGGCAGAGCAAAGGCTCTCTGTAAACTCTCTGTAAATTGAGCATAACTTCCTGAATAAAAATCCAAAAATAGAAAATGAGGTAGTTCTGGAAAGCTTATGAGATGGGTTACAATTTTGTAACAGAAAGTTTTGTCAGATTGGGAGCAGAATTAGCTGGAATGCTTGGATCAAATCAGTACCTAAAGCAGGGAGGTGCTGTCCAAATTTCTCCAGAAATTCTGGTAATTTTGACATCTCATAAATTTTGAACCAGGACAGATATTAATCCAAGCAAATACTTTCTGGAAAGATATTGAAGTTAGCTTTAACTTTTATGTTGAGATCCAGAGTTGGTTTTGCTTTTAGCATGGCCTAAATCAGGTTGAGATGGAAACTGATCAGGGCTGTCATGTTGAACAGCAGATCAGCAGTCAAATTTGTTCAAAAATTTGAACTATGTTTCCAAGTTTTATGGGTTCAAGGACATGTCTTATGTTATAACTCAATGGTTTACTGTTTAAATAAATATTTGACATTTATCAAATATATTTTTACAGATGACAGCAGATAAGCAGTTGGAGAACGGATGGGTGGTGTCCCACTGTTCTCACCGCAGCGGCTATCCGGAAGCATTGAGGCAGATGCTTCAATATTTCGGGTACAACCAGATGCCGCAGTACTTCGCCAAGGAAGAAGGCGAGGAGGGGAACAAGACGTGTACAATCCATGTCGAAGTCCCTGCAGGACCTACGCCACCCGGGTGGGCGCCGTTCACTGTCACGGTGAGAGGTAGACAACCCGAGGGAATGTGGCAAGTGGCAGCCCGTGACACCATGTCACGTTTCTGCCAACTACACGTGCAGGCTATGGAGGGCACTCCATATGCGCTCGTTCCGGTGGAGGGACGGGCTCAGCATGTGTGGGAAGGGAGGTACCGGGAGGCAGCCGATCCGGGTTGCCCAAGGTACAACCCCGCGGAGGCAAACCTCAGCCTCCAGATGAGGGCGGGAAACGCCGTGATGGACAGCCAAGCTGTTCATACGGAGCATCTCGCCACAAGACTCAAGGATAGCACAAGCCGTGGAGACCATTTCGAGAGTGCCCACAGTGCACTCCGCAATGTGCTCCTTCCGACGATCAAGCGACTGAATGAACAGCATAATCAGTTGCAACGTCTGAATAAGGCGAAGAAGAAAAGCCGTGTCGACATCGCGGCGTTACAAGAGCTGGTGCAGACTTTAACCCAGAAAAATGAGGACCTTACTTAAGAGCTGGACGACGCTATTGAGGAAGGGCAAGGCTGGGAAGAGGACTACAACCAGGCCATGGACGAGGTACATGCTTTGCAGGACCTCGTACCTCCGGTATTGGGCATACCGGTGGTCTTGGGCCTTCCAGCAATGGGAGAACCCGAGATGGGAGAAGAGGTGGTAGATCCAGAGCCACCAGCAGAGGTACCGAAGGAGGACGACCCACAGGAGATCGAGTTCTACTCCGAGTAGGGGGTTACAGTTGCCAAGTAGGGCAGCTAGGGTAGTGTAACCCAACTTTTGTAATCGGTGACATGTCGTGTAGGCAGTAGCGTATGTATAGGTAGTGACGACATGAGCATGACTTCTCGGAGACCCGAGAATAATGTATCTTGTATAAAGTTTATGCTTTATCAATATATGTGAATGTTGTGCAAATTAGACATGTGTCACTTCAATACCTACTGTTGCTTATGGAATTTTAAGTAAGACATGTGCTAATCGCTGCTGTTTTGAATTTCAGAATGACGCGTACTCGTGCCAACCCAGACGTTGGGGGTACTAGCCAAGGGGGAGAGACCTCCCAACAGCCTCCCGAGGACTCCTCAGGACAGCAGCAGCAACAGCAAACACCGCCACCGCCACTGCCAACGGTTACATTGGCCGACATCGTCGCGGCAATGGCGGGTTCGCATCAGCAGCACACGGAGTTGCTGCAGACTTTCATCGCTAATACGTCTCTCCCGGAGAGACGTCAAGACCGTGAGGAGCGTCAACAGAGCTCCTACTCCGACTTCCTGGCCACTCATCCCCCGGTATTCTCAAGGGCGGATGAACCTCTTGACGTGGACAACTGGCTCCGCGCAATAGAGATGAAGTTCGGGCTGCTCCAGATAAGCGAGCAGCGCAAGACTCAGTTCATGGTCCAGCAGCTCCAAGGATCCGCGAGCGCGTGGTGGGCAAACTTTTGTGCATCACAGCCCACCAACCGAGTTATGACCTGGGCGGAGTTCCGGACGGCCTTCAGGGCCTATCACATACCGCCGGGTCTGATGAAGAGGAAGACACAGGAGTTTCAACACCTGCAGCAAGGGAGCCAGAACGCGCTGGAATACTCCAGGGCGTTCAACGATCTCGCGCTCTACGCGTCGTATCACGCAGATACCGATGAGAAGCGACGGGACCACTTTTACCAGGGGCTTAACCCGCTCCTGAAGGACAAATTGGCGATGTTCAATCGCGGCAGCCTCAACGACTTCATTGATGATGTGATTGTTCAGGAGGACTCCGGCAAGGAGTTGGCGGCGGTGGAGAGAAAGCGAAGCGCGCCGCAAAGCAGCGGAGAAGGAGGCGGTCCTTCTCCGAAGTTTCGGATGGTGAATCGCCCACCATCAGGTCCACGCTGGCAGTCACCCCAGAGGTCGATGCCGTTCCACAGTCGACCGTACTCTTCACCGGCGTTCAGGCCGGCACTGCCAGTACCACCTCCGCAACAACAGCAGCAGCGGACGATGCCGCGTGCGTATGCACCTCAGCAGCGCATGCCGGGTTTTCGTCACCCGAGCACCACACCAGCAGCGGCCACATGTTACAAGTGTGGTCGTCCAGGAGACTTTGCCAGCAGTTGCCCGGAGAGGCAAGGCGGCGGAGTTGCACCACCGTTTCCGGGGAGGAATCAACCCCGGAACCCCACTAATGCGCGGTGGGTAAACCCTAGGCCCGGCACTGTCCACCAGCTTGCCATAGAGGACGTGCCGGAAGGTGAGCCAATCCTTGCGGGTATGTTCCAACTCCACCAGCATCCCGCTATAGTACTATTTGATTCAGGCGCCACGCATAGCTTCATTAGCCAAGCTTTCATTGATAAATATAGCATGCAAATACTACCCACCGATTGTCCTTATGTGGTCTGTTCACCGGGTGAGAAAATTTCAGCAAGCATGATGGTCCCAAAAGCGCCATTGTGCTTAGAGGGTAGAGTCTACCCTACGTCTCTCATAATCTTAGAGAGACAAAAGGTTTATGTCATTCTAGGGATGTCGTGGTTAACCCGCCACGGCACTGTTTTAGACACCGTCCTTCGAGTTGTGCACTTAAATTCAGAAGTGCACGAATCTCATTCTTTATTTCTGGACAGTCTAGAAATAAAACTTCCAAGCATCTATCAGTCCACCATCATCAGATTGGAAGATATTCCAGTGGTCCGAGAGTTCCCTGATGTATTCCCGGATGATTTGCCGGGGATGCCGCCCGATAGAGAGGTGGAGTTCAAGATTGAACTTGCACCGGGAACCATGCCAATATCCCGAAGGCCGTACAAGATGGTGTCCAAGGAGTTGGCTGAACTGAAGACTTAGCTCACGGACCTCCTGGAGAAGGGTTTTATTAGGCCAAGCTCCTCGCCATGGGCTGTTCGGCATTATTTGTAAAGAAGAAGGATGAGACGTTGTGGCTTTGCGTGGACTATCGTCCATTAAATGCCGCAACCATCAAGAACAAGTACCCGTTGCCACGGATCGACATGTTGTTTGATCAGTTGGTCGAAGCAAAGATCTTTTCCAAGATGGACTTAAGATCTGGGTACCATCAGATTAAGATAAGGGCGGAGGACATTCCAAAGACAGCTTTCTCGACGAGGTACGGACTTTATGAGTACCTGGTCATGTCCTTCGGCCTCACCAATGCTCCAGCTCACTTCATGTACTTAATGAACTCGGTATTCATGCCGGACCTGGACAAGTTTGTTGTGGTCTTCATCGACGACATCCTGGTATATTCCAAGTCGGAAGAAGATCACAAGAAGCATCTGCGTATAGTCTTGCAATGGCTGCGGGATCACAAGTTATACGCGAAATTCAGCAAATGCGAGTTTTGGATATCGCAAGTGCGTTTTCTCAGGCATATCATCTCAGCGGAGGGTATCGCTGTAGACCCGAGCAAGATCACTCAAGTGCTGAATTGGAAATCCCCGAGAACTGTTCACGAGGTACGGAGTTTCCTCAGACTAGCGGGATATTATCGGAGGTTCATTCCGAACTTCTCGAAGATTGCCAAGCCTATGACGGAGCTGCTCAAGAAGGCTACCAAATATGTTTGGAGTCCAACATTTGAAGCAGCATTCAAGGCTTTAGTCAAGCACCTGACATCAGCACCGGTTTTGGCGCAGCCAGGCACAACAAAACCGTTCGAGGTGTACTGCGATGCATCCGGCATTGGGCTCGGATGTGTGTTGATGCAAGACCGAAGAGTGGTCACGTATGGATCACAGCAGCTTAGAAACCATGAGCAAAATTATCCAACTCACGACTTGGAGCTTGCTGCCGTGGTACTTGCACTGAAAATGTGGAGGCACTACCTACTCGGTAACCTCATACATCTATATACCAACCACAAAAGCCCCAAGTACATATTCACTCAGAAGGAGTTGAACATGAGGCAGCGAAGATGGTTAGAATTGATAAAGGATAACGAAATAGAGATCCATTATCATCCGGGCAAGGCAAACGTAGTGGCAGATGCGCTGAGCCGCAAGTCACCCGTCAACAATCTGACCATCACACCGTTGGAAGAGAGCGAACCACCACTACATGTGATTCCACATGGAGCTCTCTACAACCTAGCTTTGATCCCCACCATCCGTGAAGAGATAGCTGCAGCTCAGAAACATGACAAGGGCATGCCGCATTTGCGGAGACGGGTAGACAGTGGGGAGCTGAAATGTTTCCGGAAAGACAGAGACGGCGTCCTATGGTTCAAGGATCGGATCGTTGTACCCCGTAACCCGGAGTTACGGAAGAAAATTTTTGATGAGGCTCACTTATCAAGATTTTCTATTCACCCCGGCAGCAACAAAATGTATCAAGAACTTAGAAGCAAGTTTTGGTGGACACGGATGAAGCGGGAGATCGCGAAGTACATGTCCGAGTGTGATACATGTCGTAGGGTGAAGGCAGACCATATAAGGAAACCGGGACTGCTACAACCACTGGGCATTCCTTCCTGGAAGTGGGAGGATGTGAGCATGGACTTCATCGTCGGTTTACCCACCACTTTTCAGAAGCATGATTCTGTGTGGGTGATCGTAGACCGGCTCACCAAAGTTGCCCATTTCATCCCGGTCAACACCAACTACAACGCCAAGAAGTACGCTGAACTGTACATCTCACGGATCCTATGCTTGTACGGCGTACCCCGTACCATCATATCGGATCGGGGCACTTTATTTGTGTCCCGTTTTTGGGAGCAGCTGCACGCTGCCTTGGGGACGAAGCTGATCCGTAGTTCAGCATACCACCCGCAAACGGATGGGCAAACCGAGCGGGTGAATCAGATCTTAGAAGACATGCTACGAGCTTGCGCTATCAACCACGGCAAGAATTGGGATGATCACTTGCCGTTAGCCGAGTTCTCGTACAACAATGGGTACCAAGCCAGCATCAAGATGGCGCCTTATGAGGCGCTATACGGAAGGAAATGCCGCAAACCACTGAATTGGTGTGAGTCTGGTGAAAGGGTTACCTTCGGGATTGACCTTGTCAACAACGCGGAAGAAAAAGTTCGACTGATTCAAGCGAACCTGAAAGCCGCCCAATCCTGTCAGAAACAGTATGCGGACCGGAGAAGACGCCCATTGCAGTTTGAAGTCGGGGATCACGTATACCTACGTGTGTCTCCAATGAAGGGTGTAAACAGATTCGGGGTGAGAGGAAAGTTGGCACCCCGATTCATCGGTCCATTTAAGATTACCGAAAGATGTGGATCGGTAGCATACCGGCTGAAATTACCAGAAGCACTTTCCGGTGTGCACGACGTCTTTCACATTTCCCAGCTGAGGAAGTGTCTTTAGCTATCTACTACCGTTCAGCTGGAGGACATTGAAGAACTGCAACTGGATCTCACCTATCAGGAGGAACCTGTTCAGATCATTGATGAGAAGGCCCGAACCACACGCAACCGTACGTTGTGATTCTACAAGGTTCTATGGAGTAATCACTCCGTGGACGAAGCGACATGGGAGAGCGAAGGATTTCTTCGCGCTAACTACCTCAATTTTTTCACGTCGCATATCCGGTAATTTTTCCACCGTCCTCTCTCTCATTTTCACCTTATAATCTAGGGACGAGTTTCTTTTAAGGGGGGAGGAATGTAAGGCCCTCAGTTTTTGACACATGTTTGAAGTGTTCATCACCACACACACACCTCATTTGAAGAAAGTTGATGAACACATTTGAAGAGCAAGTAACCACCATCAACATGCTCATTAGGGAATAAATTCACATATTGCAAAAGTGGTATTTCCCACATGTAATACATAGGGGATGGGCATAAGAAAAACTCCTACATATTGCTAGGAATGTCCATGCCAAGTTTCACCCAAATTCAAAACCTTTTGAGGTACTTTTGGGGTATAGCTAGGAGTAGGGCAGTTTGAACTCAAATGCAAATTCAAACTGTTTTGATCCCATAAATTCAAAAGTGGGAAACATATTCCTGCTCAGCACATTTTTGTGAGCTCACACTGCAATTTTCACTCCATTTGGAGTTGATCTTAACATGAGCTAAGTGGGGCAAATTCAAACCTTATTTGAATTTCAAACTAAACATGTTCTGAAATTTATCCAAACCAAACCCAATTTGAATCTAACCAATTCAAATGGCTCATGGGGGAATAATTTGAATCACCATGGGTATTTTGGGGCTCACTGTTTACAACAGTGAGGAGGAGTTAATTTCAGAGGTTAAACTTGAGTGTGGGACCCACATGTCATAGAGAGGAGGGGGGAAGACTTGCACACAAAGTCACAGCCTCGGTGGGAAATTCCACCGAGAAGCTTCCGGCTGTGCCACCGAGAAGCAACCGGCGCCACCAGCTGCTTCCCTCTTCGCGCGCTGGCGCCCAGGGCGGCTTGCTCGCGCCTCCATGCGACCGGCACCGCCTCAGCCCGAGCGAAGACCGGCTGGCTTTATCCCCTCGCGTGCGACCCCGAGCAGCGGCAGTTTTTCTCCCCGAAGCTCTCGGTCGATCGGGAAAACCAGCAAACGATCGCCCCTTCCAATCCCTGAGCTGCTAGACAGCACCCTGAGATCGCACTCCACCTCCCCAACGACAAAAACCCCGAGCTCCGACCTCCTTTGCCCGAGAACGATCGCCACAGCGGCGACCTAACCTCAGCCAAAGGTCAGGCGCTCGTGGACAGCGTTCCACGGGAGCGTTCATGGTCCGGCAAGAGCAGAAGCAGGAGCGCGCAACAGCCGTGTTGCTCTCCTCCAAGTTTGGAAGCAAACCGTGAAGAATCCACTGCGAATTTCCAGTTCTTGCTCCGGCGGCCTTAAACCGAGCTTCCGGTATGGATTCTTCAAATTCTCACGCTATAATCTTTCTTTAGTTATCAAATCTTGCACATAGGCGCTGGACTAGACGGTGATCAATTTCCTTTCTGCATCCGTGGTATGAAACCGACTAGAAGTGATGAATTTTGAGCTCGATCAAGGGCGCTCATGGCGGGCACGCTCGGTCACACGGTGCCGACCGGTATGCCGCCATCTTTGAACCCATTTGACACCTTGTCGAGCTTCCTAGAGATGTACTGATGCTATAGAACCGATCGTTCGAGGTTTTGGCGGGTTAGAACCCACGGCCGACGGCGCCGAACCTCAACCGAGGCTGCCGCATGTCGCCGGGCTATTTCCGGTCACCGCCAGCTCGAACTGACCCCACAGACGTGCTCCTCGACGTCGACAACCCCCTGGCGGCGAGTTTCAGACCAAGGGATGGCCGGCAGAGGCAAGCCGGCGAGCTTCGGGTCTGCTCCGGCGAGGGGAGGCGGCGCGGGCGCGAGGGCGCGTCGGGAGGAAGACGAAGCCGGCTGGCCCACGCGTCAGCGGCTTAAAAATTTAAGTCGGGATCGGGTGTGGCCGGGATCTGATGTGCTGGCGCGCAAAAACCCTGTGGGCCTCAGTGTGCTGTCGCCTCCGCGCCTAACACGTGTCCCCGCGGGCCCTGACAAATTTAAACTTTTTCCCCGATTTTCAGATTTCCTTCAAACTTCAAATCTCCATAACTTTGGCTAGAAAGCTCCAAATTGAGTGAACCAAATTTTGTTGGATTCAGCTCTCTGAGCACTTTCCAGCAAACCAAGTTTCTCCAGAATTAATTCCTCAAAGTTTAAACTGTTTGGAATTTTAACTGGAGAATCCTTTGGAGGAAATTTCTGAAATTTTGTCGGAATGTTCATCAAAATATCCCTAGACTACCATAAAAATTTCATATCCATTTGAGCTCATTTGATCCACCTAATGGTGTGATTAGTGAAACTATTCCAGAGAAAATAGAAAATGTTCAGAAACATTTTCAGAATTTCCCCTGGAATTGTTTAGCTCATATCTTTAGCTAGGAACCTTCAAATTAAGTGAGACCAACTCCATTAGAACCATCTGAAAAGCTAATTTTCAGAAAGTCATAGTTTGTTTCATGAAAATCCTTAGAACACCCTACAAGCCTTCAATTAAGGTCAAGTACATAATTAATTGTGGAGGGCTCAAATGAGCTTTGCTGCAACTAAAACTTGACCAAGTCTGTGTTTAGGTTGTAACCAAACCACATTACTAGTTTCACAGTCATGGGGTTTGTCTAGTAAGAGCTATAGACTTCACAAGTTTAAATTCAATCAAATGCATTTAAATTAATACATATACTTGTATATCATGTAGTCGCTAAGGTCGAGGAGGAACCCGAAGTCCTAGACTTCGTTACTCCGGAGGAGCAGCTAGCCTACGACCAAGAGCAGCAAGGCAAGCTCCGGTTTGCATTAACCCTTTTACAAATTTTTATTATTTTGAGCACTTACTTGGGTATTATGATTCCTTGCATTAGAGTCTTGTTTGGAAACCCAATTGCATAGCCAAGAAGACCATGGGTTGGGTTTAGGATTGCAAACCCCGTTAGCTACTGCAATGCTAAGATAGAGTAGGATTCGGTACAAGTCGAATAGTTAGAACTACTCGCGAGCATAGGCTAGAGGCACTCGACTCAGGTAGAGATAGCACATGATACACATGGCAAGAAAGATGAGACCGAGCGGAGAGTAAGGGCAGCAGGACTTTGGGGCCTGTGTGCTGTAGCTCCGCTTGTGTCGATTGAGGACCGAGCCGTGTGCGGGCCTGTTGAACAAGCTAGAATAGTACCGAAGAACTACCGGCTATATGGGAACCGGGAAACCGATGTAACTCGGGTAGCTGGGTGTTGAGGCATAGCTGGTCGTTCAGAGGGTAGGTTGAGAGCTCGAGGTGTAAATCGGCTAGCAGCACTGAGATGCGCGTGCAGAGACCTCTTGCTCGGGACGATTGGACCGGTTCAACATTTGGCTAACGGGTGAAAGGTAGTTGCGTACGGCGTCCGTGATGGTTGTTGTAGGCAACATCGAGTACGGGCGTACGTGACGGGTTGTTCGGGTAACCCTGCAGGTGTAAATCGATTATAATCGCCGTCCCTCGCGGTCAGTGAGTACCACTTGTTCACTGTACCGTGACGTAGAAAGAACAGGCTAGTCACATGTGAAAATGTTGCTGATTGAAAGGTGGACTTTGCTTGCTAATGATTTGTTGTAGTTTAGAGATAATTAAAGTTCTTTTCAACTTTGGGCAAAGTACATGAGAGAAATGCGTTTCTTGTTTGATTGCGGCTCTCTCATGTGTCTTAGCGTAAGGTTCTCCACAACCTGCTGCTAAAACTTGAAAGTAAGGTTCTACTAATTAGGCGAGTCCTTTGCAACTTGTTTTTATCTCTAGTACCCATCACCCCTCATGTCGAAATTCCATGTTTAGGAGAGACGGGTCAGACTTGCTGAGCCTTCGTGCTCACTGCTTGTGTTTGAAGCTTTTGCAGGGTTCTATGAGGAAGGGACTCCCGAAGAGGAGACGGAACCCCAGGAGGGGAACCCCATCGAATGGGAGTCGTGCATGCCACCGTGTTAGTGTGCGTGTGTGCTAGCAAGGGCACGTTCACGGGCTGAACGTGAACTTGATGCGTAGTCTACGACCGTGAGTGTAGACTGGACCTATTTTGATGTAAACATGTCCATAAACCACTTTATGTAATATAAACTTTGCTTCCGCTTTGTACCTTTGATATGTGTTATCCGGTGCTGTGCAACGCAGCACCCCTCAGCGTGATCCTGGCTCGACAAGACCGTGGGGTCGTGTCAGCGGATGGGTCTGAAACTTTTACTGGGATTCAGGGAATTTCCAATGAACCTCTCAGCCAAATTTCAGAATTTTTCATAAAGTAGTTCTCCAGATAAAATTCCCCACAGTTTAAAATTTAGGGATTTAATGCTGGGAAACTATTCACTTTTATGAGCTGAAATTGGTATTGCTGGAAAGTACTCAGAATTCTGAGTTCAGCAAAATTTGGTTCATCAAATTTGGAGTTTCCTAGCCAATGTTCTTTTCATTTGAAGTCTGAACTAAAACTGGAAATTCCCAAAATGTTTAAATTCTGCGGGTGGGGCCCACTCCTCGAGCCGGACCACTCAGAATGCGGCCACACTGCGGCCCACGGGGTTTTACCCCCGCTGCCGCACCGAATCCCGGCCGCAAACAGATCCCCGCGTGAGATCAGAGGCTGACCGGTGGACCCGGCCCCCCTTCGTCTACCTCGCGCTCTCCCGCAGCTCCCGCGGCGGCACTTCACCGGAGCGCTCGCCGCCGGGCGTTCCACCGCCCGACCTTCGACTAAACTTGCCGCCTGTGCCTAACTCGACTCGGAGAACACGCTCGTGCCCTCACCGGAGCTCGGCAATGCCCGGAACTATTGCCGCGACGGTGGCAGAGGTTCTCCCTACTCTGGCGAAGTTGCCCGGGCTACTCAGGGCCTTATTCTTCCAACGGTTTGCTCCTACAGCTCCACTGTGGCATGCTGAGCACGAATATGAGCTCGGTTGGCCATGAAAATGGCCGGAACTAGGACCTCACCATCAACCTAGGCCCAATATCGGCTGTTGCTCGAAAAACTCGGATAACCGCAACCCTAGCCCATGGTTCTTGCTGGTTTTTGATCCTAGGTGGTCGTGTCAGGGTGTAGATCGTGTGTTTAGCTCGGTATGCCAGGTGATAAGCCAACACCCGTGAATTTTAGGATTTGGTGGTGGCTCGGTCTTAGGACTACCGAAACTTCCCCGGCGAAATCCTCCCCTGACAGCACACGGAAAGAAGAACGGTTGGGACCAGAAGGATCAGCACCCCAAGGCGGTTCTTTCTTGTGTTGCTCGTCAGGCATGAGAGCGCCTGTGTCGCTCGGACGCCGGCGACCAGAGAGCGGCGGTGAAAAGCTTGCGAGCGGAGGCGATTGTGGATGGGAGGACGTCGGGGCAGCCGGGGCACCGTGAAACAACTCGAGTGGGGGTCGCTCTGGCGTGTTGACTCAGCGTTTTCACCGCGCGGTGGCCTCTTCCACTCGGGCATGGGAGCAGGAGGTGTCGAGCGCTGATCGCCGGCTGCCAGCTGACTCGCCCGAGCTGCCTTCGGCCTTAAGCCTGCTGACCAGTGGGCCCTCCTCTCCCCCCTAATGTATTCTCCATTTTGCATCTCTGTTTTTTGCTGAAAATATCTCCAGCTACTAAACATTGAATGAGAGACTTAGCCCCCAAGTATTGGTTTGAATTTGAGTTCTAAAATTTAAAATTTGTTGGGTTAAATTTGCTTCATGTTTAAACTGAAATTCAAATTCAGTTTTGAATTATTGCAAATCTAGCTCCCGACAAGATGAACTCTAATGGGGATGAAAATTGGTGGGCTAACTCAGAAAAATGTGCTGAGTTTGAATATGAAGCTAACTTTTGAATTTGAGTGATGAAAGTTGCTGCAATTTGAATTTACATTCAAATTGGCCTCTTTTTCAAATACCTCCAAAAGTGCCTCAAAAAGTGTTGGATTAACATGAAACTTGGCTTGAACCTTCCCAAGACTTTTCAAGTCCTAGGGGTGAGCTCAACCTCTCATGTTCATGTGTAGAAATCCTACTTTGTGAAAGTGAAGGCTTTCCCCTCTAATCACTCTTTTGATGGAGGTTACTTGCTCTTCACAATATTTCCTAAGATATCCACAACAAAAACTGTGGTGTTGTGAAGTGAAGAAAAGTTTTTGCAAGTCCCTTTTCTTGGGCTTTTACATCCCTCCTCCCTTAAAAGAATCTCGTCCCGAGATTATAAAAGAAGAGACAGTGATGTAGTAGGGACTTACCCGTGCTGAGACGTCATGAACTCCGGGTAATTTGAGCGAAGAAATTCCTCGCTCTCCCACGTCGCTTCTTCGGCGGTGTGGTTGCTCCAGAGTGTTTTGTAGAACCACAACGTTCTGCTACGCGTGGTTCTGGCTTTCTCATCAAGAATTGCCACCGGATATTCATTATATGTCAAGTCCGGTTGCAACTCGCCGATGTCTTCGGTAGTAACAGAAGCGGTATGTTTAAGACATTTTCTCAGCTGGGAGACATGGAAAATGTCATGGACACCAGCAAGAGATGCCGGTAGCTCCAATCTATACGCTGCTGGTCCACACTTCTCGGTGATAGCATAGGATCCAATGAAACCGGGAGCGAGCTTCCCCTTTACACCGAACCGGTGCACGCCTTTCATCGGAGACACGCGAAGGTACACGTGTTCACCGACGTCGAAATGCAACGGTCTACGCCTCTTATCAGCATAGCTCTTCTGCCGGGATTGAGCGGCCTTCAAGTTTGCTTGAATCGTCCGAACGCGCTCTTCGGCGTCGTTCACCACATCAACCCCGAATGTGACCCTTTCACCGGACTCGCACCAATTTAAGGGGGTGCGGCATTTGCAACCGTAAAGAGCTTCGTAGGGTGCCATCTTGATACTCGCCTGATAGCCGTTGTTGTACGAGAATTCCGCCAACGGTAGGTGATCATCCCAGTTCCTACCGTGGTGGATGGCACATGCTCTCAACATGTCTTCTAGTACTTGATTCACCCTCTCTGTTTGGCCATCTGTCTGAGGGTGGTAGGCGGAGCTCCTAATCAGCTTGGTACCCAATGCAGCGTGTAGCTGCTCCCAAAAGCGAGATACAAATAATGCACCTCGATCCGAGACGATGGTCTTGGGTACCCCATATAAGCACAGAATCTGTTCTATGTATAGCTCCACATATTTGCCGGCATTGTAACGTGTATTCACCGGGATGAAGTGAGCCGTCTTGGTTAACCGATCAATGATTACCCAAATGGAGTCATGTTTGTTGGAAGTTAGGGGCAATCCCAAAATGAAATCCATGCTCACATCTTCCCATTTCCATGCCGGGATCTTCAGGGGTTGCAGCAGCCCTGATTTCTTCATATGATCAGCTTTCACTCGTCTACACGTATCGCACTCGGATACGTATTTCGCCACCTCCCGCTTCATCCGTGTCCACCAAAATTTCTTTTTCAAATCTTGGTACATTTTGTTGCTGCCCAGATGAATGGAGTACTTAGACAAGTGAGCTTCATCGAGGATCTTCTTCCTCAACTCCGTATCCCGGGATACGACTATGCAGTTATTGAACCATAGCGTCCCCTCATCATCCTTCCGGAAACATTTGATCTCCCTGTTTTATATCCGTCTCCAGAGATGTGCCATGCCTTTATCATCTTTCTGAGCTGCAATGATGTCCTCCCTAATAGTAGGGATGAGGGCAAGGTTGTAAAGTGATCCATAAGGAACCAAGTATAAACTCGGCTCTTCCTCCTCCACCGGTGTAATGGTGAGGTGATGGACATGTGACTTCCGACTCAGCACGTCGGCAACTACATTCGCCTTGCCGGGGTGGTAATGAATCTCGATCTCATAATCTTTGATCAGTTCTAACCACCTCCTTTGCCTCATGTTCAGCTCCTTCTGGGTGAAAATGTATTTCAAGCTCTTGTGGTCGGTGTAGAGATGCACCAGATTCCCCAGGAGATAGTGCCTCCACATTTTTAGCGCCTACACCACAGCAGCAAGCTCAAGATCATGAGTAGGATAATGCTGCTCATGGTTCCGAAGTTGGCGTGAGCCATATGCGACCACACGTCCTTCCTGCATCAACACGCAGCCGAGCCCAATACCGGACGCGTCACAGTACACGTCGAAGGGCTTGGTTGTATCCGGTTGAGCTAAGACCGGGGCTGTGGTGAGATGCTTCACCAATGCTTGGAATGCTCCTTCACACGCCGTGTTCCAAACATATTTTGTCCCCTTCTTCAGCAATTCTGTCATCGGTTTAGCGAGCTTGGAGAAGCTTGGAATGAATCTCCGATACTATCCCGCTAACCCGAGGAAGCTTCTGACTTCATGAACTGAAGTGGGAGCTTTCCATTTCAGCACTTGCTCAATTTTGCTCGGGTCAACCGCAATGCCTTCAGCTGAGATGATATGTCCCAAGAATGGCACTTGGCTGATCCAAAACTCGCATTTGCTGAACTTGGCATATAGCTTGTGGTCTCGCAATCGTTGAAGAACGATCCTCAAGTGTTCAGCATGTTCGACTTCTGTCTTGGAGTAAACCAAGATATCATCGATGAACACTACCATGAACTTGTCCAGCTCCGGCATGAACACCGAGTTCATGAGATACATGAAATGGGCTGGAGCGTTTGTGAGACCCAAGGACATGACGAGATATTCATATAATCTGTATCTGTCGAGAAGGCCGTCTTCGGGATATCCTCCGCCCGGATCTTTATCTGGTGATATCCAGAGCGAAGGTCCATCTTTGAGAACACACTTGCTCCAACAAGTTGATCAAAAAGGTCGATGCGGGGCAGTGGGTACTTATTCTTGATTGTGACGGCGTTGAGTGGCCGGTAATCCACACACAGCCTCAAGGTTTCATCCTTCTTCTTCACGAACAGCGCCGAGCATCCCCAAGGCGAGGAACTCGGCCTAATGAAACCTTTGCTCAACAGATCATTGAGCTGTTCTTTCAGTTCAGCCAGCTCATTTGGAGCCATTTTGTATGGTCTCCGTGATATTGGCGTAGTCCCAGGTGCAAGCTCGATCTTGAACTCGACATCCCGCTCAGGTGGCATGGCCGTAAGATCATCTGGGAACACGTCGGGGTACTCCCGGACTACGGGGATGTCCTCCAACTTGAGAGCTTCAGTATTGGTGATCGCTGAAACCTCTCGGATTGGATTATCTAATAGGAGGGACCGCGGGCGGTGTAGTGGGGAGTTGAGGTGAACCGTCCGTGATAGGGTTTCCAGGACAGCGCCATGGTAGCTTAGCCATGACATTCCCAAGATTGCATCAATCTTCTGCCCCTCAAAGATAATCATAGTGGTGGGATATATCTTCCCACCTAAGCACAATGGTGCTTTCGGAACCATCATCGTTGCTGAAGTCTTTCCTCCCGGTGAGCAGATCATATAAGAACACTTGGTTGGAAAGGCTTCCAGCTGATGCTTAACCACATATGGTGCACTTATGAAGTTGTGGGTTGCACCAGAATCAAAAAGTATGATGATGGCTTGATGGTTGAGAGTGAACGTACCCGCCAGCACGTTGTCTCCCTCCGGGGCGTCCTCTTTGTCGAGGTGGCGAACGCCCCCAGTCCGCTGACCAACCTTCTTGACCGGAGGTCGACCTCGAGCACCGCCCTGGAACTGGGCTTGCCCGCTGCTTTGCTGCCCCTGGGGACAGTCCTTCGCTAAGTGGCCCGCCTGGCCACACGTGAAGCAAGTGAAACGGGGCGGTCCCCCGCTGATCGGTGGACGGAAACCCGGGGTGCTTGTGGCGGTGGAAACGCCCGGGGTGCCGTCTGCTGCTGCTGCTGCTGCTGCTGCTTTCTTGGTGGTGGCATCGGCGGTCGGAACGGGGGTGCTTGAAAAGGACGTCCCCCGAATCGCTGAGGTCGCGCTGGTGGATGGCACTGCTGCCCGGATGGTGTCCGATACACCATGCGATACTTCTGGGGATTGCCACCCCCACTGCTGGGTGGAGCGCTGCGCTTCCTCTGCTCAGCTGCCAACTCCCACTGAGCATCCTCTTGCATAATCGCGGCATTGACTATGTCATTGAAGGTGCCGCGATTCCACTAAACGAGATGTGTCTTCATTTCGGGGTGTAACCCCCGATAGAAACGTTCCCGCTTCTTCTCTTCAGTGGAGATGTAGTCTGACGCATATTGCGCCAGATGGTTGAAGGCACGGGAGTAGTCATGGGCACTCCTCCCGCCCTGCTTCAGCTCCAAGAATTCTTGGAACTTCCTCTTCATTATTCTGGGAGGAATGTGATAGGCGCGGAACGCCTCCCGGAACTCTTCCCACTCCACGTCATGGCCAGCCGGACGTGAGGCGACATAATTCGCCCACCACGCACCAGTGGCACCGTGAAGCTTCTGTGCTGCGAACAGAGTCTTCTGCCGCTCCGTACATTGGAGCAGCCCGAACTTGGACTCGATTGTTCGCAGCCAGTTGTCGACCTCCAGTGGTTCTTCGGCTTCTGTGAACACTGGAGGGTGCGTACTCATCAAGTCCGAGTACGACACCTCACGAGGCTCACGAGGCTCCCTCCATTGACGCCTCCCCGCCTGGGACGTATTCTGCACGATCGTGCGGAGCAGGTCGGTCTTCTCCTCACGACCACCCACCAGTGCCTCTATCACATCCGCTAGAGTAAGCGGAGGCGGCGGTGGTGGCTGCTGCTGCGGGGTGCTGTCGTAGGCCGGTGACTGGGAGTCATCACCTCCCTGTTGGCTAGAGCCACCAACCTCGTGCGTGGTCCTAGTACGAACCATCTGCAACCATACGATAATAAACATCAGTCCCGCAACATATTGCATGCAGCCCAATAAAAATAGGCGTAAAAACATAATGACAATAAAACATGCGATACATCTCGTGTATAGATAATGTAATAACTTTGCACAAGCTACACCATTACCGAACAAATACAAGCTAGTTTAATCCAACTCGATGAACCCCCTCTTTGGAAGCTCACCACAACTAGGTTTGGTCACTACGAGACGTTACTATCGCGTTGTCATCACGTATACCCCACTTTTATCTTCAGTACGACACAAACATGGTCTCTAGTAAAAGAAATTGACTGAGACCTATACTCAAATCATTCACTAATTGAAGATAACCTCTCAGGAGTATGTTCTACCCCATTGGAAGTACTCAAACCCCCTCTAGGGTACAACAATCTCTCCAATGAGTTCAACTGTCATTCCTCTGTCAGAAGGACCAGTTTCTACATATTAAAGGTTTCGATCTGGTTCTGGGCAGTTTCATGACTCAAGTTGAATTGCAAAGTTAAAGCTAACTTCCGTATATTTCCAACAAGTATTCATTTGCCCACATATCAGCTTTGGTTAAAAAGTTATGGAAATTCAAAGTCAGCAGAATTTTTGGAAGAATTTCAACAGCACCTCCCATGGAAGTTGCTTTTTTGACTCTGGTTTCCACTGAAATCTGTGCTGAAATTTCAGAAACTTTGAATTGCAAAGATGTAGCACATCTTCTACCCTTTCTAAGGATGTATAATATGAAATTTTTTTTATTTTTCTACTGAAAGTTATGTTTGAAAAACAGAACAGTCCAGAGAGGGTTTCACTCTGTCCTGGTTCTGGACAGTTTACCTTCCTCTGGGATTTAAGCCATTTTAAGGTGCGTTTCAGCCCTGGAAGTCTGCAAAAAAGTTGTAGGGTACTTAAATACCTTTCCAGAACTATATACCACACCTCCCTGGGCTAAAAGACCTGTGAGTTGTGCTCTGTTGAAGTTCAGCAAACTTGCTGCCCAAAACAGAGCACTCTGTTTTTCAGTCTTTTTGAAACTACACTCATCACTATCCAATTTGTTTACCCAAGCAGGGTCCTAAATGTTTAACCTAATGATTTTAATTCCTTGTTATCATTATTTTCATGCATATGCCTACAATATCTCGGTACTACGTTCCTCACAAAAGAAAATCTTAAAGGATTATACCGGCATATACGTCTCAAGTGTGGCACTAAACGGTCTCTCGCACACGTTTTCTACACGGATACATACGTGGTTAGTACCTGCAAAAGACCAAACAATAATGGTGCACTCAATGGTTGTTTTCATTTCAGGCAGGATCATATTTAAAAGTAAATACAAACGCCCGTATCATTGTCATACGGCCGTCCTTGAGCTAGGTTGTGTCTCAAGGTACGTGATCGTGTTTCAACACCACACGACGGGAAACCCGAGTATGTCATGAACGGGTCGTCACGGTTGGGAATGTTATCAACCCAACAGATACCACCTACTGCCCTGCAGGGCACGCCGATGGCAAGCGCTGCGTATGTCCCCCTGGGCTATTCCCAGACGAACACACTCTCTCGTTACTGACCACGCGATGGGGTCTCCACTTACTTGCCTAATGCACGCTAGGGATCAGCGTTTCATATGAACTCAGGAACATGAAGAGTCCAAGAGTTTCATATTGACGTCTCACACCAAGCTGTGAGACTTATCCCTGAACCACTTTCCTCGTCAGGGGAGCTAACCAAATTGAACCGCTTTCGGTGGCGTTCCTTACCAATCTTACCAGAGGGAAGGTGCGTCGCTACATAATTAAAATTCAGAATTATAACACATAGGTTAGTCTTTGCCACTTTAAGTAACTATGCTAATATAGTCCTTACTTGGGCAACTACCGAATCCTCACCGTAATCCTAAGTTTTCCCATAATACAGTCCTTAAGTACTGTGCTATCCCCAATGCAGCTCTAATACCAGGCTGTGACGGACCAGGATCCGCTCATTCCAGGATCGCAGAGGGTGGTGCCGCGCGATGCGACACCCGACAGCACACGTCGTAAGGACACAATATATTACATGGGAAAACAAAGTGAACTATACAAACAGGTACAAACTTCAGTTACAAACTATTGTTTATGTTACACAGCGGAAGTCTACTCTATACAACTCACACACGCCTATCTAGCAAAAGTCGGTTTCCCAGCCCTAGGGCAACCCACAATAGCTGCATGTCTCAGCTCAGCGCGGCGTGTACGGCTCCCACTCAGCCGTAGTCCCCGACGGAGGGTAATCCTCGCCGGTGGACTCGTACTCCGAGTCCGTGGGTGGCTCCTCACCTGAAAAACACTTAAGCAGCAACCGTGAGCACGATGGCTCAACAAGACTTAACCGACTTACGTAGACATCAAACTCTACATGAGATGTACCATGAACATAGGATAGTAATATTGCAGCAAAGGGACTCGCCTATAAGTTCCTCCTTAATTCATCTTTTAGCCACAAGTTAACAGTTTGGGAATCTGAAATTTAGTAAGCAATATTCGGTGGCACACATGTAGCAATACAATTATATGATGACAGCAATATTGAAGTATAACATTCTATAAATTATCTACGTTACGATGCAGTGAACAAGCGGTACTCGTCACCGCGAGGGACGGCGAATCGACTCGATATACACCTGCAGGGAAACCCAAAGAGCACATCACGTACGCCCACCCGTGGAGCTGCACAGCACGCTCACTCGATGTCGTACGGGACAACCTTTCACCCAACAGCCAAACATCGAACCGGTCGCACCGAAACGAGCCGGAGGTTCCCCACACGGAGCATCTCTCTATGCCCGTTGGCAGATTTCCACCTTGCTGCCCTCAGCCTACACCTATAAATCGGTGTGTTATGCCTCGACGCCTGGAGGTTTAGGCTATATCGGTTTATCGGGGCACACCGATTGGTCCTCAATCGACACGGACAGGGATGCACACACAAGATTTCTTCTTGCTGCGCCCTAGCCCCTGCCTAGTCTCATTTTCATTACTAAAGTGATCTCACTTCACTCGAACCAATCCCGTGTGTCCCAAGCCTAAACTCGCGAGTAGATTCCAACTACTCGACTTGTACCGAAGTCCTATGAAACATTAAGCATAGCCTGTCTACTCGAGGTCTTAGACACTACCCTCACTCTTATGGAAAATTTCTGGTCATGCAAGTGGGGTTTTCATCCATCCTACACCTAATGCACATATACACTTCCCCCTACGTATGTAAACAAAGTAAAACTTTATAAAAGGCTTAATGCAAACCGGGGCTTGCCTGGTTTCTGCTGGTCAGGGGTTAGTTCTTCTTCCGGAAGTAGGAAGTCGAGTACCTCCGGAGCTTTCTCGCCTTCAGCGACTACACGTTAATGAAATACTACATGTTAATGAATATGCAATGTGTGAACTTGAATACTTAATTGCTAATAACTCTAGCTAACCCTCCCCTTTGGTTCTAAAATTGTTATGGTGGCTTGGTAGGGTCCTAACTAGAATCTTGACCAAGTTTCATTTGAAATAAAGTTCATTTGAACCTTGTACAAATAAAAGCCTATTGGGTCAATATTTGAGCCTCTAAGTAATTCCAGGTGTTTTCATGGCTCCAACCATTACTTTCTGGAAACTAGAATTTAAGATGGTTCTAATGGAATTGGTTTCATGTCATTTGAAGAATTCTACTGAAAGTTATGCCCCAATTAAGATTTGAGAAAATCTGAAAATTGTTTCTGTACATTTTTCTATTTTCTCAGGGCAGTTCTCTTAATCACCCCATTAGGGTAAATAAATGAACTTGGATGGGTCTGAAAATTTTACTGGGATTCAGGGAATTTCCAATGAACCCCTCAGCCAAATTTCAGAATTTTTCATAAAGTAGTTCTCCAGATAAAATTCCCCACAGTTTAAAATTTAGGGATTTAATGCTGGGAAACTATTCACTTTTATGAGTTGAATTTTGTATTGCTGGAAAGTACTCAGAATTTTTAGTTCAGAAAAATTTGGTTCATCGAATTTGGAGTTTCCTAGCCAAAGTTCTATTCATTTGAAGTTTGAACTAAAACTGGAAATTCCCAAAATGTTTAAATTCTGCGGGTGGGGCCCACTCCTCGAGCCGGCCCACTCAGAATGCGGCCACACCGTGGCCCACGGGGTTTTACCCGCGCTGCCGCACCGAATCCCGGCCGCAAACAGATCCCCGTGCGAGATCAGAGGCTGACCGGTGGACCCGCCCCCTTCGTCTACCTCGCGCTCTCCCGCAGCTCCCACGGCGGCGCTTCGCCGGAGCGCTCGCCGCTGGGCATTCCACCACCCGACTGTAAAATCCCAAGAAAAGGGACTTGCAAAAACTTTTCTTCACCTCACAACACCACAGTTTTTATTGTAGATATCTTAGGAAATATTGTGAAGAGCAAGTAACCTCCATCAAGAGAGTGATTAGAGGGGAAAGCCTTCATTTTCACAAAGTGGGAGTTGGACACATGAACATGAGAGGTTGAGATCACCCCTAGAACTTGGAAAGTCTTGGGAGGGTTCAAGCCAAGTTTCATGCAAATCCAACACTTTTTGAGGCACTTTTTGGGTTATTTGAAAAAGAGGCCAATTTGAAAGTAAATTCAAATTGCAGCAACTTTCGTCACCCAAATTCAAAAGTTAGCTTCATATTTAAACTCAGCACATTTTTCTGAGTAAACCCACCAATTTTCATCCTCAATGGGGTTCATCTTGTCAAGAGCTAAATTTGCAAGAATTCAAAAAACTGAATTTGAATTTCAGTTCAAATGTGGGGCAAATTTAGCCAAACAAATTTCAAAATTTGGAACTCAAATTCAAACCAATACTTGGGGGCTAAGTCTCTCATTAAATGGAGAGTAGCTGAGATATTTGCAGCAGAATTTGGAAAAAGAGGATTAGGGGGAGAGTGGGCCCACAAGTCAGTGGGAGGACTGTTCTCCAAACCGAGCGTGGCCTGTTCTCCCCGACGCCGGTCGAACACAGCCCGCCAGCTCCTGCTCCCGCGCCCGAGAGGGAGGGACACCGCACGAGCCAGCGCGCCGTGGAGGACCGACTGCAGCGGCGGTAACACGCGCGGCCACGTGAAGATCATCACTGCTCCCGTGCCTCGCGCTGAACCGACCCGGCTGCTGCCGATCGACTTCCCGTGAGGATTCGGCCGAGCTCTCGCGTGCAGCACCCCCCCCCTAGCCAAAAACCACACCAGCTACTCGCCCTCTACCTCCTCCGGCCGAAGACAATCGAGTTTAGCTGCCCAGAACCTAGCCCCGAGACTATTGGCGGTGACTGAGAAGAACAGCCGGCACGGGCTCACCGTGGGCAGCTCGAACCAGAGGCTTTCCCGGCCGAGCTAGGCCACTCGGAGACGCGCTGGATAGTCACGCTGCTACTAGCCAAGCCACAGCCCCGACGGTGGACCATCGAGCGTCAATTTGACGTTTTTCTCCCGGCGCATCCACTCGGACCTCCGGGTAAGAATCCATCAAATTCGTCCTTAACCGTCGTTCTTAGACCACCAAATCATGCACACAGGACCTAGACTAGCTAGCGGTCAATTTCACTTCGCAACCCTAGCTAGAAAACTGACACAGTGCGGGGTATTTCATGTCGTTCCATGCTCAACCGCGCGGCAGGAGTCAGACGCACGGTGAGAACTCCTCTGGAGGTGTTGCCATGCGCCGGCCTTTACTTGCCGTGTTTCCCTAGCACCCACTGGTGCTGTAGAACGGATGGGCTGAGTCGTTGGCAGGCTAGGACCACCGGGCGACGATGCCGATCATTCCCCGAGGCCGCCGCACGCTGCCGGCACCGTTCCGATCCTCTAGCGCCTGAACCGAGCCCACAAACATGTTTCCCGACCCCATAAACCCCCAGGCGGCGAGCCTCCGACCGGGAGACGGCCGGAGACACTCAGCCGGTGAGGCGCCGCCTCGGTCCGGCGAGGTTAGCGCGCGCGCGGGAAGGAGGGCTCGGAGGAAGAAGAAGGGTGGGGCGGGCCCACCAGTCAGTGAGGGAGAGTTTAAAACTGGATCGAATATGGCCCAGTATTCCGTGTGGCTGTGCGCAGGGTAACCCTGTGGCCCGTGTGTTCTCGGTTCTCACTGGCTGGGATTTAAAGAGTGGGCCCGGGTTCTTTTCCAATAGCAAAACAATTCCAGTTTCCACTCAAACTTTAGAACCCCATAACTTTTGCTAGGAGGCTCCAAATTTAGTGATTCAAATTGGGTTTGGATTCAGCTTGCATAACTCTATCCAAATATGCAACTCAATTTGTATGAAACCTATTATTTAATTCTGGAAAAATTCTTTAAAGTTTTTCAGAAAAAGAATTTTAGAGGGAGTTTGGTTCATCCAAAAATCCCCAAATTTTGCCAGAATGTTCCTTAGGTTGTTAGTGAACCCTTGTAAAAGTTTCAGACCATTTGGAGTTAATTTGGTCAGAGCAATTCAAATGTGAAGGTGCTGTGTTCATTTGAATACAGAAACATTTTCAGAGAATTTCCAAAACTTGGAAATTCAGTTCTGGGCAAATCTTAGCACCAAAAATGATAGGAAAATTCATGCAAACTCTATGAGCTATAATTGAAATTTTAGTTCACTAAGTTGGGCATGAACAGGGGTGTTACCTCAGAATTAATTCTTCTTTGCTTAATTGCTAAAAGAATTATTCTGAGCAAACCACTCAATGAAAAGTGCTAATGTTTGGTCCAGAGGGTTTTCTTGTGACAAGGAACTCACACAAAAATTCTCAGCTCCATTGGAGCTCTGGATCACCCCTGTCCTGTTTAACCACTTGAGGGATTAATATGAAAAAAGGGGAAACCACTTAGCACTTAACCATATGCTTAGGTCTAAGCCCAAACCACCAACACCCAGTTCTTTTTTAAATTCTTAAACAGACTTCCAGTTGTTAGAAACTGGTGATTAGAACTAATATCAGTAGTATTACAATAAACTTGTATGCATACTCATTAACATGAAGGGCAGGCCTGGCGCAGTGGTAGAGTCTCTCCACTTGTGTCCTGGAGGTCCTGGGTTCGAATCAGCCTCCTTGCAAAATAAGCAAGGGGAAGGCTGCCTAGAAATTCCCTTCCCCAGACCTCACAATGTGTGGGAGCTTTCAGCACTGGGTATGCCCTTTTGCATACTCATTAACATGTAGTATTTCATAAACGTGTAGTCACTGAAGAAGAGACTCCGGAAGTGCTGGACTTCCTCCTTCCGGAAGAAGAGCTAACTACTGACCAGCAGCAACAAGGCAAGCCCCGGTTTGCATTAACTCTTTTATCAAGTTTTGCTTTGTTCACTTAATTAGGGTGATGTATGAATGTGCATTAGGTGTAGGATGAATGGAACACCACTTGCATGACCAAAACTTTTCCATAAGAGTGAGGGTAGTGTCTAAGACCTCGAGTAGACAGGCTATGCTTAATGTTTCATAGGACTTCGGTACAAGTCGAGTAGTTGGAATCTACTCGCGAGTTTAGGCTTGGGACACACGGGTTTGGTTGAGTGATATGAGATCACTTTAGTAATGAAAATGAGACTAGGCAAGGGCTAGGGCGCAGCAAGAAGAAGTCTTGTGTGCGCAGCCCTGCCCGTTTTGATTGAGGACCGATCCATGTGCGGCCCTGCTGAACAAGTATTGAACGTAAAGGCATGTCGGATATATGGGCCCTGATAAACCGATGTAGCCTAAACCTCCAGGCGTCGAGGCATAACGCACCGATTTATAGGTGTAGGCTGAGGGCAGCAAGGTGGAAATCTGCCAACGGGCATAGAGAGATGCTCCGTGTGGGGAACCTCCTGCTCGTTTCGGTGTGACCGGTTCGACGTTTGGGCTGTTGGGTGAAAGGTTGTCCCGTACGACATCGAGTGAGTGTGCTGTGCAGCTCCACGGGTGGGCGTACGTGACGTGCTCTTTGGGTTTCCCTGCAGGTGTATATCGAGTCGATTCGCCGTCCCTCGTGGTGACGAGTACCGCTTGTTCACTGCGTCGTAATGTAGACTAATGTATGGAATGTGAGGATTTAATCTTGCTGTTGTGATATAATTGTTTTGCTACATGTGTGCCACCAAATATTGCTTACTAAATTTCAGATTTTTGAACTGTTAACTTGTTGCTAAAAGATGAAGTAAGGATGAACTTGTAGGCATGTCCCTTTTCTGCAGTATTACTAACCTATGTGATGGTACACCTCATGTAGAGTTTCATGCTTAGGTGAGTCGGTTAAGCCTTGTTGATCCATCGTGCTCACGGTTGCTGCTTAAGTGTTTTTCAGGTGAGGAGCCACCCATGGACTCGGAGTACGAGTCCACCGGCGAGGGTTACCCTCCGTCGGGGACCACGGCTGAGTGGGAGCCGTACACGCCGCGCTGAGCTGAGGAGTGCAGCTAGTGTGGGTTGCCCTAGGGCTGAGCAACCGGCTTTTGCTAGATAGTCGGGCGTGAGTTGTACAAAAGAAACTTCCGCTGTGTAATAAAGACCCTAGTTTGTAATTGAGAAGTGTACTACTTTGTATATTCAGTTTGTTTTCCCATGTAATATAATGTGTTCTTATGTCATGTGCTGTCAGGTGTAGCATCGCGCGGCACCACCCTCTGCGATCCTGGATGAGCGGATTCCGGTCCGCCACACCGACCTTCGACTAAACTTGCCGCCTGTGCCTAACTCAACTCGGAGAACACACTGGTGCCCTCACCGGAGCTCGGCAATGGCCGGAACTATGGCCGCGACGGTGACAGAGGTTCTCCCTACTCCGGCGATGTCGCCAGGGCTACTCAGGGCCTTATTCTTCCAACAGTTTGCTCCTACAACTCTGCTGTGGCATGCTGAGCACGAATATGAGCTCGGATGGCCATGAAAATGGCCGGAACTAGGACCTCACCGTCGACCTAGGCCCGATATCGGCTGTTGCTCGAAAAACTTGGATAACCGCAACCCTAGCCCATGGTTCTTGCTGGTTTTCGATCCTAGGTGGTCGTGTGTAGGATCGAAGAGCACGCGAAAAGCTACCAGAGGGGGGGTGAATGGTAGATTAAAACTTTTCGCAGCGGAAACAACAAAAACCCCTCAGCAAAAAATCAATCGGTTAAAGAAACCATGTGTGCAAGTGTTTTCAAACGTGTTCAACCGTGACAAATCAAGTAGAGAGGTATAGAATCAAGTCACGGATCTAATGCAACAAGAATCACTTGAATACACGAAGTAAAACTTGAGATACGATCAAAACATTAAACGAAGATCAATCTATTCTACCCGATATAAAACAGATCTGCAACGCTGCAAAGAAAATCATGTATCTCAATAGATACAGATCCGAAGCTTGTGAAAATTTCACAGATGATAGATAATTGAGTTGTGAAACAACTCAAAAAGAATCACGTCAATCGGATCTGTAAAACTCATGTTATGAACGAAACACCGAAGCAACGTCGGTCTGTCCAGAAACTCGGCGAGAAAGACTTGACGAAAAACAAATCGGACGAACAAGGCACAAAAGCTCCTCGAAACTATGAACTTTATTCAATAGAAACACAAGAGGAACAGCCCAAAGTTCTCTACCCACGACAGCTCTGGTCTCCCTTGCTTTTATAGTCAGCCCTCAGGCTAATCAATCCAATCTAGGACTCCTACTCCTAATTGGACTCGTATCCTAACTTACCATAACTGCTCAGGACTCTCCTATTCACAGATAGAAGCAATCGTGAGACTTCCAAACACCTTAGGAACGTCCTAAACATTCCTAAAACAACTCAACTTCGTGCCTAGCACGAAATCCTATCATAACCAACTCAAATCTTCCATATTTGAGCCATATCCGACTCAGCCTCAGCCTGAGAACGCAATCTAGCCGGTTGGACCTTTCCGACCAATTCTTTACGTCCACTTCTCTTCATCACGCCTTGGAACAATGTTGCCACCTCCATGCACTCCTTGCACACGTGCAAACACCTTCCAATGACGTACACGCAACCTTCATATGCACTGCCCTTGATCCAAACATGCTGCGCGACCTCCCGATAAACTCAACCACAGCTCCTCCCGAACTTGGTTGTTGGAACCTCATCTCCTCCCTGAGACTAGTCCAAGGATCCCGTCACCAGCCATGTCTTGAACTCAAGCAACACCTGCACATGAATAAACAACCAATTCTTCCGAGCACAAGTCCTCGACTTGACTCACGTTAGTTCGAAAACCACAACACCTTACATGAGCACGTCACATAAGCATGTTGCAAACCATATCAAATGATAACAGCCATAACGACCAAAACACACCAAAAACTTAGCAAATTAATACTAAGCAAACCTTCCCATAAAGCAAGTTTGAAACATTGCGAGTTAAAAGCAAAAACAAGACGCTGCAGTTCTACGAGTTGAACTTCACGGGAGCTCCCTAAAAACAAGCTCCGGACCTCACAGAAGCCCTCCGGACCTTGCAGGAGCTCTCCGGACCTTGCGTCGGACCTTGCCAACACTTGGCGGACCTAACAAAGAACTTGTCGGACCTTGCCACAGAAGAATGTTTTGGCAATATTCAAAACATTGAATGTTAATGCTATCTTTTATCCTAATTGCCAATGTATTCAGCACACATAGGTCTCACAATCTCTCCCTTGATGAATGCATTGGCAACACCAATTAAAATCCGAACATTGGCTTATGAAAAGTTTTGAAAAGCTTTGAAAACTCATTTCTCCCCCTTTATTAATTTCTCCCCATTTTTTAAAATCAGAGAAGGAAGAAAGTGTATAACATATGCAAAGTGTAAAAAAATCTCTCCTTATACATATTGCTCCCCCTTTGACAATGTATTCAGCAAGGTTCAAAAGAGAAATTTTTAAATGTTATGAGCATATTATAACATATACATACAAAACAAAGCTCATCCAAGTCATACTATCAGGTTACTTACACTATCACATCAATGAGATACATAAAGTAGTGTAAGCCATGCTAGAGATCAAATATATTTTTCAGTTTAAGCAAGTCATGATCTCCCTTACTCAACTATTTCAAAACCTGAAAACATGACACTTGTTGCTGCATTTTTATTATTCATAATCATTTAAGGCACAAAGTTGATCATATGATATTTGCAAGAAATTATATGCCGCATCAGCCTTATTCTAACCAACCAAGCCAAGCCTATGTCATTTGACAATCAGAAGCTTAAGGACATGGTTTTAGTCATACACAATTCCTTCCAAGTTCATATCTTAGTGCAATGATAAGCAATCTCAAAAGAAGAAGTGTGATGCATGCATATTCTCTTGATCTTTTCTCAATTTTTTATTTGAAAACTCAACATGTGAGCTGATCACTTGATTAATTTTTTATGATCAAAAGCACTTGTGAGCACGCAACAAGTTCAAAACAGCAAGAAAGTTCGATCATGACCAGATTTAGTGTAAGTAATTATTCCAATTACTAGTCATGGCAAAAACTACAAAATGTATAACATGAGTAATGTAGTAAGAACTTTCAGCCTGTAGAAGGAATTACAAAGTCATATATGTATGAAATACTATGCTCATATTATTTTAGTTTCAGATTCACACATAGACTTTCAAAGTTTCAAAAACTCCCCCTCAATTTAAACCATGAGGATGCATAACCCCTATTTCACTACGAATGAAACAAAAACGAGTGAAATCCAAAGGTTTTGTAAAAATATCAGGCAATTGTTGTTCGGTATCGACATGGTGAAGCACAATGTTTCCTTTTTCAACATTATCACGAAGAAAGTGATACCTAATGTCAACGTGCTTAGTTCTAGAGTGTTTTACGGGGTTTTTAGCAATACAAATTGCACTAGTGTTATCACAAAACAGTGGAACACTATCTAAATCAACCCCATGGTCCTTAAGTGTTTGAACAATCCAAAGAATTTGTGATCAAGCGCTAGCCGCAGCTACATATTCAGATTCGGCCATGGATTGTGCAACTGAACTTTGTTTTCTAGAGGACCAAGCAACAAGTGAATTACCAAGAAAATGACAAGCACCCGAAGTACTTTTTCTATCAATCCTACAACTCCCAAAATCAGCATCTGAAAAAGCTTTCAAAGAAACGGTTGAGGAAGAAGGAAGAAAAATGCCAAATTCTTGAGTTCCATGTAGGTACCTGAGAATCCTTTTGATGGCTTGGCAATGTGAAGCACGTGGAGAAGCTTGAAAATGTGCACAAAGACATACGCTGAATTGTATGTCCGGTCTTGACGCCGTGAGATACAAAAGTGATCCAATCATATTTCTGTATTATTTTTTATCGACCGGGTCACCATCTTCGTCAAGTTCAAGTGTTGTTGCTTTTCCCATTGGTGTCCGAAGAGGCTTGCATTTGTCCATGTTGAAGCGCTTAAGAAGGTCCTTTGTATACTTAGTTTGATGCACAAAAGTTCCTTCTTTTGTTTGCTTGATTTGCAGCCCCAAAAAGTATGTGAGTTCTCCCATCATACTCATCTCAAATTCTGAACTCATCATAGCTGAAAACTTGGACACGAGATCATGAGAAGCACAACCAAAGATAATATCATCCACATACACTTGAACGAATAATGAGCCATTGCCATGCTTAAGTACAAAAAGAGTTTTATCAACCTTGCCCATGGTAAACCCCTTTTCAAGTAAGAATGTTTTTAACCTATCATACCATGCTCTAGGGGCTTGTTTTAGACCGTACAAGGCTTTGGACAGTTTGTAAACATGATTAGGAAAATTTGGATTTTCAAAACCCGGTGGCTGCTTAACATAAACCTCCTCCTCTATGTAGCCATTAAGAAAAGCACTTTTAACATCCATTTGATATAACTTGAAACCTTTAGATGCAGCAAATACTAATAAAATTCTTATAGCTTCTAATCTAGCAACAGGAGCAAATGTTTCATCAAAATCTAGACCTTCAATTTGAGTGAAACCTTGAGCAACCAACCTAGCTTTATTTCTAACCACAACCCCATCCTCACTTTGCTTATTTTTAAATACCCATTTAGTTCCAATTAATGTGTGACCTTGAGGTGGAGGTACAAGTTTCCAAACATTATTTCTTTCAAAATTTTCTAACTCTTCTTGCATGGCATTAATCCAAGATTCATTAGTGAGTGCGTGTGATATATCCTTGGGTTCAAAAGAAGCAACAAAAGCAGAATGAGCATGAGAGTTTGGATCGCAAAACCTGGACCGAGTGACTCGTTCATGCAAGCTTCCAATGATTTGTTGTGGAGGATGACTTTTGAGTACTCGGAGGGGAGTAGACACTTCACAAGCACCTTCTTTTTCATGTTCGGACCTTTGATTAGGAGAGCTTGTTGATTGAGGAAGGTCCGAACCAGCAGTAGTGACTGTTGGTGCTGGTTGTGGTGCAAAATCAGCAGCTTGATCGTTATTTACTTCCGACTTTTCGGGCAGCAGCACCACTTCTTCATCTTCTTCAATAAAAATACTCTCCCCCTGCGGATATGGATCCGGACCTGCAATATCGGAGCTAGTACTTGGGCTAGCTTCATCAAAAGAAACCTCGCGAGTCTCCACAATTTTGTTAGTGTCAAGTAAAAGCACACGGTAGCCTCTAGTATGAGATGGATAACCAAGAAACATGCCATTAACAGATCTAGCTTCAAATTTATCAAGATTACCATGTTTCTTAACAAAGAATTTGCAACTAAAAACCCTAAAGTGTGTAACACTAGGCCTATGTCCAAACCGGAGCTCATATGGGGTTTTTCCAAGCTTAGCACGCAAGAAAACATGATTTGAGACATAACAAGCGGTTGCAATTGCATCAGCCCAAAATTTCCTAGGAGTTTGATATTCATCAAGCATAGTCCTAGCCATCTCAACTAAGGTCCTGTTCTTTCTTTCTACGACACCATTTTGTTGTGGTACATTGGGTGAAGAGTATTGATGATCTATTCCATTTTCAGCACAAAAGTGATCAAAGGATTAGTTTTTAAATTCAGTTCCGTTATCACTTCTAATTGCTTTTAATGATCCTGGGTGATCAATAGATAATCTAAGAAATAAAGTTCTAAAATGACTAAAAGCTTCATTCATAGATGCCATAAAATAAACCCAAGAATATCTGGAATAATCATCAACAATCACAAGCACATACCATTAACCTCCGAAGGATTGAACACGTGCCGGACCTACTGTGTCAAGATGTAAAAGTTGTCCCGGTTCAGCTGTCATGGTCATTGTGAGAGGAGCATGTGAACCTGCAACAAACTTAGCATGTCTACAAGAAGAGCACACAATATCATTGTCCTTTTTAAGCTTCAGCAGCCCACGTATGCGATCGAGAGCACTAACACGAGTGAGATGATCAAAGCCTATGTGACCAAGTCTATGATGCCAAAAATATAGATCCTTTGTATCATTAGCAACTAGACACCGATGCTTAGAAGTTGACAAATCAAAATCAGCTTTAAAAACTCTTCCAAACCTAGACATGTTAAACAAAAGCTCACCTTTTGAATCTACAACCTTGCAGCAATTTTTAGCAAAGCTAACCTCTAGATTTTCATCTAGCAATTGTGAAACCGAAAGCAAGTTGTATTTCAAATTTTTAACAAGTGCCACATCTTTCAAAGTGTAGAGATTATTTACTCTAACCGAACCTTTAGCAATTATGGGAGTAGAAGAGTTATCGGCGAAAGTAACATTTTCTACACGTGACACAAAAGAGAGAGAGGAGAACCATTCTTTGTTACCGGTCATGTGGCGTGAGCAACCTGAATCCACAATCCAAATGTTCTCCTTCCTCAAACGTGAAACCTACACAGCAGCACAATACGTCGATGACTCAATACTGGGGTTAGTTAAAAGACTTTTAGGAATCCAGTACTGAGTCACACGACGTCCAGCAGGAATAACACGCGAAAGCTGAGAAGGTACAGCAGGTTTATGAGCCAAACATCGAAAATTTTTGTTCCCAACTACTGACTTAGAAGATGTGTTATATGTAGCACAAAAAACAGTAGGTCCGGGAGCAAGTTTTTGACTCATTACAGCAGGTTGCAAGCTCCGAACATTCGGTCTAGAAGATTTTGCTTGGTTGTTATGTGATCTAGCAAGTATTCTTTGTTTCTTATCGTGTTTAGCTAGTCTATAACAAAAATCCATGACATGACCATCTCTACCACAGTAGGTACAATGAAAAATAACCTTATTATCATGTCTAGATGAGCAAGCAACACGTTTATTAGAACCCGAATGGGACAGTACTCCTGCAGATTTGAAAATCACCTCTTTTTGTCTAGGAGCTGTTTGAATCAAACCGCTTCCTAATGACTTTACAACTTTAGGTGGGTGTGCCTTAGCATGAGCATGAGAATTAAAACCTAAACCAGTTTTATCATTAGAAGACTTGGAAGAATTCAGCAGCAAGTTTAGGTTCTTATTTGCATTAGAAAACCGATCTAGTGTCCTATGCATGCCATCAAGTTTATTGGACAGATCAAATCAGTTTCCACATGAAGTTTTTCCTTTTAGTTTGCAATTAGAACAATATTTAACTTCATGCACACGTAAAGCATTGTTCAAAATAGAAATCTCATTCATAGCATCATTTGGTTTCTTATTCAGATCATCACATGAAGAACAGTGCAAATCAATTGTAGAACAACAAGCATCTTTCAAATTTTTATCATTAAGTGCAGCAAGATCTTTGTTCTTTTCAATTTCAAGTTCAAGTTTATCAAGTGTAGATGCGTGTGCACTTCTTAAAGAGGATAATTGTTCATAAATTAAATCACATGATGAACAAGAATCATCACTAGGAATCAAAGTTTTTAAACGATTAATTTCAGATTCTAGTGATTTAATTTTAACAGCATTGTTCCTAAGTTTTTTATCCTTTTTCTTTAATATAACAGTGGCACGAGAAATAGCATCACATATTTCTTCGCAAGTGGGACATACCTCTTCATCGTCGCTGTTGTGTTCTGCCTCC
The DNA here is from genome assembly GCA_030760725.1 of Neostapfia colusana. Classification (NCBI taxonomy): domain Eukaryota; kingdom Viridiplantae; phylum Streptophyta; class Magnoliopsida; order Poales; family Poaceae; genus Neostapfia; species Neostapfia colusana. Next base: position 25,991,250 of record JASWHV010000005.1, on the reverse strand, counting down.
TCGGAGCTTGAACTTGACTTGCTCGCCATGCAGCACATTTTTGCCATAGCTTCTTCATCTTCATCACTACCGGTGTCCACATCACTTGAGCCGAAATGTTGAAGTGCAGAGATCATACTATGCACTATGTTGCGCATTGATAAATCTTTCTTCTTCTTATTCTTTGCAAACAATTTCTTCAGCCTTGTTGCTTTTCTTCACGTGAAGTCGGACCTGAAAGGTTAGGGCACTCCGTACGAAAATGTCCTGTCTTAACACATTCAAAACATCGTTGAGGTCCGGAGCTTCCTCTCCTTCTAGTTCTCACATTTTGCAATGCTTTAGAGAACCGAGTAGAGATGAGTGCAAGCTCCTCCTCTAGAAACTCTTCAATCTGTTCAAGGGTTAGAGAGGACAGCAAGGAGAGTGCACCACTAGATGATGATTGACTAGAACTAGACATGTCACGTTGTGAAACAAATGCAATAGACTTGTTGGGGTTTTTACGTGAGATGATGTCAATTTCATGAGTTTTCAATTTAGAATAAAGAACATCTAAAGTAAGAGAACTCATGACAGTAGATTCACGAATAGATGTAACTTTCATCTCCCAAATTGACATATCTAATGCTCCTAACAATTGTCTAGCATTTTCAGCATCTGAAAAGTTAATATTGACACTACGCAAGTTGCTGAGAATTTTATTAAAGCGAGCAAAAAGGTCGTCAATTGACTCACCGGGTTGCATCTCAAAACGCATGTATTCTTTATTGAACATATCTTGCCTTACCTCCTTGATCGTATTGGATCCTTCATGGTAGTCACAAAGAGCTTTCCAAACATCATATGCAGATCGGAGGTGTGCAACACGGTCGAAGTCGCTTTGAGTCAAACCTTGGATGATCAAGTTGTGAGCCTTGTTGTTGTTGTCAACATCTCTCATGTTCGCAGCCGTAACTTGATCGTTGGGTGGTACATCGAAGTTCCGGTAGACCTTTTCCCATATGGCGAAGCGTTGCGCCTGTATGTAGGCCTCCATCCGCGCCTTCCAAACCTGAAAATCGATGCCATTGAACACACAAGGTTTTGCGGAGTATTTCTCCATGATGGTTAGTCAAAACACGTGCAAATCACAAAGATTAGAGCACCTTGACTCTGATACCAATTGTAGGATCGAAGAGCACGTGAAAAGCTACCAATGGGGGGGTGAATGGTAGATTAAAACTTTTCGCAGCAGAAACAACAAAAACCCCTCAGCAAAAAATCAATCGGTTAAAGAAACCATGTGTGCAAGTGTTTTCAAACGTGTTCAACCGTGAAAAATCAAGTAGAGAGGTAGAGAATCAAGTCACAGATCTAATGCAACAAGAATCACTTGAAAACACGAGGTAAAACTTGAGATACGATCAAAACATTAAACGAAGATCAATCTGTTCTACCCGATATAAAACAGATCTGCAATGCTGCAAAGAAACTCGTGTATCTCAAAAACTACAGATCCGAAGCTCGTGAACATTTCACAGATGATAGATAATTGCGTTGTGAAGACAACCCAAAAAGAATCACGTCAATCGGATCTGTAAAACTCGAGTTATGAACGAAACACCGAAGCAACATCGGTCTGTCCAGAAACTCGGCGAGAAAGACTTGACGAAAAACAAATCGGACGAACAAGGCACAAAAGCTCCTCGAAACTATGAACTTTATTCAATAGAAACACAAGAGGAACAGCCCAAAGTTCTCTACCCACGAGAGCTCTGGCCTCCCTTGCGTTTATAGCAAGCCCTCAGGCTAATCAATCCAATCTAGGACTCCTATACTCCTAATTGGACTCGTATCCTAACTTACCATAACTGCTCAGGACTCTCCTATTCGCAGATAGAAGCAATCGTGAGACTTCCAAACACCTTAGGAACGTCCTAAACATTCCTAAAACAACTCAACTTCGTGCCTAGCACAAAATCCTATCATAATCAACTCAAATCTTCCATATTTGAGCCATATCTGACTCAGCCTCAGCCTGAGTACGCAATCCAGCCGGTTGGACCTTTCCGACCAATTCTTTACGTCCACTTCTCTTCATCACGCCTTGGAACAATGTTACCACGTCCATGCACTCCTTGCACACGTGCAAACACCTTCCAAAGACGTATATGCAACCATCATATGCACTGCCCTTGATCCAAACATGCTGCGCGACCTCCCGATCAACTCAACCACAGCTTCTCCCGAACTTGGTTGTTGGAACCTCATCTCCTCCCTGAGACTAGTCCAAGGATCCCGTCACCAGCCATGTCTTGAACTCAAGCAACACTTGCACATGAATAAACAACCAATTCTTCCGAGCACAAGTCCTCGACTTGACTCACGTTAGTTCGAAAACCACAACACCTTACATGAGCACGTCACATAAGAATGTTGCAAACCATATCAAATGATAACAGCCATAACCAACAAAACACACCAAAAACTTAGCAAATTAATACTAAGCAAACCTTCCCATAAAGCAAGTTTGAAACATTGCGAGTTAAAAGCAAAAACAAGACGCTGCAGTTCTACGAGTTGAACTTCACAGGAGCTCCCTAAAAACAAGCTCTGGACCTCACAGAAGCTCTCCGGACCTTGCAGGAGCTCTCCGGACCTTGCGTCGGACCTTGCCAACACTTGGCGGACCTAACAAAGAACTTGTCGGACCTTGCCACAGAAGAATGTTTTGGCAATATTCAAAACTTTGAATGTTAATGCTAACTTTTATCCTAATTGACAATGTATTCAGCACACATAGGTCTCACATCGTGGCAGGGTGTAGATCGTGTGTTTAGCTCGGTATGCCCGGTGATAAGCCAACACCCGTGAATTTTAGGATTTGGTGGTGGCTCGGTATTAGGACTACCGAAACATCCCCGGCGAAATCCTCCCCCGACAGCACACGAAAAGAAGAACGGTTGGGACCAGAAGGATCAGCACCTCAAGGCGGTTCTTTCTTGTGTTGCTCGTCGGGCACGAGAGCGCCTGTGTCGCTCGGACGCCGGCGACCAGAGAGCGGCGGTGAAAAGATTGCGAGCGGAGGCGATTGTGGATGGGAGGACGTCGGGGCAGCCCGGGCACCATGAAACAACTCGACTGGGGGTCGCGCTGGCGTGTTGACTCGGCGTTTTCACCGCGTGGTGGCCTCTTCCACTCAGGCGCGGGAGCAGGAGGTGTCGAGCGCTGATCGCTGGCTGCCGGCTGACTCGCCCGAGCTGCCTTCGGCCTTAAGCCTGCTGACCAGTGGGCCCTCCTCTCCCCCCTAATGTATTCTCCATTTTTCATCTCTGTTTTTGCTGAAAATATCTCCAGCTACTAAACATTGAATGAGAGACTTAGCCCCCTAGTATTGGTTTGAATTTGAGTTCTCAAATTTAAAATTTGTTGGGTTAAATTTGCTTCATGTTTAAACTGAAATTCAAATTCAGTTTTGAATTATTGCAAATCTAGCTCCCGACAAGATGAACTCTAATGGGGATGAAATTGGTGGGCTAACTCAGAAAAATGTGCTGAGTTTGAATATGAAGCTAACTTTTGAATTTGAGTGATGAAAGTTGCTGTAATTTGAATTTACATTCAAATTGGCCTCTTTTTCAAATACCTCCAAAAGTGCCTCAAAAAGTGTTGGATTAACATGAAACTTGGCTTGAACCTTCCCAAGACTTTTCAAGTCCTAGGGGTGAGTTCAACCTCTCATATTCATGCGTAGAAATCCTACTTTGTGAAAGTGAAGGCTTTCCCCTCTAATCACTCTTTTGATGGAGGTTACTTGCTCTTCACAATATTTCCTAAGATATCCACAACAAAAACTGTTGTGTTGTGAGGTGAAGAAAAGTTTTTGCAAGTCCCTTTTCTTGGGCTTTTACATAGATCCCCATGAACCCTAACTCAATATGGCCGATGAATTTCTCCTTTCCTTCACCTCGGTTCAAAGAAACCGCCGGCGACAAACTCCAAATTCCGGCCGACCTAAGCTACGACCTAGCTCAAAACTTGGAGGACAGCAAGAGGGGTTGCCAACGCACCTAGGACACCAGTTGGTTGAGTGGAAACGGTCCTGTAATGCCGGGGCGACGGTGAACCGAAGAGGTTCCCAATGTCGGACCGCCGAGAAATCTTTTGCTGTGCCTGAGCTCGTGCAAGCCGAAGGCCGGTTGCTTTCACATTGGGGACGTTGAGGACAAGCTCAGGCTTCATTTTGCTGCTTAGCAGGGCTGTGTACATATGAGACTGCCATTTCCCTATCGATGCTGGAGGAGGCGCGAGCTCTGTCCGGCTGTGGAATAGTTTTCGTTCACTCGGTGCAGTACCTCGGGAAAACGAGGAATGAGCGAGGTGGAGTGTCGAGGACGCTCGGTTGAGGCTGAGGACGTGGAGAGAACAACCGAGGTGGAGGCACGTCGACGTCCGGCAGCTCGTGCAGCCGCTCGGTGGTGCCCACAGTGAAAACAGAGTCAGTCAAAGGAAATTGTGTGGCTGACTGCTGTGTCCCACCCCCTCATTTCTTATTTAAATTTTCCACTGATATTTTTACCACAGCTACTCATAATTAAAGGCTATACTTCCACACAAAGTCATGTTTTGAATTTTTAGAATTCAAATGGACTGAACTCTGGTGTGGAATTTGAAATGTATTTGGCTTTTTGTATTTGAATTGGAATTTAAATTTTCCCTTTTGCATTGTTCCAAAAGCATAGCAAACCACACTCAATTAATCTGAATTTTTGTATGGATGCTAATTCAAATGTGGAGAACACATTTGTGGAACTAACTTTGCATGTTGAGGAAGTTGGAATTTGAAACTGGAATTTAAATTCAGATTTCAGGGCTTTCTCTTTTAATTCCAAACAAATAGTAGAACCCCTTCAAATGAGCTGAAATTTGAAAGGTCTAACATTTGGATTATGGAGACTCAAGTTATGAATTTAGGTCTCCATGTTTGGAAGTTTTCGGGATGTTTGAATCATCACTTTGAACTCACACCGTTATAATTCAAAGTTTTAATTCCCCTCATTTTTCCTAAGTGTAAATGTGCTGAATTTCTTGCTACAACTTTTGGGGATTTTACAGTCGTACCCTGCAACCCAGAGCTATGGAAGAAAATTTTTGACGAGGATCACTTGTCAAAGTTTTCTATTCACCCCGGCAGCAACAAGATGTATCAAGAGCTCAAAGGCAAATTTTGGTGGACACGGATGAAGCGGGAGATCACTAAATACGTGTCCGAGTGCGATACATGCCAAAGGGTGAAGTCTGATCATATGAAGAAACCGGGATTGTTTCAACCACTATGCATCCCTGCCTGGAAACGGGAGGACGCGAGCATGGATTTCATCGTTGGTTTACCCGCAACATTTTGGAAACATGATTCAGTGTGGGTAATAGTCGACCGGCTCACAAAGTCTTCCCATTTTATCCCGGTCAACACAAATTACAACGCCAAGAAGTATGCTGAATTGTACATCTCACGGATTCTGTGCTTACACGGCATACCCCGCACTAGGGCACTTTATTTATGTCTCGTTTTCGGTAGCAGTTGCATGCTGCATTGGGTACAAAACTGATCCGTGTAAAAGCCCAAGAATTTACTTGCTAGAGTGTTCATCATATCACCACACCACAGCTCATATTGTGGAAGTCTCATCAACAATTGTGAAAAGCAAGTAAACACCATCAAAAGGTGATTAGAGGAAGAACTCACAAATCCAAAAGTAGGATCTCACACATGAAAACATGAGAGGCTGAGCTCACCATTAGGCCTAAATATTATTAGGAGTGCTCATGCCAAGTTTCATGCAAATTCCAAATCATTTTGAGGCACTTTTGTATACAATTGTACAAAGGACCATTTGAATGCAAATTTAAATTTCAGCCACTTTCATCACTTGGATTCAAAAGTTAACTTCATATTCACACTCAGCACATTTTTCTGAGTTACTCCCCCAATTTTCATCCCCATTAGAGTTCATCTTGTCGGGAGCTAAATTTGCATTAATTCAAAACTGAATTTGAAATTCAAGTTCAAATGTGAATCAAATTTAGCCAAATTAACTTCAATTTGAGGAAATCAAATTCCACTCATGACGTGGGGAGGAAGTCTACACTTCAATGTTGAGTAGCTGAGATATTTGCAGCAAAGAAATGGGAAAGAGAGAAGAGGGAGAGAGGGCTCACATGTCAGTCTCATCAACTGAGGGAACCGCCTCTGTTTCTTCGGGCTGTGGCCGAGAGCGCGCCAGCGCGTGCCTCCTCACCCTGCTGAACCCACGCGCGCGCCAGCGCTTATTCCCGATCAGCTCTCGCTCTCTCCTATCGCCCACGTGCGCTGCACCGTCGAAGCTTCCTTCTCTCCCAGCTCGTGCCGCTCTGTTCAGCTCCCGTGCGCGAAGTAGCCACCATCAACCGCGCCTCTGATCTTCCATCAAACATTAGCGCTGACCACCGGTTGCTCAAGTGCTATACAGAAAAAAGGAGCACCAAGACGTGCTCTAGCTACTCCCCGTGCTATACCGAAGCTTTGGCGCTCTGTTGTCTGCAATTCAGCCGTCGCCACCAAGGACCGGGAAGAAACCGGCGAAACCTTGCTTCGGATCACCGTCGACAGCCCCCTACGGCCATCCTCTCCTTCAACTTACTACACAAGAAAGGTGTGTGGGGAGCCCTAGATGGTGTAGCTGCAAACCATTCATCAAACGATCCACCGTGTAGCGGGAATTTTAGAAACTTCTGAACCCTAGTGCAAAGTACCGAGCTCGGCCGAAACATAAAATTCGAGTTACACGTTTAACCAATGATCAAGCTAGCTTGCAAGTAGCTTCTACACATCCTAGCGTCCCTCCTCGAGGAATAATAGAGTATAACCATCAACAAATGACCGAGTTCTAGCCATTTTCACAGCCGTCGGTGCCAAAACGTCTCGGGTCACCGTCGAGAGTAGGTTTGCAATCGTTTTTAGCTTCCGAGGCTGCTCATTTTGGGTTCCTCGTGATCCACTGGTGATCCATGAGCAAACCGCGATCCTTCTTGTGCCTCATGGCGTGAGAACCACATCGCCGGAACCCTAGCCACCGCGGTTGCCGTCGCACGGACGTTTCCGGTCACCGCCGGCGAGCTCTGACCCCCAAGGCGAGTTCAACGTTGCGAGCTAGGGCTAGGCGGCCATTTTTAGCCCTGGGGCGGCCGGGAAATCACTTCTGGTGATCCTCGCCGGAGTGCACCGCCGCCAAACGCTCTGGCGCGAGGAAGAAGAAACAGCCGCGCGGTGGGGCCTGCGGTCAGAGTTTTAAACTTTTCTTCGAATTTCAGAGTTTAGTTCAAACTTCAAATGCCCATAACTTTGGCTATGAAGCTCCAAATTTAGTGAACCAAATTTTGTTGGATTAAGCTCTCCGAGTACTATCAAGCAAAATAAGTTTCAGTTCATGAAACTTATTATTTTCCAGAATTAATTCCCTAAAATTTAAAGCGTTGATAGTTTTATCTGGAGAATTCCTTGATGGAAAGTTCTAAAATTTGGCTAGGATGTTCATATGAAAATACTTGAGTCACAGGAATAATTTCAGATCCATAAAAGTTCATTTGGTCCCCATAATGGTGTGATTAAGTGAACTGCCCTGAGAAAATAGAAAAATGTACAGAAACATTTTTCAGAATTTTCTCAAATCATGATTAGGGAATAACTTTATCTAGGATTCTTCAAATTACATGAAACCAACTCCATTAGAACCATCTCAAACTCTAGCTTCCAGAAAGTAATGGTTTGATTCATGAAAATCCCTTAAAATCCTTACAAACTCTAGTAATGACCATTTATACTTTTATTTGTGCAGAGCTCAAATGAGCTTTGTTTCAAATGAAATTTGGTCATGTCTCTGGTTAGGTTCTTACCAAGCCACAGTAAAAATTTCATAGCCAATGGGGATGTCTAGCTATAGTTATGGTCTTTATATACTAAATTTAACACATTTGAATTTAAATTGACATATCGTTAAATTGCCTACGTGTAGTCGCTGAACGCGAGGAGACCCCGCAGATACTTGACTTCATACCTCCAGAGGAGACATTAACCCCTGACCAACAGCAACAAGGCAAGCCCCGGTTTGCATTTAACAAGTTTTATAAAGTTTTGCTTTATATACACTTAGCGTGAAGTATGTATGTGCATTACGTTTAGGGTAGATGAAACTCAATTTGCATAACCAGATGATTCCCAAAGATAGGAGGGTAGAGTATAATTAGTCCTCGAGTAGATCTTGCTTTGGCTTAATGTTTATAGACTTCGGTACAAGTCGAGTAGTTGGAATCTACTCGCGAGTATAGGGTTTATCGCACGGGATTGGTTCGAGATGTGAGACCACTTTAGCAAGAAAAATGAGACTAGCCAGGGGCTAGGACGCAGAAAGAGGAAGTCTCATGTGCGTAGCCCTGTCCATGTCGATTGAGGACCAATCTGTGTGCGGCCCACGCTGATCAAATTTGAATGTACCGAAGGCATATCGGATATATGGGGTCCGATAAACTGATGTAATCTAAACCTCCGGGCATCGAGGCATAGCACACCGATTTATAGGTGTAGGTTGAGGGCAACAAGGTAGAAATCTGCTAACGGACATAGAGAGGTGCTCTGTGTAGGGAACCTCCTGCTCGTTTCGGTGCGAACGGTTCAACGTTTGGGCTGTTGGGTGAAAGGTTGTCCCGTATGACATCGGTTGAGTGTGCCGTTGCAGCTCCGAGGATTGGCATACGTGACGTGCTGTTCGGGTATCCCTGCAGGTGTATATGGAGTCGATTCGCCGTCCCTCACGGTAATGAGTACCACTTGGTCACTGAGTCGTGACGTAGGTTAACATATGGAATGTTATGATTCAATATTGCTGATATGAATAAATTGTATTGTTACATGTGTGCCACCAAATATTGCTTACTAAATTTCAGATTCATGAACCGTTAACTTGTGGCCAAAAGATGAACTAAGGATGAACTTGTAGGCGTGTCCGTTTGCTGCAAATTATCATCCTATATTCGGGTATGACCTGCGTGTAGAGTTTCATGTGTAGGAGAGTCGGTTAAGACATGCTGAGCCATCGTGCTCACGGTTGCTGCTATAAGTGTTTGTAGGTGAGGAGTACCCCACGGACTTGGAGTACGAGTCCACCAGCGAGGGCTACCCACTGTCGGGGACTACGGCTGAGTGGAAGCCGTACACGCCACGCTGAGGCCGAGTGGAGCTAGTGCGGGTTGTCCGTAGGGCCGGACAACCAACTTTTGCTAGTTAGGTGGGCGTGAGTTGTATAAATAGTTTCTGCTGTAGTAGACTCTGTACAGGAGTTGTAACTGAAGAGTGTGCATTGTGAGGCACCACCCTCTGAGATCCTGTGATGTACGGACTTCGGTCCGTCACAGGCTGGCATCAGAGCTGCTTAGGGGATAGCACAATAAATAAGGACAGTATTACGAGAAAACTTAGGATTACGGTGAGGAATCGCTAGTATGCCCAAATAAGGACTATATTAGTATAGTTACTTAAAGTGGCATGACTAACCTACTTGTTATAATTCTGAATTTTGATTATGTAACGACGCACCTACGCTTAGGTAAGCATGGTAAGGAACGCCATCGAAAGCGGTTCAATTTCGGTTAGCTCCCCTGACGAGGAATGTGGTTCAGGGTATAGGTCTCACAGCTTAGTGTGAGACATCAATATGAAACTCTTGAACTCTTCATGTTCCGGAGTTCATATGAAACGCTGGTCCCTGGCGTGGATTAGGCAAGAAAGTGGAAACCCCATCGTGTGGTCGGTAACACGATAGTGTGTTCTTCTGGAAATAGCCTAGGAGGACATATGCAGCACTTGCCATCGGTGTGCCCTGCAGGGAAGTAGGTGGTATATGTTGGGTTGATAAAATTACTAACCGTGACGACCGTTCTCGCTCTACTCGGGTTCCCCATCGTGTGGTGTGAAAACACGACCATGTATCTTGAGACGTGGCTTAACTCAAGGACGGCCATATGGCAATGATAGGGGTGTATGTTTTTATTATGATATGGACCTGCTTGTAATGACAACAACCTTTGATTGCATCATTATTGTGTTTTCTTCTGCAGGTACTAACTACGTACGTATCCCGTGTAGTACACGTGTGCGAGAGACCAGTTTTAATGCCACAATTGAGACGTATATGAAGGTATAATCCGGTTAGGATTTTCCCTTTTGTGAATAACGTAGTACCAACATGTAATACTCAGGATTGCATTAAAAACAAGTTAAAAAGGAACTAAAATAACTAAGTTTAACCCTTCGAATTCTGGTTTTGAAGAAAAAAATCCAAATTTGATTAGTTCAGCTCAAAGGACTTGAAAAACAGAGTACTCTGTTTTGGGCAGCAAGTTTGCTGAACTTTAACAGAGCCTAACTCAAAGGATACTTAGCCAATGGAGGTGTGGGATATAGTTCGGGAAAGGAGTTGAAGTGCTCTACAACTTTATTGTAGACTTCCAGAACAGAATCAAACATCAAACTTGTTGAATTTCCAGATGATGGTATACTGTCCAGAACCAGGACAGATGTAAAAACACTCTCTGGACTGTTCTGTTTTTCAAGCATAACTCTCTGTAGAGAAATCTAAAATAATCATAGGATACATTATGGGAAATCTTAGGAGATGTGTTACATCTTTGTAATTCAAAGTTGTTGCAGTTACAGCACGGAATTCAGTGGAACTAGGAATTGAAAATAGCAACTTTCAAAGGAGGTGCTGTTGAAATTCTTCCAGATATTCTGTTGACTTTGAATTAGCATAACTTTTTAACCATAGCTGATCTGGGGGCAAATAAATACTCGGTGGAAAGATACTGAAGTTAACTTTAACTTTGGTATTAATCTTGAGTCATTAAAATGCCAAGTACCAGGTCAAAATCTGGGATATGTAGAAACTGATCATTCTGGGTAGAAGAATGAACAGTTGAACTCAATTGAGAGATTGTTGTACCTATTGAGCGTTTTATTACAACCAATGGGATAGGCAATACTCATGAGTGTTATCTTCAACTGGTGAAAGATTTGAGTACATTATCTACTCAAGTTCTATTTGCTAGAGACCATGTTCTTGTCGTATTGAAGAAAAGGGTAGTATACGTGATGACAAAGCCATATTAACGTCTCATAGCGACCAAATCTAGTTGAGATGAACTTCCAAAGAGGAAGTCCATCAATGTGGATTTTACTAATTTATATTTGGTCTGGTAATGGTGTAGCTTGTGCAAAGTTATTACATTATCCATGTACGAGATGTATCGAATGTTTACCATCATTATGTATTACTCCTATTTTATGGACTGCATGGAGTATGCTGTGGGACTGATTTTATTGTCGTCATGGTTGCAGATGGTTCGTACCCGGACCACGCACGAGGCCAGGGGCTCTAGTCAGCAGGGGGGGATGACTCCCAGCCACCTGCCTACGACAACACCCCGCAGCAACAACCACCACCGCCGCCTCCGCTTACACTAGCGGATGTAATTTCGGTGCTGGTGGGCTCTCGTGAGGAGCAGACCGACCTGCTCCACATGATTGTGAAGAATACGTCCCAGGCGGGGATGCGTCAAGAGAGGAGGCCTCAGGAGCTCCACATCACGACGTACTCGGATTTCATGAGTACGCATCCTCCGGTGTTCAATGAAGCGGCGGAACCACTGGAGGCCGACAACTGGCTGCGGACGATCGAGTCCAAGTTTGGGCTGCTCCAATGCATGGAGCAGCAGAAGACTCTTTTCGCGGTGCAGCAGGTTCACAGTGCCGCCAGTGCGTGGTGGGCGAATTATGTCACCTCACTACCTGCTGGCCACGCCGTCCAATGGCAGGAGTTCCGGGAGGCGTTCCGCGCCTATCACATACCTCCCGGGATGATGAAGAGGAAGTTCCAAGAGTTCTTGGAACTGAAGCAAGGCGGGAGGAGTGCCCACGACTACTCCCGTGTGTTCAACCATATGGCGCAGTATGCATCGGATTACATCTCCACGGAGGAGAAGAAGTGCGAGCAGTTCTATCGGGGGTTAAACCCCGAGATGAAGACTCACCTCACGCAATGCAATCGCGGCACCTTCAACGACCTCGTCAATGCCGCGATTATGCAAGAGGATGCGCAGCGGGAATTTGCAGCTGAGCAGCGGAAGCGCAGCGCTCCACCGAGCAGCGGGGGTGGAGCTCTTCAAAAATACCGCATGGTGTATCGGACACCATCCGGTCAACAATGGCATCCACCGGCAAGACCTCAACTGTTTGGGGGTCGTTCTTTCCAGCTACACCCATTCGGACCACCGATGCCACCACCGCGACCGCAACAGCAGCAGATTGTACCCCGGGCATTTTTCTACCGCCACAACACGCCCTGGGATTCCGTCCACCGGTCAGCGGAGAACCGCCTCGCTACACATGTTATACTTGTGGCCAGGTGGGTCACTTCTCGAAGGACTGTCCACAGGGGCAGCAAAGCAGCGGGCTAGCCCAATATCAGGGCGGTGCTCGAGGCCGACCACCAGTGAAGAAGGGAGGTCAGCGACCTGGAGGCGTTCGTTACCTCGACAATGAGGACGCCCCGGAAGGAGACAACGTGCTGGCAGGTACGTTCACTCTCAAGGACCGTGCAATCATCATCTTATTTGATTCGGGTGCAACCCACAGTTTCATAAGTGCATCATATATGGCTAAGCATCAACTGCCAGTCTTCCCAACCGAGTATTCATATGTGATTTGCTCACCGGGAGGGAAGATTTCAGCGAATATGATGATTCCAAAAGCATCACTGTGCTTAGGTGGGAAGATGTATCCCACTACCTTGTTTATCCTTACGGGACAAAAGATTGATGCAATCTTAGGAATGTCTGTCACACCCGGTTTTTCCGAAGAACAACCAAGTGAATATCACATGTATGCCAGGATCATTTTCTCATACATGCGATGACAAATAGTGAAGCATCATTTATTACAAGCCAGGTGTCGAATATAAGTAAGTCTTACATAGTAAATGTCTCGATGGACAATAATAAGTTCATCACAAGTAAATAAACTAGCAGCGGAATATTATTCTTTTTGGGCTCCATCACAGGCGTTGCCCGGGGTCTCCATGAACCTAGAAACCTTCTTCGGGTCCAAAGTCTTGGTCATTATACACCACCTCATTATCTTGACCTGAGCAGCAATATAAACCAACAAATATGCAAGGTTGAGTACCAATGGTACTCAGCAAGTGTGGAAAAATTATATCATGCAGGGCTAGAACAAGGAGAGATTGAACTCATGGTTAAAGCACTACGCAATTAATACCTATCACCTTAGCTTATTAAGCACCTATATTACTACACAGGTGAAATGGTCCAAATCTCCCATCCCATCATCATAATCCAATAACCATAACATCATTACCAATGTTAAGCTCCCCGCTTAACTTCCAAAACCGTCAATCCTCTAATCATGAATAAGTCCAGGCCGCTCTTAACCGTGAGCACGGCTGTCAAGACAGTTTTGACTCTGCAGAGTTTGTACCACTGTACCCACATGTAGTGATTTCATCCCCCGTTGCCGGGTGGACTAAAAGAACCTCCATTATGCCAGTGGCTATGATCCACATTCACACTTCCCAGGTGTGCAGCCAGGAGATCACTACGAAGCCTTTACAAAGGGATTCCCGACGAGCGTGGGCCCACTGAGGTTTCACCCCTAACAGCATACAAGAGGCTCCAACCCCTCTGCAGTGGCCCCCTCTTGAGCCTTGCGGTTCATATGGTAGTCCAGCTGACACCTACTCCCCGCACCATCCAACACACCCATACTACGCCGGGGATACACCTAATTAATTGGCCAAGCTGCCCCATCTCAGCATGTGGTTGGCACTGTAAAGCCAGGTTACATGCTCCATGAACCGGTCCTTAGGATCTAGGCAAGTACTAAACACAAACCCAAGTCTCGTGCACCCAGCACACAACCAAAACATCCAACTTGCCTTGATCCCTACCTCTACATAACTCACAATATCTCATTCAAGAGTATGGTAAAATAAACTGATGACCTCATATCCCAAGTATCCCATTCTAAGCATGGCTAAGCATATGCATGTAAATAAATGACATGACAAAATAAATCCCAACCCAAGCTACAAGGAAACAAGGTAATGCAATTCTAGGGAAACTTCCTAGCATGGGTTTCATATTTAACTTGACAATGCAAATAATTCTATCTACACATCCTAGCATAGGATCAAAGTGGTCAAGGACACTTGCCTCCTTCTTGCTGCTCTTGAAATGGGTAGTCCTGATCTTGGAAAGTGATAGCTTGCTCTTGAACAGGTTCTACTTCATACCATCACACATAGCAAAAGAAAAACAACAATCATAAGACATAGTTCACACTTCTACTTCATACAAACCACACATTCACATTTATGAAAGTTCTTTACCATTATATGTGTTGTGGATACTCTATGTGTGTTGATTTGTGGCTTGCATACACTTTTATTTATATGTGTATGATTCCTACTTTGGTGTTCACATTTATACTCACATGCTATATATATATATATATGTATATATGTGTGTTTCAGTTTTAAATAAATTCCTTATATTAAACTACCAAGTATGTATGAAAAGTATTTTTCTTCTCCATATGTGCCTTCATAATTTCTATCAACCCTAAACTGAACTCTTTGGATTTTAAAAACTCCATTTATCATTTACTAGTTGCTATAATTTCAGATTTATATTCCTATGCATAATTGTGTATTTTATTATGAAATTAGTAATACACATCATCTAAACAATATAGGTTCTGGTCCTAAATAATTTAATAACATATTTTGACCTTGGCCTCTGATGTAAACTATTTCATAATTATTTTCCCTATTTTTCTACAACTATTCTTTACTTAAAAATGTGTCCCTATACTAATAAATGTGAATAATAGATGAAACAGATTCATTTCAGCCCAAAAATATATTTTTATCTCACTCCAAAGTTTTCTAAGTACTGAGAAAGCTTTTAATTAATTTTGACAATTATGTTTGTCCCACTTTTAATTTTTAAACACTAGTTACATATTCAATTTTCTAAATTAAATACTAAACAGGGCTAAAATAATTAATTCTCCCCATTACAGGATCTATAATATTATTTTCATAATTTCCAGGGGTCTAGCTACACTTATCAGAGGTGTTTTACCTAATTTTTATTAAGTCCAGGGGCTAAAACTGATTTTTAAATGAATTTACATGATTTTCTGGAGTTCCAGGGGCTAGATCTGAAGTTTCCGGGGCTAGCTCTTATTTCCCGAGAACCCCAGGGGGTAGCACGTAAGAATTCCAGTCTTTATAATGCGGGGTTGACGTGGACCATCCGATTTTAAACCGACGGCTGAGATTATAACATCGAACCGGTACGCGGGGTTTTAAAGTCTACCGTGCGATTTAAAATAAACGGCGCACAAGCGGCCACGTCGCTCTGATCGAGCGCGGGCGGCGCTGCCGGCGGCGCACGGCGGCGGGAAGCGGCGATCTCGCCGGAAAGTTTCGGATCCTCGAGAATTCTGCCTAAAACTGTGATCTCATGGCATAGATCGGTAGAGGGGAGGTCAGGGATCTCACCTCGGGGGTTTTCTCGAGCTCGGGGGTCCTGGAAAGTGATCGGCGGCGAGGTCCGAGGCAAAACCACGGCGAAGCTCGTCGGCGCTGGATTTACACCGTAAGTCTTCGGGTTTTCTGCACCTGCAAAGTTCCCCGGAGGCGGTGGATCAAGACCAGCGAGTTAGATCAGAGTTTCCGAGCTTAGATCGGCCAGAATTCACCGGCGAAGTCTCGGTGCTCACCGGAGTGAAAATCGGCGATCGCGTGAGAAAAACTGATCGGATCGGGGGTTTTATAGCCGGGGGAGGGCGGTGGGTCTGTTGTGATCGAGTTGGAGTCCTCTGGGACCAGAATTCGGCTGCGGGACGGGCTTTCCCGATCGGTTGCGATTTCGCGCGCTCGGGAGAAAAGTCCGGGGTCGCGGGGGCTCGGGGTTAGGGATGACAGGTGGGTCCCACCCGTCGGTGAGGGGCAGCGCGGCGCGCGCGGGGGCGGGCTGGTGCGGCAGTAGCTGGGCCGGCTGGCGGGTTTCGGCCCACTGGCCAGTTTTTTCCCGTTTTCTCTTTTTCTTTTTCCATTTCTTTTCTGTTTTGAGTATAATTTGAATTCCAGTTTGAATTTGAATTTTTGCAAAACATGCAACACGTCCAAAAATTTTTAAATTCCCCTCTAAACATGGTTTAGAGTTTTAAATCAAAATTTGGGGTGTTACAGCTCTACCCCCCTTAAAAGAAATCTCGTCCTCGAGATTGGTGTTTCTAAGAAAACAATTCCGGAAATTGTGCCTTGAGCTCATCTTCCCATTCCCAGGTAGCTTCCTCTTCTGAGTGATGCTTCCACTGCACCTTGCACATACGGATTCTTTTATTTCTGGTGAGGCGTTCCATTGTCTCCAAAATCTTGTAGGGTTGCTCGGTATAAGACAAATCTTCAGCTACATCCACTTCATTCATGGGTAACACCTCTTCAGGCGTCCTCAGGCATTTCTTGAGTTGTGACACATGGAATACATCGTGCACGTCCGATAGATGAACCGGTAACTCTAGTTGGTACGCCACTTCGCCTTTTCTTTCCAAAACTTGAAAGGGTCCGATGTATCGAGGTGACAACTTCCCTTTCACCTTGAACCGACGAAGTCCTCTGATAGGGGACACCTTGAGATAAACATAGTCTCCCACGTTGAAAACGAGCTCTCTTCTTCGTACATCAGCATAACTCTTCTGGCGTGTTTGTGCTATCCTCAAGTTGTTGCGAATCTCCCTCACCTTTGCCTCGGCTTCATGTAGCACTTCTGGACCAAACACTTTACTTTCTCCTGTTTGGTTCCAAAATAGGGGAGTTCTGCACTTCCTTCCATACAAAGCTTCAAACGGTGACATCTTCATACTAGCTTGATAGCTGTTGTTATAGGAAAACTCCGCATACGGTAAGTTCTTGTCCCAACTTCTATTGTTTTTGAGTGCACATGCCCTTAACATATCTTCAAGGATCTGATTGGTTCTCTCCGTCTGCCCGTCAGTTTGGGGATGATAGGCAGAGCTGAAGTTCAGATGGGTTCCCATGGTTTCATGCAACTTCTGCCAAAACCTCGAGGTGAACTGTGTCCCTCGGTCCGACACTATCTTCTTTGGCACTCCATGGTAACACACAATCCTTGACATGTACAATTCTGCCAATTTGGATCCGCTGTAGCTTTCTTTCACAGGGATGAAATGAGCTACCTTGGTTAGCCTATCAATAATGACCCATATTGAATCATACCCGGATTGGGTCCTAGGCAATCCCACGATAAAATCCATGCTGATTTCTTCCCACTTCCATTCAGGCACTTTGAGTGGTTGCAGCAATCCCGCGGGTCGTTGATGTTCTGCTTTCACCAACTGACATGTGTCACATTGGGCAACATGTTCCGCAACATCTCGCTTCATGCCATACCACCAATACCTGCTCTTGAGGTCCTGGTACATCTTCGTACTCCCAGGATGAATGGAATAGTCGGAATCGTGAGCCTCCTTCAAAATTAATTCACGGATCTCCTTTACTTCTGGCACGCAGATCCTTTTCCCGTGGCACACCGTTCCTTGTTCATCCTCTCTAAAACCAGGAGCTTTATTTTCCTTGATGAGCTGTCTGATCTCTTGTATCCTCTCATCATTCTTTTGACCCTCGCGTATGTCTTGCTCGAGTGTGGAGTCCACTTCCATGGCGATGGCTTCACCACTATTTACTAGACATAGATTGAGCCTTATAACCTCGTCCTTCAATTCTGCAGGCATGTCCTTCAAGCTCAACTTATTGACCTGCACTTTCCGACTCAAAGCATCGGCCACGACGTTTGCTTTCCCGGGATGATAGTTGATGCCCACATCAAAGTCATTGATTAGCTCTAACCATCTCCTTTGTCTGAGGTTGAGATCTGGCTGTGTGAATATGTACTTCAAACTCTTATGATCCGTATATATCTCTGTCCTCTTCCCCATCAAATAGTGCCGCCAAATTTTCAACGCGTGTACCACTGCAGCTAGTTCTAGGTCATGTGTAGGATAGTTCTTCTCGTGCTTCCGAAGCTGCCGGGATGCATATGCCACGACATGTCCTTCTTGCATGAGAACACATCCCATCCCATTTCCAGAGGCATCGCAGTACACTATGAAATTCTTCTGCATATCTGGCATAACCAACACTGGGGCTGTTGTCAATCTCTTCTTTAACTCCTGGAAGCTCGTATCGCACTGGGGCGTCCAGGTGAATGTGATCCCCTTCTCCAACAGTTTGGTGAGAGGTCTCGAGATCTTGGAGAATCCCTCAATAAACCGTCGATAGTATCCAGCCAATCCCAAAAAGCTTCGAACTTCCTCGACATTTTCAGGGGTTTTCCACTTCTGGATATCTTCGATTTTGGCGGGATCTACAGAGATTCCTCCCTCCGAGATTATATGTCCTAAAAAGGGAACTCTCTTCAGCCAAAACTCACACTTGCTCAACCTGGCATATAGTTGGTGTTCTCTCAGCCTCTGTAACACCAACCTTAGATGTTTCTCATGTTCTTCTTCATCTTTGGAGAAGACGAGAATATCATCTATGAAAACCACCACAAATTTGTCCAGATATTCCATGAATACCTTGTTCATGAGGTACATGAAATATGCCGGGGCATTGGTTAGCCCGAAAGGCATGACAGTGTATTCATACAGACCGTACCGAGATACGAAAGCTGTCCTGGGAATATCAGATTGCCTTATCTTGAGTTGGTGGTATCCCGACCTGAGATCAATTTTCGAGAACACGCAAGCTCCCCTCAACTGATCAAACAAGTCTTCAATGCGGGGTAATGGGTACTTGTTCTTGATGGTCACCTCATTCAAGGCACGGTAATCCACGCATAACCTTTGAGTTCCATCTTTCTTAGGCACAAATATCACCGGAGCTCCCCATGGTGAGGAACTAGGGCGAACATACCCCTTTTCCGTCAATTCTCTCAAATGATCCTTGAGCTCTTCTAGCTGCTTGGAGTCCATTCGATAAGGTCTCTTGTATATCGGGGCTGTTCCCGGTACTAGCTCAATCGCGAATTCCACGTCACGGTCGGGAGGCATACCTGGCAACTCCTCCGGAAAAACATCTGGATATTCCCTGATAGTCCTGATTTCCTCAACTTTCACCTCCACTTGATTTAATTTAATGTCCCTCCTAGGCTCGTGTATCGTTATGAACTTTACTCTTGTGCCACTAGGGTGAGTTAGTTCCACCGTTCTGGTCGAACAATGGATGATTCCTTTATGTTTGGTCAACCAATCCATACCCAAAATAATATCTATCCCTTGTGAATCGATCACTATGAGGTTAGCGGTAAATACTACCTCATTAATGTTTAGGTTCACTTTGGGACACACTTGTCTTGTCCTTATTTCTCCACCTGGAGAGTTTACCGCTAGCATATGGTTCATTTGTGTGGTTGCTAGGTCATGCTTCTTAACAAACCCTTGAGCAATGAACGAATGGGTAGCACCAGAATCAAACAGCGGAGTTGCAAGGTGTAAATTGGCAGGAAACTTACCAACTACCACGTCGGGTGCCTCTTGTGCTTCCTCCATAGTGACGTGGTTCACCCGTCCTCTCATTACGTTCTGCTGCTGTGGCTGCGTGGGCTTCTTCTTTGGACACTTATGGGCGTAGTGCCCCACTTCACCACAGCTGAAACATTGCACCCCAATCTTAGATGCTTGGCCCTTGTTGTCTTGGGGTTGGTTTGGGGGTCCTTGCACTGCTGGTCGAGGTGGATATGCGGGGCGAGGCTGCTGTACAAACTGACGTTGCGGCTGTGCTGGTGCTGCGGGAGGCCTGTAGTTTGGGTTGTACCCTCTTGGTGCTGAATAGGGTACCGCAGCACGGCTCGTCTGCCCCGTAGGTTGCTGCATCATACGTGGGCGGGTGTTGCTCCCTGAGGCTTGATGTGACCACCCAGCCTTCCTCTTATTCTCATTTTCCAGGGCCTTTAGCTTCCTTTCCACCACAAACGTTCTGTCCACCATCTTTTGAAAGCTTTCATACTCATTTGAGGACATTGCACACTGCATTTCTGCGGTAAGCCCTTCCACGAAACAATCTTGTTTCTGCTCGTCAGTCTCTATGTCCCGTGGGGCATAACGGGATAGTTGAGTGAATTTAGTGAGGTATTCCCTCACCGTCATGTTTCCCTGCTGCAGTCCCAAAAACTCTTTCCTCTTGTTTTTGAGTTCACCCCTTGGGATGTAGTGGTTGCGGAAGCTACGCTTGAACTCTTCCCAAGTGATGCTCTCAGGGTCATGATGGGCGGCCACGTAGGCGGTCCACCAATCAGCAGCAGGTCCATGCAATTGATGAGAGGCAAACAGCACCCTCTCATACCCTTGGCACTGTATGATCCTCATCTTACTTTCAATGGTCTTCAGCCAATCATCTGCCTCCAGAGGTTCAGCAGCACTTGCAAACTTTGGAGGTTGAGTCCCTAGAAACTCACTCAACCTTGGTTGGCGTGGTGCAGCTTGTGGAGGTGGAACTTGATGCAAGTTGGCCACCACTTGAGTCAAGTTCTGGATGAACTGATTTTGATTCTCCAGCATTTGGTGGAGAGGGTCAACTTCTTCACGGCGACCACCCCGGTCCTGGCCTCCAGAAAGATGAGGGTTGCATGCCTCATCATTGTTGTTGGCGGGGTTGGCAGCACGTCCTTTTCCTCTTCCGGCCATCTGGCAGAATCAACCAATGTTAATTTGAAAGCATTTAGTATCATCTTACTACTTTCACTTGTTTGTACTTTGTAGTGTTGAAGCTTTGTTAAAATTTTACGAGGGTTTATATCTCACACCAAACAAATGCACTATTATTTCCTGTGGGTTTACACACCAAAGCAAAACAATCTGAAGACGAGGCTGTGGACAATTGCTCATGGCTTCCACAACTCACGTCACACACCAAGCATTATCACACCATTAACTACGTAACGACTCGACTACTC
Source organism: Neostapfia colusana (assembly GCA_030760725.1). Classification (NCBI taxonomy): domain Eukaryota; kingdom Viridiplantae; phylum Streptophyta; class Magnoliopsida; order Poales; family Poaceae; genus Neostapfia; species Neostapfia colusana. The sequence goes on along the minus strand of JASWHV010000005.1, from coordinate 25,970,139 downwards.
GACCTCTTGCTAGCTAGGGGAAAGACTCTACACTACTCGTCCTCTTGAGCTGGCTCCTCGGGATCTTCCTCCTCATTTCGGCTACCTTCTGACTCTGCTTTGGGTGGGGAGGCTGCTGGTGGAGAAGTGCGACGACGCCTGATTGCTCGGCGATCCGGGGAGTCAGGGGTCCATGGATCACTCACGGTGACACACAGTTCATTCTCATCTCCTCTTTCTCTCGCCTTTAAGCAAGCTCGCAGCAATGCCTCCGTTTCCTTCAGGGTGTCTCGGACATCCTGAAGCTCTTGTTGACACTCCTGCAGTCGAGTGCTGAGCATAGCAGCATCCTCCAAGCACAAGTCCATGTGCTCATGGGAAGTCCCTTGCTGCACCGGTGGGTACTTGTACTCCGTGGTACCACTCTCACGTTGGAGGACATACATGTACTCAGTTTTGTCCAAGTGGCGACGATAGATGTGACTCTGGCAGGTGATGGCCCCCCAGGTGACATCTCTCTCCGCGTCAACTTGTGTTGCTCGACAAGCTGGAGAGTGGTGAATCTTAAGCAGCTGATTCTCGTGTATAATCCTCATCTCCAAACTCCATTCTTCCCTCTTCTCACGGATGGTCCTGGTGGAGTTATAGTGGATGATGAGCTTGCCCGTATTGCCGGCGGCTTCGAGCATACGTCGAAGACGGCGCAACAAATCTCCTACCGCCAATCCGTAGGAAAGGTACGTCACTGGACGACTCTCCTCTCTTTCAGCAAGGGCAACTACGGGAACTCTCCCTCCCGTGGACTTACGAGCGGTGCGAATCATGCGAACCATCTAAAACAAAAGAATTTAAAATTAGGTTAGATAAAATCTCAAACAAAAATCCTATTTTGAATGAAAGTTGGGGTAAGATGAAGAAAATAACTCTTTAAATAACACTCTTCAACCCACACCTTGGAAAATAGTTTTTAAGAAAATAGGGCCCTTAAATACGTCCATTTCTACCTAGGTCCACGTTCCTACGGGCAACCTTGGCTCTGATACCACCTCTGTCACACCCGGTTTTTCCGAAGAACAACCAAGTGAATATCACATGTATGCCAGGATCATTTTCTCATACATGCGATGACAAATAGTGAAGCATCATTTATTACAAGCCAGGTGTCGAATATAAGTAAGTCTTACATAGTAAATGTCTCGATGGACAATAATAAGTTCATCACAAGTAAATAAACTAGCAGCGGAATATTATTCTTTTTGGGCTCCATCACAGGCGTTGCCCGGGGTCTCCATGAACCTAGAAACCTTCTTCGTGTCCAAAGTCTTGGTCATTATACACCACCTCATTATCTTGACCTGAGCAGCAATATAAACCAACAAATATGCAAGGTTGAGTACCAATGGTACTCAGCAAGTGTGGAAAAATTATATCATGCAGGGCTAGAATAAGGAGAGATTGAACTCATGGTTAAAGCACTACGCAATTAATACCTATCACCTTAGCTTATTAAGCACCTATATTACTACACAGGTGAAATGGTCCAAATCTCCCATCCCATCATCATAATCCAATAACCATAACATCATTACCAATGTTAAGCTCCCCGCTTAACTTCCAAAACCGTCAATCCTCTAATCATGAATAAGTCCAGGCCGCTCTTAACCGTGAGCACGGCTGTCAAGACAGTTTTGACTCTGCAGAGTTTGTACCACTGTACCCACATGTAGTGATTTCATCCCCCGTTGCCGGGTGGACTAAAAGAACCTCCATTATGCCAGTGGCTACGATCCACATTCACACTTCCCAGGTGTGCAGCCAGGAGATCACTACGAAGCCTTTACAAAGGGATTCCCGACGAGCGTGGGCCCACTGAGGTTTCACCCCTAACAGCATACAAGAGGCTCCAACCCCGCTGCAGTGGCCCCCTCTTGAGCCTTGCGGTTCATATGGTAGTCCAGCTGACACCTACTCCCCGCACCATCCAACACACCCATACTACGCCGGGGATACACCTAATTAATTGGCCAAGCTGCCCCATCTCAGCATGTGGTTGGCACTGTAAAGCCAGGTTACATGCTCCATGAACCGGTCCTTAGGATCTAGGCAAGTACTAAACACAAACCCAAGTCTCGTGCACCCAGCACACAACCAAAACATCCAACTTGCCTTGATCCCTACCTCTACATAACTCACAATATCTCATTCAAGAGTATGGTAAAATAAACTGATGACCTCATATCCCAAGTATCCCATTCTAAGCATGGCTAAGCATATGCATGTAAATAAATGACATGACAAAATAAATCCCAACCCAAGCTACAAGGAAACAAGGTAATGCAATTCTAGGGAAACTTCCTAGCATGGGTTTCATATTTAACTTGACAATGCAAATAATTCTATCTACACATCCTAGCATAGGATCAAAGTGGTCAAGGACACTTGCCTCCTTCTTGCTGCTCTTGAAATGGGTAGTCCTGATCTTGGAAAGTGATAGCTTGCTCTTGAACAGGTTCTACTTCATACCATCACACATAGCAAAAGAAAAACAACAATCATAAGACATAGTTCACACTTCTACTTCATACAAACCACACATTCACATTTATGAAAGTTCTTTACCATTATATGTGTTGTGGATATTCTATGTGTGTTGATTTGTGGCTTGCATACACTTTTATTTATATGTGTATGATTCCTACTTTGGTGTTCACATTTATACTCACATGCTATATATATATATATATGTATATATGTGTGTTTCAGTTTTAAATAAATTCCTTATATTAAACTACCAAGTATGTATGAAAAGTATTTTTCTTCTCCATATGTGCCTTCATAATTTCTATCAACCCTAAACTGAACTCTTTGGATTTTAAAAACTCCATTTATCATTTACTAGTTGCTATAATTTCAGATTTATATTCCTATGCATAATTGTGTATTTTATTATGAAATTAGTAATACACATCATCTAAACAATATAGGTTCTGGTCCTAAATAATTTAATAACATATTTTGACCTTGGCCTCTGATGTAAACTATTTCATAATTATTTTCCCTATTTTTCTACAACTATTCTTTACTTAAAAATGTGTCCCTATACTAATAAATGTGAATAATAGATGAAACAGATTCATTTCAGCCCAAAAATATATTTTTATCTCACTCCAAAGTTTTCTAAGTACTGAGAAAGCTTTTAATTAATTTTGACAATTATGTTTGTCCCACTTTTTAATTTTTAAACACTAGTTACATATTCAATTTTCTAAATTAAATACTAAACAGGGCTAAAATAATTAATTCTCCCCATTATAGGATCTATAATATTATTTTCATAATTTCCAGGGGTCTAGCTACACTTATCAGAGGTGTTTTACCTAATTTTTATTAAGTCCAGGGGCTAAAACTGATTTTTAAATGAATTTACATGATTTTCTGGAGTTCCAGGGGCTAGATCTGAAGTTTCCGGGGCTAGCTCTTATTTCCCGAGAACCCCAGGGGGTAGCACGTAAGAATTCCAGTCTTTATAATGCGGGGTTGACGTGGACCGTCCGATTTTAAACCGACGGCTGAGATTATAACATCGAACCGGTACGCGGGGTTTTAAAGTCTACCGTGCGATTTAAAATAAACGGCGCACAAGCGGCCACGTCGCTCTGATCGAGCGCGGGCGGCGCTGCCGGCGGCGCACGGCGGCGGGAAGCGGCGATCTCGCCGGAAAGTTTCGGATCCTCGAGAATTCTGCCTAAAACTGTGATCTCATGGCATAGATCGGTAGAGGGGAGGTCAGGGATCTCACCTCGGGGGTTTTCTCGAGCTCGGGGGTCCTGGAAAGTGATCGGCGGCGAGGTCCGAGGCAAAACCACGGCGAAGCTCGTCGGCGCTGGATTTACACCGTAAGTCTTCGGGTTTTCTGCACCTGCAAAGTTCCCCGGAGGCGGTGGATCAAGACCAGCGAGTTAGATCAGAGTTTCCGAGCTTAGATCGGCCAGAATTCACCGGCGAAGTCTCGGTGCTCACCGGAGTGAAAATCGGCGATCGCGTGAGAAAAACTGATCGGATCGGTGGTTTTTATAGCCGGGGGAGGGCGGTGGGTCTGTTGTGATCGAGTTGGAGTCCTCTGGGACCAGAATTCGGCTGCGGGACGGGCTTTCCCGGTCGGTTGCGATTTCGCGCGCTCGGGAGAAAAGTCCGGGGTCGCGGGGGCTCGGGGTTAGGGATGACAGGTGGGTCCCACCCGTCGGTGAGGGGCAGCGCGGCGCGCGCGGGGGCGGGCTGGTGCGGCAGTAGCTGGGCCGGCTGGCGGGTTTCGGCCAACTGGCCAGTTTTTTCCCGTTTTCTCTTTTTCTTTTTCCATTTCTTTTCTGTTTTGAGTATAATTTGAATTCCAGTTTGAATTTGAATTTTTGCAAAACATGCAACACGTCCAAAAATTTTTAAATTCCCCTCTAAACATGGTTTAGAGTTTTAAATCAAAATTTGGGGTGTTACAATGTCATGGTTACGCTACCATGGCGCTGTCCTGGAAACTCTATCATGGATGGTTCATTTGAATTCTCCATTCCACCGTCCGCATTCAATCTTATTAGACAATCCTGTCCCGGAAGTTTCAGCAGCCTATAATACTGAAGTTACCAAGTTGGATGACATCCCCATAGTCTGATAATACCCTGACGTGTTCATGGATGATCTTCCGGGCATGCCACCTGAACGGGATGTGGAGTTCAAGATTTAACTTGCAGCCGGGACTACCCCAATATCACGGAGACCGTATAAGATGGCTCCGAATGAGCTGGCTGAGTTGAAGGAACAGCTCAATGACTTGTTAAGCAAGGGTTTCATTAGACCAAGTTCCTCGCCTTGGGGATGCTCGGCGCTGTTCTTCAAGAAGAAAGATAAAACCTTGAGGTTGTGTGTGGATTACTGACAACTCAACACCGTCACCATCAAGAACAAGTATCCACTGCCCCGCATTGACATCCTGTTTGATCAACTTGTGGGTGCAAGTGTGTTTTCAAAGATGGATCTTCGCTCCGGGTATCATCAAATAAAGATCCGGACGGAGGATATCCCAAAGACGGCATTCTTGACGAGATATGGACTATATGAATATCTCGTCATGTCTTTTTGTCTCACCAAAACCCCGGCACATTTCATGTACCTCATGAACTCGGTGTTCATGCCAGAGCTAGACAAGTTTGTGGTGGTGTTCATTGATGATATCTTGGTTTACTCCAAGTCGGAAGCAGAACACGTCAAACACTTGTGAATCATCCTTCAATGATTGCGGGACCATAAACTCTATGCCAAGTTCAGCAAATGCGAGTTTTGGATCAGCCAAGTGCCATTTTTGGGACATATCATCTCAGCAGAAGGCACTGCGGTTGACCCAAGAAAATTTGAATAAGTGCTGAAATGGAAAACCCCCACTTCTGTCCATGAAGTCATAAGCTTCCTCGGTTCAGCGGGATATTACCGGAGGTTCATCCCGAGCTTCTACAAGCTTGCTAAGCCAATGACTGAATTATTGAAGAAGGAGACGAAATATGTTTGGAACTCAGCATGTGAAGGAGCGTTCCAAGCATTGGTGAAGCATCTCACAACAGCCCCGGTCTTAGCTCAACCTGATACGACCAAGCCTTTTGACGTGTATTGTGATGCGTCTGGGATCAGGCCGTGCTGCGTGTTGATGCAAGAGGAACGTGTGGTCGCGTATGCTCACGCCAACTTTGAAACCACGAGCATCATTATCCGACTCATGATCTTGAGCTCACTGATGTGGTCTTGGCACTGAAGATGTGGAGGCACTATCTTCTGGGAAATTTGGTGCATCTCTACACCGACCACAAGAGCTTAAAATATATCTTCACCCAGAAAGAGCTGAATATGAGGCAAAGGAGGTGGTTAGAATTAATCAAATACTATGAGATTGAGATTCATTACCACCCCAGCAAGGCAAATGTGGTTGCCGACGCGCTGAGTCGGAAATCACATGTCCATAACCTTACCATTACACCGATGGAAGAGGAAGAACCGAGATTATACTTGGTTCCATGTGGATCACTCTACAACCTTGCTCTAATCCCTACCATTATGGAGGATATAACTGCAGCTCAGAAGATTGACAAAGGCATGGCACATCTCAGGAATCAGATAGACAGCAGTGATATCAAATGTTTCCGGAAGGATGATGAAGGGACGCTATGGTTCAATTACCGCATAGTCGTACCCGGAATATGGAGCTGAGAAAGAAGATCATTGATGAAGCTCCTTGTCTAAGTTCTCCATTTATCTGGGCAGCAACAAGATGTACCAATATTTGAAGAGTAAATTTTGGTGGACACGGATGAAGCGGGAAATTGCAAAGTACGTATCTGAATGTGATACGTGCAGACGAGTGAAGGCGGGTCACATGAGGAAATCAGGGCTTCTGCAACCCCTGAAAATTCCAGCATGGAAATGGGAAGATGTGCGCATGGATTTCATTGTGGGATTACCCGTGACTTGTAACAAGCATGATTCCATTTGGTTAATCGTTGACCAGTTAACCAAGTCGGCTCACTTTATTCCCGTGCATACACATTTCCATGCCAGCAGGTATGCGGAGTTGTACATTGCAAAAATCTTATGCTTGCACGAAGTACCCAGGACCATAATCTCAGACCGAGGGACACTGTTTGTGGCTCGTTTCTGGGAGCAGTTGCACGCTGCATTGGGTACCAAACTGATTAGAAGCTCCGCTTATCACCCTCAGACCGATGGGCAAACTGATAGGGTGAATCAAGTGTTAGAAGACATGCTGAGAGCGTGTGCCATCCACCACGGTATAAATTCGGATGATCATCTACCGTTGGCGGAATTCTGGTATAACAATGGCTATCAAGCGAGTCAATATTGCACCATATGAGGCTCTCTACGGTCGTAAATGCTGCACCCCATTGAACTGGTGCAAGTCCGGTGAAAGGGTCACGTTTGGGATTGATTTAGTGAATGACGCCGAAGAGCGAATTTGGGTGATTCAAGCAAATTTGAAAGCCGCCCAATCCCAACATAAAAGTTACGCTGATAAGAGACGTAGGCCGCTGCACTTCTATGTCGGAGAACACGTTTACCTCCGTGTGACTCTGATGAAAGCCGTGCACTGATTCGGCGTGTAGGAGAAATTCGCTCCCCGATTTATTGGACCCTATGCTATCACCGAGAAGTGCGGACCAGTGGCGTATTGACTAGAACTACCGCCGTCTCTCGCTGGTGTTCACGACATTTTCCTTGTCTCACAACTCCGGAAATGTCTGAACTATACGGCTGCTGTTCCCACCGAAGACATTGGCGAGTTGCAACCGGATTTGAGCTATGCTAAGTATCCGGTGGAGATTATTGATGAGAAGGCTCGGACCACGCGTAACAGAATGCTGTGGTTCTACAAGATATTGTGGAGCATCCACACCGCTGAGGAAGCGACGTGGGAGAGCGAGGAGTTCCTTCGCTCAAACTAGCCGGATTTCATGGCGTCTCATCGCAGGTAATTCCTCTTACATCTTCGTCTCTTCTTTTATAATCTCAGAACGAGATTATTTTAAGGGGAGGGGTGTAAAAGCCCAAGAATTTACTTGCTAGAGTGTTCATCATATCGCCACACCACAGCTCATATTGTGGAAGTCTCATGAACAATTGTGAAAGGCAAGTAAACACCATCAAGAGGTGATTAGAGGAAGGACTCACAAATCCAAAAGTTGGATCTCACACATGAAAACATGAGAGGCTGAGCTCACCATCAGGTCTAAATATTATTAGGAGTGCTCATGCCAAGTTTCATGCAAATTCCAAACCATTTTGAGGCACTTTTGTATACAATTGTACAAAGGGCTATTTGAATGCAAATTCAAATTTCAGCCACTTTCATCACTTGGATTCAAAAGTGAACTTCATATTCACACTAAGCACATTTTTCTGAGTTACTCCCCCAATTTTCATCCTCACTGGAGTTCATCTCGTCGGGAGCTAAATTTGCATTAATGCAAAACTGAATTTGAAATTCAAGTTCAAATGTGAATCAAATTTAGCCAAATTAACTTCAATTTCTGGAAATCAAATTCCACTCGTGACTTGGGGAGGAAGTCTACACTTCAATGTTGAGTAGCTGAGATATTTGCAGCAAATAAATGGAAAAGAGAGAAGGGGGAGAGAGGGCCCACATGTCAGTCTCATCAACTAAGGGAACCGACTGTTTCTTCAGGCTGTTGCCGAGAGCGCGCCAGCGCCTGCCGCCTCACCCCGCTGAACCCACGCGCGCACCAGCGCTTGTTCCCGATCAGCTCCCGCTCTATACCATCGCCCACGTGCGCTGCACCGTCGAAGCTTCCTTCTCTCCCAGCTCGTGCCGCTCTGTTCAGCTCCCGCATGCGAAGAAGCCACCGACGACCGCGCCTCTGATCCTCCATCAAACACCAGCGCCGATCACCGGTTGCTCGAGTGCTATACAGCAAAACGGGGCGCCAATACGTGCTTTAGCTACTCCTCGTGCTACACCGAAGCTTTGGCACTCTGTTGCTTGCAATTCAGCCGTCGCCGCCGAGGACCGGGAAGAAACCGGCCAAACCTTGCTTCGGCTCACCGTCAACAGCCCCCTACGGCCACCCTCTCCTACAACTTACTACACAAGAAAGGTGCGTGGGGAGCCGTAGATGGTGTAGCTGTAAACCGTTCGTCAAACGATCCACCGTGTAGCGGGAATTTTAGAAATTTCTGAACCCTAGTGCAAATTAAGAAGCTCAGCCGAAACCAAAAATTCGAGTTACACATTTAACCAATGATCAAGATAGCTTGCAAGTAGCTTCTACACATCCTAGCGTCCCTCCTCGAGGAAGAATCGAGTATAACCATCAAGAAATGACCATGTTCTAGCCATTTTCACAGCCGCCGGTGCCAAAACAGCTTGGGTCACCGTCGAGAGTGGGTTTGCAAGCAGTTTTAGCTTCTGAGGCTGCTCATTTTGGGTTCCTCGTGATCCACTGGTGCTACACAAGCAAACCACGGCCCTGTGCCTCATGGCATGAGAAAAACATCGCTGGAACCCTAGCTGCCGCGGTTGCCGTCGCACGAACGTTTCCGGTCACCGCCGGCGAGCTCTGACCCCCGAGGCGAGTTCAATGTCGCGAGATAGGGCTAGTTGTCCATTTTCAGTCCTGGGGGTGGCCGGGAAATAACTTCCAGTGACCCTCGCCGGAGTGCGCCGCCGCTGAACGCTCTAACGTGAGGAAGAAGAAACAGCCGCGTGGTGGGGCCCGCAGTCAGAGTTTTAAACTTTTCTTCGAATTTCAGAGTTTAGTTCAAACTTCAAATGCCCATAACTTTTGCTAGGAAGCTCCAAATTTAGTGAACCAAATTTTGTTGGATTCAGCTCTCCAAGTACTATCCAGCAAAACAAGTTTCAGTTCATGAAACTTATTATTTTTCCAGAATTAAGTCCCTAAAATTTAAACTATTGAGATATCTGGAGAATTCCTTGATGGAAAACTATGAAATTTGGCTAGGATGTTAATTTGAAAATCCTTGAGTCGCAATGAAAATTTCAGATCCATCCAAGTTCATTTAGTCCCCCTAATGGTGTGATTAAGTGAACTGCCTTTAGAAAATAGAAAAATATACAGAAACATTTTTCAGAATTTTTTCAAATCTTGATTAGGGCATTACTTTTTCTAGGATTCTTCAAATTACATGAAACCAACTCCGTTAGAACCCTATCAAACCCTAGTTTCCATAGAGTAATGGTTTGATTCATGAAAATTCCAGAAAATCCTTAGAAACTCAAGTAATGACCATTTAGACTTTTATTTGTGCAGAGCTCGAATGAGCTTTGTTTCAAATGAAATTTGGTCAAGTCTCTGTTTAGGTTCTTACCAAGCCACAGTAAAAATTTCAGAGCCAAAGGAGATGTCTAGCTAGAGTTACTGTCTTTATGTACTAAATTTAACACATTTGCATTTAAATTGACATATAGTTAAATTGCCTACGTGTAGTCGCTGAACGCGAGGAGACCCCGGAGATACTTGACTTCATACCTCCGGAGGAGACATTAACCCCTGACCAGCAGCAACAAGGCAAGCCCCGGTTTGCATTTAACAAGTTTTATAAAGTTTTGCTTTATATGCACTTAGAGTGAGGTATGTATGTGCATTACGTTTTTGGTGGATGAAACTCAATTTGCATAACCAGATGATTCCCAAAGAGAGTGAGGGTGGAGTCTAAGTCCTCGTGTAGATCTTGCTTTGGCCTAATGTTTATAGACTTCAGTACAAGTCGAGTAGTTGGAATCTACTTGCGAGTATAGGGTTTATCACACGGGATTGGTTCGAGATGTGAGACCACTTTAGCAAGAAAAATGAGACTAGGCAGGGGCTAGGGCGCAGCAAGAGGAAGTCTTGTGTCCGTATCCCTGTCCGTATCGATTGAGGACCAATCTGTGTATGGACCACACTGATCAATTTTGAAGGTACCGAAGGCATATCGGATATATGGGGTCTGATAAACTGATGTAATCTAAACCTTCGGGCGTCGAGGCATAGCACACTGATTATAGGTGTAGGTTGAGGGCAGCAAGGTGGAAATCTGCTAACGGGCATAGAGATATGCTCCGTGTAGGGAACCTCCTGCTCGTTTCGGTGTGACTGGTTCGATGTTTGGGCTGTTGGGTGAAAGGTTGTCCCGTACGACATCGGTTGAGTGTGCCGTTGCAGCTCCGAGGATGGGCATACGTGACATGCTGTTCGGGTATCCCTGCAGGTGTATATCGAGTCGAATTTGCCGTCCCTCGCGGTAATGAGTACCACTTGGTCACTGAGTCATGATTGTCGAAGCGTCTGCGGTCGACACTTCCCCCGGGCCTGCTCGGAGCAGCCCGCGGAGGTTCTTTTTCGGAGGGGCTAGTCCTCTCGCGAGGGTCGCGTGTCGGACAAAGGAGGATGAAGGTGGATTGACACAAGGATTTTTATGTGCTTCGGCCCGCCGGAGCGTAAAACCCTACGTCCACGGGATCTGTGTTGCTCGTGGCTTAGAACTGGAGTTCTAAGCTTGGGGATGAACTGTGTTGCCCTAGGCGCTAGAGGGAGTTGAGCAAAATGCCGAACCCCTTGTAATGTTGCCTACCCGAGCCTTTTATAGCTCAAGGCTCGAGCGGCTTACAAGGTGGGCCCCGGGGTGCGACAGGTGGCCCCGGGGTGATTTCCTACCATCTACCTAGTCTTGGCGATGGCTTCGAGGTCATCGTCCTGCCGCCCTGCCCATGCTGCAGGCTAGGCGTAGTGGATGATGATGGCAGGGGCAGCAGGGCATGTCTTGTCGCAGCATTTATTGGTCAACTGCTCCTGACACTGTGCGCCTGTCTTGACTGTGACCGGTCACAGTGCCTTCTGACAGGCGTGCGCCGCGCCTCCGCGTCTTGGTAAGGTGCCGGTCTTGATTGCCTTGTACGGTAAATGCATGGCGCGCCTTTACTCCTGCTACCTACCGCGCCGGGCGGACAGCGCGGCTCTGCTGGCCACGTGACAGGGCCGGAGCTATCCTCTGAGAGGAGGGGAGCTCCGGCCCTATTGGACACGTGGTTCCTTTGGAGTTCGCCCCCGCAGAGGGGGGAGGTCCGGCCTTCTAGCCCACGTGGCAGGCCCGGAGCTATCCTCTGAGGAGAGGGGAGCTCCGGCCCTACTGAACACATGGTGCCTTCAGAGCTCACCCCTACAGAGGGGGCGAGGTTCGTCCTTCTGGGCCACGTGGAAGGCCCGGAGCTATCCTCTGAGGAGAGGGGAGCTCCGGCCCTACTGGACACGTGGCGCCTTCGGAGCTCGCCCTGCGGAGGGGGCGAGGTCCGGCCTTCTGGGCCACGTGGCAAGCACGAAGCTATCCTCTGAGGAGAGGGGGCTCCAGCCCTACTGGACACGTGGCGCCTTCGGAGCTTGCCCCTGCGGAGGGGGCGAGGTCCGGCCTTCTGGGCCACGTGGCAGGCCCAGAGCTATCCTCTGAGAGGGGATCTCCGGCCCTACTGGACACGTGGCGCCTTCGGAGCTCGCCCCTGCGGAGGGGGCGAGGTCCGGCCTTCTGGGCCACGTGGCAGGCCCGGAGCTATCCTCTGAGAGGGGAGCTCCGGCCCTACTGGACACATGGCACCTTCGGAGCTCGCCCCGGTGGAGGGGGCGAGGTCCTTAGGCGGTTTCTCCCTGTGCGTGGGGGTACCCGGTATTGAGGGTACCGACAGCGGCCCCGGGGCCCATCCCGAGGGAGGTAACGATCCTGGGGTGGGGCCTTCCCCTTGTCTTCCCCGTGCACTTTCTTGAGTGTTCCCTGTTCTTGTAGGGTCTTGCCCTCTTCGGAGCTCAGCCCTGCGGAGGGGGTGAGGTCCGGCATCGGAGCTCGCCTCTGGGGAGAGGGAGAGGTCCGGCTTCGGAGCTCGCCTCTGAGGAGAGGTAGAGGTCCGGCTTCGATGTTCACCCCTGCGGAGAGGGTGATGACCGGCATCAGAGGTCACCCCTGCTGAGGGGGTGAGGTCTGGCATCGGAGCTCAGCCTCTGAGGAGAGGGGGAGGTCCGGCATCAAAGGTCACCGCTGCTGAGGGGGTGAGGTCTGGCATCGGAGTCAGCCCAGCGGAGGGCGTGAGGTCCGGCATCGGGGCTCGCCTCTGAGGAGAGGGCGAGGACTGGCATCGGAGCTCAGGTCTATGGGGTGCGTGAGGTCCGGAAGGCATCAGAGCTCAGCCCTGCTGTGGGGGTGAGGTCCGGCATCGGGGCTCGCCTCTGAGGAGAGGGCGAGGGCCGGCATCGGAGCTCAGGCCTAAGGGGTGCGTGAGGTCCGGAAGGAATCGGAGCTCAGCCCTGATGTGGGGGTGAGGTCCGGCATCGGGGCTAGCCTCTGAGTAGAGGGCGAGGGCTGGCATCGGAGCTCAGGCCTAAGGGGCGCGTGAGATCCGGAAGGCATCGGAGCTCAGCCCTGCTGTGGGGGTGAGGTCCGGCATCAGAGCTCGCCTCTGAGGAGAGGGCGAGGGCCGGCATCGGAGCTCAGGCCTGAGGGGCGCGTGAGGTCCGGAAGGCATCGGAGCTCAGCCCTGCTGTGGGGGTGAGGTCCGGCATCGGGGCTCACCTCTGAGGAGAGGGCGAGGGCCGGCATCATAGCTCAGGCCTAAGGGGCACGTGAGGTCCGGAAGGCATCGAAGCTCAGCCATTCTGTGGGGGTGAGGTCCGGCATCGGGGCTCGCCTCTGAGGAGAGGGCGAGGGCCTGCATCGGAGCTGAGGCGTAAGGGGCGCGTGAGGTCCGGAAGGCATTGGATCTCAGCCCTGCTGTGGGGTGAGGTCCGGTATCGGGGCTCACCTCTGAGGAGAGGGCGAGGGCCGGCATCGGAGCTCAGGCCTAAGGGGCGCGTTAGGTCCGGAAGGCATCGGAGCTCAGCCCTGCTGTGGGGGTGAGGTCCGGCATCGGGTCTCGCCTCTGAGGAGAGGCCGAGGGCTGGCATTGGTTCTGTGACGCCCTCAATTCTGTGGAAAACCACGGAACCGAGAACTGATGCATATGTGTGCCCAGGATGTTCATCACACATATACACATCACCCACAAACTGAATTTCAGAATATATATGACCACGAATAACAGAGTTTATTACAATGTCTCATGAGTCTTGGACTCATGCTCACAACGGAGGTCTTAATCTAACAGCGGAAGTCTTTATTCTAGCAGCGGATGTCTTCTAACTAATGCAGAAGCAGTCTAAGCAGCAACAGCTCCATCTCTACTCCATCCCCACAGGCAAGGTTGAGAACAGATTACACGCCTAATGCTCCACTTGGTCTTCATAGTAATCTTCTCCTGTTGCTGATGATGAAATAATAATGCAAGTTTGAGTACAATGATGTACTCATCATGTGCGGGAAAATATGATATGTAGCTCACAACAAGGTAGGTATAAAAGGCTCATTGCAGAAAGCAAAGTTATTTATCACAACCATGATAAAACAACAACTTATCTTTAAGTGAACGTAATCCCAACATGTATTAAAATACCAACATACCTCCATTATGTTCATCACTTTCACGACAATAATCAACTTCATTCTTGCTCACGAATACCTTCTCGTATTTGCTACCATCTCACGAATACCATATCGTATTCGCTACCATTTCATCTCATAACAAATTCTGTCTCACACCGAGACCAATCTCGTTGCCATGACTCAACAGTCATGCAACCAATCTTATCACCCGGACTCAACAGTCCCGAAAACCAAACCAAAACCAAACCATCAAAAACCATCCCAAAATAACCATCCAACTAATCATGGAAGTTGGCCAGGCGCTCGTGACCGTAAGCTCGGCTATCATGATAGTTTTAGACTCCGCAGAGTTTGCACCTCTTTACCCACAAGTTTGTGATTTCATCACCCGTCGGCAACTGCGGATCCTCCATTATACCAGTACACGACCGTCGGTGTATGGCCAAGAGATCACAAAATAGCCTTTACAAAGGGGTTACTAGATGTATGGACTCACTAAGGTTTCACCGGCAGGCTAGAATCTCCAATTCTCCCACCCACGGGCCCCCTCTTGTGCCATGCAGTTCCCAGGGCAGTCCTCACTCGACTCCCATTCCCCGCGCCTTCCACGGTCCATAACAATCTAGCAACTTACCTAATTACTCAGCTAAGACGCACCCATACTTGGCCTTGTGGTGGCACTGTTATCCTGGCATGTGCTCGCATGAACCGGTCCTTAGATCTACGGCAAGCAACCCACCATCTCATTCTACCTCATTCACAAACCCAGACTTGCCTAGATCTCCCTCCGATCCATGTTCATTAACAACATCAGTTTCTCATTATCATTACAAGTGCAGTTAGCTAGACACATCTATCTCGCTTCCCGTAATCCCATGGACTCAGCGAAGCATAAAAGTAAAAAAAAAACCATACCCGACTCATAAACTTCCTTGGCGACAAGGGTGGTTTAACCAAAACTAGTAAACTCCTATAAAAGGGTTTCCCATCATGTTTGACTCAGCACCCACACCTTTTCGCAACCAAAACAGTTTTCCAAAACATAGGATCAATATGGTCAAGGGGCACTTGCCTTGTTCTGGCTGTTCCGGTTGCTCAAAATCTTGTTGTTGGAGTCCGTCGTAGTTAGCTCCCTGAGCTTGTCCTTCTATACACGATCACGCACATACAAGATTTACAACAATCAATATCATGCACAAACTTTAACTGGATGCGATGATGCATATGCATGCTATCCCATGATCAGTTCTACGTGTTCTTGCATGGTTTTACGATGAACAGGGGTGTTCAGATCAAATGTGTATGTGGTGATGATCTTGACTCTAGATCAAACCGATCAACACGAGATCTGTCCATGAAAAAGCTTCTGTTCAAAAGGAATTCAAAGAACAGATGCAAAGAATACGCGACGATGTCGTAAGGTGGTATTTGAGACCTACCTTACGTTCTTCTTGGTCTCGGGGTCCTTCTCCTAGCAAGACAGATCGTTGGGGCTCTCTTCCGGCGATCTCTCTCGACCGAACTCTGGCGAAGTTTTTACTCGGCGAGCTGGGGCTAGGGCTCTAAGTCGTCGGCTCAGGAGTTGGAAAAGAAGTTTGTTGTTTCGGCCAAAGGTTCTAGGTTCTATTTATAATCGGGAAGAGAGGAGTCCTAATCTGATTGTATTTCGAATAAGAGTCCTATTCAAATTGTCATTGAATCTTAACAACTTATCTTTAGTTGATTTGGTGTGGTAACGTTGTGGAATTCATGTTGGTTTCCTCCCGTACCGGTATTCCCACGCATACATAAGCAAAAACCGCTCCAGAACTCATTACCTCCGCGGTGATGAGCGACGGAAGCTCCACGTGTCCATCGGGGCCTGGTTTTCCCCCTTTCCGCAGAGACGCGCTCCGGTTGTGCCGCGTGTCAAGCGAGCGAGATCTCCCCCTTTCTCAGTGGTGCGCTTCGCGTGCGCCACGTATCCTGGCGGTCGGGACCTCCTCTCTATTCGGAGGTGGCTCCGAGCACACCACGTGTCAGTGCCGGACCTCCCCTCTCTTCGGAGGTTGCTCCGGGTGTGCCACGTGTCCTAACAGTGCCAGATTTCCTACCTTCTCAGAGACGAGCTCCGAGGTTGACATGTGTCCAACATTGACGGACCTCCCGGAGATAAGCTCTGGTGGTGACACGTGTCCAATAGAACTGGACCTCTCGGAGGTGAGATCTGAGATCAACACGTATCCCGCACGACTGGACCTCTGTTTTCCGTGGTGACTAGCCCCGCAGTCGACACGTGTCCTTCGGGACTGGTCTCGCTCCTCTGAAGAGGGTAGCTCCGGGGCAACACGTGTCCCACAGGGTCGGACCTCTCCCCCTTTGCGGGGATGAGCCCCGAGCCTGCCACGTAGCCAGTTTAGCGGCGGACCTCTCCCCATTTGCGGAGATGAGCTCCGAACGCGCCATGTGGCCAGCGAGTCGCGGAAGTTGTCTTTTGCGCTTTCTGTAAACTGGAATTTGCTCTTTTTGGCTAACTTTTTGATCCTTTCTTGATTTCAACTTATTTTAGAAATATTTTTTCTACACATAAAATATGAATATATGCAGAACCCAAAAATGAGGGTGTCACAAATCTACCCCCCTTAAATTAAATCTTGCCCTCGAGATTCGCTAGTAGAGAATAAATGAGGGAATTCTGTCTTGAGGTCTTCTTCACGTTCCCATGTGGCTTTAGCTTCGGTGTAATGGCTCCATTGTACCTTGCACCATCAGATCACTTTGTTCCTTGTGACCCTTTATCTTACGTCCAAAATTCGGACAGGGTGCTCCGCATAAGTCAGGTTCTCTTGAAGTTCAATCTCTTCCATTGGTACTTGCTCCTCTGGTACTCTCAAGCACTTCTTGAGCTGGGATACATGAAACACGTCATGCACGTCGGAGAGGTGCGTTGGGAGCTCTAGTTGATAGGCTACTTCTCCTCGCTTATCTGAAATCTGAAATGGTCCGATGCAGCGAGGTGCTAGCTTGTCTTTGACTTTGAAACGTCGTTGGCCATGGATAGGTGATACCTTAAGGCATACGAAGTCTCCTACTTCGAAAGTCAACTTCCTACGCCTATTGTCTGCATATCCTTTGTGTCGTGACTAAGCAGCCTTTAAGTTCTCCCGTATCGTTTGGACTTGTTTTTCAGCTTCTTGTAGCACTTCGGGTCCAAACACCTGGTTCTCTCCGGTCTTGTTCCAAAACAGCGGTGTAGATCTACACCGTCTACCATACAATTCTTCGAAAGGCGACATTTTCAAGCTAGCTTGATAGCTGTTGTTATAGGAGAATTCGGCGTACGGTAAACTCCTATCTCAACTACGTCCATGTTTCAAGGCGCAAGGTCTCAACATGTCCTCCAAAATTTTGTTTGTCCTTTCGGTTTGTCCATCGGTTTGTGGGTGATAGGCGGAGCTAAAATCCAGTTGTGTACCCATAGCTTTCTGCAGCTTCCTCCAAAATCTAGAGGTAAACTGAGAACCTCGATCTGAGACTATCCTCCTCGGGAGTCCATGAAGGCACACGATCTGCTCTATGTACAACTCGGCTAATTGTGCAACGTTGTACTTGGCCCTTACAGGGAGAAAATGGGCTGTTTTCATCAATCGGTCCACGATAACCCAGATGGAGTCATAACCCGACTGAGTACGTGGCAATCCGACGATGAAATCCATACTGATGTCCTCCCACTTCCACTCGGGTACCTTCAAGGGTTGCAACAATCCAGCGGGTCTTTGATGTTCGGCCTTCACCCGTTGGCATGTGTCGCATAGGGCAACGTATTCGGCTATGTCCCTTTTCATACCATCCCACCAATAACAAGTCTTCAAGTCCTTGTACATTTTGGTACTTCCGGGATGTATGGAATAAGGTGAATCATGTGCCTCTTTTAATATCATGTCGCGGATGTGCTTCACGTTAGGCACACAAATCATTTTTCCTAGCCAAAGTGTACCCTTCTCATCTTCTTTAAAATCCTTCTCTATTCCTTGTCGGACCCTTTCCTTGATCTCCTGGATCTCTTCATCCGTTGCTTGGCCATCTCTTATCTCTTGCTCCAATGAAGATTGGAGTTCCATCACTTCCATCTTGTTCAAGAATCTGAGGTGTAACAGTTCGAACTCCTTGCGTAGATCGGGTGGTAGCTCCCGAACCGTGAGTTGGTGACATGCTCCCTTCCGGCTCAATGCATCATCTACTACATTGGCCTTTCCGCGGTGATAGTTGATTCCAACATCATAATCCTTGATGAGTTCCAACCATCGAAGTTGCCTCAAATTCAAGTCCGTTTATGTAAATATGTACTTGAGGCTTTTATGATCCATATAGATCTCACATCGATGACCAAGCATATAATGTCTCCAAATCTTTAATGCATGCACTACTGTTGCTAGCTCCAAGTCATGTGTAGGATAATTAAGTTTGTGCTTCATTAATTGTCGTGAGCCATAGGCTACCACTTGTCTTTCTTGCATGAGCACACATCCAAGCCCTTGCCTGGATGCGTCACAATATATGTCAAAGCTCTTGCTTACGTACGGCAATACCAAAATCGGCGCTGTGGTTAGCCTTTTCTTGAGCTCCTCAAAGCTTTCTTGGCACACTGGTGCCCATTCGAAGACTTTTCCCTTCGTTACCAACTCCGTCATAGGCTTTGCTATCATAGAGAAATCCTTGATGAACCTTCGGTAGTATCCAGCCGTCCCGAGAAAACTCCGAATATCCCTCACGTTTTGCGGTTGGTTCCACATCAGAACATCTCCCACTTTTCCGGGATCAACCGATACTCCTTCCTCGGAGATAATGGGGCCTAGGAACGATATCTCCTTTAGCCAAAATTGACACTTGTTAAGCTTGGAATATAATTGATGCTCGCGCATTTTCTGCAAGGTCAATCTTAAATGTTCTTTATGCTCCTCCTCACTTTTCGAATACACCATAATGTCGTCGATGAAAACCACGACGAACTTATCCAAGTACTCCATGAAAACCTTGTTCATAAGGTACATGAAGTATGCGGGTGCATTTGTTAACCCAAAAGACATAACGGTATATTCATACGAACCATACCGTGTTCGAAAGGCAGTCTTGGGTATATCGGAGGGCTTAATTTTCAGCTGGAAGTATCTCGACCGAAGATCAATCTTGGAGAACACTCGGGCTCCTTTCATTTGGTCGAATAGATCTTCTATACGGGGCAGAGGGTACTTGTTCTTGATTGTCACCTCGTTTAGAGACCTATAGTCCACGCACATCCTTTGGGTCCCATCCTACTTGTCTACGAAGAGCATGGGGGCTCCCCATGGTGACGAGCTTGGACGTATAAAACCCTTCTCCAACTGCTCCTGAATTTGCTTCTTGAGTTCCACTAGTTCATTGGTGGGCATCCTATAGGGTCTCTTTGCTATGGGTGCAGTTCCGGGAACCAAATCAATGGCAAACTCAATGTCCCGGTCAGGTGGCATACCCGGAAGCTCTTCTGGAAACACGTCCGAGAATTCCTGAACCACTGGAATGCTGTCCAAAGTTGCTCCTTCGACGTGGTTCAAACTTGCCTTATTGGTTGTTTGTTGGGCTGACTTAAACTCGATACGAATGCCGTGCTCGTTTGTCAACTGCACGTTCCTATCAGCACATTGGATTACTCCATTATGCTGGCTTAACCAATCCATCCCGAGTATTATGTCAAGCCCTTGGAAATCCAAGACAATGAGGTTGGCAAGGAAGTCTACCCCCCTTATTTTAAGGCTTACTTTCGGACATACTATATTAGTCCTAATCTCTCCACCGGGAGAATTAACTAACATAGCACATTTTAAGTGTGATATGGGTAGATTATTCTTGGCAACATACTTGGACGATATGAAGGAATGTGATGCTCCAGAGTCAAATAAAATGGTGGCTGGGTTGGAATTGGCAAGGAACATACCAATTACGACGTCCTCAGCCTGTTGTGCTTCCTCAGCAGAGACATGATTCACGTTGCCGCGAGCGTAGTACTGCTGTCCACGGTTTCCTTGATTGTCTCCTCCGTTCGGTCACGGGTTCTGCATGGGCACGTTGCCTTGCTGTCCAGGACCTCTCCTCGGGCACTGGCTCGCAAAGTGTCCTGTTTCCCCGCATGCAAAGCATGCCCTGTTGCCCTTGGCAGCAGGTACGTTGGGGCGGGGGTTTTGAACAGGAGCGCCCATGTTGGATCGGGGCACAGGAGGCAAGGGCACACAAGGTGCTTTTGCAACGGGTCATTGCTGTGGTGGCTGACTAGGGCGGTGTGTAGGAGTGGTTGATCCATACTGCGGTGCAGATGGGGGCATGTACCGAGGTCGTACGTTGCTCCCTTGGGGCTGGTATGGCATCTTCCTCTTGCACTCTTGCTCGATCTCTCGGATCTTGCTTTCAACCACTATAGCCTTGTCAACCAGCTTCTGGAAGCTCGCGTAGTCATTGTTGAGGAGCTGAACCTGGATCTCATTGTTCAACCCTCTCATGAATAGGTATTGCTTCCTCTGGTCTGAGTTGACATCTTCGGGGGCATACCGGGACAGTTGTGTGAACTTGTTGAGATACTCATTCACGCCTCTCTGTCCTTGGCGGAGACCTTCGAACTCCTGTCTCTTGAGCATCATTACACCAGCAGGGATGTAATGAGAGAGGAAACTCTCCTTGAACTCAGTCCAAGTGATCGTCTCCGGGTCGACATGAGCGTTGCATAGGGCATCCCACCAGTCAGCGGCAGCTCCCATGAGTTGGTGCGACGCAAAAACAACTTTCTCTCGGTCATTGCACTGCACTATGGCAAGCTTCTTCTCCATGGATTTCAACCAGTCGTTGGCCTCCATGGGGACGTTAGCTTGAGCAAAGGTGGGTGGTCGAGTCCTCATGAACTCTCCCAGTCTGTTATGAGCCGGCGGTGGTGGTGGCGGTGGTGCCGGAACGGGGTTGTTGTTGTTATCCTGCAACTGACCCAAAGTTTTTGCATAAGTTGATTCTGCATGGCCATCAACCATTCCAGGTTATTCTCACCAGCTCCGGAGTTAACAGGAACTTCATCGTGGCCATCCTCTTGGTTGTCACGGACGTTCCTTCGGCCGGCGTTTCCTCTCACCATCTGTGAGAGAGAACGAAATAGAATAGAGGTTAGAAGGTTAGTTGGATCCCCCTAACTATATGCATCAAGGTGGATTGGACTATATATATTAGCCCATATGAGGATGTGAACAAGTGTCGAGGCATCTCACACATCTTTCTACTTATGTGTGGGTATGGACAATGTTTGAGACGTCCCACAACTCACACTAAGCACACAATCACAAGCAATCATCACAAGGGCTCACACAACTCCTATTCAAGGCTTATTCAATGGGGGTCCTATATGGCTAAGGGTGATGCCAATCTGTGATCCAACTATGGTTTCTTCTAGGCTTGTATCCTATGTCAAGGTAGTTCCAATGCCACTCTATGCATCCTAGGTCTGCATCCTATGTCAGCGTGGCTCAGCTACCAATCTATAATCATTCTAGGTTGTGTGATCTACGATCAACCTGTGGCAGGTTGATACCAATCTGTGCCTGATAACAGCTTGTGACTTCTATCTAAGCTTGTGTCCTACCGTCAACCATGGCAGGTTGATACCAATCTAGGGTTTCTACCTAGGCGTGCGAGCTACTGTCAACCTGTGGCTCTGATACCAATCTGTGATGCCCTCAATTCTGTGGAAAACCACGGAACCGAGAACTGATGCATATGTGTGCCCAGGATGTTCATCACACATATACACATCATCCACAAATTGAATTTCAGAATATATACAACCACGAATAATAGAGTTTATTACAATGTCTCATGAGTCTTGGATTCATGCTCACAGCGGAAGTCTTAATCTAACAGCAGAAGTCTTTATTCTAGCAGAGGAAGTCTTCTAACTAATGCGGAAGCAGTCTAAGAAGCAACAGCTCCATCTCTACTCCATCCCCACAGGCAAGGTTGAGAACAGATTACACGCCTAATGCTTCACTTGGTCTTCATAGTTATCTTCTCCTGTTGCTGATGATGAAATAATAATGCAAGTTTGAGTACAATGATGTACTGAGAAACTGCGGGAAAATATGAGATGTAGCTCACAACAAGGTAGGTATAAAAGGCTCATTGCAGAAAGCAAAGTTATTTATCAAAACCATGATAAAACAGCAACTTATCTTTAAGTGAACGTAATCCCAACATGTATTAAAATACCAATATACCTCCATTATGTTCATCACTTTTTAGACACTAATCAACTTCATTCTTGCTCACGAATACCTTCTCGTATTCGCTACCATTTCACGAATACCATCTCGTATTTGCTACCGTTTCATCTCATAACCAATTCTGTCTCGCACCAAGACTAATATCGTTGCCGTGACTCAACAGTCATGCAACCAATCTTATCACCCGGACTCAACAGTCCCGAAAACCAAACCAAAACCATCCCAAAATAACCATCCAACTAATCATGGAAGTTGGCCAGGCGCTCGTGACTGTAAGCTCAGCTATCATGATAGTTTTAGACTCTGTAGAGTTTGCACCTCTTTACCCACAAGTTTGTAATTTCGTCACCCGTCGGCGACTGCAGAACCTCCATTATACCAGTACACGACCATCGGTGTATGGCCGAGAGATCACAAAATAGCCTTTACAAAGGGGTTACTAGATGTATGGACTCACTAAGGTTTCACCGGCAGGCTAGAATCTCCAATTTTCCCACCCACGGGCCCCCTCTTGTGCCATGCAGTTCCCAGGGCAGTCCTCACTCGACTCCCATTCCCCACGCCTTCCACGGTCCATAACAATCTAGCAACTTATCTAATTACTCATCTAAGCCGCACCCATACTTGGCCTTGTGGTGGCACTGTTATCCTGGCCTGTGCTCGCATGAACCGGTCCTTAGATCTACGGCAAGCAACCTACCATCTCATTCTACCTCATTCACAAACCCAGACTTGCCTTGATCTCCCTCCGATCCATGTTCATTAACAACATCAGTTTCTCATTATCATTATGAGTGCAGTTAGCTTGACACATCTATCTCGCTTCCCGTAATCCCATGGACTCAACGAAGCATAAAAGTAATAAAACCATACCCGACCCATAAACTTCCATGGCGACAAGGGTGGTTTAACCAAAACTAGTAAACTCCTATAAAGGGTTTCCCATCATGTTTGACTCAGCACCCACACCTTTTCGCAAATAAAACAGTTTCCCAAAACATAGGGTCAATATGGTCAAGGGGCACTTGCCTTATTCTGGCTGTTCCGGTTGCTCAAAATCTTGTTGTTGTAGTCCATCGTTGGTAGCTCCCTGAGCTTGTCGTTCTATACACGATCACGCACATACAAGATTTACAACAATCAATATCATGCACAAACTTTAACTAGATGCGATGATGCATATGCATGCTATCCCATGATCAGTTTCTACGTGTTCTTGCATGTTTTGCATGGTTTTACGATGAACAGGGGTGTTCGGATCAAATGTGGACGTGGTGATGATCTTGACTCTACATCAAACCGATCAACACGAGATCTGTCCACGAAAAAGCTTCTGTTCAAAAGGAATTCAAAGAACAGATGCAAAGAAAACGCGACGATGTCGTAAGGTGGTATTGGAGACCTACCTTACGTTCTTCTTGGTCTTGGGGTCCTTCTCCTAGCAAGACAGATCGTTGGGGCTCTCTTCCGGCGATCTCTCTCGACTGAACTCTGGCGAAGGTTGTACTCGGCGAGCTGGGGCTAGGGCTCTAAGTCGTCAGCTCAGGAGTTGGAAAAGAAGTTTGTGGTTTCGGCCAAAGGTTCTGGGTTCTATTTATAATCGGGAAGAGAAGAGTCCTAATCTGATTGTATTTCGAATAAGAGTCCTATTCAAATTGTCGTTGAATCTTAACAACTTATCTTTAGTTGATTTGGTGTGGTAACATTGTGGAATTCATGTCGGTTTCCTTCCGTACAGGTATTCCCACGCATACAGAAGCAAAAACCGCTCCAAAACTCGTTACCTCCGCGGTGATGAGCTCCGGAAGCTCCACGTGTCTATCCGGGCTTGGTTTTCCCCTTTCCGCAGAGACGCGCTCCGGTTGTGCCGCGTGTCAAGCGAGCGAGACCTCCCTCTTTCTCAGAGGCGGGCTCCGCGTGCACCACGTATCCTTGCGGTCGGGGCCTCCTCTCTATTCGGAGGTGGCTCCGCGCACACCATGTGTCAGTGCCGGACCTCCCCTCTCTTCGGAGGTGGCTCCGGGTGTGCCACGTGTCCTAACAGTGCCAGATTTCCTACCTTCTCAGAGACGAGCTCCGAGGTTGACACGTGTCCAACAGTGACGGACCTCCCGGAGATAAGCTCCGGTGGTGACACGTGTCCAATAGAATCGGACCTCTCGGAGGTGACCTCCGAGATCGACACGTATCCCGCGTGATTGGTCCTCTGTTTTCCGTGGTGACTAGCCCCGCAGTCGACACGTGTCCTTCGGGACTGGCCTTGCTCCTCTGCAGAGGCTAGCTCCGGGGCAACATGTGTCCCACATGGTCGGACCTCTCCCCCTTTGCGGGGATGAGCCTCGAGCTTGCCACGTAGCCAGTTTAGCGGCGGACCTCTCCCCATTTGCGGAGATGAGCTCCGAACGCGCCATGTGGCCAGCGAGCCGCGGAAGTTGTCTTTGTCGCTTTCCCTAAACTGGAATTTGCTCTTTTTGGATAAGTTTTTGATCCTTTCTTGATTTCAACTTATTTTAAAAATGTTTTTTCTACACAGAAAATATGAATATATGCAGAACCCGAAAATGAGGGTGTCACAGGTCCCGAGTAGGAAACGGTAATCCTTCTCAGAGGTCCCCCCTTCCCTGCCTCTTAGTCTTATTCGGCTTACAGTCCTGAGCCGGTATACGGGGCTCGGGCAATCCAGTGCACTTGGTCGCGGAGGCCCGGCTCCCGCCTAAGTCAGGGTGTAACCGTCCGGCCGCTAGTACTCAGACCATAGCACTGGAGAGGCAGAGTGTGCATGCTTTGGGTGCAGGACCAAGCAAAGCTGTGACACCCTCATTTCTGGTTTCTGCATGTATTCATGTTTCATGTAGAGAAAACATTTTAAAAGAAGTGGGAACAGAGAAAATATCAAAAAGATAGCCAAAAAGAGTCGAATCCAGTTCACAGAGAGCGCCGAAGATAACTTCCGTGGCTCGCTGGCCACGTGGCGTGTTCGGAGCTCATCTCTGCAAAGTGTGGAGAGGTCCGCCACTAAACTGGCTACGTGGCAGGCTCGGGGCTCATCCCCCGCAAAGGGAGAGAGGTCCGACCCCGTGGGACAAGTGTTGCCCCCGGAGCTAGCCTCTGCGGAGAAGCGAAGGCAGTTCCGCAGGACACATGTCACCTTCGGAGCTAATCACCACGGAAATCAGAGGACCAGTCGCGCGGGATACGTGTTAACCTCGACGCTCACCTCCGAGAGGTCCGGTCCTATTGGACACGTGTCGCCATCGGAGCTTATCTCCGGGAGGTCCGACACTGTTGGACACGTGTCGACCTCGGAGCTCGTCTAAGAGCAGGAAGGGAGTCTGGCGCTGTTAGAACATGTGGGACACCTGGAGCCACCTCTGGAGAGAGGGAAGGCCCCGCACTGACACGTGGCGTGCGCGGAGCCACCTCCGAATAAAGAGGAGGTCCCGACCGCCAGGATACGTGGCGCACGCGGAGCTCACCTCCAAAGGAGAGGGAGGTCTCGCTCGCTTGACACGCGGCACAATCGGAGCTCGTCTCTGCGAAAAGGGAAGGACCAGGCCCCGGTGGACACGTGAAGCTTCCGGAGCTCATCACCAAGGAGGTAACGAGTTCTGGAACGGTTTTTGGATTTTGTACGCGTAGAAATACCGGTACGGAGGAGAAACCGACCTGAATTCCACAATGTTACCGCACCAAATCAACTCAAGATAAGTTGTTAAGATTCAACAATAATCTGAATAGAACTCTTATTCGAAATACAATCAGATTTGGACTCTTCTTTTCCCGATTATAAATAGAACCCAGAACATTTGGCCGAAAACCACGAACTTTTTTCCAACTCCTGAGCCGACGACTTAGAGCCCTAGCCCCCAACTCGCCGAGTAAAACTATCGCCGGAGTTCAGTCAAGGAAGATCGCCGGAAGGGAGTGAAACGATCTGTCTTGCTAAGAGAAGGACCCCGAGACCACGAAGAACATAAGGTAGGTCTCCAATATCACCTTACGACATCATCGTGTTTTCTTTGCATCTGTTCTTTGATTCCTTTCAAACAGAAGCTTTCTCGTGGACAGATCACTTGTTGATCGGGTTGATCTAAAGACAAGATCATTGCCATGTCCACATTTGATCCGAACACCTCTGTTCATCATAAAATCCATGCAAGCCATGCAAGAACACGTACAAACCGATCTAATAAAACTGATTATAGGATAGCATGCATATGCATCATCACATCTAGTTGAAGTTTATGCATGATATTGATTGCTGTGAATCTTGTATGTGCGTGATCCTCTATAGAGGAACAAGCTCAGGGAGCTGTCTACAACGAGCTGCAACAACAAGGTTTCGAGATCCAAGAGCAACCGGAACCGCAAGAACAAGGCAAGTGCCCCTTGACCATATTGATCCTATGTTTTGGGAAAAACTATTTTGTTTTGCGAAAAGGTGTGTGTGCTGAGTCAAACATGATGGGAAACCCTTTTATAGGAGTTTACTAGCTTTGGTTAAACCACCCTTGTCACCAGGGAAGTTTATGAGTCGGGTATGGTTTTTACTTTTATGCTTCACTGAGTCCATGGGATTGGGAAGCGAAATAGATGTGTCTAGCTAACTGCAGTCCTAATGATAATGAGCAAACTGATGAACATGGATCGGAGGGAGATCTAGGCAAGACTGGGTTTGTGAATGAGGTAGAATGAGATGGTGGTTTACTTACTGTAGATCTAAGGACCGGTTCATGCGAGCACATGCTAGGATAACAGTGCCACCACAAGGCCAAGTATGGGTGCGGCTTAGCTGACTAATTAGGTAAGTTGCTAGATTGTTATGGACCGTGGAAGGCGCGGAGAATGGGAGTCGAGTGAGGACTACCCTGGGAACTGCATGGCACAAGAGGGGGCCCGTGGGTGGAAGAATTGGAGATTCTAGCCTGCCGGTGAAACCTTAGTGAGTCCATACATCTAGTAGCCCCTTTGTAAAGGCTATTTTGTGATCTCTTGGCCATACACCGACGGTTGTGTACTGGTATAATGGAGGTTCTGCAGTCGCCGATGGGTGACGAAATCACAAACTTGTGGGTAAAGAGGTGCAAACTCTGCAGAGTCTAAAACTATCATGATAGCCGAGCTTACGGTCACGAGCGCCTGACCAACTTCCATGATTAGTTGGGATGGAGATTGGATATGGTTATTGGTTATGGTTTGGTTTTGGTTTTGTTTTCGGGACTGTTGAGTCCGGGTGATAAGATGGGTTGCATGACTGTTGAGTCATGGCAAGAAGGTTGGTCTCGGTGGGAGACGAAGTTGTTTATGAGATGAAATGGTAGTGAGTACGAGATGGTATTCGTGAGATGGTAGCGAATACGAGGAGGTATTCATGAACAAGAATGAGGTTGATTGATGTCTGGTTGTGACATGGAAGGTAATGAACATAATGGAGGTATGATTGGTATTTTAATACATGTTGGGATTACATTCACTTAAAGATGAGTTGATGTTTTATCGTGGTTTTTGATAAATAACTTTGCTTTCTGCAATGAGCCTTTTTATACCTACCTTGTTATGAGCTACATATCATTTTTCCCGCACTTGCTGAGTACATCATTGTACTCAAACTTGCATTATTATTTCATCATCAGCAACAGAGAAGATTATTATAAAGACCAAGTGGAGCATTAGGCGTGTAAATCTGTTCTCAACCTTGCTTGTGGGGATGAAGTAGAGATGGAGCCACTGCTTCTTAGAATTGCTTCCGTATTAGAATAAAGACTTCCGCTGTTAGATTAAGACTTCCGCTGTGAGCATGAGTCCAAGACTCATGAGATATTGTAATAAACTCTGTTATTCGTGGTTATATATATTCTGAATTCAGTTTGTGGAAAATATGTGTATGTGTGATGAACATCCTGGGCACACATATGCATCAGTTCTCGGTTCCTTGGTTTTCCACAGAATTGAGGGCGTCACAGATTGGTATCAGAGCCACGGTTGAGGGTAGATTACACACTTAGATACAATCACAGATTGGTACCAGAACCACGGGTTGACGGTAGGTTACACGCTTAGATAGATACAGATTGGTATCAGACACAGACCGGTATCAACCTGCCACAGATAGATCACACAACCTAGATAGACAAAGATTGGTAGCTAAGCCACGCTGACCATAGGATGCAAGCCTAGGAGAAGCCATAGTTGGATCACAAATTTGATATCACCCTAAGTCATATAGAACCCCCCCCCATTGAACAAAGCCTTGAATAGGAGTTGTGTGAGCCCTTGTGATGATTGTTTGTGATATTGTTCTTCACAGTGACAAGTTTGCTCCTTGAGAACAAAAAGCTTAACAAGGGGGGATCAAGAATCCTAATTCTCGCTATTTGGAATGGATCCAATTCTATTGAGTCTTAGTGTGAGTTGTGGGACGTCTCAAAGCGTTGTCCATATCCACACATAAGTAGAAAGAGGTGTGAGATGCCTCGGCACTTGTTCACATCCTCGTATGGGCTAATATATATATATAGTCCAACCCACCTTGATGCATATAGTTGAGGGGATCTATCTAACCTTCTAACCTTCTATTCTATTTTGATCTCTCTAACAGATGGTGAGAGGAAACGCCGGCCGAAGGAACGTCCGTGACAACCAAGAGGATGGCCACGATGAATTTCCTGTTAACCCCGGAGCTGGTGAGAACCACCTGGAACGGTTGATGGCAATGCAGAACCAACTTATGCAAACCATGATCCAAACTTTGGGTCAGTTGCAGGCCAACAACAACAACCCCGTTCCGGCACCACCGCCACCACCACCGCCGGCTCATAACAGACTGGGTGAGTTCATGAGGACTCGACCACCCACCTTTGCTCAAGCTAACAACGCCATGGAGGCCGATGACTGGTTGAAATCCATGGAGAAGAAGCTTGCCATAGTGCAGTGCAATGACCGAGAGAAGGTTCTTTTTGCGTCGCACCAACTTATGGGAGCTGTCGCTGATTGGTGGGATGCCCTATGCAACGCTCATGTTGATCCGGAGACGATCACTTGGACTGAGTTCAAGGAGAGTTTCCGCTCTCATTACATCCCAGCTGGTGTAATGATGCTCAAGAGACAGGAGTTTGAAGGTCTCCGCCAAGGACAGAGAAGCGTGAATGAGTATTTCAACAAGTTCACACAACTGTCCCGGTATGCCCCCGAAGATGTCAACTCAGACCAGAGGAAGCAATATCTGTTCATGAGAGGGTTGAACAATGAGATTCAGGTTCAGCTCCTCAACAATGACTACGCAAGTTTTAGAAGCTAGTTGACAAGGCTATAGTAGTCGAAAGCAAGATCTGAGAGATCAAGCGAGAGTGCAAGAGGAAGATGCCATACCAGCCTCAAGGGAGCAGCGTACGACCTCGGTACATGCCCCTAGCTGCACCGCAGTATGGATCGACCGCCCCTGCATACCGCCCTAGTCAGCCACCACAGCAACGACCTGTTGCACAAGAACCTCGTGTGCCCTTGCCTCCTGTGCCCCGACCCAACATGGGTGCTCCTGTTCAAAACCCCCGCCGCAACATACCTGCTGCCGTAGGCAACAGGGCATGCTTTGTATGCGGGGAAACATGACACTTCACGAGCCAGTGCCCGAGGAGAGGCCCTGGACAGCAAGGCAACGTGCCCAAGCAGAACCAGCGACCGAACGGAGGGGACAATCAAGGAAACCGTGGACAGCAGAACTATGCTCGTGGCAATGTGAACCATGTCTCTGCTGAGGAAGCACAACAGGCTGAGGACGTCGTAATTGGTATGTTCCTTGCCAACTCCAACCCAGCCACCATTTTATTTGATTCTGGAGCATCACATTCCTTCATATCATCCAAGTTTGTTGCCAAGCATAATCTACCCATATCACACAGCGCCGGTTTTGGTATTGCCGGACGTGAGCAAGAGCTTTGACATATACTGTGACGCATCCAGACAAGGGTCCGGATGTGTGCTAATGCAAGAAGGACAAGTGGTAGCCTATGCCTCACGACAATTAAAGAAGCACGAGCTTAATTATCCTACCCATGACTTGGAGCTAGCAGCAGTAGTGCATGCATTGAAAATTTGGAGACATTATATCCTTGGTCATCGATGTGAGATCTGGCGCGGCCCGACCAACTAAGACAGGCCACTCGCCC
Organism: Neostapfia colusana; assembly: GCA_030760725.1. Taxonomy (NCBI): domain Eukaryota; kingdom Viridiplantae; phylum Streptophyta; class Magnoliopsida; order Poales; family Poaceae; genus Neostapfia; species Neostapfia colusana. The sequence continues at coordinate 25,939,697 of JASWHV010000005.1, read as the reverse complement.
GGGAATCGCATTGGGTGGTGCCGTGTTGTGCGGCACCCAACAGCACACATACAAGGAACAATGTATTACATAAAACAATAGCGAAATCTTACAAATTTTTCTTTGTAAATAATTTCCATCAAATAGCTACAGCGGAAGTCTATAACAACTCACGTCGAATAACTAAGAGCACTCGAGATGCAGTCCAGCCCGCGGACTCCTCTCCCTAGCAACACGAAGACAAGCAGCAGCGGCTGGGTTCTCCATGTGTTACCTGCTCGGAAGTCTCTGAGTCTCACCGGACAACCTTCTTCTTAGCATCGATGTTAACCTGCAAAACCACTTATATAGCAAGCGTGAGCACATAGGCTCAGCAAGACTGATCCGTCTCTCCTAAACAAGAAACTCTACATGCACGACGGTTGCAATTAGGTTAGCTATATTTGCATAAAGGACTCGCCTAAAGTTGATCCTTAACTTTCAGAATTTTAAGCCTCATTGTGCAGACCTTGAGCCGAAAAGCATCGAAACTCCACAATAAAACAAAAAACACTTTGTTGCGATGCCCCTTGCACAAAGTGAAATTAAAGTTTAATGAGCCTATCTCTAATTCAATCATGGTTGCAATACAAGTTACAGCACAGCCTTATCAAGTTCAAAGATAAACAAATTCCAGTTGTTACTACGTCAAGATGCAGTGGGCAAGTATGCTCATATAACCGCGAGCGACGGTGATTTGAATCAGTACACGCCCGGACTACACGACACGTACACCCGTACTCCGAGTTGCCGTCAGCAACCTCGACTGACGTTGTACGCGGCCACCTTTCCCAAGATCTTCCAAATTGGACGCAGTCCAACTGCCCCGAGTATGCAAGCTCCCTCAAGGTACATACCTGCAGTGGTATGTTCTTGAGCGAGGTACCTCCTGCTACCCTGACGCCAAAAGCCTAAGGCAGTTGGAAAAGTTCCACTATGGATCTCCCAAGGTACATCGGTTTCCTGGGTCCCTTATAGCCAGTATGCGCCCGGTACACAACTCAAACTTGTCCAACAGGGCTAAGCACGGACGGGCCTTAACCGACACAGGCAGGGCTATGCACGCACGGCCTGCAACCTGCTGCATCTAAACCTCCCTGCCAGGTCTCCATTTCTTATGTGTGAACTTTCCTCATCTTTTCTAATTCGGACCCGTTCCGAGTAAACCAGCCCTAAACTCGCGAGTAGCTTCCAACTACTCGACTTCTACCGGACCTTTCCTACTAACATTTAGCGTAGCCAAATCCACTCGAGGAGGTGCTATTCTACCCTTTCTCTCTTAGGTAATTCTGGTCATGCAAGTGGGGTTTTCAATATCATCTAGACTTACTGCAATCAATGATGCGAAGCTATGATCTCTACAAATGAAAATGCTTTATAAAACTGTTTAAATGCAAACCGGGGCTTGCCTGTTTTGCAGGTGACTAAGGTTACAATCAGTTAGTGATGATCACTTGGAGCTTGATCACTTGTTTTCCTCCCTCCCTGATCTTCACTTCAAGTCCTTCTCACTTTCTTCACGTATATGCTACACAATATGATCATGCACATGTATTTAATTGAAAAGCTTTTACTTATAAGATCTAATGACAGTTTTAAAACTGGAACTCTGTTCAAGAATTTAAAATGATACTGGTGCTAGTGGTTTGGGTTGGGTTTAAACACTAAGATCAAATGTTAAGTGCTTTTCCTAGTTAAGTGTTGATCACCTTAAGAGATTACACATGACAGTGGTGATCCAGAGCTCCAATGGAGCTGGGAATTTTCATGTGAGTTCCTTGTCACAAGAAAGTCCTCTGGACTAAAATTTAGAACTTTTCATGGAGTGGTTTATTCAGAACAATTCTCTAAGTGTTTAATCAAAGATGAATTAATTCTGAGTTAATACCCATGTTCATGTCAAACTCAGTGAACTACAATTTCAATTATAGTTCATAGAGTCTACATGAATTTTCCTAGGATATTTGGAGCTAAGAATTGCCCAGAACTGAATTTACAAGCTTTGGAAATTCTCTGAAAATGTTTCTGTATTCAATTGAACACAGTAACTTACAATCTGAATTACCCTGATCAATTCAACTCCAAATGAGCTGAAACTTTTACAGGAGTCTAATAACACCCTAAAAATGTTCTGCCAAAATTTGGGTATTTTTGGATAAAACAAACTCCCGCTAAAATTCTTTTGATGAAAAGATTTAAAGAATTTTCCAGAATTAACTAAAGACTTTCATACAAATTGGGTTGCATAATTTGATAGAGTTTGTAAATCTGAATCTAACCCAATTTGAATCACTAAATTTGGAGGTTCCTAGCAAAAGTTATGCTCTTCTAAAGTTTGGGGGAAAATCTGGAATTTGAATAAATCCGAGAAATGTTTAAACCTGACTGTGGGACCAAGGGGCACATGTCAGTTACCGGGAGCGCGCCACACGGGGTCACAGAATTGTTTCCCGCGCTGTCACAGCCAATCCCGCGCCACAGAGTATCCGGCCCCCTCTCCCGAGTCGCTGACAGGCGGCACTGGCGAGGTCGTCTTCAACCTCCCGCTCCCGCGCGACCCCGCCGCCGGGCTCGCCAGAGTAGCTCCGGGATCGGTCGTCCGGCCATCGCAACTTCTGAAACTTGCCGCTAGCCCCTAATTCAATGTAAGGAACACGCTGGTGGGGTTTTCTCGAGCTGGCAGGGCCCCCAAACTAGCCCGCGACGGCACAACGGTTCGGACGAAGTCCGGCGACGTCGCCCCGACGCCCTAAGCCTTCTAGGCTTCGGTTTCCAAGCTCTAGAGCACCGGCGGACGCTAGGAATCATCGACGTGGAAAGGAAATAGCTCGGAGATGGCTCTAACTTAGAGTTCACCGTGCACCCGCACCTTCCCGCCATAGCCGCCTTCGGAAAGCTTGAAATTGCACCGTGCACAGTGTGTTTCATGCGAGGTTTCAAAAGAAAACTGGTGCACCCTCAAGTGTAGCCCGTGTGTGCGATGTTTCGTGGTTTCTAAACAACAATCAATCGGTAATTTTGCAGAATCATACCGGAAGGTCGGTTTACACCGGCCGGAGTGAATCCCCAAAATTCGTCGGCCAAAGGCGGAGACAAGCTCTGTGCTTCGGGTGGAAGCTGCACGGAGCTCCTGCGCGTCCAAAAGTGGCCTTGAGGTCGTGATAAGCTCTGGAGGAGGCTGTCCACGGGAGCACCCCATCGCTGTTGTGTGACGGCCGCCGCGGAAACTGGGTGAACTCGGTGTGGAGAGCACGAACTCCCTCGGTGAGTGCACGAGGAGGTCGTGGGAGGTTCTGCGGTGCGGTTTTGCTGCTTAGCTGATGTCCTCACGCGGTCTAGGTGAGGGTTGATCGACCGAGAGCTCGGCGGCAGCGCTCGGTCGGTTTTTCTTGCGCGAGGAGGAAGAACAGGCCGAGGCTTCGGGGCTTCGGTGATGAGAGGGAAAAAGGAGCCCGGCAGGGGGTAATAAAGCCCTGGGGTGAGGCGGTTCCCGTGGGGAGGCAGTCGTCCGAGGCGGTGAGCGCCGCTGTCGGCTCTGCTGATTGCTTCTCGTGGGAGGAAATCAAATGGAGACTGTGGACTGAAGATCTTTTGCAAATTTCAGTGCTCCCAATGACATGTGGGTCCCACATGTCAGTCCTCCTTATCCCTTCTAAAATATCTCCCAAATTTAAATATTGATGGAATTCAATTGTGGAAGTTTAAATCTGAGAGACATTTGGATAATTGGGCAAGTTTTATCCAAATTCAAATATGCATTTGAATTCTTTGTCATATAAAGTCCATTTTGGAAAATGGGTTGCAATTCATTTCCATAAATCATGAAACTTTGCACACCCCCTAATTTGGACTCAAGGAATTCAAATATGAAATCTGATTTAAATTTTGCCTGCTGCAAATGAGATTTTCAGCACAACAGTTTTGAATTCCATTGTTTTGTTCTCATTTGAACTTTATTTTGAACACATTGCTCCAAATCTGATTTTTGTTTTCTCACACATATGGGAACTTCCCATCTTTGTTTTAGACCCCTCTAGGGTTCCAAGGTCTCAAATAAACATTTGACTTGTGTGAAGAAAACCCTCATGTGTGTTATCACATGTGCAAAAGTTTTAACAAGTCCCAAATTTCACTCATGTGAAACAAAACTTTTGCAAACAAGAGTTTTCTTTGTATTCACATTTTTGGGACCTTTACATTCCTCCCCCCTTAAAAGGAATCTCGTCCCGAGATTCAAACGAAGAACGAGGCGGGAGGTAATTACAAAGTTTATGACAAAAGCTCCAGATAGTTCTTGTGGATGTAATCTTCAGTTTCCCACGTCGCCTCTTCCGGGGTATGATTACTCCACAGGACTTTGTAAAATCTCAAAGTCTGGTTCCGGGTGATCCGGGTCTTTTCGTTGATAATCTGTACAGGTTGCTCGACATAGGTGAGATCCGGCTTCAACTCATCGATGTCTTCGGTGCGGACGGCAGCGGTAAACTTGAGACACTTTCGCCGCTGGGACACGTGAAATATGTCGTGAATACCGGCAAGGCTTGCCGGTAGTTCCAGCCAGTAGGCTACAGTTCCACACTTCTCCGTGATAGTAAACGGACCGATGAATTGGGGAGCAATTTTCCCCTTGACACCGAATCGATGAATCCCTTTCATCGGAGAAACACGAAGATACACGTGCTCTCCGACATCAAAATGCAGCGGTTGACGTCTCTGGTCCGTGTATCTCTTTTGACGAGATTGGGCAGCTTTGAGGTTCTCTTGTATTATCCGAACTCTCTCTTCGGCTTCATTGACAAGATCAACCCCGAACGTTGCTCGTTCACCGGATTCGCACCAATTCAATGGTGTATGGCACTTCCGGCCGTATAGAGCTTCATATGGTGCCATTTTAATGCTCTTCTGATATCCATTGTTGTACGAGAACTCCGCCAGCGGTAAATGATCATCCCAGCTCTTACCGTGGTGTATGGCACATGCTCTCAGCATATCCTCTAGTATTTGATTCACCCTCTCAGTTTGCCCATCGGTTTGAGGGTGATACGCAGAGCTTCTAATCAACTTTGTCCCCAAGGATGCGTGTAGCTGCTCCCAGAAACAGGCTACAAACAGCGATCCTCTATCTGACACAATGGTACGGGGAACTCCATGTAAGCACAAGATCCGTGCTATGTACAGCTCTGCATACTGTTTTGCGTTATATCTTGTATGCACAGGTATGAAATGTGCTGATTTAGTTAACCGATCCACGATTACCCAAATCGAATCATGGTTGTGGGAGGTCATCGGCAACCCAACGATGAAGTCCATATTCAAGTCTTCCCACTTCCATGCCGGTACTTGTAGTGGCTGCAACAGGCCTGACTTCTTCATGTGGTCGGCCTTGACTCTTTGACACGTATCACACTCTGAAACATACTTTGCAACTTCACGTTTCATACGTGTCCACCAAAACTTCTTCCGGAGGTCTTGGTACATTTTATTACTGCCCGGATGAATGGAAAACCTTGACAAATGAGCTTCATCCAAAATCTTCTTCCGTAGTCCCATATCCCGGGGTACTACAATCCGGTCGTTAAACCACAAAGTACCCTCATCATCCTTCCAGAAGCACTTCATTTCTCCGTTGTCTTTCCTTCGCCGTATGTGAAACATACCCTTGTCTTTTCGTTGAGCTTCCATGATCTCCTCTCGGATGGTAGGAATGAGAGCGAGATTATAGAGAGCTCCATACGGAATGACACGGAGGCTTGGTTCTTCATCATCCATTTCAGCGATACTTAGGTGATGGATATGCGCCTTACGACTGAGCGCATCGGCGACCACATTTGCCTTTTTTGGATGATAATGAATCTCCAGTTCATAGTCCTTAATGAGCTCTAGCCATCTTCGTTGCCTCATGTTCAATTCTTTCTTAGTGAAGATGTACCTCAAGCTCTTGTGGTCGGTGTAGAGGTGTACAAGATTTCCGAGCAAGTAATGCCTCCACATCTTCAAAGCAAGGACCATGGCAGCTAACTCAAGATCATGAGTTGGATAATGCTGCTCGTGAGTTCTAAGTTGACGAGATCCATAAGCGACCACTCGTCTTTCTTGCATCAGCACGCAACCAAGACCGATGCCAGATGCATCGCAATAAACGTCGAATGGCTTTGTCGTATCCGGCTGAGCAAGAACTGGGGCTGTTGTGAGATGCTTCACTAGGGTCTTGAAAGCTTGCTCACACGCAGCACCCCACATAAATCTGGTGTTCTTCTTTAATAATTCCACCATCGTTTTAGCGATCTTGGAGAAACCCGGAATGAACCTCCGGTAATAACCCGCTAAATCGAGGAAGCTTCGGACTTCATGCACTGACTTTGGTGACTCCCATTTCTGCAGTTGGATAATCTTACTCGGATCTACAGCGATGCCCTCCGCTGAAATAATGTGTCCGAGAAATGGTACTTGATTAATCCAGAATTCACACTTGCTGAATTTTGCATAGAGCTGATGATCTCGCAATCTTTGTAGCACAATATGCAGATGTTCAGCGTGTTCTTCCTCTGACTTGGAGTACACCAAGATATCGTCGATGAAGACAACGACGAATTTATCCAACTCCGGCATGAACACTGAATTCATCGGGTACATAAAGTGTGCCGGGGCGTTGGTCAAACCAAAAGACATAACGAGATACTCATACAGACCGTATCTCGTTGAGAATGCCATCTTCGGAATATCTTCTGCTCGGATTTTAATCTGGTGATATCCGAACCGAAGATTCATCTTTGAAAATACCTTCGCACCCACTAATTGATCGAAGAGCATATCAATGCGAGGTAGTGAATACTTGTTCTTGATGGTAACGGCGTTCAAAGGACGATAATCAACACAAAGCCTTAGTGTTTCGTCCTTCTTCTTGACAAACAACGCTGAATGACCCCAAGGTGACGAACTCGATCGTATAAAGCCCTTGCTCATAAGGTAATTCAGCCGTGTCTTCAATTCTTCCAATTCATTGGGTGCCATCTTGTATGGCCTTCGCGATAACGGTGTCGTTTCCGGTATAAGTTCAATCTTGAACTCAACGTCTCGTTCGGGCGGCATGCCCGGTAAATCCTCGGGAAATACATCCAGATACTCACGTACCACCGGAATGTCCTCTATCTTAACAGCTTCCGTGTGGTTCACTGTTGCAATCTGCTGCCATCTGGCGCCCAGAATTAATATGTGAAGACCGTGCTGTGGGGAGTTGAGCTCAACGGTCCTGGAGCTGATGTTAAGAACCGCCTGGTGGTAATTCAACCACGACATCCACAAAATGATGTCGATCTTCAGACCTTCAAGAATAATGAGGGTTGTAGGGTATATTTTACCCCCCAAACAAAGAGGTGCTCGGGAGACAACCTCGCTTGCGGTACTGCTGCCCCCGGGCGAAGATATGAGGTATTGCCTCTTTATATAAACTGTTTGGAGCTGATGTTGAGCCACGAAAGATTGGCTAATGAAATTGTGTGTGGCACCGGAATCAAAGAGAACTAAAACCGGTAGCTGATTCAGATAAAAGATCCCTGCTAAAGCGGCTTCTCCTTCCGGAACATCATCAATCACAGTATAGTGAATGTTGCCCCTTATCTGCCCTCCTATCTGCCGATTGAGGTACGGATCGTATTGTTGTAAATATGATGACCCGTAGCCTCGAGTTCCCTCCGGACATTGCCTAGCATAATGGCCCATGCGCCCACAAGTAAAACACGAATGTCTCTCCGGTTCTTCGTTGACTTGCGGTGGACTGCTAGGTACATATGGATGCAGTGATGGAGCACAAACCACCGTCTGATGCTGCGGCTGTGGAGGTGGTGCAAGTTGTAGAACTTGACCAGTAATCAATCTCTGAGGAGTTGATCGTACAGGTGGCCTCCATCTTTCACCGGGTGGCGTTTGATACACCAAACGGTACTTCTGAGGCACATAACTTGTGCTGGCCTGCTCGATCTCACTCATCTTTCTCTTCTCGGCTTGCCACTCAAGTGTCGGCTTCTCTTGAATGAAAGCCGCATCGACCATGTCGGTGTAACTGCCATTATTGTGTACGGCCAGCTTTTCCCGTAATATGGCGCTCAGGCCATGGAAGAATAGGTCACACCGTGCCTCTTCTTTCGCCACATATTCGGGAACATATTGAGCCAAAAGATTAAATCTTCTGACATACTCGAGGACACTCATGTCCCCTTGCTTCAAGCCCAAAAATTCCTCCCGCTTTGCCTTGACAATACCTAGTGGTATGTAACGAGTACGAAAGGCTTCACAAAACTCACTCCATGGCACTTGATGGCCCTCCGGAATGGTGGCAAGATAATCAACCCACCAGTTCCCGGCAGCTCCATGGAGTTGCTGAGCGGTGAACTTTGTCTTCTGCACTTCACCACACTCGAATATTCCGAATTTTGACTCCATGACACGAAGCCATTGATCTGCTTCCACAGGTTTGGTGGCTTCAGTAAAAATTGGCGGTTGAGTCGCCAAGAAGTCCAGATAAGCGTCCCGAAATGGAACGGCTTGTTGCGTGTTCTGGAGTACACCTTGCTGTACCAAAGCTTGGAGTAAGTGTGTGTGTTATTGTGTTGCTTCTTGGAGTAGCCTAGTGTTCTCTTGGTTAGACTCGACGACTCAAGTCATAAGACCCATCAATCCCGTGGATGGTTGTTCCGACGGTGGAATAGAAGTATCACCGCTTCGGCGAGAACTCCCGACCGTACTCCTAGAGCGAGTACGAACCATACTGCAAAGATATAGTTGAGAAGAATTAAACAAGAACTCAGCAGTATGTGAGACTAATGAAAACATGAATATGTCAAAACTTTATGAAAGCAGTAACAAAATCCATGTTTACACAACTCCTTAATAGGCATAGCTATCCAGCCTATCTGTACAGAACAGGCCTTTATGCACTATCTCCAGATTTTGATCTATTTAAACGCATTTTCATAACTCAAGTCGAATACCAAAGTTAAATATAACTTCAGTATCTTTCCAACGAGTACTCATATGCCTTCAGATCTTCTCTGTATTAAGAGTTATGATTTTCCAAAGTTGACAGAATTCCTGGATAAAATTTGTCAGCATCTCCTTTGTATGTGGCTGATTTTATCACGGTTGTATATGCAAATACAATAAGAATCTGAACAAACTTTGAACTACAACAATGTTGCACCATTCATAACCTTTCCAATGGTGTATCATAGGCTTCTTAAGAGTTTATCTACAGAAAGTTATGGCTTAAAAACAGAAAGGTCCAGAGAGGTTTTACTGCTGTCCTGGTTCTGGACAATTCACCTTCCTCTGAACTTTCTACCCATTTAGCATGTGATTTGGCTTTGGAGATTTACAAAGCAGTTGTAGAGATCTTGAAGACCTTTCCAGAACTGTACCATACACCTTAATTCGGTCAAGCTACTCAGAGTTATGCTCTGTTAAAGTCCAGCAAAAATTTCTGCCGAAAACAGAGCACTCCGTTTTTGAAATCTTTGAAGCCTAGTGTCCCTCTCATTTGAATCTTAGCTCAAAATGAGAGTTCAGTAACTAATATTTGTTTCAAACTTCCATTTTTATTTGAAAGTTAGTTCATGAGTCATTTCTTCAAAGGAAAGGGTTATTAAGTTTAGTACGGCGTCGATGCACCGTAAGAAGCATGTCGGTACTACGTAGCCTCACCAAAAGAAAATCCTAACCGGATTATACCGGCATATTCGTATTTTAGGTGGCACTAAAACGTTCACTCGCAAATTTGTACTATTCGTACTACGGTTTCGTGGCTAATCCTGCATAAGTCACACTCAATCGTCAGGTCCGGCTGCACACCGAACCCGGTATCCATACAGTTCTTACACCCGTCCGTCATCACTCGCACAGGTGTTCTCAAGCCAAACACGCCTTGAGCTACGTGTTCACGTTACTAACCACGTGAAGGGGTTTCCCAAGTTGCACCACGCACGCCCGGGACAGACGTTGCTCGAGTACCCCAAACGACATGAGGAGTCGCAGAGGATACTAAAGCGGGTCGGGTTACCTGCCACCCGTGGGGCTCCAGCCTTCAGCTTGTGCGCACTGGTGGACAGCGCTTATGTGCACCCCCCAAGACATAAATCGTCCCGAGATGCACGATTTTCCGACATAACAAATAAGTTAGTTTGCCATCCTTCATAAATAAGCTAATAGTAATCCTTATGTGGGCCTAGTACCGTATCCTCACCGTAACCTAAATTTTGTCGTAATACCATTCTTATTCCGTGTGCTATTACCAATGCAGCTCTGATACCATGCTGGTGCAGCCCGACCAACTGAGACAGGCCACTCGACCGGGAATCGCATTGGGTGGTGCTGTGTTGTGCGGCACCCAACAGCACACATACAAGGAACAATGTATTACATAAAACAATAGCGGAAGATTACAAATTTTTCTTTGTAAATAATTTCCATCAAATAGCTACAGCGGAAGTCTATAACAACTCACATCGAATAACTAAGAGCACTCAAGATGCAGTCCAGCCCACGGACTTCTCTCGCTAGCAACACGAAGACAAGCAGCAGAGGCTGGGTTCCCCATGTGTTACCTGACTCGGAAGTCTCCGAGTCTCACCGGACAACCTTCTTCTTAGCATCGATGTTAACCTGCAAAACCACTTATATAGCAAGCGTGAGCACATAGGCTCAGCAAGACTGATCCGTCTCTCCTAAACAAGAAACTCTACATGCACGACGGTTGCAATTAGGTTAGCTATATTTGCATAAAGGACTCGCCTAAAGTTGATCCTTAACTTTCAGAATTTTAAGCCTCATTGTGCAGACCTTGAGCCGAAAAGCATCGCAACTCCACAATAAAACAAGAAATGCTTTGTTACGATGCCCCTTGCATAAAGTGAAAGTAAAGTTTAATGAGCCTATCTCTAATTCAATCATGGTTGCAATACAAGTTACAGCACAGCCTTATCAAGTTCAAAGATAAACAAATTCCAGTTGTTACTACGTCAAGACGCAGTGGGCAAGTATGCTCATATAACCGCGAGCGACGGTGATTCGAATCAGTACACGCTCGGACTACACGACACGTACACCCGTACTCCTATTTGCCGGCAGCAACCTCGACTGACGTTGTACGCGGCCACCTTTCCCAAGATCTTCCAAATTGGACGCAGTCCAACTGCCCCGAGTATGCAAGTTCCCTCAAGGTACATACCCGCAGTGGTATGTTCTTGAGCGAGGTACCTCCTGCTACCCTGACGCCGAAAGCCTAAGGCAGTTGGAAAAGTTCCACTATGGATCTCCCAGGGTACATCGGTTTCCTTGGTCCCATATAGCCAGTATGCGCCCGGTACAACACTCAAACTTGTCCAACAGGGCCAAGCACGGACGGGCCTTAACCGACACAGGCAGGGCTATGCACGCACGGCCTGCAACCTGCTGCATCTAAACCTCCCTGCCCGGTCTCCATTTCTTATGTGTGAACTTTCCTCATCTTTTCTAATTCGGACACGTTCCGAGTAAACCAGCCCTAAACTCGCGAGTAGCTTCCAACTACTCGAATTCTACCGGACCTTTCCTACTAACATTTAGCATAGCCAAATCCACTCGAGGAGGTGCTATTCTACCCTTTCTATCTTAGGTAATTCTGGTCATGCAAGTGGGGTTTTCAATATCATCTAGACTTACTGCAATCAATGATGCGAAGCTATGATCTCTACAAATGAAAATGCTTTATAAAACTGTTTAAATACAAACCGGGGCTTGCCTGTTTTGCAGGTGACTAAGGTTACAATCAGTTAGTGATGATCACTTGGAGCTTGATCACTTGTTTTCCTCCCTCCCTGATCTTCACTTCAAGACCTTCTCACTTTCTTCACGTATATGCTACACGATATGATCATGCACATGTATTTAATTGAAAAGCTTTTACTTATAAGATCTAATGACAGTTTTAAAACTGGAACTCTGTTCAAGAATTTAAAATGACACTGGTGCTAGTGGTTTGGGTTGGGTTTAAACACTAAGATCAAATGTTAAGTGCTTTTACCACTTAAGTGTTGATCACCTTAAGAGATTACACATGACAGTGGTGATCCAGAGCTCCAATGGAGCTGGGAATTTTCATGTGTGTTCCTTGTCACAAGAAAGTCCTCTGGACCAAAATTTAGCACTTTTCATGGAGTGGTTTATTCAGAACAATTCTCTAAGTGTTTAATCAAAGATGAATTAATTCTGAGTTAATACCCATGTTCATGTAAAACTCAGTGAACTACGATTTCAATTATAGTTCATAAAGTCTACATGAATTTTCCAAGGATTTTTGGAGCTAATAATTGCCCAGAACTGAATTTACAAGCTTTGGAAATTCTCTGAAAATGTTTCTGTATTCAATTGAACACAGCAACTTACAATCTGAATTACCCTGAGCAATTCAACTCCAAATGAGATGAAACTTTTACAGGAGTCTAATAACACCCTAAAGAATATTCTGCGAAAATGTCGGGATTTTTGGATAAACCAAACTCCCTCTAAAATTCTTTTGGTGAAAAGATTTAAAGAATTTTCCAGAATTAACTAAAGACTTTCATACAAATTGGGTTGCATAATTGGATATAGTTTGTCAATCTGAATCTAACCCAATTTGAATCACTAAATTTGGAGGTTCCTAGCAAAAGTTATGCTCTTCTAAAGTTTGGGGAAAATCTGGAATTTGAATAAATCGGAGAAATGTTTAAACCTGACTGTGGGACCAAGGGGGCACGTGTCAGTTACCGGGAGCACGCCACACGGGGTCACAGAATTGTTTCCTACGCTGTCACAGCCGATCCCGCGCCACAGAGTATCCGGCCCCCTCTCCCGAGTCGCTGACAGGCGGGACCGGCGAGGTCGTCTTCAACCTCCCGCTCCCGCGCGACCCCGCCGCCGGGCTCGCCGGAGTAGCTCCGGGATCGGTCGTCCGGCCATCGCAACTGCTGAAACATGCTGCTAGCCCCTAATTCAACGTGAGGAACACGCTGGTGGGGTTTTCTCGAGCTGGCAGGGCCCCCAAACTAGCCCGCGACGGTGCAACGATTCGGACGAAGTCTGGCGACGTCGCCCCGACGCCCTAAGCCTTCTAAGCTTCGGTTTCCAAGCTCTAGAGCACCGGCGGACGCTAGGAATCATCGACGTGGAAAGGAAATAGCTCGGTGATGGCTCTAACTTAGGGTTCACCATGCACCCGCACCTTCCTGCCATAGCCGCCTTCGGAAAGCTTGAAATTGCAACGTGCACAGTGTGTTTCATGTGAGGTTTCAAAAGAAAACTGGTGCGCCCTCAAGTGTATCCCGTGTGTGCGAAGTTTTATCCAAATTGGGCAATTGGATAATTGGGCAAGTTTTATCCAAATTCAAATATGCATTTGAATTCTTTGTCATTTAAAGTCCATTTTGGAAAATGGGTTGCAATTCATTTCCATAAATCATGAAACTTTGCACACCCCCTAATTTGGACTCAAGGAATTCAAATATGAAATCTGATTTAAATTTTAGCTGCTGCAAATGAGATTTTCAACACAACAGTTTTGAATTCCATTGTTTTGTTCTCATTTGAATTTTATTTTGAACACATTGCTCCAAATCTGATTTTTGTTTTCTCACACATATGGGAACTTCCCATCTTTGTTTTAGACCCCTCTAGGGTTCCAAGGTCTCAAATAAACATTTGACTTGTGTGAAGAAAACTCTCATGTGTGTTATCACATGTGGAAAAGTTTTAACAAGTCCCAAATTTCACTCATGTGAAACAAAAATTTTGCAAACAAGAGTTTTATTTGTATTCACATTTTTGTGACCTTTACAAGATCATAAAAGCCTCAAGTACATATTTACACAAACGGACTTGAATTTGAGGCAACGTCGATGGTTGTCACTCATTAAAGATTACGATGTTGGAATCAACTACCCCCCTGGGAAGGCCAATGTAGTAGCTGATGCATTGAGCCAGAAGGGAGCATGTCACCAACTCACGATTTGGGAGCTACCACCCGAACTACGTAAGGAGTTTGAACGGTTACACCTTGGATTCTTGAACAACATGGAAATGATGGAGATCCACTCTTCATTGGAGCAAGAGATAAGAGATGGCCAAGCAACGGATGTGGAGATCAAGGAAAGGATCCGACAAGGAATAGAGAAGGATTTCAAAGAACATAAGAAGGGTACGCTTTGGCTAGGAAAAAGGATTTGTGTGCCTAACGTGAAGCACATCCGTGACATGATATTAAAATAGGCACATGATTCACCCTATTCCATACATCCCGGAAGTACCAAAATGTACAAGGACTTGAAGACTTGTTATTGGTGGGATGGTATGAAAAGGGACATAGCTGAATACGTTGCCCTATGCGACACATGCCAATGGGTGAAGGCCAAACATCAAAGACCCACTGGATTGTTGCAACCCTTGAAGGTACCCGAGTGGAAGTGGGAAGACATCAGCATGGATTTCATCGTCGGATTGCCACGTACTCAGTCGGGTTACGACTCCATCTGGGTTATCATGGACCGATTGACGAAAACAGCCCATTTTCTCCGTATAAGGGCCAAGTACAACGTTGCACAATTAGCCGAGTTGTACATAGAGAAGATCGTGTGCCGTCATGGAGTCCCGAGGAGGATAGTCTCAGATCGAGGTTCTCAGTTTACCTCTTGATTTTTGAGGAAGCTGCTGAAAGCTATGGGTACACGACTGGATTTTAGCTCTGCCTATCACCCCCAAACCGATGGACAAACCGAAAGGACAAACCAAATTTTGGAGGACATGTTGAGAGCTTGCGCCTTGAAACGTGGGCGTAGTTGGGATAGGAGTTTACCGTACGCCGGATTCTCCCATAACAACAGCTATCAAGCTAGCTTGAAGATGTCGCCTTTCGAAGCATTGTACAGTAGACGGTGTAGAACACCGCTGTTTTGGAACGAAACCAGAGAGAACCAGGTGTTTGGACCTAAATTGCTACAAGAAGCTGAAAAGCAAGTCCAAACGATACGGGAGAACTAAAAGGCTGCTCAGTCACGACAGAAAGGCTATGTGGACAATAGGCGAAGGAAGTTGACCTTCAAAGTAGGAGACTTCGTATACCTTAAGGTATCATCTATCCGTGGCCAACGACGTTTCAACGTCAAAGGCAAGCTAGCACCTCACTACATCGGACCATTTAAGATTTTGGACAAGCGAGGAGAGTATCTTATCAACTAGAGCTCCCAACATATCTCTCCGACGTACATGACGTGTTTCATGTATCCCAGCTCAAGAAGTGCTTGAGAGTACCAGAGGAGCAATTACCAATGGAAGATCTTGAACTTCAAGAGGACCTGACTTATACGGAGCACCCTGTCTGAATTTTGGACGTAAAGGAAAGGGTCACCAGGAAAAAAGTGATCCGATGGTGCAAGGTACAATGGAGCCATCACACCGAAGCTGAAGCTACATGGGAGCGTGAAGAAGACATCAAGGCAGAATTTCCTCATCTATTCTCTACCAACGAATCTCGAGGGCGAGATTCAATTTAAGGGGGGTAGATTTGTGACACCCTCATTTCTGGTTTCTGCATGTATTCATGTTTCATGTAGAGAAACATTTTAAAAGAAGTGGGAACAGAGAAAATATCAAAAAGATAGCCAAAAAGAGCCGAATCCAGTTCACAGAGAGCGCCGAAGATAACTTCCACGGCTTGCTGGCCATGTGGCGTGTTTGGAGCTCATCCCTGCGAAGTGGGGAGACGTCCGCCGCTAACTGGCTACGTGGCAGGCTCGGGGCTCATCCCCGCAAAGGGGGAGAGGTCCGACCCCGTGGGACACGTGTTGCCCCCGGAGCTAGCCTCTGCGGAGAAGCGAAGGCAGTTCCACAGGACACATGTCACCTTTGGAGCTAGTTACCACGGAAATCAGAGGACCAGTCGCGCGGGATACGTGTCGACCTTGGAGCTCACCTCCGAGAGGTCCGGTCCTATTGGACACGTGTCGCCACCAGAGCTTATCTCCGGGAGGTCCGACACTGTTGGACACGTGTCAACCGTGGAGCTCGTCTATGAGCAGGAAGGGAGTCTGGCGCTGTTAGAACACGTGGCACACCCGGAGCCACCCCTGGAGAGAGGGAAGGCCCGGCACTGACACATGGCGTGCGTGGAGCCACCTCCGAATAGAGAGGAGGTCCCGACCGCCAGGATACGTGGCGCACGCGGAGCTCACCTCCGAAGGAGAGGGAGGTCTCGCTCACTTGACACGCGGCACAATCAGAGCTCGTCTCTGCAAAAAGGGAAGGACCAGGCCCTGGTGGACACGTGGAGCTTTCGGAGCTCATCACCAAGGAGGTAACGAGTTCTAGAACAGTTTTTGGATTCTGTACGCATAGAAATACCTGTATGGAGGAGAAACCGACCTGAATTCCACAATGTTACCGCACCAAATCAACTCAAGATAAGTTGTTAAGATTCAACGATAATCTGAATAGGACTCTTATTCGACATACAATCAGATTAGGACTCTTCTTCTCCCGATTATAAATAGAACCCAAAACCTTTGGCCGAAAACCACGAACATCTTTTCCAACTCCTGAGCCAACGACTTAGAGCCCTAGCCCCCAACTCGCTGAGTAAAACCATCGCCGGAGTTCCGTCGAGGAAGATCACCGGAAGGGAGCCCAACGATCTGTCTTGCTAAGAGAAGGACCCGAGACCACGAAGAACGTAAGGTAGGTCTCCAATATCACCTTACGACATCATCGTGTTTTCTTTGCATCTGCTCTTCGATTCCTTTCGAACAGAAGCTTTCTTGTGGACAGATCACTTGTTGATCGGGTTGATCTAAAGACAAGATCATCGCCACATCCACATTTGATCCGAACACCTCTGTTCATCATAAAATCCATGCAAGCCATGCAAGAACACATACAAACTGATCTAATAAAACTGATTATAAGATAGCATGCATATGCATCATCGCATTTAGTTGAAGTTTATGCATGATATTGATTGCTGTGAATCTTGTATGTGCGTGATCCTGTATAGAGGGACAAGCTCAGGGAGCTGTCTACGACGAGCTGCAACAACAAGGTTTTGAGATCCAAGAGCAACCGGAACCGCAAGAACAAGGCAAGTGCCCCTTGACCATATTGATCCTATGTTTTGGGAAAAACTATTTTGTTTTGCGAAAAGGTGTGTGTGCTGAGTCAAACATGATGGGAAACCATTTTATAGGAGTTTAATAGCTTTGGTTAAACCACCCTTGTCGCTAGGGAAGTTTATGAGTCGGGTATGGTTTTTACTTTTATGCTTCGCTGAGTCCATGGGATTGGGAAGCGAGATAGATGTGTCTAGCTAACTGCACTCGTAATGATAATGAGAAAACTGATGAACATGGATCGGAGGGAGATCTAGGCAGAACTGGGTTTGTGAATGAGGTAGCATGAGATGGTGGTTTACTTGCCGTAGATCTAAGGACCGGTTCATGCAAGCACATGCCAGGATAACAGTGCCACCACAAGGCCAAGTATGGGTGTTGCTTAGCTGACTAATTAGGTAAGTTGCTAGATTGTTATGGACCGTGGAAGGCGCGGGGAATGGGAGTCGTGTGAGGACTGTCCTGGGAACTGCATGTCACAAGAGGGGGCCCATGGGTGGGAGAATTGGAGATTCTAGCCTGCCGGTGAAACCTTAGTGAGTCCATACATCTAGTAGCCCCTTTGTAAAGGCTATTTTGTGATCTCTTGGCCATACACCGATGGTTGTGTACTGGTATAATGGAGGTTCTGCAGTCGCCGACGGGTGACGAAATCACAAACTTGTGGGTAAAGAGGTACAAACTCTGCAGAGTCTAAAACTATCATGATAGCCGATCTTACGTTCACGAGCGCCTGGCCAACTTCCATGATTAGTTGGGATGGTGATTGGATATGGTTATTGGTTATGGTTTGGTTTTGGTTTGGTTTTCGGGACTGTTGAGTCCGGGTGATAAGATGGGTTGCATGGCTGTTGAGTCATGGCAACAAGGTTGGTCTCGGTTGGAGACGAAGTTTTTTATGAGATGAAATGGTAGCGAATACGAGATGGTATTCGTGAGATGGTAGCGAATACGAGGAGGTATTCGTGAACAAGAATGAGGTTGATTGATGTCTAGTTGTGACATGGAAGGTAATGAACATAATGGAGGTATGATTGGTATTTTAATACATGTTGGGATTACATTCACTTAAAGATGAGTTGCTGTTTTATCGTGGTTTTTGATAAATAACTTTGCTTTCTGCAATGAGGCTTTTTATACCTACCTTGTTATGAGCTACATATCATATTTTCCCGCACTTGCTGAGTACATCATTATACTCAAACTTGCATTATTATTTCATCATCAGCAACAGGAGAAGATTATTATGAAGACCAAGTGGAGCATTAGGCGTGTAAATCTGTTCTCAACCTTGCCTGTGGGGATGAAGTAGAGATGGAGCCACTGCTGCTTAGAATTGCTTCCGCATTAGAATAAAGACTCCCGCTGTTAGATTAAGACTTCCGCTGTGAGCATGAGTCCAAGACTCATGAGATATTGTAATAAACTCTGTTATTCGTGGTTATATATATTCTGAATTCAGTTTGTGGAAAATATGTGTATGTGTGATGAACATCCTGGGCACACATATGCATCAGTTCTCGGTTCCGTGATTTTCCACAGAATTGAGGGTGTCACAAAAGCAGTCTCCTGGACCTCCCGCTCTGGCGTGGGTCTTTTCCTAGAGGTGACCAACTGGCGTCACAGTACCCTAACAGGGGGAGGTCTGAGAGGCCCCCGGGCCTTTGGCAGGTATCCCAAGCACTACCGCCTTCGGCAGGATGGCAAATGTCGACTAGGCATGAGAGTGGGAAAGGAGAGCCGAGTGTACGATGGGCGTCACAAGGAGGTGATCACATAAATTAATGCGTAATTTAAATGAACACCTAAGTAAGTGTGGTAGGACAGGGTTCTTTTCATTCATGTAAGTCCATATGAGGAAGACAGGCCGTACATGGGGGCAACGACCCACCCCATTGTGAAGGGGGCAGATCCTACGCACTTAGGGTACAGGACCAGGCTAAGTTGGACGTAGTCCTGGACCACCCCATGGTGCTTAGCTGCTCCGAGCGCTGCTCCTAGACTCTATGGGATCTGTTACAGAAAGAATAAACATGCCCTACCACTGTTCTAAAGGTAGAACTTACAGGGGTAGCGTCGGAGCGCATGCCTTGAGCTCCCATGCACGGACCCGCGGTGGTAGCGCCGGAGCGCCTGCCGGTACCGTACGATCCGGAGCGTTACTTGCCATCTTGCCTCGATGACGAGGTTGATGTCCTCACGCAGGAGCTGGTCTTGCGTAGCTTCATCGTGCGCTCGGACACGGGGGACCCCCATGGTCATCTTGGGGGGAAGCATGGCTTTGGCCCCGCATACCATGTAGAAGGGTAGTTCCCGCGACCCGGCTCGGGGATGTCCGGCTGGCCCCCGACGTAGAGGAGCTAGTACCCCACGACGGCTCCTGGGCTCTCCTCTGAGGAGAGGACCCCAGCACGTCCAACCTCCATGCCGCGAAAGACCTCGAGGGTGGGATCATCTGCAGCGTCTGCACCAGTTGCATGGATCTGCTCGGCATGGATCTGGCACACCTTGCATCTCCTAACCGGCTTGACGGCGTCCAGGTGGCTCTCGGCTAGTAGAAGCCATGCCGGGTGGCTTAACCGACCAGCGTGTGGGACGATGAGTGCTCCCAGCACCCACCTCCTTGGATTGCTGTGAGCAGGTCGCAGCCTTCCTCCCGGGTTATGCACCGCAATAGGATGCCGTTGGCGCCACGCTGGTAAAGATACCAGCGAGTAGCACTTAGCCATCTGCACAATCCGTTCAGCGGATGCACGTTCATCAGGAAGGATGTTGTCTTTCAAGAAGTCCCGGACCTCTGTGGTCCATGCATCGGGGCTACCTGAGCTTCTGGATCTTGGGCGCTGGGTAGCACGGAGTCCCCATGGTGCATACGATCCTTGGCGGAGCACCATGGCTGCAGGGCTGCTGGGACCGCCAGCTTCGAGGTGCTGGTCTAGCCCCTTTCGCCCGGTTCGGCAGTCCTGGCTGTGAGTCGCGACAACGTCCCTTCGAAGGCTCCTTCGGGCTCCGGGGCTCCGGTGGAGGCCTTCGTTGACAGGTTGTTGGTGATGGTGTCGTCGGCGCGCGGTACTTGGCACAGGTCCAAGGCCACATAGTTGGTTGTCTTGAAGTTGAGGCGCACCATGTACCCTAACCGCTCCCCGGTTGGCATGAGGAGCAGTACGCCGGTCCCGGCCCCCGGCTTCCGCGAGGGGCCATCGAGGTAGAACGTCCAGTGGGGCTCAGTGAAGGCTGGTGCATGGGGCCCTGGTTCCCCACCTTCAGGGCCCCACTAGGTTGTTTAGTGATGGCGTCCACTTGTCCTCGAAGTCAGCCAGTGCTTGGCTCTTGACTGCTTGACGTGGTTGGAAGTTCGGCTTGAACTCCGCCATCTTCGGGCTACCCTCCTGCTTCAGAGGCTGGCTGTGAGTGCCAGTGGCGCCCTTCTGCTGCTCTGGCGCACTTGTCCGCCAGACTGAAGAGCTCCGAGAAGTCTTGCACCTCCCTGGTGACCAACTTCTCGAGCATCTTCTTGTCCCTCACATCCTGTCGGAATGCGACCATGACTGATGCATCCTGGATGTGAGGGATGGTGTTCCGTACTTGGGAAAATTGCTGGATGAAGTAGCGCAGTGATTTCCCCAGTTGCTGTCACATGGCGTGGAGGTCCAGCTCCATGCCGGGACGTGTACAGGAGCTGCTGAAGTTTGCCGTGAACTGTCGGCTCAGCTCCGCCTAGGAGGTTATGGAACCCTGGGGCAGGTTCATGAACCATGAACGCGCCGGGCCTGTCAAGGTGACGGAGAAGTAGTTGGCAATGACGGCTTCATCCCCTCCTACCCGCGAGGACGGCAGTAGAGTAGATCTGCAAGAACTCTGCTTGGTTGATGCTTCCGTCGTACTTCTCCGGCAGGTGTGGCCGGAATTTGCGTGGCCACACTGCGAAGCGGAGGTGTGGCGCCAGGGCCGCACACCCCGTCCCCGCTGCTGCAGATCCTGGTGCCGTGAACCCTTGGACGGCTGCTGGCACGGTGTACCCCGGCATGGGCATTGGTACACCATATACCAGGGGCGCCGACTGCAGGACATATGGTTGCTGCATATGCTGCATGGCGTACGTCTGGGGCAGTGGTCGCATGGCGAACTTCTGCTGCCCAGGCTGAGTTGAGGCGGTCGACATGCTGTAGTCGGCCTCTTGGATGCGACACCTTTTTCGCTGTCGCTCGATGGTTACGCGAGCGTCTTCTCCCAAGCGACGTCGCTCCAGCTCTATCCTTAGGTCTGCCGTTGAGAGACTACTAGAACTGGAGTCTGCCGTCTGCTTGTTAACCGTTGGTGTGCGCGACAGCGACACACCTGGTTGAGCAGGGCGTCGTCCCCGCCGTAGCTGAGGGTTGACGGCAGTAGCGACGAGGTAGTTGACGTCACGGATCCACTGCTGGGTGGCCCCCTAGGGAGCGTCTTCAACAGGTGGATTGTCCAGGAGCGCTTCGGCGGTGGCCAGTGCACTTGCTTGAGTGGCACTCTGCGCCGCTGCAGATCTTGAGGTTGTTGTTCGCCGGGGATGATGGCGCGAAGAGCCAGCCGTTGATGGAAGCTTGGACATCTTCGTTGGTGCAGACCCGTCGTAAGAGGGAAAAGCCCCCTACCTGGTGCGCCAAATGTCGAAGCGTCTGCGGTCGACACTTCCCCCAGGCCTGCTCAGAGCAGCCCACGGAGGTTCTTTTTCGGAGGGGCTAGTCCTCTCGCGAGGGTTGCGCGTTGGACGAAGGAGGATGAAGGTGGATTGACACAAGGATTTTTACGTGGTTCGGGCCGCCGGAGCGTAAAACCCTACGTCCACGGGAGCTGTGTTGCTCGTGGCTTAGAACCGGAGTTCTAAGCTTGGGGATGAACTGTGTTGCCCTAGGCGCTAGAGGGAGTTGAGCAAAATGCCGAACCCCTTGTAACGTTGCCTACCCAGGCCTTTTATATCTCAAGGCTCGGGCGGCTTACAAGGTGGGCCCCAGGGCCTAACAGGTGGCCCTAGGGTGATTTCCTACCATCTACCTAGTCTTGGCGATGGCTTCGAGGTCATCGTCCTGCTGCCCTGCCCATACTGCAGGCTAGGCGTAGTGGCTGATGATGGTAGGGGCAGCAGGGCATGTCATGTCGCAGCATTTATTGGTCTACTGTTCCTGACACTATGCGCTTGTCTTGACTGTGACCGGTCACAGTTACTTCTGACAGGCATGCGTCGCGCCTCCGCGTCTTGGGAAGGTGTGGGTCTTGAATGCCTTATGTGGTAAAGGAATGGCGCGCCGTTACTCCTGCTGCCTACCCGCGCCGGGCGGCAGCACGGCTCTGCTGGCCACGTGGCAGGCCCGGAGCTATCCTTTGAGGGGAGGGGAGCTCCGGCCCTATTGGACACGTGGTGCCTTCGGAGCTCGCCCCCGTGGAGGATGGAGGTCCGGCCTTCTGGGCCATGTGGTAGGCACGGAGCTATCCTCTGAGGAGAGGGGAGCTCCGGCCCTACTGGACACGTGGCGCCTTTGGAGCTCGCCCCTGCAGACCGGGCGAGGTCCGGCCTTCTGGGCCACGTGGCAGGTCCGGAGCTATCCTCTGAGAGGGGAGCTCCGGCCCTACTGGAAACGTGGCGCCTTCGGAGCTCACCCCTGCGGAGGGGGCGAGGTCCTTAGGCGGTTTCTCCCTGTGCGCGGGGGTACCCGGTATTGAGAGTACCGACAATGACATAGGTTAACATATGGAATGTTATTATTCAATATTGCTGATATAAATAACTTTTATTGTTACATGTGTGCCACCAAATATTGCTTACTAAATTTCAGATTCATGAACCGTTATCTTGTGGCTAAATGATGAACTAAGGATGAACTTTTAGGCGTGTCCGTTTGCTGCAAATTATCATCCTATATTAGGGTATGACCTGCATGTGGAGTTTCATGTGTAGGAGAGTCGGTTAAGACTTGATGAGTCATCGTGCTCACGGTTGCTGCTATAAGTGTTTGCAGGTGAGGAGTACCCCACGGACTTGGAGTACGAGTCCACTTGAGGGCTACCCTCCATCGGGGACTACGGCTGAGTGGGAGCCATACACACCACACTGAGGCTGGGTGGAGCTAGTGTCGGTTGTCCGTAGGGCCGGACAACCAACTTTTGCTAGTTAGCTGGGCGTGAGTTGTATAAATAGCTTCCGCTGTAGTAGACTCTGTACAGGAGTTGTAACTGAAGAGTGTACTACTTTTGTAGATATTCAGAATGTTTTCAATGTAATACTATGGTTTCTTTATGATGTGTGCTGTCGGGTGTCGCATTGTGCGGCACCACCCTCTGAGATCCTGGGATGTTACAGACTTTGGTCTGTCACAATCCTTAGTTAAGCGTACCACCCGCAAATGGATGGATAAACCGAGCGGGTAAACCAAATCCTAGAGTATATGCTTCGAGCTTGTGCTATCAACCAAGTTAAGAATTGGGATGATCAGTTACCGTTAGCCGAGTTCTCGTACAACAATGGGTACCAGGCCAGCATAAAGATGGCACCCTACGAAGGGCTATACGGGAGAAAATGCCGCACACCGGTGAATTGGTGTGAGTTCGGTGAAAGGGGCACCTTCGGGATTGATCTTGTCAACAATGCGAAAGAGAAAGTTTGGCTTATTCAAGCAAACTAGAAAGCCGCCCAATCCCGACAAAAGCAGTATGCGGACCGCAGAAGACGCCCTCTACAATTTGAGTTTGGGGATCACGTGTATCTACGTGTGTCTCCGATGAAGGGTGTGAACAGATTCGGGGTCAGAGGAAATTTGGCACCCTGATTCATCGGTCCATTCATCCGGTGTGAACGAAATCTTCCACATCTCTCAGCTGAGGAAGTGCCTCAAGTTTTCAACCACCGTTCAGCTGGAGATATCGAGGAACTGAAACCGGATCTCACCTATCGGGAGGAACCGGTTAAGATCATCGACGAAAAGGCCCGAACCACACACAACCGAACGTTGTGGTTCTATAAAGTTTTATGGAGCAAACACTCTGAGGATGAAGCGACATGGGAGAGCGAAGAGTTTCTTCGCGCCAACTATCTGGAATTTTTAACGTCACACATCCAGTAATTTTCTGCCATTCTCTCTCTTATTTTCACCTTATAATCTCGGGACGAGATTCTTTTAAGGGGGGTGTAAGGGCCCAAGTTTTTCACTTGCTAAAGTGTTTTTCATCACACACACCACAGATCATTTGTGGTAATCATATGAAAACATTTGAAGAGCAATTAACCACCATAATAGAGTTATTAGGACATGAACTCACAAAATCCAAAAGTGGTATTTCCCACATGCATAATATAGGGGCTGGGCACACTACTACCTCCTAAACTTTGTTAGGAATGCTCATGCCAATTTTCGCACAAATCCAAATCTCTTTGAGGCACTTTGGATACAATCATTAAAAGGGTTAGTTTGAACTTAAATTTAGATTCAAACTACTTCCATCACATGAATTCAAAAGAGAGATTCATATTCACACTCAGCACATTTTTATGAGCTCGTCCACCAATGTTCAACCCATTTGGGATTGATCTTGACATGAGCCATTTGGACAAATTCAAACTGAATTTGAATTTCAGCTTGCCATTTGGAGCAAATTCATTCAAATCAGTTCTGTGCTTTGAATCATTCAAACTTCAAATGGTGTGTAAGGGCCTAAGTTTTTGCACACATCCAAAGTGTTCATCACACCACACACACCTCATTTAAGGAAACTTTATGAACACATTTGAAGAGCAAGTAAACACCATCAACATGGTCATTAGGGAATAAACTCACAAAATGCAAAAGTGGCATTTCCCACATGCATCATATAGGGGCTGGGCATATGAAAAACACCTACACCTTGCTAGGAGTGCTCATGCCAAATTTCACCCAAATCCAAAACCTTTTTGAGGTCTTTTTGGGTATAACTAGAAAGAGGGTAGTTTGAACTCAAATTCAAATTCAAACTACTTCCATCCCATAAGTTCAAAAGTGGGAGGCATATTCTTACTCAGCACAATTTTGTGAGCTCACACACCGATTTTCACTCCATTTGAAGTTGATCTTGACTTGAGCTAAGTTTAGTAAATTCAAACTCAATTTGAATTTCAAACTGCATATGTGCTGAAATTATATTCAAACACTCCCCAATTTGAATTCAACCGATTCAAATGGCCAGAGGGTAGATAATTCAAATGACCAAGGTTATTTGGGTCTCTACTGTTTAGAGCAGTGGGGAAAATTCAATTTCAGAGGTTAAAACCGGAGTGGGACCCACATGTCAGCCTCACTAGTGTTTTAACCGACTCAAATCACTGAGCCTTGGTTCTTGCGCGCGCCCACGCGAGCGCCACGGCGATGCACGACCGCTGCCACCTCCTGGTCACCGATCAGAGCCACGAACCGACGTCCTCAGCTATTTAGTGGCGAACTGCCACTGGCAGCAGCTCGTTTTCCTGCTGCCTCAATGTTTCCAGCGCTGAGAAAACCGAGCAGGTCGCCGCACAGCTCCACCTCACCACCTCGCTGTCGACCAGCCAGAACAGTTCCTTCCACCACGAGCTAAGGCCACAAACGGCACCGCCGGTCCTTGCTCGATGTGTTACAGCCCTCAGCTGCTCGTGATCTGCTTCAGTTGAGCCTGTCCGAGCCGATCTTCCATCGCTCTGTCAACCCAAGAGCTCCTCCGACTCGACGCCGCCGTCCGAGCAGCTCTAATCTTCTTCAGCACAACAAATGTGTCTCTGAGGATAGCATCGAAGTCTAGTAGCTCTCCCCGAACTCTCTAGGTCCCTCTTAGCGCCGGTTAGCCGGAATATCAATTTTCCCGATGATCACCGTATAGAACACCGAGAACCAAAACTCAAAGTTCATCTCGATCACTTGATCACTGGTAATCCTGGTCGAGCTGAAGCTGGAGTAGCACCTCACGGTCACCTCAACCAAATCCTAGCGGTGATGATCAATCCAGTGAGCAGAGCACCAGAGTTTGGCCACCGCCAGTGAAAACGGCTCGGGTCGCTGGTGAAGTCTACTTCCCCGGCGATCTCCGGCCAAGAAGAGGGCAGGGTTAGCTTTGTGACACCCTCATTTTTGGTTATTGCATATATTCATATTTCATGTAGAGAAAACATTTTAAAAGAAGTAGGAACAGAGAAAATATCAAAAAGATAGCTAAAAAAGAGCCGAATCCAGTTCACAGGGAGCGCCGAAGACAACTCCCGCGGTTCGCTGGCCACGTGGCGTGTTCGGAGCTCATCCCTGCAAAGTGGGGAGAGGTCCGCCACTAAACTGGCTACGTGGCAGGCTCGGGGCTCATCTCCGCAAAGGGGGAGAGGTCCGACCCCGTGAGACACGTGTTGCCCCCGGAGCTAGCCTATGCGGAGAAGCAAGGCCAGCCGCAGGACACATGTCACCTTCGGAGCTAGTCACCACGGAAATCAGAGGACCAGTCGCGCGAGATACGTGTCGATCTCGGAGCTCACCTCCGAGGGTTCCGGTTCTATTGGACACATGTCGCCACCGGAGCTTATCTCCGGGAGGTCTGACACTGTTGGACACGTGTCGACCTCGGAGCTCGTCTCTGAGGAAAAAGGGAGTCCGGCGCTACTTGACGCGTGGCATTCACGGAGCTCGCCTCCGAAGAGAGGGAGATCCGAAATGGATACGTGGCACATCTGGAGCCACCTCCGAAGAGAGGGAACGTCTGGCACCGACACGTGGCATGCGCGGAGCCACCTCCAAATAGAGAAGAGGTCCCGACCGCCAGGATACGTGGAGCACGCGGAGCTCACCTCCGAAGGAGAGGGAGGTCTCGCTCGCTTGACACGCGGCACAACCAGAGCTCGTCTCTGCGGAAAAAGGGGAGACCAGGCCCCGGTGAACACGTGGAGCTTCCGGAGCTCATCACCGCGGAGGTAACGAGTTCTGGAGCGGTTTTTGGATTCTGTACGCGTAGAAATATCGGTACGGAGAAGAAACCAACCTGAATTCCACAATGTTACCGCACCAAATCAACTAAAGATAAGTCGTAAAGATTCAACGACAATCTGAATAGAACTCTTATTCGAAGTCCAATCAGATTAGGACACTTTTTTTCCCGATTATAAATAGAACCCAGAACCCTTGGTCGAAACCACGAACTTCTTTTTCAACTCCTAAGCCGATGACTTAGAGCCCTAGCCCCCCAACTCGCCGAAGTAAAACCATCGCCGGAGTTCAGTCAAGGAAGATCGCCGGAAGAGAGTCCCAACGATCTGTCTTGCTAGAGAAGGATCCGAGACCAGAAGAGCGTAAGGTAGGTCGCCAATATCACTTTACGACATCATCGCGTTTTTCTTTGCATCTGTTCTTTGATTCCTTTTGAACAGAAGCTTTCTCATGGATAGATCACTTGTTGATCGGTTTGATCTAGAGTCAAGACCATCGCCATGTCCACATTTGATACGAACACCTCTGTTCATCGTAAACCTATGCAAACCATGCAAGAACACATAGAAACTGATCATAGGATAGCATGCATATGCATCATTGCATCTAGTTAAAGTTTGTACATGATATTGATTGCTGTGAATCTTGTATGTGCGTGATCCTGTATAGAAGGACAAGCTCAGGGAGCTGTCTACGACGAGCTGCAACAACAAGGTTTTGAGATCCAAGAGCAACCAGAACCGCAAGAATAAGGCAAATGCCCGTTGACCATATTGATCCTATGTTTTGAGAAAACTGTTTTGTTT
This sequence comes from Neostapfia colusana, assembly GCA_030760725.1. Taxonomy (NCBI): domain Eukaryota; kingdom Viridiplantae; phylum Streptophyta; class Magnoliopsida; order Poales; family Poaceae; genus Neostapfia; species Neostapfia colusana. The sequence goes on along the minus strand of JASWHV010000005.1, from coordinate 25,911,770 downwards.
TGCGAAAAGGTGTGTGTGCTGAGTCAAACATGATGGGAAACCTTTTTATAGGAGTTTACTAGTTTTGGTTAAACCACCCTTGTCGCCAGGGAAGTTTTATGAGTCGGGTATGGTTTTTGTTTTAAGCTTCGCTGAGTCCATGGGATTGGGAACGAGATAGATGTGTCTAGCTAACTGCACTCGTAATGATAATGAGAAACTGATGTTGTTAATGAACATGGATCGGAGGGTGATCTAGGCAAGACTGGGTTTGTGAATGAGGTAGCATGAGATGGTGGTTTACTTGCCGTAGATCTAAGGACCGGTTCATGCGAGCACATGCCAGGATAACAGTGCCACCACAAGGCCAAGTATGGGTGCGGCTTAGCTGACTAATTAGGTAAGTTGCTAGATTGTTATGGACCATGGAATGTGCGAGGAATTGGAGTCAAGTGAGGACTGCCCTGGGAACTGCATGGCACAAGAGGGGGCCCGTGGGTGGGAGAATTGGAGATTCTAGCCTGCCGGTGAAACCTTAGTGAGTCCATACATCTAGTAGCCCCTTTGTAAAGGCTATTTTGTGATCTCTTGGCCATACACCGACGGTTGTGTACTGGTATAATGGAGGTTCTGCAGTCGCCGACGGGTGACAAAATCACAAACTTGTGGGTAAAGAGGTGCAAACTCAGCAGAGTCTAAAACTATCATGATAGCTGAGCTTACGGTCACGAGCGCCTGGCCAACTTCCATGATTAGCTGGATGGTTATTTTGGGATGACTTTGGATGGTTTTGGTTATGGTTTGGTTTTGGTTTTGTTTTGGGACTGTTGAGTCTAGGTGATAAGATGGGTTGCATGACTGTTGAGTCATGACAACAAGGTTGGTCTCGGTGTGAGATGAAGTTGTTTATGAGATGAAATGGTAGCGAATACGAGATGGTATTCGTGGGATGGTTGCGAATATGAGGAGGTATTCGTGAGCCAGAATGAGGTTGATTAATGTCTGGATGGGACATGGAAGGTTATGAACATATTGGAGGTATGATCAGTATTTTAATACATGTTGGGAATTACATTCACTTAAAGATAAGTTGCTGTTTTATCGTGGTTTTGATAAATAACTTTGCTTTCTGCAATGAGCCTTTTTATACCTACCTTGTTGTGAGCTACATATCATATTTTCCCGCACTTGTTGACTACATCATTGTACTCAAACTTGCATTATTTCATCATCAGCAATAGGAGAAGATTACTATGAAGACCAAGTGGAGCATTAGGCGTGTAATCTGTTCTCAAACTTGCCTGTGGGGATGGAGTAGAGATGGAGCCGCTACTGCTTAAATTGCTTCCGCACTAGTTAGAAGACTTTCGCTGCATAGAAATAAGACTTCCGCTGTTAGATTAAAACTTCCGCTGTGAGCATGAGTCCAAGACTCATGAAACATTGTAATAAACTCTGATATTCATGGTTATATATATTCTGAATTCAGTTTGTGGAACATATGTGTATGTGTGATGAACATCCTGGGCACACATATGCATCATTTCTCGGTTCCGTGGTTTTCCACAGAATTGAGGGCGTCACAGATTGGTATCAGAGCCACGGTTGAGGGTAGATTACACACCTTGATACAATCACAGATTGGTATCAGACACAGATTGGTATCAACCTGCCACAGATAGATCACACAACCTAGATAGACACAGATTGGTAGCTAAGCCACACTGACCATAGGATGCAAGCCTAGGGTGCTTAGATTGGCCTTGAAACTACGTTGACATAGGATACAAGCCTAGGAGAAGCCATAGTTGGATCACAAATTTGACATCACCCTAAGTCATATAGGACCCCCATTGAACAAAAGCCTTAAATAGGAGTTGTGTGAGCCCTTGTGATGATTGTTTGTGATTATGTGCTTAGTGTGAGTTGTGGGACATCTCAAGACGTTGTCCATATCCACACACAAGTAGAAAGAGGAGTGAGATGCTTCGGCACTTGTTCACATCCTCATATGGGCTAATATATATAGTCCAACCCACCTTGATGCATATAGTTGAGGGGATCTACCTAACCTTCTAACCTTCTATTCTATTTTGATCTCTCTCACAGATGGTGAGAGGAAACACCGGCCAAAGGAACGTCCGTGACAACCAAGAGGATGGCCACGATGAAGTTCCTGTTAACCCTGGAGCTGGTGAGAACAACCTGGAACGGTTGATGGCCATGCAGAATCAACTTATGCAAACCATGATCCAAACTTTGGGTCAGTTGTAGGCCAACAACAGCAACCCCGTTCCAGCACCACCGCCACCACCACCGCCGGCTCATAACAGACTAGGAGAGTTCATGAGGACTCGACCACCCACCTTTGCTCAAGCTAACGACCCCATGGAGGCCGACGACTGGTTGAAATCCATGGAGAAGAAGCTTGCCATAGTGCAGTGCAATGACCGAGAGATGGTTCTCTTTGCATCACACCAACTTATGGGAGCTGCCGCTGACTGGTGGGATGCCCTATGTAACGCTCATGTCGACCCAGAGACGATCACTTGGACTGAGTTCAAGGAGAGTTTCCGCTCTCATTACATCCCTGCTGGTGTAATGATGCTCAAAAGACAGGAGTTTGAAGGTCACCGCAAGGACAGAGAAGTGTCAAAGAGTATCTCAACAAATTCACACAACTGTCCTGGTATGCCCTCGAAGATGTCAACTCAGACTAGAGGAAGCAATACCTGTTCATGAGAGGGTTGAACAATGAGACCCAGGTTCAGCTCCTCAACAATGACTACGCAAGCTTTCAGAAGCTGGTTGACAGGACTATAGTAGTCGAAAGCAAGATCCGAGAGATCGAGCGAGTGCAAGAGGAAGATGCCATACCAGCCTCAAGGGAGCAACGTACGACCTCGGTACATGCCCCCAGCTGCACCGCAGTATGGATCGGCCGCTCCTGCATACCGCCCTAGTCAGCCACCACAGCAACGACCCGTTGCACAAGCACCTCGTGTGCCCTTGCCTCCTGTACCCCGACCCAACATGGGCGCTCCTGTTCAAAACCCCCGCCCCAATGCACCTGCTGCCGTAGGCAACAGGGCATGCTTTGCATGCGGGGAAACAGGACACTTCGCGAGCCAGTGCCCGAGGAGAGGCCCTGGACAGCAAGGCAACGTGCCCAAGCAGAACCCGCGACCGAACGGAGGGGATAATCAAGGAAACCGTGGACAGCAGAACTATGCTCGCGGCAACGTGAACCATGTCTCTGCTGAGGAAGCACAACAGGCTGAGGACGTCGTAATTGGTATGTTCCTTGCCAACTCCAACCCAGCCACCATCTTATTTGATTCTGGAGCATCACATTTCTTCATATCATCCAAGTTTGTTGCCAAGCATAATCTACCCATATCACACTTAAAATGTGCTATGTTAGTTAATTCTCCCGGTGGAGAGATGAGGACTAATATAGTATGTCCCAAAGTAAGCCTTAGAATAAGGGGGTAGACTTTCTTGCCAACCTCATTGTCTTGGATTCCCAAGGGATTGACATCATACTCGGGATGGATTGGTTAAGAAAGCACAACGGGGTAATCCAATGTGCTGAAGGAAGCGTGCAGTTGACAAATGAGCACGGTATTCGTGTCGAGTTTGAGTCAGCCCAACAAACAACCTAAAAGGCAATCTTGAACCACGTCGAAGGAGCAACTTTGGACAGCATTCCAGTGGTTCAAGAATTCTCGGACGTGTTTCCAGAGGAGCTTCCAGGTATGCCACCTGATCGGGACATTGACTTTGCCATTGATTTGGTACCCGGAACTGCACCCATAGCAAAGAGACCCTATAGGATGCCCGTCAATGAACTAGTGGAACTCAAGAAGCAAATTCAGGAGCAGTTGGAGAAGGGTTTTATACGTCCAAGCTCGTCACCATGGGGAGCTCATGTGCTCTTCGTAGATAAGAAGGATGGAATCCAAAGGATGTGCGTGGACTATAGGTCTCTCAACAAGGTGACAATCAAGAACAAATACCCTCTGCCCCATATAGAGGACCTATTCGACCAAATGAAAGGAGCCCGAGTGTTCTCCAAGATTGATCTTCGGTCGGGATACTTACAGCTGAAGATTAAGCCCTCCTATATACCCAAGACTGCCTTTCGAACACGATATGGTTCGTATGAATATACCGTCATGTCTTTTGGGTTAACAAATGCACCCGCATACTTCATGTACCTTATGAACAAGGTTTTCATGGAGTACTTGGATAAGTTCGTCGTGATTTTCATCGATGACATTATGGTGTATTCAAAAAGTGAGGAGGAGCATGAAGAACATTTGAAATTGACCTTGCAGAAAATGCGTGAGCATCAATTGTATGCCAAGCTTAATAAGTGTCAATTTTGGCTAAAGGAAATATCGTTCCTAGGCCACATTATCTCCGAGGAAGGGGTATCGGTTGATCCCAGAAAAGTGGGAGATGTTCTGAAGTGGAAGCAACCGCAAAACGTGAGGGGTATTCGGAGTTTTCTTGGGATGGCTGGATACTACCGACGCTTCATCAAGGACTTCTCTAAGATAGAAAAGCCTATGACGGAGTTGCTAACGAAGGGAAAAGCCTTTCAATGGACACCAGCATGCCAAGAACGTTTTGAGGAACTCAAGAAAAGGCTAACCACAGCGCCGATTTTGGTATTGCCGGACGTGAGCAGAAGCTTTGACATATATTGTGACGCATCTAGACAAGGGCTCGGTTGTGTGCTCATGCAAGGAGGACAAGTGGTAGCCTATGCCTCACGACAATTAAAGAAGCACGAGCTTAATTATCCTACACATGACTTGGAGCTAGCAGCAGTAGTGCATGCATTAAAGATTTGAAGACATTATATCCTTGGTCATCGATGTGAGATCTATACGGATCATAAAAGCCTCAAGTTCATATTTACACAAACGGACTTGAATTTGAGGCAACGTCGATGGTTGGAACTCATCAAGGATTATGATGTTGGAATCAACTACCACCATGGAAGGGCCAATGTAGTAGATGATGCATTGAGCCGGAAGGGAGCATGTCACCAACTCACGGTTTGGGAGCTACCACCCGAACTACGTAAGGAGTTCGAATGGTTACACCTCGTATTCTTGAACAACATGGAAGTGATGGAGATCCACTCTTCATTGGAGCAAGAGATAAGAGATGGCCAAGCAACGGATGAGGAGATCAAGGAGATCAAGGAAAGGATCCGACAAGGAATAGAGAAGGATTTCAAAGGAGATGAAAAGGGTACGCTTTGGCTAGGAAAAAGGATTTGCGTACCTAATGTGAAGCATCTCCGCGACATGATATTGAAAGAGCCGCATGATTCACCCTATTCCATACATCCCGGAAGTACCAAAATGTACAAGGACTTGAAGACATGTTATTGGTGGGATGGTATGAAAATGGACATAGCCGAATACGTTGCCCTATGCGACACATGCCAACGGGTGAAGGCCGAACATCAAAGACCCGCTGGATTGTTGGAACCCTTGAAGGTACCCGAGTGGAAGTGGGAGGACATCAGTATGGATTTCATCGTCGGATTGCCACGTACTCAGTCGGGTTATGACTCCATCTGGGTTATTGTGGACCGATTGACGAAAACAGCCCATTTTCTCCCTATAAGGGCCAAGTACAATGTTGCACAATTAGCCGAGTTGTACATGGAGCAGATCGTGTGCCGCCATGGAGTCCCGAGGAGGATAGTCTCCGATCGAGGTTCTCAGTTTACCTCTAGATTCTGGAGGAAGCTGCAGAAAGCTATGGGTACATGACTGAATTTTAGCTCCACCTATCACCCACAAACCGATGGACAAACCGAAAGGACAAACCAAGTTTTGGAGGACATGTTGAGAGCTTGCGCCTTGAAACATGGGCGTAGTTGGGATAGGAGTTTACCGTACGCCGAATTCTCCTATAACAACAGCTATCAAGCTAGCTTGAAGTTGTCGCCTTTCGAAGCATTGTATGGTAGACGGTGTAGAACGCCGCTGTTTTGGAATGAAACCGGAGAGAACGAGGTGTTTGGACCCGAAGTGCTACAAGAAGCTGAAAAACAAGTCCAAACGATATGGGAGAACTTAAAGGCTGCTCAGTCACGACAGAAAGGCTATGTGGACACTAGGCGAAGGAAGTTGACTTTCGAAGTAGGAGACTTCATATACCTTAAGGTATCGCCTATCCATGGCCAACGACGTTTCAACGTCAAAGGCAAGCTAGCACCTCGCTACATCAGACCATTTAAGATTTTGGACAAGCGAGGAGAAGTAGCCTATCAACTAGAGCTCCCAACGCACCTCTCCGACGTACATGACGTGTTTCATGTATCCCAGCTCAAGAAGTGCTTGAGAGTACCAGAGGAGCAAGTACCAATGGGAGAGCTTGAACTTCAAGAGGACCTGACTTATGCGGAGCACCCTGTCCGAATATTGGACGTAAAGGAAAGGGTCACCAGGAACAAAGTGATCCGATGGTGCAAGGTACAATGGAGCCATCACACCGAAACTGAAGCCACATGGGAGCGTGAAGAAGACATCAAGGCAGAATTCCCTCATCTATTCTCTACCAACGAATCTCGAGGGCGAGATTCAATTTAAGGCTGGTAGATTTGTGACACCCTCATTTTTGGTTTCTGCATATATTCATGTTTCATGTAGAGAAAACATTTTAAAAGAAGTAGGAACAGAGAAAATATCAAAAATATAGCCAAAAAAGAGTCGAATCCAGTTCACAGGGAGCGCCGAAGACAACTCCCGCGGCTCGCTGGCCATGTGGCGTGTTCGGAGCTCATCCCTGCGAAGTGGGGAGAGGTCCGACGCTAAACTGGCTACGTGGCAGGCTCAGGGCTCATCTCCGCAAAGGGGGAGAGGTCCGACCCCGTTAGACACGTGTTGCCCCCGAGCTAGCCTTTGCGAAGAAGCAAGGCCAGCCGCAGGACACATGTCACCTTCGGAGCTAGTCACTGCGGATATCAGAGGACCAGTCGCGCGAGATACGTGTCGATCTCGGAGCTCACCTCCGAGAGGTCCGGTTCAATTGGACACATGTCGCCACCGGAGCTTATCTCCAGGAGGTCCGACACTGTTGGACACGTGTCGACCTCGGAGCTCGTCTCTGAGGAAAAAGGGAGTCAGGCGCTACTTGACGCGTGGCATTAACGGAGCTCGCCTCCGAAGAGAGGGAGGTCCGAAATGGATACGTGGCACATCCAGAGCCACCTCCGAAGAGAGGGAAGGTCCGGCACTGACACGTGGCATGCGCGGAGCCACCTCCAAATAGAGAAGAGGTCCCGACCGCCAGGATACGTGGAGCACGCGGAGCTCACCTCTGAAGGAGAGGGAGGTCTCGCTCGCTTGACACTCGGCACAACCGGAGCTCGTCTCTGCGGAAAAAGGGGAGACCCGGCCCCGGTGAACACGTGGAGCTTCCGGAGCTCATCACCGCGGAGGTAACGAGTTCTGGAGCGGTTTTTGGATTTTGTACGCGTAGAAATATCGGTACGGAGAAGAAACTGACCTGAATTCCACAATGTTACTGCACCAAATCAACTAAAGATAAGTCGTAAAGATTCAACGACAATCTGAATAGAACTCTTATTTGAAGTCCAATCAGATTAGAACTCTTCTTCTCCCAATTATAAATAGAACCCAGAACCCTTGGCCGAAACCACAAACTTCTTTTTCAACTCCTAAGCCGACGACTTACAGCCCTAGCCCCCAACTCGCCAAAGTAAAACCATCACCGGAGTTCAGTCGAGGAAGATCGCCGGAAGAGAGTCCCAACGATCTGTCTTGCTAGAGAAGGACCCGAGGCCAGAAGAGTGTAAGGTAGGTCTCCAATATCACTTTACGACATCATCGCTTTTTTCTTTGCATCCGTTCTTCGATTTCTTTCGAACAGAAGTTTTCTCGTTGACAGATCACTTGTTGATCGGTTTGATCTAGAGTCAAGATCATCGCCATGTCCACATTTGATCCGAACACCTCTGTTCATCGTAAACCCATGCAAACCATGCAAGAACACGTAGAAACTGATCATAGGATAGCATGCATATGCATCATCGCATCTAGTTAAAGTTTGTACATGATATTGATTGCTGTGAATCTTGTATGTGCGTGATCCTGTATAGAAGGACAAGCTCAGGGAGCTGTCTACGACGAGCTGCAACAACAAGGTTTCGAGATCCAAGAGCAACCGGAACCACAAGAACAAGGCAAGTGCCCCTTGACCATATTGATCCTATGTTTTGAGAAAACTGTTTTGATTTGCGAAAAGGTGTGTGTGCTGAGACAAACATGATGGGAAACCTTTTTATAGGAGTTTACTAGTTTTGGTTAAACCACCCTTGTCGCCAGGGAAGTTTTATGAGTCGGGTATGGTTTTTGTTTTAAGCTTCGCTGAGTCCATGGGATTGGGAAACGAGATAGATGTGTCTAGCTAACTGCACTCGTAATGATAATGAGAAACTGATGTTGTTAATGAACATGGATCGGAGGGAGATCTAGGCAAGACTGGGTTTGTGAATGAGGTAGCATGAGATGGTGGTTTACTTGCCGTAGATCTAAGGACCGGTTCATGTGAGCACATGCCAGGATAACAGTGCCACCACAATGCCAAGTATGGGTGCGGCTTAGCTGACTAATTAGGTAAGTTGCTAGATTGTTATGGACCGTTGAAGGCGCGGGGAATGGGAGTCGAGTGAGGACTGCCCTGGGAACTGCATGGCACAAGAGGAGGCCCGTGGGTGGGAGAATTGGAGATTCTAGCCTGCCGGTGAAACCTTAGTGAGTCCATACATCTAGTAGCCCCTTTGTAGAGACTATTTTGTGATCTCTTGTCCATACACCGACGGTTGTCTACTGGTATAATGGAGGTTCTGCAGTCGCTGCCGGGTGACAAAATCACAAACTTGTGGGTAAAGAGGTGCAAACTCTGCAGAGTCTAAAACTATCATGATAGCCGAGCTTATGGTCACGAGCGCCTGGCCAACTTCCATGATTAGTTGGATGGTTATTTTGGGATGACTTTGGATGGTTTTGGTTATGGTTTGGTTTTGGTTTTGTTTTGGGACTGTTGAGTCCGGGTCATAAGATGGGTTGCATGACTGTAGAGTCATGGCAACAAGGTTGGTCTCGGTGTGAGACGAAGTTGTTTATGAGATGAAATGGTAGCGAATACGAGATGGTATTCGTGAGATGGTAGCGAATACGAGGAGGTATTCGTGAGCAAGAATGAGGTTGATTAATGTTTGGATGGGACGTGGAAGGTAATGAACATAATGGAGGTATGATCGGTATTTTAATACATGTTGGGAATTACATTCGCTTAAAGATAAGTTGCTGTTTTATTGTGGTTTTGATAAATAACTTTGCTTTCTGCAATGAGCCTTTTTATACCTACCTTGTTGTGAGCTACATATCATATTTTCCCGCACTTGCTGAGTACGTCATTGTACTCAAACTTGCATTATTTCATCATCAGCAACAGGAGAAGATTACTATGAAGACCAAGTGGAGCATTAGGCATGTAATCTGTTCTCAACCTTTCCTGTGGGGATGGAGTAGAGATGCAGCTGCTACTGCTCAGATTGCTTCCGCACTAGTTAGAAGACTTCCGCTGCATAGAAATAAGACTTCCGCTGTTAGATTAAGACTTCCGCTGTGAGCATGAGTCCAAGACTAATGAAACATTGTAATAAACTCTGTTATTCGTGGTTATATATATTCTGAATTCAGTTTGTGGAACATATGTGTATGTGTGATGAACATCCTGGGCACACATATGCATCAGTTCTCGGTTCCGTGGTTTTCCACAGAATTGAGGGCGTCACAAGCTTCCCTGTGCCCCAGTGGTGCTTTGCGACCCATTGGCTGGTCGTGTTCACCGCCGAGACGAGCTAGCGCCATCGGACCCGAGCTCATTTTCCGCCTCCTGCGTCACCGACTAGATTTCCGGCGATGTCGAGGTCCGAGAAGTTGCCCGGCGTGTGCACTGTGCTCCAAGGATCACGTAGGAAGAAACTGTGTCGAAAATTAGGCAGTAGCGGCCGAGAACGAACCGCGCCACCATCTCTGGGCGTCGTGCGCTCGGGCGCTGGCAGGAGGTAGACGAAGACACTGTGCGTGGGACCCACGTGCAGTGTTTTAATCATTTCCCCGATTTTCAGTTTTAGTTCAAACTTCAAACCCACATAACTTTGGCTAGAAAACTCCAAATCGAGTGAACCAAATTTTGTTGGATTCATCTCTCTGAGTACTTTCCAACAAATCAAGTTTCACATCATGAAAATACTCAGTTCTCCAGAATTAATTCTTCAAAGTGTAAAATGTTTAGAATTTTAACTGGAGAACCTTTGGAGGAAAATTCTGAAATTTTGCTAGGGTGTTCATCAGAATATCCCTGAGCTACCATAAAAATTTCAGATCCATTTGAGCTCATTTGATCCACCTAATGGTGTTATTAATAAAACTGTTCAGAGAAAATAGAAAATGTCCAGAAACATTTTCAGAATTTCTCTTAAATTGTTTAGCTCATATCTTTAGCTAGGAACCTTCAAATTAGGTGAAACCAAATCCATTAGAACCTATGAAAATCTAGTTCTCAGAAAGTCATGGCTTGCTCCATGAAAATCCCTAGAACACCTTAGGAGCTCCAATTAGGTTCAAGTACATAATTATTTGTGGAGAGCTCAAATTAGCTTTGCTGCAAATGAAACTTGGCCAAGTTTCTGTTTAGGTTGTATCCAAACCACAGTAAACAATTCAGAGTCATTGGATCTTTCTAGTAAGAATTAAGTCCTCACAAGTTTAACTTCAATTCAAATGCATCTAAATTGACACATGTTTATATTTATCATATGTAGTCGCTAAGGTTGAGGAGGAAACCGAAGTCTTAGACTTCGTCACACCGGAGGAACAGCTAGCCTACGACCAAGAGCAGCAAGGCAAGCTCCGGTTTCCATTAACCTTTTTACAATTTTTTACTGTTTTGAGAACTTACTTTGAGCATTCACTTAATTCTTGCATTAGAGTCTTGTTTGAAACCCAAATGCATAGCAAAGAAAAACCTTGGTTGGGATTAGGTTTGAAAACCTCGTTAGCCACTGCAAATGCTAAGATAGTGTAGGATTCGGTACAAGTCGAGTGGTTGGAAATACTCGCGAGAATAGGCTAGAGGCACATTGCTCGGGTAAGGATAGCAAATGAAACACATGGCAAGAAAAATGATACCGAGCGGAGAGTAAGGGCAGCAGGACTTTGGGGCCTGGGTGCCATAGCTCCGCTTGTGTCAATTGAGGACCGAGCCATGTGCGGGCCTGTTGAACAAGCTAGAACAGTACTGAAGACCTACCGGCTATATGGGAACCGGGAAACCGATGTAACTCGGGTAGCTGGGAGTTGAGGCATAGCTGGTCGTTCAGAGGGTAGGTTGAGAGCTCGAGGTATAAATCGGCTGGCGGCACTGTGGATGCGTGCGCAGAGACCTCTTGATCGGGACGATTGGACCGGTTCAACATTTGGCTGACGGGTCAAAGGTGGTTGCGTACGGCGTCCGTGATGGTTGCTGTAGGCAACATCGAGTACGGGCGTACGTGACGGGTTATTCGGGTAACCCTGCAGATGTAAATCGATTATAATCGCTGTCCCTCGCGGTCAGTGAGTACCACTTGTTCGCTGTTCCATGACGTAGAGAGAACAGACTAGATTCATATTAAAAGTTCGCTGATTTGAAAGACGTACTTTGCTTGTTAATGTCTTGTTGTAGTTTAGAGCTAATTAAAGTTCTTTTCAACTTTGGGCAAAGTACATGAGAGAAATGCGTTTCTTGTTTGATTGCGGCTCTCTCATGTGTCTTAGCGTAAGGTTCTTCACAACCTGCTGCTAAAACTTGGAAGTAAGGTTCAAATAATTAGGCGAGTCCTTTGCAACTTATTTTACCTCATGCACCCTAAAACCATTCATGTAGAAGTTTCATGTATAGGAGAGACGGGTCAGTCTTGCTGAGCCATCGTGCTCACTGCTTCTGTTTGAAGCTTTTGCATGGGATTATGAGGAAGGGACTCCCGAGGAGGAGACGGAACCCAAGGAGGGGAACCCCGTCGAGTGGGAGTCGTGCACGCCGCCTTGTTAGTGTGCGTGTGTGCTAGCGGGGACACGTTCACGGGCTGAACGTGAACTCGATGCGTAGTCTACGCCCGTGAGTGTAGACGGAACATATTTTGTTGTACAAATGTTCATAAAACTGTTTATGTAATAAAACTTTGCTTCCGCTTTGTATCTTTGATGTGCATTATCCGGTGCTATGCAACGCAGCACCCCTCAGCGTGATCCTGGCTCGACAAGGCCGTGGGGCCGCGTCAGCGTGGTATCAGAGCTCGCTTGAGGTTTAACGCACTACAAAGGTCATCTTTTTCAAAAATTCGGTGAGGAACGAGTTAGTATCCCATATAAGGATGTTATTAGTGTATAGAAAGTGGCATACTAACCTATTTGCTTATGTCAGAAAATCGTGCATCTCAGGACGTTTTATGTCTTGGGGGTGCACTTAAGCGCTGTGCACCAGTGCGCACAAGCTGAAGGGTGGAGCCCCACGGGTGGCAGGTAACCCGACCCGCTTTAATATCCCCTACGACTGTTCATGTTGTTTAGGGTATTCGAGCAATGTCTGTCCCTGACGTGCTTTGGGCAATTTGGGAGACCCCGTCACGTGGTCAGTAACATGAACACGTAGCTCAAGGCGTGTTTGGCTTGAGAACATCCGGGCGAGTGATGACGGCCGGGTGTATGAACTGTATGGATACCGGGCTCGGTGTGCAGCCGAGTTTGACGATTGTATGAGTTATTTGAAGGTAGTCTAACCACGAAACGGTAGACGTGTAGCATCCGTGTGCGAGAGACGCTTAGGGCCACTGAAGTAACGAAGCAGGCTAAGTCCGGTATAGGTTTTTCTTTGTGAGGAACGTAGTACCGATATGAACTGGTGACGCATCGACGTCACACCCCACTAAATGGTCAACCTCATTGTAAAACCTGAAGGTTTTAATCCAGATCACTAAAACTTTGAGATAACTCCTTCCCTTAATCAGGATGTTCAAAGTTAACAAGTTTTTCAACTTATAGGATACTAAGGACAGAGTCCTCTGTTTTCAGCTGAACTAAGGCTGAAGTTAATCAGAGGTTAGAGGTTGAGTTATTTCGAGGTTGGGGTCATATGATGCATTTATGAAAATCTTTGGAAGATCTTTAAAACTTTTCTATTGATGTCCAGAGGTGTTTCATCCCTTAACCAGTCGAAAAACGCAGTAGAGTTGAAACTGTCCAGAAAACAGGGCAGAGCATACACTCTCTGTAAATCGAGCACAACTTCCTGCAAAAAAATCCAAAAATAGAAAATGAGATAGTTTTGAAAAGTTTATGAGATGGTTTTGAAAAGTTTATGATATGGTTTACAATTTTGTAACATAAAGATTTTTCAAAATTGGTGTAGAATTAACTGGAATTCTTGGGTCAAATCAGTACCTCAAGCAGGGAGGTGCTGTCCAATTTTCTCCAGAAATTCAATCAACTTTGACATCTCATAACTTTTGAACCAGGACAAATATTAGGCCAAGTAAATACTTTCTGAAAAGCTACTGAAGTTAGCTTTAACTTTTATGTTGAGCTCCAGAATTGGTTTTTCTGTTAGCATGGCCTAAATCAGGTTGAAATGGAAACGGGTAAGGGCTGTCATCTTGGACAGCATATCAGCAGTCAAATTTGTTTACAGTTTGAACTATGTTTCCAGTTTTTATGAGTTCAATGACATGTTTTACGTTATAAATCAATGGTTTACTGTTCAAATAAATATTTTACATTTCTCAAATATGTTTCTACAGATGACAGCGGATAGACAATTGGAGAACGGGTGGGTGGTGTCCCACTGTTCTCACCGCAGCGGTTATCCGGAAACGTTGAGGCAAATGCTTCAGTATTTCGGGTACAGCGAGATGCCGCAGTTCTTCTCCAAGGAAGAAGGCGAGGAGGGGAACAAGACGTGGAAAATCCATGTCAAAGTTCCTGCAGGACCCACGCCAACCGGTTGGCACCGTTCACCGTTACGGTGAGAGGTAGACAGCCGGAAGGGATGTGGCAAGTGGCAGCCCGCGACACCATGTCGTGTTTCTGCCAACTACACATGAGAGCTATGGAGGGCACTCCATACACGCTCGTTCTGGTGGAGGGACGAGCTAATCATGTGTGGGGGAATGGTACGTGGAGGCAACAGATCCGGGTTGCCCAAGGTACAACCCCGCGGATGCAAACCTCAGCCTCCAATTGAGGGCGGGAAAGGCCGTAATAGACAGCCAAGCTGTTCATACGGAATGTCTTGCCGTGAAGCTCAAGGAGAGCAACAGCCGTGGAGATCATTTCGAGAGTGCTCACAGCGCACTCCGCAATGTTCTCCTTCCGACGATAAAGTGACTGGACGAACAACATAATCAGTTGGATCGTCTGAAGAAGGAGAAGAAGAAAAGCCGCGTCAACGTCACGGCTTTACAACAGCAAGTGCAAGCCTTGACCCAGCAGAATGAGGTCCTCACTAAAGAGCGGGATGACGCTATTGAGGAGGGTCAATGCTGGGAAGAGGAATACAACCAGGCCATGGACGAGGTGCACGCGTTGCAGGACCTCGTACCTCCGGTATTGGGCATACCGATTGTGGGTGCTGTACCTGTGGTTTTGGGTCTTCCAGCAATGGGAGAACCTGAACCGAAAGAGGAGGTCATGGACCTGGAGCCACCAGCAGAGGTAGCGGAAGAGGACGACCCGCAAGAGGTCGAATTCTACTCCGAGTAGGAGGCTACCATTGTCGAGTAGGGCAGCGAGGGTGATGTAACCAAAACTTTTGTAATCGGTGACATGTCGTGTAGACAGTAGTGTATGTATAGGTAGTGACGACATGAGCATGACTTCTCGGGGACCCGAGGATAATGTATCTTGTATAAAGTTTATGCTTTATCAATATATGTGAGTGTTGTGCAAATTATTCATGTGTCACTTCACTACCTGCTGTTTCATATGGAATTTTAAGTATGACATGTGCCGATCGCTGCTGTTTTGAATTTCAGAATGACTCGCACTCGTGCCAACCTGGACGTTGGAGGTTCCAGTCAGGGGGAGAGACCTCCGAATGTGAGACCTATGTGTGCTGAATACATTGTCTTTGACGATAAAAGTTTTGAATACTACCAAAACACCTTTTTAACAAGGTCCGACGTAAGGTCCGACTTGCTTTGTCTAGGTCTGACTTATTTTGGCTAGGTCCGACTTGTTTTTTGCTAGCTCCGGTGCTAGGTCCGACTAGCTTTGGTAAGTTCCGTGCTAGGTCCGACTAAGCTTTAGTAAGCTCCGGCGCTAGGTCCGACTAGCTTTGGTAAGCTCCGCGGTTCAAGGTCCGGTTAGCTTTGGTAAGGTTCGGAGCTTGATTGCAATGGTTCTTCTTTTAACTTGCAATGTTTCGAACTTGCTTTACTCATATGGAAAGTTTGCTTAGTATTATTTTACTATGTTTTTGGTGTGTTTTCGTGGTTATGGCTGATATCATTTTGCTATGGTTTACAACATGCTTATGTGAGGTGCTCACGTAAGATGTTGTAGTTTTGGAACTAACGAGAGTCAAGTCGAGGAGTTGTGCTCGGAAGTATTGGTTATTTATTCATGTGCAGGTGTTGCTTGAGTTCAAGACATGGCTGGTGACGGGATCCATTGAACTAATCTTAGGGAGAAGATGAGGTTCAACAACCAAGTTCGGGAGGAATTGTGGTTGAGTTGATCGGGAGGTTATGCAGTATGTTTGAATCAAGAACAATGCATATGAAGGTATCTTGGACGTCGTTGGAAGATGTTTGCATGTGTGCAAGGAGTGCATGGACGTGGCTTCATGGTTCCAAGGCGTGATGAAGAGATGTGGACGTAAAGAATTGGTCGGAAAGGTCCAACCGACTAGGTTATGGACTAAGGCTGCGGCTGAGTTGTGTTTGACTCAAATATGGAAAGTTTTGAGTTGGTTATGATAGGATTTCGTGTGGGTCACGAATTTGAGTTGTTTTAGGAATGTTTGGAACTTTCCTAAGGTGTTTGGAAGTCTTAAAATTGCTTCGATCTGCGTATAGAAGAGTCTTGAGCAGTATTGGAAAGTTACAGTTTGAATCCAAGTAGGAGTAGGAGTCCTAGTTTGAATTGGGTTGGCCTTAGGGCTGGTTATATAAGCAAGGGAGGCCAAGGCTCGTGGGAGCACGACTTTGGGTCTGTTCCTCTTGTGTTTTGATATATAAAATTCGTATTCTAAAGGAACTTTTGTGCCTTGTTCGTCCGACTTGTTTCAGACAAGTTTTTCTCGTCGAGTTTCTGTTCAGCACTACCTTGCTTCGGTGGTTTTATCATAACTCGAGTTTTACAGATCCAATTGATGTGATTCTTTTTGCGTTGTCTTCACAACTTGATTATCTATCATCTATGAAAATGTCACGGTCATTGAATTTTTGGTTTCTGATCTACACGAGTTTCTTTGCAGTATTCCAGAACTGTTTTCTCGCGTAGGACAGATTGACCTTTGTTCGATCTTTCGATCGTAACTTGAGTTTCTCTCAACGGATTTTCATGATTCTTGTTGTGACATCTTCGTGAATTGATTCTCTACAATCTATACTAGTTTTGTCACAGTTGAACACGTTTATATTAGTCGCACACATTGTTTCTTTAACAGATCGGTTTTCTACTGAAGGGTGTTTTGTTGCATCCTCTGAATTGTTTTTATCTACCATTCAACTCCCCCCTCTGGTAGCTTTACAAGTGTACTTCGATCCTACAATTTGTATCAGAGCCAAGTTGCACTAATTTTTGTAATTTGCACGTGTTTTGACTAATCATCATGGAGAAATACTCCGCCAAACCTTGTGTGTTTAGTGGTATTGATTTTCAGGTTTGGAAGGCACGCATGGAAGCTTTCATCCAGGTGCAAGGCTTTGTAATATGGGAAAAGGTGTACAAGCCTTACGATGTGCCTTCAAACGATCAAGTCACGGCTACAAACATGAGAGATGTCGACAACAACAACAAGGTTTGAAACTTGATCATACAAGGACTAACTCAGAGCGACTTCGACCATGTTGCACACCTCCGATCGGCGTACGATGTGTGGAGAGCACTTTGTGACTACCACAAAGGATCCAACACGATCAAGGAGGTAAGACAGGATATGTTCAAGAAAGAATACATGCGCTTTGAGATGCAACCCGCTGAGTCCATTGATGACCTCTTTGCTCGCTTTAATAAAATTCTCAGCAACTTGCGTAGCGTCAATGTTAATTTTTTAGATGCTGAAAATGTTAGACAATTACTAAGTGCATTAGACATGTCAATTTGAGAGATGAAAGTAACATCCATATGTGAATCCACTGTCATGAGTACTCTTACATTAGATGTGCTTTATTCTAAGCTAAAAACTCATGAAATTGACATTGTATCACGTAAGAACCCAAATAAGACTATTGCATTTGTCTCACAACGTGATATGCCTAGCTCCGGCCGATCATCTAGCAATACACTTGCTTTGCTGTCTTCACTAACCCTAGAACAGATTGAGGAGTTTCCAGAGGAGGAGCTAGTACTTCTTTCTACTAGGTTCTCAAAAGCATTGCAAAATGTGAGAACTAGAAGGAGAGGGAGCTCCGGACCTCAATGATGCTTTGAATGTGGTAAGACATGACACTTTCGTACAGATTGCCCTAACCTTTCAGGTCCTTCTAACCGTAATGAAAAGCAGAATAAAGTCAAGTCCTCTTTTGGCAACACCAACAAGAAAAAGAAGTGTTTTACAGGACGCAAACTGATAAACAGTTTCATCACCGCACTTCAAGAACTTGGCTCGAGTGATGTAGACATTGGAAGTGATGAAGATGAAGATGATCTGGCAAACTTGTGCTTCATGGCGAGCAAATCAAAATCAAGTATGGAGGATGCAGAACACAACAGTGACAATGAAGAGGTATGTCCTACTTGCAAAGAAATGTGTGATGCTATTTCTCTTGCCACTATTATTGTTAAGAAAAAGGACAAAAAGCTTAGGGACAATGCTGTTAAAATTGAGTCACTAGAATCTGAAATTAATCGTTTAAAATCCTTGATTCCTAGTGATGATTCTTGTTCCTCATGTGATTTAATATATGAACAATTGTCCTCTCTAAGAAGTGCACACACCTCCACACTTGATAAACTTGAACTTGAAATCAAAAAGAACAAAAAGCTTGCTGCACTTAATGATAAAAACTTGAAAGATGCTTGTTTTTCTACAATTGATTTGCATTGTTCTACTTGCAATGATCTTGATAAGAAACTACAAGATGCTACGAAAGAAATTTCTATATTGAACAATGCTTTACGTTCTCATGAAGTTAAAAATTGTTCCAATTGCAAATTAAAAGGAAAAACTTCATGTCAAAATTGCCTTGATCTATCAAATAAACTTGATAACATGCATAAGACATTAGATCAGTTTTGTAATGGGAATAAGAACCTAAACTTGCTGCTGAATTGTTCCAAGTCTTGCAATGATAAAACTGGTTTAGGTTTTGATTCACATGCTCATGCTAAGGAACATCCACCTAAAATTGTAAAATCATTAGGAAGTGGTTTGATTGAAACAGTTCCTGAACAAAAAGAAGTGGTTTTTAAATCTGCAGGAGTGTTGTCACATTCGGGTTCAAATAAGCATACTGCATGCTCATCTAGACATGAACACAAAGTTAAATTTCATTGTACCTATTGTGGTAGAGATGGTCATGTCATAGATTTTTGTTATAGACTAGCTAAAAAACATAAAAAGGAAAGAATGCAAGCTAGATCTTATAACTCTCGTGCAAAATTTGCTGCACATACTAAACAGAATGTCAGGAACATGCAACCGGCTGTTATGAGTCAGAACTATTCAAAGTTTACCTCCGGAGCTTCAGTTTTTGCCTCCGGAGCTTCAGTTTTTTCCTCCGGACCTTCTGTTTTTGCCTCCGGAGCTACTGATTTTCGTGCTACACAAGTAACACCTCATAGGTAAGTAGTTAAGAACAAAAAATCTCAAACTTTGACTCATAAACCTGCTGTTTTATCTCAGCTTTCGCATGTTATTCCTGTTGGACATCGTGTGACTCAGTACTGGATTCCTAAATGCCTTTTAACTAACCCCAGTATTGAGTCATCAACGTATTGTGCTTCTATGTAGGTTACACGCTTGAGGAAGGAGAACATTTGGATTGTGGATTCAGGTTGCTCATGCCACATGACCAGTAACAAAGAATGGTTCTCCTCTTTCTCTTTTGTGTCACGTGTAGAGAATGTTACTTTTGTCGATAATTCTTCAACTCCTATAATTGCTAAGGGTTCGGTTAGAGTAAATGATCACTACACTTTGAAGGATGTGGCACTTGTCAAAAATTTGAAATACAACTTGCTTTCTGTTTCACAATTGCTAGATGAAAATCTGGAAATTATTTTCAATAAAAACTGCTGCAAAGTTGTAGGTTCAAATAGTGAGCTTATTTTTAACATGTCTCGGTTTGGAAGAGTTTTTAAAGCTGATTTTGATATGTCTTTGTCGGTACCTGAGATATGGGGTACCCCCGCGCACAGGGTGAAATGCCTAAGGTGCTCGCCCTTCTCCGCAGGGAGAGCTCCGAAGGCGCCACGCGTCTGGCGGGGCCGGACCTCCCTCTCCTCAGAGGAGAGCTCCGGGCCCGCCACGTGGCATACAGAAGCCGGACCTCCCCCTCCGCGGGAGAGAGGTCCGAAGGCGCCACGCGTCCAGCGGGGCCGGACCTCCCTCTCCTCAGAGGTGAGCTCCGGGCCCGCCACGTGGCATGCAGAAGCAGGACCTCCCCCTCCGCGGGAGAGAGGTCCGAAGGTGCCACGCGTCCAGCGGGGCCGGACCTCCCTCTCCTCATAGAAGAGCTCCGGACCCGCCACGTGGCTAGAAGAACGGTGCTGCCTGCTCCCGAGCGGTAGGCAGCGGGCGTAAAGGCGCCCCTCACCTTGCCCGTACAAGCTATTCAAGGCCCGCGTCTTCCCAAGACGCGGAAACGCGGAGCACGCGCCTGTCAGGTGCCGTTGCGTCCAGTCGCATCACAGACTGGCGCGCGGTGTCAGAACCTGACAGGTAATAAACGCCGCGACAAGACATCCCATGCCGCCTGCGCCGTCATCAACCACTACGACTAGCGCACGACATGGGCAGGGCGGCAAAAGGAAGACTCAGAAGCCTTCGACCGGAGGCAACCACCGGCATAACTACAGATACGGTAGATAATAGACAATCTTCCCGGGACCACCTGTCGGGTCCCGGCTTCCCTTGTAAGCCGCCCGAGCCTTGGACTATAAAAGGCTCGGCTAGGCGTCGATAGCAAGGGTTCGCATTCTGCAACTCATACGCCAGCCATACACTCTCAAGCTGTAACTCACCCCCAAGCTCAGGCCCCCGGCCCTGAGCAGCAAGCAATACAGCGAGCTCCATAGCTCGCCGTGGACGTAGGGTTTTACGCTCCGGCGGCCTGAACCACATAAAACTCCCCGTGTCAAGCTCTCACTAACTCGTCCATCTGCGCAAGCTCTCCGCTAGGAACTAGCCCCTCCGAAAAAAGAACCTCCGCGGGCTGCCCAGTGCAGGCCCGGGGGAAGTGTCGATCGCACACTTCGACAGTCTTCCTCTAAGCATAGATGTCTAGTTGCAAATGATCCCAAAGATTTATATTTTTGGCATCGTAGACTTGGTCACATAGGCTTTGATCATCTCACGCGTGTTAGTGCTCTTGATCGCATATGTGGGCTGCCTAAGCTTAAAGGGGACAAAGAAATTGTGTGCTCTTCTTGTAGACATACTAAGATGGTTGCAGGTTCACATGCTCCTCTCACAATGACCATGACAACTGAACCGGGTCAACTTTTACACCTTGACACCGTAGGACCTTCACGTGTTCAATCCTTCAGAGGTAAATGGTATGTTCTTGTGATTGTTGATGACTATTCTAGATACTCTTGGGTTTACTTTATGGCATCTAAGAATGAAGCTTTTAGTCACTTTAGAACTTTATTTCTTAGATTATCAATTGATCACCTAGTATCTTTAAGAGCAATTAGAAGTGATAATGGAACCGAATTTAAAAATCAATCGTTTGATCACTTTTGTGCTGAAAATGCAATAGATCATCAATTTTCTTCACTATATGTACTTCAACAAAACGGTGTTGTAGAGAGAAAGAACAGAACCTTAGTTGAGATGGATAGGACTATGCTTGATGAATATCAAAATCCTAGGAAATTTTGTGCTGATGCAATTGCAACCGCTTGTTATGTCTCAAATCGTGTTTTCTTGCGTGCTAAGCTAGGTAAAACACCATATGAGCTCAGGTTTGGACATAGGCCTAGTGTCACACACTTTAGGGTCTTTGGTTGCAAATGCTTTGTTAAGAAACATGGTAATCTTGATAAATTTGAAGCTAGATCGGTTGATGGCATGTTTCTTGGTTATCCATCTCATACTAGAGGCTACCGTGTGCTTTTTACTTGATACTAACAAAATTGTGGAGACTTGTGAGGTTTCTTTTGATGAAGCTAGCCCAGGTACTAGTTCAAAAATTGCAGGTCCGTATCCATATCCGCAGGGGGAGAGCATTTTCGTTGAAGAAGAGGACGAAGTGGTGCTGCTGCCTGATAATTCAGCAGCTAATGACATTGTTCCAGCTCCTGATCTTGATTCACAGCCAGCACCGACGACCACCATTGCTGGTCCAGATCCTCCTCACGTCACAAGCTCATCTATTTGTGATGAACATGAAGAAGAAGAAGCTTGTGAAGTGTCCACTCCCCTCCGGATTCTCAAAAGTCATCCTCCACAACAAATTATTGGAAGCTTGCATGAACGAGTTACAAGATCCAGGTTTTTTACCCCAATTCTCATGCTCATTCTGGTTTTGTTGCTTCTTTTGAACCCAAACATATATCACACGCACTCAATAATGAATCTTGGATTATTGCCATGCAAGAAGAGTTAGAAAATTTTGAAAGAAATAATGTTTGGAAACTTGTACCTCCACCTCAAGTTCACACTTTAATTGGAACTAAATGGGTGTTTAAAAATAAACAAAGTGAGGATGGGGTTATGGTTAGGAATAAGGCTAGGTTGGTTGCTCAAGGTTTCACACAAGTTGAAGGTCTAGATTTTGATGGAACTTTTGCTCCTGTTGCTAGATTAGAAGCCATAAGAATTTTGTTAGCTTTTGCTGCATCTAAAGGTTTTAAGCTATATCAAATGGATGTTAAAAGTGCTTTTCTTAATGGCTACATAGATGAGGAGGTTTATGTCAAACAACCACCTGATTTTGAAAATCTAAATTTTCCTAATCATGTTTACAAACTGTCCAAAGCCTTGTACGGTCTCAAACAAGCCCCTAGAGCATGGTATGATAGGTTAAAAACATTCTTACTTGAAAAGGGGTTTACCATGGGCAAGGTTGATAAAACTCCTTTTGTGCTTAAGCATGGCAATGACTCATTATTCGTTCAAGTGTATGTGGATGATATTATCTTTGGTTGTGCTTCTCATGATCTTGTGTCCAAGTTTTCAGCTATGATGAGTTCAGAATTTGAGATGAGTATGATGGGAGAACTCACGTACTTTTTGGGGCTGCAAATCAAGCAAACCAAGGAGGATACCTTTGTGCATCAAACAAAGTATACAAAAGATCTCCTAAGGCGCTTCAACATGGACAAAAGCAAGCCTATTCGGATACCAATGGGAACAGCAACAACACTTGAACTTGATGAAGATTGTGATCCCGTTGATCAAAAATAATATAGAAGCATGATCGAATCACTTTTGTATCTCATGGCATCAAGACGGACAGACAATTCAGCATATGTCTTTGTGCACAGTTTCAAGCCTCCCCACGTGCTTCACATCGTCAAGCCGACAAAAGGATTCTCAGGTACTTACATGGAACTCAAGAATGTGGCATTTTTCTTCCTTCTTCCTCAACCATTACTTTGAAAGCTTTTTCCGATGCTGATTTTGGGGGTTGTAGGATTGATAGGAAAAGTACTTCTGGTGCTTGTCATTTTCTTGGTAATTCACTTGTTGCCTGGTCCTCTAGAAAACAAAGTTCAGTTGCACAATCCACAGCCGAATCTGAATATGTAGCTGCTGCTAGTGCTTGCTCACAAATTCTTTGGGTTGTTCAAACACTTCAGGACTATGGGGTTGATCTAGATAGTGTTCCACTGTTTTGTGAAAACACTAGTGCATTTGCATTGCTAAAAACCCCGTGCAACATTCGAGAACTAAGCACATTGACATTAGGTACCTCACTTTCTCCGTGATAATGTCGAAAAAGGGAACATTGTGCTTCACCATGTAGATACTGAACAACAATTGGCTGACATTTTTACAAAACCTTTGGATTTCACTCGTTTTTGTTACATTCGTAGTGAAATAGGGGTTATGCATCCTCATGGCTTAAATTGAGGGAGAATTTTGAAACTTGGGAAGTCTATGTGTGAATCTGAAATTAAAATAATATGTCATAGTATTTCATGCATATATGACTTTGTGATTCCTTTTTCATGCTGAAAGTTCTTACTACATTACTCGTGTTATACATTTTGTAGTTTTTACCATGTCTAGTAATTGGAATAATTACTTACACTAAATCTGGTCATGGTCGAACTTTCTTGCTGTTTTGAACTTGTTGCATGCTCACAAGTGCTTTTAATCATAAAGAATTAATCAAGTAATCAACTCACATGTTGAGTTTTTATGTTCAAATAAAAAAATGAGAAGATCAAGAGAATATGCATGCATCGCACTTCTTCTTTTGAGATGGCTTATAATTGCACTTAGATATGAACTTGAAAGGAGTTGTTTATGACTAAAACCATGTCCTTAAGCTTCTGACTGTCAAATGACATAGGCTTTGGCTTGGTTGGTTAGAATAAGGCTAATGCTGCATATAATATCTTGCAAATGTCATAAGATCAAAATTTGTGCTTTAAATGATAAATAAAATGCAGCAACAAGTGTCATGCTTTCAGGTCTTGAAATAGTTAAGTTTGTGAGATCATGACTTGTTTAAATTGAAAATTACACTTGATCTCTAGCATGGTTTACACTACTTTATGTATCTCATTGATGTGATAGTGTAAGTTACTTGATAGTATGATTTGGATGAACTTTGTTTTATATGTATATGTTATAATGTGCTCATAACAAATTAAAATTTCTCTTTTGTACCTTGCTGAATACATTGTCAAAGGGGAAGAAACTGATCACACATTGCACACATTCACAAGTGTTTTGGCACGATTCTTCTCAGGGGGAGAATTTTTGGTATTTTTGTTTTTCTTCTCATTTTATTTCTGATTTGCAAAGGGGGAGAAATTGTTTTCAAAACTTTTCATGTCAATAAGCCAATGTTTGGATTTTAAATGGTGTTGCCAATGCATTCATCAAGGGGGAGATTGTGAGACCTATGTGTGTTGAATACATTGGCTTTGACGATAAAAGTTTTGAATACTACCAAAACACCTTTTTAACAAGGTCCGACGTAAGGTCCAACTTGCTTGTCTAGGTCTGACTAATTTTGGCTAGGTCCGACTTGTTTTTTGCTAGCTCCGGTGCTAGGTCCGACTAGCTTTGGTAAGTTCCGTGCTAGGTCCGACTAAGCTTTAGTAAGCTCCGGCGCTAGGTCCGACTAGCTTTTGTAAGCTCCGGTTCAAGGTCCGGTTAGCTTTGATAAGGTTCGGAGCTTGATTGCAATGGTTCTAATTTTAAGTTGCAATGTTTCGAACTTGCTTTACTCTTATGGAAAGTTTGCTTAGTATTATTTTACTAAGTTTTTGGTGTGTTTTGGTGGTTATGGCTGATATCATTTTGCTATGGTTTACAACATGCTTATAAGAGGTGCTCACATAAGATGTTGTAGTTTCGGAACTAACGAGAGTCAAGTCGAGGACTTGTGCTCGGAAGTATTGGTTGTTTATTCATGTGCAGGTGTTGCTTGAGTTCAAAACATGGCTGGTGACGGAATCCATAGAACTAGTCTTAGGGAGAAGATGAGGTTCAACAACCAAGTTCGGGAGGAATTATGGTTGAGTTGATCAGGAGGTTGCGTGAAACGGGCCGGGTACCAACTGAGACAGGGCTCAGCTCATGATACCACTTGTCACAGCTCTGATACCACGCTGAGACGTCCCAAGCCGCCCGTTCAGTCACGGGGACGGGACACTCGCCCGGGAATCGCATTGGGTGGTGCCGTGTTGTACGGCACCCAACAGCACACATATAAGGAACAATGTATTACATAAAACAATAGCGGAAGCTTACAAGTTTTTCTTTGTAAATAATTTACATCAAGTAGCTACAGCGGAAGTCTATAACAACTTACGTCGAATAACTAAGAGCACTCGAGATGAAGTCCAGCCCGCGGACTCCTCTCGCTAGCAACACGAAGACAACAGCAGCGGCTGGGTTCTCCATGTGTTACATGACTCGGAAGTCTCCGAGTCTCACCAGACAACCTTCTTATTAGCATCGATGTTAACCTGCAAAACCACTTATATAGCAAGCGTGAGCACATAGGCTCAGCAAGACTGATCCTTCTCTCATAAACAAGAAACTCTACATGCACCACGGTTGCAATTGGGTTAGCTAGATTTGCATAAAGGACTCGCCTAAAGTTGATCCTTAACTTTCAGATTTTAAGCCTCATTGTGCAGAACTTGAGCCGAAAAGCATCGCAACTCCACAATCGAACAAGAAACGCTTTGTTGGGATGCTCCTTGCACAAAGAGAAAATAAAGTTTAAAGAGCCTATCTCTAATTTGATCATGGTTGCAATACAATTTACATCACAGCCTTATCAGGTTCAAAAGATAATCATTTCAGTTGTTACTACGTCAAGACGCAGTGGGAAAGTATGCTCATATAACCGCGAGCGACAGTGATTCGAATCAGTACACGCCCGGACTACCCGACACGTACACCTGTACTCCGAGTTGCCGGCAGCAACCTCAACTGACGTTGTACGCGGCCACGTTTCCCAAGATCTTCCACATTGGATGCAGTCCAACTGCCCCGAGTACGCAAGCTCCCTCAAGGTACATACCCGCAGTGGTATGTTCTTAAGCGAGTTACCTCCTGCTACCCTGACGCTGAAAGCCTAAGGCAGTTGGAAAAGTTCCACTATGGATCTCCCAAGGTACATCGGTTTGCTGGGTCCCATATAGCCAGTATGTGCCCGGTACACAACTCAAACTTGTCCATATAGCCAGTATGTGCCCAGTATGCACGTACGGTCCGCAACCTGCTGCATCTAAACCTCCCTGCCCGGTCTCCATTTCTTATGCGTGAACTTTCCTCATCTTTTCTATTTTGGACCCGCCCCGAATAAACCAGCCCTAAACTCGCGAGTAGATTCCAACTACTCGACTTCTTCCGGACCTTGCCTACTAACATTTAGCGTAGCCAAATACACTCATGGAGGTGCTATTCTACCATTCTACCCTTTCCCTCTTAGGTATTTCTGGTCATGCAAGTGGGGTTTTCAATATCAACTAGACCTAATGCAATCAACGATGCAAAGCTATGATCTCTAAAAATGAAAATGCTTTATAAAATTGTTCAAATGCAAACTGGGGCTTGCCTGTTTTGAAGGTGACTAAGATACAATCAGTTAGTGACGATCACTTGGAGCTTGATAACTCGCTTTCCTCCCTCCTTGATCTTTACTCCAAGTCCTTCTCACGTTCTTCACGTAGATGCTACACGATATGATCATGCATATGTATTTAATTTAAAAGCTTTTGCTAATAAGATCTAATGACAGTTTTAAAAACTGGAACTCTGTTTAAGAATTTAAAATGACACTGGTGCTAGTGGTTTGGGTTGGGTTTAAACACGATGATCAAATGTTGAGTGCTTCTCCCACTTAAGTGTTGATCCCCTTAAGAGGTTACACATAACAGTGGTGATCCAGAGCTCCAATGGAGCTGAAAATTTTCATGTGAGTTCCTTATCACCAGAAAGTTATCTGGACCAAAAATTAGCACTTTTCATTGAGTGGTTTATTCAGAACAATTATCTAAGCAATTAATCAAAGAAGAATTAATTCTAAGGTAACACCTATGTTCATGTCAAACTCTGTGAACCCCAGTTTCAATTATAGTTCATAGAGCTTGCATGAATTTTTCCTAGGATTTTTGGAGCTAAGAATTGCCCAGAACTGAATTTACAAGTTTTGGAAATTCTCTGAAAATGTCTCTGTATTCAATTGAACACAGCAATTTATAATCTGAATTACCCTGATCAAATCAACTCCAAATGAGCTGAAACTTTTACAGGGGTCGAAGAAAACCCTAAGCAGTAATCTAGCAAAATTTGAGGAGTTTTGGATGAACCAAACTCCCTCTAAAATTCTTTTTCTGAAAAGCTTTAAAGAATTTTCCAGAATTAAATAAAGACTTTCATAAGAATTAGGTTGCATATTTGGATAGAGTTTGTCAATCTGAATCTAACCCAATTTGAATCACAAAAATTGGTGGTTCCTACCAAAAGTTATGCTCTTCTAAAGTTTGGGGAAATTCTGTAATTTGAATAAATCCGGGAAAAGTTTAAATCTGATTGTGGGTCCAGGGGACACGTGTCTGTCGCCAGGAGGGCGCGGCACGGGGTCACAGGATTGTTTCCCGCGCTGTCATAGACGATCCAGCGCCACAGATTATCCAGCTCCTGTTGCTGTGCGACTGAGGCGTGGGGCCGGCAGTATCTTCGTCTACCTCCCGTCCCCGCGCTCCTGCGCCGCCGGGCTCGCCGGAGTTCCCCGGTTTTCGTCGCTCCGGCCAACTCCCAAGCTGTTACTCACCGCCAGGCCCTCATTTTGTGCGAGGAACATGCTGGTGTGACTTCCACAGACCGGCGACGTCTCTAAACCACCCCGCACCGGGGCAGCGACTCGGATGAGGTTCGGCGACGTTACCCCAACGTCCTAAGCCTCCCAAGCTCCGGTTTCCAGGTTCTAAAGGACCGGCGGACGCTAAGGAAAGTCGACATGGGAATAAAACAGCTCGGAGATGGCTCTAAACTAGGGTTTACCGTGCACCCGAACCTTCCTTCCATAGCTGCCATCGGAAAGACCGGAAATACGCCGTGCACCGTGCGTTTCATGCGAGGCTTCAAAAGCAAACTGGTTCGCCCTCAAGTCTAGCCCGTGTGTGCGAAGTTTCGTAGTGTCTAAACAAAAATCAATCGGGAATTTCGTGGAATCATACCCGAAGGTCAGTTTACACCGGCCGGAGAGGATTTCTGAAATTCGTCGGCAAGACACGAAGACAAGCTCTGTGCTTCGGATGGAAGCTGCAGGAAGCTCCTGCGCGTCCAATGGCCCTCTAGCTTGGTTGTGAAAACCACTCTGTGGATCTGTCCACGAGAGCGCCTCGTCGCCGTTGTTTTCGGTTGCCGTGGGAACTCGGCGTTCTCGGTCTCTGGAGGTGAAACTCACGTTGGAGCGACGCGAGGACGTCGGAGGAGAGTCTGTGGTGTTGTTTGGTTGCTTGGCTGAGGCTCGCACGCGAGCTAGGCGGTGGGCGATTGATTTAGAGCTCAGCGGAAGTCTCGGTTTGTTTCTCGCGTGGGGAGAAGAAAGCTGCGGTGTCTCGGTGATAAGGCGAAGGAAAACACGGCAGAAGAGATGAGTACGGGGAGGAGCAGCTCGCCAGCACACGTACGGCAGAGGAACGTCGGTTTCCCTGGGGAACACGGTGTCGCACGGTGAGAAGCCCAGGTGGATCGAGTGAACCGACTGCAGAACTCAAACAGAGACTACACTCTGAGATCTTTTTGCAATTTTTCTCCCCCTCAATGACAGGTGGGTCCTACAATTCAGAGCCTCCTTATCCTCTAAAATATCTCCCAAAATTGGCAAATGATGGAATGCAATTGTGGAAGTTTAAATCTGAGAGGCATTTGGACAATTGGGCAAGTTTCATCCAAATTCAAATATGCATTTGAATTCTTTGTTATTTAAGTCCATTTTTGAAAATGGGTTGCAAATCATTTCCATAAATCATGAAACTTTGCACACCCCCTAATTTGGACCCAAGGAATTCAAATATGAAATCTGATTTTTATTTTGGCTGGTGCAAATGAGATTTGTAGCACAACAGTTTTGAAATTCATAGTGTTGCTCTCATTTGAATTTTTAGTTGAACAAGTTTGTTCCAAATCTGACTTTAGTTTTCTCACACATATGGGAACTTTCCATCTTGGTTTTAGACCCCCCCTTGGGTTCCAAGTCTTCAAACAAACATTTGAACTTGTGTGAAGAAAACCCTCATGTGTGTTATCACATGTGGAAAAGTTTTAACAAGTCCCAAATTTCATACAATGAAACCAACTTTTGCAAACAAGTGTTTCTTTGTATTTACATTTTTGGGACCTTTACATTCCTCCCCCCTTAAAAGGAATCTCGTCCCGAGATTACAAACGAAGAACGAGATGGGAGGTAATTACAAAGTTTATGACAAAAGTTCTGGATAGTTCTTGTGGATGTAATCTTCGGTTTCCCACGTCGCCTGTTCCGGGGTATGATTACTCCACAGGACTTTGTAAAATCTCAAAGTCCGGTTCCGGGTGATCTGGGTCCTTTCATCGATAATCTGTATAGGTTGCTCGACATAGGTGAGATCCGGCTTCAACTCGTCAATGTCTTCGGTGCGGATGGCAGCGGTAAACTTGAGACATTTACGCAGTTGGGACCCGTGAAATATGTCGTGAATACCGGCAAGGCTTGCCGGTAGTTCCAGCCGGTAGGCTACAGTCCCGCACTTCTCCGTTATGGCAAACGGACCGATGAATCGGGGAGCAAGTTTCCCCTTGACACCGAACTGATGAATCCCTTTCATCGGAGACACACGAAGATACACGTGCTCTCCGACATCGAAATGTAGCGGTCGACGTCTCTGGTCCGCATAGCTCTTTTGACGAGATTGGGCAGCTTTGAGGTTCTCTTGTATTATACGAATTCTCTCTTCGGCTTCATTGACAAGATCAACCCCAAACGTTACTCGTTCACCGGACTCACACCAGTTCAATGGCGTACGGCACTTCCGGCCGTATAGAGCTTCATATGGTGCCATTTTGATGCTCGTCTGGTATCTGTTGTTGTACGAGAACTCCGCCAACGGTAAGTGATCATCCCAGCTCTTACCGTGGTGGATGGAACATGCTCTTAGCATATCTTCCAGTATTTGATTCACTCTCTCAGTTTGCCCATCGGTTTGAGGGTGATACGCGGAGCTTCTAATCAGTGTGGTCCCCAAGGATGCGTGTAGCTGCTCCCAGAAACGGGCCACAAACAGCGATCCTCTATCTGATACAATGGTACGGGGAACTCCATGTAAGCACCCGATCCGTGCTATGTATAGCTCCACATACTGCTTTGCGTTATATCTTGTATGCACAGGGATGAAATGTACTGAATTGGTTAACCGATCAACGATTACCCAAATCGAATCATGGTTGTGGGAGGTCATCGGCAACCCGACGATGAAGTCCATACTCAAGTCTTCCCACTTCCATGCCGGTACTTGCAATGGCTGCAACAGGCCTGACTTCTTCATATGGTCGGCCTTGATTCTTCGACACGTATCATATTCTGAAACGTACTTTGCAACTTCACGTTTCTACGTGTCCACCAAAACTTCTTTCGGAGATCTTGGTACATTTTGTTACTGTTCAGATGAATGGAAAACTTGGACAAATGAGCTTCATCCAAAATTTTCTTTCATAGTCCCATATCCCCGGGTACTACGATCCGGTCGTTGAACCACAAAGTACCTTCATGTTCCTTCCGGAAGCACTTCATTTCTCCGTTTTCTATCCTTCGCCGTATGCGAAACATACCCTTGTCTTTTCGTTGAGCTTCAATGATCTCCTCTCGGATGGTAGGAATGAGAGCGAGATTATAGAGAGCTCCATACGGGACGACACGGAGTCTTGGTTCTTCATCATCCATTTCAGCAATAGTTAGGTGATGGATATGCGCCTTACGACTGAGCGCATCGGCGACCACATTCGCCTTTCCTGGATGATAATGAATCTCAAGTTCATAGTCTTTGATGAGCTCTAGCCATCTTCATTGCCTCATGTTCAATTCTTTCTGAGTGAAGATGTACTTCAAGCTCTTGTGGTCGGTGTAGAGGTGTACAAGATTTCTGAGCATGTAATGCCTCCACATTTTCAAGGCAAGGACCACGGAAGTTAACTCAAGATCATGAGTTGGATAATGCTGCTCGTGATTTCTGAGTTGACGAGATCCATAAGCGACCACTCGTCTTTCTTGCATCAGCACGCAGCCAAGACCAATGCCAGATGCATCGCAATAAACATCGAATGGCTTCGTTGTATCTGACTGAGCAAGAACTGGGGCTGTTTTGAGATGCTTCACTAAAGTCTTGAAAGCTTGTTCACACGCAGGACCCCACACAAATCTGGTATTCTTCTTTAATAATTCCGTCATCGGTTTAGCAATCTTGGAGAAACCCGGAATGAACCTCCGGTAATAACCCGCTAAACCGAGGAAGCTTCGGATTTCATGCACTGACTTTGATGACTCCCATTTCTGTACTTGGATAATCTTACTCGGATCTACAGCGATGCCCTCCTCTGAAACGATGTGTCCGAGAAAAGGTACTTGATTAATCCAGAATTCACACTTGCTGAATTTTGCATAGAGCTGATGATATCGCAATCTTTGTCGCACAATATGCAGATGTTTAGCATGTTCTTCCTCTGACTTGGAGTACACCAAGATATCGTCGATGAAAACAACGACGAATTTATCCAACTCTGGCATGAACACTGAATTCATCAGGTACATAATGTGTGCCGGGGCGTTGGTCAAACCAAATGACATAACGAGATACTCATACAGCCCGTATCTCGTTGAGAATGCCATCTTCGGAATATCTTCTGCCCGGATTTTAATCTGGTGATATCCGGACCGAAGATCCATCTTCGAAAATACCTTCGCACCCACTAATTGATTGAAGAGCATATCAATGCGAGGTACTGGATACTTGTTCTTGATGGTAACGGTGTTCAAAGGACGATAATCAACACAAAGCCATAGTGTTTCGTCCTTCTTCTTGACAAACAATGCTGAACAACCCCAAGGTGACAAACTCGGTCGTATAAACCCTTGCTCATTAGGTCATTCAGTTGTGTCTTCAATTCTTCCAGTTCATTGGGTGCCATCTTGTACGGCCTTCGTGATATCGGTGTTGTTCCTGGTATGAGTTCAATCTTGAACTCAATGTCTCGCTCGGGCGGCATGCCCGGTAAAAATCATCGGGAAACATCTGGATACTCACGTACCACCGGAATGTACTCTATCTTAACAGCTTCCGTGTGGTTCACTGTTGCAATCTGCTGCCGTCTGGCGCCCAGAATTAATATGTGAAGACCGTGCTGTGGGGAGTTGAGCTCAACGGTCCTGGAGCTGATGTTAAGAACAGCCTGGTGGTTATTCAACCACGACATCCCCAAAATGATGTCGATCTTCAGACCCTCAAGAATAATGAGAGTCGTAGGGTATATTCTACCCCCCAAACAAATAGGTGCTCGGGAGACAACCTCGCTTGCGGTACTGCTGCCCCCGGGCGAAGATATGAGGTATTGCCTCTTTGTATAAACTGTTTGGAGCTGATGTTGAGCCACGAAAGATTTGCTAATGAAGTTGTGTGTGGCACCGGAATCAAAGAGAATCAAAACCGGTATCTGATTCAGAGAAAAGATCCCTGCTAAAGCGGCTTCTCCTTCCGGAACATCATCAATCACAGTATTGTGAAGGTTACCCCTTATCTGCCCTCCTGTCTGCAGATTGAGGTACGGGTCGTATTGTTGTAAATATGATGACCCGCAGCCTCTAGTTCCCCTCGGACAATGCCTAGCATAATGGCCCATACTCCTACAAGTGAAACACGGATGTCTTTCCGGTTCTTCGTTGACTTGCGGTGGGATGCTAGGTACACATGGCTGCAGCGATGGAGCACAACCCAGCCTCTGATGCTGCGGCTGTGGAGGTGGTGCAAGTTGTAGAACTCGACCAGCAATCAATCTTTGAGGAGTTGATCGTACAGGTGGCCTCCATCTTTCACCGAGTGGCGTTTGATACACCAAACGGTACTTTCGAGGCACATAACTTGTGCTAGCCTGATCGATCTCACTCATCTTTCTCTTCTCGGCTTGCCACTCAAGTGTCGGCTTCTCTTGGATGAAAGCCGCATTGACCATGTCGGTGTAACTGCCGTTATTGTGTACGGCCAACTTCTCCTGTAATATGGCACTCAGGCCATGAAAGAATAGGTCACACCGTGCCTCTTTTTTCACCACATATTCGGGAGTATATTGGGCCAAAAGGTTAAACCTTCTGACATACTCGAGGACACTCATGTCCACTTGCTTCAAGCCCAAAAATTCCTCCCGCTTTGCCTTGACAATACCTAGTGGTATGTGACGAGTATGAAAGGCTTCACAAAACTCACTCCATGTTACTTGATGGTCCTCTAGAATGGTGGCAAGATGATCAACCCACCAGTTTCCGGCAGCCCCATGAAGTTGCTGAGCGGCAAACTTAGTTTTCTGGTAGTCATCACACTTGAATACTCCAAATTTGGACTCCATGACACGAAGCCATTGATCTGCTTCCACAGGTTCGGTGGCTTCAGTAATGATTGGCGGTTGAGTCGCCAAGAAATCCAGATAAGCGTTCCGAGGTGGAACGACTTGTTGCGTGTTCTGGAGTACGCCTTGCTGTACCAAAGCTTGGAGTAAGCGTGTGTGTTCTTGCGTTGCTTCTTGGAGTAGTATAATGTTCTCTTGATTAGACTCGACGACTCGAGTCATAAGATCCATCCATCCCGTGGATGGTGGTTCCGACGGTGGAATAGAAGCATCACCGCCTCGGCGAGAACTCCCGGCCCTACTCCTAGTACGAACCATACTGCATAAATGTATTCATAATGAGTTAAACATGAACACAGCAGTATGTGAGACTAATGAAAACACGAATATGTCAAAACTTTATGAAAGCAGTAACAAAAATCCATGTTTACACAATTCCTTAGTAGGCATAGCTAACCAGTCTATCAGTACAGAACAGACCTTTATGCACTATCTCCATATTTTGATCTAGTTGAAAGCATTTTCCTAACTCAAGTTGAATACCAAAGTTAACGTTAACTTCAGTATCTTTCCAACGAGTACTCATATGCTTTCAGATCATCTTTGTATTAAAAGTTATGATTTTCCAATGTTGACAGAATTCCTGGATAAAATTTGCCAACATCTCCTTTGTATGTGGCTGATTTTATCACAGTTGTATATGCAAATCAATAAGAATCTGAACACACTTTGAACTACAAAAATGTTGCACAATTCATAACCTTCCCAACGGTGTATCATATGCTTCTTAAGGATTTTTCTACAGAAAGTTATGGCTTAAAAACAGAAGGGTCCAGAGATGTTTTGCTGCTGTCCTGGTTCTGGACAGTTTACCTTCCTCTGAACTTTCTACCCATTTAGCGTGTGATTTTGCTCTGGAGGTCTACAATGAAGATGGAGATCACTTGAAATTCCTTCCAGAACTGTATCATACACCTTGATTGAGTCAATCTACTCAGAGTTATGCTCTGTTAAAGTTCAGCAAGAATTTCTGCCGAAAACAGAGCACTGTTTTTGAAATCTTTGAAGCCTAGTCTTCCTCTGATTAGAATCTTAGCTCAAAATAAGAGTTCAATAACTAATATTTGTTTTGAAATTCCATTTTTAGTCAAAATTTAGTTCATGAGTCATTTCTTCAAAGGAAAGGGGTTATTAAGTTTAGTACGGCATCGATGCACCGTAAGAAGCATGTCGGTACTACGGAGCCTCACCAAAAGAAAATCCTAACCAGATTATACCGGCATAAACATATCTTAGGTGGCACTATAATGGTCACTCACAATTGTGTTCTATTCGTACTATGGTTTTGTGGTTAATCGTGCATAAGTCACACTCAATCGTCAGGTCCGGCTGCACACAGAACCGGGTATCCATATAGTTCTTACACCCGTCCGTCATCACTCGCACAGGTGTTCTCAAGCCAAACACGCCTTGAGCTACATGTTCACGTTACTAACCACGTGACAGGGTTTCCCAAACTTGCCAGCAGCACGCCAGGGAAGGGCGTTGCTCGAGTACCCCAAACGACATGAAGAGTCGTAGAGGATACTAAAGTAGGTCGGGTTACCTGCCACCCGTGGGGCTCCACCCTTCAGCTTGTGCGCACTGGTGGACAGCGCTTACGTGCACCCCCAAGACATAAATTGTCCCGAGATGCACAATTTTTCCGACATAACAATATAAGTTAGTTTGCCAACTTCATATGAAGCTAATAGTAATCCTTATGTGGGCCTAGTACCGTATCCTCACAGAAACCTAAATTTTTGTCGTAATACCTTCCTTATTCCGTGCGCTATTACCAATGCGGCTCTGATACCAGCTGAAACGGGCCGGGTACTGACTGAGACAGGGCTCAGCTCATGATACCACTTGTCACAGCTCTGATACCAGCTGAAACGGGCCGGGTACCGACTGAGACAGGGCTCAGCTCATGATACCACTTGTCACAGCTCTGATACCACGCTGAGACGTCCCAAGCCGCCCGTTCAGTCACGGGGACGGGACACTCGCCCGGGAATCACATTGGATGGTGCCGTGTTGTGCGGCACCCAACAACACAAATATAAGGAACAATGTATTACATAAAACAATAGCGAAAGCTTACAAGTTTTTCTTTGTAAATAATTTACATCAGGTAGCTACAGCGGAAGTCTATAACAACTCACGTCGAATAACTAAGAGCATTCGAGATGAAGTCCAGCCCGCGGACTCCTCTCGCTAGCAACACGAAGACAACAGCAGCGGCTGGGTTCTCCATGTTACATGACTCGGAAGTCTCCGAGTCTCACCAGACAACCTTCTTATTAGCATCGATGTTAACCTGCAAAACCACTTATATAGCAAGCGTGAGCACATAGGCTCAGCAAGACTGATCCGTATCTCCTAAACAAGAAACTCTACATACACAACGGTTGCAATTGGGTTAGCTAGATTTGCATAAAGGACTCGCCTAAAGTTGATCCTTAACTTTCAGATTTTAAGCCTCATTGTGCAGACCTTGAGCCGAAAAGCATCGCAACTCCACAATCGAACAAGAAACGCTTTGTTGCGATGCTCCTTGCACAAAGAGAAAATAAAGTTTAATGAGCCTATCTCTAATTCGATCATGGTTGCAATACAATTTACACCACAGCCTTATCAGGTTCAAAAGATAATCATTTCAGTTGTTACTACGTCAAGACGCAGTGGGCAAGTATGCTCATATAATCGCGAGCGACGGTGATTTGAATCAGTACACACCCGGACTACACGACACGTACACCCGTACTCCGAGTTGCCGGCAGCAACCTCGACTGACGTTGTATGCGGCCACCTTTCCCAAGGTCTTCCACATTGGACGCGGTACAACTGCCACGAGTACGCAAGCTCCCTCAAGGTACATATCCACAGTGATATGTTCTTAAGCGAGTTACCTCCTGCTACCCTGACGCCGAAATCCTAAGGCAGTTGGAAAAGTTCCACTATGGATCTCCCAAGGTACATCGGTTTCCTGGGTCCCATATAGCCAGTATGTGCCCGGTACGCAACTCAAACTTGTCCAACAGGGCCAAGCACGGACGGGCCTTAACCGACACAGGCAGGGCTATGCACGCACTGTCTGCAATCTTCTGCATCTAAACCTCCCTGCCCGGTCTCCATTTCTTATGCATGAACTTTCCTCATCTTTTCTATTTTGGACCCGCCCCGAATAAACCAGCCCTAAACTCGCGAGTAGATTCCAACTACTCGACTTCTACCGGACCTTGCCTACTAACATTTAGCGTAGCCAAATCCACTCGTGGAGATGCTATTCTACCATTCTACCCTTTCCCTCTTATGTATTTCTGGTCATGCAAGTGGGGTTCTCAATATCAACTAGACCTAATGCAATCAACGATGCAAAGCTATGATCTCTAAAAATGAAAATGCTTTATAAAATTGTTCAAATGCAAACCGGGGCTTGCCTGTTTTGCAGGTGACTAAGATACAATCAGTTAGTGACGATCACTTGGAGCTTGATAACTCGCTTTCCTCCCTCCTTGATCTTTACTCCAAGTCTTTCTCACGTTCTTCACATAGATGCTACACGATATGATCATGCATATGTATTTAATTTAAAAGCTTTTGCTAATAAGATCTAATGACAGTTTTAAAAACTGGAACTCTGTTTAAGAATTTAAAATGACACTGGTGCTAGTGGTTTGGGTTGGGTTTAAACACGATGATCAAATGTTGAGTGCTTCTCCCACTTAAGTGTTGATCCCCTTAAGAGGTTACACATAACAGTGGTGATCCAGAGCTCCAATGGAGCTGAAACTTTTCATGTGAGTTCCTTATCACCAGAAAGTTATCTGGACCAAAAATTAGCACTTTTCATTGAGTGGTTTATTCAGAACAATTATCTAAGCAATTAAGCAAAGAAGAATTAATTCTGAGGTAACACCTATGTTCATGTCAAACTCAGTGAACCCCAATTTCAATTATAGTTCATAGACCTTGCATAAATTTTTCCTAGGATTTTTGGAGCTAAGAATTGCCCAGAACTGAATTTACAAGTTTTAGAAATTCTCTGAAAATGTCTCTGTATTCAATTGAACACAGCAACTTACAATCTGAATTACCCTGATCAAATCAACTCCAAATGAGCTGAAACTTTTACAGGAGTCTAACAAAACCTTAAACGATATACTGGCAAAATTTGAGGATTTATTGATAAACCAAACTCCCTCTAAAATTCTTTTGCTGAAAAGCTTTAAAGAATTTTTCAGAACTAAATAAAGACTTTCATGCAAATTAGGTTGCATATTTGGATTGAGTTTGTCAATCTGAATCTAACCCAAATTGAATCACTAAATTTGGATATTCCTAGCAAAAGTTATGCTCTTCTAAAGTTTGGGGAAATTCTGGAATTTGAATAAATCCGGGAAAAGTTTAAATCTGATTGTGGGTCCAGGGCACACGTGTCTGTTGCCGGGAGAGCGCCACACGGGGTCACTGGATTGTTTCCCGCGCTGTCACAGACGATCCGGCGCCACAGAGTATCCAGCTCCTGTTGCTGTGCGACTGACACGTGGGGCCGGCAGTATCTTCGTCTACCTCCCGTCCCCGCGCTCCCGCGCCGCCAGGCTCGTCGGAGTTCGCCGGTTTTTGTCGCTCCAGCCAACTCCCGATCTGTTACTCGCCGCCAGGCCCTCATTTTGTGCGAGGAACACGCTGGTGTGACTTCCACAGACCGGCGACGTCTCTAAACCACCCCGCACCGGGGCAGCGACTCGGATGAGGTTCGGCGACGTTACCCCGACGTCCTAAGCCTCCCAAGCTCCGGTTTCCAGGTTCTAAAGCACCGGCGGACGCTAAGGAAAGTCGACATGGGAATGAAACGGCTCAGAGATGGCTCTAAACTAGGGTTCACCATGCACCCGAACCTTCCCGCCATAGCCGCCATCGGAAAAACCGGAAATATTACGCCGTGCACCGTGCGTTTCATGCAAGGCTTCAAAAGCAAACTGGTGCGCCCTCAAGTCTAGCCCGTGTGTGCAAAGTTTCGTGGTGTCTAAACAAAAATCAATCGGGAATTTCATGGAATCACACCCGAAGGTCGGTTTACACCGGCCGGAGAGGATTTTTGAAATTCGTCGGCAAGACGCGAAGACAAGCTCTGTGCTTCGGATGGAAGCTGCAGGAAGCTCCTGCACGTCCAACGGCCCTCTAGCTTGGTCGTGAAAACCACTCTGTGGAGCTGTCCACAAGAGCGCCTCGTCGCCGTTGTTTTCGGTTGCCACGGGAACTCGGCGTTATCGGTCTCTGGAGGTGAAACTCACGTTGGAGCGATGCGAGGACGTCGGAGGAGAGTCTGTGGTGTTGTTTGGTTGCTCGGCTGAGGCTCGCACGCGAGCTAGGCGGTGGGCGATCGATTTAGAGCTCAGCGGCAGTCTCGGCTTGTTTCTCGCGTGGGGAGAAGAAAGCTGCGGTGTCTCGGTGATAAGGCGAAGGAAAACACGGCAGGGGAGATGGATACGGGGAGGAGCAGCTCGCCAGCACACGTACGGCAGAGGAACGTCGGTTTCCCTGGGGAACTCGGTGTCGCACGGTGAGAAGCCTCGGTGGCTCGAGTGAACCGACTGCAGAACTCAAACAGAGACTACACTCTGAGATCTTTTTGCAATTTTTCTCCCCCTCAATGACAGGTGGGTCCCACAATTCAGAGCCTCCTTATCCTCTAAAATATCTCCTAAAATTGGCAAATGATGGAATGCAATTCTGGAAGTTTAAATCTGAGAGGCATTTGGACAATTGGGCAAGTTTCATCCAAATTCAAATATGCATTTGAATTGTTTGTTATTTAAGTCCATTTTTGAAAATGGGTTGCAAATCATTTCCATAAATCATGAAACTTTGCACACCCCCTAATTTGGACACAAGGAATTCAAATATGAA
The DNA here is from genome assembly GCA_030760725.1 of Neostapfia colusana. Lineage (NCBI taxonomy): Eukaryota > Viridiplantae > Streptophyta > Magnoliopsida > Poales > Poaceae > Neostapfia > Neostapfia colusana. The sequence goes on along the minus strand of JASWHV010000005.1, from coordinate 25,872,059 downwards.
ATCTGATTTTTATTTTGGCTGGCGCAAATGAGATTTGTAGCACAACAGTTTTGAAATTCATAGTGTTGCTCTCATTTGAATTTTTAGTTGAACAAGTTTGTTCCAAATCTGACTTTAGTTTTCTCACACATATGGGAACTTTCCATCTTGGTTTTAGAACCCCCCCTTGGGTTCCAAGTCTTCAAACAAACATTTGAACTTGTGTAAGAAAACCCTCATGTGTGTTATCACATGTGGAAAAGTTTTAACAAGTCCCAAATTTCATACAATGAAACCAACTGATAGGAGGATGAGTCCCGATCTTCCGAGAGGTAGGGTAAACTTGATTGGGTGGAGATCTCGACGTTGATGATCCAAGACTCCGAACGAACGAAACCCCGCAATCACTACACCACTGCTCCGTTGGTTATCACCCGTGTCACACGAATGACCTCACGACGAAGGCTTATCCCTGCAAGTGCAATCAAGAACACAAGCAAGAACAGAGAAGTTGCAATCAAAACTGAATTGATCACGAATTTGGGGTCTCACAACCGATGATCGGCGACACTGTTCAATGACAGATTGTAACTAAGCAAAACCCAGCTGTTTGTGACGGCGGCTAGGGGGTATAAAGGAGGTGGAGGACGACCAGGGGGGTGCTGGGGTCGTGACCTAACCCTAAGACACATACATAATGGACTTGGACTTGATACAAGGCCCAATGGCCCAACTAGGTGATGCAACACCCTGACAGACTCTAAACTTTATATTGTTTCAAAGTTTCCCGTCGGATCCGGGTGAATTTTGACGTGGGACCAGTTTCATTGGAAAGTTTATCCTCTCAGCTTTCCGTGCATATGTAGAACGTCAAAAACGGAGTCTGTATGCCTCCTGTGCATCCATTTTAAGGTGGACTGCTCCTGGGCCCGAGTTGGACTCGAGTTTGAGTTGGGCTCGGTCTCTAACTTCTTGTTGGTGTATTTTCTGGCCCTCCACGCCTCCAAACCCCTCTCCATGTATCTCCATGTCCTCTCCATGGTTCCTAATCATAATTAATCCATTAGGTAGCAACATACTCTCAAAATTCACATATAAGGAATTGTTCAGGAACGAGCTCACCTCTAAATTCAATTTTCGTGCTCGAGCTCTAGTAATTGGACCTTGCATGTCTACCATGTGAGTGTTGTGTATATCTGCAGGAGTGATGTCCAAATCACTAACTTTGGCAAACAAGCGTTTCTTTGTATTTACATTTTTGGGACCTTTACATTGCGCAGTATGTTCGAATCAAGAACAATGCATATGAAGGTATCTTGGACGTCGTTGGAAGATGTTTGCACGTGTGCAAGGAGTGCATGGATGTGGCTGCATGGTTCCAAGGTGTGATGAAGAGATGTGGATGTAAAGAATTGTTCGGAAAGGTCCAACCGACTAGGTTATGGATTCAGGCTGCGACTGAGTTGTGTTTGACTCAAATATGGAAAGTTCTGAGTTGGTTATGATAGGATTTCATGTGGGTCACGAATTTGAGTTGTTTTAGGAATGTTTGGGACGTTCCTAAGGTGTTTGGAAGTCTTAAGATTGCTTCTATCTGCATGTAGAAAAGTATTGAGCAGTATTGGAAAGTTACAGTTTGAATCCAAGTAGGAGTAGGAGTCCTAGTTTGAATTGGGTTGGCCTTAGGGCTGGTTATATAAGCAAGGGAGGCCAAGGCTCGTGGGAGCACGACTTTGGGGCTGTTCCTATTGTGTTTTGATAAATAAAATTCGTATTCTAAAGGAACTTTTGTGCCTTGTTCGTCCGACTTGTTTCAGACAAGTTTTTCTCGTCGAGTTTCTGTTCAGCACTACCTTGCTTCGGTGGTTTTATCATAACTCGAGTTACAGATCCAATTGATGTGATTCCTTTTTGGTTGTCTTCACAACTTGATTATCTATCATCTTTGAAAATTTCACGGTCATTGAATTTGTGGTTTCTGATCTACACGAGTTTCTTTGCAGTATTCCAGAACTGTTTTTCTCGCGTAGGACAGATTGACCTTTGTTCGATCTTTCGATCGTAACTTGAGTTTCTCTCAACGGATTTTCATGATTCTTGTTGTGACGTCTTCCTTACTTGATTCTCTACAATATATACTAGTTTTGTCAGAGTTGAACACGTTTAGATTAGTCGCACACACGGTTTCTTTAACAGATCAGTTTTCTGCTGAGGGTGTTTTGTTGCTTCCGCTGAAAAGTTTTTATCTACCATTCACCCCCCCCCCCTCTGGTAGCTTTACACGTGTACTTCGATCCTACACCGAACAGCCTCCCGAGGATTCCTTGGGACAGCAGCAACAGCAAGAACCGCCAACGGTTACATTGGCCGACATCGTTGCGGCGATGGCGGATTCTCATCAGCAGCACACGGAGTTGCTGCAAACCCTCATTGCAAATACGTCTCGACCAGAGAGGCGTCAAGATCGCGAGGAGCGCCAACAAAGCTCCTACTCTGATTTCCTGGCTACTCATCCCCCGGTATTTTCAAGGGCGGATGAACCCCTCGATGCGGACAACTGGCTTCGCACGATGGAGATGAAGTTCGGGCTGCTCCAAATGAGTGAGCAGCACAAGACTCAGTTCGCGGTCCAACAGCTTCAGGGATCCGCGAGCGCTTGGTGGGCGAACTACTGTGCTTCACAACCCACCGAGCGAGTTATGACCTGGACGGAATTCCGGACGGCCTTCAGGGCCTATCACATACCGCCGGGTCTCATGAAGAGGAAGACGCAGGAGTTCTTACGCCTGCAGCAAGGAAGCCGGAACGCGCTGGAATACTCCAGGGCGTTCATTGATCTTGCGCTATATGCTTTGTATCACACCGATACCGACGAGAAGCGGCGGGATCATTTTTACCAGGGGCTTAACCCGCTCCTGAAGGACAAGTGGTGATGTTCAATCGCGGCAGCCTCAATGATATTATTTATGCTGCGATTGTTCAGGAGAACTCCGACAAGGAGCTAGCGGCGGTGGAGAGGAAGCGAAGTGCGCCGCAAAGCAGTGGAGAAGGAGGTGGTCCTTCTCAAAAATATCGGATGGTGAATCACCCACCTTCGGGTCCACGCTGGCAGCCACCACAGAGGCCGATGCCACTCCGCAGTCGGCCATATTCTCCACCGGCATTCAGGCCGGCACTGCCAGTTCCACCTCCGCAGCAACAACAGCAGCAGCGGGCGATGCCGCGTGCGTATGCACCTCAGCAGCGCATGTCGGGCTTTCGTTCCCCAAGCACCAGCCAAGCAGCAGCCACATGCTACAAATGTGGTTGTCCAGGACACTTCGCCAACAACTGTCCTGAGAGGCAGGGCGGCGGAGTTGCACCACAGCTTCCGAGGAGGAATCAGCCCCGGAACCCCACTAATGCGCGGCGGGCAAACCCTAGGCCCGGCACCGTCAACCAACTTGCATAGAGGACGTGCCGGAGGGAGAGCCAATCCTTGCGGGTATGTTCCAACTCCACCAGCATCCCGCTATAGTGTTATTTATTTCAGGCACCATGCATAGCTTCATTAGCCAAGCTTTTATTGCTAAATACAGCTTGCAAATACTACCCACCGATAGTCCATACTTGATTTGTTCACCGGGTAGAAAAATTTCAGCAAGCATGATGGTTCCAAAAGCGCCATTGTGCTTAGAGAGTAGAGTATACCCTACGTCTCTCATAGTTTTAGAGAGACAGAAGGTCGATGTCATCTTAGGGATGTCGTGGTTAACCCGCCACGGTGCTGTTTTAGACACCGTCCTCCGAGTCGTGCATTTGAACTCAGAAGTGCACAAGTCACACTCTTTATTTCGGGACAGTTCAGAAATAAAACTTCCAAGTGTTTATCAGTCCACAACCATCAGATTGGAAGATATTCCAGTAGTCTGTGAGTTCCCTGACGTGTTCCCAGATGATTTACTGGGGATGCCGCCCGACAGAGAGGTGGAGTTCAAGATTGAACTTGCACTGGGAACCATGCCAATATCCCGAAGGCCGTACAAGATGGCGCCCAAGGAATTGGCTGAACTGAAGACACAGTTAACGGACTTGCTGGAGAAGGGTTTTATTAGGCCGAGCTCCTCGCCATGGAGCTGTTCGGCATTATTTGTGAAAAACAAAGACGAGACGTTGCGGCTTTGTGTAGACTATCGTCCACTAAGCGCCGTAACCATCAATAACAAGTACCCGTTGCCACGGATCGGCATGTTGTTTGATCAGTTGGTCGAAGCAAAGATCTTTTCCAAGATGGACTTAAGATCCGGGTACCACCAGATTAAGATACGGGCTGAGGATATTCCGAAGACGGCTTTCCCGACGAGGTACGGGCTTTATGAGTACCTAGTCATGTCCTTCGGCCTCACCAACGCTCCAGCTCACTTCATGTATTTGATGAACTCGGTATTCATGCCGGAGCTGGACAAATCTGTCGTGGTCTTCATCGACGACATATCAGTATATTCCAAGTTGGAGGAAGAACACATGAAGCATCTGCGTATAGTCTTGCAACGGCTGCGGGATCATGAGCTATACGCGAAATGCAGCAAGTGCCAATTCTGGATATCACAAGTGCCTTTTCTCGGGCATATTATCTCAGCGGAGGGAATCACTGTAGACCCGAGTAAAATCACACAAATGCTGAATTGGAAGTCCCCGAGAACTGTTCACGAGGTACGGAGTTTCCTCGGACTCGCGGGATATTATCGGAGGTTCATTCCGAACTTCTCAAAGATTGCCAAGCCTATGACAGAGCTGCTGAAGAAGGCTACCAAATATGTTTGGAGTCCAGCATGTGAAGCAGCGTTCAAGGCATTAGTGAAGCACCTAACATCAGCACCGGTTTTGGCGCAGCCAGACACAACAAAACCGTTCGATGTGTACTGCGATGCATCCGGTATTGGACTCGGATGTGTGCTGATGCAAGACCGAAGGGTGGTCGCGTATGGATCACGGAAGCTCAGAAACCATGAGCGAAATTATCCAACTCATGACTTGGAGCTCACTGCCGTGGTGCTCGCACTTAAAATGTCGAGGCACTACCTACTCGGTAACCTCGTGCATCTATATACCGACCACAAAAGCCTCAAGTACATATTCACTCAGAAAGAGCTGAACATGAGGCAGCGAAGATGGTTGGAGTTGATAAAGGATTACGAAATAGAGATCCATTATCACCCCGGCAAGTCAAACATAGTGGCGGATGCGCTGAGTCGCAAGTCACACGTCAACAATCTGACCATCACCCCGTTGGAAGAGAGCGAGCCCTCACTGCATGTGATCCCACACGGAGCTCTCTACAACTTAGCTTTAATCCCCACCATCCATGAAGAGATAGTGGCAGCTCAGAAACATGATAAAAGCATGTCGCATTTGCAGAGACGTGTAGACAGTGGGGAGCTGAAATGTTTCCGGAAAGACAGAGACGGCGTCCTATGGTTCAAGGACCGGATCGTCGTACCCCGTAACCCAGAGTTACTGAAGAAAATCTTTGATGAGGCCCACTTGTCAAAGTTTTCTATTCACCCTGGCAGCAAAAATGTATCAAGAACTAAGAAGCAAGTTTTGGTGGACACAGATGAAGCGGGAGATCGCAAAGTATGTGTCCGAGTGTGATACATGCCGAAGGGTGAAGGCAGACCACATGAGGAAACCGGGACTGCTACAACCACTGGGCGTTCCTGCCTGGAAGTGGGAAGATGTGAGCATGGACTTCATCGTCGGTTTACCCACCACTTTTCAGAAACATGATTCTAAGTGGGTGATCGTCGACCGGCTCACCAAAGTTGTCCATTTCATCCCGGTCAACACAAACTACAACGCCAGGAAGTATGCTGAATTGTACATCTCACGGATCCTATGCTTATACGGCGTACCCCGCACCATCATATCGGATCGGGGCACTTTATTTGTGTCCCGTTTTTGGGAGCAGCTACACGCTGCGTTGGGGACAAAGCTAATCTGTAGTTCAGCGTACCACCCGCAGACGGATGGACAAACCGAGCGGGTAAATCAGATTTTAGAATATATGCTACGAGCTTGCGCTATCAACCACAGTGGGAATTGGGATGGTCACTTACAATTGGCCGAGTTCTCGTACAACAATGGGTACCAAGCCAGCATCAAGATGGCGCCTTACGAGGCGCTATACGGGAGAAAATGCTGCACACCACTGAATTGGTGTGAGTCTGGCGAAAGGGTTACCTTCGGGATTGATCTATCAACAACGCGGAGGAAAAGGTTCGGCTGATTCAAGCGAACCTAAAAGTCACCCAATCCCAACAAAAACAGTATGCGGAACGGAGAAGACGCCCATTACAATTCGAAGTTGGGGATCACGTATATCTACGTGTGTCTCCAACGAAGGGCGTGAACAGATTCGGGGTGAGGGGAAAGTTAGCACCCCGATTCATCGGTCCATTTCAGATTACAGAAAGATGTGGATCGGTAGCATACCGGCTGGAATTACCAGAAGCACTCTCCTGTGTGCACGACGTCTTTCACATCTCCCAGCTGAGGAAGTGTCTCAAGCTATCAACTACCATTCAGCTGGAGGATATAGAAGAACTGAAACCAGATCTCACGTATCGGGAGGAACCGGTTCAGATTATTGATGAAAAGACCCGAACCACACGCAACCGTACGTTGTGGTTCTACAAAGTTCTGTGAAGTAATCACTCCGCGGATGAAGCGACATGGGAGAGCAAAGGATTTCTTCGCACTAACTACCCCAACTTCTTCACGTCGCATATACGGTAATCTTCCACCGTCCTCTCTCTCATTTTCACCTCATAATCTCAGGATGAGATTCTTTTAAGGGGGGAGGAATGTAAGAGCCTAAGTTTTTGCACACATCCAAAGTGTTCATCACACCACACACACCTCATTTGAGGAAACTTTATGAACACATTTGAAGAGCAAGTAAACACCATCAACATGGTCATTAGGGAATAAACTCACAAAATGCAAAAGTGGCATTTCCCACATGCATCATATAGGTGCTGGGCATATGAAAAACTCCTACACCTTGCTAGGAGTGCTCATGCCAAATTTCACCTAAATCCAAAACCTTTTTGAGGTCTTTTTGGGTATAACTAGAAAGAGTGTAGTTTGAACTCAAATTCAAACTACTTCCATCCCATAAGTTCAAAAGTGGGAGGCATATTCTTACTCAGCACATTTTTGTGAGATCACACACCAATTTTCACTCCATTTGGAGTTGATCTTGACATGAGCTAAGTTTAGTAAATTCAAACTCAATTTGAATTTCAAACTGCATATGTGCTGAAATTATATTCAAACACTCCCCAATTTGAATTCTATCCAATTCAAATAGCCAGAGGGTAGATAATTCAAATGACCAAGGTTATTTGGGTCTCTACTATTTAGAGCAGTGAGGAAAATTCAATTTCAGAGGTTAAAACTGGAGTGGGACCCACATGTCAGCCTCACTAGTGTTTTAACCGACTCAAATCACCGAGGCTTGGTTCTTGCGCGCGCCCACGCGAGCGCCACGGCGATGCACGACCGCTGCCACCTCCTGATCGCTAATCAGAGCCACGAACCGACGTCCTCAGCTATTTAGCTGCGAGCTTCCGCCGGCAGCAGCTCGTTTTCCTGCTGCCTCAATGTTTCCAGCGCTGAGAAACCCGAGCAGGTCGCCGCACAGCTCCACCTCATGACCTCGCCGTCGTCCGGCCAGAACAGTTCCTTCCACCATGAGCTAAGTCCACAAATGGCACCGCCGGTCCTTGCTCGACGTGTTACAGCCCTCAGCTGCTCGTGATCAGCTTCGGTTGAGCTTGTCCGAGCCGATCTTCCATCGCTCTGTCAACCCGAGAGCTCCTCCGACTCGACACCATTGTCCACGCAGCTCTAAGCTTCTCCAGTGCGACAAACGTGTCTCTGAGGTTAGCATCGAAGTCTAGTAGCTCTCCCCGAATCCCTAGGTCCCTCTTAGTGCCGGTTAGCCGGAATTTTCAATTTTCCCGATGATCACCGTATAGAACACCGATAACCAAAACTCAAAATTCATCTCGATCACTTGATCACTGGTAATCCTGGTCGAGCTAAAGCTAGAGTAGCACCTCACGGTCACCTCAACCAAATCCTAGCGGTGATGATCAATCCAGTGAGCAGAGCACCTGAGTTTGGCCACCGCCGGTGAAGTCTACTTCCCCGGCGATCTCCGGCCAAGAGGAGGGTAGGGTTAGCTTCCCCGTGCCCCAGTGGTGCTTTGCGATCCATTGGCTTGTTGTGTTCACTGCCGAGACGAGCTTGCACCGTCGGACCCGAGCTCATCTTCCGCCTCCGCCATCGCCGACTAGATTTCCGGCGATGTCGAGGTCCGAGAAGTTGCCCGCCGTGTGCGCCGTGCTCCAAGGATCATGTAGGAAGAAACTGTGTCGAAAATTAGGCAGTAGCGGCCGAGAATGAACCACGCCACCATCGCCGGGCGTCGCACGCTCGGGCGCTGGCGGGAGGTAGATGAAGACACTGTACATGGGACCCACGTGCAGTGTTTTTAACATTTCCCCGATTTTAAGTTTTAGTTCAAACTTCAAACCCACATAACTTTGGCTAGAAAACTCCAAATCAAGTGAACAAAATTTTGTTGGATTCAGCTCTCTGAGTAACTTCCAACAAATCAAGTTTCACTTCATGAAAATCATCAGTTCTCCAGAATTAATTCTTCAACGTGTAAACTGTTTAGAATTTTAACTGGAGAACCCTTTGGAGGAAAATTCTGAAATTTCGCTAGGATGTTCATCAAAATATCCCTGAGCTACCATAAAAATTTCAGATCCACTTGAGCTCATTTGGTCCACCTAATGGTGTGATTAATAAAACTGTTCCAGAGAAAATAGAAAATGTCCATAAACATTTTCAGAATTTCTCTGAAATTGTTTAGCTCATTTCTTTAGCTAGGAAACTTCAAATTAAGTGAAACCAACTCCATTAGAACCCTCTGAAAATCTAGTTTTCAGAAAGTCATGACTTGCTCCATGAAAATCCCTAGAATATCCTAGGAGCTCCAATTAAGATCAAGTACATAATTATTTGTGGAGAGCTAAAATGAGCTTTGCTGCAAATGAAACTTGGCCAAGTCTCTGTTTAGGTTGTATCCAAACCACATTAAAAATTTCAGAGTCATTGGATCTGTCTAGTTAGACTTACAGTCCTCACAAGTTTAACTTCAATTCAAATGCATCTAAATTGACACATGTTTATATTTATCATATGTAGTCGCTAAGGTTGAGGAGGAACCCGAAGTCTTAAACTTCGTCACTCCGGAGGAACAGCTAGCCTATGACCAATAGCAGCAAGGCAAGCTCCGGTTTGCATTAACCTTTTTACAAATTTTTACTGTTTTGAGAACTTACTTTGAGCACTCACTTAATTCTTGCATTAGAGTCTTGTTTGAAACCCAAATGCATAGCCGAGAAAACCCTGGGTTGGGATTAGGTTTGAAAACCTCGTTAGACACTGCAAATGCTAAGATAGTGTAGGATTCAGTACAAGTCGAGTGGTTGGAACTACTCGCGAGAATAGGCTAGAGGCACATTGCTCGGGTAAGGATAGCAAATGAAACACATGGCAAGAAAAATGAGACCGAGCGGAGAGTAAGGGCAGAAGGACTTTGGGGCCTGGGTGCCATAGCTCCGCTTGTGTCGATTGAGGACCGAGCCTTGTGCGGGCCTGTTGAACAAGCTAGAACAGTACCGAAGATCTACCGGCTATATGGGAACCGGGAAACCGATGTAACTCGGGTAGCTGGGTGTTGAGGCATAGCTGGTCGTTCAGAGGGTAGGTTGAGAGCTCGAGGTGTAAATCGGCACTGTGGATGCGCACGCAGAGACCTCTTGCTTGGGACGATTGGACCGGTTCAACATTTGGCTGACGGGTGAAAGGTGGTTGCGTACGACGTCCGTGATGGTTGCTGTAGGCAACATCGAGTACGGATGTACGTGATGGGTTATTCGGGTAACCCTGCAGGTGTAAATCGATTATAATCGCCGTCCCTCACGGTCAGTGAGTACCACTTGTTCACTGTACCGTGACGTAGAGAGAACAGACTAGATTCATGTTAAAAGTTTGCTGATTTGAAAGACGTACTTTGCTTGTTAATGTCTTGTTGTAGTTTAGAGCTAATTAAAGTTCTTTTCAACTTTTGGCAAAGTACATGAGAGAAATGCATTTCTTGTTTGATTGCGGCTCTCTCATGTGTCTTAGCGTAAGGTTCTTCACAACCTGCTGCTAAAACTTGAAAATAAGGTTCAAATAATTAGGCGCGTCCTTCGCAACTTATTTTACCTCATGCACCCTAAAACCATTCATGTAGAAGTTTCATGTATAGGAGAGACGGGTCAGTCTTGTTGAGCCATCGTGCTCACTGCTTGTGTTTGAAGCTTTTGCAGGGGTTTATGAGGAAGGGACTCCCGAGGAGGAGACAGAACCCCAGGAGGGGAACCCCATCGTGTAGAAGTCGTGCACGCCGCTGTGTTAGTGTGTGTGTGTGCTAGCGGGGACACGTTCACGGGCTGAACATAAACTTGATGCGTAGTCTACGCCCGTGAGTGTAGACGGAACATATTTTGTTGTACAAATGTTCATAAACTGTTTATCTAATAAAACCTTGCTTCCGCTTTGTATCTTTGATGTGTGTTATCCTGTGCTGTGCAACGCAGCACCCCTCAGCGTGATCCTGGCTCGACAAGGCCGTGGGGCCGCGTCATGGTGATTCAGTGGATTGATCAAATTGTGAGGGGCAGGAGGGTCCCAAATATTTTGCAAAAGTAGAAATTAAATTTTGTGGGACAAAATTTGGAAATGTGACCCACCAGTCAGTGGAACAGAGGCTGAAACCGACTCAACCGAGTCACTCGGTTTCTTGCGCGTGTGCCTGAGGGCGCCACGGCAAGATCGGCTCGGCCAGCAGATGCCTGCCTCCTTGGGACACCGAGCAGCTTCCCAGCCTCCTTATCTTTGCCCCCGAACGCACATAGGACCGTTTCATCGGACTCTCGACGCCCTCGCACAGAAACATTGCACCACACACTCACCGCTCGACCGATCTTACCCCTCACCGTTGACCGGCCGAACCAGAAGCTTTCATGGCGAGATGAGGCCACAAACGGGACTGCCTGACTTCCCTCGACATCCTCGATGCCTGGTCAAAGGACTCTTGAGCACCTCTGAGCTGTGCCACCACCATCTTCTTCCTCGACCCCGAGTGAAGTCGCCGGCGGGAGTTTTCATCGTCCGGCCGAACCACGCCCATTCAAGCTCGAACAACTGATCACAGATGTTAGCAACCCACCCTAGTTGCTTCTCCTAGACCTGGTCAAGCTAGTTCAATGCCGGTGAGCCATAATTTCATTTTTGCTCTCGGCCGCCATGTAAAACAGAGAGAACCAAAACTAGAAATTCGCTTCGATCACTTGATCACCGGATGTTCTGGTCTAGCTAGAGCTAGGGTAGCACCTAAAGACCACCTAGGTCAAATTTTAGCAAGAATGATCCATACGGCGAGCTTAGCGCCGTGTTTTTGCCGCCGCCGGGGAAAACACTTCAGATCACCGGTGAAGTCCGTCTTCCCGGCAATCTCCGGCCAAGAGGAGGGCAGGGTTAGCTTCCTCGTGACCCAGCTGTGCTGTACGACCCCTTAGTTGGTCGTGTTCGCTGCCGAGCTGAGTTCTCACCGTCGGACCCAAACTGAATTCTGCCGCTGCCGTCGCCGATGAGTTTGCCGGCGATGCCGAGGTGCACGGGGTTGTCCGGTCTGTGTACCATGGTCCAAGGAGGGTGTAGGAAGAAGCCGTTTGGAAAATCATCCGTTATAGACTGAGAACAGCATGCGCCACTGCCTCTGTTTGTCGAGCGCTCGGGCGCTGGCAGGAGGTTGAAGACGATACTGTACTGTAGGCCCCGGGTGTCAGCAGTTTAAACAATTTGAGTTGCTTTATCAGTTTTCCCTCCAAAACTTTAGAAGCCCATAACTTTGGCTACGATTGTCCAAATCGAGTGAACCAAATTTTGTGGGATTCAACTATCTGAGTACTTTCGAGCAAAACAAGTTTCACCCCATGAAACACATTATTTCTCTAGAATTAATTCCCCAAATTTAAACAGTTGGGAATTTTAACTGGAGATTCCCTTTATGGAAAATTCTGAAATTTGGTCAGGATATTCATTTTGATATCCTTGAGTCACATGAAAAGTTTCAGATCCATCCAAGTTCATTAAGTCCCCATAATGGTGTGATTAAGTGAACTGACCCAGAGAAAAAGAAAAATGTCCAGAAACATTTTTCAGAATTTTTCTGAACTTCTTTAGCTCGTAATTTTCTCTAGGACTCTCCAAATTACATGAACCAATTCCATTAGAACCATATTAAACTCTAGTTTCCAAAAAGTAATGGATTGCTCCATGAAAACCCCTAGAAAACTATAGAGGCTCTAATTATGGCCAAATATACATTTATTTGTGCAGGGCTTGAATGAGCTTTACTGCAAATGAAATTTGGCCAAGTCTCTGTTTAGGTTGCCACCAAAGCACAGTAAAAATTTAAGAGTCAAAAGGGTTGTCTAACTAGAGTTATTCTCTCTACCTCTTCACTTCAACACATTGCATTTGAATTTGACATGCATTTGTATTTTCATTTCATATAGTCGCTAAGGTCGAAGAAGACCCGGAGATATTGGACTTTATCCCTCCGGAAGAACCTTTAGTCGACGACCAGCAGCAAGGAAAGCTCCGGTTTGCATTAAACTGTTTATAAAGTCTATTGTTTTGATCACTTCCATTATGAATTTCTTATGATGTGCATTAGAGTCTTGACTTGAAACCCAATTGCATAGCCAAGAGAACCAGGGGATTGAGTCTAAGATGTGAACCTCGAGTAGCCACTGCAATGCGCAAATGGTATAGGATTCGATACAAGTTGAGGAGATGGAACTACTCGTGAGAATAGGCTTAGAGGCACACCACTCTGTGAGAAAGATAGACAATGAATCACAAGGCATGAAAATGAGACCGAGCAGAGAGTAGGGGCAGCAGGACGTTGGGGCCTGGGTGCCATAGCTCTGCTTGTGTCGGTTGAGGACCGAGTCATGTACAGGCCTATTGAACAAGCTAGAATTGTACCAAAGACCTACCAGCTATAAGGGAACCGGGAAACCGATGTAATTCGGGTAGCGATATGTTGAGGCCTTTCTTGTTGTCCAAAGGGGTTGGTTGAGAGCAGCGAGGTGTAAATCGGCTAGCGGGCACCGTAGGTTGTTCCGCGTAGAGACCTCCTGCTCGGGATGATATGACTGGTTCAACACTTGGCTAACGAGTGAAAGGTTGTTGCATACGACGTCCGGGAAGGTTGCTGTAGGCAACATCGAGTACGGGCGTATGTGACGGGTTATTTGGGTAACCCTGCAGGTGTAAATCGATCATAATTGCCATCCCTCACGGTCAGTGAGTACCACTTGTTCACTGTACTGTGACGTAGAAAGAACAGGCTAGACATCATGGTTAAAAGTTGTTGTTTGAAAGTCTTACATTGATTGTTAACGAAGTGCTTTAGATTATAGCAAATCAAAGTTCTATTCAACCTTAGGCAAGGCACATAAGCGGAATGCTTTTATTGGTTTGATTACGGACTTCCTATGTGGCTTAGCACAAGGTTCTCCGCTAATTTGAGGCTAAAACTTGAAAGTAAGAGTCAACTAATTAGGCGAGTCCTTATGCAAAGTACTTTCCTATTGTACACTTCAATTCCAGCATGTAGAGTTGCATGTTTAGTTGAGACGGGTTAGTCTTGCTGAGCCATCGTGCTCACTGCTTGTTGTTGAAGCATTTGCAGGGTCTTATGAGGAAGAGTACGCTCATGAGGAGGAGATGGGTCCCCTAGAGGGAACAACCGTCGAATGGGAGCCGTGCATGCCGCCGTGTTAGTCTGGTGTGTGTAGCTAGTGGGATCACGTTCACGGGCTGAAAGTGAGACCTTTCGCTTATTGTACGCCCGTGAGTGTAGACTATAACGTTATTTTGTTGTAATTATGTTTATAAACAAGTTTATGTAATAAAATTTAGCTTCCGCGTGATGTCTTTCTCTGTGTGTTATCCGGTGTTGTCTATCGCAACACCCCTCAGCGAGATTCTGGATGTCGGGACCATTGGATCCTCACATCGTGGTATCATTTTTTTTATTCCCAAAGAAAAGGTCGAGCTTAAGTCGATTCCATTGCAGAAAGAAAAGAGGCTCCGTATCAGAACTGATAACATTCGAGATTATTCAAGCGTCATAAAGAATGATCAGTAGTAAGAATGAGCTGTTGTCACACCCGGTTTTCATAAAGATCAACCGAGTGAATTCTCACATGTATGTCAGGATCATTTGTTCATACAAGTGCTGACAAATAGTGAAATACCATGTATTACATGCCAAGTTCAACGAGTAATAAAAATATTATATAGATGTCTTTTAAGACTAAATTGAAGTATTAAATGCATCCATAACAAAGCAGTGGATAAATCTAGTGGGGCTCCATCACAGGCGTTGCCAAGGGGATTCCGCTAGCATAGTAAAGATCTTCCGGATTAGTGTCATCTTCCTTGTAGTCCACGCCATCACCATAGCCTGAGCAATGTGTAAATACCAATAAAAAGAAAGTCTAAGTACCTAAGGTACTCAACAAGTATAAGAAACTAGTGACATGAAGGCCATTATCAAGGAAAGGTTCACAACAAGGTGAAGCACTATGCAATTATTCCTATCACCTTAGCTTAAATTAACGACATATATTACTAAGGTCTGAATTCACACCATCCTCATAAACAAGTCATCAATGTTATGTTACCCACCTGTCATTTCACACTTAATTCACTAACATGAAGAAGTCCAAGCCGCTCTTGACCGTGAGCACGGTTGTCATGACAGTTTTCAAATATTTGCAGATTTACCCACAAGTAGTGATTTTGTCCCCGTTTCTTGTTGGACTAAAAGAACCTCCTTGTTGCCCGTGGTAGCCAACCACATTACACACTTTCGTGGTGTACGGCCAGGAGATCACTACGAGGCATTTACAAAGGGACTTCCGACTAGTATAACTACTGAGGTTTCACCCCTAACATCATCTAGGAGGCTACAACCTCCGCTGCAGTGGCCCCCTCTTGAGCCTTGCGGTTTACAGGGTAGTCCCGCTGACTCCCATTCCCCGCACCTTCTAAACATCATACTAAGTCAAAAATGCACCTACTTAATTGGGCAATCTACCCCATATCAGCCTTGTGGTGGCATTGTAAAGCTAGGTTAAATTCTCCATGAACTGGTCTTCAGAATCCAGACAAGCACCAATCACTATCCTAGGTTCTCGTGCACAGGCACCAACCAAAATCATCTAGCCTGCCTAGATTCCTAACTCTACAACAAATCATTATGTTTCATCAAGTTTCTCTGAATCAAGTTGTACTTCATATCTAAATTTCCCAAAAACTCTAAGCATGGCTAAGCATAAAGAATACTCATTAATATACTAAGAAAGCTTCCACCGAGGGCTACAAAGAAAGATTATGGAAAACTAGTAAAACATCCTAGCGTAGGTTCACAATTTAAGACACATGCAAATACTTTTTAACTAATATCCTAAAGTAGGTACAAAGTGATCAAGGAACACTTGCTGCCTTCTTGTTGCTCAGGAACGTTGAAAGCTTCTATTGGAGGTTGGGAACCGGCTCTGGGGGTGGTTCTATTCACGTGGACGTACAAAGAGCAATACAACTAACACACAAGAAGAAACACTCCAAAATAGACAATCATAGCAGATTAACAATCAAAAGATATACTCTTGTGGCATTTACAATTCCTATGTAATGTTACACATTTATTCAATTTGTATTTCATTTATTATTTTGGCCTAAAGTCACTAATAATATGATATATATATATATACTTTAGCTTTCTTATGATAAAACATTTATTTATATCCTATATCATCCTTATACTAAATTTTGGGGTATATATACGTAACACCCAAAACTTGGCAATCAAATTTTGAAACGAATGGACATGATGCATGTGGGAAAATTTGAAATTTTGAAACGGATTTGAAGTTTGAAAGAAGAAACAAAAAATAGAAGGAAAAAGGAAAAGAAGAGGGCGTTTGGGTCGAATCCCTCACGCGGCCCAGCAGCCGGCCCGCAGCCTTCCCCCCTCATGTAGTAATGTAGGTGCTTACTAAGCTAAGGTGATAGGAATTAATGTGTAGTGTAATAACCATGAGTTAAGTCTTTCCTTGTTTTAGCCTGCATAATATTACTTTCCCACACTTTTTGAGTACCGTTGGTACTCAAGCTTGCTTGTTGTTGGATTTATTTGCTGCTCAGGCCCTGGTGAAGAAGTGGAGTACAACCAAGACAACTTTGATCCCGATGGTGCATTCTAGGCTCACGGAGTCCCCCGGGCAACGCCTGTGTTGGAGCCCACAAGATTTCCTTTCCGTTGTGTTTGTTTCATTATGAACTCTAAATATTTGATAGTCATTGGAGACATTATTGTAAGACTATTATGTATTCATACACTTCACTTGTATTTAAATGCTATTTCACTCGTCATCACATGTATGAGCAAACAGATCCTGGCATACATGTGTTTATTCATTCGGTTTGTCTTCAGAGAAACCGAGTGTGACAGAATTGTATCAGAACGGGGTTGCGCGTAGGAATGGGAACCTAGGTAGAAACGGATGGATTTAAGGACATTATGTTCTTAAAAACTATTTTACAAATGTGTGTGGGGTAAATGTGTCATTCTCTTATCTATTAGTTATATTATCTTATCTATGTTCAAAATAGAGTATTTATTTGCTTATTATCTCACTTGATTTTTAAATGTTTTATGTTTTAGATGTTTCGCATGATCCGCACCGCTCGTAAGACCACCGGAGGACGAGTTCCTGTAGCTGCACCCGCCTTGAGGGAAGTGGATCACCCTGTGACGTACCACTCTCACAGTGTAGATGTAGGGAGTTTGCTGTGGCGTCTTCGACGTATCCTCCACACCGTTGGTTACACTGGTAAGCTGGTAGTATACTACAACACTACTAAGACCATTCGCGCAGAGCGCGAAGAATGGAGCTCAAAGCTAGGACCTACCACGACAACAGGTTGATCAAGATCCACCACTCACCATCTTGGAGAGCGACTCAGGCGGATGCTGAGAAAGATGCCACCTGGGAGGCTATCACATGTCAGAGCTACATCAACCGTGGTCACCTGGACAGGACCGATTACATGTACATTCTTCAGCATGAGAGTGGCACAGCTGAATACAAGTACCCACCAGTCCAGGAGGGAAGTACCCACAAGCATATGGATATGTGCTTGGAGGATGCAGCTATTGCTCAGCACTAGACTGCAGGAGTTCCAGCAGGAGCTTCAGGATGTACGTGACATCCTGAAGAGGACCGAGGCTACACTTCGTGCCTGCTTGAGGGCGAGGGAAGGAGGAGATCAGAACGAGCTCTGTGTGTTAGAGAATGAATCCTCGACGCCTGAGTCTCCAGACCGCAGGGCGAACAAGCGTCGTCGCACTTCTCCACCACCCACTTCCCCACCCAGAGCTGAGTTAGGGGACAGCAACCCTGAAGATGAAGACCCCGAGGAGCCAGCATAGTGATGTAAGTCATTTAGATGTAATTTTCCCTTAATTTAGTATTTCATCAAGTAGTCACGTCATAAACCCATTTGTGTTAGTTTGCTTATTTATGATTGGTGTGTGACGACAGTTGTGGAGGCCTTGGGCACTTGTCCACAACCTCGTCTTTATGTTTGCATTTGCATTCGTATAAGACCTTGTTATGATTAGTCGATTGAAATTTTGTGAGAATTCTTCTGAAATATCTAAATTTTTGTTATCCAAAATTTAAATCCATGCAAGCTACATAGGAAAGTTAATACGTTATGATTAAATTGGTATTTGGTTGATCATGATAGATGGCCGGAAGAGGAAGAGGCCGTGGTGCCAACAACAACAACCACGTGGCCGCCAACATCCCCATTTCTAGATGGCAGGGCAGGGGTGGTCGCCGAGGAGCGGCTGATCCAATCTATCAAATGATCAACAACCAGAACCAGCTCATCCAGAACTTGACGCAAGTGGTGGCCAACCTGCATCAAGCTCCACCCTCACCGGTTGCACCACGTCGGCCAAGGTTGAGTGAGTTTCTAGGAACTCAAGCTCCAAAGTTTGCAAGTGCTGCTGAACCCTTGGAGGCAGATGACTGGTTGAAGACCATTGAGAACAAAATGAACATCATACAGTTTCAAGGGCATGAGAGGGTGCTGTTTGCCTCTCACCAGCTACACGGACCCGCAGCCCACGATGACCCCGAGAACATATCTTGGGAAGAATTCAAGCGCAGCTTCCGGAACCACTATGTCCCAGCAGGAGAGCTCAAGAGCATGAGGAAGGAGTTCCTCGGTCTCAAACAAGGCAGCATGACGGTGCGGGAATACCTCACCAAATTCACCCAGCTGTCCCGCTATGCACCAAGGGATATTGAAACTTATGAGCAAAAGCAAGACTGCTTTGTGGAAGGACTCACCATGGGGATGCAGTGTGCCATGTCATCCAATGAGTATGCTGGCTTGCAGAAGATGATGGACAGGGCGTTCATTGTGGAAAGGAAGACGAGGGCCCTGGAGAATGAACGCAAGAGGAAGATGAACTGGCCAGGCCAAGCTTCGGGCAGCAACACTCGCCCACGCTTTGCACCGCAACCTGCAGGACAAGTTGGACGTGCTATGGTGCCCTACCCAGTGCAGAGGGGCTACAATACTAGTTTCAGGCCTTCCTCATCACAAGTCCATCCGCAGCGCCAACAACTGCAGCAGCCACGTCCTGCTTTTCCACCTCGGCCAGCAGGACAAGGACAGCAGAACCCACCCCAGGACAACAAAGGTCAGGCAACTTAGGTTGGGGTGCAGTGCTTCAACTGTGGTCAAGTGGGACACTATGCCCACAAGTGTCCGAAGAAGAAGCCCGTGCAGCCACAACAGCAGAACATGGTGCGTGGAAGGGTGAACCACATGAGAATGGAGGAAGCACAGGAGGCACCGGATGTGGTGATTGGTAAGTTTCCTGCCAATTCCCACAGTGTGACAATTTTATTTGATTATAATGCTACCCATTAGTTCATTGCTCAAGAATTTTTTAGGATGCATGATCTAGCAACAACACAAATAAACCACATGCTAGTTGTGAATTCTCCAGGGGGAATAAGAACATGACAAGTATGCCCTAGGGTGAGTCTAGACATTAATGGGGTAGTATTTTATGCAAACCTCATAGTGATAAACCCACAAGGGATAAATATTACTTTGGGAATGGACTGGTTGACAAAACATAAGGGTGTTATCCATTGTTCGACTAGAACGGTGGAGTTAACTCATACTAGTGGCACCAAAGTCAAGTTCATAGCCGTCCAAGAACCGAGGAGAGACATTAAACTCAATTAACTAGAAGCGAAGATCAAAGAGATAAGAGTAATAAAGGAGTTTCCAGATGTCTTTCCTGAGGAGTTACCAGATATGTCCCTTGATTGAGAAGTGGAATTAGCGATCGAACTAATGCCTGGAACAGCCCCAATATATAAGAGACCCTACCGGATGGATTCCAGCTAAAAGAACTCCAAGAACATATCTGGAAATTGACAGAGAAAGGGTAGATTTGTCCTAGTTCCTCACCTTGGGAAGCTCCAGTGATATTTGTACCCAAGAAGGATGGAACCCAAAGGTTGTGCGTAGACTACCATGCACTCAATGAGGTGACCATCAAAAACAAGTACCCGTTGCTCCACATTGAGGATTTGTTTGACCAGTTGAGAGGGGCATGTGTTTTTCAAAGATTGGTCTCAGATCTGGATATCACCAATTGAAAATACGGCCATCCGATGTTCCCAAGACAGCTTTCGTCTCTCGATATGGGTTGTATGAATACACGGTCATGTCGTTCGGGTTAACCAATGCCCCGGCATACTTCATGTATCTCATGAACAAGGTATTCATGGAATATTTGGACAAGTTCGTGGTGGTTTTCATTGATGATATTTTGATCTTCTCTAAAGATGAAGAGGAACATGAGAAGCACTTAAGTCTGGTATTGCGAAAACTGCGGGAACACCAACTTTATGCCAAGTTAAGCAAGTGTGAATTTTGGCTAAAGAGAGTTCCTTTCCTAGGACATATAATCTCTGAAGGAGTTATATCCGTGGATCCTGCCAAGATCACGGATATACAACGGTGGAAGACTCATGAGAATGTCGAGGAAATCTGAAGCTTTTTAGGCTTGGCAGGATATAACCAGTGATTCATCAAGGGGTTCTCTTAGATTTCCAGGTCTCACCAAAATGTTAGAAAAGGGAATCACATTCACATGGACACCGGAGTGTGAGGAAAGTTTTCAAGAGTTAAAGAAAAGATTAACAACAACCCAAGTGCTAATAATGTCAGATATGCAGAAAAAAAATTCGTGTATTGTGATGCTTCAGGATACGGATTGGGATGTGTTCTTATGCAATACGGGCATGTCATTGCATATGCCTCTAGACAACTCAGCAAACATGAGAAGAACTATCCTACGTGTGACCTAGAGCTAGCCGCAGTGGTCCATGTGTTGAAGCTTTGGAGGCACTATTTGATTGGAAAGAGGACTGAGATCTATATTGATCATAAAAGCTTGAAGTATATTTTCACACAACCAGATCTCAGCCTCAGACAACGGCGATGGTTAGAGTTGATAAATAACTTTGATGTGGGTATCAATTATCATCCGAGAAAGGATTTAGAGAGGATGAACAAGGCACAGTATGGCATGGGAAAAGGATATGTGTGCCTGAGATAAAGAAAATACATGAATTGATTGTGAGAGAAGCTCATGATTCTGACTACTCCATTCATCCTGGGAGTACAAAGATGTATCAGGATCACAAGGGCAGGTAATGGTAGTATGGCATGAAACGAGATGTCGCAGAACACGTTGCCTTGTGTGACACGTGTCAATTGGTCAAAGCATAACATCAACGACCTACGGGACTTTTGCAACCACTTAAAGTACCAAAATGGAAATGGGAAGAGATAAGCATGAACTTCATAGTGGGGCTGCCTAGAAGTCAATCGGGATATGATTCGATATACGTAATAGTCAATCGACTTAACAGGGTAGCTCACTTTATCCCTGTGAAAGAACATTACAATGGATCTAAATTGGCTGAATTGTACATGTACAGAATCGTGTGCCTACACAGGGTGCCAAAGAAGATAGTGTCAGATCGAGGAACACAGTTTACCCCAAGTTCTGGCAGAAGTTGCATGAGACCATGGGGACTCATCTTAGTTTCAGTTCTGCATATCACCCGCAGACCGACGGGCAGACAGAGAGGACCAATCAAATCCTCGAGGACGTGTTAAGAGCTTGTGCAATCAAGAACAGCAGGAGTTGGGACAAGAACTTTCCATATGCTGAATTCTTCTATAATAACAGTTACTAGGCCAGCATGAAAATGTCTCCATTTGAGGCGTTATATGGGAGAAGGTGCAGAACTCCCTTATTCTGGAATCAGACAGGAGAAAGTAAAGTGTTTGGGCTAGAAGTGTTACGAAATGCCGAGGCAAAGTGAAAGAAATCTGCAACAACTTGAAAATAGCTCAGACTCGACAAAAGAGCTATGCGGACACTAGACGAAGAGAACTCACATTTGAAGTACGAGATTATGTATATCTCAAAGTGTCTCCTATAAGAGAACTTCATCGATTCAAAGTGAAAGGAAAATTATCACCTCGGTACATCGGACCTTTCCAGATTCAAGAGAGAAAAGGAGAAGTTGCATATCAGTTGGAGTTACCGTCTCGCCTATCTGATGTGCATGATGTGTTTCATGTTTCACAACTCAAGAAATGCCTGAGAACACCCGAGGAGAGGTTGCCAATGAATGAGTTACGTCCAAGAAGACCTTTCATATACCGAGTACCCGGATAAGATTCTTGAGACGATGGAACGCATCACAAGGAACAAAAGAGTTCGCATGTGCAAAGTGCACTAGAAGCATCACTCGGAAGAAGAAGCCACATTGGAAAGAGAAGATGAACTCAAGGCACAGTTCCCGGATTTATTCCCCAAAGAGCTACCAAATCTCGAGGACGAGATTTCTTTTAAGGGGGGTAGAGTTGTAACACCCAAAATTTGGCAAATCAAATTTTGAAAAAAGAATGGGCGTGATGCATGTGGGGAAATTTGAAATTTTGAAATGGATTTGAAGTTTGAACGAAGAAACAGAAAATAGAAAAGAAAAAAGGAAAAGAAGAGAGCCTTTGGGCCGAATCCCTCGCGTGGCCCAGCAGCTGGCCCATAGCCTTCCCCCCTCTCCTTCCACTGACACGTCGGCCCCACTCGTCATATGTTTTCCCTTCCAACCGCCACCCGCTATTCTCCTATGCCCGAACTCTGCGCCGCCCGTCGCCTCCGAATTCGCCGCGCACGATCCCAACAACTCCACCCCGAGCCCGTCCCATGCGCCGCCAACTCCGTCCGCCTCAGCCTCTATAAAAATTGCCGCAACCCACGTCATCTTTCGCACCCGATCGCTTTTCTTTCACCGGTGAGTACCGCCACCGCCTCGCCGAAGTTCTTCGTGTTCAGCGCCGTTTTCATCGAGCTAACGCCTTGTCGTGCACCGCAGGTACCTCCACGATCCCTCAGCGTCGACCTTGCGAAGAAACTTCGTTGGAAAGACCCGTCCCGACGCGTGCCGGTGAGTAACCGCTGCACCTCGCCGTCGTCCCGTCGACACCCTCCTTTCCTTCCCTATTTGATCACCCAGATCACTTTGGCATGTTATCACGCATCTCTCGGCAAGAAAACCCCGGAGATCCCGCACCCGAGCGCCTCCACGACGGTAGCCGACGATCGCCGCCGCAAGACCTCGTCGCCGACCTCCTTCTACTCTCTTTGGGTCTAAGGAAACCTCACTGTTGAGACCCCCTACTCCCCCTCCTTTGAATTGTGCAAAGAAAGTGAAGGTATAGGGCTTGTAGACGGGTTTTCGCAGAAATACGGCGAGCTCGCCACTTCCCACCGCCGGATCGCGCCGCCCGCACCCGACGGGGCGACATGGCCCGCTGTGGAGCGTTCATTTTAAATTGTAAGGTCACGAATAGGTTAGCCGTACCCCTTCATTTCTTTTAATCTGGACCATTCATTTTAAATCTGACGACCCACATCTATCCCACATTATAATAGCCAAGATTTTTGCGGGCTACCCCGTGGCGCTGTGGGAAATTGAGATCTAGCCCCAAGTTTTTCTGATCTACCCCCTAGGTTTTCCCGAAATTGTGCAGAAACGTGTAAACATATGTTTTAGGCACTAAAACTTTCTGTAATTGTAGAATTTAATCGGGAAAAATGTGAAATTAGTCCCTGTATTCATGTTAAGTGGGAATTAGCACTGAATTAAGGATTTAGGACCTGATATTAGTGTTAAAAAATATTTCAGTTCTGTATTAGTCCATAATGGAACCTTAGGCCCAAAAACAAAATAAATTAGAAAGTTCTGAATTCTGAAATTAATATGAATTTAATTACAGCAGCAAATTATACACAAAAATGAATCTAAAATGAGTTAAACTTTTAGGAAACCCTGAACATTATATTTTTGAATTTTTGAGCAATATATATTCTGCAATAGTGTTTATATCACTGTTTTAATGCTGAAAATTCACTTTTAGGGCATAAAAGTAAAACTGAATATATGTAAAAATAATAAATACTTTAGGAAAAGGTTCATATATGGTTTTGAATATAAATTTCAGTTTGAAAGATTATGAGATGGTGGGAACTTCTGTTTGGGATGGAAAAATACACTTTTATGCAAGTTTTATAGTTAAGAATTGTGGTATGCAATATAGGATTTAAATCAAATTGAGAATTCAGTTTATTAGTAAGTTAAAAATCTGAGATTCAACCTAGGAACCATATATATGTGTGTGTGTGTGTGTGTGTGTGTGTGTGTGTGTGTGTGTGTGTGTGTGTGTGTGTGTGTGTGTGTGTGTGTGTGTGTGTGTGTGTGTGTGTGTGTGTGTGTGTGTGTGTGTGTGTGTGTGTGTGTGTGTGTGTGTGTGTGTGTGTGTGTGTGTGTGTGTGTGTGTGTGTGTGTGTGTGTGTGTGTGTGTGTGTGTGTGTGTGTGTGTGTGTGTGTGTGTGTGTGTGTGTGTGTGTGTGTGTGTGTGTGTGTGTGTGTGTGTGTGTGTGTGTGTGTGTGTGTGTGTGTGTGTGTGTGTGTGTGTGTGTGTGTGTGTGTGTGTGTGTGTGTGTGTGTGTGTGTGTGTGTGTGTGTGTGTGTGTGTGTTTAAAAGTGTATGTAGGCATAGATACAACTCATCTAGGGCAAAATTTGGCTAACATCAAAGTTTAAGTGTAACATATATGCACATATACACATCAAAGTTTGGTGTGAACATCACATGAAATTAAAAATGAGAATTTCATTATGAGAGACCCAAGATGAACATATATATGTAGACTTTAGCGGTTTTAGGCTGAAAGAATAAAGTGAGGTTATGCTTATGCATATCTGACTTGCATGAGTGTATATGTGGATGATTTCATATGGAGTGGTGTTTGTTTTGCTATGTGTATGTTTGCATGAGTAGAACCAGCCCAGAGCCGGTTCTAAACTTCCAAGAGCAAGACTTTCCCTTTCCGAAGCAGCAAGAAGAAGGCAAGTGTCCTTCACCACTTTTCACCTAAGCTAGGATGTGTAGTTAGAATTATTTGCATTGAATTATGAAATATGAAACCCATGTTAGGATTGTTTCCCTAGCTTTTCATGTCTTACTCCTTGTAGCCTTGAATTGGGAATTACTTAGTATATTTATGATTCATACTCTTTATGCTTAGAAGTGGGATAATTTGGATATGAGATCACAACCTTGATTATTTACCTTTGAATGGAATATGATGAATTATGATAGAGATAGGAATCTAGGCAAGCTGGATGTATTGTTGGTGTTGTGTGCACGAGACTCGGGTTCATGTTGGCCTGGGTTCTAAGGACCGGTTCATGGAGCATTTAACCTTGTTGTACCGTGCCACCACATGCTGAGATGGGGCAGCTTGGACAATTAATTAGGTGTATTTCCGACGTAGTGTGGATGTTTGGAAGGTGTGGGGAATAGGTGTCAGCTAGACTACTATAGGAACCGCAAGGCTGAAGAGGGGGCCACTGCAGCGGAGGTTGGTGCCTCCTGGATGCTGTTAGGGGTGAAACCTAAGTGGGCTCATACTCGTCGAGATTCCCTTTGTAAAGGCCTCATAGTGATCTCCTGGCTACATACCCGGGAAGTGTGAACGTGGTTCATGGCCACAGACAAAATGGAGGCTCTTAGTCCACTGGGCAACGGGGAATAAAATCACTGCGTGTGGGTAAAGAGGTGCACACTCTGCAAACATAGAAACTGTCATGATAGCCGTGCTCACTGTCAAGAGCGGCTTGGACTTCTTCATGATTAGAGGATGATGAATTGAGAGGTTGAGGATGTTAAGCGAGGAGCTTAACAATGGCAATGAGGTTATGGGATTGGGACTACTTCACTCATGCAGTAATATAGGTGCTTACTATGCTAAGGTGATAGGAAATAATGCGTAGTGCAGTAACCATTAGTTAAGCTTTTTCTTGTTCTAACCTGCATAACATTACTTTTCAACACTTGCTGAGTACCGTTGATACTCAAGCTTGCTTGTTGTTGGATTTGTTTGCTGCTCAGGCCCTGGTGAAGAAGTGGAGTATAACCAAGACAACTTTGATCCCGATGGTGCATTCTAGGCTCACGGAGTCCCCCGGGTAACACCTGTGTTGGAGCCCACAAGATTTCCTTTCCGCTACATTTGTTTCATTATGAACTCTAAATATTTGATAGTCGCTGGAGACAGTATTGTAAGACTATTATATATTCGTACACTTGGCTTGTATTTAAATGATATTTCACTCTTGTCATCACATGTATGAGCAAACAGATCCTGGCATACATGTGTTTATTCATTCGGTTTGTCTTCGGAGAAAGCGTTTGTGACAATATATGTATATATATTTCATTTAACTTAATTTCAGATCTATTTCATTTAACTTAATTTCAGTCTCTGTGTGTGTAATGTATATATATTGTTTTTAATGTAATTTCAAACATAATATTTCAGCCTAAAACAGAATTTTATATTTTCTAATAAAATTTTCAGACTTTAATTATACACTTTAAACATTTTATATCCACTCGCTAGAGTCTATACTGTTTTAAATGTGAATTCAGAATTTATTCTTCTGCCTAGAAGGTAATTTCAGCATAAAACAGATATTTATTTAGGATTACAGAATTTATATAAAGACTAGAATGTGAAAACAGACTATTTTGAGGCTTTTCTATTACTGCACAGATTTTATGTGAATTTCAGACTACAAAATACATCATTTTGGTTAACTATAGGGTCTAAAATAACTATGGACTGCTGCAAAATTTCTAATATTATTAAGGGTATAAACCACTAATACAGTGGTAATTCCTAATTTATAAGAACTACATGGCTTTATTAACTAATTTAGTGGCTATTTCTAAATTATTATGAAGTTCAGGGCCTATTTTTACAAAATACAGGACTTGTACTTAATTCTTTTAAAACTTCAAGGACTTAAGTGTAAAATATGAAGGTGTATTAGTTTAATTAAATTTCAGCCGTCGAGTTCAATCTCAAGGGCTCTGATTTTAAATAACGAAGGGGTACGCAAAGATCTAATATGGGCTGTAGGATCATGATCGAGCGGATGAGAGTGGTTGGCTGGAGTTGAGTCACCGGAGACGACCAGGACGGCGGTGCTTTCACCGGACCATCCCTGGAATTGGGCGAATCGATATTCCGGTGGCCCAAACTCACAGGAATTCGAGGGAAAAGAGAGAGGGGCACGAGGGGAATCTTACCAAGGTGTTGCCGGGTGGGCAAATAGCCGGAGGCAGGCATTCAATGGTGAGGCACGGCGGCCGGGCTTCGGCGATTATGGAAGGCGATTTGAGCGGCAGGTTCTTGTCGCAAGGGGTCCTCCCGGGGTGGTGCTTTGCCGGGATCCTCAGCAGCGAATTGCTGACATCCGGTGTGGCTTAATTCTACGGGCACCGAGCTACAATCGCTAGTAATGACGGTGGCTATGGTTTCACAGCGTGAGGATAAAGAAGGGAACTGGGAATGAAGAGAGTGTTGGCTCGGTTGGAATTCGCAGAGGTGGCGGTTTTCCTGGGTGGCAGTGGAGGCGTGTGCATGGAGGCGTGGGCGCGAAGAGACGCAGGCGGCGGTTGCTTCACATGCGCAGAGGCATGGCACGGGAGCAGCCTTTCTTTTTTTCTTATGGGTATGACAACAGTAGACCCTGTGATTCTTGCGCAAAAAACTGACCGAACACGTTTGAGGTATTGATACTTCAACCCGACAGCATTTATGAGTCATTCGTGCTCGTTCCAACTGTCTCTCGAAGACATGGTCGAGAAGTTCCACGCATGGTCGCCTCCCCCCAACCCCCCCAGCCTTTCTTTCTCTTGGTTCCACCAGAGTTGGCCCCTCTGGGGTAATAAAGAAATGGATAAAAATCATTGCTTATCAATTTCTCTATCGAGCTGTGAAAAAGATTCAACAAAACACTGAAAAAAATCTGCTATTGGCTTTATGTCAAGCAATACGTAGAGTAACTCCCAAAATTAGAGTAAAAACAAGACATAGTAAATAAAGATCAACGCGGAAAGTTCCATTTACGATGGAATCCGCAATCACACATGAGTATATTTGCAGAGAAAAGGTTTGGTTTCTGTCGAAGTGTTCAGTCGACACTTCCCCCGGGCCTGCACTGGGCAGCCCGCGGAGGTTCTTTTTTCGGTGGGGCTAGTCTCTAGCGGAGAGCTTGCGCAGATGGACGAGTTAGTAAGAGCTTGACACGGCGAGTTTTACGTGGTTCAGGCCGCCGGAGCGTAAAACCCTACGTCCACGGCGAACTATGGAGCTCGCTGTATTTCTTGCTGCTCGGGGCCGGAGGCCTGTGCTTGGGGGTGAGTTACAGCTTGAGAGTGTATGGCTAGCGTATGAGTTGCAAAGTGTGAACCCCTGCTATCGACGCCTACCCGAGCCTTTTATAGTCCAAGGCTCCGGCAGCTTACAAGAGGGGCCGGGACCCGACGGGTGGTCCCGGGAAGATTGTCTATCATCTACCGTATCTGCAGTTGTGCCGGTAGGTGCCTCTGGTCGAAGGCTTCTGAGTCTTCATCTTGCCGCCCTGCCCATGCCGCATGCTAGTCGTAGTGGTTGATGACGGCGTAGGCGGCATGGGATGTCTTGTCGTGGTGTTTATTGGCTGGCAGGTTCTGACACCACACGCCAGTCTGTGATGCGACTGGGCGCAACGGCACCTGACAGAAGTGTGCTCCGCATCTCCGCGTCTTGGGAAGACGCGGGCCTTGAATACCTTGTACGGGCAAGGTATGAGGCGTCTTTACGCCCGCTGCCTATCGCTCGGGGCGGGCAGCGTCGCTCTGCTGCCACGTGGCGGGCCCGGAGCCCTTCTCAGAGGAGAGAAAGGTCAGTCCCGCGGGGCACGTGGAGCCTCCGGACCTCTCCCCGCGGAGGGGGAGGCTCGGATTCTGTTGGCCACGTGGCGGGCCCGGAGCTCTCCTGTGAGGAGAGGGAGGTCCGGCCCCGCTGGACATGCGGCGCCTTCGGACCTCTCTCCCACGGAGGGGGAGGTCCGGCTTCTGTATGCCACGTGGCGGGCCCGGAGCTCTCCTCTGAGGAGAGGGAGGTCCGGCCCCGCCGGACGCGTGGCGCCTTCGAAGCTCTCCCTGCGGAGAAGGGCGAGTTCCTTAGGCATTTTACCCTGTGCGCGGGGGTACCCCATATCTCAGGTACCGACAGTGGCCCCCGGGCCCATCTCGGGGGAGATAGCGAGCCCGAGGTGGGACCTCCGTCTCTTCCGATCCGCGCACTTTCTCTAAGTCCCGAATTGACCGCTGCCGGAGCACGAACGGCCACGGGATCGTGGGAGCGTGCGCTCAATTGATGGTTGCTTTTACTGCGGCGGTTCCCAAGACTGCCACTTCTGCACGTTGCAGCGCTTTCTTCGGGAACCGCCGAAGTGCCTTGCCGGCTCATCTTCTCAGGAGACTGACTCCTTGACCCACCGCTTCAGTTGGGCGGCTTGGGTCCACCCGTCATCGGCACTCGGTCTAGGAGCCAAGGCGGTTGCCGATGCGGTGTATTCGAAGAGTTCCGAATCGCTTGGAATTGCACCCGGGAAGTTTTTAGAGGGGGTCTCACCCGCATTGCGGCTTCCCTTCGCACTTCTCTGCATTTCTTCTCGGACTCTTGTGTTTTTGCACTCTTGCCCTTGAGTTCTCCCTCGCCATGGCTTCCAATCCGCCACCAGAGAAGAAGCGCACTCGATCTCCTCCAGCAGCGGCGTCTGTGCCAAGTCGGGAATCTGGGGTGCCTGGCACTCCCTCCAGTGGCGACTCGAAGAGGCCCCGAGCTGATGCGCTGGGGAAAGCTTCTGGGGCGTCCCCTGTCCCGCCAGTTCAAGTGACTGCGGAGCGGCCGTCAGTGACGGTAGCGGGCTCTGGGAGTCCTACCCTGGCTCGGAAGTCAGGGTTCAGAGCCAGCTGGAGTGTCCGCGCTTTCCGGCCATCCCCGACTTGCGGGGAGTCAGTGCCGTTACGCTCGGAGCCGGGGGCAACTGCCACGGCCCCCAGGCCAGTGCGAACTTCTCCTGTTCCGGTGTGCCCGGACTCCGCGGCGGCGTCGTCTCTTCTTGGCGAGACGGCCACCATGGCTCCCAAGCCAACGCAGGTCAACCCTGCACCAGGCTGCCCGGCCTTTACTCCAGCGCCGCCTTCCCCGGCTCGCCCCCCTCCACAGGTCAAGGAGCCAGAAGTTGAAGAGAGCCCGGCAGGTCCGGCTGCCAGAGCTTCGGCGCCATCTTCTCCTGATCGGCGTCTTGTCTCGGTTGCTGGTGCGTCAACTCCTCTTGAGGACGAGGTAATGGAGGAGGTCGGGGGGACTGTCCCGGCCTCTGTTGCTCCATTGCCCCTGGCGGATGCCTTCACGCTTGCCGAGACGAGCGTTCGGCAGGTCTTTGCTGCACTAGGTCGCGAGTGGGAGGAGTATATGGTTGAACGGGATCGCCTCCTCACCTGGGGGAACCTTTTGCGGGAGAGGACCGCGAAGGTTAAGAGTGAGCTCGACTCTAGGCGGGAGTTGCTCGACTTCAGGGAAGTGCTCCTCAACCGGATGAAGCGGGCTGTCGACCGCATGGATACCCAATCGCGGCGGATCAACAGGGAGGCCCTGGAGGCACACGCCCGGGCCGAGGAGAGCCTCTCTGCTGCTGTGGAGATACGGCAGCAGCTGGAGCGCCGTGAACTCGCCGTTGAGGAACGGGAGCGTTCCACGGAAGCTGAGGCGGAGAGGGTCGCCGCGCAGCTGACGGCGGGCGAGGATGACCTCCGAGCTCGGATCGAGGAGCTGGAGACCCTGAAGGCAGACCTCGACTTGAGGGAGGAACAGATCTCCCGTGATCGTCGGGTGGTCTTGGACCGTGAGTTGACCGCCGACTTCAAGGCTGCTGAGTTGGAGCGGCTCGCCAAGACTCTCCATCTTCGGGAGAGCTCCCTGGCAGCCAAGGAGAAGGATTTCTCCGAGAGGAACCTGGAGGCTCTGCAGGCGGCCCGCCGCGAGGTGGAGGAGCTTTCGGCCTTGCGGTCCTCCGAGGCTCTTGCGGTCTCGAGCTTCGTGGATCGAGCGTGGTCCGCCCTGATCCCTCTTGGCTTCAGTCCGGTGAGGGCCGCGGCCCCTGCGTTGGAGGTGATCCCCGCGCTGGAGTCGATCGGCGCCAAGCTGGACAGGCTAGACTCGGTGGTCGCCAGCGAGCTTGAGGCCGAGGGACGCGGCCTAGCCTTGGAGGTCGCCTCACATGTGCTGGCATGCTTTAAGAGCCGCGACCCCTCTTTCTCGCTAGAACCAGCGAGAGAGGGCCCAGCCGCAGAGCGGGAACAAGCTGCCAGGG
This sequence comes from Neostapfia colusana, assembly GCA_030760725.1. Classification (NCBI taxonomy): domain Eukaryota; kingdom Viridiplantae; phylum Streptophyta; class Magnoliopsida; order Poales; family Poaceae; genus Neostapfia; species Neostapfia colusana. The sequence goes on along the minus strand of JASWHV010000005.1, from coordinate 25,840,932 downwards.
CAGAAGTCGAGGATGTGGCCGCCCTTATAGCCGCAAGGTTCCGGCGGGAGACGGGAGGTCCTTAGGACTTGTTTCTCCCTTTTTATCGAGTCTGTAGTCCAGCTCATGGAGCCTCGCTTAATTTGACTCTTTTGGATATTTGTGTCTGTGATGCTTTTTCTCTCCTTCTTGGCTTTGCCTGACTGAGTCCTTAGCTCCGCAAGGTACTCAGAGGCCATCTCCAATCTCGGAGCTTTGCACAGACACCCTCCCCGGGTTCTAACCGTGTTAGGGGCCCCCGGAGGTTTCCGGATCTCGCCCTATGGGGAGCTCCAAATCTGCCTGCCACGTGGCGGGTCCGGAGCTCCTCCTTAAGAGGCGGGAGCTCCGGCCATGTTGGACACGTAGGGCTTTCGGAGCCCTCCCACCGAGGGGGGGAGGTCCGGTTTCCGCCTGCCACGTGGCGAGCCCGGAGCCCTCCTCAAGGGAGGAGAGAGTTCTGGGCCCGCTGGACACGTGGGGCCCTCGGGTCCCGCCCCTGCTGGAGGGGCAGGTCCCGGTCCTTCCAGTCCTAGGTCGGTGTAGTTGGTAGCTCCTTTCCCCCCTGCTTCATGCAGTCCCTGTTGCCGTAACCTGGAGGTCCTGCACACAGGCAGAGGAAACGTAATTCTCCTCGGGGGGTCCTCCCCTCCCGTCTCCTAGTCTTATCCGTCTTACGATCCTGATTCGCTATACGGGGCTTGGGCAATTCTGTGCACGAGGCGTCGGAGCTCCGGCTCCCTCCGAGGTCCGGGTACGGCCGTCCGATCCCTAGTACCGGGCCATGCGCTGGGGAAGCAGAGTGCACGTGCTTTGGGTTCATGACCAGGCAAAGCGGTCGTACTCCCCTGTACCTCCGGAGGGCAGGATGTGCATGCTTTGGGCTCATGGCCGTCTAAGCTGGATACGCACCCTGGACCCCCCATGCACAATGCAGGCCTTTCCTGGAGGTAACCAACTGGCACCGCAACACCTGACTGGGGGAGGCCCGAGAGACTCACTCGGCCATCGGCAGGTGCCTGAAGCGCAGCCGCCTTCGGTAGGATAGCGAATGCCGACTATGGATGAGCGCAGGAGTGGGGGAGCTAGATGTACGATGAACATACAGAGATAGTGCGATCATAAAAATAATGCATAATTTAAATGAGCGCATGAGAGAGAGCTGAGTAGAACAGGTCTCTATATTCGTGCCCATAGACGGAATTCTGGCTGTACGTGGAGGCAATGTTCCGCCTCGTCTACAAGGGAAGCAAGACTCTACGCGCTTAGGGTCGGAACCAGGCTAAACTGGACGTAGTCCTGTACCGTCCCTTGAGACTTAGCTGCCCCAAGCTCTGTTCCTAAATCCTATGGGATCCATTACAGAAGGGAATAACCCTGTTCTACTGATGCTCGGGAAGTAGGACTTACAGTGTTGCTTCATGGCAAGGATTTTTGGGAATGGATCCCACTCTCGGTTCAAAGGCATGTGTACCTGGGGCGGCAGCTTTCATGATTCGGAAGGGACCTTCCCTGCTGGGGGAGAGCTTATGGGTCCTTCTTGGAATAGAGTGTGCCGCTTCACCAGGTTGCCCTCCTGCAGGCCCCCGACGCGTTTGGTTCTTTGGCGGTAGTGCTTAGAGCATTAGCCGAGACCGTGCGTTGTGGGGTATTCCCTGCAGCCGAGTCTTGTCGACGAGGTTGTTATCTTCGCGCTGGATCAGGTCCTGCGCGGCTTCTCCTGGGGGCCCCCGGGGAGTTCTCCCCTTCTGGCTAAGGCCTTCAAGGGGTAGGTGGGCCCGGGCTCGCCTTGGATGACCTGAGTCATCTTCCCCTTCTGGCAAGGCCTTCAAGGGGTTGACAGACCTTAGGCGGCTCCCGAGAGGTATGTTCGAGGCACGGAGGCGCGCCGCAATTGGCTAACGCCCTGGCCCGTCACCGTCGGAACTGGAGTCCTCTCCGTTATGCACTGTCTTCATGACACGCTGAGGCTCCTGGAACCCCACCTGATGGGCAGCGGTGACTGGGGCATCGACCTTCTGTTTGCCATCCCTCTGAGGGTAGGGCGGCGCTTCAGCCCTCTGCTGTCTTCCTTTGCGGAAGCGCTCTGCGAGCCTCTGGATCTCCCAGCACTCGGCAACAGTATGGTTGCAGGTGCCATGCACAGGGCATAGCCCGCCTTGGTCACTGTCTGGGGCCGGTGATTGCCGCTGCCTTTTGTCGGGGCGTGGCCCCCGAGCTCCACTAGTCGTCGCAGCTGCGGCGACGGGGGCCGTGAACGGTGACTTCATCTTGCCACTCCCCCGGTTCTTGGCCTTCTTGCCACCCCCATAGGCAGCAGCGCCGGACCCGGGCTGTCCTCCTGACTCGGAGGTCGGCAGAGCGTGCCAGTTCCGCCCTTCAGCTGCTCTGGCGCACTTGTCCGCCAGGCTGAAGAGCTCCGAGACGTCGCGGACCTCTCTGGTCGCGAGCTTCTCAAGCATTTTCTCGTCCCGGACACCCTGTCGGAACGCCACCACCACAGAGGCACTTTGGATATGTGGGATGGTGTTGCGTACCTGAGAGAACCGCTGGATGAAAGAACCCAGCGACTCCCCAGGTTGTTGCTTGACGGCGTGGAGGTCAAGCTCCGTGCCGGGACGGGTGTAGGAGCTGCCGAAGTTGGCGACGAATTGCCGGTAGAGCTCTCCCCAGGAGGTTATGGACCCCTGAGGTAGATTCATGAGCCAAGACCGAGCTGGGCCGGTCAAGGCGACGGGGAAGTAGTTGGCCATGACAGCCTCGTCCCCTCCTGCGGCAAGTACGGCGGTGGAGTAGATCTGGAGGAACTCCGCTGGGTTGACGCTACCGTCGTACTTTTCGGGCAGGTACGGCCGGAACTTGCGCGGCCACCTCACGAAGGGAAGGTGGGGTGCAAGGGCCGCACATCCTGCACCTGCTGCTGCAGGTACTGGCGCTGCGAACGCTTGGTTCGCACTTGGCACCGCGTATCCCGGCATGGGCAAGGCTGCACCATAGACCGGGGCCGCTGCTTGCGGCGCATATGGTTGTGGCATATGCTGCGCAGCATATGCCTGAGGCAGGGCTCGCGTGGCGAAGACCTGCCCTTCAGGTCGTGTCGAGGCCGACGACATGCTGTCGCCAGCCTCATGGGTGCGACGCCTTTCCCGGTGTCGCTCGAGGTACACCCGGGCGTCCTGGCCCAAGTGGCACCGTTCCAGTTCCCTTCGCAAGTCCGTCGACAGGAGCCTGGAGGAGCTGGAATCCGCCGTTAGCCCGTCAACCGTGGTTGTGCGCGTCAGCGACACAGCCGGTTGTCCTGGGCGCCGTCCTCGCCGAAACCGAGGGTTCGCGGCGACGACGACGAGGCGGTCCACCTTGCGGACCCATTGCTGGGTCGCTGAATGGGGCGCATACCCTGCAGGTGGGTTGCGCAGCAGCGCTCTTGCTGCAGCTAGCGCACCTCCATGGTGTACGCTCAGCGCTGCAGAAGATCTCACACTGGTCGGGGCCTGCATAGCTGGAGTCGGCGTTGCCGGAGTCGGCTGCTGGCTACCAGCTTGTGCCGACACACTCCGTCGTGAGTTTGTCGACATGTACTCCCCAGTGGTCACGGTTCGCCGTGAACGCGGAGGGGGAGAGTTTGCCGCTGAAGGAAGCTTGGTCATCTTCGTCGGCGGAAACTCGTCGCGCTAGGAGAAAAGCCCCCTACCTTGCGCGCCAAATGTCGAAGTGTTCAGTCGATACTTCCCCCGGGCCTGCACTGGGCAGCCCGCGGAGGTTCTTTTTTCGGTGGGGCTAGTCTCTAGCGGAGAGCTTGCGCAGATGGACGAGTTAGTAAGAGCTTGACACGGCGAGTTTTACGTGGTTCAGGCCGCCGGAGCGTAAAACCCTACGTCCACGGCGAACTATGGAGCTCACTGTATTTCTTGCTGCTCGGGGCCGGAGGCCTGAGCTTGGGGGTGAGTTACAGCTTGAGAGTGTATGGCTAGCGTATGAGTTGCAAAGTGCGAACCCCTGCTATCGACGCCTACCCGAGCCTTTTATAGTCCAAGGCTCGGGCAGCTTACAAGAGGGGCCGGGACCCGACAGGTGGTCCCGGGAAGATTGTCTATCATCTACCGTATCTGCAGTTATGCCGGTAGGTGCCTCTGGTCGAAGGCTTCTGAGTCTTCATCTTGCCGCCCTGCCCATGCCGCATGCTAGTCGTAGTGGTTGATGACGGCGCAGGCGGCATGGGATGTCTTGTCGTGGTGTTTATTGGCTGGCAGGTTCTGACACCGCGCGCCAGTCTATGATGCGACTGGGCGCAACGGCACCTGACAGAAGCATGCTCCGTGTCTCCGCGTCTTGGGAAGACGCGGGCCTTGAATACCTTGTACGGGCAAGGTATGGGGCGTCTTTACGCCCGCTGCCTATCGCTCGGGGCGGGCAGCGTCGCTCTGCTGCCACTTGGCGGGCCCGGAGCCCTTCTCAGAGGAGAGAAAGGTCAGTCCCGCGGGGCACGTGGAGCCTCCGGACCTCTCCCCGCGGAGGGGGAGGCTCGGCTTCTGTTGGCCACGTGGCGGGCCCGGAGCTCTCCTCTGAGGAGAGGGAGGTCCGGCCCCGCTGGACACGCGGCGCCTTCGGACCTCTCTCCCGTGGAGGGGGAGGTCCGGCTTCTGTATGCCACGTGGCGGGCCCGGAGCTCTCCTCTGAGGAGAGGGAGGTCCGGCCCCGCCAGACGCGTGGCGCCTTCGGAGCTCTCCCTGCGGAGAAGGGCGAGTTCCTTCGGCATTTTACCCTGTGCGCGGGGGTACCCCATATCTCAGGTACCGACAGTTTCCTTAGTAAAACACTTAATAACATCAATTCCATTGTCTGATCTGGCATTCTAGGAAAATAGATGGTATCCCTGTAGAAGCCCAATATTTTACTTGCTATAGTGTTCATCACATCACCACAAACCAGCTCATTTTGTGGATAGCTCATGAACACCTGTGAAGAGCAAGTAACCACCATCAATAGGTTGATTAGAGTAAGAACTCACAAATCCAAAAGTAAGATCTCACACACATAAACATGAGGGGCTGAGCTCATCATTAGGCCTAAACATTATGAGGAATACTCATGCCAAGTTTCATGCAAGATCAAACCCTTTTGAGGCACTTTTGGATACAATTGCAAAAAGGGCTAATTTGAATGCTAATTCGAATTGCAGCTACTCTCGTCACTTGGATTCAAAAGGTGACTTCACATTTAAACTCAGCACATTTTTCTGAGTTAGTCCACCAATTTTCATCCCCATTGGAGTTCATCTTGTCGGGAGCTATACTTGAATTAATTCAAAACTGAATTTGAAATTCAAATTCAAGTGTGAATCAAATTTAGCCAAACTAACTCCAATTTGAGGAATTCAAATTTAGGTTATGACTTAGTAATGAAGTCTACAATTTAAGGTGGGGTACGCGAGAAAATATCAGTGATCAAAATTGAAAAGAATTACTGGAGGTGGGACCCACTGGTCAGTGAACCACTTAGTCTTGCAACTGAAGTCATCGAGCCTCTGCTCTCGGTTCAGACTCGAAGCAACCAAACACACCTCCGGGCGCCACCGCGTGAACCCAGAGGCCACCTCCAGCTTCCTCCCTCGAGCTGGTGACCTGCTCACGACTTTGTCACCTCACGAAGCAGTCATGCGCTCACAGAACCGCCACACCGAGGCTTTGTTCCTCCTCACAAAAGAAAAGAACCGAGCTCACTGCTGCCTCTAGAAATCGATCGAAAACTCGGCAAAACAACCACGCACAGCACCCTCTGAGCTACAAAACGCCGCTGGAAGTCCTCCCTCTACCTCCTCGTCGCAAAACCGAGCAGATTCCAGCTGCCACGAACCGAGAACGTTGTTTGCCCGCGGTGACCGAACCTCATGGCGGCTCGGTGTTCACGTGGACAGCCCACACCGGGGATTTTCACAACCGAGAGAGGATGTCCATAAGAGTGCCGGTGATCCGTTCTGCTTCACCCCAAACCTCAAACCAAGCCATGAATCATCGCCGGCGAATTCGGAAATTTCGCTCCGGCGTGCACAAACCGACGTTCCGGTACGGGACCTTCAAATTCGTTCTCAATTCTCAGTTTTAGGCCACCAAATCATGCACATGTGAACTAGATTGGCTAGCGGTCGATTTTTCTTCACAACCCTAGCTAGAAACTGACTGTGTGCGAGCTATTTCGAGGTTTCCCGAGCTCAAACGCCGTGGCACCTCTAGGGCGCACGGTGACAACCCATTTTTAGGCTTTCCCGAGCTAGTTTGGGTATACGACGATCTTCCCCGAGGTTCACTGGTGCTGTAGCGCCGCTTAACCAAGCTTTTGGACAGCTAAACAATGGGCCAACGTCGCCGCACGTTGCTGACCTAGCTCCGGCCACCGATAGCTAGCGCTGACCTCATAAACGGACTCCCCGACCCTCAAAACCTAGGGGCGGCGAGTACCAGCCCCGGAGACGGCCGGGAATGCTGTTCAGGCGGACCTCGCCGGCGCGCGCCGCCACCTGAGTTTTCAGGCGCGAAGTGGAAGACAACTGAGGGGTGGGGCCCGTGGTCAGAGTTTTAAACATTTCCAATATTTTCAGATTTCAGTTCAAATTTCAAATGCCCATAACTTTTGCTAGGATGGTCCAAATTGAGTGAACCAAATTTTTTTTGGATTCAGCTCTCCGAGTACTTTCCAGCAAAACAAGTTTCATTCCATGAAATCCATTCTTTTCCAGAATTAAATCTCTAAACTTTAAACTGTTTAGAATTTTATCTGGAGATTTCCTTTATGAAAAAAATCTGAAATTTGGCCGGGAGGTTCATTTGAAAATCCTTAAGTCACATGAAAAATTTCACATCCATCCAAGTTCATTTAGTCTCCCTAATGGTGTGATTAAGTGAACTGCCCTGAGAAAATAGAAAAATGTACAGAAACATTTTTCAGAATTTTCTCAAATCTTGTTTAGGGCATAACTTTCACTAGAATTCTTCAAATTACATGAAACCAACTCCATTAGAACCATCTTAAATTCTAGTTTCCAGAAGTAATGGTTTATTCCATGAAAATCCATGGAAATCCCTATAAACTCTAGTAATGGCCATCTAGACCTTTATTTGTGTAGGGTTCAAATGAGCTTTGTTTCAAATGAAATTTGGCCAAGTCTCTGGTTAGGTTCTTACTAAGCTACAGTAAAAATTTTAGAGCCAAAAGGATGCCTAGCTAGAGTTATGGTCTTCATATGCTAAATACAACACATTTGCATTTAATTTGACATATTGTTAAATTGATTATGTGTAATCGCTGAACGTGAGGAAACCCTGGAGATTTTTTACTTCATATCTCTGGAGGAGATACTAACCTCTGACCAGCAGCAACAAGGCAAGCCCCGGTTTGCATTTAACAAATTTTATCAACTTTTTGCTTTATATTCACTTAGTTTGAAGTATGTATGTGCATTAGGTGTAGGATGATTGAAACTCCAAATGCATAACCAGACTATTCCAAAGGGAGTGAGGGTAGTGTCTAAGACCTCGAGTATATCATGCTTTGCTTAATGTTTATGGACTTCGGTACAAGTCGAGTAGTTAGAATCTACTCGCGAGTATAGGATTCGCCACACACGGGATTGGTTCGAGATGTAATACAACTTTAGTAAGAAAAATGAGACTAGGCAGGGGCTAGGACGCAGCAAGAGGAAGTCTCGTGTGTGTAGCCCTGTCCGTGTCGATTGAGGACCAATCCGTGTGCAGCCCACGCTGATCAAGTTCGAATGTACCGAAGGCATATCGGATATATGGGTTCTGATAAACTAGTGTAGCCTATACCTCCGAGCGTCGAGGCATAACACACCGATTTATAGGTGTAGGTTGAGGGCAGCAAGGTAGAAATCCACTAACGGGCATAGAGAGATGCTCCGTGTAGGGAACCTCCTGTCCGTTTCAGTGCGATCGGTTTGATGTTTGGGCATTTTGGTGAAAGGTTGTTCTGTACGACATCGAGTGAGCGTGATGTGCAGCTCCAAGGATGGGCGTACGTGACGTACTATTCGGGTATCCTGGCAGGTGTATATCGAGTAGAGTCACCGTCACTCACGGTAATGAGTACCACTTGGTCACTGAGTCATGACATATGTTAAAATATGGAATGTTGTGATACAATAGTGCTGATATGAATAACTTGTATTGTTACATGTGTGCCACTAAATATTGCTCACTAAATTTCAGATTTGTGTACCGTTAATTTGTGGCTAAAAGATGAATTAAGGATGAACTTGTAGGTGTGTCCTTTTGCTGCAAACTTTTATCATATATTCGAGTACGGCTTGCATGTAGCATTTCATGTGTAGGAGAGTCGGTTAAGACTTGTTGAGCCATCGTGCTCACGGTTGCTGCTATGAGTGTTTGCAGGTGAGGAGTACCCCAAATACTCGGAGTATGTGTCCACCGGCGAGGGCTACCCTCTGTCAGGGCACTACGGCTGTGTGGGAGCCGTACACGCCGCGGTGATGCTGAGTGCAGCTAGTGTGGGTTGTCCGTAGGGCCGGACAACCAACTTTTGCTAGTTAGGTGTTGGCGTGAGTTGTACAAATATTTTCCACTGCAGTAGACTATGTAAATAGATGTAAACTGAAGGTTTGTACTACTTTTGTACAAATTCAACATGCTTCAATGTAATACTATGTTTCCTTATCGTGTCTGCTGTCGGGTGTCGCATCGTGCGGCACCACCCTCTGTGATCCTGGAATGTACGAATTTCTGTCCGTCACATGCTGGTATCAGAGCTGCTTAGGGGATAGAACACTAAATAAGAACAGTATTACAGGAAAAACTTAGGATTACGGTGAGGAATTGCTAGTATGCCCAAATAAGGACTTTATTAGTATGGTTACTTAAAGTAGCATGCCTAACCTACTTGTTATAATTCTGAATTTTGATTACGTAACGATGCACCTACGCTCAGGTAAACATGGTAAGGAACGCCACCAAAAGCGGATCAATTTTGGTTAGCTCACTCATGTGAGGGGATGTGGCATGAGATGTTCTGTTTGTCAACGGACGGAAAGTGAATATGTTTTCTAAGACTCTTCATGTTTTAGATACATATTAATGGCACTAGCCTCCAGTCCACAAACCAAGGGGCAAGAGGAGGAGACCGCATCGTGTGGTTTGTAACACGAAGTATGTACCCTAGGACTTTTTATGTTCTATGGGGCATACGAAAATGCTGGTCCACCGGTGTGCTTAATTGCAAAGGTGTGGAGCCCTCCGCCGGGTGGTGAATAACCCGTCCATGTACCTTGAGACGTGGCTTCACTCAAGGACGGCCGTATGGCAATGATATGGCCGTATGTATTTACTTTCAAATATGGACCTGCCTGAAATGACAAAAACCTTTGAGTGAATCATTATTGAGTTTTGTTCTGCGGGTGCTAACCACGTACGTATCCCGTGTAGTACACGTTTACGAGAGACCGTTTTTGTGCCATGGTTGAGTCGTATATGCCTGTATAATCCGGTTAGGATTTTCCATTTTGTGAGGAACGTAGTACCGACATGTAATAATCATGATTGCATTAAAAATTTTTGAAAAGGAACTAAGATAACCAAGTTTTAATCCTTAGGATTCTGGGTTTGAAGAGAAAGTCCAATAATTTAGTAGTGCAGCTTAAGGGGCTTGAAAAACAGAGTGCTCTGTTTCTGGCAGCAAGTTTGCTGGATATTAACAGTGCATAACTCACAATTGACCTAGCCAATGGAGGTGTGGGATATAGTTCTAGGAAAAGATTTGAGTGCTCTATGACTTTGTTGTAGACTTCCAGAACAGAATCATGCATCAAACTGGTTGATATTTCAGATAATCGTAAACTGTCCAGAACCATAACAGACTCAAAACTCTCTCTGGACTGTTCTGTTTTTCAATCATTACTTCCTGTAGAAAAATCAAGAATAGTCATAGGATACATTTTTGGAAAGGTTAGGAGATGTGTTACAATTTTGTAATTCAAAGTTGGTACAGCTGCAATGCAGAATCCAGTGGAATTTTGAGTTGAAAACAGCAACTTTCAGAGGAGGTGCTGTTGAAATTCTTCCAGGAATTCTGTCAAATTTGAGTTATCATGACTTTTTAATCAGAGCTTATCTGGGGGAATATAAATACTCGTTGGAAATATGCTGAAGTTAACTTTAACTTTGGTATTCAACTTGGATTATGAAAATGCCAAGTACCAGGTTAAAATCTGGGATAAGTAGAAACTGGTCATTCTGGGCAGAGGGATGAACAGTTGAACTCATTTGAGGGATTGTTGTACCTATTGGGGTTTTAGTACAACCAATGGGACAGGATCAACTCATGGGTTGTTATCTTCAACTAGTGAAAGATTTGAGTATATTGCCTACTCAAGTTCTTTTTACTATAGACCATGTTTGTGTCGTATTGGAGATAAAAGGGTAGTATACGTGATGACAAAGCGATATTAACATCTTGTAGTGACCAAATCTTGATGAGATGAACTTCCAAAGAAGATGTATGTAAATTTGGATTTCACTAATTTGTATTTGGTCTGGTAATGGTGTAGCTTGTGCAAAGTTATTACATTATCCATGTACGAGATGTATCGCATGTTTACCGTCATTATGCTTTACTACTAAATTCTAGACTGCATGGAGAATGCTGTTTAGCTGATGTTCTTGTCGTTATAGTTGCAGATGGTTCGTACCCGGGCCATACACGAGGTCGGGGTCTCAAGTCAGCAAGGGAGTGATGACTCACAGCCACCTGCCTACGACAACACATCGCAGCAACAACCATCGCCGCCGCCTCCGCTTACGCTAGCGGATGTAATCTCGGCGCTGGTTGGCTCTCGTGAGGAGCAGACCGACCTGCTTCGCACGATTGTGCAGAATACGTCCCAGGTGGGGACGCGTCAAGAAAGGGGGCCTCGTGAGCCCCACATCGCTACGTACTCTGATTTCATGAGTACGCATCCTCCGGTGTTCACTGAAACGGTGGAACCACTGGAGGCTGACAACTGGCTGCGGACGATCGAGTCCAAGTTCGGGCTGCTCCAATGCACGGAGCAGCAGAAGACTCTCTTCGCGGCGCAGAAGCTTCACGGTGCAGCCGGTGCGTGGTGGGCAAATTATCTTGCCTCACTACCTGCTGGCCACGCCGTCGAATGGAAGGAGTTCCAGGAGGCGTTCCACGCCTATCACATACCTCCCGGTATGATGAAAAGGAAGTTCCAAGAATTCTTGGAGCTGAAGCAAGTCATAAGGAGTGCCCATGACTACTCCTGTGTGTTCAACCATCTGGTACAGTACGCATCGGACTACATATCCACCAAGGAGAGGAAGCGCGGGCAGTTCTGTCGAGGTTTAAATCCCGAGATGAAGACTCACCTCGCGCAATGCAATCGCGGCACCTTCAACGACCTCGTTAATGCCGAGCAGCAGGGGTGGAGCTCCTCAAAAATACCAAATGGTGTATTGGATACCATCCGGTCAGCAGTGGCATCCACCGCATGACCTCAACAGTTTGGAGTCGTCCTTATCAGCCATCCCCGTTCCGACCGCCGATGCCACCACCGCGACCGCAACAGCAGCAACATCAGCAAATGGTAACCCAGGCATTTCCACAGCCACAACACGCCCCAGGATTCCGTCCGCCGGTCAGCGAAGGACTGCCTCGCTACACATGCTATGCGTGTGGCCAGGCTGGTCATTTCTCGAAGGACTGCCCACAGGGGCAGCAAAGCAGCGGGCAAGCCCAATATCAGGGCGGTGCTCGGGGCCGACCACCGGCTCAGAAGGGAGGTTAGCGACCCGGGGGCGTTTGTTACCTCGACAATGAGGACTCCCTGGAAGAAGAGAACGTTCTGGCGGGTACGTTCACTCTCAACGATCGTGCAATCATCATCTTACTTGATTCGGGTGCAACCCACAGTTTCATAAGTGTATCATATGTGGCTAAGCATCAACTGCAAGTCTTTCCAACCGATTATTCATATATGATTTGCTCATCGGGAGGAAAGATTTCAGTGAATATGATGATTCCAAAAGCACCACTGTGCTTAAGTGGGAAGATATATCCCACTACTTTGATTATCCTTACGGGACAAAATATTGATGCAATCTTAGGAATGTCATGGTTACGCTACCATGGCGCTGTCCTGGAAACTCTATCACGGACAGTTCAATTGAATTCTCCATTCCACCGTCCGCATTCAATTTTATAAGATAATCCTGTCCCGGAAGTTTCAGCAGCCCATAATACTGAAGCTCCCAAGTTGGATGACATCCCCGTAGTCCTAGAATACCCCTTTCCGTATGATCTTCCGGGCATGCCACCTGAACGGGATGTTGAGTTCAAGATTGCACTTGCACCCGAGTCTACACCAATATCGCGGAGACCGTATAAGATGGCTCCGAACGAGCTGGCTGAGTTGAAGGAACAGCTCAATGACTTGTTGAGCAAGGGTTTCATTAGACCGAGTTCCTCGCCATGGGGATGCTCGGCGCTGTTTGTAAAGAAGAAAGATGAAACCTTGAAGTTGTGTGTGGATTACCGACCGCTCAACGCCATCACCATCAAGAACAAATATCCACTGCCCCGCATTCATATCCTGTTCAATCAACTTGTAGGTGCAAGTGTGTTTTCCAAGATGGAACTTTGCTCCGGGTATCATCAAATAAATATCCGGGCGGAGGATATCCCGAAGACGGCATTCTCGACGAGATATGGCTTATATGAATATGTCGTCATGTCCTTTGGTCTCACCAACGCACCGGCACATTTCATGTACCTCATGAACTCGGTGTTCATGCCGGAGTTGGACAAGTTCATGGTGGTGTTCATTGATGATATCTTGGTTTACTCCAAGTCAGAAGAAGAACACGTTGAACACTTGTGAATCGTCCTTCAACGATTGCGGGACCATAAACTCTATGCCAAGTTCAGCAAATGCGAGTTTTGGATCAGCCAAGTGCCATTTTTGGGACATATCATCTCAGCGGAAAGCATTGCGGTTGATCCAAGAAAAATTGAACAGGTGCTGAAATGGAAAGCCCCCACTTCTGTCTATGAAGTCAGAAGCCTCCTCAGTTTAGCAGGATATTACCGGAGGTTCATTCTGAGCTTCTGCAAGCTTGCTAAGCCTATGACTGAATTATTGAACAACGGGACGAAATATGTTTGGAACTCAGCATGTTAAGGAGCATTCCAAGCATTGGTGAAGCATCTCACAACAGCCCCGGTCTTAGCTCAACCGGATACGACCAAGCCTTTCGACGTATATTGTGATGCGTCTGGTATCGGGCTTGGCTGCGTATTGATGCAAGAAGGACTGGTGGTCACATATGGCTCGCGCCAACTTTGAAACCATGAGCAGCATTATCCGACTCATGATCTTGAGCTCGCTGCTGTGGTATTGGCGCTGAAAATGTGGAGACACTATCTTCTGGGAAATTTGGTGCATCTCTACACCGACCACAAGAGATTAAAATATATCTTCAGCTAGAAGGAGCTGAATATGAGACGAAGGAGGTGGTTAGAATTAATCAAAGACCATGAGATTAAGATCCATTACCACCCCGGTAAGGCAAATGTGGTTGCCGACGCGCTGAGTCAGAAATCACATGTCCATAACCTTACTATTACACCGATGGAAGAGGAAGAACCGAGTTTATACTTAGTTCCATATGGATCACTCTACAACCTTGCTCTCATCCCTACTATTAAGGAGGATATCATTGCAGCTCAGAAAAGTGGAAAAGGCATGGCATATATCCAGAAAAGAATAGACAGCGGTGATATTAAATGTTTCCGGAAGGATGAATAGGGGACGCTATGGTTCAATGACCGCATAGTCGTACCCCGGAATATGGGATGAGAAAGAAGATACTAGATGGAGCTCACTTGTCTAAGTTGTCTATTCATCCGGGCAGAAACAAAATGTACCAAGATTTGAAGAGTAAATTTTGGTGGATACGGATGAAGCGGGAAATTGCAAAGTACGTATCCGAATGTGATACATGTAGATGAGTGAAGGCTAATCATATGAGGAAATCAGGGCTGCTGCAACCCCTGTAAATTCCCACATGGAAATGAAAAGATGTGAGCATGGATTTTATTGTGGGATTACCCCTGACTTTTCACAATCATGATTCCATTTGGGTAATCGTTGATCAGTTAACCAAGTCGGCTTACTTAATTCCCGTGCATAAACATTTCCATGCCAGCAGGTATGCGGAGTTGTACATTGCCAAAATATTATGCTTGCACGGGGTACCCAAGACCATAATCTCGGATCGAGGGGCACTGTTCGTGGCTCATTTCTGGGAGCAGTTGCACGCTGCTTTGGGTACCAAACTGATTAGAAGCTCGGCCTATCACCCTCAGACAGGTGGGCAAACTGAGAGGGTGAATCAAGTGTTAGAAGACATGTTGAGAGTGTGTGCCATCCACCACGGTAGCAATTGGGATGATCATCTACCATTGGAGGAATTCTCATATAACAACAGCTATCAAGCGAGTATCAAGATGGCACCATATGAGGCTCTATACGGTCGCAAATGTCGCATCCCATTGGACTGGTGCGAGTCCGGTGAAAGGGTCACGTTCGGGATTGATTTAGTGAACGACGCCGAAGAGCGAGTTCGGGTAATTCAAGCAAACTTGAAAGCCGCCCAACCCCGACACAAAAGTTACACTGATAAGAGGCGTAGGCCGCTGCACTTCGACGCCGGAGAACACGTTTACCTCCGTGTGTCTCCGATGAAAGGCGTCCACCGATTCGGCGTAAAGGGGAAACTCGCTCCCCGATTTATTGGACCCTATGCCATCACTAAGAAGTGCGGACCAGTGGTGTATAGACTGGAACTACCGGAATATCTCGCTGGTTCATGATGTTTTCCATGTCTCACAACTCCGGAAATGTCTAAAGTATACAGCTGCTGTTCCCACTGAAGACATTGGCGAGCTGCAACCGGATTTAACCTATGCTGAATATCCGGTGGAAATTATTGATGAGAAGGCTCGGACCATGCGTAACCGAATGCTGTGGTTCTACAAGATATTGTGGATCAACCACACCGCTGAGGAAACGACGTGGGAGAGCGAAGATTTCCTTCGCTCGAACTACCCGGATTTCATGGCGTCTCATCACGGGTAATTTCTCTTACATCTTTGTCTCTTCATTTTGTAATCTCGGGACGAGATTCTTTTAAGTTCTTTTAAGGGGGGAGGGATGTAAAAGCCCAAGATTTTACTTGCTAGAGTGTTTGTCACATCACCACAAACCAGTTCATTTTGTGGATAGCTCATGAACACATGTGAAGAGCAAGTAACCACCATCAATAGGTTGATTAGAGGAAGAACTCACAAATCCAAAAGTAGGATCTCACACACGTAAACATGAGGGTCTGAGATCGCCATTAGGCCTAAACATTATGAGGAATACTCATGTCAAGTTTCATGCAAGATCAAACCCTTTTGAGGCACTTTTGAATACAATTGCAAAAAGGGCTAATTTGAATGCAAATTCAAATTTCAGCTACTTTCATCACTTGGATTCAAAAGGTGACTTCACATTTAAACTCAGCACATTTTTCTGAGTTAGTCCACCAATTTTCATCCTCATTGGAGTTCATCTTGTCGGGAGCTATATTTGAATCAATTCAAAACTGAATTTGAAATTCAAATTCAAGTGTGAATCAAATTTAACCAAACTAACTCCAATTTGGGGAATTCAAATTTAGATTATGACTAAGTAGTGAAGTCTACAAATTAAGGTGGGGTAGCTGAGAAAATATCAGTGATAAAAATTTGAAAAGAATTACTAGAGGTGGGACCCACTGGTCAGTGAGCCACTTAGTCTTGCAACCAAAGTCATCGAGCCTCTGCTCTCGGTTCAGACTCGAAGCAACCAAACACACCTCCGGGCACCACTGCATGAACCACAGAGGCCACCTCCAGCTTCCTCCCTCAAGCTGGCGACCTGCTCACGACTTTGTCACCCCACGAAGCAGTCGTGCGTTCACAGAACCGCCACCCCGAGGCCCTGTTCCTCCTCGCACAAGAAAAGAACTGAGCTCACTGCCGCCTCTAGAAATCGATCGAAAACTCGGCAAAACCACCGTGCACAGCGCCCTCTGAGCTGCAAAACAGCACTGGAAGTCCTCTCTCTACCTCCTCGTCGCAAAACCAGCAGATTCCGGCTGCCACGAACCGAGAACAATGTTTGCCCGCGGCGACTGAACCTCACGGCGGCTCGGTGTTCACATGGACAGCCCACACCGGGGATTTTCACGCCCTAGCGAGGACGGCCATAAGAGTGCCGGTGATCCATGCTGCTTCACCCCAAACCTCAAGCCAAGCCATGGATCAGTGCCTGCGAATTCGGAAATTTGCTCCAGCATGCACAAACCGACGTTCTGGTACGGGACCTTCAAATTCATTCTCAATTCTCAATTTTAGCCCACGAAATCGTGCACACGTGAACTAGATTGGCTAGTGGTCGATTTTTCTTCACAACCCTAGCTATAAACCGGCTGTTCGTGAGCTATTTCGAGGTTTCCCGAGCTCAGACGCCACGGCACCTCTAGGGCGCACGGTGACAACCCATTTTTAGACTTTCCCGAGCTAGTTTGGGTATACGACGATCTTCCCCGAGGTTCACTGGTGCTGTAGTGTCGTTTAACCGAGCTTTTGGACAGCTAGAACAATGAGCCAACGTCGCCGGAGGCTTCCCGAGGCCGCCGCACGCAGCCGACCTAGCTTCGGCCACCGATAGCTAGCGTTGACCTCATAAACGGACTCCCCGACCCTCAAAACCTAGGGGCGGCGAGTACCAGCCCTGGAGACGGCCGGGAACGCCATTTCGGCGGACCTCGCCGGCGCGCGCCGCCACCCGAGTGTTATGGCGCGAGGTGGAAGACAACTGAGGGGTGGGGCCCACGGTTAGAGTTTTAAACATTTCCAATATTTTCATATTTTAGTTCAAATTTCAAATGCCCATAACTTTTTCTAGGGTCGTCCAAATTGAGTGAACCAAATTTTATTGGATTCAGCTCTCCGAGTAATTTCCAGCAAAACAAGTTTCATTATATGAAATCCATTTCTTTTCTAGAATTAAATATCCAAAATTTAAACTATTGAGAATTTTATCTAGAGATTTCCTTTATGAAAAATTCTGAAATTTGGCCAGGAGGTTCATTTGAAAATCCTTGAGTCACATGAATAATTTCAGATCCATCCAAGTTAATTCAGTCCCCCTAATGGTGTGATTAAGTGAACTGCCCTGAGAAAATACAAAAATGTACAGAAACATTTTTTAGAATTTTCTCAAATCTTGTTTAGGGCATAACTTTCGCTAGGATTCTTCAAATTACATGAAACCAACTCCATTAGAACCATATCAAATTCTAGTTTCCAGAAAGTAATGGTTTGAGCCATGAAAATCCCTGGAAATCCCTAGAAGCTCTAGTAATGGCCATTTAGACCTTTATTTGAGCAGGGCTCAAATGAGCTTTGTTTCAAATTAGATTTGGCCAAGTCTCTGTTTAGGTTTTTAACAAGCCACATGAAAAATTTCAGAGCCAAAAGGGATGTATAGCTAGAGTTATGGTATTTATATGCTAAATACAACATATTTACATTTAATTTGACATATCGTTAAACTGATTATGTGTAGTCGCTGAACGTGAGGAAACCCCGGAGATTTAGGACTTCATACCTCCAGAGGAGACACTAACCCCTGACCAGCAGCAACAAGGCAAGCCCCGGTTTGTATTTAACAATTTTTATCAACTTTTTGCTTTATATTCACTTAGTTTGAAGTATGTATGTGCATTAGGTGTAGGATGATTGAAACTCCAAATGCATAACCAGATTATTCCAAAGGAAGTGAGAGTAGTGTCTAAGACATCGAGTAAATCATGCTTTGCTTAATGTTTATGGACTTCAGTACAAGTCGAGTAGATGGAATCTACTCGCGAGTATATGATTCGCTAGACATGGGATTGGTTCGAGATGTGAGATAACTTTAGTAAGAAAAATGAGACTAGGCAGGGGCTAGGACGCAGCAAGAGGAAGTCTTGTGTGCATAGCCCTGTCCGTGTCGATTGAGGACCGATCTGTGTGCGGCCCACGCTGATCAAGTTTGAATGTACCGAAGGCATATCGGATATATGAGGTCCGATAAACTGATGTAACCTATATCTCCGGGCGTCAAGGCATAAAGCATCGATTTATAGGTGTAGGTTGAGGGCAGCAAGGTGGAAATCCGCTAACGGACATAGAGAGATGCTCCGTGTAGGGAACCTCCTGTCCATTTCGGTGCGACCAGTTCGGTGTTTGGGCTGTTTGGTGAAAGGTTGTTCCGTACGACATCGAGTGAGCGTGCTGTGCAGCTCCAAGGATGGGCGTACGTGATGTGCTATTTGGTTATCCCTGCAGGTGTATAACGAGTTGATCCGCCATCCCTCGCGGTAATGAGTACCACTTGGTCACTGAGTCATGACGTAGGTTAAAATATGGAATGTTGTGATACAATACTGTTGATATGAATAACTTGTATTGTTACATGTGTGCCACCAAATATTGCTCACTAAATTTCAGATTTGTGAACCGTTAACTTGTGGATAAAAGATGAATTAAGGATGAACTTGTAGATGTGTCCTTTTGCTACAAACTTTCATCCTATATTCGAGTATGACTTGCATGTAGCGTTTTATATGTAGGAGAGTCGGTTAAGACTTGCTGAGCCATCGTGCTTACGGTTGCTAGTATGAGTGTTTACAGGTGAGGAGTACCCCAGGGACTCGGAGTACGAGTCCACCGGCGAGGGCTACACTCCGTCAGGGACTACGTGTGACGCCCTCAATTCTGTGGAAAACCACGGAACCGAGAACTAATGCATATGTGTGCCCAGGATGTTCATCACACATACACATACGTTCCACAAACTGAATTCAGATTATATATTACCACGATTAACAGAGTTTATTACAAAACCTCATGAGTCTTGGACTCATGCTCACAGCGGAAGTCTTTATTTCTACGCAGCGGAAATCTTTATTTAAATGCGGAAGCAAAAACTAATGCGGAAGCAAAACTAAGAAGAAGTGGCTTCATCTCTACTCCCTCCACCGGCAAGGTTGAGAACAGATCACACGCCATAATGCTCTACTTGATCTTCATAGTAGCCTTCTCTTTCTGTTGATGAAGAAATAATAATGCAAGTTTGAGCACAATGATGTACTCAGCAAGTGCGGGAATAACACATGATATGCAGCTCATAAACAAGGTAGGTATAAAAGGCTTATTTGAAGAAAAGCAGATTTATAAAACCGTGATAAAACAGCAACTTAACTTTAGATGAATGTAGTCCCAGCATGTATGAAATTTCCAACATACCTCCATCACTTCCCATGTTCCATCCTCACATTAATCAAATCCTTTACCCATACTCACGAATACCTCCTCGTATTCGCTACCATCTCACCTCATGAAACAACATGGTCTCGCATCGAGACCAAACTCATATCATGACCCACCAGTCATGCAACCCTTTCATCATCCAGACTTAACAATTCCAAACCAACCCATAACCAAACCCATAACCAAGAACCTTCCCAATAACCATCCCATCTAATCATGGCAGTTTAGCCAGGTGCTCGTAACCGTAAGCTCGGCTATCATGATAGTTTTAGTAACTCTGCAGAGTTTGTACCTCTTTACCCACAAGTTTGTGATTTCGTCACCCGTCGGCGACTGCAGAACCTCCATTATACCAGTACACAACCGTCGGTGTATGGTCAAGAGATCACAAAATAGCTTTTACAAAGGGGTTACTAGATGTATGGACTCACTGAGGTTTCACCGGCAGGCTAGAATCTCCAATTCTCCCACCCACGGGCCCCCTCTTGTGCCATGCAGTTCCCAGGGCAGTCCTCACTCGACTCCCATTCCCCGCGCCTTCCACAGTCCATAACACTCTAGCAACTTACCTAATTACTCAGCTAAGCCGCACCCATATTTGGCCTTGTGGTGGCACTGTTATCCTGGCATGTGCATGCATGAACCGGTCCTTAGATCTACGGCAAGCAAAACCACCATCTCATGCTACCTCATTCACAAACCCAGGCTTGCCTAGATCCCCCCCCTCCGATCCATGTTCATTAGCCTCATCAATTACTTATTATCAGTACGAGTGCAGTTAGCTAGACACATCTATCTCGCTTCCCAATCCCATGGACTCAGCGAAGCATAAAGCAAAAACCATACCCGACTCATAAACTTCCCGGGCGACAAGGGTGGTTCAACCAAAACTAGTAAACTCCTATAAAAAGGGTTTTCCATCATGTTTGACTCAGCACACACACCTTTTCGCAAAACAAAATAGTTTTACCCAAAACATAGGATCAACATGGTCAAGGAGCACTTGCCTTGTTCTTGCGGTTCTGGTTGTTCTTGATTCTCAAAACCTTGTTGCTGCAGCTCGTCGTAGACAACTTCCTGGATCTGTCCTGCTATGTAGGATTTACGTGCATACAAGATTCACAGCAATCAATATCATGCACAAACCCTAAAATAGATGCGATGATGCACATGCATGCTATCCTACGATTAGTTCTATTAGATTGATCTGGTGTTCTTGCATGGCTTGCATGGTCAAAGGTGTTCAGATCAAAGATGAACGTGGCGATGATCTGGTCTTTGGATCAAACTGATCATCGAGTGTTCTGCCCATGAAAAGGCTTCTGTTCGAAAGGAATCGAAGAACAGATGCAAAGAGATGAACAACATGATGTCGTAAGGTGGTATTGAAGTCCTACCTCACGTTCTTCTTGTCTTCGGGGTCCTCCTCAGACCGCTTGGTTCTCCTCCGATGATCTCCCTTGTTGTGCTTTTGGCGATGTTTTGCTCGGCGAGTTAGGGCTAGGGCTCTAAGTCATCGGCTCAGGAGTTGAAAGAGAAGTTCATGGTTTCGGCCAGAGGTTTCGGGTTCTATTTATAATCGAGAAGAGAAGAGTCCTAATCTAATTGGATCCCGAATAAAAGTCTTATTCAGATCTTGTTGGATCCTGACGTCTTATCTTTGGTAACATCGTGGAATTTAGATCGGTTTCTGTTGCGTACCGGTATCTTTACGCGTAAAAACCGCTCCAGAACTCGCTACCTCCGTGATGATGAGCTCCGGAAGCTCCACGTGTCCTCCGGGCCTGGTATCTCCTCATCCGCAGAGACGAGCTCCGGTTGTGCCGCGTGTCAATCGATCGAGACCTCCCTCTTCTTCGGAGACGAGCTCCGCGCACGCCACGTGTGGGTGCCGGTCTTTCCGCCTTTCCTTCCCTCAGGGACATGCCCCGAGATCGACACGTGTCCAGCAGCGACGGACCTCCGGAGATAAGCTCCGGTGGCGACACGTGTTCAATAGATCCGGACTTCTCGGAGATGGGTTCCGAGATCAACACGTATCCCGTGTGACTGGTCCCCTGACTTCCGCGACGACTAGCTCCGAGGATGACACGTGCCCTCTGAAAAAAATGCCTTTGCTTCTTCCGAAGAGGCTAGCTCCGCGGCAGCACGTGTCCCACAGGGTCGGACCTCTTTCCAATTGCGGAGGTGACCCCTGAGCGTGCCACGTAGCCAGTTTAGCGTCGGACCTCTCCAATCTCTTCGGGGATGAGCTCCGAACGCGCCACGTGGTCTGCTGGCCGTGGAAGTTGCTTTCGGCGCTCTCAGGGAGCTTTACTGGCTATCCTTTTGATACTTGTTTCTGTTTCCTCTTTTCTAAAAATGTTTTTCCTCTTCATAAAACATGAATATATGCTGACACCCGAGATGAGGGTGTCACAAATCTACCCCCCTTAAATTGAATCTCGCCCTCGAGATTCGTTAGTAGAAAATAGATAGGGGAATTCAGCCTCAATATCCTCTTCACGCTCCCATGTGGCTTCAGCTTCAGTGTGATGGCTCCATTGTATTTTGCACCATCGAATCACCTTGTTTCGGGTGACCCTTTCCTTTACGTCCAAGATTCGGATAGGGTGTTCTGCGTAAGTCAGGTCCTCTTGAAGTTTAAGTTCTCCCATTGACACTTGTTCCTCTGGTATTCTCAAGCACTTCTTGAGCTGGGATACATGAAACACGTCATGTACGTCGGAGAGATGGTTTGGGAGCTCTAGTTGATAGGCTACTTCTCCTCGCTTATCCAAAATCTTAAATGGTCCGATGTAGCGAGGCGCTAGTTTGCCTTTGACGTTAAAACGTCGTTGGCCTCGGATAGGCGATACCTTAAGGTATACAAAGTCTCCTACTTCAAAGGTCAACTTCCTACGCCTATTGTCCGCATAGCCTTTCTGTCGTGACTGAGCAGCCTTTAAGTTCTCCTGTATCGTTTGGACTTGCTTTTCAGCTTCTTGTAGTACTTCGGGTCCAAACACCTGGTTCTCTCCAGTCTCGTTCCAGAACAGTGGCGTTCTACACCGTCTACCATATAAGGCTTCGAAAGGCGACATCTTCAAGCTAGCTTGATAGCTGTTGTTATAGGAGAACTCGGCATACGGTAAACTCCTATCCCAACTACGCCCACATTTCAAGGCACAAGCTCTCAACATGTCTTCCAAAATTTGGTTCGTCCTTTCGGTTTGTCCATCTGTTTGTGGGTGGTAGGCAGAGCTAAAATCCAGTCGTGTACCCATGGCTTTCTACAGCTTCTTCCAGAATCTAGAGGTAAACTGAGAACCTCGATCTGAGACTATTCTCTTCGGAATTCCATGACGGCACACGATCTGCTCCATGTACAACTCTGCCAACTGTGTAACGTTGTAACTGGCCTTTACCGGAAGAAAATGGGCGGTTTTCGTCAACCGGTCCACAATGACCCAGATGGAGTCGTATCCTGACTGAGTTCGTGGCAATCCGACAATAAAGTCCATACTGATGTCCTCCCATTTCCATTCAGGTATTTTCAAAGGTTGCAACAATCCAGCGGGTTTTTGATGTTCGGCTTTTACCCGTTGGCATGGGTCGCATAGGGCAACGTATTCGGCTATATCCCTCTTCATACCATCCCACCAATAGCAAGTTTTCAAGTCCTTGTACATTTTGGTGCTCCCTGGATGTATGGAATAGGGTGAATCATGTGCCTCCTTCAATATCATGTTGCGAAGGTGTCTTATGTTTGGCACACAAATCCTTTTTCCTAGCCAAAGCGTACCCTTTTCATCCTCCTTGAAATCCTTTTCTATCCCTTGTCGGATTCTTTCCTTGATCTCCTTGATCCCCTCATCCGTTGCTTGTCCCTTTCTTATTTCTTGCTCCAATGAGGAGTGGATTTCCATCATTTCCATGTTATTCAAGAATCCGAGGTGTAACCGTTCGAACTCCTTACGTAGTTCGGGTGGTAGCTCCCGAGCCGTGAGTTGGTGGCACGCTCCCTTTCTGCTCAATGCGTCAGCGACCACATTGGCCTTCCCGGGGTGGTAGTTGATTCCCACATCATAATCCTTGATGAGTTCTAACCATCGACGTTGCCTCAAATTCAGGTCCGTTTGTGTAAATATGTACTTGAGGCTTTTATGATCTGTATAGATCTCACATCGATGACCAAGGATATAATGTCTCCAAATCTTCAATGCATGCACCACTGCTGCTAACTCCAAATCATGTGTAGGATAGTTAAGCTCATGCTTCTTTAATTGTCGTGAGGCATAGGCTACCACTTGTCCTTCCTGCATGAGTACACACCCGAGCCCTTGTCTGGATGTGTCACAATATATGTCAAAGCTCTTGCTTACGTCTGGCAATACCAGAACTGGTGCTGTGGTTAGCCTTTTCTTGAGTTCCTCAAAACTTTCTTGGCAGTCTTGTGTCCATTGAAAGATCTTCCCCTTCGTTAGCAACTCCGTCATAGGTTTTGCTATTTTAGAGAAGTCTTTAATGAAGCGTCGATAGTATCCTGCCATCCCAAGGAAACTCCGATTATCCCTCACGCCCTCCGGTTGGTCCCACTTCAGAACATCTCTCACCTTTCCAGGATCAACCGATACCCCTTCCTTGGAGATGATGTGGCCTAGGAAGGATATTTCTTTTAGCCAAAATTGACATTTGTTGAGCTTGGCATACAACTGATGCTCTCGCAACTTCTGCAAGGTCAATCTCAGATGTTCTTCATGCTCCTCCTCACTTTTTGAATACACCATAATGTCGTCGATGAAAACCACGACAAACTTGTCCAAGTACTCCATGAAAACCTTATTCATAAGGTACATGAAGTATGCGGGTGCATTCGTCAATCCAAAAGACATAACGGTATATTCATATGAACCATACTGCGTCCGAAAGGTTGTCTTAGGTATATCAGAGGGCTTAATCTTCAGCTGGAAATATCCCGACCGAAGATCAATCTTGGAGAACACTTGGGCTCCTTTCATTTGATCGAACAGGTCCTCTATACGGGGCAGAGGGTATTTATTCTTGATTGTTACCTCGTTGAGAGACCTGTAGTCCACGCACATTCTTTGGGTTCCGTCCTTCTTGTCCACGAAGAGTACCGGGGCTCCCCATGGTGACGAACTTGGACGGATAAAACCCTTCTCCAAATGTTCTTGAATTTGCTTCTTGAGTTCAACTAACTCGTTGACGGGCATCCTATATGGTCTCTTAGCTATGGGTGCAGTTCCAGGTACCAAATCTATGGCAAACTCAATGTCCCGGTCAGGTGGCATACCTGGAAGTTCTTCCGGGAACACATCCGAAAATTCCTGAACCACTGGAATGTTGTCCAATGCTACTCCTTCAACATGGTTCAGATCCGCCCGTTCGGTCGCTTGCTGGGCTGACTCAAACTCGACACGGATACCGTGTTCGTTTGTCAATTGCACGCTTCTCTCAGCGCATTGGATTACTCCATTGTGCTTGCTTAACCAGTCCATTCCGAGTATGATGTCAATTCCGTGGAAGTCCAAGACAATAAGGTTTGCAAGGAAGTCTACCCCCCTTATTTTAAGGCTTACTTTCGGACATACTATATTAGTCCTCATTTCTCCTCCGGGAGAATTAACTAACATAGCACATTCTAAGTGGGATACGGGTAGATGATGTTTGGCAACATATTTGGATGATATGAAGGAATGTGATGCTCCGGAATCAAATAAAATGGTGGCTAGGTTGGAGTTGGCAAGGAACATACCAATTGCGACGTCCTCAGCCCGTTGTGCTTCCTCAGCAGTGACATGGTTAACGTGGCCACGAGCATAGTTCTGCGGTCCACGGTTCCCTTGGTGGTCCCCTCCGTTTGGTCGCTGGTTCTGCTTGGGCACGTTACCTTGCTGTCCAGGGCCTCGCTTCGGACACTGGTTAGCGAAGTGGCCTACTTCCCCGCATGCAAAGCATGCCCTGTTGCCTACGGCAGCAGGTACGTTGGGGCGGGGGTTTTGAACAGGAGCCCCATTGTTAGGCCGGGGCGCAGGAGGCATGGGCACTCGAGGTGCCGGTGCAACAAACCATTGCTGTGGTGGCTGACCAGGGCGGTACATAGGAGTGGTTGGTCCATACTGCGGTGCAGGGGGCATGTACCTAGGTCGTACGTTGCTCCCTTGGTGCTGGTATGGCATCTTTCTTTGGCACTCGCGCTCAATCTCTCGGATCTTGTTTTCCACCACAATAGCCTTATCAACCAGCTTCTGGAAGCTTACGTAGTCATTGTTGAGGAGCTGAACTTGGATCTCATTGTTCAACCCTCTCATGAACAGGTACTGCTTCTTTTGATCTGAGTTGACATCTTCGGGGGCATACCGGGACAGTTGTATGAACTTGTTAAGATATTCGTTCACACTTTTCTGTCCTTGGCGGAGACCTTCAAACTCCTGCCTCTTGAGCATCATTATGCCAACAGGGATGTAGTGGGAGCGGAAACTTTCCTTGAACTCAGTCCAAGTGATTGTCTCCGGGTTGGCATGGGCGTTGCTCAAGGCATCCCACCAGTCAGCAGCTGCTCCCATCAGTTGGTGCGACGCAAAGAGAACCTTCTCTCGGTCGTTGCACTGAACAATGGCAAGCTTCTTCTCCATGGATTTCAACCAATCATCGGCCTCCATTGGATCGCTTGCTTGGGCAAAGGTGGGTGGTCGAGTCCTCATGAACTCTCCCAACCTGTTATGAGCCGGCGGGGGTGGTGGCGGTGGTGCCGGAACGGAGTTTTGGTTGGCCTATAACTGACCCAAAGTTTGGATCATGGTTTGCATAAGTTGGTTTTGCATGGCCATCAACCTTTCTAGGTGGTTTTCGCCAGCTCCGGGGTTGGCAGGAATTTCCTCGTGGTCATCTTCCTGGACGTTCCTTCGGCTGGCGTTTCCTCTCACCATCTATGAGAGAGAACGAAGTAGAATAGAAGGTTAGAAGGTTAGATAGGTCCTTTCAACTATATGCATCAAGGTGGGTTGGACTATATATATTAGCCCTTATGAGGATGTGAGCAAGTGCCGAAACATCTCACACCTCCTTCTTCTTATGTGTGGATATGGACAACGTTTTTGAGACTTCCCACCACTCACACTAAGCACATATTCACAAATAATCATCACAAGGGCCCACTCAACTCCTATTCAAGGATGGTTTCCTATGTCAAGGTGGTTTTAAAGGCCAATCTAGGCTATTCACCCTAGGGCGCTTCCTTTGGTCAGTGTGGCTTCTATTTAGGGGTGTAACTTGTTGTTAACCCGTGACTCTAATATCAATCTAAGGTTTCTATCCAGGTGTGTAACCTACTGTCAACCCGTGGCTCTGATACCAATCTGTGACGCCCTCAATTCTGTGGAAAACCACGGAACCGAGAACTAATGCATATGTGTGCCCAGGATGTTCATCACACATACACATACGTTCCACAAACTGAATTCAGATTATATATTACCATGATTAACAGAGTTTATTATAACACCTCATGAGTCTTGGACTCATGCTCACAGCGGAAGTCTTTATTTCTACGCAGCGGAAATCTTTATTTAAATGCGGAAGCAAAAACTAATGCGGAAGCAAAACTAAGCAGAAGTGGCTTCATCTCTACTCCCTCCACACGCAAGGTTGAGAACAGATCACACGCCATAATGCTCTACTTGATCTTCATAGTAGCCTTCTCTTTCTATTGATGAAGAAATAATAATGCAAGTTTGAGCACAATGATGTACTCAGCAAGTGCGGGAATAACACATGATATGCAGCTCATAAACAAGGTAGGTATAAAAGGCTTATTTGCAGAAAAGCAGATTTATAAAACCGTGATAAAACAGCAACTTAACTTTAGATGAATGTAGTCCCAGCATGTATGAAATTTCCAACATACCTCCAACACTTCCCGTGTTCCATCCTCACATTAACCAAATCCTTTACCCATACTCATGAATACCTCCTCGTATTCGCTACCATCTCACCTCATGAAACAACCTGGTCTCGCACCGAGACCAATCTCATATCATGACCCACCAGTCATGCAACCCTTTCATCATCCAGACTTAACAATTCCAAACCAACCCATAACCATAACCAAGAACCTTCCCAATAACCATCCCATCTAATCATGGCAGTTTAGCCAGGTGCTCGTAACCGTAAGCTCGGCTATCATGATAGTTTTAGTAACTCTGCAGAGTTTGTACCTCTTTACCCACCAGTTTGTGATTTCGTCACCCGTCGGCGACTGCAGAACCTCCATTATACCAGTACACAACCGTCGGTGTATGGTCAAGAGATCACAAAATAGCTTTACAAAGGGGTTACTAGATGTATGGACTCACTGAGGTTTCACCGGCAGGCTAGAATCTCCAATTCTCCCACCCACGGGCCCCCTCTTGTGCCATGCAGTTCCCAGGTCAGTCCTCACTCGACTCCCATTCCCCGCGCCTTCCATAGTCCATAACACTCTAGCAACTTACCTAATTACTCAGCTAAGCCGCACCCATATTTGGCCTTGTGGTGGCACTGTTATCCTGGCATGTGCATGCATGAACCGGTCCTTAGATCTACGGCAAGCAAAACCACCATCTCATGCTACCTCATTCACAAACCCAGGCTTGCCTAGATCCCCCCCTCCGATCCATGTTCATTAGCCTCATCAATTACTTATTATCAGTACGAGTGCAGTTAGCTAGACACATCTATCTCGCTTCCCAATCCCATGGACTCAGCGAAGCATAAAGCAAAAACATTACCCGACTCATAAACTTCCTGGGCGACAAGGGTGGTTCAACCAAAACTAGTAAACTCCTATAAAAAGGGTTTCCCATCATGTTTGACTCAGCACACACACCTTTTCGCAAAACAAAATAGTTTTACCCAAAACATAGGATCAACATGGTCAAGGAGCACTTGCCTTGTTCTTGCGGTTCCGGTTGTTCTTGATTCTCAAAACCTTGTTGCTGCAACTCGTCGTAGACAGCTTCCTGGATCTGTCCTGCTATGTAGGATTTACGTGCATACAAGATTCACAGCAATCAATATCATGCACAAACCCTAAACTAGATGCGATGATGCACATGCATGCTATCCTACGATTAGTTCTATTAGATTGATCTGGTGTTCTTGCATGGCTTGCATGGTCAAAGGTGTTCAGATCAAAGATGAACGTGGCGATGATCTGGTCTTTGGATCAAACTGATCATCGAGTGTTCTGCCCACGAAAAGGCTTCTGTTCGAAAGGAATCGAAGAACAGATGCAAAGAGATGAACAACATGATGTCGTAAGGTGGTATTGAAGTCCTACCTCACGTTCTTCTTGTCTTCGGGATCCTCCTTAGACCGCTTGGTTCTCCTCCGATGATCTCCCTTGTTGTGCTTTCGGCGATGTTTTGCTCGGCGAGTTAGGGCTAGGGCTCTAAGTCATCGGCTCAGGAGTTGAATGAGAAGTTCGTGGTTTCGGCCAGAGGTTTTGGGTTCTATTTATAATCGAGAAGAGAAGAGTCCTAATCTAATTGGATCCCGAATAAAAGTCTTATTCAGATTTTGTTGGATCCTGACGTCTTATCTTTGGTAACATCGTGGAATTTAGATCGGTTTCTGTTGCGTACCGGTATCTTTACGCGTAAAAACCGCTCCAGAACTCGCTACTTCCGTGATGATGAGCTCCGGAAGCTCCACGTGTCCTCCGGGCCTGGTATCTCCTCATCCGCAGAGACGAGCTCCGGTTGTGCCGCGTGTCAATCGATCGAGACCTCCCTCTTCTTCGGAGACGAGCTCCACGCACGCCACGTGTGGGTGCCGGTCTTTCCGCCTTTCCTTCCCTCAAGGACATGCCCCGAGGTCGACACGTGTCCAGCAGCGACGGACCTCCGGAGATAAGCTCCGGTGGCGACATGTGTTCAATAGATCCGGACTTCTCGGAGATGGGTTCCGAGATCAACACGTATCCCGTGCGACTGGTCCCCTGACTTCCGCGACGACTAGCTCCGAGGATGACACATGCCCTCTGAAAAAATGCCTTTGCTTCTTCCGCAGAGGTTAGCTCCGCGGCAGCACGTGTCCCACAGGGTCGGACCTCTTTCCAATTGCGGAGGTGACCCCCGAGCCTGCCACGTAGCCAGTTTAGCGTCGGACCTCTCCAATCTCTTCGGGGATGAGCTCCGAACGCGCCACGTGGTCTGCTGGCCGTGGAAGTTGCTTTCAGCGCTCTCAGGGAGCTTTACTGGCTATCCTTTTGATACTTGTTTCTGTTTTCTCTTTTCTAAAAATGTTTTTCCTCTTCATAAAACATGAATATATGCTGACACCCGAGATGAGGGTGTCACACTACGGCTATGTGTGAGCCGTACACGCCACGGTGATGCTGACTGCAGCTAGTGTGGGTTGTCCATAGGGCCGGGCAACCAACTTGTGTTAGTTAGGTGTTGGCATGAGTTGTACAAATATTTTTCACTACAGCAGACTCTATAAATAGATGTAAACCGAAGGTTTGTACTACTTTTGTACAAATTCAGCATGTTCCAATGTAATACTATGTTTCCTTATCATGTGTGGCCCTAGCCCCCACTGTGAAATTTAAAGGGACCCCCTCACTCTTCCATAGAAAGAGAGAAAGTGGGACAGTAGGGTACGATAGGATTGACCCGAGCGGAAGAGCGAGGGGATGGGGTTGTTGGGTGTCGCATCGTGCGGCACCACTCTCTGTGATCCTGGAATGTACGGATTTCGGTCCGTCACAATCCTAAATCTCGTTTTTAAGGATCCAAAATTATTAGAATCTTTGCGTAGGAGGCCAATTTCTTCCCGAAACTTTTCAAGGAAAAATCTCGAATTGGATCTAAATCCCGTTTTTAAGGATCCAAAATTATTAGAATCTTTGCGTAGGAGGCCAATTTCTTCCCGAAACTTCCCAAGAAAAAATTCCGAATTGGATCTAAACTTGACGGGTTAATGTGAGCTTATCCATGCGGTCAAAATTTTAGTGGTCACATACTACGCTTCTGGTGCTACAGTACAATGCACTGAATCAAAGTGTAACAAAGCTGATTGATTCTTACGAGCAAGTAAATGCTAAACAGAATGATTGAGCTATGCCCTAACCACAGTACATATCACACACAAAATGACTCCTTGCAAAACTGTGACCTCAACCATTTTTTACGATAAAGACATTGTTCTGCCACTTTCGTTAAAGATGCAAGAGAGTTTACAAAACAAATAGTCTCAAGGAAAGCTAGCTTAAGCTAACGCAGTGAGACTGTGAAACATGAGTATACAAAATGTAAAAAAAATGCATACATATTATTTGTTGGACTACTTCATAAGCCAAAACTCCTTTTCGGGAACCTTATAATCCTTGCATTGTAACTATCGTCCTGCATGCTCTTGCTAACTTATAAACTCGATCTCCTCTTTCACCAGTAATGCCATCTGCAACTCGCCTTTCTGGTTTCTGTTTGAAAAATCCCCGTGTTTCTTTCCTTACATGTGTTTCACCATTTATATAGTATTACACCCGTTAATGCACATTTCGTCCGTTTTACTTATCTTTGCATGAAAAAAAAAAGAAAGTGCAGTCCGGTGTGTATATAGCTACACACTTACTTATTCTTTGCATGATTTCTTAAAAAGTTCCCGCACCGTGATTGTCCTATTCTTGACCAGCCACATGCAACTTTATTTCCATAGATACTAGCTAGTGACTTATGATATCATTGACTTTTTCCTTGCAAAACAACAGTCTATTATTAGATTTGCATGGCCATCAACATAAACAAAAAAATAATAGATAAGATTTAAGAATCTAATACAAATATGTATATATATATATATCTGAGTAAAATATAAAAAGGAATCAACCATCTATAGCTCATGCAGTCCCGTGTCCTCATGACTATCACGCTCCATAGGTCAAAGTGATTTTTTAAGACCTGATGGCGTAATAAGCAAGACGGGGGTACTCTCATGTGGTCGGCTTGTGGAGTTCAGCAGCGAAAAAGGGAACTGAACAAAGTGATAGGCCTGAGTCGTATTGTTCATATCTGATCAACTCACGGGGGGACATTAAGTTCTGACAAAAATTACAATGATAGATAATGTAACTTAAACATGAAATGAAGTTTCACACAAAAAAGCAGAATTTATTTACTCCCCATTCCTTTTTATTTCACGCTAGTTAGTTTATTTTTAAACTAACCCAAATAAAGATAAACAGATAGAGTATGACATAATTACAGTTTAAGTGAAAAAAATCCAGAATAAGTCAATTTGGCTTCTTGACTCATCAAGCCGCCGCACCCTTCCACTACAAGAAAACAATAAATTTTCGTGGGCCAAACGTAATTTCGTCGGCCCCCACGAAATAAAATGTATTGTCATGAGCCAAGTAACAGCACACGAAATCACAAGTTATTTTCGTGGGTTTATTTGGAAGCCCACGAAATTAAGCACTAATTTCGTGTGCCACAACTGTAACACACGAAAACAAGTTATTTTCGTGGGTGTCCAAGAGAACCCACGAAAATATGGTCCTGTATTTTCGTGCGTGGCCGAAGCTCACGAAAATAGGTACATAAAATAATGGCTTGCCAGCCCAGTTTATATTCGTGGGTAAGATCCAGCTCACGTAATTAGTTAATTTCGTGGGTTTCCGGCAGAAGCACACGAAAGCAAATACTTTTTCGTTGTTTCAGTGCCTGGCACACTAAACAACGTCATTTTCGTGGGTTAGCGTCCGTGGCACACGAAATTATAATATTTTCGTGGGTTGTCTGAACGGGCACACGAAATTAGGGTTCTGTCCGGGCTCTGACATGTCCGACATATTTTCGTGGGTTTCCGACAGAGGCACACGAAATTAAATACTTTTTCGTGGTTTCCGTGCCTGGCACACTAAACAAAGTTATTTTCGTGGGTTAGCGTCAGTGGCACACGAAATTAGAGTATTTTCGTGGGTTGTGCACACGAAATTAGGTTTCTGTCCGGGCTCCGGTTTCCGTGCGTAAACGAATCTATTTTCGTGGGTTTCAGCAACTGGCATACGAAATTAGGTTAATTTCGTGGGTTGCTACGACGGGCACACGAAAATAGGTTAAATTCGTGGGTGTCAGCACGCGGCACACGAAAATATTGGCGGATAACTAGATCGTGCCCCGAGGCCGAGGTCATTACGTGGAAACCGCCGCGCCGCCACCGCCGAAAGCGACCGCTCGATCGACGCTGCGCAGCGCCGCCCGGGAAAACGTGGCAGCCGCACCGGCCAGCCGCCGGCGCCGCCCGGTCGACCGCGCCGCCCGGCCAGCCGGCGCCAGTGGCCCGGCCGCCACCTGCAGCGCAGCTGCTGCCAGAGGCCGCCTGCCCGGCGCCCGACCGCGCCAGCACGTCCACCGACCGCGCCACCACGTCCACCGCGACTGCAGTCCGACCACCGTGCTGCCCGTGCACCACGCCGCCACGTCGCTCGCCTCCACGCCGCCGGAGGCTGCACTGTCTCTCACGCCCGGCTACCGCGTCGCCGACACGCCGTCCGTGGAGCCTTGACAGCCGCTGCCACGTGAAAACAGCAGCAAGGCTGCCCTGCTGCTGCCGATTGGCTGCAGGACCGAGTCCGTGCTGACCACTGTGTCGCGCCACGTCGGTGTCCACTCGTCGTTGCCGAAGCTGCTGCGCCGCAAGGTTTTCGTCGCCCTACTGCGAGCCTGCCTCGGCCACCTCTACTCCGAGCCCGTATAGGTACATATGATATGTAATAGTTCATCGAAATGATATATTTTGTGAAATATAATGCTACCCGAGTTAATCAAATTTATTTATGTGAATTATGCAATCGTAGTATGGATTTATTTTAGTATACAAGTTCGCATGAAGAAGTTAACTATGATAATACAAGACATCCAATAGTAACATATGTATCATTTATGTTGCAAAAACACTATTGACTCTTATTAGATGGTGGAAATGAACATGCAAATGGGCATTGGACTTTGGCAAAATTAATAATATCTAACATATATAGTTATGATGTGTTTATAGTGTTATCGTTGACCGCCGTTTGACATAAAAAGAGTGTGTATTATTTGTTCATGTGTTGAGCCCATGTGTTGAGCTACGGCTACGACATTTTAATGCCAACCTAGTCATGTAAACACGCACTTGTCTCTAAATTTTGTTGTGTGTGAGATTTTAGTAGTTGATGTTATTTTTGAGTAATGCAATTATTTTGATATATAAGCTTTGAAATAATTATGTTGCTTGGTCTAGGTTTCCTCCCCGACTACACGAAATCCTATGAAAATAAGTATTTTTCGTGAGCCAAAAATGGCTGACGAAAATACATATATTTTTTGGGTGACCCACTTCACTGTATATCTCTATTTCTTTCTTGTTGTCTCTCGTTCTTACCTCTCTCAAAAATCACTCAAAAAAGTAAGATTCACGTAACCTATACAATATGCGTCACCCGTTTCGGACCGCCCTGTCTCACATGCGTTACACATGTGAGGCGTGTAGGTTCGGAATTGTCCCTTTTTGGACAGCCTGAGAGTGACCGAGGGGGCGTGCTTATGACGAGACGCGGGGTATGGATTCGGACGAAATTTCAACGGCGTAACCCTAATGTTCTCCGCTGCACCATTATCGGGCGTGTAGTTGGAGAACAACGGGGTTATGCTGCCGAAATTTCGTCTGAATCCGGACTCCGCGTCTCGTTATAAGCACGCTCCTCTCGGTCACTCTTGGGTGGGTTTAGGACATATCCCTTCCAATAAATATAAAGTGAATGTAAATAAATAATAATTTCTTCTTGCGAAATTCTTATTTTCTTGTATTGTATAGTCTAGAAAATGGACTATGATAGACGATGGAAGTAAGATGGTTGGCGGAAGAATGTTGCGCCTTCGGATCAATGGGCTATCAATACTAAGGCATTTATCAGTTGGGCTTTTGCTTTATCGACCAACCGTTTTGTGAAGTGTCCGTGTAACAAGTGTCGTAACTTTTTCTGCAAGGAGAAGTTTGACATGGAACGAGATCTTTGTCGATTTGGTTTTATGCCAGGTTATGAAACATGGTATGAGCATGGTGAGTTATACCATAGTAATGTTAATGTTAATGAAGTAGATGATGATAACGAGGATAGAATGGAAGACATAGTTGAAGCACTAAATCGTGAATGTGGTGAAGGTACATCTACAGAAATTTCTGGACCCGAAATTCAAGAGTTCTATAGAATTCTTTCCGCATCACATGAACAATTGCATGAGCACACTAAAGTGTTTGTCCTTTCAACCGTTACTCGTCTCATGTCTATAAAATCAAAGTACAATTTGTCGAACAAGTGCTACGATGATCTCTTAGATTTAATATCAGACATTCTTCCGATGAATCATAAGTTACCGAGAGACATGTACCAGTCAAAGAAATTGATGGCAGAGCTTGGTATGAAGTACGAAAAGATTGATTGTTGTCCTAACAACTGTATGCTTTTCTGGAAAGAAAATGCAAATCTGACACAATGCTCGGTTTGTAGAATCTCGATACATTGAGGCCACAAATGAGGGCGGTGAATTGGTGAAGACAAAAGTGGTAGTCAAACAACTTCGTTATATGCCTCTTGCACCTAGGCTAAAACGGTTGTTTCTATCAAAATCAACCGCGAGACACATGCGGTGGCATAAGGAAGGTGTGCGCGAAACAAAGGGGGTAATGACACACCCATCTGATGCTCAGGCTTGGAAGGCGTTGGACTCTTTTGATCAATATTTCGCAAAAGATGCTAGAAATGTTCGTATTGGATTGGCCACCGATGGTTTCACCCCATTCAACACATCTTCTGCATCGTATTCATGTTGGCCGGTTTTTGCTATACCATACAACCTTCCACCAGCTCTGTGTATGAAATATGAATATATGTTCTTGTCTCTCATCATTCCCGGACGTAAACATCCAGGAAAACATTTAGGAGTTTTTCTTCAACCATTGATTGAGGAGTTAAAAGAATTGTGGATCGGAGTAGAAGCGTATGATAGTTACAAAAAACAAAAATTTAACTTGCGCGCAGCATACTTGTGGTCAATTCATGATTTTCCTGCATACGGTGTTTTTTCAGTATAGAGCACACATGGCAAACTTTGTTGTCCAATTTGTGGGTCGGACTCTGATTGTTTTAGACTTACTCATGGGGGCAAGGTGTGTTTTTTTGATTGCCACCGACGATTTCTACCAGCAAATCACCCATTTTGAAAGCAAGTTAATACATTTCGAAAAGATACTATTGTAACAAAAGGTCCGCCGAAACGTTTGGCTAGTGCTGAGATTGCTGCATGGCTCAGTCAACTTGTCCCTACTGATGATGGGTTTGTTGGTTTTGGTCACGAACACAATTGGACTCATATATGTGGCTTATGGGATCTTCCTTATGCTAAGTCATTGTTAATGCTACACAATATTGATGTGATGCATCAGGAACGCAATGTAGCAGAAAGCATCATTAGTACATGTCTAAATTTCAAAAAGATAAAAGATAATTTGAAAGCCCGAAAAGATTTAGCAGATATTTGTAATCGTCCGTCTTTAGAAGTTAGACAAGATGGTAGTGGAAAACAGAGAATGCCACGTGCTCCATTTTGCCTTAAAGTTAGTGAAAGGAAAGAAGTTCTGAAGTGGTTGCAACGACTGAAGTTTCCTGACGGATACTGTGCTGGATTGAGGCGCACGACGAATCTTGAAAATTGGGTAGTAAATAATCTTAAAAGCCACGATTATCATATAATGATGGAAAGACTACTTCCAGTAATGTTCCGTGGATATGTGCATCAGGATGTGTGGAGAGTACTTGCGGAACTTAGTTTTTTTATAGACAATTATGTGCTAAAGAAATTACAGTTCAAATGATGGAAAAATTGGAGAAAGAAATACCGTCACTCATATGCAAAATGCAAAAGGTATTCCCACCAGGATTTATGAATGTAATGCAACATCTACTTGTGCATTTGCCGTATGAAGCTAAAGTTTGTGGTCCCGTGCAATATCGATGGATGTACCACATTGAAAGGACACTAAAGAAACTTAGAGCAATGGTTTTGAACAAAGCAAGAGTAGAAGGGTGTATTGCAGAATCATTTGCACTGAAAGAGGTAGCATACTTCTCAAGTACATTCATTGCAGAGGAACATAATGTGTATGCTCCCACAACACGGTATCACATTGATGAAGAAACTCCTGCGGGAAATCTAAGTATTTTCTCGTGGAAGGGAAAAACGGTTGGTGGTAGCACTAGGCATGTGGTTTTAGAAGAAGAATGGAATTCATGTATGTTATACATGTACACAAACATCGAAGAGATGACTCAATATTTTGTGTAAGTGTTCCTTTCTAAATATCACATAGTAACACTTCATGATTTCTCATTTTTTATATGAGAGATGTTCTAATGTACTAATATTATTGCATTATGTAGCGATTCGACAAACAGTTTTGGAAGTATACACGTCAACCAACAAGCAAACAATTAGATAAAATGCGTCGTG
Organism: Neostapfia colusana; assembly: GCA_030760725.1. Lineage (NCBI taxonomy): Eukaryota > Viridiplantae > Streptophyta > Magnoliopsida > Poales > Poaceae > Neostapfia > Neostapfia colusana. Next base: position 25,803,937 of record JASWHV010000005.1, on the reverse strand, counting down.
ATGGCCTTCATGGGGGTCCTAACTTCGTCAATTGGTTTTGGAAGCATGTAATGTTTTCTTATTACATGTTACTTTCATCATTGACAAATTATCTGATTAACATAACTGATATTTCATTTAATTCATAGTGCATGGTCGATGCTTACGTTCATGAGGACCTACGACAACTTTCTCAAGGAACCATAACAGCAAGAAGTTTTGGTCGTTACGATGTAAATGGGTTCCGATTTCGTTCGGCCAAATTTGAAGCAAAACATCCTCTTGCGGCCACGACAAATAATGGAGTTGTAACTAGAGCATGTGATGTAGAGGGGCATGAAACTAACTATTATGGGATTATCTAGAACATTGTGGAGTTTAAATTTAGTGGTTCCAAAGATCTTAGAGTTACTTTCTTCCATTGTGACTGGTTTGATAATAACAAGGGAACACGACAGGATGAATTCGGTATAGTAGAGGTGAAATATGAAAATAAACTTCGTGGATGCGATAATTATGTTCTTGCTCATCAAGTTGAGTTGGTTTACTACCTAGCGTATCCTTGTCCAAAATTGAGTGCGTGGTGGGTCGTGTATAAAGTTAATCCACGAGAACGGTTATATGCCCCCGGTGATGCTGGTTATCAAGAAGAACAGGATGAAGTATACCAAGAGGATGATAATCCATCGTCTTTTAATATAGATGATGGTTTAGGTCTTGATACATTAGTTGCTGATAATGAAGACAATGATGTAGAAGAGCAAGTAGTGATTAAAAGAAAGAGACCTCGCACTAAAAAAGTTAAGGTGGGACAGAAGAAGAAAGTTGGTCGACATGTTACCGAAGCAACATCGGATCATGATGAATTTTAATCATGTAAATAATATATATTTTATTTGTATCTATTTGTACTACTTTTTGTTATATCACTATTTATTTATTTATAATCAATGTTTCTTTCCAACAGGATGCCACGTGGTTTGAAGAATATCGCTAAGGGGCTCTTTGGCTCCTCAAGCAAGAATAGTAGCAGGTCTGCTAGCTCTTCTCGTAGCCATGAGTCTCTTTTTCACGGTACCGCCTCAAATAATAGTAGACGAGAAGCATTCAGAAGATGCATGGAAGAAGCTCACGAACAGGTAAATTTATTTATAATTTTATTATATTTAGCATTATATAATTATGTGAAAGTTAATTCCCCTAATTTAGGTGGACGAAGAGATCCAAGAAGAGGTTCAAGAGGAGAGTCAGGAGGACTGTTGAGAAAATCAAGGTGGAGGAATTTCTACGGGGCAGGAACAACAGTCAGGGGTAAGAGCATATATTGATGAGGATGCAGCGGAGGAAGCCGAGGATGATGACGGGGATGACACAGATGTGGGAGACTTGCCACAATCATTTAGATACCGGTCTTCAAACACCCTACCGCTGGTTGTGCCTTTACAACAAAGATTACGGATCGCTCCTATAGGCGACTGGTTAGTAAATATACTTAGTATTGAATTGAATAAACAAAATATATAACTTAGTATTGAATTCCGTTTCATTTATTTGAAGGCAATGGGATGACTTGGATTGGGATGGACGACAACACCGCAGACAACCTAATGCGGTTTTGGGTGCTATATGTCGTCACCATTATCAAGGTATTGTCATTGTGAAAGGTGTTGAGAAACCCGCAACAAGTTGGGAGCACTATAAAATTGCTCCTCATGCTGTGCATGAAAATGTTGCAGGAGCTGTATGGCATGATTTTTGGGTATGTTTTACATATATTGCATCATATTTATCTTAATTAAATTTTTATTACTACATATAACAACTTAATTTGTAGGAACGATATCGCTTGCCGGACGACCATGACGTTGCTCTCGAGTCTAGAGCACACAAAGTCTTTCATAAAGCTGCGCGAAAAGTTGTCAATGACATGATGTCAAATGCTCGAATATCTGTTGTTTGTTTATACTACAAGGAGAAGCTTGGACAAATGATGAACAAGAGAATGGGAGCTTCGAAAATTTACCTAGACGACGATCAATACCGTCAGGTAATGATTCCTTGGATGGTAAAGTGTTCTGATGCTTATTATGCTTTATGTTCTTATTGGTCATCGAGTGAGTATCGAGAGAGATCGAACTCCAAACGAATCAACCGTGAGTCTGGTGGTCAAGTTCTCCATCGGTATGATGGAGATGGTCATATTCGTCTTTCTAAAAGAATGGTGAGTTTTAGTTCATTTACAATTTGTTATTATAACGTTAGATTTTATAGCAATATGTTTATAATATATCTCTGTAGGCTGCTCAAAGTGGCGAGGAGCCTTCTATCATCGATACTTATATAAGAGGACATAGAGGCTCAGATGACAGCCAGTTGTGCACACCGACAGCAACTCAAAACTTGGTATGTTATATTAATCAATTTTATTATGAAACAACACAAATAGTTGGCTTACTTAATTTTTCTTGTGTGTAGGAGAAATATGCTGAAGAGATGGCTAGACGTCATGGAGATGACTATGATTGGAGAAAAGAAGACGTCGATGTCGTGGCTTTGTACCAATCTGGTGGAGGAAAGCCTCATGGGAGGTGAACTTTTACTAACCTCATATTCTTTTATTCACATACTAAACTTGCTTTGAGTGTTATCTTATAATCATGTCATATTTGTTTATGTAGGTATTCAATGTTCAATGGTGTGATGAACACTGATGTGGTTCTTTCGATGTCACGATCAACACAGAGCGGGGCAAGTTCTTCTCGACGTACGCATACTAGAGATGAGTCAAGGCTCAAACAAATGGAAGAGGAGCAAACTGCATTGAGGGAACATATGAGACAACAGGAAGATCGCATGAGACGACAGGAAGAGTGTATAAAAGCACAAAATGATTACTTTGCGAACTTGACGGCATGACAACAATCGATGCAGGTAAATTGTTATAAGAGTTTAAGAATTTATGTTAATATTTAAAGAATAAGTATGCTAAATATTTCAAAATAAATTTAGGGATACTTTTTTCAACTTGGATTGCCTGCCGCTATGCCACCGCTACCAACACCCCCACAGCTACCGACATCTCCATCGATACCGGTGCTTCCACAACTTCCTGCTATTGGAACACAGGTAATAATATATACTCGTAATGTTATTTTCATTTTTATAAATGATTAATATATTTATAGCATGTATCTTTATTTTTCATTAGGGATCATCCTCAAGAGCACAAAATTTTCAGAGTCCTGTTGCAAATTTGCCCACATCATCTACAGGAGAACGGTGTGGAGGAGAAGACTTCGTCGATCAGTTGTTCACTCCGGGTGGTAGCAATTAGGTGAGTTGTTAAAACAATCTAATATGCATTTAGAGTCATTTAGTCATATACCTGTTTCCGCTTCCGTTTTTCAAAACGATATGTTACTTTTTATTTAAATCTTATCAAATTGGATCTAATGTATAAATCGGTGATACAGGAAAAACGGCGAGCGGGATGAGCTGATGAGTTGTCAGTTACAATTATTGTGAGCCGTGTAGTAAAGTTTCAATTTGAATTGATCTCGTTGTGACTTGCAATATGATTATGTAATGTGTGCAATAAATTTGTTTTGTTTATGTTATGTTCATGTTAATTGAAAATGGTTGTGACTTATGTGATTGTGTTGATATTTTGATCTGAGATATTATTTATATGTTGTAATTAAATAATTAGGGTATACAACATTATTTTCGTGGGTTTTAAAGGCACTCGAAAATAATTAGGACTTCTTTTCGTGGGTTTCCAGATGGCCCACGAAAATAAATTCTCAATATTTTCGTGGGTTTCCGGTGGCCCACGAAAATAATGGGCCTTATTTTCGTGGGTTCTTAGGTGGCCCATGAAAATAAGTCCCTATTATTTTCGTGGGTTTACAGTAACCCACGAAAATAATGGGCATTATTTTCATGGGTTTACCAATGGCCCACGAAAATAGTCCCTTATTATTTTCGTGGGTTTGCAGTAACCCACGAAAATAATGGAAATTATTTTCATGGGTTTAACCCTGGCCCACGAAAATAGATTTGTTTAATTTCATGGGTTTTCTGGCCCACGAAAATACATTTATTTTCGTGAGCTTAGAGAGGCCGACGAAAATACATTTATTTTCATGAGCCACCCAAGAAAATATGTTTATTTTCGTCGGCTTAGTTTCATGGGCTAAATACCCACGAAAATAAGATCCAAACCCATGAAAATAATTATTTTCGTGGGCTTGGATCTTATTTTCGTGGGTTCTTGGCCCACGAAAATATATCGTATTGCTGTAGTGTTCATTGGGCTATTGCTTTTGCATTTATTGTTCTTGGTCAGGACTTGGAAGGACCTTTAAGTTGTACAACCTTTTGTCACTTAAACTTGACCTTGAAGCCTACATAAAATAGAATTATGGAAGGAACAGAAACTACCAGTCCAACAATGACCCTGCAAATCTGCATGAACATGTAGTTGAAAACAGCTCTTGCGCCGTGCTGATCAACATGAAGATGCAACCCGTAATCCTTAGCAAAGATGAAGGAAGTAGTCGATTGTGGACTGCAGCCTACATAACCAATGGCATGCAAAGTAAGTATTGTTAGGAATTTCGCCTAAATAAAGAAATAGAAACCCACATTTTTGATAAAATATTTCATCTTTTTTGGCACAAGCAGAAGGTGCAGTCAAACTAGCGACATACCCTACCACGGAAGGGCACATCTAGTACTGTTCCTAAGTGTCATCACAATTGTTGAACTAGATTCCAAAAACTATTAGATGTAATATTTCAGAATGTTAATGGAAACTACATTTTAAGTACACTAGTTCAATATTTAAAGTATAACATTTCACTACAGGAAACCGACTTATTTTCGTGGGTTCGAAACTCACGACAATAGATAAAAAGCTCACGACAATACATATTTTCGTGGGCTTCGCCATTATTTCATGGGCAAAGGTCACGTAAAAAAGTTGTTGAAAATACACTTATTTTCGTGGGTCGCCCACGAAAATAGATTTATTTGTTTGGCTTGATGTGGCCCAAGAAAATAATATTATTTCGTCGGCTTTTGAGAGATCAATGACTACTATTTTTATTTCATGAGCCAGGTGCGAGGCTCACGACAATATTATTTTCATGAGCTAGTGTGAGGCCCACGAAAATATTGTGGCCATATTGTCGTCGGCCACTAATAGACTCACGACAATGTTATGGTAACATTATCGTCGACCGGTAATTGGCTCACGAAAATATTATGATAATATTTTCATAGGCCTTCAGCGAAAATATTATGGTAATATTGTCTAAAACAGTGCCATTTCAATACACATTTCACACAATATATTCAACACATTGAACATATTCAACACACATACAACATATATTGAAGACATATTCAACATACATTTAACACACATTCAATACAGAGTTACCACAGTAACAAAATATGGATTTGTCATCACAATTATCACAAACGGTTTATTACAATTGTAAAAACACAGTAGCATGGTACAATTGTTTGGCCGTCAACACACATTCAACACAGAATTAAACTGATTGACTTTCAACCACTCGACTTCAGCGACAAACAGTACCATGATAGTAAATCTCTAGCCGGACTTCAAGTGTGAAAACTTAAGCTATTAGATGAAAATGCTAGGCCAATTAGTCTCACAGGATGTTTAGTAACAAAGATACATGTTTATGTTAATTTATATACACATAGTTAAATGGATAGTGAATAGATTAAAATGAGAATAGTAATCATTTGGCCAGGATGTTTATCTCATCTGAACAATTTACCTAGTTGCTACCGTCAGGAACAAAGAGCTGATCGATAGAGTCGTCTTCTCCACCCCGTCCTCCTGGAGACGGAGTGTGTAAATTCATAACATGTGGACTCTACAGGTTTTGTGGCCTTGACAATGATCCCTTACGAGCAGTGGCGCTGGGGGGGGGGGAGGGCCTGGGCTCGGGGAAGGGCGGCTTTGGGGACGGGCGGCGTCGGGAGAGGCGGTGCGGGGCCACGACGGTGCTCGGGGAGGGCCTGGACTCCGGGAAGGGGCGGCGGCTGAAGCAGCAGCGAGTACGCAGTGGCGGCTCTGGACTTGCTTATGTGTCACTCGGGCAGATTGGAGGAAATATCCGGACTTATTTCCATGGGTCCTAAGGGAAGCCGACAAAATTAAAGGTTATCTTCATAAGCAAAAAGGGTGGTCAGCGAAATTGAAGCTTATGTCATGAGACTTTACTTCGGCCCACAAAATTATATAGCATTTTCGTGACCTCAAAGTGCGGCCGACAAAATTACACCATATTGTCGTGAGCCTTTACTGTGGCCACGAAATTATATAATATTTTCACCAGTTGAAGTCCGACGCACGAAAATAACTTTATTTTCGTGAGGGCTGACGAAAATAATTGTGGCTGACGAAAATAAATCATTTTTCGGTAGTGATTTCGGTATTTTATAAAAATATTGAACTAGTGTGTCGCTAGAAGTAGGATTTGGAGATGTTGGAAATATTATGAGTGTACTTTTAAAAAATAATTCAAATTTAATATAAACCTATTAATTGCAATCGTGTTTAGAGAAAAAACAAACAAATCCGTGTTGGTGGGCTGGCCCGTACTTTTGGATTCAACTATCGGAGCTCCGTACTTTTGATTTTTTTTATTTTAGAACTATTTATTAATCATTTAATATTAATAGCCTCCTGAATTTTTTTACCAAAGTAACCACCTTGTCGTCCAAAGGGTGGACGACAATCGGCCTATAAAGGTCGCAACGCCACGAGAGTCATCAACACCAATTGAGAGTGAGAGAAGAGAGTACACAAACAATGGCGAGCAGAGGTTGTGGGAGCATAGGAGTGAGAAACATTAGATCGGTGCGTCAGGACTATTTGGTGGGTGGTTTTGAGTGGTATGAACCACCAGTAGACAAGTTCCCGGTTCTAAGCAAGAGTGATTTTGGTTTGTTCGATCCTCTTCGTCCATATTATAGTACCAAAGAAGAGTGGGCTAAATGCAGCTATGGCCTTAATTATGTTGTGCAAATGATAGATGGAAGGCAGGACAGCGGTCGTTGATTCTTTCGTTGTCCTAATAGTGGAGTAAGTTGAAATTATGTAATATTTTTGACCTGACATATTGTCATATTTTGACTTTCATTGCTGTTTCACTAGCTACTTCAATGATGATAACTGCAGATACACACTGTGAGTTGACCCACCGTCAATTAATCTAATTAAAGATTACATTAAATATTTACAAGATCGAAACCGAGAAATGGTTGTTGAACTTGCGGAAATGGAGTCAAAGCTATTCGAGTACATAGGTACTTAGCCCCGTGTGCAACAACATGTATTGCGAATGTCCTCACCAAAGCCAAACCCTATTAGTTTAAACTAGTTTTGATTATTGTTTCCAATGTATGCTACCAATGTATACTCGCAATGTATACTTGCAATGTATGATCTTTTACCATGAATTTTAATAAACATGGAGGAAACAAACTGCTAGTCTCCCACAATTTTTTATGAAGTGAAGTGTTCTATGACATCAACATTACAGGAAAATCAACCGTTACCGGTGATTTGAAATAAAAAATTTCAATATAACAACAATCGCAAGCGACTTTTAAGTTGAGTCTGAATAGGCTACGAAATTTCTACAAGGGACCATCAAAATCCTTTATAAAGAAGTCGTCCACATGGACGTGTCGTCCACCTAATAGACGAGTCGTCCACCTAATAGATAACTCGTACACCTATTGGACGACCCGTCCACCTACTGGACGACTCGTACACCTGATGGACGACTCGTCCACCTAGTAGATGATAACATGTTTGGATCGTCTATTTAAGATCACCCCGCACATTCGCCACAAGCGCACCTCACAAATTCACCTCTTGCTAGAAACACTCATGTTGAATACATTGTGTTACCATGGACTTACCTTACTCACCACCAAACCAAAAAGAGAGAATTCGTATTTTAGAGGTACTACAACCGCCAATGTGTCTATGTGGCACTTACTGTCGATTTGTAAAAAATCTTAGATTGGGGGTTTCCTATGGTTTGTGACTATGGATGTGCAACAACTATGAATATGATCCACCTCGTAGGACCACGCCATTTTTACCAAATGGTAGACGTCAGGTTATATATACTTCACTGATATATAAATTTTGCATTCGCATTTTATCTCGAATATTCATAATAACACATCATGAATCATGCAGTCTTCACTGTCCCTTTATGAGTTCACACAATACATCGACCATGAATAAACAGCGAAAGACGTCGAGTACGTACACGCGATGCATAGAGCTGTTTGGAGTAAATTCCACTACGAGATGGAGTACGAAAAGCGGGTTGAGTAGGAGAGGAAGGAGAGAGCTGAACAGGAGGAGCGTCTGCGCAAGCGTCAGAAAGAACTTCAAAGAATCGAGGGAAAGTACCGTCGCCAGGCTCAGGAGGAGAAACGTATTGCTCGTCAGGCTAGAGAGGATGAACGGGAGCGCTTACGCGAGAGAGCACGTCGCAAAAGGGATGCCGGTCCGGATGCATTGCGCAAGGGAAAATACCCCGTTGCACTTAGTAGAATCTATATTTGTCGTTAAATAAACTTGTAATGTATCCAATGCCGAGTTTTCTAATCAAGTGATTGTGCTATTGTGCTATATTTGCTTTCATAACAAAATCTTGCAAATATGTCTCTAAGTATTCTGAAAAACAATTCAAAAACGAATTCAAAGTAAAAAATTGAATATTCAAACTTGTGATCATAATGCATATTTCAAAATTACATAACAATTCACCTCTAAAACAAAAACTTGATTTTTCTCATTAGATAAAATCATAACAAACTATATTACGTTTACTTCTAAAAAACACTTTATAAATATGTATCTAAATATTTTTAGATCGGAGTCAAAGTCCTAGTATCACTTATTTCTGGATTTCCTGTTGTAGAAGATAGGAATCGAATCGTCCAGACGTGGCCTTGCTGTTCACTACATGGACGACACGATTGTCCACGTGTTCTAATCGTCAATGGCGTGGACGATTTGTTGTTCAGTCCGCCCCGTGACGACAGAGTGTTTAATTTGGTAAAAAAATTAGTGAGGCTATTAATATTAAATAATTAATAAATAGTGCTTAAATAAAAAATTCCCGCTGGGAGACTTTTTGGCGCCAAGCCGGCGCCTCCTTCCCGCCAAAAGTGCCAAGCCGCCGCCACCTTCCCCATCTTCTCTTCTGTACTGCAAGACCCTTGCGCAAGAGCACACAGCAGACACGCTCCGGCGCAAGAGGAAATCTCCCTAATCCCAAACCCCCTGCCAGATCTAGAAGCCCACCGCAGGGGGCCGTCGGCGATGGAAGCGTTTGGTGGATTCTTCGTAGACGAAAAGGCGGCCCGGGTGGAGAACATCTTCCTCGAGTTCCTCAAGAGGTGAGTCTGTCCGCGCCGCCGCCGCCGCCGCTGCCGAGATGCGAAAGCAATTTTCCGTGGTTTTGTCTTCTGGCTCCGTTCGTCTGATGCGCGGTCGATGATTTTCCCTTCGAGGTGTAGGTACAAGGAGGAGAGTGCGGCGGAACCGTTCTACGAGACGGAGATGGAGGCGATGCGGTCGCGGGAGTCCACCACCATGTACGTCGACTTCGCGCACGTCATGCGCTTCAACGACGTTCTCCAGAAGGCCATCTCCGAGGAGTACCTCAGGTCAGATTAGAGAATCTTCCATTTCGGTGTGGCCTCGAAAATTGTTGGATCTGGGCATGGAAAGGTGGCAGCCTTTGTTCAATTACTCGAATTTTTGAATGAAATTGACCCTGAATTGTTGCTTTTTTACTGAATTCTAGGGTGGTTAATTGATGTTTTTGGTGGTTTATTGGTTAGATTTTAGGCAGCACAGTATTGAGGTTTCCGTCGAGTTTGTTGTGTAAATGGTTTTGGTTTGGGATTTTCCGATGTTCGTTCCTGGTTTCTTTTATTTCCATTTTAATAAATTTGTTTGCTCACTCGCTCTTGGTTGAAGCGATCATTAACTTGTTCGTCTGCAAGTTTGTTGAACTGTAGAATAGTAGCTCATATTGTCCCTCTTGTTATGTCAGATTCGAGCCGTACTTAAGGAATGCGTGCAAAAGGTTTGTGTTGGAGCACCGGGCTGGTGAAAACCGTGCACCAATCATCTCAGATGATAGCCCAAACAAGGATATAAACATTGCTTTCTACAACATCCCAATGCTCAAAAGGTACGCACATGCTACTGTAGCAGATACTTAATCCACGGGGGAAGGGGATGCTTATGATGTGTTTTGTGAAATAAAATTTATCTTTCCAATGTGTCGATTTTCAGAATGGTTTATGGGATTTAACAGTGTATCTGTTCGCTAAGGTTTTCTGGGTATCTAGTAGAACTATTAAAGGGCTACATGAGAAATAAGGTTCACATCAAAACTATCTGCTTCTGTTTATGATACCATAGTCATCTGTATAACCTGATAGTAAAAGTTGAGTAAAAACTGCAAGATAATTGCCAAAAAATTTTACTGACACTGCTGTTATTGGTAGGTTGAGAGAGCTTGGGACTGCGGAGATTGGTAAGCTGACAGCTGTAATGGGTGTCGTGACACGGACTAGTGAAGTGCGACCTGAACTACTGCAAGGCACCTTCAAATGCCTTGAGTGTGGGAATGTTGTAAAGAATGTCGAGCAGCAGTTCAAGTATACTGAGGTTCTACCTCTGCACATAATATCTTTTTTTTTGTCTAGTACTATATGCCTCATGATGGTTCCCTTTACTTTTTTTAGCCAATAATATGCATCAATGCAACATGCCAAAACCGGTCGAAATGGGCTCTTCTCAGGCAGGAGAGCAAGTTCACAGATTGGCAGCGGGTCAGGATGCAGGAGACATCAAAAGAAATACCTGCTGGATCACTTCCGCGTTCCCTGGATGTGATTCTGCGGCATGATATTGTCGAGAAAGCAAGAGCTGGGGACACGTGAGGAAACTACTTTCAGTTTAGATTCCTTTGTTAGTATGACTTCTTGGATAAGCTTTGTTTTATTGGATGATCTGCTTTTGGAGTTTCCAGGGTCATATTTACTGGAACTGTTGTTGCGGGCCCTGATGTTATGGCACTAACTTCACCTGGTGAGCGAGCAGAGTGTTGCCGGGAAGCTCCTCAGCGAAAGAGCGGATCAGGTGTCCAAGAAGGTGTGAAGGGTTTGAAGTCCCTTGGTGTTAGGGATCTCTCTTATCGCCTCGCTTTCGTGGCAAACTCAGTGCAGGTATGAACTCTTCATAGCAACAAGGTTCCATATGACTTGTTTAATTCTTGTATTGTTATCATGAATTTATAATTTATCTTTGCTGTTATTAGGTGGCGGATGGCAGGAGGGAAGTTGACATCAAGGATCGGAGCACTGATGGGGATGACAGTGAGGGACAGAAATTCACTGTAAGTTCAATTTACACGCTACAAACAACCGTTATCTCCTACAAAAGACAAAGGACTCTACCCACCCGAGAAAAAAAATGCTAAAAAGAAATCCCTGCTTGTTTTTTCAAGCTATTTGCTCTTTCATGTTTGTACTAGATATGGAATATCTGCTTGTATTGATCTATGGCCTTAGGCCAAATGTATAATTTACAAGAGGGGACTCTGGAAGGCGGAGACAACAGCGTCTCATTTGAAGAGGGTAAACACTAACCACTGCTTTCAGCAACAACACTGAAGATAATACTAAGATACACTAAAACATGCTGACCTCGACATGACACCAGCAACACGAAACTGACACGACACCAGCAACATAAAACCCCAAACCAGAAATTCTAATACAATACACCAGGAGCACTAAAAACTAATATCCTAATACACCTGCAGCAGCAAAGCGATCACAAAAGATGACCAAAACACCATGCTTGACCGTGAACAATGGCAGTAGAGAAACACCATGGCCAATAGCTGATTAATTGATGATAATGGCCATTGCTAGCAGCCAAGAAGATCAGGAAGACAGGGGACAGCCGGTCCTTGAGGAGATGACCAACACTCAGCATCGGCACCAGCCAATGCTGGAGAAGACATCCATGAAGATGAAGATACCGCAGGTAGCGGCGCCTAAAAGGGCACTGCAGACAGCAGCACCAAGTTGCTAAGGATGATGCCAGCGGTGTCGGCCTGATCAACGTCGCTCCCAATGGACCACAACAGAGAACCAACAGACTGGGAATGTTGGCGCCATCATTGTCCTGATCAATGTCGTGCCCAATGGTCCTGCAGATAGCAGGAGCACCAATGGACTAAAAATGTCAGCTCCAGTGTCGGCTTGATCGATACCGTGCCCAACAACATAAGAAAGCAACGGTGCTGCAGCTGATAGCACCAATGGATATGAACAGTAGTTCCAACGCCAGACAACTGTTAGCTTAGACATGACCAGTCCAACCCAGCCACTCCTCCATACCAGTGCAAAGACAAGCTGGAATGCAGAAGAAGACTGGAGAGGTGAACTTGGCACCCTTTCCCTGGTGTGGCAGCATAGCAGGAGAAGCAAACACGGCTGGCTCTTCTGACGATGAAGGCACACCACAGCTAGTGGAGGGGCAGAGAGGCCATAAGAGTGCATCTCCCAACTTCCTCCGGTGGCAGTGGTAGAAAAGGGCCGCCGATGAAGGCGGCTCGAGGACAGTGGCCGCAACGAGACTGGAACACAGTTGTGGCGGCCGGATGTGCTATAGGTGGTGACGAGGGAGATCTAGTCTAACAGCTGAAGGACGGATCCACCCAGCAGACTGCCCAACAAAGGCGGATCTGACCAGGAAGTGCAGCCACAGGTGGCTAGGTGGGAAAGACAACCTGTGCTAGACAAGGGACCACGATGGGGATGGGCTGTGGGACACGATGGGATTCGGCCAGAACATGATGGTTTCAACACTGGCTAACTCCCAATAAAGGAAAAATACCGCTGCCGCTGCTGAAGAATGAAGAAAACACCGCTACTGGTTTTAGAGATCGAGATCAGAGGGTGGAGGTGGCCACCCCTGGGTGAGGAGACGCCCCTCCCGGGAGCAGCGCAGCGATGAGCGACGGGAGGCTACTGGATCGACGAGTAACCTGAGGCTGTGGTACCATGTTAGATATGGAATAGCTGTTTGTATTGATCTGTGGCCTTGGCCAAATATACAATGTACAAGAGCGGACTCTGGAATTCCAGAGTCTACAGACTCTTAACATTTTTTACTACTTGTCATGATTAGATTTAACGATAGCCATGCCATCAAGGGTATTTCATTTACAGCATGCATGCCAAAAACTCTGAAACTCCTAATTCTAGTGTCAGTGCAGTACTGTGGCGCTCTTCTACACAAGATCTTCTCTTTTTAACGTTCTTGGGCTATAAGCTCAATCATTTCCAGTTAGCTTCTCACTTGTATTAGTGATAGCACTGATATTCAAAACCATCTCTTTGACAGGAAGAAGAAGAAGATGAGGTGGTTAGGATGAGGAACACCCCTGATTTTTTTAATAAGATAGTTGATAGCATATGCCCTACCGTCTTTGGTCATCAAGAAATAAAGAGAGCAATCCTTCTTATGCTTTTGGGTGGTGTTCACAAGATAACACATGAAGGGATCAACCTTAGAGGTGATATCAATGTCTGTATTGTTGGCGATCCAAGCTGTGCTAAGTCACAGTTCTTAAAGTAAGCATTTCATCCTGCAGTTGTCTTGCGATATTCTTTCACTGGCCCTTTTCTGATGCTGTAATGAACATTTTCTTGTTGGTCATTAAATATCATTTTATACGGTGTATAAATTTTTTACTTCTGTTTGAAAAGATATTACTTTGTCATTGCATAAATGGTATAATGGCTTTATGGTAACAATGAATGTCAAAGCACAGGTCATTTCACTTGTTCCAATGTGTGCTAATTGATGTTCTGTTTGTTCTTAATTGTTTAAACATATTTCAATAATACTAATATGCATTATGGATAATAAAGTATCATGTACCTTGGGATAAAATTTCATCGTATTTTTCTGGCAGAGTTAGGCATTCTTTTCTATTCAGTTACTAAGTTGAGTTCATTTTGCCTTGTTGACTAACTAAATTATATCATTAGATATACTGCTGGTGTTGTTCCAAGATCTGTATACACGTCAGGGAAGTCCTCATCTGCTGCTGGCCTGACAGCAACTGTTGCTAAAGAACCTGAGACTGGTGAATTTTGTATTGAGGTACTCTCACATCCTAGTAAGAATATAGTCCTTTATCCGTATGAATTTTGCTGTCTTTCTGGTGTGAATGTTGGTAATAACCGAGTGTAAAAGCAGTGGGAGTAACTAAACAGTTTATATGCATTCTCGTAAGAAATAACATGCATACTCAAAAAAGTAAAATTCCATTTGAGCATATATTCTCTAAATGCTAAGTTTAGCACATTTACTTGTTTCTTCCTGGTTCTGATGCCTTTTGATACTTCCATTGTTTATCTCCTGCAGGCAGGTGCACTCATGCTAGCTGATAATGGTATTTGTTGCATTGATGAATTTGATAAGATGGACATTAAGGATCAGGTCAGTTTACATATAACTATTGCTATCTTTGCCCTTTTGGCTCCAGTTTTGTCAAACTTCAGCAGTTCTAAGCGTCATCTTCAATTGTAGGTTGCTATACATGAAGCAATGGAGCAGCAAACCATTAGTATAACAAAAGCAGGAATACAGGCAACTTTGAATGCGCGGACATCAATTTTAGCAGCAGCAAATCCGACAGGGGGACGTTATGACAAGTCAAAACCACTAAAGGTATACCAAATGTTAAAACATCATATATTGTCCTGTATTCTGTCAAGAAATTTATATTTGTGTTTACATTTGAGCATAATTCAGTTGAAAGATTAAGAAGTTGAACCTAATTTTATTTATTTTATGCATACTCTTCCAGTACAATGTGGCATTGCCTCCAGCTATTCTTTCAAGATTTGATCTGGTATACATCATGATTGATGAACCTGATGAAAACACTGACTACCACATTGCTCATCACATTATAAGAGTTCATCAGAAACGGGAAGAAGCACTTGCACCTGCATTTAACACAGCAGAATTGAAACGTTATGTTGCTTTTGCAAAGTCCCTGAAACCTCAGGTTTGCCTATTTATGCTCTTGGAGAATGGATTTTAACTTGACTTGAGCTTATACTTTTTATTTAATTTCCTTTCAGTTGAGTTCAGAAGCAAAGAAAGTTCTGGTTGAGTCATATGTTACCCTCCGTAGAGGTGACAGTGCTCCTGGTACCAAGGTTGCCTACAGGATGACAGTTAGACAATTAGAGGCATTGATCAGACTGTCTGAAGCTATTGCCCGTAGTCATTTGGAACGAGTTGTAAGTGAAATTCTCAAACATCGTGTATCTGATGACAACATTCAGTATATCTGTTGTAGTACTGGTCTATTTGGTCTGGTAAAATAAAGAGTCATTCATTCTGTGCAGTATCATGGATAGTATGATTAACTTACAAATGGCTTCTAAGCTACATAGAAAGGGGTAGCCCGGTGCATGTAGCTCCCGCTTCTAAGCTACATGCAGTGCTTTATTAGTCCCGTACCAAAATATGTCTAACTTCATTTGACGTTTAAATTTATTAGGTTCTCCCAGCACATGTCCGACTGGCTGTTAAATTGCTTAAGACATCTGTTATCAGGTGAGTTTATTGACAATTTAACCTTTTTAATAATTAATATATTTGAATGCTAATATTGCTAACACTGAAACTGATTAATTTTTAGTGTGGAATCAAGTGAAGTTGATCTCTCTGACTTTCAAGACGCTGATGATAGAATAGATGTACCTTCCAATAATGATGCTGGACAGCCAGCTGAAGCAGATTATGCTCCTCAAGAACAGGGTGCAGGTGGTTCCCAATGTTGTTAAAACATGATTTCCCTGTTTACTATTAGCCTGCTTCTAATCATTTTGTTATTTGTTTGTATGTTGAAACTCTAGAAAATGACCAAGCTACAGATCCTGGTAGGAAGAAGTTGGTAATAACTGAAGAACATTTTCAGAGAGTTACTCAAGCTTTAGTTATGAGACTACGGCAGCATGAAGAGTCAGTTATGAAAAATGGTACCGATACTTCCATTCCTCATTTATATGAGTTGTCTTATAGCTATAGCTTTATTTTTCTACTCAACGCTGCCCATGTATCTGGCAACAATTGCCAGATCAATACTTGCACCGATACATGTGGAATGCTAATGTGTCCAGCTAAACCTACATAGAATCTAGTTCCATATACATGAAAGAGCATATCATTTCTTGATGGATTTTGGGAGCCATGCTTCACTTGAGATTGGACTGTATAAGTGAAAACGCAATTTTTGAAAGCATAGTCTGGTGTACTCTAGGCTGATTATTAGTCCCTGCTCACATACTAGAATGATTTATTGGCATATGCAACACTAAAATAAATCTGCAATATATTGAATCTAAAGTTTCATGGGCTCAACCTTATATTATTTTATCTCTCCAGTTATGTATTAGCACCTTAATTTTGCTGTTTCCTTTAAGGCATCTTACATGTTCATTGCAGTTGATGGTTTGGCTGGCATGAAGCAAGGGGATCTTATCATTTGGTATGTTGAGCAGCAAAATTCTAAGGGTGCATATAGCTCCACTGCAGAGGTGAAGGAAGAAGTGAAGTGCATCAAGGCCATTATAGAGGTAATCCTTCTGCAATGCTATCCGAGTTTCTGGACCTGACAGCATTCTAAAGATCTACTCAAACTAGCCTCTACTATTCTTTCTTTACCTCAACAAAACGTTCTCAGAATCATTGTGCATCATGAATGTCATTGCATTTTGCTATAATTTCGATCCATCTGCATATGCAGAGGCTTATTCAGCGGGAAGGCCATCTTATAGTCATTGATGAAGGCACAACTGCAGCAGCAGATGGCAGTGGTGCACTAAGAACATCGGAGAGTAGAATCTTGGCAGTTAATCCCAACTATGTGATGGATTAATGGTCTGAAAACATAAAGCTAACTCTAGTCAGTTGATGTGGTTAACCAGTAGAACTAAGATTCTAGTGAGCTCTCTGTTGTGATTTGGAAAATGTTGTACCATCTCCAATTCTCCATGGCTGACATGTTCGATGCAATAGGGCATATGATCTCCGGAAGTGTATAATTTGCTCATTTCCTAGGTTTTCTTAGGCGTCATAATTAGCATCTGTATTCCAACTCTGTAACACCATAATTTACCTGTTACCAAGTAACTTTGGTGATTGTTCTCGTGGGATGGATGGGATGAAATCCTGCTGCCTTTATAGCGCTACAGAAGTTGCTGACTGTAGAACCTTTTGGCGAGGTTGTTTCTATGTGGGTCGACATTATTGATATACAGGAGGAAGCATATTTTGCCGGGACGCCATACTTATCTTCAGGATTTAGCCTGATTATTTACTGAAAGTGCTACGTTTTTAGTGGATATATTTATTGTAAACAGTTGGCACCCTGCTGAAGAATTAAATCTCGTTTTCAACCAGTGATTATCTTTTTTTAGATAATAGAAAAAATCTGGTCTTTACATTGTATGCAGGGGAACTACACTCAAATATTTATTATGATTGACAAATTCTATTATTATGTTTTTAACCATGTTTGGCGAATATCTCTAATGCAGTTGTCTCTAATAGTCTGCTTGCCTTATGAAATATCTTCTTTGTCCTTTCATCATGTTGTAACAGTGCCTAATATCGTATCGAATATGTTCTCTTGAAAATAGTTTGCATAAATAAAGTATAATTGACATTATCGAGTATTATATCACTTCGACATTTCCAAATGGCCCAACATATGGTTGTTGTCCCATTAATGATTTTTTTCTCTTTCACATTGTAAGCTTTTAACCATCTCCCTAGCATGTGAGAGACTGAGTTGGATGGTTTGAACCCAATAGCTATATGACAATTCTCCATATTGCCTTTGCATATTGACAATCAAATAGGACATGTTTAATTGTTTTATTGCAATTGCAGAAACAACATTTTTCACTGCCCTTCCAATTTTTTCTTATTAGATTATCCTTGGTTAGAGTCACCCCCGTTGGAGGTACCATAGGAATATCTTGATTTTAATAAGAATTTTTAGCTTCCAAATTAATTTATGGTAGAAAGGAGTATTTTGATTCATCTGATGGAGGTACATCGAGTAAACACTAAATTTTCCAATTTTATGAACATTCCACTTAAAACTATCTCTCCCTTCAGTTAAGTTGATATGGATTAGTTTAGCTACTAGATCAGGCCATTTGTGAAGTTTTTCATCCACCAAAGTTCCTCTAAATGATATGTTTAATGGCTCTGAATCCATCACATCTGCCACTAGAGCATGTGGACGGTGAGCAATGTTATATAATGTGGGATATATATCCTTTAGTAGTCGTGAAGACAACCATGTGTCTTCCTATAATCTTGTTTGTGTTCCATCTTTAATATTAAAGGAACCACAATCCAATACCTCACTCTTTATTTTAATTAAACCCTTCGAGAAATGTGAATCTTTTGGTTTAATTTGTACTTGTGAAAGAGATTTAGAGCTCAAATATTTATTTGTAAGCAATGTTTGCCAAGTTCTTTCCTCATTAAGTAATTTTACAATCCATTTACTTAACAAGCATTTATTTTGGATCTCGAGATCTATGATGCCAAGACCACCCTGATCTCTAGGACGACATAAAATCTCCCATCTTGCAAGATGACATTTCTTCTTATTATTGTTGGAGTGCCAAAAGAATCTAGACCTGTAATAATCTAGTTTCTTAAACACGCCCTTTGGTATCTCGAAGAAAGACATCCTAAACATAGGTAAGGAGCTAAGGACCGAGTTAAGAAGGATAACCTGCCTCCATCAGACAGGTGCTTAGCTTTCCAAAATTCCAACTTCTTTTTGAAACGTTTTTCAATACTCCTCCAATCATTATTGAGAAGTTTTCTACGATGCATTGGTATACCCAAATATCTAAAGGGTAGGTTCAATATATTCTTTCTCAAATTCCTATGCTTTGCCATAGCAAAACATTTCACTTTTGTGGAAATTAATCTTAAGGCTAGGCAATTGTTCAAAAGTAGTTAATAGTAACTTCATATTTTTTGCTTCTTCCAACTCATATTCCATAAATATGATAATGTCATTTGCATATTGCAGAATCGAATAACCATCATCTATAAGATGTGGGATGATGCCCTATATTTGTTTGTCATCCTTTGCCCTTTTAATTCAGATTGCAAGCATATCCGCCACTATATTGAATAGGATGGGCGACAACGGATCGCCTTGGCGTAGCCCCTTCTTTTGATTGAAAATAGTGCCCGATATCATCATTCACTTTGATAGCAACACTACCTTTTGTAAGGAAGCTCTCAATCCATATATACAACTCTTGGGAGCAAAATTTTTCATCCTTAAGGTTTGTTGTAGAAATGACCATTTAACTTTATGATAGGCCTTTTCAAAATCAATTTTGAAAATAACCCCATTCATTTTCTTGTGTGTAGTTCATGAATGGTCTCATGTAGAACGACTACACCCTCCATTATGTTTCTACCCGGCATAAATGTCGTTTGAGATGGGCTAACTACCTTCTAAGCAACTTGATTTATTCGGTTTGTACCAACTTTTGTGCAATTCTTAAAGCTAACATTTAGCAGTCAGATCAGTCTATATTGCTGAATTTGCTTTGCATTATCCTTCTTTGGTAGTAAAGTAATTACTCCAAAATTAAGACTGAATAATGGTAGACGTTCCTCATGGAATTCCCTGAAGAGTGCCATCAAGTCATCTTTTATTATTTCCCAAAAAATGGTAAAATTCCACAGGAAAGCCATATGGGACAGGAGCTTTATTGTGTTCCATTTGAAACACAACCTCCTTTACCTCTTTTTCAGTGAATGCAGAGATAAGCATATTATTCTCAGCTTCACCGACCCGTGGAATGTCATCAATCCAATTCTCCATGAGATATGTTATTTTCTAGTGATTTTCTGAAAAGGCCTTTGTAGTAATTGGTAATATATCTTTTCAATTCATTATCGCCCTCAACTATTCAATCTTCTTGTTCTAATTTGAACATGTGTTGCTTACGATGTTTACCATTGGCCACCAAATGATAGAAATCTGTATTATCATCACCTTCAAGAAGTTTTTAACTTTTTCTCTTTCGTACCATTTTATCTCTTGTTCTATAAGAAGGAGAACCAATCTTTCCTTAAGATAATGTTTCAAGTTTATCTCATTATCAGAAAGATTGTTCGTTTCCGCCTTCTTTTCTATTGCATCCAACATAGAGATAAGTTTTTTCTTTTTCCTTTTTATATGAGAATTCTGTATGTTTAGCCCATCCTCTTAGGTATTGGCGTAGGCATCTTATTTTATTTTGCCATCTTTCAATTGCACTTGTGCCATTGTTTTCTGATTGCCATATGTTAGCAACCATATAAAAAAAAACCATCACGTATCAACCAACCTCTCTCAAATTTAAATGTTGGTTGTTTATTGCTATGTGTCTAAGAACCAGTGATAAGGATAAGAGGTGTGTGATCAAACTGATTTCTCTCTCTGGCCTCAACTGTTGACAATGGAAATTTATGTTCCCATTCAGTGCTGACAAGCACTCTATCTAGCTTCTTGTAGGTAGCATTGTCTCCGAGGCCCGTCCATGTATATTGGTGTCCGTACATGATAATCTCTTTAAGGTCGAGTGCCTCAATCACCGCGTTAAATAGGTTTGGCCATTTGTTATCAAAATTATCTTATTTTTATCTTTAGTATCTCATTATATTAAAATCACCATCTACAATATATGGTAATTTTTCATGAGAGCAAGTCTGTGCGAAGTCTATTAAAAAAATATTCTTTGTCTTGTTGTTGAGCCGGTCCATAAACCATGTAAAATGTAAATTTGAATCCACCAGATTTACTTCGAAGGCAGAATTTCACATAAAACTCTCCCTCGTCTATGGATCCAATATCAAATATGTTCAAGTCAGCACCTAAAAGGATACTATCTGATCACACATGTGGGGCCATACTATGCCATATGAAGTCACGGCGACCACAAAGTTTTCTAAGGATCACATTGTAAATTCATTTTGACTCGTTTTTGAGAGTGCAATGAAATTGATTTGCTCCTCTCTAACCATATCCACTAAATATCTATGTTTAGCCAAGTCCGCAAGACCTATGCTATTCCAAAATATTCCTTTCATTGCGGGTATAGTTTAATATTTTTATTATTTTATTTCTTAGGAAGTGTGCCAAATTTAGTCTTTGTAGCAGTGAGATAGACTTTTCTTTTTATATAAACAACATTTAGATCACATAATTCATGATCATAATCATGTTCTTGCGAATCTTCATTTAAATCCCACTTATGTGACTGAAGATTGCATCAAGTCTTTGATCCTCCTCTTCATCTCTATTATTTGTAGTACAGTTTGTTTTTTCCTTTCTAAAGCTATTATCTAATTTCTTCTTGGCAGTTGTAGCTAGTCTATCAATTTCTATATTTCTTATGTCTATGGTGGATGATCTAATTTCATTATCATCTCCACCCAAAGAAATATCAAGCTTATTCATATTTGAAGAAATACGAGAATTCGAAAATGATATAAATGAATTCATTCAAATTACCTTTTGATTCCAAACTACTTATTGCCGCCATCTGTTCTGTCTTCTTTAATGTATGTTCATCAATTTGTGATAAATTGCGGTGACTGCGCCTCAAGGGTGGATCTCCTTGTGTCAACGTGTGTGTCTTGAACAGTGTCTATTCTTTGCTCATCCTCTTAGCCTCACTCTTTCCTTCTACTGCCATGGGTGGCACAACAGTATCAGACACGCGCATATTCGACAGATAGGCCGTAGCGCCATGCAGCAGGTTTGGTAGCTCGTCATCTGGCATCCTTGCCTCAGCTCCATGCATCATATTTGGCTGGAGATCATATGGGGCCTTATTAGCAGTTCCGTGTAACCTGTCTGGGTACACTTCCTGCGGGACCATGACATTGTCTCCTTGCAGCGTTTAGCAGCCACGCCATGCATCACAGCAACAACCTGTTGTGCATCAACGTTTCCATGCAGTGTGTCATGCGGCAGCACCGCAGCAGATCTATGATTCATCTCGGAAACATTGGCGTGCAACTCAGCAGTAACTTGTTCGGTGGCAGCAAGCATCCTAGTATCAGTTACAATTTCTGCATGCAACTCAGCAGTAACTTCCGGCTGTACTTCCTGCTGTTCCATGGCAGTAACTGAATGCAGCGTATTAGCTGCCATATCATGCATCACCTCATCTTGTTCGACAGCATTTCCATGCAGCTCATCAATTTGCAATTTGTGGTTCTACCGGAATGACAGCGCCCTGCAGCTCAGTGGTAGCGGCAATTGTAAAGGACCAAGTTTTTTGCCTTCTAACATGTTCATCACCTCACACACCACAGCTCACATTGTAGCAATCACATGAACATGGTTGAAGAGCAAGTAACCATCATCAATAGGATAATTAGAAGATGAAGAACACACAATTCAAAAGTGGGAATTCCAACATTTGATCTTTAGAGGCTGAGCTCCATATTAAGTCCTAAACATCCTTAGGAATGCTCATGCCAAGTTTCATGCAAATCCAAACATGTTTAGGGTACTTTTGGATGCAATTATGAAAAGGGACAGTTTGAATTCAGATTCAAATTCAAACTGTTTTCATCACATGGAGTCAAAAGATTTCTTCATATTCACACTCAGCATATTTTTCTGAGTTACTCCACCAAATTTCATCTCATTTGGAGTTGATCTTGACGGTAGCTAAATTTGCACTCATTCAAAACTGAATTTGAATTTCAAATTCAAGTGTGATTAAAATTTAGCAAAAACCAGCCTCCAATTTGAGGCATTCAAATTCCCAAATGGTCATTGGGTAATTCCAACCAATTAGAGGGGCATTGGGGTCCACAGAAATTAAGCAAATGCTTTTGGATGAGTACTAGGGCTGTGGGTCCCATTTGCCAGTGACTGAAAAGGCAGTAACTTGAACTGATCAGGGCAGGCGCCATTGCTTCGCGTTGAAATCCACCGAGGAGATGCCGGGCAGCTCGTGCTTCGGCTGGGGACGTGGATCAATAGGTGTTGGAGCCTCCTCTCTCCCCATTTTGCTGTAAAACGGGCTGTGTCGGCCGACAAGTTCCTTTTTCGCTTGCTCCCGCAACACCCCGCACCGCCGCTCGGACCTCGATGCTGTAGACTGCTAGCTCCGATCGTTCTCCATCCTCGACGCCGAAAGAAGAAGTGTGCGCCAGTTTCTCCTCGAGCTCACCATGCAAAACCGTTCCTCGGTTCGTCCCTCCTACGCGTAGAATTTTCGAGTTTATCTCCAGGAGCTCATTTCGGAACCCGTTTAGGTTTAGGAAGAATTCAACGTGATCATCGCGTGTTAGGCCAAACAGGGTTTAGAATTAGCATCTCCAAGGTCTTGCGCCCCTCCTCGATCAAAACCCGGCAAGAAAATTCCACAGGAAACCTAGAACAATCAGTGAATCGCATGGCGGAAGGGGGGGGTTGCTGGTGAGGTTCGGTTTTCCATGCTTTTGGGTTCAAACCGAGGACATGCCAAGCTTCCCTAGGGTTCACTGAACGTGGTGACGCGATTAGCGCATGAAATGGGTAGCCGAAACGTCAGGAACACGTCGCCGATGAGGCTCGGCGGCATAGCTCTCGTCGCCGGCGAGCTACGGCGGTTTACCGTCGACGACACCGTGCCCATTGTGTT
Source organism: Neostapfia colusana (assembly GCA_030760725.1). Lineage (NCBI taxonomy): Eukaryota > Viridiplantae > Streptophyta > Magnoliopsida > Poales > Poaceae > Neostapfia > Neostapfia colusana. The sequence goes on along the minus strand of JASWHV010000005.1, from coordinate 25,780,090 downwards.
CAGAGTCCAAAATTAGGTAGGGGCGGCGAGTCTCGCCTTCGCCGGCAAGCTAGGTCGCCAGGAACGCCGACCTCGCCGGAGCTCTGGCAGCACGGGGCGGCGGCGTCGCGAGGTAGACGAAGGCGCTGGCCCCATGTGTCAGCCCCAGCGGGCGCGCGCAGGCGCGTTTAATTTAAACTAAACTTGTGGGGCACACTGTCAGCGGCTGATTAAGCAGGGAAGGGTTTTGTTTAGGAAAATAAATCCCAATTCAGCCCAAACTTTAGAAATCCATAACTTTTTGTAGGAATGTCCAAATTTAGTCAAACAATTTTTTTTGGATTCATCTATCTGAGTGCTATCCAGCCAAAGAAATTTCATAACTTGAAAGTCATTCGTATTCCAGAATTAAATCCCTAAAATTTAAACTGTTAGGAATTTAACTGGAGATTCACTTTGTGGAAAATTCTCAAATTTGGTCAGAATGTTTCTTTAATATCCTTTAATCACATGTCAAATTTCAGATCCATCTGAGTTTATTAAGTCCACTTAATTGTGTGATTAAGTGAACTGCCTCTGATAAAATAGAAAATGTCCACAAACATTTTCTGAATTTTCTCAAATCTTATTTAGCCCATAACTTTCTCTAGTATTATTCAATTGACATGAAACTACTACCATTAGAACCATAACAAATTCTAGTTTCCAGAAAGTATAGGTTTGCATTATGAAATTCCCTAGAAATCCTGAGAAGCACTAATAATGGCCTTTTATATATTTATTTGTACAGAGCTCAATTGAGCTTTGATCCAAATTATACTTGGCCATTCTTCTGTTTAGGTCGTCACAAAACCACGTAAAAATTTCAGAATCAGAACTGATGTCTAGCTAGAGTTAGAGTCCGTACATCTTCAATTCAGTACCATTGCATTTAAACTTGACATGCATTCTTCCATTTTATTTCGTGTAGTCGCTGAGATTGAAGAAGCCCCGGAGATTCTGGATTGTATCCCTCCGGAGGAGAACTTAGTCGACGACTTGCAGCAAGGCAAGCTCTGGTTTGCATTAACACCATTTTATGAAGTTTTACCTTTCACACTTACATTATGAGTTAAATGAATTTGCATTAGGTCCGTGATTGAAAACCCAATTGCATAGCCATGAAAACTAGGGAGTTTGGGTCTAGATTATGAACCTTGAGTAGCCACTGCAATGATCCAAATGGCATAGGATTCGTACAAGTCAAGTAGTCGGAACTACTCGCGAGGATAGGCTTAGGGGTACACAACTCGGATGTTGAGACATATCATGATCCATATGATTTGAAATTGAGACCAAGCAGAGGTTAGGAGCAGCAGGACTTTGGAGGCCTGTGAGCCGTAGCTCTGCTTGTGTCAGTTTAGGACCGAGCCGTGTGCGGCCCTGTTGAACAAGCTAGAATTGTACCGAAGACATACCGACATTATGGGAACCGGGAAACCGATGTAATTCAAGTAGATGGATGTTGAGGCATTGCTTGTCGTCCAAAGGAGTTGGTTGAGGGCAGCAAGGTGGAAATCTGCTAGCGGGCATGTGGTTGCTCCGCGTAGGGACTTCCTGCCTGGGACGATAGGACGGGTTCAACAACTGGCTAATGGGTGAAAGGTTGTCTCGTACGACATCTGGGATGTGTGTTGTAGGAAACATCGAGTACGGGTGTACTTGACGTGTTTTTCTGGTGAACCCTGCAGGTGTAAATCGATTATAATCACCGTCCTTCACGGTGAGTGGGTACCACTTGTTCATTGTACCGTGACATAGATAAAGAGGATAGTTGTCATGAAAATGAAGATGCTGTCTGAGTAATACTTGTAATGCTAATGATGTGATTTAGAACAGAGCAAATCAAACTTATTTTCAACCTTAGGCAGGAAACATTGGGGGAAAGTGTTTCTTGTTTGATTGTGGACTTCCTATGTTTCTTAGCACAAGGTTACCACTTTACATGAGGCTAAAACCTGAGAATATGATTCAAATAATTATGCGAGTCTTTATGCAAAGCTTCTTTCCATTGTACACCTAAATTAGAGCATGTAGAGTTTCATGTTCTAGCGGCGTCGGGTTGGTCTTGCTAGGCCTTCGTGCCCACTGCTTGTTGTTGAAGCATTGTTGCAGGTGGGTACGTAGAGGAGGAGGATCCCGATGAAGAGACGAGTCCCCCAGAGGGTACCACCGTCGAGTGGGAGCCGTGCACGCCGCCATGCTGAGTGTTGAGTGTGTGCTCACTACAAGAATCGGGCAAACAAATGTCGGCTAGATTAAAATCATCGGGGCCGTCGACTTTAGGTGGCCTAAAATCGTCGGTCTTTTGTAACCAACGTCAATAAAATTAAAATCGTCGGCCGGCCGACGACAGAAATTATGGGCGTCGGTTAGGCGTGGTACACCGACGTTCATAGGCATGGCCGTCGGTTTCAGCAACGTGGCCGACGGCTATAAGCTGGGCCCGGCGGGCTCCGAATTTGACTCTCCCGCTCAAAAGTTATAGGCGTCGGCCAGGTCAGCAGACCGACGGCCTTAACATAAAAGTGTCGGCTAGGCCGACGGCCTTAACGTGGGGCCCGCCTGGTAAATTAAATTCGTCGGGGCTAGGCCGACGACCATAACTTTATTTGCCACGTAAGCTAAGCTCCTCCCCGTAAACCCTATCGATCCCGCGCTTGTGCCTCTGCTCTGCCCGCGCCGCCGCTCCCGTCACTCCCCGCTTCGCCCGCGCCGCCGCTCCCTGCTTCGCCCGCGCCGCCGCTCCCGCCTGCTCCGCACCCCGCGCCGCAGCTCCCGCCTGCTCCGCACCCCGCGCCGTAGCTCCCGCCTGCTCTGCGCCCCGCGTCACCGCTTCCCGCGCCGCGGCGCTCCGCGCCCTGCGCCGCCACTCCCTCGTGCCTCCGCCTACTCGTCGCCGCCTGCGCCGCCTCCTCTCCGTGCTCACCTGCACCGTCGACGCTCCCCCATGCGCCTCGCCCCTTCCAACAACAAGGTTTAAATTTAAACTTCTAAATTGCAATATATTGTGTTTTATATTATAAAATTGATTAGTCTTTACGTATTGTTATATCATTACTTATGCATTAGTGTGATAGTACGTAATTTTGTGGATTGATTAGGCTGTGTTTTGTTTGACGTCAATGTTAGATTAGATAGGATGAATGGATGATCCATATTTTTTTTGTCTTGGATCATCCAAGTCGATGTTTGCTTAATGGATTGGATGATCCAATTATTATTTCGTAGGTGTTGGATGAGAAATGGATTGGATGATCTAAATTATTGTTGGATGAGAAATGGATTGGATGATCGATCTAAATTTTACACACCCTTAATCTATGCATTGCAATATAATTACTTATGCAATTTTACATTGTGTTTTATCCATATATGTGTATGTGAACTTCATTATCATATATATATGTTAGTTAGGGTTCAATTATGTTTATTTGAATTTTTTTAGTGTTTATGTACTATATGTATATATAAACGGGTTTCGTGCCGGATAGAACCGACACAACCACCCATTCAGGACCTGGCAAGACCCATTTAGTTGGAAGTTAAAGTACGCGTCTAAATGGGCACGAAGGTGAACAACAACGGTGCGAACGACGTATGACTCGCAACGGCTATAATTGTATAGTCGTTCCCTTTTTACTTGAATAACTGCACCGGATAGGGGGATGTAGTGTTAAATAGGCGGCGTTATGCTTTCAAAATTTTAGGACCTATCCTGTACAATAGATGTAGGGCCGTGACATTAAACAAATTATAAAGTAACCATGTATGTTCATTAACATATATTTATTTGTTGTAGTTTTAAAATGGGTGATGAACGTAAGCTGATGTATGATGGATGGAGTAAAACTGGAGCGCACACTAATGAATGGGGTGTTATCGCAAATGCTTTCTTGAGCCTTGCATTTGCTGGTGATGCTCTTGTTGCGAAATGTCCGTGTATGAAGTGTCGGAATTGTTGACATCTGGATAAGTCTGAAGTGGAGTTGCATCTTTGCAAGCACGGATTTATGCCTGACTATCTGGTGTGGCGCGAGCATGGGGAGATAGAGCATGATGATGAGTCGGACGGATATGAGGATGAAGATCAGATGGATGAGATGATAGTAGACATTGGTAAAGAGTACGAAGATCGGTCAGAGTATATCGTTGGTTTTATGCAGAGTATATCTAAATTGAAGGAAGGTGTGAGAGTCAAGCATATGCGAGGTCCATTTTCGAGACGTCAGCGAGAAAGGTCACGAAGGACTCCTTCTCTGATGCACGGGTCAAGGCTCTGATCGTGTATTACAAGACCAAGTTGCGTCAACCCATGACAAACAAGCAAGCTGCTACAATTTATCTGAAGAGGCATGAGTACATGGATAGTAGTGTGGATTGGATCTGTGTAGACATGGCAGCTTGGGAATGGCTATGCGGATACTGGGCGTCGAATGAGTTCAAAAATATTTCCAAGAGAAACCGAAGCAACCGGAAGAGCAAGCCTGGACTACAACGTTATGGGGCGGACGGGCATGTGCGGATGGCACAACGAATGGTATGAACTATTACAATCACTTTTACATTGCTTCAAAAAATTGCATTAATTGAACTGATGTTGTATTTTGGTATTGCAGGAAGCTGAAACCGATGTCACTCCTTCTTTTATCGAGGTTTACCTCAGGGGGCACAGAGGCACAGATCCAGAACGCCCGGAGCAGTTGTGTGACGAGGCGGCAACACAAAAAATGGTAAGTGTGCTAAGTACTCTCTATCTATGAACTGAATCTATCTTCTATTGCATCCACTCGTGAACTTAATTTATTCTTGCAGATAAAATATGTTGAGTGTCTCAAGAAAAAGCATGGAAATGACGTAGATTATCTAAGAGCGTCGTTGGATGTGGGTGCGGCGTACGAAGCCGGCGGAGGTGTACCACATGGGAGGTACGTGTAAAGATAATGATTGTTTAAAAGTTAATTACCGCCTATTCATCACATTTGTGTTTTTTGTAGGCTTGGATTAGGCGACGGTTATGTGGAGCGTGATGCTTATGTGGGACGACGATCTTCTACTTCCAGTTCCAGTCGATCCCGTGTTGCAGAGATGGAGGAATTGAAAGAAAAATTAAGACAGTACAAGGAGAAAGAGGAACAACAACAACTGCAGATGCAACAACAAAAGCAAATGCAGCTGCAGACGCAGATGCAGGTGCAACAGATGCAGAAGCAGATGCAATATTTGTATATGGCACAGGTATCTTGTAATCTTAACAATTGAATAGTTTATTCGTTTACAAACTGTTTCTATTTAGATCTCACGAATAATTTACTTCATGTAGTTCTTGGGTCAAGGCAATACTGGAACTCAGTTCAATATGCCACAACAGTCTTAGTTCGAGATGATGTCGCAAGTAAACTACTATTTTACTTAAGTTGGTGTACTTATTACCATATTTGTGTTTAAGTCAGTAACTAAATATTTTTACTTTATGCAGTTCTTCCCTCAAGGTGGTTTTGGATCGCAGTTCAGTATGCCTAGTCCGATGCAGCCCAGACACCAAGTTGGCTCTTCTTCACAGGTATAACCATATTTCTTATTAACTCGACTTATAGTACGAAATGCTAACCATATTTGTCTTAGAGTTGCCAGAGTGGTCAAGCCTATCCTCTACAATCTCAGGGATTAATGTCAATGTTGGCCCCTGGATTGCAGCCTTACCCAGGTGTTCTCCCATCGTTGCCCTTTGCTTCGGGGCATAGTCAACCATCAACACCTCCGGGTGCCGCAGCGGTATGATTACTAAATCATTAGCTCTAATGAAAGCGTAGCCTAATTTGAACAATACTTAGCGACTTATTCAATTACATAGTTGGTAATACCTTTAAGTCAATTACAAATGTGAGTTGGCCATTTGTGAATTTTAGAAAGATAGAGACATATGAATTGTAACTATTAATGCAAAGTTAACTTTTATTTGTTTCTTGTAGGGTTCTGTCACACCCGGTTTTTCCGAAGAAACAACCAAGTGAATATCACATGTATGCCAGGATCATTTTCTCATACATGTGATGACAAATAGTGAAGCATCATTTATTACAAGCCAGGTGTCGAATATAAATAAGTCTTACATAATAAATGTCTCGATGGACAATAATAAGTTCATCACAAGTAAATAAACTAGCAGCGGAATATTATTCTTTAGGGCTCCATCACAGGTGTTGCCCGGGGGTCTTCATGAACCTAGAAACCTTCCTCGGGTCCAAAATCTTGGTCATTATACACCATCTCATTATCTTGACCTGAGCAGCAATATAAACCAACAAATATGCAAGGTTGAGTACCAATGGTACTCAGCAAGTGTGGGAAAATTATATCATGCATGGCTAGAACAAGGAGAGGTTGAACTCATGGTTAAAGCACTACGCAATTAATACCTATCACCTTAGCTTATTAAGCACCAACATTACTACACAGGTGAAATGGTCCCAATCTCCCATCCCATCATCCTAACCAAATAACCATAACATCATTCCAATGTTAAGCTCCCCGCTTAACATCCAAAACCATCATTCCTCTAATCATGAATAAGTCCAGGCCGCTCTTAACCGTGAGCACGGCTGTCAAGACAGTTTTGACTCTGCAGAGTTTGTACCACTGTACCCACAAGTAGTGATTTCATCCCCCGTTGCCGGGTGGACTAAAAGAACCTCCATTTTGCCAGTGGCTACGAACCACATTCACACTTCCCAGGTGTGTGGCCAAGAGATCACTACGAAGCCTTTACAAAGGGATTCCCGACGAGCGTGGGCCCACTGAGGTTTCACCCCTAACAGCATACAAGAGGCTCCAACCCCGCTGCAGTGGCCCCCTCTTGAGCCTTGCGGTTCGTATGGTAGTCCAGCTGACACCTACTCCCCGCACCATCCAACACACCCATACTACGTCGGGGATACACCTAATTAATTGGCCAAGCTGCCCCATCTCAGCATGTGGTTGGCACTGTAAAGCCGGGTTACATGCTCCATGAACCGGTCCTTAGGATCCAGGCAAGTACTAAACACAAACCCAAGTCTCGTGCACCCAGCACACAACCAAAACATTCAACTTGCCTTGATCCCTACCTCTACATAACTCACAATATCTCATTCAAGAGTATGGTAATATAAACTGATGATTTCATGTCCCAAACATCCCATTCTAAGCATGGCTAAGCATATGCATGTGTATAAATGACATGACAATATAAATCCCAACCCAAGCTTCAAGGAAACAAGGTAATGCAATTCTAGGAAACTTCCTAGCATGGGTTTCATATTTAACTTGACAATGCAAATAATTCTATCTACACATCCTAGCATAGGATCAAAGTGGTCAAGGACACTTGCCTCCTTCTTGCTGCTCTTGAAATGGGTAGTCTTGGTCTTGGAATTGAATAACTTGTTCTTGAGCAGGTTCTACTTCATACCATCACACATAGCAAAAGAAAAACAACACTCATAAGACAGAGTTCACACTTCTATTTCATACAAACCACACATTCACATTTATGAAAGTTTCTTTACCATTTTATGTGTTGTGGATACTCTATGTGTGTTGATTTGGGGCTTGCATACACTTTCATTTACATGTATAGGATTCCTACTTTGGTGTTCATATTTATACTCACATACTATATATATATATACATGTACATATGTGTGTTTCAGTTTTAAATAAATTCCTTATATATTAAACTACCAAGTATGTATGAAAAGTATTTTTCTTCTCCATATGTGCCTTCATAATTTCTATCAACCCTAAACTGAATTCTTTGTACTTTAGAAACTCCATTTATCATCTACTAGTCTCTATATTTTCAGATTTATATTCTTATGCATAATTGTGCATTTTATTATTAAATTAGTAATACACACTACCTAAACAGATTAGGTTCTGGTCCTAAATAAGTTAAGATCATATTTTGACCTTGGCTTCTGATGTATACTATTTCATAATTATTTTCCCTATTTTTCTTTAACTATTCTTTACTTAAAAATGTGTCCCTATACTATTAAATGTGAATAATAGATGAAACAGATTTATTTCAGCCTAAAAATATATTTTTATCTCACTCCAAAGTTTTCTAAGTACTGAGAAAGTTTTTAATAAATTTGACAATTATGTTTGTCCCCCTTTTTAATATTTAAACACTAGTTACATATTCAATTTTCTAAATTAAATACTAAACAGAGCTAAAATAATGAATTCATCCCATTACAGGGTCTATAATATCATTTTCATAATTTCCAGGGGTCTAGCTACACTTTTCAGAGGTGTTTTTCTTAATTTCTATTAAGTCCAGGGGCTAAAACTGATTTTTAAATGAATTTACATGATTTTCTGGAGTTCCAGGGGCTAGATCTGAAGTTTCCGGGGCTAGCTCTCAATTCCAGAGAACCCCAGGGGGTAGCACGTAAGAATTCCAGTCTTTATAACGCGGGGCTGACGTGGACCGTCTGATTTTAAACCGACGGCTGAGATTATAACATCGAACCGGTACGCGGGGTTTTAAAGTCTACCGTGCGATTTAAAATAAACGGCGCACAAGCGGCCACGTCGCTCTGATCGAGCGCGGGCGGCGCTGCCGGCGGCGCACGGCGGCGGAAAGCGGCGATCTCGCCGGAAACTTTCGGATCCTCGAGAATTCTGCCTAGAACTGTGATCTTATGGCCTAGATCGGTAGAGGGGAGGTCAGGGATCTCACCTCGGGGGTTTTCTCGAGCTCGGGGGTCCTGGAAAGTGCTCTGCGGCGAGGTCCGAGGCAAAACCACGGCGAAGCTCGTCGGAGCTGGATTTGCACCGTATATCTTCGGGTTTTCTGCACCTGCAAAGTTCCCCGGAGGCGGTGGATCAAGACCAACGAGTTAGATCAGAGTTTCCGAGCTTAGATCGGCCAGAATTCACCGGCGAAGTCTCGGTGCTCACCGGAGTGAAAATCGGCGATCGCGTGCGAAAAACTGATCGGATCGGTTGTTTTTATAGCCGGGGGAGGGCGGTGGTTCTGTTGTGATCGAGTTAGAGTCCTCAGGTTCCAGAATTCGGCTGCGGGACGCGGTTTCCCGATCGGTTGCGATCGCGCGCGCGCGGGGAGAAGTCCGGGGTCGCGGGGTTAGGGATGACAGGCGGGTCCCACATGTCAGCGAGGGGCAGCGCGGCGCGCGCGGGGGCGGGCTGCGCGGGGGTTAGCTGGGCCGGCTGAGGTTTCGGCCCACTGGCCAGTTTTTCCCGGTTTTCCTTTTCTTTTTCCATTTCTTTTCTGTTTTGAGTCTAATTTGAATTCCAGTTTGAATTTGAATTTTTGCAAAACATGCAACACGTCCAAAAATTTTTAAATCCCCCTCTGAACATGGTTTATGGTTCTAAATCCAAAATTTGAATCTTGACTAAAAATTTGGGGTGTTACAGCTCTACCCCCCTTAAAAGAAATCTCGTCCTCGAGATTGGTGTTTCTAAGAAAATAATTCCGGAAATTGTGCCTTAAGCTCATCTTCCCGTTCCCAGGTGGCTTCCTCCTCTGAGTGATGCTTCCACTGTACCTTGCACATTCTGATTCTCTTATTTCTGGTGATACGTTCCATTGTCTCCAAAATCTTGTATGGTTGCTCGGCATAAGACAAATCCTCAGCTACATCCACTCCGTTCATGGGTAACACCTCCTCAGGCGTCCTCAGACATTTCTTGAGTTGCGACACATGGAACACATCGTGCACGTCCGACAGATGTACCGGCAACTCTAGTTGGTACGCCACTTCGCCTTTTCTTTCCAAAACTTGAAAGGGTCCGATGTATCGAGGTGACAACTTCCCTTTCACCTTGAACCGACGAAGTCCTCTGATAGGGGACACCTTGAGATAAACATAGTCTCCCACGTTGAAAACGAGCTCTCTTCTTCGTACATCAGCATAACTCTTCTGGCGTGTCTGTGCTATCCTCAAGTTGTTGCGAATCTCCCTCACCTTCGCTTCGGCTTCTTGTAGCACTTCGGGACCAAACACTTTACTTTCTCCTGTTTGGTTCCAAAATAGGGGAGTTCTGCATTTCCTTCCATACAAAGCTTCAAACGGTGACATCTTCATACTAGCTTGATAACTGTTGTTATAGGAAAACTCCGCATACGGTAAGTTCTTGTCCCAACTCCTATTGTTTTTGAGTGCACATGCCCTCAACATGTCTTCAAGAATCTGATTGGTTCTCTCCGTCTGCCCGTCAGTTTGGGGATGATAGGCAGAACTGAAGTTCAGATGGGTTCCCATGGTTTCATGCAACTTTTGCCAAAACCTCGAGGTGAACTGTGTCCCTCGGTCCGACACTATCTTCTTTGGCACTCCATGGTAACACACAATCCTTGACATGTACAATTCTGCCAATTTGGATCCGCTGTAGCTTTCTTTCACAGGGATGAAATGAGCTACCTTGGTTAGCCGATCAATAATGACCCATATTGAATCATACCCGGATTGGGTCCTAGGCAATCCCACGACAAAATCCATGCTGATTTCTTCCCACTTCCATTCAGGCACTTTGAGTGGTTGCAGCAATCCCGCGGGTCGTTGATGTTCTGCTTTCACTAACTGACATGTGTCACATAGGGCAACATGTTCCGCGACATCTCGCTTCATGCCATACCACCAATACCTGCTTTTAAGGTCCTGATACATCTTCGTACTCCCAGGATGAATGGAATAGTCGGAATCGTGAGCCTCCTTCAAAATTAATTTACGAATCTCCTTTACTTCTGGCACACAGATCCTTTTCCCGTGCCACACCGTTCCTTGTTCATCCTCTCTAAAACCAGGAGCTTTATTTTCCTTGATGAGCTGTCTGATCTCTTGTATCTTCTCATCATTCTTTTGTCTCTCGCGTATGTCTCGTTCAAGTGTGGAGTCCACTTCCATGGCGATGGCTTCACCACTATTTACTAGACATAGATTGAGCCTTATAACCTCGTCCTTCAATTCTGCAGGCATATCCTTCAGGCTCAACTTATTGACCTGCGCTTTCCGACTCAAGGCATCGGCCACGACGTTTGCTTTCCCGGGATGATAGTTGATGCCTACATCAAAGTCATTGATTAGCTCTAACCATCTCCTTTGTCTAAGGTTGAGATCTGGCTGTGTGAATATGTACTTCAAACTCTTATGATCCGTATATAATCTCTGTCCTCTTCCCCATCAAATAGTGCCGCCAAATTTTCAACGCGTGTACCACTGCAGCTAGTTCTAAGTCATGTGTAGGATAGTTCTTCTCGTGCTTCCGAAGCTGCCGGGATGCATATGCCACGACATGTCCCTCTTGCATGAGAACACATCCCAACCCGTTTCCAGAGGCATCGCAGTACACCGTGAAATTCTTCTGCATATCTGGCATAACCAACACGGGGGCTGTTGTCAATCTCTTCTTTAGCTCCTGAAAGCTCGTATCGCACTGTGGCGTCCAAGTGAATGTGATTCTCTTTTCCAACAGTTTGGTGAGAGGTCTCGAGATCTTGGAGAATCCCTCAATAAATCGTCGATAGTATCCAGCCAATCCCAAAAAGCTTCGAACTTCCCCGACATTTTCAGGGGTTTTCCATTTCTGGATATCTTCGATTTTGGCGGGATCTACGGAGATTCCTCCCTCCGAGATTATATGTCCTAAAAAAGGAACTCTCTTTAGCCAAAACTCACACTTGCTCAACTTGGCATATAGTTGGTGTTCTCTCAGCCTCTGTAACACCAACCTTAGATGTTTCTCATGTTCTTCTTCATCTTTAGAGAATACGAGAATATCATCTATGAAAACCACCACAAATTTGTCCAGATATTCCATGAATACCTTGTTCATGAGGTACATGAAATATGCCGGGGCATTGGTTAGCCCGAAAGGCATGACAGTGTATTCATACAGTCCGTACCGAGATACGAAAGCTGTCTTGGGAATATCAGATTGCCTTATCTTGAGTTGGTGGTATCCCGACCTGAGATCAATTTTCGAGAACACACAAGCTCCCCTCAACTGATCAAACAAGTCTTCAATGCGGGGTAATGGGTACTTGTTCTTGATGGTTACCTCATTCAAGGCACGGTAATCCACGCATAACCTTTGAGTTCCATCTTTCTTAGGCACAAATATTACCGGAGCTCCCCATGGTGAGGAACTAGGGCGAACATACCCCTTTTCCGTCAATTCTCTCAAATGATCCTTGAGCTCTTCTAGCTGCTTGGAGTCCATTCGATAAGGTCTCTTGTATATCGGGGCTGTTCCCGGTACTAGCTCGATTGCGAATTCCACGTCACGGTCGGGAGGCATTCCTGGCAACTCCTCCGGAAAAACATCTGGATATTCCCTGATAGTCCTGATTTCCTCAACTTTCACCTCCACTTGATTTAATTTAATGTCCCTCCTAGGCTCGTGTATCGTTATGAACTTTACTCTTGTGCCACTAGGGTGAGTTAGTTCCACCGTTCTGGTCGAACAATGGATGATTCCTTTATGTTTGGTCAACCAATCCATACCCAAAATAATATCTATCCCTTGTGAATCGATCACTATGAGGTTAGCGGTAAATACTACCCCATTAATGTCTAGGTTCACTTTGGGACACACTTGTCTTGTCCTTATTTCTCCACCTGGAGAATTTACCGCTAGCATATGGTTCATTTGTGTGGTTGCTAGGTCATGCTTCTTAACAAACCCTTGAGCAATGAACGAATGGGTAGCACCAGAATCAAACAGCAGAGTTGCAAGGTGTAAATTGGCAGGAAACTTACCAACTACCACGTCGGGTGCCTCTTGTGCTTCCTCCATAGTGACGTGGTTCACCCGTCCTCTCATTACGTTCTGCTGCTGTGGCTGCGTGGGCTTCTTCTTTGGACACTTATGGGCGTAGTGCCCCACTTCACCACAGCTGAAACATTGCACCCCAATCTTAGATGCTTGTCCCTTGTTGTCTTGGGATTGGTTTGGGGGTCCTTGCACTGCTGGTCGAGGTGGATATGCAGGACGAGGCTGCTGCATAAACTGACGTTGCGGCTGTGCTGGTGCTGCGGGTGGCCTGTAGTTTGGGTTGTACCCTCTTGGTGCTGAATAGGGTACCGCAGCACGGCTTGTCTGCCCCGTAGGTTGCTGCATCATACGTGGGCGGGTGTTGCTCCCTGAGGCTTGATGTGACCACCCAGCCTTCCTCTTATTCTCATTTTCAAGGGCCTTCAGCTTCCTTTCCACCACAAATGCTCTGTCCACCATCTTTTGAAAGCTTTCATACTCATTGGAGGACATTGCACACTGCATCTCTGCGGTAAGTCCTTCCACGAAACAATCTTGTTTCTGCTCATCTGTCTCTATGTCTCGTGGAGCATAACGGGATAGTTGAGTGAATTTGGTGAGGTATTCCCTCACCGTCATGTTTCCCTGCTGCAGTCCCAAAAACTCTTTCCTCTTGTTTTTGAGTTCACCCCTTGGGATGTAATGGTTGCGGAAGCTACGCTTGAACTCTTCCCAAGTGATGCTCTCAGGGTCATGATGGGCGGCCACGCAGGCGGTCCACCAATCAGCAGCAGGTCCCTGCAATTGATGAGAGGCAAACAGCACCCTCTCATACCCTTGGCATTGTATGATTCTCATCTTACTTTCAATGGTCTTCAGCCAATCATCTGCCTCCAGAGGTTCAGCAGCACTTGCAAACTTTGGAGGTTGAGTTCCTAGAAACTCACTCAACCTTGGTTGGCGTGGTGCAGCTTGTGGAGGTGGAACTTGATGCAAGTTGGCCACTACTTGAGTCAAGTTCTGGATGAGCTGATTTTGATTCTCCAGCATTTGGTGGAGAGGATCAACTTCTTCACGGCGACCACCCCGGTCCTGGCCTCCAGAAAGATGAGGGTTGCATGCCTCATCATTGTTGTTGGCGGGGTTGGCAGCACGTCCTTTTCCTCTTCCGGCCATCTGGCAGAATCAACAAATGTTAATTTGATACCATTTAGTATCATCTCACTACTTTCACTTGTTGGTACTTTGAGGGGTTGAGGCTTTGTTAAAATTTTACGAGGGTTCATATCTCACACCAAATAAATGCACTATTATTTCATGTGGGTTCACACACCAAAGCAAAACAATCTGAAGACGAGGCTGTGGACAAGTGCTCATGGCTTCCACAACTCACGTCACACACCAAGCATTATCACACCATTAACTACGTAACGACTCGACTACTCGACCTCTTGCTAGCTAGGGGAAAGACTCTACACTACTCGTCCTCTTGAGCTGGCTCCTCGGGATCTTCCTCCTCATTTCGGCTACCTTCCGACTCTGCTTTGGGTGGGGAGGCTGCTGGTGGAGAAGTGCGACGACGCCTGAGTGCTTGGTGATCCGGGGAGTCAGGGGTCCATGGATCACTCACGGTGACACATAGTTCATTCCCATCTCCTCTTTCTTTCGCCTTTAAGCAAGCTCGCAGCAATGCCTCCGTTTCCTTCAGGGTGTCTCGGACATCCTGAAGCTCTTGTTGACACTCCTGCAGTCGAGTGCTGAGCATAGCAGCATCCTCCAAGCACAAGTCCATGTGCTCATGGGAAGTCCCTTGCTGCACCGGTGGGTACTTGTACTCCGTGGTACCACTCTCACGTTGGAGGACATACATGTACTCCGTTTTGTCCAAGTGGCGACGATAGATGTGACTCTGGCAGGTGATGGCCTCCCAGGTGACATCTCTCTCCGCGTCAACTTGTGTTGCTCGACAAGCTGGAGAGTGGTGAATCTTAAGCAGCTGATTCTCGTGTATAATCCTCATCTCCGAACTCCATTCTTCCCTCTTTTCACGGATGGTCCTGGTGGAGTTATAGTGGATGATGAGCTTGCCCGTATTGCCTGCGGCTTCGAGCATACGCCGAAGACGGCGCAACAAGTCTCCTACTGCCAATCCGTAGGAAAGGTACGTCACTGGACGACTCTCCTCTCTTTCAGCAAGGGCAACTACGGGAACTCTCCCTCCCGTGGACTTACGAGCGGTGCGAATCATGCGAACCATCTAAAACAAAAAGAATTTAAAATTAGGTTAGATAATTTCTCAAACAAAAATCCTATTTTGAATGAAAGTTGGGGTAAGATGAAGAAAATGACTCCTTTAATAACACTTTTTCAACCCACACTTTGGAAAATAGTTTTTAAGAAAATAGGGCCCTTAAATACGTCCATTTCTAACTAGGTCCACGTTCCTACGGGCAACCTTGGCTCTGATACCACCTCTGTCACACCCGGTTTTTCCGAAGAAACAACCAAGTGAATATCACATGTATGCCAGGATCATTTTCTCATACATGTGATGACAAATAGTGAAGCATCATTTATTACAAGCCAGGTGTCGAATATAAATAAGTCTTACATAATAAATGTCTCGATGGATAATAATAAGTTCATCACAAGTAAATAAACTAGCAGCGGAATATTATTCTTTAGGGCTCCATCACAGGTGTTGCCCGGGGGTCTTCATGAACCTAGAAACCTTCCTCGGGTCCAAAATCTTGGTCATTATACACCATCTCATTATCTTGACCTGAGCAGCAATATAAACCAACAAATATGCAAGGTTGAGTACCAATGGTACTCAGCAAGTGTGGGAAAATTATATCATGCATGGCTAGAACAAGGAGAGGTTGAACTCATGGTTAAAGCACTACGCAATTAATACCTATCACCTTAGCTTATTAAGCACCAACATTACTACACAGGTGAAATGGTCCCAATCTCCCATCCCATCATCCTAACCAAATAACCATAACATCATTCCAATGTTAAGCTCCCCGCTTAACATCCAAAACCAGCATTCCTCTAATCATGAATAAGTCCAGGCCGCTCTTAACCGTGAGCACGGCTGTCAAGACAGTTTTGACTCTGCAGAGTTTGTACCACTGTACCCACAAGTAGTGATTTCATCCCCCGTTGCCGGGTGGACTAAAAGAACCTCCATTTTGCCAGTGGCTACGAACCACATTCACACTTCCCAGGTGTGTGGCCAAGAGATCACTACGAAGCCTTTACAAAGGGATTCCCGACGAGCGTGGGCCCACTGAGGTTTCACCCCTAACAGCATACAAGAGGCTCCAACCCCGCTGCAGTGGCCCCCTCTTGAGCCTTGCGGTTCGTATGGTAGTCCAGCTGACACCTACTCCCCGCACCATCCAACACACCCATACTACGTCGGGGATACACCTAATTAATTGGCCAAGCTGCCCCATCTCAGCATGTGGTTGGCACTGTAAAGCCGGGTTACATGCTCCATGAACCGGTCCTTAGGATCCAGGCAAGTACTAAACACAGACCCAAGTCTCGTGCACCCAGCACACAACCAAAACATTCAACTTGCCTTGATCCCTACCTCTACATAACTCACAATATCTCATTCAAGAGTATGGTAATATAAACTGATGATTTCATGTCCCAAACATCCCATTCTAAGCATGGCTAAGCATATGCATGTGTATAAATGACATGACAATATAAATCCCAACCCAAGCTTCAAGGAAACAAGGTAATGCAATTCTAGGAAACTTCCTAGCATGGGTTTCATATTTAACTTGACAATGCAAATAATTCTATCTACACATCCTAGCATAGGATCAAAGTGGTCAAGGACACTTGCCTCCTTCTTGCTGCTCTTGAAATGGGTAGTCTTGGTCTTGGAATTGAATAACTTGTTCTTGAGCAGGTTCTACTTCATACCATCACACATAGCAAAAGAAAAACAACACTCATAAGACAGAGTTCACACTTCTATTTCATACAAACCACACATTCACATTTATGAAAGTTTCTTTACCATTTTATGTGTTGTGGATACTCTATGTGTGTTGATTTGGGGCTTGCATACACTTTCATTTACATGTATAGGATTCCTACTTTGGTGTTCATATTTATACTCACATACTATATATATATATACATGTACATATGTGTGTTTCAGTTTTAAATAAATTCCTTATATATTAAACTACCAAGTATGTATGAAAAGTATTTTTCTTCTCCATATGTGCCTTCATAATTTCTATCAACCCTAAACTGAATTCTTTGTACTTTAGAAACTCCATTTATCATCTACTAGTCTCTATATTTTCAGATTTATATTCTTATGCATAATTGTGCATTTTATTATTAAATTAGTAATACACACTACCTAAACAGATTAGGTTCTGGTCCTAAATAAGTTAAGATCATATTTTGACCTTGGCTTCTGATGTATACTATTTCATAATTATTTTCCCTATTTTTCTTTAACTATTCTTTACTTAAAAATGTGTCCCTATACTATTAAATGTGAATAATAGATGAAACAGATTTATTTCAGCCTAAAAATATATTTTTATCTCACTCCAAAGTTTTCTAAGTACTGAGAAAGTTTTTAATAAATTTGACAATTATGTTTGTCCCCCTTTTTAATATTTAAACACTAGTTACATATTCAATTTTCTAAATTAAATACTAAACAGAGCTAAAATAATGAATTCATCCCATTACAGGGTCTATAATATCATTTTCATAATTTCCAGGGGTCTAGCTACACTTTTCAGAGGTGTTTTTCTTAATTTCTATTAAGTCCAGGGGCTAAAACTGATTTTTAAATGAATTTACATGATTTTCTGGAGTTCCAGGGGCTAGATCTGAAGTTTCCGGGGCTAGCTCTCAATTCCAGAGAACCCCAGGGGGTAGCACGTAAGAATTCCAGTCTTTATAACGCGGGGCTGACGTGGACCATCTGATTTTAAACCGACGGCTGAGATTATAACATCGAACCGGTACGCGGGGTTTTAAAGTCTACCGTGCGATTTAAAATAAACGGCGCACAAGCGGCCACGTCGCTCTGATCGAGCGCGGGCGGCGCTGCCGGCGGCGCACGGCGGCGGAAAGCGGCGATCTCGCCGGAAACTTTCGGATCCTCGAGAATTCTGCCTAGAACTGTGATCTTATGGCCTAGATCGGTAGAGGGGAGGTCAGGGATCTCACCTCGGGGGTTTTCTCGAGCTCGGGGGTCCTGGAAAGTGCTCTGCGGCGAGGTCCGAGGCAAAACCACGGCGAAGCTCGTCGGAGCTGGATTTGCACCGTATATCTTCGGGTTTTCTGCACCTGCAAAGTTCCCCGGAGGCGGTGGATCAAGACCAACGAGTTAGATCAGAGTTTCCGAGCTTAGATCGGCCAGAATTCACCGGCGAAGTCTCGGTGCTCACCGGAGTGAAAATCGGCGATCGCGTGCGAAAAACTGATCGGATCGGTTGTTTTTATAGCCGGGGGAGGGCGGTGGTTCTGTTGTGATCGAGTTAGAGTCCTCAGGTTCCAGAATTCGGCTGCGGGACGCGGTTTCCCGATCGGTTGCGATCGCGCGCGCGCGGGGAGAAGTCCGGGGTCGCGGGGTTAGGGATGACAGGCGGGTCCCACATGTCAGCGAGGGGCAGCGCGGCGCGCGCGGGGGCGGGCTGCGCGGGGGTTAGCTGGGCCGGCTGAGGTTTCGGCCCACTGGCCAGTTTTTCCCGGTTTTCCTTTTCTTTTTCCATTTCTTTTCTGTTTTGAGTCTAATTTGAATTCCAGTTTGAATTTGAATTTTTGCAAAACATGCAACACGTCCAAAAATTTTTAAATCCCCCTCTGAACATGGTTTATGGTTCTAAATCCAAAATTTGAATCTTGACTAAAAATTTGGGGTGTTACAGGTTCCGGTCATGTAACGCCTCATAGTTGCGATGATTTACTCAATTTGAACGCCAGAGGTGCAAGTGGTGGAGGTTCAAACAATGACATGGAAGCGGATTAATCTTCACAATGGTCCTTTGGAGTAATTTGGATGTGAACTCGTTGTTTTATTGTGTTTTGCTTATGACTATGGCTTCTATGCAATGTGTTTTATTGATGAATGCTGTAATGTATTGATTGTGGCCTGTATGGTGGCCTGTATGGCCGGGAGGCTCCCCACCTGGGGAGGCAGCGAAAGCAGGCACGTTTTTTTTAAAGAAGCCAGTAAGGCCGTCGGTGTGGGACAAGCCGACGGTCATAACTGCCGTATGACCGTCGGTTTGGGGCCCAAACCGACGGCTATATGACCCAGGCGCGCACACGTGTCCTACGTTTGAAAGCCCAATAAAGACGTCGGGACCAGTGGGCCGACACCTTTATGGTGTTATGGCCGTCGGTTTGGACAGACCGACGGTCTTAGTTGGTTTTCAAACTAAATACGTCGGTTTCTTTTTACCGACGGCTTTAATGTCTAAGTTCGTCGGTGCTGACGGCTATAAGTCCTTAAGAACGTCGAACAAGAGTCAACGGCTATGACCGTCGGTAAACCGACGACTATACTCTATGGTCGTCGGTTACAGTACCTTACCGATGGCTATAGAGCCGACATTTCTTTGCGGGATTCCTGTAGTGGCTAGTGGGAGCATGTTCACGGGCTGAACGTGAACTATTTTGCTTAGTCTACGAGAGTGTAGACTATAAACGTATATTGATGTAAATTATGTTCAGAAACACGTTTATATAATACAAGTTAACTTCCGCTGTTTAAATATGAATGTCTTCATACGTGTGTTATCTGGTGTTGCATATTACAAAACCCCTCAGCGAGATCCTGGGATGTCGGGACCCCGGGTACTCACAGCGTGGTATCAGAGCTTCATTGTGGTTTAGCACACTGAAGAAGACTCAATTTTTAAAAACTCGGTGAGGAACCAGTAATAGCCCACATAAGGATGTTATTAGTATACATAGTAGTAATACTAACTTATGCGATATGTTGGAAACATACATCTCGGGACGTTTCATGTCCTGTGGGGTGCATGGTTGCGCTGTCCACCAGTGCGCACAAGCTTAAGGGTGGAGCCTCACGGGTGGCAGATAACCCAGCCAGCTTATGTATTCACTACGACTCTTCATGTCGTATGGAATATGTGAGCAAAGTCAGTCCCCGGCGTGCTGCGGTCAAGTAGGTGGAGACCCTTCCACGTGGTTGGTAATGTGAACACGTAGCTCAAAGCATGTTTGGCTTGAGAACGTCCATGTGATTGACGACATACGGGCGTACTAGAACTGTTATGGAGTCGGGTTCAGCGTGCAACTGAACCTGATGATTGTGTGGTTTATGCAGATACTCTAACCATGATTTCGTATCCGAGTAGAACACATGTGTGAGAGTCGATTAGTGCCACTGAAATAACAAGGCCGGCTAATCCGGTATAGGTTTTTATTTGTGAGGCAACGCAGTACCGGCATGATGTGATGATGCTTCAACATCACAGTCCACTAAATGATCAACCTCATTGTAAAAGATGAAAATTTTGGTCCGGAGAACTACAAAGTTGATTAAAACTTCTTATCTTGATCTGGATTTCAAAATTAAGCAAGTTTCAACTTACATAACCTTAGGAACAGAGTCCTCTATTTTCAGTTGAAATAATGCTGAAGTTGTACAAAGTGTAGACGGTGAGTTCTTTTGACATTGGGGGTGGTATAATACATTTCTGTAAATATTTTGAGGAGTTCTACAACTTTTCTATTGACATTCAGAGGTGTTTCATCCATTAACTTGTCGAAATCTTCAGTAGAGTTGAAACCATCCAGAAAACAGGGCAGAGTAAATAGTCTCTGGAATTATATGTAAAATGACCATAATTTCCTGCATAAAAATCCCAAAATAGTAAATGAGACATTTATGAAAATTTCATGAGATATATTACAACTCTGTAACAGAAAGTTTTGTCAAATTCGGTACAGAACTGTCTGGAATTGTTGGATCAAATCAGTACCTCAAGCAGGGAGGTACTGCCCAATTTTCCTCAGGAATTCTATTAACTTTGACATCTCATAACTTTCGAACCAGAGCAGATCTGAGGGCATACAAATACATTCTGAAAATCTATTGAAGTTAACTTTAACTTTTATATCTTGATAGAAGGGAAACTGGTCAGTACTGTCAATTTTGGGCAGTGTACCACAAATCAACTTGTGTATAAGTTTGATTCATGTTTCCACATTCTATAAGTTCAATGCCATATTTATGTTATAACTTGTTGTTTTACTGTTGAAATGAATATTTGACACTTTCAAATATTTTTCCACAGATGAGAGGCGATAAACAGTTGGAGAACGGGTGGGTGGCTTCCCACTGTTCTCAATGCCGAGGTTATCCGGATATGTTGAGGCTTATGCTTCAATATTTCGGGTACACTGAGATGCTACGCTATCTTGCAAGAGAAGAAGGCGAGGAGGAGAACACGACATGTGTGATACATGTAGATGTTCAGGCAGGGCCGACTCCGCCGAGATGGGCACCGTTCACCGTCACGGTGAAAGGTAGTTACCCGGAGGATGTATGGCAATTGGCAGCTTGTGATGCCATGTCACGGTTCTGCCAACTTCACATGCATGCTATGGAGGACACTTCATATGCGCTTGTTCCAGTGCAGGGGCAAGCAAATCACGTATGGTGGAGGCGGTACTTTGAGGCAAGCGATACAAACTGCCTAAGGTACAATCCAGCAGAGGCAAATCTCAGCCTCTATGTCATGGCGGGAAGGAGCGTGATGGACAGCCAAGCTGTCAACGTGGCTTGTCTTGCCATGGATCACAAGAAGAGCACCACCCACAGTGACCATTACAAGAGTGCCCATAATGCACTTCGTGATGTACTCGCGCCAACGATGCAAAAACTGAATAGGCAAGAGCATCAGTTGCGTTGTTTGAAGAAGGCAGGAATGAAAAGTCGTGTCGACATCACGGCTTTGTAACAGCAAGTCCATGTCTTGACCCAGAAAAATGAGATTCTCACCCAAGAGCACGATGAAGCGATTGTGGTGGGACAAAACTGGGATATGGATTACAATCAAGCCATGGACGAGGTGAACCCTATGCAGGATCTAGTATCTCCGGTAGTGGGCTGCCATTTGCCGGTGCCGTACCCGTGATTCTCGGTATTCCGGTGATACCGGAACCTGAACCAGAGGATGAGGTCATGGATCCGGAAGAAGAACCAGCGGAGGAGGAAGACTCGTAGAAGGTCGACTTCTACTCCGGCTAGGGAGTTTCCGTTGTCGAATAGGGCAGCGATGGTGGTTGTAACGGCTAACTTTTGTAACAGCGAATGTCGTTAGAAAACAGTAGCGTGTGAGTATGTAGTGACGACATGAGCACGACTACTCAGGTGATCAAAAGTTGCTGTAATTTTGACGTGAGAATAATGTATCTTGTATAAAGTTTTTGCTTTATCAATATATGTGAATGTTGTGCAAATATCTCAATGCATCACTACAATACCATACTGTTTTTATGGATTTTAAGTATGACATGTGCTGACTTGCACCGCTATGAATTTTAGAATGACTCGTACTCGCGCCAACCCGGAAGTTTGGGGTTCTAGTCAGGGGGGAGATGCCACCCAACAGCCGCCTGAGACATCCTCGGGGCAGGAGCAACAACCACCACCCCTGCCAACGATCACACTGGCGGATATTGTTGTGGCCATGGCGGGCTTGCACCAGCAGCATACCGAGCTGCTGAGGACGCTGATCGAGAATACGTCCTGCCCAGAGGGACGTCAGGACAGGTGTGAGCGTAAGCAAAGTTCTCACTCAGACTTTCTGACAATGCACCCATCGGTATTCTCGCGCGCCGATGAACCCATTAATGCGGACAACTGGCTCCACACAATGGAGATGAATTTTTGGCTGCTCTGAGTTAGTGAGCAGCAGAAGACTCAGTTTGCGGCCCAGCAACTTATGGGGTCTGCAAGCGCTTGGTGGGTGAACTTTTGTGCCTCCTAACCCACCGAGCGAATACTAACCTGGATGGAATTCAGGACGGCCTTTCGGGCATATCACATTCCGCCAGGCATAATGAAGTGGAAGACACAGAGTTCGTACACCTGCAGCAAGGGAGCAGGAACGCACTGGAATATTCCTGTGTGTTGAATGACCTCGCCTTATACGCGTTGTATCATGCTTATATGGACGAGAAGATGCGGGATCATTTCTTTCAAGGACTGAATCCAGTCCTAAAAGACAAACTGGTGATGTTCAATCGCGGCAGCCTCAACGAAATGATTGATGCTGCGATTGTCCAGGAGGGCTCCGACAAGGAGTTGGCTGCAGTAGAGAAGAAGAGAAGCATGCCGCAGAGCAGCGGAGAGGGAGGTGGTCCTCCCCAAAAATATCGGATGGTGTATCGCACACCATCTTGCCAACGCTGGCAACCACCGTCTCGACCGATGCAATTCCGCAATCGGCAGTATCCGCAGCCGGCGTTTCGACTGGCATTACCAGCACCTCTGCAGCAACAACAGCAGCAGCGGGTGATGCCGCGTGCATTCTCACCCAAGCAATGCATGCCGGGTTTTCATCCACAAGGCAGCAGCCAACAACTGTACACGTGCCATACATGCGGTCGTCGGGGCACTGTTTGAAAGATTGCCCCGAGAAGCAGAAAGGCAGCAGAGCGGCACCACCGCTACAGGGGAGAAACCAGCCCCACAACAACAATGCACGGCGTGCAAATCCTAAGCCTGGCAATGTCCACCACCTCACCATTGAGGACGTGCAAGAGGGCGAACCCGTCCTTGCGGGTATGTCCAAACTCCACCAACACCCCGCCATATTTAATTCGGGTGCCACTCACAACTTTA
Source organism: Neostapfia colusana (assembly GCA_030760725.1). Taxonomy (NCBI): domain Eukaryota; kingdom Viridiplantae; phylum Streptophyta; class Magnoliopsida; order Poales; family Poaceae; genus Neostapfia; species Neostapfia colusana. The sequence goes on along the minus strand of JASWHV010000005.1, from coordinate 25,756,422 downwards.
TTAGCAACACATATGTTGGTAATCATAGTATGCAAATAATACCCACCCAAAGTCCTTTCTTGATTTGTTCACCGGGTGGGAAAATTTCAGCAAGCGTAATGGTTCCAAAAGCACCATTATGCTTATGGGAGAAATTATACCCCACGTCTCTCATTATCTCAGAGGGACAAAAGGTCGACGTCATCCTAGGGATGTCGGTGGTTAACTCGACACAGCGCTGTTTTAGACGTCGACTCTTGTGTTGTGCACCTAAACTCCTCAGACCACACACCTCATTCTTTATTTCTGGACAGTCCAGAAATAGAACTTCCAGCAGTTTATCATTCCACCACCATCGAACTGAAAGACATTCTGTGAGGACCCACCATCCCGATCACTTACGGGAACGGGGCACCTCGCCCGGGAATCGCATTGGGTGGTGCCGTTCGATGCGGCACCCAACAGCACACATAATAAAGTATCATATTACATAAAACAAGCGGAAGCTTACAAAGTGTTGATTTTACAAATACTTCTCAAAATAAACTACAGCGGAAGACTATTACAACTCACGTCTCATACCTATGCTAAGCAACAGAGAAGGTGTCCAGCCCGCGGACCCTTCTCGCTAGCAACACTGTCATAATAGCAGCGGCAGGGGTTACCATGAGTTCACCACTCGGAGAGTTCCGAATCTCATCAGGTACCCATACATCTCAGCGTACAGTTGTTACCTGCAAAACAACTTGTGCAGTATCTGTGAGCACGAAGCTCAGCAAGACTGACCCGTCACCCTAGTCATGAAACTCTATATGATGGAAATAGAGGGCTGATTATAGCATTTTTCATAAACGATGAACTTGAGCTAAAGGAGAGTCCTTACTTCCAGTTTTAATCAACTTTTATAGACCTCGCGCAACTTACATCGAGACTCCACAATCAAACAAGAAACGCTTCATCTCGATGTCACTTGCCCGAGGTGAAAGTAACTTTAGTGAACTACCCTAGACTCATACAGACCTTGCGCCATCAACGTCGAGACTCCACAATCAAACAAGAAACGCTTTGCCTCGATGCTTCTAGCCCAAGGTGGAAATTAAATTTAGTGAAGTGTTGATCGTTCCTCATCTCCATTATGAGGATTACCCACGAAGCATATTAAATATTTCCCGGTTTATTACTACGTCACGACGCAGAGAACAAGTATGCTCACTACCGCGAGCGACGGTTATTGCAATCAAAAACACCCGGCTGACACGACACGTACGCCCGTACTCGACGTTGCACACAGCAACCGTCACTGACGTCGTACGTGGCCACCTTTCACACGACACCCAAATGTCGAACCGGTCCCACCGATTGGGATTAAGTCTCTCTACGGCAAACCCTCGTAGAGCCGACTTCTCTATCCTTTCAGCATCGGCATCAGACGGTGAGGTATGCCTCGACACCCAGGTTAACATGTTACATCGGTTTCCTGGGTCCCATATAGCCAGTATGCATCCGGTACACAACTCAAACTTGTCCAACGGGCCGCACACGAGAACGGGCCTTAATCGACTCAGACATAGACTAGGCTCACAGGACCACGTCCTTGACCTTCCATCCACTGCCCGGTCCCATTCCCACTATGAGGATCAATTCCCAACTCTTCCGATTGATCCCCCTAAATCCCTGTTCACGAGTAGGAATCTGCCCACTCGAGGTTTGCTTCTTTTAATCCACTTTTATTGAGATCAGCAGTTATAATGAATTGATAACATATCCTACATTAAACTCCAGGGTTTTCTGGGTCATGCATTTGGGGTTTCATACCATCTAGACGTAATGCAATAAATATAATACTAGACGTATGAAGTGAATACAAATAAAAACTTGTAAATTTGATGCAAACCGGGGCTTGCCTTTGTTTTGCAGGTGACTTATATATATATGCAGTTAGTGAAGACCACTTGGTGCTTGATCAACCTCTTTCCTCTTTCCTTGATTTCTACTCCGATGACTTCAACTACTCCACGTAGATACTACACGTGATGAATATGCATATCGTTTAATTGTAAAGACTTTGCTACAAGTCCTAATAACAAGTTTTCAAAAACTGGAACTCTGTTTAAGAATTTAAAATGACACTGGTGCTAGTGGTTTAGGTTTGGATCTAAGCATATGATTAAAGGCTAAGTGGTTTTCCCCCTCTTCTATATTGATCACTTAAGGAGGTTAAAAAGAACAGGGGTGACCCAGGGCTCCAATGGGGCTGAGGATTTTCATGTGAGTTCCTTGTCACAAGAAAGTCCTCTGGCCCAAAAATTAGCACTTTTCATTGAGTGGTTTGCTCAGCATAATTTTCTAAGAAATTAAGCAAAGAAGAATTAATTCTGAGATCCCACCCATGTTCATGCAAAAATTAGTGAACCACAATTTCAATTATAGCTCATAGAGTTTGCATGAATTTTCCTAGCATTTTTTTTGGGGCTAAGGAATAGCTAGAACTGAATTTCCATGTTTAGGAAATTCTCTGAAATTGTTTTCTGTATTCATTTGAATACAGAAACTTAAAATCAGAATTAACCTAACTAAATCAACTCCAAATGAGTTGAGAATTTTACAGGTGTTCACTAATACCCTAAAGACTATTCTGGCAAAATTTGAGGATTTTTGGATTACCCAAACTCCCTCTAAAATTCCTTTGCTCGAAAGCTTTAAAGAATTTTACAGAATTAAATAAAGGGTTTCATACAAATTGGGTTCTACATTTGGATAGTACTCTATCAGAGGAATCCAACAAAATTTGTTTCACAATTTTTGGATTTTCCTACCCAAAGTTGTAGCTATTCAAAGTTTGAACTGAAAACTGAAATTCCCCAAAATGTTCAAATACTGGCTGTGGGTCCGGGGACAGGTGTCACGCGTCGGGGCAAGCCACACGGGGCTACTGAGTATTTCCCGCGCCTCCACACGCGATCCCCGCGCCACAGCCGATCAAAGACTAAAACATCCGTCGCTGACCTGCGGGACCCACCGGGTCATCTCCTATCTCCGGCCGAACAGAACTCGCGGCGGCGCCCTCCGACGAGCCTCACCGGAACGACCTTACCGGCCACCTCCCGGCCCCTTGCTCGCCGCCCCTCCATATTCTGACCTGCTGAACACATTGGGAGGCTCGCCGGCGGCCATAGCTCGCCGGAAAACCTTGCGCACCGGGGTTAGCAACGATTAGGGTTCCGGCGAGCCGGTGCAAGGTGAATTGTCCACCAAACGATCGATTCTTTGTCTCTGGAGCACCAGGGAAACGTGTAGCCGCTAGAATTAGCCCCCAAAACCATCAGAGAGCACTCTAACCCCGTCGGCACCGTGCGGCCGACTTGGCCCGGAAATTTTTCCGTGGCAAAAACGTGGAATTCTCACCCTACCCTTAATTTCTCAACCTAGGATCGAGGGAGGAGGTACTCTAGCTATAGGGAAAACTTCTGTGCGAAGTGTGACGCAAAACCATCAAGAATCAACACCGAATTGCACAATTTCTTACCTCGGGGTCGTTTTGGCCGCCCGAGGGTAATTCCCAAAATTATCCTCCGAGGAGCAACGGCTTGGACTGAGTTTCGGGGAGGAGTAGCTAGGATCACCGGCGCACCGCTGAGTGAGCTCGCTTGGACTTGACTTGCCGCGGTTCAGGCTGTCCACGGCGACTGGGCTCGTGTTCTTCACCGTTCAACACGGAAGCAACGACACTCTACCGGTTTTCGGTAGACACGAGCATGAGGCTGTGGTGAGACACTGCTAGCAATCTAGAGCACGCTTGGACAACGCTTTTTGCTGTGGAGCTCATGACCTAACGGCAACCGGCGGTGGTGTGCGATCGGGAGAACCGAGCGGGCGCCGCTGCTTGCGGGAGGGCGAAAGAACAGAGCGATGCAAGCTACGGTGAAGAGAAGAATTCGTGTTGTGCCACACGCGTGAGAGATAAGGGCGAGGTGGGTCTCGGAACAGCAGGAGGTGGCGGCGGTGACCGTGGCCCGAGCTGCTCGGTGTCGCCCGGGGAGAAATTTCCTCGATGGAGTGAAAGACAGAGGAGACTTAGGGTGCAAGTCTAATACCCCTATGACTTGTGGGTCCCACTGCCCCCTTCTTATCCCATCTCATTTTTCTCACAAATATCTCCACAGTTTGACAAATAATCCATCCAAATGTTTAAAAATTGGAAACTGAGCTCATTTGACAAGTTTGGACAAATTCCATGCAAATTCAAATGTTCATTTGAATTCTTTGCACATTTGACTACCTTTGGAAAAATGGGCAGCAAGACTTTTCAAAAATTAATGAAACTTTTCCTCCCCACTAATTTGGACCTAAGGAATCCAAACATGCCACTTGATCCTTGTGTTAGCTGCTGCAAACAATAGTTTGGACACAACAGTTTTGAATTTCTCATTGTGTCCTTCCCTCACTTGAAGTTTGAATTTACCTTTAGTCCATCTCTGATTTTTAAACCCTTCCCTTGCACTTGAGCTCTTCATTTCTGGGGTTTAATCTACATGAGGTCCATCCGTGCAGCAACCCTAAGTTTGTTTAGAAGAATTCTCACCAATGTTATCATATGTGGGAAAAAGTTTCAACTAAGCCCCTTTTTCATACACATGACTCCAACATTTGTGCAAACTCATGTTTCTTTGTATTCACATTTTTGGGACCTTTACAATCCTCCCCCCTTAAAAGAATCTCATCCCGAGATTACAAAAGAAAGATGAGACAGACGGTAATTACAACAACTACGACAGAAGTTCCGGATAGTTCTTGTGGAGGTAATCTTCACTTTCCCACGTCGCTTCTTCCGGTGTGTGATTACTCCACAGGACTTTGTAAAATTTCAAAGCCCGATTTCTAGTGATCCGGCTCTTCTCGTCGATAATCTTGATGGGCTTCTCGGTGTAGGTGAGGTCCGGTTGCAATACTTCCATGTCTTCCGAAAGGATGTCCGTCGGTTTCTTCAAACACTTTCTCAAGTGTGAGACATGGAAGATGTCGTGGATGCCCGATAAGGATGGCGGCAGCTCCAAACGGTAGGCTACCGGCCCACACCGTTCTGTAATAAGGAACGGACCCACAACGCGAGGAGCTAGCTTTCCCTTGACCCCGAATCGATGAATTCCCTTCATCGGGGATACTCGGAGATAGACGTGATCTCCGACTTCAAAACTCAAGGGTCGGCGTCGCTGGTCCGCATAGCTTTTCTGGCGAGATTGAGCGGCCCTAGGGTTTTCTTGAATCAGCTGGACCCACTCTTCGGCTTCTTTTACAAGATCAATACCGAAAATCACCCTTTCGCCCGATTCACACCAATTGAGTGGTGTGCGGCACTTCCTGCCATAAAGTGCTTCGTATGGTGCCATTTTAATACTGGATTGGTAACCATTGTTGTAGGAGAACTCTGCTAATGGCAAATGGTTATCCCAGTTCTTTCCATGATCTATGGCACATGCCCTCAGCATATCTTCCAAAATCTGGTTCACCCTCTCCGTTTGACCATCCGTCTGAGGGTGGTATGCTGAGCTTCTGATTAACTTTGTTCCCAGAGATTCATGTAGTTGCTCCCAGAAACGAGCAACAAATATTGAACCTCGGTCTGATATGATGGTCTTGGGGACTCCATGCAAGCACACAATTCTGGAGAGATACAACTCTGCATATTGTTTAGTATGGAATCCCATATTTACTGGGATGAAGTGGGCTGATTTGGTTAAGCGATCAACAATCACCCAAATGGAGTCATGCTTTCTGGACGTGAGAGGCAGTCCGACAATAAAGTCCATGCTGATGTCCTCCCACTTCCATGCTGGAACGTTTAATGGTTGCAGCATTCCCGCTTTCTTTATGTGGTCAGCCTTGACTCGCCGACATGTATCACATTCAGATACATATTTGGCAATTTCTCGCTTCATCCGAGTCCACCAAAATTTTGTTTTAAGATCTTGATACATCTTATTGCTCCCTGGATGTATCGAGTACTTGGACATATGAGCTTCGTCCGAGATCTTCTTTCTTAGCTTCAGGTTCCGGGGTACCACGATACGGTCATTAAACCATAACACGCCTTGATCATCTACCCGGAAACATTTCATCTTATCCTCTTTAATCCTTGCTCGTATATTCCGCATTCCTCTATCTCTCTTCTGGGCTTGTACAATCTCCTCTCTAATGGTAGGCACAAGAGCAAGATTATACAACGCCCCATACGGAATCACCCGCAAGCTTGGTTCTTCATCCTCATCCGGAACAACTGACAAGTTATTCACGTGGGATTTACGACTGAGTGCATCAGCCACCACGTTAGCTTTGCCCGGATGGTAATGGATCTCGAGCTCATAATCTTTGATTAATTCCAACCATCTCCGCTGCCTCATATTGATATCCTTCTGAGTGAATATGTATTTGAGGCTCTTATGGTCGGTGTAGAGATGCACTAAATTTCCAAGTAAGTAGTGCCTCCACATCTTCAACGCAAGCACCACCGCAGCAAGCTCTAGGTCATGAGTGGGGTAGTGCTGCTCATGGTTGCGGAGTTGTCGAGACCCATACGCGATTACGCGTCTATCTTGCATTAAGACGCAGCCAAGTCCAATGCCTGAGGCATCACAATAAACATCAAATGGCTTTGTTGTATCCGGTTGGGCTAGCACCGGTGCCGTTGTGAGATGTTTCTTTAAGGTTTGAAATGCCTCTTCGCAGGCCTCTGTCCACACATACTTGCTGCTCTTCTTCAATAACTCTGTCATTGGTTTGGCCACCTTCGAGAAGCTGGGAATAAATCTCCGATAATAACCCGCTAGTCCTAGAAAACCTCGGATTTGATGAACCGAGGTTGGAGACTCCCACTTCAAGACTTGCTCAATTTTGGTTGGATCCACGGCCACACCCTCTGCTGAAATAATGTGGCCTAAGAATGGTACTTTGCTGATCCAAAATTCACACTTGCTGAATTTGGCATACAGCTTATGTGCTCGTAGGCGTTGGAGCACAATATGGAGATGTTTGGTGTGCTCCTCCTCCGATTTGGAGTATACGAGAATGTCGTCAATGAAAACCATGACGAACTGATCCAACTCTGGCATGAATACAGAATTCATGAGATACATGAAATGTGCGGGTGCATTTGTTAGCCCGAAAGACATGACTAGATACTCATAGAGCCCCTATCTAGTCGAGAAGGCCGTCTTCGGTATATCCTCCGCTCTGATCTTTATCTGATGATAACCAGACCGTAAGTCCATCTTGGAGAATACCTTGGCACCCACTAAATGATCAAATAATATATCGATCCGCGGCAACGGATATTTATTTTTGATCGTCACTGCATTCAGCGGCCGATAATCCACACATAATCGAAGTGACTCATCCTTTTTCTTCACAAAGAGGGCTGAACAGCCCCATGGCGATGAGCTTGGTCGGATGAACCCTTTGTCCATTAAGTCCTTTAGCTGTTCTTTCAGTTCAGCTAATTCCTTCGGAGACATTTTGTACGGCCTCCGAGATATTGGTGTGGTTCCCGGTGCTAACTCGATCTTGAATACCACATCCCTCTCAGGCGGCATCCCTGGAAGATCGTCGGGAAACACATCTGGGTACTCATGGACCACTGGAATATCCTCCAGTTTCGTGGTCACACTGTGGTACACCACGGGATTTTTAGAATCCACGGCTTCAAGTATGAGCGTTTGGAGACCGTAGATTGGAGAGTCCAAACTAACAATCCGTGGACCAATATCAAGAACAGCCCCGTGGTAGTTCATCCACGCCATTCCTAGAATCACGTCGATCTTCTGTCCCTCTAATACAATGAGGGTTGTGGGGTATAAGTTTCCACCTAAGCACAAGGGTGCTTTGATCACTACTTCATTGGCAGCTATATTCCCACCCGGTGAGCGAATAAGGTAGTGATCCTTCGGTGTAGAGGTGGAGAGCTCAGCTTTGCACACAAACAACCTGCTGATGAAATTGTGTGTAGCTCCAGAGTCAAATAATATTAACACGGGCAGTCCATTGAGAGTGAACATTCCCGCTAGCACAGGTGCCCCATCTGGCACATCCTCTAGAGCTGTATGATAAATGCACCCGGATTTTGGTGCCGTTCCCTGAAGCTGAGCACGGGGTTGATTTATACCCTGCTTTGGTGTAGTTTCTTTGTGGCGTATCCTTTCTGGACACTTCCTGCTGATGTGACCCAAATAACCGCACGTGAAGCACGGTTTCTCAGCCAGTTCCTGGTTGCTCTGTGCATGGACATTAGTGGTATTCTGCTGCGGCAAGAACACTTGAGGAGCAGAATAACGTGGCTGCCTATACCGTTGTTGTAGCTGTCCGAATTCAGAGTATTGGGACGAACGACCGGAATATTGCTGGAGTCGTCGAGCCGGCTGCATCAGCTGACAGTTCAAGGTACTGTCTACCACCCTGTATTTCTGCGGAGCACCACTGCTACTCTCCGGTGGTACATGGTTCTTTCTTTTCTCAGCCTGAACTTCCCGTTGAGCATCTTCAACCATGATGGCAGCACTCATCAATTCGTTGAAGTTCTTTCGGTCAGCTAAAACGAGTCTCTCCTTTAGCTTGGGATTGAGACTGCGGAAGAACCATTCACACTTTTGTGCTTCGGTGTTCACATATTGAGGCGCGTACTGCGCCAGCTTGTTGAACACTCGCGAATGCTCGTATGCACCCCTCCCTCCTTGTTTTAAGGCCAGGAACTCCTCGAGTTTCCGCTGAATTATTCCGGACGGAACATGATACGCCAGAAACGCCTTCCGGAATTCTGCCCATGAAAAGTCATGTCCATCTGGTAAGGAGGCGAGTTGATTTGCCCACCATGCACTGGCGGGCCCGTGAAGTTGTTGCGCTGCGTATAAAACTTTCTGCTGTTCGGTGCATTGAAGCAATCCGAACTTAGACTCAATGGTACGGATACAGCTATCCGCCACCAGAGGATCCTCAGATTATATGAAAACCGGTGGTTGAGTTGCCAAGAACTCAACATAGGAATTCAGTTGCGGTTGGCGCAAGTCTTCGTCTTGACATCCCCCTTGGCGGGATGTATTCATCACCAGGGTGCGGAGCAAGTCGGTTCGCTCATCGCTTGCACCCGTCATGGCGGCCAGAATGTCCGCCATTGTGACCGTGGGTGAAGGCCCTGGTGGAGGCTGCTGTTGCGGAGCTCGCTGCTCCCGCTGTGGAGAGTTATTACCACGACCACCACTGGAACCACCCACCTCACTCATGGAACGAGTTCGCACCATTCTGCAAATGCAAGAGTTCATTATCAGTTCAACACTATCACTTGATTTTTTCCATAAACAACGTAGTGTAACACTGATAATGAAACCCCAACATATAAGCAAAATGATTTAGGCGCAAACTGATGTATCTACAGCAAGGATTTACAAGCCGACTGATTGGTCCTTAAACAGATCAGATTCTGATCCAGTAAAAGCACTTTCGTAACTCAAGTTGAATATCAAAGTTAAAGTTAACTTTACTATCTTTCCAACGAGTATCCAAAAGCCTCCTAGGGATTTTTCTACAGGAACTTATGGCTTAAAAACAGAAAGGTTCAGAGAGGTTTTGTTACTGTCCTGGTTCTGAACAGTTTGCCTTCAACTGAACTTTTTCACCAACTTAATCTGTGATTTTGCTCTGGAGGTCTACAGGAACGTTGTAAAGCACTTGAAAATCTTTCCAGAACTGTATCATACACCTTAATTGGTTAAAGCTACTCAGAGTTATGCTCTGTAAAGGTCCAGCAAAAATTTCTGCCAGAAACAGAGCACTCTGTTTTTGAAAGTCTTTGAAACCTAGACACTCTCTCATTTGAATCTTAGTTCAAAATAAGAGTTTAGTAACTAATATTTGTTTCAAACTTCCATTTTTAGTTGAAAGTTAGCTCATGACTCATTTCTTCATAGGGAAGGAGTTATCAAGTGTAGTACGGTGTCGATGCACCGTAAGAAGTATGTCGGTACTACGTTCCTCACCAAAAGAGAATCCTAAACCGGCTTATACCGGCATATACGTATGATCAGTGGCACTAAGACGGTCTCTCGCACACGTGTACTACCCGGGATACTACATGGTTGGTACCTGCAGAAGAACACTCAATAGTGGTGCACTCAAAGGTTGTTTCATTTCAGGCAGTTCCATATTTGAAAGTAAATACAAATGCCCGTATCATTGTCATACGGCCGTCCTTGAGTTAAGTCACGTCTCAAGGTACGTGATCGTGTTTCAACACCACACGACGGGGAACCCGAGTATGTCATGAACGGGTCGTCACGGTTGGGAATGTTATCAACCCAACGGATACCACCTACTGCCCTGCAGGGCACGCCGATGGCAAGCGCTGCGTATGTCCTCCTGGGCTATTTCCAGCAGACCATACTATCGCGTTACTGACCACACGATGGGGTCTCCACTTACTTGCCTAATGCACGCTAGGGATCAGCGTTTCATATGAACTCAGGAACATGAAGAGTCCAAGAGTTCATATTAACGTCTCACACCAAGCTGTGAGACCTTTCCCTGAACCACTTTCCTCGTCAGGGGAGCTAACCGAAATTGAACCGCTTTCGGTGGCGTTCCTTACCATTCTTACCTGAACGTAGGTGCGTCGTTACATAATTAAAATTCAGAATTATAACAAGTATGTTAGTACTGCCACCTTAAGTAACTATACTACTATAGTCCTTATGTGGGCCTACTATCGTTTCCTCACCGTATCCTAAGTTTTTGTCGTAATACAATCCTTATTCCGTGTGCTATTACCAATGCGGCTCTGATACCACGCTGTGAGGACCCACCATCCCGATCACTTACGGGAACGGGGCACCTCGCCCGGGAATCGCATTGGGTGGTGCCGTTCGATGCGGCACCCAACAGCACACATAATAAAGTATCATATTACATAAAACAAGCGGAAGCTTACAAAGTGTTGATTTTACAAATACTTCTCAAAATAAACTACAGCGGAAGACTATTACAACTCACGTCTCATACTTATGCTAAGCAACAGAGAAGGTGTCCAGCCCGCGGACCCTTCTCGCTAGCAACACTGTCATAATAGCAGCGGCAGGGGTTACCATGAGTTCACCACTCGGAGAGTTCCGAATCTCATCAGGTACCCGTACATCTCAGCGTACAGTTGTTACCTGCAAAACAACTTGTGCAGTATCTGTGAGCACGAAGCTCAGCAAGACTGACCCGTCACCCTAGTCATGAAACTCTATATGATGGAAATAGAGGGCTGATTATAGCATTTTTCATAAACGATGAACTTGAGCTAAAGGAGAGTCCTTACTTCCAGTTTTAATCAACTTTTATAGACCTCGCGCAACTTACATCGAGACTCCACAATCAAACAAGAAACGCTTCATCTCGATGTCACTTGCCCGAGGTGAAAGTAACTTTAGTGAACTACCCTAGACTCATACAGACCTTGCGCCATCAACGTCGAGACTCCACAATCAAACAAGAAACGCTTTGCCTCGACGCTTCTAGCCCAAGGTGGAAATTAAATTTAGTGAAGTGTTGATCGTTCCTCATCTCCATTATGAGGATTACCCACGAAGCATATTAAATATTTCCCGGTTTATTACTACGTCACGACGCAGAGAACAAGTATGCTCACTACAGCGAGCGACGGTGATTGCAATCAAAAACACCCGGCTGACACGACACGTACGCCCGTACTCGACGTTGCACACAGCAACCGTCACTGACGTCGTACGTGGCCACCTTTCACATGACACCCAAATGTCGAACCGGTCCCACCGACTGGGATTAAGTCTCTCTACGGCAAACCCTCATAGAGCCGACTTCTCTATCCTTTCAGCATCGGCATCAGACGGTGAGGTATGCCTCGACACCCAGGTTAACATGTTACATCGGTTTCCTGGGTCCCATATGGCCAGTATGCATCCGGTACACAACTCAAACTTGTCCAACGGGCCGCACACGAGAATGGGCCTTAATCGACTCAGACATAGACTAGGCTCACAGGACCACGTCCTTGACCTTCCATCCACTGCCCGGTCTCCATTCCCACTATGAGGATCAATTCCCAACTCTTTCGATTGATCCCCCTAAATCCCTGTTCACGAGTAGGAATTTGCCCACTCGAGGTTTGCTTCTTTTAATCCACTTTTGTTGAGATCAGCAGTTATAATGAATTGATAACATATCCTACATTAAACTTCAGGGTTTTCTGGGTCATGCATTTTGGGTTTCATACCATCTAGACGTAATGCAATAAATATAATACTAGACGTATGAAGTGAATACAAATAAAAACTTGTAAATTTGATGCAAACCGGGGCTTGCCTTTGTTTTGCAGGTGACTTATATATATATGCAGTTAGTGAAGACCACTTGGTGCTTGATCAACCTCTTTCCTCTTTCCTTGATTTCTACTCCGATGACTTCAACTACTCCACGTAGATACTACACGTGATGAATATGCATATCGTTTAATTGTAAAGACTTTGCTACAAGTCCTAATAACAAGTTTTCAAAAACTGGAACTCTGTTTAAGAATTTAAAATGACACTGGTGCTAGTGGTTTAGGTTTGGATCTAAGCATATGATTAAAGGCTAAGTGGTTTTCCCCCTCTTCTATATTGATCACTTAAGGAGGTTAAAAAGAACAGGGGTGACCCAGGGCTCCAATGGGGCTGAGGATTTTCATGTGAGTTCCTTGTCACAAGAAAGTCCTCTGGCCCAAAAATTAGCACTTTTCATTGAGTGGTTTGCTCAGCATAATTTTCTAAGCAATTAAGCAAAGAAGAATTAATTCTGAGATCCCACCCATGTTCATGCAAAAATTAGTGAACCACAATTTCAATTATAGCTCATAGAGTTTGCATGAATTTTCCTAGCATTTTTTTTGGGGCTAAGGAATAGCTAGAACTGAATTTCCAAGTTTAGGAAATTCTCTGAAATTGTTTTCTGTATTCATTTGAATACAGAAACTTAAAATCAGAATTAACCTAACTAAATCAACTCCAAATGAGTTGAGAATTTTACAGGTATTCACTAATACCCTAAAGACTATTCTGGCAAAATTCGTGGATTTTTGGATTACCCAAACTCCCTCTAAAATTCCTTTGCTAGAAAGCTTTAAAGAATTTTACAGAATTAAATAAAGGGTTTCATACAAATTGGGTTCTACATTTGGATAGTACTCTATCAGAGGAATCCAACAAAATGTGTTTCACAATTTTTGGATTCACCTACCCAAAGTTGTAGCTATTCAAAGTTTGAACTGAAAACTGAAATTCCCCAAAATGTTCAAATACTGGCTGTGGGTCCGGGGACAGGTGTCACGCGTCAGGGCAAGCCACACGGGGCTACTGAGTATTTCCCGCGCCTCCACACGCGATCCCCGCGCCACAGCCGATCAAAGACTAAAACATCTGTCGCTGACCTGCGGGACCCACCGGGTCATCTCCTACCTCCGGCCGAACAGAACTCGCGGCGGCGCCCTCCGACGAGCCTCACCGGAACGACCTTACCGGCCACCTCCCGGCCCCTTGCTCGCCGCCCCTCCATATTCTGACCTGCTGAACACGTTGGGAGGCTCGCCGGCGGCCATAGCTCGCCGGAAAACCTTGCGCACCGGGGTCAGCAACGATTAGGGTTCCCGCGAGCCGGTGCAAGGCGAATTGTCCACCAAACGATCGATTCTTTGTCTCTGGAGCACCAGGGAAACGTGTAGCCGCTAGAATTAGCCCCCAAAACCATCAGCGAGCACTCTAACCCCGTCGGCACCGTGCGGCCGACTTGGCCCGGAAATTTTTCCGTGGCAAAAACGTGGAATTCTCACCCTACCCTTAATTTCTCAACCTAGGAATGAGGGAGGAGGTACTCTAGCTATAGGGAAAACTTCTGTGCAAAGTGTGACGCAAAACCATCAAGAATCAACACCGAATTGCACAATTTCTTACCTCGGGGTCGTTTTGGCCGCCCGAGGGTAATTCCCGAAATTATCCTCCGAGGAGCAACAGCTTGGACTGAGTTTCGGGGAGGAGTAGCTAGGATCACCGGCGCACCGCTGAGTGAGCTCGCTTGGACTTGACTTGCCGCGGTTCAGGCTATCCACGGCGACTGGGCTCGTGTTCTTCACCGTTCAACACGGAAGCAACGACACTCTACCGGTTTTCGGTAGACACGAGCATGAGGCTGTGGTGAGACACTGCTAGCAATCTAGAGCACGCTTGGACAACGCTTTTTGCTGTGGAGCTCATGACCCAACGGCAACCGGCGGTGGTGTGCGATCGGGAGAACCGAGCGGGCGCCGCTGCTTGCGGGAGGGCGAAAGAACAGAGCGATGCAAGCTACGGTGAAGAGAAGAATTCGTGTTGTGCCACACGCGTGAGAGATAAGGGCGAGGTGGGTCTCGGAACAGCAGGAGGTGGCGGCGGTGACCGTGGCCCGAGCTGCTCGGTGTCGCCCGGGGAGAAATTTCCTCGATGGAGTGAAAGACAGAGGAGACTTAGGGTGCAAGTCTAATACCCCTATGACTTGTGGGTCCCACTGCCCCCTTCTTATCCCATCTCATTTTTCTCACAAATATCTCCACAGTTTGACAAATAATCCATCCAAATGTTTAAAAATTGGAAACTGAGCTCATTTGACAAGTTTGGACAAATTCCATGCAAATTCAAATGTTCATTTGAATTCTTTGCACATTTGACTCCCTTTGGAAAAATGGGCAGCAAGACTTTTCAAAAATTAATGAAACTTTGCCTCCCCACTAATTTGGACCTAAGGAATCCAAACATGCCACTTGATCCTTGTGTTAGCTGCTGCAAACAATAGTTTGGACACAACAGTTTTGAATTTCTCATTGTGTCCTTCCCTCACTTGAAGTTTGAATTTACCTTTAGTCCATCTCTGATTTTTAAACCCTTCCCTTGCACTTGAGCTCTTCATTTCTGGGGTTTAATCTACATGAGGTCCATCCATGCAGCAACCCTAAGTTTGTTTAGAAGAATTCTCACCAATGTTATCATATGTGGGGAAAAGTTTCAACTAAGCCCCTTTTTCATACACATGACTCCAACATTTGTGCAAACTCATGTTTCTTTGTATTCACATTTTTGGGACCTTTACACATTCCAGTAGTCCGAGAGTTCCCAGACGTATTCCCAGATGATCTACCGGGTATGCCGCCCGACCGGGAGGTGGAGTTCAAGATAGAATTTGCACCGGGAACCATGCCAATATCTCGAAGGCCGTACAAGATGGCACCAAAGGAATTGGAAGAGTTGAAAGCACAATTGACGGACCTGCGGGACAAGGGTTTCATTAGGCCGAGCGCCTCACCATGGGGCTGCTCGGCATTATTTGTTAAGAAGAAGAATGATACGTGTAAGGGCCGCAGTTCTTCATTTGCTAAAAGTGTTCATCACACCACACTCACCTCATTTTGAGGAAATCATATGAACACATTTGAAGAGCAAGTAACCACCATCAAGAAACTCATGAGGAGATAAACTCACAAAATGTAAAAGTGGTATATCCCACATGCATCATGTAGGGGATGAGCATATGAAAAACCCCTAAACCTTGTTAGGAATGCTCATGCCAAATTTCACCCAAATCCAAAACCTTTTGAGGTATTTTTGGGTACACGTAGAAAAAAAGGGCTAGATTGAATTTAAATTCAAATTCAAACTCTTTTTATCACATGAATTCAAAAGTGGGATCACACACCAAATTCAAAAGTTTGAATATCCACACTCAGAATATTTTTGTGAGCTCACACACCAATTTTCACTCCATTTGGAGTTAATCTTGACATTAGCTATTTTGGCTAAATTCAAATAAAATTTGAATTTCAGTTAACATTTGCTGTAAATTTGATAAAATCAAATCACACTTTGATTCATTCAAATTCAAATGGGCATTTGGAGGTTTGATAAAATTACAAGGGGTATTAAGGTCCCCAAGAATTAAGAGCAGTAGGAGTTTAATTTGTGAGGTTAAAACTGGGGAGTGGGACCCCCCTGTCAGCCACACACACGAGGAGAACCGACTGAGGTGCCGTTGCTCTGTTTCCCGGGCTGCACTCGCGAGCGCCACGGCGCTGAAGCTGCTGCCACCACCTGCTCTCCGAGTCTTGCAGCTGAGCGACGCCCCAGGGCCATTTATCCTCGAGCCCGAGCCGACAAAAGATCAGTTCGCTCGTCCCTCTTCTCCCTCGCGCAAGAAACTGCACCACACACCGCCACCACTTTGGTTCCGAGCGGGAAACCGGCATTACTCGTGCACACCCTCCCTCTGAGCTGCAAAACAGTGCCGCAACATCCTCTCTGATCTCCTAGCCACAAAAACGAGCTAAAATCGGCTCTCCTCACGCTACGCCGAACGTTTTTGCGGCGAACCGAAAGTTGCCGCCGTTCGCTGCTCTCGTGGGCAGCCCTACTCAGAGGCTTCCATGCTTGATCAAGGCCACCCATAAGAGTGTCGGACCTCCACGCTGCTCCTCCCCAACTCGCTGCCCAAGCCGTGAACCATCGCCAGTGAATTCGTCGATTTTCTTCCGGACCCGGCAGAGCAACCTTTCGGTATGAGTTTATCAAATTCAATCGCAATTCGTGTCCTTATCTCACCAAATCATGCACAAAGGAGCTAGACTGGCTAGCGATCAATTCTTCTTCACAACCCTAGCTTGAAACTGCACGTAGGAGTGCCATTTCCATGTTTCCCGAATGCAAACCCGAAGAACACTCTCGGATGGACGGTGACATGGTACATAGCAGCCGTCCCGAGCTTGTTTGCCTACTTGTCGATCTTCCCTAGGTTACACTGAAGCTTTAGAGCTGATTAACCAGGCTGTTGGAGGGCTAGAATGACGGGCTAACGTTGCCGAAGTTGTCCCGAGGCCGCCGCACGTCGCCGACCTAGTTCCGGCCATCAGCGGCTTGCTCTGACCTCACCAACGAGTTCAGCGACCTCCTAAAGTCACAGGCTGCGAGAGCCAAGCCGGGAGACGGGCAGAAACTCGACTCCGGCGAGCTCCGGATAGGGCAGTGCGGGCGCGGGAGGTTGAAGAAAAACTGTACGTGGGACCCACGTGCAGTCTTTTGAACTTTTCCCCCGATTTTCAGATTTAGTTCAAATTATAACCCACATAAATTTGTCTAGGAAACTCCAAATTGAGTGAACCAAATTTTGTTGGATTCAGCTCTCGGAGTACTTTCCAGCAAATCAAGTTTCACTCTATGAAAATCTTTACTTCTCCATAATTAATTCTTCAAATTTTAACTGTTTCAAATTTAAACGTAAGCAAGAGCTTTGACATATATTGTGACGCATCCAGACAGGGGCTCGGATGTGTGCTCATGCAAGAAGGACAAGTGGTAGCCTATGCCTCACGACAATTAAAGAAGCACGAGCTTAATTATCCTACACATGACTTGGAGCTAGCAGCAGTAGTGCATGCATTGAAGATTTGGAGACATTATATCCTTGGTCATCGATGTGAGATCTATACGGATCATAAAAGTCTCAAGTACATATTTACACAAACGGACTTGAATTTGAGGCAACGTCGATGGTTGGAACTCATCAAAGATTACACTGTTGGAATCAACTACCACCCTGGAAAGGCCAATGTAGTAGCTGATGCATTGAGCCGGAAGGGAGCATGTCACCAACTCACAGTTCGGGGGCTACCACCCGAACTACGTAAGGAGTTCGAACGGTTACATCTCAGATTCTTGAACAACATGGAAATGATGGAGATCCACTCTTCATTGGAGCAAGAGATAAGAGATGGCCAAGCAATGGATGAGGAGATCAAGGAGATCAAGGAAAGGATCCAACAAGGAATAGAGAATGATTTCAAAGAAGATGAAAAGGGTACGCTTTGGCTAGGAAAAAGGATTTGTGTGCCTAACGTGAAGCACCTCGCGACATGATATTAAAGGAGGCACATGATTCACCCTATTCCATACATCCCGGAAGTACCAAAATGTACAAGGACTTGAAGACTTGTTACTGGTGGGATGGTATGAAAAGGGATATAGCCGAATTCGTTGCCCTATGCGACACATGCCAACGGGTGAAGGCCGAACATCAAAGACCCGCTGGA
Source organism: Neostapfia colusana (assembly GCA_030760725.1). NCBI lineage: Eukaryota > Viridiplantae > Streptophyta > Magnoliopsida > Poales > Poaceae > Neostapfia > Neostapfia colusana. Next base: position 25,738,307 of record JASWHV010000005.1, on the reverse strand, counting down.
TTGTTGCAACCTTTGAAAGTACCCGAGTGGAAGTGGGAGGACATAAGTATGGATTTCATCGTCGGATTACTACGTACTCAGTCGGGCTATGACTCCATCTGGGTTATCGTGGACCGGTTGACGAAAACAGCCCATTTTCTCCCTATAAGGGCCAAGTACAACGTTGCACAACTAGCCGAGTTGTACATGGAGCAGATCGTGTGCCGCCATGGAGTCCTGAGGAGGATAGTCTCAGATCGAGGTTCTCAGTTTACCTCTAGATTCTGGAAGAAGCTGCAGAAAGCTATGGGTACACGACTGGATTTTAGCTCCGCCTATCACCCACAAACTGATGGACAAACGGAAAGGATAAACCAAATCTTGGAGGACATGTTGAGAGCTTGCGCCTTGAAACATGGGCGTAGTTGGGATTGGAGTTTACCGTACGCCGAATTATCCTATAACAACAGCTATCAAGCTAGCTTGAAGATGTCGCCTTTCGAAGCATTGTACGGTAGACAGTGTAGAACACCGCTGTTCTGGAACGGGACCGGAGAGAACCAGGTGTTTGGACCCGAAGTGCTACAAGAAGCTGAGAATCAAGTCCAAACGATACGGGAGAACTTAAAGGCTGCTCAGTCACGACAGAAAGGCTATGCGGATAATAGGCGAATGAAGTTGACTTTCGAAGTAGGAGACTTCGTATACCTTAAGGTATCGCCTATCCGTGGCCAACGACGTTTCAACGTCAAAGGCAAGCTAGCACCTCGCTACATCGGACCATTTAAGATTTTGGACAAGCGAGGAGAAGTATCCTATCAACTAGAGCTCCCAACATATCTCTTCGACGTACATGACGTGTTTCATGTATCCCAGCTCAAGAAGTGCTTGAGAGAACCAGAGGAGCAAATACCAATGGAAGAGCTTAAACTTCAAGAGGACCTGACTTATGCGGAGCACCCTGTCCGAATTTTGGACATAAAGGAAAGGGTCACCAGGAACAAAGTGATCCGATGGTGCAAAGTACAATGGAGCCATCACACTGAAGCTGAAGCCACATGGGCGCGTGAAGAAGACATCAAGGCAGAATTTCTTCATCTATTATCTACCAACGAATCTCGAGGGCGAGATTCAATTTAAGGGGGGTAGATTTGTGACATCCTCATTTCTGGTTTCCGCATGTGTTCATGTTTCATGTAGAGAAGACATTTTAAAAGAAGTGGGAACAGAGAAAATACCAAAAGATAGCCAAAAAGAGCCGAATCCAGTTCACAGAGAGCGCCGAAGACAACTCCCGCGGCCCGCTGGCCACGTGGCATGTTCGGAGCTGATCCCTGCGAAGTGGGGTGAGGTCCGCCGATAAACTGGCTACATGGCAGGCTCGGGGCTCATCTCCGCAAAAGGGGAGAGGTCCGACCCTGTGGGACATGTGTTGCCCCTGGAGCTAGCCTCTGCGGAGAAGCGAAGGCAGTTACGCAGGACACATGTCACCTTCGGAGCTAGTCACCGCGCAAATCAGAGGACCCGTCGCACGAGGTGAGGTCTGGTTCTATTGGACACATTTCACCACCGGAGCTTATCTCCGGGAGGTCTGACACTGTTGGACACGTGTCTACCTCGGAGCTCATCTCTGAGGAAAAAGAAAACTCCGAAGCTACTTGACGCGTGGCATTCACGGAGCTCACCCCTGAAGGGAGGGAGGTCCGGAATGGATACGTGGCACACCGGAGCCACCTCCGAAGAGAGGGAAGGTCCGGCACTAACACGTGGCGTGCGCGGAGCCACCTCTGAATAAGAGAGGAGGTCCCGACCGCCAGGATACGTGGCGCACGCGGAGCTCACCTCCGAAGGAGAAGGGAGGTCTCGCTCGCTTGACACGCGGCTCAACCGGAGCTTGTCTCTGCGGAAAAAGGGGAGACCAGGCCTCGGTGAACACGTGGAGCTTCCGGAGCTCATCACCACGTGTAGAAATATCGGTACGGAGGAGAAACCGACCTGAATTCCACGATGTTACCGCACCAAATCAACTCAAGAAAAGTTGTTAAGATTCAATGATAATCTGAATAGGACTCTTATTCAAGATACAATCAGATTAGAACTCTTCTTCTATCGATTATAAATAGAACCCAGAACCCTTGGCCGAAACCACAAACTTCTTTTCCAACTCCCGAGCCGACGACTTAGATCCCTAGCCCCCAACTCGCCGAGTAAAACCATCGTCGGAGTTCAGTCGAGGAAGATCACCGGAGGGGAGCCCAACGATCTGTCTGATCAGAGAAGGACCCCGAGACCAAGAAGATCATAAGTAGGTCTCCAATATCACCTTACGACATCATCGAGTTTTCCTTGCATCTGTTCTTCGATTCCTTCCGAACATAAGCTTTCTCATGGACAGATCACTTGTTGATCGGGTTGATCTAAAACACAAGGTCATCACCACGTCCACATTTGATCCGAACACCTCTGTTCATAGTAAAATACATGCAAACTATGCAAGAACACTTACAAACCGATCTAATAAAACTGATTATAGGATAGCATGCATATGCATCATTGCATCTAGTTAAAGTTTGTGCATGATATTGATTGCTGTGGATCTTGTATGTGCGTGATACTGTATAGCAGGACAAGCTCAGGGAGCTGTCTACGACGAGCTGCAACAACAAGGTTTCAAGATCCAAGAGTAACCGGAACCGCAAGAACAAGGCAAGTGCCCCTTGACCATATTGATCCTATATTTTGGGAAAAACTGTTTTGTTTTGCGAAAAAGTGTGTGTGCTGAGTCAAACATGATGGGAAACCCTTTTAGGAGTTTACTAGCTTTGGTTAAACCACCCTTGTCCCCAGGGAAGTTTATGAGTCGGGTATGGTTTTTGTTTTATGCTTCGCTGAGTCCATGGGATTGGGAAGCGAGATAGATGTGTCTAGCTAACTGCACTCGTAATGATAATGAGAAACTGATGTTGTTAATGAACATAGATCGGAGGGAGATCTAGGCAAGGCTGGGTTTGTGAATGAGGTAGCATGAGATGGTGGTTACTTGCCGTAGATCTAAGGACCGGTTCATGCGAGCACATGCTAGGATAACAGTGCCACCACAAGGCCAAGTATGGGTGCGGCTTAGCTGAGTAATTTGGTAAGTTGCTAGATTGTTATGGACCGTGGAAGACGCGGGGAATGGGAGTCGAGTGAGGACTGCCCTGGGAACTGCATGGCACAAGAGGGGGCCTGTGGGTGGGAGAATTGGAGATTCTAGCCTGCCGGTGAAACCTTAGTGAGTCCATACATCTAGTAACCCCTTTGTAAAGGCTATTTTGTGATCTCTTGGCCATACACCGACGGTTGTGTACTGGTATAATGGAGGTTCTGCAGTCGCCGACGGGTGATGAAATCACAAACTTGTGGGTAAAGAGGTGCCAACTCTGCAGAGTCTTAAAACTATCATGATAGCCGAGCTTACGGTCACGAGCGCCTGGCCAACTACGATGATTAGTTGGGATGGAGATTGGATATGGTTATTGGTTATGGTTTCAGATGATTTGGTTTTTGGTTTACGGGACTATTGAGTCCGGGTGATAAGATGGGTTGCATGACTGTTGAGTCATGGCAACAAGGTTGGTCTCGGTGGGAGACGAAGTTGTTTTATGAGATGAAATGGTAGCGAATACGAGATGGTATTCAGAAGATGGTAGCGAATACGAGGAGGTATTCGTGAGCAAGAATGAGGTTGATTGATGACTGGTTGTGACATGGAAGGTAATGAACATAATGGAGGTATGATCGGTATTTTATTACATGTTGGGATTACATTCACTTAAAGATAAGTTGCTGTTTTATCGTGGTTTTTGATAAATAACTTTGCTTTCTGCAATGAGCCTTTTTATACCTACCTTGTTATGAGCTACATATCATATTTTTCCGCACTTACTGAGTACACCATTGCACTCAAACTTGCATTATTATTTCATCATCAGCAACAGGAGGAGATTACTATGAAGATCAAGTGGAGCATTAGACGTGTAATCTGTTCTCAACCTTGACTGTGGGGATGGAGTAGAGATGGAGCCATTGCTGCCTAGATTTGCTTCCGCATTAGTTAAATTGCTTCTGCATTAGTTAGAAGACTTCCGCTGCATAGAAATAAGACTTCCACTGTGAGCACGAGTCCAAGACTCATGAAAATATTGTAATAAACTCTGTGATTCGTGGTTATATATATTCTGAATTAAGTTTGTGGGACATATGTGTATGTGTGATGAACATCCAGGGCACACATATGCATCAGTTCTCGGTTCCGTGGTTTTCCACAGAATTGAGGGCGTCACAGATTGGTATCAGAGCCACGGTTGACGGTGGGTTACACGCCTAAATAGGAAACACAGATTGGTATCAAAAGCCACGGTTGATGGTAGGTTACACACTTAGATAGATCACAGATTGATATTAGACACAGATTGGTAGCTAAGCCACGCTGACCATAGGATGCATAGATTGGCATTGGAACTACCTTGACATAGGATACAAGCCTAGGAGAAGCCATAGTTGGATCACAAAATTTGCAACACCCTAAGCCATATAGGACTCCCATTAAACAAAGCCTTGAATAGGAGTTGTGTGAGCCCTTGTGATGATTGTTGTGATTAAGCGCTTAGTGTGAGTTGTGAGACGTCTCAAAGCGTTGTCCATATCCACACATAAGTAGAAAGAGGTGTGAGATGCCTCGACACTTGTTCACATCCTTGTATGGGCTAATATATATATATATATATATATATATATATATATATATATATAGTCCAACCCACCTTGATGCATATAGTTGAGGGGATCTACCTAACCTTCTAACCTTCTCTTCTATTAAGATCTCTCTCACAGATGGTGAGAGGAAACGCCGGCCGAAGGAACGTCCGTGACAACCAAGAGGATGGCCACGATGAAGTTCCTGTTAACCCCGGAGCTGGTGAGAATCACCTAGAACGGTTGATGGCCATGCAGAACCAACTTATGCAAACCATGGTCCAACTTTGGGTCAGTTGCAGGCCAACAACAACAACCCCGTTCTGGCACCACCGCCACCACCACCGCCGGCTCATAACAGGCTGGGTGAGTTCATGAGGACTCGACCACCCACCTTTTCTCAAGCTAACAACCCCATGGAGGCCGACGACTGGTTGAAATCCATGGAGAAGAAGCTTGCCATAGTACAGTGCAATGACCGAGAGAAGGTTCTCTTTGCGTCGCACCAACTTATGGGAGCTGCCGCTGACTGGTGGGATGCCCTATGCAACGCTCATGTCGACCCGGAGACGATCACTTGGACTGAGTTCGAGGAGAGTTTCCGCTCTCATTACATCCCTGCTGGTGTAATGATGCTCAAGAGACAGGGGTTTGAAGATCTCCGCCAAGGACAGAGAAGGGTGAATGAGTATCTCAACAAGTTCACACAACTGTCCCGGTATGCCCCCGAAGATGTCAACTCAGACTAGAGGAAGCAATATCTGTTCATGAGAGGGTTGAACAATGAGATTCAGGTTCAGCTCCTCAACAATGACTACGCAAGCTTTCAGAAGCTGGTTGACAAGGCTATAGTAGTCAAAAGCAAGATCCGAGAGATCGAGCGAGAGTGCAAGAGGAAGATGCCATACCAGCCCCAAGGGAGCAACGTACGACCTCGGTACATGCCCCCAGCTGCACCGCAGTATGGATCGACCGCCCCTGCATACCGCCCTAGTCACCCACCACAGCAACGACCCGTTGCACCAGCACCTCACGTGCCCATGCCTCCTGTGCCCTAACCCAACATGGGAGCTCCTGTTCAAAACCCCCGCCCCAACGTACATGCTTCCGTAGGCAACAAGGCATGCTTTGCATGCGGGGAGACAGGACACTTCGTGAACCAGTGCCCGAGGAGAGGCCCAGGACAGCAAGGCAACGTGCCCAAGCAGAACCCGCGACCAAACGGAGGGGACAATCAAGGAAACCGTGGACAGCAGAACTATGCTCGTGGCAACGTGAACCATGTCTCTGCTGAGGAAGCACAACAGGCTGAGGACGTCGTAATTGGTATGTTCCTTGCCAACTCCAACCCAGCCACCATCTTATTTGATTCTAGAGCATCACATTCATTCATATCATCCAAGTTTGTTGCCAAGCATAATCTACCCATATCACACTTAAAATGTGCTATGTTAGTTAATTCTCCCGGTGGAGAGATGAGGACTAATATAGTATGTCCGAAAGTAAGCCTTAAAATAAGGGAGGTAGACTTCCTTGCCTCATTGTCTTGGATTCCCAAGGGATTGACATAATACTCGGGATGGATTGGTTAAGCAAGCACAATGGGGTAATCCAATGTGCTGAAAGAAGTGTGCAGTTGACAAACGAGCACGGTATTCGTATCGAGTTTGAATCAGCCCAACAAACAATCGAAAAGGCAATCTTGAACCATGTTGAAGGAGCAACATTGGACAGCATTCCAGTGGTTCAAGAATTCTCGGACGTGTTTCCGGAAGAGCTTCTAGGTATGCCACCTGATCGGGACATTGAGTTTGCTATTGATTTGGTACCCGGAACTGCACCCATAGCAAAGAGACCCTATAGGATGCCCGTCAATGAACTAGTAGAACTCAAGAAGCAAATTCAGGAGCAGTTGGAGAAGGGTTTTATACGTCCAAGCTCATCACCATGAGGAGCTCCTGTGCTCTTCGTGGACAAGAAGGATGGGACCCAAAGGATGTGCGTGGACTATAGGTCTCTCAATGAGGTAACAATCAAGAACAAATACCCTCTGCCCCGTATAGAGGACCTATTCAACCAAATGAAAGGAGTCCAAGTGTTCTCCAAGATTGATCTTCGGTCGGGATACTTCCAACTGAAGATAAAGCCCTCCGATATACCCAATACTGCCTTTCGAACACGGTATGGTTCGTATGAATATACCGTCATGTCTTTTGGGTTAACAAATGCACCCACATACTTCATGTATCTTATGAACAAGGTTTTCATGGAGTACCTGGATAAGTTCGTCGTGGTTTTCATTGACGACATTATGGTGTATTCAAAAAGTGAGGAGGAGCACGAAGAACATTTGAAATTGACCTTGCAGAAAATGCGTGAGCATCAATTGTATGCCAAGCTTAACAAGTGTCAATTTTGGCTAAAGGAAATATCGTTCCTAGGCTACATTATCTCCGAGGAGGTAGTATCGGTTGATCCCGGAAAAGTGAGGGATGTTCTGAAGTGGGACCAACCGCAAAACGTGAGGGATATTTGGAGTTTTCTTGGGATGGCTGGATACTACCGACGCTTCATTAAGGACTTCTCTAAGATAGCAAAGCCTATGACGGAGTTGCTAACGAAGGGAAAAGCCTTTCAATGGACACCAGCCTGTCAAGGAAGTTTTGAGGAACTCAAGAAAAGGCTAACCACAGCGCCGGTTTTGGTATTACCGGACGTAAGCAAGAGCTTTGACATATATTGTGACGCATCCAGACAGGGGCTCGGATGTGTGCTCATGCAAGAAGGACAAGTGGTAGCCTATGCCTCACGACAATTAAAGAAGCACGAGCTTAATTATCCTACACATGACTTGGAGCTAGCAGCAGTAGTGCATGCATTGAAGACTTGGAGACATTATATCCTTGGTCATCGATGTGAGATCTATACGGATCATAAAAGCCTCAAGTACATATTTACACAAACGGACTTGAATTTGAGGCAACGTCGATGGTTGGAACTCATCAAGGATTACGATGTTGGAATCAACTACCACCCTGGAAAGGCCAATGTAGTAGCTGATGCATTGAGCCGGAAGGGAGCATGTCACCAACTCACGGTTCGGGAGCTACCACCCGAACTACGTAAGGAGTTCGAACGGTTACACCTCGGATTCATGAACAACATGGAAATGATGGAGATCCACTCTTCATTGGAGCAAGAGATAAGAGATGGCCAAGCAACGGATGAGGAGATCAAGGAGATCAAGGAAAGGATCCAACAAGGAATAGAGAAGGATTTCAAAGAAGATGAGAAGGGTACGCTTTGGCTAGGAAAAAGGATTTGTGTGCCTAACGTGAAGCACCTCCGCGACATGATATTAAAGGAGGCACATGATTCACCCTATTCCATACATCCCGGAAGTACCAAAATGTACAAGGACTTGAAGACTTGTTACTGGTGGGATGGTATGAAAAGGGATATAGCCGAATACGTTGCCCTATGCGACACATGCCAACGGGTGAAGGCCGAACATCAAAGACCCGCTGAATTGTTGCAACCTTTGAAAGTACCCGAGTGGAAGTGGGAGGACATCAGTATGGATTTCATCGTCAGATTACCACGTACTCAGTCGGGCTATGACTCCATCTGGGTTAGCGTGGACCGGTTGACGAAAACATCCCATTTTCTCCCTATGAGGGACAAGTACAACGTTGCACAACTAGCCGAGTTGTACATGGAGCAGATCGTGTGCCGCCATGGAGTCCCAAGGAGGATAGTCTCAGATCGAGGTTCTCAGTTTACCTCTAGATTCTGGAAGAAGCTGCAGAAAGCTATGAGTACACGACTGGATTTTAGCTCCGCCTATCACCCACAAACAGATGGACAAACCGAAAGGACAAACCAAATTTTGGAGGACATGTTGAGAGCTTGCGCCTTGAAACGTGGGCGTAGTTGGGATAGGAGTTTACGGTACGCCGAATTCTCCTATAACAACATCTATCAAACTAGCTTGAAGATGTCGCCTTTCGAAGCATTGTACGGTAGACGGTGTAGAACACCGCTGTTCTGGAACGAGACCGGAGAGAACCAGGTGTTTGGACCCGAAGTGCTACAAGAAGCTGAGAAGAAAGTCCAAACGATATGGGAGAACTTAAAGGCTGCTCAGTCATGACAGAAAGGCTATGCGGATAATAGGCGAAGGAAGTTGACTTTCGAAGTAGGAGACTTCATATACCTTAAGGTATCGCCTATCTGTGGCCAACGACGTTTCAACGTCAAAGGCAAGCTACGACCTCGCTACATCGGACCATTTAAGATTTTGGACAAGCGAGGAGAAGTAGCCTATCAACTAGAGCTCCCAACATATCTCTCCGACGTACATGAGGTGTTTCATGTATCCCAGCTCAAGAAGTGCTTGAGAGTACCAGAGGAGCAAATACCAATGGAAGAGCTTGAACTTCAAGAGGACCTGACTTATGTGGAGCACCCTGTCCGAATTTTGGACATAAAGGAAAGGGTCACCAGGAACAAAGTGATCCGATGGTGCAAAGTACAATGGAGCCATCACACCGAAACTGAAGCCACATGGGAGCGTGAAGAAGACATCAAGGCAAAATTTCCTCATCTATTCTCTACCAACGAATCTCGAGGGCAAGATTCAATTTAAGGGGGGTAGATTTGTTTCACCCTCATTTCTGGTTTCCACATGTATTCATGTTTCATGTAGAGAAGACATTTTAAAAGAAGTGGGAACAGAGAAAATATCAAAAGATAGCCAAAAAGAGCCAAATCCAGTTCACAGAGAGCGCCGAAGACAACTCCCGCGGCCTGCTGGCCACGTGGCTTGTTCGGAGCTCATCCCTGCGAAGTGGGGAGAGGTCCGCCGATAAACTGGCTACATGGCAGGCTCGGGGCTCATCTCCGCAAAAGGATAGAGGTCCGACCCTGTGGGACACGTGTTGCCCCCGGAGCTAGCCTCTGCGGAGAAGCAAAGGCAGTTCCGCAGAACACATGTCACCTTCGGAGCTAGTCACCGCGGAAATTAGAGGACCCGTCGCGCGAGGTGAGGTCTGGTTCTATTGGACACATGTCGCCACCGGAGCTTATCTCCAGGGGGTCTGACACTGTTGGACACGTGTCTACCTCGGAGCTCGTCTCTGAGGAAAAAAGAAAGTCCGGCGCTACTTGAGGCGTGGCATTCATGGAGCTCACCCCCGAAGGGAGGGAGGTCCGGAATGGATACGTGGCACACCCGGAGCCACCTCCGAAGAGAGGGAAGGTCCGGCACTGACACGTGGCTTGCGCAGAGCCATCTCCGAACAAGAGAGGAGGTCCCGACCGCTAGGATATGTGGCGCATGCGGAGCTCACCTCCGAAGGAGAAGGGAGGTCTCGCTCGCTTGACACACGGCACAACTGGAGCTTGTCTCTGCGGAAAACAGGGAGACCAGGCCTCGGTGAACACGTGGAGCTTCCGGAGCTCATCACCACGGAGGTAACGAGTTCTGGAGCGCTTTTTGGATTCTGTACGTGTAGAAATATCGGTACGGAGGAGAAACCGACCTGAATTCCACGATGTTACCGCACCAAATCTACTCAAGACAAGTTGTTAAGATTCAACGATAATCTGAATAGGACTCTTATTTGAGATACAATCAGATTAGGACTCTTCTTCTACCGATTATAAATAGAACCCAGAACCCTTGGCCGAAACCACAAACTTCTTTTCCAACTCCTGAGCCGACGACTTAGATCCCTAGCCCCAACTCACCGAGTAAAACCATCATCGGAGTTCAGTCGAGGAAGATCGCCGGAAGGGAGCCCAACGATCTGTCTGATCAGAGAGGACCCCAAGACCAAGAAGATCGTAAGGTAGGTCTCCAATATCACCTTACGACATCATCGTGTTTTCCTTGCATCTGTTCTTCGATTCCTTTCGAACAGAAGCTTTCTCGTGGACAGATCAGTTGTTGATCGGGTTGATCTAAAAGACAAGGTCATCACCACGTCCACATTTGATTCGAACACCTCTGTTCATAGTAAAATCCATGCAAACTATGCAAGAACACGTACAAACTGATCTAATAAAACTGATTATAGGATAGCATGCATATGCATCATTGCATCTAGTTAAAGTTTGTGCATGATATTGATTGCTGTGGATCTTGTATGTCCGTGATCCTGTATAGCAGGACAAGCTCAGAGAGCTGTCTACGACGAGCTGCAACAACAAGGTTTCGAGATACAAGAGCAACCGGAACCGCAAGAACAAGGCAAGTGCCCCTTGACCATATTGATCCTATGTTTTGGGAAAAACTGTTTTGTTTTGCGAAAAGGTGTGTGTGCTGAGTCAAACATGATGGGAAACCCTTTTATAGGAGTTTACTAGCTTTGGTTAAACCATCCTTGTCACCAGGGAAGTTTATGAGTCGGGTATGGTTTTTGTTTTATGCTTCGCTGAGTCCATGGGATTGGGAAGCGAGATTGATGTGTCTAGCTAACTGCACTCATAATGATAATGAGAAACTGATGTTGTTAATGAACATGGATCGAAGGGAGATCTAGGCAAGGCTGGGTTTGTGAATGAGGTAGCATGAGATGGTGGTTTCTTGCCGTAGATCTAAGGACCGGTTCATGCGAGCACATGCCAGGATAACAGTGCCACCACAAGGCCAAGTATGGGTGCGGCTTAGCTGAGTAATTAGGTAAGTTGCTAGATTGTTATGGACCGTAGAAGGCACGGGGAATGGGAGTCGAGTGAGGACTGCCCTGGGAACTGCATGGCACAAGAGGGGGCCCGTGGGTGGGAGAATTGGAGATTCTAGCCTGCCGGTGAAACCTTAGTGAGTCCATACATCTAGTAACCCCTTTGTAAAGGCTATTTTGTGATCTCTTGGCCATACACCGACGGTTGTGTACTGGTATAATGGAGGTTCTGCAGTCGCCGACGGGTGACAAAATCATAAACTTGTGGGTAAAGAGGTGCAAACTCTGCAGAGTCTTAAAACTATCATGATAGCCGAGCTTACGGTCACAAGCGCCTGACCAACTTCCATGATTAGTTTGGATGGAGATTGGATATGGTTATTGGTTATGGTTTTGGATGATTTGGTTTTTGGTTTACGGGACTGTTGAGTCCGGGTGAAAAGATGGGTTGCATGACTGTTGAGTCATGGCAACAAGGTTGGTCTCGGTGGGAGACGAAGTTGTTTTATGAGATGAAATGGTAGCGAATACGAGATGGTATTCGTGAGATGGTAGCGAATACGAGGAGTTATTCATGAGCAAGAATAAGGTTGATTGATGACTGGTTGTGACATGGAAGGTAATGAACATAATGGAGGTATGATCGGTATTTTAATACATGTTGGGATTACATTCACTTAAAGATAAGTTGTTGTTTTATCGTGGTTTTTGATAAATAACTTTGCTTTTTGCAATGAGCCTTTTTATACCTACCTTGTTATGAGCTACATATCATATTTTCCCGCACTTGCTGAGTACATCATTGTACTCAAACTTGCATTATTATTTCATCATCAGCAACAAGAGGAGATTACTATGAAGATCAAGTGGAGCATTAGACGTGTAATCTGTTCTCAACCTTGCCTGTGGGGATGGAGTAGAGATGGAGCCATTGCTGCCTAGATTTGCTTCCGCATTAGTTAAATTGCTTCCGCATTAGTTAGAAGACTTCCGCTGCATAGAAATAAGACTTCCACTGTGAGCACGAGTCCAAGACTCATGAAAACATTATAATAAACTCTGTTATTCGTGGTTATATATATTCTGAATTCAGTTTGTGGATCATATGTGTATGTGTGATGAACATCCTGGGCACACATATGCATCAGTTCTCGGTTCCGTGGTTTTCCACAGAATTGAGGGCGTCACAGCAAGCTCTGGTTTGCTTAGCCGTTTCATAAACGTTATTTGTTTGAGAACTTACATTGAGTTTCCATTTTTATTGTGCATTAGAGTCTTGTTTGAAAACCCAATTGCATATCCAAGAGAACTAGGGTTTTGGGCTTAGTTTTTAAACCTTGAGTAGCCACTGCAATGCTAAATTACTGTAGAAGTCGGTACAAGTTGAGTAGTTAGAACTGCTCGCGAGAATAGGCTAGAGGCACACCACTTGGCTAGAGATAGCAAATGGAACATATGGCAAGGAAAATGAGACCGAGCAGAGAGTAAGGGCAGCAGGACTTTGGGGCCTGGGTGCCATAGCTCCTCTTGTGTCGATTGAGGGCCGAGCCATGTGCAGGCCTGTTGAACAAGCTAGAACAGTACCAAAGACATACAGGATATATGGGAACCGGGAAACTGATGTAATTCGGGTAGCGATCTGTTGAGGCATTGCTTGTCGTCCAGAGGGTAGGTTGAGAGCATGAGGTGCAAATCGACTGGCGGCACTACGGATGCGCGTGTAGAGACCTCTTGCTCAGGATGATAGGACCGGTTCAACACTTAGCTGACGGATGAAAGGTGGTTGCGTACGACGTCCGTGGTGGTTGCTGTAGGCAACATCAAGTACGGGCGTACATGACGGGTTATTCGGGTAACCCTGCAGGCGTAAAATGATTATAATCGCTGCCCCTCGCGGTCAGTGAGTACCACTTGTTCACTGTACCGTGGCATAGAAAGAACATGCTAGTGTCATGTTAAAAGGTTGCTGATTGAAAGATGTACTTTGGTTGCTAATAACTTGTTGTAGTTTAGAGCTAATTAAAGTTCTTTTCAACCTTGGGCAAAGTACATGAGAGAAACGCATTTCTTGTTTGATTGCGGCTCTCTATGTGTATTAGCACGAGGTTCTCCACAACTTGTTGCTAAAATTTGAAAGTAAGGTTCAACTATTTAGGCGTGTCCTTTGCAACTTACATTCCATTATACGCTGCAAACTCAGCATGTAGAGTTTCATGTGTAGGTAAGACGGGTTAGTCTTGCTGCTGCTTGTGTTTGAAGCGTTTGCAGGGTGTTATGAGGAGGAGGCTCCAGAGGAGGAGAAAGACCCCCAAGAGGGAAACACCATCGAATGGGAGCCGTGCCGCCGCCGTGTTAGTGTGCGTGTGTGCTAGTGGGAACACGCTCACGGGCTGAACGTGAACTCTATTGCTTAGTCTACGCCTGTGAGTATAGACTTGACATATTTTGGATGTAAACATGTTTATAAACTCTTTTATGTAATAAAACTTTGCTTCCGCTTTGTACTTTTTACGTGTGTTATCCGGTGCTGTGCAACGCAGCACCCCTCAGCATGATCTGGGCTAGTCGAGACTGTCGGGTCCTTGCAGTGTGGTATCAGAGCCCCATTGAGGTTTAACGTACTCAAAAAGGTTAATTTTTCAAAAATTCAGTGAGGAACGAGTTAGTAGCCCATATAAGGATGTTATTAGTGTATAGAAAGTGGCAACTCTAACATAATTGCTTATATCAGAAAATTATGCATCTCGGGACGTCATATGTCTTGGGGGGTGCATGTAAGCACTGTCCACCAGTGCGCACAAGCTTAAGGGTGGAGCCTCACGGGTGGCAGGTAACCTGGCTAGCTTTAGTATCCTCTACGACTCTTCATGTCGTTTGGGGTATTCAAGCAACGCCCTTCCCTGGCGTGCTACGGGCAAGTATGGGAGACCCTGTCACGTGGTTTGTAACGTGAACACGTAGCTCAAGGCGTGTTTGGCTTGAGAGCAACCATGCGAGTGATGACGGACGGTTGTATGAACTGTATTGGGACCGGGTTCGGTGTGCAGTTGAGCCTGACAATTGTGTGGTTTATTTGCAGGTATTATAACCACAAATCGGTAGATGAGTAGCACACATGTGCGAGAGACGTTTTAGTGCCACTGAATTAACGAAGCCGAGTAAGTCCGGTATAAGTTTTTCTTTGTGAGGAACGTAGTACCGGCATGAACTGGGTGACGCTTCGACGTCACACCCCACTAAATGATCAATATCATTGTAAAACTTGAAGATTTTGATCCAGAGCTCTAAAACTTTGATTTAACTCCTTCCCTTAATCAGGATGTTCAAAGTAAATAAGTTTTCAATTTATAGGATATTAAGTACAGAGTCCTCTGTTTTCATCTGAAATAATGCTGAAGTTATACAGAGGTTAGAGGTTGAGTGCATTCGATGTTGGGGTCACATGATACATTTCTAGAAAGCTTTGGAAGACCTTTACAACTTTTCTATTGATGTCCAGAGGTGTTTCATCCCTTAACTAGTGGAAAAATGCAGTAGAGTTGAAACTGTCCAGAAAACAGGGAAGAGCAAATACTCTCTGTAACTCTCTGTAAAATGACCATAACTTCCTGCATAAAAATCCAAAAATATAAATTGAGGTAGTTATGAAAATTCCATGAGATAGGTTACAACTTTGTAACAGGAAGTTTTGTCAAACTCGAGGTAGAATAAACTGGAATTCTTGGATCAAATCAGTACCTCAGGCAGGGAGGTGCTGTCCAATTTTCTCCAGAAATTCTGTCAACTTTGACATCTCATAACTTTTGAACCAGAGCAGATATGGGGGCAAACAAATAATTTATGGAAATATATTGAAGTTAACTTTAACTTTGATGTTCATCTCCAGAACTGGTTTTGCCTTTAGCTGGCTCTAAATCAGATTAAAAGGGAAACTGGTCAGGGCTGTCAGTTTGGGCAGCAAACCAGCAATCAAATTTGTACTAAGTTTGATTTGTGTTTCAATGTTTTGTGAGTTCAATGACATGTTTTATGTTATAACTCAATGATTTACTGTTGAAATGAATATTTGACCTTTTTCAAATATGTTTCTACAGAGGGCAGAGGAGAAACAATTGGAGAACGGGTGGGTGGTGTCCCACTGTTCTCAACGCAGCAGTTATCTGGAACTGTTGAAGCTAATGCTTCAATATTGCGGGTATGTGGAGACACCGCGGTACCTCACCAAGGTAGAAGGCGAGGAGGGGAACAAGGCATGGACCATCCATGTCGAAGTTCCAGTAGGACCTACGCCACCGGGTTGGGCACCGTTCACCGTCACGGTGAAAGGTCGACAACCGGAAGAAATGTGGCAGATGGCAGCCCGCGACACCATGCGCGTTTCTTCCAACTACACGTGAGAGCTATGGAGGGAACTCCATACACGCTTGTTCCAGTGGAGGGGCAAGCTAATCACGTGTAGAGGGAGAGGTACTTTGAGGCAACGGATCCGAGTTATCCAAGGTACAATCCAGCGGAGGCGAACTTTAGCCTCCAGTTGACGGCCGGAAAGACAGTGATGGACAGCCAAGCTGTCCATACAGCTCGACTTGCCGTGGATCTCAATGAGAGCACCAGCCGCCGAGACCATTTCGAGAGTGCTCACAGTGCACTCCGTAATGTGCCCCTTCCGACGATCAAGCGACTGAATGAACGACACAATCAGTTGCGTCGTCTGAAGAAGGCGAAGAAGAAAATCCGTGTCGACATCATGGCTTTGCAGCAGCAGATACAGGCCTTGACCCAGAAGAATGAGGTCCTGACTCAAGAGCGTGATGACGCTATTAAGGAGGGGCAGGGCTGGGAAAAAGACTACAACCAGGCCATGGACGAGGTGCATGCTTTGCAAGACCTCGTGCCTCTGGTAGTGGGCCTACCGATGGTAGGTGCAGTACCAGTGGTTTTGGGTATACCGACGATGCCGGAACCAGAACCCGAAGAGGAGGTCATGGACTCTGAGACATCAGCAGAGATAGCGGAGGAGGACGACCCGCAGGAGATCGAGTTCTACTCCGAGTAGTGAGTTTACCATTGCCAAGTAGGGCAGCGAGGGTGGTGTGTAGAAACTTTTGTAACAGTGACATGTCATGTAGACAGTAGCATTTGTATAGGTAGTGAGAACATGAGCACGACTTCTCGGGGATCCGAGAATAATGTATCTTGTATAAAGTTTATGCTTTATCAATATATGTGAATGTTGTGCAAGTTTATTCATGTGTCACTGCAATACCTACTGTTTTCTATGGAATTTTAAGAATGACAAGTGCTGATCGTTGCTGTTTTGAATTTCAGAATGACTCGTACATGTGCCAACACTGAGGTTGGTGGGTCAAGTCAGGGGGAGAGGACTCCCAGCAGCCTCACGAGACTTCCTCGAGACAGCAAGAGCAACAACCGCCACCTGATATTGTTGCGGCTATGGCGGGCTCGCACCAGCAGCACACCGAACTGCTGCAAACGCCGATTGCGAATACGTATCGACCTGAGAGGCGTCAAGACGGAGAGGAGCGTCAACAAAGCTCATACTCGGATTTTTCTGGATACTCATCCCCCGGATTCTCAAGGGCGGATGAAGCCCTCGATGCGGACAACTGGTTCCGCACGATGGAGATGAAGTTCGGGCTGCTCCAAGTTAGTGAGCAGCGAAAGACGCAGTTCGCGGCCCAACAACTTCAGGGGTCTGCGAGCGCTTGGTAGGCAAACTATTGTGCCTCGCAACCCATCGAGCGAGTGCTGACCTGGGCGGAGTTCCGGACGGCCTTCAGGGCCTATCACATACCGCCAGGTCTGATGAAGAGGAAGATGCAAGAATTCCTCCGTCTGCAGCAAGGCAGCAGGAACGCTGGAGTACTCCAGGGCGTTCAATGATCTCGCGCTGTACGCTTCCTATCACGCCGATACGGATGAGAAGCGGCGAGACCACTTTTACCAGGGGCTGAATCCACTCCTGAAGGACAAGCTGGCAATGTTCAATCGCGGCAGCCTCAATGACATTATTGATCCTGCGATTGTACAAGAGGAGTCCGGCAAGAGTTAGCGGCGGCGGAGAAGAAGCGAAGCGCACCACAGAGCAGCTGAGAGGGAGGTGGTCCTCCCCAAAAATATCGGATGGTGTATCACTCACCATCTAGACAACACTGGGGGCCACCACATCGCCCGATGCAATTTCGCAGTCAGCTGTATTCACCACCGGCGTTCCGATCGGCCTTACCAGCACCACCTCCGCAGCAACAACAGCAGCAGCGGGTGATGCCACCTGCATTTTGCACCTCAGCAGCGCATGCCGGGCTTTCGTCCTACAAGCATGGGCCAGCCATCAACCGCATGCTTCAAATGGGGTCGCCAAGGACACTTCGCCAACAACTGCCCCGAGAGGCAAGGCAGCGGAGTGGCACCGCAGTTTCAAGGGAGAATCAACCCCAGAACTCCATTAATGCGCGGCGGGCAAACCCTAAGCCTGGCACTGTCCACCAACTCACCATAGAGGACGTGCCGGAGGGAGAACCCATCCTTGCAGGTATGTTCCAACTCCACAAGCATCCCGCCATTGTTTTATTTGATTCAGGCGCCACACGTAATTTCATTAGCCAAGCTTTTAGTGCTAAATATAGCTTGCAAATACTACCCACCAAAAGTCCTTATGTGATTTGTTCACCGGGTGGGAAAACTTCAGCAAGTATGATGGTTTTGAAAGCGCCATTATGCTTAGGGGGTAGAGTATACCCTACGTCTCTCGTAGCTTTAGAGGGACAAAAGGTCGATGTCATCTTAGGAATGTCATGGTTAACCCGCCACGGCGCTGTTTTAGACACCGTCCTCTGAGTCGTGAATCTACACCCAGAAATGCATGAGTCTCATTCATTATTTCTGGACAGTCCAGAAATAAAGATTCCAAGTGTATACCAATCCACCACTATCAGATTGGAAGACATTCCAGTAGTCCGTGAGTTGCCAGGCGTGTTCCCGGATGATTTACCAGGGATGCCGCCCGACCGAGAACTATTCCAATATCCCGAAGGCCGTACAAGATGGCGCCAAAGGAGTTGGCAAAATTGAAACGCAGTTAATGGACCTGCTGGAGAAGGGGTTTTTTAGGCCGAGCTCCTCGCCATGGGGCTGTTCGGCATGATTTGTGAAGAAGAAAGATGAGACGCTGCGGCTTTGCATGGACTATCATCCACTAAATGCCATGACTATTAAGAACAAGTACCCGTTGCCACGGATCGACATGTTGTTTGATCAGTTGGTCAAAGCAAAGATCATTTCCAATATGGACTTAAGATATGGGTACCACCAGATTAGAATACGGGCTGAGGACATTCCGAAGACGGCTTTCTCGATGAGGTACGGGCTTTATGAGTACCTGGTCATGTCCTTCGGCCTCACCAACGCTCCAGCTCATTTCATGTACTTGATGAACTCGGTATTCATGCCGGAGCTGGACAAGTTTGTCGTGGTCTTCATCAATGACATATTGGTATATTCCAAATCGGAGGAAGAACACGCAAAGCACCTGCGTATAGTCTGTTGGAACGGATCACCGGAGATAACCCGCAAGAGTTCACTGGAGCTACAATGCACGTGGGTGTGGTACACGATGAACACGAGTCAGTTTTGTGAGATGATGCCGCAACACACGCACCCCCTCGTTTTTCTATTATGCATATATAAGAAACCGATCTGTTACAGCCTGAAACTCACGCCGCACTCACCCACTTCCCGCACAACAGACGATCGCCCGTTCGTCCGTGAAGACCAGTTGCCTGGAGACGTGTTCCTTGCATGCAACAGCTTCTTCATGCAGCTAACACACTATTCTCACGTGAACATGAGCCGTGAGGTCCTAAACATGCAACTTAACGTGCAACATTTCAAAACAAACATGCAAACAAATAGGAAATGCAGCTGGTGCACAGGATTACTCAACAAATCACCCCCTAATCCCGCTGCACCAGGATCACGCCCATCTTCTCACGTAGTTCTGCAAACTTGATTCTTCCCAACACCTTTGTCAAGATGTTGGCAACTTGTTCATTGGTGTTTACATGCTGGACATCAACATGGCTATTTTCAACGCACTCCCGGATAAAGTGATATCGAGTGTCAATGTGTTTACTCCTTTCATGATGCACCGGATTCTTGCTAAGCTCTATTGCTGACTTGTTATCCACAAACAGATTGAACTTATTAGCAACATTCCCAGTTAGTTCTGCCAGCAATTTACTCAACCAAACTCCTTGACAAGCTTCTGACGCGTCTGCTATGTATTCTGCCTCACAAGATGACAAGGCGACTATCTTTTGCTTCTGTGATACCCAAGAGATGATGCTCGAGCCCAGGAAGAAAACAACACCTGATGTACTCTTGCGATCATCAATGTCTCCAGTGAGATCACTGTCGCTATAACCCATCAAAGGTTGTTCTACTTCAGTAGTTTTTTTATAACTACACCCAATACCAAGAGTTCCAGCAATGTACCTGAGGATTTGTTTAACAGCAGCCCAATGTTGCTCAGATGGGGACTCCATGTACCTGCTGACAATCCCAACCGGATAGGCTAAGTGAGGACAAGAATTCACCAGGTACCTTAAACTCCCTATCACACTCCTGTATTTTGTGGCATCCACCACAGCTGCTCCATCATTCTTGCTGAGTTTAAGGCGATTTTCCATTGGGGTGTGAGCTGGCTTGCATCCAGTCATGTTTCCCAGCTCCAAGATCTTCTTTGCATATGCACTCTGGCATACACTAATCTCCCCATTTCCTTGTTTAACCTCAAACCCCAGATAATAGCTCAAGAGACCCAGATCACTCATTGTAACACCCTCAATTTCATAATCATGCATTGCATATAGAAAAACATTATAAACGAAATAGAAATGGGAAGAATCATAAAAATTGGAGAAAGATAGCTGAAAAGAGCCAATTTCAATTCGCCAAGGAGCACTCTCGACACTTCCCGCGTCCTGCTGGCCACGTGGCGCCTTCGGAGCTCATCCCTGCGGAGGGGGTGAGGTCCGGCACTGCTGGCCACGTG
Organism: Neostapfia colusana; assembly: GCA_030760725.1. Lineage (NCBI taxonomy): Eukaryota > Viridiplantae > Streptophyta > Magnoliopsida > Poales > Poaceae > Neostapfia > Neostapfia colusana. The sequence continues at coordinate 25,717,832 of JASWHV010000005.1, read as the reverse complement.
GCAGGCTTGGAGCTCGCCTCAGGAGAACGGGCGAGGTCCGATCCCGCTGGACACGTGTCGCCTTCGGAGCTAGTCTCTGCCGAGAAGCGAGGCCTAGCCCGCCAGACACGTGTCGACTTCGGAACTCACACCACAGGACACGTGGCAGGCTCGGAGCTCGCCTCCGGGAGGTCCGACCCTGCTGAACACGTGTCGTCCTCGGAGCTCACCTCCGAGGAGAAGGGAGGTCCGACGCTGTTGGACACGTGTCGCTCTCGGAGCTCGCCTCCGAGAGGTCCGCCCCGCAGGGCACGTGTTGACCTTGGAGCTCGTCTCTAAGGAGAAAGGAAGTCCGGCTCTGCTGGACACGTGGCATTCTCGGAGCCTACCTCCGAAGAGAGGGGAGGTCCGACACTGACACATGGCACACGCGGAGCTCGCCTATGAGGAGAGGGGAGGTCCCACCCGCCAGACACATGGCACATGCGGAGCTCACCTCTGAGGGAGAGGGAGGTCCCGACCGCCGGACACGTGGCGCACCCGGAGCTCGCCTCTGCGAAAAAGGGAGGCCCGGCCCCCGCTGGACACGTTGCTCCTCTGGAGCTCACCACTGCAGAGGTGACGATATCCTTAAGCGGTTTTTCTTCTGTGCGCACGGGAATACCTGGTACTGAGGAAACCGACACGATTTCCACAATGCTACCGCACCAAATCAATTGGAGATAAGTTGTTAAGATCCAAAACAAATTGAATAGGACTTTCATTTGAAATCTGATCAGAGTAGGACTCTTCTTCTCCTGCTATAAATAGAACCCAAAACCCCTGGCCGCAACCACGTACCTATTTTCCACCTACCGAGTTGATGACTTGGAGGCCCTAGCTTCCAACTCCCCGAGTTCCACCCCTTCGCCGGAGTTCAGTCGCCGGTGAGCACCGCCGACGAGCCCCGTCACGCTCGCTGTCGTCGGAAGAGAGCCGACAATCTGACCTGCTGCCATTGCTAGGAGAAAGGCCGAGGTAGATCTTCGTTACCACCTTACGACATCATCGCGGTTTTCTTCGCATCTGTTTTTCTTCGAACAGAAGTTTTTTCGTGTGGACAGATCACGTGTTGATCGGTTTTTGACGGTGGAATTGATCTAGATCTTGAGTCAAGATCATCACCACGTCCACACTTGATCCTTACACCTTTGTTCACCATAAAACCCTATGCAAACCATTAAAACATGCAAGAACACGTACAAACTGATCTAAAGAAGACTGCATCATAGGATTTGCACCATTGCATCTTGAGTAAAGATTGTGCATGATGTTTGATTGCTATAATTTTGTATGTGCGTGGTCGTGAGTAGAAGGACAAGCTCAGGAAGCTATCTACGAAGGACTACAGCACCAAGACTTCGAGACACGTGAGCAACAAAAGCCACAGGAACAAGGCAAGTGCCCCTTGACCATATTGATCCCTTGTTTTGGAAACTGTTTTGTTTGCAAAAACGTGTTTCCTTGAGTCAACTTGATGGGACACCCTTTTATAGGAGTTTACTAGTTTTGTTAACCACCCTTGTCGCCGGAAAAGTTGATGAGTCGGGTATGGTCGCTTTTGCTTTTACTTCGCTAGTCTACGTGATATGGGAAGCGAGATAGAACGTGTCTAGCTACTGCACTCATATGAATAATGATAATGAGAACTTGATAATGAGCATAGAATCGGGGGAGATCTAGGCAAGCTTGGTTCGTGGATGTGGTAGAATAAGATGGTGGTTTACTTGCCATAGATCTAAGGACCGGTTCATGCTAGCACATGCAACAAAAACAGTGCCACCACAAGGCCAAATATGGGTGCGGCTTAGCTGACTAATTAGGTAAGTTGCTAGATTGTTATGGACCGTGGAAGGCGCGGGGAATGGGAGTCGAGAGAGGACTGCACTGGGAACTGCATGGCGCAAGAGGGGGCCCGTAGGTGGGAGAATGGTGATTCGAGGCTGCTGGTGAAACCTTAGTGAGTCCATACATCTAGTAGCCCCTTTGTAAAGGCTATTTTGTGATCTCTTGGCCATACATCGACGGTTGTGTATGTGACGCCCTCAAATCTGTGGAATCCACGGAACTGAGAACTGATGCATATGTGTGCCCAGGATGTTCATCACACATATACATATGTTCCACAAACCAAATTCAAAATATATATTACCACGAATAACAGGGTTTATTACAAAGTATCATGAGTCTTGGACTCATGCTGGCAGCGGAAGTCTAATCTTACAGCGGAAGTCTTATTTCTATGCAGTGAAAGTCTTCTAACTAGTGCGGAAGCAATCTAAGCAGCAGCAGCAGCCCCATCTCTACTCCATCCCCACAGGCAAGGTTGAGGACATATCACACGCCTAATGCTCCACTTGGTCTTCATAGTATTCTTCTCCTGTTGCTGATGATGAAGTAACAATGCAAGTTTGAGTACAATGATGTACTCAGCAAGGGCGGAAAAATATGATATGTAGCTCACAACAAGATAGGTATAAAAAGGCTCATTCCAGAAAGCAAAGTTATTTATCAAAACCACGATAAAACAGCAACTTAACTTTAAGTGGATGTAATCCCAACATGTATTAAAATACCAACATACCTCCATTATGTCTCATCACTTTCCATGTCTCAACCAGACATTAATCTTTCTCAATTTTGATCATGAATACCTTCTCGTATTCGCTACCATCTCACAAATACCATCTCGTATTCGCTACCATTTCATCTCACAACAATTCCGTCTCACACCGAGACCAATCTCGTTGCCATGACTCAACAGTCATGCAACCAAATCTTATCACCCGGACTCAACAGTCCCGAAAACCAAAACCATAACCAAATCATAACCATCCATAACCAAAACCATCCCAACTAATCATGTGGGTTATCCAGGTGCTCGTGACCGTAAGCTCAGCTATCATGATAGTTTTAAGACTCTGCAGAGTTTGTACCACTTTATCCACAAGTTTGTGATTTCGTTACCCGTCGGTGACTGCAGAACCTCCATTATACAAGTACACAACCGTCGGTGTATGGTCAAGAGATCACAAAATAGCCTTTACAAAGGGGTTACTAGATGTATGGACTCACTAAGGTTTCACCAGCAGGCTAGAATCTCCAACTCTCCCACCCACGGGCCCCCTCTTGTGCCATGCAGTTCTCAGGGCAGTCCTCACTCGACTCCCATTCCCCACGCCTTCCACGGTCCATAACAATCTAGCAACTAACATAATTACTCAGCTAAGCCGCACCCATACTTGGCCTTGTGGTGGCACTGTTATCCTGGCATGGCTCGCATGAACCGGTCATTAGATCTACGGCAAGTAACCACCATCTCATGCTACCTCATTCACAAACCCAGACTTGCCTAGATCTCCCTCCGATCCATGTTCATTACCAACATCAATTTCTCATTATCATTACGAGTGCAGTTAGCTAGTCACATCTATCTCGCTTCCCAAAATCTCATGGACTCAGCGAAGCAAAAAGTAAAAACCATACCCGACTCATAAACTTCCCTGGTGACAAGGGTAGTTTGACAAAACTAGTAAACTCCTACGAAAGGGTTTCTCATCATGTTTGACTCAGCACACACACCATTTCGCAAACAAAACAGTTTTCCCAAAACATAGTATCAATATGGTCAAGGGGCACTTGCCTCGTTCTTGCGGTTCCAGTTGCTCAAACTCTTGCTGAAGTAGTCCGTCGTAGGTAGCTCCCTGAGCTTGTCCTTCTATACGCGATCACGCACATACAAGATTCACAGCAATCAATATCATGCACAAACTCTAATGAAGATGCGATGATGCATATGCATGCTAATCCTATGGTGCAGTTTTTATTAGATCGGTTCATACGTGTTCTTGCATGAATTGCATGGGTTTTGCTATGAATAGAGGTGTTCGGATCAAATGTGGACGTGGTGATGATCTTGACTTTAGATCAAACCGATCAACACGTGATCTGTCCATGAAAAAGCTTCTGTTCGAAAGGAATCGAAGAACAGATGCAAATAAAACACGATGATGTCGTAAGGTGGTATTGGAAACCTACCTTACGTTCTTCGGGATCTCCCTCCTAGAAAACAGATCGTCGGGGCTCCTCCGGCGATGGAAATCGTCTCTAGGCTCGCCGGCAATCTCTCTGGTGGTCAAACTCCGGCGAAGGGTTTTACTCGGCGAGCTGGGGCTAGGGCTCTAAGTTGTCAGTTTAGGAGGTGGAAAAGAAGTTCGTGGTGGCGGCTAAAGGTTTTCGGTTCTATTTATAACCGGGAAAAGAAGAGTTCTAATCTGATTGGACTTCGAATAAGGGTCCCATTCAAACTGTTTTTAGATCTTAACAACTCATCCTAGATTGATTCGGTGCGGTAATATTGTGGAAATCGTGTCGGTTTCCTCCCGTACCGGTATTCCCGTGCGTACAGAAGCAAAACCGCTTCAGAATCGTGTTACCTTCACGGTGGTGAGCTCCGGAAGCTCCACGTGTCCTGTGGGAACCTGGGCTCCCTTTTCCGCAGAGACAAGCTCCGGTTATGCCGCGTGTCAGGCGGGCAAGACCTCTCTCTTCCTCAAAGGTGAGCTCCACTTGCGCCACGTGTCCTGGCGGGTGGGACCTCCCTCTCTCTAGAGGTGAGCTCCGCGTGCGCCACGTGTCTGGTGGGTCGGGACCTTCCCTCTCAACACAGGTGAGCTCCGCGAACGCCACGTGTCAGTTCTGGACCTCCCCTATGTAGCTCCGGATGTGCCACGTGTCCTAACAGCGCTAGACTTCCTTTCTCCTCAGAGACGAGCTCCGAGGTCGACACCTGTCCATCAGCGTCGGACTTAACGGAGATAAGCTGCGGAGGTGACACGTGTTCGATAGTGTCGGACCTCCCGGAGGTAATCTCCGAGAGCAACACGTGTCTAGAGGGGCCGGACCTCTGGGAAGTGAGCTCCGAGAGCGACACGTGTCTAACGGGGCCGGAGCCCTCGGAGGTGAGCTCCGAGAGCGATACGTGTCCCGCGCGGCTGGTCCTCTCTTTTCCGCGGTGAATAGGTCTGCAGCTCACACGTGTCCTGCGGGACTGGCCTCGCTCCTTCCACAGAGGCTAGCTCCGGGGGCAACACGTGTCCCACGGGGTCGGACCTCTCCCCTTTACGGGAATGAGCCCCGAGCCTGCCACGTAGCCAGTTTAGCGGAGGACCTCTCCCCATTTGCGGAGATGAGCTCCGAACACGGCACGTGGGCAGCGAGCCGCGGGAGTTGTCTTCGGTGCTCTCTGTACACTGGAATTTGCTCTTTTTGGCTAACTTTTTGATTCTTTCTCAGTTTCAACTTATTTTAAAAGTGTTTTTCTACATGAAACACGAATACATGCAGAACCCGAAAATGAGGGTGTCACGAATCTACCCCCCTTAAATTGAATCTCTCCCTCGAGATTCGTTATTAGAGAATAGATGAGGGAACTCTTTCTTGATGTCTTCCTCATGTTCCCATGTGGCTTCTGCTTTCGTATGATGGCTCCATTGTACCTTGCACTCATCGGATCACTTTGTTCCTCGTGACCCTTTCCTTTACGTCCAAAATTCAGACGGGGTGCTCTGCATAGGTCAGATCCTCTTGATGTTCAAGCTCTTCCATTGGTATTTGCTCTTCTGGCACTCTCAAGCACTTCTTGAGCGGGGATACATGAAACACGTCATGTACGTCGGAGAGGTGCATTGGGAGCTCTAGTTGATAGGCTACTTCTCCTCGCTTGTCCAGAATCTTAAACGGCCCAATTTAGCGAGGTGCTAGCTTGCCTTTGACGTTGAAACATCGTTGGCCTCGGATAGGCGATACCTTAAGGTATACGAAGTCTCCTACTTTGAAGGTCAACTTTCTTCGCCTATTGTCCGCATAGCCCTTTTGGCGTGACTGAGCAGCCTTCAAGTTCTCCCGTATGGTTTGGACTTGCTTTTCAGCCTCTTGTAGCACTTCTGGTCCAAACACTTGGTTCTCTCCGGTCTCGTTCCAAAACAGCGGTGTCCTACACCGTCTACCATATAATGCTTCGAAAGGCAACATCTTCAAGCTAGCTTGATTGCTGTTGTTATATGAAACTCGGCGTACGGTAAACTCCAACCCAACTACGCCAATGTTTCAAGGCGCAAGCTCCCAACATGTCTTCTAAAATTTGGTTTGTCCTTTCGGTTTGTCCATCAGTTTGCGGATGGTAGGTGGAGCTAAAATCCAGTCGTGTACCCATAGCTTCCTGCAGCTTCCTCCAAAATCTAGAGGTAAACTGAGAACCCTGATCTTAGACTATTCTCTTCGGGACTCCATGGCGGCACACGATTTGCTCCATGTACAGCTCGGCTAGCTGTGCAACGTTGTACACGGTCTTAACAGGAAGAAAATGAGCTGTTTTCATCAATCGGTCCACGATAACCCAGACTGAGTCGTAACCCGATCGAGTACGTGGCAACCCGACGATGAAATCCATACTGATATCTTCCCATTTCCACTCGGGTACCTTCAAGGGTTGCAACAGTCCAGCGGGTCTTTGATGTTCGTCCTTCACCCGTTGGAAGGTGTCGCATAGGGCAACATACTCGGCTATGTCTCTTTTCATACCATCCCACCAATAACAAGTCTTCAGGTCCTTTTACATCTTGGTACTTCCGGGATGTATGGAATAGGGTGAATCATGTGCCTCCTTTAATATCGTGTTGCGGATGTGCTTCACGTTAGGCACACAAATCCTTTTCCCTAGCCAAAGCGTACCCTTCTCGTCTTCCTTGAAGTCATTCTCTTTTCCTTGTCGGATCCTTTCCTTGATCTCCTTGATCTCCTCATCCGTAGCTTGGCCGTCCCTTGTCTCTTGTTCCAATGATGAGTGGAGTTCCATCACTTCCATCTCGTTCAAGAAACCGAGATGTAACCGTTCGAACTCCTTTCGTAGCTCGGGTGGTAGCTCCCGAACCGTAAGTTGGTGACATGCTCCCTTCCGGCTCAATGCATTGGCTACTACATTAGCCTTTCCAGGGTGATAGTTGATTCCAACATCATAATCCTTGATAAGTTCCAACCATCGACGTTGCCTCAAATTCAAATCCGTTTGAGTGAATATGTACTTGAGGCTTTTATGATCCGTATAGATCTCACATCGATGACCAAAGATATAATGTCTCCAAATCTTCAATGCATGCACCACGGCTGCGAGTTCCAAGTCATGTGTAGGGTAATTGAGCTCGTGCTTCTTGAGTTGTCTTGAGGCATAGGCTACCACTTGTCCTTCTTGCATGAGCACACATCCAAGCCCTTGTCTGGATGCGTCACAATATATGTCAAAGCTCTTGCTTACGTCCGGCAATACCAAAGCCGGCGCTGTGGTTAGCCTCTTCTTGAGCTCCTCAAAGCTTTCTTGGCACGCTGGTGTCCATTGGAAGGATTTTCCCTTCGTTAGCAACTCCGTGATAGGCTTTGCTATCTTAGAGAAGTCCTTGATGAACCTTTGGTAGTATCCAGCCATCCCAAGAAAACTTCGAATATCCCTCAAGTTTTGCGGTTGGTTCCACTTCAGAACATCTCCCACTTTTCCGGGATCGTACTCCTTCCTCGGAGATGATGTGGCCTAGGAACGATATCTCCTTTAGACAAAATTGACATTTGCTGAACTTGGCATACAATTGATGCTCCCGCAGCTTTTGCAATGTCAATGTCAAATGTTCTTCATGTTCCTCCTCACTTTTTGAATACACCATGATATCGTCAATGAAAACCACGACAAACTTGTCCAAGTACTCCATGAAGACCTTGTTCATGAGGTACATGAAATATGCAGGTGCATTCATTAACCCAAAAGACATCACGGTATATTCGTACGAACCATACCGTGTTAGAAAGGCAGTCTTGGGTATATCGGAGGGTTTAATCATCAGCTAGAAATATCCCGACCGAAGATCAATCTTGGAGAACACTCGGGCTCCCTTCATCTGGTCGAACAGGTCCTCTATACGGGGCAGAGGGTACTTGTTCTTGATCATCACCTCGTTCAGAGACCTATAGTCCACGCACATCCTTTGGGTTCCATCCTTCTTGTCTATGAAGAGCATGGGGGCTCCCCAAGGTGACGAGCTTGGACGTATAAAACCCTTCTCTTGCTGCTCCTGGATTTGCTTCTTGAGCTCCACGAGTTCATTGACGGGCATCCTATATGGTCTCTTTGCTATAGGTGTGGTTCCGGGCACTAGGTCAATGGAAAACTCGATGTCCCGGTCAGGTGGCATACCGGGAAGTTCTTCCAGGAATACGTCCAAAAACTCTTGAACCACCGGAATGCTGTACAGGGTTGCTTCCTCAACGTGGTTCAGTGTTGCCTTCTCGGTTGCCGGTTGGGCTGACTCAAACTCGATATGGGTACCATGCTCGTTGGTCAACTGCACGCTCCTTTCAGCACATTGGATTACCCCATTGTGCTTACTTAGCCAATCCATTCCGAGTATTATGTCAAGCCCTTGGGAATCCAAGACAATGAGGTTGGCAAGGAAGTCTACCCCCTTATATTAAGGTGTACTTTCGGACATACTATATTAGTCCTCATCTCTCCACCGGAAGAATTAACCAACATAGTATATTTCAAGTGTGATACAGGTAGATTGTACTTGGCAACATACTTGGATGCTATGCAGGAATGTGATGCTTCAGAATCAAATAAGATGGTGGCTAGGTTGGATTTGGCAAGGAACATACTAATTACGGCGTCCTCAGCCTGTTGCGCTTCCTCAGTAGAGACATGGTTCACGTTGCTGCGAGCGTAGTTCTGCTGTCCACGGTTTCCTTGGTTGGCTCCTCCGTTCGGCCATGGGTTCTGCTTGGGGACGTTGTCTTGCTGTCCAGGACCTCTCCTCGGGCACTGGCTCGCGAAGTGTCCCGTCTCCCTGCATGCAAAGCATGCCCTGTTGCCCACGGCAGCAGGTACGTTGGGGCAGAGGTTTTGAACAGGAGCACCCACGTTGGGACGGGGCGCACGAGGCAAAGGAACACGAGGTGCTTGTGCAACGGGTCGTTGCTGTGGTGGCTGATTAGGGCGGTATGCAGGAGCGGGCGATCCGTACAGCAGTGCAGCTGGGGGCATGTACCGGGGGCGTACGTTGCTCCCTTGTGGCTTGTACGGCATCTTTCTTTTGCCCTCTCGCTCGATCTCTCGAATCTTGCTTTCAACCACTATAGCCTTGTCAACCAACTTCTGGAAGCTCGCATAGTCATTGTTGAGGAGCTGAACCTGGATCTCATTGTTCAACCCTCTCATGAATAGGTACTGCTTCCGTTGGTCTGAGTTGACATCTTCGGGGGCGTACCATGACAGCTGCGTGAACTTGATGAGGTACTCATTCACGCTCTTCTGTCTTTGGCGGAGACCCTCGAACTCCTGCATTTTGAGCATCATTATACCAGCAGGGATGTAATGAGATCGCAAACTCTCCTTGAACTCAGTCCAAGTGATCATCTCCGGGTCGACGTGAGCGTTACAAATGGCATCCCACCAGTCAGCGGCAGCTCCCATGAGTTGGTGCGATGCATAGAGAACTTTCTCTCTGTCGTTGCACTGAACTATGGCAAGCTTCTTCTCCATGGACATCAACCAGTCGTCGGCCTCCATGGGGTCATTAGCTTGTGAGAAAGTAGGTGGTCGAGTCCTCATGAACTCTCCCAGCCTGTTATGAGCCGGCGGTGGTGGCGGTGGTGCCGGAACAGGGTTGTTGTTGTTGGCCTGCAGCTGACCCATTGTTTGTATCATGGTCTGCATGAGCTGATTCTGCATGGCCATCAACCGTTCCAGGTTGTTTTCGCCAGCTCCGGGGTTAACAGGAACTTCGTCGTGGCCATCCTCTTGGTTGCCACGGACGTTCCTTCCTTGGCGGCCAGCGTTTCCTCTCACCATCTGTGAGAAAGAATGGAATAGAATAGAAGTTAGAAGGTTAGATGGATCCCCCTAACGATATGCATCAAGGTGGACTATATATATTAGCCATATGAGGATGTGAATCAAGTGCCGAGACATCTCACATCTCTCTCTACTTTATGTGTGGATATGGACAACGCTTGAGACATCCCACAACTCACACTAAGCACACAATCACAACAATCATCACAAAGGCTCACACAACTCCTATTCAAGGCTTTTTCAATAGGGGTCCTATGGGGTTTTTAGGGTGATATCAATCTGTGACTTCACCCTATGTAAAGGTGGTTTGGGGCGACACTAATCTGTGATCCAATTATGGCTTCTCATAGGCTTGCATCCTATGTCAAGGTGGTTCCAATGCCAATCTATGCATCCTAGGCTTGCTTCCTATGGTTTTCGTGGCTTCTAACACCAATCTGTTACTAGGGTGCGTCCTACAGTCAACATGGCAGTTACCAATCTGTGATAATTCTAGGCTTGTGACCTACAGTCAACCGTGTTAGCTTGGCACCAATCTGTGGATCGTACCAATCGGTGACTAGGCATGGTAGCTCTAACATCAATCTGTGACCTATCTGGCTGTGTGATCTATGATCAACCTGTGGCAGGTTGATACCAATCTGTGTTCGATACCAATCTGTGTTTTCTATCTAGGTGTGTAACCTACCGTCAACCCGTGGCTCTGATACCAATCTGTGATGCCCTCAATTCTGTGGAAAACCACGGAACCGAGAACGGATGCATATGTGTGCCAAGGATGTTCATCACACATATACATATGTTCCACAAACCAAATTCAGAATATATATTACCACGAATGACAGGGTTTATTACAAAGTCTCATGAGTCTTGGACTCAAGCTAGCAGCGGAAGTCTAATCTTACAGCGGAAGTCTTATTTCTATGCAGCGGAAGTCTTCTAACTAGTGCGGAAGCAATCTAAGCAGCAGCAGCTCCATCTCTACTCCATCCCCACAGGCAAGGTTGAGGACAGATCACATGCCTAATGCTCCACTTGGTCTTCATAGTATTCTTCTCCTGTTGCTGATGATGAAGTAATAATGCAAGTTTGAGTACAATGATGTACTCAGCAAGTGCGGAAATATATGATATGTAGCTCACAACAAGATAGGTATAAAAGGCTCATTGCAGAAAGCAAAGTTATTTATCAAAACCACGATGAAACAACAACTTAACTTTAAGTGGATGTAATCCCAACATGTATTAAAATACCAAAATACCTCCATTATGTCTCATCACTTGCCATGTCTGAACCAGACATTACTCTTTCTCAATTTTGCTCATAAATACCTTCTCGTATTCACTACCATCTCACAAATACCATCTCGTATTCGCTACCATTTCATCTCACAACAATTCCATCTCACACCGAGACCAATCAAGTTGCCATGACTCAACAGTCATGCAACCAAATCTTATCACCCGGACTCAACAGTCCCGAAAACCAAAACCATAACCAAACCATAACCATCCATAACCAAAACCATCCCAACTAATCATGTGAGTTGTCCAGGCGCTCGTGACCGTAAGCTCGGCTATCATGATAGTTTTAAGATTCTACAGAGTTTGTACCACTTTACCCACAAGTTTGTGATTTTGTCATCCGTCGGCGACTGCAGAACCTCCATTATACCAGTACACAACCGTCGGTGTATGGTCAAGAGATCACAAAATAGCCTTTACAAAGGGGTTACTAGATGTATGGACTCACTAAGGTTTCACAAGTAGGCTAGAATCTCCAATTCTCCCACCCACGGGCCCCCTCTTGTGCCATGCAGTTCCCAGGGCAGTCCTCAATCGACCCCCATTCCCCGCGCCTTCCACGGTCCATAACAATCTAGCAACTTACCTAATTACTCAGCTAAGCCGCACCCATACTTGGCCTTTTGGTGGCACTGTTATCCTAGCATGGCTCGCATGAACCGGTCCTTAGATCTACGGCAAGTAACTACCATCTCATACTACCTCATTCACAAACCCAGACTTGCCTAGATCTCCCTCTGATCCATGTTCATTAACAACATCAGTTTCTCATTATCATTATGAGTGCAGTTAGCTAGTCACATCTATATCGCTTCCCAAAATCCCGTGGACTCAGCGAAGCAAAAAGTAAAAACCATACCCGACTCATAAACTTGCCTGGTGACAAGGGTGGTTTAACAAAACTAGTAAACTCCTACGAAAGGGTTTCTCATCATGTTTGACTCAGAATACACACCTTTTCGCAAACAAAACAGTTTTCCCAAAACATAGGATCAATATGGTCAAGGGGCACTTGCCTTGTTCTTGCGGTTCCAGTTGCTCAAGCTCTTGCTGAAGTAGTCCGTCGTAGGTAGCTCCCTGAGCTTGTCATTCTATACGCGATCACGCACATACAAGATTCACAGCAATCAATATCATGCACAAACTCTAATCAAGATGTGATGATGCATATGCATGCTAATCCTATGGTGAAGTTTTTATTAGATCGGTTCATACGTGTTCTTGCATGAATTCCATGGGTTTTTCTATGAACAGAGGTGTTTGGATGAAATGTGGACGTGGTGATGATCTTGACTTTAGATCAAACCGATCAACACGTGATCTGTCCACGAAAAAGCTTCTGTTCGAAAGGAATCCAAGAACAGATGCAAATAAAACACGATGATGTCGTAAGGTGGTATTGGAAACCTACCTTATGTTCTTCAGGATCTCCCTCCTAGCAAACAGATCGTCGGGGCTCCTCCGGTGATGGCAATCGTCTCTTGGCTCGTCGGCGATCTCTCTGGTGGTCAAACTCCGGCGAAGGGTTTTACTTGGCGAGCTGGGGCTAGGGCTCTAAGTTGTCGGCTTAGGAGGTGGAAAATAAGTTCGTGGTTGCGGCCAAAGGTTTTTGGTTCTATTTATAACCGGGAAGAAAAGAGTTCTAATATGATTGGACTTCGAATAAGGGTCCCATTCAAACTGTTTTTAGATCTTAACAACTCATCCTAGATTGATTCGGTGCAGTAATATTGTGGAAATCGTGTCGGTTTCCTCCCGTACCGGTATTCCCGTGTGTACAGAAGCAAAACCGCTTCAGAATTGCGTTACTTTCGCGGTTGTGAGCTCCGGAAGCTCCACGTGTCCTGTGGGAACCTGGGCTCCCTTTTCCGCAGAGAAAAGCTCCGGTTGTGCCGTGTGTCAGGCGGGCGAGACCTCCCTCTTCCTCAGAGGTGAGCTCCGCTTGCGCCACGTGTCCTAGCGGGCGGGACCTCCCTCTCTCTACAGAGGCGAGCTCCACGTGCGCCACGTGTCTGGTGGGTCGGGACCTCCCCTCTCAACAGAGGCGAGCTCCGCGAACGGCACGTATAAGTTCCGGACCTCCCGTCTGTGGCTCCGGATGTGCCACGTGTCCTAACAGTGCTAGACTTCCTTTCTCCTCAGAGACGAGCTCCGAGGTCGACACGTGTCCATCAGCGTCGGACCTAACGGAGATAAGCTCCGGAGGTGACACGTGTTTGATAGTGTCGGACCTCCCGGAGGTAAGCTCCGAGAGCAACACATGTCTGGAGGGGCCGGACCTCTTGGAAGTGAGCTCTGAGAGCGACACGTGTCTAACGGGGCTGGACCCCTCGGAGGTGAGCTCCGAGAGCGACACGTGTCCCGCGCGGCTGGTCCTCTCTTTTCCGTGGTGAATAGCTCCGCAACCGACACGTGTCCTGCGGGACTGGCCTCGCTCCTTCCACAAAGGCTAGCTCCAGGGGCAACACGTGTCCCACGGGGTCGGACCTCTCCCCTTTATGGCAATGAGCCCCGAGCCTGCCACGTAGACAGTTTAGCGGTGGATCTCTCCCCATTTGCGGAGATGAGCCCCGAACACAGCATGTGGCCAGCGAGCCGTGAGAGTTGTCTCCGGCGCTCTCTGTACTCTTTTTGGCTAACTTTTTGATTCTTTCTCGGTTTCAACTTATTTTAGAAGTGTTTTTCTACATGAAACACGAATACATGCAGAACCCGAAAATGAGGTGTCACAGTGTACTGGTATAATGGAGGTTCTGCAGTCGCCGACGGATGACAAAATCACAAACTTGTGGGTAAAGTGGTGCCACCTCTTAAGAGTGTAAAACTATAATGATAGCCGTGCTTACGGTCAGAAGCGCCTGGCCAACTCACATGATTAGATGGGATGGTTATTGGGATGGGTGTCGGAATGGTTATTGGTATGGTATGGTATGGTAATGAGATTGGTTTCGGGACTGTTGAGTCTTGGTAATGAGATTGGTTTCGGGACTGTTAAGACATGACAATGAGTTTTGGTCTCGGTTATGAGATGGTTATTATGAGCATGAGATGATGTTGAGAAAGATTAATGGCTGGATGAGACGTGATAAGTGGTAAAATATGATAGAGGTATGTTACTATTTTAATTGGATATATGTTGGGATCAAATTCACTTAAAGTCGCTGTTTTTATCATGTTTGTGAAATAAACTTTGCTTTCTGCAATGAGTCTTTTTATTCCTACCTTGCTGTAAGCTACATGTCATACTTTTCCCGCACTTGCTGAGTACGAAATGCACTCACCCTTGCATTGTCATACAAACATCAGCAACAGGAGAGGAGTACTTTAAAGATCATGTGGAGTATTAGGCGTGCGAACTACCGTCAACTTGCCTGTGGAGTTGAAGATGGAGCCGTTGCTGCCGTGTTTAGTTTGCTTCCGCTATCGTTTAGAGACTTCCGCTGCTAGAATAAGTTAGAGACTTCCGCTGCAAGAATAAAGTTAGAGATTCATGTAATAAAGTACTTAAACCCTATTATTCGTGGTTATATTCTGAATTCAGATTGTGGATTACATGTGTATGTGTAATGAACATCCTGGGCACACATATGCATTAGCTGGGTTCCGTATTCTACGGGACCGGGCGTCACAGATTGGAATCAGAGCCACATTGACTGTAGGACGCAAGCTTAGGTAGAAGTCACAGATTTGCATTAGAGTCACATTGACCGTAGGATGCAAGCCTAGGTAGAATGCATAGATTGGCATCAGAACCACCTTGACCGTAGGACGCAAGCCTAGGTAGAATGGACCACCCTGTCACATAGCGGGAACAACACCAGTTTGCATGATTAAGTTTAGGACTCCCATTGAATAAGCTTGAATAGGAGTGGTGTGAACTTTTGTGATGATTGCTTGTGTTTGAGTTCTTAGTGTGAGTTGTGTGACGCTTCAGCATTGTCCATATCCACACATAGTAGAGAGATGTGAAATGCTTCGGCATGTGTTCATATCCTCATATAAAAAATATAATTAGTTCATACACCTTGATACATATAGCTGGGGTATCAACCTAAACTTCTCTAATTCTACCCAACTCTCTCTCACAGATGGTGAGGGAAAACGCCCGCCGACAAAGGAGGAACGTTCGTGGCAACCAGGAACCATAAGAGGATGGACACGATGAAGTTCCTGAGAATGTTAACCCCGGGGCTGGTGAAAACAACCTGAAACGGTTGATGGCTATGCAGAACAAGCTCATGCAAACTATGATCCAAACTTTGGGTCAGCTGCAAGCCAACAACAACAATCCTAACCCCGTTCCTGCAATACCACCACCACCACCACCACCGCCGGCTCACAACCGACTGGGAGAGTTCATGAGGACTCGACTGCCTAATTTTG
The DNA here is from genome assembly GCA_030760725.1 of Neostapfia colusana. Lineage (NCBI taxonomy): Eukaryota > Viridiplantae > Streptophyta > Magnoliopsida > Poales > Poaceae > Neostapfia > Neostapfia colusana. The sequence continues at coordinate 25,702,232 of JASWHV010000005.1, read as the reverse complement.
CACAAGCTAATGATCCCATGGAGGCCGACGATTGGTTGCAGTCCGTGGAGAAGAAGCTTGCTATTGTTCATTGCAATGATCGGGAGAAAGTTCTCTTCGCATCGCACCAACTTATGGGAGCAGCCGCTGACTGGTGGGACACTCTTTGCAATGCTCATGTCGACCAGGAGACTATCACTTGGGCTGAATTCAAAGAGAGTTTCCGCTCTCATTACGTCCCTGCTGGAGTCATTATGCTAAAAAGGCAAGAGTTTGAAGGTCTTCACCAAGGCAGGAAGAGCGTGAATGAGTATCTCAACAAGTTCACGCAGCTGTCAAGGTATGCCCCCGAGGATGTCAACTCGGATCAAAGGAAGCAATACTTGTTCATGAGAGGGTTGAACAATAAGATCCAAGTTCAACTGCTCAACAATGACTATGCAAACTTCCATAGGCTAGTTGACAACGCTATAGTGGTTGAGAGCATGATCCGTGAGATCGAGCAAGAGGGCAAGAGAAAGATGCCATACCAGCCACAAGGGAGAAATGTACGTCCCGTTTCATGCCCCCAGCTGCACCACAGTATGGCTCGTCCACTTCTACTTTCCACCCTGCAAACCCACCTCGCCCTAATCCACCACCGCAGCAACGTCCTGTCATGCAAGCACCTCGTGTGCCCTTGCCTTCTGCACCCCGTCCCAGGTGCTTATGCTCAAAACCACCCCCGCCCTAACGTTCCTGCTGTCTTGGGCAACAAGGCATGTTTTTCATGCGGAGAGACGGGACACTTTGCAAGTCAGTGCCCGAGGAAAGGCCTTGGACAGCCAAGCAACGCGCCCAAGCAGAACCCACGGCCAAATGGAGGAGCTAATCAAGGCAATCGTGGGCAGCAGAACTTCGCTCGTGGTAACGTGAATCGTGTCTCCGCTGAGGAAGCGCAACAGGCTGAGGACGTCGTGATTGGTATGTTCCTTGCCAACTCCAACCCAGCCACTGTTTTATTTGATTTCGGAGCATCACATTCATTCATATCATCCAAGTATATTGCCAAGTATAATCTGCCCATATCACACATGAAATATACTATGTTGGTTAATTCTCCCGGTGGAGAGATGAGGACTAATATAGTATGTCCAAAAGTAAACCTTAAAATAAGGGGGGTAGACTTCCTTGCCAACCTTATTGTCTTGGATTCTCAAGGGTTTGATATAATACTTGGAATGGATTGGTTAAGCAAGCACAACGGAGTGATCCAATGTGCTGAGAGGAGCATGCAGTTGATAAATGAGCACGGTACTCGTATTGAGTTCGAGTCAGCCCAACCGGCAACCGAGAAGGCAACGTTGAACCACGTCGAAGAAGCAACATTGGAAGGCATTCTGGTGGTTCAAGAATTTTCGGACGTGTTCCCGGAAGAACTTCCAGGTATGCCACCTGACCGGGACATTGAGTTTGCCATTGATTTAGTACCAGGAACTGCACCCATAGCGAAAAGGCCATATAGGATGCATGTTAATGAACTAGTGGAACTTAAGAAGCAAATTCAGGAGCAGCTAGAGAAGGGTTTTATTCGCCCGAGCTCGTCACCATTGGGAGGCTCCGTGCTCTTCGTAGACAAGAAGGATGGGACCCAAAAAGGATGTGTGTGGATTATAGGTCTCTCAATGAGGTGACGATCAAAAATAAATACCCGCTGCCCTGTATAGAGGACCTGTTTGACCAAATGAAAGGAGCCCGAGTTTTCTCCAAGATTGATCTTTGGTCGGGATACTTCCAGCTGAAGATTAAGCCCTCCGACATACCCAAGACTACCTTTCGAACACGGTATGGTTCGTATGAATATACCGTTGTGTCTTTTGGGTTAACGAATGCACCTGCATATTTCATGTACCTCATGAATAAGGTCTTCATGGAGTACTTGGATAAGTTCGTCGTGGTTTTCATTGACGATACCATGGTGTATTCGAAAAGCGAGGAAGAGCATGAAGAACACTTGAGATTGACATTGCAGAAGCTGCGAGAGCATCAATTGTATGCCAAGCTCAGCAAATGTCAATTTTGGCTAAAGGAGATATCGTTCCTAGGCCACATCATCTCCGAGAAAGGAGTATCGGTTGATCCCGGAAGTGGGAGATGTTCTGAAGTGGAACCAACCGCAAAATGTGAGAGATATTCGGAGTTTCCTTGGGATGGCCGTATACTACCGACGGTTCATCAAGGATTTCTCTAAAATAGTAAAGCCTATGACTGAATTGCTAATGAAGGGAAAAGCATTTCAGTGGACACCAGCGTGTAAAGAAAGCTTTGAGGAGCTCAAGAAAAGGCTAACCACAGCACCGGTTTTGGTATTGCCGGACGTGAGCAAGAGCTTTGACATATATTGTGACACATCAAGACAAGGGCTTGGATGTGTGCTCATGCAAGAAGGATAAGTGGTAGCCTATGCGTCGAGGCAACTAAAGAAACACGAGCTGAATTACCCCACACATGACTTGGAACTCGCAGCCGTGGTGCATGCATTAAAGATTTGGATACATTGTATTCTTGGCCACCGATGTGAGATCTATACGGATCACAAAAGCCTCAAGTACATATTCACCCAAACGGATTTGAATTTGATGCAACGTCAATGGTTGGAACTCATCAAGGATTATGATGTTGGAATCAATTATCACCCTGGAAAGGCCAATGTAGTAGCTGATGCATTGAGCCGAAAGGGAGCATGTCACCAACTCACGGTTCGGGAGCTACCGCCCGAGCTGCGCAAGGAGTTTGAACGGTTACATCTCGGGTTCTTGAACGAGATGAAAATGATGGAACTCCATTCTTCGCTGGAACAAGAGATAAGAGATAGCCAAGCAACGGATGAGGAAATCAAGGAGATCAAGGAAAGAATCCGACAAGGCATAGAAAAGGACTTCAAGGAACATGAGAAGGGTACACTTTGGTTAGGAAAAAGGATTTGTGTGCCTAACGTGAAGCACACCCGTGACACAATATTAAAGGAGGCACATGACTCATCTTATTCCATACATCCCGGCAGTACAAAGATGTACAAGGACCTGAAAACTTGTTATTGGTGGGATGGTATGAAAAGGGACATAGCTGAGTATGTTGCCTTATGCGATACGTGCCAACGGGTGAAGGCCGAACATCAAAGACCCGCTGGACTGTTGCAACCATTGAAAGTACCCGAGTGGAAGTGTGAAGACATCAGCATGGATTGCATTATCGGATTACCACGTACTCGGTCGGGATATGACTCCATCTGGGTTATTGTGGACCGATTGACGAAAACAGCCCATTTTCTTCCTGTTAGAACCACATACCACGTCGCAGAACTAGCTGAGCTGTACATGGAGCAAATCGTGTGTCGTCATGGAGTTCCGAAGAGGATAGTTTCAGATTGAGGTACCCAATTTACCTCTAGGTTCTGGAAAAAGCTGCATGAAGCTATGGGTACACGACTGGATTTCAGCTCCACTTATCACCCGCAAACCGACGGCCAAACTGAGAGGACAAATCAAATTTTAGAAGACATGTTGAGAGCCTGCGCCTTGAAACATGGGCGTAGTTGTGATAGGAGCTTGCTGTATGCTGAGATCTCATACAATAACAGCTATCAAGCCAGCTTGAATATGTCACCTTTCGAAGCATTGTATTGTAGACGGCGTAGAACGCCGCTATTCTGGAATGAGACCAGAGAGAACCAAGTGTTTGGACCCGAAGTACTGCAAGACGCCGAGAAGCAAGTCCAAACAATACGGGAGAACTTGAAGGCTGCTCAGTCACGACGAAAAGGTTATGCGGACAATAGGCGAAGAAGTTGACCTTCGAAGTAGGAGACTTCATGTACCTTAAGGTATCGCCTATCCGTGGCCAACGACGTTTCAACGTCAAAGGCAAGTTAGCACCTCGCTACATCGGGCCATTTAAGATTTTGGGCAAGCGAGGAGAGGTAGTTTATCAACTAGAGCTCCCAACGCACTTCTCCGACGTGCATGACGTGTTCCATGTATCCCAGCTCAAGAAGTGCTTGAGAGTACCAGAAGAACAAGTACCGATGGATGAGCTTGAGCTTCAAGAGGATCTGACCTATGTAGAGCACCCTGTCCAAATTTTGGACGTGAAGGAAAGGGTCACGAGGAACAAAGTGATCCGATGGTGCAAGGTACAATGGAGCCATCATACGGAAGCTGAAGCTACATGGGAGCGTGAGGAAGACCTCAAGGCAGAACTCCCTCACCTATTCTCTACCCTATCGAATCTCGAGGGCGAGATTCAGTTTAAGGGGGGTAGGTCTGTAACACACCCTCAATTTCATAATCATGCATTGCATATAGAAAAACATTATAAAAGAAATAGAAATGGGAAGAATCATAAAAAATGAAAGAAGGATAGCTGAAAAGAGCCAATTTCAATTCGCCGAGGAGCGCTGTCGACACTTCCCGCGGCCAGCAGGCTACGTGGCGCCTTCGGTGCTCATCCCTGCGGAGGGGGTGAGGTCCGGCACTGCTGTCCACGTGACAGGCTCGGAGCTCACCTCAGGAAAAGGGGCGAGGTCCGATCCCGCTGGACACGTGTCGCCTTCGGAGCTAGTCTCTGCCGAGAAGCGAGGCCTAGCCTGCCAGACACGTGTCGACTTCGGAACTCACCCCTATGGAAGGGATGAGGTCCGCCCCACAGGACACGTGGCAGGCTTGGAGCTCGCCTCCGGGAGGTCCGACACTGCAGGACACGTGTCACCTCGGAGCTCGCCTCTGGGAGGTCCGACCCTGCTGAACACGGGTCGTCCTTGGAGCTCACATCCGAGGAGAAGGGAGGTCCGACGCTGTTGGACACGTGTCCCTCTCGGAGCTCGCCTCCGAGAGGTCCCCCCCCCCCCCCGCAGGGCACGTGTCGACCTCAGAGCTCATCTCTAGGATAAAGGAAGTCCGGCGCTGCTGGACACGTGGCATTCTCGGAGCCCACCTCCGAGGAGAGGGGAGGTTGGGCACTGACACGTGGCGCATGCGGAGCTCGCCTCTGAGGAGAGGGGGGTCCCGCCTGCCAGACACGTGGCGCACGCGGAGCTCGCCTCTGAGGGAGAGGGAGATCCAGCCCGCCACGTGGCGCACCCGGAGCTCGCCTCTGCGGAAAAGGGAGGCCCGGCCCCCGCTGGACATGTGGCGCCTCCGGAGCTCACCACTGCGGAGGTGACGAGATCCTTAAGCGGTTTTTCTTCTGTGCGCATGGGAATACCTGGTACTGAGGAAACCGATACGATTTCCATGTTGCTACCGCACCAAATCAATTGGAGATAAGTTGTTAAGATCCAAAACAAATTGAATAGGACTCTTATTTGAAATCCGATCAGAGTAGGACTCTTCTTCTCCTGTTATAAATAGAACCCAAAACCCCTGGCCGCAACCACGTACCTATTTTCCACCTCCCGAGTTGACGACTTGGAGGCCCTAGCTTCCAACTCACCGAGTTCCACCCCTTCGCCGGAGTTCGGTCGCCGGTGAGCACCGCCGACGAGCCCCGTCACGCTCGCCGTCGCCGGAAGAGAGCCGAGGATCTGACCTGCTGCCATTGCTAGGAGAAAGGCCGAGGTAGGTCTTCATTACCACCTTACGACATCATCACGGTTTTCTTCGCATCTGTTTTTCTTCGGACAGAAGTTTTTTCGTGTGGACAGATCACGTGTTGATCGGTTTTTGACGGTGGAATTGATCTAGATCTTGAGTCAAGATCATCACCACGTCCACACTTGATCCTTACACCTTTGTTCACCATAAAACCCCATGCAAGCCATTAAAACATGCAAGAACACGTACAAACTTATCTAAATAAGACAGCATCATAGGATTTGCACCATTGCATCTTGAGTAAAGTTTGTGCATGATGTTTGATTGCTATAATTTTGTATGTGCATGGTCGTGAGTAGAAGGACAAGGTCAGGAAGCTATCTACGAAGGACTACAGCACCAAGACCTCGAGACACGTGAGCAACAAAAGCCATAGGAACAAGGCAAGTGCCCCTTGACCATATTGATCCCATGTTTTGGAAACTGTTTTGTTTGCGAAAACGTGTTTGCTTGAGTCAACTTGATGGGACACCCTTTTATAGGAGTTTACTAGTTTTGTTAACCACCCTTGTCATCGGGAAAGTTGATGAGTCGGGTATGGTCGCTTTTGCTTTTGCTTCGCTAGTCTACGGGATATGGGAAGCGAGATAGAACGTGTCTAGATACTGCACTATATGAATAATGATAATGATAACTTGATAATGAGCATAGAATCGGGGGAGATCTAGGCAAGCTTGGTTCGTGGATGTGGTAGAATGAGATGGTGGTTTACTTGCCGTAGATCTAAGGACCGGTTCATGCCAGCACATGCAACGAAAACAGTGCCACCACAAGGCCAAATATGGGTGTGGCTTAGCTGACTAATTAGGTAAGTTGCTAGATTGTTCTAGACCGTGGAAGGCGCGGGGAATGGGAGTCGAGAGAGGACTGTCCTCGGAACTGCATGGCACAATAGGGGGCCCGTTGGTGGGAGAATTGTGATTCGAGGCTGCTGGTGAAACCTTAGTGAGTCCATACATCTAGTAGCCCCTTTGTAAAGGCTATTTTGTGATCTCTTGGCCATACACCGACGGTTGTGTACTGGTATAATTGAGGTTCTACAGTCGCCGATGGGTGACAAAATCACAAACTTGTGGGTAAAGTGGTGCCACCTCTTAAGAGTGTAAAACTATCATGATAGCCGTGCTTACGGTCACACGCGCCTGGCCAACTCACATGATTAGATGTGATGGTTATTGGGATGGTTGTCGGAATGGTTATTGCTATGATATGGTAATGAGATTGGTTCTGGGACTGTTGAGTCTTGGTAATGAGATTGGTTTCGGGACTGTTAAGACATGACAATGAGTTTTAGTCTCGGTTATGAGATGGATATGAATATGAGATGGTTATTATGAGCATGAGATGATGTTAAGAAAGATTAATGGCTGGATGAGACGTGTTAAACGGTAAAATATGACCGAGGTATGTTACTATTTTAATTGGATATATGTTGGGATCAAATTCACTTAAAGTTAGTTGCTATTTTTATCATGTTTGTGAAATAAACTTTGCTTTCTGCAATGAGCCTTTTTATTCCTACCTTGCTGTAAGCTACATGTCATACTTTTCCCGCATTTGCTGAGTATGACATTACTCACCCTTGCATTGTCATACAAACATCAGCAACAGGAGAGGAGTACTTCGAAGATCATGTGGAGTATTAGGCGTGCGAACTACCGTCAACTTGCCAGTGGAGTTGAAGATGGAGCCGCTGCTGCCGTGTTTAGTTTGCTTCCGCTATCGTTTATCGTTTAGAGACTTCCGCTGCTAGAATAAGTTAGAGACTTCCGCTGCAAGAATAAAGTTAGAGATTCATGTAATAAAGTACTTAAACCCTATTATTCGTGGTTATATTCTGAATTCAGTTTATGGATTACATGTGTATGTGTGATGAACATCCTGGGCACACATATGCATTAGCTGGGTTCCGTGTTCTACAGGACAGGGCGTCACACTCATGCTGAATTTCCTCTTCATTTGTTTTTTGAACATAGCAATGTATTCTCGGCTCGGACCAGTGATGATCAAGTCATTCACATAAACACCTACAGGCAGATAACCTTCTATGCTTTCTCTTCGGTACAGAGCTGCTTCCAAGGAGCTCCTCACAAAGCCCAGCGTCAGCAACTCACTATCCAGCTTAGCATTCCATGCCCGAGGAGCCTGCCTTAACCCGTACAGCGCCTTGTTAATTTCAACACCTTTCCGGCATTGTTTGACTCAATGAAACCTGGTGGCTGATGTACATAGACATTTTCTTGTAGAACACCATTCAGAAAGGCCGACTTCACATCCATGTGATGAATTTCCCAGCTCCCCTGTCCAGCAAGTGCTAAGAGAAGTCTAACTGTTTCCATCCTTGCAACAGGAGCATATACATCTTCGAAATCCACCCCTTGGTGCTGAGAATACCCTTTTGCAACTAATCTAGCATTGTGCTTTAGCACGTTACCTGATGGGTCTTTATTAATCTTGAATACCCACTTCAAGCCTATGGCTTTGTTTCCTGGAGGTAGACTCACAAGTTCCCAAGTTTTGTTTTCCTTTATTGCTTTCATCTCTTCTTACATGGCACTTCTCCAACATTTTTCACCCAAAGCCTCATCTATGCTTCTAGGTTCCTCAGCAGTAAGTAGACATAAACCTGTGTAATCAAAATTTTGCATCTCCTCAGTTGAGTCAAGCACATCTTGAATCTTTCTATATTGGAGTGGCACACCTTCCGAAAAATCATGCTCACTCCAACTTGGAGGTGTTGCAAACTCCACTCCAGGACTTGGAGCTTCATCACAAGCAGGAGTCAGAGGCGTCGATGGGTCGGGTGCTTCAAATACCTCCTCGGATCGGTTAGAATCTGTTGTGACATGATCATCGCCAGTCATGACAGTTGCTCGGCTCTCAACAGTGAGAATAGCTCCAATGTTCTCCTCTGACTCAACATTGCTCCAATTCCAAGACTTGTCTTCCTTGAATATGACATCCCGGGACACATGCACTTTCTTCTCCACAGGATCATAAAGTTTATATCCTTTGGTTCCCAGCTCATACCGAGGAACACCATTGGAGTTGAACGATCAGAGAGCTTGCTGACACCAGGTCCAAGTCTTTTTACATGAGCAACACACTCAAAAGTCCATTGATGGTGGACTTTTGGCTTCCTTTTATGCCATGCCTCATAGGGGGTTCTACCTTTCAATATCTTGGTTGGAGACCGGTTGAGAATGTACACCGCTACTCTCACCGCTTCACCCCAAAAATATGCTGGCATGTTCTTTGACTTCAGCAAGCATCTAGCCATCTCCATGACTGTTTGGTTTCGTCATTCCACTACTATGTTTTGTTGTGGCGAGTACGGTGTAGTGGTGTAGTGCTTGATTCCTTGATCATCACAGTACTCATCAAATTCAACCGAGTTAAACTATCCACCTCTGTCCGAGCGAAAAGCTTTGAGTCTGCCCCCAGTTGGTTCTCAGCAGCAGCCTTGATCTTCTTAAAGAACTTGAGAGCCTCACACTTTGTTTCCAACAGCTCCACCCACATATATCTGCTATGATCGTCAACCACTAGCAAGAAAAACTTCTTACCTCCAGGTGTACTGGGTTTGATCCGGCCACACAAGTCTCCATGAAAAAGTTCCAGAGGATGATCACCTCTGTGATCTGCAATACGAGGAAATGTGACACGACCCCACGGTCTTGTCGAGCCAGGATCACACAGAGGGGTGCTGCATTGCACAGCACCGGATAACATACGTCAAAGGTACAAAGCGGAAGCGAAATTTTATTACATAATCAAGTTTATGAACATGTTTACATCAAAATAAGTTCAGTCTACACTCACGGGCGTAGACTAAGCATCAAGTGCACGTTCAGCCCTTGAACGTGTCCTTGCTAGCACACAAGCACACTAACTCTGCGGCGTGCACGACTCCCACTCGACGGGGTTTCCCTCCTAGGGTTCCGTCTCCTCTTCGGGAGTCCCTTCCTCATAGAACCCTGCAAAAGCTTCAAACACAAGCAGTGAGCACGAAGGCTCAGCAAGTCTGACCCGTCTCACCTAAACATGGAACATCTAAATGAGGGGTGGTGGGTTACATGAGGTAAAAATCATTTGCAAGGACTCGCCTAATTAGTAGAACCTTACTTTCAAGTTTTAGCAGCAGGTTGTGGAGAACCTTACGCTAAGGTACATGAGAGAGCCGCAATCAAACAAGAAACGCATTTCTCTCATGTACTTTGCCCAAAGTTGAAATGAACTTTAGTTAGCTCTAAACTACAGAAAGTCATTAGCAATCAAGTCCATCTTTCAATCAGCAACATTTTAACATGTAACTAGCCTGTTCTTTCTACGTCACGGTACAGTGAACAAGTGGTACTCACTGACCACGAGGGACGGCAATTATAATCGATTTACACCTGCAGGGTTACCCGAACAACCCGTCACATACGCCCATACTCGATGTTGCCTACAACAACCATCACAGACGCCGTACGTGACTACCTTTCACCCGTTAGCCAAATGTTGAACCGGTCCAATCGTCCCGAGCAAGAGGTCTCTGCACGCGCATCTCCGTGCCGCCAGCCGATTTACACCTCCAGCTCTCAACCTACCCTCTGAACGACCAGCTATGCCTCAACACCCAGCTACCCGAGTTACATCAGTTTCCCAGTTTCCATATAGCCGGTAGGTCTTTGGTACTGTTCGAGCTTGTTCAACAGGCCCGCACACGGCTCGGTCCTCAATCGACACAAGCGGAGCTACAGCACACAGGCCCCAAAGTCCTGTTGCCCTTACCCTCCGCTTGGTCTCATTTTCTTGCCATGTGTTTCATGTGCTATCACTACCCGCGTTGAGTGCCTCTAGCCTATCCTCGCGAGTAGTTTCAACTACTCGACTTGTACCGAATCCTACTCTATCTTAGCAATGCAGTGGCTAACGAGCTTTTCAATCCTAATCCCAACCCATGGTTTTCTTGGCTATGCATTTGGGTTTCCAAACAAGACTCTAATGCAAAGAATAATAGTATTCAAAGATGTGCTCAAAACAATAAATATTTATAAAAAGGTTAATGCAAACCGGAGCTTGCCTTGCTGCTCTTGGTCGTAGGCTAGCTGCTCCTCCGGAGTAACAAAGTCTAGGACTTCGGGTTCCTCCTCGACCTTAGCGACTACATGATAGAAGCAATACATGTATTAATTTAAATGCAGTTGTATTAACTTTTAACTTGTGAAGTCTATAACTCTTACTAGACAAGCCCAATGACTGTGAAAATTTTACTGTGGCTTGGTTACAACCTAAACAAAGACTTGGTCAAGTTTTAGTTGCAGCAAAGCTCATTTGACCCTCCACAATTAATCATGTACTTGACCTTAATTGAAGGCTCTTAGGGTGTTCTAAGGATTTTCATGAAACAAACTATGACTTTCTGAAAACTAGATTTTCAGAGGGTTCTAATGGAGTTGGTCTCACTTAATTTGAAGGTTCCTAACTAAAGATATGAGCTAAACAATTTCAGAGAAAATTCTGAAAATGTTTCTGAACATTTTCTATTTTCTCTGGAACAGTTTCACTAATCACACCATTAGGTGGATCAATGAGCTCAAATGGGTCTGAAATTTTTATGGTAGTTCAGGGAATTTTGGTGAACATCCCAGTAAAATTTCAGGATTTTCCTCCAAAGGATTCTCCAGTTAAAATTCCTAACAGTTTAAACTTTGAGGAATTAATTCTGGAGAAATAAGGGTTTTCATGAAGTGAAACTTGATTTTCTGGAAAGTGCTCAGAGAGCCGAATCCAGCAAAATTTGGTTCACTTAATTTGGAGCTTCCTAGCCAAAGTTATGAGGATTTGAAGTTTGAATGGAATCTGAAAATCGGGAGAAAAGTTTAAACTTGCGGGGGCCCGCGGGGACACGTGTCGAGCGCGGAGGTGTCCGGCACACTGAGGCCCACAGGGTTTTTGCGCGCCAGCACACCAGATCCCGGCCGCAGCCCGATCCCGATTTAAAATATCTCCCGCTGACAGCTGGGGTCCACCCATTCGTCAACCTCCCGCTGCCCGCGTTCTGCCGCCGAGGAACCTCGCCGGAGAGCTCGCCGCCGGCTTCTGTAAAGCTCCAAACTTCACGATTTTGGCCGCCCTGCCTACTTCCACTCGGGGAACAGGATCCTGTGGTCAGCTCGTCATGACAACGGCCGCTACCTGGTCGGTGACGAGCCGCAACCTCGGGAGAACTTCGGTCGCGTTGTCCACCCTCCCTAGCACTTCCCCCGATCAAGCTAAGGGTTGTCGAGCATCAGTGGACCATAGGAAAGGTCGACATGAGCTCTACGGAGCTCGGGAAGGGCTGTGTTGGGCTGTCACCGTGCGACCTAGGCCGGAAATCAGGATTTCTACTAAAACTCAAAGAACAGTGGTCTCCCTCCACGGTTCTTCATGGTTCCTGCTCCTATGGACCCGCACGGGCTACTAGAAGTGATCCCCTCCATGAGAGGATGAGTGATGTAGTGTGGCTTATGAATTTCTCGGATCGGTACCGACCTCACTTTTGCACACCGTCGCGAAAATATGAAATTTCGGCCGGAGCAGTGCTTGTCACGCCGCCGGGGCTTGCGGAAATGAAAGAGGGGTTGGAGGCGAACCTCTTTGCTGTTCACAGCTCCGTGAACGGTGGGCTGTGGTAGCCGGAAGGACGGTTCCCGCAGCGGCGGCTCGGGCTGAACCGGCAGAGACAAGATCGCCGTGGTGGAGCTCGGGGAAGACCGCGCAGGGTCTGGAACCGATGCGAAGGTGTCGAAGATGGCTTGGCGCACCCGGTGCTGGTCTCAGATCGCCGAGAGGGTCACTGGATCGGCCGGGCGATGAGGGACCGAAAGTTCACTCGGGCGGCAAGGAGTTTCAGTCTTTTGGGTGAGAGCGCATCGGGGTAGGGATGGGGAGCACCGGCGGCTGCTCGGACGCCTAGATAAGGGTCCCAGGAGTCGGTTCAGCGACCGTGGGCGGCAAGCAGGTGGTGGCGCGGCGGCCTCCCCTCGGTGGCGCTCTCGGGAGAAGCTCGGGGACCCGAGTACTGAAAGTCCACTCGGTTGATCTCCTTCAATGGCTGACATGTGGGTCCCACTTCCAATTTTAACCTCTGAAATTTACTTCTAATCACTGTTGTAAACAGTGATTCCCAAAATACCCATGGTGATTCAAATTATTCACCCATGAGCCATTTGAATTGAGTAGGATTCAAATTGGGTTTGGTTTGAATGAATTTCAGCACATGTTCAGTTTGAAATTCAAATAAAGTTTGAATTTGCCCCACTTAGCTAATGTCAAGATTAAGTCCAAATGGAGTGAAAAATTGGTGTGTGAGCTCACAACAATGTGCTGACTAAGAATGTGCCTCCCACTTTTGAATTCATGGGATAAAAACAGTTTGAATTTGAATATGGTTTCAAACTGCCCTCTTCCTAACTATCCCCAAAATGACCTCAAAAAGGTTTTGAATTTGGGCGAAACTTGGCATGGACATCCTTAGCAATGTGCAGAAGTTTTCATATGTCCAGCCCCTCTATATCACATGTGGGAAATAGCCCTTTTGCAATATCTGAGTTTGTTCTCTAAGGAGCATGTTGATGGGGGTTACTTGCTCTTCATTTGTGTTCATCAACTTTCCTCAAATGAGGTGTGTGGTGTGGTGATGAACACTTCAAATATGTGTCAAAAATGAGGCCCTTACAAAATGCCCCCCTGTGCTGCTTGCCCAAAACACAACCTTCACAAAACTGCTCTACTTGATCAATTTGAGGAATTCCTTCCACCATGTTCTTCATTCCCAGTTCTCTAAGGGCTCGGAAGTTTAGATGTTCATACCGGGAGTGCCACAACCACGCTTGATCTCCATGCCTGGTCATCAAACAGATTGGTGTGTTGTGTTTCAGCTTCAACACATACAACCGGTTTTGTGTTCGCGCCACCTGAGTGAGAAGGCCACCCTCCCGGTCATACACTGTCAGTTTTCTGTGATGGACCAAAATCCGTACGCCCAGGATCTCAGAGGGTGGTGCCGCACGATACGACACCGGACAGCACACCTCATAAGGCAAACATTGTATTACATAGAAAACAACTGAATATGTACAAAGTAGTACAAACCTTCAGTTTACAACTAAGTACAGAGTTTATAACAGCGGAAGCTAAACTTATACAACTCATGCCCACCTAACTAGCAAAAGTCGGTTGTCCAGCCCTATGGACAACCCACACTAGCTCCACTCTTCAGCTCAGCGCGGTGTGTACGGCTCCCACTCAGCCGTGGTCCCCGACGGAGGATAGCCCTCGCTGGTGGACTCGTACCCCGAGTCCGTGGGGTAGTCCTCACCTGCAAAAGACGGTAACACATGAAACTCAATATGCAGGTCATAACAAAAATAGGATGGTAAATTGCAGCGAACGGACACGCCTATAAGTTCACCCTTAGTTCATCTTTTAGCCACAATTAACAGTTCATGAGTCTGAAATTTAGTAAGCGATATTTGGTGGCACACATGTAACAATACAATTTATACATATCAGCAGAATTGAATCACAATATTCCATAATTTATCTACGTCATGACACAGTGAACAAGTGGTACTCATAACCATGAGGGACGGTGAATCGACTCGATATACAGCTGCAGGGGTACCCGAATAGCACGTCACGTACGCCCACCTGTGGATCTGCACAGCACGCTCACTCGATGTCGTACGGGACAACCTTTCACCCAACAGCCCAAACATCGAACCGGTCGCACCGAAACAAGAAGGAGGTTCCCTACATGGAGCATCTCTCTATGCCCGTTAGCATATTTCCACCTTACTGCCCTCAACCTACACCTATAAATCAGTGCGTTATGCCTCGACACCCGGAGGTTTAGGATACATCGGTTTATCAGACCCCATATGTAAAAGTCCCAAAAATGTGTATGAATAAAAACTAAGGTTTGAATTCATATGTGTGGCAAAGACATGAAAAATGGGACTTGCTAAAACTTTTCTTCATGCAAAGTAATACATGGATGAACATCCAACATGAGGTTCACCTTTTTATTTAAAAGTGTTGGACCAATAAGGAGTTAAATACCTCTTTGCATGTAAGTTTAAAAAAATCAGATTTGAAATTCAAAGTTCACACATGTAGTGACCAAAAACTTTGAATAAACAAGCAGCCCTATAGTTGGGATTATAGGGAAAAGTTTGCTCACAAACTTTTCAATTGTAGGGTGGGCTAAAAAAGGAGTTAAAGAGGAGAATTTGCAAACTTCAACCAAATTCAAATTTTGAAGCAAATTCAAACTGAATTGGAAAGATTCAAATTCCAAGCCACATTTTAAAACTCAAGATTTTGGGAATTAAGTGGATCAGCTTGAACAGATATTTGGGAGGTACATGTGGAGTGGGACCCACATGTCATAGAGCTAAAGGAGGAGACTTACTCACTAAGTTTTGCTCTCGGTGGGGGATTTTCCTGAGCAGCTCGCGAGCGCCACAGAGGAGCTTGCCGCGCCAGCTCCTGCTGCCTGTCTCCACGCGCTGGCGCCCTGAGGTCGGTCCTGACCGCTTCTTCAACGTGATCACGTGCCCCCTGGCCGAAGCAAAGCGCAGTTGCCTTCTTCTCTCGCGAGCACACCGAGCAACCCGAGCTTCTCCCCTTCCGCCTCTCGGTCTGATCGGAAGAACGGCAAAACCACCGCGCTCTTCCTCCCCTGAGCTGCTAAACATCGCCGCGAGCTCGGCCTCCACCTCCCTGACCCGCAAGCCAGCGAGCTGCGGCCTCCAGTGCCCGAGAACAACCGCCGCCGCGGCGACCTAGCTCAAAAGTGTGATCAGGCGCTCGTGGACAGCCCTCCACAGGAGGTTTCACGGCCGAGTGATCGCAACTACGGACGCGCACGGGTGCGGTGCTGCTCTCAGCCCAAGCTCAGGCCATACCATGAAGCATCGCCGGTGAATTTCGAAGTTTTGCTCCGGCGACCTCATCCCGAGCTTCCGGTATGATTCTTTCAAATTCTCGCCCTCTGATCCTCCTTAAGTCATCAAATTTGGCACATAGACGCTGGATTAGCCAGCGGTCATTTCTCCTTTAGGATCCAGCGCATGAAAACGCCTCAGCACGACGGAATTCGAGCTCGACTAGAGGTGTTCATGGCGGACCCATTCGGTCGCACGACGACAACCTAATTACAGCCACTCCCGAGCCATTTTGAGACCGTGCCGATCTTCCTAGGGGTGCGCTGGTGCTGTAGGGCGTGTCAGTTCAGGTTTTGGCGGGCTGGAAACCCTAGGCAACGCTACCGAACCTCCACAGTAGCTGCCGCACGTCACCGGCCAGTTTCCGACCGCCGGCGGCCCAAGCAGACCCCACAGTCGTGTTCCTCGGTGTCACAAACTCCCTGGCGGCGAGTTTCCGCTCAGGCAGTGGCCGGAAACGGCGAGCCGGCGAGCTCCGGCGTCGGGCCGGCGAGGGGCAGCGCGGGCGCGAGCGAGGAAGCCGGAGGAAGAAGAAGACGCGTGGGCCCTGGCTGTCAGCAGCTCAAATTTTAAACCCGGGATCGGGTGTGGCCGGGATCCTGTGTGTTGGCGCGCAGGGGTGCTGTGGCCCGGTGTGGCTCCGCTTCTATTGGCTGGAATTCAAAACAGTGGGTCCAGCCGGATTTTCAACAGGAAAATAATTCCAGACTTAGCTCAATCTTTAGAAATTCATATCTCCCTGTAGAAAACTCCAATTTGAGGGATTCCAATTGGGTTGTATTCATCTCTCTGAGTTCTATCCAAATATGAACTCAGATTTGTATGAAAGTCAATATTATATTCTGTAAAATTCTTTGAAGTTTTTCCGAAAAAGAATTATTGAGGGAGTTTGGTTTATCTAAAAATCCCCAAATTTTTCCAGAATATTATTTAGCATATTTTTGACCTACTAGCAAATTTTCAGCTCATTTGAAGATCATTTGAGTAGTAATTTGCTAAATGCAAACTACTGTGTTCAAAAGAGTCCAGAAACATTTTCAGAAAATGTTTCCCACTTCTAAAATCTGTTCTGAGCAATCCATAGCTCCAAAAATCATAGGAAAATTTAGGCAAGCTCTCTGAGACATACTTGGAATTGTAGTTCACTTAATTGGGCATGAAAATGCACATTACTACAGAATTAATTCTGTTGAGTACAAATGCTTAAAGAATTGTTCTGGGAGAACTACCCAAGTAAAAGGGCTGAATTTTGGACCAGATGACTCTCATGTGATCAAGAACTAACATGTAAATTATCAGCCCAAGATGAGTCCTGTAACTCCGTGTTCTTATTCTCCATACTTGTGTATATGTGGGAATATATAAGAGATATTGTGAGAATTGGGGAGGACACAATATGACTCCACATTAGCTGCAATTTGGCAAGCTAAATCCTTAGGTAGTACAGAACCTGCTGTAAAAGTTTCGAGGCCATTGGAGTTCTTGTTCTTCAGTTGCACTCAAATCTTTTCAGCTTGTCTATTATGATCATTAGGGAAAATGATTAGTGTATAGCTAAGGCCTTAAGGTCAATTTAGTTTATTTCTGTTCTTTGCACAACAGAGGCAAACCAAGCCATGCTTGGCTTTTCCACACAATCTCTGTCCTATGAAATTAATTCCATAACTTCTTTCCATTACATTCTATAAAATATGTGCATATGCATCTCAATAGGAACCACAACGAAGGGGACTCAAAGGAGTGATTCATCGAAGTGGATCAAGCTCCGGAGAGTCAAGGGTGGATCTGCAAGGACACTAACCGGTTATATACGACTACCCTGCAAAACAGGCAAGCTCCGGTTTGCATTTAACAGCTGTTAAGTTTTTATTTTGTATTCACCTTTGGTTAAGATTTGAACTGTGCATTAGGTCTAGTGTTTGATACTCCTCTTGCATAGCCAAAGGACCCATGGAGTATTGGGTAGGTGTCTTTCACCGTGTAGAACTGCCATGCTTAAGTACGGTTCGGTAGAAGTCGAGTGGTGAGATGCTACTCGCAGTTTCAGGAACAACAGGGGCATACGGGATTGGTTCATAAATGATGTAGCAAGTTAAAGATGAGACCGGAAGGTTGTAGGGGCAGCAGGACATAGGGGCCTGGGTGCTGTAGACCTGTCCGTGTCGGTCAAGGACCGGTCCGTATGCGGCCCTGTTGAACAAGTTTGAGTTGTGTACCGGACTCATGCTAGCTATATGGGACCCAGTAAACCGATGTACCTCGGGAAGCTGTCGTTGGGACTTTCGGGTCGCCTCAGGCGGACGGCCGGTGTGCAGTATGTGGGGAATATTCTCATGACATCTCACGTCGGAAGGTGCACCATGAGAGTAGTTACTGTACAAGGCGACTTGATCGATTCAGCGGGGGTGAAACGGGGGAAAGGCTGCCACGTACGACGTCAGTGATGGTTGTTGTAGGCAACATCGAGTACGGGCGTACGTGTCGTATAGTCCGGGTGTTATTGATTCGAATCACCATCGCTCGCGGAATGGACCGAGCATACTTGTTCTCACAGTCGTGACGTAGTAAGAACTTGCATGAGAAAGGAACTAATCATTTTGATGTGAAGTATTATCCTACCTTTGTATTGGAACTTGATGAATAGGCTAGTGCAAACTCGATCCTTTTATGCCATGAGCAATTTACATCGGGGGAAAGTGTTTCTTGTTTGATTGTGGACTCCCGATGTGGCGTGCCCAGGGCTACTTAAAAATGCTGCAATTAATACCTGAAAGTAAGGATTCACTTTTAGGCGAGTTTAATTATGTTTATGCCATCCTATGTTAGGTTCATAACCTCACTTAGAGTTTCATGTTTAGGGTGACGGTTAAGTCTTGCTGAGCGTTATGCTCACGGATGCTATCCGAGTTGTTTTGCAGGTAATTGACTCGATGCTTATGAGAAGGGGTGCCGATGAGACTCGGGAACCTCCGAGTGCTTACTCTAAGAGCATCCTCGCCGCTGCAGATTGTCTTCGTGTTGCTAGTAAGAAACGTCCGCGGGCTGGACCGTTTCTTTGTTGCTAGTTTAGATATGAGTCGTGAGAGAGATAGTCTTCCTCTGTAGTTTACTCTGATATAACTATTTGTGAAACATTCTTGTACGCTTCCGCGAAACTATTTATGAAATATGATGTGTGTTACTGCAACCCGTGTGCTGTTGGGTGCCGCATAACACGGCACCACCCGACGAGGTCCTGTGGGGCTGTCTCAGCGTGGTATCAGAGCTGCATTGGGAACAGAGCACGGATTGAGCATCATATTATGTCAAAAACTTAGGATACGGTGAGTTAACGGTACTAGGCCCACATAAGGACTACTATTAGCATAATATGAAGGTGGCAAGTTAACCTATTTGTTATGTCGGAAAACCGTGCATCTCGGGACGTCTATGTCTTGGGGGGTGCACGTAAGCGCTGTCCACCAGTGCGCACAAGCTGAAGGGTGGAGCCTCACGGGTGGCAGGTAACCCGACTCGCTTTAGTATCCTCTACGACTCTTCATGTCGTTTGGGGTATTCGAGCAACGTCTTCCCGGGCGTGCGTGGTGCAATTTGGGAGACCCCGTCACGTGGTCAGTAACGTGAACACGTAGCTCAAGGCGTGTTTGGCTTGAGAACACGTGGGCGAGTGATGACGGCCGGGTGTACAAACTGTTATGGATACCGGGTTCGGTGTGCAGCCGAACCTGATGATTGAGTGTGGCTTATGTAGGTGCTAACCACGAAAACCTTAGTGCGTGTAGAACACGTTTGCGAGTGACCGTTTTAGTGCACCTAATGATACGTGTATGCCGGTGTAATCCGGTTAAGTTTTTCTTTGGTGAGGCAACGTAGTACCGTCATATGTCTTACGGTGCATCGTCACCGTACTACACTGGATAGTATTCTTACCTATGAAGAAATCATTCATGACTAACTTCCAAACAAAAAATGGATGTGATAAAGCACATATTAGTTACTGAGCTCTTCATTTGAACTAAGTTTCAAAGAAGAGAATTACTAGGCTTCTTTTGATCTAAAAAACAGAGTGCTCTGTTCTGGCAGAAGTTTTGCCAAAGTTTAGCAGAGCGTAACTCTGATTAGCTTGACCCAATGGAGGTGTTTGATACAGTTCTGGAAAGGTTACTAAGTGCTCTACAACTTTTCTGTAGAACTCCAGAGCCAAATCCGACACCAATTTGGCTGAATGTCCAGATGAATGCAAACTGTTCAGAAAACAGAGCAGCTGCAAACTTCTCTGGATGTTTCTGTAAATTAGCTATAACAATCTGTAGAAAAATTTCTAAGGATCATATAATACACCGTTGGAAAGGTTAGGAAATTTGCAACAATTTTGTAGTTCATAGTGTGTTTAGAATTGTACTTCATTTGTATGTAAAACTGTGATGAAAACAGCCACATACAAAGGAGGTGCTGGCAAAATTTACCCAGAAAATTCTGTCAACTTTGAACAATCCTAATTTTTGTTCCAGAAATGATCTAGGGGCATATGAGTACTCGTTGAAAAGATACTGAAGTTAACTGTAACTTTTGTATTCAACTTGAGTTATGAAAATGCCAGTAACTGGATCAAATTCTGGGTTAAGAACCGAAGGGTCTGTTCTGTACAGAATGAGGGACTGAATATGTTGGCTTTAGAAAGATGTCTAAACATGAAATTTTGTTATGCTTTCATAGAGTTTTAGCATGTTCATGTTTTACATACTTTCACATACTGCTAGATCAAGTTTTGATTCCCCTCAAAATTATGCTTTTGCAGTATGGTGCGTACTTAGTCACCGAGTAGGGCTGAAGGTTCTCGCCGAGACGGTGATGACTCGACTCCACCACGGGCACCGCCATCAACGGTATAGGCGTATGTCATGGCTCAGATGGTTGAGTCAAGTCAAGAGAACACAAGACTACTCCAAGCCTTGGTACAACAGGGCTTACTCCAGCGTGCACAACAGGACATTCCACCTCGGAACGCCTACTTGGATTTCTTGGCGACACAACCGCCAATCTTCACGGAAGCCAATGAACCAGTGGAAGCTGATCAGTGGCTTCGAGTTATGGAGTCCAAGTTTGGAGTGTTTGAGTGCGATGAGTATCAGAAGACATTATTTGCAGCTCAACAGCTCCATGGAGCCGCCGGAAATTGGTGGTTTGCGTATCTCGCCACCGTTCCGGAAGGCCATCAAGTGGAATGGATGGAATTTCGTGAAGCATTCCGGGCTCGTCACATTCCTATGGGTTTTATAAAGGCCCAACAGCAAGAATTTAGGAACTTGAAGCAGGGGGACATGAGTGTCCTCGATTATGTCAGACGATTTAACCTTCTGGCACAATATGCTCCGGCTTATGCGACGAGCGAAGCTGCAATGTGTGACTACTTTTTCTATGGCTTGAGTGCCATACTAAAAGAAAAGTTAGCTTTGTTCAATCAAAGCAGTTACACCGAGTTGATCAGTGCTGCTCTGCTGCAAGAACAAGCGACACTTGAGTGTCAAGCAGAGAAGAGGGACCGGGAGGATGTGCAGGAAGACACACCAGTCGTTCCTCGTAAATACCGTGTGGTGTATCACACACCATCCGAGGAGACATGGCAAGCACCAGTAAGATCAACTCCGTACAGATTTCCTGCTCAAGAATCTTATCTTGAAGCAGCACCATTACCGCAGCAACGAATGATACCTGTTGCATCATTGCTGCAGCCAAGTACATCAACTTCTCAACCGCAAGTCAACGAAGAACCGGGGAAACCTCCGTGTTCTTATTGCCACCGTTCTGGGCATTTTAGGCAGGAATGCAGGGAGAGGTTGGTGAACACCAGACAGCCATCATCGTCAGGTGGTATGCCGCCACCTGCTCAAGTCAACATAACAGCATTGCAATCCAGGAGTGTGCAACATCTTGCTATTGAGGATGTCCCGGAGGGAGCACCGGTGTTAGCAGGCATGTTTGCTCTCAAAAACATGCCCGTGCTGGTACTTTTTGATTCCGGTGCAACCCACAATTTCATCAGCAAACCATGCGTGGATCAGCACCAATTATCCACCAATACTCCCACAACGAGTTATCTTATACGTTCACCGGGAGGAAATATCTCTGCCAATCAGATTGTGTCCCGAGCAGCTTTGTGTTTGGGCGGAAAAATATACCCAACATCACTGATTATGTTGGATAGGCAGAAGATAGACATTATATTGGGGATGTCTTGGTTAAATCGTCACGGTGCCGTTCTCAATATCGGTAACCGGACTGTCCAGATTGACTCGCCGATTCACGGACAGCACACACTGTTTTTAGACAGCGAAAATCCAGATATGGTAGAGGCCTACCACACGGAAGCGCTGAAACTTGAAGATATTCTGGTGGTACGTGAATATCCCGACGTTTTTCCCGATGACTTACCGGGCATGCCGCCCGAACGGGACGTCGAGTTCAAGATTGAACTGGCGTCGGGAACGACGCCTATCTCACGAAGGCCTTACAAGATGGCACCTAACGAGCTAGCGGAGTTGAAAGAGCAGCTGAATGAACTCATGAGCAAGGGTTTCATACGGCCAAGTTCTTCACCTTGGGGTTGCTCAGCGCTGTTCGTTAAGAAGAAGGACGAAACACTACGGCTATGTGTCGATTACCGTCCTCTAAATGCTGTCACGATCAAGAACAAGTATCCGTTGCCCCGCATCGACATCCTGTTCGATCAACATGTGGGTGCAAAGGTATTTTCGAAGATGGATCTTCGGTCAGGATATCATCAAATCAAAATCCGACCGGAGGACATACCGAAGACAGCTTTCTCGACGAGATACGGACTCTATGAGTACCTCGTCATGTCATTTGGGTTAACCAATGCTCCGGCACACTTCATGTATTTGATGAATTCAGTGTTCATGCCGGAGTTAGACAAGTTCGTCGTGGTATTCATCGACGACATATTGGTTTACTCCAAATCTGAAGAAGAGCATGTTGAACATCTGCACATTGTGCTATAACGGTTGTGGGAGCACCAATTATATGCCAAGTTCAGCAAGTGCGAATTTTGGATTGATCAAGTGCCTTTCCTAGGCCATATTATTTCAGCAGAAGGTATCACCGTGGACCCCAGCAAGATTGAACAAGTGCTGAAGTGGGAATCTCCCAAATCAGTCCACGAGGTCCGAAGTTTCCTAGGTTTAGCGGGGTATTATCGGAGGTTTATTCCGAGCTTCTCAAAGATTGCTAAACCAATGACGGAGCTGCTGAAGAAGGGCACTAAATACATGTGGAATGCAGCATGTGAAGCCACATTCAAAACTTTGGTGAAACATCTCACAACGGCTCCAGTTCTTGCTCAGCCGGACACGACGAAGCCATTTGATGTATACTGCGATGCATCCGGCATCGGTCTCGGCTGCGTTCTGATGCAAGAAGGGCGTGTAGTCGCCTATGGGTCTCGTCAACTGCGAAACCACGAGCAGCATTATCCAACTCATGATCTGGAGCTTGCTGCTGTGGTGTTGGCATTAAAGATGTGGAGGCATTACCTACTGGGTAATCTTGTTCACCTCTACACCGACCACAAAAGCTTGAAGTATATCTTCACGCAGAAGGAGCTGAATATGAGGCAACGGAGATGGTTGGAGCTCATAAAAGATTATGAAATTGAGATCCACTATCATACAGGAAAAGCAAACGTGGTTGCCGACGAGCTTAGTCGGAAAGCCCAGGTTCACAACTTAGTGGCTGCTGAGTTGGAAGATGAAGAACCCAGCCTCCGTGTCATTCCATATGACGCGCTTTATAATCTCGCGCTCATTCCAACGATCCGTGAAGAGATTGTTGAGGCTCAAAGAAGAGACAGAGGTATGTCTCACATACGGAGAAGACTAGACAACGGAGAGGTGGAATGTTTCCGGAAGGATGAGAAGGGTACAATATGGTTCAACGACTGTATAGTGGTACCACGTAATATGAAACTCCGGAAGAAAATATTGGATGAAGCCCACCTGTCGAAGTTTTCCATTCATCCCGGAAGTAACAAGATGTACCAGGATTTGAGGCAGAAATTTTGGTGGACAAGGATGAAAAGGGAAATCGCTAAATACGTATCCGAATGCGATACGTGTAGACGGGTCAAGGCTGATCATATGCGGAAAGCCGGACCGCTACAACCTTTGAAGATACCGGCATGGAAATGGGAGGATGTGAGTATGGACTTCATCATCGGATTACTGCTCACATCCAGGAAGCATGACTCGATATGGGTGATCGTCGACCGGTTGACAAAATCGGCTCATTTCATACCGGTGAACACTCATTATCTAGCAAGGCAATATGCGGAGTTATTCATCTACAGAATTATTTGCTCACATGGTGTTCCAAAGACCATCATCTCAGATCGAGGTGCGCTGTTTGTTGCTCGTTTTTGGGAACAGCTGCACGCCTCATTGGGCACCAAGCTAATTAGAAGCTCCGCATATCACCCTCAAACCGATGGACAAACTGAGAGGGTGAACCAAGTACTTGAGGACATGTTGAGAGCGTGTGCCATCCACCACGGTAGGAATTGGGATGATCACCTATCGCTGGCGGAGTTTTCATATAACAACGGTTATCAAGCGAGTATTAAAATGGCACCATATGAAGCTCTCTACGGCCGGAAGTGTCACACACCACTGAATTGGTGTGAGTCCGGCGAAAGAGTTCTGTTTGGGATTGATCTTGTCAACGAAGCCGAAGACGTAGTTCGGTTGATACAAGAGAACTTAAAGGCTGCACAATCCCGACAGAAGAGCTACGCTGATCAACGGCGTAGGCCTTTGCATTTTGACGTCGGAGAGCATGTGTACCTTCGGGTATCTCCGATGAAGGGAATTCACCGGTTCGGTGTAAAGGGGAAACTCGCTCCCCGTTTTATTGGTCCTTTTGCTATCACGGAGAAGTGCGGACCCGTAGCCTACCGGCTAGAATTACCGGCAAGTTTAGCGGGTGTTCATGATGTATTTCATGTATCACAGCTGCGGAAGTGCCTTAAATTCACCGCTGCTGTTCGCACTGAGGACATCGACGAATTGAAACCGGACCTGACCTACACCGAGAGACCGGTTCAGATTTTGGATGAAAAGACCCGGGTAACCCGAAACCGGATGATCAAATTTTACAAGGTGTTGTGGAGTAATCACACCGCGGAAGAGGCGACGTGGGAAAGTGAAGATTATCTCCGCACCAACTACCCGGAACTTTTATCTTTGTACAGTTTGTAATTACCTCTCCCGTCTTGTTCCTCTTTTGTAATCTCAGGACGAGATTCTTTTAAGGGGGGAGGAATGTAAAAGTCCCAAAAATGTGTATGAATAAAAACTAAGGTTTGAATTCATATGTGTGGCAAAGACATGAAAAATGGGACTTGCTAAAACTTTTCTTCATGCAAAGTAATACATGGATGAACATCCAACATGAGGTTCACCTTTTTATTTAAAAGTGTTGGACCAATAAGGAGTTAAATACCTCTTTGCATGTAAGTTTAAAAAAATCAGATTTGAAATTCAAAGTTCACACATGTAGTGACCAAAAACTTTGAATAAACATGCAGCCCTATAGTTGGTATTATAGGGAAAAGTTTGCACACAAACTTTTCAATTGTAGGGTGGGCTAAAAAAGGAGTTAAAGAGGAGAATTTGCAAACTTCAACCAAATTCAAATTTGGCAAGCAAATTCAAACTGAATTGGAAAGATTCAAATTCTAAACCACATTTTAAAACTCAGGATTTTGGGAATTAAGAGGATCAGCTTGAACAGATATTTGGGAGGTACATGTGGAGTGGGACCCACATGTCATAGAGCTAAAGGAGGAGACTTACTCACTAAGTTTTGCTCTCGGTGGGGGATTTTCCCGAGCAGCTCGCGAGCGCCACAGAGGAGCTTGCCGCGCCAGCTCCTGCTGCTGGTATCCACGCGCTGGCGCCCTGAGGTCGGTCCTGACCGCGTCTTCAACGTGATCACGTGCCCCCTGGCCGAAGCAAAGCGCAGTTGCCTTCTTCTCTCGCGAGCACACCAAGCAACCCGAGCTTCTCCCCTTCCGCCTCTCGGTCCGATCAGAAGAACGGCAAAACCACCGCGCTCTTCCTCCCCTGAGCTGCTAAACATCGCCGCGAGCTCGGCCTCCACCTCCCTGACCCGCAAGCCAGCGAGCTGCGGCTTCCAGTGCCCGAGAACAACCGCCGCCGCGGCGACCTAGCTCAAAAGCGTGATCAGGCGCTCGTGGAAAGCCCTCCACAGGGGGTTTAACGGCCGAGCGATCGCAACTACGGACGCGCATGGGTGCGGTGCTGCTCTCAGCCCAAGCTCAGGCCATACCGTGAAGCATCGCCGGCGAATTTCAAAGTTTTGCTCCGGCGACCTCATCCCGAGCTTCCGGTATGATTCTTTCAAATTCTTGCCCTCTGATCCTCCTTAAGTCATCAAATTTGGCACATAGACGCTGGATTAGCCAGCGGTCATTTCTCCTTTAGGATCCAGCGCATGAAAACGCCTCAGCACGACGGAATTCGAGCTCGACTAGAGGTGTTCATGGCGGACCCATTCGGTCGCACGACGACAACCTAATTACAGCCACTCCCGAGGCATTTTGAGACCGTGCCGATCTTCCTAGGGGTGCGCTGGTGTTGTAGGGCGCGTCGGCGCAGGTTTTGGCGGGCTGGAAACCCTAGGCAACGCTACCGAACCTCCACAGTGGCTGCCGCACATCACCGGCCAGTTTCCGACCGCCGGCGGCCCAAGCAGACCCCACAGTCTTGTTCCTCGGTGTCACAAACTCCCTGGCGGCGAGTTTCAGCTCAGGCGGTGGCCGGAAACGGCGAGCCGGCGAGCTCCGGCGTCGGGCCGGCGAGGGGCAGCGCGGGCGCGAGCGAGGAAGCCGGAGGAAGAAGAAGACGCGTGGGCCCCGGCTGTCAGCAGCTCAAATTTTAAACCCGGGATCGGGTGTGGCCAGGATCCCGTGTGTTGGCGCGCAGGGGTGCTGTGGCCCGGTGTGGCTCCGCTTCTATTGGCTGGAATTCAAAACAGTGGGTCCAGCCGGATTTTCAATAGGAAAATAATTCCAGACTTAGCTCAATCTTTAGAAATTCATATCTCCCTGTAGAAAACACCAATTTGAGGGATTCCAATTGGGCTGGATTCATCTCTCTGAGTTCTATCCAAATATGAACTCGGATTTGTATGAAAGTCAATATTATATTCTGGGAAATTCTTTGAAATTTTTCTGAAAAAGAATTATTGAGGGAGTTTGGGTTATCCAAAAATCCCCAAATTTTGCCAGAATATTCTTTAGCATATTGTTGACCTACTAGCAAATTTTAAGCTCATTTTAAGATCATTTGAGTAGGAATTTGCTAAATGCAAAGTACTGTGTTCAAAAGAGTCCAGAAACATTTTCAGAAAATGTTTCCCACTTCTAAAATATGTTCTGAGCAATCCATAGCTCCAAAAATCATAGGAAAATTTAGGCAAGCTCTCTGAGACATACTTGGAATTGTAGTTCACTTAATTGGGCATGAAAATGCACATTACTACAGAATTAATTCTGTTGAGTACAAATGCTTAAAGAATTGTTCTGGGAGAACTACCCAAGTAAAAGGGCTGAATTTTGGACCAGATGACTCTCATGTGATCAAGAACTCACATGTAAATTATAAGCCTAAGATGAGTCCTGGAACTCCGTGTTCTTATTCTCCATACTTGTGTATATGTGGGAATATATAAGAGATATTGTGAGAATTGGGGAGGACACAATATGACTCCACATTAGCTGCAATTTGGCAAGCTAAATCCTTAGGTAGTACAGAACCTGCTGTAAAAGTTTCGAGGCCATTGGAGTTCTTGTTCTTCAGTTGCACTCAAATCTTTTCAGCTTGTCTATTATGATCATTAGGGAAAATGATTAGTGTATAGCTAAGGCCTTAAGGTCAATTTAGTTTATTTCTGTTCTTTGCACAACAGCGGCAAACCAAACTATGCTTGGCTTTTCCACACAACCTCTGTCCTAAGAAATTAATTCCATAACTTCTTTCCATTACATTCTATAAAATATGT
This sequence comes from Neostapfia colusana, assembly GCA_030760725.1. Classification (NCBI taxonomy): domain Eukaryota; kingdom Viridiplantae; phylum Streptophyta; class Magnoliopsida; order Poales; family Poaceae; genus Neostapfia; species Neostapfia colusana. The sequence goes on along the minus strand of JASWHV010000005.1, from coordinate 25,674,547 downwards.
GCATATGCATCTCAATAGGAACCACAACGAAGGGGACTCAAAGGAGTGATTCATCGAAGTGGATCAAGCTCCGGAGAGTCAACGGTGGATCTGCTAGGACACTAACTGGTTATATACGACTACCCTGCAAAACAGGCAAGCTCCGGTTTGCATTTAACAGCTGTTAAATTTTTATTTTGTATTCACCTTTGGTTAAGATTTGAACTGTGCATTAGGTCTAGTGTTTGATACTCCTCTTGCATAGCCAAAGGACCCATGGAGTATTGGGTAGGTGTCTTTCACCATGTAGAACTGCCATGCTTAAGTACGGTTCGGTAGAAGTCGAGTGGTGAGATGCTACTCGCAGTTTCAGGAACAACAGGGGCATACGGGATTGGTTCATAAATGATGTAGCAAGTTAAAGATGAGACCGGAAGGTTGTAGGGGCAGCAGGACATAGGGGCCTGGGTGCTGTAGACCTGTCCGTGTCGGTCAAGGACCGGTCCGTATGCGGCCCTGTTGAACAAGTTTGAGTTGTGTACCGGACTCATGCTGGCTATATGGGACCCAGTAAACCGATGTACCTCGGGAAGCTGTCGTTGGGACTTTTCGGGTCGCCTCAGGCGGACGGCCGGTGTGCAGTATGTGGGGAATATTCTCATGACATCTCACGTCGAAAGGTGCACCATGAGAGTAGCTACTGTACAGGGCGACTTGATCGATTCAGCGGGGTTGAAACGGGGGAAAGGCTGCCACGTACGACGTCAGTGATGGTTGTTGTAGGCAACATCGAGTACGGGCGTACGTGTCGTGTAGTCCGGGTGTTATTGATTCGAATCACCGTCGCTCGCAGAATGGACCGAGCATACTTGTTCTCACAGTTGTGACGTAGTAAGAACTTGCATGAGAAAGGAACTAATCATTTTGATGTGAAGTATTATCCTACCTTTGTATTGGAACTTGATGAATAGGCTAGTGCAAATTCGATTCTTTTATGCCATGAGCAATTTACATCGGGGGAAAGCGTTTCTTGTTTGATTGTGGACTCCCGATGTGGCGTGCCCAGGGCTACTTAAAAATGCTGCAATTAATACCTGAAAGTAAGGATTCACTTTTAGGCGAGTTTAATTATGCTTATGCCATCCTATGTTAGGTTCATAACCTCACTTAGAGTTTCATGTTTAGGGTGACGGTTAAGTCTTGCTGAGCGTTATGCTCACGGATGCTATCCGAGTTGTTTTGCAGGTAATTGACTCGATGCTTATGAGAAGGGGTGCCGATGAGACTCGGGAACCTCCGAGTGCTTACTCTAAGAGCATCCTCGCCGCTGCAGATTGTCTTCGTGTTGCTAGTAAGAAACGTCTGCGGGCTGGACCGTTTCTTTGTTGCTAGTTTAGATATGAGTCGTGAGAGAGATAGTCTTCCGCTGTAGTTTACTCTGATATAACTATTTGTGAAACATTCTTGTACGCTTCCGCGAAACTATTTATGTAATATGATGTGTGTTACTGCAACCCGTGTGCTGTTGGGTGCCGCATAACACGGCACCACCCGACGAGGTCCTGTGGGGCCGTCTCACCATATATCCGATATGCCTTCGGTACATTGAAACTTGCTCAGCGGGGCCGCACACGGATCGGTCCTCAATCGACACGGACAGGGCTGCGCCCACAAGACTTCCTCTTGCTGCGCCCTAGCCCCTTCCTAGTCTCATTTTCTAACTAAAGTGATCTCACATCACTCGAACCAATCACGTGTGTCCCAAAGCCTATACTCGCGAGTAGATTCCAACTACTCGACTTGTACCGAAGTTCTATGAACATTAAGCACAGTCTGACTACTAGAGGACTTAGACACTACCCTCACACTTGGAGGAATAATCTGGTTATGCACTTGGGTTTTCATCCATCCTACACCTGATGCACAAACATACCTCAAGCTATGTGTATATAAAGCAAAACTTTGTAAACTTGTTAAATGCAAACCGGGGCTTGCCTTGTTGCTGCTGGTCAGATGTTAGCGCTTCGTCTGGAAGTAGGAAGTCCAAAACTTCCGGGGCTCTTCCCCTTCAGCGACTACACGTAAGCAATGTACGGTATGTCAATTTAAATGCAATGTGTTAAATTGAGCATGTAAAGACCATAACTCTAGCTAGCCCTCCCCTTTGGCTCTGAAATTTTTATGGTGGCTTGGTAGGGTCCTAACCAGAGACTTGACCAAGTTTCATTTGAGCTCTATACAAATAAAAGTCTAATTGGTCATTACTAGAGCTTCTGAGGACTTCCAGGGATTTTCATAGCTCAAACCATTACTTTCCTGAAACTAGAGTTTGAGATGGTTCTAATGGAAGTGGTTTCATGTCATTTGGAGAATCCTAGAGGAAGTTATGCCCTAAACAAGATTTGGGAAAATCTGAAAAATGTTTCTGTACATTTTTCCATTTTTTCAGGGCAGTTCACTTAATCACACCATTAACGGGACTAAATGAACTTGGATGGATCTGAAATTTTCCTGTGACTCAAGGATTTTCAAATGAACATCCTAGCCAAATTTCAGAATTTTCCATAAAAGAATTTCTAGATAAAATTCCCCACATTTTAAATTTTACAGAATTAATTCTGGAGAAATAATAAGTTTCATGAGTTGAAACTGGTTTTGCTGGATAGCTCTCGAAGAGATGAATCCAAAAAATTTTGGTTCACTTAATTTGGAGCTTCCTAGTCAGAGATATGGATTTATGAAGTTTGAGTGAAAGTCTGGAATTGGCTCTGCTTATTTTTCCTATTTTTCAGAGACCTAAAGTATTGACACCACATTTTTACTGGAGTTCAAGGATTTTTGAAAGAATGTCCTGCCCAAATTTGGAAATTTTCCAATACACAGCACTCCTGTAAAAATTCTTACAATACTTTCTTTAAATGAAAATGAGCCAAATCTAGGGTTTTTCATAAAAATTGGGATGTACCCCTAGACAGTACACACTGAGAGGAATCCAATGGAATTTATTTCACAATTTTTGGAGGTTCCTATCAAAAGTTATGAGCAATAGAAGTTGAACTAAACTGAAAAATGGAGGAAATGTTTAAATTCTTGCGCGTGGGCCCCACTGCACAGCTCCTTCTTCCTCCTCGCGCCAACAGCCGACCGGCAGCGGCGCTCTCCGGCGAGCCCCGCGGAAACTGCCTTCCCAGACGTCCCATGCCCCCAAACTCACCGCCTCCCGCTTTTGGACCACAGTCAACTCATCCCCGTGGTTGGCCGAGGACCCTGGTCACTGGAACCCTTCGGCGACGGGCGGCAGCGGCGGTTTGACTTCGGCGGCGTCGCAATCATGCTAGGAGAGCTCAAATTCTTTGGTTTTTCTTCCTAGAGCACCGTGGTGGATCCCATGTCACCGGCACGAGCTCACATCAGCTCGAAAGAGGCTGCAAATACGAGCTCATCGGCGACCTAAGGCCAAAATCGATACCGGTGCAAAATTCTCGAAGAACCGCGCCAAAACGGTACACGTGATGGTGGAAGGATCACCACGAATTTTGAAGATTGGTGAGGCTCGGTCCTACGGATACCGAAGCAATAAACGGAGAAATTCTCCACCGACGACGCATGAGAGAAGGTGAGGTCGGCATGGTTGTGTTTAGCACCTTGGAGCGGACCTTTTTTGTGTAGCTCATCGGGCACGAAAGGGTTTCTAGCTCTCGGACGCTGGGGAGCAGGGAGGTCGGCCGGCGGTGCTTTGCTTTGGTTATGCGAGGGAGGATGGTGGAGAGGCGAGGGAATGGTTCACATGGCCTGGGCGTGTTGATCACGTAGCTTTACTCGCATTCTCAGCCCCCCGAGCAGGAGGTGGCACAGAGAAGAGGCAGTCGGGCGCCGGCGCGCACGCGTGCTGTGTTCGAGTGAAAAGAAAAACAGAGAAGACTTCGGTGTGAAGTCTACTGACAAGTGGGCCCCCTTTTCCCTCTTCTTTTCTTTCCAATTCCATTTTAGCTAGCAAACCAACTCCAAATTTGATCAAACTTGGAGGATAAGCCAAAAGGAGTATGAGGAACACAATGGTGCTCTCAAATTTGAATTTCAGTGAAGTCAGAATTTTAAACTGAAGTTTGAATTTAAATTTGAATTGTCTCCGTTTAAATTCCAACAAATAGGAAATCTTTTCTAAATGAGCTGAAAATTTGCCGGGCTACCCGTGGATGTGTGAAGAACCAAATGGTAAATTTAGGTCTTCGTGTTTAGACATTGTTACACTTGTACTTTAGCATTTGGAGCTCACACCGTTATATTCAAAACTTTATATTCCCTCTCATTTTCTCGGTGTGACTTGCGGCCCCACTTGATAGAACTTTGGGATTTCACATCCCTCCCCCCTTAAAAGAATCTCATCCCAAGATTACAAAAGAAGAGACAAAGATGTGAGAGAAATTACCCGTGATGAGCTGCCATGAAATCCGGGTGGTTGGAGCGAAGGAATTCCTCGCTCTCCCACGTCGCTTCCTTAGCTGTATGGTTGCTCCACAAAATCTTGTAGAACCAAAGTGTCCGGTTTCGCGTGGTCCGAGTCTTCAAATCAATAATCGCCACCGGATATTCAGCATACGTCAAATCTGGTTGTAGCTCGCCAATGTCTTCGGTGGTAACAGCAGCTGTATATTTCAGGCATTTCCGGAGTTGTGAAACATGGAAAACGTAATGAACACCAGCGAGAGACGCTGGTAGTTCCAGTCGATATGGCACTGGTCCACACTTCTCTGTGATAGCATAGGGTCCAATAAATCAGGGAGCGAGCTTCCCCTTCACGCTGAATCGGTGCACGCCTTTCATCGGAGATACACGGAGGTACACGTGTTCCTCGACATCAAAGTGCAGCGGCCTACGCCTCTTATCAGCATATCTTTTCTGTCGGGATTTGGCGGTCTTGAAGTTGGCTTGAATCATCCGAACGCGCTCTTCGGCATCGTTCACCAAATCAATCCCGAATGTGACCCTTTCACCGGACTCACACCAGTTCAATGGGGTGCGGCATTTGCGACCGTAGAGAGCCTCATATGGCGCCATCTTGATACTCGCTTGATAGCCATTGTAGTACGATAATTCCGCCAACGGTAGATGATCATCCCAATTTCTACCGTGGTGGATGGCACACGCTCTCAACATGTCTTCTAATACTTGATTCACCCTCTCAGCTTGCCCATCTATCTGAGGGTGATAGGAGGAGCTTCGAATCAGTTTGGTACCCGATGCAGCGTGCAACTGCTCCTAGAAACAAGATACAAATAGTGCCCCTCGATCTGAGATTATGGTCTTGGGTACCCCATGCAAGCATAGGATTCTTGCAATGTACAACTCCGCATACTTGCTGGCATGGCAATGTGTATGCGCGGGAATGAAGTGAGCCGACTTGGTTAACCGGTCAATGATTACCCAAATGGAATCATGCTTGTTGGAAGTCAGGGGTAATCCCACAATGAAATCCATGCTCACATCCTCCCACTTCCATGCTGGAATTTTCAGGGGTTGTAACAGCCCTGATTCATGTGATCTGCTTTCACTCGTCTACACGTATCACACTCGGATACGTATTTAGCCACTTCCTGCTTCATCCGTGTCCATCAAAATTTTCTTTTCAAATCTTGGCACATTTTGTTGCTGCCCTGATGAATGGAGAATTTAGACAAGTGAGCTTCATCAAGGATCTTCTTCCTCAGCTCCATATTCCGGGGTACGACTATGCGGTCATTGAACCACAGCGTCCCCTCATCATCTTTACGGAAAAAATTAATATCCCCACTGTCTATCCATCTCCGGAGATGCCATGCCCTTTTCAACTTCCTGAGCTGCAATGATATCCTCCCTAATCGTAGGGATGAGAGCAAGGTTGTAGAGTGATCCATAAGGAACCAAGTATAAACTCGGCTCTTCCTCTTTCATCGGTGTAATGGGGAGGTTATGGACATGTGATTTTCGACTCAGCGTGTCGGCAACCACATTCGCCTTGCCGGGGTGGTAATGAATCTCAATCTCATAGTCTTTGATTAATTCTAACCACCTCCTTTGCCTCATATTCAGCTCCTTCTGGGTGAAGATATATTTTAAGCTCTTGTGGTCGGTTTAGAGATGCACCAAATTCCCCAGGAGATAGTGCCTCCACATTTTCAGCGCCAATACCACAGCAGAGAGCTCAAGATCATGAGTCGGATAGTGCTGCTCATGGTGTCGAAGTTGGTGTGAGCCATACGCGACAACACGTCCTTCTTGCATCAACACGCAGCCGAGTCCGATACCAGAAGCATCACAATACACGTCGAAGGGCTTGGTCGTGTCCGGTTGAGCTAAGACCGGGGCTGTTGTGAGATGCTTTACCAATGCTTGGAACGCTCCTTCACACGCTGAGTTCCAAACATATTTCGCCCCCTTATTTAATAGTTCAGTCATCGGCTTAGCAAGCTTGGAGAAGCTCGGAATGAATCTCCGGTAATATCCCGCTAAACCGAGGAAGCTTCTGACTTCATGGACAGAAATTGGGGGCTTTCCATTTCAGCACTTGTTCAATTTTGCTTGGGTCAACCGCAATGCCTTCCGCTGAGATGATATGTTCCAAAAATGGCACTTGGCTGATCCAAAACTCGCATTTGCTGAACTTGGCATAAAGCTGAAGGTCTCGCAGTCGTTGGAGGATGATTCTCAAGTGTTCGGAGTGTTCTGCTTCTGACTTGGAGTAAACCAAGATATCATCAATGAAGACCACAACAAACTTGTCCAGCTCCGGCATAAACACCGAGTTCATGAGGTACATGAAATGTGCCGGAGCGTTGGTGAGACCAAAAGACATGAGGAGATATTCATATTGGCCATATATCGTCGAGAAGGCCGTCTTCGGTATATCCTCCGCCCGGATTTTTATTTGATGATACCCGGAGCGAAGGCCCATCTTCGAGAACACACTTGCATCCACAAGGTGATCAAACAATATGTCAATGCGGGGCAGTAGATATTTGTTCTTGATGGTGACGGTGTTGAGCGGCCGGTAATCCACACACAGCCTCAAGGTTTCATCTTTCTTCTTGACGAACAGCGCCGAGCATCCCCAAGGCGAGGAACTCGGCCTAATGAAACCCTTGCTCAACAAATCATTGAGCTGTTCTTTCAATTCAGCCAGCTCATTTGGAGCCATTTTGTATGGTCTCTGTGATATGGGAGTAGTCCCGGGTGCAAGTTCAATCTTGAACTCCACATCCCGTTCAGGTGGCATGCCATGGAGATCATCCGGAAACACGTCGGGGTACTCTTGGACTAAGGGGATGTCCTCTAACTTGGAAGCTTCAGTGTTATAAGCTGCTGAAACTTCCGGGACAGGGTTGTCTAACACCATTGAATGTGGACGGTGGAATGGAGAATTCAAATGAACCGTCCGTGATAGAGCTTCCAGGAGAGCGCCATGGTAGCGTAACCATGAAATCCCTAAGATTGCATCAGTCTTCTGTCCCGTAAGGATTATCAAAGTATTGGAATATATCTTCCCACCTAAGCACAGTGGTGCTTTTGGAATCATCATATTTGCTGAAATCTTCCCTCCCGGTGAGCAGATCATATATGAGCACTCGGTTGGAAAGACTTGCAGTTGATGCTTAGCCACATAGGATTCACTTACGAAACTGTGGGTTGCACCCGAATCGAATAAAATGATGATTGCTTGATCGTTGAGAGTGAACGTACCCGCCAGCATGTTTTCTCCTTCCAGGGCATTCTAATTGTCGAGGTTGCGAACGCCCCCGGTTCGCTGACCTCCCTTCTTGACTGGAGGTCGGCCTCGAGCACCGTGCTGATATTGGGCTTGCCCGCTGCTTTGCTGCCCCTGAGGTCAGTCCTTCGAGAAATGAACCGCCTGGCCATACGTATAGCAGGTGTAGCGAGGCGGTCCTCTGTAAAGGTCCCAAAAGCATGAATACAAAGAAACTTGAGTTTGCATAAATGTTGGTGTCATGTGTATGAAAAAGGGGGCTGGTTTAAACTTTTTACACATATGATAACACATGAGAGATTCTGTAAAAGCCCAAGAAAGTGAAGGGCAAAGAAATGTTCATCACCTCACAACACCACAGCTCTTGTGATGGATATCTCATGAAAACTTGTGAAGAGCAAGTAAACACCATCAAAAGGGTAATTAGAGGGGAAAGTCCTAACTTCCAAAAAGAGTAGGATTTCTACACATAAGCACGAAAGGTTTAGCTCACCCCTAGACCTTATATATTTTTGGGAAGGCTCAGGCCAAATTTCATGCAAATCCAATACTTTTTGAGGCACTTTTGGAGGCATTTGCAAAAGGGGCCAATTTGAATGCTAATTCAAATTGCAGCCACTTTCATCACTTGAATTCAAAAGTTGACTTCATATTCAAACTCAGCACATTTTTCTGAGTTAGTCCACCAATTTTCATCCCCATTGGAATTCATCTTGTCGGGAGCTAAATTTACAATAATTCAAAACTGAATTTGAGTTTCAGTTCAAATGTGCAGCAAATTTGGCCAAACCAATTTCAAATTGGGGAAATCAAATTCATACAATGACTTGGAGGTTAAGTCTCTCATTCAATTGTGAGTAGCTGGGATCTTTTCAGTGAAAACAGAAATGAACAATTGGAAAAGAAATTAGAGGGGGAAGGGCCCACTGGTCAGTGACTGTGCTCAGAGGGAAACTGACTCGGTGGTCGTCGGTCAGCCGCCAGAGCTGTTGCCGCCTCATGGCCTCGATAGCACGCATCTGGATCAGCTCGTGCCCCCCTTCCGATCACCACGTACACGGCACAAACAGATTTCGCTGCCTCCCTCTCCTGCGCCGCTCTGCTCAGCTCCCGCACGCGCGAAAAACCGGCAGCGGCGACCGCACCTTTGAACCTCAGCGTGCACCGTGCCGATCATCGATCGCTCATGGTCCCTGCAGCAAAAAGGAGCGCCAAGGTGTGCTCTAGCTGTTACCCGTGCTGCACCAGCGAGCTGCACTCGGTTGTGCGGGGTGTAAGCTGTCGAAGTCAAGAAACCAGAAGGAACCGGCGGAGCTGTGCTTCAGCTCACCGTCGACAGCCCCATCCGGCCATCTTCGCTGACTGCGTACTACACAAGAAAGGTGCATGGGGATCCCTAGATGGTGTAGCCGCAAACCATTCGGCAAATAATCCATCGGGTAGCAAGAATTTTAGAAAGTCCCGAACCCTAGTGCAACTGACCGAGTTCGGCAAAAACCAAAAATTCGGCTTACACGCTGAATCAATGGTCAAGCTAGCTCGCAAGTAGCTTCTACACCTCCTAGCGTCCCTCCTCGAGGAAGAACTGAGCACAACCATCCAGAAATGGCCGAGTTATAGCAGTTTCCATAGCCGCTGGTGCAAACACGGCTCGGGTCACCGTCGAGAGTGGGTTTGCAGGCATTTTTAGCTTCCGAGGCTGCTCACATCAGGTTCCTCGTGAACCACTGGTGCTCTCCGAGCAAACCGCGTCAAAAAAGGTGCAGAGGACACCGAGTTCGACGTCGCCGATGAGCTCCCAGCCGCTGTCACCATCACGAGCACTATTCCAGCCGTCACTGAGCTCCGTAGAGTGCACAACCGTGTTTCCCAGGCAGAAATATGCACAGGCGGAGAGTTTCGTCGAAGGTCGGGCAGCAGAACGCCCAGCGTCGAGCTCCCCGGTGAAGGGGGCGGCGGGGAGCCGCGGGAGTGTGAGGTAGAAGAAGCCCCACGGATCCCACGTGTCAGCCTCGGGTTAAACAGCGCCGCATCTGCTGTGGCACCGGGATCTCGTGCGACTGCGCGGGAGATTCTGCGGACCCCCGTGTGGTTTTGCTGCGGTGCTGACGCGTAGCCCGGAGACCCCACCAGCCAGTTTAAACTTTATTTGAAATTTCAGATTTGGTTCAAACTTCAAATGCACATAACTTCTGCAAGGAAGCTCCAAATTCAGTGAACCAAATTTTGCTGAACTAATATTTCTGAGTACTTTCCAGCAACACAAATTTCAGAGCATGAAACTTAATAGTTTTTCAGAATTAATTCCCTAAAGTTTAAAATGTTAGGAATTTTATCTGGAGGATTACTTTATGAAAAATTCTGAAATTTGGCTGGGAGGTTCAGTGGAAAAACCTTGAGTGACAGTAAAATTTTCAGACCCATCCAAGCTCATTTAGTCCCCCTAATGGTGTTATTAATTGAACTGCCCTGAGAAAATAGAAAAATGTCCAGAAACATTTTTCAAATTTTCTCAAATCTTGTTTAGGGCATAACTCCATCTAGAATTCTTCAAATGACATGAGACCAATTCCATTAGAACTATCTCAAATTCTAGTTTCAAGTAAGTAATGGTTGAAGCCATGAAAATTCCTGGAATTCCTTAGAGACTCTAATATTGACCAAATAGGCTTTTATTTGTACAAACCTTGTTTCCAATGAAACTTGGTCAAGACTCTGGTTAGGACCCTACCAAGCCACCATAAAAATTTCAGGGCCAAAGGGGAGGGCTAGATAGAATTATGGTCTTTACATATTCAAGTTCAAACATTGCATTTAAATTGACATATAGTATATCGTTTACGTGTAGTCGCTGAAGGCGAGGAAACTCCGGAAGTGCTCGACTTCCTTCTTCCGGACGAAGCCCTAACTACTGACCAGCAGAAACAAGGCAAGGCCCGGTTTGCATTAACTGTTTTCAAAGTTTTTCTTTATGAATACCTAGTGTGTGGTATGAATGTGCATTAGGTGTAGGATGGATAAAAACCAAGTGCATAACCAGATTTTCCTATAAGAGTGAGGGTAGTGTCTAAGTCCTCGAGTAGACAGGCTATACTTAATGATTCATAGAACTTCGGTACAAGTCGAGTAGTTGGAATATACTCGCGAGTTAGGCTTGGGACACACGGGATTGGTTCGAGTGATGTGAGACCATGTTAGTAATAAAAATGAGACTAGGCAGGGGCTAGGGCGCAGCAAGAGGAAGTCTTGTATGCGCAGCCCTGTCCGTGTCGATTGAGGACCGATCCGTGTGCGGCCCATGCTGATCAAGTTTGAACGTACCAAAGGCATATCGGATATATGGGCCCCGGTGAACCGATGTATCTTAAACCTCCGGGCGTCGAGGCATAACGCACCGATTTATAGGTGTAGGCTGAGGGCAGCAAGGTGGAAATCTGCTAACAGGCATAGAGAGATGCTCCGTGTAGGGAACCTCCTGCTCGTTTCGGTGCGACCGGTTCGACGTTTGGGCTGTTGGGTGAAAGGTTGACCCGTACGACATCGAGTGAGCGTGCTGTGCAGCTCCACGGGTGGGCGTATGTGACGTGCTCTTCGGGTATCCCTGCAGGTGTATATTGAGTCGATTCGCCGTCCCTCGCGGTGAAGAGTAACACTTGGTCACTGAGTCGTGACGTAGGCTAATATATGAAATGTGATGATTCAATATTGCTGTTATGATTTAATTGTATTGCTACATGTCTGCCACCAAATATTGCTCACTAAATTTCATATTCATGAACTGTTAACTTGTGGCTAAAAGATGAACTCAGGATGAACTTGTAGGCATGTCCATTTGCTAAAAGTTACCATCCCAGGTTCGTGTAAACTGCATGTAGAGTTTCATGCCTAGGGGAGTCGGTTAAGTCTTGTTGAGCCATCGTGCTCACGGTTGCGGCTATAAGTGTTTTTCAGGTGAGGAGAATCCCAAGGACTCGGGGTACGAGTCCGCCGGCGAGGGCTACCCTCCGTCGGGGACCACGGCTGAGTGGGAGCCGTACACGCCGCGCTGAGCTGAGGAGTGCAGCTAGTGTGGGTTGCCCTAGGGCTGGACAACCGCCTTTTGCTAGATAGACGGGCGTGAGTTGTACAAATTTACTTTCCGCTGTGTAATATAAACACTAGTTTGTAACTGAAGTATTGTACTACTTTGTACATTTCAGTTGGTTTTCTATGTAATACAATATCGTTCTTATGATGTGTGCTGCCGGGTGTCGCATCGTGCGGCACCACCCTCTGCGATCCTGGACGAGCGGATTCCGGTCCGCCACAGATTCTTCTAAAACAAACTTAGGGTTACTTGCATGTTTGGACCCTAGGTGGATTAAACCCACATAATTGAAATACTCAGGTGCAATGAAGATTAAAAATCAGAATTTGAACTTGATCAACTCAAAAATTCAAATGAGAGTAACACAATGATTCTCAAACTGTTGTAAAAAATCCCATTTGCAGCAGCCAAATCAAAGATCAGATTTCATATTTGAATTCCTTGGGTCCAAATTAGGGGGTAGGCAGAGTGTCATGAATTTTTGGAAATGTTTCCTACCCATTTTCAAATGGACTTTTAATTGCATAGGAATTCAAATTCAAATGTGGAATTGGATGAAACTTGTCCAATTCCTTAAATTCCGTTCAGATTATATTTTTCCACATTTGAATGGAGTTGTTTGTCAAAGTGTGGAGATATTTGTGAGAAGAATTCGAGGGGATAAGGGGGACAGTGGGGCCCGCATGTCATAGGGCTAATTTGACTTGAACCCTAAGTCTTGTGCTCTGCTTTTCACTCCACCGAAGAATTCCTCCTTGGCGACACCGAGCTGCTCGCGCCACCTCCCGGTTCCACCTCCTGCTCAACTGGTGCTCGGCCTGATCCTTACACCCAGAGCAAACCGAAGCACGTTGCCTCCTTCACTCGCTCGTGCTCTCGGTGTTTCTTCACGCAAGAACAGAACAGGCAGACTCACCGCCGCGCTCTGCGTTTTCCCGATCGCCAGCCCCAACCGAGCCTTGGTTGCTCACGCCGGCAGCACAGAAAAGCAGCGCCCGTGCATGATCTACCACACTAGCCCCACAATGTGGAACCTCCTAGCCCGTGGCGTGCGCAAATCAGCAACTGGCGCCAAGGAACGGAGCTCACCGGCGGAAGCCAAGTCGGGTCACCGTGGACAGCGAGCTATGGCTCTCTTCACCGTCCCTCCTCTACACGAAAAAGGTGCGCCATACTCCCAGTTCGTGTAGCTGCAAGCCGTATAGAGATTGATCAACCGGGTGAAGGGAATTTCCATATTTTCCGAAACATAGTGTGTTTGGGTAGAGCTAGGTCTAACCCGAAATTCGTGTTACTCGGGTAGCTACTGGACGAGCAAACTTGCAAGCACCTTCCTCACATCCTAGCGCTCCTCCTCGACCAAGAATCGAGCTAAATGATCCAGAAACGATCGTGTTCTTGCTGTTTTTCGGGCCGCCATGGAAAAATATCTCGGGTCACCGTGGAGCTCGATGTGGCCAGCCTTTTCAAGAGGTTTGGCGTCCATTTTTGACATCCTCAAGCTCCCACGGTGCTCTCCGATTGATTTCCGACCGTTTTGATGTGGTGTAGGTGGTTTCCGACCACGCCGGAATCCTAACAGCCGCTGCCGCCGTCGCGCACCCTGTTCCGGTGATCTACGGCCACCGGCGACCCTCTAGATGGGTTCAGCGCCACAAATTAAGGAGGGGCGGCGAGTTTGCGGTCGGGAGATGGCCGGGGTGGCTGTTCCGGCGATGTTCGCCGGAGGGCGCCGCCGCGGCCTCTGTTTGGCGCGTGGAAGAAGACGACCTGTTGGGTGGGACCCACTAGCAGACTTTTAAACATTTCCAGAATTTCCCATTTTAGTTCAAACTTTGGAGAGCCCTAACTTTGTGTAGGAGTGTCCAAAAATTGTGAAACAAATTTTGTTGGATTCCTATCAAAGAGTAGTATCCAGGAGTGCAGCCCAATGTTTACGAAAATACCTGGATTTGGCTCATTAATTCATATAAGGAAAATCTTGTAGGAATTTTTCCAGGAGTTCTGTGTATTGGAAAATTTCCAAATTTGGGCAGGAGATTCTCCCAAAAACACGTTTACTCCAGTAAAGATTTCAGAGGTATATTGGTCAAATGTGGTGTTAATTCCATATGTCTCTGAAAATTGGAAAATAGAACAGAGTTCATTTTCAGATTTTTTCCCAATTCTTGTAAAGGTCATAGCTTGAGATAGGAAGCTCCAAATTTAGTGATTCAAATTTGGTTGGGTTCATATTGAATATCTCTATCGAAATATGCAAGCCAATTTGTATGAAACTCATTATTTAATTCTGGGGAATTCTTTAAAGCTTTTCAGCAAAAGACTTTTAGAGGGAGTTTGGTTCATCCAAAAATCCTCAAATTTTGCCAGAACATTCTTTATAATGTTAGTGAACTCCGGTAAACATTTCAGCTCATTTGGAGTTGAGTTGATTAGGGGAATTCAGATTTGAAGTGGTTGTGTTCATTTGAATACAGAAACAATTTTAGAAAATTTCCAAAACTTGGAAATTCAATTCTAGGAAATTCTTAGCTACAAACATCCAAGGAAAATTCATGCATGCTCCCTGAGCTATATTTGAAATTGTAGTTCACTTGAATTTGCATGAAGGTGCAAGTTTATTCAGAATTAATTCTCTTTTGCCTAAATGCTTAGGGAATTGTTCTGAGTGATCTACTCATTGAAAATTTCTAAATTTTGGTCCAGATTAATTTCTTGTGACAAGGAACTCACCATAAAAGTTTCAGCTCCATTAGAGCCCTGGATCACCACTGTGCTGTTCAACCTATTTAGATGAGTATCACACAAGTGATGAACAACACATCTCACTTGATCATAGTGCTTAACCCCAAACCCAAACCACTAGCACCAGTGTCATTTTAAATTCTTAAACAGAGTTCCAGTTTTAAACTTGTCTTTAGGAGTTGTTAGCAAAAGCTTTATGATTAAACATATATGCATATTCATTACATGTAGCATCTACGTGAACGATTTGAAGTCATCGGAGTGGAGATCAAGGAAGGAGGAAGGCAATTGATCAAGCCAAGTGGTCTTCACTAACTGGAACCTCATATATATATAAGTCCCCTGCAAAACTAAGGCAAGCCACGGTGGAACTGGTTCGACATTTGGGTGTCGTGTGAAAGGTTGCCACGTACGATGTCAGTGATGGTTGCTGTGTGCAACGTCGAGTACGGGCGTACGCGTCGTGTCAGCCAGTTGATTGTAATCACCGTCGCTCGCGGTAGTGAGCATACTTGTACACAGAGTCGTGACGTAGTAATAAACTAGGAAAACATTTAACATGCTTCGTGAGAAATCCTTATAATGGAGATGAGGAATGATCAACACTTTCACTAAATTTATCATTCCACCTTGGGCTAGTAGCGTCGAGGCATAGCGTTTCTTGTTTGATTGTGGAGTCTCGACGTTAATGGCGCAAGGTCTGTATGAGTCTTGGGTAGCTCACTAAAGTTACTTTCACCTCGGGCAAGTGACATCGAGATACAGCGTTTCTTGTTTGATTGTGGAGTCTCGATGTAAATTGCGCGAGGGCTATAAAAGTTGCTTAAAACTTGAAGTAAGGACTCTCCTTTAGCTCAAGTTCATCTTTTGTGCAAACTTCAAAATTCAGCCCTCTATTTTCATCATGTAGAGTTTCATGACTAGGGTGACGGTTAAGTCTTGCTGAGCTTCATGCTCACGGATACTGCATAAGTTGTTTTGCAGGTAATAACTGTACGCTGATATGTACGGGTGTCCGATGAGACTCGAAACTCTCCGAGTGGTGAACTCATGGCAATCCCCTGCCGCTGCTATTGTGATAGTGTTGCTAGCGAGAAGGGTCCGTAGGCTGGACACCTTCTCTGTTGCTTAGCCTAGGTATGCGACGTGAGTTGTATTAGTCTTCCGCTGTAGATTATTTTGAGAAGTATTTGTAAAATTTACACCTTGTAAGCTTCCGCTTGATTCATGTAATATGATGCTTTATTCTGTGTGCTGTTGGGTGCCGCATCGCACGGCACCACCGAATGCGATTCCCGGGCGAGCGGCACGACCCCATAATCGGGACCGGGCCCTCACAGCGTGGTATCAGAGCCGCATTGGTAAGAGCGCACAGAATAAGGATCATATTACGATAATAATTTAGGATACGGTGAGGAAACGGTATTAGGCCCACATAAGGACTATAGTAGTATAGTTACTTAAAGTGGCAGCACTAACATACTTGTTATAATTCTGAATTTTGATTATGTAACGACACACCTACGTTCAGCTAAGAATGGTAAGGAACGCCACTGAAAGCGGTTCAATTTCGGTTAGCTCCCCTGACGAGGAAAGTGGTTCAGGGATAGGTCTCACAGCTTGGTGTGAGACGTTAATATGAAACTCTTGGACTCTTCATGTTCCTGAGTTCATATGAAACGTTGATCCCTAGCGTGCATTAGGAAAAAAAGTGGAGACCCCATCATGTGGTCAGTAACGCGATAGTGTGTTCTTCTGGAAATAGCCTAGGAGGACATACGCAGCACTTGCCATCGGCGTGCCCTGCAGGGCAGTAGGTGGTATCCGTTGGGTTGATACAATTCCCAACCGTGACGACCCGTTTTCGCTCTACTCAGGTTCCCCGTCGTGTGGTGTGAAAACGCAACCAGGTACCTTGAGACGTGGCTTGACTCAAGGACGATCCGTATGGAAATGATACGGGGCGTATGTTTTTAGTATGATATGGAACTGCCTGAAATGAGAAAAACCTATGTCTGCATCATCATTAAGTGTTCTTCTGCAGGTACTAACCACGTATGTATCCCGTGTAGTACACGTGTGCGAGAGACCGTTTAGGGCTACAATTGAGACGTATATGCGGTATAATCCGGTTAGGATTTTATTTGGTGAGGAACGTAGTACCAACATGTTTCTTACGGTGCATCGACACCGTACTACACTTAATAACCTCTTCCCTATGAAGAAATGATTCATGAGCTAACTATCAACTAAAAATGGAAGTTTGAAACAAATATTAGTTAATGAACTCTTATTTTGAGCTAAGATTCAAATGAGAGAAGATCTAGGTTTCAAAGATTTCAAAAACAGAGTACTCTGTTTCTGGCAGGAATTCTTGCTGGAATTTGACAGAGCATAACTCTGAGTATCTTTAACCAATTAAGGTGTATGATACAGTTCTGGAAATATTTTCAAGTGCTCTACAACTTCTTTGCAGACCTCCAGAAAAAAATCACACGTTGAGATGGCGAAAAGTCCAGTTGAAGGCAAACTGTTCAGAACCAGGACAGCAGCAAAGCCTCTCTGGACCTTTCTGTTTTTAAGCCATAACATGCTGTAGAAAAATCCCTAAAGAGTCTGTGATACACCGTTGGAAAGATTATGAGATATACAACATTGTTGTAGTTCAAAGTTGGTTCAGATTCATATTGTATCTGTGTATACAACTGCGATAAAGTCAGCCACATACAAAGGAGATGCTGGCAAATTTTATGCAGAAATTCTGTCAACTTTGAGCAATCATAACTTTTGATCCAGAAGTGATATGGCGGCATTTGAAAATGGTATATGCAGCCACATGATTCTGTTCCTCAAGCATTCTTGCCGCAGCAGAATACAACTAGTGTCTGTACTCAGAGCAACCTGGAACCGGTTGAGAAACCGTGCTTCACGTGCGGTTATTTGGGTCACCTCAGCAGAAAATGTCCAGAAAGGATACGCCACAGCGGAAATACACCGGAGCAGGGTATAATTCAACCCCATGCTCAGCTCCAAGGAACAGCACCAAAGTCCGGGTGCACTTATCATACAGCTCTAGAGGATGTGCCGAACGGGGCACCTGTGCTAGCGGAAATGTTCACCCTCAATGAACTACCCGTATTGATTTTATTTGACTCTGGAGCCACACACAATTTCATCAGAAGGTCATTGGTGAGCAAAGCTGAGCTCTCCACCTCTACACCGTAAGATCACTACCTTATCCACTCACCCGGTGGAAATATAGCTGCTAATGAACTGGTGATCAAAGCACCCTTGTGCTTAGGTGGAAAATTATACCCCACAACCCTCATTGTGTTAGAGGGGCAGAAGATCGATGTGATCTTAGGAATGGCGTGGATGAACTACCACGGGGCTGTTCTTGACATCGGTCCACGGATTGTTAGTTTGGACTCTCCGATCTACAGTCACCAAACACTCATACTTGTAGCCATGGATTCTAAAAATCCAGTGGTGTACCACAGTGTGACCATGAAACTGGAGGATATTCCGGTGGTCCGTGAGTACCCAGATGTGTTTCCTGACGATCTTCCAGGGATGCCGCCTGAAAGGGACGTTGTATTCAAGATCGAGTTAGCACCGGGAACCACACCGATATCTCGGAGGCCGTACAAAATGTCTCCGAAGGAATTAGCTGAACTCAAAGAACAGTTAAAGGACTTAATGTACAAAGGACCAAGATCATCACCATGGGGCTGTTCAGCCCTCTTTATGAAGAAAAAGGATGAATCACTTCAGCTATGTGTGGATTACCGGCCGCTGAATGCAGTGACGATCAAAAACAAATATCCACTGCCGCGGATCGATATATTATTTGATCAGTTGGTGGGTGCCAAAGTATTCTCCATGATGGACTTACGGTCCGGTTATCATCAGATAAAAATCAGAGCGGAGGATATACCGAAGACGGCTTTCTCGACTAGATACGGGCTCTATGAGTATCTAGTCATGTCTTTCGGGCTAACAAATGCACCCGCACACTTCATGTATCTCATGAATTCTGTATTCATGCCAGAGTTGGATCAGTTCGTCGTGGTTTTCATCGACGACATTCTCCTATACTCCAAATCGGAGAAAGAGCACACCAAACATCTCCATATTGTGCTCCAACGCTTACGAGAACATAAGAGGTATGCCAAGTTCAGCAAGTGTGAATTTTGGATCAGCAAAGTACCATTCTTAGGCCACATTATTTCAGCGGAGGGTGTGGCCGTAGATCCAACCAACATTGAGCAAGTCTTGAAGTGGGAGTCTCCGACATCCGTTCATCAAATCTGCAGTTTTCTAGCACTAGCGGGTTACTATCGGAGATTTATTCCCAGCTTCTCGAAGGTGGCTAAACCCATGACAGAATTATTGAAGAAGAGCAGCAAGTATGTATGGACGGAGGCCTGTGAAGAGGCATTTCAAACTTTGAAGAAACATCTCACAACGGCACCGATTCTAGCCCAACTGGATACAACAAAATAATTCGATGTTTATTGTGATGCCTCAGGCATTGGACTTGGCTGCGTCTTAATGCAAGATAGATGCGTGATCGCGTATGGGTCTCGTCAACTCCGCAACCATGAGCAGCACTACCCCACTCATGACCTAGAACTCGCTGCAGTGGTGCTTGCGTTGAAATGTGGAGGCACTACTTACTTGGAAATTTAGTGCATCTCTACACCGACCATAAGAGCCTCAAATATATATTCACTCAGAAGGATATTAATATGAGGCAGCGGAGATGGTTAGAAATAATCAAAGATTATGAGCTCGAGATCCATTACCATCCGGGCAAAGCTAACATGGTGGCTGATGCACTCAGTCGTAAGTCCCACGTAAATAACTTGTCAGTTATTCCGGATGAGGATGAAGAACCAAGCTTGCGGGTGATTCCGTATGGGGCGTTGTATAATCTTGGTCTTGTGCCTACCCATAGAGAACAGATTGTAAAAGCCCAGAAGAGAGATAAAGGAATGCGGAAAATCTGGGCAAGAATCAATGAGGATAAAATGAAATGTTTCCAGGAAGATGATCAAGGTGTGTTATGGTTTAACAACCGCATCGTGGTACCCCGGAACCTGAAGCTAAGAAAGAATATCTTGGATGAAGCTCATATGTCCAAGTACTCGATACATCCAGGAAGCAATAAGATGTATCAAGACCTTAAGACAAAATTTTGGTGGACTCGGATGAAGCAGGAAATTGCCAAGTATGTATCCGAGTGTGATACATGTCGGCGAGTCAAAGCTGAACATATAAAGAAAGCGGGAATGCTGCAACCATTAAGTATTTCGGCATGGAAGTGGGAGGACATCAGCATGGACTTTATTGTTGGACTGCCTCTCACATTCAGAAAGCATGACTCCATTTGGGTGATTGTTGATCGCTTAACAAAATCAGCCCACTTCATCCCAGTGAATACGAGATTTTCATCTAAGCAATATGCAGAGTTGTATCTCTCAAGAATTGTGTGCTTACACGGAGTCCCCAAAACCATCATACCGATCGAGGTTCTATATTTGTTGCTTGTTTCTGGGAGCAACTACATGAATCTCTGGGAACAAAGTTAATTAGAAGCTCAGCATACCATCCTCAGACCGACGGTCAAACGGAGAGGGTGAATCAGATCTAAGAAAATATGCTGAGAGCATGTGCCATAGATCAAGGAAAGAATTAGGATAACCATTTGCCATTAGCGGAATTCTCCTACAACAATGGTTACTAATCCAGTATTAAAATGGCAACGTACGAAGTACTTTATGGCAGGAAGTGCAGCACGCCACTCAATTGGTGTGAATCCGGCGAGAGGGTGATTTTCAGCATTGATCTTGTAAAAGATGCCAAAGAGCGGGTCCAGCTTATTCAAGCAAACCTCAAAGCCGCTCAATCTCGCCAGAAGAGTTATGCGGACCAGCGACGCTGACCCTTGTATTTTGAAGTTGGAGATCACGTCTATCTTTGAGTATCCCCGATGAAGGGAATTCATCAATTCGGGGTCAAGGGAAAGCTAGCTCCTCGCTTCGTGGGTCCGTTCATTATTACAGAATGGTGTGGACCGGTAGCCTACCGTCTGAAGCTGCCATCATCTTTATCGGGCATCCACGACATCTTCCATGTCTCACACTTGACAAAGTGTTTGAAGAAGCCGACAAAGATTCTTTGGGGAGACATGGATATATTACAACCGGATCTCACCTACACCGAGCAGCCCATCAAGATTATCGACAAGAAGACCCGGATCACTTGAAATCGGACTTTAAAATTTTACAAAGTCCTGTGGAGTAATCATACCCCAGAAGAGGCGACTTGGGAGAGTGAAGATTACATCCACCAGAACTATCCGGAACTTTTGTCATAGACGTTGTAATTACTTTCCGCCTCATCTTTCTTTTGTAATCTCGGGACGAGATTCCCTTTTAAGGAGGGAGGAATGTAAAGGTACCAAAAGCATGAATACAAAGAAACTTGACTTTGCACAAATGTTGGTGTCATGTGTATGAAAAAGAGGGCTGGTTTAAACTTTTTACACATATGATAACACATGAGAGATTCTTCTAAAACAAACTTAGGGTTACTTGCATGTTTGGACCCTAGGTGGATTAATCCCACAGAATTGAAGTACTCAGGTGCAATGGGAAGGTTAAAAATCAGAATTTGAACTTGATCAACTCTAAATTCAAATGAGAGTAACACAATGATTCTCAAACTGTTGTATTAGAAAAAATCCCATTTCCAATCAAAGATCAGATATCATATTTGAATTCCTTGGGTCCAAATTAGGGGGTAGGAAAAGTTTCATGAATTTTTGGAAATGTTTCCTACCCATTTTTCAAATGGACTTTTAATTGCATAGGAATTCAAATTCAAATGTGGAATTGGATGAAACTTGTCCAATTCTTCAAATTCCGTTCAGATTATATTTTTCCACATTTGAATGGAGTTGTTTGTCAAAGTGTGGAGATATTTGTGAGAAAAATTTGAGGGGATAAGGGGGGACAGTGGGGCCGACATGTCATAGGGCTAAATTGACTTGCACCCTAAGTCTTGTGCTCTGCTTTTCACTCCACCGAAGAATTCCTCCTGGGCGACACCGAGCTGCTCGCTCCACCTCCCGGTTCCACCTCCTGCTCAACTGGTGCTTGGCCTGATCCTTACACCCGGAGAAAACCGAAGCACGTTGCCTCCTTCACTCGCTCGCGCTCTTGGTGTTTCTTGATGCAAGAACAGAACCGGCAGACTCACCGCCGCGCTCTGCGTTTTTCCCGATCGCAGGCCCCAACCGAGCCTCGGTTGCTCGCACCGGCAGCACAGAAAAGCAGCACCCGTGCATGCTCTACCATGCTAGCCCCACAACGCCGAAGCTCCTAGCCCGTGGCGCGCGCAAATCAGCAACTGGCACCAAGGAACGGAGCTCACCCGGCGGAAGCCAAGTCGGGTCACCGTGGACAGCGAGCTACGGCTCTCTTCACCGTCCCTCCTCTACATGAAAAAGGTGCGCCATACTCCCGAGTTCGTGTAGCTGCAAGCCATATAGATATTGATCAACCGGGTGAAGGGAATTTCCATATTTTCTGAAACATAGTGTGTTTGGGTAGAGCTCGGTCTAACCCGAAATTCGTGTTACTTGGGTAGCTACTGGCCGAGCAAACTTGCCAGCACCTTCCTCACATTCTAGCGCTCCTCCTCGACCAAGAATTGAGCTAAATGATCCAGAAACGATCGTGTTCTTGCTGTTTTTCGGGCCGCCACGGAAAAATATCTCGGGTCACCGTGGAGCTCGATGTGGCCAGCCTTTTCACAAGGTTTGGCGTCCATTTTTGACATCCTCAAGCTACCACGGTGCTCTCCGATCGATACCCGACCGTTTTGATGCGATATAGACGGTTTCCAACCACGCCGGAACCCTAACGGCCGCTGCCGCCGTCGCGCACCCTGTTCCGGTGATCTACGGCCGCCGGCGACCCTCTAGATGGGTTCAGCGCCACAAATTAAGGAGGGACGGCGAGTTTGCGGTCGGGAGATGGCCAGGGAGGCTGTTCCGGCGACGTTCGCTGGAGGGCGCCGCCGCGGCCTCTGTTTGGCACGAGGAAGAAGACGACCTGTCCGGTGGGACCCACTAGCAGACTTTTAAACATTTCCAGAATTTCCCATTTTAGTTCAAACTTTGGAGAGCCCTAACTTTGTGTAGGAATGTCAAAAAATTGTGAAACAAATTTTGTTGGATTCCTATCAAAGAGTGGTATCCAAGAGTACAACCCAATGTTTATGAAAATACCTGGATTTGGCTCATTAATTCATATAAAGGAAATTTTGTAGGAATTTTTCCAGGAGTTCTGTGTATTGGAAAATTCCAAAATATGGGCAGGAGATTCTTCCAAAAACACTTGAACTCCAGTAAAATTTTCAGAGGTATTGGACCTCATTGGCTTGGTCAAATGTGGTGTTAATTCCTTATGACTCTGAAAATTGGAAAATAGAACAGAGTTCATTTTTCAGATTTTTCCCCTATTCTTGTAAAGGTCATAGCTTGAGGTTGGAAGCTCCAAATTTAGTGATTCAAATTGGGTTCGGTTCATATTGAATATCTCTGTCCAAATATGCAACCCAGTTTGTATGAAACGCATTATTTAATTCTGGAGAATTCTCTAAAGCTTTTCAGAAAAAGAAGTTTAGAGGGAGTTTGGTTCATCCAAAAATCCTCAATTTTTGCCAAAATAGTCTTTACAATGTTTGTGAACTTCGGTAAAAATTTCAGCTCATTTGGAGTTGAGATGCTTAGGGGAATTCAGATTTGAAGTGGCTGTGTTCTTTTGAATACAGAAACAATTTTAGAAAATTTCCAAAACTTGGAAATTCAATTCTAGGAAATTCTTAGCTCCAAAAATCCTAGGAAAATTCATGCATGCTCCCTGAGATATGTTTGAAATTTTATTTCACTTGAATTTGCATGAAAGTGCAAGTTTATTCAGAATTAATTCCCTTTTGCCTAAATGCTTAGGGAATTGTTCTGAGGGATCTACTCATTGAAAATTTCTAAATTTTGATCCAGATTAATTTCTCGTGACAAGGAACTCAACAGAAAAGTTTCAGATCCATTGGAGCTCTGGATCACCGCTGTGCTGTTCAACCTATTTAGATGAGTATCACACAAGTGATGAACAACACATCTCACTTGATCATAGTGCTTAACCCCAAACACAAACCACTAGCACCAGTGTCATTTTAAATTCTTAAACAGAGTTCCAGTTTTAAACTTATCTTTAGGACTTGTTAGCAAAAGCTTTATGAAAACATATATGCATATTCATTACGTGTAGCATCTACGTGAACGATTTGAAGTCATCGGAGTGGTGATCAAGGAAGGAGGAAGGCAATTGATCAAGCCAAGTGGTCTTCACTAACTTAACCTCATATATATATATATATATATATATATATATATATATATATATATATATATAAGTCCCCTGCAAAACTAAGGCAAGCCCCGGTTTGCATCAAAACTTACAAGTTTTTATTTGTATTCACTTTATATCGTCTAGCATTTTGTTTATTGCATTAAGTCTAGGTGGTATGACACTCCAAATGCATGACCCAGAAAACCCTGGAGTAAAATGTAGAGTAGGTTATCAATTGATTATAACTGCTGATCTCAAGTTAACAAAAGTGGATTAAAAGAGGCATAACTCGAGTAGGCAGTTTCCTACTCGTGAACCGGGATTAAGGGGGATCAATCGGAAGAGTTGGGAATTGATCCTCATGGTTGAGAATGAAGACCGGGCAGTGGATGGAAGGCTCAAGGACGTAGTCCTGTGAACCTAGTCTATGTCTGAGTCGATTAAGGCCCGTTCTCATGTGCGTCCCTACTGGACAAGTTTGAGATGTGTACCGGATGCATACTGGCTATATGGGACCCAGGAAACCGATTTAACATGTTGACCTGGGTGTTGAGGCATACCTCACCGTCTGATGCAGATGCTGAAAGGATAGAGAAGTCGGCTCTACGAGGGTTTGCCGTAGTGAGACTTAATCCCAGTCGGTGGGACCGGTTCGACATTTGGGTGTCGTGTGAAAGGTTGCCACGTACGACGTCAGTGATGGTTGCTGTGTTCAACGTCGAGTACAGGCGTACGTGTCGTGTTAGCCGGGTGTTTTTTATTGCAATCACCGTCGCTCGCGGTAGTGAGCATACTTGTACACTGAGTCGTGACGTAGTAATAAACTTGGAAAACATTTAACATGCTTCATGAGAAATCCCCAAATGGAGATGAGGAATTGTAACAGCCCTAACTTTTGTAAAGTTTGATTTCAACTTATGAAACAAAGTTAAGGCGATAAAAGACTATAGTTGTGTCACATGAAATGATGAACACAAATATAGACATGTGAGGGAGTTAAAAATTTTCTCTAGCCCATGATCAGCACATGTTAACCTAGGGGAAATATTTCACTCTCAAAATCTAACTCATGTGCACCTTCTCTATGAGGAGAGTGGAGGAAATTTAAACACAATTTTGAACCTTTTAAAAGGAATCATATTCAGGTTTCCAAATACTTGCAAATGAATTCACCAATGCAATTTCTAGGTATTAAGGAGATTCTGGTCCAAATTAGAATAATTGTGGAGATCATTTTCTATTTATTCCGAGGATTAAATGAGGGCACGTTCCAATTCAAACTTGAATTTGAATTTTGAACCAAACAAACTCAATTTTGAAATCTGATTCCAGATTCGTGTTCCTCGTAATTATTTTGACCTATCCTTCAAGTTTGATCAAATTCAGAGCTCGTTTGCTATTTTAAACGGAATTGGAGATAAGAGGGGAGAAATGGGGCCCACATGTCAGTAGACTTCAACACGAAGTCTTCTTTGTTTCACGCAAACAGCACGCGTGCGCCACCTCCCGTCGGCCGGCGCCAGCTGATGACTCACCGAGGCCAGCTCCTGCTTGCGTGGTGGTTGCCGGTCTGATCAACACGCCCACAAGTGCAGCAAAGCCGTTTTGTTTCCTCCCAGCCCGAGCGCTGGCTCGCTTGTTTTCCTCCAGAGCAGAAACCGCCGCTCTGTGTTCGCCCAATAACCACAGCAGCTGAGCTCGGATGATCGAGCTTCCCTCAGCAATAAGCAGCGCACCAGCGTGCTCTAGCCGGCCAGCACCTTTCCTCCGCCGTCCCGAGCTCACTGGCGCCTAGAAGCAGCAAAGTCTCCACTGCTCCCGAGTTCAAACTGAAGGAACCGAACTGGTCGCCGTGGACAGCCCAAACCAGGAGTGATCACGCCCAAGCAAGCCACCCCATCGGTGCACCTACAAGTCTAGTTGCTCACCTCCGAAGCTCAGCCCTAGCCATTGATCACAGAGAGAGAATTTCATGTTTTTCTTCCGGGCGGCAGAAACTGACCTTGAGGTAAGGAATTATAAAATTCGTCCTCAAATCGTGTTTGTTGGGTTTCAAACATCACACACAGGATGTTAACCGCCTAGCACACCTCCTCCATCGATTTTGGACCAAGAAATTGAGTGTAGAGTGAGGAATCCGAGTTCTTTTCGAGGGTATAGCGCTGGACCATATCGGGCGCACGGTGCCGATAGCTCTGGAGCGCTTCCCGGCTTGTTTAGACCTCATGTCGGTCTTCTACATGATCCTCTGGTGCTTTAGAGCCCAAGAACCGACCATTTGGTGGAGAATTCACCGTGCACGACCTCGCCGGAGCCCTAGGGTTTGCTGTGGCCGGTGCGCCCTGTTTTCCTGCGAGTTTCAGCCGCCGGCGACCTCACCAGCGTGTTCAGCATGGGGGAAAATGGGGGGGCGGCCAGCAGGGGGTCCGGAGGTGGCTGGGAAGTGCCTTTCCGGCGACCTCGCCGGAGGGAGCCCCCACTGCTCTGTTTGGCGCGAGGCTGGAGGTTAGGGATGACTAGTGGGACCCACCGTCGGCATTTAAACATTTTCCAGATTTTCCCACTTTAGTTCAAATTTGGCGAGCCATAACTTTGTGTAGGAATGTACAAAAATTGTGAAACAAATTTTGTTGGATCCACTCAAAGATTACTATCCAGTGGTGCAGCCCAATGTTTATGAAAATCCCTGTATTTGGCTCATTAATTCATTTAAGGAAAATTTTGTATGAATTTTTACAGGAGTTCTGTTATTGGAAAATTCCAAAATTTGGACAGGACATTCTTCCAAAATTTCTTGAACTCCACTAAAAATTTCAGAGGCATTTGACCTCATTTGCTTGGTCAAATGATGTGTTCATTCCTTATGTATCTGAAAAATGGGAAAATAAACAGAGACAATTTCAGCTTTTCCCCATTCTTTGTAAAATCCATATCTCCATGTAGGAAACTCCAAAAATGATAAAACCAATTCATATGGACTCAGTACATTTTTTACTTCACAAAAAGTCTACTTTGCAGCATAGGAAAGCTTAATATCTGGGGGGTAAAGGCAGGTTAGTGAAAACCACATAAGGATTTGTTGTGCTCACATGGAGCCATTTCATGAGCTCAATTTTTACACACTGCTTAAATACCTTCCATAGAGGCTGTGGTTAAATTCTCAGCTTCATTGGACCTTGGTAACTTGAGCTACCATCTTTTAGGTTTAAGTGTCCATATAATGGACTTAATCACATGGTGATTGCTAGTATCACTTGTCACCTAGCATTCTTCTTGTAAAAGTCCCAAAACATGTAAATAGAAAACTTGATCTATGAATAAAGTTGAGTTTATATACAAGAAATGGGACTTACAAAAACTTTTGTGTTACTCATGAAAGTGTTGGCATGTGCAATAAAACTTTGAATTCAGTTTGAATTAAGAGGTGCACTTCAAAAAGAAGAAGGGCATTTTCAAAAGAGAAAATTCAAACTGTTGTTTGAAAAAGTGTATTTGCAATAGCCAACTCAAAGATCAGAGGACATATTTGAATTCCTCAGATCCAAATTATGAGGAAGCCAAGTTTTGAGCAAATTTGGAGGGGCTTTGATAGAAATGCTCAAAGGACATGTAAATTTCACCCAAATTTGAATTTAAACTTGAAACTGTGGCACAAATTGTCAAATGGCCACATGGCTTTTGAATTTGGGAGAGGAGATGAGTGGGACCCAATTGTCATTGAGGAGAGGGGAAGACTTAGCACTTAAGCAATACTTTCCCTGTTCAGACTCACTCAACCGGTTCTCTGTTTTTCGCTCGAAGGCGCTGAACAGCCGACGCCCACGCACGGGCGCCACCGAGGCTACCCCGAAGCCACCGCCTCGCCCCAGTCTCACGCTGGCGACCAGCTTACCAGCCCCCCCCCCTTAACTCTCGGCGTGATCCATCCCCAAGTGATCGAGTCCCCGTTCGCTGCTTCTTCCCCACGCAAGAAAGGAAATCGGGCCGCCGCTCATAGCCGCCTCGAGTCCTTGATCGGGAAACCGCCAGGCTCGTGCCACAGTGCCCCCCAAGCTGAAAATCGGCACCAGGGGATTTCCCTCTGCGTTCTCGGCACAAACCCGAGAGGGTTTCGGCTGCCCCGACCAAGAACCTTTCGTGCATATACTGGCCCACGAACTGAACTCAGCCGGGCTCTCGTGGACAGCCTACATCAGGCCTTTTTCCGCCCAAGTGAGGGCATCCCTGGACGCGCCAGCGAGCCCTGCTGCTTCCACCCAAACCACAAGGCAAGCCGTCAACCAACGAGCGAGAATTCGGAGAAACTTCGCCGGCGGCCACAGAATGACGTTCCGGTATGAATTCTCCAAATTTCCACTCCTTTCTCGTCTTTAGGTCACTAAACTGTGCTCAAAGGACCTAGACTCAAGGGTGACCCGACTCCTCCCCAATCCTTGCTTGAAACCCCAGGTTAGCAGACCATTTTGAAGTTTCCGAGCGGCGATCATGGCGGGGACCGCCGGGCACACGGTGAACCCCCACTTGCCGCCATTTCTGAGCCAGTTTGAGGACGTGCCGAGCTTGCCTGATCTCCACTGATGCTTTATAGCGAATCCGCCAAACTTTTGGCGGGCTAGGGTGCTCGGGCCACGGCGCCGAAGCTGTACTGAAGGGTGCGCACGTCGCCGACCGGTTTCCGGTCACCGGCAGCCCGAGATCAATGCACCATTGGATTCCTCGTAGCTGAAAACCCCCAGGCGGCAAGTACCGAGCCGGGAGACGGCCGGGAAGCCGACTCCGGCGAGCCCCGACGAGTTTCCGGCGAGGGGGCGGCGCGGGAAAGAAGACGGCCCGAGGAGGAAGGACCGGCGGGCCCGCGTGTCAGCGACGGAGGATTTAAACTGCTGATCGGCTGTGGCCCCGGGATCCTTTGCGACAGCATGGAAAGTGATACTGTGGCCCCGTGTGGTCTGTCCCAGTGCATGACACGTGGTCCCCTGGATCCACCCGCAGGGTTTGAACATTTCCCGAAATAATTTGAATTCCAGATTTAGTTCAAACTTTAGAACCTCATAACTTTTGCTAGGGAGCTCCAAATTTAGTGATTCAAATTGGGTTGGATTCAGGATTAAGAACTCTATCCAAATATGCAACCCAATTGGCATGAAAACCAATAGAAAATTCTGGAGAATTCTTTAAACCTTTTCAGAAAAATAATTTTAGAGGGAGTTTGGTTCATCCAAAAATCCCCAAATTTTTCCAAGATATTATTTAGGATATTAGTAGACACCTGTAAAAGTTTCAGCTCATTTGGAGTTGAATTATTTAGGTTAATTGTAAATTCAAATTTCTGTATTCAAATGAATACAGAAACATTTTCACGAAATTTCCAAAACATGGAAATTCAGTTATGGCCATTCCTTAGCTCCAAAAATCCTAGGAAAATTCAGGCATACTCCCTGAGCTATGTATGAAATTATGGTTCACTTGGACTTGCATGAAAGTGCAAGTTTAATCAGAATTAATTCCTTTATGCCTAAATGCTTAGGGAATTGTTCTGGGTGACCTAATCAGTGGAACATTCTGAATTTTGGTCCAGAGGACTTTATTTTGACAAGGAACTCACAAGAAAATTTCCAGCTCCATTGGAGCCCTGGATCAGTAGTGTTCTGTTCAACCAATTAGGTGATCACCACCCAAGTTATGAACCTCACTTCTCACTTGATGATAGTGCTTAGGCACACACCCAAACTACCACCGGCAGTGTCATTTTAAATTCTTGAACAGAGTTCCAGTTTTAAACTTGGCTTTAGCATTTTGTAGCAAAAAGTTTTAAAATTAAACATGTATGCATGTTCATAACGTGTAGTGATTAAACGTGGAAAGTGAAGAAGAAGGAGTTGAGCTTATATCAAGGAACAAGAAGGGCAGGGATTGAGCTTCAAGTCAGCAGAAACTAACTTCAAACTTATCTGACTTTAGTCACCTGCAAAACCAAGGCAAGCACCGGTTTGCACTTAAGTTGTTTTTTCAAAAGTTTTCCTTTGTTCACAACTATTGGTCAAAGTTTGTATGTGCATTAGGTCAAGGATGTTTTATACTCCACTTGCATAACCAAACATGAACCCTGAGGTCAAGGGTAGAATTGTGTCATCGCTGTAGAATAAGGCCGTGCTAAATATGCTAGGACATCCGGTAGAAGACGAGTAGTTGGAATCTACTCGCGAGCTTTGTTTCAGGATCACCTAAGTGGGGTTGGAAAGAGAGGCAAACTAAAGTTTACATTTCTAAAGATGAGACCGGGCAGGAGAGTTAGGTAGCGACAAGACGAGGTCTTGGTCGAGTAGCTCTGCCCGTGTCGGTCAAGGACCGAAGCGTATGCGGCCCTGGGAGCAAGTATTGAGTTGTGTACCGGATGCTTACTGATATATGGGAACCGGGAAACCGATGTACCGGGTTCACTGGATTGTAGAGGCATACCACATCGTCTCGTTAGACCTATGAGCCCGAGACGGCGTGACGGGTTCTACAGTTTAGTGGCCTGAGAAAGGTTGCCACATACGACGTAATGAAGGATGCCAGAGTTGGGTCTTCAGAGGCGGGTGTATGTGTCGAGTTATCCGGGTAGTGTTTGATTCGAATCACCGTCCCTCGCAGTTATGAGTACCGCTTGCTCACTGCGCTGTGACGTAGTAATCAAGTTGTGTGGGAATAGTTTGCAAAGTTTTAAATGCTGTTATGATAATTGTAAATTGCACGAAAACTATGTTTGAAGTAGAGATAGAGCAAACTAAAGTTAATTTTCACCTTGGGACAAGTAACATTGGAATGAAGCGTTTCTTGTTTGGTTGTGGAGTTCCAATGTTGCTGGGTGCAAGGTCGCTACTATTATGGCTAAAATATGAAAGTTAAGGATGAACTCGTAGGCGAGTCTTTTCGCAAATGGCCGGTTTAAGTCTTAGGTTACTTTCATGTAGAGTTTCATGTCTTAGGAGAGATGGTTAAGTCTTGCTGAGCCTTTGTGCTCACTCTTGCTATATAAGTGGTTTTGCAGGTAAACTTCGATGCTATAAAGAAGGTTGTCCGGTGAGACTCGGGAACTTCCGAGCCATGTATCACATGGAGGACCTAGCCGCTGCCATGTCTTCGTGTTGCTAGCGAAAGGAGTCCGCGGGCTGGACCTCTTTTCGAGTGCTTCTTAGATATTCAACGTGAGCTGTTTATAGACTTCCGCTGTAGCTATCTTTTGTAAATTATTTACAAAGAATAATTGTAAGCTTCTGCTTTTGATTTATGTAATACAGTGTTCCTTATATGTGTGCTGTTGGGTGCCGCATAACACGGCACCACCCAATGCGATCCCCGGGCGAGGCAGCACGGCCCCGAGATCGGGACCGGGCCCTCTCAGCGTGGTATCAGAGCCGCATTGGTAATGGCACACGGAGTAAGGATCGTATTATGACAAAAACTTAGGATACGGTGAGGAAGCGGTATTAGGCCCACATAAGGACTATAATAGTATAGTTACTTAAAGTGGCAGAACTAACTTACATGTTATAATTCTGAATTTTGATTATGTAACGACGCACCTACGTTCTGGTAAGAATGGTAAGGAACGCCACCGAAAGCGGTTCAATTTCGGTTAGCTCCCCTGATGAGGAAAGTGGTTCAGGGTTAGATCTCACAGCTTGGTGTGAGATGTTAATATGAAACTCTTGGACTCTTCATGTTCTTGAGTTCATATGAAACGCTGATCCCTAGCGTGCATTAGGCAAGTAAGTGGAGACCCCATCGCGTGGTCAGTAACGCGAGAGTGTGTTCGTCTGGAAATAGCCCAGGAGGACATACGCAGCGCTTGCCATCGGTGTGCCCTGCAGGGCAGTAGGTGGTATCCGTTGGGTTCATAACATTCCCAACCGTGAAGAACCGCTCATGATATACTCGGGTTCCCCGTCGTGTGGTGTTGAAACACGATCACGTACCTTGAGACATGACTTAACTCAAGGACGGCCGTATGACAATGATACGGGCGTTTGTATTTACATTCAATTATGGAACTGCCTGAAATGAAACAACCTTTGAGTGCACCACTATTGAGTGTCTTTCTGCAGGTACTAACCACGTACGTATCCCGTGTAGTACACGTGTGCGAGAGACCATCTTAGTGCCACTGATAATACGTATATGCCGGTGTAATCCGGTTAGGATTTTTCTTTTGGAGAGGCTACGTAGTACTGACATGTTTCTTATGGTGCATCGACACCGTACTAAACTTAATAACCTCTTCCCTATGAAGAAATGATTCATGAACTAACTTTCAACTAAAAATGGAAGGTTGAAACAAGTAGGAGCTACCGAACTCTTATTTTGAGCTAAGATTCAAATGAGAGTATAACTAGGCATCAAAGTTTTCAAAAACAGAGTGCTCTGTTTCTGGCAGGAATTCTTGCTGGACTTTAACAGAGCATAACTCTGAGTAGATTTAACCAATTAAGGTGTATGATACAGTTCTGGAAAGATTTTTAAGTGCTTTACAACTTCTTTGTAGACCTCCAGAGCAAAATCACATGTTAAGTTGGTGAAAAGTCCAGTTGAAGGCAAACTGTTCAGAACCAGGACAGTAGCAAAAACCTCTCTGGACCTTTCTGTTTTTAAGCCATAACTTCCTATAGAAAAATCTGTAAGGAGCCTATGAGTACTTGTTCGAAAGCTACTAAGTTTACTAAAACTTTGGTATTGAACTCAAGTCAAAAATCTGTAGATAACTTGAGTAAAATTTGGAGTTTGTGTGAACTGGTCAGGGTAGTCCCGCTGATTAGTTTAGCGTACTTAAGATTTGTTTAAACATGAATGTGGTTATGCTTTCATAAAGTTCATGATATGTTCATGTTTTACTTATCTTTACTTACCACTGATATAGAATTTTGATTGACTCAAAATTTTGTTTCGTTCAGTATGGTACGCACACATCCTCAAATGGAGATTGGAGGTTCAAGTCGAGGTGGGAATGACTCGACTTCATCACAAGAGCCATCGCCAACCGGATTGGCTGAAATTATGGCAAAGATGAATGAAACCCTCTAAACTCTAGTTCAGCAAGGCATAAATCGAGAAGCTCAACATCACATGCCAACCCCAAGCACCTATCTGGATTTCTTGGCGACACAACCGCCGGTATTCTCTGTGGTGGCTGACCATTGTGAAGCAAATCACTGGTTACGTGTCATTGAGTCCAAGTTTGGGTTGATACAATGTGATGAATTTTCGAAGACTCTATATGCCGCTCATCAGCTTCACGGCTTTGCTGGAGCATGGTGGGCAGAATACCTTGCTGTCCAACCAGCAGGGCATCGTGTCATATGGGCGGAGTTCCAGGCTGCATTTCATGCTCGTTTCATTCCTGCGGGCATAATGCAAACCGGTCTGGATGAATTCTGGAGTCTGAAGCAAGGGGACATGAGTGTTATTGAGTATGCGAAGGAATTCAATCGCTTAGCTCAATATGTCCCTGACTATGTGAAATCACCAGCAATGAAAGGTTATCATTTCTACCGAGGGCTGACCGCTAGGCTTCGATGTGAATTGGCTCAAGTTAGCCAAGAGAATTTTGATGAGTTTGTGAGCTGTGCTATCGCTCAAGAATATTATTCCAACCTCTACCTCAAAGAAAAGAGGGAGAGGGACTCATCACAAGATGAAGACAATTGCATGCCTCAGAGGTATTGGTTGGTAATCCGTTCACCTTTCGGTAGAGAGATTCCACAAGAGGTGCAATCATTCTGGGAGTGTGACGACTCTTCTATGCCACAGAGGTAATATTCACCTCCACTGCAGCAGCAAATTATTTCTTATGCACCTCAGTATCAACAAGGTGCACCAGAATACTATTTCCCTCAAGAGGTTGAAGATGAGCAAGGTGATTTCTCAGCTGAACCGAGTGTTGTCCCACTTCTTATTGACAATGAACTCAACATCAATCGAGCGAATAAACCAAGCAGCAACGTTATGTCTGTGAGTCCAGTTCTAAAAAGTGATCTTGGACAGCCAAGAAAAGCTATATCAAAAGTGGGGACAGTTAATTATGTGTCAGTCGATGATATGCCAAAGGGAGGACCTGTTCTTGCCGGCAGGTTCACCTTAAATGACAAGCCGGTTGTCATTTTCTTCGACTCTGGTGCGACACATAACTTCATTAGAAGGGCAACGGTGATCCAGGATCAGATCTCCACAACTGTCACAAAAGGTTCTTACCTTATTCATTCGCCAGGTGGGACATCTCAACTAATGAAGTCGTCTCCCGAGCACCACTTTGTTTGGGTGGAAAAATTTATCCTACCACCCTCATCATTCTCGAAGACCAAGGAATCAATGCCATATTGGGAATATCATGGTTGACCTTCCATAAGGCTATTCTGGACATCGAGAACAGGAGTGTTCACTTGGACTCTCCACTTCACGGACGTCAAACATTGTATCTCGGCGAAGCGGTTTCCAAAGACCCGGAAGTATGTAATGCTGAGGCGTACAAGTTAGAAGACATTCCGGTAGTCCGTGAATATCCAGACGTGTTTCCTGAAAATCTTCCAGGTCTACCACCTGAGCGCGAGGTGGAGTTCAAAATAGAGTTGATACCGGGAACCACGCCGATCCCTCGGAGACCATACAAAATGGCTCCGAGTGAGTTAGCAGAATTGAAGGAGCAACTCAAAGATCTGATGGACAAGGGGTTTATTCGTTTAAGTTAATCACCATGGGGTTGCTCATCTTTATTTGTGAAGAAGAAGGATGAGACGCTGAGGCTATGCGTCGATTATCGTCCTTTGAATGTTGTGACCATAAAGAACAAGTATCCACTACCAAGAATTGATATCCTCTTCGATCAGCTAGTGGGTGCTAAAGTCTTCTCCAAGATGGACTTAAGGTCGGGATATCATCAAATCAAGATTCGAGCGGAAGATGTCCCGAAAACAGCATTCTCGACAAGATATGGACTCTATGAGTATCTTGTCATGTCATTTGGGTTAACCAATGCTCCGACTCATTTTATGTATCTTATGAACTCGGTGTTCATGCCGGAGCTTGATCAGTTCATCGTGGTATTCATCGACGACATCTTGGTCTATTCCAAATCTGAAGAGGAACACGCTAAACATTTGCATATTGTGCTTTAACGCTTAAGAGATCACAAGCTTTATGCAAAGTTTAGTAAATGTGAATTCTGGATCAACCAAGTGCCGTTTCTTGGACATATTATTTCAGTGGAAGGCATTGCTGTTGATCCAAGCAAGATTGAACAAGTGCTGAAGTGGAAGTCTCCAACATCAGTTCATGAAGTTCATAGCTTCTTGGGTTTGGCGGAATATTACCGGAGGTTCATCCCAAGCTTCTCAAAAATCTCCAAGACTATGACGGAGCTACTGAAAAAGGGCATCAAATATGATTGGAGCAAGCCATGTGAGGAAGCTATTCAAGCGTTGGTGAAACACCTCACAACCGCCCCGGTTCTAGCTCAACCGGATAAAACCAAGCCTTTTGATGTTTATTGTGATGCATCCGGCGTCGGGCTTGGTTGTGTACTCATGCAAGGAGGACGTGTGGTCGCATATGGATCACGGCAATTACGGAATCATGAGCAACATTATCCCACTCATGATCTCGAACTTGCTGCCGTGGTATTAGCTTTGAAGATGTGGAGACATTACCTATTGGGAAATCTGGTTCATCTCTACACCGACCACAAAAGTTTGAAGTACATATTCACTCAGAAAGAGTTGAATATGCGGATACGGCGATGGTTGGAGCTGATCAAGGACTATGAGATTGAAATTCATTATCATCCGGGCAAGGCCAATGTGGTTGCCGATGCACTCAGCCGGAAGTCTCATATTCATAACCTGACCATTACGCCGCTAGAAGAGGAAGAACCAAGTCTCTACTTGGTTCCATATGGAGCTCTGCATAACCTAGCCCTCATACCCACAACAAAAGAGAAGGTTATGGAAGCTCAAAAGAAATACAAGGGCATGGCTCATATCAGAAGGAGATTGAAGAACGGGGAAATGAAATGTTTCCGGTTAGATGATAAAGACACCCTATGGTTCAAGGACCGGATAGTCGTACCCCGTGATATGAGGCTGCGGAAGAAAATTTTGGATGAGGCTCACTTATCTAAATTTTCTATTCATCCGGGCAGCAAGAAGATGTACCAAGAATTGAGGACTAAATTTTGGTGGACCCGGATGAAGAGAGAGGTGGCTAAATACGTATCAGAATGTGATACGTGTCGGTGAGTTAAAGCCGACCACATGAAGAAAGTGGGAACCCTACAACCACTAAGCATTCCGGCATGGAAGTGGGCGGATATTAGTATGGACTTCATTGTTGGACTACCTCTCACGGCTAATAAGCATGATTCGATTTGGGTAATCATGGATCGGTTGACCAAATCAGCACGCCATTCCAGTGCGTACCAAATATAACGCCAAAAAGTATGCAGAGCTGTACATAGCGTGAATCTTCTGCTTGTATGGAGTTCCCCGTACCATTGTCTCCGACAGAGGATCGCTGTTTGTGTCCCGCTTCTGGGAACAGCTACATGCATCCTTGGGAACTAAATTGATTCGAAGCTCCGCGTATCACCCTCAAACCGATGGACAAACTGAGAGGGTGAATCAAATACTTGAAGATATGCTGAGAGCATGTGCCATCCATCACGGTAAGAGCTGGGATGATCACTTACCGTTGGCGGAGTTCTCATATAACAACGAGTATCAATCAAGTATCAAAATGGCGCCTTATGAAGCTCTCTATGGCCGAAAGTGCCGCACACGCTTGAACTGGTGTGAAGCCGGCGAGAGAGTTATTTACGGGATTGATCTCGTAAATGAAGCGGAAGAGCGGGTATGGCTTATTCAAGAAAATCTTAAAGCCGCTCAGTCCAGACAAAAGAGCTATGCGGATAGGAGGTGTCGCCCTCTAGACTTCCATGTTGGGGACCACGTATACCTCCGCGTATCTCCGATGAAGGGCATTCACCGGTTCGGAGTGAAAGGAAAATTAGCTCCGCGCTTTATCGGTCCCTTCATCATCATTGAAAGATGTGGATCCGTGGCATACCGTTTGGAGCTGCCGGCAACCTTAGCCGGAGTTCATAACGTCTTCCACATATATCAGTTGCGGAAGTGTTTGAAAGTTCCAACGGAGATTCTCACGGAGGGCATAGCAGATTTGAAGCCGGACCTTACGTATGTTGAGCATCCAACCCGGATAATTGATGAAAAGACTCGCGAAACCAGAAACCGGACACTGCGATTTTTTCAAGGTGCTATGGGAAAATCACACATCCGACGAAGCTACATGGGAAAGCGAGGAATATTTACAACACAATCATCCGGAGTTGTTAGAAGCTTATACTTAGTAGTTGTCCTCTCCACGTTGTCCTTAATCATGAATCTCAGGACGAGATTCTTTTTAAGGGGGGAGGAATGTAAAAGTCCCAAAACTTGTAAATAGAAAACTTGATCTATGAATAAAGTTGAGTTTATATACAAGAAATGGGACTTACAAAAACTTTTGTGTTACTCATGAAAGTGTTGGCATGTGCAATAAAACTTTGAATTCAGTTTGTATTAAGAGGTGCACTTCAAAAAGAAGAAGGGCATTTTCAAAAGAGAAAATTCAAACTGTTGTTTGAAAAAGTGTATTTGCAATAGCCAACTCAAAGATCAGAGGACATATTTGAATTCCTCAGATCCAAATTATGAGGGAGCCAAGTTTTGAGCAAATTTGGAGGGGCATTGATAGAAATATTCAAAGGACTTGTAAATTTCACCCAAATTTGAATTTAAACTTGAAACTGTGGCACAAATTGTCAAATGGCCACATGGCTTTTTAATTAGGATCCCTAATAGCTGAAGTTTACAATGTGCCAAAAATTTGGATATTTAGGAGAGGAGATGAGTGGGACCCAATTGTCATTGAGGAGAGGGGAAGACTTAGCACTTAAGCAATACTTTCCCTGTTCAGACTCACTCAACCGGTTCTCTGTTTTTCGCTCGAAGGCGCTGAACAGCCGACGCCCACGCACGGGCGCCACCGAGGCTACCCCGAAGCCACCGCCTCGGCCCGGTCTCACGCTGGCGACCAGCTTACCAGCCCCCCCCCCCTAACTCTCGGCGTGATCCATCCCCAAGTGATCGAGTCCCCGTTCGCTGCTTCTTCCCCATGCAAGAAAGGAAATCAGGCCGCCGCTCATAGCCGCCTCGAGTCCTTGATCGGGAGACCGCCAGGCTCGTGCCACAGCGCCTCCCAAGCTGAAAATCGGCACCAGGGGATTTCCCTCTGCGTTCTCGGCACAAACCCGAGAGGATTTCGGCTGCCCCGACCAAGAACCGTGCGTGCATATACTGGCCCACAAACTGAAATCAGCTGGGCTCTCGTGGACAGCCTACATCAGGCCTTTTTCCGCCCAAGTGAGGGCATCCCCGGATGCGCCAGCGAGCCCTGCTGCTTCCACCCAAACCACAAGGAAAGCCGTGAACCACCGAGCGAGAATTCGGAGAAACTTCGCCGGCGGCCACAGAACGACGTTCCGGTATGAATTCTCCAAATTTCCACTCCTTTCTCGTCTTTAGGTCACTAAACTGTGCTCAAAGGACCTAGACTCGAGGGCGACCCGACCCCCTCCGCAATCCTGGCTTGAAACCCCAGGTTAGCAGACCATTTTGAAGTTTCCGAGCGGCGATCATGGCGGGGACCGCCGGGCACACGGTGAACCCCCACTTGCCACCGTTTCTGAGCCAGTTTGAGGCCGTGCCGAGCTTGCCTGATCTCCACTGATGCTTTAGAGCGAATCCGCCGAACTTTTGGCGCGCTAGGGTGCTCGGGCCACGGCGCCGAAGCTGTACCGAAGGGTGCGCACGTCGCCGACCGGTTTCCGGTCACCGGCAGCCCGAGATCAATGCACCATTGGATTCCTCGTAGCTGAAAACCCACAGGCGGCAAGTACCGAGCCGGGAGACGGCCGGGAAGCCGACTCCGGCGAGCCCCGATGAGTTTCCGGCGAGGGGGCGGCGCGGGAAAGAAGACGGCCCGAGGAGGAAGAAGGACCGGCGGGCCCCGCGTGTCAGCGACGGAGGATTTAAACTGCTAATCGGCTGTGGCCCCGGGATCCTTTGCGACAGCACGGGAAGTTATACTGTGGCCCCGTGTGATCTGTCCCAGTGCATGACACGTGGTCCCCTGGACCCACCCGCAGGGTTTGAACATTTCCCGAATTAATTTGAATTCCAGATTTAGTACAAACTTTAGAACCTCATAACTTTTGCTAGGGAGCTCCAAATTTAGTGATTCAAATTGGGTTGGATTCAGGATGAAGAACTCTATCCAAATATGCAACCCAATTGGCATGAAAACCAATAGATAATTCTGGAGAATTCTTTAAAGCTTTTCTGCAAAAGAATTTTAGAGGGAGTTTGGTTCATCCAAAAATCCCCAAATTTTGCCAAGATATTCTTTAGGATATTAGTAGACTCCTGTAAAAGTTTCAGCTCATTTGGAGTTGAATTAATTAGGGTAATTCTAAATTCAAGTTTCTGTATTCAAATGAATACAGAAACATTTTCAGGAAATTTCCAAAATTTGGAAATTCAGTTCTGGCCATTCCTTAGCTCCAAAAATCCTAGGAAAATTCAGGCATACTCCCTGATCTATGTATGAAATTATGGTCACTTGGATTTGCATGAAAGTGCAAGTTTAATCAGAATTAATTCCTTTATTCCTAAATGCTTAGGGAATTGTTCTGGGTGACCTAATCAGTGAAACATTCTGAATTTTGGTCTAGAGGACTTTCTTGTGACATGGAACTCACAAGAAAATTTCCAGCTCCATTGGAGCCCTGGATCAGTAGTGTTCTGTTCAACCAATTAGGTGATCACCACCCAAGTGATGAACCTCACTTCTCACTTGATGATAGTGCTTAGGCACACACCCAAACCACCACCCCCAGTGTCATTTTAAATTCTTGAACAGAGTTCCAGTTTTAAACTTGGCTTTAGCATTTGTTAGCAAAAAGTTTTACAATTAAACATGTATGCATGTTCATAACGTGTAGTGATTAAACGTGGAAAGTGAAGAAGAAGGAGTTGAGCTTATATCAAGGAACAAGAAGGGCAGGGATTGAGCTTCAAGTCAGCAGAAACTAACTTCAAACTTATCTGACTTTAGTCACATGCAAAACCAAGGCAAGCCCCGGTTTGCACTTAAGTTGTTTTTTTTAAAGTTTTCCTTTGTTCACTACTATTGGTCAAAGTTTGTATGTGCATTAGGTCAAGGATGTTTTATACTCCACTTGCATAACCAAACATGAACCCTGAGGTCAAGGGTAGAATTGTGTCATTGCTGTAGAATAAGGCCGTGCTAAATATGCTAGGACATCCGGTAGAAGACGAGTAGTTGAAATCTACTCGCGAGCTTTGTTTCAGGATCACCTAAGTGGGGTTGGAAAGAGAGGCAAACTAAAGTTTACATTTCTAAAGATGAGACTGGGCAGGAGAGTTAGGTAGCGACAAGACAAGGTCTTGGTCGAGTAGCTCTGCCCGTGTCGGTCAAGGACCGAAGCGTATGCGGCCCTGGGAGCAAGTATTGAGTTGTGTACCGGATGCTTACTGATATATGGGAACAAGGAAACCGATGTACCGGGTTCACTGGATTGTAGAGGCATACCACATCGTCTCGTTAGACCAATGATCCCGAGACAGCGCAACCGGTTCTAAAGTTTAGTGGCCTGAGAAAGGTTGCCACATACGATGTAATGAAGGACGCCAGAGTTGGGTCTTCAGAGGCAGGCGTATGTGTCGAGTTATCTGGGTAGTGTTTGATTCGAATCACCGTCCCTCGCGGTTATGAGTACCGCTTGCTCACTGCGCTGTGACGTAGTAATCAAGTTGTGTGGGAATAGTTTGCAAAGTTTTAAATGCTGTTATGATAATTGTAAATTGCATGAAAACCATGTTTGAAGTAGAGATAGAGCAAACTAAAGTTAATTTTCACCTTGGGACAAGTAACATTGGAATGAAGCATTTCTTGTTTGATTGTGGAGTTCCAATATTGCTGGGCCCAAGGTCGCTACTATTATGGCTAAAATATGAAAGTTAAGGATGAACTCGTAGGGTAGTCTTTTCGCAAATGACCGGTTTAAGTCTTAGGTTACTTTCATATAGAGTTTCATGTCTTAGGAGAGACGGTTAAGTCTTGCTGAGCCTTTGTTCTCACTCTTGCTATATAAGTGGTTTTGCAGGTAAACTTCGACGCTATAAAGAAGGTTGTCCGGTGAGACTCGGAAACTTCCGAGCCATGTATCACATGGAGGAC
This sequence comes from Neostapfia colusana, assembly GCA_030760725.1. Classification (NCBI taxonomy): domain Eukaryota; kingdom Viridiplantae; phylum Streptophyta; class Magnoliopsida; order Poales; family Poaceae; genus Neostapfia; species Neostapfia colusana. Next base: position 25,633,224 of record JASWHV010000005.1, on the reverse strand, counting down.
CTAGCCGCTGCCATGTCTTCGTGTTGCTAGCGAAAGGAGTCCGCGGGCTGGACCTCTTTTCGAGTGCTTCTTAGATATTCAACGTGAGCTGTTTATAGACTTCCTCTGTAGCTATCTTTTGTAAATTATTTACAAAGAATAATTGTAAGCTTCTGCTTTTGATTTATGTAATATAGTGTTCCTTATATGTGTGCTGTTGGGTGCCGCATAACACGGCACCACCCAATGTGATCCCCGGGCGAGGCGGCACGGCCCCGTGAACGGGACCGGGCCCTCTCACTTCTTCTCTAAGGTGTAGATCCAACAACAGAAACCTTGCTGTTGTTTATCTTTTTTAGGTGTGAGTTAACTGGTACAACAGTTTTGAATCATTTTCTAAATTGCTTTTCAATACATGTGCATAAATCATCTTAATAGCACGTGACGTCGACGTTCGACGTTCGACGACGACTCGACTCTGCAGCAAGGATCTCCATCTCTTTCCACCTTCGGCTAGTAGCGTCAAGGCAAAGCGTTTCTTGTTTGATTGTGGAGTCTCGACGTTAATGGCGCAAGGTCTGTATGAGTCTAGGGTAGCTCACTAAAGTTACTTTCACCTCGGGCAAGTGACATCGAGATAAAGCGTTTCATGTTTGATTGTGGAGTCTCGATGTAAATTGCGCGAGGGCTATAAAAGTTGCTTAAAATTTGAAGTAAGGACTCTCCTTTAGCTCAAGTTCATCTTTTGTGCAAACTTCTAAATTCAGCTGACACGACCCCACGGTCTTGTCGAGCCTGGATCACGCTGAGGGGTGCTGCGTTGCACAGCACCAGATAACACACATCAAAGGTACAAAGCAGAAGCAAAGCTTTATTACATAAAAAGGTTTATGAACATTTGCACAACAAAATATGTCCAGTCTACACTCACAGGCGTAGACTACGCATCGAGTTCACGTTCAGCCCGTGAACGTGTCCCCGCTAGCACGCACACACACTAACACGGCGGCGTGCACGACTCTCACTCGACGGGGTTCCCCTCCTGGGATTCCGTCTCCTCCTCGGGAGTCCCTTCCTCATAGAACCATGCAAAAGCTTGAAACACAAGCAGTGAGCACGAAGGCTCAGCAAGACTGACCCGTCTCTCCTAAACATGAAACTTCTACATGAGGGTTGATAGGTTACATGAGGTAAAAATCATTTGCATGGACTCGCCTAATTAGTGGAACCTTACTTTCAAGTTTTAGCAGCTGATTGTGGAGAACCTTACGCTAAGGCACATGAGAGAGCCGCAATCTAACAAGAAACGCATTTCTCTCATGTACTTTGCCCAAAGTTGAAAAGAACATTAGTTAGCTCTAAACTACAACAAATCATTAACAATCAAAGTCCATCTTTCAATCAGCAACATTTTAACATGTAACTACCCTGTTCTTTCTACGTCACGGTACAATGAACAAGTGGTACTCACTGACCGCGAGGGACGGCGATTATAATCGATTTACACCTGCAGGGTTACCCGAACAACCCGTCACGCACGCTCGTACTCGATGTTGCCTACAGCAACCATCACGGACGTCGTACGCAACCACCTTTCACCCATCAGCCAAATGTTGAACCGGTCCAATCGTCCCGAGCAAGAGGTCTCTGCACGCGCATCTCAGTGCCGCCAGCCGATTTACACCTCAAGCTCTCAACCTACCATCTGAACGACCAGCTATGCCTCAACACCCAGCTACCCGAGTTACATCGGTTTCCCGGTTCCCATATAGCCGGTAGGTCTTCGGTACTGTTCTAGCTTGTTCAACAGGCCCGCACACGGCTCGGTCCTCAATCGACACAAGCAGAGCTATAGCACACAGGCCCCAAAGTCCTGCTGCCCTTACTCTCCGCTCGGTCTCATTTTTCTTGCCATGTATTTCATTTGCTATCTTTACCCGAGCGATGTGCCTCTAACCTACTCTCGCGAGTAGTTCCAACTACTCGACTTGTACCGAATCCTACTCTATCTTAGCATTGCATTGGCTAACGAAGTTTTCAATCCTAATCCCCACCCATGGTTTTCTTGGCTATGCATTTGGGTTTCAAACAAGACTCTAATGCAAGAGATAAGTGGTACTCAAAGGAAGTGCTCAAAACAATAAAAATTTTATAAAGAGATTAATGCAAACTGGAGCTTGCCTTGCTGCTCTTGGTCGTAGGCTAGCTGCTCTTCCGGAGTAACGAAGTCTAAGATTTCAGGCTCCTCCTCAACCTTAGCATCTACATGAGGTAAAAAGTCCATGTATCAATTTAAATGCATTTGATTGGAATTAAACTTGTGAAGGTTGTAAGTCCCACTAGACAGACCCAATGACTCTGAAATTTTTATTGTGGCTTGGTTACAACCTAAACAGCGACTTGGCCAAGTTTTAGTTGCATCAAAGCTCATTTGAGTTCTCCACAAATAATTATGTACTTGACCTTACTTGGAGTTCTTATGGTGTTCTAGGATTTTCATGGGGCAAGCCATGACTTTCTGAAAACTAGATTTTTATAGGGTTCTAATGGAGTTGGCCTCACTTAATTTGAAGGTTCCTTGCTAAAGATATGAGCTAAACAATTTCAGAGAAATTCTGAAAATGTTTCTGGACATTTTCTATTTTCTCTGGAACAGTTTCATTAATCACACCATTAGGTGGATCAAATGAGCTCAAATGGATCTGAAACTTTTATGGTAGTTCAGGGATATATTGGTGAACATCCCAGCAAAATTCAGAATTTTCCTCCAAAGGATTCTCCAATTAAAATTCCAATCAGTTTAAATTTTGAAGTGAAACTTGATTTTCTGGAAACTGCTCAGAGAGCTGAATCCAAAAAAATTTTGTTCACTCGATTTGAAGTTTCCTAGCCCATGTTATGAGGATTTGAATTTTGAATGAAATCTGAAAATCGGGAAAAGTTTAAATCTGCCGGTGGGACCACGGTTACACGTGTTGGGCGCTGAGGCGATGGCACACCGGGGTCCACGGAATTTTTGCGCGCCAGCACACCGGATCCGAGCTGCAGACTGATCCCAGATTTAAAATCTGAGCCGCTGACACGTGGGCCACCCGGCTTCTTCTTCCTCCCGACGCCCATGTTCGGCCGCCGCAACACCTCGCCGGAAAGCTCGCCGGCAGCCTCTGTGGTGCTCCAAGCTTCATGATTCTGGCCGCCCCTGCCTAAGTCCACTCGGGGAACATGATTCCGGGCTCAGTTTGTAATGAAAATGGCCGGCACATGGTCGGCGACGAGCGGCAGCTTCTGGAGAACTTCGGCCGTGTCGACCGACCTCCCTAGCACCCCAACTGATCGAGCTAAGGGTCGTCGAGCACCAGTGGACCCTAGGAAATGTCGACATGAGCTCCACAGAGCTCGGGAAGGGTTGTGTTGGGCTGTCACTGTGCGATCTAGGCCAGAAATCGGGATTTTTCCTAAAACTCAAAGAACAGCGGTTTCCCTCCACGGTTCTTCGCGGTTTCTGTTCCTATGGACTCGTACAGGACCCTAGAAGTGATCTCCTCCACGAGAAGATGAGTGGTGTGGTGTAAACTACGAATTTTGCGAATCGGTTCGAGCTCCCTTCTTGCACACCGTCGCGAAATCATGAAATTCCGGCATGAGGAGTCTAAGTCATGCCGCCGAAGCTTGCGGTAACGAAAGAGGGACTGAAGGCGAACCTTTTTGCTGTTCACAGCTCGGCGAACGGTAGGCTGTAGAGCTGGACGGATCGTTCCCACGGTGGCGGCTCGAGCTGAACCAGGAAATGAAAGATCGTCGTGGGGAAGCTCGGGAAGGACTGCTCAGGGCCTGGAACCGGCGCGAGGGCGTCGAGGATGGCTTGGCACACCTGGTGCTGGTCTCAGATCGCCAGGAGGATCACTGGATCGGCCGGGCGATGAGGGACCGAAAGCTCAACCGAGCGGCAAGGAGTTTCAGCTTTCTGGGTGGGAACGCGGGGCAGCGGTGAGATGCACCGGCGACCGCTCGGGCGCGTAGATGAAGGCCCCAAGAGGCGGTTCATCGGCCGAGGGCGGCAAGCAGATGCTGTCCTCGCCGTTTCTTCGCCGTGGCGGCAGCTCGGTCCAGCGCAAGAACCCAAGTGCAGTTTTCAGTCGGCTGAATTCTCCTCAGTGGCTGACATGTGGGTCCCCTTCCCTTTTTAACCTCTGAACTTAACTCTCTATAACTGTTGTAAACAGTAATCCCCACAATGCCCATGGTGATTTGAATTATTTACCCCTGAGCCATTTGAATTGGTTAGAATTCAAATTGGGTTTGGTTTGACTAAGTTTCAGCACATATTCAGTTTGAAATTCAAATAAAGTTTGAATTTGCTAAACTTAGCTCATGTCAAGATCAACTCCAAATGGAGTGAAAATTGGTCTGTGAGCTCACAAAAATGTGCTGAGTGAGAATATGCTTCCCATTTTTGAATTCATGGGATAAAAACAGTTTGAATTTGAATTTGAGTTCAAACCACCTTCTTTCTAGCTATACCCAAAAGGACCTCAAAAAGGTTTTGAATTTGGGTGAAACTTGGCATGGACATTACTAGCAAGGTGTAGGAGTTTTTCATATGCCCAGCCCCTATATGATGCATGTGGGAAATACCACTTTTGCATTTTGTGAGTTTATTCTCTAATGAGCATGTTGATAATGGTTACTTGCTCTTCAAATGTGTTCATCAACTTTCTTCAAATGAGGTGTGTGTGTGTGTGATGATGAACACTTTGAATGTGTCAAAAATTGAGGCCTTTACATTCCTTCCCCCTTAAAAGAATCTCGTCCCGAGATTATAAGGTGAAAATGAGAGAGAGGATGGTGAAAAATTACCGGATATGCGACGTGAAAAAGTAGGGGTAGTTAGTGCGAAGAAATCATTCGCTCTCCCATGTCGCTTCGTCCACGGAGTTATTACTCCACAAAATTTTGTAGAACTACAACGTACGATTGCGTGTGGTTCGGGCATTTTCATCAATAACCTGAACCGGTTCCTCCCGATATGTGAGATCCGGTTGCAGTTCTTCAATATCCTCCAGCTGAACGGTAGTTGATAGCTTGAGACACTTCCTCAGCTGTGAAATGTGAAAGACGTCGTGCACACCAGAAAGTGCTTCTGGTAATTTCAACCGGTATGCTACTGATCCACATCTTTCTGTAATCTGGAATGGACCGATGAATCGGGGTGCCAACTTTCCTCTCACCCCGAATCTGTTCACGCCCTTCATTGGAGACACACGCAGGTATACGTGATCCCCGACTTCGAACTGTAATGAGCGTCTTCTCCGGTCCGCATACTGTTTCTGCCGGGATTGTGTGGCTTTTAGGTTCGCATGAATCAGCCGAACCTTCTCCTCCGCGTTGTTGACAAGATAAATCCCGAAGGTAACCCTTTCGCCAGACTCACACCAATTTAGTGGTGTGCGGCATTTCCTCCTGTATAGCGCCTCATAAGGCGCCATCTTGATGCTGGCTTGGTACCCATTGTTGTACGAGAACTCGGCTAATGGCAAGTGATCATCCCAATTCTTGCCGTGGTTGATAGCGCAAGCTCGTAGCATATCTTCTAGGATCTGATTTACCCGCTCGGTTTGCCCATCCATCTGCGGGTGGTATGCTGAACTACGGATCAGCTTCATCCCCAATGCAGCGTGTAGCTGCTCCCAAAAACGGGACATGAATAAAGTGCCCCGGTACGATATGATGGTACGGGGTACGCCGTACAAGCATAGGATCCGTGAGATGTACAGTTCAGCGTACTTCTTGGCGTTGTAGTTGGTGTTGACCAGGATGAAATGGGCAACTTTGGTGAGTCGGTCGACGATCACGCACACGGAATCATGCTTCTGAAAAGTGGTGGGTAAACCGACGATAAAGTCCATGCTCACATCCTCCCACTTCCAGGCAGGAACGCCCAGTGGTTGTAGCAGTCCTGGTTTCCGCATATGATCTGCCTTCACCCTTCGACATGTATCACACTCGGACTTACTTTGCGATCTCCCGCTTCATCCGTGTCCACCAAAACTTACTTCTGAGTTCTTGATACATTTTGTTGCTGCCGGGGTGAATAGAAAATTTTGATAAGTGAGCCTCATCAAAAATTTTCTTCCGTAACTCCGGGTTACGGGGTACGACGATCCGGTCCTTGAACCATAGGACGCCGTCTCCATCCTTCCGGAAACATTTCAGATCCCCACTGTCTACACGTCTCCGCAAATGCGACATGCCCTTGTCATGTTTCTGGGCTGCCGGTATCTCATCACGGATGGTGGGGATCAAAGCTAGGTTGTAGAGAGCTCCGTGTGGAATCACATGCAGTGGTGGTTCGCTCTCTTCGAACGGTGTGATGGTCAGATTGTTGACGTCTGACTTGCGACTCAGCGCATCTGCCACTACGTCTGCCTTGCCGGGGTGATAATGGATCTCTATTTCGTAATTCTTTATCAGTTCTAACCATCTTCGCTGCCTCATGTTCAACTCCTTCTGAGTGAATATGTACTTGAGGCTCTTGTGGTCGGTATATAGATGTACAAGGTAACCGAGTAGGTAGTGCCTCCACATTTTAAGTGCAAGTACCACGGCAGCAAGCTCCAAGTCGTGAGTTGGATAATTCTGCTCATGGTTTCTGAGCTGCCGTGATCCATGCGCGACCACTCTTCGATCTTGCATCAGCACACATCCTAGCCCAATGCCGGATGCATTGCAGTACACATCGAACAGTTTTGTTGTGTCTGGCTGCGCCAAAACTGGTGCTGATGTCAGGTGCTTCACTAATGCCTTGAACGCTGCTTCACATGCTGGACTCCAAACATATTTGGTAGCCTTCTTTAGCAGCTCCGTCATAGGCTTGGCAATTTTCAAGAAGTTTGGAATGAACCTCCGATAATATCCTGCGAGTCCGAGGAAACTCCGTATCTCGTGAACAGTTCTCTGGGATTTCTAATTCAGTACTTGTGTGATCTTACTCGGGTCTACAGCGATACCCTCCGCTGATATGATATGCCCGAGAAAAGGCACTTGCGATATCCAGAATTCGCACTTGCTGAATTTCGCGTATAGCTTATGATCCCGCAGCCGTTGCAAGACTATACGCAGATGTTTCTTGTGATCTTCCTCCGACTTGGAATATACCAGGATGTCATCGATGAAGACCACGGCAAACTTGTCCAGCTCCGGCATGAATACCAAGTTCATCAAATACATGAAGTGAGCTAGAGCATTGGTGAGGCCGAAGGACATGACCAGGTACTCATAAAGCCCGTACCTTGTCGAGAAAGCCGTCTTCGGAATATCCTCAGCCCGTATCTTAATCTGATGGTACCCGGATCTTAAGTCCATCTTGGAGAAGATCTTTGCTTCGACCAACTGATCAATCAGCATGTCGATCCGTGGCAACGGGTACTTGTTCTTGATGGTTACGGCATTTAATGGACGATAGTCCATGCAAAGCCGCAACGTCTCATCCTTCTTCTTTACGAATAATGCCGAACAGCCCCATGGCGAGGAGCTCGGCCTAATAAAACCCTTCTCCAGCAGGTCCATTAGTTGGATATTCAGTTCAGCCAACTCCTTAGGCGCCATCTTGTAGCCTTCGGGATATTGGCATGGTTCCCAATGCAAGTTCAATCTTGAACTCCACCTCTCTGTCGGGCGGCATCCCCGGTAAATCATCCGAGAACACGTCAGGGAACTCTCGGACCACTGGAATATCTTCAAATCTGATAGTTGTAGATTGATAGACACTTGGAAGTTTTATTTCTGGACTGGGTTCAGCCTCCTTGCAAAATAGGCAAGGGGAGGGCTGCCTAGAAATTCCCTTCCCCAGACCCCACAACGTGTGGGAGCTTTCAGCACTGGGTATGCCCTTTTTTTTTACTGTCCAGAAATAAGGAGTGCGATTCGTGCACTTCTGAGTTCAAGTGCACAATTCGGAGGACGATGTCTAAAACAGCGCCGTGGTGGGTTAACCACAACATCCCTAAGATGACATCGACCTTTTGTCCCTCTAAAATTATGAGAGACGTAGGGTATACTCTACCCTCTAAGCATAATGGCGCTTTTGGGACCATCATGCTTGCTGACATCTTCCCACCCGGTGAACAAATCAAATATGGACTATCAGTGGGTAGTATTGGCAAGCTGTATTTAGCAATGAAAGTCTGGCTAATAAAGCTATGCGTGGCGCCTGAATCAAATAATACTATGGCGGGATGCTGGTGGAGTTGGAACATACCCGCAAGGATTGGCTCTCCCTCTGGCACGTCCTCTATGGCAAGTTGGTGGACGGTGCCGGGCCTACGGTTTGCCCGCCGCGCATTAATAGGGTTCCGGGGCTGATTCCTCCCCGGATGTTGCGGTGCAACTCCGCCGCCTTGCCTCTCCGGACAAGTGCTGGCGAAGTGTCCTGGCTGACCACATTTGTAGCATGTGGCCGCTGCTTGCCCGGTGCTTGGAGGACGAAAGCCCGTCATGCGCTGCTGAGGTGCATACGCACGCGGCATCACCCGCTGTTGTTGTTTTGGAGGTGGTGCTGGCAGTGCCGGCCTGAACGCCGGTGAAGAATAGGGCCGACTGCGAAATGGCATCGACCTCTGTGGTGGCTGCCAGCGTGAACCTGATGGTGGGTGATTCACCATCCGAAATTTCTGAGAAGGACCACCACCTTCTCCGCTACTTTGCGGCGCGCTTCACTTTCTTTCCGCCGCCGCTAACTCCTTGCCGGAGTCCTCCTGAACAATCGCAGCATCAATTATGTCATTGAGGCTGTCGCGATTGAACATCGCCAGTTTGTCCTTCAGGAGTGGGTTAAGCCCCTGATAGAAATGATCCCGCCGCTTCTCGTCAGTATCGGCGTGATACGACGTGTAAAGTGCGAGATCGTTGAACACCCTGGAGTATTCCAGCGCGTTCCGGCTCCCTTGCTGCAGGTGTAGAAACTCCTGCGTCTTCCTCTTCATGAGACCCAGCGGTATATTATAGGCCCTAAAGGCCGTCCGGAACTCCGCCCAGGTCATAACTCGGTCGGTGGGCTGTGAAGCACAGTAGTTCGCCCGCCATGCGCTCGCGGACCCCTGGAGCTGTTGGACCGTGAACCGAGTATTGCGCTGCTCACTTACTTGGAGCAGCCCGAACTTCATCTCCATCGTGCGGAGCCAGTTGTCCGCCTCGATGGGTTCATCCGCCCTTGAGAATACCGGGGGATGAGTCGCTAGGAAGTCGGAGTAGTTGCTCTGTTGGCGCTCCTCAGGATCTTGATGCCTCTCTGGTCGAGACGTATTGGCAATGAGGGTCTGCAGCAACTCTGTATGCTGCTGATGAGAGCCCGCCATTGCTGCTACAATATCCGCCAAAGTAACCGTTGGCGGTGGCGGTTGTTGCTGTGGCTGCTGCTGCTGTTGCTGTCCCGAGGAGTCCTCAGGAGGCTGTTGGGAGGTTTCTCCCCCTTGACTAGAACCCCCAACGTCCGGGTTGGCACGAGTACGAGTCATTCTAAATTCAAAACAGTAGTGATCAGCACATGTCATACTTAAAATTCCATATGAAACAGTAGGTATTGACGTGACGCATGAATAAGTGGCACAACATTCACATATATTGATAAAGCATAAACTTTATACAAGATACATTATTCTCTGGTCTCCGAGAAGTCGTGCTCATGTCGTCACTACCTATACATACGCTACTGCCTACACGATATGTCACCGGTTACAAAAGTTTGGGTTACACTTCTCCGGTTGCCCTACTTGGCAACGGTAAACCCCTACTCGGAGTAGAACTCGACCTCCTGTGGGTCGTCCTCCTCCGGTACCTCTGCTAGTGGCTTCGGATCTCCAATCTCCTCTCCCATCTCGGGTTCTCCCATTGCCAGAAGACCCAAGACCACCGGTATGCCCAATACCGGGGGTACGAGGTCCTGCAACGCGTGCACCTCATCCATGGCCTGGTTGTAGTCTTCTTCCCAGCCTTGCCCTTCCTCAATAGCGTCGTCCTGCTCTTGAGTAAGGACCTCGTTCTGCTGGGTCAGAGCCTGCACTTGCTCTTGGAAAGCCGCGATGTCAACACAGCTTTTCTTCCTTGCCTTATTCAGACGATGCAACTGATTATGTTGTTCATTCAGTCGCTTAATCGTCGGAAGGAGCACATTGCGGAGTGCGCTGTGAGCACTCTCGAAATGGTCTCCACGGCTTGTGCTCTCCTTGAGCTTTGCTGCGAGGCACTCCGTATGAACAGCTTGGCTGTCCATCATAGCCTTTCCCGCCCTCATCTGGAGGCTGAGGTTTGCCTCTGCGGGGTTGTACCTTGGGCAACTCGGGTCTGTTGCCTCTATGTACCTCCCTTCCCACACATGATGAGCCCGTCCCTCCACCGGAACGAGCGCGTATGGAGTACCCTCCATAGCTGTCACGTGCAGTTGGCAGAAGCGTGACATGGTGTCGCGAGCTGCCACTTGCCACATTCCCTCCGGTTGTCTACCTCTCACCGTAACGGTGAACGGCGCCCAATCGGGTGGCGTAGGCCGTGCAGGAACCTCGACATGGATTTTCCACGTCTTGTTTGCCTCCCCGCCTTCTTCCTTGGTGAAGTACTGCGGCATCTGGTTGTACCCGAAATACTGAAGCATCTGCCTCAATGCTTCCGGATAGCCGTGTGGTGAGAACAGTGAGATTCCACCCACCCGTTCTCAAACTGTTTATCCGCTGTCATCTGTAAAAACATATTTGAGAAATGTCAAATATTTATTTGAACAGTAAACCATTGAGTTATAACATAAAACATGTCATTGAACCCATAAGACTTGGAATCCTAGTTCAAATTTAAACAAATTTGACTGCTGATCTGCTGGCCAACATGACAGCCCTGACCAGATTCAATTTCAACCTGATTTAGGCCATGCTAAAAGCCAAACCAATTCTGGAGCTCAACATCAAAGTTAAAGATAACTTCAATAGCTTTCCATAAAGTATTTGCTTGACCTAATATCTATTCTGATTCAAAAGTTATGAGATGTCAAAATTGATAGAATTTCTGGAAACAATTGGTCAGCACCTCCCTGCTTGAGGTACTGATTTGATCCAAGAATTCCAGTTAATTCTACTCCCAGTCTGACAAAACTTTATGTTACAAAGTTGTAACCCATCTCATGAACATTGCAGAACCATCTCAGTTTCTATTTTTAGATTTTTATGCAGGAAGTTATGCTCAATTTACAGAGAGTTTACAGAGAGTGTTTGCTCTGCCCTGTTTTCCGGACAGTTTCCACTCTACTGCATTTTTCGATTGGTTAAGGGATGAAACACCTCTGGACCTCGACAGAAAAGTTGTAAAGATCTTCCAAAGCTTTGCATAAATGTATCATATGACCCCAACCTCGAAAGAACTCAACCTCTAACCTCTGATTAACTTCAGCCTTAATTGAGCTGAAAACAGGGAACTCTGTCCTTAATAGCCTATAAGTTGAAAACTTGTTAACTTTGAATATCCTGATTAAGGGAAGAGGTTACAGCAAGTTTTAATACTCTGGATTAAAACTTACAAATTTTACACTGAAATTGTTCATTTAGTGGAGTGTGACATCGATGCGTCACCAGATCATGTCGGTACTACGTCCTCACAAAGAAAAACCTATACCGGACTTAGCCGGCTTTGTTAGTTCAGTGGCACTAAGCGTCTCTCGCACACGGATGCTACATGTATACCGTTTCGTGGTTAGACTACCTGCAGATAACTCACACAATCATCAGACTCGGCTGCACACCGAGACCGGTATCCATACAGTTCGTACACCCGGCCGTCATCACTCGCCCGGTCTCCCAAATTGCCCGAAGCACGCCAGGGACAGATGTTGCTCGAATACCCCAAACAACATGAAGAGTCGTAGAGGATACTAAAACGAGTCGGGTTACCTGCCGCCCGTGGGGCTCCACCCTTCAGCTTGTGCGCACTGGTGGACAGCGCTTACGTGCACCCCCATGACATAAACGTCCCGAGATGCACGATTTTCCGACATAATCAAATAGGTTAGTATGCCACTTTCTATACACTAATAACATCCTTATATGGGCTACTAACTCGTTCCTCACTGGATTTTTGAAAAAGATGACCTTTGTAGTGCGTTAAACCTCAAACAAGCTCTGATACCAACGCTGACACGACCCCACGGTCTTGTGGAGCCTGGATCACGCTGAGGGGTGCTGCGTTGCACAGCACCAGATAACACACATCAAAGGTACAAAGCGGAAGCAAAGTTTTATTACATAAAAATGTTTATGAACATTTGTACAACAAAATATGTCCAGTCTACACTCACGGGCGTAGACTACGCAACGAGTTCACGTTCAGCCCGTGAACGTGTCCCCGCTAGCACGCACACACACTAACACGGCGGCGTGCACGACTCTCACTCGACGGAGTTCCCCTCCTGGGGTTCCGTCTCCTCCTCGGGAGTCCCTTCCTCATAGAACCCTGCAAAAGCTTGAAACACAAGCAGTGAGCACGAAGGCTCAGCAAGACTGACCCGTCTCTCCTAAACATGAAACTTGTACATGAGGGTTGATAGGTTACATGAGGTAAAAATCATTTGCAAGGACTCGCCTAATTAGTGGAACCTTACTTTCAAGTTTTAGCAGCAGGTTGTGGAGAACCTTACGCTAAGGCACATGAGAGAGCCGCAATCAAACAAGAAACGCATTTCTCTTATGTACATTGCCCAAAGTTGAAAAGAACTTTAGTTAGCTCTAAACTACAACAAATCATTAACAATCAAAGTCCATCTTTCAATCAGCAACATTTTAACATGTAACTAGCCTGTTCTTTCTACGTCACGGTACAATGAACAAGTGGTACTCACTGACCGCGAGGGACGGTGATTATAATCGATTTACACCTGCAGGGTTACCCGAACAACCCGTCACGTACGCCCATACTCGATGTTGCCTACAGCAACCATCACGGATGTCGTACGCAACCACCTTTCACCCGTCAGCCAAATGTTGAACCGGTCCAATCGTCCCAAGCAAGAGATCTCTGCACGCGCATCTCAGTGCCGCCAGCCGATTTACACCTCAAGCTCTCAACCTACCCTCTGAACGACCAGCTATGTCTCAACACCCAGCTACACGAGTTACATCGGTTTCCCGGTTCCCATATAGCCGGTAGGTCTTCGGTACTGTTCTAGCTTGTTCAACAGGCCCGCACACGGCTCGGTCCTCAATCGACACAAGCAGAGCTATAGCACACAGGCCCCAAAGTCCGGCTGCCCTTACTCTCCGCTCGGTCTCATTTTTCTTGCCATGTGTTTCATTTGCTATCTTTACCCGAGCGATGTGCCTCTAGCCTATTCTCGCGAGTAGTTCCAACTACTCGACTTGTACCGAATCCTACTCTATATTAGCATTGCATTGGCTAACGAAGTTTTCAATCCTAATCCTCACCTATGGTTTTCTTGGCTATGCATTTGGGTTTCAAACAAGACTCTAATGCAAGAGATAAATGGTACTCAAAGGAAGTGCTCAAAACAATTAAAATTTTATAAAGAGGTTAATGCAAACCGGAGCATGCCTTGCTGCTCTTGGTCATAGGCTAGCTGCTCTTCCGGAGTAACGAAGTCTAAGACTTCAGGCTCCTCCTCAACCTTAGCGACTACATGAGGTAAAAAGTGTATGTATCGATTTAAATGCATTTGATTGGAATTAAACTTGTGAAGGTTATAAGTCCCACTAGACAGACCCAATGACTCTGAATTTTTTATTGTGGCTTGGTTACAACCTAAACAGAGACTTGGCCAAGTTTTAGTTGCAGAAAAGCTCATTTGAGCTCTCCACAAATAATTATGTACTTGACCTTACTTGGAGTTCTTATGGTGTTCTAGGGATTTTCATGGGGCAAGCCATGACTTCCTGAAAACTAGATTTTTAGAGGGTTCTAATGGAGTTGGCCTCACTTAATTTATAGGTTCCTAGCTAAAGATATGAGGTAAACAATTTCAGAGAAAATCTGAAAATGTTTCTGGACATTTTCTATTTTCTCTGGAACAGTTTCATTAACCACACCATTAGGTGGATCAAATGCGCTCAAATGGATCTGAAATTTTTATGGTAGTTCAGGGATATTTTGGTGAACATCCCAGCAAAATTTCAGAATTTTCCTCCGAAGGATTCTCCAGTTAAAGTTCAAACAGTTTATATTTTTGAAGAATTAATTCTGAAGAAATAAGGATTTTAATGAAGTGAAACTTTATTTTCTGGAAAGTACTCAGGGAGCTGAATCCAAAAAAATTTGGTCCACTCGATTTGAAGTTTCCTAGCCCAAGTTATGAGGATTTGAAGTTTGAATGAAATCTGAAAATCGGGAAAAGTTTAAATCTGCTGGTGGGACCACGGTTACACGTGTTGGACGCTGAGGCGATGGCACACCGGGGTCCACGGAATTTTTGCGCGCCAGCACACCGGATCTGAGCTGCAGACTGATCCCAGATTTAAAATCTGAGCCGCTGACACGTGGGCCACCCGGCTTCTTCTTCCTCCCGACGCCCGCGTTCGGCCGCCGCGACACCTCGCCGGCAGCCTCTGTGGTGCTCCAAGCTTCATGATTCTGGCCGCCCCTGCCTAAGTCCACTCGGGGAACATGATTCCAGGCTCAGTTCGTCATGAAAATGACCGGCACATGGTCGGCGACGAGCGGCAGCTTCGGGAGGACTTCCGGCCGTGTCGACCGACCTCCCTAGCACCCCAACCGATCGAGCTAAGGGTCGTCGAGCACCAGTGGACCCTAGGAAAGGTCGACATGTGCTCTATGGAGCTCAGGAAGGGTTGTGTTGGGCTGTCACCATGCGACCTAGGCCGGAAATCGGGATTTTTCATAAAACTCAAAGAACAGCGGTTTCCCTCCACGGTTCTTCGCGGTTTCTGTTCCCATGGACTCGTACGGGCACCTACAAGTGATCCCCTCCACGAGAAGATGAGTGGTGTGGTGTAGACTATGAACTTTGCGAATCAGTTTGAGCTCCCTTCTTGCACACCATCGCGAAATCATGAAATTCCGGCGTGAGGAGTCTAAGTCATGCCACCGGAGCTTGCAGTAATGAAAGAGGGACTGAAGGCGAACCTTTTTGCTGTTCACAGCTCGGCGAACGGTAGGCTGTAGTGGCCGGACGGATCGTTCCCACGGTGGCGGCTCGAGCTGAACCGGGAAATGAAAGACCGTCGCGGAGAAGCTCGGGAAGGACTGCTCAGAGCCTGGAACCGGCGCGAGGGCGTCGAGGATGGCTTGGCGCACCTGGTGCTGGTCTCAGATCGCCGGGAGGATCACTGGATCGGCCGGGCGATGAGGGACCGAAAGCTCAACCGAGCGGCGAGGAGTTTCATCTTTCTGGGTGGGAACGCGACGGGGCAGCGGTGAGATGCACCGGCGACCGCTCGGGCGTGTAGATAAAGGCCCCGAGAGGCGGTTCATCGGCCGAGGGCGGCAAGCAGCTGCTGTCCTCGCCGTTTCTTCGCCGTGGCGGCAGCTCGGTCCAGCGCAAGAACCCGAGTGCAGTCTTCAGTCGGCTGAATTCTCCTCAGTGGCTGACATGTGGGTCCCCTTCCCTTTTTAACCTCTGAACTTAACTCTCTATTACTGTTGTAAACAGTAATCCCCACAATTTCCATGGTGATTTGAATTATTTACCCCTGAGCCATTTGAATTGGTTAGAATTCAAATTGGGTTTGGTTTGCCTAAGTTTCAGCACACATTCAGTTTGAAATTCAAATAAAGTTTGAATTTGCTAAACTTAGCTCATGTCAAGATCAACTCCAAATGGAGTGAAAATTGGTGTGTGAGCTCACAAAAAATGTGCTGAGTGAGAATATGCTTCCCATTTTTGAATTCATGGGATAAAAACAGTTTAAATTTGAATTTGAGTTCAAACCACCCTCTTTCTAGCTATACCCAAAAGGACCTCAAAAAGGTTTTCAATTTTGGTGAAACTTGGCATGGACATTACTAGCAAGGTGTAGGAGTTTTTCATATGCCCAGCCCCTAGATGATGCATGTGGGAAATACCACTTTTGCATTTTGTGAGTTTATTCTCTAATGAGCATGTTGATAATGGTTACATGCTTTTCGAATGTTTTCATCAACTTTCTTCAAATGAGGTGTGTGTGTGTGGTGATGAACACTTTGAATCTGTCAAAAACTGAGGCCTTTACATCAGCCCTCTATTTTCATCATGTAGAGTTTCATGACTAGGGTGACGGTTAAGTCTTGCTGAGCTTCATGCTCACGGATACTGCATAAGTTGTTTTGTAGGTAATAACTGTACGCTGATATGTATGGGTGTCCGATGACACTCGGAACTCTCCGAGTGGTGAACTCATGGCAATCTCCTGCCGCTGCTATTGTGATAGTGTTGCTAGCGAGAATGGTCCACGGGCTGGACACCTTCTCTGTTGCTTAGCCTGGTATGAGACGTGAGTTGAATTAGTCTTCCGCTGTAGATTATTTTGAGAAGTATTTGTAAAATTTACACCTTGTAAGCTTCCGCTTGATTTATGTAATATGATGCTTTATTATGTGTGCTGTTGGGTGCCGCACCGCATGGCACCACCCAATACGATTCCCGGGCGAGCGACACGGCCCTGTGATTGGGACCGGGCCCTCACACTCACACCCACCAATCTAGCAAAAGTCGGTGGCCCAGCCCTAGGGCAACCCACACTAGCTGCACTCCTCAGCTCAGTGCGGCGTGTATGGCTCCCACTCAGCCGTGGTCCCCGACGGAGGGTAACCCTCGCTGGTGGACTCGTAACCCGAGTCCGTGGGTGGCTCCTCACCTGAAAAACACTTAAGCAGCAACCGTGAGCACGAGGGCTCAACAAGACTTAACCGACTCACCTAGGCATGAAACTCTACATGAGGTGTACAATGAACATAGGATAGTAACATTGCAGCAAATGGACACGCCTACAAGTACATCCTTAATTCACCTTTTAGCAACAAGTTAACAGTTCGGGAATCTGAAATTTAGTAAGCAATATTTGGTGGCACACATGTAGCAATACAATTATATCATACAGCAGAATTGAATCATAACATTGCAGAAATTATCTACGTTATGACACAGTGAACAAGTGGTACTCGTCACCGTGAGGGACGGAGAATCGAATCGATATACACCTGCAGGGAAAACCCAAAGAGCACGTCACGTACGCCCACCCGTGGCTGCACAGCACGCTCACTCGATGTCGTACGGGACAACCTTTCACCCAACAGCCCAAACATCGAACTGATCGCACCGAAACGGACAGGAGGTTCTCTACACGGAGCATCTCTCTATGCCCGTTAGCAGATTTCCACCTTGCTGCCCTCAACCTACACCTATAAATCGGTGTGCTATGCCTCGACGCCCGGAGGTTTAGGTTACATCGGTTTATCGGGGCCCATATATCCGATATGCCTTCGGTACTTTCAATACTTGTTCAGCAGGGCCACACACGGATCGGTCCTCAATCGACACGGACAGGGCTGTGCACACAAGACTTCCTCTTGCTGCGCCCTAGCCCCTGCCTAGTCTCATTTCCATTACTAATGTGATCTCACCTCACTCGAACCAATCCCGTGTGCCCCAAACCTAACTCGCGAGTAGATTCCAACTACTCGACTTGTACCGAGGTCCTATGAATAATTAAGCATAGCCTGTCTACTCGAGGTCTTAGACACTACCCTCACTCTTATAGGAAACTTTTGGTTATGCAAGTGGGGTTCCATCCATCCTATATCTAATGCACATTCATACTTCATACGAAACATGTAAACAAAGAAAAACTTATAAAAGGGTTAATGCAAACCGGGGCTTGCCTTGTTGCTGCTGGTCAGGGGTTAGGTCTTCGTCAGGAAGGAGGAAGTCAAGTACTTCCGGAGTCTCCTCGCCTTCGGCGACTACACGTTAATGAGATACTACATGTCAATTCAAATGCAATGTGTAAACTTGAATAAGTATTTACTAATAACCTTAGCTAACCCTCCCCCTTGGTTCTGAAAATTTTATGGTGTCTTGGTAGGGTCCTAACCAGAGTCTTGACCAAGTTTCCTTTGAAACAAAGTTCATTTGAGCTTTGTACAAATAAAAGCCTATTTGGTCAATAATTGAGCCTCTAAGTAATTCCAGGGGTTTTCATGGCTCCAACCATTACTTTCTGGAAACTAGAATCTAAGATGGTTCTAATGGAATTGGTTTCATGTCATTTGAGGAATTTTAGAGGAAGTTATGCCCTAAACAAGATTTGAGAAAATCTGAAAAATGTTTCTGTACATTTTTCTATTTTCTCAGGGCAGTTCACTTAATCACCCCATTAGGGGGACTAAGGAACTTGGATGAGTCTGAAAATTTTACTGTGACTCAAGGAGTTTCCAATGAATCTCTCAGACAAATTTCAGAATTTTTCATGACGTAATTCTCCAGATAAAATTCCCAACAGTTTAAAATTTAGGGAATTAATTCTGTAAAACTATTAGGTTTCATGAGATGAAATTGGTATTGCTGGAAAGTACTCACCATCCTGAGTTCAGCAAAATTTGGTTCACTGAATTTGGAGCTTCATATACAAAGTTATGAATTTCTAAAGTTTGGGCTGATCCCTGAATTATTTTCCTACAGAGAATCCTCTCCCGCTCTCAATCAGAGGCTGACAGCGAGGCCCTCCTGTTTAATTTGAACTAACCGCGCGCTCGCGCGCGATTAGCACAGTGGCTGACATGTGGGACCCCGCCTTTCGTCTACCTCCCAACGCCGCCGCCCCGACCCGCCGGAGCTCCGGCGAGGTCGGCGTTCCCAGCGTTCTAGCTTGCCGGCGATGGTGAGACTCGCCGCCCCCACATAATTTCGGACGCTGAACACGCTGCACACCCTGCCGCCGCCGGCTAACCGCTGTAGCTCGCCGGCGACGAGCTCTATGCCTCTGTGCTACCTCGGCAACGTGTTTCCCGCCCTCTTGACCATCTCCTTCGCACGCTAATCGCGTCACCACATTCAGGGGGACCTCAGGAAGCTCGGCATGACCTCGGTTGGAACCGAAACGGCCGGCAACCCGGACCTCACCAGCGACCCCCTCTTCCGCCAAACTGTTCTATGGTGAACCTAGGGTTCCGGCAGTGGTTTCCTTCCGGGTTTTGATCGAGAAGGGTCGCAAGAACCTCTAGATGCTCTCTCACAGCTCCGTTCGACCATCCACCCGACAATCTTCCCGAATTTCTCCTAAACCTAATCGGGTCCTGAAATGAGCTCCCCGCCCTAAACTGGAAAATTTCCCGCGCACAAAGGTCGAACCTTGGAACGGTTTGCGCGGTGGTCTTGAGGACAAGCTTGCGCTCCACTTTCCTATGGACGTTGAAGCCGGAGGATGATCACAGCTCGGGTTGCAAGCGATCGGAGCTCGTGCGATTAGGCGGCTGGTTGCGGAAACTCGCGAAAACAGAAACTCGCCGGCGGTCTCGTGCCTTTTATAGGCCACTGAGGGCGGTGGAGGCCGCGACACCTGCTGTGCCACCTCCCACGCCGAAGCAGGAGCTGGCTGGCTGAGGCTTTCGGGCGCCCACGCCGTGGCTGGCTGGCGAGCGTGCTCGGTCGAGAGAGAGTCGGCTGAGTATGCTTCCGTGCTAAGTCTACTGACAAGTGGGCCCTCTTCTCCCCTCTAATTCTTTCTCCCCATTCTGCTGCAAATATCCAAGCTACTAAACATTGAATGCTAGAATTTGCCACCAAGTCACAGTTTTAATTTGGGTTCTCCATTTGAAATTTGTTTGGTCAAATTTGCTTCACATTTAAACTGAAATTCAAATTCAGTTTTGAATTGTTGCAAATTTGGCTCCCGACAAGATGAACTCCAATGGGGATGAAAATTGGTGGACTAACTTATAAAAATGTGCTGAGTTTGAATATGAAGCTAACTTTTGAATTTGAGTGATGAAAGCTGCTGCAATTTGAATGTAATTCAAATTGGCCTCTTTTTCAAGTGCCCCCTAAAGTGACTCAAAAAGTGTTGGGTTTGCATAAAACTTGGCTTGAACCTTCCCAAGACTTTTTACGTGCTAGGGGTGAGCTCAACCTCTCATGTTCATGTGTAGGAATCCTGCTTTGTGAAAGTTAGGCTTTCCCCTCTAATCATCCTTTTGATGGAGGTTACATGCTCTTCACAATTTTTCACAATATATCTACAACAAAAACTGTGGTGTTGTGAGGTGATGAAAAGTTTTTGCATGTCCCTTTTTCTTGGGCTTTTACATCCCTCCCCCATTAAAAGAATCTCGTCCCAAGATTACAAAAGAAGAGACAGCGATGTAAGAGGAACTCACCCGTGTTGAGACGCCATGAACTCCGGGTAATTTGAGAAGGAACTCTTCGCTCTCCCAAGTCGCTTCTTCAGCTGTGTGGTTACTCCATAGTATCTTGTAGAACCACAACATTCGGCTATGCGTGGTACGAGCTTTCTCCTCAATGATCGCCACCGGATATTCATCATATGTCAAATCCGGTTGCAAGTCGCTGATGTCTTCGGTAGGAACAGCAGCTGTATGCTTCAGACATTTTCGCAGTTCGAAACATGGAAAACATCATGAACACCAGCAAGAGATGCCGGTAGCTCCAGTCTATACGTCGCTGGTGCGCACTTCTCGGTGATAGCATAGGGTCCAATGAAACGGGGAGCGAGCTTCCCCTTAACACCGAACCTGTGCATGCCTTTCATCGGAGACCGGTACACGTGCTCTCCGATGTCAAAGTGCAGCGGTCTACGCCTCTTATCAGCGTAGCTTTCAAATTGGCTTGAATTGTCCGAACGCGCTCTTCGGCGTCGTTCACCACATCAATCCAGAATGTGACCCTTTGACCGGACTCGCACCAGTTTAATGGGGTGCGGCACTTTCGACTGTAGAGAGCTTCATATGGTGCCATTTTGATACTCGCCTGATAGCCGTTATTGTATGAGAATTCCGCCAACGGTAGGTGATCATCCCAGTTCCTACCGTGGTGGTTGGCACATGCTCTCAACATGTCTTGCAGTACTTGATTTACCCTCTCTGTTTGGCCATCGGTCTGAGGGTGATAGGCGGAGCTTCTAATCAACTTAGTACCCAATGTAGCGTGCAACTGCTCCCAAAAGCGAGACACAAATTATGCCCCTCGATCTGACACTATGGTCTTGGGTACTCCATATAAGCATAGAATTTTTTCTATGTACAGCTCCGCATATTTGCCGGCATTGTAACGTGTATGCACCGGGATGAAGTGAGCCGTCTTAGTTAACCGGTCAACGATTACCCAAATGGAATCATGCTTGTTGGGTGTCAGGGGTAATCCCACAATGAAATCCATGCTCACATATTCCCATTTCCATGCCGGGATCTTCAGGGGTTGCAACAGCCCTTATTTTCTCATATGCTCAGCCTTCACTCGTCTACACGTATCACACTCGGATACATACTGCGCTACCAACCGCTTCAGCCACATCCACCAAAATTTCTTTTTCAAATCTCGGTACATTTTGTTGCTGCTAGGATGAATGGAGTATTTAGACAAGTGAGCTTCATCGAGGATCTTTCTCCTTAGCTCCATATTCCGGGGTACGACTATGCGGTCATTGAACCATAGCGTCCCCTCATCATCTTTCCGGAAACATTTGATGTCCCCATTGTCTATCCGTCTCCAGAGATGTGCCATGCCCTTATCCATCTTCTGAGCTGCAATGATGTCCTCCCTAATAGTAGGGATGAGGGCAAGGTTGTAAAGCGATCCATAAGGAACCAAGTACAAACTCAGCTCTTCCTCCTCCGCCGGTGTAATGGTGAGGTGATGGACATGTGATTTCCGACTCAGCGCGTCGGCAACCACGTTCGCCTTGCCGGGGTGGTAATGAATCTCAATGTCATAATATTTGATTAGTTCTAACCACCTCCTTTGCCTCATGTTCAGCTCCTTCTGGGTGAAAATATACTTCAAGCTCTTGTGGTCGGTGTAGAGATGCACCAAATTCCCCAGGAGATAGTGCCTCCACATTTTCAGCGCCAAAACCACTGCAGCAAGCTCAAGATCATGAGTCGGATAGTGCTGCTCATGGTTCCGAAGTTGGCGTGAGCCATATGCGACCACACGTCCTTCCTGCATCAACACGCAGCCGAGCCCAATACCGGGCGCGTCACAATACACGTCGAAGGGCTTGGTTGTATGCGGTTGAGCTAAGACCGGGGCTGTGGTGAGATGCTTCACTAATGCTTGGAACGCTCCTTCACACGCTGTGTTCCAAACATATTTCGTTCCTTTCTTCAGCAATTCTGTCATCGGCTTAGCAAGCTTGGAGAAGCTTGGAATGAATCTCCGATAGTATCCCGCTAAGCCGAGGAAGCTTCTGACTTCATGGATTGAAGTGGGAGCTTTCCATTTCAGCACTTGCTCAATTTTGCTTGGGTCCACCGCAATGCCCTCCGCTGAGATAATATGTCCCAAGAATGGCACTTGGCTGATCCAAAACTTGCATTTGCTGAACTTGGCGTGGAGCTTGTGGTCTTGCAATCGTTGAAGAACGATCCTCAAGTGTTCAGCATGTTCGGCTTCTGTCTTGGAGTAAACAAAGATATCATCGATGAACACTACCACGAACTTGTCCAGCTCCGGCATGAACACCGAGTTCATGAGATACATGAAATGGACTGGAGCATTCGTGAGACCAAAAGACATGATGAGATATTCATATAATCCATATCTCGTCGAGAAAGCCATCTTCAGGATATCCTCCGCTTGGATCTTAATCTGATGATATCCAGAGCGAAGGTCCATCTTGGAGAACACACTTGCACCCACAAGTTGATCAAACAATATGTCGATGTGGGGCAGTGGGTACTTATTCTTGATGGTGACGGCGTTGAGCGGCCGGTAGTCCACACACAGCCTCAAGGTTTCATCCTTCTTCTTCACGAACAGCGCTGAGCATCCCCAAGGCGAGGAACTTGGCCTAACGAAACCTTTGCTCAACAAGTCATTGAGCTGTTCTTTCAGTTCAGGCAGCTCGTTCAGAGCCATTTTGTATGGCCTCCGTGAGATAGGAGTAGTCCTGGGTGCAAGCTCGATCTTGAACTCGACATCCCGCTCAGGTGGCATGCCCAGAAGATCATCTGGGAACACGTCGAGGTACTCCCGGACTACGGGGATGTCCTCTAACTTGAGAGCTTCAGCATTATTAATTTCTGAAACTTCCCGGACTGGATTATCTAACACCATGGAGTGTGGACGGTGGAATGGAGAATTCAGATGAACTGTCCGTGTCCGAGTGTTCAGGACAGCGCCATGGTAGTTTAGCCATGACATCCCTAAGATGGCATCAATCTTTTGCCCTGTAAGGATTATTAAGGTGGTGGGATATAGCTGCCCACCTAAGCACAGAGGTGCTTTTGGAATCATCATATTTGCTGAAATCTTCCCTCCCGGGTGAGCAGATCATATATGTGCAATCAGTTGGGAAGACTTGCATTTGATGCTTAGCCACATAGGATGCACTTATAAAACTGTGGGTTGCACAAGAATCGAACAATATGATGATAGCTTGATCGTTGAGAGTGAACGTACCCGCCAGCACGTTGTCTCCCTCCGGGGCGTCCTCATTGTTGAGGTTGCGAACGCCCCCAGTCCGCTGACCAACCTTCTTGACCGGAGGTCGGCCTCGAGCACCGCCCTGGAACTGGGCTTGCCCGCTGCTTTGCTGCCCTTGGGGACAGTCCTTCGCGAAATGGACCGCCTGACCACATGTGAAGCAAGTGAAGCGGGGCGGTCCTCCGCTGATCGGCGGACGGAAACCCGGGGCGCGTTGTGGCGGTGGGAACGACCGGGGTGTCGTCTGCTGCTGCTGTCACGGTGGTGGCAGCAGCGGTCGGAACGGCGGTGCCTGGAAAGAACGACCCCCGAACTGTTGAGGTCGCGCCGGTGGATGCCACTGCTGTCCAGATCGTGTCCGATACACCATGCGGTACTTCTGGGGAGCGCCACCCCCACTGCTGGGTGGAGTTCTGCGCTTCCGCGGCTCAGCCGCCAACTCCCGCTGAGCATCTTCTTGCATTATCGCGGCATTGACGAGGTCGTTTAAGGTGCCACGATTGCTTTGGGCGAGATGTGTCTTCATCTCGGGGTGTAACCCCTGATAGAAATGCTCCCGCTTCTTCTCCTCGGTGGAGACGTAATCCGATGCATATTGCGCCAGATGGTTGAAGGCACGGGAGTAGTCGTGAGCACTCCTCCCGCCCTGCTTCAGCTCCAAGAATTCTTGGAACTTCCTCCTCATTATCCCGGGAGGAATATGATAGGCCCGGAACGCCTCCCTGAACTCTTCCCACTCCACGGCATGGCCAGCCGGACATGAGGCGACATAGTTCGCCCACCATGCACCATCGGCACCGTGAAGCTGCTGCGCTGCGAACAGAGTCTTTTGCCGCTCCGTGCATTGGAGCAGCACGAACTTGGACTCGGTCGTCCGCAGCCAGTTGTCGGGCTCCAGCAGTTCTTTTGCTTCAGTGAACACTGGAGGGTGCGTACTCATGAAGTCCGAGTACGTCACATCACGGGGCTCGCGAGGCCCCCTCTCTTGACGCCCCCCCGCTTGGGACGTATTCTGCACAATTGTGTGGAGCAGGTCGGTCTGCTCCTCACGATTCCCCACCAGTGCCGCTATCACATCCGCTAGGGTCAGCGGAGGCGGCGGTGGTGGTTGTTGCTGCAGGGTGCTGTCGTTGGCAGGTGGCTGGGAGTCATCGCCTCCCTGCTGGCTAGAGCCACCAGTCTCGTGCGTGGTCCGAGTGCGAACCATCTGCAACCATACGACATTAAACATCAGCCCCGCAACATATTGCATGCAGTCCAATAAAATAGGCGTAAAACATAATGACATTAAAGCATGCGATACATCTCGTATACGGATAATGTAATAACTTTGCACAAGCTATACCATTACCAGACCAAATACAAGCTAGTTAAATCCAACTTGATGAACCTCCTCTTTGGAAGCTCACCACAACTAGGTTTTGTCACTACGAGACGTTACGATCGCTTGGTCATCAGGTATACCACCCTTTTATCTTTAATACGACACAAACATGGTCTCTAGCGAAAGAAACTTGAGTAAAGCGTATACCCAATCTTTCACTAGTTGAAGATAACCACTCATGAGTATGTTCTACCCCATTGGACGCACTTAAACCCCCTAGGGTACAACAATCTCCCAAATGAGTTCAACTGTCATACCTCTGTCAGAATGACCAGTTTCTGCACATTCCAGATTTTGACCTGGTTATGGGCATTTTCGTAACTAAAGTTGAATACCAAAGTTAAAGTTAACTTAAGTATCTTTCCAACAAGTATTTATTTGCCCTCCGATCAGCTCTGGTTAAAAAGTTATGGTAATTCAAAGTTAACAGAATTTCTGGAAGAATTTCAACAGCACCTCCTTTGGACGTTGCTGTTTTCAACTCATATTTCCACTGAATTCCGTGCTGAAATTGCAGAAACCTTGAATTACAAAGATGTAACACATCTCCTACCCTTTCTAAAGATGTATGATATGACAATTTTAGATTTTTCTATGGTACGTTATGCTTGAAAAACAGATCAGTCCAGAGAGTGTTAAAAATCTGTCCTGGTTCTGGACAGTTTACAATCCTCTGGGATTTAAGCCATCTTAAGTTGTGATTCAGCCCTGAAAGTCTACAACAAAGTTGTAGAGTGCTTAAATAGCTTTCCAGAACTATCTCCCACACCTCCATTGGCTAAATTATCTGTAAGTTATGCACTGTTAAAGTTCAGCAAACTTGCTACCAAAACAGAGCACTCTGTTTTTCAATCTTTTGGAACTATACTGATCAACTATCAATTTTTTTCTACCCAACCAGTATCCGAAATGTTGAAACTTGTGATTTTAATTCATTGTTATCATTATCTTTCATGCACATGTAAAAGCCCAAGAAAAGGGACTTGCAAAAACTTTTCTTCAACCCACAGCACCACGATTTTTGTTGTGGATAGATTGTGAAAAAGCGGGAAGAGCAAGTAACCTCCATCAAAAGAGTGGTTAGAGGGGAAACCTACACTTTCACAAATTGGGAATTCTACACATATGATCACACATGAGAGGGTGATTCCAAACTGTTGCCTTCAAATTCATGATTGCAGCAGCTAAAACAAGGATCAAAGTGCATAATTGGATTCCTCAGGTCCAAATCAGTGGGGAGGCAGAGTTTCAATAATTTTTGAAAAGGTTTGCTACCATTTCTCCAAAAAGGATCCAAATATGCAAAGAATTCAAATATACATTTGAATTTGAGGGAAATTTGCCAAACCATACCAATGTAGCTCAGTTTGAGATTTCCAACATTTGAATTCATCATTTGTCAAGTTTTGGAGATCTTTTGAGAGGTGGTAGAGCACTGACCAGTGGGGCCCACATGTCATTGGGTGAAATAGACTTAGCCCCCAAGTCTTCCCTCTGTTTCTCAGTCAACCGAAGACCTTCGGTCGAACAGCCAGCTGCCGCGCGCGCCATCGCCTGGGAGGCCACCTCCTGATTCCCTCTCTTGCGCTGGCGACCGGGCAGCAGCTCGCCCCCCCTCTACATGACCCCCTCTCCACGCAGCTGGGCCGAGCGTATTGCCTTCTACTCCCGATCAGCAAGCGCACCGGGCTCTGCTCGCACATCGGCGCCGCTCCTCGACTCTCCACCGTACGCCGACGTCTGCTCGGCCTTTGCCCGAGCTCCCAACACAGAAAGGGAGCTCCTGTGTGTGCTCTAGCTAACCATCCCACCACCTCGCGGTGTTAGCACCGCACTCGACCACAAATCAACGATCGCCACTGAGAACTCAGGCCACCGGCGGAAAGCCGAGAACTGCTCCCCGTGGACAGCACGCCACGGCCAGTTTCACCGCCGGACTCCTACACGAAAAAGGTGTGCCGTGCTCTCTAGATCGTGTAGATGCAAGCCGAATAGCGGTTGATCCATCGGATGAAGAGTATTTCCAGTTCTTCCGAAACGTAGTGTGTTCGGGTAGAGCACGGTCTACCCCAAAATTCCTGCTACTCGTTTAGCTATTGGCCGCGCAGGCTTGTCAGCACCTTCCTCACTCCCTAGCGGCCCTCCTCGACCAAGAATAAAGGGAAATGACCCAGAATTGGCCGGGTTTGGGTTGTTTTTCGGGCCGCCATAGAATAATAGCTCGGTTCACCGTGGAGCTCTAGGTTGCTGACCTTTTCATGGGGTTTGGCGGCCATTTCCATCACCCTCAAGCTTCCGCGGTGCTCTCCGACCCTTTGCCGATCATTTGGATGCGTTGTAACGCATTCCCGACCACGCCGGAACCCTAACCGCCGCTGTCACCGTCGGGAGCCCTGTTCCGGTGAGCTACGGCTGCCGGCGACACCACCGACGAGTTCAGCGTCGTGAGTTAGGGCGGGGCGGCAAGTTTGGGGTCGGGAGACGGCCGGGAAAGTGGTTCCGGCAACGCTCGCCGGAGTGCGCCGCCGCGGACCCCTGTTTGGCGTGAGGAAGGAGAAGACTGCCGGGTGGGACCCACTGGCAGACATTTAAACATTTTGAAATGTCCAGTTTGTAGTTCAAACTTTGGAGGACCACAACTCGGGGTAGGAGAATCCAAAAATTATGAAACAAATTTTGTTGGATTCCTCTAACTGAGTACAATCTAAATCTGAAACCCAATTTGTATGAAACCCATTAATTAATTCTGGAAAATTCTTTAAAGCTTTTCAGCAAAAGAATTTTAGAGGGAGTTTGGTGCATCCAAAAATCTCCAAATTTTGCCAGAATGTTCTTTAGGACATTAGTGAACCCCTGTAAGAGTTTCACACTATTTGGAGTTGATTTGGTCAGAGCAATTCAAATTTGAAGGTGCTGTGTTCATTTGAATTCAGAAACATTTTCAGAGAATTTCCAAAACTTGGAAATTCAGTTCTGGGCAAACCTTAGCTCCAAAAATGTTAGGAAAATTCATGCAAACTCTATGAGCTATAATGGAAATTGTAGTTCACTAAGTTGGGCATGAACAGGGGTATTACCTCAGAATTAGTTCTTCTTTTCTTATTTGCTAAGAGAATTATTCTGAGCAAACAACTCCATGAAAAGTGCTAGTGTTTGGTCCAGACAGTTTTCTTGTGATAAGGAACTCACACAAAAATTCTCAGCTCCATTGGAGCTCTGGATCACTCCTGTCCTGTTTAACCACTTGAGGGATTAATATGGAAAAGGGGGAAAACCACTTAGCATTTAACCATGTGATTAAGTCTAAGCCAAACCACCAAGACCCAGTTCATCTTTAAATTCTTAAACAGAGTTCCAGGTGTTAGAGACTGGTTATTAAAACTAATAGCAGTAACCTTACAATAACTTGTATGCATATTAATTAACATGTAGTATTTCATAAACGTGTAGTCACTGAAGAAGAGACTCCGGAAGTGCTGGACTTCCTTCTTCCGGATGAAGAATTAACCCCTGACCAGCAGCAACAAGGCAAGCCCCGGTTTGCATTAACCTGTTTATAAGTTTTACTTTGTTTACATGTGTCATATGAAGTATGTATGTGCATTAGGTATAGGATGGATGGAACCCCACTTGCATAACCAGAATTTTTCCCCAAGAGTGAGGGTAGTGTTTAGGACCTCGAGTAGAAAGGCTATGCTTAAACATTCATAGGACTTCGGTACAAGTCGAGTAGTTGGAATCTACTCGCGAGATAGGCATTGGGACACACGGGTTCGGTTGAGTGATGTGAGATCACTTTAGTAATGAAAATGAGACTAGGCAGGGGCTAGGGCGCAGCAAGAGGAAGTCTTGTGTGCGCGGCTCTGTCCGTGTTGATTGAGGACCGATCCGTGTGCGGTCCTGCTGAACAAGTATTGAACGTACCGAAGGCATATCGGATATATGGGCCCCGATAAACCGATGTAGCCTAAACCTCTGGGCGTCGAGGCATAGCACACTGATTTATAGGTGTAGGTTGAGGGCAGCAAGGTGGAAATCTGCCAACGGGCATAGAGAGATGCTCCGTGTGGGGAACCTCCTGCTCGTTTCGGTGCGACCGGTTCGACGTTTGGGCTGTTGGGTGAAAGGTTGTCCCGTACGACATCGAGTGAGCGTGCTGTGCAGCTCCACGGGTGGGCGTACGTGACGTGCTCTTTGGGTTTCCCTGCAGGTGTATATCGAGTCGATTCGCCGTCCCTCACGGTGACGAGTACCGCTTGTTCACTGCATCGTAACGTAGACTAATGGATGAAATGTTATGATTCAATATTGCTGTTATGATATAATTGTATTGCTACATGTGTGCCACCAAATATTGCTTACTAAATTTCAGCTTCATAAACTGTTAACTTGTTGCTAAAAGATGAACTAAGGATGAACTTGTAGGCGTGTCCATTTCCTGCAACATTGCTATCCTATGTCATTGTACACCTCATGTAGAGTTTCATGCTTAGGTGAGTCGGTTAAGCCTTGCTGAGCCTTCGTGCTCACGGTTGCTGCTTAAGTGTTTTTCAGGTGAGGAGCCACCCACGGACTTGGAGTACGAGTCCACCGGCGAGGGTTACCCTCCGTCGGGGACCACGGCTGAGTGGGAGCCGTACACGCTGCGCTGAGCTGAGGAGTGCAGCTAGTGTGGGTTGCCCTAGGGCTGGGCAACCACTTTTGCTAGATAGGCGGGCGTGAGTTGTATAAAAGAAACTTCCGCTGTGTAATAAAAGACACTAGTTTGTAACTGAGAAGTGTACTATTTTGTACATTCAGTTTGTTTTCCCATGTAATATAATGTATTCTTATGACGTGTGCTGTCGGGTGTCGCATCGCGCGGCACCACCCTCTGCGATCCTGGATGAGCGGATTCCGGTCCGCCACAGCCTGGTATCAGAGCTGCATTGGGGATAGCACAGTACTTAAGGACTGTATTATGGGAAAACTTAGGTTTACGGTGAGAATCCGGTAGTTGCCAAAGTAAGGACTATATTAGCATAGTTACTTAAAGTGGCAAAGACTAACTTATGTGTTATAATTCTGAATTTTAATTATGTAACGACGCACCTACGCTCTGGTAAGAATGGTAAGGAACGCCACCGAAAGCGGTTCAATTTTGGTTAGCTCCCCTGACGAGGAATGTGGTTCATGTTCCTGAGTTCATATGAAACGCTGATCCCTAGCGTGCATTAGGCAAGTAAGTGGAGGCTCCATTGCGTGGTCAGTAACGCGAGAGTGTGTTCGTCTGGAAATAGCCCAGGAGGACATACGCAGCGCTTGCCATCGGCGTGCCCTGCAGGGCAGTAGGTGGTATCTGTTGGGTTGATAACATTCCCAACCGTGACGACCTGTTCATGACATACTTGGGTTCCCAGTCGTGTGGTGTGTAAAAGCCCAAGAAAAGGAACTTGCAAAAAATTTTTATGCACCCCACAACACAACAGTTTTGTTGGGGGTAGATTGTGAAATATTGTGAAGAGCAAGTGGCCTCCATCAAAAGAATGATTAGAGGGGAAAGCCTTCACTTTCACAATGTAGGGTTTCTACACATGAGCATGAGAGGTTGAGCTCACCCCTAGAATTTAAAGAGTCTTGGGAAGGTTCAGTCCAAAGCTCATGCAAATTCAACAATTTTTGAGGCACTTTTGGGTTATTTCAAAAAGAGGCCAATTTGAGTGTAAATTCAAATTGCAGCAACTTTCATCATCCAAATTCAAAAGTTAGCTCCATATCTGTACTCAGCACATTTTTCTGAGTAAACCCACCAATTTTCATCTCCATTGGAGCTCATCTTGTCAAGAGCTAAATTGCTAGAATTCAAAACTGAATTTGAATTTCAGTTTAAATATGAAGCAAATTTAACCAAACAAAGTTTGAATTTGAGAATTCAAATTCAAACAAAGGCTTGGTGACTAAGTCTCACATTAAATTGTGAGTAGCTGAGGATATTTTGGCACAACAGAATTCAGAAAATTGGAAAAAAAAACAAAAGAGTTAGAGGGGAGGCCCACTGGTCAGTAGACTTAGCACAGAAGTCTCCTCAGCCGACCTCCTCGACCGAGCGCGCTCGCCAGCTGCAGCCAGCGGCGGCGACCGACCACCTCGGCCGGCCAGCTCCTGCTTCGGCAGAGGAGGTGGCACAGCAGGTGTCGCGCTCTCCACTGGCCTCAGGGGCCTATAAAAGGCCCGAGACCGCCGGCGAGTTACTGATTTTCGCAGAGTTCTGTAACCAGCAGCCTAGTCGCCCGAGCTCCGATCGTGTGCCACCCCAGCTGTGATCATCTTCCGGCTTCGACCTCCATAGGAAAGTGAAGCGCTAGCTCGTCCTCAAGACCACCGCGCAAACCCTTCCAAGGTTCGATCTTTGTGCGCGGAGAATTTCTCAGTTTAGGACGAGTAGCTCCTTTCGGGGCCCGATTAGGTTTAGCAGAAATTCGGGAAGCATAGTGGGTGGGAGGCCGAACGGAGCTGTGAGAGAGCAGCTAGAGGTTCTGGCGACCCTTCTCGATCGAAAACCGGAACGAAATCACCGCCGGAACCCTAAGTTCACCCTAAGACAGTATGGCGGAGGAGGGGGTCGCCGGTGAGGTCTGGGTTGCCGGCCGTTTAGGGCCCAACAGAGCTCATGCCGAGTTTCCCGAGGTTTCCCTGAGTGTGGCGACGCGATTAGCGCACGAAGGAAACGGTCATAAGGGCGGGAACACATTGCCGAGGTAGCACAGAGGCATAGGGCTCGTCGCCGGCGAGCTATGGCAGTTAGCCGGCGGCGACATGGTGTCCAGCGGGTTCAGCACCCAAGATTACGTGGGGGCGGCGAGTCTCGTCGGCTCCGGTGAGCTAGATCGCCGGGAACGCTGACCTCGCCGGAGCTCCGGCGGCTCGGGGCGGCGACGTCGGGAGGTAGACGAAGGGCGCGGCCCCACCTGTCAGCCCCTGTGTTAATCGCACGCGAGCGCGCGGTTAGTTCAATTTAAACGGGCGGGCCCCGCTGTCAGCCTCTGGTTTAGCGCGGGAAGGGATTTTCTGTAGGAAAATAATTCAGGGATTAGCTCAAACTTTAGAAATCCATAACCTGGGCTAGGAAGCTCCAAATTTAGTGATTCAAATTGGGTTGGATTCCTCTTGCCTAGCTCTGTCCAGAGATACAACCCAATTTGTATGAAACCCATTAATTAATTCTGGAAAATTCTTTAAAGCTTTTCAGCAAAAGAATTTTAGAGGGAGTTTGGTTCATCCAAAAATCCCCAAATTTTGCCAGAATGTTCTTTAGGACATTAGTAAACCCCTGTAAAAGTTTCAGACCATTTGGAGTTGATTTGGTCAGAGCAATTCAAATTGGAAGGTGCTGTGTTCATTTGAATGCAGAAACATTTTCAGAGAATTTCCAAAACTTGGAAATTCAATTCTGGGCAAACCTTGACTCCAAAAATGCTAGGAAAATCCATGCAAACTCTATGAGCTGTAATAGAAATTGTAGTTCGTTAAGTTGAGCATGAACAGGGGTATTACCTCAGAATTAATTCTTCCTTGCTGATTTGCCAAGAGAATTATTCTGAGCAAACCATTCCATGAAAAGTGCTAATGTTTGGTCCAGAGAGTTTTCTTGTGACAAGGAACTCACACAAAAATTTTCAGCTCTATTGGAGCTCTAGATCACCCCTGTCCTGTTTACCCACTTAAGGGATTAAGATGGAAAAGGGGTAAAACCACTTAGCATTTAGCCATGTAATTAAGTCCAAACCAAACCACAAACACCAGTTCATATTTAAATTCTTAAACAAAGTTCCAGGGTTAGAGGCTGGTTATTAGAACCAATAGTAGAAGTCTTACTCTAAACTCACATTTGCATATAAAGTAACATGTAGTATTTCATTAACGTGTAGCCGTTGAAGAAGAGACTCCGGAAGTGCTGGACTTCCTTCTTCCGGACGAGGAACTAACTACTGACCAGCAGCAACAAGGCAAGCCCCGGTTTGCATTAACCCTCGTTAAAAGCTTTACTTTGTTCACATGTGTCATATGAAGTATGTATGTGCATTAGGTATAGAATGAATGAAACCCCACTTGCATAACCAAAGGTTCCTAAAAGAGTGAGGGTAGTGTCTAAGACCTCGAGTAGACAGGCTATGCTTAATGATTCATAGGACTTCGGTACAAGTCGAGTAGTTGGAATCTACTCGCGAGATAGGCTTGGGACACACGGGTTCGGTTGAGTGATGTGAGATCACTTTAGTAATGAAAATGAGACTAGGCAGGGGCTAGGGCGCAGCAAGAGAGAGTCTTGTGTGCGCAGCCCTGCCCGTGTCGATTGAGGACCGATCCGTGTGCGGCCCTGCTGAACAAGTATTGAACGTACCGAAGGCATATCGGATATATGGGCCCCGATAAACCGATGTAGCCTAAACCTCCGGGCGTCGAGGCATAGCACACCGATTTATAGGTGTAGGTTGAGGGCAGCAAGGTGGAAATCTGCCAACGGGCATAGAGAGATGCTCCGTGTGGGGAACCTCCTGCTCGTTTCGGTGCAACCGGTTCGACGTTTGGGCTGTTGGGTGAAAGGTTGTACCGTACGACATCGAGTGAGCGTGCTGTGCAGCTCCACGGGTGGGCGTACGTGACGTGCTCTTTGGGTTTTCCCTGCAGGTGTATATCGAGTCGATTCGCCGTCCCTCGCGGTGACGAGTACCGCTTGTTCACTGCGTCGTAACGTAGACTAATGGATGAAATATGTGGATTCAATGATGCTGATTGATATAATTGTATTGCTACATGTGTGCCACCAAATACTGCTTACTAAATTTCAGATTTCCTGAACTGTTAACTTGTTGCTAAAAGATGAACTAAGGATGAACTCGTAGGCGTGTCGTTTTTGCTGAAATGCTACCAACCTATGTCTTGGTATACCTCATGTAGAGTTTCATGCTTAGGTGAGTCGGTTAAGCCTTGCTGAGCCTTTGTGCTCACGGTTGCTGCTTAAGTGTTTTTCAGGTGAGGAGCCACCCACGGACTCGGAGTACGAGTCCACCGGCGAGGGTTACCCTCCGTCGGGGACCACGGCTGAGTGGGAGCCGTACACGCCGCGCTGAGCTGAGACGTGCAGCTAGTGTGGGTTGCCCTAGGGCGGGGCAACCGACTTTTGCTAAATAGACGGGCGTGAGTTGTATAGTGCAGTCTTCCGCTGTGTAATAGAACAATAGTTGTAACTGAAGTTTGTACCTGTTTGTACAGTTTCAGCTGTTTTTCCCATGTAATATATTGTGTTCTTATGACGTGTGCTGTCGGGTGTCGCATCGCGCGGCACCACCCTCTGCGATCCTGGATGAGCGGATCCCGGTCCGCCACAGCCTGGTATCAGAGCTGCAGTGGGGATAGCACAGTACTAAAGGACTGCATTATGGGAAAAACTTAGGTATACGGTGAGGATTCGGTAGTTGCCCAAGTAAGGACTATATTAGCATAGTTACATAAAGTGGCAAAGACTAACCTATGTGTTATAATTCTGAATTTCAATTATGTAACGACGCACCTACGCTCTGGTAAGTATGGTAAGGAACGCCACCGAAAGCGGTTCAATTTCGGTTAGCTCTCCCTGCCGAGGAACGTGGTTCAGGGATTGATCTCACAGCTTGGTGTGAGAGTCAATATGAACCTCTTGGACTCTTCATGTTCCTGAGTTCATATGAAACGCTGATCCCTAGCGTGCATTAGGCAAGTAAGTGGAGACCCCATCGCGTGGTCAGTAACGCGAGAGTGTGTTCGTCTGGAAATAGCCCAGGAGGACATACGCAGCGCTTGCCATCGGCGTGCCCTGCAGGGCAGTAGGTGGTATCTGTTGGGTTGATAACATTCCCAACCGTGACGACCCGTTCATGACATACTCGGGTTCCCCGTCGTGTGGTGTTGAAACACGATCACGTGCCTTGAGACGTGACTTAGCTCAAGGACGGCCGTATGGAAATGATACGGGCGTTTGTATTTACTTTTAAATATGGAACTGCCTGAAATGAACAACCTTTGAGTGCACCATCATTGTGTGGTCTTCTGCAGGTACTAACCACGTATGTATCCGTGTAGAAAACGTGTGCGAGAGACCGTTTAGTGCCACACTTGAGACGTATATGCCGGTATGATCCGGTTAGGATTTTCTTTTGTGAGGAACGTAGTACCGAAATATTGTAGGCATATGCATGAAAATAATGATAACAAGGAATTAAAATCTATAGGTTCCACATTTAGGACCCTGGTTGGGTGTAAGAATGGGATAGTGATGAGTGTAGTTCCAAAAAGACTGAAAAACAGAGTGCTCTGTTTTGGGCAGCACGTTTGCTGATCTTCAACAGGGCATAACTCACCGGTCTTTCAGCCCAGAGGGGTGTGCTATATAGTTCTGGAAAGGTATTCAAGTACTCTACACCTTTTTTGTAGACTTCCAGAGCTGAAACTCGCCTTGAGATGGCTGAAATCCCAGAGGAATATAAACTGTCCAGAACCAGGGCAGAGTAAAACATCCTCTGAACTGATCTGTTTTTCGAATGTAACTCCCAGTAGAAAAATCTAAAATTGTCATATAATCCATCCTTAGAAAGAGTAGAAGATGTTGGACATCTTTACAATTCAAAGTTTCTGAAGTTTCAGCACAGAATTTAGTGGAAATCAGGATTGGAAACAGCCACTTCCAAGGGAGGTGCTGTTAAAATTCTTCCAGAAATTCTGCTAACTTTGAATTAGCATAACTTTTTAATCAAAGCTGATCTGGGGGCAAATGAGTACTCGTTGGAAAGATACTGAAGTTAACTTGAACTTTGGTATTCCACTTGAGTCATGAAAATGCCCAGAACCAGATCAAAAACTTGGAATAGGTAGCAACTGGTCATTCTGACAGAAGAATGACAGTCGAACTCATTGAAAAGGGTGTCGTACCCTAAGGGTGTTATAAGTGATGACAACGCAAGAATAATGTCTCGTAGTGACCAAACCTAGTTATATTGAGCTTCCAAAGGGGAGGTTCATCAAGTTGGATTAAACTAACTTGTGTTTGGTCTGGTAATGGTGTAGCTTGTGCAAAGTTATTACATTATCTACTTACGAGATATTTCGCATGTTTGGTTGTCGTAATGTTTTTACGCCCAGTTCTATTGGACTGCATGCAAAATGTTGCGGGACTGATGTTTAATGTCGTATGGTTGCAGATGGTTCGTACTAGGACCACGCACGAGGTTGGTGGCTCTAGCCAAGGTGGAGGCGATGACTCCCAGCCACCGGCCTACGACAGCACCCCGCAGCAGCAGCCACCACCGCCGCCTCCGCTTACTCTAGCGGATGTGATAGCAGCATTGGTGGGAGGTCGTGAGGAGCAGACCGACCTGCTCCGCACGATCGTGCAGAATACGTCCCAGGCGGGAGGACGTCAAGAGCGAGGGCCTCGCGAGCCCCGTGAAGTGTCGTACTCGGATTTCATGAGTACGCACCCTCCAGTGTTCACCGAAGCTGAAGAACCACTGGAGGCGGACAACTGGCTGCGGACTATCGAGTCCAAGTTCGGGCTGCTCCAGTGTACGGAGCGGCAGAAGACGCTGTTCGCAGCACAGCAGCTCCACGGTGCCGCTGGTGCGTGGTGGGCGAATTATGTCGCCTCACGTCCGGCTGGCCATGCCGTGGAATGGCAAGAGTTCCGGGAGGCGTTCCGCGCCTATCACATTCCTCCCGGAATAATGAAGAGGAAGTTCCAAGAATTTTTGGAACTGAAGCAGGGCGGGAGGAGTGCCCACGACTACTCCCGTGCCTTCAACCATCTGGCGCAGTATGCGTCAGACTACATCTCCACGGAGGAGAAGAAGAGGGAGCACTTCTATCGGGGGTTACATCCCGAAATGAAGACCCACCTCGTACAATGGAACCGTGGCACATTCAACGATCTAGTCAATGCCGCCATCATGCAAGAGGACGCTCAGCGGGAGTTAGCAGCTGAGCAGAGGAAGCGTAGCGCTCCACCTAGCAGCGGTGGGAGTGGCGCTCCCCAGAAGTACCGTATGGTGTATCGGACACCATCCGGGCAGCAGTGGCAACCACCGGCGCGACCGCAACGGTTCGGGGGACGTCCCTTTCAGGCACCTCCGTTCCATCCGCCGATGCCACCACCAAGACAGCAGCAGCAGCAGACGGTACCCCGGGCGTTTCCACCGCCACAACGCGCCCCAGGTTTCCGTCCGCCGATCAGCGGGGGACCGCCCCGTTTCACCTGCTTCACATGTGGCCAGGCGGGCCACTTTGCGAAGGACTGTCCCCAGGGGCAGCAGAGCAGCGGGCAAGCCCAGTTTCAGGGCGGTGCTCGAGGCCGACCTCCGGCGAAGAAGGTTGGTCAGCGGACTGGAGGCGTCCGCAACCTCGACAGTGAGGACGCCCCAGAGGGAGACAACGTGCTGGCGGGTACGTTTACTCTCAACCATCAAGCCATAGTCATATTATTTGATTCGGGTGCAACCCACAGCTTTATAAGTGCATCCTATGTGGCTAAACATCAATTGCAAGTCTTCCCAACCGACTGCACTTATATGATATGCTCACCGGGAGGGAAGATTTCAGCTAATATGATGATTCCAAAGGCACCTCTGTGCTTAGGTGGGAAGCTATATCCCACCACCTTGATAATTCTTATGGGACAGAAGATTGATGCAATCTTAGGGATGTCATGGCTGCAATACCATGGCGCTGTCCTAGAGACTCAGACACGGACGGTTCACTTAAATTCTGCATTCCACCGTCCGCATTCCATGGTGTTAGACACGCCAGTCCGGGAAGTTTTAGCAATTAATAATGCTGAAGTTCTCAAGTTAGAAGACATCCCCGTAGTCCGGGAGTATCCTGATGTGTTCCCGGATGATCTTCCGGGCATGCCACCTGAGCGGGATGTCGAGTTCAAGATTGAACTTGCACCCGGGACTACGCCCATATCACGGAGACCATACAAGATGGCTCCAAATGAGCTGGCGGAACTGAAAGAACAGCTCAATGATCTGTTGAGCAAGGGTTTCATTAGGCCGAGTTCATCTCCTTGGGGATGCTCGGCGCTATTCGTGAAGAAGAAGGATGAGACCCTGAGGCTGTGTGTGGATTACCGGCCGCTCAACGCCGTCACCATCAAAAATAAGTACCCACTGCCCTGTATTGACATCTTGTTCGATCAACTGGTGGGGGCAAGTGTATTCTCAAAGATGGACCTTCGCTCTGGATATCACCAGATCAAGATCCGGGCGGAGGATATCCCGAAGACGGCATTCTCGACGAGATACGGCTTATACGAATATCTCGTCATGTCCTTTGGTCTCACAAATGCTCCAGCCCATTTCATGTATCTCATGAACTCGGTGTTCATGCCGGAGCTGGACAAGTTCGTGGTAGTGTTCATCGACGATATCTTGGTTTACTCCAAGACAGAAGCCGAGCATGCCGAACACTTACGGATCGTTCTTCAACGATTGCGAGACCACAAGCTCTACGCCAAGTTCAGCAAATGCGAGTTTTGGATCAGCCAAGTACCATTCTTGGGACATATCATCTCAGCTGAAGGCATTGCGGTTGACCCAAGTAAAATAGAGCAAGTGTTGAAATGGAAAGCTCCCACTTCAGTTCATGAAGTCAGAAGCTTCCTCGGGTTAGCGGGATACTATCGGAGATTCATTCCAAGTTTCTCCAAGCTCGCTAAGCCGATGACAGAGTTGCTGAAGAAAGGGACAAAATATGTTTGGAACACGGCGTGTGAAGGAGCGTTCCGAACATTGGTGAAGCATCTCACCACAGCCCCGGTGTTAGCTCAGCCGGATACAACAAAGCCCTTCGACGTGTATTGTGACGCGTCCGGTATTGGGCTCGGCTGCGTGTTGATGCAGGAAGGACGTGTGGTCGCTTATGGCTCACGCCAACTTCGGAACCATGAGCAGCACTATCCGACTCACGATCTTGAACTTGCTGCCGTGGTGTTGGCGCTGAAAATGTGGAGACACTATCTCTTGGGGAACTTGGTGCATCTCTACACCGACCACAAGAGCTTGAAATACATTTTCACCCAGAAGGAGCTGAACATGAGGCAGAGGAGGTGGTTAGAACTGATCAAAGATTATGAGATTGAGATCCATTACCACCCCGGCAAGGCGAATGTGGTTGCCGACGCGCTGAGTCAGAAATCACATGTCCATCACCTCACCATTACAACGGTGGAGGAGGAAGAGCCAAGTTTATACTTGGTTCCTTATGGATCGCTGTACAACCTTGCTCTCATCCCTACTATTAGGGAGGACATCATTGCAGCTCAGAAAACAGATAAAGGCATGGCACATCTCCGGAGACGGATAGACAATGGAGAAATTAAATGTTTCCGGAAAGATGGTGAGGGGACGTTGTGGTTCAATGACCGCATAGTCGTACCCCGAGATATGAAGTTGAGGAAAAAGATCCTCGATGAAGCTCACTTGTCCAAATACTCCATTCATCCGGGCAGCAACAAAATGTACCAAGATTTGAAAAAGAAATTTTGGTGGACACGGATGAAGCGGGAGGTAGCTAAGTACGTATCCGAGTGCGATACGTGTAGACGAGTGAAAACTGATCACATGAAGAAATCAGGGCTGCTGCAACCCCTGAAGATCCCGGCATGGAAATGGGAAGATGTGAGCATGGATTTCATTGTGGGATTACCCCTAACAGCCAACAAGCATGATTCCATATGGGTAATCGTTGATCGGTTAACCAAGACGGCTCACTTCATTCCGGTGAATACACGTTACAATGCCGGCAAATATGCGGAGCTATACATAGCGAAGATTCTATGCCTATACGGGGTACCCAAGACCATTGTCTCAGATCGAGGTGCATTATTTGTATCTCGCTTTTGGGAGCAGCTACACGCTGCATTGGGTACTAAGTTGATCAGGAGCTCCGCTTATCACCCTCAGACAGATGGCCAGGCAGAAAGGGTGAATCAAGTCCTGGAAGACATGTTGAGAGCGTGTGCCATCCACCATGGTAGGAATTGGGATGATCACCTATCATTGGCAGAATTCTCTAAAACAACGGTTATCAGGCGAGTATTAAAATGGCACCCTATGAAGCTCTCTACGGTCGTAAATGCCGCACCCCATTAAATTGGTGCGAGTCCGGTGAAAGGGTCACATTCGGGGTTGATGTGGTGAACGACGCCGAGGAGCGCGTTCGGACAATTCAAGTCAATTTGAAGGCCGCTCAATCCCGACAGAAGAGGTACGCTGATAAGAGGCGTAGGCCGTTGCACTTTGACGTTGGGGAACACGTGTACCTCCGCGTGTCTCCAATGAAGGGCGTGCACCGATTCGGTGTGAAGGGGAAGCTCGCTCCCCGTTTCATTGGACCCTACGCTATCACCGAGAAGTGTGGACCAGCGGCGTATCGATTGGAACTACCGGCATCTCTGACTGGTGTCCATGATATTTTCCATGTTTCGCAACTGCGGAAATGCTTGAAGCATACAACTGCTGTTCCTACCGAAGACATCGGCGAGCTGAAGCCGGATCTAACATATGATGAATATCCGGTGGGAATTCTTGATGAGAAAGCCAGGACCACGCGTAGCAGAACGTTGTGGTTCTACAAAATACTCTGGAGTAACCACACCGCCGAGGAAGCGACGTGGGAGAGCGAGGAGTTCCTTCGCTCAAATTACCCGGAGTTCTTGGCTTCTCAACACGGGTAAGTCCCTATTACATCGCTATCTCTTCTTTTATAATCTCGGGACGAGATTCTTTTAAGGGGGGAGGGATGTAAAAGCCCAAGAAAAGGGACTTGCAAAAAATTTTTATGCACCCCACAACACACCAGTTTTGTTGGGGGTAGATTGTGAAATATTGTGAAGAGCAAGTGGCCTCCATCAAAAGAATGATTAGAGGGGAAAGCCTTCACTTTCACAATGTAGGGTTTCTACACATGAGCATGAGAGGTTGAGCTCACCCCTAGAATTTAAAGAGTCTTGGGAAGGTTCAGTCCAAAGCTCATGCAAATTCAACAATTTTTGAGGCACTTTTGGGTTATTTCAAAAAGAGGCCAATTTGAGTGTAAATTCAAATTGCAGCAACTTTCATCATCCAAATTCAAAAGTTAGCTCCATATCTGTACTCAGCACATTTTTCTGAGTAAACCCACCAATTTTCATCTCCATTGGAGCTCATCTTGTCAAGAGCTAAATTGCTAGAATTCAAAACTGAATTTGAATTTCAGTTTAAATATGAAGCAAATTTAACCAAACAAAGTTTGAATTTGAGAATTCAAATTCAAACAAAGGCTTGGTGACTAAGTCTCACATTAAATTGTGAGTAGCTGAGGATATTTTGGCACAACAGAATTCAGAAAATTGGAAAAAAAAACAAAAGAGTTAGAGGGGAGGCCCACTGGTCAGTAGACTTAGCACAGAAGTCTCCTCAGCCGACCTCCTCGACCGAGCGCGCTCGCCAGCTGCAGCCAGCGGCGGCGACCGACCACCTCGGCCGGCCAGCTCCTGCTTCGGCAGAGGAGGTGGCACAGCGGGTGTCGCGCTCTCCACTGGCCTCAGGGGCCTATAAAAGGCCCGAGACCGCCGGCGAGTTACTGATTTTCACAGAGTTCTGTAACCAGCAGCCTAGTCGCCCGAGCTCCGATCGTGTGCCACCCCAGCTGTGATCATCTTCCGGCTTCGACCTCCATAGGAAAGTGAAGCGCTAGCTCGTCCTCAAGACCACCGCGCAAACCCTTCCAAGGTTCGACCTTTGTGCGCGGAGAATTTCTCAGTTTAGGACGAGTAGCTCCTTTCGGGGCCCGATTAGGTTTAGCAGAAATTCGGGAAGCATAGTGGGTGGGAGGCCGAACGGAGCTGTGAGAGAGCAGCTAGAGGTTCTGGCGACCCTTCTCGATCGAAAACCGGAAGGAAATCACCGCCGGAACCCTAAGTTCACCCTAGGACAGTATGGCGGAGGAGGGGGTCGCCGGTGAGGTCTGGGTTGCCGGCCGTTTAGGGCCCAACAGAGCTCATGCCGAGTTTCCCGAGGTTTCCCTGAGTGTGGCGACGCGATTAGCGCACGAAGGAAACGGTCAGAAGGGCGGGAACACATTGCCGAGGTAGCACAGAGGCATAGGGCTCGTCGCCGGCGAGCTATGGCGGTTAGCCGGCGGCGACATGGTGTCCAGCGGGTTCAGCACCCGAGATTACGTGGGGGCGGCGAGTCTCGTCGGCTCCGGTGAGCTAGATCGCCGGGAACGCTGACCTCGCCGGAGCTCCGGCGGCTCGGGGCGGCGACGTCGGGAGGTAGACGAAGGGCGCGGCCCCACCTGTCAGCCCCTGTGTTAATCGCACGCGAGCGCGCGGTTAGTTCAATTTAAACGGGCGGGCCCCGCTGTCAGCCTCTGGTTTAGCGCGGGAAGGGATTTTCTGTAGGAAAATAATTCAGGGATTAGCTCAAACTTTAGAAATCCATAACCTGGGCTAGGAAGCTCCAAATTTAGTGATTCAAATTGGGTTGGATTCCTCTTGCCTAGCTCTGTCCAGAGATACAACCCAATTTGTACGAAACCCATTAATTAATTCTGGAAAATTCTTTAAAGCTTTTCAGCAAAAGAATTTTAGAGGGAGTTTAGTTCATCCAAAAATCCCCAAATTTTGCCAGAATGT
Organism: Neostapfia colusana; assembly: GCA_030760725.1. Classification (NCBI taxonomy): domain Eukaryota; kingdom Viridiplantae; phylum Streptophyta; class Magnoliopsida; order Poales; family Poaceae; genus Neostapfia; species Neostapfia colusana. Next base: position 25,590,534 of record JASWHV010000005.1, on the reverse strand, counting down.
TCTTTAGGACATTAGTAAACCCCTGTAAAAGTTTCAGACCATTTGGAGTTGATTTGGTCAGAGCAATTCAAATTGGAAGGTGCTGTGTTCATTTGAATGCAGAAACATTTTCAGAGAATTTCCAAAACTTGGAAATTCAATTCTGGGCAAACCTTGACTCCAAAAATGCTAGGAAAATCCATGCAAACTCTATGAGCTGTAATAGAAATTGTAGTTCGTTAAGTTGAGCATGAACAGGGGTATTACCTCAGAATTAATTCTTCCTTGCTGATTTGCCAAGAGAATTATTCTGAGCAAACCATTCCATGAAAAGTGCTAATGTTTGGTCCAGAGAGTTTTCTTGTGACAAGGAACTCACACAAAAATTCTCAGCTCTATTGGAGCTCTAGATCACCCCTGTCCTGTTTACCCACTTAAGGGATTAAGATGGAAAAGGGGTAAAACCACTTAGCATTTAGCCATGTAATTAAGTCCAAACCAAACCACAAACACCAGTTCATATTTAAATTCTTAAACAAAGTTCCAGGGTTATAGGCTGGTTATTAGAACCAATAGTAGAAGTCTTACTCTAAACTCACATTTGCATATAAAGTAACATGTAGTATTTCATTAACGTGTAGCCGTTGAAGAAGAGACTCCGGAAGTGCTGGACTTCCTTCTTCCGGACGAGGAACTAACTACTGACCAGCAGCAACAAGTCAAGCCCCGGTTTGCATTAACCCTCGTTAAAAGCTTTACTTTGTTCACATGTGTCATATGAAGTATGTATGTGCATTAGGTATAGAATGAATGAAACCCCACTTGCATAACCAAAGGTTCCTAAAAGAGTGAGGGTAGTGTCTAAGACCTCGAGTAGACAGGCTATGCTTAATGATTCATAGGACTTCGGTACAAGTCGAGTAGTTGGAATCTACTCGCGAGATAGGCTTGGGACACACGGGTTCGGTTGAGTGATGTGAGATCACTTTAGTAATGAAAATGAGACTAGGCAGGGGCTAGGGCGCAGCAAGAGAGAGTCTTGTGTGCGCAGCCCTGCCCGTGTCGATTGAGGACCGATCCGTGTGCGGCCCTGCTGAACAAGTATTGAACGTACCGAAGGCATATCGGATATATGGGCCCCGATAAACCGATGTAGCCTAAACCTCCGGGCGTCGAGGCATAGCACACCGATTTATAGGTGTAGGTTGAGGGCAGCAAGGTGGAAATCTGCCAACGGGCATAGAGAGATGCTCCGTGTGGGGAACCTCCTGCTCGTTTCGGTGCGACCGGTTCGACGTTTGGGCTGTTGGGTGAAAGGTTGTCCCGTACGACATCGAGTGAGCGTGCTGTGCAGCTCCACGGGTGGGCGTACGTGACGTGCTCTTTGGGTTTTCCCTGCAGGTGTATATCGAGTCGATTCGCCGTCCCTCGCGGTGACGAGTACCGCTTGTTCACTGCGTCGTAACGTAGACTAATGGATGAAATATGTGGATTCAATGATGCTGATTGATATAATTGTATTGCTACATGTGTGCCACCAAATACTGCTTACTAAATTTCAGATTTCCTGAACTGTTAACTTGTTGCTAAAAGATGAACTAAGGATGAACTCGTAGGCGTGTCGTTTTTGCTGAAATGCTACCAACCTATGTCTTGGTATACCTCATGTAGAGTTCCATGCTTAGGTGAGTCGGTTAAGCCTTGCTGAGCCTTTGTGCTCACGGTTGCTGCTTAAGTGTTTTTCAGGTGAGGAGCCACCCACGGACTCGGAGTACGAGTCCACCGGCGAGGGTTACCCTCCGTCGGGGACCACGGCTGAGTGGGAGCCGTACACGCCACGCTGAGCTGAGACGTGCAGCTAGTGTGGGTTGCCCTAGGGCGGGGCAACCGACTTTTGCTAAATAGACGGGCGTGAGTTGTATAGTGCAGTCTTCCGCTGTGTAATAGAACAATAGTTGTAACTGAAGTTTGTACCTGTTTGTACAGTTTCAGCTGTTTTTCCCATGTAATATATTGTGTTCTTATGACGTGTGCTGTCGGGTGTCGCATCGCGCGGCACCACCCTCTGCGATCCTGGATGAGCGGATCCCGGTCCGCCACATGGTGTTGAAACACGATCACGTACCTTGAGACATGACTTAACTCAAGGACGGCCGTATGACAATGATACGGGCGTTTGTATTTACTTTTAAATATGGAACTGTCTGAAATGAATAACCTTTGAGTGCATCACTATTGTGTGGTCTTCTGCAGGTACTAACCACGTTGTATTCGCGTAGTAAACGTGTGCGAGAGACCGTTTAGTGCCACACTTGAGACGTATATGCCGGTAGAATCCGGTTAGGATTTTCTTTTGTGAGGAACGTAGTACCGAGATATTGTAGGCATATGCATGAAAATAATGATAAACAAGGAATTAAAATCACTAGGTTCAACATTTAGGACCCTGGTGGGGTATAAGAATGGGATAGTGGAGCAGGATAGCCAAAGGGATGTAAAACAGAGTGCTCTGTTTTGGACAGCAAGTCTGCTGATCTTCAACAGGGCATAACTCACGGGTCCTTTAGCCCAGCGAGGTGTGCTATATAGTTCTGGAAAGGTATTGAAGTACTCTACAACTTTGTTGTAGACTTCCAGAGCTGAAACTCACCTTAAGATGGCTGAAATCACAGAGGAATGTAAACTGTCCAGAACTAGGACAGAGTTAACCACTTTCTGGACTGTTCTGTTTTTCAAACATAACTCCCAGTAGAAAAAAAATCTAAAATTGTCATATAATACATCCTTAGAAAGAGTAGAAGATGTGTGACATCTTTGCAATTCAAAGTTTCTGAAATTTCAGCACAGATTTCAGTGGAAACCAGGGTCGAAAACAGCCACTTCCGAGGGAGATGCTGTTAAAATTCTTCCAGAAATTCTGCTGACTTTGAATTAGAATAACTTTTTAACCAAAGCTGATCTGGGGGCAAATTAATACTCGTTGGAAAGATACTGAAGTTAACTTTAACTTTGGTATTCAACTTGAGTCATGAAAATTCCCAGAACCAGATCAAAACTTGGAATAGGTAGAAACTGGTCATTCTGACAGAAGAATGACAGTTGAACTCATTGGAGAGGGTGTTCTACCCTAAGGGTGGTATACGTGATGACAAAACGATAGTAATATCTCGTAGTGACCAAACCTAGTTATGGTGAGCTTCCAAAGTGGAGGTTCATCAAGTTGGATTAAACTAGCTTTTGTTTGGTCTGATAATGGTGTAGATTGTGCAAAGTTATTACATTATCTACTTACGAGATGTATCGCATGTTTTATTGTCATTATGTTTTTACGCCTATTTTTATGGGACTGCATGCAAAATGTTGCGGGACTGATGATTATTGTCGTGTGGTTGCAGATGGTTCGTACTAGGACCACGCACGAGGTTGGTGGCTCTAGCCAACAGGGAGGTGATGACTCCCAGCCACCGGCCTACGACAGCACCCCGCAGCAGCAGCCACCACCGCCGCCTCCGCTTATTCTAGTGGATGTGATAGCGGCACTGGTGGGAGGTCATGAGGAGCAGACCTACCTGCTCCGCACGATCGTGCAGAATACGTCCCAGACGGGGGGACGTCAAGATAGAGGGCCTCGTGAGCCCCGTGAAGTGTCGTACTCGGATTTCACGAGTACGCACCCTCCAGTGTTCACTGAAGCCGAAGAACCACTGGAGGCGGACAACTGGCTGCGGACCATCGAGTCCAAGTTTGGGCTGCTCCAATGTACGGAGCGGAAGAAGACCCTGTTCGCAGCACAGCAGCTCCACGGTGCCGCTGGTGCGTGGTGGGCGAATTTTGTCGCCTTACGTCCGGCTGGCCATGCCGTGGAATGGCAAGAGTTCCGGGAGGCGTTCCGCACCTACCACATTCCTCCCGGAATCATGAAGAGGAAGTTCCAAGAATTCTTGGAGCTGAAGCAGGGCGGGAGGAGTGCCCATGACTACTCCCGTGCCTTCAACCATCTGGCGCAATATGCGTCAGACTATATCTCCACGGAGGAGAAGAAGAGGGAGCATTTCTATCGGGGGTTACACCCCGAAATGAAGACGCACCTCGTTCAGTGGAATCGCGGCACTTTCAACGACCTAGTCAATGCCACGATTATGCAAGAGGATGCTCAGCGGGAGTTGGCAGCTGAGCAGAGGAAGCGCAGCGCTCCACCTAGCAGCGGTGGTGGCGCGCCCCAGAAATACCGGATGGTGTACCGGACACCATCCGGGCAGCAGTGGCATCCACCAGCGCGACCTCAACAGTTCAGGGGACGTTCGTTCCAAGCACCCCCGTTCCGTCCGCAGATTCCACCACCAAGACAGCAGCAGCAGCAGCAGATGGTACCCCGGGCGTTTCCACCGCCACAACGCGCCCCGGGATTCCGTCCACCGTTCAGCAGGGGACCGCCCCGTTTCACCTGCTTCACGTGTGGCCAGGCGGGCCACTTCGCGAAGGACTGTCCCCAGGGGCAGCAAAGCAGCGGGCAAGCCCAGTTTCAGGGCGGCGCTCGAGGCCGACCTCCGGTGAAGAAGGTTGGTCAGCGGACTGGGGGTGTCCGCAACCTCGATAATGAGGACGCCCCAGAGGGAGACAACGTGCTGGCGGGTACGTTTACTCTCAACCATCAAGCCATCGTCATATTGTTTGATTCTGGTGCAACCCACAGCTTTATAAGTGCATCCTATGTGGCTAAGCATCAAATGCAAGTCTTCCCAACCGACTGCACTTATATGATCTGCTCACCGGGAGGGAAGATTTCAGCTAATATGATGATTCCAAAGGCACCTTTGTGCTTAGGTGGGAAACTATATCCCACCACTTTGATAATCCTTATGGGACAAAAGATTGATGCAATCTTAGGGATGTCATGGCTATAATACCATGGCGCTGTCCTAGAGACTCGGACACGGACGGTTCATTTAAACTCTCCCTTCCACCGTCCGCATTCCATGGTGTTACACACGCCAGTCCAGGAGGTGTTAGCAATAAATAATGCTGAAGCTCTCAAGTTAGAAGACGTCCCCGTAGTCCGGGAGTACCCCGACATGTTTCCGGATGATCTTCCGGGCATGCCACCTGAGCGGGATGTCGAGTTCAAGATTGAACTTGCACCCGGGACTACGCCCATATCACGGAGACCATACAAGATGGCTCCAAATGAGCTGGCTGAACTGAAAGAACAGCTCAATGATCTGTTGAGCAAGGGTTTCATTAGGCCGAGTTCCTCGCCTTGGGGATGCTCGGCGCTGTTTGTAAAGAAGAAGGATGAAACCCTGAGGTTGTGTGTGGACTACCGGCCGCTCAACGCCGTCACCATCAAGAATAAGTATCCACTGCACCGCATCAACATTTTGTTTGATCAACTTGTGCGGGCAAGTGTGTTCTCAAAGATGGACCATCGCTCTGGATATCACCAGATTAAAATCCGGGCGGAGGATATTCCGAAGACGGCTTTCTCGATGAGATATGGACTATATGAATATCTCGTCATGTCCTTTTGTCTCACAAACGCTCCAGCCCATTTCATGTATCTCATGAACTCGGTGCTCATGCCGGAGCTGGACAAGTTCGTGGTAGTGTTCATCGATGATATCTTGGTTTACTCAAAGACAGAAGCCGAACATGCCGAACACTTGAGAATCGTTCTTCAACGATTGCGAGACCATAAGCTCTATGCTAAGTTCAGTAAATGCGAGTTTTGGATCAGCCAAGTGCCATTCTTGGGACATATCATCTCAGAAGAAGGCATTGCGGTTGACCCAAGCAAAATAGAGCAGGTGCTGAAATGGAAAGCTCCCACTTCAGTCCATGAAGTCAGAAGCTTCCTTGGGTTAGCGGGATACTATCAGAGGTTCATTCCAAGTTTCCCCAAGCTCGCTAAGCCGATGACAAAATTGCTGAAGAAAGGGACGAAATATGTTTGGAACACGGCGTGTGAAGGAGCGTTCCAAGCATTGGTGAAGCATCTCACCACAGCCCCGGTCTTAGCTCAGCCGGATACAACAAAGCCCTTTGACGTGTATTGTGACATGTCCGGTATTGGGCTTGGCTGCGTGTTGATGCAGGAAGGATGTGTGGTCGCATATGGCTCACGCCAACTTCGGAACCATGAGCAGCATTATCCCACTCATGACCTTGAGCTTGCTGCAGTGGTTTTGGTGCTAAAAATGTGGAGGCACTATCTCCTGGGGAATTTGGTGCACCTCTACACCGACCACAAGAGTTTAAAATACATTTTCACCCAGAAGGAGCTGAATATGAGGCAAAGGAGGTGGTTAGAATTAATCAAGGATTATGAGATTGAGATCCATTACCACCCCGGCAAGGCGAATGTGGTTGCCAACGCGTTGAGTCTGAAATCACATGTCCATCACCTCACCATTACACCGGTGGGGGAGGAAGAGCCAAGTATATACTTGGTTGCTTATGGATCGCTGTACAACCTTTCCCTCATCCCTACCATTAGGGAAGATATCATTGCAGATCAGAAGACGGACAAAAGCATGGCACATCTCCGGAGACGGATAGACAATGGAGAGATTAAATGTTTCCGGAAGGATGATGAGGGGACGCTATGGTTCAACGACCGCATAGTTGTACCCCGGGATATGGAGTTAAGAAAGAAGATCCTCGATGAAGCTCACTTGTCCAAGTACTCCATTCATCCGGGCAGCAACAAAATGTACCAAGATTTGAAAAAGAAATTTTGGTGGACACGGATGAAGCGGGAGGTAGCGAAGTACGTATCCGAGTGCGATACGTGTAGACGAGTGAAAGCTGATCACATGAAGAAGTCAGGGCTGTTGCAACCCCTGAAGATCCCGGCATGGAAATGGGAAGAGGTGAGCATGGATTTCATTGTGGGATTACCCCTAACATCCAACAAGCATGATTCCATATGGGTAATCGTTGATCGGTTAACCAAGACGGCTCACTTCATTCCGGTGAATACACGTTACAATGCCGGCAAATATGCGGAGCTATACATAGCGAAGATTCTATGCCTATACGGGTACCCAAGACCATTGTGTCAGATCGAGGTGCATTATTTGTATCTCGCTTTTGCGAGCAGCTACACGCTGCATTGGGTACTAAGTTGATCAGGAGCTCCGCCTATCACCCTCAGACAGATGGCCAGACAGAGAGGGTGAATCAAGTTCTGGAAAACATGTTGAGAGCATGTGCCATCCACCATGGTAGGAACTGGGATGATCACCTACCATTGGCGGAATTCTCGTACAACAACGGCTATCAGGCGAGTATCAAGATGGCACCCTACGAAGCTCTCTACGGTCACAAATGCCGCACCCCATTAAATTGGTGCGAGTCCGGTGAAAGGGTCACATTCGGGGTTGATGTGGTGAACGACGGCGAAGAGCGCGTTCGGGTGATTCAAGCTAACTTGAAGGCCGCTCAATCCCGACAGAAGAGCTACGCTGATAAAAGGCGTAGACCGTTTCACTTTGACGTTGGGGAACACGTGTACCTCTGCGTGTCTCCGATGAAGGGCGTGCACCGGTTCGGTGTGAAGGGGAAGCTCGCTCCCCGTTTCATTGGACCCTATGCTATCACCGAGAAGTGCGGACCAGCGGCGTATCGATTGGAGCTACCGGCATCTCTGGCTGGTGTCCATGATGTTTTCCATGTTTCGCAACTGCGAAAATGTTTAAAGCATACGGCTGCTGTTACTACCGAAGACATCGGCGAGCTGAAACCGGATTTAACATATGATGAGTATCCGGTGGAAATTCTTGATGAGAAAGCCTGAACCACGCGTAGCAGAACGTTGTGGTTCTACAAAACACTCTGGAGCAACCACACCGCCGAAGAAGCAACGTGGGAGAGCGAGGAATTCCTTCGCTCAAATTACCCAGAGTTCATGGCATCTCAGTACGGGTAAGTCCCTATTACATCGCTATCTCTTCTTTTATAATCTCGGGACGAGATTCTTTTAAGGGGGGAGGGATGTAAAAGCCCAAGAAAAGGGACTTGCAAAAACTTTTCTTCAACCCACTACACCACAGTTTTTGTTGTGGATAGATTGTGAAAAAGCGGGAAGAGCAAGTAACCTCCATCAAAAGAGTGGTTAGAGGGGAAACCTACACTTTCACAAATTGGGAATTCTACACATATGATCACACATGAGAGGGTGATTCCAAACTGTTGCATTCAAATTCATGATTGCAGCAGCTAAAACAAGGATCAAAGTGCATAATTGGATTCCTCAGGTCCAAATTAGTGGGGAGGCAGAGTTTCAATAATTTTTGAAAAGGTGTGCTACCATTTCTCCAAAAAGGATCCAAATATGCAAAGAATTCAAATATACATTTGAATTTGAGGGAAATTTGCCAAACCATACCAATGTAGCTCAGTTTGAGATTTCCAACATTTGAATTCATCATTTGTCAAGTTTTGGAGATCTTTTGAGAGGTGGTAGAGCACTGACCAGTGGGGCCCACATGTCATTGGGTGAAATAGACTTAGCCCCCAAGTCTTCCCTCTGTTTCTCAGTCAACCGAAGACCTTCGGTCGAACAGCCAGCTGCCGCGCGCGCCATCGCCTGGGAGGCCACCTCCTGATTCCCTCTCTTGCGCTGGCGACCGGGCAGCAGCTCGCCCCCCCTCTACGTGACCCCCTCTCCACGCAGCTGGGCCGAGCGTATTGCCTTCTTCTCCCGATCAGCAAGCGCACCGGGCTCTGCTCGCACATCGGCGCCGCTCCTCGACTCTCCACCGTACGCCGACGTCTGCTCGGCCTTTGCCCGAGCTCCCAACACAGAAAGGGAGCGCCTGTGTGTGCTCTAGCTAACCATCCCACCACCTCACGGTGTTAGCACCGCACTCGACCACAAATCAACGATCGCCACTGAGAACTCAGGCCACCGGCGGAAAGCCGAGGACTGCTCCCCGTGGACAGCACGCCACGGCCAGTTTCACCGCCGGACTCCTACACGAAAAAGGTGCGCCGTGCTCTCTAGATCGTGTAGATGCAAGACGAATAGCGGTTGATCCATCGGATGAAGAGTATTTCCAGTTCTTCCGAAACGTAGTGTGTTCGGGTAGAGCGCGGTCTACCCCAAAATTCCTGCTACTCGTTTAGCTATTGGCCGCGCAGGCTTGTCAGCACCTTCCTCACTCCCTAGCGGCCCTCCTCGACCAAGAATCAAGGGAAATGACCCAGAATTGGCCGGGTTTGGTTTGTTTTTCGGGCCGCCATAGAATAATAGCTCGGTTCACCGTGGAGCTCTAGGTTGCTGACCTTTTCATGGGGTTTGGCGGTCATTTCCATCACCCTCGAGCTTCCGCGGTGCTCTCCGACCCTTTGCCGATCATTTTGATGCGTTGTAACGCATTCCCGACCACGCCGGAACCCTAACCGCCGCTGTCACCGTCGGGAGCCCTGTTCCGGTGAGCTACGGCCGCCGGTGACACCACCGACGAGTTCAGCATCGTGAGTTAGGGCGGGGCGGCAAGTTTGGGGTCGGGAGACGGCCGGGAAAGCGGTTCCGGCAACGCTCGCCGGAGTGCGCCGCCGCGGACCCCTGTTTGGCGCGAGGAAGGAGAAGACTGCCGGGTGGGACCCACTGGCAGACATTTAAACATTTTGAAATGTCCAGTTTGTAGTTCAAACTTTGGAGGACCACAACTCGGGGTAGGAGAATCCAAAAATTATGAAACAAATTTTGTTGGATTCTTAACTGAGTACAATCCAAATCTGAAACCCAATTTGTATGGAACCCATTAATTAATTCTGGAAAATTCTTTAAATCTTTTCAGCAAAAGAATTTTAGAGGGAGTTTGGTGCATCCAAAAATCCCCAAATTTTGCCAAAATGTTCTTTAGGACATTAGTGAACCCCTGTAAGAGTTTCACACCATTTGGAGTTGATTTGGTCAGAGCAATTCAAATTTGAAGGTGCTGTGTTCATTTGAATACAGAAACATTTTCAGAGAATTTCCAAAACTTGGAAATTCAGTTCTGGGCAAACCTTAGCTCCAAAAATGCTAGGAAAATTCATGCAAACTCTATGAGCTATAATGAAAATTGTAGTTCACTAAGTTGGGCATGAACAGGGGTACTACCTCAGAATTAATTCTTCTTTGCTTATTTGCTAAAAGAATTACTCTGAGCAAACAACTCCATGAAAAGTGCTAGTGTTTGGTCCAGAGAGTTTTCTTGTGATAAGGAACTCACACAAAAATTCTCAGCTCCATTGGAGCTCTGGATCACTCCTGTCCTGTTTAACCACTTGAGGGATTAATATGGAAAAGGGGGAAAACCCACTTAGCATTTAACCATGTGATTAAGTCTAAGCCAAACCACCAAGACCCAGTTCATCTTTAAATTCTTAAACAGAGTTCCAGATTTTAGAGACTGGTCATTAAAACTAATAGCAGTAACCTTACAATAACTTGTATGCATATTAATTAACATGTAGTATTTCATAAACGTGTAGTCACTGAAGAAGAGACTCCGGAAGTGCTGGACTTACTTCTTCCGGACGAAGAATTAACCCCTGACCAGCAGCAACAAGGCAAGCCCCGGTTTGCATTAACCTGTTTATAAGTTTTACTTTGTTTTCATGTGTCATATGAAGTATGTATGTGCATTAGGTATAGGATGGATGGAACTCCACTTGCATAACCAGAATTTTTCCCCAAGAGTGAGGGTAGTGTTTAGGACCTCGAGTAGAAAGGCTATGCTTAAAGATTCATAGAGCTTCGGTACAAGTCGAGTAGTTGGAATCTACTCGCGAGATAGGCATTGGGACACAGGGGTTCGGTTGAGTGATGTGAGATCACTTTAGTAATGAAAATGAGACTAGGCAGGGGCTAGGGCGCAGCAAGAGGAAGTCTTGTGTGCGCGGCCCTGTCCGTGTCGATTGAGGACCGATCCGTGTGCGGCCCTGCTGAACAAGTATTGAACGTACCGAAGGCATATCGGATATATGGGCCTCGATAAACCGATGTAGCCTAAACCTCTGGGCGTCGAGGCATAGCACACCGATTTATAGGTGTAGGTTGAGGGCAGCAAGGTGGAAATCTGCCAACGGGCATAGAGAGATGCTCCGTGTGGGGAACCTCCTGATCGTTTCGGTGCGACCGGTTCGACGTTTGGGCTGTTGGGTGAAAGGTTGTCCCATACGACATCGAGTGAGTGTGCTGTGCAGCTCCACGGGTGGGCGTACGTGACGTGCTCTTTGGGTTTCCCTGCAGGTGTATATCGAGTCGATTCGCCGTCCCTCACGGTGATGGGTACCTCTTGTTCACTGCGTCGTAACGTAGACTAATGGATGAAATGTTATGATTCAATATTGCTGTTATGATATAATTGTATTGCTACATGTGTGCCACCAAATATTGCTTACTAAATTTCAGCTTCATAAACTGTTAACTTGTTGCTAAAAGATGAACTAAGGATGAACTTGTAGGCGTGCCCATTTGCTGCAACATTGCTATCCTATGTCATTGTACACCTCATGTAGAGTTTCGTGCTTAGGTGAGTCGGTTAAGCCTTGCTGAGCCTTCGTGCTCACGGTTGCTGCTTAAGTGTTTTTCAGGTGAGGAGCCACCCACGGACTCGGAGTACGAGTCCACCGGCGAGGGTTACCCTCCGTCGGGGACCACGGCTGAGTGCGAGCCGTACACGCCGCGCTGAGCTGAGAAGTGCAGCTAGTGTGGGTTGCCCTAGGGCTGGGCAACCACTTTTGCTAGATAGGCTGGCGTTAGTTGTATAAAAGAAACTTCCGCTGTGTAATAAAATACCCAAGTTTGTAACTGAGAAGTGTACTATTTTGTACATTCAGTTTGTTTTCCCATGTAATATAATGTGTTCTTATGACGTGTGCTGTCGGCTGTCGCATCGCGCGGCACCACCCTCTGCGATCCTGGATGAGCGGATTCCGGTCCGCAACAGCACATGCCTACAATATGTCGGTACTACGTTCCTCACAAAAGAAAATCCTAACCGGATTATACCGGCATATACATCTCAATTGTGGCACTAAACGGTCTCTCGCACACGTTTACTACACGGATAGATACGTGGTTAGTACCTGCAGAAAACCACACAATAGTGATGCACTCAAAGGTTATGTTTCCATTTCAGGCAGGACCATATTTAAAAGTAAATACAAACGTCCGTATCATTGTCATACGGCTGTCCTTGAGTTAAGTCACGTCTCAAGGTACGTGATCGTGTTTCAACACCACACGACGGGGAACCCGAGTATACCATGAACGGGTCGTCACGGTTGGGAATGTTATCAACCCAAAGGATACCACCTACTGCCCTGCAGGGCACACCGATGGCAAGCGCTGCGTATGTCCTCCTGGGCTATTTCCAGACGAACACACTCTCGCATTACTGACCACGCGATGGGGTCTCCACTTACTTGCCTAATGCACGCTAAGGATCAGCATTTCATATGAACTCAGGAACATGAAGAGTCCAAGAGTTTCATATTGATGTTTCACACCAAGCTGTGAGGCCTATCCCTGAACCACGTTTCTCGTCAGGGGAGCTAACCGAAATTGAACCGCTTTCGGTGGCGTTCCTTACCATTCTTACCAGAGCGTAGGTGCGTCGTTACATAATTAAAATTCAGAATTATAACGCATATGTTAGTCTTGCCACTCTAAGTAACTATGCTAATATAGTCCTTACTTGGGCAAACTACCGAATCCTCACCGTAACCTAAGTTTTCCCGTATTACAGTCCTTAAGTACGGTGCTATCCCCAATGCCGCTCTGATACCAGGCTGTGGCGGACCGGAATCCGCTCATCCAGGATCGCAGAGGGTGGTGCCGCGCGATGCGTCACCCGACAGCACACATCATAAGGACACCTTTTATTACATGAGAAACCAACTGAAACTGTACAAACTGGTACAATACTCAGTTACAAACTAGTGTCTTTATTACACAACGGAAGTCTAATTTGTACAACTCACGCCCGCCTATCTAGCAAAAGTCGGTTGCCCAGCCCTAGGGCAACCCACACTAGCTGCACTCCTCAGCTCAGCGCGGCGTGTACGGCTCCCACTCAGCCGTGGTCCCCGACGGAGGGTAACCCTCGCAGGTGGACTCGTAACCCGAGTCTGTGGGTGGCTCCTCACCTGAAAAACACTTAAGCAGCAACCGTGAGCACGAGGGCTCAACAAGACTTAACCGACTCACCTAGGCATGAAACTCTACATGAGGTGTACAATGAACATAGGATAGTAACATTGCAGCAAATGGACACGCCTACAAGTTCATCCTTAATTCACCTTATGGCAACAAGTTAACAGTTCGGGAATCTGAAATTTAGTAAGCAATATTTGGTGGCACACATGTAGCAATACAATTATATCATACAGCAGAATTGAATCATAACATTGCAGAAATTATCTACGTTACGACGCAGTGAACAAGCGGTACTCGTCACTGCGAGGGATGGAGAATCGACTCGATATACACCTGCAGGGAAAACCCAAAGAGCACGTCACGTACGCCCACCCGTGGCTGCACAGCACGCTCACTCGATGTCGTACGGGACAACCTTTCACCCAACAGCCCAAACGTCAAACCGGTCGCACCGAAACGGACAGGAGGTTCTCTACACGGAGCATCTCTCTATCTATGCCCGTTAGCAGATTTCCACCTTGCTGCCCTCAACCTACACCTATAAATCGGTGTGCTATGCCTCGACGCCCGGAGGTTTAGGTTACATCGGTTTATCGGGGCCCATATATCCGATATGCCTTCTCTACGTTCAATACTTGTTCAGCAGGGCCGCACACGCATCGGTCCTCAATCGACATGGACAAGGCTACGCACACAAGACTTCCTCTTGCTGTACCCTAGCCCCTGCCTAGTCTCATTTCCATTACTAAAGTGATCTCACCTCAAACCAATCCCGTGTGTCCCAAACCTAACTCGTGAGTAGATTCCAACTACTCGACTTGTACCGAAGTCCTATGAATCATTAAACATAGCCTGTCTACTCGAGGTCTTAGACACTACCCTCACTCTTATAGGAAACTTTTGATTATGCAAGTGGGGTTCCATCCATCCTATAACTAATGCACATTCATACTTCATACGAAACATGTAAACAAAGCAAAACTTATAAAAGGGTTAATGCAAACCGGGGCTTGCCTTGTTGCTGCTGGTCAGGGGTTAGCTCTTCATCCGGAAGGAGGAAGTCAAGTACTTCCGAAGTCTCCTCGCCTTCGGCGACTACACGTTAATGAGATACTACATGTCAATTCAAATGCAATGTGTAAACTTGAATAAGTATTTACTAATAACTTTAGCTAACCCTCCCCTTTGGTTCTGAAAATTTTATGGTATCTTGGTAGGGTCCTAACCAGAGTCTTGACCAAGTTTCATTTGAAACAAAGTTCATTTGAGCTTTGTACAAATAAAAGCCTATTTGGTCAATAATTGAGCCTCTAAGTAATTCAAGGGGTTTTCATGGCTCCAACCATTACATTCTGGAAACTAGAATCTAAGATGGTTCTAATGGAATTGGTTTCATGTCATTTGAGGAATTTTAGAGGAAGTTATGCCCTAAACAAGATTTGAGAAAATCTGAAAAATGTTTCTGTACATTTTTCTATTTTCTCAGGGCAGTTCACTTAATCACCCCATTAGGGAGACTAAAGGAACTTGGATGCATCTTAAAATTTTACTGTGACTCAAGGATTTTGAAATGGCTCTCAGCCAAATTTCAGAATTTTTCATGAAGTAATTCTCCAGATAAAATTCCCAACAGTTTAAATTTTAGGGAATTAATTCTGGAAAACTATTAGGTGTCATGTGGCGGACCGGAATCCGCTCATCCAGGATCGCAGAGGGTGGTGCCGCGCGATGCGACACCCGACAGCACACGTCATAAGAACACATTATATTACATGGGAACAACAAACTGAATGTACAAAGTAGTACACTTCTCAGTTACAAACTAGGGTCTTTATTACACAGCGGAAGTTTCTTTTATACAACTCACGCCCGCCTATCTAGCAAAAGTGGTTGCCCAGCCCTAGGGCAAACCACACTAGCTGCACTCCTCAGCTCAGCGTGGCGTGTACGGCTCCCACTCAGCCGTGGTCCCCGACGGAGGGTAACCCTCGCCGGTGGACTCGTACTCCGAGTCCGTGGGTGGCTCCTCACCTGAAAAACACTTAAGCAGCAACCGTGAGCACGAAGGCTCAGCAAGGCTTAACCGACTAAACTAAGCATGAAACTCTACATGAGGTGTACCATGACATAGGATAGCAACGTTGCAGCAAAGGGACACGCCTACAAGTTTATCCTTAGTTCATCTTTTAGCGACAAGTGAACAGTTCATGAAGCTGAAATTTAGTGAGCAATGTTTGGTGGCACACATGTAACAATACAATTATATCATAACAGCAATATTGAATCATAACATTTCATTCATTAGTCTACGTTACGACGCAGTGAACAAGCGGTACTCGTCACCGCGAGGGATGGCGAATCGACTCGATATACACCTGCAGGGAAACCCAAAGAGCACGTCACGTACGTCCACCCGTGGAGCTGCACAGCATGCTCACTCGATGTCGTACGGGACAACCTTTCACCCAACAGCTCAAACGTCGAACCGGTCGCACCGAAACGAGCAGGAGGTTCCCCACACGGAGCATCTCTCTATGCCCGTTGGCAGATTTCCACATTGCTGCCCTCAACCTACACCTATAAATCGGTGTGCTATGCCTCGACGCCCGGAGGTTTAGGCTACATCGGTTTATCGGGGCCCATATATCCGATATGCCTTCGGTACGTTCAATCCTTGTTCAGCAGGGCCGCACACGGATCGGTCCTCAATCAACACGGGCAGGGCCGCGCACACAAGACTCTCTCTTGCTGCGCCCTAGCCCCTGCCTAGTCTCATTTTCATTACTAAAGTGATCTCACATCACTCAACCGAACCCGTGTGTCCCAAGCCTATCTCGCGAGTAGATTCCAACTACTCGACTTGTACCGAAGCCCTATGAATCTTTAAGCATAGCCTTCCTACTCGAGGTCCTAAACACTACCCTCACTCTTCTAGGAATCTTTGGTTATGCAAGTGGGGTTTCATTCATCCTATACCTAATGCACATACATACTTCATATGACAGATGTAAAAAAAATAAAACTTATAAAAAAGGTTAATGCAAACCGGGGCTTGCCTTGTTGCTGCTGGTCAGGGGTTAAGTCTTCGTCCGGAAGAAGGAAGTCCAGCACTTCCGGAGTCTCTTCTTCAGTGACTACACGTTTATGAAATACTACATGTTAATTAATATGCATACAAGTTATTGTAAGGTTACTGCTATTAGTTCTAATAACCAGTCTCTAACACCTGGAACTCTGTTTAAGAATTTAAAGATGAACTGGGTGTGGGTGGCTTAGGCCTGGACCCAAGTACATGGTTAAGTGCTAAGTGGTTTTTTTCTCCCTTTTCCATATTAATCACTCAAGTGGTTAAACAGGACAGGGTGGTCCACAGCTCCAATGGAGCTGAGAATTTTTGTGTGAGTTCCTTGTCACAAGGAAACCGTCTGGACCAAATATTAGCACTTTTTACTGAGTGGGTTGCTCAGAATAATTCTTTTAGCAAATAAGCAAAGATGAATTAATTCTGAGGTAACACCCCTGTTTATGCCCAACTTAGTGAACTAAAATTTCAATTATAGCTCATAGAGTTGGCATGGATTTTCCTAGCATTTTTGGAGTTAAGAATTGCCCAGAACTGAATTTCCAAGTTTTGGAAATTCTCTGAAAATGTTTCTGTATTCAAATGAACACAGCACCTTCCAAATTGAATTGCTCTGACCAAATCAACCCCAAATGGGCTGAAACTTTAACAGGGGTTCACTAATGTCCTAAAGAACATTCTGGCAAAATTTGGGGATTTTTGGATGAACCAAACTCCCTCTAAAATTCTTTTGCTGAAAAGCTTTAAAGAATTTTCCAGAATTAATTAATGGGTTTCATACAAATTGGGTTCTATATCTGGACATAGCTAGGCAAGACGAATCTAACCCAATTTGAATCACTAAATTTGGAGCTTCCTAGCAAAAGTTATGGGGTTCTAAAGTTTGCACTAAAACTGGAGATTCCAAAAATGTTTAAATCCTGCGGGTGGGTCCACGTACACGTGTCGACCGCTGGAGCCGAGCCACACGGGGCCACAGACTCCTTCCCGCACGGCCGCACTGGATACCGGACCACAGAGAATCCCACCCATTTATCTCCAGCCACTGAGGCGTGGGGCCTACCCCTTCTTCTTCCTCCGGCCACCCGCGCGACCCCGCCGCCAAGCTCGCCGGAGCTCTCGCCGGAGAGGGATTCCGGTCCTCGGAGCTTGCTCAATCTCGCCGCCAGTGCCTATCTCGGCCTGAGGAACACGGTGGTGCCCTCCCCAGAACTTGACAACCATCGGAACAGTGCTCCAGACGGCAACAGCAGCCGGGAGCTCACCGGCGACGTCCAACTCGGCATCCCACGCACCTTTTTCGATGCGGTTTGCTCGGGGAGCTCCGCTGACACCTGCTGGTCACGGACATGGACACCGATCCCCGTGAAAACGGCGGTAACTACGACCTCATCGGCGACCTAGGCCGGATATCGGCTGTGCTTCAGAAAACTTCAAAGAACCGTAAACCTAGCCCACGGTTCTTACTTGTTTTCGATCCTAGGTGGTCGTGGCCGTGTATAGAGCGTGTGCATGACTCGGTCTGCCCGGTGATGAGCTAACCCCCACGAATTTTGGGATTTTGTGGGAGCTCGGCCTCAAGACCCCCCGAAGCTTTCCCGGCGAAATACTCCCTTGACGGCCCATGAAATGAAGAACGGTAGGGACTAGAAGAATCAGCACCTTAAGGCGGTCCTTTCTTGTGTGGCTCGCCGGGCACGAGCGCGCCTGTGCTGGCCGTACGCCAGCGATCAGAGAGGGCGGCGTTTCTGTGCTCGTGCGGAAACGAGGAAGGAGCTCGGTAGGGGGGGTTCTCATTTGGGAAGCAGGAGGAAGGCGGCGTGGGCTGTGCGCTGGCCTTTAAGCCGCGGTTTGGCACCGTGAGGTGGCCGATTGCTGCCTCGGTGGCTCGCCGACGTTCCCTGGCTTGCGCGCGAAGTCGAGGTCGGCTGCAGCAACCGACTGTCCCTCGTGTGTGCCACTGACCTGTGGGCCTCCCCTTTCTTCTTTTTCCCTAATATTTCTTTTCTGTTTTTGCTAATTATCCCACCAGCTACTCACAATTTAATGTGAGACTTAGCTCCCAAGTATTTGTTTGAATTTGAATTCTCAAATTCAAACTTTGTTTGGTTATGTGCTTCATATTTAAACTGAAATTCAAATTCAGTTTTGAATTCTTGCAAATTTAGCTCTTGACAAGATGAGCTCCAATGGGGATGAAAATTGGTGGGATTACTCAGAAAAATGTGCTGAGTATAGATATGGAGCTAACTTTTGAATTTGGGTGATGAAAGTTGCTGCAAATTTGAATTTACATTCAAATTGGCCTCTTTTTGAAACAACCCAAAAGTGCCTCAAAAAGTGTTGAATTTGCATGAGCTTTGGACTGAACCTTCCCAAGACTTTTTAAATTCTAGGGGTGAGCTCAACCTCTCATGTTCATGTGTAGAAACCCTACTTTGTGAAAGTGAAGGCTTTCCCCTCTAATCATTCTTTTGATGGAGGTTACTTGCTCTTCACAACATTTCCTAAGGTTTCCACAATAAAAAAACTGTGGTGTTGTGAGGTGAAGAAAAGTTTTTGCAAGTCCCCTTTTCTTGGGCTTTTACATGTCATGAGCTGAAATTGGTATTTCTGGAAAGCACTCATCATCCTGAGTTCAGCAAAATTTGGTTCACTGAATTTGGAGCTTCCTACACAAAGTTATGAATTTCTAAAGTTTGGGCTGATCCCTGAATTATTTTCCTACAGAGAATCCTCTCCCGCGCTAAACCAGAGGCTGACAGCGGGGCCCGCCCATTTAATTTGAACTAACCGCGCGCTCGCGCGCGATTAGAACAGCGGCTGACACGTGGGACCACGCCCTTCATCTATCTCCCGACGCCGCCGCCCCGAGCCGCCGGAGCTCTGGCGAGGTCGGCGACCCTGCCGCCGCCGGCTAACCGCCGTAGCTCGCCGGCGACAAGCTCTATGCCTCTGTGCTACCTCGGCAACATGTTCCCGCCCTTCTGACCATCTCCTTCGCACGCTAATCGCGTCACCACGTTCAGGGGGACCTCGGGAAGCTCGTCATGACCTCGGATGGAACTGAAACGGCCGGCAAGCCGGACCTCACCGGCGACCCCCTCTTCCGCCAAACTGTTCTATGGTGAACCTAGGGTTCCGGCGGTGGTTTCCTTCTGGGTTTTGATCGAGAAGGGTCGCAAGAACCTCTAGATGCTCTCTCACAGCTCCGTTCGACCTCCCACCCGACAATCTTCCTGAATTTCTCCTAAACCTAATCAGGTCCCGAAATGAGCTCACCGCCCTAAACTGGAAAATTTCCCGCGCACAAAGGTCGAACCTTGGAACGGTTTGCGCGGTGGTCTCGAGGACAAGCTAACACTCCACTTTCCTATGGACATCGAGGCCGGAGGATGATCACAGCTCGGGTTGCAAGCGATCGGAGCTCGGGCGATTAGGCGGCTGGTTGCGGAAACTCGCGAAAACAGAAACTCGCAGGTGGTCTCGTGCCTTTTATAGGCCACTGAGGGCGGTGGAGGGCGCGACACCTGCTGTGCCACCTCCCACGCCGAAGCAGGAGCTGGCCGGCTGAGGCTGTCGGGCGCCGACGCCGTGGCTGGCTGGCGAGCGTGCTCGGTCGAGAGAGAGTCGGCTGAGTATGCTTCTGTGCTAAGTCTACTGACAAGTGGGCCCTCTTCTCCCCTCTAATTCTTTCTCTCTCTTCTGCTACAAATATCCAAGATACTAAACATTGAATGCTAGACTTTGCCACCAAGTCACAGTTTGAATTTGGGTTCTCCATTTGAAATTTGTTTGGCAAAATTTGCTTTACATTTAAACTGAAATTCAAATTCAGTTTTGAATTGTTGCAAATTTGGCTCCCAAAAAGATAACTCCAATGGGGATGAAAATTGGTGGACTAACTTAGAAAAATGTGCTGAGTTTGAATATGAAGCTAACTTTTGAATTTGAGTGATGAAAGCTGCTGCAATTTGAATTTACATTCAAATTGCCCTCTTTTTCAAATGCCCCCAAAAGTGCCTCAAAAAGTGTTGGGTTTGCATGAAACTTGGCTTGAACCTTCCCAAGACTTTTTACGTGCTAGGGGTGAGCTCAACCTCTAATGTTCATTTGTAGGAATCCTGCTTTGTGAAAGTTAGGCTTTCCCCTGTAATCATCCTTTTGATGGAGGTTACATGCTCTTCATAATTCTTCACAATATATCCAAAACAAAATCTGTGGTGTTGTTAGGTGATGAAAAGTTTTTGCAAGTCCCTTTTTATTGGGCTTTTACACACATCCTCCGCTGATCGGCGGACGGAATCCCCGGCCGTGTTGTGGTGGTGGAAACGTCCGGGGTACCATCTGGTGTTGCTGTTGCGGTCGTGGTGGTGGCATCGGTGGCCAGAATGGGGGTGGCTGAAAAGAACGACCCCCAAACTGTTGCAGTCGTGCCGGTGGATGCCACTGTTGACCGGATGGTGTCTGATACACCATGCGGTATATTTGAGGAGATCCACCCCCGCTCCTTGGTGGAGCGCTTCGCTTTCACTGCTCAGCCGCCAGTTCCCACTAAGCATCCTCTTGCATAATCGTGGCGTTGACAAGGTCGTTGAAAGTGCCGCGATTGCATTGTACGAGATGCGTCTTCATCTCAGGATTTAACACCCGATAGAATTGCTCTCACTTCCTCTCCTCGGTGGAGACATAATCCGACGTGTACTGCACCAGATGGTTGAACGCATGGGAGTAGTCGTGGGCACTCCTCCCGCCTTGCTTCAGCTCAAAGAATTCTTGGAACTACCTCTTCATTATCCCGGGAGGGATATGATAGGCGTGGAATGCCTCCCGGAATTCTTCCCACTCCACGGCGTGGCCAGCAGGCAGTGAGGCGACATAGTTCGCCCACCACGCACCGGCGGCACCATGAAGCTGCTGCGCCGTGAAGAGAGTCTTCTGCCGCTCCGTGCATCGGAGCAGCCCGAACTTGGACTCGATCGTCTGCAGCCAGTTGTCTGCCTCCAGTGGTTCTGTTGCTTCGGCGAACACCGGAGGATGTGTACTCATGAAATCCGAGTACGTCGTAGTGTGGGGCTCACGAGGCCCCCTCTCTTGACGCCCCCCCCCCCCCCGCCTGGGACGTATTCTGCACGATCGTGCAGAGCAGATCAGTCTGCTCCTCACGATTGCCCACCAGCGCCGCGATCACATCCGCTAGTGTAAGCGGAGGCGGCGGTGGTGGTTGTTGCTGCGGGGTGTTGTCGTAGGTAGGTGGTTGGGAGTCATCACCCCCTTGCTGACTAGAGCCACTGAACTCATGCATGTCCCGAGTACGAACCATCTGCAACCATACGACAATAAAATCAGTCCCACAACATACTTCATGCAGTCCAATAAAATAGGCGTAAACATAACGACAATAAACATGCGATACATCTTGCAAATAGGTAATGTAATAACTTTGCACAAGCTACACCATTAGCAGACAAAATACAAACTAGTTAAGTCCAACTTGATGGACCTCCTCTTTGGATGTTCATCTCAACTCGATGTGGCCAGTACGAGACGTTAATATCGCTTTGTCATCACGTATACTACCCTTTATCTTCAATACGACACAAACATGGTCTCTAACAAAAGAAACTTGAGTAGGAAATATACTCAAACCCTTCACTAGTTGAAGATAACAACTCATCAGTATGTGCTACCCCATTGGAAGTAATCAAACCCCCCTAGGGTACACCAATCGCTCAAATGAGTTCAACTGTCCATCCCTCTGCCCAGAATGACTAGTTTATACGTATCCCAGATTTTTACCTGGTACATTGCATTTTCATAACTCAAGTTGAATACCAAAGTTAAATTTAACTTAAGTATCTTTCCAACGAGTATTTATTTGCCCCCATATCAGCTTTAGTTAAAAAGTTATGATAATTCAAAGTCAACAGAATTTCTGGAAGAATTTCAACAGCACCTCCTTTGTATGTTGCTGTTTTCAACTCTAAATTCCCCTGAATTCCGTGCTGCAATTGCAGAAACTCTGAATTACAAAGATGTAAAACATCTCCTACCATTTCCAAAATTATATCATATGATAATTTTAGATTTTTCTACAGGAAGTTATGCTTGAAAAACAGGACAGTCCAGAGAGTTTTTGAACCTGTCGTGGTTCTGGACAGTTTACAATCATCTTGAATTTCAACCAGTTTAAGGTGTGATTCTGCTCTGGAAGTCTACAACAAAGTTGTAGAGAACTTAAACTCCTTTCCAGAACTATATCCCACACCCCCATTGGCTAAGTAATCTGTGAGTTATGCTCTGTTAAAGTACAGCAACCTTGCTGCCAAAACAGAGCACTCTGTCTTTCAATCCCTTTGAGCTAGACTAATCACTGCTTAAATTTTCCTACCCAACCAGGGTCCTAAATATTGAAACTTGGTTATTTTAGTTCCTTGTTACTATTTTCTTTAATGCGAATTCTCATTACATGTCGGTACTACGTTCCTCACAAAAAGAAAAATCCTAACCGGATTATACCAGCATATACGTCTCAATTGTGGCACTAAACGGTCTCTCACACACGTGTACTACACGGGATACCTACGTGGTTAGTACCTGCAGAAGAACACCCAATAGTGATGCACTCAAAGGTTGTTGTCATTTCAGGCAGGTCCATATTTGAAATTAAATACATACGCCTGTATCATTGTCATAGAGCCGTCCTTGAGTTAAGCCACGTCTCAGGGTACGTGATCGTGTTTTCACGCCACATGACGGGGAACCCAAGTAGAGCGCGAATGGGTCGTCATGGTTGGGAATTTTATCAACACAACAGATACCACCTACTGCCCTGCAGGGCACGCCGATGGCAAGTGCTGCATATGTTCTCCTAGGCTATTTCTAGAAGAAAACACTATTGTGTTACGACCACACGATGGGGTTTCCACTATCTTGCCTAATGCACGCCAGGTACCAGCGTTTCATATGAACTCAAGAGCATGAAGAGTCCAAGAGTTTCATATTGACGTCTCACACCAAGCTGTGAGACCCATCCCTGAACCACTTTCCTCGTCAGGGGAGCTAACCGAAATTGAACCGCTTTCGGTGGCATTCCTTACCTTTTTTTACCTGAGCGTAGGTGCATCGTTACATAATCAAAATTCAGAATTATAACACATATGTTAGTCATGCCCCTTTAAGTAACTATACTAATATAGTCCTTATTTGGGCATACTAGCGAATCCTCACCGTAATCCTAAGTTTTCCCGTAATACAGTCCTTAATTAGTGTGCTATCCCATAAGCGGCTCTGATGCCAGCCTATGACAGACCGAAATCCGTACGCCCAGGATCTCAGAGGGTGGTGCCGCACGATGCGACACCGGATAGCACACCTCATAAGGCAAACATTGTATTACATAGAAAACAACTGAATATGTACAAAGTAGTACAAACCTTCAGTTTATAACTAAGTACAGAGTTTATAACAGTGGAAGCTAAATTTATACAACTCACGCCCACCTAACTAGCTAAAGTCGGTTGTACAGCCGTATGGACAACCCACACTAGCTCCACTACTCAGCTCAGCGCGGCGTGTATGGCTCCCACTCAGCCGTGGTCCCCGACGGAGGATAGCCCTCGCCGGTGGACTCGTACCCCGAGTCCGTGGGGTAGTCCTCACCTGCAAAACACTCATAGCAGCAACCGTGAGCACGATGGCTCAGCAAGTCTTAACCGACGTGCCTACACATGAAACTCTACATGCAGGTCATAACGAAAATAGGATGGTAAATTGCAGCTAACGGACACGCCTACAAATTCATCCTTAGTTCATCTTTTAGCCACAATTAACAGTTCATGAATCTGAAATTTAGTAAGCGATATTTGGTGGCACACATGTAACCATACAATTTATACATATCAGCAGAATTGAATCACAATATTCCATAATTTATCTACGTCATGACACAGTGAACAAGCGGTACTCATAACCGTGAGGGACGGTGAATCGACTCGATATACACCTGCAGGGGTACCCGAATAGCACGTCACGTACGCCCAACCGTGGAGCTGCACAGCACACTAACTCGATGTCGTATTGGACAACCTTTCACAACAGCCCAAACGTCGAACCGGTCGCACGGAAACGAGCAGGAGGTTCCCTACACGGAGCATCTCTCTATGCCTGTTAGCAGATTTCCACCTTGCTGCCCTCAACCTACACCTATAAATCGGTGCGTTATACCTCGATGCCCGAAGGTTTAGGATACATCGGTTTATCGGACCCTATATATCCGATATGCCTTCAGTACATTCAAACTTGCTCAGCAGGGCCGCACATGGATCGGTCCTCAATCAACACGGACAGGGCTGTGCCCACGAGACTTCCTCTTGCTGCGCCCTAGCCCCTGCCTAGTCTCATTTTCTTACTAAAGTGATCTCAAATCACTCGAACCAATCCCGTGTGTCCCAAAGCCTATACTCACGAGTAGATTCCAACTACTCGACTTGTACCGAAGTTCTATTAACATTAAGCACAGCCTGAATACTCGAGGACTTAGACACTACCCTCACTCTTGTAGGAATAATCTGGTTATGCACTTGGGTTTTCATCCATCCTACACCTAATGCACAAACATACCTCAAGCAATGTGTATATAAAGCAAAACTTTGTAAACTTGTTAAATGCAAACCGGGGCTTGCCTTGTTGCTGCTGGTCAGATGTTAGCGCTTCATCCGGAAGTAGGAAGTCCAAAACTTCCGGGGCCTCTTCGGCTTCAGCGACTACACGTAAGCAATGTACGATATGTCGATTTAAATGCAATGTGTGAAATTGAGTATGTAAAGACCATAACATTATCTAGCCCTCCCCTTTGGCTCTGAAATTTTTATGGTGGCTTGGTAGGATCCTAACCAGAGACTTTACCAAGTTTCATTTGAAACAAAGTTCATTTGAGCTCGATACAAATAAAAGTCCAATTGGTCATTACTAAGGAATCTGTGGATTTCCAGGGATTTTCATAGCTCAAACCATTACTTTCCTGAAACTAGAGTTTGAGATGGTTCTAATGGAAGTGGTTTCTGTAAAAGCCCAAGAAAGTGACTTGCAAATATTTGTTCATCACCTCACAACACCACAGCTTTTGTTGTGGATATCTTATGAATACTTGTGAAGGGCAAGTGACCACCATCAAAAGGGTGATTAGAGGGGAAAGCCCTAACATCCAAAAAGTAGGCTTTCTACTCATGAACATGCAAGGTTGAGCTCACCCTAGACCTTAAATAGTCTTGGGAAGGCTCAGGCCAATGTTCATGCAAATCCAATACTTTTGAGGCACTTTTAGAGGCATTTGAAAAAGAGGCCAATTTGAATGTAAATTCAAATTGCAGTAACTTTCATCACTTAAATTCAAAAGTTCGCTTCATATTCAAACTCAGCACATTTTTCTAAGTTAGTCCACCAATTTTCATCTCCATTGGAGCTCATCTTGTCGGGAGCTAAATTTGCATTAATTCAGAACTGAATTTGAATTTCAGTTCAAAGGTGAAGCAAATTTAGCCAAACCAAATCCATATTTAGGAGATCAAATTCAAACAATGACTTGGAGGCTAAGCCTCACATTCAATTGTGAGTAGCTGGGATATTTTAAGTGCAAACAGAAATGAAAAATGTGAAATAGAATTAGAGGGGAGGTCCCACTTGTCAGCAGCCTTGACCCAGAAGCCTCCTCAGCTGATTTTTCTCACTCGGCCGAGAAGCGCGCGCCAGCCGCTGGCGACGTCGGCGCCCGACCGCCTCAGCCGGCCAGCTCCTGCTTCGGCGTGGGAGGTGGCTGGGCAGGTGTCACGCCCTCCACTGCCCTCCGGGGGCTATAAAGGGCACAAAATCTCCGGCAAGCTCCTGTTTTCGCGCACTTCAGTAAACGGCCGCCTAGCCGCCCGAGTTCCGATCCCTTGCCACCCGAGCTGTGATCATCCTCTGCCCTCAACGTCCATCGAAAAGCGGAGCGCTAGCTTGTCCTCGAGACCACCGCGCAAACCGTTCCAAGGTTCGACCTTTGTGCGCACAGAATTTCCCAATTTAGGGGGCGGAGCTCATTTTGGGACCCGATTAGGTTTAGGAGAAAGTCGGGAGGATCGTCGTGTGGGAGGTCCAACAGAGCTGAGAAATAGCGTCTAGAGGCTCTTGCGCCCCTCCTCGATCGAAAACCGAAAAGGAACCACCGCCGGAACCATAGGTTCACCATAGAACAGTTCGGCGGGAGAGGGGTCACCGGTGAGGTCCGGTGCGCCGGCTGTTTTGGGTCCAACCAAGGTCATGCCGAGCTTCCCAAGGTCTCCCTGAACGTGGTGACGCGATTAGCGCGCGAAGAGGGGAGGTCGGGAGGGCGGGAACACGTTGCCGGTGTTGCACAGAGACATAGCGCCCATCGCCGGCGAGCTACGGCGTTCAGCCGACGGCGGCATGATGTCCATCTTGCTCAGCATCCAAAATTATGTGGGGGCGATAAGTCTCACCATCGCTGGCGAGCTAGGTCACCGGGAACGCCGACCTCGCCGGAGCTCCGGCGGCTCGGGGCGGCGGCGTCGGGAGGTAGACGAAGGCGGGGGTCCTATGTGTCAGCCGCTGTGTTAAGCGCGAGTGAGCGAGGGATTAGTTTAAATTAAACGGGCGGGCCCCGCTGTCAGCCTCCGGTTTAGCGCGGGAGATGATTTTCTGTAGGAAAATAATTCGGAGATCGGCCCAAACTTTAGAAATTCATAACTTTGGCTAGAAGTATCCACATTCAGTGAACCAAATTTTTCTGAACTCAGCATTTTGAGTACATTCCAGAAACACAAATTTCTGCTCAATAAACTTAATATTTTTCCAGAATTAATTCCCTAAAGTTAAACTGTTAGGAATTTTATCTGGATAATTACTTTATGAAAAATTCTGAAATTTGGCTGGGTGGTTTATTGGAAAATCCTTGAGTCACAGTAAAAATTTCAGATCCATCCAAGTTCTTTTGGTTCCCCAAATGGTGTGATTAATTGAACTGCCCTGAGAAAATAGAAAAATGTACAGAAACATTTTTCAGATTTTCTCAAATCTTAGTTAGGGCATAACTTCCTCTAGAATTCTTCAAATGACATGAAACCCATTCCACTAGAACCATCTCAAATTCTAGTTTCCAGAGAGTAATGGTTGGAGCCATGAAAACCCCTGGAATTCCTTAGAAGCTCTAATATTGACCAAATAGGCTTTTATTTGTACAAGGCTCAAATGAACTTTGTTGCCAATGAAACTTGGTCAAGACTCTGGTTAGGACTCTACCAAGCCACCATAAAAATTTCAGAACCAAAGCTAGAGTTATGGTAATTACTTATTCAGTTCTAAACATTGCATTTAAATTGACATATAGTATATCGTGTACGTGTAGTCGCTGAAGGCGAGGAAACTCAGGAAGTGCTCGACTTCCTTCTTCCGGACGAAGCCCTAACAACTGACCAGCAGCAACAAGGCAAGCCCCGATTTGCATTAAACCGTTGTACAAAGTTTTGCTTTGTTTACATACTTAGTATGAGGTATGTATATGTGCATTAGGTGTAGGGTGGATGAAACCCCAAATGCATAACTAGATGTTTCCCATAAGAGTGAGGGTAGTGTCTAAGTCCTCGAGTAGACAGGCTATGCTTAATCATTCATAGGACTTCGGTACAAGTCGAGTAGTTGGAATCTACTCGCGAGTTAGGCTTGGGACACACGGGATTGGTTCGAGTGATGTGAGATCACTTTAGTAATGAAAAAGAGACTAGGCAGGGGCTAGGGCACAGCAAGAGAAAGTCTTGTGTGCGCAGCCCTGTCCGTGTCGATTGAGGATCGATCCGTGTGCAGCCCTGCAGAGCAAGTATTGAACGTACCGAAGGCATATAGGATATATGGGCCCCGGTAAACCGATGTAACCTACGGGCGCCGAGGCATAGCACACCAATTTATAGGTGTAGGTTGAGGGCAGCAAGGTGGAAATCTGCTAACGGGCATAGAGAGATGCTCCGTGTAGGGAACCTCCTGTCCGTTTCGGTGCGACCGGTTCAACGTTTGGGCTGTTGGGTGAAAGGTTGTCCCGTACGACATCGAGTGAGCATGCTGTGAAGCTCCACGGGTGGGCGTACGTGACGTGCTCTTCGGGTATTCCTGCAGGTGTATATCGAGTCGATTCGCCGTCCCTCGTGGTGACGAGTACCGCTTGTTCACTGAGTCGTGACGTAGGCTAATATATGAAATGTGATGATTCAATATTGCTGTTATGCTATAATTGTATTCCTACATGTGTGCCATCAAATATTGCTCACTAAAAATCATATTCATGAACTGTTAACTTTTGGCTAAACGATGAACTAAGGATGAACTTGTAGGCGTGTCCATTTGCTGAAATTTACCATCCCATGATCGTTGTACACTACATGTAGAGTTTCATGCGTTGGTTAGTCGGTTAAGTCTTGTTGAGACATTGTGCTCATGGTTGCTGCTTAGGTGTTTTTCAGGTGAAGAGCCACCCACGGACTCGGGTTACGAGTCTACCGGCGAGGGTTACCCTCCGTCGGGGACCACGGCTGAGTGGGAGCCGTACACGCCGCGCTAAGCTGAGGAGTGCAGCTAGTGTGGGTTGCCCTAGGACTGGGCAACCGACTTTTGCTAGATAGGCGGGCGTGAGTTGTACAAATTTAACTTCCGCTGTGTAATATAAACATTAGTTTGTAACTGAGTAGTGTACTACTTTGTACATTTCAGTTGGTTTTCAATGTAATACAATGTATCTTTATGATGTGTGCTGTAAGTTGTCGCATCGTGTGGCACCACCCTCTGCGATCCTGGATGAGCGGATTCCGGTCCGCCGCAGGCTGTTATCAGAGCGGCATTGGGGATAGCACATTAATTAAGGACTGTATTACGGGAAAACTTAGGTTTACGGTGAGGATTCGGTAGTTGCCCAAATAAGGAATATATTAGCATAGTTACTTAAAGTGGCAAGATTAACATATGTGTTATAATTCTAAATTTTAATTATGTAAGGACGCACCTACGCTCTGGTAAGAACGGTAAGGAACGCCACCGAAAGCGGTTCAATTTCGGTTAGCTCCCCTGACGAGGAACGTGGTTCAGGGATAGGTCTCACAGCTTGGTGTGAGACGTCAAAATGAAGCTCTTGGACTCTTCATGTTCCTGAGTTCATATGAAACGCTGATCCCTAGCGTGCATTAGGCAAATAAGTGGAGACCCCATCGCGTGGTCAGTAACGTGAAAGTGTGTTCGTCTGGAAATAGCCCAGGAGGACATACGCAGCGCTTGCCATCGGCGTGCCCTGCAGGGCAATACGTGGTATCTGTTGGGGTGATAAAATTCCCAACCGTGACGACCCGTTCACGCTCTACTCGGGTTCCCCGTCTTGTGGTGTTAAAACACGATCACGTACCTTGAGACATGGCTTAACTCAAGGACGGCCGTATGGCAATGATACGTGCGTTTGTATTTACTTCCAAATATGGTCCTGCCTGAAATGGATATAACCTTTGAGTGCATAATTATTGTATGGTCTTATGCAGGTACTAACCACGTATGTATCCTGTGTAGTATACGTGTGTGAGAGACCGTTTAGTGCCACAATTGAGACGTATATGCCGGTATAATCCGGTTAGGATTTTATTTTGTGAGGAACGTAGTACCGACATATCGTTAGGCATGTGCATGAAAGATAATGGTAACAAGGAATTAAAATCCCTAAGTTTCAACATTTAGGACCCTGGTTGGGTAGAAAAATGTAATAGTTGATCAGTGTAGTCCAAGGGATTGAAAAACAGAGTGCTCTGTTTTGGGCAGCAATTTTGCTGAACTTTGACAGAGCATAACCCACAGATTATATGGCCAATGGAGGTGTGGGAATAAGTTCTGGAAAGGTGTTTAAGTTCTCTACAACTTTGTTGTAGGCTCCCAGAGATAAATCACACCTTAAGATGGCCGAAATTTCAGAGGATGGTGAACTGTCCAGAATCAGGACAGAGTCAAAAACATCCTCTGGACTGTTCTGTTTTTCAAGCATAACTTACAGTAGAAAAATCAAAAAATTTCATATCATACATCTATAGAAAGGGTAGGAGATGCGTTACATTTTTGTAATCCAAAGTTTCTGTATTTTCAGCACGGAATTCAGTGAAAATGTGAGTTGAAAACAGCAACTCCACAGGAGGTGCTGTTGAAATTCTTCCAGAAATTCTGTTGACTTTGAATTACCATAACGTGTAAACCAAAGCGGATCTGTGGGCAAATAAATACTCGTTGGAAAGATACTGAAGTTAAATTTAACTTTGATATTCAGCTTGAGTCATGAAAATGTCCAGAACCAGATCAAAATCTGGGATATGTAGAAACTGATCATTCTGATAGAGGGATGACAGTTGAACTCATTTGAGAGATTGTGTACCCTAAGGGGGTTTTAAGTACTTCCAATAGGGTAGAACATACTCATGAGTGGTTATCTTCAACTAGTGAAACATTTGGGTATATGTCTTACTCAAGTTTCTTTTGCTAGAGACCATGTTTGTGTCGTATTGAAGATAAAAGGGTAGTATACATGATGATAAAGCGATGTCAATGTCTCGTAGTGACCAAACCTAGTTGAGATGAACTTCCAAAGAGGAAGTCCGTCAAATTGGATTTAACTAGCTTGTATTTGATCTGATAATGGTGTAGCTTGTGCAAAGTTATTACATTATCTGCATACGAGATGTATCGCATGTTTTACTGTCATTATGTTTATGCCCATTTTATTGGACTGCATGAAATATGTTGCGGGACTGATGTTTATTGTCGTATGGTTGTAGATGGTTCGCACTCGGACCACACATGAGATTGGTGGCTCTAGCCAGCAGTGGGGTGATGACTCCCAGCCACCTGCCTACGATAGCACCCCGCAACAACAACCACTACCGCTGCCTCCGCTTACGCTAGCGGATGTGATTGCGGCACTGGTGGGTGGTCGTGAGGAGCAGACCGACCTGCTCCGCACGATCATGCAGAATACGTCCCAGGAGGGGGGCGTCAAGACAGGGCGTCAAGAGAGGGGGCCTCGTGATCCCCATGTTGTGACGTACTCGGATTTCATGAGTACGCACCCTCCGGTGTTCACCGAAGCAGCAGAACCACTGGAGGCCGACAACTGGCTGCGGACAATTGAGTCCAAGTTCGGGCTGCTCCAATGTACGGAGTGGCAAAAGACTCTGTTTGCGGCGCAGCAGCTTCACGGTGCCGCTGGTGCGTAGTGGGCGAATTATGTCGCCTCACGTCCGGCTGGCCATGCCGTGGAGTGGGAAGAATTCCGGGAGGCGTTCGGCGCCTACCATATCCCTACCGGGATAATGAAGCGTAAGTTCCAAGAGTTCTTGGAGCTGAAGCAGGGCGGGAGAAGTGCCCATGACTACTCCCGTGCCTTCAACCATCTGGCGCAATACGTTTCGGACTACGTCTCCACCGAGGAGAAGAAGCGGGAGCACTTCTATCGAGCGTTACACCCCGAGTTGAAGACGCATCTCGTCCAATGCAATCGCGGCACATTCAATGATCTAGTCAACGCCGCAATCATGCGAGAAGATGCTCAGCGGGAGTTGGCGGCTGAGCAGCGGAAGCGCAGCACTCCACCCTGCAGTGGGGGTGGAGCTCCCCAGAAATACCGTATGGTGTATCTGACACCATCCGGTCAGCAGTGGCATCCACCGGCGCGACCTCAGCATTTCGGGGGGTCATTCTTTTCAGCCATCCCCGTTTTGACCGTCGATGCCACCACCGCGACTGCAACAGCAGCACCGGGCATTTCCACCGCCACAATGTGCCCCGGGTTTCCGTCCACCAATCAGCGGAGGACCGCCTCGCTACACATGCTTTACGTGTGGCCAGGCGGTGACACGACCCCACGGTCTTGTCGAGCCAGGATCACGTTGAGGGGTGCTGCGTTGCACAGCACCGGATAACACACATCAAAGGTACAAAGCGGAAGCAAAACTTTTATTACATAAAGTTGTTTATGAGCATTTGTACATCAAAATAAGTCCAGTCTACACTCACGGGCGTAGACTACGCATCAAGTTCACGTTCAGCCCTTGAACGTGTCCTTGCTAGCACACACGTACACTAACTCTGTGGCGTGCACGACTCCCACTCGACGGGGTTCCCCTCCTGGGGTTCCGTCTCCTCTTCGGGAGTCCCTTCCTCATAGAACCCTGCAAAAGCTTCAAACACAAGCAGTGAGCACGAAGGCTCAGCAAGTCTGACCCGTCTCACCTAAACATGGAACTTCTACATGAGGGGTGATGGGTACATGAGGTAAAATCATTTGCAAAGGACTCGCCTAATTAGTAGAACCTTACTTTCAAGTTTTAGCAGCAGGTTGTAGAGAACCTTATGCTAAGGCACATGAGAGAGCCGCAATCAAACAAGAAACGCATTTCTCTCATGTACTTTGCCCAAAGTTGAAAAGAACTTTAGTTAGCTCTAAACGACAGCAAATCATTAGCAATCAAGTCCATCTTTCAATCAGCAACATTTTAACATGCAACTAGCCTGTTCTTTCTACGTCACGGTACAGTGAACAAGTGGTACTCACTGACAGCGAGGGACGGCGATTATAATCGATTTACACCTGCAGGGTTACCCGAATAACCCGTCACGTACGCCCGTACTCGATGTTGCCTACAACAACCATCACGGATGCCGTACGCAACTACCTTTCACCCGTTAGCCAAATGTTGAACCGGTCCAATCGTCCCGAGCAAGAGGTCTCTGCACACGCATCTCAGTGCCGCCAGCCGATTTACACCTCCAGCTCTCAACCTACCCTCTGAACGACCAGCTATGCCTCAACACTCAGCTACCCGAGTTACATCGGTTTCCCGGTTCCCATATAGCCGGTAGGTCTTCGGTACTGTTCTAGCTTGTTCAACAGGCCCGCACACGGATCGGTCCTCAATCGACACAAGCGGAGCTACAGCACACAGGCCCAAAAGTCCTGCTGCCCTTACTCTCCGCTTGGTCTCATCTTTCTTGCCATGTTTATTATGTGCTATCTCTACCCGAGCGATGTGCCTCTAGCCTATTCTCGCGAGTAGTTCCAACTACTCGACTTGTACCGAATCCTACACTATCATAGCATTGCAGTAGCTAACGGGGTTTGCAATCCTAAACCCAACCCATGGTTTTCTTGGCTATGCAATTGGGTTTCCAAACAAGACTCTAATGCAAGTATTCATGGTACTCAAGTAAATGCTCAAAACAATAGAAATTTGTAAAAAGGTTAATGCAAACTGGAGCTTGCCTTGCTGCTCTTTATCGTAGGCTAGCTGTTCCTCTAGAGTAACAAAGTCTAGGACTTCGGGTTCCTCCTTGACCTTAGCGACTACATGATAGAAGAAGTACATATATCAATTTAAATGCATTTGTATTAAGTTTGAACTTGTGAAACTTATAAGTACCACTAGACAGACTCAATGACTATGACACTTTTACTGTGGCTTGGTTACAACCTAAACAGAGACTTGGTCAAGTTTTAGTTGCAGCAAAGCTCATTTGAGCCCTCCACAATTAATTATGTACTTGACCTTAATTGAAGGCTTTTAGGGTGTTCTAAGGATTTTCATGAAACAAACTATGACTTTCTGAAAACTAGATTTTCAGAGGGTTCTAATGGAGTTGGTCTCACTTAATTTGGAGGTTCCTAGCTAAGGATATGAGCTAAACAATTTCAGAGAAATTTCTGAAAATGTTTCTGAACATTTTCTATTTTCTCTGGAACAGTTTCACTAATCACACCATTAGGTGGATCAAATGATCTCAAATGGATTTGAAATTCTTATGGTAGTTCAAAGATATTTTGGTGAACATCCCAGCAAAATTTCAGGATTTTTGTCCAAAGGATTCTCCAGTTAAAATTCCTAACATTTTAAATTTTGAGGAATTAATTCTGAAGAAATAAGGGTTTTCATGAAGTGAAACTTGATTTGCTGGAAAGGGCTCAGAGAGATGAATCCAACAAAATTTGGTTCACTCGATTTGGAGCTTTCTAGCCAAAGTTATGAGGATTTGAAGTTTGAAGGAAATCTGAAAATCGGGGAAAAGTTTAAACTCGCAGGTGGGCCCTGGGGACACGAGTCGCACGCCGAGGCGACGGCACACTGTGGTCTGCGGGGTTTCTGCGCGCCAGCACAGCTGATCCCGGCCACACCCGATCCCGATTTAAATTTTTCAGCTGCTGACGCGTGGGCCAGCCGGCTTCGTCTTCCTCCCGACGCTCTCTCGCGCCCGCGCCGCCGCCCTCGCCGGAGCAGACCCGGAGCTCGCCGGCTCGCTGCTGCCAGACCTCCCATGGTCTGAAACTCGCCGCGAGGGGGTTGTCGACGTTGAGGAACACGTCGGTGGTGTCAGTTCGGGCTGGCGGTGACAGGAAATAGCCCGGCGACGTGCCGCAGCCTCGGTTGAGGTTCGGCGCCGTCGACCGTGGGTTCTAACCCGCCAACATTTGGAACAATCGGTTCTACAGCATCAGTGTACCTCTAGGAAGCTCGACAAGGTGTCAAAAGGGTTCAAAGATGGCGGCAAGTCGGTCGGCACCGTGTGACCGAGCGTGCCCGCCATCACCGCCCTTGATCGAGCTCGAAATTCATCACTCCTAGTCGATTTCATACCACGGATGCAGAAAGGAACTTGATCGCCGGCTAGTCCAGCGTCTATGTGCACGATTTGATAGCTAGAGAAGGATCATAGAGCGATAATTTGAAGGATCCGTACCGGAAGATCAGTTTAAGGTCGCCGGAGCAAAAACTGAGAATTCACCGTGGATTCTTCACGGTTTGCTTCCAAACTTGGAGGAGAGCAGCACGGTGGTCGCGCGCTCCTGTTGCCTCTCTTGCTGGACCGTGAAAATGCCTGTGGAACGCTGTCCATGGGCGCCTGACTCGCGGCTAAGGTTAGGTCGCCGCGGTGGCGATCGTTTTCGGGCTAAGGAGGTCGGAGCTCGGGGTTTCTGGCGTTGGGGAGGTAGAGTGCGGCCTCAGATTGCTGTCTAGGAGCACAGGAACGAAGGAGGAGATTGTTTTGCTGGTTTTCTCGATCGAGCAGTGAGCTGCGGGGAGAAGAACTGCCGCCGCTCGGGTTCACACGCGAGAAGATAAAGCCGGCCGACTCCTGCTCGGCTGAGGCGGTGCCGGTCGCATGGAGGCGCGAGTAAGCCGCCCTGGGCGCCAGCGCGCGTAGAGGGGAAGCAGCTGGTGGCGCCGGTGGCTGCTCGGTGGCACAGCCGACAGCTGCTCAGTGGAATTTCCCACCGAGGCTGTGACTTTGTGTGCAAGTTTTGCCTCCTTCTCTCTATGACATGTGGGTCCCACCCGGGGTTTTAACCTCTGAAATTTACTCCTAATCACTGTTGTAAACAGTGAGCCCTAAAATACCCTTGGTGATTCAAATTATTCACCCATGAGCCATTTGAATTGATTAGAATCCAAATTGGGTTTGGTTTGAATGAATTTCAGCACAAGTTCAGTTGGGAATTCAAATAAAGTTTGAATTTGTCCCACTTAGCGCATGTCAAGATCAACTCCAAATGGAGTGAAAATTGGTGTGTGAGCTCACAAAAATGTGCTGAATAAGAATATGCCTCCCACTTTTAAATTCATTGGATAAAAACAGTTTGAATTTGAATATGGTTTCAAACTGCCCTCTTTCTAGCTATACCCAAAAAGACCTCAAAAAGGTTTTGAATTTGGGTGAAACTTGGCATGGACATCCTTAGCAATGTGTAGGAGTTTTCATATGCCCAGCCCCTCTATATCACATGTGGGAAATACCACTTTTGCAATAAGTGAGTTTGTTCTCTAATGAGCATGTTGATGGTGGTTACTTGCTCTTCATTTGTGTTAATCATCTTTCCTCAAATGAGGTGTGTGTGTGTATGGTGATGAACACTTCAAATATGTGTCAGAAACTGAGGCCCTTACATTCCTCCCCCCTTAAAAGAATCTCGTCCCGAGATTATAAGGTGAGAATGAGAGAGAGGACGGTGGAAAATTACCGGATATGCGACGTGAAAAAGTCGGGGTAGTTGGCGCGAAGAAATCCTTCGCTCTCCCATGTCACTTCGTCCACGGAGTGATTGCTCCATTGAACCTTGTAGAACCACAACGTACGGTTGCGTGTGGTTCGGGCCTTTTCGTCAATAATCTGAACCGGTTCCTCCCGATAGGTGAGATCCGGTTGCAGTTCTTCGATGTCTTCCAGCTGAACGGTAGTTGATAGCTTAAGACACTTCCTCAGCTGGGCAATGTGAATGACGTCGTGCGCACCGGAAAGTGCTTCTGGTAATTGTAGCCGGTATGCCACTGATCCACATCTTTCGGTAATCTGAAATGGACCGATGAATCGGGGTGCCAACTTTCCTCTCACCCCGAATCTGTTTACGCCCTTCATTGGAGACACCCGTAGATATACGTGATCTCCAACTTCGAATTGTAATGGGCGCCTTCTCCGATCCGCATACTGTTTCTGACGGGATTGAGCGGCTTTTAGGTTCGCTTGAATCTGTTGAACCTTTTCTTCCGCGTTGTTGACAAGGTCAATCCCGAAGGTAACCCTTTCACCAGACTCACACCAGTTCAATGGTGTGCAGCATTTTCTCTCGTATAGCACCTCGTAGGGTGCCATCTTGGTGCTGGCTTGGTACCCATTGTTGTACGAAAACTCGGCTAACGGCAAGTGATCATCCCAATTCTTGCCGTGGTCGATAGCGCAAGCTCGTAGCATGTCTTCTAAGATCTGATTTACCCGCTCCGTTTGCCCATCCGTCTGCGGGTGGTATGCTGAACTACGGATCAGCTTCGTCCCCAATGCAGCATGCAGATGCTCCCAAAAACGGGACACAAATAAAGTGCCCCGATCCAATATGATAGTACGGGGTACGCCGTACAAGCATAGGATCCGTGAGATGTACAGTTCATCGTACTTCTTGGCGTTGTAGTTGGTGTTGACCGGGATGAAATGGGCAACTTTGGTGAGCCGATCGATGATCACCCACACAGAATCGTGCTTCTGAAAAGTGGTGGGTAAACCGACGATGAAATCCATGCTGACATCCTCCCACTTCCAGGCAGGAATGCCCAGTGGTTGCAGCAGTCCCGGTTTCCGCATATGGTCTGCCTTCACCCTTCGACATGTATCACCCTCGGACACGTATTTTGCAGTCTCTCGCTTCATCCGTGTCCACCAAAACTTGCTTCTGAGTTCTTGATACATCTTGTTGCTGCCGGGGTGAATAGAAAACTTTGACAAGTGAGCATCATCAAAGATTTTCTTCCGTAATTCCGGGTTACGGGGTACAACGATCCGGTCCTTGAACCATAGGACGCCGTCTCCGTCCTTTCAGAAACATTTCAGCTCCCCACTGTCTACTCGTCTCCGCAAATGCGACATGCCCTTGTCATTCTTCTGGGATGCCGCTATCTCTTCACGGATGGTGGGGATCAAAGCTAGGTTGTAGAGAGCTCCGTGTGGAATCACATGTAGTGGTGGTTCGCTCTCTTCCAACGGTGTGATGGTCAGATTGTTGACGTGTGACTTGCGGCTCAGCGCATCTGCCACTACGTTTGCCTTGCCCGGATGATAATGGATCTCTATTTCATAATCCTTTATCAGTTCTAACCATCTTCGTTGCCTCATGTTCAGCTCCTTCTGAGTGAATATGTACTTGAGGCTTTTGTGGTCGGTATACAAATGCACGAGGTTACCGAGTAGGTAGTGCCTCCACATTTTCAGTGCAAGTACCACGGCAGCGAGCTCCAAATTGTGGGTTGGATAATTTTGCTCATGGTTTCTATGCTGCCGTGACCCATACGCGACCACCCTTCGGTCTTGCATCAGCACACATCAGAGCCCAATGCCGGATGCATCACAGTACACATCGAACGGTTTTGTTGTGTCTAGCTGCGCCAAAACCGGTGCTGATGTCAGGTGCTTGACTAAAGCCTTGAATGCTGCTTCACATGTTGGACTCCAAACATATTTGGTAGCCTTCTTCAGCAGCTCTGTCATCGGCTTGGCAATCTTCGAGAAGTTCAGAATGAACCTCCGATAATACCCCGCGAGTCCGAGGAAACTCCGTACCTCATGAACAGTTCTCAGGGATTTCCAATTCAGCACTTGAGTGATCTTGCTCGGGTCTACAGCGATACCCTCCGCTGAGATGATATGCCCGAGAAAAGGCACTTGCGATATCCAGAACTCGAACTTGCTGAATTTCGCGTATAACTTGTGACCCCGCAGCCATTGCAAGACTATACGCAGATGCTTCTTGTGATCTTCCTCCGACTTGGAATATACCAGGATGTCGTCGATGAAGACCACGACAAACTTGTCCAGATCCGGCATGAATACCGAGTTCATTAAGTACATGAAGTGAGCTGGAGCATTGGTGAGGCCGAAGGACATGACCAGGTACTCATAAAGTCCGTACCTCGTCGAGAAAGCTGTCTTTGGAATGTCCTCCACCATTATCTTAATCTGATGGTACCCGGATCTTAAGTCCATCTTGGAAAAGATCTTTGCTTCGACCAACTGATCTAACAACATGTCGATCCATGGCAACGGGTACATGTTTTTGATGGTTACGGCATTTAATGGACGATAGTCCACGCAAAGCCGCAACGTCTCATCCTTCTTCTTTACAAATAATGCCGAACAGCCCCATGGTGAGGAGCTCGGCCTAATAAAACCCTTTTCCAGGAGGTCCATGAGCTGAGTCTTCAGTTCAGCCAACTCCTTGGGCGCCATCTTGTACGGCCTTCGGGATATCGGCATGGTTCCCGGTGCAAGTTCAATCTTGAACTCCACCTCTCTATCGGGTGGCATCCCCGGCAAATCGTCCGGAAATACATCAGGGAACTCTCGGACCACTGGAATATCTTTCAATCTGATGGTTGTGGCTTGATAGATACTTGGAAGTTTTATTTCTGGACTGTCCAGAAATAAGGAGTGAGACTCGTGCACTTCTGAGTTCAAGTGCACAACTCGGAGGACGGTGTCTAAAACAGCGCCGTGGCGGGTTAACCACGACATCCCTAAGATGACATCGACCTTTTGTCCCTCTAAGATTATGAGAGACGTAGGGTAGACTCTACCCTCTAAGCACAATGGCGCTTTTGGGACCATCATGCTTGCTGAAATTTTCCCACCCGGTGAACAGATTACATAAGGACTATAGGTGGGTAGTATTTGCAAGCTATATTTATCAATAAAAGCTTGGCTAATGAAGCTATGCGTGGCGCCTGAATCAAATAGTACTATGACAGGATGCTGGTGGAGTTGGAACATACCCGCAAGGATTGGCTCACCCTCCGGCACGTCCTCTATGGCAAGCTGGTGGACGGTGCCGGGCCTAGGGTTTTCCCGCCACGCATTAGTGGGGTTCCGGGGTTGATTCCTCCCCGGAAACGGTGGTGCCACTCCGCCGCCTTGCCTCTCCGGGCAACTGCTCGCGAAGTGTCCTGGACGACCACACTTGTAACATGTGGCCGCTGCTGGTGTAGTGCTCGGGGGACGAAAGCCCGGCATGCGCTGCTGAGGTGCATACGCACGCGGCATCGCCCGCTGCTGCTGTTGTTGCGGAGGTGGTACTGGCAGTGCCGGCCTGAATGCCGGTGAAGAGTACGGCCGACTGCGGAACGGCATCGACCGCTGTGGTGGCTGCCAGCGTGGACCTGATGGTGGACGATTCACCATCCAAAACTTCTGAGAAGGGCCGCCTCCTTCTCCGCTGCTCTGCGGCGCGCTTCGCTTTCTCTCTGCCGCCGCTAACTCCTTGCCGGAGTCCTCCTGAACAATCGCAGCGTCAATGATGTTGTTGAGGCTGCCGCGATTGAACATCGCCAACTTGTCCTTCAGGAGCGTGTTAAGCCCCTGGTAAAAGTGGTCCCGCCGCTTCTTGTAAGTATTTGCGTGATACGACCCATAGAGCGCGAGATCGTTGAACGCCCTGGAGTATTCCAGGGCGTTCCGGCTCCCTTGCTGCAGGTGTAAGAACTCCTGCGTCTTCCTCTTCATCAAACCTGGCGGTATATGATAGTCCCTGAAGGCCGTCCGAAACTCCGTCCAGGTCATCACTCGATCGGTGGGCTGTGAAGCACAGAAGTTGGCCCATTACGCGCTCGCGGATCCTTGGAGCTGCTGGACCGCGAACTGAGTCTTGCGCTGCTCGCTTATCTAGAGCAGCCCGAACTTCATCTCTATCGCGCGGAGCCAATTGTCCGCGTCAAGAGGTTCATCCGCCCTTGAGAATACCGGGGGATGAGTCGCCAGGAAGTCGGAGTAGGAGCTCTGTTGACGCTCCTCACGGTCTTGACGTCTCTCTGGGCGAGACGTATTCACAATGAGAGTTTGCAGCAACTCCGTGTGCTGCTGATGTGAACCCGTCATTGCCGCAATGATGTCGGCCAATGTAACCGTTGGCAGTGGCGGTGGCGGTGTTTGCTGTTGCTGTTACTGCTGCTGTTCCGAGGAGTCCTCGGGAGGCTGTTGGGAGGTATCCCCCCCTTGACTGGTACCCCCAACATCAGGGTTGGCACGAGTACGCGTCATTCTGAAATTCAAAACAGCAGCGATTAGCACATGTCTTACTTAAAATTCCATATGTAACAGTAGGTATTGAAGTGACACATGATTAATTTGCACAACATTCACATATATTGATAAAGCATAAACTTCATACAAGATACATTATCCTCGGGTCTCTGAGAAGTCGTGCTCATGTCGTCACTACCTATACTTACACTACTGTCTACACGACATGTCACCGATTACAAAATTTGGGCTACACTATCCTAGCTGCCCTACATGGCAACTGTAACCTCCTACTCGGAGTAGAACTCAACCTCCTGTGGGTCGTCCTCCTCTGGTACATCTGCTGGTGGCTCTGGATCTACCACCTCTTCCCCATCCCGGGTTCTCCCATTGCTGGAAGACCCAAGACCACCGGTATGCCCAATACCGGAGGTACGAGGTCCTGCAAAGCATGCACCTCGTCCATAGCCTGGTTGTAGTCCTCTTCCCAGCCTTGGCCTTCCTCAATAGCGTCGTATCGCTCTTGAGCAAGGTCCTCGTTCTGCTGGGTCAGATTCTGTACCAGTTCTTGCAACGCCGTGATGTCGACATGGCTCTTCTTCTTTGCCTTGTTCAGACGATGCAACTGATTGTGTTGTTCATTCAGTCGCTTGATCGTCGGAAGGAGCACATTGCGGAGTGCGCTGTGAGCACTCTCGAAATGGTCTCCACAGCTCGTGCTCTCTTTGAGCTTTGTGGCGAGATGCTCTGTATGAACAGCTTGGCTGTCCATCACGGCGTTTCCCGCCCTCATCTGGAGGCTAAGGTTTGCCTCCGCGGGGCTGTACCATGGGCAACTCGGGTCCGTTGCCTCCCGGTACCTCTCGTCCCACACATGCTGAGCCCGTCCCTCCACCGGAACGAGCGCGTATGGAGTGCCCTCCATACCCTGCACGTGTAGTTGGCAGAAACGTGACATGGTGTCACGGGCTGCCACTTGCCACATCCCTTCTGGTTGTCTTCCTCTCACCGTAACAGTGAACGGCACCCAACCGGGTGGCGTAGGTCCTGCAGGGACCTCGACATGGATTGTCCACGTCTTGTTCCCCTCTTCGCCTTCTTCCTTGGCGAAGTACTGCGGCATCTGGTTTTACCTGAAATATTGGAGCATTTGCCACAATGCTTCCGGGTAGCCGCTACGGTGAGAACAGTGGGACACCACCCACCCGTTCTCCAACTGTTTATCCGCTGTCATCTGTAAAAATATATTTGAGAAATGTCAAATATTTATTTAAACCGTAAACCACTGAGTTATAACATAAGACATGTCATTGAACCCATAAAACTTGGAAACATAGTTCAAATTTTAAACAAATTTGACTGCTGATCTGCTGTTCCCATGACAGCCCTGACCAGTTTCCATTTCAACCTGATTTAGGCCATGTTAAAGGCAAAACCAATTCTGGAGCTAAACATAAAAGTTAAAGCTAACTTCAATAGCTTTCCAGAAAGTATTTGCTTGGCCTAAGACCTGTCTTGGTTCAAAAGTTATAAGATGTCAAATTAACAGAATTTCTGGAGAAAATTGAACAGCACCTCCCTGCTTTAGGTACTGATTTGATCCAAGAATTCCAGTTAATTCTCTTCCTAATCTGACAAAACTTTCTGTTACAAAGTTGTAAAATATCTCATAAGATTTCCAGAACTATCTCATTTTCTATTTTTGGATTTTTAAGCAGGAAGTTATGCTTAATTTACAGAGAGTTTACAGAGAGTCTTTGCTCTGTCCTGTTTTCTGGACAGTTTCAACTCTACTGCATTTTTCGATTGGTTAAGGGATGAAACACCTCTGGACCTCAACAGAAAAGTTATAAAGCTTTTCCAAATCTTTCCAGAAATGTATCATATGACCCCTACCTCGAAAGAACTCAACCTCTAACCTCTGATTAACTTCAGCCTTGATTCAGCTGAAAACAGAGTGCTCTGTCCTTAACAACCTATAAGTTGAAAACTTGTTAACTTTGAATATACTGTTCAAGGGAAGGAGTTACATAAAGTTTTACTACTTTGGATCAAAACCTTCAAGTTTTAAATGATGTTGTTCATTTAACGGGGTGTGACGTCGATGCGTCACCAGATTATGTCAGTACTACGTCCTCACAAAGAAAAACATATACCGGACTTAGCCGGCTTCGTTATTTCAGTGGCACTAAACGTCACTCGCACACGGATGCTACACGTCTATCGTTTCATGGTCAGACTACCTGCAGAAACTCAAGCAATCGTCAAACTCGGCTGCACACCGAGCCCGGAATCCATAGTGTTCGTACACCC
This sequence comes from Neostapfia colusana, assembly GCA_030760725.1. Classification (NCBI taxonomy): domain Eukaryota; kingdom Viridiplantae; phylum Streptophyta; class Magnoliopsida; order Poales; family Poaceae; genus Neostapfia; species Neostapfia colusana. The sequence goes on along the minus strand of JASWHV010000005.1, from coordinate 25,547,398 downwards.
GGCCGTCATCACTCGCCCGGATGTTCTCAAGCCAAACACGCCTTGAGTTACGTGTTCACGTTTCAGACCACGTGACGGGGTCTCCCAAATTGCACCACGCACGCCAGGGACAGACGTTGCTCGAATACCCCAAACGACATGAAGAGTCGTAGAGGATACTAAAGCGGGTCGGGTTACCTGCCACCCGTTGGGCTCCACCCTTCAGCTTGTGCGCACTGGTGGACAACGCTTACGTGCACCCCCAAGACATAAACGTCCTGAGATGCACGATTTTCCGACATAATCAAATAGGTTAGTATGCCACTTTCTATACACTAATAACATCCTTATACGGGCTACTAACTCGTTCCGCACTGGATTTTTTGAAAAAAAAGATCACCTTTTTAGTGCGTTAAACCTCAAGCGAGCTCTGATACCAACGCTGAGACGACCCCATGGTCTTGTCGATCCAGGATCATGCTGAGGGGTGCTGCGTTGCACAGCACCAGATAACACACATCAAAGGTACAAAGCGGAAGCAAAACTTTTATTACATAAAGTTGTTTATGAATATTTGTACATAAAAATAAGTCCAGTCTACACTCACGGGCGTAGACTACGCATCAAGTTCACGTTCAGCCCTTGAACGTGTCCTTGCTAGCACACACGCACACTAACTCTATGGCGTGCACGACTCCCACTCGAGGGGGTTCCCCTCCTGGGTTTCCGTCTCCTCTTCAGGAGTCCCTTCCTCATAGAACCCTGCAAAAGCTTCAAACACAAGCAGTGAGCATGAAGGCTCAGCAAGTCTGACCCGTCTCACCTAAACATGGAACTTCTACATGAGGGGTGATGGGTACATGAGGTAAAATCATTTGCAAAGGACTCGCCTAATTAGTAGAACCTTACTTTCAAGTTTTAGCAGCAGGTTGTGGAGAACCTTACGCTAAGTGTCACACCCGGTTTCTCCGAAGAACAACCGAGTGAATATCACATGTATGCCAGGATCATTTTCTCATACATGTGATGACAAATAGTGAAGCATCATTTATTACAAGCCAGATGTCGAATATAAATAAGTCTTACATAGCAAATGTCTCGATGGACAATAATAAGTTCATCACAAGTAAATAAACTAGTAGTGGAATAATTATTCTTGTGGGCTCCGTCACAGGCGTTGCCCGGGGGACTCCATGAACCAAGAAACCTTCTTCGGGTCCAAAGTCTTGATCATTATACACCACCTCATTATCTTGACCTGAGCAGCAATATAAACCAACAAATATGCAAGGTTGAGTACCAATGGTACTCAGCAAGTGTGGGAAAATTATATCATGCATGGCTTAGAACAAGGAGAGATTGAACTCATGGTTAAAGCACTACGCAATTAATACCTATCACCTTAGCTTATTAAGCACCTACATTACTACACAGGTGAAATGGTCCCAATCTCCCATCCCATCATCATAATCCAATAACCATAACATCATTTCCAATGTTAAGCTCCCCGCTTAACATCCATAACTTCCAAAGCCATCATCCTCTAATCATGAATAAGTCCAAGCCGCTCTTGACCGTGAGCACGGCTGTCATGACAGTTTTTGACTCTGCAGAGTTTGCACCACTGTACCCACATGTAGTGATTTCATCCCCCGCTGCCGGGTGGACTAAAAGAACCTCCATTATGCCAGTGGCTCCGAACCACATTCACACTTCCCAGGTGTGTAGACAGGAGATCACTACGAAGCCTTTACAAAGGGATTCCCGACGAGCGTGGGCCCACTGAGGTTTCACCCCTAACAGCATACAAGAGGCTCCAACCCCGCTGCAGTGGCCCCCTCTTGAGCCTTGCGGTTCATATGGTAGTTCAGCTGACACCTACTCCCCGCACCATCCAACACACCCATACTACGCCGGGGATACACCTAATTAATTGGCCAAGCTGGCCCATCTCAGCATGTGGTTGGCACTGTAAAGCCAGGTTACATGCTCCATGAATCGGTCCTTAGGATCCAGGCAAGTACTAAACACAAACCCGAGTTTCGTGCACCCAGCACACAACCAAAACATCCAACTTGCCTTGATCCCTACCTCTACATAACTCATAATATCTCATTCAAGAGTATGGTAAAATAAACTGATGATCTCATGTCCCAAATATCCCATTCTAATCATGGCTAAGCATATGCATAATAATAAATGACATGATAGAATAAATCCCAACCCAAGCTACAAGGAAACAAGGTAATGCAATTCTAGGGAAACTTCCTAGAATGGGTTTCATATTTCAATTGACAATGCAAATAATTCTAGCTACACATCCTAGCATAGGATCAAAGTGGTCAAGGACACTTGCCTCCTTCCTGCTGTTCTTGAAATGGGTAGTCCTGATCTTGGAAAGGAATAACTTGCTCTTGAGCAGGTTCTACATCATACCATCACACATAGCAAAAGAAAAACAACAATCCATAAGACATTGTTCAAACTTCCACTTCATACAAACCACACATTCATATTTATGAAAGTCATTCACCATTATATGTGTTGTGGTTACTCTATGTGTGTTGATTTGTGGCTTGCATGCACTTTTAATCATGTGTATATGATTCCTACTTTTATGTTCACATTTATACTTACATACTATATATCTGAGTTTCCAATTTAAATAAATTCCTTATATTCAATTACTACACCTTTTAGCTACCAAGTATGCATGAAAGGTATTTTCCTTCTCCGTATGTGTCTTCAGAATTTCTACCAACCCTAAACTGAGTTCTTTGGATTTTAGAACTCCATTTATCATTTACTAGTTGCTATATTTTCAGATTTATTTCCTATGCCTAAATGTGAACTTTATTATGAAAATAACAAGACACATCATCTAAACAGAATAGGTTCTGATCTAAAATATTTACTAATATATTTTTGACCTTTTCCTCTGATGCAAACTATTTTACAATTATTTTCCCTATTTTCCAGAACTATTCTTTACTTAAAAATGTGTCCCTAAATGTGAATAATAAATTAAACAGATTCATTTCAGCCCAAAATATATTTTTATCTCACTCCAAAGTTTTCTAAATACTGAGAAAGTTTTTAATTTAATTTTGACAATATGTTTGTCCCACTTTTTAAATTTTAAACACTAGCCACATATTCAATTTTCTAAATTAAATGTCAAACAGGGTTAAAAAGGTAAACTCACCCCACTACAGGGTCTACAATATTATTTTAAAAATTTTCAGGGGTCTAGCTATACATAACAGAGGAGTTTTTCCTAATTTTTATTAAGTCCAGGGGCTAAAACTGATTTTTAAATGAATTTACATGATTTTCTGAAGTTCCAGGGGCTAGATCAGAAGTTTCCGGGGCTAGCTCTTATTTCCCTAGAACCCCAGGGGGTAGCACGTAAGATTTCCAGTCTTTATAACGCGGGGCTGACGTGGACCGTTCGATTTAAAACAGACGGCTGAGATTATAACGTCGGACCGGTACGCGGGGATTTAAAGTCTACCGTGCGATTTAAAATAGACGGCGCACAAGCGGCCACGTCGCTCTAACCGAGCGCGGGCGGCGCTGCCCGGCGGCGCACGGCGGCGGGAAACGGCGATCTCGCCGGAGACTTTTGGATCTTCGAGAATTCTTCCTAGAACTGTGATTTTATGGCATAGATCGGTGGAGGAGAGGTCGGGGATCTCACCTCGGCGGTTTTCTTGAGCTCGGAGGTCCTGGAAGGCGGTCGGCGATGAGGTCCGAAGTGAAACCACGGCGAGGCTCATCGGCGCTGTGTTTGAACCGCAAGTCACCGAGTTTTCTGCACCTGCAGGGTTCCCCGGAGGCGGTGGATAAGACCAGCGAGTTAGATCGGAATTTCCGAGCTTAGATCGGCTAGAATTCGCCGGAGAAGGCTCGGGTTCTCACCGGAGTAAAAACGGCGGATCGCGTGGGAAAAACAGAACGAGGTCGGGGTTTTTATACACGGGGGAGGGCGGCGGGGTGGTTTAGATTGAGTTTGCGTCGCCTACGAACGGAATTCGGTGGGGACGCGCAGGAATCCGGGTCGGTTTTGATCCGGGTGAGAGAATCCCGGCGCGGGCGCGAGGTAGAAGAAGAGCTGGCGGGCCCCGCCTGTCAGTGGGAGGAAGGGGCGCGCGAGGCCGCGGGCTGGCGCGGTTGCTGGGTGGGCCGGCTGGTGGGTTTCGGCCCACTGGCCGGTTTTTTTCCTTTTCCTTTTTCTTTTTCTGTTTCTTTTCTGTTTTGAATTTAAATTGAATTCCTGTTTGAATTTGAATTTTTGCAAAACATGCAATACGTCCAAAAATTTTTAAATTCCCCTCTTAACATGATTTCGGGTCTTAACAAGATTTTTGGGGTGTTACAGCTCTACCCCCCTTAAAAAAAATCTCGTCCTCGAGATTGGTGGTTCTAAGAAAACAATTCCGGAAATTGTGCCTTGAGCTCGTCTTCCCGCTCCCAGGTGGCTTCCTCTTCTGAGTGATGCTCCCACTGCACCTTGCACATTCGGATTCTTTTATTCCTGGTGAGGTGTTCCATTGTCTCCAAAATCTTGTATGGTTGCTCGGCATAAGACAAATCCTCAGCTACGTCCACTTCATTCATGGGTAACACCTCTTCAGGCGTCCTCGGCATTTCTTGAGTTGTGACACATGGAATACATCGTGCACATCCGATAGACGAGCCAGTAACTCTAGTTGATACGCCACTTCGCCTTTCCTTTCCAGAACTTGAAAGGGTCCGATGTATTGAGGTGACAACTTCCCCTTCACCTTGAACCGACGAAGTCCTCTGATAGGGGACACCTTGAGATAGACATAGTCTCCCACGTTGAAAACGAGCTCTCTTCTTCGTACATCGGCATAGCTCTTTTGGCGTGTCTGTGCTATCCTCAAGTTGTTGCGAATTTCCCTCACTTTCGCCTCAGCTTCTTGTAGTACTTCGGGACCAAACACTTTACTTTCCCCCGTTTGGTTCCAAAATAGGGGAGTTCTGCGCTTCCTCCCATACAAAGCTTCAAACGGTGACATCTTCATACTAGCTTGATAGCTGTTGTTATAAGAAAACTCCGCATACGGATAGTTTTTGTCCCAACTCCTATTGTTTTTGAGTGCACATGCCCTCAGCATATCTTCAAGGATTTGATTGGTTCTCTCCGTCTGCCCGTCAGTTTGGGGATGATAGGCAGAGCTGAAATTTAGATGGGTTCCCATAGTTTCATGCAACTTCTGCCAAAACCTTGAGGTGAACTGTGTCCCTCGATCCGACACTATCTTCTTTGGCACTCCATGGTAACACACGATCCTTGACATGTACAACTCCGCTAATTTGGATCCGCTGTAGCTTTCTTTCATGGGAATGAAATGAGCTACCTTGGTTAGCCTGTCAATGATGACCCATATCGGATCATATCCTGATTGGGTCCTAGGCAATCCCACAATACAATCCATGCTGATTTCTTCCCATTTCCATTCAGGCACTTTGAGTGGTTGCAATAATCCCGCAGGTCGTTGATGTTCTGCTTTCACCAACTGACATGTGTCACATAGGGCAACATGTTCCGCGACATCTCGCTTCATGCCATACCACCAATACCTGCTCTTGAGGTCCTGGTACATCTTCGTACTCCCAGGATGAATGGAATAGTCGGAATCGTGAGCCTCCTTCAAAATCAATTCAAGGATATCCTTTACCTCTGGCACACAGATTCTTTTCCCGTGCCACACCGTTCCTTGTTCATCCTCTCTAAAACCAGGAGCATTATTTTCCTTGATGAGTTGTCTGATCTCTTGTATCTTCTCGTCATTCTTTTGACCCTCGCGGATTTCTTGCTTGAGTGTGGAGTCCACTTCCATGGCGATGGCTTCCCCACTATTTACCAGGCATAGATTGAGCCTTATAACTTCGTCCTTCAATTCTGCAGGCATGTCCTTCAAGCTCAACTTATTGACCTGCACTTTCCGACTTAAAGCATCGGCCACGACGTTTGCTTTCCCAGGATGATAGTTGATGCCTACATCACAGTCATTGATTAGCTCTAACCATCTCCTTTGTCTGAGGTTGAGATCTGGCTGTGTGAAAATGTACTTCAAACTCTTATGATCCGTATATATCTCTGTCCTCTTCCACATCAAGTAGTGTCGCCAAATTTTCAACGCGTGTACCACTACGGCTAGTTCTAAGTCGTGTGTAGGATAGTTCTTCTCGTGCTTCTGAAGCTGTCGGGATGCATAAGCCACGACATGCCCTTGTTGCATGAGAACACATCCCAACTCGTTTCCAGAGGCATCGCAGTACACTGTGAAATTCTTCTGCATATCTAGCATAACCAACACTGGGGCTGTTGTCAATCTTTTCTTTAGCTCCTGAAAACTCGTCTCGCACTGTGGCGTCCATGTGAATGTGATTCCCTTTTCCAACAATTTGGTGAGGGGTCTCGAGATCTTGGAGAATCCCTCAATAAACCGTCGATAGTATCCAGCCAATCCCAAGAAGCTTCGAACTTCCCCGACATTTTCAGGGGTCTTCCACTTCTGTATATCCTCGATTTTGGCAGGATCCACGAAGATTCCTCCCTCCGAGATTATATGTCCTAAGAAGGGAACTCTTTTCAGCCAAAACTCACACTTGCTCAACTTGGCATATAGTTGGTGTTCTCTCAGCCTTTGCAACACCAACCTTAGATGCTTCTCATGTTCTTCTTCATCTTTGGAGAAGACGAGAATGTCATCTATGAAAACCACCACAAATTTGTCCAGATATTCCATGAATACTTTGTTCATGAGATACATGAAGTATGCCGGGGCATTAGTTAGCCCGAAAGGCATGACAGTGTATTCATACAGTCCGTACCGAGATATGAAAGCTGTCTTTGGAATATCAGATTGCCTTATCTTGAGTTGGTGGTATCCCGACCTGAGATCAATTTTCGAGAACACACAAGCTCCCCTCAACTGATCAAACAAGTCTTCAATGCGGGGTAATGGGTACTTGTTCTTGATGGTTACCTCATTCAAGGCATGGTAATCCACGCATAACCTTTGGGTTCCGTCCTTCTTGGGCACAAATATCACCGGAGCTCCCCATGGTGAGGAACTAGGACGAATATACCCCCTTCTCCGTCAATTCTTTCAAATGATCCTTGAGTTCTCCCAGCTGCTTGGAGTCCATCCGATAAGGTCTCTTGTATATCGGGGCTGTTCCAGGCACTAGCTCAATTGCGAATTCCACTTCACGATCGGGAGGCATACCTGGCAACTCTTTCGGAAAAACATCTGGATATTCCCTGATGGTCCTGAATTCCTCAACTTTCACCTCAACTTGATTTAATTTAATGTCCCTCCTAGGCTCGTGTATTGTTATGAACTTTACTCTTGTGCCACTAGGGTGAGTTAGTTCCACCGTTCTGGTCGAACAATGGATGATTCCTTTATGTTTTGTCAACCAATCCATACCCAAGATAATATCTATCCCTTGTGAATCTATCACTATGAGGTTAGCAGTAAATACCACCCCATTAATGTCTAGGTTCACTTTGGGACACACTTGTCTTGTCCTTATTTCTCCACCTGGAGAGTTTACGGCTAGCATATGGTTCATTTGTGTGGTTGCTAGGTCATGCTTCTTAACAAACCCTTGAGCAATAAACGAGTGGGTAGCACCAGAATCAAACAGCAGGGTTGCAAGGTGTAAATTGGCAGGAAACTTGCCAACTACCACGTCGGGTGCCTCTTGTGCTTCCTCCATAGTGACGTGGTTCACCCGTCCTCTCATTACATTCTGCTGTTGTGGCTGCGCAGGCTTCTTCTTTGGGCACTTATGGGCGTAGTGCCCCACTTCACCACAGCTAAAACATTGCACCCCAACCTTAGGTGCCTGGCCTTTGTTGTCTTGGGGTTGGTTCGGGGGTCCTTGCACTGCTGGTCGAGGTGGATATGCGGGGCGAGGCTGCTGTACAAACTGACGTTGTGGCTGTGCTGGTGCTGCGGGAGGCCTGTAGTTCGGGTTGTACCCTCTTGGTGCTGAGTAGGGTACCGCAGCACGGTTCGTCTGCCCTGCAGGTTGCTGCATCAGACGTGGGCGGGTGTTGCTACCCGAGGCTTGGTGTGACCACCCGGCCTTCCTCTTGTTCTCATTTTCCAAGGCCTTCAGCTTCCTTTCCACCACAAATGCTCTGTCCACCATCTTTTGGAAGCTTTCATACTCATTTGAGGACATCGCACACTGCATTTCTACGGTAAGTCCCTCCACGAAACAGTCTTGTTTCTGCTCATCAGTCTCTATGTCCCGTGGGGCATAACGGGATAGTTGAGTAAATTTAGTGAGGTATTCCCTCACCGTCATGTTTCCTTGCTGCAGTCCCAAAAACTCCTTCCTCTTGTTTTTGAGTTCACCTCTTGGGATGTAATGGTTGCGGAAGCTACGCTTGAACTCTTCCCAAGTGACGTTCTCAGGGTCATGATGGGCAGCCACATAGGCGGTCCACCAATCAGCAGCAGGTCCATGCAATTGATGAGAGGCAAACAGCACCCTCTCATACCCTTGGCACTGTATGATCCTCATCTTGCTCTCAATGGTCTTAAGCCAATCATCTGCCTCCAGAGTTTCAGCAGCACTTGCAAACTTTGGAGGTTGAGTTCCTAGAAACTCACTCAGCCTTGGTTGGCGTGGTGCAGCTTGTGGAGGTGGAACTTGATGCAAGTTGGCCACCACTTGAGTCAAGTTCTGGATGAGCTGATTCTGATTCTCCAGCATTTGGTGGAGGGGATCCACTCCTTTGCGGCGACCACCCCGGTCCTGACCTCCAGAAAGATGAGGGTTGCATGCCTCATCGTTGTTGTTGGCGGGGTTGGCAGCACGTCCTTTTCCTCTTCCGGCCATCTGGCAGAATCAACCAATGTTAATTTGAAAGCATTTAATATCATCTTACTACTTTCACTTGTTTGTACTTTGAAGTGTTGAGGCTTTGTCATACTTTTCTGAGGGTTCATTTCTCATACAAAAATAAATGCAATATTATTTCATGTGGGTTCACACACCAAAGCAAAACAATCTAAAGACGAGTCTGTGGACAATTGCTCATGGCTTCCACAACTCACGTCACACACCAAGCATTAACACACCATTAACTAACGTAACGACTCGACTACTCAACATCCTTCTAATTTAAGGGAAAGACTCTACGCTACTCGTTTTCTTGAGCTGGCTCCTCGGGATCTTCCTCATCATTTCGGCTGCCTTCTGACTCTGCTTTGGGTGGGGAGGCTGCTGGTGGAGAAGTGCGACGATGCCTGATAGCTCGGCGATCTAGGGAGTCAGGAGTCCATGTATCATTCACGGTGACACACAGTTCATTCCCATCTCCTCTTTCTCTCGCCCTCAAGCAGGCTCGCAGCAATGCCTCCGTTTCCTTCAGGGTGTCCCGAACATCCTGAAGCTCTTGCTGACAATCCTGCAGTCGAGTGCTGAGCATAGCAGCATCCTCCAAGCACAAGTCCATCTGCTCATGGGAAGTCCCTTGCTGCACTGGCTGGTACTTGTACTCTGTGGTACCACTCTCACGTTGGAGGACATACATGTACTCAGTCCTGTCCAGGTGGTGACGATAGATGTGACTCTGGCATGTGATGGCCTCCCAGGTGACATCCTTCTCCGCATCGACCTGTGTCGCTCTACAAGCTGGAGAGTGGTGGATCTTAAGCAGCTGATTTTCGTGTATAATCCTCATTTCTGAACTCCATTCTTCCCTCTTCTCACAGATGGTCCTGGTGGAGTTATAGTGGATGATTAGCTTGCCCGTATTGCCGGCGGCTTCGAGCATACGTCGAAGACGGCGCAACAAGCCTCCTACTGCCAATCCATAGGAAAGGTACGTCACCGGACGGCTCTCCTCTCTTTGGGCAAGGGCAACTACGGGAACTCTCCCTCCTGTGGACTTGCGAGCGGTGCAAATCATGCGAACCATCTAGAACAAAAAGAATTTAAACTTGGGTTAGATAAACTCTTAAACAAAAATCCTATTTTGAATGAAAATTGGAATAAGATGAAGAAAGTAACTCATTAAATAACACTTTTCAACACACACCATGTAAAAATAGTTTTTAAGAAAATAAGGCCCTTAAATACGTCTATTTCTACCTAGGTCCATGTTCCTACGGGCAACCTTGGCTCTGATACCACCTCTATCACACCCGGTTTCTCCGAAGAACAACCGAGTGAATATCACATGTATGCCAGGATCATTTTTTCATACATGTGATGACAAATAGTGAAGCATCATTTATTACAAGCCAGGTGTCGAATATAAATAAGTCTTACATAGCAAATATCTCGATGGACAATAATAAGTTCATCACATGTAAATAAACTAGCACCGGAATAATTATTCTTGTGGGCTCCATCACAGGCGTTGCCCGGGGGACCCCATGAACCTAGAAACCTTCTTCGGGTCCAAAGTCTTGATCATTATACACCACCTCATTATCTTGACCTGAGCAGCAATATAAACCAACAAATATGCAAGGTTGAGTACCAATGGTACTTAGCAAGTGTGGAAAAATTATATCATGCATGGCTTAGAACAAGGAGAGGTTGAACTCATGGTTAAAGCACTACGCAATTAATACCTATCACCTTAGCTTATTAAGCACCTACATTACTACACAGGTGAAATGGTCCCAATCTCCCATCCCATCATCATAATCCAATAACCGTAACATCATTTCCAATGTTAAGCTCCCCGCTTAACATCCACAACTTCCAAAGCCATCATCCTCTAATCATGAATAAGTCCAAGCCGCTCTTGACCGTGAGCACGGCTTTCATGACAGTTTTTGACTCTACAGAGTTTGCACCACTGTACCCACATGTAGTGATTTCATCCCCCGTTACCGGGTGGACTAAAAGAACCTCCATTATGCCAGTGGCTCCGAACCACATTCACACTTCCCAGGTGTGTAGCCAGGAGATCACTACGAAGCCTTTACAAAGGGATTCCCGACGAGCGTGGGCCCACTGAGGTTTCACCCCTAACAGCATACAAGAGGCTCCAACCCCGCTGCAGTGGCCCCCTCTTGAGCCTTGCGGTTCATATGGTAGTCCAGCTGACACCTAGTCCCCGCACCATCCAACACACCCATACTACGCCGGGGATACACCTAATTAATTGGCCAAGCTGCCCCATCTCAGCATGTGGTTGGCACTGTAAAGCCAGGTTACATGCTCCATGAACCGATCCTTAGGATCCAGGCAAGTACTAAACACAAAACCGAGTCTCGTGCACCCAGCACACAACCAAAACATCCAACTTGCCTTGATCCCTACCTCTACATAACTCACAATATCTCATTCAAGAGTATGGTAAAATAAACTGATGATCTCATGTCCCAAATATCCCATTCTAAGCATGGCTAAGCATATGCATAATAATAAATGACATGATAGAATAAATCCCAACCCAAGCTACAAGGAAACAAGGTAATGCAATTCTAGGGAAACTTCCTAGAATGGGTTTCATATTTCAATTGACAATGCAAATAATTCTAGCTACACATCCTAGCATAGCATCAAAGTGGTCAAGGACACTTGCTTCCTTCCTGCTGTTCTTGAAATGGGTAGTCCTGATCTTGGAAAGGAATAACTTGCTCTTGAGCAGGTTCTACATCATACCATCACACATAGCAAAAGAAAAACAACAATCCATAAGACATAGTTCACACTTCCACTTCATACAAACCACACATTCATATTTATGAAAGTCATTCACCATTATATGTGTTGTGGTTACTCTATGTGTGTTGATTTGTGGCTTGCATGCACTTTTAATCATGTGTATATGATTCCTACTTTTATGTTCACATTTATACTTACATACTATATATATGAGTTTCCAATTTAAATAAATTCCTTATATTCAATTACTCACCTTTTAGCTACCAAGTATGCATGAAAGGTATTTTCCTTCTCCATATGTGTCTTCAGAATTTCTACCAACCCTAAACTGAATTTATTGGATTTTAGAACTCCATTTATCATTTACTAGTTGCTATATTTTCAGATTTATTTCCTATGCCTAAATGTGAACTTTATTATGAAAATAACAAGACACATCATCTAAACAGAATAGGTTCTGATCTAAAATATTTACTAATATATTTTTGATCTTTTCCTCTGATGCAAACTATTTTACAATTATTTTCCCTATTTCCCAGAACTACTCTTTACTTAAAAATGTGTCCCTAAATGTGAATAATAAATTAAACAGATTCATTTAAGCCCAAAATATATTTTTATCTCACTCCAAAGTTTTATAAATACTGAGAAAGTTTTTAATTTAATTTTGACAATATGTTTGTCCCACTTTTTAAATTTTAAACACTAGCCACATATTCAATTTTCTAAATTAAATGTCAAACAGGGTTAAAAAGGTAAACTCACCCCACTACAGGGTCTATAATATTATTTAAAAAAATTTCAGGGGTCTAGCTATACATAACAGAGGAGTTTTTCCTAATTTTTATTAAGTCCAGGGGCTAAAACTGATTTTTAAATGAATTTACATGGTTTTCTGAAGTTCCAGGGGCTAGATCAGAAGTTCCCGGGGCTAGCTCTTATTTCCCGAGAACCCCAGGGGGTAGCACGTAAGATTTCCAGTCTTTATAACGCGGGGCTGACGTGGACCGTCCGATTTAAAACAGACGGCTGAGATTATAACGTCGAACCGGTACGCTGGGATTTAAAGTCTACCGTGCGATTAAAAATAGACGGCGCACAAGCGGCCACGTCGCTCTAATCGAGCGCGGGTGGCGCTGCCCGGCGGCGCACGGTGGCGGGAAACGGCGAGAGCGATCTCGCCGGAGACTTTTGGATCTTCGAGAATTCTTTCTAGAACTGTGATTTTATGGCATAGATCGGTGGAGGAGAGGTCGGGGATCTCACCTCGGGGGTTTTCTTGAGCTAGGAGGTCCTGGAAGGTGGTCGGCGACGAGGTCCGAAGGGAAACCACGGCGAGGCTCGTCGACGCTGTGTTTGAACCGCAAGTCACCGAGTTTTCTGCACCTGCAGGGTTCCCCGGAGGAGGTGGATCAAGACCAGCGAGTTAGATCGGAATTTCCGAGCTTAGATCGGCTAGAATTCGCCGGAGAAGGCTCGGGTTCTCACCAGAGTAAAAATGGCGGATCGCGTGGGAAAAACAGAACGAGGTCAGGGTTTTTATAGACGGGGGAGGGCGGCGGGGTGGTTTAGATCGAGTTTGCGTCGCCTACGAATGGAATTCGGCGGGGACGCGCAGGAATCCGGGTCGGTTTTGATCCGGGGTGAGAGAATCCCGGCGCGGGCGCGAGGTAGAAGAAGAGCTGGCGGGCCCCGCCTGTCAGTGGAAGGAAGGGGCGCGCGCGGCCGCGGGCTGGCGCGGGTGCTGGGTGGGCCGGCTGGTGGGTTTCGGCCCACTGGCCGGTTTTTTTTTCTGTTTTCCTTTTTCTTTTTCTGTTTCTTTTCTGTTTTGAATTTAAATTGAATTCCAGTTTGAATTTGAATTTTTGCAAAACATGCAATACGTCCAAAAAATTTTAAATTCCCCTCTTAACATGATTTAGGGTCTTAACAAGATTTTTGGGGTGTTACACTAAGGCACATGAGAAAGCCGCAATCAAACAAGAAACGCATTTCTCTCATGTACTTTGCCCAAAGTTGAAAAGAACTTTAGTTAGCTCTAAACTACAGCAAATCATTAGCAATCAAGTCCATCTTTCAATCAGCAACATTTTAACATGCAACTAGCCTGTTCTTTCTATGTCACGGTACAGTGAACAAGTGGTACTCACTGACTGCGAGGGACGGCGATTATAATCGATTTACACCTGCAGGGTTACCCGAATAACCCTCACGTACGCCCGTACTCGATGTTGCCTACAACAACCATCACGGACGCCGTACGCAACTACCTTTCACCCGTTAGCCAAATGTTGAACCAGTCCAATCGTCCCGAGCAAGAGGTCTCTGCACGCGCATCTCAGTGCCGCCAGCCGATTTACACCTCGAGCTCTCAACCTACCCTCTGAACAACCAGCTATGCCTCAACACCCAGCTACCCGAGTTACATCGGTTTCCCGGTTCCCATATAGCCGGTAGGTCTTCGGTACTGTTGTAGCTTGTTCAACAGGCCCACACACGGCTCGGTCCTCAATCGACACAAGCGGAGCTACAGCACACAGGCCCCAAAGTCCTGCTGCCCTTACTCTCCGCTCGGTCTCATCTTTCTTGCCATGTGTATTATGTGCCATCTCTACCCGAGCGATGTGCCTCTAGCCTATTCTCGCAAGTAGTTCCAGCTACTCGACTTGTACCGAATCCTACACTATCTTAGCATTGCAGTAGCTAACGGGGTTAGCAATCCTAAACCCAACCCTTGGTTTTCTTGGCTATGCAATTGGGTTTCCAAACAAGACTCTAATGCAAGTATTCATGGTACTCAAGTAAATGCTCAAAACAATAAAAATTTGTAAAAAGGTTAATGCAAACCGGAGTTTGCCTTGCTGCTCTTAGTCGTAGGCTAGCTGTTCCTCCGGAGTAACGAAGTCTAGGACTTCGGGTTCCTCTTCGACCTTAGCGACTACATGATAGAAGAAGTAAATGTATCAATTTAAATGCATTTGTATTAAGTTTGAACTTGTGAAACTTATAAGTCCCACTAGACAGACTCAATGACTATGACACTTTTACTGTGGCTTGGTTACAACCTAAACAGAGACTTGGTCAAGTTTTAGTTGCAGCAAAGCTCATTTGAGCCCTCCACAATTAATTATGTACTTGACCTTAATTGAAGGCTTTTAGGGTGTTATAAGGATTTTCATGAAACAAACTATGACTTTCTGAAAACTAGATTTTCAGAGGGTTCTAATGGAGTTGGTCTCACTTAATTTGGAGGTTCCTGGCTAAGGATATGAGCTAAACAATTTCAGAGAAATTTCTGAAAATGTTTCTGAACATTTTCTATTTTCTCTGGAACAGTTTCACTAATCAAACCATTAGGTGGATCAAATCAGCTCAAAAGGATCTAAAATTTTTATGGTAGTTCAGGGATATTTTGGTGAACATCCAAGCAAAATTTCAGGATTTTGCTCCAAAGGATTCTCAAGTTAAAATTCCTAACAGTTTAAATTTTGAGGAATTAATTCTGGAGAAATAAGGGTTTTCATGAAGTGAAAGTTGATTTGCTGGAAAGTTCTCAGAGAGCTGAATCCAACAAAATTTGGTTCACTCGATTTGGAGCTTTCTAGCCAAAGTTATGAGGATTTGAAGTTTGAAGGAAATCTGAAAATCGGGGAAAAGTTTAAACTCCCGGGTGGGCCCCGGGGACACGCGTCGCACGGCGAGGCAACGGCACACCGTGGTCTGTGGGGTTTCTGCGCGCCAGCACAGCCGATCCCGGCCCCACCCGATCCTGATTTAAAATTTTCAGCCGCTGACGCGTGGGCAAGCCGGCTTCGTCTTCCTCCCGACGCTCTCTCGCACCCGCGCCGCCGCCCTCGCCGGAGCAGACCCGGAGCTCGCCGGCTCGCCGCTGCCGGACCTCCCATGGTCTGAAACTCACCGCTAGGGGGTTGTCGACGTCGAGGAACACGACGGTGGTGTCAGTTCGGGCTGGCGGTGACCGGAAATAGCCCGGCGACGTGCCGCGGCCTCGGTTGAGGTTCGGTGCTGTCAACCGTGGGTTCTAACCCACCAACACTTCAAACAATCGGTTCTACAGCATCAGTGTACCTCTAGGAAGCTCGACAAGGTGTCAAAAGGGTTCAAAGATGGCGGCAAGTCGGTCGGCACCGTGTGACCGAGCGTGCCCGCCATGAGCGCCCTTGATCGAGCTCGAAATTCATCACTCCTAGTCGGTTTCATACCACAGATGCAGAAAGGAACTTGATCGCCGGCTAGTCCAGCGTCTATGTGTACGATTTGATAGCTAGTGAAGGACCATAGAGCCAGAATTTGAAGGATCTGTACCGGAAGCTCAGTTTAAGGTCGCCGGACCAAAAACTGAGAATTCGCCATGAATTCTTCACGGTTTGCATCCAAACATGGAGGAGTGCAGCACGGTGGTTGCGCGCTCCTGTTGCCTCTCTTGCTGGACCGTGAAAATGCCTGTGGAACGCTGTCCACAGGCGCCTGACTCGCGGCTAAGGTTAGGTCGCCGCGGTGGCGATCGTTTTCGGGCAAAGGAGGTCGGAGCTCGGGGTTTCTGGCGTTGGGGAGGTAGAGTGCAATCTCAGATTGCTGTCTAGCAGCTCAGGAACGAAGGAGGAGATTGTTTTGCTGGTTTTCCCGATCGAGCAGTGAGCTGCGGGGAGAAGAACTGCCGCCGCTCGGGTTCACACGCCAGAAGATAAAGCCGGCTGACTCCTTCTCGGCTGAGGCGGTGCCGGTCGCGTGGAGGCGCGAGTAAGCCGCCCTTGGCGCCAGCGCGCGTAGAGGGGAAGCAGCTGGTGGCGCCGGTGGCCGCTCGGTGGCACAGCACACAGCTGCTCGGTGGAATTTCCCACCGAGGCTGTGACTTTGTGTGCAAGTTTTCCCTCCTTCTCTCTATGACATGTGGGTCCCACCCAGGGTTTTAACCTCTGAAATTTACTCCTAATCACTGTTGTAAACAGTGAGCCCCAAAATACCCTTGGTGATTCAAATTATTCACCCATGAGCCATTTGAATTGATTAGAATCCAAATTGGGTTTGGTTTGAATGAATTTCAGCACAAGTTCAGTTTGGAATTCAAATAAAGTTTGAATTTGTCCCACTTAGCTCATGTCAAGATCAACTCCAAATGGAGTGAAAATTGGTGTGTGAGCTCACAAAAATGTGCTGAATAAGAATATGCCTCCCACTTTTAAATTCATGGGATAAAAACAGTTTGAATTTGAATATGGTTTCAAACTGCCCTCTTTCTAGCTATACCCAAAATGACCTCAAAAAGGTTTTGAATTTGGGTGAAACCTGGCATGGACATCTTTAGCAATGTGTAGGAGTTTTCATATGCACAGCCCCTCTATATCACATGTGGGAAATACCACTTTTGTAATAAGTGAGTTTGTTCTCTAATGAGCATGTTGATGGTGGTTACTTGCTCTTCATTTGTGTTCATTATCTTTCCTCAAATGAGGTGTGTGTGTATGGTGATGAACACTTCAAATATGTGTCAAAAACTGAGGCCCTTACAGGCGGGCCATTTCTCGAAGGACTGCCCCCAGGGGCAGCAGAGCAGCGGGCAACCCAGTTCCAGGGCGGTGCTTGAGGCCGACCTCTGGTCAAGAAGGTTGGTCAGCGGACTGGGGGCATTTGCAACCTCGACAATGAGGACGCCCCAAGGGAGACAACGTGCTGGCTGGTACGTTCACTCTCAACGACCAAGCAAGCATCATTTTATTCGATTCTGGTGCAACCCATTGTTTTATAAGTGCATCCTATGTGGCTAAGCATCAAATGCATGTCTTCCCAACCGACTGCACATATATGATCTGCTCACCGGGAGGGAAGATTTCAGCAAAAATGATGATTCCAAAAGCACCTCTGTGCTTAGGTGGGAAGGTATATCCCACCACCTTGATAATTCTCACGGGACAAAAGATTGATGCAATCTTAGGGATGTCATGGTTACGCTACCATGACACTGTCCTTGTCACTCGAACACGGACGGTTCAACTGAATTCTCCATTCCACCGTCCGCATTACATGGTGTTAGACAATCCAGTCCGGGAAGTTTTAGCAATTAATAATGCTGAAGCTCTCAAATTAGAGGACATCCCCGTAGTCCGGGAATACCCCGATGTGCTTCCAGATGATCTTCCGGGCATGGCACCTGAGCGGGATGTCGAGTTCAAGATTGAGCTTGCACCCGGGACTACGCCCATATCACGGGGACCATACAAAATGGCTCCAAACGAGCTGGATGAACTAAAAGAACAACTCAATGATCTGTTGAGCAAAGGTTTCATTAGGCCGAGTTCCTCTCCTTGGGGATGCTCGGCGCTGTTCGTAAAGAAGAAGGATGAAACCTTGAGGCTGTGTGTGGACTACCGGCCGCTCAACACCGTCACCATCAAGAACAAATACCCACTGCCCCACATTGACATCCTGTTTGATCAGCTTGTGGGTGCAAGTGTGTTCTCAAAGATGGACCTTCGCTCCGGGTATCATCAAATAAAAATCCGAGCGGAGGATATCCCGAAGACGGCCTTCTCAATGAGATATGGCTTATATGAATATCTTGTCATGTCTTTTTGTCTCACCAATGCTCCAGCACATTTCATGTATCTCATGAACTCGGTGTTCATGCCGGAGCTGGACAAGTTCATGATGGTGTTCATTGATGATATCTTGGTTTACTCCCATACAGAAGCAGAACACGGCGAACACTTGAGGATCGTTCTTCAACGATTGCGAGACCACAAGCTCTACGCCAAGTTTAGCAAATGTGAGTTTTGGATCAGCCAAGTGCCATTTTTGGGACATATTATCTCAGCGGAAGGTATTGCAGTTGACCCAAGCAAAATTGAGCAAGTGCTGAAATGGAAAGCCCCTACTTCTGTCCATGAAGTCAGGAGCTTCCTCGGTTTAGCGGGATACTATCGTAGATTCATTCCAAGCTTCTCCAAGCTTGCTAAGCTGATGACAGAATTTCTGAAGAAGGGAACAAAATATGTTTGAAACACGGCGTGTGCGGGAGCATTCCAAGCATTAGTGAAGCATCTGACAACAGCCCCGGTCTTGGCTCAACAGGATACAACCAAGCCCTTCGACGTGTATTGTGATGCGTCTGGTATTGGGCTCGGCTGCGTGTTGATGCAGGAAGGACGTGTGGTCGCATATGGCTCATGCCAACTTCGGAACCATGAGCAGCACTACCCAACTCATGATCTCGATCTTGCTGCTGTGGTACTGGCGTTGAAGATGTGGAGGCACTATCTCCAGTGGAATTTGGTGCATCTCTACACCGACCACAAGAGCCTGAAGTATATCTTCACCCAGCAGGATCTGAATGTGAGGCAAAGGAGGTGGTTAGAACCAATCAAAGATTATGAGATTGAGATTCATTACCACCCCGGCAAGGAGAATGTGGTTGCTGACGCGCTGAGTCGGAAATCACATGTCCATAATCTCACCATTACACCGGTGGAGGAGGAAGAGCCGAGTTTATACTTGGTTCCTTATGGATTGCTCTACAACCTTGCCCTCATCCCTACCATTAGGGAGGACATCATTGCAGCTCAGAAGGTTGATAAGTGTATGGCACATCTCCGGAGACGGATAGACAACAGGGAAATCAAATGTTTCCGGAAGGATGATGAGGGGACGTTGTGGTTTAATGACCGCATAGTTGTACCCCGGAACATGGAGCTGAGGAAGAAAATTCTTGATGAAGCTCACTTGTCTAAATACTCCATTCATCCGGGCAGCAACAAAATGTACCAAGATTTGAAAATGAAATTTCGGTGGACACGGATGAAGCGGGAGGTAGCGCAGTACGTATCCGAGTGTGATACGTGTAGACGAGTGAAAGCTGATCATATGAGAAAATCAGGGCTGCTGCAACCCCTGGAAATTCCGGCATGGAAATGGGAAGATGTGAGCATGGATTTCATTGTGGGATTACCCATTACTTCCAACAAGCATGATTCCCTTTGGGTAATTGTTTACCGATTAACCAAGTCGGCTCACTTCATTCCTGTGCATACACATTACAATGCCGGCAAGTATGCGGAGCTGTACATAGCAAGAATTCTATGCTTATATGGGGTACCCAAGACCATAGTCTCATATCGAGGTGCATTATTCGTGTCTCAGTTTTCGGAGCAGTTGCACGCTGCATTGGGTACTAAGCTGATTAGGAGCTCCACCTATCACCCTCTGACAGATGGGCAAACAGAGAGGGTGAATCAAGTATTAGAAGACATGTTGGGAGCATGTGCCATCCACCACGGTAGGAACTGGGATGATCACCTACCGTTGGCAGAATTCTCGTACAATAACGGCTATCAGGCGAGTATCAAGATGGCACCCTACAAAGCTCTCTACGGTCGCAAATGCCGCACCCCATTAAACTGGTGCGAGTCCGGTGAAAGGGTCACATTCGGGGTTGATGTGGTGAACGATGCCGAAGAGCGTGTTCGGATGATTCAAGCCAACTTGAAGGCTTCTCAATCCCGGTAGAAAAGCTACGCTGATAAGAGGCGTAGGCCGATGCACTTTGACGTCGGAGAGCACATGTACCTCCGTGTATCTCCGATGAAGGGCGTGCACCGGTTCGGTGTGATGGGGAAACTCGCTCCCCGATTCATTGGACCCTATGCTATCACCGAGAAGTGCGGACCAGCGGCGTATAGACTGGAGCTACCGGCATCTCTTGCTGGTGTTCATGACGTTTTCCATGCTTCACAACTGCGAAAATGTCTGAAGCATACGGCTGCTGTTCCCACTGAGGACATCGGCGAGCTGCAACCGTATTTGACATATGATGAATATCCGGTAGCAATTATTGATGAGAAAGCTTGGACCACACGTATCCGAAAGTTGTGGTTCTACAATATACTCTGGAGTAATAACACCGCCAAAGAAGCGATGTGGGAGAGCGAGGAATTCCTTCGCTCAAACTACCCGGAGTTCATGATGTCCCAGCACGGGTGAGTTTTTAGTACATCGCTGCCTCTTCTTTTATAATCTTGGGATGAGATTCTTTTAAGGGAGGAGGGATGTAAAATCCCAAGAAAGTGACTTGCAAAAATTTGTTCATCACCTCACAACACCATAGCTTTTGTTGTGGATATCTTCTGAATACTTGTGAAGAGCAAGTGACCACCATCAAAAGGGTGATTAGAAGGGAAAGCCCTAACTTCCAAAAAGTAGGATTTCTACTCATGAACATGCAAGGTTGAGCTCACCCTAGACCTTAAATAGTCTTGGGAAGGTGTCGAAGCGTTTGCGGTCGACACTTCCCCCGGGCCTGCACTGGGCAGCCCGCAGAGGTTCTTTTTTAGGCGGGGCTAGTCCTCTCATGTGGGTCTCGCCGGAATGGATGACGGGAGAGGGAGATGGTGATCTTGGTGAGAGGTTTGACACGGGGATTTACGTGGTTCGGGCCGCCAGAGCGTAAAGCCCTACGTCCACGGGAGTGCTCGGAGCACTGGTTTCCTTGAGTATGTGGAAGACCTAGTGGGAGCTGGGCCAAATGCCGAACCCCTTGTAACGTTGCCTACCCGAGCCTTTTATAGTCTAAGGCTCGGGCGACTTACAAGGTGGACCCCGGGGACCCGACAGGTGGCCCCGGGGTAATTTCCGACCAGCTACGCAGTCTTGGCGCTGGCTTCGAGGTCGTCCTGCCACCCTGCCCCTGCCGCAGGCTAGGTGTAGCGTGTAGCCGTTGGCAATGGCAGGGGCGGTAGGGCATGTCTTGTCCGTGTCTTGTCGCTGCCTTCAATGGTCTGCAGCTTCAGACACTGTACGCCTGTCCTGACTGTGCCTGATCACAGCGCCTCCTTAGAGGCGTGCGCCACGCCTCTTCGTCTTGGGAAGGCGCGGGTCTTGAATGATTTGTACAGTGAAGGCATGGTGCGCCTTTACTCCCGCTGCCTACCGCGCCGGGCGGGCAGCCTTGCTCTGCTGGCCACGTGTCGGGCCCGGGGCTCCCCTCTGAGGAGAGGGGGAGCTCCAGCCCCGCTGGACACGTGGAGCCTTCGGAGCTCACCCCCGCGGGGGGGGGGGGGGGGGTCCGGCTCTGCTCGCCACGTGGCGAGCCCAGAGCTATCCTCCGAGGGGAGGGGAGCTCCGGCCCCGCTGGACACGTGGCTCTTTCGGAGCTCGCCCCTGCGGGGGGGGGGCGGGGGGGGTGGTCCGTCCCCAAGGGCCACGTGGCAGGCCCGGAGCTATCCTCCGGGGGGAGGGGAGCTCTGGCCTTACTAGACACGTGGCGGCTTTGGAGCTCGCCCCTGTGGGAGGGGGGTGAGGTCCAGCCTCCTGGGTCACGTGGCAGCCCCGGAGCTATCCTCCGAGGGGAGGGGAGCTCCGGCCCTACTGGACACGTGGCGCCTTCGGAGCTCGCCCCCGCGGAGGGGCGAGGTCCTTAGGCAGTTTCACCCTGTGCGCGGGGGTACCCGGTATTGAGGGTACCGACAGTGGCCCCCGGGCCCATCGTGGGGGAGGTAACGAGCCCGAGGTGGGGCCTTCTTCTTCCCACGCACCTTCTTGTATTGAGTACTCCCTGCGCTGGCAGGGTCTCGACGGCTTCGGAGTTCGACCTCTGAGGAGAGGATGAAGCCTGGCATCGGACCTCAGCCCTTGTGAAAGGGGGAGGACCGGCATCGGAGCTCAAGCCAGCAATGGGTGTGAGGTCCGGAGGTCATCGGAGCTCGCCTCTGAGAAGAGGGAGGCAAGGTCCGGCATCGGGGCTCGCCTTTGAGGAGAGGGCGAGGGCCGACATTGGAGCTCAGGCGAGCGGTGGGCGTGAGGTCCGGAGGTCATCGGAGCTCGCCTCTGAGAAGACGGAGGCGACGTCCAGCATCGGGGATCGCCTCTAAGGAGAGGGCGAGGGCCGACATCGGAGCTCAGGACAGCGGTGGGC
Organism: Neostapfia colusana; assembly: GCA_030760725.1. Lineage (NCBI taxonomy): Eukaryota > Viridiplantae > Streptophyta > Magnoliopsida > Poales > Poaceae > Neostapfia > Neostapfia colusana. The sequence continues at coordinate 25,524,810 of JASWHV010000005.1, read as the reverse complement.
GTGAGGTCCGGAGGTCATCGGAGCTCGCCTCTGAGAAGAGGGAGGCGAGGTCCGGCATCGGGGCTCGCCTCTGAGGAGAGGGCGAGGGCCGGCATCGGAGCTCAGGCCAGCGGTGGGCGTGAGGTCCGGAGGTCATCAGAGCTCGCCTCTGAGAAGAGGGAGGCGAGGTCTGGAATTGGGGCTCGCCTCTGAGGAGAGGGCGAGGGCCGGCATCGGAGCTCACCCCCACTGAGGGGGTGGGGTCCGGTACTGTTCAAAGGTCCTCCTTTCCCTGCCTCTTAGTCTTATTTGTCTTACAGTCCTGGGCTAGTATATGGGACCAAGGGCAATCCGGTGCCCTTGGTTCCGGAGGTCTGGTTCCCGCCATAGTCAGGGTGCAACCGTCCGGCCCCTAGTACTCAGACCGTAGCACTGGGGAGGCAGAGTGCGCATGCTTTGGGTACAGGACCGGGCAAAGCAAGGCTCCTGGACCTCCCGCTCTGGCGTAGGTCCTTTCCTTGAGGAGATCGACTAGCGTCACAGTACCCTGACTAGGGGAGGTCCGAGAGGCCCCCGGGCCATCGGCAGGTACCCTAAGCGCGACCGCACTCGGCAGGATAGCAAATGTCGACTAGGCATGAGAGCAGGGAAGGAGAGCCGAGTGTACGGAGGGCGTACATTATCTAGAGCTCAGGGAGGTGATCATATAAATCAATGCATAATTTAAATGAACACCTGAGTATGTGTGGTAGGACATACAGAGGTAGGGCCGGAGCGCCTGCCTCGTGCTCCCATGCATGGACCGGCGGTGGTAGCGCTGGAGCTCCTGCCAGGGTCGTGCGATCTGGAGCGTTGTTTGCCATCTTGCCTCGTCGATGAGGTATATGTGTCCTAACGCAGAGCGGGTCATGCGTGGCTTTGTCGTACGCTCGGACATAGGGGACCCCCATGGCGATCTCGGGGGGAAGCATGGCTTCGGCCCCGCATACCATGTAGAAGGGTAATTCCTGTGACCCGGCCTTGGGAAGTCTGGCTGGCCCCCGACGTAGAGGAGCCGGTATCCCCCGACGGATCTGGGTGCAGCGTCTGCACCGGTTGTGTGGGTCTGCTCGGCGTGGACCTAACACGCCTTGCATCTCCTAACCGGCTTGACGGCGTCCAGGTGGCTCTCGGTCGGTAGGAGCCATGCCTGGTGGCTTAACTGACCAGCGTGTGGGAAGATGAGCTTCCCAGCACTCGCCTCCAATGATTACTGCGAGCGGGTCGCAGCCTTCCTCCTGGGTTATGCACCGCAATAGGATGCCTTGGCACCATGCCAGTAAAGATACTAGCGCGTAGCACTTAGCCATCCGCACAATCTGTTCAGCGGATGCACGTTCATCAGGAAGGATGTTGTCTTTCAAGAAGTCCCGGACCCTCGTGGTCCATGCATCGGGGCTACTTGAGCTTCTGGATCTTGGGCGCTGGGTATCACGGAGTCCCCAAGGCGCATACGATCCTTTGTCGGGTACCATGGCTGCATGGCCGCCGGGACCGCCAGCTTCGAGGTGCTGGTCTCGCCCCCTTCGCCCGGTCGGCACTCCGGGCTGTGAGTCGCAGCAACGTCGCTTCAAAGGCTCCTTGGGGCTCCACGGCTCCAGTGGAGGCCTTCATTGAAAGGTTGTTGGTGACGATGTCATCGGCGCGCGGTACATGGCACAGGTCCAAGGTACCCAAACCGCTCCTGCGTTGGCATGAGGAGCAGCACGCCGTCGAGGTAGAACGTCTAGTGGGGCTCGGTGAAGGCCGGTGCTCAAGGCTCCGGTTCTCCACCTTCGGGGCCCCCCTGGGAAGATTGGTGGTGGCGTCCACCTGACCACGAAGTCAGTCAGTGCTTGCCTCTTGACTGTCTGACGTGGTCGGTAGTACAGCTTGAAGTCCGCCATCTTCGGGCTGTCTTCCAGCTTCGGAGGCTGGCTGTGCGTGCCAGTGACGCCCTTCCTCTGCTCTGGCACACTTATCTGCCAGGCTGAAGAGCTCTGAGATGTCTTGCACCTCTCTGGTGGCCAACTTATCGAGCATCTTCTTGTCCCTCACACCCTGTCGGAATGTGACCACGACTGATGCACCCGGGATGCGGGGGATGGTGTCGCGTACTTGGGAGAACCGCTGGATCAAGGAGCGCAGAGATTCTCCCGGTTGTTGTTGCACAGCGTGGAGGTCTAGCTCCGTGCCGGGACGCGCGTAGGAGCTGCTGAAGTTCGCCGTGAACTGTCTGCATAGCTCCGCCCAGGAAGTTATGGAACCCTGGGGCAGGTTCATGAACCACGACCGCGCCGGGCCAGTCAGGGCGACGGGGAAGTAGTTGGCCATCACCGCTTCATCGCCTCCTGCCTCTAGGATGGCAGTAGAGTAGACCTGCAGGAACTCTGCAGGGTTGACGCTTCCGTCGTACTTCTCCGGCAGGTGTGGCCAAAACTTGCGTGGCCACCTTGCAAAGCGAAGGTAGGGCGCCAGGGCCACACATCGGGTCGCTGCTGTTGCAGATCTCGGTGCCGTGAACCCTTGGACGGCTGCTGGCACGGTGTGCCCCGGTATGGGCATTGGTGGACCATATACCGGGGGCTCCGTCAGCAGGACATATGGTTGCTGCATATGCTGCATGGCATATGCCTGGGGCAGAGGTTGCGTGGCGAACATCTGTGGCCCAGGTTGAGTCGAGGCGGTCGACATGCTGTGGTCGGCCTCTTGCATGCGACGCTTTTGCCACTGTCGCTCGATGGTGACGCGAGCCTCTTCTCCCGAGCGACGTCGTTCCAGCTCTACCCTCAGGTCCGCCGTTGGGAGCCTGGTATAGCGGGAGTCTGCCGTCTGCCCGTCAGCCGTTGGTGTGCGCGACAGCGAGACACCTGGTTGAGCAGGGCGTCGTCTCCGCCGCAGCGGAGGGTTGGCGGAAGTAGCGACGAGGTAGTTGATGTCGTGGATCCACTGCTGGGTGGCCCCCTGGGGAGCGTCTTCAGCAGGTGAACTGTCCAGGAGTGCTTCTGTGGCGGCTAGTGCACTTGCTTGAGTGGCACTCCGCGCCGCGGCAGATCTTGAGGCTGATGGAGTTCGCCGGGGAAGTCGGCGCGAAGAGCTTGCCGCTGACGGAGGCTTGGTCATCTTTGTCGGTGTAGACTCGTCGGAGAGTGAAAAGCCCCCTTCCTGGCGTGTCCAATGTCGAAGCGTCTGTGGTCGACACTTCCCCTGGGCCTGCACTGAACAGCCTGGGGAGTTTCTTTTTTAGGCGGGGCTAGTCCTCTCGCATGGGTCTCGCCGGAATGGATGACGGGAGAAGGAGATGGTGATCTCGGTGAGAGGATTGACACGGGGATTTACGTGGTTCGGGCTGCCAGAGCGTAAAATCCTACGTCCACGGGAGTGCTCGGAGCACTGGTTTCCTTGAGTATTTGGAAGACCCAGCGGGAGCTGGGACAAATGCTGAACCCCTTGTAACGTTGCCTACCCGAGCCTTTTATAGTCCAAGGCTCGGGCGACTTCCAAGGTGGGCCCCTGGGACCCGACAGGTGGCCCCGGGGTGATTTTCGACCAGCTACGCAGTCTTGGCGCTGGCTTTGAGGTCGTCCTGCCACCCTGCCCCTGCCGCAGGCTAGGTGTAGCGTGTAGCCATTGGCGATGGCAGGGGCGGTAGGGCATGTCTTGTCTGTGTTTTGTCGCTGCCTTTAATGGTCTGCAGCTTCAGACACTGTACACCTGTCCTGACTGTGACTAGTCACAGCGCCTCCTGACAGGCGTGTGCCGCGCCTCTTCGTCTTGGGAAGGCGCGGGTCTTGAATGCTTTGTACGGTAAAGGCATGGCGCGCCTTTACTCTCGCTGCCTACCGCGCCGGGCGGGCAGCACTGCTCTGCTGGCCACGTGTCGGGCCCGGCCCGGAGCTATCCTCTGAGGAGAGGGGGAGCTCCGGCCCCGCTGGACACATGGAGCCTTCGGAGCTTACCCCCACGGGGGGGGGGGGGGGGGGGAGGGAGGTCCGGCTCTGCTTGCCACATGGCAGGCCCGGAGCTATCCTCCGAGGGGAGGGGAGCTCCGGCCCCGCTGGACACGTGGCTCCTTCAGAGCTCGCCCCTGCGGGGGGGGGGGGGGGGAGGGGGGGGGGTCCGGCCTCCTGGGCCACGTGGCAGGCCTGGAGCTATCCTCCGGGGGGACGGGAGCTCCGGCCCTACTGGACACGTGGCGCCTTCGGAGCTCGCCCCTGCGGAGGGATGAGGTCCTTAGGCAGTTTCACCCTGTGGGCGGGGGTACCCGGTATTGAGGGTACCGACAGAAGCCTCAGGCCAAAGTTCATGCAAATCCAATACTTTTGAGGCACTTTTGGAGGCATTTGAAAAAGAGGCCAATTTGAATGTAAATTCAAATTGCAGTAACTTTCATCACTTAAATTCAAAAGTTGGCTTCATATTCAAACTCAGCACATTTTTCTGAGTTAGTCCACCAATTTTCATCTCCATTGGAGCTCATCTTGTCGGGAGCTAAATTTGCATTAATTCAAAACTGAATTTGAATTTCAGTTCAAAGGTGAAGCAAATTTAGCCAAACCAAATTCAAATTTAGGAGATCAAATTCAAACAGTGACTTGGAGGCTAAGTCTCACATTCAATTGTGAGTAGCTCGGATATTTTCAGTGCAAACAGAAATGAAAAATGTGAAATAGAATTAGAGGGGAGGTCCCACTTGTCAGTAGCCTTGACCCAGAAGCCTCCTCAGCTGATTTTTCTCACTCGGCCGAGAAGCGCGCGCCAGCCGCTGGCGACGTCGGCGCCCGACCACCTCAGCCGGCCAGCTCCTGCTTCGGCGTGGGAGGTGGCTCGGCAGGTGTCACGCCCTCCACTGCCCTCCGGGGGCTATAAAGGGCATGAAATCTCTGGCGAGCTCCTGTTTTCGTGCACTTCAGTAAAGGGTCGCCTAGCTGCCCGAGTTCCGATCCCTTTCCACCCGAGCTGTGATCATCCTCTGCCCTCGACGTCCATAGAAAAGCGGGGCGCTAGCTTGTCCTTGAGACCACCGCGCAAACCGTTCCAAGGTTTGACCTTTGTGTGCAGAGAATTTCCCAGTTTAGGCGGCGGAGCTCATTTTGGGACCCGATTAGGTTTAGGAGAAATTCGGGAGGATCGTTGTGTGGGAGGTCAAACAGAGCTGAGAAATAGCGTCTAGAGGCTCTTGCAGCCCTCCTCGATCGAAAACCAAAAGGGAACCACCGCCGGAACCATAGGTTCACCATAGAACAGTTCGGTGGGAGAGGGGGTCGCCGGTGAGGTCCGGTGCGCCGGCTGTTTCGGGTCCAACCGAGGTCATGCCGAGCTTCCCAAGGTCTCCCTGAACGTGTGACACGATTAGCGCGCTTAGGGGGTGGTCGGGAGGGCGGGAACACGTTGCCGATGTTGCACAGAGACATAGCGCCCGTCGCCTGCGAGCTACGGTGGTCAACCGACGGCGGCATGATGTCCATCGTGCTCAGCGTCCAAAATTATTTGGGGGCGGTAAGTCTCACCATCGCCGGCGAGCTAGGTCGCCGGGAACGCCGACCTCGCCAGAGCTCCGGCGCCTCGGGACGGCGGCATCGGGAGGTAGACGAAGGCGCGGGTCCCATGTGTCAGCCACCGTGTTAAGCGCGCGTGAGCGCGCGGTTAGTTTAAATTAAATGGACGGGCCCCGCTGTTAGCCTCCGGTTTAGCGGGGAGACGATTTTCTGTAGGAAAATAATTCAGGGATCGGCCCAAACTTTAGAAATTCATAACTTTGGCTAGAAGTGTCCCAATTCAGTGAACCAAATTTTGCTGAACTCAGCTTTTTGAGTACTTTCCAGCAACAAATTTCATCTCATGAAACTTAATAGTTTTCCAGAATTACTTCCCTAAAGTTTAAACTGTTTGGAATTTTATCTGGAGAATTACTTTATGAAAAATTCTGAAATTTGGCTGGGAGGTTCATTGGAAAATCCTTGAGTCACAGTAAAAATTTCAGATCCATCAAAGTTCATTTGGTTCCCCAAATGGTGTGATTAATTGAACTGCCCTGAGAAATTAGAAAAAATGTACAGAAACATTTTTCAGATTTTCTCAAATCTTATTGAGGGCATAACTTCCTATAGAATTCTTCAAATGACATGAAACCCATTCCATTAGAACCATATCAAATTCTAGTTTCCAGAAAGTAATGGTTGGAGCCATGAAAACCCCTGTAATTCCGTAGAAGCTCTAATATTGACCAAATAGGCTTTTATTTGTACAAGGCTCAAATGAACTTTGTTGCCAATGAAACTTGGTCAAGACTTTGTTTAGGTCTCTACCAAGCCACCATAGAAATTTCAGAACCAAAGGGGAGGGTTAGATAGAGTTATGGTAATTACTTATTCAGTTCTAAACATTGCATTTAAATTGACATATAGTATATCGTGTACGTGTAGTCGCTGAAGGCGAGGAAACTCCGGAAGTGCTCGACTTCCTTCTTCCGGACGAAACCCTGACAACTGACCAGCAGCAACAAGGCAAGTCCCAGTTTGCATTAAACCGTTTTACAAAGTTTTGCTTTGTTTACATACTTAGTATGAGGTATGTATATGTGCATTAGGTGTAAGGTGGATGAAACCCCAAATGCATAACCAGATGTTTCCCATAAGAGTGAGGGTAGTGTCTAAGTCCTCGAGTAGACAGGCTATGCTTAATTATTCATAGGACTTTGGTACAAGTCGAGTAGTTGGAATCTACTCGCGAGTTAGGCTTGGGACACACGGAATTGGTTCGAGTGATGTGAGATCACTTTAGAAATGAAAATGAGACTAGGCAGGGGCTAGGGCGCAGCAAGAGGAAGTCTTTTGTGTGCAGCCCTGTCCGTGTCGATTGAGGACCGATCTGTGTGTGGCCCTGCTGAGCAAGTATTGAACGTACCAAAGGCATATCGAATATATGGGCCCCGGTAAACTGATGTAACCTAAACCTCTGGGCGTCGAGGCATAGCACACCGATTTATAGGTGTAGGTTGAGGGCAGCAAGGTGGAAATCTGCTAACAGGGATAGAGAGATGCTCCGTGTAGGGAACCTCCTGTCCGTTTCGGTGCGACCGGTTCGACGTTTGGGCTGTTGGGTGAAAGGTTGTCCCGTACGACATCGAGTGAGCGTGCTGTGAAGCTCCACGGGTGGGCGTATGTGACGTGCTCTTCGGGTATCCCTGCAGGTGTATATCGAGTCGATTCGCCGTCCCCCGCGGTGACGAGTACCGCTTGTTCACTGAGTCGTGACGTATGCTAATACATGAAATGTGTTGATTCAATATTGCTGTTATGCTATAATTGTATTGATACATGTGTTCCACCAAATATTGCTCACTAAATTTCATATTCATGAACTGTTAACTTGTGGCTAAACGATGAACTAAGGATGAACTTGTAGGCGTGTCCATTTGCTGAAATTTACCATCCCATGATCGTTGTACACTACATGTAGAGTTTCATGCCTAGGTGAGTCAGTTAAGTCTTGTTGAGCCATTGTGCTCATGGTTGCTGCTTAAGTGTTTTTCAGGTGAAGAGCCACCCACGGACTCGGTTTACGAGTCTACCGGCGAGGGTTACCCTCCGTCAAGGACCACGGCTGAGTGGGAGCCGTACACGCCACGCTAAACTGAGGAGTGCAGCTAGTGTGGGTTGCCCTAGGGCTGGGCAACCGACTTTTGCTAGATAGGCGGGCGTGAGTTGTACAAATTTAACTTCTGCTGTGTAATATAAACATTAGTTTGTAACTGAGTAGTGTACTACTTTGTACATTTCAGTTGGTTTTCAATGTAATACAATGTATCCTTATGATGTGTGCTGTCGGTTGTCGCATCGTGCGACACCACCCTCTACGATCCTGTATGAGCGGATTCCGGTCCGCCAAAGTTTCATGTCATTTGAAGAATCCTAGAGGAAGTTATGCCCTAAACAAGATTTGAGAAAATCTGAAAAATGTTTCTGTACATTTTTCCTTTTTTCAGGGCCGTTCACATAATCACACCATTAGGGGGACTAGATTAACATGGATGGATCTGAAATTTTTCCCGTGGCTCAAGGATTTTCAAATGAACATTCTAGCCAAAGTTCAGAATTTTCCATAAAAGAATTTTCCAGATAAAATTCCCCACAGTTTAATCTTTATGGAATTAATTCTGGAGAAACAATTAGTTTCATGAGTTGAAACTGGTTTTTCTGGATAGAATTCGAAGAGATGAATCCAACAAAATTTGGTTCACTTAATTTGGAGCTTCCTAGTCAGAGATATGGATTTATGAAGTTTAAGTGAAAGTCTGGAATTGGCTCTGTTTATGTTTCCTATTTTTCAGAGACCTAAAGTATTGACACCACATTTGGCCAAGCAAATGAGGTCCAATGCCGCTGAAATTTTTACTGGAGTTCAAAGATTTTTGGAAGAATGTCCTGCTCAAATTTTGGAATTTTCCAACACACATCACTCCTGTAAAAGTTCCTACAAAATTATTTTTAAATGAATTAATGAGCCAAATCTATGGGTTTTCATAACAATTGGGATGCACCCCTGGACAGTAATCACCGAGAAGAATCCAATGGAATTTATTTCACAATTTTTGGAGGTTCCTAACAAAAGTTATGAGCAATAGAAGTTGAACTAAACTGAAAAATGGAGGAAATGTTTAAATTCTTGCGCATGGGCCCAACTGCACAGCTCCTTCTTTCTCCTCGCGCCAACAGCCGAGCGGCGGCGGCGCTCTCCGGCGAGACCCGTGGAAACTTCCTTCCCGGCCGTACCATGCCCCAAACTCGCCGCCTCCCCCATTTGGATCACGGCCAACTCATCCCCGTGGTCGGCCGAGGACCCCGGTCACTGGAACCCTTCGGCAACGGGCAGCAGCGGCGGTTTGACTTCGGCGGCGTCGCACTCGTGCTAGGAGAGATCAAATTCTTCTGTTTTTTTTTCCTAGAGCACCGTGGTGGATCCATTGTCACCGGCACGAGCTCACAACAGCTCGAAAGAGGCTGCAAATACGAGCTCATCAGCGACATAAGGACAAAATCGGTACCGGTGCAAAATTCTTGAAGAACCGTGCCAAAACTCGATGAAATTCGATGGTTCTTGATCCTAGAGGAGCGTGGGAGAGTCTAGATCGTGCCTATAGCTCGGTACACGTGATGGTGGAAGGATCACCATGGATTTTGAAGATTGGTGAGGCTCGGTCCTACGGATACCGAAGCAATAAACGGAGAAATTCTCCGCCGACGACGCATGAGAGAAGGTGAGGTCAGCATGGTTGTGTTTGGCACCTTGGAGCGGACCTTTTTTGTGTAGCTCGTCAGGCACGAAAGAGCTTCTAGCTCTCATACGCGGGGAGCAGAAATGTCGGCCGGCGGTGCTTTGCTTCGGTTATGTGAGGGAGGACGGTGGAGAGGCGAGGGAATGGTTCACGTGGCCCGGGCGTATTGATCACGTAGCTTTACTCGCGTTCTCAGCCCCCCGAGCAGGAGATGGCACAGAGAAAAGGCGGTCAGGCACCGGCGCTCGGGAGCTGGCGCACACGCGCGCTGTGTTCGAGTGAAAAGAAAAACAGAGAAGACTTCGGTGTGAAGTCTACTGACATGTGGGCCCCCTTTTTTCCTCTTCTGTTCTGTCCAAATCCATTTTAGCTAGCAAACCAACTCCATATTTGATCAAACTTGCAGGATAAGCGAAAAGGAGTATGAGGAACACAATGGTGCTCTCAAATTTGAATTTCAGTGAATTTGGAATTTGAAACTGAAGTTTGAATTCAAATATGAATTGTCTCCCATTTAAATTCCAACAAATAGGAAATCTTTTCCAAATGAGCTGAAAATTTGCCGGGCTACCCGTGGATGTGTGAAGAACCAAATGGTAAATTTAGGTCTTCGTGTTTAGATATTGTTACACTTTTACTTTAGCATTTGGAGCTCACACCGTTGTATTCAAAACTTTAAATTCCCTCTCATTTTCTCGGTGTGACTTGCGTCCCCACTTGCTAGAACTTTGGGGTTTCACATTTTCCATCCGACATATTGGTCCTGCATCCACATTCTTGCAACTGGCCCAAGCTAACAATATTGCTTTTCAGTTTGGGGATATAATATACCTCGGTTAATACCTTATGCTCGCCATTCTTGCACTCCAACATGATGGACCCAAGCCCGCAGATCTCAACCACTGAATCATCCCCAAAACGCACTGTTCCTTGCACGGTTTCATCCAGTGACACAAGTCTGACTTGCACCCGGTAATGTGGTTACATGCTCCGGAGTCAAGGTACCACATCTCGTTCTTGTATTCTTCCGGGAATACACGTTCCTCATTAAGAAACACACTCTGCACACAGACATCTTGACACGACCCCACGGTCTTGTCGAGCCAGGATCACGCTGAGGGGTGCTGCGTTGCACAGCACCGGATAACACACGTCAAAGGTACAAAGTGGAAGCGGAATTTTATTACATAAACAAGTTTATGAACATGTTTACCTCAAAATAAGTCCAGTCTACACTCACGGGCATAGACTATGCATCAATTCCACGTTCGGCCCTTGAACGTGTCCTTGCTAGCACACACGCACACTAACTCTGCGGCGTGCACGACTCCCACTCGATGGGGTTCCCCTCCTGGGGTTCCGTCTCCTCTTCGGGAGTCCATTCCTCATAGAACCCTGCAAAAGCTTGAAACACAAGCAGTGAGCACGAAGGCTCAGCAAGTCTGACCCGTCTCACCTAAACATGCTACATGAGGGGTGATGGGTTACATGAGGTAAAAATCATTTGCATGGACTCGCCTAATTAGTGGAACCTTACTTTCAAGTTTTAGCAGCAGGTTGTGGAGAACCTTACGCTAAGGCACATGAGAGAGTCGCAATCAAACAAGAAACGCATTTCTCTCATGTACTTTGCCCAAAGTTGAAAAGAACTTTTGTTAGCTCTAAACTACAACAATCATTAGCAATCAAGTCCATCTTTCATTCAGCAACATTTTAACATGTAACTAGCCTGTTCTTTCTACGTCACGGTACAGTGAACAAGTGGTACTCACTGACCACGACGGACGGCGATTATAATCGATTTACACCTGCAGGGTTATCCGAATAACCCGTCACGTACGCCCGTACTTGATGTTGCCTACGACAACCATCACGGACGCCATACGCAACCACCTTTCGCCCGTCAGCCAAATATTGAACCGGTCCCATCGTCCCGAGCAAGAGGTCTCTGCACGCGCAACTCCGTGCCGCCAGCCGATTTACACCTCAAGCTCTCAACCTACCCTCTGAACGACGGGCAATGCCTCAATACCCAGCTACCCGAGTTACATCGGTTTCCCGGTTCCCATATAGCCAGTAGGTCTTCGGTACTGTTCTATCTTGTTCAACAGGCCCGCACACGGCTCGGTCCTCAATCGACACAAGCGGAGCTACAGCACACAGGCTCCAAAGTCCTGCTGCTCTTATCCTCCGCTTGGTCTCATTTTCTTGCCATGTGTTTCATGTGCTATCACTACCCGAGTCGAGTGCCTCTAGCCTATGCTCGCGAGTAGTTCCAACTACTCGACTTGTACCGAATCCTACTCTATCTTAGCATTGCAGTAGCTAACGGGGTTTGCCATCCTAAACCCAACCCATGGTTTTCTTGGCTATGCAATTGGGTTTCCAAACAAGACTCTAATGCAAGTATTCATGGTACTCAAGTAAATGCTCAAAACAATAAAAATTTGTAAAAAGGTTAATGCAAACCGGAGCTTGCCTTGCTGCTCTTGGTCGTAGGCTAGCTGTTCCTCCGGAGTAACGAAGTCTAGGACTTCGGGTTCCTCCTCGACCTTAGCGACTACATGAAGTTGTGAAGTCTATAACCCTTGCTAGACGGACCCAATGACTGTGAAACTTTTACTGGGGCTTGGTTACAACCTAAATAGAGATTTGGTCAAGTTTTAGTTGCAGCAAAGCTCATTTGAGCCCTCCACAATTAATTATGTCCTTGACCTTAATTAAAGGCTTTTAGGGTGTTCTAAGGATTTTCATGAAACAAACTATGACTTTCTGAAAACTATATTTTCAGAGGGTTCTAATGGAGTTGGTCTCACTTAATTTGAAGGTTTCTAACTAAAGATATGAGCTAAACAATTTAATTCTGAAAATGTTTCTAAACATTTTCTATTTTCTCTGGAACAGTTTCACTAATCACACCATTAGGTGGATCAAATGAGCTCAAATGGATCTGAAATTTTTATGGTAGTTCAGGGATACTTTGGTGAACATCCCAGCAAAATTTCAGGATTTTCCTCCAAGGGATTCTCCAGTTAAAATTCCTAACAATTTAAATTTTGAGGAATTAATTCTAGAGAAATAAGGATTTTCATGAAGTGAAACTTGATTTGCTGGAAAGTGCTCAGAGAGCTGAGTCCAGCAAATTTTGGTTCACTCGATTTGGAGCTTTCTAGCCAAAGTTATGAAGATTTGAAGTTTGGAAGAATTCTGAAAATCGGGGAAAAGTTCAAATCTCGCAGGGGCCCGCGGGGACACGTGTCGGGCGCGGAGGTGTCCGGCACACCGGAGCTCACAGGGTATTTGCGCGCCAGCACAGCCGATCCCGGCCGCAGCCCGATCCCGATTTAGATTCTTCAGCTGCTGACACGTGGGCCAGCCGGCTTCATCTTCCTCCCGCCGTTCTCTCGCGCCCGCGCCGCCGACCTCGCCGGAGCAGACTCGGAGCTCGCCGGCTCGCCGCTGCCGGACCTCCCATGGGCTGAAACTCGCCGCCAGGGGGTTGTCGACGTTGAGGAACACGTCGGTGGTGTCCGGTCGGGCTGGGGGTGACCGGAAATAGCCCGGCGACGTGCCGCGGCCTCGGTTGAGGTTCGGCACCGTCGACCGTGGGTTCTAACCCGCCAACACCTCGAACAAGCGGTCCTACAGCATCAGTGTACCTCTAGGAAGCTCGACAAGGTGTCAAAAGGGCTCAGGGATGGCGGCAAGTCGGTCGGCACCGTGTGACCGATCGTGCCCGCCATGACCGCCCTCGATCGAGCTCGAAATTCGTCACTCCCAGACAGTTTCACGCCATGGATGCAGAAAAGAACTTGATCGCCGGTTAGTCCAGCGTCTATGTGCAAGATTTGATAACCTCCGAAAGATCATAGAGCGAGAATTTAAAGAAACCGTACCGGAAGCTCAGTTTAAGGTTGCCGGAGCAAAAACTGAGAATTCGCCGGTGAGAGTTCACGGCGTGGCTTGAGCTTCAGGTGGAAGCAGCGTGGAGTTCGTGCGCTCCCTTTGTCGCCCTTGCTCAGCCGTGGAAGTGGCTGTAGTGTGCTGCCCACGTGAGACCGATCGCCGTCCTTCAGCTAAACTGCGGCGGTCGTAGTTGATCACGGGAACAGGGGCCGAAACCCGGTGGTTCAGGCGTTGGGAGGGTGGTGCTCGAGCTCAGGATGTTGCCTGGCAACTCGGAGAGGCGAGGACACGATTGTTTGCTGTGTTTTCCCGATCGACCGAGAGCTTGGGAAGAAAAGGAATGGCGCCGCCCAGTGTCGCTCACGGGGATAAGAAGGCACCTGGTCTTCACCCCGCTGAGGCGGTGACGGTGGCGTGGGGGCGCGAGCAGGCCGCCTGAGCGCCAGCGCGCGTAGAGGGGAAGCAGCTGGTGGCACCTGTGGCTGCTCGGTGGCACAGCCGACAGCTGCTTGGTGGAATTTCCCACCGAGGCTGTGACTTTGTGTGCAAGTTTTGCCTCCTCCTCTCTATGACATGTGGGTCCCACCCGGCGTTTTAACCTCTGAAATTTACTCCTAATCGCTGTTGTAAAAAGTGAGTCCCAAAATACCCATGGTGATTCAAATTATTCACCCATGAGCCATTTGAATTGAGTAGAATTCAAATTGGGTTTGATTTGAATGAATTTCAGCACAAGTTCAGTTTTGAATTCAAATAAAGTTTGAATTTATCCCACTTAGCTCATGTCAAGATCAACTCCAAATGGAATGAAAATTGGTGTGTGAGCTCACAAAAATGTGCTGAATAAGAATATGCCTCGCACTTTTGAATTCGTGGGATAAAAACAGTTTGAATTTGAATATAGTTTCAAACTGCCCTCTTTCTAGCTATACCCAAAATAACCTCAAAAAGGTATTGAATTTGGGTGAAATTTGGCATGGACATCCTTAGCAATTTGTAGGAGTTTTCATATGTCCAGCCCACCTATATCACATGTGGGAAATACCACTTTTGCAATATGTGAGTTTGTTCTCTAATGAGCATGTTGATGGTGGTTACTTGCTCTTCATTTGTGTTCATCAACTTTCCTCAAATGAGGTGTGTGGTGTGGTGATGAACACTTCAAATATGTGTCAAAAACTGAGGCCCTTACATTCCTCCTGTAAAGGTCCCAAAATGTTGAATACAAAGAAACACTTGGTTGCAAAGTTTTGGTTCATATGTGTGAAATTTGGGCCTTGTTAAAACTTTTCCCCAGATGTGATAACACACATGAGGGTTTTCTTCACACAAGACAATTGTTTATTTGAGAACTTGGAACCCAATAGGGGTCTAAAACAAGGATGGGAAGTTCCCATATGTGTGAGAAAACAAAAATCAGATTTGGAACAATTTGTCAAACAAAAATTCAAATGAGAATAACACAATGGGATTCAAAACTGTTGTGCTAAAAATCTCATTTGCATCAGCCAAAATAAAAATCAGATTTCATATTTGAATTCCTTGGGTCCAAATTAGGGTGTGTGCAAAGTTTCATGATTTATGGAAAGGATTTGCAACCCATTTTTCCAAAATGGACTTTAAATGACAAAGAATTCAAACACTCATTTGAATTTGGATGAAACTTGCCCAATTATCCAAATACATACCAGATTTGAATTCACTCAATATTCAAACTTGGGAGATATTAGGAGGGGGATAAGGAGGGACTGATCAGTGGGTCCCACATGTCATTGAGTGCACTGAATATTGCAAAAGATTTCAGTCCACAGTCTCTGTTTTGCTTACCTCCCACGAGAAGCAACCGGCAGAGCCGACAGCGGCGCTCACCGCCTCGGGCGACCGCCTCCCCAAGGGAACCGGCTCACCCAGGGCTTTATTACCCCCTGTCGGGCTCCTTTTCCCTCTCATCACCGAAGTCCCGAAGCCATGGCTTGTTCTTCCTCCTCGTGCAAGAAAAACCGACCGAGCTCTGCCGCCGAGCTCTCGGTCGATCAACCCTCACCTAGACCGCATGGGGACTTCAGCTGAGCAGCAAAACCACACAACAAAAACCTCCATGACCTCCTCGCACCTTCACTGAAGGAGTTCGTGCTCTCCACACCGAGTTCAACCAGTTTCCGCCGCGGCCGTCACCCAACAGCGACGGGGTGCTCTCGTGGGCAGCACCACAGAGCAGGTTTCACGACCAAACGAGGCCACCGGGGGACGCGCAAGGTCTCCGTGCAGCTTCTACCCGAAACACAGAGCCTGTCTCGGCCTCTCGACAACGAATTTCGAAGATCCTCTTCGGCCGGTGAAAACCAACCTTCCGGTATGATTCTGCAAAATTCCCGATCAATTGTTGTTTAGACACCACGAAACTTCGCACACACGGGCTACACTTGAGGGCGCACCAGTTTTCTTTTGAAACCTCGCATGAAACACACTGTGCACAGTGCAATTTCAAGCTTTCCGAAGGCGGCTATTGCGGGAAGGTGCGGGTGCACGGTGAACCCTATGTTAGAGCCATCTCCGAGCCATTTCCTTTCCACGTCGATGATCCCTAGCGTCCGCTGGTGCTCTAAAGCTTGGAAACCGAAGCCTAGAAGGCTTAGGGCGTCGGGGCCACGTCGCCGGACTTCGTCCGAACCGTTGTGCCGTCGCAGGCTAGTTTGGGGGCCCTGCCAGCTCAAGAAAACCCCATCAGTGTGTTCCTCGCGTTGAATTAGGGGCTGGCGGCGAGTTTCATCGACAGAGGTGGCCGGACGACTGATCCCGGAGCTTCTCCGGCGAGCCCGGCGGCGGGATCGCGCGGGAGCGGGAGGTTGAAGACGACCTCGCCGGTCCCGCCTGTCAGCGACTCGGGAGAGAGGGGCCGGATTCTCTGTAACACGGGGTCAACTGTGACAGCGCGGGAAACAATTCTGTAGCCCGTGTGGCACTCTCTGAGCAGCTGACACGTGCCCCTTGGTCCCACAGTCAGTTTTAAACATTTCTCGGATTTATTCAAATTCCAGATTTTTCCCCAAACTTTAGAAGAGCATAACTTTGCTAGGAACCTCCAAATTTAGTGATTCAAATTGGGTTAGATTCAGATTGACAAACTCTACCCAAATATGCAACCCAATTTGTATGAAAGTCTTTATTTAATTCTGGAAAATTCTTTAAATCTTTTCAGCAAAAGAATTTTAGAGGAAGTTTGGTTTATCCAAAAATCCTCAAATTTTGCCAGAATATTCTTTAGTGGTTTATTAGACTCCTGTAAAAATTTTAGCTCATTTGGAGTTTAATTAATCAGGGTAATTCAGATTGTAAGTTCCTGTATTCAAATGAATACAGAAAACATTTTCAGAGAATTTCCAAATTTTGTAAATTCAGTTCTGAGAAATTCTTAGCTCCAAAAATCCTAGGAAACTTCATGTAGACTCTATGAACTATAATTGAAGTTGTGGTTCACTGAGTTTGACATGAACATGAGTGTTACCTCAGAATTAATTCATCTTTGACTAAACACTTAGAGAATTATTCTGAATAAACCACTCCATGAAAAGTGCTAAATTTTGGTCCAGAGGACTTTCTTGTGACCAGGAACTCACATGAAAATTCCCAGCTCCATTGTAGCTATGGATCACTACTGTCATAGGTAACCTCTTAAGGTGATCAACACGTAAGTGGGAAAAGCACTTAATAATTGATCTTAGTGTTTAAGCCCAACCCAAACCACTAGCACCAGTATCCTTTTAAATTCTTAAACAGAGTTCCAGTTTTAAAACTGTCATTAGATCTTATGAGCAAAAGATTTTCAATTAAATACATATGCATGATCATATCGTGTAGCATATACGTGAAGAAGGTGAGAAGGACTTGAAGTGAAGATCAAGGAGAGAGGAAAACAAGTGATCAAGCTCCAAGTGATCGTCACTAACTGATTGTAACATTAGTCACCTGCAAAATAGGCAAGCCCCGGTTTGCATTTGAACAATTTTATAAAGCATTTTCATTTGTAGAGATCATAGCTTTGCATCGTTGATTGCATTACGTCTAGATGATATTGAAAACCCCACTTGCATGACCAGAAATACCTAAGAGAAAAAGGGTAGAATAGCAACTCCTCGAGTGGATTTGGCTACGCTAATGTTAGTAGGAAAGGTTCGGTAGAAGTCGAGTAGTTGGAATCTACTCGCGAGTTTAGGGCTGGTTTACTCGGAACGGGTCCGAATTAGAAAAGATGAGGAAAGTTCACACATAAGAAATGGAGACCGGGCAGGGAGGTTTAGATGAAGCAGGTTGCAGGCCGTGCGTGCATAGCCCTGCCTTTTTCGGTTAAGGCCCGTCCGTGCTTGGCCCTGTTGGACAAGTTTGAGTTGTGTACCGGGCACATACTGGCTATATGGGACCCAGGAAACCGATGTACCTTGGGAGATCCATAGTGGAACTTTTCCAACTGCCTTAGGCTTTCGGCGTCAGGGTAGCAGGAGGTACCTCGCTCAAGAACATACCACTGCGGGTATGTACCTTGAGGGAGCTTGCGTACTCGGGGCAGTTGGACTGCGTCGAATGTGGAAGATCTTGGGAAAGGTGGCCGCGTACAACGTCAGTCGAGGTTGCTGCCGGCAACTCGGAGTACGGGTGTACGTGTCGTGTAGTCTGGGCGTGTACTGATTCAAATCACCGTCGCTCGCGGTCATATGAGCATACTTGCCCACTGCGTCTTGACGTAGTAAGAACTGAACTGGTTATTCTTTTAAACTTGATAAGGCTATGCTATAACTTGTATTGCAACCATGATTGAATTAGAGATAGGCTCATTAAAGTTTACTTTCACTTTGTGCAAGGAGCATTGCAACAAAGCGTTTCTTGTTTGATTGTGGAGTTGCGATGCTTTTCGGCTCAAGGTCTGCACAATGAGGCTTAAAATCTGAAAGTTAAGGATCAACTTTAGGCGAGTCCTTTATGCAAATCTAGCCGACCCAATTGCAACCGTCACGCATGTAGAGTTTCTTGTTTAGGAGAGACGGGTCAGACTTGCTGAGCCTATGTGCTCACGCTTGCTATATAAGTGGTTTTGCAGGTTAACAACGATGTTGAAAAGAAGGTTGTCCGGTGAGACTCGGGGACTCCCGAGTCAGGTAACACATGGAGAACCCAGCCGCTGCTGCTTGTCTTCGTGTTGCTAGCGAGAGGAGTCTGCGGGCTGGACTTCATCTCGAGTGCTTTTAGTTATTCGACGTGAGTTGATATAGACTTCCGCTGTAGTTACTTGATGTAAAGTATTTACAAAGAAAAACTTGTAAGCTTCCGCTATTGTTTTATGTAATATATTGGTCCTTGTATGTGTGCTGTTGGTTGCCGCACAACACGGCACCACCCAATGCGATTCCCAGGCGAGTGGCCTGTCTCGGTTGACGGGTCCGTCTCACCTCACACCTTAAAAGAATCACGTCCCGAGATTATAAGGTGAAAATGAGAGAGAGGACGGTGGAAAATTACCGGATATGCGACGTGAAAAAGTCGGGGTAGTTAGTGCGAAGGAATTCTTCGCTCTCCCATGTCGCTTCGTCCATGGAGTGATTACTCCATAGAACCTTGTAGAACCACAACATACGGCTGCGTGTGGTTCGGGCCTTTTCATCGATAATCAGCACCGGTTCCTCCAGCTGAATGGTAGTTGATAGCTTGAGACACTTCCTCAGCTGGGAAATGTGAAAGACGTCGTGCACACCGGAAAGTGTTTCTGGTAATTTCAGCCGGTATGTCACTGATCCACAACTTTCGGTAATCTGGAATGGACCGATGAATCGGGGTGCCAACTTTCCTCTCATCCCAAATCTGTTTACGCCCTTCATTGGAGACACGCGTAGATATACGTGATCTCCAACTTCGAATTGTAATGGGCGCCTTCTCCGGTCCGCATATTGTTTCTGTCGGGATTAAGCGGCTTTTAGGTTCGCTTGAATCAGTCGAACCTTTTCTTCCGCGTTGTTGACAAGGTCAATCCCTAAGGTAACCCTTTCGCCAGACCCACACCAGTTCAATGGTGTGCGGCACTTCCTACCGTATAGCGCCTCGTAACGTGCCATCTTGATGCTGGCTTGGTACCCATTATTGTACGAGAACTCGGCAAACGGCAAGTGATCATCCCAATTCTTGCCGTGGTTGATAGTGCAAGCTCGTAGCATGTCTTCTAGGATCTGATTTACCCGCTCCGTCTGCCCATTTGTCTGCGGGTAGTATGCTGAACTACGGATCAGTTTCGTCCCCAAGGCAGCGTGCAGCTGCTCCCAAAAACGGGACACAAATAAAGTGCCCCGATCCGATATGATGGTACGGGGTACGCCGTACAAGCATAGGATCCGTGAGATGTACAGTTCAGCGTACTTCTTGGCGTTGTAGTTTGTGTTGACCGGGATGAAATGGGCAACTTTGGTGAGCCGATCGATGATCACCCACACAGAATCATGCTTTTGAAGAGTGGTGGGTAAACTGACGATAAAGTCCATGCTCACGTCCTCCCATTTCCAGGCAGGAATGCTCAATGGTTGCAGCAGTCCCGGTTTCCGCATATGGTCTGCCTTCACCCTTCGACATGTATCACACTTGGACACGTATTTTGCAGTCTCTCGCTTCATCCATGTCCACCAAAACTTGCTTCTGAGTTCTTGATACATCTTGTTGCTGCCGGGGTGAATAGAAAACTTTGACAAGTGAGCCTCATCAAAGATTTTCTTTCGTAATTCCGGGTTACGGGGTACGACGATCTGGTCCTTGAACCATAGGACGCCGTCTCCGTCCTTCCGGAAACATTTCAGCTCCCCACTGTCTACACGTCTCCGCAAATGCGACATGCCCTTGTCATGTTTCTGAGCAGCCGCTATCTCTTCACGGATGGTGGGGATCAAAGCTAAGTTGTAGAGAGCTCCGTGTGGAATCACATGTAGTGGTGGCTCGCTCTCTTCCAACGGTGTGATGGTCAGATTATTGACGTGTGACTTGCGGCTCAGCGCATCTGCCACTACGTTTGCCTTGCCCGGATGATAATGGATCTCTATTTCGTAATCCTTTATCAGTTCTAACCATCTTCGCTGCCTCATGTTCAGCTCCTTCTGAGTGAATATGTACTTGAGGCGTTTGTGGTCGGTATATAGATGTACGAGGTTACCGAGTAGGTAGTGCCTCCACATTCTTAGTGCAAGTACCACGGCAGCGAGCTCCAAGTCGTGAGTTGGATAATTTTGCTCATGGTTTCTAAGCTGCCGTGATCCATACGCGACCACTCTTCGGTCTTGCATCAGCACACATCCGAGCCCAATGCCGGATGCATCGCAGTACACCTCGAATTTTTTTTGTGTGTCTGGCTGCGCCAAAACCGGTGCTGATGTCAGGTGCTTCACTAAAGCCTTGAATGCTGCTTCACATGCTGGACTCCAAACATATTTGGTAGCCTTCTTCAGCAGCTCTGTCATTGGCTTGGCAATCTTTGAGAAGTTCGGAATGAACCTCCGATAATATCCCGCGAGCCCAAGGAAACTCCGTACCTTGTGAACAATTCTCGGCGATTTCCAATTCAGCACTTGAGTGATCTTGCTCGGGTATACAGCGATACCCTCCGCTGAGAAGATATGCCCGAGGAAAGGCACTTGCGATATCCAGAACTCGCATTTGCTGAATTTCGCGTATAGCTTGTGATCCCGCAGCCGTTGCAAGACTATACGCAGATGCTTCTTGTGATCTTCCTCCGACTTGGAATATACCAGGATGTCGTCGATGAAGACCACGAAAAACTTGTCCAGCTCCGGCATGAATACCGAGTTCATCAAGTACATGAAGTGAGCTGGAGCATTGGTGAGGCTGAAGGACATGACCAGGTACTCATAAAGTCCGTACCTCGTCGAGAAAGCCGTCTTCGGAATGTCCTCAGCCCTTATCTTAATCTGATGGTACCCGGATCTTAAGTCCATTTTGGAAAAGATCTTTGCTTCGTCCAACTGATCAAACAACATGTCGATCCGTGGCAACGGGTACTTGTTCTTGATGGTCACGGCATTTAATGGACGATAGTCCACGCAAAGCCACAACGTCTCATCCTTCTTATTGACAAATAATGCCAAACAACCCCATAGCGAGGAGCTCGGCCTAATAAAACCTTTCTCCAGAAGGTCCGTGAGCTGAGCCTTCAGTTCAGCCAACTCCTTGGGCGCCATCTTGTACGGCCTTCGGGATATTGGCATGGTTCCTGGTGCAAGTTCAATCTTGAACTCCACCTCTCTATCGGGTGGCATTCCCGGTAAATCATCCGGGAACACATCAGGGAACTCTCGGACTACTGAAATATCTTCCAATCTGATAGTTGTGGCTTGATAGACACTTGGAAGTTTTATTTCTGGGCTGTCCAGAAATAATGAGTGAGACCCGTGCACTCCTGAGTTTAAGTGCACGACTCGAAGGACGGTGTCTAAAACAGCACCGTGGCGGGTTAACCACGACATCCCTAGGATGACATCGACCTTCTGTCCCTCTAAGATAATGAGAGACGTGGGGGTACACTCTACCCGCTAAGCATAATGGTGCTTTGGAGACCATTACGCTTGCTAAAATCTTCCCACCCGGTGAACAAATCAAATATGGACTATCGGTGGGTAGTATTGGCAAGCTGTGTTTAGCAATGAAAGCTTGGCTAATAAAATTATGCGTGGCGCCTGAATCAAACAGTACTATAGCTGGATGCTGGTGGAGTTGGAACATACCCGCAAGGATTGGCTCGCCCTCCGGCACGTCCTCAATGGCAAGCTGGTGGACGGTGCCGGGCCTAGGGTTTGCCCGCTGCGCATTAGTAGGGTTCCGGGGTTGATTCCTCCCAGGAAACTGCGGTGCCACTCTGCCGCCTTGCCTCTCCGGGCAACTGCTCGCGAAGTGTCCTGGACGACCACACTTGTAACATGTGGCCGCTGCTGGTGTAGTGCTCGGGGGACGAAAGCCCGGCATGCGCTGCTGAGGTGCATATGCACGCAGCATCGCCCGCTGCTGCTGTTGTTGCGGAGATGGTACTGGCAGTGCCGGCCTGAATGTCGGTGAAGAGTACGGTCGACTGCGGAATGGCATCGACCGCTGTGGTGGCTGCCAGCGTGGACCTGATGGTGGGCGATTCACCATCCGAAACTTCTGAGAAGGACCACCTCCTTCTCCACTGCTTTGCGGCGCGCTTCGCTTTCGCTCCGCCGCTGCTAACTCCTTGCCAGAGTCCTCCTGAACAATTGCAGCATCAATGATGTCGTTGAGGCTGACGTGATTGAACATCGCCAACTTGTCCTTCAAGAGCGGGTTAAGCCCCTGGTAAAAGTGGTCCTGCCGCTTCTCGTCAGTATCTGCGTGATACGACGCGTAGAGCGTGAGATTATTGAACGCCCTGTAGTATTCCAGCGCGTTCCTGCTCCCTTCTTGCAGATGTAGGAATTCCTGTGTCTTCCTCTTCATCAGACCTGGCGGTATATGATAGGCCCTGAAGGCCGTCCGGAACTCCGTCCAGGTCATCACTCGGTCGGTGGACTGTGAAGCACAGAAGTTGGCCCACCACACACTCGCGGATCCTTAGAGCTGCTGGACCGCGAACTGAGTCTTGCGCTGCTCGCTTATCTGGAGCAGCCCGAACTTCATCTCTATGGCACGGAGCCAGTTGTCCGCGTCAAGAGGTTCATCCGCCCTTGAGAATACCGGGGGATGAGTAGCCAGGAAGTCGGAGTAGGAGCTCTGTTGATGCTCCTCACGGTCTTGATGTCTCTCTGGGCGAGACGTATTGGCGATAAGCGTTTGCAGCAACTCCGTGTGCTGCTGATGTGAACCCGCCATTGCCGCGACGATGTCGGCCAATGTAACCGTTGGCAGTGGCGGTGGCGGTGTTTGCTGTTGCTGTTGCTGCTGCTGTCCCGAGGAGTCCTCGGGAGGCTGTTGGGAGGTCTCTCCCCCTTTACTAGTACCCCCAACGTCCGGGTTGGCACGAGTACGCGTCATTCTGAAATTCAAAACAGCAGCAATTAGCACATGTCTTTAAAAATTTCCATATGCAACAGTAGGTATTGAAGTGACACATGAATAATTTGCACAACATACACATATATTGATAAGGCATAAACTTTATACAAGATACATTATTCTCGGGTCTCCGAGAAGTCGTGCTCATGTCGTCACTACCTATACATACGCTACTGTCTACACGACATGTCACTGATTACAAAAGTTGGGTTACACTACCCTGGCTGCCCTACATGGCAACTGTAACCCCCTACTCGGAGTAGAACTCGACCTCCTGCGGTTCATCCTCCTCCGGTACCTCTGCTGGTGGATCCGAATCTACCACCTCTTCTCCCATTCCGGGTTCTCCCATTGCTGGAAGACCCAAGACCACTGGTATGCCCAACACCGGAGGTACGAGGTCCTGCAATGCATGCACCTCGTCCATGGCTTGGTTGTAATCTTCTTCCCAGCCTTGCCCTTCCTCAATAGCGTCGTCTCACTCTTGAGCAAGGTCCTCGTTCTGCTGGGTCAGATTTTGTACCATTTCTTGCAATGCCGCGATGTCAACACGGCTCTTTTTCCTTGCCTTCTTCAGACGACGCAACAGATTGTGGTGTTCATTCAGTCGCTTGATCATCAAAAGGAGCACATTGCGGAGTGCGCTGTGAGCACTCTCGAAATGGTCTCCACGGCTTGTTCTCTCCTTGATCTTTGTGGCGAGATTCTCCGTATGAACAGCTTGGCTGTCCATCACGGCGTTTCCCGCCCTCATCTGGAGGCTGAGATTTGCCTCCGCGGGGTTGTACCTTGGGTAACTCGGGTCCGTTGCCTCCAGGTACCTCTCTTCCCACACATGCTGAGCTCGTCCCTCCGCCAGAACGAGCGCGTATGGAGTACCCTCCATAGCCTGCACGTGTAGTTGGCAGAAACGTGACATAGTGTCACGGGCTGCCACTGGCCACATCCCTTCCGGTTGTCTTCCTCTCACCGTGACGGTGAACGGCACCCAACCGGGTGACGTAGGTCCTGCAGGGACTTCGACATGGATTGTCCACGTCTCGTTCCCCTCTTCGCCTTCTTCCTTGGCGAAGTACTGCGGCATCTGGTTGTACCCAAAATATTGTAGCATTTGCCACAATGCTTCCGGGTAGCCGCTACGGTGAGAACAGTGGGACACCACCCACCCGTTCTCCAATTGCTTTTCTGCTGTCATCTATAAAAATATATTTGAGAAATGTCAAATATTTATTTAAACATTAAACCTCTGTGTTATAACATAAGACATGTCATTGAACCCATAAAACTTGGAATCATAGTTCAAATTTTAAACAAATTTGACTGCTGATCTGCTGTTCCCATGACAGCCCTGACCAGTTTCCATTTCAACCTGATTTAGGCCATGTTAAAAGCAAAACTAGTTCTGGAGCTCAACATCAAAGTTAAAGCTAACTTCAATAGCTTTCCATAAAGTATTTACTTGGCCTAATATCTGTCCTGTTTCACAAGTTATGAGATGTCAAAGTTAACAGAATTTCTGGAGAAAATTGAAGGGACCACAGGAGGACTGACAAAGTGAGTCCTCCTCGTCCTCCATGTCTGCTGGGGCACCACGTCTGGTGACCCAGAAGGCTCAGGAATAGAAGGCTGAGGAACTGACATCTCTGGAACAGAAGGCTCGTGGAGGGAGGCGCGCGCGGCGGAAGGTGGCGCGGTGGTGGCGGGAGGCGGGCGCGGCAGCGATGGGAGGCGGGCGCGGCGGGAGGCGTGGGAGGCGGGGCGCGGTGGCGGGAGACGGGGCGGCGGGGCGCAGCGGCGGGAGGCGGGGGCCACGGGAGGGAGGAGGCGAGGAGGCGCGTGTGGCGGGAGGCGCGCGCTGTGGAAGGTGGCGCGGCGAGGTGCGGCGGGCCGGTCATCGCAATTAACTAGGGACAACCGGCCCGCCGCGCCGCCTTTTGCCGCAAATCAAACTAATTACCAACTTAAACTATAAACACCCTAGTCAATTTTCTACTTAAACTACAACTACAAAACTATAAACTAACTACAAAAAAACAATTTAATTTCCAAATTAATTACAAATTACTCTAAAACAATATTCAATTAACTCTACTCTAACTAAATCTAACTAACAACAAGAAAAAAATTAAAAAATGCATGAACATAGGTTATCGAGAGGCGCCGGGTGCCGGAGGCGGGAGGCGGGGGCGGCCGGGCGCGGGAGCCGGGAGGCAGGGGGCGGCCGGGCGCCAGAGCAGGGAGGCGGCGGGTGGCCGGGCGCCGGAGCCGGAGCAGGGAGGCAGCAGGTGGCCTGGCGCCGGAGCCGGGAGGCGGCGGGCGGCGGGTGGCCGGGCGCTGGACCCGGGAGGCGGCAGGCGGCCGGGCGGCCAGGCGCGGGAGCCGCCGGGAGGCGGTGGGCGGCGGGGGCCCGGCGCGGGAGGCGGCCGGGAGGCGGATGGCGGGTGGTGGGGCGCAGCGGCGCGGCGGGTGGACGGGCACAGTGGGAGGCGGCGGGCGCAGCAGGTTGGCGGGCGTGGTGGCGGCGGTGGAAGTGACGTGAGTCGGGAAGGAGGTCGGCCGGTTATATCACCATAACCTGCGACGGCTCCATTAATTGTGACGGCCCTAGGGTTAGCCGTCGCAATGTATTTAACTTGCGACGGCAGTTTCTCTGGCTGCCGCAAATAGGCAGTTATTTGCGACGGTTTACTAATTTGCGATGGCACCAGGTCTGGTCGTCGCAAATCAATATCTATTTGCGACGGCTGAAGTCGAAGCCATCGCAAACTGAAGCCTCTTTGCGACGGCTTCTTTTTTGCGACGGCCTCGGGTAAGCCGTCGCAATTTAATTTATTCGCGACGGTCAGCCGTCGCAAATAATCCTAGACGTTGCAAATCATTGTGTTCCTGTAGTGGAGCTAACCATGTGTGGTGGGAGCGGTATTTTGCGATGACTGATCCGAGTTGCCGAAGATACAATCCAGCGGAGGCGAATCTCAGCCTCCATATTACGGCAGGGAGGAACGTTATGGACAGCCAAGCTGTCCATACGGCTAGACTTGCCATGGAGCTCAATTAGAGAACCAGCCGCCGTGATCATTACAAGAGTGCCCACAACGCACTCTGTAATGTACTTCTTCCAACGATCAAGCGACTGAATCGACAGCATAATCAGTTGCGTCGTTTGAAGAAGGCGGGGAAGAAAAACCATGTTGACATCACGGCTTTGCAGCAACAAAATCAAGCTTTGAACCAGCAGAATGAGGTCCTTACTCAATAGCGTGATGACGCAATTGAGGAAGGTCAGAACTGACAACCAGGCCATGGACGAGGTGCATGCTTTGCAGGACCTCGTACCTCCGGTAGTGGGCCTACCGATGGTAGGTGCAGTACCCGTGGTTCTTGATATTCCGACTATAATGGAACCTGAACCCGAAGAGGAGGTCATGGACCCAGAACCACCAGCAGTACCAGCAGAGGAGGAAGACCCACTGGAGGTCGACTTCTACTCCGACTAGGGAGTTACCGTTGCCGAGTAGGGCAGCGAGGGTGGTTGTATGTAATAAATTTTGTAGCAGCGACATGTCGTGTAAGATAGTAGCGTGTGTATATGTAGGGACGACATGAGCATGACTTATTGGAGGTCCGAGAATAATGTATCTTGTATAAAGTTTTTGCTTTACCAATATATGTGAATGTTGTGCGACTTTATCCATGTATCCCTGCAATACCTACTTTTTTTCATGAATTTTCAAGTATGACATGTACTGATCAACGCTGTTTTGAATTTTAGAATGACTTGCACTCGTGTCAACCCAGAGGTGCTCTAGTCAGGGAGGAGATGTCTTCCAACAGCCTCCCGAGACTTCCTCGGGACAGCAACAGCAGCAACCAAAACCACCACCACCGCCAACGGTCACGTTGGCTGATATTGTTGTGGCCATGGCGGGCTCGCACCAGCAGCACACCGAGTTGCTGTAAACGTTGATCGCAGATACTTCTCGTCTTGAGAGGCGTCAAGACCGAGAGGAAAGCCAACAGAGTTCCTACTCGGATTTCCTCGTGACGCATCCCCCGGTATTCTCACGGGTGTATGAGCCCATTGATGCGGACAACTGGCTCCGCACGATGGAAATGAAGTTTGGGCTCCGTATTAGTGAGCAGCAGAAGACGCAGTTCGCGGCCCAACAACTTATGGGGTCCGCGGGTGCTTGGCGGGCAAACTTCTGTGCCTTCCAACCCACCGAACAAATTCTGACCTGGATGGAGTTCAGGACGGCCTTTAGGGCCTATCACATTCCGCCAGGTCTCATGAAGCGGAAGATGCAGGAATTCCTACACCTGCAACAAGGTGTAACAGCCCTAACTTTTGTAAAGTTACATTTCAACTTATGAAGCAAAGTTGAGGGAAAGAAAGCTTGATTATGTGTCACATGAAACGAGAAACACAAAAAAGGACATGTGAGGGAGTTAAAAATTTTCTTTAACTCATGCTTAGCATATGTGAACTTAAGGGGGAAACTTTACTCCCTGATTTGAGTTCATGTCAACCATCACTATGAAAAGGATGGGGGAAAATCTAAACACAATTTGAATCTTTTAAAAGGATTCATGTTCAGATTGTCCAAATGCATCAAGTGAATTCACGAATGCATTCCCCATGTATCAAAGAGCTTCTGGTTCAAATTTGGATATTTTTGGAGCTCATATACTATTTATTCAAAGGGATAATTGAGGGATAATTCAAATTTGAATTTGAAAGCTGAACCAAACAAGCTGAATTTTAAAATCTGATTTCAGATTCGGTTTCCTCGTATTTCTTTTGGCCTAATATCCAATTTTGGTGAATATCAAACAAAGGACATGTGGGAATCCCAAAGCATAGAGAAGAAGAGAGTGAGGGGCTGTGGACCCCACATGTCATACACACTCAAACAATCGACTCCTTCTGTTGCTCAGCGCGCGCCAGCTCCCGGCCGAACCCGTTCCCGACGAGTGATCGGCGCCAGCTCCTGCTCTCCAGAGGGAATTGTCTCTGCTCTTATCCTCCACACGAGGAGCGCAACAACTTGTTCTAGCGTGCTACCACTTCACACCGAAGTTTTCTTGCTGCTGTTGGCAGCACATTGTGGATCATCACCGAGTTCCCGAGGTGCCCCGGCAGACCTCGCTTCGGCTCACCGTGGAGAGCATGCCGCGGCCGTCGTTGCCTCCAACTCCCTACACAAGAAAGGTGCTTTGTCATTACTAGATCGTGTAGCTGAAATCCTTTTACCAAATGATCAACCCTAGAGCAAGAATTTTCCACTTTCCCGAACCCTAGTGCGACCTACCCGAGCTCGGTTGAAACCCAAATTCGGTTTACATGTACAACCAATGCTCGAGCTAGCTTACAAGTATCTTCTACACCCCTAGCGCCCCTCCGCAAAGAATAACCGAGCAAAAACCTCAAGAATTGACCGATTGCTAGCTGTTTTTCGTGCCGCCATGGAAAACGGCCTCGGGTCACCGTGGAGCCCTCGGTTGCCGCCTTTTCATCATGTCTGGGTTCCATTTTCAGCATCCTCGAGCTTCCACGGTGCTCTCCGAGCAATTCTCAACCGTTTTTGTGCTGTGTAGAGTGTGAACGACCTCGCCGGAACCCTAATCGGGACTGTCGCCGTCGCGCACCCATTTCCTGCCATCTCCTGCAATCGGCGACCCTTCAAACGGGTTCAGCGTCACAGAAAATGGGGGGGGGGGCAAGTTTGGCCCCAAGAGGTGGCCGAAAGGTCGGTTCCAGTGACCCTCGCCGGAGGGCGCCGCCGCCAGGGTCTGTTGGCACGAGGAAGTAGAAGGAATTATGTGTGGGACCCTCGTGCAGTGTTTTAATCTTTTCTCTGATTTTCAGATTTCGGTTCAAACTTCCAATAGCCATAACTTGGTGTAGAATTGTCCAACAATTCCCAAATAAATTGCGTTGGATTCCTCTCAGTGAGTACTATCCAGGAGTGCATCCCAATATTTATGAAAATCCCTGGATTTGGATCATTAATTCATTTAAGGAAAACCTTAGGGAATTATTTACAGGAGATCTGTTAATTAGAAAATTCCCGAATATGGACAGGACCTTCCTCTAAATATATTTGAGCTCCACTAAAAGTTTAAGAGGCATTGGACCGCATTTGCTTGGCCAAATGTTGTGTCAATCTTTTATGTCTCTGAAAAATAGGAAAAAGAACAGAAACTTTTTCAGAGATTTTACCCAAACTTGTAAAATCCACATCTCCTTGTAGGAAACTCAAAAAATGGTAAAAACAATTCCTATGGACTCAGGACAGTGTGTACTTCACAAAAGTCCACTTTTCAGCTTAGGAAAGCTCAAGAACTAGGAGGGAAAGGCAGAATAGTCAAAACACATAAATAATTATTAGGATCACATTGAGCCATTTCATGAGCTCAAATTTTGCACACTGCCTACATACCTCCCCTTGAATCTATGGTTAAATTTTTAGCTTCATTGGACCCATGAAACTTGAGCTACAATTCTTTAGGTCTAAGTGTTAATATAAGGACTTAATCACATGGTGATTAATATTATCTTCAATTTATCTAGCATTCTTCCTCTCTAAGGTTGTAGATCCAACAACAGAAACCCTGCTGTTGTTTTTTCCTCTTATTTGTAGTTAACTTGTACAACATATTTAAAGCATTTCTAAGTTGCTTTTGAAAATATGTGCATTTGCATAGATAGCTCACTTGACGTTGACGCTCGACGAGGAGATCAACTCAGAGGCGAGGATCTCCCTCTCGTGAAGGACTTGGCGGATTCTCCGGAGGAAGATTAACTTCATAGTCTAACAAAACCGTTGAGCAATGCAAGTCCCGGTTTGCATATAAATGCCGTTTTAAATTTTTGCTTTACTTTCACTTAATTTTGATTAGCTTTGATATTGTGCATTATGTCTAGGATGTATGAAACCCACATGCATAGCTATGAAATACCTGAGTAGAAGGTTTAGCATATGTTTTCCCTCGTCGTAGATGGCTAGGCCAATGTTGTAGCTAGCCCGGTAGAAGTCGAGTAGTAAAAAGCTACTCGTGAGAAATGTCAAGTAGCAGAGTCTACTCGCGAGAAGAAGTTAGTGAGAAGAGTACCCTCAAATAAAGTGAGATGGGGACGGGAAGTTCCTGTAGGATGGAACACTCAAGGTTGTCTTGACCTGATGGGTGTGACAATGCTTGGGACCACATTGGTCCTAGGCTGGTTATGGTAAGGTCAATGTGCAGGTTGGGTATTAGCCCTGTCCATGTCGTTTAAGGACCGCGCCGTATGCGACCCTGCTGTACAAGTTTCAGCTGTACCGGATATATAGTGGGGTATGGGATCCATGAAACCGATGTAACTCGATGGACCGTGATGTAGAAAATCATCCTTCGTCTGGGAATGGCGTTGATAAGGCGGGAGGTGTAAATACTTTAGCGAGCAACTTCGACGTGTACGTGTATAGGACCATCATGCTCGGGGCGAAGCATTTTTCTATGTCGGGGTGTCGGGTGAAAGGTTGCTGCATACAACGTAAGAAAGAGCTCTTGTGTGAGTCTTTCAAAGTGAGTGTATGTGTCGTGTATTCCGGTTTGTTATTGACTCGAATCACCGTAGCTCGTGGATAAGGATTGAGCATACTTGCCTAGTGCGCCGTGACGTAGTACGAAGAGGAACTAAGTCTCTTAAGATATTGATCTTGGCTTATAATTGTATTGAAACCATGACTGAAGTAGAGATAGTGCAAACTAAATTTCTATTCCACCTTAGGTGTGAGGACCCCCGCCCCAACAGTCCAGGAATCGCATTGGATGGTGCCGTGCGATGCGGCACCCAACTGCACACATCCAAAAAACACACATGCACAGCAATATATGTCTGTCATACATATTATTGTCTTATTTTACGAATAATGTACAAGTGTACATTGCAGCGGAAGATAAGAATACACTCACGGACTATAGCCTACACTAAGCAAAATGAAGCCATCCTGCCCGCGGATGCCTCACACTAGCACCACATCAAAAACCCGGCGGCGTGCAGGGTTCCAAATTGAGACTCACACCCCTCATTGGGTGCTGTCCCGCTCGGATCTCCCTTCCTCCCTGACGTTGCCATATGCAACGTTACCTGCAAAACAATGGATCAACAAACCGTGAGCTTATGCTCAGCAAGACTTAACCGATGTCCTACACATGGAACTCTAAATGCTTGAAATAGAGGGCTGAATAGAGAAGTTTTCATAAACAATGAACTTGAGCTAATGGAGAGTCCTTACTTCAAGTATTTAGCAACTTTTGTAACCCTCACACAATTTACATCAAGACTCCACAATCAAACAAGAAACACTTCATCTTGATGCCACTTGCCCGAGAAGAAAGTAAATTTAGTGAGCTACCCTAGAGGCATACATACCTTGCTCCATCAACGCTGAGACTTCTCGACGCTACTAGCCCAAGATAGAAAATAAATTTAGTGAAGGTGTTGATCATCCCTCATCTCCAATATGAGGATTACTCACGAAGCATATTAACTTTTTCCAGTTTCTTTACTACGTCATGACTCAGTGTATAAGTATGCTCACTACCGCGAGCGACGGTGATTCGAATCAAAAACACCAGGCTGACACGACACATACGCCCGTCCGAGACCAGTGATCAACCAATCCCCTCAACGTCTTATGTGGCAACCTTTCACACGACACCCAAATATCGAACTGGTCCCACCGACTTGGATTAAGTCTCACTACAGCAAACCTTCGTAGAGCCGACTTCTCTATCCTTTCAGCATCTGCATAACACGGTGGGGATTGCCTCGACACCTAGGTTAACATGTTACATCGGTTTTCTGGGTCCCATATAGCAAGTATGCATCTGGTACACAACTCAAACTTGTCCAGCGGGGTCGCACACGAGAACGGGCCTTAATCGACTCAGACAGAGACTAGGTTCACAGGACCACGTCCTTGAGCCTTCCATCCATACTGTCCGGTCTGTATTCCGAACTAAGAGGATCAATTCCCAACTCTTCCGATTGACCCCCCTTAATCCCGGTTCACGAGTAGGAAACGGCCTACTCGAGTTATGCCTCTTTTAATCCACTTTTCTTAACTTTATAAGAGCAGTTATAATTAAGTAAAAACCTACTCTAAATCAAACTCCTGGGATTTATTGGGTCATGCATGTGGAGTGTAATACAAACTAGACTTAGTGCAATAATCAAAATTCTAGACATTATAAATTGAATACAAATAAAAACTTATATTTTTGGATGCAAACCGGGGCTTGCCTTAGTGTTGATCCCGACTAATGTTTATGTCAACAGGAGCAAGTTAGTCGCCTCCGAAGTCTTTGCGTGACGTATCGCTATCGAAATGATCAATTAAAGAAATGCGTCACATTATGAAATAGTGTGCTATAAGCAAACTACAGAAGCAAAACCTAAGAAGACAGAGGAGTCTATGGTTGAAATTTTTACAGAGTCTTTCTAAACTCATTATAGGAGTATGGTAAAATTTTCAGAAGCTTTTGAGACAGAAAATGGTCACAAGAATTCTTGGAACCTTTAACCTTTAATGATTTATAGGAATTTAATTAGACTTGGTCAGATGGTGAAATTTGATATCCTAATAGGTCTAGACCTAAGGTTCCTAGGAATATTTGTTTCAAATTTTTCTAAGTCATCTGCTGGCCAGAATGGAGGATTGAAGTTCATTCCATTTTTCTGAAATTTGCTTCTGTGAATTTTTCAGCCCATTTGAATAACCCTGAGAAAAACCTACTGATTAAGACCTATTAATCATCTCCAAAAATCCTGAAATTTTTACTGGAGCTCAGGAACTATGAAATAGAGCTTCTGACAAAAATGGGAATATTTCAACAAGCCAATTTCCTGGAATTACTCCCTAAAGGAATAAATAAAAAGAATTATACAGAAATTCCTAAGCATTTTCATAGCTATAAATTTATTTATCAAAGTACTCCTCCTAAGAAATCCAGCAAAATTTGTCTCACTATTTTTCGAGCTTTCTACACAGAGTTATGGATTTTCCAAGTTTGAACAACTCTCAGTTTGATTTTACACAGAACAGTCAAACGTGGGGCCCA
Organism: Neostapfia colusana; assembly: GCA_030760725.1. Taxonomy (NCBI): domain Eukaryota; kingdom Viridiplantae; phylum Streptophyta; class Magnoliopsida; order Poales; family Poaceae; genus Neostapfia; species Neostapfia colusana. The sequence goes on along the minus strand of JASWHV010000005.1, from coordinate 25,491,473 downwards.
CAGGTCAGGTGTTTCTTCAACCTCTCGCCAGAGCCCGCGGGTGCACATCGGCAGAGATCGTGGCACGGCTCGTTCTCCTTCAATTCTCCATCAAATTAGCTCCGGTTTCGCCCTACACGATCCTTGGAACGTGGCTCAGCTGCCGGGAAAGGTTTCCCCGCATGAAAACGGCCGGAGATGGGTCGGCATCGGCGGGGTGGCTCGGGAGCTCGGCGTCGACGCATTTTGGCGTGTCCCAAGCTTCTCCCGGCAAGCTACGTTGCCCTAAAGAATCCCTAGAGCTCATGGAGCATGGAACGCACCTCAATTAGTGCAGCAATTGGCGGGAATAGGGCGGTCACCGGAGGCCCGACCCGTTTTTGCGGCCGGCGGCGAATTCTTATCGCCCGGGGCATGGGATGGCCGGTTTAATGCGTGCTTTGGCATGGGAGGGTGCTAGGGTTACTAGTTTCTGTGGCTTGAATTGTAGAACCGATGATCAATCACATTGGACGAATTTCCAGATTTGGCTTGCGTCGGTTCAACATGTTCTCCGGTGCAAAAACCCAAATTACGGCTAGCTGGCGACGGGGAAGAGCAAGGGGGCTATGTTATGACGAGCTAGACAGCCATGCTAACCTCTGTGTGCATTTTCTCGGACCGGAGCCGCTCAGAGTAGCCTGGTTGAGTAGCAGCACGAGCAGCAGCTCGGTTGCTGCCTCTGTGGTGCGCTTACACAGAAGCCGATTTGATTGTGTCTCTGTTTACTGATATGTGGGTCCCACCGGCACAGTGGCTCCTAAATTCAAATGCAAACGTTGCAGCAAATTCTGAAAATTTGAATTTGATTTCCATGGCGTTAACTCTAGTTTGTGCTCGCATTTGAATTGTCGGGTCTAATTCCTTTGTGGCTTGGTTTCCTTTATTGCATGTAGCCGAAAATTTTGAATTGGAAACCCTAATTAAAATTCGATTTAATCCCGCGGATTTACATTCTACTAAGGAGCTATGCATGTTGAGATTTGGGGTTGTTACATTCCTCCTTCCTTAAAAGAATCTCGTCCCGAGATTAGTAAAAGAACGAGATGGAAAGAAATTTACCGGTGATAGTTCAATAACAATTCCGGCCAATTCATCCGGAGAAAATCCTCACTCTCCCATGTATCTTCATTGTCGGTGTGGTTGCTCCATAACACTTTGTAAAACCGCAACGATCGACGCCTTGTTTCACGTGTCTTTTCATCGAGGATTTGTACTGGCTCCTCGATGTAGGTGAGATCCGGTTGTAATGTTTCCATGCCTCCCGAAAGAACTTCTGTCGGCTCCTTCAAACATTTTATCAATTGTGAGACATGGAAGATGTCGTGGATGCCCGAATATGATGTTGGCAGCCTCAAACGGTAGGCTACCGGTCTACACCGTTCTGTAATAAGGAATGGACCAACAAAACGAGGCGCTAGCTTCCCCTTGACCCCGAATCGATGAATTCTCTTCATCGGGGATACTCGGAGATAGATGTGATCTCCGACTTCAAAATACAAGGGTGGGCATCGCTTGTCCGCATAACTTTTCTGGCGAGATTGAGCGGCTTTGAGATTTGCTTGAATAAGTTGGACCCGCTCTTCGGCGTCTTTTACCAGATCAATCCCGAAAATCCCCTTTTTGCCAGATTCACACCAATTGAGTGGTGTGCGGCACTTCCTGCCATAGAGCGCTTCGTATGGTGCCATCTTAATGCTGAAGTGATAACCATTATTGTAGGCGAACTCCGCTAATGGCAAATTGTCATCCCAATTCTTTCCGTGATCTATGGCACACGCTCTCAGCATATCTTCTAGAATCTGGTTCACCCTCTCCATTTGACCGTCGATCTGAGGATGGTATGCTGAGCTTCTAAGTAACTTTGTTCCCAGAGATTCATGTAGTTGCTCCCAGAAACGAGCTACGAATGTAGAACCTCGGTCGGATATGATGGTTTTGGGAACTCCATGTAAGCACACAATTCTGGAGAGATACAACTCTGCATATTGATTAGTATGGAATCCCGTATTCACTGGGATGAAGTGGGCTGATTTTGTTAACCGATCAACAATCACCCAAATTGAGTCATGCTTTTTGACGTCAGAGGCAGTCCATACTGATGTCCTCCCACTTCCTTGCTGGAATACTTAATGGTTGCAGCATTTCCACTTTCTTTATATGATCAGCTTTTACTCGCCAACATGTATCACACTCGGATAGATACTTGGCAATTTCTCGTTTCATCCGAGTCCACCAAAATTTTGTCTTGAGGTCTTGATACATTTTATTGCTTCCTGGATGTATTGAGTACTTGGACAAATGGCATTCATCGAGGATTTTCTTCCTCAGCTTCATGTTCTGGGGTACCACAATACGGTTGTTAAACCATAACACACCTTGATCATCTTCCCGGAAACATTTCATCTTATCCTCTTTGATTCTTGCTCGAATTTTCCGCATTCCTTTATCTCTCTTTTGGGCTTGTACAATCTCCTCTCTAATGGTACGCACGAGAGCAAGATTATACAATGCCCCATATGGAACCACTCTCAAACTTGGTTCCTCTTCCTCATCCGGAACAACTGACAAGTTATTCACGTGGGACTTACGACTGTGCGCATCAGCCACCATGTTAGCTTTGCCCGGATGGTAATGGATCTCGAGCTCATAATCTTTGATTAATTCCAATCATCTCCGCTGCCTCATATTGATATCCTTCTGAGTGAATATATACTTGAGGCTCTTATGGTCGGTGTAGAGGTGCACTAAATTTCCGAGTAAGTAGTGCCTCCACATTTTCAACGCGAGCACCACTGCAGCGAGTTCTAGGTCATGAGTAGGGTAGTGCTACTCGTGGTTGCGGAGTTGAGGAGTTCCGTACATGATCACACGTCTATCTTGCATTAAGACGCAGCCAAGTCCAATGTTTGAGGCATCACAATAAACATCGAATGGCTTTGTTGTATCCGGTTGGGCTAGAACTGGTGCCGTTGAAGATGTTTCTTCAGAGTTTGAAATGCCTCTTCACAGGCCTCCGTCCATGCATACATGCTGCTCTTTTTCAATAACTCTGTCATGGGCTTAGCAACCTTTGAAAAGCTGGGAATAAATCTCCGATAGTAGCCTGCTAGTCCTAGGAAACTGTGGATTTGATGAACGGATGTTGGAGACTCCCACTTCGAGACTTGCTCAACTTTTGTTGGATCTACGGCAACACCCTCCACTGATAGAATGTGGCCTAAGAACGGTACCTTGCTGATCCAAAATTCACACTTACTGAATTTGGCATACAGCTTATGTTCTCGTAAGCGTTGGAGCACAATATGGAGATGTTTGGTGTGCTCTTCCTCTGATTTGAAGTATACGAGAATGTTGTTGATGAAAACCACGACGAACTGATCCAACTCTGGCATGAATACAGAATTCATAAGGTACATGAAATGTGCGGGTGCATTCGTTAACCCGAAAGACATGACTAGATACTCGTAGAGCCCGTATCTAGTCGAGAAAGCCGTCTTCGGTATATCCTCCGCTCTGATTTTTATCTGATGATAACCGGACCTCAAGCCCATCTTGGAGAATACTTTGGCACCCACTAACTGATCAAATAATATATCGATCCACGGCAGTGGATATTTATTTTTGATCGTCACTGCATTCAGCGGCCGATAATCCACACATAACCGAAGTGATTCATCCTTTTTTCTTCACAAAGAGGGCTGAACAGCCCCATGGTGATGAGCTTGGCCTGATGAACCCTTTGTCCATTAAGTCCTTTAGCTGCTCTTTCAGTTCAGCTAATTCCTTCGGGGACATTTTGTACGGCCTCTGAGATATCGGTGTGGTTTCAGGTGCTAACTCGATCTTGAATACCACGTCTCTTTCATGCGGCATCCCTGGAAGATCGTCGGGAAACACATCTGGGTACTCACGGAACACTGGAATATCCTCCAGTTTCATGGTCACACTGTGGTACACAACTGGATTTTTAGAATCCACGTCTTCATGTATGAGTGTTTGAAGACCGTAGAACGGAGAGTCCAAGCTAACAATCCGTGGACCGATGTCAAGAACAGCCCCGTGGTAGTTCATCCACGCCATTCCTAAGATCATATCGATCTTCTGCCCCTCTAACACAATGAGGGTTGTGGGGTACAATTTTTCCACCTAAGCACAAGGGTGCTTTGATTACCACTTCATTAGCAGCTATATTTCCACCGGGTGAGCTGATAAGGTAGTGATCTTTCGGTGCAGTGGTGGAGAGCTCAGCTTTGCACACAAATAACCTGCTGATGAAATTGTGTGTGGCTCCAGAGTCGAATAAAATCAATACGGGTAGTTTATTGAGGGTGAACATTCCCGCTAGCACAGGTGCACCTTCTGGCACTTCCTCTAGAGCTGTATGATAAATGCACCCGGACTTTGGTGCTGTTCCTTGGAGCTTAGCACGGGATTGATTTATACCCTGCTCCGGTGTATTTCCTCTGTGGCGTATCCTTTCTGGACACTTCCTGCTGATGTGACCCGAATAACCGCACATGAAGCACGGTTTCTCAGACGGTTCTATGTTACTCTGAGTACGGATACTGGGTGTATTCTGCTGCGGCAAGAACGCTTGAGGAACAGAATATTGTGTCTGCATATACCGTTGTTGCAGCTGTCCGAATTCAGAATATTGAGACGAACGACCCGAATATTGTTGGAGTCGTCTAGCCGGCTGCATCAGCTGACAGTTCAAGATACTGTCTACCACCCGGTATTTATGAGGAGCAATGTTGCTACTATCCGGTGGTATACTGTTCTTTCTTTTCTCAGCCTGAACTTCCCGCTGAGCATCTTCAACCATGATGGCAGCACTCATCAATTTGTTGAAGTTCTTTCGATGTGCTAAGATGAGTCTTTCCTTTAACTTGGGATTGAGGCTGCGAAAGAACCATTCGCACTTTGTGCCTCAGTGTTCACATGTTCAGGCACATACTGTGCCAGTTTGTTGAACACTCGCGAATGCTCGTATGCATCCCTCCCTCCTTGTTTTAAGACTAGAAACTCCTCGAGTTTCCGCTGAATTATTCCGGAAGGAACATGATAAGCAAGAAATGCCTTCCGGAATTCCGTCCATGTGAAATGATGTCCAGCTGGTAGGGAGGCGAGTTGATTTGCCCACCATGCACTGGCAGATCCATGAAGTTGTTGTGCCGCGTATAAGACTTTCTGATGTTCGGTGCATTGGAGCAACCCGAACTTAGATTCAATGGTACGGATCCAGCTATCCACCACCAGAGGATCCTCAGCTTCAATGAAAACCGGTGGTTGAGTCGCCAAGAACTCAACATAGGAACTCATTCGAGGTTGGCGAAAGTCTTCATCTTGGCATCCCCTTGACGGGATGTATTCACCACAAGGGTGCGGAGCAAGTCGGTTCGCGCATCGCTTGCACCCATCATGGCTGCCAGAATATCCGCCATTGTGACCGTAGGTGAATGTCCTAGTGGTGGCTGCTGTTGTGGAGCTCGCTGCTCCCGCTGTGGAGAGTTATCACCACCACCACCACTGGAACCACCCACTTCACCCATGGAAGAAGTCCGCACCATTCTGCAATTGCAAGAGTTCATTATCAGCTTAACACTATCACTTGATTTATTCCATGAACAAAGTAGTGAAACACTGATAATGATGTCTTAACATGTAAGCAAAATGATTTATGCGCAAACTGATTTAACTAACAGCAAGGATTTAAAGAATAACTGGAATAATCACAGTTATGGTCACTCTATCTCAGATTGACCGGTCCTGAAACAAACCAGATTTCTGTTGTCCAAACAACAGTTTCATGGCTTGGATTAACTACCAAAGTTGTATATAAACTCAGTACCTTCCCAGAACATATTCATTTACCTCTAACTAAGTTCTAGATCGGAAGTTATGAGCTTGCAAGGTTGACAGAAATTCTGGAGGAATTTCAGCAGCACATCCTCTGTACGTGCTCACTTTGAGTCAACTTTCTCATACTGTCAGAAACGTCTATGGACCAAGCTCATAATTACAAAGTTGGAGCACGATTCGTAAGGTTTCTAGAATTGTAAAATTTCACATTTTTACAATTTTTATACAGCAAGTTCTCAGCAAAATTCAAATCAGTACAGAAACTATACACAGCCTTTGGGTACTCTGGACAGTTTCACTTGTACTGCGAATTTCACCCCTTTACAGGAGGATTCTGCCCTGAGGTTGAACATAAAACTTGTAAAGAACTTGCCATTATATTTAAAATGTATTTATATGACCCCTTTGCAATCCTGGATCGAAAGATTTGATGGTTCAAAGTTAACAGAATTTCTGGCAGGATTTCGACAGCACCTCCCAAGGTACCTAGTTTCAATCCACAATTCCAGTTAATTCTTCCCCAGTTTTGGCAAAACTTTGATTTAAAAAGTTGTACAATATCTCATGCCATTTCCAGAATTGTATCACAATACCCTTAAAAATTTTTCCACCACAATTTAGAGTGGAATTACAGAGACTCTGTTTCAGTTCTTCCCATTTGTAGCAGTTTTTGGTTTCTATGGTTTTTGATCAACTTTGGGTCTGTTTCATTCCTGGAGGTTTATAGAAAAGTTTTAGAGGACTTCTCCAACTTTCCAAAACTGTATCACTCACTACCATTGGTCTTTTCTAAAATGAGTAACACCCTATGTAAGTTTCAGAAAAAATAATGCCACAACAGGGGACTCTGTTTTTGGGTCTCTCTACACTCACATATGCTTGAGTTGGTTTCTAAACAAGTTTTAACTACTCCCTCTGTTTCATTTTAGTTGACGTTGGGAGAACTAAAATTAGTTCCGTCAATTAAAAGGAAACGGAGGGAGTACTTCATTTGATATGTATTCATTCAAATCTTACATATTATTCAAGTTCATGAGATAAGCAAGGTGTTCATGCAATTTCCATGATAATGCCGGTACTACGTTCCTCACAAAATAGAAAAATCCTAACCGGATTACACCCGGCATATACGTTCTATTAGTGGCACTAGAATCGCTCACTTGAAAACGTGTTCTACTCGTAATACGGATACGTGGTTAGTGTACCTGCAGAAAACCACTCAATGATGATGCACACATAGGGTTGTCATTTCAGGCAGGTCCATATCATAATTAAAAACATATGCCCCGTATCATTTCCATATGGCCGTCCTTAAGTCAAGTCACGTCTCAAGGTATATGGTGGTGTTTTCACACCACACGACGGGGAACGCGAGTAGAGCGCGAACGGGTCATCACGGTTGGGAATTTTATCAACCCAACGGATACCACCTACTGCCCTGCAGGGCATGCCGATGGCAAGCGCTGCGTATGCCTCCTAGGCTATTTCTAGAAGAACACATTATCGCGTTACCGACCACACGATGGGGTTTCCACTTTCTTGCCTAATGCACGCCAGGGATCAGCATTTCATATGAGCTCAGGGACATGAAGAGTTCAAGAGTTTCATATTGATGTCTCACACCAAGCTGTGAGACCTATACCCTGAACCACTTTCCTCGTCAGGGGAGCTAACCGAAATTGATCCGCTTTTGGTGGCGTACCTTACCTCTTACCTGGTCGGCGGTGCGTCGTTACAGAATAGAGTAACAAATAAGTTAGTTAGCCACCATACATCACTTATGCTAATAGTAAACCTTATGTGGGCCTAGTACCGATTCCTCACTCGTAGACTCTAAGTTTTTGAAAACACGTGCCATTTTAGGTGTGCTATTCCCAATGCGGCTCTGATACCACGCCGGTGAGGACCCCCACCCCGACAGTCCAGGAATCGCATTGGGTGGTGCCGTGCGATGCGGCACCCAACAGCACACATCTGAAAAACACACATGCACAGCAATATATGTATGCCATACATATTATTCTCTCATTTTACGAATAATGTACAAGCGTACATTGCAGCAGAAGATAAGAATACCTCACGGACTATAGCCTACGCTAAGCAAAATGAAGCCATCCTGCCCGCGGATGCCTCACACTAGCACCACATCAAAACCTGGCGGCATGCAGGGTTCCAAAGTGAGACTCACACCCCTCATTGGGTGCTGTCCCGCTCGGATCTCCTTTGCTCCCTGACGTTGCCGTATGCAACGTTACCTGCAAAACAATGGATCAACAAACCGTGAGCTTATGCTCAGCAAGACTTAACCGATGTCTTACACATGGAACTCTAAATGCTGGAAATAGAGGGCTGAATAGAGAAGTTTCCATAAACAATTATTGAATGCTGTGGTTCTACAAGATTTTGTGGAGCAACCACACCGCTGAAGAAGCAACGTGGGAGAGCGAGGAGTTCCTTCGCTCAAACTACCCGGATTTCATGGCGTCACATCACGGGTAATTACTCTCACATCTTTGTCTCTTATTTGGTAATCTTGGGACAAGATTCTTTTAAGGGGGGAGGGATGTGAAATCCCAAAAAGTCTAGCAGTGGAGCTGAAATTCACACCGCGAAAAGGTGAGGGAATTTAAACTTTTGAATTTAAAGGTGTGAGCTCCAAGTCTAAACTTGAACTGGCCAAAAATTCCCAAACACGGAGATCTAAAGCTACCATTTAGTTCTCCACACATCCACGGGTAGCCCGGCAAATTTTCAGCTCATTTGGAAAAGATTTCCTATTTGTTGGAATTTAAATGGGAGACAATTCAAATATTAATTTAAACTTCAGTTTCAAATTCCGACTTCACCGGAAGTCAAATTTGAGAGCAGCATTGTGTTCCTCATATTCCTTTTGGCTTATCCTCCAAGTTTGATCAAATTTGGAGTTTGTTTGCTAGCTCAAATAAAAATGGAAAGAAAAAGAAGAAGGAAAGGGGGCCCACTGGTCAGTAGACTTACACCCGAAGTCAATTCTCGCGGGTTTCACTCGGCAGCTGATCTCACCGCACGCCACCTCATGCTCCCGCGCCCAAGCGAGGAGGACACCACACACCCTCGCTGTGCCGTGGAAGCACCTGCTGCAGTGATCAACACAAGCTCAACCCACATGAACTCCCTCACACTCTCCCATCGTCCTCGCGCACCGAAGAAAAGAACCGCACGCCCGACACCTCTCTGCTCCCCAGCGTCCGGCTGCTAGGAGCCCGTTCGTGGCCGACGCTCTACACGAAAAAGGTCCGCCATAAGGTGCTGAACACAACCGTACCAACCTCTCCTCCTCTCTCGCACGATCGGTGGAGAATTTTGCTGATTAGTGCCTCGGTACTGGTAGAACCGAGCCACACAAATTTCAGAAATTCGTAGTAATCAAGCCATCATCACTTGTGCCGAGCCATAGACATGATCTAGACTCTTCCCACACTCCTCTAGGATCAAGAACCATCGAGTTTCATCGAGTGTTGGTGCTGTTCTTCGAGATTTTTGCACCGGTACCGGTTTTGGCCCTAGGTCGCCGATGAGCTCATAGTTGCAGCCTCTTTTGAGCTGATGTGAGCTCATGCCGGTGACGAGGGAGCCACCACGGTGCTCTAGGAAGAAAAACTGAAGGATTTGAGCCCTCCTAGCACGAGTGCGACGCTGCCGAACTCCAACCGCCGCTTCCTCCCGTCGCCGAAGGGTTTCCAGTGACCGGGGTCCCCGGCCGACCACGGGGATGAGTTGCCCATGGTCGAAAATGGGGAGGCAGCGAGTTTCGGGGCAGGGGAAGGCCGGGAAGGCACTTTCCGAGGGGATCTCCGGAGAGCGCCGCCGCAGCTCGGCTGTTGGCGCGCGGAAGAAGAAGGGACTTCTGTGGGACCCGCGTGCAAGAGCTTAAACATTTCAAGATTTTCTCTAATTTGGTTTAAACTTTGAAGAGCCATAACTTTCGGTAGGAGTGAAGCTAGTGTGGGTTGTCCATAGTGCTGGACGACCGACTTTTGCTAGTTAGGCGGGTTTGGGTTGTATAAATTTAGCTTCCGCTGTTATTAAACTCTGTACTTAGTTGTAAACTGAAGGTTTGTACTACTTTGTACATATTCAGTTGTTTTCTATGTAATACAATGTTTGCCTTATGACGTGTGCTGTTAGGTGTCGCAGCGTGCGGCACCACCCTCTGAGATCATGACATACGGATTTCGATCCGTCACAGTAGAGTTGCATGCTTTGGTGAGACGGGTTAGTCTTTCTGAGCCATCGTGCTCACTGCTCGTTGTTGAAGCGTTTGCAGGGTGTTATGAGGAAGTGTTGCTCTTGAGGAGGAGACGGGTCCCCCAGCGAATGGGAGTCGTGCACGCCACCGTGTTAGTGTGGTGTGCGTAGCTAGTGGGATCACATTCACGGGCTGAACGTGAGACCTTATTCTTAGTCTACGCCCGTGAGTGTAGACTATAACGTTATTTTGTTATAATTATTTTTATAAACAAGTTTATGTAATAAAATTTAGCTTCCGCATGATGTATTTCTTTGTGTGTTATCCGGTGTTGTCTATCGCAATACCTCTCAGGAAGATCCTGGATGTCAGGACCATCGGGTCCTCACATCATGGTATCAGAGCTCTGTTGAGGTTTAATGCACTGAAAAAGACTAGATCTCTTTTTCAAAAACCGGTGAGGAATGAAATATTAGCCCACATAAGGATGTTATTAGTCTATAGAAAGTGGCAACACTAACCTACTTATTATGTCGGAAAATCATGCATCTCGGAACTTTCCATGTCTTGGGGGGTGCATGTAAGCGCTGTCCACCAGTGCGCACAAGCTAAAGGGTGGAGCCTCACGGGTGGAAGGTAAACGGCCAGCTTAGGTATGAATGTAGCCTAGAGGGGGGTGAATAGGCTTTTTGATTCTTTGTTAATCCCTAAAACACTTAATAGATTTATCAAATACAGGGAAATCAGACTAGTCCGCTACTGTGCGGACTAGTCCGGTATGCGTGGACTAAAAAGATCAAGGTTGATCAATATTTTCACTTCTAGTACCGTATGCAGCGTAAATTAATTGGGAACTTAGATGTATTACAACAGTGAAACAATGAATGACAGAGATCAACTTTAGTTTCAATGTTTCAACATGAATTACACAAGATTAAGTAAACCCTAGAATATGATGAAAAATAAAACACAAGAGCAAGAGACAAGATTTTATCCCGAGGTTTGATTCCACGTAGGAAATCTACGTCTCCATTGAGGAGTCCACGAAGGACCGGGTCTTCACCAACCCTTAGCCTCGTCGAATCGCCACGGAGGCCGAATCTCTTCCACTAATCACAAAGGGCAAACAAATCATTCAAGGGGCCTTCTCACAAGTTGAGGGCCCCTAAGAATTATAATGAATGAGTACCACCAAGCACACTCAAAAGATGTACAATAAATAAACAAGAGTGTGCGATAGATCAAACCCAAGAGCTCAATACATGTAGAACAAGTCTCTCCTTTGATCAATTGCTAATCCTCAAAGATTTGATCCTTTTTGGATTAGAATGTGTGGAGAGATGTGAATTTTGGGCTCTTGGAAGGTGTGACTGCGTAGGGGGTCGAGAGAGGTTGTAGTATGGCCGTACACCTCTATTTATACTAGGGTTTCCAAAGGTTACCGTTAGGGTTTGCGATGTCCGGACTAGTCCGTGATGGACTCTGGACTAGTCCGGTGTGCGTCGTATGGAAAACCCTAAGTGTTGTGAGATACCGGACTAGTCCGTAAGAGTGCGGACTAGTCTGTTGTCTACTCAGAGACAAATCAAACTTGTCCGATCCATATCGGACTAGTCCACTATGGTGTGAACTTTGTAGATTATGGACAAGTCCGGACTTGGCGGACTTGTACGTTCTCTAGTCAGAGACATATCGGACTAGTCCGGTCCAAATCGGACTAGTCCGCTGTGTGGAGAAAGTGAGGACTGAGGACAAGTCCGCACTTGGAGGACTTGTCCGTTTTCTAGTCACAGAGAAATCAGACTAGTCCGATTGATATCAGACTACCGCACATGCTGATTTTTGTGCAGTTAGTGTGATTTCTTTCACTTGAGCTCTTGGGGTGTGTTTCTCCAACACACTCAATACTAAGTAATCTAATCTTTTCAGCTCCTAAGCTCTCATCATTTTAGATCCTCATTCTCCTTTCTTTTGGCGCTTTCTTCCTAATTTCTTTAAAAACCTGCACTCATCTCAATGAATTTGTTAGGGTATCATTTGTTTGTCATAAATCAACCAAAACCCACAAGGGATGCCTAAATGCACTTTCAATCTCCCCCTTTTTGGTGATTGATGACAACCAATTGAGATCACACAAATATGATAAAAATTCAGATTTTCATAAAGTGTGCACATATGAGCTTTGCGCAAAATAGGCAATGTAAACATAAGACATATGTGCACTCTTTATGGTGCGGTGCAAAACTATGTGTGCGAGCAATAATTTTGATGTGAATATCATAATAAGCATAATCATAATATCATCAAGAGTCTCAAGCCTACATAGAAGTTTTAAACATACACCATTAATCATAAGCATAACATAGTCATCATTTCACAGCACATGTCCAAAAGCATAATGATAACATAAGTCTTACAAAAGCCCACTTATTAAACTAGGACACACAAAAAAGAAGAACCTACGACCTAAGACCCCCCCTGAATCTATCCCCCTTTGGCATCAAGGCACCAAAAAGGAGAGGAGGGATCTACTTGTCGTCGCCGGCTCACTCCTCGCTGTCGGTCCTTTCTTCGTCTTCATCATCAGGCTGAGGAGGAGGAGGAGAAAGAACATGGGAGGAGTTGTGAGGTTGAAGGAGATTAGGTTTGAGCTGGCCCTAGGGTTATGGAGTCGAAATATCGGACTAGTCCGTGGTCCCTTGTACAAAAAAGTACAAAACACTTATATATATGTATTCAATGGTTCCTAATAAGGAATAGGGGACTAAGACACACAAATATTCTTGATGAATATGATCAGTAAACATACAACAATCAAGCTATGACCATAATTCATCAAGATTAAGTAACTAACATAGTTTTTAGGAGAAAATAGAGAGAGAGATGATTTTTCAACACAATTAACATGATTTTAAGGATGGCATACAAGTATGCAAGTTTTCAAGCCACGTTCCGAGGATCAAGGATATTTAGTTCATTTCAGAGATCACAAAAGCGTTTTTCATCAAGTGGCTTGATAAAGATATCGGCTAGTTGTTTTTCAGTGTTGACATGGGAAATGGCTATGTCTCCATTCATTGAGGGACCTCTCAAAAAATGATGCAGGGTATCTATGTGTTTGGTTCTAGAGTGCTTAACAGGGTTATGGGCAATTTTAATTGCACTCTCATTATCACAAAGGAGTGGAATACGACTCATATTGCAACCGTAATCCCTTAGAGTCTTATCCAAAGGATTTGTGCACAACAACTCCCGACTGCAACATACTCCGCTTTGGCCGTGGATAAGGCAATTGAATTTTGTTTCTTGGAGGACCAAGAAACTAAGGATCTACCTAGGAATTGGCATGTACCGGAAGTACTTTTTCTATCTACCTTGCATCCGGCATAATCTGCATCGGAGTATCCAATTAGATTGTATTTTGAAACTTTGGGATACCAAAGGCATAGGTTGGGTGTATGAACTAAATATCTCAAGATCCTTTTAATGGCTGTCAAATGACATTCCTTAGGATTGGCTTGAAACCTTGCACACAAACATACACTCAACATGATATCAGGCCGAGATGCACATAAATAAAGTAAGGAGCCAATCATGGAACGATATACCTTATGATCCACATTTGGTCTGTCTTCATTGAGATCCAAGTGTCCATTTGTCGCCATGGGAGTCTTTATGGGCTTTGCTTTGTCCATTCCATACTTCTTGAGAATTTCTTGAGTGTACTTTGTTTGGCTTATGAATGTCCCGTCCTTTTGTTGCTTCACTTGGAATCCCAAAATGTACCTCAACTCTCCCATCATGGACATCTCGAATCTATCTGTCATAATCTTACTAAATTCTTGACAAAAGGATTTGTTAGTTGAACCAAATATAATATCATCAACATAGATTTGGCAAATGAAGAGATCATGATGAAAGTGTTTAGTAAACAAAGTGTAATCAGCTTTTCCAATCTTGAAGTCATTTTCAATCAAAAAATCTCTAAAGCACTCATAGCAAGCTCTAGGAGCTTGTCTGAGGCCATATAGAGCCTTACGCAGTTTGAACACATAGTCGGGGTACTCTTGATCTTCAAAACTTGGTGGTTGCTCCATGTACACCTCCTCCTTGATCGGTCCGATGAGAAAGGCACTTTTCACGTCCATTTGGTAAAGCTTGAAACCATGGTGAGTAGCATATGCAAGTAACATACGAATCGATTCAAGCCTAGCTACGGGAGCAAAAGTCTCGTCGAAATCCAAACCTTGGACTTGTGAGTACCCTTTTGCCACAAGTCGTGCATTGTTCCTTGTTACCACTCCATGTTCGTCTTGCTTGTTGCGGAAGACCCATTTAATGCCGACGATGTTGGACTTGGGTCTTTCAACAAGCTCCCACACCTCGTTCCTTTTGAAGTTGTTGAATTCTTCTTGCATCACCATCACCCAATCCGGATCTTTTTCACACCCGGTTTCTCCGAAGAACAACCGAGTGAATATCACATGTATGCCAGGATCATTTTCTCATACATGTGATGACAAATAGTGAAGCATCATTTATTACAAGCCAGGTGTCGAATATAAATAAGTCTTAAATAGCATATGTCTCGATGGACGATAATAAGTTCATAACAAGTAAATAAAATAGCAGCGGAATATTATTCTTGTGGGCTCCGTTACAGGTGTTGCCCGGGGGACTCCATGAACCTAGAAACCTTCTTCGGGTCCAAAGTCTTGATCATTAAACACCACTTCATTATCTTGACCTGAGCAGCAATATAAACCAACAAATATGCAAGGTTGAGTACCGATGGTACTCAGCAAGTGTGGGGAAGTTATGTCATACATGGCTAGAGCAAGGAGAGGTTGAACTCATGGTTAAAGCACTACGCAAATAATACCTATCACCTTAACTTATTAAGCACCTACATTACTACACAGGTGAAATGGTCCAAATCTCCCATCCCATCATCATAATCAAATAACCATAACATCATTTTCAATGTTAAGCTCCCCGCTTAACATCCTTAACTTCCAAAACCATCACTCCTCTAATCATGAATAAGTCCAAGCCGCTCTTGACCGTGAGCACGGCTGTCATGACTGTTTTGACTCTACAGAGTTTGCACCACTATACCCACATGTAGTGATTTCATCCCCCGTTGCCGGGTGGACTAAAAGAACCTCCATTATGCCAGTGGCTACGAACCACATTCACACTTCCCAGGTGTGTAGCCAGGAGATCACTACGAAGCCTTTACAAAGGGATTCCCGACGAGCATGGGCCCACTGAGGTTTCACCCCTGACAGCATACAAGAGGCTCCAACCCCGCTGCAGTGGCCCCCTCTTGAGCCTTGCGGTTCATATGGTAGTCCAGCTAACACCTATTTCCCGCACCATCCAACACACCCATACTACGCCGGGGATACACCTAATTAATTGGCCAAGCTGCCCCATCTCAGCATGTGGTTGGCACGGTAAAGCCAGGTTACATGCTCCATGAACCGGTCCTTAGGATCCAGGCAAGTACTAAACACAAACCCAAGTCTCGTGCACACAGCACCAACCAAATCATCCAACTTGCCTTGATCTCTACCTCTACATATCTCATAACATCTCATTCAAGAGTATGGTAAATAAACTGATGATCTCATATCCCAATTATCCCATTCTAAGCATGGCTAAGCATAAGCATGTAAATAAATGGTATGATAAAATAAATCCCAATCCCAAGCTACAAGGAAACAAGATAATGCAATTTCTAGGGAAACTTCCTAGCATGGGTTTCATATTCCAATTGACAATGCAAATAATTCTATCTACACATCCTAGCATAGGATCAAAGTGGTCAAGGACACTTGCCTTCTTCTTGCTGCTCTGAGAATTGAAAGTCTTGGTCTTGGAAGGGGAGAACTTGCTCTGGAGCAGGTTCTACTCATACCATCACACATAGCAAAAGAAAACAACAATCCATAAGACATAGTTCACACTTCCACTTCATACAAACCACACATTCACATTTATGAAAGCCATTCACATTTCTATGTGTTGTGGTTACTCTATGTGTGTTGATTTTGGCTTCCATGCACTTTTAAACATGTGCATATGATTTCTACTTTTGTATTCATATTTATGTTGCATACTATATATGAATTTCCAATTTAAATAAATTCCTTATATTCAATTGATACACCTTTTAGCTACCAAGTGTGCAAGGAGGGTATTTTCCTACTCCAAATGTGTCTTCAGACCTTCTACCAACCCTAGACTGAATTCTTTGGATTTTGGAAACTTCATTTATCATTTTCTAGTTATTCATACCAAGCTTGCTATATTTTCAGATTTATTTCCTATGCCTAAATGTGAACTTTATTATGAAAAGAGTAAGACACCTCATCTAAACAGAATAAGTTTTGGGTCTAAAATATTAAATAATATATTTTTGAACTTCTCCTCTGATGTGAACTATTTTACATTTATTTTACTAATTTTCAGAATTATTCTCTGCTTAAAAATGTGTCTCTATAACTAATAAATGCGAATAATCAATTAGACAGATTCATTTCAGCCAAAAATCTACTTTTATCTCACTCCAAAGTTTTCCAAGTACTAGAAAGTTTTTAATTTGAATTTACAATGTGTTTGTCCCATCTTTTAAACTTTAAATACTAAACACATATTCAAATTCCTAAATTTAATATCACATAGGGTTAAAAAGGTAAACTCACCCCACTACAGGGTCTATTATATTTTTTATGAATTTCCAGGGGCCTAACTATGCATAACAGAGGGGTTTTGCTAATTTTTATTAAGTCCAGGGGCTAAAACTTATTTTTAATTGAATTTACATGAATTTCTGAAGTTCCAGGGGCTAGATCAGAAGTTTCTGGGGCTAGCTCGTATTTTCCGAGAACCCCAGGGGGTAGCGTGTAAGAATCCCGGCCTTTATAACGTGGGGCTGATGTGGACCGTCCGATTTAAAACAGACGGCTTAGATTATAACGTCGAACCGGTACGCGGGGATTTAAATTCTACCGTGCGATTTAAAATAGACGGCGCACAAGCAGCCACGTCGCTCTGATCGAGCGCGGGCGGCGCTGCCCGGCGGCGCACGGCGGCGGGAGGCGGTGATCTCGCCGGAGAGTTTCGGATCTTCGTCAATTATTCCTAGGACTGTGATTTTATGGCATAGATCGATAGAGGGGAGGTCGGGGATCTCACCTCGGGGCTTTTCTTGAGCTCGGAGGTCCTGGAAAGCGGTCGGCGACGAGGTCCGAGGTGAATTCACGGCGAGGCTCGTCGGCGCTGTGTTTGAAGCTCAAACCACCGAGTTTTCTGCACCTGCGTGGTTCCCCGGAGGCGGTGGATCAAGATCAGCGCGTTAGATGAGAAATCCCGAACGAAGATCGAGCGAAATTGGCCGGAGTAACTCGGGTTCTCACCGGAAGGAAAAACGGCAGATCGTGGGGAAAAACGGGGAGATGCTGGGGTTTATATAGCCGGGGAAGGGCGGCGGGTTTGTTTAGATCGAGTTGGTGCCTTCTGGGACCGGGAGTCGGGCTGAGGGACGCGGAAATCCGGTCGGTTACGATCGCGCGCGCGAGGGGAAGAGTCCGGGGTCGGCGCGAGCGGGGGTTGGGGATGACAGGTGGGTCCCGCCTGTCTGTGAGAGGGAAACGGGCGCGCGGCTGCGGGCTGGCGCGGGGGTGAGGTGGGCCGGCTGGTGGGTTTCGGCCCACTGGCCGGGGAGGTTTATTTTTTCTTTTTCTTTTTCTTTTTCATTTCTATTTGGAGTTTAATTTGAATTCCAATTTGAATTTAAATTTTTGCACCACATGCAATACGTCCAAAATTTTTTAAATTCCCCTCTTAAAAGGTTTTGGGGTGTTACAGATCTACCCCCCTTAAAAGAAATCTCGTCCTCGAGATTGGTGGTTCTAAGAAAACAATTCCGGAAATTGTGCCTTAAGCTCATCTTCTCGCTCCTAGGTGGCTTCCTCTTCCGAGTGATGCTTCCACTGCACCTTGCACATCCGGATTCTTTTATTCCTTGTGAGGCGTTCCATTGTCTCCAAAATCATGGATGGTTGCTCGGCATAAGACAGATCCTCAGCTACGTTAACCTCATTCATGGGTAACATCTCTTCAGGTGTTCTCAGACATTTCTTGAGCTGTGACACATGGAATACATCGTGCACATCCGATAGGCGAGCCGGTAATTCTAGTTGATACGCCACTTCGCCTTTCCTCTCCAGAACTTGAAAGGGTCCGATGTATCGAGGTGACAACTTCCCTTTCACCTTGAACCGACGAAGTCCTCGGATAGGGGACACCTTGAGATAGACATAGTCTCCCACGTTGAAAACGAGCTCTGTTCTGCGTACATCGTCATAGCTCTTTTGTCGTGTCTGTGCTATCCTTAAGTTATTGCGAATTTCCCTCACTTTCGCCTCGGCTTCTTGTAGTACTTCGGGACCAAACACTTTACTTTCCCCTGTTTGGTTCCAAAATAGGGGAGTTCTGCACTTCCTCCCATACAAAGCTTCGAATGGTGACATCTTCATACTAGCTTGATAGCTGTTGTTATAGGAGAATTCCGCATACGGTAAGTTCTTGTCCCAACTCCGATTGTTTTTGAGTGCACACGCCCTCAGCATATCCTCAAGAATCTGATTGGTTCTTTCCGTCTGCCCGTCAGTTTGGGGATGATAGGCAGAACTAAAGTTCAGATGGGTTCCCATGGTTTCGTGCAACTTCTGCCAGAACCTCGAGGTGAACTGTGTCCCTCGACCCGACACTATCTTCTTCGACACTCCATGGTAACACACGATCTTTGACATGTACAATTCTGCCAATTTGGATCCGCTGTAGCTTTCTTTCACGGGGATGAAATGAGCTACCTTGGTTAGCCTGTCGATGATGACCCATATTGAATCATATCCGGATTGGGTCCTAGGCAATCCCACTATGAAATCCATACCGATTTCTTCCCATTTCCATTCAGGCACTTTGAGTGGTTGCAATAATCCCGCGGGTCGTTGATGTTCTGCTTTCACCAACTGGCATGTGTCACATAGGGCAACATGTTCCGCGACATCTCGCTTCATGCCATACCACCAATACCTGCTCTTGAGGTCCTGGTACATCTTCGTACTCCCAGGATGAATGGAATAGTCAGAATCGTGAGCCTCCTTCAAAATCAATTCACGGATCTTCTTTACTTCTGGCATACAAATTCTTTTCCCGTGCCACACCGTTCCCTGTTCATCTTCTCTGAAACCAGGGGCTTTATTTTCCTTGATGAGTTGCCTGATTTCTTGTAGCTTCTCGTCATTCTTTTGACCCTCGCGTATTTCTCGCTCTAGTGTGAAGTCCACTTCCATGGTGATGGCTTCACCACTATTCACAAGACATAGATTGAGCCTTATAACCTCGTCCTTCAATTCTGCAGGCATGTCCTTCAAGCTCAACTTATTGACCTGCACTTTCCGACTTAAAGCATCTGCCACGACGTTTGCTTTCCCAGGATGATAGTTGATGCCCACATCGAAGTCATTGATTAGCTCTAACCATCTCCTTTGTCTGAGGTTGAGATCTGGCTGTGTGAAAATGTACTTTAAACTCTTATGATCCGTATATATCTCTGTCCTCTTCCCCATCAAGTAGTGCCGCCAAATTTTCAACGCGTGTACCACTGCGGCTAGTTCTAGGTCATGTGTAGGATAGTTTTTCTCGTGCTTCTGGAGCTGCCGGGATGCATAAGCCACGACATGCCCTTCTTGCATGAGAACACATCCCAACCCATTTCCAGAGGCATCATAGTACACCGTAAAGTTCTTCTGCATATCTGGCATAACTAGCACTGGGGCTGTTGTCAATCTATTCTTTAACTCCTGAAAACTCGTCTCGCACTGCGGCGTCCATGTGAATGTGATTCCCTTCTCCAACAGTTTGGTGAGGGGTCTCGAGATCTTAGAGAATCCCTCAATAAACCGTCGATAGTATCCTGCCAATCCCAAGAAGCTTCGAACTTCCCCGAAATTTTCAGGGGTCTTCCACTTCTGAATATCCTCGATTTTGGCGGGATCCACGGAGATTCCTCCCTCCGAGATGATATGTCCTAAGAAGGGAACTCTCTTCAGCCAAAACTCACACTTGCTCAACTTGGCATATAGTTGGTGTTCTTTCAGCCTCTGCAACACCAACCTTAGATGTTTCTCATGTTCCTCTTCATTTTTGGAGAAAACGAGAATGTCATCTATGAAAACTACCACAAATTTGTCTAGAGATTCCATGAATACCTTGTTCATGAGATATATGAAGTATGCCGGGGCATTCGTTAGCCCGAAAGGCATGATGGTGTATTCATACAATCCGTACCGAGATACGAAAGCTGTCTTTGGAATATCGGCTTGCCTTATCTTAAGTTGGTGGTATCCCGACCTGAGATCAATTTTCGAGAACACACAAGCTCCCCTCAACTGATCAAACAAGTCTTCAATGCGGGGTAATGGGTACTTGTTCTTGATGGTTACTTCATTCAAGGCACGGTAGTCCACGCATAACCTTTGGGTTCCGTCCTTCTTGGACACAAATATCACTGAAGCTCCCCAAGGTGAGGAACTAGGACGAATATACCCCTTCTCCGTCAATTCTCTCAAATGATCCTTGAGTTCTCCCAGCTGCTTGGAGTCTATCCGATAAGGTCTCTTGTATATCGGGGCTGTTCCAGGCACTAGCTCAATTGCGAATTCCACTTCACGATCAGGAGGCATACCTGGCAACTCCTCCAGAAAAACATCTGGATATTCCCTGATGGTCTTGATCTCCTCCAGTTTCACCTCAACTTGATTTAATTTAATGTCCCTCCTAGGCTCTTGTATTGTTATAAACTTTATTCTTGTGCCACTAGGGTGAGTTAGTTCCACCGTTCTGGTCGAACAATGGATGATTCCTTTATGTTTGGTCAACCAATCCATACCCAAGATAATATCTATCCCTTGTGAATCTATCACTATGAGGGTAGCAGTAAATACTACCCCATTAATGTCTAGGTTCACTTTGGGACACACTTGTCTTGTCCTTATTTCTCCACCTAGAGAGTTTACTGCTAGCATATGGTTCATTTGTGTTGTTGCTAGGTCATGCTTCTTAACAAACCCTTGGGCAATGAACGAGTGGGTAGCACCAGAATCAAACAACAGGGTTGCAATGTGTAAATTGGCAGGAAACTTACCAACTACCACGTCGGGTGCCTCTTGCGCCTCCTCCATGGTGACGTGGTTCACCCGTCCTCTCATTACATTCTGCTGTTGCGGCTGCGCGGGCTTCTTCTTTGGGCACTTATGGGCGTAGTGCCCCACTTCACCACAGTTAAAACATTGCACCCCAACCTTAGGTGTCTGGCCTTTGTTGTCTTGGGGTTGGTTTGGGGGTTCTTGCACTGCTGGTCGAGGTTGATATGCAGGGCGAGGCTGCTGTACGAACTGACGTTGTGGCTGTATTGGTGCTGCCGGAGGCCTGTAGTTCGGGTTGTACCCTCTTGGTGCTGAGTAGGATACCGCAGCACGGTTCGTCTGCCCTGCGGGTTGCTTCATCAGACGTGGGCGGGTGTTGCTCCCGGAGGCTTGGTGTGACCACCCGGCCTTCCTCTTGTTTTCATTTTCCAAGGCCTTCAGCTCCCTTTCTACCACAAATGCTCAGTCCACCATCTTTTGGAAGCTTTCATACTCGTTGGATGACATTGCACACTGCATTTCTGCGGTAAGTCCTTCCACGAAACAATCCTGTTTCTGCTCATCAGTCTCTATGTCCCGTGGGGCATAACGGGAGAGTTGAGTAAATTTAGTGAGGTATTCTCTCACAGTCATGTTTCCTTGCTGCAACCCCAAGAACTCCTTCCTCTTGTTTTTGAGTTCACCCCTTGGTATATAATGGTTGCGGAAGC
Organism: Neostapfia colusana; assembly: GCA_030760725.1. Taxonomy (NCBI): domain Eukaryota; kingdom Viridiplantae; phylum Streptophyta; class Magnoliopsida; order Poales; family Poaceae; genus Neostapfia; species Neostapfia colusana. The sequence continues at coordinate 25,469,433 of JASWHV010000005.1, read as the reverse complement.
TACGCTTGAACTCTTCCCAAGTGATGTTCTCAGGGTCATGATGGGCGGCCACGTTGGCGGTCCACCAATCAGCAGCAGGTCCATGCAATTGATGAGAGGCAAACAGCACCCTCTCATACCCTTGGCACTGTATGATCCTCATCTTGCTCTCAATGGTCTTTAGCCAGTCATCCGCCTCCAGAGGTTCAGCAGCACTTGCAAACTTCGGAGGTTGAGTTCGTAGAAACTCACTCAACCTTGGTTGGCGTGGTGCAGCTTGTGGAGGTGGAATTTGATGCAAGTTGGCCACCACTTGAGTCAGGTTCTGGATGAGCTGATTTTGATTTTCAAGCATTTGGTGGATGGGATCAACTCCCTCACGATGCCCACCCCTGTCTTGGCTCCCAGAAAGATGAGGGTTGCAGGCCTCATCGTTGTTGTTGGCGGGGTTGGCAACACGACCCTTTCCTCTTCGGGCCATCTAGCATGATCAACCAAATGTTAATTTAAAGCATTACGTATTATCTTACTACTTTCACTTGTTTTTACTTTGAAGTGTTGAGGCTTTGTTATACTTTCTGAAGGTTCATGTCTCACACAAAAATAAATGCACTATTATTTCATGTGGGTTCACACACCAAAGCAAAACAATCTGAAGACGAGGCTGTGGACAATTGCTCATGGCTTCCACAACTCACGTCACACACCAAGCATTAACACACCATTAACTAAGGTAACGACTCGACTATTCGACATCTTGCTAACTAAGGGAAAGACTCTACACTATTCGTATCCCTGAGCTGGCTCCTCGGGATCTTCCTCATTATTGCGGCTGCCTTCTGACTCTGCTTTGGGTGGGGAGGCTGCTGGTGGAGAAGTGCGATGACGCCTGGTCGCCCGGCGATCTGGGGAGTCAGGAGTCCATGTATCATTCATAGTGACACACAGTTCATTCCCATCTCCTCTTTCTCTCGCCTTCAAGCAGGCTCGAAGCAACGCCTCGGTTTCCTTCAGGGTGTCCCGAACATCCTGAAGCTCCTGCTGACACTCCTGCAGTCGAGTGCTGAGCATAGCAGCATCCTCCAAGCACAAGTCCATGTGCTCATGGGAAGTCCCTTGCTGCAATGGCGGGTACTTATACTCTGTTGTACCACTCTCGCGCTGGAGGACATACATGTACTCAGTTCTGTCCAGGTGTCGACGATAGATGTGACTCTGGCAGGTGATGGCCTCCCAGGTAACATCCTTCTCTGCATCGACCTGTGTCGCTCGACAAGCTGGAGAGCGGTGGATCTTGAGCAGCTGATTTTCGTGGATAATCCTCATCTCTGAACTCCATTCTTCCCTCTTCTCACAGATGGTCCTGGTGGAGCTATAGTGTATGATTAGCTTGCCCATATTGTCGGCAGCTTGGAGCATACGTCGAAGACGGCGCAACAAGCCTCCTACTACCAATCCGTAGGAAAGGTACGTCACCGGACGGCTCTCCTCTCTCTGGGCAAGGGCAACTACGGGAAATCTCCCTCCTGTGGACTTGCGAGCGGTGCGAATCATGCGAACCATCTAAAACAGAAAGCATTTAAACTTAGGTTAGATAAACTATTAAACAAAAATCCTATTTTGAATGAAAGTTGGGGTAAGATGAAGAAAGTGACTCCATTAAATCACACTTTTCAACACACACCTTGTAAAATAGTTTTTAAGAAAATAGGACCCTTAAATACGTCCATTTCTACCTAGGTCCACGTTCCTACGGGCAACCTTGGCTCTGATACCACTTCTGTCACATCCGGTTTCTCCGAAGAACAACCGAGTGAATATCACATGTATGCCAGGATCATTTTCTCATACATGTGATGACAAATAGTGAAGCATCATTTATTACAAGCCAGGTGTCGAATATAAATAAGTCTTACATAGCATATGTCTCGATGGACGATAATAAGTTCATAACAAGTAAATAAAATAGCAGCGGAATATTATTCTTGTGGGCTCCGTTACAGGCGTTGCCTGGGGGACTCCATGAACCTAGAAACCTTCTTCGGGTCCAAAGTCTTGATCATTAAACACCACTTCATTATCTTGACCTGAGCAGCAATATAAACCAACAAATATGCAAGGTTGAGTACCGATGGTACTCAGCAAGTGTGGGAAAGTTATGTCATGCATGGCTAGAGCAAGGAGAGGTTGAACTCATGGTTAAAGCACTACGCAAATAATACCTATCACCTTAACTTATTAAGCACCTACATTACTACACAGGTGAAATGGTCCCAATCCCCCATCCCATCATCATAATCAAATAACCATAACATCATTTTCAATGTTAAGCTCCCCGCTTAACATCCTTAACTTCCAAAACCATCACTCCTCTAATCATGAATAAGTCCAAGCCGCTCTTGACCGTGAGCACGGCTGTCATGACAGTTTTGACTCTGCAAAGTTTGCACCACTGTATCCACATGTAGTGATTTCATCCCCCATTGCCGGGTGGACTATAAGAACCTCCATTATGCCAGTGGCTACGAACCACATTCACACTTCCCAGGTGTGTAGCCAGGAGATCACTACGAAGCCTTTACAAAGGGATTCCCGACGAGCGTGGGCCCACTGAGGTTTCACCCCTAACAGCATACAAGAGGCTCCAACCCCGCTGCAGTGGCCCCCTCTTGATCCTTGCGGTTCATATGGTAGTCCAGCTGACACATATTTTCCGCACCATCCAACACACCCATACTATGCCGGGGATACATCTAATTAATTGGCCAAGCTGCCCCATCTCAGCATGTGGTTGGCACGGTAAAGCCAGGTTACATGCTCCATGAACCGGTCCTTAGGATCCAGGCAAGTACTAAACACAAACCCAAGTCTCGTGCACCCAGCACCAACCAAATCATCCAACTTGCCTTGATCCCTACCTCTACATATCTCATAACATCTCATTCAAGAGTATGGTAAATAAACTGATGATCTCATATCCCAATTATCCCATTCTAAGCATGGCTAAGCATAAGCATGTAAATAAATGATATGATAAAATAAATCCCAATCCCAAGCTACAAGGAAACAAAATAATGTAGTTTCTAGGGAAACTTCCTAGCATGGGTTTCATATTTCAATTGACAATGCAAATAATTCTATCTACACATCCTAGCATAGGATCAAAGTGGTCAAGGACACTTGCCTTCTTCTTGCTGCTCTGAGAATTGAAAGTCTTGGTCTTGGAAGGGGAGAACTTGCTCTGGAGCAGGTTCTACTCATACCATCACACATAGCAAAAGAAAACAATAATCCATAAGACATAGTTCGCACTTCCACTTCATACAAACCACACATTCACATTTATGAAAGCCATTCACATTTCTATGTGTTGTGGTTACTCTATGTGTGTTGACTTTGGCTTCCATGCACTTTTAAACATGTGCATATGATTTCTACTTTTGTATTCATATTTATGTTGCATACTATATATGAATTTCCAATTTAAATAAATTCCTTATATTCAATTGATACACCTTTTAGCTACCAAGTGTGCAAAGAGGGTATTTTCCTACTCCAAATGTGTCTTCAGACCTTCTACCAACCCTAGACTGAATTCTTTGGATTTTGGAAACTTCATTTATCATTTTCTAGTTATTCATACCTAGCTTGCTATATTTTCAGATTTATTTTCTATGCCTAAATGTGAAATTTATTATGAAAATAGTAAGACACCTCATCTAAACAGAATAGGTTTTGGGTCTAAAATATTAAATAATATATTTTGAACTTCTCCTCTGATGTGAACTATTTTACATTTATTTTACTGATTTTCAGAATTATTCTCTACTTAAAAATGTGTCCCTATAACTAATAAATGTGAATAATCAATTAGACAGATTCATTTCAGCCAAAAATCTATTTTTATCTCACTCCAAAGTTTTCCAAGTACTAGGAAAGTTTTTAATTTGAATTTACAATGTGTTTGTCCCATCTTTTAAATTTTAAATACTAAACACATATTCAAATTCCTAAATTTAATATCACATAGGGTTAAAAAGGTAAACTCACCCCACTACAGGGTCTATTATATTATTTTAATAATTTCCAGGGCCTAACTATGCATAACAGAGGGGTTTTGCTAATTTTTATTAAGTCCAGGGGCTAAAACTGATTTTTAATTGAATTTACATGAATTTCTGAAGTTCCAGGGGCTAGATCAGAAGTTTCCGGGGCTAGCTCGTATTTTCCGAGAACCCCAGGGGGTAGCGCGTAAGAATTCCGGCCTTTATAATGTGGGGCTGATGTGGACCGTCCGATTTAAAACAGATGGCTGAGATTATAACGTCGAACCGGTACGCGGGGATTTAAATTCTACCGTGCGATTTAAAATAGAAGGCGCACAAGCAGCCACGTCGCTCTGATCGAGCGCGGGCGGCGCTGCCCGGTGGCGCACGGCGGCGGGAGGCGGCGATCTCGCCGGGGAGTTTCGGATCTTCGTCAATTCTTCCTAGAACTGTGATTTTATGGTATAGATCGGTAGAGGGGAGGTCGGGGATCTCACCTTGGGGGTTTTCTTGAGCTCGGAGGTCCTGGAAAGTGGTCGGCGCTGAGGTCCGAGGTGAATTCACGGCGAGGCTCGTCGGCGCTGTGTTTGAAGCTCAAACCACCGAGTTTTCTGCACCTACGTGGTTCCCCGGAGGCGGTGGATCAAGATCAGCGCGTTAGATGAGAAATCCCGAGCGAAGATCGAGCGAAATTGGCCGGAGTAACTCGGGTTCTCACCGGAAGGAAAAACAGCGGATCGTGGGGAAAAACGGGGAGATGTCGGGGTTTATATAGCCGGGGAAGGGCGGCGCGTTTGTTTAGATCGAGTTGATGCATTCTGGGACCGGGAGTCGGGCTGAGGGACGCGGAAATCCGGTCAGTTACGATCGCGCGCGCGCGGGGAAGAGTCCGGGGTCGGTGCGAGCGGGGGATGGGGATGATAGGTGGGTCCCGCCTGTCTGTGAGAGGGAAACGGGCACGCGGCTGCGTGCTGGCGCGGGGGTGAGGTGGGCCGGCTGGTGGGTTTCGGCCCACTGGCCTGGGAGGTTTATTTTTTTCTTTTTCTTTTTCTTTTTCATTTCTATTTGGAGTTTAATTTGAATTCCAGTTTGAATTTAAATTTTTGCACCACATGCAATACGTCCAAAAAATTTTAAATTCCCCTCTTAACAGGTTTTGGGGTGTTACAATCTTTTAATGCATCCTCAACCCTGTATGGTTCCAAAGAAGATACAAAAGAATAGTGTTCACAAAAATTAGCTTTGCCAGATCGAGTTATTACTCCCTTTTGGATGTCACCGATTATGTTGTCGACGGGGTGATCTCTTTGGATGCTTTGGTGTACTATTGGATGTGGCACTTGTGGTCTTGAATTTTCATTATCATCTTCTTCTCCCCCTGGATAGTTGCCCTCATTAATGTTTTGATCTTCTTGATTTTCTTGAGGTTGATCTTGTATGGAAGCTCCCCCTTGATCATTTTCCTCCACCTGTGGTTCATTTTCTTCATTCGCATTTGAAGGTGGCACTTGTGGTCGAACATCGCCCAATGTTATTCTTCTCAATGCTTGACATGGAGCTTCTTCTTGATCTAGCACACATTGATCAACTTGCTCTTCTTGAGAGTCGTTAGTTCATCGAACACTACGTCACGTGCTACTTCAACAAGTCTGGAGGTTTTGTTGAAGACACGATAAGCGTAGGAGTTCGAATCATAGCCAAGTAAGAAACCTTCATCGTGCTTCAAAGCAAACTTTGAAGCCCTTGGCTTCTTGTTTAAAATATAACATTTTGAACCAAAAACTCGAAAATATGAAATATTCCGCTTGTTACCCATGAGTAGTTCGTATGAAGTTTTCTTGAGCAACCGATGAAGATATATTCGGTTTATGGCGTGACAAGCGGTGTTAACCGCTTCAGCCCAAAACCTGTCTGAAGTCTTGTATTCATCGAGCATTGTCATTGTCATCTCAATGAGAGTTCTGTTCTTCCTTTTGGCTACTCCGTTTTGTTGAGGAGTATATGGTGCTGAAAATTCGTGCTTTATCCCTTCTTCGTCTAGATACTCCTCAACTTGGGTGTTCTTGAATTCTGTCCCATTGTCACTTCGTATGTTCTTGATCTTCAATGAGAATTCATTTTGGGCACGCTTTATGAACTTCTTTAGGGTTCCTTGAGTTTCTGTTTTTATCATGCAAAAAGAAAACCCACGTGAAGCGTGAAAAATCATCAACAATGACTAGGTCGTATTTATTACTGTCGATGCTTATGTAAGCAATTGGACCGAATAGATCCATGTGGAGGAGCTCCAGCGGTCTTGTTGTAGTCATGACATTCTTCACGGGATGGGGTGCTCCTACTTGCTTCCCTGCTTGGCACGCTCTACAAGGCCTGCCTTTCTCACAAACAACATCCTCTAAACCTCGGATATTATCGCCTTTAAGGAGTTTTTGAAGATTCCTCGTACCAACATGTGCTAGCCATCTATGCGATAGCCAACCCATGTTGGTCTTTGCAATCAAGCATGTGTCAAGTTCAGCTTTATCTTTGTTGAAGTCAACTAGATAAAGTTTTCCCTTTAACACAACCTTGAATGCAATTGAGTTATCACTGCTTCTAGAGACAGTCACACCCTCATTAGTGAATAAACAATTATAACCCTTGTCACATAATTGAGATATGGACAAAAGGTTATAATCCAAGGAGTCAACGTGTAAAACATGAGAGAGAGTATGTTGTGATGAAATTGCAATTTTACCAGTACCAAGCACTCTTCCTTGACTATTATCACCAAAGTAAATGCCTTCGCTTGGATCTTCATTTTCTTCATATTCCATGAACATTCTTCTTTCTCCGGTCATGTGATTGGTGCATCCACTATCTAGCACCCATTTTGCTCCACCGGATGAATAAGTCTGCAAAAGAAAAATTATGCCTTGGTCTTAGGTACCCAAGCTTGCTTGGGTCCTTTGAGGTTAGTCACAAGTGATTTGGCACCCACACATGAGACTTGGTGTTCCCATGGCATGGCCCAACATATTTAGCATAAACTCTTCCAAGATTACTTTTCATAAGTACATATGAAGCATCAAAAGTTCTAAATAGAAGTTGTTGTTCATATGTGTTCACAGTGTTAAATTTATCAATATTATTAAGTTTTCTAACTTGAGAAGAGTTTGCCTTGATAAAGGCAATGCAACCCTTGTTATTCTTGTGGCTTCTAGCATTTTGCTTTTCACCATAAGAATATCCAATGCCATATTTGACATTAGGAGGTCTTGTGACCGAGTATGCACTACGTGCATACTTGGTCTTCTCCTTGTCAAATATGCCACTTTGAGAAGATTGCTTGTCCTTTGTCGAGTTTGGCTTTTTCTTCAAGTTAGTGTCACTTTTGGCACAAGCACAAGTAATATTAGTTTCAGATTTTATATGTTGAGAAGGTGAGCTTGAAGTGGATGAAGAACCACTTTGCTTGAGTGACTCAACTTGTACCTCAAGGATCTTGTTAACTTTGGTTAAGTTAGCAAGTTCATCCATGATGGTGGCATTTGAGTCTTTTAACTTCAAGCAAGCTTCCTTGCTTGAAGCTAACTCAAGTTCTAGTGATTTGCTTCGCTCCTTTTCAAGTTCAAGAAGCTTTTCAATCTCAAGATATTCCTCCTTTTGGGGGATGATCATATCTTCCTGACGATTGACTAACTTCTCCATATCAACAAGCTTATCAAATAGAAATTTCATCTTAGCAGCTGTCTTTTTGTCTAAACCCCTAAGCATATATTCATTTTCATCACTGCTATCATCCTCACTAGAATTATCACTATGACTAGTAAAAGAATGCGAGAAGGAAGATTTAGTTGTTACCTTTCTTTTACCTTCCTTTGCCATTAGACAAGTGTTGTCGGTGTCCTTCCATGCGCCCATGGTTGGGAAGAGAGTGGATTTCTTGGTAGTCTTCTTTATGGCTATGGTGGCCATCTCCTCTTCTTCTTCGGATGAGGATTCATCATTGGAGTCCCACTCCTTCTCTAGATGCGCTTGGCCATATTTCTTCTTCTTCTTGAACATTTTCTTTGATTGAGGCTTGTTGTCTTTAGTCTTCCTCTTATTTTATTCATATGGACAATCTACTATGAAGTGATCATATTCTCCACAGTTGTAGCACGCCCGTCTCATCTTGGGTTTTTGTTTCTCCCTTTGTCTTCCTTCATTTGAGCTGCTACCGTTTCTTCTTCTCATCATTTTCTTGAACTTCTTCATGAACAAGATCATGTCTTCTTCATCGATATCACTACTTTCATCATCACTGTCGTCTTCTCCATCATCTTCTCGAGCTTCTTTTGATACGGGTTTACAAGTTGACTTCAAAGCAACTCCTTTCTTCTTTGCCGAGGTGAGATCGGCAATTTCCTTGACATGCTTGGATTGCTTCTCCATCATTTAAAAGTTGATGATCTTGCCAAGAAGTTCTTCTGGGGTAATTTTCCGATAGTCGGGGCTTTCTCTAATCATAGAGCAAACAGTCACGTTGCGAGGCATGAATGCTCTGAGAATCAACTTCACGACCTCATGATCATTCCAGTTTTTGCTGCCATAAGCTCAGACTTTGTTGATAAGATTCTTCAGTCGATTGTACATATCTTGTGGTGATTCATCTTCTTCTATCACGAATCTTCCCAATTCACCTTCAATCATTTCTATCTTGGCTTCACGTACATGACGGTCACCTTCATATGCGGTTTGTAGTGTGTCCCATATCTCCTTGGCAATTTTGAGTCCATCGACCTTGGTGAACTCGTCTCGACTCAGTGATGACGTGATCACAGCTATAGGTTGAGCATTCCGATGAACGGCTTGTTCTTGGCTTGGAGTCAGCTCTTCATCATCATCCGGGATATCTATCCCTATACACACTATATGCCACAAACTTGGGTTAAGAGATATAAGGTGCATTTTCTTGTTTTGTCTCCACATTGAATAGTCATTGCCATCAAAGTAAGCTGCTTTCCCCCCTTTCTTCTTCTTTTCATCATCGATCTTCTTCTTCCCTTTTGGGGAGAGTGCCTTCTTCCGTAGAAGAGCCTTGAGTTGGAGCACCTCCTCATCATCGTCCTCACTGTCTTGAATGGTGTTGAGTAGCTTCTTTAGCTTTTGAGTCCTTTCATCATCACCCTTTTCATCGTCGATCTTCTTGTGTACATCCTTGATGTCCGACATCGTCTGTTCGAGCGGTGAGTCTCTATTGAAGAGTTTGGCTCTGATACCAATTGAATGTAGCCTAGAGGGTGGGTGAATAGGCTTTTTGATTCTTTGTTAATCCCTGAAACACTTAATAGATTTATCAAATACAGAGAAATCGGACTAGTCCAGTAGTGTGCGGACTAGTCCGGTATGCGTGGACTAGAAAGATCAAGGTTGATCAATATTTTCACTTCTAGTACCCTATGCAGCGGAAATTAATTGGGAACTTAGATGTATTAAAACAGTGAAACAATGAATGACAGAGATCAACTTTAGTTTCAATGTTTCAACGTGAATTACACAAGATTAAGTAAACCATAGAATATGATGAACAATAAAACACAAGAGCAAGAGACAAGATTTTATCCCAAGGTTTGATTCCACGAAGGAAATATACGTCCCCGTTGAGGAGTCCACAAAGGACCGGGTCTTCACCAACCCTACCCTCGTCAAATCGCCACGGAGGCCGATTCTCTTCCACTAATCACAAAGAGCAAATAAATCGTTCAAGGGGCCTTCTCACAAATTGAGGGCTCCCCAAGAATTACAATGAATGAATACCACCAAGCACACTCAAAAGATGTACAATAAATGAACAAGAGTGTGCGAGAGATCAAACCCATGGGTTCAAGATGTGTAGAACAAGTCTCTCCTTTGATCAATTGCTAATCCTCAAAGATTTGACCCTTTTTGGGTTAGAATGTGTGGAGAGATGTGAATTTTGGGCTCTTGGAAGGTGTGAAGGTGCAGGGGGTCGAGAGAGGTTGTAGAATGGCCGTACACCTCTATTTATACTAGGGTTTCCAAAGGTTACCATTAGGGTTTGCGATGTCCGGACTAGTCTATGGTGGACTCCGGACTAGTCCGGTGTGCGGCATGGAAAACCCTAAGTGTTGTGAGATACCGGACTAGTCCGTAAGAGTGCGGACTAGTCCGTTCTCTATTCAGAGACAAATCGGACTAGTCCGGTCCATATCGGACTAGTCCGCTGTGGTGAGAACTTTGTAGATTATGGACAAGTCTGGACTTGGTGGACATGTCTGTTCTCTAGTCTGAGACATATAGGACTAGTCTGGTCCATATCGGACTAGTCCGCTGTGTGGAGAAAGTGAGGACTGAGGACAAGTCCGCACTTGGAGGACTTGTCCGTTTTCTAGTCAGAGAGAAATTGGACTAGTCCGGTTGATATCAGACTAGTCCGCACATGCTGATTTTTGTGTAGTTAGTGTGATTTGTTTCACTTGAGCTCTTGGGGTGTGTTCTCCAACACACTCCATACTGAGTAATCTAATCTTTTCAGCTCCTGAGCTCTTATCATTTTAGATCCTCATTCTCCTTTCTTTTTGCGCTTTCTTCTTAATTTCTTTAAAAACCTGTGCTCATCTCAACAATTTTGTTAGGGTCTCATTTGTTTGTCATAAATCAACCAAAACCCACAAGGGATGCCTAAATGCACTTTCAAGGTATCCTTTATGACTCTTCATGTTCTTTAGGGTATTCGAGCAACGCCAGTCTCCAGCTGTGAGGGCCACCCTGTGGTCCTCCCACTCCAGGATCGCAGAGGGTGGTGCCGTGCGATGTGGCACCCAACAGCACACAAGAAAAGATTAAGAACAACATACAAACTTTTATTTTACATAAAAACAGCAGAAGTCTTTTACAACAGTAATGTACAGCGGAAGTATTATTCATAGCTACACCCTCATTCAAGCTATGCAAAAAGTGCAGCCGTCCAGCCCGGGGACGCTACACACTAGCAACACTCATACCAAGATCACGGCAGTGTGCAGGGCTCCAGCTCGGCCGTGTACCCCGACGGGGGCATCGCCTCATCCTCGGACCCTTCCTCATAATTCTCACCTGCATCAACTCAATTATAGCAACCGTGAGCACAATGACTCAGCAAGACTTAACCGACACTCCTAAACATGAAACTCTACATGCAGGGATTAGTAATATAGGAAAAGAATATTGTGACAAAAACACGCCTACATGTTAATTCTTACATTCAGTTTTGTAGCAGCAGATTAGTATGTCTTAGGCAGATCTCACATCAGAAGTCCACAATCAAACAAGAAACGCTTTCCTCCAATGCAGTTATGCCCAAAGTGGAAGATAAACTTAATGAGCTCTACATCTACAGTATAAATGGTTTCAAGACAATAATCGATCAATGCATCATATTTTTCTGCTTCTTTCAATTATTACTACGTCACAGCGCAGTGAACACTCAAATAACCACGAGGGACGGTGATTGCAATAAATAGACACCCGGATAACACGTCACATACACCCATTTCAAAAGTGTGGTGCTTCACACCTTCCTACTCTGCTGTATGCAGCAACCTTTCAAAGGAAACCCAAATGCCAAACCGGTCCATCCGTAACGGGTAGGAGGTCCCCGCGTGGAGCGTGTCTGTGCCCACCGGAAGATTTACACCTTGCTACCCTCAACCCACTCCTATAAAATGGTTGGGTAAGCCTCGGTACCCTGTTTAACCAATTACATCGGTTTCCTGGTTCCCATATGCCAGTATGCATCTGGTACTGTTCAAACTTGTCCAGCAGGGTCGCACACGGCTCGGTCATCAACCGACACCAACAGGGCTACGCACGTGAGACCTCCGCTCACTGCATCCTATCCGCCTGCTGGGTCTAAATTTCACATTCTTAAGCCATTCTTTCTTTCTCTATCCTGTGCGATGAAATTCCTATCTCGCGGGTAGATTCCAACCACTCGACTTCTACCGAGATCCTAAGAACCTTAGCATGGCATTCTCTACTCGTCGATTTGTAAACTACCCAACCCTCCATAGGATTTATAAGTCATGCAAATGGGGTTTCAATCACCTTAATTCTAATGCAAGCATTTCACCCTAGACATAAGTGATACAAATGAAAACTTTACAAAATGTAATTAAATGCAAACTGGGGCTTGCCTGGTTACGAGTTATACGGAAAGTTAGCTTCTGGTCGAAGGACTTCCAACAGCTCCGGAGGGTCCTCAACTTCGGTCACCATATGAGATGCAATAAAAATATGTATAAGTGCTAATGATTTATAAGAAATAAATTTTTGTTACTAGCTACTGCTGTTTAAGGTTTCTTAATTGGCTTTGAGATTTTTCCAATAAATACTAGACTCTCGGAGGATGATTTGAGCAGAATTTGGGAAGTTCTCATGGAAGCTTGTGGTCTCCAAAATTCTAACAAGTACAAGGCTTCCCTGAATTTTGATCCCAAATCTGAAGTTTTGACATGGTTAACAGTGGAAGATATAATTAGAGCAACTCTCCCTGGTTCTAACAAAATTTGTTTTATAATTTTTCGAGTTACCTACAGGGAGAAATGGAATTTTGAAGTTGATATGAAATGCTGAAAAGCTTTCTGTTTATTTTGGGGAATTTTCAATGAAGGTTGAAATTTAGAAGACTGTTTGACCCAGTAAATATAGCCTAATAGACTTGAAATCTTTACTGATGGTCAAGGTTATTTGGAGAAGTGTCCTGACGAAAATTGGGAATTTCCCATTAGAGGAATAGTGGTAATTAATATCCAAAGGAATTAGATCAAAGAATTAATTACAGAAATACTGGGACTTTCATGTTTAGGAAATTGTATCACTGCAAAGTTTAGCTTCTGAGGGTTCCACCAGAGTTTATTGGAATTTTTGGGGCACATCTACTAGGCATAATTGAATTTAGAAGATGAGCTAATTTCTGGAATGGTTTGCTAATAGAAAACTTCAAATAGTTGCAACCGGGCCCACTGTTTTAAATCGGGCCAGTGAAATTGCGGCAACACTGGGGGCTACAGAGTTAACCAGTTAAGACACACCCGATCCTATGCCACATCCGGATCCCACGCCTGAACCGAGACACCGACAGGTGGGCCATGCCCCTCCATCGTCTTCCTCGTGCCCGGGCGGTTCCCTCGCCGGAGCAGCAGCAGCAGCGACTCACCGGGAAGGCTGCCCAGTGCCCCCAAATGGCTCAAATCTCGCTGCCTGTGCCCAAAACTCGACGAGGAACAAGCTGGGAAGGTTGGTGGTGACTCTAGGTGGCAGGAAATACCTCCCCGACAGCGGCAGCGGCAAACTCCACCACGGCGCCGTCGTTCTCGCACGGGAGAAGGGTATTCCGGCTGAGGAGAGCACCACGAGCACCAGAGTGATATGAGGACCACGTTTTTGCATCCTAAAATTGGTACAAACCCATGCAAAGGGTAGCTCAACAGTGCGTCTAGGGTTGCGCTTCGGCGGCCGAGAAAACTCGGATGACGGCTTCATTTCTCGACGGCTTCTGATGGTTTTGCATCGAGGAGCTGCGCTAGGTTGAGTAGAAGCATCGAGCTAAAGAAATTAGACTATGACTTCACCTTGGAACCAAATTTCCAAGTAGACGGGCTTCGGTTCTTGCGGTAGCTCGGAAGAAACAGAAGGCGATCAAGGCCGAAGAGGAAACACGGCTGCTCATAGGATGGACAGTCGCACCCCGTACCGTCGGCAATCCTGCTCAGCCGGTGAACACTCGGTCTAACACGTGGAGAGTAGAGGAGCGGCGATCTTTGGTCCGGCGGTAAAAACAGAGGAGGTGTGCATGTTTTCTTCACTGAGCGAGTAGAAACAGCGATAGCTTTGGGTGTCGGCTGCAGTGGAAACGCTCGGGCAATCGGTGACTTCGGCGCCAAGGCAGAGACGTTGTCGTGGCGCGCAGGCTTCATCGCGGTGGTGGCCATAGAGAGAAAACGGGAACCGACGTGCTCGGTGAGTGACTGACCAGATGGTCCCACATGTCATCCTCTCTCTTCCCCTCCCACTGTTTCTGATCTTTTAATTCTACCACCAAACTTTGTCCAAAAATCCTAGATATTTGCAGGGAAGCAAAATCAAATACGTAGCATTCAATTTTGGACTTCATTGCTGCATTTGATCAAGTTTGGTTCGAATTCCAAATTCAAATTTTAAATTCCATTCGTTTTTGATATCACCCTAGAATTAAATAGCAAACCTGCGTGACACCCGGTTCCAAAAATGAACCAAGTGAATGCATATGTGTGCCCAGGATGTTCATCACACATACATAGCTTTATCACAAACTGAACTCAGAATATAACCACATACAAATGATTTTTAAGTACTTTATTACAACTACTTATTGTCTCACTCATGAATATCTAACTTATTCTTGCAATGGAAGACTCTAAACGACGGCGGAAAATGACTAAGACAACAGGCTCCAACTTCAAGTCCACAGACATGTTGACGGTAGTGCGCACGCCTAGTACTCCACCTGTTCCTCGAAGTACTCTTCTCCTGTAGCTGATGTATATGTGGGAATGCAAGGGTGAGTACATGTTGTACTCAGCAAGTGCGGGAGAAGTATGACATGTAGCTTACAACAAGGTAGGGAATAAAGAGGTTCATTGCAGCAAGAAAATTTTATTTCACAAACATGGTAAAAATAGCAACTATATCTAGGTGAGTTAAATCACAACATAACAAAGTAATTCAGTAACATTCTTTCATCATAATTCACCATTTATCAAGCCTCAACCAGCCAATACTCTTCTCTATTTCATCTTATACTCATAAATATTCATAATCATCTCATTTTCATAGAACCGAAACCAAACTCATTTTCATGACCCAAAACCAGTCCCAAAAACCATACCCGAATAACCATCCCAAGTTTTGCCTCTAATCATGGAAGTTAGCTAGGTGCTTGTGACCGGAAGCACGGCTATCATGATAGTTTTACACTCTGCAGAGGTGGCACTACTTTGCCCACAAGTTCATGATTTCGGCACCCGTCGGCGACTAGAAAGAACCTCCATTATACAATTACACAACCGTTGGTGTATGGCCAAGAGATCACAAAATAGCCTTTACAAAGGGGCTACTAGAATGTACGGACCCACTGAGGTTTCACCAGCAGGCTTGAATCTCCATTCTCCCACCCATGGGCCCCCTCTTGTGCCATGCAGTTCCCAGGGCAGTCCTCATTGACTCTTATTCCCCGCACTATCCAATGGTCCATAACAAACTAGCAACTCACCTAATTAGTCATCTAAGACACACCCATATTTGGCCTTGTGGTGGCACTGTTTTCCTGGCATGTGCTCGCATGAACCGGTCCTTAGATCTACGGCAAGCAAACCACCATTTCATTCAGCAACATCCACGAACCAAGCTCACCTAGATCTCCCGGATTCCATGCTCATTGACATCATCAAGTTCTCATCATCATTATTCATATGAGTGCAGTAGCTAAACAAATTTTATTTCAGCTTCCCGTATCCCGTAAATTAAGCGAAGCAAAAGGGAAAAACGACCATACCCGACTCTTCAATTTTCCCGGTGACAAGGATGGTTGACAAAACTAGTAAACTCCTATAAATGGTGTCCCATCAATTTGACACAATCATACAAGTTTTCTCAAGCAAAACAGTTTCAAAAACATGGGATCAATATGGTCAAGGGCACTTGCCTTGCTCCCACGGTTTGTGTTGCTCAAGCGTCCCGAAGTCTTGGTGCTGTAGTTCCTCGTAGACGGCCTCTTGAGCATGTCCTTCTACTCACGACCACGCACATACAAAATTTACAGCAATCAATTATCATGCACAAACATTACCCAAGATGCAATGAGATGGATGAATGCAATTCCTATGGTGCAGTTTATAAAAATCAGTTTGTACGTGTTCTTGCATGTTTTAGTAGGCTTCTATGGGGTTTTATGATGATGAATATTGCTGGGATCCAGTGTGGACGTGGTTATGATCTTGACACAATGTTAAAAATTGACCAAAACATGGTCTGTCCACACGCAGAATTTTCTGCTCGCAGGGGGTGAAGAAAACGGGTGCGTAGAAACAGCAGCGACGTTGTAAGAGGGATAACAGAAACCTACCTTACTTGTTCCTCCTCTCTTCCTGGCGACAGAACCTCCTTCTTTGCAATGGCAGCAGCGGGATATTTTCTATGGAGAATTACGAGGCTGCGGCTAGGGCAGAACATCGGGTGCTTCTTCTCCGGCGATGGCGAGGCGTGATGGAGCTCGACGGCGGCCAAACTCCAGCAAGGGGGAGCAGCGACATGGCTGGCAGCAGGGGAGGGCGGCGGCCAAGTTAGAGAGGTGGGGGTGGCTGCTAGGGGGGGTTTATAAAGGGGGAAAACGGCTATGGTGGCTAGGATTTTAGCAACTCAATTATCCAATGGCTGAGATTTAATTTTTAAAGAGGTGGGAGCTAGGGGCAGGGATTTTATTATTGATTTGCCACCACTGGCTGAGACTAATTGAGAAATAAAAGCTCACAAAAATCCACAAGGGAAGGGCGACTATGGTTTCCCCCCCTTAATGGGATGCGGCCAAGGGGTGAGGCCTATTAGGGTTCCCCCCGCCTAATTGGTGCAGCAAAAATAGGGGGGAAACTCCCCCCAAATGTGGGGGAAATTCCTTAGGGGAATTTGGGAAAAATCAGGAAAATTGGGAAAAATTGGGAAAATTAGGGGAGAGGGGAATTTGGTGGAAAACTGGGGAATTTTGGGGGAAAATTAGGGAATTTTGGGGAAATATTGGGGTGGCCCAATTTGGCTATTTTATTTGTTTTTCTTTTTCTTTCTTTTCCTTTTCTACTTATTTCCATTATTTTCTATTTTATTCCCTTTTACTATTTTATTTGCTTCTGTATTCCTCTCTTTATTTCTTCTTTTTAAATGCTTCTCTATATGAAAAATGTATGCAATGCATGGTAGTAATTTTGAGGGTGTTACAAACCTACCCCCCTTAAAATGAATCTCGCCCTCGAGATTCGATACAGTGGAGAAGAGATGAGGGAATTCCGCCTTGAGATCATCCTCACGTTCCCATGTAGTTTTGGCTTCCGTGTGATGGCTCCATTGTACCTTGCACCAACGTATTACTTTGTTCCTCGTGACCCTTTCCTTTACGTCCAAGATTTTGATGGGGTGTTCAGCGTAGGTTAGATCCTCCTGAAGTTCTAGCTCATCCATCGCTACTTGTTCTTCCGGTACTCTTATTCACTTCTTGAGCTGGGATACGTGAAATACATCGTGCACGTCGGAGTGGTGCGTTGGCAGCTCAAGTTTATAGGCTACCTCTCCTCGCTTGCTTAGAATCCTGAATGGCCCGATGTAGGGAGGTGCTAACATGCCTTTGACGTTGAACCGTCGTTGGCCTCGGATAGGCGACACCTTAAGATACACGAAGTCTCCAACTTCGAATGTCAAACTCCTCCGTGTATTGTCCGCATAGCCCTTCTGTCGTGACTGAGCGGCCTTCAAGTTTTCATGTACCGTTTGAACTTGCTTTTCGGCGTCTTGCAGCACTTCGGGTCCGAATACTTGGCTTTCTCCGGTCTCATTCCAGAACAGCGGTGTTCTACACCGTCTACCATATAATGCTTCGAAAGGTGACATCTTCAAGCTGGCTTGGTAACTGTTGTTGTATGAGAATTCAGCATACGGCAAGCTCTTATCCCAACTACGCCCATGTTTCAAGGCGCAAGCTCTCAACATGTCTTCCAAAATCTGATTTGTCCTCTCAGTTTGCCTGTCGGTTTGTGGGTGATATGCGGAGCTGAAATTCAACCGTGTACCCATGGTTTCATGCAGCTTCTTCCAGAACCTAGAGGTAAATTGAGAACCTCAATCTGAAACTATCCTCTTCGAAACTCCATGACGACACAGGATTTGCTCCATGTACAGCTCGGCTAATTGCGTCACCGTGTACTTAGTCCTAACAGGAATGAAGTGGGCTGATTTCGTCAATCGGTCCATGATAACCCAAATAGAGTCGTAGCCATACTGAGTACGTGGTAATCCGACTATGAAATACATGCTGATGTCTTCCCACTTCCACTCGGGTACTTTCAATGGCTGCAATAATCCAGCGGGTTTTTGGTGTTCGGCCTTCACCCGTTGGCACGTGTCGCATAAGGCAACATATTCAGCGACATCCCTTTTCTTACCATCCCACCAATAGAAAGTTTTCAGGTCCTTGTACATCTTTGTACAGCCGAGGTGTATGGAATAAGGTGAGTCATGTGCCTCCTTTAGTATCGTGTTGTGGATGTGCTTCACATTAGGCACACAAATCCTTTTCCTTAACCAAAGCGTGCCATTCTCGTCTTCTTTGAAGTCTTTTTCTATCCCTTGTCGGATTCTTTTCTTGATTTCCTTTATTTCCTCATCTGTTGCTTGGCCATCTCGTATTTCTTGTTCCAGCGTTGAGTTCAGTTCTATCACCTCCATCTCATTCAAGAATCCGAGATGTAACCTTTCAAACTTCTTACGCAGCTCGGGTGGCAGCTCCCGAAACGTGAGTTGGTGACAACATCCCTTTTGGCTAAATGCACCAGCTACTACATTGGCCTTTCCGGGGTGATAGTTAATTCCTACATCATAATCCTTGATGAGTTCCAACCATTTACATTGCCTCAAATTCAGATCCGTTTGTGTGAATATATACTTGAGGCTTTTGTGATCCGTGTAGATCTCACATTGGTGACCGAGGATATAGTGCCTCCAAATCTTCAAGGCATGTACCACGGCTGCAAGTTCTAGATCGTGTATAGGGTAGTTCATCTCGTGTTTCTTTAGTTGTCTCGATGCATAGGATACCACTTGCCCTCCTTGCATGAGCACACATCCAAGCCCTTTTCTTGATGCGTCACAATATATATCGAAACTCTTGCTCACGTCCGGCAATACCAAAACCGGCGCTGTTGTTAATCTCTTCTATAGCTCCTCAAAGCTGTCTTGACACGCTTGTGTCCACTGAAATGCTTTCTCTTTCATCAGCAATTCAGTCATAGGCTTCGCTATTTTGGAAAAATCCTTGATGAACCGGTGGTAGTATCCAGCCGTCCCAAGGAAACTCCGAATATCCCTCACATTCTGCGGTTGGTTCCACTTCAAAACATCCCTCACTTTTCCGGGATCAACCGATACTTCTCCCTCGGAGATGATGTGGCCTAGGAACGATATCTCCCTTAGCCAAAACTGACACTTGCTGAACTTAGCATACAATTGATGCTCTCGCAGTTTCTGCAACGTCCATCTCAAGTGTTCTTCATGTTCTTCCTCGATTTTTGAATACACCATATTGTCGTCGATGAAAACCACGACGAACTTGTCCAAGTACTCCATGAAGACCTTATTCATGAGGTACATAAAGTATGCAGGTGCATTTGTCAAACCAAATGACATTACGGTATATTCATACGAACCATATCGTTTTTGAAATGCAGTCCTGGGTATGTCAGAGGGTTTAATCTTCAGCTGGAAGTATCCCTACTGAAGATCAATCTTAGAGAAAATTTGGGCGCCTTTCATTTGATCGAATAAGTCCTCTATGTGGGGCAGCAGGTATTTATTCTTGATCGTCACTTTGTTGAGAGACCTATAGTCCATGCACATCCTTTGGGTCCCATCTTTCTTGTCCACGAAAAGCACGGGGGCTCCCTACGGTGACGAGCTTGGGCGTATAAAACCCTTATCTAGTTGCTCCTGAATTTGCTTCTTGAGCTCCACAAATTCATTAGGAGGCATCCTATATGGCCTCTTCGCTATAGGTGCAGTTCCGGGTACTAAATCAATGGCAAATTCAATGTCCCCGTCAGGTGGCATACCTGGAAGTTCTTCCGGGAACACATCTGAATATTCTCAAATCACTGTAATGCTTTCCGATGTCGCTTCTTCGATGTGGTTCAGCACTGCATTCTCGGTTATAGGTTTGGCTGTCTCGAACTCAATATGAGTACCGTGCTCACTCGTCAACTGCACGATCCTCTGAGCACATTGAATGACTCTGTTGTGCTTGCTTAACCAGTCCATTCCAAGTATTATGTCAATCCCTAGGGAATCCAAGACGATAAGGTTGGCAAGAAAGTCTACCCCCATTATTTAAGGCTTACTTTTGGACATACTATATTAGTCCTCATCTCTCCACCAGGAGAATTAACCAACATAGTTTGTTTCATGTGAGATATGGGCAGGTTATACTTGGCAACATACTTGGATGAGATGAATGAATGCGATGCTCCGGAATCAAATAAAACAGTTGCTGGGTTGGAGTTGGCGAGAAACATATCAATCACGACGTCCCCAGCTTGTTGTGCTTCCTCAGCAAATCACATTGCCACGAGCATAGTTCTGCTGTCCACGATTACCTTGAATAGCTCCTCCATTCGGCCGTGGGTTCTGCTTAGGTGCGTTGCTCGGTTGTCCAAGACCTTTCTTCGGGCACTGATTTGCAAAGTGTCCTGCCTCTCCGCATGAAAAACATGCCTTGTTGCCCATAACAGCAGGAATGTTGGGGCGAGGCTGGTTTTCAGCATAGGCGCCCATGGTGGGACGAGGCGCAGGAGGCATAGGCAAACGAGGTGCTTGCATAACAGGGCGTTGCTGCGGTGGCTAGGTGGATTTGCCGGGTGGAAAGTAGAAGCGTATGAGCCATAGTTGTAAAATCCCCAAAAAAGTGGTAGCAAGAATTTTCAGCTCATGTACACATAGGAAAAATGAGGGGAATTAAAACTTTGACTTATAACGGTATAGGTTGAAAGTGAGGATTCAAACGTCCCAAAACTTTCAAACATGGAGATCTAAGTTCATAACTTGGGTCTTCATATTTCAATTATTCAACCTTCCAAATTTCAACTCATTTGGAGGAGTTTTAAATATTTGTTTGGGATTAAAAGAGGAAACCCTCGAATCTGAATTTCAAATTCAGTTTCAAATTCCAATCCCCTCAATTTGCAAATTTGGTTCCACAAATGTATTCTCCACATTTGAATTAACAGCCATGCCAAAAATCAGAAATTTGAGCCTGGTTTCCTATGTTTTTGGAGCAAGACAAATGGGAGAATTCAAATTCGTTTCAAATCCAAATGACCCAACACAATTCAAACTTCACACCAGAATTCAAATCATTTAAATTCAGCAAGTTTAAACCATGACTTGGTGTGAAAGTATAGCCTTAAATATTGAGTAGCTGGGGAGGAAATGTCAGTGGGAATTTGGATGAAAATTGGAGGTGGTTGGACCCAATTATCAGCGACACAAAGGAACAAAACGACCCTGTTTTTCCCCTCGGACAACCACAGCGCTCAAGCGCTCGGCTTCTACCCACGCCCGAGGCTCCACCGAGCTGGTCCTCGCTGCCCCCGACGTCGGTGCGCGCGTGGGCGATCAGAGCAGCCGCCCGAGTGCCCCAGCCCTATTTGTCTTCCCCCTCAGCTCGTGTTGCGCCGCAGCTGCTTCATTCACACCGAACACCACGGGCAGTTTCTCTCGCGATCGCACCACAGCCACCGAGCTCGGTTGCCTGAGCTCCCAACAGCAAAGAGCTGTGCCCACCAGTGCTCTAGCCAGCCAGCCCTTCTCCTTCCCTGTCCCGAGCTTGATTGCACCCGGAAACAGCAAAATTGCTGCGGTTCTCTGGTGGACTCTGAAAAACCGAGAGAGGTCGCCGTGGACAGCTCACAGCGAGCAAGATCACGCCAAAATGAGCCAGCCCCTCAGTGCATCCTCGACCCCAGCTGCTCGAGCCCAAAGCTCAGCCCTGGACATTGATCACCACAGAATAATTTTGAGTTTTTCTCCCAGGCGGTATAAACCGACCCCGAGGTAAGAATTTACCAAATTCTTTGCTATTTCATGTTCTCGTTGATTCAAACTGTGCACAAAGCTTCCTAACTACTTGGCGCACTTACTCCATCGATTTTAGACCTAGATATGGGGTGTATAGGGAGAATTTCCGCGTCTTGATCATGGCGCACCGCCAAACCCTATCGGGCGCACAGTGCCGATGGGTTTGCAGTGCTCCCCGATCAGTTTAGACAACATGTCAAGCTTCAACACCGTTCACTGATGATCTAGAGCCAAAATCCCGATCATTTGGTGAAGGAATGGGCCGCTGCGACATCGCCGGAGACCTAGGTCTCACTGTTGCCGGTGCGCGGTGGTTTCCGGGGAGAGTCGATCGCCGGCGACCCTACCAGAGTGTTCAGCGTACTTCAAAACAGGAGGGCGGCCAGTTTGGGCTCGGGAGATGGCCGCGGAAGCCTTTCCCGCCGCCCTCGCTAGAGCAACGCCGCGGTTTCCTCTGTTTGGCGCCAGGTAGAAGAGGGAGCTGACGGGTGGGGCCCACAGCCAGGATTTAAACATTTCCAGATTTTCCTAATTCAGTTCAAACTTTGGAGACCCATAACTTTGTGTAGAAAAACTCCAAAAAGGGTGAGACAAATTTTGTTGGAATCCTCATGAAGAGTACTTCACAGAGAAACAAATTGCTTGCTATGAAAATGCCCAGAAAATTTCTGTAGAATTGTTTTTGGTAAATGCTTTGAGATTTATTACAGGAGCAATTCTTTATGAAACATTCCCAAATTTGGGCAGAAATTCCTTTTCATAGTAAATGATCTCCAGTAAAAAGTTGTTCTTCATTGGAGTTCATTTGCTAGGCTAAATTGCCTTACAAAGTTAAGCCTTTTTTTTGGAAATTCAAATTTAAACAGAAACTTTTTCAGAACTTCTATCCAACTTCAAAAATTCATATCTCTCTGTTGGTAGCTCCAAAAATGGTGAGACAAATTTTGTTAGAACCATGGAGACTTACCCTAATCAGATCTCCACTGTTAGCTATGTCAAACTCCTGATTTGGGCACAAAATTCAGAGAAGCCTTGTACTTGTAGGAATTTTGGAGACTACATTGTGCCTTGACATTTCTCCAAAATTTACGCAGATCATTCTTAGAGATTCTAGTATCCACTATAAAAATTCCAAAGACAATTAAGGAACATAAATAGCAGTAGCTATGAATAGAAGTTCAACTCTTATAAATCCTTAATACTTATACACATATTTTGCTACATTTCATTTAGTGACCGAAGTTGAGGACGCACCGGAGCCCTTGGACGTCCTCCCACCTGAAGTAAACTTCCCGTTTGACTCGCAACCAGGAAAGCCCCGGTTTGCATTTAAGTATTTTTGCAAAATCTTTATTTGTATCACTTATGTCTAGGGTGAATGCTTGCATTATAGTTAAGGTGATTGAAACCCCACTTGCATAACCTTTAAATCCTATGGAGGGTTGGGTAGTTTACAGACTCGACTAGTAGACAATGCCGTGCTAATATGCTTAGGATCTCGGTAGAAGTCGAGTAGTTGGAATCTACTCGCGAGGTAAGGCTTTATCACATGGTTTGGTCAGAATAGAAAATGGCTTAAGAGTGGTGAAAATGAGACCCAGCAGGGGGGATAGGAAGCAGTGAGCGGAGGTCTCACGTGTGTAGCCCTGTTGGTGTCGATTGAGGACCGCGTCGGGTGCGGGCCTGCTGAACAAGTATCGAACAGTACCGGATGGCATACTGACATAAGCAGGAAACCGATGTAAATGGTTAACCTGGGTGTCGAGGCTTACCCAACCGTAAATAGGAGTGGGTTGAGGGTAGCAAGGTGTAAATATACCGGTGGGCACAGTCACGCTCCACGCGGGGACCTCCTGCCCGTTACGGATGGACCGGTTCGGCATTTGGGTTGCCTTTGAAAGGTTGTTGCATACAACAGAGTAGGAAGAGTTGTGAAATCACGCTTCTGAAAGTGGGTGTATGCAACGTGTTGTCCCGGTGTCTCCTGATTGCAATCACCGTCCCTCACGGTTATTTGAGTACAGCTTGTTCACTGTTCTGTGACGTAGTAAGAAGTGAAGTAAGTCAGATGAATGATAATACGCTGTGATGATATATTAATGTTTTGGAAACCATGTCTGCTGTAGATGTAGAGCTAATTAAGTTTATCTTCCGCTTTGGGCATCACCACATCGGAGGAAAGCATTTCTTGTTTGATTGTGGACTTCCGATGTGAGGGCTGCCTAAGGCACATGAAACTGCTGCTATAAAACTGAAAGTAAGGATCAACTTATAGGTGTGTCTTTGTGGCAAAGTCCTTTTTCCTATCTTACACATCCCTGCATGTAGAGTTCCATGCCTAGGCTAGTCGGTTAAGCCTTGCTGAGCCATCGTGCACACGGTTGCAATATTTGAGCTGTATGCAGGTGAGAGCTATGAGGAGGGGTCCGAGGACGATGCAATGCCCCCGACGGGGTACACGGCCGAGCTGGAGCCCTGCACGCCGCCGTGATTCTCCGGTTCCATGCTGTTAGTGTGTAGCGTCCCCGGGCTGGACGGCTGCACTTTTGCTTAGTTAGGATTTGAGAGTATCTATGTATATAACTTCCACTGTATAATTAAGTTTTGTACAAATACTTCCGCTGTTTTATATCAAATAAAAGTTTGTATATTGTTCTTTAATCTTTTCGTGTGTGCTGTTGGGTGCCGCATCGCACGGCACCACTCTCTGCGATCCTGGAGTGGGTGAACCACGGGGTGGTCCCCATAGACGTGGTATCAGAGCCACGTTGGGAATAGCATGCTCGAAAAGAGCCTATTTTGAAAACTTAGAAGTAGTCGAGTGAGGATTAGTCATTAAGCCCACATAATGTCTATGATAGTAGTAGTTACTATGGTGGAAATCCTAACATACTTGTTATACATTCTGTAACGATGCTCCGACGTCAGGTAAGAGGTAAGGTACGCCACCACAGACGGATCAATTGCGGTAACTCGCCATACGAGTAATGGTATGGAAGTTTCTACCGTGGCTTGGCATGGTAGTTAATATGACTCTCTGAACCTTCTCATGGTTCTGAGAGCATATGAAAACACTGATCTCCAGCATGCTTTAGGCAAAAGTGAGAATACCCCATCGTGTGGTAAGTAACACGATAGTATGCAACTCTAGAACGTTCAATGTTCAAAGGGCCATACGCAGCGCTCGCCATCGGCGTGCCTCAACGGTCATGAGGCAGTAGGTGGTATCCGTTGGGTTGATAAAATTCCCAACCGTTACGATCCGTTCCTGCTCTACTCAGCTTCCCCGTCGTGTGGTGTGAAAACACGACCATGTACCTTGAGAGTGCCTGAAATGTTATGGACCATATGTTTTTATTATGATATGGAACTGCCTGAAATGTTAAAACCCTTTGTGTGCACAATTATTGTGTGTTCTTTTGCAGGTACATTTACCACGTTAGTGCATGACGTTTAAAAACCGTTTGTGAGTGACGTTCTTAGTTCCACCATTTGACACGTATATGCTGGAATACCGGCTTAGGATTTTTCTTTGGTGAGGAAACGTAGTACCAGGACCGCATAAAAGGATGTTTTTAAAGAAAAGAGTTAAAATGAAGTTTAGGATTCCATTTAGGGGTTATTGAACTTCCATATTGAACTAAGAGTCAATTGGGAGTATAGATTCAATCTCTAAGACTTAGGAACAACCTCCCCTGTTCCGGCAGAAACTTTGCTGAACTTTAACAGGGTATAACGTAGGATTGGTTGAACCAATGGGGGTGTGGAATACCATTCTGGAAAGGTTTTGAAGTTCTCTACAACTTTTATGTAGATCTCCAGAACATAATCTCCCTCCAAATGGATGAAAATCTCAGATGAGTAGGTACTGTCAAGAAACAGGGCAGACCAAAATGCTCTCTGGAATTTTCTGTATTCCGACCACATCTTTCTGTAGAAAAATTTCTAAGGGTCAAGTAAGAAACCTTTGGAAAGTATAGGAAATGTACTACAACTTTGTAGTTCAATGTTTCCCAAGATTGAGGACAGAATTAGTTGGAACTTTGTGAATAAAACAGCCACTTGCAAAGGAGGTGCTGTCAAAATTCCTAAGAAAATTCTATCAACTTGTAGAAGTTATAACTCACGAACTAGGAAGGCTATTGAGGCAAATAAATACAATCTGGATTCCTTGTTGAGTCTACTACAATTTTTTTGTTAATCTTTAGTCCATATTCTGCCTCCAAGGTGGCCAAAACAGTTGAATTCTTCCAACTGGTCTGTTGGACCAGAAACTGGACAGAACACCATGTTGAAGTTCTTCCACCAAAACATTTAGTTTCACTTTTTTGATATCCAGCGGCTGTTGTAAAACAGCGAGTGGAGTTGAAAAGTTTATGCATTCAATGTATCACTTCAAGCTAGTGCATGTTTGGGTCCAGTACAATAGCGAGGGATTACGCATGCTAACACACTTAACATCCCGTGGCGACCCATGACGGTCGAAATGAACTTTTAACCCATAAAGTTCAATACTTTGGAACTCGATCGTGTGACATGGTCCATGGATGTATATGTTGTATAAAGTTTATACTTTATCCATATGTGTGATTGTATGCGCATTATTTATTCCATTCTCGCAACACTATTGTATAGATTGGATGAGCTAAACCAACATGTGCTGATCCTTTGAATGGTATGAATGCAGAATGGTTCATACACGATCCACGCAAGAGGAGGGAGGTCCGAGTCAAGTTCATGGTGACGAGTCTCCACCTCTGGAGCAAACCACGACGCAGCAAAAACCACCTCCTCCGCCGCCAGAACTTCCAAGAAACCTTGCGGAGGTTCTCGCTGCTGTGCTCGGCTCGCGCGACGAGCAAACCGAGTTGCTGCGGATGCTAGTCCAGCAGAATGCGTCCCGTCCAGGAGGACGCCAAGACAATGGGCAACGCCAGCCCCAACAAAGTTCTTATTCAGAATTCCTGGCGACCCATCCATCGGTCTTCACGGAGGCCGAAGAGCCTTTACAGGCGGACAGCTTTATCCTCCCTCTGGAGGCGAAGTTCGGGATGCTACAGTGCACTGAACACCAGAAGGCGCTGTACGCAGCGCAACAGCTTCAAGGCGAAGCCGATACATGGTGGGAGAACTACACCGTCTCCTTACCGGCTGGCCATGCCGTCACATGGACGGAGTTTCAGGAGCCGTTCCGCGCCTATCACATATCTCCCGGGGTTATGGAAAGGAAGCTCCAGGAGTTCCTGGCGCTACGACAAGGCGAGAGGAGTGCTCATGAGTACTCCAGGTTATTCAACCGACTGGCGCAGTATGCGCCAGGATTTGTGAAAACGGAGGAAGACAAGCGCAATGCGTTCTTCCGGGGCCTGAATTCAAAGATGAAGGTCCATCTCACCCAAAGCAATCGTGGCACATTCAACGACCTTGTTAATGCCGCGATTTTACAAGAGAATGCTCAGCGCGAGCGCGGTTCTGATAAGAGGAAACGCAGCGCGCTGACGAGCAGCAGTGGTGGGACATCACAAAAATATCGAGTGGTGTATCGCTCACCATCTGGTCAGAGATGGCAGCCACCGGCGTGACCACCTCAGTTTCGCGGTCGGCAATATAATGCGCTGGGCTTCCGATCGACGTATCCACCACAGCAACAGCAGCAGCAAAGGATGGTCTCACATGCGCCTCAGTTTCAACAGCGTGCACCGGGATTCCATCCTCAAATCGGCGGGACCCCAACACCTTACACGTGCTTCACGTGTGGCCGTGTCAGGCATATTTTGAGGGACTGCCCCGAGCCGCGACAGGGCAGGGGCGCAGCACCGTACCAGGGTGCTAGTCAGCCCCGTAATCAGCCCAAGAAACCAGCACCAAAACCCGGCAACGTCCACCACTTAGCTATCGAAGACGTGCCGGAAGGCGAACCCGTCCTCGCGGGTACGTTTTCTTACTTAGATCATCCCGTAGTCATACTTTTTGACTCCAGTGCCACCCATAATTTCATAAGTCAGTCTTATGTTATTAAACATCAACTGCCTGTCATTCCCACAAATAGTTCATACTTGATATGCTCTCCGGGTGGGAAAATAACAGCTGATAGAATGGTCTATAAAGCACCATTACAGTTGGGTGGAAAGCTATATCCGACTTCTCTAATCATGTTAGAGAGTCAGAAACTTGATGTAATTTTAGGAATGTCATGGCTACATCGCCATGGTGCTGTTCTGGACATCATTCCACGTGTGGTTCGTCTAAACTCGCCAATTCATGAACCACATGTTCTTATTCTTGACCGTTCGGTTCAAGAAGCTCCAGCCACATATAACACGGAAGCCACAAAACTTGAGGATATTCTTGTGGTCCGTGAATACCCGGATGTCTTTCCAGATGATCTTCCGGGCATGCCACCCGAAAGAGATGTTGAGTTCAAGATTGAACTCGTACCCGGAACGACGCCGATATCGCGAAGACCATACAAGATGGCTCCGAATGAGCTAGCTGAATTAAAGGAACAGCTCAATGATTTAATGAAGAAGGGTTTCATTCGACCGAGTTCCTCGCCATGGGGATGCTCACCGCTGTTTGTGAAGAAGAAGAATGAAACCTTGAGGTTGTGTGTGGACTACCGACCTCTCAACGCCGTCACCATCAAGAATAAATATCCACTGCCCCGCATCGATATTTTCTTCGATCAACTTGTGGGTGCGAGTGTATTTTCAAAGATGGATCTTCGCTCTGGATATCATCAAATCAAGATCCGAGCGGAAGACATTCCGAAGGCAGCCTTCTGGACGAGATATGGGTTGTATGAATACCTCGTCATATCCTTTGGTCTCACCAATGCCCCGGCACACTTCATGTATCTCATGAACTCAGTGTTCATGCCAGAGTTGGACAAGTTTCTGGTGGTGTTCATAGATGACATCTTGGTCAACTCCAAGTTGGAGGAAGAACACGCCAAACGCTTGCATATCGTGCTCCAACGATTGCGAGATCATGAGCTTTATGCCAAGTTCAGCAAGTGCGAGTTTTGGATCAGCCAAGTGCCATTCCTTGGTCACATTATTTCTGCAGAAGGCATTGCAGTTGATCCAAGCAAAATCGAACAAGTGCTGAAATGGAAGTCCCCCACATCAGTCCACGAAGTCAGGAGTTTCCTCGGATTAGCAGGATATTATCGGAGGTTCATACCGAATTTCTCCAAGCTTGCTAAGCCGATGACTGAACAGTTGAAGAAGGGGATCAAATATGTTTGGTGCTCAGCTTGTGAAAAAGATTTCCAAGCGTTAGTGAAGCATCTTATGACAGCCCTGGTGTTAGCTCAACCGGATACAACCAAGCCCTTCGACGTATATTGTGATGCGTCCGGTATTGGGCTTGGCTGTGTATTGATGCAAGGAGGAAGAGTGGTCGCCTATGGCTCACCTCAACTTCGTAACCACGAGAAGCACTATCCGACTCATGATCTTCAGCTCGCTGCTGTGGTATTAGCCTTGAAGATGTGGAGGCACTATTTGCTTGGGAACTTAGTGCACCTCTACACCGACCACAAAAGTATGAAGTATGTATTCACTCAAAAGGAGTTGAATATGCGGCAACGGAGATGGCTAGAACGGATCAAAGACTATGGGATCGAGATTCACTACCGCCCCGGGAAGGCAAACGTGGTTGCCGATGCCTTAAACCGCAAATCTCATGTCAACTACCTGTCCATCACCTCACTTGAAGAGGAGGAGCCGAGTCTGTACCTGGTTCCACATGGGGCATTATATAATCTTTCTCTCATCCCTACCATACTAGAGGAGATTATGGAAGCTCAGAAGATAGACATGGGAATGTCGCACATTTGGAGGAGAACGAAGGATGGCAAAATGAAATGTTTCCGAAGGGATGAACACGGCACTCAATGGTTTAAATACCGTATAGTGGTGCCCCGTGACATGAAGCTTCGGAAGAAAATATTGGACGAAGCGCATTTTTCCAAGTATTCTATTCATCCGGGCAGCAACAAGATGTACCAGGATCTGAAAACCAGGTTTTGGTGGACACGGATGAAAAGAGAAATCACAAAGTACGTATCCGAATGTGATACATGTCGGTGTGTGAAAGCCGACCATATGCGTAAAGCCAGACAGCTGCAACCATTGAACATTCCGGCATGGAAGTGGGAGGATATCAGCATGGACTTCATTGTTCGTTTACCTCTCACGTCTCACAAGCATGACTCGATTTAGTAATAGTCGATCGACTAACCAAGTCGGCTCATTTTATCCCCGTACATACAAAGTACGTGGTCAAGCAATATGCGGAGCTGTATGTTGCAAGGATCTTGTGCATGCACGGTGTTCCCTGCTCCATTATTTCAGATCGCGGTGCGCTGTTAGTCTCTCGGTTTTGGGAACAGCTGCACGCATCGTTGGGGACCAAACTGGTCCGAAGCTCCGCGTATCACCCGCAGAGGGGTGGTCAAACTGAATGGGTGAATCAAGTGCTTGAAGACATGCTACGCGCTTGTGCCATCCACCATGGCAAAAATTGGGACAATCATTTGCCGTTGGCAGAGTTCTCTTTCAATAACGGCTATCAAGCTCGCATTAAGATGGCACCGTATGAAGCTCTCTACGGCCGGACTTGCCGCACACCACTCAACTGGTGCGAGTCCGGCGAGCGAGTTATATACAGAATTGAACTTGTGAATGAAGCTGAAGAACGAGTGCGAGTAATACAAGCCAACCTCAAGGCTGCTCAATCTCATCAGAAAAGCTATGGTGATAAAAGACGTCGCCCTCTCCACTTCGACATCGGGGACCATGTTTATGTCCGTGTGTCTCCGATGAAGGGAGTTCATCGTTTCGGAGTGAAGGGCAAGCTTGCGCCACGGTTCATTGGTCCATTCGCCGTCATTGAAAAATGCGGACCCATGGCCTATCGCTTGGATTTACCGGCGTCACTCGCAGTGATTCACAACGTCTTCCATATCTCTCAGCTGAGGAAGTGCCTCAAACCCTCGGCTGAAATCCGCACAGAAGACATAGAAGTTCTTCAATCGGACCTCACGTATACGGAGTATCCAATCCAGATGATCGATGAAAAGACTCGAACCACAAGAAACCGAACCTTATGGTTCTACAAGGTCTTGTGGAGTAACCGTACCGCTGATGAGGCGACATGGGAAAGCGAGGACTATATACGAACATATTATCCGGACTTGCTATCATCGTATACCCGGTAATGTTTCCCACACTTTGCATTTCTTTTGGAATCTCGGGACGAGATTCTTTTTAAGGGGGGAGGGATGTAAAATCCCCAAAACAGTGGTAGCAAGAATTTTCAGCTCATGTACACTTAGGAAAAATGAGGGGAATTAAAACTTTGACTTATAACAGTATAGGTTCAAAGTGAGGATTCAAACATCCCACAACTTTCAAACATGGAGATCTAAGTTCATAACTTGGGTCTTCATATTTCAAATATTCAACCTTCCAAATTTCAACTCATTTGGAGGAGGTTTAAATATTTGTTTGGGACTAAAAGAGGAAACCATCTAATCTGAATTTCAAATTCAGTTTCAAATTCCAATCCCCTCAATTTGCAAATTTGGTTCCACAAATGTGTTCTCCACATTTGAATTAACAGCCATGCCAAAAATCAGAAATTTTGGGCCTGGTTTGCTATGTTTTTGGAGCAAGACAAAGGGGAGAATTCAAATTCATCTCAAATCCAAATGACCCAACACAATTCAAACTTAACACCAGAATTCAAATCATTTGAATTCAGCAAGATTAAACCATGACTTGGTGTGAAAGTATAGCCTTAAATGTTGAGTAGCTGGGGAGGAAATATCAGTGGGAATTTTGATGAAAACTGGAGGTGGTGGGACCCAATTGTCAGCCACACAAAGGAACAAACTGACCTGTTTTTCCCCTCGGACGACCACAGCGCGCCAGCGCTCGGCTGCTACCCGCGCCCGAGGCTCCACCGAGCTGGTTCTCGCTGCCCCCGATGTTGGCGTGAGCGTGAGCGATCAGAGCAGCCGCCCGAGTGCCCCAGCCCTATTTCTCTTCCCCCTCAGCTCGTGTTGCGCCGCAGCTGCTTCATTCACACCGAACACCACCGGCAGTTTCTCTCCCGATCACACCACAGCCACCGAGCTCGGTTACCCGAGCTCCCAACAGCGAAGAGCTGCGCCCACCAGTGCTCTAGCTGGCCAGCCCTTCTCCTTCCCTGTCCCGAGCTTGATTGCACCGGGAAACAGCAAAATTGCCGCGGTTCTCGGGTGGACTCTGAAAAATCGAGAGAGGTCGCCGTGGACAGCTCACACTGGGCAAGATCACGCCAAAACGAACCAGC
Organism: Neostapfia colusana; assembly: GCA_030760725.1. Lineage (NCBI taxonomy): Eukaryota > Viridiplantae > Streptophyta > Magnoliopsida > Poales > Poaceae > Neostapfia > Neostapfia colusana. The sequence goes on along the minus strand of JASWHV010000005.1, from coordinate 25,437,175 downwards.
CCCTCAGTGCATCCTCGACCCCAGCTGCTCGAGCCCAAAGCTCAGCCCTGGACATTGATCACCGCAGAATAATTTTGAGTTTTTCTCCCAGGTGGTATAAACCGACCCCGGGGTAAGAATTTACCAAATTCTTCGCTAGTTCATGTTCTCGTTGATTCAAACTGTGCACAAAGCTTCCTAACTACTTGGCACACTTCCTCCATCGATTTTAGACCTAGATATGGGGTGTAGAGGGAGAATTTCCGCGTCTTGATCATGGCACACCGCCGAACCCCATCGGGCGCACGGTGCCGATGGGTTTGCAGCGCTCCCCGATCAGTTTAGACTACATGTCGAGCTTCTACATAGTTCACTGATGCTCTAGAGCCAAAATCCCGATCATTTGGTGAAGGAATGGGCCGCCGTGACATCGCCGGAGACCTAGGTCTCACAGTTGCCGGTGCGCGGTGGTTTCCGGGGAGAGTCGACCGCCGGCGACCCTACCAGAGTGTTCAGCGTACTTGAAAACAGGGGGACGGCCAGTTTGGGCTCGGGAGATGGCCGGGGAAGCCTTTCCCGCCACCCTCACCGGAGCAACGCCACGGTTTCCTCTGTTTGGCGCGAGGTAGAAGAGGGAGCTGACGGGTGGGGTCCACAGCCAGGATTTAAACATTTCCAGATTTTCCTAATTCAGTTCAAACTTTGGAGACCTATAACTTTGTGTAGAAAACTCCAAAAAGGGTGAGACCAATTTCGTTGGAATCCTCATGATGACTACTTCGCAGAGAAACAAACTGCGTGCTATGAAAATGCCCAGGAATTTCCGTAGATTTGGTTTTGTTAAATCACTTAGGGATTTATTACAGGAGCAATTCTTTATGAAGCATTCCCAAATTTGGGCAGCAAATCCTTTTCATAGTAACTGATCTCCAGTAAAAATTTGGGCTTCATTGGAGTGCATTTGCTAGCCTAAATTGCCTTCCAAAGTTCAGCCTTTATTTGGAAATTCAAATTTAAACAGAAACTTTTCAGAACTTCTATCCAAATTAAAAAATTCATATCTCTCTGTTGGTAGCTCCAGAAATGGTGAAACAAATTTTGTTAGAACCATGGAGACTTACCCTAATCAGATCTTCCACTGTTAGCTATGTCAAAGCTCCTGATTTGGGCACAAAGTTCAGAGAAGCCTTGTACTTGTAGGAATTCTGGAGACTACATTGTGCATTGACATTTCTCCAAATTTTACTCAGATCATCCTTAGAGGGTCTAGTATCCACTGTAAAAATTCCAAAGCCAATTAAGGAACATAAATAGCAGTAGCTATGAATAGAAGTTCAATTCTTATAAATCCTTAATACTTATACACATATTTTGCTACATTTCATTTAGTGACCAAAGTTGAGGACGCACCGGAGTCCTTAGACGTCCTCCCACCTGAAGTTAACTTCCCGTTTGACTCGCAACCAGGCAAGCCCCGGTTTGCATTTAAGTATTTTTGCAAATTCCTTATTTGTATCACTTATGTCTAGGATTAATGCTTGCACTAGAGTTAAGGTGATTGAAACGCCACTTGCATAACCTTTAAATCCTATGGAGGGTTGGGTAGTTTACAGACTCGACGAGTAGAGAATGCCGTGCTAATATGCTTAGGATCTCGGTAGAAGTCAAATAGTTGGAATCCACTCGCGAGGTAAGGCTTTATCACACGGTTTGGTCAGAACAGAAAATGGCTTAAGAGTGGTGAAAATGAGACCCAGCAGGGGGGATAGGAAGCAGTGAGCGGAGGTCTCACGTGCGTAGCCCTATTGTTGTCGATTGAGGACCGTGTCATGTGCGGGCCTGCTGAACAAGTATCGAACAGTACCAGATGGTATACTGACATAAGCAGGAAACCGATGTAAATGGTTAATCTGGGTGTCGAGGCTTACCCAACCGTAAATAGGAGTGGGTTGAGGGTAGCAAGGTGTAAATATGCCGGTAGGCACAGTCACGCTCCACGCGGGTACCTCCTGCCCGTTACGGATGGACCGGTTCGGCATTTGGGTTGCCTTTGAAAGGTTGTTGCATACAACAGAGTAGGAAGGGGTGTGGAATCACGCTTCTGAAAGTGGGTGTATGCAACGTGTTGTCCAGGTGTCTCCTGATTGCAATCACCGTCTCTCGCGGTTATTTGAGTACCACTTGTTCACTGTTCTGTGACGTGGTATGAAGTGAAGTAAGCCAGATGAATGATAATACACTGTGATGATATATTAATGTTTTGGAAACCATTTCTGCTGTAGATCTAGAACTAATTAAGTTTATCTTCCGCTTTGGGCATCACCACATCGGAGGAAAGCGTTTCTTGTTTGATTGTGGACATCCGATGTGAGGGCTGCCTAAGGCATGAATCTGCTGCTATAAAACTGAAAGTAAGGATCAACTTATAGGCGTGTCTTTGTGGCAAAATCTTTTTTCCTATCTTACACATCCCTGCATGTAGAGTTCCATGCCTAGGCTAGTCGGTTAAGGCTTGCTGAGCCATCGTGCTCACGGTTGCAATATTTGATCTGTATGCAGGTGAGAGTTATGAGGAGGGGTCCGAAGACGAGGCAATGCCCCCGACGGGGTACACGGCCGAGCTGGAGCCCTACACACCGCCGTGATTCTCCGGTTCCATGCTGCTAGTGTGTAGCGTCCCCGGGCTGGACGGCTGCACTTTTGCTTAGTTAGGATTTGAGAGTATCTATGTATATAATTTCCGCTGTATAATTAAGTTTTGTAAAAAGACTTCCGCTGTTTTATATCAAATAAAAGTTTGTATGTTGTTCTTTAATCTTTTCGTGTGTGCTGTTGGGTGCCGCATCGCACGGTACCACCCTCTGCGATCCTGGAGTGGGTGAACCACGGGGTGGTCCGCACGATAGTGTGGTGCAGCTGGTGGCATGAAGCTGGGACGTACGTTGCTCCCTTGTGGCTGTCCTTGATATGACATCTTTCTCTTCCCCCCTTGTTCAATCTCACGGATCTTTCTCTCCACCACTATAGCTTTGTCAATGAGCTTTTGGAAGTTTGCATAATCATTGTTGAGCAGCTGGACTTGAATTTCATTGTTCAACCCCTCATTAACATGAACTGCTTCCTGTGATTCGAGTTGGCATCTTCTGGAGCATACCTTGACAGCTGCGTGAACTTGTTGAGGTACTCATTCACGCTCTTCCTTCCTTGACGGAGACCTTCAAACTCTTGCCTTTTAAGCATCATGACTCCTGCAGGGACATAGTGAGAGCGGAAACTCTCCTTGACTTTAGCCCAAGTAATAGTCTCCTGGTTGACATGAGTATTGCAAAGAGCGTCCCACCAATCAGCAGCTGCTCCCATAAGTTGGTGTGATGCGAAGAGAACTTTCTCCCGATCATTGCACTGAACAATAGCAAGCTTGTTTTCCATAGACTTCAGCCAATCATCAGCCTCCATAGGATCATTGGCTTGTGCAAAAGTAGGCGTCCTAGTCCTCATGAATTCTCCCAATCTGTTGTGAGCCAGCGGTGGTGGCGGTGGCGGCGGTGGGGGTGCAGGAATGGGATTAGGATTGTTGTTGTTGTTGGCCTGCAGCTGACCCAACGTTTGTATCATAGATTGTATGAGCTGGTTCTGCATAGCCATCAACCGTTCAAGGTTGCTTGCATCATTCCCGGGGTTGGCATTTTCAGGAACTTCCACATTGCCATCCTCCTGTGGTTCATTGTTACCACGAGCGTTCCTTCATTGGGGTTGGAGTTTTCCCTCACCATCTATGAGAGAGAGTAGAGTAGGAAATAAAAATTTAGATTGATTCCCCAACTATATCCATCAAGGTGTATGAACTAAGCAACTTCTTTTATTAATTTCAACCTATATGAGTATGTGAACAAGTGCCGAAGCATCTCACATCTCTCCACTATGTATGGATGTGGACATTCACCGAAGCGTCCCACAACTCACACCAAGCACACAAACACAATAAATCATCATAAAAATTTCTTCACACCACTCTTATTTGACTTTCTGCGATCTAAACATTCCTATTATAGCTTATTCAATGGGAAACCTAAACTTAATTGTGAGAACCGGTGCTGTTCTCGCCATGTGACGGGGGTGGTCCATACATGGGCGCGCACCATGGTGAGTTGGCAGTCCATGTAGGGATAGATGATGCTGTTGCTCCATTTGTTCCTGCGTTGGCACGAGTATCCTCTTGTTTTTCCAGCAAGTACAACTTCTTGCGGAGGTAATGGATTTCTTTTTGTGCGCTTGCATAGCGGTTTTCTAACTCCATGAGCAACTTCTGAGATTTGTCAGCAGCTTGTCGGTTGGAAAGAGCATCTCCATGCGGTCCAATGATCTCCCTTGTACCACTCTTCCGATACGGGTGCAGCTCAAAGGTAGTGTTCTCAAGCTGCTCACGGAAGGCGTAGCACAGTTCGGTGAGTGCATCCCATGCAGCATCATCAATAGCTTCCGCCCTTGTAGCTCTCCATGTGGGTGCGAAGTTCCGAGTGACAACCCTACCGTTAGATAGGATGGTTACCTCAGACTTCCACTCTTCATGTCTGAGACGAGGGACTTTCTTGAGAAGATACTCTAGGTATAGGCTGCAGCAATCCAGGAACTCTTTAAGCTCCTTGGATATGTGTCCTCCCTCCATCCCGTCGGACCGGAATTCCTGAACAGAACGGATGGCCCGCTCATCACCTTCATTCTCAGCCTCAGCAGGGGGTGTCTCCTCTTCGGATTCATCTCCTTCCGACATAGCTTCATGATGCTCCACTGGGTGTAAGCCCGCATGAACTCCTTAGGTGCATACCAATGCTGCGGTTCTTGTGGATCATCTTCATCATGAGGTTTCATCTTCACCTCCTCCCAATACGGTCCATCGGACATCTCAATGGGGTTAAGTGCACTCCCAAGTGGTGGTGGATGGGTCCTTATGCTGCTGTGCTCCTAGTCACCGGCATCTATAAATAAGACATGAGAACTTTAGATAAGAAGGAAATAACTCCAAAATTTCAGAAGTTATGAAGCAAGGAAACAAAAAGTGTTGCTGTCCAAAAAAAGAGAAAAAGAGGGGCTAAAAATAGCACTTTGAGGTGGCTGAATTGACAATTAAAGTGCAGCAATAAGCAATTTTCAAAAATAACAGTTTAGAGGGGTGTTCCTATGTGTTTTAGAGTGTCCATTCTACCTAGGCTTGCGTCCTACGGTCAACGTGGCTCTGATGCCAATTTGTGACACCTGGTTCCGAAAATGAACCATGTGAATGCATGTGTGCCCAGGATGTTCATCACACATACACATGTATTTCACAAACTGAAATTCAGAATATAACCACGTACAAATAATTTTTAAGTACTTTATTACATTAACTCAATGTCTCACTCATGAATATCTAACTTATTCTTGCAGCGGACGACTCTAAACGACAGTGGAAAATGACTAAAATAGCAGGCTCCAATCTTCAACTCCACATGCATGTTGACGGTAGTGTGCACGCCTAGTACTCCACATGTTCCTCGAAGTACTCTTCTCCTGTAGCTAATTGTTTGTGGGAATGCAAGGGTGAGTACATGTCATACTTTTCCCGCACTTGATGAGTACGACATGTACTCACCCTTGCATTCCCACAAACAATTCAGCTAAAGGAGAAGAGTGCTTCGAGGAACATGTGGAGTACTAGGCGTGCGCATTACCGTCAACATGTCTGTGGAGTTGAAGATTGGAGCCTGCTGTTTTAGTCATTTTCCGCTGTCGTTTAGAGTCTTCTGCTGCAAGAATAAGTTAGATATTCATGAGTGAGACATTGAGTCAATTTAATAAAGTACTTAAACATTATTTGTACATGATTATATTCTGAATTTCAGTTTGTGGGATACATGTGTATGTGTGATGAACATCCTAGGCACACAAATGCATTCACTTGGTTCATTTTTGGGAACCGGATGTCACAACCTGCATCCAAAATTTTGATTGCATGAGGGCTCTTTGAATTATTCGGAACCAAGTGGCAATCTCAGGCTTGAATTTGCACTAGTATCATATGTATATGACTAGTTGCCAAAAAGTTCAAAAATTTGAATTTCCTCCACCTTTTTTATGCTACACCAACTGTGTAAAACTGGGCTTTCACACCCCCCCCCTAAAAAGAATCTCGTCCCGAGATTCCAAAAGAAAAGCGAAGTGGGGGAAACTTTACTGGGTATACGATGATAGCAAGTCTAGATAATTTGCTTGTAGATAGTCCTCGCTTTCCCATCTATGTCTTCAGTGCGGATTTCAGCCGAGGGCTTAAGGCATTTCCTCAGCTGAGAGATGTGGAATACATTGTGAATTCCCGCGAGTGACGCCGGTAACTCCAACTGATAGGCCAAGGGTCCACATTTTTATAATGACGGTAAACGGACCGATGAATCATGGAGCAAGTTTTCCCTTCACTCCGAACCAATGAACTCCTTTCATCGGGGACACCCAGAAATAAATATGGTCCCCGATGTCAAAGTGGAGAGGACAGCGTCTTTTATCTGCATAGCTCTTCTGACGAGATTGAGCAGCCTTGAGATTGGCTTGTATTACTCGTACTCGTTCCTCTGTCTCATTCACAAGCTCAATGCCGTATATGACTCGCTCGCCGGACTCACACCAGTTGAGTGGTGTGCAACATTTCTGGCCGTAGAGAGCTTAATAAGGCGCCATCTTGATGCTAGCTTGATAGCCATTGTTATATGGAAACTCCGCCAACGGCTTGCTAGCTTGATACTGTGGTGGATGGCACAAGCGCGTAGCATATCTTTAAGCACTTGATTCACCCGTTCAGTTTGACCATCCGTCTGCGGGTGATATGCGGAGCCTCGAATCAGTATGGTCCCCAATGACGCATGCAGCTGTTCCCAAAACCTAGTGACGAACAGCGCACCGTGATCTGAAATAATTGTGTGGGGAACACCGTGCAAGCATAAAATCCTTGCAATATACAGCTCCGCATATTGCTTGTCCACGTACTTTGTATGTACGGGAATAAAATGAGCCGACTTGGTCAGTCGATCGACTTTCACCTAAATCGAATCATGCTTCTGGCACGTGAGAGGTAAGCCAACTATGAAGTCCATGCTGATATCCTCCCACTTCCATGCCGGAATGTTCAATGGTTGCAGCTTTCCGGCTTTATGCATATGGTCGGCTTTCACCCGCCGACACGTATCGCATTCGGATACGTACATTGCAATTTCTCTTTTCATCCGTGCCCACCAAAACCTGGTTTTCAGATCTTGATACATCTTATTGCTGCCCAGATGAATAGAATACTTGGACACGTGAGCTTCGTCCAAGTTTTTCTTCCGAAGCTTCATGTCATGGGGTACCACTATACGGTCTTTAAACCATAGAGTACCGTGTTCATCCCTTCGGAAGCATTTCATTTCGCCATTCTTCATTCTTCTCCGAATATGCAACATTCCCACGTTTTTTTCTGAGCTTCCATAATCTCCTCTCATATGGTAGGGACGAGAGCAAGAATATATAATGCTACATACGGAACCAAGTACAAACTCGGCTCCTCCTCTTCAAGTGGAGTGATGGACAAATTGTTGCCGTGAGATTTGTGGCTCAAGGCATCGGCAACCATGTTTGCCTTGTCGGGATGGTAGTGAATCTCGATCTCATAACTTTTAATCAGCTCTAGCCATCTCCGTTGCCGCATATTCAACTCCTTTTGAGTGAATATATATTTTAGACTCTTGTGCTCGGTGTAGAGGTGCACTAAGTTCCCAAGTAAATAGTGCCTCCACATTTTCAATGCCAACACCACAGCAGCGAGCTCAAGATCATGAGTCAGATAGTGCTGCTTGTGGTTACGAAGTTGACGTAAGCCATAGGTGACCACTCTTCCTCCTTGCATCAATACACAGCCAAGCCCGATACCAGACGCATCACAATATACGTGGAAGGGCTTTGGTCGTATCCGGTTGAGCTAACACCGGGGCTGTTGTAGGATGCTTCACCAATGCTTGGAAAGCTCCTCCATATGCTGCACTCATTTAATCCCCTTCTTCAACAATTCAGTCATCGGTTTATCAAGCTTGGAGAAGCTCGGGATGAATCTCCGATAATATCCCGCTAAACCGAGGAAACTTTTGACTTCATGACAGATGTGGGGGACTTCCATTTCAGCACTTGCTCAATCTTGCTTGGATCAACTGCAATGCCTTCCGAAGAAATAATATGACCAAGAAATGGCACTTAGCTGATCCAAAACTTGCACATGCTGAACTTGGCATAAAGCTTATGGTCTCGCAATCATTGAAGCACGATATGCAAGTGTTCAGCGTTTTCTTCTTCGGACTTGGAATAAACCATGATGTTGTCGATAAACACCACCACAAACTTGTCCAACTCCGGCATGAACACTGAGTTCATGAGGTACATGAAATGTGTCGGGGCGTTGGTGAGACCAAAAGACATTACGAGATATTCATACAACCCATATCTCGTCGAGAAGGCCGTCTTCAGAATATCCTCCGCTCGGATCTTTATTTGATGATATCCGGAGCGAAGATCCATCTTCAAAAATACACTCGCACCCACAAGTTGATCGAATAGAATATCGATGCGGGACAGCAGATATTTACTTTTGATGGTGACGGCGTTTAGAGGTCGGTAATCCACACAAACTCAAGGTTTCATCCTTCTTCTTCACAAACAGCGCCGAGCATCCCCATGGCAAGGAACTCGGTCAAATGAAACCCTTACTCATCAAATCATTGAGCTGCTCCTTCAATTCATCTAGCTTATTTGGAGCCATCTTGTATGGTCTTCGTGATATCGGTGTTGTCCCGGGTACAAGTTCGATCTTGAACTCGACATCCCTTTCGGGTGGCATGCCCGGGAGATCATCTGGAAATATGTCCAGGTATTCACGGACCACACGAATATCCTCAAGTTTTGTGGCTTCTGTGTTATATGTGGCTGGGATTTCTCGAACCGAATGGTCAAGAATGAGAATATGTGGTTCATGAAGTGGAGAGTTTAGATGAACCACACATGGAGTGATGTCAAGAACAGCACCATGGTAATGTAGCCATGACATTCCTAAAATGACATCGAGTTTTTCTCTCTTACATAATTAGAGAAGCTGGGTATAGATTCCCACCCAATTGCAATGGTGCTCTATAGACCATCCTATCAGCTGTTATTTTCCCACCCGGAGAGCAAATCAAGTATGAACTTTTTGTGGGGATGATAGAAAATTGATATTTAATAACATAAGATTGACTTATGAAATTATGGGTGGCACCGGAGTCAAAAAGTATGACTACAGGATGATCTAAATAAGAAAACATACCCGCGAGGACAGGTTTGCCTTCTGGCACGTCTTCGATGGCTAAGTTGTGGGCGTTGCCGGGTTTTGGTGCTGGTTTCTTGGGCTGATTGCGGGGCTGAATTGCACCCTGATACGGTGCTGGTCCCCTGCCCTGTCGCTGCTCGGGGCAGTCCTTGGCAAAATGCCCGACACGGCCACACGTGAAACATGTATATTGCGTCGGGGTCCCTCCGAATTAAGGACGGAAACCCGGTGCACGCAGTTGAAATGGAGTCGCACGCGGGACCATCCTTGGCTGCTGCTGTTGCTGTGGTGGATACGACGGTCAGAAGCTTGGCGTATTAAATTGACTACCGCGAAATTGAGGCGGCCGCACAGGTGGCTGCCATCTATGACCAGATGGTGAGCGATACACCACGCGGTACTTTTGTGGTTCCCCACCACTGCTGCTTGCCAGCACGCTGCGGTTCCTCTTATCAGAACCACGCTCGCGCTGGGCGTCTTCTTGTACAATCGCGGAATTGACAAGGTTGTTGAATGTGTCGCGGTTGCTTTGGGCGAGATGGACCTTCATTTTTGAATTCAGGCCCCGGAAGAAAGTGTTCGCTTCTGTTCTTCTGTCCCCACATAATCGGGCGCATATTGCGCCAGCCGGTTGAATGCTCTGGAGTACTCATGAGCACTCCTCTCGCCTTGTTTATAATCCAGAAACTCCTAGAGCTTCCTCTGCATAACCCCGGGAGGTATATGATAGGCGTGGAACGCTTCCCGGAACTGCGTCCAAGTGACGGCATGGACAGCCGGTAATAAAGCGATGTAATTCGCCCACCATGTACCGGCTTCCCCTTGAAGCTGTTGCGCTGCAAACAGCGCCTTCTGGTGTTCGGTGCACCGAAGTAGACCGAACTTCGCCTCGAGAGTGCGGATGAAGCTTTCCGCCTCCAAAGGCTCTTCGAGCTCCGTAAAGACTGGTGGATGGGTCACCAAGAAGACCAAGTATGAACTCTGTTGGGGCTGGCGTTTCCCATTGTCTTGGCGTCCTCCCTGATGGGACGTATTCTGCTGCCCCAGCATCCACAGCAACTCACTTTGCTCGTCGCGCGAGCCGAGTACTGCGGGAGAACCTCCGTGAAATTTCTTGGAAGTTCAGGTGGTGGAAGAGGTGGTTGTTGCTGCGTCGTGGTTTGCTCCGGTGGTGGAGACTCATCACCACGCCCCTGACTTGAACCTCCCTCCTCATGTGTGGACTGTGTACTCACTATTCTCGTTCACACCATTCAAACGATCAGCACATGTTTGTTTACTTCATCCAGTCTATACAATAGTAGTGCGAGAATGGAGCAAATGATATGCATAACATTCACACATATGGATAAAGTATACACTTTATACAACATATACATCCCTGGACCATGTCACCACAATCGAGTTCCAAAGTAATGAACTTTATGAATTAAAAGTTCATTTCGACCATCGTGTGTCGCCACGGGATGTTAAGTGTGTTAGCATGCGTATATCCTCGCTATTGTACAAGACCCAAAGATGTCCTTGCTCGAAATGGTAAGTTGAATGCCTACAATATTAGAATCTGACCCACTGTTTTTACAACAGCCATTCGATATCGAAATGTGAAACCAAATGTTTTGAATTCAAAAATTCAAACATGGTTTTCTCTGTCCAGCTTCTGGTCCAGCGGACCAGTCTGGATAATTCAACTGTTTTGACCACTTTGGAGGTAAAACCTGGACTGGGGTTCAACAAAAAAGTTGTATTAGACTCAAAAAGGAATCCAGATTGTATTTATTTGCCTCTATAACTTTTCTAGTTTAGGAGTTATGATTTTTACAATTTGACAGGTTTTCTCAGGAATTTTGACAGCACCTCCTTTGCAACTGGCTGTTTTGTTCACAAAATTCCAACTATCTTTGCCCCTAATCTGGGACAACATTGAACTACAAAGTTGTAGTAAATATCCTACACTTTCCAACGGTGTCTTACCTGACCCCAAGAAATTTTTCTACAAGAAGTTATGGTCGAAATACAGGAAATTTCAGAGAGCATTTTCGGTCTGCCCTGTTTCTGGACAGTGCATACTCATCTGAGATTTGCATCGATTTGGAGGGAGATTTTGTTCTGGAGTTCTACAGAAAAGTTGTAGAGGACTTCAAAACCTTTCCAGAATAGTATCACACACCTCTATTGGTTCAACGAATCAAAAGTTATACCCTTTATAATTTCAGAAAAAATTCTACCAAAAACAGGGGAGGTTGTTCCTATGTTTTTAGGAATGACTACACTCCCGATTGACTCTCAGTTCAATATGGGAGTTCAATAATCCTAACTTGAATACTAAACTCCTAATTGATTCTTTTCTTTAAAAACATCCTTTTTATGCAATTTAGAACTGATCTCAGTACTATGTTTCCTCACCAAAGAAAAATCCTAAGCCGGTATTCCGAAATATACGTGTCAAATAGTGGAACTAGAAACGTCACTCACAAACGATTTCTAAGCGTCATGCTCTAACGTGGTTAGTGTACCTGCATAAAACCACACAATAATGATGCACACAAGGGTTTATCATTTAAGGCAGGTCCATATCATAGTAAAAACACACGGTCCGTATCATTTCCATACGGATTGTCCTTGAGTCAGGCCATGTCTCAAGGTACATGGTCGTGTTTTCACACCACATGACGGGGAACCCGAGTAGACTGCGAACGGGTCATCATGGTTGGGAATTTCATCAACCCCGGATACCACCTACTGCTTCATGACCGTTGAGGAACGCCGATGGCGAGCGCTGCGTATGGCCCTTTGAACGTTGAACGTTCAAGAGTTGCATACTATCGTGTTGCTTACCACACGATGGGGTATTATCACTTTTGCCTAAAGCACGCTGGATATCAGCATTTTCATATGCTCTCATAACCTTGGAAAGGTTTAGAGACTCATATTCACTACCGTGCCAAGCCACGGTAAACCATTCCATACAATTGCTCGTATGGCGAGCTTACCGCAGTTGATCCGCCTGTGGTGGCGTACCTTACCCCTTACCTGACGTCGAAGCGTCGTTACAAAATCAATAACAAGTATGTTACCATTTCCACCTTAGTAGCTACTACTATAATAGACCTTATGTGGGCATAGTGACTAGTCCTCACTCGACTACTTCTAAATTTTCAAAATAGTCTCTTTTCGAGTGTGCTATTACCGATGCGGCTCTGATACCATGTCTGTGGGGCCACCCCATGGTCCTCACACTCCAGAATCGCAGAGGGTGGTGACGTGCGATGTGGTACCCAACAGCACACAAGAAAAGATTAAGAACAACATACAAACTTTTATTTTACATAAAAACATTGGAAGTCTTTTACAAAAGTAATGTACAGCAGAAGCATTATTCATAGCTACACCCTCATCCTAGCTATGTAAAAATTGCAGCCATCCAGCTCGGGGACACTACACACTAGCAACACTCATATGAAGATCACGGCGGCGTGCAGAGATCCAGCTCGGTCGTGTACCTCGACGGGGGCATCGCCTCGTCCTCGGACCCTTCCTCATAATTCTCACCTGCAGCAACTCAATTATAGCAACCGTGAGCACGATGGCTCAACAATACTTAACCGACACTCCTAAACATAAAACTCTACATGCAGAGATTCGTAATATAGGAAAAGGATATTGCGATAAAGACATGCCTACATGTTAATCCTTACTTTCAGTTTTATAGCAGCATATTAGTATGCGTTAGGCAGCCCTCACATCGGAAGTCCACAATTAAACAAGAAACATTTTCCTCCGATGCGGTTATGTCCAAAGTGGAAGATAAACTTAATGAGCTCTACATCTACAGAATACATGGTTTCAAGACAATAATAGATCAATGCATCATATTCTTCTGGCTTCTTTCAAGTATTACTATGTCACAGCGTAGTGAACAAGCGATACTCAAATAACCGCGAGGGACAGTGATTGCAATCAATAGACACCCGGATAACACGTCACATACACACATTTTAGAAGTGTGGTGCTTCACACCTTCTACTCTGCTGTATGCAGCAACTTTTCAAAGGAAACCCAAATGCGGAACCGGTCCATCCGTAATGGGCAATAGGTCCCCGCGTGGAGCGTGTCTGTGCCCATTGGCAGATTTACACCTTGCTACCCTCAACCCACTCCTATAAAACGGTTGGGTAAGCCTTGGCACCCAGGTTAACCAATTACATTGGTTTCCTGGTTCCCATATGCCAGTGTGCATCCGGTACTGTTCAAACTTGTCCAGCAGGGCCGCACCCGGCTCAGTTCTCAACCGACACCAACAGGGCTACGCAAGTGAGACCTCCGCTCACTGCATCCTATCCCCCCTGCTGGGTCTCAATTTCACATTTTTAAGCCATTCTTCCTATCCCGTGCAATGAAATTCCTATCTCGCGAGTAGATTCCAACCACTCGACTTCTACCGAGATCCTAATAACATTAGCATGTCATTCTCTACTCATCGAGTCGTAAACTACCCAACCCTCCATAGGATTTATAAGCCATGCAAATGGGGTTTCAATCACCTTAACTCTAATGCAAGAATTTCACCCTAGACATGAGTGATACAAATGAAAACTTTGCAAAAGGTAATTAAATGCAAACCGGGGCTTGCCTGGTTGTGAGTTATACTGAAAGTTAGCTTCCGGGGAAGGAATTCCAATGGCTCCGGAGTGTCCTCAACTTTGATCACTATATGAGATGCAACAAAATATAAGTGCTAATGATTTATAAGAAATAAATTTCTATTACTAGCTACTGCTGTTTAAGGTTTCTTAATTGGCTTTGGGATTTTTCCAATGAATACTAGACTCTCTGAGGAAGATTTGAGCAGAATTTAGGAAATTCTCATGGAAGCTTGTGGTCATCAAAATTCTCACAAGTACAAGGCTTCTCTGAATTTTGATCCTGAATCTAAAGTTTTGAAATGGTTAACAGTGGAAGATCTAATTAGAGCAAGTCTCCCTGGTTCTAACAAAATTTGTTTTATAATTTTTTGAGTTACCTACAGGGAGAAATGGAATTTTGATGTTGATATGAAATGCTGAAAATGTTTCTGTTTATTTTGGGAAATTTTCAATGAAGGCTGAAATTTAGAAGACTGTTTGACCCAGTAAATAAAGCCTAATGGACTTGAAATTTTTACTGATGGTCAAGGTTATTTGGAGAAGTGTCCTGACCAAAATTGGGAATTTTCCCATTAGAGGAATAGTGGTAATTAATTTCCAAATCAATCAGCTCAAAGGAATTTATTACAGAAAATATTGGGACTTTCATGTTTAGGAAATTGCATCACTGCAAAGTTTAGCATCGGGTTATACCAGAGTTTATTTGGAATTTTTGGAGCACATCTACTAGCATAATTGAATTTAGAATATGAGCTAATTTCTGGAATTGTTTGCTAATAGAAAACTTCAAATAATTGCAACCGGGCCCACTGTTTTAAATCTTGCCAGTGAAATTGCGGCAACACCGGGGACTACGGAGTTAACCAGTGCAGCCACACCCAATCCCGTGCCACATGCGGATCCCATGCCTGAGTCGAGACACCGACAGGTGGGCCACGCTCCTCTGTCGTCTTCCTCACGCCCGGGCGGTTCCCTCACCGCAGCAGCGGCGGCGACTCGCCGGGAAGGCTTCCCAGTGCCCCAAACGGCTCAAATCTCGCTGCCTGTGCCCAAAAATTGACGAGGAACAAGCTGGGAAGGTCGGTGGTGACTTTAGGTTGCCGGAAATACCTCCCCGACGGCGGCAGCGGCAAAAACCACCATGGCGCCGTCGTTCTCGCACGGGAGAAGGGTATTTCGGATGAGGAGAGCACCACGAGCACCAGGGTGATATGAGGACCACGTTTCTGCATCCTAAAATGGGTAGAAACCCGTGCAAAGGGTAGCTCGACGGTGCGGCTAGGGTTGCGCGTCGGCGGCCGAGAAAACTCGGATCAGGGCTTCATTTCTCGACGGTTTTCTGATGGTTTTGCATCGAGGAGCTGCGCTAGGTTGCGTAGAAGCATCGAGCTAAAGCAATTAGACTATGACTTCTCCTTGGAACCAAATTTCCGAGCAGACGGGCTTCAGTTCTTACGGTAGCTTGGAAGAAACAGAAGGCAATCAAGGCCAAAGAGGAAACACGGCTGCTCCTAGGCTGGACAGTCACACCCCGTACCATCGGCGATCCTGCTCAGCCAGAGAACACTCGGTCTAACGCATGGAGAGCAGAGGAGCGGCGATTTTCGGTCCGGCGGCAAAAACGGAGGAGGTGTGCGTGTTTTCTTCACCGAGCGAGTAGAAACGGCGATAGCTTTGTGTGTCGACTGCAGTGGAAACGCTCGGGCAATCAGTGACTTCGGCGCCAAGCCAGAGACGTCGCCATGGCATGCAGGCTTCATCGCGGTGGCGGCCGTAGAGAGAAGACGGGAACCGACGTGCTCGGTGAGTGACTGACCAGATGGTCCAACATGTCATCCACTCTCTTCCCCTCCTACTGTTTCTGATCTTTTAATTCTACCACCAAACTTTGTACAAAAATCCTAGATATTTGCAGGGAAGCAAAATCAAATATGTAGCATTCAATTTTGGACTTCATTGCTGATTTGATCAAGTTTGGTTTGAATTCCAAATTCAAATTTTAAATTCCATTGGTTTTTGATATGACCCTAGAATTAAAAAGCAAACCTGCTTTCAAAATTATGGAATTTTGCATGAGGGCTCTTTGAATTATTTGGAACCATGTGGCAAGCTCAGACTTGAATTTGCACTAGTATCATATGTATATGACTAGTTGCCAAAAAGTTTAAAATTTTGAATTTCCTCCACCTTTTTGAAGCTACACCAACCGTGTAAAACTGGGCTTTTACACCGGCGTGCTACGGGCAAGTAGGAGGAGACCCCGTCACATGGTTGGTAACATGAACACGTTGCTCAAGGCGTGTTTGGCTTGAGAACACCCGTGCAACTGACGACGGACGGGTGTATGAAACTGTTATGGAGCCGGGTTCAGTATGCAGTGGAACCTGATGATTGTGTGAGTTTATGCAGGTAGTCTAACCATGAATCGGTAGCCGAGTAAAACACGTGTGCGAGAGTCGCTTAGTGCCACTGAATTAACGAAGCCAGCTAAGTCCGGTATAAGGTTTTCTTTGTGAGGAACGTAGTACCAGCATGTTATGGTGATGCTTCGATGTCACACCCCACTAAATGAAGTACCTCATTGTAAAACTTGAAAAATTTGATCCAGAGCACTAAAATCTTGATTTGACTCCTCCCCTTGATCATAATTTCCAAAGTAAGCAAGTTTCAACTTATATTATCCTAGGAACAGAGTCCCCTGTTTTCAGCTGAAATAATGCTGAAGTTATACAGAGTGTAGAGGTCGATTTTTTTTATGTTGGGGTGATATGATACTTTTCTGGAAAGATTTGGAAGAGTTCTACAACTTTTCTATTGATGTCCAGAAGTGTCTCATCCCTTAACTTGTCGAAAGCATCAGTAGAGCTGAAACTGTCCAGAAAAGAGGGCAGAGTTAAAAACTCTCTGGATCTCTATAAAATGATCATAACTTCCTGCATAAAAATTCAACATAGAAAATGATAGTTCTGAAAAGTCCATGAGGTATGTTACAACTTTGTAATGGAAAGTTTAGTCGAATTATGCGCATAATTAACTGGAATTGTTGGATCAAGTCAGTGCCTCAAGCAGGGAGGTGCTGCCCAATTTTCTCAAGAACTTGTGTCAAATTTGACATCTCATAACTTTTGAACCAGGGCATATCTGAGGGCATATAAATACATTCTGGAAATATATTGATGTTAACTTTAACTTTGATGTTGAACTCCAGAACTGGTTTTTCCGTTAGCATGATCTAATTCTGTGTAGAAGGGGAACTGGTCAGCACTGTCAGTTTTGGGCAGCAGACCAGAAATCAAATTTGTTCTAAGTTTGATTTATGTTTCCAAGTTTTATGAGTTCAATGACATGTTTTATGTTATAAATCACTGTTTTACTGTTGAAATAACTATCTGAACTTTTTCAAATATTTTTCTATGGATGGAAGCGGATAAACAATTAGAGAACGGATGGGTGGTGTCCCACTGTTCTCAACGCAGCGGGTATACAGATTTGTTGAAGCTGATGCTTCAGTATTTCGTATATGTGGAGATGCCGTGTTTCCTTGCCAAGGAAGAAGGCGAGGAGGGGAACAAGACATGGACTATTCATGTCGATGTTCCAGCAGGACCCACGCCACCGGGTTGGGCACCATTCACCGTCACGGTGAAAGGGAGACACCCGGAGGATATGTGGCAAGTGTGTAACACTCTCAAATTCATCACCATGCATTGCATACATTTTTTTCATGTAGAAAAGCATTGTAAAAGAACTAGAAATGGAGAAAGAACCATAGAAATGGAGGAAAAACCACAGAAATGGAGAAGGGAATATAGAAATGGAGAATGGGGCATAGAAATGGAGAAGGGAAATGTAGAAATGGAGAATGGGACATAGAAATGGAGAGGGGGATGTAGAAATGGAGAATGGGATATAGAAATGGAGAGGGGAATGTAGAAATGGAGAATGGGACATAGAAATAGAGAGGAGAATGTAGAAATGGAACAAGTGATATAGAAATGGTGAGGAATGGGAAAAAGATAGCTGAAATAAGCCATTCCCAAATTTCCCCCAAAATTTTCAAATTCCCCAATTCCCAGAAAGGGGAATTTTCTCCACATTTGGGGGACTAGATCCCCAAGGCTGCCACACCCAACAAGAGGATAAGTTTGTTAAGATCCAAAATTGAATAGGACTCTTATTTGAGTTCCAATTGGAGTAGGACTCCTCCCTTCCCCCCCCCTATAAATACAACCCCATCCCCCCTGGCCGCAGCCCTCCCCCTCCCAAGTCACCGACTTGGAGCCCCTGTCCCCCCGACTCGCCGAGTTGGCACCCCCCTCGCCGGAGTTTGGTTGCCGGTGAGCCCTGCCGATGAGCCCCGCCGACGAGCCCCGCCGTCGAGCCCCACCGTTGAGCCCTGTCGTCGAGCCCCGCCGTCGAGACCCGCCGACGAGCCCCGTCACGCCTCGCCGTCGCCAGAAAAGAAACCGACAGTCTGTCCTACCCTAATCTTCCATAGAATAATTACCTGCTGCTGCCATTGCTAGGAGGAAGGCCCTGCCACCAAAAGAAAGTGGGTAGGTCTTCATTACCCATCTTACGACGTCGCCGCTGTTTCTAAGCACCTGTTCTCTTCGCCCCCTTCGAGCAGAAACTTTTACGTGTGGACAGATCATGTTTTGATCAATTTTTGACGATGGAATTGATCTAGGTCTTGAGTCAAGATCATCACCACGTCCACACTTTATTGCAGCACCCTTGTTCATCATAAAACCCCATGAAAGCCCGTTAAAACATGCAAGAACACGTACAAACTGGTTTAATAAAACAGGACCATAGGATTTGCATTCATCTATCACATTGCATCTTGAGTAAAGTTTGTGCATGATGATTGATTGCTGTAAATTTTGTATGTGCATGGTCATGAGTAGAAGGACAAGCTCAAGAGGCCATCTACGAGGAACTACAGCACCAAGACTTCGAGACGCTTGAGCAACAAGAACCACAGGAGCAAGGCAAGTGCCCCTTGACCATATTGATCCCATGTTTCGAAACTGTTTTATTTGTGAAAACTTGTATGCTTGAGTCAACTTGATGGGACACCCTTTTATAGGAGTTTACTGGTTTTGTTAACCATCCTTGTCGCTGGGAGAGTTAATGAGTCGGGTATGGTCGTTTTTCCTTTTTGCTTCGCTTAATTCACGGGATATGAGAAGCTAAAATAAAACATGTCTAGCTACTGCACTCATATAAATAATGATGATGAGATCTTGATGATGTTAATGGGCATGGAATCAGGGAGATCTAGGCAACCTTGGTTTGTGATTGTTGCTGTATGAGATGGTTGTACTTGCCGTAGATCTAAGGACCGGTTCATGCGAGAATATGCCAGGAAAACAGTGCCACCACAAGGCCAAGTATGGGTGCGGCTTAGCTGATTAATTAGGTGAGTTGCTAGCTTGTTATGGACCGTGGATGGCGTGGGGAATGGGAGTCGAGGAGGACTGCCCTGGGAACTGCATGGCACAAGAGGGGGCCCGTGGGTGGGAGAATGGTGATTCGAGCCTGCCGGTGAAACCTCAGTGAGTCCATACATCTAGTAGCCCCTTTGTAAAGGCTTTTTTGTGATCTCTTGGCCATACACCGACGGTTGTGTACTGGTATAATGGAGGTTCTGCAGTCGCCGACGGGTGACAAAATCATGAACTTGTGGGTAAAGTGGTGTCACCTCTGCAGAGTGTAAAACTATCATGATAGCCGTGCTTCCGGTCACAAGCACCTGGCCAGCTTCCATGATTAGAGGGAAAACTTGGGATGGATATTCGGTATGGTTATGGTATGGTCATTGGGATTGGTTTTGGAACTGTTTTGTAATCATGACAATGAGTTTGGTTTCGGTTATATTAAAATGAGATGGATATGAATTTTTTGAACATGAGATGAACTTGAGAAAGATTAATGGCTGGTTGAAGCATGATAAGTGATAAATTATGATGAAAGAATGTAGCTGAATTACTTGGTTATGTTGGGATTAAACTCACCTAGAGATAGTTGCTGTTTTTACCATGTTTATGAAATAAAATTTGCTTGCTGCAATGAGCCTTTTTATTGCCTACCTTGTTGTAAGCTACATGTCATACTTTTCCCGCACTTGCTGAGTACGACATGTACTGACCCTTGCATTACCACATAAACACCAGCTACAGGAGATGAGTACTTCGAGGACCATGTGGAGTACTAGGTGTGTGAACTACCGTCAACATGCATGTGGAGTCGAAGATGGAGCCTGCTGTCTTTAGTCCCTTTCCGCTGTTGCTTAGAGTCTTCCGCTGCTAAATAAGTTAGACATTCATGAGTGAGACATTGAGTCGTTGTAATAAAGTACTTAAACACTATTCGTACGTGGTTATATTCTGAATTTCAGTTTGTGGAATACATGTGTATGTGTGATGAACATCCTGGGCACACATATGCATTCACTTGGTTCATTCTCGGAACCGGGTGTCACAGATTGGTATCAGAGCCACGTTGACCGTAGGACGCAAGGCTAGGTAGAATGGACACTCTAAAACACATAGGAGCACCCCTCTAAACTATTATTTTCGAAAATTGCTTGCTGCTGCATTTTACTTGTCAATTCAGCCACCGCAAAGTGCTATTTTCAGCCCCTCTTTTCTATTCTTTTGGACAGCAACACCTTTGCTTTCTTGCTCCATAGCTTCTGAAGTTTTGGAGTTATTTCTTCCTTCTCTAAAGTTTCTCATGTTTTATTTATAGATGCCGGTGATCAGGAGCACGGCACGCATAAATACTCATCCACCACCGCGTGGGAGTGCACTTAACCCCATTGAGGTGTCCGATGGACAATATTGGGAGGAGGTGAAGACGGAACCTCATGATAAAGAGTAAGTCAATAGCTCTATGCATGAGTAAGAGGACCCGGAGGAGGTGGAACCATTCGAAGACGAAATGGTGGATGATCCACAAGAACGGCATTGGTACGCACCCAAGGAGGAGTTTCAAGCGGGCTTACACCCCGTGGAGCCTCATGAAGCTATGACGGGAGGAGATGAACCCGAGGAGGAGCCACCCCTTGCTGAGACCAATAATGAAAGTGATGAATGGGCCAACCATTCAGTTCAAGAATTTCGGTCCGACGGAATAGAGGGAGGACACATATCTAGGGAACTCAAAAAATTTCTGGATTGCTGCAGCTTATACCCGGAATATCTTCTCAAGAAAGTCCCTCGTCTCGAACATGAAGAGTGGAAGGCTGACGTAACCATCCTATCTAACGGTAGGGTTGTCACCCGGCACTTCACACCCACATGGAGAGCTACAAGGGCAGAAGCTATCAATGATGCTTCATGGGAAGCACTCACCGGACTGTGCTACGCTTTCCATGAGCAGCTTGAGGACACAACTTTTGAGCTGCACCCGTATCGGAAGAGTGGTACAAGAGAGATCATTGGACACCATGTAACAGCTCTTTCCAACCCACAAGCTGCTGACAAGTCTCAGGGGTTGCTCGTGGAGTTAGGAAACCGCTACGCAAGCGCACAAGAAGAGATCTGTTACCTCCGCAAGAAGCTGTACTTGCTGAAAAAAAGGAGGAGACCCGTGCCAACGCGGGAGCAAATGGAGCACCAGAGTCATCTAACCCTACATGGACTGCCGATCACCATGGCGTGCGCCCATGTATGGACCACCCCCGTCACATGGCGAGAACAGCAACGGTTCTCACGATTAAGTTTAGGTTTCCATTAAATAAAGCTGTAATGGGAACGTTTAGATCACCGTAAGTCAAATAAGAGTAGTGTGCTGAAATTTTTGTGATGATTGCTTGGTTTGTGTGCTGATGTGAGTTGTGGGACTGTGACACCCTCATTTTTGGGGTCTGCATGTCATCATGTTTCATGTAGAAAAACATTTTCAAAATAAGTTGAAACAGAGAAAAAATCAAAAAAAAGTTAGCCAAAAAGAGCAAATTCCAGTTTACAGAGAGCGCCGAAAACAATTCCCGTGGTTCGCCGGCCACGTGGCGCATTCGGAGCTCATCTCCGCAAAGGGGGAGAGGACCGCCGCTAAACTGGCTACGTGGCAGGCTCGGGGCTCATTCCCGCAAAGGGCGAGAGGTCCGACCCCGTGGGACACGTGTTTCCCCCGGAGCTAGCCTCCACGGTGAAGCGAGGCCAGTCCCG
Organism: Neostapfia colusana; assembly: GCA_030760725.1. Classification (NCBI taxonomy): domain Eukaryota; kingdom Viridiplantae; phylum Streptophyta; class Magnoliopsida; order Poales; family Poaceae; genus Neostapfia; species Neostapfia colusana. Next base: position 25,415,015 of record JASWHV010000005.1, on the reverse strand, counting down.
CAGGACACGTGTCAGCTGCGGAGCTATTCGATGCGGAAAAGAGATGACCGGCCGTGCGGGACACGTGTCACTCTCGGAGATCATCCCCGAGAGGTCCGGCCCCGTCAGACACATGTCGCTCTCAGAGCTCACTTCCGAGAGGTCCGGTCCTATGGGACACGTGTCACATCTGGAGCTCACCTCCGGGAGGTCCCACACTATCGGACACGTGTCACCTCCGGAGCTTACCTCCGGGAGGTCCGACGCTGATGGACACGTGTCGACCTCGGAGCTCGCCTCCGAGAAGAAAGGAAGTCCGGCGCTGTTAGGACACGTGGCACTATCAGAGCTCACCTCCGAAGAGAGGGGAGGTCCAGAATTGACACATGGCACACCCAGAGCCACCTACGAAGAGAGGGGTGGTCCGGAACTGACACGTGGTATTTGCGGAGCTCGCCTCTATTGAGAGAGGAGGTCCCGACCCACCAGACACGTGGCGCACGCGGAGCTTGCCTCTGTTGAGAGTGGAGGTCCCGCCCGCCAGGACACGTGGCGCACGCGGAGCTCACCTCTGAGGAGGAGGGAGGTCTCGCCCGCCTGACACGCGGCACAACCGGAGCTCGCCTCTGCGGAAAGCGGAGCCCAGGTTTCCTCTGGACACGTGGAGCTTCCAGAGCTCATCACCGTGAGGGTGACGAGGTTTGAAGCAGTTTTGCTTCTGTACGCATGGGAATACCGGTACGGGAGGAAACCGACATGAATTCCACAATATTACCGCACCGAATCAATCTAAAATAAGTTGTTAAGATTCAAAAACAATTTGAATAGGACTCTTGTTCGAATTCCAGTCAGAGGAGGACTCTCCGTTTTCCTCTTATAAATAGAACCGAAAACCTTTGGCCGCAACCACGAACTTCATTCCACCTCCTGAGCCGACAACTTAGAGCCCTAGCCCCAGCTCGCCGAGCTAAACCCCTTCGCCGGAGTTCAGTCGCCGGAGATCGCCGAAAGAGAGCCCGACGATCTGTTCTTGCTAGGAGAAGGACCCCGAGACCAAGAAGAACGTAAGGTAGGTCTCCAATACCACCTTACGACATCATCGCGTTTTCTTTGCATCTGTTATTCGATCCTTTCGAACAGAAGCTTTTCCGTGGACAGATCACTTGTTGATCGGTTTGATCTAAAGTCAAGATCATTACCACGTCCACATTTGATCCGAACACCTCTGTTCATCGTAAAACCATGCAAGCCATGCAAGAACACGTACAAACTAAACTGTATCATAGGATTTGCATGCATATGCATCATCGCATCTGGTTAAAGTTGGTGCATGGTATTGATTGTTATGAATCTTGTATGTGCGTGACCATGTATAGAAGGACAAGCTCAGGGAGCTGTCTACGACGAGCTGCAACAATAAGGTTTCGAGATCCAAGAGCAACCAGAACCACGAGAACAAGGCAAGTTCCCTTGACCATATTGATCCTATGTTTTGGAAAACTATTTTGTTTGCGAAAAGGTTTGTGTGCTGAGTCAAACATGATGGGAAACCCTTTCATAGGAGTTTAAAGTTTTGATTAAACCACCCTTGTCGCCAGGGAAGTAAATGAGTCGGGTATGGTTTTTACTTTTATGCTTTGCTGAGTCCATGGGATTATGGGAAGCAAGATAGATGTGTCTAGCTAACTGCACTCGTAAGAATATTGAGAAACTGATGTTGTTAATGAACATGGATCGGAGGGAGATCTAGGCAAGCCTGGGTTTGTGAATGAGGTAGAATGAGATGGTGGTTTACTTGCCGTAGATCTAAGGACCGGTTCAGGCCAGCCATGCCAGGATAACAGTGCCACCACATGGCCAAATATGGGTGCGGCTTAGCTGAGTAATTAGGTAAGTTATTAGATTGTTACGGACCGTGGAAGGCGCGGGGAATGGGGGTCGAGTGAGGACTGCCCTGGGAATTGCATGGCACAAGAGGGGGTTCGTGGGTGGGAGAATTCGAAATTCTAGCCTGCCGGTGAAACCTTAGTGAGTCCATACATCTAGTAACCCCTTTGTAAAGGCTATTTTTTGATCTCTTGACCATACACCAACGGTTGTGTACTGGTATAATGGAGGTTCTGCAGCCGCTGACGGGTGACGAAATCAAAAACTTGTGCGTAAAGTGGTACAAACTCTGCAGAGTCTTAAACTATCATGATAGCCGATCTTACGATCATGAGCGCCTGGACAACCCACATGATTATTTGGGATGGTTTTTGGTTATGGTTTGGTTTTTGTTGGTTTTTGGGTCTGTTGAATCCGGGTAATGAGATTGGTTGCATGACTGTGGAGTCGTGGCAACAAGATTGGTCTCGAAATGAGACAGAATTGAATGGTAGCAAATACGAGATGATATTCATGAGATGGTAGCGAATACGAGATGGTATTCATGAGATGGTAGTGAATACGAGATGGTATTCATGAGAAAAGTTGATTAATGTCTGGTTGATACATGGAACCGGATGAATCATAATGGAGGTATGTAAATGTTTAAATACATGTTGGGATTAGCTTCACTTAAAGCTGAGTCACTGTTTTATCGTGGTTTTGAGAAATAACTTTGCTTTCTGCAATGAGCCTTTTTATACCTTCCTTGTTGTGAGCTACATATCATATTTTCCCGCACTTGCTGAGTACATCATTGTACTCAATCTTGCATTATTACTTCATCATCATCTACAGGAGAAGATTACTATGAAGACCAAGCGAAGCCTTAGGCGTGTAATCTGTCCTCAACCTTGCTTGTGGGGATGGAGAAGAGATGGAGCTGCTGTTGCTACTTAGATTGCTTCCGCACTAGTTAGAAGACTTCCGCTGCTAGATTTAGACTTCCGCTGCTACCATGAGTCCAAGACTCATGAGACTTTGTAATAAACCCTGTTATTCGTGGTAATATATATTCTGAATTCAGTTTGTGGAACATATGTATATGTGTGATGAACATCCTGGGCATACATATGCATCAGTTCTTGGTTCCGTGGTTTTTCCAAAGAATTGAGGGCGTCACAGATTGGTATCAGAGCCACAGGGTGACGATTGGTTACACACTTAGGTAGAAGTCATAAGTTGGTATCAGACATAGATTGGTATCAACCTTCCACGGGTTGATCGTAGATCACACAACCTAGATAGGTCACAGATTGATATTAGAGCTGCCATGTCTAGTCACGGATTGGTACAATCCACAGATTGGTACCAAGCTATCAGGATTGACTGTAGGACACAAACTTAGAATGATCACAGATTGGTAGCTGAACCATGTTGACCATAGGATGCACCCCTAGTAACAGATTGGTATTAGAAGCCACGTTGACCAAAGGATACAAGTCTAGGATGCATAAATTGGCATTGGAACCACCTTGACATAGGATGCAAGCCTAGGAGAAGCCATAGTTGGATCATAGATTGATATCACCCCAAACCACCTTGACATAAAGTGAAGTCACAGATTGGTATTCACCCTAAACATAGGAATCCCATTGAATAAATCTTGAATAGGAGTTGCGTGAGCCCTTGTGATGATTATTTGTGATTGTGAGCTTGGTGTGAGTTGTGGGACGTTTCAGCGTTGTCCATATCCACACATAAGTAGAAAGAGGTGTGAGATGCCTCGACACTTGTTCATATCCTCATATGGGCTAATATATATAGTCCATCCACCTTGATGTGTATAGTTGGGAGGGATCCATCTAACCTTCTAACCTCTATTCTATTCCATTCTCTCTCACAGATGGTGAGAGGAGACGTTGGCCCCCAAGGAAGGAACGTCTGTGGCAACCAAGAGGATGGCCACGATGAAGTTCCTGTTAACCCCGGAGCTGGTGAGAACAACCTGGAACGGTTGATGGCCATGCAGAATCAGCTTATGCAAACACTGATCCAAACTTTGGGTTAGCTGCAGGCCAACAACAACAACCGCATTCCGGCACCACCGCCACCACCACCGGCTCACAACAGGCTAAGAGAGTTCATGAGAACTCGACCACCTACTTTCTCACAAGCTAATGACCCCATGGAGGCCTGTGATTGGTTGAAGTCTATGGAGAATAAGCTTGCCATAGTTCAGTGCATTGACAGAGAGAAGGTTCTCTTTGCATCGCACCAACTTATGGGAGCTGCCGCTGATTGGTGGGATGCCCTTTGCAACGCCCATGTCGACCCAGAGACGATCACTTGGACTGAGTTCAAGGAGAGTTTCTGATCTCATTACATACCTGCTGGTGTAATGATGCTTAAGAGGCAAGAGTTTGAAGGCCTCAGCCAAGGACAGAAGAGCGTAAATGAGTACCTCAACAAGTTCATGCAGCTGTCAAGGTATGCCCCTGAAGATGTCAACTCGGACCAACGGAAGCAGTACCTGTTCATGAGAGGGTTGAACAATGAGATCTAGGTTTAGCTCCTCAACAATGACTACGTGAGCTTCCAGAAGCTGGTTGACAAGGCTATATTGGTTGAAAGCAAGATCTGAGAGATCGAGCGAGATGGCAAAAGGAAGATGCCATACCAGCCACAAGGGAGCAACGTACGCCCTCGGTACATGCCCCAGCTGCACCGCAGTATGGATCGACCGCCCCTGCAAACCGCCCTAATCAGCCACCACAGCAACGACCCGTTGCACATGCACCTCGTGTGCCTTTGCCTGCAGCGCCCCGTCCTAACGTGGGTGCTCCTGTTCAAAACACCCGCCCCAACGTACCTGCTGCCGTGGGCAACAGGGCATGCTTTGCATGCGGGGAGACGGGACACTTCAGGAGCAGCTGGAGAAGGGTTTTATACGTCCAAGCTCGTCACCATGGGGAGCCCCCGTGCTCTTCGTGGACAAGAAGGATGGAACCCAAAGGATGTGCGTGCACTATAGGTCTCTCAACGAGGTGACGATAAAGAACAAGTACCCTCTGCCCCGTATAGAGGACCTGTTGGACCAAATGAATGGAGCCCGAGTCTTCTCCAAGATTGATCTTTGGTCGGGATATTTCCAGCTGAAGATTAAGCCCTCCGATATACCCAAGACTGCCTTTCGGACACGGTATGGTTCGTATGAATATATCGTTATGTCTTTTGGGTTAACGAACGCACCTGCATACTTCATGTACCTCATGAACAAGGTTTTCATGGAGTACATGGAAAAGTTCGTCGTGGTTTTCATTGACGACATCATGGTGTATTCAAAAAGTGAGGAGGAACATGAAGAACACTTGAGGTTGACATTGCAAAAGCTGCGAGAGCATCAATTGTATGCCAAGTTCAGAAAATGTCAATTCTGCCTAAAGGAGATATCGTTCTTAGGCCACATCATCTCCGAGGAAGGAGTATCAGTTGATCCCGGAAAAGTGGGAGATGTTCTGAAGTGGAACCAACCGCAAAACGTAAGGGATATTCGGAGTTTTCTTGGGATGGCTAGATACTACCGCCGGTTCATCAAGGACTTCTCTAAGATAGCAAAGCCTATGACGGAGTTGCTAACGAATGGAAAAGCCTTCCAATGGACACCAGCGTGCCAAAAAAGCTTTGAGGAGCTCAAGAAAAGGCTAACCACAGCGCCGGTTCTGGTATTGACAGACGTAAGCAAGAGCTTTGACATATATTGTGACGCATCAAGACAAGGGCTTGGATGTGTACTCATGCAAGAAGGACAAGTGGTAGCCTATGCCTCACGACAATTAAAGAAACACGATCTCAATTACCCCACACATGACTTGGAACTCGCAGCCGTGGTGCATGCATTAAAGATGTGGAGACATTATATCCTTGGTCATCGATGTGAGATCTATACGGATCATAAAAGCCTCAAGTACATATTCACTCAGACGGATTTGAATTTGAGGCAACGTCGATGGTTGGAGCTTATCAAGGATTATGATGTTGGAATCAACTATCACCCCAGAAAGGCCAATGTAGTAGCCGATGCATTGAGCTGGAAGGGAGCATGTCACCAACTTACGGTTCGGGAGCTACCACCCGAGCTACGAAAGGAGTTCGAACGGTTACATCTCGGGTTCTTGAACGAGATGGAAGTGATGGAACTCCACTCATTATTGGAACAAGAGATAAACAATGGCCAAGCTACGGATGAGGAGATCAAGGAGATCAAGGAAAGGATTCAACAAGGAATAGAAAAGGACTTCAAGGAAGACGAAAAGGGTACACTTTGGCTAGGAAAAAAGATTTGTGTGCCTAACGTGAAGCACATCCATGACACGATATTAAAAGAGGCACACGACTCACTTTATTCCATACATCCCAGAAGTACCAAGATGTACAAGGAGCTGAAGACTTGTTATTGGTGGGATGGTATGAAGAGGGACATAGCCGAGTATGTTGCCCTATGCGACACCTGCCAACGGGTGAAGGCCGAACATCAAATACCTGCTGGACTGTTGCAACCCTTGAAGGTACCCGAGTGGAAATGGGAAGACATCATTATGGATTTCATCGTCGGATTGCCACGTACTCGGTCGGATTACGACTCAATCTGGGTTATCATGGACCGATTGACGAAAACAGCTCATTTTCTTACCGTGTACAATGTTGCACAACTAGCCGAGCTATACATGGAGCAAATTGTCTGTCGCCATGGAGTCCCGAAGAGGATAGTCTCAGATCAGGGTTCTCAGTTTACCTCTAGATTTTGGAGGAAGCTGCAGAAAGCTATGGGTACATGACTAGATTTTAGCTCCGCCTACCACCCGCAAACCGATGGGCAAACCAAATACACAAACCAAATTTTGGAGGACATGTTGAGAGCTTGCGCCTTAAAACATGGGCGTAGTTGGGATAGGAGTTTACCGTATGCTGAATTCTCCTATGACAACAGCTACCAAGCTAGCTTGAAGATGTCGCCTTTCGAAGCATTGTACGGTAGACGGTGTAGAACGCTGTTGCTTTGGAACGAGACCGGAGAGAACCAAGTGTTTGGACCCGAAGTGCTACAAGAGGCTGAAAAGCAAGTCCAAACCATACGGGAGAACTTGAAGGCTGCTCAGTCACGAAAGAAAGGCTATGCGGACAATAGGCGAAGGAAGTTGACTTTTGAAGTTGGAGACTTTGTATACCTTAAGGTATCACCTATGCTTGGCCAACGACGTTTCAACGTCAAAGGCAAGCTAGCATCTCGCTATATCGGGCCATTTAAGATTTTGGACAAGCGAGGAGAAGTAGCATATCAACTAGAGCTCCCAACGCACCTCTCTGACGTACATGACGTGTTTCATGTATCCCAGCTCAAGAAGTGCTTGAGAGTGCTAGAAGAGCAAGTACCGATGGATGAACTTGAACTTCAAGAAGATCTGACCTATACAGAGCACCCTGTCCGAATTTTGGACGTAAAGGAAAGGGTCACGAGGAACAAAGTGATCCGATGGTGCAAGGTACAATGGAGCCATCACACAGAAGCTGAAGCCACATGGGAGCGTGAAGAAGACATCAAGACAGAGTTTCCTCATCTATTCTCTACTAACGAATCTCGAGGGCGAGATTCAATTTAAGGGGGGTAGATTTGTGACACCCTCATTTTCGGGTTCTGCATGTAATCATGTTTCATGTAGAAAAACATTTTTAAAATAAGTTGAAATAGTGAAAAAATAAAAAAAAAGTTAGCCAAAAAGAGCAAATTCCAGTTTACAGAGAGCGCCGAAGATAATTCCCGCGGTTCGCTGGCCACGTGGCGCGTTCGGAGCTCATCTTCGCAAAGGGGGAGGGGTCCGCTGCTAAACTGACTACGTGGCAGGCTCGGGGCTCATTATGGCAAAGGGGGAGAGGTCCGACCCCGTGGGACACGTGTTTCCCCCGGAGCTAGCCTCTGCGGAGAAGCGAGGCCAGTCCCGCAGAACATGTGTCGGCTGCGGAGCTATTCGTTGCGGAAAAGAGAGGACCAGCCCCACAGGACACGTGTCACTCTCAGAGCTCATCCCCGAGAGGTCCGGCCCCGTCAGACACATGTCGCTCTCAGAGCTCACTTCCGAGAGGTCCTGTCCTATGGGACACGTGTCACCTCCGGAGCTCACCTCCGGGAGGTTTGACACTATCGGACACGTGTCACCTCCGGAGCTTACCTTCGGGAGGTCCGACGCTGATGGACACGTTTCAACCTCGGAGCTCGCCTCCAAGAAGAAAGGAAGTCCGGCGCTGTTAGGACACGTGGCACTATCGGAGCTCACCTCCAAAGAGAGGGGAGGTCCGGAATTGACACATGGCACACCCGGAACCACCTCCGAAGAGAGGGGAGGTCCGGAACTGACACATGGTGTTCGCAGAGCTCGCCTCTGTTGAGAGAGGAGATCCCGACCCACCAGACACGTGGCGCACGCGGAGCTTGCCTCTGTTGAGAGGGGTGGTCCCGCTCGCCAGGACACGTGGCACACGTGGAGCTCACCTCTGAGGAAGAGGGAGGTCTCGCCCGCATGACATGCGGCACAAACGGAGCTCGCCTCTTCGGAAAGGGGAGCCCAGGTTTCCGCTGGACACGTGGAGCTTCCGAAGCTCATCACTGCGAGGGTGACGAGGTTTGAAGCAGTTTTGCTTCTGTACGCGTGGGAATACCTGTACGGGAGGAAACCTACACGAATTTCACAATGTTATCGCACCGAATTGATCTATGATAAGTTGTTAAGATTCAAAAACAATTTGAATATGACTCTTCTTCGAATTCTGATCAGAGGAGGACTCTCTGTTTTCCTCTTATAAATAGAACCGAAAACCTTTGGCCGCAACCACGAACTTCTTTCCACCTCCTGAGCCAACAACTTAGAGCCCTAGCCCCAGCTCGCCGAGCTAAACACCTTCACCGGAGTTCAGTCGCCGGAGATTGCCGGAAGAGAGCCCGACGATCTGTTCTTGCTAGGAGAAGGAGCCCGAGACTAAGAAGAACGTAAGGTAGGTTTCCAATACCACCTTACGACATCATCGCATTTTCTTTGCATCTGTTCTTCGATCCTTTCGAACAGAAGCTTTTTCATGGACAGATCACTTGTTGATCGGTTTGATCTAAAGTCAAGATCATCACCACGTCCACATTTGATCCGAACACCTCTGTTCATCGTAAAACCATGAAAGCCATGCAAGAACACGAACAAACTAAACTGTATCATAGGATTTGCATGGATATGCATCATCGCATCTTGTTAAAGTTTGTGCATGGTATTGATTGTTATGAATCTTGTATGTGTGTGATTGTGTATAGAAGGACAAGCTCAGGGAGCTGTCTACGATGAGCTGCAACAACAAGGTTTCGAGATCCAAGAGCAACCGGAACCGCAAGAATAAGGCAAGTGCCCTTGACCATATTGATCCAATGTTTTGGAAAACTGTTTTGTTTGCGAAAAGGTGTGTGTGCTGAGTCAAACATGATGGGAAATAGTGCCACCACAAGGCCAAATATGGGTGCGGCTTAGCTGAGTAGTTAGGTAAGTTACTAGATTGTTATGGACCGTGGAAGGCGCGGGGAATGGGGAGTCGAGTGAGGACTGCCCTGGGAACTGCATGGCACAAGAGGGGGCCCGTGGGTGGGAGAATTGGAGATTCTATCTGGCCGGTGAAACCTTAGTGAGTCCATACATCTAGTAACCCCTTTGTAAAGGCTATTTTGTGATCTCTTGACCATACACCAACGGTTGTGTACTGGTATAATGGAGGTTCTGCAGCCGCCGACGGGTGACGAAATCAAAAACTTGTGCGTAAAGTGGTACAAACTCTGCAGAGTCTTAAACTATCATGATAGCCGATCTTATGATCACGAGCGCCTGGAAAACCCACATGATTAGTTGGGATGGTTTTTTGTTATAGTTTGGTTTTTGTTGGTTTTTGGGTCTGTTGAATCCGGGTAATGAGATTGGTTGCACGACTGTGGAGTCGTGGCAACAAGATTGGTCTCGAAATGAGACATAATTGAATGGTAGCGAATACGAGATGGTATTCATGAGATGGTAGCGAATACGAGATGGTATTCATGAGATGGTAGTGAATACGAGATGGTATTCATGAGCAAAGTTGATTAATGTCTGGTTGAGACATGGAAACGGATGAATCATAATGGAGGTATGTAAATGTTTAAATACATGTTGGGATTAGCTTCACTTAAAGCTGAGTCACTGTTTTATCGTGGTATTGATAAATAACTTTGCTTTCTGCAATGAGCCTTTTTATACCTTCCTTGTTGTGAGCTACATATCATATTTTCCCGCACTTGCTGAGTACATCATTGTACTCAATCTTGCATTATTACTTCATCATCATCTACAGGAGAAGATTACTATGAAGACCAAGCGGAGCCTTAGGCGTGTAATCTGTCCTCAACCTTGCTTGTGGGGATGGAGAAGAGATGGAGCTGCTGTTGCTACTTAGATTGCTTCCGCACTAGTTAGAAGACTTCCGCTGCTAGATTTAGACTTCCGCTGCTAGCATGAGTCCAAGACTCATGAGACTTTGTAATAAACCCTGTTATTCGTGGTAATATATATTCTGAATTCAGTTTGTAGAACATATGTATATGTGTGATGAACATCCTGGGCACACATATGCATCAGTTCTCGGTTCCGTGGTTTTTCCACAGAATTGAGGGCGTCACAGATTGGTATCAGAGCCACAGGGTGACGATTGGTTACACGCTTAGGTAGAAGTCATAAGTTGGTATCAGACATAGATTGGTATCAACCTTCCACGGGTTGATCGTAGATCACACAACCTAGATAGGTCACAGATTGATATTAGAGTTGCCATGCCTAGTCACGGATTGGTACAATCCACAGATTGGTACCAAGCTACCAGGATTGACTGTAGGACACAAACTTAGAATGATCACAGATTGGTAGCTGAACCATGTTGACCATAGGATGCACCCCTAGTAACAGATTGGTATTAGAAGCCACGTTGACCAAAGGATACAAGTCTAGGATGCATAAATTGGCATTGGAACCACCTTGACATAGGATGCAAGCCTAGGAGAAGCCATAGTTGGATCATAGATTGATATCACCCCAAACCACCTTGACATAGGGTGATGTCACAGATTGGTATTCACCCTAAACATAGGAATCCCATTGAATAAATCTTGAATAGGAGTTGTGTGAGCCCTTGTGATGATTATTTGTGATTGTGAGCTTGGTGTGAGTTGTGGGACGTTTCAGCGTTGTCCATATCCACACATAAGTAGAAAGAGGTGTGAGATGCCTCGGCACTTGTTCATATCCTCATATGGGCTAATATATATAGTCCATCCACCTTGATGTGTATAGTTGGGAGGGATCCATCTAACCTTCTAACCTCTATTCTATTCCATTCTCTCTCACAGATGGTGAGAGGAGACATTGGCCCCCAAGGAAGGAACGTCTGTGGCAACCAAGAGGATGGCCACGATGAAGTTCCTGTTAACCCCGGAGCTGGTGAGAACAACCTGGAACGGTTGATGGCCATGCAGAATCAGCTTATGCAAACCATGATCCAAACTTTGGGTCAGCTGCAGGCCAACAACAACAACCGCATTCCGGCACCACCGCCACCACCACCGGCTCACAACAGGCTAAGAGAGTTCATGAGAACTCGACCACCTACTTTCTCACAAGCTAATGACCCCATGGAGGCCTGCGATTGGTTGAAGTCCATGGAGAATAAGCTTGCCATAGTTCAGTGCATTGACAGAGAGAAGGTTCTCTTTGCATCGCACCAACTTATGGGAGCTGCCGCTGATTGGTGGGACGCCCTTTGCAACGCCCATGTCGACCCAGAGACGATCACTTAGACTGAGTTCAAGGAGAGTTTCTGATCTCATTACATACCTACTGGTGTAATGATGCTTAAGAGGCAAGAGTTTGAAGGCCTCATCCAAGGACAGAAGAGCGTAAATGAGTACCTCAACAAGTTCACGCAGCTGTCAAGGTACGCCTCCGAAGATGTCAACTCGGACCAATGGAAGCAGTACCTGTTCATGAGAGGGTTGAACAATGAGATCTAGGTTTAGCTCCTCAACAATGACTACGCGAGCTTCCAGAAGCTGGTTGACAAGGCTATATTGGTTGAAAGCAAGATCTGAGAGATCGAGCGAGATGGCAAGAGGATAGTCATGGAGTCCCGAAGAGGATAGTCTCAGATCAGGGTTCTCAGTTTACCTCTAGATTTTGGAGGAAGCTGCAGAAAGCTATGGGTACATGACTAGATTTTAGCTCCGCCTACCACCCGCAAACCGATGGGCAAACCAAATACACAAACCAAATTTTGGAGGACATGTTGAGAGCTTGCGCCTTAAAACATGGGCGTAGTTGGGATAGGAGTTTACCGTATGCTGAATTCTCCTATGACAACAGCTACCAAGCTAGCTTGAAGATGTCGCCTTTTGAAGCATTGTACAGTAGACGGTGTATAACGCCGTTGCTTTGGAACGAGACCGGAGAGAACCAAGTGTTTGGACCCGAAGTGCTACAAGAGGCTGAAAAGCAAGTCCAAACCATACGGGAGAACTTGAAGGCTGCTCAGTCACGAAAGAAAGGCTATGCGGACAATAGGCGAAGGAAGTTGACTTTTGAAGTAGGAGACTTCGTATACCTTAAGGTATCACCTATGCTTGGCCAACGACGTTTCAACGTCAAAGGCAAGCTAGCATCTCGCTATATCGGGCCATTTAAGAATTTGGACAAGCGAGGAGAAGTAGCCTATCAACTAGAGCTCCCAACGCACCTCTCTGACGTACATGACGTGTTTCATGTATCCCAGCTCAAGAAGTGCTTGAGAGTGCTAGAAGAGCAAGTACCAATGGACGAACTTGAACTTCAAGAAGATCTGACCTATACAGAGCACCCTGTTCGAATTTTGGACGTAAAGGAAAGGGTCACGAGGAACAAAGTGATCCGATGGTGCAAGGTACAATGGAGCCATCACACATAAGCTGAAGCCACATGGGAGCGTGAAGAAGACATCAAGACAGAGTTTCCTCATCTATTCTCTACTAACGAATCTCGAGGGCGAGATTCAATTTAAGGGGGGTAGATTTGTGACACCCTCATTTTCGGGTTCTGCATGTAATCATGTTTCATGTAGAAAAACATTTTTAAAATAAGTTGAAATAGTGAAAAAATAAAAAAAAGTTAGCCAAAAAGAGCAAATTCCAGTTTACAGAGAGCGCCGAAGATAATTCCCGCGGTTCGCCGGCCACGTGGCGCGTTCGGAGCTCATCTTCGCAAAGGGGGAGGGGTCCGCTGCTAAACTGACTATGTGACAGGCTCGGGGCTCATTATGGCAAAGGGGGAGAGGTCCGACCCCGTGGGACATGTGTTTCCCCCAGAGCTAGCCTCCGCGGAGAAGCGAGGCCAGTCCCGCAGAACATGTGTCGGCTGCGGAGCTATTCGCTGCGGAAAAGAGAGGACCAGCCCCACAGGACACGTGTCACTCTCAGAGCTCATCCCCGAGAGGTCCGGCCCCGTCAGACACATGTCACTCTCAGAGCTCACTTCCGAGAGGTCCTGTCCTATTGGACACGTGTCACCTTCGGAGCTCACCTCCGGGAGGTTTGACACTATCGGACACGTGTCACCTCCGGAGCTTACCTTCGGGAGGTCCGACGCTGATGGACACGTTTCAACCTCGGAGCTCGCCTCCAAGAAGAAAGGAAGTCCGGCGCTGTTAGGACACGTGGCACTATCGGAGCTCACCTCCAAAGAGAGGGGAGGTCCGGAATTGACACATGGCACACCCGGAACCACCTCCGAAGAGAGGGGAGGTCCGGAACTGACACGTGGTGTTCGCAGAGCTCGCCTCTGTTGAGAGAGGAGATCCCGACCCACCAGAAACGTGGCGCACGTGGAGCATGCCTCTGTTGAGAGGGGAGGTCCCGCTCGCCAGGACACGTGGCACACGTGGAGCTCACCTCTGAGGAAGAGGGAGGTCTCGCCCGCATGACATGCGGCACAACCGGAGCTCGCCTCTTCGGAAAGGGGAGCCCAGGTTTCCGCTGGACACGTGGAGCTTCCGGAGCTCATCACTGCGAGGGTGACGAGGTTTGAAGCAGTTTTGCTTCTATACGCGTGGGAATACCTGTACGGGAGGAAACCTACACGAATTCCACAACGTTATCGCACCGAATCAATCTATGATAAGTTGTTAAGATTCAAAAACAATTTGAATATGACTCTTCTTCGAATTCTGATCAGAGGAGGACTCTCTGTTTTCCTCTTATAAATAGAACCGAAAACCTTTGGACGCAACCACAAACTTCTTTCCACCTCCTGAGCCAACAACTTAGAGCCCTAGCCCCAGCTCGCCGAGCTAAACACCTTCGCCGGAGTTCAGTCGCCGGAGATTGCCGGAAGAGAGCCCGACGATCTGTTCTTGCTAGGAGAAGGAGCCCGAGACTAAGAAGAACGTAAGGTAGGTCTCCAATACCACCTTACGACATCATCGTGTTTTCTTTGCATCTGTTCTTCGATTCTTTTGAACAGAAGCTTTTTCATGGACAGATCACTTGTTGATCGGTTTGATCTAAAGTCAAGATCATCGCCACGTCCACATTTGATCCGAACACCTCTGTTCATCGTAAAACCATGAAAGCCATGCAAGAACACGAACAAACTAAACTGTATGATAGGATTTGCATGGATATGCATCATCGCATCTTGTTAAAGTTTGTGCATGGTATTGATTGTTATGAATCTTGTATGTGTGTGATCGTGTATAGAAGGACAAGCTCAGTGAGCTGTCTACGATGAGCTGCAACAACAAGGTTTCGAGATCCAAGAGCAACCGGAACCGCAAGAATAAGGCAAGTGCCATTGACCATATTGATCCTATGTTTTGGAAAACTGTTTTGTTTGCGAAAAGGTGTGTGTGCTGAGTCAAACATGATGGGAAACAGTGCCACCACAATGCCAAATGTGGGTGCGGCTTAGCTGAGTAGTTAGGTAAGTTACTAGATTGTTACGGACCGTGGAAGACGCGGGGAATGGGGGTCGAGTGAGGACTGCCCTGGGAATTGCATGGCACAAGAGGGGGTTCGTGGGTGGGAGAATTCGAAATTCTAGCCTGCCGGTGAAAACTTAGTGAGTCCATACATCTAGTAACCCCTTTGTAAAGGCTATTTTGTAATCTTTGACCATACACCGACGGTTGTGTACTGGTATAATGGAGGTTCTGCAGTCGCCGACGGGTGACGAAATCACAAACTTGTGGATAAAGTGGTACAAACTCTGTAGAGTCTTAAACTATCATGATAGCCGAGCTTACGGTCACGAGCGCCTGAACAACCCACATGATTAGTTGGGATGGTTTTTGGTGATGGTTTGGTTTTGGTTGGTTTTTGGGACTGTTGAGTCCGGGAAATGAGATTGGTTGCATGACTTTGGAGTCGTGGCAACAAGATTGGTCTCGGAATGAGACAGAATTGAATGGTAGCGAATACGAGATGGTATTCGTGAGATGGTAGGGAATACGAGATGATATTCGTGAGATGGTAGTGAATACGAGATGGTATTCATGAGCAAAGTTGATTAATGTCTGGTTGAGACATGGAAACGGATGAATCATAATGGAGATATGTAAATGTTTAAATACATGTTGGGATTACCTTCACTTAAAGCTGAGTCGCTGTTTTATCGTGGTTTTGAGAAATAACTTTGCTTTCTGCAATGAGCCTTTTTATGCCTTCCTTGTTGTGAGCTACATATCATATTTTCCCGCACTTGCTGATTACATCATTGTACTCAATCTTGCATTATTACTTCATCATCAGCTACAGGAGAAGATTACTATGAAGACCAAGTGGAGCCTTAGGCGTGTAATCTGTCCTCAACCTTGCCTGTGGGGATGGAGAAGAGATGGAGCCGCTGCTGCTACTTAGATTGCTTCCGCACTAGTTAGAAGACTTCCGCTGCTAGAATAAAGACTTCCGCTGCTAGATTTAGACTTCCGCTGCTAGCATGAGCCCAAGACTCATGAGACTTTGTAATAAACCCTGTTATTCGTGGTAATATATATTCTGAATTCAGTTTGTGGAACATATGTATATGTGTGATGAACATCCTGGGCACACATATGCATCAGTTCCCAGTTCCATGGTTTTTCCACAGAATTGAGGGCGTCACAGGGACGCTTCGGCGGTTGTCCACATCCACACATAGTGGAGAGATGTGAGATGCTTCGGCACGTGTTCACATCCTCATATAGGCTGAAATTAGTAAAAGAAGTTGCTTAGTTCATACACCTTGATGCATATAGTTGGGAAATCACTTCTTTCAAATCTGAATTCTAGCTCCTACCAATATAGTATGTCCGAAAGTAAGCCTTAAAATAAGCGGTGTAGACTTTCTTGCCAACCTTATTGTCATGGATTCCCAAGAGATTGACATAATACTTGGAATGGACTGGTTAAGCAAGCACAACGGAGTGATTCAATGTGCTCAGAGGATCGTGCAGTTGACGAGTGAGCATGGAACTCGTATTGAGTTCGAGGCAGACCAGCCTACAACGGAGAAAGCAGTGCTGAACCACATCGAAGAAGCGACATTGAAAAGCATTCCGGTGGTTCAAGAATATTCAGATGTGTTCCCGGAAGACCTTCCAGGTATGCCACCTGACCGGGACATTGAGTTTGCTATTAATTTAGTACCCGAAACTGCACCTATAGCGAAGAGGCCTTATAGGATGCCCGCAAATGAACTAAAGGAGCTCAAGAAGCAAATTCAGGCGCAGATAGAAAAGGGTTTTATACGGCCAAGCTTGTCACCATGAGGAGCCCCCGTGCTCTTCATAGACAAGAAGGATGGGACCCAAAGGATGTGTGTGGATTATAGGTCTCTCAATGAGGTGATGATCAAGAATAAATACCCGCTGCCCCGTATAGAGGACCTGTTCGACCAAATGAAAGGTGCCCGAATTTTCTTCAACATTGATCTTCGGTCGGGATACTTCCATCTGAAGATTAAGCCCTCCGACATACCCAAGACTGCATTTCAAACACGGTATGGTTCGTATAAATATACTGTTGTCTTTTGGGTTAACGAATGCACCCGCATACTTTATGTACCTCATGAATAAGGTCTTCCTGCAGTACTTGGACAAGTTCGTCATGGTTTTCATCGACGATATCATGGTGTATTCGAAAAGTGAGGAAGAACATGAAGAACACTTGAGGTTGATGTTGCAGAAACTGCGAGAGCATCAATTGTATGCCAAGTTCAGCAAGTGTCAATTTTGGCTAAAGGAGATATCGTTCCTAGGCCACATCATCTTCGAGGGAGGAGTATCGGTTGATCCTGGAAAAGTGGGAGACGTTTTAAAGTGGAACCAACCGCAGAATGTAAGAGATATTCGGAGTTTCCTTGGGATGGCTGGATACTACCGCCGGTTCAACAAAGATTTCTCCAAAATAGCGAAGCCAATGACTGAATTGGTGATGAAGGAAAAAGCATTTCAGTGGACACCAGTGTGCCAAGAAAGCTTTGAGGAGCTCAAGAAGAGATTAACAACAGCGCCGGTTTTGGTATTGCTGGACGTGAGAAAGAGCTTCGACATATATTGTGACGCGTCAAGACAAGAGCTTGGATGTGTGCTCATGCAAGAAGGACAAGTGGTAGCCTATGCGTCGAGACAACTAAAGAAACACAAGCTGAATTACCCCACACATGACTTGGAACATGCATCCGTGGTACATGCCTTAAAGATTTGGAGGCATTATATCCTTGGCCACCGATGTAAGATCTATACGGATCACAAAAGCCTCAAGTATGTATTCAAGCAAACGGATCTGAATTTAAGGCAACGTCGATGGTTCGAACTCGTCAAGGATTATAATGTTGGAATCAACTATCACCTTTGAAAGGCCAATGTAGTAGCTGATGCGTCGAGCCAAAATGGAGCATGTCACCAACTCACGGTTTGGGAGCTGCCACCCGAGCTGCGCAAGGAGTTCAAACAGTTACATCTCGGGTTCTTGAACGAGATGGAGGTGATAGAACTGAACTCATCGCTGGAACAAGAGATACGAGATGGCCAAGCAACGGATTTCAAGGAAATCAAGGAAAGAATCCGACAAGGCATAGAAAAGGATTTCAAGGAAGACGAGAAAGGCACGCTTTGGTTAGGGAAAAGGATTTCTGTGTCTAACGTGAAGCACATCCGCGACACGATATTAAAGGAGGCACATGACTCACCTTATTCCATACATCTCGGCTGTACAAAGATGTACAAGGACCAGAAAACTTGATATTGGTGGCATGGTATGAAAAGGGACATAGCTGAATATGTTGCCTTATGCGATACGTGCCAACGGGTGAAGGCCGAACATCAAAGACCTGCTGGACTGTTGCAGCTATTGAAAGTACCCGAGTGGAAGTGGGAAGACATCAGCATGGATTTCATCGTCGGATTGCCACGTACTCAATCGGGTTACGACTCTATTTGGGTTATCATGGACCCATTGACGAAAACATCCCATTTCCTTCCTGTTAGAACCAAGTACAGCGTCGCACAACTAGCCGAGCTGTATATGGAGCAAATCGTGTGTCACCATGGAGTTCGGAAGACGATAGTTTCATATCGGGGTTCTCAATTTACCTCTAGGTTCTGGAAGAAGCTGCATGAAGCCATCGGTACACGACTGAATTTCAGCTCCGCTTATCACCCGCAAACTGACAGGCAAACTGAGAGGACAAACCAAATTTTGGAAGACATGTTGAGAGCTTGCGCCTTGAAACATGGGCGTAGTTGGGATAGGAGCTTGCCGTATGCTAAATTCTCGTACAACAACAGCTACCAAGCCAGCTTCAAAATGTCACCTTTCAAAGCATTGTATGGTAGATGGTGTAGAACGCCGCTGTCTAGAATGAGACCGAAGAAAGCCAAGTGTTTGGACCTGATGCAATATGCCGAGAAGCAAGTCCAAATGATATGAGAAAATTTGAAGGCTGCTCAGTCACGACAAAAAGGTTATGCAGACAATAGGCGAAGAATGTTGACCTTCGAAGTGGGAGACTTCGTGTATCTTAAGGTATCGCCTATCCGAGGCCAACAATGGTTCAACGTCAAAGGCAAGTTAGCACCTTGCTACATCGGCCCATTCAAGATTTTGGGCAAGCAAGGAGTAGCCTATAAACTAGAGCTGCCAACATACCTTTCTGACGTACACGTCGTGTTTCACGTATTCCAACTCAAGAAGTGCTTAAGTGTACCAGAAGAACAAGTACCGATGGATGAGCTCGAGTTTCAAGAGGATCTGACCTACACGGAACACCCCGTCAAAATCTTGGATGTGAAGGAAATGGTCACGAGGAACAAAGTAATCCGTTGGTACAAGGTACAATGGAGCCATCACATGGAAGCCGAAACTACATGGGAGCGTGCGGAAGATCTCAAGGAAGAATTCCTCATCTGTTCTCCACTATATCGAATCTCGAGGGCGAGATTCAGTTTAAGGGGGGTAGGTTTGTAACACCCTCAAATTCATCACCATGCATTGCATACATTTTTTTTCATGTAGAAAAGCATTGTAAAAGAACTAGAAATGGAGAAAGAACCATAGAAATGGAGGAAGGAACCATAGAAATGGAGGAAAAACACAAAAATAGAGAAGGGAATATAGAAATGGAGAATGGGGCATAGAAATGGAGAAGGGAAATGTAGAAATGGATAATGGGACATAGAAATGGAGAGGGGGATGTAGAAATGGAGAATGGGACATAGAAATGGAGAGGGAAATGTAGAAATGGAGAATGGGACATAGAAATAGAGAGGGGAATGTAGAAATGGGACAAGTGACATAGAAATGGTGAGGAAATGGGAAAAAGATAGCTGAAATAAGCCATTCCCAAATTTCCCCCAAATTTTCCAAATTCCCCAATTCCACAAAAGGGGAATTTTCCCCACATTTGGTGGATTAAATCTCCAAGGCTGCCACTCCCAAAAAGAGGATAAGTTTGTTTAGATCCAAAATTGAGTAGGACTCTTATTTGAGTTCCAACTGGAGTAGGACTCCCCCCCCCTTATAAATAGAATCCCAGCCCCCCCCCTGGCCGCAGCCCTCCAACTCCCAATTCACTGACTTGGAGCCCCTGTTCCCCCAACTCGCCGAGTTGGCATCCCCCTTCGCTGCAGTTTGGTCGCCTGTGAGCCCCGCCGGTGAGCCCTGCTGACGAGCCCCGCCATTGATCCCCACCGTCGAGTCCCGTCATCGAGCCCCGCTGTCGAGCCCCGCCGTCGAGTCCTGTCATCGAACCCCGTCGTTGAGACCCGCCAACGAGCCCCGTCACGCCTCGCCGTCGCCAGAAAAGAAGCCGACGATTGGTCCTACCTTAATATTCCATAGAAAAATTCCTCGCTGCTGCCATTGCTAGGAGGAAGGCCCTGCCACCAAAAGAAAGTGAGGTAGGTCTTCATTACCCATCTTACAACGTTGCCGCTGTTTCTACGCACCCGTTTTCTTCGCCCCCAACGAGCAGAAACTTTTACGTGCGGACAGATCATGTTTTGATCGATTTTTGACGGTGGAATTGATCTAGATCTTGAGTCAAGATCTTCGCATCCACACTTGATTCCAGCACCCTTGTTCATCAGGAAACCCCATGAAAGCCCGTTAAAACATGCAAGAACACGTACAAACTGGTTAAAGCATCACCATAGGATTTGCATTCATCTACGCCATTGCATCTTGAGTAAAGTTTGTGCATGATGATTGATTGCTGTAAATTTTGTATGTGCGTGGTCATGAGTAGAAGGACAAGCTCAAGAGGCCATCTACGA
Source organism: Neostapfia colusana (assembly GCA_030760725.1). Lineage (NCBI taxonomy): Eukaryota > Viridiplantae > Streptophyta > Magnoliopsida > Poales > Poaceae > Neostapfia > Neostapfia colusana. The sequence goes on along the minus strand of JASWHV010000005.1, from coordinate 25,394,285 downwards.
GGAACTACAGTGTAAAAGCCCAAGAAAAGGGACTTGAAAAAATTTTCATCACCTCACAACACCACAGTTTTGTGGTGAATATCTTAGGAAAGATTTTGAAGAGCAAGTAACCTCCATCAAAAGAGTGATTAGAGGGGAAAGCCTTTACTTTCACAAAGTAGGATTTCTACACATGAACATGAGAGGTTGAGCTCACCCCTAGGACTTGAAAAGTCTTGGGAAGGTTCAAGCCAAATTTCGTGCAAATCCAACACTTTTTGGGGCACTTTTGGAGGTATTTGAAAAAGAGGCCAATTTGAATGTAAATTCAAATTGCAGCAACTTCCATCACTCAAATTCAAAAGTTAGCTTCATATTCAAACTCAGCACATTTTTCTGAGTTAGCCCACAAATTTTCATCATCATTGGAGTTCATTTGGTCAAGAGCTAAATTGGCAAGAATTCAAAAACTGAGTTTGAATTTCAGTTTAAACATGAAGCAAACTTAGCCAAACAAAGTTCAAATTTGAGAACTCAAATTCAAACCAAGACTTGGGGGCTAAGTCTCCCATTCAATGTTTAGTATCTGGGGATATTTGAGTGCCTACAGAAATGAGAAAAAAAATAAAAAATGGAATTAGAGGGGAGGCCCACTGGTCAGTAGACTTAGCACAGAAGTCTCCTCAGCCGACTCCCTCGACCGAGCGCGCTCACCAGCTGCGGCCAGCGTCGGCGCCCGACCACCTCGGCCGGCCAGCTCCTGCTTCGGTGTAGGAGGTGGCACAGCAGGTGTCGCGCTCTCCACTGGCATCAGGGGCCTATAAAAGGCCCTAGACGGCCGGCGAGTTGCTGTTTTTCGCGAGTCCCGCAACCAGCAGCCTAGTCGCCCGAGCTCCGATCGCGTGCCACCCAAGCTGTGATCATCTTCCGGCCTTGACCTCCATAGGAAAGTGAAGCGCTAGCTCGTCCTCAAGACCACCGTGCAAACCGCTCCAAGGTTCAACCTTTGTGCGCGGAGAATCTTCCAGTTTAGGGCGGGGAGCTCATTTCGGGACCCGATTAGGATTAGGAGAAATTCGGGAAGCTTGGTGGGTGGGAGGTCGAACGGAGCCGTGAGAGAGCATCTAGAGGTTCTGGCGACCCTTCTCGATCGAAACCGGAAGGAAATCACCGCCGGAACCCTAAGTTCACCATAGAACAGTGTGGCGGAGGAGGGGGTCGCCGGTGAGGTCTGGGTTGCCGGCCATTTAAGGCCCAATGGAGATCATGTCGAGCTTCCCGAGGTTCCCCTGAGTGTGGCGACGCGATTAGCGCGCGAAGGAGATGGTCAGAAGAGCAGGAACACGTTGCCGAGGTAGCACAGACGCATAGGGCTCGTCGCCGGCGAGCTACGGTGGTTAGCCGGCGGCGACATGGTGTCCAGCGTGTTCAGCACCTGAGATTACGTGGGGGCGGCGAGTCTTGTCGGCGCCGGCGAGCTAGATCGCCGGGAACGCCGACCTCACCGGAGCTCCGGCGGCTCGGGGCGGCGGCGTCGGGAGGTAGACGAAGGGCACGGCCGCACCTGTCAGCCCCTGTGCTAATCGCGCGCGAGCGCGCGGTTAGTTCAATTTAAACGCGGGGGGGGGGGCGCTGTCAGCCTCTGGTTTAGCGCAGGAGGTGACTCTCTGTAGGAAAACAATTCAGGGATCAGCTCAAACTTTAGAAATTCATAACTTTATGTAGGAAGCTCCAAATTCAGTGAACCAAATTTTGCTGAACTCAGGATTCTGAGTACTTTCCAGCAATACCAGTTTCAGATCATGAAACTTAATAGTTTTTCAGAATTAAATCCCTAAAGTTTAAACTGTTGAGAACTTTATCTGGAGAATTACTTTATGAAAAATGCTGGATTTTGGCTGAGAGGTTCTTTGGAAAATACTTGAGTTACAGTAAAATTTTCAGACTCATCCAAGTTCATTTAGTTCCCCTAATTGGGTGATTAAGAGAACTTCCCTGAGAAAATAGAAAAATGTACAGAAACATTTTTCAGATTTTCTCAGATCTTAATTAGGGCATAACTTTCAGTAGAATTCTTCAAATGACATGAAACCAATTACATTAGAACCATCTTAAATTCTAATTTCCAGAAAGTAATGGTTGGAGCCATGAAAACACCTAGAATTGCTTAGAGGCTCAAATATTGACCAAATGGGCTTTTATTTGTACAAGGTTCAAATGAACTTTATTTCAAATGAAACGTGGTCAAGATTCTAGTTATGACCCTACCAAGCCACCATAAAAAATTCAGAACCAAAGGGGAGGGTTAGCTAGAGTTATTAGTAATTAAGTATTCAAGTTCACACATTGCATTTAAATTGACATGTAGTATTTTATTAACGTTTAGCCGTTGAAGGCGAGGAGGCTCCGGAAGTACTTGACTTCCTCCTTCCGGAAGAAGAGCTAACCCCTGACCAGCAGTAACAAGGCAAGCCCCGGTTTGCATTAAACTATTTTTCAAGTTTTGCTTTATGAACACTTAGTATGAAGTATGGATGTGCATTAGGTGTAGGATGAATGGAACCCCACTTGCATAACCAGAATTTTTCCATAAGAGTGATTGTAGTGTCTAAGACCTCGAGTAGACATGCTATGCTTAATGATTCATAGGACTTCGGTACAAGTCGAGTAGTTGGAATCTACTAGCGAGTTTAGACTTGGGACACACGGGTTCGGTTGAGTGATGTGAGATCACTTTAGTAATGAAAATGAGACTAGGCAGGGGCTAGGGCGCAGCAAGAGGAAGTCTTGTGTGCGCAGCCCTGTCTATGTCGATTGAGGACCGATCCGTGTGTGGTCCACGCTGATCAAGTTTGAACATACAGAAGGCATATCGGATATATGGGCCCCGATAAACCGATGTAGCCTAAACCTCTGGGCGTCGAGGCATATCACACCGATTTATAGGTGTAGGTTGAGGGCAGCCAGGTGGAAATCTGCCAACGGGCATAGAGAGATGCTCCGTGTGGGGAACCTCCTCCTCGTTTCGGTGCGACCGGTTCGATGTTTGGGCTGTTGGGTGAAAGGTTGTCCCGTACGACATCGAGTGAGCGTGCTGTGCAGCTCCACAGATGGGCGTACGTGACGTGCTCTTTGGGTTTCCCTGCAGGTGTATATCGAGTCGATTCACCGTCCCTCGCGGTGAAGAGTACCACTTGGTCACTGAGTCGTGACGTAGGCTAATGTATGAAATATGATGATTCAATATTGCTGATTGATATAATTGTATTGCTACATGTGTGCCACCAAATACTGCTTACTAAATTTCAGATTCCTGAACTGTTAACTTGTTGCTAAAAGATGAATTAAGGATGAACTTGTAGGCGTGTCCATTTGCTGCAATGTTACTATCCTATGTGCTTAGGTGAGTCGGTTAAGTCTTGTTGAGCCTTCGTGCTCGGTTGCTGCTTAAGTGTTTTTCAGGTGAGGAGCCACCCACAGACTCGGAGTACGAGTCCATCGGCGAGGGTTACTCTGATGGTTCTCTAGGATCATAGACTGTCCCCACATACCACCACTCGTCTTTTCTGCGCACTTTGTCTTCACTCGTGCGCACCCGGGAAAACTTCCCGGTTGGTCACGCATCCCCAAATTCCTCCGGGCCAAGCACGCTTAACCCCAGAGTTCTTTGCAGGTGGGCTTCCAGAAAAGAAGGTATACCTTGGTGGTATGAGTACTCTATCAATCCTATTAACCCGGGAGCTAGGGTATCACACAATCCACCCCGCTTAGAAGACCGACGTCCTCGTCGGTCAACACCAAGACAGGAACGTCCCCTCTTAGCCACGTCCGTATGTTCAGTACTGGCATACGCATACCGTACGTCCGGTTAGCAGCATACGTACCATACCGTGTCCCACACAGAGGACCCATGCGTCATGCGTATGTACCAGCGTCCCTGACCCGTACGCTACCGTATCCTTGTCACTGACCTGTACGCACCCGTGAAACTGTGAGGTTTGGCTCTGATACCATTTTTGATGGTTCTCTAGGATCATAGACTGTCCCCACATACCACCACTCATCTTTTCTGCGCACTTCGTCCTCACTCGTGCGCACCCGGGAAAACTTCCCGGTTGGTCACCCATCCCCAAATTCCTCCGGGCCAAGCACGCTTATCCCCGGAGTTCTTTGCAGGTGGGCTTCCAGAAAAGAAGGTATACCTTGGTGGTATGAGTACTCTATCAATCCTATTAACTCGGGAGCTAGGATATCACACAATTGCTATGTAAAAGTCCCAAAAACGGGAATGCAAAGAAACGGATGATTGAACATCATTGTGTTTCTAGTTCATGAAAAATGGGACTTACAAAAACTTTCTTACATAGAATGGTGTACATGAGGTGCAACCACATGGGTTCAAGCATGCCTTTGAAAGTATTGGACCAAGGTGGAGTTAAACTCATGTGTAAGCATACATGAACATGATAAAGAACAAAAATAAGGTCTTTAGTCCAAAAGGCTCAGCTCAAATTACTGCCAAGCTTATGTATACACATGGAGCCTCATACATTTGAATTGAGGAGAATGTGGTGGCAACTTTCTGATTTGAGGGTGAGCTAAAAAGGAATGGACTATGATCATGTTGAGTTCATGCTGAATTCAAACATGTTAGGACAAGGGAATGACTTGAGTTATGTCACATAAAATGATAAACTCAAACATGGACATGTAGGAAGAGCTAAAATCTTCTTTAACTCCTGTTGAACACATGTTAACCCGGGAAAGGATTTCACTCCCAAAAATCTAACTCATATGCACATTTCCTATGAGTAGAGGGGAGGGAAGTTTAAACCCCATTTTGAACCCTTGCAAAGCATTCATGTTCAGATGGTCCAAAAGCATATATGTGAGATGACCATTGCATCCTCAAGTATTAAAGAGCTTAAGTTCCAAAATTAGAGAGATTTTGAGCTCATATACCATTTGTTCAAAGCCTTGCTTCAGATCACCTCAAATTCAAATTTGAGGGGGGGCATAATCAAACTGAACTTGAGGTTCAGTTTGGGACCAAGATTGATCAAGCATGGGCTAGGAGCAAACTAAAGTGTTTCACCCAAATTCAGATGGGTCATCACAAAAGAGGACTTAAATATTCAGTTTGAATCAAAGGATCTACTTCAAAGAGAAGAAGACCATTTCCAAAGAGGAAATTCAAACTGTTGTTTAAAAAGTTGTAATTGCAATGGCCAACTCAAGGATCAGAGGGCATATTTGAATTCCTCAGGTCCAAATTATGAGGTAGCCAAGTTTTGAGCAAATTTGGAGGTGCTTTGATAGGAATATCAAAGGAACTTGTAAATTTCATCCAAATTTGAATTTAAATTGAACTGTGGCACAAATTGTCAAATGGAAAAATGGCTTTTGAATTTGGATCCCTCATAGCTGAATTTGCTAGGTGTCAAAAGTCGGAGATATTTTGGGGCAGAGGGGAGCTGTGGGCCCCACTGGTCATTGAGAGGAGGGGGCCTAACTTACTGCCTAAGTCTTGCTCTCGGGTAACGCACGAGCTCGATCATCGCACGGGCGCCACCGAGGCTAACCCGAAGCCACCGCCTCACCCGCCCTCGCATGCTGGCGACCAGCTTACCGCCCCCTCCCTGCCTCGGCGTGATAGCTTCTCTCTGAACTGAGCCAACGCTGTTTCTCTTCTTCTCCTCGCGCTAGATAAACGTCACGCTCACCGCCGCCTCGGTTCTGACCGGGGATGCATATAAACACCATGCACAGCCTCCCTCCGAGCTGCTGAACAACACCGTGCGCCCACTCTTCTTCTCCCCGACACAAAAGCGATCGAGGTGGGTCCTCTCTGCCGCCGGGGCGCCGTGTTCGCGCGGCAGCCGAAAGGGAACCGAGGAGAGAGCTCCCGCGGACAGCTGAGTCTAGCGCCTGTCACGACCAAGCGCCGGTGTCCCTGGACGCGCTGTGGCCCCGTGCTGCTCACCTCCAAACCTCAAGCAAACCCGTGAAGCACCGAGCGAGAATTCGGGAAATCATCGCCGGCGGCCCCAGACCGATGATCTGGTATGAAAGCCCAAAATTCTCATTTGTTCTTCGTTCTTAGCTCATCAAATCATGCACGAATAAACTGGACTGGCTAGCGATCCGATCCCCTTCACAACCCTAGCTAGAAACCCCATGTCTGCAGCAAATTCCGAGCTTTCCGATCGGCGGCCATGGCGGGAACACGAGGGCGCACGGTGACAACCGGGTTGCTGGCATTTCCTAGCCAGTTTGAGGCCGTGCCGATCTTTCCTGACACTCACTGGTGCTTTAGAGCAAATTTCCCGAGCATTTGGCGGGTTAGGGTGCTCGGGCCATGGCGCCGAAGCTGTACCGAGGGGTGCACACGTCGCCGACCGGTTTCCGGTCGCCGGCAGCCCGAGAGCACCGTACCAGTGGATTGCTCGTCCCTGAAAACCCCCAGGCGGCATGTACCGAGCCGGGATACGGCCGGGAAGCCGACTCCGGCGAGCTCCGACGAGTTCCCGGCGAGGGGGCGGCGCGGGAAAGCAAACGCCTCGGGGAAGAAGACGACCGGCGGGTCCCACGTGTCAGTGGCGGAAAAATTAAATCCCCGATCAGCTGTGTCTCCGGGATCCTTTGCGACAGCGCGGGAAGTAGTATGTGGCCCCGTGTGGCTTAGCTCTGGCAACCGACACGTGTAGGGTGGACCCACCGTCAGAGTTTGAATATTTCCCGAATTAATTTGAATTCCAGATTTAGTTCAAACTTTAGAACCTCATAACTTTTGCTAGGAAGCTCCAAATTTAGTGATTCAAATTGTGTTGGATTCAGGATGCAAAGCTCTATCCAAATATGCAACCCAATTTGCATGAAAACCAATAGAAAATTCTGGAGAATTCTTTAAAGATTTTCAGCAAAAGAATTTTAGAGGGAGTTTGGTTCATAAAAAATTCCCCAAATGTTGCCAGGATATTCTTTAGGATATTAGGAGACTCCTGGAAAAGTTTCAGCTCATCTGGAGTTGATTTAGTCAGGGTAATTCTGAGTTCAAGTTTCTGTATTCAAATGAATACAGAAACATTTTCAGAGAATTTCCAAAACTTTGAAATTCAGTTCTGGGTATTCCTTAGCTCCAAAAATCCTAGCAAAATTCATTCATGCTACCTGAGCTATGTATGAAATTGTACTTCACTTGGACTCGCATGAAAGTGCAAATTTATTCAGAATTAGTTCCTTTTTGCCTAAATGCTTAGGGAATTTTTCTAGGTGATCTACTTAGTGAAATACTCCAAATTTTTGTCCAGATGACTTTCTTGTGACAAGGAACTCACAAGAAAATTTCCAGCTCCATTGGATCCCTGGATCATTATGTCCTGTTCAACCTCATTAGTTGATCACCACCCAAGTGATGAACCTCACTTCTCACTTGATGATAATGCTTAGACACACACCCAAACCACCACCCCCAGGGGCATTTTTAATTCTTGAACAGAGTTCCAGTTTTAAACTTGGCTTTAACATTTGTTAGCAAAAAGTTTGACAATTAAACATGTATGCATGTTCATAACGTGTAGTGTTTAAAACGTGGAAGAGTGAAGGAGAAATTGAGCTTGGATCAAGAAGCAAGAAGGCAGTGCTTCAGCTTCAAGACAGCAGCAACTAACTTCATAATCATCTGACTTTAGTCACCTGAAAAACCAAGGCAAGCTCCGGTTTGCATTTAAGTTATTTATAAAGTTTTTACTTTGTTCACATTTATGGTATAGAGTTTGTATGTGCATTAGGTCCAGGATGTTTTACACTCCAAATGCATGACCAAATGAACCCTGGAGTTGAGGGTAGAAAAGGGTCACCGCTGTAGAAGAATGCCGTGCTAAATAGCTTAGGACATCCGGTAGAAGTCGAGTAGACGGAATCTACTCGCGAGTTATAGTTAGGATTACCTGGGTGTAGATGGGAAAAAAAGGCAAACTAAAGTTTACATTTCCAAAGATGAGACCGGGCAGGATGGTTAGGCAGCGACAAGACGAGGTCTTGGTCGAGTAGCTCTGCCTGTGTCGGTTAAGGACCGATGCGTGTGCGGCACCCAGGAGCAGGTATTGAGTTGTGTACCGGATGCTTACTGACATATGGGAATCAGGAAACCGATGTACCAGTTTCACTGGGTTGTAGAGGCATACTACATCGTCTCGTTAGACCTATGAGCCCGAGACGGCGCGACCGGTTCTACAGTCTAGTGTCCTGAGAAAGGTTGCCACATACGACGTAATGAAGGATGCCAGAGTTGGTTCTTCAGAGGCGGGCGTATGTGTCGAGTTATCCGGGTAGTGTTTGATTCGAATCACCGTCCATCACGGTTATTGATTACCGCTTGCTCCCTGTGTTGTGACGTAGCAATCAAGTTGTGTGGAAATAGTTTGCAAAGTTTTAAATGCTGTTATGATAATTGTAAATTGCATGAAAACCATGTTTGAGGTAGAGATAGAGCAAACTAAATTTAATTTTCACCTTGGGACAAGTAACATTGGAATGAAGCGTTTCTTGTTTGATTGTGGAGTTCCAATGTTGCTGGGCGCAAGGTCACTACGATTATAGCTAAAATCTGAAAGTTAAGGATGAACTCGTAGGCGAGTCTTTTTGCAAAGGACAGACTTAAGTCTTAGGTTACTTTCATATAGAGTTCCATGCTTTAGGAGAGACGGTTAAGTCTTGCTGAGCCTTTGTGCTCACTCTTGCTATATAAGTGGTTTTGCAGGTAAACATCGACGCTATAAAGAAGGTTGTCCGGTGAGACTCGGGAACTTCACTGTCATGTCACACTTGGAGGACCTAGCCGCCGCCATGTCTTCGTGTTGCTAGCGAGAGGAGTCCGCGGGCTGGACCTCTTCTCGAGTGCTTCGTAGATACTCGACGTGAGCTGTTATAGACTTCCGCTGTAGCTATTTTATGTAAATTATTTACAAAGAACAATTTGTAAGCTTCCGCTTTTGATTAATGTAATACATTGTTCCTTATAAGTGTGCTGTTGGGTGCCGCATAACACGGCACCACCCAATTCGATCCCCGGGCGAGGTGGCACGACCCCGTGATCGAGGTCGGGCCCTCTCAGTTACCCTCCGTCGGGGACCACGGCTGAGTGGGAGCCGTACACGCCGCGCTGAGCTGAGGAGTGCAGCTAGTGTGGGTTGCCCTAGGGCTGGGCAACCGACTTTTGCTAGGTAGGCGGGCGTGAGTTGTAGAATAGTAGACTTCCGCTGTGTAATAAAGACAATAGTTTGTAACTGAGTATTGTACCTGTTTGTACAGTTCAGTTGTTTTCCCATGTAATATATTGTGTTCTTATGACGTGTGCTGTCGGGTGTCGCATCGTGCGGCACCACCCTCTGCGATCCTGGATGAGCAGATTCTGGTCCGCCACAGCCTGGTATCAGAGCTGCATTGGGGATAGCACAGTACTTAAGGACTGTATTACGGGAAAACTTAGGATTACGGTGAGGATTCGGTAGTTGCCCAAGTAAGGACTATACTAGCATAGTTACTTAAAGTGGCAAAGACTAACCTATGTGTTATAATTCTGAATTTTAATTATGTAACGATGCACCTACGCTCTGGTAAGTATGGTAAGAAACACCACCGAAAGCGGTTCAATTTCGGTTAGCTCCCCTGACGAGGAATGTGGTTCAGGAATGTGTCTCACAGCTTGGTGTGGAGACGTCAATATGAAACTCTTGGACTCTTCATGTTCCTGAGTTCATATGAAACGCTGATCCCTAGCGTGCGCTAGGCAAGTAAGTGGAGACCCCATCGCGTGGTCAGTAACGTGAGAGTGTGTTCGTCTGGAAGTAGCCCAGGGGGACATACGCAGTGCTTGCCATCGGCGTGCCCTGCACGGCAGCAGGTGGTATCTGTTGGGTTGATAACATTCCCAACCGTGACGACCCGTTCATGACATACTCGGGTTCCCCGTCGTGTGGTGTTGAAACACGATCACGTACCTTGAGACGTGACCTAACTCAAGGACGGCCGTATGGCAATGATACGGGCGTTTGTATTTACTTTTAAATATGATCCTGCCTGAAATGAAAACAACCATTGAGTGCACCATTATTGTGTGGTATTCTGCAGGTACTAACCATGTATGTGTCCATGTAGCAAACGTGTGCGAGAGACTGTTTAGTGCCACACTTGAGACGTATATGCCGGTATAATCCGGTTAGGATTTTGCTTTTGTGAGGAACGTAGTACCGAGATATCATAGGCATTTGCATGAAAAATCATGATAACAAGGAATTAAAATCACTAGGTTCAACATCTAGGACCCAGGTTGGGTAGAAAAATTGGATAGTGATGAGTGTAGTTCCAAAAGACTGAAAAACAGAGTGCTCTGTTTTGGGCAGCAAGTGTGCTGATCTTCAACAGGGCATAACTCACAGGTCTTTTAGCCCAGTGAGGTGTGGTATATAGTTCTGGAAAGGTATTTAAGTACTCTACAACTTTGTTGTAGACTTCCAGAGCTGAATCACACCTTAAGATGGCCTAAAACCCAGAGGGTTGTAAACTGACCAGAACCAGGACAGAGTTAAACACTCTCTGGACTGTTATGTTTTTCAAACATAACTCCCAGTAGAAAAATCTAAAATTGTCATATGATATATCTTTAGAAAGGGTAGAAGATGTGTTACATATTTGCAATTCCATGTTTCTGAAATTTCAGCACAGAATTTAGTGGAAACCAGGGTTGAAAACAGCCACTTCCAATGGAGATGCTGTTGAAATTCATCCAGAAATTCTGTTGACTTTGAATTACCATAACTTTTTAACCAAAGCTGATCTGGGGGCAAATAATACTCGTTGGAAACATACTGAAGTCAAATTTAACTTTGGTATTCAGCTTGAGTCATGAAAATGCACAGAACCAGATCAAAACTTGGAATATGTAGAAACTGGTCATTCTGACAGAGGAGTGACAGTTGAAATCATCTGAGAGAGTGTTGTACCCTAAGGGTGGTTTACGTGATGACAAAGCGATAGCAATATCTCGTAGTGACCAAACCTAGTTATGGTGAGCTTCCAAAGAGGAGGTTCATCAAGTTGGATGTAACTAGCTTGTATTTGGTCTGGTAATGGTGTAGCTTGTGCAAAGTTATTACATTATCTACATACGAGATGTATCGCATGTTTTATTGTCATTATGTTTTTACGCCTATTTCATTTGACGGCATTGGAGTATGTTGCAGGACTGATGTTTTTTGTCGTATGGTTGCAGATGGTTCGCACTAGGACCACGCACGAGGTTGGTGGCTCTAGCCAACAGGGAGGCGATGACTCCCAGCCACCGGCCCACGACAGTACACCGCAGCAGAAGCCACCACCGCCGCCTTCGCTTACTCTAGCGGATGTGATAGCGGCACTGGTGGGTGGTCGTGAGGAGCAGACCGACCTGCTCTGCATGATCGTGCAGAATACGTCCCAGGCGGGGGGGGGGGGCGTCAAGACAGAGGGCCTCGTGAGCCCCGTGAAGTGTCGTACTCGGATTTCATGAGTATGCACCCTCCAGTGTTCACCGAAGCTGAAGAACCACTGAGGCCGACAACTGGCTGCGGACTATCGAGTCTAAGTTCGGGCTGCTTCAATGCACGGAGCGGCAGAAGACTCTGTTCGCAGCACAGCAGCTTCACGGTGCCGCTGGCGCGTGGTGGGCGAACTATGTCGCCTCACGTCCGGCTGGCCATACCGTGGAGTGGGGAGAGTTCCGGGAGGCGTTCCGCGCCTATCACATTCCTCCCGGAATAATGAAGAGGAAGTTCCAAGAATTTTTGGAACTGAAGCAGGGCAGGAGGAGTGCCCACGACTACTCCCGTGCCTTCAACCATCTGGCGCAATATGCGTCGGACTACATCTCCACTGAGGAGAAAAAGCGGGAACACTTCTATCGGGGGTTACACCCCGAAATGAAGACACACCTCGTTCAGTGGAATTGCGGCACCTTCAATGACCTAGTCAATGCCGTGATCATGCAAGAGGACGCTCAGCGGGAGTTGGCAGCTGAGCAGCGGAAGCGCAGCGCTCCACCTAGCAGTGGGAGTGGCGCTCCCCAGAAGTACCGGATGGTGTATCGGACGCCATCCGGGCAGCAGTGGAACCCACCGGCACAACTTCAGCGGTTCGGGGGACGTCCTTTTCAGTCACCTCCGTTCCGTCCGCCGATGCCACCACCAAGACAGCAGCAGCAGCAGACGGCACCCCGGGCGTTTCCACCGCCACAACGCACCCCGGGTTTCCGTCCACCGATCAGCGGGGGACCACCCCGTGTCACCTGCTTCACGTGTGGCCAGGCGGGCCACTTCGCGAAGGACTGTCCCCAGGGGCAGAAGAGCAGCGGCCAAGCCCAGTTCCAGGGCGGTGCTCGAGGCCGACCTCCGGTGAAGAAGGTTGGTCAGCGGACTGGGGGTGTCCACAACCTCGACAATGAGGATGCCCCAGAGGGAGACAACGTGCTGGCAGGTACGTTTACTCTCAACAATCAAGCCATCGTCATACTGTTTGATTCTGGTGCTACCCACAGCTTTATAAGTGCATCCTATGTGGCTAAGCAGAAAATGCAAGTCTTCCCAACCGACTGCACCTATATGATCTGCTCACCGGGAGGGAAGATCTCAGCAAATATGATGATCCCAAAGGCACCTCTGTGCTTAGGTGGGAAACTATATCCCACCACCTTCTTAATCCTTATGGGGCAAAAGATTGATGCAATCTTAGGGATGTCATGGATACAATACCATGGCGCTGTCCTGGAGACTCGGACACGGACGGTTCATTTAAACTCTCCCTTCCACCGTCCGCATTCCATGGTGTTAGACACTCCAGTCCGGGAAATTTCCGCATTAATAATGCTGAAGCGCTCAAGTTAGAGGACATCCCCGTAGTCCGGGAGTACCCCAACGTGTTTCCGGATGATCTTCCGGGCGTGCCACCTGAGCGGGATGTCGAGTTCAAGATTGAACTTGCACCCGGGACTATGCCCATATCAAGGAGACCAGACAAAATGGCTCCAAATGAGCTGGCTGAACTGAAAGAACAGCTCAATGATCTGTTGAGCAAGGGTTTCATTAGACCGAGTTCATCGCCTTGGGGATGCTCGGCGCTATTTGTGAAGAAGAAGGATGAAACCTTGAAGCTGTGTGTAGACTACCGGCCGCTCAACGCCGTCACCATCAAGAATAAGTACCCACTGCCCCGCATCGACATATTGTTTGATCAACTTGTGGGTGCAAGTGTGTTCTCCAAGATGGACCTTCGCTCTGGATATCACCAGATAAAGATCCGGGTGGAGGATATCCCGATCACGGCCTTCTCAACGAGATAGGGATTATATGAATATCTCGTCATGTCGTTTGGTCTCACAAATGCTCCAGCCCATTTCATGTTTCTCATGAACTCAGTGTTTATGCCAGAGCTGGACAAGTTCGTGGTAGTGTCCATCGATGATATCTTGGTTTACTCCAAGACAGAAGCCGAACATGCCGAACACTTGAGGATCGTTCTTCAACGATTGCGAGACCACAAGCTCTACGCCAAGTTCAGTAAATGCGTGTTTTGGATCAGCCAAGTGCCATTCTTGGGACATATCATCTCAGCAGAAGGCATTGCGGTTGACCCAAGCAAAATAGAGCAGGTTCTGAAATGGAAATCTCCCACTTCAGTCCATGAAGTCAGAAGCTTCCTCGGGTTAGCAGGATACTACCGGAGATTCATTCCAAGCTTCTCCAAGCTCACTAAGCCGATGACAGAATTGCTGAAGAAGGGAACAAAATATGTTTGGAACACGGCGTGTGAAGGATCGTTCCAAGCATTGGTGAAGCATCTCACAACAGCCCCGGTCTTAGCTCAGCCGGATACAACAAAGCCCTTCGACGTGTATTGTGACGCGTCCGGTATTGGCTCCGCTGCGTGTTGATGCAGGAAGGACGTGTGGTCGCATATGGATCACGCCAACATCGGAACCACGAGCAGCACTATCCGACTCATGACCTTGAGCTTGCTGCAGTGGTTTTGGCGCTAAAAATGTGGAGGCACTATCTCCTGGGGAATTTGGTGCACCTCTACACCGACCACAAGAGCTTGAAATATATTTTCACCCAGAAGGAGCTGAATATGAGGCAACGGAGGTGGTTAGAACTAATCAAGGACTATGAGATTGAGATCCATTACCACCCCGGCAAGGCGAATGTGGTTGCCGATGCGCTGAGTCAGAAATCACATGTCCATCACCTCACCATTACACCGGTGTAGGAGGAAGAGCCGAGTTTATACTTGGTTCCTTATGGATCGTTGTACAACCTTGTCCTCATCCCTACTATTAGGGAGGACATCATGGCAGCTCAGAAGACTGATAAAGGCACGGCCCATCTCCGGAGACGGATAGACAATGGAGAAATCAAATGTTTCTGGAAGGATGATGAGGGGACGCTATGGTTCAATGACCACATAGTCGTACCCCGGGATATGGAGTTGAGGAAAAAGATCCTCGATGAAGCTCACTTGTCTAAATACTCCATTCATCCGGGAAGCAAAAAAATGTACCACGATTTGAAAAAGAAATTTTGGTGGACACGGATGAAACGGGAGGTAGCGAAGTACGTATCCGAGTATGATACGTGTACACGAGTGAAGGCGGATCATATGAGGAAATCAGGGCTGTTGCAACCCCTGAAAATTCCAGCATGGAAATGGGAGGATGTGAGCATGGATTTCATCGTGGGATTACCCCTAACATCCAACAAGCATGATTCCATATGGGTAATCGTTGACCGACTAACCAAGTCGGCTCACTTCATTCCTGTGCATACACATTTCCATGCCAACCGATACACTGAGTTATATATTTCCAGGATTCTATGCTTGCACGGTGTACCCAAGACTATAGTCTCAGACCGAGGTGCATTGTTTGTATCTCGCTTTTGGGAGCAGTTGCATACTGCTTTGGGTAGTAAAATGATTAGAAGCTCCGCTTACCACCCTCAGACAGATGGCCAGACAGAGAGGGTGAATCAAGTACTAAAAGACATGTTGAGAGGATGTGCCATCAACCATGGTAGGAACTGCGATGATCACCTACCATTGGCAGAATTCTCATACAACAATGGCTATCAGGCGAGTATCAAGATGGCACCCTACGAAGCTCTCTACGGTCGTAAATTCCGCACCCCATTAAACCGGTGCGAGTCCGGTGAAAGGGTCACATTCGGGGTTGATGTGGTGAACGACGCCGAAGAGCGCGTTCGGGCGATTCAAGCTAACTTGAAGGCCGCTCAATCCCGGCAGAAGAGCTACGCTGATAAGAGGCGTAGACCGTTGCACTTTGACTTTGGTGAACACGTGTACCTCCGCGTGTCTCCGATGAAGGGCGTGCACCGGTTCGGTGTGAAGGGGAAGCTCGCTCCCCGTTTCATTGGACCCTATGCTATCACCGAGAAGTGCGGACCAGCGGCGTATCGATTGGAGTTACCAGCATCCCTTGCTGGTGTCCATGATGTTTTCCATGTTTCGCAACTGCAAAAATGTTTAAAGCATATAGCTTTTGTTCCTACTGAAGACATCGGCGAGCTGAAAACGGATTTGACATATGATGAGTATTCGGTGGAAATTCTTGATGAGAAAGCCCGAACCATGCGTAGCAGAATGTTGTGGTTCTATAAAATACTCTGGAGCAACTACACCGCCGAAGAAGCGACGTGGGAGAGTGAGGAATTCCTTCGCTCAAATTACCCAGAGTTCACGGCATCTCAACACGGGTAAGTCCCTAATAAATCGCTATCTCTTCTTTTATAATCTCGGGACGAGATTCTTTTAATGGGGGAGGGATGTAAAAGCCCAAGAAAAGGGACTTGCAAAATTTTTCATCACCTCACAACACCACAGTTTTGTGGTGAATATCTTAGGAAAGATTTTGAAGAGCATGTAACCTCCATCAAAAGAGTGATTAGAGGGGAAAGCCTTTACTTTCACAAAGTAGGATTTCTACACATGAACATGAGAGGTTGAGCTCACCCCTAGGACTTGAAAAGTCTTGGGAAGGTTCAAGCCAAATTTCATGCATAATCCAACACTTTTTGGGGCACCTTTGGAGGTATTTGAAAATGAGGCCAATTTGAATGTAAATTCAAATTGCAGCAACTTCCATCACTCAAATTCAAAAGTTAGCTTTATATTCAAACTCAGCACATTTTTCTGAGTTAGCCACAAATTTTCATCATCATTGGAGTTCATTTGGTCAAGAGCTAAATTGGCAAGAATTCAAAAACTGAGTTTGAATTTCAGTTTAAACATGAAGCAAACTTAGCCAAACAAAGTTCAAATTTGAGAACTCAAATTCAAACCAAGACTTGGGGGCTAAGTCTCCCATTCAATGTTTAGTATCTGGGGATATTTGAGTGCCTACAGAAATGAGAAAAAAAATAAAAAATGGAATTAGAGGGGAGGCCCACTGGTCAGTACACTTAGCACAGAAGTCTCCTCAGCCGACTCCCTCGACTGAGCGCGCTCACCAGCTGCGGCCAGCGTCGGCGCCCGACCACCTCGGCCGGCCAGCTCCTGCTTCGGTGTAGGAGGTGGCACAGCAGGTGTCGTGCTCTCCACTGGCATCAGGGGCCTATAAAAGGCCCTAGACGGCCGGCGAGTTGCTGTTTTTCGCGAGTCCCGCAACCAGCAGCCTAGTCGCCCGAGCTCCGATCGCGTGCCACCCAAGCTGTGATCATCTTCCGGTCTTGACCTCCATAGGAAAGTGAAGCGCTAGCTCGTCCTCAAGACCACCGTGCAAACCGCTCCAAGGTTCGACCTTTGTGCGCGGAGAATCTTCCAGTTTAGGGCGGGGAGCTCATTTCGGGACCCGATTAGGATTAGGAGAAATTTGGGAAGCTTGGTGGGAGGGAGGTCGAACGGAGCCGTGAGAGAGCATCTAGAGGTTCTGGCGACCCTTCTCGATCGAAAACCGGAAGGAAATCACCGCCGGAACCCTAAGTTCACCATAGAACAGTGTGGCGGAGGAGGGGGTCGCCGGTGAGGTCTGGGTTGCCGGCCATTTAAGGCCCAATGGAGATCATGTCGAGCTTCCCGAGGTTCCCCTGAGTGTGGCGACACGATTAGCGTGCGAAGGAGATGGTCAGAAGAGCGGGAACACGTTGCCGAGGTAGCACAGACGCATAGGGCTCGTCGCCGGCGAGCTACGGTGGTTAGCCGGCGGCGACATGGTGTCCAGCGTGTTCAGCACCTGAGATTACGTGGGGGCGGCGAGTCTTGTCGGCGCCGGCGAGCTAGATCGCCGGGAACGCCGACCTCGCCGGAGCTCCGGCGGCTCGGGGCGGCGGCGTCGGGAGGTAGACGAAGGGCACGGCCGCACCTGTCAGCCCCTGTGCGATTAGTTCAGTTTAAACGGTGGGGGGCGCTGTCAGCCTCTGGTTTAGCGCGGGAGGTGACTCTCTGTAGGAAAACAATTCAGGGATCAGCTCAAACTTTAGAAATTCATAACTTTATGTAGGAAGCTCCAAATTCAGTGAACCAAATTTTGCTGAACTCAGGATTATGAGTACTTTCCAGCAATACCAGTTTCAGATCATGAAACTTAATAGTTTTCCAGAATTAAATCCCTAAAGTTTAAACTGTTGAGAATTTTATCTGGAGAATTACTTTATGAAAAATGCTGGATTTTGGCTGAGAGGTTCTTTGGAAAATACTTGAGTCACAGTAAAATTTTCAGACTCATCCAAGTTCATTTAGTTCCCCTAATTGGGTGATTAAGAGAACTTCCCTGAGAAAATAGAAAAATGTACAGAAACATTTTTCAGATTTTCTCAGATCTTAATTAGGGCATAACTTTCAGTAGAATTCTTCAAATGACATGAAACCAATTAAATTAGAACCATCTTAAATTCTAGTTTCCAGAAAGTAATGGTTGGAGCCATGAAAACACCTGGAATTGCTTAGAGGCTCAAATATTGACCAAATGGGCTTTTATTTGTACAAGGTTCAAATGAACTTTATTTCAAATGAAACTTGGTCAAGATTCTAGTTAGGACCCTACCAAGCCACCATAAAAATTTCAGAACCAAAGGGGAGGGTTAGCTAGAGTTATTAGTAATTAAGTATTCAAGTTCACACATTGCATTTAAATTGACATGCAGTATTTTATTAACGTGTAGTCGCTGAAGGCGAGGAGGCTCCGGAAGTACTTGACTTCCTCCTTCCGGAAGAAGAGCTAACCCCTGACCAGAAGTAACAAGGCAAGCCCCGGTTTGCATTAAACTATTTTTCAAGTTTTGCTTTATGAACACTTAGTATGAAGTATGGATGTGCATTAGCTGTAGGATGAATGGAATCCCACTTGCATAGCCAGAATTTTTCCATAAGAGTGATTGTAGTGTCTAAGACCTCGAGTAGACAAGCTATGCTTAATGATTCATAGGACTTCGGTACAAGTCGAGTAGTTGGAATCTACTAGCGAGTTTAGACTTGGGACACACGGGTTCGGTTGAGTGATGTGAGATCACTTTAGTAATGAAAATGAGACTAGGCAGGGGCTAGGGCGCAGAAAGAGGAAGTCTTGTGTGCGCAGCCCTGTCTATGTAGATTGAGGACCGATCCGTGTGTGGCCCACGCTGATCAAGTTTGAACATACAGAAGGCATATCGGATATATGGGCCCCGATAAACCGATGTAGCCTAAACCTCCGGGCGTCGAGGCATATCACACCGATTTATAAGTGTAGGTTGAGGGCAGCCAGGTGGAAATCTGCCAACGGGCATAGAGAGATGCTCCGTGTGGGGAACCTCCTGCTCGTTTCGGTGTGACCGGTTCGATGTTTGGGCTGTTGGGTGAAAGGTTGTCCCGTACGACATCGAGTGAGCGTGCTGTGCAGCTCCACAGATGGGCGTACGTGACATGCTCTTTGGGTTTCCCTGCAGGTGTATATCGAGTCGATTCACCGTCCCTCGCGGTGAAGAGTACCACTTGGTCACTGAGTCGTGACGTAGGCTAATGTATGAAATATGATGATTCAATATTGCTGATTGATATAATTGTATTGCTACATGTGTGCCACCAAATACTGCTTACTAAATTTCAGATTCCTGAACTGTTAATTTGTTGCTAAAAGATGAATTAAGGATGAACTTGTAGGCGTGTCCATTTGCTGCAATGTTACTATCCTATGTGCTTGGTACACCTCATGTAGAGTTTCATGCTTAGGTGAGTCGGTTAAGTCTTGTTGAGCCTTCGTGCTCGGTTGCTGCTTAAGTGTTTTTCAGGTGAGCAGTCACCCACAGACTCGGAGTACGAGTCCACCGGCGAGGGTTACTCTGATGGTTCTCTAGGATCATAGACTGTCCCCACATACCACCACTCGTCTTTTCTGCGCACTTTGTCCTCACTCGTGCGCACCCGGGAAAACTTCCCGGTTGGTCACGCATCCCCAAATTCCTCCGGGCCAAGCACGCTTAACCCCAGAGTTCTTTGTAGGTGGGCTTCCAGTAAAGAAGGTATACCTTGGTGGTATGAGTACTCTATCAATCCTATGAACCCGGGAGCTAGGATATCACACAATCCACCCCCCTTAGAAGACCGACGTCCTCGTCGGTCAACACCAAGACAGGAACGTCCCCTCTTAGCCACATCCGTATGTTCAGTACTGGCATACGCATACCGTACGTCCGGTTAGCAGCATACGTACCATCCCGTGTCCCACACAGAGGACCCACGCGTCATGCGTACGTACCAGCGTCCCTGACCCGTATGCTACCGTATCCTTGTCACTGACCAGTACGTACCCGTGAAACTGCGAGGGTCGGCTCTGATACCATTTCTGATGGTTCTCTAGGATCATAGACTGTCCCCACATACCACCACTCATCTTTTCTGCGCACTTTGTCCTCACTCGTGCGCACCCGGGAAAACTTCCCGGTTGGTCACCCATCCCTAAATTCCTTTGGGCCAAGCACGCTTATCCCCGGAGTTCTTTGCAGGTGGGCTTCCAGAAAAGAAGGTATACCTTGGTGGTATGAGTACTCTATCAATCCTATTAACTCGGGAGCTAGGATATCACACAATTGCTATGTAAAAGTCCCAAAAATGGGAATGCAAAGAAACGGATGATTGAACATCATTGTGTTTCTAGTTCATGAAAAATGGGACTTACAAAAACTTTCTTACATAGAATGGTGTACATGAGGTGCAACCACATGGGTTCAAGCATGCCGTTGAAAGTATTGGACCAAGGTGGAGTTAAACTCATGTGTAAGCATACATGAACATGAGAAAGAACAAAAATAAGGTCTTTAGTCTAAAAGGCACAGCTCAAATTACTGCCAAGCTTTTGTATACACATGGAGCCTCATACATTTGAATTGAGGAGAATGTGGTGGCAACTTTCTGATTTGAGGGTAAGCTAAAAAGGAATGGACTATGATCATGTTGAGTTCATGCTGAATTCAAACATGTTAGGACAACGGAATAACTTGAGTTATGTCACATAAAATGATAAACTCAAACATGGACATGTAGGAAGAGCTAAAATCTTTAACTCCTGTTGAACACATGTTAACCCGGGAAAGGATTTCACTCCCAAAAATCTAACTCATATGCACATTTCCTATGAGTAGAGGGGAGGGAAGTTTAAACCCCATTTTGAACCCTTGCAAAGCATTCATGTTCAGATGGTCCAAAAGCATATATGTGAGATGACCATTGCAGTCCTCAAGTATTAAAGATCTTAAGTTCCAAAATTAGAGAGATTTTGAGCTCATATACCATTTGTTCAAAGCCTTGCTTGAGATCACCTCAAATTCAAATTTGAGGGGGGGCATAATCAAACTGAACTTGAGGTTTAGTTTGGGACCAAGATTGATCAAGCATGGGCTAGGAGCAAACTAAAGTGTTTCACCCAAATTCAGATGGGTCATCACAAAAGAGGACTTAAATATTCAGTTTGAATCAAAGGATTTACTTCAAAGAGAAGAAGACCATTTCCAAAGAGGAAATTCAAACTGTTGTTTAAAAAGTTGTAATTGCAATGGAAAACTCAAGGATCAGAGGGCATTTTTGAATTCCTCAGGTCCAAATTATGAGGTAGCCAAGTTTTGAGCAAATTTGGAGGTGCTTTGATAGGAATATCAAAGGAACTTGTAAATTTCATCCAAATTTGAATTTAAATTCAACTGTGGCACAAATTGTCAAATGGAAAAATGGCTTTTGAATTTGGATCCCTCATAGCTGAATTTGCTAGGTGTCAAAAGTTGGAGATATTTTGGGGCAGAGGGGAGCTGTGGGCCCCACTGGTCATTGAGAGGAGGGGGCCTAACTTACTGCCTAAGTCTTGCTCTCGGGTAACGCACGAGCTCGATCATCGCACGGGCGCCACCGAGGCTAACCCGAAGCCACCACCTCACCCGCCCTCGCACGCTGGCGACCAGCTTACTGCCCCCTCCCTGCCTCGGCGTGATCCCTTCTCTCTGAACCGAGCCAACGCTGTTTCTCTTCTTCTCCTCGCGCTAGATAAACGTCGTGCTCACCGCCGCCTCGGTTCTGACCGGGGATGCATATAAACACCGTGCACAGCCTCCCTCCGAGCTGCTGAACAACACCGTGTGCCCACTCTTCTTCTCCCCGACACAAAAGCGATCGAGGTGGGTCCTCTCTGCCGCCGGGGCGCCGTGTTCGCTCGGCAGCCGAAAGGGAACCGAGGAGAGAGCTCCCGCGGACAGCTGAGTCTAGCGCCTTTCACGACCAAGCGCCGGCGTCCCCGGACGGGTTGTGGCCCCGTGCTGCTCACCTCCAAACCTCAAGCAAACCCGTGAAGCACCGAGCGAGAATTCGGGAAAACATCGCCGGCGGCCCCAGACCGATGATCCGGTATGAAAGCCCAAAATTCTCATTTGTTCTTCGTTCTTAGCTCATAAAATCATGCACGAATAAACTGGACTGGCTAGTGATCTGATCCCCTTCACAACCCTAGCTAGAAACCCCATGTCTGCGGCAAATTCCGAGCTTTCCGATCGGCGGCCATGGCGGGAACACGCGGGGGCACGGTGACAACCGGGTTGCTGGCATTTCCTAGCCAGTTTGAGGCCGTGCCGATCTTGCCTGACACTCACTGGTGCTTTAGAGCAAATTTCCCGAGCCATTGGCGGGTTAGGGTGCTCGGGCCACGGCGCCGAAGCTGTACCGAGGGGTGCGCACGTCGCCGACCGGTTTCCGGTCGCCGGCAGCCCGAGAGCACCGCACCAGTGGATTGCTCGTCCCTGAAAACCCCCAGGTGGCAAGTACCGAGCCGGGAGACGGCTGGGAAGCCGACTCCGGCGAGCTCCGACGAGTTCCCGGCGAGGGGGCGGCACGGGAAAGCAAACGCCTCGGGGAAGAAGACGACCGGTGGGTCCCACGTGTCAGTGGCGGAAAAATTGAATCCCCGATCAGCTGTGTCTCCGGGATCCTTTGCAACAGCGCGGGAAGTAGTATGTGGCCCCGTGTGGCTTAGCTCCGGCAACCGACACGTGTAGGGTGGACCCACCGTCAGAGTTTTAATATTTCCCGAATTAATTTGAATTCCAGATTTAGTTCAAACTTTAGAACTTCATAACTTTTGCTAGGAAGCTCCAAATTTAGTGATTCAAATTGGGTTGGATTAAGGATGCAAAGCTCTATCAAAATATGCAACCCAATTTGCATGAAAACCAATAGAAAATTCTGGAGAATTCTTTAAAGCTTTTCAGAAAAAGAATTTTAGAAGGAGTTTGGTTCATCCAAAATTCCCCAAATGTTGCCAGGATATTACTTAGGATATTAGGAGTCTCCTGTAAAAGTTTCAGCTCATCTGGAGTTGATTTAGTCAGGGTAATTCTGAGTTCAAGTTTCTGTATTCAAATGAATACAGAAACATTTTCAGAGAATTTCCAAAACTTGGAAATTCAGTTCTGGGCATTCATTAGCTCAAAAAATCCTAGGAAAATTCATGCATGCTACCTGAGCTATGTATGAAATTGTACTTCACTTGGATTTGCACGAAAGTGCAAATTTATTCAGAATTAATTCCTTTTTGCATAAATGCTTAGGGAATTTTTCTAGGTGATCTACTTAGTGAAATATTCCAAATTTTGGTCCAGATGACTTTCTTGTGACAAGGAACTCACAAGAAAATTTCCAGCTCCATTGGAGCCCTGGATCATTATGTCCTGTTCAACCTCATTAGTTGATCACCACCCAAGTGATGAACCTCACTTCTCACTTGATGATAATGCTTAGACACACACCCAAACCACCACCCCCAGGGGCATTTTTAATTCTTGAACAGAGTTCCAGTTTTAAACTTGGCTTTACCATTTGTTAGCAAAAAGTTTTACAATTAAACATGTATGCATGTTCATAACGTGTAGTGTTTAAAACGTGGAAGAGTGAAGGAGAAATTGAGCTTGGATCAAGAAGCAAGAAGGCAGTGCTTCAGCTTCAAGACAGCAGCAACTAACTTCATAATCATCTGACTTTAGTCACCTGAATAACCAAGGCAAGCTCCGGTTTGCATTTATGTTATTTATAAAGTTTTTACTTTGTTCACATTTATGGTATAGAGTTTGTATGTGCATTAGGTCCAGGATGTTTTACACTCCAAATGCATGACCAAATGAACCCTGGAGTTGAGGGTAGAAAAGGGTCACCGCTGTAGAAGAATGCCGTGCTAAATAGCTTAGGACATCCGGTAGAAGTCGAGTAGACGGAATCTACTAGCGAGTTATAGTCAGGATTACCTGGGTGTAGATGGGAAAAAAAGGGCAAACTAAAGTTTACATTTCCAAAGATGAGACAGGGCAGGATGGTTAGGCAGCGACAAGACGAGGTCTTGGTCGAGTAGCTCTGCCTGTGTCGGTTAAGGACCGACGCGTGTGCGGCACCCAGGAGCAGGTATTGAGTTGTGTACCGGATGCTTACTGACATATGGGAATCAGGAAACCGATGTACCAGTTTCACTGGGTTGTAGAGGAATACTACATCGTCTCGTTAGACCTATGAGCCCGAGATGGCGCGACCGGTTCTACAGTCTAGTGTCCTGAGAAAGGTTGCCACATACGACGTAATGAAGGACGCCACAATTGGGTCTTCAGAGGCGGGCGTATGTGTCGAGTTATCCGGGTAGTGTTTGATTGGAATCACCGTCCATCACGGTTATTGATTACCGCTTGCTCCCTGTGTTGTGACGTAGTAATCAAGTTGTGTGGAAATAGTTTGCAAAGTTTTAAATGCTGTTATGATAATTGTAAATTGCATGAAAACCATGTTTGAGGTAGAGATAGAGCAAACTAAATTTAATTTTCACCTTGGGACAAGTAACATTGGAATGAAGCGTTTCTTGTTTGATTGTGGAGTTCCAATGTTGCTGGGCGCAAGGTCACTACGATTATGGCTAAAATCTGAAAGTTAAGGATGAACTCGTAGGCGAGTCTTTTTGCAAAGGACAGGCTTAAGTCTTAGGTTACTTTCATATAGAGTTCCATGCTTTAGGAGAGACGGTTAAGTCTTGCTGAGCCTTTGTGCTCACTCTTGCTATATAAGTGGTTTTGCAGGTAAACATCGACGCTATAAAGAAGGTTGTCCGGTGAGACTCAGGAACTTCACTGTCATGTCACACTTGGAGGACCTAGCCGCCGCCATGTCTTCGTGTTGCTAGCGAGAGGAGTCCGCGGGATGGACCTCTTCTCGAGTGCTTCGTAGATACTCGACGTGAGCTGTTATAGACTTCCGCTGTAGCTATTTTATGTAAATTATTTACAAAGAACAATTTGTAAGCTTCCGCTTTTGATTAATGTAATACATTGTTCCTTATAAGTGTGCTGTTGGGTGCCGCATAACAGGCACCACCCAATGCGATCCCCGGGCGAGGTGGCACGACCCCATGATCGAGGTCGGGCCCTCTCAGTTACCCTCCGTCGGGGACCACGGCTGAGTGGGAGCCGTACACGCCGCGCTGAGCTGAGGAGTGCAGCTAGTGTGGGTTGCCCTAGGGCTGGGCAACCGACTCTTGCTAGGTAGGCGGGCGTGAGTTGTAGAATAGTAGACTTCCGCTGCGTAATAAAGACAATAGTTTGTAACTGAATATAGTACCTGTTTGTAAAGTTCAGTTGTTTTCCCATGTAATATATTGTGTTCTTATGACGTGTGCTGTCGGGTGTCGCATCGTGCGGCACCACCCTCTGCGATCCTAGATGAGCAGATTCTGGTCCGCCACAGCCTGGTATCAGAGCTAAATTGGGGATAGCACAGTACTTAAGGACTGTATTACGGGAAAACTTAGGATTACGGTGAGGATTCGGTAGTTGCCCAAGTAAGGACTATACTAGCATAGTTACTTAAAGTGGCAAAGACTAACCTATGTGTTATAATTCTGAATTTTAATTATGTAACGACGCACCTATGCTCTGGTAAGTTGACACGACCCCACTGGTCCTGTCGAGCCAGGATCACGCTGAGGGGTGCTGCGTTGCACAGCACCGCATAACACACGTCAAAGGTACAAAGCGGAAGCGGAAGCTTTATTACATAAACAAGTTTATCAACATGTTTACATCAAAATAAGTTTAGTCCACACTCGCGGGCGTAGACTAAGCATCAAGTGCACGTTCAGCCCTCGAACGTGTCCTTGCTAGCACACACGCACACTAACTCTGCGGCGTGCACGACTCCCACTCGACGGGGTTCCCCTCCTGGGGTTCCGTCTCCTCTTCGGGAGTCCCTTCCTCATAGAACCCTGCAAAAGCTTCAAACACAAGCAGTGAGCACGAAGGCTCAGCAAGTCTGACCCGTCTCACCTAAACATGAAACTTCTATATGAGGGTGATGGGTTGCATGAGGTAAAAATCATTTGCAAGGACTCGCCTAATTAGTAGAACCTTACTTTCAAGTTTTAGCAGCAGGTTGTGGAGAACTTTACGCTAAGGCACATGAGAGAGCCGCAATCAAACAAGAAACGCATTTCTCTCATGTACTTTGCCCAAAGTTGAAAAGAACTTTAGTTAGCACTAAGCTACAACATATCATTAACAATCAATATCCAACTTTCAATCAGCAACATTTTAACATGTAACTAGCCTGTTCTTTCTACGTCACGGTACAGTGAACAAGTGGTACTCACTGACCGCGAGGGACGGCGATTATAATCGATTTACACCTGCAGGGTTACCCGAACAACCCGTCACGTACGCCCGTACTCGATGTTGCCTACAACAACCATCACGGACGCCGTACGCGACTACCTTTCACCCGTTAGCCAAATATTGAACCGGTCCCATCGTCCCGAGCAAGAGGTCCCTGCACGCGCATCTCTGTGCCGCCAGCTGATTTACACCTCGAGCTCTCAACCTACCCTCTGAACGACGGGCAATGCCTCAATACCCAGCTACCCGAGTTACATCAGTTTCCCGGTTCCCATATAGCCGGTAGGTCTTCGGTACTGTTCTAGCTTGTTCAACAGGCCCGCACACGGCTCGGTCCTCAATCGACACAAGCGGAGCTACAGCACACAGGCCCCAAAGTCCTGCTGCCCTTACTCTCCGCTCGGTCTCATTTTCTTGCCATGTGTTTCATGTGCTATCTCTACCCGAGCAATGTGCCTCTAGCCTATTCTCGCGAGTAGTTCCAACTACTCGACTTGTACCGAATCCTACTCTATCCTAGCAATGCAGTGGCTAACGGGGTTTGCAATCCTAAACCCCAACCCATGGTTTTCTTGGCTATGCAGTGGGGTTTCCAAACAAGACTCTGATGCACAACATAAAGAAAACAAGTATGTGCTCAAAACAATAAAAATTTATAAAATGGTTAATGCAAACCGGGGCTTGCCTTGCTGCTCTTGGTCGTAGGCTAGCTGTTCCTCCGGAGTAACGAAGTCTAGGACTTCGGGTTCCTCCTCGACCTTAGCGACTACATGATAAGAACAATGTATGTATTAATTAAATGCTTTTGTATTAACTTTGAAGTTGTGAAGTCTATAACCTTTACTAGATAGACCTAATGACTGTGAAACTTTTACTGTGGCTTGGTTACAACCTAAACAGAGACTTGGTCAAGTTTTAGTTGCAGCAAAGCTCATTTGAGCCCTCCACAAATAATTATGTCCTTGACCTTAATTAAAGGCTTTTAGGGTGTTCTAGGTAGTTTCATGAAACAAACTATGACTTTCTGAAAACTAGATTTTCAGAGGGTTCTAATGGAATTGGTCTCACTTAATTTGGAAGTCTCTAACTAAAGATATGAGCTAAACAATTTCAGAGAAAATTCTGAAAATGTTTCTGAACATTTTCTATTTTCTCTGGAACAGTTTTACTAATCACACCATTAGGTGGACTAAATGAGCTCAAATGGATCTGAAATTTTTATGGTAGCTCAATGATATTTTGGTGAACATCTCAGCAAAATTTCAGGATTTTCCGCCAAAGGATTCTCCAGTTAAAATTCCTAACAGTTTAAACATTAAGGAATTAATTCTGGAGAATTAGGGAATTTCATGAAGTGACACTTGATTTTCTGGAAAGTACTCAAAGAGCTGAATCCAGCAAAATTTGGTTCACTCAATTTGGAGCTTTCTAGCCAAAGTTATAAGGATTTGAAGTTTGAAGGAAATCTGAAAATCGGGGAAAAGTTTAAACTCGCGCGTGGGCCCAGGGGACACGCGTCGCACGCCGAAGCGACAGCACACCGCGGCCCACAAGGCTTTTGCGCGCCAGCACACCCGATCCCGGCCGCAGCCGGATCCCGATTCAAAATATCGGCCGCTGACAGCTGGGGTCCACCCCCTTCTTCAACCTCGCGACACCCGCGCTCCGCCGCCGAGGGACCTCGCCGGAGAGCTCGCCGCCGGCTGCTGTACAGCTTCAAACTTCTTGATTCTGGCCGCCCCTGCCTACTTTTACTTGGGGAACATGATCCGAGGGTCAGCTGCTCATGACAACGGCCGGAGCATGGTCGGCGACGAGCCGCCATATCGGAACGACTTCGGCCATGTCGGCTGACGCTCCTAGTGCCTCAGCTACTTGGGAAATCGGTCGGGGAGCATCAGTGGACCTCAGAGAAGGTCGACATGAACTCGGGGCAGCTCGGGGAAGGCCCGAAATAGGTCCTCACCGTGCGCCCGATACCCCCCCGTGCGTTCCGCCATTAGTAGACCTTGAATTACGCCGGGCACAGAAGTTCTCCGGCCCAAAGTTGTGAAGGCAACTTGTGCGTCACCGTGTCTAGTTCGTGTGGGAGTGGCCTGAGGCCCTCTAATCCTTTCTAGAGCACGAATTAAACAGAATTGTACCCGAAGGTCGTTCTGCACACAGAAAGGGGAAAAGTGGAAATTCGCCGCCGGTGAGCAACCACTCGAGCTGTGGCTCGGGGATGAGCAGCACCGATCACTTGCGCGTCCAAGGGTGCCTTGGCTCGGGCGTGACAACGCCCAGGTTGGGCTGTCCACGAGAGCCCGAGGTGCGGCGGTTTCCAGTTCCGAGTTTGATCTTTCGGCACAGCCGATATCACTCGGTTTCAATCGATTTCTATCAATGGGAAGGATGGAGGATGGTTGCTAGTACCTTGCTGGGACCTTGGAATGGAAAGAGGGAGCTGCGATCGGCTTGATCAAGCAGGAACTCGAGCGGCGGCGATGGCAGTGGGAAAACAAGTCGTGTGCGTCGGCAGCTCGAGGAATGGCGACTGAAGCACACCGGGGAGGGAATAAATAGCCCGGCCGGCTGGTCTCCGGCTTGGGGCACGCAGCAGGAGCTGGCGCCGGCTGCCCCCTTCGGTGGCGCGCGCGCACAGCTGCCGGGAACCGACTGAACTGTGTTTCAGTCGGTTTGCTTTGAGGCTGAGGCTGACATGTGGGTCCCACTCCGCTTTTAACCTCTGAAATTTATTCCTAACAGCTGTGGTAAACAGTGAACCCTATACTACCCTTGGCAATTCAAATTATTCACCCATGAGCCATTTGAATTGATCAAAGTTCAAATGAGGTTTGGTTTGAATGAATTTCAGCACAAGTTCAGTTTGAAATTCAAATAAAGTTTGAATTTCTCCCCCTTAGCTTATGTCAAGATCAACTCCAAATGGAGTGAAAATTGGTGTGTGAGCTCACAAAAATGTGCTGAGCAAGAATATGCCTTCCACTTTTAAATTCAGTGGGTGAAAACAGTTTGAATTTGAATATGTTTTCAAACTGCCCCTTTCCTATCTACACCCAAGATGACCTCAAAAATGTTTTGAATTTGGGTGAAACTTGGCATGGACATCCTTAGCAAAGTGTAGGAGTTTTCATATGTCCAGCCCATCTATATCACATGTGGGAAGTACCACTTTTGCAATGTGTGAGTTTGTTCCCTAATGAGCATGTTGATAATTGTTACTTGCTCTTTATTTGTGTTCATCATTTTTCCTCAAATGAGGTGTGTGGTGTGGTGATGAACACTGCAAATGAGTGTCAAAAACTGAGGCCCTTACATTCCTCCCCCCTTAAAAGAATCTCGTCCCGAGATTATAAGGTGAAATGAGAGAGAGGACGGTGGAAAATTACCGAATATGCGACGTGAAAAAGTCGGGGTAGTTAGTGCGAAGGAATTCTTCGCTCTCCCATGTCGCTTCGTCCATGGAGTGATTACTCCATAGAACCTTGTAGAACCACAACGTACGGTTGCGTGTGGTTCGGGCCTTTTCATCAATAATCTGCACCGGTTCCTCCCGATAGGTGAGATCCGGTTGCAGTTCTTCAATGTCTTCCAGCTGAACGGTAGTTGATAGCTTGAGACACTTCCTCAGCTGGGAAATGTGAAAGACGTCGTGCACACCGGAAAGTGCTTCTGGTAATCTTAGCCGGTATGCCACCGATCCACATCTTTCGGTAATCTGGAATGGACCGATGAATCGGGGTGCTAACTTTCCTCTCACCCCAAATCTGTTTACGCCCTTCATTGGAGACACTCGTAGGTATACGTGATCTCCGACTTCGAATTGTAATGGGCGCCTTCTCCGGTCCGCATACTGTTTCTGTCGGGATTGAGCGGCTTTTAGGTTCGCTTGAATTAATCGAACCTTTTCTTCCGCGTTGTTGACAAGATCAATCCCGAAGGTAACCCTCTCGCCAGATTCACACCAGTTCAGTGGTGTGCGGCATTTCCTGCCGTATAGCGCCTCGTAGGGCGCCATCTTGATGCTGGCTTGGTACCCATTGTTGTACGAGAACTCGGCTAATGGCAAGTGATCATCCCAATTCTTGCCGTGGTCGATAGCGCAAGCTCGTAGCATGTCTTCTAGGATTTGATTTACCCGCTCCGTTTGCCCATCCGTCTGCGGGTGGTAGGCTGAACTACGGATCAGCTTCGTCCCCAAGGCAGCGTGTAGCTGCTCCCAAAAACGGGACACAAATAAAGTGCCCCGGTCCGATACGATGGTACGGGGTACGCCATATAAGCATAGGATCCGTGAGATGTACAGTTCAGCGTACTTCTTGGCGTTGTAGTTGGTGTTGACCGGGATGAAATGGGCAACTTTGGTGAGCCGATCGACGATCACCCACACAGAATCATGTTTCTGTAAGGTGGTGGGTAAACCGACGACGAAATCCATGCTCACGTCCTCCCACTTCCAGGCAGGAATGCCCAGTGGTTGCAGCAGTCCCGGTTTCCGCATGTGGTCTGCCTTCACCCGTCGACATGTATCACACTCGGACACGTATTTTGCAGTCTCTCGCTTCATCCGTGTCCACCAAAACTTGCTTCTGAGTTCTTGATACATCTTGTTGCTGCCGGGGTGAATAGAAAACTTTGATAAGTGAGCCTCATCAAAGATTTTCTTCCGTAACTCCGGGTTTCGGGGTACGACGATCCGGTCCTTGAACCATAGGACGCCGTCTCCGTCCTTCCGGAAACATTTCAACTCCCCACTGTCTACACGTCTCCGCAAATGGGACATGCCCTTGTCATTCTTCTGGGCTGTCGCTATCTCTTCACGGATGGTGGGGATCAAAGCTAGGTTGTAGAGAGCTCCGTGTGGAATTACATGTAGTGGTGGTTCGCTCTCTTCCAACGGTGTGATGGTCAGATTATTGACGTGTGACTTGCGGCTTAGCGCGTCTGCCACAACGTTTGCCTTGCCCGGATGATAATGGATCTCTATCTCGTAATCCTTTATCAGTTCCAACCATCTTCGTTGCCTCATGTTCAGCTCCTTCTGAGTGAAGATGTACTTGAGGCTTTTGTGGTCGGTATATAAATGTACGAGGTTACCGAGTAGGTAGTGCCTCCACATTTTCAGTGCAAGTACCACGGCAGCGAGCTCCAAATCGTGAGTTGGATAATTTTGCTCATGGTTCCTAAGCTGTCGTGATCCATACGCAACCACTCTTCGGTCTTGCATCAGCACACATCCGAGCCCAATGCCGGATGCATCGCAGTACACATCGAACGGTTTTGTTGTGTCTGGCTGCGCCAAAACCGGTGCTGATGTTAGGTGCTTGACTAAAGCCTTGAATGCTGCTTCACATGCTGGACTCCAAACATATTTGGTAGCCTTCTTTAGCAGCTCTGTCATTGGCTTGGCAATCTTCGAGAAGTTCGGAATGAACCTCCGATAATATCCCGCGAGTCCGAGGAAACTCCGTACCTCATGAACAGTTCTCGGGGATTTCCAATTCAGCACTTGCGTGATTTTGCTCGGGTCCACAGCGATACCCTCCGCCGAGATGATATGCCCGAGGAAAGGCACTTGCGATATCCAAAATTCGCATTTGCTGAACTTTGCGTATAACTTGTGATCCCGCAGCCGTTGCAAGACTATACGCAGATGTTTCTTGTGATCTTCCTCCGACTTGGAATATACCAGGATGTCGTCGATGAAGACCACGACAAACTTGTCCAGCTCCGGCATGAACACCGAGTTCATTAAGTACATGAAGTGAGCTGGAGCATTGGTGAGGCCGAAGGACATGACCAGGTACTCATAAAGTCCGTACCTTGTCGAAAAAGCTGTCTTTGGAATGTCCTCAGCCCTGATCTTAATCTGATGGTACCCGGATCTTAAATCCATCTTGGAAAAGACCTTTGCTTCGACCAACTGATCAAACAACATGTCGATCCGTGGCAACGGGTACTTGTTCTTGATGGTTACGGCATTTAATGGACGGTAGTCCACGCAAAGCCGCAACGTTTCATCCTTCTTTTTGACAAATAATGCCGAACAGCCCCATGGCGAGGAGCTCGGCCTAATAAAACCCTTCTCCAGAAGGTCCGTGAGCTGAGTCTTCAGTTCAGCCAACTCCTTGGGCGCCATCTTGTACGGCCTTCGGGATATTGGCATGGTTCCCGGTGCAAGTTCAATCTTGAACTCCACCTCTCTATCGGGTGGCATCCCCGGCAAATCATCCGGGAATACATCAGGGAATTCTCGGACCACTGGAATGTCTTCCAATCTGATGGTTGTGGCTTGATAGACACTTGGAAGTTTTATTTCTGGACTGTCCAGAAATAATGAGTGAGAACCGTGCACTTCTGAGTTTAAGTGCACGACTCGAAGGACGGTGTCTAAAACAGCGCCGTGGCGGGTTAACCACGACATCCCTAGGATGACATCGACCTTCTGTCCCTCTAAGATAATGAGAGACGTGGGGTACACTCTACCCGCTAAGCATAATGGTGCTTTGGAGACCATTACGCTTGCTGAAATCTTCCCACCCGGTGAACAAATTAAATATGGACTATCGGTGGGTAGTATTGGCAAGCTGTGTTTAGCAATGAAAGCTTGGCTAATAAAATTATGCGTGGCGCCTGAATCAAATAGTACTATAGCGGGATGCTGGTGGAGTTGGAACATACCCGCAAGGATTGGCTCGCCCTCCGGCACGTCCTCAATGGCAAGCTGGTGGACAGTACCGGGCCTAGGGTTTGCCCGCCGCGCATTAGTAGGGTTCCGGGGTTGATTCCTCCCCGGAAACTGTGGTGCCACTCCGCCGCCTTGCCTCTCCGGGCAACTGCTCGCGAAGTGTCCTGGACGACCACACTTGTAACATGTGGCCGCTGCTGGTGGAGTACTCGGGGGACGAAAGCCCGGCATGCGTTGCGGAGGTGCAAACGCACGCGGCATCGCCCGCTGCTGCTGTTGTTGTTGCGGTGGTGCTGGCAGTACCGGCCGGAATGCCGGTGAAGAGTACGGCCGACCGCGGAACGGCATCGACCGCTGTGGTGGCTGCCAGCGCGGACCTGATGGTGGGCGATTCACCATCCGAAACTTCTGAGAAGGACCGCCTCCTTCTCCGCTGCTCTGCGGCGCGCTTCGCTTTCGCTCTGCCGCCGCCAACTCCTTGCCGGAGTCTTCCTGAACAATCGCAGCATCAATTATGTCGTTGAGGCTGCCGCGATTGAACATCGCCAGCTTGTCCTTCAGGAGCGGGTTAAGCCCCTGGTAAAAGTGGTCCCGCCGCTTCTCGTCCGTATCTGCGTGATACGACGCGTAGAGTGCGAGATCGTTGAACGCTCTGGAGTACTCCAGCGCGTTCCGGCTCCCTTGTTGCAGGTGTAGGAATTCCTGCGTCTTCCTCTTCATCAAACCGGGCGGTATATGATAGGCCCGGAAGGCCGTCCGGAACTCCGCCCAGGTCATCACTCGGTCGGTGGGTTGTGAAGCACAAAAGTTGGCCCACCACGCGCTCGCGGATCCTTGGAGCTGCTGGACCGCGAACTGAGTCTTGCGCTGCTCGCTGATTTGGAGCAGCCCGAACTTCATCTCTATGGCGCGGAGCCAGTTGTCCGCGTCAAGTGGTTCATCCGCCCTTGAGAATACAGGGGGATGAGTCGCCAGGAAGTCGGAGTAGGAGCTCTGTTGACGCTCCTCACGATCTTGACGTCTCTCTGGGCGAGACGTATTCGCAATTAATGTTTGCAGCAGCTCTGTGTGCTGCTGATGTGAACCCGCCATTGCCGCGACAATGTCGGCTAATGTAACCGTTGGCAGTGGCGGTGGCGGTGTTTGCTGTTGCTGTTGCTGCTGCTGTCCCGAGGAGTCCTCGGGAGGCGGTTGGGAGGTCTCTCCCCCTTGACTGGTACCCCCAACGTCAGGGTTGGCACGAGTACGCGTCATTCTGAAATTCAACTAGCAGCAATTAGCACATGTCTTCCCTAAATTCCATAACAGCAGTAGGTATTGAAGCGACGCATGATTAACTTGCACAACATTCACATATATTGATAAAGCATAAACTTTATACAAGATACATTATTCTCGAATCTCCGAGAAGTCGTGCTCATGTCGTCACTACCTATACATACGCTACTGTCTACACGACATGTCACCGATTACAAAAGTTGGGTTACGCTACCCTAACTGCCCTACTTGGCAACCGTAACCCCCTACTCGGAGTAGAACTCGACCTCCTGTGGGTCGTCCTCCTCCGGTACCTCTGCTGGTGGCTCTGGATCTACCACCTCTTCTCCCATTCCGGGTTCTCCCATGGCTGGAAGACCCAAGACTACCGGTATGCCCAATACCGGGGGCACGAGGTCCTGCAATGCATGCACCTCGTCCATAGCCTGGTTGTAGTCCTCTTCCCAGCCTTGTCCTTCCTCAATAGCGTCGTCCCGCTCTTGAGCAATGTCCTCATTCTGCTGGGTTAGGGTCTGCACCAGCTCTTGCAACGCCGCAATGTCAACACGGCTCTTCTTCTTTGCCTTCTTCAGACGACGCAACTGATTGTGTTGTTCATTCAGTCGCTTGATCGTCGGAAGGAGCACATTGCGGAGTGCACTGTGAGCACTCTCAAAATGATCTCCACGGCTTGTGCTCTCCTTGAGCTTGGTGGCGAGATGCTCCGTATGAACAGCTTGGCTGTCCATCACAGCGTTTCCCGCCCTCATTTGGAGGCTGAGATTTGCCTCCGCGGGGTTGTACCTTGGGCAACTCGGGTTTGTTGCCTCTAGGTACCTTTCTTCCCACACATGCTGAGCTCGTCCCTCCACCGGAACGAGTGCGTATGGAGTTCCCTCCATAGCCTGTACGTGTAGTTGGCAGAAACGTGACATAGTGTCACGGGCTGCCACTTGCCACATCCCTTCCGGTTGTCTTCCTCTCACCGTGACGGTGAATGGCACCCAACCGGGTGGCGTAGGCCCTGCAGGAACCTCGACATGGATCGTCCACGTCTTGTTCCCCTCTTCGCCTTCTTCCTTGGCGAAGTATTGCGGCATCTGGTTGTACCCGAAATATTGGAGCATTAGCCACAATGCTCCCGGGTAGCCGCTACGGTCAGAGCAGTGGGAAACTACCCACCCGTTCTCCAACCGTTTATCTGCTGCCATCTGTAAAAATATATTTGAGAAATGTCAAATATTTATTTAAACAGTAAACCATTGAGTTATAACATAAGATATGTCATTGAACCCTTAACACTTGGAAACATAGTTCAAATTTTTAAACAAATTTGACTGCTGATCTGCTGTTCCCATGACAGCCCTGACCAGTTTCCATAACAATCTGATTTAGGCCAGGTTAAAAGCAAAACCAGTCCTGGAGCTCAACATCAAAGTTAAAGTTAACTTCAATAGCTTTCCAGAAAGTATTTGGTTGGCCTAAGATCTGCTCTGGTTCAAAAGTTATGAGATGTCAAAGTTAACAGAATTTCTGGAAATAATTGGACAGCACCTCCCTGCCTTAGGTACTGATTTGATCCAAGAATTCCAGTTAATTCTGTTCCTAATCTGACAAAACTTTCTGTTACAAAGTTGTAACCCATCTCATAAGCTTCCCAGAACTACCTCATTTTCCATTTTTTGGATTTTTATGCAGGAAGTTATGCTTAATTTACAGAGAGTTTGCAGAGAGTCCTTGCTCTGTCCTGTTTTCTGGACAGTTTTAACTCTACTGCATTTTTCGAGTGGTTAAGGGATGAAACACCTCTGGAACTCAACAGAAAAGTTGTAAAGCTCCTCCAAAGCTTTCCAGAAATGTATCATACGACCCCAACCTCGAAAGAACTCAACCTCTAACCTCTGATTAACTTCAGCCTTGATTTAGCTGAAAACAGAGTGCTCTGTCCTTAACATCCTATAAGTTGAAAACTTATTAACTTTGAATATCCTGTTCAAGGGAAGGAGTTACATCAAGTTTTACTACTTTGGATCAAAACCTTCAAGTTTTTAAATGAAGTTGTTCATTTAGTTGGGTGTGACGTCGAGGCGTCACCAGATTATGTCGGTACTACGTCCTCACAAAGGAAAAACCTATACCGGATTTAGCCGGCTTCGTTAGTTCAGTGGCACTACTCGTCACTCGCACACGGATGCTACACGTCTACCGTTTCGTGGTAAGGCTACCTGCAGAAACTCAAACAATCATCAGACTCGGCTGCACACCGAGCCCGGAATCCATACAGTTTGTACACCCGGCCGTCATCACTCGCCCGGATGTTCTCAAGCCAAACACGCCTTGAGTTACGTGTTCACGTTTCAGACCACGTGACGTGGTCTCCCATGTTGCACCACGCACGCCAGGGACAGACGTTGCTCGAATACCCCAAACGACATGAAGAGTCGTAGAGGATATCAAAGCGGGTCGGGTTACCTGCCACCCGTGGGGCTCCACCCTTCAGCTTGTGCGCACTGGTGGACAGCGCTTACGTGCACCCCCCAAGACATGAACGTCCCGAGATGCACGATTTTCCGACATAACAAATAGGTTACTAAGCCACTTTCTATATACTAATAACATCCTTATACGGGCTACTAACTCGTTCCTCACTGGATTTTTGAAAAAGAAGACCTTTGTACTGTGTTAAACCTCAAGCGAGCTCTGATACCACGCTGACACGACCCCACTGGTCCTGTCGAGCCAGGATCACGCTGAGGGGTGCTGCGTTGCACAGCACCGCATAACACACGTCAAAGGTACAAAGCGGAAGCGGAAGCTTTATTACATAAACAAGTTTATCAACATGTTTACATCAAAATAAGTTTAGTCCACACTCGCGGGCGTAGACTAAGCATCAAGTGCACGTTCAGCCCTCGAACGTGTCCTTGCTAGCACACACGCACACTAACTCTGCGGCGTGCACGACTCCCATTCGACGGGGTTCCCCTCCTGGGGTTCCGTCTCCTCTTCGGGAGTCCCTTCCTCATAGAACCCTGCAAAAGCTTCAAACACAAGCAGTGAGCACGAAGGCTCAGCAAGTCTGACCCGTCTCACCTAAACATGAAACTTCTATATGAGGGTGATGGGTTGCATGAGGTAAAAATCATTTGCAAGGACTCGCCTAATTAGTAGAACCTTACTTTCAAGTTTTAGCAGCAGGTTGTGGAGAACTTTACGCTAAGGCACATGAGAGAGCCGCAATCAAACAAGAAACGCATTTCTCTCATGTACTTTGCCCAAAGTTGAAAAGAACTTTAGTTAGCACTAAGCTACAACATATCATTAACAATCAATATCCAACTTTCAATCAGCAACATTTTAACATGTAACTAGCCTGTTCTTTCTACGTCACGGTACAGTGAACAAGTGGTACTCACTGACCGCGAGGGACGGCGATTATAATCGATTTACACCTGCAGGGTTACCCGAACAACCCGTCACGTACGCCCGTACTCGATGTTGCCTACAACAACCATCACGGACGCCGTACGCGACTACCTTTCACCCGTTAGCCAAATATTGAACCGGTCCCATCGTCCCGAGCAAGAGGTCCCTGCACGCGCATCTCTGTGCCGCCAGCTGATTTACACCTCGAGCTCTCAACCTACCCTCTGAACGACGGGCAATGCCTCAATACCCAGCTACCCGAGTTACATCAGTTTCCCGGTTCCCATATAGCCGGTAGGTCTTCGGTACTGTTCTAGCTTGTTCAACAGGCCCGCACACGGCTCGGTCCTCAATCGACACAAGCGGAGCTACAGCACACAGGCCCCAAAGTCCTGCTGCCCTTACTCTCCGCTCGGTCTCATTTTCTTGCCATGTGTTTCATGTGCTATCTCTACCCGAGCAATGTGCCTCTAGCCTATTCTCGCGAGTAGTTCCAACTACTCGACTTGTACCGAATCCTACTCTATCCTAGCAATGCAGTGGCTAACGGGGTTTGCAATCCTAAACCCCAACCCATGGTTTTCTTGGCTATGCAGTGGGGTTTCCAAACAAGACTCTGATGCACAACATAAAGAAAACAAGTATGTGCTCAAAACAATAAAAATTTATAAAATGGTTAATGCAAACCGGGGCTTGCCTTGCTGCTCTTGGTCGTAGGCTAGCTGTTCCTCCGGAGTAACGAAGTCTAGGACTTCGGGTTCCTCCTCGACCTTAGCGACTACATGATAAGAACAATGTATGTATTAATTAAATGCTTTTGTATTAACTTTGAAGTTGTGAAGTCTATAACCTTTACTAGATAGACCTAATGACTGTGAAACTTTTACTGTGGCTTGGTTACAACCTAAACAGAGACTTGGTCAAGTTTTAGTTGCAGCAAAGCTCATTTGAGCCCTCCACAAATAATTATGTCCTTGACCTTAATTAAAGGCTTTTAGGGTGTTCTAGGTAGTTTCATGAAACAAACTATGACTTTCTGAAAACTAGATTTTCAGAGGGTTCTAATGGAATTGGTCTCACTTAATTTGGAAGTCTCTAACTAAAGATATGAGCTAAACAATTTCAGAGAAAATTCTGAAAATGTTTCTGAACATTTTCTATTTTCTCTGGAACAGTTTTACTAATCACACCATTAGGTGGACTAAATGAGCTCAAATGGATCTGAAATTTTTATGGTAGCTCAATGATATTTTGGTGAACATCTCAGCAAAATTTCAGGATTTTCCGCCAAAGGATTCTCCAGTTAAAATTCCTAACAGTTTAAACATTAAGGAATTAATTCTGGAGAATTAGGGAATTTCATGAAGTGACACTTGATTTTCTGGAAAGTACTCAAAGAGCTGAATCCAGCAAAATTTGGTTCACTCAATTTGGAGCTTTCTAGCCAAAGTTATAAGGATTTGAAGTTTGAAGGAAATCTGAAAATCGGGGAAAAGTTTAAACTCGCGCGTGGGCCCAGGGGACACGCGTCGCACGCCGAAGCGACAGCACACCGCGGCCCACAAGGCTTTTGCGCGCCAGCACACCCGATCCCGGCCGCAGCCGGATCCCGATTCAAAATATCGGCCGCTGACAGCTGGGGTCCACCCCCTTCTTCAACCTCGCGACACCCGCGCTCCGCCGCCGAGGGACCTCGCCGGAGAGCTCGCCGCCGGCTGCTGTACAGCTTCAAACTTCTTGATTCTGGCCGCCCCTGCCTACTTTTACTTGGGGAACATGATCCGAGGGTCAGCTGCTCATGACAACGGCCGGAGCATGGTCGGCGACGAGCCGCCATATCGGAACGACTTCGGCCATGTCGGCTGACGCTCCTAGTGCCTCAGCTACTTGGGAAATCGGTCGGGGAGCATCAGTGGACCTCAGAGAAGGTCGACATGAACTCGGGGCAGCTCGGGGAAGGCCCGAAATAGGTCCTCACCGTGCGCCCGATACCCCCCCGTGCGTTCCGCCATTAGTAGACCTTGAATTACGCCGGGCACAGAAGTTCTCCGGCCCAAAGTTGTGAAGGCAACTTGTGCGTCACCGTGTCTAGTTCGTGTGGGAGTGGCCTGAGGCCCTCTAATCCTTTCTAGAGCACGAATTAAACAGAATTGTACCCGAAGGTCGTTCTGCACACAGAAAGGGGAAAAGTGGAAATTCGCCGCCGGTGAGCAACCACTCGAGCTGTGGCTCGGGGATGAGCAGCACCGATCACTTGCGCGTCCAAGGGTGCCTTGGCTCGGGCGTGACAACGCCCAGGTTGGGCTGTCCACGAGAGCCCGAGGTGCGGCGGTTTCCAGTTCCGAGTTTGATCTTTCGGCACAGCCGATATCACTCGGTTTCAATCGATTTCTATCAATGGGAAGGATGGAGGATGGTTGCTAGTACCTTGCTGGGACCTTGGAATGGAAAGAGGGAGCTGCGATCGGCTTGATCAAGCAGGAACTCGAGCGGCGGCGATGGCAGTGGGAAAACAAGTCGTGTGCGTCGGCAGCTCGAGGAATGGCGACTGAAGCACACCGGGGAGGGAATAAATAGCCCGGCCGGCTGGTCTCCGGCTTGGGGCACGCAGCAGGAGCTGGCGCCGGCTGCCCCCTTCGGTGGCGCGCGCGCACAGCTGCCGGGAACCGACTGAACTGTGTTTCAGTCGGTTTGCTTTGAGGCTGAGGCTGACATGTGGGTCCCACTCCGCTTTTAACCTCTGAAATTTATTCCTAACAGCTGTGGTAAACAGTGAACCCTATACTACCCTTGGCAATTCAAATTATTCACCCATGAGCCATTTGAATTGATCAAAGTTCAAATGAGGTTTGGTTTGAATGAATTTCAGCACAAGTTCAGTTTGAAATTCAAATAAAGTTTGAATTTCTCCCCCTTAGCTTATGTCAAGATCAACTCCAAATGGAGTGAAAATTGGTGTGTGAGCTCACAAAAATGTGCTGAGCAAGAATATGCCTTCCACTTTTAAATTCAGTGGGTGAAAACAGTTTGAATTTGAATATGTTTTCAAACTGCCCCTTTCCTATCTACACCCAAGATGACCTCAAAAATGTTTTGAATTTGGGTGAAACTTGGCATGGACATCCTTAGCAAAGTGTAGGAGTTTTCATATGTCCAGCCCATCTATATCACATGTGGGAAGTACCACTTTTGCAATGTGTGAGTTTGTTCCCTAATGAGCATGTTGATAATTGTTACTTGCTCTTTATTTGTGTTCATCATTTTTCCTCAAATGAGGTGTGTGGTGTGGTGATGAACACTGCAAATGAGTGTCAAAAACTGAGGCCCTTACATAAGTATGGTAAGGAACACCACCGAAAGCGGTTCAATTTCAGTTAGCTCCCCTGACGAGGAATGTGGTTCAGGAATGTGTCTCACAGCTTGGTGTGGAGACGTCAATATGAAACTCTTGGACTCTTCATGTTCCTGAGTTCATATGAAACGCTGATCCCTAGCGTGCGCTAGGCAAGTAAGTGGAGACCCCATCGCGTGGTCAGTAACGTGAGAGTGTGTTCGTCTGGAAGTAGCCCAGGGGGACATACGCAGCGCTTGCCATCGGCGTGCCCTGCACGGCAGTAGGTGGTATCTGTTGGGTTGATAACATTCCCAACCGTGACGACCCGTTCATGACATACTCGAGTTCCCGTCGTGTGCTGTTGAAACACGATCACGTACCTTGAGACGTGACCTAACTCAAGGATGGCCGTATGGCAATGATACGGGCGTTTGTATTTACTTTTAAATATGATCCTGCCTGAAATGAAAACAACCATTGAGTGCACCATTATTGTTTGGTATTCTGCAGGTACTAACCACGTATGTATCCGTGTAGTAAACGTGTGCGAGAGACTGTTTAGTGCCACACTTGAGACATATATGCCGGTATAATCCGGTTAGGATTTTGCTTTTGTGAGGAACATAGTACCGAGATATCATAGGCATATGCATGAAAAATCATGATAACAAGGAATTAAAATCACTAGGTTCAACATCTAGGACCCTGGTTGGGTAGAAAAATTGGATAGTTATGAGTGTAGTTCCAAAAGACTGAAAAACAGAGTGCTCTGTTTTGGGCAGCAAGTGTGCTGATCTTCAACAGGGCATAACTCATAGGTCTTTTAGCCCAGGGAGGTGTGGTATATAGTTCTGGAAAGTTATTTAAGTACTCTACAACTTTGTTGTAGACTTCCAGAGCTGAATCACACCTTAAAATGGCCTAAAACCCAGAGGGATGTAAACTGACCAGAACCAGGACAGAGTTAAACACTCTCTGGACTGTTCTGTTTTTCAAACATAACTCCCAGTAGAAAAATCTAAAATTGTCATATGATATATCTTTAGAAAGGGTAGAAGATGTGTTACATCTTTGCAATTCCATGTTTCTGAAATTTCAGCACAGAATTTAGTGGAAACCAGGGTTGAAAACAGCCACTTCCAATGGAGATGCTGTTGAAATTCATCCAAAAATTCTGTTGACTTTGAATTACCATAACTTTTTAACCAAAGATGATCTGGGGGCAAATAATACTCGTTGGAAACATACTGAAGTCAAATTTAACTTTGGTATTCAGCTTGAGTCATGAAAATGCCCAGAACCAGATCAAAACTTGGAATATGTAGAAACTGGTCATTCTGACAGAGGAGTGACAGTTGAACTCATCTGAGAGGGTGTTGTACCCTAAGGGTGCTTTACGTGATGACAAAGCGATAGTAATATCTCGTAGTGACCAAACCTAGTTATGGTGAGCTTCCAAAGAGGAGGTTCATCAAGTTGGATGTAACTAACTTGTATTTGGTCTCGTAATGGTGTAGCTTGTGCAAAGTTATTACATTATCTACATACGAGATGTATCGTATGTTTTATTGTCATTATGTTTTTACGCCTATTTCATTTGACGGCATTGGAGTATGTTGCAGGACTGATGTTTTTTGTCGTATGGTTGCAGATGGTTCGCACTAGGACCACGCACGAGGTTGGTGGCTCTAGCCAACAGGGAGGCGATGACTCCCAGCCACCGGCCCACGACAGTACCCCGCAGCAGAAGCCACCACCGCTGCCTCCGCTTACTCTAGCGGATGTGATAGCGGCACTGGTGGGTGGTCGTGAGGAGCAGACCGACCTGCTCTGCATGATCGTGCAGAATACGTCCCAGGCGGTGGGGGGGGGGCGTCAAGACAGAGGGCCTCGTGAGCCCCGTGAAGTGTCGTACTCGGATTTCATGAGTACGCACCCTCCAGTGTTCACCGAAGCTGAAGAACCACTGAGGCCGACAACTGGCTGCGGACTATCGAGTCTAAGTTCGGGCTGCTTCAATGCATGGAGCGGCAGAAGACTCTGTTCGCAGCGCAGCAGCTTCACGGTGCCGCTGGCGCGTGGTGGGCGAACTATGTCGCCTCACGTCCGGCTGGCCATACCGTGGAGTGGGGAGAGTTCCGGGAGGCGTTCCTCGCCTATCACATTCCTCCCGGAATAATGAAGAGGAAGTTCCAAGAATTTTTGGAACTGAAGCAGGGCGGGAGGAGTGCCCACGACTACTCCCGTGCCTTCAACCATCTGGCGCAATATGCGTCGGACTACATCTCCACTGAGGAGAAAAAGCGGGAACACTTCTATCGGGGGTTACACCCCGAAATGAAGACACACCTCGTTCAGTGGAATCGCGGCACCTTCAATGACCTAGTCAATGCCGTGATCATGCAAGAGGACGCTCAGCGGGAGTTGGCAGCTGAGCAGCGGAAGCGCAGCGCTCCACCTAGCAGTGGAGGTGGCGCTCCCCAGAAGTACCGGATGGTGTATCGGATGCCATCCGGGCAGCAGTGGCACCCACCGGCACAACCTCAACGGTTCGGGGGACGTCCTTTTCAGTCACCTCCGTTCCGTCCGCCGATGCCACCACCAAGACAGCAGCAGCAGCAGACGGCACCCCGGGCGTTTCCACCGCCACAACGCGGCCCGGGTTTCCGTCCACCGATCAGCGGGGGACCGCCCCGTTTCACCTGCTTCACGTGTGGCCAGGCGGGCCACTTCTCGAAGGACTGTCCCCAGGGGCAGAAGAGCAGCGGGTAAGCCCAGTTCCAGGGCGGTGCTCGAGGCCGACCTCCGGTGAAGAAGGTTGGTCAGCGGACTGGGGGCGTCCGCAACCTCGACAATGAGGACGCCCCAGAGGGAGACAACGTGCTGGCGGGTACGTTTACTCTCAACAATCAAGCCATCGTCATACTGTTATATTCTGGTGCTACCCACAGCTTTATAAGTGCATCCTATGTGGCTAAGCATAAAATGCAAGTCTTCCCAACCGACTGCACCTATATGATCTGCTCACCGGGAGGGAAGATCTCAGCAAATATGATGATCCCAAAGGCACCTCTGTGCTTAGGTGGGAAACTATATCCCACCACCTTCATAATCCTTATGGGGCAAAAGATTGATGCAATCTTAGGGATGTCATGGCTACAATACCATGGCGCTGTCCTGGAGACTCGGACACGGACGGTTCATTTAAACTCTCCCTTCCACCGTCCGCATTCCATGGTGTTAGACACTCCAGTCCGGGAAATTTCCGCAATTAATAATGCTGAAGCGCTCAAGTTAGAGGACATCCCCGTAGTCCGGGAGTACCCCGACGTGTTTCCGGATGATCTTCCGGGCGTGCCACCTGAGCGGGACTACACCCATATCACGGAGACCATACAAAATGGCTCCAAATGAGCTGGCTGAACTGAAAGAACAGCTCAATGATCTGTTGAGCAAGGGTTTCATTAGACCGAGTTCCTCGCCTTGGGGATGCTCGGCGCTATTTGTGAAGAAGAAGGATGAAACCTTGAGGCTGTGTGTAGACTACCGGCCGCTCAACGCCGTCACCATCAAGAATAAGTACCCACTGCCCCGCATCGACATATTGTTTGATCAACTTGTGGGTGCAAGTGTGTTCTCCAAGATGGACCTTCGCTCTGGATATCACCAGATAAAGATCCGGGTGGAGGATATCC
The DNA here is from genome assembly GCA_030760725.1 of Neostapfia colusana. NCBI lineage: Eukaryota > Viridiplantae > Streptophyta > Magnoliopsida > Poales > Poaceae > Neostapfia > Neostapfia colusana. The sequence goes on along the minus strand of JASWHV010000005.1, from coordinate 25,349,711 downwards.
CGAACACGGCCTTCTCAACGAGATAGGGATTATATGAATATCTCATCATGTCGTTTGGTCTCACAAATACTCCAGCCCATTTCATGTTTCTCATGAACTCAGTGTTTATGCCGGAGCTGGACAAGTTCGTGGTAGTGTTCATCGATGATATCTTGGTTTACTCCAAGACAGAAGCCGAACATGCCGAACACTTGAGGATCGTTCTTCAACGATTGCGAGACCACAAGCTCTACGCCAAGTTCAGTAAATGCGTGTTTTGGATCAGCCAACTGCCATTCTTGGGACATATCATCTCAGCAGAAGGCATTGCGGTTGACCCAAGCAAAATAGAGCAGGTGCTGAAATGGAAATCTCCCACTTCAGTCCATGAAGTCAGAAGCTTCCTCGGGTTAGCGGGATACTACCAGAGATTCATTCCAAGCTTCTCCAAGCTCGCTAAGCCGATGACAGAATTGCTGAAGAAGGGAACAAAATATGTTTGGAACACGGCGTGTGAAGGAGCATTCCAAGCATTGGTGAAGCATCTCACAACAGCCCCGGTCTTAGCTCAGCCGGATACAACAAAGCCCTTCGACGTGTATTGTGACGCGTCCGGTATTGGGCTCCGCTGCGTGTTGATGCAGGAAGGACGTGTGGTCGCATATGGATCACGCCAACTTCGGAACCACGAGCAGCACTATCTGACTCATGACCTTGAGCTTGCTGCAGTGGTTTTGGCGCTAAAAATGTGGAGGCACTATCTCCTGGGGAATTTGGTGCACCTCTACACCGACCACAAGAGCTTGAAATATATTTTCACCTAGAAGGAGCTGAATATGAGGCAACAGAGGTGGTTAGAACTAATCAAGGACTATGAGATTGAGATCCATTACCACCCCGGCAAGGCAAATGTGGTTGCCGATGCGCTGAGTCGGAAATCACATGTCCATCACCTCACCATTACACCGGTGGAGGAGGAAGAGGCGAGTTTATACTTTGTTCCTTATGGATCGTTGTACAACCTTGCCCTCATCCCTACTAATAGGGAGGACATCATGGCAGCTCAGAAGACTGATAAAGGCATGGCCCATCTCCGGAGACGGATAGACAATGGAGAAATCAAATGTTTCTGGAAGGATGATGAGGGGACGCTATGGTTCAATGACTACATAGTCGTACCCCGGGATATGGAGTTGAGGAAAAAGATCCTCGATGAAGCCCACTTGTCTAAATACTCCATTCATCCGGGAAGCAAAAAAATGTACCACGATTTGAAAAAGAAATTTTGGTGGACACGGATGAAACGGGAGGTAGCGAAGTACGTATCCGAGTGTGATACGTGTAGACGAGTGAAGGCGGATCATATGAGGAAATCAGGGCTGTTGCAACCCATGAAAATTCCAGCATGGAAATGGGAGGATGTGAGCATGGATTTCATCGTGGGATTACCCCTAACATCCAACAAGCATGATTCCATATGGGTAATCGTTGACCGACTAACCAAGTCGGCTCACTTCATTCCTGTGCATACACATTTCCATGCCAACCGATACGTGGAGTTATATATTGCCAGGATTCTATGCTTGCACGGTGTACCCAAGACTATAGTCTCAGACCGAGGTGCATTGTTTGTATCTCGCTTTTGGGAGCAGTTGCATACTGCTTTGGGTACTAAAATGATTAGAAGCTCCGCTTACCACCCTCAGACAGATGTCCAGACAGAGAGGGTGAATCAAGTACTAGAAGACATGTTGAGAGCATGTGCCATCAACCATGGTAGCAACTGCGATGATCACCTACCATTGGAGGAATTCTCGTACAACAATGGCTATCAGGCGAGTATCAAGATGGCACCCTATGAAGCTCTCTACGGTCGTAAATGCCGCACCCCATTAAACCGGTGCGAGTCCGGTGAAAGGGTCACATTCGGGGTTGATGTGGTGAACGACGCCGAAGAGCGCGTTCGGGCGATTCAAGCTAACTTGAAGGCCGCTCAATCCCGGCAGAAGAGCTACGCTGATAAGAGGCGTAGACCGTTGCACTTTGACTTTGGTGAACACGTGTACCTCCGCGTGTCTCCGATGAAGGGCGTGCACCGGTTCGGTGTGAAGGGGAAGCTCGCTCCCCGTTTCATTGGACCCTATGCTATCACCGAGAAGTGCGGACCAGCGGCGTATCGATTGGAGTTACCGGCATCCCTTGCTGGTGTCCATGATGTTTTCCATGTTTCGCAACTGCAAAAATGTTTAAAGCATATAGCTTTTGTTCCTACTGAAGACATCGGCTTGCTGAAAACGGATTTGACATATGATGAGTATTCGGTGGAAATTCTTGATGAGAAAGCCCGAACCACGCGTAGCAGAATGTTGTGGTTCTACAAAATACTCTGGAGCAACTACACCACCGAAGAAGCGACGTGGGAGAGTGAGGAATTCATTCGCTCAAATTACCCGGAGTTCACGGCATCTCAACACGGGTAAGTCCCTAATACATCGCTATCTCTTCTTTTATAATCTCGGGACGAGATTCTTTTAAGGGGGGAGGGATGTAAAAGCCCAAGAAAAGGGACTTGCAAAATTTTTCATCACCTCACAACACCACAGTTTTGTGGTGAATATCTTAGGAAAGATTTTGAAGAGCATGTAACCTCCATCAAAAGAGTGATTAGAGGGGAAAGCCTTTACTTTCACAAAGTAGGATTTCTACACATGAACATGAGAGGTTGAGCTCACCCCTAGGACTTGAAAAGTCTTGGGAAGGTTCAAGCTAAATTTCATGCAAATCCAACACTTTTTGGGGCACTTTTGGAGGTATTTGAAAATGAGGCCAATTTGAATGTAAATTCAAATTGCAGCAACTTCCATCACTCAAATTCAAAAGTTAGCTTCATATTCAAACTCAGCACATTTTTCTGAGTTAGCCACAAATTTTCATCATCATTGGAGTTCATTTGGTCAAGAGCTAAATTGGCAAGAATTCAAAAACTGAGTTTGAATTTCAGCTTAAACATGAAGCAAACTTAGCCAAACAAAGTTCAAATTTGAGAACTCAAATTCAAACCAAGACTTGGGGGCTAAGTCTCCCATTCAATGTTTAGTAGCTGGGGATATTTGAGTGCCTACAGAAATGAGAAAAAAATAAAAAATGGAATTAGAGGGGAGGCCTACTGGTTAGTAGACTTAGCACAGAAGTCTCCTCAGCCGACTCCCTCGACCGAGCGCGCTCGCCAGCTGCGGCCAGCGTCGGCGCCCGACCACCTCGGCCGGCCAGCTCCTGCTTCGGGGTAGGAGGTGGCACAGCAGGTGTCGCGCTCTCCACTGGCATCAGGGGCCTATAAAAGGCCCGAGACCGCCGGCGAGTTGCTGTTTTTCGCGAGTCCCGCAACCAGCAGCCTAGTCGCTCGAGCTCCGATCATGTGCCACCCAAGCTGTGATCATCTTCCGGCCTTGACCTCCATAGGAAAGTGAAGCGCTAGCTCGTCCTCAAGACCACCGCACAAACCGCTCCAAGGTTCGATCTTTGTGCGCGGAGAATCTTCCAGTTTAGGGCGAGGAGCTCATTTTGGGACCCGATTAGGTTTAGGGGAAATTCGGGAAGCTTGGTGGGTGGGAGGTCGAACGGAGCTGTGAGAGAGCATCTACAGGTTCTGGCGACCCTTCTCGATCGAAAGCCGGAAGGAAATCACCGCCGGAACCCTAAGTTCACCATAGAACAGTGTGGCGGAGGAGGGGGTCGCCGGTGAGGTCTGGGTTGCCGGCCGTTTAAGGCCCAATGGAGATCATGTCAAGCTTCCCGAGGTTCCCCTGAGTGTGGCGACGCGATTAGCGCGCGAAGGAGATGGTCCGAAGGGTGGGAACACGTTGCCGAGGTAGCACAAACGCATAGGGCGCGTCGCCGGCGAGCTACGGTGGTTAGCTGGCGGCGACATGGTGTCCAGCGTGTTCAGCACCCGAGATTACGTGGGGGCGGCGAGTCTTGTCGGCGCCGGCGAGCTAGATCGCCGGGAACGCCGACCTCGCCGGAGCTCCGGTGGCTCGGGGCGGCGGCGTCGGGAGGTAGACGAAGGGTGCTGCCCCACCTGTCAGCCCCTGTGCTAATCGCGCGCGAGCGCGCGGTTAGTTCAATTTAAACGGGTGGGCCCCGCTGTCAGCCTCTGGTTTAGCGCGGGAGGTGATTCTCTGTAGGAAAACAATTCAGGGATCAGCTCAAACTTTAGAAATTCATAACTTTGTGTAGGAAGCTCCAAATTCAGTGAACCAAATTTTGCTGAACTCAGGATTCTGAGTACTTTCCAGCAATACCAATTTCAGATCATGAAACTTAATAGTTTTCCAAAATTAAATCCCTAAATTTAAACTATGGGGAATTTTATCTGGAGAATTACTTTATGAAAAATGCTGGATTTTGGCTGAGAGGTTCATTGGAAAATACTTGAGTCACAGTAAAATTTTCAGACTCATCCAAGTTCATTTAGTTCCCCTAATGGGGTGATTAAGAGAACTGCCCTGAGAAAATAGAAAAATGTACAGAAACATTTTTCAGATTTTCTCAAATCTTAATTAGGGCATAACTTTCAGTAGAATTCTTCAAATGACATGAAACCAATTCCATTAGAACCATCTTAATTTCTAGTTTCCAGAAAGTAATGGTTGGAGCCATGAAAACCCCTGAAATTGCTTAGAGGCTCAAATATTGACCAAATGGGCTTTTATTTGTACAAGGTTCAAATGAACTTTATTTCAAATGAAACTTGGTCAAGATTCTAGTTAGGACCCTACCAAGCCACCATAAAAATTTCAGAACCAAAGGGGAGGGTTAGCTAGAGTTATTAGTAATTAAGTATTCAAGTTCACACATTGCATTTAAATTGACATGTAGTATTTTATTAACGTGTAGTCGCTGAAGGCGAGGAGGCTCCGGAAGTACTTGACTTCCTCCTTCCGGAAGAAGAACTAACCCCTGACCAGCAGCAACAAGGCAAGCCCCAGTTTGCATTAAACTATTTTTCAAGTTTTGCTTTATGAACACTTAGTATGAAGTATGGATGTGCATTAGGTGTAGGATGAATGGAACCCCACTAGCATAACCAGAATTTTTCCATAAGAGTGAGGGTAGTGTCTAAGACCTCGAGTAGACAAGCTATGCTGAATGATTCATAGGACTTCGGTACAAGTCGAGTAGTTGGAATCTACTCGCGAGTTTAGACTTGGGACACACGGGTTCGGTTGAGTGATGTGAGATCACATTAGTAATGAAAATGAGACTAGGCAGGGGCTAGGGCGCAGCAAGAGGAAGTCTTGTGTGCGCAGCCCTGTCCGTGTTGATTGAGGACCGATCCGTGTGCGGCCCACGCTGATCAAGTTTGAACGTACCGAAGGCATATCGGATATATGGGCCCCGATAAACCGATGTAGCCTAAACCTCCGGGCGTCGAGGCATAGCACACCGATTTATAGGTGTAGGTTGAGGGCAGCAAGGTGGAAATCTGCCAACGGGCATAGAGAGATGCTCCGTGTGGGGAGCCTCCTGCTCGTTTTGGTGCGACCAGTTCGACGTTTGGGCTGTTGGGTGAAAGGTTGTCCCGTATGACATCGAGTGAGCGTGCTGTGCAGCTCCACGGATGGGTATACGTGACGTGCTCTTTGGGTTTCCCTGCAGGTGTATATCAAGTCGATTCGCCGTCCCTCGCGGTGAAGAGTACCACTTGGTCACTGAGTCGTGATGTAGGCTAATGTATGAAATATGATGATTCAATATTGCTGATTGATATAATTGTATTGCTACATGTGTGCCACCAAATACTGCTTACTAAATTTCAGATTCCTGAACTGTTAACTTGTTGCTAAAAGATGAATTAAGGATGAACTTGTAGGCGTGTCCATTTGCTGCAATGTTACTATCCTATGTGCTTGGTACACCTCATGTAGAGTTTCATGCTTAGGTGAGTCGGTTAAGCCTTGTTGAGCCTCCATGCTCACGGTTGCTGCTTAAGTGTTTTTCAGATGAGGAGCCACCCACGGACTCGGAGTACGAGTCCACCGGCGAGGGTTACCCTCCGTCGGGGACCACGGCTGAGTGGGAGCCGTACACGCCGCGCTGAGCTGAGGAGTGCAGCTAGTGTGGGTTGCCCTAGGGCTGGGCAACCGACTTTTGCTAGGTAGGCGGGCGTGAGTTGTAGAATAGTAGGCTTCCGCTGTGTAATAAAGACAATAGTTTGTAACAGTATTATACCTGTTTGTACAGTTCAGTTGTTTTCCCATGTAATATATTGTGTTCTTATGACGTGTGCTGTCGGGTGTCGCATCGTGCGGCACCACCCTCTGCGATCCTGGATGAGCGGATTCCGGTCCGCCACATACAGCACCAAGACTTCGAGATGCTTGAGCAACAAAAACCACGGGAGCAAGGCAAGTGCCCCTTGACCATATTGATCCCATGTTTCAAAACTGTTTTGTTTGCGAAAACTCGTATGCTTGAGTCAACTTGACGGGACACCCTTTTATATGAGTTTACTAGTTTTGTTAACCATCCTTGTCGCCGGGAGAGTTGATGAGTCGGGTATGGTTGTTTTTCCTTTTTGCTTCGCTTAATTCATGGGATACGGGAAGCTGAAATAAAACATGTCTAACTACTGCACTCATATGAATAATGATGATGAGATCTTGATGATGTTAATGGGCATGGAATCGGGGAGATCTAGGCAAGCTTGGTTCGTGAATGTTGCTGGATGAGATGGTGGTACTTGACATAGATCTAAGGACCGGTTCATGCGAGAATATGCTAAGAAAACAGTGCCACTACAAGGCCAAGTATAGTTGCGGCTTAGCTGATTAATTAGGTGTGTTGCTAGCTTGTTATGGACCATGGATAGCGCGGGGAATGGGAGTCGTGGAGGACTGCCCTGGAAACTGCATGGCACAAGAGGGGGCCCGTGGGTAGGAGAATGGTGATTTGAGCCTGTCGGTGAAAACTCAGTGAGTCCATACATCTAGTAGCCCCTTTGTAAAGGCTATTTTGTGATATCTTGGGCATACACCGACGGTTGTGTACTGGTATAATGGAGGTTCTGCAGTCGCCGACGGGTAACGAAATCACGAACTTGTGGGTAAAGTGGTGCCACCTCTGTAGAGTGTAAAACTATCATGATAGCCGTGCTTCCGGTCACAAGCACATGGCCAACTTCCATGATTAGAGGGAAAACTTGGCATGGATATTCGGTATGGTTATGGTATGGTCATTGGGATTCGTTTTGGAACAGTTTTGAGTCATGACAATGAGTGTGGTTTCGGTTATATGAAAATGAGATGGATATGAATATTTATGAACATAAGATGAACTTGAGAAAGATTAATGGCTGGTTCAAGCATGATAAGTGACGAATTATGACAAAAGAATGTTGCTGAATTACTTGGTTATGTTGGGATTAAATCACCTAGAGATAGTTGCTTTTTTTACCATGTTTATGAAATAAAATTTGCTTGCTGCAATGAGCCTTTTTATTACCTACCTTGTTGTAAGCTACATGTCATACTTTTCCCGCACTTGCTGAGTACGACATGTACTCACCCTTGCATTACCACATAAACATCAGCTACAGGAGATGAGTACTTCGAGGACCATGTGGAGTACTAGGTGTGCGAACTACCGTCAACATGCCCGTGGAGTCGAAGATGGAGCCTGCTGTATCTAGTCACTTTCCACTGTCGTTTATGGTCTTCCGCTGCTAAATAAGTTAGACATTCATGAGTGAGACATTGAGTCATTGTAGTAAAGTACTTAAACACTATTCGTACGTGGTTATATTATGAATTTCAGTTTGTGGAATACATGTGTATGTGTGATGAACATCCTGGGCACACATATGCATTCACTTGGTTCATTTTCAGAACCGGATGTCACAAAGTGGCAGCCCGCAACGCCATGTTGAGTTTCTGCCAGCTGCACGTGAGAGATATGGAGGGCACTCCAATGCGCTTGTTCCAGTGGAGGGATGATCTATCCACGTGTGGTAGGAGCGGTTTTTTGCGGCAACTGATCTGAGTTGCCCAAGATACAATCCAGGGGAGGCGAATCTCAACCTCCATCTTACGGCAGGGAGGAATGTTATGGACAGCCAAGCTGTCCATATGGCTAGACTTGCCATGGAGCTCAAGGAGAGCACCAGCTGCTGTGATCATTACGAGAGTGCTCACAACGCACTCCGTAATGTACTTCTTCCAACAATCAAGCGACTGAATCAACAGCATAATCAGTTGCGTTGTTTGAAGAAGGCGGGGAAGAAAAGCCATTTTGACATCACGGCTTTCCAGGAACAAGTCCAAGCTTTGACCCAGGAGAACGAGGTCCTTACTCAAGAGTGTGATGACGCGATTGAGGAGGGCGGAACTGGGAGATGGACTATAACCATGCCATGGACGAGGTGCGTGCTTTGCAGGACCTCGTACCTCCGGTAGTGGGCCTTCTGATGGTAGCTGCAGTACCCGTGGTTCTTGATAATCCGGCAATACCGGAACCTGAACCCGAAGAGGTGGTCATACACTCGGAATCACCAGCAGTACCAGTGGAGGAGGAAGACCCGCAGGAGGTTGACTTCTACTCCGACTAGGGAGTTACCATTGCCGAGTAGGGCAGCGAGGGTGGTTGTATGTAATAACTTTTGTAGCAGGGACATGTCATGTAAGACAGTAGCGTGTGTATATGTAGGGACGACATGATCACTACTTCTCGGAGGTCCGAGAATAATGTATCTTGTATAAAGTTTTTGCTTTATCAATATATGTGAATGTTGTGCGACTTTATTCATGTATCCCTGCAATACCTACTGTTTTTCATGAATTTTTAAGTATGACATGTACTGATCAACGCTGTTTTGAATTTCAGAATCACTCACACTCATGCCAACCCTGAGGCTGGGGGCTCTAGTCAGGGCGGAGATGCCTCCCAACAGCCTCCCGAGACTTCCTCGGGACAGCAATAGCAGCAACCATGACCACCACCACCGCCAACGGTCACGTTGGCCGATATTGTTGCGGCCACGGCTGGCTCGCACCAGCAGCACACCGAGTTGCTGCAAACGTTGATCGTGAATACGTCTCGTCCTGAGAGGCGTCAAGACCGAGAGGAATGCCAACAGAGTTCCTACTCAGATTTCCTCACAACGCATCCCCCGGTATTCTCGCGGGTGGATGAGCCCATCGATGTGGACAACTGGCTTCGCACAATGGAAATGAAGTTTGGGATGCTACATGTTAGTTTGCAGAAGAAGACGAAGTTCACGGCCCAACAACTTGTGGGGCCGGTGAGTGCTTGGTGGGCAAACTTCTGTGCCTCCCAACCCACCGAGCGAATTCTGACCTGGATGGAGTGCAGGACGGCCTTCAGGGCCTATCACATTCCGCCAGATATCATGAAGCAGAAGACGCAGGAATTCCTACACCTGCAACAAGGGAGCCGGAACGCACTCGGATATGCCCGTGTGTTCAATGATTTCGCCTACTATGCTTCCCATCACGCCGATTTGGATGAGAAGAGGCGGTATTTCTTTTATCAGGGGCTGAATCCGCTCCTGAAAGACAAGTTGGTGATGTTCAATCGCGGCAGCCTCAACGAGATGATTAATACTGCGATTGTTCAAGAGGACTCTGGCAAGGAGTTAGCTGCGGCAGAGAGGAAATGAAGCATGCCGCAGAGCAGCGGAGAGGGAGGTAGTCCTCCCTAGAAATATCGGATGGTGTATCGCACACCATCGGGTCAATGCTGGCAGCCACCACAGCTACTGATGCAGTTCCGCAATCGGCCGTATCCACAGCCAGCGTTCCGACCGGCATTATCTGCACCTCCACATTAGCAACAGCAGCAGTGGGCAATGCCGCATGCCTTTGCACCTCAGCAGCGCATGCCGGGCTTTCGTCCCCCAAGCACCGGCCAGCCACTATATGCATGCTTCATGTGCGGTCGCCAGGGGCACTTTGCAAACAATTGCCCCGAGAAGCATGGCAGCATAGTGGCACCACCATTTCCAGGGAGAAATCAGACCTGGAATCCCATTAATGCACGGCGGGCAAACCCCAAGCCCAGCAATGTCCACCAACTCGCCATAGAGGATGTGCCGGAGGGAGAACCCATCTTGGCGGGTATGTTCCAACTCCACAAACACCCCGCCATTGTTTTATTTGATTCGGGTGCCACACATAATTTTTTCATTTTCCAAGCTTATATTGCTAAGCATAGTTTGCAAATACTATCCACCGAGAGTTGATACTTGATTTGTTCACCGGGTGGGAGAATTCAGCAAGCATGATGGTTTCAAAAGCATCATTTATGCCTAGGGGGAAGAGTATACCCTACATCTCTCATAGTTTTAGAGGGACAAAAGGTCGATGTCATCCTAGGAATGTCGTGGCTAAACCGCCACAATGCTATTTTAGACACCTCCTTCAAGTCGTGCATTTGCACCCAGAGATGCACGAGTCTCATTCCTTATTTCTGGACAGTCCAGAAATAAACATTACAGTCGTATACCAATCCACGACAATCATCCTGGAAGATATTCCAGTAGTCCGTGAGTTTTCCGATGTATTCCCGGATGATTTACCGGGTATGCCGCCCAACCGGGAGGTGGAGTTCAAGATTGAACTTGCACCAGGAATAATGCGAATATCCCAAAGGCCGTACAAGATGGCGCCAAAGGTATTAGCAGAGTTGTAAACACAGTTGATGGACCTGCTGGACAAGGGTTTTATTAGGCCGAGCACCTCGCCATGGGGCTGTTCGGCATTATTCGTCAAGAAGAAAGATGAGATGTTGCGGCTTTGCATGGACTATCGTCCACTAAATGCTGTTACGATCAAGAACAAGTACCCATTGCCCCGCATCGATATGTTTTTTGATCAATTAGTTGAGGCAAAGATCTTTTCCAAGATGGATTTAAGATCAGGGTACCACCATATTAAGATACAGGCTGAGGACATACCGGATACGGCTTTTTCAACGAGGTACGGGCTCTATGAGTACCTTGTCATGTCCTTCGGCCTCACCAATGCTCCAGCTCATTTCATGTACTTGATGAACTCATTATTCATGACGGAGCTGGACAAGTTTGTCATGGTCTTCATCGATGACATATTGATATATTCCAAGTCTGAGAAAGAACACGCGAAGCACCTGCGTATAGTCTTGCAACGGATGCAAGATCACAAGTTATATGCTAAATTCAGCAAGTGGGAATTCTGGATACCACAAGTACCATTCCTCGGGCATATTATCTCAGCGGAGGGCATTGCTGTAGACCTGAGCAAGATTGTACAAGTGCTGAATTGAAAATCCCTGAGGTCTGTCCACGAGGTACGGAGTTTCCTTGGACTCGCGGGATATTATTGGAGGTTCATTCCGAACTTCTCAAATATTGCCAAGCCAATGACCGAACTGCTGAAGAAGGCCATCAAATATGTTTGCAGTCCAGCATGTGAAGCGGCATTCAAGGCTTTAGTAAAGCACCTAACATCAGCACTGGTTTTGGCGCAGCCAGATACTACAAAACCGTTCGATGTGTACGGCGATGCATCCGGCATTGGGCTCAGATGTGTGCTGATGCAAGACCGAAGTGTGGTCACATATGGATCACGGCAGCTCCGGAATCATGAGCAAAACTATCCAACTCATGACTTAGAACCTGCTGTCGTGGTACTCGCACTCAAGATGTGGAGGCATTACCTACTCAGTAACCTCGTGTATCTATATACCGACCACAAGAGCCTCAAGTACATATTCACTCAGAAGGAGTTGAACATGAGGCAGAGAAGATGGTTGGAGTTGATAAAGGATTATGAAATAGAGATCCATTATCATCCTGGCAAGACAAACGTGGTGGCGGATGCGCTGAGTCGCAAGTCACACGTACATAATCTGACCATCACACCAGTTGCAGAGAGTGAACCAAGCTTCTATGTGGTTCCACATGGAGCTCTCTACAACCTAGCTCTTATCCCCACCATCCGTGAAGAGATAGCGGCAGCCCAGAAACACGACAAGGGAATGTCGCATTTAAGAAGACGTGTAGACAGTGGGGAGCAGAAATTCCTCCGGAAGGACGGAGATGGCGTTCTGTGGTTCAAGAACAGGATAGTCGTACCCTGTAACCCTGAGCTACGGAACAAAATTTTTGACGAGGCTCACTTGTCAAATTTATCTATTCACCCCGGAAGCAACAAGATGTATCAAGATCTCAAAGGCAAATTTTGGTGGATACAGATGAAGCGAAAGATCGGTAAATATGTGTCCGAGCGCGATACATGCCGAAAGGTGAAGGCTGATCATATGAAGAAACCGGGATTGTTGCAACTACTAGGCATCCCTTCCTGCAAGTGGGAGGACGTGAGCATGTATTTCATCATCGGTTTACCCACCACATTTCATAAACATGATTCAGTGTCGGTAATAGTCGACCGGCTCACGAAGTCTGCCCATTTTATCCCGGTCAACACAAATTACAACGCCAAGAAGTATGCTGAATTGTACATCTCACGGATTCTGTGTTTACATGGCGTTCCCCGCACTATCATCTCGGATCGAGGCACTTTATTCGTGTCTCTTTTTTGGGAGCAGTTACATGCTGAATTGGGTATAAAACTGATCCGTAGTTCAGCGTACCACCCGTAGACGGATGGGCAAACCGAGTGGGTAAATCAAATTGTGGAAGATATGTTACGGGCTTGTGCTATAAATCACGGTAAGAGTTCGGATGATCACTTACTGTTAGCCGAGTTCTCGTACAAATGGGTACCAGACCAGCATCAAAATGGCGCCCTACGAGGCGCTATACAGGAGAAAATGCCGCACACCGCTGAATTGGTGTGAGTCCGGTGAAAGGGTTACCTTCAGAGTTGATCTTGTCAACAATGCGGAAGAGAAAGTTCGGACTATTCAATCAAACTTGAAAGCCGCCCAATCCCGACAAAAGCAATATGCGGACAGCAGAAGACACCCTCATTTGAGGTCGGGGATCACGTTTATCTACGTGTATCTCCGATGAAGGGTGTGAACAGATTCGGAATCAGACGAAAGTTGGCACCCCGATTCATTGGTCCATTGAAGGTTTTGGAAAGGTGTGGATCCATTGCATACCGGCTGGAATTACCAGCGACACTCTCCGGTGTGCACGACATCTTCCACATCTCTCAGCTGTGGAAGTGCCTCAAGTTTTCAACCACCATTCAGGTGGGAGATATCGAGGAACTGAAACCAGATCTCACGTATCGGGAGGAACCGGTTCAGATCATCGATGAAATGGCCCGAACCACACGCAATCGAACGTTGTGATTCGATTAAGTTTTATGGAGTAACCACTCCTAGGATGAAGCGACATGGGAGAACGAAGAGTTTCATCACGCCAACTATCCGGAATTTTTAACGTCACACATCCGGTAATTTTCCACCATCCTCTCTCTTATTTTCACCTTATAATCTCTGGACTAGATTCTTTTAAGGGGGGAGGAATGTAAGGGCCCAAGTTCTTCACTTGGTAAAGTGTTTTTTATCACACACACCACAGCTCATTTGTGGTAATCATATGAAAACATTTGAAGAGCAAGTAACCACCATAATAGTGTTAATAAGAGATGAACTCACAAAATCCAAAAGTGGTATTTCTCACATGCATCATATAGGGGATGGGCACACTACTACCTCCTAAACTTTGTTAGGAATTCTCATGCCAATTTTCACACAAATCAAAACCTCTTTGGGGTACTTTTGGATACAATCATTAAAAGGGTTAGTTTGAACTTAAATTCAAATTCAAACTACTTCCATCACATGAATTCAAAAGAGGGATTCATATTCACACTCAGCACATTTTTGTGAACTCATCCACCAAATTTCAGCCCATTTGGTGCTGATCTTGACATGAGTTACTTATAGCAAATTCAAACTGAATTTGAATTTCAAATGGCACACTTGCTGCAATTTCACTCAAATCACTATACACTTTGAATCATTCAAATCCAAATGGTGATTGGGTAGTTTGATCAAACTTCAGAGGGCAGAGAAGTACGAAAATTTATACAAAGTGTAAAATTGAATTTGTGAGGACAAATTCGAAAGTTGGGGCCCACTGTCAGACACACAGAGGCTCAAACCGACTCCACCGAGCGCTGCTAGGTTTCTTGTGTGTTGCTGCACGAACGCGACGGCGAGAGGGGGCTGCACCTCCTGTTCTCAGTAATTGGTTGCCGGCTGATGTCCTCGGCATCTTATCTCCGAGCCACCGACGGCAAAAGATCATTTGCTCACTGATCGTCGCTCGCTTGCACCCAAAACACACGCAAACCTCGCCGTTCTCTCGTACGATCCACCCTCGCCGTCGACCGGCCGAACCAGAGGCTTTCACACCGAGCTGAGGCCGCAAACAAGATTGCCGACTTTCCATCGACGTCCTCGCACCATTTCCAACTCGTGATCGACTTCCTCCAGGCTGCGCCGAGCCGTTTCGACCTCCCCTGTTCAACACTGACGCGCCTCCAACTGATCACCGTCGCCCGGACAGCTTCGAGCTTCTCTGGCACGACCAACTGCACCCAGAGGTTAGCCATGAAGTCTAGTAGCTACTCCCAAACCCCCTAGCTCCCTCATCACGCCGGCTAGCCGAAATTTCAAGTTTTCCGATAATCACCATGTAGAACTGAAGCAAACCAAAACAGGAAATTCGCCCCGCATGGTTGATCAACTCTGATTCTGGTCTAGCCATAGCAACTAGGACTCATCACGATTGCATGGACCAAAAACCACAGGGTACCATCCAGTCTATGAGCTGTGCGACGCAAACTCGCCGCCGCCGTTGAGCTCAAAGCTCCGGCCGTTTTCCATGAGTTTGAAGTACACCATCACCTTCCTTGAGCTCCAGTGATGCTTTATGGCCACTTAGGGCACCAGGATAGGCTTGTAACATGGTGTTCATCGTCGGCGCCGCGCCACCGATTGCCGCCATTTTCATGTTGCACAACCTTGTCTGGCTGCTAGGCCGTGTGCTGAGGAGCGTGTAGCGCGAAAGATCATCAAGAATGGTCCACCATAGCCAGAGATCGAGCCTCGTCATTCCTCTGTCTGTCGCGCGCGTGCCCCCGGCGCGAGGTTGAAGATGATCCTGACCGGGGGGCCCACTGGCAGTGTGTGCGCGGGTTTTTCTTTTTCCAGATTTTTTCCAAATTTTAGCAGCCCATAACTTTTTCTATAATTGTCCAAATCGAGTGAAAAAATATTTTGTTGGGTTCAGCTTTCTGAGTACTTTCCATCAAAACAAGTTTTACCCCATGAAACCCATTATTTCTCCATAATTAATTCTCCAAAGTTTAAACTATTGGGAATTTTAACTGGAGATTTCCTTTGTATAAAATTATTGAATTTTGCCAGGATGTTCACTTTAATATCCCTGAGTCACATGAAAAATTCCAGATCCATCCGAGTTCATTTAATCCCCCTAATTGTGTGATTAAGTGAACTGACCTAGAGAAAAAGAAAAATGTCCAGAAACATTTTTCAGAATTTCTCTGAACTTCTTTAGCTCATAATTTTCTCTAGGACTCTCCAAATTACATGAAACCAATTCTATTGGAACCATATTAAACTCTAGTTTCCAAAAAGTAATGGCTTGCTCCATGAAAATCCCTAGAAAACCATAGAGGCTCTAATTATGGCCAAATATACATTTATTTATGCAGGGCTCAAATGAGCTTTACTACAAATTAAATTTAACCAAGTCCCTCTTTAGGTTGTCACCAAACCACAGTAAAAATTTCAGAGTCAAAAGGGTTGTCTAACTAGAGTTATTCTCTTTACCTCTTCACTTCAACACATTGCATTTGAATTTGACATGCATTTGTATTTTCATTTCATGTAGTCGCTAAGGTTGAAGAAGACCCGGAGATATTGGACTTTATCCCTCCGGAAGAACCTTTAGTCTATGACCAGCAGCAAGGCAAGCTCCGGTTTGCACTAACTTGTTTATGAAGTTTATTGTTTTGGTCACTTCCATTATGAATTTCTTATGATGTGAATTCGAGTCTTGACTTGAGACCCAATTGCATAGCCAAGAGAACCAGGGGATTGAGTCCAATATGCAAACCTAGAGTAGCCACTGCAATGCGCAAATGGTATAGGATTCGGTACAAGTTGATAGTTGGAACTACTCGCGACAATAGGCTTAGAGGCACACCACTAAGTGAGAAAGATAGACAACGAATCGCATGGCATGAAAATGAGACCGAGCAGAGAGTAGGGGCAGAAGGACGTTGGGGCCTGGGTGCCATAGCTCTGTTTGTGTCGGTTGAGGACCGAGCCGTGTGCGAGCCTGTTGAACAAGCTAGAACTGTACCAAGGACCTACCGGCTATATGGGAACCGGGAAACCGATGTAATTCGGATAGCGATACGTTGAGGCATTGCTTGTCGTCCAAAGGGGTTGGTTGAGAGCAGCAAGGTGTAAATCGGCTAGTTGGCACCGTAGGTTGCTCTGCATAGAGACCTTCTGCTCGTGGCGATAGGACCGGTTCAACACTTGGCTAACGAGTGAAAGGTTGTTGCGTACAATGTCCGGGATGGTTGCTGTAGGCAACATCGAGTACGGGCGTACGTGACGGGTTATTCGGGTAACCCTGCAGGTGTAAATCGATTATATTTGCCGTCCCTCGCGGTCAGTGAGTACCACTTGTTCACTGTACCGTGTTGTAGAAAGAACAGGCTAGATGTCATGATTAAAAGTTGCTGTTTGAAAGTCTTACGTTGATTGTTAATGAAGTGCTCTAGATTAGAGTAATTAAAGTTCTTTTCAACTTTAGGCAGGGCACATAAGAGGAATGTGTTTCTTGTTTGATTGCGGACTTCCTTTGTGGCTTAGCCCAAGGTTCTCCACTAATTTGAGGCTGAAACATGAAAGTAAGAGTCAACTAATTAGGTGAGTCCTTATGCAAAGTACTTTCCTATTGTACAATTCAATTCCAGCATGTAGAGTTGCATGTGTAGATGAGATGGGTTAGTCTTGCTGAGCCATCGTGCTCACTGCTTGTTGTTCAAGTGTTTGCATGGTCTTATGAGGAAGAGGAGGCTCCCGAGGAGGAGACGGGTCCCCCAGAGGGAACCATCATTGAATGGGAGCCGTGCACGCCGCTGTGTTAGTGTGGTGTGTGTAGCTAGTGGGATCACGTTCACGGGCTGAACGTGTGTAACACCCTCAAATTCATTACCATGCATTGCATACATTTTTCATGTAAAGAAACATTGTAAAAGAAGTAGAAATGGAGAAAGAACCCTAGAAATAGAGAAATAACTATAGAAATGGAGAATGAACCATAAAAATGGAGAAGAACCATAGAAATGGTGGAAGAACCATAGAAATGGAGAAGGGAATATAGAAATGGATAATGGGACATAGAAATGGAGAGGGGAATGTAGAAATGGAAAAAGGGACATAGAAATGGTGAGAAACGGAAAAAGATAGCTGAAATAAGCATTCTCAAATTTCTCCCAAATTTTCCCCAAAATTTCCAAATTCCCCAATTCCACAAAAGGGGAATTTTCCCCACATTTTGGGGGATTTAATCCCCAATGCTGCCGCACCAAATTAAAGGGGAAAAGTTGGTTGAGTTCCAAATTGACTAGGACTCTTGGTTGAGTTCCAATTGGAGTAGGACTCCTCCCTTCTCCCCCTTATAAATACAACCCCAGCCCCCCCCCCCCCCTTTTGGCCGCAGCCTCCCCCTCCCCAAGTTGCCGACTTAGAGCCCCTCCCTCCTTGTCGCCGAGTTGGCACCCCCCTGCCAGAGTTTGGTCTCCGGTGAGCCCCGCCGATGATCCCCGCCGTCGAGCCCCGCCATTGAGCCCCTCCGTCGAGCCCCGTCGTCGAGACCCGCCGACGAGCCCCATCATGCCTCGCCGTCACCGGAAAAGAAGCCGATGATCTGTCCTTCCCTAATTTTCCATAGAAAAATTCTCCACTGCTGCAATTGCTAGGAGGAAGGCCCTGCCACCAAAAGGGAGTGAGGTAGGTCCCCATTACCCATCTTATGACGTCGCCACTGTTTCTACGCATCCGTTTTCTTCGCCCCCTTCGAGCAGACACTTTCGCGTTTGGACAGATCGTGTTTTGATCGATTTTTGACGGTGGAATTGATCTAGATCTTGAGTCAAGATCATCACCACGTCCACACTTGATCTCAGCACCCTTGTTCATCATAAAACCCCATGAAAACCTGTTAAAATATGCAAGAACACGTACAAACTTGTTTAATAAAACAGCACCATAGGATTTGCATTCATCTACCCCATTGCATCTTGAGTAAAGTTTGTGCATGATGATTGATTGCTGTAAATTTTGTATGTGCATGGTCGTGAGTAGAACGACAAGCTCAAGAGGCCATCTACGAGGAACTACAGCACCAAGACTTCAAGACGCTTGAGCAACAAGAACCATGGGAGCAAGGAAAGTGACCCTTGACCATGTTGATCCCATGTTTTGAAACTGTTTTGTTTGTGAAAACTCGTATGCTTGAGTCAACTTGATGGGACACCCTTTTATAGGAGTTTACTAGTTTTGTTAACCATCCTTGTCGCCGGGAAAGTTGATGAGTCGGGTATGGTTATTTTTCCTTTTTGCTTCACTTAACTTATGGGATACGGGAAGCTGAAATAAAACATGTCTAGCCACTGTACTCATGTGAATAATGATGATGAGAACTATATTATGTTAATGAGCATGGAATCAGGGAGATCTAGGCAAGCTTTGTTCATGGATGTTGCTGAATGAGATGGTTGTTTACTTGCAATAGATCTAAGGTCCGGTTCATGTCAGCACATGCCAGGAAAACAGTGCCACCACAAGGCCAAATATGGGTGCGTCTTAGCTGACTAATTAGGTGTGTTGCTAGCTTGTTATGGACCGTTGTATGGCGCGGGGAATGGGAGTCGAGAGGGTCTGCCCTAGGAACTGCATGGCACAAGAGGGGGCCCGTGGGTGGGAGAATGGTGATTCGAAGCTGCCGATGAAACCTCAGTGGGTCCGTACATCTGGTAGCCCCTTTGTAAAGGCTATTTTGTGATCTCTTGGCCATACACCGACGGTTGTGTACTGGTATAATGGAGGTTCTGTAGTCACCGACGGGTGACGAAATTACGAACTTGTGGGTAAAGTGGTGCCACCTCTGCAGAGTGTAAAACTATCATGATAGTCGTGCTTCCGGTCACAAGCACCTGGCCAACTTCAATGATTAGAGAGAAAACTTGGGATGGTTATTCGGTATGGTTATGGTGTGGTCATTGAGATTGGTTTTGGGACTGTTTTGAGTCATAACACTTAGTTTGGTTTCGGTTATATGAATATGAGATGGTTATGAATATTTATGAGCATGAGATAAACTTGAGAAAGATTAATGGCTGGATGAGACTTGATAAGCGGTGAATTATGATGAGAGAATGTTGCTGAATTACTTGATTATGATGGGATAAATTTCACCTAGAAATAGTTGCTGTTTTTATCATGTTTGTGAAATAAAATTTGCTTGCTGCAATGAGCCTTTTTATTTCCTACCTTGTTGTAAGCTACATGTCATACTTTTCCTGCACTTGCTGAGTACGACATGTACTCACCCTTGCATTACCACATAAACATCAGCTGCAGGAGATGAGTACTTCGAGGACCATGTGGAGTACTAGGCGTGCGAACTACCGTCAACATGCCTGTGGAGTCTAAGACTGAAGCCTGCTGTCTAGTTATTTCCGCTGTCGTTTAGAGACTACCGCTGCAAGAATAAGCTAGAGATTCATGAGTGAGACTTTGAGTCATTGTAATAAAGTACTTAAACACTATTTATTCGTGGTTATATTCTGAATTCAGTTTGTGGATTACATGTGTATGTGTGATGAACATCCTGGCCACACATATGCATTCACTTGGTTCTATTTTCGGAACCGGGTGTCATAGATTGGTATCAGAGCCATGTTGACCGTAGGATGCAAGCCTAGGTAGAATGGACACTCTAAAACACATAGGAACACCCTTCTAAACTGCTATTTTCGAAAACTGCTTGCTGCTGCACTTTACTTGTCAATTCAGCCACCGAAAGTGCTATTTTCAGCCCTCTTTTTCTCTTCTTTTGGACAGCAACACTTTTGCTTTATTGATTCATAACTTCTAAAGTTTTGGAGTTATTTCTTCCTTCTCTAAAGTTTCTCATGTCCTATTTATAGACGCCGGTGATCAGGAGCACAGCACGCATAAGGACTCATCCACCACCACGTGGGAGTGCACTTAACCCCATTGAGGTGTCCGATGGACCATATTGGGAGGAGGTGAAGATGGAACCTCATGATGAAGAGGAAGTCAATAGCTCTATGCATGAGGAAGAAGACCCGGAAGAGGTGGAACCATTCGAAGGCGATATGGAGGATGATCCAGAAGAACGGCATTGGTACGCACCTCAGGAGGAGTTTCACGCGGGGTTACACCCCGTGGAGCCTCATGAAGCTATGATGGGAGGAGATGAACCCGAGGAGGAGCCACCCCTTGCTGAGACTAATAATGAAGGTGATGAATGGGCCAACCATTCAGTTCAAGAATTTCGGTCCGACGGAATGGAAGGAGGACACATATCTAGGGAGCTCAAAGAATTTCTGGATTGCTGCAGCTTATACCCGGAATATCTTCTCAAGAAAGTCCCTCGTCTCAGACATGAAGAGTGGAAGGCTGATGTAACCATTCTATCTAACAGTAGAGTTGTCACCCGGCACTTCACACCCACATGGAGAGCTACAAGGACAGAAGCTATCGATGATGCTGCATGGGAAGCACTCACCGGACTGTACTACGCCTTCCATGAGCAGCTTGAGGACACAACTTTTGAGCTGCACTCATATCGTAAGAGTGGTGCAAGGGAGATCATTGGACCCCATGTAACAGCTCTTTCCAACCCACAAGCTGTTGACAAGTCTCAGAGGTTGCTCGTGGAGTTAGGAAACCGCTACGCAAAGCACAAGAAGAGATCTGTTACCTCCGCAAGAAACTGTATTTGCTGGAGAAACAAGAGGAGACTCGTGCAAACGCAGGAGCAAATGGAGCACCAGCGTCATATAACCCTACATAGACTGCTGACTCACCATGGCGTGCGCCCATGTATGGACCACCCCCGTCACATGGCGAGAACAGCACCGGTTCTCACGATTAAGTTTAGGTTTCCATTGAATAAAGCTATAATAGGAACGTTAAGATCGTTGTAGCTTGAATAAGAATGGTGTGCTGAACTTTTGTGATGATTGTTTGTGTTTATGTGCTGATGTGAGTTGTGGGACGCTTTGGCGAATATCCACATCCACACATAGTGGAGAGATGTGAGACGCTTCTGCACGTGTTCACATCCTCATATAGGCTGAAATTAATAAAAGAAGATACTTAGTTCATACACCTTGATGCATATAGTTTGGGGGATCAATATAAATTTCTAATATCTACTCTACTCCACTCTCTCTCACAGATAGTGAGGGAAAACACCAACCGCCAAAGAAGGAACGCTCGTAACAACAATGAACCACAAGAGGATGGCAATGTTGAAGTTCCTGGAAATGCTAACCCCGGGGCTGATGCAAGCAACCTTGAATAGTTGATGGCTATGCAGAACCAGCTCATGCAAACTATGATACAAACGTTGGGTCAGCTGCAGGCCAACAACAACAACAATCCTAACCCCGTTCCTGCACCCCCACCGTCGCCACCGCCACCACCGACGGCTCACAACAGATTGGGAGAGTTCATGAGGACTAGGCCGCCTACTTTTGCACAGGCTAATGATCCCATGGAGGCTGATGATTGGTTGAAGTCCATGGAAAATAAGCTTGCTATTGTTTAGTGCAATGATCGGGAGAAAGTTCTCTTCACATCGCACCAACTTATGGGAGCAGCCGCTAACTGGTGGGACGCTCTTTGCAATGCTCATGTCAACCAGGAGACTATCACTTGGGCTGAATTCAAAGAGAGTTTCTGTGAGACCTATGTGTGCTGAATACATTGGCAATTAGGATAAAAGTTAGCATTAACATTCAAAGTTTTGAATATTGCCAAAACATTCTTCTGTGGCAAGGTCCGACAAGTTCTTTGTTAGGTCCGCCAAGTGTTGGCAAGGTCCGACGCAAGGTCCGGAGAGCTCCTGCAAGGTCCGAAGAGCTTCTGTGAGGTCCGGAGATTGTTTTTAGGGAGCTCCCGTGAAGTTCAACTCGTAGAACTGCAGCGTCTTGTTTTTGCTTTTAACTCGCAATGTTTCAAACTTGCTTTATGGGAAGGTTTGCTTAGTATTAATTTGCTAAGTTTTTGGTGTGTTTTGGTGGTTTGGCTGTTATCATTTGATATTGTTTGCAACATGCTTATGTGACGTGCTCATGTAAGGTGTTGTGGTTTTCGAACTAACGTGAGTCAAGTCGAGGACTTGTGCTCGGAAGAATTGGTTGTTTATTCATGTGCAGGTGTTGCTTGAATTCAAGACATGGCTGGTGACGGGATCCTTGGACTAGTCTCAGGGAGGAGATGAGGTTCCAACAACCAAGTTCGGGAGGAGCTGTGGTTGAGTTGATCGGGAGGTCGCGCAGCATGTTTGGATCAAGGGCAGTGCATATGAAGGTTGTGTCTACATCATTGGAAGGTGTTTGCACGTGTGCAAGGAGTGCATGTACGTGGCAACATTGTTCCAAGGCGTGATGAAGAGAAATGGACGAAAATAATTGGTCGGAATGGTCCAACTGGCTGGATTGCGTACTCAGGCTGAGGCTGAGTCGGATATGGCTCAAATATGGAAGATTTGAGTTGGTTATGATAGGATTTCGTGCTAGGCACGAAGTTGAGTTGTTTTAAGAATGTTTAGGACGTTCCTAAGGTGTTTGGAAGTCTCACGATTGCTTCTATCTGCGAATAGGAGAGTCCTGAGCAGTTATGGTAAGTTAGGGTACGAGTCCAATTAGGAGTAGGAGTCCTAGATTGGATTGTTTAGCCTGAGGACTGGCTATAAAAGCAAGGGAGGCCAGAGCTCTCATGTGCAGAGAACTTTGGGCTGTTCCTCTTGTGTTTCTATTGAATAAAGTTCATAGTTTTGAGGAGCTTTTGTGCCTTGTTCGTCCGACTTGTTTTTCGTCAAATTTTTCTCGCAGAGTTTCTGGACAGACCGACGTTGCTTCGGTGTTTCATTCATAACTCGAGATTTAAGATCCGATTGACGTGATTCTTTTTGGGTTGTCTTCACAACTCAATTATCTATCATCTGTGAAATTTTCACGA
Organism: Neostapfia colusana; assembly: GCA_030760725.1. Lineage (NCBI taxonomy): Eukaryota > Viridiplantae > Streptophyta > Magnoliopsida > Poales > Poaceae > Neostapfia > Neostapfia colusana. Next base: position 25,326,434 of record JASWHV010000005.1, on the reverse strand, counting down.
GCTTCGAATCTGTAGTTTTTGAGATACACGAGTTTCTTTGCAGCGTTGCAGATCTGTTTTATATCGGGTAGAACAGATTGATCTCCGTTTAATGTTTTGATCGTATCTCAAGTTTTACTTCGTGTTTTCAAGTGATTCTTGTTGCATTAGATCCGTGACTTGATTCTCTACCTCTCTACTTGATTTGTCACGGTTGAACACGTTTGAAAACACTTGCACACACGGTTTCTTTAACCGATTGATTTTTGCTGAGGGATTTTTGTTGTTTCCGCTGCGAAAAGTTTTAATCTACCATTCACCCCCCTCTGGTAGCTTTTCACGTGCTCTTCGATCCTACAATTGGTATCAGAGCCAAGGTGCTCTAATCTTTGTGATTTGCACGTGTTTTGACTAACCATCATGGAGAAGTACTCCGCAAAACCTTGTGTGTTCAATGGCATCGATTTTCAGGTTTGGAAGGCGCGGATGGAGGCCTACATACAGGCGCAAGGCTTCGCCATATGGGAAAAGGTCTACCGGAACTTCGATGTACCACCCAACGATCAAGTTACGGCTGCGAACATGAGAGATGTTGACAACAACAACAAGGCTCGCAACTTGATCATCCAAGGATTGACTCAAAGCGACTTCGACCGTGTTGCACACCTCCGATCTGCATATGATGTTTGGAAAGCTCTTTGTGACTACCATGAAGGATCCAATACGATCAAGGAGGTAAGGCAAGATATGTTCAAGAAAGAATACATGCTTTTTGAGATGCAACCCTGTGAGTCAATTGACGAACTTTTTTCTTGCTTTAATAAAATTCTCAGCAACTTGCGTAGTGTCAATGTTAACTATCAGATGCTGAAAATGCTAGACAATTGTTAGGAGCATTAGATATGTCAATTTGGAAGATGAAAGTTACATCTATTCGTGAATCTACTGTCATGAGTTCTCTTACTTTAGACGTGCTTTATTCTAAATTGAAAACTCATGAAATTGACATCATCTCACGTAAAAACCCCAACAAGTCTATTGCATTTGTTTCACAACGTGACATGTCTAGTTCTAGTCAATCATCATCTAGTGGTGCACTCTCTTTGCTGTCCTATCTAACCCTTGAACAGATTGAAGAGTTTCCAGAGGAGGAGCTTGCACTCATCTCTACTCGGTTCTCAAAAGCATTGCAAAATGTGAAAACTAGAAGAAGAGGAAGCTCCGGACCTCAACGATGTTTTGAATGTGGTAAGACAGGACATTTTCGTTCGGAGTGCCCTAACCTTTCAGGTCCGACTTCACGTGAAGAAAAGCAAACAAGGCTGAAGAAATCGTTTGCAAAGAATAAGAAGAAGAAAGATTTATCAATGCGCAACATAGTGCATAGTATGATCTCTGCACTTCAAGATTTCGGCTCAAGTGATGTGGACACCGGTAGTGATGAAGATGAAGAAGCTATGGCAAATATGTGCTGCATGGCGAGCAAGTCAAGTTCAAGCTCCGAGGAGGTAGAACACAACAGCGACGATGAAGAGGTATGTCCCACTTGCGAAGAAATGTGTGATGCTATTTCTCGTGCCACTGTTATATTAAAGAAAAAGGATAAAAAACTTAGGAACAATGCTGTTAAAATTGAATCACTAGAATTTGAAATTAATCGTTTAAAAACTTTGATTCCTAGTGATGATTCTTGTTCCTCATGTGATTTGATTTATGAACAATTATCCTCTTTAAGAAGTGCACACGCATCTACACTTGATAAACTTGAACTTGAAATTGAAAAGAACAAAGAGCTTGCTGCACTTAATGATAAAAATTTGAAAGATGCTTGTTGTTCTACAATTGATTTGCATTGTTCTTCATGTGATGATCTGAATAAGAAACTAAATGATGCTATGAATGAGAGTTCTATTTTGAACAATGCTTTACGTGTGCATGAAGTTAAATATTGTTCAAATTGCAAACTAAAAGGAAAAACTTCATGTGAAAACTGCTTTGATCTGTCCAATAAACTTGATGACATGCATAGGACACTAGATCGGTTTTCTAATGCAAATAAGAACTTAAACTTGCTGCTGAATTCTTCCAAGTCTTGTAATGATAAAACTGGTTTAGGTTTTAATTCTCATGCTCATGCTAAGGCACACCCACCTAAAGTTGTAAAGTCATTAGGAAGCGGTTTGATTCAAACAGCTCCTAGACAAAAAGAGGTGATTTTCAAATCTGCAGGAGTACTGTCCCATTCGGGTTCTAATAAACGTGTTGCTTGCTCATCTAGACATGATAATAAGGTTATTTTTCATTGTACCTACTGTGGTAGAGATGGTCATGTCATGGATTTTTGTTATAGACTAGCTAAACACGATAAGAAACAAAGAATACTTGCTAGATCACATAACAACCAAGCAAAATCTGCTAGACCGAATGTTCGGAGCTTGCAACCTGCTGTAATGAGTCAAAAACTTGCTCCCGTACCTACTGTTTTTTGTGCTACATATAACACATCTTCTAAGTCAGTAGTTGGGAACAAAAAATTTCGATGTTTGGCTCATAAACCTGCTGTACCTTCTCAGCTTTCGCGTGTTATTCCTGCTGGACGTCGTGTGACTCAGTACTGGATTCCTAAAAGTCTTTTAACTAACCCCATTATTAAGTCATCGACGTATTGTGCTGCTGTGTAGGTTTCACGCTTGAGGAAGGAGAAGATTTGGATTGTGGATTCAGGTTGCTCACGCCACATGACCGGTAACAAAGAATGGTTCTCCTCTCTCTCTTTTGTGTCACGTGTAGAAAATGTTACTTTCGCCGATAACTCTTCTACTCCCATAATTGCTAAAGGTTCGGTTAGAGTAAACAATCTCTACACTTTGAAAGATGTGGCACTTGTTAAAAATTTGAAATACAACTTGCTTTCGGTTTCACAATTGCTAGATGAAAATCTAGAGGTTAGCTTTGCTAAAAATTGCTGCAAGGTTGTAGATTCAAAAGGTGAGCTTTTGTTTAACATGTCTAGGTTTGGAAGAGTTTTTAAAGCTGATTTTGATTTGTCAACTTCTAAGCATCGGTGTCTAGTTGCTAATGATACAAAGGATCTATATTTTTGGCATCGTAGACTTGGTCACATAGGCTTTGATCATCTCACTCGTGTTAGTGCTCTCGATCGCATACGTGGGCTGCCGAAGCTTCAAAAGGACAATGATATTGTGTGCTCTTCTTGTAGACATGCAAAGTTTGTTGCAGGTTCACATGCTCCTCTCACAATGACCATGACAGCTGAACCGGGACAACTTTTACATCTTGACACAGTAGGTCCGGCACATGTTCAATCCTTCGGAGGTAAATGGTAGGTGCTTGTGATTGTTGATGATTATTCCAGATATTCTTGGGTTTATTTTATGGCATCTAAGAATGAAGCTTTTAGTCATTTTAGAACTTTATTTCTTAGATTATCTATTGATCACCCAGGATCATTAAAAGCAATTAGAAGTGATAACGGAACTGAATTTAAAAACCAATCCTTTGATCACTTTTGTGCTGAAAATGGAATAAATCATCAATACTCTTCACCCTATGTACCACAACAAAATGGTGTCGTAGAAAGAAAGAACAGGACCTTAGTTGAGATGGCTAGGACTATGCTTGATGAATATCAAACTCCTAGGAAATTTTGGGCTGATGCAATTGCAACCGCTTGTTATGTCTCAAATCGTGTTTTCTTGCGTGCTAAGCCTGGAAAAACCCCATATGAGCTCCGGTTTGGACATAGTCCTAGTGTTACACACTTTAAGGTTTTTGGTTGCAAATGTTTTGTTAAGAAACATGGTAATCTTGATAAATTTGAAGCTACATCTGTTGATGGCATGTTTCTTGGTTATCCATCTCATACTAGAGGCTACCGTGTGCTTTTACTTGACACTAACAAAATTGTGGAGACTTGCGAGGTTTCTTTTGATGAAGCTAGCCCAAGTACTAGCTCCGATATTGCAGGTCCGGATCCATATCCGCAGGGGGAGAGTATTTTTATTGAAGAAGATGAAGAAGTGGTGCTGCTGCCCGAAAACTCGGAAGTAAATAACGATCAAGCTGCTGATTTTGCACCACAACCAGCACCAACAGTCACTACTGCTGGTTCGGACCTTCCTCAATCAACAAGCTCTCCTAATCAAAGGTCCGAACATGAAGAAGAAGGTGCTTGTGAAGTGTCTACTCCCCTCCGAGTACTCAAAAGTCATCCTCCACAACAAATCATTGGAAGCTTGCATGAACGAGTCACTCGGTCCAGGTTTTGTGATCCAAATTCTCATGCTCATTCTGCTTTTGTTGCTTCTTTTGAACCCAAGGATATATCACACGCACTCACTAATGAATCTTGGATTAATGCCATGCAAGAAGAGTTAGAAAATTTTGAAAGAAATAATGTTTGGAAACTTGTACCTCCACCTCAAGGTCACACATTAATTGGAACTAAATGGGTATTTAAAAATAAGCAAAGTGAGGATGGGGTTGTGGTTAGGAATAAAGCTAGGTTGGTTGCTCAAGGTTTCACTCAAATTGAAGGTCTAGATTTTGATGAAACATTTGCTCCTGTTGCTAGATTAGAAGCTATAAGAATTTTATTAGCATTTGCTGCATCTAAAGGTTTCAAGTTATATCAAATTGATGTTAAAAGTGCTTTTCTTAATGGCTACATAGAGGAGGAGGTTTATGTTAAGCAACCACCGGGTTTTGAAAATCCAAATTTTCCTAATCATGTTTACAAACTGTACAAAGCCTTGTACGGTCTAAAACAAGCCCCTAGAGCATGGTATGATAGGTTAAAAATATTCTTACTTGAAAAGGGGTTTACCATGGGCAAGGTTGATAAAACTCTTTTTGTACTTAAGCATGGCAATGACTCATTATTCGTTCAAGTGTATGTGGATGATATTATGTTTGGTTGTGGTTCTCATGATCTCGTGTCCAAGTTTTCAGCTATGATGAGTTCAGAATTTGAGATGAGTATGATGGGAGAACTCACATACTTTTTGGGGCTGCAAATCAAGCAAACAAAAGAAGGAACTTTTGTGAGTATACAAAGGACCTTCTTAAGCGCTTCAACATGGACAAATGCAAGCCTCTTCGGACACCAATGGGAACAGCAACAACACTTGAACTTGACGAAGATGGTGACCCGGTCGATAAAAAAGAATACAGAAGTATGATTGGATCACTTTTGTATCTCACGGCGTCAAGACCGGACATACAATTCAGCGTATGTCTTTGTGCACGTTTTCAAGCTTCTCCACGTGCTTCACATCGCCAAGCCATCAAAAGGATTCTCAGGTACCTACATGGAACTCAAGAATTTGGCATTTTTCTTCCTTCTTCCTCAACCGTTTCTTTGAAAGCTTTTTCGGATGCTGATTTTGGGAGTTGTAGGATTGATAGGAAAAGTACTTCAGGTGCTTGTCATTTTCTTGGTAATTCACTTGTTGCTTGGTCCTCTAGAAAACAAATTTCAGTTGCACAATCCACGGCCGAATCTGAATATGTAGCTGCGGCTAGCGCTTGCTCACAAATTCTTTGGATTGTTCAAACACTTAAGGACTATGGGGTTGATTTAGATAGTGTTCCACTGTTTTGTGATAACACTAGTGCAATTTGTATTGCTAAAAACCCCGTGAAACACTCTAGAACTAAGCACATTGACATTAGGTATCACTTTCTTCGTGATAATGTTGAAAAAGGAAACATTGTGTTTCACCATGTCGATACCGAACAACAATTGGCTGATATTTTTACAAAACCTTTCGATTTCACTCGTTTTTGTTTCATTCGTAGTGAAATAGGGGTTATGCATCCTCATGGCTTAAATTAAGGGGGAGTCTTTGAAACTTTGAAATTCTATGTGTGAATCTGAAACTAAAATAATATGAGCATAGTATTTCATACATATATGACTTTGTGATTCCTTTTACAGGCTGAAAGTTCTTACTACATTAAGCATGTTATACATTTTGTAGTTTTTGCCATGACTAGTAATTGGAATAATTACTTACACTAAATCTGGTCATGATCGAACTTTCTTGCTGTTTTAAACTTGTTGCGTGCTCACAAGTGCTATTAATCATAAAAAGTTAATCAAGTGATCAGCTCACATGTTGAGTTTTCAAATAAAAAATTGAGAAAAGATCAAGAGAATATGCATGCATCGCACTTCTTCTTTTGAGATTGCTTATCATTGCACTAAGATATGAACTTGGAAGGAATTGTGCATGACTAAAACCATGTCCTTAAGCTTCTGATTGTCAAATGACATAGGCTTGGCTTGGTTGGTTAGAATAAGGCTGATGCGGCATATAATCTCTTACAAATATCATATGATCAACTTTGTGCCTTAAATGATTATAAATAATAAAAATGCAGCAACAAGTGTCATGTTTTCAGGTTTTGAAATAGTTGAGTAAGGGAGATCATGACTTGTTTAAACTGAAAAATACATTTGATCTCTAGCATGGCTTACACTACTTTATGTATCTCATTGATGTGATAGTGTAAGTAACCTGATAGTATGACTTGGATGAGCTTTGTTTTGTATGTATATGTTATAATATGCTCATAACATTTAAAAATTTCTCTTTTGAACCTTGCTGAATACATTGTCAAAGGGGGAGAAATATGTATAAGGAGAGATTTTTTTTACACTTTGCATATGTTATACACTTTCTTCCTTCTCTGATTTTAAAAAATGGGGAGAAATTAATAAAGGGGGAGAAATGAGTTTTCAAAGCTTTTCAAAACTTTTCATAAGCCAATGTTCGCATTTTAATCGGTGTTGCCAATGCATTCATCAAGGGGGAGATTGTGAGACCTATGTGTGCTGAATACATTGGCAATTAGGATAAAAGTTAGCATTAACATTCAAAGTTTTGAATATTGCCAAAACATTCTTCTGTGACAAGGTCCGACAAGTTCTTTGTTAGGTCCGCCAAGTGTTGGCAAGGTCCGACGCAAGGTCCGGAGAGCTCCTGCAAGGTCCGAAGAGCTTCTGTGAGGTCCGGAGATTGTTTTAGGGAGCTCCCGTGAAGTTCAACTCGTAGAACTGCAGCGTCTTGTTTTTGCTTTTAACTCGCAATGTTTCAAACTTGCTTTATGGGAAGGTTTGCTTAGTATTAATTTGCTAAGTTTTGGTGTGTTTTGGTGGTTATGGCTGTTATCATTTGATATGGTTTGCAACATGCTTATGTGACGTGCTCATGTAAGATGTTGTGGTTTTTGAACTAACGTGAGTCAAGTCGAGGACTTGTGCTCGGAAGAATTGGTTGTTTATTCATGTGCAGGTGTTGCTTGAGTTCAAGAAATGGCTGGTGACGGGATCCTTGGACTAGTCTCAGGGAGGAGATGAGGTTCCAACAACCAAGTTCGGGAGGAGCTGTGGTTGAGTTGATCGGGAGGTCGCGCAGCATGTTCGGATCAAGGGCAGTGTATATGAAGGTTGCGTGTACGTCATTGGAAGGTGTTTGCACATGTGCAAGGAGTGCATGGACGTGGCAACATTGTTCCAAGGCGTGATAAAGAGAAGTGGACGTAAAGAATTGGTCGGAAAGGTCCAACCGGCTGGATTGCGTACTCAGGCTGAGGTTGAGTCGGATATGGCTCAAATATGGAAGATTTGAGTTGGTTATGATAGAATTTCATGCTAGGCACGAAGTTGAGTTGTTTTAGGAATGTTTAGGAAGTTCCTAAGGTGTTTGGAAGTCTCACGATTGCTTCTATCTGCGAATAGGAGAGTTCAGAGCAGTTATGGTAAGTTAGGATACGAGTTTAATTAGGAGTAGGAGTTCTAGATTGGATTGTTTAGCCTGAGGGCTGGCTATAAAAGCAAGGGAGGCCAGAGCTCTCGTGGGCAGAGAACTTTGGGCTGTTCCTCTTGTGTTTCTATTGAATAAAGTTCATAGTTTCTAGGAGCTTTTGTGCCTTGTTCGTCCGACTTGTTTTTCGTCAAGTTTTTCTCGCCGAGTTTCTGGACAGACCGATGTTGCTTCGGTGTTTCATTCATAACTCGAGTTTTACAGATCCGATTGACGTGATTCTTTTTGGGTTGTCTTCACAACTCAATTATCTATCATCTGTTAAAGTTTCACGAGCTTCGGATCTGTAGTTTTTGAGATACACGAGTTTCTTTGCAGCGTTGCAGATCTGTTTTATATCGGGTAGAACAGATTGATCTTCGTTTAATGTTTTGATCGTATCTCAAGTTTTACTTCGTGTTTTCAAGTGATTCTTGTTGCATTAGATCCATGACTTGATTCTCTACCTCTCTACTTGATTTGTCATGGTTGAACACGTTTGAAAACACTTGCACACACGGTTTCTTTAACCGATTGATTTTTGCTGAGGGGTTTTTGTTGTTTCCGCTGCGAAAAGTTTTAATCTACCATTCACCCCCCCTCTAGTAGCTTTTCACGTGCTCTTCGATCCTACAGTTTCCACTCTCATTATGTCCCTGCAGGAGTCATGATGCTTAAAAGGCAAGAGTTTGAAGGTCTCCGCCAAGGAAGGAAGAGCGTGAATGAGTACCTCAACAAGTTCACACAGCTGTCAAGGTATGCTCCAGAAGACGTCAACTTGGATCAAAGGAAGCAATACTTGTTCATGAGAGGATTGAACAATGAGATCCAAGTTCAGCTGCTCAACAATGATTATGCAAATTTCTAGAAGCTCGTTGAAAAAGCTATAGTGGTTGAGAGCAAGACCCGTGAGATCGAGCAAGAGGGCAAGAGGAAGATGCCATACCAAGGACAGCCGCAAGGGAGTAATGTACGTCCCCGTTTCATGCCACCAGCTGCACCATATTATGGCTCGTCCACTTCTACTTTCCGCCCTGCAAATCCACATCGCCCTAGTCAGCTACCGCAGCAATGTCCTGTTATGCAAGCACCTCATATGCATTTGCCTCCTGCGCCTATGCTCAAAACCAGCCTCGCCCCAACATTCCTGCTGTTTTGGGCAACAAAGTATGCTTTTCATGCGGACAGGCGGGACACTTTGCAAGTCAATGCCCGAAGAAAGTCCTTGGACAGCCGAGCAACTCACCCAAGAAGAAACCACGGACGAATGGAGGAGCTAATAAAGGTAACTGTGGACAGTAGAACTATGCTCGTGGCAATGTGAATCATGTCTCCGCTGAGGAAGCACAACAAGCTGAGGACGTCGTGATTGGTATGTTTCTTGCCAACTCCAACCCAGCCACTGTTTTATTTGACTCCGGAGCATCGCATTCATTCATATCATCCAAGTATGTTGCCAAGTATAATCTGCCCATATCACACATGAAACAAACTATGTTGGTTAATTCTCCCGGTGGAGAGATGAGGACTAATATAGCATGTCCGAAAGTAAGCCTTAAAATAAGGGGGGTAGACTTTCTTGCCAACCTTATTGTCTTGGATTCCCAAGGGATTGACATAATACTTGGAATGGATTGGCTAAGCAAGCACAACGGAGTGACTCAATGTGCTGAGAGGATCGTGCAGTTGACAAGTGAGCACGGTACTCGTATTGAGTTCGAGGCAGCCCAACCGGCAACCGAGAAGGTAGCGTTGAACCACGTCAAAGAAGCGACATTGGAAAGCATTCTGGTGGTTCAAGAATATTCAGGTGTGTTCCTGGAAGAACTCCTAGGTATGCCACCTGATCGGGACATTGAATTTGCTATTAATTTAGTACCCGGAACTGCACCTATAGCGAAGAGGCCGTATAGGATGCCTGCTAATGAACTAGTGGAGCTCAAGAAGCAAATTTAGGAGCAGCTAGAAAAGGGTTTTATACGCCCAAGCTTGTCACCATAGGGAGCCCCCGTGCTCTTCGTAGACAAGAAGGATGGGACCCAAAGGATGTGTGTGGATTATAGGTCTCTCAGTGAGGTGACGATCAAGAATAAATACCCGCTGCCCCGTATAGAGGACCTGTTCGACCAAATGAAAGGTGCCCAAATTTTCTCCAAGATTGATCTTCGGTCGGTATACTTCCAGCTGAAGATTAAGCCCTCCGACATACCCAAGGATGCATTTCGAACACGGTATGGTTTGTATGAATATACCGTTATGTCATTTGGGTTGATGAATGCACCCGCATACTTTATGTACCTCATGAATAAGGTTTTCATGGAGTACTTGGACAAGTTCATCGTGGTTTTCATCGACGATATTATGGTGTATTCAAAAAGCGAGGAAGAACATGAAGAACACTTGAGGTTGACGTTCCAGAAACTGGGAGAGCATCAGTTGTATGCTAAGTTCAGCAAGTGTAAATTTTCGCTAAAGGAGACATCGTTCCTAGGCCACATTATCTCCGAAGGAGGAGTGTTGGTTGATCCCGGAAAAGTGGGAGATGTTTTGAAGTGGAATCAACCGCAGAATGTGAGAGATATTTGGAGTTTCCTTGGGATGGCTGGATACTACCGCCGGTTCATCAAGGATTTCTCCAAAATAGCGAAGCCTATGACTGAATTGCTAATAAAGGGGAAAGCATTTCAGTGGACACCAGCATGTCAAGAAAGCTTTGAGGAGCTAAAGAAGAGATTAACCACAGCGCCGGTTTTGGTATTGCCGGACATGAGCAAGAGCTTCGACATATATTGTGACGCATCAAGACAAGGGTTTAACTGTGTGCTCATGCAAGAAGAACAAGTGCTAGCCTATTTGTCGAGACAACTAAAGAAACATGAGCTCAATTACCCCACACATGACTTGGAACTTGCAGCCGTGGTACATGCCTTGAAGATTTGGAGGCATTATATCCTTGGCCACCGATGTGAGATCTATACGGATCTAAAAAGCCTCAAGTATATATTCACGCAAACGGATCTGAATTTGAGGCAACGTCGATGGTTGGAACTCATCACGGATTATGATGTTGGAATCAACTATCACCCCGAAAAGGCCAATGTAGTAGCTGATGCGTTGAGCTGAAAGAGAGCATGTCACCAACTCACGGTTCGGGAGCTGCCACCCGAGCTGCGCAGGAGTTCGAATGGTTACATATCGGGTTCTTGAACGAGATGGAGGTGATAGAACTGAACTCCTCGCTAGAACAAGAGATACGAGATGGCCAAGCAACAGATGAGGAAATCAAGGAAATCAAGGAAAGAATCCTACAAGGCATAGAAAAGGATTTCAAGGAAGACGAGAAAGGCACGCTTTGGTTAGGGTAAAGGATTTGTGTAACTAACGTGAAGCACATCCACGACACAATATTAAAGGAGGCACATGACTCATCATATTCCATACACCCTGGCTGTACAAAGATGTACAAGGACCTGAAAACTTGCTATTGGTGGGATGGTATGAAAAGGGACATAGCTGAATATGTTGCCTTATGCGACACGTGCCAACGAGTGAAGGCCGAACATCAAAGACCCTATGGATTGTTGCAGCCATTGAAAGTACCCGAGTGGAAGTGGGAAGACATCAGCATGGATTACATAGTCGGACTGCCACGTACTCAGTCGGGTTACGACGCTATTTGGGTTATTGTGGACTGGTTGACGAAAACAGCCCATTTCCTTCCTGTTAGAACCAAGTACCGCGTCACACAACTAGCCGAGCTGTATATGAAGCAAATCGTGTGTCGCCATGGAGTTCTGAAGAGGATAGTTTCAGATCGGGGTTCTCAATTTACCTCCAGGTTCTGGAAGAAGCTGCACGAAGCCATGGGTACACGGCTGAATTTCAGCTCCGTTTATCACCCGCAAACCGATGGGCAAACGGAGAGGACAAATCAGATTTTGGAAGACATGTTGAGAGCTTGCGCCTTGAAACATGGGCGTAGTTGGGATAGGAGCTTGCCATATGCTGAATTCTCGTACAACAACAGCTATCTAGCCAGCTTGAAAATGTCACCTTTCGAAGCATTGTATGGTAGACGGTGTAGAACGCCGCTGTTCTGTAATGAGACCGGAGAAAGCCAAGTGTTTGGACCCGAAGTGCTGCAAGACGCCGAAAAAAAGTCCAAATGATACGAGAAAACTTGAAGGCTTCTCAGTCACGATAAAAAGGTTATGCGGACAATAGGCGAAGAAGATTGACCTTTGAAGTGGGAGACTTCGTGTATATTAAGGTATCGCCTATCCGAGGCCAACGATGGTCAACGTGAAAGGCAAGTTAGCACCTCGCTACATCGGGCCATTCAAGATTTTGGGCAAGCGAGGAGAGGTAGCCTATCAACTAGAGCTGCCAACGCACCTCTCCGACGTGCACGACGTGTTTCTCGTATCCCAACTCAAGAAGTGCTTGAGAGTACCGGAAGAACAAGTACCGATGGATGAGCTGGAGCTTCAAGAGGATCTGACCTACGTGAAACACCCCATAAAAATCTTGGATGTGAAGGAAAGGGTCACGAGTAATCCGTTGGTGCAAGGTACAATGGAGCCATCACACGGAAGCCGAAACTACATGGGAACGTGAGGAATATCTCAAGGCAAAATTCCCTCATCTATTCTCCACTCTATCAAATCTTGAGGGTGAGATTCAGTTTAAGGGCGGTAGGTCAGTAACACCCTCAAATTCATTACCATCCATTGCATACATTTTTCATGTAAAGAAACATTGTAAAAGAAGTAGAAATGGAGAAAGAACCCTAGAAATGGAGAAAGAACTATAGAAATGGAGAATGAACCATCGAAATGGAGAAAGAACCATAGAAATGGAGGAGGGAATATAGAAATGGAGAATGGGACATAGAAATGGAGAATGGGAAATAGAAATGGAGAGGGGGATGTAGAAATGGAAAAAGGGACATAGAAATGGTGACAAATGGAAAAAGATAGCTGAAATAAGCATTCCCAAATTTCCCCCGAAATTTCCAAATTCCCCAATTCCACAAAAGGGGAATTTTCCCCACATTTAGGGGATTTTATTCCCCAATGCTGCTGCACAAAATTAAAGGGGAAAAGTTGGTTGAGTTCCAAATTGAGTAGGACTCTTGGTTGAGTTCCAATTGGAGTAGGACTCCTCCCTTCTCCCCCTTATAAATACAACCCCAGCCCCCCCCTTTTTGGCCGCAGTCTCCCCCTCCCCCTCCCCAAGTCGCCGACTTGGAGCCCCTCCCCCTCCAAGTCACCGAGTTGGCACCCCCCCACCAGAGTTTGGTCGCCGGTGAGCCCCGCCGATGAACCCCGCCGTCGAGCCCCGTCACGCCTCGCCGTCGCCGGAAAAGAAGCCGACGATCTGTCCTACCCTAATCTTCCATAGAAAAATTCACCGCTGCTGCCATTGCTAGGAGGAAGGCTCTGCCACCAAAAGGAAGTGAGGTAGGTCCCCATTACCTATTTTACGACGTCGCCGCTGTTTCTACGCATCCGTTTTCTTTGCCCCCTTCGAGCAGAAACTTTTGCGTGTGGACAGATCGTGTTTTGATCAATTTTTGATGGTGGAATTGATATAGATCTTGAGTCAAGATCATCACCACGTCCACACTTGATCTCAGCACCCTTGTTCATCATAAAACACCATAAAAGCCTGTTAAAACATGCAAGAACACGTACAAACTGGTTTAATAAAACAGCACCATAAGATTTGCATTCATCTACCCCCATTGCATCGTGAGTAAAGTTTGTGCATGATGATTGATTGCTGTAAATTTTGTATGTGCATGGTCGTGAGTAGAAGGACAAGCTCAAGAGGTCATCTATGAGGAACTACAGCACCAAGACTTCGAGACGCTTGAGCAACAAGAACTACGGGAGCAAGGCAAGTGCCCCTTAACCATGTTGATCCCATGTTTTGAAACTGTTTTGTTTGTGAAAACTCGTACGCTTGAGTCAACTTGATGGGACAACCTTTTATAGGAGTTTACTAGTTTTGTTAACCATCCTTGTCGCCGCGAAAGTTGATGAGTCGGGTATGGTCATTTTTCCTATTTGCTTCGCTTAACTTACGGGATACGGGAAGCTGAAATAAAACACGTCTAGCTACTGCACTCATGTGAATAATGATGATGAGAACTTGATGGTGTTAATGAGCATGGAACCGGAGAGATCTAGGAAAGATTGGTTCATGGATGTTGCTGAATGAGATGGTGTTTTACTTGCCATAGATCTAAGGACCGGTTCATGCCAGCACATGCCAGAAAAACAGTGTCACCACAAGGCCAAATATGGGTGCGGCTTAGCTGACTAATTTGGTGTGTTGCTAGCTTGTTATAGACCATTGAATGGCGCGGGGAATGGGAGTTGAGAGGGACTGCCCTGGGAACTGCATGGCACAAGAGGGGGTCCGTGGGTCGGAGAATGGTGATTCGAGCCTGCCGGTGAAATCTCAGTGGGTCCGTACATCTTGTAGCCCCTTTGTAAAGGCTATTTTGTGATATCTTGTCCATACACCGACGGTTGTGTATTGGTATAATGGAGGTTCTGCAGTCGCCGATGGGTGACAAAATCACGAACTTGTGGGTAAAGTGGTGCCACCTCTGCAGAGTGTAAAACTATCATGATAGCCGTGGTTCCGGTCACAAGCACCTGGCCAACTTCCATGATTAGAGGGAAAACTTGGGATGGTTATTAGGCATGGTTATGGTATGGTCATGGGGATTGGTTTTGGGACTTTTTTGAGTCATCACAATGAGTTTGGTTTCGGTTATATGAATATGAGATGGTTATGAATATTTATGAGCATGAGATGAACTTGAGAAAGATTAATGGCTGTATGAGACTTGATAAGCGGTGAATTATGTTTAGAGAATGTTGCTGAATTAATTGATTATGATGGGATAAATTTCACCTATAAATAGTTGCTGTTTTTATCATGTTTGTGAAATAAAATTTGCTTGCTGCAATGAGCCTTTTTATTTCCTACCTTGTTGTAAGCTACATGTCATACTTTTCCAGCATTTGCTGAGTACGACATGTACTCACCCTTGCATTACCACATAAACATCAGCTACAGGAGATGAGTACTTCGAGGACTATGTGGAGTACTAGGCGTGCGTACTACCATCAACATGCCTACGGAGTTGAAGACTGGAGCCTGCTGTTTAGTTATTTCCGCTGTGGTTTAGAGACTTCCGCTGCAAGAATAAGCTAGAGATTCATGAGTGAGACTTTGAGTCATTGTAATAAAGTAATTAAACACTATTTATTCGTGGTTATATTCTGAATTCAGTTTGTGGATTAGATGTGTATGTGTAATGAACATACTGGGCACACATGTGCATTCACTTGGTTCTATTTTCGGAACCGGGTGTCACAACGTGAGACCTTTTGCTTAGTCTACACCGTGAGTGTAGACTATAACGTTATTCCGTTGTAATTATGTTTATAAACAAGTTTATGTAATAAAATTTAGCTTCCGCATGATGTCTTTCTCTTTGTGTTATCCGGTGTTGTCTATCGCAACACCCCTCAGCGAGATCCTGGATGTCGGACCATTGGGTCCTCACGTCCGCTTCGGATTTCTTTTGATGAAAACCCTTGTTCCGCTCTCACTTGGCACTATAACGGGGTCTCGGTTGATTTTCCTTCTTAGCTACTCAGATGTTTCAGTTCGCTAAGTTTGAAAAGTCCAAAGAGCGCAGACTAGCCACGGACGAGTGCCCCATACACAAATTTCTTTCTTGCCTGACACCCGCGTAAAAGCCCAAAAAAAATTTACTTGCTAGAGTGTTCATCACATCACTACATCACAGCTCATGTTGCGGAAGTCTCATGAACATTTGTGAAGAGCAAATAAACACCGTCATGAGGTTGATTAGATGAAGAACTCACAAATCCAAAAGTAGGAGCTCAGACATATTAACATGAGAGGCTGAGCTCACCATTTGGCCCTAAATATTCTTTGGAATGCTCAGGCAAAGTTTCATGCAAATCCAAACCCTTTTGAGCTGCTTTTGGAAACATTTATAAAAAGGGCTAATTTGAATGCAAATTCAAATTTCAGCTACTTTCATCACTTGGATTCAAAAGATGACTTCACATTCAAACTAAGCACATTTTTCAGAGTTAGTCCACCAATTTTCATCCTCATTGGAGTTCATCTTGTCGGGAGCTAAGTTTGCATTAATTCAAAACTGAATTTGAATTTCAAATTCAAATGTGAATCAAATTTAGCCAAATAAACTTCAATTTGAGGAAATCAAATTTAACTCATGACTTGGTGATGAAGTCTACACTTCAAGGTTGAGTAGCTGAGATATTTACAGCAAAGAAATGGAAAAGGATTAGAGGGGAGGAGTGGGTCCACATGTCAGTTAAACCCACCAAGTGAAGCAACTCACACGCGCTCTGCTTCTTCGGGTTCCTTCACCGAGCGCCAGCGATCTGTTCTTGGCTGCCACCTCCTCAGCGTTCACCATGTGCTGGCGACCATAGCCGTGGCATTCTTGCCCCCGAAGCCTCTACTCGTTGCTCACACCGAGTCTTTGCCCTGCCTTCACACACGCTCGACCGAAAGCACCACTCTCTCGGTTATCCTCTCGGTTCCCCGGTGCGCCGCCGTTCTAAGCACTCTCGTGGCCGACGATCAACAGCAAATAGACGCGCTAGAGGCTGCTCGAACTCACGGTGAAAACCCTACACCCTTTCAGGCACTGTCGAGGGAGAATTTCCCCGTTTACTTTTCGGTGTTCAAAGAACTGAGCCGGCCGAAAATCCAAAATTCTTATTGGTCAGTACACACTAGCTCGTTTTCCGTTGGTCATATTTCCTAGGCCTTCCAACGGACCTCTAGGATCAATAGCCGGTGAAAACCATCGACCATGGTTGCTGTTCTTTGAGTTTTTCCGATCGCCGACATTTTTAGCTCTAGATCGATGGTGAGGTCCTAGCTCCGGCCGTTTCCGTGGCAAACCGAGTTCAAGTTTGTGCTCAGCATGTCACAAAGGAGCTGTAGAAGGAAACTGTTCCAAAAATAGGGCCCTATGTAGCTCGGGCAACATTACCGGAGTTGGAGTCGCCACTGTCACCGTCGCGAGCATAGTTCTGGCCATCGCCGAGCTTCAGTGAGTGCACTAACGTGTTCCTTGAGCGAAGTTGGGCACAGGAGGTGAGTTTCATAGAAGGTCGTGTGGTAGATCGACCGGCGGCGAGCTCTCCGGTGAGGCGCCGCCGCGGGGAGCGCGGGTGTCGCGAGGAAGACGAAGGAAGGGCCGGGTCCACCAGTCAGCCTCTGTTTTCCAGCGAGGATCTGGTTTCCGCTGGGATTCGTGTGGGGACCACCCCGTGGTTTACCCACTCCAGGATCGCATAGGGTGGTGCCGTGGGATGCGGCACCCAACAGCACACACGACAAGAATAAAGAATAACATACAAACTTTTATTTGATATAAAACAGCGGAAGTCTTTTTACAAAACCTATTCATACAGCGGAAGTAATATACATATATGGCCTCTCATCCTAGCTATGCAAAAGTGCAGCTGTCCAGCCCGGGGACGCTACACGCTAGCAGCAAGGAACCGGTGAATCACGGCGGCGTGCAGGGCTCCAGCTCGGCCGTGTACCCCGACGGGGGCATCGCCTCGTCCTCGGAACCTTCCTCATAACTCTCACCTGCACACAGCTCAAATATTGCAACCGTGAGCACGATGGCTCAGCAAGTATTAACCGTCAACCCTAGGCATGGAACTCTACGTGCAGGGATATGTAAGGTAGGAAAGTACTTTGCAATAAAGACATGCCTATAAGTTGATCCTTACTTTCAGTTTTATAGCAGCAGATTCATGTGCCTTAGGCAGCCCTCACATCGGAAGTCCACAATCAAACAAGAAACGCTTTCCCCTGATGTGGAGATGCCCAAAGTGGAATATAAACCTAATTTGCTCTATAACTACAGCATACAAGGTTTCAAGACATTTAATAGTTCAATACAGCATTTTCAGTTGGCTTATTTCACTTCTTACTACGTCACAGCGCAGTGAACAAGCGGGTACTCAAATAACTGCGAGGGACGGTGATTGCAATCAAGACACACCCGGATAACACGTTACATACACCCACTTTAAGAAGTGTGATTCCACACCCCTTCCTACTCTGTTGTATGCAACCACCTTTCAAAGGCAACCCAAATGCCGAACCAGTCCATCCGTAATGGGCAGGAGGTTCCCGCGTGGAGTGTGACTGTGCCCACCAGCAGATTTACACCTTGCTACCCTCAACCCACTCTTATTTACGGTTGGGTAAGCCTCGGCACCCAGGTTAACCAATTACATCGGTTTCCTGGTTCCCATATTCCAGTATGCATCCAGTACTGTTCGATACTTGTCCAGCAGGGCCGCACACGGACGATCCTCAACCGACACCAACAGGGCTACGCACATGAGACCTCTGCTCACTGCATCCTATCCCCCCTGCTGGGTCTCATTTTTATACTCAAGCCATTGTCTACCTCTCTTCATTCCGTGTGATAAGTATTATCTCGCGAGCAGCTTCCAACCACTCGACTTCTACCGAGATCCTAAACATTAGCATGGCTTTCTCTACTCGTTGAGTTTGTAAACTACCCAACCCTTTATAGGATTTAAAAGGCTATGTAAGTGGGGTTTCAATCACCCTAACTCTAATGCAAACATTTCAACCTAGACATAAGTGATACAAATGAAAAACTTTATAAAAGGTACTTAAGTGCAAACCGGGGCTTGCATGGTTGCGAGTTAAAGGGGAAGTCAGCTTCTGGTGGGAGGACGTCCAAAGGCTCCGGTGCGTCCTCAACTTCGGTCACTAAATGAAATGTATCAAAATATGTATAAATATTAAGGAATTATAAGAATTAAACTTCTATTCATAGCTACTGCTATTTAGGATCCTTATTTGGCTTTGGGATTTTTACAGTGGATACTAGACTCTCTAAGGATGACTTGAGCTTGGAGACATGTCATTGCACAATGTAGCCTTTAAAATTTCTACAAGTACAATGCTTCTTTGAATTTTTGAGCCCAAATCAGGAGCTTTGACATATCTAATAGCAGAAGATCTGATTAGGGTAAGTCTCCATGGTTCTAACAAAATTTGTTTCACCATTTTTGGAGATACCATCAGAGAGAGATGAATTTTTGAAGTTGGGCCAGAGTTCTGAAAAGTTTCTGTTTAAATTTGAATTTCCAAATAAAGGCTGAAGTTTGGAAGGTAATTTGATCCAGCAAATGAACTCCAATGAAGCTCAAATTTTTACTGGATATCAGTAATGTCATGAGGAACTTCCTGGCCAAATTTGAAGAAATTCCATAACAGAGATATTCTGGACTAAATTCCCAAAGATTTAACTTTGATGAATCTTGGAGAAATATCCAGAGATCTTCAGATCAATTTCTTTGCATTTCTGCAAAGTACTAACTGAGAGAAATCCAACAAAATTTGTTTCCCAAATTTTGGACATCCCTACAGAAAGTTATGGAGGTATGAGGGTTG
This sequence comes from Neostapfia colusana, assembly GCA_030760725.1. Lineage (NCBI taxonomy): Eukaryota > Viridiplantae > Streptophyta > Magnoliopsida > Poales > Poaceae > Neostapfia > Neostapfia colusana. The sequence continues at coordinate 25,307,079 of JASWHV010000005.1, read as the reverse complement.
AACCATTTTTCTAGAAATCAATTCTATGATTTTTAGCTAATTTATTTAATCCTGAGATAACCTACTGATTAAGCCCTCTAAATAAGCTCCAAAAATCCTAAACTTTTTACTGGAGGTCAGACACTATGAAAAGGACTATCTTCCCAAATTTGGGAATATTTCATAAAGAATTGCTCCTGTAATAAATCCCTAAAGGATTTACTAAAAACAATTCTACAGAAATTCCTGGGCATTTTCATAGCATGCAGTTTGTTTCTGTGTGAAGTACTCCTCCTAAGGATTCAAACAAAATTGGTCTCACTCTTTTTGGAGTTGTCTACACAAAGTTATGAATTTTTCAAACTGTGATAGCTCTCTGTTTAAAACCTACACTGAGACTTAACAGGGGGGCCCACTCGTCAGATCCTTCTTCAACCTCCCGCCAGAGACGCGCGTGCACACCAGTTCAAATCGTGGCATGGCTCGTTCTCCCTCATTTCTCCACCAAATTAGCTCCGGTTTCGCCCTACATGCTCCTGGGAACATGGCGCAGCTGCCGGGCAAGGTGTCCACGCATGAAAACGGCCGAAAACAGGCCGGCACCGGTGGGGCGGCTCGGGAACTCGGCATCAACGCGTTCTGGCACGTTTGAAGCTTCTCCCGGCGAGCTACCTTGCCCTAAAGCATCACCAATGATCGGGGAACATGGAACGCAGGCCAAACCTTGCAGGAAATGGCCGGAACATGGGGTTCATCGGAGGACCGACCCATTTTTACTGCCGCCGGCGATTTCTCGTCGCCCGGGGCGTGTGGTGGACGGTTTTATGCGTGCTTTGGCGTGGGAGGGCGCTAGGGTCACTAGTTTCTGTGGCTTGAATTGTAGAACCGATGATCAACCATGTTGGACGAATTTCCAGTTTTGGTGTGGGTTGGTTCTTCACGTGTACCGGCGTCAAATCCAAATTCCGGCGAGCCGGCGACGGGGAAGGGCAAGGGCACTGCGGTAGCATGATCTACACACCTTGGTGCACCTTAGGGAGGTTCTGGACGTGCAGTAGAGGCGTTGGAGCAGCTGGAACTCGAGGAGCAGTGAGGGTCGGCGTGCTCTGTCTTCTCCCGGTGAACAATAGCTCGGGCACAGCGAGGGGAGCTCGGGGATGAGCTGAGCAGCGGTGGAGCACATTGAGGAGGCGCCGGCGCAGCTCCTGGGTGGCTCAACCGGTGCTTGGGGCGGCTTGAAGGTGCTGAACGTCGATCACAGCGGGGCAGAGTGGTTCTTCGCTGGGTGCTGGAGCACGGATGAAGGCTTCGGTGTGCAGAGGAGAAAAACTGGAGTTGTGCCTCTGCTTTGATAGCAATCCACACATGAAGTGCTGCCTTCCGGAGCAAGCTGAAGCAAGCAGCTCGGTGGAGAGGAGATGCAGCACGGTGGCAGCTCGAGAAGGACTCGAACAGAAGCAAATTGCCCCTGTTATTTCATGTGTCACTGCCATGTGGGTCCCACCTCACCTAATAGCTCTGATATTTTTCTCCAAATTAAATCCTTTGCTTCCTCCCAAAGTCATGGTTTGAAATATTTTAATTCAAATGATTTGAATTCTAGTGTGGAATTTGAACTGACTTTGGTTATTTGAATTTGAATTGGAATTTGAATCTTCCCTTTTGCATTGTTCCAAAAGCATAGCAAACCAACTCAAATAATTCTGAATTTTGGCATGGCTGCTAATTCAAATATGAGGAACACACTTGTGGAACCAAATTTGCAAATTGAGGGAATTGGAATTTGAAACTGAATTTGAAATTCAGATTGGAGGGCTCCTCCTTTTAATCCCAAACAAATATTAAAACTCCTCCAAATGAGCTGAAATTTGGAAGGTTGAATATTTGGACTATGAAGATCCAAGTTGTGAATCTAGATATCCATGTTTGGAATCTTTTGGGAGATTTGAATCCTTACTTTGAACTTACACCGTTAAAATTCAAAGTTTTAATTCCCCTCATTTTTGCTAAGTGTACATGAGCTGAATTTTCTTGCTACCACTTTTGGGGATTTTACAATTCGGTGTGGCAGCGCGGGTAAAACCCCGTGGGCTGCGGTATGGCCGCGATCTCAGTGGACCGGTTTAAAGAATGGGGCCCACAACCAGAGTTTAAACATTTCCAACAGTTTCAGATTTTAGTTCAACTTCAAATTCCCTAACATTTGCTAGGATGGTCCAAATTGAGTGAAACAAATTTTATTGGATTCAGCTCTTCGAGTACTATACAGCAAAAGAAGTATGAGTTCATAAAACTTATTATTTTTCCATAATTAATTCCCTAATATTTAAACGGTTTGGAATTTTCTCTGGAGAATTCTGTTATGGAAAATTCTGAAATTTGGCAAGGAGATTCATTTGAAAATCTTTGAGTCACAGAAAAAATTTCATATCCAGCCAAGTTCATTTAGTCCCCCTAGTGGTGTGATTAAGTGAACTGCCCTGAGAAAATAGAAAAATGTACAGAAACATTTTTCAGATTTTCTCAAATCTTGATTAGGGCATAACTTTCTCTAGGATTCTTCAAATGACATGAAACCAACTCCATTAGCACCACCTCAAACTCTAGTTTCCATAAAGTAATGGTTTGATCCATGAAAATCCTTGGAAATCCTCAGAAGCTCTAGTAATGACCATTTAGACTTTTATTTGTGCAGAGCTCAAATGAGCTTTGTTTCAAATGAAAGTTGGGAAAGTCTCTTGTTAAGTTCTTACCAAGCTACTATAAAAATTTCAGAGCCAAAGGGGATGTCTAGCTAGAGTTATGGTCTTTATATACTAAATTCAACACATTTGCATTTAAATTGACATATTGTTACATTGCTTACGTGTAGTCGCTGAACGCGAGGAGACCCCGGAGATCCTTGACTTCATACCTCCGGAAGAGCCTTAACCCTGACCATCAACAACAAGGCAAGCCCCCGGTTTGCATTTAACAAGTTTCACAAAGTTTTGCTTTATATACACTTAGCGTTAAGTAGGTATGTGCATTAGGTGTAGGATGGATGAAACCTCAAATGCATAACCAGATAATTCCAAAATGAGTGAGGGTAGTGTCTAAGTCCTCGAGTAGTTCATGCTGTGCTTAATATTTATAGACTTCGGTACAAGTCGAGTAGTTGGAATCTACTCGCGAGTATAGGGTTTGGGACACACGGGATTGGTTCGAGTTGTGAGAAAATTTTAGTAAGAATAAATTGAGACCAGGCAGGGGCTAGGGCGCAGCCCTATCCATGTCGATTGAGGACCGATCCGTGTGCAGCCCCGCTGAACAAGTTTGAAAGTACCGAAGGCATATCGGATATATGGGCTCCGATAAACTGATGTAACCTAAACCTCTGGGCGTCGAGGCATAGCACACCGATTTATAGGTGTCGGTTGAGGGAAGGCAGGTGGAAATCTGCTAACAGGCATAGAGAGATGCTCCGTGTAGAGAACCTCCTGCTCTTTTCAGTGCGACCAGTTCGACGGTTGGACCGCTCGGTTAAAGGTTGTCCCTAGGACATCGAGTGAGCGTGCTGTGCAGCTCCACGGGTGGGCGTACGTGACGTGCTATTCGGTATCCCTGCAGGTGTACAACGAGACGATTCGCCGTCCCTCACGGTTATGAGTACCGCTTGTTCACTGTGTCGTGACGTAGATAAAATATGGAATGATGTGATTTTATTTTGCTGTCATGAATAACTTGTATTGCTACATGTGTGCCACCAAATAATGCTCACTAAATTTCAGATTCGTTAACTGTTAACTTGTGGGTAAAAGATGAATTAAGGATGAACATGCAGGCATGTCCTTTGCTGCAAATTACCATCCTATCTTTGTCATGACCTGCATGTAGAGTTTCATGTGTAGGAGAGTCGGTTAAGACTTGCAGAGCCATCGTGCTCATGGTTGCTGCTATGAGTGTTTGCAGGTGAGGAGTACCCCACGGACTCGGGGTACGAGTCCACCGGTGAGGGCTACCCTCCGTCGGGGACTACGGCTGAGTGGGAGCCGTACACGCCGCGCTGAGGCTGATTGCAGCTAGTGTGGGTTGTCCGTAGGGCCGGACAACCAACTTTTGCTAGTTAGGTGGGCGTGAGTTGTATAATTATCTTCCGCTGTAGTAAACTCTGTAAATAGCTGAAAACTGAAGGTTTGTACTACTTTTTGTACATATTCAGTTTGTTTCAATGTAATCCAATGTTTTACTTATGATGTGTGCTGTCGGTTGTCGCATCGTGTGGCACCACCCTCTGAGATCCTGGGATGTACGGATTTCAGTCCGTCACAGGCTGACATCAGAGTTGCTTAGGGGATAGCACACTAAATAAGGACAGTATACGGGAACTTAGGATTACGGTGAGGATCCACTAGTATGCCCAAATAAGGACTACTATATTAGCTTAATATGAATGTGGCAACCTAACTTATGTGTTATATCAGAAAATTATGCATCTCGGCACTTCATATGTCTTGGGGGGTGCATGTAAGCGCTGTCCACCAGTGCACACAAGCTGAAGGGTGGAGCCTAAAGGGTGGCAGTTAACCCGTCCAGCTTTAGTATCCTCTGCGACTCTTCATGTCGTTCGGGGTATTCGAGCAACGCCCTTCCCTGGCCTGCTACGGGCAAGTATGTGAGACGCCGTCACGTGGTTAGTAACGTGAACACGTAGCTCAAGGCGTGTTTGGCTTAAGAACATCCGTGCAAGTGATGACGGACGGGTGTATGAAACTGTATTGGGACCGGGTTCGGTGTGCAACCGGACCTGATGATTGCGTGTAATTTATGCAGGTAATAACCACGAAACCGTAATCCGAGTAGAACACGTTTGCGAGTGACCGTCTTAGTGCCACTGTTGGATACGTATATGCCGGTGTAAGCCGGTTAGGATTTTTCCATTTTGTGAGGAACGTAGTACCAACAAGTAATAATCATGATTGCATTAAAAACAATATTAAAAAGGAGCTAAGATAACCCAATGTTAATCTTTAGGAATCTGGTTTTGTAGAAAAATTCCAAAGTTGATTAGTTCAGCTCAACAGACTTGAATAACAGAGTGCTCTGTTTTGGCAGCAAGTTTGCAGAACTTTAACAGAGCATAACTCACAGGTTACTTAGACAATGGAGGTGTGGGACATAGTTATGGAAAGAGGTTTAAGTTCTATACAACTTTGTTGTACACTTCAAGAACAGAATCACACATCAAAATGGTTGAAATTCCAGATGATTGAAAACTGTCCAGAACCAGGACAGATTTAAAATCTCTCTGGACTGTTCTGTTTTTCAAGCATAACTCTCTGTAGAGAAAACTAAATTAATCATATGATACATTTTTGGAAAGGTGAGCAGATGTGTTGCAACTTTGTAATTCAAAGTTTTTGCAGTAGCAGCACGGAATTTAGTGGAATTTTGAGTTGAAAGTAGCCACTTCGAAAGGAGGTGCTGTTGAATTCTTCCAGAAATTCAGTTGACTTTGAATGATCATAACTTTTTACTCAGAGCTAATCTCGGGGCAAATAAATACTCGTTGGAAATATACTGAAGTTAAATTTAACTTTGGTATTCAACTTTAGTCATGAAAATGCCAAGTACCAGGTCAAAATCTGGGATAAGTAGAAACTGCTCATTCTAGACAGAGGAGTGAACAGTTGAACTCAGTTGAGAGATTGTTGTACCTAGGGGGTTTTTATTACTTCCAATGGGGTAGAACATACTCATGAGTAGTTATCTTCAACTAGTGAAAGATTTGAGTACATTACTTACTCAAGTTCTTTTGCTAGAGACCATGTTTGTGTCGTATTGAAGAAAAAGAGTAGTATACGTGATGACAAAGCGATATTAACATCTCGTAGTGACCAAATCTAGTTGAGATGAACTTCCAAAGAGGAAGTCCATCAATTTGGAATTTACTAGTTTGTATTTGGTCTGGTAATGGTGTAGCTTGCGAAAAGTTATTACATTATCCATGTACAAGATGTATCACATTTTTACTGTCACTATGTTTTACTCTTATTTTATGGACTATATGGATATCTTGTCATGTCTTTTGGTCTCACCAATGCTCCGGCACATTTAATGTACCTCATGAACTCGGTGTTCATTCCGGAGCTGGACAAGTTCGTGGTGGTGTTCATTGATTATATCTTGGTTTACTCCAAGTCAGAAGAAGAACACGCCGAACACTTGCGAATCATCCTTCGACGATTGCGGGACCATAAACTCTTTGCCAAGTAATGTGAGTTTTGGATAAACCAAGTGCCATTTTTGGGACATATCATATCAGCGGAAGGCATTGCGGTTGACCCAAGCAAAATTGAACAAGTGCTGAATGGAAAGCCCCCACTTCAGTCCACGAAGTCAGAAGCTTCCTCGGTTTAGCGGGATATTATCGGAGGTTCATCCCGAGCTTCTCCAAGCTTGCTAAGTCGATGACCAAATTATTGAAGAAGGGGACGAAATATGTTTGGAACTCAGCATATGAAGGAGCGTTCCAAGCATTGGTGAAGCATCTCACAACAGTCCCGGTCTTAGCTCAACCGGATACAACCATGCCTTTCGACGTGTATTGTGATGCATCCGGTATCGGGCTTAGCTGCGTGTTGATGCAAGATGGACGTGTGGTCGCGTATGGCTCACGTCAACTTCGAAACCACAAGCAGCACTATCCGACTCATGATCTTGAGCTCGCTGCTGTGGTTTTAGCGCTGAAAATGTGGAGGCACTAACTCCTGGGGAATTCGGTGCATCTCTACACCGACCACAAGAGCTTAAAATATATCTTCACCCAGAAGGAGCTGAATATGAGGCAAAGGAGGTAGTTAGTATTAATAAAATACTATGAAATTGAGATTCATTACCACCCTGGCAAGGCGAATGTTGTTGCCGACGCGCTGAGTTGGAAATCGCATGTCCATAACCTTACCATTACACCGATGAAAGAGGAAGGGACGAGTTTATACTTGGTTCTATATGGATCACTCTACAACCTTTCTCTCATCCCTACCATTAGGGAGAATATTATTGCAGCTCAGAAGGTGGACAAGGGCATGGCACATCTCCGGAGACCGACTGACAGCGGCGATATCAAATGTTTCCAAAAGGATGATGAGGGGACACTATTGTTCAATGACCGCATAGTCGTACCCCAGAATATGGAGCTGAGAAAGAAGATCCTTGATGAAGCTCACTTGTCTAAGTTCTCCATTCATACGGGCAGCAACAAAATGTACCAGTATTTGAAGAGTAAATTTTGGTGGACACGGATGAAGCGGTAAGTTGCAAAGTACGTATCCGGGTGTGATACGTGTAGACGAGTGAAGGAGGATCACATGAGGAAATCAGGGCTGTTGCAACCCCTGAAAATTCCAGCATGGAAGTGGGTAGATGTGAGCATGGATTTCATTGTGGGATTACCCATGACTTTCAACAAACATGATTCCATTTGAGTAATCGTTGACCGGTTAACCAAGTCGGCTCACTTCATTCCGGTGCATACCAACTACCATGCCAGCAGATATGCGGAGTTGTACATTTCAAGAATCTTGTGCTTGCACGGGGTACCCAAGACCATAATCTCAGATCGAGAGGCACTGTTTGTGGCTTGTTTCTGGGAGCAGTTGCACGCTGCTTTGGGTACCAAACTGATTAGAAGCTCCGCTTATCACCCTCGGACAGATGGGCAAACTGAGAGGGTGAATCAAGTGTTAGAAGACATGCTGAGAGCGTGTGCTATCCACCACGGTAGAAACTGGGATGATCATCTGCTGTTGGCAGAATTCTCGTATAACAAAGGCTATTAGCGAGTATCAAGATGGTACCATATGAGTGTAAAATCCCCAAAAGTGGTAGCAAGAAAATGCAGCTATATACACTTATGAAAAATGAGGGGAATTAAAACTTTGAATTATAATGGTATGAGTTCAAAGTGAGGGTTTAGACTTCCCAAAACTTCCAAACATGGGGGTCTAAGTTCATAACTTGGATCTTCATAGTCCAAATATTCAACCTTCCAAATTTCTGCTCATTTGGAGGAGTTTTCATATTTGTTTGGGATTAAAAGGAAAAGCCCTCTAATCTGAATTTCAAATTCAGTTTCAAATCCCAATTGCCTCAATTTGTCAATTTGGGTCAACAATGGTGTTATCCATATTTAAACTAGCAGCCATGCCAAAAATGAGAAATTTTGGAGTAGGTTTGCTGTTCCAACTTAGGGTGACACCAAAAACCCTTCAAAATTCAAATTTGAAATTTAAAACTTGGACCAAACTTGATCAAAGGCAGCATGGAAGTCAAAATTCGGATTCCTCATATTTAATTTGGCTTCCCTGCAAATATCTAAAATTTTGTACAAAAGTGGGTGGCAGAAATAAAAGATCAGAAATATCAAAGGGGAGAAGAGGGGATGACATGTGGGGCCAGCTGATCAGTGTGCACCGAGCCGACGTCGGTTCTCCTGGTTTCCTCTGCAGCCGCCACGGCGATGCAGCATGCCACGGCGATGCCTTGGCTTGGCGCCGAAGGCACCGAACCGCTGGCGCGGTCGCAGTTAAGCCGAGAGACCCGGCTGCTCAGGTGTATCCACTCCCTCAGAGAAGAGAACACGCACGCTTCCTCTGTTTCTCTCCCGAACGCGAGCTCGCCGTTTTCCTCTGCTCTCACTGCGCTAGCCCAGTCCTTCTTCGGTCAGACGAGGTCGCCAGCGGTGCGGGGTGCCGCTGTCCAAGCTAAGGGCAGCTACGTTTCCCCTCCAGCTGCGATCGCAGCCAAGTTGCTCCGAGCTACCAAAAGCACTGCCGCCCGTCTACCCCAGAATTCATCTCTAAGGTGAAACCACAGCTTAATTACTTTGGCTCGATGCTTCTACACGACCTAGTGCAGCCCCTCGATGAAGAACCATCGAAAACCGTAGAGAAATGAAGCTGTAAGCTGAGTTTTTCCGGCCGCCGACGCACAACCCTAGCTGCACCGGCGAGCTACACTTTGCATGAGTTTTCACCCCCCCCCCCTTTGTAGGCAAAAACGTGCTCCTCACATCACCCTGGTGCTTGCGGTGCTCTCCCCAACCGGAATAACCGTCTGCCATGCGAGGACGACGGCGCCGGGGTGGAGTTTGCCGCTCTCAACGTCGGGGAGGTATTTCCGGCCATCTAGCGCAGCCGTTAACCTTACCAGCATGTTCCTCGTCAGGTTTTGGGCACAGGGGGCGAGATTTGGGCCGTCTAGGGCACTGGGTAATCATGCCGGCGAGGTGCCGCCGCCGTTCCGGCGAGGAGACCGGCCGGGCGCGAGGTAGACAAAGGTGGGGGCCTGCCCCACCTGTCAGTGGCCCCGGTTGAGCGCCGGATCGAATTGTGGCTCGGGATCGGCTGAGGCTGCGCGGGTTAACTCCGTAGCCCCCGGTGTTGCCGAGATCTCACTGGTCCGATTTAAAACAGTGGGCCCAGCCCAATTATTTGAAGTTTCTATTAGAGAAATAATTACAGGAATTAGCTAATCTTTACAAGCCCATAACTTTGTGTAGAAAACTCCAAAAAGAGTAAGACCAATTTTGTTGAATTCCTCATGAGGAGTACTTCATAGAAACCAATTTTAGGCTATGAAAATGCCCAGGAATTTCTGTAGAATTGTTTTTAGTAAATCCTTTAGGGATTTATTACAGGAACAACTCTTTATGAAATAGTCCCAAATTTGGGCAGCAAATCCTTTCCATAGTTACTGATCTTGAGTAAAAAATTGGGCTTCATTGGAGTTCATTTGCTAGGCTAAACTACCTTCCCAAGTTCAGCCTTAATTAGAAATTCAAATTTAAACAGAAGCTTTTTCAGAACTCCTGTCCAAGTTCAAAAATTCATATATCTTTTATGGTAGCTCCAAAAATGGTGAAACAAATTTTGTTACAACCATGGAGACTTACCCTAATCAGATCTTCCACTATTAACTATGTCAAAGCTCCTGAATTGAGATCAAAATTCAGAGAAGCATTGTACTTGTAGGAATTTTAAATACTACATTGTGCAATGACATATCTCCAAATTTGACTCAAATCATCCTTAGAGAGTCTAGTATCCACTGTAAAAGTCCCAAAGCCAATTAAGGATCCTAAATAGCAGTAGCTATGAATAGAAGTTCAATTCTTATAAATCCTTAATACTTACACATGTATTTTATTACATTTCATAATAGTGACCGAAGTTGAGGACGCACCGGAGCCCTTAGACATCCTGCCACCAGAAGCTGACTTCCCCTTTAACTCGCAACCAGACAAGCCCCGGTTTGCACTTAAGTACCTTTTATAAAATTCTTTATTTGTATCACTTATGTCTAGGGTGAATGTTTGCATTAGAGTTAAAGTGATTGAAACCCCACTTGCATAACCTTCTAAATCCTATAAAGGGTTGGGTAGTTTACAAGCTCGACGAGTAGAGAATGCCATGCTAATATGCTTAGGACCTCGGTAGAAGTCGAGTAGTTGGAATCTACTCGCGAGGTAAGGTTTATCACACGGTTTGGTCAGAATAGAAAATGGCTTAAGAGTGGTGAAAATGAGACCCAGCAGGGGGGATAGGAAGCAGTGAGCGGAGGTCTCACGTGTGTATCCCTGTTGGTGTCGATTGAGGACCGAGTCGTGTGCGGGCCTGCTGAACAAGTATCGAACAGTACCGGATGGCATACTGACATAAGCAGGAAACCGATGTAAATGGTTAACCTGGGTGCCGAGGCTTATCCAACCGTAAATAGGAGTGGGTTGAGGATAGCAAGGTGTAAATTTGCCGGTGGGCACAGTCACGCTCCACGCGGGGACCTCCTGCCCGTTACGGATGGACCGGTTCGGCATTTGGATTGCCTTTGAAAGGTTGTTGCATACAACAGAGTAGGAAGGGGTGTGGAATCACGCTTCTGAAAGTGGGTGTATGCAACGTGTTGTCCGGGTGTCTCCTGATTGCAATCACCGTCCCTCGCGGTTATTTGAGTACCGCTTGTTCACTGTTTCGTGACGTAGTAAGAAGTAAAGTAAGCCAGTGGAAGGATAATATGTGTGATGATATATTAATGTTTTGGAAACCATGTCTGCCGTAGATGTAGAGCTAATTAAGTTTACTTTCCGCTTTGGGCATCACCACATCGGAGGGAAGCGTTTCTTGTTTGATTGTGGACCTCCGATGTGAGGGCTGCCTAAGGCTCATGAATCTGCTGCTATAAAAACTGAAAGTAAGGATCAACTTATAGGCGTGTCTGTATTGCAAAGTCCTTTCCTACCTTACACAGCCATGCATGTAGAGTTCCATGCCTAGGCTAGACGGTTAAGCCTTGCTGAGCCATCGTGCTCACGGTTGCAATATTTGAGCTGTATGCAGGTGAGAGCTGTGAGGAGGGTTCCGAGGACGAGGCGATGCCCCCGTCAGGGTACACGGCCGAGATGGAGCCCTGCACGCCGACGTGATCTCCGGTTTCATGATGCTAGTGTGTAGCGTCCCCGGGCTGGACGGCTACACTTTTGCATAGCTAGAATGAGAGACCGTATATGTATAGTACTTCCGCTGTATGAATAGGTTTTGTAAAAAGACTTCCGCTGTTTTATATTAAATAAAAGTTTGTATGTTGTTCTTTAATCTTTTCGTGTGTGCTGTTGGGTGCCGCATCGCACGGCACCACCCTATGCGATCCTGGAGTGGGTGAACCACGGGGTGGTCCCCACAGGCGTGGTATCAGAGCCGCATTGGGAATAGCATGCTCGAAAAGAGCCTATTTTGAAAACTTAGAAGTAGTCGAGTGAGGATTAGTCATTAAGCCCACATAAGGTCTATGATAGTAATAGATATTATGGTGGAAAGCTAACATATTTGTTATACATTCTGTATCGACGCTCCGACGTCAGGTATGAGGTAAGGTACGCCACCGCAGGCGGATCAATTGCGGTAACTCCCCATACGAGTAATAGTATGGAAGGATGTACCGTGGCTTGGCACGGTAGTGAATATGAGTCTCCGAACCTCTCCATGGTTATGAGAGCATATGAAAACGCTGATCTCCAGCGTGCTTTAGGCAAAAGTGAGAATACACCATCGTGTGGTAAGCAACACGATAGTATGCAACTCTTGAACGTTCAATGTTCAAAGGGCCATACGCAGCGCTCGCCATCGGCGTGCCTCAACGGTCATGAGGCAGTAGGTGGTATCCGTTGGGTTGATAAAATTCCCAACCGTGACGACCCGTTCGCGCTCTACTCGGGTTCCCCGTCGTGTGGTGTGAAAACACGATCATGTACCTTGAGACGTGGCATGACTCAAGGACGATCCGTATGGCAATGATACGGACCGTATGTTTTTACTATGATATGGAACTGCCTGAAATGTCAAAAACCTTTGTGTGCACAATTATTGTGTGTTCTTCTGCAGGTACATTAACCACGTTAGTGCATGACGTGTAGAAACCGTTTGTGAGTGACGACTTTAGTTCCACCATTTGACACGTATATGCCGGAATACCGGTTTAGGATTTTTCTTTGGTGAGGAAACGTAGTACCGACTGCATAAAAGTTTATTTTCAAAGAAAAGAGTCACAATGAAGTATAGGAATTCATTTAGGGGTTAGTAAACTCCTATATTGATCTAAGAGTCAATTGGGAGTATAGGTTCAATCTCAAAAGCTTAGAAATAATCTCCCCTGTTTTCGGCAGAAATTTTGCTGAATTTCAACAGGGCATAACTTAATATTGGTTGAACCAATGAAGGTGGGGGATACCATTCTGGAAAGGTTTAGAAGTCCTCTACAACTTTCCCGTAGAGCTCCAGAACAAAATCTCCCTCCAATGGGATGAAAATCTCAGATGAGTGGGCACTGTCCAGAAACAGGGCAGACCAAAATGCTCTCTGGAATTTTCTGTATTTCAACCACAAGTTCCTGCAGAAAAATCTCCAAGGGTCAAGCAAGACACCGTTGGAAAGTACAGGAAATTTTCTGCAACTTTGTTGTTGAACTCTAGTTCAGATTTTGCCTCTAGGTAGGCAAAACTGTTGGATTATCCAGACTAGTCAGCTGGACCAGAAGCTGGACAGGGCACCATGTTGATGTGTTTCAACCAAAACACTTAGTTTCACCGTTCGACGTCCAGTGGCTGTTGTAAAACAGCGAGTTGGAGTCGAAGGGTTTATGCATTTGACACACCACTTCGAGTAGTACATGTTGGGTCCAATACAATAGCGAGGAATCACGCATGCTAACACACTTAACATCCCGTGGTGACCCCGATGGTTGAAATGAACTTTTAACCCATAAAGTTCAATACTTTGGAACTCGATCGTGTGACACGGTCCAGGGATGTATATGTTGCATAAAGTTCATACTTTATCCATATGTGTGACTGTTATGCGTACTATTTATTCCATTCTCGCATCACTATTGTATAGACTGGATGAGTTAAACCAACATGTGCTGATCATTTGAATGATGTGAATGCAGAATGGTGCGGACACGTTCAACGCAAGAGGAGGGAGGTCTGAGTCAAGTTCGTGGTGATGAGTCTCCACCTCCGGAGCAAACCACGACGCAGCAGCAACCACCTCCTCCACCGCCAGAACTTCCAAGGAATCTTGCGGAGGTTCTCGCCGCAGTGCTCGGCTCGCGCGACGAGCAAACCGAGTTGCTGCGGATGCTAGTGCAGCAGAATGCGTCCCATCAGGGAGGACGCCAAGATAATGGGTAACGCCAGCCCCAACAAAGCTCGTATTCAGAATTCATGGCGACCCATCCACCCGTCTTCACGGAGGCCAAAGAACCTTTGGAGGCGGACAGCTTTATCCGCACTCTGGAGGCAAAGTTCGGGCTGCTACAATGCACCGAACATCAGAAGGCGCTGTACGCAGCACAACAGCTTCAAGGAGAAGCCGGTACCTGGTGGACGAACTACACCGCCTCCTTACCGGCTGGCCATGCCGTCACATGGACGGAGTTCCGGGAGGCGTTCCGCGCCTATCACATACCTCCCGGTGTGATGGAAATGAAGCTCCAGGAGTTCCTGGCATTACGGCAAGGCGAGAGGAGTGCTCACGAGTACTCCAGGTTATTCAACCGGCTGGCGCAGTATGCTCCAGGATTTGTAGGGACGGAAGACAATAAGCGCAACGCTTTCTTCCGGGGCCTGAATTCCAAGATGAAGGTCCATCTCGCCCAGAGCAATTGTGGCACATTCAACGACCTAGTTAATGCCACGATTCTACAGGAGAATGATCAGCGCGAGCGCGGTTCTGATAAGAGGAAACACAGCGTGCTGACAAGCAGCAGTGATGGAACGCCACAGAAATACCGCGTGGTGTATTGCTCACCATCCGGTCAGAGATGGCAGCCACCGGCGCGACCGCCTCAGTTTCGCGGTCGGCAATATAACGCGCCGGGCTTCCGACCGGCGTATCCACCACAGCAACAGCAGCAGCAAAGGATGGTCGCACGTGCACCTCAGTTTCAACAGCGTGCACCGGGATTTCGTCCTCAAGTCGGCGGGACCCCGACACCTTACACGTGCTATACGTGCGACCGTGTCGGGCACATTTCGAGGGACTGCCCCGAGCTGCGACAGGGCAGGGGTGCAGCACCATATCAGGGTGCTAATCAACCCCGCAACCAGCCCAAGAAACCAGCACCAAAACCCGGCAACGTCCACCACTTAGCTATCGAAGACGTGCCGGAAGGTGAACCCGTCCTCGCGGGTACGTTCTCCTATTTAGATCATCCCGTAGTCATACTTTTGACTCCGGTGCCACCCATAATTTCATAAGTCAGTCTTATGTTATTAAATATCAACTGCCTATCATTCCCACAAATAATTCATATTTTATATGTTCTCCAGGTGGGAAAATAACAGCTGATAGAATGGTCTATAGAGCACCATTACAGTTGGGTGGAAATCTATACCCGACGTCTCTAATCATGTTAGAGAGTCAAAAACTTGATGTCATTATAGGAATGTCATGGCTACATCGCCATGGTGCTGTTCTTGACATCATTCCACGTGTGGTTCATCTAAACTCTCCACTCCATGAAACACATGTTCTTATTCTTGACCATTCGGTTCAAGAAACCCCAGCCACATATAACACGGAAGCCACAAAACTTGAGGATATTCGTGTGGTCCGTGAATACCCGGATGTCTTTCCGTATGATCTTCCGGGTATGCCACCCGAAAGAGATGTCGAGTTCAAGATTGAACTTGTACCCGGGACAACACCGATCTCACGGAGACCGTACAAGATGGCTCCAAATGAGCTGGCTGAATTGAAGGAGCAGCTCAATGACTTAATGAAGAAGGGTTTCATTCGACCGAGTTCCTCTCCATGGGGATGCTCGGCGCTGTTTGCGAAGAAAAAGGATGAAACCTTGAGGTTGTGTGTGGATTACCGACCTCTCAATGCCGTCACCATCAAAAATAAATATCCACTGCCCCGCAACGATATTCTCTTCGATCAACTTGTGGGTGCGAATGTATTTTCCAAGATGGATCTTCGCTCCCGATATCATCAAATCAAGATCCGGGTGGAAGATATTCCAAAGACGGCCTTCTCGACGAGATATGGGTTGTATGAATACCTCGTCATGTCCTTTGGTCTCACCAACGCCCCGGCACACTTCATGTATCTTATGAACTCAGTGTTCATGCCGGAGTTGGACAAGTTGGTGGTGGTGTTTATAGACGACATCTTGGTCTACTCCAAGTCTGAAGAGGAACACGCCAAGCACTTGCATATCGTGCTTCAACGATTAAGAGACCATAAGCTTTATGCCAAGTTCAGCAAGTGCGAGTTTTGGATCAGCCAAGTGTCATTCCTTGGTCATATCATTTCTGCAGAAGGCATTGCAGTTGATCCAAGCAAAATCGAACAAGTGCTGAAATGGAAGTCCCCCACATCAGTTCACGAAGTCAGAAGTTTCCTCGGGTTAGCAGGATATTATCGGAGATTCATACCCAACTTCTCCAAGCTTGCTAAGCCGGTGACTGAACTGTTGAAGAAGCGGATCAAATATGTTTGGAGCTCAGCTTGTGAAGAAGCTATCCAAGCACTAGTGAATCATCTTACAACAGCCCCGGTGTTAGCTCAACCGGATACAACCAAGCCCTTCGACGTATATTGTGATGCGTCCGACATCGGGCTTGGTTGTGTATTGATGCAAGGAGGAAGAGTGGTCGCCTATGGCTCACGTCAACTTCGTAACCATGAGCAGCACTATCCGACTCATGATCTTGAGCTCGCTGTTGTGGTGTTAGCCTTGAAGATGTGGAGGCACTATTTCCTTGGGAACTTAGTGCACCTCTACACCGACCACAAAAGTCTGAAATATATATTCACTCAAAAGGAGTTGAATATGCGGCAACGGAGATGGTTAGAACTGATCAAAGACTATGAGATCGAGATTTACTACCATCCCGGTAAGGCAAACGTGGTTGCCGATGCATTAAGCCGCAAATCCCATGTCAACAGTCTGTCCATCACCCCACTTGAAGAGGAGGAGCCGAGTCTCTACTTGGTTCCATATGGGGCATTGTATAATCCTGCTCTTGTCCCTACAATACGAGAGGAGATTATGGAGGCACAGAAGAAAGATGTGGGAATGTCGCACATTCGAAGAAGGATGAAGAATGGCCAAATGAAATGCTTCCGAAGAGATGATAACGGTACACTATGGTTTAAAGACCGTATAGTGGTACCCCCTGACATGAAACTTCGGAGGAAAATCTTGGACGAAGCTCATTTGTCCAAGTATTCTATTCATCTGGGCAGCAACAAGATGTACCAGGATCTGAAGACCAGATTTTGGTGGACATGGATGAAAAGAGAAATCGCAAAGTATGTATCCGAATGTGATACGTGTCGGCGGGTGAAAGCCGACCATATGCGAAAAGCCAGACATCTGCAACCATTAAACATTCCGGCGTGGAAGTGGGAGGATATCAGCATGGACTTCATAGTCGGATTACCTCTCACGTCTCACAAACATGACTCGATTTGGGTGATAGTCGATCGACTAACCAAGTCGGCTCATTTCATTTCCATACATACCAGTTACATGGCCAAACAATATGCGGAGCTTTATATTGCAAGAATCTTATGCTTGCACGGTGTTCCCCGCTCCATTATTTCAGATCGCGGTGCGCTGTTCGTCTCTCGGTCTTGGGAACAGCTGCACGCATCATTGGGGACCAAACTGATCCGAAGCTCCGCGTATCACCCGCAGACAGATGGTCAAACTGAACGAGTGAATCAAGTGCTTGAAGACATGCTACGCGCTTGTGCCATCCACCACGGCAAGAATTGGGACGATCATTTGCCGTTGGCGGAGTTTTCTTACAACAATGGCTATCAAGCTAGCATCAAGATGGCGCCGTGTGAAGCTCTCTACGGCTGGAAATGTCGCACACCTCATAACTGGTGCGAGTCCGGCGAGCGAGTCATCTACGGCATTGAACTTGTGAATGAAGCTGAAGAACGAGTGCGAGTAATACAAGCCAGCCTCAAGGCTGCTCAATCTCGTCAGAAGAGCTATGTGGATAAAAGACGCCGCCCTCTCCACTTCAACATCGGGGACCATGTTTATGTCCGGGTGTCTCCAATGAAGGGAGTTCACCGTTTCGGAGTGAAGGGTAAACTTGCGCTGCGGTTCATTGGTCCGTTTGCCATCATTGAAAAATGCGGACCCGTGGCCTATCGCTTGGAATTACCGGCGTCGCTCGCAGGCATTCACAACGTCTTCCACATCTCTCAGATGCGGAAGTGCCTCAAGCCCTCTGCTGAAATCCGCACTGAAGACATAGAAGTTCTTCAACCGGACCTCACGTACACGGAGTATCCAATCCGGATCATCGATGAAAAGACTCGTGCCACAAGAAACCAGACCTTATGGTTCTACAAGGTCTTGTGGAGTAACCATACCGCTGATGAGGCGACATGGGAAAGCGAGGATTATCTACAAACCAATTATCCGGACTTGCTATCATCATATACCCGGTAAAGTTTTCCCCACTTTGCTTTATCTTTGGAATCTCGGGACGAGATTCTTTTTAAGGGGGGAGGGATGTAAAATCCCCAAAAGTGGTAGCAAGAAAATTCAGCTCATATACACTCATGAAAAATGAGGGGAATTAAAACTTTGAATTATAATGGTATGAGTTCAAAGTGAAGGTTTAGAGTTCCCAAAACTTCCAAACATGGGGGTCTAAGTTCATAACTTGGATCTTCATAGTCCAAATATTCAACCTTCCAAATTTCAGCTCATTTGGAGGAGTTTTCATATTTGTTTGGGATTAAAAGGAAAAGCCCTCTAATCTGAATTTCAAATTCAGTTTCAAATCCCAATTTCCTCAATTTGTCAATTTGGGTCCACAATGGTGTTATCCATATTTAAACTAGCAGCCATGCCAAAAATGAGAAATGTTGGAGTAGGTTTGCTGTTCCAACTTAGGGTGACACCAAAAACCCTTCAAAATTCAAATTTGAAATTTAAAACTTGGACCAAACTTGATCAAAGGCAGCATGGAAGTCAAAATTCGGATTCCTCATATTTAATTTGGCTTCCCTGCAAATATCTGAAATTTTGGACAAAAGTGGGTGGCAGAAATAAAAGATCAGAAATATCATAGGGGAGAAGAGGGGATGACATGTGGGGCCAGCTGATCAGTGTGCACCGAGCAGACGTCGGTTCTCCCGGTTTCCTCCGCAGCCGCCACGGCGACGCAGCGCGCCACGGTGACACCTTGGCTTGGCGCCGAAGGCACCGAACCGCTGGCGCGGTTGCAGTTAAGCCGAGAGACCCGGCTGCTCGGGTGTATCCGCTCCTTCAGAGAAGAAAACACGCACGCTTCCTATGTTTCTCTCCCGAACGCGAGCTCGTCGTTTTCCTCTGCTCTCGCTGCGCTAGCCCAGGCCTTCTTCGGTCAGACGAGGTCGCCGGCGGTGCGGGGTGCCGCTGTCCAAGCTAAGGGTAGCTACGTTTCCCCTCCAGCTGCGATCGCAGCCAAGTTGCTCCGAGCTACCGAAAGCACTGCCGCCCTTATACCCCAGAATTCATCGCCAAGGTGAAACCACAGCTTATTTACTTTGGCTCGATGCTTCTACATGACCTAGCGCAGCCCCTCGACGAAGAACCATCGGAAACCCTAGAGAAATGAAGCTGTAAGCTGAGTTTTTCCGGTCGCCGACGCACAACCCTAGCTGCACCGGCGAGCTACACTTTGCACGAGTTTTCACCCCCTTTGTAGGCAAAAACGTGCTCCTCACATCACCCTGGTGCTTGAGGTGCTCTCCCCAACCGGAATAACCGTCTGCCATGCGAGGACGAGGGCGCCGGGGTGGAATTTGCCGCTGTCAACGTCGGGGAGGTATTCCCGGCCATCTAGCGCCGCCGTTGACCTTACCAGCATGTTCCTCGTCGGGTTTTGGGCACAGGCGGTGAGATTTGGGCCGTCTAGGGCACTGGGTAATCATGCCGGCGAGGTGCCGCCGCCATTCCGGCGAGGAGACCGGCCGGGCGCGAGGTAGACGAAGGTGGGGGCCTGCCCCACCTGTCAGTGGCCCCGATTGAGCGCCGGATCGAATTCTGGCTCGGGGTCGGCTGTGGCTGCGCGGGTTAACTCCATAGCCCCCGGTGTTGCCGAGATCTCACTGGTCCGATTTAAAACAGTGGGCCCAGCCCAATTATTTGAAGTTTCTATTAGAGAAATAATTCCAAAAATTAGCTGATCTTTACAAGCCCATAACTTTGTGTAGAAAACTCCAAAAAGAGTGAGACCAATTTTGTTGGATTCCTCATGAGGAGTACTTCACAGAGAAATCAATTTTAGGCTATGAAAATGCCCAGGAATGTCTGTAGAATTGTTTTTACTAAATCCTTTAGGGATTTACTACAGGAGCAACTCTTTATGAAATAGTCCCAAATTTGGGCAGCAAATCCTTTCCATAGTTACTGATCTTCAGTAAAAATTTGGACTTCATTGGAGTTCATTTGCTAGGCTAAACTACCTTCCCAAGTTCAGCCTTAATTAGAAATTCAAATTAAAACAGAATCTTTTTCAGAACTCCTGTCCAAGTTCAAAAATTCATATATCTTTTATGGTAGCTCCAAAAATGGTGAAACAAATTTTGTTACAACCATGGAGACTTACCCTAATCAGATCTTCCACTATTAACTATGTCAAAGCTCCTGAATTGAGATCAAAATTCAGAGAAGCATTGTACTTGTAGGAATTTTAAATACTACATTGTGCAATGACATATCTCCAAATTTGACTCAAATCATCCTTAGAGAGTCTAGTATCCACTGTAAAAGTCCCAAAGCCAATTAAGGATCCTAAATAGCAGTAGCTATGAATAGAAGTTCAATTCTTATAAATCCTTAATACCTACACATGTATTTTATTACATTTCATAATAGTGACCGAAGTTGAGGACGCCCCGGAGCCCTTGGACGTCCTGCCACCAGAAGCTGACTTCCCCTTTAACTCGCAACCAGGCAAGCCCCGGTTTGCACTTAAGTACCTTTTATAAAATTCTTTATTTGTATCACTTATGTCTAGGGTGAATGTTTGCATTAGAGTTAAAGTGATTGAAACCCCACTTTCATAACCTTCTAAATCCTATAAAGGGTTGGGTAGTTTACAAGCTCGACGAGTAGAGAATGCCATGCTAATATGCTTAGGACCTCGGTAGAAGTCGAGTAGTTGGAATCTACTCGCGAGGTAAGGTTTATCACACGGTTTGGTCAGAATAGAAAATGGCTTAAGAGTGGTGAAAATGAGACCCAGCAGGGGGGATAGGAAGCAGTGAGAGGAGGTCTCACGTGTGTATCCCTGTTGGTGTCGATTGAGGACCGAGTCGTGTGCGGGCCTGCTGAACAAGTATCGAACAGTACCAGATGGCATACTGACATAAACAGGAAACCGATGTAAATGGTTAACCTGGGCGCCGAGGCTTACCGAACCATAAATAGGAGTGGGTTGAGGGTAGCAAGGTGTAAATCTGCCGGTGGGCACAGTCACGCTCCACGCGGGGACCTCCTGCCCGTTACGGATGGACCGGTTCGGCATTTGGATTGCCTTTGAAAGGTTGTTGCATACAACAGAGTAGTAAGGGGTGTGGAATCACGCTTCTGAAAGTGGGTGTATGCAACGTATTGTCCGGGTGTCTCCTGATTGCAATCACCGTCCCTCGCGGTTATTTGAGTACCGCTTGTTCACTGTTTCGTGACGTAGTAAGAAGTAAAGTAAGCCAGTGGAAGAATAATATGCTGTGATGATATATTAATGTTTTGGAAACCATGTTTGCTTTAGATGTAGAGCTAATTAAGTTTACTTTCCGCTTTGGGCATCACCACATCGGAGGGAAGCGTTTCTTGTTTGATTGTGGACTTCCGATGTGAGGGCTGCCTAAGGCTCATATCTTCTGCTATAAAAACTGAAAGTAAGGATCAACTTATAGGCGTGTCTTTGTTGCAAAGTCCTTTCCTACCTTACACAGCCCTGCATGTAGAGTTCCATGCCTAGGTTAGACGGTTAAGCCTTGCTGAGCCATCGTGCTCACGGTTGCAATATTTGAGCTGTATGCAGGTGAGAGCTGTGACGAGGGTTCCGAGGACGAGGCGATGCCCCCGTCAGGGTACACGGCCGAGATGGAGCCCTGCACGCCGCCGTGATCTCCGGTTTCATGATGCTAGTGTGTAGCGTCCCCTGGCTGGACGGCTGCACTTTTGCATAGCTGGAATGAGAGGTCGTATATGTATATTACTTCCGCTGTATGAATAGATTTTGTAAAAAGACTTCCGCTGTTTTATATTAAATAAAAGTTTGTATGTTGTTCTTTAATCTTTTCGTGTGTGCTGTTGGGTGCCGCATCGCACGGCACCACCCTATGCGATCCTAGAGTGGGTGAACCACGGGGTGGTCCCCACAGGTTCGGTTTGATTGTGTGATATCCTGGCTCCCGGCTTAATAGGATTGATAGAGTACTCATACCACCAAGGTATACCTTCTTTTCTGGAAGCCCACCTGCAAAGGACTCCGGGGTTAAGCGCGCTTGGCCCGGAGGAATTTGGGGATGGGTGACCGACCGGGAAGTTTTCCCGGTGCGCACGAGTGAGGACAAAGTGCGCAGAAAAGAAGAGTGGCGGTATGTGGGGACAGTCTATGATCCTAGAGAGCTGTCACAAATGGTATCAGAGCCAACCCTCGCAGTTTCACGGGTGCGTACGGGTCAGTGACAAGGATACGGTAGCGTACGGGTCAGGGACGCAGGTACGTACGCATGACGCGTGGGTCCTCTGTGTGGGACACGGTATGGTACGTATGCTGCTAACCGGACGTACGGTATGCGTATGCCAGTACTGAACGTACGGACGTGGCTAAGAGGGGACGTTCCTGTCTTGGCGTTGACCGACGAGGACGTCGGTCTTCTAAGGGGGGTGGATTATGTAGTATCCTGGCTCCCGGCTTAATAGAATTGATAAAGTACTCATACCACCAAGGTATACCTTCTTTTCTGGAAGCCCACCTGCAAAGGACTCCGGTGTTAAGCGTGCTTGGCCCGGAGGAATTTGGGGATGGGTGACCGACCGGGAAGTTTTCTCGGGTGCGCACGAGTGAGGACAAAGTGCGCGAAAAGACGAGTGGCGGTATGTGGGGACAGTCTATGATCCTAGAGATCTGTCACAATGAGGCTATCTACGGTCGCAAATGCCGCACCCCATTGAACTGGTGCAAGTCCGGTGAAAGGGTCACGTTCGGGATTGACTTAGTGAATGACGCCGAAGAGCGCGTTCGGATGATTCAAGCAAACTTGAAGGCTGCCCAATCCTTACAGAAATGTTACGCTGATAAGAGGTGTTGGCCGCTGCACATCGACATCGGGGAACAACCGTACCTCCGTGTATCTCCGATGAAAGGCGTGCACCGATTCGGCGTGAAGGGGAAACTCGCTCCCTGATTTATTGGACCCTATGCCATCACCAAAAAGTGTGGACCAGTGGCGTATCGACTGGAACTACCGGCGTGTCTCGCTGGTGTTCACGACGTTTTCCATGTCTCGCAACTCCGGAAATGTATGAAGTATACGGATACTGTTCCCACCGAAGACATTGGCGAGCTACAACTGGATTTGACTTATGCTAAATATCCGGTGGAGATTATTGATGAGAAGGCTCAGACCACGCGTAACCGAACGCTGCGGTTCTACAAGATATTGTGGAGCAACCACACCGCTGAGGAAGCGACGTGGGAGAGCGAGGAGTTCCTTCGCTCAAACTACCCGAACTTCATGGCATATTATCACGGGTAATTTCCTCTTACATCTTCGTCTCTTCTTTTGTAATCTCGGGACAAGATTCTTTTAAGGGGGAGGGATGTAAAAGCCCAAAAAAAATTACTTGCTAGAGTGTTCATCACATCACCACATCACAGCTCGTGTTGTGGAAGTCTCATGAACATTTGTGAAGAGCAAGTAAACACCAACAAGAGGTTGATTAGAGGAAAAACTCACAAATACAAAAGTAGGAGCTCACACATATAAACGTGAGATGCTGAGCTCACCGTTTGGCCCTAAATATTCTTGGGAATGTGTAAAATCCCCAAAAAGTGGTAGCAAGAAAATTCAGCTCCTGTACACTTAGGAAAAATGAGGGGAATTAAAACTTTGAATTATAATGGTGTGAGTTCAAAGTGATGATTCAAACTTCCCAAAACTTCCAAACATGGAGATCTAAATTCATAACTTGGGTCTTCATTTTTCAAATATTCAACCTTCCAAATTTCAGCTCATTTGGAGGAGTTTTAATATTTGTTTGGGATTAAAATAGGAAGTCCTCTAATCTGAATTTGAATTTCAGTTTCAAATTCCAATTTCCTCAATTTGCAAATTTGGTTCCTCAAATGTGTTCTCCACATTTGGATTAGCAGCCATGCCAAAAATGGGAAACTTTGGAGTTGGTTTGCTATGCTTTTGGAACAATGCAAAAGGGATAATTCAAATCCCAATTCAAATTCAAATGACCATACCCAATTCAAACTCCACACCAGAATTCAAACTATTTGAATTCAGCAAATTTAAACCATGACTTGGTGTGGAAATATAGCCTTAAATGTTGAGTAGCTGGGGGGTAAATATCAGTGGAAATTGGATAAAAATTGGAGGTGGTGGAACCCAATTGTCAGCCACACGGAAGAGTTAACCGACCTGTTTTCACCTCGGTTGATCACAGCGTGCCAGCGCTCGGCCGAAACCCACGCCCGAAGCTCCACCGAGCTGTTTCTCGCTGCCCACGACGTCGGCTCGCGCGCGTGGGCGATCAAAGCGGCCGTCCGAGTGCCACAGCACTACTTCGCTTCCCCCTCAGCTCGTACTTGCGCCTCAGCCGCTTCCTTTGCACCGAACACCGCCGCCTGTTTCCTCCCGATCATCCACAGCAACCGAGCACTGATTGCTCGAGCTCCCAACAGCAAAGAGCTGCGCCCACCAGTGCTCTAGCTGGCCAGCCCTTCTCCTCCATGGTCCCGAGCTTGTTTGCACCGGAAAACGGCAAAGTTGGGGCGGTTCTCGGGTAAACACTGAAAAAACCGAGCAAAGTCGCCGTGGACAGCTCACACCACGCAAGATCATGCCAAAGAAAGCCAGCCCCTTGGTGCACCCTCGACCGGAGCTGCTCACCTTGAAAATTCAGCCCAAGCCGTGATTCCTCGGAGGAGAATTCGAAAATTTTCCCCCGGGCAGCGCAACTCGACCCCGAGGTAAAGAGTTGCTAAATTCAGCTTCAATTCGTGTTGTGAGTAGCTCAAATCTTGCACACAGATTCTAGACTAGCTAGCGCCCTTCCTCCCTCGATCCAGGTCAGGAAATTAGGGGTAGAGCGAGGATTTCACGTTCTTGTCGCGGGAATACCTTCGGACCGCTTCGGGCGCACGGTGTCGATCAGTTTGGAAGGCTCTCCGGCGGATTTGGCTGCCATGCCTAGCTTCTACACCTCTCACTGGTGCTCTGGGGCCCAAGAACCCATTGTTTGGTGGAGAATCCACCGTGCACGATCTCGCCGGAGCTCGAATTCTCACTGTTGCCGGTGCGCGGTGGTTTCTGGGGAGATCCGGCCGCCGCCGACCCCACCAGGGTGTTCAGCATGCCTTAAAATAGGATGGCGGCCAGTATGGGGCCGGGAGACGGCCGGGAATGCCATTCCCGCCACCCTCGCAGGAGCAACGCCGTGGGTTCCTCTGTTTGGCGCGAGGTAGAAGAGGGAGCTGACATGTGGGCCCGCAGTCGAGTTTAAACATTTCCAGATTTTCCTAATTCAGTTCAAACTTTGGAGACCCATAACTTTGTGTAGAAAACTCCAAAAAGGGTGAGACCAATTTTGTTGGGATCCTCATAAGGAGTACTTCACAGAGGAACAAATTGCTTACTATGAAAATGCCCAGGAATTTCTGTATAATTGTTTTTATAAAATCTTTTGGAGATTTATTTCAGGAGCAATTCTTTATAAAACATTCCCAAATTTGGGAAGCTAATCCTTTTCATAGTTACTGATCTCCAGTAAAAATTTGAGCTTCATTGGAGTTCATTTGTTAGGCTAAATTGCCTTCCAAAGTTCAGACTTTATTTGAAAATTCAAATTTAAACAGAAACTTTTCAGAACTCCTGTCCAACTTCAAAAATTCATATCTCTCTGTTGGTAGCTCCAAAAATGGTGAAACAAATTTTTTTAGAACCATGGAGGCCTACCCTAATCAGATCATCAACTGTTAGTCATGTCAAAGCTACTGATTTCGGCTCAAAATTCAGAGAAGCCATGTACTTGTAGGAATTTTGGAGACTACATTGTGCAATGACATTTCTCCAAATTTTGCTCAGATCATCCTTAGAGAGTCTAGTATCCACTGTAAAAATCCCAAAGCCAATTAAGGGATCTAAATAACAGTAGCTCTAAATAAAAGTGTACTTCTTATATAAAACTTGCACTTATGCATGTATTTTGCTACATTTCATAATAGTGACCGAAGTTGAGGACGCACCGGAGCCGTTGGACTTCCTCCCACCAGAAGCTGACTTCCCCTTTAACTCGCAACCAGGAAATCCCTGGTTTGAATTTAAATACTTTTGCAAATTCATTATTTGTATCACTTATGTCTAGGGTGAATGCTTGCATTAGAGTTAGGGTGATTGAAACCCACTTGCATAACCTTTTAAATCCTATGGAGGGTTGGGTACTTTACAAACTCGATGAGTAGTGAATGCCGTGCTAATATGCTTAGGATCTCGGTAGAAGTCGAGTAGTTGGAATCTACTCGCGAGGAAGGTTTTATCACATGGTTTGGTTAGAGTAGAAAATGGCTTAAGAGTGGTGAAAATGAGACCCAGCAGGGGGGATAGGAAGCAGTGAGCGGAGGTCTCACGTGCGTAGCCCTGTTGGTGTCGATTGAGGACCGAGTCGTGTGAGGGCCTGCTGAACAAGTATCGAACAGTATCGGATGGCATACTGACATAAGCAGGAAACCGATGTAATTGGTTAACCTGGGTGTCGAGGCTTACCCAACCGTAAATAGGAGTGGGTTGAGGGTAGCAAGGTGTAAATCTGCCGGTGGGCACAGTCACGCTCCACGTGGGGACCTCCTGCCCGTTACGGATGGACCGGTTCGGTATTTGGGTTTCCTTTGAAAGGTTGTTGCATACAACAGAGTAGGAAAGGGTGTGGAATCACGCTTCTGAAAGCGGGTGTATGCAACGTGTTGTCCGGGTGTCTCCTGATTGCAATCATCGTCCCTCGCGGTTATTTGAGTACCGCTTGTTCACTGTTCTGTGACGTAGTAAGAAGAGCAATAAGCTAGATGAATGATAATATGCTGTGATGAACTATTACTGTTTGGAAACCATGTCTGCTGTAGACATAGAGCTAATTAAATTTATTTTCCACTTTGGGCATCACCACATCGGGGGAAAGTGTTTCTTGTTTGATTGTGGACTTTCGATGTGGGGACTGCCTAAGGCTTATTAATCTGTTGCTATAAAACTTAAAGTAAGGATCAACATGTAGGCGTGTCTTTATAGCAAAGTCCTTTTCCTATCTTACACATCCTTGCATGTAGAGTTCCATGCCTAGGATTGTCGGTTAAGACTTGCTGAGTCATCGTGCTCACGGTTGCAATATTTGACTGTGTGCAGGTGAGAGTTATGAGGAAGGTTCCGAGGATGAGGCGATGCCCCCGTCGGGGTACACGGCCGAGCTGGAGCCCTGCACGTGGCCGTGATCTTTGTTTCCATGCTGCTAGTGTGTAGCGTCACCGGGATGGACGGCTGCACTTTTGCGTAGATAGGATTAGAGAGTAGTTATGTACAATACTTCCGTTGTATAATTAAGTTTTGTAAAAGACTTCCATTGTTTTATATGAAATAAAAGTTTGTACATTGTTCTTAATTCTTTTCGTGTGTGCTGTTGGGTGTCGCATCGCACGGCACCACCCTATGCGATCCTGGAGTGGGTGAACCACGGGGTGGTCCCCATAGATGTGGTATCAGAGATGCATTGGGAATAGCATGCTCGAAGAGAGCCTATTTTGAAAAATTAGAAGTAGTCGAGTGAGGATTATTCACTATGCCCACATAAGGTCTATGATAGTAGTAGTTACTAAGGTGGAAATGCTAACATACTTGTTATTAATTTTGTAACGACGCTCCGACATCAGGTAAGAGGTAAGGTATGCCACCGCAGGCGGATCAATTGCAGTAACTTGCCATACGAGTGATAGTATGGAATGGTATACCGTGGCTTAGCACGGTAGTTAATATGAGTCTCTGAACCTTTCCATGGTTCTGAGAGCATATGAAAACGCTGATCTCCAGCGTGCTTTAGGCAAAAGTGATAATAACCCATCGTGTGGTAAGCAACACGATCGTATGCAACTCTTGAATGTTCAATGTTCAAAGGGCCATACGCAGCGCTCACCATCACGTGCCTCGACGGTCATGAGGCAGTGGGTGGTATCCGTTGGGTTGATAAAATTCCGAACCGTGACGGCTCGTTCGCGCTCTACTCGGGTTCCCCGTCGTGTGGTGTGAAAATACGACCATGTACCTTGAGACGTGGCTTGAATCAAGGACGATCCGTATGGCAATGATACGGACCGTAAGTTTTTACTATGATATGGAACTGCCTGAAATGTCAAAAACCTTTGTGTGCACCATTATTGTGTGTTCTTATGCAGGTACATTAACCACGTTAGTGCATGACGTTTAGAAACCGTTTTTGAGTGACATTCTTAGTTCCACCATTTGACACGTATATGCTGGAATACCGGCTTAGGATTTTTTTTCTTTGGTGAGGAAATGTAGTACCAAGATTGCATAAAAGGATATTTTTAAATAAAAGAGTTAAAATGAATTTTAGGATTCCATTTAGGGGTTATTGAACTCCTATATTGAACTAAGAGTCAATTGGGAGTGTAGATTCATTTCCAAAGACTTAGGATTAACCCCCCTTTTTTAGGCAGAAACTTTGCTAAATTTAAACAGGGCATAACTTAGGATTGGTTGAACCAATGGAGGTTTGGGATACCATTATGGAAAGGTTTTGAAGTCCTCTACAACTTTTCTGTAGAGATCCAGAACAAAATATCCCTCCAAATGGATGAAAATCTCAAATGAGTAGGCACTGTCCAGAAACAAAACAGACAAAAATGCTCTCTGGAATTTTCTGTATTTGACCACAACTTTTTGTAAACAAATTTCTAAGCGTCAAGTAAGACATAATTGGAAAGTATAGGAAATGTGCTACAACTTTGTAGTTCACTGTTTTCCATGATTGAGGACAGAATTAGTTGGAATTTTGTGAACAATATAGCCACTTGCAAAGGAGGTGCTGTCAAAATACCTGAGAAAAATTCTGTCAACTTGTAGAGATCATAACTCATAAACTAGGAAGGCTACGGAGGCAAATAAATACAATCTGGATTCCTTTTTGAGTCTACTACAATTTTGTAACGTGAAATCCATGCACCAACAAGTTCCAGTTCATAAGCAATGAAAAAGCAGAGTATTGTTGAACTCTAGTCCAGATTTTGCCTCCAAGGTGGCCAAAACAGTTGAATTATCCAGACTGGTCAGCTGGACCAGAAACTGGACAGAACACCATGTTGAATTTTTCAACCAAAACACTTAGTTTCACCTTTTGATATCCAGAGGCTGTTGTAAAACAGCGAGTGGAGTCGAAAAGTTATGCATTTGACATATCACTTTGAGCGGGTACATGTTTGGGGTCAAGTACAACAGCGAGGAATTACGCATCCTAACACACTTAACATCCCGTGACGACCCACGATGGTCGAAATGAACTTTTAACCCATAAAGTTCAATACTTTGGAACTCGATCGTGTGACACGGTCCAGGGATGTATATGTTGTATAAAGTTTATACTTTATCCATATGTGTGATTGTTATGCGTATTATTTATTCCATTCTCGCACTACTATTGTATAGACTGGATGAAATAAACCAACATGTGCTGATCGTTTGAATGGTATGAATGCAAAATGGTGCGTACACGGTCAACGCAAGAGGAGGGAGGTCCGAGTCAGGTTCGTGGTGATGAGTCTCCACCTCCGGAGCAAACCACGATGCAGCAGCAACCACCTCCTCCACTGCCAGTACTTCCAAGAAATCTTGTGGAGGTTCTCGCCGCAGTGCTCGGCTCGCGCGACGAGCAAACCGAGTTGCTGCGGATGCTAGTTCAGCAGAATGCGTCCCGTCCAGGAGGGCGCCAAGACAATGGGCAACGCCAGCCCCAACAAAGTTCATATTCAGAATTCCTGGCGACCCATCCACCGGTCTTTACGGAGGACGAAGAGCCGTTGGAGGCGGACAGTTTCATCCACACTCTTGAAGCAAAGTTCGGTTTACTTCAGTGCACCGAACACCAAAAGGCGCTGTACACAGTGCAACAGCTTCAAGGACAAGCCGGTACATGGTGGGAAAAGTACATCACCTCATTACCGGCTGGCCATGCCATCACATGGACGGAGTTCCAGGAGGCGTTCCGCGCCTATCATATACCTCCCGGTGTTATGGAGAGAAAGCTCCAGGAGTTCCTGGCCCTGAAACAAGGCGAGAGGAGTGCTCATGAGTACTCCAGATCATTCAACCGACTGGCACAGCATGCGCCAGGATTTGTGAGAACGGAAAAAGACCAGCGCAATGCGTTCTTCCGGGGCCTGAATTCCAAAATGAAGGTCCATCGCGTCCAAAGCAATCGCGGCACATTCAACAACCTGGTTAATGCCGCGATTTTACAAGAGAATGCTCAGCGCGAGCGTGGTTCTGATAAGAGGAAACGCAGCACACTGACGAGCAGCAGTGGTGGAGCACCACAAAAATACCGCGTGGTGTATCACTCACCATCCGGTCAGAGATGGCAGCCACCGGCGCGACCGCCTCATTTTCGCGGCCGGCAATATAATGTGCCAGGCTTCCGACCGTCGTATCCACCACAGAAACAGCAGCAGCAAAGGATGGTCCTGCATGCGCCTCAGTTCCAACTGCATGCACCGGGATTCAGTCCTCAAGTCGGAGGGACCCCGACACCTTACACGTGCTTCACGTGTGGCCGTGTCGGGCATATTTCGAGGGACTGCCCCGAGCCACGACAGGGGCAGGGGTGCAGCACCGTATCAGGGCGCTAATCAGCCCTGCAATCAGCCCAAGAAACCAGCACCAAAACCCGGCAACATCCACCACCTAGCCATCAAAGACGTGCCGGAAGGAAACCCGTCCTCGCGGGTACATTTTCTTACTTAGATCATCCCGTAGTCATACTTTTTGACTCCGGTGCCACTCATAATTTCATAAGGCAGTCTTATGTTATTAAATATCAATTGCCTATCATTCCCACAAATAGTTCATACTTGATATGCTCTCCGGGTGGGAAAATAACAGCTGATAGGATGGTCTATAGAGCACCATTACAGTTGGGTGGAAATCTATATCTGACTTCTCTAATAATGTTAGAGAGTCAAAAACTTGATGTCATTTTAGGAATGTCATGGCTACATCGCCATGGTTCTGTTCTTGACATCATTCCACGTGTGGTTCGTTTAAACTCTCCACTTCATGAACCACATGTCCTTATTCTTGACCTTTTGGTTCAAGAAGCTCCAGCCACATATAACACGGAAGCCACAAAGCTTGAGGATATTCGTGTGGTCCGTGAATACCCGGATGTCTTTCCGGATGATCTCCCGGGCATGCCACCCAAAAGGGATGTCGAGTTCAAGATCGAACTTGTACCTGGGACGACACCGATCTCACGGAGACCGTACAAGATGGCTCCGAATGAGCTGGCTGAACTGAAGGAGCAGCTCAACTATTTAATGAAGAAGGGTTTCATTCGACCGAGTTCCTCGCCATGGAGATGCTCGGCGCTGTTTGTGAAGAAGAAGGATGAAACCTTGAGGTTGTGTGTGGACTACCGACCTCTCAACGCCGTCACCATCAAGAATAAATATCCACTGCCCCACATCGATATTCTCTTCGATCAACTTGTGGGTGCGAGTGTATTTTCAAAGATGGATCTTCGCTCCGGATATCACCAAATCAAGATCCGAGCGAAGGATATTCCGAAGACGGCCTTCTCGACGAGATATGGGTTGTATGAATACCTCGTCATGTCCTTTGGTCTCACCAACGCCCCGGCACACTTCATGTATCTCATGAACTCAGTGTTCATGCCGGAGGTGGACAAGTTTGTGGTGGTGTTCATAGATGACATCTTGGTTTACTCTAAGTCTGAAGAGGAACACGCCAAACATCTGCATATCGTGCTTCAACGATTGCGAGACCATAAGCTTTATGCCAAGTTCAGCAAATGCAAGTTTTGGATCAGCCAAGTGTCATTTCTTGGTCATATTATTTCTGCGGAAGGCATTGCAGTTTATCCAAGCAAAACCGAACAAGTGCTGAAATGGAAGTCCCCCACATCAGTCCATGAAGTCAGGAGTTTCCTCGGGTTAGCAGGATATTATCGGAGATTCATACCGAACTTCTCCAAGCTTGCTAAACCGATGACTGAACTGTTGAAGAAGGGGATCAAATATGTTTGGACCTCAGCTTGTGAAGAAGCTTTCCAAGCATTAGTGAAGCATCTTACAACAGCCCCGGTGTTAGCTCAACCGGATACAACCAAGCCCTTCGACGTATATTGTGATGTGTCTGGCATCGGGCTTGGCTGTGTATTGGTGCAAGGAGGAAGAGTGGTCGCCTATGGCTCACGTCAACTTCGTAACCATGAGCAGCACTATCCGACTCATGATCTTGAGCTCGCTGCTGTGATGTTGGCCTTGAAAATGTGGAGGCACTATTTACTCGGGAACTTAGTGCACCTCTACACCAACCACAAGAGTCTGAAGTATATATTCACTCAAAAGGAGTTGAATATGCAGCAACGGAGATGGATAGAACTGATCAAAGACTATGAGATCGAGATTCATTACCATCCCGGAAAGGCAAACGTGGTTGCCGATGCCTTAAGCCGCAAATCTCATGTCAACAATCTGACCGTCACCCCACTTGAAGAGGAGGAGCCAAGTCTGTACTGTGTTCCGCATGGGGGCATTATATAATCTTGCTCTCATCCCTACCATACGAGAGGAGATTATGGAAACTCAGAAGAAAGACATGGGAATGTCGCACATTCGGAGAAGAATGAAGAATGCGAAATGAAATGCTTCCAAAGGGATGAGCACGGTACTCTATGGTTTAAAGACCGTATAGTGGTACCCCGTGACATGAAGATTCGTAAGAAGATATTGGACGAAGCTCATTTTTCCAAGTATTCTATTCATCCGGGCAGCAACAAGATGTACCAATATCTAAAAACCAGATTTTGGTGGACACGGATGAAAAGAAAAATCACAAAGTACGTATCCGAATGCGATACGTGTCGGCGTGTGGAGGCCAACCATATGCGTAAAGCCGGACAGCTGCAACCTTTGAACATTCTGGCATGGAAGTGGGAGGATATCAGCATGGACTTCATAGTCGAGTTACCTCTCACATATCACAAGCATGATTCGATTTGGGTGATAGTCAATCGATTAACCAAGTCGGCTCATTTCATTCCCGTACATATGAGTTACGTGGCCAAGCAATATGCGGAGCTGTATATTGCAAGGATCTTCTGCTTGCACGGTGTTCCCCGCTCCATTATCTCAGATCGCGGTGTGCTGTTCGTCGCTCGGTTCTGGGAACAGCTGCACGCGTCATTGGGGACCAAACTGATCCGAAGTTCCGCGTATGACCCGCAGACGGATGGTCAAACTGAACGGGTGAATCAAGTGCTTGAAGACATGCTACGCGCTTGTGCCATCCACCACGGCAAGAATTGGGATGATCATTTGCCGTTGGCGGAGTTTTCTTACAACAATGGCTATCAAGCTAGCATCAAGATGGCGCCGTATGAAGCTCTCTACGGCCGGAAATGCCGCACACCTCTCAACTGGTGCGAGTCTGGCGAGTGAGTTATCTACGGCATTGAACTTGTGAATGAGGCTGAAGAACGAGTGCGAGTAATACAAGCCAACCTCAAGGCTTCTCAATCTTTTCAGAAGAGCTATGCGGATAAAAGAAGCCGTCCTCTTCACTTCGACATCAGGGACCATGTTTATGTCCGTGTGTCTCCGATGAAGGGAGTTCATCGTTTCAGAGCGAAGGGAAAACTTTCACCGCGGTTCATTGGTCCATTCACCGTCATTAAAAATTGCGGACCCGTGGCCTATCGCCTGGATTTACCGGCGTCGCTCGCAGGAATTCACAATGTCTTCCATATCTCTCAGCTGAGGAAGTGCCTCAAACCCTCGGCTGAAATCCGCACTGAAAACATAGAAGTTCTTCAACCGGACCTCACGTACACGGAGTATCTAATCTGGATTATCGATGAAAAGACTCGCACCACAAGAAATCGGACCTTATGGTTCTACAAGGTCTTGTGGAGTAACCATACCACTGACGAGGCGACATGGGAAAGTGAGGAATATCTACAAACCAATTACCCGGACTTGCTATCATCATATACCCGGTAAAGTTTCCCCACATTGCATTTCTTTTGGAATCTCGGGACGAGATTCTTTATAAGGGGGGGAGGGATGTAAAATCCCCAAAAAGTGGTAGCAAGAAAATTCAGCTCATGTACACTTATGAAAAATGAGGGGAATTAAAACTTTGAATTATAACGGTGTGAGTTCAAAGTGGTGATTCAAACTTCCATAAACTTCCAAACATGAAGATCTAAATTCATAACTTGGGTCTTCATATTTCAAATATTCAACCTTCCAAATTTAAGATCATTTGGAGGAGTTTTAATATTTGTTTGGGATTAAAAGAGGAAGCCCTCTAATCTGAATTTGAATTTCAGTTTCAAATTCCAATTTCCTCAATTTGCAAATTTGGTTCCACAAATGTGTTCTCCACATTTGGATTAGCAGCCATGCCGAAAATGAGAAACTTTGGAGTTGGTTTGCTATGCTTTTGGAACAATGCAAAAGGGATAATTGAAAACCAATTCAAATTCAAATGACCATACCCAATTCAAACTCCACACCAGAATTCAAACTATTTGAATTCAGAAAATTTAAACCATGACTTGGTGTGGAAGTATATCCTTAAATGTTGAGTAGCTGGGGGAGAAATATCAGTGGAAATTGGATAAAAATTGGAGGTGGTGGTACCCAATTGTCAGCCACACAGAAGAGTTAACCGACCTGTTTTCACCTTGGTTGATCACAGCGTGCCAGCGCTCGGCCGAAACCCACGCCCGAAGCTCCACTGAGCTGTTTCTCGCTGCCCCCGAAGTCGGCTCGTGCGCGTGGGCGATCAAAGCGGCCGTCCGAGTGCCACAGCACTACTTCGCTTCCCCCTCAGCTCGTACTTTCGCCTCAGCCGCTTCCTTCGCACCGAACACCACCGCCCGTTTCCTCCCGATCATCCACAGCAACCGAGCACCGATTGCTCGAGCTCCCAACAGCAAAGAGCTGCGCCCACCAGTGCTCTAGCCGGCCAGCCTTTCTCTTCCACGGTCCCGAGCTTGTTTGCACCGGAAACGGCGAAGTTGCGGCGGTTCTCGGGTAAACACTGAAAAAACCGAGCAAGGTCGCCGTGGACAGCTCACACCACGCAAGATCATGTGAGTGCCCGGTCCCAATCATGGGGCCGTGCCGCTTGCCTGGGAATCGCATTGGGTGGTGCCGTGCGATGCGGCACCCAACAGCACACATAATAAAGTATCATATTACATAAGTCAAGCGGAAGCTTACAAAGTGTAAATTTTACAAATATTTCTCAAAATAATCTACAGCGGAAGACTAATACAACTCACGCCTCATATCTAGGCTAAGCAAAAGAGAAGACGTCTTGCCCGCGGACCCTTCTCACAAGCGACACCATAACAATAGCAGCAGCGGGGTTTCCATGAGTTCATCCCTCGGAGGGATCCGAGTCTGACCGGACAACCCTACTTATCAGCGTAGTGTTATTACCTGCAAAACAACTCATGCAGTATCTGTGAGCATGAAGCTCAGCAAGACTTAACCGTCACCCTAGTCATGAAACTCTACATGCTGAAAATAGAGGACTGAGTTAGAAGTTTGCACAAAAGATGAACTTGAGCTAAAGGAGAGTCCTTACTTCAAGTTTTAAGCAACTTTTATAGCCCTCGCGCAATTTACATCGAGACTCCACAATCAAACAAGAAACGCTTCATCTCGACGTCACTTGCCCGAGGTGAAAGTAACTTTAGTGAGCTACCCTAGACTCATACAAACCTTGCGCCATCAACGTCGAGACTCCACAATCAAACAAGAAACGCTTTGCCTCGAAGCTACTAGCCCAAGATGGAAATTAAATTTAGTGAAGGTGTTGATCATGTCCTCATCTCCAATATGAGGATTACTCACGAAGCATATTAAATTTTTCCAAGTTTATTACTACGTCACGACTCAGTGTACAAGTATGCTCACTACCACGAGTGATGGTGATTGCAATAAAAAACACCCGGCTGACACGACACGTATGCCCGTACTCGACGTTGCACACAGCAACCATCACTGACGTCGTACGTGGCAACCTTTCACACGACACCCAAATGCCGAACCGGTCCCACCGACTGGGATTAAGTCTCACTACGGCAAACCCTCGTAGAGCCGACTTCTCTATCCTTTCAGCATCTGCATCAGACGGTGAGGTATGCCTCTACACCCAGGTTAACATGTTACATCGGTTTCCTTGGTCCCATATAGCCAGTATGCATCCGGTACAAATCTCAAACTTGTCCAGCGGGGCCGCACACGAGAACGGGCCTTAATCGACTTAGACGTAGACTAGGTTCACAGGACCACGTCCTTGAGCCTTCCATCCACTGCCCGGTCTCCATTCCCCACTATGAGTATCAATTCCCAACTCTTCCGATTGATCCCCCTAAATCCCGGTTCACGAGTAGGAAACTGCCCACTCGAGTTATGCCTCTTTTAATTCACTTATGTTAACTTGAGATCAACATTTATAATCAATTGATAACCTATTGTACATTGTACTCCAGGGTTTTCTGGGTCATGCATTTGGAGATTCATGCCATCTAGACTTAATGCAATAAACAAAATACTAGACGATATAAAGTGAATACAAATAAAAACTTTTAAGTTTTGATGCAAACCGGGACTTGCCTTTGTTTTGCAGGGGACTTATATATATAAACCAGTTAGATTCTTGTCCTCCTTGAGGCTTGACCAACTGATCCATTTCCATGGATTCACTCCGTCGAACTTCTCCGTTGATTGCCTCCGTCGTAAGTCCTATCGATATGTATCTGCACATGTTCTTATAATGCAATTCATATAATTAAAGACTTGAATTTGTGAAGAACAGAGGGGTGTGTGCAAGCACTAAGAATGATGGTTTGCCTCTGTTGTGCAAGGAACCTAAGAGAAACTAAAGCTTACTTAGAAGTTGGATTATAAACTAACCAATTCTTTACTAATGAACATATATGTGAGCTGAAAAGATGTGAAAGAAATTGAAGATACAGAACTCCAATGACTTCAAAATCTTTACAGCATGTACCATTCTAGCCAGAGATTTAGCTTGCAAAATTGCAGCTAATGTGGAAAGAATATGTGTCCTCTAAAATTCCTCCAATACTCTTATGTATTTTTCCCTCATACATAAGCATGGAGAACAAGGACAGGGAGCTCTATTGCTCAACTTGAGCTGAAACTTTACATGTGATTTCCTGGTCACATGAAAGTGCTCAGGACCAAATATTAACAGTTTTCATTGGGTGTTTTATCCAGAACAATTCCCTAAGCAATTAAGCAAAAAGGAATTAATTCTGAAGTAACTCACATGTTCATGCCCAACTTAGTGAACTACAGTTTCAATTATAGTTCATAGGGCCTGCATGAATTTTCCTAGGATTTTTGGAGCTAAGAATTTCCCAGAACTGAATTTCTAAGTTTTGGAAATTCTCTGAAAATGTTTCTGTATTCAATTGAACACAACCACTTCAAATCTGAATTCCCCTAAGCAAATCAACTCCAAATGAGCTCCAATTTTACAGGAGTTCACTAACATCCTAAAGAATATTCTGGCAAAATTTGAGTATTTTTGGATAAACCAAACTCCCTCTAGAATTCTTTTGCTGAAAAGCTTTAAAGAATTTTCCATAATTAAATAATGAGTTTCATACAAATTGGGTTGCATATTTGGACAGAGCTATTCAATATGAACCCAACCCAATTTGAATCACTAAATTTGGAGGTTCCTACACCAAGATATGACCTTTACAAGAATTGGTGAGAAAACTGAAATTGAGCTCTGTTCTATTTTCCAATTTTCAGAGACATAAGAAATTAACACCATATTTGGCCAAGAAAATTAGGTCCAATGCCTCTGAAATTTTTACTGGAGTTCAAGTATTTTTAGAATAATCTCCTGCCCAAATTTGGGAATTTTCAATACACAGAACTCCTAGAAAAATTTATACAAGATTTTTTATATGAATTACTGAGCCAAATCCAGGTATTTTCATAAATATTGGGCTGTACCCCTGGATACTACTCTCTGAGAGGAATCCAACAAAATTTATTTGTAAATTTTTGGACAGTCCTACACAAAGTTGTGGCTCTCCAAAGTTTAAACTGAAAACTGAAATTCCTAAAATGTTTAAACACCTGCTAGTGGGTCCCACCCGACAGGTCGTCTTCTTCCTCGCGCCAAACAGAGGCTGCGGCGGCGCCCACCAGCGAGTGTCGCTGGAACAGCCTTCCCGGCCATCTCCCGACCTCAAACTCGCCGCCCCACCCTAACTCGGACCGCGGAACACGTTGGGATGGTCGCCGGCGGCCAGGGATCACCGGAAAGTGGTGCGCGGCGGCGACAGTGGTCGCTAGGGTTCCGGTGAGGTCGGAAACCCTCTACACCGCATCAAAACGGTCGGGAATTGCTCGGAGAGCACCGTGGCAGCTTGAGGATGTTGAAAATGGATGCCAAACCTCGTGAAAAGGCCGGCAACATCGAGCTCCACGGCGAGCCGAGATATTTTTCCATGGCGGCCCGAAAAAAAGCAATAACTCGGTCGTTTCTGGATCCGTTAGCTTGATTCTTGGTCGAGGGGGAGCGCTAGGATGTGCGGAAGGTGCTTGTAAGTTTGCTCGGCCAGTAGCTACCCAAGTAACTTGAATTTTGGGGTAGACCGAGCTCTACCCGAATACACTATGTTTCGGAAAATCTGGAAATTCTCCTCACCCGGTTGATAAATCGCTACACGGCTTGCAGCTACACGATCTAGGGAGTATGGCGCACCTTTTTCGTGTAGAGAAGGAATGGTGAAGGGAGCTGTAGCTCGCTGTCCACGGTGACCGACTTCGGTTTCCGCCGGCGAGCTTCGGTTCTTGGCGCCAAGCCTCAAGTCAAGTCGAATAGCAGCTCACAGCTCTGAGGTGCGATGCGGAACAACTTGTGCACGCCCTTGTGTACCTTTTCTGTGTTGGAAGCTCGAGCTACTGAGGTGCGGGGGTGGCTGGCGATCGGAAGACCGAGAGCTGCTGAGGTGGCCGTGTTGTCGTGGGGCAAACTACAGAGGCGAGAACGAGCGGAGGAAGCCAAAATGACTTCGGTACACACGCGGTGGAGAGGATCAGACCGAGCAGAAAATCATGGGCAAGCAGGAGCTGGCGCTGGGTGGATGTCGGCAACACTTGGCGCCGGTGTGCTCTCGGGCGCGCGCTCGACCGAGAGAAAACAGAGGCGGTGCTCTGTGTTGAGAGGCTGACAGATGGGGTCCACCTCTCTCAAATTTTTCCCTCACTGTGCTTTAAGATTACCCCACAACCAGTTTCCAAATTGGACCAAATTTGGAGATTAGGCCAAACATAATGTGAGGCGTTTGAGTATAAATTCAGATTTCAAAATTGAGCACATTTGGTTCCATTTCCAAATTCAAATTTGGATTTGAATGTGCTCTCAACTATTCCTTCAAATAAATAGTAGATGAGCTCAAAAATTCTCCAAATTTGGAACATAAGCTCTTTACTACCTGAGGAATGCAGTGGTGATCTCACATATATGCCTTTGGACAATCTGAACATGAATCTTTTCAAAAGATTTGAATTGTGGTTTAAATTGTCCTCATCTTCTCCTCACAAAGGATGTGCACATGAGTGAGATTGGTGGAGTGAATTTCTTTCCTCATGTCAACCTGTGTTAAGCATGGTCTAAAGAAATTTTTTAACTCCCTCACATGACCATTTTGGGGTTCATTATTTCATGTGACACATGATCAAGCCATTTCTTTGCCTTAACTATGTTTTGTAAGTTGAAATCAAACTCTCCAAAAGTCAGGGCCGTTACATTCCTCCCCCCTTAAAAGAATCTCGTCCTGAGATTATAAGGTAAAAATGAAAGGGAGGATGGTGGAAAATTTCCTGATATGCGACGTCAAAGGTTGGGATAATTGACGCAAAGAAATCCTTTGCTCTCCCATGTCGCTTCAACCTTGGAGTATCGACTCCATGAAACTTTATAGAACCACAACGTATGCTCACGTGTGGTTCGGTCCTTTATGTCGATGATCTGAATCGGTCCCTCCTGATCCGTGAGATCCTACTTCAGTTCCTCGATATTTCCAAGCTGAATGGTGGTTGAACACTTG
Organism: Neostapfia colusana; assembly: GCA_030760725.1. Classification (NCBI taxonomy): domain Eukaryota; kingdom Viridiplantae; phylum Streptophyta; class Magnoliopsida; order Poales; family Poaceae; genus Neostapfia; species Neostapfia colusana. Next base: position 25,266,882 of record JASWHV010000005.1, on the reverse strand, counting down.
AGGCACTTACTCAGCTGAGAAATGTTGAAGATATCGTACACACCGGTGAATATCGCTGGTAATCCCAGCCGGTATGCAACGGATCCACATCTTTCCATAACCTGGAATGGACCGATGAATCGAGATGATTAGAAACTATGACAAGTGATACTCGTCAAAATTTTCCTTCCTCGACTCCGGGTTACAGGGTACGACAATTTTTGTCCTTAAACCGCAGGACGCCGTCTCCGTCTTTCCGGAAATACTTCAGTTCCCCACTGTCTATACATCTCCGCAAATGTGACATGCCCTTGTCATGTCCCTAGGCTGCCCTCCTATCTTCACGGATGGTGGGGATAAAAGCTAAATTGTAGAGAGCACTAGGGGGAACCATACGTAATGGTGGCTCGCTCTATTCCAACGGGGTGATGGTTAGATTATGAACGTGTGACTTGCGACCCAGCGCATTCGCCACCATGTTAGCCTCGCCGGGGTGATAACGGACCTCTATTTTGTAATCCTTTATCGACTCCAACCATCATTGCTGCCTCATGTTCCACTCCTTCTAAGTGAATATGTACTTGAGGCTCTTGTGGTTGGTAGATAAATGTACGAGGTTACCTAGTAGGTAGTACCTCCACATCTTGAGTGCGAGTACCATGGCAGCGACTTCTATGTCATGAGTCGGATAGCGTTGCTCATGATTCCTGAGTTGCCATGATCCATATACGAACACACTTCGGTCTTGCATCAGCACACATCCTGGCCCAAAGCCGGATGCATCGCAGTACACATCGAACTGTTTTGTTATGTCTGGCTGCTCAAAAACTGGTGCTGATGTTAGGTTCTTTACTAATGCCTTGAATGCTGCTTCGCATGTTGGACTCCAAACCTATTTGGTAGCCTTCTTCAGCAGCTATGTCATAGGCTTGGCAATCTTCGAGGAGTTCAGAATGAACCTCCAGTAATATCCCGCAAGTCCGAGGAAACTCCGTACCTCGTGAGCAGTTCTCGGGGACTTCCAATGCAGCACTTGTGCGATATTACTCGGGCTTACAGCGATGCCCTTCGCTGAGATGATATGCCCGATACAAAGTGCTTGCGATATCTAGAATTCACACTTGCTGAATTTCACGTATAGCTTGTGATCCCGTAGCCGTTGCAAGACTATACGTAGGTGCTTCTCGTGTGCTTCCTCTGACTTGGAATAAACCAGTAGGTCGTCGATGAAGACCACGACAAACATGTCTAGCTCCGGCATGAATACCGAGTTCATCAAGTACATGAACTGAGATTGGAACGTTGTCGAGGACAAGGAACATGGCAAGGTACTCATAACCCCCATACCTCATCAAAAAGCTGTCTTCAGAATAGCCTCAGCCCGTATCTCAATCTGATGGTACCCTGATCTTAAGTCCATCTTGGAAAAGATCTTTGCTTTAACCATCTGATCAAACAATATGTCGATCTGTGGTAACGGTACTTGTTCTTGATTGTCCAAATGTTAAGCGGACGAAAATCAATACTAAGCCGTAGTGTTTCGTCCTTCTTCCTACTACACAGCACAGAGCAACCCCAAGGTCATGAGCTTGGTCGTATAACTCATTTGCTCTTGAGTTCACCTAGTTGCTCCTGCAACCGTTCTCTTAGCTGTGCAGAACAGGCCCTTCTGTCCTAACCCAGCTTTTGATCCGTTTTGAAGCATTTTCATAACTCAAGTTGAATACCAAAGTTAAAGATAACTTCAGTATATTTACAACGAGTATTCCTATGCCTCCAGATCATTTCTGGATCAGAAGTTATGATTGCTCAAAGTTGACAGAATTCCGGGACAAAATTTGCCAGCATCTCCTTTGTATGTGGCTGATTTTATCACAGTTGTATATGTAAATACAATAAGAATCTGAACAAACTTTGAACTACAACAATGTTGCACATTTCATAACCTTTCCGACGATGTATCATAGGCTCCTTAGTGATTTTTCTACAGAAAGTTATGGCTTAAAAACAGAAAGGTCCAGAGAGGTTTTTCTGCTGTCCTGGTTCTGGACAGTTTGCCTTCAACTAGACTTTTCACCCACTTAACGTATGATTTTGCTCTGGAGGTCTACAAGGAAGTTGTAGAGAACTTGAAAATCTTTCCAGAACTGTATCATACACCTTAATTGGTTAAAGATACTCAGAGTTATGCTCTGTCAAAGTCCAGCAAGAATTCCTGCCAGAAACAGAGCACTCTGTTTTTGAAATCTTTGAAACTTAGACCTTCTCTCATTTGAATCTTAGCTCAAAATAAGAGTTTAATAACTAATATTTGTTTCAAACTTCCATTTTTAGTTGAAATTTAGCTCATGAAACATTTCTTCATAGGGAAGAGGTTATTAAGTGTAGTACGGTGTCGATGCACCATAAGAACAATGTCGGTACTACGTTCCTCACAAAAAGGAAAATCCTAACCGGATTATACTGGTATATACGTCTTGATTGTGGCACTAAACGGTCTCTTGCACACATGTACTACACGGGATACGTACGTGGTTAGTACCTGCAAGAGAACACTCAATAATGATGCACTCAAGGGTTGTTTTCATTTCAGGCAGGTCCATATTGAAAGTAAATACATACGCCCGTATCATTTCCATACGGCTGTCCTTGAGTTAAGCCACGTCTCAAGGTACATGATCGTGTTTTTACACCACACGACGGGGAACCCGAGTAGAGTGCGAACGGGTCGTCATGGTTGGGAATTTTATCACCCCAACAGATACCACCTACTGCCCTGCAGGGCACGCCGATGGCAAGCGTTGAGTATGTCCTCCTGGGCTATTTCCAGAAGAACACACTATCGCGTTACTGACCACACGATGGGGTCTCCACTTACTTGTATAATGCACGCTAGGGATCAGCGTATCATATGAAATCAGGAACATGAAGAGTCCAAGAATTTCATATAGACATCTCATACCAAGCTGTGAGACCTATCCCTGAACCACTTTCCTCGTCACGGGAGCTAACCGAAATTGAACCACTTTTGGTGGCGTTCCTTACCATGCTTACCTGAGCGTAGGTGCGTCGTTACATAATTAAAATTCAGAATTATAACAAGTATGTTAGTCATGCCACTTTAAGTAACTATACTACTATAGTCCTTATGTGGGCCTAATACTGTTTCCTCATCGTATCCTAAGTTTTTGTCATAATACGATCCTTATTCCGTGCGCTATTACCAATGCGGCTCTAATACCACGCTGTGAGGGCCCGGTCCCAATCACGGGGCCGTGTCGCTCGCCCGGGAATCGCATTGGGTGGTGATGCGCGATGCGGCACCCAACAGCACACATAATAAAGTATCATATTACATAAGTCAAGCGGAAGCTTACAAAGTGTAAATTTTACAAATATTTCTCAAAATAATCTACAGCGGAAAACTAATACAACTCACGCCTCATATCTATGCTAAGCAAAAGAGAAGACGTCCTGCCCGCGGACCCTTCTCATAAGCGACACCATCACAATAGCAGCGGCGGGGTTTCCATGAGTTCATCCCTCGGAGGGATCCGAGTCTGACCGGACAACCCTACTTATCAGCGTAGTGTTATTACCTGCAAAACAACTCATGCAGTATCTGTGAGCATGAAGCTCAGCAAGACTTAACCGTCACCCTAGTCATGAAACTCTACATGCTGAAAATAGAGGGCTGAATTAGAAGTTTGCACAAAAGATGAACTTGAGCTAAAGGAGAGTCCTTACTTCATGTTTTAAGCAACTTTTATAGCCCTCGCGCAATTTACATCAAGACTCCACAATCAAACAAGAAACGCTTCATCTCGACGTCACTTGCCCGAGGTGAAAGTAACTTTAGTGAGCTACCCTAGACTCATACAAACCTTGCGCCATCAACGTTGAGACTCCACAATCAAACAAGAAATGATTTTCCTCGACGCTAAATTCAGCTTCAATTCGTGTTGTGAGTAGCTCAAATCTTGCACACAGGTTCTAGACTAGCTAGCGCCCTTCCTCGCTCGATCCTAGGTCGGTAAATTAGGTTTAGAGCGAGGATTTCACGTTCTTGTCGCGGGAATATCTTCGGACCGCTTTGGGCGCACGGTGTCGATCGATTTGGAGGGCTCTCCGGCGGATTTGGCTGCCATGCCTAGCTCCTACACCTTCCACTGGTGCTCTAGGGCCCAAGAACCCATCATTTGGTGGAGAATTCACTGTGCACGACCTCGCCGGAGCTCGAATTCTCACTGTTGCCGGTGCACGGTGGTTTCCGGGGAGATCCGGCCGCCGGCGACCCCACCAGGGTGTTCAACGTACCCGAAAACAGGGGGGCGGCCAGTATGGGGTCGGGAGACGGCCGTGAATGCCGTTCCTGCCACCCTCGCCGGAGCAACACCGCGGGTTCCTCTGTTTGGCGCGAGGTAGAAGAGGGAGCTGACGTGTGGGGGCGCAGTCGAGTTTAAACATTTCCAGATTTTCCTAATTCAGTTCAAACTTTGGAGACCCATAACTTTGTGTAGAAAACTCCAAAAAGGGTGAGACCAATTTTCTTGGGATCCTCATAAGGAGTACTTCACAGAGGAACAAATTGCTTACTAGGAAAATGCCCAGAAATTTCTGTAGAATTGTTTTTATAAATCTTTTGGAGATTTATTTCAAGAGCAATTCTTTATGAAACATTCCCAAATTTGGGAAGCTAATCCTTTTCATAGTTACTGATCTCCAGTAAAAGTTTGAGCTTCATTGGAGTTCATTTACTAGGCTAAATTGCCTTCCAAAGTTCAGCCTTTATTTGAAAATTCAAATTTAAACAGAAACTTTTCAGAACTCCTGTCCAACTTCAAAAATTCATATCTCTCTGTTGGTAGCTCCAAAAATGGTGAAACAAATTGGGTTAGAACTATGGAGACCTACCCTAATCAGATCTTCAACTGTTAGTCATGTCAAAGCTCCTGATTTGGGCTCAAAGTTCAGAGAAACCTTGTAATTGTAGAAATTTTGGAGACTACATTGGGCAATGACATTTCTCCAAATTTTGCTCAGATCATCCTTAGAGAGTCTAGTATCCACTGTAAAAATCCCAAAGCCAATTAAGGGACCTAAATAACAGTAGCTCTAAATAGAAGTGTACTTCTTATATAAAACTTGCACTTATGCATGTATTTTGCAACATTTCATAATAGTGACTGAAGTTGAGGACGCACCGGAGCCGTTGGACGTCCTCCCACCAGAAGCTGACTTCCCCTTTAACTCGCAACCAGGCAAGCCCCGGTTTGCATTTAAATACTTTTGCAAATTCATTATTTGTATCACTTATGTCTAGGGTGAATGCTTGCATTAGAGTTAGGGTGATTGAAACCCCACTTGCATAACCTTTTAAATCCTATGGAGGGTTGGGTAGTTTACAGACTCGACGAGTAGTGAATACCGTGCTAATATGCTTAGGATCTCGGTAGAAGTCGAGTAATTGGAATCTACTCGCGAGGAAGGTTTTACCACACGGTTTGGTCATAGTAGAAAATGGCTTAAAAGTGGTGAAAATGAGACCCAGCAGGGGGATAGGAAGTAGTGAGCTGAGGTCTCATGTGCGTTGCCCTGTTGGTGTCGATTGAGGACCGAGTCGTGTGCCGGCCTGCTGAACAAGTATCGAACAGTACCGGATGGCATACTGACATAAGCAGGAAACTGATGTAATTGGTTAACCTGGGTGTCGAGGCTTACCCAACCGTAACTAGGAGTGGGTTGAGGGTAGCAAGGTGTAAATCTGCCGGTGGGCACAGTCATGATCCACACGGGGACCTCCTGCCCGTTACGGATGGACCGGTTCGGTATTTGGGTTTCCTTTCAAAGGTTGTTGCATACAACAGTGTACGCTTCTGAAAGTGGGTGTATGCAACGTGTTGTCCGGGTGTCTCCTGATTGCAATCACCGTCCCTCGCGGTTATTTGAGTACCACTTGTTCACTGTTTTGTGACGTAGTAAGAAGAGCAATAAGCCGGATGAATGATAATATGCTGTGATGAACTATTACTGTTTGGAAACCATGTCTGCTGTAGACATAGAGCTAATTAAATTTATTTTCCACTTTGATAATCAACACATCGGGGGAAGCGTTTCTTGTTTGATTGTGGACTTCCGATATAGGGGCTGCCTAAGGCTTATTAATCTGTTGCTATAAAACTGAAAGTAAGGATCAACATGTAGGTGTGTCTTTATTGCAAAGTCCTTTTACAATCTTACACATCCTTGCATGTAGAGTTCCAAGCCTAGGATTGTCGGTTAAGACTTGCTGAGCCATCGCGCTCACGGTTGCAACATTTGAGCTGTGTGCAGGTGAAAGTTATGAGGAAGGTTCCGAGGATGAGGCGATGCCCCTGTCAGGGTACACGGCCGAGCTGGAGCCCTGCACGCCGCCATGATCTCCGTTTTCATGCTGCTAGTGTGTAGCGTCCCCGGGCTGGACGGCTGCAATTTTGCGTAGATAGGATTAGAGAGTAGTTATGTATAATACTTCCGCTGTATAATTAACTTTTTGTAAAAGACTTCCACTGTTTTATATCAAATAAATGTTTGTATGTTGTTTTTAATTCTTTTCGTGTGTGCTGTTGGGTGCCGCATCACACGGCACCACCCTATGCGATCCTGGAGTGGGTGAACCACGGGGTGGTCCCTCAGGCCAAGTTTCATGCAAATCCAAACCCTTTTGAGCCACTTTTAGAAAAATTGTAAAAAGGCTAATTTGAATGCAAATCTAAATTTCAGCTACTTAAATCAATTGGATTCAAAAGATGACTTCACATTCAAACTCAGCACATTTTTCTGGGTTAGTCCACCAATTTTCATCCTCATTGGAGTTCATCTTGTCGGGAGCTAAGTTTGCAATAATTCAAAATTGAATTTGAATTTCAAATTCAAATGTGAATCAAATTTAGCCAAAACAACTTTGATTTGAGGAAATCAAATTCAACTCATGACTTGGTGATGAAGTCTACACTTCAATATTGAGTACCTGAGATATTTCCAGCAAAGAAATGAAAAAGGATTAGAGGGGAGGAGTGGGCCCACATGTCAGTTAAACCCACCGAGTGAAGCAACTCACACGCGCTCTGTTTCTTCGGGTTCCTTCACTGAGCGCCACCGATCTGTTCTCGGCTGCCACCTCCTCAGCCTTCACCGTGTTCTAGCGACCAGAGCCGTGGCCTTCTTGCCCCCCGAAGCCCCTACTCGTTGCTCACACCGAGTCTTTGCCCTGCCTTTGTACACGCTCGAGCGAAAGCACCACTCTCTCGGCCGCCCTCTCGGTTCCCCGGTGCGCCGCCGTTCTAAGCACTCTCGTGGCTGACGATCAACAGCAAATAGACGCGCCAGAGGCTGCTCGAACTCACGGTGAAAACCCTACACCCTTTCATGCACTGTCGAGGGAAAATTTCCCCATTTACTTTTCGGTGTTCAAAGAACCGAGCCGGCCAAAAATCCAAAATTCTTGGTGGTCAGTCCATAGTAGCTCGTTTTCCGTTGGTCATACGTCCTAGGTCTTCCAACGGACCTCTAGGATCAATAACCGCCGAAAACCATCGACCATGGTTGCTGTTCTTCGAGTTTTTCCGATCGCCACCATTTTTAGCTCTAGGTCGACGGTGAGGTCCTACCTCCGGCTGTTTCCATGGCAAAACGAGTTCAAGATCATGCTCAGCATGTCATCACGGAGCTGTAGGAGGAAATCGTTCCAAAAATAGGGCCCTATGTAGCTCGGGCGACATCACCGGAGTTGGAGTCACCGCTGTCACTGTCGCGAGCATAGTTCCGGCCATCGCCGAGTTTCGGTGAGGGCACCAACGTGTTCCTTGAGTGAAGTTGGGCACAGGCGGCGAGTTTCATCGAAGGGCGTGCGGTAGAATGACGGCGGCGAGCTCTCCGGTGAGGCGCCACCTCGGGGAGCGCGGGTGTCGCGAGGAAGACGAACGAAGGGCCGGGTCCACCGGTCAGCCTCTGTTTTCCAGCGGGGATCCGGTTGCGGCTGGGATTCGGTGCGGAAGCGCGGGTAAAACCCTGTGGGCTGTGGTGTGGCCGTGATCTCAGTGGACCGTTTTAAAGAGTGGAGCCCACAACCAGAGTTTAAACATTTCCAACAATTTCAGATTTTAGTTCAACTTCAAATTCGCATAACTTTTGCTAGGATGGTCCAAATTGAGTGAAACAAATTTTGTTGGATTCAGCTATTCGGGTACTATCCATAAAAACAAGTTTAAGTTCATGAATCTTATTCTTTTTCCATAATTAATTCCCTAAAATTTAAACTGTTTGGAATTTTCTCTGGAGAATTCTGTTATGGAAAATTCTGAAATTTTGCCAGGGGGTTCATTTGAAAATCCTTGAGTGACAGGAAAAATTTCAGATCCATCCAAGTTTATTTAGTCCCCCTAATGGTGTGATTAAGTGAACTGCCCTGAGAAAATAGAAAAATGTACAGAAACATTTTTCAGATTTTCTCATATCTTGATTAGGGCATAACTTTCTCTAGGATTCTTCAAATAACATGAAACCAACTCCATTAGCACCATCTCAAACTCTAGTTTTCAGAAAGTAATGGTTTGATCCATGAAAATCCTTGGAAATCCTCAGAAGCTCTAGTAATGACCATTTAGACTTTTATTAGTGCAGAGCTCAAATGAGCTTTGCTTCAAATGAAAGTTGGTTAAGTCTCTGGTTAGGTTCTTACCAAGCCACCATAAAAATTTCAGAGCCAAAGGAGATGTCTAGCTAGAGTTATGGTCTTTATATACTAAATTCAACACATTTGCATTTAAATTGACATACCGTTACATTGCTTACGTGTAGTCGCTGAACGCGAGGAGACCCTGGAGATCCTTGACTTCATACCTCATGAAGAGACCTTAACCCCTGACCAGCAGCAACAAGGCAAGCCCCGGTTTGCATTTAACAAGTTTTACAAAGTTTTGCTTTATATACACTTAGCGTGAAGTAGGTATGTGCATTAGGTGTTAGGATGGATGAAACTCCAAATGCATAACCAGATCATTCCAAAAGGAGTGAGGTTAGTGTCTAAGTCCTCGAGTACTTCATGCTATGCTTAATGTTTATAGACTTCGGTACAAGTCGAGTAGTTGGAATCTACTCGCGAGTATAGGGTTCGGGACACACGGGATTGGTTCGAGTTGTGAGAAAATTTTAGTAAGAATAAATTGAGACTAGCCAGAGGCTAGGGCGCAGCAAGAGGAAGTCTTGTGGGCGCAGCCCTGTCCGTGTCGATTGAGGACCGATCCGTGTGCGGCCCCGCTGAACAAGTTTGAATGTACCAAAGGCATATCAGATATATGGGCTCTGATAAACTGATGTAACCTAAACCTCTGGGCGTCGAGGCATAGCACACTGATTTATAGGTGTAGGTTGAGGGCAGCCAGGTGGAAATCTGCTAACGGGCATAGAGAGATGCTCCTTGTAGGGAACCTCCTGCTCGTTTCGGTGCGACCGGTTCGACGTTTGGTCTGTTGGTGAAAGGTTGTCCCATACGACATCGAGTGACCGTGCTGTGCAGCTCCATAGGTGGGCGTACGTGACGTGCTATTCGGGTATCTCTGCAGGTGTACAACGAGTCGATTCACCGTCCCTCACGGTTATGAGTACCGCTTGTTCACTGTGTCGTGACGTAGATAAAATATGGAATGATGTGATTTTATATTGCTGTCATGAATAACTTATATTGCTACATGTGGGACACCAAATAATGCTCACTAAATTTCAGATTCATGAACTGATAACTTGTGGCTAAAAGATGAAATAAGGATGAACTTGTAGGTGTGTCCTTTGCTGCAAATTACCATCCTATCTTTGTTATGACCTACATGTAGAGTTTCATGTGTAGGAGAGTCGGTTAAGACTTGCTGAGCCATCGTGCTCACGGTTGCTGCTATGAGTGTTCGCAGGTGAGGAGTACCCCACGGACTCGGGGTACGAGTCCACCGGCGAGGGCTACCCTCCGTCGGGGACTATGGCTGAGTGGGAGCCGTACATGCCGTGCTGAGGCTGAGTGCAGCTACTGTGGCTTGTCCGTAGGGCCGGACAACCAACTTTTGCTAGTTAGGTGGGCGTGAGTTGTATAATTATCTTCCGCTGTAGTAAACTCTGTAAATAGCTGAAAACTGAATGTTTGTACTACTTTTTGTACATATTCAGTTTGTTACAATGTAATACAATGGTTTCCTTATGATGTGTGCTGTCAGATGTCGCATCGTGCGGCACCACCCTCTGAGATCCTGGGATGTACGGATTTCGGTCCTTCACAACCCACGACTAAAAGGATTGTGAATCGCATACTTTAAACGAGTAGCGATACAGGTAGGATTTGTGCTGCCCTAGCTATTTCTCCTAAGTAAATAAGTCAATCACTTATATGAATCTCCTTGACCCAACTCGACATCAAAGGGAGAGCAATCCACGTGGCATAATAGTTGTTGGTTCCACTAACGTTGACGTTCCGCAAAAATGTGCCGGAGCGAGTGGAAGGCAAGCCCTCTAGTGGCTATATTGATTGGCATAGGCAGCTTTCAAGTAGTCAAAGTCAAGTAATAGCCTCTCCTTGTTTGTTCCCACTTGGTCAGTCATTGAGCAGTGAGCTGAGGTGTTTTAGAACAACCAAGTAGTACTGGGAACAACTCCTATTGCGTCAAAGGGTTCAGGAGCCATTTTATGATAAATCGAGAAGGGATAATTCTTTACCGTTCGTACCTTCCTTCAACTCTTTTATGCCCAGTGGAGTGAAAAAGCTAGGAAAAAAAAGGAGACTAAAGCAAGGAAGTACACCTGTTTTTCTTTGTTTAGAATATCAAAAGACATCCCACAACCCGGTTTTAGGTTCAGAGTCGCTCCAGAAACAAACCCGTGAGCAGATACCTTTCTGAGTAAAAAGGAGGAAGGGACGAAGGTGGTCCCTTCCGTTCTCCATATACTTGAGCCATTTTGCCTAAAGGTCCGGGAGAGGGAGGCCGCCGACCAAATAGTTGATGAATTCCTAGGTAGAATGATTGGTCGGCAGATCCATTCCTTCGTTATAACAAATTAATAAGTCACTTGGATATTCGGGATCGACCCATAATTTAGCATTAGGATCCATGATTCTTTCCCTTGATAAAAATAAGTTCTATCCTCTCGAGCTCCATCATGTACTATTTTCTTACAAAGTATCCAACACATTCTGTTTTGAAAGAATAGAACAAACTATGAGAATGTGAAATCGACACGGTACAGTTTCACATTGGCCTTGGAAAGGCTCTCTTTTTACTCAGAGCTGTGAAATAAAAAAGGAAAAGTAAGGGTTCTACATAGATATTTGATCTTGCCTTCCGCCCCCTTTTTCAGGGGAACCAACTGATTTGGGGGAACTAACACGCCGCAGCCTCTCCCATTCTCAACTTGCACTTGTTTTTCCGGCCTTAGTGAAATATTACCATGACTGCTATTTTGTGGGTTCCAATAGTATTTGGATTCTTGGATTTTATTCCGTGTTTACAGGAGGATGTGTGCTGGTGAAAAGTCTACTTTGGAGTTTAGAATTTTTTCCCTGTCATCCAAACAAGTTCTTACTCCCTCTGTTTCTAATTATTTGACGTTAGGATAGATTTTTTAGTTCAAAATTGAACTAAAAACCTTGTCCTAACGTTAAATAAAAGAGAACGGAGGGAGTACTGTGTAAATCAATAATCTGAAAGCAGCGTGCAAGATTATAAAGCCTCTCAAGGCCGGAGGCATTCTCTAGCAGCAGCGGCAGAGCTAGAAGAGGTACCTACGATGGAATCTCACTTCATACATTGTGTCCAGGAATTCTACATCTTTACCTGACATTCCTAGTGGATCCTCATCTGTAGCGACCACAGCCAATGAGTAATCTCAAAGCAGTTCAAGAATGTTCTTCTAAATTGTTTCTTTCGCGCGCAGAATGCAGCACCTCTTATTTTGTCTTACAAAAGACAAACGTGAGTTACTGACATAATGATGTGCCGTGAAGTTTCCAATTTACCACCCTCGACTATAACAAATGGATCTCAAACATCTATTTAATTTGGGGATAGTGATAGTACAGTAACGAGGCTTGAAGGTTCATGGAAACAATGCATAATTATCTACCATAATGCCATAATGGAATCCTACAGAAATATTCTCTACCACAGGATATGTTACAGAATTATGCGCAGCTGTGTCAACCAAATGATACAACAGCCTCAAAATCAATCTTATAGAAAAGTTCCAAAGTATCCCCGCATTAGTTCTATTTTTTCAAGTAGGATTGTGGCTCAGTCCAGTGCCAGTGCATACTGCCTGTCACAGCCCGTATAGAAAAAAAAAAACTTTTGCTCTCTCCCAACTGCCGCGCCGTTCGCCGTCGCAGCCACGTCCCCGATCTCCCGCACCGATTCCACACCCACATCGCCCGCTGCTACATTTCGGCAACTGCTCCATCTATATAGTCAATTGTGCCACCATTCTCTTCCTCCCCTACTCCATTTTTTCCCCACACCTCGAAGCCTTAGCCCACTACCACGAACTTGATGCCTTGTGGAGAGATGTCGTTCCAGTCTTTCCTGATGTTGCCGAGGATCACGCGTCGCGCCGCCCCCGCAGGACCCATCTACGATGAGAATACGCCATCCGTACAGGCTTCCGTTACTGCCGAAGTACGACTGTCGCATCTCGCCGTCGAACGCGTGTCTCAGACTGTCTTCATCCCCTCCCGACACCCCGTGGTAAGTTTTCCAAACCCCCTCTCCATTTTCCACCAAGTCTCGACTAGAAGGGAGGCCTATAACGTATTTTGGCGATTCTCCAGCGAGCCATCCATCGTGTCGTCGTCTTCTCCGTCGCCGGTGCCACCCCTCCTCGCTGGATTCGCTTGAGCCGTCTATCCCTGGAGTAACGGGCTAGATTAGATACCACGTAGCCCTTCGTATATAAAATCCGAGCCCTCGAAATTAAATTCGATGACTGAAATTTAATTAAACTAATACCCCTTCTTACTTTCATACATAAACCCTTAAAGATTAAAAATAACTCAGTATTGGTTCTGTACATTGCAAAATAAGCCTTAGACTTTAGAATAATAAGGAAAATTACTTTAAATTAATCTAAGAGCCCTGTACTACTTATAAATTAGAAAATTACTTCTGTAAAACTCATTTAGAACCCTTCAAAAGTTATAATTGTATTTTAACTCTGAAATAGTTTATAATAACATTTTTAAACCTGTAATTAATCAAAATAATATATATGTATATATTCTAAAAATTAGAGAAAAGGCTTAAAATAATCTGTTTTTTTCATTTTAAACAATATATATTCTATAATCAAAATATTTGCCTATTTTAATGCTGAAATAGTCCTAGGCGTAATAATAACTCTGAATTCACATTTAAAAGCAATATATAATGTAGAAAGTAAATATAAAAGATTTTAGGTGCAAAAAATTAAGTATGAAAATTCTATTAAAAGATATAAAAATTTTGTTTAGGCTGAAAATACATTTTTGGTGCAAAGCTAATATCTGAAACCTTATTAAAGGCTATAGAAATGTGGTTTAAGCTGAAAATTTCATTTTAGGTGTAATATTAAACTTGAAATTAAATTAGGAGTGGTATATATCTTAAAAATGTGTATGTATGTACATGTACGATACCTGTAGTGCATAGTTAGACCTAAATTGAAGTTAAAAGCAATATATATCCACATATATATATATATATATATATTTCAAAACTTAATATAAGAATGATATAAGGAGATAGATAAACGTTTTATCATAAGCAACCCAAACTAAACATATATATATCCTATTATTAGTAACTATAGGCCAAAATAGTGGAATACAAAAATGAATAAGGGGTAACTTTACATAGAAAATGCAAATGATAAATGAACATATGTCTTTATGCATATTGATTTGCTATGAGTGCCTATTTGATTGTTTCTTATTGTGTGTTATTGCATTGCTCTATGCATGGTTACGTGGGTAGAACCAGCCCAGAGCCGGTTCTCAACCTCCAAGACCAAGTTTTCGACGTCACTGAACAACAAAAAGGCAAGTGTCCTTGACCAAGTTTGCTCCTATTTTAGGAAATAATAGCTAGAAATTAATTGCCTTGTGTCATAAATTGTGAATCCCAATGATAGGATGCCCCCCTAGTATTCTTGACTTATTCCTTGTAGCCATGGTGGGCATTTTATTGGTATATGAATTATTGTGATTTATGCTTAGCCATGTAGTTTGTGAGGGGATATAGAAGGTGGATTACAACTTGATCTTAATGAATCTTGATAACACATGTGGTAGAGTTAGGAATCTAGGCAAGCTAGATGACTTTGGTTGGTGCTTCTTGCACGAGAAATTGGGTTAGTGTTTAGTGCTTGTGTGGGTTCTAAGGACCGGTTCATGGAGCATTTAACCTAGCTTTACCGTGCCACCACATGCTGAGATGGAGCAGCTTGGCCAAGTAATTAGGTGCATTTCCGATTTAGTATGGGTGTTTGAAAGGTGCAGGGAATAGGAGTCAGCTGGACTACCCTAGGAACTGTAAGGCTCAACAGGGGGCCACTTTGTAAAGGCCTCATAGTTGTAAAAGCCTAAGAATTTACTTGCTAGAGTGTTTATCACATCACAACATCACAACTCATTTTGTGGAAGTCTCATGAACATTTGTGAAGAGCAAGTAAACACCATCAAGGGGTTGATTAGAGAAAGAACTCACAAATCTAAAAGTCGGACCTCATACATAGAAACATGAAAGGCTGAGCTCACCATTAGACCCTAAACATCCTTAGGAGAGCTCATGCCAAGTTTCATGCAAGTTCAAACCATTTTGAGGCACTTTTAGATACAATTGCAAAAAGGGCTATTTGAATGCAAATTCAAATTTCAGCTACTTTCATCACTAGGATTCAAAAGTTGACTTCATATTCAAACTCATCACATTTTTCTAATTTAGTCCACCAATTTTCATCCTCATTGGAGTTCATCTTGTCGGGAGCTATATCTGAATTAATTCAAAACTGAATTTGAATTTCAAATTCAAATGTGAATCAAATGCCGCCAAACAAACTCCAATTTGAAGAATTCAAATTCATTCCCTGACATGGTGGCTAAGTCTACCATTTAAGTGTTAGAGCTGAGATAGTTGCAGCAAGAAATGGAAAAGAATTAGAGGGGAAGGTGGGACCCATTGGTCATTGACTGAGTTCACACTGAACAGACTCAAACAGAGGGAAGCACACGCGGGCGACCGTCGAGCGCTCGGAGGCAGCCAGCTCGCTCGGTTAGCTCCACCTCACGGTAAAAACATCGGCTCAAATTCCAGCACATGAGCTGTGTCGACCGTGCTTGTCAGTACCCTCAATACTGGGTACCCCCGCGCACAAGACAAAACCGCTTAAGGACCTCGCCCCTTCCGCAGGGGCGAGCTCCGAGGGCGCCATGTGTCCAGCCGGGCCGGAGCTCCCCCTCTCCTCAGAGGAGAGCTCCGGGCCAGCCACGTGGCCAGGCGAAGCCGGACCTCACCCCTCCGCGGGGGAGAGCTTCGAAGGCTCCACGTGTCCAGCGGGGCCGGAGCTCCCCCTCTCCTCATCTCCTCCGGGCCCGCCATGTGGCAAGCAGAGCCGGACCTCCCCCCCCTCCGTAGGGGTGAGCTCCGAAGGCTCCACGTGTCTAGCGGGGCAGGAGCTCCCCCTCTCCTCAGAGGAGAGCTCCGGGCCCGCCACGTGGCAAGCAGAGCCGCGCTACCTGCCCCGGTGCAGTAGGCAGCGGAAGTAAAG
Organism: Neostapfia colusana; assembly: GCA_030760725.1. Classification (NCBI taxonomy): domain Eukaryota; kingdom Viridiplantae; phylum Streptophyta; class Magnoliopsida; order Poales; family Poaceae; genus Neostapfia; species Neostapfia colusana. The sequence goes on along the minus strand of JASWHV010000005.1, from coordinate 25,251,090 downwards.
ACCCGCGCCTTCCCAAAGCGCGGCATTGAAGACCCGCGCCTTCCCAAGACGCGGAGACGCGGAGCACGCCTCTGCCAGGAGGTGTTGCGCCCAGTCACATCACAGTGAAGACAAGCGCAGAATAGTAGAGGTTGTGAACCAATAAACACAGCGACAAGACAACTCCTGCTGCCCCTGCCATCATCAACCACTACGCCTAGCTTGCGGCATGGGCAGGGCAGCAGGACGGAGGCTCAGAAGCTACTGCCAACGACAGCTACCGGCGTTACTGCGAGATTCGGTAGATGGCGGGAAATCACCCCAGGACCACCTGTCGAGTCCCGGGCCCCCCTTTGTAAGCCGCCTGAGCCTTGGACTATAAAAGGCTTGGGTAGGCAACGTTGCAAAGGGTTCACACCCTAGTCGGTTTGAGCACTTTAGGCTTCAGACTCCAGGGTTCGGCAGTCCGCCACCCTACACTCAGACATTCATCCTCATACCCAGGCTTAGAACTCCGGTTCTAAGCTTGAAGCAATACAGCGAGCACCTCTGCTCACCGTGGACGTAGGGTTTTACGCTCCGGTGACCCGAACCACGTGAAAAACCTTTGTGGTCATCTCCTTCCTTCGTCCATTCTGGCGAGACCCACACAAGAGGACTAGCCCCTCCAAAAAAGAACCTCCGCGGGCTGCCCAGAGCAGGCCCGGGGGAAGTGTCGACCGCAGACGCTTTGACAGTTCTCTTCATTCCTGAGTGAAAACCAGCTCACACCGCGTCGTGCTTTGCTTCCTCTCGCGAGCTTCTCGCTGCCGCTCTCTGATCACTGGCGACAGGCCAATCCCGGCTGCTTCACGCACTGCCACTAGAGAAGAAAAGGTGTGCCTTCTTGTGAGGAAGCTGTAGGAGAAGACCGTTTGCTGTTTCACGCGGTGTAGAGCGAGAATCCTAGTTCCCTTCACGGTGTGTATTAGGGTTGGCGATCGGTCGACGGCAAAATTCGTTGCACATAGGCAACCGACGGTCGAGCTGCAGCCCAGACACGCTCCAGAGATCTTTGTGCTTCTCCTCGATCAAGAATCAGCATGAAAGACCCACCGGAACCCTAGTTTCACCAAGGAACAGTTCGGCGGAAGAGGGGGTCACCGGTGAGGTCCGGTTTGACGGCAGTTTGGGTCCCAACCGAGGTCATGCTGAGCTTTTCGGAGGCTGCCCTGGACGTGGTGACGCGATTAGCGCGCGAAGGGGGTGGTCGGAATGACGGGAACATGTTGCCGAGGGGACATAGTGGCATAGCGCTCGTCGCCGGTGAGCTACGGCAGTTAGCAAGTGGCAGCAAGTATCCAGCATATTCAGCGTCCGAAGTTTGGTGGGGGCGGTGAGTTTCACCGTCGCCGGCGAGCTAGGTCGCCGGGAACGCCGACCTCGCGGGAGCTCCGGCGCCTCGGGGCAGCAGCGTCGCGAGGTAAAAGAAAGCCGGGGTCCCACGTGTCAGCCATAGCGCTAAGTGCGCGCATGGTTAGTTTAAATTAAACGCGCGGGTCCTGCTGTCTGTCGGTGTCAAGGCGCGGGAAGAGATTTTCTTTAGAAAATAATTCAAGAATCAGCCCAAAATTTAGAAATTCATAACTTTGTGTAGAATAGTCCAAATTTAGTGAACCAAATTTTATTGGATTTTGCTCTTTGAGTACTATCCACAAAACAAGTTTCAGCTCATGAAACTTATTAATTTTCCAGAATTAATTCCCTAAATTTAAACTATTGGGAATTTTATCTTGAGATTTCCTTTATAGAAAATTCTGATATTTGGCTAGGATGTTCATTGGAAAATCCTTGAGTTACAGGAAAAATTTCAGATCCATCTAAGTTCATTATTCCTCCTAATGGTGTGATTAATTGAACTGCCCTGAGAAAATAGAAAAGTGTACTGAAACATTTTTTAGAATTCCTCAAATCTTAATTAGGCCATAACTTTCTCTAGGATTCTTGAAATTACTTGAAACCAACTCCTTTAGAAACATCTCAAACCCTAGTTTCTAGAAAGTAATGGTTTGATCCATGAAAATCCCTGGAAATCTTTGGAAGCTCTAGTAATGACTATTTGGACTTTTATTTGTAGAGGGCTCAAATGAGCTTTGTTCCAAATGAAATTTGGTCGAGTCTCTTGTTAGGTTCTTAACAAGCCACAGTAAAAATTTCAAAGCCAAAGGGGAAGTCTTACTAGATTTATGTTCTTTATATACTGGATTCAACACATTGCATTTAAATTGACATGTCGTTAAATTGCTTACGTATAGCCGCTGGACGCGAGGAGACCCAGAAAGTTTTGGACTTCATACTTCCGGAGGAGACACTAACCCCTGACCAGAAGCAACAAGGCAAGCCCCGGTTTGCATTTAACAAGTTTTATAAAGTTTTGATTTTTCTTCACTTAGCTTGGAGTATGTATGTGCATTAGGTGTAGGATGGATGAAACCCTAATTGCATAAACAGAATATTCCAAAAAGAATTAGGGTAGTGTCTAGGTCCTCGAGTAGATCATGCTTGGCCTAATATTGATAGACTTCGGTACAAGTCGAGTAGTTGGAATCTACTCGTGATTGTAGTAGTTGCCACATATGGGATTGGTTCGAGATGTGAGACAACTTTAGAAGCAAAATGAGACTAGGCAGGGGCTAGGACACAGCAAGAGGAAGTCTTGTGTGCGTAGCCCTGTCCGTGTTGATTGAGGACCGATCCATGTGCGGCCTCACTGAACAAGTTTGAATGTACCGAAGGCATATCGGATATATGGGGTCCGATAAACTGATGTAACCTATACCTCCGGGCATCGAGGCATAACGCACCGATTTATAGGTGTAGGTTGAGGGCAACAAGGTGGAAATTCGCTAACAGACATAGAGAGATGCTCCGTATAGGGAACCTCCTGTCCGTTTGGGTGCGACCGGTTCGACGTTTGGGTCTTTGGTGAAAGGTTGTTCCGTATGACATCGAGTGAGCATGTTGTGCAGCTCAACGGATGGGTGTACCTGACGTGCTATTCGGGTATCTCTGCAGGTGTATAACGAGTAGATTCGCCGTCCCTCGTGGTTATGAGTACCGCTTGTTCACTGTGTCATGACGTAGGTTAACATATGGAATGTTATGATTCAATATTGCTTATTTGAATAACTTGTATTGTTACATGTGCCACTATATATTGCTTACTAAATTTCAGATTCATGAACCGTTAACTTATGGCTAAAAGATGAACTAAGGATAAACTTGTAGGCATGCCCGGTTGCTTCAAATCATCATCCTATATTCGAGTATGACCTGCATGTGGAGTGTCATGTGTAGGAGAGTCAGTTAGGACTTGCTAATGCATCATGCTCATGGTTACTGCTATAAGTGTTTGCAGGTGAGGAGTACCCCACGGACTCGGAGTGCGAGTCCACCGGCGACGGCTACCCTCCGTTGGGGACTACGGCTGTGTGGGAGCCATACACGTCGAGCTGAGGATGAGTGCAGCTAGTGTGGGTTGTTCGTAGAGCCGAGCAACCAACTTTTGCGAGTTAAGTGTTGGCGTGAGTTGTATAATTATCTTCCGCTCTAGTAGACTCTGTAATCAGATGTAAACTGAAGGGTTGTACTACTTTTGTACAAATTCAATAGGTTTCAATGTAATACTATGTTTTTTATCGTGTGTGCTGTTGGGTGTCGCATCGTACGGCACCACCCTCTGTGATCCTGGGATGCACGGATTTCGGTCCGTCATAGGCTGTGGCATCGGAGCTGCTTAGTGGATAGCACACTAAATGTGGACAGTAATACGGGGAAACTTAGGATTACGGTGAGGAGTCGCTAGTATGCCCAAATAAGGACTATATTAGTGTAGTTACTTAAAGTGACATGACTAACATACTTGTTATAATTCTGAATTTGATTATGTAACGACGAACCTACGCTCAGGTAAGATGGTAAGGAACGCCAGCGAAAGCGGTTCAATTTCGGTTAGCTCTCCTGACGAGTAAAGTGGTTCGGGGTATAGGTCTCACAGTTTGGTGTGATACGTCAATATGAAACTCTTGAACTCTTAATGTTCCTGAGTTCATATGAAACGCTGGTCCCTGCCGTGCATTAGGCAAGAAAGTGGAAACCCCATCGCGCTCTACTCGGGTTCCCCGTCGTGTGGTGTGAAAACGCGACTGTCGAAGTGTGTAGTCGACACTTCCCCCGGACCTGCTCTGGGAATCCCGCGGAGGTTCTTTTTCGGAGGGGCTAGGCACTTACGGAGAGCTTCAGCGTTAGGGACGAGTGAGGGAGAAGCTTGACACGAGGAGTTTTACGTCGTTCAGGCCGTCGGAGCGTAAAACCCTACGTCCACGGTGAGCAGAGGTGCTCGCTGTATTGCTTGTTGCTCAGAACCGGAGCCCTGAGCTTGAGGGTGAGTGATGTCTAGAGTGCGAGTTCACAGAGTTCGAACCCTTTGTAACGTTGCCTACCGAGCCTTTTATAGTCCAAGGCTTGGGCGGCTTAGAAGGTGGGCCCCGGGGACCCGACAGGTGGCCCCGGGGTGATTTTCTACCAGCTTCTATGTCTTGGCGATGGCGTCGAGGTCCTCGTCCTGCCACCCTGCCCATGCTGTAGGCTAGGTGTAGCGTGCAGCCGTTGGTGATGGCAGGGACGGTAGGGCATGTCTTGTCCGTGTTTTGTCGCTGCCTTCAATGGACTGCAGCTTCTGACACTGTGTGCCTGTCTTGACTGTGACTGGTCACAGTGGCGCCTGTCTGGCGTGCGCCGCGCCTCCGTGTCTTGGGAAGGCGCGGGTCTTGAATGCCTTGTATGGTAAAGGCATGGCGCGCCTTTACTCCTGCTGCCTACGGCACTGGGCGGACAGCGCTGCCCTGCTGGCCACGTGTCGGGCCCGGAGCTCTCCTATGAGAAGAGGAGGAGCTCTGGCCCCGCCGGACACGTGGAGCCTTCGGAGCTCACCCCCGCGGAGGGGGCGAGGTCTGGCCTTCTAGGCCACGTGGCAGCCCGGAGCTATCCTCTGAGGGGAGGGAAGCTCCGGCCCTACTGGACACGTGGCTCCTTCGGAGCTCACCCCCGCGGAGGGGGCGAGGTCTGGCCTTCTAGGCCACGTGGCAGGCCCGGAGCTATCCTCCGAGGGGAGGGAAGCTCCGGCCCTACTGGACACGTGGATCCTTCGGAGCTCGCCCCAGCGGAGGGGGCGAGGTCCGGCCTTCTGGGCCACGTGGCTGGCCCGGAGCTATCCTCTGAGGAGAGGAGAGCTCCGGCCCTGCTGGACACGTGGTGTCTTCGGAGCTCGCCCCTGCGGAGGGGGCGAGGTCCTTAGGCGGTTTCACTCTATGCGCGGGGGTACCCGGTATTGAGGGTACCGACAGTGGCCCCCGGGCCCACCTTGGGGGAGGTAACGATCCCGGGGTGGGGCCTTCTTCTTTCCGTGCACTTCCTTGTCTTGAGTATTCCGTGTGCTGATAGGGTCTCGACGGCTTCAGAGTTCAGCTTCTGAGGAGAGGGTGAACCCTGGCATCGGAGCTCAACCCTGCTATGGGGGCGGAGGTCCGGAAGACATTGGAGCTCAGGCCCACGGAGGGCGTGAGGTCCGGCATCAGGGCTCGCCTCTGAAAGGAGGGCGGGGGCTGGCATCGGAGCTCGGCCCAGCTGTGGGGGCGGAGGTCCGGAAGTCATCGGAGCTCAGGCACACGGAGGGCGTGAGGTCCGGCAACAGGGCTCGCCTGTGAAAGGAGGGCGAGGGCTGGCCTCGGAGCTCGGCCCAGCTGTGGGGGCAGAGGTCCGGAAGTCATCGGAGCTCAGGCCCACGGAGGGCGTGAGGTCCGGAATCAGGGCTCACCTCTAAAACGAGGGCGAGGGCTAGCATCGGAGCTCGGCCCAGCTGTGGGGGCGGAGGTCCGGAAGTCATCGGAGCTCAGGCCCATGGAGGGCGAGAGGTCCGGCATCAGGGCTCGCCTCTGAATGGAGGGCGAGGGCTGTCCTCGGAGCTCGGCCCAGCTGTGGGGGCGGAGGTACGGAAGTCATCGGAGCTCAGGCCCACGGAGGGCGTGAGGTCCGGCATCAGGGCTCGCCTCTGAAAGGAGGGCGAGGGCTGGCCTCGGAGCTCGGCCCAGCTGTGGGGGCAAAGGTACAGAAGTCATCGGAGCTTAGGCCCACGGAAGGCATGAGGTCCGGCATCAGGGCTCGCCTCTAAAAGGAGGGTGAGGGCTGGCATCGGAGCTCGGCCCAGCTGTGGTGGCGGAGGTCCGGAAGTCATCGGAGCTCAGGACCACGGAGGGCGAGAGGTCCGGCATCAGGGCTCGCCTCTGAAAGGAGGGCGAGGGCCGGCCTCGGAGCTCGGCCCAGCTGTGGGGGCGGAGGTCCGGAAGTCATCGGAGCTCAGGCCCACTTAGGGCGTGAGGTCCTGCATCAGGGCTCACCTCTGAAAGGAGGGTGACGGCTGGCATCGGAGCTCGGCCCAGCTGTGGTGGCGGAGGTCCAGAAGTCATCGGAGCTCAGGCCCACGGAGGGCATGAGGTCCGGCATCAGGGCTCGCCTCTGAAAGGAGGGTGAGGGATGGCATCGAAGCTCGGCCCATCTGTGGGGGCGGAGGTCCGGAAGTCATCGGAGCTCAGGCCCACAGAGGGTGAGAGGTCCGGCATCAGGGCTCGCCTCTGAAAAGAGGGCGAGGGCTGGCCTCAGAGCTCGGCCCAGCTATGGGGGCGGAGGTCTGGAAATCATCGGAGCTTAGGCCCACGGAGGGCATGAGGTCCGGCATCAGGGCTCGCCTCTGAAAGGAGGGCGAGGGCTAGCATCGGAGATCGGCCCAGCTGTGGGGGCGGAGGTCCGGAAGTCATCGGGGCTCAGGCCCACGGAGGGCGTGAGGTCCAGCATCAGGGCTCACCCCTGCGGAGGGGTGATGTGCGTCTTCATAGCTCAGCCCAGTGTAGGGCGCAAGGTCTGACTACGGTGTTCACCCCTGCTGACTTGGTGGTGACCGACTTCGGAGGTCACCCCTGCGATAGGGATGTCGTCCGGCATCGGACCTCAGCCCAGTGTAGGGCACATGGTCCGGCTTCGGTGTTCACCCCTGCTTACGGGGTGGTGACCGACTTCGGAGGTCACCCCCGTGATAGGGATGTCGTCCGGCATCGGACCTCAGCCCAGTGTAGGGCGCACGGTCCAGCTTCGGTGTTCACCCCTCGGGGTGGTGACCGGCTTCGGAGATCGCCCCTGCGATAGGGGTGTCGTCCGGCATCGGACCTTAGCCCAGTGTAGGGTGCACGGTCCGGCTTCGGTGTTCACCCCTGGGGGTGGCGACCGGCTTCGGAGATGGCCCCTACGATAGGGGTGTCGTCCGGCATCGGACCTTAGCCAATTGTAGGGCGCACGGTCCGGCTTCGGTGTTCACCCCTGGGGGTGGCGACCGGCTTCGGAGATCGCCCCTGCGATAGGGGTGTCATCCGGCATCGGACCTTAGCCCAGTGTAGGTCGCACGGTCCGGCTTCGGTGTTCACCCCTGGGGGTGGCGACCGGCTTCGGAGATCGCCCCTGTGATAGGGGTGTCGTCCGGCATCAGACCCTAGCCCAGAGTAGGGCACATTGTCCGGCTTCGGAGCTCACCCCTGCTGAGGGGGTGAGGTCTGGCGCCGCTCAGGGGCCCTCCCTTTCCTGTCCCTTAGTCTCATTTGGCTTACTGTCCCGGGTCGGAATACGGGGCTTGGGTAATCCAGTGCACTTGGTCCCGGAGGTCTGGCCCCCAGCCCTAGTCAGGGTGTAACCGTCCGGCCCCCTAGTACTCAGACCGTAGCGCTGGGGGGGGGGGGGGGAGTGCGCATGCTTTGGGTGCAGGACCGGGCAAAGCAAGGCTCCTGACCCCCTGGTCTAGCATTGGTCTTTTCCTGGAGGAGACCAACTAGCGTTACAGTACCCTTATAGGGGGAGGTCCAAAAGGCCCCCGGGCCTCTGGCAGGTACCCCAAGCACTACCGCCTTCGACAGGATGGCAAATATCGACTATGCATAAGAGCGGGAAAGAGGAACCGAGTGTACAATGGATGTAAACTGTCTAGAGCGTGGGGAGGTGATCATATAAATTAATGCGTAATTTAAATAAACACTTAAGTAAGCATGGTGAACTTACTGGGGTAGCGTCGGAGCGCCTGTCTTGGGCTCCCATGCACGGACCGGTGGCGCCAGGACCTCTGCCGGTACCTCGTGATCTGGAGCGGAGGATTGACGGCATAAGCGTCGAGGTCGTTGACGTCGCGGATCCACTGCTTGGTGGCCCCCTGGAGGGCGTCTTCAGCAGACGGATTGTCCAGGAGCGCTTCTGCGGTGGCTAGCGCGCTTGCTTGAGTGGCACTCTGCACCGCGGTAGAACATGAGGTTGATGGAGTTCGTGTTGCCGGAGTCGGCTGCTGGCTTCCTGCTCGCACCGACACACTCCGTGCTGAGTGTGTCGAGACGTAGTTCTCACTGGTCACCGTTCGTCGAGAACGTGGGCGAGGAGGGCTTGCCGCTGAAGGAAGCTTCGTCATCTTCGCCGGCAGAAGCTCGTCGCGCAAGGGAAAAACCCCCTACCTGGCGCGCCAAATGTCGAAGTGTGTAGTCGACACTTCCCCCGGACCTGCTTTGGGCAGCCCGCGGAGGTTCTTTTTCGGAGGGGCTAGGCACTTGCAGAGAGCTTCAGCGTTAGGGACGAGTGAGGAGAAGCTTGACACGGGGAGTTTTACGTGGTTCAGGCCGCCGGAGCGTAAAACCCTACATCCACGGTGAGCAGAGGTGCTCGCAGTATTGCTTGTTGCTCAGAACCGGAGCCCTGAGCTTGAGGGTGAGTGATGTCTAGAGTGCGAGTTCACAGAGTTCGAACCCTTTGTAACGTTGCCTACCGAGCCTTTTATAGTCCAAGGCTTGGGCGGCTTACAAGGTGGGCCCCAGGGACCCGACAGGTGGCCCCGGGGTGATTTCCTACCAGCTTCTATGTCTTGGCGCTGGCGTCGAGGTCCTCGTCCTGCCACCCTGCCCATGCTGCAGGCTAGGTGTAGCGTGCAGCCATTGGTGATGGCAGGGACGGTAGGGCATGTCTTGTCCGTGTCTTGACGCTGCCTTCAATGGACTGCAGCTTCTGACACTGTGTGCCTGTCTTGACTGTGACTGGTCACAGTGGTGCCTGTCTGGCGTGCGCCGCGCCTCCGTGTCTTGGGAAGGCGCGGGTCTTAAATGCCTTGTACGGTAAAGGCATGGCGCACCTTTACTCCTGCTGCCTACCGCACTGGGCGGACAGCGCTGCCCTGCTGGCCACGTGTCGGGCCCGGAGCTCTCCTCTGAGGAGAGGAGGAGCTCTGGCCCTGCCGGACACGTGGAGCCTTCGGAGCTCACCCCCGCGGAGGGGGCGAGGTCTGGCCTTCTAGGCCACGTGGCAGGACCGGAGCTATCCTCCGAGGGGAGGGAAGCACCGGCCCTACTGGACACGTGGCTCCTTCGGAGCTCACCCCCACGGAGGGGGCGAGGTCTGGCCTTCTAGGCCACGTGGCAGGCCCAGAGATATCCTCCGAGGGGTGAGAAGCTCCGGCCCTACTGGACACGTGGCTCCTTCGGAGCTCGCCCCAGCGGAGGGGGCGAGGTCCGGCCTTCTAGGCCACGTGGCAGGCCCGGAGCTATCCTCTGAGGAGAGGAGAGCTCCGGCCCTGCCGGACACGTGGTGCCTTCGGAGCTCGCTCCTGTGGAGGGGGCGAGGTCCTTATGCAGTTTTACCCTGTGCGCGGGGGTACCCGGTATTGAGGGTACCGACAGCGACCATGTACCTTGAGACGTGGCTTAACTCAAGGACGACTCGTATGGAAATGATACGGGGCGTATGTTTTTACTATGATATGGACCTGCCTGTAATGTCAAAAACCTTTGAGTGCATCATTATTGAGTGTTCCTCTGCAGGTGCTAACCACGTGCGTATCCCGTGTAGCACACGTGTGCGAGAGGCCATTTTTAGTGCCACAATTGAGACGTATATGCCGGTATAATCCGGTTAGGATTTTCCATCACTACAGGGATACGACGGACTTACGACGGCTAAGGCCGTCGTAATTAAGTCATAAACTGTCGTAAGTTAGCTACTTATGACGGTATTTCGTTACTTACAACGGTATAAACCCGAGGTAATTATTATGTCGTAAATAAGCTAACTTACGACGGCTACCGTCATAAATAAAGTATCTTACGACGGCGTCGCGCATCCGTCGTAAGTAACGGCCCAGGCCACGTGGTGGCCCAAGGCACGTTACTTACGACGGTTCTGGTGACCGTCGTAAGTAACAGAGACTAACTTACGACGGTTTTATTGACCGTCGTAAGTGGCAGAAGCTAACTTACGATGGCTTCTGGGCAGTGGCCGTCGTAAGTTATTTTTGTATTTTTTTAAAACAGAAATGCACTAACTTGGCTCGATAGCCAGCACACAGAACAAACAGTTACAAAACAGAGTAAACAGTTATAAAACAGTTCATACAACAGTTCATATGCATCACACACAACAGAAACGACAAACGGGCTACACACTACCCCCTCGACTACCTCCGGAGCCGAAGAAATCATCTCCACGCGTCTCTCTTGGAACCGGTAGCTGTGGCGATGGAGTAGAGGCCTCCGTCGCCGAACCCTACAAAACACATGAGTAGTTACGACGGTTTGGATTCAGATATCAATGTCTTTCTCTTTTTTCTTACTCTCTTCCTCTCTCTATACTTTTCATCATCTCTCTCATTCTGTTCCTCTATCTCTGTACTATTCATCCCCTCTTTATGTCAGTCTCACTCACACCCTCTCTCGCACACTCTCTCTCCCTCTATTGCAACACTCCATCTTTCCATCTCACTCTCTCTCTCTCGCACTCCCGCTCTCCCTTATGTACCACTCTACATCTCCCTCTCTCCTTATGTTAGATGAAAAATACAATATTAAAGAGTTTATTACCTGTACCGGAGGCACCTGGGCTGCGGGCTCCTGTGATGGGGTCACCTGTGGCGGCTGCCACGCAGGAATCGCGGTTTGTTGGCCGTTCTGTCGAGCTAAGGCCTATAATTGGAAAATATTAGAACATATGTATTACTGAAATGTTATGAAAGTAAACTACAGTAATTGAACTTACTTACCTCCATCGCTGCCTACATCTGGGTCATGTAGTTAGCTTGGTACTCCTAGATGGCCCTCGTCCTATCGAGCTCCTCCTGGGTCCGCGTCAGCCTCTCCTGCATGGCACAGAACTCCATGTCCCTCTGCGAGAGACGGCCACTCAACGGCCCAACCGATGAAGTCTGCATCGATGAAGTGCCTCTCGCAGGTCGCGCCGACCTCGAGTCGACAACTCCATCGAAAATGGCAAACCTACAAAAGAAAGAAAAATAATAAGTAAAAGAAGGAAGAGTGAAAAACCTAAATCAAAGAAATCAACTCACCGGCCATGGGCCTTCCCGCCGCCGCTTGCATACATGGCTTGAGGGTCGATTGGCGCGTTTTCCCAATCGTACCCTTCACCGTGTATTTTGATAATTTCCTGCCCATACTTTTCCTAAAAAATATAGAAATGGCGTTAGTGTGTCAATAATAATATTAGTTATAATTATATTGAATAATTCTAAAAACTTACCAATCGATCGGTCGCGACCTGACTGCACTGCCCCGGCTGCGACGAGTCACTTCCCCTGTGACCTCTCTTCCAAACCTAGGTCGCGCTAGGCTCTTGGCCGGTCTCTCGCTCCTGTAAATGCGTGTTAATAGGATAAATATGTTATGAACACATAAACGAACTTATAATACACTTACCATGTGTTTAGCCAAACGCAAATGACCATCGGCGCCATAGGTGTGCTTCCCGTCGGACCCTCTGCATCCTCGAGCCCTCATGGACTTAGCTTTGAAGTCATCGCTAGTCCAATACCGACAGAGAGCTCGGTATGCGTCAGGTTGACCCTCTAACCAGGAAATACTAACCTGCACATATTTAGTATATCATTAGCTGTTAACATAAGTAGCTATTGAGTTTTTTTAACAATTAGAACTTACCTCTGCGTTTTGATCCTCTGTCAAGTACGTGTCGGAGTCCCTTCTAAAGGGACCCCGTTCCTGCTGCTGCTGATGCCGTTTCTGGTAGTCGTTAACGGCCTGTATGCGGGCGTACGACAACGCCTGCGTCACGAGCTTCCGAGTGTTTGTGTGGAACACGAGTGTCGCGTGCTCCATCATGCTCTCGCTAGTTTCCTCTAACTGGTACCTCAGCTTTAAGAAAACAAACATTTAATCAATATGCATTAACAATTTAAATGAGTTGAAGAATGTAAACATTTAAACTTACCATAAAATCGTTCCACACGGCCCCCTGAAGAGTGCCGTGCACCTCTTGCGAGACACGAGCGTAGTAGTCCCACGACAAAGCAGGGACACCATCGATGACACCAGGATAGTGCAAACGCACTAAAGCCCCGATGACACCGTTAACCTGCTTGTGGTGTCCATGGCCCGTGAACGAACAGTCGTACCAAGATTTGCAAAATTTGTTATCTCAGTAAGTATCTATAGACATCATGAAATATGTACCAAGTATATGATTTTTTTTACCTGTCTCCAACTGGACGAATACTGACCCGCTCACGAGGAACACGAGGAGGAGCCACAAAGTGGGTCCTCCTCGTCCGTCGCCTCTGCGCGGGAACCACGTCCATTGACCCAGAAGGCTGGTCACCACTAGAGCCTGAAGGCTCCACGCTCGCCGGCTCCGAAGGTAGGGTAGCCGGCTCCGAGGCCTGCCTAGCCTGTGGCGGCGCCCTAACCTCTGACTCTGAATCTGACGACTGTGAGTCAGACTACGAAATTAAACGATTGATAAGAATAAATTATTTATAAGTGCAATTTAAAATAACGTGATTGACAACTGAAATTTACCTCTATGCGCTGTAAGGCCAGAGCTCGGCCCACAAAGTCTGGTAGGTGCCTCATCAGCTGAGAGCGTCTGCTCGCACCTGACGAGCTACCTGAGAAGAGGTCCCGTGACCGACTGAGGAACCCTCGTGCCCCCTTCTTCCCGCTCCCCTTTGATGACGACATCCTGTTGCAAGGAATGATTGATAAATATGCTAAGATAATATATACAAAATTCATGTTAAGTTAGTGAAGAAAACGTTACATCATCAATTTCAAAATTCATCAACGTCATGATCATGTACCCTACTCCTTAAACCATACCATCAATCTTCTTTCATGAGCGTCTAAACTGGATTTCGTTTCCGTTTACGCATATCAGAAGTCTCGACATCTTGAGCGTCTCCAACTAAGTCATCGAGTCCTACACCAGGCTCGATGATAAACGAGTCTGGCAACTCTTCTTCTTGGTAAACCTCGTCAACCTCATCAGTATCATGGTAACCATCATCTCTTGGAGTGTATAACCACTCACGAGGATTAACCTTATGTACAACCCACCAATATTTGAGTTTTTTGCATGGATAGATATATAATACACTTGCTCCACTTGGTGCGCAAGAACAAATGAATCATATCCTCGTAGCCGTTCGGTGTGTTTGACTTCCACCATACCAAATTGGTTTAGTCGAGTTCCATGATTGATATCAAACCAATCACAGTCAAAGAATACTGCTCGAAGATCCTTATTCCTGGCAAAAGCAAATTTAAGGATTTTATTAATGATTCCATAATAATTAGTTTCACGTCCTTGAGAGTCGACTGTCCTCGTCACAACTCCGGTATTAGATGTTGCCGCAAGAGGACAAAGAGATTCAAATTGAGTTGTACGGAATCGGTAGCCATTGATGTCATATCGACCGTAGCTCCTAACTTTAATCAATCCATAGGATAGTTATCGCAAGTCTTTATGGACGTCGGCATCTTTCATGCACCGTTATAAGAAAACTTTGTAAATACTCATAAGTTATAAGAATACTTTGTAAATATTGCTAAGTTAACGACAAAATGTTACATGATCTCGAAACCAGGATAGGAAATTAGGTCCTCCGTTTATTCCTTCCCGTCGCATCACTTCTACTTGTTTGCTCGTAGGTTGATGCCTATGTGTCCAATTTTGCTTGTGGAATTCACTGTACAAAAAGAAAACTTTTTAGAATAGATGTGTTACAAAATACGCTGATTAGTATAAATGTAAGACAAACACTTACTCAAAATATTTGTCCATCTCATCTATATTCGCGTACATGTAAAGGAAAGCAACACTCCTTTCTTCTGCGGTAGAGTTGTAGGAAGTGGAACTACCAACAGTAGTGCCTCTTGTTGCAAAAATAGAGAGATCACTACAAGGAGGTTGCTCATCCACATTGTACCGCATTGCCGAAGTGTTGACATTGTTTTCCTCTACAAAGTAAACACTTGAAAAGTATCCTACTTCTTAAGAGTAAATGCTTCGGTGATGCATCCTTCTACCTTTGCCCTGTTACAAACCATTGGTTTCAGATATCTTAGTGCTCTTTATGATACATCCACCTATATTGCACGGGACCTCCAACTTTAGCTTCAAATGGAAGATGGATGAGGAGATGTTGCATTGGATTGAAGAACCCTGGAGGAAAAAAATTTCCATCTTACATAATAGTACCGGTATCTCCTTCTCCAATTTACGCATCATCTCTAACGTGATTTCTTTTGCACAGAGCTGTCTATAGAAGTGACTAAGCTCGGCTAGCACCTTCCACACCGCATCATCAAAATAGCCCCGAAACATAACAGGTAGAAGTCTTTCCATAATTATGTGATAATCATGGCTCTTCAACCCTGTCAGCTTTCCCGTTTTGATATTCACGGCTCGTTTCAGACTAGCTGCGTAACCATCTGGGAATTTCAAATTTTTCAACCATTTGAATACTTCTTTCTTTTCTTTAGGTCGAAGATAGAAAGAAGCACGTGGTTTAGCACCACTTTCAGAGAGCTCAAGAGTTAGACGGTTACAAAGCTCTGCTAGGTCCTTTCGAGCCTTTATATTGTCTTTCGTTTTGCCCGTCATGTAAATGCATGTGCTTATAATACATTCGGCCATATTACGCTCTTTATGCATTACATCAACGTTATGCATTAGTATCAACCACTTCACATATGGTAGCTCCCATAGTCCACATATATGAGTCCAATTGTGATCCTCTCCGTAACCGATAAAATATCCAGGACGTCCTTATGCATGAGGCAGCAGAAAAGGTAAAGTGGGCTAGGCTGAGGAGGCTGAGGTAGAGAAGAGGCTAAAGTTACTCGTTAAAGCAAGCCACAGTACAAATAAACTGACAACAGACTAATTAGATGCCAGAACCAAATCAAGCAGGAGGGCTGAATCAACCTGTGCGCAGATGCAGGATCAGATGAAGCGGGATGGAACATGGCCTCTGTGCGCAGATCCAACGACTGAGGGGGCGGGGAACAGCTTGGTCCGTGATGGCGCCTGCTTGAAGCTTAGTTGGGCGGTGCGGCGTACAGCAGGCATTCGCGTGGGCACGATGCAGCTCGGCGGCGGCGGCAGCAGCGCGGGCTCGGTGGTGGCGGCGCACGGAAGGCATCTCGGCTACGGGCTGCGGCGCGTGCTTGATTTGGGTGATGCTCAACGGGTGCAGATAGGGTACAATTTGTATTCGTTTTACATACTTCACGCAAACGAGGCAAAACAGCGTTTAAATCCGACCCAAAACTGTTTCGTTCAGCCCGTTTACAACGTTTAGATGACCTAAACAAACTAAATTAATTACTAAATGAACTAAACAAACTAATTTAATTACTAAATTAACTAAATAAACTAAATTAATTACTAAATCGACTAAATGAACTAAATTAATTAATAAACAAAACGTACCTCAAAGTGGAGGTGGCACCGGGGCGGCTCGGGGCGACACAGGGGCGGCGCCGGGACGGCTCGGGTGCCGTCGAGCGGAGGGGGCGGCGCGCGGCGGTGGCCTTGGGGCGGCGCAGGGCGACGGCAGCCTCGGTGACGGCGGCGGCGGTGCGGGCGCTGGCGGTGATGCGGGCTCGTGGCGGCGGCGGTGCGGGCTCAGGCTAAATGAGCCCAAGCCCGGGCCGAGGCAGCGGTTAAAACCATCCACTTACGACAGTCGTGTAACTTACGACGGCTTAGGTTATGGCCGTCGTAAGTTACACTTAGTTTACGACGGTGTTGTAACTTACGACGGCATAGGGTTACGGCCGTCGTAAGTTACGGTTAACTTACGATGGTCCAGTAACTTAAGACAGCCATGGGCCCGTAGCCATCGTAAGTTAGTTTACTTACGACGGCCCGCAGCGACCGTTGTAAGTTAATTTACTTACGACGGCTAGCCGTCGTAAATAACGTGGCCGTCGTAAGGTGCGACGTTTCCTGTAGTGTATTTTGTGAGGAACGTATTACCGACATGTACTAATTATTATTGCATTAAAAACAAGTTTAAAAGGAACTATACTAACTAAGTTTTAATCTTTATACTCTGGTTTTGAAGAACAATTCAAAATTTGATTAGTTTAGCTCAAAGGACTCGACAAACAGAGTGCTCTGTTTAGGGCAGCAAGTTTGCTGAACTTTAACAGTGCCTAACTCACAGGTTACTTAGCCAATGAGGTGTTGGATATAGTTCCAGAAAGTGGTTGAAGCGCTTTACAACTTCGTTGTAGACTTCCAGAACAGAATCAAAAATCAAACTAGTTGAAATTCCAGATGATTGTAAACTGTCCAGAACCAGGACAGATTTAAAACACTCTCTTGACTGTTTGGTTTTTCAAGCATAACTTCCTTTAGAGAAATCTAAAATTATCATATGATACATTTTTAGAAAGGTTAGGATATGTGTTACATCTTTATAATTCAAAGTTTTTGCAGTAGCAGCACGGAATTCAGTGGAAGTTTGAGTTGAAAACAGCAACTTCCAAAGGAGGTGCTGTTGAAATTCTTCCAGAAATTCTGTGACTTTAAATTATTGTAACTTTTTAACAAGATCTGATATGGGGGCAAATAAATACTCGTTGGAAAGATACTGAAGTTAAATTTAACTTTTCTATTCAACTTGAGTCATGAAAATGCAAATTACCAGGTTAAAATCTGGGATAAGTAGAAACTGGTCATTCTGGGCACAGGAATGAACAGTTGAACTCATTTGAGAGATTGTTGTACCTAGGGGGGTTTTATTACTTCCAATGGGGTAGAACATACTCATGAGTAGTTATCTTCCACTAGTGAAAGATTTGAGTACATTACTTACTCAAGTTCTTGTGATATCCTGACTCCCGGCTTAATAGGATTGATAGAGTACTCATACCACCAAGGTATACCTTCTTTTCCGGAAGCCCACCTGCAAAGGACTTCGGGGTTAAGCGTGCTTGGCCCGGAGAAATTTGGGGATGGGTGACCGACCAGGAAGTCTTCCCGGGTGCACACGAGGATAAAGTGCGCAGAAAATATGAGTGGTGGTATGTGGGGTCAGTTTATGATCCTAGAGAGCTGTCACAAATGGTATCAGAGCCGACCCTCACAGTTTCACGGGTGCGTACAGGTCAGTGAGAAGGATACGGTAGTGTACGGGTCAAGAACGTGGGTACGTACGCATGATGCGTGGGTCCTCTGTGTGGGACACTGTATGGTACGTATGCTGCTAACCGGACGTACGGTATGCGTATGCCAATACTGAACGTACGAACGTGGCTAAGAGGGTACGTTCCTGTCTTGGCATTGACCGATGAGGACGTCGAGCTTCTAAGGGGGGTGGATTGTGTGATATCCTGACTCCCGGCTTAATAGGATTGATAGAGTACTCATACCACCAAGGTATACCTTCTTTTCCGGAAGCCCACCTGCAAAGGACTCCGAGGTTAAGCGTGCTTGGCCCAGAGGAATTTGGGGATGGGTGACCGACAGTGAAGTCTTTCCGGGTGCGCACGAGTGAGGACAAAGTGCGCAGAAAAGACGAGTGGTGGTATGTGGGATAGTCTATGATCCTAGAGAGCTGTCACAGTTCTTTTGCTAGAGACCATGTTTGTGTCGTATTGAAGATAAAGGGTAGTATACGTGGTGACAAAGTGATATTAATGTCTCGTAGTGACCAAATCTAGTTGAGATGAACTTCCAAAGAGGAAGTCCATCAATTTAGATTTCACTAATTTGTATTTGGTCTGGTAATGATGTAGCTTGTGCAAAGTTATTACATTATCCGTGTACGAGATGTATCGCATGTTTACCGTCATTATGTTTTACTCTTATGTTACGGACTGCATGGAGTATGCTGTTGGACTGATTTTATTGTCGTATGGTTGCAGATAGTTTGTACCCGGACCACGCACGAGGTCGGGGGCTCTAGTCAGCAGGGGGTGATGACTCCCAGCCACCTGCCTACAACAATACCCCGCAGCAACAACCACCACCGCCGCCTCCGCTTACACTAGCGGACGTGATTTCGTCGCTAGTAGGCTCTCGTGAGGAGCAGACTGACCTGCTCCGCACGATTGTGCAAAATGCGCCCCAGGTGGGGGCGCGTCATGAGAGGGGGACTCGTGAGCCCCACATCACCACGTACTCGGATTTCACGAGTACGCATCCTCCGGTGTTCACCAAAGCGGTGGAACCGCTGGAGGCCGAAGACTGGATGTGGACGATCGAGTCCAAGTTTGGTCTGCTCCAATGCACGGAGCGGCTGAAGACTCTTTGCGGTGCAGCAGCTTCACGGTGCCATCAGTGCATGGTGGGTGAACTATGTCGCCTCACTACCTGCTGGCCACGCCGTCGAATGGCAGGAGTTCCGGGAGGCGTTCCGCGCCTATCATATACCTCCCGGGATGATGAAGAGGAAGTTCCAAGAGGTCTTGGAACTGAAGCAAGGCGGGAGGAGTGCCCACGACTACTCCCGTGTGTTCAACCATCTGGCGCAGTATGCGTCAGATTACATCTCCACCGAAGAGAAGAAGCGCGAGCAGTTCTATCGGGGGTTAAACCCAGAGATGAAGACTCACCTCGCGCAATGCAATTGCGGCACCTTCAACGACCTCATCAATGCCGCGATCATGCAAGAGGATGCTCAGCGGGAATTTGCGGCTGAGCAGCGGAAGTGCAGCGCTCCACCGAGCAGCGGGGGTGGAGCTCCTCAAAATACCGCATGATGTATCGGACACCATCCGGTCAACAGTGGCATCCACCGGCACGACCTCAACAGTTTGGGGGTCGTTCTTTTCAGCCACCCCCAATCCGACCGCCTATGCCACCACCGTGACCGCAACAAAAGCAGATGGTACCCCGGGTATTTCCACTGCCACAATGCGCCCGGGATTCTGTCCGCCGGTCAGCGGAGGACCGCCTCGCTACACATGTTATACGTGTGGCCAGGCGGGTCACTTCTCGAAGGACTGTCCACAGGGGAAGCAAAGCAGCGGGCAACCCAATATCATGGTGGTGCTCGAGGCCGACCACCGGCGAAGAAGGGAGGTCAGCGAACCTGGGGCGTTTGTTACCTCGATAATGAGGACGCCCAGAAGGAGAGAACGTGCTAGCGGGTACGTTCACTCTCAATGATCGAGCAATCATCATTTTATTTGATTCTGGTGCAACCCACAACTTCATAAGTGCATCATATGTGGTTAAGAATCAACTGCAAGTCTTTCCAACCGAGTGCTCATATATGATCTTCTCACCGGGAGGGAAGATTTCAGCAAATGTGATGGTTCCAAAAGCACCACTGTGCTTAGATGGGAGAATATATCCTACTACTATGATTATTCTTGAGGGGCAGAAGATTGATGCAATCTTAGGAGTGTCATGGCTAAGTTACCATGGCGCTGTCCTGGAAACTTTATCACGGACGGTTCACCTCAACTCTCCACTCCACCGTCCGCATTCCCTCATATTAGACAACCGGTCCCGGAAGTTTCAACCGCCTATCATACTGAAGCTCCCAAGTTAGAGGACATCCCTGTAGTCCGAGAATACGCCAACGTGTTCCCGGATGATCTTCCGGGCATGCCACCTGAACGGGATATGGAGTTCAAGATTGAACTTGCACCGGAGACTACACCAATATCGCGGAGACCATATAAGATGGCTCCGAATGAGCTGTCTGAGTTGAAAGAACAGCTCAATGACTTGTTGAGCAAGGGTTTCATTAGACCGAGTTCCTCGCCTTGGGGATGCTCGGCGCTGTTCATCAAAAAGAAGGATAAAACCTTGAGGTTGTGTGTGGATTACCGACCACTCAACGCCGTCACCATAAAGAATAAATATCCACTGCCCCGCATTGACATCCTGTTCGATCAACTTGTGAGTGTGAGTGTGTTTTCAAAGATGGAACTTCGCTCCGGGTATCATCAAATAAAGATCTAGGTGGAGGATATTCCGAAGACGGCATTCTCGACAAGATATGGACTATATGAATATCTCGTCATGTCTTTTGGTCTCACCAATGCCCCGGCACATTTCATGTATCTCATGAACTCAATGTTCATGCTGGGGTTGGACAAATTCGTGGTGGTGTTCATTGATGATATCTTGGTTTATTCCAAGTCGGAAGAAGAACACGTCGAACACTTACGAATCGTCCTTCAACGATTGCGGGACCATAAGCTCTATGCCAAGTTCAGGAAATGTGAGTTTGGATCAACCAAGTGCCATTTTTGGGACATATCATCTCAGCGGAGGGCATTGCAGTTGACCCAAGAAAAATTGAACAAGTGCTGAAATGGAAAGCCCCTACCTCTGTCCATGAAGTCAGAAGCTTCCTCGGTTTAGCAGGATATTACCGGAGGTTCATCCCGAGCTTCTCCAAGCTTGCTAAGCCGATGACTGAATTATTGAAGAAGGGGACGAAATACTTTTGGAACTCAGCTTGTGAAGGAGTGTTCCAAGCATTTGTGAAGTATCTCACAACAGCCCTGGTCTTAGCTCAACCGGATACGACCAAGCCTTTCGACGTATATTGTGATGCGTCCGGTATCGGGCTTGGCTGCGTATTGATGCAAGAAGGACGTGTGGTCACGTATGGATTGCGCCAACTTCGAAACCACGAGCAGCACTATCTGACTCATGATTTTGAGCTTGCTGCTGTGGTATTGGCGCTGAAAATGTGGATGCACTATCTCCTGGGGAATTTGGTGCATATCTACACCGACCACAAGAGCTTAAAATATATCTTCACCCAGAAGGAGCTGAATATGAGACAAAGGAGGTGGTTAGAATTAATCAAAGACTATGAGATTTAGATTCATTACCACCCCGGCAAGGCAAATGTGGTTGCCGACGCGCTGAGTCGGAAATCACATGTCCATAACCTTACCATTACACCGATGGATGAGGAAGAACAGAGTTTATACTTGGTACCCTATGGATCACTTTACAACCTTGCTCTCATCCCTACCATTAGGGAGGATATCGTTACAGCTCAGAAGATTGACAAAGGCATGGCACATCTCCAGAAACGGATAGACAGCAGTGATATCAAATGTTTCCGAAAGGATGATGAGGGGACGCTATGGTTCAATGACCGCATAGTCGTACCCCGGAATATGGAGCTGAGAAAGAAAATCCTTGATGAAGCTCACTTGTCTAAGTTCTCCATTCATCGGGACATCAACAAAATGTACCAAGATTTGAAGAGTAAATTTTGGTGGACACGGATGAAGCGGGAAATTGCAAAATACGTATCCGAGTGTGATACGTGCAGACGAGTGAAGGCGGATCACATGAGAAAATAAGGGCTGTTGCAACCCCTGAAAATTCCAGCATGGAAATGGGAAGATGTGAGCATGGATTTCTGTAACACCCTCAAATTCATTTCCATGCATTGCATACATTTTCCATGTAGAGAAACATTATAAAAGAACCATAGAAATGGAGGAAAGAACCATAGAAATGGAGAAAGAACCATAGAATGGAGGAAGGAGCCATATAAATGGAGGAAGGAACCATAGAAATGGAGGAAAAACCACAGAAATGGAGAATGGGGCATAGAAATGGAGAAGGGCAATGTAGAAATGGAGAATGGGACATAGAATGGAGAGGGGAATATAGAAATGGAGAATGGGACATAGAAATGGAGAGGGGAATGTAGAAATGGAGAATGGGACATAGAAATGGAGAGGGGAATGTAGAAATGGAGCAAGTGACATAGAAATAGTGAGGAATGGGAAAAGGATAGCTGAAATGAGCCATTCCCAAATTTCCCCAAATTTCACCCAAATTTTCTAAATTCCCCAATTCCCAAAAAGGGGAATTTTCCCCACATTTTAGGGATAAAATCCCCAAGGCTTCCGCACCACAAGAGATAAGTTTGTTAAGATCCAAAAAAATTGAATAGGACTCTTATTTGAGCTCCATTTGGAGTAGGACTCTCCTTTCCCCCCTTATAAATATAACCCCCACCCCCTTGTCCGACCCCTCTCTCTTTTGGTCGTCCCCCCTGCTGCCAAGCCCCTTCTTTGCTGCCAAGTCGTCAAATTCTCCCCCCCCCCCTGCCAGAATTCGAGCCCCGTCGAGCCCCACCGTTGCCGGAGAAGAAGCCTGACGATCTGTCCTACCAAAATTTTCCATAGGAAAATTCCCCACTACTCCCATTGCTAGGAGGAAGGCCCTGCCACCAAAAGGAAGTGAGGTAGGTCTTCATTACCCATCTTACAACATCGCCGCTGTTTCTACGCATCCGTTTTCTTCGCCCCCTTCGAGCAGAAACTTTTACGTGTGGACAGATCGCGTTTTGATCGATTTTTGACGGTGGAATTGATCTAGATCTTGAGTCAAGATCATCACCACGTTCACACTTGATCTCTACACTCTTGTTCATCAACAAACCCCATGAAAGCCCATTAAAACATGCAAGAACACGTACATACTGGTTTAATAAAACAGCACTATAGGATTTGCATTCATCTACCCCATTGCATCTTGAGTAAAGTTTGTGCATGATGTTTGATTGCTGTAAATTTTGTATGTGTGTGGTCGTGAGTAGAAGGACAAGCTCAAGAAGCCATCTACGAAGAACTACAGCACCAAGACTTCTAGACGCTTGAGCAACAAGAGCCACGGGAGCAAGGCAAGTGCCCCTTGACCATATTGATCCTATGTTTCGAAACTGTTTTGTTTGCAAAAACTCATATGCTTGAGTCAACTTGATAGGACACCCTTTTATATTAGTTTACTAGTTTTGTTAACCATCCTTTTCGCCGGGAAAGTTGATGAGTCGGGTCTGGTCGTTTTTCATTTTTGCTTCGCTTAATTCACGGGATACGGGAAGCTGAAATAAAACATGTCTAGCTACTGCACTCATATGAATAAATATGATGAGATCTTGATGATGTTAATGGGCATGGAATCGGGGAGATCTAGGCAAGCTTGGTTCGTGAATGTTGTTGGATGAGATGGTGGTACTTGCCGTAGATCTAAGGACCGGTTCATACGAGAATATGAAGGAAAACAGTGCCACCACAAGGCCAAGTATGGGTGCGGCTTAGCTGATTAATGAGGTGTGTTGCTAGCTTGTTATGGACCGTGGATGGTGCGGGGAATGAGAGTCGAGTTGGACTGCCCTGGGAACTGCATGGCACAAGAGGGGGCCCGTGGGTGGGAGAATGGTGATTCGAACCTGGCGGTGAAACCTTAGTGAGTCCATACATCTAGTAGCCCCTTTGTAAAGGCTATTTTGTGATCTCTTGGCCATACACCGACGGTTGTGTACTGGTATAATGGAGGTTCTGCAGTCGCCGACGGGTGACGAAATCACGAACTTGTGGGTAAAGTGGTGCCACCTCTGCAGAGTGTAAAACTATCATGATAGTCGTGCTTCTGGTCACAAGCACCTGGCCAACTTCCATGATTAGAGGGAAAACTTTGGATGGTTACTCGGTATGGTTATGGTATTGTCATTGGGATTGGTTTTTGGGACTGTTTCGAGTCATAACAATGAGTTTGGTTTTGGCTATATGAATATGAGATGGCTATGAATATTTATGAGCATGAGATGAACTTGAGAAAGATTAATGGCTGAATGAGACTTGATAAATGGTGAATTATGATGAACGAATGTTGCTGTTTTACTTGGTTATATTGGGATTAAATTCATCTAGACTTAGTTGCTGTTTTTACCATGTTTGTGAAATAAAATTTGCTTGCTGCAATGAGCCTTTTTATTTCCTACCTTGTTGAAAGCTACATGTCATACTTTTCCCACACTTGCTGAGTACGACATGTACTCACCGTTGCATTACCACATAACATCAGCTACAGGAGATAAGTACTTCGAAGACCATGTGGAGTACTAGGCGTGCGAACTACCGTCAACATGCCTGTGGAGTCGAAGATGGAGCCTGCGGTCTTTAGTCACTTTCCGCTGTCGTTTAGAGTCTTCCGCTACAAGAATAAGATAGACATTCATGAGTGAGACATTGAGTCATTGTAACAAAGTACTTAAACCCTATTTATTCATGGTTATATTCTGAATTTAGTTTGTGGATTACATGTGTATGTGTGATGAACATCCTGGGCACACATATGCATTCACTTGGTTTAGATGTTTCTCATGTTCTTCTTCATCTTTGGAGAAGACGAGAATGTCATCTATGAAAACCACCACAAATTTGTCCAGATATTCCATGAATACCTTGTTCATGAGATACATGAAGTATGCCGGGGCATTAGTTAGCCCGAAAGGCATGATGGTGTATTCATACAGTCCGTACCGAGATACGAAAGCTGTCTTGGGAATATCAGATTGCCTTATCTTGAGTTGGTGGTATCCCGACCTGAGATCAATTTTCGAGAACACACAAGCTCCCCTCAACTGATCGAACAAGTCTTCAATGCGGGGTAATGGGTACTTGTTCTTGATGGTTACCTCATTCAAAGCACGGTAATCCACGCATAACCTTTGGGTTCCGTCCTTCTTGGACACAAATATCACCGGAGCTCCCCATGGTGAGGAACTAGGACGAATATACCCCTTCTCTGACAATTCTCTCAAATGATTCTTGAGTTCTTCTAGCTGATTGGAGTCCATCCGATAAGGTCTCTTGTATATCGGGGCTGTTCCAGGCACTAGCTCAATTGTGAATTCCACTTCACGATCGGGAGGCATACCTGGCAACTCCTCCGGAAAAACATCTGGATATTCCCTGATGGTCCTGATTTCCTCAACTTTCACCTCAACCTGATTTAATTTAATGTCCCTCCTAGGCTCGTGTATTGTTATGAACTTTACTCTTGTGCCACTAGGGTGAGTTAGTTCCACCGTTCTGGTCGAACAATGAATGATTCCTTTATGTTTGGTCAACCAATCCATACCCAAAATAATATCTATCCCTTGTGAATATATCACTATGAGGTTAGCAGTAAATACTACCCCATTAATGTCTAGGTTCACTTTGGGATACACTTGTCTTGTCCTTATTTCTCCACCTGGAGAGTTTACGGCTAGCATATGGTTCATTTGTGTTGTTGCTAGGTCATACTTCTTAACAAACCCTTGAGCAATAAATGAGTGGGTGGCACCATAATCAAACAGCAGGGTTGCAAGGTGTAAATTGGCAGGAAACTTACCAACTACCACGTCGGGTGCATCTTGTGCTTCCTCCATAGTGACGTGGTTCACCCGTCCTCTCATTACATTCTGCTGTTGTGGCTGCGCGGACTTCTTCTTTGGGCACGTATAGGCATAGTGCCCCACTTCACCACAGCTAAAACATTGCACCCCAACCTTAGGTGCTTGGCCTTTGATATCTTGGGGTTGGTTCGGGGGTCCTTGCACTGCTGGTCGAGGTGGATATGCAGGGCGAGGCTGCTGTACAAACTGACGTGGTGGCTGTGCTGGTGCTGCCGGAGGCCTGTAGTTCGGGTTGTACCCTCTTGGTGCTGAGTAGGGTACCGCAGCACGGCTCGTCGGCCCCGTAGGTTGCTGCATCATACGGGGGCGAGTGTTGCTTCCCAAGGCTTGATATGACCAACCGGCCTTCCTCTTATTCTCATTTTCCAAGGCCTTTAGTTTCCTTTCCACCACAAACGCTCTGTCCACCATCTTTTGGAAGCTTTCATACTCATTTGAGGACATTGCACACTGCATTTCTGCGGTAAGTCCCTCCATGAAACAATCCTGTTTCTGCTCGTCAGTCTCTATGTCCCGTGGGGCATAACGGGATAGTTGAGTAAATTTAGTGAGGTATTCCCTCACCGTCATGTTTCCCTGCTGCAGTCCCAAAAACTCCTTCCTCTTGTTTTTGAGTTCACCTCTTAGGATGTAATGGTTGCGGAAGCTACGCTTGAACTCTTGCCAAGTGATGTTCTCAGGGTCATGATGGGTGGCCACGTAAGCGGTCCACCAATCAGCAGCAGGTCCATGCAATTGATGAGAGGCAAACAGCACCCTCTCATACCCTTGGCACTGTATGATCCTCATCTTACTTTCAATGGTCTTCAGCCAATCATCTGCCTCCAGAGGTTCAGCAGCACTTGCAAACTTTGGAGGTTGAGTTCCTAGAAACTCACTCAACCTTGGTTGGCGTGGTGCAGCTTGTGGAGGTGGAACTTGATGCAAGTTGGCCACCACTTGAGTCAAGTTCTGGATGAGCTGATTTTGATTCTCCAGCATTTGGTGGAGGGGATCAACTCCTTCACGGCGACCACCCCGGTCCTGGCCTCCAGAAAGATGAGGGTTGCATGCCTCATCGTTGTTGTTGGCGGGGTTGGCAGCACGTCCTTTTCCTCTTCCAGCCATCTGGCAGAATCAACCAATGTTAATTTGAAAGCATTTAGTATCATCTTACTACTTTCATTTGTTTGTACTTTGAAGTGTTAAGGCTTTGTTATTCTTCTCTAAGGGTTCACTTTTCACACAAAAATAAATGCAATATTATTTCATGTGGGTTCACACATCAAAACAAAACAATCTAAAGATGAGGCTGTGGACAATTGCTCATGGCTTCCACAACTCACGTCACACACCAAGCATTATCACACCATTAACTTGACTTAACGACTCGCTTATTCGACATCTTTCTGACTAAGGGAGGGACTCTACACTACTCGTTTTCTTGAGCTGGCTCCTCGGGATCTTCCTCTTCATTTCGGCTGCCTTCTGACTCTTCTTTGGGTGGGGAGGCTGCTGGTGGAGAAGTGCGACGACGTCTGATCGCTCGGCGATCCGGGGAGTCAGGAGTCCATGTATCATTCACGGTGACACACAGTTCATTCCCATCTCCTCTTTCTCTCGCCCTCAAGCAGGCTCGCAGCAACGCCTCCGTTTCCTTCAGGGTGTCCCGGACATCCTGAAGCTCTTGTTGACACTCCTGTAGTCGAGTGCTGAGCATAGCAGCATCTTCCAAGCACAAGTCCATGTGCTCATGAGAAGTCCCTTGCTGCACCGGCGGGTACTTGTACTCCGTGGTACCACTCTCACGTTGGAGGACATACATGTACTCAGTTTTGTCCAAATGGCGACGATAGATGTGGCTCTGGCAGGTGATGGCCTCCCAGGTGACATCTTTCTCCGCATCGACCTGTGTTGCTCGACAAGCTGGAGAGTGGTGAATCTTAAGCAGCTGATTTTCATGTATAATCCTCATCTCTGAGCTCCATTCTTCCCTCTTCTCACGGATGGTCATGGTGGAGTTATAGTGGATGATTAGCTTTCCCGTGTTGCCGGCGGCTTCGAGCATACGCCGAAGATGGCGCAATAAGCCTCCTACTGCCAATCCATAGGAAAGGTACGTCACCGGACAGCTCTCCTCTCTTTCGGCAAGGGCAACTATGGGAACTCTCCCTCCTGTGGACTTGTGAGCGGTGCGAATCATGCGAACCATCTAAAACAAAAAGAATATAAAATTAGGTTAGATAAACTCTCAAACAAAAATCCTATTTTGAATGAAAGTCGGGGTAAGATGAAGAAAGTGACTCATTTAAATAACACTTTTCAATCCATAGCTTTGTAAAATAGTTTTTTAAGAAAATAGGGCCCTTAAATACATCCATTTCTACCTAGGTTCATGTTCCTACGGGCAACCTTGGCTCTGATACCACTTCTGTCACACCCGGTTTTTCCGAAGAACAACCAAGTGAATATCACATGTATGCCAGGATCATTTTCTCATACATGTGATGACAAATAGTGAAGCATCATTTATTACAAGCCAGGTGTCGAATATAAATAAGTCTTACATAGCAAATGTCTCGATGGACAATAATAAGTTCATCACAAGTAAATAAACTAGCAGCGGAATAATATTCTTGAGGGCTCCATCACAGGCGTTGCCCAGGGTCTCCATGAACCTAGAAACCTTCTTCAGGTCCAAAGTTTTGTTCATTATACACCACCTCATTATCTTGACCTGAGCAGCAATATAAACCAACAAAATATGCAAGGTTGAGTACCAATGGTACTCAGCAAGTGTGGGAAAATTATATCATGCATGGCTAGAACAAGGAGAGGTTGAACTCATGGTTAAAGCACTACGCAATTAATACCTATCACCTTAGCTTATTAAGCACCTACATTACTACACAAGTGAAATGGTCCTAAGCTCCAATACCATCATCATAATCAAATAACCATAACATCATTTCCAATATTAAGCTCCCCGCTTAACATCCACAACTTCCAAAACCATCACTCCTCTAATCATGAATAAGTCCAAGCCGCTCTTGACCGTGAGCACGGCTATCATGACAGTTTTTGACTCTGCAGAGTTTGTACCACTGTACCCACATGTAGTGATTTCATCCCCCGTTGCCGGGTGGACTAAAAGAACCTCCATTATACTAGTGGCTACGAACCACATTCACACTTCCCAGGTGTGTAGCCAGGAGATCACTACGAAGCCTTTACAAAGGGATTGCCGACGAGCGTGGTCCCACTGAGGTTTCACCCCTAACAGCATACAAGAGGCTCCAACCCCGCTGCAGTGGCCCCCTCTTGAGCCTTGCGGTTCATATGGTAGTCCAGCTGACACCTACTCCCCGCACCATCCAACACACCCATACTACGCCGGGGATACACCTAATTAATTGGCCAAGCTGCCCCATCTCAGCATGTGGTTGGCACTGTAAAGCCAGGTTACATGCTCCATGAACCGGTCCTTAGGATCCAGGCAAGTACTAAACACAAACCCGAGTCTCGTGCACCCAGCACACAACCAAAACATCCAACTTGCCTTGATCCCTACCTCTACATAACTCACAATATCTCATTCAAGAGTATGGTAATATAAACTGATGATCTCTTATCCCAAATATCTCATTCTAAGCATGGCTAAGCATGTGCATAATAATAAATGACATGATCAAATAAATCCCAACCCAAGCTACAAGGAAACAAGGTAATCAATTCTAGGGAAACTTCCTAGCATGGGTTTCATATTTCAATTGACAATGCAAATAATGCTAGCAACACATCCTAGCATAGGATCAAAGTGGTCAAGGACACTTGCCTCCTTCCTGCTGCTCTTGAAATGGGTAGTCCTGATCTTGGAAAGGAATAACTTGCTCTTGAGCAGGTTCTACATCATACCATCACACGTAGCAAAAGAAAAACAACAATCTATAAGACATAGTTCACACTTCCACTTTATACAAACCACACATTCATATTTATGAAAGTCATTCACAACTATATGTGTTGTGGTTACTCTATGTGTGTTGATTTGTGGCTTGCATGCACTTTTAATCATGTGTATATGATTCCTACTTTTGTATTCACATTTATGCTTGCATACTTTATATATGAGTTTCCAATTTAAATAATTTTCCTTATATTTTTTACTACACCTTTTAGTTACCAAGTATGCATGAAAGGTATTTTTCTTCTCCATATGTGTCTTCAGAATTTCTACCAACCCTAAACTGAATTCTTTGGATTTTAGAAACTCCATTTATCATTTACTAGTTGCTATATTTTCAGATTTATTTTCCTATGCATAAATGTGTACTTTATATTGAAAATAGTAAGACACATCATCTAAACAGAATAGGTTCTGGTCCTAAATAATTTAATAACATATTTTGACCTTTGCCTCTGATGTAAACTATTTCACAATTATTTTCCCTATTTTCTATAACTATTCTTTACTTAAAAATGTGTCCCTAAATGTGAATAATAAATTAAACAGATTCAATTCAGCCCAAAATATGTTTTTATCTCACTCCAAAGTTTCCTAAACACTGAGAAAGTCTTTAATTAAATTTTGACAATATGTTTGTCCCACTTTTTAATTTTTAAACACTAGCCACATATTCAATTTCCTAAATTAAATACTAAACAGGGCTAAAAAGTTAAACTTACCCCACTACAGGGTCTATAATATTATTTTCAGAATTCCCAGGGGTCTAGCTACACTTATCAGAGGTGTTTTTCCTAATTTTTATTAAGTCCAGGGGTTAAAACTGATTTTTAAATGAATATACATGATTTTCTGGAGTTCCAGGGGTTAGATCAGAAGTTTCTGGGGCTAGCTCTTATTTCCCGAGAACCCCAGGGGGTAGCACGTAAGATTTCCAGTCTTTATAACGCGGGGCTGACGTGGACCGTCCGATTTTAAACCGATGGCCGAGATTATAACATCGAACCGGTACGCGGGGGTTTAAACCCTACAGTGCGATTTAAAATAAACGGCGCACAAGCAGCCACGTCGCTCTGATCGAGCGCGGGCGGCGCTGCCGGCGGCGCACGGCGGCGGGAAGCGGCGATCTCGCCGGAAACTTTCGGATCTT
Source organism: Neostapfia colusana (assembly GCA_030760725.1). Taxonomy (NCBI): domain Eukaryota; kingdom Viridiplantae; phylum Streptophyta; class Magnoliopsida; order Poales; family Poaceae; genus Neostapfia; species Neostapfia colusana. Next base: position 25,220,415 of record JASWHV010000005.1, on the reverse strand, counting down.
CGGGAATTCTTCCTAGAACTGTGATTTTATGGCATAGATCGGTGGAGGGGAGGTCGGGGATCTCACCTCGGGGGTTTTCTTGAGCTCGGAGGTCCTGGAAAGTGATCGGCGACGAGGTCCGAGGCGAAACCACGGCGAAGCTCGTCGGCGCTGTGTTTACACCGCAAATCACCGAGTTTTCTGCACCTGCAAGGTTCCCCGGAGGCGGTGGATCAAGCACAGCGAGTTAGATCGGAATTTCCGAGCTTAGATCGGCCAGAATTCGCCGGAGAAGTCTCGGTTCTCACCGGAGTAAAAACAGCCGATCGCGTGGGAAAAACAGAACGAGGCCGGGGTTTTTATAGACGGGGGAGGGCGGCGGGGTGGTTTAGATCATGTCCGCGTCGCCTACGAACAGAATTCAGCAGGGATACGCCAAAATCCCGATCGGTTTTGATTCGGGCGCGAGGGAGTCCGTCGCTGTCGCGAGGTAGACGAAGATCGGGTGGGTCCCGCCTGTCAGCGTGAGGCAGCAGCGCGCGCGGCTGCGGGCTGGCGCGGGCGCTGGCTGGGCCGGCTGGTGGGTTTCGGCCCACTGGCCGGTTTTTTTCTGTTTTCTCTTTTTCTTTTTCTATTTCTTTTCTGATTTGAGTTTAATTTGAATTCCAGTTTGAATTTGAATTTTTGCAAAACATGCAACACGTCCAAAAATTTTTAAATTCCCCTCTTAACATGATTTAGGGTCTTAACAATATTTTTTAGGTGTTACAGAACGTCGGCTCAAAGTCCAGCACATGAGCTGTGTCGACCGTGGTCTTCATTCCCGAGTGAAAACCAGCTCACACCGCGTCGTGCTTAGCTTCCTCTCGCGAGCTTCTCGCCGCTGCTCTCTGATCACCGGCGACCGGCCGATCCCGGCTGCTTCACGCACCGCCACCAGAGAATAAAAGGTTTGCCTGCTTGTGAGGAAGCTGTAGGAGAAGACCATTGACGTTTCATGCGGTGTAGAGCGAGAATTCCTAGTTCCCCTTCACGGTGTGTATTAGGGTTAGCGATCGGTTGACGGCAAAATTCGTTGCACAGAGGCAACCGCCGGTCGAGCTGCAGCCCAAACATGCTCTAGAGATCTTTGCGCTTCTCCTCGATCAGGAACCAGCAAGAAAGACCCACCAGAATCATAGTTTCACCGAGGAACAGTTCGGCGAAAGAGGGGGTCGCCGGTGAGGTCCGGTTTGACGGCGGTTTGGGTCCCAACCGAGGTCATGCTGAGCTTCCAGAGGCTGCCCTGGACGTGGTGACGCGATTAGCGCATGAAGGGGGTGGTCGGAATGACGGGAACATGTTGTCGAGGGGGCACAGTAGCATAGCGCTCGTCGCCGGCGAGCTACGACAGTTAGCCGGTGGCAGCAAGGTGTCCAGCGTGTTCAGCGCCCGAAGTTAGGTGGGCGGCGGCGTCGCGAGGTAGACGAAAGTCTGGGTCCCATATGTCAGCCACAGCGCTAAGCGCACGCGGTTAGTTTAAATTAAACCTGCGGACCCCACTGTCAGTCGCTGTTAAGGCGCGGGAAGGGATTTTCTTTAGGAAAATAATTCAGGAATCAGCCCAAATTTTAGAAATTCATAACTTTGTGTAGAATTGTCCAAATTTAGTGAACCAAATTTTGTTGGATTCAACTCTTCGAGTACTATCCAGAAAAATAAGTTTCAGCTCGTGAAACTTAATAATTTTCCAGAACTAATTCCCTAAAATTTAAACTGTTGGGAATTTTATCTGGAGATTTCCTTTATGGAAAATTCTGAAACTTGGCTAGGATGTTCATTGGAAAATCCTTGAGTTACAGGAAAAACTTCTGATCCATCTAAGTTCATTATTCCCCATAATGGTGTGATTAATTGAACTGCCCTGAAAAAAAGAAAAGTGTACCGAAATATTTTTCAGGATTTTCTCAATTCTTGATTAGGGCATAACTTTCTCTAGGATTCTTCAAATTACATGAAACACACTCCATTAGAACCCTCTCAAACCCTAGTTTCCAGAACGTAATGGTTGATCCATGAAAATCCCTAGAAATCTTTGGAAGCTCTAGTAATGACTATTTAGACTTTTATTTGTACAGGGCTCAAAATGAGCTTTGTTCCAAATTAAATTTGGTCATGTCTCGGGTTAGGTTCTTACCAAGCCACAGTAAAAATTTCAGAGCCAAAGGTGATGTCTAGCTAGAGTTATGGTCTTTATATACTAAAATCAACACATTGCATTTAAATTGACATGTCATTAAATTGCTTACGTGTAGTCGCTGAACGCGAGGAGACCCCGGAGGTTTTGGACTTCATACTTCCGGAGGAGACACTAACCCTGACCAGAAGCAACAAGGCAAGCCCCGATTTGCATTTAACAAGTTTTATAAAGTTTTGATTTATATTCACTTAGCTTGGAGTATGTATCTGCTTTAGGTGTAGGATGGATGAAATCCCAATTGCATAACCAGAATATTTCAAAGAGAATGAGGGTAGTGTCTAGGTCCTCGAGTAGATCATTCTTGGCCTAATATTGATAGCCTTCGGTACAAGTCGAGTAGTTGGAATCTACTCGCGCGTATAGGAGTTGCCACATACGGGATTGGTTCGAGATGTGAGACAACTTTAGAAAGAAAATGAGACTGGCAGGGGCTAGGACGCAGCAAGAGGAAGTCTTGTGTGCATAGCCCTGTCTGTGTCGATTGAGGACCGATCCGTGTGCGGCCCTGCTGAACAAGTTTGAATGTACCGATGGCATATCGGATATACGGGGTCTGATAAACTGATGTAACCTATACCTCCGGGTGTCGAGACATAACACACCGATTTATAGGTGTAGGTTGAGGGCAGCAAGGTGGAATCCGCTAACGGGCATAGAGATATGCTCCGTGTAGGGAACCTCCTGTCCGTTTGAGTGCGACCGGTTCGACGTTTGGGCTGCTTGGTGAAAGGTTGTTCCGTACGACATCGAGTGAGCGTTCTGTGCAGCTCCACGGATGGGCGTACCTGACGTGCTATTCGGGGTATCCCTGCAGGTGTATAACGAGTCGATTCGCCTTCCCTCACGGTTATGAGTACTGCTTGTTCACTGTGCCGTGACGTAGGTTAACATATGGAATGTTATGATTCGATATTGCTGATATGAATAACTTGTATTGTTACATGTGTGCCACTAAATATTTCTTACTAAATTTCAGATTCATGAACCGTTAACTTGTGGCTAAAATATGAACTAAGGATGAACTTGTAGGCATGCCCGGTTGCTGCAAATTATCATCCTATATTCGAGTATGACCTGCATGTAGAGTTTCATGTGTGGGAGAGTCAGTTAGGACTTGCTAAGCCATCGTGCTCACGGTTACTGCTATAAGTGTTTGCAGGAGAGGAGTAACCCACGGACTCGGAGTGCAAGTCCACCGGCGATGGCTACCCTCCATCGAAGACTACGGCTGTGTGAGAGCCGTACACGCCGTGCTGAGGCTGAGTGCAGCTAGTGTGGGTTGTCCGTAGGAACGGACAACCAACTTTTGCTAGTTAGGTGTTGGCGTGAGTTGTATAATTATCTTCCGTTGTAGTAGACTCTGTAAATAGATGTAAACTGAAGGGTTGTACTACTTTTGTACAAATTTAGTAGGTTTCAATGTAATACTATGTTTCTTATCGTGTGTGTTGTCGGGTGTCGCATCGTGCAGCACCACCCTTTTTGATTCTAGGATGTACGGATTTCGGTCCGTCACAATAGTGATCTTCTGGCCACACACCATGGAAGTGTGAATGTGGTTGGCTGCCACGGGCAAAATGGAAGTCCTTATAGTCCACCCAGAAATGGGGGATGAAATCACTACTTGTGGGTAAAGCGGCACAAACTCTGCAGTTGAGAAACGGTCATGACAGTCGTGCTCACGGTGCTCACGGTCAAGAGCGGCTCGAACTTCTTCATGATTAGTGGAATTAGAAGTGAAATGGTTGAGAATGTTAAGTGGGAAACTTAACATTTATGATGTGGTTATGGGATGGGATGAATTTATTGATGTAGTAATCTAGGTGCTAATTCAAGCTAAGGTGTTAGGTTATATGTGTAGTGCTAAAACCATGATGTAAGCCTTTCCTTAGCTTGGCCTTCATGTCATATATTTCCCACAATTGCTGACTACCTTAGGTACTCAAGCTTTCTTTTGTTGGATTTAACTGTTGCTCAGGCAATGGAGATGGTGTTGAGTACAACGAAGACGACATCGATCGGGAAGACCTCTACTAGGCTTGCGGAATCCCCCGGACAACACTTGTGATGGAGCTCCACAATATTTATTCCGCTGCGTTGTCATTGATGTATCTAACTCTTTATTAGTCTTTAAAGACATTTATGTAAGACTTTATGTACACGATTAACTTGGCATGTAATATATGATGTGATCACTATTTGTCGTCACATGTATGAATGAACGATCATGGCATACATGTGTATATTGACTCGGTTCGTCTTCAAGAAAAACGGGTGTGACACTGCCTTAGTGAAGAAAAAGGGAGACTTCAAGTTACTGACCTCCTGACTTCATGCAGTGACGCAAAAACTGAATAACAGATAAGCTATAAGCATTCACAATGTGTTGGCCCAGGTAACCTAAGTTTTCTTACAAAGAAAGGAAACACAAATCATCTCCCAAAGGTATTAGTACCTTCATTCAAAACATTGATGTGTGTCATCATAAGGATTAGTGTACATGACAAGAACTAATGCAAAACCTGAAAGTATAAGCCTATTTCTAGATAAAATCAAAGGAACCCCAACAGTTATAATTGATACACAACCCAAAATATGAGATGCCATGTTGAACAAATGACAGGGAGAAATAAAAATCATGACAACTATTTGGTGTTTATTAGACAAAGGAAATATTGTTTATTCTTTTCTTAAGATTAAGGCAAAATATGTCTATCTCTTAGGGCCACAGAATTTGCCTGGTTATTCTATATGTAAGAACCTTCTAGTGTGTGGCTGTAAATCAGTACTAAAATTAGGACTAAAATGGTATCAATTCCTACATGACAACCTAGCTGCCTAGCACAAAAACCACTATTGAGGCCTTGAGGGAACCAAGCAATATATACTAAAAAGAGATCTAGTAAACTTTTAATTTCCTCACCGCTGACAATTACTCAATCTGCTTCAGTCTTTGCAGAGCATTGTTCTGCACAAGATGGCTACGACCTTTCTCCATCCTTGAAGTTTGATAGCTTTATCATGATTCCCACCACCTCCATATCCTCACGGGTCCACTTCTCTGCACTCTCTGCTGCCTCAATCTCCTAAGAAGTTCCCTCCTCCAATGCACCTTCATTTTTCTCAATCTCCTTAGGAGTGTACCTCCTTTGAACTTTTTGCTACCTCTGTTTCGTCAAGAGTGTGATCCTCCTTTGTATGATGCGTCAACTTAGTACGAGTTGCCCTTCAAAGCGAAAAGCCACAAGCTCAAACAAATCACCACTGCGCACACCATTTCAGGCCAAGAACTTTGCCAACTCACCAATAAGACAGTACAACATTGCTCTCAAGAAACTTAAAAGTCATATCATAGGAACGGCCATGTCGGTCAAGGGCTTCCAACTGTAAACCGTCCAAAGTGCCCTCTCTATGCACAGCTCGATTCTCGTATGGTGTGAGCATGACAATCGGCGGTGAGTCGAAAACAGTTGAAGGTTTTGCAATAGAAGGCGGGACTGATTTGAATTGCAATCGGTGGGAGTCAGAATCTTTGCAAGGACAGTAGTCACATTGGTGAGGCCCAGCCGCCCAGGCACTGCAGCCTGGAACTCAGGCTCATGAAAGGTTGCTTCGTGGTCGTGCAATTGTAGGGAAATAGACGATGCACTACTCTAGCAATTCGACCGTATCACCCAGGAAACATGCGAGTAAGAAGGTCATGGATCGTTACCACTAGACGCGCAGCGCAGCGGATCGTAGATGCGCGTCGTAGCCGATCAGCGCAGCAGTAACAGCAGCACCTCCACGGAGTCCACACGTACAGGGAGGAACGCCGTGCGTCGGTGTGCTAGCACCGCGCGCGCGACAGGGGTTTCGGCGGCTGGCCTGTGAGGGGCGGCGGCTGGGGCTGCTATGTGGTGGAGTGTTCTGCCCCTAACCCTACCCCTCATATTTATAGGCGCGCTAATGGGCTTTTAGGTCACAGGCCCATTAGTACCCTAATTTCTTATGGATCAAATATCCATCAGGCCTTTATCCGAATTGTTATGATTGCCTCTTGGGCATATCACCAACAATCTCCCACTTGCACTAGAGACAATCATATAGCCAAGTTTTTCAATATTCCATCCCCTTAAGTGTGTGACCCGTTAGGTTCATGTACAGTCGGTTATGAATGAAACCGTTTTCAAATACAAGTTAGTAGAGGTACCTAGCAGGACATACTGACTCCCGAATGTACATAAAGATCATATCGGCTGAACCTAGATACATTCACATGCTAATTCCTTTGCCACACGATACCCGTCAAGCTCAAGGCGAGATACGTGCCATCCTTGTGATAGCTCGACCATTCACTCGATCAAATAGTGGATTCAATCTATGACTAACTTTTAGTCATAATGATTAACTCTTTAATCACTTTGGCATGGCCATGCACTTTCAATCCAACTATCTCGAGGGGCCCAGAGATATCTCTCCTGTTATTTAGGAGGGGCAAATCCCATCTTGATCCACACACATCTCATTCCATGCTTCATCATGTATCTGAAGACTATTTTTATGACCACCCAGTTACGGAGTAGCGTTTGATAGTTTCAAAGTGCACAACTACACATAGTGAGAAACAATGGCGATCTCAGGTCTAAGAATCTAGCAGGTGTATCACTCAAGACCAACTGATGGCACATATCTAAATAACAATCCCAATAGTGTCTCGGAATGGGTCTATCCAACACCATGTTCAATAACATGTGTTCACATTATTAATTTGATATCTCCATATCTATGATCTGTGAAACGTGATCATCAATTAATACATGTGCTAGTCTGCGTACTATCATTATGTCATATAATGATATAGACTAGGGATCATTTTGAGTAACATTATAATTAACAAAGAGTCTCACGAACAAGTCACATACTTGATGATCAATGTGAATAATAGTTACTCAAATAGTACATAAACATAGCTATGACACAAGTCTCCCACTACACACCAGGATCACTGATGTAAGAATCTAATACCCATAGATCGCGTGTGCGTCTCATGCTTTGATTATGGAAGAGGCTTTGTCAACGGATCTACCATATTCAAATCCGTATGCACCTTGCATATATTCACATCACCTCGGTCGATAATCTCACGAATCAGATTATAGCGTCGTAGTATATGTTTGGATCTTGTGTGTGATCTAGGCTCCTTTGCCTGTGCAATGGCTCCATTATTATCGCAATAGAGATCCACAGGTCCGGACGCACTAGGAACAACACCCAACTCAGAAACAAATTTTCTGATCCAAACAGCTTCCTTTGCAGCTTCAGAAGCTGCAATATACTCCGCCTCCGTCGTTGAATCTGCTACTGTGTCTTGCTTGGAACTTTTCCAGCTCACTGCCCCTCCATTGAGGCAGAACACAATACCGGATTGCGATCTAGAGTCATCCTTGTCTGTTTCGAAGCTAGCATCAGCGTAACCTCTTACAACGAGCTCTTCTTCACCTCCAAACACTAGGAACACATCCTTAGTTCTTCTCAAGTACTTAAGAATCTTTTTGACAACTGTCCAATGAGCCTCACCATAATCTGATTGATACCTACTCGTAACACTTAGAGCATAGGATACATCTGGGCGTGTACACAACATGGCATACATGATAGATCCAATAGCCGAAGCATAAGGAATCGCTCTCATCCTCTTTTGCTCATCAGGCGTCGAAGGACACTGACTTTTGCTTAGAGTGATGCCATGTGACATTGGCAAGAAACCTTTCTTAGAATCTTGCGTGTTGAACCGATTCAATATCTTGTTTGCTCATCAGGCGTCGAAGGACACTGACTTTTGCTTAGAGTGATGCCATGTGACATTGGCAAGAAACCTTTCTTAGAATCTTGCGTGTTGAACCGATTCAATATCTTGTCAATATATATGTCTTGGCTTAATCCAATTAACCTTTTAGATCTATCTCTATAGATCTTTATGCCCAAAATGTACGCTGCCTCTCCTAAATCCTTCATTGAGAAACTTTTCCTCAATGAGGATTTAACAGCATCTAGTACCGGAATGTCATTTCCGATCAACAATATGTCATCTACATATAGGACCAGAAATATAAGTGTGCTCCCACGAACCTTCTTGTAAATACAAGGTTCTTCTACATTCTTGATGAAACCAAACCCTTTGACCACTTCATCAAAACGTAGATTCCAACTCCGAGATGCTTGCTTCAATCCATAGATGGACTTTTGAAGTTTGCATATTTTTCTAGCATTTTTAGGATTGACAAAACCGTCAGGTTGTGTCATGTACACATCCTCAGTCAGACTCCCATTAAGAAAGGCTGTTTTGACATCCATCTGTCATATTTCATAATCAAAATATGCAGCAATTGCTAGGAGAATCCGAACAGACTTTAGCATAGCGACGGGTGAAAATGTTTCATCATAATCAACACCTTGAATTTGTTTGAAACCTTTCGTCACCAATCGTGCTTTATAGATGTGAACTTTTCCATCCATATCAGTCTTTTTATTGAAAATCCATTTGCAATCGATCAGTCTCACACCATCGATTGGATCAACCAAGTTCCAAACTTGATTCTCATGCATGGATTCTATTTCGGATTCCATGGCTCCAAGCCATTTCTCAGAGTCGGGTCCCATTATTGCTTCAGTGTAGGTCACAGGCTCATTATTGTCCAACAATACCATGTCCTGTGGTTCCGTGGTTAGGAGTGTCAACTTTTCAGTTGCACGACGTACCCTTGTAGACCTTCGTGGGGCTGGTGTTTCATCAAGTGGTTGTACAACATCTTGTACATCCTGTATAGGATTAGAGGGTGCTGAAACATTTTAAGGTATTTCTTGAATTTCTTCAAGATGCACCTTGCTCCCACTAACTCATTTTGAGAGAAACTCTTTCTCCAAGAAGACACCATTGCGAGCAGTAAACACTTTACCCTCCGTTTTATTATAAAAATAATATCCTTTGGTTTCTCTAGGATATCCCACAAAGAAGCATTTGTCTAATTTGGGAGTAAGTTTGTCTGACGTCAAACGTTTGACATAAGCATCACATCCCCAAACTTTGAGGAAAGACAATCCAGGACGTTTGCCGGTCCACATCTCATATGGTGTCTTCTCAACAGACTTAGTTGGGGCTCTGTTTAGTGTAAACGCAGCAGTTTCAAGAGCATAACCCCAAAAGGATAGTGGAAGATCAGTCTGGCTCATCATCGACCTAACCATGTCTAACAAAGTTCGGTTCCTCTGCTCGGACACCCCATTCCATTTAGGCGTTTCAGGTGGAGTCAACTGTGGAACAATTCCACATTGTTTTAAATGATCATAAAAATCATGGCTCGAATATTCACCCCCACGATCAGATCGTAGAAGTTTAATTGTCTTGCCCAACTGATTTTGTACTTCATTCTGAAATTCTTTGAACTTTTCAAAAGATTCAGACTTGTGCCTCATTAGATAGACATATCCATATCTACTAAAGTCATCGGTAAAAGTATTGAAATGCTGAAAACCACCTCTAGCTACCGAACTCATTGGTCCACATACATCAGTATGTATAAGTCCCAACAAGTCACTTGCCCTCTCACTTTGACCAGTGAAGGGTGCTTTGGTCATCTTCCCAAGCAAACAAGACTCGCATGTGTCAAGTGATTCAAAATCAAATAAACTTAACAAACCATCTTTATGGAGTTTCTCAATGCGTTTCTCATTTATATGACCTAAGCGACAATGCCAAATAAAAGTGTGATTTAGATCGTTTCTTCGAGCCCTTTTTGTATCAATATTATAGACTGTTTTATCCTCAAGATCAAGAACATATAATTCATTCACTAATGGACATTGAGCATAGAAAATATTATTATAATAAATAGAACAACATTTGTTCTTTATTATAATCTCATAACCATTAACTTCTTCCAACATTAAGAAGATATAATGTTCTTGCTCAAAGAAGGAATGTAATAACAATTATTTAATTCCGAAACTAATCCTGCGGGTAATGACAAGTGATAAGTTCCGACAGCTATGACAGCAACCTTTGCTCCATTGCCGACCCGAACATCCAACTCTCCTTTTGCAAATCTTCTAGTCTCACTTAGACCCTGCAACGATTTGCAAGTGTGAATCATTGATCCGGTATCAAATACCCATGATTCACTAGAAGATGTAGCAATATTGATTTCTATAACATTTATACCTGAAGTGGAAGTCTCACTCCCTTTCTTCTTCTTATCCTCCAAGTACTTCTTGCAGTTCCTAGACCAATGCCCCTTAGCATGACAGTGGAAGCATTCATCATTAGGAGAAGGGGCCTGATTTACCCTTTGGCTTTGAGCCTGAAGGCTCATTGGGAACCTTTCTCTTTCCTTTAGGATGCATCACACGCTTCCTCTTTTTATTCTTCTTTTGAACCATCATCACATGAGTGGTGTTTTTCTTAATGCTTTCCTCGGCTGTTTTAAGCATCCCATGCAATTCAGCCAACGTTTTCTCCATGCCATTCATTTGATAATTCAATATAAATGGCTCATAGCTCGGTGGGAGTGATTGGAGAATAACGTCAATAGCCAGGTCATCCTTGAGTTCAGAACCAAGTTTGTCCAAAGTCTCAATGTAACCAATCATCTTGATTACATGGGGACTGACCGGGCTACCTTCTGCCAGCTTGCATGATAACAAGGACTTTGAGATGTTGTACCTCTCAGCCCTTGCTTGGTTCTCAAACATTCCACGTAGTCCCTGAATCATAGAATAAGCATCTGCATGCTCATACTGTTTCTGTAGATCAGGGAACATTGTGGCAAGCATGAGGCAGCTTACATTAAGCGCATCATCACAGTGCTTCTCATAAGTCCTGCGAGTTGCGGCATTTGCATCATCGGGGAGGTCATTGGGGTATGGTTGCTCAAGAACATACTCAATTTTCTCTTGCATAAGAACAATTCTCAGGTTGCGGTACCAATCAATAAAGTTAGCTCCATTGAGCTTTTCTTTCTCAAGCACAGATCACAAATTGAAACCGGAATTGTTACTAGCAGACATGATCTACAATAGAAAATAAATATGTAAGGTTTTAGCACTATGTTATGGACCAATCTTTTATTAACAGTTTAATAAATGACACCACCACTATATGAGCATCGTCCTCCCTCTAACGACATATAATGGTCTAAGATCCATATTCACTAATTTCTAGTGAGCTTTGGCTTCACTACTAGAAAATTAGTGACATAGGTAAACAACCATTGTTAATCATATCTCTATATGATTCTTGTTTGTTGGGTGACATCCAATGCCCCGGCTCCCAACACTATGCCATAAAGCCCAAAACCGTTTTGATAGCTTTGTTGAGTAAACCAATACTATGCATGTGAATGTCCAACATTCACCCTATTCATTATGATAGATGACGGTATTTTGCTTTGGCAAACCTACCATACAACGATCAAAACAACATAGGTGCAGCTATAGGTAAACGGCATCAAATACTCAACTTTTCCGAGGGAAGCTATTTTATCATGACAAAACATCCACCATATGAAAAGCATGAAAATAATAGTAAAACATCACAGACATACGATCATATCATATCTGTGAATAGTATGGCCTTTAGGATCATAGTGGTCTCCATCACCATGGTTCCATCATGATCTACACCGCCATGTGTCCCTTCTTATGGTGATCACCATCGCCATCATGCTTGAGGTTTCTCAATGAATATAAAAGAAGCTAATACATCTAATAGCTATCAAATAAATTACATGAGAGATCAGGCATCACAGGGCGACACGCAGGTCGTTATACAATTATGTGACAACCTCAACCCGGTTGTGTTAAATTTGCAACGCGCAGGCTGCATGAATTTTACACACAGATCATTACATCACATTTAGGACATACCATTCACATCATTCTCTGCAAAAACAAGTTAAGCCTAGAACGATGTCTATCGCGAAACAACTTAATGATGTCACTATAGCAGACAGCAACGGCGGTCCCCCACTGGTTTCAGGGCAGTGCCCTGAACACCAAACGGAATTACATAGATCGCATCTATGAAATCACTATGAAAATCTAATCGAATTGATCAAATTAACCCGAATCTGAGCCATTCAGAATGCCTCAATTTTCATTGTGACTGGTTATCCACGAGAAGATCGCGACACATGACCGTGATCTATTGGCTCAATCTGTTAGCTATGTACATTATTAGTCCCGATGGTGATTCCAGCCGGTAGGGCCAGGTTACGCACACAGCAGAGAAGGAGCACGAACTAATCCTTTAGTCATATGATGGCAATCTACTATAACCAATTCCATACCCCAAAAGCCGAACTATAAAAATTCATCATATGAACTTGTCTGCAGTAGATCGCATCTAAGATCCAGACCAAAAACTACGCAAGTCGGCTCTAGTACCACTGTAGGGAAATAGGCGATGCGCTACTCTAGCAATTCGACCGTATCACCCAGGAAACATGCGAGTAAGAAGGTCATGGATCGTTACCACTAGACGCGCATCGCAACGGATCGTAGATGCGCGTCGTAGCCGATCAGCGCAGCAGTAACAGCAGCGCCTCCACGGAGTCCACACGTACAGGGAGGAACGCCGTGCGTCGGTGTGCTAGCACCGCGCGCGCAATAGGGGTTTCGGCGGCTGGCCTGTGAGGGGCGGCGGCTGGGGCTGCTATGTGGTGGAGTGTTCTGCCACTAACCCTACCCCTCATATTTATAGACGCGCTAATGTGCTTTTAGGTCACAGGCCCATTAGTACCCTAATTTCTTATGGATCAAATATCAATCAGGCCTTTATCCGAATTGTTATGATTGTCTCTTGGGCATATCACCAACAGCAATTATAATACTTCTTAGTCCTGCGACATTGCCGGGCAACAGTCTTGGCTTCTCCATATAAAAAAACGGTCTTGGCTTCTCGCACAGGTACGGGTTCCTGGATTCATTGGGGAGGAGTTGAGGGCCCTGCCATGCTTACCTGATCAGTAACACTATTACCACCCTCGCAAGCCACCGTTGTTAGGAAATAAACTTGTTGCTGAAATCATGTAGCTGCGTTGTTAGTCGGCGCATGCATTAATCCGCGACTTGTGCATGATCTGCATGGGCAGTTGCATTCGTGTGCGAGAGGATAGCTCAGCACCCGGTCATTAGTCGCTGCATCAAGTGCGTGAGAATTGCACGTCATGCATTCAGATAGATTAGCATATTCTAATGGCAAGCGCAAGTAGTGCGGTGCCTGGTCATCACGTTTGCTTATAAATACAATGGAATAAACCGAGTGAAAGTGATCACTCGACAAAAAACACAAATCAGTGCAAAGAAGCTCTACATTTTCTCTGTCTCTGCCATTTATTGTGAGTTCGTGAGTGCCAGAAAACACGAGTGCGCGCTGACAATTGGCCTCAGAGCCAGATTCAACATCTAGAGCGAGAGATGGAGATGCTGGGTGACAGATCACCAACTCCCGAGGGAAGGCGCAGCCGCGGGTAGTCACCGGCGCCGCGGCGTAGACAGCCTATCGTTATCAAGCGTGTCATCAAGAAAGTTTCTTCGGCAGGTCCGGCAAACTACCTGGTGCTCACGAAGGTGAACTATAGTGACTGGGCCCTGTTGATGAAGATCAAGCTGGAAGCACGCGGGCTATGGAACATGATCAATCCGGGCAATGCTGAGTTCCAAGTGGACTGGATGGCTCTGGACGCAATCTGCAGCGCCGTACCTACGGAGATGATCTCCACACTGCGATCAAGGAGTCAGCGAAGGAGGCGTGGGATACCATCAAGACGATGCGTCTCGGTGATGATCACATCAAGAAGGCAAGCACGCAGAAACTACAACGTAAGTACGAGCTGCTCGCGTTCAAGAGGGGAGAACGAGTAGAAGACTTTGCTATGCGCTTGAATGGCATATTAAGCCAGCTCAACACCTTGGGTGACCCTGAACCCGAATCAAAGGTGGTTGAGAAATTTCTGCGGATCGCTCGGCCCAGGTATAAACAAATAGTCCTATCAATTGAGGCATTGCTTGGCATCTCTAAACTTTCAGTGGAAGAAGATGTTGGGCGGCTTAAGGCGACGGAGGACGGCATTGTCGAGAACTCTACTGCAGTTGTGTCACACCCCGAAAACTGACGTTCTTGCCCACAGCCGCGCCTCTTCCCATGTCATAGGTGTGCCACGGCAACGGTCACGACCTATCGTTCGCAATCCTTCGTGCCCTATAACTGCCATACTCCGCTTAACTTCCTCCCTCTATTTAAATTGGCCCCGACCTCATCCGACTTGTTGCCGATCATCCCAACACCTCACCGCCCCCGTAGGATCCATCCACAACAAGTTTCGTCGCCCGAGGCCCCTCTCCGATGTTGACGAAGGTTGGGCATCGCACCTCATCGTGGAACACACACTTTCGACCATTTTTTTGCATGGGCGACATCCATGGTGAGTTCCCCATGAGCCCCTCTTCATTTTCCTCCAAATCTGGTCGATTTTGGACCACCGGAACGCGATCCGGCCAACTCCGGCCATGGCACCACCATCATCCTCATCTCATGCAGCCTCAAACCTTGCCGGAGCAACCTTAGCCGTCCATTTGTGAATCAACAATCCATATTAGAAGATGCATACCCATTCGTTGTTTTAAATAACAGTCGTCTGATCTAGATCCAAGGGACTGAAATAGATCTTGCATACCCCTTCACAATTTCACACATAAACCCATAAAGTTATCAAAGAATTTAGTTTATGCCCTGCACTTTATAAAATAGACCCTAGACTTTATTACTTGAAATATATTATAAACTAACCAATTAGCCGTTGTATTCTTTATAAATTATGAAAATTGTTTCTGAGAACTCAATTAGATCCTAGGAAAAGTATAAAATGATATTTTTAACCCTGTAACAATGTATATTAATATTTTAATTCTTATAATTAATCAAAGTATCATATATATATATATATATATATATATATATATATATATATTCTGAAAATTAAAGAAAATACTTAAAATAAATCTGTTTTCACATTTTAAACTATATATATTAAGAAATTATAATAAATAACTTTTAGGCCGAAAATATATTCTAAGTAATATAATAATGCTGAAGTCAAAATAAAAACAATATATATTGCGTAGAATTACTGAAAATTATCTAAAATGCATAAATAAATTCTGAAAATATATTAAAAGCAATATATAGTTTAGAAATAATTAAAATGCTTTTAAAGGTAATATTTAAGTCTGACATTGTATTAAAAGTAGTATATAATCATATATACACAAAAATTCATATTAAATGATATAAAATTATAAATAGATGTTTTTCCATAACAAAACTAACATATGAGAATATATATTATGTTAATAGCTACTTTACATAAATCAATAAATGAAATAAGTTTATAAAAAACATACATACTACATAAAGACATTAAAATTATAAGATATTAATGAATATACCTTTGTACTTCATAGTTTATAATGTTTGCTACTATGTAATGTTACTTATTGAGTGTTAATTGTATTGTATGTGTGTGTTTACATGGAAGTAGAACCAGCCCTAGAGCCGACTAATCTTCAAGAGCAAGAATTTGACATTTATGAGCATCAATTTGAAGGCAAGTGTCCTTTGACCACTTTGATCCTAATCTAGGAAGACTAGTTAGAATATATGCATGATGTCTTTAATTTGAAACCTAGATTAGGATGTTTCACTAGTTTTGTTCCATATTATTCGTTGAAACCATGGTGGGATTTAAAGTAGAATAGATAGTTGTCATTTTGTGTGCTTAGTCTTGCTTAGAATTTAGAAGAAGAATTGAAACAAAGTTATTGTTGTCATACTGAGATATATATATATAAGACCCAAGAATGTGTCGTAGACATAGGAATCTAGACAAGTTGTTGGTTAGTATGGTGCTTTGTGCACGAGACTTGGGATTATGATAAGTGTATGTCTTATATTCTAAGGATCGGTTCATGGAACAGTTAACCCGGCTTTACAGTGTCACCACAAGATTGAGATGGGGCAGCTTGGTCAACTAATTAGGTGTTTTGCCAGTATAGTATGAGTGTTTGGATGGTGCGGGGAATGGGAGTTAGTTGCGCTGCTCTGGGAACTGCAAGAATTAGGAGGGGCTTCTGCAGTGGAGGGTGTACTCCTGGGAACTGCAGCGGTGAAATTTCAGTGGGCTTGTACTTGCCGGTAGACCCTTTGTAAAGGCCTCGTAGTGATATCCTAATTGCACACCAAAGGAAGTTTGCAATGTGGTTAGCTACCACGGGTATTAGGGAGGTTTTAGTACACCTGGCAATAGAGGACGAAATCACAACTTGTGGGTAAAGTGGTACAATCTCTGCAGAGAAACAAACTGTCATGACAGCTATGCTCACAGTCAAGAGCGACTTGAACTTGTCCATGATTAAAGAAACATGGAAAATAATTGTTAAAGGATGTTAGATGGTGTAATTTAACATTAATGATTCAATAATGAGGATGGTGGGATTATAATCACTTAGTAATATAGGTTGCTAATTAAAGCTAAGGAATTAGGATTGATGCTTAGTGCTCAACTTGAGTCAGCCTTCCTTGATATTGGCCTACATATCATTACTTTCCTACACTTGCTGAGTACCTTTGGTATTCAAACTTGTTTTTGTTATTTTTTAAATGCAGCTCAGGATATGAGGATGACATAGAGTATAATAAGGAGGATTTTGATCCAGAAGGGTTGTACTAGGCTAGCGGAAACCCCGGGCAACGCCTGTGATGGAACCCACATGACAAATCCGCTGCCACGCTATTGTTTATTTACTGTCTTTGTTTAGTTTGTAGAAGACAAAGTATGTAAATATTATCTAAACACGTACTTGGCTTGTATGTTTCATGATATTTCACTATTGTCAACACATGTATGAAAGAACAGATCTTGGCATACATGTGATATGTGCTCCGTTGTTCTTTATGAAAATCAGGTGTGACGAGGTGGAAAATTGTACCTGACGGAAGAAGAGCGGCGTGAACGGTGCAAGAAGAAAGAGACTGATGTCTCGTGATGGTGGAAGAAACAGCAATGGTGGTCGTGGTGGCCGAGGTGGTCAGAAAGGACGAGGACGTGGCAGGCACGGCGATGGTGCTGGGTCATCATCAGGCCGTGGCAATGGGCACAACAATTGCCATCGCTGCAGCAAAGCTGGACATTGGGCCAGAGATTGCTACAGCAAGCCGAAAAAGGAAGAAAAGGCGTTCGTGGCCCAACACGAAGAGAGAATCTTCTTCTCGCCAAAGCCGAAGTCACGGACACATCTGCATTGACTCGATCCGATCATTGTGATCAGACCAGGGTGCCGCTAGAGGGAGCTGCGCCCCCTGCATAAAATCAAAGTGAAGACCAAGGGAGTCAGACCACTCCATGGACGTCAGACTATGGCATTGAAAATCAGTCTGTTGAGGGGAAGGTCCATCTGGATGAGGAAAGCGCTTACGTGGCACTGGAAGGTGGTGAAGCAGGGAAGCCATGTTGGTGGGTGCTAGACACCGGGGCCTCCAATCACATGTCAGGGTCCCAATCGGCATTCTCAAGCATCGATCAGCAAACCACAGGAACAGTCCGCTTTGTTGATGGAACCGTGATGAAAATTGAAGGGTGTGAGATGGTTTTGTATGAGTGCAAGAATGGTGAGCATCGAACACTCTACACTGTTTACTACATCCCTCGCATCGACACTAGTATTATAAGTATTGGTCAGCTTGATGAAGCCAGATGTGAGGTGCTGATCAAAGGAGATGTCATGCAGTTAAGGGATGAGCAACATAATCTGATTGCAAGAGTTCAGCATAGTCCGGGGAGGCTCTATAAAATTGACCTGCAGATTATACGTCCTATATGTCTGGCTGCACACACTGGGGAGGATGCATGGGTATGGCATGCTCGGTTTGGACATATTGGGTTCAGGTCATTATCGAAGATGAGCAAAGAACAGTTGGTCCAGGGACATCCTGCACTACAGCACGTCGAGAAAATCTGCAAAGCTTGTCTGGACAGCAAGCATCGACGGGCACCATTTTCTCAACAGTCAACCCGACGTGCATCAAAGTAACTTAAGATGGTTCATGGCGACTTATGTGGAGCAATCTCTCCTGTAACACCAAGTGGAAACAGATATTTTCTGCTCTTGGTCGACGATTACAGTCGATATATGTGGGTGGCACTCTTGCCTACTAAAGATGGAGCAGCAGCGGCTATCAAGCACATTCAGGCGGCTGCAGAGCGAAAGAGTGGAAATCTACTCGGTGCCCTCCGAACAGATCGAGGGAGAGAGTTCACAGATGCACACTTCAATGAGTACTGCGCCGAGCTTGGAATACATCGTGAACTCACGGCTCCATACACCCCTCAGCAAAATGGAGTCGTGGAGAGAAGGAACCAAACTGTTGTGGCAATGGCAAGGTGTATGCTCAAAGCAAAGAAGCTGTCTGGTATGTTTTGGGGTGGGGGGCGGTTAATTGTGTTGTGTATCTGCTGAACAGATCAACATCCAAAAGCACCGGTGGCAAGACCCCTTATGAACTATGGACTGGGAGCAGACCGTGTGTAAGGCACTTGAGAACATTTGGATGTTTGGTACACGTCAAGGTAACCAAGCCACATCTGAAAAACTTAGGAGACAGAAGTAAACCCATGATCTCTGTGGGCTATGAGCCAGGATCAGCTGCCTATAGGTGTTATGATTCAATCTCCAAGCGTGTTCACATCAGTCGAGATGTGATCCTTGAAGAGAAAGAGCAGTGAAAGTGAACAGGTGACCAGATTGAACTGATGGATAGTGACTTTGCCATCGAGTATGCCACAATTGGGCATCTACTTGCTGAAGAGCAACATGAGCCTGCAAGACATGAAGAGGCTGCAGGGATGATTCCAGTGAGGAGAGCAGTGTTGAGAATGACGCTTGTATTATTATGGAGGCCAGAGGCCTATATAAATAGAGGTACAGGAGATTACAATTATACAGAAAATCCCTTATGCAAAAGGGAAAATATAAATACACCGCTATATCTCTAACACCCCCTCAATCTCAAGGTGCATCACGAACACTGAGTTTGGATAGATAAAAACTATGATGAGCTTGGGTCTGTGCCTTCATGAAGAAATGAGCCAGCTGAAGCTCTAAAGGTACATACTGAAGATCAACAACACTATCCTGTACCTATGCTCGTGTATAAGAAGCATCAACACCAATATGCTTGGTAAGCTCATGATTCACCGGATCACGAGAAATACTGATAGCACCTGTACTGTCAGACAAAAGAGGAGTCGACATACCAAAAAAAATACCAAAATCCTCAAGCAACCACCACAACTATGTAACCTCTGCACTCACAAGAGCCATAGCACGCAACTCAGCCTCTACACTCGAACGAGAAACTGCTACCTGCTTCTTAGTCTTCCAAGCAATGAGGGAACCACCAAGAAAAACACAATAAGCAGAAAGAGATCGACGATCAAAAGAATTATTAGACCAAGTAGCATCAGAATATGCTTTGAGCTGTAGAGAGCTAGAGCGTGGAAAGAACAAGCGTCTAGAGATAGTCCCACGAAGGTAACACAAGACACGAAGCAAGTGGCTATAGTGGACTTGGGTGGGAGCCGAAACAAACCGACTCAGAATGTGAACAAAGTACGAGATATCAGGACGAGTGACACCAAGAGACACTAGACTCCCTACAATATGACGGTAATGAGTAGAATCATCAAGAGGCTCACCATCAGTGGCTCGAAGATGGACATTGAGTTCCATGGGAGTCTTAATAGTTCGATGATCAGTAATAAAAGCCCGATCAAGAAGATCCTAAATGTACTTCTCCTGAGACAGATAAATTCCCTCAGAGGAGGAAGAAACCTCAATCCTAAGATAATAACATAGAGGACCAAGATCGGACATTAGAAACTACTCACTAAGACAGGCCTTCACGAAGGCTATGTATTTAGAATCGTCTTCGGAGATGATCATGTCATCAACATAGAGAAGAAGAATGCGACCATGAGATGAAGTGTGCACAAAAAGTGTGGGATCATGAGCATTGGCAGAGAAACCAGCAGCAGTAACCACAGACGCAAAAAGATGAAACCAAGCACGAGGAGCCTGCTTAAAGCCGTAAAGAGAACGACGAAGATGACAAACCATACCCTCAGGAACAGAATACCCAGATGGTGGCTGCATATAAACCTCCTCACGCAACTCACCATTAAGAAAGCCATTCTTCATATCGACCTGGAAGCCACGGGCGACTAGTCGAGCCTTATATCGCTCAAGTAAACCATCAGAGCGGGTCTTAACCTTATATACCCACTTAAAGATGATAGGACGAACACGTGGGGGACAGGGCACAAGTTCCCACATGTCAGTGCGCTCGAGCAACAATCTCCTCGGCCATCGCATTGCCATTCCGGATGAGAAACAACATCATGATACGTAGCCGGCTCAAAATGAATGGTAGAAACACTAGGACAGTACC
Source organism: Neostapfia colusana (assembly GCA_030760725.1). Taxonomy (NCBI): domain Eukaryota; kingdom Viridiplantae; phylum Streptophyta; class Magnoliopsida; order Poales; family Poaceae; genus Neostapfia; species Neostapfia colusana. The sequence goes on along the minus strand of JASWHV010000005.1, from coordinate 25,199,656 downwards.
GCTTAGGAGGTCGACAAGTGCGATGACCACGTTCAAGAGGCTGCTCAGGAGAAGAGTCATCAGAAAGAGATGACTTCTCAGCAGAAGAGGGTACACCAGGAGACACAGACTTGGCTGGAGAAGATGGGTCATCAAAAGAAGATGACTCAACGAGAGTAGATGGCTCATCAGAGGAAGGTGGCACATCCGAATAAGGTACAACTCGTCGAGTATAAACCTGTGTCATAGGGGGCTTCGTAGTGTAATCAGGAACCATAGAAGAAGGCTCCGAAGAAGACATCGTGGAGAGAGGCACTGAGTGTGAAGGATGCATAATAGCAGTAGAGGTATCAGGGAAAAATGAGAATGAAATAGGATCGACAACAGATATAGAAGAGGTGTCTAATGAAGGACGAGGATAGAAAGGACGTGTCTCATCAAAGACAACATCTCGTGGTCCTCATCCGTCGTCCAACCGGATCCCAACAATGATACCCCTTATGCTCAGCACTATATCCCAGAAAAACACACTCGACTGACTGTGCAGTGAGCTTAGTGCGCTCACGAGACAAAAAGACGAAGGTGGCATAGTGAGGTGTCTTGCCAGTGAGATGCTGAAAAGGATCCCCCTCTGAAGAGCAGTTGAGGGCTGAATGTTGATCAAATAAGTGGCAGTAGAAATAGCCTCGGCCAAAAATGAGGGGGAACAGCAGAAGCAAGTAGAAGAGTACGAGCAGTCTCAAGGAGATGATGATGCTTTCACTCAGCAACGCCAGGACAAAAAAATTGAGCAAGATGACCTTGCTATGAAAGAACCTGACGAAAAGCATCAGACAGATACTCACCGGCAGAATCAGCATGAAAAACACGAATAGACGTGTCAAACTGGGTGTGAATCATAGGAAGAAAGTTTTATAGATAGATAAAGCTCACTGCGATGTTTCATAAAGTAAATCCATGTGTGGCGAAAAAAATCATCTATAAATATGATATAATATCGGCGTCTTCCTTTTGAAACAAAAGGAGCAGGACCCCACACATCTGAGTGGATAAGATCAAAAAGACGTTGGGACACTAACTCACTAGAATCATAAGGGAGCTGGGTCTGCTTCCCTAATCAACAACCCTGACACTGAGATAAAGACTCAGAACCTGAGACCGATCCTAAAAGACCTCAATGAACTAACACAAAAAGACGAGAGACATAAATATGTCCTAAGTGATTATGCCATTGAGCAAATGACGAAGTGGATGAAGTAGCAAGAGCGGAGCCGTCAAGACTGGCATGCACAGCGGAAGGAAGATGAAGCCAGTCAAGTTCCCAAAGATGCTGGGAATCACGACGACGAGGGCCAGTACCAACCATGCGACCCGTGTGATGATCATGAACATAACAAAAATCGGAATAGAAAATCACTCGACGGTCATGATCAGTGAGTTGGCTAGCGGATATAAGCTACATGGTGAGACCAGGAACATAGGAAACATCGAGAACATCAAAATAGTCAGATAAAAGAGTGCCCTGTCCAACAACAGAAAAAGGAGAACCATCGAAAGTATGAACAGTGAGGGAACGAGAGAAAGGACTTAAAAAAGACAAACTAGTATGATAAGCAGTCATATAGAACGATGCACCAGAATCAAGAATCCATAGATAGGTAGCTGGAGCAGAAGTGAAAGGTGGTCCCTTAGTAGAGGACTGAGAAGAAGCAGTAGTACCAGAAAGTGCAAAAGACTCAGTCATAGAACCAGCGAGAACAGTGAGGGAACGAGAGGAAGAACTTAAAGAAGACAAACTAGTATGATAAGCAGTCATATAGAACGATGCACCAGAATCAAGAATCCATAGATAGGTAGCTGGAGCAGAAGTGGAAGGTGGTCCCTCAGTAGAGGACTGAGAAGAAGCAGTAGTACCAGAAAGTGCAAAAGACTCAGTCATAGAACCAGCGACTTCTAAAGATGTAGAGGCGGCAAGGCAACGAAGAAGCGTGAGCAACTAGTCATCTGTAGTAGCAGAACTCCCCTGAGAACATCTAGTACCAGCACTACCATCACCGTGTGAAGAACGACGAGCCCGAGCCTTCCTCTTCCTGAAGCAATATGCCTTCACATGTCCATCTTTACCACTGTAGTTACAGTTAAGACTACAACGCCCTCTAGGTGCAGAAGGAGGGAAAGGTGAAGAAGCAATCGTCGGTGGAGTAGTCTGTTGAGAAGTCGAAGAACGAACAACCAAAACTGAGGAGGAGTCCAATAAACTAGAAGCACGACGAATCTCCTCATTACGAACACCACAGTAGTTGGTGCCATTGAAAATCATCAGACACCGCAGAATTGGAACACCATCCGAAGAAGTTATCCTGATAGGACAACAAGCGACGGTAAGAGCGTAAAAATAAGCAGCTGGGCCACAGCTAGAGCGCAAAAGAAAAAGCCACGTCTTTTTTCTTTTTTTAACGGGATAGTGCTGTCCCGTGATCTACCGAAACATACCAGAGGCGCCGCAGATCAAGCGGCAAAAATCTACCGAAACATACCAGAGGCGCCGCAGATCAGGCGGCAAAAAATCGGAGCAGAATCCCAGCAGGCACCGATTCCCAGGGCTGGATCCCACAGCGCCTATTCCCAGGGGCAGGGGCGGTCACCAAACTGGAGCACATGGGCGCCAATTCCAGGCGCAGATTCTACAGGGGTGCCAATTTTCTTCCTGTCAGACTGCAGAGCGCTGCAGCGCCAATTTCCATGTTGTCAGCAGCGCGGCAGAGAAACAGCCGCCACCCCAACACATTCGGCGCGGCAGACTCCCTTGGATCGAGACAGAACAAGCTGGCGGGTCCCACAGGCAAAGGTCCCTCTCAGGGCAGGGCAGAAGCACTCGGGCCGTGGGCGGCACGGTGAAGACGAGTGCTAGGGCGGTAAGCGGCGCGGCGCAGAGGGTACGCAGATGGAAAAAAACGAAAACGGCGCTAGAGAAAAACAATCCGGCGGCAGCCGAAACCTTAACTTTTGGCTTTACCATGTTAAGAATAATGTTTGTATTGTTATAGAGGCTAGTATAAATAAAGGTATAGAAAATTATATTTATATAAAAACCCCTTATACAAAAAGAAAAATATAAATACAACCTTGTATCTCTAACAAGCAGAATCCAGGAGTGTGTCATTATTACCGGTTCAAGGAACACTCATGAATGCAGGACCAGATACACAATCCCAAATTCAGTTTGCAACACCACAAGCAAATATGAAAGACTACCTCGATGTAAATCATAGTGGAAGTGCGCCATTGCGTTTCAGACAAATGAGTGCGCTGATCGGTCCAGGAACACCACCTGGGCTAGCTGTGCGAGAAGTCCTAGAGGACCTAATGTTCGTGGAGGGAGAGGAATCCTCAACATTCAGTCAAGCAGAGCAAGATGAAGCCTGGAGGCAGGCTATGATTAAAGAAATCATCTCCATTGAAGAAAACAGAACCTGAAGGTTGGTGGACCTTCACATCATCCAATTGGACTTAAATAGGTCTACAAGCTGAAGGACACTTCAGGTGCTATTGTCAAGCACAAAGCATAGTTAGTTGCAAAAGGTATGTGCAAAAGGCACGTGTTGATTTTGATGAAATATTTGCCCCTATAGCTCGTTTGGATTCGGTGCGTTTGCTACTTGCTTTGTCTGCACAGGAGGGCTGGCTACTACACCACATGGACGTAAAATCGACAATTTGGAATGGAGAACTGAAGGAGGAAAGTTTATGTCACACAGCCCCCTGGATTCATTGTTGAAGGGTAAGAACAAAAAGTGTACAAGCTAGAAAATACCCTATATGGTTTGAGACAAGAACCAAGGGCTTGGAATATCAAACTAGATGACACCATGAATAAACTGAATTTTATTCAGAGCCCATTGGAGCATGGACTATAGGTCCGAGGAGAAGGCATAAAAAAACTCTTGATAGGTGTTTATCTTGAAAGGGAAATTCAAGATGAGTGACCTCGGGCTGTTGAGTTTCTATCTGGGCATAGAAGTGCATCAGGGCAGAGGAGAAATCACCATCAGTCAGTCAACCTATGCTGCAAGCATTGTAGAGAAGGCAGGACTGAGTGGTTGTAATCCTTGTGTTGTTCCGATGGAGCCAAGGACAAAGTTGAGTAAGGAAAGTACTGCAGTACTAGTATATGAAACAAGCTACAGAAGCCTGATTGGAAGTTTGAGATATTTGGTTAATACACAACCAAACCTGGCATATTCAGTGGGTTATATGAGTAGGTTCATGAAAAAACCGACGGAAGAGCACCTGGCAGCTTTGAAGAAAATTATAAGGTATGTAGCAGGGACAACAAATTATGGCTGCAGGTATGATAAGGAAGAGAGCTGGAAACTGTTTGGTTTCAGTCATAGTGAGTTAGCCGAAGATATTGATACTAGGAAGAGCACTACATTTCTTGGGAAAAATCTGATAAGATGGTTGTCTCAGAAACAAAAGTGGTCGCTCTCTCGACTTGTGAAGCTGAATATATTGCAGCTACTACGGCTGCATGTCAAGGAATATGGATTGCTCGGTTGCTGGTACAGCTGAAAAATACAGAGACTAAACCTTTTGAGCTGAAGATAGATAATAAATCAGCTTTGGCTCTCATCAAAATTCAGTTTTTCATAATAACAGCAAGCATATTCAGACGAGGTTTCATTTCATTCGTCATTCAGTCGAAGAAGGAGACACCATCCCAGATTATATAAGCGATGAAAATCAGCTCGCTGATATTTTGACTAAGGCACTCCCTAGAGCAAGATTCCAAGAGCTGAGAAGTAAGATAGGTGTATGCAGTTGTCGGTACCCGCAATATGGGGTACCCCCGCACACAGGGGAAAATGCCTAAGGATCTCGCCCTTCTCCACAGGGAGAGCTCCGAAGGCGCCACGCGTCCGGCGGGGCCAGACCTCCCTCTCCTCAGAGGAGAACTCCGGGCTCGCCACGTGGCCTGCAGAAGCCGGACCTCCCCCCTCCGCGGGGGAGAGGTCCGAAGGCGCCACGTGTCTAGCGGGGCCGGACCTCCCTCTTCTCAGAGGAGAGCTCCGGGCTTGCCACGTGGCCGACAGAAGCCGGACCTCCCCCTCCGTGGTGAGAGGTCCGAAGGCTCCACGTGTCCTGCGGGGCCGGACCCCCTCTCGTCTGAGGAAGGCTCCGGGCCCGCCACGTGTCCGGCAGAACAGAGCTGCCAGCCCCCGAGCGGTAGGCAACGGGCGCAAAGGCGCCCCATACCTTGCTCGTACAAGGTATTCAAGGCCCGCGCCTTCCTAAGACGCGGAGACGCGGAGCACGCCTCTGTCAGGTGCCGTTGCGCCCAGTCGCATCACAGACTGGCGCGCAGTGTCAGAGCCTGCCAGCCAATAAATGCAGCGACAATACATCCCATGCCGCTGCCGCCGTCATTAACAACTACGGCTAGCGTGCGGCATGGGCAGAGCGGCAAGACGAAGACTCAGAAGCCTTCGCCAGAGACAACTACCGACATAACTGCGGATACGATAGTCTGCAGGCAATCTCCCCGGGACCGCCTGTCGGGTCCCGGGCCCCCCTTGTAAGCCACCCGGGCCTTGGACTATAAAAGGCTCGGGTAGACAACGTTAGCGGGGGTTCGCACTCCAGCAACTCATACGCTGTACATCACTCATCCCCAAGCTCAGGACTCCGGTTCTGAGCAGCAAGCAATACAGCGAGCTCCTGAGCTCGCCGTGGACGTAGGGTTTTACGCTCCGGCGGCCTGAACCACGTAAAACTCGCCGTGTCAAGCTTCACCTTAATTCGTCCATACGCTTAAGCTCTCCGCAAGTGACTAGCCCCTCCGAAAAAGAACCTCCGCGGGCTGCCCAGTGCAGGTCCGGGGGAAGTGTCGACCACACACTTCGACATTTGGTGCGCCAGGTAGGGGGCTTTTCCCTTGCGCGACGAGTTTCTGCCGATGAAGATGACCAAGCTTCCTTCAGCGGCAAACTCTCCTCCTCCGCGTTCACGGCGAACCGTGACCAGCGGGGAGTACATGTCGACGCACTCTGGACGGAGTGTGTCGGCGCGAGCTGGGAGCCAGCAGCCGACTCCGGCAACGCCGACCCCGGCAATGCAGGCTCCAACCAGCGTCAGATCTTCTGCAGTGCTGAGCGTACACCACGGGGGTGCGCTAGCTGCAGCAAGAGCGCTACTGCGCAACCCACCTGCTGGGGACGCGCCCCATTCAGCGACCCAGCAGTGGGTTCACGAGGTGGACCGTCTCGTCGTCGCCGCTGCAAACCCTCGGTTTCGGCGAGGGCGACGCCCCGGCCAACCGGCTGTGTCGCTGACGCGCACGCCAACGGTTGACGGGCAGACGGCGGATTCCAGCTCCTCCAGGCTCCCGTCGACGGACCTGAGGACAGAGCTGGAACGGTGCCACTTGGGCCAGGATGCCCGGGTGTACCTCGAGCGACGTCGAGAAAGGCGTCGCAACCAGGAGGCTGGCGACAGTATGACGTCGGCCTCGACCCAGCCTGGAGGACAGATCTTCGCCACGCGAGCCCTGCCCCAGGCATACGCCGCGCAGCATATGCCACAACCATATGCCCTACAAACGGCGTCCCCGGTCTATGGCGCAGCCTTGCCCATACCGGGGTACACTGTGCCAGGTGCGAACCAAGCGTTCGCGGCACCAATACCTGCGGCAATAGGAGCAGGATGTACGGCCCTTGCACCCCATCTTCGCTTCGCGAGGTGGCCGCGCAAGTTTCGGCCGCACCTGCCCGAGAAGTACGACGGCAGCGTCAACCCAGCGGAGTTTCTCCAGATCTACTCCACCGCCGTACTTGCCGCAGGAGGCGATGAGGCCGTCATGGCCAACTATTTCCCCGTCGCCTTGACCGGCCCAGCCCGGTCTTGGCTCATGAACCTACCCCAGGATTCCATAACCTCCTGGGGGAGAGCTCTGCCGGCAGTTCGTCGCCAGCTTCGGCAGTTCCTACACCCGGCCTGGCACGGAGCTCGACCTCCACACCATCCAGCAACAACCAGGGGAGTCGCTGCGCTCCTTCATCCAGCGGTTCTCCCAGGTGCGGAACACCATCCCACACATCCAGAACGCTTCTGTGGTGGTGGCATTCTGACAAGGCGTTCGGGACAAGAAGATGCTCGAGAAGCTCGCGACTAGGGAGGTCCGCAACGTCTCGGAGCTCTTCAGCCTGGCGGACAAGTGTGCCAGAGCAGCTGAAGGGCGGAGCTGGCACTCACTGCCAGCCTCCGAGCCAGGGGGTCAGCCAGGATCTGGCGCCGCTTCCTATGGAAGCGGCAGGAAGATCAAGAACAGGGGCGATGGCAAGATGAAACCACGATCCGTGGCCCCCGTTGCCGCAGCAGCGGCGCCCAGTGGAGCTCGGGGGCCGCGCCCCGACAAAAGGCTGCGACAATCACCGGCTCCAGACGGAGGCCAGGGCGAGCTATGCCCCGTGCACGACACCAGTTACCACACTGCTGCCGAGTGCCGGGAAATCCAGAAGCTCGCGGAGCGCTTCCGGAAAGGGAAGCAGCTTCTAACTGATGCCCCACCCTACCGTCAAAGGGAGGGCAAGCAGAAGGTCGACGCCCCAGACGACGTCGACCACCAGGTGGAGTTCCAGGAGCTTCAGCGCGCCGTGAAGGCGGTGCGCAATCATGAGAGCTCCAGTTCCAGTGATGACGAGCACCGGAAGATGCTCTACGTCATCTACGGTGGGTCCGCTGACCCCTCGTCCCGAAGCGCGGCTAAGGTCTTGCGCCGAGCGGTAGCGTCGGTGGCTCCCCTCCCGAGTGCAGCACCGCACCTCAGGTGGATGGGAACCCCCATCAGCTTCGATGCCACCGACTGCCCCAGGAACATGGCTGGGGCCGGCCAACTACCGCTCTTGGTGGCCCCCACCATCGCCAACATAAGGATGTACCACGTTTTGGTGGATGGCGGGGCTGGACTGAACCTCATCAGTCGCGCAGCTTTCTAGAAGCTGCAGATCCTGATGGCCAAGCTCACCCCATCGAGCCCGTTCTCAGGGGTAGGGCCGGGACAGGTCGTTCCCTACGGCCACATCAGCCTCCCGGTGACCTTTGGGGCACCGGACAGCTATCGGACAGAGTACATTTTGTTCGACGTGGCCGAGATTGACCTCCCCTTCAACGCCATAATTGGCAGGCCAGCCCTGTACCGATTCATGGCAGTAGCCCACTACGACTACCTTGTCTTGAAGATGCCTACACCAACAGGTGTCCTCAAGATTCGTGGAGACCGTACTGCCGCAGTGTTAGCCTTGGAAAAGCTCCAAGCGCTTACAACAGCTAGAGCACCAACCCCAGGCAGTGCAGAACCAAACCGGCTCCACCCGAGTGCACGCCACCGTGCCTCTACCACAGCACCCCATGTGCAACCCCTCGACGAGGGCGACGTCCCCTTGAGGCTTGTCCGAATCGGCGCCGATGCCACCCAGACCACCCGGGTAGCCGGGGGCCTGTATAGCAAATAGGAAGGCGCGCTCGTTACCTCCCTCCGGCACAATGTCGATGTGTTTGCATGGCAGCCATCGCAGATGCCAGAGATCCCTAGGGAGGTGATTGGGCACTACCTAAAGGTCTTCCCCGACACCCGGCCAGTCCGACAGAAGCCCCTCAAGCAGTCCACCGAGCAGTAAAGCCTCATCCGCGAAGAAATCAAGAAGCTGCTGGACGCTGGCTTCATACGGGAAGTCCGCCAACCCCGGTGCTTGGCGAACCCTGTTGTTGTCCCAAAGGCCGGCGGGAAGCTCCGGATGTGCATCGACTACACCAGTCTCAATAAGGCATGTCCTAAAGATCTATTTCCTCTCCCTATAATAGATCAAATAGTAGACTCGACGTCAGGCTGCGATATGCTGTGCTTCCTAGATGCTTACTCGGGTTTTCACCAGATCCCTATGTCTAGAGAAGATGAAGAGCACACCTCCTTCATCACAGTAGTCGGTCTGTACTGTTATGCCTCTATGCCTTATGGCCTAAGGAACGCTCTCCCTACCTTCATACGTGCAATGCACAAGACCTTCGGAGAGCTAATGAGAGACTCAGTTGAGGTGTATGTCGATGACATTGTTGTTAAGGTCAGGCAGAGTTCATCCCTACTAGATAACCTGGCCGACAAGTGTGAGTTCGGTGTATCCTCTGGAAAACCCTTAGAATTCCTGGCCTCACACCGAGGAACTGAGGCTAACCCAGAGAAGATCAAAGCCATCGGCTCGAGGCGGCCCCCGCCCGCATCAAAGAAGTCCAGAAACTCACGGGATGCCTAGCTGCGCTGAGTCGGTTTATACCGAGGTTAGCAAAGCGAGCGCTCCCCTTCTCTAAGCTTCTGCGCAAATTCGGCCCATTCGCTTGGACCGACGAAGCAGAGGAAGCTCCCCAGGAGCTGAAGCAGCTCCTGATGACCCTACCCGTAATGGTAGCCCCGAGCCCGAAGAGCATCTGTTGCTCTACATCGCGGCGATGGCTGCAGTGGTGAGTATGGTCCTCGCCGCAGAGCGGCCGGACCCCTCATTGCCGCAGCCTGCTCCGGTATCGGGAAACAGGCGCCAGGAAACCCCGGAGGTCCAAGATGACCCCCCTGGTCTCCGAGGCAACCCCCCGGAGGTCCAAAACGGACCCTGGACCCCCGACACAACCTCTCGGAGGACCAGCATGACCTCCTGGAGGTGCAACGGGAGCCCCCAGAGGTCCAACAGAACCTCCCGGATGTCCAACGGGACCTCCCGGAGCTCCCGAAAAATCAGCGGGACCCCCCGGAGGTCCAAGACAGCCTGGGGGCCTCCGATTATCAGCTCCCAGCGGCCTCCCCGGGCCCGCGGGAAGTTCTGTCTACTTCATCAGCGAGGTCCTCCATGACGCCAAGACAAGGTACCTGGAGGTACATAAGCTGCTGTATGCAGTGCTCGTGGCGTCCAGGAATCTCCGCCACTGCTGCCTAGCACACCGGGCCTCAGTGGCCACCTCCTACCCGCTGAAGGCTATCCTCCACAGTCCCCACGCGACGGACGATGCCACCAAATGGGCAGCGGAGCTACCGGAGTTTGAGCTAGGCTTCCTTCCTCGTCACGCAGTCAACAGCCGAGCACTGGCTGACTTCGTGGCTGAGTGGACGCCAACGCAGGCTGACCCAGGGGGCCATGAAGACGGTGAACCAGGACCCCGAGCTCTGGCCTTCACCAGGCCTTACTGGACGCTCTTCTTCGACGGCTCCTCGCGAAAGCAGGGGGCCGGTGCTGGCGTACTGCTCCTCATGCCATCGGGGGAGCAGTCTGGGTATATGGTGTGTCTCAATTCCAAGGCAACCAACAACATGGCAGAGTATGAAGCACTCATCTTTGGTCTAAAGACAACCCTGTCTCTAGGCGCTCGCCAGTTGTTGGCACAGGGCGACTCCCAGCTAGTTATCAAGCAAGTTAAGGGTGAATGCTCCTGCAGTGACCCACAGCTAGCTGCTCATCTGCTTCATGTGCAGATGGTGGAGAAAGACTACCTCGCCTTGGACCTGCGCCACGTACCGCGCGCTGGCAAGGCCGCAGCTGACGACCTCTCAACGACGGCCCCCACCGGAGCCCCTGTGCCCGAAGGAGGCTTCGAGAGGACGTTGCCGCGGCCCACAGCCCGGCCCGCCAAGCCGGGCGAAGGGGGCTAGACCAGCACCTCAAAGCTGGCGGTCCCGGCGGCCATGGACGCTGCCAAGGATCATAAGCGTCACTGGCAACTCCGTGCAACCCAGCGCTCAAGATCCAGACGCTCAAGTCAGACCCGATGCATGGATCACGGAGATCCGGGACTACATGAAAGACAATATCCTCCCTGATGAACGTGTATCCGCTGAACGGATCGTGCGTATGGCTAAGAGACACGTGTTGGTAGAAGGGGATCTCTACCGACGTGGCGCCAACCGCGTCCTATTGCGGTGCATAACCCAGGGGGAAGGCTGCGACTTGCTCGCTGAGATCCATGGAGGCGAATATGGGAGTCACTCTTCCTCACGCACGATTGTCGGTAAAGCCTTCCGGCATGGCTTCTACTAGCCGACAACACTCCAGGATGCCGTCAAGCTGGTCGAGAACTGCAAGGCGTGCCTGTTCCATGCCAAGCAGATCCATACACCGGCTTGGACGGTACAGATGATCCCGCTCACATGGCCATTTGCCGTACGGGGGCTAGACATCCTGGGACCTGGGACCATTCCCCAGAACCGAGGATGGGGACCCGCTCCTGAACCCTCGGAACACAGAACGCCTCCGTAAGTTCTACCCCTAGAGCAACAATAGGACAAACTCTTCTTTTTATAATAAATTCCATAAAGTCTAGGAACAGTGCTCGGAGCAGCTAAGCCTCAAGGGACGGTCCAGGACTACATTCAGCTTCGCCTGGTTTCGACCCCAAGCGCGTAGAGTCTTGCTTCCCTTTTTAATGAGGCGGGTCGTGGCCTCCACACTTAGCCTGCCTTCCTCTTATGGAAATTTATATGAAAAGAAACCTGTCCTACGTTGCTCTTCTTTGGTGCTCATTTAATTTACTTATTAAATTTTTATGACTGCAATACTAGCGCATGCTCACCATGCGCTCAACTCCTTCTTCTCATTACTTGTGTGCTCCCAAGGACGGGGACCGTAAGCCAAATAAGACTATGAGATAGAGGAGGGGGAGCTCCCAAGGAGAATTACGTTTCCCTTACTTGTGTGCAGGACCTCTCGGCCTCAGCTCCCCGCAGGAGTATGGTAGGCACATCCATCCAATGTTAGGCACCTACTAGGGGGCCGCTACGGGATCGCGCAAGACCGAAACCCCAAGGTAAGATCAAGGAACCTAGACCTCACCGCTTCCGCAGGGGCGAGGCCCGAAGGTCCCACGTGCCCAGCGGGGCCGGACCATCCACCTCCTTGAGGGGGAGCTCCGGGCCCGCCACGTGGTCTACAGAAGCCGGACCTCCTCCCTCCGCGGGGAGAGGTCCGAGGGCTCCACGTGCCCCGCAAGCCCGGACCTCCCCTCAGAGGGGAGCTCCGGGCCCACCTCGTGGCCAGCAGGCCCGGACCCCCCCCCCCCATTCTCATGGGGCGGGTCCTGGAGACCTCCGGGGCCCTTAATATATAGTAAGGACCCGGAGAAGGTGTCTATGCAGAGCTTCGAGATTGGTCAAGGCCTCCGAGTACCTTGCGGAGCTAAGGACTCGGCCAGGAAAAACCAGCAAGAAGACTAGGACATGCAGGCACAGAAGGAAACAGGAGTCTGTTCATACAAGGCTCCACGAGCTGGGCTACAGACTCAACAAAAATAAAAAAAGGAGGTACAGGGCCTTGTGGCCACGGGGGCAGATGCCTAAGAGTCCCCGGACTCCCGATGAAACCTAGAGGCCACAAGGGCAGCCACGTCCTCGACCTCAGCCCTGACAGCTTCTTCCCGCTCGGCAACGAGCCCTAGATGGACTGGCCCCAGAGAAAAGGAAGGGTCTTGGCTCCGGAAGCACGCCAGTACGTGCATAGCGACCTCCTTCGCCAGGCCCCGTCCTTCCACTTCAAGCTCGTTGGCGATCACCGCTTCGAGCCGACCCAGCTTGTCGCCGATGGACTCAAGTGCCGGGATCGCTTCGGACATCTGCCGCCGGAGCCTCCATCCGCACAGGGCTGAAACCAAGAGGAGCCAAGGCGGACCCTGCCTTGGCAATAAAGCCCCAGACTGCCTGGGCCTCGGTAGACCGCAAAGACTGGAGCTTCTCTACCTCTTGGCGAGCCGCGAGCTCGCGATCCATCACCGCCTGGCGCTCCTGGGAGAACTGCTCCTCCCTCGCGGCAACACCGACTCACGGAGCTCCAGCTCCTCGGTCCGAGCCCTCAGCTCCCCCACTTTGGCTCTCAGCCGGGCGGTGGTCTTCTCCTCCTCGGCCGCTGCAGCGCGTTCCTGATCGGCGACGGCGCACTCTCGACGAGCTACCTACAGCCGCAACTCCTCCGTGGCGGCGGAACGCTCCTCGGCTTTGGCTTGAACATGGGCCAGGGCCTCGCGGTAGGAAGCACGAAGCCGCCGGGTCTCTGACTCCAAGCGGCTAATGGCCTTCTTCTGAGTGTCAAGCAGAGCACTCATGGCCTCAAGCCTTGACTGCCTCGAGTCAAGATCCGCCCTAGCCTCCTGGGCCCGCTGCTGCCAGCTGAGAAGGCGTTACCTCTCGCCGGCCAGCGCCCCCCGCTCCTGCTCGAAGGCGGACTGGAGCTGCCGGGTGCTGGTCTGGACACGCCCCAGGGCATCCCACACGGGCGCCAGGACAGAGGGGGCAGGAGTCACGCCCCTGCACCCCCCTGTTGAGTCTATGACCGGCGGAGGCGCCGGTGCCTCAGCAACCGTAGTGGGACGCTGTCCTAAGGAAGCCAGGGGGCCAGCAGGCGCACCTACAGCGGCCCTCCCAGTCTCAGGACCGGATTTCTGGGCTGGTGAAGGAGGGCAGACAAGAGCGGATGCGGCCACCACGGAGGGTGATCTCGCTGGCACAGAGGAAGCCCCCGTCGACTTGGGGGCCATGGGAGCCACCACGGTTCCCAGATGCTGAGGTGCGGAGCCTCCGTCAGTTGAAGACGGCCGGGTAAGAGGTCCGCCCCCGGCAGCTGGTCAGTCCCTGCAAGAAAAGAAAGCTCTCAGGATAAGAGAGGAGACGAGAACGCTGCTCCTACAAGCCAGAAGGAGCAACACTTACTGGGCGACATGAGCGCTCCAATGGGCTTGCAGCACCGGCCTCTGGGCTGTAATTGAACTGCCAGGACCTGCGGTTGGAATGGTCGTGGGACGTGGCGCCTGGACCCCCGGCACACTCCCCGGCGTCGCCCCACCAGCATCCGTCCTAGAAGCCCCTCCGCTTGAGGAAGGATGACGAGGTGCTTGGGTTACTTTGGACTGCCGCTGTCCGGGGAGAGACCCGCTGGGGTGGGACACCCGGGGCCTCTTCGGGTCACTACCTGATGGACCAGCTCCCCTGGGAGATGGGTGCAAGGGTGCTCCGGCACCCTGACTCGGCGCAGGCGGCGCCCTCGGAGGACACCGGGCGCATTTCTTCTCTGGATGCCCGGGGGCCGGCTCCTTCCCCTTCCCCTTGTCGGCGGCTTGAGTTCCGTCGGCTCTTGGGAAGGGTTGGGCAGCAGCAGACGCCTCGTGCCCTGATCCAGAGCGCTCGGTTCCTGGGATCGTAATACCCCAGAAGGCATCCCCGACCTGCCGGACGGCGATCCCGATGTCGTCGAGGTTCGGCATCTTCCGCAGGAGCTCTGACCTCCTCTGTGGCTCCAAGAAGAGGGGGGTGGCAGAGGCCGGAAGGGCGGGGTCGCCACTGGGAATGTAGTCGCCGCTCACCTTGCCCACCATCTCGTACAGCTCCTCGTCGGAAGGGTCAGAGCCGGGGCCCCTCTCCAGCCTGGTACAGTCCTGCTCGCCAGTATAGTACCACGCTGGGCGACTGCGCTGCTGCAAGGGCGCAATACGGCGTGACGTGAAGTCCATCAGCACTATCAGGGACGTCAGCCCCTCGTTGGCCAAGAACCGGATCCGCTCCAAGACCGGGGCGTACTCCTGCTCCAGCTCAGGGATCTCCTCCCAGAAGCTACGATCGGTGGTTGGGCTAGCGGTCGGGAGTTGTAGGCGATTGTAACACCCCAAAATTTTGATTCAAAATCCTAAATCATGTTAAGAGGGGGATTTAAAATTTTTTGGACGTGTTGCATGTTTTGCAAAAATTCAAATTCAAACTGGAATTCAAATTAAACTCAAATCAGAAAAGCAATAGAAAAAAGAAAAAGAGAAAACAGAAAAAAAACGGCCAGTGGGCCGAAACCCACCAGCCGGCCCTGCCAGCGCCCGCACCAGCCCGCAGCCGAGCGCGCTGCTTCCTCACGCTGACAGGCGGGACCCACCCGGTCTTCGTCTACCTCGCGACAGCGCCGGACTCCCTCGCACCCGAATCAAAACCGATCGGGATTTCGGCGTATCCCCGCTGAATTCTGTTCGTAGGCGACGCGGACATGATCTAAACCACCCCGCCGCCCTCCCCCGTCTATAAAAACCCCAGCCTCGTTCTGTTTTTCCCCCGCGGTCGCCGATTTTTACTCCGGTGAGAACCGAGACTTCTCCGGCGAATTCTGGCCGATCTAAGCTCGAAATTTCAGATCTATCTCGCTGGTCTTGATCCACCACCTACGGGGAACCTTGCAGGTGCAGAAAACTCGGTGACTTGCGGTGTAAACACAGCGCCGACGAGCTTCGCCGTGGTTTTGCCTCGGACCTCGTCGCCGATCAGTTTCCAGGACCTCCGAGCTCAAGAAAACCCCCGAGGTGAGATCCCCGACCTCCCCTCCACCGATCTATACCATAAAATCATAGTTCTAGGAAGAATTCTCGAAAACCCGAAAGTCTCCGGCGAGATCGCCGCTTCCCGCCGCCGTGCGCCGCCGGCAGCGCCGCCCGCGCTCGATCAGAGCGACGTGGCCGCTTGTGCGCCGTTTATTTTAAATCGCACGGTAGGGTTTAAACCCCCGCGTACCGGTTCGATGTTATAATCTCAGCCGTCGGTTTAAAATCGGACGGTCCACGTCAGCCCCGCGTTATAAAGACTGGAAATCTTACGTGCTACCCCCTGGGGTTCTCGGGAAATAAGAGCTAGCCCCGGAAACTTCTGGTCTAGCCCCTGGAACTCCAGAAAATCATGTAAATTCATTTAAAAATCAGTTTTAGCCCTGGACTTAATTAGGAAAAACACCTCTGATAAGTGTAGCTAGACCCCTAGAAATTCTGAAAATAATATTATAGACCCTGTTGTGGGGTGAGTTTACCTTTTTAGCCCTGTTTAGTATTTAATTTAGGAAATTGAATATGTGGCTAGTGTTTAAAAATTACAAACTGGGACAAACATATTGTCAAAATTAAATTGAAAACTTTTTCAGTATTTAGAAAACTTTGGAGTGAGATAAAAATATATTTGGGCTGAAATGAATCTGTTTAATTTATTATTCATATTTAGGGACATATTTTTAAGTAAAGAATAGTTCTGGAAAATAGGGAAAATAATTGTAAAATAGTCTACATCAGAGGAAAAGGTCAAAAATATATTAGTAAATATTTTAGATCAGAACCTATTCTGTTTAGATGATGTGTCTTGTTATTTTTATAATAAAGTTCACATTCATGCATAGGAAATAAATCTGAAAATATAGCAACTAGTAAATGATAAATGGAGTTCTAAAATCCAAAGGATTCAGTTTAGGGTTGGTAGAAATTATGAAGACACATATGGAGAAGGAAAATACCTTTCATGCATACTTGGTAGCTAAAAGGTGTAGTAATTGAATATAAGGAATTTATTTAAATTGGAAACTCATATATATAGTATGCAAGCATAAATGTGAATACAAAAGTAGGAATTATATACATATGATTAAAAGTGTATGCAAGACACAAATCAACACACATAGAGTAACCACAACACATATAATGGTGAATGACTTTCATAAATGTGAATGTGTGGTTTGTATGAAGTGGAAGTGTGAACTATGTCTTATGGATTGTTGTTTTTCTTTTGCTATGTGTGATGGTATGATGTAGAACCTGCTCAAGAGCAAGTTATTCCTTTCCAAGACCAGGACTACCCATTTCAAGAGCAGCAAGAAGGAGGCAAGTGTCCTTGACCACTTTGATCCTATGCTAGGATGTGTAGCTAGAATTATATGCATTGTCAATTTAAATATGAAACCCATGATAGGAAGTTTCCCTAGAATTGCATTACCTTGTTCCCTTGTAGCTTGGGCTGGGATTTATTTTATCATGTCATTATGCATATGCTTAGCCATGCTTAGAATGGGATATTTGGGAT
The DNA here is from genome assembly GCA_030760725.1 of Neostapfia colusana. Lineage (NCBI taxonomy): Eukaryota > Viridiplantae > Streptophyta > Magnoliopsida > Poales > Poaceae > Neostapfia > Neostapfia colusana. Next base: position 25,182,789 of record JASWHV010000005.1, on the reverse strand, counting down.
ATGAGATCATCAGTTTATTTTACCATACTCTTGAATGAGATATTGTGAGTTATGTAGAGATAGGGATCAAGGCAAGTTGGATGTTTTGGTTGTGTGCTGGGTGCACGAGACTCGGGTTTGTGTTTAGTACTTGCCTGGATCCTAAGGACCGGTTCATGGAGCATGTAACCTGGCTTTACAGTGCCAACCACATGCTGAGATGGGGCAGCTTGGCCAATTAATTAGGTGTATCCCCGGCGTAGTATGGGTGTGTTGGATGGTGCGGGGAGTAGGTGTCAGCTGGACTACCATATGAACCGCAAGGCTCAAGAGGGGGCCACTGCAGCGGGGTTGGAGCCTCTTGTATGCTGTTAGGGGTGAAACCTCAGTGGGCCCACGCTCATCGGGAATCCCTTTGTAAAGGCTTCGTAGTGATCTCCTGGCTACACACCTGGGAAGTGTGAATGTGGTTCGTAGCCACTGGCATAATGGAGGTTCTTTTAGTCCACCCGGCAACGGGGGATGAAATCACTACATGTGGGTACAGTGGTACAAACTCTACAGAGTCAAAACTGTCATGACAGTCGTGCTCACGGTCAAGAGCGGCTTGGACTTATTCATGATTAGAGGGTGATGATGTTGGAAGTTGTGGATGTTAAGCGGGGAGCTTAACATTGAAAATGATGTGATGGTTATTTGGTTATGATGATGGGATGAGAGATTGGGACCATTTCATTTGTGTAGTAATGTAGGTGCTTAATAAGCTAAGGTGATAGGTATTAATTGCATAGTTCTTTAACCATGAGTTCAACCTCTCCTTGTTCTAGCCATTCATGATATAATTTTCCCACACTTGCTGAGTACCATTTGTACTCAACCTTGCATATTTGTTGGTTTATATTGCTGCTCAGGTCAAGATAATGAGGTGGTGTATAATGACCAAGACTTTTGACCCGAAGAAGGTTTCTAGGTTCATGGAGACCCCGGGCAACGCCTGTGACGGAGCCCTCAAGAATAATATTCCGCTGCAAGTTTATTTACTTGTGATGAACTTATTATTGTCCATCGAGACATTTGCGATGTAAGACTTATTTATATTCGACACCCGGCTTGTAATAAATGATGCTTCACTATTTGTCATCACATGCATGAGAAAATGATCCTGGCATACATGTGATATTCACTTGGTTGTTCTTCGGAAAAACCTGGTGTGACAGAGGTGGTATCAGAGCCAAGGTTGCCCGTAGGAACGTGGACCTAGGTAGAAATGGACGTATTTAAGGGCCCTATTTTCTTAAAAACTATTTTACAAGGTGTGTGTTGAAAAGTGTTATTTAAGGTAGTCACTTTCTTCATCTTACCCCAATTTTCATTCAAAATAGGACTTTTGTTTAAAAAGTTTATCTAACCTAAATTTAAATGCTTTTTATTTTAGATGGTTCGCATGATTCGCACCGCTCGCAAGTCCATAGGAGGGAGAGTTCCCGTAGTTGCCCTTGCCGAGAGAGAGGAGTGCCGTCCGGTGACGTACCTTTCCTACGGATTGGCAGTAGGAGGGTTATTGCGCCGTCTTCGGCGTATGTTCGAAGCCGCCGGCAATACGGGCATGCTAATCATCCACTATAACTCCACCAGGACCATCCGTGAGAAGAGGGAAGAATGGAGTTCGGAGATGAGGATCATACACGAAAATCAGCTGCTTAAGATCCACCACTCTCTAGCTTGTAGAGCGACACAGGTCGATGCGGAGAAGGATGTCACCTGGGAGGCCATCACCTGCCAGAGTCACATCTATCGTCGCCACTTGGACAAAACTGAGTACATGTATGTCCTCCAGCGTGAGAGTGGTACCACGGAGTACAAGTACCCGCCGGTGCAGCAAGGGACTTCCCATGAGCACATGGACTTGTGCTTGGAGGATGCTGCTATGCTCAGCACTTGACTGCAGGAGTGTCAATAAGAGCTTCAGGATGTCCGGGACACCCTGAAGGAAACGGAGGCGTTGCTGCGAGCCTGCTTAAGGGCGAGAGAAAGGGGAGATGGGAATGAACTGTGTGTCACCGTGAATGATACATGGACTCCTGACTCTCCAGATCGTCGAGCGATCAGGCGTCGACGCACTTCTCCACCAGCAGCCTCCCCACCCAAAGCAGAGTCAGAAGGCAGCCGAAATGATGAGGAAGATCCCGAGGAGCCAACTCAAGAAAACGAGTAGTGTAGAGTCCTTCCCTTAGTTAGCAAGATGTCGAATAGTCGAGTCGTTACGTTAAGTTAATGGTGTGTTAATGCTTGGTGTGTGACGTGAGTTGTGGAAGCCATGAGCAATTGTCCACAGCCTCGTCTTCAGATTGTTTTGCTTTGGTGTGTGAACCCACATGAAATAATAGTGCATTTATTTGGTGTGAGATATGAACCCTCGTAAAAGTATAACAAAGCCTCAACACTTCAAAGTACAAACAAATGAAAGTAGTAAGATGATACTAAATGCTTTCAAATTAACATTGGTTGATTCTGCCAGATGGCCGGAAGAGAAAAAAGACGTGCTGCCAATCCCGCCAACAACAACGATGAGGCATGCAACCCTCATCTTTCTGGAGGCCAGGACCGGGGTGGTCGCTGTGAAGGAGTTGATCCCCTCCACCAAATGCTGGAGAATCAGAATTAGCTCATCCAGAACTTGACTCAAGTGGTGGCCAACTTGTATCAAGTTCCACCTCCACAAGCTGCACCACGCCAACCAAGGTTGAGTGAGTTTCTAGGAACTCAACCTCCAAAGTTTGCAAGTGCTGCTGAACCTCTGGAGGCAGATGATTGGCTGAAGACCATTGAAAGTAAGATGAGGATCATACAGTGCCAAGGGTATGAGAGGGTGCTGTTTGCTTCTCATCAATTGCATGGACCTGCTGCTGATTGGTGGACCGCCTACGTGGCCGCCCATCATGACCCTGAAAACATCACTTGGGAAGAGTTCAAGCGTAGCTTCCGCAACCATTACATCCCAAAAGGTGAACTCAAAAACAAGAGGAAGGAGTTTTTGGGACTGCAGCAGGGAAACATGACGGTGAGGGAATACCTCACTAAATTTACTCAACTATCCCGTTATGCCCCACGAGACATAGAGACTAATGAGCAGAAACAAGATTGTTTCGTAGAAGGACTTACCGCGGAGATGCAGTGTGCAATGTCCTCAAATGAGTATGAAAGCTTCCAAAAGATGGTGGACAGAGCATTTGTGGTAGAAAGGAAGCTAAAGGCCTTGGAAAATGAGAATAAGAGGAAGGCCGGGTGGTCACATCAAACCTCAGGGAGCAACACCCGCCCACGTATGATGCAGCAACCTACGGGGCAGACGAGCCATGCTGCGGTACCCTATTCAGCACCAAGAGGGTACAACCCAAACTACAGGCCTCCCGCAGCACCAGCACAGCCGCAACGTCAGTTTGTGCAGCAGCCTCGCCCCGCATATCCACCTCGACCAGCAGTGCAAGGACCCCCAAACCAACCCCAAGACAACAAAGGCCAGGCACCTAAGGTTGGGGTGCAATGTTTTAGCTGCGGTGAAGTGGGGCACTATGCTCACAAATGCCCAAAGAAGAAGCCCGCGCAGCCACAACAGCAGAATGTAATGAGAGGACGGGTGAACCACGTCACTATGGAGGAAGCACAAGATGCACCCGACGTGGTAGTTGGTAAGTTTCCTGCCAATTTACACCTTGCAACCCTGCTGTTTGATTCTGGTGCTACCCACTCGTTTATTGCTCAAGGGTTTGTTAAGAAGTATGACCTAGCAACAACACAAATGAACCATATGCTAGCCGTAAACTCTCCAGGTAGAGAAATAAGGACAAGACAAGTGTGTCCCAAGGTGAATCTAGACATTAATGGGGTAGTGTTTACTGCTAACCTCATAGTGATAGATTCCCAAGGGATCGATATTATTTTGGGCATGGATTGGTTGACCAAACATAAGGGAATCATTCATTGTTCGACCAGAACGGTGGAACTAACTCACCCTAGTGGCACAAGAGTATAGTTCATAACAATACACGAGCCTAGGAGGGACATTAAATTAAATCAAGTTGAGGTGAAAGTTGAGGAAATCAGGACTATCAGGGAGTATCCAGACGTTTTTCCGGAAGAATTGCCAGGTATGCCTCCCGATCGTGAAGTGGAATTTGCAATTGAGCTAGTGCCTGGAACAGCCCCGATATACAAGAGACCTTATCGGATGGACTCCAAGCAGCTAGAAGAACTCAAGGATCATTTGAGAGAATTGACGGAGAAGGGGTATATTTGCCCTAGTTCCTCACCATGGGGACCTCCAGTGATATTTGTGCCCAAGAAAGACGGAACCCAAAGGTTATGCGTGGATTACCGTGCTTTGAATGAGGTAACCATCAAGAACAAGTACCCATTATCTCGCATTGAAGACTTGTTTGATCAGTTGAGGGGAGCTTGTGTGTTCTCGAAAATTGATCTCAGGTCGGGATACCACCAACTCAAGATAAGGCAATCTGATATTCCCAAGACAGCTTTCGTATCTCGGTACGGACTGTATGAATACACCGTCATGCCTTTCGGGCTAACTAATGCCCCGGCATACTTCATGTATCTCATGAACAAGGTATTCATGGAATATTTGGACAAATTTGTGGTGGTTTTCATAGATGACATTCTCGTCTTCTCCAAAGATGAAGAAGAACATGAGAAACATCTAAGGTTGGTGTTCCAAAGGCTGAGAAAACACCAACTATATGCTAAGTTGAGCAAGTGTGAGTTTTGGCTGAAGAGAGTTCCCTTCTTAGGACACATAATCTCGGAGGGAGGAATCTCCGTGGATCCTGCCAAAATCGAGGATATACAGAAGTGGAAGACCCCTGAAAATGTCGGGGAAGTTCGAAGCTTCTTGGGATTGGCTGGATACTATCGACGGTTTATCGAGGGATTCTCTAAGATCTCAAGGCCCCTCACTAAATTGTTGGAGAAGGGAATCACATTCACATGGACGCCGCAGTGCGAGACGAGTTTTCAGGAGTTAAAGGAAAGATTGACAACAGCCCCAGTGCTCGTTATGCCAGATATGCAGAAGAACTTTACGGTGTACTGCGATGCCTCTGGAAACGGGTTGGGATGTGTTCTCATGCAAGAAGGGCATGTCGTGGCATATGCATCCCGGCAGCTTCGGAAGCACGAGAAGAACTATCCTACACATGACCTAGAACTAGCCGCAGTGGTACACGCGTTGAAAATTTGGCGGCACTATTTGATGGGGAAGAGGACCGAGATATATACGGATCATAAGAGTTTAATGTACATATTCACACAGCCAGATCTCAACCTCAGACAAAGGAGATGGTTAGAGCTACTCAATGACTTTGATGTAGGCATCAATTATCATCCTGGGAAAGCAAACGTCGTGGCCGATGCTTTAAGTCAGAAAGTGCAAGTCAATAAGTTGAGCTTAAAAGACATGCCTGCAGAATTGAAGGACGAGGTTATAAGGCTCAATCTATGTCTAGTAAATAGTGGTGAAGCCATCGCCATGGAAGTGGACTCCACACTAGAGCGAGACATACGCGAGGGTCAAAAGAATGATGAGAATATTCAAGAAATCAGGCAACTCATCAAGGAAAATAAAGCTCCTGGTTTCAGAGAGAATGAACAAGGTACGGTGTGGCACGGGAAAAGGATCTGTGTGCCTGAAGTAAAGGAGATCCGTGAATTGATTTTGAAGGAGGCTCACGATTCTGACTATTCCATTCATCCCGGGAGTACGAAGATGTACCAGGACCTCAAGAGCAGGTATTGGTGGTATGGCATGAAGCGGGATGTCGCGGAACATGTGGCCCTATGTGACACATGTCAGTTGGTGAAAGCAGAACATCAACGACCCGCGGGATTATTGCAACCACTCAAAGTGCCTGAATGGAAATGGGAAGAAATCAGCATGGGTTTCATCGTGGGATTGCCTGGGACCCAATCAGGGCATGATTCGATATGGGTCATCATTGATAGGCTAACCAAGGTAGCTCACTTCATCCCCGTGAAGGAAAGCTACAGCGGATCCAAATTGGCAGAGTTGTACATGTCAAGGATCGTGTGTTACCATGGAGTGCCAAAGAAGATTGTGTCGGATCGAGGGACACAGTTCACCTCAAGGTTCTGGCAGAAGTTGCACGAAACCATGGGAACCCATCTGAACTTTAGTTCTGCCTACCATCCCCAAACTGATGGGCAGACGGAAAGAACCAATCAGATCCTTGAAGATATGCTAAGGGCATGTGCACTAAAAAACAATAGGAGTTGGGACAAGAACTTACCGTATGCGGAGTTTTCTTATAACAACAGCTATCAAGCTAGTATGAAGATGTCACCGTTTGAAGCTTTGTACGGGAGGAAGTGCAGAACTCCCCTATTTTGGAATCAAACGGGGGAAAGTAAAGTGTTTGGTCCAGAAGTACTACAAGAAGCCGAGGCGAAGGTGAGGGAAATTCGCAACAACTTGAGGATAGCACAAACACGCCAAAAGAGCTATGCCGATGTACGAAGAAGAGAGCTCGTTTTCAACGTGGGAGACTATGTCTATCTCAAGGTGTCCCCTATCAGAGGACTTCGTCGGTTCAAGGTGAAAGGGAAGTTGTCACCTCGATACATCGGACCCTTTCAAGTTTTGGAGAGGAAAGGCGAAGTGGCTTATCAACTAGAATTACCGGCTCGTCTATCGGATGTGCACGATGTATTCCATGTGTCACAACTCAAGAAATGCCTGAGGACGCCTGAAGAGGTGTTACCCATGAATGAAGTGAACGTAGCTGAGGATTTGTCTTATGCCGAGCAACCATACAATATTTTGGAGACAATGGAACGCCTCACCAGAAATAAAAGAATCCGGATGTGCAAGGTGCAGTGGAAGCATCACTCAGAAGAGGAAGCCACCTGGGAGCGGGAAGATGAGCTCAAGGCACAATTTCCGGAATTGTTTTCTTAGAAACACCAATCTCGAGGACGAGATTTCTTTTAAGGGGGGTAGAGTTGTAACACCCCAAAATTTTGATTCAAAACCCTAAATCATGTTAAGAGGGGGATTTAAAAATTTTTGGACGTGTTGCATGTTTTGCAAAAATTCAAATTCAAACTGGAATTCAAATTAAACTCAAATCAGAAAAGAAATAGAAAAAAGAAAAAGAGAAAACAGAAAAAAACCGGCCAGTGGAACGAAACCCACCAGCCGGCCCAGCCAGCGCCCGCGCCAGCCCGCAGCCGAGCGCGCTGCTTCCTCACGCTGACAGGCGGGACCCACCCGATCTTCGTCTACCTCGCGACAGCGCCGGACTCCCTCGCACCCGAATCAAAACTGATCGGGATTTTGGCGTATCCCCGCTGAATTCTGTTCGTAGGCGACGCGGACATGATCTAAACCAACCCGCCGCCCTCCCCCGTCTATAAAAACCCCGGCCTCGTTCTGTTTTTCCCCCGCGATCGCCGATTTTTACTCCGGTGAGAACCGAGACTTCTCCGGCAAATTCTGGCCGATCTAAGCTCGGAATTTCCGATCTAACTCGCTAGTCTTGATCCACCGCCTCCGGGGAACCTTGCAGGTGCAGAAAACTCGGTGACTTGCGGTGTAAACACAGCGCCGACGAGCTTCGCCATGGTTTTGCCTCGGACCTCGTCGCCGATCACTTTCCAGGACCTCCGAGCTCAAGAAAACCCCCGAGGTGAGATCCCCGACCTCCCCTCCACCGATCTATACCATAAAATCACAGTTCTAGGAAGAATTCTCGAAAACCCGAAAGTCTCCGGCAAGATCGCCGCTTCCCGCCACCGTGCGCCGCCGGCAGCGCCGCCCGCGCTCGATCAGTGCGACGTGGCCGCTTGTGCGCCGTTTATTTTAAATCGCACGGTAGGGTTTAAACCCCACGTACCGGTTCGACGTTATAATCTCAGCCGTCAGTTTAAAATCGGACGGTCCACGCAGCCCCGCGTTATAAAGACTGGAAATCTTACGTGCTACCCCCTGGGGTTCTCGGGAAATAAGAGCTAGCCCCGGAAACTTCTGATCTAGCCCCTAGAACTCCAGAAAATCATGTAAATTCATTTAAAAATCAGTTTTAGCCCTGGACTTAATAAAAATTAGGAAAAACACCTCTGATAAGTGTAGCTAGATCCCTAGAAATTCTGAAAATAATATTATAGACCCTGTTGTGGGGTGAGTTTCCTTTTTAGCCCTGTTTAGTATTTAATTTAGGAAATTGAATATGTGGCTAGTGTTTAAAAATTAAAAAGTGGGACAAACATATTGTCAAAATTAAATTGAAAACTTTTTCAGTATTTAGAAAACTTTGGAGTGAGATAAAAATATATTTGGGCTGAAATGAATCTGTTTAATTTATTATTCACATTTAGGGACATATTTTTAAGTAAAGAATATTTCTGGAAAATAGGGAAAATAATTGTAAAATAGTCTACATCAGAGGAAAAGGTCAAAAATATATTAGTAAATATTTCAGATCAGAACCTATTCTGTTTAGATGATGCGTCTTGTTATTTTTATAATAAAGTTCACATTCAGGCATAGGAAATAAATCTGAAAATATAGCAACTAGTAAATGATAAATGGAGTTCTAAAATCCAAAGGATTCAGTTTAGGGTTGGTAGAAATTATGAAGACACATATGGAAAAGGAAAATACCTTTCATGCATACTTGGTAGCTAAAAGGTGTAGTAATTGAATATAAGGAATTTATTTAAATTGGAAACTCATATATATAGTATGCAAGCATAAATGTGAATACAAAAGTAGGAATTATATACATATGATTAAAAGTGTATGCAAGACACAAATCAACACACATAGAGTAACCACAACACATATAATGGTGAATGACTTTCATAAATGTGAATGTGTGGTTTGTATGAAGTGGAAGTGTGAACTATGTCTCATGGATTGTTGTTTTTCTTTTGCTATGTGTGATGGTATGATGTAGAACCTGCTCAAGAGCAAGTTATTCCTTTCCAAGACTAGGACTACCCATTTCAAGAGCAGCAAGAAGGAGGCAAGTGTCCTTGACCACTTTGATCCTATGCTAGGATGTGTAGCTAGAATTATATGCATTGTCAATTTAAATATGAAACCCATGATAGGAAGTTTCCCTAGAATTGCATTACCTTGTTCCCTTGTAGCTTGGGTTGGGATTTATTTTATCATGTTATTATGCATATGCTTAGTCATGCTTAGAATGGGATATTTGGGATATGAGATCATCAGTTTATTTTACCATACTCTTGAATGAGATATTGTGAGTTATGTAGAGATAGGGATCAAGGCAAGTTGGATGTTTTGGTTGTGTGCTGGGTGCACGAGACTCGGATTTGTGTTTAGTACTTGCCTAGATCCTAAGGACCGGTTCATGGAGCATGTAACCTGGCTTTACAGTGCCAACCACATGCTGAGATGGGGCAGCTTGGCCAATTAATTAGGTGTATCCCCGGCGTAGTATGGGTGTGTTGGATGGTGCGGGGAGTAGGTGTCAGCTGTACTACCATATGAACCGCAAGGCTCAAGAGGGGGCCACTGCAGCTGGGTTGGAGCCTCTTGTATGCTGTTAGGGGTGAAACCTCAGTGGGCCCACGCTCGTCGGGAATCCCTTTGTAAAGGCTTCGTAGTGATCTCCTGGCTACACACCTGGGAAGTGTGAATGTGGTTCGTAGCCACTGGCATAATGGAGGTTCTTTTAGTCCACCCGGCAATGGGGGATGAAATCACTACATGTGGGTACAGTGGTACAAACTCTGCAGAGTCAAAACTGTCATGACAGCCGTGCTCACGGTCAAGAGCGGCTTGGACTTATTCATGATTAGAGGGTGATGATGTTGGAAGTTGTGGATGTTAAGCGGGGAGCTTAACATTGAAAATGATGTGATGGTTATTTGGTTATGATGATGGGATGAGAGATTGGGACCATTTCATTTGTGTAGTAATGTAGGTGCTTAATAAGCTAAGGTGATAGGTATTAATTGCGTAGTGCTTTAACCATGAGTTCAACCTCTCCTTGTTCTAGCCATGCATGATATAATTTTCCCACACTTGCTGAGTACCATTGGTACTCAACCTTGCATATTTGTTGGTTTATATTGCTGCTCAGATCAAGATAATGAGGTGGTGTATAATGACCAAGACTTTGGACCCGAAGAAGGTTTCTAGGTTCATGGAGACCCCGGGCAACGCCTGTGACGGAGCCCTCAAGAATAATATTCCGCTGCTAGTTTATTTACTTGTGATGAACTTATTATTGTCCATCAAGACATTTGCGATGTAAGACTTATTTATATTCGACACCTGGCTTGTAATAAATGATGCTTCACTATTTGTCATCACATGTATGAGAAAATGATCCTGGCATACATGTGATATTCACTTGGTTGTTCTTCGGAAAAACCGGGTGTGACAGCGATCGTGCTCGTCGGTCTGCACTAGCACCCATCTCTCCCTCCAGTTTTCCCACCTTGATGCGCTGAAGGGCAGAAGGTTCCCAGAGACCTTTGGGTCCTTGCAGCGATGCTGGAAGTAGTACGCCCCCATCTGGGTCTTTGAGCCGCGCCCAGTCGTCCGCAACACAAAGAAGTAGCGGAAGAGCGTCACAGAAGCGTGCACCCTCACAAACATCTCGCAGAAGTAGACGAAGACAGCGGCCATTGCGAAGGAGTTGGGAGAGAGATGGTGGAGCTGGAGCCCATACGTCTCCAGCAGTGTGACAAAGAAGGAAGAAATTGGCGGGACGAACCCCGCCAGAGCATAAGCAGTGAAGAAGACCATCTCCCCCTTTTCCAGGGTCAGGGGGAGAGATCCCCGGTGGAGCCGGCGTTTCTGTTCCTCTGTGCGCCAGCCCAGCAGCCTGCGCACTGGCCCAAGCTCGGAGGAACGAATGAGACGCGTCGGCAGCAAGTTGGAAGCCATGGCGAAAGAGAGCACAAGGACAGGGAAGCCGAGGCGCAAGAGTTCAAGGGAAGAACGAGCGCTAGGAAATGCGAAGGGAAGCCGCGATGCGGGTGAGATCCCCTTTTAAAACTTTCCAGGAACGATTCGAGGTGATTCGAAAATCTTCGAATACATCGCATCGGCGACCGCATTGGCTCCGAGACCGGGCGCCGATAACAGGTGGACCCAAGCCGCCCAGCTGAAGCGGTGGGTCAAGGAGTCAGTCTTCCTAGAAGAGAAGCCGACAAGGCGCTTCGGCGGTTCCGGAAGAAAGCGCCGCGACGTACAGGAATGGCAGCCTTGGGAACCGCCGCAGTAAAGGCAACCATCAAGTGGGCGCACGCTCCCACGATCCCGTGACTGTTCGTGCTCCGGCAGCGGTCAATGCGGGACTTAGAAAAAGTGCGCGGATCAGAAGAGACGGAGGTCCCACCTCGGGCTCGCTATCTCCCCCGAGATGGGCCCGGGGGCCACTGACGGTACCCGCGATATGGGGTACCCCCGCGCACAGGGGAAAATGCCTAAGGATCTCGCCCTTCTCCACAGGGAGAGCTCCGAAGGCGCCACGCGTCCGGCGGGGCCGGACCTCCCTCTCCTCAGAGGAGAGCTCCGGGCTCGCCACGTGGCCTGCAGAAGCCGGACCTCCCCCCTCTGCGGGGGAGAGGTCCGAAGGCGCCACGTGTCCAGCGGGGCCGGACCTCCCTCTTCTCAGAGGAGCTCCGGGCTTGCCACGTGGCCGACAGAAGCTGGACCTCCCCTCCGCGGGGAGAGGTCCGAAGGCTCCACGTGTCCTGCGGGGCCGGACACCCTCTCCTCTGAGGAGGGCTCCGGGCCCGCCACATGTCCAGCAGAACAGCGCTGCCTGCCCCTGAGCGGTAGGAAGCGGGCGTAAAGACGCCCCATACCTTGCCCGTACAAGGTATTCAAGGCCCGCGCCTTCCCAAGACGCGGAGACGCGGAGACGCGGAGCACACCTCTGTCAGGTGCTGTTGCACCCAGTCGCATCACAGACTGGCGCGCGGTGTCAGAGCCTGCCAGCCAATAAACGCAGCGACAAGACATCCCATGCCGCTGGCGCCGTCATCAACCACTACGGCTAGCGTGCGGCATGGGCAGAGCGACAAGACGAAGACTCAGAAGCCTTCGCCAGAGAAACCTACCGACATAACTGCGGATACGATAGTCTGCAGGCAATCTCCCCGGGACCACCTGTCGGGTCCCGGGCCCCCCTTGTAAGCCACCTGGGCCTTGGACTATAAAAGGCTCGGGTAGGCAACGCTAGCGGGGGTTCGCACTCCAGCAACTCATACGCCAGATATCACTCATCCCCAAGCTCAGGACTCCGGTTCTGAGCAGCAAGCAATACAGCGAGCTCCTGAGCTCGCCGTGGACGTAGGGTTTTACGCTCCGGCGGCCTGAACCACGTAAAACTCGCCGTGTCAAGCTTCTCCTTAATTCGTCCATACACTTAAGCTCTCCGCAAGTGACTAGCCCCTCCGAAAAAGAACCTCTGCAGGCTGACCAGTGCAGGTCCGGGGGAAGTGTCGACCACACACTTCGACAGCAGTATTGGAGCAAAAGTCTAAGGGAAGAATTATTAGGAAATAAACTTGTTGCTCAAATCATGTAGCTGCATTGTTAGTCGCCGCATGCATGAATCCGCGACTTGTGCGTGATCTGCATGGGCAGTTGCATTCGTGTGCGAGAGGATAGCTCAGCACCTGGTCATTAGTCGCTGCATCAAGTGCGTGAGAATCGCACGTCATGCATTCAGATGGATTAGCATTTCTAAAGGCAAGCGCAAGTAGTGCGGGTGCCTGGTCATCACGTTTGCTTATAAATACAATGGAATAAACAGAGTGAAATTGATCACTCGAAAAAAACACAAACCAGTGCAAACAAGTGTCTCTGCCATTCATTGTGAGTTGGTGAGTGCCAGAAAACACGAGTGCGCGCTGACAATTGGCCTCACAGCCTGTTTCAGCATCTAGAGCGAGAGATGGAGACGCCGGGTGACATATCACCCACCAATTCCCGAGGGAGGGCGCAGCCGCGGGCGGTCGCCGGCGCAGCGGCGGCGTAGACAGCCTGTCATCATCGAGAAACTTTGGTCGGCAGGTCCGTGGTGTTTGGGCACCTCTTCTTTGTCAGCCAGCACACTGCACACTTCCTCACCACTCTGGTGGTGATGAAGCCTCACTGGTTGCTGAACACTCCGAAGAGGCAATGGAAGGCCCATGGCGGTACCCTCCGAGTCTGGGCGCACGCCGTCAAGAGAAGGGGTAGAGGCTGCGGACGTGCAAGGCTGAGACTTCTCATCTTTCCTTTCAACCATGAACGCGCCAACACCCCCGCCAGGCGAGCGCTGATCTTTCTTGCAGATGGTCTTGGGAGTTGGGACCTACCCAAATGCCAGCCAGTTCTTGGACAAATGAGGATGGAGCGGCTGCCGCTGCTGCCTCGTTCACGTCGGCAAAATCGCACTCCCGCGCTCAGGGGCTGCAGCTGTTGGACTTAATCCATGATGTGATCCGGTGATCAGTTAGCTAAAATAGCGGTCAAAACCCAGCCATGCAGGCACTTAGCTGTATCGGGGATGGACTCAATGACGTGCAAGTTAGTACCTAGTTTAGTGGATCACAAGTTAGATAGACAGGGAGTCTTTCTTCTATTTTTAATCAGCTGTAGTCATCAGTATTATAACACTTCAGCAATAGAAGTTTATGCCTGCCAAGTGCACTACACTTTTCTCTGTTCTTGTATTGCATTCTACGCACTCATCATCTGCTCCTTGCCTGGGAATTCTGTGCCGTCACTTACATCTGGAATCAGAGCCGAAGGTGTGATGACGAAACCATTCCAAGCCAACAGCAATGTCGCTCGACCGGGACAGCAGCGGCATGTCGTTCCAGCTGCCACAGCTGACGTGTCACACCCGGTTTTTCCGAAGAACAACCAAGTGAATATCACATATATGCCAGGATCATTTTCTCATACATGTGATGACAAATAGTGAAGCATCATTTATTACAAGCCAGGTGTCGAATATAAATAAGTCTTACATCGTAAATGTCTCGATGGACAATAATAAGTTCATCACAAGTAAATAAACTAGCAGCGGAATATTATTCTTGTGGGCCCCATTGCAGGCGTTGCCCAGGGGTCTCCATGAACCTAGAAACCTTCTTCGGGTCCAAAGTCTTGGTCATTATACACCACCTCATTATCTTGACCTGAGCAGCAATATAAACCGACAAAATATGCAAGGTTGAGTACCGATGGCACTCAGCAAGTGTGGGAAAGTTATGTCATGCATGACTATAACAAGAGGATGTTGAACTCATGGTTAAAGCACTATGCAATTAATACCTATCACCTTAGCTTATTAAGCACCTATATTACTACACAGGTGAAATGGTCCCAATCTCCCATCCCATCATCATAATCAATTAACCATAACATCATTTCCAATGTTAAGCTCCCCGCTTAACATCCACAACTTCCAAAACCATCAATCCTCTAATCATGAATAAGTCCAAGCCGCTCTTGACCGTGAGCACGGCTGTCATGACAGTTTTGACTCTGCAGAGTTTGTACCACTGTACCCACATGTAGTGATTTCATCCCCCGTTGCCGGGTGGACTAGAAGAACCTCCATTATGCCAGTGGCTACAAACCACATTCACACTTCCCAGGTGTGTAGCCAGGAGATCACTACGAAGCCTTTACAAAGGGATTCCCGACGAGCGTGGGCCCACTGAGGTTTCACCCCTAACAGCATACAAGAGGCCCCAACCCCGCTGCAGTGGCCCCCTCTTGAGCCTTGCGGTTCATATGGTAGTCCAGCTGACACCTATTCCCCGCACCATCCAACACACCCATACTACGCCGGGGATACACCTAATTAATTGGCCAAGCTGCCCCATCTCAGCATGTGGTTGGCACTGTAAAGCCAGGTTACATGCTCCATGAACCGGTCCTTAGGATCCAGGCAAGTACTAAACACAAACCCGAGTCTCGTGCACCCAGCACACAACCAAAACATCCAACTTGCCTTGATCCCTACCTCTACATAACTCACAATATCTCATGGTAAAATAAATTGATGATCTCATATCCCAAATATCCCATTCTAAGCATGGTAAGCATATGCATAATAATAAATGACATGATAAAATAAATCCCAACTCAAGCTATAAGGAAACAAGGTAATGCAATTCTAGGGAAACTTCCTAGTATGGGTTTCATATTTCATTTGACAATGCAAATAATTCTATCTACACATCCTAGCATAGGATCAAAGTGGTCAAGGACACTTGCCTCCTTCCTGCTGCTCTTGAAATGGGTAGTCCTGATCTTGGAAAGGAATAACTTGCTCTTGAACAGGTTCTACATCATACCATCACACATAGCAAAAGAAAAACAACAATCCATAAGACATAGTTCACACTTCCACTTCATACAAGCCACACATTCACTTTATAAAAGTCATTCACAATTATATGTGTTATGGTTACTCTATGTGGGTTGATTTGTGGCTTACATGCACTTTTAATCATGTGTATATGATTCCTACTTTTGTATTCACATTATGCTTACATACTATACATATGAGTTTCCAATTTAAATAAAGTCCTTATATTTAATTACTACACCTTTTAGCTACCAAGTATGCATGAAAGGTATTTTCCTACTCCATATGGGTCTTCAGAATTTCTACCAACCCTAAACTGAATTCTTTGGATTTTAGAAACTTCATTTTTCATTTACTAGTTGCTATATTTTCAGATTTATTTCCTATGCCTAAATGTGAACTTTATTATGAAAATAACAAGACACATCATCTAAACAGAATAGGTTCTGATCTAAAATATCTAATAATATATTTTTGACCTTTCCCTCTGATGTAAACTATTTTACATTTATCTTCCCTATTTTCAGAACTATTCTTTACTTAAAAATGTGTCCCTATAACTAATAAATGTGAATAATAAATTAAACAGATTCATTTCAGCCCAAAATATATATTTATCTCACTCCAAAGTTTTCTAAGTACTGAGAAAGTTTGTTTTTAATTTAATTTTAACAATATGTTTGTCCCACTTTTTAAATTTTAAATACTAGCCACATGTTCAATTTCCTAAATTAAATATCAAACAGGGTTAAAAAGGTAAACTCACCCCACTACAGGGTCTATAATATTATTTTCAGAATTTCCAGGGGTCTAGCTACACTTATCAGAGGAGTTTTTCCTAATTTTTATTAAGTCCAGGGGCTAAAACTGATTTTTAAATGAATTTACATGATTTTCTGAAGTTCCAGGGGCTAGATCAGAAGTTTCTGGTGCTAGCTCTTATTTCCCGAGAACCCCAGGGGGTAGCACGTAAGAATCCCTGTCTGTATAACGCGGGGCTGACGTGGACCGTTCGATTTTAAACCGACGGCTGAGATTATAACGTCGAACCGGTACGCGGGGAATTAAACCCTACCGTGCGATTTAAAATAAACGGCGCACAAGCGGCCACGTCGCTCTGATCGAGCGCGGGCGGCGCTGCCGGCGGCGCACGGCGGCGGGAAGCGGCGATCTCGCCGGAGACTTTCGGATCTTCGAGAATTCTTCCTAGAACTGTGATCTTATGGCATAGATCGGTGGGGGAGAGGTCGGGGATCTCACCTCGGGGGTTTTCTTGAGCTCGGAGGTCCTGGAAGATGATCGGCGACGAGGTCCGAGGTGAATTCACGGCGAGGCTCGTCGGCGCTGTGTTTACACCGCAAGTCACCGAGTTTTCTGCACCTGCAAAGTTCCCCGGAGGCGGTGGATCAAGACCAGCGAGTTAGATCGGAATTTCCGAGCTTAGATCGGCTAGAATTCGCCGGAGAAGGCTCGGGTTCTCACCGGAGGAAAAACAGCAGATCACGTGGAAAAACAGAACGAGGCCGGGGTTTTTATAGACGGGGGATGGCGGCGGGGTGGTTTAGATCGA
This sequence comes from Neostapfia colusana, assembly GCA_030760725.1. NCBI lineage: Eukaryota > Viridiplantae > Streptophyta > Magnoliopsida > Poales > Poaceae > Neostapfia > Neostapfia colusana. Next base: position 25,165,848 of record JASWHV010000005.1, on the reverse strand, counting down.
GTCCGCGTCGCCCCCGAGCGAAATTCGGCTGGGATTCGCAGAAATCCGGATCGGTTTGGATTCGGGGTGAGAGAGTTCGGCGCGGGCTCGAGGTAGACGAAGAACTGGCGGGCCCCGCCTGTCAGTGGGAGGAAAGGGGTGCGCGCGGCTGCGGGCTGGCGTGGGTTCTGGTTGGGCCAGCTGGTGGGTTGCGGCCCACTGGCCGGTTTTTTTTCTGTTTTCTTTTTTTCTTTTTCTATTTCTTTTCTGATTTGAGTTTAATTTAAATTCCAGTTTGAATTTGAATTTTTGCAAAACATGCAACACGTCCAAAAATTTTTAAATTCCCCTTTTAACATGATTTAGGGTCTTAACAAGATTTTTGGGGTGTTACATGACAGAATCAAACTACATCACCTGGGCAATTCGTGTCTAGGCGGTGTTGGACGTGGAGGAGACTTGGGAGGCGATCGAGCCGGTGGGTACGTCGGCCGTCGACATCAGGAAAGACAAGAAGGCACGCACTCGTCTTCTTCAAGCTCTTCCCGAAGGGCTAATTTTGCAAGTGGAAAAATACACGACGGCGAAGGAGGTCTGGGAATCTATTAAGTCCCAGTTCGTCGGAGCGGAACGTGTCATGGAGGCGAGGCTGCAGACACTGAAGAGTGAGTTTGATGCTTTACGCAAGAAGAAAGGAGAATCCCTCAATCAACTTGCCGGCAGGATCTCGGCAATGTCGATCCGGTACACCAACCTGGGGGGATCACTGGAGAACGCGGCACAGGTGAAGAAACTCCTCGACTCTTTACTGGAACGTTTCATCCATTGCATTGCAGGGATGGAACAGTTTTGTGACCTGAAAACGATCACATTTGAGGAAGCGCTCGGGAGTCTAAAGGCGTATGATGAGCGGGTTGGTTGTGCGTCTGCGGGAGGCGACGGCGACGGCCAATTACTGCTTACCCGTGCTGAGTGGGAGGCGCGATACAAGAAGGAGTCAGGAGAAGCCTCAGAAAAGGGGAAGGGTACCGATGGAGGTGGACGTGGCTGGAACGGCCGTGGACGTGGCAGAGGTCGATGGAACGCCGGGCGTGGCGACTCGGCGTCCAAGAGTGGAGGCGCCAACACGCAAAGCAAATCACATGACAAGAGTCACATACAGTGCTTCAATTGTGCGAAGTTCAGGCACTATGCGAGCGAATGCAAGGCACCGAAGAAGGAGGAAGCCAACTTGACAAAAGAAGATGAAGCTGAGCCTGCCTTACTGTTAGCCATGATGGAGGAACTGTCATTGGCCAAAGCTGAAGACCAGAGCAGAAGGGTGTTTCTGAATGAAGAGAAAACATATGTAGAGGTGCAGTTCTAAGCAGGAGGCACAACCACCGGTGATGTGTGGTACTTAGACAATGGAGCTAGCAGTCATATGACCGGGGATAGGTCGAAGTTCCAAGAGCTGGATGAAGGAGTCACGGGACTGATCAGGTTTGGAGACAGTTCCAAAGTGGAAATCAAGGGGAAGGGCTCAATTCTCTTCACCTGCAGGAATGGAGATCAATGGTTGCTGCAGGACATCTATTATATTCCAAGACTGCAAAACAACCTCGTGAGTCTTGGGAAACTCACTGAGTTGGGCCATAAAGTGGTGATGGATGAAGATCAGCTAGAAGTATTCGACAAAAATTCTTTCCGGCTGGTTATGAAGGTAAAGCGCTCTTCAAATCATCTTTACAGGATCAATCTTTAACAAGCCGAGCCAACTTGTCTCATGGCGAGCCTGTCTGATCCTGCATGGCTATGTCACGCACGCCTAGGCCATGTCAACTTCAAGGCGCTCAGAATGCTTGCTGAGAAAGGCATGGTGGCGGGAGTGCCACTTATTGATCACCCAGATCAACTGTGCCACGGGTGTCTAGTGACGAAGCAAGCGCGACGGCCATTTCCAGTGGTAGCCCAGTTCAGAGCAGAACAAGGTCTTGAGCTCCTGCACATGGATCTGTGCGGGCCTATCACACCCTCAACTCTTGCTGGTAACAAATACTTCATGCTCATTGTTGATGATTGGTCTCGATGGATGTGGGTGTATTTCATCAGAACTAAAGATCAGACATGTTCCGTCTTCGAAAAGTTTAAAGCTCAAGTTGAAAACAAGAGTGGCCGACGAGTCAAGGTATTGAGGACAGATCGTGGTGGCGAGTTTCTGTCAGAAAGGTTTGCTCAGTTGTGTGAAGATGTAGGTATTGAACGGCACTACACCGTGCCATATACACCGCAACAAAACAGCATGGTGGAGAGAATAAAACCGCACCGTCATGGCAATGGCAAGAGCTCTGTTAAAGAGTATGAAGGTACCAGGAAAATTTCGGGCTGAAGCAGTAAGGCACGCGGTTTTTCTCTTGAATAGACTGCCAACCAAATCAATGGGTGAGCAAACGCCGTTTGAAGCCTGGAATGGCAGGAAGCCTCATGTTGGGCATAATACGGGTGTTCGGGTGTGTGGCCCATGCGAAGACAGTCACACCACACCTGAAAAAGCTTGACAACAGTGAAAGAGAGTTAATTGTGGCTGTATTGAGATGATTAAGATAATGAGGGTACAGGGATGATTATATAGAGGGATTAGGTGAGGGAAAAATACTAAAATACCCCTAACCCTAATCCCTCACTAATGACTAAACTACCCCTGTGCCACCCACACAATTACAGAGTCTAACACCGCCCCGCAGTCACAACATCTAGCCACTGCAGATGTTGAGACTGGACTAAAACTTGGAGAACAGCGACGACGGGAGGCCCTTCGTGAAGTTGTTGGCGAACTTCGTCGTCGTCGGGACATGGTGTACCCGAACCTCGCCACGTGCAACCCGCTCACGAACAAATGGAGGTCGATCTCCACATGCTTTGTGCACTGATGCTGGACCGGGATGGTGGAGAGATACACGGCGCTGACGTTGTCGCAGTAGATCAGGGTGCTCCTAGCGACAGGAGTGTGGAGCTCCTGAAGCAGCTGCTGAAGCCAGGAAGTCTCAGCCACACCGTTAGCCACGGCGCGATACTCCGCCTCAGCACTTGAGTGCGACACCACGGGCTGTCGGTTCGAGGACCAGGAGATGAGGTTACCGCCCAGGAAAACAGCGTACCCAGGGGTAGACCGACATGTGTCCGGGCAGCCTGCCCAGTCAGTGTCGGTGTACACGACCATCTCGGAGGCCACATCACGTCGAAGGAGGAGGCCATAGTCGAGGGTGCCTCGTAGGTACCGAAGAATCCGCTTCACAGCGGTGAGGTGTGGCTCCCTCGGGTCATGCATGTGGAGGCACACCTGCTGAACCACATAGGAGATATACGGCCTGGTGAAGGTGAGGTACTGAAGAGAACCTGCAAGACTCCTGTAAGCAGTGGGGTCAGTGACGGGTGTCCCGTCGGTAGCGGAGAGCTTCGCCTGAGTATCCACTGGAGTGGAGCACGGCTTGCACTTAGCCATGCTCGCTCGCTGGAGGATATCCAGGCAGTACTGTAGCTGGTGAAGGAACAAGACGCCTGGCCGGTCCTCGACCGCAATAACCAGGAAGTGGTGGAGGCAGCCCAGGTCCTTCATAGTGAACTCCTGCTGTAAAGCAGAAATGGTGCGCCGAAGCAGAGCCAGACTAGACGCTGTTAGTACAATGTCATCGACGTACAGTAGAAGCTAAGCAGTGTCGCTGCCACGTCGATAGACAAACAACGAAGTGTCCGATTTAGCTTCGATGAACCCCTGTGAGACCAAGAAAGAAGCAAACTGGCTATACCAGGCTCGCGGTGCCTGCTTCAGACCTTACAGGGATTTATTTGTTCAGCTTACAGACCATGTCTGGGTGAGCTGAATCAACAAATCCTGTTGGCTGACTGCAGTACACCATCTCGATCAGTGTAGCGTGGAGGAAGACATTCTTGACGTCCAACTGGTGGACAGGCCAAGAACACGAGAGAGCCAGCGACAGGACGGTACGAACCGTCGTCGGCTTCACCACCAGGCTGAAGGTCTCGTCGTAGTCGACTCCAGGGCGCTCAGTGAAACCCCGAAGTACCCACCGAGCCTTGTACCTCTCCAAGGTACCGTCCGCCTTCTTCTTATGTGTGAACACCCACTTGCTCGTGACAACATTGCCACGAACGGGGCGGGGAACCAGGTCCCAGGTCCGGTTGGCAAGCAGGGCCTCATACTCGTCCTCCATAGCGTGGCGCCAGTGAGGGTCGGCGAGGGCTCTACGCACGGAAGTAGGTATGGGTGATATCAAAGAAGAGTCGGTCGGTGGAGATGTCGTCAACGAGAAGGTAGCTCCGACGAAGCGCTCAAATGGCCGGAGACTGCCGGACGCACGTCGAGTCACCATTGGGTGGACGTGACCAGGATCCCTGTGGAGAAGAGGAGGGTTGTACACTGGACGCTCGGGTACAACAACCTTCTCTCGTAGTGGGTAGACGAGAGTGGGTCTTGAGGCCTCGCGTGGCGCAGCTGGAGTAGGGGCCGCATCCTGCGCTCGTCGCTGGTCGACAAGTGCGGGGCGGCGAAGCGAGAAGTCGTCATCGGTGCTGCGCCTGGTACGTCTGGTGACGTCGGGCTCGCTGCAGATGATGTCGGGGAAGCCGAGGCCGCGCGTGGCGCAGCTGGTGACATTGGGGTCACCCGAGGCACAGCAGGTGATGCCGGAGACGTCGATGCCGCGTGTGGCGCAACTGGTGACGTCGGGGACACCCGAGGTATAGCAGGTGACGTTGGGGAAGCCGAGGTCGCGCATGGCACAGCTGGTGACGTAGGGGTCACCCGAGGCGCAGAAGGTGACGTCGGAGGTGTCGGTGCCGCATGTGGTGCAGCACGTGACTCCGAGGGCACCTGAGGTGTAGCATGTGTCGAGCCTGTAGAAGAAAGAGGCCAAGGCAGCTGGGGAGCAGCCTCGGGGTCAGTGGGAAAAAGAGAATCCATCTCTGTGGTGGAATCGGAAGAGGTGGTGGAGAAAGGAAAGGAGGACTCGTCGAAGACGACGTGCCGAGAGATCAAAAGGCGGTGAGTAGTGGGATCTAAGCACCGGTACCCCTTATGATCAAGGGAATACCCGAGAAAAACACACTGTGTCGAGCGGGGCACAAGCTTATGCGGGGCAGTGGCGGAAAGGTTAGGGTAGCAGGCACACCCGAAAACTCGAAGGTGATCGTAAAGAGGATCGGTGCCATATAGAGCAAAGTAGGGGGTGGAGGCATGGATCGCCTTGGTAGGAAGACGATTAATCAGAAGCGTGACAGTATGGAGAGCCTCCACCCAGTATTGGGCTGGAACAGATGCCTGGAACATCAGGGAGCGCATGACATCATTGGTGGTGCAAATCATGCGCTCTAGCTTGCTGTTTTGAGGAGAGGTATACAGACAAGACATGCATAGCTGTACCCCATGTGCGGAGAGAAAGTTACGAAAGGCAGAGTTATCGAACTCGCATCCGTTATCACACTGGACAGCTCGGATGGTGCGCCAAAACTAAGTGGAAATCCAAACGAAGAAGTGAGAAAGAGTAACGGACGTCTCAGACTTCAATCGTAATGGAAAAGTCCAGGAAAAGTGAGAAAAATCATCAATGATCACCAAGTAATAATTAAAGCCTGATACACTGGTAATGGTAATGTCCACAAATCATAATGTATAAGATCAAAAACGTGCTCAACATGAGTCACGGAAGTGGGAAAAGGAAGCCGAACATGGCGACCAAGCTAACAAGCATGACATAGAGAGTCATGTGTGCCCCTAGAACAAGAGATAACAAAACTACTGGACAACTCCGACATAGCATCTGCACCAGGGTGACCAAGCCGGCGATGCCAAATGGTGGATGAAGCTGTCGTAGTCAAAGCAAAAAGGCGGTGATGCAGCGGAAGCAGGAAGTCGAAGTGTGTATAGGGGCCCCGAGCTATCACATCGAAAAAGAAATCGCCGGGTAGAAAGATCCTTAACAGAGAAACCAAAAGGATCAAACTCAATGGAAACATTGTTTTCAGTGGTAAAACGACGGACAGAAAGCAAGTTTCGAATGATATCCGGAGCGACAAGAATGTCTTTAAGCTGGAAAGAACCTGGGAGACCGGAATCACCTACTGAGGTGACCGAAATAACAAATCCATTCTCAACAACGATAGATGAAGGAAAAGAGGGATTGGGAGGGTGGGTGGAAGAGAGTATACCAGCATTAGGAGTGGTATGGTATGACGCTCCAGAGTCAACTACCCAGTCGGCACCTGGTGGAGTAAGGTGCATGGTGCTGAAGGAAGAAGCCAGCGACTGTCGATCCCACGTTGAGGGTGGCTCCTGGAGAGGTGCCGACGGCTCCAAGTACCCAACAGGATAGTCGGTGCCTCCGTAGGTCGAGGCTGACTGCGTGCCAGAAGGGTAGCCAGACCCACCGTAGGCCTGAGTCGGTGGCCCGCCAACACTGTAGGCTGGTCCACTGTAGTCCGGGGTGGCTACAAACGCCGGCTGGGGGCGTGGTGGTCGTGGAGGCTGAGAACCCGGAGACGGCCCAGGCCACATGTAGATCTGGCTAGTCCACGGGTTGTAGGGTGTGGGCCAGGGTGCACCTCCTCAGCCGGTACCACCGCTACCACCAGTTGTCGGAGTAGTGGGTGTAGGAGTACCGCCTGCACTGCTACCTCCACCACGGCCGCCGTGCTTGCCTCGGCGGCGATGATTTCCACCTCCAGTACTGGAAGGAGTGCCAAGGGTGGAAGGTGGTCGTGACGGTGGTCCACCAGCAGCTGGTAAGGGTGGACGAGGAGACTGCCCAGAGCCATAAAAGGCTGTGGCAGACCTGGAGCCAGTAGAGCCTCCTGCAGTGATCTCCTCAAGCTCAAGATCAGACCATACCTTCTTGAAGGTAGGGAGTGGCTCCAGTCGGAGTAGCCACGTCTGTAGGTGACAATAGCGCTCATTCAGGCCAAGGACCCAAAGAACAAGAGCGCTATCGGTGACTGGCTCACCAAGGTCATGTAGAGCATCCACCGTGCCCTTCATCTCCCGGCAGTAGGTGGAGACATAGCGGTCACCCTGGACGGTGTTCTGGAACTGAGTGCTGATGTGGAGGGCTCGAGTCGCGCGATTCCCTAGAAACCGCTGCTCAAGGACCAGCCACGCTCGTCGAGCAGTGCCGCCACTGCGCTGCCTGACGATATCCTGTAGCTCCTCCGTCATGGAGCTAAGGATCCAGGATAGAACCAGGCTGTACATGCTGATCCAGGAGACCTCACTGAAGAATCGTCCTGGAGGATGTGGTCGTCGAGGCAGTAACGCCTCAGCGTGAGGAGCACCAGGTCACGCCACCGGGCATATGAAGTGGACTCGGAGCTGAGAACAACCGGCATGAGCGTCCGGATGTTTTGAATCCCGGCGGCCTGCGCATGAAGACCACAAGTGAAGCCGAGTACGTACCAGCGTCCGAGGGAGGCTCGTGGGCAGCACTCATCGGTCAGTGAGCACTCGCCTCGAGCTGGTGAGATAGAGCCGCCATGAAGGCATGCTCCTTCTCTAGGGTGAGAGCGAGTACCCGCTCGTGCTTGCGAGAGGCAGCCAGTGCTGCAGCGATGTCGAAGGTGTCCATTGTGTCAGTGCCATAGGAAGAAGTAGCTGCATTATCAGCAGCGGCACCGGCGACTGGAAACAGAATCGGCGGGACAGTAGTCGTAGTGCTCCCGTCGATGTCGAGGCCGGTGGCGGTAGAGTCCCGTGGACACGAGGTACCTGCCATGAAAACGACACTGGTGGTGGGTTTGCCGGTGGTACCTACAAGAGGTCCGCCGGCGGCCGGATCGGTGTTCGGAGTCATAGGAGGTGCGGCAGCACCTCCCGGGACCGAAACGATGGATGGCCAAGTGGACCAGGGGGCGGTGGCGGCAGCGGCGGAGTCTTCAGCAGCAGCTGCGGCTCCTCCAGCAGCGGCCCAAGAGTCGGCAGAGACAGCCGGATCTCGGCTGGCGGCGACCAGATGGTAGGCGGCGTCGGCCGTGCCAGCCCCTCCAGAGGCGGCGGCTGCAGCCCAAGGGGCGGCGGATCCGGGGGCGGCGGCGGCTGCACCATCCCCTCCAGAGGCGTCGGCGGCTGCGGGCCAAGGGGCGGCAGACCAGGGGGCAGCGGCGGCCGTGCCAGCCCCTCCAGAGGCGGCGGCTGCGGGCCAAGGGGCGGCGGAGGCTCCGCCATGCGCGCGCCGATTCGGCCGGAATCCGGGCGATGGCTGCGGCGAAGGGGTGCCGGCGCGCCGATGGGTGAGGGCAGGGTCATTAGGGTTAGGGTTAAGCCCTAATCCTAATTAGTCCTAGCTAATCTGATACCATGAAAGAGGGTTAATTGTGGCTGTATTGAGATGATTAAGATAATGAAGGTACAGGGATGATTATATAGAGGGATTAGTGACACGAACCCATGGTATTGTCGAGCCAGGATCACGCTGAGGGGTGCTGCGTTGTACAGCACCGGATAACACACATCAAAGGTGCAAAGCGGAAGCAAAGTTTTATTACATAAACAGGTTTATGAACACTTTTACAACAAAATATGTTCAGTCTACACTCACGGGCGCAGACTATGCATCGAGTTCACGTTCAGCCCGTGAATGTGTCCCCGCTAGCACGCACACACACTAACATGGCGGCGTGCACGACTCCCACTCGACGGGGTTCCCCTCCTGGGGTTCCGTCTCCTCCTCGGGAGTCCCTTCCTCATAAAACCCTGCAAAAGCTTCAAACACAAGTAGTGAGCACGAAGGCTCAGCAAGACTGACCCGTCTTTCCTATACATGAAACTTCTACATGAGGGGTAATAGGTACATGAGGTAAAATAAGTTGCAAGGACTCGCCTAATTAGTGGAACCTTACTTTCAAGTTTTAGCAACAGGTTATGGAGACTTTACGCTAAGGCACATGAGAGAGCCGCAATAAAAAAAGAAACGCATTTCTCTCATGTACTTTGCCCAAAGTTGAAAAGAACTTTAGTTAGCTCTAGACTACAGCAAATCATTAACAATTAAAGTCCATCTTTCAATCAGCAACATTTTAACATGTATCTGGCCTGTTCTTTCTACGTCACGGTACCGTGAACAAGTGATACTCACTGACCGTGAGGGACGGCGATTATAATCGATTTACACCTGCAGGGTTACCCGAATAACCCGTCACGTACGCCCGTACTCGATGTTGCCTACAGCAACTATCACGGACGTCGTACGCAACCACCTTTTGCCCATTAGCCAAATATTGAACTGGTCCTATCGTCCCGAGCAAGAGGTCTCTGCACGCGCATCTCAGTGCCGCCAGCCGATTTACACCTTGAGCTCTCAACCTACCCTCTGAACGACAGGCAATGCCTCAATACCCAGCTACCCGAGTTACATCGGTTTCCCGGTTCCCATATAGCCGGTAGGTCTTCGGTACTGTTCTAGCTTGTTCAACAGGCCCGCACATGGCTCGGTCCTCAATCGACACAAGCGGAGCTATAGCACCCAGGCCCCAAAGTCCTGCTGCTCTTACTCCCCGCTCGGTCTCATTTTTCTTGCCACGTGTTTCATTTGCTATTTTTACCCGAGCGATGTGCCTCTAGCCTATTCTCGCGAGTAGTTCCAACTACTCGACTTGTACCGAATCCTACACTATCTTAGCATTGCAGTAGCTAAACGGGGTTTCAATCCTAATCCCAACCCATGGTTTTCTTGGCTATGCATTTGGGTTTTCAAACAAGACTCTAATGCAAGAAGTAATGGTACTCGAAGTAAGTTCTCAAAACAACAAAAAATTGTAAAAAGGTTAATGCAAACCGGAGCTTTCTTGCTGCTCTTGGTCGTAGGCTAGCTGCTATTCCGGAGTAACGAAGTCTAAGACTTTGGGTTCCTCCTCAACCTTAGCGACTACATGATATGACATGTATATGTATTAATTAAATGCATTTGAATTGAATTTCAACCTGTGAGGACTATAAGTCCTACTAGACAAACCCAATGACTCTGAAATTTTTACTGTGGTTTGGTTACAACCTAAACAATGACTTGGCCAAGTTTAATTTGCAGCAAAGCTCATTTGAGCTCTCCACAAATAATTATGTACTTGAACTTAATTGGGGCTTCTAGGATTTTCTAGGAATTTTCAAGGAGCAATCCATGACTTTATGAAAACTAGATTTTCATAGGGTTCTAATGGAGTTGGTCTCATGTAATTTGAAGGTTCCTAGCTAAAGATATGAGCTAAACAATTTCAGAGAAATTCTGAAAATGTTTCTGGACATTTTCTATTTTCTCTGGAACAGTTACATTAATCACGCAATTAGGTGGACCAAATTAGCTCAAATGGATCTGAAATTTTTATGGTAACTCAGGGATATTTTGGTGAATATCCCAGCAAAATTTCAGAATTTTCCTCAAAAGGGTTCTCCAGATAAAATTCTAACCAATTTGAACTTTGAAGAATTAATTCTGGAGAAATAGGGATTTTCATGCAGTGAAACTTGATTTTCTGGAAAGAACTCAGAGAGCTGAATTAAAAAAATTTGGTTCACTCGATTTGGAGTTTCCTAGCCAAAGTTATGTGGATTTGAATTTTGAATGAAATCTGAAAATCGGGAAAAATTCAAACTGCTGCACGTGGGACCCTGGGTTACGTGTCAGCTCCTCATCGGATGACACACGTGGCTACTGAGAACTCTGCACGCAGCCGCATCCGATCCATGCTACAGCAGATCCCAGCTTTAAATTTCCACCACTGACAGCTGGGACCCACCGGGCTTCTTCTTCCTCCAGCTGGTTTTCGCGCGCCCGCGCGCTCAGCTCGCCGGAGCTAACTGTTGCTCGCCGGTTCGCCGGTTCGCCGGTTCCGGTCACCGATCAAGCTGAAGTTCGCCGCCAAAAGCTCGACCGACTAGCCCTACAGCACCAGGGCACGAACAGGAAGCTCGGCGCAACCTCAAACTAGCTCGGGAGTGGCTGCAAATACGGTCTCACCGTGCGACCGAATGAGTCCGTGAAGAACACCCTCGGAAAAAGCTCGGATTGCGTCGCCCCGATGGTTTTTCATGCAACGGATGCTAAAGGGGTTTTGATCACCGGCTAGTCTAGCTGCTACATGCAAGATTTGAGGACCTATGGAGAATCAGAGAGGGAGAATTTGCAGAAATCGTACCGGCTGCTCGGGTTGAACTCGCCGGAGTGAAAACTTGAAATTCGCTGCCAATGCTTCACGGCGTGGCTCGGGATTTGGTGGAGAGCAGCGCCAACCCAGCGCGCTCCTGTGGCCTTGATCGCTTGACCGTGAAAACCCCTGTGGAGGGCTGTCCACGAGCGCCCGATCGTCGGCTGAAGCTTGGCCGCGGCGGAGTGGACTGTGGAAGGGCGAGGAAGGCCGAAGCTCGTCGGCTTCCGGGTCAGGGAGGTGGAAGCTGAGCTCAGGGTAGTGTTTAGCAGCTCGGGAAGGGATGGCGCGGTGATTTCTGCCGATTTCCCGAGCAGACCGAGGCAGCGGAGGAAATGAGCTCCGCTCGGTGTTCACACGCGATGAGGAGAAAGCAAACGAGGTTTGCTTCGGCAGAGGGCGTGGAGCCGCTTAAGAAGGGCTCGAAACCGACCCTGGACGCCAGCGCGTGGGGGCAAGCAGCTGGTGGCGCGGCCGGCTCCTCGGTGGCGCCCGGCAGATCTTCGGTGGGTTTGAGAAAAGATCAAGAATTTGCTTCAGTTGCAAGTTTTGATCTGCCCCTCTATGACAGGTGGGTCCCACCCCCTTTTAACCTCTGAAATTAACTTTTCTCCACTGCTCTCAACAGTAGAGACCAAATTAACCCCAGGTATTTGAATTATCTACCCCTGGGCCATTTCAATGGGATCGAATTCAAATTGGTTTGTGTTTGACTAAATTTCAGCACATTTGCAGTTTGAAATTCAAATAAAGTTTGAATTTGCTAAACTTAGCTCATGTCAAGATCAACTCCAAATGGAGTGAAAACTGGTGTGTGAATTCACAAAAATGTGCTGAGTAAGAATATGCCTCCCACTTTTGAATTCATGGGATGGAAACAATTTGAATTTGAATTTGAGTTCAAACCACCCTCTTTCTATCTATACCCAAAAGGACTTTAAAAAGGTTTTGGACTTGGGTGAATCTTGGCATGAGCCTTCCTAGCAAGGTGTTGGAGTTTTTCATATGCTCAGCCCCCAGATGATGCATGTGGGAAATGCCACTCTTGCATTGTGTGAGTTTGTTCTCTAATGATCATGTTGATGGTGGTTACTTGCTCTTCAAATGTGTTCATCAACTTTCTTCAAATGAAGTGTGTGTGTGGTGTGATGAACACTTTGAGTATGTGCCAAAAACTTAGGCCCTTACAATTAGGTGAGGAGAAAAGACTAAACTACCCCTAACCCTAATCCCTCACTAATGACTAAACTACCCCTGTGCCACCCACACAATTACAGAGTCTAACAGACAGGAGCCAACAAATGGTATACTTCGGAGTGGAAGATGGCTGCAAAGCACGTCGTTGCAAGCTGACTGTCAGCCGAGATGTGATCTTTGAAGAAAATCTGGAATGGAAGTGGGATGCAGGGGAAGATGAGCTGAATGATTTTATCGTTGAAGATGATCATCTTGGTGAACCTTCAACACTTTCTGGTGTGCTAGAGGAAGGACAAGGGCCACAACAGGGACTTGGTGAACCACCAGCCACACCCGCTAGCTCAGCTGCATCTCCTGTGACTCCACCTGTGAGAGGGCACAATTCTCCACTGACATCTTCAGGTACAGACTTATCACCAGCTAACAGAAATGATGCTGCACCAGTGTCAAGTGGAAGAGCTTCTGAAGCATCACCTGGAGATGTTCAGTCAGCAGCTGTTAGCAGATGACGCCCCGGTTCCGAAAACCACGGAACCGAGCTGATGCATATGTGTGACCAGTTCATCACACATACACATGTAATCCACAAACTGAATTCAGAATATAACCACGAATAATAGGGTTTAAGTACTTTATTACATCAATCTCTAACTTATTTTTGCAGCGGAAGTCTTCTAACTTATTCTAGCAGCGGAAGTCTCTAACGATAGCGGAAGCAAACTAAACAGCAGCAGCGGCTCCGTCTCCAACTTCACAGGCAAGTTGACGGTAGTTCGCACGCCTAGTACTCCACATGATCTTCGAAGTACTCTTCTCCTGTTGCTGATGACGAAGTAATAATGCAAGTTTGAGTACATGATGTACTTAGCAAGTGCGGGAAAATATGATATGTAGCTTACAGCAAGGTAGAATTAAAAAGGCACATTGCAGAAAGCAAAGTTTATTTCACAAAACATGATAAAAACAACAACTATCTTTAAGTGAATTTAATCCCAATATATATTCAATTAGAACATTAATATACCTCCATCGTATTTCACCACCTTTCATGTCTCATCCAGCCATTTATCTTTCTCAACTTTTTCTCATGCTCATGAATACCATCTCATATTCATGACCATCTCATCTCATATTCAATTCCATCTCATAACCAAGACCAAAGCTTATTATCACGACTCAACAGTCTCAATCTCATTACCAGGACTCAATCAGTCCGGAAACCAAACATTGATGACCAAACCATAACCAAACCAATAACCAAACCAAACATCCATCCCAAAAATCATCCCATCTAATCATGGAAGTTGGCCAGGTGCTTGTGACCGAAAGCACGGCTATCATGATAGTTTTACACTCTGCAGAGGTTTCACCACTTTACCCACAAGTTTGTGATTTCATCACCCGTCGGCGACTACAGAACCTCATTATACCAGTACACAACCGTCGGTGTATGGTCAAGAGATCACAAAATAGCCTTTACAAAGGGGTTACTAGATGTATGGACTCACTAAGGTTTCACCAGCAGGCTCGAATCACCATTCTCCCACCTACGGGCCCCCTCTTGTGCCATGCAGTTCCCAGTGCAGTCCTCTCTCGACTCCCATTCCCGCGCCTTCCACGGTCCATAACAATCTAGCAACTTATCTAATTAGTCAGCTAAGCCGCACCCATACTTGGCCTTGTGATGGCACTGTTTTCCTGGCATGTGCTCGCATGAACCGGTCCTTAGATCTACGGCAAGTAAACCACCATCTCATTCTACCACATCCACGAACCAAGCTTGCCTAGATCTGTTCCGATTCATGTTCATTATCAACATCAAGTTCTCATTATCATTGTTCATATGAGTGCAGTAGCTAGACACATTCTATCTCGCTTCATATCCCCTGGACTCGGCGAAGCAAAAAGCAAAAACGACCATACCCATCTTATCAACTTTCCCGGCGACAAGGGTGGTTAACAAAACTAGTAAAGTCCTATAAGAGGGTTTTCCCATCAAATTGACTCAAGCATATACAGTTTTCACAAACAAAACAGTTTCAAAACATGGGATCAATATGGTCAAGGGGCACTTGCCTTGTTCCTGTGGCCTTTGTTGCTCAGGCGCTTCGAAGTCTTGGTGCTGTATTCCTTCGTAGGTAGCTCCCTGAGCTTGTCCTTCTATTCACGATCACGCACATACAAGATTCACAGCAATCAATCATCATGCACAACTTTACTCATGATGCAATGGTGTAGATGCAAGCTAACCTATGGTGCTGTTTCATTAGATCAGTTTGTATGTGTTCTTGCATGTTTTAATGGCTTTGAATGGGGTTTTACGATGAACAAGGGTGTAAGGATCTAGTGTGGACGTGGTGATGATCTTGACTCAATATCTAGATCAATACCACCGTCAAAAACCAATCAACACGTGATCTGTCCACACGAAAAAGCTTCTATTCGAAGGGATCGAAGAAACAGATGCGAAGAAAACCGCGATGATATCATCAGGTGGTAACGAAGACCTACCTCACTTCTCCCTGGTGTCGGGGCCTTCCTCCTAGCGATGGCAGCAGCAGGGAGCTCGTCGGCAGCGCTCACCGGCGACTGAACTCCGGAGAAGGGGTGGAAAGTCTAACTCGGCGAGCTGGGGCTAGGGCTTCCAAGTCGCCGACTTAGAGAGGAAAATAAGAGTACGTGGTTGTGGCCAAGGGGTTTTGGGTTCTATTTATAAGGGATGAAAGAATAGTCCTACTCTGATCGGATTTCAAATAAGAGTCCTATTCAACTTTGTTTTGGATCTTAACAACTTATCTCCATTTGATTTGGTGCAGTATTCAACGTGGAAGAATTCGTGTCGGTTTCTTCAGTACCCGGTACTCGCGTACAGGGGAAAACCGCTTAAGGATCTTTTCCTTCCGCAGGGATAAGCTCCGGAGGCTCCACGTGTCCAGTGGGGGCCGGGCTTCCCTTCTCCGCAGAGGCGGGATCCGGTTGTGCCACGTGTCAGGCGGGTGGGACCTCCCTCTCCTCAGAGGCGAGCTCCACGTGCGCCACGTGTCTTGGCCGGCGGGACCTCCCCTCTCCTCAGAGCGAGTTCTGCGTGCGCCACGTGTCAGTGCCGGACCTCCCCTCTCTTCGGAGGTGAGCTCGGAGAGTGCCACGTGTCAGAGCCAGACCTCCCCTCTCCTCGGAGGTGGGCTCCGAGAATGCCACATGTCCAGTAGCGCCAAACTTCCTTTCTCCTCAAAGACGAGCTCCTAGGTCGACACCTGTCCATCTGTGTCGGACTTCTATTCTCCTCAGAGGTGAGCTCCGAGGACGACACTGTCCAGTAGTGCCTTCTCCTCGGAGGTGAGCTCCGAGGACGACACGTGTCCATCGGGACGGGACCTCTCGGAGGCAAGCTCTGAGAGCGACACATGTCAAGCAGTGTCGGACCTCTCGGAGAAAAGCTCCGAGGGTGACACGTGTCCCGTGGGGCGGACCTCTCGGAGGTGAGCTCCGAGAGCGACACGTGTCCCGCGGGGTTGGGCCCTGCTTTTCCGCAGCGACTAGCTCCGGTGGGGACACGTGTCCTGCAGGGCTGTACCTCGCTTCTCCGCAAAGACAAGCCCCAGAGGCAACACGTGTTCAGCGGGTCGGACCTCTTCCCTTCCACAGAGGCTAGCTCCGAGCCTGCCACGTGTTTGGCGATGCCGGACCCCACCCCCTCTGCAGGGATGAGCTCCGAATACGCCACGTGGCCAGCAGGCCACGGGAATTGTCGACAGTGCTCCTCGGTGAACTGGAATTGGCTCTATTCGGCTATATTTCTGATTCTTTCCCCGTTTCTACTTCTTTTAAAATGTTCCTTTATATGAAATATGGATGCATGCGTGAATATGAAATTGACGATGTTACAAACCTACCCCCTTAAACTGAATCTCGCCCTCGGGATTCGATAGAGTGGAGAATAGATGAGGGAATTCTGCTTTGAGGTCTTCCTCACGTTCCCATGTAGCTTCGGCTTCCGTGTGATGGTTCCATTGTACCTTACACCAACGGATCACTTTGTTCCTCGTGACCCTTTCCTTCATGTCCGAAATTTGGACAGGGTGCTCTACATAGGTCAGATCCTCTTGAAGCTCGAGCTCATCCATTGGTACTTGTTCTTCTGGTACTCTCAAGCACTTTTTGAGTTGGGATACGTGAAACACGTCATGCATGTCGGAGAGGTGAATTGGGAGCTCCAGTTGATAGGCTACCTCTCCTCACTTGCCCAAAATTTTGAATGGTCCGATGTAGCGAGGTGCTAGCTTGCCTTTGACGTTGAAACGTCATTGGCCTCAGATAGGTGATACCTTAAGGTACCCAAAGTCTCCTACTTCGAAAGTCAACTTTCTTCGCCTATTGTCCGCATAGCCTTTCTGTCTTGACTGAGCAGACCTCATGTTCTCCCGTATCGTTTGGACTTGCTTCTCAGCCTCTTGCAGCACTTCGGGTCCAAACACTTGGTTCTCTCCGGTCTCGTTCAAAAACAGCGGCGTCCTACAACAGCTACCATACAATGCTTCGAAGGGTGACATCTTCAAGCTGGCTTGATAGCTGTTATTGTATGAGAACTCAGCATACGGCAAGCTCATATCCCAACTACGCCCACGTTTCAAGACGCAGGCTCTCAACATGTCTTCCAAAATTTGGTTTGTCCTCTCTGTTTGCCCGTCGGTTTGCGGGTGATAAGCGGAGCTGAAATTTAGCCGTGTACCCATGGTTTCATGCAGCTTCCTCCAGAACCTAGAGGTAAACTGAGAACCCCGATCTGAAACGATCCTCTTCGGGACTCCATGGCGGCACACGATTTGCTCCATGTACAGCTCGGCTAGTTGCACAATGTTGTACTTGGTTTTAACAGGAAGAAAATGGTCTGTTTTCGTCAATCGGTCCACAATAACCCAGATGGAGTCGTAACCCGTCTGAGTACGTGGCAATCCGATGATGAAATCCATGCCGATGTCTTCCCACTTCCACTCGGGTACATTCAATGGTTGCAACAGTCCAGCGGGTCTTTGATGTTCGGCCTTCACCCGTTGGCATGTATCGCATAAGGCTACATACTCAGCTATGTCTCTTTTCATACCATCCCACCAATAACTGTTTTTCAGGTCCTTGTACATCTTTGTACTGCCGGGGTGTATGAAATAAGATGAGTCATGTGCCTCCTTTAATATCGTGTCGTGGATGTTCTTCATGTTAGGCACACAAATCCTTTTTCCTAACCAAAGCGTACCCTTCTCGTCTTCCTTGAAATCCTTTTCTATGCCTTGCCGGATTCTTTCCTTGATCTCCTTGATTTCCTCATCCGTTGCTTGGCCATCTCGTATCTCTTGTTCCAACAAAGAATGGAGTTCCATCACTTCCATCTCGTTCAAGAACCCAAGATGTAACCGTTCAAACTCCTTGCGCAGCTCGGGCGGTAGCTCCCGAACCGTGAGTTGGTGACATGCTCCCTTTCTGCTCAATGCATCAGCTACCACATTGGCCTTTCCGGGGTGATAGTTGATTCCAACATCATAATCCTTGATGAGTTCCAACCATCGATGTTGTCTCAAATTCAAATCCGTTTGAGTGAATATATACTTGAGGCTTTTATGATCCGTATAGATCTCACATCGGTGGCCAAGGATATAATGTCTCCAAATCTTCAATGCATGCACCACGGCTGCAAGTTCCAAGTCATGTGTGGGGTAATTCAGCTCGTGTTTCTTTAGTTGTCTTTACGCATAGGCTACCACTTGTCCTTCTTGCATGAGCACACATCCAAGCCCTTGTCTTGATGCGTCACAATATATGTCGAAGCTTTTGCTCACGTCCGGCATACCGAAACCGGTGCTGTAATTAGCCTTTTCTTGAGCTCCTCGAAGTTTTCTTGACACGCTGGTGTCCACTGAAATGCTTTTCCCTTCATTAGCAATTCAGTCATAGGCTTTGCTATCTTGGAGAAATCCTTGATGAACCGGCGATAGTATCCAGCCATCGCAAGGAAACTCCGAATATCCCTCACGTTCTGCAGTTGGTTCCACTTCAGAACATCTCCCACTTTTCTGGGATCAACCGATACTCCTCCCTCGGAGATGATGTGGCCTAGGAACGTGTAAGGGCCTAAATTTTTAGCACATATTCAAAGTGTTCATCACCACACACACACTTTATTTGAAGAAACTTGATGAATACATTTGAAGAGCAAGTAAACACTATCAACATGCTCATTAGGGAATAAACTCACAAAATGCAAAAGTGGTATTCCCCACATACATCATATAGGGGCTGGACATATGAAAAAGTCCTACACCTTGCTATGAATGGCCATGCCAAATTTTACCCAAATTCAAGACCTTTTTGAAGTCCTTTTGGGTATAACTAGAAAGAGGGTGGTTTGAACTCAAATTCAAATCCAAACTATTTCCATCCCATGAATTCAAAAGTGGGAGGCATATTCTTATTCAGCACATTTTTGTGAGCTCACACACCAATTTTCACTCCATTTGGAGTGATCTTGATATGAGCTAAGTTTAGCAAATTCAAACTTTATTCGAATTTCAAACTGCATATGTGCTAAAAATATATTCAAACAAACCCCGATTTGAATTCTATCTGATTCAAATGGCCCAGGGGTAGATAATTCAAATGACCAAGGTTAATTGGGTCTCTACTGTTTAGAGCAGTGGGGAAAATTCAATTTCAGAGGTTAAAACTCGGGTGGGACCCACATGTCAGCTTCAAAGACCCCAGAACCGACTGAGGCACCGAGTGCTTGGGTCTCGGGCTCTCGCCGCGGCCGCCACCGCGCCAGGCCGTCGAGGCCAGCAGCTGCTTGCCGCACAGTCCGCTGAACCGTCTCTCTGGCCCCTTACCTATGCGCCCGAGCCACCCCCGGTGTTTCTCACCGCTGTTCCGACGTGCTCTCACCCAGAAAACCGAAACACCTCGCCGCACGGCTGAGCTCTCGGTCCCTCATCGCCCGGCCGATCTTGTGGTTGTCACGGCTATCTGAGACCATCACCGAGTGGCCGAGTCTTCCTTGACGTCCTCGCACCGGTTCAAGACCCTGATCAACCCTCCCCGAGCTCCACCGCGACGTTCTTCCATTCTTCAGTTCAGCCCAAGCCGCCGTCACGGGGAACACCCATCCGGCCACCACAGCCCGCCATTCTCCGAGCTGTGAATAGCAAAAAGGTTCGCCTTCAGTCCCTCCTTCATTACCGCAAGCCCCGGCGGCGTGACATAAACTGCCCACGCCGGAATTTCACGATTTTGCGACGGTACACGAAAGGGATGCCCGGACCAATTCGCAAAATTCGTAACACACACCGCACCACTCATCCTCTCACGAAGAGAAGCACTTCTAGGTGTCCGTGCGAGGCCATAGGAGCCAAAACCACGAAGAACTATTAGGGGAAACCACTGTTCTTTGAGTTTTAGGAAAATTCCCGATATCTGGCCTAGGTCGCACGGTGCCAGCCCAGTACAGTCATTCCCGAGCTCTGTGGAGCTCATGTCAACCTTTCCAAGGTTCCATTAATGCTCTACGGCCTTTTGCTCGATCGTTTGGGGTGCTAGGAAGTCCGGACGACACGGCAGAAGTTCTACCGAAGCCGCCGCTCGTCGCCGGCCGTGTTCCGGTGATTGTCATGACGAGCTGAGCCCAGCATCGTGTTCCCCGGATGGATTTAGGTAGAGGCGGCCAAGATCATGGAGTTTGGTGCACAACGGAGGCCACCAGCGAGCTCTCCGGCGAGGGGTCGCGGCGGCCGAGCACGGGAGGCCGGAGGTAGACGAAGCCCCTGGTCCCACGCGTCAGCGGCTGATATTTTAAAACCGGGATTCGCTGTGGCACCGGATTGGGTGCGGCTGCGCTTGAAGGATTCCGTAGCCCCGTGTGTTGACCTCTGAGAAGTTGACACGTAGCCCCGGTCCCTCCCACCCACGGCCCCCCTCTTGTGCCATTCAGTTCCCAGGGCAGTCCCTCTTGACTCCCATTCCCCACAACATCCAACGGTCCACAACAAGCTAGCAACACACCTAATTAGTCAGCTAAGCCACACCCATATTTGGCCTTGTGGTGGCAATGTTTTCCTGGCATGTGCTCGCATGAACCGGTGCTTAGATCTATGGCAAGTAAACGACCATCTCATTCAGCAGCATCCATGAACCAAGCTTGCCTAGATCTCCCCGATTCCATGCTCATCAACATCATCAAGTTATCATCATCTTTAATATCATGAGTGCAGTAGCTAACAAGTTTTATTTCAGCTTCCCGTATCCCGTAAGTTAAGCGAAGCAAAAAGGAAAAACGACCATACCCGACTCATCAACATTCCCGGTGACAAGGATGGTTAACAAAACTAGTAAACTCCTATAAAAGGGTGTCTCATCAAGTTGACTCAAGCATACGAATTTTTGCAAGAAAAACAGTTTCAAAAACATATTATCAATATGGTCAAGGGGCACTTGCTTTGCTCCCGTGGTTTGTGTTGCTCAAGCATCTCGAAGTCTTGGTGCTGTAGTTCCTCGGTTTAAACTTTTTCCCGATTTTCAGATTTAGTTCAAACTTCAAACTCACATAACTTTGGCTAGGACACTCCAAATCGAGTGAACCAAATTTTGTTGTATTCAGCTCTCTGAGTAATTTCCAGCAAATCAAGTTTCACTTCATGAAAATCCTTAGTTCTCTAGAATTAATTCTTCAAAATTTAAACTGTTTAGAATTTTAACTGGAGAACCCTTTGGAGGAAATTTCTGAAATTTTGCTGGGATGTTTATCAAAATATCCCATAGCTACCATAAGAATTTCAGATCCATTTTATCTCACTTTATCCACCTAATGGGGTGATTAATAAAACTGTTCCAGAGAAAATAGAAAATGTCCAGAAACATTTTCATAATTTTTCTGAAATTGTTTAGTTCATATCTTTAGCTAGGTACCTTCAACTTAAGTGATACCAACTCCATTATAATCCTCTTAAAATCTAGTTTTCAGAAAGTCATGGCTTGCTCCATGAAAATCCCTAGAACACCCTAGAAGCTCCAATTAAGGTCAAGTACATAATTATTTGTGGAGAGCTCAAATGAGCACTGCTGCAAATAAAAATTGGCCAAGTCTCTGTTTAGGTTATAACCAAACCACAGTAAGAATTTCAGAGTCATTGGGTCTGTATAGTAAGACTTATAGTCTTCACAAGTTAAATTGAACTCAAATGCATCTAAATTGATACATATTTATGTTATCTCATGTAGTCACTAAGGTTGAGGAGGAACCCGAAGTCCTAGACTTCATCACTCCAGAAGAGCAGCTAGCCTACAACCAAGAGCAGCAAGGCAAGCTCTGGTTTGCATTAGCCCTTTTTATAATTTTTTATTGTTTTGAGAACTTACTTTGAGTACCACTTACTTCTTGCATTAGAGTCTTGTTTGAAACCCAAATGCATAGCCAAGAAAACCATGGGTTGGGATTAGGATTGAAAACCCCGTTTAGCTACTGCAATGCTAAGATAGTGTAGTATTTGGTACAGGTCGAGTAGTTGGAACTACTCGTGAGGATAGGCTAGAGGCACTCGACTCGGGTAGAGATAGCAAATGAAACACATGGCAAGAAAAATGAGATCGAGCAGAGAGTAAGGGCAGAAGGACGTTGGGGCCTGGGTGCTATAGCTCCACTTGTGTCGATTGAGGACCGAGCCGTGTGCTGGCCTGTTGAACAAGCTAGAACAGTACCGAAGACCTACCGACTATATGGGAACCAGGAAACCGATGTAACTCGGGTAGCTGGGTGTTGAGGCATAGCTGGTCGTTCAGAGGGTAGGTTGAGAGCTCGAGGTGTAAATCAGCTGGCGGCACTGTGGATGCGCGCGCAGAGACCTCTTGCTCGGGACGATCGGACCGGTTCAACATTTGGCTGACGGGTGAAAGGTGGTTGCGTACGACGTTCGTGATGGTTTCTGTAGGCAACATCGAGTACGGGCGTACGTGATGGGTTATTCGGGTAACCCTGCAGGTGTAAATCGATTATAATCGCCGTCCCTCGTGGTCAGTGAGTACCACTTGTTCACTGTACCGTGACGTAGAAAGATCAGGCTAGATACATGTTAAAAGTTTGCTGATTTGAAAGGCATACTTTGCTTGTTAATGTCTTGTTGTAGTTTTAGAGCTAATTAAAGTTCTTTTCAACTTTGGGCAAAGTACATGAGAGAAATGCGTTTCTTGTTTGATTGCGGCTCTCTCATGTGCCTTAGCGTAAGGTTCTCCACAACCTGCTGCTAAAACTTGAATGTAAGGTTCCACTAATTAGGCGAGTCCTTTGCAACTTATTTTACCTCATGTAACCTATCAACCTTCATGTAGAAGCTTCAAGTATAGGAAAGACGGGTCAGTCTTGCTGAGCCATCGTGCTCACTGCTTGTGTTTGAAGCTTTTGCAGGGTTTTATGAGGAAGGGACTCCCGAGGAGGAGATGGAATCCCAGGAGGGGAACCCCGTCGAGTGGGAGTTGTGCACGCCGCCGTGTTAGTGTGTGTGCGTGCTAGCGGAACACGTTCATCGGCTGAACGTGAACTCGATGCATAGTCTACGCCCGTGAGTGTAGACTGGACTATTTTGTTGTAAAAATGTTCATAAACTGGTTTATGTAATAAAACTTTGCTTCCGCTTTGTACCTTTGATGTGTGTTATCCGGTGCTGTGCAACGCAGCACCCCTCAGCGTGATCCTGGCTCGACAAGACCATGGGGTCATGTCAGAACGATGTCTCCTTTAGCCAAAATTGACACTTGCTAAGCTTGGCATACAATTGATGCTCTCACAGTTTCTGCAATGTCAATCTCAAGTGTTCTTCACGTTCTTCCTTGCTTTTCGAATACACCATGATGTCGTCGACAAAAACCACGACGAACGTGTCCATGTACTCCATGAAGACCTTGTTCATGAGGTACATGAAATATGCCGGTGCATTCGTTAACCCAAAAGACATAACGGTATATTCATACGAACCATACCGTGTTCAAAAGCCAGTCTTGGGTATGTCGGAGAGCTTAATCTTCAGCTGGAAGTATCCTGACCGAAGATCAATCTTGGAGAAAACTCGGGCACCTTTTATTTGGTCAAATAGGTCCTCTATACGGGGCAGCGGGTATTTATTCTTGATCCTCACCTCGTTGAGAGACCTATATTCCACACACATCCTTTGGGTCCCGTCCTTCTTGTCTATGAAGAGCACGGGGGCTCCCCATGGTGACGAGCTTGGGCGTATAAAACCCTTTTCTAGCTGCTCTTGAATTTGCTTCTTAAGTTCCACTAGCTCGGTAACGGGCATCCTATATGGTCTCTTTGCTATAGGTGCAGTTCCGGGTACCAAGTCAATGGAAAACTCAATGTCCCGGTCAGGTGGCATACCGGGAAGTTCTTCCGGGAACACGTCCGAATATTCTTGAACCACCGGAATGCTTTCCAATGTTGCTTCTTTGACGTGGTTCAATGTTGCCTTCTTGGTTGCCGGTTGGGCTGACTTGAACTCAATACGAGTACCGTGCTCATTTGTCAACTGCACGCTCCTTTCGGCACATTGGATCACTCCGTTGTGC
This sequence comes from Neostapfia colusana, assembly GCA_030760725.1. Taxonomy (NCBI): domain Eukaryota; kingdom Viridiplantae; phylum Streptophyta; class Magnoliopsida; order Poales; family Poaceae; genus Neostapfia; species Neostapfia colusana. The sequence goes on along the minus strand of JASWHV010000005.1, from coordinate 25,141,896 downwards.
TTGCTTAACCAATCCATTCCGAGTATTATGTCAAGCCCTTGGGAATCCAAGACACTGAGGTTGGCAAAGAAGTCTACCCCCTTATTTTAAGGTTTACTTTCAGACATACTATATTAGTCCTCATCTCTCCACCAGGAGAATTAACTAACATAGTATATTTCATGTGTGATATGGGTAGATTATACTTGGCAACATACTTGGATGATATGAATGAATGCGATGCTCCGGAATCAAATAAAACAGTGGCTGGGTTGGAGTTGGCAAGGAACATACCAATCACAACGTCCTCAGCCTGTTGTGCTTCCTCAGCGGAGACATGATTCACGTTGCTACGAGCGTAGTTCTGCTGTCCACGGTTGCCTTGCGTAGCTCCTCCGTTCGGTCGTGGGTTCTGCTTGGGCGTGTTGGTCGGCTGTCCAAGACCTTTCCTCGGGCACTGACTTGCAAAGTGTCCCGTCTCTCCGCATGCAAAGCATGCCTTGTTGCCCAAGATAGCAGGTACGTTGGGGCGGGGGTGATTTTGAGCATAAGCACCCATGTTTGGACGGGGCGCAGGAGGCAAGGGCACATGAGGTGCTTGCATGACAGGACGTTGCTGCGGTCGTGGGTTAGGGCGAAAAGTAGAAGCGGACAAGCCATACTGCAGTGCAGCTGGGGGCATGTGACGGGGACGTACATTGCTCCCTTGTGGTTGGTATGACATCTTTCTTTTGCTCTCTTGCTCGATCTCTCGGATCTTGCTCTCAACCACTATAGCTTTGTCAACTAGCTTCTGGAAGTTTGCATAGTCATTGTTGAGAAGCTGAACTTGGATCTCATTGTTCAATCCTCTCATGAACAAGTACTGCTTCCGTTGATCCGAGTTGACATCCTCGGGGGCATACCTTGACAGCTGCGTGAACTTGTTGAGGTACTCATTCACGCTCTTCCTGCCCTGGCGGAGACCTTTGAAATCTTGCCTTTTTAGCATCATGACTCCAGCAGGGACGTAATGAGAGCGGAAACTCTCTTTGAATTCCGCCCAAGTGATAGTCTCCTGGTCGACATGCGCACTGCAAAGAGCGCCCCACCAGTCAGCGGCTGCTCCCATGAGTTGGTGCGATGCGAAGAGAACTTTCTCCCGATCATTGCACTGAACAATAGCAAGCTTCTTCTCCATGGACTTCAACCAATCGTCGGCCTCTATGGGATCATTAGCTTGTGCAAAAGTAGGCGGTCGAGTCCTCATGAACCCTCCCAGTCGGTTGTGAGCCGGCGGTGGTGGTGCAGGAACGGGGTTATTGTTGTTGGCTTGCAGCTGACCCAAAGTTTGGATCATAGTTTGCATAAGCTGGTTCTGCATAGCCATTAACCGTTCCAAGTTGTTTGCACCAGCCCCGGGGTTGTCATTTTGAGGAACTTCAACGTGGTCTTCCTCTTGTGGTTCCTGGTTGCCACGGACGTTCCTCCATTGACGGCCGGCGTTTTCTCTCACCATCTGTGAGTGAGAGTTGGGTAGAATAAAAGTTAGAAGTTTAGATTGCTCCCCCAACTATATGCATCAAGGGTAGGAACTATATATCAACCTATATGAGGATGTGAACACATGCCGAAGCATCTCACATCTCTCTACTATGTGTGGATATGGACAACGCTGAAACGTCCCACAACTCACACTAAGCACACAAACACGAGAATTCATTACAAAAGTTCACAACATTCCTATTCAAGCTTATTCAATGGGGGTCCTATGTGGTTTGGGGTGATACCAATCTGTGATCAATCTGTGACTTCTACCTAGGCTTGCACCCTACGGTCAATGTGGTTCTAATTGTAAAATCCCCAAAAGTGGTAGCAAGAAAATTCAGCTCATGTACACTTATGAAAAATGAGGGGAATTAAAACTTTGAATTATAATGGTATGAGTTCAAAGTGAGGGTTTAGACTTCCCAAAACTTCCAAACATGGGGGTCTAAGTTCATAACTTGGATCTCCATAGTCCAAATATTCAACCTTTCAAATTTCAGCTCATTTGGAGGAGTTTTCATATTTGTTTGGGATTAAAAGGAAAAGCCCTCTAATCTGAATTTCAAATTCAGTTTCAAATCCCAATTGCCTCAATTTGTCAATTTGGGTCCACAATGGTGTTATCCATATTTAAACTAGCAGCCATGCCAGAAATGAGAAATTTTGGAGTAGGTTTGCTGTTCCAACTTAGGGTGACACCAAAAACCCTTCAAAATTCAAATTTGAAATTTAAAACTTGGACCAAACTTGATCAAATGCAGCATGGGAGTCAAATTCGGATTCCTCATATTTAATTTGGCTTCCCTGCAAATATCTAAAATTTTTGGACAAAAGTGGGTGGCAGAAATAAAAGATCAGAAATATCAAAAGGGAGAAGAGGGGATGACATGTGGGGCCAGCTGATGTCACACCCGGTTTTTCCGAAGAACAACCAAGTGAATATCACATGTATGCCAGGATCATTTTCTCATACATGTGATGACAAATAGTGAAGCATCGTTTATTACAAGCCAGGTGTCGAATATAAATAAGTCTTACATCACAAATGTCTTAATGAACACTAATGCTTCATCACAAGTAAATAAACTAGCAGCGGAATATTATTCTTTAGGGCTCCATCACAGGTGTTGCCCGGGGGTCTTCATGAACCTAAAAACCTTCCTCGGGTCCAAAGTCTTGGTCATTATACACCACCTCATTATCTTAACCTGAGCAGCAATATAAACCAACAAATATGCAAGGTTGAGTACCAATGGTACTCAGCAAGTGTGGAAAAATTATATCATGCATGGCTAGAACAAGGAGAGGTTGAACTCATGGTTAAAGCACTACGCAATTAATACCTATCACCTTAACTTATTAAGCACCTACATTACTACACAGGTGAAATGATCCAAATCTCCCATCCCATCATCATAAACCAATAACCATAATCATCATTTCCAATGTTAAGCTCCCCGCTTAACTTCCAAAACCATCAATTCTCTAATCATGAATAAGTCCAGGCCGCTCTTAACCGTGAGCACGGCTGTCAAGACAGTTTTGACTCTGCAGAGTTTGTACCACTGTACCCACAAGTAGTGATTTCATCCCCCGTTGCCGGGTGGACTAAAAGAACCTCCATTATGCCAGTGGCTACGAACCACATTCACACTTCCCAGGTGTGTGGCCAAGAGATCACTACGAAGCCTTTACAAAGGGATTCCCGACGAGCGTGGGCCCACTGAGGTTTCACCCCTAACAGCATACAAGAGGCTCCAACCCCGTTGCAGTGGCCCCCTCTTGAGCCTTGCGGATCATATGGTAGTCCAGCTGACACCTACTCCCCGCACCATCCAACACACCCATACTACGCCGGGGATACACCTAATTAATTGGCCAAGCTGCCCCATCTCAGCATGTGGTTGGCACTGTAAAGCCGGGTTACATGCTCCATGAACCGGTCCTTAGGATCCAGGCAAGTACTGAACACAAACCCAAGTCTCGTGCACCCAGCACACAACCAAAACATCCAACTTGCCTTGATCCCTACCTCTACATATCTCACAATGTCTCACTCAAGAGTATGGTAATATAAACTGATGATCTCATATCCCAAATACCCCATTCTAAGCATGGCTAAGCATATGCATGTGTATAAATGACATGACAAAATAAATCCCAACCCAAGCTTCAAGGAAACAAGGTAATGTAATTCTAGGGAAACTTCCTAGCATGGGTTTCATATTTAACTTGACAATGCAAATAATTCTATCTACACATCCTAACATAGGATCAAAGTGGTCAAGGACACTTGCCTCCTTCTTGCTGCTCCTGAAATGGGTAGTCCTGATCTTGGAAACTGATAGCTTGCTCTTGAACAGGTTCTACTTCATACCATCACACATAGCAAAAGAAAAACAACAATCATAAGACATAGTTCACACTTCTACTTCATACAAACCACACATTCACATTTATGAAAGTTTCTTTACCATTTTATGTGTTGTGGATACTCTATGTGTGTTGATTTGGGGCTTGCATACACTTTCATTTACATGTGTAGGATTCCTACTTTGGTGTTCATATTTATACTCACATACTATATATATATATATACATATATATATGTGTGTTTCAGTTTTAAATAAATTCCTTATATATTAAACTACCAAGTATGTATGAAAAGTATTTTTCTTCTCCATATGTGCCTTCATAATTTCTATCAACCCTAAACTGAATTCTTTGTACTTTAGAAACTCCATTTATCATTTACTAGTTTCTATATTTTCAGATTTATATTCTTATGCATAATTGTGCATTTTATTATTAAATTAGTAATACACACTACCTAAACAGATTAGGTTCTGGTCCTAAATAATTTAAGATCATATTTTGACCTTGGCTTCTGATGTATACTATTTCATAATTATTTTCCCTATTTTTCTTTAACTATTCTTTACTTAAAAATGTGTCCCTATACTATTAAATGTGAATAATAGATGAAACAGATTTATTTCAGCCCCAAAAATATATTTTTATCTCACTCCAAAGTTTTCTAAGTACTGAGAAAGTTTTTACTAATTTTGACAATTAGGTTTGTCCCCCTTTTTAATATTTAAACACTAGTTACATATTCAATTTTCTAAATTAAATACTAAACAGGGCTAAAATAATGAATTCACCCCATTACAGGGTCTATAATATTATTTTCATAATTTCCAGGGGTCTAGCTACACTTTTCAGAGGTGTTTTTCTTAATTTCTATTAAGTCTAGGGGCTAAAACTGATTTTTAAATGAATTTACATGATTTTCTGGAGTTCCAGGGGCTAGATCTGAAGTTTCCGGGGCTAGCTCTCAATTCCAGAGAACCCCAGGGGGTAGCACGTAAGAATTCCAGTCTTTATAACGCGGGGCTGACGTGGACCGTCTGATTTTAAACCGACGGCTGAGATTATAACATCGAACCGGTACGCGGGGTTTTAAAGTCTACCGTGCGATTTAAAATACACGGCGCACAAGCGGCCACGTCGCTCTGATCGAGCGCGGGCGGCGCTGCCGGCGGCGCACGGCGGCGGGAAGCGGCGATCTCGCCGGAAACTTTCGGATCCTCGAGAATTCTGCCTAGAACTGTGATCTTATGGCCTAGATCGGTAGAGGGGAGGTCAGGGATCTCACCTCGGGGGTTTTCTCGAGCTCGGGGGTCCTGGAAAGTGCTCGGCGGCGAGGTCCGAGGCAAAACCACGGCGAAGCTCGTCGGAGCTGGATTTGCACCGTAAGTCTTCGGGTTTTCTGCACCTGCAAAGTTCCCCGGAGGCGGTGGATCAAGACCAACGAGTTAGATCAGAGTTTCCGAGCTTAGATCGGCCAGAATTCACCGGCGAAGTCTCGGTGCTCACCGGAGTGAAAATCGGCGATCGCGTGAGAAAAACTGATCGGATCGGTTGTTTTTATAGCCGGGGGAGGGCGGTGGTTCTGTTGTGATCGAGTTAGAGTCCTCAGGGTCCAGAATTCGGCTGCGGGACGCGGTTTCCCGATCGGTTGCGATCGCGCGCGCGGGGGAGAAGTCCGGGGTCGCGGGGTTAGGGATGACAGGCGGGTCCCACCCGTCAGCGAGGGGCAGCGCGACGCGCGCGGGGGCGGGCTGCGCGGGGGTTTGCTGGGCCGGCTGGGGTTTCGGCCCACTGGCCAGTTTTTTCCGGTTTTCCTTTTTCTTTTTCCATTTTTTTTCTGTTTTGAGTCTAATTTGAATTCCAGTTTGAATTTGAATTTCTGCAAAACATGCAACACGTCCAAAAATTTCTAAATTCCCCTCTGAACATGGTTTATGGTTCTAAATCAAAATTTGAGTTTTGACTAAAAATTTGGGGTGTTACAGCTCTACCCCCCTTAAAAGAAATCTCGTCCTCGAGATTGGTGTTTCTAAGAAAACAATTCCGGAAATTGTGCCTTAAGCTCATCTTCCCGTTCCCAGGTGGCTTCCTCTTCTGAGTGATGCTTCCACTGCACCTTGCACATCCTGATTCTCTTATTTCTGGTGAGGCGTTCCATTGTCTCCAAAATCTTGTATGGTTGCTCGGCATAAGACAAATCCTCAGCTACATCCACTTCATTCATGGGTAACACCTCCTCAGGCGTCCTCAGACATTTCTTGAGTTACGACACATGGAACACATCGTGCACGTCCGACAGATGAACCGGCAACTCTAGTTGGTACGCCACTTCGCCTTTTCTTTCCAAAACTTGAAAGGGTCCGATGTATCGAGGTGACAACTTCCCTTTCACCTTGAACCGACGAAGTCCTCTGATAGGGGACACCTTGAGATAAACATAGTCTCCCACGTTGAAAACGAGCTCTCTTCTTCGTACATCAGCATAACTCTTCTGGCGTGTCTGTGCTATCCTCAAGTTGTTGCGAATCTCCCTCACCTTTGCCTCGGCTTCTTGTAGCACTTCTGGACCAAACACCTTACTTTCTCCTGTTTGGTTCCAAAATAGGGGAGTTCTGCATTTCCTTCCATACAAAGCTTCAAACGGTGACATCTTCATACTAGCTTGATAACTGTTGTTATAGGAAAACTCCGCATACGGTAGGTTCTTGTCCCAACTCCTATTGTTTTTGAGTGCACATGCCCTTAACATATCTTCAAGGATCTGATTGGTTCTCTCCGTCTGTCCGTCAGTTTGGGGATGATAGGCGGAGCTGAAATTCAGATGGGTTCCCATGGTTTCATGCAACTTTTGCCAAAACCTCGAGGTGAACTGTGTCCCTCGGTCCGACACTATCTTCTTTGGCACTCCATGGTAACACACAATCCTTGACATGTACAATTCTGCCAATTTGGTTCCGCTGTAGCTTTCCTTCACCGGAATGAAATGAGCTACCTTGGTTAGCCTATCAATAATAACCCATATTGAATCATACCCGGACTGGGTCCTAGGCAATCCCATGACAAAATCCATGCTGATCTCTTCCCACTTCCATTCAGGCACTTTGAGTGGTTGCAGCAATCCCGCGGGTCGTTGATGTTCTGCTTTCACCAACTGACAGGTGTCACATAGGGCAACATGTTCCGCGACATCTCGCTTCATGCCATACCACCAATACCTGCTTTTGAGGTCCTGATACATCTTCGTACTCCCAGGATGAATGGAATAGTCGGAATCGTGAGCCTCCTTCAAAATTAATTTACGAATCTCCTTTACTTCTGGCACACAGATCCTTTTCCCGTGCCACACCGTTCCTTGTTCATCTTCTCTAAAACCAGGAGCTTTATTTTCCTTGATGAGCTGTCTGATCTCTTGTATCTTCTCATCATTCTTTTGTCCCTCGCGTATGTCTCGCTCAAGTGTGGAGTTCACTTCCATGGCGATGGCTTCACCACTATTTACTAGACATAGATTGAGCCTTATAACCTCGTCCTTCAATTCTGCAGGCATATCCTTCAAGCTCAACTTATTGACCTGCACTTTCCGACTCAAGGCATCGGCCACGACGTTTGCTTTCCCGGGATGATAGTTGATGCCTACATCAAAGTCATTGATTAGCTCTAACCATCTCCTTTGTCTAAGGTTGAGATCTGGCTGTGTGAATATGTACTTCAAACTCTTATGATCCGTATATATCTCTGTCCTCTTCCCCATCAAATAGTGCCGCCAAATTTTCAACGCGTGTACCACTGCAGCTAGTTCTAAGTCATGTGTAGGATAGTTCTTCTCGTGCTTCCGAAGCTGCCGGGATGCATATGCCACGACATGTCCCTCTTGCATGAGAACACATCCCAACCCGTTTCCAGAGGCATCGCAGTACACCGTGAAATTCTTCTGCATATCTGGCATAACCAACACGGGGGCTGTTGTCAATCTCTTCTTTAGCTCCTGAAAGCTCGTATCGCACTGTGGCGTCCAGGTGAATGTGATTCCCTTTTCCAACAGTTTGGTGAGAGGTCTCGAGATCTTGGAGAATCCCTCAATAAACCGTCGATAGTATCCAGCCAATCCCAAAAAGCTTCGAACTTCCCCGACATTTTCAGGGGTTTTCCATTTCTGGATATCTTCGATTTTGGCGGGATCTACGGAGATTCCTCCCTCCGAGATTATATGTCCTAAAAAGGGAACTCTCTTTAGCCAAAACTCACACTTGCTCAACTTGGCATATAGTTGGTGTTCTCTCAGCCTCTGTAACACCAACCTTAGATGTTTCTCATGTTCTTCTTCATCTTTGGAGAAGACGATAATATCATCTATGAAAACCACCACAAATTTGTCCAGATATTCCATGAATACCTTGTTCATGAGGTACATGAAATATGCCGGGGCATTGGTTAGCCCGAAAGGCATGACAGTGTATTCATACAGTCCGTACCGAGATACGAAAGCTGTCTTGGGAATATCAGATTGCCTTATCTTGAGTTGGTGGTATCCCGACCTGAGATCAATTTTCGAGAACACGCAGGCTCCCCTCAACTGATCAAACAAGTCTTCAATGCGGGGTAATGGATACTTGTTCTTGATGGTCACCTCATTCAAGGCACGGTAATCCACGCATAACCTTTGAGTTCCATCTTTCTTAGGCACAAATATTACCGGAGCTCCCCATGGTGAGGAACTAGGGTGAACATACCCCTTTTCCGTCAATTCTCTCAAATGATCCTTGAGCTCTTCTAGCTGCTTGGAGTCCATTCGATAAGGTCTCTTGTATATCGGGGCTGTTCCCGGTACTAGCTCGATTGCGAATTCCACGTCACGGTCGGGAGGCATTCCTGGCAACTCCTCCGGAAAAACATCTGGATATTCCCTGATAGTCCTGATTTCCTCAACTTTCACCTCCACTTGATTTAATTTAATGTTCCTCCTAGGCTCGTGTATCGTTATGAACTTTACTCTTGTGCCACTAGGGTGAGTTAGTTCCACCGTTCTGGTCGAACAATGGATGATTCCTTTATGTTTGGTCAACCAATCCATACCCAAAATAATATGTATCCCTTGTGAATCGATCACTATGAGGTTAGCGGTAAATACTACCCCATTAATGTCTAGGTTCACTTTGGGACACACTTGTCTTGTCCTTATTTCTCCACCTGGAGAGTTTACCGCTAGCATATGGTTCATTTGTGTGGTTGCTAGGTCATGCTTCTTAAACCCTTGAGCAATGAACGAATGGGTAGCACCAGAATCAAACAGCAGAGTTGCAAGGTGTAAATTGGCAGGAAACTTACCAACTACCACGTCGGGTGCCTCTTGTGCTTCCTCCATAGTGACGTGGTTCACCCGTCCTCTCATTACGTTCTGCTGCTGTGGCTGCGTGGGCTTCTTCTTTGGACACTTATGGGCGTAGTGCCCCACTTCACCACAGCTGAAACATTGCACCCCAATCTTAGATGCTTGGCCCTTGTTGTCTTGGGGTTGGTTTGGGGGTCCTTGCACTGCTGGTCGAGGTGGATATGCAGGGCGAGGCTGCTGCATAAACTGACGTTGCGGCTGTGCTGGTGCTGCGGGAGGCCTGTAGTTTGGGTTGTACCCTCTTGGTGCTGAATAGGGTACCGCAGCACGGCTCGTCTGCCCCGTAGGTTGCTGCATCATACGTGGGCGGGTGTTGCTCCCTGAGGCCTGATGTGACCACCCAGCCTTCCTTTTATTCTCATTTTCCAGGGCCTTTAGCTTCCTTTCCACCACAAACGCTCTGTCCACCATCTTTTGAAAGCTTTCATACTCATTGGAGGACATTGCACACTGCATCTCTGCGGTAAGTCCTTCCACGAAACAATCTTGTTTCTGCTCATCTGTCTCTATGTCTCGTGGAGCATAACGGGATAGTTGAGTGAATTTAGTGAGGTATTCCCTCACCGTCATGTTTCCCTGCTGCAGTCCCAAAAACTCTTTCCTCTTGTTTTTGAGTTCACCTCTTGGGATGTAATGGTTGCGGAAGCTACGCTTGAACTCTTCCCAAGTGATGCTCTCAGGGTCATGATGGGCGGCCACGTAGGCGGTCCACCAATCAGCAGCAGGTCCATGCAATTGATGAGAGGCAAACAGCACCCTCTCATACCCTTGGCATTGTATGATCCTCATCTTACTTTCAATGGTCTTCAGCCAATTATCTGCCTCCAGAGGTTCAGCAGCACTTGCAAACTTTGGAGGTTGAGTTCCTAGAAACTCACTCAACCTTGGTTGGCGTGGTGCAGCTTGTGGAGGTGGAACTTGATGCAAGTTGGCCACTACTTGAGTCAAGTTCTGGATGAGCTGATTTTGATTCTCCAGCATTTGGTGGAGAGGATCAACTTCTTCACGGCGACCACCCCGGTTCTGGCCTCCAGAAAGATGAGAGTTGCATGCCTCATCATTGTTGTTGGCGGGGTTGGCAGCACGTCCTTTTCCTCTTCCGGCCATCTGGTAGAATCAACAAATGTTAATTTGAAAGCATTTAGTATCATCTTACTACTTTCACTTGTTTGTATTTTGAAGTGTTGAAGTTTTGTTAAAATCTTACGAGGGTTTTATATCTCACACCCAATAAATGCACTATTATTTCCTGTGGGTTCACACACCAAAGCAAAACAATCTGAAGACGAGGCTGTGGACACTTGCTCATGGCTTCCACAACTCACGTCACACACCAAGCATTATCACACCATTAACTACGTAACGACTCGACTACTCGACCTCTTGCTAGCTAGGGGAAAGACTCTACACTACTCATCCTCTTGAGCTGGCTCCTCGGGATCTTCCTCCTCATTTCGGCTACCTTCTGACTCTGCTTTGGGTGGGGAGGCTGCTGGTGGAGAAGTGCGACGACGCCTGATCGCTCGGCGATCCGGGGAGTCAGGGGTCCATGGATCACTTATGGTGACACACAGTTCATTCCCATCTCCTCTTTCTCTCGCCTTTAAGCAAGCTCGCAGCAATGCCTCCGTCTCCTTCAGAGTATCTCGGACATCCTGAAGCTCTTGTTGACACTCCTGCAGTCGAGTGCTGAGCATAGCAGCATCCTCCAAGCACAAGTCCATGTGCTCATGGGAAGTCCCTTGCTGCACCGGTGGGTACTTGTACTCCGTGGTACCACTCTCACGTTGGAGGACATACATGTACTCAGTTTTGTCCAAGTGGCGACGATAGATGTGGTTCTGGCAGGTGATGGCCTCCCAAGTGACATCTCTTTCCGCGTCAACTTGTGTTGCTCGACAAGCTGGAGAGTGGTGGATCTTAAGCAGCTGATTCTCGTGTATAATCCTCATCTCCGAACTCCATTCTTCCCTCTTCTCACGGATGGTCCTGGTGGAGTTATAGTGGATGATGAGCTTGCCCGTATTGCCGGCGGCTTCGAGCATACGTCGAAGACGGCGCAACAAATCTCCTACTGCCAATCCGTAGGAAAGGTACGTCACTGGACGACTCTCCTCTCTTTCAGCAAGGGCAACTACGGGAACTCTCCCTCCCGTGGACTTACGAGCAGTGCGAATCATGCGAACCATCTAAAACAAAAGAATTTAAAATTAGGTTAGATAAAATCTCAAACAAAAATCCTATTTTGAATGAAAGTTGGGGTAAGATGAAGAAAATAACCCTTTAAATAACACTCTTCAACCCACACCTTGGAAAATAGTTTTTAAGAAAATAGGGCCCTTAAATACGTCCATTTCTACCTAGGTCCACGTTCCTACGGGCAACCTTGGCTCTGATACCACCTCTGTCACACCCGGTTTTTCCGAAGAACAACCAAGTGAATATCACATGTATGCCAGGATCATTTTCTCATACATGTGATGACAAATAGTGAAGCATCATTTATTACAAGCCAGGTGTCGAATATAAATAAGTCTTACATCACAAATGTCTTAATGAACACTAATGCTTCATCACAAGTAAATAAACTAGCAGCGGAATATTATTCTTTAGGGCTCCATCACAGGTGTTGCCCGGGGGTCTTCATGAACCTAAAAACCTTCCTCGGGTCCAAAGTCTTGGTCATTATACACCACCTCATTATCTTAACCTGAGCAGCAATATAAACCAACAAATATGCAAGGTTGAGTACCAATGGTACTCAGCAAGTGTGGAAAAATTATATCATGCATGGCTAGAACAAGGAGAGGTTGAACTCATGGTTAAAGCACTACGCAATTAATACCTATCACCTTAACTTATTAAGCACCTACATTACTACACAGGTGAAATGATCCAAATCTCCCATCCCATCATCATAAACCAATAACCATAATCATCATTTCCAATGTTAAGCTCCCCGCTTAACTTCCAAAACCATCAATTCTCTAATCATGAATAAGTCCAGGCCGCTCTTAACCGTGAGCACGGCTGTCAAGACAGTTTTGACTCTGCAGAGTTTGTACCACTGTACCCACAAGTAGTGATTTCATCCCCCGTTGCCGGGTGGACTAAAAGAACCTCCATTATGCCAGTGGCTACGAACCACATTCACACTTCCCAGGTGTGTGGCCAAGAGATCACTACGAAGCCTTTACAAAGGGATTCCCGACGAGCGTGGGCCCACTGAGGTTTCACCCCTAACAGCATACAAGAGGCTCCAACCCCGCTGCAGTGGCCCCCTCTTGAGCCTTGCGGTTCATATGGTAGTCCAGCTGACACCTACTCCCCGCACCATCCAACACACCCATACTACGCCGGGGATACACCTAATTAATTGGCCAAGCTGCCCCATCTCAGCATGTGGTTGGCACTGTAAAGCCGGGTTACATGCTCCATGAACCGGTCCTTAGGATCCAGGCAAGTACTGAACACAAACCCAAGTCTCGTGCACCCAGCACACAACCAAAACATCCAACTTGCCTTGATCCCTACCTCTACATATCTCACAATGTCTCACTCAAGAGTATGGTAATATAAACTGATGATCTCATATCCCAAATACCCCATTCTAAGCATGGCTAAGCATATGCATGTGTATAAATGACATGACAAAATAAATCCCAACCCAAGCTTCAAGGAAACAAGGTAATGTAATTCTAGGGAAACTTCCTAGCATGGGTTTCATATTTAACTTGACAATGCAAATAATTCTATCTACACATCCTAACATAGGATCAAAGTGGTCAAGGACACTTGCCTCCTTCTTGCTGCTCCTGAAATGGGTAGTCCTGATCTTGGAAACTGATAGCTTGCTCTTGAACAGGTTCTACTTCATACCATCACACATAGCAAAAGAAAAACAACAATCATAAGACATAGTTCACACTTCTACTTCATACAAACCACACATTCACATTTATGAAAGTTTCTTTACCATTTTATGTGTTGTGGATACTCTATGTGTGTTGATTTGGGACTTGCATACACTTTCATTTACATGTGTAGGATTCCTACTTTGGTGTTCATATTTATACTCACATACTATATATATATATACATATATATATGTGTGTTTCAGTTTTAAATAAATTCCTTATATATTAAACTACCAAGTATGTATGAAAAGTATTTTTCTTCTCCATATGTGCCTTCATAATTTCTATCAACCCTAAACTGAATTCTTTGTACTTTAGAAACTCCATTTATCATTTACTAGTTTCTATATTTTCAGATTTATATTCTTATGCATAATTGTGCATTTTATTATTAAATTAGTAATACACACTACCTAAACAGATTAGGTTCTGGTCCTAAATAATTTAAGATCATATTTTGACCTTGGCTTCTGATGTATACTATTTCATAATTATTTTCCCTATTTTTCTTTAACTATTCTTTACTTAAAAATGTGTCCCTATACTATTAAATGTGAATAATAGATGAAACAGATTTATTTCAGCCCCAAAAATATATTTTTATCTCACTCCAAAGTTTTCTAAGTACTGAGAAAGTTTTTACTAATTTTGACAATTAGGTTTGTCCCCCTTTTTAATATTTAAACACTAGTTACATATTCAATTTTCTAAATTAAATACTAAACAGGGCTAAAATAATGAATTCACCCCATTACAGGGTCTATAATATTATTTTCATAATTTCCAGGGGTCTAGCTACACTTTTCAGAGGTGTTTTTCTTAATTTCTATTAAGTCTAGGGGCTAAAACTGATTTTTAAATGAATTTACATGATTTTCTGGAGTTCCAGGGGCTAGATCTGAAGTTTCCGGGGCTAGCTCTCAATTCCAGAGAACCCCAGGGGGTAGCACGTAAGAATTCCAGTCTTTATAACGCGGGGCTGACGTGGACCGTCTGATTTTAAACCGACGGCTGAGATTATAACATCGAACCGGTACGCGGGGTTTTAAAGTCTACCGTGCGATTTAAAATACACGGCGCACAAGCGGCCACGTCGCTCTGATCGAGCGCGGGCGGCGCTGCCGGCGGCGCACGGCGGCGGGAAGCGGCGATCTCGCCGGAAACTTTCGGATCCTCGAGAATTCTGCCTAGAACTGTGATCTTATGGCCTAGATCGGTAGAGGGGAGGTCAGGGATCTCACCTCGGGGGTTTTCTCGAGCTCGGGGGTCCTGGAAAGTGCTCGGCGGCGAGGTCCGAGGCAAAACCACGGCGAAGCTCGTCGGAGCTGGATTTGCACCGTAAGTCTTCGGGTTTTCTGCACCTGCAAAGTTCCCCGGAGGCGGTGGATCAAGACCAACGAGTTAGATCAGAGTTTCCGAGCTTAGATCGGCCAGAATTCACCGGCGAAGTCTCGGTGCTCACCGGAGTGAAAATCGGCGATCGCGTGAGAAAAACTGATCGGATCGGTTGTTTTTATAGCCGGGGGAGGGCGGTGGTTCTGTTGTGATCGAGTTAGAGTCCTCAGGGTCCAGAATTCGGCTGCGGGACGCGGTTTCCCGATCGGTTGCGATCGCGCGCGCGGGGGAGAAGTCCGGGGTCGCGGGGTTAGGGATGACAGGCGGGTCCCACCCATCAGCGAGGGGCAGCGCGACGCGCGCGGGGGCGGGCTGCGCGGGGGTTTGCTGGGCCGGCTGGGGTTTCGGCCCACTGGCCAGTTTTTTCCGGTTTTCCTTTTTCTTTTTCCATTTTTTTTTCTGTTTTGAGTCTAATTTGAATTCCAGTTTGAATTTGAATTTCTGCAAAACATGCAACACGTCCAAAAATTTCTAAATTCCCCTCTGAACATGGTTTATGGTTCTAAATCAAAATTTGAGTTTTGACTAAAAATTTGGGGTGTTACAGCTGATCAGTGTGCACCGAGCCGACGTCGGTTCTCCCGGTTTCCTCCGCAGCCACCACGGCAACACAGCGCGCCACGGCGACGCCTTGGCTTGGCGCCGAAGGCACCGAACCGCTGACGCGGTCGCAGTTAAGCCGAGAGACCCGGCTGCTCGGGTGTATCCGCTCCCTCAGAGAAGAAAACAAACACGCTTCCTCTGTTTCTCTCCCGAACGCGAGCTCGCCGTTTTCCTCTGCTCTCACTGCGCTAGCCCAATCCTTCTTCGGTCAGACGAGGTCGCCGGCGGTGCGGGGTGCCGCTGTCCAAGCTAAGGGCAGCTACGTTTCCCCTCCAGCTGCGATCGCAGCCAAGTTACTCCGAGCTACCGAAAGCACTGCCGCCCGTCTACCCCAGAATTCGTCGCCAAGGTGAAACCACAGCTTAATTACTTTGGCTTGATGCTTCTACACGACCTAGCGCAGCCCCTCGATGAAGAACCATCGGAAACCGTAGAGAAATGAAGCTGTAAGCTGAGTTTTTCCAGCCGCCGACGCACAACCCTAGCTGCACCGGCGAACTACACCTTGCACGAGTTTTCACCCCTCTTTGTAGGCAAAAACGTGCTCCTCACATCACCCTGGTGCTTGCGGCGCTCTCCCCAACCGGAATAACCGCCTGCCATGCGAGAACGATGGCGCCGGGATAGAGTTTGCCGCTGTCAACGTCGGGGAGGTATTCCCGGCCATCTAGCGCCGCCGCTGACCTTACCAGCATGTTCCTCGTCGGGTTTTGGGCACAGGCGGCGAGATTTGGGCCGTCTAGGGCACTGGGTAATCATTCCAGCGAGGTGCCGCCGCCGTTCCGGCGAGGAGACCGGCCGGGCGCGAGGTAGACGAAGGTGGGGGCCTGCCCCACCTGTCAGTGGCCCCGGTTGAGCGCCAGATCGAATTGTGGCTCGGGATCGGCTGTGGCTGCACGGGTTAACTCCGTAGCCCCCGGTGTTGCCGAGATCGCACTGGTCCGATTTTAAACAGTGGGCCCAGCCCAATTATTTGAAGTTTCTATTAGAGAAATAATTCCAGGAATTAGCTGATCTTTACAAGCCCATAACTTTGTGTAGAAAACTCCAAAAAGGGTGAGATCAATTTTTTTGGATTCCTCGTGAGGAGTACTTCATAGAGAAACAAATTTCTAGCTATGAAAATGCCCAGGAATTTCTGTAGAATTGTTTTTAGTAAATCCTTTAGGGATTTATTACAGGAGCAATTCTTTATGAAATATTCCCAAATTTGGGCAGCAAATCCTCTTCATAGATACTGATCTCCAGTAAAAATTTGAGTTTCATTGGATTTCATTTGCTAGGTCAAATTACCTTCCCAAGTTCAGCCTTTATTTGGAAATTCAATTTAAACAGAAATTGTTCAGCACTCCTGTCCAAACTTCAAAAATTCGTATCTCTCTGATGGTAGCTCCAAAAATGGTGAAACAAATTTTGTTAGAACCGTGGAGACTTACCATAATCAGATCTTCCACTATTAGCTATGTCAAAGCTCCTGAATTGGGATCAAAATTCAGAGAAGCATTGTACTTGTAGGAATTTTAAATACTACATTGTGCAATGACATATCTCCAAATCTGGCTCAAATCATCCTTAGAGAGTCTAGTATCCACTGTAAAAGTCCCAAAGCCAATTAAGGATCCTAAATAGCAGTAGCTATGAATAGAAGTTCAATTCTTATAAATCCTTAATACTTACACATGTATTCTATTACATTTCATAATAGTGACCGAAGTTGAGGACGCACCGGAGCCCTTGGACGTCCTCCCACCAGAAGCTAACTTCTTCTCTGACTCGCAACCAGGCAAGCCCCGGTTTGCACTTAAGTACCTTTTATAAAATTCTTTATTTGTATCACTTATGTCTAGGGTGAATGTTTGCATTAGAGTTAAGGTGTTTGAAACCCCACTTGCATAACCTTTTAAATCCTATGATGGGTTGGGTAGCTTACAGAGCCGACGCGTAGGCAAGGCCCTGCTAATATGCTTAGGATCTCGGTAGAAGTCGAGTAGTTAGAATCTACTCGCAAGGTAAGGTTTATCACACGGTTTGGTCAGAATAGAAAATGGCTTAAGAGTGGTGAAAATGAGACCCAGCAAGGGGGATAGGAAGCAGTGAGCGGAGGTCTCTCGTGCGTAGCCCTGTTGGTGTTGATTGAGGACCGAGTCGTGTGCGGGCCTGATGAACAAGTATCGAACAGTACCGGATGGCATACTGACATAAGCAGGAAACCGATGTAATTGGTTAACCTGGGTGCCGAGGCTTACCCAACCGTAAATAGGAGTTGGTTGAGGGTAGCAAGGTGTAAATCTGCCGGTGGGCACAGTCACGCTCCACGCGGGGACCTCCTGCCCATTACGGATGGACCGGTTCAGCATTTGGATTGCCTTTGAAAGGTTGTTGCATACAACAGAGTAGGAAGGGGTGTGGAATCACGCTTCTGAAAGTGGGTGTATGCAACGTGTTGTCCGGGTGTCTCCTGATTGCAATCACCGTCCCTCGCGGTTATTTAAGTACCGCTTGTTCACTGTTTCGTGACGTAGTAAGAAGTGAAGTAAGCCAGTTGTATGATAATATGCTGTGATGATATATTAATGTTTGTGGAAACCATGTCTGCTGTAGACGTAGAGCTAATTAAGTTTACTTTCCGCTTTGGGCATCACCACATCGGAGGAAAGCGTTTCTTGTTTGATTGTGGACTTCTGATGTGAGGGCTGCCTAAGGCACATGAATTTGCTGCTATAAAACTGAAAGTAAGGATCAACTTATAGGCGTGTCTTTGTCGCAAATTCCTTTTCCTATCATACACCTCCCTGCATGTAGAGTTCCATGCCTAGGTCAGACGGTTAAGCCTTGCTGAGCCATTGTGCTCACGGTTGCAATATTTGAGCTGTATGCAGGTGAGAGATATGAGGAGGGTTCCGAGGACGAGGCGATGCCCCGGCAGGGTACACGGCCGAGATGGAGCCCTGCACGCCGCCGTGATCTCCGGTTTCATGCTGCTAGCGTGTAGCGTCCCCGGGCTGGACGGCTGCACTTTTGCCTAGTTAGGATGAGAGGCTACTAATGTACATTACTTCTGCTGTATAGTTATATTTTGTAAAAGACTTCCGCTGTTTTATATCAAACAAAAGTTTGTATGTTGTTCTCTAATCTTTTCGTGTGTGTTGTTGGGTGCCGCATCGCACGGCACAACCCTATGCGATCCTGGAGTGGGTGAACCACGGGGTGGTCCCCACACTAATGCCAATCTATGCACTCTACTTAGGCTTGCGTCCTATGTTCAACGTGGCTTCTAATACCACTCTGTGACTAGGCCTGCGTCCTACGGTCAACGTGGAAGCTCTGATACCAATCTGTGATGCCCCGGTTCCGAAAACCACGGAACCGAGCTGATGCATATGTGTGCCCAGGATGTTCATCACACATACACATGTAATCCATAAACTGAATTCATAATAGAACCACGAATAATAGGGTTTAAGTACTTTATTACATCAATCTCTAACTTATTTTTGCAGTGGAAGTCTTCTAGCTTATTCTAGTAGCGGAAGTCTTTAACGATAGAGGAAGCAAACTAAACAGCAGCAGTGGCTCCATCTCCAACTCCACAGGCAAGTTGACGGTAGTTCGCACGCCTAAGTACTCCAAATGATCTTCGAAGTACTCTTCTCCTGTTGCTGATGATGAAGTAATAATGCAAGTTTGAGTACATGACGCACTCAGCAAGTGCGGGAAAATATGATATGTAGCTTACAACAAGGTAGGATTTAAAAGGCACATTGCAGAAAGCAAAGTTTATTTCACAAAACATGATAAAAACAGCAACTATCTTTAAGTGAATTTAACCCCAACATATATCCAATTAGAACATTAACATACCTCCATCGTATTTCACCACCTTTCATGTCTCATCCAGCCATTTATCTTTCTCGATTTTTCTGATGCTCATGAATACCATCTCATATTCATGACCATCTCATCTCATATTCAATTCCATCTCATAACCGAGACCAAAGCTCATTATCATGACTCAACAGTCCCAATCTCATTACCAAGACTCAATCAGTCCCGAAACAAAACCTCGATGACCAAACGATAACCAAACCAATAACCAAATGAAACATCCATCCCAAAAACCATCCCATCTAATCATGGAAGTTGGCCAAGTGCTTGTGACCGGAAGCACGGCTATCATGATAGTTTTACACTCTGCAGAGGTTGCACCACTTTACCCACAAGTTTATGATTTCGTCACCCATCGGCGACTTCAGAACCTCCATTATACCAGTAAACAACCGTTGGTGTATGGTCAAGAGATCACAAAATAGCCTTTAAAAAGGGGTTACTAGATGTATGGACTCACTAATGTTTCACCAGCAGGCTCGAATCACCATTCTCCCACCTAGGGGCCCCCTCTTGTGCCATGCAGTTCCCAGGGCAGTCCTCTCTCGACTCCCATCCCCCGCGCCTTCCACGGTCCATAACAATCTAGCAACTTACCTAATTAGTCAGCTAAGCCGCACCCATACTTGGCCTTGTGGTGGCACTGTTTTCCTGGCATGTGCTCGCATGAACCGGTCCTTAGATCTACGGCAAGTAAACCACCATATCATTCTACCACATTCACGAACCAAGCTTGCCTAGATCTCCCCTGATTCATGTTCATTATCAACATCAAGTTCTCATTATCATTGTTCATATGAGTGCAGTAGCTTGACACATTCTATCTCGCTTCATATCCCGTGGACTCGGCGAAGCAAAAAGCAAAAACGACCATACCCGACTTATCAACTTTCCCGGCGATGAGGGTGGTTAACAAAACTAGTAAACTCCTATAAGAGGGTTTTCCCATCAAATTGACTCAAGCATACATAGTTTTTTCAAACAAAACAGTTTCAAAACATGGGATCAATATGGTCAAGGGGCACTTGCCTTGTTCCTGTGGCTTTTGTTGCTCAGGAGCTTCGAAGTCTTGGTGCTGTAGTCCTTCGTAGGTAGCTCCCTAAGCTTGTCCTTCTACTCACGATCACACACATACAAGATTCAAAGCAATCAATCATCATGCACAACTTTACTCAAGATGCAATGGTGTAGATGCATGCTAACCTATGGTGCTGTTTCATTAGATCAGTTTGTACGTGTTCTTGCATGTTTTAATGGATTTGCATGGGGTTTTACAATGAACAAGGGTGTAAGGATCTAGTGTGGACGTGGTGATGATCTTGACTCAAGATCTAGATCAATACCACCGTCAAAAACTGATCAACACGTGATCTGTCCACATTAAAAAGCTTCTGTTCGAAGGGATCGAAGAAACAGATGTGAAGAAAACCGCGGTGATATCGTAAGGTGGTAACGAAGATCTACCTCACTTCTTCCTGGTGTCGGGGCCTTCCTTCTAGCGATGGCAGCAGCGAGGAGCTCGTCGGCGGCGCTCACCGTCGACTGAACTCCGGCGAAGGGATGAAAACTCTAACTCGGCGAGCTGGGGCTAGGGCTTCCAAGTCGCCGACTTAGGGAGGAAAATAAGAGTACGTGGTTGCGGCCAAGGGGTTTTGGGTTCTATTTGTAAGGGATGAAAGAAGAGTCCTACTCTGATCGGATTTCAAATAAGAGTCCTATTCAATTTTGTTTTGGATCTTAACAACTTATCTCTATTTGATTTGCTGTAGTATTCAACGTGGAAGAATTCATGTCAGTTTCCTCAGTACCGGGTACTCGCGTACAGGGGAAAACCGATTAAGGATCTTGTCCTTCCGCAGGGATAAGCTCTGGAGGCTCCACGTGTCTAGCGGGGGCCGGGCTTCCGTTCTCCGCAGAGGCAGGCTCCGGTTGTGCCACGTGTCAAGCGGGCAGGACCTCCCTCTCCTCAGAGGCGAGCTCCGCGTGCGCCATGTGTCTTGGCGGGCGGGACCTCCCCTCTACTCAGAGCCGAGTTCTGCGTGCGCCACATGTCAGTGCCGGACCTCCCCTCTCTTCTGAGGTGAGCTCTGAGAGTGCCACGTGTCAGAGCCAGACCTCCCCTCTCCTCGGAGGTGGGCTCCGAGAATGCCACGTGTCCAGTAGCGCCGAACTTCCTTTCTCCTCAAAGACGAGCTCCTAGGTCGACACGTGTCCATCTGTGTTGGACTTCTATTCTCCTCAGAGGTGAGCTCCGAGGATGACACGTGTCCAGTAGTGCCTTCTCCTCGGAGGTGAGCTCCGAGGATGACATGTGTCCATCGGGACGAGACCTCTCGGAGGCGAGCTCCGAGAGTGACACGTGTCAAGCAGTGTTAGACCTCTCAGAGACGAGCTCCGAGGGTGACACGTGTCCCATGGGGCGGACCTCTCGGAGGTGAGCTCCAAGAGCGACACATGTCCTGCGGGGTTGGGCCTTGCTTTTCCGCAGCGACTAGCTCCGGTGGGGACACGTGTCCTGCGGGGCTGGACCTCGCTTCTCTGCAGAGACAAGCCCCGGAGGCAACACGTGTTCAGCGGGTCAGACCTCGCCCCTTCCACAGAGGCTAGCTCTGAGCCTGCCACGTGTCTGGCGATGCCGGACCTCACCCCCTCCGCAGGGATGAGCTCCGAATACACCACGTGGCCAGCAAGCAACGGGAATTATCGACAGTGCTCCTCGGTGAACTGGAATTGGCTCTATTCGGCTATATTTCTGATTCTTTCCCCGTTTCTACTTTTTTTAAAATGTTCCTTTATATGAAATATGCATGCATGCGTGAATATGAAATTGAGGATGTTACAGCAAAGGAGTGTCATCCTTTGGTGATGAAAGCACAGATGAAAGGCCAGTTAGGTATAAACCTCTTTCAGACGTAGTTGCAAGAGCTCCTGTGGTAGAATTAGACTATGGAGATTCTGAAGAAGAGGTTCTGCTAGGTAAAACTGAAGAGCTAGTGTGCTTTCAAGAGGCTGCTGGTTATCCAGAGTGGGAGGAATCCATGAAGAAAGAAATAGAGTCCATTGAAAAGAATTAGACATGGACTTTAACTGAAGTACCACCAGGTCAGAAATCCATTGGAGTAAAATGGGTCTACAAATTGAAGAAAAACTCATCAGGAAAGGTGATTAAACACAAAGCTAGATTAGTAGCAAAGGGGTATGTTCAGCAACAAGGAGTAGATTATGAAGAAGAATTTGCCCCAGTTGCAAGACTTGATACAGTCAGGGTGTTTTTAGCACTTGCAGCAAGTCAGAGATGGGAGGTTCACCATCTTGATGTGAAATCAGCTTTTCTTCATGGAAAATTAGAAGAAGAAGTTTATGCCTGCCGAGTGCACCACACTTTTCTCTGTTCTCGTACTGCATTCTACACACTCATCATCTGCTCCTCGCCTGAGAATTCTGTGTCGTCACTTACAGCAGCGACGGCAGAGCGCTGCTTCTTGGTCGCCCAGTTTATCTACACGCCGCTGGTTGAATGTGGCCTAGAGGGGGGGTGAATAGGCTTTTCGATTCTTTGTTAATCCCTGAAACACTTAATAGATTTATCAAATACAGGGAAATCGGACTAGTCCGGTAGAGTGCGGACTAGTCCATTGTCTACTCAGAGACAAATCGGACTAGTCCAGTATGCGTGGACTAGAAAGATAAGGGTTGATCAATATTTTCACTTCTAGTACCCTATGCAGCGGAAGCCCCCGATTCTCTTTCACTAATCACAAAGGGCAAATAAATTATTCAAGGGGCCTTCTCACAAGTTGAGGGCTCCCCAAGAATTACAATTTATGATACCACCAAGCACACTCAAAAGATGTACAATAAATGAACAAGAGTGTGCGAGAGATCAAACCCAAGAGCTCAATATGTGTAGAACAAGTCTCTCCTTTGATCAATTGCTAATTCTCAAAGATTTGATCCTTTTTGGGTTAGAATGTGTGGAGAGATGTGAATTTTGGGCTCTTGGAAGGTGCGACGGCGCAGGGGGTCGAGAGTTTTGGTAGTATGGCCGTACACCTCTATTTATACTAGGGATTCCAAAGGTTACCGTTAGGGTTTGCGATGTCCGGACTAGTCCGTAGTGGACTCCGGACTAGTCCGGTGTGCAGCGTGTGGAAAACCATAAGTGTTGTGAGATACCGGACTAGTCCGTAAGAGTGCGGACTAGTCCGTTGTCTATCCAGAGACAAATCGGACTAGTCCGGTCCATATCGAACTAGTCCGTTTTCTAGTCAGAGAGAAATCGGACTAGTCCGGCTGATATCGGACTAGTCCCCACATGCTGATTTTTGTGCAGTTAGTGTGATTTCTTTCACTTGAGCTCTTGGGGTGTGTTTCTCCAACACACACTCCATACTAAGTAATCTAGTCTTTTCAGCTCCGGAGCTCTTATAGATCCTCATTCTCCTTTCTTTTTGCGCTTTCTTCCTAATTTCTTTAAAAACCCGCGCTCATCTCAACGATTTTGTTAGGGTCTCATTTGTTTGTCATAAATCAACCGAAACCCACAAGGGATGCCTAGATGCACTTTCAATATCCCCCTTTTTGGTGATTGATGACAACCAATTGACATCACATTAATATGATAAAAAAATCAGATTTTCATAAAGTGTGCACATATGAGCTTTGAGCAAAATGGGCAATGTAGACATAAGACATATGTGCACTCCTTATAGTGGGGTGCAAAACTAGGTGTGTGAGCAAAAATTTTTATGTGAATATCATAATAAGCATAATCATAATATCATCAAGAGTCTCAAGCCTACATAGCAGTTTTAAACATACACCATTAATCATAGGCATAACATAGTCATCATTTCACAGCACATGTCCAAAAGCAAAATGATAGTATAAGTCTTACAAAAGCCCACTTCTTAAACTAGGACGCAAAAAGAAGAATCTACGACCTAAGACCCCCCCTCAATCTCTCCCCCTTTGGAATCAAGGCACCAAAAAGAAGGAGAGGAGGGATCTACTTGTCGTCGTCGGCTCACTCCTCGCTGTCGGTCCTTTCTTCGTCTTCATCATCAGGCTGAGGAGGAGGAGGGGGAGGAGGAGGAGGAGGAGAACCACTCGTCGTGCCCCGGGAGACAAAGTAGGCACGCTCTGATGGAGAGAGAGGAGGAAGCTCTGTGAAGTCAGATGCAGAGTCCTCTGAGATGACTGGAGATCCAATGGGATCAATCTCCAGTTTTTGGCATATTGCTTTGACATTGGCCTTCATGTATCTCATTTCTTCTTTTCTTGCCTTGTTCATCTTATGAAGCTTCACCTCAGTTTTGCGGCAAGAACCAAAGATAGCAGCCAAATACTTCATAATCCCACTAGGGGACCCTTTGTGAGGAGGGGCCCTAGTCTTGGATGAACGCCTTGCATCTTCTTGAGCTCTCTCTGGATGTTCTTCAGGTGAGCCAGGTGAGGGAGCAGCTGGGAGAGAGGCTTGAGGAGGCTTCTGAGGCCGTAGAGCAATGTGCTCCACATCCTTCACAAACTCAATTTCTGTGACTTTTTCAATCATGAACATCAAGTATGGTGCATAGCCACAGGAACGGTTTGGTGTGCAGGATATGTTCACCATGTCATTCCAAATGTAATCGAAGATATCAAATTTTCTCCTCCTGCTGATTACTTTCATCAAGGTTCTCAAGTAACCTTGGACACTCCCGGCATCTCCATCCTTTGGAGCAATGGTCTTCCGGAGCACTCTGTTGAGAACAATGAAGAAGGGATTCATGTTCTTGGTTGAGGGAGGATTGTATGGGAGTCGAGTATCATAGAGGAATTCCATCTTGTCCTTCTCCACAACACCCAGATTGTGAATCACAATCTCATTACTGCCGGTGTCCTCAAGGTGCAGCAGTCTGGCAAACTCAACATAGGAAACTGTCTACTTGGATCCATGTGTCATCCAAGTCACTGTCTTCTTCATCATGGGTAAAGTGGCAAGTTGCAAAGAACTGGGTGATCATATCATCATTCCAGTTGTATCTAAAGGAGAGCAAGTCCTTGAGTCCGTGTCTCTCTGCAGCCTCTATTACCTCCTCAAAGGCTTCACATCTCTTCCTTTCAAAATATGTCCAGTCGATCCATTGGCTGCGGACCACTGGAGTCTTCATTTGGAGGTACACCGAACTGTAGTAGTCCGAGTGAAAGTTGCTCCAAAATCTCTTGACAGCTGCCTTTTTGCCAGTGCTATAGGCGTCAATCTTCCTCATCTTCCATGCCACATCACTCCCCTTGCCATTGAACTTCTCCTCCGAGGGATACCTATTCCCCTGTCTTGGAGCTGTCATCTTAAGGGGACCAATCAGGCCGAAAGCAAGTCCCTTTCCCTTGCCCTTGGTTTGGTGTTGAGCCGCCGAGCTAGAACCAGCCATATTTGCTTTTGAAGCTGGTCTCTTGACTGTAACCTTTCGACGCACCCTAGGTGGGGTGGGCGAAGGCTCGGAAGCACGCTCTTGTCTCTTGTTGTAGCGAGACTCCGGAATACAACACATCACATCTTGATCCATCTCGGCTTCAAAGTGGGAGATATTCTCACTCGACCCCGACATGATTCTGACACGGAAGATATAAAAGATATGAATAAGCAAGGATGACAAGGGATTGCATTGAATTGATATAAGCTAAGGTTTTGATCAGGGCATACCGGACTTGTCCGGTGTTCAGGGTCAGACTAGTCCAGAGTACCGGACTTGTCCGCCCAAAGAACGGACTAGTCCGTTATGAGGCTGCTCAAACCCTAACTTGTCGAAATTTGAGGTTATTCAATGCAAATATGATCTTGGGTATATGGAATACATCAATAGAGCATGTATTGACTGGAGGAGCTAAGCTAATTGAGCAAAAACAAGGAAAATTGAAGGTTCTAGGGTTTGGAGAGAAATTTACCAAATCATTCGATTCGAGGCGTTGAAGGAGTTCTTGATGCAGACTAGTCCGGGGTCTTCGATCCCCTTGTAGTGGAGATCGATTCCCACAGAGATTTGAGTGGATTTGATGGAGAACTCGCATATCAGCCTTGGGAGCACTTGAGTGAGGAGAGAGAGCGTGGGAGGAGTTGTGAGGTTGAAGGAGATTAGGTCTGAGCCGGCCCTAGGGTTATGGAGTCGAAATATCGGACTAGTCCGTGGTTGAACCTGACTAGTCTGGACTAGCGGACCAAGTGCGGACTAGTCTGCAATGTGCAGACTAGTCCGGGGTGACCACGGACTAGTCCGTGGCCCCTTGTACAGAAAAGTACAAAACACTTATATATATGTGTTCAATGGTTCCTAATAAAGAATAGGGGACAAATACACACAAATATTCCTGATGAATATGATCAGTAAACATACAACAATCAAGCTATGACCATAATTCATCAAGATCAAGTAACTAACATATTTTTTAGGAGAAAAATAGAGAGAGATGATTTTTCAACACAATTAACATGATTTTGAGGATGGACACACATGTATGCAAGTTTTCAAGCCACGTTCCGAGCATCAAGGATATTTAGTTCATTTCAGAGCTCACAAAAGCGTTTTTCATGAAGTGGCTTGGTAAAGATATCAGCTAGTTGTTTTTTAGTGTTGACATGGGAAATGGCTATGTTCTCTCAAAAAATGATGCCAGATATCTTTGTGTTTGGTTCTAGAGTGCTCAACAGGGTTATGGGCAATTTTAATTGCACTCTCATTGCCACAAAGGAGTGGAATACGGCTCATATTGTAACCGTAATCCCTTAGAGTTTGTCGAATCCAAAAGAGTTGTGCACAACAACTCCCGGCTGCAACATACTCCGCTTCGGCCGTGGATAAGGCAATTGAATTTTGTTTCTTGGAGGACCAAGAAACTAAGGATCTACATAGGAATTGGCAAGTACAGGGAGTACTTTTTCTATCTACCTTGCATCCGGCATAATCTGCATCGGAGTATCCAATGAGATCGAATTTTGAACTTTTGGGATACCAAAGGCCTAGGTTGGGTGTATGTGACACCCTCATTTCTGGTTTCAGCATATATTCATGTTTTATGAATAGAAAATATTTTAAAAGAAGTAGAAACAGAGAAAAATATCAAAAGATAGCCAATAAGAGCCGAATCCAGTTCACAGAGAGCGCCAAAGACAACTTCCGCGGCTTGCTGGCCACGTGGCGTGTTCGGAGTTCATTCCTGCGAAGTGGGAAGAGGTCCACCGCTAAAACTGGCTACGTGGCAGGCTCGGGGCTCATCTCCGCGAAGGGGGAGAGGTCCGACCCTGTTGGACACGTGTTGCCCCTTGAGTTGGCCTCTGCGGAAGAAGCAAAGGCATTTCCGCAGGACACATGTCACCATCGGAGCTAGTCACCGCAGGAATCAGAGGACCAGTCGCGCGGGATACGTGTCGATCTCGGAGTTCATCTCCGGGAGGTCCGGTTCTATTGAACACATGTCGCCACCGGAGCTTATATCCGGGAGGTCCGTCACTATCGGACACGTGTTAACCTCGGAGCTCGTCTCTGAGAAGAAAGGAAGTCTGGCGCTGGAGCTACCTCCGTAGAGAGGAAAGATCCGGCACTGACACGTGGCATGTGCAGAGCCACCTCCGAATAAGAGAGGAGGTCCCGACCGCCAGGATACGTGGCGCACGCGGAGCTCACCTCCAAAGGAGAGGGAGGTCTCACTCGCTTGACACGTGGCACAACTGGAATTCGTCTCTTCGGAAAGGAAGAGACCAGGCCCGGTGGACACGTGGAGCTTCCGGAGCTCATCACCGAGGAGGTAACAAGTTCTGAAGCGGTTTTGGAATCTGTACGCGCAAGAATACCGGTACGGAAAAGAAACCGACCTGAATTCCACAATGTTACCGCACCAAATCAACTAAAGATAAGATGTTAGGATCCAAGGACGATCTGAATAGGACTTTCGGAATACAATCAGATTAGGACTCTTCTTCTCCCAATTATAAATGGAACCCAGAACCTTTGGCCGAAACCATGAACTTCTTTTTCCAACTCCTAAGCCGACGACTTAGACCCTAGCCTCAACTCGCCGAGAAAGCCATCGCCGGAGTTCAGCAAGGAAGATCGCCGGAAGAGAGCCCACGATCTGAGAAGGACCTGAAGACCGAGGAGAACGTAAGGTAGGTCTCCAATATCACCATATGATATCATCATATTTTCTTTGCATCTGTTCTTCGATTCCCTTCGAACAGAAGCTTTCTCGTGGACAGATCACTTGTTGATCGGGTTGATCTAAAGACAAGGTCATCGACACATCCACATCTGATCCGAACACCCCTGTCCATCATAAAGCCATGCAAGGACACGATCTAACAAAACTGATCATAGGATAGCATGCATATGCATCATCGCATCTAGTTAAAGGTTGTGCATGATATTGATTGCTATGGATCTTGTATGTGTGTGATCCTGTATAGCAGGACAAGCTCAGGGAGCTGTCTACGATGAACTGCAACAACAAGGTTTCGAGACCCAAGAGCAACCGGAACCACAAGAACAAGGCAAGTGCTCCTTGACCATATTGATCCTATGTTTTGGGAAAAGAACTGTTTTGTGTTTGCGAAAAGGTGGGTGTGCTGAGTCAAACATAATAGGAAAACCTTTTATAGAAGTTTACCAGTTTTGGTTAAACCACCCTTGTCGCCAGGGAAGTTTATGAGTCGGGTATGGTTTTTGTTTTATGCTTCGCTGAGTCCATGGGATATGGGAAGCGAAATAGATGTGTCTAGCTAACTGCACTCGTAATAATAATGAGAAAACTGATGTTGTTAATGAACATGGATCGGAGGGAGATCTAGGCAAGACTGGGTTTGTGAATGAGGTAGCATGAGATGGTGGTTTACTTGCCGTAGATCTAAGGACCGGTTCATGCATGCACATGCCAGGATAACAGTGCCACCACAAGGCCAAGTATGGGTGCGGCTTAGCTGAGTAATTAGGTAAGTTGCTAGAGTGTTATGGACTGTGGAAGGCACGGGGAATGGGAGTCGAGTGAGGACTGCCCTGGGAACTGCATGGCACAAGAGGGGGCCCGTGGGTGGGAGAATTGGACATTCTAGCCTGCCGGTGAAACCTTAGTGAGTCCATACATCTAGTAGCCCTTTGTAAAGGCTATTTTGTGATCTCTTGGCCATACACCGACGGTTGTGTACTGGTATAATAGAGGTTCTGTAGTCGCCGATGGGTGACGAAATCACAAACTTGTGGATAAAGAGGTGCAAACTCTGCAGGGTTCCTAAAACTATCATGATAGCCGAGCTTACGAACACGAGCGCCTGGCCAACTGCCATGATTAGTTGGTATGGTTTTTGGGATGGTTATTGGATGTGGTTATTGGGATGGTTTTTGGTTATGGTTTGGTTTTGGGACTGTTGAGTTTGGGTGATAAGATGGGTTGCATAACTGTTGGCTCATGGCAACGAGATTAGTCTCGGTGTGAGACGAAGTTATTTATGAGGTGAGATGGTAGAGAATACGAGATGGTATTTATGAGATGGTAGCAAATACGAGGAGGTATTTGTGAGAAAGAATGAGATTGGTTAATGTTCGGGTGGAACATGGAAAGTGATGGAGGTATGTTGGTAATTTAATACAAATGCTGGGATTACATTCACCTAAAGGTTCTGTTTTATTATGGTTTCGATAAATAACTTTGCTTTCTGCAATGAACCTTTTTATACCTACCTTGCTATGAGCTTCATATCATATTTTTCCGCACTTGCTGAGTACATCATTGTACTCAAACTTGCATTATTATTTCATCATCAGCAGCAGGAGAAGACTACTATGAAGACCAAGTGGAGCATTAATGCATGTGATCTGTTCTCAACCTTGCCTGTGGGAATGGAACAGAGATGGAGTCATCGCTGCTTAGATTTGCTTCCGCATTAGTTAAATTGCTTCCGCATTAGCAATAAAGACTTCCGCTGTGAGCATGAGTCCAAGACTCATGAGACATTGTAATAAACTCTGTTATTCGTGGTTATATATATTCTGAATTCAGTTTGTGAAACATATGTGTATGTGTGATAAACATGCTGGGCACACATATGCATTGGTTCTCGGTTCCGTGTTTTCCACAGAATTTGGGCGTCACAGATTGGTATCAGAGCCACGGGATGTCAGTAGGTTACACGCCTAGATAGAAATCTCAGATTGATATAGAACCACGGTTGACAGTGGGTTACACACCTAAATAGGAAACACAGAGTTGTATCAAAAACCACAGGTAGGGGTAGATTTTAGACCTAGATACAATCATAGATTGGTATTGGACACAGATTGTTAGCTAAGCCACACTGACCCAAGGAAGCATCCTAGGACTCTTAGATTGGCCTTAAAACTACATTGACATAGCAAACCAGCCTTGAATAGGAGTTGTATGAGCCTTGTGATGATTGTTTGTGAATTGTTTGCATAGTATGAGTCGTGGGACGTCTCAAAACGTTGTCCATATCCACACGTAAGTAGAAAGAGGGCGTCACACGTCGATGGTTGGAACTCATCAAGGATTACGATGTTGGAATCAACTACCACCCTGGGAAGGCCAATGTAGTAGCTGATGCATTGAGCCGAAAGGGAGCATGTCACCAACTCACGGTTCGGGAGCTACCACCCAAACTATGTAAGGAGTTTGAACGGTTACACCTCGGATTCTTGAATAATATGGAAATGATGGAGATCCACTCTTCATTGGAGCAAGAGATAAGAGATGGCCAAGCAACGGATGAGGAGATCAAGGAGATCAAGGAAAGGATCCAACAAGGAATAGAGAAGGATTTCAAAGAAGATGAGAAGGGTACGCTTTGGCTAGGAAAAATGATTTGTGTGCCTAACGTGAAGCACCTCCGCGACATGATATTGAAGGAGGCGCATGATTCACCCTATTTCATACATCCCGGAAGTACCAAAATGTACAAGGACTTGAAGACTTGTTATTGGTGGGATGGTATGAAAAGGGACATAGTCGAATACGTTGCCCTATGCGACACATGCCAACGGGTGAAGGCTGAACATCAAAGACCTGCTGGATTGTTGCAACCTTTGAAGGTACCAGAGTGGAAGTGGGAGGACATCAGCATGGATTTCATCATCGGATTGCCACGTACTCAGTCGGGTTATGACTCCATCTGGGTTATCGTGGACCGATTGACGAAAACAGCCCATTTTCTCCCTATAAGGGCCAATTACAACGTTGCACAATTAGCCGAGTTGTACATGGAGCAGATCGTGTGCCGTCATGGAGTCCCGAAGAGGATAGTCTTAGATCGAGGTTCTCAGTTTACCTCTAGATTCTGGAGGAAGCTGCAGAAAGCCATGGGTACACGACTGGATTTCAGCTCCGCCTATCACCCACAAACCGATGGGCAAACCGAAAGGACAAACCAAATTTTGGAAGACATGTTGAGAGCTTGCGCCTTGAAACGAGGGCGTAGTTGGGATAGGAGTTTACCGTACGCAAAATTCTCTTATAACAACAGCTATCAAGCCAGCTTGAGGATGTCGCCTTTTGAAGCATTGTACGGTAGATGGTGTAGAACACCGCTGTTTTGGAGCGAAACCGGAGAGAACCAGGTGTTTGGACCAGAAGTGCTACAAGAAGCTGAAAATCAAGTCCAAACAATACGGGAGAATTTAAAGGCTGCTCAGTCACGACAGAAAGGCTATGCGGACAATTGGCGAAGGAAGTTAACTTTCAAAATAGGAGACTTCGTATACCTTAAGGTATCGCCTATCCGAGGCCAACGACGTTTCAACGTCAAAGGCAAGCTAGCACCTCGCTACATCGGACCATTTAAGATTTTGGACAAGCGAGGAGAAGTAGCCTATCGACTAGAGCTCCCAATGGACCTCTCCGACGTACATGACGTGTTTCATGTATCCCAGCTCAAGAAGTGCTTGAGAGTACCCGAGGAGCAAATACCAATGGAAGAGCTCGAACTTCAAGAGGACCTGACTTATATGGAGCACCCTGTCCAAATTTTGGATGTAAAGGAAAGGGTCACCAGGAACAAAGTGATCCGATGGTGCAAGGTGCAATGGAACCATCACACCGAAGCTGAAGCCACATGGGAACGTGAAGAAGACATCAAGGCAGAATTTCCCCATCTGTTCTCCACTAACGAATCTCGAGGGCGAGATTCAATTTAAGGGGGGTAGATTTGTGACACCCTCATTTCTGGTTTCAGCATATATTCATGTTTTATGAAGAGAAAATATTTTAAAATAAGTAGGAACAAAGAAAAATATCAAAAGATAGCCAATAAGAGCCGAATCCAGTTCACAGAGAGCGCCAAAGACAACTTCCGCGGCTCGCTAGCCACGTAGCGTGTTCGGAGCTCATTCCTGCGAAGTGGGAAGAGGTCCGCCGCTAAAACTGGCTACGTGTCTGGCTCAGGGCTCATCTCCCCGAAGGGGGAGAGGTCCGACCCTGTGGGACACGTGTTGCCCCCGGAGCTAGCCTCTGCGGAAGAAGCAAAGGCATTTCTGCAGGACACATGTCACCTTCAGAGCTAGTTACCGCAGGAATCAGAGGACCAGTCGCGCGGGATACGTGTCGATCTCGGAGCTCATCTCCGGGAGGTCCGGTTCTATTGAACACATGTCGCCACCGGAGCTTATATCCGGGAGGTCCGTCACTATTGGACACGTGTTAACCTCGGAGCTCGTCTCTGAGAAGAAAGGAAGTCTGGCGCTGGAGCTACCTCCGGAGAGAGGAAAGGTCCGACACTGACACGTGGCTTGTGCGAAGCCACCTCCGAATAAGAGAGGAGGTCCCGACCGCCAGGATACGTGGCGCACGCGGAGCTCACCTCCAAAGGAGAGGGATGTCTCACCCGCTTGACACGCGGCACAACCGGAATTCGTCTCTGCGGAAAGGAAGAGACCAGGCCCGGTGGACACGTGGAGCTTCCGGAGCTCATCACTGAGGAGGTAACGAGTTCTGAAGCGGTTTTGGAATCTGTACGCGCAAGAATACCGGTACGGAAAAGAAACCGACCTGAATTCCACAATGCTACCGCACCAAATCAACTAAAGATAAGATGTTAGGATCCAAGGACGATCTGAATAGGACTTTTATTCGGAATACAATCAGATTAGGACTCTTCTTCCCCCGATTATAAATGGAACCCAGAACCTTTGGCCGAAACCACGAACTTCTTTTCCAACTCCTAAGCCGACGACTTAGACCCTAGCATTAACTCGCCGAGAAAGCCATCGCCGGAGTTCAGCAAGGAAGATCGCCGGAAGAGAGCCCATGATCTGAGAAGGACCCAAAGACCAAGGAGAACGTAAGGTAGGTCTCCAATATCACCTTACGATATCATCGTGTTTTCTTTGCATCTGTTCTTCGATTCCCTTCAAACAGAAGATTTCTCGTGGACATATCACTTGTTGATCGGGTTGATCTAAAGACAAGGTCATCGCCACGTCCACATCTGATCCAAACACCCCTGTCCATCATAAAGCCATGCAAGGACACGATCTAACAAAACTGATCATAGGATAGCATGCATATGCATCATCGCATCTAGTTAAAGGTTGTGCATGATATTGATTGCTATGGATCTTGTATGTGTGTGATCCTGTATAGCAGGACAAGCTCAGGGAGCTGTCTACGATGAACTGCAACAACAAGGTTTCGAGACCCAAGAGCAACCGGAACCACAAGAACAAGGCAAGTGCTCCTTGACCATATTGATCCTATGTTTTGGGAAAAGAACTGTTTTGTGTTTGCGAAAAGGTGGGTGTGCTGAGTCAAACATAATAGGAAAACCTTTTATAGAAGTTTACCAGTTTTGGTTAAACCACCCTTGTCGCCAGGGAAGTTTATGAGTCGGGTATGGTTTTTGTTTTATGCTTCGCTGAGTCCATGGGATATGGGAAGCGAAATAGATGTGTCTAGCTAACTGCACTCGTAATAATAATGAGAAAACTGATGTTGTTAATGAACATGGATTGGAGGGAGATCTAGGCAAGACTGGATTTGTGAATGAGGTAGCATGAGATGGTGGTTTACTTGCCGTAGATCTAAGGACCGGTTCATGCATGCACATGCCAGGATAACAGTGCCACCACAAGGCCAAGTATGGGTGCGGATTAGCTGAATAATTAGGTAAGTTGCTAGAGTGTTATGGACTGTGGAGGGCGTGGGGAATGGGAGTCGAGTGAGGACTGCCCTGGGAACTGCATGGCACAAGAGGGGGCCCGTGGGTGGGAGAATTGGAGATTCTAGCCTGCCGGTGAAACCTTAGTGAGTCCATACATCTAGTAGCCCCCTTTGTAAAGGCTATTTTGTGATCTCTTGGCCATACACCGACGGTTGTGTACTGGTATAATGGAGGTTCTGCAGTCGCCGACGGGTGACGAAATCATAAACTTGTGGGTAAATAGGTGCAAACTCTGCAGGGTTCTTAAAACTATCATGATAGCCAAGCTTACGGTCACGAGCACCTGGCCAACTGCCATGATTAGTTGGTATGGTTTTTGGGATGGTTATTGGATGTGGTTATTGGGATGGTTTTTGGTTATGGTTTGGTTTTGGGACTGTTGAGTTTGGGTGATAAGATTGGTTGCATAACTGTTGGGTCATGGCAAAGAGATGAGTCTCGGTGTGAGACAAAGTTATTTATGAGGTGAGATGGTAGCTAATACGAGATGGTATTCGTGAGATGGTAGCAAATACGAGGAGGTATTTGTGAGCAAGAACGAGGTTGGTTAATGTTCGGGTGGAACATGGAAAGTGATGGAGGTATGTTTGTAATTTAATACAAATGCTGGGATTACATTCACCTAAAGGTTTAGTTGCTGTTTTATTATGGTTTCGATAAATAACTTTGCTTTCTGCAATGAGCCTTTTTATACCTACCTTGCTATGAGCTTCATATCATATTTTTCCGCACTTGCTGAGTACATCATTGTACTCAAACTTGCATTATTATTTCATCATCAGCAGCAGGAGAAGACTACTATGAAGACCAAGTGGAGCATTAAGGCGTGTGATCTGTTCTCATCCTTGCCTGTGGGAATGGAACAGAGATGGTTTCATCGCTGCTTAGATTTGCTTCCGCATTAGAAATAAAGACTTCCGCTGTGAGAATGAGTCCAAGACTCATGAGACATTGTAATAAACTCTGTTATTCGTGGTTATATATATTCTGAATTCAGTTTGTGGAGCATATGTGTATGTGTGATAAACATCCTAGGCACACATATGCATTGGTTCTCGGTTCCGTGGTTTTCCACAGAATTGAGGGCGTCACAGTGTATGAACTAAATATCTCAAGATCCTTTTAACGGATGTCAAATGACATTCCTTAGAATTGGCTTGAAACCCTGCACACAAACTTACACTCAACATGATATCAGGACTAGATGCACATAAATAAAGTAAGGAGCCGATCATGGAATGATATACCTTTTGATCCACATTTGGTCCATCTTCATTGAGATCCAAGTGTCCATTTGTCGCCATGGGAGTCTTTATGGGCTTTGCTTTCTCCATTCCAAACTTCTTGAGAATGTCTTGAGTGTACTTTGTTTGGCTTATGAATGTCCCGCCCTTTTGTTGCTTCACTTGGAATCCCAAATAGTACCTCAACTCTCCCATCATGGACATCTCGAATCTATCTGTCATAATCTTGCTAAATTCTTGACAAAAGGATTTGTTAGTTGAACCAAATATAATATCGTCAACATAGATTTTGCAAATGAAGAGATCATCATCAAAGTGTTTAGTAAACAAAGTGTAATCAGCTTTTCCAATCTTGAAGTCATTTTTAATCAAAAAATCTCTAAGTCACTCATACCAAGCTCTAGGAGCATGTTTTAGGCCATAGAGAGCCTTACGCAGTTTGAACACATAGTCGGGGTACTCTTGATCTTCAAAACCGGGTGGTTGCTCCACGTACACCTCCTCCTTGATCGGTCCATTGAGAAAGGCGCTTTTCACGTCCATTTGATAAAGCTTTAAATCATGGTGAGTAGCATATGCAAGTAATATACGAATCAATTCAAGCCTAGCTACGGGAGCAAAAGTCTCGTCGAAATCCAAACCTTCGACTTGTGAGTACCCTTTTGCCACAAGTTGTGCCTTGTTCCTTGTTACCACTCCATGTTTGTCTTGCTTGTTGTGGAAGACCCATTTAGTGCCGACGACGTTGGACTTGGGTCTTTCAACAAGCTCCCACACTTCGTTCCTTTTGAAGTTGTTCAATTCTTCTTGCATCGCCATCACCCAATCCGTATCTTTTAATGCATCCTCAACCCTGTATGGTTCCAAATAAGATACAAAAGAATAGTGTTCACAAAAATTAGCTATGCGAGATCGAGTTATTACTCCCTTTTGGATGTCACCGATTATGTTGTCGACGGGGTGATCTCTTTGGATGCTTTGGTGTACTCTTGGATGTGGCACTTGTGGTCTTGAATCTTCATTATCATCTTCTTCTCCCCCTAGATAGTTGCCCTCATTGATGTTTTGATCTTATTGATTTTCTTGAGGTTGATCTTGTATGGAAGCTCCCCCTTCATCACGTGCTACTTCAACAAGTCCGAAGGTTTTGTTGAAGACACGATAAGCCTAGCAGTTCGAATCATAGACAAGCAAGAAACCTTCATCAGACTTCGAAGCAAACTTCGAAGCCCTTGGCTTCTTGTTTAAAATATAACATTTTGAATCAAAAACTCGAAAATATGAAATATTTGGCTTGTTACCCGTGAGTAATTCATATGAAGTTTTCTTGAGCAACCGATGAAGATATAGTCAATTTATGGCGTGACAAGCGGTGTTAACCGCTTCAGCCCAAAACCTGTCTGAAGTCTTGTATTCATCGAGCATTGCCCTCGTCATCTCAATGAGAGTTTTGTTCTTCCTTTCAGCTACTCCGTTTTGTTCAGGAGTATATGGTGCTGAAAATTCATGCTTTATCCCTTCTTCGTCTAGATACTCCTCAACTTGGGTGTTCTTGAATTCTGTCCCATTGTCACTTTGTATGTTCTTGATCTTCAATGAGAATTCGTTTTGGGCACGCTTGATGAACTTCTTGAGGGTTCTTTGAGAGTCTGTCTTATCATGCGAAAAGAAAAACCACGTGAAGCATGAAAAATCATCAACAATGACTAGACCGTATTTATTACCGCCGATGCTTATGTAAGCAATTGGACTGAATAGATCCATGTGGAGGAGCTCAAGCGGTCTTGTTGTAGTCATGACATTCTTCGCGGGATGGGGTGCTCCTACTTGCTTCCCTGCTTGGCACGCTGTACAAGGCCTGTCTTTCTCAAAAACAACATCCTTTAAACCTCGTAGGTGATCGCCTTTAAGGAGTTTTTGAAGATTCCTCATACCAACATGTGCTAGCCGTCTATGCCAGAGCCAACCCATGTTGGTCTTTGCCATCAAGCATGTGTGAAGTATGGCTTTATCTTTGTTGAAGTCAACTAGATAAAGTTTTCCCTTTTACACACCCTTGAATGCATTTGAGTTATCACTCCTTCTAGAGATAGTCACACCCTCATTAGTGAATAAACAATTATAACCCTTGTCACATAATTAAGATATGGACAAAAGGTTATAGTCCAAGGAGTCAACGTGTAAAACATGAGAGAGAGTATGTTGTGATGAAATTGCAATTTTACCGGTACCAAGCACTCTTCCTTGACTATTATCACCAAAGTAAATGCCTTTGCTTGGATCTTCATTTTATTCATATTCCACGAACATTCTTCTTTCTACGTTCATGTGATTGGTGCATCCACTATCTACCACCCATTTCGCTCCACCGGGTGAATAAGTCTGCAAAAGACAAATTATGCCTTGGTCTTAGGTACCCAAGCTTGCTTGGGTCCTTTGAGGTTAGTCACAAGTGATTTGGGCGCCCACACATGAGACTTGGTATTCCCATGGCATGGCCCAACATATTTAGCATAAACTCTTCCAAGATTACTTTTCATAAGTACATATGAAGCATCAAAAGTTCTAAATAGAAGTTGTTGTTCATATGTGTTCACAGTGTTAAATTTATCAACATTATTAAGTTTTCTAACTTGAGAAGAGTTTCCCTTGACAAAGGCAATGCAACCCTTGTTATTCTTGTGGCTTCTAGCATTTTGCTTTTCACCATAAGAATATCCAATGCCATATTTGACATTAGGAGGTCTTGTGACCGAGTATGCACTACGTGCATACTTGATCTTCTCCTTGTCAAATATGCCACTTTGAGAAGATTGCTTGTCCTTTGTCGAGTTTGGCTTTTTCTTCAAGTTAGTGTTACTTTTGGCACAAGCACAAGTAATACTAGTTTCAGATTTTATATGTTGAGAGGGTGAGCTTGAAGTGGATGAAGGACCACTTTGCTTGAGTGACTCAACTTGTACCTTAAGGATCTTGTTAACTTTGGTTAAGTTAGCAAGTTCATCCTTGATGGTTGCGTTTGAGTCTTTTAACTTCAAGAAAGCTTTCTTGCTTGAAGCTAACTCAAGTTCTAGTGATTTACTTCGCTCCTTTTCAAGTTTAAGAAGCTTTTCAATCTCAAGATATTCCTCATTTTGGGAGATGATCATATCTTCCTAACGATTGACTAACTTCTCCATATCAACAAGCTTATCAAATAGAAATTTCATCTTAGCAGTTGTCTTTTTGTCTAAACCCCTAAGCATATGTTCATTTTCATCACTGCTATCATCCTCACTAGAATTATCACTATCACTAGTAGAAGAATGCGAGAAGGAAGATTTAGTTGTTACCTTTCTTTTATCTTCCTTTGCCATTAGACAAGTGTTGTCGGTGTCCTTCCATGCGCCCATGGTTGGGAAGAGAGTGGATTTCTTTGTAGTCTTCTTTATGGCTATGGTGGCCATCTCCTCTTCTTCTTTGGGTGAGGATTCATCATTGGAGTCACACTCGTTCCCTAGATGCGCTTGGCCATATTGCTCTTCTTCTTGAACATTTTCTTTGGTTGAGGCTTGTTGTCTTTAGTCTTCCTCTTATTTTCTTCATATGGACAATCTACTATGAAGTGATCATATTCTCCGCAGTTGTAGAACGCCCGTCTTATATTGGGTCTTTGTTTGTCCCTTTGTCTTCCTTCGTTTGAGATGCTACCCTTTCTTCTTCTCATCATTTTCTTCCACTTCTTCATGAACAAGATCATGTCTTCTTCATCGATATCACTACTTTCATCATCACTGTCGTCTTCTCCATGAGCTTCTCGAGCTTCTTTTGATACGGGTTTACAAGTTGACTTCAAAGCAACTCCTTTCTTCTTTGCCGAGGTGAGATCAGCAATTTCCTTGACATGCTTGGCTTGATTCTCCATTATCACTGTTGATGATCTTGCCAAGAAGTTCGTCTGGGGTCATTTTCCGATACCCGGGGCTTTCTCTAATTGTAGAGCAAAGAGTCACGTTGCGAGGCATGAATGCTCTAAGAATCAACTTCATGACCTCATGATCATTCCACTTTTTGCTGCCATAAGCTCGGACTTTGTTGATAAGATTCTTTAGTCGATTGTACATATCTTGTGGTGATTCATCTTCTTCTATCACGAATCTTCCCAATCCACCCTCAATCATTTCTATCTTGGCTTCGCGTAGATGACGTTCACCTTCATATGCGGTTTGTAGTGTGTCCCATATCTCCTTGGCAATTTCGAGTCCATCCACCTTGGTGAACTCGTCTCGGCTCAGTGATGGCGTAATCACAGCTATAGCTTGAGCATTCCAATGAACGGCTTGTTCTTGGCTTGGATTTAGCTCTTTATCATCATCCAGGATATCTATCCCTGTACACACTATATGCCACAAACTTGGGTTAAGAGATATAAGGTGCATTTTCATGTTTTGTCTCCACATTGAATAGTCATTGCCATCAAATTAAGGTGCTTTCCCTAGAGGAATTGATAAGTAATGACTATTGTTAGAATTCAAAC
Source organism: Neostapfia colusana (assembly GCA_030760725.1). Taxonomy (NCBI): domain Eukaryota; kingdom Viridiplantae; phylum Streptophyta; class Magnoliopsida; order Poales; family Poaceae; genus Neostapfia; species Neostapfia colusana. The sequence goes on along the minus strand of JASWHV010000005.1, from coordinate 25,101,875 downwards.
GTTCATAGTCAAAAGGATATCGGGAAGAGTCTGTGTGACTACCCCCTTTCTTCTTTGTTTCATCATCAATCTTCTTCTTCCCTTTTGGAGAGAGTGCCTTCTTCCGTAGAAGAGCCTTGAGTTGGAGCATCTCCTCCTCATCGTCATCACTGTCTTGAATGGCGTCGAGTAGTTTCTTCAGCTTTTGAGTCCTTTCATCATCACCCTTTTCATCGTCGATCTTCTTGTGTACATCCTTGATGTCAGACATCGTCTCTTCGAGCGGTGAGTCTCTTTTGAAAAGTTTGGCTCTGGTACCAATTGAATGTGGCCTACAGGGGGGTTGAATAGGCTTTTCGATTCTCTGTTAATCCCTGGAACACTTAATAGATTTATCAAATACAGGGAAATCAGACTAGTCCGGTAGAGTGCGGACTAGTCCGTTGTCTACTCAGAGATAAATCGGACTAGTCCGGTACTGTGCGGACTAGTCCGGTATGCGTGGACTAGAAAGATCAAGGTTGATCAATATTTTCACTTCTAGTACCCTATGCAGTGGAAGTTATTTGGAAACTTAGATGTATTACAATAGTGAAACAATGAATGACAGAGATCAACTTTAGTTTCAATGTTTCAACGTGAATTACACAAGATTAAGTAAACCCTAGAATATGATGAACAATAAAACACAAGAGAAAGAGACAAGAATTTATCCCAAGGTTCGATTCCACGAAGGAAATCTACGTCCCCGTTGAGGAGTCCACGAAGGACCGGGTCTTCACCAACCCTACCCTCGTCGAATCGCCACGGAGCCGATTCTCTTCCACTAATCACAAAGGGCAAATAAATCGTTCAAGGGGCCTTCTCACAAGTTGAGGGCTTCCCAAGAATTACAATGAATGAATACCACCAAGCACACTCAAAAGATGTACAATAAATGAACAAGAGTGTGCGAGAGATCAAACCCAAGAGCTCAAGATGTGTAGAACAAGTCTCTCCTTTGATCAATTGCTAATCCTCAAAGATTTGATCCTTTGTGGGTTAGAATGTGTGGAGAGATGTGAATTTTGGGCTCTTGGAAGGTGTGACAGCGCAGGGGGTTAAGAGTTTTTGTAGTATGGCCGTACACCTCTATTTATACTAGGGTTTCCAAAGGTTACCGTTAGGGTTTGTGATGTCCGGACCAGTCCGTGGTGGACTCCAGACTAGTCCGGTGTGCGGCGTGTGGAAAACCCTAAGTGTTGTTATACCGGACTAGTCCGTGAGAGTGCGGACTAGTCCGTTGTCTATCCAGAGGCAAATCGGACTAGTCCGATCCATATCGGACTAGTCCGTTTTCTAGTCAGAGAGAAATCGGACTAGTCCGGCTGATATGGGACTAGTCCGCACATGCTGATTTTTGTGCAGTTAGTGTGTTTCTTTCACTTGAGCTCTTGGGGTGTGTTTCTCCAACACACACTCCATACTAAGTAATCTAATCTTTTCAGCTCCTGAGCTCTTATCATTTTAGATCCTCATTCTCCTTTCTTTTTGCGCTTTCTTCCTAATTTCTTTAAAAACCTGCGCTCATCTCAATGATTTTGTTAGGGTCTCATTTGTTTGTCATAAATCAACCAAAACCCACAAGGGATGCCTAGATGCACTTTCACCGGTGTCACGCCCGTGACGCTTCGGCTTCGCTGGTTCTTGAAACCTCAACAGCGAAAGCCCAACGTCCACGACGGCCACCCCTGGTTCTTGGCGGGGACCATTTGGGCGCTTGGGATTCAAAGCCTTTTCTTGGCAATTCGAACTCACTGCCCCACCAGGGCAGCCGCCCAACGAACACCGGCTCTGGCAAGTCTTCAGCTCCTTTTTCTTGGGAGACACCAGCAGCGTGGAGCGGGTGCCGGCGCCGCCGTCGCTGTATGAGGTCGTGCCTGTGGAGACAATGGCCATCATGGGCGAGTTACTATAATTCCTCGGAGGGAGGAGAGGAAGGAAGGGAGGACATTGACAAAATTTTTTTATTTTTGCATGAATTTTTAATCATTTAATATTAATAGCCTGTGAAAATTTCTTTTACTAAAATAGCCATGTTGTCGTCCGTGCCATGGACGATTAGAATAAATTGCCCACGGCGAGGATGATTGGTCCACAAGGAATGCTATATCGGCCCATACCCAATGGTCACGGGCCGTTGGGCAGACGTGGCCTGTCGTCCACGCTATGGACGAGTCGTCTACGGATTGGACGACAGGCGCCCTATAAAGACCGCAGCCAGAGGAGACAAGAGAAGTGAGGGAGAATAGAGGAGGCAGAAGGGAAGAATAGAAAGAAAGAAAGAAAAAAGAGGAGGAGAAAGAAGAGGAGGAATAAAAAAGTGGAGGAAGGAAAAGAGGAGAAGGTATATATTTTTTCATTTACATGTATGAATTTAGAGTTATGTTATAGATTTAATTTACTTATGTTTAGTTAGATTAGTTTTATTTTAGATTAGATTTAGTTTCAGGTTAGTTTTTAGGTTAGATTTAAATAATTAAGTTAAATTAGATTTAGTTTTAGTTTAGTTTTAGGTTAGATTTTATTATTTATGTTATATTAGATTTAGTTTTAGTTTAGTTTTAGGTTAGATTTAATTATTTATGTTAGATTAAATTTAGTTTAGTTTAGTTTTAAGTTAGTTTTTATGTTAGATTAGATTTAGTTTTAGGTTAGTTGTAGGTTAGATTTGATTATTTTTGTTAGATTAAATTTAGTTTTATCTTAGTTTTAGTTTATATTTAGGTTAGATTTAAGTATTTATGTTAGATTAGATTTAGTTTTAGATTACTTTTAGGTTAGTTTTAGGTTAGATTTAATTGCTTTATTTACTAGTATATAGATCATTATGTATTTAAATCATTATACTTTAATTGTACATATATATTTATATTTCTTTATTTATAATCAATATTTATGTTTCTGTATTTACATTTAAATATTTATGTATTTATTTTCTGTATTTATATTTCTATATTTAATTTATTTAGAATATCTGTATTTCTATTTATAATTACATATTTACATGTTATTTGTAATTCAGTTTTTCAATTTCTAAATTACTTTATTTACATTTTGTACATAGATCATTATGTATTTTAGTCAATATAGTTATATTATACACACATAGGTGTCATTACAATTATTACATTTATTTCTTAGGAATGTCGGACAAAATAGATTATCAGATATTTTATGGAGATGAGAGATTAATTACAGTCCATCTAGGGTAGATTTATGAGGATTCCATTTTTATAAATTAAGGAACACCAAGTCCAATGGAAAGAACATTTATGGGTGTTTATAGATGGTTGTTGAAAGTATTTAGATTGATTAATGATGAATATGAGTTAAAGATACACGGAGATGTCTGCAGTGCAAGGGAGGGATTTTTTTGGAAACTATTGCAATTAAATGGAACACCCGTTTGGCAAACTTACGTAGAAAAAGACTCTTAAATATGGGTGGTGACGGGTAGCGTCCCCCGGGTACCCGAGGGACGATCGACCGATCAACCACGACAGGACACGAGGATCCACGAGGCCACTGCCCAAGGCGCAAACGCGGGGTGACGTCTCCACGAAGCCCGACACTCGGGATCAGAAGCAGCAGCCGACCTCCAGGCCAGGACAATAAGATCGCGAGAGCAAAACAATCCGGGCTCGGAGCCCGGATCAGAGGCAGGCAGAAGATCTAAATGGCCACGTGAAGGAACAACAGAAGAGATTTAAGACAGAGTGGGAGGCCATGCACGACGGGACAAGCACGACGCCGGGCCATCATCATCTCCCGTCCCATCCCGCTCGGCGCGGGTGTATAGGGACGAAAAGTAGACGTATACCGTAGACTAGACGGGAGCAAGTGTACTCATCGCTCCTGTACCGCTAGGGCCGCTTTAGGCGCTGACACACCATGTAAACCAAAGCCCCATTTATGAGGAGCCGGTGGGCAGGTATAGGCATCCGGGCTATAAAAGTGGAGGCTCGGAACCTTCCCTCGCACGACGAAACAACTCACGCACACATGCGACACTTAGACTTTCTCTTCGTTCTTGCATACGAGGAAGTCTCGCTTGTAACCACGGTTACTCGAACCATCTGAGATAATACAAGGCCGACGAACACCCCAGACTGGACGTAGGACACGTTGTCCGAATCAGTATAAATCCTTGTGTTTATTGGCTAGCCATCCAGTTATAGAACACGAAGCATTCAATTACAAGCCTGTCATAAAAACACTGACAGTTGCTGCGCCGGGTAGGGGGCCGCTTTGGGTTTTCGTTTTTCTACTGTGATGGTTTTCGTGAGCTCAAGCTTCCACATCAGCGAGAAGCTCCATTTAGGCAGCCTCGATTTCATCATTGCCCCCAATGACAAACTCGAGGTCGACCCAACCTTCACACCCCGTCAGGCTTTCCGTTTTGGAAGCCTGGAGTTCGTCGCTGACGACGATGACGTCCTACGCCTAACGGATGACGCGATCATCAACACCGTCAACCACGCCCACGGGGAGGACTTCGTAGGAATGACCGCTGAAGCGTCATCGTCCCTTCGTCTCTCCCTGAACGGGCACAAGCGGCTGTGGCCACGGTACTGACACCAGGCCCGACGGAGGTTGTCTCCCCTCCCACGAGTGCTATGTCGCGGAATGTAAAAGCCCAAGAAAGTGACTTGCAAAAAAAAATTGTTCATCACCTCACAACACCACAGCTCTTGTGATGGATATCTCATGAACACTTGTGAAGAGCAAGTAACCACCATCAAAAGGGTGATTAGAGGGGAAAGCCCTAACTTCAAAAAGTGGGATTTCTACACATAAACATGAAAGGTTGAGCTCACCCCTAGACCTTATATATTCTTGGGAAGGCTCAGGCCAAATTTCATGCAAATCCAATACTTTTTGAGGCACTTTTGGAGACAATTCAAAAAGGGACCAATTTGAATGCAAATTCAAATTGCAGCCACTTTCATCACTTGAATTCAAAAGTTGGCTTCATATTAAAACTCAGCGCATTTTTCTGAGTTAGTCCACCAATTTTCATCCCCATTGGAGTTCATCGTGTCGGGAGCTAAATTTGCATTAATTCAAAACTGAATTTGAATTTCAAATTCAAATGGCCAGCAAATTTAGCCAATCCAGTTTCAAATAGGGAAATCAAATTCAAACAATGACTTGGAGGCTAAGTCTCTCATTCAATTGTGAGTAGCTGGGATCTTTTCAGTGAAAACAGAAATGAAAAATTGGAAAAGAAATTAGAGGGGGAAGGACCCACTGATCAGTTACTGTGCTCAGAGGGAAACCGACTCGGTTGCCGTCGGTCAGCCGCCGGGGCTGTTGCTGCCTCACGGCCTCACTCGCGCACGTGCCAGCGCTCGCTTGGATCAGCTCGTGCCCCCTCCCGATCACCACGTACACGGCACAAACGGATTTCGCTGCCTCCCCCGCCTGCGCCGCTCTGCTCAGCTCCCGCGCACGCGAAAAAACAGCAGCGGCGACCGTACCTTCAAGCCTCGGCGCGCACCAGTGCCGATCATTGGTCGCTCGTGGTCTCGGCAGCAAAAAGGAGCGCCAAGGTGTGCTCTAGCTGTTCCCCATGCTGCACCAGCGAGTTGCACTCGGTTGTGCGGGGTTTACGCCGTCGAAGTCAAGAAACCGGAAGGAACAGGCGGAGCTGTGCTTCGGCTCACCGTCGACAGCCCCACCCGGCCATCTTTGCCAACTGCGTGCTACATAAGAAAGGTACGTGGGGATCCCTAGATGGTGTAGCCGGAAACCATTCGGCAAATAATCCATCGGGTAGCAAGAATTTTAGAAAGTCCCGCACCCTAGTGCAACGGACCGAGTTCGGCAAAAACCAAAAATTCGGCTTGCACGTTGAATCAATGGTCAAGCTGGCTCGCAAGTAGCTTCTACACCTCCTAGCGTCCCTCCTCAATGAAGAACTGAGCACAACCATCCAGAAATGGCCGAGATATAGCAGTTTCCATAGCCGCCGGTGTAAACACGGCTCGGGTCGCCGTCGAGAGTAGGTTTGCAGGCATTTTTAGCTTCCGGGGCTGCTCACGTCGGGTTCCTCGTGACCCACTGGTGCTCCCTGAGCAAACCGTGACTCTTTTTATGCCTCAGAGGGCGAGAATGACCTCGCCGGAGCCCTAACCTCCGTGGTTGAAGTCACACGGCCATTTCTGGTCACCGCCGGCGAGCTCCGACCCCCGAGGCAAGTTCCACGTGGCGAGATAGGGCTAGGCGGCCAGTTCTAGCGCTGGGGGCGGTCGGGAAATCACTTCCGGTGAACCTCGCCGGAGTGCGCCACCGCCGAACACGCGGGCGCGCGCGAGGAGGAAGAAGGCGGGTGGTGGGGCCCACCCGCAGAGTTTAAACATTTTGGGATTTTCCAGTTTAGTTCAAACTTCAAATGCATATAACTTTTGCTACGAAGCTCCAAATTCAGTGAACTAAATTTTGATGAATTCAGCTTTTTGAGTACTTTCCAGCAACACAAATTTCAGCTCATAAAACTTAATAGTTTTCCAGAATTAATTCCCTAAAGTTTAAACTGTTGGGAATTTTATCTGGAGAATTACATTATGAAAAATTCTGGAATTTGGCTGAGAGGTTCATTGGAAATCCTTGAGTCACAGTAAAATTTTCAGACGTATCCAAGTTCATTTAGTCCCCCTAATGGTGTGATTAAGTGAACTGCCCAGGGAAAATAGAAAAAATGTACAGAAACATTTTTCAGATTTTCTCAAATCTTGTTTAGGGCATAACTTCGTCTAGAATTCTTTAAATGACACAAAACCAATTCAATTAGAACCATCTCAAATTCTAGTTTCCAGAAAGTAAGGGATGGAGCCATGAAAATCCCTGGAATTCCTTAGAGGCTCTACTAATGACCAAATAAACTTTAATTTGTACAAAGCTCAAATGAACTTTGTTTCAAATGAAACTTGGTCAATACTCTGGTTAGGACCCTACCAAGCCACCATAAAAATTTCAGAACCAAAGGGGAGGGCTAGCTAGAGTTATAGTCTTTACATGTTCAATTCCAAACATTGCATTTAAATTAACATGTAGCATATGGCTTACGTGTAGTCGCTGAAGGCGAGGAAGCTCCGGAAGTGCTCGACTTCCTTCTTTCGGATGAAGCCTTGACACCTGACCAGCAGCAACAAGGCAAGCCCCGGTTTACATTAACCAATTTTACAAAGTTTTGCTTTATGAATAATTAGTATGTGGTATGGATGTACATTAGGTGTAGGATGGATGACACCCAAGTGCATAACCAGAATTTTTCCTATAAGAGTGAGGGTAGTGTCTAAGTCCTCGAGTAGACAGGCTATCCTTAATGATTCATAGAACTTCGGTACAAGTCGAGTAGTTGGAATCTACTCGCGGGTTAGGCTCGGGACACACGGGATTGGTTCGAGTGATGTGAGATCACTTTAGTAATGAAAATGAGACTAGGCAGGGGTTAGGGCGCAGCAAGAGGAAGTCTTGTGTGTGCAGCCCTGTCCGTGTCGATTAAGGACCGATCCATGTGCGGCCCACGCTTATCAAGTTTGAACGTACCGAAGGCATATCAGATATATGGGCCCCGGTAAACTGATGTAATCTAAACCTCCGGGCGTCGAGGCATAGCATACCGATTTATAGGTGTAGGTTGAGGGCAGCAGGGTGGAAATCTGCTAACGGGCATAGAGAGATGCTCCGTGTAGGGAACCTCCTGTCCGTTTCGGTGCAACCGGTTCGACGTTTGGGCTGTTGGGTGAAAGGTTGTCCTGTACGACATCGAGTGAGCGTGCTGTGCAGCTCCAGGGGTGGGTGTACGTGACGTGCTCTTCGGGTATCCCTGCAGGTGTATATCGAGTTGATTTGCCGTGCCTCGAGGTGAAGAGTACCACTTGGTCACTGAGTCGTGACGTAGGTTAATATATGAAATGTGATGATTCAATATCGCTGTTATGAAAAAATTGCATTGCTACATGTGTGCCACCAAATATTGCTCACTAAATTTCATATTCATGAACTGTTAACTTGTGGCTAAAAGATGAACTAAGGATGGACTTGTAGGCGTGTCCATTTGCTGAAATTTACCATCCCATGCTCGTGTAAACTTCATGTAGAGTTTCATGCCTAGGTGAGTCGGTTAAGTCTTGTTGAGCCATCGTGCTCACGGTTGCTGCTATAAGTGTTTTTCAGAAGAGGATTATCCCACAGACTCGGGTTATGAGTCCACCGGCGAGGGCTACCCTCCGTCGGGGACCACGGTTGAGTGGGAACCGTACACACCGCGCTGAGCTGGAGGAGTGCAGCAAGTGTGGGTTGCCCTTGGGCTGGGAAACCAACTTTTGCTAGGTAGATGGGCGTGAGTTGTACAAACTTAGTTTCCGCTGTTGTAATATAAACACTAGTTTGTAACTGAAGTATTGTACTACTTTGTACATTTCAGTTGGTTTTCTATGTAATACAATATCGTTCTTATTATCTGTGCTGTCGGGTGTCGCATCGTGTGACACCACCCTCTGCGATCCTGGATGAGCGGATTCCGGTTCGCCACAGGCTGGTATCAGAGTGGCATTGGGGATAGCACACTAATTAAGGACTGTATTATGGGGAAAGCTTAGGTTTACGGTGAGGATTCGCTAGTTTGCCCAAGAAAGGACTATATTAGCATAGTTACTTAAAGTGGCAAGACTAACATGTGTGTTATGATTCTGAATTTTGATTATGTAACGACGCACCTACACTCAGGTAAAAATGGTAAGGAATGCCACCGAAAGCGGTTCAATTTCGGTTAGCTCCCCTGACGAGGAACGTGGTTCATGGATAGGTCTCACAGCTTGGTGTGAGACGTCAATATGAAACTCTTGGACTCTTCATGTTCCTGAGTTCATATGAAACGCTGATCCCTAGCGTGCATTAGACAAGCAAGTGGAGACCCCATCGCGTTGTCAGTAACGCGAGAGTGCGTTCCTCTGGAAATAGCCCAGGAGGACATACGCAGCGCTTGCCTTCGGTGTGCCCTTGCAGGGCAGTAGGTGGCATCTGTTGGGGTGATAAAATTCCCAACCGTGACGACCCGTTCGCGCTCTACTCGGGTTCCCCGTCGCGTGGTGTTAAAACACGATCACGTACCTTGAGACGTGGTATAACTCAAGGACGACCGTATGGCAATGATACGGGCGTTTGTATTTACTTTCAAATATGGACCTGCCTGAGATGAAAATAACCTTTGAGTGCATCATTATTGAGTGTTCTTCTGCAGGTACTAACCACGTATGTATCCCGTGTAGTATACGTGTGCGAGAGCCCGTTTAGTGCCACAATTGAGACGTATATGCCGGTATAATCCGGTTAGGATTTTCTTTTTGTGAGGAACGTAGTACCGACATATCATAGGCATGTACATGAAAGATAATGATAACAAGGAACTAAAATCACCAAGTTTCAACAATTAGGACCCTGGGTGGGTAGAGAAGTTCGATTGTTGATCAGTGTAGTCAAAGGGATTGAAAAACAGAGTGCTCTGTTTTGGGGAGCAAGTCTGCTGAATTTTGACAGAGCATAACTCACAGATCATTTAGCCAATGGAGGTGTGGGATATAGTTCTGGGAATGTGTTTAAGTGCTCTACAACTTTCTTGTAGACCCAGAGCTGAATCACACCTTAAACTGGCTGAAGTTCCATATGATTGTAAACTGTCCAGAACCAGGACAGATTTAAAACACTCTCTGGACTGTTCTGTTTTTCAAGCATAACTTCCTGTAGAAAAATCTAAAATTATCATATGAAACATTTTTGGAAAGGGTAGGAGATGTGTTACATCTTTGTAATTCAAAGTTTCTGCAATTGCAGCATGGAATTGAGCTGAAATTAGAGTTGAAAACAGCAACATCCAAAGGAGGTGCTGTTGAAATTCTTCCAGAAATTCTGTTGACTTTGAATTACCATAACTTTCAAACCAGAGCTGATATTGTGATGCCCTCAATTTTGTGGAAAACCACGGAACCGAGAACTGATGCATATGTGTGCCCAGGATGTTCATCACACATATACACATCATCCACAAACTGAATTTCAGAATATATATTACCACGAATAACAGGGTTTATTACAAGTCTCATGAGTCTTGGACTCATGCTAACAGCGAAAGTCTTATCTAAGCAGCGGAAGTGTATTCTTACAGCAGAAGTCTTACTTCTATGCAGCGGAAGTCTTGTAACTAGTGCGGAAGCAATATACACAGCAGCAGCGGCTCCATCTCTATTCCATCCCCACAGGCAAGGTTGATGACAGATTACACACCGAAGGCTCCACTTGATCTTCATAGTAATCTTCTCCTGTAGCTGATGATGAAGTAATAATGCAAGTTTGAGTACAATGATGTACTCAGCAAGTGCGGGAAAATATGATATGTAGCTCATAACAAGGAAGGTATAAAAAGGCTCATTGCAGAAAGCAAAGTTATTTCTCAAAACCACGATAAAACAGCAACTTAACTTTAAGTGAATGTAATCCCAACATGTATTAAAATACCAACATACCTCCATTATGTCTCATCACTTTCCATGTCTCAACCAGACATTTATCTTTCTCAAATTTTGCTCACGAATACCTTCTCGTATTCGCTACCATCTCACGAATACCATCTCGTATTCGGTACCATTTCATCTCACAACAATTCCGTCTCACACCGAGACAAACCTCATTGCCTTGACTCAACAGTCATGCAACCAATCTTATCATCCGGACTCAACAGTCCCAAAAACCAAACCATATCCAGACCATAAACAAAACCATCACCAAAAACCATAACCATCCCAAAATCCATCCCAACTAATCATGGAAGTTGGCCAGGCGCTCGTGACCGTAAGCTCGGCTATCATGATAGTTTTAACACTCTGCAGAGTTTGCACCTCATTATCCACAAGTTTGTGATTTCGTCACCCGTCGGCGACTGCAGAACCTCCATTATACCAGTACACAACCATTGGTGTATGGTCAAGAGATCACAAAATAGCCTTTACAAAGGGGTTACTAGATGTATGGACTCACTAAGGTTTCACCGGCAGGCTAGAATCTCCAATTCTCCAACCCACGGGGCCCCTCTTGTGCCATGCAGTTCCCAGTGCAGCCCTCACTCGACTCCCATTTGCCACGCCTTCCACTGTCCATAACAATCTAGCAACTTACCTAATTACTCGGCTAAGCCGCGCCCATACTTGGCCTTGTGGTGGCACTGTTATCCTGGCATGTGCTCTCATGAACCGGTCCTTAGATCTACGACAAGTAAAACCACCATCTCATGCTACCTCATTCACAAACACAGGCTTGCCTAGATCTCCCTCCGATCCATGTTCATTAACAACATCAAGTTCTCATTATCACTACGAGTGCGGTTAGCTAGACACATCTATCTCGCCTCCCAATCCCATGGACTCAGAGAAGCGTAAAAGCAAAAACCAACCCGACTCATAAACTTCCCTGGCGACAAGGGTGGTTTAACCAAAACTAGTAAACCCCTATACAAGGGTTTACCATCAATTTGACTCAGCACACACACCTTTTCGCAAACAAAACAGTTTTCCAAAATATGGGATCAATATGGTCAAGGGGCACTTGCCTTGTTCTTGCGGTTCCGGTTGCTCTTGGATCTCCAAACCTTGTTGTTGCAGCTCGTCGTAGAGAGCTCCCTGAGCTTGTCCTTCTATACGCGATCACACACATACAAGATTCATAACAATCGATACTAAGCACAAACTTTTATCAAGATGTGATGATGCATATACATGCTAATTCCTATGATGCAAATTTTTATTAGATCGGTTGTACGTGTCCTTGTATTTTTGCATGGGTTTTACGATGAACAGAGTTGTAGAGATCAATTGTGGACGTGACGATGATATTGACTTAGATCAAACCGATCAACAAGTGATCTATCCACGAAAAAGCTTCTGTTTGAAAGGAGTCGAAGAACAAATGCAAAGAAAACGCGATGATGTCGTAAGGTGGTACTGGAGACCTACCTTACATTCTTCTTGGTGTCGGAGTTCTTCTCCTAGCAAGACAGATCGTCGGGGCTCTCTTCCGGCGATCTCCGGCGACTGAACTCCGGCGAAGGGGTTTACTCGGTGAGCTTGGGGCTAGGGCTCTAAGTCGTCGTCTCAGGAGTTGAAAATGAAATTCGTGGTTGCGGCCAAAGGCTTTCGGTTCTATTTATATGAGGAAAACGGAGAGTCCTCCTCTGATCGGAATTCGAATAAGAGTCCCATTCGAACTGTTTTTGGATCTTAACAACTTATCTTTAGTTTGATTCGGTGCGGTAACATTGTGGAAATCGTGTCGGTTTCCTCAGTACCGGGGATTCCCGCACGTACAGAAGAAAAACCGCTTCATAATTGTGTGCTTACACGGTGATGAACTCCAGAGGCTCCACGTGTCCTATGGGAACCTGGGCTCCCTTTTCCACAGAGACAAGCTCCGGTTGTGCCTCGTGTTAGGGGAGCGAGACCTCCCTCTTCTTCAGAGGTGAGCTCCGCGTGCTCCACGTGTCAGTTTCGGACCTCCCCCTCTCTTCGGAGGTAGCTTCAGGGGTGCCATGTGTCAATTCCGGACCTCCCCTTTCTTCGGAGGTGGCTCCGGATGTGCCACGTGTCCTAACAGCGCCAGACTTCCTTTCTTCTTAGAGACGAGCTCCGAGGTCAACACATGTCCAACAGTAAGGAACCCCCCGAAGATGAGCTCTAGAGGTGACATGCGTCCATCAGCGTCGGACCTCCCGGAGGTAAGCTCCGGAGGTGACATGTGTCCAATGAGACCGGTCCTCCCGGAGGTGAGCCCCGAGAGCGACACGTATCTGGCGGGGCCGGACCTCTCGGAGGTGAGCTCCGAGAGCGACACGTGTCCCGCGTGGCTGGTCCTCTTTTTTTTTGCGGTGAATAGCTCCGCATCCGACACGTGTCCTACGGGACTGGCCTCGCTCGTCTGCAGAGGCTAGCTACGGGGGCAACACGTGTTCCATGGGGTCAGACCTCTCCCCCTTTTGTGGGGATGAGCCCAGAGCCTGCCATGTAGCCAGTTTAGTGATGGACCCCTCCCCATTTGCGGAGATGAGCTCCGAACATGCCACGTGGCCAGCGAGCGCGGAAGTTGTCTTCGACGCTCTCTGTACACTGGAATTTGCTCTTTTTGGCTAACTTTTTTATTCTTTCTCGGTTTCAACTTATTTTAAAAGTGTTTTTCTACATGAAACATGAATACATGCAGAACCCAAAAATGAGGGTGTCCCAAATTTACCCCCCTTAAATTGAATCTCGCCCTTGAGATTCGTTAGTAGAGAATAGATGAGGAAACTTTGTCTTGATGTCTTCTTCACGTTCCCATGTAGCTTCAGCTTCCGTGTGATGGCTCCATTGTATCTTGCACCATCAGATCACTTTGTTCCTCGTGACCCTTTCCTTTACGTCCAAAATTTGGACGGGGTGCTCTGCATAGGTCAAGTCCTCTTGAAGTTCAAGCTCATCCATCGGTACTTGCTCCTCTGGTACTCTCAAGCACTTCTTGAGCTGGGATACATGAAACACGTCATGTACGTCAGAGAGGTGTGTTGGGAGCTCTAGTTGATAGGCTACTTCTCCTTGCTTGTCCAGAATCTTAAACGGCCCGATGTAGCGAGGCGCTAGCTTTCCTTTGACGTTGAAACATCGTTGGCCTCGGATAGGCGATACCTTAAGGTATACGAAGTCTCCTACTTCAAAAGTCAACTTCCTTCGCCCGTTGTCCGCATATCCTTTCTGACGTGACTGAGCAGCCTTCAAGTTCTCCCGTATTGTTTGGACTTGCTTTTCAGCCTCTTGTAGCACTTCGGGTCCAAACACTTGGTTCTCTACGGTCTCACTCCAAAACAATGGCGTTCTACACCGTCTATCGTACAATGCTTTGAAAGGCGACATCTTCAAGCTAGCTTGATAGCTATTGTCATAGGAGAATTCGGCGTACGGTAAACTCCTATCCCAATTACGCCCATGTTTCAAGGCGCAAGCTCTCAACATGTCTTCCAAAATTTGGTTTGTGTAAGGGCCTCAGTTTTTGACACAAAATTGAAGTGTTCATCACCACACCACACACCTCATTTGAGGAAAGATGATGAACACAAATGAAGAGCAAGTAACCACCATCAACATGCTCATTAGAAAACAAACTCACACATTGCAAAAGTGGTATTTCCCACATCTGATATAGGTGGGCTGGACATATGAAAACTCCTACACTTTGCTAAGGATGTCCATGCAAAGTTTCACCCAAATTCAAAACCTTTTTGAGGTCATTTTGGGTGTAGCTAGAAAGAGGGCAGTTTGAAACCATATTCAAATTCAAACTGTTTTTATCCCATGAATTTAAAAGTGGGAGGCATATTCTTACTCAGCACATTTTTGTGAGCTCACACACCAATTTTCACTCCATTTGGAGTTGATCTTGACATGAGCTAAGTGGGACAAATTTAAACTTTATTTGAATTCAAAACTGAACTTGTGCTGAAATTCACTCAAACCAAACCCAATTTGAATTCTATTCAATTCAAATGGCTCATGGGTGAATAATTTGAATTACCAGGGGTAGTATGGGGTTCACTGTTTACAACAGTGATTAGGAGTAAATTTCAGAGGTTAAAACTGGAAGTGGGACCCACCTGTCAGACTCTACTTCAAATCAAACCGACTGAGACTTTCTCACTCGGTTAACCGCGCCGCCGCTGCGATCGCCACCGAGGGAAGCCGCCGCGCCAGCAGCTGCTAGGCCACGCGCGGGCTTGAGGCGGTGCAGAGCCTTCTTAAGGCACCTTTCCCCCTCCTCGGCCGAAGCATCGCCCATTTCTTCCCCCGCAAGAACTCAGCGCCGGCCGAAACTTTCCGCAGCTCGGAATCGATCAGAGAGCGCCGATCACAGCTTCCTCCATCCCCTCTAGAGCCCCGGCAAGGTACTAGAGACCTTCCTCCGTCTTCCCCGCTGCTAGAATTCAGTTGAAACCGATTGATATTGGCTGTGCCGGAAGATCAATTCGGTGACTTAGAACCGCCGCACCTCGGGCTCCCGTGGACAGCCCAACCAGGGCGTTGTCACGCCTGAGCTAAGGCACCCTTGGACGCGCTGGTGACCGGTGCTTCTCACCCCCGAGCCACAGCTCGAGTGGTTGCTCACCGGCGGCGAATTTCCAGTTTTCCCCTTTCTGTGTGCAGAACGACGGTGCGATTCCGTTGAATTCGTGCTCTAGAAATGATTAGAGGGCCTCAATCCGCTCTCACACAAACTAGACACGGTAACGCACAAGTTGCCTTCACCACCCTTGGCCGGAGAACGTCTGTACCCGGCGTAATTCGAGGTTTACCAATGGCGGAATAAACGGGAGGCATCGGGCGCACGGTGAGGACCTACTTCGGGCCTTCCCCGAGCTGCCTCAAGCTCATGTCGACCTTCCCTGAGGTCCACTGATGCTTTCCGACCGCTTGTTCGAGTAGTTGGGGTGCTAGGGAAGTCAGCCAACATGGCCGAAGTCTTTCCGAGGTGGCGGCTCGTCGCCGACCATGCACCGGCCATTGTCATGAGTAGCTGACCCCAGAATCCTGTTCCCCGAGTGAAAGTAGGCAGGAGCGGCCAAAATCGTGAAGTTTGGAGCTGTACAGAAGCCGGCGGCGAGCTCTCCGGCGAGGTCCCTCGGCGGTGGAGCGCGGACGTTGCGAGGTTGAAGAAAAGGGTGGACCCCAGCTGTCAGCGGCCGATATTTTGAATCGGGATCGGGCTGCGCCGGGATCGGGTGTGCTGGCGCGCAAAATCCTTGTGGGCCGCGGTGTGCTGTCGCCTCGGCGTGCGACGCTTGTCCCCGGGGCCCACGCGTGAGTTTAAACTTTTCCCCGATTTTCAGATTTCCTTCAAACTTCAAATCCTCATAACTTTTGCTAGAAAGCTCCAAATTGAGTGAACCAAATTTTGCTGGATTCAGCTCTCTGAGTACTTTCCAGAAAATCAAGTTTCACTTCATGAAATTCTTATTTCTCCAGAATTAATTCCTCAAAATTTAAAGTGTTTGGAATTTTAACTGGAGAATCCTTTGGTGAAAAATCCTGAAATTTTGCTGGGGTGTTCACCAAAATATCCCTGAACTACCATAAAAATTTCAGACCCTTTGGAGCTCATTTAATCCACCTAATGGTGTGATTAGTGAAACTGTTCCAGAGAAAACAGAAAATGTTCAGAAACATTTTCAGAATTTTCTCTGAAATTGTTTAGCTCATATCTTTAGCTAGGAACCTTCAAATTAAGTGAGACCAACTCCATTAGGGCCCTCTGAAAATCTAGTTTTCAGAAAGTCATAGTTTGTTTCATGAAAAATCCTTAGAACACCCTAAAAGCCTTCAATTAAGGTCAAGTGCATAATTAATTGTGGAGGGCTCAAATGAGCTTTACTGCAACTAAAACTTGACCAAGTCTGTACCTAGGTTGTAACCAAGCCACAGTAAAAGTTTCACAGTCATTGGGTCTGTCTAGTGAGAGTTATAGACTTCACAACTTCAAACTCAATACAAATGCATTTAAATTGATACATATATTGCTTCTATCATGTAGTCGCTAAGGTAGAGGAGGAACCCGAAGTCCTAGACTTCGTTATTCTGGAGGAACAGCTAGCCTACGACCAAGAGCAGCAAGGCAAGCTCCGGTTTGTATTAACCTTTTTACAAATTTTTGTTGTTTTGAGCACATACTTGTTTACTTTATTCTTTGCATTAGAGTCTTGTTTGGAAGCCCCACTGCATAGCCAGGAGAACCATGGGTTGGGTTTAGGATTGCAAACCCCGTTAGCTACTGCATTGCTATGATAGAGTAGGATTTGGTACAAGTCTAGTAGTTGAAACTACTCGCGAGCATAGGCTAGAGGCACTCGACTCGGGTAGTGATAGCACATGAAACACATGGCAAGCAAATGAGACCAAGCGGTGGGTAAGGGCAGCAGGACTTTGGGGCCTATGTGCTGTAGCTCCGCTTGTGTCGATTGAGGACCGAGCCGTGTGCGGGCCTGTTGAACAAGCTAGAACAGTACCAAAGACCTACCGGCTATATGGGAACCGGGAAACCGATGTAACTCGGGTAGCTGGGTATTGAGGCATTGCCCGTCGTTCAGAGGGTAGGTTGAGAGCTTGAGGTGTAAATCGGCTGGCGGCACTGAGATGCGCGTGCAGAGACCTCTTGCTCGGGACGATGGGACCGGTTCAATATTTGGCTGACGGGTGAAAGGTGGTTGCGTACGGCGTCCGTGAGGGTTGTTGTAGGCAACATCGAGTACGGGCGTACGTGACGGGTTGTTCGGGTAACCCTGCAGGTGTAAATCGATTATAATCGCCGTCCCTCGCGGTCAGTGAGTACCACTTGTTCACTGTACCGTGACGTAGAAAGAATAGGCTAGTTACATGTTAAAATGTTGCTGATTGAAAGATGGACTTGATTGCTAATGACTTGCTGTAGTTTAGAGCTAACTAAAGTTTGTTTCAACTTTGGGCAAAGTACATGAGAGAAATGTGTTTCTTATTTGATTGCGGCTCTCTCATGTGCCTTAGCGTAAGGTTCTCCACAAACTGCTGCTAAAACTTGAAAGTAAGGTTCCACTAATTAGGCGAGTCCTTTGCAAATGATTTTTACCTCATGTAACCCATCACCCCTCATGTAGAAGTTCCATGTTTAGGTGAGACGGGTAAGACTTGCTGAGCCTTCGTGCTCACTGCTTGTGCTTGAAGCTTTTGCAGGGTTCTATGAGGAAGGGACTCCCGAGGAAGAGATGGAACCCCAGGAGGGGAACCCCGTCGAGTGGGAGTCATGCACGCCGCAGAGTTAGTGTGTGTGTGCTAGCAAGTACACGTTCAAGGGCTGAACGTGGACTTGACGCGTAGTCTACGCCCGTGAGTGTAGACTGGACTTATTTTCTTGTAAACATGTTCATAAACTTGTTTATGTAATAAAATTTCGCTTCCGCTTTGTACCTTTGACGTGTGTTATCCGGTGCTGTGCAACGCAGCACCCCTCAGCGTGATCCTGGCTCGACAAGACCGTGGGGTCGTGTCAGCGCTGATATCAGAGCTCGCTTGAGGTTCAACGCACTACAAAGGTCGTATTTTTTTCAAAAATCCAGTGAGGAACGAGTTAGTAGCCCGTATAAGGATGTTATTAGCATATAGAAAGTGGCATATTAACCTAATTGTTATGTCGGAAAATCGTGTATCTTGGGACGTTTATGTCTTGGGGGGTGCACGTAAGCGCTGTCCACCAGTGCGCACAAGCTGAAGGGTGGAGCCCCACGGGTGGCAGGTAACCCGACCCGCTCTGATATCCTCTACGACTCTTCATGTCGTTTGGGGTATTCGAGCAACGTCTGTCCCTGGCGTGCGTGGTGCAACTTGGGAGACCCCGTCAGGTGGTCTGAAACGTGAACACGTAACTCAAGGCGTGTTTGGCTTGAGAACATCTGGGCCAGTGATGATGGCCGGGTGTACAAACTGTATGGATTCCGGGCTGGTGTGCAGCCGAGTCTGACGATTGCTTGAGTTTTTGCAGGTAGCCTGACCACAAAACGGTAGACGTGTAGCATCCGTGTGCTAGTGACGTTTAGTGCCACTGAAATAACGAAGCCGGCTAAGTCCGGTATAGGTTTTCTTTGTGAGGACGTAGTACCGACATAATCTGGTGACGCATCGACGTCACACCCAACTAAATGAACAAATTTATTTAAAACTTGAAGGTTTTGATCCAAAGTAGTAAAACTTGATGTAACTCCTTCCCTTGAACAGGATAATAAAAGTTAACAAGTTTTCAACTTATAGGTTGTTAAGGACAGAGCACTCTGTTTTCAGCTGAATCAAGGCTGAAGTTAATCAGAGGTTAGAGGTTGAGTTCTTTCGAGGTTAGGGTCATATGATACATTTCTGGAAAGATTTGGAAGAGCTTTACAACTCTTCTGCTGAGGTCCAGAGGTGTTTCATCACTTAACCAATCGAAAAATGCGGTGGACTTGAAACTGTCCAGAAAACAGGACAGAGTAAAGACTCTCTGTAAACTCTCTATAAATTGAGTATAACTTCCTGCTTAAAAATCCAAAAATAGAAAATGAGGTAGTTCTGGAAAGCTTATGAGATGGGTTACAACCTTGTAACAGAAAGTTTTGTCATATTAGGAACAGAATTAACTGGGATTCTTGGATCAAATCAGTACCTAAAGCAGGGAGGTGCTGTCCAATTTTCTCCAGAAATTCTGTTAACTTTGACATCTTATAACTTTTGAAACGGGACAGATCTTAGTCCAAGCAAATACTTTCTGGAAAGCTAGTGAAGTTAGCTTTAACTTTGATGTTAAGCCCCAGAACTGGTTTTGCCTTTAGCATGGCCTAAATCAGGTTGAAATGGAAACTGGTCAGGGCTGTCATGGGAACAGCAGATCAGCAGTCAAATTTGTTTAAAATTTGAACTGTGTTTCCAAGTTTTATGGGTTCAATGACATGTCTTATGTTATAACTCAATGTTTTACTGTTTAAATAAATATTTGACATTTCTCAAATATATTTTTACAGATGACAGCGGATAAGCAATTGGAGAACGGGTGGGTGATTTCCCACTGTTCTCACCATAGCGGCTACCCGGAAGCATTGTGGCAAATGCTCTAATATTTCGGGTACGACCAGATGCCGCAATACTTCGCCCAGGAAGAAGGCGAAGAGGGGAACAAGACGTGGACGATCCATGTCGAAGTCCCTGCAGGACCTACGCCACCTGGTTGGGTGCCGTTCACCGTCACGGTGAGAGGAAGACAACCAGAAGGGATGTGGCAAGTGGCAGCCCGTGACACCATGTCACGTTTCTGCCAACTTGTGACGCCCTCAATTCTGTGGAAAACCACGGAACCGAGAACTAATGCATATGTGTGCCCAGGATGTTCATCACACATACACATACGTTCCACAAACTGAATTCAGATTATATATTACCACGAATAACAGAGTTTATTACAAATTCTCATGAGTCTTGGACTCATGCTCACAGCGGAAGTCTTATTTCTATGCAGCGGAAATCTTATTTAAAGGCGGAAGCAAAAACTAATGCGGAAGCAAAACTAAGCAGAAGTGGCTCCATCTCTACTGCCTCCACAGGCAAGGTTGAGAACAGATCACACGCCATAATGCTCTACTTGATCTTCATAGTAGCCTTCTCTTGCTGCTGATGAAGAAATAATAATGCAAGGTTGAGTACAATGATGTACTCAGCAAGTGCGGGAATAACACATGATATGCAGCTCATAAACAAGGTAGGTAATAAAAGGCTTATTTGCAGAAAAGCAATCTTGTAAAACCATGATAAAACGGCAACTTTACTTTGGATGAATGTAATCCCAGCATATATTGAATTACCAACATACCTTCATCACTCCCCGTGTTCCATCCGAACATTAACCAACCTTTTATTCATACTCACGAATACCTCCTCGTATTCGCTACCATCTCATCTCCCAGACTCAACAGTCCCAAACCAAACCATAACCAATAATCATAACCGAGAACCTTTCCAATGACCATTCCAATAACTATCCCAATAACCATCCCATCTAATCATGGCAGTTTAGCCAGGTGCTCATGACCGTAAGCTCGGCTATCATGATAGTTTTAATAACTCTGCAGAGTTTGTACCTCTTTACCCACAAGTTTGTGATTTCGTCACCCGTCGGCGACTGCAGAACCTCCATTATACCAGTACACAACCGTCGGTATATGGTCAAGAGATCACAAAATAGCCTTTACAAAGGGGTTACTAGATGTATGGACTCACTAAGGTTTCACCGGCAGGCTAGAATCTCCAATTCTCCCACCCACGGGCCCCCTCTTGTGCCATGCAGTTCCCAGGGCAGTCCTCACTCGACTCCCATTCCCCGCGCCTTCCACAGTCCATAACACCCTAGCAACTTACCTAATTACTCAGCTAAGCTGCACCCATACTTGGCCTTGTGGTGGCACTGTTATCTTGGCATGTGCATGCATGAACCGGTCCTTAGATCTACGGCAAGTAAAACCACCATCTCATGCTACCTCATTCACAAACCCAGGCTTGCCTAGATCTCCCTCCGATCCATGTCCATTATTAACATCAGTTTCTCATTATCATTACGAGTGCAGTTAGCTAGACACATCTATCTCGCTTCCCAATCCCATGGACTCAGCGAAGCATAAAGCAAAAACCATACCCGACTCATAAACTTCCCTGGCGACAAGGATGGTTTAATCAAAACTAGTAAACTCCTATAAAAAGGGTTTCCCATCATTTTCGACTCAGCACACACACCTTTTCGCAAAACAAAACAGTTTTACTCAAACATAGGATCAACATGGTCAAGGAGCACTTGCCTTGTTCTTGCGGTTCTGGTTGTTCTTGATTCTCAAAACCTTGTTGCTGCAGCTTGTCGTAGACAGCTTCTTGAACCTGTCCTGCTACGTAGAATTCACGTACATACAAGATTCACAGCAATCAATATCATGCACAAAACCCTAAACTAGATGCGATGATGCACATGCAGACTATCCTACGATTTTTTTATTAGATTGGTGTGTACGTATTCTTGCATGGCTTGCATGGTCAGAGGTATTCGGATCAAAGGTGGACGTGACGATGATCTTGGCTTTTAGATCAAACTGATCATCAAGTGATCTGCCCACGAAAACGCTTCTGTTCGAAAGGAATCGAAGAACAGATGCAAAGAGATGAACAACATGATGTCGTAAGGTAGTATTGAAGTCCTACCTCACGTTCTTCTTGTCTTCGGGTCCTCCTCAGACCGCTTGGTTCTCCTCCGATGATCTCCCTTGTTGTGCTTTCGGCGATGTTTTGCTCGGCGAGTTAGGGCTAGGGCTCTAAGTCGTCGGCTTAGGAGTTGAAAGAGAAGTCCGTGGTTTTGGCCAGAGGTTTTGGGTTCTATTTATAATCGGGAAGAGAAGAGTCCTAATCTGATTGGATCCCGAATAAGAGTCTTATTCAGATCTTTGTTAGATCCTGACGTCTTATCTTCGGTAACATCGTAGAATTTAGATCGGTTTCCGTTGCATACCGATATCTTCATGTGTAAAAATCGCTCCAGACTCTTTACCTCCGCGGTAATGAGCTCCGGAAGCTCCACGTGTCCTTCCGAGCCTGGTATCTCTTCTCCCGCAGAGACGAGCTCCGGTTGTGCCACGTGTCACGAGCGAGACCTCCCTCTTCTTTGGAGACGAGCTCCGCGCACGCCACGTGTTTTGCGACGGACCTTCCGGTGATAAGCTCCGGTGGCGACACGTGTTCGATAGACCCGGACTTCTCTCTGAGATGAGCTCCGAGATTGACACGTGTCCTATGAAAAATGCCTTTGCTTCTTCCGCAGAGGCTAGCTTCACGGTAGCTCGTGTCCCACAGGGTCAGACCTCTTTCCAATTGTGGAGGTGACCCCTGAATCTGCCACGTAGCCTAGTTTAGCGTCGGACCTCTCCCAATTTTCTCGGGGATGAGCTCCGAACGCGCCACGTGGTCTGCTGGCCGTGGAAATTGCCTTCGGTGCTCTCGAAGAGCTTTATTGGCTATCCTTTTGGTACTTGTCTCTGTTTCTACTCTTCTTAAAATATTTTTCTTCTTCACATGCTGACACCCGAGATGAGGGTGTCACACAACTACACGTGCAGGCTATGGAGGGCACTCCATACGCGCTCGTTCCGGTGGAGGGACGGGCTCAGCATGTGTGGAAAGAGAGGTATCTAGAGGCAACGGACCCGAGTTGCCCAAGGTACAACCCCGCGGAGGCAAATCTCAGCCTCCAGATGAGGGCGGGAAACGCCGTGATGAACAGCCAAGCTGTTCATACGGAGCATCTCGCCACAAAGCTCAAGGAGAGCACGAGCCGTGGAGACCATTTGGAGAGTGCTCACAGCACACTCCGCAATGTGCTCCTTCTGACGATCAAGCGACTGAATGAACAACACAATCAGTTGCGTCGTCTGAAGAAGGCAAGGAAAAAGAGCCGTGTTGACATCGTGACATTACAAGAACTGGTACAAAATCTGACCCAGCAGAACGAGGAACTTACTCAAGAGCGGGACGACGTTATTGAGGAAGGGCAAGGCTGGGAAGAAGATTACAACCAGGCTATGGACGAGGTGCATGCATTGCAGGACCTCGTACCTCCGGTGTTAGGCGTACCGGTGGTCTTGGGTCTTCCAGCAATGGGAGAACCCGGGATGGGAGAAGAGGTGGTAGATCCAGAGCCACCAGCAGAGGTACCGGAGGAGGACGACCCACAGGAGGTCGAGTTCTACTCCGAGTAGGGGGTTACAGTTGCCATGTAGGGCAGTCAGGGTAGTGTGGCCCAAATTTTGTAATCGGTGACATGTCATGTAGACAGTAGCGTATGTATAGGTAGTGACGATATGAGCACGACTTCTTGGAGACCGAGAATAATGTATCTTGTATAAAGTTTATGCTTTATCAATATATGTGAATGTTGTGCAAATTAATCATGTGTCACTTCAATACCTACTGTTGCATATGGAATTTTAAGTAAGACATGTGCTAATCGATGCTGTTTTAAATTTCAGAATGACGCGTACTCGTGCCAACCCGGACGTTGGGGTACTAGTCAAGGGGGAGAGACCTCCCAACCACCTCCCGAGGACTCCTCGGGACAGCAGCAGCAGCAACAGCAAACACTGCCACCGCCACTACCGACAGTTACATTGGCCGACATCGTCGCGGCAATGGCGGGTTCACATCAGCAGCACACGGAGTTGCTGCAAACGCTTATCGCCAATACGTCTCGCCCAGAGAGACGTCAAGACCGTGAGGAGCGTCGACAGAGCTCCTACTCCGACTTCCTGGCGACTCATCCCCCTGTATTCTCAAGGGCAGATGAACCTTTTGACGCGGACAACTGGCTCCGTGCCATAGAGATGAAGTTCGGGCTGCTCCAGATAAGCGAGCAGCGCAAGACTCAGTTCGCGGTCCAGCAGATCCAAGGATCCGCGAGCGCGTGGTGGGCCAACTTCTGTGCTTCACAGCCCACCGACCGAGTGATGACCTGGACGGAGTTTCAGACGGCCTTCAGGGCCTATCATATACCGCCAGGTTTAATGAAAAGGAAGACGCAGGAGTTCCTGCACCTGCAACAAGGGAGCCGGAACACGCTGGAATACTCCAGGGCGTTCAACGATCTCGCGCTCTACGCGTCGTATCACCCAGATACTGACGAGAAGCGACGGGACCACTTCTCTCAGGGGCTTAACCCGCTCCTGAAGGACAAGTTGGCGATGTTCAATCGCGGCAGCCTCAACGACATCATTGATGCTGTGATTGTTCAGGAGGACTCCGGCAAGGAGTTAGCGGCGGCGGAGCGAAAGCGAAGCGCGCCGCAAAGCAGCGGAGAAGGAGGCGGTCCTTCTCAGAAGTTTCGGATGGTGAATCGCCCACCATCAGGTCCACACTGGCAGCCACCACAGCGGTCGATGCCGTTCCGCAGTCGGCCGTACTCTTCACCGGCATTCAGGCCGGCACTGCCAGCACCACCTCTGCAACAACAGCACCAGCGGGCGATGCCGCGTGCGTTTGCACCTCAGCAACGCATGCTGGGCTTTCGTCCCCCGAGCGCTACACCAGCAGCGGCCACCTGTTACAAGTGTGGTCGTCCAGGACACTTCGCGAGCAGTTGCCCGGAGAGGCAAGGCGGCGGAGTGGCACCGCAGTTTCCAGGGAGGAATCAACCCCGGAACCCTACTAATGCGCGGCAGGCAAACCCTAGGCCCGGCACCGTCCACCAGCTTGCCATAGAGGACGTGCCGGAGGGCGAGCCAATCCTTGCGGGTATGTTCCAACTCCACCAGCATCCCTCTATAGTATTGTTTGATTCGGGTGCCACGCATAATTTTATTAGCCAAGCTTTCATTGCTAAAACACAGCTTGCCAATACTTCCCACCGATAGTCCATATTTAATTTGTTCACCGGGTGTGAAGATTTCAGCAAGCGTAATGGTTTCCAAGGCGCCATTATGCTTAGCGGGTAGAGTGTACCCCACGTCTCTCATTATCTTAGAGGGACAGAAGGTCGATGTCATCCTAGGGATGTCGTGGTTAACCCGCCATGGCGCTGTTTTAGACACCGTCCTTCGAGTCGTGCACTTAAACTCAAAAGTGCACGGGTTTCACTCATTATTTCTGGACAGTCCAGAAATAAAACTTCCAAGTGTCTATCAAGCCACAACCATCAGATTGGAAGATATTCCAGTGGTCCAAGAGTTCCCTGACGTATTCCCGGATGATTTGCCGGGAATGCCGCCCGATAGAGAGGTGGAGTTCAAGATTGAACTTGCACCAGGAACCATGCCGATATCC
Source organism: Neostapfia colusana (assembly GCA_030760725.1). Classification (NCBI taxonomy): domain Eukaryota; kingdom Viridiplantae; phylum Streptophyta; class Magnoliopsida; order Poales; family Poaceae; genus Neostapfia; species Neostapfia colusana. Next base: position 25,076,448 of record JASWHV010000005.1, on the reverse strand, counting down.
CAAAGGCCGTACAAGATGGCGCACAAGGAGTTGGCTGAACTGAAGACTCAGCTCACGGACCTTCTGGAGAAGGGTTTTATTAGGCCGAGCTCCTCACCATGGGGATGTTCGGCATTGTTTGTGAAGAAGAAGGATGAGACGTTGCGGCTTTGCATGGACTATCATCCATTAAATGCCGTAACCATCAAGAACAAGTACCCGTTGCCACGGATCGACATGTTGTTTGATCAGTTGGTCGAAGCAAAGATCTTTTCCAAAATGAACTTAAGATCCGGGTACCATCAGATTAAGATAAGGGCGGAGGACATTCCAAAGACAGCTTTCTCGACGAGGTACGGACTTTATGAGTACCTGGTCATGTCCTTCAGCCTCACCAATGCTCCAGCTCACTTCATGTACTTAATGAACTCGGTATTCATGCCGGAGCTGGACAAGTTTGTCGTGGTGTTCATCGACGACATCCTGGTATATTCCAAGTCGGAGGAAGATCACAAGAAACATCTGCGTATAGTCTTGCAATGGCTGCGGGGCCACAAGTTATACGCAAAATTCAGCAAATGCGAGTTCTGGATATTGCAAGTGCCTTTTCTCGGGCATATCATCTCAGCGGAGGGTATCGCTGTGGACCCGAGCAAGATCACTCAAGTGCTGAATTGGAAATCCCCGAGAACTGTTCACGAGGTACGGAGTTTCCTCAGACTCGCGGGATATTATTGGAGGTTCATTCCAAACTTCTCGAAGATTGCCAAGCCAATGACAGAGCTGCTGAAGAAGGCTACCAAATATGTTTGGAGTCCAACATGTGAAGCAGCATTCAAGGCTTTAGTCAAGCACCTGACATCAGCACAGGTTTTGGCGCAGCCAGACACAACAAAACCGTTCGATGTGTACTGCGATGCATCCGGCATTGGGCTCGGATGTGTGCTGATGCAAGACCGAAGGGTGGTCGTGTATGGATCACGGCAGCTTAGAAACCATGAGCAGAATTATCCAACCCACGACTTGGAGCTCGCTGCCGTGGTACTCGCACTCAAAATGTGGAGGCACTACCTACTCGGTAACCTCGTACATTTATATACCGACCACAAAAGCCTCAAGTACATATTCACTCAGAAGGAGCTGAACATGAGGCAACGAAGATGGTTAGAATTGATAAAGGATTACGAAATAGAGATCCATTATCATCCGGGCAAGGCAAACGTAGTGGCAGATGCGCTGAGCCGCAAGTCACACGTCAACAATCTGACCATCACAGCGTTTGAAGAGAGCGAACCACCACTACATGTGATTCCACACGGAGCTCTCTACAACCTAGCTTTGATCCCCACCATCCGTGAAGAGATAGCAGCAGCCCAGAAGAATGACAAGGGCATGTCACATTTGCGGAGACGTGTAGACAGTGGGGAGCTGAAATGTTTCCGGAAGTAAGGAGACGGTGTCCTATGGTTCAAGGACCGGATCGTCGTACCCCGTAACCCGGAATTACGGAAGAAAATCTTTGATGAGGCTCACTTGTCAAAGTTTTCTATTCACCCCGGCAGCAACAAGATGTATCAAGAACTCAGAAGCAAGTTTTGGTAGACATGGATGAAGCGAGAGACTGCAAAATACGTGTCCGAGTGTGATACATGTCGAAGGGTGAAGGCAGACCATATGCGGAAACAGGGACTGCTGCAACCACTGGGCATTCCTGCCTGGAAGTGGGAGGACGTGAGCATGGATTTCATCGTCGGTTTACCCACCACTTTTCAGAAGCATGATTCTGTGTGGGTGATCGTCGATCGGCTCACCAAAGTTGCCCATTTCATCCTGGTCAACACCAACTACAACGCCAAGAAGTACGCTGAACTGTACATCTCACGGATCCTATGCTTGTACGGCGTACCCCGTACTATCATATCGGACCGGGGCACTTTATTTGTGTCCCATTTTTGGGAGCGGCTGCATGCTGCCTTGGGGACGAAACTGATCCGTAGTTCAGCATACCACCCGCAGACGGATGGGCAAACGGAGCGGGTAAATCAAATCTTAGAAGACATGCTACGAGCTTGTGCTATCAACCACGGCAAGAATTGGGATGATCACTTGCCGTTAGCCGAGTTCTCGTACAATAACGGGTACCAAGCCAGCATCATGATGGCACCTTACGAGGCGCTATACGGCAGGAAGTGCCGCACACCATTGAACTGGTGTGAGTCTGGCGAAAGGGTTACCTTCGGGATTGACCTTGTCAATAACACGGAAGAAAAGGTTCGACTGATTCAAGTGAACATAAAAGCCGCTCAATCCCGTCAGAAACAGTATGCGGACCGCAGAAGGCGCCCATTATAATTCGAAGTTGGAGATCACGTATACCTACGGGTGTCTCCAATGAAGGGCGTAAACAGATTTGGGGTGAGAGGAAAGTTAGCACCCCGATTCAACGGTCCATTCAAGATTACCGAAAGATGTGGATCGGTGGCATACCGGCTGAAATTACAAGAAGCACTTTCCGGTGTGCACGACGTCTTTCACATTTCCCAGCTGAGGAAGTGTCTCAAGCTATCAACTACCGTTCAGCTGGAAGGTATTGAAGAACTGCAACCGGATCTCACCTATCGGGAGGAACCGGTGCAGATTATTGATGAAAAGGCCCAAACCACACGCAACCGTACGTTGTGGTTCTACAAGGTTCTATGGAGTAATCACTCCATGGACGAAGCGACATGGGAGAGCGAAGAATTTCTTCGCGCTAACTACCCCGACTTTTTCACGTCGCATATCCGGTAATTTTCCACCGTCCTCTCTCTCATTTTCACCTTATAATCTCGGGACGAGATTCTTTTAAGGGGGGAGGAATGTAAGGGCCTCAGTTTTTGACACATAATTGAAGTGTTCATCACCACACCACACACCTCATTTGAGGAAAGATGATGAACACAAATGAAGAGGAAGTAACCACCATCAACATGCTCATTAGAAAACAAACTCACACATTGCAAAAGTGGTATTTCCCACATGTGATATAGGTGGGCTGGACATATGAAAACTCCTACACTTTGCTAAGGATGTCCATGCCAAGTTTCACCCAAATTCAAAACCTTTTTGAGGTCATTTTGGTGTAGCTAGAAAGTGAGCAGTTTGAAACCATATTCAAATTCAAACTGTTTTTATCCCATGAATTTAAAAGTGGGAGGCATATTCTTACTCAGCACATTTTTGTGAGCTCACACACCAATTTTCACTCCATTTGGAGTTGATCTTGACATGAGCTAAGTGGGACAAATTCAAACTTTATTTGAATTCAAAACTGAACTTGTGCTGAAATTCACTCAAACCAAACCCAATTTGAATTCTGTTCAATTCAAATGGCTCATGGGTGAATAATTTGAATTACCAGGGGTAGTATGGGGTTCACTGTTTACAACAGTGATTAGGAGTAAATTTCAGAGGTTAAAACTGGAAGTGGGACCCACCTGTCAGCCTCTACTTCAAATCAAACCGACTGAGACTTTCTCACTCGGTTAACCGCGCCGCCGCTGCGATCGCCACCGAGGGAAGCCGCCGCGCCAGCAGCTGCTTGGCCACGCGCGGGCGTGAGGCGGTGCAGAGCCTTCTTAAGGCACCTTTCCCCCTCCTCGGCCGAAGCATCGCCCGTTTCTTCCCGCGCAAGAACTCAGCGCCGGCCGAAACTTTCTGCAGCTCGGAATCGATAGGAGAGCGCCGATCACAGCTTCCTCCGTCCTCTCCAGAGCCCCGGCAAGGTACTAGAGACCTTCCTCCGTCTTCCCCGCTGCTAGAATTCAGTTGAAACCGATTGATATCGGCTGTGCCGGAAGATCAATTCGGTGACTTAGAACCGCCGCACCTCGGGCTCCCGTGGACAGACCAACCAGGGCGTTGTCACGCCTGAGCCAAGGCACCCTTGGACGCGCTGGTGACCGGTGCTGCTCACCCCCGAGCCACAGCTCGAGTGGTTGCTCACCGGCGGCAAATTTCCAGTTTTCCCCTTTCTGTGTGCAGAACGACCTTTGGGTGCGATTCCGTTGAATTCATGCTCTAGAAAGGATTAGAGGGCCTCAATCCGCTCTCACACAAACTAGGCATGGTAACGCACAAGTTGCCTTCACCACCCTTGGCCGGAGAACCTCTGTACTGTAAAGGTCCCAAAATTATGAATACAAAGAAACACTTGTTTGCAAAGTTTTGTTTCATGTATATGAAATTTGGGACTTGTTAAAACTTTTTCCCACATGTGATAACACACATGAGGGCTTTCTTCACACAAGTCAAATGTTCATTTGAGAACATGGAACCCTAGAGGGGTCTAAAACAAAGATGGGAAGTTCCCATATGTGTGAGGAAGCAAAAATCAGATTTAGAACAATTGTTCAAATTCAAAATTCAAATGAGAGCAACACTAGGAATTTCCAAACTGTTGTGCTAAAAATCTCATTTGCAGCAGCCAAAATAAAAATCAGATTTCATATTTGAATTCCTTGAGTCCAAATTAGGGGGTGTGCAAAGTTTCATGATTTATGGAAATAGTTTGCAACCCATTTTGCAAAATGGACTTTAAAAGACAAAGAATTCAAATGCATGTTTGAATTTTGATGAAACTTGCCCAATTATCCAAATGCATACCAGATTTGAATTCCCACAATTGAATTCACCCAATATTCAAACCTGGGAGATATTTGGAGGGGGATAAGGAGGGACTGATCAGTGGGTCCCACATGTCATTGAGTGAAGTGAAAATTGCAAAAGATCTCACAGTGTTGGGTCTCTGTTTGCCTTCTTCAGTCGGCACCCGACACCGACGAGCGCAGCACCGGGCGACACCGCGATCAGCCGACGCCTCCACCTCCTGCTGGATTTCGTCGCGCTGGAGAAGCCGCCCGACCGTCTTATACCCTCTGCCGTGCTCCTCTTCGCTCATTCCCGAAGACCAGCGCCGCTCTGTTTCTTTTCCTCGCGTGAGAAACAGCCGCAGCGGCCGACGTCGTCCGCTCGATCGGCCACTGCCATAACGTGCGTGTGAAGCCTTGGTTGAGCAGACAAACAACACCACCATCGTCCCCACGACCCCCTCGTGCACTCACCAAGGGCGTTCGTGCTCTCCATACTGAGATAACTCGGTTTCAGCGGCAGCCGGAAGAAACCGCCATCCACGGCTCCCGTGGACAGCCTCCTCCAGAGCTTGTCACGACCAAGCGAGGCCACCCTGGGACGCACAGGAGCTCCGTGCAGCTTCTACCCGAAGCACAGAGCCTGTCTCGGCCTCTCGACAACGAATTTCGAAGATCCTCTCCAGCCGGTGAAAACTGACCCGCGGGTATGAATCGATGAAATTCTCGGGTTATATTCATTTAGAGCTCTGCAAATTTCGCACATAGAACCTAGACTGGTGTAGCAACTTTTCTTCTTCACAAAACGTCGCATGAAACCCATGGTAGACGGCTTGTTTCAAGCTTTTCCATCGGCTACCACAATAAGGGGTATCGGGTGCACGATGAAACCTAGGTTGGAGCCGTTTCCGAGCCCATATGCGGCCATGCCGAGCAGGGAAAACCTCCACTAGTGCTTTAGAACCTTTCCAGGGGACTTCTGGCGGGCTAGAGCATCGGGGCAACGTTGCCGGACTCCCTCAGAGCCGCTGCACCGGTGCGGGGTGGTTTAGGAACCTCGCCGGTCTGGGGAAGTCCCACCATCGTGTTCCTCGGGTTAAAATAGGGCCTGGCGGCGAGTGATAGCTCGGGAGTTGGTCGAAGCGACGAAAACCGGCGAACTCCGGCGAGCCCGGCGGCGCAGAAGCGCGGGGGCGGGAGGTAGACGAAGGTGCTACCGGCCCCACGCGTCAGTCGCACGGAAACAGTGGACTGGATACTCTGTGGCGCGGGATCGGCTGTGACAGCGCGGGAAACAATTCTGTAGCCCGTGTGGCGCGCTCCCGGCAGCAGACACGTGTCCCTGGTCCCACAGTCAGATTTAAACTTTTCCCGGATTTATTCAAATCCCAGATTTTTCCCCAAAATTTAGAAGAGCATAACTTTTGCTAGGAACCTCCAAATTTAGTGATTCAAATTGGGTTAGATTCAGATTGACAAACTCTATCCAATTATGCAACCCAATTTGTATGAAAGTCTTTATTTAATTCTGGAAAATTCTTTAAAGCTTTTCAGCAAAAGAATTTTAGAGGGAGTTTGATTTATTCAAAAATCCTCAAATTTTGCCAGAATAATCTTTAGGGTGTTATTAGACTCCTGTAAAAGTTTCAGCTCATTTGGAGTTGAATTGATCAGGGTAATTCAGATTGTAAGTTCCTGTATTCAAATGAATACAGGAAACATTTTAAGAGAATTTCCAAAACTTGTAAATTCAGTTCTGCGAAATTCTTAGCTCCAAAAATCCTAGGAAAATTCATGTAGACTCTATGAACTATAATTGAAATTGTGGTACACTGAGTTTGACATGAACATGGATGTTACCTCAGAATTTATTCATCTTAGACTAAAGACTTAGAGAATTATTCTGAATAAACCACTCCATGAAAAGTGCTAAATTTTGGTCCAGAGGACTTTCTTGTGACAAGGAACTCACATGAAAATTTTCAGCTCCATTAGAGCTCTGGATCACCACTGTCATGTGTGATCTCTTAAGGTGATCAACAATTAAGTGGGAAAAGCACTTAATAATTGATCTTAGTGTTTAAGCCCAACCCAAACCACTAGCACCAGTGTCATTTTAAATTCTTAAACAAAGTTCCAGTTTTAAAATGGTCTTTAGATCTTATGAGCAAAAGCTTTTCAACTAAATACATATGCATGATCATATCGTGTAGCATATACGTGAAGAAGGTGAGAAGGACTTGAAGTGAAGATCAAGGAGGAAGGAGAACAAGTGATCAAGCTCCAAGTGATCGTCACTAACTGATTGTAACAGTAATCACCTGCAAAACAGGCAAGCCCCGGTTTGCATTTGAACCGTTTTATAAAGCATTTTTATTTGTAGAGATCATAGCTTTGCATCATTGATTGCATTACGTCTAGATGATATTGAAAACCCCACTTGCATGACCAGAAACACCTAAGAGAGAAAGGGTAGAATAGCAACTCCCCGAGGGAATTTGGCTACGCTAATGTTAGTAGGAAAGGTCCGGTAGAAGACGAGTAGTTGGAATCTACTTGCGCGTTTAGGGCTGGTGTACTTGGAACGGGTCCAATTTAGAGAAGATGAGGAAAGTTCACACATAAGAAATGGAGACCGGGCAGGGAGGATTAGATGCAGCAGGTTGCAGGCTGTGCGTGCATAGCCCTGCCTGTGTCGGTTAAGGCCCGTCCGTGCTTGGCCCTGTTGGACAAGTTTGAGTTGTGTACCGGGCGCATACTGGCTATATGGGACCCAGGAAACCGATGTACCTTGGGAGATCCATAGTGGAACTTTTCCAACTGCCTTAGGCTTTCGGCGTCAGGGTAGCAGGTGGTACCTCGCTCAAGAACATACCACAGCGGGTATGTACCTTGAGGGAGCTTGCGTACTCGGGGCAGTTGGACTGCGTCCAATGTGGAAGATCTTGGGAAAGGTGGCCGCGTACAACGTCAGTCGAGGTTGCTGCCGGCAACTCGGAGTACGGGTGTACGTGTCGTGTAGTCCGGGCGTGTACTGATTCGAATCACCGTCGCTCGCGGTCATATGAGCATACTTGCCCACTGCGTCTTGACGTAGTAACAACTGGAATTGTTTATCTTTGAACTGGATAAGGCTGTGCTATAACTTGTATTGCAACCATGATTGAATTAGAGATAGGCTCATTAAAGTTTACTTTCACTTTGTGCAAGGAGCATCGCAACAAAGCGTTTCTTGTTTGATTGTGGAGTTGCGATGCTTTTCGGCTCAAGGTTTGCACAATGAGGCTTAAAATCTGAAAGTTAAGGATCAACTTTAGGCGAGTCCTTTATGCAAATCTAGCTAACCCAATTACAACCGTCGTGCATGTAGAGTTTCTTGTTTAGGAGAGACAGGTCAGACTTGCTGAGCCTATGTGCTCACGTTTGCTATATAAGTGGTTTTGCAGGTTAACAACGATGCTGAAAAGAAGGTTGTCCGGTGAGACTCGGGGACTCCCGAGTCAGGTAACACATGGAGAACCCAGCCGCTGCTGCTTGTCTTCGTGTTGCTAGCGAGAGAAGTCCGCGGGCTGGACTTCATCTCGAGTGCTCTTAGTTATTCGACGTGACTTGGTATAGACTTCCGCTGTAGTTACTTGATGTAAAGTATTTACAAAGAAAAACTTGTAAGCTTCCGCTATTGTTTTATGTAATACATTGTTCCTCGTATGTGTGCTGTTAGGTGCCGCACAAAACGGCACCACCCAATGCGATTCCCGGGCGAGTGGCCTGTCTCGGTTGAGCGGGTCGCGTCAGCGTGGTATCAGAGCCGCATTGGGAATAGCACACGGAATAAGGATGGTATTACGACAAAAAAATTTTAGGTTACAGTGAGGATACGGTACTAGGCCCACATAAGGATTACTATTAGCTTATTATGAAGGTGGCAACCTAACTTATTTGTTATGTCGGAAAATCGTGCATCTCGGGACAATTTATGTCTTGGGGGGTGCACGTAAGTGCTGTCCACCAGTGCGCACAAGCTGAAGGGTGGAGCCCCACGGGTGGCAGGTAACCCGATCCGCTTTAGTATCCTCTACGACTCTTCATGTCGTTTGGGGTACTCGAGCAACGTCTGTCCCAGGCGTGCGTGGTGCAATTTGGGAAACCCCGTCACGTGGTTAGTAACGTGAACACGTAGCTCAAGGCGTGTTTGGCTTGAGAACACCTGTGCGAGTGATGACGGACGGGTGTAAGAACTGTATGAATACCGGGTTCGGTGTGCAGCCGGACCTGACGATTGAGTGTGACTTGTGCAGGATTAACCACGAAACCGTAGGACGTATAGTACACGTTTGTGAGTGACCGTTTTAGTGCCACCTAAGATACGTTATAGCGGTATAATCCGGTTAGGATTTTCTTTTGGTGAGGCTACGTAGTACCGACATGCTTCTTACGGTGCATCGACGCCGTACTAAACATAATAATCCCTTTCCTTTGAAGAAATGACTCATGAACTAACTTTCAAATAAAAATGGAAGTTTGAAACAAATATTAGTTACTGAACTCTTATTTTGAGCTAAGATTCAAATGAGAGGAGGACTAGGCTTCAAGGATTTCAAAAACAGAGTGCTCTGTTTTCGGAAGGAATTCTTACAGGACTTTAACAGAGCATAACTCTGGGTAGCTTAACCCAATTAAGGTGTATGATACAGTTATGGATAGATTTTCAAGTGATCTACAACTTCTTTGTAGACCTCCAGAGCTAAATCACATGCTAAATGGGTAGAAAGTTCAGAGTAAGGTAAACTATCCAGAACCAGGACAGCAACAAAACCTCTCTGGACCTTTCTATTTTTAAGCCATAACTTTGTGTAGATAAACCCTTAAGAAGCCTATGATACACCATTGGAAAGATTATGAATGTGCAACATTGTTGTAGTTCAAAGTTTGTTCAGGTTCTTATTGTATTTACATATACAACTGTGAAAAAATCGGCCATGTACAAAGGAGGTGCTGGCAAATTTTATCCGGGAATCCTATCAATTTTGGAAAAATCATAACTTTCAATCCGGAGATGATCTGAGGTCATATGAGTACTCATTGGAAAGATACTGAAGTTAACTTTAACTTTGGTATTCAACTTGAGTTATGAAAATGCTCTTAACTAAATCAAAATCTGGAGATAGTGCATAAAGGTCTGTCCTGTACAGATAGGCTGGATAGTTATGCCTACTAAGGAGTTTTGTAAACATGATTTTGTTACTGCTTTCATAAAGTTTTGACATAATCATGTTTCCATTAGTATCACATACTGCTGAGTTCTTGTTTAACTCATCTCAACTATATTTTTCAGTATGGTTCGTAATCGCTCAAGGAGTAGGGCCGGAAATTCTCGTCGAGGTGGTGATGCTTCTATCCCACCATCGGAACCACCATCCACGGGATGGATGGATCTTATGACTCGAGTCGTCGAGTCTAACCAAGAGAACGCTAGGCTACTCCAAGAAGCAACACAAGAACACACACGCTTACTCCAAGCTTTGGTACAGCAAGGCGTACTCCAGAACACGCAACAAATCGTTCCACCTCGGAACGCTTATCTGGACTTCTTGGCGACTCAACCGCCTATCTTTACTGAAGCCACCGAACCTGTGGAAGCAGATCAATGGCTTCGTGTCATGGAGTCTAAATTTGGAGTATTCAAGTGTGATGAATACCAGAAGACAAAGTTTGCCGCTCAACAACTCCATGGAGCCGCCGGAAACTGGTGGGTGGATTATGTTGCCACCATTCCGGAGGGCCATCAAGTAACATGGACAGAGTTTTGTGAAGCCTTTCGTACTCGTTACATACCATTAGGTATTGTCAAGGCAAAGCGGGAGGAATTTTGGGCTTGAAGCAAGGGGACATGAGTGTCCTCGAGTATGTCAGGAGATTTAATCTTTTGGCCCAATATGCTCCCGAATATGTGGCGAAAGAAGAAGCATGGTGTGACCTATTCTTCCATGGCCTGAGTGGCATATTACTGGAGAAGCTGGCCGTACACAATAAAGGCAGTTACACCGACATGGTCGATGCGGCTTTCATTCAAGAGAAGCCGACACTTGAGTGGCAAGCGGAGAAGAGAAAGATGAGTAAGATCGAGCAGGCTAGCACAAGTCATGTGCCTCAGAAGTACCGTTTGGTGTATCAAACGCCATCCGGTGAAAGATGGAGGCCACCTGTACGATCAACTCCTCAGAGATTGATTGCTGGTCAAGTTTTACAGCTTGCACCACCTCCACTGCCGCAGCATCAGACGGTGGTTTGTGCTCCATCACTGCAGCCATATGTACCTAGCAGTCCACCGCAAGTCAACGAAGAACCGGAGAGGCATCCGTGTCTTACTTGTGGGCGTAAGGGCCATTATGCTAGGCAATGTCCGGAGGGAACTCGAGGCTACGGGTCGTCATATTTACAACAATACGACCCGTACCTGAATCTGCAGATAGGAGGGCAGATAAGGGGCAATATTCACTATACTGTGATTGATGATGTTCCGGAAGGAGAAGCCGCTTTAGCGGGGATGTTTTCTCTGAATCAGCTACCGGTTTTACTTCTCTTTGATTCCGGTGCCACACACAACTTCATTAGCCAATCTTTTGTGGCTCAACATCAGCTCCAAACCGTTTATACAAAGAGGCAATACCTCATATCTTCGCCCGGGGGCAGCAGTACCGCAAGCGAGGTTGTCTCCCGAGCACCTCTTTGTTTGGGGGGCAGAATATACCCTACGACCCTCATTATTCTTGAAGGTCTGAAGATCAACATCATTTTGGGGATGTCGTGGTTGAATTACCACAGAGCGGTTCTTAACATCAGCTCCAGGACCGTTGAGCTCAACTCCCCACAGCACGTTCTTCATATAGTAATTCTGGGCGCCAGACGGCAGCAGATTGCAACAGTGAACCACACGGAAGCTGTCAAGATAGAGGACATTCCGGTGGTACGAGAGTATCCGGATGTGTTTCCCGAAGATTTACCGGGCATGCCACCCGAACGAGACGTTGAGTTCAAGATTGAACTCATACCGGGAACAACACCGATATCACGAAGGCCGTACAAGATGGCACACAATGAACTGGCAGAATTGAAGACACAGCTGAATGACCTAATGAGCAAGGGCTTTATACGACCGAGTTCATCACCGTGGGGTTGTTCAGTGTTGTTTGTCAAGAAGAAGGACGAAACACTACGGCTTTGTGTTGATTATCGTCCTTTGAATGCCGTTACCATCAAGAACAAGTATCCACTACCTCGCATTGATATGCTCTTCGATCAATTAGGGGGTGCGAAGGTATTTTTAAAGATGGATCTTCGGTCCGGATATCACCAGATTAAAATCCGGGCAGAAGATATTCCGAAGACGGCATTCTCAACGAGATACGGGCTGTATGAGTATCTCGTTATGTCTTTTGGTTTGACCAACGCCCCGGCACACTTTATGTACCTGATGAATTCAGTGTTCATGCCGGAGTTGGATAAATTCGTCGTTGTCTTCATCGACGATATCTTGGTGTACTCCAAGTCAGAGGAAGAACATGCTGAACATCTGCATATTGTGCTACAAAGATTGCGAGATCATCAGCTCTATGCAAAATTCAGCAAGTGTGAATTCTGGATTAATCAAGTACCTTTTCTCGGACACATTATTTCAGCGGAGGGCATCGCTGTAGATCCGAGTAAGATTATCCAAGTACAGAAATGGGAGTCACCAAAGTCAGTACATGAAATCCGAAGCTTCCTCGGTTTAGCGGGTTACTACCAGAGGTTTATTCCGAGTTTCTCCAAGATTGCTAAACCGATGACGGAATTATTAAAGAAGAATACCAGATTTGTGTGGGGTTCTGCATGTGAACAAGCTTTCAAGGCCTTAGTGAAGCATCTCACAACAGCCCCAGTTCTTGCTCAGCCAGATGCAACGAAGCCATTCGACGTTTATTGTGATGCATCTGGCATCGGTCTTGGCTGCGTGCTGATGCAAGAAAGACGAGTGGTCGCTTATGGATCTCGTCAACTCAGAACTCACGAGCAGCATTATCCAACTCATGATCTTAAGTTAGGTGCCGTGGTCCTTGCTTTGAAGATGTGGAGGCATTACTTGCTCGGAAATCTTGTACACCTCTACACCGACCACAAGAGCTTGAAGTACATCTTCACTCAAAAAGAATTGAACATGAGGCAACGAAGATGGCTAGAGCTCATTAAGGACTATGAACTAGAGATTCATTATCATCCAGGAAAGGCGAATGTGGTCGCCGATGCGCTCAGTCGTAAGGCGCACATCCATCACCTAACTATTGCTGAAATGGATGATGAAGAACCAAGCCTCCGTGTCATACCGTATGGAGCTCTCTATAATCTCGCTCTCATTCCTACTATCCGAGAGGAGATCATGGAAGCTCAACGAAAAGACAAGGGTATGTCTCACATATGGCGGAGGATAGACAACGGAGAAATGAAGTGCTTCCGGAAGGACAATGAGGGTACTTTGTGGTTTAACGACCGGATTGTAGTACCCCGGGATATGGGACTACGGAAGAAAATTTTGGATGAAGCTCATTTGTCCAAATTTTCCATTCATCCGGGCAGTAATAAAATGTACCAAGACCTCCGGAAGAAGTTTTGGTGCACACGTACGAAACGTGAAGTCGCAAAGTACGTTTCGGAGTGTGATACGTGTCGAAGAGTCAAGGCTGACCATATGAAGAAGTCAGGCCTGTTGCAGCCATTGCAAGTACCGGCATGGAAGTGGGAAGACTTGAGTATGGACTTCATCGTCGGGTTGCCGATGACCTCCCACAACCATGATTCGATTTGGGTAATCGTGGACCGGTTAACCAAATCAGCACATTTCATCCCTGTGCATACTAGGTACAACGCAAAGCAGTATGCGGAGCTGTACATAGCACGGATCGTGTGCTTACATGGAGTTCCCCGCACCATTGTGTCAGATAGAGGATCGCTGTTCGTAGCCCGTTTCTGAGAACAGCTACACACCTCCTTGGGGACAAAGTTGATTAGAAGCTCTGCATATCACCCTCAAACCGATGGGCAAACTGAGAGGGTGAATCAAATACTAGAGGATATGCTAAGAGCATGTGCCATCCACCACGGTAAGAGCTGGGATGATCACTTACCACTGGCGGAGTTCTCGTACAACAACGGATATCAGACGAGCATCAAAATGGCACCATATGAAGCTCTATACGGCCGGAAGTGCCGTACACCATTGAATTGGTGCGAATCCGGTGAACGAGTAACGTTCGGGGTTGATCTTGTCAATGAAGCCGAAGAGAGAGTTCGGATAATACAAGAGAACCTCAAGGCGGCCCAATCTCGTCAAAAGAGCTATGCGGACCAGAGACATCGACCGCTGCATTTCGAAGTCGGAGAGCACGTGTATCTTCGTGTGTCTCCGATGAAGGGGATTAATCGGTTCGGTGTCAAGGGGAAACTTGCTCCCCGATTCATCGGTCCGTTTACTATCACGGAGAAGTGCGGAACTGTAGCCTACCGGCTGGAACTACCGGCAAGCCTTGCCAGTATTCATGACATATTTCACGTGTCCCAGCTGCGGAAGTGTCTCAAGTTTACAGCTGCCATCCGCACCGAAGACATCGACGAGTTAAAACCGGATCTCACCTATGTCGAGCAACCTGTACAGATTATCGACGAAAAGACCCGGACCACCAGGAACCGGACTTTGAAATTTTACAAAGTCCTGTGGAGTAATCATACCCCGGAAGAGGCGACATGGGAAACCGAAGATTACGTCCACAAGAATTATCCGGAGCTTTTGTCATAAACCCTGTAATTACCTCCCACCTCGTTCCTCTTTTGAATCTCGAGACGAGATTCCTTTTAAGGGGGGAGGAATGTAAAGGTCCCAAAATTATGAACACAAAGAAACACTTGTTTGCAAAGTTTTGTTTCATGTATATGAAATTTGGGACTTGTTAAAACTTTTTCCCACATGTGATAACACACATGAGGGCTTTCTTCACACAAGTCAAATGTTCATTTGAGAACATGGAACCCTAGAGGGGTCTAAAACAAAGATGGGAAGTTCCCATATGTGTGAGGAAGCAAAAATCAGATTTAGAACAATTGTTCAAATTCAAAATTCAAATGAGAGCAACACTAGGAATTTCCAAACTGTTGTGTTAAAAATCTCATTTGCAGCAGCCAAAATAAAAATCAGATTTCATATTTGAATTCCTTGAGTCCAAATTAGGGGGTGTGCAAAGTTTCATGATTTATGAAAATAGTTTGCAACCCATTTTGCAATATGGACTTTAAAAGAAAAAGAATTCAAATGCATGTTTGAATTTGGATGAAACTTGCCCAATTATCCAAATGCATACCAGATTTGAATTCCCACAATTGAATTCACCCAATATTCAAACCTGGGAGATATTTGGAGGGGGATAAGGAGGGACTGATCAGTGGGTCCCACATGTCATTGAGTGAAGTGAAAATTGCAAAAGATCTCACAGTGTTGGGTCTCTGTTTGCCTTCTTCAGTCGGCACCCGACACCGACGGGCGCAGCACCGGGCGACACCGCGATCAGCCGACGCCTCCACCTCCTGCTGGATTTCGTCGCGCTGGAGAAGCCGCCCGACCGTCTTATACCCTCTGCCGTGCTCCTCTTCGCTCATTCCCGAAGACCAGCGCCGCTCTGTTTCTTTTCCTCGCGTGAGAAACAGCCGCAGCGGCCGACGCCGTCCGCTAGATCGGCCACCGCCATAACGTGCGTGTGAAGCCTCGGTTGAGCAGACAAACAACACCACCATCGTCCCCACGACCCCCTCGTGCACTCACCAAGGGCGTTCGTGCTCTCCATACTGAGATAACTCGGTTTCAGCGGTGGCCGGAAGAAACCGCCATCCACGGCTCCCGTGGACAGCCTCCTCCAGAGCTTGTCACGACCAAGCGAGGCCACCCTGGGACGCGCAGGAGCTCCATGCAGCTTCTACCCGAAGCACAGAGCCTGTCTCGGCCTCTCGACAACGAATTTCGAAGATCCTCTCCAGCCGGTGAAAACTGACCCGCGGGTATGAATCGATGAAATTCAAGGGTTATATTCATTTAGAGCTCTGCAAATTTCGCACATAGAACCTAGACTGGTGTAGCAACTTTTCTTCTTCACAAAACGTCGCATGAAACCCAAGGTAGACGGCTTGTTTCAAGCTTTTCCATCGGCTACCACAATAAGGGGCATCAGGTGCACGATGAAACCTAGGTTGGAGCCGTTTCGGAGCCCATATGCGGCCATGCCGAGCAGGGCAAACCTCCACTAGTGCTGTAGAACCTTTCCAGGGGACTTCTGGCGGGCTAGAGCATCGGGGCAACGTTGCCGGACTCCCTCAGAGCCGCTGCACCGGTGCGGGGTGGTTTAGGAACCTCGCCGGTCTGGGGAAGTCCCACCATCGTGTTCCTCGGGTTAAAATAGGGCCTGGCGGCGAGTGACAGCTCGGGAGTTGGTCGGAGCGACGGAAACCGGCGAACTCCGGCGAGCCCGGCGGCGCAGAAGCGCGGGGGCGGGAGGTAGACGAAGGTGCTACCGGCCCCACGTGTCAGTCGCACGGAAACAGTGGACCGGATACTCTGTGGCGCGGGATCGGCTGTGACAGCGCGGGAAACAATTCTGTAGCCCGTGTGGCGCGCACCCGGCAGCAGACACGTGTCCCTGGTCCCACAGTCAGATTTAAACTTTTCCCGGATTTATTCAAATCCCAGATTTTTCCCCAAACTTTAGAAGAGCATAACTTTTGCTAGGAACCTCCAAATTTAGTGATTCAAATTGGGTTAGATTCAGATTGACAAACGCTATCCAATTATGCAACCTAATTTGTATGAAAGTCTTTATTTAATTCTGGAAAATTCTTTAAAACTTTTCAGCAAAAGAATTTTAGAGGGAATTTGATTTATCCAAAAATCCTCAAATTTTTCCAGAATAATCTTTAGGGTGTTATTAGACTCCTGTAAAAGTTTCAGCTCATTTGGAGTTGAATTGATCAGGGTAATTCAGATTGTAAGTTCCTGTATTCAAATGAATACAGGAAACATTTTCAGAGAATTTCCAAAACTTGTAAATTCAGTTCTGGGAAATTCTTAGCTCCAAAAATCCTAGGAAAATTCATGTAGACTCTATGAACTATAATTGAAATTTTGGTTCACTGAGTTTGACATGAACATGGATGTTACCTCAGAATTTATTCATCTTTGACTAAAGACTTAGAGAATTATTCTGAATAAACCACTCCATGAAAAGTGCTAAATTTTGGTCCAGAGGACTTTCTTGTGACAAGGAACTCACATGAATATTTTCAGCTCCATTAGAGCTCTGTATCACCACTTTCATGTGTGATCTCTTAAGGTGATCAACAATTAAGTGGGAAATGCACTTAATAATTGATCTTAGTGTTTAAGCCCAACCCAAACCACTAGCACCAGTGTCATTTTAAATTCTTAAACAAAGTTCCAGTTTTAAAATGGTCTTTAGATCTTATGAGCAAAAGCTTTTCAATTAAATACATATGCATGATCATATCGTGTAGCATATACGTGAAGAAGGTGAGAAGGACTTGAAGTGAAGATCAAGGAGGAAGGAGAACAAGTGATCAAGATCCAAGTGATCGTCACTAACTGATTGTAACAGTAGTCACCTGCAAAACAGGCAAGCCCCGGTTTGCATTTGAACCGTTTTATAAAGCATTTTTATTTGTAGAGATCATAGCTTTGCATCATTAATTGCATTACGTCTAGATGATATTGAAAACCCCACTTGCATGACCAGAAACACCTAAGAGAGAAAGGGTAGAATAGCAACTCCCCAAGGGAATTTGGCTACGCTAATGTTAGTAGGAAAGGTCCGGTAGAAGACGAGTAGTTGGAATCTACTCGCGAGTTTAGGGCTGGTGTACTTGGAACGGGTCCAATTTAGAGAAGATGAGGAAAGTTCACACATAAGAAATGGAGACCGGGCAGGGAGGATTAGATGCAGCAGGTTGCAGGCCGTGCGTGCATAGCCCTGCCTGTGTCGGTTAAGGCCCGTCCGTGCTTGGCCCTGTTGGACAAGTTTGAGTTGTGTACCGGGCGCATACTGGCTATATGGGACCCAGAAAACCGATGTACCTTGGGAGATCCATATTGGAACTTTTCCAACTGCCTTAGGCTTTCGGCGTCAGGGTAGCAGGAGGTACCTCGCTCAAGAACATACCACAGCGGGTATGTACCTTGAGGGAGCTTGCATACTCGGGGCAGTTGGACTGCGTCCAATGTGGAAGATCTTGGGAAAGGTGGCCGCGTACAACGTCAGTCGAGGTTGCTGCCGGCAACTCGGAGTACGGGTGTACGTGTCGTGTAGTCCGGGCGTGTACTGATTCGAATCACCGTCGCTCGCGGTCATATGAGCATACTTGCCCACTGCGTCTTGACGTAGTAACAACTGGAATTGTTTATCTTTGAACTGGATAAGGATTTGCTATAACTTGTATTGCAACCATGATTGAATTAGAGATAGGCTCATTAAAGTTTACTTTCACTTTGTGCAAGGAGCATCGCAACAAAGCGTTTCTTGTTTGATTGTGGAGTTGCGATGCTTTTCGGCTCAAGGTTTGCACAATGAGGCTTAAAATCTGAAAGTTAAGGATCAACTTTAGGCGAGTCCTTTATGCAAATCTAGGTAACCCAATTACAACCGTCGTGCATGTAGAGTTTCTTGTTTAGGAGAGACAGGTCAGACTTGCTGAGCCTATGTGCTCACGTTTGCTATATAAGTGGTTTTGCAGGTTAACAACGATGCTGAAAAGAAGGTTGTCCGGTGAGACTCGGGGACTCCCGAGTCAGGTAACACATGGAGAACCCAGCCGCTGCTGCTTGTCTTCGTGTTGCTAGCGAGAGAAGTCCGCGGGCTGGACTTCATCTCGAGTGCTCTTAGTTATTCGACGTGAGTTGGTATAGACTTCCGCTGTAGTTACTTGATATAAATTATTTACAAAGAAAAACTTGTAAGCTTCCGCTATTGTTTTATGTAATACATTGTTCCTCGTATGTGTGCTGTTAGGTGCCGCACAACACGGCACCACCCAATGCGATTCCCGGGCGAGTGGCCTGTCTCGGTTGAGCGGGTCGCGTCATGTACCCGGCGTAATTCGAGGTTTACCAATGGCGGAATAAACGGGAGGCATCGGGCGCACGGTGAGGACCTACTTCGGGCCTTCCCCGAGCTGCCTCAAGCTCATGTCGACCTTCCCTGAGGTCCACTGATGCTTCCCGACCGCTTGTTCGAGTAGTTGGGGTGCTAGGGAAGTCAGCCGACATGGCCGAAGACTTTCCGAGGTGGCGGCTCGTCGCCGACCATGCACCGGCCATTGTCATGAGTAGCTGACCCCAGAATCCTGTTCCCCGAGTGAAAGTAGGCAGGGGCGGCCAAAATCGTGAAGTTTGGAGCTGTACAGAAGCCGGCGGCGAGCTCTCCGGCGAGGTCCCTCGGCGGTGGAGCGCGGGCGTCGCGAGGTTGAAGAAAAGGGTGGACCCCAGCTGTCAGCGGCCGATATTTTGAATCGGGATCGGGCTGCGGCCGGGATCGGGTGTGCTGGCGCGCAAAATCCTTGTGGGCCGCGGTGTGCTGTCGCCTCGGCGTGCGATGCGTGTCCCCGGGGCCCACGCACGAGTTTAAACTTTTCCCCGATTTTCAGATTTCCTTCAAACTTCAAATCCTCATAACTTTGGCTAGAAAGCTCCAAATGGAGTGAACCAAATTTTGCTGGATTCAGCTCTCTGAGTACTTTCCAGCAAATCAAGTTTCACTTCATGAAATTCCTTATTTCTCCATAATTAATTCCTCAAAGTTTAAACTGTTTGGAATTTTAACTGGAGAATCCTTTGGTGAAAAATCCTGCAATTTTGCTGGGGTGTTCACCAAAATATCCCTGAACTACCATCAAAATTTCAGACCCTTTGGAGCTCATTTAATCCACCTAATGGTGTGATTAGTGAAACTGTTCCAGAGAAAATAGAAAATGTTCAGAAACATTTTCAGAATTTTCTCTGAAATTGTTTAGCTCATATCTTTAGCTAGGAACCTTCAAATTAAGTGAGACCAACTCCATTAGGGCCCTCTGAAAATCTAGTTTTCAGAAAGTCATAGTTTGTTTCATGAAAATCCTTAGAACACCCTAAAAGCCTTCAATTAAGGTCAAGTGCATAATTAATTGTGGAGGGCTCAAATGAGCTTTACTGCAACTAAAACTTGATCAAGTCTGTACCTAGGTTGTAACCAAGCCACAGTAAAAGTTTCACAGTCATTGGGTCTGTCTAGTGAGAGTTATAGACTTCACAACTTCAAACTCAATACAAATGCATTTAAATTTATACATATATTGCTTCTATCATGTAGTCGCTAAGGTCGAGGAGGAACCCAAAGTCCTAGACTTTGTTACTCCGGAGGAACAGCTAGCCTACGACCAAGAGCAGCAAGACAAGCTCCGGTTTACATTAACCTTTTTACAAATTTTTATTGTTTTGAGCACATACTTGTTTACTTTATTCTTTGCATTAGAGTCTTGTTTGGAAGCCCCACTGCATAGCCAAGAGAACCATCGGTTGGGTTTAGGATTGCAAACCCCGTCAGCTACTGCATTGCTATGATAGAGTAGGATTCGGTACAAGTCTAGTAGTTGGAACTACTCGCGAGCATAGGCTAGAGGCACTCGACTCGGGTAGTGATAGCACATGAAACACATGGCAAGAAAATGAGACCAAGCGGAAGGTAAGGGCAGCAGGACTTTGGGGCCTGTGTGCTGTAGCTCCGCTTGTGTCGATTGAGGACCGAGCCGTGTGCGGGCCTGTTGAACAAGCTAGAACAGTACCGAAGACCTACCGGCTATATGGGAACCGGGAAACCGATGTAACTCAGGTAGCTGGGTATTGAGGCATTGCCCGTCGTTCAGAGGGTAGGTTGAGAGCTTGAGGTGTAAATCAGCTGGTGGCACTGAGATGCGCATGCAGAGACCTCTTGCTCGGGACGATGGGACCGGTTCAATATTTGGCTGACGGGTGAAAGGTGGTTGCGTACGGCGTCCGTGAGGGTTGTTGTAGGCAACATCGAGTACGGGCGTACGTGACGGGTTGTTCGGGTAACCCTGTAGGTGTAAATCGATTATAATCGCCGTCCCTCGCGGTCAGTGAGTACCACTTGTTCACTGTACCGTGACGTAGAAAGAATAGGCTAGTTACATATTAAAATGTTGCTGATTGAAAGATGGACTTGATTGCTAATGACTTGCTGTAGTTTAGAGCTAACTAAACTTCGTTTCAACTTTAGGCAAAGTACATGAGAGAAATGTGTTTCTTGTTTGATTGTGGCTCTCTCATGTGCCTTAGCGTAAGGTTCTCCACAAACTGCTGCTAAAACTTGAAAGTAAGGTTCCACTAATTAGGCGAGTCCTTTGCAAATGATTTTTACCTCATGTAACCCATCACCCCTCATGTAGAAGTTCCATGTTTAGGTGAGACGGGTCAGACTTGCTGAGCCTTCGTGCTCACTGCTTGTGTTTGAAGCTTTTGCAGGGTTCTATGAGGAAGGGACTCCCGAGGAAGAGACGGAACCCCAGGAGGGGAACCCCGTCGAGTGGGAGTCGTGCACGCCACAGAGTTAGTGTGTGTGTGTGCTAGCAAGTACACTTTCAAGGGCTGAACGTGGACTTGACGCGTAGTCTATGCCCGTGAGTGTAGACTGGACTTATTTTCTTGTAAACATGTTCATAAACTTGTTTATGTAATAAAATTTCGCTTCCTCTTTGTACCTTTGACTTGTGTTATCCGGTGCTGTGCAACGCAGCACCCCTCAGCGTGATCCTGGCTAGACAAGACCATGGGGTCGTGTCAGTTTGTCCTTTCGGTTTGTCCATCGATTTGCGGGTGGTAGGCGGAGCTAAAATCCAGTCGTGTACCCATAGCTTTCTGCAGCTTCCTCTGAAATCTAGAGGTAAACTGAGAATCCCGATCTGAGACTATCCTCTTCGGGACTCCATGGTGGCACACGATTTGCTCCATGTACAGCTCGGCTAGTTGTGCAACATTGTACTTGATCTTTATGGGAAGAAAATGGGTGGTTTTCGTCATTCGGTCCACGATAACCCAGATTGAGTCGTAACCCGACTGAGTACGTGGCAATCCAATGATGAAATCCATACTGATATCTTCCCACTTCCACTCGGGTACTTTCAAGGGTTGCAACAGTCCAGTGGGTCTTTGATGTTCGGCCTTCACCCGTTGGCATGTGTCGCATAGGGCAACATACTCAGCTATGTCCCTCTTCATACGATCCCACCAATAACAAGTCTTCAGGTCCTTGTACATCTTGGTACTTCCGCGATGTATGGAATAAAGTGAGTCGTGTGCCTCTTTTAATATCGTGTCGCGGATGTGCTTCACGTTAGGCACAAAAATCCTTTTTCCTAGCCAAAGCGTACCCTTTTCGTCTTCCTCGAAGTCTTTCTCTATTCCTTGTTGGATCCTTTCCTTGATCTCCTTGATCTCCTCATCCATAGCTTGGCCGTCTCTTATCTCTTGTTCCAATGATGAGTGGAGTTCCATTACTTCCATCTCGTTCAAGAAACCGAGATGTAACCGTTCGAACTCCTTTTTTAGCTCGGGTGGTAGCTCCCAAACCGTAAGTTGGTGACATGCTCCCTTCCAGCTCAATGCACCGGCTACTACATTGGCCGTTTCGGGGTGATAGTTGATTCCAACATCATAATCCTTGATAAGTTCCAACCATCGACGTTTCCTCAAATTCAATTCCATTTGAGTGAATATGTACTTGAGGCTTTTATGATCCGTATAGATCTCACATCGATGACCAAGGATATAATGTCTCCAAATCTTCAATGCATGCACCACGGCTGCGAGTTACAAGTCATGCGTAGGGTAATTGAGCTCGTGCTTCTTGAGTTGTCTTGAGGCATAGGCTACCACTTGTCCTTCTTGCATGAGCACACATCCAAGCCCTTGTCTGGATGCGTCATAATATATGTCAAAGCTCTTTCTTACGTCCGGCAATACCAAAACCGGCGTTGTGGTTAGCCTCTTTTTGAGCTCCTCAAAGCTTTCTTGGCACGCTGGTGTCCATTGGAAGGATTTTTCCTTTGTTAGCAACTCCGTCGTAGGCTTTGCTATCTTAGAGAAGTCCTTGATGAACCGGCGGTAGTATCCAGCCATCCCAAGAAAACTCTGAATATCCCTCACGTTTTGCGGTTGGTTCCACTTCAGAACATCTCCCACTTTTCGGGATCAACAGATACTCCTTCCTCGGAGATGATGTGGCCTAGGAACGATATCTCCTTTAGCCAAAATTGACATTTGCTGAACTTGGCATACAGCTGATGCTCTCGCAGCTTCTGTAATGTCAATCTCAAGTGTTCTTCATGTTCCTCCTCACTTTTCGAATACACCATGATATCGTCAATGAAAACCACGACGAACTTGTCCAAGTACTCCATGAAAACTTTGTTCATGAGGTACATGAAGTATGCGGGTGCATTCATTAACCCAAAAGACATAACAGTATATTCATACAAATCATAGCGTGTCAGAAAGGCAGTCTTGGGTATATCAAAGGGCTTAATGTCACACCCGGTTTGTCCCAAAGAACAACAGAGTGAATATCACATGTATGCCAGGATCTTTCTCTCATACATGTGATGACAAATAGTGAAGCATCATTTATTACAAGCCAGGTGTCGAATATAAATATGTCTTACAAATCATACGTCTTGATGGACGATAATAAGTTCATAACATGTAAATAAAACAGCAGCAAAATATAAGTCTTGTGGGCTCCGTCACAGGTGTTGCCCGGGGGACTCCATGAACCTAAATCCTTCTTCGGGTCCGAAGTCTTGGTCATTGAACACCACATCATCCCCTTGACCTGAGCAGCAATTTAAACCAACAAATATGCAAGTTTAAGTACCGTTGGTACTCAGCAAGTGTGGGAAAGTTATGTCATGCATGGCTAGAGCAAGGAGAGGTTGAACTCATGGTTAAATAACTACGCAATTAGTACCTATCGCCTTAGCTTATTAAGCACCTACATTACTACATAGGTGAAATGGTCCCAATCTCCCAACCCATCATCATAATAAAATAACCATAACCTCATTTCCAATGTTAAGCTCCCCGCTTAACATCCACAACTTCAAAAGTCATCATCCTCTAATCATGAATAAGTCCAAGCCGCTCTTGACCGTGAGCACGGATGTCATGACAGTTTTGACTCTGCAGAGTTTGCACCACTGTACCCACATGTAGTGATTTCATCCCCCATTGCCGGGTGGACTAAAAGAACCTCCATTATCCCAGTGGCCACGAACCATATTCACACTTCCTAGGTGTGTAGCCAGGAGATCAATACGAAGCCTTTACAAAGGGATTCCCGATGAGCATGGGCCCACTGAGGTTTCACCCCTAACAGCATACAAGAGGCTCCAACCCCGCTGCAGTGGCCCTATCTTGAGCCTTGCGGTTCATATGATAGTCCAGCTGACACCTACTCCCCGCACCATCCAACACACCCATACTACGCCAGGGATACACCTAATTAATTGTCCAAGCTGCCCCATCTCAGCATGTGGTTGGCACGGTAAAGCCAGGTTACATGCTCCATGAACCGGTCCTTAGGATCCAGGCAAGTACTAAACACAAACCCGAGTCTCGTGCACCCAGCACCAACCAAATCATCCAACTTGCCTCGATCCCTACCTCTACATAACTCATAATATCTCATTCAAGAGTAAGGTAAATAAATTGATGATCTCATATCCCAATTATCCCATTCTAAGCATGGCTAAGCATAAGCATATAAATAAATGACATGATAAAATAAATCCCAACCCAAGCTACAAGGAAACAAGGTAATGCAATTCTAGGGAAACTTCCTAGCATGGGTTTCATATTTCAATTGACAATGCAAATAATTCTACCTACACATCCTAGTATAGGATCAAAGTGGTCAGGGACACTTGCCTTCTTCCTGCTGCTCTGGGAATGGAAAGTCTTGGTCTTGGAAGGGGAGAACTTGCTCTAGGCCGGTTCTACTCAAGCCAACACACATAGCAAAAGAAAACAACAATCCATAAGACATAGTTCACACTTTCACTTCATACAAACCACACATACATACCTATGAAAGTCATTCACATTTCTAAGTGTTGTGGTTAATTTACATGTGTTGATTTTCAGCCTACATGTACTTTTAAACATATGTATATGATTTCTAACTTTTGTATTCAGATTTCTGTTTGCACACTATATATGAATTTCCAATTTGAACAAATTCTTTATATTCAACTAATACACTTCTTAGCTACCAAGTTTGCATGAAAGGTAATTTCATACTCCAAGTAGGTTTTCAGATCTTATACCAAATCCTAAACTGAAGTTTTTGGATTTGGAGACTTCATTTATCATTTTCTAATTATGCATACCTATTTTCCTATATTTTTCAGATTTATTTTCTATGCCTAAAAGTGAGTTTTAATATTAAATAGTAGGACATATCATCTAAACAGAATAGGTTCTGATCTAAAATATTAAATAATATATTTTGAACTTCTCCTCTGATGTGAACTAATTTAAATTTATTTTATCAGTTTTTAGAATTATTTCCTAACCTAAAATGTGTTTCTAGAACTAATAAATATGAACAACACTTAGGCAGATTTCATTTCAGCCTAAAATCTATTTTTAACTCATTCTAAAGTTTAAATTTGAATTTACAATGTGTTTGCCTCACCTTTTAAATTTAAATCCTAATCACATATTCAAATTTCTGAATTTAATATCATATAGGGTCAAAAAGATAAATCCACCCTACTACAGGGTCTAATTTATTATTTCCTAAATTTCCAGGGGTCTAACTACACATAACAGAGGGGTTTTCCTAATTTTTATTAAGTCCAGGGGCTAAAACTGATTTTTAAATGAATTTACACGAATTTCTGAAGTTCCAGGGGCTAGATCAGAAGTTTCCGGGGCTAGCTCGTGTTTTCCGAGATCCCCAGGGGGTAGTGCGTAAGAATCTACGCCTTTATAACGCGGGGCTGATGTGGACCGTCCGATTAAAAATAGACGGCTGAGATTAAAACGCGAAGCGGTACGGGTTAGATCTAATAGGAACCACACGATTTAAAATGGACGGGCCTCAGGGGGCCACGTCGCCCTGGCCGTGCGCGGGCGGCGCTGCCCGGCGGCGCACGGTGGCGGGAGGCGGCGATCTTGCCGGAGATCTTTGGATTTATGTCTATACCTCCTAAAACTTTGATTTCATGGCATAGAACGGTAGAGGGGAGGTCGGGGATCTCACCTCGGGGTTTTTCTTGAGCTCGGAGGTCCTGGAAGATGGTCGGCGGCGAGGTCCGAGATGAAATAGCGGCGGTGCTCGCCGGAGCTGCGTCTAGGGTGCAAAACACCGAGTTTTCTTCACCTGCGTGACTCCCCGGAGGACGTGGAACATGATCGGCGCGTTAGATCAGAAAACCCGAGCAAGGATCGAGAGAAAACGGTGATCGAAGCTTCGATTCTCACCGGAGAGAAAAGTGGAGTGCGCTGGGGAATTCGACGAGTTTCTGTGCGGGAATTTCACGAGGGGAGGCGGTGGAGGATCGACTTGGTAAAATAGCAGCGTCCGGGGCCAAAGATCGGGCTGTTGGCGCGTTTTTTCGGAGGTTGTTTGGATTCAGGTGAGAGGAGAGTCCCGGGGTCGGCCGAGCGCGCGGGAGAGGGATGACACGAGGGCCCCGCGTGTCAGTGAGAGGAAGAGAGGGGCACGGGTTCGGTGCTGGCGCGGGGAGAGTGGGCCGGCTGGTGGGTTTCGGCCCACTGGCCGGTGGGGTTTTTCTTTTTCCATTTCTTTTCTGTTTTGGTTTGAATTTGAATTCCAATTTGAATTTGAATTTCTGCACCACATGCAATACGTCCAGAAATTTTTAAATTCCCCTCTTAACAGATTTTTGGGGTGTTACAGCTCTACCCCCCTTAAAAGAAATCTCGTCCTCGAGATTGGTGGTTCTAAGAAAACAATTCCGGAAACTGTGCCTTAACCTCGTCTTCTCGCTCCCATGTGGCTTCCTCTTCCGAGTGATGCTTCCACTGCACCTTGCACATCTAGATTCTTTTATTTCTTGTGAGGCGTTCCATTGTCTCCAAAACCTTGACCGGTTGCTCGGCATAAGACAGATCCTCTCCTACATCAACCTCATTCATGGGTAACATCTCTTCAGGCGTTCTCAGACATTTCTTGAGCTGTGACACATGGAATACATCGTGCACATCCGATAGGCGAGCCGGTAGTTCGAGTTCATATGCCACTTCGCCTTTCCTCTCCAGAATCTGAAAGGGTCCGATGTATCGAGGTGATAACTTCCCTTTTACCTTGAACCGACGAAGTCCTCGGATAGGGGACACCTTGAGGTAGACGTAGTCCCCCACGTTGAAAATGAGCTCTCTTCTCCGTACATCGGCATAGCTCTTTTGTCGTGTCTGTGCTATCCTCAAGTTGTTGCGGATTCCCCTCACTTTCGCCTCGGCTTCTTGTAGTACTTCGGGCCCAAACACTTTACTTTCTCCCGTTTGGTTCCAAAATAGGGGAGTTCTGCACTTTCTCCCATACAAAGCCTCAAATGGTGACATCTTCATACTAGCCTGATAGCTGTTGTTATAGGAGAACTCCGCATACGGTAAGTTCTTATCCCAACTCCTATTGTTCTGGAGCGCACACGCTCTCAGCATAACCTTAAGGATCTGATTGGTTCTTTCCGTCTGCCCGTCAGTCTGGGGATGATAGGCAGAACCAAAATTCAGATTATTTCCCATGGTTTCTTGTAACTTCTGCCAGAACCTTGAGGTGAACTGTGTCCCTCGATCTGACACTATCTTATTTGGCACCCCATGGAAACATACGATCCTTGACATGTACAGTTCTGCCAACTTGGATCCGTTGTAGCTTTCTTTCACGCGGATGAAATGCCTTGGTTAGCCTGTCGATGATGACCCATATCGAATCGTATCCTAATTGGGTCCTAGGTAGTCCCACTATGAAATCCATACCTATTTCTTCCCATTTCCATTCAGGCACTTTGAGTGGTTGCAATAATCCCGCGGGTCGTTGATGTTCTGCTTTCACCAACTGACATGTGTCACACAGGGCAACATGTTCCACGACATCTCGCTTCATGCCATACCACCAATATCTGCTCTTGAGGTCATGATACATCTTCGTACTTCCAGGATGAATGGAGTAGTCAGAATCATGAGCCTCCTTCAAAATCAATTCACAGATCTCCTTCACTTCAGGCACACAGATTCTTTTCCCATGCCACACCGTACCTTGTTCATCCTCTCTGAACCCAGGGGCTTTATTTTCTTTGATGAGTTCTCTAATCTCTTGTATCCTCTCATCATTCTTCTAACCGTTGCGTATATCTTGCTCTAATGTGGAGTCCACTTCCATGGCGATGGCCTCACCACTATTCACCAAACATAGATTGAGTTTTATAACCTCTTCCTTCAATTCTGTAGGCATGTCCTTCAAGCTCAACCTATTGACCTGCACCTTCCGGCTTAAAGCATCTGCCACGACGTTCGCTTTCACAGGATGATAGTTGATGCCCACATCAAAGTCGTTGATTAGCTCTAACCATCTCCTTTGTCTGAGGTTGAGATCTAGCTGTGTGAAAATATACTTTAAGCTCTTATGATCCATATATATTTCTTTCCTCTTCCCCATTAAGTAATGCCGCCAGATCTTCAATGCGTGTACCACTGCGGCTAGCTCTAGGTCATGTGTAGGATAGTTCTTCTCGTGTTTCCGGAGCTGCCGGGACGCATAAGCCACGACATGCCCCTCTTGCATGAGAACACATCCCAACCCGTTTCCAGAGGCATCGCAGTACACCGAAAAGTTCTTCTGCATATCTGGCATAACTAGCACTGGGGCTGTTGTCAATCTTTTCTTCAGCTCTTGAAAACTCGTCTCGCACTGCGGTCATGTGAATGTGATTCCCTTCTCCAACAATTTGGTGAGGGGTCTTGAAATCTTGGAGAAATCCTCGATAAACCATCGATAATACCCAGCCAATCCTAAGAAGCTTCGAACTTCCCCGACATTCTCAGGGGTCTTCTACTTCTGTACATCTTCGATCTTGGTGGGATCTACGGAGATTCCTCCCTCCGAGATTATATGTCCTAAGAAGGGAACTCTCTTCAGCCAAAACTCACACTTGCTCAACTTAGCATATAGTTGGTGTTCTCTCAGCTTCTGCAACACCAACCTTAGATGTTTCTCATGTTCTTCTTCATCTTTGGAGAAGACGAGAATGTCATCTATGAAAACCACCACAAATTTGTCCAGATATTCCATGAATACCTTGTTCATGAGATACATGAAGTATGCCGGGGCATTAGTTAGCCCAAAAGGCATGACGGTGTATTCATACAGTCCGTACCGAGAAACGAAAGTTGTCTTTGGAATATCAGCTTGCCTTATCTTAAGTTGGTGGTATCCCGACCTGAGATCAATTTTCGAGAACACACAAGCTCCCCTCAACTGATCAAACAAGTCTTCAATGCGGGGTAATGGGTACTTGTTCTTGATGGTTACTTCATTCAACGCATGGTAGTCTACGCATAACCTTTGGGTCCCGTCCTTCTTGGGCACAAATATCACTGGAGCTCCCCATGGTGAGGAACTAGGACGAATATACCCCTTCTCCGTCAATTCCCTTATATGCTCCTTGAGCTCTTCCAGCTGTTTGGAGTCCATCTGATAAGGTCTCTTGTATATCGGAGCTGTTCCAGGCACTAGGTCAATCGCGAATTCCACTTCACGATCGGGGGGCATACCTGGCAACTCCTCTGGAAAAACATCTGGATATTCCCTGATGATCCTGATCTCCTCCACTTCCACCTCAACTTGATTGAGTTTAATGTCCCTCCTAGGCTCTTGTATGGTTATGAACTTTACTCTTGTGCCACTAGGGTGAGTTAGTTCCATCATTCTTGTCGAACAATGGATGATTCCTTTATGTTTGGTCAACCAATCCATACCCAAAATAATATCTATCCCTTGTCAATCTATCACTATGAGGTTGGCAGTAAATACTACCCCAATAATGTCTAGATTCACCTTGGGACACACTTGTCTTGTCCTTATCTCTCCCCTGGATAGTTTACTGCTAGCATATGGTCCATTTGAGTTGTTGCTAGATCATGCTTCTCAACAAACCCTTGAGCAATAAACGAGTGGGTAGCACCAGAATCAAAAAACAGGGTTGGAATGTGTAAATTGGCAGGAAACTTATCAATTACCACGTCAGGTACCTCTTGCGCTTCCTCCATGGTCATGTGGTTCACCCGTCCTCGCATCACATTCTGCTGTTGTGGCTGCATGGGCTTCTTCTTTGGGCACTTATGGGCGTAGTGCCCCACTTCACCACAGTTAAAGCATTGCGCCCCAACCTTAGGTGCCTGCCCTTTGTTGTCTTGGGGTTGGTTTGGGGGTCCTTGTACTGCTGGTCGAGGTTGATATGTGGGGCGAGGCTGCTGTACAAACTGACGTTGTGGCTGTGCTGGTGCTGACGGGGGCCTGAAATTCGGGCTGTACCCTCTCGGTGCTTAGTAGGGTACCGCAGCACGGCTCGTCTGCCCTGCGGGTTGCTGCATCAGACGTGGGCGTGTGTTGCTACCCGAGGCTTGGTGTGACCATCCCGCCTTCCTCTTGTTTTCATTTTCCAAGGCCTTCAGCTTCCTCTCCACTACAAATGCTCTGTCTACCATCTTTTGGAAGCTTTCATACTCGTTGGAGGACATTGCACATTGCATCTCCGTAGTAAGTCCTTCCACAAAGCAGTCCTATTTCTGCTCATCAGTTTCGATGTCCCGTGGTGCATAACGGGATAGTTGGGTGAACTTAGTGAGGTATTCCCTCACAGTCATGTTTCCTTGCTGCAGTCCCAAGAACTCCTTCCTCTTGTTTTCGAGTTCACCCCTTGGTATGTAATGGTTGTGGAAACTGCGCTTGAACTCTTCCCAAGTGATGTTCTCGGGGTCATGATGGGCTGCTACGTAAGCGGTCCACCAATCAGCAGCAGGTCCATGCAATTGGTGAGAGGCAAACAGCACCATCTCATACCCTTGGCATTGTATGATCCTCATCTTCTTCTCAATGGTCTTTAGCCAATCATCTGCCTCCAGAGGTTCAGCGGCACTTGCAAACTTTGGAGGTTGAGTCCCTAGAAACTCACTCAACCTTGGTTGGTGTGCTGCAGCTTGTGGAGGTGGAACTTGGTGCAAGTTGGCCACCACTTGAGTTAGGCTCTATATGAGCTGATTCTGATTTTCGAGCATTTGGTGGATGGGATCAACTCCTTCACGGCGACCACCCCTGTCTTGTCCTCCAGAAAGATGAGGGTAGCCGGCCTCATTGTTTTTGTTGGCGGGGTTGGCACCGTGACCCTTTCCTCTTCCGGCCATCTATCCTGATCAACCAAATGTCAATTTAAAGCATTACATATTAACTTCCCAATTTGCTTGTTTAAACTTAAAATTTTGAGGCCTTATTATATTAACACTTTCTGAGGGTTTCATGTCTCATGCGAACCAAATGCACTCTTTGACGCGACCCGCTCAACCGAGACAGGCCACTCGCCCGGGAATCACATTGGGTGGTGCCGTGTTATGCGGCACCCAACAACACACATATGAGGAACAATGTATTACATAAAACAATAGCGGAAGCTTACAAGTTTTTCTTTGTAAATACTTTACATCAAGTAACTACAGCGGAAGTCTTGATCAACTCACGTCGAATAACTAAGAGCACCCGAGATGAAGTCCAGCCCGCGGACTCCTCTCGCTAGCAACACGAAGACAAGCAGCAGCGGCTGGGTTCTCCATGTGTTACCTGACTCGGGAGTTCCCGAGTCTCACCGGACAACCTTCTTTCCAGCATCGTTGTTAACCTGCAAAACCACTTATATAGCAAGCGTGAGCACATAGGCTCAGCAAGTCTGACCCGTCTCTCCTAAACAAGAAACTCTACATGCACGATGGTTTCAAATGGGTCGGCTAGATTTGCATAAGGGACTCGCCTAAAGTTGATCCTTAACTTTCATATTTTAAGCCTCATTGTGCAGACCTTGAGCCGAAAAGCATCGCAACTCCACAATCAAACAAGAAACGCTTTGTTGCGATGCTCCTTGCACAAAGTGAAAGTAAACTTTAATGAGCCTATCTCTAATTCAATCATGGTTGCAATACGAGTTATAGCACAGCCTTATCAAGTGCAAAGATAAACAATTCCAGTTGTTACTACGTCAAGACGCAGTGGGCAAGTATGCTCATATGACCGCGAGCGACGGTGATTCGAATCAGTACACGCCCGGACTACACGACACGTACACCCGTACTCCGAGTTGCCGGCAGCAACCTCGACTGATGTTGTACGCGGCCACCTTTCCCAAGATCTTCCACATTGGACGCAGTCCAACTGCCCCGAGTATGCAAGCTCCCTCAAGGTACATACCCGCTGTGGTATGTTCTTGAGCGAGTTACCTCCTGCTACCCTGACGCCGAAAGCCTAAGACAGTTGGAAAAGTTCCACTATGGATCTCCCAAGGTACATCGGTTTCCTAGGTCCCATATAGCCAGTATGTGCCCGGTACACAACTCAAACTTGTCCAACAGGGCCAAGCACGGACGGGCCTTAACCGACACAGGCAGGGCTATGCACGCACGGCCTGCAACCTGCTGCATCTAAACCTCCCTGCCCGGTCTCCATTTCTTAAGTGTGAACTTTCCTCATCTTTTCTAATTCGGACCCGTCCCGAGTAAACCAGCCCTAAACTCGCGAGTAGAGTCCAACTACTCGTCTTCTACCGGACCTTTCCTACTAACATTAGCGTAGCCAAATTCCCTCGGGGAGTTGCTATTCTACCCTTTTATCTCTTAGGTGTTTCTGGTCATGCAAGTGGGGTTTTCAATATCATCTAGACGTAATGCAATCAACGGTGCAAAGCTATGATCTCTACAAATGAAAATGCTTTATAAAACGGTTCAAATGCAAACCGGGGCTTGCCTGTTTTGCAGGTGACTACTGTTACAATCAGTTAGTGACGATCACTTGGAGCTTGATCACTTGTTCTCCTCCCTCCTTGATCTTCACTTCAAGTCCTCCTCACCTTCTTCACGTATATACTACACGTTATGATCATGCATATGTATTTAATTGAAAAGATTTTGCTCATAAGATCTAATGACCATTTTAAAACTGGAACTTTGTTTAAGAATTTAATATGACACTGGTGCTAGTGGTTTGGGTTGGGCTTAAACACTAAGATCAAGTGTTGAGTGCTTCTTCCCACTTAAGTGTTGATCACCTTAAGAGGTCACACATGACAGTGGTGATCCAGAGCTCTAATGGAGCTGAGAATTTTCATGTGAGTTCCTTGTCACAAGAAAGTTCTCTGGACCAAAATTTAGCACATTTCATGGAATGGTTTATTCAGAATAATTCTCTAAGTGTTTAGTCAAAGATGAATTAATTCTGAGGTAACATCCATGTTCATGTCAAACTCAGTGAACCAAAATTTCAATTATAGTTCATAGAGTCTACATAAATTTTTCCTAGGATTTTTGGAGCTAAGAATTTCCCAGAACTGAATTTACAAGCTTTGGAAATTCTCTGAAAATGTTTCTGTATTCATTTGAATACAGGAATTACAATCTGAATTACCCTGATCAATTCAACTCCTGCCCCCGCGCTTCTGCGCCGCCGGGCTCACCGGAGTTTGCCGGTTTTCGTCGGTCCGACCAACTCCCGAGCTGTCACTCGCCGCCAGGCCCTATTTTAACCCGAGGAACACGATGGTGGGACTTCCCCAGACCGGCGAGGTTCCTAAACCACCCCGCACCGGTGCAGCGGCTCTGAGGGAGTCCGGCAACGTTGCCCCGATGCTCTAGCCCACCAGAAGACCCCTGGAAAGGATCTACAGCACTAGTGGAGGTTTGCCCTGCTCGGCATGGCCGCATATGGGCTCGGAAACGGCTCCAACCTAGGTTTCATCGTGCACCCGATGCCCCTTATTGTGGTAGCCGATGGAAAAGCTTGAAACAAGCCGTCTACCATGGGTTTCATGTGACGTTTTGTGAAGAAGAAAAGTTGCTACACCAGTCTAGGTTCTATGTGCGAAATTTGCAGAGCTCTAAATGAATATAACCCGAGAATTTCATCGATTCATACCCGCGGGTCAGTTTGCACCGGCTGGAGAGAATCTTCGAAATTCGTTGTCGAGAGGCCGAGGCAGGCTCTGTGCTTCGGGTAGAAGCTGCATGGAGCTCCTGCGCGTCCCAGGGTGGCCTCGCTTGGTCGTGACAAGCTCTGGAGGAGGCTGTCCACGGAAGCCGTGGATGGCGGTTTCTTCCGTCCGCCGCTGAAACCGAGTTATCTCAGTATGGAGAGCACGAACGCCCTTGGTGAGTGCACGAGGGGGTCGTGGGGACGATGGTGGTGTTGTTTGTCTGCTCAACCGAGGCTTCACACGCACGTTATGGCGGTGGCCGATCGAGCGGACGGCGTCGGCCGCTGCGGCTGTTTCTCACGCGAGGAAAAGAAACAGAGCGGCGCTGGTCTTCGGGAATGAGCGAAGAGGAGCACGGCAGAGGGTATAAAACGGTCGGGCGGCTTCTCCAGCACGACGAAATCCAGCAGGAGGTGGAGGCGTCGGCTGATCGCGGTGTCGCCCGGTGCTGCGCTCGTCGGTGTCGGGTGCCGACTGAAGAAGGCAAACAGAGACCCAACACTGTGAGATCTTTTGCAATTTTCACTTCACTCAATGACATGTGGGACCCACTGATCAGTCCCTCCTTATCCCCCTCTCCAAATATCTCCCAAGTTTGAATGTTGAGTGAATTGAATTGTGGGAATTCAAATCTGGTATGCATTTGGATAATTGGGCAAGTTTCATCCAAATTCAAATAGGTATTTGAATTCTTTGTCTTTTAAAGTCCATTTTGCAAAATGGGTTGCAAACTATTTCCATAAATCATGAAACTTTGCACACCCCCTAATTTGGACTCAAGGAATTCAAATATGAAATCTGATTTTTATTTTGGCTGCTGCAAATGAGATTTTTAGCACAACAGTTTTGAATTCCATTGTGTTTTTCTCATTTGAATTTTTGTTTGAACAAATTGTTCCAAATCTGATTTTTGCTTTCTCACACATATGGGAACTTCCCATCCTTGTTTTAGACCCCTCTAGGGTTCCAAGTTCTCAAATGAACATTTGACTTGTGTGAAGAAAGCCCTTATGTGTGTTATCACATGTGGGAAAAAGTTTTTAACAAGTCCCAAATTTCATGCACATGAAACAAAACTTTGCAAACAAGTGTTTCTTTGTATTCATAATTTTGGGACCTTTACATTCCTCCCCCCTTAAAAGGAATCTCGTCCCGAGATTCAAAGGAAGATGAGGTGGGAGGTAATTACAAGGTTTATGACAAAAGCTCCGGATAATTATTGTGGATGTAATCTTTGGTTTCCCACGTCGCCTCTTCCGGGGTATGATTACTCCACAGGACTTTGTAAAATTTTAAAGTCCGGTTCCTAGTGGTCCGGGTCTTTTCGTCGATAATCTGTACAGGTTGCTCGACATAGGTGAGATCCGGCTTCAACTCGTCGATGTCTTCGGTGCGGATGGCAGCTATAAACTTGAGACACTTCCGCAGCTGGGACACGTGAAATATGTCGTGAATACCGGCAAGGCTTGCCGGTAGTTCCAGCCGGTAGGCTACAGTTCCGCACTTCTCCGTGATAGTAAACGGACCGATGAATCGAGGAGCAAGTTTCCCCTTGACACCGAACCGATGAATCCCCTTCATCGGAGACACACGAAGATACACGTGCTCTCCGACTTCGAAATGCAGCGGTCGACGTCTCTGGTCCGCGTAGCTCTTTTGACGAGATTGGGCCGCCTTGAGGTTCTCTTGTATTATCCGAACTCTCTCTTCGGCTTCATTGACAAGATCAACCCCGAACGTTACTCGTTCACCGGATTCGCACCAATTCAATGGCGTACGGCACTTCCGGCCGTATAGAGCTTCATATGGTGCCATCTTGATGCTCGTCTGATATCCGTTGTTGTACGAGAACTCCGCCAGCGGTAAGTGATCATCCCAGCTCTTACCGTGGTGGATGGCACATGCTCTTAACATATCCTCTAGTATTTGATTCACCCTCTCAGTTTGCCCATCGGTTTGAGGGTGATATGCAGAGCTTCTAATCAACTTTGTCCCCAAGGGGGTATGTAGCTGTTCCCAGAAACGGGCTACGAACAGCGATCCTCTATCTGACACAATGGTGCGGGGAACTCCATGTAAGCACAAGATCCGTGCTATGTACAGCTCCGCATACTGCTTTGCGTTGTACCTAGTATGCACAGGGATGAAATGTGCTGATTTGGTTAATCGGTCCACAATTACCCTAATCGAATCATGATTGTGGGATGTCGTCGGCAACCCGACGATGAAGTCCATACTCAAGTCTTCCCACTTCCATGCCGGTACATGCAATGGCTGCAACAGGCCTGACTTCTTCATATGGTCGGCCTTGACTCTTCGACACGTATCACACTCTGAAACGTACTTTGCAACTTCACGTTTCATACGTGTCCACCAAAACTTCTCCCGGAGATCTTGGTACATTTTATTACTGCCCGGATGAATGGAAAACTTGGACAAATGAGCTTCATCCAAAATTTTCTTCCGTAGCCCCATATCCCGGGGTACTACAATCCGGTCGTTGAACCACACGGTACCTTCATCGTCCTTCCGGAAGCACTTCATTTCTCCGTTGTCTACCCTCCGCCGTATGTGAGACATACCCTTGTCTTTTCGTTGAGCTTCCATGATCTCCTCTCGGATAGTAGGAATGAGAGCAAGATTATAGAGAGCTCCATACGGGATAACACGGAGGCTTGGTTCTTCATCATCCATTTCAGCAATAGTTAGGTGATGGATATGCGCCTTACGACTGAGCGCATCGGCGACCACATTCGCCTTTCCTGGATGATAATGAATCTCTAGTTCATAATCCTTAATGATCTCTAGCCATCTTCCTTGCCTCATGTTCAATTCTTTCTGAGTGAAGATGTACTTCAAGCTCTTGTGGTCGGTGTAGAGGTGTACAAGATTTCCGAGCAAGTAATGCCTCCACATCTTCAAAGCAAGGACCACGGCAGCTAACTCAAGATCATGAGTTGGATAATGCTGCTCGTGAGTTCTGAGTTGACGAGATCCATAAGCGACCACTCGTCTTTCTTGCATCAGCACGCAGCCAAGACCGATGCCAGATGCATCGCAATAAACGTCGAATGGCTTCGTTGTATCCGGCTGAGCAAGAACTGGGGCTGTTGTGAGATGCTCCACTAAGGTCTTGAAAGCTTGTTCACACGCAGCACCCCACATAAATCTGGTATTCTTCTTTAATAATTCCGTCATTGGTTTAGCAATCTTGGAAAAACTAGGAATAAACCTCCGGTAGTAACCCGCTAAACCGAGGAAGCTTCGGATTTCATGTACTGACTTTGGTGACTCCCACTTCTGCACTTGGATAATCTTACTCGGATCTACAGCGATGCCCTCCGCTGAAATAATGTGTCCGAGAAAAGGTACTTGATTAATCCAGAATTCACACTTGCTGAATTTTGCATAGAGCTGATGATCTCACAATCTTTGTAGCACAATATGCAGATGTTCAGCATGTTCTTCCTCTGACTTGGAGTACACCAAGATATCGTCGATGAAGACAACGACGAATTTATCCAACTCCGGCATGAACACTGAATTCATCAGGTACATAAAGTGTGCCGGGGCGTTGGTCAAACCAAAAGACATAACGAGATACTCATACAGCCCGTATCTCATTGAGAATGCTGTCTTCGGAATATCTTCTGCCCGGATTTTAATCTGATGGTATCCGGACCGAAGATCCATCTTCGAAAATACCTTCGCACCCACTAATTGATCGAAGAGCATATCAATGCGAGGTAGTGTATACTTGTTCTTGATGGTAACGGCGTTCAAAGGACGATAATCAACACAAAGCCGTAGTGTTTCGTCCTTCTTCTTGACAAACAATGCTGAACAACCCCAAGGTGACGAACTTGGTCGTATAAAGCCCTTACTCATTAGGTCATTCAGCTGTGTCTTCAATTCTGCCAGTTCATTGGGTGCCATCTTGTACGGCCTTCGTGATATCGGGGTCGTTCCCGGTATAAGTTCAATCTTGAACTCAACATCTCGTTCGGGCGGCATGCCCGGTAAATCCTCGGGAAATACATCAGGATACTCACGTACCACTGGAATGTCCTCTATCATGACAGCTTCCGTGTGGTTCACTGTTGCAATCTGCTGCCGTCTGGCGCCCAGAATTAATATATGGAGACCGTGCTGTGGGGAGTTGAGCTCAACGGTCCTGGAGCTGATGTTAAGAACCGCTCTGTGGTAATTCAACCACGACATCCCCAAAATGATGTCGATCTTCAGACCCTCAAGGATAATGAGAGTCGTAGGGTATATTTTACCCCCCAAACAAAGAGGTGCTCGGGAGACAACCTCGCTTGCGGTACTGCTGCCCCCGGGCGAAGATATGAGGTATTGCCTCTTTGTATAAACGGTTTGGAGCTGATGTTGAGCCACAAAAGATTGGCTAATGAAGTTGTGTGTGGCACCGGAATCAAAGAGAACTAAAATCGGTAGCTGATTCAGAGAAAACATCCCTGCTAAAGCGGCTTCTCCTTCCGGAACATCATCAATCACAGTATAGTGAATGTTGCCCCTTATCTGCCCTCCTATCTGCAGATTGAGGTACGGGTCGTATTGTTGTAAATATGATGACCAGCATCCTTGAATTCCCTCCGAACATTGCCTAGCATAATGGCCCTTACGCCCACAAGTAAGACACGGATGCCTTTCCAGTTCTTGGTTGACTTGCGGTGGCCTGCTAGGTACATATGGCTGCAGCGATGGAGCACAAACCACTGTCTGATGCTGCGGCTGTGGAGGTGGTGCAAGTTGTAAAACTTGACCAGCAATCAATCTCTGAGGAGTTGATCGTACAGGTGACCTCCATCTTTCACCGGGTGGCGTTTGATACACCAAACGGTACTTCTGAGGCACATAACTTGTGCTAGCCTGCTTGATCTTACTCATCTTTCTCTTCTCCGCTTGCCACTCAAGTGTCGGCTTCTCTTGAATGAAAACCGCATTGACCATGTCGGTGTAACTGCCGTTATTATGTACGGCCAGCTTCTCCCGTAATATGGCACTCAGGCCATGGAAAAATAGGTCACACTGTGCCTCTTCTTTCGCCACATACTCGGGAGCATATTGGGCCAAAAGATTAAATCTCCTGACATACTCGAGGACACTCATGTCCCCTTGCTTCAAGCCCAAAAATTCCTCCCACTTTGCCTTTACAATACCTAGTGGTATGTAACGAGTACGAAAGGCTTCACAAAATTCACTCCATGCTTCTTGATGGTCCTCCGGAATGGTGGCAAGATGATCCACCCACCAGTTTCCGGCGGCTCCATGGAGTTGTTGAGCGGCAAACTTTGTCTTCTGGTATTCATCACACTTGAATACTCCAAATTTTGACTCCATGACACGAAGCCATTGATCTGCTTCCACAGGTTCGGTGGCTTCAGTAAAAATTGGCGGTTGAGTCGCCAAGAAGTCCAAATAAGCGTCCCGAGACGGAACGACTTGTTGCGTGTTCTGGAGTACGCCTTGCTGTACCAAAGCTTGGAGTAAGCGTGTGTGTTCTTGTGTTGCTTCTTGGAGTAGCCTAGCATTCTCTTGATTAGACTCGACAACTCGAGTCATAAGATCCATCCATTCCGTGGATGGTGGTTCCGACGGTGGAATGGAAGCATCACCGCCTCGATGAGAACTTCCGGCCCAACTCCTAGAGCGATTACGAACCATACTGCAAAATGTAGTTGAGATGAGTTAAACAAGAACTCAGCAGTATGTCAGACTAATGAAAACAAGAATATGTCAAAACTTTATAAAAGCAGTAACAAAATTCATGTTTACACAACTCCTTAGTAGGCCTAGCTATTCAGCTTATCTGTACAGGACAGACCTTTATGCACTATCTCCAGATTTTGATCTAATTAAGTGCATTTTCATAACTCAAGTTGGATACCAAAGTTAAAGTTAACTTCAGTATCTTTCCAACGAGTACTCATATGCCCTCAGATCATCTCCGGATTAAAAGTTATGATTTTTCCAAAGTTGATAGGATTCCTGGATAAAATTTGCCAGCACCTCCTTTGTACATGGCCGATTTTATCACAGTTGTATATGTAAATACAATAAGAACCTGAACAAACTTTGATCTACAACAATGTTGCACATTCATAATCTTTCCTATGGTGTATCATAGGCTCCTTAAAGGTTTATCTACAGAAAGTTATGGCTTAAAAACAGAAAGGTCCAGAGAGGTTTTGTTGCTGTCCTGGTTCTGGACAGTTTACCTTACTCTGAACTTTCTACCCATTTAGCATGTGATTTAGCTCTGGAGGTCTACAAGGAAGTTGTAGATCACTTGGAAATCTTTCCAGAACTATATCATACACCTTAATTGGGTCAAGCTACTCAGAGTTATGCTCTGTTGAAGTCCAGCACAAATTTCTGCTGAAAACAGAGCACTCTGTTTTTGAAATCTTTGAAGTCTAATCTTCCTCTCATTTGAATCTTAGCTCAAAATAAGAGTTCAGTAACTAATATTTGTTTCAAACTTCCGTTTTTAGTTGAAAGTTAGTTCATGAGTCATTTCTTCAAAGGAAAGGGGTTATTATGTTTAGTACGGCGTCGATGCACCGTAAGAAGCATGTCGGTACTACGTAGCCTCACCAAAAGAAAATCCTAACCGGATTATACCGGTATAACGTATCTTAAGTGGCACTAAAACGATCACTCGCAAACGTGTTCTATTCGGGCTACTGTTTCGTGGTTAATCCTGCATAAGTCACACTCAATCATCAGGCCCGGCTGCACACCGAACCCGGTATCCATACATTTGTTACACCCGTCCGTCATCACTCGCACAGGTGTTCTCAAGCCAAACACGCCTTGAGCTATGTGTTCACGTTACTAACCATGTGACGGGGTTTCCCAAATTGCACCACGCACGCCTGGGACAGACGTTGCTCAAGTACCCCAAACGACATGAAGAGTCGTAGAGAATACTAAAGCGGATCGGGTTACCTGCCACCCGTGGGGCTCCACCCTTCAGCTTGTGCGCACTGGTGGACAGCGCTTACGTGCACCCCCCAAGACATAAATCGTCCCGAGATGCACGATTTTCCGACATAACAAATAAGTTAGGTTGCCACCTTTATATTAAGCTAATAGTAATCATATGTGGGCCTAGTACCGTATCCTCACCGTAACCTAAATTTTTGTCGTAATACCTTCCTTATTCCGTGTGCTATTACCAATGCGGCTCTGATACCACGCTGACGCGACCCGCTCAACCGAGACAGGCCACTCGCCCGGGAATCGCATTGGGTGGTGCCGTGTTATGCGGCACCCAACAACACACATATGAGGAACAATGTATTACATAAAACAATAGCGGAAGCTTACAAGTTTTTCTTTGTAAATACTTTACATCAAGTAACTACAGCGGAAGTCTTGATCAACTCACGTCGAATAACTAAGAGCACCCGAGATGAAGTCCAGCCCGCGGACTCCTCTCGCTAGCAACACGAAGACAAGCAGCAGCGGCTGGGTTCTCCATGTGTTACCTGACTCGGGAGTTCCCGAGTCTCACCGGACAACCTTCTTTCCAGCATCGTTGTTAACCTGCAAAACCACTTATATAGCAAGCGTGAGCACATAGGCTCAGCAAGTCTGACCCGTCTCTCCTAAACAAGAAACTCTACATGCACGATGGTTTCAAATGGGTCGGCTAGATTTGCATAAGGGTCTCGCCTAAAGTTGATCCTTAACTTTCATATTTTAAGCCTCATTGTGCAGACCTTGAGCCGAAAAGCATCGCAACTCCACAATCAAACAAGAAACGCTTTGTTGCGATGCTCCTTGCACAAAGTGAAAGTAAACTTTAATGAGCCTATCTCTAATTCAATCATGGTTGCAATACGAGTTATAGCACAGCCTTATCAAGTGCAAAGATAAACAATTCCAGTTGTTACTACGTCAAGACGCAGTGGGCAAGTATGCTCATATGACCGCGAGCGACGGTGATTCGAATCAGTACACGCCCGGACTACACGACACGTACACCCGTACTCCGAGTTGCCGGCAGCAACCTCGACTGACGTTGTACGCGGCCACCTTTCCCAAGATCTTCCACATTGGACGCAGTCCAACTGCCCTGAGTATGCAAGCTCCCTCAAGGTACATACCCGCTGTGGTATGTTCTTGAGCGAGTTACCTCCTGCTACCCTGACGCCGAAAGCCTAAGGCAGTTGGAAAAGTTCCACTATGG
Organism: Neostapfia colusana; assembly: GCA_030760725.1. Lineage (NCBI taxonomy): Eukaryota > Viridiplantae > Streptophyta > Magnoliopsida > Poales > Poaceae > Neostapfia > Neostapfia colusana. The sequence continues at coordinate 25,034,232 of JASWHV010000005.1, read as the reverse complement.
ATCTCCCAAGGTACATCGGTTTCCTGGGTCCCATATAGCCAGTATGTGCCCGGTACACAACTCAAACTTGTCCAACAGGGCCAAGCACGGACGGGCCTTAACCGACACAGGCAGGGCTATGCACGCACGGCCTGCAACCTGCTGCATCTAAACCTCCCTGCCCGGTCTCCATTTCTTAATTGTGAACTTTCCTCATCTTTTCTAATTCGGACCCGTCCCGAGTAAACCAGCCCTAAACTCGCGAGTAGAGTCCAACTACTCATCTTCTACCGGACCTTTCCTACTAACATTAGCGTAGCCAAATTCCCTCGGGGAGTTGCTATTCTACCCTTTTCTCTCTTAGGTGTTTCTGGTCATGCAAGTGGGGTTTTCAATATCATCTAGACGTAATGCAATCAACGGTGCAAAGCTATGATCTCTACAAATGAAAATGCTTTATAAAACGGTTCAAATGCAAACCGGGGCTTGCCTGTTTTGCAGGTGACTACTGTTACAATCAGTTAGTGACGATCACTTGGAGCTTGATCACTTGTTCTCCTCCCTCCTTGATCTTCACTTCAAGTCCTCCTCACCTTCTTCACGTATATACTACACGTTATGATCATGCATATGTATTTAATTGAAAAGATTTTGCTCATAAGATCTAATGACCATTTTAAAACTGGAACTTTGTTTAAGAATTTAAAATGACACTGGTGCTAGTGGTTTGGGTTGGGCTTAAACACTAAGATCAAGTGTTGAGTGCTTCTTCCCACTTAAGTGTTGATCACCTTAAGAGGTCACACATGACAGTGGTGATCCAGAGCTCTAATGGAGCTGAGAATTTTCATGTGAGTTCCTTGTCACAAGAAAGTTCTCTGGACCAAAATTTAGCACATTTCATGGAATGGTTTATTCAGAATAATTCTCTAAGTGTTTAGTCAAAGATGAATTAATTCTGAGGTAACATCCATGTTCATGTCAAACTCAGTGAACCAAAATTTCAATTATAGTTCATAGAGTCTACATAAATTTTTCCTATGATTTTTGGAGCTAAGAATTTCCCAGAACTGAATTTACAAGCTTTGGAAATTCTCTGAAAATGTTTCTGTATTCATTTGAATACAGGAACTTACAATCTGAATTACCCTGAACAATTCAACTCCAAATGAGCTGAAACTTTTACAGGAGTCTAATAACACCCTATAGAATATTCTGGCAAAATTTGAGGATTTTTGGATAACCCAAACTCCCTCTAAAATTCTTTTACTGAAAAGCTTTAAAGAATTTTCCAGAATTAAATAAAGACTTTCATACAAATTGGGTTGCATATTTGGATAGAGTTTGTCAATCTGAATTTAACCCAATTTGAATCACTAAATTTAGAGGTTCCTAGCAAAAGTTATGCTCTTCTAAAGTTTGGGGAAAAATCTGGGATTTGAATAAATCCTGGGAAAAGTTTAAACCTGACTGTGGGACCAGGGACACGTGTCTGCTGCCGGGAGCGCGCCACACGGGCTACAGAATTGTTTCCCGCGCTGTCACAGCCGATCCCGCGCCACAGAGTATCCGGTCCACTGTTTCCGTGCGACTGACGCGTGGGGCCGGTAGCACCTTCGTCTACCTCCTGCCCCCGCGCTTCTGCGCCGCCGGGCTCACCGGAGTTCGCCGGTTTTCGTCGCTCCGACCAACTCCCGAGCTGTCACTCGCCGCCAGGCCCTATTTTAACCCGAGGAACACGATGGTGGGACTTCCCCAGACCGGCGAGGTTCCTAAACCACCCCGCACCGGTGCAGCGGCTCTGAGGGAGTCCGGCAACGTTGCCCCGATGCTCTAGCCCACCAGAAGTCCCCTGGAAAGGATCTACAGCACTAGTGGAGGTTTGCCCTGCTCGGCATGGCCGCATATGGGCTCGGAAACGGCTCCAACCTAGGTTTCATCGTGCACCCGATGCCCCTTATTGTGGTAGCCGATGGAAAAGCTTGAAACAAGCCGTCTACCATGGGTTTCATGCGACGTTTTGTGAAGAAGAAAAGTTGCTACACCAGTCTAGGTTCTATGTGCGAAATTTGCAGAGCTCTAAATGAATATAACCCGAGAATTTCATCGATTCATACCCGCGGGTCAGTTTTCACCGGCTGGAGAGAATCTTCGAAATTCGTTGTCGAGAGGCCGAGGCAGGCTCTGTGCTTCGGGTAGAAGCTGCATGGAGCTCCTGCGCGTCCCAGGGTGGCCTCGCTTGGTCGTGACAAGCTCTGGAGGAGGCTGTCCACGGAAGCCGTGGATGGCGGTTTCTTCCGGCCGCCGCTGAAACCGAGTTATCTCAGTATGGAGAGCACGAACGCCCTTGGTGAGTGCACGAGGGGGTCGTGGGGACGGTGGTGGTGTTGTTTGTCTGCTCAACCGAGGCTTCACACGCACGTTATGGCGGTGGCCGATCGAGCGGACGGCGTCGGCCGCTGCGGCTGTTTCTCACGCGAGGAAAAGAAACAGAGCGGCGCTGGTCTTCGGGAATGAGCGAAGAGGAGCACGGCAGAGGGTATAAAACGGTCGGGCGGCTTCTCCAGCGCGACGAAATCCAGCAGGAGGTGGAGGCGTCGGCTGATCGTGGTGTCGCCCGGTGCTGCGCTCGTCGGTGTCGGGTGCCGACTGAAGAAGGCAAACAGAGACCCAACACTGTGAGATCTTTTGCAATTTTCACTTCACTCAATGACATGTGGGACCCACTGATCAGTCCCTCCTTATCCCCCTCTCCAAATATCTCCCAAGTTTGAATGTTGAGTGAATTGAATTGTGGGAATTCAAATCTGGTATGCATTTGGATAATTGGGCAAGTTTCATCCAAATTCAAATAGGTATTTGAATTCTTTGTCTTTTAAAGTCCATTTTGCAAAATGGGTTGCAAACTATTTCCATAAATCATGAAACTTTGCACACCCCCTAATTTGGACTCAAGGAATTCAAATATGAAATCTGATTTTTATTTTGGCTGCTGCAAATGAGATTTTTAGCACAACAGTTTTGAATTCCATTGTGTTTTTCTCATTTGAATTTTTGTTTGAACAAATTGTTCCAAATCTGATTTTTGCTTTCTCACACATATGGGAACTTCCCATCCTTGTTTTAGACCCCTCTAGGGTTCCAAGTTCTCAAATGAACATTTGACTTGTGTGAAGAAAGCCCTCATGTGTGTTATCACATGTGGGAAAAAGTTTTTAACAAGTCCCAAATTTCATGCACATGAAACAAAACTTTGCAAACAAGTGTTTCTTTGTATTCATAATTTTGGGACCTTTACACTCATAAATTCATAGGGGTTCCCACATCAAAGCAAAACATCCTAAAGACGAGGTTGTGGACAAATGCCCATGGCTTCCACAACTCACGTCACACACCAAACATTTACACACCATAATCTAAGGTATTGACTCAACTACTTGGTAACCTGCTGAACTAAGGGAAAGGACTCTACCCGACTCGTATCACTGAGCTGGCTCTTCGGGGTCTTCCTCATTATTGCGGCTGCCCTCTGATTCCGCTTTGGGTGGGGAAGCTGCTGGTGGAGAAGTGCAGCGACGCCTGCTCGCCCGGCGGTCTGGAGAGTCAGGAGTCCATGTGTCATTCATGGTGACACACAGTTCATTCCCATCTCCTCTTTCTCTCGCCCTCAGGCTGGCGCGAAGCAATGCCTCAGTCTCCTTCAGGGTGTCACGAACATCCTGAAGCTCCTGCTGACACTCCTGCAGTCGAGTGCTGAGCATAGCAGCATCCTCCAAGCACATGCCCATGTGCTCATGGGAAGTCCCCTGCTGCACTGGCGGGTACTTGTACTCCACTGTACCACTCTCACGCTGGAGGACATACATGTACGTCCTGTCCAGGTGGCGACGGTAGATGTGACTCTGGCAGGTGATGGCCTCCCGGGTGACATCCTTCTTGGCAACGACCTGTGTCGCTCGACAAGCTGGAGAGCGGTGGATCTTGAGCATCTGCTTTTCATGGATAATCCTCATTTCTGAACTCCATTCTTCCCACTTCCACTGGATGGTCCGGGTGGAGCTGTAGTGTATGGTTAGCTTGCCCGTATTGCCGGCGGCTTGGAGCATTCACCGAAGATGGCGCAACAAGCCTCCTACTGCCAATCCATAGGAGTGGTACATCACCGGACGATTCTCCTCTCTTAGGGCAAGGGCAAGTACAGGAACTCTCCCTTCGGTGGACCTGTGGGCGGTGCGGATCATGCGAACCATCTAAAACATAAGTCATTTAAAATTAAGTTAGATAAGATTTAAATAAAAATCGTATTTTGAATAGAGTTGGGGCAAGGTGAATAAAGTGACCCATTAAATACCACTTTTCAACCCACACCTTTGTAAAATAGTTTTTAAGAAAATAGGGTCCTTAAATACGTCCATTTCTACCTAGGTCCACGTTCCTACGGGCAACCTTGGCTCTGATACCACTTCTATCACACCCGGTTTGTCCCAAAGAACAACCGAGTGAATATCACATGTATGCCAGGATCTTTCTCTCATACATGTGATGACAAATAGTGAAGCATCATTTATTACAAGCCAGGTGTCGAATATAAATATGTCTTACAAAGCATACGTCTCGATGGACGATAATAAGTTCATAACATGTAAATAAAACAGCAGCGGAATATAAGTCTTGTGGGCTCCGTCACAGGTGTTGCCCGGGGGACTCCATGAACCTAAAATCCTTGTTCAGGTCCGAAGTCTTGGTCATTGAACACCACATCATCCCTTTGACCCGAGCAGCAATTTAAACCACATTCACACTTCCCAGGTGTGTAGCCAGGAGATCACTACAAAGCCTTTACAAAGGGATTCCCGACGAGCGTGGGCCCACTGAGGTTTCACCCCTAACAGCATACAAGAGGCTCCAACCCCGGTCCAGTGGCCCCCTCTTGAGCCTTGCGGTTCATATGGTAGTCCAACTGACACCTACTCCCCGCACCAACCAACACACCCATACTACGCCGGGGATACACCTAATTAATTGGCCAAGCTGCCCCATCTCAGCATGTGGTTGGCACGGTAAAGCCAGGTTACATGCTCCATGAACCGGTCCTTAGGATCCAGGCAAGTACTAAACACAAACCCGAGTCTCGTGCACCCAACACCAACCAAATCATCCAACTTGCCTCGATCCCTACCTCTACATAACTCATAATATCTCATTCAAGAGTAAGGTAAATAAATTGATGATCTCATATCCCAATTAATCCCATTCTAAGCATGGCTAAGCATAAGCATATAAATAAATGACATGATAAAATAAATCCCAACCCAAGCTACAAGGAAACAAGGTAATGCAATTCTAGGGAAACTTCCTAGCATCGGTTTCATATTTCAATTGACAATGCAAATAATTCTACCTACACATCCTACTATATGATCAAAGTGGTCAAGGACACTTGCCTTCTTCCTGCTGCTCTGGGAATGGAAAGTCTTGGTCTTGGAAGGGGAGAACTTGCTCTGGGGCAGGTTCTTCTCAAGCCAACACACATAGCAAAAGAAAACAACAATCCATAAGACATAGTTCACACTTTCACTTCATACAAACCACACATACATACCTATGAAAGTCATTCACATTTCTAAGTGTTGTGGTTAATTTACATATGTTGATTTTTGGCCTACATGTACTTTTAAACATATGTATATGATTTCTAACTTTTGTATTCAGATTTCTGTTTGCACACTATATATGAATTTCCAATTTGAATAAATCCTTTATATTCAACTAATACACTTCTTAGCTACCAAGTTTGCATGAAAGGTAATTTCCTACTCCAAGTAGGTTTTCAGATCTTCTACCAAATCCTAAACTGAAGTTTTTGGATTTGGAGACTTCATTTATCATTTTCTAATTATGCATACCAATTTTTCTATATTTTTCAGATTTATTTTCTATGCCTAAAAGTGAGTTCTAATATGAAATAGTAGGACATATCATCTAAACAGAATAGGTTCTGATCTAAAATATTAAATAATATATTTTGAACTTCCCCTCTGATGTGAACTAATTTAAATTTATTTTATCAGTTTTTAGAATTATCTCCTAACCTAAAATGTGTTTCTAGAACTAATAAATATGAACAACACTTAGGCAGATTTCATTTCAGCCTAAAATCTATTTTTAACTCATTCTAAAGTTTTCCAAGTGCTAGGAGAGTTTAAATTTGAATTTACAATGTGTTTGCCTCACCTTTTAAATTTAAATCCTAATCACATATTCAAATTTCTGAATTTAATATCATATAGGGTCAAAAAGGTAAATCCACCCTACTACAGGGTCTAATTTAATATTTCCTAAATTTCCAGGGGTCTAACTACACATAACAGAGGGGTTTTCCTAATTTTTATTAAGTCCAGGGGCTAAAACTGATTTTTAAATGAATTTACATGAATTTCTGAAGTTCCAGGGGCTAGATCAGAAGTTTCCGGGGCTAACTCGTGTTTTCCGAGATCCCCAGGGGGTAGCGCGTAAGAATCCCGGCCTTTATAACGTGGGGCTGATGTGGACCGTCCAATTAAAAATAGACGGCTGAGATTATAACGCGAAGTGGTACGGGTTAGATCTAATAGGAACCGCACGATTTAAAATGGACGGGCCTCAGGGGGCCACATCGCCCTGGCCGTGCGCGGGCGGCGCTGCCCGGCGGCGCGCGGTGGCGGGAGGCGGCGATCTCGCCGGAGATCTTCAGATTTACGTCTATACCTCCTAAAACTTGGATTTCATGGCATATAACGGTAGAGGGGAGGTCGGGGATCTCACCTCAGGGTTTTTCTTGAGCTCGGAGGTCCTGGAAGACGGTCGGTGGCGAGGTCCGAGATGAAATAGCGACGGTGCTCGCCGGAGCTGCGTCTAGGGTGCAAAACACCGAGTTTTCTTCACCTGCGTGACTCCCCGGAGGCGGTGGAACATGATCGACGCGTTAGATCAGAAAACCCGAGCAAGGATCGAGAGAAAACGGTGATCGAAGCTTCGGTTCTCACCGGAGAGAAAAGTGGAGTGTGCTGGGGAATTCGGCGAGTTTCTGTACGGGAATTTCATGAGGGGAGGCGGCGGAGGATTGACTTGGTTAAATAGCAGCGTCCGGGGCCAAAGATCGGGCTGTTGGCGCAGTTTTTCGGAGGTTGTTTGGATTCGGGTGAGAGGAGAGTCCCGGGGTCGGCCGAGCACGCGGGAGGTGAGGGATGACACATGGGCCCCGCGTGTCAGTGAGAGGAAGAGAGGGGCGCGGGTTCGGTGCTGGCGTGGGGAGAGTGGGCCGGCTGGTGGGTTTCGGCCCACTAGCCGGTGTGGGTTTTTCTTTTTCCATTTCTTTTCTGTTTTGGTTTGAATTTGAATTACAATTTGAATTTGAATTTCTGCACCACATGCAATTCATCCAAAAAATTTTAATTCCCCTCTTAACAGATTTTTGGGGTGTTACACTTAATCTTCAGATGGAAATATCCCGACCGAAGATCAATCTTGGAGAACACTCAGGCTCCCTTCATTTGGTTGAACAGGTCCTCTATACGAGGCAGAGGGTACTTGTTCTTGATCATCACCTCGTTGAGAGACCTATAGTCCACGCACATCCTTTGGGTTCCATCCTTCTTGTCTACGAGCTTGGACGTATAAAACCCTTCTCTTGCTGCTCCTGGATTTGCTTCTTGAGCTCCACATGTTCATTGACGGGCATCCTATATGGTCTCTTTGCTATAGGTGCGGTTCCGGGTACTTGGTCAATGGAAAACTCGATATCCCGGTCAGGTGGCATACCGGGAAGTTCTTCCGGGAACACGTCCGAAAATTCTTGAACCACCGGGATGCTGTACAGGGTTGCTTCTTCGACGTGGTTCAATGTTGCCTTCTCGGTTGCCGGTTGGGCTGACTCAAACTCGATACGGGTACCGTGCTCATTGGTCAACTGCACGCTCCTTTCAGCACATTGAATTACCCCGTTGTGATTACTTAGCCAATCCATTCCGAGTATTATGTCAAGCCCTTGGGAATCCAAGACAATGAGGTTGGCAAGGAAGTCTACCCCCCTTATATTAATGTGTACTTTCGGACATACTATATTAGTCCTCATCTCTCCACCGGGAGAATTAACCAACATAGTATATTTCAAGTGTGATTTGGGTAGATTATACTTGGCAACATACTTGGATGATATGAAGAAATGTGATGCTCTAGAATCAAATAAGATGGTGGCTGGGTTGGAGTTGGCAAGGAACATACCAATCACGACGTCCTCAGCCTGTTGTGCTTCCTCAGCAGAAACATGGTTCACGTTGCCGCGAGCGTAGTTCTGCTGTCCACGGTTTCCTTGGTTGGCACCTCCATTTGGCCATGGGTTCTGCTTGGGGACGTTGCCTTGCTGTCCAGGACCTCTCCTCGGGCACTGGCTTGTGAAATGTCCCGTCTCCCCGCATGCAAAGCATGCCCTGTTGCCCACGGCAGAAGGTACGTTTGGGCGGGGGTTTTGAGCAGGGGCACCCATGTTGGAACGGGGCGCTGGAGGCAAAGGCACACGAGGTGCTTGCATGGCAGGGCATTGCTGTGGTGGTTGATTAGGGCGCTATGCAGGAGCGGTCGACCCATACTGCGGTGCAGCTGGGGGCATGTACCGAGGTCGTACGTTGCTCCCTTGTGGCTGGTACGGCATCTTCCTCTTGCCCTCTCGCTCGATCTCTCCGATCTTGCTTTCAACCACGATAGCCTTGTCAACCAGCTTCTGGAAGCTCGCGTAGTCATTGTTGAGGAGCTGAACCTGGATCTCATTGTTCAACCCTCTCTTGAACAGGTACTGCTTCCTCTAGTCTGAGTTGACATCTTCGTGGGCATACCGGGACAGTTGTGTGAACTTGTTGAGGTACTCATTCACACTTTATGTCCTTGGCGGATACCTTCGAACTCCTGTCTCTTGAGCATCATTACACCAGCAGGGATGTAATGAGATCGGAAACTCTCCTCGAACTTAGTCCAAGTAATGGTCTCCGGGTTGACGTGAGCATTACAAAGGGCATCCCACCAGTCAGCGGCAGCTCCCATGAGTTGGTGCGACGCAAAGAGAACTTTCTCTCGGTCATTGCACTGGACGATGACAAGCTTCTTCTCCATGGACTTCAACCAATCGTCGGCCTCCATGGCATCATTAGCTTGAGAGAAAGTAGGCGGTCGAATCCTCATGAACTCTCCCAACCTGTTATGAGCCTGCGCAGGTGGCGGTGGTGCCGGAACAGGGTTGTTGTTGTTGGTCCGCAGATGACCCAAAGATTGGATCATGGTTTGCATAAGCTGATTCTACATGGCCATCAACCGTTCTAGGTTGTTCTCACCAGCTCCGGGGTTAACAGGAACTTCATCGTGGCCTTCCTCTTGGTTGCCACGGACGTTCCTTCCTTGGCGGCCGGCATTTCCTCTCATCTGTGAGAGAGAACGGAATAGTATAGAGGTTAGATGGTTAGATAGATCCCCTAACTATATGCATCAAGGTGGATGGACTATGTATATTAGCCCATATGAGGATGTGAACAAGTGCCGAGTCATCTCACACCTCTTTCTACTTATGTGTGGATATGGACAATGCTTGAGACGTCCCAGAACTCACACTAAGCACACAAGCACAAACAATCATCACAAAGGCTCACACAACTCCTATTCAAGGCTTTTTCAATGGGAGTCCCATAGGGTTTTAGGGTGATATCGATCTGTGACTTCACCCTATGTCAAGGTGGTTTGGGGTGATACCCATCTGTGATTCAACTATGACTTCTCCTAGGCTTGCATCCTATATCAAGGTGGTTCCAATGCCAATCTATGCATCCTAGGCTTGCATCCTATGGTCAGCGTGGATTCTAACACCAATTTGTTACTAGGGTGCGTCCTACAGTCAACGTGGCAGCTACCAATCTGTGATCATTCTAGGTTTGTGACCTACAGTCAACCGTGGTAGCTTGGTACCAATCTGTGGATTGTACCAATCTGTGACTAGGCATGGCAGCTTTAATATCAAGATGTGACCTATCTAGGCTGTGTGATCTTCGATCTACCCATGGCAGGTTGATATCAATTTGTGTCTGGTACCAATCTGTGTTTTCTATCTAAGCGTGTAACCTACCGTCAACCTGTGGCAGGTTGATACCAATCTGTGGTTGTATCTAGGTGTGTAATCTACCCTCAACCGTGGCTCTAAAATCAACCTGTGACGCCCTCAATTTCATGGAAAAGCACGGAACCGAGAACTGATGCATATGTGTGCCCATGATGTTCATCACACATATACATATCATCCACAAACTAAATTTCAGAATATATATTACCACGAATAATAGGGTTTATTACAAGTCTCATGAGTCTTGGACTCATGCTAATAGCGAAAGTCTTATCTAAGCAGCGGAAGTCTATTCTTACAGCGGAAGTCTTATTTCTATGCAGCAGAAGTCTTCTAACTAGTGCAGAAGCAATCTACACAGCAGCAGCGGCTCCATCTCTGCTCCATCCCCACAGGCAAGGTTGAGGACAGATTACACGCCTAAGGCTCCACTTGATCTTCATAGTAATCTTCTCCAGTAGCTGATGATGAAGTAATAATGCAAGTTTGAGTACAATGATGTACTCAGCAAGTGCGGGAAAATATGATATGTAGCTCATAACAAGGAAGGTATAAAAAGGCTCATTGCAGAAAGCAAAGTTATTTCTCAAAACCACGATAAAACAGCAACTTAACTTTAAGTGAATGTAATCCCAACATGTATTAAAATACCAACATACCTCCATTATGTCTCATCACTTTCCATGTCTCAACCAGACATTTATCTTTCTCGAATTCTACTCACGAATACCTTCTCATATTCGATACCATCTCACCAATACCATCTCGTATTTGCTACCATTTCATCTCACAACAATTCTGTCTTACACCGAGACCAATCTCGTTGCCATGACTCAACAGTCATGCAACCAATCTTCATCCGGACTCAACAGTCCCAAAAACCAAACCATATCCAAACCATAACCAAAACAATAACCAAAAACCATAACCATCCCAAAATCCATCCTAAATAATCATGGAAGTTGTCTAGGCGCTCGTGACCGTAAGCTCGGCTATCATGATAGTTTTAAGACTCTGCAGAGTTTGCACCTCTTTACCCACAAGTGTGTGATTTCGTCACCCGTCGGCGACTGCAGAACCTCCATTATACCGGTACACAACCGTCGGTGTATGGTCAAGAGATCACAAAATAGCCTTTACAAAGGGGTTACTAGATGTATGGACTCACTAAGGTTTCACCGGTAGGCTAGAATCTCCAATTCTCCTACCCACGGGCCCCCTCTTGTGCCATGCAGTTCCCAGGGCAGTCCTCACTCGACTCCCAATCCCCATGCCTTCCACGGTCCATAACAATCTAGAAACTTACCTAATTACTCGGCTAAGCCGCGCCCATACTTGGCCTTGTGGTGGCACTGTTATCCTGGCATGTGCTTGCATGAACCGGTCCTTATATCTACGACAAGTAAAACCACCATCTCATGCTACCTCATTCACAAACCCAGGCCTGCCTAGATCTCCCTCCGATCCATGTTCATTAACAACATCAAGTTCTCATTATCACTACGAGTGCAGTTAGCTAGACACATCTATCTCGCTTCCCAATCCCATGGACTTAGCGAAGCATAAAAGCAAAAACCATACCCGACTCATAAACTTCCCTGGCGACAAGGGCGGTTTAACCAAAACTAGTAAACCCCTATACAAGGTTTTCCCACCAATTTGACTTAGCACACACACCTTTTCACAAACAAAACAGTTTTCCGAAATATGGGATCAATATGGTCAAGGGGCACTTGCCTTGTTCTTGCGGTTCTGGTTGCTCTTGGATCTCGAAACCTTGTTGTTACAGCTCGTCGTAGACAGCTCCCTGAGCTTGTCCTTCTATACACGATCACGCAAATACAAGATTCATAACAATCAATACTAAGCACAAACTTTAATCAAGATGCGATGATGCATATGCATGCTAATTCCTATGATGCAAATTTTTATTAGATCGGTTGTACGTGTCCTTGTATTTTTGCATGGGTTTTACGATGAACAGAGTTGTAGAGATCAATTGTGGACGTGGCGACGATATTGACTTAGATCAAACTGATCAACAAGTGATCTGTCCACAAAAAAGCTTCTGTTCGAAAGGAGTCGAAGAACAGATGCAAAGAAAACGTGATGATGTCGTAAGGTGGTATTGGAGACCTACCTTACGTTTTTCTTGGTCTCGGGGTCCTTCTCCTAGCAAGACAGATCGTCGGGGCTCTCTTCCGGCGATCTCCGGCGACTAAACTCCTGCGAAGGGGTTTACTCTGTGAGCTTGGGGCAAGGGCTCTAAGTCATCAGCTCAGGAGTTGAAAAAGAAATTCGTGGTTGTGGCCAAAGGCTTTCGGTTCTATTTATAAGAGGAAAATGGAGAGTTCTCCTCTGATCGGAATTTGAATAAGAGTCCCATTCGAACTATTTTTGGATCTTAACAACTTATCTTTAGTTTGATTCGGTGCCGTAACATTGTGGAAATCGTGTCAGTTTCCTCGGTACCGGGGATTCCCGCGCGTACAGAAGAAATACCGCTTCGGAATTGCGTCCTTACACGGTGATGAGCTCCGGAGGCTCCACGTGTCCTATGGGAACCAGGGCTCCCTTTTCCACAGAGACAAGCTCCGGTTGTGCCGCGTGTCAGGCGGGCGAGACCTCCCTCTCCTTTAGAGGTGTGCTCCACGTGCGCCATTGCCCTGGCGGGTGGGACCTCCCTCTCTCCAGAGGCGAGCTCCGCGTGCGCCATGTGTCAGTTCTGGACCTCCCCGTCTCTTCGGAGGTAGCTCCGGGGGTGCCATGTGTCAATTCCGGACCTCCCCTTTCTTCGGAGGTGGCTCCGGATGTGCCACGTGTCCTAACAGCGCCAGGCTTCCTTTCTTCTCAGAGACGAGCTCCAAGGTCTACACGTGTCCAACAGTAAGGAACCCCCCGGAGATGAGCTCCGGAGGTGACACTCGTCCATCAGCATCGGACCTCCCGGATGTAAGCTCCGGAGGTGACACATGTCCAATGAGACCGGTCCTCCCGGAGGTGAGCTCCGAGAGTGACACGTATCTGGCAGGGCCATACCTCTCGGAGGTGAGCTCCGAGAGCGACACGTGTACCGCACGGCTGGTCCTCTTTTTTCCACGGTGATAGCTCTGCAGCCGACACGTGTCCTTCGGGACTGGCCTAGCTCCTCTGCAGAGGCTAGCTCCGGGGGCAACACGTGTCCCACGGGGTCGGACCTCTCCCCCTTTTGCGGGGATGAGCCCCGAGCCTGCCACGTAGTCAGTTTAGCGACGGACCCCTTCCCATTTGCGGAGATTAGCTCCGAACACGTCACGTGGCCAGCAAGCCGCGAAAGTTGTCTTCGGCGCTCTCTGTACACTGGAATTTGCTCTTTCTGGCTAACTTTTTTATTGTTTCTCGGTTTCAACTTATTTTAAAAGTGTTTTTCTACATGAAACATGAATACATGTAGAACCCGAAAATGAGGGTGTCACAGATATGAGGGCAAATAAATACTCATTGGAAATATACTGAAGTTAACTTTAACTTTGGTATTCGGCTTGAGTCATGAAAATGCCCAGCACCAGATCAAAATTTGGAATATGTAGCAACTGGTCATTCGGGCAGAGTGATGACTGTTGAACTCATTTGAGGGATTGTTGTACCCAAGGGGGTTTGAGTACTTCCAATGGGGTAGAACATACTCATGAGTGGTTATCTTCAACTGGTGAAAGATTCGAGTATATTTCGTGCTCAAGTTTATTTTGCTAGAGACCATGTTTGTGTCGTATTGAAGATAAAAGGGTAGCATACGTGATGACAAAGCGATTTTAACTTCTCGTAGTGACCAAACCTAGTTGAGATGAACTTCCAAAGAGGAAGTCCGTCAAGTTGGATTTAACTAGCTTGTATTTGGTCTGTTAATGGTGTAGCTTGTGCAAAGTTATTACATTATCTGTATACGAGATGTATCGCATGTTTTACGGTCATTATGTTTTATGCCTATTTTATTGGACTGCATGAAGTATGTTGCGGGACTGATGTTTATTGTCGTATGGTTGCAGATGGTTCGCACTCGGACCACGCATGAGATTGGTGGCTCTAGCCAGCAGGGGGGTGATGACTCCCAGCCACCTGCCTACAATAGCACCCCGCGGCAACAACCACCACCGCACCTCCACTTATGCTAGCGTATGTGATCACGGCCCTGGTGGGTAATCGTAAGTTGCAGACCGACCTGCTCCGCACGATCGTGCAGAATACGTCCCAGGCGAGGGGGGCGTCAAGAGAGGGGGCCTCGTGAGCCCCGTGATGTGACGTACTCGGACTTCATGAGTACGCACCCCTGGAGGCCAACAACTGGCTGCGGACAATTGAGTCCAAGTTCAGGCTGCTCCAATGTACGGAGCGGCAGAAGACTCTGTTCGCGGCGCAGCAGCTTCACGGTGCCGCTGGTGCGTGGTGGGCGAACTATGTCGCCTCACTGCCGGCTGGCCATGCCGTGGAGTAGGAAGAATTCCGGGATGCGTTCCACGCCTACCATATCCCTCCCGGGATAGTGAAGCGGAAGTTCCAAGAGTTCTTGGAGCTGAAGCAGGGCGAGAAGAGTGCCCATGACTACTCCCGTGCCTTCAACCATCTGGCGCAATATGCATCGGATTACGTCTCCACTGAGGAGAAGAAGCGAGAGCACTTCTATCGGGGATTACACCTCGAGATGAAGACGCATCTTGTCCAATGCAATTGCGGCACCTTCAATGATCTCGTTAATGTCTCGATCATGCAAGAAGACGCTCAGCGAGAGTTGGCAGCTGAGCAGCGGAAGCGCAGCACTCCACCCAGCAGTGGGGCGGAGCTCCCCAGAAATACCGCATGGTGTATCGGACACCATCCGGTCAGCAGTGGCATCCACCGGCGAGACCTCAACAGTTCATGGGTCGTTCCTTCCAGTCACCCCCGTTCCGACAGCTGATGCCACCACCGTGACCGCAACAACAGCAGCAGCAGCAGATGGTACCCCGGGCGTTTCCACCGCCACAACGCGCCCCGGGTTTCCGTCCGCCGATCAGCGGAGAACCGCCTCGCTACACCTGCTTTACGTGTGGCCAGGCGGGCCATTTCTCGAAGGACTGTCCCCAGGGGCAGCAGAGCAGCGGGCAAGCCCAGTTCCAGGGTGGTGCTCGAGGCCGACCTCCGGCCAAGAAGGTTGGTAAGCGATCTGGGGGCGTTTGCAACCTCGACAATGAGGACGCCCCAGAGGGAGACAACATGCTGGCGGGTACGTTCACTCTCAACGATCAAGCAATCATCATATTATTTGATTCGGGTGCAACCCACAGTTTCATAAGTGCATCCTATGTGGCTAAGCATCAATTGCAAGTCTTCCCAACCGACTGCTCATATATGATCTGCTCACCGGGAGGGAAGATTTCAGCAAATATGATGATTCCAAAAGCACCTCTGTGCTTAGGTGGGAAGATATATCCCACCACCTTGATAATCCTTACGGGGCAAAAGATTGATGCAATCTTAGGTATGTCATGGTTATGGTACCATGGCGTTGTCCTGGACAGTCGGACACGGACGGTTCATTTGAATTCTCCATTCCACCGTCCGCATTCCATGGTGTTAGACAATCCTGTCCAGGAAGTTTCAGCAATTAATAATACTGAAGCTCTCAAGTTAGATGATATCCCTGTAGTCTGGGAGTACCCCGACGTGTTTCCGGATGATCTTCCGGGCATGCCACCTGAGCGGGATGTCGAGTTCAAGATTGAGCTTGCACCCGGGACGACTCCCATCTCAAGGAGACCTTACAAAATGGCTCCGAACGAGCTGGCGGAATTGAAAGAACATCTCAATGATCTGTTGAGAAAAGGTTTCATTAGGCCGAGTTCCTCGCCTTGGGGATGCTCGGCGCTGTTTGTAAAGAAGAAGGATGAAACCTTGAGTCTGTGTGTGGACTACCGACTGCTCAACGCCGTCACCATCAAGAACAAATACCCACTGCCCTGCAGTGACATCCTGTTTGATCAGCTTGCGGGTGCAAGTGTGTTCTCCAAGATGGACCTTTGCTCTGGATATCATCAAATAAAAATCCAGGCGGAGGATATCCCAAAGATGGCCTTCTCGACAAGATATGGCTTAGTCATGTCTTTTGGTCTCACCAATGCTCCGGCACATTTCATGTATCTCATGAACTCGGTGTTCATGCCGGAGCTAGACAAGTTCGTTGTGGTGTTCATTGATGATATCTTGGTTTACTCCAAGACAGAAGCAGAACACGCCGAACACTTGAGGTCGTTCTTCAACGAACTGCGGGCCCACAAGCTCTATGCCAAGTTCAACAAATGTGAGTTCTAGATCAGCCAAGTGCCATTTTTGGGACATATTATCTCAGCAGAAGGCATTGCGGTTGACCCAAGAAAAATTGAACAAGTGCTGAAATGGAAAGCTCCCACTTCTGTCCATGAAGTCAGAAGCTTCCTCGGCTTAGCGGGATACTATCGGAGATTCATTCCAAGCTTCTCAAAGCTTGCTAAGACAATGACAGAATTATTGAAGAAGGGAACGAAATATGTTTGGAACGCGGCATGTGAAGGAGTGTTCCAAGCATTGGTGAAGCATCTCACAACAGCCCCGGTCTTAGCTCAACCGGATACAACCAAGCCCTTCGACGTGTATTGTGATGCGTCCGTTATTGGGCTCAGCTGCGTGTTGATGCATGAAGGACGTGTGGTCGCATATGGCTCACACCAACTTCGAAACAATGAGCAGCACTATCCGACTCATGATCTTGAGCTCGCTGCTGTAGTTTTGGCGCTGAAAATATGGAGGCACTATCTCCTGGGGAATTTGGTGCATCTCTACACCGACCACAAGAGCCTGAAGTATATTTTCACCCAGAAGGAGATGAATATGAGGCAAAGGAGGTGGTTAGAACTAATCAAAGATTATGAGATTGAGATTCATTACCACCCCGGCAAGGCGAATGTGGTTGCTGACGCGCTGAGTCGGAAATCACATGTCCATAACCTCACCATTACACTGGTGGAGGAAGAAGAGCCGAGTTTATACTTGGTTCCTTATGGATTGCTCTACAACCTTTCCCTCATCCCTACCATTAGGGAGGAGATCATTGCAGCTCAGAAAGTTGACAAGGGCATGGCACATCTCCGGAGACGGATAGACAACGGGGAAATAAAATATTTCCAGAAAGATGATGAGGGGACGCTGTGGTTCAATGACTGCATAGTCGTACCCTGGAATATAGAGCTGAGAAAGAAGATTCTTGATGAAGCTCACTTGTCTAAGTTTTCCATTCATCCGGGCAGCAACCAAATGTACCAATATTTGAAAAAGAAATTTTGGTGGACGCGGATGAAGCGGGAAGTGGCGAAGTATGTATACGAGTGTGATACGTGTAGACGAGTGAAAGCTGATCATATGAGGAAATCAGGGCTACTGCAACCCCTGAAAATCCCAGCATAGAAGTGGGAAGATGTGAGCATGGATTTCATTGTGGGGTTACCCCTGACCTCCAACAAGCATGATTCCATTTGGGTAATCGTTGATCAATTGACCAAGTCAGCCCACTTCATTCCCGTGCATACAAATTTTCATGGCAACAGATATGCGGAGTTGTATATTGCAAGAATCCTATGCCTGCATGGAGTACCCAAGATCATAGTCTCAGACCGAGGGGCACTATTTGTATCTCGTTTCTGGGAGCAGTTGCACGCTGCTTTGGGTACTAAGCTGATTAGAAGCTCCACCTATCACCCTCAGACAGATGGGCAGACTGAGAGGGTGAACCAAGTACTAGAAGACGAGCGTGTGCTATCCACCACGGTAGAAACTGGGATAATAATCTACCGTTGGCGGAATTCTCATATAACAATGGCTATCAAGCGAGTATCAAGATGGCACCCTACGAGCCTCTCTACGGCTGTAAATGCCGCACCCCATTGAACTGGTGCGAGTCCGGTGAAAGGGTCACATTCGGGGTTAATGTGGTGAACGACGCCGAAGAGCGCGTTCGGATGATTACAGCCAACTTGGAGGCCGCTCAATCCCGACAGAAAAGCTGCGCTGATAAGAGGCGTAGGCCGCTGCACTTTGACGTCGGGGAGCACGTGTACCTCCGTGTATCTCCGATGAAGGGTGTGCACCGATTCGGCATGAAGGGGAAACTCGCTCCCCGATTCATTGGACCCTATGCCATCACCGAGAAGTGTGGACCAGTGGCGTATAGACTGGAACTGCCAGCATCTCTTGTTGGTGTTCACGACGTTTTCCATGTTTCACAACTGTGAAAATGTCTGAAGCATACGGCTGCTGTTCCCACCGAAGACATCGGCGAGCTGCAACCGGATTTGACGTATGATGAGCATCCGGTGGCAATTATTGATGAGAAGGCTCGGACCACACATAGCCAAACGCTGTAGTTCTACAAGATACTGTGGAGTAACCACACCGCCGAAGAAGCGACCTGGGAGAGCGAGGAATTTCTTCGCTCAAACTACCCGGAGTTCATGGCGTCTCATCACGGGTGAGTTCCTATTACATCGCTGTCTCTTCTTTTTTTAATCTCGGGATGAGATTCTTTTAAAGGGGGAGGGGTGTAAAAGCCCAAGAAAGTGACTTGCGAAAAGAAAAATTGTTCATCACCTCACAACACCCCAGCTCTTGTGATGGATATCTCATGAACACTTGTGAAGAGCAAGTAACCCCCATCAAAAGGGTGATTAGAGGGGAAAGCCCTAACTTCAAAAAGTGGGATTTCTAAACATAAAAACCGACCTTATATATTCTTGGGAAGGCTCAGGCGAAATTTCATGCAAATCCAATACTTTTTGAGGCACTTTTGGAGACAATTCAAAAAGGGGCCAATTTGAATGTAAATTCAGATTGCAGCCACTTTCATCACTTGAATTCAAAAGTTGGCTTCATATTCAAACTAAGCACATTTTTCTGAGTTAGTCCACTAATTTTTCATCCCCATTGGAGTTCATCGTGTCAGGAGCTAAATTTGCATCAATTCAAAACTGAATTTGAATTTTAAATTCAAATGGACAGCAAATTTAGCCAAACCAGTTTCAAATTTAGGGAAATCAAATTCAAACAATGACTTGGAGGCTAAGTATCTCATTCAATTGTGATTAGCTGGGATCTTTTCAGTGAAAACAGAAATGAAAGATTGGAAAAGAAATTAGAGGGGGAAGGACCCACTGATCAGTGACTGTGCTCAGATGGAAACCGACTCGGTTGCCGTCGGTCAGCCGCCGGGGCTGTTGCCGCCTCACGGCCTCGCTCGCGCACGTGCCAGCGCTCGCTTGAATCAGCTCATGCTCCCTCCCGATTACCACGTACATGGCACAAACGGATTTCGCTGCCTCCCCCGCCTGCGCCACTCTGCTCAGCTCCCGCGCGCACGAAAAAACAGCAGCGGCGACCGCACCTTCGAGCCTCGGCGCGCACCAGTGCTGATCATTGATTGCTCATGGTCTCTGCAGCAAAAAGGAGCGCCAAGGTGTGCTCTAGCTGTTCCCCATGCTGCACCAGTAAGTTGCACTCGGTTGTGTGCGGTTGACGCCGTTGAAGTCAAGAAACCGGAAGGAACTGGCGGAGCTGTGCTTCGGCTCACCGTCAACAGCCCCACCTGGCCATCTTCGCCGACCGTGTGCTACACAAGAAAGGTGCGTGGGGATCCCTAGATGGTGTAGCCGCAAAACATTCAGCAAATAATCTATCGGGTAGCAAGAATTTTAGAATGTCCCGAACCCTAGTGCAACGGACCGAGTTCGACAAAAACCAAAAATTCGGCTTATACGTTGAATCAATGGTCAAGCTAGCTCGCAAGTAGCTTCTACACCTCCTAGCGTCCCTCCTCGAGGAAGAACTGAGCACAACCATCCAGAAATGGCCAAGATATAGCAGTTTCCATAGGCACCGGTGCAAACACGGCTCGGGTCGCCGTTGAGAGTGGGTTTGCAGGCATTTTTAGCTTCCGAGGCTGCTCACGTCGGGTTCCTCGTAACCCACTGGTGCTCCCCGAGCAAACCGTGACTCTTTTTATGCCTCAGAGAGCGAGAACGACCATGCCGGAGCCCTAACCTCCGTGGTTGATGTCGCACGGCCATTTCCAGTCACCGCTGGCGAGCTCCGACCCCCGAGGCAAGTTCCACATGGCGAGATAGGGCTAGGCGGCCAGTTCTAGCGCTGTGGGCAGTCGGGAAGTCACTTCCGGGAACCTCGCCGGAGTGCGCCGCCACCGAACACGTGGGAGCGCATGAGGATAAAGAAGGCGGGTGGTGGGGCCCACCCGCAGAGTTTAAACATTTTGGGATTTTCCAGTTTAGTTCAAACTTCTAATGCATATAACTTTTGCTAGGAAGCTCCAAATTCAGTGAACTAAATTTTGATGAATTCAGATTTTTGAGTACTTTCTAGCATTTCAGCTCATGAAACTTAATAGTTTTCCAGAATTAATTCCCTAAATTTTAAACTGTTGGGAATTTTATCTGGAGAATTACTTTATGAAAAATTCTGAAATTTGGCTGAGACGTTCATTGGAAAATGCTTGAGTAACAGCAAAATTTTTAGACCCATCCAAATTCATTTACTCTCCCTAATGGTGTGATTAAGTGAACTGCCCAGGTAAAATAGAAAAAAATGTACAGAAACATTTTTCAGATTTTCTCAAATCTTGTTTAGGGCATAACTTCCTCTAGAATTTTTCAAATGACATGAAACCAATTCCTTTAGAACCATATCAAATTATAGTTTCTAGAAAGTAAGGGTTGGAGCCATGAAAATCCCTGGAATTCCTTAGAGGCTATACTAATGACCAAATAAGCTTTAATTTGTACAGAGCTCAAATGAACTTTGTTTCAAATGAAACTTGGTCAAGACTCTGGTTAGGACCCTACTAAGACACCATACAAATTTCAGAACCAAAGGGGAGGGCTAGCTAGAGTTATAGTCTTTACATGTTCAATTCCAAACATTGCATTTAAATTGACATATAGCATATGGCTTACGTGTAGTCGCTGAAGGCGAGGAAGCTCCAGAAGTTCTCGACTTCCTTCTTCTGGACGAAGCCTTGACATCTGACCAGCAGCAACAAGGCAAACCCTGGTTTACATTAACCAATTTTACAAAGTTTTGCTTTATGAATAATTAGTATGCGGTATGAATGTGCATTAGGTGTAGGATGAATGACACCCAAGTGCATAACCAGAATTTTTCCTATAAGAGTGAGGGTAGTGTCTAAGTCCTCGAGTAGACAGGCTATGCATAATGATTCATATAACTTCGGTACAAGTCGAGTAGTTGGAATCTACTCGCGAGTTAGGCTTGGGACACATGGGATTGGTTCAAGAGATGTGAGATCACTTTAGTAATGAAAATGAGACTAGGCAGGGGTTAGGGCGCAGAAAGAGGAAGTTTTTCTTGCGCAGCCCTGTCCTTGTCGATTGAGGACCGATCCGTGTGTGGCCCACACTGATCAAGTTTGAACGTACCGAAGGCACAACGGATATATGGGCCCCGGTAAACCGATGTAACCTAAACCTCCGGGCGTCAAGGCATGGCACACCGATTTATAGGTGTAGGTTGAGGGCAGCAAGGTGGAAATCTGCTAATGGGCATAGAGAGATGCTCTGTGTAGCGAACCTCCTGTCCGTTTCGGTGCGACCGGTTCGACGTTTTGGCTATTGGGTGAAAGGTTGTCTCGTATGACATCGAGTGAGCGTGCTGTGCAGCTCCACAGGTGGGCGTATGTGACGTGCTCTTCGGATATCCCTGCAGGTGTATATTGAGTCGATTCGCCGTCCCTCGTGGTGAAGAGTACCACTTGGTCACTGAGTCGTGACGTAGGCTAATATATGAAATGTGATGATTCAATATTGCTGTTATGAAAAAATTGCATTGCTACATGTGTGCCACCAAATATTGCTCACTAAATTTCATATTCATGAACTGTTAACTTGTGGCTAAAAGATGAACTAAGGATGAACTTGTAGACGTATCCATTTGCTGAAATTTATCATCCCATGCTCGTGTAAACTGCATGTAGAGTTTCATGCCTAGGTGATTCGGTTAAGTCTTGTTGAGCCATCGTGCTCACGGTTGCTGCTATAAGTGTTTTTCAGGTGAGGAGTATCCCACGGACTCGGGTTACGAGTCCACCGGCGAGGGCTACCCTCCGTCGGGGACCACAGTTGAGTGGGAACCATACACGTCGCGCTGAGCTGGAGGAGTGCAGCTAGTGTGGGTTGCCCTAGGCTGGGCAACCGACTTTTGCTAGGTAGATGGGCTTGAGTTGTACAAACTTAGTTTCCGCTGTTGTAATATAAACACTAGTTTGTAACTGAAGTATTGTACTACTTTGTACATTTCAGTTGGTTTTCTATGTAATACAATATCGTTCTTATGATGTGTGCTGTTGAGTGTCGCATCGTGTGGCACCACCCTCTGCGATCCTGGATGAGCGGATTCCGGTCCGCCACACGGAAACAGGTAACGCTCTCCAACCGCTCCTCCTGTCGAAACCACCCTCACGCCGATGCTTGTGCAGCGGGAGGCGCTGCATCACAACCACGGTGAGGAGGCGGTGGCCACACAAGGGGTGGTCAAGAAACTCAAAGCAAGTCGCACGGTGATCAAGGTAGAGAGGGCACAGTTGGACACAGACAGAGCTGTGTTTGAGGCATCACGAAGCAGGTACCCCGGCTCTAGTGAAGCGTGAGTGCATGGTTGCCAGGTGTGGGCAAGCATTTGTGGGGACCACCCCCTGGTTCACCCACTCCAAGATCGCATAGGGTGGTTCCGTACGATACGGCACCCAACAGCACACATGAAAAGAATAAAGAACAAGATACAAACTTTCATTTGATATAAAACAGCGGAAGTCTTTTTACAAAACTTATTCATACAGCGGAAGTAATATAGATAAGTAGTCTCTCATCCTAACTAGGCAAAAGTGCAGCCGTACAGCCCGGGGACGCTACACACTAGCAGCATGGAACCGGAGAATCACGGCAGCGTGCAGGGCTCCAGCTCGGCCGTATACCCCGACGGGGGCATCGCCTCATCCTCGGAACCTTCCTCATAACTCTCACCTGCACACAGCTCAAATATTGCAACCGTGAGCACGAAGGCTCAGCAAGTCTTAACCATCAACCCTAGGCATGGAACTCTACATGCAAGGATGTGTAAGATAGGAAAAGGACTTTGCAATAAAGACACGCCTACATGTTGATCCTTACTTTCAGTTTTATAGAAACAGTTATTGAGCCTTAGGCAGCTCTCACATCGGAAGTACACAATCAAACAAGAAACGCTTTCCTCCGATGTGGAGATGCCCAAAGTGGAATATAAACTTAATTAGCTCTATAACCACACCATACAAGGTTTCAAGACATTAATAGTTCAATACAGCATGTTCTTTTGGCTTATTTCACTTCTTACTACGTCACAGCGCAGTGAACAAGTGGGTACTCAAATAACCGCGAGGTACGGTGATTGCAATCAAGACACACCTGGATAACACGTCACATACACCCACTTTCAGAAGCGTGATTCCACACCCCTTCCTACTCTGTTGTATGCAACAACCTTTCAAAGGCAACCCAAATACTGAACCGGTCCATCCGTAACGGGCAGGAGGTCCCCGCGTGGAGCGTGACTGTGCCCACCGGCAGATTTACACCTTGCTACCCTCAACCCACTCCTATTTACGGTTGGGTAAGCCTCGGCACCCAGGTTAACAAATTACATCGGTTTCCTGGTTCCCATATGCCAGTATGCATCCGGTACTGTTCGATACTTGTCCAGCAGGGCCGCAGACGGACGGTCCTCAACCGACACCAACAGGGCTACGCACATGAGACCTCTGCTCACTGCATCCTAACCCCCCTGCTGCGTCTCATTTTTATAACTCAAGCCATTTTCTACCTCTTTTCATCCCGTGTGATGAGTACTATCTCGCGAGTAGCTTCCAACCACTCGACTTCTACCGAGAACTTAAACATTAGCATGGCATTCTCTACTCGTCGAGTTTGTAAACTACCCAACCCTTTTTAGGAGTTAAAAGGCTATGCAAGTGGGGTTTCAATCACCCTAACTCTAATGCAAACCTTCACCCTAGACATAAGTGATACAAATAAAAAGCTTTATAAAAGGTACTTAAGTGCAAACCGGGGCTTGCCTGGTTGTGAGTCAGAGGAGAAGTTAGCTTCTGGTGGCAGGACGTCCAAAGGCTCCGGCGCGTCTTCAAATTCGGTCACTATTATGAAATGTAATAAAATACATGTGTAAGTATTAAGGATTTATGAGAATTGGACTTCTATTCATAGCTATTGCTATTTAGAATCCTTAATTGGCTTTGGGATTTTTACAGTGAATACTAGACCCTCTAAGGATAATCTGAGCAAAATTTGGAAAAATGTCATTGCACAATGTAGTCTTTAAAATTCCTATAAGTACAATGCTTCTCTGAATTTTGAGCCCAATTCAGGAGCTTTGACATAGCTAACAGTGGAATACCTGATTAGGGTAGGTCTCCATGGTTCTAACAAAATTTGTTTCACCATTTTTGGAGCTACCAACAGAGAGATATGAATTTTTGAAGTTGGGCAGGAGTTCTGAAAAGTTTCTGTTTAAATTTGAATTTCCAAATAAAGGCTGAACTTTGGAAGTCAATTTAGCCTAGCAAATGAACTCTAATGAAGCCCAATTTTTTACTGGAGACCAGTAACTATGAAAAGGATTTGCTCCCAAGTTTGGGATTGTTTCATAAAGAATTGCTCCTGTAATAAATCTCTAAAAGATTTATTAAAACAATTCTACAGAAAATCCTGGGCATTTTCATAGCAAGCAAGTTGTTCCTCTGTGAATTACTCCTCATGAGGATTCCAACAAAATTGGTCTCACCCTTTTTGGAGTTTTCTACACAAAGTTATGGGCTTGGAAATATCAGCTGATTCCTGGAATTATTTCCTTAACAGAAACTTCAAATAATTGGAACTGGGCCCACTGTTTCTAAACTGGACCAGTGAAATTGCGGCAACACCGGGTCTACGGTGTTTAACCCGCGCAGCCACAATAGATCCCGAGCCGCAGACCGATCCGGCGCCTAACCAGTGCCACTGACAGGTGGGGCAGGTCGTCACCTTCGTCTACCCCGCGCCCGGCCAGCCTCCTCGCCGGAGGAACGACAGTGCCTCGCCGGAACGGCTGTCCCGTGCCTTAGCCGGCTCAATCCTCGCCGCCTATGCCCAAAATCCGACGGCGCTAAATGGCTGGAAATACCTCCCCGACGGTGGCGGCGGCAACCCTCACCCCGGCGCCGTCGTTCCTGCATAGCAGGCTAGTATTCCGGTTGGGGAGAGCACCGCAAGCATCAGGGTGATGTGAGGAGCACGTTCTTGCACACAAAAGTGGGTGAAAATTCGTGCAAGGTGTAGCTCGACGGTGAACCGAACCGTTTCAGCGAGGATGGTTTGCGCCGTGCTTCAGCGTGGGGGCGCTAGGGGAGCTAGTAGCTATGTCTAGGGCCGGAGACCCGATGATTCAGCGTGCGGGAAGAATTTCCCGAAACGGTCTCGAACTATCTTCCACGTGTATCATCGGAAACCTCTAAATTCCGGCTAGCCGGCGGTGGTAAGGTACCAAAGGGTATCAGTACGAGAGACTAGACTTCATGACGCACCTCTGGGTGGTTTCCCTCGCGCTGGGGAGGTTGGATTCGGCTGGTAGACGGGGAACCGCGGCGGCGACGTCGAGCTCTGTTTCCTTCAGAGCAGAACGGTTCGGCGCCGGTACAGAGGGTCCGTCACGAGCTGGGGACTGTTGGAAAACGCCGAGGAGGCTCCGGCGGAGTTGGGAGGTGGCTCAGCTAGGCGCTGGCGTCACCCAAAGACGATCGACGCTGAGTAACCGAGGGCAATGGGGCAGCTCGGTTTGCAGCCGTGCGCTCGATCAGGGGAGCTAGAAATGTTGTGGTGCAACGTGGAGAAGAAGGAACCGGCACTCGGCTGCCGCTTTAAACGCCCTTGCGCGTGAACCGACGTCGGGGGAAGCAGCTCGGTGGACAACGTCGGGCGACGGGCTGACAGGGAGCTGGCGCGCGGTGATCGCCCGAGGAGAAAACAAATCGGTTGAGTTGCTTTGTGTGGCTGACAATTTGTCACACCCGGTTTTTCCGAAGAAACAACCAAGTGAATACCACATGTATGCCAGGATCATTTTCTCATACATGTGATGACAAATAGTGAAGCATCATTTATTACAAGCCAGGTGTCGAATATAAATAAGTCTTACATAGCAAATGTCTCGATGGACAATAATAAGTTCATCACAAGTAAATAAACTAGCAGCGGAATAATTATTCTCGTAGGCTCCATCACAGGCGTTGCCCGGGGGTCTCCATGAACCTAGAAACCTTCTTCGGGTCCAAAGTCTTGGTCATTATACACCACCTCATTATCTTGACCTGAGCAGCAATATAAACCAACAAAATATGCAAGATTGAGTACCGATGGTACTCAGCAAGTGTGGGAAAGTTATGTCATGCATGGCTAGAACAAGGAGAGGTTGAACTCATGGTTAAAGCACTATGCAATTAATTCCTATCATCTTAGCTTATTAAGCACCTACATTACTACACAGGTAAAATGGTCCCAATCTCCCATCCCTTCATCATAATCAAATAACCATAACCTCATTTCCAATGTTAAGCTCCCCGCTTAACATCCACAACTTCCAAAACCATCAATCCTCTAATCATGAATAAGTCCAAGCCGCTCTTGACCGTGAGCATGGCTGTCATGACAGTTTTGACTCTACAGAGTTTGTACCACTGTACCCACATGTAGTGATTTCATGCCCCGTTGCCGGATGGACTAAAAGAACCTCCATTATGCCAGTGGCTACGAACCACATTCACACTTCCCAGGTGTGTAGCCAGGAGATCACTACGAAGCCTTTACAAAGGGATTCCCGACGAGTGTGGGCCCACTGAGGTTTCACCCCTAACAGCATACAAGAGGCTCCAACCCCGCTGCAGTGGCCCCCTCTTGAGCCTTGCAGTTCATGTGGTAGTCCAGCTGACACCTACTCCCCGCACCATCCAACACACCCATACTACGCCAGAAATACACCTAATTAATTGGCCAAGCTGCCCCATCTCAGCATGTGGTTGGCACGGTAAAGCCAGGTTACATGCTCCATGGACCGGTCCTTAGGATCCAGGCAAGTACTAAACACAAACCCGAGTCTCATGCACCCAGCACCAACCAAAACATCCAACTTGCCTTGATCCCTACCTCTACATAACTCACAATATCTCATTCAAGAGTATGGTAATATAAACTGATGATCTCATATCCAAAATATCCCATTCTAAGCATGGCTAAGCATATGCATAATAATAAATGACATGATAAAATAAATCCCAACCCAAGCTAAAAGGAAACAAGGTGATGCAATTCTAGGGAAACTTCCTAGCATGGGTTTCATATTTAACTTGACAATGCAAATAATTCTATCTACACATCCTAGCATAGGATCAAAGTGGTCAAGTACACTTGCCTCCTTCTTGCTGCTCTTGAAATGGGTAGTCCTGATCTTGGAAAGGAATAATTTGCTCTTGAGCAGATTCTACATCATACCATCACACATAGCAAAAGAAAAACAACAATCCATAAGACATAGTTCACACTTCCACTTCATACAAACCACACATTCATATTCATGAAATTCATTCAACATTATATGTGTTGTGGTTACTCTATGTATGTTGATTTGTGGCTTGCATACACTTTTATGTATGTGTGCATGATTCCTACTTTGGTGTTCACATTTATATTTACATACTATGTATATATATATATATATATATATGTTTCAAATTTAAATAAATTCCTTATATTCAACTACTACACCTTTTCACTACCAACTATGTATGAAAAGTATTTTTCTTCTCCATATGTGCCTTCAGAATTTCTACCAACCCTAAACTGAATTCTTTGGATTTTAGAAACTCCATTTATCATTTACTAGTTGCTATATTTTCAAATTTATTCCCTATGTCTAAATGTGAGCTTTATTATGAAAATAACAAAATACAACATCTAAACAGAATAGGTTCTGATCTAAAGTATTTACTAATATATTTTTGACCTTTACCTCTGATGTAAACTATTTTACAATTATTTTCCCTATTTTCTAGAACAATTCTTTACTTAAAAATGTGTCCCTAAATGTGAATAATAAATTAAACAGATTCATTTCAGCCCAAAATATATTTTTATCTCACTCCAAAGTTTTCTAATTACTGAGAAAGTTTTTAATTTAATTATGACAATATGTTTGTCCCACTTTTTAATTTTTAAACACTAGCCACATATTCAATTTCCTAAATTAAATACTAAACAGGGCTAAAAAGTTAAACTTACCCCACTACAGGGTCTATAATATTATTTTCAGAATTCCCAGGGGTCTAGCTACACTTATCAGAGGTGTTTTTCCTAATTTTTATTAAGTCCAGGGGTTAAAACTGTTTTTTAAATGAATTTACATGATTTTCTGGAGTTCCAGGGGCTAGATCAGAAGTTTCCGGGGCTAGCTCTTATTTCCTGAGAACCCCAGGGGGTAGCACGTAAGATTTCCAGTCTTTACAACGCGGGGCTGACGTGGACTGTCCGATTTTAAACCGACGGACGAGATTATAACATCGAACCGGTACGCGGGGATTTAAACCCTATCGTGCGATTTAAAATAAACGGCGCACAAGCGGCCACGTCGCTCTGATCGAGCGCGGGCGGCGCTGCCGGCGGCGCACGGCGGCGGGAAGCGGCGATCTCGCCGGAAACTTTCGGATCTTCGGGAATTCTTCCTATAACTGTGATTTTATGGTATAGATCGGTAGAGGGGAGGTCGGGGATCTCACCTTGGGGGTTTTCTTGAGCTCGGAGGTCCTAGAAAGTGATCGGCAACGAGGTCCGAGGCGAAACCACGGCGAAGCTCGTCGGCGCTGGGTTTACACCACAAGTCACCGAGTTTTCTGCACCTGCAAGGTTCCCCGGAGGCGGTGGATCAAGACCAGCGAGTTAGATCAGAATTTCCGAGCTTAGATCAGCCAGAATTCGCCGGAGAAGTCTCGGTTCTCACCGGAGGAAAAATCGGCGATCGCGTGGGAAAAACCGAACGAGGCCGGGGTTTTTATAGACGGGGGAAGGCGGCGGGGTGGTTTGGATCATGTCCGCGTCGCCTACGAACAGAATTCAGCGGGGATACGCCGAAATCCCGATCGGTTTTGATTCGGGTGCGAGGGAGTCCGGCGCTGTCGTGAGGTAGACGAAGATCGGGTGGGTCCCGCCTGTCAGTGTGAGGCAGCAGCGCGCGCGGCTGTGGGCTGGCGCGGGCGCTGGCTGGGCCGGCTGGTGGGTTTTGGCCCACTGGCCGGTTTTTTTCTGTTTTCTCTTTTTCTTTTTCTATTTCTTTTCTGATTTGAGTTTAATTTGAATTCCAGTTTGAATTTGAATTTTTGCAAAACATGCAACACGTCCAAAAAATTTTAAATCCCCCTCTTAACATGATTTAGGGTTTTGAATCAAAATTTTGGGGTGTTACAGCTCTACCCCCCTTAAAAGAAATCTCGACCTCGAGATTGGTGGTTCTAAGAAAACAATTCCGGAAATTGTGCCTTGAGCTCATCTTCCCGCTCCCAGGTGGCTTCCTCTGCTGAGTGATGCTTCCACTGCACCTTGCATATCCGGATTCTTTTATTTCTGGTGAGGCGTTCCATTGTCTCCAAAATCTTGTATGGTTGCTCGGCATAAGACAAATCTTCAGCTACATCCACTTCATTCATGGGTAACACCTCTTCAGGCGTTCTCAGGCATTTCTTGAGTTGTGACACATGGAACACATCGTGCACATCCGATAGACGAGCCGGTAATTCTAATTGATACGCCACTTCGCCTTTCCTCTCCAAAACTTGAAAGGGTCCGATGTATCGAGGTGCCAACTTCCCTTTCACCTTGAACCGACGAAGTCCTCTGATAGGGGACACCTTGAGATAGACATAGTCTCCCACGTTGAAAATGAGCTCTCTTCTTCGTACATCGGCATAGCTCTTTTGGCGTGTCTGTGCTATCCTCAAATTATTGCGAATTTCCCTCACCTTCGCCTCGGCTTCTTGTTGTACTTCTGGACCAAACACTTTACTTTCCCCTGTTTGGTTCCAAAATAGGGGAGTTCTGCACTTCCTCCCGTACAAAGCTTCAAACGGCGACATCTTCATACTAGCTTGACAGCTGTTGTTATAGGAAAACTCCGCATACGGTAAGTTCTTGTCCCAACTCCGATTGTTTTTTAGTGCACATGCCCTCAGCATATCCTCAAGGGTCTGATTGGTTCTCTCCGTCTGCCCGTCAGTTTGGGGATGATAGGCAGAACTAAAGTTCAGATGGGTTCCCATGGTTTCATGCAACTTCTGCCAGAACCTTGAGATGAACTGTGTCCCTCGATCCGACACAATCTTTTTTGGCACTCCATGGTAACACACGATCCTTGACATGTACAACTCTGCCAATTTGGATCCGCTGTAGCTTTCTTTCACGGGGATGAAATGAGCTACCTTGGTTAGCCTATCAACGATGACCCATATCGAATCATATCCTGATTGGGTTCTAGGCAATCCCACGATGAAATCCATGATGATCTCTTCCCATTTCCATTCAGGCACTTTGAGTGCTTGCAATAATCCCGCGGGTCGTTGATGTTCTGCTTTCACCAACTGACATGTGTCACATAGGGCAACATGTTCCGCGACATCTTGCTTCATACCATACCACCAATACCTGCTCTTGAGGTCCTGGTACATCTTCGTACTCCCAGGATGGATGGAATAGTCGGAATCGTGAGCCTCCTTCAAAAGTAATTCACGGATCTCCTTTATTTCAGGCACACAGATCCTTTTCCCGTGCCACACCGTACCTTGTTCATCCTCTCTAAAACCTGGAGCTTTATTTTCCTTGATGAGTTGTCTGATCTCTTGTATCTTCTCATCATTCTTTTGGCCCTCGCGTATGTCTCGCTCGAGTGTGGAGTCCACTTCCATGGCGATGGCTTCACCACTATTTACTAGACATAGATTGAGCCTTATAACCTCGTCCTTCAATTCTGCAGGCATGTCCTTCAAGCTCAACTTATTGACCTGCACTTTCCGACTCAAAGCATCGGCCACGACGTTTGCTTTCCCGGGATGATAGTTGATGCCCACATCAAAGTCATTGATTAGCTCTAACCATCTCCTTTGTCTGAGGTTGAGGTCTGGCTGTGTGAATATGTACTTCAAACTCTTATGATCCGTAAATATCTCGGTCCTCTTCCCCATCAAATAGCGCCGCCAAATTTTCAATGCGTGTACCACTGCGGCTAGTTCTAGGTCATGTGTAGGATAGTTCTTCTCGTGCTTCCGAAGCTGCCGGGATGCATAAGCCATGACATGCCCTTCTTGCATGAGAACACATCCCAACCCGTTTCCAGAGGCATCGCAGTACACCGTGAAATTCTTCTGCATATCTGGCATAACCAACACTGGGGCTGTTGTCAATCTTTTCTTTAGCTCCTGAAAACTCGTCTCGCACTGTGGCGTCCATGTGAATGTGATTCCCTTCTCCAACAGTTGGGTGAGAGGTCTCGAGATCTTTGAGAATCCCTCAATAAATCGTCGATAGTATCCAGCCAATCCCAAGAAGCTTCGGACTTCCCCGACATTTTCAGGGGTCTTCCACTTCTGTATATCCTCGATTTTGGCAGGATCCACGGAGATTCCTCCCTCCGAGATTATATGTCCTAAGAAGGGAACTCTCTTCAGCCAAAACTCACACTTGCTCAACTTGGCATATAGTTGGTGTTCTCTTAGCCTCTGCAACACCAACCTTAGATGTTTCTCATGTTCTTCTTCATCTTTGGAGAAGACGAGAATGTCATCTATGAAAACCACCACAAATTTGTCCAGATATTCCATGAATACCTTTTTCATGAGATACATGAAGTATGCCGGGGCGTTAGTTAGCCGGAAAGGCATGACGGTGTATTCATACAGTCCGTACCGAGATACGAAAGCTGTCTTGGGAATATCAGTTTGCCTTATCTTGAGTTGGTGGTATCCCGACCTGAGATCAATTTTCGAGAACACACAAGCTCCCCTCAACTGATCAAACAAGTCTTCAATGCGGGGTAATGGGTACTTGTTCTTGATGGTTACCTCATTCAAAGCACGGTAATCCCCGCATAACCTTTGGGTTCCGTCTTTCTTGGGCACAAATATCACCGGAGCTCCCCATGGTGAGGAACTAGGGTGAATATACCCCTTCCCCGTCAATTCTCTCAAATGATCCTTGAGTTCTTCTAGCTGCTTGGAGTCCATCCGATAAGGTCTCTTGTATATCGGGGCTGTTCCAGGCACTAGCTCAATTGCAAATTCCACTTCACGATCGGGAGGCATACCTGGCAATTCTTCCGGAAAAACATCTGGATATTCCCGGATAATCCTGATCTCCTCCACTTTCACCTCAACTTGATTTAATTTAATGTCCCTCCTAGGCTCGTGTATTGTTATGAACTTTACTCTTGTGCCACTAGGGTGAGTTAGTTCCACCGTTCTGGTCGAACAATGAATGATTCCCTTATGTTTGGTCAACCAATCCATGCCCAAAATAATATCGATCCCTTGGGAATCTATCACTATGAGGTTAGCAGTAAACACTACCCCATTGATGTCTAGATTCACCTTGGGACACACTTGTCTTGTCCTTATTTCTCCACCTGGAGAGTTTACGGCTAGCATATGGTTCATTTGTGTTGTTGCTAGGTCATACTTCTTAACAAACCCTTGAGCAATAAATGAGTGGGTGGCACCAGAATCGAACAGCAGGGTTGCAAGGTGTAAATTGGCAGGAAACTTACCAACTACCACGTCGGGTGCATCTTGTGCTTCCTCCATAGTGACGTGGTTCACCCGTCCTCTCATTACATTCTGCTGTTGTGGCTGCGCGGGCTTCTTCTTTGGGCACTTATGGGCATAGTGCCCCACTTCACCACAGCTAAAACATTGCACCCCAACCTTAGGTGCTTGGCCTTTGTTATCTTGGGGTTGGTTCGGGGGTCCTTGCACTGCTGGTCGAGGTGGATATGCAGGGCGAGGCTGCTGTACAAACTGACGTGGTGGCTGTGCTGGTGCTGCCGGAGGCCTGTAGTTCGGGTTGTACCCTCTTGGTGCTGAGTAGGGTACCGCAGCATGGCTCGTCAGCCCCGTAGGTTGCTGCATCATACGGGGGCGAGTGTTGCTTCCCGAGGCTTGATGTGACCAACCGGCCTTCCTCTTATTCTCATTTTCCAAGGCCTTTAGTTTCCTTTCCACCACAAACGCTCTGTCCACCATCTTTTGGAAGCTTTCATACTCATTTGAGGACATTGCACACTGCATTTCTGCGGTAAGTCCCTCCACGAAACAATCCTGTTTCTGCTCGTCAGTCTCTATGTCCCGTGGGGCATAACGGGATAGTTGAGTAAATTTAGTGAGGTATTCCCTCACCGTCATGTTTCCCTGCTGCAGTCCCAAAAACTCCTTCCTCTTGTTTTTGAGTTCACCTCTTGGGATGTAATGGTTGCGGAAGCTACGCTTGAACTCTTCCCAAGTGATGTTCTCAGGGTCATGATGGGCGGCCACGTAGGCGGTCCACCAATCAGCAGCAGGTCCATGCAATTGATGAGAGGCAAACAGCACCCTCTCATACCCTTGGCACTGTATGATCCTCATCTTACTTTCAATGGTCTTCAGCCAATCATCTGCCTCCAGAGGTTCAGCAGCACTTGCAAACTTTGGAGGTTGAGTTCCTAGAAACTCACTCAACCTTGGTTGGCGTGGTGCAGCTTGTGGAGGTGGAACTTGATGCAAGTTGGCCACCACTTGAGTCAAGTTCTGGATGAGCTGATTTTGATTCTCCAGCATTTGGTGGAGAGGATCAACTTCTTCACGGCGACCACCCCTGTCCTGGCCTCCAGAAAGATGAGGGTTGCATGCCTCATCGTTGTTGTTGGCGGGGTTGGCAGCACGTCCTTTTCCTCTTCCGGCCATCTGGCAGAATCAACCAATGTTAATTTGAAAGCATTTAGTATCATCTTACTACTTTCATTTGTTTGTACTTTGAAGTGTTGAGGCTTTGTTATACTTTTCTGAGTGTTCATTTCTCACACAAAAATGAATGTAATATTATTTCATGTGGGTTCACACACCAAAGCAAAACAATCTAAAGACGAGATTGTGGACAATTGCTCATGGCTTCCACAACTCACGTCACACACCAAGCATTAACGCACCATTAACTTAACTTAACGACTCGACTATTCGACATCTTGCTAACTAAGGGAAGGACTCTACACTACTCGTTTTCTTGAGCTGGCTCCTCGGGATCTTCCTCATCATTTCGGCTTCCTTCTGACTCTGCTTTGGGTGGGGAGGCTGCTGGTGGAGAAGTGCGACGACGCCTGATCGCTCGGCGATCCGGGGAGTCAGGAGTCCATGTATCATTCACGGTGACACACATTTCATTCCCATCTCCTCTTTCTCTCGCCTTTAAGCAGGCTCGCAGCAACGCCTCCGTTTCCTTCAGGGTGTCCCGGACATCCTGAAGCTCTTGTTGACACTCCTGCAGTCGAGTGCTGAGCATAGCAGCATCCTCCAAGCACAAGTCCATGTGCTCATGGGAAGTCCCTTGCTGCACTGGCGGGTACTTGTACTCCGTGGTACCACTCTCACGTTGGAGGACATACATGTACTCAGTTTTGTCCAAGTGGCGACGATAGATGTGACTCTGGCAGGTGATGGCCCCCCAGGTGACATCTTTCTCCGCATCGACCTGTGTCGCTCGACAAGCTGGAGAGTGGTGAATCTTAAGCAGCTGATTTTCGTGTATAATCCTCATCTCTGAGCTCCATTCTTCTCTCTTCTCACGGATGGTCCTGGTGGAGTTATAGTGGATGATTAGCTTGCCCGTATTGCCGGCGGCTTCGAGCATACGCCGAAGTCGGCGCAATAAGCCTCCTACTGCCAATCCGTAGGAAAGGTACGTCACCGGACGGCTCTCCTCTCTCTCGGCAAGGGCAACTACGGGAACTCTCCCTCCTATGGACTTGCGAGCGGTACGAATCATGCGAACCATCTAAAAATAAAAAACATTTAAACTTAGGTTAGATAAACTTTTTAAACAAAAATCCTATTTTGAATGAAAATTGGGGTAAGATGAAGAAAGTGACTCCATTAAATAACACTTTTCAACACACACCTTGTAAAGTAGTTTTTAAGAAAATAGGGCCCTTAAATACGTCCATTTCTACCTAGGTCCACGTTCCTACGGGCAACCTGGCTCTGATACCACTTCTGTCACACCCGGTTTTTCCGAAGAAACAACCAAGTGAATACCACATGTATGCCAGGATCATTTTCTCATACATGTGATGACAAATAGTGAAGCATCATTTATTACAAGCCAGGTGTCGAATATAAATAAGTCTTACATAGCAAATGTCTCGATGGATAATAATAAGTTCATCACAAGTAAATAAACTAGCAGCGGAATAATTATTCTTGTAGGCTCCATCACAGGCGTTGCCCGGGGGTCTCCATGAACCTAGAAACCTTCTTCGGGTCCAAAGTCTTGGTCATTATACACCACCTCATTATCTTGACCTGAGCAGCAATATAAACCAACAAAATATGCAAGATTGAGTACCGATGGTACTCAGCAAGTGTGGGAAAGTTATGTCATGCATGGCTAGAACAAGGAGAGGTTGAACTCATGGTTAAAGCACTATGCAATTAATTCCTATCACCTTAGCTTATTAAGCACCTACATTACTACACAGGTAAAATGGTCCCAATCTCCCATCCCTACATCATAATCAAATAACCATAACCTCATTTCCAATGTTAAGCTCCCCGCTTAACATCCACAACTTCCAAAACCATCAATCCTCTAATCATGAATAAGTCCAAGCCGCTCTTGACCGTGAGCACGGCTGTCATGACAGTTTTGACTCTGCAGAGTTTGTACCACTGTACCCACATGTAGTGATTTCATCCCCCGTTGCCGGATGGACTAAAAGAACCTCCATTATGCCAGTGGTTACGAACCACATTCACATTTCCCAGGTGTGTAGCCAGGAGATCACTACAAAGCCTTTACAAAGGGATTCCCGACGAGCGTGGGCCCACTGAGGTTTCACCCCTAACAGCATACAAGAGGCTCCAACCCCGCTGCAGTGGCCCCCTCTTGAGCCTTGCGGTTCATGTGGTAGTCCAGCTGACACCTACTCCCCGCACCATCCAACACACCCATACTACGCCGGAAATACACCTAATTAATTGGCCAAGCTGCCCCATCTCAGCATGTGGTTGGCACGGTAAAGCCAGGTTACATGCTCCATGAACCGGTCCTTAGGATCAAGGCAAGTACTAAACACAAACCCGAGTCTCGTGCACCCAGCACCAACCAAAACATCCAACTTGCCTTCATCCCTACCTCTACATAACTCACAATATCTCATTCAAGAGTATGGTAATATAAACTGATGATCTCATATCCCAAATATCCCATTCTAAGCATGGCTAAGCATATGCATAATAATAAATGACATGATAAAATAAATCCCAACCCAAGCTACAAGGAAACAAGGTGATGCAATTCTAGCGAAACTTCCTAGCATGGGTTTCATATTTAACTTGACAATGCAAATAATTCTATCTACACATCCTAGCATAGGATCAAAGTGGTCAAGGACACTTGCCTCCTTCTTGCTGCTCTTGAAATGGGTAGTCCTGATCTTGGAAAGGAATAACTTGCTCTTGAGCAGGTTCTACATCATACCATCACACATAGCAAAAGAAAAACAACAATCCATAAGACATAGTTCACACTTCCACTTCATACAAACCACACATTCATATTCATGAAATTCATTCAACATTATATGTGTTGTGGTTACTCTATGTATGTTGATTTGTGGCTTGCATACACTTTTATGTATGTGTACATGATATCTACTTTGGTGTTCACATTTATACTTACATACTATGTATATATATATATATGTTTCAAATTTAAATAAATTCCTTATATTCAACTACTACACCTTTTCACTACCAAGTATGTATGAAAAGTATTTTTCATCTCCGTATGTGCCTTCAGAATTTCTACCAACCCTAAACTGAATTCTTTGGATTTTAGAAACTCCATTTATCATTTACTAGTTGCTACATTTTCAGATTTATTCCCTATGCCTAAATGTGAGCTTTATTATGAAAATAACAAAATACAACATCTAAACAGAATAGGTTCTGATCTAAAGTATTTACTAATATATTTTTGACCTTTACCTCTGATGTAAACTATTTTACAATTATTTTCCCTATTTTCTAGAACAATTCTTTACTTAAAAATGTGTCCCTAAATGTGAATAATAAATTAAACAGATTCATTTCAGCCCAAAATATATTTTTATCTCACTCCAAAGTTTTCTAATTACTGAGAAAGATTTTAATTTAATTATGACAATATGTTTGTCCCACTTTTTAATTTTTAAACACTAGCCACATATTCAATTTCCTAAATTAAATACTAAACAGGGCTAAAAAGTTAAACTTACCCCACTACAGGGTCTATAATATTATTTTCAGAATTCCCAGGGGTCTAGCTACACTTATCAGAGGTGTTTTTCCTAATTTTTATTAAGTCCAGGGGTTAAAACTGATTTTTAAATGAATTTACATGATTTTCTGGAGTTCCAGGGGCTAGATCAGAAGTTTCCGGGGCTAGCTCTTATTTCCCGAGAACCCCCGGGGGTAGCACGTAAGATTTCCAGTCTTTACAACGCGGGGCTGACGTGGACCGTCCGATTTTAAACCGATGGCCGAGATTATAACATCGAACCGGTACGCGGGGATTTAAACCCTATCGTGCGATTTAAAATAAACGGCGCACAAGCGGCCACGTCGCTCTGATCGAGCGAGGGCGGCGCTGCCGGCGGCGCACGGCGGCGGGAAGCGGCGATCTCGCCGGAAACTTTCGGATCTTCGGGAATTCTTCCTAGAACTGTGATTTTATGGTATAGATCGGTAGAGGGGAGGTCGGGGATCTCACCTCGGGGGTTTTCTTGAGCTCGGAGGTCCTGGAAAGTGATCGGCAACGAGGTCCGAGGTGAAACCACGGCGAAGCTCGTCGGCACTGGGTTTACACCGCAAGTCACCGAGTTTTCTGCACCTGCAAGGTTCCCCGGAGGCGGTGGATCAAGACCAGCGAGTTAGATCGGAATTTCCGAGCTTAGATCAGCCAGAATTCGCCGGAGAAGTCTCGGTTCTCACCGGAGGAAAAATCGGCGATCGCGTGGGAAAAACAGAACGAGGCCGGGGTTTTTATAGACGGGGGAAGGCGGCGGGGTGGTTTGGATCATGTCCGCGTCGCCTACGAACAGAATTCAGCGGGGATACGCCGAAATCCCGATCGGTTTTGATTCGGGTGCGAGGGAGTCCGGCGCTGTCGCGAGGTAGACGAAGATCGGGTGGGTCCCGCCTGTCAGTGTGAGGCAGCAGCGCGCGCGGCTGCGGGCTGGCGCGGGCGCTGGCTGGGCCGGCTGGTGGGTTTCGGCCCACTGGCCGGTTTTTTTCTGTTTTCTCTTTTTCTTTTTCTATTTCTTTTCTGATTTGAGTTTAATTTGAATTCCAGTTTGAATTTGAATTTTTGCAAAACATGCAACACGTCCAAACATTTTTAAATCCCCCTCTTAACATGATTTAGGGTTTTGAATCAAAATTTTGGGGTGTTACACAATTGGGTCCTACCTCCCCCCTTTGTTTAGTCAATTTTTTCTGATATTTTCCATCCAGCAACTCAACATTAAAGGCCTTACTTCACCCCAAAGTTAAGGTTTGAATTTGCTGAATTCAAATGGTTGGAATTCTGGTGTAGAATTTGAATTGTGTTTGATCATTTGAATTTGAAATGGAGTTTGAATTCTCCATTTTGTAATGTCCCAAAAACATAGCAAACCAGATCCAAAGTTTCCAATTTTTATCATGGCTGCTCATTCACAGGTGGAGAGCACATTTGTGAAACCAAATTTTCAAATTGAGGGAATTGGAATTTGAAACTGAATTTGAAATTCAGATTAGAGGGCTTTTCCTTTTAATCCCAAACAAATATAGAAACTCCTCCAAATGAACTGAAATTTGGAAGGTTGCATATTTGGTGTATGAAGATCCAAGCTGTGCATTTAGATCTCCAGGTTTGGAAGTTTTTGGGAAGTCTAAACCCTCACTTTGAACTTACACCATTATAATTCAAAGTTTTTAATTCCCCTCATTTTTCATAAGTGTACATGAGTTGAATTTTTCTTGCTACCATTTTTAGGGATTTTACATCCCTCCCCCCTTAAAAGAATCTCGTCCCGAGATTCCAAAGGAAAAGCAAAGTGGGGAAAACTTTACCAGGTATATGATGATAGCATGTCCGGATAATATGTTCGGAGATAGTCCTCGCTTTCCCATGTCGCCTCATCAGCGGTATGGTTGCTCCACAAGACCTTGTAGAA
Source organism: Neostapfia colusana (assembly GCA_030760725.1). Classification (NCBI taxonomy): domain Eukaryota; kingdom Viridiplantae; phylum Streptophyta; class Magnoliopsida; order Poales; family Poaceae; genus Neostapfia; species Neostapfia colusana. Next base: position 24,994,493 of record JASWHV010000005.1, on the reverse strand, counting down.
CCATAAGGTCCGGTTTCTTGTGGCACGAGTCTGTTCGTCGATAATCCGGATTGGATACTCCGTGTACGTGAGGTCCGGTTGAAGAACTTCTATGTCTTCAGTGTGGATTTCAGCGGAAGGTTTGAGGCACTTCATCAGCTGAGAAATATGGAAGACGTTGTGAATTCCTGCGAGCGACGCTGGTAACTCCAAGCGATAGGCCACGGGTCCGCATCTTTCAATGACGGCGAATGGACCAATGAACTGTGGCGCAAGTTTGCCTTTTACTCCGAAACGATGGACTCCCTTCATCGGAGACACACGGACATAAACCTGGTCCCCGATGTCGAAGTGGAGAGGGCGGCGTATTTTATCCGCATAGCTCTTCTAACGAGATTGAGCAGCCTTGAGATTGGCTTGTATTACTCGCACTCATTCTTCGGCCTCATTCACAAGTTCAATGCCGTAGATAACTCGCTCGCCGGACTCGCACCAGTTGAGAGGTGTGCGGCATTTCCGGCCGTAGAGAGCTTCATACGTCGCCATCTTAATGCTAGCTTGATAGCCATTGTTGTAAGAAAACTCCGCCAACAGCAAATGATCGTCCCAATTCTTTCCGTGGTGGATAGCACAAGCGTGTAGCATATCTTCAAGCACTTGATTCACCCGTTCAGTTTGACCATCTGTCTGCGGGTGATACGCGGAGCTTCGGATCAGTTTGGTCCCCCAACGATGTGTGCAGCTGTTCCCAAAACCGAGAGACGAACAGCGCACCACGATCTGAAATAATGGAGCGGGGAACACCGTGTAAACACAAGATCTTTGCAATGTACAGCTCTGCATATTGCTTGGCCACGTACTTTGTATGTACGGGGATAAAATGAGCCTACTTGGTTAGTCGATCGACTATCACCCAAATCGAGTCATGCTTGTGAGACGTGAGAGGTAACCCGACTATAAAGTCCATGCTGATATCCTCCCACTTCCATGCTGAAATGTTCAAGGGCTACAGCTGTCTGGCTTTACGCACATGGTCGGCTTTCACTCGCCGACACGTATAACATTCGGATACATACTTCGCAATCTCTCTCTTCATCCATGTCCACCAAAACCTGGATTTCAGATCCTGGTACATCTTGTTGCTGCCCGGATGAATAGAATACTTGGACAAATGAGCTTCGTCCGAGATTTCCTTCCGAAGCTTCATGTCACAGGGTACCACTATACGGTCTTTAAACCATAGAGTACCGTGTTCATCTCTTCGGAAGAATTTCATTTCGCCATTCTCCATTCTTCTCCGAATGTGCGACATTCCCACATCTTTCTTCTGAGCTTCCATAATCTCCTCTCATATTGTAGGAACGAGAGCAAGATTATACAATGCCCCATATGGAACCAAGTACAGACTCGGCTCCTCCTCTTCAAGTGGTGTGATGGACAGACTGTTGACATGGGATTTGCGGCTTAATGCATCGGCAACCACGTTTGCCTTACCGGGATAGTAGTGAATCTTGATCTCATAGTCTTTGATCAGTTCTAACCATCTCCGTTGCCGAATATTCAACTCCTTTTGAGTGAATATATACTTCAAACTCTTGTGGTCGGTGCAGAGGTGCACTAAGTTCCCAAGTAAATAGTGCCTCCATATTTTCAATGCCAACACCACAGCAGCAAGCTCAAGATCATGCGTCGGATAGTGCTGTTCGTGGTTACGGAGTTGTCGTGAGCCATAGGCGACCACTCTTCCTCCTTGCATCAATACACAGCCAAGCCCGATGCCAGACGCATCACAATATACGTTGAAGGGCTTGGTTGTATCCGGTTGAGCTAACACCGGGGCTGTTATAAGATGCTTCACTAGTGCTTGGAAAGCTTCTTCACAAGCTGAGCTCCAAACATATTTGATACCCTTCTTTAGCAGTTCAGTCATCGGCTTAGCAAGCTTGGAGAAATTCGGTATGAATCTCCGGTAATATCCTGCTAACCCGAGGAAACTCCTGACTTCGTGGACTGATGTGGGGGATTTCCATTTCAGAACTTGTTCGATTTTGCTTGGATCAACTGCAATGCCTTCTGCGGAAATAATATGACCAAGAAATGGCACTTGGCTGATCCAAAACTCGCACTTGCTGAATTTGACATAGAGTTTATGGTCTCGCAATCGTTGAAGCACGATATGCAAGTGTTTGGCGTGTTCTTCTTAAGACTTGGAGTAAACCAAGATGTCGTGTATGAACACCACCACAAACTTGTCCAACTTCGGCATGAACACCGAATTCATAAGATACATGAAGTGTGCCGGGGCGTTAGTGAGACCAAAAGACATGCCGAGGTATTCATACAACCCATATCTCATCGAGAAGGCCGTCTTTGGAATATCCTCCGCTTGGATCTTGATTTGATGATATCCTGAGCGAAGATCCATCTTTGAAAATACACTTGCACCCACAAGTTGATCGAATAAGATATCGATGCGGGGCAGTGGATATTTATTCTTGATGGTGACGGCGTTGAGAGGTCGGTAGTCCACACACAACCTCAAGGTTTCATCCTTTTTCTTCACAAACAGCGCCAGGCATCGCCATGGCGAGGAACTCGGTCTAATGAAACCCTTCTTCATTAAGTCATTGAGCTGCTTCTTCAGTTCAGCCAGCTCATTCGGAGCCATCTTGTACGGTCTCCGTGAGATCAGTGTCGTCCCAGGTACAAGTTCAATCTTGAACTCGACATCCCTTTCGGGTGCCATGCCCGGGAGATCATCCGGAAAGACATACGGGTATTCACAGACCACACGAATATCCTCAAGTTTTGTGGCTTCCGTGTTATATGTGATTGGAGCTTCTTAAACCGAACGGTCAAGAATAAGAACATGTGGTTCATGAAGTGGAGAGTTTAAACGAACCACACATGGAATGATGTCAAGAACAGCACCATGGCGATGTAGCCATGACATTCCTAAAATGACATCAAGTTTTTGACTCTCTAACATGATTAGATAAGTCGGATATAGATTCCCACCCAACTGTAATGGTGCTCTATAGACCATTCTATCAGCTGTTATTTTCCCACCCGGAGAGCATATCAAGTATGAACTGTTTGTGGGAATGATAGGCAGTTGATATTTAATAACATAAGACTGACTTATGAAATTATGGGTGGCACCGGAGTCAAAAAGTATGACAACGGGATGATCTAGGTAAGAGAATGTACCCGCGAGGACGGGTTCGCCTTCCGGCACGTCTTCGATGGCTAAGTGGTGGACGTTGTTGGGTTTTGGTGCTGGTTTCTTGGGCTGATTATGGGGCTGATTAGCACCCTGATACGGTGCTGCACCCCTGCCCTGTCGCGGCTCGGGGCAGTCCCTTGAAATATGCCCGACACGGCCACACGTGAAGCACGTGTAAGGTGTCGGGGTCCCGCCGACTTGAGGACAGAATCCCGGTGCACGCTGCTGAAACGGAGGTGCACGCGGAACCATCCTTTGTTGCTGCTGTTGCTGTGGTGGATACGTCGGTCGAAAGCCCGGCGCATTATATTGCCGACCGTGAAACTGAGGCGGTCGCGCTGGTGGCTGCCATCTCTGACCGGATGGTGAGCGATACACCACGCGGTATTTTTGTGGCGTCCCACCACTGCTGCTCGTCAGCGCGCTGCGTTTCCTCTTATCAGAACCACGCTCGCGCTGAGCATTCTCTTGTAGGACCGTGGCATTAACGAGATTGTTGAAGGTGCCGCGATTGCTTTGGGCGAGATGGACCTTCATCTTTGAATTCAGGCCCCGGAAGAACGTGTTGCGCTTGTTGTCTTCCGTCCCCACAAATCCTGGCGCATACTGCACCAGTCGGTTGAATAATCTGGAGTACTCATGAGCACTCCTCTCGCCTTGTTTCAGCGCCAGGAACTCCTGGAGCTTCATTTCCATAACCCCGGGAGGTATGTGATAGACGCGGAACGCCTCCCGGAACTCCGCCCACGTGACGGCATGGCCAGCCGGTAAGGAGGTGGTGTAGTTCGGCCACCAGGTACCGGTTTCTCCCTGAAGCTGTTGCGCTGCGTACAGCGCCTTCTGGTGTTCGGTGCATCGTAGTAGCCCGAACTTCGCCTCTAGAATGCGGATAAAGCTGTCCGCCTCCAAAGGTTCTTCGGCCTCCGTGAAGACTGGTGGATGGGTCGCCAGGAATTCTGAATAAGAACTTTGTTGGGGCTGGCGTTTCCCATTGTCTTGGCGTCCTCCCTGATCGGATGCATTCTACTGCACCAACATCCGCAGCAACTCGGTTTGCTCGTCGCGCGAGCCGAGCACTGCAGCGAGAACCTCCGCAAGATTCCTTGGAAGTTCTGGCTGTGGAGGAGGTTGTTGCTGCTGCGTCGTGGTTTGCTCCGTAGGTGGAGACTCATCACCACGAACCTGACTCGGACCTCCCTCCTCTTGCATATAACATGTCCGCACCATTCTGCATTCAGACCATTCAAACGATCAGCACATGTTGGTTTATTTCATCCAGTCTATACAATAGTAATGCGAGAATGGAATAAACAGTACACATAACAGTCACACATGTGGATAAAGTATAAACTTTATGCAACATATACATCCCTGGACCATGTCCCATGATCGAGTTCCAAAGTATTGAACTTTAGGGGTTTAAAAGTTCGTTTCGACCATCGGGGTCGCCACGGGATGTTAAGTGTGTTAGCATGCGTAATTCCTCGCTATTGTACTGGACCCTAACATGTACTCACTCGAAGTGATATGTCGAATGCATACACTTTTCGACTCCAACTCGCTGTTTTACAACAGCCACTGAACGTCGAATTGTGAAACTATGTGTTTTGGTTGAAACACTTTAACATGGTGTTCACTGTTCAGCTTCTGGTCCAGCTGACCAGTCTGGATAATTCAACAGTTTTGACCACCTTAGAAGCAGAATCTGGACTAGAGTTCAACAACAAAGTTGTAGAACATCTCCTGTACTTTCCAACGATGTCTTACTTGACCCTTAGAAATTAATCTACAGGAAGTTGTGGTCGAAATACAGAAAATTCCAGAGAGCACTGTGGTCTGTCCTGTTTCTTGACAGTACCTACTCATCTGAGATTTTCATCCCTTTGGAGGGAGATTTTGTTCTGGATCTCTACAGAAAAGTTGTATAGGACATCAAAACCTTTCCATAATGGTATCCCACACCTCCACTGGTTCAACCATCTTAAGTTATGCCCTGTTCAAGTTCAGAAAAAATTTCTGCCAAAAACAGGGGAGATTGTTCCTAAGTTTTTAAGATTGAACCTATACTCCCAAGGACTCTTAGTTCAATATAGGAGTTTACTAACCCCTAAATGAAATCCTAAACTTCATTTTAACTCTTTTATTTGAAAAATAACCTTTTATGCAGTCTCGGTACTACGTTTCCTCACCAGAGAAAAATCCTAAACCGGTATTCCGGCATATACGTGTCAAATGGTGGAACTAAGGACGTCACTCACAAACGGATTCTACACGTCATGCACTAACGTGGTTAATGTACCTGCAGCAGAACACACAATAATGGTGCACACAATGGTTTTTGGCATTTCAGACAGTTCCATATTATAATAAAGACATACGGTCCGTGTCATTGCCATACGGATCGTCCTTGAGTCAAGCCACGTCTCAAGGTACATGGTCGTGTTTTCACACCACACGACAGGGAACCCGAGTAGAGCGCGAACGGGTCACCACGGTTGGGAATTTTATCAACCCAACAGATATCACCTACTACCTCATGACCGTTGAGGCACGCCGATGGCGAGCGCTGCGTATGGCCCTTCGAACATTGAACGTTCAAGAGTTGCATACTATCGTGTTGCTTACCACACGATGGGGTATTCTCACTTTTGCCTAAAGCACGCTGGAGATCAGCGTTTTCATATGCTCTCAGAACCATGCAGAGGTTCAGAGACTCATATTAACTACCGTGCCAAGCCACAGTATAACCTTCCATACCATTACTCGTATGGCGAGTTACCGCAATTGATCCGTCTGCGGTGGCGTACCTTACCTCTTACCTGATGTTGGAGCGTCGTTACAAAATGTATAACAAGTATGCTAGCTTTTCCACCTCAATATCTACTACTATCATAGACCTTATGTGGGCTTAATGACTAATCCTCACTCGACTACTTCTAGATTTTCAAAATAGGCTCTTTTCAAGCATGCTATTCCCAATGCGGCTCTGATACCACGTCTGTGGGAACCACCCCGTGGTTCACCCACTCCAAGATTGCATAGGGTGGTGCCGTACGATGCGGCACCCAACAGCACACACGAAAAGAATAAAGAACAACATACAAACTTTCATTTGATATAAAACAGCGGAAGTCTTTTTACAAAACTTATTCATACAGCGGAAGTAATATACGTAAGTAGTCTCTCATCCTAACTAGGCAAAAGTGCAGCCGTCCAGCCTGGGGACGCTACACACTAGCAGCATGGAACCGGAGAATCACGGCGGCATGCAGGGCTCTAGCTCGGCCGTGTACCCCGACGGGGGCATCGCCTCGTCCTCGGAACCATCCTCATAACTCTCACCTGCACACAGCTCAAATATTGTAACCGTGAGCACGAAGGCTCAGCAAGTCTTAACCGTCAACCCTAGGCATGGAACTCTACATGCAAGGATGTGTAAGATAGGAAAATGACTTTGCAATAAAGACATGCCTACATGTTGATCCTTACTTTCAGTTTTATAGCAACAGTTATTGAGCCTTAGGCAGCTCTCACATCGGAAATCCACAATCAAACAAGAAACACTTTCCTCCGATGTGGAGATGCCCAAAGTGGAATATAAACTTAATTAGCTCTATAACTACACCATACAAGGTTTCAATACATTAATAGTTCAATACAGCATGTTCCGTTGGCTTATTTCACTTCTTACTACGTCACAGCGCAGTGAACAAGCGGGTACTCAAATAACCGCGAGGGATGGTGATTGCAATCAAGACACACCTGGATAGCACGTCACATACACCCACTTTCAGAAGCGTGATTCCACACCCCTTCCTACTCTGTTGTATGCAACAACCTTTCAAAGGCAACCCAAATGCCGAACCGTCCATCCGTAACGGGCAGGAGGTCCCCGCGTGGAGCGTGACTGTGCCCACCGGCAGATTTACACCTTGCTATCCTCAACCCACTCCTATTTACGGTTGGGTAAGCCTCGGCACCCAGGTTAACCAATTACATCGGTTTCCTGGTTCCCATATGCTAATATGCATCCGGTACTGTTCGATACTTGTCCAGCAGGGCCGCACACGGATGGTCCTCAACCGACACCAACAGGGCTACGCACATGAGACCTCTGCTCACTGCATCCTATCCCCCCTGCTGCGTCTCATTTTTATAACTCAAGCCATTTTCTACCTCTTTTCATCCCGTGTGATGAGAACTATCTCGCGAGTAGCTTCCAACCACTCGACTTCTACCGAGAACCTAAACATTAGCATGGCATTCTCTACTCGTCGAGTTTGTAAACTACCCAACCCTTTTTAGGAGTTAAAAGGCTATGCAAGTGGGGTTTCAATCACCCTAACTCTAATGCAAACCTTCACCATAGACATAAGTGATACAAATAAAAAGCTTTATAAAAGGTACTTAAGTGCAAACCGGGGCTTGCCTGGTTGCGAGTCGGAGGAGAAGTTAGCTTCTGGTGTCAGGACGTCCAAAGCCTCCGGCGCGTCTTCAACTTCGGTCACTATTATGAAATATAATAAAATACATGTGTAAGTATTAAGGATTTATGAGAATTGGACTTCTATTCATAGCTATTGCTATTTAGAATCCTTAATTGGCTTTGGGATTTTTACAGTGGATACTAGACCCTCTAAGGATAATCTGAGCAAAATTTGGAGAAATGTCATTGCACAATGTAGTCTTTAAAATCCCAAGCCGCAGACCGATCCGGCGCCTAACCAGTGCCACTGACAGGTGGGGCAGGTCGTCACCTTCGTCTACCCCGCGCCCGGCCGGCCTCCTCGCCGGAGGAACGACGGTGCCTCGCCGGAACGGCTGTCCCATGCCTTAGACGGATCAATCCTCACCACCTGTGCCCAAAATCCGACCAGGAACACTCTGGTGAGCTCGGTGGCGGCGCTAAATGGCCGGAAATACCTCCCCGACGGTGGCGGCGGCAACCCTCACCCCGGCGCCGTCATTCCGCATAGCAGGCTAGTATTCCGGTTGGGGAGAGCACCGCAAGCATCAGGGTGATGTGAGGAGCACGTTCTTGCACAAAAAAGTGGGTGAAAATTCGTGCAAGGTGTAGCTCGACGGTGAACCGAACCGTTTCAGCCAGCGGCGATGAATGCTCGTCGCTAGGGTTGCAGAGAGGATGGTTTGTGCTGTGCTTCAGCATGGGGGGCGCTAGGGGAGCTAGTAGCTGTGTCTAGGGCCAGAGACCCGATGATTCAGCGTGCGGGAAGAATTTCCCGAAATGGTCTCGAACTATCTTCCACGTGTATCGTCGGAAATCTCTAAATTCCGGCTAGCCGGCGGTGGTAAGGTACCAAAGGGTATCAGTATGAGAGACTAGACTTCGTGACGCACCTCTGGGTGGTTTTCCTCGCGCTGGGGAGGTCGGAGTCGGCTGGTAGATGGGGAACCGTAGCGGCAACGTCGAGCTCTGTTTCCTTCGGAGCAGAACGGTTAGGCGCCGGTACAGAGGGTCCGTCACGAGCTGGGGACTGTTGGAAAACGCCGAGGAGGCTCCGGCGGAGCTGGGAGGTGGCTCAGCTAGGTGCTGGCATCGCCCAAAGATGATCGGCGCTGAGTAACCGAGGGCAATGGGGCAGCTCGGTTTGCAGCCGTGCGCTCGAGCAGGGGAGCTAGAAATGTTGTGGTGCAACGTGGAGAAGAAGGAACCAACACTCGGCTGCCTCTTTGAAAGCCCCTGCGCGTGAACTGACGTCGGGGGAAGCAGCTCGGTGGACAACGTCGGGCGACGGGCTGACCGGGAGCTGGCGCACGGTGATCGCCCGAGGAGAAAACAAGTCGGTTGAGTTGCTTTGTGTGGCTGACAATTGGGTCCCACCTCCCCCTTTGTTTAGTCAAATTTTTCTGATATTTTCCATCCAGCAACTCAAAATTAAAGGCCTTACTTCACCCCAAAGTTATAGTTTGAATTTGCTGAGTTCAAATGGTTGGAATTCTGGTGTAGAATTCGAATTGTGTTTGATCATTTTAATTTGAAATGGAGTTTGAATTCTCCATTTTGTATTGTCCCAAAAACATAGCAAACCAGCTCCAAAGTTTCCAATTTTTGGCATGGCTGCTCATTCACAGGTGGAGAGCACATTTGTGAAACCAAATTTTCAAATTGAGGGAATTGGAATTTGAAACTGAATTTGAAATTCAGATTAGAGGGCTTTACCTTTTAATCCCAAACAAATATAGAAACTCTACCAAATGAGCTGAAATTTGGAAGGTTGCATATTTGGTGTATGAAGATCCAAGCTGTGCATTTAGATCTCCAGGTTTGGAAGTTTTTGGGAAGTCTAAACCCTCACTTTGAACTTACACCATTATAATTCAAAGTTTTTAATTCCCCTCATTTTTCATAAGTGTACATGAGCTGAATTTTTCTTGCTACCACTTTTGGGGATTTTACAGCATTGTCGCTAGCCCGGGCGACCCGCCGCGCTTCGAGCGACCTGGCCATAACGTGGCATCCGACGCCACCATAGTGCGCAACCAGCTAGAGCCCGAAGAGCTGAAGGCGATATGAATGTATCAAAACCTCTGCTTGCTGCTGGAAAAGGCCATGGCTCAACACGCTGAGAGCTCGCTCGCTCATAGGCGAGTGACATCCATCCGAACTGGCTCCCATGGGCTTGTTCAGAGCACAGTAGAGACACCCCACGCTCGCGCACCAAGCCAAGCTGAGAAATCTGGTTTGTCCAATCCGACGTGTTGCTCGACGCGTGAACGTACAGGGTTGACCGACCCGCATAGGGCCCTCAGGGCTCCTGAGGGAACTAGGGACGAGGTTGCGGAGCAACAGCCCAAGCGTCAACGTCTGCTTGGGCAGGCGCTACGACGGCGTTGATCAAGGCTGGAGCCCAAGCCCAGATGCTCCTGGACCCTTGGCCTTCGGAAGGGGGATATGTAACACACCCTTCGGACCACCATTTCGCGACCCAACAAACGTAATGAAGTACGACAGAGAGTCTAACCCCAGCGTCTGGCTATAGGAGTACCGCCCGGCCTGTAGAGCCGGCGGAGCGACGGATGACCGCTTTCAGCCAATACCTTCCCATCTACTTGGCAGACTCCGCCCGAGCCTGGCTCGAATACCTCCCGGCGGGCAGCATCCAAAGTCGGGCCAAGTTGAAGGACACCTTCTTCGGTAACTTTCAAGGCACCTACATGCGCCTCAGATACTTGTTGGACCTTAAGGCATGCCGGCAGAAGCCTGGCGAAACCTTGAGACAATACATCAGGCGTCTCTCCAAGAAATGCAATGAGCTGCCTGACGTCCTCGATGCAGATGTCGTAATAGCTTTCGTCTCCGGGATGACCTATAAATCTTTGGTACACAAGCTCGGCTGCATCAAACCGAGGACCACCAAGGAATTACTCGATGTTTCTACCAACCACGCCTCAAGAGAAAAGGAAGGTCGGGAGCACGCCCAGGAGAAGTAGGTCGACCCAAATGATCGGAAGCCGGATGGATCCACGTGTCTCAAGTGCCACGCGGCGTGCCGGCTGACCCAGACACCGCGCGATACTCGGGGCTACCCACCCGCTATAAGCGGAACTACTGAGACCCTTGAAGCATCAGCAAGATCTTTTCCCGAAAGGCTTCCCCGTGCTTCCATGCTAATATGTTTTGCCCATCGCTTTTGATTTTGAATCGATTCCAGATCAAGGAGGAAAAAACAAGTATATATATAGATCGAAAGGGCCTGCGAAGGACAAGAACATCCAATTCACTACTACAAAAACCATTATCACAGACGCCTTGTTTTTCAGACCCAGGCGGTCCGTAAAAAATGCGTCTGTGATGTCGAATGACACGACCCCACGGACTTGTCGACCCAGGATCACGCTGAGGGGTGCCGCGTTGCACAGCACCGGATAACGCACATCAAAGATACAAAGTGGAAGCAAAGTTTTATTACATAAACCAGTTTATGAACATTTATACAACAAAATTGTTCAGTGTACACTCACAGGTGTAGACTACGCATCGAGTTCACGTTCAGCCCATGAACGTGTCCCCGCTAGCACACACGCACGCTAACACGGTGGCGTGCATGACTCCCACTCGACGGGGTTTCCCTCTTGGGGTTCCGTCTCCTCCTCGGGAGTTCCTTCCTCATATACCCCTGCAAAAGCTTCAAACACAAGCAGTGAGAACGATGGCTCAGCAAGACTGACCCGTCTCTCCTATACATGAAACTTCTACATGAATGGTTTTAGGGTACATGAGGTAAAATAAGTTGCAAAGGACTCGCCTAATTATTTGAACCTTACTTTCAATGTTTTAGCAGCAGGTTGTGGAGAACCTTACGCTTAGGCACATGAGAGAGCCGCAATCAAACAAGAAATGCATTTCTCTCATGTACTTTGCCCAAAGTTGAAAAGAACTTTAATTAGCTCTAAGCTACAACAAGACATTAACACGTAAAGTATAACATTCAAATCAGCAAACTTTTAACATGTATCTAGCCTGTTCTTTCTACGTCACGGTACAGTGAACAAGTGGTACTCACTGACCGTGAGGGACGATGATTATAATCGATTTACACCTGCAAGGTTACCCGAATAACCTGTCACGTACGCTCGTACTCGATGTTGCCTAAAGCATCCATCAAGGACGTCGTACGCAACCACCTTTCACCCGTCAGCCAAATGTTGAACCGGTCCAATCGTCCCGAGCAAGAGGTCTTTGCGCGCGCATCCACAGTGCTGCCAGCCTATTTACACCTCGAGCTCTCAACCTACCCTCTGAATGACCAGCTATGCCTCAACACCCAGCTACCCGAGTTACATCAGTTTCCCGGTTCCCATATAGCCGGTAGGTCTTCGGTACTGTTCTAGCTTGTTCAACAGGCCCGCACATGGCTCGGTCCTCAATCGACACAAACGGATCTATAGCACCCAGGCCCTAAAGTCCTGCTGCCCTTACTCTCCGCTCGGTCTCATTGTTCTTGCCATGTATTTCATTTGCTATCTTTACCCGAGTCGAGTGCCTCTAGCCTATCCTCGCGAGTAGTTCCAACTACTCGACTTGTACCGAATCCTACACTATCTTAGCATTGTAGTAGCTAAATGGGGTTTTCTATCCTAATCCCATCCCCTGGTTTTCTTGGCTATGCATTTGGGTTTCAAACAAGACTCTAATGCAAGAAGTAAGTGGTACTCAAACTAAGTTCTCAAAACAGTAAAAATTTGTAAAAAGGTTAATGCAAACCGGAGCTTTCCTTGCTGCTCTTGATCGTAGGCTAGCTGCTCTTCCGGAGTGACGAAGTCTAAGACTTCGGGTTCCTCCTAAACCTTAGCGACTACATGAGATAACATGTATATGTATCAATTTAAATGCATTTGAATTGAATTTAAACATGTGAAGACTATAAGTCTTATTAGACAGACCCAATGACTCTGAAATTTTTACTGTGGTTTGGTTACAACCTAAACAGAGACTTGTCCAAGTTTCATTTGCAGCAAAGCTCATTGAGATCTCCACAAATAATTATGTAATTGACCTTAATTGGAGCTCCTAGGTGTTCTAGGGATTTTCATGGAGCAAACCATGACTTTCTGAAAACTAGATTTTCAGAGGGTTCTAATAGAGTTGGTCTCACTTAATTTGAGGGTTCCTAGCTAAAGATATGAGCTAAACAATTTCAGAGAAATTCTGAAAATGTTTCTGGACACTTTCTATTTTATCTGGAACAGTTTTATTAATCACATCATTAGGTGGATCAAATGAGCTCAAATGGATCTGAAATTTTTATGGTAGCTCAGGGATATTTTGGTGAACATCCTAGCAAAATTACAGAATTTTCCTCCAAAGGATTCTCCAGTTAAAATTCTAAACAGTTCAAAATTTGCAGAATTAATTCTGCAGAAATAAGGATTTTCATAGGGTGAAACTTGATTTGGTGGAAAGTACTCAGAGAGCTGAATCCAAGAAATTTGATTCACTCGAGTTGGAGTTTCCTAGCCAAAGTTATGTGGGTTTGAAGTTTGAACTAAATCTGAAAATTGGGAAAAAGTTTAAACCGCTGCGCGTGGGACCGGGGCTACGTGTCAACTTCTCAGCGGTCGACACACAGGGCTAGGAATCCTACGCGCGCAGACGCACCAGATCCGGTGCCACAGCGAATCCCGGTTCTAAAATATCAGCCGCTGACACGTGGGACCGGGGGCTTCGTCTACCTCTGGCTTCCCGCGCTCGGCCGCCGCGACCCCTCGCCGAAGAGCTCGCCGGTGGCCTCTGTCGTGCGCCAAACTCCATGATCTTGGCCGCCTCTGCCTAAAACCATCCGGGGAACACGATGCTGGGCTCGGCTAGTCACGACAATCACCGGAACACGGCCGGCGACGAGCGGCGGCTTCGGAAGAACTTCGGCCGTGTCGGACAGACTTCCTAGCACCCCAAACGATCGAGCAAAAGGCCGTAGAGCATCAGTGGACCCTAGGAAAGACCGACATGAGCTTGAAGCAGCTCGGAGGAGGTCCTAGGTAGGCTCTCACCGTGTGCCCGACGCTTCCCGAGCCATCCGCCGTTGGCAAGCTCGGAAATACGCCATGTGCAGGGGTTCTCATGGTAGAGGTTGTGAAGCTAACTTGTGCGCCACTAAGTCTAGATCGTGTGGGAACAGTTTTAGGATCTCTAAACAACTAGGGAGTCAGAATTTGGCAGATTCGCAACTGAAGGTCGGTCTGCGGCGAGTGAAAAGGAAAGCTGAAATTCGTCGCCAGTGATCAAACACTTGAGCTATGGTTCGGAGGTGAGCAGCACCAGTCTCTAACACGTCCGGGGACGCCTTAGCTTGGGTGTAACACCCTCCTGTTTGGGCTGTCCACGGGAGCCCGAGGTGTGGCGGACTTAGGTCACCGGAAAGAACCTTCAGTAGGGGCGAGATCAACCGAGTTCAGCTAATTCCCTACAACGGGGAAGGAGAAGGGAAGCCTTTAGTACTGTTTTGCAGCTCGGAGGGAGTGGAGAGGCTGTGATCGTGAGCTCTTCCGATCGATTCCGAGAGAGCGGCAGCGAGAGCGGCGTTTCTTGTGTGAGGGAGCAGAGAAGCAACCGAATACGCCTATCGCCGGCTCAGTCTCAGGGATAAGAAGGCAGCGAGGTGGTTTAGCGGCTCGGGGCGGCAAGCAGCTGCTGGCCCCAACGGCCTGGCGAGGTGGAGGCTGCTGGCTCACGCGCAAGTAACCGAGATCGACTCCTCAGTCGGTGGGTTTTGCTGCTGAGGCTGACATGTGGGTCTCACTCCAGTTTTAACCCCTGAAATTGAATTTTTCCCACTGCTCTAAACAGTAGAGACCCAAATAACCTTGGTCATTTGAATTATCTACCCTTTGGCCATTTGAATTGGATAGAATTCAAATTGGGGTTTGTTTAAATCTATTTTCACCACATATGCAGTTTGAAACTGAAATAAAGTTTGAATTTGCTAAACTTAGCTCATGTCAAGATCAACTCCAAATGGAGTGAAAATTGGTGTGTGAGCTCATAAAAATGTGCTGAGTAAGAATATGCCTCCCACTTTTGAATTCATGGGGTGGAAATAGTTTGAATTTGAGTTCAAACAACCCTCCTTCTAGGTATACCCAAAAGACTTCAAAAAGGTTTTGAATTTCGGTGAAATTTGGCATGGACATTCCTAGCAAGGTGTAGGAGTTTTTCATATGCCCAGCCCCTATATGATGCATGTGGGAAATGCCACTTTTGCATTTTGTTAGTTTATTCTCTAATGAGCATGTTGATGATGTTTACTTGCTCTTCAAATGAGGTGTGTGTGTGGTGATGAACACTTTGAATATATGCCGAAAAACTTAGGCCCTTACATTCCTCCCCCTTAAAAGAATCTCGTCCCGAGATTATAAGGTGAAAATGAGAGAGAGGACGGTGGACAATTACCGTATATGCAATGTGAAAAAGTCGGGGTAGTTTGTGCAAAGAAATCCTTCGCTCTCCCATGTCGCTTCGTCCACGGAGTGATTACTCCATAAAACTTTGTAGAACCACAACGTACGGTTGCGTGTGGTTCAGGCCTTTTTGTCAATAATCTTAACCGGTTCCTCCCGATACGTGAGATCCGGTTTCAGTTCTTCTATATCCTCCAGCTGAATGGTAGTTGATAGCTTGAGACACTTCTTCAGCTGGGAGATGTGAAAGACGTCGTGCACACCAGAAAGTGCTTCTGGTAATTTCAGCCGGTATGCTACTGATCCATATCTTTCTGTAATCTGAAATGGACCGATGAATCGGGGTGCCACCTTTCCTCTTACCCTGAACCTGTTCACGCCCTTCATTGGAGATACACGTAGATATACGTGATCCCCGACTTCAAATTGTAATGGGCGTCTTCTCCGGTCTACATACTGTTTTTGTCGGGATTGGGCGGCTTTTAGGTTCGCTTGAATCAGCCTAACCTTTTCCTCCGCGTTATTGACAAGGTAAATCCCGAAGGTAACCCTTTCGCCAGCCTCACACCAATTCAGTGGTGTGCGGCATTTTCTTCCGTATAGCGCCTCGTAAGGTGCCATCTTGATGCTGGCTTAGTACCCATTGTTGTACGAGAACTCGGCCAACGGCAAGTGATTATCCCAATTCTTGCCGTGGTTGATAGCGCAAGCTCGTAGTATATCTTCCAAAATTTTATTTACCCGCTCGGTTCACCCATCCGTCTGCGGGTGGTATGCTGAACTACGGATCAGCTTCATCCCCAACGCAGCATGTAGCTGCTCCCAAAAACGGGACACAAATAAAGTGCCCCGATCCGATATGATGGTGCGGGGTACGCTGTACAAGCATAGGATCCGTGAGATGTACAATTCAGCATACTTCTTGGCGTTGTAGTTTGTGTTGACCGGGATGAAATGGGCAACTTTGGTGAGCCGGTCGACGATCACCCACACAGAATCATGTTTCTGAAAAGTGGTGGGTAAACCGACGATGAAGTCCATGCTCACATCCTCCCACTTCCAGGCAGGAACGCCCAGTGGTTGTAGCAGTCCCGGTTTCCGCATATGATTTACCTTCACCCTTCGACATGTATCACACTCGGACACGTACTTTGCGATCTCCCACTTCATTCGTGTCCACCAAAACTTGCTTCTGAGTTCTTGATACATTTTGTTGCTGCCGGGGTGAATAGAAAACTTTGACAAGTGAGCCTCATCAAAGATTTTCTTCCGTAACTCCGGGTTACGGGGTACGACGATCCGGTCCTTGAACAAGAGGACGCCGTCTCCGTCTTTCCGGAAACATTTCAGCTCCCCACTGTCTATACGTCTCCGCAAATGCGACATGCCTTTGTCATGTTTCTTAGCTGCCGCTATCTTTTCTCGGATGGTGGGGATCAAAGCTAAGTTGTAGAGAGCTCCATGTGGAATCACATGAAATGGTGGCTCACTCTCTTCCAACGGGGTGATGATTAGATTGTTGACGTGTGACTTGCGACTCAGCGTATCTGCCACTATGTTTTCCTTGCCGAGGTGATAATGGATCTCTATTTCGTAATACTTTATCAATTCTAACCATCTTCGTTGCCTCATTTTCAGCTCCTTCTGAGTGAATATGTACTTGAGGCTTTTGTGGTCGGTATATAAATGTATGAGGTTACCGAGTAGGTAGTGCCTCCACATTTTAAGTGCGAGTACCACGGCAGCGAGCTCCAAGTCATGAGTTGGATAATTCTGCTCATGGTTTCTGAGCTGCCGTGATCCATATGCGACCACTCTTCGGTCTTGCATCAGCACACATCCGAGCCCAATGCCGGATGCATCACATTACACATCGAACGGTTTTGTTGTGTCTGGCTGCGCCAAGACCGGTGCTGATGTTAGGTGCTTCACTAATGCCGTCAACGCTGCTTCACATGGTGGACTCCAAACATATTGGTAGCCTTCTTCAGCAGCTCTGTCATAGGCTTGGCAATCTTCGAGAAGTTCCGAATGAACCTCCGATAATATCTCGCGAGTCCGAGGAAACTCTGTACCTCATGAACAGTTCTTGGGGATTTCCAATTCAGCACTTGTGTGATTTTACTCGGGTCTACAGCGATGCCCTCCGCTGAGATAATATGCCCGAGAAAAGGCACTTGCGATATCCAGAATTCGCACTTGCTGAATTTCCCGTATAGCTTGTGATCTTCCTCCGACTTGGAATATACCAATATGTCGTCAATGAAGACCACGACAAACTTGTACAGCTCCGGCATGAATACCGAGTTCATCAAATACATGAAGTGAGCTGGAGCGTTGGTGAGGCCGAAGGACATGACCAGGTACTCATAAAGTCCGTACCTCGTCGAGAAAGCCGTCTTCAGAATATCCTCAGCCCGTATTTTAATCTGGTGGTACTCGGATCTTAAATCCATCTTGGAAAAGATCTTTGCTTCGACCAACTGATCAAACAACATGTCGATCCGTGGCAACGGGTACTTGTTCTTGATGGTTTCGGTGTTTAATGAATGAAAATCCACGCAAAGCAGCAACATTTCGTCTTTCTTCTTCACGAATAATGCCGAGCAGCCCCATGGCGAGGAGCTCGGCCCAATAAAACCCTTCTCCAGCAGCTCCGTTAACTGCGTCTTCAGTTCAGCCAACTCCATCGGCACCATCTTGTATGGCCTTCGGGATATTGGCATGGTTCCCGGTGCAAGTTCAATCTTGAACTCCACCTCTCGGTCGGGCGGCATCCCCGGTAAATCATCCGGGAACACGTCAGGGAACTCACGGACTACAGGAATGTCTTCCAATCTGATGGTTGTGGATTGATACACACTTGGAAGTTTTATTTCTGGACTGTCCAGAAATAAGGAATGAGATTCGTGCACTTCTGAGTTCAAGTGCACAACTTAGAGGACGGTGTCTAAAACAGCACCGTGGCGAGTTAACCACGACATCCCTAAGATGACATCGACCTTTTGTCCCTCTAGAACTATGAGAGACGTAGGGTATACTCTACCCTCTAAGCATAATGGCGCTTTTGGGACCATCATGCTTGCTGAAATCTTCACACCCGGTGAACAAATCAAGTATGGACTATCGGTGGGTAGTGTTTGCAAGCTGTATTTAGCAATAAAAGCTTGGCTAATGAAGTTATGTGTGGCGCCTGAATCAAATAATACTACGGCGGGATGCTGGTGGAGTTGAAACATACCCGCAAGGATCGGCTCTCCCTCTGGCATGTCCTCTATGGCAAGTTGGTGGACAGTGCCGGGCCTAGGGTTTGCCGCCGCGCATTTGTGGGGTTCCGGGGCTGATTCCTCCCTGGAAGTTGCGGTGCAACTCCGCCGCCTTACCTCTCCGGGCAACTGCTGGCGATGTGTCCTGGACGACCACATTTGTAACATGTGGCTGCTGCTTGGCCGGTGCTTGGGGGATGAAAGCCCGGTATGCGCTGCTGAGGTGCATACGCACGCTTGCATCGCCCGCTGCTGCTGTTGTTGCTGCGGAGGTGGTACTGGCAGTGTCGGCCTGAATGCCGGTGGAGAATATGGCTGACTGCAGAATGGCATCGGCCTCTGTGGTGGCTGCCAGCGTGGACCCGATGGTGGGCGATTCACCATCCGGTATTTTTGAGAAGGACCACCTCCTTCTCCGCTGCTTTGCAGTGTGCTCCGCTTTCTTTCCGCCGCCGCTAACTCCTTGCCAGAGTCCTCCTGAACAATCGCAGCATCAATAATGTCATTGAGGCTACCGCGATTGAACATCGCCAGCTTGTCCTTCAGGAGCAGGTTAAGCTCTGGTAGAAGTGATCCCGCCGCTTCTCGTCAGTATCGGTATGATACGAAGCGTAGAGCGCAAGATCATTGAACGCCCTGGAGTATTCCAGCGCGTTCCAGCTCCCTTGCTGCAGGCGTAAGAACTCCTGTGTCTTCCTCTTCATGAGACCCGGCGGTATGTTATAGGCCCTGAAGGCCGTCCGGAATTCTGCCCAGGTCATAACTCGCTCGGTGGGCTGCGAAGCACAGTAATTCACCCACCACGCGCTCGCGGATCCCTGGAGCTGTTGGACCGCGAACTGAGTCTTGCACTGCTCACTCACTTGGAGCAGCCCGAACTTCATCTCCAACGTGCGGAGCCAGTTGTCCACATCGAGGGGTTCATACGCCCTTGAGAATACCGGGGGATGAGTAGACAGAAAATCAGAGTAGGAGCTTTGTTGGCGCTCCTCGTGATCTTGACGCCTCTCTGGTCGAGACGTATTTGCAATGAGAGTTTGCATCAACTCCATGTGCTGCTGATGAGATCCCGCCATCACCGCCACGATGTCAGCCAAAGTAACCGTTGGCGGTGGCGGTTGTTGCTGTTGCTGTCCCAAGGAATCCTCGGGAGGCTGTTGGGAGGTCTCTCCCCCATGACTGGAACCCCCAACATCCGGGTTGGCATGAGTACGAGTCATTCTGAAAATTCAAAACAGCAGCGATCAGCACTTGTCATACTTAAAATTCCATATGAAACAGCAGGTACTGAAGAGACACATGAATAATTTGCACAACATTCACATATATTGATAAAGCATAAACTTTATACAAGATACATTAGTCTCGGTTCTCCGAGAAGTCGTGCTCATGTCGTCACCACCTATACATGCACTACTGTCTACATGACCTATCACCGATTACAAAAGTTTGGGTTACATCACCCCAGCTGCCCTACTTGGCAACGGTAACCTCCTATTCGGAGTAGAATTCGACCTCCTGCAGGTCGTCCTCCTCCGGTAGCTCTGCTGGTGGCTCTGGGTCCACAACCTCCTTTTCCGGCTCGGGTTCCCCCATTGCCGGAAGACCCAAGACCACGGGTACGACACCTACCACCGGTATGCCCATTACCGGAGGTACGAGGTGCTGCAACGCGTGCACCTCGTCCATGGATTGGTTGTAGTCCTCTTCCCAGCCTTGTCCCTCATCAATAGCGTCGTCCCGCTCTTGAAAAAGGACCTCGTTCTGCTGGGTCAGAGCCTGCACCTGTTGTTGCAAAGCCGTGATGTCGACACGGCTTTTTCTCTTCGCCTTCTTCAGACGATGCAACTGATTGTGTTGCTCATTCAGTCGCTTTATCGTCGGAAGGAGCACATTGCGAAGTGCACTGTGAGCACTCTCGAAATGGTCTCCACGGCTTGTGCTTTCTTTGAGCTTTGCAGCAAGACAATCCATATGAACAGCTTGGCTGTCCATCACGGCCTTTCCTGCTCTCAACTGGAGGCTGAGATTCGCCTCCGCAGGATTGTACCTTGGGCATCCCGGATCTGTTGCCTCCATGTACCTTCCCCCCCCCCCCACATGATTAGCTCGTCCCTCCACCGGAACGAGCGAGTATGGAGTGCCCTCCATAGCTCTCACGTGTAGTTGGCAGAAACGCGGCGTGGTGTCGCGGGCTGCCACTTGCCACATTTCTTCCGGCTGTCTACCTCTCACCGTAACGGTGAACGGCACCCAACCGGGTGTCGTAGGTCCTGCAGGAACTTTGACATGGATCTTCCACGTCTTGTTCCCCTCCTCGCCTTCTTCTTTGGTGAAGTATTGCAGCATCTTGCTGTACCCAAAATATTGAAGCATGTGCCTCAAGGCTTCCGGATAGCCGCTGTGGTGAGAACAGTGAGATTCCACCCACTCGTTCTCCAACTGTCCATTCGCTGTCCTCTGTAGAAACATATTTGAGAAATGTCAAATATTTATTTGAACAGTAAACCATTGAGTTATAACATAAAAAATGTCATTGAACTCATAAATAATGGAAATGTAGTTCAAATTTAAAAAATTTTGACTGCTGATCTGCTGTCCAATATGACAGCCCTGACCAGTTTCCGATTCAACCTGATTTAGGCCATGCTAAAGCAAAACCAATTCTGGATCTAAACATAAAAGTTAAAGCTAACTTCAATAGCTTCCCAAAAAGTATTTTCTTGGCCTAAGATCTGTCTTGGTTCAAAAGTTATGAGATTTCAAATTGGCAGAATTTCTGGAGAAAATTGTACAGCACCTCCCTTCTTTAGGTACTGATTTGATCGAAGAATTCCAGTTAATTCTACTCCAAATCTGACAAAACTTTCTGTTACAAAGTTGTAACCCATCTCCTAAACTTTTCAGAACCACCCCATTTTCTATTTTTGGATATTTATGCAGGAAGTTATGCTCACTTTACAGAGAGTTACAGAGATTGTTTGCTCTGCCCTTTTTTCTGGACAACTTTAATTCTACTGCATTTTTCGATTGGTTAAGGGATGAAACACCTCTGGACCTCAATAGAAAAGTTTTAAAGCTCTTCCAAAGCTTTCCAGAAACGTATCATATGACCCCAACCTCGAAAGAACTCAACCTCTAACCTCTGATTAACATCAGCCTTAATTCAGCTGAAAACAGGGGACTCTGTACTTAGTATCCTATAAGTTGAAAACTTGTTAACTTTGAATATCCTTATTAAGGGAAGGAGTTACATCAAGTTGTAGTGCTCTGCATTAAAACTTTCAAGTTTTACAATACAGTTGCTCATTTAGTGGGGTGTGACGTCGATGTGTCACCAGATCATGTCGGTACTACGTCCTCACAAAGAAAAACCTATACCGGACTTAGCCGGCTTCGTTAGTCCAGTGGCATTAAATGTCACTCGCACACGGATGCTACACGTCTACCGTTTTGTGGTTAGACTACCTGCAGATAACTCAAACAATCGTCAGACTCGGCTGCACACCGAGCCCGATATCCATACAGCTCATACACCCGGCCGTCGTCACTCGCCCGGATGTTCTCAAGCCAAACACGCCTTGAGCTACGTGTTCACATTACTGACCACGTGACGGGGTCTCCCAAATTGTCCAAAGCACACCAGGGACAGACATTGCTCGAATACCCCAAACGACATGAAGAGTGTAGAGGACATTAAAGCGGGTCGGGTTACCTGCCACCCATAGGGCTCCACCCTTCAGCTTGTGCGCACTGGTGGACAATGCTTACATGCACCCCCCAAGACATAATGCGTCCCAAGATGCACGATTTTCCGACATAAGAAAATAGTTTAGTATGCCACTTTCTATACGCTAATAACATCCTTATATGGGCTACTAACTCGTTCCTCACTGGATTTTTTAAAAAGATGACCTTTGTAGTGCGTTAAACCTCAAGGGAGCTCTGATACCACGCTGACACGACCCCACGGTCTTGTCAAGCCAGGATCACGCTGAGGGGTGCCGCGTTGCTCAGCACCGGATAAGCACATCAAAGATACAAAGCGGAAGCAAAGTTTTATTACATAAACCAGTTTATGAACATTTATACAACAAAATAGTTCAGTCTACACTCACGGGCGTAGACTACGCATCGAGTTCACGTTCAGCCCGTGAATGTGTCCCCACTAGCACACACGCACGCTAACACTGTGGCGTGCACGACTCCCACTCGACGGGGTTTCCCTCTTGGGGTTCCGTCTCCTCCTCGGGAGTCCCTTCCTCATAGACACCTGCAAAAGCTTCAAACACAAGCAGTAAGCACGATGGCTCAGCAAGACTGACCCGTATCTCCTATACATGAAACTTCTACTTGAATGGTTTTAGGGTACATGAGGTAAAATAAGTTGCAAAGGACTCGCCTAATTATTTGAACCTTACTTTCAATGTTTTAGCAGCAGGTTGTGGAGAACCTTATGCTAAGGCACATGAGAGAGCCGCAATCAAACAAGAAACGCATTTATCTCATGTACTTTGCCCAAAGTTGAAAAGAACTTTAATTAACTCTAAACTACAACAAGACATTAACAAGCAAAGTATAACTTTCAAATCAGCAAACTTTTAACATGTATCTAGCCTGTTCTTTCTACGTCACGGTACAGTGAACAAGTGGTACTCACTGACCCTGAGGGACGGTGATTATAATCAATTTACACCTGCAGGGTTACCCGAATAACCCGTCACGTACGCCCGTACTCGATGTTGCCTACAGCAACCATCACGGACGTCGTACGCAACCACCTTTCACCCGCCAGCCAAATGTTGAACCGGTCCAATCGTCCCGAGCAAGAAGTCTCTGCGCGTGCATCCACAGTGCTGCCAGCCGATTTACACCTAGAGCTCTCAACCTACCCTCTGAACGACCAGCTATGCCTCAACACCCAGCTACCCGAGTTACATCGGTTTCCCGGTTCCCATATAGCCGGTAGGTCTTCGGTATTGTTCTAGCTTGTTCAACAGACCTGCACACGGCTCGATCCTCAATCGACACAAGCGGAGCTATAGCACCCAGGCCCCAAAGTCCTGCTGCCCTTACTCTCCGCTCAGTCTCACTGTTCTTTCCATGTATTTCATTTGCTATCTTTACCCAAGTCGAGTGCCTCTAGCCTATCCTCCCGAGTAGTTCCAACTACTCGACTTGTACCGAATCCTACACTATCTTAGCATTGCAGTAGCTAAATGGGGTTTTCAATCCTAATCCCAACCCCTGATTTTCTTGGCTATGCATTTGGGTTTCAAACAAGACTCTAATGCAAGAAGTAAGTGGTACCCAAAGTAAGTTCTCAAAACAGTAAAAATTTGTAAAAAGGTTAACGCAAACCGGAGCTTGCCTTGCTGCTCTTGATCGTAGGCTAGCTGCTCTTCTGGAGTGACGAAGTCTAAGACTTCGGGTTCCTCCTCAACCTTAGCGACTAAATGAGATAACATGTATATGTATCAATTTAAATGCATTTGAATTGAATTTAAACTTGTGAAGACTATAAGTCTTATTAGACAGACCCAATGACTCTGAAATTTTTACTGTGGTTTGGTTACAACCTAAACAGAGACTTGGCCAAGTTTCATTTGCAGCAAAGCTCATTTGAGCTCTCCACAAATAATTATATACTTGACATTAATTGGAGCTCCTAGGGTGTTCTAGGGTTATGTGGGACCGGGGCTACGTGTCAACTTCTCAGCGGTCAACAGAGGGGGCTACAGAATCCTTCGCACGCAGCCACACCCGATCCGGTGCCACAGCGAATCCTGGTTTTAAAATATAAGCCGCTGACACGCGGGACCGGGGGCTTTGTCTACCTCGGGCCTCCAGCGCTCGGCCGCCGTGACCCCTCACCAGAGAGCTCGCCGGTGGCCTCTGTCGTGCGCCAAACTCCATGATCTTGGCCGCCTCTGCCTAAATCCATCCGGGGAACATGATGCTGAGCTCAGCTCGTCACGACAATCACCAAAACACGGCAGGCAACGAGCGGCAGCTTCGGAAGAACTTCGGCCGTGTCGGCCGGACTTCCTAGCACCCCAAACGATCGAGCAAAAGGCTGTAGAGCATCTGTGGACCCTAGGAAAGACCGACATGAGCTCGAAGCAGCTCAGAGGAGGTCCTAGGTAGGCTCTCACCGTGCGCCCGACGCTTCCCGAGCCATCCGCCATTGGCAAGCTCGGAAATACGCCATGTACATGGGTTCTCATGCTAGAGGTTGTGAAGCTAACTTGTGCGCCACTAAGTCTAGATCGTGTGGGAACAGTTTGAGAATCTATAAAAAACTAGGGAGTGAGAATTTGGCGGATTCGCAACCGAAGGTCGGTCTGCGCTGAGTGAAAAGGAAAACTGAAATTCGTCGCCGGTGATCAAACACTTGAACTATGGTTTGGAGGTAAGCAGCACTAGTCTCTAACACGTCCGGGGACGCCTTAGCTTGGGCGTAACACCCTCCCGTTAGGGGTCCACGGGAGACCGAGGTGCGGCGGACTTAGGTCACCGAAAGGAACCTTCGGTAGGGGCGAGATCAACTGAGTTCAGCTAATTCCCTATGATGGGGATGGAGAAGGGAAGCCTTTAGTACCATTTTGCAGCTTGGAGGGAGTGGAGAGGCGGTGATCGTAAGCTCTTCCGATCAATTCGGAGAGAGCGGCAGCTAGAGCGGTGTTTCTTGCGCGAGGGAGCAGAGAAGCAACCGAATACGCCTATCGCCGGCTCAGTCTTGGGGATAAGAAGGCAGCGAGGTGGTTCAGCGGCTCGGGGCGGCAAGCAGCTGCTGGCCCCAACGGCCTGGCGCGGTGGCGGCTGCTGGCTCACACGCAAGTAACCGAGCTCGACTCCTCAGTCGGTGGATTTTGCTACTGAGGCTGACATGTTGGTCCCACTCCGTTTTTAAGCCCTGAAATTGAATTTTCCCACTGCTCTAAACAGTAGAGACAAAATAAACTTGGTCATTTGAATTATCTACCCTTTGGCCATTTGAATTGGATAGAATTCAAATTGGGGTTTGTTTAAATCTATTTTCAGCACATATGCAGTTTGAAACTCAAATAAAGTTTGAATTTGTTAAACTTAGCTAATGTCAAGATCAACTCCAAATGGAGTGAAAATTGGTGTGTGCGCTCATAAAAATGTGCTGAGTAAGAATATGCCTCCCACTTTTGAATTCATGGGGTGGAAATAGTTTGAATTTGAATTTGAGTTCAAACCACCTCCTTCTAGTTATACCCAAAAGATTTCAAAAAGGTTTTGAATGTGGGTGAAATTTGGCATGGACATTCCTAGCAAGGTGTAGGAGTTTTTCATATGCCCAGCCCCTATATGATGCATGTGGGAAATGCCACTTTTGCATTTTGTGAGTTTATTCTCTAATGAGCATGTTGATGGTGTTTACTTGCTCTTCAAATGTGTTCATAAAGTTTCTTCAAATGAGGTGTGTGTGTGGTGATGAACACTTTGAATATGTGCCCAAAAACTTAGGCCCTTACATCGAATGAATTAATAGCCACCTATGATGAATGAACATCACAGACGGCTCGCAAAGGAAAACCGTCTGTGTAAACATATCAATTTTCACAGGCGGACCGTGGAGTAGGAGCCACCTGCAATATTGACCATTAATACAGGCGGCTGAAGCGAACGGGCGTGCGTGACCTTTGCGGTTACCGAAAGGAGCGCGCCTTTAATTTCAATTCGATGCCACCAAATGTTGCGGCCTGCTATACATCAACCACATTTAGCATCAAACAAAAAGACAACAAACAATTCGATAATCGATAACAAACATTTATCATCAAACAAACATTCATTAAATATAAATTATTACAAACAACAAAAGAAACCAATAGACGATCGCCTAGTCCTGCGGTGAGGGAGGAACCCCACACTTGTCGGCAATTGCCTCCACCAACTTCCTGCTGCCTTCCACCCTAAGCACCTCACAGACCTTCTCCCGCATCGCGTCAAGACGACCGACCACTGCGCTTAACCCAAAGAGGTAGTGGCCTATGGTGTCCATTCCAGTACATTCTGGAAGGCGATCAAGACCCAGAAGCTCCATGGCATCAGATGTACTGTTACATACATCCTTCCCCATCTGTTGGCGCAACGGTGATAGGTCATCTGCCTCTGCCTTGAAGGCAACCAAACTATGCTCTTGGAAAGCGACTTTCCTAAGCAGATGCACTCTCTCTTCCGCCCAGGAAGGTGGCAGAGGTGTGGTTGGAGCCGGAGACGAAGACACTATTGAAGTCGGGGACGGAGGTGCGGTTGGAGCCGGGGACGGAGGCGCGGTTGGAGCCAGGGACGGAGGTGCGGTTGGAGCCGGGCACGGAGGTGCGGTGAGTGGAGAGCATGGTACGGAGCGCTTCGTCGGTGGTGCCATTGAGACTAGGGCTACGGTGCGGAGAGGATGACAAAGACTAGAGGGACGAGGAAGACTGAGATGGTGGTGTAGAGAAGGGGAAGGTGCAAGTTATAATGGTGTGGTGAAGGAGAGGTCGGATCGCTTTGAATTCTACGCGCGAGTGGCAATGACCGCACGATACAGGCAGACCGTGGAGTAGGAGACGCCAGCAATATTGGCCATTAGTATAGGTGGCTGAAGCGATCGGTCGTGCACGCCTTTTTGGTTACCGAGGGTAACACGCACAGTACATGTGACCTTTGAATTCAATTCGAATACACCAAAGGATGTTCGATATAAATACACACCTGCCTTAACCAGTTTTCACAGGCGGTCCTTAACCAATAGACGCCCGTGAAAATTGTATTTACCTTATGATAG
Source organism: Neostapfia colusana (assembly GCA_030760725.1). Lineage (NCBI taxonomy): Eukaryota > Viridiplantae > Streptophyta > Magnoliopsida > Poales > Poaceae > Neostapfia > Neostapfia colusana. The sequence goes on along the minus strand of JASWHV010000005.1, from coordinate 24,967,300 downwards.
TCGGTTTTTAACATAAGATTGTCTGCCTGTGTAACTCCATTAACGTAGGCAGTTTTTTACCTATGACTAGCCGACTATGAAACTATATTATCACGGGCTGTTCGTTACCTACGATAAGCTGTCTGTGAAATTATATTATCACAGGCGATTTGTTAGGTACTACATGCTGTTATTTCTAATTTCCAGGTCAATTTCGTATGGAAATTCACACACAGTAGAAACAATATATTCTAACAAGCATCATCGACACAATATCACCAAAAAAGTCATCTCATATACATATGTAAGTACAATACATCTCAATTCATACTGCTCAGTATACTGGCATAGTTCTGGCACATCAGCTATTACACCTGCGTCATCGAAGAACTGCCCTTTTCGGTGGTCTTTACTTGAAGGGAAAACAGAGGAAAACTATATACACACACGAACAGAGGAAAAGCAGAGCTCACACGTACACATAGAGATGAAGCAGCACTCAGCAGGTCATGGCTTCAAGCGCAATGTATTTCACTTTTAAAGTCTACAGCCAACTCAAACCCAATATTTCACTGTATGAATTTTGTTAGTTTTTTAAAGCATTGCAACATGTCAAAATTCAAATATTAAAAGAGAAAAAATTGTCAAATTAAAATATTAAAGCTTTATTATAATATTACAAATATATAAAATATATGTCATACCTATTTTCCAGTGTTGACATCTTCTCACATATAGGGTTTCAAATCCTTTTTAATGCTTCTTTCTACGCGCTTGATGTTGTATGGATCGGCGAAAAGGTACATATCTTCATATTGATTATATTACTCTTCATTATCTCCCACATTCTCAACCCCAACAATATTTTTTATTTCCAGAAACAACTACGTGCATCTTCTCAGTTCCTGGATCCTATACATAAAAAATTTGTGCAACACGACCGACGAGAACCCACGGGTCATCTTTATAACACACTTTGTTCAAGTCTACCTGTGTCAGCCCGTAGTTGTCCACTTTCACACCATCAGGATGTTCGACCCATTGGCACTTAAACACTGGCATTTGCATTCTTTCGCCATAATTGAGTTCCAATGTTTCCTCTTTGAACCCGAAGTATGTTGTCTTATGCCCTTGTGGATCATAGGCCTCTATACGAACACCACTATTTTGTGCAACACTCCTACCATATTTTTCCTTAGTGTAAAATGTGTAACCATTGATGTCATATGCTTGCCATGATGTCACCAAAGCAGATGGGACAAAAGCTAACTTCTTCATTGTTGCCTCTTCTATAGAGTCTCCGTATGGTATATTTTTGTCCATTAACCATTCAGTGAAACGTCTTTTGTGCTCTTTCATGATCCATTCCTCTGTGTGGCCTTGGTTTTTTCTGCGAAGCTCCATTTTGTGTTCCTCGATGTACGACTTAGCTATTGCGAGCTGTTGTAGTACACCAAAATGTGCACAGTGTACTAATTTGTAATCCTGAACGATATAAGTTTTCTTACCCACTTTGTCTCTCCCACACAGTCTACCCTCATGTACTGGTATAGGCACACCTATCGGCTTTCCATCTTTGATGTAATCAACGCAACCGTCAATCATTTCTCCAGTAGTGTATCCTTCCAGAATTGAACCCTCTTGGTCAGCACGGTTCCGCAGATAACCCTTTAATACTCCTAAATATCTCTCCAACGGAAACGTATGATGTAAATATAGTGGCCCCAATGCTTTTATCTGATCAACAAGATGTATGATTAGGTGTACTTGCATATCGAAAAAGGATGGTGGGAAATACATCTCAAACTTGCACATAGTCTCGACAATGTACGTTTTCAAATAGTCTAAGTCTTCCAAGACTATCACCTTTTATGATATTGCATTGAAAAAGTAACACAAACATGTGATGACAACTTTTACATGCTCAGTTTTGATGACCCTTATTGCAATGGCAAGGAACACTGTCATCATCATGTGACAGTTGTGAGAATTATAGCCGAATAAAGACAAGTCTTTCATCGAGACTAGTTTGCGGATATTGAATGAGAAACTCATGGGCATTCTGATCCCATGCAAGCATTCGCAAAATTGCCTTTTTCTCCTGTAGTGTCAAGTTGTAGCTAGCTGTGGGAAGGTAATACTTCCCGTTGGCCTTTTCTACTGGGTGAAGCTCTGGTCTCATATGAAGATTTACTAGGTCCATACATGATTTTAATCCGTCCTTTGATTTCCTCGGCATGTCCAACAAGGTTCCAATGATGCTGTCAAATACATTCTTTGTAACGTGCATCAAATCAATACTATGGCAAATTTCCAGGTTCTTCCAGTACGGAAGATATTTGAAAAAATCGATTGTTTCTTGAAAGTCGTGGCAGTTGTATCACCCGAAGATGTAGTTTTCTTTCTCTTTGTTCCTTTACATTTTTTGCCCTTACCGAAAGCAACCTGAATGTTCTTGACCATTTTGAACATGAGTTTTCCACTGTAAGGTTTTGGTGCAGTATATTTTTTGATTGTGTTATCAGATTGGCCTTTCATCTTCATGTACTTATGTGTATCTGTCAAGAACCGTCGGGGTCTCATGTACACCGTCTTTCTGGATGAAGTGAGGTACAAAAATCCAGTTCCATCCACGCACCTTACACAACATTTCTTCCCTTTCATTTGTCCCGATAATATAAACTGTTCGGGATAATCATGCATGGTAACGAATATCATTGATCTTAGCGTGAAATACTCCCGCTTGTACTCATCCCATGTACGTACTCCTTCATTCCACACTTTTGCCATATATCCTATTAGAGGTTTCAAGAACACATCAATTTCGATGCCGGGTTGTTTCAAACCTTGTATAAGAATATATAACAAAATACATTTTCTTTTGTGACACAACCACGTGGTAGGTTATACATCGTTAAGACCACGGGTCATGTGCTGTGTATGCTCCTTTTTTCACCAAACGGATTCATTCCATCAGTAACCAAGGCAAACCTTACATTTCTGATTTCCATTGTAAACTATGGATACTGAATATCAAAATTTTTCCACTGGGTTGCATCACTAGAGTGTTGAATATGTTTTTCATTGTTTTTACGCTGCTCAGAATGCTAACACATAAGTTCAGCCTCCCTAGAGTTTGAGAACAAACGCTTCAAGCGATCAATTACTAGAAGGTACCACATCACCAAGGCAGGAATTTTTCTCTTATTCGTCCCGCATGCATCGTTAGAAGTATCGTCATCATCACCTTCACAACCAATAATATTCTTATTATTCTTCAAGGTCTTATTTATGTTGGTAACATACTAGTGATTGTAGTCCTTCTTGCATCTACTGACACGGCAGATGGGCATCTAGTTGCGAGCTCATGCTCTTTGCAATACAAAATATAATGGTTCACATAAGCGTGTATTTTTGTAACACCTAGTGACATCAAGATAAGAAGTTTCTTCACTTAATAAGTGCTTCTGGGCAGTTTATTGGGATTCGGAAGAATTTCTGCCAAAAAATTCAAAAGATCAGAGAAACTACAATCGGACCAGCCATGTGTGACTTTCAACTTTAGTAGTTCTAGGACTGTACGCAATGTAGTAAACTCTTTATCACAACCCTTTGATTCATTATATAACAGCTCCGTTGTCGCATTTTGCAATGTCTCCATTTTACATAAACCTTTACTTGCTTCCATAGAAATCAATAGATGTGGTTCGATGTGACGCAACATCTCCTCACAATCAAACTTATCATCATCATCACCATCGTCATCCTGATTGTCACTACCATAATCGATATGAGCATTATCGTCATCAGAACCTCTCTCATCATCTTTATCCATCTTATGTGTATCTAGCTCACCATGCTCTGTCCATATTGTGTAGTTTTTTTAACCCCTTTTCACCAAATAAGATTGGATTACTATAGTATCTATCCAAGCAACTTATTTTCACAGTTGATACATGGACATAATATGTCATCTATGTTTTGTATCTTCGCATGTCTTGGACGCTTCAATAAAGTTTGTAACATTTTGAATGTACATAGGATCAGATCTTGGCATGTTGTACATCTACGCTCGGCTGTCCATCTTCAATGTCAAACTGTAAAAATAAAAATATGATAGTAACTATTTGTTGAATGCAAGTGATGGCTGAAAGTTGAACACAAGGTTCATAAAGCTAGCGTACAGATGACACTTGGAGACAAGGACGATGACGTGCGCGCGCTTGGAGGCAAGGGCGAGGATGGCGACGTGGGCTCGACAGCGAGGGAGAGGATGGCGGCGGCGGCGACAGCCAGGATGGCGGTGGCGGCGACAAGGGACAAATGATTTTTTGGCAGCCTAACAACGTCGATGTGAAATCACCCGAGTCAGGTTTTTGCGGTGCCCAAGCGGTGCTTTATATAGTCTTCCATTATCACAAGCGGATTTTAAGATGGTCCATTAAAAACCACCTGTGATAATTGCCTCTTCATAGGTCTGCTCTTCATTTTCTTCTTCCTTTTCTTTATTTTTTATTTAAATTCCAATGTAAATACCAGATGGAACAAAAAGTTTAAAACTTATACAGGTAACATTGTTACGTTTTGGTATATATTGAATTAATTTATATGCACATATTATTCAAATTTTCATATCTCCTAAAAATAGATCTTCCACTGAAAGTTGGTTTGTATGAACATATTGTCTTATTTATACATGTATGAATTTTGTTATTTTTTTAAAGCAATCCAACATGTCAAAATTAAAATTATCCATCATTCTAATGAAATGCTCATATACATATGAGACATTCTTTAAATTTCGAACACACATTGATTCAAACAATTTTGTAAAAATCTGAAAAAAATCATAGAGGTTGGTATGATGACTAAAAAGTCCCATAGAAAAATTCACTCACAAAATCATTGTATTACACAAGATACAAAGATGAAAAATAACCTATTTATTTATTTTTATGTTCTGCCCAATTTCAAAGGTTTTTCCAAGTGAAATTTAATGGACACCTGTAATACTAAATCATATTACAAGAACTTATAATTTGAGCTTTTACAAGCCTCCTCATTTTGAGCAAGAATATTAATTAATCCTAAACTTAGTAAACTTTTTTCACAGGCGGTTGTATATTAAAAACCGCATGTGATAATTGCCGTTTCATAGGTCTGCTCTTCAGTTTCTTCTTCCTTTGCTTCATTTTTTATTTAGATTCCAATGTAAATACTTAAACATGTATAGATACTGCAAATTAAGTCCAAACTCGATGATTCTATTTTCTATATTCTTCAAAAATTAATATGTACCAGATGGAACAAGAAGTCTAAAACATATATAGGTATCATTGTTATGTTTTGGTAAATATAGATTAATTTATATGCACATATTATTCAGATTTTCATATATCCAAAGAAATGGATTTTTCACTGAAAGATGGTTTGTATGAATATATTGTCTTATTTATACATGTATGAATTTTGTTAATTTTTTAAAGCAATCCAACATGTCAAAATTCAAATTAGCCATCATTCTAATTTATACATATGAGGCATTCTTCAAATTTTGAACACACATTGATTCAAACAATTTTATAAAAATCTGAAAAAATCATAGAGGTTGGTATGATGACTAAAAAGTCCCATAGAAAAATTCACTCACAAAATAATTGTATTATGCAAGATACAAAAATGACAAATAACCTATTTATTTGTTTTTTATGTTCTGACCAATTTCAAAGTTTTTTCCAAGTGAAAATTTAATGGGCACCTGTAATACTAAATCATTTTACAAGAACTTGGAATTTGGGCTTTTACATTTTGATCAAGAATATTAATTAATCCTAAACTTAGTAAACTTTTTTCACGGGTGGTTCTATATTAAAAACCGTCTACGATAATACATCTTCGCAGGCGGTGTTTAATTCATTTTCAAGGAGGAGGAGGGTCGCAGGCCGGGCACACTTCTCTGCACCACCGTCCGCAATTAAGTTCTCCGCAGCTCTTCCTCCTCGGGCCGCTCGTCTCCCTTTGTCAACAATGGAAGAAGCACTTTTATCTCGCCCGTCTTTGCACCACCGGCCGCAATTAAGTTCTTCGCACCTCCTCCTCCTCGGATCACGTGTTTCCCTTCCGTCCAACTCCAACCGCTCTCTCTTCAAACCCTTAGCGATCGACCAACTCTAGTGCGATCCCGCCTGCCGTCCACTATTCACCATCGCCGCTGTCGTCGTCGCCGTCACTACTCCCTCCTATTCTACGTCGTGGTCGTTGTTCATGGCTGGGAACCTTGTTATCGACTTGGCCCGTGGCCGACTCAAGGAGGAGCACTTAGCGTGGCGCTAGAACCACCCCCATGTATGTACCTATGGCACACCGGTCGCTCTGTAGTTTTGCTTTTCCGTCTTGTTTGTTTTTGGTATTTACAATTTCATGGATCGTCATTTGTGTCATTTGTTGTCCAATTTATCCGCGTAGGGTTTCTCTGCGAAGCCTGAGTCGGAAGTCTTACTGAAGTGGCAGCGCATCGTCCACGGTAAAGAATGGGTAAGTCATCAAGAATAAGCACAATCAAGTATAACCATCGCCCCCTTATTAATGAATTTCCTTTGTAAACTGACTGGAAAGGTGGTTACTACCCACTGACAATCACCTTCTCGGAGGGCTATCCCTTGGTACCTCCAAGATGCGCCTTTCCACCTATTTTCTTCCACCCGAATGTCCAACGCTCAGGAGCACTCTGCCTTGGGGTTCTTGATCAAGAGATTATAAGATAGACTTATTTTGCTCAAGTAATTAGTAATTGTTGCTGAACTTATTTGAAGTGGTTTCTTATGTTGCTTAAATTGATATTTCGTAGGGTTGCTGTCCTAGCATTAATGTCAAAATTTTACTACTTGAAGTTCAGCGTTTGCTTCATCAGCCAAATGCGCCCGATGTTGAAAATGATTTCTATAATCTACTTATCAAGGTTAGTAACTTTGTGTTAGCGAGTAATCTAGGTTAAATATCATTCCTCATTTGACATTTTTCAATTTAAAGAATGTCAATGTTATTTTCAGAATTTAGATCGATCGATGGGAGCTTCATAGGAATATAAGTCTGAAATGTATAGTTTAGAGGGCACGCAATGTGTATAAACTATGAAATGTTCATTAAGTTGCAAATGTTTATCTCTAAATTGCAATGTGATTGTGGTTCTATATGTTCATTGTGGCAACGATGCACATTTATTATCTCTACGCGCGAAGTGGCAACGGACAAATATACTAGAAAGAACATAATTTAAACATTTTTCACAGGCGGTGTTTAACTAAGAGCCGCTTGTGAAATCCATGCCTGTATAAGGCCGCTCAGGTGGTTTTAAATTACAATTTACAAACCACCTGAACTAATACATCTTCACAGGCAGTGTTTAACTAAGAGCCGTCTGTGAAAATCTACGCCTATATTAGGCCGCTTGGTCACCTCGAAAAAACCCAACCCTGGAGATTTCACTTAGACGCCGTCAAACTGCCAAAATTTTCCTTTGTCGCCAAAACCCTCGCTGTTAAGCTTCGTCCTTGCCGTCCTCGCCACCAAGCTTCGTCGCCGTCGCCATCTTTCTGCGTCTGCCTCTTTCCTCCCTTCTCTCCCTCCTCCCTTCTCTGTCCCCCGCGCCACCTCCTTCCCCCCACTCCCCGTGCTGCCTCCCTCCTTGCCCTCGCCGCCGACCGAGTGTCGTCCTCGCCCTCTCCGCCGCCTCACTCCTCCCTTTTCTGTCCCCCTCTGGCACCATCGCCGCCGCACCCTCGCACCTTAATCCTCCCCGCACCGCTTCCTCCTTACTGGCATCTACCCCCACCGTGTGCTTCCCCTCCCCATCGTCCCCCCCCCACCAGCGCTCTCCCACTGCGCTGAGCCCCCCATTTTAGATTGTTTAGATTACTTGTTTAGAGACATTGACAATTGTTTAGATTTTGTTTGAAGGTGGACCAGAGAGCAAAATGTTTAGAGAGCAAATTAATTATTTACATTAGAAAACAAAGCAAATTTAACTCAATTGTTTCTTCTACATTTTCTGTGTGTGTTCATACTGGCACCAATTAGTTGTTTAGAATAGTTGTTAAGTTAAAGGAGATAGTCTTGTTGTGCTAACAGGTAGTCCATGTTGTGTTTGTAATCACTGAGTACATAATAGGGATACATGTTGTCTTTGTAAATCCACCATGTTCACTGTATTTATATATTAGGGTGTGATTTTACATATTAGGATGTCTAAGTAATCACTGAGTACTATAACAAGAAACCCCTTCTGTTGCTTTTCAAGTTCTAACATGGAAAGCCCTAAGAAGACTGGTGCTGGTAGTAACAATTAAGTCGATGATGTTGAGTTTAGTGACTCCAGTAGTTCAGGCTCGTATCACAGTCCATCGAATCCTTTTCCAAATATAAAAATTAAAAAGACTTCAGAGGATCTCGACCCGGAATATGATCCTGCCAGCGAGGTATGGATCACGAATCTTAACACCAGCAGTTTGAGTTAATGTTAGTTGTCAAGTATATGAAGTCTTATAATTCTTTTCTACCTAGCTTAATTGCCAAAACAACGAGGTGACTTCGGCTCCTAAAACTGCAGAAGGTTCTCCAATGGTTGAATCCTCAAATTCAGTCAAGCGAAAATGAGGGCAACAAGGTCCCAATAATGGTCCATTGAACCACATCATATACATAACAAGTGTCGGTCCAGGCGGGCTTCCCCAAGAACCACTAGATTCATTTACGAAGTACTGAAATGCATGCAGTTGTCTTGTTAGAGAGCTCGTGCCAATCACAATCGAGAATTGGAGAAAATTCCCTGAGGCGGACAAGAATGAGTTGTGGGAGAAGTTAAAGAAACAATTCAAGTTCCCAAAAGGCACGGAAGAAGCTGTGAAGAAAGCAACATTGGTCTCTTACGGCAAGAAGTATCATGGCAGGAAGAGTGAAATGAATGCTTATGTTAAGGACAATAAGGTCCCTAGCCCGAAGAAGATGGGAAAAATCACACAAGCTCAGTAGCAAGAATTTGTTCGTCAAAATACCACATCTAAGGCTAAAGCCCTAAGTGAATCTAGGCTAGAGCTTGCCAAAAAGAACAAATACCATCATCACTTGGGATCTGCCGGATACGCCCCCAAAGTTGAGAAATAGAATATAATATTAGAGGAAACTGTCAGCAAGGGCAATCCTGACCTGCTACAAGGCTGCGATGAGAGAACTAAGCGGTGGGTCTTAGCTCGGTCAGTTTTGACCAGCGAGGGCAAAATGAAAAGCCCGACTCTATGAACCAAGTAGAGCAAAAAATGAAAGAAGTAATTGAAAAGCAACAGAAGGGTCTCTTCAAGCCAAAGTGGGAGAATGACCAACTTACCGCTATCCTAGGCAACCCTGAACACAGTGGACGGGTTCAAGCAATCTCTTCTCAGATGTCCTGAAGAGATGGTTTCCCGAACAATAAATTGTTATATAGAAGACGTGACAAGTTCAAGAAGACAATTGAAGATACGATTGATCAAAAGTTCAAGGCATCTATGAAAGAAAGAACATATGAACTTATAAAATCAGGACAATAAACGCCACAGAATAGAACGATGATTCCCATCGTAATGAAGCATTTGATATCTCCAACTTCCTACCCTAGTGTGACACCCTCATTTTCGGGTTCTGCATGTATTCATGTTTCCTGTAGAAAAACACTTTTAAAATAAGTTGAAACCGAGAAAGAATAAAAAAGTTAGCCAACAAGAGCAAATTCTAGTGTACAGAGAGCGCCAAAGATAACTCCCACGGCTCGCTAGCTGGCGTGTTCTAAGCTCATCTCCGCAAATGGGGAGGGGTCCGCCGCTAAACTGGCTACGTGGCAGGCTCGGGGCTCATCTCCGCAAAAGGGGGAGAAGTCCGACCCTGTGGGACACGTGTTGCCCCCGGAGCTAGCCTCTGCGGAGAAGCGAGGCCAGTCCCGCAGGACACGTGTCACCTTAGGAGCTATTCACCGCGGAAAAGAGAGGACCAGCCACGCGGGACACGTGTCACCTCCGGAGCTCACGTCCGGGAGGTCCGGTCCTATTGGACACTTGTCAACCTCGGAGCTCGTCTCTGAGAAGGAAGGAAATCTGGCACTGTTAGAACACGTGGCACACCCGGAGCCACCTCCAAATCAAGAGGAGGTCTCGACCGCCAGGATACGTGGCACACGCGGAGCCCGCCTCTGAGAAAGAGGGAGGCCTCGCTTGCTTGACACATGGCACAACCGGAGCGCGTCTCTGCGGAAGGGGGGAGACCAGGCCCGATGGACACGTGGAGCTTCCGGAGCTCATCACCGCGGAGGTAACGAGTTATGGAGCGGTTTTTGCTTCTGTACGCGTGGGAATACCGGTACGGGAGGAAACCGACACGAATTCCACAATGTTACCGCACCAAATCAACTAGAGATAAGTTGTTGAGATTCAACGACAAGTTGAATAGGACTCTTATTCAAAGTCCAATCAGATTAGAACTCTTTCTTCCTGATTATAAATATAACCCAGAACCTTTGGCCGAAACCATGAACTTCTTTTCCAACTCCTGAGCCTACGACTTAGAGCCCTAGCCCCAGCTCGCCGATTAACCCTTCGACGGAGTTCAGTTGAGTGAGATCGCCGGAAGAGAGCCCCTACGAGCTGTCTGATAGGAGAAGGACCTCGATACTAAGAAGGACATAAGGTAGGTCTCCAATAACACGTTACGACATCGTTGCGTTTTGTTTGCATCTCTTCTTTGATCCCTTTCAAACAGAAGCTTTTTCATGGACAAATCACGTGTTGATCGGTTTGATCTACAGTTAAGATCATCGCCACGTCCACATTTGATCCGAACACCTCTATTCATCGTAAAACCCATGCAAACCATGCAAGAACACGGATAAACTAATCTAATAGAAACTGATCATAGGATAGCATGCATATGCATCATCGCATCTAGTTAAAGTTTGTGCATGATATTGATTGTTGTGAATCTTGTATGTGCGTGATCACATATAGAAGGACAAGCTCAGGGAGCCGTTTACGACGAGCTGCCACAACAAGGTTTCGAGATCCAAGAGCAACTGGAACCGCAAGAACAAGGCAAGTGCCCCTTGACCATATTGATCCTATATTTTGGAAAGCTATTTTGTTTTTACAAAAAGGTGTGTGTGCTGAGTCAAACATGATGTGAAACCCTTTTATAGGAGTTTACTAGTTTTGGTTAAACCACCCTTGTCGCCAGGGAAGTTTATGAGTCGGGTATGGTTTTGCTTTTATGCTTCGCTGAGTCCATGGGATTATGGGAAGCGAGATAGATGTGTCTAGCTAACTGCACTTGTAATGAGAAACTGATGTTGTTAATGAACATGGATCGGAGGGAGATCTAGGCAAGCCGGGTTTGTGAACAAGGTAGCATGAGATGGTGGTTTACTTGACGTAGATCTAAGGACCGGTTCATGTGAGCACATGCCAGGATAACAGTGCCACCACAAGGCCAAGTATGGGTGCGGTTTAGCTGAGTAATTAGGTAAGTAGCTAGATTGTTATGGACCGTGGAAGGCGCGGAGAATGGGAGTCGAGTGAGAACTGCCCTGGGAACTACAATGCACAAGAGGGGGCATGTGGGTGGGAGAATTGGAGATTCTAGCCTGCCGGTGAAACCTTAGTGAGTCCATACATCTAGTAGCCCCTTTGTAAAGGCTATTTTGTGATCTCTTGACCATACACCGACGGTTGTGTACTGGTATAATGGAGGTTCTGCAGTCGCCGACGGGTGATTAAATCACAAACTTGTGGGTAAAGTGGTACAACCTCTGCAGAGTCTAAAACTATCATGATAGCCGAGCTTACGGTCACGAGCGCCTGACCAACTTCCATGATTAGTTGGATGGTTTTGGTTATGGTTTGGTTTTGGTTTTCGGGACTGATGAGTCCGGGTAATAAGATTTGGTTGCATGACTGTTGAGTCATGGCAACGAGATTGGTCTCGGTGTGAGACGGAATTGTTTATGAGATGAAATGGTAGCAAATACGAGATGGTATTCATGAGATGGTAGCGAATACGAGAAGGTATTCGTGAGCAAGAATGAGGTTGATTAATGTCTGATTGGGATATGGAAAGTGATGAACATAATGGAGGTATGATTGGTATTTTAATACATGTTGGAATTATGTTCACTTAAAGTTAAGTTGTTGTTTTATCATGGTTTTGATAAATAACTTTGCTTTCTGCAATGAGCCTTTTTATACCTACCTTGTTGTGAGCTACATATCATAGTTTCCCGCACTTGTTGAGTACATCATTGTACTCAAACTTGCATTATTATTTCATCATCAGCAACACGAGAAGATTACTATGAAGACCAATTGGAGCATTAGGCATGTAATCTGTCCTCAACCTTGCCTGTGGGGAATGGAGTATAGATGGAGCCGCTGCTACTGCTTAGATTGCTTCCGCACTAGTTAGAAAACTTCTGCTGCATAGAAATAAAGACTTCCCCTGTTAGATTAAGACTTCCGCTGTGAGCATAAGTCCAAGACTCATGAGACATTGTATATATATCCTGAAATTCAGTTTGCGGATGATTTGTATATGTGTGATGAACATACTGGGCACACATATGCATCAGTTCTCGGTTACGTGGTTTTCCACAGAATTGAGGGCGTCACAGACTGGTATCAGAGCCATGGGTTGACGGTATGTTACACGCTTAGATAGAGGTCACGAGTTGGTATCAGGCACAAATTGGTGTCAACCTGCCACGGGTTGATAGTATATCACACAACCGAGATAGGTCACAGATTGGTAAGCTAAGCCACGCTGACCATAGGATACAAGCCTAGGAGAAGCCATAGTTGGATCACAGATTTGGCATCACCCTAAGCCATATAGGACCCCCATTGAATAAGCCTTGAATAAAAGTTGTGTGAGCCCTTGTGGTGATTGCTTGTGATTGTGTGCTTAATGTGAGTTGTGGGACGTCTCAAGCGTTGCCCATACCCACACATAAGTAGAAAGAAGTGTGAGATGCCTCGGCACTTCTTCACATCCTCATATGGGCTAATATATATAGTCCAATCCACCTTGATGCATATAGTTAGGGGGGTCCATCTAACCTTCTAACCTCTATTCTATTTCATTCTCTCCCACAGATGGTGAGAGGAAACGCCGACCGCCAAGGAAGGAACGTCCGTGGCAACCAAGAGGATGGCGACGATGAAGTTCCTGTTAACCCCGGAGCTGGTGATAACAACCTGGAACGGTTGATGGCCATGCAGAATCAACTTATGCAAACCATGATCCAAACTTTGGGTCAGTTACAAGCCAACAACAACAACCCCGTTCCGGCACCACCGCCACCACCACCACCACCAGCAGCTAATAACAGACTGGGAGAGTTCATGAGGACTGGACCACCCACCTTTGCTCAAGCTAACGACCCCATGGAGGCCGACGACTGGTTGAAATCCATGGAGAAGAAGCTTGCCATAGTGCAGTGCAATGATCGAGAGAAGGTTCTCTTTGCGTCGCACCAACTCATGGGAGCTGCCGCTGACTAGTGGGATGCCCTATGCAACGCTCATGTCGACCCGGAGACGATCACTTGGACTGAGTTCAAGGAGAGTTTCTGCTCTCATTACATCCCTGCTGGTGTAATGATACTCAAGAGACAGGAGTTCGAAGGTCTCCGCCAAGGACAGAGAAGCGTGAATGAGTATCTCAACAAGTTCACGCAACTGTCCCGGTATGCCCCCGAAGACGCCAACTCGGACCAACGGAAGAAGTACTTGTTCATGAGAGGGTTGAACAATGAGATCCAGGTTCAGCTTCTCAACAATGACTATGCGAGCTTCTAGAAGCTGGTTGACAAGGCTATAGTGGTTGAAAGCGAGATCCGAGAGATCAAGCGAGAGTGCAAGAGGAAGATGCCATTCCAGCCCCAAGGGAGCAACGTACGACCTCGGTACATGCCCCCAGCTGCACCGCGGTATGGATCGACCGCTCCTGCATACCGCCCTAATCAGCCACCACAGCAACGACCCGTTGCACAAGCACCTCGTGTGCCTTTGCCTCCTGTGCCCCGACCCAACATGGGCGATCCAGTTCAAAACCCCCACCCCAACGTACCTTCTGCCGTGGGCAACAGGGCATGCTTTGCATGCGGGGAAACAGGACACTTCACGAGCCAGTGCCCGAGGAGAGGTCCTGGACAGCAAGGCAACGTGCCCAAGCAGAACCCACGGCCGAACGGAGGGGACAATCAAGGGAACCGTGGACAGCAGAACTATGCTCGCGGCAATGTGAACCATGTCTCTGCTGAGGAAGCACAACAGGCTGAGGACGTCGTAATTGGTATGTTCCTTGCCAATTCCAACCCAGCCACCATTTTATTTGATTCTGGAGCATCACATTCCTTCATATCATCCAAGTATGTTGCCAAGCATAATCTACCCATATCACATTTAAATTGTACTATGTTGGTTAATTCTCCTGGTGGAGAGATGAGGACTAATATAGTATGTCCAAAAGTAAGCTTTAAAATAAGGGGGTAGACTTCCTTGCCCACCTCATTGTCTTGGATTCCCAAGGGCTTGACATAATACTCGGGATGGATTGGTTAAGCAAGCACAACAGGGTAATCCAATATGCTGAAAGGAGCGTGTAGTTGACAAACGAGCACGGTATTCGTATCGAGTTTAAGTCAGCCTAACAAACAACCAAAAAGGCAATTTTAAACCACGTCGAAGGAGCAACATTGGACAACATTCCAGTGGTTCAGGAATTCTCGGACATGTTTCCAGAAGAGCTTCCAGGTATGTCACCTGACCGGGACATTGTGTTTGCCATTGATTTGGTACCCGGAACTGCACCCATAGCAAAGAGACCCTATAGGATGCCCGTCAATGAACTAGTAGAACTCAAGAATCAAATTCAGGAGCAGTTGGAGAAGGGTTTTATACATCCAAGCTCGTCACCATGGGGAGCCCCCGTGCTCATCGTAAACAAGAAGGATGGGACCCAAAGGATGTGCGTGGACTATAGGTCTCTCAACGAGGTGACAATCAAGAACAAATACACTCTGCCCCGTATAGAAGACCTATTCAACCAAATCAAAGGAGCCCGAGTGTTCTCCAAGATTGATCTTTGGTCAGGATACTTCCAGCTAAAGATTAAGCCCTCCGATATACCCAAGACTGCCTTTCGGACACGGTATTGTTCGTATGAGTATACCGTCATGTCTTTTGGGTTAACAAATGCACCCGCATACTTCATGTACCTTATGAACAAGGTTTTCATGGAGTACTTGGATAAGTTCGTCGTGGTTTTTATCGACGACATTATGGTGTATTCAAAAAGTGAGGAGGAGCATGAAGAACATTTGAGATTGACCTTGCAGAAAATGCGCGGGCATCAATTGTATGCCAAGCTTAACAAGTGTCAATTTTGGCTAAAGGAGATATCATTCCTAGGCCACATTATCTCCGAGGAAGGGGTATCCGTTGATCCCAGAAAAGTGGGAGATGTTCTGAAGTGGAACCAACAACAAAACGTGAGGGATATTCAAAGTTTTATTGGGATGGCTGGATACTACCGAAGGTTCATCAAGGACTTCTCTAAGATAGCAAAGCCTATGATGGAGTTGCTAACGAAGGAAAAAGGCTTCCAATGGACACCAACATGCCAAGAAAGTTTTGAGGAGCTCAAGAAAAGTCTAACCACAGCGCCGGTTTTGGTATTGCTGGACGTAAGCAAGAGCTTTGACATATATTGTGACGCATCCAGACAAGGGCTCAGATGTGTGCTCATGCAAGAAGGACAAGTGGTAGCCTATGCCTCACGACAATTAAAGAAGCACGAGCTTAATTATCCTACACATGACTTGGAGCTAGCAGCAGTAGTGCATGCATTGAATATTTGGAGACATTATATCCTTGGTCATCGACACGAGATCTGTATGGATCATAAAAGCCTCAAATACATATTTACACAAACGGACTTAAATTTGAGGCAACGTCGATGGTTGGAACTCATCAAGGATTACGGTGTTGGAATCAACTACCACCCTGGGAGGGCCAATGTAGTAGCTGATGCATTGAGCCGGAAGGGAGCATGTCACCAACTCACGGTTCGGGAGCTACAATCCGAACTACGGAAGGAGTTCGAACGGTTACACCTCGGATTCTTGAACAAGATGGAAGTGATGGAACTCCACTCTTCATTGGAGCAAGAGATAAGAGATGGCCAAGCAACGGATGAGGAGATCAAGGAAATCAAGGAAAGGATCCGCCAAGGAATAGAGAAGGATTTCAATGAAGATGAGAAGGGTACGCTTTGGATAGGAAAAAGGATTTGCGTGCCTAACGTGAAGCAGATCCACGACATGATAATAAAAGAGGCACATGATTCACCCTATTCCATACATCCCGGAAGTACCAAAATGTACAAGGCTTGAAGACTTATTATTGATGGGATGGTATGAAAAGGGACATAGCCGGATACGTTGCCCTATGCGACACATGCCAACGGGTGAAGGCCGAACATCAAAGACCCGCTGGATTGTTGCAACCCTTGAAGGTACCCGAGTGGAAGTGGGAAGACATCAGTATGGATTTCATTGTCGGATTGCCACGTACTCAGTCGGGTTATGACTCCATCTGGGCTATCGTGGACCGATTAACGAAAACAGCCCATTTTCTCCCTGTAAGGACCAAGTACAACGTTGCACAATTAGTCGAGTTGTACATGGAGCAGATCGTGTGCCGTCATGGAGTTCCGAGGAGGATAGTCTCAGATCGAGGTTCTCAGTTTACCTCTAGATTTTGGATGAAGCTGCAGAAAGCTATGGGTACACGACTGGATTTTAGCTCCGCCTATCACCCACAAACCGACGGACAAACCGAAAGGACAAACCAAATTTTGGAGGACATGTTGAGAGCTTGCGCCTTGAAACATGGGCGTAGTTGGGATAGGAGTTTACCATACGCCGAATTCTCCTATAACAATAGCTATCAACCTAGCTTGAAGATGTCACCTTTCGAAGCATTATATGGTAGACGGTGTAGGACACCGCTGTTTTGGAACGAGACCGGGGAGAACCAAGTGTTTGGACAAGAAGTGATACAAGAGGCTAAAAAGCAAGTCCAAACCATACGAGAGAACTTGAAGGCTGCTCAGTCATGACAGAAAGGCTATGCGGACAATATGCGAAGGAAGTTAACTTTCGAAGTAGGAGACTTCGTATACCTTAAGGTATCGCCTATCCGAGGCCAACGACGTTTCAACGTCAAAGGCAAGCTAGCACCTCGCTACATCGGGCCGTATAAGATTTTGGACAAGCGAGGAGAAGTAGCCTATCAACTAGAGCTCCCAACACACCTCTCCGACGTACATGACGTGTTTCATGTATCTCAGCTCAAGAAGTACTTGAGAGTACCAGAGGAGCAAGTACCGATGGAAGAGCTTGAACTTCAAGAGGATCTGACCTATGCAGAGCACCCCGTCCAAATTTTGGATATGAATGAGAGGGTCACGAGGAACAAAGTGATCCGATGGTTCAAGGTACAATGGAGCAATCACACCGAAGCTGAGGCCACATGGGACGTGAAGAAGACATCAAGACAGAGTTTCCTCATCTATTCTGTATTAACGAATCTCGAGGGCGAGATTCAATTTAAGGGGGGTAGATTTGTGACACCCTCATTTTCGAGTTCTGCATGTATTCATGTTTCCTGTAGAAAAACACTTTTAAAATAAGTTGAAACCGAGAAAGAATAAAAAAGTTAGCCAAAAAGATCAAATTCTAGTGTACAGAGAGCGCCAAAGACAACTCCCGCGACTCGCTGGCCACGTGGCGTGTTCAGAGCTCATCTCCGCAAATGGGGAGGGGTCCGCCGCTAAACTGGCTACGTGGCAGGCTCGGGGCTCATCTCCGCAAAAGGTGGAGAAGTCTGACACTGGTGGATACGTGTTGCCCTCGGAGCTAGCCTCTGCGGAGAAGTGAGGCCAGTTCCGTAGGACACGTGTCACCTTAGGAGCTATTCACTGCGGAAAAGAGAGGACCAGCCACGCGGGACATGTGTCACCTCCGGGAGGTCTGGTCCTATTGGACTCGTGTCAACCTCGGAGCTCGTCTCTGAGAAGGAAGGAAATCTGGCACTGTTAGGACACGTGGCACACCCGGAGCCACCTCCAAATAAAGAGGAGGTCCTGACCGCCAGGATACGTGGCGCACGCGGAGCCCGCCTCTGAGGAAGAGGGAGGTCTCGCTCGCTTGACACGCGGCACAACCGGAGCCCGACTCTACGGAAGGGGGGAGACTAGGCTCGATGGACATGTGGAGCTTCCGGAGCTCATCACCGCGGAGGTAACGTGTTCTGGAGCGGTTTTTGCTTCTGTACGCGTGGGAATACTGGTACGGGAGGAAATCGACACGAATTCCATAATATTGCCACACCAAATCAACTAGAGATAAGTTGTTGAGATTCAACGACAAGTTGAATAGGACTCTTATTCGAAGTCCAATCAGATTAGAACTCTTTCTTCCTGATTATAAATAGAACCCAGAACCTTTGGCCGAAACCATGAACTTTTTTCCAACTTCTGAGCCGACGACTTAGAGCCCTAGCCCCAGCTCGCCGAGTAAACCCTTCGCCGGAGTTCAGTCGAGAGAGATCGCCGGAAGAGAGCCCCTACGATCTGTCTGATAGGAGAAGGACCTCGAGACTAAGAAGGACATAAGGTAGGTCTCCAGTACCACCTTACGACATCGTCGCGTTTTCTTTGCATCTATTCTTTGATCCCTTTCAAACAGAAGCTTGTTCATGGACAGATCACATGTTGATCGGTTTAATCTAGTGTCAAGATCATCGTCACGTCCACATTTGATCCGAACATCTCCGTTCATCGAAAACCCATGCAAACCATGCAAGAACACGTATAAACTAATCTAATAGAAACTGATCATAGGATAGCATGCATATGCATCATCGCATCTAGTTAAAGTTTGTGCATGATATTGATTGTTGTGAATCTTGTATGTGTGTGATCATGTATAGAAGGACAAGCTCAGGGAGCCATTTACGACGAGCTGCCACAACAAGGTTTCGAGATCCAAGAGCAACCGGAACCGCAAGAACAAGGCAAGTGCCCCTTAACAAAATTGATCCTATATTTTGGGAAACTATTTTGTTTCTGCGAAAAGGTGTGTGCGCTGAGTCAAACATGATGGGAAACCCTTTTATAGGAGTTTACTAGTTTTGGTTAAACCACCCTTGTCGCCAGGGAAGTTTATGAGTCGGGTATGGTTTTGCTTTTATGCTTCGCTGAGTCCATGGGTTTACGGGAAGCGAGATAGATGTGTCTAGCTAGCTGCACTCGTAATGAGAAACTGATGTTGTTAATGAACATGGATCGGAGGGAGATCTAGGCAAGCCGGGTTTGTGAATGAGGTAGCATGATATGGTGGTTTACTTGCCGTAGATCTAAGGACCGGTTCATGCGAGCACATGCCAGGATAACAGTGCCACCACAAGGCCAATTATGGGTGTGGCTTAGCTGAGTAATTAGGTAAGTTGCTAGATTGTTATGGACCGTGGAAGGCGCGGGGAATGGGAGTCGAGTGAGGGCTGCCCTGGGAACTGCATGGCACAAGAGGGGGCCCGTGGGTGGGAGAATTGAAGATTCTAGCCTGCCGGTGAAACCTTAGTGAGTCCATACATCTAGTAGCCCCTTTGTAAAGGCTATTTTGTGATCTATTGACCATGCACCGATGGTTGTGTACTGGTATAATGGAGGTTCTGCAGTCACCAACGGGTGACGAAATCACAAACTTGTGGGTAAAGTGGTAAAATCTCTATAGAGTCTAAAACTATCATGATAGCCGAGCTTACGGTCACGAGCGCCTGGCCAACTTCCATGATTAGTTGGATGGTTATTTTGGGATGGTTTTGGTTATGGTTTGGTTTTGGTTTTCGGGACTGATGAGTCCTGGTAATAAGATTTGGTTGCATGACAGTTTGTCATGGCAATGAGATTGGTCTCGGTGCGAGATGGAATTGTTTATGAGATGAAATGGTAGCGAATACGAGATGGTATTCGTGAGATGGTAGTGAATACGAGAAGGTATTCGTGAGCAAGAATGAGGTTAATTAGTGTCTAATTGGGATATGGAAAGTGATGAACATAATGGAGGTATGATTGGTATTTTAATACATGTTGGAATTATGTTCACTTAAAGTTAAGTTGTTGTTTTATCATGGTTTTGATAAATAACTTTGCTTTCTGCAATGAGACTTTTTATACCTACCTTGTTGTGAGCTACATATCATATTTTTCCGCACTTGCTGAGTACATTATTGTACTCAAACTTGCATTATTATTTCATCATCAGCAACAGGATAAGATTACTATGAAGACCAATTGGAGCATTAGGCGTGTAATCTGTCCTCAACCTTGCCTATGGGGAATGGAGTAGAGATGGAGCCGCTGCTACTGCTTAGATTGCTTCCGCACTAGTTAGAAAACTTCCGCTGCATAGAAATAAAGACTTGCACTGTTAGATTAAGACTTCCGCTGTGAGCATGAGTCCAAGACTCATGAGACATTGTAATAAACTCTGTTATTCGTGGTCATATATATTCTGAAATTCAGTTTGTGGATGATGTGTATATGTGTGATGAACATGCTGGGCACACATATGCATCAGTTCTCGGTTCCGTGGTTTTCCACAGTGTGAGACCTATGTGTGCTGAATACATTGGCAATTAGGATAAAAGTTAGCATTAACATTCAAAGTTTTGAATATTGCCAAAACATTCTTCTGTGGCAAGGTCCGACAAGTTCTTTGTTAGGTCCGCCAAGTGTTGGCAAGGTCCGGAGAGCTCCTGCAAGGTCCGGAGAGCTTCTGTGAGGTCCGGAGCTTGTTTTTAGGGAGCTCCCGTGAAGTTCAACTCGTAGAACTGCAGCGTCTTGTTTTTGCTTTTAACTCGCAATGTTTCAAACTTGCTTTATTGGAAGGTTTGCTTAGTATTAATTTGCTAAGTTTTTGGTGTGTTTTGGTGGTTATGGCTGTTATCATTTGATATGGTTTGCAACATGGTTATGTGACGTGCTCATGTAAGGTGTTGTGGTTTTCGAACTGACGTGAGTCAAGTCGAGGACTTGTGCTCGGAAGAATTGGTTGTTTATTCATGTGCAGGTGTTGCTTGAGTTCAAGACATGGATGGTGAAGGGATCCTTGGACTAGTCTCAGGGAGGAGATGAGGTTCCAACAACCAAGTTCGGGAGGAGTTGTGGTTGAGTTGATCGGGAGGTCGCGCAACATATTTGGATCAAGGGCAGTGCATATGAAGGTTGCGTGTACGTCGTTGGAAGGTGTTTGCACGTGTGCAAGGAGTGCATGGACGTGGAAACATTGTTACAAGGCGTGATGAAGAGAAGTGGACGTAAAGAATTGGTCGGAAAGGTCCAACCGGCTGGATTGCGTACTCAGGCTGAGGCTGAGTCGGATATGGCTCAAATATGGAAGATTTGAGTTGGTTATGATAGGATTTCGTGCTAGGCACGAAGTTGAGTTGTTTTAGGAATGTTTAGGACGTTCCTAAGGTGTTTGTAAGTCTCACGATTGCTTCTATCTGTGAATAGGAGAGTCCTGAGCAGTTATGGTAAGTTAGGATACGAGTCCAATTAGGAGTAGGAGTCCTAGATTGGATTGTTTAGCCTGAGGGCTGGCTATAAAAGCAAGGGAGACCAGAGCTCTCATGGGTAGAGAACTTTGGGCTGTTCCTCTTGTGTTTCTATTGAATAAAGTTCATAGTTTCGAGGAGCTTTCGTGCCTTGTTCGTCCGACTTGTTTTTCGTCAAGTCTTTCTCGCCGAGTTTCTGGACAGACCCATGTTGCTTCGGTGTTTCGTTCATAAGTCGAGTTTTACAGATCCGATTGACGTGATTATTTTTGGGTTGTCTTCACAACTCAATTATCTATCATCTGTGAAAATTTCGCGAGCTTCGGATCTGTAGTTTTTGAGATACACGAGTTTCTTTGCAGCGTTGCAGATCTGTTTTATATCGGGTAGAACAGATTGATCTTCGTTTAATGTTTTGATCGTATCTCAAGTTTTACTTCGTGTTTTCAAGTGATTCTTGTTGCATTAGATCCGTGACTTGATTCTCTACCTCTCTACTTGATTTGTCACGGTTGAACACGTTTGAAAACACGTGCACACACGGTTTCTTTAACCAATTGATTTTTTGCTGAGGGATTTTTGTTGTTTCCGCTGCAAAAAGTTTTAATCTACCATTCACCCCCCTCTGGTAGCTTTTCACGTGCTCTTCGATCCTACAATTGGTATAAGAGCCAAGGTGCTCTAACCTTTGTGATTTGCACGTGTTTTGACTAACCATCATGGAGAAGTACTCCGCAAAACCTTGTGTGTTCAATGGCATCGATTTTCAGGTTTGGAAGGCGCGGATGGAGGCCTACATACAGGCACAAGGCTTCGCCATATGGGAAAAGGTCTACCGGAACATCGATGTACCACCCAACGATCAAGTTATGGCTGCGAACATAAGAGATGTTGACAACAAAAACAAGGCTCGCAACTTGATCATCCAAGGATTGACTCAAAGCGACTTCGACCGTGTTGCACACCTCCGATCTGCATATGATGTTTGGAAAGCTCTTTGTGACTACCATGAAGGATCCAATACGATCAAGGAGGTAAGGCAAGATATGTTCAAGAAAGAATACATGCGTTTTAAGATGCAACCCGGTGAGTCAATTGACGACCTTTTTGCTCGCTTTAATAAAATTCTCAGCAACTTGCGTAGTGTCAATGTTAACTTTTCAGATGCTGAAAATGCTAGACAATTGTTAGGAGCATTAGATATGTCAATTTGGGAGATGAAAGTTACATCTATTCGTGAATCTACTGTCATGAGTTCTCTTACTTTAGACGTGCTTTATTCTAAATTGAAAACTCATGAAATTGACACCATCTCACGTAAAAACCCCAACAAGTCTATTGCATTTGTTTCGCAACGTGACATGTCTAGTTCTAGTCAATCATCATCTAGTGGTGCACTCTCTTTGCTGTCCTCTCTAACCCTTGAACAGATTGAAGAGTTTCCAGAGGAGGAGCTTGCACTCATCTCTACTCGGTTCTCAAAAGCATTGCAAAATGTGAGAACTAGAAGGAGAGGAAGCTCCGGACCTCAACGATGTTTTGAATGTGGTAAGACAGGACATTTTTGTACGGAGTTCCCTAACCTTTCAGGTCCGACTTCACGTGAAGAAAAGCAAACAAGGCCAAAGAAATCGTTTGCAAAGAATAAGAAGAAGAAAGATTTATCAATGTGCAACATAGTGCATAATATGATCTCTGCACTTCAAGATTTCGGCTCAAGTGATGTGGACACCGGTAGTGATGAAGATGAAGAAGCTATGGCAAATATGTGCTGCATGGCGAGCAAGTCAAGTTCAATCTCCGAGGAGGCAGAACACAACAGCGACGATGAAGAGGTATGTCCCACTTGCAAAGAAATGTGTGATGCTATTTCTCGTGCCACTGTTATATTAAAGAAAAAGGATAAAAAACTTAGGAACAATGCTGTTAAAATTGAATCACTAGAATCTGAAATTAATCGTTTAAAAACTTTGATTTCTAGTGATGATTCTTGTTCCTCATGTTATTTGATTTATGAACAATTATCCTCTTTAAGAAGTGCACACGCATCTACACTTGATAAACTTGAACTTGAAATTGAAAAGAACAAAGAGCTTGTTGCACTTAATGATAAAAATTTGAAAGATGCTTGTTGTTCTACAATTGATTTGCATTGTTCTTCATGTGATGATCTGAATAAGAAACTAAATGATGCTATGAATGAGATTTCTATTTTGAACAATGCTTTACGTGTGCATGAAGTTAAATATTGTTCAAATTGCAAACTAAAAGGAAAAACTTCATGTGAAAACTTCTTTGATCTGTCCAATAAACTTGATGACATGCATAGGACACTAGATCGGTTTTCTAATGTAAATAAGAACCTAAACTTGCTGCTGAATTCTTCCAAGTCTTGTAATGATAAAACTGGTTTAGGTTTTAATTCTCATGCTCATGCTAAGGCACACCCACCTAAAGTTGTAAAGTCATTAGGAAGCGGTTTGATTCAAACAACTCCTAGACAAAAAGAGGTGATTTTCAAATCTGCAGGAGTACTGTCCCATTCGGGTTCTAATAAACGTGTTGCTTGCTCATCTAGACATGATAATAAGGTTATTTTTCATTGTACCTACTGTGGTAGAGATGGTCATGTCATGGATTTTTGTTATAGACTAGCTAAACACGATAAGAAACAAAGAATACTTGCAAGATCACATAACAACCAAGCAAAATCTGCTAGACCGAATGTTCGGAGCTTGCAACCTGCTGTAATAAGTCAAAAACTTGCTCCCGGACCTACTGTTTTTTGTGCTACATATAAAACATCTTCTAAGTCAGTAGTTGGGAACAAAAATTTTCGATGTTTGGCCCATAAACCTGTTGTACCTTCTCAGCTTTCGTGTGTTATTCCTGCTGGATGTCTTGTGACTCAGTACTGGATTCCTAAAAGTCTTTTAACTAACCCCAGTATTGATTCGTCGACGTATTGTGCTGCTGTGTAAGTTTCACGTTTGAGGAAGGAGAACATTTGCATTGTGGATTCAGGTTGCTCACGCCACATGACCGGTAACAAAGAATGGTTCTCCTCTCTCTCTTTTGTGTCACGTGTAGAAAATGTTACTTTCGCCGATAACTCTTCTACTCCCATAATTGCTAAAGGTTCGATTAGAGTAAATAATCTCTACACTTTGAAAGATGTGGCACTTGTTAAAAATTTGAAATAAAACTTGCTTTCGGTTTCACAATTGCTAGATGAAAATCTAGAGGTTAGCTTTGCTAAAAATTGCTGCAAGGTTGTAGATTCAAAAGGTGAGCTTTTGTTTAACATGTCTAGGTTTGGAAGAGTTTTTAAAGGTGATTTTGATTTGTCAACTTCTAAGCATCGGTGCCTAGTTGCTAATGATACAAAGGATCTATATTTTTGGCATCATAGACTTGGTCACATAGGCTTTGATCATCTCACTCGTGTTAGTGCTCTCGATCGCATACGTGGGCTGCCGAAGCTTAAAAAGGACAATGATATTGTGTGCTCTTCTTGTAGACATGCTAAGTTTGTTGCAGGTTCACATGCTCCTCTCACAATGACCATGACAGCTGAACCGGGACAACTTTTACATCTTGACACAGTAGATCTGGCACGTGTTCAATCCTTCGGAGGTAAATGGTATGTGCTTGTGATTGTTGATGATTATTCTAGATATTCTTGGGTTTATTTTATGGCATCTAAGAATGAAGCTTTTAGTCATTTTAGAACTTTATTTCTTAGATTATCTATTGATCACCCAGGATCATTAAAAGCAATTAGAAGTGATAACAGAACTGAATTTAAAAACCAATCCTTTGATCACTTTTGTGCTGAAAATGGAATAGGTCATCAATACTCTTCACCCTATGTACCACAACAAAATGGTGTCGTAGAAAGAAAGAACAGGACCTTAGTTGAGATGGCTAGGACTATGCTTGATGAATATCAAACTCCTAGGAAATTTTGGGCTGATGCAATTGCAACCGCTTGTTATGTCTCAAATCGTGTTTCCTTGCATGCTAAGCTTGGAAAAACTCCATATGAGTTCCGGTTTGGACATAGGCCTAGTGTTACACACTTTAGGGTTTTTGGTTGCAAATGCTTTGTTAAGAAACATGGTAATCTTGATAAATTTGAAGCTAGATCTGTCGATGGCATATTTCTTGGTTATCCATCTCATACTAGAGGCTACCGTGTGCTTTTACTTGACACTAACAAAATTGTGGAGACTTGCGAGGTTTCTTTTGATGAAGCTAGCCCAAGTACTAGCTCCGATATTGCAGGTCTAGATCCATATCCGCAGGGGGAGAGTATTTTTATTGAAGAAGATGAAGAAGTGGTGCTGCTGCCCGAAAACTCGGAAGTAAATAACGATCAAGCTGCTGATTTTGCACCACAACCAGCACCAACAGTCACTACTGCTGGTTTGGACCTTCCTCAATCAACAAGCTCTCCTAATCAAAGGTCCAAACATGAAGAAGAAGGTGCTTGTGAAGTGTCTACTCCCCTCCGAGTACTCAAAAGTCATCATCCACAACAAATCATTAGAAGCTTGCATGAACGAGTCACTCGGTCCAGGTTTTGCGATCCAAACTCTCATGCTCATTCTGCTTTTGTTGCTTCTTTTGAACCCAAGGATATACCACACGCACTCACTAATGAATCTTGGATTAATGCCATGCAAGAAGAGTTAGAAAATTTTGAAAGAAATAATGTTTGGAAACTTGTACCTCCACCTCAAGGTCACACATTAATTGGAACTAAATGGGTATTTAAAAATAAGCAAAGTGAGGATGGGGTTGTGGTTAGGAATAAAGCTAGGTTGGTTGCTCAAGGTTTCACTCAAATTGAAGGTCTAGATTTTGATGAAACATTTGCTCCTGTTGCTAGATTAGAAGCTATAAGAATTTTATTAGCATTTGCTGCATCTAAAGGTTTCAAGTTATATCAAATGGATTTTAAAAGTGCTTTTCTTAATGGCTACAAAGAGGAGGAGGTTTATGTTAAGCAGCCACCGGGTTTGGAAAATCCAAATTTTCCTAATCATGTTTACAAACTGTCCAAAGCCTTGTACGGTCTAAAACAAGCCCCTAGAGCATGGTATGATAGGTTAAAAACATTCTTACTTGAAAAGGGGTTTACCATGGGCATGGTTGATAAAACTCTTTTTGTACTTCAGCATGGCAATGACTCATTATTCGTTCAAGTGTATGTGGATGATATTATCTTTGGTTGTGCTTCTCATGATCTCGTGTCCAAGTTTTCAGCTATGATGAGTTCAGAATTTGAGATGAGTATGATGGGAGAACTCACATACTTTTTGGGGCTGCAAATCAAGCAAACAAAAGAAGGACCTTTTGTGCATTAAACTAAGTATACAAAGGACCTTCTTAAGCGCTTTAACATGGACAAATGCAAGCCTCTTCGGACACCAATGGCAACAGCAACAACACTTGAACTTGACGAAGATGGTGACCCGGTCGATAAAAAAGAATACAGAAGTATGATTGGATCACTTTTGTATCTCACGGCGTCAATACCGGACATACAATTCAGCGTATGTCTTTGTGCACGTTTTCAAGCTTCTCCACGTGCTTCACATCGCCATGCCATCAAAAGGATTCTCAGGTACATACATGGAACTTAAGAATTTGGCATTTTTCTTCCTTCTTCCTCAACCATTTCTTTGAAAGCTTTTTCGGATGCTGATTTTGGGAGTTGTAGGATTGATAGGAAAAGTACTTCGGGTGCTTGTCATTTTTTTGGTAATTCACTTGTTGCTTGGTCCTCTAGAAAACAAAGTTCAGTTGCACAATCCACGGCCGAATCTGAATATGTAGCTGCGCCTAGCGCTTGCTCACAAATTCTTTAGATTGTTCAAACACTTAAGGACTATGGGGTTGATTTAGATAGTGTTCCACTGTTTTGTGATAACACTAGTGCAATTTCTATTGCTAAAAACCCCGTTAAACACCTCTAGAACTAAGCACATTGACACTAGGTACCACTTTCTTCGTGATAATGTCGAAAAAGGAAACATTGTGCTTCACCATGTCGATACCGAACAACAATTGGCTGATATTTTTACAAAACCTTTGGATTTCACTCGTTTCTGTTTCATTCGTAGTGAAATAGGGGTTATGCATCCTCATGGCTTAAATTGAGGGGGAGTTTTTGAAACTTTGAAAGTCTATGTGTGAATCTGAAACTAAAATAATATGAGCATAGTATTTCATACATATATGACTTTGTGATTCCTTTTACAGGCTGAAAGTTCTTACTACATTACTCATGTTATACATTTTGTAGTTTTTGCCATGACTAGTAATTAGAATAATTACTTACACTAAATCTGGTCATGATCGAACTTTCTTGCTGTTTTGAACTTGTTGCGTGCTCACAAGTGCTTTTAATCATAAAAAATTAATCAATATAAAAAATTGAGAAAAGATCAAGAGAATATGCATGCATCGCACTTCTTCTTTTGAGATTGCTTATCATTGCACTAAGATATGAACTTGGAAGGAATTGTGTATGACTAAAACCATGTCCTTAAGCTTCTGATTGTCAAATGACATAGGCTTGGCTTGGTTGGTTAGAATAAGGCTGATGCGGCATATAATCTCTTGCAAATATCATATGATCAACTTTGTGCCTTAAATGATTATGAATAATAAAAATGCAGCAACAAGTGTCATGTTTTCAGGTTTTGAAATAGTTGAGTAAGGGAGATCATGACTTGCTTAAACTGAAAAATACATTTGATCTCTAGCATGGCTTACACTACTTTATGTATCTCATTGATGTGATAGTGTAAGTAACCTGATAGTATGACTTGGATGAGCTTTGTTTTGTATGTATATGTTATAATATGCTCATAACATTTAAAAATTTCTCTTTTGAACCTTGCTGAATACATTGTCAAAGGGGGAGAAATATGTATAAGGAGAGATTTTTTTACACTTTGCATATGTTATACACTTTCTTCCTTCTCTGATTTTAAAAAATGGGGAGAAATTAATAAAGGGAGAGAAATGAGTTTTCAAAGCTTTTCAAAACTTTTCACAAGCCAATGTTCGGATTTTAATTGGTGTTGTCAATGCATTCATCAAGGGGGAGATTGTGAGACCTATGTGTGCTGAATACATTGGCAATTAGGATAAAAGTTAGCATTAACATTCAAAGTTTTGAATATTGCCAAAACATTCTTCTATGGCAAGGTCCGACAAGTTCTTTGTTAGGTCCGCCAAGTGTTGGCAAGGTCCGACGCAAGGTCCGGAGAGCTCCTGCAAGGTCCGGAGAGCTTCTGTGAGGTCCGGAGCTTGTTTTTAGTGAGCTCCCGTGAAGTTCAACTCGTAGAACTGCAGCGTCTTGTTTTTGCTTTTAACTCGCAATGTTTCAAACTTGCTTTATGGGAAGGATTGCTTAGTATTAATTTGCTAAGTTTTTGGTGTGTTTTGGTGGTTATGGCTGTTATCATTTGATATGGTTTGCAACATGCTTATGTGACGTGCTCATGTAAGGTGTTGTGGTTTTCGAACTAACGTGAGTCAAGTTGAGGACTTGTGCTCGGAAGAATTGGTTGTTTTATTCATGTGCAGGTGTTGCTTGAGTTCAAGACATGGCTGGTGACGGGATCCTTGGACTAGTCTCAGGGAGGAGATGAGGTTTCAACAACCAAGTTCGGGAGGAGCTGTGGTTGAGTTGATCGAGAGGTCGCGCAGCATGTTTGGAACAAGGGCAGTGCATATGAAGGTTGTGTGTACGTCGTTGGAAGGTGTTTGCACGTGTGCAAGGAGTGCATGGACGTGGCAACATTGTTCCAAGGTGTGATGAAGAGAAGTGTACGTAAAGAATTGGTCGGAAAGGTCCAACCGGCTGGATTGCGTACTCAGGCTGAGGCTGAGTCGGATATGGCTCAAATATGGAAGATTTGAGTTGGTTATGATAGGATTTCATGCTAGGCATGAAGTTGAGTTGTTTTAGGAATGTTTAGGACGTTCCTAAGGTGTTTGGAAGTCTCACGATTGCTTCTATCTGCGAATAGGAGAGTCCTGAGCAGTTATGGTAAGTTAGGATACGAGTCCAATTAGGAGTAGGAGTCCTAGATTGGATTGTTTAGTCTGAGGGCTGTCTATAAAAGCAAGGGAGGCCAGAGCTCTCGTGGGTAGAGAACTTTGGGCTGTTCCTCTTGTTTTTTTATTGAATAAAGTTCATAGTTTCGAGGAGCTTTTGTGCCTTGTTCGTCCGACTTGTTTTTCGTCAAGTCTTTCTCGCCGAGTTTCTGGACAGACCGACGTTGCTTCGGTGTTTCGTTCATAACTCGAGTTTTACAGATCCGATTGATGTGATTCTTTTTGGGTTGTCTTCACAACTCAATTATCTATCATCTGTGAAATTTTCACGACCTTCGGATCTGTAGTTTTTGAGATACACGAGTTTCTTTGCAGCATTGCAGATCTGTTTTATATCGGGTAGAACAGATTGATCTTCGTTTAATGTTTTGATCGTATCTCAAGTTTTACTTCGTGTTTTCAAGTGATTCTTGTTGCATTAGATCCATGACTTTATTCTCTACCTCTCTACTTGATTTGTCACGTTTGAACACGTTTTAAAACACTTGCACACACGGTTTCTTCAACCGATTGATTTTTTGCTGAGGAGTTTTTGTTGTTTCCTCTGCGAAAAGTTTTAATCTACCATTCACCCCCCTCTGGTAGCTTTTCACGTGCTCTTCGATCCTACACACAGAATTGAGGGCGTCACACCTAGCAGCGTAGGTTCTGTGCCAGGCTCAGGGTCAAGCCATAAGTTCCCTGTCGATGATATTGTTAAGGATACATCTAGTCGTCTTCTTGTCCCGATCGGCAGAGCAGAGAACAAAACAAAACTGGTTGACACTGTTATGCCAAAGCCAAATCTTGTCTTCAACGGTAATTCACTTCCGTTGTATTATGCCGTGGTGCAAGTTCTTCAGATCATTGATAATGATTATGACGATTATGAAATAGACCACATCACACCTAAGGGGATCATGACTCTGGGGCAGGCCGTCAACCAGTTAAATCTTTGGCACCGACGCGATATCGTGTTGGACGATGAGGCGAGGTCTAGCCCCATCACATCTTGAAAGACTGTAGTCCCAGCAAGGATGATAGTAACCTTGCTAGTAAAGATAACCAAGAGCAACCAGTTGAACAACAGCTTGAAGCAGTACAAGAGCAAGCTGCTGGTAGTTAAGAGCAATAAGTTGAACAACAGGTTCAACAACAGGCCAATGTCCAACTTCTGACGACTACTCCTCGGTCAATGCCAGTGAAAGTTAGCTCATACGAAAATAAGGAACCTTCTAAAAAAGTGTCAAAATATTTGGAAAAAAATGAAGAAAAATATTAGAAAATCTAATGCATCTCGTGCTTCACATGAGCCAGCATTAGAAAATATTGAGGAGTGGGAAGAAAACGGTGTGAAATATACTCGGGAGATGGCTTTAGTTAAACCAGGAGTTCCAGTATAGAAGATTCAGGACATTCCTTCTAAATATGAGAATGGGAAGCCGTTCATAACATCGGCACAGCTCAGCAAACAACCTTTCTCGCTTAGAAGAATGCACGAGTGGTACATCTCTGCCAGCACAAAATATGACATTTGTTACGTCACATTTCGTGTGCCAAAAGAAGCATTGGAGAAGATAAACGAGCCCTTCTCTTTGAAGATCTGCGGAGCCTTTTCTATCGAGGCATGCTCGAAATCGACCTGCTACTCGTCTGGTGCTTGTAAGTGCCTCTAATATTTCGTATTTGCTTTTCTTACTACACGCACACACATCATGAGACTATAACAATTCCGGACTTATTCAATAGGATGCAATACATGGATAATGAAAAGCTGAACTCCAAGACAGGTATCCTTGACCCTACAGTGATTGCAAAGTTGAATTTCAACTTTTAAGTGCAATAGGACTCAGAACAGTACAAGCACATGACAAAAAAACAATTTGAGAAATCAATCGCAAGCCAAAAGAAGGATAAAAAACAAAGGTTACAACCTATATAGGACATGCCATGTTTAACTTTGTCAGAGATGGCAAGGACCTCGTAAAGGCTCCGTACCATTTCGAGTAAGTTCGACACATGACATGGAAATAATAATTATTGCTAATTTTTAACTTAACACGTGTGTTTGTACGTGCGCAGTAAACACTATATAATGATTTTCATCAAGCCAACGCAGGCTTTGGCAACGGTCCCGAACTCAGCCGATTACTCATAAGATACTTACAAAGATTTCCTTGTCATTTTGAGAATGTACGGTTATTGGATACTTCTAATATACACGCATATATATAGGTTGACAACTCTTATATGACATTCCTTATATGACAGCGTTTGACGGTTTTACGCGAAATAACTTGGTGGTCAGAGACCTCCTAATAAGTATGCATTGCAGATATCAACATATTATCCTTGTCCCAAGCAGCCTTCTGGGAGCGTCTTATATGGGTATTATGTATGCGAGCATCTTCGGATCGCCTGCGAATATGGAGTGAATCGTGAGGCTGTAAGTTATCCTTAATGTCAATATTGTATTTTCTTACTTTTGAGTTTCATTTTCATTGTAACTAGCGTATTTTAATACTATTTTGTTATTGTTGTCACCAACACATTCTAAATCTTATTATGTGTTTCATTGCAGCACACGAATGTGGACAAAGAATGGCTGGTTTCTAGAGATATGCCTGGTGGAGGAGCCAAGAGGATTGCGAGTGAAAAGTCGCTTCTTCATCTCCGGGAATCCGGCTGTGTCACTTCATGCGTCACGAAATTTTCCACCAAAAAGGGCAGTCTTCGATGGCGTAGATGTAATTGCTGATGTGTTAGAACTTTGCTAGTATACTGAGCATCAATTTGGTTTTCAGTGAAAAACATGTAAACTATGAATTGAGATGTATTTTACTTACATATATGTATATGAGATGACTTTTTGGTGATATTGTGTCGATGATGCTTGTCAGAATATATTGTTTCTACTGTGTGTGCATATTAAACTGACCTAGAAATTAGAAATAACAACATGTAGTACCTAACAAATCGCCTGTGATAATAAAATTTCACGGACGGATTATCGTAGGTAACGAACCGCCTGTGGTAATATAGTTTCATAGGCGGCTAGTCCTAGGTAAAGAATTGTCTGTGATAATAGAGTTACATAGGCGGCTAGTCGTAGGTAAAGAACTGCCTGCGATAATAGAGTTACACAGGCGGATAATCTTACGTTACAAACCGGTTGTGATAAACATTGTTCACAGGCGGACAATCGTGGGTAAAGAACCGCCTGCGATAATGAAGTTATCACAGGCGGATACTCTTTACGTTACGAAATTTCTGTAATAAAGATTCTTCACAGGCGGCTAGTCGTAGGTATAGAACCGCCTGCGATAATGGAGTTATCACAGGCGGATACTCTTAAGTTACAAATTGTCTATGATAAAGAGTCTACACAGACGGATTCATGAAAGTTAATACCGCGTGTGATAACTTTTTCACAGGCGGTTTAAGTTTCCGCCTGTGAAAATTGCAGATTATCGCTCTTCGTTTCAGACGGTTTTAAAAACCATATGTAATAATACATTTAGAGCAGCGTGAGATGAAGTTTCTTATAATAGTGATTACAGGATAAGAAACAGAAAAGATACAAGAAGCCTATCTCCTACCGACGCGCCTTAGGACAGAATCCGGCGTGACCGCCTCGGCTAAGGAATAGGCGGCAGGCTCCACCCGAGCTTCAATGGCCTGCAGGTCCTCTTCATTGCAGCTGGCGACGAAGCCCTCCCTAATGATCGGAAGGTCAACCCGTCGAAGTGGGAGACGACCAGGGATAAGCCCAACTGTACAACTGTTTTGCCCCGAGCTGAGCTCCGCTAGTTCTGCTTCAGCGGTGGCTTGATCCTTCGCTGAGACAATGGAACGTTTTGCTTTTGCAAGAGAGAATCGAAATGGGGGCTTAGCGACAAGGAAAAGACGAGCGAGGCAGAAGCCCAGCGAAGGGACTCACAATCAAGCTTCTGGGCAAAAGCATCCTTGGAAGTTCGGATGGACTCGTCCGCCCGGGTCTTAACCCTTTCAGCCTCCTCTTGGGAGGCCCTCGCTGCCGCGCGCGCCTTGGCAATCTCCCCAGCGGAATCCACCATGGTAGCCCTCACGGCCTCCTATTTCTCGCGAATCGCTCGGAAGGCTTCGTCATGGGCGGCAATAACCACCTCACCAAGGCAACCCACTTCTTCTTGAGCAGCGGCAAGCGCAACCCGAAGGCGGCTCGATTCCTCCCGGACGGTCGCGGACTCAGCTCATGCCATTTCGGCCTCCACTTTCCACTTCGCCGCCCCAAGCCCCCGATTGTCTAGAGACCCCTTGAGAAGCCGATCCCACTCGCCCTCTCGTCTGGCAAATCCCTAGTAAAGGAAACAAAAAATATGGTTACAAACAACCCCGGGGCAAACTATGAAGAAGAATGTGGCGGGAGCGAGGCTTACCCTGTCCGGAAGTACGCAGCGACTGAGCCTTTGTTGCACGACCGCAAGATGGTTTTGGTCGGAGTGAAACAGCTCCACAACTTTGTCAAGTTGAGAGCAGAAGGAGGAAACGTCGTCTTCTCGGTCCACCGAGCCGCTAGGACCGAAGAATCCCCGACCTGCCGAAGGAAGCTCCGGCCCCTCCATGGGTTGACCAGGAGCCGCCTCTCTCGACACCCTAGCCTTTGAAGCCCATGAAGCAACCGCAACCGAGCAGGGAGCCACCTCCGTCACAGGTACCTCCTCCGCCACTCGGCCCCATGACCTCCTGCGAATCAGCGGAACCTCCGGAGATGACTCCACCTCTTCCTCGACCATGATCAACCTCATTCCGAGTGGAGATACCTCCATCCTCTTGAGCTGAACCACCTTGGCTAGGGCCGGGTCGACGGTAGCTGGGGCAGTCGAAGAAGGTCGAGACTTTCTGCCTCGGACGGAAGATAGGCCGCCCCTTTCACCATCGGCTCCACACCCCCCGCCGGCAACGAGGTGGGATCAACGGGCGGAGCTCTGGAGGACGGAGGCAGCGTGGCCCCCAGCGCGACGCCAGGACGCCCGGCTAGTACGCCCTGAGAGAAGCGGCGGAAGAAATTAAAAGGAAAACCAGAGCGCTAGGAGTCTAAGCGTGAAAAGGGAGCAAAGACTAAAGGATAAAACCTTTTCGATCGGGGACGAAACAGAGGCACATCAGTCCCGGGCTTCGTGCTCAGAGGGATAACTGAGGCTGCCCAGCCCGCCTGAGCCGTGGAGGCCCGGGGGTCGGACACTGACGGGGTTCCCATCAGAGCGCGGTCTGCAGTAGGATGGGCGATGAGCCTCTGGCCCTCTGACTGGCCCTTCGGGAACGTGGCCGCTGGAAAACCGGCCTTGGTTGATCCCGCAGAAGCATGGGTGGCGGATAAGGAAGGGACGTGCCCTTCGCTCACCCGAGGCTTCTTTGCCGCCGGATCGTCGATCTGCGGCTTTCCTCTTCCGCCACTCCACCAACGCGGCTCTCTCCTCCTTTTGCATCTTATCCTCGGGTAGGTTAGGCAGGCTGACCATGCCTTCAAGCCCCTAAATAAAATATCACGGTATCATATCAGGTCAAAGTCCCAGAAAAGAATATTATAAAAGTTATGGTACTAGGGTTGAACTCTTACCCGAGTAGAAGGACGATATGCAGAGAGGGGGCACCGATGGCACCCACCGTCCTCCACCTCATTCCTGGTAAGGTCATGAAACCTCCGCTGGTTTTCAACTCCAGAGTCCTCCTCCGCTGACCCTTGCGTGGGGTCATCAAGCCCGATATACTGCCACATGGCGTTGGACGCGGGCGTGAAGGGTTTAGATTTTTGTCTCGAGGAAGGTCCACAGGATGACCTCTCTGATTGGCCCCTCTGCTTGGAGCGCCGCAACCAGCTCCAAAATAACGGCGACCCACCGCCTTTTCGCCTCCATGACTTGCCATTGCCACTGCTCCCGGACGACGGGTGGTCGACTGGAGAAGTGCGGAAGCGCCTGACCATGCGTTGCGAATATAGAATCAGTCCTGATTCCAGTTCTTCACGGACTTAGGAAGTGGAAGATCAGAGTACCGGATTTGGCCCGTCGGAGCTGAACACGGGTGCTGCCGACCGCCGGGACCGAAGAGTCTGCACAGCATGGCCGCACTAAGAAGAACTTCCTCCATAACTCAAAATGGGGATCGATCCCTAGAAACGCCTCACACAACGTGTAGAAGACGACAACATGAAGGACCCTGTTCGGTGCCAGATGGTGGAGCTCCAGTCCGTAATGGAAGAGGGCAGCACGGAGAAACTTGTGTGCTGGAAGTTCCAATACACGAAGGTGGAAGTCAACGAAACTAACAACTTCATCCTCGCGCGGTTCTGGCACCGTCTCTCCTGATGGAATGCGGATCTGCTGGTGCTCCCACACCGAGAGGATCCCCTGCTCATCCAGAGAAAGAGACGACTGATGGTCACGCGGGACTTCATCCAGTCCGACACATGGCCGGGGAGGAAGAGGAAGAAGAGGGGGAACCACTCATATCCTCCCATAACCATTTTACTTTTTCTAACTTGCATTGTCGGAACATGCAGGAAAGCAGGAGCACGAGAGGACTGGTGAAGGAAGGTGCACCGGTAAAAGTAATGGCTTGCGCTCCAACAACCGTTTATGTAGTGCGCCCATGATGGCAAGAGTAAGGGCATCAGGGCCCACGGACACGTCTGTCCCGCTCTAACAACGGCCACTCATAGGGAGTGCACACGCCTTTTGAAATTTTCAGGAACGCAACGCCCGCTATAATTTTGGCCAGACCGACCCACATCTTTTATATCAGCAATGATTTAAGAAGCCATGCGCCGCTTCAAATTCTCCCAAACCGACTCTTCACTACGCCGCTTTGCTTTCTCGTGGTGCGATGTTGACGGGCCGTACGAATAGAAGGCCTAGGTAAGTAGGTAAGCTTTTTAGGGTCCACTTTTGGGGCTCGATCAGAGTTCTAGGTTCTATGGTATACCAACCATGTAGGTCAAAAGGACCACTTGGAACAAACTAGAGTGATGGGCAGACGATACGAGATGGCCATCAATGGCACACTCAGGAGCCCGAAAGCTCCCGACATCTATAAGTCTGATATCCGAGTCCCTCTTTGGTGACTCACCAGTAGCCCCCCCCCCCCCGAGTGTACCAAGAGGGATTTTATGGAACGCGGGCGTCAAGCCTCGATCAGATCAACCTGATTTCCCTGTCCTTGCGAAAGGCAGTGGGGTTTCACATGGACTTACCCGTTAGGCAGCTTACCGAGCCTTGGAATTTGGCCATTGTGGCAACTTCTCTATTGGATCAAACCCTCCAAACCCGCGGATGGTTTGAGGACAGGGAGCAAAGCGGATTTGCTGATTAAACCGAGCCCGACTCACGAAGGGGAGCTCAGGAGCTGTTTGATGACTCAAGTCACAAAAGGCTCGGCGCATGAGGCTTTGAGCTCGGATATAGCCACGAACCGAAATAAAACAACGATCTCACACAACTTCCATTTTTTCTCTTGTCTTTTCAAGTACTCCTCTACGCAAGGGAATATGCCTCCGACCAGTCTTGAAGAAGCCCGACCGATGGACCGGGGGCTATTGACGGGGTAGCGTACCCCATGTATCCGAGGGACGATCCACTAACCAACCACGATAGGACATGTGGATCCACGAAGCCGCTGCCTAAGGCGCAAACGCGGGGTGATGTCTCCACGAAGCCCGACCCCCGGGAGAAGAAGAAGTGGCCGACCTCCAGGCCAGGAGAATTAGAACAGGAGAGCGAAACAATCTGGGCTTAGATCCCGGATCAGAGGCAGGTGGAAGATTTAATTGCCGATGCGACGGAACGGCAGAAGAGATTATGACGGAGTGGGAGGCCATGCGTGACGGCACAAGCATGACGTCGGTCCATCATCATCTCCTGTCCCATCCCGCTCGGCGTGAGTGTATAGTGATGGAAGGTAGACGTAGACCATAGACTATACGGGAGCAGATGTACTCATCGCTCCTGTACCGCTTTGGGCCACCTTAGGCGTTGACACACTATGTAAATCCCCGCCCCATTTATGAGAAGCCGTTGGGCAGGTATTGGCGTCCGGGCTATAAAAGAGGAGGCCCGGAACATTCCCTTGCATGACGGATCTTTGTTCTCGCACGCGAGGAAGTCTCACTTCTAACCACGGTTCCTCGAACCATTTGAGCTAATACAAGGCTGACGAACACCCCAGATTGGACGTAGGACACATTGTCCAAACCAGTATAAATCCTTGTCTTTATTAGCTAGCCATCCAGTTATAGAGCATGAAGCATTCAATTATAGCCGGTGGTAAAAACACCGAGAGGCTCCTCATAAATGGGACAGTGAAATTGCCTAGAGGGGGGGTGAATAGGCTAAAATACCTGAAATGACTAAATTAAATGAGATTAGAACTCAGGAGCCGGACTAGTCTGGCTCAAGGGCGGACTAGTCTGATCAACCTGCTGGAAAGGCCTAAAAGGCCGGACTAGTCTTCCTTGGAGGTGGACTAGTCTGGTCAAACTGCCAGAAAGATCTAAAACTTGATTTTAAGGGTTTTTTTTCCAAATTTTAGTTTAACAAAATGTGGATGAGACAACTAGCACTTTTATACGACAAGTGTGACAGAATATTGAAATGAATTGCAAGAGTGTGACGATGTATAGCGAAATAATTAAAACAAACCCTAAGCAATCTTGATCTTCAAAGAAATGTACATGCAAGAGAGACACTGAGGATTTTTCCCGAGGTTCGATTTCACTCAGGAATCTACGTCCCCGTTGAGGAGTCCACAAAGGACCGGGTCTAACAACCCTTTCCTCACCAAGTCGCCACTAAGGCCAACCCGGTTCTTCACTATCTCAAGAGTGAACTTACAAAGTTTTGGGGCTGCTCACAATCCGAGTCTCCCACTTGATCAATTCCACAAACTTCACAGATCTCACAAGCCACAGATCACAACAAGTGCACGAGATCACTCCAAGACCTAAACGCGAAGTTCTTCCTTCTCCTTTTCTCACACACCCAAATTCACTTAAAAATTGGCTCTAGAGGGTGAGTAGGCAAGAGAGAAGGATTAGGGGAGCTCTTGGATTGCTGTGGCGGCGCTAGGTTCCAGTTTTTTTTAAATGACGTTAGGGCATCTCCTTTTAAAGAAGGTCCGAAGCCAACTGTTGCCACCTACCGAAAGTCCGGACTAGTCCGCCTCACACTGGACTAGTCCGATCTCACACATGAACTATTTGTTCGGGTAAGAACGGACAAGTCTGGAGGACCCGGACTAGTCCGGCCACTAAGGAAGACAAGTCCGGTCCACCAAGACTTAGCCATGGGAGCTCCCATCTCACACCCATATGGACTAGTCCGACTTAGAACGGACTAGCCCGAAATCACACAAGAACTCTTAGTCCGTGTGAAAACGGACAAGTCTGGCTAGCCTGGACTAGTCCGGCCACTCAGGCGGATAAGTCCGGTCTACCAGGACTTAGCCCCAAAAACACTCTCACCTAGAGAGAAACTGACTAGTCCGTCCAAAACGGATAGGTCCGCTCTCAGTCAGGAACTCTTAGTCCGCCCTAAAACGGACTAAGCCGTAGGACTTCCGAACTAGTCCGGCCTCTTCCCCCGGACAAGTCCGGCCTGCCCAACTTTACCTCTCTACCTCTCTCTACTAAGGATTTGACACTTCTAACGCTTTGAGCTCTCTTCTATGATCTCAATGAACTTGACACACACACTCTTTCTTTTACACGGCTAGCCTACTAAAGACTCAAGTGAAACCCTAATTTCTACTCTTCGAGTCTTCGACGTCGTTCTTCATCTTTTTCTTTTTTTTGAGAGTTTAGGTGCCCGCCTTGGAAATGTCCTGCGCTTATGATCATCTCAGCTCATTAGTCTCTTAATTTGTCGTCATCAATGATCCAAAACCCACGGGGATGCCTAGATGCACTTACAATCTCCCCCTTTTTGGTGATTGATGACAACACATTAAGTTTCAACATAAGAGGTAAAAATTTTATTTTTATAACAAGTGTACGTATGAAAAACTCCCCCTGAATGTATGCAAGAGTAAAAGAGGGGAGTTGGCATACATTCACATGTTATGGTGTGGTGCCTACGTGTTGTGCTCAGAATTAAAAATGTGATAAGACAATACGCATAAAACAGACATAAAATCCAACACGTAGTGTTACACAAAAGATAGGCATGCATAAAACATAAAACATAGATAGCCATGTCCAAAAGATCTATTACGAGACTAGAAGATGATAAAAAATAGGACATCCTTTTCACATTTCTCCCCCTTTGGCATCAAGGCACCAAAAAGAAAAGGAGGGAGGAAGATACGCCTAAGTCTACTCGTCATCTTCTTCGTCTTCTTCTTCATCGCCATTTTCATCGCTCTCCATAGCTTCTGTATCCTCTTCTTCTTCGTCGGCGGTGGTGGATGGAGGCACGGCCTTGGAAGAGCTTCCATCTTCCCTGAACTGGGCAAGTTCATCAGCGGTGAACTCTAGATATGGAGTGAGTTCCCCATCACTCTCCTCAGGGGGGGACATGGGTACCTCAAGCTTGTCACACACAGCCTTGAGCTACTTCTCCTGATGCCTCTCCATGCGTCGAGTCCGGACCTCCACACACCGACAAGAGGTGAAAAGTGTGTTGAAGCACTTGAAGAATCCACTCATGGACTGCGGAGGAGGAGATGATGGGGGGAGCCGCTGAGCGAGAAGGGGCCGCTGAGCTAGAGGAGGTTGAGCATTTTTTTCTCCTTGAGGGTTCTGGCAGAATGGGGGGTAGCTGAGGACAGAGAGGTCGATGAGTGACGTCCTTGACAAAGATTATCCCCGACACCTTCTCAATTAGGCACATGATGTACGGTGCATAACCACATGAGCGGTTGGGAGTGTGAGAGATGTTGAAGATGTCATCATAAATATGCTCAACAAGGTTGAACTTCTCTTCACCATCTATCAAGAGGAGGAGATGCCTTATGTTTCCTTGAATTACCCCTGCATCTCCATCCTTGGGGGCAATGGACCTCCTTAGAATCCGGTTGAGGATGCTGTAGAACGGCTTGATGTTCCTAGCAAGCCCGGCCTCATAGGGAACATGACTAGGATACATATAGTCAAGCTGATCCCTGTCCACTGCCTTGAGATTGGAAATGATAATCTCATGATCCAAGTGCTCCATGAGGCCAAGTATCTGTGCAAACCTCTCATAGGTGACTGATTACTGCTCTCCATGAGTCA
Organism: Neostapfia colusana; assembly: GCA_030760725.1. Taxonomy (NCBI): domain Eukaryota; kingdom Viridiplantae; phylum Streptophyta; class Magnoliopsida; order Poales; family Poaceae; genus Neostapfia; species Neostapfia colusana. Next base: position 24,926,263 of record JASWHV010000005.1, on the reverse strand, counting down.
TCCAAGTGATTTTCCGGTCACCGTAGGTGGAGAAGTACACAGTGGTGTAGAACTGCACAATTACCTCAATGTTCCAGTCATACTTGAAGCTCATGATTTCCTTGATTCCATGGCACTCTGCGACTTCAATCACTGCATCAAAAGCTTTGTGCTCCCTTTTGGCCATGTAGCCCCAATCTACCCATTGAGCTTGAGTGACTCGGGTCTTCATTTTTAGCTACACCAAGCGGTAGTAATCGCAGTGAAAGTCACACCAAAACCTAGGGTCGACTGTGTGCTTCTCATAGTCATAGACTTTATCCATCCTCAGCCTTCTCGCCTTTTCAGCCCCCTTTCCTTTGAATACAAATGCCAGATTGTTGGGCTGCCGGTTTGGGTCTCTAGCAGGGGCAGCCATCTTTAAGAGGGGCGATGGGCTTTGGTTGCCCTTTGTCTCTGATTTTCATCCCTCCTGCTCTGTTTGTCAGTGCTTTGGCAGTTGCCTTTTTGTTCTTGAGCTGCTCAGGAAGTGGAGCCTTACCCTTCTTTGGATCACGAGAAACCCTACCCTCGGATTCCTTTTCCTTCTCTTTATCTCCCAAGGTGACCAACCTCTTTCTCTTGGGCTCTGAGGCACTAGCAGCTTGGGAGCTCTGGGCTTCACGTTCGGCCCTTTTCTTTCTCAGTTGATCCTTCACGGATTCTTCAACGGCTTGGGCAATTTGTGCCTCCTCGTCGAGATCATGCTTCTTCTTTGTTCTTGCCTCTCGACGGACGGCTTCTTTAGCCGCTTAGGCCTCCTTTGCTGCCTTTCTTCGGCAATGCACCGATGAAGGGCTTGTCGAGCCTCCTCGGCCATGGGACTTGGAAGGGGAGAGCTTTGATCGGAGTTCGACATATCTCCTGGGAGACAGGATATTAGAGGTCAAGGAAGTGGAATATTGCAAGAGAATTCATGAAAAATGGCTAAAGTTGGAGTTTGTTCTGTGTAAACCGGACTTGTCCGTTAAAGGACCGGACTAGTCTGCTCGAGAACGGATTTGTCCGCCTAAAACTGGACTAGTCCAGGTTATACAGAAAGAACCCTAACCCTAACAATTTTTCGCAAGAACTTCGAATTAAGTTGCTATACTCCTAGGCTATGATCACATCGACACTAGGAACAACATTTGTGAAGAGGTTTTTATCAAAAGACCTAAGAGTGACGAAAAGGAAGGATTTTTGGTTAGGTCAAGAATACCTCTTGAAATCTTCAAATGTGATGAATTTTGGAGTTGAAACTTGAGTAATGAAGCCCAGGGAAGGGTTTCCGCACTCCTTAGGTCTCCAATCCGTGGATTGGACAAGATTTTTGGTGGAGGAAAGCAAAAATCACCAATTTGTGGGCGCTTCTGGCTTGAGAGAGGATGTGAGCGGACTAGTCTGTGAAGAGAGAAGTTTGGCTGCCCCTGGGAGGTTAAGTCCCCAGGGGCCGGACTAGTCCGGATTAAGTGTCCGGACAAGTCCGGTTTGCGGACAAGAGCCGGACTTCTCTGGGGCTGGACTTGTCTGGCCTACCAAGGCGGACTAGTCCAGTTTGGACTTGTCTGCTGCGAAGTCCGACCTTGCCACTTGGCCACTGCTAGGGTGAGCTCCGAAGGCACCACGTGTCCAGCGGGCCGGGCCTCCCCTCTCCTCAGAGGCGAGCTCCGAGGGCGCCACATGTCCGGCGGGGCCAGACCTCCCCTCCCATTAGAGGCAAGCTCCGAGGGCGCCACGTGTACGGCAGGGCCGGACCTCCCCTCTCCTCAGAGTCGAGCTCCAAGGAAGCCACGTGTCCGGCGGGGCCGGACCTCCCCTCTCCTCAGAGGCATGCTCCTGTGGTGACACGTGTCCAGCGGGCCGGGGCCTCTCCTCCCCTCGGAGGTGAGCTCCTGTGGCGACACGTGTCCAGCGGGCCGGGGCCTTTCCTCTCCTCGGAGGCGAGCTCCCGTGGTGACACGGGTCCAGTGGGTCGGGGCCTTTCCGCTCCTCAGAGGCGAGGTCCGGTGGTGACACGTGTCTCGCGGGACCGGACCTCATCCCTTCCACAGGGGTGAGCTCTAGTGGTGACACGTGTCCCACGGGGCCAGACCTCATCCCTTCCACATGGGTGAGATCCGGTGGCGACACGTGTCCTACGGGACCGGACCTCATCCCTTCCACAGGGGTGAGCTCCAGTAGCGACATGTGTCCCGCGGGGCCGGACCTCATCCCTTCCACAAAGGTGAGCTCCGGTGGCGACACGTGTCCCGTGGGGCCAGACCTCATACCTTCCACAGGGGTGAGCTCCGGTGGCGACACGTGTCTGGCAGGGCCGGACCTCATCCCTTCCACAGGGGTGAGCTCCGGTGGTGACACGTGTCTAGCAGGGCCGGACTAGTCCGGGTTCGGTGTCCGGAAAAGTCCGTTTGGAGGATCAGAGCCGGACTTCTTTGGGGCCGGACTTGTCCGGCCTCATAGGCAGACTAGTCCGGTTACAAGCTGAAATTCATATAATTTGAGTTTTAGTTAAAGAATATGATCCTTTTGGACAAGTTTTTGCAAATATATTTGGCAAACATGGTCAGTAAGCATACATCAAACAAACAATGACCATATTTGACAAAGGGTCCTTTTGAACATAGTTTTCGTAGAGTAAGAGAGATTAGGGTAGTATGTTGAAAACATGCGGTTTTTGAAGTTTATAAACAAGCAACAAACAGATGTGCACACTTCAAGCAACATTTCGAGAATCTAGGATATTCAGTTCACTCCTTAGGTCACAAAAGTGTTTCTCATCAAGGGGTTTTGTGAAGATGTCCGCCAATTGCTTTTCACTCCTAACATGAGAGATAATGATATCTCCCTTGATAGAGTGATCTCTCAGGAAATGGTGACGGATATCAATATGTTTGGTTCTAGAATGCTCCACGGGATTGTGAGCAATCTTGATGGCACTCTCATTGTCACATAGGAGTGGAATATGGCTCAAAGTGTAACCATAGTCCCTAAGAGTTTGTCGCATCCATAGGAGTTGTGCACAACAACTCCCGGCTGCGACGTACTCCACTTTGGCTGTGGATAGGGCAACAGAGTTTTGTTTCTTTGAAGACCACAAAACCAAGGACCTACCAAGAAATTGACAAGTCCCTGACGTGCTCTTCCTATCTACCTTACAACCGGCATAATCGGCATCGGAGTATCCAATGATATTGAACTTGGATCCCTTGGGATACCAAAGTCCTAGGTTAGGAGTGTGAACAAAATATCTAAGAATTCGCTTAACGGCTGTCAAGTTGCACTCCTTAGGAGCTGCTTGGAACCGTGCACACATACACATACTAAGCATTATGTCGAGCCTAGATGCACAAAGGTAAAGTAAAGAACCTATCATGGAACGAAATACCTTTTGGTCCACACTTGGACCATCTTCATTAAGGTCAAGATGTCCGTTGGTTCCCATGGGAGTCTTGATGGGTTTGTCTTTGTCCATGTTGAACCTCTTAAGTATGCCTCGAGTATACCTGGTTTGACTTATGAACGTTCCTTCCTTGAGTTGTTCGACTTGGAATCCTAGGAAGAACTTCACTTCCCCCATCATTTACATCTTGAACCTTTCAGTCATTATCTTTGAAAACTCATCACAAAAAGATTTGTTAGTATAACCAAATATAATGTCATCGACATATATTTGGCACATAAATAAATAATTGTTAAAATGCTTAATGAAGAGTATATAGTCTGCTTTTCCTATCCTAAAACCATTTTTAATAAGAAAATCTCTAGGACACTCATACCAAACTCTAGGAGCTTGTTTGAGGCCATACAGGGCTTTCCGAAGTTTAAAGACATGGTTAGGATACTTATCGTCCTCAAATCCGAGTGGTTGCTCCACGTACACTTCCTCCTTGATTGGACCATTGAGGAAAGCGCTTTTCACATCCATTTGGTATAGCTTCTACTTGTGTGTATCCCTTTGCAACAAGTCTTGCCTTGTTTCTTGTTACAACCCCATACTCATCTTGCTTGTTGCGGAATACCCACTTGGTTCCCACAACATTTGTGTTGGGTCGCTTTACAAGTTCCCACACTTGATTTCTTTCAAAATTATTGAGTTCCTCTTGCATAGCTACCACCCAATCTGGATATTGTAGTGCTTCTTCTACCTTGCGGGGCTCCAAAGAGGAAACAAAAGAGTAATGTTTACAAAAATTAACCATTCGAGAGCGAGTGGTCACCCCTTTGGAGATATCTCCTAGTATGTTATCGAAGGGATGATCCCGTTGAACACTTTGGTGCATTCTGGGATGAGGTGGTTGAACTCTTTGATCTTCATCTTCATTGTCACTCTTTTCTTCATCTCCCCCTTGATCCAATCCTCTATCTTGACTTTGATCGTTTTGATCTTTTTGAGGTTGGCCTTGCTCATCTTGAGCTTGATCATGGGAGGGAGACATATTTTCGTTTGTTGGATGATCATTTGAGTCTTGAGGATTTTCTTGAGGACAAATTTCTCCAAGTGCCATCCTTTTAAGTGCTTCTTGTGGAGCCTCTTCTTTATCTAGCACACTTTGATCAACTTGCTCCACTTGGGAGCCATTAGTCTCATCAAACACTTTGTCTCTCGCTATTTCAACAATTCCGGATGTTTTGTTGAAAACACGATAGGCGTAGGTGTTTGAGTCATAACCAAGCAAGAAACCTTCATCGGACTTTGAAGCAAACTTCGAAGTCCTAGGCTTCTTGTTAAGAATATAACACTTGCTCCCAAAGACATGAAAATACGAGATGTTTGGTTTGTTACCGGTTAGAAGTTCGTATGATGTCTTCTTCAAAAGTCGATGAAGATACAACTGGTTTATGGCATGGCAAGCGGTGTTAACCGCTTCCACCCAAAACTGGTTCGACGTCTTGTACTCATCAAGCATGGTTCTTGCCATTTCAATGAGAGTTCTATTCTTCCTCTCAGCAATCCCATTTTGTTGAGGGGAGTAAGGGGCTGAAAACTCATGATTGATGCCTTCTTCATCCAAGTATTCTTCCACTTGAGTGTTCTTAAACTCGGTGCCATTATCGCTCCTTATGTTCTTAATTCTTAAGGAGAACTCGTTATGAGCTCTTCTAAATAATTTCTTGAGCACATCTTGAGTTTCTCCTTTGTCATACGTAGGTGCTTAATGTAGGTGCTTAATAAGCTAAGGTGATAGGTATTAATTGCGTAGTGCTTTAACCATGAGTTCAACCTCTCCTTGTTCTAGCCATGCATGATATAATTTTCCCACACTTGCTGAGTACCATCGTGTGACGCCCTCAATTCTGTGGAAAACCACGGAACCGAGAACTAATGCATATGTGTGCCCAGGATGTTCATCACACATACACATCCGTTCCACAAACTGAATTCAGATTATATATTGCCACGAATAACAGAGTTTATTACAACACCTCATGAGTCTTGGACTCATGCTCACAGCGGAAGTCTTTATTTCTACGCAGCGGAAATCTTTATTTAAATGCGGAAGCAAAAACTAATGCGGAAGCAAAACTAAGAAGAAGTGGCTTCATCTCTACTCCCTCCACAGGCAAGGTTGAGAACAGATCACACGCCATAATGCTCTACTTGATCTTCATAGTAGCCTTCTCTTTCTGTTGATGAAGAAATAATAATGCAAGTTTGAGCACAATGATGTACTCAGCAAGTGCGGGAATAACACATGATATGCAGCTCATAAACAAGGTAGGTATAAAAGGCTTATTTGCAGAAAAGCAGATTTATAAAACCGTGATAAAACAGCAAATTAACTTTAGATGAATGTAGTCCCAGCATGTATGAAATTTCCAACATACCTCCATCACTTCCCGTGTTCCATCCTCACATTAACCAAATCCTTTACCCATACTCCCGAATACCTCCTCGTGTTCACTACTATCTCACCTCATGAAACAACCTTGTCTCGCACCGAGACCAATCTCATATCATGACCCACCAGTCATGCAACCCTTTCATCATCCAGACTTAACAATTCCAAACCAAACCATAACCAAAGCCATAACCATAACCAAGAACCTTCCCAATAACCATCCCATCTAATCATGGCAGTTTAGCCAGGTGCTCGTGACCGTAAGCTCGGCTATCATGATAGTTTTAATAACTCTGCAGAGTTTGCACCTCTTTACCCACAAGTTTGTGATTTCGTCACCCGTCGGCGACTGCAGAACCTCCATTATACCAGTACACATCCGTCGGTGTATGGTCAAGAGATCACAAAATAGCCTTTACAAAGGGGTTACTAGATGTATGGACTCACTAAGGTTTCACCGGCAGGCTAGAATCTCCAATTCTCCCACCCACGGGCCCCCTCTTGTGCCATGCAGTTCCCAGGGCAGTCCTTACTCGACTCCCATTCCCCGCGCCTTCCACAGTCCATAACACCCTAGCAACTTACCTAATTACTCAGCTAAGCCGCACCCATACTTGGCCTTGTGGTGGCACTGTTATCCTGGCATATGCATGCATGAACCGGTCCTTAGATCTACGGCAAGTACACCACCGTCTCATGCTACCTCATTCACAAACCCAGGCTTGCATAGATCCCCCTCCGATCCATGTTCATTAGCCTCATCAATTACTTATTATCAGTACGAGTGCAGTTAGCTAGACACATTTATCTCACTTCCCAATCCCATGGACTCAGCGAAGCATAAAGCAAAAACCAAAACCCGACTCATAAACTTCCCGGGCGACAAGGGTGGTTCAACCAAAACTAGTAAACTCCTATAAAAAGGGTTTCCCATCATGTTTGACTCAGCACACACACCTTTTCGCAAAACAAAATAGTTTTACCCAAAACATAGGATCAACATGGTCAAGTAGCACTTGCCTTGTTCTTGCGGTTCCGGTTGTTCTTGATTCTCAAAACTTTGTTGCTGCAGCTCGTCGTAGACAGCTTCCTGAGTTTGTCCTGCTATGTAGGATTCACGTGCACACAAATTCACAGCAATCAATATCATGCACAAACCCTAAACTAGAAGCGATGATGCACATGCATGCTATCCTATGATTAGTTCTATTAGATTGATCTGGTGTTCTTGCATGGCTTGTATGGTCAAAGGTGTTCAGAACGTGGCGATGATCTTGTCTTTAGATCAAACTGATCATCGAGTGTTCTGCCCACGAAAAGGCTTCTGTTCCAAAGGAATCGAAGAACAGACGCAAAGAGATGAACAACATGATGTCGTAAGGTGGTATTGAAGTCCTACCTCACGTTCTTCTTGTCTTCGGGGTCCTCCTCAGACCGCTTGGTTCTCCTCCGATGATCTCCCTTGTTGTGCTTTCGGCGATGTTTTGCTCGGCGAGTTAGGGCTAGGGCTCTAAGTCGTCTGCTCAGGAGTTGAATGAGAAGTTCGTGGTTTTGGCCAGAGGTTTCGGGTTCTATTTATAATCGAGAAGAGAAGAGTCCTAATCTAATTGGATCCCAAATAAAAGTCTTATTCAGATCTTGTTGGATCCTGACGTCTTATCTTTGGTAACATCGTGGAATTTAGATCGGTTTCTGTTGCATACCGGTATCTTTACGCGTAAAAACCGCTCCAGAACTTGCTACCTCCGTGATGATGAGCTCCGGAAGCTCCACGTGTCCTCCGGGCCTGGTATCTCCTCATCCGCAGAGACGAGCTCCGGTTGTGCCGCGTGTCAATCGATCGAGACCTCCCTCTTCTTCGGAGACGAGCTCCGCGCACGCCACGTGTGGGTGCCGGTCTTTCCGCCTTTCCTTCCCTCAGGGACATGCCCCGAGGTCGACACGTGTCCAGCAGCGACGGACCTCCGGAGATAAGCTCCGGTGGCGACACGTGTTCAATAGATCCGGACTTCTCGGAGATGGGTTCCGAGATCAACACGTATCCCGTGCGACTGGTCCCCTGACTTCCGCGACGACTAGCTCCGAGGATGACACGTGCCCTCTGAAAAAAATGCCTTTGCTTCTTCCGCAGAGGCTAGTTCCGCGGCAGCACGTGTCCCACAGGGTCGGACCTCTTTCCAATTGCGGAGGTGGCCCCCGAGCCTGCCACGTAGCCAGTTTAGCATCGGACCTCTCCAATCTCTTCGGGGATGAGCTCCGAACGCGCCACGTGGTCTGCTGGCCGTGGAAGTTGCTTTCGGCGCTCTCAGGGAGCTTTACTGGCTATCCTTTTGATACTTGTTTCTGTTCCCTCTTTTCTAAAAATGTTTTCCTCTTCATAAAACATGAATATATGCTGACACCCGAGATGAGGGTGTCACAAATCTACCCCCCTTAAATTGAATCTCGCCCTCGAGATTCGTTAGTAGAAAATAGATAGGGGAATTCAGCCTCAATATCCTCTTCACGCTCCCATGTGGCTTCAGCTTCAGTGTGATGGCTCCATTGTATTTTGCACCATCAAATCACCTTGTTTCGGGTGACCCTTTCCTTTACGTCCAAGATTCGGATAGGGTGTTCTGCGTAAGTCAGGTCCTCTTGAAGTTTAAGTTCTCCCATTGACACTTGTTCCTCTGGTATTCTCAAGCACTTCTTGAGCTGGGATACATGAAACACGTCATGTACGTCGGAGAGGTGGTTTGGGAGCTCTAGTTGATAGGCTACTTCTCCTCGCTTATCCAAAATCTTAAATGGTCCGATGTAGCGAGGCGCTAGTTTGCCTTTGACGTTAAAACGTCGTTGGCCTCGGATAGGCGATACCTTAAGGTATACGAAGTCTCCTACTTCAAAGGTCAACTTCCTACGCCTATTGTCCGCATAGCCTTTCTGTCGTGACTGAGCAGCCTTTAAGTTCTCCCGTATCGTTTGGACTTGCTTTTCAGCTTCTTGTAGTACTTCGGGTCCAAACACCTGGTTCTCTCCCGTCTCGTTCCAGAACAGTGGCGTTCTACACCGTCTACCATATAAGGCTTCGAAAGGCGACATCTTCAAGCTAGCTTGATAGCTGTTGTTATAGGAGAACTCGGCATACGGTAAACTCCTATCCCAACTACGCCCACATTTCAAGGCGCAAGCTCTCAACATGTCTTCCAAAATTTGGTTCGTCCTTTCGGTTTGTCCATCTGTTTGTGGGTGGTAGGCAGAGCTAAAATCCAGTCGTGTACCCATGGCTTTCTGCAGCTTCTTCCAGAATCTAGAGGTAAACTGAGAACCTCGATCTGAGACTATCCTCTTTGGAATTCCATGACGGCACACGATCTGCTCCATGTACAACTCTGCCAACTGTGTAACATTGTAACTGGCTTTTACCGGAAGAAAATGGGCGGTTTTCGTCAACTGGTCCACAATGACCCAGATGGAGTCGTATCCTAACTGAGTTCATGGCAATCCGACAATAAAGTCCATACTGATGTCCTCCCATTTCCATTCAGGTATTTTCAAAGGTTGCAACAATCCAGCGGGTTTTTAATGTTCGGCTTTTACCCGTTGGCATGTGTCGCATAGGGCAACGTATTCGGCTATATTCCTCTTCATACCATCCCACCAATAGCAAGTTTTCAAGTCCTTGTACATTTTGGTGCTCCCTGGATGTATGGAATAGGGTGAATCATGTGCCTCCTTCAATATCATGTCGCGAAGGTGTCTTATGTTTGGCACACAAATCCTTTTTCCTAGCCAAAGCGTACCCTTTTTATCCTTCTTGAAATCCTTTTCTATCCCTTGTCGGATTCTTTCCTTGATCTCCTTGATCCCCTCGTCCGTTGCTTGTCCCTTTCTTATTTCTTGCTCCAATGAGGAGTGGATTTCCATCATTTCCATGTTATTCAAGAATCCAAGGTGTAACCATTCGAACTCCTTACGTAGTTCGGGTGGTAGCTCCCGAACCGTGAGTTGGTGGCATGCTCCCTTTCTGTTCAATGCGTCAGCGACCACATTGGCCTTCCCGGGGTGGTAGTTGATTCCCACATCATAATCCTTGATGAGTTCTAACCATCGACGTTGCCTCAAATTCAAGTCCGTTTGTGTAAATATGTACTTGAGGCTTTTATGATCTGTATAGATCTCACATCGATGACCAAGGATATAATGTCCCCAAATCTTCAATGCATGCACCACTGCTGCTAACTCCAATCATGTGTAGGATAGTTAAGCTCGTGCTTCTTTAATTGTCGTGAGGCATAGGCTGCCACTTGTCCTTCCTGCATGAGTACACAACCGAGCCCTTGTCTAGATGCGTCACAATATATGTCAAAGCTCTTGCTTACGTCTGGCAATACCAGAACTGGTGCTGTGGTTAGCCTTTTCTTGAGTTCCTCAAAACTTTCTTGGCAGGCTTGTGTCCATTGAAAGATCTTCCCCTTCGTTAGCAACTCCGTCATAGGTTTTGCTATTTTAGAGAAGTCTTTACTGAAGCGCCGATAGTATCCTGCCATCCCAAGGAAACTCCGAATATCCCTCACGCTCTTCGGTTGGTCCCACTTTAGAACATCTCTCACCTTTCCAGGATCAACCGATACCCCTTCCTTGGAGATGATGTGGCCTAGGAAGGATATTTCTTTTAGCCAAAATTGACATTTGTTGAGCTTGGCATACAACTGATGCTCTCGCAACTTCTGCATGGTCAATCTCAGATGTTCTTCATGCTCCTCCTCACTTTTGAATACACCATAATGTCGTCGATGAAAACCACGACGAACTTGTCCAAGTACTCCATGAAAACCTCATTCATAAGGTACATGAAGTATGCGGGTGCATTCGTCAATCCAAAAGACATAACGGTATATTCATATGAACCATACCGCGTCCGAAAGGCTGTCTTAGGTATATCGGAGGGCTTAATCTTCAGCTGGAAATATCCCGACCGAAGATCAATTTTGGAGAACACTTGGGCTCCTTTCATTTGATCGAACAGGTCCTCTATACGGGGCAGAGGGTATTTATTCTTGATTGTTACCTCGTTGAGAGACCTGTAGTCCACACACATTCTTTGGGTTCCGTCCTTCTTGTCCACGAAGAGTACCGGGGCTCCCCATGGTGACGAACTTGGACGGATAAAACCCTTCTCCAACTGTTCTTGAATTTGCTTCTTTAGTTCAACTAATTCGTTGACGGGCATCCTATATGGTCTCTTAGCTATGGGTGCAGTTCCAGGTACCAAATCTATGGCAAACTCAATATCCCGGTCAGGTGGCATACCTGGAAGTTCTTCCGGGAACACATCCGAAAATTCCTGAACCACTGGAATGTTGTCCAATGCTACTCCTTCAACATGGTTCAGATCCGCCCGTTCGGTCGCTTGCGGGGCTGACTCAAACTCGACACGGATACCGTGTTCGTTTGTCAATTGCACGCTTCTCTCAGCGCATTGGATTACTCCATTGTGCTTGCTTAACCAGTCCATTCCGAGTATGATGTCAATTCCGTGGGAGTCCAAGACAATAAGGTTGGCAAGGAAGTCTACCCCCCTTATTTTAAGGCTTACTTTAGGACATACTATATTCGTCCTCATTTCTCCTCCGGGAGAATTAACTAACATAGCACATTCTAAGTGGGATACGGGTAGATGATGTTTGGCAACATATTTGGATAATATGAAGGAATGTGATGCTCCGGAATCAAATAAAATGGTGGCTGGGTTGGAGTTGGCAAGGGACATACCAATTACGACGTCCTCAGCCCGTTGTGCTTCCTCAGCAGTGACATGGTTAACGTGGCCACGAGCATAGTTCTGCGGTCCTCGGTTCCCTTGGTTGTCCCCTCCGTTTGGTCGCTGATTCTGCTTAGGCACGTTACCTTGCTGTCCAGGGCCTCTCTTCGGGCACTGGTTAGCGAAGTGGCCTACTTCCCCGCATGCAAAGCATGCCCTGTTGCCTACGGCAGCAGGTACGTTGGGGCGGGGGTTTTGAACAGGAGCGCCATTGTTAGGCCGGGGCGCAGGAGGCATGGGCACACGAGGTGCCGGTGCAACGAGCCGTTGCTGTGGTGGCTGACCAGGGCGGTACGTAGGAGTGGTCGATCCATACTGCGGTGCAGGGGGCATGTATCTAGGTCGTACGTTGCTCCCTTGGGGCTGGTATGGGATCTTCCTTTTGCACTCGTGCTCGATCTCTCGGATCTTGTTTTCCACCACAATAGCCTTTTCAACCAGCTTCTGGAAGCTTACGTAGTCATTGTTGAGGAGCTGAACTTGGATCTCATTGTTCAACCCTCTCATGAACAGGTACTGCTTCCTCTGATCTGAGTTGACATCTTCGGGGGCATACCGGGACAATTGTATGAACTTGTTGAGGTATTCGTTCACACTTTTCTGCCCTTGGCGGAGACCTTCAAACTCCTGCCTCTTGAGCATCATTACACCAACAGGGATGTAGTGGGAGCGGAAATTTTCCTTGAACTCAGTCCAAGTGATTGTCTCCGTGTTGGCATGGGCGTTGCTCAAGGCATCCCACCAGTCAGCAGCTGCTCCCATCAGTTGGTGCGACGCAAAGAGAACCTTCTCTCGGTCGTTGCACTGAATAATGGCAAGCTTCTTCTCCATGGACTTAAACCAATCATCGGCCTCCATTGGATCGCTTGCTTGAGCAAAGGTGGGTGGTCGAGTCCTCATGAACTCTCCCAACCTGTTATGAGTCGGCGGGGGTGGTGGCGGTGGTGCCGGAACGGAGTTTTGGTTGGCCTGCAACTGACCCAAAGTTTGGATCATGGTTTGCATAAGCTGGTTTTGCATGGCCATCAACCTTTCTAGGTTGTTTTCGCCAGCTCCGGGGTTAGCAGGAACTTCCTCGTGGTCATCTTCCTGGACGTTCCTTCGGCTGGCGTTTCCTCTCACCATCTGTGAGAGAGAACGAAATAGTAATAGAAGGTTAGAAGGTCAGGTAGGTCCTTTCAACTATATGCATCAAGGTGAGTTTGGACTATATATATTAGCCCTTATGAGGATGTGAGCAAGTGCCGAAACATCTCACATCTCCTTCTTCTTATGTGTGGATATGGACAACGTTTTTGAGACGTCCCACCACTCACACTAAGCACATATTCACAAATAATCATCACAAGGGCCCACTCAACTCCTATTCAAGGATGGTTTCCTATGTCAAGGTGGTTTCAAGGCCAATCTAAGCTATTCATCCTAGGATGCTTCCTTTGGTCCGTGTAGCTTCTATTTAGGGGTATAACTTGCTGTTAACCCGTGATTCTTATATCAATCTAAGGTTTCTATCTAGGCGTGTAACCTACTGTCAACCCGTAGCTCTGATACCAATCTGTGACGCCCTCAATTCTGTGGAAAACAACGGAACCGAGAACTAATGTATATGTGTGCCCAGGATGTTCATCACACATACACATACGTTCCACAAACTGAATTCAGATTAATATTACCACGAATAACAGAGTTTATTACAACACCTCATGAGTCTTGGACTCATGCTCACAGCGGAAGTCTTTATTTCTACGCAGCGGAAATCTTTATTTAAATGCGGAAGCAAAAACTAATGCGGAAGCAAAACTAAGCAGAAGTGGCTTCATCTCTACTCCCTCCACAGGCAAAGTTGAGAACAGATCACACGCCATAATGCTCTACTTGATCTTTATAGTAGCCTTCTCTTTCTGTTGATGAAGAAATAATAATGCAAGTTTGAGCACAATGATGTACTCAGCAAGTGCGGGAATAACACATGATATGCAGCTCATAAACAAGGTAGGTATAAAAGGCTTATTTGCAGAAAAGCAGATTTATAAAACCGTGATAAAACAACAACTTAACTTTAGATGAATGTAGTCCCAGCATGTATGAAATTTCCAACATACCTCCATCACTTCCCGTGTTCCATCCTAACATTAACCAAATCCTTTACCCATACTCACGAATACCTCCTCGTATTCACTACCATCTCACCTCATGAAACAACCTTGTCTCGCACCGAGACCAATCTCATATCATGACCCACCAGTCATGCAACCCTTTCATCATCCAGACTTAACAATTCCAAACCAAACCATAACCAAAACCATAACCATAACCAAGAACCTTCCCAATAACCATCCCATCTAATCATGGCAGTTTAGCCAGGTGCTCGTGACCATAAGCTCGGCTATCATGATAGTTTTAATAACTCTACAGAGTTTGCACCTCTTTACCCACAAGTTTGTGATTTCGTCACCCGTCGGCGACTGCAGAACCTCCATTATACCAGTACACATCCATCGGTGTATGGTCAAGATATCACAAAATAACCTTTACAAAGGGGTCACTAGATGTATGGACTCACTAAGATTTCACCGGCAGGCTGGAATCTCCAATTCTCCCACCCACGGGCCCCCTCTTGTGCCATGCAGTTCCCAGGACAGTCCTTACTCGACTCCCATTCCCCGCGCCTTCCACAGTCCATAACACCCTAGCAACTTACCTAATTACTCAGCTAAGCCGCAGCCATACTTGGCCTTGTGGTGGCACTGTTATCCTGCCATATGCATGCATGAACCGGTCCTTAGATCTACGCAAGTACACCACCGTCTCATGCTACCTTATTCACAAACCCAGGCTTGCCTAGATCCCCCTCCGATCCATGTTCATTAGCCTCATCAATTACTTATTATCAGTACGAGTGCAGTTAGCTAGACACATCTATCTCGCTTCCCAATCCCATGGACTCAGCGAAGCATAAAGCAAAAACCAAAACCCGACTCATAAACTTCCCGAGCGACAAGGGTGGTTCAACCAAAACTAGTAAACTCCTATAAAAAGGGTTTCCCATCATGTTTGACTCAGCACACACACCTTTTCGCAAAACAAAATAGTTTTACCCAAAACATAGGATCAACATGGTCAAGGAGCACTTGCCTTGTTCTTGCGGTTCCGGTTGTTCTTGATTCTCAAAACTTTGTTGCTGCAGCTCGTCGTAGACAGCTTCCTGAGTTTGTCCTGCTATGTAGGATTCACGTGCACACAAATTCACAGCAATCAATATCATGCACAAACCATAAACTAGATGTGATGATGAACATGCATGCTATCCTACGATTAGTTCTATTAGATTGATCTGGTGTTCTTGCATGTCTTGTATGGTCAAAGGTGTTCAGATCAAGGATGAACGTGGCGATGATCTTATCTTTAGATCAAACTGATCATCGAGTGTTCTGCCCACGAAAAGGCTTCTGTTCGAAAGGAATCAAAGAACAGACGCAAAGAGATGAACAACATGATGTCGTAAGGTGGTATTGAAGTCCTACCTCACGTTCTTCTTGTCTTTGGGGTCCTCCTCAGACCGCTTGGTTCTCCTCCGATGATCTCCCTTGTTGTGCTTTCGGCGATGTTTTGCTCGGCGAGTTAGGGCTAGGGCTCTAAGTCGTCTGCTCAGGAGTTGAAAGAGAAGTTCGTGGTTTCGGCCAGAGGTTTCGGGTTCTATTTATAATCGAGAAGAGAAGAGTCCTAATCTAATTGGATCCCAAATAAAAGTCTTATTCAGATCTTGTTGGATCCTGACTTCTTATCTTTGGTAACATCGTGGAATTTAGATCGGTTTCTGTTGCGTACCGGTATCTTTACGCGTAAAAACCGCTCCAGAACTTGCTACCTCCGTGATGATGAGCTCCGGAAGCTCCACGTGTCCTCCGGGCATGGTATCTCCTCATCTGCAGAGACGAGCTCCGGTTGTGCCGCGTGTCAATCGATCGAGACCTCCCTCTTCTTCGGAGACGAGCTCCGCGCACGCCACGTGTGGGTGCCGGTCTTTCCTCCTTTCCTTCCCTCAGGGACATGCCCCGAGGTCGACACGTGTCCAGCAGCGAAGGACCTCCGGAGATAAGCTCCGGTGGCGACACGTGTTCAATAGATCCGGACTTCTCGGAGATGGGTTCCGAGATCAACACGTATCCCGTGCGACTGGTCCCCTGACTTCCGCGACGACTAGCTCCGAGGATGACACGTGCCCTCTGAAAAAAAATGCCTTTGCTTCTTCCGCAGAGGCTAGCTCCGCGGCAGCACGTGTCCCACAGGGTCGGACCTCTTTCCAATTGCGGAGGTGACCCCCGAGCCTGCCACGTAGCCAGTTTAGCGTCGGACCTCTCCAATCTCTTCGGGGATGAGCTCCGAACGCGCCACGTGGTCTGCTGGCCGTGGAAGTTGCTTTCGGCGCTCTCAGGGAGCTTTACTAGCTATCCTTTTGATACTTGTTTCTGTTCCCTCTTTTCTAAAAATGTTTTCCTCTTCATAAAACATGAATATATGCTGACACCCGAGATGAGGGTGTCACACATCGGTACTCAACCTTGCATATTTGTTGGTTTATATTGCTGCTCAGGTCAAGATAATGAGGTGGTGTATAATGATCAAGACTTTGGACCCAGATAAGGTTTCTTGGTTCATGGAGACCCTGGGCAACGCCTGTGATGGAGCCTACGAGAATAATTATTCCGCTGCTAGTTTATTTACTTGTGATGAACTTATTATTGTCCATCGAGACATTTGCTATGTAAGACTTATTTATATTCGACACCTGGCTTGTAATAAATGATGCTTCACTATTTTTCCTCACATGTATGAGAAAATGATCCTGGCATACATGTGATATTCACTTGGTTGTTCTTCGGAAAAACCGGGTGTGACATAAGTGGTATCAGAGCCAAGGTTGCCGGTAGGAACGTGGACCTAGGTAGAAATGGACGTATTTAAGGGCCCTATTTTCTTAAAAACTATTTTTTTGCAAGATGTGTGTTGAAAAGTGTTATTTAATGGTCACTTTCTTCATCTTACCCCAATTTTCATTCAAAATAGGATTTTGTTTAAAAAGTTTTATCTAACCTAAGTTTAAATGCTTTTTGTTTTTATATGGTTCGCACCGCTCGCAAGTCCACAGGAGGGAGAGTTCCCGTAGTTGCCCTTGCCGAAAGAGAGGAGAGCCGTCCGGTGACGTACCTTTCCTACGGATTGGCAGTAGGAGGCTTGTTGCGCCGTCTTCGACGTATGCTCGAAGCCGCCGGCAATACGGGCAAGCTAATCATCCACTATAACTCCACCAGGACCATCCGTGAGAAGAGGGAAGAATGGAGTTCAGAGATGAGGATTATACACGAAAATCAGCTGCTTAAGATCCACCGCTCTCCAACCTGTAGAGCAACACAGGTCGATGCGGAGAAGGATGTCACCTGGGAGGCCATCACCTGCCAGAGTCACATCTATCGTCGCCACCTGGACAGGACTGAGTACATGTATGTCCTCCAGCGTGAGAGTGGTACCACGGAGTACAAGTACCCGCCAGTGCAGCAAGGGACTTCCCATGAGCACATGGACTTGTGCTTGGAGGATGCTGCTATGCTCAGCACTCGACTGCAGGAGTGTCAGCAGAAGCTTCAGGATGTTCGTGACACCCTGAAGGAAACCGAGGCGTTGCTTCGAGCCTGCCGGAGGGCGAGAGAAAGAGGAGATGGGAATGAACTGTGTGTCACCATGAATGATACATGGACTCCTGACTCCCCAGATCGTCGAGCGATCAGGCGTCGTCGCACTTCTCCACCAGCAGCCTCCCCACCCAAAGCAGAGTCAGAAGGAAGCCGAAATGATGAGGAAGATCCCGAGGAGCCAGCTCAAGAAAACGAGTAGTGTAGAGTCTTTCCCTTAGTTAGCAAGATGTCGAATAGTCGAGTCGTTACGTTAAGTTAATGGTGTGTTAATGCTTGGTGTGTGACGTGAGTTGTGGAAGCCATGAGCAATTGTCCACAGCCTCGTCTTTAGATTGTTTTGCTTTGGTGAGTGAACCCACATGAAATAATATTGCATCTATTTTTGTGTGAGAAATAAACCCTCAGAAAAGTATAACAAAGCCTCAACACTTCAAAATTACAAACAAATGAAAGTAGTAAGATGATACTAAATGCTTTCAAATTAACATTGGTTGATTCTGCTAGATGGCCGGAAGAGGAAAAGGACGTGCTGCCAACCCCGCCAACAACAACGATGAGGCATGCGACCCTCATCTATCTGGAGGCCAGGACCGGGGTGGTCGCCGTGAAGGAGTTGATCCCCTCCACCAAATGCTGGAGAATCAGAATCAGCTCATCCAGAACTTGACTCAAGTGGTGGCCAACTTGCATCAAGTTCCACCTCCACAAGCTGCACCACGCCAACCAAGGTTGAGTGAGTTTCTAGGAACTCAACCTCCGAAGTTTGCAAGTGCTGCTGAACCTCTGGAGGCAGATGATTGGCTAAAGACCATTGAAAGCAAGATGAGGATCATACAGTGCCAAGGGTATGAGAGGGTGCTGTTTGCCTCTCATCAGTTGCATGGACCTGCTGCTGATTGGTGGACCGCCTACGTGGCCGCCCATCATGACCCTGAGAACATCACTTGGGAAGAGTTCAAGCGTAGCTTCCGCAACCATTACATCCCAAGAGGTGAACTCAAAAACAAGAGGAAGGAGTTTTTGGGACTGCAGCAGGGAAACATGACGGTGAGGGAATACCTTACTAAATTTACTCAACTATCTGGTTATGCCCCACGGGACATAGAGACTGATGAGCAGAAACAAGATTGTTTCATGGAGGGACTTACCGCAGAAATGCAGTGTGCAATGTCCTCAAATGAGTATGAAAGCTTCCAAAATATGGTGGACAGAGCGTTTGTGGTAGAAAGGAAGCTAAAGGCCTTGGAAAATGAGAACAAGAGGAAGGCCGGATGGTCACACCAAGCCTCAGGGAGCAACACTCGCCCA
Source organism: Neostapfia colusana (assembly GCA_030760725.1). Classification (NCBI taxonomy): domain Eukaryota; kingdom Viridiplantae; phylum Streptophyta; class Magnoliopsida; order Poales; family Poaceae; genus Neostapfia; species Neostapfia colusana. The sequence goes on along the minus strand of JASWHV010000005.1, from coordinate 24,907,616 downwards.
CGTCTGATGCAGCAACATGCAGGGCAGACGAACCGTGCTGCGGTACCCTACTCAGCACCAAGAGGGTACAACCCGAACTACAGGCCTTCCGCAGCACTAGCACAGCCACAACGTCAGTTTGTACAGCAGCCTCGCCCCGCATATCCACCTCGACCAACAGTGCAAGGACCTCCAAACCAACCCCAAGACAATAAAGGCCAAGCACCTAAGGTTGGGGTGCAATGCTTTAGCTGTGGTGAAGTGGGGCACTACGCCCATAAGTGCCCAAAGAAGAAGCCCACGCAGCCACAACAGCAGAATGTAATGAGAGGACGGGTGAACCACGTCACTATGGAGGAAGCACAAGAGGCACCCGACGTGGTAGTTGGTAAGTTTCCTGCCAATTTACGCATTGCAACCCTGCTGTTTAATTCTGGTGCTACCCACTCGTTCATTGCTCAAGGGTTTGTTAAGAAGCATGACCTAGCAACCACACAAATGAACCATATGCTTGCCGTAAACTCTCCGGGTGGAGAAATAAGGACAAGACAAGTGTGTCCCAAGGTGAACCTAGACATTAATGGGGTAGTATTTACTGTTAACCTCATAGTGATAGATTCACAAGGGATAGATATTATCTTGGGTATGGATTGGTTGACAAAACATAAAGGAATCATCCATTGTTCGACCAGAATGGTAGAACTAACTCACCATAGTGGCACAAGAGTAAAGTTCATAACAATACACGAGCCTAGGAGGGACATTAAATTAAATCAAGTTGAGGTGAAAGTTGAGGAAATCAGGACCATCAGGGAATATCCAGATGTTTTTCCGGAGGAGTTGCCAGGTATGCCTCCCGATCATGAAGTGGAATTTGCTATTGAGCTAGTGCCTGGAACAGCCCCGATATACAAGAGACCTTATCGGATGGACTCCAAGCAGCTAGAAGAACTCAAGGATCATTTGAGAGAATTAACGGAGAAGGGGTATATTCGCCCTAGTTCCTCACCATGGGGAGCTCCGGTGATATTTGTGCCCAAGAAGGACGGAACCCAAAGGTTATGCGTGGATTACCGTGCCTTGAATGAGGTAACCATCAAGAACAAGTACCCATTACCCCGCATTGAAGACTTGTTTGATCAGTTAAGGGGAGCTTGTGTGTTCTCGAAAATTGATCTCAGGTCGGGATACCACCAACTCAAGATAAGGCAATCTGATATTCCCAAGACAGCTTTCTTATCTCGGTACGGACTGTATGAATACACTGTCATGCCTTTCGGGCTAACTAATGCCCCGGCATACTTCATGTATCTCATGAACAAGGTATTCATGGAATATCTGGACAAATTTGTGGTGGTTTTCATAGATGACATTCTCGTCTTCTCCAAAAATGAAGAAAAACATGAGAAACACCTAAGGTTTGTGTTGCAGAGGCTAAGAGAACACCAACTATATGCCAAGTTGAGCAAGTGTGAGTTTTGGCTGAAGAGAGTTCCCTTCTTAGGACATATAATCTCGGAGGGAGGAATCTCCGTGGATCCTGCCAAAATCGAGGATATACAGAAGTGGAAGACCCCTGAAAATGTCGGGGAAGTTCGAAGCTTCTTGGGATTGGCTGGATACTATCGACGGTTTATTGAGGGATTCTCCAAGATCTCGAGACCCCTCACCAAACTGTTGGAGAAGGGAATCACATTCACATGGACGCCACAGTGCGAGACGAGTTTTCAGGAGCTAAAGAAAAGATTGACAACAGCCCCAGTGTTGGTTATGCCAGATATGCAGAGGAATTTCACGGTGTACTGCGATGCCTCTGGAAACGGGTTGGGATGTGTTCTCATGCAAGAAGGGCATGTCGTGGCATATGCATCCCGGCAGCTTCGGAAGCACGAGAAAAACTATCCTACACATGACCTAGAACTAGCCGCAGTGGTGCACGCGTTGAAAATTTGGCGACACTATTTGATGGGGAAGAGGACGGAGATATATACGGATCATAAGAGTTTGAAGTACATTTTCACACAGCCAGATCTCAATATCAGACAAAGGAGATGGTTAGAGCTAATTAATGACTTTGATGTGGGCATCAACTATCATCCTAGGAAAGCAAACGTCGTGGCCGATGCGTTAAGTCGGAAAGAGCAGGTCAATAAGTTGAGCTTGAAGGACATGCCTGCAGAATTGAAGGACGAGGTTATAAGGCTCAATCTATGCCTGGTAAATAGTGGTGAAGCCATCGCCATGGAAGTGGACTCCACACTAGAGCAAGATATCCGTGAGGGTCAAAAGAAAGACGAGAAGATACAAGAGATCAGGCAACTCATCAAGGAAAATAAAGCTCCGGGTTTTAAAGAGGATGAACAAGGAACGGTGTGGCACGGGAAAAGAATCTGTGTGCCAGAAGTAAAGGAGATCCGTGAATTGATTTTGAAGGAGGCTCATGATTCTGACTATTCCATTCATCCTGGGAGTACGAAGATGTACCAGGACCTCAAGAGCAGGTATTGGTGGTATGGCATGAAACGAGATGTCGCGGAACATGTTGCCCTATGTGACACATGTCAGTTGGTGAAAGCAGAACATCAAAGACCCGCGGGGTTATTGCAACCACTCAAAGTGCCTGAATGGAAATGGGAAGAAATCAGTATGGATTTCATAGTGGGACTGCCTAGGACCCAATCAGGATAAGATTCGATATGGGTCATCGTCGACAGCCTAACCAAGGTAGCTCATTTCATCCCCGTGAAAGAAAGCTACAGCGGATCCAAATTGGCAGAATTGTACATGTCAAGGATCGTGTGTTACCATGGAGTGCCAAAGAAGATTGTGTCGGATCAAGGGACACAGTTCACCTCCAGGTTCTGGCAGAAGTTGCATGAAACCATGGGAACCCATCTGAATTTCAGCTCTGCCTATCATCCCCAAACTGACGGGCAGACGGAAAGAACCAATCAGATTCTTGAAGATATGCTGAGAGCGTGTGCACTAAAAAACAATCGGAGTTGGGATAAGAACTTACCGTATGCGGAGTTTTCCTATAACAACAGCTATCAAGCTAGTATGAAGATGTCACCGTTTGTAGCTTTGTACGGGAGGAAGTGCAGAACTCCCCTATTTTGGAACCAAACGGGGGAAAGTAAAGTGTTTGGTCCCGAAGTACTACAAGAAGCTGAGGCGAAGGTGAGGGAAATTCGCAACAATTTGAGGATAGCACAGACACGCCAAAAGAGCTATGCCGATGTACGAAGAAGAGAGCTCATTTTCAACGTGGGAGACTATGTCTATCTCAAGGTGTCCCCTATCCGAGGGCTTCGTCGGTTCAAGGTGAAAGGGAAGTTGTCACCTCGATACATCGGACCCTTTCAAGTTCTGGAGAGGAAAGGCGAAGTGGCATATCAACTGGAATTGCCGGCTCGCCTATCGGATGTGCACGATGTATTCCATGTGTCATAACTCAAGAAATACCTGAGGACGCCTGAAGAGGTGTTACCCATGAATGAAGTGGACGTAGCTGAGGATTTGTCTTATGCCGAGCGACCATATAAGATTTTGGAGATAATGGAACGCCTCACCAGAAATAAAATAATCTGGATGTGCAAGGTGCAGTGGAGGCATCACTCAGAAGAGGAAGCCACCTGGGAGCGGGAAGATGAGCTCAAGGCACAATTTCCGGAATTGTTTTCTTAGAACCACCAATCTCGAGGACGAGATTTCTTTTAAGGGGGGTAGAGCTGTAACACCCCAAAATCTTGTTAAGACCCAAAATCATGTTAAGAGTGAATTTAAAAATTTTTGGACGTGTTGCATGTTTTGCAACAATTTAAATTCAAACTGGAATTCAAATTAAACTCAAAACAGAAAAGAAATAGAAAAATAAAAAGGAAAACAGAAAAAAAAACGGCCAGTGGGCCGAAACCCACCAGCCGGCCCACCCTGCCCCCGCGCCAGCCCACAGCCGTGCGCCCACGCTCTCTCTCTCAGACAGGTGGGACCCACCTGTCATCCCTAACCCCCGATCGTCCGAAACTCGGACTGTTCACCCGCGCGCGCGCGATCGCAACCGACCGGATTTCCGGCCGAATTCTGGTTCCGGAGGACTCCCACTCGATCTAAACAAACCCACCGCCCTCCCCCGTCTATAAAAACCCCGGCCTTGTCCCGTTTTTCCCACGCGATCCGCCGATTTTCTCTCCGGTGAGAACCCGAGTTTCTCCGGAGAATTCTGGCCGATCTAAGCTCGGAAATTCTGATCTAACTCGCTGGACTTGATCCACCGCCTCCGGGGAACCTTGCAGGTGCAGAAAACTCGGTAACTTGCGGTTCAAATACAGCGCCGACGAGCTTCGCCGTGGTTTCACTTCAGACCTCGTCGTCGGTCGCTTTCCAGGACCTCCGAGCTCAAGAAAACCCCCGAGGTGAGATCCCCGACCTCCCCTCCACCGATCTATGCCATAAAATCACAGTTCTAGGAAGAATTCTCAAAGATCCGAAAGTCTCCGGTGAGATCGCCGCTTCCCGCCGCCGTGCGCAGCCGGCAGCGCCGCCCGCGCTCGATCAGAGCGACGTGGCCGCTTGTGCGCCGTTTATTTTAAATCGCACGGTAGGGTTTAAATCCCCGCGTACCGGTTCGACGTTATAATCTCAGCCGTCGATTTAAAATCGGACGGTCCACGTCAGCCCCGCATTATAAAGACTGGGAATCTTACGTGCTACCCCCTGGGGTTCTCGGGAAATAAGAGCTAGCCCCGGAAACTTCTGATCTAGCCCCTGGAACTTCAGAAAATCATGTAAATTCATTTAAAAATCAGTTTTAGCCCCTGGACTTAATAAAAATTAGGAAAAACTCCTCTGTTATGAGTAGCTAGACCCTTGAAAATTGTTAAAATAAATTATAGACCCTGTAGTGGGGTGAGTTTACCTTTTTAACCCTGTTTGATATTTAATATAGGAAATTGAATATGTGGCTAGTATTTAAAATTTAAAAGTGGGACAAACATATTGTCAAAATTAAATTAAAAACTTTCTCAGTACTTAGAAAATTTTGGAGTGAGATAAAAATAGATTTTGGGCTGAAATGAATCTGTTTAATTTATTATTCACATTTATTAGTTGTAGGGACACATTTTTAAGTAAAGAATAGTTCTGAAAATAGGGAATATAAATGTAAAACAGTTTACATCAGAGGAAAAGGTCAAAAGTATATTAGTAAATATTTTAGATCAGAACCTATTCTGTTTAGATGATGTGTCTTGTTATTTTCATAATAAAGTTCCCATTTAGGCATAGGAAATAAATCTGAAAATATAGTAACTAGTAAATGATAAATGAAGTTTCTAAAATCCAAAGAATTCAGTTTAGGGTTGGTAGAAATTCTGAAGACACATATGGAGTAGGAAAATACCTTTCATGCATACTTGGTAGCTAAAAGGTGTAGTAATTAAATATAAGGAATTTATTTAATTGGAAACTCATATATAAAGTATGCAAGCATAAATGTGAATACAAAAGTAGGAATCATATACACATGATTAAAAGTGCATGTAAGCCAAAGGTCAACACACATAGAGTAAACACAACACATAGAAGTTGTGAATGGCTTTGTTACATGTGAATGTGTGGTTTGTATGAAGTGGAAGTGTGAACTATGTCTTATGGATTGTTGTTTTTCCTTTGCTATGTGTGATGGTATGATGTAGACCGTGCTCAAGAGCAAGTTATTCCTTTCCAAGATCAGGACTACCCATTTCAAGAGCAGCAGGAAGGAGGCAAGTGTCCTTGACCACTTTGATCCTATGCTAGGATGTGTAGATAGAGTTATTTGCATTGTCAAGTTAAATATGAAACCCATGCTAGGAAGTTTCCCTAGAATTGCATCACCTTGTTTCCTTGTAGCTTGGGTTGGGATTTATTTTATCATGTCATTTGTTATTATGCATATGCTTAGTCATGCTTAGAATGGGATATTTGGGATATGAGATCATCAGTTTATTTTACCATACTCTTGAATGAGATATTGTGAGTTATGTAGAGGTAGGGATCAAGGCAAGTTGGATGTTTTGGTTGTGTGCTGGGTGCACGAGACTCGGGTTTGTGTTTAGTACTTGCCTGGATCCTAAGGACCAGTTCATGGAGCATGTAACCTGGCTTTACAGTGCCAACCACATGCTGAGATGGGGCAGCTTGGCCAATTAATTAGGTGTATCCCCGGCGTAGTATGGGTGTGTTGGATGGTGCGGGGAATAGGTGTCAGCTGGACTACCATATGAACCGCAAGGCTCAAGAGGGGGCCACTGCAGCGGGGTTGGAGCCTCTTGTATGCTGTTAGGGGTGAAACCTCAGTGGGCCCACGCTCGTCGGGAATCCCTTTGTAAAGGCTTCATAGTGATCTCCTGGATACACACCTGGGAAGTGTGAATGTGGTTTGAGGCCACTGGCATAATGGAGGTTCTTTTAGTCCACCCGGCAACGGGGGATGAAATCACTACATGTGGGTACAATGGTACAAACTCTGCAGAGTCAAAACTGTCATGACAGCCGTGCTCACGGTCAAGAGCGGCTTGGACTTATTCATGATTAGAGGTTGATGGTTTTGGAAGTTGTGGATGTTAAGCGGGGAGCTTAACATTGGAAATGATGTTATGGTTATTTGATCATGATGATGGGATGGGAGTTTGGGACCATTTCACCTGTGTAGTAGGTGCTTAATAAGCTAAGGTGATATGTATTAATTGCGTAGTGCTTTAACCATGAGTTCAACCTCTCCTTGTTCTAGCCATGCATGATATAATTTTCCCACACTTGCTGAGTACCATCGGTACTCAACCTTGCATATTTTTTGGTTTATATTGCTGCTCAGGTCAAGATAATGAGGTGGTGTATAATGATCAAGACTTTGGACCCGAAGAAGGTTTCTAGGTTCATGGAGACCCCGGGCAACGCCTGTGATGGAGTCTACGAGAATAATTATTCCGCTGCTAGTTTATTTACTTGTGATGAACTTATTATTGTCCATCGAGACATTTGGTATGTAAGACTTATTTATATTCGACACCTGGTTTGTAATAAATGATGCTTCACTATTTGTCCTCACATGTATGAGAAAATGATCCTGGCATACATGTGATATTCACTTGGTTGTTCTTCGGAAAAACCGAGTGTGACAGTGGTGAAGGACCTGAAAGGACAAGAGAAAAATGAAAGTTGTGTGAGATCGTTGTCTCGTTTCGGTTTGTGGCTAAGTATGTTCTCAAAGCCTCATGAGCCGAGCCTTTCGTGACTTTGAGTCATCAAGTAGCCCTCAAGTCCCCCTTCGAGGGTCGGGCTTGGTTTAATCAGCGAATCCACTTTGCTCCCCATCCTGAAATCGTTCGCGGGTTTGGGGGGGGGAGGGTTGAACCAACCGAGAAGTTCCCACGTTGGCCGAATTCCTGGGCTTGGTGAGCTTCCTAACGGGTAAATCCAAGTGGAATACCACTGCCTTTCTGTAAGGACGGGGTAATCAGGTTGACCTTACCGAGGCTTGACGCCCGTGTTCCATCAGATCCCTCTTGGTACACTTGCGCGGATCACAGGCCATTCGTGGGCTCGAGCGGCTCGATGTCGGCCCATCGGTGGGGGGCTACAGGTTACTCATCAAGTCGGGACTTAGATATCAGACTTAGAGATGTTGGGAGCTTCGGGGTCCCCGAGTGTGCCATTGATGACCATCTCGTATCGTCTGTCCCTCACTCTGGTTTGTTGCAGGCGGTCCTTTTGACCCACATGGTAGGTTTACCTTAGAACCCAGAACTCCGATCGAGCCCCAAAAGTGGGCCATAAAATTTTTACCTACTTACCTGGGCCTCTGATTCGTACGGCCCGTCGACGTTGTGTCAACGGTAAACGAGGGGACGTGGTGGAGGAGAGGTGGTCTTGGGAAGAGGAAAGGGTGGTGCTCTGCTCTTCAAATCGTCACGGATATTGAAGTGGCAGATTTATCTGACCGTAATTATGGCAGGTGGCGCCGACATCTCGTGAAACGTTTGATGGCCTGGCAGACGGGTGGCATTGCTGCAGGATGTGTCCGTTCGTGGGTTCCGGTGCCTTTATTCGTTGCTGTCGAGCGCCAGCTATATAAGAAGCCCTTGGGGTTCAGACTTTATGCCTGCCTCTTTCTCTTCAGTCTTCTCATGCTCCTGCTTCCCTGCAGGTTTTAGTAGCGTGGGTTAGAAGGGGTCGAAGGATAGTGTGTACAGTTCCCCCTCCGCCGAGCCTCGCATAGGGCCATGGCTGCGCTTCTTCCATACGCGGCCTTCGGCCATCATCTCCTTGATCCCGGCGATTGACGGCGCCTACGTCCACCCTTGGTGGGCGTGGTTGTGGCCCTTTGGCCTGCCGCTGCCGAAGTCCGTGAAGAACTGTCGACAGGGCCAGCCCTATCTTCGCGACAAGGGTTTGGCGCTTTCATCTATCATGAGCCGGACATCTGTTCTTCTATACTAGCAGCGCTGGGGACGCCGTGGAGGCATGTAGACGGCGAGTCTCTATAGTTCAGGCGGAAGCCGAGGTGCCGCTAGCAATAGGGGTGACCGAAGGCCGGTGAATCATGCAAGGGCGCTGCCTGAAAGCAAGCGAACTTGCAAGAACACTGAATTGCAGATGTTGCTTGTAGTCAATTTTCTTGTTGACATCAACCATCTTCCTGTAGGCTTTCATTTTGTTATCTACTACCCTTTTCTGCCTTGTGTTGCCGATGTACCAGCCTTCCGTAGTTCTGCTAATAAAGAAAAGCGGTGTGCTTCCTTGTAATGCAAATGTATTTAGCCCTTCGTGGCTCTTCTAATAAAGAAAGAACAGAAAAAGGTTTTCTATGCGCATGATGTTTTTTCCTTGTGCTGAGTTTTCGATTTGTGGCTCCGAGAATTTTTTTATAGTCCCGCTCGGGGATCACAAAAACTAGGTCAGAAAAAACAGTGCGTCGCTTTCGTTCCTTTACTTCGCTGGAATAGTAGATTCAGGAACTTACACAGTTCTAGCCGTGGGTTGTGAAGTGTGAAGGACATACTTAGAAAACTATTGTGTGTGCTTCAAGGGTAGGTAGCCCCCGAGCAGCGCGTGGTGACCGGGCTGGCCGGCGCACCTCGCAGCGCTTGATCGTGCGGACTCGTCCGGTCTTGAGCCCGGAAAGCAGGGCCATACTTTGCATGGAAGTGAAAATTAGTGTGAGGGGACTTATATTTTGGCTTCCGACTCATCTCCTTTCGCTCGGAGGTCGGGATGGCTATGGGTAGAACCGCCTTAGATGTTCAATGTTCCAAGCGTTGTGGAAGATATTCCCGTCGACGTCTTTTAATCGGTAGACGCCGACCCGCAAGGCGTATGCCACCACGCACGTGCCTTCCCATGGGGAGGATAGCTTGGGCTTGTCCTTGTTGGTTTGGATCTGTCGGAGGACTAGATCGCCGACCTGGAAGGCTCGGGGTCGGACCTGTTGCGAGTGGTAGCGGTGAAGTGCTTGTTGATACTTTGCCGTTCTCAGGAGGGTTACGTCACGAGCTTCATCCAGCTGGTCGATGGAGTCCTGCCTGGTTTCTTCAGATCGGACTTCGTTGTAGGCCTTTGTTAGGGGACAGCCGTACTCGAGCTCGGTCGGAAGAACAGCTTCCGACCCATACGTCACGAAGAAAGGTGTGAAGCCGGTCGTCCGGTTGAGTGTGATGCACATGCTCTAGAGGACGGACGACATTTCAGCTACCCATTGCCCAGTGGATTTATTTAGTTGGTCAACGATAAGGGGTTTGAGCCATTCAGGATCATGCTGTTAGCTTGGTCGACTTGCCCATTGGTCCGAGGGTGATCTACCGAGGCCCAGTCGACCCGAATAATGAATTCGTCACAGAACTCCAGAAATCTCTTCCCCATGAACTGTGTCCCGTTATCGGTGATGATGGAATTCGACACTCGAAACGGTGTTGGGAGCAAAAAATGGTAATGATATTTTGCAGGTATCAGAAGCCAAGAAACGAAGAAAAGAGGGCCTTTTATCTCAAGAATTAAAGGTACAAAGGACTTCGGCATGAGAACCTACCCGAGACCGGAGGAACCTTGCGGGAATGCCCTTTTACCTTGGAAACTCAAGATACAAGCGCCCGGGTGGGAGCTCGACCCGAGATGAATGAGTTATCTCACGGCCACAAGATAAAAAAGCTAAACTGCAAGATACAAAGGCCGAGCAGACTTAAGCATTTTCGGCACAGCTAAAAACTTTGTAAATAATAAAGTTAGCGTCATGTAATCTTCTATAAGGTCTAGCACGACATTCGTCCGTGTATTTAGATAAGATTCAGTCTTTAGAGATTAGAGAGGATCTTGGTTTAAACTTAGGAAATTAAATCTCGCAGTTTGTATCGAGTCTTTATAAAGGCAGCTCTCAGCCGAAGAAAAAAAGTCCCAATCAAGTCGATACAACTTTTTGTTCATCTACATTGTTTTTCTTATATTTTCATAGTCCATAGCCTAGTTCACAGCTTCCTTTTTGCTTTGCCGAGAAAAGCATCCGTACCTCTCCATGCAAGTGAGACGTATGCCGTTCCTGAGCTCAGGAAGTTCGTTTTATCTCAGTTTTGGTGAGCTAACGCCAAGATTTCTCAAAGTACAGGTGATTGATCATCTGTTGGCGACTCCAAGAAACTTCAACTCTCTATGCCACGAACAGAATTGGCGACTCCGCTGGGGAGAGACGTCATTCACGTCGACTAAATGCATCTTCTATGTGATCGGAACGCTCTTGTACCGAGCACATCTAGGAAGAGCATGACTGACGCATCAAGAAGGAAGGCCAATGGCAAAGCCGTCGACGCAAGCAACGTCATCGACGTCCAGCTCGAGAATCTTTTGTAGGAGGAACTTAAACGCGTCCAGGAAGAACTAGAGCGAGAGATCCAGGAGGAAAATATGATGCGACTTTTAGCCAATCTTGCTTGCTTCCACAAGACGCGAGGTCCAAAAGGCCGACACGCACGAAGCAACAGCTTGTAAGGTAAATGCACCGATACCACTCGAAGAGCTCGTACAACTTGTATCGGTCACCGTGAAGTATAACGCTGATCTAGAGGAGATGGCATCGTCGGTAGTGTACAAGATAAAAAACTCGTTCGACAAATTCAAAACCGACATAGAACACACAATAGATCGGAACCTTCACCGGCAGATCCAATCTACTGTTCAGCAAGTGCAAGACGAGGCAGTAGGCAAACGTGTAGAAGCTAACGCGTGCAGTGCAGCAGGGAACGCAGCCAGCACGCCATCACCTTGCATGCCATCTACGTATACGCAAGCCCGGCAGCCTACCTTTAACGTGCAGCAGACATACTACCAAGCGGTGGCATATGGACCTGCGGTTCCACCCACAGGGAGTGGTGTACTGCTCGGGCCAGTACCCGACGTGTACTTCCCTCCAATACCCCCACAAATTGTACCGTGCAACTTGCATGGGCCTCCCATGCCGTAGAACCATGGAACACACGAAGAACTCAGGGAACTAGTTACTAGAACGCTTAGAGAACTCAGGGTAGCAACAAGAACAACGGTTAGAAATTACAAAAAACCATACCCCGACCACTATGATAATGTCCCGTATCCTAGAGGCTTTAGGGTGCCATATTTCACTAAATTTAGTGGGGAGGACTCTAAATCAACTCAAGAACATGTAGGCCAATTCTTGATCTAGTGCAATGACGTGGGACTCACGGATGTTTACCCGGATTAGATTGTTCTCCTTGTCCCTAACCGTCATGGCCTTTAGCTGGTTTACATAGTTAGCTCCTAATTCTGTCCTAATTTGGCCATGTCTAGAACAAAAAATTCACGAATACTTCTTCACTGGCGAGATAGATCTAAGGTTGTTCCATCTAACCGCAGTGAGGCAGAGACACAATGAGCTTGTAGCTGAATACATCCAACGATTTAGGGACACAAGAAACAGATGTTTTAGCTTAACCATATGGGAGAAAGATTTGGCCGATCTAGCGTTTGCAGGGCTCCTACCATATCTTAAGGAGAAGATGAATGGCGTGGAGTTCAGGGACGTCAATGAAGTCTTGCAACGAGCTGTGGCATACAAGAACAGAGCCAGAGAGGCTAAGGTACACGGCCGGTTCAAAGAGATCAACCACAGGGACAAGGAGAAGCAACACGTCAACCAACTCGGTGAAGACTCGGCCAGTGATGAGGACATGGAAGTTTGTGTGGCCGAGTGAGTCAAAAACCACAAGAACAAGCCTCTGGCTTGCACATTCTTGAAGCCCAACCCTGGGAAGAAGGAAGAGATGAGGTTCACCTTCGATGTAACGAAGTGTGATAAGTTACTTGACGTGTTCTTACAAAACAAAGTGATCAAGTTGAAGAATGTCCACGTTATTCCACCACCCGAGCAGCTGGCCAACAAAAGATATTGTAAGTGGCACGACTCTTATTCTCAATCGACTAATTAGTGTAACTTCTTTCGCCGGCAGGTACAATCGCCTTTGAACGATGGCCGGTTGACACTCGGTGATAGCCACCAAATGAAGCTGGACACGAATCCTTTACCTGTCAACATGGTTAACCTTGAGGGAAAGAAGATCCTTGTGAGGACGGATCAGGCATCGACAACCAAAGGAAAGAACATGATCGTGTCCGATGACCTGCGAAAAAAGATGATCAAGCCTCAGAACCCCGAGGTCGGTAGATGGACGGTCAATGAACCAAGAAAGATGACTCAGTTCAACATAACCTCAGAGTATTTGATCACCAAATACATCAGGAAGAGGCACGTAGGAAGTTTCTTCCACAGGCTAAAAGAGTGCAACTGTGACAGGTCAAAGATCTTCACCAACAGAAGCCTTGGGAGCACTCTCGGGAAAATCGGGTTCGGAAGGCCTCGACATCTTGAGAATCCAGTGATTTTCCAAGGTAAATCGACTTCCCAAAGGGCTCAGGGGGCATGACTGGGAGATCAATGTTACCTTGGGAAATCGGCGGATTTCCAAGGTAAAACGCCCTCCCGAGCAGCTCGGGAACATCGGGTGTGGGAGCATCACCCGAGTAAGCAAGGAATCAGCGTTGCAACTTGGAGACCGAAGCAAAAACCAAGGGAAAACGTTGATTCCTCGACCCAGCCTCAGTTTAACGATGAGAAGGCCTAGACCGAAGAAAACACGAGCTCGGGTCACCATGTGCTGGTGATCGGGTCGGTATCTTGTTTGATCCAAGATAAATTGGCCCCTAGCAACTTGGGGGGATGAAGGCCAGTTTACAAAGCTACGTCCGGGTTAACGGCCTGAGATTGGCAGCTCCAACGTGAAGAAGGGTGTTGGTCCAAGCAAGGCCAAGGTCGACCCGAGACCTCCTAGCAAACGCTCTCGACTGGTGTCTCCGGAAGGTTGGATCATCATTGGACCAGGCATCATACCAGCATCCAAGCACAAGATACAAGGGTCGGTTGAATGTGCACGACCACGACAACCCAAGACATCAACCGGCCAGTCCAGAGTAGCTCTGAGACGGCTCAGTAGGTAGGACAAGAAGCCAGAGGGAATGAAACAAGACAAGATCAAGGCAGTGGCTCTAGGAACAAAGCCAGAACCCCAATGGTGTCCCACATGACTCAACAAGACACAAAAGAGACGTGTACAAAGGCTGAGGGCCCTAGAACTTGCTGAGAAGAGGTAGGAGGAGAAAAGTGTAACACCCTCATATTTACTACCACGCATTGCATACATTTTTTAGGTAGAGAAGCATTTAAAAAGAAAAAGTAAATAAAGGGAGGAATATAGAAACAAATAAAATAATAAAAGGAAATAATGAAAATAAATATAAAAGAAAAAGAAAGAAAAAAAAAGAAAAAATCAATAAAAATAGCCAAATCTAGCTGCCCCCAATTTTTCCCCAATTTCCCCCCTAATCCCTCCCCCGAATCCCCCCCCCTAAAATTCCCACTCTAATTTCCCTAAAAGTTTCCCCTAGGGATTTTTCCCCTACCCTTGGACGCACCACCTAAGGGGGGAAACCCTAGCCGCCCCCTTCTTTTTTTGTTGGACTTTCTTTTTCCCCCAAATAATTGCCCTTGGTGGAAAATAAATAATTAAATCACAGCCCCTAGCTCCCACCTCTTCTCAAATTAAATCTCAGCCCATGGATAAATGAGTTGCTAAAATCCTAGCCCCTTAGCTATTTTCTCCCCCTTATAAATATAACTCCCCCCTAGCCGCCACCCCTAGCCCATATTTTCCTGGCCGCCACCCCTCTCCTCTGCTGCCAAGCTTTGGCCGCCGCCCCTGCTTGTGACGTACTCAATTCTGTGGAAAACCACGGAACCGAGAAATGATGCATATGTGTGCCCATGATGTTCATCACACATATACACATTATCCACAAACTGAATTTCAGAATATATATGACCACGAATAACATAGTTTATTACAATGTCTCATGAGTCTTGGACTCATGCTCACAGCAGAAGTCTTAATCTAACAGCGGAAGTCTTCTAACTAATGCGGTAAGAAGCAGTGGCTTCATCTCTACTCCATAGGCAAGGTTGATGACAGAGTACACGCCTAATGCTCCACTTGATCTTCATAGTAATCTTCTTGTGTTGCTGATGATGAAATAATAATGCAAGTTTGAGTACAATGGTGTACTCAGCAAGTGAGGAAAAATATGATATGTAGCTCACAACAAGGTAAGTATAAAAGGCTCATTGCAGAAAGCAAAGTTATTTATCAAAACCATGATAAAAACAGCAACTTATCTTTAAGCGAATGTAATCCCAACATGTACTAAAATACCAATCATACCTCCGTTATGTTCATTACCTTCCATGTCCCAACCGGACATTAATCAACCTCATTCTTGCTCACGAATATCTTCTCGTATCCGCTACCATCTCACGAATACCATCTTGTATTCGCTACCATTTCATCTCATAAACAATTTTTTCTCACTCTGAGACCAATCTCGTTGCCATGACTCAACAGTCATGCATCCCATCTTATCACCCGGACTCAACAGTCCCGAAAACAAAACAAAAATCAAACCATAACCAAAAGCATCCAAACCATCCCAAAATAACCATCCAACTAATCATGGAAGTTGGCCAGGCGCTCGTGACCGTAAGCTCGACTATCATGATAGTTTTAGACTCTGCAGAGTTTGCACCTCTTTACCCGCAAGTTTGTGATTTCGTCACCCGTCAGCGACTGCAGAATCTCCATTATACCAGTACACAACCATCGGTGTATGGCCAAGAGATCACAAAATAGCCTTTACAAAGGGGCTACTAGATGTATGGACTCACTAAGGTTTCACCGGCAGGCTAGAATCTCCAATTCTCGCACCCACGGGCCCCCTCTTGTGCCATGCAGTACCTAGGGCAGTCCTCACTCGACTCCCATTCCCCGCGCCTTCCACGGTCCATAACAATCTAGCAACTTACCTAATTAGTCAGCTAAGCCACACCCATACTTGGCCTTGTGGTGGCATTGTTATCCTGGCATGTGCTCGCATGAACCGGTCCTTAGATCTACGGCAAGTAAACCACCATCTCATGCTACCTCATTCACAAACCCAGTCTTGCCTAGATCTCCCTCCGATCCATGTTCATTAACAACATCAGTTTCTCATTATCATTACGAGTGCAGTTAGCTAGACACATCTATCTCGCTTCCCAATCCCATGGACTCAGCGAAGCATAAAAGCAAAAACCATACCCGACTCATAAACTTCCCTGGCGACAAGGGTGGTTTAACCAAAGCTAGTAAACTCCTATAAAAGGGTTTCCCATTATGTTTGACTCAACACACACACCTTTTCGCAAAACAAAACAGTTTTCCCAAAACATAGGATCAATATGGTCAAGGGGCACTTGCCTTGTTCTGGCTATTCCGGTTGCTCAAAATCTTGTTGTTGTAGCCCGTCGTAGGTAGCTCCCTGAGCTTGTCCTTCTATACATGATCACGCACATATAAGATTTACAACAATCAATATCATGCACAAACTTTAACTACATGCGATGATGCATATGCATGCTATCCTATGATCAGTTTCTATTAGATCAGTTTGTACGTGTTCTTGCATGGTTTGCATGGGTTTTACGATGAATAGAGGTGTTCGGATCAAATGTGCACATGGCGATGATCTTGACTCTAGATCAAACCGACCAACACGTGATCTGTCCACGAATAAGCTTCTGTCCGAAAGGAATTAAAGAACGGATGCAAAGAAAACGTGATGATGTCGTAAGGTAGCATTGGAGACCTACCTTACGTTCTTCTTGGTCTCGGGGTCCTTCTCCTAGCAAGACAGATCGTTGGGGCTCTCTTCCGGCGATCTCCCGTGACTGAACTCCGGCAAAGGGTTTTTACTCGGCTAGCTGGGGCTAGGGCTCTAAGTCGTCGGCTCAGGAGTTGAAAAGAAGTTTGTGGTTTCGGCCAAAGGTTTTCGGTTCTATTTATAATCAGGAAGAAAGAGTTCTAATCTGATTGTACTTCGAATAAGAGTCCCATTCAAACTGTTTTTGAATCTTAACAACTTATCTTTAGTTGATTTGGTGCGGTAACATTGTGGAATTCATATCGGTTTCCTCTCCGTACCGGTATTTCCACGCGTACAGAATCCAAAACCAATTCAGAGCTTGTTACCTCCGCGGTGATGAGCTACGGATGCTCCACGTGTCCACCGGGGCCTAGTCTCCCCCTTTCCGCAGAGACGAGCTCCGGTTGTGCCGCGTGTCAAGCGAGCGAGACCTCCCTCTCCTTCGGAGGTGAGCTCCGCATGCGCCACGTATCCTGGCGGTCGGGACCTCCTCTCTATCCGGAGGTGGCTCCACGCATGCCATGTGTCAGTGCCGGACCTTCCCTCTCTCCGGAGATGGCTCCGGGTGTGCCACGTATGCTAACAGCGCCAGACTTCCTTTCTTCAGAGACGAGCTCTGAGGTTAACACGTGTCCAACAGTGACTGACCTTCCAGAGATAAGCTCCAGCGGTGACACGTGTCCAATAGAACCGGACCTCTCAGAGGTGAGCTCCGAGATCGACACGTATCCCGCGCGACTGGTCCTCTGATTTCCGTGGTGAGTAGCTCCGAAGGTGACACGTGTCCTGCGGCTGGCCTTACTTCTTCGTAGAGGCTAGCTCTGGAGGCAACACGTGTCCCACGGGGTCGGACCTCTCCCCCTTTGCGGGGATGAGCTCCAAAGGCGCCACGTGGCCAGCGGGCCACGAGAGTTGTCTTCGGCACTCTTGGTGAACTGGATTTTTGCTCTTTTTGGCTATACTTTTGATTCTTTCTCTGTCCCCACTTCTTTTTAAAATGTTTTTCTCTACCTGAAACATGAATACATGCAGAAACAAAAAATGAGGGTGTCACAAATCTACCCCCCTTAAATTGAATCTTGCCCTCGAGATTCTTTAGTAGAGAATAGATGAGGGAATTCTGCCTTGACGTCTTCTTCACTCTCCCATGTGGCTTCAGCTTCGGTGTGATGGCTCTGTTGTACCTTGCACCATAGGATCACTTTGTTTCTTGTGACCCTTTCCTTTACGTCCAAAATTCGGACAGGGTGCTCCGCATAAGTCAGGTCCTCTTGAAGTTCAATCTCTTCCATTGATACTTGCTCCTCTGGTACTCTCAAGCACTTCTTGAGCTGGGATACATGAAACACGTCATGTACGTCGGAGAGATATGTTGGGAGCTCTAGTTGATAGGCTACTTCTCCTCGCTTGTCCAAAATCTTAAATGGTCCGATGTAGCGAGGTGCTAGCTTGCCTTTGACGTTGAAACGTCGTTGGCCACGGATAGGTGATACCTTAAGGTATACGAAGTCTCCAACTTTGAAAGTCAACTTCCTTCGCCTATTGTCCGGATAGCCTTTCTGTCGTGACTGAGCAGCCTTTAAGTTCTCCCGTATCGTTTGGTTTTGCTTTTCAGCTTCTTGTAGCACTTCGGGTCCAAACACCTAGTTCTCTCCGTTCTCGTTCCAAAACAGCAGCGTTCTACGCCGCCTACCATACAATGCTTCGAAAGGCGACATCTTCAAGCTTGCTTGATAGCTGTTGTTATAGGAGAATTCGGCGTATGGTAAACTCCTATCCCAACTACGCCCACGTTTCAAGGCGCAAGCTCTCAACATGTCCTCCAAAATTTGGTTTGTCCTTTCGGTTTGTCCATCGGTTTGTGGGTGATAGTCGGAGCTAAAATCCAGACGTGTACCCATAGCTTTCTGCAGCTTCCTCCAGAATCTAGAGGTAAACTAAGAACCTCGATCCGAGACTATCCTCCTCGGGACTCCATGTCGGCACACGATCTGCTCCATGTACAACT
Organism: Neostapfia colusana; assembly: GCA_030760725.1. NCBI lineage: Eukaryota > Viridiplantae > Streptophyta > Magnoliopsida > Poales > Poaceae > Neostapfia > Neostapfia colusana. Next base: position 24,889,300 of record JASWHV010000005.1, on the reverse strand, counting down.
CGGCTAGTTGTGCAAGGTTGTACTTGGCCCTTACAGGGAGAAAATGGGCTGTTTTCGTCAATCGGTCCACGATAACCCAGATGGAGTCATAACCCGACTGAGTACGTGGCAATCCGACGATGAAATCCGTACTGATGTCCTCCCACTTCCACTCGGGTACCTTCAAGGTTGCAACAATCCAGCGGGTCTTTGATGTTTGGCCTTCACCCATTGGCATGTGTCGCATAAGGCAACGCATTCGGCTATATCCCTTTTCATACCATCCCACCAATAACAAGTATTCAAGTCCTTGTACATTTTGGTACTTCCGGGATGTATGGAATAGGGTGAATCATGTGCCTCTTTTAATATCATGTCGCGAAGGTGCTTCACGTTAGGCACACAAATCCTTTTTCCTAGCCAAAGCGTACCCTTCTGATCTTCTTTGAAATCCTTCTCTATTCCTTGTCGGATCCTTTCCTTGATCTCCTTGATCTCCTCATCCGTTGCTTGGCCATCTCTTATCTCTTGCTCCAATGAAGAGTGGATCTCCATCACTTCCATGCTGTTCAAAAATCCGAGGTGTAACCGTTCGACTCCTTTCGTAGTTCGGGTGGTAGCTCCCGAACCGTGAGTTGGTGACATGCTCCCTTCCGGCTCAATGCATCAGCTACTACATTGGCCCTCCCAGGTGGTAGCTAATTCCAACATCGTAATCCTTGATGAGTTCCAACCATCGACGTTGCCTCAAATTCAGGTCCGTTTGTGTAAATATGTACTTGAGGCTTTTATGATCCGTATGGATCTCACATCGATGACCAAGGATATAATGTCTCCAAATCTTCAACGCATGCACTACTGCTGCTAGCTCCAAGTCATGTGTAGGGTAATTAAGCTCGTGCTTCTTTAATTGTCATGAGGCATAGGATACCACTTGTCCTTCTTGCATGAGCACACATCCGAGCCCTTGTCTAGATACGTCACAATATATGTCAAAGATCTTGCTCACGTCCGGCAATACCAAAACCGGCGCTGTGGTTAGCCTTTTCTTGAGTTCCTCAAAACTTTCTTGGCATGCTTGTGTCCATTGGAAGGCTTTTCCCTTCGTTAGCAACCCCGTCATAGGCTTTGCTATCTTAGAGAAGTCCTTAATGAACCGTCGGTAGTATCCAGCCATCCCAAGAAAACTCCGAATATCCCTCACGTTTTGCGGTTGGTTCCACTTCAGAACATCTCCCACTTTTCCGAGATCAACCAATACCCCTTCCTCGGAGATAATGTGGCCTAGGAACAATATTTCCTTTAGCCAAAATTGACACTTGTTAAGCTTGGCATATAATTGATGCTCACACATTTTCTGCAAGGTCAATTTCAAATGTTCTTCATGCTCCGTCTCACTTTTTGAATACACCATAATGTCGTCGATGAAAACCACGACGAACTTATCCAAGTACTCAATAAAAACCTTGTTCATAAGGTACATGAAGTATGCGGGTGCATTTGTTAACCAAAAAGACATGAAGGTATATTCATACGAACCATACCGTGTTCAAAAGGCAGTCTGGGGTATATCGGAGGGCTTAATGTTCAGCTGGAAATATCCCAACCGAAGATCAATCTTGGAGAACACTCGGGCTCCTTTCATTTGGTCGAATAGGTCCTCTATACGAGGCAGAGGGTATTTGTTCTTGATTGTCACCTCATTGAGAGACCTATAGTCCACGCAGATCCTTTGGGTCCCATCCTTCTTGTCCACGAAGAGCACGGGGGCTCCACATGGTGACGAGCTGGGACGTATAAAACCCTTCTCCAACTGCTCCAGAATTTGCTTCTTGAGTTCCACTAGTTCATTGACGGGCATCCTATAGGGTCTCTTTGCTATGGGTGCAGTTCCGGGTATCAAATCAATGGCAAACTCAATGTCCCGGTCAGGTGGCATACCTGGAAGCTCTTCTGGAAATACGTCCGAGAATTCTTGAACCACTGGAATGCTGTCCAATGTTGCTCCTTCGACGTGGTTCAAAATTGCCCTTTCGGTTGTTTGTTGGGCTGACTCAAACTCGACACAAATACCATGCTCATTTGTCAACTGCACGCTTCTTTCAGCACATTGGATACCCCGTTGTGCTTGCTTAACCAATCCATCCCGAGTATTCTGTCAATCCCTTGGGAATTCAAGACAATGAGGTGGGCAAGGAAGTCTACCCCCCATATTTTAAGGCTTACTTTCGGACATACTATATTAGTCCTCATCTCTCCATCGGGAGAATTAACTAACATAGCGCATTTTAAGTGTGATATGGGTAGATTATGCTTGGCAACATACTTGGATGATATGAAGGAATGTGATGCTCCAGAATCAAATAAGATGGTGGCTGGGTTGGAGTTGGCAAGGAACATACCAAGTACGACGTCCTACGCCTGTTGTGCTTCCTCAGCAGAGACATGGTTCACGTTGCCGTGAGCATAGTTCTGCTTTCCACGGTTTCCTTAATTGTCCCCTCCGTTCGGTCGCAGGTTCTACTTGGGCACGTTGCCTTGCTGTTCAGTGCCTCTCCTCGGGCACTGGCTCGTGAAATGTCATGTTTCCCCGCATGCAAAGCATGCCCTGTTGCCTACGGCAGCAGGTACGTTGGGGCGGGGGTTTTGAACAGGAGCACCCATGTTGGGTCGGGGCACAGGAGGCAAGGGCACACGAGGTGCTTGTGCAACGGGTCGTTGCTGTGGTGGCTGACTAGGGAGGTATGCAGGAGCGGTCAATCCATTCTGCGGTGCGGCCGGGGGCATGTATCGAGGTCGTACGTTGCCCCCTTGGGGCTGGTATGGCATCTTCCTCTTGCACTCTCGCTCGATCTCTCGGATCTTGCTTTCAACTACTATAGCCTTGTCAACCAGCTTCTAGAAGCTCGCGTAGTCATTGTTGAGGAGCTGAACCTGGATCTCATTGTTCAACCCTCTCATGAACAGGTATTGCTTCCACTGGTCTGAGTTGACATCTTTGGGGGCATACCGGGAAAGTTGTGTGAACTTGTTGAGATACTCATTCACGCTTCTCTGTCCTTGGCGAAGACCTTCAAACTCCTGTCTCTTGAGCATCATTACACCAGCAGGGATGTAATGAGAGCGGAAACTCTCCTTGAACTCAGTCCAAGTGATCGCCTCCGGGTCGACATGAGCGTTTCATAGGGCATCCCACCAGTCAGCGGCAACTCCCATGAGTTGGTGCGACGCAAAAAGAACCTTCTCTCGGTCATTGCACTGCACTATGGCAAGCTTCTTCTCCATGGATTTCAACCAGTCGTCGGCCTCCATGGGGTCATTAGCTTGAGCAAAGGTGGGTGGTCGAGTCCTCATGAACTCACCTAGTCTGTTATGAGCCGGCGGTGGTGGCGGCGGTGGTGCCGGAACGGGGTTGTTGTTGTTGGCCGACAACTGACCCAAAGTTTGGATCATGGTTTGCATAAGTTGATTCTGCATGGCCATCAACCGTTCTAGGTTGTTCTTACCAGCTCCGGGGTTAACAGGAACTTCATCGTGGCCATCCTCTTGGTTGTCATGGACGTTCCTTCGGCCGGCGTTTCCTCTCACCATCTGTGAGAGAGAACGAAATAGAATAGAAGGTTAGAAGGTTAGATAGATCCCCTTAACTATATGCATCAAGGTGGATTGGAGAATATATATTAGCCCGTATGAGGATGTGAACAAGTGCCGAGGCATATCATACCTTTTTCTACTTATGTGTCGATATGGACAACGCTTTAAGACGTCCCACAACTCACACTAAGCACATAATCACAAACAATCATCACAAGGGCTCACACAACTCCTATTCAAGGCTTGTTCAATGGGGGTCCTATATGGCTTAGGGTGTTGCCAATCTATGATCTATCTAAGCGTGTAACCTACCGTCAACCTGTGGCTCTGATACCAATCTGTGACGCCCTCAATTCTGTGGAAAACCACGGAACCGAGAACTTATGCATATGTGTGCCCAAGATGTTCATCACACATATACATATTATCCACAAACTGAATTTCAGAATATATATGACCACGAATAACAGAGTTTATTACAATGTCTCATGAGTCTTGGACTCATGCTCACAGCGGAAGTCTTAATCTAACAGCGGAAGTCTTTATTCTGGCAGCGGAAGTCTTCTAACTAATGCGGAAGCAATTCTAAGCAGCAGTGGCTTCATCTCTACTCCATCCCCATAGGCAAGGTTGAGGACAGATTACATGCCTAATGCTCCACTTGATCTTCATAGTAATCTTCTCCTGTTGCTGATGATGAAATAATAATGCAAGTTTGAGTACAATGGTGTACTCAGCAAGTGCGGAAAATATGATATGTAGCTCACAACAAGGTAGATATAAAAGGCTCATTGCAGAAAGCAAAGTTATTTATCAAAACCATGATAAAAACAGCAACTTATCTTTAAGCGAATGTAATCCGAACATGTACTAAAATACCAATCATACCTCCGTTACGTTCATTACCTTCCATGCCCAACCAGACATTAATAAACCTCATTCTTGCTCACGAATACCTTCTCGTATCTGCTACCATCTCACAAATACCATCTTGTATTCGCTACCATTTCATCTCATAAAAAAATTCGTCTCACTCTGAGACCAATCTTGTTGCCATGACTCAACAGTCATGCATCCCATGTTATCACCTGGACTCAACAGTCCCGAGAACAAAACCATAACCAAAACCATCCAAACCATCCCAAAATAACCATCCAACTAATCATGGAAGTTTGCCAGGCGCTCGTGACCGTAAGTTCGGCTATCATGATAGTTTTAGAATCTGCAGTGTTTGCACCTCTTTACCCACAAATTTGTGATTTCGTCACCCGTCGGTGACTGCAGAACCTCCACTATACCAGTACACAACCGTCGGTGTATGGCCAAGAGATCACAAAATAGCCTTTACAAAGGGGCTACTAGATGTATGGACTCACTAAGGTTTCACCGGCAGGCTAGAATCTCCAATTCTTCCACCCACGGGCCCCCTCTTGTGCCATGCAGTTCCCAGGGCAGTCCTCACTTGACTCCCATTCCCCGCGCCTTCCACGGTCCATAACAATCTAGCAACTTACCTAATTAGTCAGCTAAGCCGCACCCATACTTGGCCTTGTGGTTGCACTGTTATCCCGGCATGTGCTCGCATGAACCGGTCCTTAGATGTACGGCAAGTAAACCACCATCTCATGCTACCTCATTCACAAACCCAGTCTTGCCTAGATCTCCCTCCGATCCATGTTCATTAACAACATCAGTTTCTCATTATCATTACGAGTGCAGTTAGCTAGACACATCTATCTCGCTTCCCAATCCCATGGACTCAGCGAAGCATAAAAGCAAAAACCATACCCGACTCATAAACTTCCCTGGCGACAAGGGTGGTTTAACCAAAGCTAGTAAACTCCTATAAAAGGGTTTCCCATTATGTTTGACTCAGCACACACACGTTTTCGGAAAACAAAACAGTTTTGCCAAAACATAGGATCAATATGGTCAAGGGGCACTTGCCTTGTTCTGGCTGTTCCGGTTGCTCAAAATCTTGTTGTTGTAGCCCGTCGCAGGTAGCTCCCTGAGCTTGTCCTTCTATACATGATCACGCACATACAAGATTTACAACAATCAATATCATGCACAAACTTTAACTAGATGTGATGATGCATATGCATGCTATCCTATGATCAGTTTCTATTAGATCAGTTTGTATGTGTTCTTCCATGGTTTGCATGGGTTTTACGATGAACAGAGGTGTTCGGATCAAATGTGGACATGGCGATGATCTTTACTCTAGATCAAACCGATCAACACGTGATCTGTCCACGAATAAGATTCTGTCCGAAAGGAATCAAAGAACAGATGCAAAGAAAACGCGATGATGTTGTAAGGTAGCATTGGAGACCTATCTTACGTTCTTCTTGGTCTCGGGGTCCTTCTCATAGCAAGACAGATCGTTGGGGCTCTCTTCCGGCGATCTCCCGTGACTGAACTCCGGCGAAGGGTTTTTACTCGGCTAGCTGGGGCTAGGGCTCTAAGTCGTCGGCTCAGGAGTTGAGAAGAAGTTTGTGGTTTCGGCCAAAGGTTTTCGGTTCTATTTATAATCATGAAGAAAGTGTTCTAATCTGATTGGACTTCGAATAAGAGTCCCATTGAAACTGTTTTTGAAACTTAACAACTTATCTTTAGTTGATTTGGTGCGGTAACATTGTGGAATTCATATCGGTTTCCTGTCCGTACCGGTATTTCCACACGTACAGAATCCAAAACTGCTCCAGAGATCGTTACCTCAGCGGTGATGAGCTCAGGATGCTCCACGTGTCCACCGGGGCCTAGTCTCCCCCTTTCCGCAGAGACGAGCTCCGGTTGTGCCGCATGGTAAGAGAGTGAGACCTCCCTCTCCTTCGGAGGTGAGCTCCGCGTGTGCCACGTATCCTGGCGGTCGGGACCTCCTCTCTATCCGGAGGTGGCTCCACACACGCCATGTGTCAGTGCCGGACCTTCCCTCTCTCCAGAGATGGATCCGGGTGTGCCACGTGTAAGGGCCTCAGTTTTTGACACATATTTGAAGTGTTCATCACCACACCACACACCTCATTTGAGGAAAGATGATGAACACAAATGAAGAGCAAGTAACCACCATCAACATGCTCATTAGAGAACAAACTCACATATTGCAAAAGTGGTATTTCCCACATGTGATATAGGTGGGCTGGACATATGAAAACTCCTACAAATTGCTAAGGATGTCCATGCCAAGTTTCACCCAAATTCAAAACCTTTTTGAGGTCATTTTGGGTATAGCTAGAAAGAGGGCAGATTGAAACCATATTCAAATTCAAACTGTTTTTATCCCATGAATTTGAATGTGGGAGGCATATTCTTACTCAGCACATTTTTTGTGAGCTCACACACCAATTTTCACTCCATTGGGAGTTGATCTTGACATGAGCTAAGAGGGACAAATTCAAACTTTGTTTGAATTCAAAACTGAACTTGTGCTAAAATGCATTTAAACCAAACCCAATTTGAACTTTGATCAATTCAAATGGCTCATGGGTCAATAATTTGAATTACCAGGGGTATTATGGGGCTCACTGTTTACAACAGTGATTAGGAGTAAATTTCTGAGGTTAAAATTGGAAGTGGGACCCACATGTCAGCCACTACTCCAAATCAAACCGACTGAGACTTTCTCACTCGGTTAGACGAGCCGCCGCTGCGATCGCCACCGAGGGGAGCCGCCGCGCCAGCAGCTTCTTGGCCACGTGCGGGCATGAGGCAGTGCGGAGCCTTCTTAAGGCGCCTTCACCCCTCCTCGGCCGAAGCCTCACCCGTTTCTTCCCCCGCACAGCGGCGGCAAACACTTTCCGCAGCTCGGAATCGATCGGAGAGCGCCGATCACAGCTTTCTCCGTCCCCTCTAGAGCCACGGCAAGGTACTAGAGACCTTTCTCCGCCCCCCCCCCCCCCCCCGCTGCTAGAATTCAGTTGAGACCGATTGAAATCGGTCATGCCGAAAGATCAATTCGGTGACTTAGAACCGCCGCACCTCGGGCTTCCGTGGACAGCCCAACCAGGGCGTTGTCACGCCCGAGCCAAGGCACCCTTGGACGCGCTGGTGACCGGTGCTGCTCACCCCCGAGCCCCAGCCCGAGTGATTGCTCACCGGCGGCGAATTTCCGGTTTTCCCCTTTCTATGTGCAGCAGACCTTCGGGTGCGATTCCGTCGAATTCGTGCTCTAGAAAGGATTAGAGGGCCGCAATCCGCTCTCACACAAACTAGACACTGTAACGCACAAGTTGCCTTCACAACCATTGGCCGGAGAACCTATGTACCCGGCGTAATTCGAGGTTTACCAACGGCGGAACAAAACGGAGGCATCGGGCGCCCGGTGAGGACCTACTTCGGGCCTTCCCCGAGCTGCCTCAAGCTCATGTCGACCTTCCCTGAGGTCCACTGATGCTTCCCGACCGGTTCCTCGAGTAGTTGAGGTGCTAGGGAAGTCAGCCGACATGGCCGAAGTCTTTCAAAGGTGGCGGCTCGTCGCCGACCATGCACCGGCCATTGTCATGAGTAGCTGACCCCAGAATCCTGTTCCCCGAGTGAAAGTAGGCAGGGGCGGCTAAAATCGTGAAGTTTGGAGCTGTACAGAAGCCGGCGGCGAGCTCTCCGGCGAGGTCCCTCGGCGGCAGAGCGCGAGCGTCGCGAGGTTGAAGAAGGGGGTGGACCCCAGCTGTCAGCGGCCGATATTTTGAATCGGGATCGGGCTGCGGCCGGGATCGGCTGTGCTGGCGCGCAAAATCCTTGTGGGCCGCGGTGTGCTGTCGCCTCGGCGTGCGACGCGTGTCCCCGGGGCCCACTCGCGAGTTTAAACTTTTCCCCGATTTTCAGATTTCTTTCAAACTTAAAATCCTCATAACTTTGGCTAGAAAGCTCCAAATCAAGTGAACCAAATTTTTCTGGATTCAGCTCTCTGAGTACTTTCCAGCAAATCAAGTTTCACTTCATGAAATTCCTTATTTCTCCAGAATTAATTCCTCAAATTTTAAACTGTTAGGAATTTTAACTGGAGAATCCTTTGGAGTAAAATCCTGAAATTTTGCTGGGTTGTTCACCAAAATGTCCCTGAACTACCATAAAAATTTCAGATCCATTTGAGCTCATTTAATCCTCCTAATGGTGTGATTAGTGAAACTGTTCCAGAGAAAATAGAAAATGTTCAGAAACATTTTCAGAATTTTCTCTGAAATTGTTTAGCTCATATCTTTAGCTAGGAACCTTCAAATTAAGTGAGACCAACTCCATTAGAACCCTCTAAAAATCTATTTTTTCAGAAAGTCATAGCTTGTTTCATGAAAATCCTTAGGACACCCTAAAAGCCTTCAATTAAGGTCAAGTGCATAATTAATTGTGTAGGGCTCAGATGAGCTTTACTGCAACTAAAACTTGACCAAGTCTGTATTTAGGTTGTGACCAAGCCCCAGTAAAAGTTTCACCGTCATTGGGTCTGTCTAGTGAGAGTTATAGACTTCACAACTTCAAACTTAATACAAATGCATTTAAATTGATACATGTATTTCCTCTATCGTGTAGTCGCTAAGGTCGAGGAGGAACCCGAAGTCCTAGACTTCGTTACTCCGGAGGAGCAGCTAGCCTACGACCAAGAGCAGCAAGGCAAGATCCGGTTTGCATTAACCTTTTACAAATTTTTATTATTTTGAGTACATACATGAATACTATTGTTCCTTGCATTAGAGTCTTGTTTGGAAACCAAAGTGCATAGCCAATAAAGCCATGGGTTGGGATTAGGATTGAAAACCTCGTTAGCCACTGCATTGCTAAGATAGAGTAGGATTCGGTACAAGTCGTGTAGTTGGAACTACTCGCGAGCATAGGCTAGAGGCACTCGACTCGGGTAGTGATAGCACATGAAACACATGGCAAGAAAATGAGACCAAGCGGAGGGTAAGGGCAACAGGACTTTGGGGCCTGTGTGCTGTAGCTCCGCTTGTGTCGATTGAGGACTTGATTGCTAATGAATTGCTGTAGTTTAGAGCTAACTAAAGTCCTTTTCAACTTTGGGCAAAGTACATGAGAGAAATGCGTTTCTTGTTGATTGCGGCTCTCTCATGTACCTTAGCGTAAGGTTCTCCACAACCTGCTGCTAAAACTTGAAAGTAAGGTTCTACTAAATTAGGCGAGTCCTTGCAAATGATTTTTACCTCATGTAACCCATTACCCCTCATGTAGAAGTTCCATGTTTAGGTGAAACGGGTCAGACATGCTGAGCCTTCGTGCTCACTGCTTGTGTTTGAAGCTTTTGCAGGGTTCTATGAGGAAGGAACTCCCGATGAGGAGACGGAACCCCAGGAGGGGAACCCCGTCGAGTGGGAGTCATGCACGCCGCAGAGTTAGTGTGCGTGTGTGCTAGCAAGGACACGTTCAAGGGCTGAACGTGGACTTGATGCGTAGTCTACGCCCGTGAGTGTAGACTGAAACTATTTTGATGTAAACATGTTCATAAACTGGTTATGTAATAAAATTTCGCTTCCGCTTTGTACCTTTGACGTGTGTTATCCGATGCTGTGCAACGCAGCACCCCTCAGCGTGATCCTGGCTCGACAAGACCGTGGGGTCGTGTCAGCGTGCTATCAGAGCTCGCTTGAGGTTTAACGCACTACAAAGGTCATTTTTTTTCAAAAATCCAGTGAGGAACGAGTTAGTAGCCCGTATAAGGATGTTATTAGTATATAGAAAGTGGCATATTAACCTATTTGATTATGTCGGAAAATCGTGCATCTCGGGACGTGTATGTCTTGGGGGGTGCACGTAAGCGGTGTCCACCAGTGCGCACAAGCTGAAGGGTGGAGCCCCACGGGTGGCAGGTAACCCGACCCACTTTGATATCCTCTACGACTCTTTATGTCGTTTGGGGTATTCGAGCAACGTCTGTCCCTGGCGTGCGTGGTGCAACTTGGGAAACCCCGTCACATGGTCTGAAATGTGAACACGTAACTCAAGGCGTGTTTGGCTTGAGAACATCCGGGCGAGTGATGACGGCCGGGTGTACGAACTGTATGGATTCCGGGTTCGGTGTGCAGCCGAGTCTGACGATTGCTTGAGTTTCTGCAGGTAGCCTGACCACGAAACGGTAGACGTGTAGCATCCGTGTGCGAGTGACGTTTAGTTCCACTGAAATAACGAAGCCGGCTAAGTCCGGTATAGGTTTTTCTTTGTGAGGACGTAGTACCGACATAATCTGGTGACGCATCGACGTCACACCCAACTAAATGAACAACTTCATTTAAAACTTGAAGGTTTTGATCTAAAGTAGTAAAAATTGATGTAACTTCTTCCCTTGAACAAGATATTCAAAGTTAACAAGTTTTCAACTTATAGGTTATTAAGGACAGAGCACTCTGTTTTCAGCCGAATCAAGGCTGAAGTTAATCAGAGGTTAGAGGTTGAGTTCTTTCGAGGTTGGGGTCGTATGATACATTTTTGGAAAGCTTTGGAAGAGTTTTACAACTCTTCTGTTGAGGTCCAGAGGTGTTTCATCACTTAACCACTCGAAAAATGCAGTAGAGTTGAAACTGTCCAGAAAACAGGACAGAGTGAAGACTCTCTGTAAACTCTCTGTAAATTAAGTATAACTTCCTGCATAAAAATCCAAAAATAGAAAATGAGGTAGTTATGGAAAGCTTATGATATGAGTTACATCTTTGTAACAGAAAGTTTTGTCAGATTAGGAACAGAATTAACTGGAATTCTTGGATGAAATCAGTACCTATAGCAGGGAGGTGCTGTCCAACTTTCTCCAGAAATTCTGTTAACATTGACATCTCATAACTTTTGAACCAGGACAGATCTTAGGCCAAGCAAATAATTTCTGGAAAGCTATTGAAGTTAGCTTTGACTTTGATGTTGAGCTCCAGAACTAGTTTTGCCTTTAATATGGCCTAAATCAGGTTGAAATTGAAACTGGTCAGGGCTGTCATGGGAACAGCAGATCAGCAGTCAAATTTGTTTAAAATTTGAACTATGTTTCCAAGTTTTATGGGTTCCATGACATGTCTTATGTTATAACTCAGTGGTTTACTGTTTAAATAAATATTTGACAATTCTCAAATATATTTTTACAGATGACAGCAGATAAACAGTTGGAGAACAGGTGGGTGGTATCCCACTGTTCTCACCGCAACGGTTATCCGGAAGCATTGAGGCATATGCTTCAATATTTCGGATACCACCAGATGCCGCAGTACTTCGCCAAGGAAGAAGGCGAAGAGGGGAACAAGACGTGGACGATCCATGTCGAGGTCCCTGCAGGACCTACGCCACCCGGTTGGGTGCCGTTCACCATCACGGTGAGAGGAAGACAACCGGGAGGGATGTGGCAAGTGGCAGCCCGTGACACTATGTCACGTTTCTGCCAACTACACATGCAGGCTATGGAGGGCACTCCGTACGCGCTCGTTCCAGTGGAGGGACGGGCTCAGCATGTGTGGGAAGGGAGGTACCTAGAGGCAACGGACCCGAGTTGCCCAAGGTACAACCCCGCGGAGGCAAACCTTAGTCTCCAGATGAGGGCGGGAAACGCCGTGATGGACAGCCAAGGTGTTAATACAGAGCATCTCGCCACAAAGCTCAAGGAGAGCATGAGCCGTGGAGACCATTTCGAGAGTGCTCACAGCGCACTCCGCAATGTGCTCCTTCCGACGATCAAGCGACTGAATGAACAGCACAATCAGCTGCATCGTCTGAAGAAGGCAAAAAGAAAAAGCCGTGTCGACATCGCGGCGTTGCAAGAACTGGTACAGAATCTGACCCAGCAGAACGAGGAACTTACTCAAGAGCGGGACGACGCTATTGAGGAAGGGCAAGGCTGGGAAGAAGATTACAAGCAGGCTATGGACGAGGTGCATGCTTTGCAGGACCTCATACATCCGGTATTCGGCATACCGGTGGTCTTGGGTCTTCCAGCAATGGGAGAACCCGGGATGGGAGAAGAGGTGGTAGATCCAGAGCCACCAGCAGAAGTACCGGAGGAGGACGACCCACAGGAGGTCGAGTTCTACTCCGCGTAGGGGGTTACAGTTGCCATGTAGGGCAGCTAGGGTAGTGTAGCCCAAATTTTGTAATCGGTGACATGTCATGTAGACAGTAGCATATGTATAGGTAGTGACGACATGAGCACGACTTCTCGGAGACCCGAGAATGATGTATCTTGTATAAAGTTTATGCTTTATCAATATATGTGAATGTTGTGCAAATTAATCATGTGTCACTTCAATGCCTACTGTTACATATGGAATTTTAAGTAAGACATGTGCTAATCGCTGCTGTTTTGAATTTCAGAATGACGCGTACTCATGCCAACCCTGATGTTGGGGTACTAGCCAAGGGGGAGAGACCTCCCAACCACCTCCCGAGGACTCCTCGGGGCAGCAACAGCAGCAACAGCAACAGCAGACACCGCCACCGCCACTGCCAACGGTTACATTGGCCGACATCGTCGCGGCAATGGCGGGTTCACATCAGCAGCACACGGAGTTGCTGCAAACTCTTATTGCTAATACGTCTCGCCCAGAGAGACGTCAAGACCGTGAGGAACGTCAACAGAGCTCCTACTCCGATTTCCTGGCGACTTATCCCCCTGTATTCTCAAGGGCGGATGAACCTCTTGACGCGGACAACTGGCTCCGCGCAATAGAGATGAGGTTCGGGCTGCTCCAGATAAGCGAGCAGCGCAAGACTCAGTTCGCGGTCCAGCAGCTCCAAGGATCCGCGAGCGCATGGTGGGCCAACTTCTGTGCTTAACAGCCCACCGACCGAGTGATGACCTGGACGGAGTTTCGGACGGCCTTCAGGGCCTATCATATACCGCCAGGTTTGATGAAGAGGAAGACGCAGGAATTCCTACACCTGCAACAAGGGAGCAGGAACGCGCTGGAATACTCCAGGGCGTTCAACGATCTCACGCTCTACGCGTCGTATCACGCAGATACCGATGAGAAGCGGCGGGACCACTTTTACCAGGGGCTTAACCCGCTCCTGAAGGACAATTTGGCGATGTTCAATCGCGGCAGCCTCAACAACATCATTGATGCTGCGATTGTTTAGGAGGACTCTAGCAAGGAGTCGGCGGCGGCAGAGCGAAAGCGAAGCGCGCCGCAAAGCAGCGGAGAAGGAAGCGGTCCTTCTCAGATATTTCGGATGGTGAATCGCCCACCATCAGGTCCACGCTGGCAGCCACCACAGCGGTCGATGCCGTTCCACAGTCGGCCGTACTCTTCACCGGCATTCAGGCCGGCACTGCCAGTACCACCTCCGCAACAACAGCAGCAGCGGGCGATGCCGTGTGCGTATGCACCTCAGCAGCGCATGCCGGGCTTTCGTCCCCCGAGCACTACACCAGCAGCGGCCACATGTTACAAGTGTGGTCGTCCAGGACACTTCACGAGCAGTTGCCCAGAGAGGCAAGGCAGCGGAGTGGAACCACCGTTTTCGGGGAGGAATCAACCCCGGAACCCTACTAATGCGCGGCGGGCAAACCCTAGGCCCAGCACCGTCCACCAGCTTGCCATTGAGGACGTGCCGGAGGGCGAGCCAATCCTTGCAGGTATGTTCCAACTCCACCAGCATCCCGCTATAGTACTATTTGATTCGGGCGCCACGCATAGCTTCATTAGCCAAGCTTTCATTGATAAATATAGCTTGGTAGTAATACCTATAGTCCTTATGTGATCTGTTCGCCGGGTGGGAAAATTTCAGCAAGCATGATGGTCCCAAAAGCGCCATTGTGCTTAGAGGGTGGAGTCTACCCTACGTCTCTCATAATCTTAGAGGGACAAAAGGTCGATGTCATCCTAGGGATGTCGTGGTTAACCCGCCATGGCGCTGTTTTAGACACCGTCCTCCGAGTTGTGCACTTGAACTCAGAAGTGCACGAGTCTCACTCTTTATTTCTGGACAGTCCAGAAATAAAACTTCCAAGTATGTATCAAGCTACAACCATCAGATTGGAAGATATTCCAGTGGTCCGAGAGTTCCCTGATGTATTCCCGGACGATTTGCCGGGGATGCCACCCGATAGAGAGGTGGAGTTCAAGATTGAACTTGCACCGGGAACCATGCCAATATCCCGAAGGCCGTACAAGATGGCGCCCAAGGAGTTGGCTGAACTGAAGACTCAGCTCACGGACCTTCTGGAGAAGGGTTTTATTAGGCCGAGCTCCTCGCCATGGGGCTGTTCGGCATTATTTGTCAAGAAGAAGGATGAGACGTTACGGCTTTGCGTGGACTATCGTCCATTAAATGCCGTAACCATCAAGAACAAGTACCTGTTGCCACGGATCGACATGTTGTTTGATCAGTTGGTCGAATCAAAGATCTTTTCCAAAAATGATTTAAGATCCGGGTACCATCAGATTAAGATAAGGGCTGAGGACATTCCAAAGACAGCCTTCTCAACAAGGTACGGACTTTACGAGTACCTGGTCATGTCCTTCGGCCTCACCAATGCTCCAGCTCACTTCATGTACTTAATGAATTCGGTATTCATGCCGGAGCTGGACAAGTTTGTCGTGGTCTTCATCGACGACATCCTGGTATATTCCAATTCGGAGGAAGATCACAAGAAGCATCTGCGTATAGTCTTGCAACGGCTGCCGGACCACAAGTTATACGCGAAATTCAGCAAATGCGAGTTTTGGATATCGCAAGTGCCTTTTCTCGGGCATATCATCTCAGCGGAGGGCATCGCTGTAGACCCGAGCAAGATCACTCAAGTGCTGAATTGGAAATCCCCGAGAACTGTTCACGAGGTACGGAGTTTCCTCGGACTCGCGGGATATTATTGGAGGTTCATTCCGAACTTCTCGAAGATTGCCAAGCCAATGACAGAGCTGCTGAAGAAGGCTACCAAATATGTTTGGAGTCCAGCGTGTGAAGCAGCATTCAAGGCTTTAGTCAAGCACCTGACATCAGCACCGGTTTTGGCGCAGCCAGACACAACAAAACCGTTCGATGTGTACTGTGATGCATCCGGCATTGGGCTCGGATGTGTGCTGATGCAAGACCGAAGGGTGGTCGCGTATGGATCACGGCAGCTTAGAAACCATGAGCAGAATTATCCAACCCACGACTTGGAGCTCGCTGCCGTGGTACTCGCACTCAAAATGTGGAGGCACTACCTACTCGGTAACCTCGTACATTTATATACCGACCACAAAAGCCTCAAGTACATATTCACTCAGAAAGAGCTGAACATGAGGCAACGAAGATGGTTAGAACTGATAAAGGATTACAAAATAGAGATCCATTACCATCCGGGCAAGGCAAACGTAGTGGCAGATGCGCTGAGCCGCAAGTCACACGTCAATAATCTGACCATCACACCGTTGGAAGAGAGCGAACCACCACTACATGTGATTCCACACGGAGCTCTCTACAACCTAGCTTTGATCCCCACCATCCGTGAAGAGATAGCGGCAGCCCAGAAGAATGACAAGGGCATGTTACATTTGCGGAGACGTGTAGACAGTGGGGAGCTGAAATGTTTCCGGAAGGACGGAGACGGCGTCCTATGGTTCAAGGACCGGATCGTCGTACCCTGTAACCCGGAGTTACGGAAGAATTTTTTTGATGAGGCTCACTTATCAAAATTTTCTATTCACCCCGGCAGAAACAAGATGTATCAAGAACTCAGAAGCAAGTTTTGGTGGACACGGATGAAGCGAGAGACTGCAAAATACGTGTCCGAGTGTGATACATGTCGATGGGTGAAGGCAGACCATATGTGGAAACCGGGACTGCTGCAACCACTGGGCATTCCTGCCTGGAAGTGGGAGGACGTGAGCATGGATTTCATCGTCGGTTTACCCACTACTTTTCAGAAGCATGATTCTGTGTGGGTGATTGTCGATCGGCTCACCAAAGTTTTCCATTTCATCCCGGTCAACACAAATTACAATGCCAAGAAGTACGCTGAACTGTACATCTCACGGATCCTATGCTTGTACGGCGTACCCCGTACTATCATATCGGATCGGGGCACTTTATTTGTGTCCGGTTTTGGGAGCAGCTGCACGCTGCCTTGGGGACGAAGCTGATATGTAGTTCAGCCTACCACCCGCAGACGGATGGGCAAACGGAGCGGGTAAATGAAATCTTAGAAGACATATTACGAGCTTGCGCTATCAACCACGGCAAGAATTGGGATGATCACTTGCCGTAAGCCGAGTTCTCGTACAATAATGGGTACCAAGCCAGCATCAAGATGGCGCCCTACGAGGCGCTATACGGGCGGAAATGCCGCACACCACTGAATTGGTGTGAATCTGGCGAAAGGGTTACCTTTGGGATTGACCTCGTCAACAACGCGGAAGAAAAGGTTCGACTGATTCAAGCGAACCTAAAAGCCGCTGAATCCCGTCAGAAACAGTATGCGGACCGGAGAAGGCGCCCATTACAATTTGAAGTTGGAGATCACGTATACCTACGGGTGTCTCCAATGAAGGGCGTACACAGATTTGGGGTGAGAGTAAAGTTAGCACCCCGATTCATCGGTCCATTCCAGATTACCGAAAGATGTGGATCAGTGGCATACCGGCTGAAATTACCAGAAGCACTTTCCGGTGTGCACGACATCTTTCACATTTCCCAGCTGAGGAAGTGTCTCAAGCTATCAACTACCGTTCAGCTGGAAGATATTGAAGAACTGCAACCGGATCTCACCTATCGGGAGGAACCGGTGCAGATTATTGATGAAAAGGCCCGAACCTCACGCAACCGTACGTTGTGGTTCTACAAGATTCTATGGAGTAATCACTCCATGGACGAAGCGACATGGGAGAGCGAAGAATTTCTTCGCGCTAACTACCCCGACTTTTTCACGTCGCATATCCGGTAAATTTCCACCGTCCTCTCTCTCATTTTCACCTTATAATCTCAGGACGAGATTCTTTTAAGGGGGGAGGAATGTAAGGGCCTCAGTTTTTGACACATATTTGAAGTGTTCATCACCACACCACACACCTCATTTGAGGAAAGATGATGAACACAAATGAAGAGCAAGTAACCACCATCAACATGCTCATTATAGAACAAACTCACATATTGCAAAAGTGGTATTTCCCACATGTGATATAGGTGGGCTGGACATATGAAAACTCCTACACATTTCTAAGGATGTCCATGCCAAGTTTCACCCAAATTCAAAACCTTTTTGAGGTCATTTTGGGTATAGCTAGAAAGAGGGCAGTTTGAAACCATATTCAAATTCAAACT
The DNA here is from genome assembly GCA_030760725.1 of Neostapfia colusana. Lineage (NCBI taxonomy): Eukaryota > Viridiplantae > Streptophyta > Magnoliopsida > Poales > Poaceae > Neostapfia > Neostapfia colusana. Next base: position 24,871,504 of record JASWHV010000005.1, on the reverse strand, counting down.
GTTTTTATCACATGAATTTGAATGTGGGAGGCATATTCTTACTCAGCACATTTTTGTGAGCTCACACACCAATTTTCACTCCATTGGGAGTTGATCTTGACATGAGCTAAGAGGGACAAATTCAAACTTTGTTTGAATTTAAAACTGAACTTGTGCTGAAATGCATTTAAACCAAACCCAATTTGAACTTTGATCAATTCAAATGGCTCATGGGTCAATAATTTGAATTACCAGGGGTATTATGGGGCTCACTGTTTACAACAGTGATTAGGAGTAAATTTCAGAGGTTAAAATTGGAAGTGGGACCCACATGTCAGCCACTACTCCAAATCAAACCGACTGAGACTTTCTCACTCGGTTAGCCGAGCCGCCGCTGCGATCGCCACCGAGGGGAGCCGCCGCGCCAGCAGCTGCTTGGCCACGCGCGGGCGTGAGGCGGTGCAGAGCCTTCTTAAGGCGCCTTCCCCCCTCCTCGGCCGAAGCCTCACCCGTTTCTTCCCCCGCAAGAACTCAGCGCCGGCAAACACTTTCCGCAGCTCGGAATCGATCGGAGAGCGCCGATCACAGCTTTCTCCGTCCCCTCCAGAGCCACGGCAAGGTACTAGAGACCTTTCTCCGCCCCCCCCCCCCCCCTCCGCTGCTAGAATTCAGTTGAGACCGATTGAAATCGGTTATGCCGAAAGATCAATTCGGTGACTTAGAACCGCCGCATCTCGGGCTTCCATGGACAGCCCAACCAGGGCGTTGTCACGCCCGAGCCAAGGCACCCTTGGACGCGCTGGTGACCAGTGCTGCTCACCCCCGAGCCACAGCCCGAGTGATTGCTCACCGGCGGCGAATTTCCAGTTTCCCCTTTTCTGTGTGCAGCACGACCTTCGGGTGCAATTCCGTCGAATTCGTGCTCTAGAAAGGATTAGAGGGCCGCAATCCGCTCTCACACAAACTAGACACGGTAACGCACAAGTTGCCTTCACAACCCTTGGCCGGAGAACCTATGTACCCGGCGTAATTCGAGGTTTACCAACGGCGGAACAAAAGGGAGGCATCGGGCACCCGGTGAGGACCTACTTCGGGCCTTCCCCGAGCTGACTCAAGCTCATGTCGACCTTCCCTGAGGTCCACTGATGCTTCCCGACCAGTTCCTCGAGTAGTTGAGGTGCTAGGGAAGTCAGCCGACATGGCCGAAGTCTTTCCGAAGTGGCGGCTCGTCGCCGACCATGCACCGGCCATTGTCCTGAGTAGCTGACCCCAGAATCCTGTTCCCCGAGTGAAAGTAGGCAGGGGCGGCCAAAATCGTGAAGTTTGGAGCTGTACAGAAGCCGGCGGCGAGCTCTCCGGCGAGGTCCATCGGCGGCAGAGCGCGGGCGTCGCGAGGTTGAAGAAGGGGGTGGACCCCAGCTGTCAGCGGCCGATATTTTGAATCGGGATCGGGCTGCGGCCGGGATCAGGTATGCTGGTGCGCAAAATCCTTGTGGGCCACGGTGTGCTGTCGCCTCGGCGTGCGACGCGTGTGCCCGGGGCCCACTCGCGAGTTTAAACTTTTCCCCGATCTTCAGATTTCTTTCAAACTTCAAATCCTCATAACTTTGGCTAGAAAGCTCCAAATCGAGTGAACCAAATTTTGCTGGATTCAGCTCTCTGAGTACTTTCCAGCAAATCAAGTTTCACTTCATGAAATTCCTTATTTCTCCAGAATTAAGTCCTCAAAATTTAAACTGTTAGGAATTTTAACTGGAGAATCCTTTGGAGGAAAATCCTGAAATTTTGCTGGGGTATTCACCAAAATGTCCCTGAACTACCATAAAAATTTCAGATCCATTTGAGCTCATTTAATCCACCTAATGGTGTGATTAGTGAAACTGTTCCAGAGAAAATAGAAAATATTCAGAAACATTTTCAGAATTTTCTCTGAAATTGTTTAGCTCATATCTTTAGCTAGGAACCTTCAAATTAAGTGAGACCAACTCCATTAGAACCCTCTAAAAATCTATTTTTCAGAAAGTCATAGTTTGTTTCATGAAAATCCTTAGGACACCCTAAAAGCCTTCAATTAAGGTCAAGTGCATAATTAATTGTGGAGGGCTCAAATGAGCTTTACTGCAACTAAAACTTGACCAGGTCTGTATTTAGGTTGTGACCAAGCCCCAGTAAAAATTTCACCGTCATTGGGTCTGTCTAGTGAGATTTATAGACTTCACAACTTCAAACTTAATACAAATGCATTTAAATTGATACATGTATTTCCTCTATCATGTAGTCGCTAAGGTCGAGGAGGAACCCGAAGTCCTAGACTTCGTTACTCTGGAGGAGCAGCTAGCCTACGACCAAGAGCAGCAAGGCAAGCTCCGGTTTGCATTAACCTTTTACGAATTTTTATTATTTTGAGTACATACATGAATACTATTGTTCCTTGCATTAGAGTCTTGTTTGGAAACCCAAGTGCATAGCCAAGAAAGCCATGGGTTGGGATTAGGATTGAAAACCTCGTTAGCCACTGCATTGCTAAGATAGAGTGGGATTCGGTACAAGTCGTGTAGTTGGAACTACTCGCGAGCATAGGCTAGAGGCACTCAACTCGGGTAGTGATAGCACATGAAACACATGGCAAGAAAATGAGACCAAGCGGAGGGTAAGGGCAACAGGACTTTGGGGCCTGTGTGCTGTAGCTCCACTTGTGTTGATTGAGGACCGAGCCGTGTGGGGGCCTGTTAAACAAGCTACAACAGTACCGAAGACCTACCGGCTATATGGGAACCGGGAAACTGATGTAACTCGGGTAGCTGGGTGTTGAGGCATAGCTGGTCGTTCAGAGGGTAGGTTGAGAGCTCGAGGGTAGGTTCTACTAAATTAGGCGAGTCCTTGCAAATGATTTTTACCTCATGTAACCCATTACCCCTCATGTAGAAGTTCCATGTTTAGGTGAGACGGGTCAGACTTGCTGAGCCTTCGTGCTCACTGCTTGTGTTTGAAGCTTTTGCAGGGTTCTATGAGGAAGGAACTCCCGATGAGGAGACGGAACCCCAGGAGGGGAAACCCGTCGAGTGGGAGTCGTGCACGCCGCAGAGTTAGTGTGCATGTGTGCTAGCAAGGACACGTTCAAGGGCTGAACGTGGACTTGATGCGTAGTCTACGCTCGTGAGTGTAGACTGAAACTATTTTGATGTAAACATGTTCATAAACTGGTTATGTAATAAAATTCCGCTTCCGCTTTGTACCTTTGACGTGTGTTATCCGGTGCTGTGCAACGCAGCACCCCTCAGCGTGATCCTGGCTCGACAAGACCATGGGGTCGTGTCACTACGTATCCTAACAGCGCCAGACTTCCTTTCTTCTCAGAGACGAGCTCCGAGGTTAACACGTGTCCAACAGTGACGGACCTTCTGGATATAAGCTATGGCGGTGACATGTGTCCAATAGAACCGGACCTCTCAGAGGTGAGCTCCGAGATCGACACGTATCCCGCGCGACTGGTCCTCTGATTTCCGTGTTGACTAGCTCCGAAGGTGACACGTGTCCTGTGCCTGGTCTTACTTCTTTGCAGAGGCTAGTTGTTTTCGGCACTCTTGGTGAACTGGACTTTTGCTCTATTTGGCTATCCTTTTAATTCTTTATCTGTCCCCACTTCTTTTTAAAATGTTTTTCTCTACATGAAACATGAATACATGCAGAAACCAAAAATGAGGGTGTCACACTGCTGAGTTTTGGTCGCCGTCAAAGCTCGCCACACCTCGCCGTCGCCGGAGAGAAGCCCCCCGACGTTCTTCCCTAGCCGCATCTGCACAATTCTCCAAAGAAAATTTACAGCTGCCATTACAAGGAAAAGGGTCCTGCCGCAAGGAGGAGAGGAGGAAAAAGAGAGGTAGGTCCCCGTTACCCCTCTTGCCACCTCACCTCTGTTTCTACAAACCCGTTTTCTCCATCCCCTGCGAGCAGAAATTTCTGCGCGTGGGCAGACCAGGTTTCGGTCAAGTTTTGACGATGGAATTGATCTACAAATTGAGTCAAGATCATAACCACGTCCACACTTGATTCCAACAGCCTTGTTCATCATAAAACCCCGTGGAAGCTTACTAAAACTTGCAAGAACACGTGCAAACTGATTTTTATAAACTGCACCATAGGAATTGCATTCATCTACCTCATTGCATCTTGAGTAAAGTTTGTGCATGATAATTGATTGTTGTAATCTTTGTATGTGCATGGTCGTGAGTAGAAGGACACACTCAAGAGGCCATCTACGAGGAATTACACCACCAAGACTTCAAGACGCTTGAGCAACACGAACTGCTGGAGCAAAGCAAGTGCTCCTTGACCATGCTGAATCTAAGTTTTTGAACTGTTTTATTTGTAAAAACTGCATGCTCGTGTCAACTTGATGGGAAACCCTTTAGTAGGAGTTGACTAGCTTTGTTAGCCACCCTTGTCGCCAGGAAACATAATTGAGTCGAGTATGGTCGTTTTCTCTTTTTGCTTCGCTTAATTTACGAGATACGGGAAAACTGAAATAAAACATGGTTAGCTACTGCACTCATAAGATTAAAGATGATGAGAACTTGCTGATGTTAATGAGCATGGAATTGGGGAGATCTAGGAAAGCTTGGATCGTGGATTTCGCTGAATGAGATGGTGGTTTGCTTGCCGAAGGTCTAAGGATCTGTTCATGCGATCACATGCCAGGAAAACAGTGCCACCACAAGGCCAAATATTGGTGCAGCTTAGCTGACTAATTAGGTGTGTTGCTAGCTTGTTGTGGAACATTGGATGGCACGGGGAATGGGAGTTGAGGAGGACTGCCCTGGGAACTGCATGGCACACGAGGGGGCCCGTGGATGGGAGAATGGAGATTCGAGCCTGCCGGCGAAACCTCAATGGGTTCGTACATTCTAGTAGCCTCCTTTGTAAAGGATATTTTGTGATCTCTTGGCCATACACCGATGGTTGTGTAGTGGCAGAATGGAGGTTCTCTCTAGTCGCTGATGGGTGACAAAATCACGAACTTGTGGGTAAAGTGGTGCCACCTCTGTAGAGTGTAAAACTATCATCATAACCTACTTCCGGTTACAAGCACCTGGCCAACTTCCATGATTAGAGACAAAACTTGGGATGGTTATTCGGTGTGGTTACGGTATTGTCATTGGGACTGGATTCGGGACAGGTTTGGTGATGTTTATGAGATTGGTTTTGGTTCTAAAAAATGTGATGATCATGAGCATTTATGAGTATGAGATGAACTTGAGAAAGAGTTTTGTCTGGTTGAGGCTTAATTGATGATGACTTATGATGGAGGGATGATGATTTACTTGGTTAAGTTGGGATTTAATTCACCTAGAGATAGTTGCTGTTTTTATTATCACTACGTAAGAATCTCAAATCGGAGACAAATATCAGAGACGAGCGCAAAGGCGGTCGTCTCCGATCTTGAAAAATGAGACGCGCCCGCATCAGCGAGGATCAGAACTGGCTCGATGGAGGGTAAAAGAAGATGACCTGCTTCAAGGTGGGTCTCAGATAAGTTAATATCCGAGACGCGCCCTCTTCTCTGACAAAAGGGAGACACACGTTCCTACAGCTCGACTCCTATTATGAAAGATAAGGATATGTGCTCTCCTTCATGCTCGTCTCCTTTAATCAGCGTCTCCCATTCCCAATATAGAGAGACGCGTATGGCAGAAGATCGTCTTGACTTCGTATGCCCTTATACGTGCTCCCAGCTATGGCAGAACAGTGGCAGCCCGGTCTGCGCTGTTCTTGCCTTGTTCTATTCGTTTCTTTCCCTCTTTGGAGGCGCCCTTCTAAAAATCTTGCCGTGATTATCAGTGGCCCTTAAAACAAAGGGTTAGTCCTCTCCTCCTCTTTTGCCCCTTACTATTTTTTTACCCCTTTAGATCTTGACTACCAGTGGCTTCGAATTTCTTATGCGCGTCTCCGATTGTTGCGTGCGATCTCTCCAAACACTTAGCAAAATTTCGGCAAATTTTAAACCTCACGCTCTCTCGCTCTGCTGTCGCCCTAGATTTGACTTCCATTCAGAGTTTTTTCTCCTAACTTCCATTCACGCTCTCTCGGATTTGACCTCCATTCAAAGTTTTCCATACAGACGATCATCATCAAACACACATTCATTAAAAATAACATTTTTACAAACAAAAAAAAACAGACGATCGCCTAGTTATTCGGTGGAACTGGAGCTCCACACTTGTCGGAAACCGCCTCCAACAACTCCCTGCGGCCTTCGACCCTAAGCACATCACCGATCGTATCCCGCATCGCGTGAAGACGACTGGCCACTGTGCTTAACCCGTAGAGGTAGTGGCCTACGGTGCCCATTCCAGTACATTCTGGAAGGGGACCAAGACCAAGAAGCTGCATGGCATCAGATGTACTGTTAAATACATCCTTCGCCATTTGCTCGCGCAGAGGCTTGAGGTCGTCATCGACTGACTTGAGGGCAACCTCTGACTACAGGCGAGTAATTTTGCCAAGCAGGGATTCCCTGTCTTCCGCCCAGGAAAGCGGCAAAGGTGTGGTTGGAGCCACGGACAGAGATGATGGTCGGGAGTGCTTCGGTGGTGCCTTTGAGAAAGTCTAGAGGAAGAGGAAGGCTCCAGTGCGGCGAGGAAGATGAAAAATAGGGGAAGAGGAAGACTGTGATGGTGCGTAGAAGGGGAAGGCCTCCCCTATATATAATGTGCGGAGAACACTATGAAAATCGGATCGCTTTGAATTCTTGCACGCGATGGCAACTGTGCGCGTGAATGGCAACGAATGCACGATTTTTCACAGCTCCTCGGTCGTGGCAATGGTCCCACATGGCAGCGGCCTAGTCGGAGAATCTCTTTGACGATCCCCCTTCACAAATCTTTTGTAACACCCTAAAACCTGCTAAAGAGGGGAATTTAAAATATTTTGGACGTATCACATGTGGTGCAGAAATTCAAATTGGAATTTAAATTCAAATCAAAACAGAAAAGAAAATGAAAAATAAAAAAAGAAAAAGAAAACAAAACCCCAACCGGCCAGTGGGCCGAAACCCGCCAGCCGGCCCACTACCTCCCCGCGCCAGCCCCAAACCCATGCCCCTCTCTTCCTCTCACTGACACGCGGGGCCCGCGTGTCATCCCTCACCTCCCGCGCGCCCGACCGACCCCGGGACTCTTCTCGCACCCGAATCCAAACCACCTCCGGAAACCTGCACCCCTAGCCCGAATTCCAGTCCCGGACGCCCCCAACTCGATCTCAACAGACCGCCGCCCTCTCTCGTCTATATAAACGTCGACATCGCCCTGTTTTTCCACCCCGATCGGCTGTTCTTCTCTCCGGTGAGAACCGAAGTTTCTACAGCTGATATCTTTCGATCCTTGCTCAAATTCCCTGATCTAACATGCTGATCACGTTCCACCGCCGCCGGGGAGCCCTGCAGATGAAGGAAACGACGTGTCTTGCGCCCCAATGGCCACCCCGACGTGCACCGAAGATCGTCGCCATTGAAGCTCGCCGCCGACCGACTTCCAGGGCCTCCGAGTGCTGGAAAACCCCTCGGTGAGCATCCCCTACCCCTCCGCAGCCGATCCATGCAAAAAGATGCGAGTTCTAACATGTAGCGACAAAAGCCGAGGCTGCGCCAGCGAGATCGCCACCCCCCGCCGCCGCGCGTGCGGGCTGGCTCCGGCCAGGGCGACGTGGCCCCTTGAGGGCCATCTATTTTAAATTGCACGGTAGAATTAAAACCCGCGCGTACCGGTTCGGCAATCTAATCTGAGACGTCTATTTTAAATCGGACGGTCCACATCAGCCCCGTGTTATAAAGGCCGGGATTCTTACGCGCTACCCCCTGGGGATCTCGGAAAACACGAGCTAGCCCCGGAAACTTCTGATCTAGCCCCTGGAACTTCAGCAATTCGTGTAAATTCAATTAAAAATCAGTTTGAGCCCCTGGACTTAATAAAAATTAGGAAAACCCCTCTGTTATGTGTAGTTAGACCCCTGGAAATTTATGAAATAGTAAATTAGACCCTGCAGAAGGGTGGATTTACCTTTTTGACCCTATATGATATTAAATTCAGAAAAATTAATATGTGACTAGGATTTAAATTTAAAAGGTAAGGCAAACACATGTGCAAATTCAAATTTAAACTCTCCTAGAACATGGAAAACTTTAGAATGAGTTAAAAATAGATTTTAGGCTGAAATGAAATCTGCCTAAGTGTTGCTCATATTTATTAGTTCTAGAAACACATTTTAGGCTAGGAAATAATTCTGAAAACTGATAAAATAAATTTAAATTAGTTCACATCAGAGGAGAAGTTCAAAAATATATTATTTAATATTTTAAGATCAGAACCTATTCTGTTGAGATGATAAGTCCTACTATTTAATATTAAAACTCACTTTTAGGCATAGAAAATAAATCTGGAAAATATAGGAAAATAGGTATGCATAATTAGAAAATGATAAATGAAGTCTCCAAATCCAAAGACTTCAGTTTAGGATTTGGTAGAAGATCTGAAAAATTATTTGGAGTAGGAAATTGCCTTTCATGATAACTTTGTGGCTAAGAAGTGTATTAATCAAATATAAAGGATTTGTTCAAATTGGAAATTCATATGTAGAGTGCAAATAGAAATCTGAATACAAAAGTTAGAAATAATATATATATATATATATATGTTTAAAAGTGCATGTAGGCCTAAAATCAACACATCTAGGGTAACCACAACACTTAAATGTGAATGACTTTCATATGTATGTATGGTTTGCATTAGTGAAAGTGTGAACTATGGCTTATGGATTGTTGCTTTCTTTTGCTATGTGTATTGGCATGAGTAGAACCTGCCCCAGAGCAAGTTCTTCCCTTCCAAGACCAAGACTTTCCATTCTCAGAGCAGCAGGAAGAAGGCAAGTGTCCTTGACCACTTTGATCCTATACTAGGATGTGTAGCTAGAATTATTTGCATTGTCAATTGAAATATGAAACCCATGTTAAGAAGTTTCCCTAGAATTGCATTACCTTGTTTCCTTGTAGCTTGGGTTGGGATTTATTTAATCATGTCATTTATTTATATGCTTATGCTTAGCCCTGCTTAGAATGGGATAAGTGGGATAAGAGATCATCAATTTATTTACTTTACTCTTGGATGAGATATTATGAGTTATGTAGAGGTAGGGATCGAGGCAAGTTGGATGATTTGGTTGGTGCTGGGTGCACGAGACTTGGGTTTGTGTTTAGTAGTTGCCTGGATCCTATGGACCGGTTCATGGAGCATGTAACCTGGCTTTACCGTGCCAACCACATGCTGAGATGGGGCAGCTTGGCCAATTAATTAGGTGTATCCCCGGTGTGGTATGGGTGTGTTGGATGGTGCGAGGAGTAGGTGTCAGCTGGACTACTGTATGAACCGCAAGGCTCAAGAGGGGGCCACTGCAGTGGGGTTGGAGCCTCTTGTATGCTGTTAGGGGTGAAACCTCAGTGGGCCCACGCTCATCGGGAATCCCTTTGTAAAGGCTTCGTAGTGATCTCCTGGCTACACACCTGGGAAGTGTGAATGTGGTTCACGGCCACTGGCATAATGGAGGTTCTTTTAGTCCACCCGGCACCGGGGGATGAAATCACTATATGTGGGTACAGTGGTGCAAACTCTGCAGAGTCAAAACTGTCATGACAACCGTGCTCACGGTCAAGAGCGGCTTCGACTTATTCATCATTAGAGGATGATGAATTGGGATGTTGAGGATGTTAAGCGGGAAGCTTAACATTTAAGATGAGACTATGTTTACTTGATATTGATGATGGGTTGAGGGATTGGTGTAACAGCCCTAACTTTTGTAAAGTTTGATGTCAGCTCATATAACAAAGTTAAGGCAACAAAAGACTATAATTGTGTCACATGAAAAGATGAACACACATATGGACATGTGAGGGAATTAAAAATTTTCTCTAGCACATGCTCAACACATGTTAACCTAGGCGAAATAATTACACTCCTAAAACTCTAACTCATGTGCACCTCCTCTATGAGTAGAGTGGGGGGGGATTTAAATGCAATTTGAATCTTTTGAAAGGATTTCTATTCAGATTTTCGATGTGAGATCATAGATGCATCTCTCATATATCAAGAGCCTAAGTTTCAAATTTGGAGAATTTTGGAGCTCATCTAACAATTATTTGGAGGAATATTTGTGAGCACATTCAAATTCAAATTTGAATTTGGAAACTGAGCCAAATGTGCTCAATTTTGAAATCAGGTTTCATATCCAAATTTTTCACATCATGTTTGACCTCTCCTCCAAATTTGGGGAGATTTGGACAATGTTTAGGTGGGAATCTTAAAGTACAGTGAGGGAAAAATTTTTTTGGAGATGTGGACCCCACCTGTCAGCCTCTCAACACAGGGCACCGCCTCTGTTTTTCCTCTCGGACGAGCGCGCGCCTGACAGCGCGCCGGCGCCCGGCGTTACCGCCATTCCCCAGCGCCAGCTCCTGCTTGCCGCTCTCGCTCGACCTGATCGACTCCACCGCGGGCGCACCGAAGGAGTTCGCTTACTCCTCTTCCCTCTCGCCTCGGTAGTTTGCCCACGGTCACAACAGCTCGGCCGCTCTCGATCTCCCGATCGTCAGCCGCCACCGCACCTCCCCAGCTTAAGCTTCCAACACATAAAAGGCGCGCAAGGGCGTGCACAAGTTGCTCACCGGCGCACCTCGGAGTTGGGAGCTGCAATTCGGCGTGAGTTGGAGATTTGGCGCCAAGAACCGAAGCTCACGGCGGAACTCCGACCGGCTCACCGTGGACACCGAGCTACAGACCATTTCACCGTTCCCCCTCTACACAAGAAAGGTGTGTCATTTTCCCTAGCTCACGTAGCTGCAAACCGTACAACGATCCATCAGCCGAGTGAGGAGAATTTCCAGTTCTCCCGAAACGTGGTGTATCCGGGTAGAACTTGGTCTACTCCAGAATTTGAGTTACTCGGGTAGCTACTGCCTTAGCGAGCTTGCAAACATCTTCCTCACATCCTAGCGCTCCCTCTCGACCAAGAATCGGGCTAAATGATCCAGAAACCACCGAGTTCTTGCGGTTTTTCGGGCCGCCATGGAAGAATGCCTCGGGTCTCCGTGGAACCCTAGGTTGCCGGCTGTTTCACCGGTGTTAGAGTCCCTGTCCAGCCTCTACTAGTCCCCCTGATGCTGTAGAGCCCGAGAGATGGTCATTTGGTGAAGGAACGACGGAAACCGACCTCGCCGGAGTTCTAACCTTCTCTGTGATCGGTGCGGGCTAGTTTCCGGCGATCCTCGGCCGGCGACGACCTTCTAATTGAGTTCAGCACCGAAAGTTGTGGGGGGGCGGCGGACTTGAGGTTGGGAGGCCACTGGAAACTGGGTTCCGGTGAACCTCGCCGGAGGACGCCGCCGCTCGGGCCTCTGGCGCGAGGTTGAAGGAGAAGGCTGACGTGTGGGACCCACCATCAGCGTTTAAATATTTTTGGGAGTTTCAGTTTCTAGTTCAATCTTTGAAAAGCCATAACTTTGTGTAGGAATGTCCAAAAATTGTGAAACAAATTTTGTTATATTCCTCTCAAAGAGTACTATCCATGGATGCAGACCAATGTTTATGAAAATCCCTGAATTTGCCTCATTAATTCATTTAAGAAAAATCTTGTCTGAATTTTTACAGGAGTTCTGTTTATTGGAAAATTCCCAAATTTGTACAAGACATTCTTCCAAAATTCCTTGAACTCCAGTAAAAATTTTAGAGGCGTTGGACACCATTTTCTTGGTCAAATGATGTGTTCATTCCTTATGTCTCTGAAAAATGGGAAAATGAACAGAGACAATTTCAGCTTTTTCCCATTCTTTGGAAAATCCATATCTCCATGTAGGAAACTCCAAAAATGGTAAAACCAATTCCTATGGACTCAGGATATTTTGTACTTCACAAAAGTCTACTTTGCAGCATAGGAAAGCTTAATATCTAGGGGGTAAAGGCAGATTAGTGAAAATAACATAAGGAATTATTGTGATCACCTTGAGCCATTTCATGAGCTCAATTTTTGCACACTGCCTAACTAGCTTCCATAGAAGCTGTGGTTAAATTCTCAGCTTCATTGGACCTTTGGAACTGGAGCTACCATATTTTAGGTTTAAGTGTTCATATATTGGACTTAATCACATGGTGATTACTAGTATCTCTTTTCACCCTAGCTTTCATCTTCTCTAAGGTTTAGATCCAACAACAGAAACCTTGCTGTTGTTTATCTCTCTTATGTGTGAGTTAACTTGAACAATATTTTTGAAACAGTTTCTAAATTGCTTTTGAATACATGTGCATAAATCATCTTAATAGCACGTGACGTCGACGTTCGACGAGGACTTGACTCTGCAGCGAGGATCTCCATCTCGTGACGATTTTGGCGGATTCTCCGGAGGAAGACTAACTTCTAGCTTCTAACAAAACCGTTGAGCAAGGCAAGCCCCGGTTTGCATATCGTTACCGTTTCAAATTTTGCTTTACTTCACATCATGTTTATTAGACTTGAGTGCATTATGTCTAGGATGATTGAAACCCACTTGCATGCCTATTACATCCCTCATTAGAAGGTTTAGTGTAGACTTTGCCTCGTTGTAGATGCTAGGCTATTGTTGTAGATAGCTCGGTAGAAGTCGAGTAGTAAAAAGCTACTCGCGAGAAAGTTCGAGTAATGGAGTTACTCGCGAGAGATAAATGATAAGAGCACCCTCATGAATATGAGATGGGGACGGGGATGTTCCTGTAGGATGGAGCGCTCAAGGTTGGTCTCGACCTGCGATGGGTGTGACAATGCTTGAGACCACATTTGGCCTAGACCGGGATGGTAAGGCAAATGTGGAGGTTGGTTGTAGCCCCGTCCGTGTCGGTTAAGGACCGTATGTATGCGGCCCTGCTGGACAAGATTGAGATGTACCGGATATATAGTGGGGTATGGGACCCATGAAACCGATGTAACACGATGGACCGTGATATAGAAACTCATCCTTCGCGTGGGAATGGCGTTGAGAAGGCGGGAGGTGTAAATCCTTTAGCAGGCAACTTCGACGTGTCCGCGTAGAGGACCATCCTGCTCGGCGCGAAGCGTTTTTCTATGTCGGGGTGTCATGTGAAAGGTTGCTGCATACAACGTAAGAAAGAGCTCTTGAGAGAGTCTTTCGAGGTGGGTGTATGTGTCGTGTATTCCGGGTTGTTATTGATTCGAATCACCGTCGTTCGCGGAAGAGGATTGAGCATACTTGCCCACTGCGCCGTGACTTAGTAAGAAGAGGAACTAAGTCTCTTAACTTGCTGTTTGTGGATTAATCACTGTATTGGAACCTTGACTGAAGTAGATATAGAGCCAACTAAATTTCACTTCCACCTTAGGCTAGCAACATCGGGATAAGCGTTTCTTGTTTGATTGTGGACTTCCGATGTTGTGAGGCGTGAGGACCACTAAAATGAAGGCTAAAAGAATCTGAATATAAGGATCAAGTTTAGTCGAGGTGCATTTTGCAAATTCCTATTCCTACTGTCTTGCTACCCCTGCATTTAGAGTTACATGTTTAGGAGTGACGGTTAAGTCTTGCTGAGCCTTAGTGCTCACGGTTGCTTCTGAGTTGTTTTGCAGGTAGCAGGATGCCTGCTATGAAGAGGGTTGTTCGGTGAGACAACGAACCTCACGGTTTGTTCAACTCATCGGAAACCTAGCCGCTGCCTTTCTTTGGTGAAGCTAGTAGGAAGCGTTCACGGGCTGAACGACTTCTCTTCGGCGTAGTTAGGGTCGAGAGTGGGTAGTTTGTCCAGCTAGTTTTAATTTCCGCTGCGTGTGTACTTATGTTGTAAAAGAAATTATCTTGAGTAACAAAATGGTTCCATTATGTTCTTATCGTCTCTTTTCGTGCTTGCTGTTGGGTGCCGCATCGCACGGCACCACCCACTGCGATTCCCGGGCCGGGCGCTCACAGTCGTGGTATCAGAGCCGCATTGGGAATAGCACGCATGAAAAGGGTGTATTTTTGAAAACTTAGGAGTATACGAGTGAGAAACGTATAGTATGCCCACATAAGGAGTATTATTAGCATAGTTACTTAAGGTGGCAAGCTAACAGTGTGTTACTCTTCAGTATTTAAATTCAGTAACGACACACCTACGTGGAGGTAAGAATGGTAAGGAACGCCACCGAAAGCAGATCAATTTCGGTTAGCTCACCCATACGAGGAAAGTAGTGTGGGATGTCCCGTTCAGCAATGGACGGGAAGTGAATATGTTTTCTAAGACTCTTCATATCTTAGAGACATATGAATGGCACTAGCCTCCAGTGTGCAAACCCAGGGGCAAGAGGAGGAGACCCCATCGTGTGGTTTGTAACACGAAGTGTGTTCTTTAGGACCCTTCATGTCCTATGAGGCATACGAAAGCGCTGTTCCACCGGTGTGCTTTATTGCAAAGGTGTGGAGCCCCCGTCGGGTGGTGAATAACCCGATCATGTACCTTGAGATGTGGCTTGACTCAAGGACGGCCCGTATGGCAATGATACGGGACGTATGTTTTTACTATGATATGGACCTGTCTGAAATGATAAACCAATGTGTGCATCATTATTGAGTGATTTTCTGCAGGTACCTTAACCACGTTAGAACATGTCGTGTAGAAAACGTTTGTGAGTGATCGTTTTAGTGCCACCACTTGAGACGTATAAGCCGGTATAAAGCCGGATAGGATTTTAATTTGGTGAGGCAACGTAGTACCGTGATGTGTTTTGAACTGCAAGAAAATGAAGGTTTGAAAACAAAAAGAGGAAATTTGGAGTCTAGGATTTCATTAAGGGTTAATGAACTCTTATATGGAACTAAGAGTCAATTGGGAGTATAGATTTATTCACAAAGACTTAGGAATAACCTCCCCTGTTTTCAGCAAAGAAATTTTGCGGAAGTTGAACAGGACATAACATTTGTTTGGTTGAATCAATGGAGGTGAGGGATACATTTCTGGAAAGATATTCAAGAGTTCTACAACTCTTCAGTAGAACTCCAGATTAGAATCACCCTCCAAATGGATCAAATTCTCAGATGAGTGTGAACTGTCCAAAAACAGGGCAGACACCAATTTGCTCTCTGGAAATTTTTGTATTTCGACCATAACATTTTGTAGAAAATCTTCTAACGGTCAAGTAATATACCGTTGGAAAGCTTGTGATATATGCTATAACTTTGTAGTTCAAAGTTTCTCCAGATTTGGAGTTTAGTTGTATGAAATCTTGCGGACAAAACAGCCACTTTCAAAGGAGGTGCTGTCAAAATTGTTCCAGATTTCTGTTAACTTTGAAATATCACAACTTTTGATCCAAAACTGATATGAAGGCAAATGACTACTCGTTGGAAAGATATTAAAGTTAACTATAACTTTGATGTTCAACCTGAGACATGAAATTGCCATTGTCATATTCAAATTCTGGGATTAAGACCAATTGGTCATTCTGAACAGAGTAGTACTTATTGTCATTTAGCTTGAGACTTGTTGTGGACAGGGATGTCTTAGACTTCTCTAAGCTCCGTAACATGTTCTCGAGTTATTTTTCAGTTTGTCCTACTGTTGGAATTAAGGGTTTGGACAAACTTTCTCACGTTTGATAGATTCCAGAATTGTCGAAACCCTGGTTAGATTATGTGTGCTGCATTATTGAAGTGATGCTTTGACGGTTAATGTTTTTGAATTCAAGTTGAGTTTGAACTTTGAATTTTAACCGTAAATTGCTCATTCTTGCAGCATGGATCGTGCTCATTCCAGGAGTGAGGTTGGTGAGTCGAGTCACGGCGAAAGTAATTCGCCACGACAAGAAGTGCCGACATCATCAACCGGATTGGCGGAAATCTTGGCAAAGATGGCTGAGTCTCTGGATCTGTTGGTGCGACAAAGCATACGACAGGAGACACTACATCAAAATCCTCCGCTAAGCACTTATCTGTATTTTCTAGCAAGACAACCACCGGTTTTCTCGGAAGCGAAAGAACCGTTGGAGTCGGCTCATTGGCTCCAATGTATTGAAGCCAAGTTCGGGATGCTTGAGTGCGATGAGTACCAGAAGACTTTATTTGCCGCTCAACAACTCCACGGAGCTGCTGGAGTTTGGTGGGCGGAGTACATTGCTACTCTTCCTGAAGGTCATCGAGTGACGTGGGATGAATTCCGGAATGTTTTCCGGTCACGTCACGTTTGTTCGGGAATTCTTCGAACAAAGTATCAAGATTTTCTGGAGCTAAAGCAAGGAGAAAGGAGTGCGCACGAGTATTTCAAGGAGTTTGAAGACTTGATGCAATACGCAACTCATATGGTAGACTCGGAAGTGTTGAAGTGCGAGTATTTCTTCCGAGGTTTGAATGTCGAACTTAAGGAACAAGTGACCTTGTTCAATAACGGTATTTACAATGAGTTGGTAAATGCCGCTATCATTAAGGAAGACATGCATCTTCGTTGTGAAGCTGAGCTGAAAAGAAGTATACCGCCGGACAGTGACATCGAGGTTCGTCTGAACTATCGAGTGCTGTATTACTCGCCAGTTAGGCAATAAATTCAGCCTGTGGTGCAACTCTCACAACCACGGCTGGAGTTGATCACTTATGAGCCTCCACCTCAACAGCAACTTACAGGAATTATTCGTGCAACCCCACCGCAACCAGCTACGCACGAATTATCTCCACCTCGTGTTTGTAGAGAGCTGAGGATTTCTGCAGCACGAAACAGTCGTGGAGCTGAGCAGAGCCACAATTATGTGTTGTCTCATCAATGCTCAGATCAGCACCGTGAACCTCCAAAGAAGAATCTTTCAAAAGCTGGCAGCGTTAATTACACTGCTATTGAGGACATTGCAAAAGGCGAACCAGTTTTAGCGGGCATGTTCACTTTACATGAACAGCCCATTTTCGTGTTATTTGATTCCGGAGCCACCCACAATTTTATTAGCAGAGACTATGTGCTGAAGAATAATCTTCCATTTAGCACAGTTAAGCATCCGTTTCATATCAGCTCACCCGGAGGAAAGATATCAACAGATGAAATGGTCTCACGGGCACCTTTATGTTTGGGTGGAAACATCTATCCTGCGACCCTTATCATACTCAAAGGCCAAAGGATTGATATTATCTTGGGGATGTCATGGTTGACACATTATGGAGCTATCTTTGACATCAGCTCTCGGACTGTCCAACTGAATTCCTCAATACACGGTTGCAACACATTGAATCTTGTGGATCCATCACAACGAGTTGCAGCAGTGCATCAGATTGAAGCTCCTAAACTTGAGGATATTCCAGTGGTATGTGAATATCCAGATGTGTTTCCCGAAGACTTGCCGGGCATGCCGCCCGAACGTGATGTTGAGTTCAAGATTGAACTTGCACCGGGAACAACACCTATTTCTCGGCGACCATATAAAATGGCACCGAAGGAGCTAGCAGAATTGAAGGAGCAGCTTAATGACCTCATGGACAAAGGTTTTATACGCCCAAGTTCATCACCTTGGGGCTGTTCCACACTCTTCGTGAAGAAGAAGGACGAGACTTTGAGACTATGCGTAGATTATCGTCCACTGAATGCTGTCACTATCAAGAATAAGTATCCACTACCGCGCATTGACATTTTGTTCGATCAACTAGTGGGTGCTAAGGTATTTTCCAAGATGGATCTTTGGTCCGGGTATCACCAGATAAAAATCCGGGCAGAAGACGTACCTAAGACGGCGTTCTCGACAAGATATGGTCTTTATGAATATCTTGTCATGTCTTTTGGGTTGATCAATGCTCCGACTCACTTTATGTATCTCATGAACTCTGTGTTCATGCCGGAGTTAGACAAGTTCATCGTGGTTTTCATCGACGACATCTTGGTCTATTCAAAGTCAGAAGAAGAACATGCTGAACATTTGCGTATTGTACTCCAACGCTTGAGAGATCACAAGCTATATGCAAAGTTCAGTAAATGTGAGTTTTGGATCAGCAAAGTGCCCTTTCTTGGGCATATTATTTCAGCTGAAGGCATCGCTGTGGACCCAAGTAAAATCGAGCTAGTGCTGAATTGGAAATCTCCAACATCTGTTCATGAAGTGAGGAGTTTCCTAGGTTTAGCGGGCCATTACCGGAGATTCATTCCAAACTTCTCCAAAGTCGCTAAACCTATGACGGAGCTGTTGAAGAAAAGCACCAAGTATGATTGGAGCAATTCATGTGAACAAGCTTTTCAAACTTTAGTGAAGTATCTCACTACAGCTCCAGTTTTGGCCCAGCCAGACACCACGAAGCCGTTTGATGTTTATTGTGATGCATCCGGCATTGGTTTGGGTTGTGTGTTGATGCAAGAAGGACGTGTGGTTGCGTATGGATCCCGACAACTCAGGGGTCATGAGCAGAATTACCCGACGCATGACCTTGAACTAGCTGCAATGGTCTTAGCATTAAAAATGTGGAGACATTATCTACTAGGCAATCTAGTACATCTCTACACTGACCACAAAAGCTTGAAGTACATCTTCACACAGAAGGAACTGAATATGAGGCAGCGAAGATGGCTCGAATTGATCAAGGATTATGAACTTGAAATTCATTACCACCCAGGTAAAGCGAATGTGGTTGCCGACGCACTTAGTCGGAAAGCCCACGTTCACCATTTAGCCATGGCTGCACATGAAGGAGGAGAACCAAGCCTGCACTTAATTCCCTACGGATCGCTGTTCAACCTTGCTCTTATTCCTACAATCCGAGATGAGATTGTAGAGGCTCAGAAGAGAGACAGGGGTATGTCTCATATCCGGAGGAGAGTGGACAGTGGTGAATTGAAGATGTTCCACAAGGATGAAGATGGTACTCTATGGTTTAACAACCGTATAGTTGTACCCCGGAACATGAAATTGCGGAAGAAGATACTGGATGAAGCACATTTATCCAAGTACTCCATTCATCCGGGAAGCAATAAGATGTACCAGGACTTGAAATCTAAGTTCTGGTGGACACGGATGAAAAGAGAGATTGCGAAGTACGTATCCGAGTGTGATACGTGTCAGCGGGTTAAAGCCAACCATATGAGGAAAGCCGGACCACTTCAACCGCTGAAGGTTCCAGCATGGAAGTGGGAAGACATAAGTATGGACTTCATCGTCGGTTTACCCATGACCAGCAACAAGCATGATTCTATTTGGGTAATCGTCGATCGTTTGACCAAGACCGCTCATTTTATTCCAGTCCATACTAAATATGTAGCAAAGGAGTATGCGGAGCTGTTCATCTCGAGAATCGTGTGTTTACACGGGGTTCCCCGCACCATCGTGTCTGATCGAGGTGCGTTGTTCGTATCCAGATTTTGGGAGCAACTGCATGCTTCCTTGGGAACCAAGTTAATTCGTAGTTCAGCATATCATCCGCAAACTGATGGTCAAACGGAGAGGATAAATCAGATTCTGGAGGATATGCTACGGGCATGTGTCATCAATCATGGGAAGAATTGGGATGACCATCTACCATTAGCAGAATTCTCATATAATAACGGTTATCAATCCAGCATCAAGATGGCCCCGTATGAAGCTCTTTATGGACGGAAGTGCCACACACCACTGAATTGGTGTGAGTCCGGCGAGAGAGTGGTCTACGGGATTGATCTTGTGAATGAAGCCGAGGAACGAGTGCGAGTGATCCAAGCCAATTTAAAGGCTGCTCAATCTCGACAGAAAAGCTATGCAGACAAAAGACGTCGACCTCTTCACTTTGACATCGGGGACCATGTTTATCTTCGTGTCTCTCCGATGAAAGGAGTTCATCGTTTCAGAGTGAAGGGAAAGCTTGCTCCGCGATTCGTCGGGCCATTTGCTGTCACTGAGATATGCGGACCCGTGGCCTATCATCTGGAGTTACCGGCGTTACTTTCGGGCATTCACAATGTTTTCCACGTCTCTCAGCTGCGGAAATGTCTTAAGTACCCAACCGCAGTTCATATGGAGAACATTGAGGATCTTCAACCGGATCTCACTTATTCTGAGTATCCGATACAGATTATTGACAAGAAGACTCGCGCCACAAGAAATCGGACATTGCGATTTTACAAAGTCTTGTGGAGCAACCACACCGCTGATGAAGCTACGTGGGAAAGCGAGGATTTTCTCCGTTTAAATTTTCCCGACTTGTTTGTACCATATGTCCAGTAGTCATTCTCCCTTCTTCTTTCTTTTTGTAATCTCGGGACGAGATTCTTTTAAGTGGGGAGGAATGTAACAGCCCTAACTTTTGTGAAGTTTGATGTCAGCTCATAAAACAAAGTTAAGGCAACAAAAGACTATAATTGTGTCACATGAAAAGATGAACACACATATGGACATGTGAGGGAATTAAAAATTTTCTCTAGCACATGCTCAACACATGTTAACCTAGGGGAAATAATTACACTCCTAAAACTCTAACTCATGTGCACCTCCTCTATGAGTAGAGTGGGGGGGATTTAAATGCAATTTGAATCTTTTGAAAGGATTTCTATTCAGATTGTCGAAGGGCATATATGTGAGATCATAGATGCATCTCTCATATATCAAGAGCCTAAGTTTCAAATTTGGAGAATTTTGGAGCTCATCTACCAATTATTTGGAGGAATATTTGTGAGCACATTCAAATTCAAATTTGAATTTGGAAACTGAGCCAAATGTGCTCAATTTTGAAATCAGGTTTCATATCCAAATTTTTCACATCATGTTTGACCTCTCCTCCAAATTTGGGGAGATTTGGACAATGTTTAGGTGGGAATCTTAAAGTACAGTGAGGGAAAAAATTTTTGGAGATGTGGACCCCACCTGTCAGCCTCTCAACACAGGGCACCGCCTCTGTTTTTCCCCTCGGACGAGCGCGCGCCCGACAGCGCGCCGGCGCCCGGCGTTACCGCCATTCCCCAGCGCCAGCTCCTGCTTGCCGCTCTCGCTCGACCTGATCGACTCCACCGCGGGCGCACCGAAGGAGTTCGCTTACTCCTCTTCCCTCTCGCCTCGGTAGTTTGCCTACGGTCACAACAGCTCGGCCGCTCTCGATCACCCAATCGTCAGCCGCCACCGCACCTCCCCAGCTGAAGCTTCCAACACAGAAAAGGCGCGCAAGGGCGTGCACAAGTTGCTCACCGGCGCACCTCGGAGTTGGGAGCTGCGATTCGGCGTGAGTTGGAGATTTGGCGCCAAGAACCGAAGCTCACGGCGGAACTCCGACCGGCTCACCGTGGACACCGAGCTACAGACCATTTCACCGTCCCCCCTCTACACAAGAAAGGTGTGTCATTTTCCCTAGCTCACGTAGCTGCAAACCGTACAACGATCCATCAGCCGAGTGAGGAGAATTTCCAGTTCTCCCGAAACGTGGTGTATCCGGGTAGAACTCGGTCTATTCCAGAATTTGAGTTGCTCGGGTAGCTACTGCCTTAGCGAGCTTGCAAACATCTTTCTCACATCCTAGCGCTCCCTCTCGACCAAGAATCGGGCTAAACGATCCAGAAACGACCGAGTTCTTGCGGTTTTTCGGGCCGCCATGGAAGAATGCCTCGGGTCTCCGTGGAACCCTAGGTTGCCGGCCGTTTCACCGGTGTTAGAGTTCCTGTCCAGCCTCTACTAGTCCCCCTGATGCTGTGAGCCCGAGAGATGGTCATTTGGTGAAGGAATGACGGAAACCGACCTCGCCGGAGTTCTAACCTTCTCTGTGATCGGTGCGGGCTAGTTTCCGGCGATCCTCGGCCGGCGACGACCTTCTAATTGAGTTCAGCACCGAAAGTTGTGGGGGGGCGGCGGACTTGAGGTTGGGAGGCGACTGGAAACTGGGTTCCGGCGAACCTCGCCGGAGGACGCCGCCGCTCGGGCCTCTGGCGCGAGGTTGAAGGAGAAGGCTGACGTGTGGGACCCACCGTCAGCGTTTAAATATTTTTGGGAGTTTCAGTTTCTAGTTCAATCTTTGAAAAGCCATAACTTTGTGTAGGAATGTCCAAAAATTGTGAAACAAATTTTGTTAGATTCCTCTCAAAGAGTACTATCCAGGGGTGCAGACCAATGTTTATGAAAATCCCTGAATTTTCCTCATTAATTCATTTAAAAAAATTTTGTCTGAATTTTTACAGGAGTTCTGTTTATTGGAAAATTCCCAAATTTGTACAGGACATTCTTCCAAAATTCCTTGAACTCCAGTAAAAATTTCAGAGGCATTGGACACCATTTTCTTGGTCAAATGATGTGTTCATTCCTTATGTCTCTGAAAAATGGGAAAATGAACAGAGACAATTTCAGCTTTTTCCCATTCTTTGTAAAATCCATATCTCCATGTAGGAAACTCCAAAAATGGTAAAACCAATTCCTATGGACTCAGGACATTTTGTAATTCACAAAAGTCTACTTTGCAGCATAGGAAAGCTTAATATCTAGGGGGTAAAGGCAGATTAGTGAAAATAACATAAGGAATTATTGTGATCACCTTGAGCCATTTCATGAGCTCAATTTTTGCACACTGCCTAACTAGCTTCCATAGAAGCTTTGGTTAAATTCTCAGCTTCATTGGACCTCTGGAACTGGAGCTACCATATTTTAGGTTTAAGTGTTCATATAATGGACTTAATCACATGGTGATTACTAGTATCTCTTTTCACCTAGCTTTCATCTTCTCTAAGGTTTAGATCCAACAACAGAAACCTTGCTGTTGTTTATATCTCTTATGTGTGAGTTAACTTGAACAATATTTTTGAAACAGTTTCTAAATTGCTTTTGAATACATGTGCATAAATCATCTTAATAGCACGTGACGTCGACGTTCGACGAGGACTCGACTCTGCAGCGAGGATCTCCATCTCGTGACGAGTTTGGCGGATTCTCCGGAGGAAGACTAACTTCTAGCTTCTAACAAAACCGTTGAGCAAGGCAAGCCCCGGTTTGCATATCGTTACCGTTTCAAATTTTGCTTTACTTCACATCATGTTTATTAGACTTGAGTGCATTATGTCTAGGATGATTGAAATCCATTTGCATGCCTATTACATCCCTTATTAGAAGGTTTAGTGTAGGCTTTGACTCGTTGTAGATGCTAGGCTAATGTTGTAGATAGCTCGGTAGAAGTCGAGTAGTAAAAAGCTACTCGCGAGAAAGTTCGAGTAATTGAGTTACTCGCGAGAGATAAATGATAAGAGCACCCTCATGAATATGAGATGGGGACGGGGATGTTCCTGTAGGATGGAGCGCTCAAGGATGGTCTCGACCTGCGATGGGTGTGACAATGCTTGAGACCACATTTGGCCTGGACCGGGATGGTAAGGCAAATGTGGAGGTTGGTTGTAGCCCCGTCCGTGTCGGTTAAGGACCGTATGTATGCGGCCCTGCTGGACAAGATTGAGATGTACCGGATATATAGTGGGGTATGGGACCCATGAAACCGATGTAACACGATGGACCGTGATATAGAAACTCATCCTTCGCGTGGGAATCGCGTTGAGAAGGCGGGAGGTGTAAATCCTTTAGCAGGCAACTTCGACGTGTCCGCGTAGAGGACCATCCTGCTCGGCACGAAGCGTTTTTCTATGTCGGGGTGTCGTGTGAAAGGTTTCTGCATACAACGTAAGAAAGAGCTCTTGAGAGAGTCTTTCGAGGCGGGTGTATGTGTCGTGTATTCCGGGTTGTTATTGATTCGAATCACCGTCGTTCGCGGAAGAGGATTGAGCATACTTGCCCACTGCGCCGTGACTTAGTAAGAAGAGGAACTAAGTCTCTTAACTTGCTGTTTGTGGATTAATCACTGTATTGGAACCTTGACTGAAGTAGATATAGAGCCAACTAAATTTCACTTCCACCTTAGGCTAGCAACATCGGGATAAGCGTTTCTTGTTTGATTGTGGACTTCCGATGTTGTGAGGCGTGAGGACCACTAAAATGAAGGCTAAAAGAATCTGAATATAAGGATCAAGTTTAGTCGAGGTGCATTTTGCAAATTCCTATTCCTACTGTCTTGCTAACCCTGCATTTAGAGTTACATGTTTAGGAGTGACGGTTAAGTCTTGCTGAGCCTTAGTGCTCACGGTTGCTTCTGAGTTGTTTTGCAGGTAGCAGGATGCCTGCTATGAAGAGGGTTGTTCGGTGAGACAACGAACCTCACGGTTTGTTCAACTCATCGGAAACCTAGCCGCTGCCTTTCTTTGGTGAAGCTAGTAGGAAGCGTTCACGGGCTGAACGACTTCTCTTCGGCGTAGTTAGGGTCGAGAGTGGGTAGTTTGTCCAGCTAGTTTTAATTTCCGCTGTGTGTGTACTTATGTTGTAAAAGAAATTATCTTGAGTAACAAAATGGTTCTGTTATGTTCTTATCGTCTCTTTTCGTGCTTGATATTGGGTGCCGCATCGCACGGCACCACCCACTGCGATTCCCGGGCCGGGCGCTCACAATTGGGACCATTTCAACTGTGTACTACTGTAGGTGCTTAATAAGCTAAGGTGATAGGTATTAATTGCGTAGTGCTTAAACCGTGAGTTCAACCTCTCCTTGCGCTAGCCGTGCATGACATAACTTTCCCGCACTTGCTGAGTACCCACGGTACTCAAACTTGCTTTTCTGTTGGTTTATATTGCTGCTCAAGTCAAGGGAATGATGTGGTGTTTAATGACCAAGACTTTGGTCCCGAGGAAGGATTCTAGGTTCACGGAGTCCACCGGGCAACGCCTGTGACGGAGCCCACAAGATTTATATTCCGCTGCTGTTTTATTTACATATTATGAACTTATTATCGTCCATCAAGACGTACGCTATGTAAGACTTATTTATATTCGAACACCTGGCTTGTAATATGATGATGCTTCACTATTTGTCATCACATGTATGAGAAAATGATCCTGGCATACATGTGATATTCACTCGGTTGTTCTTCGGAGAAACCTGGTGTGACAGAAGTGGTATCAGAGCCAAGGTTGCCCGTAGGAACGTGGACCTAGGTAGAAATGGACGTATTTAAGGACCCTATTTTCCTAAAAACTATTTTACAAAGGTGTGGGTTGAAGGTGTGATTTAATGGGGTCACTTTATTCATCTTACCCAAACTTTTATTCAAAATACAATTTTTTTAACTCTTATCTAACTTAATTTTAAATGCTTTATGTTTTAGATGGTTTGCATGATCCGCACTGCTCGCAAGTCCACCGGAGGGAGAGTTCCTGTAGTTGCCCTTGCACTGAGAGAGGAGAACCGTCCGGTGACGTACCACTCCTACGGGTTGGCAGTAGGAGGCTTGTTGCGCCGTCTATGGCGTATGCTCCACGCTGCCGGCAATACGAGCAAGCTAATCATACACTACAGCTCCACCCGGACCATCCGTGAGAAACGGGAAGAATGGAGTTCATAAATGAGGATTATCCATGAAAATCAGCTGCTCAAGATCCACCACTCTCCAGCTTGTAGGGCGACACAGGTCGATGCTGAGAAGGATGTCACCTGGGAGGCCATCACCTGCCAGAGTCACATCAACCGTCGTCACCTGGAGAGGACTGAGTACATGTATGTCCTCCAGCGTGAGAGTGGTACAGAAGAGTACAAGTACCCTCCAGTGCAGCAGGGGACTTCCCATGAGCACATGTACCTGTGCTTGGAGGATGCTGCTATGCTCAACACTCAACTGCAGGAGTGTCAGCAGGAGCTTCAGGAAGTTCGTGACACCCTGAAGGAGTCTGAGACATTGCTTCGCGCCAGCTTGAGGGCAAGAGAAAGAGGAGATGGGAATGAACTGTGTGTCACCGTGAATGACACATGGACTCCTGACTCCCCAGACCGTCGGGCGAGCAGGCGTCGCCGCACGTCTCCACCGGCAGCTTCCCCACCCAAAGCGGAGCCAGAGGGCAGCCGCAATAATGAGGAAGATCCTGAGGAGCCAGCTCAGTGATATGAGTCATGTAGAGTCATTTCCCTTAGTTCAGCAGGTTATCGAGTAGTCGAGTCAATACCTTAGTTAATTGTGTGTTAATGTTTGGTGTGTGACGTGAGTTGTGGAAGCCATGGGCATTTGTCCACAACCTCGTCTTTAGGTTGCTTTGCTTTGATGTGTGAACCCCTATGAATTAAGAGTGCATTTGTTTTCGCGTGAGACGTGAAACCCTCAGAAAATGTTAATATAATAAGGCCTCAAAGGTGTAAGTTTAAACAACAAAATTAGGAAGTTAATATGTAATGCTTTAAATTAACATTTGGTTGATCATGATAGATTGCCGGAAGAGGAAAGGGTCGTGGTGCCAACCCCGCCAACATTAACGATGAGGCCGGCAACCCTCATCTTTCTGGAGGACAAGACAGGGGTGGTCGCCGTGAAGGAGCTGATCCTATCCACCAGATGCTTGAAAATCAAAATCAGCTCATCCAGAGCCTAACTCAAGTGGTGGCCAACTTGCACCAAGCTCCACCCCCACAAGCTGCACCACGCCAACCAAAGTTGAGTGAGTTTCTAGGGACTCAACCTCCAAAGTTTGCAAGTGCTGCTGAACCTCTGGAGGCAGATGGCTGGCTAAAGACCATTGAGAGCAAGATGAGGATCATACAATGCCAAGTGTATGAGAGGGTGCTGTTTGCCTCTCACCAATTGCATGGACATGCTGCTGATTGGTGGACCGCTTACGTGGCAGCCCATCATGACCCCGAGAACATCACTTGGGAAGAGTTCAAGCGCAGTTTCCGCAACCATTACATACCAAGGGGTGAACTCAAAAACAAGAGAAAGGAGTTCTTGGGACTGCAGCAAGGAAACATGACTGTGAGGGAATACCTCACTAAGTTCACCCAACTATCCCGTTATGCACCACGGGACATCGAAACTGATGAGCAGAAACAAGACTGCTTTGTGGAAGGACTTACTGCAGAAATGCAATGTGCAATGTCCTCCAACGAGTATGAAAGCTTCCAAAAGATGGTAGACAGAGCATTTGTTGTGGAGAGGAAGCTGAAGGCCTTGGAAAATGAAAACAAGAGGAAGGCGGGATGGTCACACCAAGCCTCGGGTAGCAACACACCCACGACTGATGCAGCCACCCGCAGGGCAAATGAGCCTTGGGTGCCTTAGGTGCCTTAGCCACCCGACAGCAAAGGCCAGGCCCCCCAATCGTGAAGTGGAATTCGCGATTGAGCTAGTGCCTGCAACAACTCCAATATACAAGAGGCCTTATCGGATGGACTCCAAATAGCTGGAAGAGCTCAAGGAGCATATAAGGGAATTGACGGAGAAGGGGTATATTCATCCTAGTTCCTCACCATGGGGAGCTCCAGTGATATTTGTGCCCAAGAAGGACGGAACCCAAAGGTTGTGCGTAGACTACCGTGTGTTGAATGAAGTAACCATCAAGAACAAGTACCCATTACCCCACATTAAAGACTTGTTTGATCAATTGAGGGGAGCTTGTGTGTTCTCGAAAATTGATCTCAGGTCGGGATACCACCAACTTAAGATAAGGCAAACTGATATTCCAAAGACAGCTTTCGTATCTCGGTACGGACTGTATGAATACACCGTCATGCCTTTCGGGCTAACTAATGCCCCAGCATACTTCATGTATCTCATGAACAAAGTATTCATGGAATATCTGGACAAATTTGTGATGGTTTTCATTGATGACAGTCTCGTCATCTCCAAAGATGAAGAAGAACATGAGGGACATCTAAGGTTGGTGTTGCAAAAGCTGAGAGAACACCAACTATATGCCAAGTTGAGCAAGTGTGAGTTTTGGCTGAAGAGAGTTCCCTTCTTAGGACATATAATCTCGGAGGGAGGAAGTGCAAAACTCCACTATTTTGGAACCAAACGGGGGAAAGTAAAGTGTTTGGGTCCGAAGTACTACAAGAAGCCAAGGCGAAAGTGAGGGAAATCCTCAACAACTTGAGGATACCACAGACCCGACAAAAGAGCTATGCCGATGTACGGAGAAGAGAGCTCGTTTTCAACGTGGGGGACTATGTTTACCTCAAGGTGTCCCCTACCCGAGGACTTCGTCGGTTCAAGGTGAAAGGGAAGTTATCACCTCGATACATCGGACCCTTTCAGATTCTGGAGAGGAAAGGCAAAGTGGCATATCAACTCGAACTACCGGCTCGCCTATCGGATGTGCACGATGTATTCCATGTGTCACAGCTAAAGAAATGTCTGAGGACGCCTGAAGAGATGTTACCCATGAATAAGGTTGACGTAGCAGAGGATCTGTCTTATGCCGAGCAACCGGTCAAAGTTTTGGAGACAATGGAACGCCTCACAAGAAATAAAAGAATCCAGATGTGCAAGGTGCAGTGGAAGCATCACTCGGAAGAGAAAGCCACATGGGAACGAGAAGACGAGCTTAAGGCACAGTTTCCGGAATTGTTTTCCTAGAACCACCAATCTCGAGGCCGAGATTTCTTTTAAGGGGGTGGAGCTGTAACACCCCAAAACCTGCTAAAGAGGGGAATTTAAAAATTTTTGGACGTATTGCATGTGGAGCAGAAATTCAAATTCAAATTGGAATTAAAATTCAAATCAAAACAGAAAAGAAAAGGAAAAAGAAAAAAGAAAAAGAAAAAACCCAACCGGCCAGTGGGCCGAAATACGCCAGCCGGCCCACTACCTCCCCGCGCCAGCCTCAAACCCGCGCCCCTCTCTTCCTCTCACTGACACGCGGGGCCCGCGTGTCATCCCTCACCTCCCGCGCGCCCGGCCGACCCCGGGACTCTTCTCGCACCCGAATCCAAACCACCTCCGGAAACCCGCGCCCCTAGCCCGAATTCCGGTCCTGGATTCCCCCAACTCGATCTCAACAGACCGCCGCCCTCCCTCGTCTATACAAACATCGACATCGCCCTGTTTTCCCCCCACCGATCAGCCGTTCTTCTCTCCGGTGAGAACCGAAGTTTCTACAGCTGATATCTTTCGATCCTTGCTCAAATTCCCTGATCTAACGTGCTGATCACGTTCCATCACCGCCGGGGAGCCCTGCAGGTGAAGGAAACAACGTGTCTTGCGCCCCAACGGCCACCCCGATGTGCACCGAAGATCGTCGCTGTTGAAGCTCGCCACCGACCGACTTCCAGGGCCTCCGAGTGCTGGAAAACCCCTCGGTGAGCATCCCCTACCCCTTCGCAGCCGATCCATGCAAAAAGATGCGAGTTCTAACGTGTAGCGGCAAAAGCCGAGGCTGCGCCGGCGAGATCGCCACCCCCTGCTGCCGCGCGCCGCCCCGCGCGCGGGCTGGCTCCGGCAAGGGCGACGTGGCCCCTTGAGGGCCGTCTATTTTAAATCGCACGGTAGAATTAAAACCCGCGCGTACCGGTTCGGCAATCTAATCTGAGCCGTCTATTTTAAATCGTACGGTCCACATCAGCCCCGCGTTATAAAGGCCGGGATTCTTACGCGCTACCCCCTGGGGATCTCGGAAAACACGAGCCAGCCCCGGAAACTTCTGATCTAGCCCCTGGAACTTCAGAAATTCGTGTAAATTCATTTAAAAATCAGTTTTAGCCCCTGGACTTAATAAAAATTAGGAAAACCCCTCTGTTATATGTAGTTAGACCCCTGAAAATTTATTGAATAGCAAATTAGACCCTGCAGAAGGGTGGATTTACCTTTTTGACCCTATATGATATTAAATTCAGAAAATTTAATATGTGACTAGGATTTAAATTGAAAAGGTAAGGCAAACACATGTGCAAATTCAAATTTAAACTCTCCTAGCACTTGGAAAACTTTAGAATGAGTTAAAAATAGATTTTAGACTGAAATGAAATCTGCCTAAGTGTTGCTCATATTATTAGTTCTAGAAACACATTTTTAGGCTAGGAAATAATTCTAAAAACTGATAAAATAAATTTAAATTAGTTCACATCAGGGGAGAAGTTCAAAAATATATTATTTAATATTTTAAGATCATAACCTATTCTGTTGAGATGATAAGTCCTACTATTTAATACTAAATCTCACTTTTAGGCATAGAAAATAAATCTGGAAAATATAGGAAAATAGGTATGCATAATTAGAAAATGATAAATGAAGTCTCCAAATCCAAAGACTTCAGTTTAGGATTTGGTAGAAGATATGAAAACTTATTTGGAGTAGGAAATTGGCTTTCATGCAAACTTTGTGGCTAAGAAGTGTATTAATCAAATATAAAGGATTTGTTCAAATTGGAAATTCATATGTAGAGTGCAAATAGAAATCTGAATACAAAAAGTTAGAAATAATATATATATGTTTAAAAGTGCATGTAGGCCTAAAATCAACACATCTAGGGTAACCACAACACTTAAATGTGAATGACTTTCATATGTATGTATGTATGGTTTGCATTAGTGAAAGTGTGAACTATGGCTTATGGATTGTTGCTTTCTTTTGCTATGTGTATTGGCATGAGTAGAACCTGCCCCAGAGCAAGTTCTTCCCTTCCAAGACCAAGACTTTCCATTCTCAGAGCAGCAGGAAGAAGGCAAGTGTCCTTGACCACTTTGATCCTATACTAGGACGTGTAGCTAGAATTATTTGCATTGTCAATTGAAATATGAAACCCATGTTAGGAAGTTTCCCTAGAATTGCATTACCTTGTTTCCTTGTAGCTTGGGTTAGGATTTATTTTATCATGTCATTTATTTATATGCTTATGCTTAGCCCTGCTTAGAATGGGATAAGTGGGATATGAGATCATTAATTTATTTAGCTTACTCTTGGATGAGATATTATGAGTTATGTAGAGGTAGGGATCAAGGCAAGTTGGATGATTTGGTTGGTGCTGGGTGCACGAGACTCGGGTTTATGTTTAGTACTTGCCTGGATCCTAAGGACCGGTTCATGGAGCATGTAACTTGGCTTTACCGTGCCAACCACATGCTGAGATGGGGCAGCTTGGCCAATTAATTAGGTGTATCCCCGGCGTGGTATGGGTGTGTTGGATAGTGCGGGGAGTAGGTGTTAGCTGGACTACCGTATGAACCGCAAGGCTCAAGAGGGGGCCACTGCAGCGGGGTTGGAGCCTCTTGTATGCTGTTAGGGGTGAAACCTCAGTGGGCCCACGCTCGTCGGGAATCCCTTTGTAAAGGCTCATAGTGATCTCCTGGCTACACACCTGGGAAGTGTGAATGTGGTTCGCGGCCACTGGCATAATGGAGGTTCTTTTAGTCCACCCGGCAACGGGGGATGAAATCACTACATGTGGGTACAGTGGTGCAAACTCTGCAGAGTCAAAATTGTCATGCCAGCCGTGCTCACGGTCAAGAGCGGCTTGGACTTATTCATGATTAGAGGATGATGAATTGGGATGTTGAGGATGTTAAGAGGGAAGCTTAACATTTTAGATGAGACTATGTTTACTTGATATTGATGATGGGTTGAGGGATTGGGACCATTTCACCTGTGTAGTACTGTAGGTGCTTAATAAGCTAAGGTGATAGGTATTAATTGCGTAGTGCTTAAACCTGAGTTCAACCTCTCCTTGCTCTAGCCATGCATGACAGAACATTCCCGCACTTGCTGAGTACCCACGGTACTCAAACTTGCTTTTCTGTTGGTTTATATTGCTGCTCAGGTCAAGAGAATGATGTGGTGTTTAATGACCAAGACTTTGGTCCCGAGGAAGGATTCTAGGTTCACGGAGTCCACTGGGCAACGCCTGTGACGGAACCCACAAGATTTATATTCCGCTGCTGTTTTATTTACATATTATGAACTTATTATCGTACATCGAGACGTACGCTATGTAAGACTTATTTATATTCGAACACCTGGCTTGTAATATGATGATGCTTCACTATTTGTCATCACATGTATGAGAAAATGATCCTGGCATACATGTGATATTCACTCGGTTGTTCTTCGGAGAAACCGGGTGTGACATCTTTTTTCCATCGAAGGAAGCAAACTGGTGACGAGCTATAAGTACGCGCGTCTCGTATTTCGTGGTTCCTAAGTCATGGCAACGGTCCCACATGGCAGCGGCCTAGTCGGAGGATCTCTTTGACGATCCCCTGACTTCACAAATCTTTTTTCCAGCGAAGGTAGCAAACTGGAGACAAGGTATAAGTACGCACGGTCCCACATCGCAACGACCTAGGAAAGTCAAAAGATCTCTGGGACAGATCCCCTGACTTCGGAGTAACTGCACATCCCGTCGGTGCAGGTAAAGAGAAATAAGGAGTAACTGCACATCCCGTCTGTGACGGATCCCCTGACTTCGGAGTAACTGAACATCTGTAAGAGACGCACTCTAAACAAGCTCGTCTCGTAAGTAATCATGAAGGAAGCTAAAGGGAGACGCGCTCTTAGTAGGCTCGTCTCCGAGTATTGCACTAGGTATTTTAGCTCTCGCGCGCTCTCTCCAAACACTTAGCGAAATTTTTGGAAAATTTACGACCGTCGTGCTCTCTCGCTCTGGAAACCGCCGTGCCGGCACCGCCGCCACCTGCCGTCCATGATCCCGTCCACGGAGCACGCCGCCGCCTCGTCCCCTTCCCTGGAGCACTCCGCTGCCTCGACGCTGCCCTCGGAGCGAGCCACCGCCGTCCCTCTTCCTCAAGCTCTTGGTAATTGTCGTGCTGCCATCGTCGACCTCGACTCCTCCGCCTCGACCTCGACCATGGTATCAAGCCCTAACTTGTGGTTGGACTGATATCATGTCCATTCTTGACGAGTAAATTCGTTCTTTACTTTAGTTTCTGACTGTTTCGTCATTGCACTATAACTTTACATTAACTGTGAATGTTTCTCTTTAGAGCTTTTGACACGTACGTGGTTAAGGTGCTAGGAGGACATATAAAAGGAAAATGCCGACGACATAAACATGATACTACATTCTGCATCCCACAACAAGCTCCGGGCAACACATGCGGCTTCCATGTCTGCTTAAGCATGGTTCTATTTGGAGAGTAGCCGAATTGCAATGTATGTGTAAGTGCATTTATTTTACTTTATTATTAAAATTTTGCTAATTCTCATTTTATCTTGTGGCAGCACTACGAAATCGCCTTCAGGAACACAACAGGTTCTAGCCTCGAGCACATTAGAGAGAGGCTATGCAGGGTTCATCTTTTCTGAAATCATTAATCCAAAGGGAGAATTTTATTACAATATACAGGATTTGATGATAGTTATGATTTGAGTAATTAGTTACTTGGGAAGCAGGATGAACAGGGGGGCTGACATAAAGTACGTCTCGGATTATTCGTTAAATCCGCGACGAGCTTGCGTAAAAGCGTCTCGGATATCTTAACAAAAGGAGACGGGCTGCATTAAAGCGTGTCTCGGTTATTTTATTTAAAGGAGACGCGCTGCCTTAAAGCCCGTCTCAGACTTTTTCCGTAAAGGAGATGGGCCGCCTAATGTCCCGTCTCGGGTATCTTAAGCAGACACGCTTTATTACAGCTCGTCTCCTATGTGTGCTAATCAGCGACGCGCCCGGGTACTCGTCTCCGATGACTATGTAATGCGAGATGCGACGAAGGAGACACGCGGTCAGCTCGTCTCCGTTCTTTGTGTGGGCGCGTCTCGAATGAGCCTTTCTCACGTAGTGTATGTTTGTTAAATGAAATTTGCTTGCTGCAATGAAACCGTTTATTCCCTACCTTGTTGTAAGTTACATGTCATACTTTTCCCACACTTGCTGAGTACGACATGTACTCACACTTGCATTACCACATATAAATCAGCTACAGGAGAAGAATACGTCGAGGAACAGGTGGAGTACTAGGCATGCGCACTACCGTCAACATGCCTGTGGAGATGAAGTTGGAGTCCATTGTCTTAGTCATTTTCCGCTGTCATTTATAGTCTTCCGCTGCAAGAATAAGTTAGATATTCATGAGTGAGACAATGAGTCAATGTAATAAAGTACTTAAACACTATTTGTACGTGGTTATATTCTGAATTTCAGTTTGTGAAGTACATGTGTATGTGTGATGAACATCCTGGGCACACATGCGCATTCACTTGGTTCATTTTTGGAACCGGATGTCACACAGAGGGATCATTGGTTCAACCAAGTGTGACAAATGATCACCAAGAAGACTTGGAAGGAGAAGAGGATTGTTCGGGAGGAAGTTGGAGATGATGAGAACGAATAAAACCATACAGGCAAGGATGAAAACCTAGTCGAGGTAAGCATGGTGTTTCATTTGCCTTCTGAATTCTGTCTTCCAGATGTTGAGGTGGCTGAGCTTGATCTAGGAGCTAAGAACGTGGTTTTTGAGAAACCAGAACAGCTCGGTCAACACATGAAACCATTGTACATCCGAGGACACATAGATGAACACTGGTGGGAAGGATGTTGGTTGATGGAGGGGCAGGGGTCAACATAATGCCCATATCCATGTTTGAAAATCTTGGATACCGAGAGAGCGACCTTATCAAGACCAACATAACCTTGAGTGTGTTTGCTGGAGATCCAACCGAAGCCAAAGGAATACTATCTGTGGAGCTCACGGTTGGAAGCAAGACACTACCTACAGAATTCTTCGTCTTCAGCATGAGGAGTTGGTATAACTTGCTCCTTGGACGAGATTGGATTCATGCCAATGGGCGTGTTCCATCTACGCTCCACCAGTGTCTTGTCCAATGGGTCAGCAATGAGGTAGAAGTAGTTGAGGCTGATAATTCGGCTTGCATAGCAATGGCCTAGTCATCTGATCTTCAACATGAAGATATTAGGTGCCTCACAGGTCAGAATTTAACCGACCATGACTTTGTAGCGTAGGAAGGGACGGGTTTGTGCCTGTACGTATAAAGCAGACTGACTTCACTCGGCTCAGTAATGTAACATGAAAACGCAAGATAAGCGAGGTCATTTAACTTGGCTACAAGAGGTAACCGAGCAGTATCGTTTAGGTAGAAACGATATGGGCGAGTTAGTGGAAGACTTTGATGACTTAGGGAAGCTCAGACAAGGGTTTTCCTCGGTGGATGAACTAGAGGAGATAAACCTTGGGGATGGATAGGCACATCAACCAACCTTCATCAACAAAAACCTCGAACATTCCTAGAAGCAAGAGGTAAGCCAATTACTTAGAGAATACATGGATTCTTTTGCATGGGGAATACACCGAGGGTCCAGGACTTAGCCGAGAGCTCATGGAACACAAGCTGCCGATCAAGCCAGGCTTTAGACCTCACAAGCAACCGTTCATACGATTCAACCCGGCCATCCACGACAAGGTCAAGGAAGAAGTGAATCGTCTACTCCAAGCTAAGTTCATCCAGCCCTGCAGGTATGTCGAATGGGTGTCCAATATAGTCCCGGTGGAGAAGAACACGGGGAGGTTGAGGATATGCATAGACTTTCGAGACCTCAACTGGGCTAAAACCATGGATGAATACCCCATGACCATTGCCGACGTGTTGATCAACAATGCTTCGGGGCACAAGATGATCAACTTCTTGGACGACAATGCGGGGTAAAACCAGATCTTCATGGCTGAGGAAGACACATTGAAAATAACTTTTTGTTGCCCCGGGTTTGTGGGATTGTTTAAATGGGTTGTATTGACCTTCAGATTGAAAAACACCGGTGCAATACCAAAGAGCCATGAATCTGATCTTCCCTGACATGTTGGGAGATATTCTTGAGGTGTGCATTGATGATCTCCTGGTTAAGTCGGCTGGATTCGAAAGGCATATGGCCGACTTGGAGATGTCTTTTGAGAGGGTGATAAGGTATGGCCTTAAGATGAACCCTCTCAAGTGTGCGTTTGGCATGTTTTTTGGACGTTACTTGGGTTTTATCTTGCATGAACATGACATAGAGGTCGACCCCAAGAAAGTTGAAGCTATCAGAAGAATAAGGGAGCCGATATGCAAGAAAGACGTGCAAAGTTTGCTGGGGAAGGTCAATTACCTCGAAAGATTCATTGCAAACTTGGGAAGATTGGAACCTTTATGCCACTCTTGAAACTCAAGCACGAGCAGGAGTTTACTTGGGGGGCAGAGCAGAAGAAGGCTTTCGAGAGGATCAAAGAATACTTGATGAAGCCACCGGTCTTGAGTGCACCACAGATGAGGGAGCCCTTCCGACTCTATGTGGCTGCCCAAAGAAGTTATCGGGGCTGTTTTTACTCAGGAAGGCCAAGGTAAAGAGCATTCTGTGGCTTACTTGAGCAGATGACTCCTAGATGCCGAAACCAGGTACACTTTCATTGAGAAACTTTGTTTATCTTTGTATTACAAGTGTTCCAAGCTTCATCACTATCTCCTTCCCAGTACGTGCTTCGTGAGATGTCAACACGACATCGTCAAGCACATGTTGCAACAACCAATTTTGAGTGGCAGGATAGCTAAATGGGTGTACTCGTTGGTGGAGTATGATCTGGTGTTTGAGCCTCTCCGGAGCGTGAAGGGCCAGGTTGTAGCAGACTTCATTGTGGAGCACGGTGTGTAACTAGAGGAGAAATGCATGGTTGAGGTACGTCCTTGGAAACTCTTCTTTGATGGACCAGTTTGCGACAGGGGTCAAGGAGTCGGGTATGTATTGGTTTCACCCACAAATGCGATCTGTGAGTTCTCTGTTCGGCTCAACTTCGTGTGCACCAACAATCAAGCCGAATATGAGGCCCTGCTGAATGGCTTAGAGCATTTAGTCGACATGGGGATCAATGATGTTGAAATTTTTGGAGATTCCAAGCTTGTCATCCAGCAGATCAGTGGTGAAAGCCAATGTTACGATGGAACTTTGAATGATTATCATGAACGATGTCTAGATATGATCAAGACTCTGGATATATTTTGTGCCAAAGACATACAAAGAGAAGAAAACCGGAGGGCAAACAATTTGGAACAGCATGCATCGGGCTATGAGATGAAAAGAGGAAATGTCCACGTAAAATCAAGGCCGACATTGTCCAAGGATGATGATATCAAGGTGAAACAGAACAATTCAGCCAGTTTGAAGTGTTGGTTGTTGAAGATTGGAGGCCAGCAATCATAAAATGTATCAGAGACCCAAACATGTGCAAAGATCGGAAGGTTCAACTTCAAGCATTGAGGTACACGTTGATCAACGATGAACTATATCGCCAAACCAAAGATGGACTCTTGATGAAATGTCTAGACAAAGATCAAGTGATGGAGGCCATGAGAGAAGTTCAAGAAGGTCTTTGTGGCACGCATCAGTCGGATCACAAGATGAAGTGGATGTTCAAACGATCAGGTTTATATTGGCCGACTGTGACACCCTCATTATCGGGTTCTGCATATATTCATATTTTATATGTAGAAAATTTTTTAAAATAAATAGAAATAGAGAAAATATTAAAAATATAGCCAAAAAGAGTTCTAGTTTACAGAGAGCGCCGAAGACAACTCCCGCGGCTCGCTGGCCACGTGGCGCTTCAGAGCTCATCTCCACAAAGGGGGAGAGGTCCGCCGCTAAACTGGCTACGTGGCAAGCTCGGGGCTCGTCCCTACGGCATGGGGAGACGTACGACACCGTGGGACACGTGTTGCCCCCGGAGCTAGCCTCTGCAGAGGAGCGAGGCCAGTCCCGTAGGACACGTGTCGGCTGCGGAGCTAGTCACCGCGGAAAAGAGAGGACCAGCCGCGCGGGACACGTGTCGCTCTCGGAGCTCACCTCTGAGAGGTCCGGCCCCGCTAGACACATGTCGCTCTCGGAGCTCACCTCCGAGAGGTCCGGTCCTATTGGACACGTGTCACCTCCGGAGCTCACCTCCGGGAGGTCCGACACTACCGGACACGTGTCACCTCCGGAGCTCGCCTCCGGGAGGTTCGACGCTGATGGACACGTGTCGACCTCGGAGCTCGTCTCTGAGGAGAAAGGAAGTCCGGCGCTGTTAGGACACAAGGCACATCCGGAGCCACCTCCAACGAAGAGGGGAGGTACAAAATTGACACATGGCACCCCGGAGCCACCTCCAAAGAAAGGGGAGGTCCGGAATTGACACATGGCACCCCCTGAGCCACCTCCGAAGATAGGGGGAGGTCCGGAACTGACACGTGATGTTCGTGGAGCTCGCCTCTGTTGGGAGGGGAGGTCCCGCCCGCCAGGACGCGTGGCGCACGCGGAGCTCACCTCTGAGGAAGAGGGAGGTCTCGCCCACCTGACACGTGGCACAACTGGAGCTTGTCTTTGCGGAAAAGGGAAGCTCAGGTTTCCGCAGGACACGTGGAGCTTCCGGAGCTCATGACCGTGAGGGTGACGAGATTTGAAGCAGTTTTTCTTCTGTACGCACGGGAATACCAGTACGGGATGGAACCGACACGAATTCCACAATGTTACGCACTGAATCAATCTAAGATAAGTTCTTAAGATCTAAAAACAATTTTAACAGGACTCTTATTCGAATTCCGATCAGATTAGGACTCTTCTCTTCCCGATTATAAATAGAACCAAAAACCTTTGGCCGCAACCACAAACTTCTTTTCCACCACCTGAGCTGACAACTTAGAGCCCTAGCCCCAGCTCGGTGAGTAAACCCCATCGCCGGAGTTTGACCACCGAAGAGAACGCCGACGAGCCTGGATTACAATTGCCATCGCCGGAGGAGAGCCGACGATCTATTCTTGCTAGGAGGAAGGACCCCGAGACCAAGGAGAACGTAAGGTAGGTCTCCAATATCACTATACGACATCATCGCATTTTCTTTGCATCTGTTCTTTGTTTCCTTTCGAACAGAAGCTTTTTCGTGGACAGATCACTTTTCGATCGGTTTGATCTAAAGTCAAGATCATCGCCACGTCCACGATTGATCTTTACACCTCTGTTCATCGTAAAAACCATGCAAACATGCAAGAACATATAAAGCCGATCTAATAAAAACTGCATCATAGGATTTGCATCATCGCATCTTGATTAGAGTTTGTGCATGGTATTGATTGTTATGAATCTTATATGTGCGTGATCGCGTATAGAAGGACAAGCTCAGGGAGCTGTCTACGACGAGCTGCAACAACAAGGTTTCGAGATCCAAGAGCAACCGGAACTGCAAGAACAAGGCAAGTGCTCCTTGACCATATTGATCCTTTGTTTTGGAAAACTGTTTCGTTTGCGAAAAGGTGTGTGTGCTGAGTCAAACATGATGGGAAACCCTTTCATAGGAGTTTACTAGTTTTGGTTAAACCACCCTTGTCGCCAGGTAAGTAAATGAGTCGTGTATGGTTTTTGCTTTTATGCTTCGCTGAGTCCATGTGATATGGGAAACAACATAGATGTGTCTAGCTAACTGCACTCGTAAGAATGATGAGAAACTGATGTTGTTAATGAACATGGATCGGAGGGAGATCTAGGCAAGCCTGGGTTTGTGAATGAGGTAGCATGAGATGGTGGTTCCTTGCCATAGATCTAAGGACCGGTTCATGCGAGCCATGCTAGGATAACAGTGTCACCACAAGACCAACTATGGGTGCGGCTTAGCTGAGTAATTAGGTAAGTTACTAGATTGTTATGGACCATGGAAGGCGCGGGGAATGGGAGTCGAGTGAGGACTGCCCTGGGAACTGCATGGCACAAGAGGGGGCCCGTGGGTGGGAGAATTGGAGATTCTAGCCTGCCGGTGAAACCTTAGTGAGTCCATACATCTAGTAACTCCTTTGTAAAGGCTATTTTGTGATCTTTAGACCATACACCGACGGTTGTGTACTGGTATAATGGAGGTTCTGCAGTCGCCGACGGGTGACGAAATCATAAACTTGTGGGTAAAGTGGTACAAACTCTGCTGAGTCTAAAACTATCATGATAGCCGAGCTTACGGTCACGAGCGCCTGGACAACCCACATGATTAGTTGGGATGGATTTTGGGATGGTTATGGTTTTTTGATTATGGTTTGGTTTTTGTTTGGTTTTCGGGACTGTTGAGTCCGGGTGATAAGATTGGTTGCATGACTATTGAGTCATGGCAACGAGATTGGTCTCGGTGTGAGACGGAATTGTTTATGAGATGAAATGGTAGTGAATACGAGATGGTATTCGTGAGATGGTAGCGAATATGAGAAGGTATTCGTGAGCAAAGTTGAAAAAGATCAATATCTGGTTGAGACATGGGAAGTGATGAAACATAATGGAGGTATGTTGGTATTTTAATACATGTTGGGATTACATTCACTTAAAGCTAAGTTGCTGTTTTATCGTGGTTTTGAGAAATAACTTTGCTTTCTGCAATAAGCCTTTTTACACCTTCCTTGTTGTGAGCTACATATCATATTTTCCCGCACTTGCTGAGTACATCATTGTACTCAAACTTGCATTATTACTTCATCATCAGCTACAGGAGAAGATTACTATGAAGACCAAGTGGAGCCTTGTAAAATCTCCAAAAAGTGGTAGCAAGAATTTTCAGCTCATGTACACTTAGGAAAAATGAGGGGAATTAAAACTTTGAATTATAACTGGGAAGGTTAAAAGTGCGAATTCAAACTTCCCAAAACTTCCAAACATGGAGATCTAAATTCATAACTTGGGTCTTCATATTTCAAATTTTCAACCTTCCAAATTTCAGCTCATTTGGAGGAGTTTTAGTATTTGTTTGGGATTAAAAAGGAGAAGCCCTTTTATTCTGAATTTCAAATTCAGTTTCAAATTCCAATCTCCTCAATTTGCAAATTTGGTTCCACAAATGTGTTCTCCACATTTGAATTAGCAGCCATGCCAAAAATCAGAAACTTTGACCTTGGTTTGCTATGTTTTTGGAGCAAGGCAAAGAGGAGAATTCAAATTCTATTTCAAAATTCAAATGACCAAACTCAATTCAAACTTCACACCAGAATTCAAATCAGTTTGGATTCAACTTCTCAAACCATGACTTGGTGTGAAAGTATGGCCTTAATTGTTGAGTAGCTTGGGGGGGAATATCAGTGGAAATTGAATAAAAATTAGAGGTGGTGGGACCCCTTGTCAGCCACACAGATGTTCTACCACCTCTATTTTTCATCGGCCGATCGCCGAGACGCAGACAGCTCCCGTCGAAACCCGCTCCCGAGGACTCCACCGCGCCACCTCCTGGTTTCCTCGATCGTCATCCGCTTCAATACAACACGGTCGCAGCAACAAAGTCCTTCTTCACTTCTCTCGGTTGCTCGCCGCTCCCTCCGCTCTCTCCCGCAAGAAACTGCCTTAGCGCCGTTTCTGTTCCTCCCTCGCCCACGCTCGCCCGAGCTCGGATGATCGAGCTCCAAGCAGCAAAAAGAAGCACAAGTGCGTGCTCCAGCCTCCTCCGTTCTTCCACCTGAGTTTCCTAGCTCGTGCTAAGCACAAACCAACAATTGGCACTGGCGTTCGGAGGTGCCCAGCGGAACCCCGTTCGGGTCACCGTGGACAGCACGCTACGGCCGGTGTCACCACCCCTTCCCTACACAAGAAAGGTGCGTTGTTGTCCGTAGTTCGTGTGGCCAAAAGCCTCATGTCAATTGATCAATCGGTTAGTATGAACTAGGGTTTTACCAAACCCTAGTTCATAGCGACACCTCCCGGGCTACGATCAAATTCGTCGCGCAGCAGTAGCTAGAGCTCATTCTGGTCTAGGAGAAGCTTTGCTAGATCCCTATGGTCCTTCGCTCAAACAGCATTAGAAACCATCAAAGACTGAAGGAGTTCTTCGAGTTTTTGTCGCCGCGGGCGTTTTGCGGGATCGGGTCGCCGATGAGGTCCCCTCTCCGGTGGTTTTCATGGAGAGTGGGCTATGGGTCGATGTTGTCAATGTGACACTGGTGCTTTTAGAGCGAACCCTAGCCCGAAAGACCCACTGTCGAGTGAGAACGAGGTCGCCGAAGTGAGGTTCATTAGGGTCGCCGGTGCGAGCACCGTTCCGGCCATTGTCATCGGCTCCTGACCCCACCATCATGTTCAGCACAGTGTAGAACTCACAGGCGGCGAGTTTGAGGAAGTTAGGACCACGGGAACCCCGTCCTCCGGTTTCTCCGTAGAACAACCGAGTGAATATCACATGTATGCCAGGATCATTTTCTCATACATGTGATGACAAATAGTGAAGCATCATTTATTACAAGCCAGGTGTCAAATATAAAATTGTCTTACAAAGCATACGTCTCGATGGGTGATAATAAGTTCATAACATGTAAGTAAACTAGCAGCGGAATATTATTCTTGTGGGCTCCGTCACAGGCGTTGCCCGGGGGACTCCATGAACCTAGAATCCTTCTTTGGGTCCGAAGTGTTGGTCATTGAACACCACATCATTCCCTTGACCTGAGCAGCAATTTAAACCAACAAATATGCAAGTTTGAGTACCGTTGGTACTCAGCAAGTGTGGGAAAGTTATGTCATGCATGGCTAGAGCAAGGAGAGGTTGAACTCATGGTTAAAGCACTACGCAAATAATACCTATTACCTTAGCTTATTAAGCACCTACATTACTACATAGGTGAAATGGTCCCAATCTCCCAACTCATCATCATAATCAAATAACCATAACATCATTTCCAATGTTAAGCTCCCCGCTTAACATCCACAACTTCCAAAGTTAATCATGAATAAGTCCAAGCCGCTCTTGACCGTGAGCACGGTTGTCATGACAGTTTTGACTCTGCAGAGTTTGCACCACTGTACCCACATGTAGTGATTTTATCCCCCGTTGCCGGGTGGACTAAAAGAACCTCCATTATGCTAGTGGCCGCTGTCACACCCGGTTTCTCCGAAGAACAACCGAGTGAATATCACATGTATGCCAGGATCATTTTCTCACACATGTGATGACAAATAGTGAAGCATCATTTATTACAAGCCAGGTGTCGAATATAAATAAGTCTTTCATAGCATATGTCTCGATGGATGATAATAAATTCATAACAAGTAAATAAAATAACAGCGGAATATTATTCTTGTGGGCTCCATCACAGGCGTTGCCCGGGGGCTCCATGAACCTAGAAACCTTCTCCGGGTCCAAAATGTTGATCATGAAACACCACATCATTCTCTTGACCTGAGCAGCAATATAAACCAACAAATATGCAAGGTTGAGTACCGATGGTACTCAGCAAGTGTGGGAAAGTTATGTCATGCATGGCTAGAACAAGGAGAGGTTGAACT
Organism: Neostapfia colusana; assembly: GCA_030760725.1. Classification (NCBI taxonomy): domain Eukaryota; kingdom Viridiplantae; phylum Streptophyta; class Magnoliopsida; order Poales; family Poaceae; genus Neostapfia; species Neostapfia colusana. The sequence goes on along the minus strand of JASWHV010000005.1, from coordinate 24,828,508 downwards.
CATGGTTAAAGCACTACGCAATTAATACCTATCACCTTAGCTTATTAAGCACCTACATTACTACATAGGTGAAATGGTCCAATCTCCCAACCCATCATCATAATCAAATAACCATAACATCATTTCCAATTTTAAGCTCCCCGCTTAACATCCTCAACTTCCAATGCCATCCATCCTCTAATCATGAATAAGTCCAAGCCGCTCTTGACCGTGAGCACGGCTGTCATGACAGTTTTGACTCTGCAGAGTTTGCACCACTGTACCCACATGTAGTGATTTCATCCCCCGTTGCCGGGTGGACTAAAAGAACCTCCATTATGCCAGTGGCTACAAACCACATTCACACTTCCCAAGTGTGTAGCCAGGAGATCACTACAAAGCCTTTACAAAGGGATTCCCGACGAGCGTGGGCCCACTGAGGTTTCACCCCTAACAGCATACAAGAGGCTCCAACCCCGCTGCAGTGGCCCCCTCTTGAGCCTTGCGGTTCATATGGTAGTCCAGCTGACACCTATTCCCCGCACCATCCAACACACAAATACTACGCCGGGGATACACCTAATTAATTGGCCAAGCTGCCCCATCTCAGCATGTGGTTGGCACGGTAAAGCCAGGTTACATGCTCCATGAACCGGTCCTTAGGATCCAGGCAAGTACTAAACACAAACCCGAGTCTCGTGCACCCAGCACCAACCAAAGTCATCCAACTTGCCTTGATCCCTACCTCTACATAACTCATAACATCTCATTCAAGAGTATGGTAAATAAACTGATGATCTCATATCCCAATTATCCCATTCTAAGCATGGCTAAGCACAAGTATATGAATAAATGACATGATAAAGTAAATCCCAACCCAAGCTACAAGGAAACAAGATAATGCAATTCTATGGAAACTTCCTATCATGGGTTTCATATTTCAATTGACAATGCAAATAATTCTATCTACACATCCTAGCATAGGATCAAAGTGACACTTGCCTTCTTCCTGCTGCTCTAGGAATGGATAGTCCTGATCTTGGAAAGGAAGAACTTGCTCTGGAGCAGGTTCTACTCATACCATCACACATAGCAAAAGAAAACAACAATCCATAAGACATAGTTCACACTTTCACTTCATACAAACCACACATTCACATTTATGAAAGTCGTTCACATTTCTATGTGCTGTGGTTACTCTATGTGTGTTGATTTTGGGCTTACATGCACTTTTAAACATGTGCATATGATTTCTAACTTTTGTATTCAGATTTAGGTTTGCATACCATATATGAATTTCCAATTTAAATAAATTCCTTATATTCAATTGATACACATCTTAGCTACCAAGTATGCATGGAAGGTATTTTCCTACTCCAAATGGGTTTTCAGATCTTCTACCAAATCCTAAACTGAAATCTTTGGATTTTGGAGATTTCATTTATCATTTTCTAGTTATGCATACCTATTTTCCTATATTTTAAGATTTACTTTCTATACCTAATTGTGAACTTTATTATGAAAATAGTAAGACACATTATCTAAACAGAATAAGTTCTGATCTAAAATAGTAAATAATATATTTTTGAACTTCCCCTCTGATGTGAACTATTTTACATTTATTTTACCAATTTTCAGAATTATTTCCTAGCCTAAAAATGTGTTTCTAGATCTAATAAACATGAACACACCCAAACAAATTTCATTTAAGCCTAAAATTTATTTTTAGCTCATTATAAAGCTTTCCAATTGTTAGTAGAGTTTAAACTTGAATTTACAATGTGTGTGCCCCACCCTTTTAAATTTAAATCTTAATTACATATTCAAATTCCTAAATTTAATATTATATAAGGTTAAAAGGTTAAACTCACCCCACTACAGGGTCTATTATATTATTTTAAGAATTTCCAGGGGCCTAACTATGCATAACAGAGGGGTTTTCCTAATTTTTATTAAGTACAGGGGCTAAAACTGATTTTTAATTGAATTTACATGAATTTCTGAAGTTCCAGGGGCTAGATCAGAAGTTTCCGGGGCTAGCTCGTATTTTCCGAGGTCCCCAGGGGGTAGCGCGTAAGAATCCCGGCCTTTATAACGCGGGGCTGACGTGGACCGTCCGATTTAAAACAGATGGCTGAGATTATAACGTCGAACCGGTATGCGGGGATTTAAATTCTACCGTGCGATTTAAAATAGACGGCCCTCAAGCAGCCACGTCGCTCTGATCGAGCGCGGGCGGCGCTGCCCGGCGGCGCGCGGCGGCGGGAGGCGGCGATCTCGCCGGAGAGCTTCGGATCTTCATCAATTCTTCCTAAAACTGGGATTTCATGGCATAGATCGGTAGAGGGGAGGTCGGGGATCTCACCTCAGGTGTTTTCTTGAGCTCGGAGATCCTGGAATGCGGTCGGCGATGAGGTCCGAGCTGGAACAGCGGCGAGGCTCGTCGGGGCCGTGTCTAGGGCAAAATCTACCGAGTTTTCTGCTCCCGCGTGATTCCGCAGAGGCGGTGAATCAAGATCAGCACGTTAGATCAGAAATCCTGAGCGAAGATCGAGCGAAATTGGCCGGAGAAACTCGGGTTCTCACCGGAAGGAAAAACGGCTGATCGTGGGTGAAAATCGGGATGTTTCCGGTGTTTATATAGCCGGGGGAGGGTGGCGTTTGGTTGTGATCGAGTTTGCGTCATCTAGAACCGAAATTCGACTGGGATACGGGAGTATCCGGGGTGGTTTTGATTTGGGGGAGAGAGAGGAGTCCCGGTCGGCCGAGCGCGCGCGCGAGGAGGAAGAAGATGGCGGGCCCTGCGTGTCAGTGAGAAAGAGGGGGGCGCGTGGCTGCGGGCTGGCGCGGGGGTGGGTGGGCCGGCTGGTGGGTTTTGGCCCACTGGCCGGGGGGTTTGTTTTTTCTTTTTCTATTTCTTTTTCTTTTATGCTTTGAGTTTAATTGGAATTCCAATTTGAATTTGAATTTCTGCACCACATGCAATACGTCCAAAAATTTTTAAATTCCCCTCTTAACAGGTTTTGGGGTGTTATAGCTCTACCCCCCTTAAAAGAAATCTCGTCCTCGAGATTGGTGGTTCTAAGAAAACAATTCCGGAAACTGTGCCTTAAGCTCGTCTTCTCGCTCCCATGTGGCTTCCTCTTCCGAGTGATGCTTCCACTGCACCTTGCACATCCGGATTCTTTTATTTCTTGTGAGGCGTTCCATTGTCTCCAAAATCTTGGAGGGTTGCTCGGCATAAGACAGATCCTCAGCTACGTCAACCTCATTCATGGGTAACATCTCTTCAGGTGTTCTCAGACATTTCTTGAGCTGTGACACATTGAATACGTCATGCACATCCGATAGGCGAGCCGGTAATTCTAATTGATACGCCACTTCGCCTTTCCTCTCCAGAACATGAAAGGGTCCGATGTATCGAGGTGATAACTTCCCTTTCACCTTGAACCGATGAAGTCCTCAGATAGGGGACACCTTGAGATAGACATAGTCCCCCACGTTGAAAACGAGCTCTCTTCTTCATACATCGGCATAGCTCTTTTGTCGTGTTTGTGCTATCCTCAAGTTATTGCGGATTTCCCTCACTTTCGCCTCGGCTTCTTGTAGTACCTCGGGTCCAAACACTTTACTTTCCCCTGTTTGGTTCCAAAATAGTGGAGTTCTGCACTTCCTCCCATACAAAGCCTCAAATGGTGACATCTTCATACTAGTCTGATAGCTGTTGTTATAGGAGAACTCTGCATACGGTAAGTTCTTATCCCAACTCCGATTGTTTTTGAGTGCACACACTCTCAGCATATCTTCAAGGATCTAATTGGTTCTTTCCGTCTGCCTGTCAGTTTGGGGATGATAGGCAGAACTAAAATTCAGATGGGTTCCCATGGTTTCATGCAGCTTCTGCCAGAACCTTGAGGTGAACTGTGTCCCTCGATCCGACACTATCATCTTTGGCACTCCATGGTAACACACGATCCTTGACATGTACAACTCCGCCAATTTGGATCCGCTATAGCTTTCTTTCACAGGGATGAAATGAGCTACCTTGGTTAGCCTGTCGACGATGACCCATATCGAATCATATCCTAATTGGGTCCTAGGCAATCCCACTATGAAATCCATACCGATTTCTTCCCATTTCCATTCAGGCACTTTGAGTGGTTGCAATAATCTCGCGGGTCGTTGATGTTCCACTTTCACCAACTGACATGTGTCACATAGGGCAACATGTTCCGCGACATCTCGCTTCATGCCATACCACCAATACCTGCTATTGAGGTCCTGGTACATCTTCGTACTCCTAGGATGAATGGAATAGTCTGAATCGTGAGCCTCCTTCAACATCAATTCACGGATCTCCTTTACTTCAGGCACACAGATTTTTTTCCCGTGCCACACCGTACCTTGTTTATCCTCTCTGAAACCAAGGGCTTTATTTTCCTTGATGAGTTGTCTGATTTATTGTATCTTCTCGTCATTCTTTTGACCATCGCGTATGTCTTGCTCTAGTGTGGAGTCCACTTCCATGGCGATGGCTTCACCATAATTCACCAGGCATAGATTGAGTCTTATAACATCGTCCTTCAATTCTGCAGGCATGTCCTTCAAGCTCAACCTATTGACCTGCACTTTCCAGCTTAAAGCATCTGTCACGACGTTTGCTTTCCTAGGATGATAGTTGATGCCCACATCAAAGTCATTGATTAGCTATAACCATCTCCTTTGTCTGAGGTTGAGATCTGGCTGTGTGAAAATGTACTTTAAACTTTTATGATCCGTATATATCTCTGTCCTTTTCCCCATCAAGTAGTGCCGCCAAATTTTCAACGCGTGTACCACTGCGGCTAGTTCTAGGTCATGTGTAGGATAGTTCTTCTCGTGTTTCCGGAGCTGCCGGGATGCATAAGCCACGACATGCTCTTCTTGCATGAGAACACATCCCAACCCGTTTCCAGAGGCATCGCAGTACACCGAAAAGTTCTTCTGCATATCTGGCATAACTAGCACTGGGGCTGTTGTCAATCTTTTCTTTAGCTCCTGAAAACTCGTCTCGCACTGCGGCGTCCATGTGAATGTGATTCCCTTCTCCAACAGTTTGGTGAGGTGTCTCGAGATCTTGGAGAATCCCTCAATGAACCGTCAATAGTATCCAGCCAGTCCCAAGAAGCTTCGAACGTCCCCGACATTCTCAGGGGTCTTCCACTTCTGTATATCCTCGATCTTGGCGGGATCTACGGAGATTCCTCCCTCCGAGATTATATGTCCTAAGAAGGGAACTCTCTTCAGCCAAAACTCACACTTGCTCAACTTGGCATATAGTTGGTGTTCTCTCAGCTTCTGCAACACCAACCTTAGATGTTTCTCATGTTCCTCTTCATCTTTGGAGAAGACGAGAATGTCATCTATGAAAACCACCACAAATTTGTCCAGATATTCCATGAATACCTTGTTCATGAGATACATGAAGTATGCCAGGGCATTAGTTAGCCCGAAAGGCATGACGGTGTATTCATACAGTCCGTACCGAGATACGAAAGCTGTCTTTGGAATATCAGTTTGCCTTATCTTAAGTTGGTGGTATCCCGACCTGAGATCAATTTTCGAGAACACACAAGCTCCCCTCAACTGATCAAACAAGTCTTCAATGCGGGGTAATGGGTACTTGTTCTTGATGGTTACTTCATTCAAGGCACGGTAGTCTACGCATAACCTTTGGGTTCTGTCCTTCTTGGGCACAAATATCACTGGAGCTCCCCATGGTGAGGAACTAGGACGAATATACCCCTTCTCCGTCAATTCTCTTAAATGATCCTTGAGTTCTCCCAGCTGCTTGGAGTCCATCCGATAAGGTCTCTTGTATATCGGAGCTGTTCCAGGCACTAGCTCAATCATGAATTCCACTTCACGATCGGGAGGCATACCTAGCAACTCCTCCGGAAAAAAACGTCTGGGTATTCCCTGATAATCCTGATCTCCTCCACTTTCACCTCAACTTGATTTAATTTAATGACCCTCCTAGGCTCTTGTATTGTTATGAACTTTACTCTTGTGCCACTAGGGTGAGTTAGACCCACCGTTCTGGTCGAACAATAGATGATTCCCTTATGTTTGGTCAACCAATCCATGCCCAAAGTAATATCTATCCCTTGTGAATCTATCACTATGAGGTTGGCAGTAAATACCACCCCATTAATGTCTAGATTTACCTTGGGACACACTTGTCTTGTCCTTATTTCTCCACCTGGAGAGTTTACTGCTAGCATATGGTTCATTTGTGTTGTTGCTAGGTCATGCTTCTTAACAAACCCTTGAGCAATGAATGAGTGGGTAGCACCAGAATCAAACAGCAGGGTTGCAATGTGTAAATTGGCAGGAAACATACCAACTACCACGTCGGGTGCCTCTTGCGCCTCCTCCATGGTCACGTGGTTCACCTGTCCTCGCATCACATTCTGCTGTTGCGGCTGCACGGGCTTCTTCTTTGGGCACTTACGGGCGTAGTGCCCCACTTCACCACAGTTAAAGCATCGCACCCCAACCTTAGGTGGCTGGCCTTTGTTGTCTTGGGGTTGGTTTGGGGGTCCTTGTACTGCTGGTCGAGGTTGATATGTAGGGCGAGGCTGCTGTACAAACTGACGCTGTGGTGGTGCTGGTGCTGCCGGAGGCCTGAAGTTCAGGTTGTACCCTCTCGGTGCTGAGTAGGGTACCGCAGCACGGCTCGTCTGCCCTGCGGGTTGCTGCATCAGACGTGGGCGAGTGTTGCTACCCGAGGCTTGGTGTGACCATCCTGCCTTCCTCTTATTTTCATTTTCCAAGGCCTTCAGCTTCCTTTCTACAACAAATGCTCTGTCCACCATCTTTTGGAAGCTTTCATACTCGTTGGAGGACATTGCACACTGCATTTCCGCTGTAAGTCCTTCCACGAAACAATCCTGTTTCTGCTCATCAGTCTCTATGTCCCATGGGGCATAACGGGATAGTTGAGTGAATTTAGTGAGGTATTCCCTCACAGTCATGTTTCCTTGCTGCAATCCCAAGAACTCCTTCCTCTTGTTTTTGAGTTCACCCCTTGGTATGTAATGGTTGCGGAAGCTACGCTTGAACTCTTCCCAAGTGATGTTCTCAGGGTCATGATGGGCAGCCACTTAAGCGGTCCACCAATCAGCAGCAGGTCCATGCAATTGGTGAAAGGCAAACAGCACCCTCTCATACCCTTGGCATTGTATAATCCTCATCTTGCTCTCAATGGTCTTTAGCCAATCATCTGCCTCCAGGGGTTCAGCAGCACTTGCAAACTTTGGAGGTTGAGTTCCTAGAAACTCACTCAACCTTGGTTGGCGTGGTGCAGCTTGTGGAGCTGGAGCTTGGTGCAAGTTGGCCACCACTTGAGTCAGGTTCTGGATGAGCTGATTTTGATTCTCAAGCATTTGGTGGATGGAATCAACTCCTTCATGGTGACCACCCCTGTCTTGGCCTCCAGAAAGATGAGGGTTGCCTGCCTCATCGTTGTTGTGGGCGGGGTTGGCAGCACGACCCTTTCCTCTTCCGGCCATCTATCATGATCAACCAAATGTCAATTTAAGGCATTACGTGTTAACTTACCAGTTTTTGCTTGTTTAAACTTTAAGATTTTGAGAACTTATTTCATTTATATTTGCTGAGGATTTCATGTCTTACATGAACATAAATGCACTCTTAATTCATATGGGTTCACACTCCAAAGCAAAACAACCTGAAGACGAGGTTGTGGACAAACGCCCATGGCTTCCACAACTCACGTCACACACCAAGCATTAACACCCCATTAACTAAGGTAACGACTCGACTACTCAACATCCTGCTAAACTAAGGGAAGGACTCTACACTACTCGTATCACTGAGTTGGCTCCTCGGGATCTTCCTCATTATTGCGGCTGCCTTCTGACTCCGCTTTGGGTGGGGAAGCTGCTGGTGGAGAAGTGCGACGACGCCTGATCGCCCGGCGATCTGGGGAGTCAGGAGTCCATGTGTCATTCATGGTGAGACACAGTTTATTCCCATCTCCTCTTTCTCTCGCCCTCAAGAAGGCTCGAAGCAACGCCTCGGTTTCCTTCAGGGTGTCAAGAACATCCTGAAGCTCCTGTGGACACTCCCGCAGTCGAGTGCTGAGCATAGCAGCATCCTCCAAGCACAAGTCCATGTGCTCATGTGAAGTCCCCTGCTGCACTGGCGGGTACTTGTACTCCGTGGTACCACTCTCGCGCTGGAGGACATACATGTACTCAGTCCTGACCAGGTGACGACGATAGATGTGACTCTAACAGGTGATTGCCTCCCAGGTGACATCCTTCTCTGCATCGACCTGCGTCGCTCGACAAGCTGGAGAGCGGTGGATCTTGAGCAGCTGATTTTCATGGATAATCCTCATCTCTAAACCCCATTCTTCCCTCTTCTCTCGGATGGTCCTAGTGGAGCTATAGTGTATGATTAGCTTGCCCGTATTGCCGGCGGCTTGGAGCATGCGTCGAAGACGGCACAACAAGCCTCCTACTGCCAATCCGTAGGAGAGATACGTCACCGGACGGTTCTCCTCTCTCAGGGCAAGGGCAACTACGGGAGCTCTCCCTCCGGTGGACTTGCGGGCGGTGCGGATCATGTGAACCATCTAAAACATAAAGCATTTAAAATTAAGTTAGATAAGATTTTAAGCAAAAATCCTATTTTGAATAAGAGATGGGGTAAGATGAATAAAGTGGCCCATTAAATAACACTTTTCAACCCAAGCCTTGTAAAATAGTTTTTAAGAAAATAGGGTCCTTAAATACGTCCATTTCTACCTAGGTCCACGTTCCTACGGGCAACCTTGGCTCTGATACCACTTCTGTCACACCCGGTTTCTCCGAAGAACAACCGAGTGAATATCACATGTATGCCACGATCATTTTCTCACACATGTGATGACAAATAGTGAAGCATCATTTATTACAAGCCAGGTGTCGAATATAAATAAGTCTTACATAGCATATGTCTCGATGGACGATAATAAGTTCATAACAAGTAAATAAAATAGCAGCAGAATATTATTCTTATGGGCTCCGTCATAGGCGTTGCCCGGGGGCTCCATGAACCTAGAAACCTTCTTCGCGTCCAAAATCTTGATCATGAAACACCACATCATTCTCTTGACCTGAGCAGCAATATAAACCAACAAATATGCAAGGTTGAGTACCGATGGTACTCAGCAAGTGTGGGAAAGTTATGTCATGCATGGCTAGAACAAGGAGAGGTTGAACTCATGGTTAAAGCACTACGCAATTAATACCTATCACCTTAGCTTATTAAGCACCTACGTTACTACATAGGTGAAATGGTCCCAATCTCCCAACCCATCATCATAATCAAATAACCATAACATCATTTCCAATGTTAAGCTCCCCGCTTAACATCCTCAACTTCCAAAGCCATCCATCCTCTAATCATGAATAAGTCCAAGCCGCTCTTGACCGTGAGCACGGCTGTCATGACAGTTTTCACTCTGCAGAGTTTGCACCACTGTACCCACATGTAGTGATTTCATCCCCCGTTGCCGGGTGGACTAAAAGAACCTCCATTATGCCAGTGGCTACGAAACACATTCACACTTCCCAAGTGTGTAGCTAGGAGATCACTACAAAGCCTTTACAAGGGGATTCTCGACGAGCGTGGGCCCACTGAGGTTTCACCCCTAACAGCATACAAGAGGCTCCAACCCCGCTGCAGTGGCCCCCTCTTGAGCCTTGCGGTTCATATGGTAGTCCAGCTGACACCTATTCCCCGCACCATCCAACACACCCATACTACGCCGGGGATACACCTAATTAATTGGCCATGCTGCCCCATCTCAGCATGTGGTTGGCACGGTAAAGCCAGGTTACATGCTCCATGAACCGGTCCTTAGGATCCAGGCAAGTACTAAACACAAACCCGAGTCTCGTGCACCCAGCACAAACCAAAATCATCCAACTTGCCTTGATCCCTACCTCTACATAACTCATAACATCTCATTCAAGAGTATGGTAAATAAACTGATGATCTCATATCCCAATTATCCCATTCTAAGCATGGCTAAGCACAAGTATATGAATAAATGACATGATAAAGTAAATCCCAACCCAAGCTACAAGGAAACAAGATAATGCAATTCTAGGGAAACTTCCTATCATGGGTTTCATATTTCAATTGACAATGCAAATAATTCTATCTACACATCCTAGCATAGGATCAAAGTGGTCAAGGACACTTGCCTTCTTCCTGCATAGTCCTGATCTTGGAAAGGAAGAACTTGCTCTGGAGCAGGTTCTACTCATACCATCACACATAGCAAAAGAAAACAACAATCCATAAGACATAGTTCACACTTTCACTTCATACAAACCACACATTCACATTTATGAAAGTCATTCACATTTCTATGTGTTGTGGTTACTCTATGTGTGTTGATTTGGGCTTACATGCACTTTTAAACATCTGCATATGATTTCTAACTTTTGTATTCAGATTTAGGTTTGCATACTATATATGAATTTCCAATTTAAATAAATTCCTTATATTCAATTGATACACATCTTAGCTACCAAGTATGCATGGAAGGTATTTTCCTACTCCAAATGGGTTTTCAGATCTTCTACCAAATCCTAAACTGAAATCTTTGGATTTTGGAGATTTCATTTATCATTTTCTATTTATGCATACCTATTTTCCTATATTTTAAGATTTACTTTCTATACCTAATTGTGAACTTTATTATGAAAATACTAAGACACATCATCTAAACAGAATAGGTTCTGATCTAAAATAGTAAATAATATATTTTTGAACTTCCCCTCTGATGTGAACTATTTTACATTTATTTTACCAATTTCAAAATTATTTCCTAGCCTAAAAATGTGTTTCTAGATCTAATAAACATGAACACACCCAAACAGATTTCATTTAAGCCTAAAATTTATTTTTAGCTCATTCTAAAGCTTTCCAATTGTTAGTAGAGTTTAAACTTGAATTTACAATGTGTGTGCCCCACCCTTTTAAATTTAAATCTTAATTACATATTCAAATTCCTAAATTTAATATTATATAAGGTTAAAAAGGTAAACTCACCCCACTACAGGGTCTATTATATTATTTTAAGAATTTCCAGGTTCCTAACTATGCATAACAGAGGGGTTTTCCTAATTTTTATTAAGTCCAGGGGCCAAAACTGATTTTTAATTGAATTTACATGAATTTCTGAAGTTCCAGGGGCTAGATCAGAAGTTTCTGGGGCTAGCTCGTATTCTCCGAGGTCCCCAGGGGGTAGCACGTAAGAATCCCGGCCTTTATAACGCGGGGCTGACGTGGACCGTCCGATTTAAAACAGATGGCTGAGATTATAACGTTGAACCGGTACGCGGGGATTTAAATTCTACCGTGCGATTTAAAATAGACGGCCCTCAAGCGGCCACGTCGCTCTGATCGAGCGCGGGCGGCGCTGCCCGGCGGCGCGCGGCGGCGGGAGGCGGCGATCTCGCCGGAGAGCTTCGGATCTTCGTCAATTCTTCCTAAAACTGGGATTTCATGGCATAGATCGGTAGAGGGGAGGTCGGGGATCTCACCTCGGGGGTTTTCTTGAGCTCGGAGGTCCTGGAAGGCGGTCGGCGACGAGGTCCGAGCTGGAACAGCGGCGAGGCTCGTCGGGGCCGTGTCTAGGGCGAAATCTACCCAGTTTTCTGCTCCTGCGTGATTCCCCGGAGGCGGTGGATCAAGATCAGCGCGTTAGATCAGAAATCCCGAGCGAAGATCGAGAGAAATTGGCCGGAGAAACTCGGGTTCTCACCGGATGGAAAAACGACTGATCGTGGGTGAAAATCGGGACGTTGCCGGTGTTTATATAGCCGGGGGAGGGCGGCGTTCGGTTGTGATCGAGTTTGCGTCATCCAGAACCGAAATTCGGCTAGGATACGCGAGTATCCGGGGTGGTTTTGATTCGGGGGAGAGAGAGGAGTCCCGGTCGGCCGAGCGCGCGCGTGAGGAGGAAGAAGATGGCGGGCCCCACATGTCAGTGAGAAAGAGGGGGAGCGCACGGCTGCGGGCTGGCGCGGGGGTGAGTGGGCCGGCTGGTGGGTTTCGGCCCACTGGCCGGGGGGTTTGTTTTTTTCTTTTTCTTTTCTGTTTTGAGTTTAATTTGAATTCCAATTTGAATTTGAATTTCTGCACCACATGCAATACGTCCAAAATTTTTTAAATTCCCCTCTTAACAGGTTTTGGGGAGTTACAGCCGCGAACCACATTCACACTTCCCAGGTGTGTAGCCAGGAGATCACTACGAAGCCTTTACAAAGGGATTCCCGACGAGCGTGGGCCCACTGAGGTTTCACCCCTAACAGCATACAAGAGGCTCCAACCCCGCTGCAGTGGCCCTCTCTTGAGCCTTGCGGTTCATATGGTAGTCCAGCTGACTCCTATTCCCCGCACCATCCAACACACCCATACTACGCCGGGGATACACCTAATTAATTGGCCAAGCTGCCCCATCTCAGCATGTGGTTGGCACGGTAAAGCCAGGTTACATGCTCCATGAACTGGTCCTTAGGATCCAGGCAAGTACTAAACACAAACCCGAGTCTCGTGCACTCAGCACCAACCAAATCATCCAACTTGCCTCGATCCCTACCTCTACATAACTCATAACATCTCATTTAAGAGTAAGGTAGATAAATTGATGATCTCATATCCCAAATATCCCATTCTAAGCATGGCTAAGCATAAGCATATAAACAATTGACATGATAAAATAAATCCCAACCCAAGCTACAAGGAAACAAGGTAATGCAATTCTAGGGAAACTTCCTAGCATGGGTTTCATATTTCATTTGACAATGCAAATAATTCTATCTACACATCCTAGCATAGGATCAAAGTGGTCAAGGACACTTGCCTTCTTCCTGCTGCTCTAGGAATGGATAGTCCTGATCTTGGAAGGGAAGAACTTGCTCTGGGGCAGGTTCTACTCATGCCAACACACATAGCAAAAGAAAACAACATTCCATAAGACATAGTGCACACTTTCACTCCACACATACATACATATGATAGTCATTCACATTTCTAAGTGTTGTGTTTACTCTAGCTGTGTTGATTTTTAGCCTTCATGCACTTTTAAACATACGTATATGATTTATAACTTTTGTATTTCAGATTTCTGTTTGCACACTATATATGAATTTTCAATTTGAATAAATTCTTTTTATATTTAATCAATATACTTCTTAACTACTAAGTTTGCATGGAAGATATTTTCCTACTCCAAATGGGCTTTCAGATCTTCTACCAAATCCTAAACTGAAATCTATGGATTTGGAAACTTCATTTATCATTTTCTAGTTGTGCATACCTATTTTCCTATATTTTCAGATTTATTTTCTATGCCTAATTGTGAACTTCATTATGAAAATAGTAAGACACATCATCTAAACAGAATAGGTTCTGATCTAAAATATTAAATAATATATTTTTGAACTTCTCCTCTGATGTGAACTAATTTAAATTTATTTTACCAATTTTCAGAATTATTTCCTAACCTAAAAATGTGTCCCTATAACTAATAAATGTGAACAATCAATTAGACAGATTCATTTCAGCTTAAAATCTAATTTTAACTCATTCTAAAGTTTTCTAAGTGCTAGGAGAGTTTAAATTTGAATTTACAATGTGTTTGTAACACCCCAAAACCTGTTATGAGGGGAATTTAAAAATTTTTGGACGTATTGCATGTGGTGCAAAAAATTTAAATTCAAACTGGAATTCAAATTAAACTCTAAACAGAATGAAAAAGAAAAAGAAAAAAATAAACCTCCCCGGCCAGTGGGCCGAAACCCACCAGCCGGCCCACCTCACCCCCGCGCCAGCCCGCAGCCGTGCGCCCGTTTCCCTCTCACAGACAGGCGGGACCCGCCTGTCATCCCCAACCCCCGCTCGCGCCGACCCCGGACTCTTCCCCACGCGCGCGCGATCGTAACCAACCGGATTTCCGCGTCCCTCAGCCCGACTCCCGGTCCCAGAAGGCACCAATTCGATCTAAACAAACCCGCCGCCCTTCCCCAGCTATATAAACCCCGGCATCTCCCCGTTTTTCCCCACGATCCGCCGTTTTTCCTTCCGGTGAGAACCCGAGTTACTCCGGCCAATTTCGCTCGATCTTCGCTCGGGATTTCTCATCTAACGCGCTGATCTTGATCCACCGCCTCCAGGGAACCGCGCAGGTGCAGAAAACTCGGTGGTCTGAGCTTCAAACACAGCGCCGACGAGCCTCGCCGTGAATTCACCTCGGACCTCGTCGCCGACCGCTTTCCAGGACCTCCGAGCTCAAGAAAACCCCCGAGGTTAGATCCCCGACCTCCCCTATACCGATCTATGCCATAAAATCACAGTTCTAGGAAGAATTGACGAAGATCCGAAACTCTCCGGCGAGATCGCCGCCTCCCGCCGCCGTGCGCCGCCGGGCAGCGCCGCCCGCGCTCGATCAGAGCGACGTGGCCGCTTGTGCGCCGTCTATTTTAAATCGCACGGTAGAATTTAAATCCCCGCGTACCAGTTCGACGTTATAACCTCAGCCGTCTGTTTTAAATCGGACGGTCCACGTCAGCCCCACGTTATAAAGGCCGGAATTCTTACACGCTACCCCCTGGGGATCTCAGAAAACACGAGCTAGCCTCGGAAACTTCTGATCTAGCCCCTGGAACTTCAGAAAATCATGTAAATTCATTTAAAAATCAGTTTTAGCCCCTAGACTTAATTAAAATTAAGAAAACCCCTCTGTTATGTGTAGTTAGCCCCTGGAAATTCTTAAAATAATATAATAGACCCTGTAGTGGGGTGAGTTTACCTTTTTAACCCTATGTGATATTAAATTTAGGAATTTGAATATGTGTTTAGTATTTAAAATTTAAAAGATGGGACAAACACATTGTAAATTCAAATTAAAAACTTTCCTAGTACTTGGAAAACTTTGGAGTGAGATAAAAATAGATTTTTGGCTGAAATGAATCTGTCTAATTGATTATTCACATTTATTAGTTATAGGGACACATTTTTAAGTAGAGAATAATTCTGAAAATTAGTAAAATAAATGTAAAATAGTTCACATCAGAGGAGAAGTTCAAAAATATATTATTTAATATTTTAGACCCAAAACCTATTCTGTTTAGATGAGGTGTCTTACTATTTTCATAATAAAGTTCACATTTAGGCATAGGAAATAAATCTGAAAATATAGCAAGCTAGGTATGAATAACTAGAAAATGATAAATGAAGTTTCCAAAATCCAAATAATTCAGTATAGGGTTGGTAGAGGGTCTGAAGACACATTTGGAGTAGGAAAATACCCTCCTTGCACACTTGGTAGCTAAAAGGTGTATCAATTGAATATGAGGAATTTATTTAAATTGGAAATTCATATACAGTATGCAATATAAATATGAATACAAAAGTAAAAATCATATGCACATGTTTAAAAGTGCATGGAAGCCAAAATCAACACACATAGAGTAACCACAACACATAGAAATGTGAATGGCTTTCATAAATGTGAATGTGTGGTTTGTATGAAGTGGAAGTTTGAACTATGTCTTATGGATTGTTGTTTTCTTTTGCTATGTGTGACGGTATGAGTAGAACCTGCTCCAGAGCAAGTTCTCCCCTTCCAAGACCAAGACTTTCAATTCTCAGAGCAGCAAGAAGAAGGCAAGTGTCCTTGACCACTTTGATCCTATGCTAGGATGTGTAGATAGAACTATTTGCATTGTCAATTGAAGTATGAAACCCATGCTAGGAAGTTTCCCTAGAAATTGCATTATCTTGTTTTCTTGTAGCTTGGGATTGGGATTTATTTTATCATATCATTTATTTACATGCTTATGCTTAGCCATGCTTAGAATGGGATAATTGGGATATGAGATCATCAGTTTATTTACCATACTTTTGAATGAGATGTTATGAGATATGTAGAGGTAGGGATCAAGGCAAGTTGGATGATTTGGTTGGTGCTGGGTGCACGAGACTTGGGTATGTGTTTAGTACGTGCCTGGATTCTAAGGACCGGTTCATGGAGCATGTAACCTGGCTTTACCGTGCCAACCACATGCTGAGATGGGGCAGCTTGGCCAATTAATTAGGTGTATCCCCGGCGTAGTATGGGTGTGTTGGATGGTGCGGGGAGTGGGTGTTAGCTGGACTACCTTATGAACCGCAAGGCTCAAGAGGGGGCCACTGCAGCGGGGTTGGAGCCTCTTGTATGCTGTTAGGGGTGAAACCTCAGTGGGCCCACACTCGTCGGGAATCCCTTTGTAAAGGCTTCGTAGTGATCTCCTGGCTACACACCTGGGAAGTGTGAATATGGTTCGTAGCCACTGGCATAATGGAGGTTCTTTTAGTCCACCCGGCAACGGGGGATGAAATCACTACATGTGGATACAGTGGTGCAAACTCTGCAGAGTCAAAACTGTCATGACAACCGTGCTCACAGTCAAGAGCGGCTTGGACTTATTCATGATTAGAGGAGTGATGGTTTTGGAAGTTAAGGATGTTAAGCGGGGAGCTTAACATTGAAAATGATGTTATGGTTATTTGATTATGATGATGGGATGGGAGATTGGGACCATTTCACCTGTGTAGTAATGTAGGTGCTTAATAAGCTAAGGTGATAGGTATTAATTGCGTAGTGCTTTAACCATGAGTTCAACCTCTCCTTGCTCTAGCCATGCATGACATAACTTTCCCACACTTGCTGAGTACCATCGGTACTCAACCTTGCATATTTGTTGGTTTATATTGCTGCTCAGGTCAAGATAATGAAGTGGTGTTTAATGATCAAGACTTTGGACCCGAAGAAGGTTTCTAGGTTCATGGAGTCCCCCGGGCAACACCTGTGACGGAGCCCACAAGAATAATATTTCCACTGCTATTTACTTGTTATGAACTTATTATCGTCCATCGAGACATATGCTATGTAAGACTTATTTATATTCGACACCTGGCTTGTAATAAATGATGCTTCACTATATGTCATCACATGTATGAGAAAATGATACTGGCATACATGTGATATTCACTCGGTTGTTCTTGGGAGAAACTGGGTGTGACAGTGTTTGCCTCACCTTTTTAAATTTAAATCCTAATCACATATTAAATTTTCTGAATTTAATATCATATAGGGTCAAAAAGGTAAATCCACCCTACTACAGGGTCTAATTTATTATTTCATAAATTTCCAGGGGTCTAGCTACACATAACAGAGGGGTTTCCTAATTTTTATTAAGTCCATGGCTAAAACTGATTTTTAAATGAATTTACATGAATTTCTGAAGTTCCAGGGGCTAGATCAGAAGTTTCCGGGGCTAGCTCGTGTTTTCCGAGACCCCCATGGGGTAGCGCGTAAGAATCCCGGCCTTTACAATGCGGGGCTGATGTGGACCGTCCGATTTAAAATAGACGGCTGAGATTAGATCGCCGAACCGGTACGCGGGGGTTTTATTTCTACTGTATGATTTAAAATAGACGGCGCACAAGCGGCCACGTTGCGCTGACCGTGCGCGGGCGGCGCTGCCCGGCGGCGCGCGGCGGTAGGAGGCGGCGATCTCGCCGGAAAACTTCGGATCTTCGTCTATACTTCCTAAAACTGGGATTTTATGGCATAGAACGGTAGAGGGGAGGTCGGGGATCTCATCTCGGGGTTTTTCTTGAGCTCGGAGGCCCTGGAAGGCGGTCGGCGTCGAGGTCTGAGGTGGAACCGCTGCGATGCTCGTCGGAGCTGTGCCTAGAGCGCAAACCACCGAGTTTTCTGCACCTGCGTGACTCCCTGGAGGCGGTGGGACACGATCAACGCGTTAGATCAGAAAACCCGAGCAAAGATCGAGAGAAAACGGGCAGAGAAGCTCTGGTTCTCTTCGGGAGGAAAAACAGTCGATCGGGATGAAAAAAACGGGCGATGCCGGCGCTTATATAGACGAGGGAGGGCGGCGGTCGGTTGGGATTGAGCTGGACTCGTCAGGGGACCAGAATTTCGGCTCGGGGACGCGGTTTCCGGGGTGGTTTGGATTCGGGCGCGCGGAGGAGTCCCGGCGGTTGGCGCGAGCGAGAGGTGGGAGATGACACACGGGTCCCGCGTGTCAGTGAGAGGGAGAGAGGAGGGCGCGGCTGTGGGCTGGCGCGGGAAATGTTGGGCCGGCCGGTGGATTTCGGCCCACTGGCCGGGGGGGGTTTCTTTTTCTTTTTCCTTTTCTTTTCTGGTTTGATTTAAATTTGAATTCCAGTTTGAATTTGAATTTCTGCACCACATGCAACACGTCCAAAAATTTTTAAATTCCCCTCTTAACAGATTTTGGGGTGTTACAGGGAGGCGCGGGCAGCGCGAGGAAGACGAAGGAGGGCCGGGTCCCACAGGTCAGCCTCTGTAAACGCGCGGGGATCGGTCTTTGGCACCGGATCCGGTGCGGCTGCGTGGTAAATAACCCCGTGGCCCCGGTGTTGCCGTCATCTGAGTGGATAGCGCCACGGGTGGGGCCCACAGCCAGGATTTAAACATTTCCAGATTTTCCTAATTCAGTTCAAACTTTGGAGACACATAACTTTGTGTAGAACACTCCAGAAAGGATGAGACCAATTTTGTTGGAAACCTCATGAGGAGTACTTCATAGAGAAATAAATTTCTTGCTATGAAAATGCCCAGGAATTTCTGTAGAATTGTTTTAATAAATACTTTAGAGATTTATTACAGGAGCAATTCTTTATGAAACGTCCTCAAATTTGGGCACCAAATCCTTTTCATAGTTGCAGATCTCCAGTAAAAATTTGGGCTTCATTGGAGTTCATTTGCTGGGCTAAATTGCCTTCCAAAGTTCAGCCTTATTTGGAAATTCAAATTTAAACAGAAACTTTTTCAGAACTCCTATCCAACTTTAAAAATTCATATCTCTCTGTTGGTAGCTCCAAAAATGGTGAAATTTATTTTGTTAGAACCATGGAGACTTACCCTAATCAGATCTCCACTCTTAGCTATGTCAAAACTCCTGATTTGGGCTCAAAATTCAGAGAAACCTTGTACTTGTAGGAATTTTGGAGACTACATTGTGCAATGACATTTCTCCAAATTTTGCTCAGATCATCCTTAGGGAGTCTAGTATCCACTGTAAAAATCCCAAAGCCAATTAACAAACATAAATAGCAGTAGCTATGAATAGAAGTTCAATTCTTATAAGTCCTTAATACTTATACATATATTTTGTTACATTTCATGATAGTGACCAAAGTTGAGGACGCACCGGAGCTGTTGGACGTCCTCCCACCTGAAGCTAACTTTCCGTTTGACTCACAACCAGGCAAGCTCCGGTTTGCATTTAAGTACTTTTGCAAATTCTTTATTTGTATCACTTATGTCTAGGGTGAATGCTTGCATTAGAGTTAAGGTGATTGAAACCCCACTTGCAGAACCTTTAAATCCTATGGAGGGTTGGGTAGTTCATAGACTCGACGGTAGAGAATGCCGTGCTAATATGCTTAGGATCTCGGTAGAAGTCGAGTAGTTGGAATCTACTCGCGAGGTAAGGCTTTATCACACGGTTTGGTCAGAATAGAAAATGGCTTAGAAGTGGTGAAAAACCCAGCAGGGGGATAGGAAGCAGTGAGTGGAGGTCTCACGTGCGTAGCCCTGTTGGTGTCGATTAAGGACCGAGTCGTGTGCGGGCCTGCTAAACAAGTATCGAACAGTACCGGATGGCCTACTGACATAAGCAGGAAACCGATGTAATTGGTTAACCTGGGTGTCGAGGCTTACCCAACCGTAAATAGGAGTGGGTTGAGGGTAGCAAGGTGTAAATCTGCCGGTGGGCACAGTCATGCTCCACGTGGGGACCTCCTGCCCGTTACGGATGGACCAGTTCGGCATTTGGGTTGCCTTTGAAAGGTTGTTGCATACAACAGAGTAGGAAGGGGTGTGGAATCACGCTTCAGAAAATGGGTGTATGCAACGTGTTGTCCGGGTGTCTCCTGATTGCAATCCCCGTCCCTCGTGGTTATTTGAGTACCGCTTGTTCACTGTTCTGTGACGTAGTAAGAAGCAATGTAATCCAGATGAATGATAATATGCTGTCATGATATAATAATGTTTTGGAAACCATGTCTGCTGTAGATGTAGAGCTAATTAAGTTTATCTTCTGCTTTGGGCATCACCATATTGGAGGAACACGTTTCTTGTTTGATTGTGGACTTCCAATGTGAGGGCTGCCTGAGGCACATGAATCTGCTGCTATAAAACTGAAAGTAAGGATCAACTTATAGGCGTGTCTTTGTTGCAAAGTCCTTTTTCCTATCTTACACATCCCTGCCTGTAGAGTTCCATGCCTAGGCTAGTCGGTTAAGCCTTGCTAAGCCATCGTGCTCACGGTTGCAATATTTGAGCTGTATGCAGGTGAGAGCTATGAGGAGGGGTCTGAGGACGAGGCGATGCCCCCATCGTGGTACACGGCCGAGCTGGAGCCCTGCACGCCGCGATCTCCGGTTCCATGCTGCTAGTGTGTAGCGTCCCCAGGCTGGACAGCTACACTTTTGCTTAGTTAGAATGAGAGAGTGTTAATAAAAATACTTCCGCTGTATAATTATGTTTTGCAAAAGACATCTGCTGTTTTATATCAAATAAAAGTTTGTATGTTGTTCATAATTCTTTTCGTGTGTGCTGTTGGGTGCCGTATCGCATGGCACCACCGTATGCGATCTTGGAGTGGGTGAACCATGGGGTGGTCCCCACAGACATGGTATTAGAGCTGCATTGGGAATAGCACACTCGAAAAGAGCCTATTTTGAAAATCTAGAAGTAGTCGAGTGAGGATTAGCCATTAAGCCCACAAAAGGTCTATGATAGTAGTAGATATTGAGGTGGAAAAGCTAACATACCTGTTATATATTCTGTAACGACGCTCCAACGTCAGATAAGAGGTAAGGTATGCCACCGCAGGCGGATAAATTGCGGTAACTCACCATACGAGTAATAGTATGGAAGGATATAGCTTGGCTTGGCACGGTAGTTAATATGAGTCTCTGAACCTCTTTATGGTTCTGAGAGCATATGAAAACGCTGATCTCCAGCGTGCTTTAGGCAAAAGTGAGAATACCCCATCGTGTGGTAAGCAACGTGATAGTATGCAACTCTTGAGCGTTCAATGTTCAAAGGGTCATACGCAGAGCTAGCCATCGGCGTGCCTCAACGGTCATGAGGCAGTAGGTGGTATCTGTTGGGTTGATAAAATTCCCAACCGTGACGACCCGATCACGCTCTACTCGGGTTCCCCGTCGCGTGGTGTGAAAACACGACCATGTACCTTGAGACGTGGCTTCATTCAAGGACGATCCGTATGGCAATGATACGGATCGTATGTTTTTATTATGATATGGAACTGCCTGAAATGTCAAAAACCTTTGTGTGCACCATTATTGGGTGTTCTTCTGCAGGTACATTAACCACGTTAGTGCATGACGTGTAGATATCGTTTGTTAGTGACGTTCTTAGTTCCACGACTTGACACGTATATGCCGGAATACCGGTTCAGGATTTTTCTTTGGTAAGGAAACGTAGTACCGAGACTGCATGAAAGGATATTATTAAAGAAAAGAGTCAAAATGAAGTTTAGGATTCCATTTAGGGGTTATTGAACTCCCATATTGAACTAAGAGTCAATTGGGAGTATACATTCAATCTCAAAAACTTAGGGACAACCTCCCCTGTTTCGGCAGAAACTTTGCTGAATTTAAACAGGGCATAACTTAGGATTGTTTGAACCAATGGAGGTGTTGGATACCATTCAGGGAAGGTTTTGAAGTCCTCTACAACTTTTCTGTAGAGCTCCAGAACACAATCTCCCTACAAATGGATGAAAATCTCAGATGAGTATACACTGTCCAGAAACATGCAGACCAAAAATGCACTCTGGAATTTTCTGTATTTCAACCACAATTTTCTTTAGAAAAAGGAGGTGCTGTCAAAATTCCCGAGAAAATCCTGTAAACTTGTAGGGATCATAACTCACAAACTAGGGAGGCTATGGAGGTAAATAAATACAATCTGGATTACCTATTGAGTCTACTACAACTTTGTTGTTGAACTCTAGTCCAGACTTTACCTCCAAGGTGGCCAAAACAGTTGAATTATCCAGACTGGTCAGCTGGACCAGAAGCTGGACAGTGAACACAATGTTGAAGTGTTTGAACTAAAACACTTAGTTTCACAATTCGACGTCCAGTGGCTGTTGTAAAACAGTGAGTGGAGTCGAAAAGTTTATGCATTCGACATATCACTTCGAGCGAGTACATGTTTGGGTCCAGTACAATAGCGAGAGATTCCGCATGCTAACACACTTAACATCCCGTGGCGATCCACGATGGTCGAAATGAACTTTTAACCCATAAAGTTCAATACTTTGGAACTCGATCGTGTGACACGGTCAAGGGATGTATATGTTGTATAAAGTTTATACTTTATCCATATGTGTGATTGTTATGCGTATTATTTATTCCATTCTCGCAACTATTGTATAGCCTGGATAAGATAAACCAACATGTGCTGATCGTTTGAATGGTATGAATGCAGAATGGTGCGTACACGGTCCACGCAAGAGGATGGAGGTCCGAGTCAGGTTCGTGGTGAGGAGTCTCCACCTCCGGAGCAGACCACGACGCAGCAGCAACCACCTCCTCCACCGCCAGAACTTCCAAGAAATCTGGTGGAAGTTCTCGCTGCAGTGCTCGGCTCGCGCGACGAGCAAACCGAGTTGCTGCGGATGCTAGTCCAGCAGAATGCGTCCCATCAGAGAGGACGCCAAGATAATGGGCAATGCCAGCCCCAACAAAGTTCATGTTCAGACTTTCTGGCGACCCATCCACCGGTCTTCACGGAGGCCAAAGAGCCTTTGGAGGCGGACAGCTTTATCCACACTCTAGAGGCGAAGTTCGGGCTGCTACGATGCACCGAGCACCAGAAGGTGCTGTATGCAGCGCAACAGCTACAAGGAGAAGCCGGTACCTGGTGGGCGAACTACACAGCCTCTTTACCGGCTGGCCATGCCGTCACATGGACGGAGTTCCGGGAGGTGTTCTGCGCCTATCACATACCTCCTGGGGTTAAGGAATGGAAGCTCCAGGAGTTCCTGGCGCTACGACAATGCGAGAGGAGTGCTCATGAGTACACCAGGTTGTTCAACCGACTGGCGCAGTATGCGCCAGGATTTGTGGGAACGGAAGGCGACATGCGCAACGCGTTCTTCTGGGGCCTGAATTCCAAGATGAAGGTCCATCTCGCCCAAAGCAATCGTGGCACATTCAACGACCTTGTTAATGCCGCGATTTTACAGGAGAATGCCCAGCGTGAGCACGGTTCTGATAAGAGGAAACGCAGCACGCTGACGAGCAGCAGTGGTGGGATGCCACAAAAATACCGAGTGGTGTATCGCTCACCATTCGGTCAGAGATGGCAGCCACCGGCGCGACCGCCTCAGTTTCACGGTCGGCAATATAACGCGCCAGGCTTCCGACCGACGTATCCACCACAGCAACAGCAGCAGCAAAGGATGGTCCCCCGTGCGCCTCAGTTTCAACAGCGTGCACCGGGATTCCCTCCACAAATCGGCGGGACCCCGACACCTTACACGTGCTTCACGAGTGGCCGTGTCGGGCATATTTCGAGGGACTGCCCTGAGCCGCGACAAGGCAGGGGTGTAGTACCGTATAAGGGTGATAATCAGCCCCACAATTAGCCCAAGAAACCAGCACCAAAACCCGGCAACGTCCACCACTTAGCTATCGAAGACGTGCCACACGGTGAACCCGTCCTCGCGGGTACGTTTTCTTACTTAGATCATCCCGTAGTCATACTTTTTGACTCCGGTGCCACCTATAATTTCATAAGTCAGTCTTATGTTATTAAATATCAATTGCCTATCATTCCCACAAATAGTTCATACTTGATATGCTCTCCGGGTGGGAAAATAACAGCTGATAGAATGGTCTATAGAGCACCATTACAATTGGGTGGGAAGCTATACCCGACTTCTCTAATCATGTTAGAGAGTCAAAAACTTGATGTCATTTTAGGGATGTCATGGCTACATCGCCATGGTGCTGTTCTTGACATCATTCCATGTGTGGTTCGTTTAAACTCTCCACTTTATGAACCACATGTTCTTATTCTTGACCGTTCGGTTCAAGAAACTCCAGCCACATATAAAATGGAAGCCATAAAACTTGAGGATATTCGTGTGGTCCGTGAATACCCGGATGTCTTTCCGGATGATCTCCCGGGCATGCCACCCGAAAGGGATGTCGAGTTCAAGATCGAACTTATACCCAGGACGACACCGATCTCACGGAGACCATACAAGATGGCTCCGAATCAGCTAGCTGAACTGAAGGAGCAGCTCAATGATTTAAAGAAGGAGGGTTTCATTCGACCGAGTTCTTCGCCATGGGGATGCTTGGCACTGTTTCTGAAAAAGAAGGATGAAACCTTGAGGTTGTGTGTGGACTACCGACCTCTCAACGCCGTCACGATCAAGAATAAATATCCACTACCCCGCATCGACATCTTATTCGATCAGCTTGTGGGTGCAAGTGTATTTTCAAAGATGGATCTTCGCTCCAGATATCACCAAATCAAGATCCGAGCGGAGGATATTCCAAAGACGCCCTTCTCAACGAGATATGGGTTGTATGAATACCTCGTCATGTCCTTTGGTCTCACCAACGCCCCGGCACATTTCATGTACCTCATGAACTCAATGTTCATGCTGGAGTTGGACAAGTTCATGGTGGTGTTCATAGATGACATCTTGGTCTACTCCAAGTCGGAGGAAGAACACGCCAAACACTTGCATATCGTGCTTCAACGATTGCGAGATCATAAGCTTTACGCCAAGTTCAGCAAGTGCTAGTTTTGGATCAGCCAAGTGCCATTCCTTGGTCACATTATTTCTGCAGAAGGCATTGCAGTTGATCCAAGCAAAATCGAACAAGTGCTGAAATGGAAGTCCCCCATATCAGTCCACGAACTCAGGAGTTTCCTCGGGTTAGCAGGATATTATCGGAGGTTCATACTGAATTTCTCCAAGCTTGCTAAGCCAATGACTGAACTGTTGAAGAAGGGGAGCAAATATGTTTGGATCTCAGCTTGTGAAGAAGATTTCCAAGCATTAGTGAAGCATCTTACGACAGCCCCGGTGTTAGCTCAACCGGATATAACCAAGCCCTTCTACGTATATTGTGATGCGTTCGGTATTGGGCTTGGCTGTGTATTGATGCAAGGAGTAAGAGTTGTCGCCTATGGCT
Organism: Neostapfia colusana; assembly: GCA_030760725.1. Taxonomy (NCBI): domain Eukaryota; kingdom Viridiplantae; phylum Streptophyta; class Magnoliopsida; order Poales; family Poaceae; genus Neostapfia; species Neostapfia colusana. The sequence goes on along the minus strand of JASWHV010000005.1, from coordinate 24,803,173 downwards.
CACGTCAACTTCGTAACCATGAGCAGCACTATCCGACTCATGATCTTGAGCTCGCTGCTGTGGTATTAGCCTTGAAGATGTGGAGGCACTATTTGCTTGGAAACTTAGTGCACCTCTACACCGACTACAAAAGTCTAAAGTATATATTCACTCAAAAGGAGTTGAATATGCGGCAACGGAGATGGCTAGAACTGATCAAAGACTATGAGATCGAGATTCACTACCATCCCCGGAAGGAAAACGTGGTTGCCGATGCCTTAAGCCGCAAATCTCATGTCAACTACCTGTCCATCACCTCACTTGAAGAGGAGGAGCCGAGTCTGTACTGGGTTCCACATGGGGCATTATACAATCTTGCTCTCATCCCTACCATATGAGAGGAGATTATAGAAGCTCAGAAGAAAGATATGGGAATGTCGCACATTCGGAGGAGGATGAAGGATGGTGAAATGAAATGGTTCCGAAGGGATGAACATGACATTCTATGGTTTAAAGACCGTATAGTGGTGCCCCATGACATGGAGCTTCGGAAAAAAATCTTGGATGAAGCGCATTTGTCCAATTATTCTATTCATCCGGGCAGCAACAAGATGTACCAAAATCTGAAAACCAGATTTTGGTGGACACGGATGAAAAGAGAAATCGCAAAGTACGTATCCGAATGCAATACGTGTCGGCGTGTGAAGGCCAACCATATGCGTAAAGCCGTACAGCTGCAACCATTAAACATTCCGGCGTGGAAGTGGGAGGATATCAGCATGGACTACATTGTTGGTTTACCTCCCACATCTCACAAGCATGATTCGATTTGGGTGATAGTCGATGGACTAACCAAGTCGGCTCATTTCATTCCCGTACATACAAGTTACGTGGCCAAGCAATATGCGGAGCTGTATATTGCAAGGATCTTGAGCTTGCACGGTGTTCCCCGCTCCATTATTTCAGATCGCGGTGCGCTGTTCATCTCTCGGTTTTGGGAACAGCTGCACGCGTCGTTGGGGACCAAACTGATCCGAAGCTCCGCGTATGACACACAGATGGATGGTCAAACTGAACGGGTGAATCAAGTTCTTGAAGACATGCTACACGCTTGTGCCATCCACCACGGCAAGAAATGGGACGATCATTTGCCGTTGGCAGAGTTCTCATAGAATAACGGCTATCAAGCTAGCATTAAGATGGCGCCGTATGAAGCTCTCTACGGCCAGAAATGCCGCACACCACTAAACTGGTGCGAGTCCGGCGAGCGAGTTATCTACAGCATTGAACTTGTGAATGAAGCTGAAGAACGAGTGCGAGTAATACAAGCAAACCTCAAGGCTGCTTAATCTAGTCTGAAAAGCTATGCGGATAAAAGACATCGCCCTCTCCACTTTGACATCGGGGATCATATTTATGTCCGTGTGTCTCCGATGAGGGGAGTTCATCGTTTTGGAGTGAAAGGTAAGCTTGCGCCGCGGTTCATTGGTCCGTTCGCCATCATTGAAAAATGCGGACCCGTGTCCTATCGCTTGGATTTACCGGCGTCACTCGCAGGAATTCCCAATGTCTTCCACATCTCTCAGCTGAGGAAGTTCCTCAAACCCTCCGCTGATGTAACACCCCAAAATCCTGTTAAGAGGGGAATTTAAATTTTTTTGGACGTATTGCATGTGTTGCAAAAATTCAAATTCAAACTGGAATTCAAATTAAACTCAAAACAGAAATGAAAAAGAAAAGGAAAAGGAAAAAAATAAACCCCCCAGCCAGTGGACTGAAACCCACCAGCCAGCCCATTTATTCCCGCGCCAGCCCGCAGCCGCGCGCCCTCCCCTCTTTCCCATTGACACACGGGGCCCGCCAACCCTTCTTCCTCCTCGCGCCCGCGCTCGGCCGGCCGGACTCTTCTCACCTCCGAATCGAAACCGCCCCGGATCCTCGCGTATCCCAGCCGAATTTCGTTCCTGGACGACACAAACTCGATCACAACCGAACGCCGCCCTCCCCCGGCTATATAAACACCGACATCTTCCCGATTTTCACCCGCGATCGGCTGTTTTTCTTCCCGGTGAGAACCCGAGTTTCTCCGGCCAATTTCGCTCGATCTTCGCTCGGGATTTCTCATCTAACGCGCTGATATTGATCCACCGCCTCCAGGGAACTGCGCAGGTGCAGAAAACTCGGTGGTTTGCGCTTCAAACACAGCGCCGACGAGCCTCGCCGTGAATTCACCTCGGACCTCGTCGCCGACCGCTTTCCAGGACCTCCGAGCTCAAGAAAACCCCCGAGGTGAGATCCCCGACCTCCCCTCTACCGATCTATGCCATAAAATCACAGTTCTAGGAAGAATTGACGAAGATCCGAAACTCTCCGGCGAGATCGCCGCCTCCCGCCGCCGTGCGCCGCCGGGCAGCGCCGCCCGCGCTCGATCAGAGCGACGTGGCCGCTTGTGCGCCGTCTATTTTAAATCGTATGGTAGAATTTAAATCCCCGCGTACCGGTTCGACGTTATAATCTCAGCCGTCTGTTTTAAATCGGACGGTCCACGTCAGCCCCGCGTTATAAAGGCCAGAATTCTTACGCGCTACCCCCTGGGGTTCTCGGAAAATACGAGGTAGCCCCGGAAACTTCTGATCTAGCCCCTGGAACTTCAGAAAATCATGTAAATTCATTTAAAAATCAGTTTTAGCCCCTGGACTTAATAAAAATTAGGAAAACCCTCTGTTATGTGTAGTTAGACCCCTGTAAATTCTTAAAATAATATAATAGACTCTGTAGTGGGGTGAGTTTACCTTTTTAACCCTATGTGATATTAAATTTAGGAATTTGAATATGTGTTTAGTATTTAAAATTTAAAAGATGGGACAAACACATTGTAAATTCAAATTAAAAACTTTCCTAGTACTTGGAAAACTTTGGAGTGAGATAAAAATAGATTTTTGGCTGAAATGAATCTGTCCAATTGATTATTCACATTTATTAGTTATAGGGACACATTTTTAAGTAGAGAATAATTCTGAAAATTAGTAAAATAAATGTAAAATAGTTCACATCAGAGGAGAAGTTCAAAAATATATTATTTAATATTTTAGACCCAAAACCTATTCTGTTTAGATGAGGTGTCTTACTATTTTCATAATAAAGTTCACATTTACGCATAGGAAATAAATCTGAAATATAGCAAGCTAGGTATGAATAACTAGAAAATGATAAATGAAGTTTCCAAAATCCAAAGAATTCAGTTTAGGGTTGGTAGGAGGTCTGAAGACACATTTGGAGTAGGAAAATACCCTCCATGCACACTTGGTAGCTAAAAGGTGTATCAATTGAATATAAGGAATTTATTTAAATTGGAAACTCATATATAGTATGCAACATAAATATGAATACAAAAGTAGAAATCATATGCACATGTTTAAAAGTGCATGTAAGCCCAAAAATCAACACACATAGAGTAACCACAACACATAGCAATGGGAATGGCTTTCATAAATGGGAATGTGTGGTTTGTATGAAGTGGAAGTGTGAACTATGTCTTATGGATTGTTGTTTTCTTTTGCTATGTGTGATGGTATGATGTAGAACCTGCTCCAGAGCAAGTTCTTCCTTTCCAAGATCAGGACTACCCATTCTCAGAGCAGCAGGAAGAAGGCAAGTGTCCTTGACCACTTTGTTCCTATACTAGGATGTGTAGATAGAATTATTTGCATTGTCAATTGAAAATATGAAACCCATGCTAGGATGTTTCCCTAGAATTGCATTACCTTGTTTCCTTGTAGCTTGGGTTGGGATTCATTTTATCATGTCATTTATTATGCATATGCTTAGCCATGCTTAGAATGGGATATTTGGGATATGAGATCATCAGTTTATTTTACCATACTCTTGAATGAAATGTTGTGAGTTATGTAGAGGTAGGTATCAAGGCAAGTTAGACGTTATGGTTGGTGCTGGGTGCACGGGACTCGGGTTTGTGTTTAGTACTTGCCTGGATCCTAAGGACCGGTTCATGGAGCATGTAACCTGGCTTTACCGTGCCAACCACATGCTGAGATGGGGCAGCTTGGCCAATTAATTAGGTGTATCCCCGGCGTAGTATGGGTGTGTTGGATGGTGCGGGGAATAGGTGTCAGCTGGACTACCATATGAACCGCAAGGCTCAAGAGGGGGCCACTGCAGCGGGGTTGGAGCCTCTTGTATGCTGTTAGGGGTGAAACCTCAGTGGGCCCACGCTCGTCGGGAATCCCTTTGCAAAGGCTTCGTAGTGATCTACTGGCTACACACCTGGGAAGTGTGTATGTGGTTCGTGGCCACTGGCATAATGGAGGTTCTTTTAGTCCACCCGGCAACGGGGGATGGAATCACTACATGTGGGTACAGTGGTGCAAACTCTGCAGAGTCAAAACTGTCATGACAGCCGTGCTCACGGTCAAGAGAGGCTTGGACTTATTCATGATTAGAGGAGTGATGGTTTTGGAAGTTAAGGATGTTGAGCGGGGAGCTTAATATTGAAAATGATGTTATGGTTATTTGATTATGATGATGGGATGGGAGATTGGGACCATTTCGCCTGTGTAGTAACGTAGGTACTTAATAAGCTAAGGTGATAGGTATTAATTGCGTAGTGCTTTAACCATGAGTTCAACCTCTCCTTGCTCTAGCCATGCATGACATAACTTTCCCACACTTACTGAGTACCATCGGTACTCAACCTTGCATATTTGTTGGTTTATATTGCTGCTCAGGTCAAGATAATGAAGTGGTGTTTAATGATCAAGACTTTGGACCCGAAGAAGGTTTCTAGGTTCATGGAGTCCCCCGGGCAATGCCTGTAACGGAGCCCACAAGAATAATATTCCGCCACTATTTTATTTACTTGTTATGAACTTATTATCGTCCATCGAGACATATGCTATGTAAGACTTATTTATATTCGACACCTGGCTTGTAATAAATGATGCTTCACTATTCGTCATCACATGTATGAGAAAATGATCCTGGCATACATGTGATATTCACTCGGTTGTTCTTCGGAGAAACCGGGTGTGACAGCTGAAATCCGCACTGAAGACATAGAAGTTCTTCAACCGGACCTCACGTACACGGAGTATCTAATCCGGATTATCGATGAAAAGATTTGCGCCACAAAAAACTGCACCTTATGGTTCTACAAGGTCTTGTGGAGTAACCATACCGCTGATGATGCGACATGGGAAGGCGAGGACTATCTACGAACATATTATCCAGACTTGCTATCATCGTATACCTGGTAATATTTCCCCCACTTTGCAATTCTTTTGGAATCTCGGGACGAGATTCTTTTAAGGGGGAGGGATGTAAAATCCCCAAAAAGTGGTAGCAAGAATTTTCAGCTCATGTACACTTAGGAAAAATGAGGGGAATCAAAACTTTGAATTATAACTGGGAAGGATAAAAGTGAGGATTCAAACTTCCCAAAACTTCCAAACATGGAGATCTAAATTCATAACTTGGGTCTTCATATTTCAAATATTCAACGTTCCAAATTTCAGCTCATTTGGAGGAGTTTTAGTATTTGTTTGGGATTAAAAAGGAGAAGCCCTTTTATTCTGAATTTCAAATTCAGTTTCAAATTCCAATCTCCTCAATTTGCAAATTTGGTTCCACAAATGTGTTCTCCACATTTGAATTATCAGCCATGCCAAAAATCAGAAACTTTGGACTTGGTTTGCCATGTTTTTGGAGCAAGGCAAAGAGGAGAATTCAAATTCTATTTCAAAATTCAAATGACCAAACTCAATTCAAACTTCACACCAGAATTCAAATCAATTTGGATTCAATTTTTCAAACCATGACTTGGTGTGAAAGTATGGCCTTAATTGTTGAGTAGCTGGGGGGCAAATATCAGTGGAAATTGAATAAAAATTAGAGGTGGTGGGACCCCTTTGTCAGCCACACAGATGTTCTACCGCCTCTGTTTTTCATCAGCCGATCGCCGAGACGCCGCCAGCTCCCGGCGAAACCCGCTCCCGAGGACTCCACCGCGCATCCTCCTTGTTTCCTCGATCGTCATCCGCTTAAATACAACACGGTCGCAGCAACGAAGTCCTTCTTCACTTCTATCGGTTGCTCGCCGCTCCCTCCGCTCTCTCCCGCGAGAAACTGCCTTAGCGCCGTTTCTGTTCCTCCCTCGCCCATGCTCGCCCGAGCATGGATGATCGAGCTCCAAGCAGCAAAAATAAGCACAAGTGCATGCTCCAGCCTCCACCATTCTTCCACATTTGTTTCCTAGATCGTGCTACACGCAAACCAAGCGCCGGCGTTCGGTTGTGCCCGGCGGAATCCCGTTCGGATCACCGTGGACAGCACGCTACGGCCGGTGTCACCGCCCCTTCCCTACACAAGAAAGTTGTGTAGTCCGTAGTTCGTGTTGCCGAAAGCCTCATGTAAATTGATCAATCGGTTAGTGAGAATTTTGGGTTTTACCAAACCCTAGTTCATAGCGACACCTCTCGGGCTACGATCAAATTTGTCGTGCAGCAGTAGCTAGAGCTCATTCTGGTCTAGGAGAAGCTTTGCTAGATCCCTACGGTCCTTCTCGCTCAAACAGCGCTAGAAACCATCAAAGACTGAAGGAGTTCTTCGAGTTTTTGTCGCCGCCGGCGTTTTGCGGGCTCGGGTCGTCGGTGAGGTCCCCTCTCCGGTGGTTTTCATGGAGAGTGGGCTATGGGTCGATGTTGTCCATGTGACACTGGTGCTTTGAGAGCAAACCTTAGCCCGAAAGACCCACTGTCAAGTGAGAATGAGGTCGCCAAAGTGAGGTTCATCAGGATCGCCGGTGCGAGCGCCGTTCCGGCCGTTGTCAATGGCTCCCGACCCCACCATCGTGTTCAGCACGGTGTAGAACTTACAGGCGGCGAGTATGAGGAAGTTCGGGCCACGGGAACCCCATCCCGGCGAGCCTCGCCGGCTTGCGCCGCCGCGGGAGGCGCGGGCAGCGCGAGGAAGACAAAGGAGGGCCTGGTCCCACCGGTCAGCCTCTGTATACGGACGGTGATCGGTCTGTGGCACTGGATCCGGTGTGGCTGCACGGGAAATAACCACGTGGCCCCGGTGTTGCCGTCATCTGAGTGGATAGTGCCACGGGTGGGGCCAACAGCCAGGATTTTAAACATTTCCAGATTTTCCTAATTCAGTTCAAACATTGGAGACACATAACTTTGTGTAGAAAACTCCAAAAAGGGTGAGACCAATTTTTTTGGAATCCTCATGACGAGTACTTCACAGAGAAATAAATTGCTTGCTATGAAAATGCCCAGGAATTTCTGTAGAATTGTTTTTATTAAATCCTTTAGAGATTTATTACAGGAGCAATTATTTATGAAACATCCTCAAATTTGGGTAGCAAATCCTTTTCGTAGTTACAGATCTCCAGTAAAACTTTGGGCTTCATTGGAGTTCATTTGCTATGCTAAATTGCCTTCCAAAGTTCAGCCTTATTTGGAAATTTAAATTTAAACAGAAACTTTTTCAGAACTCCTATCCAACTTCAAAAATTCATATCTCTCTGTTGGTAGCTCCAAAAATGGTGAAACAAATCTTGTTAGAACCATGGAGACTTACCCTAATCAGATCTTCCACTCTTAGCTATGTAAAAACTCCTGATTTGGGCTCAAAATTCAGAAAAGCCTTGTACTTGTAGGAATTTTTGAGACTACATTGTGCAATGACATTTCTCCAAATTTTGCTCAGATCATCCTTAGAGGGTCTAGTATCCACTGTAAAAATCCCAAAGCCAATTAAGGAACATAAATAGCAGTAGCTATGAATAGAAATTTAATTCTTATAAGTCCTTAATACTTATACATATATTTTGTTACATTTCATAATAGTGACCGAAGTTGAGGACGCACCGGAGCCCTTGGACGTCCTCCCACTTGAAGCTAACTTTCCGTTTGACTCGCAACCAGGAAAGCCCCGGTTTGAATTTAAGTACTTTTGACAATTCTTTATTTGTATCACTTATGTCTAGAGTGAATGCTTGCATTAGAGTTAAGGCGATTGAAACCCCACTTGCATAACCTTTAAATCCTATAGAAGGTTGGGTAGTTTACAGACTCGATGAGTAGAGAATGCCGTGCTAATATGCTTAGGATCTCAGTAGAAGTCGAGTAGTTGGAATCAACTTGCGAGGTAAGGCTTTATCACACGGTTTGCTCAGAATAGAAAATGGCTTAAGAGTGGTGAAAATAAGACCCAGCAGGGGGATAGGAAGCAGTGAGCGGAGGTCTCACGTGCGTAGCCCTGTTAGTGTCGATTGAGGACCGAGTCGTGTGCGGGCCTGCTGAACAAGTATCAAACAGTACCGGATGGCATACTGACATAAGCAGGAAACCGATGTAATTGGTTAACATGCGTGTTGAGGCTTACCCAACCGTAAATAGGAGCGGGTTGAGGGTAGCAAGGTGTAAATATGCCGGTGGGGACAGTCACGCTCCATGCGGGGACCTCCTGCCCGTTACGGATGGACCGGTTCGGCACTTGGGTTGCCTTTGAAAGGTTGTTGCATACAACTGAGTAGGAAGGGGTGTGGAATCATGCTTCTGAAAGTGGGTGTATGCAACGTGTTGTCCGGGTGTCTCCTGATTGCAATCACCGTCCCTCGTGATTATTTTAGTACTGCTTGTTCACTGTTCTATGACGTAGTAAGAAGCAAAGTAAGCCAGATGAATGATAATATGCTGCGATGATATAATAATGTTTTGGAAACCATATCTGCTGTAGATGTAGAGCTAATTAAGTTTATTTTCCGCTTTGGGCATCACCACATCGGAGGAAAGCGTTTCTTGTTTGATTGTGGACTTCCGATGTGAGGGCTGCCTGAGGCACGTGAATCTGCTGCTATAAAACTGAAAGTAAGGATCAACTTATAGGCGTGTCTTTGTTGCAAAGTCTTTTTTCCTATCTTAGACATCCCTGCATGTAGAGTTCCATGCCTAGGCTAGTCGGTTAAGCCTTACTGAGCCATCGTGCTCACTGTTGCAATATTTGAGCTGTATGCAGGTGAGAGCTATGAGGAGGGGTCTGAGGACGAGGCGATGCCCCCGTCGGGGTACACGGCTGAGCTGGAGCCCTGCACGCCGCCGTGATCTCCGGTTCCATGCTGCTAGTGTGTAGCGTCCCCGGGCTGGACATCTACACTTTTGCTTAGTTAGAATGAGAGAGTGTTAATAAAGAATACTTCCGCTGTATAATTATGTTTTGTAAAAGACTTCTGATGTTTTATATCAAATAAAAGTTTGTATGTTGTTTTTAATTCTTTTCGTGTGTGCTGTTGGGTGCCGCATCGCACAGCACCACCCTATGTGATCTTGGAGTGGGTGAACCACGGTGTGGTCCCCACAAGCCTTAGGCGTGTAATTTGTCCTTAACCATGCCTGTGCGGATGGAGTAGAGATGGAGCTGCTGCTGCTGCTTAGATTGCTTCCGCACTAGAATAAAGACTTCCGCTGCTAGATTTAGACTTCCGCTGCTTAGATTTAGACTTCCGCTGCTAGCATGAGTCAAAGACTCATGAGACTTTGTAATAAACCATGTTATTCGTGGTAATATATATTCTGAATTCAGTTTGTGGATGATATGCGTATGTGTGATGAACATACTGGGCACACATATGCATCAGTTCTCGGTTCCGTTGTTTTCCACAGAAACGAGGGCATGACAGATTGGTATCAGAGCCATGGTTGACGGTAGGTTATACACCTAGATAGAAATCACAGATTGGTATCAGAGCCATGGTTGACGGTAGGTTACACGCTTAGAAAGAAAACACAAGTTGGTATCAGACACAGATTGGTATCAACCTACCACGGTTGATCGTAGATCACACAGCCTAAATAGGTCACAGATTGATATTAGAGCTGCCATGCCTAGTCACAGTTTGGTAGGATCCACAGATTGGTACAAAGTTACCACGGTTGACTGTAGGTCACAAGCCTAAAATGATCACAGATTGGTAGATGAACTACATTGACTGTAGGACGCAACCTTAGTAACAGATTGGTATTAGCAGCCACGCTGACTCTAGGATGCATAGATTGGCATTGGAACCGCCTTGACATAGTATGCAAGCCTAGGAGAAGCCATAGATGGATCACAGATTGGTATCACCCCAAACCACCTTGACATAGGGTGAAGTCACAGATTGGTATTCACCCTAAATCCCATAGGATCCCCATTGAATAAAGCCTTGAATAGGAGTTGTGTGCTGGACCTTTGTGATGATTGTTTATGATTGTGTGCTTAGTGTGAGTTGTGGGACGTCTCAAGCGTTGTCCATATTCAGACATAAGTAGGGAGAGGTGTGAGATGCCTCGGCACTTGTTCACATCCTCATATGGGCTAATATATATAGTCCATCCACCTTGATGCATATAGTTGGGAGGGATCCATCTAACCTTCTAACCTCTATTCTATTCCATTCTCTCTCACGGATGGTGAGAGGAAACGCTGGCTGCCAAGGAAGGAACGTCCGTGGCAACCAAGAGGATGGCCACGATGAAGTTCCTGTTAACCCCGGAGCTGGTGAAAACAACCTGGAACGGTTGATGGTCATGAAGAATCAGCTTATGCAGACCATAATTCAAACTTTGGGTCAGCTGCAGGCCAACAACAACAATCCTGTTCCGGCACCACCGCCACCACCACCGGCTCATAACAGGCTGGGAGAGTTCATGAGAACTCGACCACCTACCTTTGCTCAAGCTAATGACCCCATGGAGGCCGACGATTGGTTGAAGTCCATGGAGAAGAAGCTTGCCGTAGTTCAGTGCAATGACAGAGAGAAGGTTCTCTTTGCATCGCACCAACTCATGGGAGCTGCCGCTGATTGGTGGGATGCCCTTTGTAACGCTCACGTCGATCCGGAGACGATCACTTGGACTGAGTTCAAGGAGAGTTTCTGATCTCATTACATCCCTGCTGGTGTAATGATGCTCAAAAAGGCAAGAGTTCGAGGGTCTCCGCCAAGGACAGAAAAGTGTGAATTAGTACCTTAACAAGTTCACACAACTGTCATGGTATGCCCCTAAAGATGTCAACTCGGACAAACAGAAGCATTACCTATTCATGAGAAGGTTGAACAATGAGATCCAGGTTCAACTTCTTAACAATGACTATGCGAGCTTCCAGAAGCTGGTTGACAAAGCCGTAGTGGTTGAAAGCAAGATCCGAGAGATCGAGCGAGAGGGCAAGAGAAAGATGACATACCAGCCACAAGGGAGCAACGTACGACCTTGGTACATGCCCCCAGCTGCACTGCAGTATGGATCGCCCGCTCCTGCTTTTCGCCCAAATCAACCATCACAGCAACGACCCGTTGCACAAGCACCTCATGTTCCTTTGCCTCCAGCGCCCCATCCCAACATGGGCGCTCCTGTTCAAAACCCCCGCCCCAACATAGCTGCTGCCATAGGCAACAGGGCATGCTTTGCATGCAGGGAAACGGGACACTTTGCGAGCCAGTGCCCGAGGAGAGGTCCTGGACAGCAAGGCAACGTCCCCAAGCAGAACCCACGGCCGAACGGAGGAGCCAATCAAGGGAACCATGGACAACAGAACTATGCTCGCGGCAACGTGAACCATGTTTTTGCTGAGGAAGCACAACAGGCTAAGGACGTCGTGATTGGTATGCTCCTTGTCAACTCCAACCCAGCCACCATTTTATTTGATTCTAGAGCATCACATTCCTTCATATCATCCAAGTATGTTGCCAAGTATAATATACCCATATCACACTTGCAATATACTATGTTGGTTAATTCTCCCGGTGAAGAGATGAGGACTAATATAGTATGTTCGAAAGTAACCCTTAATTTAAGGGGGGTAGACTTCCTTGCCAACCTTATTATCTTGGATTCCCATGGGCTTGACATAATACTCGGAATGGATTGACTAAGTAAGCACAATGGAGTAATCCAATGTGCTGAAAGGAGCGTGCAGTTGACAAACGAGCACGGAACCCTTATCGAGATTGAGTCAGCCCAGCCAACAGCCGGGAAGGCAGAATTCCTTCATCTATTCTCCACTAGCAAATCTCGAGGGCGAGATTCAATTTAAGGGGGGTAGATTTGTGACACCCTCATTTTCAGGTTCTGCATATATTCATATTTTATATGTAGAAAACATTTTAAATAAGTAGAAATAGAGAAAATATTAGAAAGATAGCCAAAAAGAGCAAATTCCAGTTTACAGAGAGCGCCGAAGACAACTCCCGCGGCTCGCTGGCCACGTGGCTCGTTCAGAGCTCATCTCCACAAAGGGGGAGAGGTCCGCCTCCAAACTGGCTATGTGGCAAGCTCGGGGCTCGTCCCTACGGCATGGGGAGAGGTCCGACCCGTGGTACACGTGTTCCCCCCGGAGCTAGCCTCTGCAGAGGAGCAAGGCCAGTCCCATAGGACACATGTCGGCTGCGGAGCTAGTCACCGCAGAAAAGAGAGGACCAGCCACGCGGGACACGTGTCACTCTCAGAGCTCACCTCCGAGAGGTCCGGCCCCGCTAGACACATGTCGCTCTCAAAGCTCACCTCCGAGAGGTCCGGTCCTATTGGACACGTGTCACCTCTGGAGCTCACCTCCGGGAGGTCCGACACTACCGGACACATGTCACCTCCGGAGCTCGCCTCCGGGAGGTCCGACGCTGATGGACACGTCTCGACCTCGGAGCTCGTCTCTGAGGAGAAAGGAAGTCTAGCGCTGTTAGGACACGTGGCACATCCGGAGCCACCTCCGAAGAAGAGGGGAGGTCCGAAATTGACACATGGCACCCCGGAGCCACCTCCAAAGAAAGGGGAGGTCCGGAATTGACACATGGTACCACTGGAGCCACCTCCAAAGAGAGGAGGAGGTCCGGAACTTACACGTGGCGTCTCGGATCTCACCTCTGTTGAGAGGGGAGGTCCCGTCCGCCAGGACGCGTGGCGCACGCGGAGCTCACCTCTGAGGAAGAGGGAGGTCTTGCCCGCTAGACACGCAGCACAACCAGAGCTTGTCTCTGCGGAAAAGGGAAGCTCAGGTTTTCGCAGGACACGTGGAGCTTCCGGAGCTCATCACCGCGAGGGTGACGAGATTTGAAGCAGTTTTGCTTCTGTACGGACGGGAATACTGGTACGGGAGGAAACCAACACGAATTCCACAATGTTACCGCACTGAATCAATCTAAGATAAGTTGTTAAGATGTAAAAACAATTTTAATAGGACTCCTATTCGAATTCCGATCAGATTAGGACTCTTCTCTTCCCGATTATAAATAGAACCGAAAACCTTTGGCCGCAACCACGAACTTCTTTTCCACCTCCTGAGCCGACAACTTAGAGCCCTAGCCCCAGCTCACCGAGTAAACCCCTTCGCCGGAGTTTGACCACAGAAGAGACTGTCGACGAGCCTGGATCACAATTGCCATCGTCGGAGGATAGCCGACGATCTATTCTTGCTAACAGGAAGCACCCCGAGACCAAGGAGAACGCAAGGTAGGTCTCCAATATCACCTTACGACATCATCGCGTTTTCTTTGCATCTGTTCTTCGATTCCTTTCGAACACAAACTTTTTCATGGACAGATCACTTTTTGATCGGTTTGATCTAAAGTCAAGATCATCGCCACGTCCACAATTGATCTTTATACCTATGTTAATCGTAAAAACCATGCAAACATGCAAGAACACGTACAAACCGATCTAGTAAAAACTGCATCATAGGATTTGCATCATCGCCTCTTGATTAGAGTTTGTGCATGGTATTGATTGTTATGATTCTTGTATGTGTGTGATCGCGTATAGAAGGACAGGCTCAGGGAGCTGTCTACGACGAGCTGCAGCAACAAGGTTGCGAGATCCAAGAGCAACCGGAACCGCAAGAACAAGGCAAGTGCTCCTTGACCATATTGATCCTATGTTTTGGAAAACTGTTTTGTTTGCGAAAAGGTGTGTGTTCTGAGTCAAACATGATGGGAAACCCTTTCAAAGGAGTTTACTAGTTTTGGTTAAACCACCCTTGTCGCCAGGGAAGTAAATGAGTCGGGTATGTTTTTTGCTTTTATGCTTTGCTGAGTCCATGGGATATGGGAAACGAAATAGATGTGTCTAGCTAACTGCACTCGTAAGAATGATGAGAAACTGATGTTGTTAATGAACATGGATCGGAGGGAGATCTAGGCAAGCCTGGGTTTGTGAATGAGGTAGCATGAGATTGTTGTTACTTGCCGTAGATCTAAGGACCGGTTCATGCGAGCCATGCCAGGATAACAGTGCCACCACAAGGCCAAGTATGGGTGCGGCTTAGCTGAGTAATTAGGTAAGTTACTAGATTTTTATGGACCGTGGAAGGCGCTGGAAATGGGAGTCGAGTGAGGACTGCCCTGGGAACTGCATGGCACAAGAGGGGGCCCGTGGGTGGGAGAATTGGAGATTCTAGCCTGGCGGTGAAACCTTAGTGAGTACATACATCTAGTAACCCCTTTGTAAAGGCTATTTTGCGATCTCTTGACCATACACCGACGGTTGTGTACTGGTATAATGGAGGTTCTGCAGTCGCCGACGGGTCACGAAATCACAAACTTGTGGGTAAAGTGGTACAAACTCTGCAGAGTCTAAAACTATCATGAGAGCCGAGCTTACGGTCACGAGCGCCTGGACAACCCACATGATTAGTTGGGATGGATTTTGGGATGGTTATGGTTTTTTGGTTATGGTTTGGTTTTGGTTTGGTTTTCGGGACTGTTGAGTCCGGGTGATAAGATTGGTGCATGACTGTTGAGTCATGACAATGAGATTGATCTCGGTGTGAGATGGAATTGTTTATGAGATGAAATGGTAGCGAATACGAGATGGTATTCGTGAGATGGTAGTGAATACGAGAAGGTATTCATGAGCAATGTTAAAAAAGATCAATGTCTGGTTGAGACATGGGAAGTGATGAAACATAATGGAGGTATGTTGGTATTTTAATACATGCTGGGATTACATTCACTTAAAGCTAAGTTGCTGTTTTATCGTGGTTTTGAGAAATAACTTTGCTTTCTTGAATAAGCCTTTTTATACCTTCCTTGTTGTAAGCGACATATCATATTTTCCCGCACTTGCTGAGTACATCATTGTACTCAAACTTGCATTATTACTTCATCATCAGCTACAGGAGAAGATTACTATGAAGACCAAGTGGAGCCTTAGGTGTGTAATCTGTCCTCAATCTTGCCCGTGGGGATGGAGTAGAGATGGAACTGCTGCTGCTGCTTAGATTGCTTCCGCACTAGAATAAAGACTTCTGCTGCTAGATTTAGACTTCCGCTGCTTAGATTTAGACTTCTGCTGCTAGCATGAGTCCAAGACTCATGAGACTTTGTAATAAACCCTGTTATTCGTGGTAATATATATTCTGAATTCAGTTTTTGGATGATATGTGTATGTGTGATGAACATCCTGGGCACACATATGCATCAGTTCTCGGTTCCAAGGTTTTCCACAGAAACGAGGGCGTCACACCGACCATGCAGGAAGATTGTTTCAGGTATAAAAAATGATGTGAAGCTTGCCAGAGGTTCAGAGATATCCAACAAGCACCAACTAGCATGCTTCATCCCATCATGAAGCCTTGGCCTTTCCGAGGATGGGGTCTGGACTTCATCGGGGAGAGTCATTCAATGTCTTCGAAAAAACATCGGTTTGTGTTAGTTGCCATGGACTACTTCACCAAGTGGACAGAATCTATGCCACTCAAGAACAACACGTACAAAGAGGTAACAAGTTTTGTCCTTGAGCATATTGTCTATAGATTTGATGTTCCTCAGACCTTAACCACAGATCAAGGAGGGGCTTTCATATCTTCTCAATTAAGGGAGTTTGCCAAATCTTTTAAGATAAAACTGTTGAATTATTCTCCGTATTATGCTCAAACTAAAGGACAAGATGAGGGAAGTAACAAGATACTCATCAAGCTCATCAAAAAGATCAGGGAGAACCCCAGTGTGACGCCCCTTTTCTGAGAGAGATCCTCACGGAACCGAGACTGGTGCGTATGTGTGCCCAGGATGTTCATCACACATACACATATCATCCACAAACTGAATTCATAATATATATAACCACGAATAACAGGTTTTTATTACATTGTCTCATTAGTGTCTAACTCATTCTAGCAGCGGAAGTCTTATTCTAGCAGCGGAAGTCTTCTAAACTATTGCGGAAGCAACTAAGCAGCAGCAGCAGCGGCTCCATCTCCTACTCCATCCCCACAGGCAAGTTGACGGTGGATCGCTCCTAATACTCCTCGTGGTCTTCATAGTAGTCCCCTCCTGTTGCTGATGATGTATGATAATGCAAGTTTGAGTACATGACGTGCTCAGCAAGTGCGGGAAAATATGATATGTAGCTCACAACAAGGCATGTATAAAAAGGCTTATTGCTGAAAGCTAAGTTTATTTCTCAAAACACGATAAAAACAGCAACTCAGCTTTAAGTGAATGTAATCCCAACATGTATTTAAACACCAACATACCTCCATCATGTTCCATCACTTTAATGTCTCTTCCAGACATTTATCTTTCTCAACTTTTCTCAAGCTCGTGAATACCATCTCGTATTCACTACCATCTCATGAATATCATCTCGTATTCACTACCATCTCATAAATATTCAATTCCGTCTCATACCGAGACCCAATCTCATTGCCATGACTCAACAGTCATGCAACCAACCTCATTACCCGGACTCAACAGTCCCGAAAACCAAATCTAAAGACCAAACCATAACCAAAACCATCCCAAAAACCATCCCATCTAATCATGTGGGTTGTCCAGGCACTCGTGACCGTAAGCTCGGCTATCATGATAGTTTAAGACTCTACAGAGTTTGTACCACTTTACCCACAAGTTTGTGATTTTGTCACCCGTCAGCGACTGCAGAACCTCAATTATACCAGTACACAACTATCGGTGTATGGCCAAGAGATCACAAAATAACATTTATAAATAGGCTACTAGATGTATGGACTCACTAAGGTTTCACCAGCAGGCTATAATCTCCAATTCTCCCACCCACGGGCCCCCTCTTGTGCTATGCGGTTCCCAGGGTAGTCCTCACTCGACTCCCATTCCCCGCACCATCCACGGTCCACAACAATCTAGCAACTTACCTAATTACTCAGCTAAGCCGCACCCATACTTGGCCTTGTGGTGGCACTGTTATCCTGGCATGTGCTCGCATGAACCGGTCCTTAGATCTACGGCAGTAACCACCATCTCATGCTACCACTTCCACAAACCAGGCTTGCCTAGATCTCCCTCCGATTCATGTCCATTATCAACGTCAGTTTCTCATTATTCATACGAGTGCAGTTAGCTAGACACGTCTATCTCACTTCCCATATCCCATGGACTCGGCAAAGCATAAAAGCAAAAACCATACCCGACTCATTAACTTTCCCGGCGACAAGGGTGGTTAACAAAACTAGTAAACTCCTATGAAAGGGTTTCCCATCAAGTTAACTCAAGCACACACACCTTTTTGCAAACAAAATAGCTTTCAAAAACATGGGATCAATATGGTCAAGGGGCACTTGCCTTATTCTTGCGGCTTCTGTTGCTCTAGGATCTCAAATTCCTGGTGCTGAAATCCGTTGTAGACAGCTCCCTGAGCTTGTTCTTTTATTCACGATCACACATATACAAATATATAGCAATCAATCATTATGCACAAACTTTTACTCAAGATGCAATGGTGCATAGGCATGCTAATCCTATGGTGCAGTTTTTACTAGATCAGCTTGTACGTGTTCTTGCATGGGTTGCATGGGTTTTACGACAAACAGAGGTGTACGGATAAAATATGGATGTGGTGATGATCTGGGCTCAAGATCTAGATCAGACCGATCAACACGTGATCTGTCCAAGAAAAAGCTTCTGTTCGAAAGGATCGAAGAACAGATGCAAAGAAAACGCGATGATGTCGTAAGGTGGTATTGGAAACCTACCTTACTTCCTATGGGTCCTTCCTCCTAGCAAGAACAGATCGTCGACTCTCCTCCGGAAATGGCGATCGTGTCTGGGCTCGTCGGCAGTCTCTCTGGCGGTCAAACTCCGGCGAAGGGGTTTAGCTCGGCGAGTTTGGGGCTAGGGATTCTAAGTTGTCGGCTTAGAAAAGATGTTACGACCAAGGGGTTGTTTTCGGGTTCTATTTATAATCGGGAAGAGAAGAGTCCTAATCTGATCAGAATTCGAACAAGAGTCCTATTGAAACAGTTTTTAAATCTTAACAACTTATCTTTAGTTGATTTGGTGCGGTAGAAACGTGGAATTCGTGTTGGTTTCCTCCCGTAGTGGTATTCCCGCGCGTACAGAAGAAGAACCGCTTCAAATCTCGTTTCCTTCGCGGTGATGAGCTCCGGAGGCTCCACGTCTCCTGCGGAAACCTGGGCTTCCCTTTTCCGTAGAGACAAGCTCCGGTTGTTCCGCGTGTCAGGCAGGTGAGAGCTCCCTCTTCCTCAGAGGTGAGATCCGAGTGCGCCACGCGTTCTGGCGGGCGGGACCTCCCTCTCTCCATAGGCGAGTTCCGCGTATGCCACGTGTCAGTTTCGTACCTCAACTCTCTTCGGAGGTGGGCTCCGGTAGTGCCACATGTTCGTTCTGGACCTCCCCTCTGTTCGGAGGTGAGCTCCTAAATTGCCACGTGTCCAGTAGCGCCAATCTTCCTTACTGCTCGGAGGCGAGCTCCGAGATCGACACGTGTCCAATAGTGACGGACCTCCCAGACGTGAGCTCCGAGGTTGACACGTGTCCAACAGTGTCGGACCTCCCGGAGGTGAGCTCCGGAGGTGACATGTGTCCAATAGGACCGGACCTCCCGGAGGCGAGCTCTGGAGGTGACACGTGTCCAGTAAGACCCCCGCGCGGCTGGTCCTCTCTTTTCCGAAGTGACTAGCTCCGATGACAACACGTGCCCCGAGCCTGCCATGTAGCCAGTTAGCGGCGGACCTCTCTCCCTTTTGTGGGGATGAGCTCCGAATGGCGCCACATGTCCAGCGGGCCGCGGGAATTTTCTACAGCGCTCCTCGGTGAACTGGAATTGGCTCTTTTTGGCTATCTTTTTTATTCTTTCTCTATTTCTACTTCTTTTAAAATGTTTTCTACATATAAAATATGAATGCATGAGGAAATCGAAATTGAGGGTGTCACAAATCTACCCCCCTTAAATTGAATCTCGCCCTCGAGATTCGCTAGTGGAGAATAGATGAGGGAATTCTGCCTTGATGTCTTCTTCACGCTCCCATGTGGCTTCAACTTCGGTGTGATGGCTTGATTGTACCTTGCACCAAAGGATCACTTTGTTCCTCGTGACCCTTTCCTTCACGTCCAAAATTCGGACAGGGTGCTCTACATAGGTCACATCCTCTTGAAGTTCAAGTTCATCCATCGGTACTTGTTCTTCTGGTACTCTCAAGCTCTTCTTGAGCTGGGATACGTGAAACACGTCATGCACGTCGGAGAGGTGCATTGGGAGCTTTAGTTGATAGGCTACTTCCCCTCGCTTGTCCAAAACCTTAAATGGTCTGATGTAGCGAGGTGCTAACTTGCCTTTGACGTTGAAACGTCGTTGGTTTCGGATAGGCAATACCTTAAGTTATACGAAGTCTCCTACTTCAAAGGTCAACTTCCTTCGCCTATTGTCCGCATAGCCTTTCTGCTGTGACTGAGCAGACTTCAGGTTCTCCCGTATTGTTTGGACTTGCTTCTCAGCTTCTTGTAACACTTCGGGTCCAAACACTTGGTTCTCTTCGGTCTCGTTCCAAAACAACGGCGTTCTACACCATCTACCATACAACGCCTCGAAAGGTGACATCTTCAAGCTAGCTTGGTGGCTGTTGTTATAGGAGAATTCGGCATACAACAAACTCCTATCCCAACTACGCCCATGTTTCAAGGCGCAAGCTCTCAACATGTCTTCCAAAATTTGGTTTGTCCTTTATGTTTGTCCATCGGTCTGCGGGTGGTAAGCGGAGCTAAAATCTAGTCGTGTACCCATAGCTTTCTGCAGCTTCCTCCAAAATCTAGAGGTAAACTGAGAACCCCGATCTGAGACTATCCTCTTCGGGACTCCATGGCGGCACACGATTTGCTCCATGTACAGCTCGGCTAGTTGTCCAACGTTGTACTTGATCTTTACAGGAAGAAAATGGGCGGTTTTCGTCAATCGGTCCATGATGACCCAGATGGAGTCGTAACCCGACTGAGTACGTGGCAATCCGACGATGAAATCCATACTGATATATTCCCACTTCCACTCAGGTACCTTCAAGGGTTGCAACAGTACAGCGGGTCTTTGATGTTCGGCCATCACCCATTGGCATGTGTCGCATAGGGCAACATATTCGGCTATGTCCCTTTTCATACCATCCCACCAATAACAAGTTTTCAGGTCCTTGTACATCTTGGTACTTCCAGGATGTATGGAATAAAGTGAGTCATGTGCCTCTTTAATATCGTGTCGTGGATGTGCTTCACGTTAGGCACACAAATCCTTTTTCCTAGCCAAAGCGTTCACTTCTCGTCTTCCTTGAAGTCCTTTTCTATTCCTTGTCGGATCCTTTCCTTGATCTCCTTGATCTCCTCATCCGTAGCTTGGTCATCTCTTATTTCTTGTTCCAATGAAGATTGGATTTCCATTACTTCCATCTCGTTCAAGAACCCAAGATGTAACCGTTCGAACTCCTTTCGTAGCTCGGGTGGTAGCTCCCGAACCGTAAGTTGGTGACATGCTCCCTTCCGGCTCAGTGCATCTGCTACTACATTGGCCTTTCCGGGGTGATAGTTGATTCCAACATCATAATCCTTGATGAGCTGCAACCATCGACGTTGCCTCAAATTCAAATCCGTTTGAGTGAATATGTACTTGAGGATTTTATGATCCGTATAGATCTCACATCGATGACCAAGGATATAATGTCTCCAAATCTTTCATGCATGCACCATGGCTGCTAGTTCCAAGTCATGCGTGGGGTAATTGAGCTCGTGTTTCTTTAGTTGTCTCGACGCATAGGCTACCACTTGTCCTTCTTGCATGAGCACACATCCAAGCCCTTTTCTGGATGCGTCACAATATATGTCAAAGCTCTTGCTTACGTCCGGCAATACCAAAACCGGTGCTGTGGTCAGCCTTTTCTTGAGCTCCTCAAAGCTTTCTTGGCACGTTGGGGTCCACTGGAACGCCTTCCCCTTCATCAATAGCTCCGTCATAGGCTTCGCTAGTTTGGAGAAGTCCTTGATGAAACGTCGGTAGCATCCAGCCATCCCAAGAAAACTCCTAATATCCCTCACATTTTGCGGTTGGTTCCACTTCAGAACATCTCCCACTTTTCCGAGATCAACCGATACTCCTTCCTCGGAGATGATGTGGCCTAGGAACGATATCTCCTTCAGCCAAAATTGACATTTGCTGAACTTGGCATACAATTGATGCTCTCGCAGCTTCTGTAATGTCAATCTCAAGTGTTCTTCATTCTCCTCCTTGCTTTTCGAATACACCATGATGTCGTCAATGAAAACCACGACGAACTTATCCAAGTACTCCATGAAAACCTTGTTCATAAGGTACATGAAGTATGCGGGTGCATTCGTTAACCCAAAAGACATAACGATATATTCATACGAACCATACCGTGTTCGAAAGGCAGTCTTGGGTATATCGGAGGGCTTAATCTTCAGCTGGAAATATCCCGACCAAAGATCAATCTTGGAGAAGACTCGGGCTCCTTTCATTTGGTCGAACAGGTTCTCTATATGGGGCAGGGGGTACTTGTTCTTGATCATCACCTCATTGAGAGACCTATAGTGTACGCACATCCTTTGGGTTCCATCCTTCTTGTCTACGAAGAGCACGGGGGCTCCCCATGGTGACAAGCTTGGACGTATAAAACCCTTCTCCAGTTGCTCCTGAATTTGCTTCTTGAGTTCCACTAGTTCGTTGACGGGCATCCTATATGGTCTCTTTGCTATGGGTGCAGTTCCGGGTACCAAGTCAATGGAAAACTCAAAGTCCCGGTCCCCGTGGCATACTTGGAAGTTCTTTTGGGAACATGTCCGAGAATTCTTGAACCACCGGAATGCTCTCCATGGTTGCTTCTTCGTCGTGGTTCAACGTCGCCTTCTCGGTTGTTGGCTCGGCTGACTCGAACTCGATACGGGTTCCGTGCTCGTTTGTCAACTGCACGCTCCTCTCAGCACATTGGATTACACCATTGTGCTTGCTTAACCAATCCATTCCGAGTATTATGTCAAGCCCTTGGGAATCCAAGACAATGAGGTTGGCAAGGAAGTCTACCCCCCTTATTTTAAGTTTTACTTTTGGACATACTATATTAGTCCTCATCTCTCCACCGGGAGAATTAACCAACATAGTATATTTCAAGTGTGATATGGGTAGATTATAATTGGCAACATACTTGGATGATATGAAGGAATGTGATGCTCCAGCATAAAATAGAATGGTGGCTGGGTTGGAGTTGGCAAGGAACATATCAATCGCGACGTCTTCAGCCTGTTGTGCTTCCTCAGCAGAGACATGGTTCACATTGCCGCGAGCGTAGTTCTGCTGTCCACGGTTTCCTTGATTGGCTCCTCCGTTTGGCCGTGGGTTCTGCATGGGCACGTTGCTTGGTTGTCCAGGACCTCTTTTCAGGCACTGGATCACAAAGTGTCCCGTCTCTCCGCATGCAAAGCATGCCTTGTTGCCCACGACAGAAGGTACGTTGGGGCGGGGGTTTTGAGCAGGAGCGCCCATATTTGGACGTGGCGCAGGAGGCAAAGGCACACGAGGTGCTTGCATGGCAGGACGTTGCTGTGGTGGTTGATTAGGGCGAAAAGTAGGAGCGGGCGATCCATACTGCGGTGCAGCTGGGGGCATGTACCGAGGGCGTACGTTGCTCCCTTGTGGCTGGTATGGCATCTTTCTTTTGCCCTCTTGCTCGATCTCTCGGATCTTGCTTTCAACCACTATGGCTTTGTCAACTAGCTTCTGGAAGCTAGCATAGTCATTGTTGAGGAGCTGAACTTGGATCTCATTGTTCAACCCTCTCATGAACAGGTACGTCTTCCGCTGGTCCGAGTTGACATCTTCAGGGGCATACCATGACAGTTGCACGAACTTGTTGAGGTACTCATTCACGCTCTTCTGTCCTTGGCGGAGATCATCAAACTCTTGTCTTTTGAGCATCATTACTCCAGCAGGGATGTAATGAGAGCGGAAACTCTCCTTGAACTCAGTCCAAGTAATAGTCTCCAGGTGGACATGAGCATTACAAAGGGCGTCCCACCAGTAGACGGCAGCTCCCATAAGTTGGTGCGATGCGAAGAGAACCTTCTCTCAATCATTGCACTGAACTATGGCAAGCTTCTTCTCCATGGACTTCAACCAATCGTCGGCCTCCATGGGATCATTAGCTTGAGCAAAAGTGGGTTGTCGAGTCCTCATGAACTCTCTCAGTCAGTTGTGAGCCGGCAGTGGTGGCGGTGGTCGTGGCAGTGGTGCAGGAACAGGATTGTTGTTGTTGGCTTGCAGCTGACCCAAAGTTTAGATCATGGTTTGCATAAGCTGACTTTGCATGGCCATCAACCGTTCCAGATTGTTTGCACCAGCTCCGGGGTTATCATTCTCAGGAACTTCGACGTGGTCATCCTCTTGGTTGCCACGGACGTTCCTCCCTTGACGGCCGGCGTTTCCTTTCACCGTCTGTGAGAAGAGTTGGATAGAATAGAGGTTAGAAGTTTAGAGTGATCCCTCCCAACTATATGCATCAAGGTGGATGGGCTATATATATTAGCCTATATGAGGATGTGATCAAGTGCCGAAGCATCTCACATCTCTCTACTATGTGTGGATATGGACAACGCTTGAAACGTCCCACAACTCACACTAAGCACCCAAGCACAAACAATCATCACAAGGTTCAACACACAACTCCTATTCAAGGCTTATTCGATGGAAATCCTATAGTCAAGATGGTTCCAATGCCAATCTATGCATTTTACCTAAGCTTGCGTCCTATGATCAGCGTGGCTTCTATACCAATCTGTTACTAGGGTGCGTCCTACAGTCAATGTGGTTCTATACCAATATGTGATCAATCTAGGCTTGTGGCCTACGATCAACCGTGGTAGGTTCATACCAATGTGTGACCTATCTAGGTGTGTGACCTACCATCAACAGTGGCTCTGATACCAATCTGTAACGCCCCTGTTCTGAGAGGAAGCCTCTCTGAACCAAGACTGATGCGTATGTGTGCCCAGGATGTTCATCACACATACACATATCATCCACAAACTGAATTCAGAATATATATAACCACGAATAACAGGGTTTTATTACATTGTCTCATGAGTATCTAACTCATTCTATCAGTGGAAGTCTTATTCTAGCAACGGAAGTCTTTTAAGCTATTGCGGAAGCAACTAAGCAGCAGCAGCGGCTCCATCTCCTACTCCATCCCCACAGGCAAGTTGACGGTGGATTGCACACCTAATACTCCTCGTGGTCTTCATAGTACTCCCCTCCTGTTGATGATGATGTATGATAATGCAAGTTTAAGTACATGACGTACTCAGCAACTGCGGGAAAATATGATATGTAGCTCACAACAAGGCAGGTATAAAAAGGCTCATTGCAGAAAGTAAAGTTTATTTCTCAAAACACGATAAACAGCAACTCAGCTTTAAGTGAATGTAATCCCAACATGTATTTAAACACCAACATACCTCCATCATGTTCCATCACTTTCATGTCTCTTCCAGACATTTATCTTTCTCAACTTTTCTCAAGCTCGTGAATGCCATCTCCTATTCACTACCATCTCATTAATACCATCTCGTATTCACTACCATTTCATCTCATATTCAATTCCTTCTCATACCGAGACCCAATCTCATTGCCATGACTCAACAGTCATGCAGCCAATCTCATTACCCGGACTCAACAGTCCCAAAAACCAAATCCAAAGACCAAACCATAACCAAAACCAAAGCATCCAAAACCATCCCATCTAATAATGTGGGTTGTCCAGGCACTCGTGACTGTAAGCTCGGCTGTCATGATAGTTTAAAACTCTGCAGAGTTTGTACCACTTTACCCACAAGTTTGTGATTTTGTCACCCATCGGCGACTGCAGAACCTCCATTATACCAGTACACAACCATCGGTGTATGGCCAAGAGATCACAAAATAGCCTTTACAAAGAGGCTACTAGATGTATGGACTCACTAAGGTTTCACCAGCAGGCTAGAATCTCAAATTCTCCCACCCACGGGCCCCCTCTTGTGCCATGCAGTTCCCAGGGAAGTCCTCACTCGACTCCCATTCCCCACGCATTCCACGGTCCATAACAATATAGTAACTTACCTAATTACTCAGCTAAGCCACACCCATACTTGGACTTGTGGTGGCACTGTTACCCTGGCATGTGCTCGCATGAACCGGTCCTTAGATCTACGGCAAGTAACCACTATCTCATGCTACCACTTCCACAAACCAGGCTTGCCTAGATCTCCCTCCGATTCATGTCCATTATCAACAGCAGTTTCTCATTATTCACACGAGTGCAGTTAGCTAGACACATCTATCTCGCTTCCCATATCCGATGGACTCGGCGAAGCATAAAAGCAAAAATAACACCCGACTCATTAACTTTCCCGGCGAAAAGGGTGGTCAACAAAACTAGTAAACTCCTATGAAAGGGTTTACCATCAAGTTGGCTCAAGCACACACACCTTTTCGCAAACAAAACAGCTTTCAAAAACATGGGATCAATATGGTCAAGGGGCACTTGCCTTGTTCTTGCGGCTTCTGTTGCTCTGAGATCTCAAATTCTTGGGGCTGAAATCCGTCGTAGACAGCTCGCTGAGCTTGTTGCTCTATTCACGATCACGCATATACAAATATATAGCAATCAATCATTATGCACAAACTTTTACTCAAGATGCAAAGGTGCATATGCATGCTAATCCTGTGGTGCAGTTTTTATTAGATCAGATTGTACGTGTTCTTGCATGGCTTGCATGGGTTTTATGATGAACAGAGGTGTACGGATCAAATGTGGACGTGATGATGATCTGGACTCAAGATCTAGATCGGACCGATCAACACGTGATCTGTCCACAAAAAGCTTCTGTTCGAAAGGATCGATGAACAGATGCAAAGAAAACATGATGATGTCATAAGGTGGTATTGGAAACCTACCTTACTTCCTTCGGTCCTTCCTCCTAGCAAGAACAGATCGTCGGCTCTCCTCAGGCAATGGTGATCATGTAAGGGCTCGTCGGCGGTCTCTCCGGCGGTCAAACTCCGGCGAAGGGGTTTAGCTCGGCGAGTTTGGGGCTAGGGCTTCTAATTTGTTGGCTTAGAAAAGATGTTACGACCAAGGGGTTGTTTTTGGGTTCTATTTATAATATGGAAGAGAAGAGTCCTAATCTGATCGGAATTCGAATAAGAGTCCTATTCAAACTGTTTTTGAATCTTAACAACTTATCTTTAGTTGATTTGGTGCGGTAGCAACGTGAAATTCGTGTCGGGTTTCCTCCCGTACCGGTATTCCTGCGCGTACAGAAGAAGAACCGCTTCAAATCTTGTTTCCTTCGCGGTGATGAGCTCCGGTGGCTCCACGTGTCCTGCGGAAACCTTGGCTTCCCTTTTCCGCAGATACAAGCTCTGGTTGTGCCGCGTGTCAGGCGGGCGAGACCTCCCTCTTCCTCAGAGGTGAGCTCCGCGTGCGCCACGCGTTCTGGCGGGCGGGACCTCCCTCTCTCCATAGGCGAGTTCCGCGTATGTCACGGGTCAGTTCCGGACCTCCCCTCTCTTCGGAGGTGGCTCCGGGGATGCCACGTGTCAGTTCCAAACCTCCCCTCTCTTCGGAGGTGGGCTCCGGTAGATCCTCGTGTCCATTCTGGACCTCCCCTCTCTTTGGAGGTGAGCTCCTAGATTGCCACGTGTCCAGTAGCGCCGATCTTCCTTACTGCTCGGAGGCGAGCTCCGAGATCGACACGTGTCCAATAGTGACGGACCTCCCGGAGGTGAGCTCCGAGGTCGACACGTGTCCAACAGTGTCGGACCTCCTGGAGGTGAGCTCCGGAGGTGACATGTGTCCAATAGGACCGGACCTCCCGGAGGCGAGATCCGTAGGTGACACGTGTCCAGTAAGACCGGACCTCTCGGAGACGAGCTCCGAGAGCGACTCGTGTCCCGCGTGGCTGGTCCGCTCTTTTCCGCAGCGACTAGCTCCGAAGACAACACGTGTCCCGCGGGGCTGACTTCGCTCCTCCGCAGAGGCTAGCTCTTGGGGCAACACGTGTCCCACGGGGTCGGACGTCACCCCTTTCCACAGAGACGAGCCCCGAGCCTGCCACGTAGCCAGTTAGCGGAGGACCTCTCCCCCTTTTGCAGGGATGAGCTCCGAAGGCGCCACATGGCCAGTGGGCCGCGGGAATTTTCTACAGCGCTCCTATTAGCTCTTCTTGGCTATCTTTTTTATTCCTTCTCTGTTTCTACTTCTTTTAAAATGTTTTCTACATATAAAATATGAATGCATGCAGAAATCAAAATTGAGGGTGTCACACCTAGACGTTGGCATGAGACTTTGAATGAAGCCTTATGGGCTCATAAAGTGTCAAGACATGGTGCCACCAAAGTTACCCCGTTTGAGATTTCGTATGGGCAAGAGGCCGTGTTACCCAAAGAAATTAAGATGAAGGCGTGTAGAGTCGATTAACAGGATAACTTTTTGGTTCTGGACTATAAGGAATTGATGATGGACAAGTTGGATGAAGCCTCTTAGAGCCGAATGGAAGCCTTGAAAGAAATAGAGAAAGAAAAGCTCAAGGTGGCCAAGTATTGTAACAAAAAAATTCAAGATAGATCATTCCAAGTTGGTGACTAAGTATGGAGAAAGATTTTGCCCTTAGGAAATCGAGACAAGAAGTTTGGCAAATGGTCACCGAGCTGGGAAGGGCCTTTCAAGATTATGGGTATTGTCCCTGGAAATGCCTACTTCGTGGAGAACTTGCAAGGGGAAAATTCGGGCAAAGCTATCAATGGAAGGTACTTAAAACAATTCTACCCTAGTGTCTGGCAAGAAAGCTGAAACATCTAAAGCTTACTAGGTAAAACAGCCGATTTATCTAGAGAATCGTGACTTAAAGAGTGTTTTTCAGCATACCGTGTTGGCCCAAAAACAGAGGGGCGTGTGTTGGGAGAAAAAAGCGGTTGTGATGTTTTGCAGGTATGAGAAGCCGAGAAACGAAGTGAAGAGGGCCTTTGATCTCAAGAATTCAAGGTATAGAGGACTTCGGCATGAGAACCTACCCGAGACCGGAGGAACCACGCAGGAATACCTTTTTACCTTGGAAACTCAAGATACAAATGCCTGGGTGGGAGTTCAACCCGAGAAAACTAAGTTACCTCACAGCCGCAAGATAACACAGCTAAACCGCAAGATACAAAGGCCGAGTGGACTTAGGCATTTTCGGTAGGGCTAAAAACTTTGTAAATAAAAAAGTTAGCATCATGTAATCTTCTAGAAGGTGTATCATGACATTCTTCCGTGTATTTACATAAGATTGAGTCTTAGAGATTAGAGAGGATCTTAGTTTAAACTTAGGAAATCAAATCTAGCAGTTTGTATCGATTCTTTATAAAGGCAGCTCTCTGCCAAAGAATAAAAGTCCTGATCAAATCAATACAACTTTTCGTTCATCTACTTTGTTTTTCTTATGTTTTCATAGTTCGTAGCCTAGTTCATAGCTTCTTTGCTGCTTTGCCGAGAAAAGCATCCGTACCTCTCCACGTAAATGAAACGTATCCTGTTCCTAACCTCGAACTTCATTTTATCTTAGTTTTGGTGAGCTAACGCCGAGATTTCTCGAAGTACAAGTGACTTGATCATCTGTTGGTGACTCCAGGAGACTTCAACTCTCTGTTCCACCAACAAACGGTGCACGATGTTGTGGGAGAAATTCACCGCTTGCTCTGAATTTACTGAGATGAAGGGCTTTGCTTCTATCCATTTCATGAATTTGTCAATAGCCACGAGGAGAACGGTGAAGGCCCCGGACGCCTTCTTGAAGTTTCCGAGGAGGTTGAGCTCCCATACGGCAAAGAGCCACATGATGGGGATGGTATGAAGGTCCTGCGCTGGTACGTGCATCTGCCGAGCGAAGTACTGACAACCCTTGCAAGTGTGTACGATCTGTTGGGTGTCACTGACGGTGGTCGGCTAGAAGAAGCCCTGATGGTACGCCTTTCCGACTAAGAAGCAGGGCGCCATGTGGTAGCTGCAGATGCCTTCATGGATGTCGCGGAGAAATGCTCGTCCTTGGTCGGTTGAGATGCATCGCTTGGGGATACCTGTGATGATGCACGGAACGAGTTTGGCACGTATGATGACAAACGACTTGGCTCTTTGAGCGAGGAGACGGGTTTTGGTTTCTTCGGTCGAGAGCTCGTCGTTCTTTAGATATCTGATGAAGGGTGCTTCCCAGCTTTGCTCAGTTGTGAGAACGGATGGGTCGGCTGGGACGATAGCTCCAACCTTGCTCTCCTTGACCCGGGGCTCATTTGTCGCTTGGGATCTTGCGCCATTTTTTTTGGTTCAGACGGACGGCTGGTGGATGTCTTCAATGAAGACGCCAGGGGAGGGACATCCCGGCTTGAGACCATTTTGGCTAGTAGGTCGGCCGTTTCATTGTATCTCCTGTGGACATGGTAGAGTTCAAGCCCCTCAAATCAATATCCTATCTTTTCAACCTCCCGGCAATATGCGTTCATGCGCTTGTCACGGCAGCTTGACTCGTTCTTCACTTGGTTGATGACAAGCTCAGAGTCACCTCGCGAGTAGAGCCGTCAAGCACCAAGTCTGATGGCTATTTTGAGCCCGTTGAGGATGTCATATTTTGCAACAATATTGGTTGCCCTGAAGTGGAGCCTCCAAGCATATCGCAACTGATCCCCTTCGGGGGACACGAGTACCACGCCGGCCCCAGCCCGGTTGAGGGTTAGCGAGCCATTGAAATACATCATCCAGTACTTTGGCGTATTCGACTTGATGGTGTCCTGGGTCTCTGTTCACTCAGCAACGAAGTCTGCCAAGGCCTGTGACTTGACTGCCGTGCGCGGTATATATGATATGTCGAGGCCCATGAGTTCCAGGGCCCACTTCGCGATCCTGCCCATGGTGTCGCGCCGTCACTACCTTTATCGGGTGGCACTCGAAGTAGTAAAGCAGCTTGCGCTTTGTTATCAAGATTACGTATACAAGCTTCTGTACATGGGGGGTAATGGACCTCACAGTCGGTCAGGGCCTTACTCACAAAGCAAACCGGCCTCTGGACCTTCTGAGCGTGATTGAGATCCTCCCTCTCTACTACCAAGGCAGTGCTGACTACCTGGTTGGCAGCCTCTATGTAAAGGAGGGGCTCGCCTTACCTGGGCGAGGCCAGCACGGGGGGACTAGTGAGGAAGGCCTTTAGTGGCTCGAGGGCTGCTTGCGTTTCCTCCATCCACCTGAAAGTCTCTGACCTTCGCAGGAGCCGGTAAAGTTGGAAACATCACTCCCCAGTCCAGGAGACGAACCGGCTCAAAGCCGCGAGGCATCCTGTCAATTTTTGAATCCCTTTGATGTTGTGGATGGCCCTCATGCTTGTGATGGCGGTTATCTTTTCGGGATTGGCCTTGATACCTCATTCTTAGATGACGAACCCGAGCAGTTTGCCCCTCGGCACGCCGAAGATGCATTTCTCTGGGTTCAATCTGATGCTATATTGCTGGAGATTCGTGAATGTCTCCTCAAGTTCGGCAACGAGGCTTGCTGTCACACCCGGTACCTGCAATAGACACCAAGCGTTCTCCCGCGTGTGCCAGGATCATGTCACATCACACGCGGAATAATAATGAGCAAATGTATCATAAATTAATTAAGCCAAGTGCGGCGATTACATCATCTGAGTACATAAAATGCCTCATAGGCTCAAAAAGAAGAGTACATCATGACAGCGGAAAATCTAAGATGGGCTCCACAGGCGCCGTCCGGCGGTACGCCAGCATAGAACTGCACGTCGGGGTCGAAGCCATCGTCCACGTCATCCTCAGCAGCCTCCTCGGGTCCTGAGCAGCTCGGAAAAGAAAAGAGACAAACGCCTAAGTACATAATGTACTCAGCAAGTGTGGGAAAGATTATGCATAATGAGGCAAGAATCAAGGAACGCTAGACACGGCTCTTGCACTACACAACCTATACCATAGTTTTAATTAAGCGACCTATTTATTTAGTGACATCCCCGCCCCA
The DNA here is from genome assembly GCA_030760725.1 of Neostapfia colusana. Taxonomy (NCBI): domain Eukaryota; kingdom Viridiplantae; phylum Streptophyta; class Magnoliopsida; order Poales; family Poaceae; genus Neostapfia; species Neostapfia colusana. The sequence continues at coordinate 24,771,850 of JASWHV010000005.1, read as the reverse complement.
CCCAAACATATCTCCAAGTGATCTCCACTATCACTATAATCTCGGTCCCAGCCACCATCCCAAACCACACCAAACCAAACCACGCTAATCATGAGAGAGTTACCAGCCCGCTCTTGACCGTGAGCACGACTGTCTAGACAGTTTTGACTCTGCAGAGTTTGTACCCTTTACCCACAAGTTGTGTTTTCATCGCCCGTCGGTGACTTAAGAAACTCCTTTCCGCCCTCTCACACTCCCTATGGTGTGGGGCTAGGAGTACACGACAAGGCCTTTACATTGCACTACCCAACCCGTGCACACCCGCTAAGGTTTCACCGCTGCGGCACTCTGAAACCTCTGCCGCAGAAGCCCCCTCTTGCGCCACTTACACATCTCTCTGGTGTACACAAGGAAAGATAGGAGCAACTTAATTGGCCACACTGCCCCATAACAGTTCTTGTGGTGGCACTGTATAAGCCAGTTGACGGGTCTCACGAACCGGTCCTTAGGATCTATGCAGGCTAACCAACCACAAACCCGAGTCTCGTGCACTCGGCACCCACCGTAACCCACCTGCCTGCTAGATCCCTACACTACCCACCTCATACACCACATACATCACCTCATCATCACAAACATCATGATATATTGAAATTAAATGTAATAACTCCCTTCCCGACATCTAAGCAGGGCTAAGCATGAAAATAATGACATAAAGTAAACCCTAGTCTACCCATCCCGGCTACAAGGCAAGTTTTGGAAATTCTAGTAAACAACCAACACATGGGATTCAATTTAAGACCTAAGCATGCAATTCTAACTAAAGATCCTAAAAACAAACAAATATGGTCAAGGGCACTTGCCTCTCGAGAAGTGTTGTGGCTCGGGGTCGTCGAAGTCTTGGGCTTGCAGGTCCAGCGTCGGCTCGGGGGCTGATTTGAATCCATGTCGTAACAGGTGAAGCGAAAATAACGAGAAACAAGTAAGCTAAGACCATCCATCATTCCAACATAATAATCATTAAGGCACAAAAGTAAGATTACTCCCCATACCATCATGTGTGTGTGTCTATATATATATATATATATATATATATATATATATATATATATATATATATATATATATATATATATATACATTCAGGTGAACGTGTTTTACCACGGCTACGGTTTTATTTGGGTCCTATGTGTGGTTTTTAGCAAGTAGGAGGGTGTCCTTGTAAATTTTCAGCACATCTTACATGGGTTAGAATGTGACTTCAGGGCTGTCAAGGGGGTGTCCATGAAAATACAGCAGGTCACTTAAGTTATAATATCCATATTACCTGTTTTTGGATGTTTAAATAATTTTCAGCACTACACCCTACCAAAAAGATGAAATCCAGCCCATGCAGGGGCTTATCTGCCAAATGGCAGCAAGTATGGTGGGCTAGCATATTAGGACAGATTTTCTTTAAGGGTCTAGTTTGCAAAACAGGGCCTGCAGGGGTGTTTTGTGAACATACACATTGGTGCAAAGGTTTAGTTGAAATGTTAAGAATGGCACATGGACTAATAAGTGAAAGCATATTCATTTTAGGGGCCCAAATATCATAGCAGAGCATCCAGGGGTATTTTGTTAAATTTCCAGCATGCTCTAATGATGGAGGGGTAAAATTTCAGAATATAACAGGGTTCTAGTTGCATAAACAGAAACCTCATGGCCTAAAATGCTATTTCTCAGAAGTTTCAGGTGCTACACATAATTTACAGGGGTCCTGGGGGTTTTTATGGAAATTACAGAGGGTCCAGAGGGCCATTTGACAAATTTTCCTAATATGGCTAAGGGTCTAAGTGATAAAACAGGGGGTTTGGGGGGCTGATTTGCTATTTCAATTAGTTCCCGGGGTGTTTTGCTAAAAACAGAAATGTCTCAGAGTTTAGAATGTTATTCCTATTATTATCAAGGGCCCATTCACTATTTTCCACTCATTCTGAGGACTAAACCGCAAGAACAGAGGCATCCAGGGGTCTAAAATCAAGTCTACCGCAAAAATTTAGATTTTTGCCTTTCCCATGGTCTAGCCCGCAAAATCCAGGGTTCAACGGCAGTTTTCCGAGAACCCCAGGGGTCTGGCTGAAATTCTGCGGGCGGGAAACAGGGGCTTTCAAGGTAGACCGTTGGATCCTCATCCGACGGCCCGGATTTAAAAAGAACGAACCGGTACGCTGTGACACCCTCATTTCTGGTGTCAACATATATTCACGTTTTATGAAGAGAAAAACATTTTAAGGAAAATAGTAACAGAGAAAGTTATCAAAAGGATAGTCAGTAAGAGCCGAGTCCAGTTCACATAAGAGCGACGAAGACAACTTCCGCGGCCGCTGGCCACGTGGCGTGTTCGGAGCTCGTCCCTGCGAAGTGGGGAGAGGTCCGCCTCTAAAATAGCTACATGGCAGGTTCGGGACTCATCTCCGCAAAAGGGGGAGAGGTCCGACCCTGGGGGACACGTGTTGCTCTCGGAGCTTTCCTCTGCGGAAGAAGCAAAGGCGTTTCCGCAGGACACATGTCACCTGCGGAGCTAGTCATCACGGAAATCATAGGACCGGTCGCACAGGATACGTGTCGATCTCGGAGCTCACCTCTGAGAGGTCCGGTTCTATCGGACACGTGTCGCCACCGGAGCTTATCTCCGGGAGGTCTGTCGCTGCTGGACACGTGTCAACCTCGGGGCATGTCCCTGAAGAAAGAAGAAAGGAAAGACCGGTGCCAACACGTGGCGTGCGCGGAGCTCACCTCCAAAGGAGGGGGAGGTCTCGATCGTTTGACACGCGGCACAACCGGAGCTCATCTCTGCGGAGAAGGAGATACCAGGCCCCGGAGGACACGTCGAGCTTCCGGAGCTCATCACCACGGAGGTAACGAGTTCTGGAGCGGCTGTTATGCGTAAGAATATCGGTACATAAAGGAAACCGACCTGAATTCCACAATGTTACCGCACCAAATCTACTAAAGATAAGATGATAGGATCCAACGACGATCTGAATAAGACTCTTATTCGGGATACAATCAGATTAGGACTCTTCTCTTCCCGATTATAAATAGAACCCAGAACCCCTGGCCGAAATCACAAAACTTCTTTTCCAACTCCTGAGCCGACGACTTAGAGCCCTAGCCCCAGCTCGCCGAGAAAGCCATCATCGGAGCGCGGCAAGGAAGATCGCCAGAGGAAAGCCCAGCGGTCTGAGGAGGACCTCGAAGACCAAGAGGAACGTAAGGTAGGCCCCAATACCACCTTACGATATCGTTGTGTTTTCTTTGCATCTGTTCTTTGATTCCTTTCAAACAGAAGCCTTCTCGTGGACAGATCACTTGATGATCAGGTTGATCTAAAGACAAGATCATTGCCACGTCCACCTTTGATCCGAACTCCTCTGTCCATGCAAGCCATGCAAGAACACACCAATCTAATAAAAATCATAGGATAGCATGCATATGCATCATTGCATCTAGTGTAAGGTTTGTGCATGATATTGATTGCTGTGAATCTTGTATGCACGTGATCCTACCTAGCAGGACAAGCTCAGGGAGCTGTCTACGACGAACTGCAGCAACCAGGTTTTGAGATCCAAGAACAACCGGAACCGCAAGAACAAGGCAAGTGCTCCTTGACCATATTGATCCTATGTTTTGGGTGAAACTGTTTTGTTTTGCGAAAAGGTGTGTGTGCTGAGTCAAAATATGATGGGAAACCCTTTTCTAGGAGTTTATTAGCTTTGGTTAAACCACCCTTGTCGCCTGGGAAGTTTATGAGTCGGGTATGGTTTTTGCTTTATGCTTCGCTGAGTCTATGGGATTGGGAAGCGAGATAGATGTGTCTAGCTAACTGCACTCGTAATGATAATGAGAAACTAATGATGTTAATGAACATGGATCGGAGGGAGATCTAGGCAAGCCTAGGTTTGTGAATGAGGTAGCGTGAGATGGTGGTTTACTTGCCGTAGATCTAAGGACCGGTTCATGCATGCACATGCCAGGATAACAGTGCCACCACAAGGCCAAGTATAGGTGCGGCTTAGCTGAGTAATTAGGTAAGTTGCTAGAGTGTTATGGACTGTGGAAGGCGCGGGGAATGGGAGTCGAGTGAGGACTGCCCTGGGAACTGCACGGCACAAGAGGGGGCCCGTGGGTGGGAGAATTGGAGATTCTAGCCTGCTGGTGAAACCTTAGTGAGTCCATACATCTAGTAACCCCTTTGTAAAGGCTATTTTGTGATCTCTTGACCATACACCGACGGTTGTGTACTGGTATAATGGAGGTTCTGCAGTCGCCGACGGGTGACGAAATCACAAACTTGTGGATAAAGAGGTGCAAACTCTGCAGAGTTATTAAAACTATCATGATAGCCGAGCTTACGGTCACAAGCACCTGGCTAAACTGCCATGGTTAGTTGGGATGGTTATTGGGAAGGTTCTTGGTTATGGTTAAATGAGTTTGGTTATGGCTTGGTTGTTGGGACTGTTGAGTTCGGGTGATGAGATGGTTGCATGACTGTTGAGTCATGACATGAGATTGGTCTCGGTGTGAGACGAAGTTGTTTTATGAGATGAGATGGTAGCGAATACGGGAAAGTATTCGTGAGATGGTAGAAAATACGAGAAGGTATTCGTGAGTATGAATAAAGGTTGGTTAATGTCCTGATGGAACACGGATGGGATGAAGGTATGTTGGTAGTTTTAATTCATGCTAGGATTACATTCATCTAAAGTTAAGTTGCTGTTTTATCATGGTTTTATAAATTTGCTTTCCTGCAAATAAGCCTTTTTATACCTACCTTGTTATGAGCTGCATATCATGTGTTTTCCCGCACTTGCTGAGTACATCATTGTACTCAAACTTGCATTACTATTTCATCAGCAGCAGCAGGAGAAGCCTACTATGAAGACCAAGTGGAGCATTACGACGTGTGATCTGTTCTCAACCTTGCCTGTGGAGGGAGGAGGGATGGAGCCACTTCTGCTTAGATTTGCTTCCGCATTAGATAAATCGCTTCCGCATTAGAAATAAGACTTCCGCTGTGAGCATGAGTCCAAGACTCATGAGACATTGTAATAAACTCTGCTATTCGTGGTTATATATATATTCTGAATTCAGTTTGTGGAAATAAAGTGTATGTGTGATGAACATCCTGGGCACACATATGCATTAGTTCTCGTTTCCGTGGTTTTTCCACAGAATTGAGGGCGTCACATACGCGCCTTTCTAATCTCAGCCATCGATCTGAGATCGAGCGGTGGGGGTTAAAGCGGGGGATCCCGGCGGCCAGCGGCGCTAGCGTGCGGCGGCACGCCATAGGACCCGAGCCGGAGCTCGCCGGACTTCGTCTACTGCCATCCCTCCTCGCGTCTACGTGCTGGACACACAAGAAGAGGTCGCCGGAGACTCACCAGAGGGGGTTTCGGGCCCGGAAAGCCTTCCGTGAATGCTCGCGACAGTGGACGACGTCGGAGGTCTTCGGGTCCTCGTCGGGGGCGTCTCGACGGGGTCTTTCTCGCGTTTTTCAGGCCGACGGGGCGTACTGGAGCCTGGTACGGTTGTGGGGAGTGTTAGGCTGCGAGGAGAGGGAGAGAAACAGGAGCTGCAAGGGGGTAGACGGGGGTACTCACCGGTAGACGGTGGTGTGGCTTTCTTCTGCGCCGGATCACGTCGAGGGAGGCCGGAAGGAGGTAGCTCGCGTCCTAGCGGAGGAGTAGGGGTGTTAGCTCTCGAACACAGAGGGGAACGGGGAGAAAAGGAGCGGCGGCGCGGCGCTACCGAGAGGTAGACGGGAAAGCCGCTAGGCTCCGTCCGTGGCGGGGAGAGGGAGCAGGGGCGCTAGGGTTCGGCGAGGTCCTTTTGTAGTGCGGCGCAAGCGCGAGAAATGGAGGGGAATCGGGGGGGAGGGGGGGACAAGCTCCCCTTTCGGTTGATGCGGGCAGCTTTCAGTTCGGGGTTATCGGGTGACCGGCGAAGAGGAAAAAGGGAGAGGGGACCGCTCGGCAACGGGAGGAAGACGCCTGACCAGCGGGCCCCGCCGGTCAGTGAGGGAAGAAAAGAGCAGAAGGGTCCTGGCAGGCTGGGCCGGCTGGGGGAAGGGTAAAATGGGCTGCGGGGGAAATCAGATGAAGGTAGGTGGGTTTCTGGCCCATCCCGGTTTTTTTTGTTTTCTTTTCTTTTTATTTCCCTTGAATCTTTTGTTTCATTTCATGTTTAAATTTTGAATTTGGGTAGTTTGGTTCGAATTTGTGAAAAAAATTTAAAAACCCCTCTATTGCCTGTGTAGGGTGTTACACTTGCCACCCTGTTGTACTTCACCACGATATCATCCACATAGACCTTGAGGTCCCACTGATCTGTGACTGGAAACACTTCTGCATGCAGTGTTGATACGTGGCCCCGTATTTTTGAGTCCAAACGACATCCCTACATAGCAATAGGAGCCGAAGGGAGTGATGAACGCGGGGGCCAGCTTCTCCTCCTCACTGAGGGCAATCTGGTGGTAGCTGGAGTAGGCATCCAGAAAGCTCAAGGATTCTCTTCCTGAGGTTAGATCGATTATCTGATGGATCCTTGGTAGCGGGAAAGGGTCTTTGGGACACACCTTATTGAGGCCGGTGTAGTCCATGCACATCCTCCATTTCCCGGTCTTCATCCATACAAGGACGGGGTTGGCCAACCACTCAGGGTGATGTAGGTTCGCCTTTTGCAATGTCCTCAATAGCAGTATAATTAACCCTGGCAGCTTTTGAAAGATTCTTCTTTGAAGGTTCACGGTGCTGATCTGAGCATTGATGAGACGACACACAAGTGTGGCTCTGCTCAGCTCCACGACGGTTTCGTGCTGCAGAAATCCTCAGCTCTCTACTAACACGAGGTGGAGATAATTCGTGCGTCGCTGATTGCGGTAGGGTTGCACGAATAATTTCTGACTGCTGCTGTTGAGGTTGAGGCTCATAAGTGAGTAACTCCAGCCGTGGTTGTGAGAGTTGCACCACAGGCTGAATTTGTTGCCTAACTGGCGAGTAATACCGCACTCGATAGTTCAGAGGAACCTCGATATCACCGTCCGGCGGTATACTCCTTTTCAACTCCGCTTCACAACGGAGATGCATGTCTTCTTTAATGATAGCGGCATTTACCAACTCATTGTAAATACCGTTATTGAACAAGGTCACTTGTTCCTGAAGTTCGACATTCAATCCTCGGAAGAAATAGTCGCACTTCAATGCTTCCGAGTCTACCATATGAGTGGCGCATTGCATCAAGTCTTCAAACTCTTTGAAGTACTCGTACGCACTCCTTTCTCCTTGCTTTAGCTCCAGAAAATCTTCATACTTTGTTCGAAGAATTCCCGAACAAATGTGACGTGCCCGGAAAACAGTCCGGAATTCATCCCACGTCACTCGATGACCTTCAGGAAGAGTAGCGATGTACTCTACCCACCAAGCTCCAGCGGCTTCGTGGAGTTGTTGAGCGGCAAATAGAGTCTTCTGATATTCATCGCACTCAAGCGTATCGAACTTGGCTTCAATACATTGGAGCCAATGAGCCGACTCCAACGGTTCTTTCGCTTCCGAGTAAACCGGTGGTTGTCTTGCTAGAAAATCCAGATAAGTGCTTGGCGGGGGATTTTGCTGTAGTGTCTCCTGTCGTATGCTTTGTCGCACCAACAGATCCAGAGACTCAGCCATCTTCGTCAAGATTTCCGCCAATCCGGTTGATGATGTCTGCACTTCTTGTCGTGGCGAATTACTTTCGCCGTGACTCGACTCACCAACCTCACTCCTGGAATGAGCACGATCCATGCTGCAAGAGTGAGCAATTTACGGTTAAAATTCAATTTTAAACTCAACTTGAATCGAAAACATAACCGTAAAAGCATCACATAGATATTGCAGCATTACATAATCTAACCAGGGTTTCGACAATTCTGAAATCTATCAAACGTGAGCAAGTTTGTCCAAACCCTTAATTCCAACAGTAGGACAAACTGAAAAATAACTCAAGAACATGTTATGGAGCTTAGAGAAGTCTGAAACATCCCTGTCCACAACAAGTCTTAAGTTACATAGGCAATAAGTACTACTCTGTTCAGAATGACCAATAGGTCTTAATCTCAGAATTTGAATATGACAATGGCAATTTAATGTCTCAAGTTGAATATCAAAGTTATAGTTAACTTCAATATCTTTCCAACGAGTATTCATTGTCCTTCATATCAGTCCTGGATCAAAAGTTGTGATATTTCAAAGTCGACAGAAATCCGGAACAATTTTGACAGCACCTCCATTGAAAGTGGCTGTTTTGTCCGCAAGATTTCATCACTTTAAACTCCAAATCAGGAGAAACTTTGAACTACAAAGTCATAGCATATATCACAAGCTTTCCAACGGTGTCTTACTTGACACTCATAAATTTTTCTACAGAAAGTTATGGTCGAAATACAGAAATTTCCAGAGAGCAATTTGTGTCTACCCGGTTTTTGGACAGTTCACGCTCATCTGAGAATTTCATCCATTTGGAAGGTGATTCTGATCTGGAGTTCTACAGAAAAGTTGTAGAAGACTTCAAAACCTTTCCTGAAATGTGCAACTAACCTCCATTGGTTCAACCAAACAAAAGTTATGTCCTGTTCAATTTCAGCAAAAATTCTGCCGAAAACAGGGGAGGTCATTCCTAAGTCTTGGTGAATAAATCTATACTCCCAATTGACCCTTAGTTCAATATAGGAGTTCATTACCCCCTAATGGAATCCTAGACTCCAAATTTAATCTTTTTCTTTTCAAACCTTCTCTTTTTATGCAGTTTCAAAACACATCACGGTACTACGTTTCCTCACCAAATTATAATCCTAACCGGCTTTATACCCGGCGTATACGTCTCAAGTGGTGGCACTAAAACGATCACTCACAAACGTTTTCTAAACGACATGTTCTAACGTAGTTAAGGTACCTGCAGAAAATCATTCAATAATGATGCACACATTGGTTTATCATTTCAGGCAGGTCCATATCATAGTAAAAACATACGCCCCGTATCATTGCCATACGGGCCGTCCTTGAGTCAAGCCACGTCTCAAGGTACATGATCGGGTTATTCACCACCCGACGGGGGCTCCACACCTTTGCAATAAAGCACACCGGTGGAAAAGCGCTTTTGTATGCCTCATAGGACATGAAGAGTCCTAAAGAACACACTTCGTGTTACAAACCACACGATGGGGTCTCATCATCTAGCCCCTGGATTTGCGCACTGGAGGCTAGTGCCATTCATATGTCTCTAAGACATGAAGAGTCCTAGAAAACATATTCACTTCCCGTCCATTGCTGAATGGGACATCCCACACTACTTTCCTCATATGGGTGAGCTAACCGAAATTGATCCGCTTTCGGTGGCGTTCCTTACCATTCTTACCTCCACGTAGGTGTGTCGTTACAGAATTGAAATACTGAATGATAACACACTGTTAGCTTGCCACCTTAAGTAACTATGCTAATAATACTCCTTATGTGGGCATACTATACGTTCCTCACTCGTATACCTCTAATTTTTCGAAAATATGCTCTTTTCATGCGTGCTATTCCCAATGCGGCTCTGATACCACGCTGTGAACGTCCGGTGATCGCAGTGGGTGGTGCCGTGCGATGCGGCACACAACAGCATGCACGAAAAGACGATAAGAACATAACGGAACCATTTTGTTACTCAACATAATTTCTTTTACAACATAATGTACACACGCAGCGGAAATTAAAACTAGCTGGACAAACTACTCACTCTCGATCCTAACTACGCCGAAGAGAAGTCGTTCAGCCCGTGAACGCTTCCTACTAGCTTCACCAAAGAAAGGCAGCGGCTAGGTTTCCGATGAGTTGAACAAACCGTGACGTTCGTCGTCTCACCGAACAACCCTCTTCATAGCAGGCATCCTGCTACCTGCAAAAACAACTCAGAAGCAACCATGAGCACTAAGGCTCAACAAGACTTACCCGTCAATCCTAAACATGCAACTCTACATGCAGGGGTAGTAAGACAGTAGGAATAGGAATTTGCAAAATGCAGCTTGACTAAACTTTATCCTTATATTTAGATTCTTATAGCCTTCATTTTAGTGGTCCTCACGCCTCACAACATCGGAAGTCCACAATCAAACAAGAAACACTTATCCCGATGTTGCTAGCCTAAGGTGGAAATGAAATTTAGTTGGCTCTATATCTACTTCAGTCAATGTTCAAATACAGTGATTAATCCACAAACAGCAAGTTAAGAGACTTAGTTCCTCTTCTTACTAAGTCACGGCGCAGTGGGCAAGTATGCTCAATCCTCTTCCGCGAGCGACGGTGATTCGAATCAATAACAACCCGGAATACACGACAAATACACCCGCCTCGAAAGACTCTCTCAAGAGCTCTTCCTTATATTGTATGCAGCAACCTTTCACACGACACCCCAACATAGAAAAATGTTTCGCGCCGAGCAGGATGGTCCTCTACGCGGACACGTCAAAGTTGCCCGCTAAAGGATTTACACCTCCCGCCTTCTCAACGCCATTCCCACGCGAAAGATGAGTTTCTGTATCACGGTCCATCGAGTTACATCGGTTTCATGGGTCCCATACCCCACTATATATCCAGTACAGCTCAATCTTGTCCAGTAGGGCCGCATACATACAGTCCTTAACCGACACGGACGGGGCTACAACCAACCTCCACATTTGCCTTACCATCCCGGTCCAGGCCAAATGTGGTCTCAAGCATTGTCACACCCATCGCAGGTCGAGACCAACCTTGAGCGCTCCATCCTACAGGAACATCCCCGTCCCCATCTCATATTCATGAGAGTGCTCTTATCATTTATCTCTCGCGAGTAACTCCATTACTCGAACTTTCTCGCGAGTAGCTTTTTACTACTCGACTTCTACCGAGCTAGCTACAGCATTAGCCTAGCATCTACAACGAGGAAAATCCTACACTAAACCTTCTAATGAGGGATGTAATAGGCATGCAAGTGGGTTTCAATCATCCTAGACATAATGCACTCAAGTCTAATAAACATGATGTGAAGTAAACCAAAATTTAAAACGGTAACGATATGCAAACCGGGGCTTGCCTTGCTCAACGGTTTTTGTTAGAAGCTAGGAGTTAGTCTTCCTGCGGAGAATCCGCCAAACTCGTCAAGAGATGGAGATCCTCGCTGCAGAGTCGAGTCCTCGTCGAACGTTGACGTCACGTGCTATTAAGATGATTTATGCACATGTATTCAAAAGAAATATAGAAAATGATTCAAAACTGTTGTACAAGTTAACTCACACATAAGAGATATAAACAACAAGTTTCTGTTGTTGGATCTAAACCTTAGAGAAGATGAAAGCTAGGGTGAAAAGAGATACTAGTAATCACCATGTGATTAAGTCCATTATATGAACACTTAAACCTAAAAGATGGTAGCTCAAGTTCCAGAGGTCCAATGAAGCTGAGAATTTAACCACAGCCTCTATGGAAGGTATTTAGGCAGTGTGCAAAAATTGAGCTCATGAAATGGCTTCATGTGAGAACAACAAATCCTTATGTGGTTTTCACTAATCTGCCATTAGCCCCTAGATATTAAGCTTTCCTATGCTAAAGTAGACTTTTTGTGAAGTACAAAATGTCCTGACTCCATAGAAATTGGTTTTACCATTTTTGGAGTTTCCTACATGGAGATATGGATTTTACAAAGAATGGGGAAAAGCTGAAATTGTCTTTGTTCATTTTCCCATTTTTCAGAGACATAAGGAATGAACACATCATTTGACCAAGCAAATGAGGTCTAATGCCTCTGAAATTTTTACTGGAGTTCACGGAATTTTGGAAGAATGTCCTGCCCAAATTTGGGAATTTTGCAATAAACAGAACTCCTGTAAAAATTCATACAAAGTTTTACTTAAATGAATTAATGAGACAAATCCAGGGACTCTCATAAACATTGGCCTGCACCCCTGGATAGTACTCTTTGAGAGGAATCCAACAAAATTTGTTTCACAATTTTTGGACACTCCTACACAAAGTTATGGCTCTCCAAAGTTTGAACTAAAGTGGGAAAATCTGAAAAATGTTTAAATGCTGACAGTGGGTCCCACCTGTCATCCCTAACCTCCAGACTCGCGCCAAACACACCAGTGGCGGCCCCCTCCGGTGAGGTCGCTGGAAAACCAGTTCCCAGCCACCTCCAGACCCATGCTGGCCGCCCCCCCATATTTCCCCACGCTGAACACGTTGGTGAGGTCGCCGGCGGCTGAAACTCGCCGGAAAATAGTGCGCACCGGCCACAACAAACCCTAGGGCTCCGGCGAGGTATTGCACGGTGAATTCTCCACCAAATTGTCGGTTCTTGGGCTCTACAGCACCAGGGGATCATGTAGAAGACCGGCATGAGGTCTAAACAAGCTGGAGAGGGCTCTAAACCTATCGGCACCGTGCGCCTCATAGGGTCCAGCGGCATACCCTCTAAAAGAGCTCGGATTGCTCACTTTTCTTGGTCTAAAATCGATGGAGGAGGTGTGCTTGGCAGTTAACATCCTGTGTGTGAAGTCTGAGACCCAACAAACACGATTCGAGGACGAATTTTACAATTCCTTACCTCAAGGTCCGTTTCTGCCGCCCGGAAGAAAAACTTGAAATTATCCCTCTGTGATCAATGGCTGGGGCTGATCTTTGGAGGTGAGCAACTAGACTTGTAGGTGCACAGAAGGGGTGGCTTGCTTGGGCGTGATCCCTCCTGGTTTGGGCTGTCCACGGCGTCCAGTTTCAGTTCCTCCAGTTTGAGCTCGGGAGCAGAGGAAACCTCGCTGTTTCTAGGCGCCAGCAAGCATGGAACAGCGGAGGAAGGGTGCTAGCCGGCCAGAGCACTCATGGGCGAAGGTCTTTGCTGTGGAGACCTCAAGCATCTGGTGCTAGGTGGCTGGGTAATCGGGAGAAGAAAAAAGGGCGCTGGTTGTGTTCTGCTCGGGAGAGAAACCCACGGGAGCAGACCGAGCAGGGGAGAAAAGTTGAATTGGCTTCGTGCACTCTCTCGGTGTGAGGATCAGACCGAGCCCACGAGGGAAGAAGGAGCTGGCGCTATGGTACTTCGGTTGACGCCGGTGAGCAGGAGCTGTCACGCGTGTGCTGCCCGAGTGAAACAGAGAAGCCTTCAGTCTCAAGTCTACTGACATGTGGGCCCCAAGTCCCCCCTCTTATCCTCCGGTTCCGGATAAAATAGCAAACGAGCTCCAAATTTGACCAAACTTGGAGGATATGTCAAAATATTTATGAGGAACTCAAATCTGAAATCAGATTTTTAAATTGAGTTTGTTTGGTTCAAAATTCAAATTTAAGTTTGAATTTGAACGTGCCCTCATTTAATCCTCGGAATAAATAGTATACGAGCTCCAAAATTATTCCAATTTGGACCAGAAGCTCCTTAATACCTGGAAATTGCATTGGTGAATTCATTTGCAAGTATTTGGAAATCTTAATATGAATCCTTTTAAAAGGATCAAAATTATGTTTAAATTTCCTCCACTCTCCTCATAGAAAAGGGTGCACATGAGTTAGAGTTTTGGGAGTGTAATTCTGTAGGATCGAAGAACACGTGAAAAGCTACCAGAGGGGGGGTGAATGGTAGATTAAAACTTTTCGCAGCGGAAACAACAAAAACCCCTCAGCAAAAAAATCAATCATTTAAAGAAACCGTGTGTGCAAGTGTTTTCAAACGTGTTCAACCGTGACAAATCAAGTAGAGAGGTAGAGAATCAAGTCACCGATCTAATGCAACAATAATCACTTGAAAACACGAAGTAAAACTTGAGATACGATCAAAACATTAAACGAAGATCAATCTGTTCTACCCGATATAAAACAGATCTGCAACGCTGCAAAGAAACTCGTGTATCTCAAAAACTACAGATCTGAAGCTCGTGAAAATTTCACAGATGATAGATAATTGAGTTGTGAAGACAACTCAAAAAGAATCACGTCAATTGGATCTGTAAAACTCGAGTTATGAACAAAACACCGAAGCAACGTCGGTCTGTCCAGAAACTCGGCGAGAAAGATTTGACGGAAAACAAGTCGGACGAACAAGGCACAAAAGCTCCTCCAAACTATGAACTTTATTCAATAGAAACACAAGAGGAACAGCCCAATGTCGTGCATCCATGAGACTTGGCCCCCCTTGCTTATATAACCAGCCCTAAGGCCAACTCAACTCAAACTAGGACTCCTACTCCTACTTGGATTCAAACTGTAACTTTCCAATACTGCTCAAGACTCTTCTATACGCAGATAGAAGCAATCTTAAGACTTCCAAACACCTTAGGAACGTCCCAAACATTCCTAAAATAACTCAAAGTCGTGACCCAAACGAAATCCTATCATAACCAACTCAAAACTTCCCATATTTGAGTCAAACACGACTCAGCCGCAGCCTGAGTCCATAACCTAGTCGGTTGAACCTTTCCGACCAATTCTTTACGTCCACATCTCTTCATCATGCCTTGGAACAATGTTGCCACATATATGCACTCCTTGCACACGTGCAAACACCTTCCAACGTCATACACACAACCTTCATATGCACTGCCCTTGATCCAAACATGCTGCGCGACCTCCCGATCAACTCAACCACAGCTCCTCCCGAACTTGGTTGTTGGAACCTCATCTCCTCCCTGAGACTAGTACAAGGATCCCGTCACCAGCCATGTCTTGAACTCAAGCAACACCTGCACATGAATAAACAACCAATTCTTCCAAGCACAAGTCCTCGACTTGACTCACGTTAGTTCGAAAACCACAACACCTTACATGAGCACGTCACATAAGCATGTTGCAAACCATATCAAATGATAACAGACATAACCACCAAAACACACCAAAAACTTAGCAAATTAATACTAAGCAAACCTTCCCATAAAGCAAGATTGAAACATTGCGAGTTAAAAGCGAAAACAAGACGCTGTAGTTCTACGAGTTGAACTTCACGGGAGCTCCCTAAAAACAAGCTCCGGACCTCACAGAAGCTCTCCGGACCTTGCAGGAGCTCTCCGGGCCTTGCGTCGGACCTTGCCAACACTTGGCGGACCTAACAAAGAACTTGTTGGACCTTGCCACATAAGAATGTTTTGGCAATATTCAAAACTTTGAATGTTAATGCTAACTTTTATCCTAATTGCCAATGTATTCAGCACACATAGGTCTCACAATCTCCCCCTTGATGAATGCATTGGCAACACCTATTAAAATCCGAACATTGGCTTATGAAAAGTTTTGAAAATCTTTGAAAACTCATTTCTCCCCCTTTATTAATTTCTCCTCATTTTTTAAAATCAGAGAAGGAAGAAAGTGTATAACATATGCAAAGTGTAAAAAAAAAATCTCTCCTTATACATATTTCTCCCCCTTTGACAATGTATTCAGCAAGGTTCAAAAGAGAAATTTTTAAATGTTATGAGCATATTATAACATATACATACAAAACAAAGATCATCCAAGTCATACTATCAGGTTACTTACACTATCACATCAATGAGATACATAAAGTAGTGTAAGCCATGCTAGAGATCAAATGTATTTTTCAGTTTAAGCAAGTCATGATCTCCCTTACTCAACTATTTCAAAACCTGAAAACATGACACTTGTTGCTTCATTTTTATTATTCATAATAATTTAAGGCACAAAATTGATTATATGATATTTGCAAGAGATTATATGCCGCATCAGCCTTATTCTAACCAACCAAGCCAAGCCTATGTCATTTGACAATCAGAAGCTTAAGGACATAGTTTCAGTCATACACAATTCCTTCCAAGTTCATATATTAGTGCAATGATAAGCAATCTCAAAAGAAGAAGTGCGATGCATGCATATTCTCTTGATCTTTTCTCAAATTTTTATTTGAAAACTCAACATGTGAGCTGATCACTTGATTAATTTTTTATGATTAAAAGCACTTGTGAGCACGCAACAAGTTCAAAACAGCAAGAAAGTTTGATCATGACCAGATTTAGTGTAAGTAATTATTCCAATTACTAGTCATGGCAAAAACTACAAAATGTATAACGTGAGTAATATAGTAAGAACTTTCAGCCTGTAAAAGGAATCACAAAGTCATATATGTATGAAATATTATGCTCATATTATATTAGTTTCAGATTCACACATAGACTTTCAAAGTTTCAAAAACTCCCCCTCAATTTAAGCCATGAGGATGCATAACCCCTATTTCACTACGAATGAAACAAAAACGAGTGAAATCCAAAGGTTTTGTAAAAATATCAGCCAATTGTTGTTCGGTACCGACATGGTGAAACACAATGTTTCCTTTTTCAACATTATCACGAAGAAAGTGATACCTAATGTCAATGTGCTTAGTTTTAGAGTGTTTCACGGGGTTTTTAGCAATACAAATTGCACTAGTGTTATCACAAAACAGTGGAACACTATCTAAATCAACCCCATAGTCCTTAAGTGTTTGAACAATCCAAAGAATTTGTGAGCAAGCGCTAGCCGTAGCTACATATTCAGATTCGGCCGTGGATTGTGCAACTGAACTTTGTTTTCTAGAGGACCAAGCAACAAGTGAATTACCAAGAAAATGACAAGCACCCGAAGTACTTTTCCTATCAATCCTACAACTCCCAAAATAAGCATCCGAAAAAGCTTTCAAAGAAACGGTTGAGGAAGAAGGAAGAAAAATGCCAAATTCTTGAGTTCCATGTAGGTACCTGAGAATCCTTTTGATGGCTTGGCGATGTGAAGCACGTGGAGAAGCTTGAAAACATGCACAAAGACAAACGCTGAATTGTATGTCCGGTCTTGACGCCGTGAGATACAAAAGTGATCCAATCATACTTCTGTATTCTTTTTTTATCGACCGGGTCACCATCTTCGTCAAGTTCAAATGTTGTTGCTGTTCCCATTGGTGTCCGAAGAGGCTTGCATTTGTCCATGTTGAAGCGCTTAAGAAGGTCCTTTGTATACTTAGTTTGATGCACAAAAGTTCCTTCTTTTGTTTGCTTGATTTGCAGCCCCAAAATGTATGTGAGTTCTCCCATCGTACTCATCTCAAATTCTGAACTCATCATAGCTGAAAACTTGGACACGAGATCATGAGAAGCACAACCAAAGATAATATCATCCACATACACTTGAACGAATAATGAGTCATTGCCATGCTTAAGTACAAGAAAAGTTTTATCAACCTTGCCCATGGTAAACCCCTTTTCAAGTAAGAATGTTTTTAACCTATCATACCATGCTCTAGGGGCTTGTTTTAGACCGTACAAGGCTTTAGACAGTTTGTAAACATGATTAGGAAATTTTGGATTTTCAAAACCCGGTGGCTGCTTAACATAAACCTCCTCCTCTATGTAGCCATTAAGAAAAGCACTTTTAACATCCATTTGATATAACTTGAAACCTTTAGATGCAGCAAATGCTAATAAAATTCTTATAGCTTCTAATCTAGCAACAGGAGCAAATGTTTCATCAAAATCTAGACCTTCAATTTGAGTGAAACCTTGAGCAACCAACCTAGCTTTATTCCTAACCACAACCCCATCCTCACTTTGCTTATTTTTAAATACCCATTTAGTTCCAATTAATGTGTGACCTTGAGGTGGAGGTACAAGTTTCCAAACATTATTTCTTTCAAAATTTTCTAACTCTTCTTGCATGGCATTAATCCAAGATTCATTAGTGAGTGCGTGTGATATATCCTTGGGTTCAAAAGAAGCAACAAAAGCAGAATGAGCATGAGAGTTTGGATCGCAAAACCTGGACCGAGTGACTCGTTCATGCAATGCTTCCAATGATTTGTTGTGGAGGATGACTTTTGAGTACTCGGAGGGGAGTAGACACTTCACAAGCACCTTCTTCTTCATGTTCGGACCTTTGATTAGGAGAGCTTGTTAATTGAGGAAGGTCCGGACCAGCAGTAGTGACTGTTGGTGCTGGTTGTGGTGCAAAATCAGCAGCTTGATCGTTATTTACTTCCGAGTTTTCGGGCAGCAGCACCACTTCTTCATCTTCTTCAATAAAAATACTCTCCCCCTGCGGATATGGATCCGGACCTGCAATATCGGAGCTAGTACTTGGGCTAGCTTCATCAAAAGAAACCTCGCAAGTCTCCACAATTTTGTTAGTGTCAAGTAAAAGCACACGGTAGCCTCTAGTATGAGATGGATAACCAAGAAACATGCCATCAACAGATCTAGCTTCAAAATTTATCAAGATTACCATGTTTCTTAACAAAGCATTTGCAACCAAAAACCCTAAAGTGTGTAACACTAGGCCTATGTCCAAACCGGAGCTCATATGGGGTTTTTCCAAGCTTAGCACGCAAGAAAACACGATTTGAGACATAACAAGCGGTTGCAATTGCATCAGCCCAAAATTTCCTAGGAGTTTGATATTCATCAAGCATAGTCCTAGCCATCTCAACTAAGGTCCTGTTCTTTCTTTCTACGACACCATTTTGTTGTGGTACATAGGGTGAAGAGTATTGATAATCTATTCCATTTTCAGCACAAAAGTGATCAAAGGATTGGTTTTTAAATTCAGTTCCGTTATCACTTCTAATTGCTTTTAATGATCCTGGGTGATCAATAGATAATCCAAGAAATAAAGTTCTAAAATGACTAAAAGCTTCATTCTTAGATGCCATAAAATAAACCCAAGAACATCTGGAATAATCATCAACAATCACAAGCACATACCATTTACCTCCGAAGGATTGAACACGTGCCGGACCTACTGTGTCAAGATGTAAAAGTTGTCCCGGTTCAGCTGTCATGGTCATTGTGAGAGGAGCATGTGAACCTGCAACAAACTTAGCATGTCTACAAGAAGAGCACACAATATCATTGTCCTTTTTAAGCTTCGGCAGCCCACGTATGCGATCGAGAGCACTAACACGAGTGAAATGATCAAAGCCTATGTGACCAAGTCTACGATGCCAAAAATATAGATCATTTGTATCATTAGCAACTAGACACCGATGCTTAGAAGTTGACAAATCAAAATCAGCTTTAAAAACTCTTCCAAACCTAGACATGTTAAACAAAAGCTCACCTTTTTTATCTACAACCTTGCAGCAATTTTTAGCAAAGCTAACCTCTAGATTTTCATCTAGCAATTGTGAAACCGAAAGCAAGTTGTATTTCAAATTTTTAACAAGTGCCACATCTTTCAAAGTGTAGAGATTGTTTACTCTAACCGAACCTTTAGCAATTATGGGAGTAGAAGAGTTATCGGCGAAAGTAACATTTTCTACACGTGACACAAAAGAGAGAGAGGAGAACCATTCTTTGTTACCGGTCATGTGGCGTGAACAACATGAATCTACAATCCAAATGTTCTCCTTCCTCAAACGTGAAACCTACACTGCAGCACAATACGTTGATGACTCAATACTGGGGTTAGTCAAAAGACTTTTAGGAATCCAGTACTGAGTCACACGACGTCCAGCAGGAATAACACGCGAAAGCTGAGAAGGTACAGCAGGTTTATGAGCCAAATATCGAATTTTTTTGTTCCCAACTACTGACTTAGAAGATGTGTTATATGTAGCACAAAAAATAGTATGTCCGGGAGCAAGTTTTTGACTCATTACAGCAGGTTGCAAGCTCCGAACATTCGGTCTAGCAGATTTTGCTTGGTTGTTATGTGATCTAGCAAGTATTCTTTGTTTCTTATCGTGTTTAGCTAGTCTATAACAAAAATCCATGACATGACCATCTCTACCACAGTAGGTACAATGAAAAATAACCTTATTATCATGTCTAGATGAGCAAGCAACACGTTTATTAGAACCCGAATGGGACAGTACTCCTGCATATTTGAAAATCACCTCTTTTTGTCCAGGAGCTGTTTGAATCAAACCGCTTCCTAATGACTTTACAACTTTAGGTGGGTGTGCCTTAGCATGAGCATGAGAATTAAAACCTAAACCAGTTTTATCATTATAAGACTTGGAAGAATTCAGCAGCAAGTTTAGGTTCTTATTTGCATTAGAAAACCGATCTAGTGTCCTATGCATGTCATCAAGTTAATTGGACAGATCAAAGCAGTTTTCACATGAAGTTTTTCCTTTTAGTTTACAATTTGAACAATATTTAACTTCATGCACACGTAAAGCATTGTTCAAAATAGAAATCTCATTCATAGCATCATTTAGTTTCTTATTCAGATCATCACATGAAGAACAATGCAAATCAATTGTAGAACAACAAGCATCTTTCAAATTTTTATCATTAAGTGCAGCAAGCTCTTTGTTCTTTTCAATTTCAAGTTCAAGTTTATCAAGTGTAGATGCATGTGCACTTCTTAAAGAGGATAATTGTTCATAAATCAAATCACATGAGGAACAAGAATCATCACTAGGAATCAAAGTTTTTAAACGATTAATTTCAGATTCTAGTGATTCAATTTTAACAGCATTGTTCCTAAGTTTTTTATCCTTTTTCTTTAATATAACAGTGGCACGAGAAATAGCATCACACATTTCTTCGCAAGTGGGACATACCTCTTCATCGTCGCTGTTGTGTTCTGCCTCCTCGGAGCTTGAACTTGACTTGCTCGCCATGCAGCACATATTTGCCATAGCTTCTTCATCTTCATCACTACCGGTGTCCACATTACTTGAGCCGAAATCTTGAAGTGCAGAGATCATACTATGCACTATGTTGCGCATTGATAAATCTTTCTTCTTCTTATTCTTTGCAAATGATTTCTTCGGCCTTGTTTGCTTTTCTTCACGTGAAGTCGGACCTGAAAGGTTAGGGCACTCCGTATGAAAATGTCCTGTCTTACCACATTCAAAACATCGTTGAGGTCCGGAGCTTCCTCTCCTTCTAGTTCTCACATTTTGCAATGCTTTTGAAAACCGAGTAGAGATGAGTGCAAGCTCCTCCTCTGGAAACTCTTCAATCTGTTCAAGGGTTAGAGAGGACAGCAAAGAGAGTGCACCACTAGAGGATGATTGACTAGAACTAGACATGTCACGTTGCGAAACAAATGCAATAGACTTATTGGGGTTTTTACGTGAGATGATGTCAATTTCATGAGTTTTCAATTTAGAATAAAGCACGTCTAAAGTAAGAGAACTCATGACAGTAGATTCACGAATAGATGTAACTTTCATCTCCCAAATTGACATATCTAATGCTCCTAACAATTGTCTAGCATTTTCAGCATCTGAAAAGTTAACATTGACACTACACAAGTTGCTGAGAATTTTATTAAAGCAAGCAAAAAGGTCGTCAATTGACTCACTGGGTTGCATCTCAAAACGCATGTATTCTTTCTTGAACATATCTTGCCTTACCTCCTTGATCGTATTGGATCCTTCATGGTAGTCACAAAGAGCTTTCCAAACATCATATCCAGATCGGAGGTGTGCAACACGGTCGAAGTCGCTTTGAGTCAATCCTTGGATGATCAAGTTGCGAGCCTTGTTGTTGTTGTCAACATCTGTCATGTTCGCAGCCGTAACTTGATCGTTGGGTGGTACATCGAAGTTCCGGTAGACCTTTTCCCATATGGCGAAGCCTTGCGCCTGTATGTAGGCCTCCTTCCGCGCCTTCCAAACCTGAAAATCGATGCCATTGAACACACAAGGTTTTGCGGAGTACTTCTCCATGATGGTTAGTCAAAACACGTGCAAATCACAAAGATTAGAGCACCTTGGCTCTGATACCAATTGTAGGATCGAAGAACACGTGAAAAGCTACCAGAGGGGGTGAATGGTAGATTAAAACTTTTCGCAGCGGAAACAACAAAAACCCCTCAGCAAAAAATCAATCGTTTAAAGAAACCGTGCGTGCAAGTGTTTTCAAACGTGTTCAACCGTGACAAATCAAGTAGAGAGGTAGAGAATCAAGTCACGGATCTAATGCAACAAGAATCACTTGAAAACACGAAGTAAAACTTGAGATACGATCAAAACATTAAACGAAGATCAATCTGTTGTACCCGATGTAAAACAGATCTGCAACGCTGCAAAGAAACTCGTGTATCTCAAAAACTACAGATCCGAAGCTCGTGAAAATTTCACAGATGATAGATAATTGAGTTGTGAAGACAACCCAAAAAGAATCACATCAATTGGATCTGTAAAAATTGAGTTATGAACGAAACACCGAAGCAACATCGGTCTGTCCAGAAACTCGGCGAGAAAGACTTGACGAAAAACAAGTCGGACGAACAAGGCACAAAAGCTCCTCGAAACTATGACTTTATTCAATAGAAACACAAGAGGAACAGCCCAAAGTTCTCTGCCCACGAGAGCTCTGGCCTCCCTTGCTTTTATAGCCAGCCCTCGGGCTAAACAATCCAATCTAGTAGGACTATGGCTAAACAATCTCAGAGGAGACCTATGTGTGCTGAATACATTGGCAATTAGGATAAAAGTTAGCATTAACATTCAAAGTTTTGAATATTGCCAAAACATTCTTCTGTGGCAAGGTACGGCTTCTGCAGGCCACGTGGCGAGCCCGGAGCTCTCCTCTGAGAAGAGGGAGGTCCGGCCCCGCCGGACGCGTGGCGCCCTCAGAGCTCTCCCTGCGGAGAAGGGCGAGTTCCTAAGGCATTTTCCCCTGTGCGCGGGGGTACCCCATATCGCGGGTACCGACAGTGGCCCCCGGGCCCATCTCAGGGGAGATAGCGAGCCCGAGGTGGGACCTCCGTCTCTTCTGATCCACGCATTTTTTCTAAGTCCTGCATTGACCGCTGCCGGAGCACGAACAGTCGCGGGATCGTGGGAGTGTGCGCCCACTTGATGGTTGCTTTTACTGCGGCGGTTCCCAAGACTGCCACTTCTGCACGTTGCGGCGCTTTCTTTGGGAACCGCCGGAGTGCCTTGCCAGCTCGTCTTCTTCTTGGTTTTGCCTGGCCGAGCCCTTAGCTCCGCAAGGTGCTCAGAGGTCTTCTCCAATCCCGACGCTCTGCTCCGGCGCCTTCCCCGGGTCCTTACTGTACTAAGGGCCCCGGAGGTCTCCGGGGCCCGCCTCGTGAGGATGGGGAGGCCCGGATCTGCCGGCCACATAGCGGGCCCGGAGCTCTTCTCTAAGTAGAGGGAGGTCCGGTCCCGCTGGACACGTGAGCCCTTCGGTCTTGCCTTGGAGTTCCGGTCTTGCGCGATCCCGTTGTGGCCCCCTGGTAGGGGCATACTCCTGCAGGGAGTTAAGGCCGAGAGGTCCTGCACACAAGTAAGGGAAACGTAATTCTCCTTGGGGGCTCCCCCTCCTTTATCTCATAGTCTTATTTGGCTTACGGTCCCTAACCATATGCACGGTGCTTGGGGACCATAGTGCGTGAAGCGCCGGGGGCCCGGGGCCCCTTTGACTATCGGCAGGTACCTCCAACGCTACCGCCTCTGGTAGGGCAGCAAATGCCGACTAGGGGTGAGAATGAGAAGAGGGAGCCGAGCGCATGGCGGGCATACGCCGGAAGTGTAATCATAAGAAATTCAAAACATAATTTTTAATGAGTACGAGGAAAGAGCAAAGTAGAACAGGTTTCTTTTCATATAACTTTCCACAGGAGGAAGGCAGGCTAAACATGGAGGCCACGACCCACCCCATTAAGAAGGGAAGCAAGACTCTACGCGCTTGGAGTCGGAACCAGGCAAAGCTGAACGTAGTCCTGTACCGTCCCCTGGGGCTTAGCTGCTCCGAGCGCTGTTCCTGGACTCTATAGAATTTATTATGAAAAGAAGAGACTGTCTTATCTTTGCTCTAAGGGTAGAACTTACGGAGGTGTTCTATGTTCCAAGGGTTCGGAAGCAGGTCCCCATCTTCGGTGGTAAGGCGTACGCACCCGGGGCGGCACACTTTTGCGACTCGAAAGGGACCTTCCCAACTACGGGAGAGTTGTGGTCCCTTTGCGAGAAAGTATGCGCCGCAGCACCAGGTCACCTTCCTGCAGCTCCCGGGCACGCACAGACCTCTGGTGGTAGCGACGGAGCGCTTGTCTGTACCGTGCGTTACGGAGAGCTGCATGCAATCGGATCTCATCGACGAGGTCGATTTCTCCACGCCGGAGGTTGTCCTGCACGGCTTCGTTGTAAGCCCGGACACGGTGAGACTTCATGGTGATCTCTGGGGGAAGTACGGCTTCGGCCCCATACACCATGAAGAAGGGTGTCTCTTCTGTGGCCCGGCTCTGGGATGTCCGGTTAGCCCAAAGTGTGCTCGGAAGCTCATCCACCCAATTGGCACCATGTTTCTTCAGACTGGCATAGGTGCGGGTCTTAAGGCCCCGGAGAATCTCCGCGTTGGCCCTCTCGACTTGCCCATTGCTCTTTGGGTGAGCAACAGAGGCATAGCACACCTGAATGCCGAGGTCTTCGCAGTAGTCTTGGAAGGCTGCGCTGGTGAACTGGGTCCCGTTGTCGGTGATGATTCTGTTCGGGACCCCGAACCGGCAGACAATCGACTTGATGAACTTCACTGCGGATTGCTTGTTGATGGTGACAACTGGTATGGCTTCTGGCCACTTGGTGAACTTGTCGATGGCGACATAGAGGTACCGCAATCCCCCTACGGTTCTGGGGAATGGTCCCAGGATGTCCAGCCCCCATACGGCAAACGGCCATGAGGGCGGGATCATCTGTACCGCCTGAGCCAGTGTATGGATCTGCTTGGTGTGGAACTGGCACGCCTTGCAGCTCTCGACCAGCCTGACGGCATCCTGGAGTGCTGTCGGCCAGTAGAAGCCATGCCGGAAAGCTTTACCGATCAGCGTGCGTGAGGAAGAGTGACTCCCGCATTCGCCTCCATGGATCTCAGCGAGCAAGTCGCAGCCTTCCCCCTGGGTTATGCACCGCAATAGGACATGGTTAGCGCCACGCCGGTAGAGATCCCCCTCTACCAGCGCGTATCTCTTAGCCATACGCACGATCCGTTCAGCGGTTGCATGTTCATCAGGGAGGATGTTGTCTTTCAAGTAGTCCCGGATCTCCGTGATCCATGCATCGGGTCTGACTTGAGCTTCTGGATCTTGAGCGCTGGGTTGCACGGAGTCCCCAGTGACGCTTACGATCCTTGGCGGCATCCATGGCTGCAGGGCCGCCGGGACCGCCAGCTTCGAGGTGCTGGTCAAGCCCCCTTCGCCCGGCTCGGCGGGCCGGGCTGTGGGCCGCAGCAACGTCCTCTCGAAGACTCCTTCGGGCACGGGAGCTCCGGTGGAAGCCTTCGTTGAAAGGTCATCAGCTGCGGCATTGCCAGCGCGCGGTACGTGGCGCAGGTCCAAGGCGAGGAAGTCTTTCTCCAACATCTGCACGTGAAGCAGATAAGCCGCTAGCTGTGGGTCATTGCAGGAGCATTCACCCTTGACTTGTTTGATAACCAGCTGGGAGTCGCCCTGTGTCAACAACTGGCGAGCGCCTAGAGACAGGGCTGTCTGTAGGCCAAAGATGAGTGCTTCATACTCTGCCATGTTGTTGGTTGCCTTGAAATTGAGACGCACCATGTACCCAAACTGCTCCCCCAGGTGGCATGAGAAGCAGTACGCTGGCACCGGCCCCCTGCTTTCGCGAGGAGCCGTCGAAGAAAAGCGTCCAGTGGGGCTCGGTGAAGACCGGAGCTTGGTGCTCTGGTTCACCGTCTTCGTGGCCCCCTGGGTCAGTCTTTGTTGGTGTCCACTCTGCCACAAAGTCGGCCAGTGCTTGGCTTTTGACTGCATGGCGGGGAAGGAAGTCCAGCTCGAACTCCGCCAGCTCCGCCGCCCACTTAGCGACGTTGCCAGTCGCATGGGGGCTGTGAAGAATCGTCTTCAGCGGATAGGAGGTGACTACCGAGACCCGGTGGGCCTGGAAGTAATGGCGGAGCTTCCTGGAGGCCACGAGCACCGCATACAGCAGCTTGTGGACTTCTAGGTACCTTGTCTTGGCAACATTTAGTACTTCGCTGATGTAGTAGACAGGCCTCTGGATGGTTCGAACCCTCTCTCTTAGGTCTGGGAGGTCTTCATCCATTGGCCCTGGCCCGCTGGAGATGAGTGGATCCAAGGGGACCTCCGGGAGTTGGGACCCGGAGGCCCTTAAGCTATCTTGGCCCTCCTGGGGGGGCCCGCTGGTTCTCTGGGGGCTCCGGAGGGTCTTGCGGGATCTTCGGGAGGTCCCGTTGGGCCCCCGGGGGGTCCCACAGGACCCCCGGGGGTTTATCTTGGGGGTCAGGGAGACCGCCCTGGACCTCCAGGAGGCCGCCCTGGACCTTCGGGAGGTTGACTTGGAGGTCCGAGAGACCGTCTCGGTCCTGCGGGGCCTCCTGGCATCTGTCTTCTGCTGCCGGAGCAGGTCGTGAAGATGAGAGGTCCGGCCGCTCTGCGACGAGGACCATACTCACCACCTCGGTTGTTGCCGCGATGTAGAGCAACAGGTGCTCTCCAGGCTCTGGGGCTACCATGATAGGTAGGGTCGTCAGGAGCCGCTTCAACTCCTCGAAAGCCTCTTCTGCTTCGTCAGTCCAGGCGAATGGGCCAGACTTGCGCAGGAGCTTAAAGAAAGGGAGTGCCCGCTCTGCTAGCCTCAGTATAAACTGACTCAGCGCGGCTAGGCATCCCGTGAGTTTCTGGACATCTTTGACGCGGGCAGGAGGCCGCATCAAGTCGATGGCCTTGATCTTCTCTTGGTTGGTCTCATTCCCCCGGTGCGAGACCAGGAATCCTAAGAGCTTCCCAGAGGACACACCGAACACACATTTGTCGGGGTTCAGCTTGGTGCGCGTAGAGCGCAATTTGTCAAAAACTAAGGCTAGGTTATCTAACAAAGATGAACCCTGCTTGACCTTGACAACGATGTCATCGACGTACACCTCAACTAAGTCTCTTATTAACTCTCCAAAGGTTTTGTGCATTGCTCGCACAAAGGTGGGGAGAGCATTCTTTAGGCCGTAAGGCATAGAGACATAACAATAAAGGCCATCTACTGTGATGAAGGAGGTGTGCTCCTCATCCTCCCTAGACATGGGGATCTGATGGAAACCCGGGTAGGCGTCTAGGAAGCACAGCATATCACAGCCTGATGTTGAGTCTACTATTTGATCTATTCTAGGGAGAGGGAATGGATCTTTGGGACATGCCTTATTGAGACTGGTGTAGTCGATGCACATTTGGAGCTTCCCGCCGGCCTTCGGGACAACGACGGGGTTCGCCAACCACCGGGGGTGGTGGACTTCCCGTATGAAGCCAGCGTCCAGCAGCTTCTTGATTTCTTCACGAATGAAGTTTTGCCGCTCGATGGACTGCTTGCGGGGCTTCTGTTGAACTGGCCGGGCGTCGGGGAAGACTTTTAAGTGGTGCTTGATCACCTCCCTGGGGATCCCCGGTATCTGTGACGGCTGCCATGCAAACACGTCAACGTTGTGCCGGAGGAAGGTGACGAGCACGCCTTCCTATTTGCTATCCAGGCCCCCGGCTACCCGGGTGGTCTGGGTGGCTTCGGCGCCGACTTGGACGACCTTTAAGGGGACGCCGCCCTCGTCGAGGGGTTGCACCCGGGGTGCTGTGGCATAGGCACGGTGGCGTGCACTCGGGTGGAGCTGGTCCGGCTCTGCACTGCCAGGGGCCGGTGCCCCAGCTGTTGTGAGCGCTTGGAGTTTCTCTAAGGCCGACACTGCAGCAGTGCGGTCTCCATGAATCCTGAGGACGCCCGTTGGTGTAGGCATCTTTAGGATGAGGTAGCCATAGTGGGCTACTGCCATGAATCGGTACAGGGCTGGCCTGCCAATTATGGCGTTGAAGGGGAGGTCGATCTCCGCTATGTCAAACAGAATGTATTCTGTCCGATAGCTGTCCGGAGCTCCGAAGGTCACCGGGAGGCTGATGTTGCCGTAGGGAACGACCTGTCCCGGCCCTACCCCTGAGAACGGGCTCGACAGGGTGAGCTTGGCCATCGGGATCTGCAGCTTCTGGAAAGCTGCACGGCTGATGATGTTCAGCCCAGCTCCACCATCTACCAAAACGTGGTACATCCTCACGTTGGCGATGGTAGGAGATACCAAGAGCGGTAGTTGGCCGGCCCCAGCCATGTTCCTGGGGCAGTCGGTGGCGTCAAAGCTGATGGGGGTTCCCATCCACTTGAGGTGCGGTGCGGCACTTGGGAGTGGAGCCACCAACGCTACCACTCGGTGCAGAGTCTTGACTACGCTTCGAGACGAGGGGTCGGCGGACCGCCGTATATGACGTAGAGCTTCTTTCGATGCTCATCGTCACTGGAGCTGGAGTCCTCATGGTTGCGTACCGCCTTCACGGCGCGCTGAGGCTCCCGGAACTCCACTTGGTGGTCGATGCTGTTCGGGACGTCGACCTTCTGCTTGCCCTCCCTTTGACGGAAGGGTGGGGCATCAGTCCGCTGCTGCTTCCCTTTGCGGAAGCGCTCTGCAAGCTTCCGGATCTCCCGGCACTCGGCAGTAGTGTGGCGACAGCTGCCGTGCACGGGGCATTGCTTGTCTTGATCACCTTCTGGGGTTGGTGACCTTCGCTGCCTCTTGTCGGGGCGCGGCCCCGGAGCCCCACTGAGTGCCGCTGCTGCGGCGACAGGAGCTGCGGTCGGTGATTCTATCTTGCCTCCGCCTCGGTTCTTGGCCTTCTTGCTGCCTCCATGGGAAGTAGGGCCAGATCCGGGCTGTCCTCCTGACTCGGAGGTCGGCAGTGAGTGCCAGTTTCGCCCTTCGGCTGCTCTGGCGCACTTGTCTGCCAGGCTGAAGAGCTCGGAGACATCGCGGACCTCTCTGGTCGCGAGCTTCTCGAGCATCTTCTTGTCCCGGACGCCTTGCCGGAACGCCACCACCACAGAAGCGTTTTGGATGTGTGGGATGGTGTTCCGCACCTGGGAGAACCGCTGGATGAAGGAGCGCAGCGACTCCCCAGATTGTTGCTGGATGGCGTGGAGGTCGAGCTCCGTGCCAGGCCGGTTGTAGGAACTGCCG
Organism: Neostapfia colusana; assembly: GCA_030760725.1. Classification (NCBI taxonomy): domain Eukaryota; kingdom Viridiplantae; phylum Streptophyta; class Magnoliopsida; order Poales; family Poaceae; genus Neostapfia; species Neostapfia colusana. The sequence continues at coordinate 24,742,905 of JASWHV010000005.1, read as the reverse complement.
AAGTTGGCAATGAACTGCCGGCAGAGCTCTCCCCAGGAAGTTATGGACCCCTGGGGGAGGTTCATGAGCCAAGACCGAGCTGGACCGGTCAAGGCGACAGGGAAGTAATTGGCCATGACGGCCTCATCCCCTCCTGCGGCAAGTACGGCGGTGGAGTAGATCTGGAGGAACTCCACCGGGTTGACGCTGCCGTCGTACTTCTCGGGCAGGTGCGGCCGAAACTTGCGCGGCCACCTCGCGAAGCCAAGGTGGGGTTCAAGAGCCGCACATCCTGCTCCTGTTGCCGCAGGTATTGGTGCCGCGAACGCTTGGTTCGCACCTGGCACAGTGTACCCCGGTATGGGCAAGGCTGCGCCATAGGCTGGGGGCGCCGTTTGCAGGACATATGGCTGTGACATATTCTGCGCGGCGTAAGCCTGGGGCAGAGATCGCATGGCGAAAGTCTGCTCTTCAGGCTGGGTCGAGGCCGACGTCACACTGTCGCCAGCCTCTTGGTTGCGACGCCTTTCTCACGTCGCTCAAGGTATACTCGGGCATCCTGGCCCAAGTGACACCGTTCCAGCTCTGTCCTCAGATCCGTCGACTGGAACCTGGTGGAGCTGGAATCTACCGTCTGCTCGCCAACCATTGGCGTGCGCATCAGCGACACAGCCGGTTGGCCGGAGCGTCGTCCCCGCCGAAGTCGAGGGTTTGCGGCGGCGACGACGAGACGGTCTACCTCGCGAACCCACTGCTGGGTCGCTGCCTGAGGCGCGTCCCCAGCAGGCGGATTGCGCAGTAGCGCTCTTGCTGCAGCTAGTGCACCCCCGCGGGGTACGCCCAGCGCTGCTGAAGACCTGACGCTGGTTGGAGCCTGCATTGCCGGGGTCGGCGCTGCCAGAGCCGGTTGCTGGCTCCCAGCTTACGCCGACACACTCCATCCTGAGTGTGTCGACATGTACTCCCCCCTGGTCATGATTCGCCGCGAACGCGGGGGAGGAGAGTTTGCCGCTGAAGGAAGCTTGGTCATCTTCGTCGTCGGAAACTCGTCGCGCAAGGGAAAAGCCCCCTACCTGGCGCGCCAAATGTCAAAGTGTGCGGTCGACACTTCCCCCGGGCCTGCACTGGGCAGCCCGCGGAGGTTCTTTTTTCGGTGGGGCTACTCGCTTGCGGAGAGCTTAAGCGTATGGACGAATTAAGGAAGAGCTTGACACGGCGAGTTTTACGTGGTTCAGGCCGCCGGAGCGTAAAACCCTACGTTCACGGCGAGCTGAGGGTCTCGCTGTATTGCTTGCTGCTCAGAACCGGAGTCCTGAGCTTGGGGATGACTGATGTCTAGCGTATGAGTTGCGGGAGTGCGAACCCAGGGTGCGAATGGCTAGAGTGCGAACCGTCGCTAACGTCGCCTACCCGAGCCTTTTATAGTCCAAGACTCGGGTGGCTTACAAGGGGGGCCTGGGACCCGACAGGTGGTCCCGGGGAGATTGTCTGTCATCTACCGTATCTGCAGTTATGCCGGTAGTTGTCTCTGGCGAAGGCTTCTGAGTCTTCGTCTTGCAGCCCTGCCCATGCCGCATGCTAGTCGTAGTGGTTTATGACGGCGGAGGCGGCATGGGATGTCTTGTCGCTGCGTTTATTGGCTGGCAGGCTCTGACACCGCGTGCCAGTCTGTGATGCGACTGAGCGCAACGGCACCTGACAGAGGCGTGCTCCGTGTCTCCGCGTCTTGGGAAGGCGTGGGCCTTGAATACCTTGTACGGGCAAGGTATGGGGCGCCTTTACGCCCGCTGCCTACCGCTCGGGGGCAGGCAGCGCTCTTCTGCTGGACACGTGGCGGGTCCGGAGCCCTCCTCAGAGGAGAGGGGGTCCGGCCCCGCGGGGCACGTGGAGCCTTCGGACCTCTCCTCCGGAGGGGGAGGTCCGGCTTCTGTCGGCCACGTGGCGGGCCCGGAGCTCTCCTCTGAGGAGAGGGAGGTCCGGCCCCGCTAGGCACGTAGCGCCTTCGGACCTCTCTCTCGCGGAGGGGGAGGTCCGGCTTCTGCAGGCCACGTGGCGAGCCCGGAGCTCTCCTCTGAGAAGAGGGAGGTCCGGCCCCGCCGGACGCGTGGCGCCCTCGGAGCTCTCCCTGCGGAGAAGGGCGAGTTCCTAAGGTATTTTCCACTGTGCGCGGGGATACCCCATATCGCGGGTACTAACAATGGGGTTGATTTAGATAGTGTTCCACTGTTTTGTGATAACACTAGTGCAATTTGTATTGCTAAAAACCCCGTGAAACACTCTAGAACTAAGCACATTGACATTAGGTATCACTTTCTTCGTGATAATGTTGAAAAAGGAAACATTGTGCTTCACCATGTCGATACCGAACAACAATTGGCTGATATTTTTACAAAACCTTTGGATTTCACTCGTTTTTGTTTCATTCGTAGTGAAATAGGGGTTATGCATCCTCATGGCTTAAATTGAGGGGGAGTTTTTGAAACTTTGAAAGTCTATGTGTGAATCTGAAACTAAAATAATATGAGCATAGTATTTCATACATATATGACTTTGTGATTCCTTTTACAGGCTGAAAGTTCTTACTACATTACTCATGTTATACATTTTGTAGTTTTTGCCATGACTAGTAATTGGAATAATTACTTACACTAAATCTGGTCATGATCGAACTTTCTTGCTGTTTTGAACTTGTTGCGTGCTCACAAGTGCTTTTAAGCATAAAAAATTAATCAAGTGATCAGCTCACATGTTGAGTTTTCAAATAAAAAATTGAGAAAAGATCAAGAGAATATGCATGCATCGCACTTCTTCTTTTGAGATTGCTTATCATTGCACTAAGATATGAACTTGGAAGGAATTGTGTATGACTAAAACCATGTCCTTAAGCTTCTGATTGTCAAATGACATAGGCTTGGCTTGGTTGGTTAGAATAAGGCTGATGCGGCATATAATCTCTTGCAAATATCATATGATCAATTTTGTGCCTTAAATTATTATGAATAATAAAAATGCAGCAACAAGTGTCATGTTTTCAGGTTTTGAAATAGTTGAGTAAGGGAGATCATGACTTGCTTAAACTGAAAAATACATTTGATCTCTAACATGGCTTACACTACTTTATGAATCTCATTGATGTGATAGTGTAAGTAACCTGATAGTATGACTTGGATGATCTTTGTTTTGTATGTATATGTTATAATATGCTCATAACATTTAAAAATTTCTCTTTTGAACCTTGCTGAATACATTGTCAAAGGGGGAGAAATATGTATAAGGAGAGATTTTTTTTTACACTTTGCATATGTTATACACTTTCTTCCTTCTCTGATTTTAAAAAATGAGGAGAAATTAATAAAGGGGGAGAAATGAGTTTTCAAAGATTTTCAAAACTTTTCATAAGCCAATGTTCGGATTTTAATAGGTGTTGCCAATGCATTCATCAAGGGGGAGATTGTGAGACCTATGTGTGCTGAATACATTGGCAATTAGGATAAAAGTTAGCATTAACATTCAAAGTTTTGAATATTGCCAAAACATTCTTCTGTGGCAAGGTCCAACAAGTTCTTTGTTAGGTCCGCCAAGTGTTGGCAAGGTCCGACGCAAGGCCCCCGGAGAGCTCCTGCAAGGTCCGGAGAGCTTCTGTGAGGTCCGGAGCTTGTTTTTAGGGAGCTCCCGTGAAGTTCAACTCGTAGAACTACAGCGTCTTGTTTTCGCTTTTAACTCGCAATGTTTCAATCTTGCTTTATGGGAAGGTTTGCTTAGTATTAATTTGCTAAGTTTTTGGTGTGTTTTGGTGGTTATGTCTGTTATCATTTGATATGGTTTGCAACATGCTTATGTGACGTGCTCATGTAAGGTGTTGTGGTTTTCGAACTAACGTGAGTCAAGTCGAGGACTTGTGCTCGGAAGAATTGGTTGTTTATTCATGTGCAGGTGTTGCTTGAGTTCAAGACATGGCTGGTGATGGGATCCTTGGACTAGTCTCAGGGAGGAGATGAGGTTTCAACAACCAAGTTCGGGAGGAGCTGTGGTTGAGTTGATCGGGAGGTCGCGCAGCATGTTTGGATCAAGGGCAGTGCATATGAAGGTTGCGTGTATGTTGTTGGAAGGTGTTTGCACGTGTGCAAGGAGTTCATGGACGTGGCAACATTGTTCCAAGGCGTGATGAAGAGAAGTGGACGTAAAGAATTGGTCGGAAAGGTCCAACCGGCTGGATTGCGTACTCAGACTGGGGCTTAGTCGGATATGGCTCAAATATGGAAGATTTGAGTTGGTTATGATAGGATTTCGTGCTAGGCACGAAGTTGAGTTGTTTTAGGAATGTTTAGGATGTTCCTAAGGTGTTTGGAAGTCTCACGATTGCTTCTTTCTGCGAATAGGAGAGTCCTGAGCAGTTATGATAAGTTAGGATACGAGTCCAATTAGGAGTAGGAGTCCTAGATTGGATTGTTTAGCCTGAGGGCTGGCTATAAAAGCAAGGGAGCCCAGAGCTCTCGTGGGCAGAGAACTTTGGACTGTTCCTCTTGTGTTTCTATTGAATAAATTTCATAGTTTCGAGGAGCTTTTGTGCCTTGTTCGTCCGACTTGTTTTTCGTCAAGTCTTTCTCGCCGAGTTTCTGGACAGACCGACGTTGCTTCGGTGTTTCATTCATAACTCAAGTTTTACAGATCCGATTGACGTGATTCTTTTTGGGTTGTCTTCACAACTCAATTATCTATCATCTGTGAAATTTTCACCAGCTTCAGATCTGTAGTTTTTTAGATACACGAGTTTCTTTGCAGCATTGCAGATCTGTTTTATATCGGGTAGAACAGATTGATCTTCGTTTAATGTTTTGATCGTATCTCAAGTTTTACTTCGGGTTTTCAAGTGATTCTTGTTGCATTAGATCCGTGACTTGATTCTCTACCTCTCTACTTGATTTGTCACGGTTGAACATGTTTGAAAACACTTGCACACACGGTTTTTTTAACCGATTGATTTTTTGCTGAGGGGTTTTTATTGTTTCCGCTGCGAAAAGTTTTAATCTACCACTCACCCCCCTCTGGTAGCTTTTCACGTGCTCTTCGATCCTACAAAACAAGTCGGGAAAATTTAAACGAAGAAAATCCTCGCTTTCCCACATGGCTTCATCAGCGGTGTGGTTGCTCCACAAGACTTTGTAAAATCGTAATGTCCGATTTCTTGTGGTGCGAGTCTTCTCGTCAATAATCTGGACCGGATACACAGAATAAGTGATATCCGGTTGAAGATCCTCAATGTTCTCCGTATGAACCGCGGCTGGGTACTTAAGACATTTCCGCAACTGAGAGACGTGGAAAACATTGTGAATACCCGAAAGTTACACCGGTAGCTCCAGACGATAGGCCACGGGTCCGCATCTCAGTGACAGCAAGCGGCCCGATGAATCGCGGAGCAAGCTTTCCCTTCACTCCGAAATGATGAACCCCTTTCATCGGAGAGACACGAAGATACACATGGTCCCTGACGTCGAAGTGAAGAGTTGGACGTCTTTTGTCTGCATAGCTTTTCTGCCGAGATTGAGCAGCCTTTAAATTGGCTTGAATCACTCGCACTCGTTCCTCGGCTTCATGTAGGGAAATAGGCGATGCGCTACTCTAGCAATTCGACCGTATCACCCAGGAAACATGCGAGTAAGAAGGTCATGGATCATTACCACTAGACGCGCAGCGGATCGTAGATGCGTGTCGTATATTTATAGGCGCGCTAATGGGCTTTTAGGTCACAGGCCCATTAGTACCCTAATTTCTTATGGATCAAATATCCATCAGGCCTTTATCCGAAATGTGATGATTGCCTCTTGGGCATATCACCAACAATCTCCCACTTGCACTAGAGACAATCATATAGCCAAGTTTTTCAATATTGCATCCCCTTAAGTGTGTGACCCGTTAGGTTCATGTACAGTCGGTTATGAATGAAAACCGTTTTTAAACACAAGTCAGTAGAGGTACCTAGCAGGACATACTGACTCCCGAATGTACATAAAGATCATATCAGCTGAACCTAGATACATTCACATGCTAATTCCTTTGCCACACGATACGAGTCAAGCTCAAGGTGAGATACGTGCCATCCTTGTGATAGCTTGACCATTCACTCGATCAAATAGTGGATTCAATCTATGACTAACTTTTAGTCATAATGATTAACTCTTTAATCATTTTGGCATGGCCATGCACTTTCAATCCAACTATCTCGAGGGGCCCAGAGATATCTCTCCTGTTATTTAGGAGGGGCAAATCCCATCTTGATCCGCACACATCTCATTCCATGCTTCATCATGCACCTGAAGACTATTTTTATGACCACCCAGTTACGGAGTAGCGTTTGATAGTTTCAAAGTGTACAACTACACATAGTGAGAAATAATGGCGATCTCAGGTCTAAGAATCTAGAAGGTGTATCACTCAAGACCAACTGATGGCACATATGTAAATAACAATCCCAACAGTGTCTCAGAATGGGTCTATCCAACACCATGTTCACTAACATGTGTTCACATTATTAATTTGATATCTCCATATCTATGATCCGTGAAACGTGATCATCAATTAATACGTGTGCTAGTCTGCGTACTATCATTATCTCATATAACGATCATTTTCAGTAACATTATAATTAACAAAGAGTCTCACGAACAAGTCACATACTTGATGATCAATGTGAATAATAGTTACTCAAATAGTACATAAACATAGCTATGACACAAGTCTCCCACTACACACTAGGATCACTGATGTAAGTATCTAATACCCATAGATCTCGTGTGTGTTTCATGCTTTGATTGTGGAAGAGGCTTTGTCAACGGATCTGCCATATTCAAATCCGTATGCACCTTGCATATATTCACATCACCTCGGTCAATAAACTCTCGAATCAGATGATAGCGTCGTAGTATATGTTTGGATCTTTTGTGTGATCTAGGCTCCTTTGCCTGTGCAATGGCTCCATTATTGTCGCAATAGAGATCCACAGGTCCGGACGCACTAGGAACAACACCCAACTTAGAAACAAATTTTCTGATCCAAACAGCTTCCTTTGCAGCTTCAGAAGCTGCAATATACTCCGCCTCCGTCGTTGAATCTGCTACTGTGTCTTGCTTGGAACTTTTCCAGCTCACCGCCCCTCCATTGAGGCAGAACACAAAACCGGATTGCGATCTAGAGTCATCCTTGTCTGTTTGGAAGCTAGCATCGGTGTAACCTCTTACAACGAGCTCTTCTTCACCTCCAAACACTAGGAATATATCCTTAGTTCTTCTCAAGTACTTAAGAATGTTTTTGACAATTGTCCAATGAGCCTCACCATAATCTGATTGATACCTGCTCGTAACACTTAGAGCATAGGATACATCTGGGCGTGTACACAACATGGCATACATGATAGATCCAATAGCGGAAGCATAAGGAATCGCTCTCATCCTCTTTTGCTCATCAGGCGTCGAAGTACACTGACTTTTGCTTAGAGTGATGCCATGTGACTGGCAAGAAACCTTTCTTAGAATCTTGCATATTGAACCGATTCAATATCTTATCAATATATGTGTCTTGGCTTAATCCAATTAACCTTTTAGATCTACCTCTATAGATCTTTATGCCCAAAATGTACGCTGCCTCTCCTAAATCCTTCATTGAGAAACTTTTCCTTAATAAGGATTTAACAGCATCTAGTACTGGAATGTCATTTCCCATCAACAATATGTCATCTACATATAGGACCAGAAATATAAGTGCGCTCCCACTAACCTTCTTGTAAATACAAGGTTCTTCTACGTTCTTGATGAAACCAAACCCTTTGACCACTTCATCAAAACGTAGATTCCAACTCCGAGATGCTTGCTTCAATCCATAGATGGACTTTTGAAGTTTGCATATTTTTCTAGCATTTTTAGGATCGACAAAACCATCAGGTTGTGTCATGTACATATCCTCAGTCAGACTCCCATTAAGAAATGTTGTTTTGACATCCATCTGCCATATTTCATAATCAAAATATGCAGCAATTGCTAGGAGAATCCGAACAGACTTTAGCATAGCGACGGGCGAAAATGTTTCATCATAATCAACACCTTGAATTTGTTTGAAACCTTTCGCCACCAATCATGCTTTATAGATGTAAACTTTTCCATCCATATCAGTCTTTTTCTTGAAAATCCATTTGCAGTCGATCGGTCTCGCACCATCGATTGGATCAACCAAGTTCCAAACTTGATTCTCATGCATGGATTCTATTTCGGATTCCATGGCTCCAAGCCATTTCTCAGAGTCAGGTCCCATTGTTGCTTCAGTGTAGGTCACAGGCTCATTATTGTCCAACAATACCATGTCCTGTGGTTCCGTGGTTAGGAGTGTCAACTTTTCAGTTGCATGACGTACTCTTGTAGACCTTCGTGGGGCTGGTGTTTCATCAAGTGGTTGTATAACATCTTGTACATTCTGTATAGGATTAGAGGGTGCCGAAACATTTTCAGGTATTTCTTGAATTTCTTCAAGATGCACCTTGCTACCACTAACTCCTTTTAAGAGAAACTCTTTCTCCAAGAAGACACCATTGTGTGCAGTAAACACTTTACCCTCCGTTTTATTATAAAAATAATATCCTTTGGTTTCCCTAGGATATCCCACAAAGAAGCATTTGTCTGATTTTGGAGTAAGTTTGTCTGACGTCAAACGTTTGACATAAGCATCACATCCCCAAACTTTGAGGAAAGACAATCCAGGACGTTTCCCGGTCCACATCTCATATGGTGTCTTCTCAACGGACTTAGTTGGGATTCTGTTTAGTGTAAACGCAGCAGTTTCAAGAGCATAACCCCAAAAGGATAGTGGAAGATCAGTATGGCTCATCATCGACCTAACCATGTCTAACAAGGTTTGGTTCCTCCACTCGGACAACCCATTCCATTGGGGCATTCCAGGTGGAGTCAACTGTGGAACAATTCCACATTATTTTAAATGATCATAAAATTCATGGCTCAAATACTCACCCCCACGATCAGATCGTAGAAGTTTAATTGTCTTGCCCAACTGATTTTGTACTTCTTTATGAAATTCTTTGAATTTTTCAAAAGATTCAGACTTGTGCCTCATTAGATAGACATATCCATATCTATTAAAGTCACCGGTAAAAGTAATGAAATACTGAAAACCACCTCTAGCTACTGAACTCATTGGTCCACATACATCAGAATGTATAAGTCCCAACAAGTCACTTGCCCTGTCACTTTGACCAGTGAAGGGTGCTTTGGTCATCTTCCCAAGCAAACAAGACTCGCATGTGTCAAGTGATTCAAAATCAAATGAACTTAACAAACCATCTCTATGGAGTTTCTCAATGCGTTTCTCATTTATATGACCTAAGCGACAATGCCAAATAAAAGTGGGATTTTGATCATTTTGTCGAGCCCTTTTTGTATTAATATTATAGACTGTTTTATCCTCAAGATCAAGAACATATAATCCATTCATGTAACACCCCAAAATTTTGATTCAAAACCCTAAATCATGTTAAGAGGGGGATTTAAAAATTCTTAGACGTGTTGCATGTTTTGCAAAAATTCAAATTCTAACTGGAATTCAAATTAAACTCAAATCAGAAAAGAAATAGAAAAAGAAAAAGAGAAAACAGAAAAAAAACCGGCCAGTGGGCCGAAACCCACCAGCCGGCCCAACCAGCGCCCGAGCCAGCCCGCGGCCGCGCGCGCCGCTTCCTTCCGCTGACAGGTGGGACCCACCAGATCGTCGTCTACCTCGCGCCCGCGCCGGACTCCCTCTCACCCGAATCAAAACCGATCGGGACTTCGGCGTATCCCCACTGAATTCTGTTCGTAGGCGACGCGGACTTGATCTAAACCACCCCGCCACCCTCCCCCGTCTATAAAAACCCCGGCCTCGTTCTGTTTTTCCCACGCGATCCGCCAATTTTCCTCCGGTGAGAACCGAGACTTCTCCGGCGAATTCTGGCCGATCTAAGCTCGGAAATTCCAATCTAACTTGCTGGTCTTGATCCACCGCCTCCGGGAAACCTTGCAGGTGCAGAAAACTCGGTGACTTGCGGTGTAAACACAGCGCCGACGAGCTTCGCCGTGGTTTCGCCTCGGGCCTCGTCGTCGATCACCTTCCAGGACCTCCGAGCTCAAGAAAAACCCCCCAGGTGAGATCCCCGACCTCCCCTCCACCGATCTATGCCATAAAATCACAGTTCTAGGAAGAATTCTCGAAGATCCGAAAGTCTCCGGCGAGATCGCCGCTTTCCGCCGCCGTGCGCCGCCGGCAGCGCCGCCCGCGCTCGATCAGAGCGACGTGGCCGCCTATGCGCCGTTTATTTTAAATCGCACGGTAGAGTTTAAAACCCCGCGTACCGGTTCGACGTTATAATCTCAGCCGTCGATTTTAAATCGGACGGTCCACGTCAGCCCCGCGTTATAAAGACTGGAAATCTTACGTGCTACCCCCTGGGGTTCTCGGGAAATAAGAGCTAGCCCCGGAAACTTCTGATCTAGCCCCTGGAACTCCAAAAAATCATGTAAATTCATTTCAAAATCAGTTTTAGCCCCTGGATTTAATAAAAATTAGGAAAAACACCTCTGATAAGTGTAGCTAGACCCCTGGAAATTCTGAAAATAATATTATAGACCCTGTAATGGGGTGAGTTTACCTTTTTAGCCCTGTTTAGTATTTAAATTAGGAAATTGAATATGTGGCTAGTGTTTAAAAATTAAAAAGTGGGACCAACATATTGTCATAATTAAATTAAAAACTTTCTCAGTATTTAGAAAACTTTGGAGTGAGATAAAAACATATTTTGGACTGAATTGAATCTGTCTAATTTATTATTCACATTTAGGGACACATTTTTAAGTAATGAATAGTTTTAGAAAATAGGGAAAATAATTGTGAAATAGTTTACATCAGAGGCAAAGGTCAAAATATGTTATTAAATTATTTAGGACCAGAACCTATTCTGTTTAGATGATGTGTATTACTAATTTCATAATAAAGAACACATTTATGTATAGGAAAATAAATCTGAAAATATAGCAACTAGTAAATGATAAATGGAGTTTCTAAAATCCAAAGAATTCAGTTTAAGGTTGGTAGAAATTCTAAAGGCACATATGGAGAAGAAAAATACTTTTCATACATACTTGGTAGTGAAAAGGTGTGGTAATTGAATATAAGGAATTTATTTAAATTGGAAACTCATATATATATAGTAGGTAAGTAAAAATGTGAACACAAAAGTAGGAATCATATACACATGATTAAAAGTATATGCAAGCCACAAATCAACACACATAAAGTAAACACAACACATATAATGGTGAAGGACTTTCATAAATGTGAATGTGTGGTTTGTATGAAGTAGAAGTGTGAACTATGTCTTATGGATTGTTGTTTTTCTTTTGCTATGTGTGATGGTATGATGTAGAACCTGCTCAAGAGCAAGTTATTCCTTTTCAAGATCAGGACTACCCATTTCAAGAGCAGCAGGAAGGAGGCAAGTGTCCTTGACCACTTTGATCCTATGCTAGGATGTGTAGCTAGAGTTATTTGCATTGTCAATTTAATATGAAACCCATGATAGGAAGTTTCCCTAGAATTGCATTACCTTATTTCCTTGTAGCTTGGGTTGGGATTTATTTTATCATGTCATTTATTATTATGCATATGCTTAGCCATGCTTAGAATGGGATATTTGGGATATGAGATCATCAGTTTATTTTACCATACTCTTGAATGAGATATTGTGAGTTATGTAGAGGTAGGGATCAAGGCAAGTTGGATATTTTGGTTGTGTGCTGGGTGCACGAGACTCGGGTTTGTGTTTAGTACTTGCCTGGATCCTAAGGACCGGTTCATGGAGCATGTAACCTGGCTTTACAGTGCCAACCACATGCTGAGATGGGGCAGCTTGGACAATTAATTAGGTGTATCCCCGGCGTAGTATGGGTGTGTTGGATGGTGCGGGGAGTAGGTGTCAGCTGGACTACCATATGAACCGCAAGGCTCAAGAGGGGGCCACTGCAGCGGGGTTGGAGCCTCTTGTATGCTATTAGGGGTGAAACCTCAGTGGGCCCACGCTCGTCGGGAATCCCTTTGTAAAGGCTTCGTAGTGATCTCCTGGCTACACACCTGGGAAGTGTGAATGTGGTTCGTAGCCACTGGCATAATGGAGATTCTTTTAGTCCACCCGACAACGGGGGATGAAATCACTACATGTGGGTACAGTGGTACAAACTCTGCAGAGTCAAAACTGTCATGACAGCCGTGCTCACGGTCAAGAGCGGCTTGGACTTATTCATGATTAGAGGATTGATGGTTTTGGAAGTTGTGGATGTCAAGCTGGGAGCTTAACATTGGAAATGATGTTACGGTTATTTGATTATGGTGATGGGATGGGAGATTGGGACCATTTCACCTGTGTAGTAATGTAGGTGCTTAATAAGCTAAGGTGATAGGTATTAATTGCGTAGTGCTATAACCATGAGTACAACCTTCCCTTGTTATAGCCATCCATGACATAACTTTCCCACACTTGCTGAGTACCATCGGTACTCAACCTTGCATATTTTGTTAGTTTATATTGCTGCTCAGGTCAAGATAATGAGGCGGTGTATAATGACCAAGACTTTGAACCCGAAGAAGGTTTCTAGGTTCATGGAGACCCCCGGGCAACGCCTGCAATGGAGCCCACAAGAATAATATTCCGCTGCTAGTTTATTTACTTGTGATGAACTTATTATTGTCCATCGAGACATTTGCGATGTAAGACTTATTTATATTCGACACCTGGCTTGTAATAAATGATGCTTCACTATTTGTCATCACATGTATGAGAAAATGATCCTGGCATACATGTGATATTCACTTGGTTGTTCTTCGGAAAAACCGGGTGTGACAGAAGTGGTATCAGAGCCAAGGTTGCCTGTAGGAACGTGGACCTAGGTAGAAATGGACGTATTTAAGGGCCTTATTTTCTTAAAAAAACTATTTTTACAAGGTGTGTGTTGAAAAGTGTTATTTAATGAGTCACTTTCTTCATCTTACCCCAATTTTCATTCAAAATAGGATTTTTGTTTAAGAGTTTATCTAACCTAAGTTTAAATTCTTTTTGATTTAGATGGTTCGCATGATTCGTACCGCTCGCAAGTCCACAGGAGGGAGAGTTCCCGTAGTTGCCCTTGCCGAGAGAGAGGAGAGCCGTCCGGTGACGTACCTTTCCTACGGATTGGCAGTAGGAGGCTTATTGCGCCGTCTTCGGCGTATGCTCGAAGCCGCCGGCAATACGAGCAAGCTAATCATCCACTATAACTCCACCAGGACCATCCGTGAGAAGAGGGAAGAATGGAGTTCAGAGATGAGGATAATACACGAAAATCAGCTGCTTAAGATTCACCACTCTCCAGCTTGTAGAGCTACACAGGTCGATGCGGAGAAGGATGTCACCTAGGAGGCCATCACCTGCCAGAGTCACATCTATCGTCGCCACCTGGACAGGACTGAGTACATGTATGTCCTCCAGCGTGAGAGTGGTACCACGGAGTACAAGTACCCGCCAGTGCAGCAAGGGACTTCCCATGAGCACATGGACTTGTGCTTGGAGGATGCTGTTATGCTCAGCACTCGACTGCAGGAGTGTCAGCAAGAGCTTCAGGATGTCCGGGACACCCTGAAGGAAACGGAGGCGTTGCTGCGAGCCTGCTTGAGGGCGAGAGAAAGAGGAGATGGGAATGAACTGTGTGTCACCGTGAATGATACATGGACTCCTGACTCCCCAGATCGCCGAGCGATCAGGCGTCGTCGCACTTCTCCACCAGCAGCCTCCCCCACCCAAAGCAGAGTTAGAAGGCAGCCAAAATGATGAGGAAGATCCCGAGGAGCCAGCTCAAGAAAACGAGTAGCGTAGAGCCTTTCCCTTAAAATTAGAAGGATGTCGAGTAGTCGAGTCGTTACGTAGTTAATGGTGTGTTAATGCTTGGTGTGTGACGTGAGTTGTGGAAGCCATGAGCAATTGTCCACAGCCTCGTCTTTAGATTGTTTTGCTTTGGTGTGTGAACCCACATGAAATAATATTGCATTTATTTTTGTGTGAGAAATGAACCCTCAGAAAAGTATAACAAAGCCTCAACACTTCAAAGTACAAACAAATGAAAGTAGTAAGATGATACTAAATGCTTTCAAATTAACATTGGTTGATTCTGCCAGATGGCCGGAAGAGGAAAAGGACGTGCTGCCAACCCCGCCAACAACAACGATGAGGCATGCAACCCTCATCTTTCTGGAGGCAAGGACCGGGGTGGTCGTCGTGAAGGAGTTGATCCCCTCCACCAAATGCTGGAGAATCAGAATCAGCTCATCCAGAACTTGACTCAAGTGGTGGCCAACTTGCATCAAGTTCCACCTCCACAAGCTGCACCACGCCAACCAAGGTTGAGTGAGTTTCTAGGAACTCAACCTCCGAAGTTTGCAAGTGCTGCTGAACCTCTGGAGGCAGATGATTGGCTAAAAACCATTGAAAGCAAGATGAGGATCATACAGTGCCAAGGGTATGAGAGGGTGCTGTTTGCCTCTCATCAATTGCATGGACCTGCTGCTGATTGGTGGACCGCCTACGTGGCTGCCCATCTTGACCCTGAGAACATCACTTGGGAAGAGTTCAAGCGTAGCTTCCGCAACCATTACATCCCAAGAGGTGAAATCAAAAACAAGAGGAAGGAGTTTTTGGAACTGCAGCAGGGAAACATGACGGTGAGGGAATACCTCACTAAATTTACTCAACTATCTCGTTATGCCCCACGGGACATAGAGACTGATGAGCAGAAACAAGATTGTTTCATGGAGGGACTTACCGCAGAGATGCAGTGTGCAATGTCCTCAAATGAGTATGAAAGCTTCCAGAAGATGGTGGACAGAGCATTTGTGGTAGAAAGGAAGCTAAAGGCCTTGGAAAATGAGAACAATAGGAAGGCCGGATGGTCACATCAAGCCTCACGGAGCAACACTCGCCCACGTCTGATGCAGCCACCTGCAGGGCAGACGAACCGTGCTGCGGTACCCTACTCAGCACCAAGAGGGTACAACCCGAACTACAGACCTCCCGTAGCACCAGCGCAGCCATAACGTCAGTTTGTACAGCAGCCTCGCCCCGCATATCCACCTCAACCAGCAGTACAGGGACCCCCAAACAAACCCCAAGACAACAAAGGCCAGGCACCTAAGGTTGGGGTGCAATGTTTTAGCTGCGGTGAAGTGGGGCACTACGCCCATAAATGCCCAAAGAAGAAGCCCGCACAGCCACAACAGCAGAATGTGATGCGAGGACGGGTGAACCACGTCACTATGGAGGAAGCGCAAGAGGCACCCGACGTGGTAGTTGGTAAGTTTCCTGCCAATTTACACATTGCAACCCTGCTGTTTGATTCTGGTGCTACCCACTCGTTCATTGCTAAAGGGTTTGTTAAGAAGCATGATCTAGCAACAACACAAATGAACTATATGCTAGCAGTAAACTCTCCAGGTGGAGAAATAAGGACAAGACAAGTGTGTCCCAAGGTGAATCTAGACATTAATGGGGTAGTGTTTACTGCTAACCTCATAGTGATAGATTCCCAAGGGATCGATATTATTTTGGGCATGGACTGGTTGACCAAACATAAGGGAATCATCCATTGTTCAACCAGAACGGTGGAACTAACGCACCCTAGTGGCACAAGAGTAAAGTTCATAACAATACACGAGCCTAGGAGGGACATTAAACTAAATCAAGTTGAGGTGAAAGTTGAGGAAATCAGGACCATCAGGGAATATCCAGATGTTTTTCCGGAGGAGTTGCCAGGTATGCCTCCCGATCGTGAAGTGGAATTTGCAATTGAGCTAGTACCTGGAACAGCCCCGATTTACAAAAGACCTTATCGGATGGACTCCAAGCAGCTGGAAGAACTCAAGGATCGTTTGAGAGAATTGTCAAAGAAGGGGTATATTCGTCCTAGTTCCTCACCATGGGGAGCTCCGGTGATATTTGTGCCCAAGAAGGACGGAACCCAAAGGTTATGCGTGGATTACCGTGCTTTGAATGAGGTAACCATCAAGAACAAGTACCCATTACCCCGCATTGAAGACTTGTTTGATCAGTTGAGAGGCGCTTGTGTGTTCTCGAAAATTGATCTCAGATCGGGATACCACCAACTCAAGATAAGGCAATCTGATATTCCCAAGACAGCTTTCGTATCTCGGTACGGACTGTATGAATACACCGTCATGCCTTTCGGGCTAACTAATGCCCCGGCATACTTCATGTACCTCATGAACAAGGTATTCATGGAATATCTGGACAAATTTGTGGTGGTTTTCATAGATGACATTCTCGTCTTCTCCAAAGATGAAGAAGAACATGAGAAACATCTAAGGTTGGTGTTGCAGAGGCTAAGAGAACACCAACTATATGCCAAGTTGAGCAAGTGTGAGTTTTGGCTGAAGAGAGTTCCCTTCTTAGGACATATAATCTCGGAGGGAGGAATCTCCGTGGATCCTGCCAAAATCGAGGATATACAGGAGTGGAAGACCCCTGAAAATGTCGGGGAAGTTCGAAGCTTCTTGGGATTGGCTGGATACTATCGACGGTTTATGGAGGGATTCTCAAAGATCTCGAAACCTCTCACAAAACTGTTGGAGAAGGGAATCACATTCACCTGGACGCCACAGTGCGAGATGAGCTTTCAGTTGCTAAAGAAAAGATTGACAACAGCCCCAGTGCTCGTTATGCCAGATATGCAAAAGAACTTTACGGTGTACTGCGATGCCTCTAGAAACGGGTTGGGATGTGTTCTCATGCAAGAAGGGCATGTCGTGGCTTATGCATCCCGGCAGCTTCGGAAGCACGAGAAGAACTATCCTACTCATGACCTAGAACTAGCCGCAGTGGTACACGCGTTGAAAATTTGGCGGCACTATTTGATGGGGAAGAGGACCGAGATATATACGGATCATAAGAGTTTGAAGTACATTTTCACACAGCCAGATCTCAACCTCAGACAATGGAGATGGTTAGAGCTAATCAATGACTTTGATGTGGGCATCAGCTATCATCCCGGGAAAGCAAACGTCATGGCCGATGCTTTGAGTCGGAAAGTGCAGGTCAATAAGTTGAGCTTGAAGGACATGCCTGCAGAATTGAAGGACGAGGTTATAAGGCTCAATCTATGTCTAGTAAATAGTGGTGAAGCCATTGTCATGGAAGTGGACTCCACACTAGAGCGAGACATACGCGAGGGTTAAAAGAAAGACGAGAAGATACAGGAAATCGGGCAGCTCATTAAGGAAAATAAAGCTTCTGGTTTTAGAGAGGATGAACAAGGAACGGTGTGGCACGGGAAAAGAATCTGTGTGCCTGAAATAAAGAAGATCCGTGAATTGATTTTGAGGGAAGCTCACGATTATGACTATTCCATTCATCCTGGTTGTACGAAGATGTACCAGGACCTCAAAAGCAGGTATTGGTGGTATGGCATGAAGCGAGATGTCGCGGAACATGTTGCTCTATGTGACACATGTCAGTTGGTGAAAGCAGAACATCAACGACCCGCGGGATTATTGCAACCGCTCAAAGTGCCTGAATGGAAATGGGAAGAAATCAGCATGGATTTATCGTTGGATTGCCTAGGACCCAATCAGGATATGATTCGATATGGGTCATCATTGATAGGCTAACCAAGGTAGCTCACTTCATCCCCGTGAAGGAAAGCTACAGCGGATCCAAATTGGCAGAGTTGTACATGTCAAGGATCGTGTGTTACCATGGAGTGCCAAAGAAGATAGTGTCGGATCGAGGAACACAGTTCACCTCAAGATTCTGGCAAAAGTTGCACGAAACCATGGGAACCCATCTGAACTTTAGTTCTGCCTATCATCCCCAAACTGATGGGCAGTTGGAAAGAACCAATCAGATCCTTTAAGATATGCTAAGGGCATGTGCACTAAAAAACAATCAGAGTTGGGACAAGAACTTACCGTATGCGGAGTTTTCCTATAACAACAGCTATCAAGCTAGTATGAAGATGTCACCATTTGAAGCTTTGTATGGGAGGAAGTGCAGAACTCCCCTATTCTGGAATCAAACAGGGGAAAGTAAAGTGTTTGGTCCAGAGGTACTACAAGAAGCCGAGGCGAAGGTGAGGGAAGTTCGCAACAACTTGAGGATAGCACAAACACGCCAAAAGAGCTATGCCGATGTACGAAGAAGAGAGCTCGTTTTCAACGTGGGAGACTATGTCTATCTCAAGGTGTCCCCTATCAGAGGACTTCGTCGGTTCAAGGTGAAAGGGAAGTTGTCACCTCGATACATCGGACCCTTTCAAGTTTTGGAGAGGAAAGGCGAAGTGGCGTATCAACTAGAATTACCGGCTCGTCTATCGGATGTGCACGATGTATTCCATGTGTCACAACTCAAGAAATGCCTGAGGACGTCTAAAGAGGTGATACCCATGAATGAAGTGGACGTAGTTGAGGATTTGTCTTATGCCGAGCAACTATACAAGATTTTGGAGACAATGGAATGCCTCACCAGAAATAAAAGAATCCGGATGTGCAAGGTGCAGTGGAAGCATCACTCAGAAGAGGAAGCCACCTGGGAGCGGGAAGATGAGCTCAAGGCACAATTTCCGGAATTGTTTTCTTAGAAACACCAATCTCGAGGACGAGATTTCTTTTAAGGGGGGTAGAGCTGTAACACCCCAAAATTTTGATTCAAAACCCTAAATCATGTTAAGAGGGGGATTTAAAAATCTTTGGACGTGTTGCATGTTTTGCAAAAATTCAAATTCAAACTGGAATTCAAATTAAACTCAAATCAGAAAAGAAATAGAAAAAGAAAAAGAGAAAACAGAAAAAAACCGGCCAGTGGGCCGAAACCCACCAGCCAGCCCAACCAGCGCCCGAGCCAGCCCGCGGCCTCGCGCGCCGCTTCCTTCCGCTGACAGGTGGGACCCACCAGATCGTCGTCTACCTCGCGCCCGTGCCGGACTCCCTCTCACCCGAATCAAAACCGATCGGGATTTCGGCGTATCCCCGCTGAATTCTGTTCGTAGGCGACGCGGACTTGATCTAAACCACCCCGCCGCCCTCCCCCGTCTATAAAAACCCCGGCCTCGTTCTGTTTTTCCCACGCGATCCGCCGATTTTCCTCCGGTGAGAACCGAGACTTCTCCGGCGAATTCTGGCCAATCTAAGCTCGGAAATTCCGATCTAACTCGCTGGTCTTGATCCACCGCCTCCGGGAAACATTGCAGGTGCAGAAAACTCGGTGACTTGCGGTGTAAACACAGCGCCGACGAGCTTCGCCGTGGTTTCACCTCGGACCTCGTCGCCGATCACCTTCCAGGGCCTCCGAGCTCAAGAAAACCCCCGAGGTGAGATCCCCGACCTCCCCTCTACCGATCTATGCCATAAAATCACAGTTCTAGGAAGAATTCTCGAAGATCCGAAAGTCTCCGGTGAGATCGCCGCTTTCCACCGCCGTGTGCCGCCGGCAGCGCCGCCCGCACTCGATCAGAGCGACGTGGCCGCCTGTGCGCCGTTTATTTTAAATCGCACGGTAGAGTTTAAAACCCCGCGTACCGGTTCGACGTTATAATCTCAGCCGCCGGTTTTAAATCGGACGGTCCACGTCAGCCCCGCGTTATAAAGACTTGAAATCTTACGTGCTACCCCCTGGGGTTCTCGGGAAATAAGAGCTAGCCCCGGAAACTTCTGATCTAGCCCTTGGAACTCTAGAAAATCATGTAAATTCATTTAAAAATCAGTTTTAGCCCCTGGATTTAATAAAAATTAGGAAAAACACCTCTGATAAGTGTAGCTAGACCCCTGGAAATTCTGAAAATAATATTATAGACCCTGTAATGGGGTGAGTTTACCTTTTTAGCCCTGTTTAGTATTTAAATTAGGAAATTGAATATGTGGCTAGTGTTTAAAAATTAAAAAGTGGGACCAACATATTGTCATAATTAAATTAAAAACTTTCTCAGTATTTAGAAAACTTTGGAGTGAGATAAAAACATATTTTGGACTGAATTGAATCTGTCTAATTTATTATTCACATTTAGGGACACATTTTTAAGTAATGAATAGTTTTAGAAAATAGGGAAAATAATTGTGAAATAGTTTACATCAGAGGCAAAGGTCAAAATATGTTATTAAATTATTTAGGACCAGAACCTATTCTGTTTAGATGATGTGTATTACTAATTTCATAATAAAGAACACATTTATGTATAGGAAAATAAATCTGAAAATATAGCAACTAGTAAATGATAAATGGAGTTTCTAAAATCCAAATAATTCAGTTTAAGGTTGGTAGAAATTCTAAAGGCACATATGGAGAAGAAAAATACTTTTCATAGATACTTGGTAGTGAAAAGGTATGGTAGTTGAATATAAGGAATTTATTTAAATTGGAAACTCATATATATATAGTAGGTAAGTATAAATGTGAACACAAAAGCAGGAATCATATACACATGACTAAAAGTATATGCAAGCCACAAATCAACACACATAAAGTAAACACAACACATATAATGGTGAAGGACTTTCATAAATGTGAATGTGTGGTTTGTATGAAGTAGAAGTGTGAACTATGTCTTATGGATTGTTGTTTTTCTTTTGCTATGTGTGATGGTATGATGTAGAACCTGCTCAAGAGCAAGTTATTCCTATCCAAGATCAGGACTACCCATTTCAAGAGCAGCAGGAAGGAGGCAAGTGTCCTTGACCACTTTGATCCTATGCTAGGATGTGTAGCTAGAGTTATTTGCATTGTCAATTTAATATGAAACCCATGATAGGAAGTTTCCCTAGAATTGCATTACCTTGTTTCCTTGTAGCTTGGGTTGGGATTTATTTTATCATGTCATTTATTATTATGCATATGCTTATCCATGCTTAGAATGGGATATTTGGGATATGAGATCATCAGTTTATTTTATCATACTCTTGAATGAGATATTGTGAGTTATGTAGAGGTAGGGATCAAGGCAAGTTGGATGTTTTGGTTGTGTGCTAGGTGCACGAGACTCGGGTTTGTGTTTAGTACTTGCCTGGATCCTAAGGACCGGTTCATGGAGCATGTAACCTGGCTTTACAGTGCCAACCACATGCTGAGATGGGGCAGCTTGGCCAAATAATTAGGTGTATCCCTGGCGTAGTATGGGTGTGTTGGATGGTGCGGGGAGTAGGTGTCAGCTGGACTACCATATGAACCGCAAGGCTCAAGAGGGGGCCACTCCAGCGGGGTTGGAGCCTCTTGTATGCTGTTAGGGGTGAAACCTCAGTGGGCCCACGCTCGTCGGGAATCCCTTTGTAAAGGCTTCGTAGTGATCTCCTGGCTACACACCTGGGAAGTGTGAATGTGGTTCGTAGCCACTGGCATAATGGAGATTCTTTTAGTCCACCCGGCAACGGGGGATGAAATCACTACATGTGGGTACAGTGGTACAAACTCTGCAGAATCAAAACTGTCATGACAGCCGTGCTCACGGTCAAGAGCGGCTTGGACTTATTCATGATTAGAGGATTGATGGTTTTGGAAGTTGTGGATGTTAAGCAGGGAGCTTAACATTGGAAATGATGTTATGGTTATTTGATTATGGTGATGGGATGGGAGATTGGGACCATTTCACCTGGGTAGTAATGTAGGTGCTTAATAAGCTAAGGTGATAGGTATTAATTGCGTAGTGCTATAACCATGAGTTCAACCTCCCCTTGTTATAGCCATGCATGACATAACTTTCCCACACTTGCTGAGTACCATCGGTACTCAACCTTGCATATTTTGTTGGTTTATATTGCTGCTCAGGTCAAGATAATGAGGCGGTGTATAATGACCAAGACTTTGAACCCGAAGAAGGTTTCTAGGTTCATGGAGGCCCCCGGGCAACGCCTGCAATGGAGCCCACAAGAATAATATTCCGCTGCTAGTTTATTTACTTGTGATGAACTTATTATTGTCCATCGAGACATTTGCGATGTAAGACTTATTTATATTCGACACCTGGCTCGTAATAAATTATGCTTCACTATTTGTCATCACATGTATGAGAAAATGATCCTGGCATACATGTGATATTCACTTGGTTGTTCTTCGGAAAAACCGGGTGTGACAATTCACTAATGGACATTGAGCATAGAAAATATTATTATAATAAATAGAACAACATTTGTTCTTTATTATAATCTCATAACCATTAACTTCTTCCAAACATAAAGAAGATATAATGTTCTTGCTCAAAGAAGGAATGCAATAACAATTATTTAATTCCAAAACTAATCCTGAGGATAATGACAAGTGATAAGTTCCGACAGCTATGACAGCAACCTTTCCTCCATTGCCGACCCGAACATCCAACTAGCCTTTTGCAAATCTTCTAGTCTCACTTAGACCCTGCAACGATTTGCAAGTGTGAATCATTTATCCGGTATCAAATACCCATGATTCACTAGAAGATGTAGCAATATTGATTTCTATAACATTTATACCTAAAGTGGAAGTCTCACTCCCTCTCTTCTTCTTATCCTCCAAGTACTTCTTGCAGTTCCTAGACCAATGCCCCTTAGCATGACAGTGAAAGCATTCATCATTAGGAGAATGGCCTGATTTGCCCTTTGGCTTTGAGCTTGAAGACTCATTGGGAACCTTTCCCTTGCCTTTAGGATGCATCACACACTTCCTCTTTTTATTCTCCTTTTGAACCATCATCACATGAGTGGTGTTTTTCTTAATGCTTTCCTCGGCTGTTTTAAGCATCCCATGCAATTCAGCCAACGTTTTCTCCATGCCATTCATTTGATAATTCAATATAAATGGCTCATAGCTCGGTGGGAGTGACTGGAGAATAACGTCAATAGCCAGGTCATCCTTGAGTTCAGAACCAAGTTTGTCCAAAGTCTCAATGTAACCAATCATCTTGATTACATGGGGACTGACCGGGCTACCTTCTGCCAGCTTGCATGAGAACAAGGACTTTGAGATGTTGTACCTCTCAGCTCTTACTTGGTTCTCAAACATTCCACGTAGTCCCTGAATCATAGAATAAGCATCTGCATGCTCATATTGTTTCTGTAAATCAGGGGACATTGTGGCAAGCATGAGGCAGGTTGCATTAAGTGCATCATCGCAATGCTTCTCATAAGTCCTGCGAGTTGCCGCATTTGCATCATCGGGGAGGTCATTGGGGTATGGTTGCTCAAGAACATACTCAATTTTCTCTTGCCTGAGAACAATTCTCAGGTTGCGGTACCAATCAATAAAGTTAGCTCCATTGAGCTTTTCTTTATCAAGCACAGATCGCAAATTGAAATCGGAATTGTTTATAGCAGACATGATCTACAATAGAAAATAAATATGCAAGGTTTTAGCACTATGTTATGTACCAATCTTTTATTAACAGTTTAATAAAGGACACCACCACTATATGAGCATCGTCCTCCCTCTAACGACATATAGTGGTCCAAGATCCATATTCACTAATTCCTAGTGAGCTTTGGCTTCACTGCTAGAAAATTAGTGACATAGGTAAACAACCATTGTTAATCATATCTCTATATGATTCTTGTTTGTTGGGTGACATCAAATGCCCCGGCTCCCAACACTATGCCATAAAGCCCAAAACTGTTTTGATAGCTTTGTTGAGTAAACCAATACTATGCATGTGAATGTCCAACATTCACCCTATTCATTATGATAGATGACGGTATTTTGCTTTGGCAAACCTACCATACAACGATCAAAACAACATAGGTGCAGCTATAGGTAAACGGCATCAAATACTCAACTTTTCCGAGGGAAGCTATTTTATCATGACAAAACATCCACCATATGAAAAGTTTGAAAATAATAGTAAAACATCACAGACATACGATCATATCATATCTGTGAATAGTATGGCCTTTAGGATCATAGTGGTCTCGATCACAATGGTTCCATCATGATCTACACCGCCATGTGTCCCTTATGGTGATCACCATCGCCATCATGCTTGAGGTTTCTCAATGAATATAAAAGAAGCTAATACATCTAATAGCTATCAAATAAATTACATGAGAGATCAGGCATCACAGGGCGACACGCAGGTCGTTATACAATTATGTGACAACCTCAACCCGGTTGTATTAAATTTGCAACGCGCAGGCTCCATGAATTTTACACACAGATCATCACATCACATTTAGGCCATACCATTCACATCATTCTCTGCAAAAACAAGTTAAGCGTAGAACGATGTCTATCACGAAACAACTTAATGATGTCACTATAGCAGACAGCAACGGAATTACATAGATCGCATCTATGAAATCACTATGAAAATCTCATCGAATTGATCAGATCAACCCGAATCTGATCCATTTAGAATGCTTCAATTTTCATTGTGACTGGTTATCCACGAGAAGATCGTGACACATGACCGTGATTTGTTGGCTCAATCTGTTAGCTATGTACACTATTAGTCCCGATGGTGATTCCAGCCGGTAGGGACAGGTTGCGCACACATCAGAGATGGAGCACGAACTAATCCTTTAGTCATATGATGGCAATCTACTGTAACCAATTCCAAACCCCAAAAGCCGAACTATAAAAATTCATCATATGAACTTGTCTGCAGTAGATCGCATCTAAGATCCAGACCAAAAACTACGCAAGTCGTCTCTGGTACCACTGTAGGGAAATAGGCGATGCGCTACTCTAGCAATTCGACCGTATCACCCAAGAAACATGCGAGTAAGAAGGTCATGGATCGTTACCACTAGACGCGCAGCGCAGCGGATCGTAGATGTGTGTCGTAGCCGATCAGCACAGCAGTAACAGCAGCGCCTCCACGGAGTCCACACATACAGGGAGGAATGCCGTGCGTCGGTGTGCTAGCACCGCGCGCGCGGCAGGGGTTTCGGCGGCTGACCTGTGAGGCGCGGCGGCTGGGACTGCTATGTGGTGGAGTCATCTGTCCCTAACCCTACCCCTCATATTTATAGGCGCGCTAATGGGCTTTTAGGTCACAGGCCCATTAGTACCCTAATTTCTTATGGATCAAATATCCATCAGGCCTTTATCTGAATTGTTATGATTGCCTCTTGGGCATATCACCAACACTTCATTCACAAGATCAATCCCGTAGACCACTATCTCGCCGGACTCACACCAATTCAGCGGTGTGCGGCACTTCCGGCCATAAAGAGCTTCATACGGAGCCATTTTGATACTGGATCGATAACCATTGTTATATGAGAAGTCTGCCAACGGTAGATGGTCATCCCAATTCTTCCCATGATTGATGACACATGCCCGTAGAATATCCTCCAGATTCTGATTTACCCTCTCTGTTTGACCATCAGTTTGCGGATGATACGCTGAACTCCGAATTAACTTGGTTCCCAAGGAAGCATGCAGTTGCTCCCAAAATCTGGATACGAACAACGCACCTCGGTCAGACACGATGGTGCAGGGAACCCCGTGTAAACACATGATTCTCGAGATGAACAGCTCCGCATACTTCTTTGCCACATATTTAGTATGGACTGGAATAAAATGAGCGGTCTTGGTCAAACGATCGACAATTACCCAAATAGAATCATGCTTGTTGCTGGTCATGGGTAAACCGACGATGAAGTCCATACTTATGTCTTCCCACTTCCATGATGGAACCTTCAGCGGTTGAAGTGGTCCGGCTTTCCTCATATGGTCGGCTTTAACCCACCGACACGTATCACACTCAGATACGTACTTCACAATCTCTCTTTTCATCCGTGTCCACCAGAACTTAGATTTTAAGTCCTGGTACATCTTGTTGCTTCCCGGATGAATGGAGTACTTGGATAAATGCGCTTCATCCAATATCTTCATCTGCAATTTCATATTTCGGGGTACAACTATTCGGTTGTTAAAACATAGAGTACCCTCTTTATCGTTGCGGAACATCTTCAATTCACCGCTGTCCACTCTCCACCGGATGTGAGACATACCCCTGTCTCTCTTCTGAGCCTCTACAATCTCATCTCGGATTGTAGGAATAAGAGCGAGGTTAAACAGAGATCCATAGGGAACTAAGCGCAGGCTTGGTTCTCCTTCTTCGTGTGCAGCAATGGCTAAATGGTGAACACGGGCTTTCTGACAAAGTGCGTCGGCAACCACATTCGCTTTGCCCAGATGGTAATGAATTTCAAGTTCGTAATCCTTGATCAATTCGAGCCATCTTCGCTGCCTCATATTCAGTTCTTTCTGTGTGAAGATGTACTTCATGCTTTTGTGGTCAGTGTAGAGATGTACTAGATTGCCTAGTAGATAATGTCTCCATATTTTCAATGCTAAGACCACTTCAGCTAGTTCAAGGTCCTGCGTCGGGTAATTCTGCTCATGGCCCCTGAGTTATCGGGATCCATACGCGATCACACGTCCTTCTTGCATCAACACACAACCCAGACCAATGCCGGATGCATCACAATAAACATCAAACGGCTTCGTTGTGTCCGGCTGGGCCAAAACTGGAGCTGTAGTGAGATGCTTCACTAAAGTTTGAAAAGCTTGTTCGCATGAATTGCTCCAATCATACTTGGTGCTTTTCTTCAACAGCTCCGTCATAGGTTTAGCGACTTTGGAGAAGTTTGGAATGAATCTCCGGTAATAACCCGCTAAACCTAGGAAAATCCCCACTTCATGAACAGATGTTGGAGATTTCCAATTCAGCATGTGCTCGATTTTACTTGGGTCCACAGCGATGCCTTCCGCTGAGATAATATGCCCAAGAAACGGCACTTTGCTGATCCAAAACTCACATTTACTGAACTTTGCATATAGCTTGTGATCCCTTAAGCGTTGGAGTACAATACCCAAATGTTCAGCATGTTCTTCTTCTGACTTTGAATAGACCAAAATATCGTCGATGAAAACCACGATGAACTTGTCTAACTACGGCATGAACACAGAGTTCATGAGATACATAAAGTGAGCCGGAGCATTGGTCAACCCAAAGGACATGACGAGATATTCATAAAGACCATATCTTGTCGAGAACGCCGTCTTAGGTACGTCTTCTGCCCAATTTTTTATCTGGTGATACCAGGACCGAAGATCCATCTTGGAGAATACCTTAGCAGCTACTAGTTGATCAAACAAAATATCAATGCGCGGTAGTGGATACTTATTCTTGCTAGTGACAGCATTCAGTGGGCGATAATCTACGCATAGTCTCAAAGTCTCGTCCTTCTTCTTCACGAAGAGTGCGGAACAGCCCCAAGGTGAAGAACTTGGGCGTATAAAACCTTTGTCCATGAGGTCATTCAGCTGCTCCTTCAATTCTGCTAGCTCCTTTGGTGCCATTTTATATGGTCGCCGAGAAATAGGTGTTGTTCCCGGTGCTAGTTCAATCTTGAACTCAACATCACGTTCGGGCGGCATGCCCGGCAAGTCTTCGGGAAACACATATGGATATTCACATACCACTGGAATATCCTCAAGTTTAGGAGCTTCAATCTGATGCACCGCTGCAACTCGTTGTGATGGATCCACAAGACTCAATGTGTTGCAACCGTGTATTGGAGAATTCAGTTGGACAGTCCGAGAGCTGATATCAAAGACAGCTCCATAATGTGTCAACCATGACATCCCCAAGATGATATCAATCCTTTTGCCTTTGAGTATGATAAGGCTCGCAGGATAGATGTTTCCACCCAAACATAAAGGTGCCCGAGAGACCATTTCATCAGTTGATATCTTGCCTCCGGGTGAGCTGATACGAAACGGATGCTTAACTGTGCTAAATGGAAGATTATTCTTCAGCACATAGTCTCTTCTAACAAAATTGTGGGTGGCTCCGGAATCAAACAACACGA
The DNA here is from genome assembly GCA_030760725.1 of Neostapfia colusana. Taxonomy (NCBI): domain Eukaryota; kingdom Viridiplantae; phylum Streptophyta; class Magnoliopsida; order Poales; family Poaceae; genus Neostapfia; species Neostapfia colusana. The sequence continues at coordinate 24,715,029 of JASWHV010000005.1, read as the reverse complement.
AAGTGGGCTGTTCATGTAAAGTGAACATGCCCGCCAAAACTGGTTCGCCTTTAGCAATGTCCTCAATAGCAGTATAATTAACCCTACCAGCTTTTGAAAGATTCTTCTTTGAAGGTTCACGGTGCTGATCTGAGCCTTGTTGAGACAACACACAAGTGTGGATCTGCTCAGCTCCATGACGGTTTTGTGGTGCAGAAATCCTCAGCTCTCTACTAACACGAGGTGGAGATAATTCATGCGTAGCTGGTTGCGGTAGGGTTGCACGAATAATTTCTGACCGCTGCTGTTGAGGTGTAACACCCCAAAATTTTGATTCAAAACCCTAAATCATGTTAAGAGGGGGATTTAAAAATTTTTGGACGTGTTGCATGTTTTGCAAAAATTCAAATTCAAACTGGAATTCAAATTAAACTCAAATCAGAAAAGAAATAGAAAAAGAAAAAGAGAAAACAGAAAAAAAACCGGCCAGTGGGCCGAAACCCACCAGCCGGCCCAACCAGCGCCCGAGCCAGCCCGCGGCCGCGCGCGCCGCTTCCTTCCGCTGACAGGTGGGACCCACCAGATCGTCGTCTACCTCGCGCCCGCGCCGGACTCCCTCTCACCCGAATCAAAACCGATCGGGATTTCGGCGTATCCCCGCTGAATTCTGTTCGTAGGCGACACGGACTTGATCTAAACCACCCCGCCGCCCTCCCCCGTCTATAAAAACCCCGGCCTCGTTCTGTTTTTCCCACGCGATCCGCCGATTTTCCTCCGGTGAGAACCGAGACTTCTCCGGCGAATTCTGGCCGATCTAAGCTCAGAAATTCCGATCTAACTCGCTGGTCTTGATCCAACGCCTCTGGGGAACCTTGCAGGTGCAGGAAACTCGGTGACTTGCGGTGTAAACACAGCGCCGATGAGCTTCGCCGTGGTTTCGCCTCGGACCTCGTCGCCGATCACCTTCCAGGACCTCCGAGCTAAAGAAAACCCCCGAGGTGAGATCCCCGACCTCCCCTCCACCGATCTATGCCATAAAATCACAGTTCTAGGAAGAATTCTCGAAGATCCGAAAGTCTCCGGCGAGATCGCCGCTTTCCGCCGCCGTGCGCCGCCGGCAGCGCCGCCCGCGCTCGATCAGAGCGACGTGGCCGCCTGTGCGCCGTTTATTTTAAATCGCACGGTAGAGTTTAAAACCCCGCGTACCGGTTCGACGTTATAATCTCAGCCGTCGGTTTTAAATCGGACGGTCCACGTCGGCCCCGCGTTATAAAGACTGGAAATCTTACGTGCTACCCCCTGGGGTTCTCGGGAAATAAGAGCTAGCCCCGGAAACTTCTGACCTAGCCCCTGGAACTCCAGAAAATCATGTAAATTCATTTAAAAATCAGTTTTAGCCCCTAGATTTAATAAAAATTAGGAAAAACACCTCTGATAAGTGTAGCTAGACCTCTGGAAATTCTGAAAATAATATTATAGACCCTGTAATGGGGTGAGTTTACCTTTTTAGCCCTGTTTAGTATTTAAATTAGGAAATTGAATATGTGGCTAGTGTTTAAAAATTAAAAAGTGGGACCAACATATTGTCATAATTAAATTAAAAACTTTCTCAGTATTTAGAAAACTTTGGAGTGAGATAAAAACATATTTTGGACTTAATTGAATCTGTCTAATTTATTATTCACATTTAGGGACACATTTTTAAGTAATGAATAGTTTTAGAAAATAGGGAAAATAATTGTGAAATAGTTTACATCAGAGGCAAAGGTCAAAATATGTTATTAAATTATTTAGGACCAGAACCTATTCTGTTTAGATGATGTGTATTACTAATTTCATAATAAAGAACACATTTATGTATAGGAAAATAAATCTGAAAATATAGCAACTAGTAAATGATAAATGGAGTTTCTAAAATTCAAAGAATTCAGTTTAAGGTTGGTAGAAATTCTAAAGGCACATATGGAGAAGAAAAATACTTTTCATACATACTTGGTAGTGAAAAGGTATGGTAGTTGAATATAACGAATTTATTTAAATTGGAAACTCATATATATATAGTAGGTAAGTATAAATGTGAACACAAAAACAGGAATCATATACACATGATTAAAAGTATATGCAAGCCACAAATCAACACACATAAAGTAAACACAACACATATAATGGTGAAGGACTTTCATAAATGTGAATGTGTGGTTTGTATGAAGTAGAAGTGTGAACTATGTCTTATGGATTGTTGTTTTTCTTTTGCTATGTGTGATGGTATGATGTAGAACCTGCTCAAGAGCAAGTTATTCCTTTCCAAGATCAGGACTACCCATTTCAAGAGCAGCAGGAAGGAGGCAAGTGTCCTTGACCACTTTGATCCTATGCTAGGATGTGTAGCTAGAGTTATTTGCATTGTCAATTTAATATGAAACCCATGATAGGAAGTTTCCCTAGAATTGCATTACCTTGTTTCCTTGTAGCTTGGGTTGGGATTTATTTTATCATGTAATTTATTATTATGCATATGCTTAGCCATGCTTAGAATGGGATATTTGGGATATGAGATCATCAGTTTATTTTACCATACTCTTGAATGAGATATTGTGAGTTATGTAGAGGTAGGGATCAAGGCAAGTTGGATGTTTTGGTTGTGTGCTGGGTGCACGAGACTCGGGTTTGTGTTTAGTACTTGCCTGGATCCTAAGGACCGGTTCATGGAGCATGTAACCTGGATTTACAGTGCCAACCACATGCTGAGATGGGGCAGCTTGGCCAAATAATTAGGTGTATCCCCGGCGTAGTATGGTTGTGTTGGATGGTGCGGGGAGTAGGTGTCAGCTGGACTACCATATGAACCGCAAGGCTCAAGAGGGGGCCACTGCAGCGGGGTTGGAGCCTCTTGTATGCTGTTAGGGGAGAAACCTCAGTGGGCCCACGCTCGTCGGGAATCCCTTTGTAAAGGCTTCGTAGTGATCTCCTGGCTACACACCTGGGAAGTGTGAATGTGGTTCGTAGCCATTGGCATAATGGAGGTTCTTTTAGTCCACCCAGCAACGGGGGATGAAATCACTACATGTGGGTACAGTGGTACAAACTCTGCAGAGTCAAAACTGTCATGACAGCCGTGCTCACGGTCAAGAGCGGATTGGACTTATTCATGATTAGAGGATTGATGGTTTTGGAAGTTGTGGATGTTAAGCGGGGAGCATAACATCGGAATTGATGCTATGGTTATTGGATTATGATGATGGGATGGGAGTTTGGGACCATTTCACCTGTGTAGTAATGTAGGTGCTTAATAAGCTAAGGTGATAGGTATTAATTGCGTAGTGCTATAACCATGAGTTCAACCTACCCTTGTTATAGCCATGCATGACATAACTTTCCCACACTTGCTGAGTACCATCGGTACTCAACCTTGCATATTTTGTTGGTTTATATTGCTGCTCAGGTCAAGATAATGAGGTGGTGTATAATGACCAAGACTTTGGACTCGAAGAAGGTTTCTAGGTTCATGGAGACCCCCGGGCAACGCCTGCAATGGAGCCCACAAGAATAATATTCCGCTGCTAGTTTATTTTCTTGTGATGAACTTATTATTGTCCATCGAGACATTTGCGATGTAAGACTTATTTATATTCGACACCTGGCTTGTAATAAATGATGATTCACTATTTGTCATCACATGTATGAGAAAATGATCCTGGCATATATGTGATATTCACTTGGTTGTTCTTCGGAAAAACCGGGTGTGACAGAAGTGGCATCAGAGCAAAGGTTGCCCGTAGGAACGTGGACCTAGGTAGAAATGGACGTATTTAAGGGCCTTATTTTCTTAAAAAAAACTATTTTTACAAGGTGTGTGTTGAAAAGTGTTATTTAATGAGTCACTTTCTTCATCTTACCCCAATTTTCATTCAAAATAGGATTTTTGTTTAAAAGTTTATCTAACCTAAGTTTAAATGCTTTTTGTTTTAGATGGTTCGCATGATTCGTACCGCTCGCAAGTCCACAGGAGGGAGAGTTCCCGTAGTTGCCCTTGCCCAAAGAGAGGAGAACCGTCCGGTGACGTACCTTTCCTACGGATTGGCAGTAGTAGGCTTGTTGCGCCGTCTTCGACGTATGCTCGAAGCCGCCGGCAATACGGGCAAGCTAATCATCCACTATAACTCCACCAGGACCATCCGTGAGAAGAGGGAAGAATGGAGTTCAGAGATGAGGATTATACACGAAAATCAGCTGCTTAAGATCCACCGCTCTCCAGCTTGTAGAGCGACACAGGTCGATGCGGAGAAGGATGTCACCTGGGAGGCCATCACCTGCTAGAGTCACATCTATCGTCGCCACCTGGACAGGACTGAGTACATGTATGTCCTCCAGCGTGAGAGTGGTACCACGGAGTACAAGTACCCGCCGGTGCAGCAAGGGACTTCCCATGAGCACATGGACTTGTGTTTGGAAGATGCTTCTATGCTCAGCACTCGACTGGAGGAGTGTCAACAAGAGCTTCAGGATGTCCGAGACACCCTGAAGGAAACGGAGGCGTTGCTGCGAGCCTGCTTAAGGGCGAGAGAAAGAGGAGATGGGAATGAACTGTGTGTCACCGTGGATGGTACATGGACTCCTGACTCCCTAGATCGCCGAGCGATCAGGCGTCGTCGCACTTCTCCACCAGCAGCCTCCCCACCCAAAGCAGAGTCAGAAGGCAGCCGAAATGATGAGGAAGATCCCGAGGAGCCAGCTCAAGAAAACGAGTGGTGTAGAGTCCTTCCCTTAGTTAGCAAGATGTCGAATAGTCGAGTCGTTACGTTAAGTAATGGTGTGTTAATGCTTGGTGTGTGACGTGAGTTGTGGAAGCCATGAGCAATTGTCCACAGCCTCGTCTTCAGATTGTTTTGCTTTGGTGTGTGAACCCACATGAAATAATAGTGCATTTATTTGGTGTGAGATATGAACCCTCGTAGTATAACAAAGCCTCAACACTTCAAAGTACAAACAAATGAAAGTAGTAAGATGATACTAAATGCTTTCAAATTAACATTGGTTGATTCTGCCAAATGGCCGGAAGAGGAAAAGGACGTTGTCGGTACTTGAGATATGGGGTACCCCCGCGCACAGGGTAAAATGCCTAAGGAACTCGCCCTTCTCCACAGGGAGAGCTCCGAAGGCGCCACGCGTCCGGCGGGGCCGGACCTCCCTCTCCATAGAGGAGAGCTCCGGGCCCGCCACGTGGCATACAAAAGCCGGACCTCCCCCTCCGCGGGAGAGAGGTTCGAAGGCGCCGCGTGTCCAGCGGGGCCGGACCTCCCTCTCCTCAGAGGAGAGCTCCGGGCCCGCCACGTGGCCAACAGAAGCCGAGCCTCTCCCTCTGCGGGGAGAGGTCCGGAGGCTCCACGTGCCCCGCGGGACTGACCCTTCTCTCCTCTGAGAAGGGCTCCGGACCCGCCACGTGGCAGCAGAACGATGCTGCCCGCCCCGAGTGATAGGCAGCGGGAGTAAAGACGCCCCATACCTTGCCCGTACAAGGTATTCAAGGCCCGCGTCTTCCCAAGAGGCGGAGGCGCGGAGCACGCCTCTGTCAGGTGCCGTTGCGCCCAGTCGCATCACAGACTGGCGTGCGGTGTCAGAACCTGCCAGCCAATAAACACCGCGACAAGACATCCCATGCCGCCTGCGCCGTCATCAACCACTACGACTAGCATGCGGCATGGGCAGGGCGGCAAGATGAAGACTCAGAAGCCTTCGACCAGAGACAACTACCGGCATAACTGCAGATACGGTAGATAATAGACAATCTTCCCGGGACCACCTGTCGGGTCCCGGCTCCCCTTGTAAGCCGCCCGAGTCTTGGACTATAAAAGGCTCAGGTAGGCGTCGATAGCAAGGTTCGCACTTTGCAACTCATACGCTAGCCATACACTCTCAAGCTGTAACTCACCCCCGAGCTCAGGCCTCCGGTCCTGAGCAGCAAGCAATACAGCAAGCTCCATAGCTCGCCGTGGACGTAGGGTTTTACGCTCCGGCGGCCTGAACCACGTAAAACTCGCCGTGTCAAGCTCTTACTAACTCGTCCATCTGCGCAAGCTCTCCGCTAGAGACTAGCCCCACCGAAAAAAGAACCTCCACGGGCTGCCCAGTGCAGGCCCGGGGGAAGTGTCGACTGAACACTTCGACATTTGGCGCGCCAGGTAGGGGGCTTTTCTCATAGCGCAACGAGTTTCCGCCGGCGAAGATGACCAAGCTTCCTTCAGCGGCAAACTCTCCCCCCTCGCCTCTGCGGCAGACTGCGACCAGGGGGGAGTACATGTCGACACACTCGGGACGGAGTGTGTCGGTACGAGCTGGGAGCCAGCAACCGGCTCTGGCAGCGCCGACCCTGGCAATGCAGGCTCCAACCAGCTTCAAGTCTTCAGTAGCGCTGGGCGTGCCCAGTGGAGGTGCGTTAGCTGCGGCGAGAGCGCTACTGTACAATCCGCCCGCTGGGGACGCGCCTCAGTCAGCGACCGGCAGTGGATCCGCGAGGTAGACCGTCTCGTCGTCGCCGCCACAAACCCTCGACCTCGGCGGGGACGACGCTCTGGCCAATCGGTCGTGTCGCTGATGCGCGCACCATTGGATGACGAGCAGACGGCAGACTCCAGCTCTACCAGCCCCCAATCAACAGATCTGAGGACAGAGCTGGAGCGGTGTCACCTGGGTCAAGATGCCCGGGTATACCCCGAACGGCGCCGAGAAAGGCGTCGCCACCAAGAGGCTGACGACAGCATGACGTCGGCCTCGACCCAGCCTGAAGAGCAGACCTTCGCCACGCGATCTCTGGCCCAGGCCTGTGCCATGCAGAATATGCCACAGTCATATGTCCTGCATATGGCGCCCCCGGCCTATGGTGCAGCCTTGCCCATGCCGGGGCACGCGGTGCTCAGTGCGAACCAAGCGTTCGTGGCATCAGAACCTGCGGCAACAGAAGCAGGGTGTACGGCCCTCGCGCCCCACCTTCGCTTCGCAAAGTGGCCGCGCAAGTTTCGGCCGCTCCTGCCCGAGAAGTACGACGGCAGCATCAACCCGGCGGAGTTCCTCCAGATCTACTCCACCGCCGTACTTGCCGCAGGAGGGAATGAAGCCATCATGGCCAATTACTTCCCTGTCGCCTTGACTGGCCCAGCTCGGTCTTGGCTCATGAACCTCCCCCAGGGTTCCGTAACTTCCTGGGGAGAGCTTTGCCGACAGTTCATAGCCAACATCGGCAGTTCCTACACCCGGCCCGGCACGGAGCTCGACCTCCACGCCATCCAACAACAACCTGGGGAGTCGCTGCGCTCTTTCATCCAGCGGTTCTCCCAGGTGCGGAACACCATCCCACACATCCAAAATGCTTCTGTGGTGGTGGCGTTCCGGCAAGGCGTCCGAGACAAGAAGATGCTTGAGAAACTCGCGACCAGGGAGGTCCGCGATGCCTCAGAGCTCTTCAGCTTGGCGGACAAGTGCGCCAGAGCAGCCGAAGGACGGAACTGGCACTCACAGCCATCCCCCGAGTCAGGAGGGCTGCCCGGATCTGGTCCTACTCCCTATGGGGGTAGCAGGAAGACCAAGAGCCGAGGCAGAAGCGAGATAAGACCGCCGGCCGCGACCCCAGTCGTCACTGCAGCGACGCTCAGTGGGGCTCGGGGGCCGCGCCCTGACAAGAGGCAGCAAAAGTCACCGATCCCGGAAGATAGCCAGGACAACACGTGCCCCGTGCATGGCAGCTGTCGCCACACTGCTGCCGAATGCCGGGAGATCCGAAGGCTCGCAGAGCGCTTCCGCAAGAGGAAGTGGCAGCGGGCTGATGCTCTGCCCTTCCGTCCAAAGGAAGACGAGCAGGGGGTGGATGTTCCAGACAACATCGACCACCCAGAGGAGATCCAGGAGTCTCAGCTTGTCGTGAAGGCGGCACGCAATCATGAGGACTCCGGCTCCAGTGATGATGAGCGTCGGAAGAAGCTCTACGTCATATACGGCGGGTCCGCCGACCCCTCGTCCCGAAGCACAGTCAAGACTCTGCGCCGAGCGGTAGCGTCGGTGGCGCCACTCCCAAGTGCTGCACCGCACCTTAAGTGGATTGGGACCCCCATCAGCTTTGACGCCACCGACTGCCCCAGGAACATGGCTGGGGCCGGCCAACTACCGCTCCTGGTGGCCCCTACCATCGCCAACGTGAGAATGTACCACGTTTTGGTAGATGGAGGAGCTGGGCTGAACCTCATCAGCCGTGCAGCTTTCCAGAAGCTGCAGGTCCCGATGGCCAAGCTCACCCCGTCGAGCCCGTTCTCTGGGGTAGGCCGGGACAGGTTATCCCCTACGGCAACATTAGTCTCCCGGTGACCTTCGGGGCTCCGGACAGCTATCGAACAGAGTACATTCTGTTCGACGTAGCGGAGATAGACCTCCCCTTCAACGCCATAATCGGCAGGCCAGCCCTGTACCGGTTCATGGCTGTAGCCCACTACGGCTACCTCGTCCTGAAGATGCCAACACCAACGGGCGTTCTCAGGATTCGTGGGGACCGCACTGCTGCAGTGTCGGCCCTGGAGAAGCTCCAAGCGCTCGCAACAGCTGGGGCATCAGCCCCAGGCAATGCGGAGCCGGACCAGCTCCGCCCGAGCGCACGTCACCGTGCTTCCACCACAGCACCCCGAGTGCAACCTCTCGACGAGGGCGGCATCCCCTTAAAGGTCGTCCAAGTCGGCGCCGAAGCTACCCAGACCACCCGGGTAGCCGGGGGCCTGGATAGCAAATAGGAAGGCGCACTCGTCACCTTCCTCCGGCACAACGTCGACGTGTTTGCATGGCAGCCGTCACAGATGCTGGGGATCCCCAGGGAGGTGATCGAGCACCACTTGAAAGTCTTCCCCGACGCCCGGCTGGTTCAACAGAAGCCCCGCAAGCAGTCCATCGAGCGGAAAAACTTCATCCGTGAAGAAGTCAAGAAGCTGCTGGACGCTGGCTTCATACGGGAGGTCCACCACGCCCGATGGTTGGCGAACCCCGTCGTTGTCCCGAAGGCCGGCGGGAAGCTCCGGATGTACATCGACTACACCAGTCTCAATAAGGCATGTCCCAAAGATCCATTCCCTCTCCCTAGAATAGATCAAATAGTAGACTCAACGTCAGGCTGTGATATGCTGTGCTTCCTAGACGCCTACTCGGGTTTCCATCAGATCCCCATGTCTAGAGAGGACGAGGAGCACACCTCCTTCATCACAGTAGACGGCCTTTATTGCTATGTGTCTATGCCTTACGGCCTAAAGAATGCACTCCCCACCTTTGTGCGGGCGATGCACAAAACCTTTGGGGAGTTAATAAGAGACCTAGTTGAGGTGTATGTCGATGACATAGTTGTCAAGGTCAAGCTGGGTTCATCCCTACTAGATAACCTAGCTTTAGTCTTTGACAAGTTGCGCTCTACGCGCACCAAGCTGAACCCAGAAAAATGTGTGTTTGGCGTGTCCTCTGGGAAGCTCTTAGGGTTCCTGGTCTCGCACCGAGGGATTGAGGCCAACCCAGAGAAGATCAAGGCCATCGACTCGATGCGGCCCCCTGCCCGCGTCAAGGATGTTCAGAGACTCACGGGATGTCTAGCCGCGCTGAGTCGGTTTATACCGAGGCTAGCAGAGCGGGCACTCCCTTTCTTTAAGCTCCTGCGCAAGTCAGGCCCCTTTGCCTGGACTGACGAAGCAGAAGAGGCTTTCCAGGAGTTGAAGCGACTCCTGACGACCCTACCTATCATGGTAGCCCCTGAGCCCGGGGAGCACTTGCTGCTCTACATTGCGGCGACAACAGAAGTGGTGAGTATGGTCCTTGTCGCGGAGCGGCCAGACCCCTCACCCTCGCAACCTGCTCCGGTAGAAGAAGACAGACGCCAGGGGGCCCCGCAGGGCCAGGACGGTCTCCCGGACCCCCTGGAGGTACAAGTCGACCCCCTGGAGGCCCAGGACGGCCTCCCGGACCCCCAAGATAAATCTCCAGGGTCCAATTGGGATCTCCCGGAGGTCCCTCAAGGCCCCCCGGAGCTCCCGGATGATCAAGAAAGCTTAAGGGCCTCCGGGTCCCAGTCCCCGGAGGCCCCCGTGGGTCCACCCACCTCCAGCGGGCCGGGGCCAATGGACGAGGAGCTCCCAAGCCTAAGAGAGAGGGTCCGAACCATACAGAGGCCTGTCTACTACATCAGTGAAGTACTTCATGAGGCCAATACAAGGTACCTAGAAGTCCACAAGCTGCTGTATGCGGTGCTCGTGGCCTCCAGGAAGCTCCGCCACTACTTCCAGGCCCACCGGGTCTCGGTAGTCACCTCGTATCCACTGAAGACAATTCTTCACAGCCCCCATGCGACTGGCAACATTGATAAATGGGCGGCGGAGCTGGCGGAGTTTGAGCTGGACTTCCTCCCACGTCATGCAGTCAAGAGCCAAGCACTGGCTGACTTTGTGGCGGAGTGGACACCAACGAAGACTGACCCAGGGGGCCATGAAGGCGGTGAGCCAGAGCCCAAAGCTCCGGTCTTCACCGAACCCCACTGGACACTCTTTTTCGACGGCTCCTCACGAAAGCAGGGGGCCGGTGCCGGCGTACTGCTCCTCATGCCATCGGGGGAACAGTTTGGGTATATGGTGCGTCTAAATTTCAAGGCAACCAACAACATGGCGGAGTATGAAGCACTCATCTTTGGCCTGCAGACAGCCCTGTCTTTAGGCGCTCGCCAGTTGTTGGCACAGGGCGACTCCCAACTGGTCATCAAGCAAGTCAAGGGCGAATGCTCCTGCAATGACCCGCAGCTAGCTGTGTATCTGCTCCACGTACAGATGTTGGAGAAGGAATTCCTCGCTTTGGACCTGCACCATGTACCGCGCGCTGGTAATGCCGCAGCCGACAACCTTTCAACGAAGGCTTCCACCGGAGCCCCTGCGCCCGAAGGAGTTTTCGAGAGGACGTTGCTGCGGCCCACAGCCCGGCCCACCGAGCCGGGCGAAGGGGGCTTGACCAGCACCTCGAAGCTGGCGGTCCCGGTGGCCCTACAGCCATGGATGCCGCCAAGGATCGTAAGCGTCACTGGGGACTCCGTGCAACCCAGCGCTCAAGATCCAGAAGCTCAAGTCAGACCCGATGCATGGATCACGGAGATCCGGGACTACTTGAAGGACAATATCCTCCCTGATGAACATGCAACCGCTGAACGGATTGTGCGTATGGCTAAGCGGTACGCGCTGGTAGAGGGGGATCTCTACCGGCGTGGCGCCAACCACATCCTATTGCGGTGCATAACCCAGGGGGAAGGCTGCGACTTGCTCGCTGAGATCCATGGAGGCGAATGTGGAAGTAATTCTTCCTCACGCACGCTTGTCGGTAAAGCCTTCCGGCATGGCTTCTACTGGCCGACAGCACTCCAGGATGCCGTCAAGCTGGTCGAGAGCTGCAAGGCGTGCCAGTTCCACGCCAAGCAGATCCATACACCGGCTCAGGCAGTACAGATGATCCCGCCCTCGTGGCCGTTTGCCGTATGGGGGCTGGACATCCTGGGACCATTTCCCAGAACCGTCGGGGGATTCCGGTACCTCTATGTCGCCATCGACAAGTTCACCAAGTGGCCGGAAGCTACACCAGTTGTCACCATCAACAAACAATCCGCAGTAAAATTCATCAAGTCTATTGTCTGCCGGTTCGGGGTCCCAAACAGGATCATCACCGACAACGGGACCCAGTTCACCAGCGCAGCATTCCAAGACTACTGCGAGGGCCTTGGTATTCAGGTATGCTATGCCTCTATCGCCCACCCGAGGAGCAATGGGCAAGTTGAGAGGGCCAACGCCGAGATTCTCCGGGGCCTTAAGACTCGCACTTTCGCCAGCCTGAAGAAACATGGTGCCAATTGGGTAGATGAGCTTCCGAGCACACTATGGGCTAACCGGACATCCCAGAGCCGGGCCACCGGGGAGACACCCTTCTTCATGGTGTATGGGGCTGAAGCTGTACTTCCCCCAGAAATCACCATGAAGTCTCACCGTGTCCGGGCTTACGACGAAGCCATGCAGGACAACCTCCGGCGTGGAGAAATCGACCTCGTCGACGAGGTCCGATTACATGCGGCACTCCGTAACGCGCGGTACAGACAAGCGCTTCGGCGCTACCACCAGAGGTCTGTGCGTGCCCGGGAGCTGCAGGAAGGTGACCTGGTGTTGCGACGCATACTTTCTCGCGAAGGGGCCCACAAACTCTCCCCTAGTTGGGAAGGCCCCTTCCGAGTCGCGAAAGTATGCCGCCCCGGGTGTGTGCGCCTTTCCACCGAGGATGGGGACCTGCTCCCGAACCCTTGGAACATAGAACACCTCCGTAAGTTCTACCCCTAGAGCAAAAATAGGACAGTACTTTCTTTTCATAATAAACTCCATAGTGTCCAGGAGCAGCGCTCGGAGCAGCTAAACCCCAGGGGACGGTCCAGGACTACATTCAGCTTTGCCTGGTTCCGACTCCAAGCGCGTAGAGTCTTGCTTCCCCTCTTAATGGGGTGGGTCGTGGCCTCCATGTTTAGCCTGCCTTCCTCCTGTGGAAAGTTGTACGAAAAGAAGTCTGCTCTACTTTTCTCTTTCCTTGTACTCATTTAAATTGTGGATTGAGTTTTTTAATCACCCCTGCAATGCATGGTTGCCATGTGCTCGGCTCCCCCTCTCTACAAGTCCCCAAGCACCAAGCATATGGTTAGGGGCTATAAGTCAAATAAGACTATGAGATAAGGGAGGGGGAGCCCCCAAGGAGAATTACGTTTCCTCTACCTATGTGCAGGACCTCCAGGTTGCGGCAACAGGGTCTGCATGAAGCAGGGGGAAAAGAAGCTACCAACTACTTCGGCCTAGGATTGGAAGGACCGGGTCCCGCCCCTTCAGCAGGGGCGGGACCCGAGGGCCCCACATGTCCAGCAGGCCCGGAACTCTCACCTCCCTTGAGGAGGGCTCCGGGCTCGCCACGTGGTGACACCACGCGCAGGAGCTCCCGCCTCTTAAGGAGGAGCTCCGGACCTGCCATGTGGCAGGCAGATTTGGGGCTACCCATAGGGCAAGATCCGGAAACCTCCGGGGGCCCCTAACACGGTTAGGACCCGGGGAGGGTGTCTGTGCAAAGCTCCGAGATTGGAGATGGCCTCTGAGTATCTTGCGGAGCTGAGGACTCAGTCAGGCAAGCCCAAGAAGGAGAGAAAAAGCATCACAGTCACAAATATCTTAAAAGAGTCAAACTATGCGAGGCTCCATGAGCTGGACTACAGACTCGATAAAAAGGAAGAAACAAGTCCCAAGGGTCTCCTGACACGACCAGAATCCAGAAGTTGCAACAACGGCCGCGTCACCAGGCTTCAGCCCTGGCGAAACTCTCTTGCTCTATGACCAGAGCGCAGGAATCGCCTCCCTCATCACCGGCGCAAAAACCAGTGACACCACGGGGGCTCCTGAGGCCCCCTCCGCAGTATTCAGCGGTCTTCTTGGAGACTCTACCGTCTGGGATCCTCCATGGTGCATCGGCGGTTTCCTTATCCTGAAGTTCCCTCATCACCTGCGCAAAAGCCGGTGTCGTCAAGGGTGCCCCTGGAGCCCCCGTTCCTCATCACCTGCGCAAAAGTTGGAGTCATCAAGGGTGCTCCTGAGGCCCCCTCCGCAGTATTCAGCGGTGTTCTTGGAGACTCTGCCGCCTGGGATTCTCCTCGGTGCTTCAGCGGTTCCTTTAAAGACTCCACCACCCTCAGGGGCAGGGCCGGCAGGCCCTCTGAGTCCAAGGCTTGGTGCAGACGCAACCGCTGGAGGGAACCGAAAGCAATTCTTCCCCCCATAAGGCGGGTTAAGAGCCATGGAAGAAGACAAGACTGCAGGGACCTGAGCGAGGCGCAGGGACTGGAAGCCTTATAAGGGGAATGTGCCCACATGGAGGTTTCATTTAACACCTTCCCGGGTGCAATCCCAAGCGATTCGGAACTCTTCGGATACCCCGCATCGGCGACTGCTTCGGTTCCTAGACCGAATGCCGATGACGGGTGGGCCCAAGCCGCCTAGCTAAGGCGGTGGGGTCAAGGAGTCAGTCTCCTGAGAAGATGAGCCAGCAAGGCACTTCGGCGGTTCCTGAAGAAAGCGCCGCAACGTGCAGAAGTGGCAGTCTTGGGAACCGCTGCAGTAAAAGCAACCATCAAGTGAGTGCACGCTCCCACGATCCCGCGGGCGTTCGTGCTCCGGCAGCGGTCAATTAGGGACTTAGAGAAAGTGTGCGGGTTGAAAGAGACGGAGGTCCCACCTCGGGCTCGCTACCTCCCCCGAGATGGGCCCGGGGGCCACTGTCGGTACCTGAGATATGGGGTACCCCCGCGCACAGGGTAAAATGCCTAAGGAACTCGCCCTTCTCCGCAGGGAGAGCTCCGAAGGCGCCACGCGTCCAGCGGGGCCGGACCTCCCTCTCCTCAGAGGAGAGCTCCGGGCCCGCCACGTGGCATACAAAAGCCGGACCTCCCCCTCCGCGGGAGAGAGGTCCGAAGGCGCCGCGTGTCCAGCGGGGCCGGACCTCCCTCTCCTCAGAGGAGAGCTCCGGGCCCGCCACGTGGCCAATAGAAGCCGAGCCTCTCCCTCCACGGGGAGAGGTCCGGAGGCTCCACGTGCCCCGCGGGACTGACCCTTCTCTCCTCTGAGAAGGGCTCCGGGCCCGCCACGTGGCAGCAGAACGACGCTGCCCGCCCCGAGTGATAGGCAGCGGGCGTAAAGACGCCCCATACCTTGCCCGTACAAGGTATTCAAGGCCCGCGTCTTCCCAAGACGCGGAGGTACGGAGCACGCCTCTGTCAGGTGCCGTTGCGCCCAGTCGCATCACAGACTGGCGCGCGGTGTCAGAACCTGCCAGCCAATAGACACCGCGACAAGACATCCCATGTCGCCTGCGCCGTCATCAACCACTACGACTAGCATGCGGCATGGGCAGGGCGGCAAGATGAAGACTCAGAAGCCTTCGACCAGAGACAACTACCGGCATAACTGCAGATACGGTAGATAATAGACAATCTTCCCGGGACCACCTGTCGGGTCCCGGCTCCCCTTGTAAGACGCCCGAGTCTTGGACTATAAAAGGCTCGGGTAGGCGTCGATAGCAAGGGTTCGCACTTTGCAACTCATACGCTAGCCATACACTGTCAAGCTGTAACTCACCCCCGAGCTCAGGCCTCCGGTCCTGAGCAGCAAGCAATACAGCGAGCTCCATAGCTCGCCGTGGACGTAGGGTTTTACGCTCCGGCGGCCTGAACCACGTAAAACTCGCCGTGTCAAGCTCTTACTAACTCGTCCATCTGCGCAAGCTCTCCGCTAGAGACTAGCCCCGCCGAAAAAAGAACCTCCGCGGGCTGCCCAGTGCAGGCCTGGGGGAAGTGTCGACAGAACACTTCGACAGACGTGCTGCCAACCCCGCCAACAACAACGATGAGGCATGCAACCCTCATCTTTCTGGAGGCCAGGACCGGGGTGGTAGCCGTGAAGGAGTTGATCCCCTCCACCAAATTCTGGAGAATCAGAATCAGCTCATCCAGAACTTGACTCAAGTGGTGGCCAACTTGCATCAAGTTCCACCTCCACAAGCTGCACCACGCCAACCAAGGTTGAGTGAGTTTCTAGGAACTCAACCTCCGAAGTTTGCAAGTGCTGCTGAACCTCTGGAGGCAGATGATTGGCTTAAGACCATTGAGAGCAAGATAAGGATCATACAGGGCCAAGGGTACGAGAGGGTGCTGTTTGCCTCTCATCAATTGCATGGACCTGCTGCTGATTGGTGGACCGCCTACGTGGCCGCCCATCATGACCCTGAGAACATCACTTGGGAAGAGTTCAAGCGTAGCTTCCGCAACCATTACATACCAAGAGGTGAACTCAAAAACAAGAGGAAGGAGTTTTTGGGACTGTAGCAGGGAAACATGACGGTGAGGGAATACCTCACTAAATTTACTCAACTATCCCGTTATGCTCCACGGGACATAGAGACTGATGAGCAGAAACAAGATTGTTTCGTGGAGGGACTTACTGCAGAGATGCAGTGTGCAATGTCCTCAAATGAGTATGAAAGCTTCCAAAAGATGGTGGATAGAGCGTTTGTGGTAGAAAGGAAGCTGAAGGCCTTGGAAAATGAGAACAAGAGGAAGGCCGGGTGGTCACATCAAGCCTCAGGGAGCAACACTCGCCCACGTCTGATGCAGCCACCTGCAGGGCAGACGAACCGTGCTGCGGTACCCTACTCAGCACCAAGAGGGTACAACCCGAACTACAGGCCTCCCGTAGCACCAGCGCAGCCACAGCGTCAGTTTATACAGCAGCCTCGCCCCGCATATCCACCTCGACCAGCAGTACAGGGACCCCCAAACCAACCCCAAGACAACAACGGCCAGGCACCTAAGGTTGGGGTGCAATGTTTTAGCTGCGGTGAAGTGGGGCACTACGCCCATAAATGCCCAAAGAAGAAGCCCGCACAGCCACAACAGCAGAATGTGATGCGAGGACGGGTGAACCACGTCACTATGGAGGAAGCGCAAGAGGCACCCGACGTGGTAGTTGGTAAGTTTCCTGCCAATTTACACATTGCAACCCTGCTGTTTGATTCTGGTGCTACCCACTCGTTCATTGCTAAAGGGTTTGTTAAGAAGCATGATCTAGCAACAACACAAATGAACTATATGCTAGCAGTAAACTCTCCAGGTGGAGAAATAAGGACAAGACAAGTGTGTCCCAAGGTGAATCTAGACATTAATGGGGTAGTGTTTACTGCTAACCTCATAGTGATAGATTCCCAAGGGATCGATATTATTTTGGGCATGGACTGGTTGACCAAACATAAGGTAATCATCCATTGTTCAACCAGAACGGTGGAACTAACGCACCCTAGTGGCACAAGAGTAAAGTTCATAACAATACACGAGCCTAGGAGGGACATTAAACTAAATCAAGTTGAGGTGAAAGTTGAGGAAATCAGGACCATCAGGGAATATCCAGATGTTTTTCTGGAGGATTTGCCAGGTATGCCTCCCGATCGTGAAGTGGAATTCGCAATTGAGCTAGTACCTGGAACAGCCCCGATATACAAGAGACCTTATCGGATGGACTCCAAGCAGCTAGAAAAACTCAAGGATCATTTAAGAGAATTGATGGAGAAGGGGTATATTCGTCCTAGTTCCTCGCCATGGGGAGCTCCGGTGATATTTGTGCCCAAGAAGGACGGAACCCAAAGGTTATGCGTGGATTACCGTGCTTTGAATGAGGTTACCATCAAGAACAAGTACCCATTACCCCGCATTGAAGACTTGTTTGATCAGTTGAGAGGCGCTTGTGTGTTCTCGAAAATTGATCTCAGGTCGGGATACCACCAACTCAAGATAAGGCAATCTGATATTCCCAAGACAGCTTTCGTATCTCGGTACGGACTGTATGAATACACCGTCATGCCTTTCGGGCTAACTAATGCCCCGGCATACTTCATGTACCTCATGAACAAGGTATTCATGGAATATCTAGACAAATTTGTGGTGGTTTTCATAGATGACATTCTCGTCTTCTCCAAATATGAAGAAGAACATGAGAAACATCTAAGGTTGGTGTTGCAGAGGCTAAGAGAACACCAACTATATGCCAAGTTGAGCAAGTGTGAGTTTTGGCTGAAGAGAGTTCCCTTCTTAGGACATATAATCTCGGAGGGAGGAATCTCCGTGGATCCTGCCAAAATCGAGGATATACAGGAGTGGAAGACCCCTGAAAATGTCGGGGAAGTTCGAAGCTTCTTGGGATTGGCTGGATACTATCGACGGTTTATTGAGGGATTCTCCAAGATCTGGAGACCCCTCACCAAACTGTTGGAGAAGGGAATCACATTCACATGGACGCCATAGTGCGAGACGAGTTTTCAGGAGCTAAAGAAAAGATTGACAACAGCCCCAGTGCTGGTTATGCCAGATATGCAGAAGAATTTCACGGTGTACTGCGATGCCTCTGGAAACGGGTTGGGATGTGTTCTCATGCAAGAAGGGCATGTCGTGGCATATGCATCCCGGCAGCTTAGGAAGCACGAGAAAAACTATCCTACACATGACTTAGAACTAGCCGTAGTGGTACATGCGTTGAAAATTTGGCGACACTTTTTGATGGGGAAGAGGACATAGATATATACGGATCATAAGTGTTTGAAGTACATTTTCACACAGCCAGATCTCAACCTCAGACAAAGGAGATGGTTAGAGCTAATCAATGACTTTGACGTAGGCATCAACTATCATCCTGGGAAAGCAAACGTCGTGGCCGATGCCTTAAGTCGGAAAGTGCAAGTCAATAAGTTGAGCTTAAAAGACCTGCCTGCAGAATTGAAGGACGAGGTTATAAGGCTCAATCCATGCCTTGTGAATAGTGGTGAAGCCATCGCCATGGAAGTGGACTCCACACTAGAGCAAGACATACGCGATGGTCAAAAGAAAGACGAGAAGATACAAGAAATCAGGCAGCTCATCAAGGAAAATAAAGCTCCTGGTTTTAGAGAGGATGAACAAGAAACGGTGTGGCACGGGAAAAGAATCTGTGTGCCTGAAATAAAGAAGATCCGTGAATTGATTTTGAGGGAAGCTCACGATTCTGACTATTCCATTCATCCTGGGAGTACGAAGATGTACCAGGACCTCAAAAGCAGGTATTGGTGGTATGGCATGAAGCGAGATGTCGCGGAACATGTTGCTCTATGTGACACATGTCAGTTGGTGAAAGCAGAACATCAACGACCCGCGGGATTATTGCAACCACTCAAAGTGCCTGAATGGAAATGGGAAGAAATCAGCATGGATTTCATCGTGGGATTGCCTAGGACCCAATCAGGATATGATTCGATATGGGTCATCATTGACAGGCTAACCAAGGTAGCTCATTTCATCCCCGTGAAAGGAAGCTACAGCGGATCCAAATTGGCAGAGTTGTACATGTCAAGGATCGTGTGTTACCATGGAGTGCCAAAGAAGATTGTGTCGGATCGAGGGACACAGTTCACCTCAAAATTCTGGCAAAAGTTGCACGAAACCATGGGAATCCATCTGAACTTTAGTTCTGCCTATCATCCCCAAACTGATGGGCAGA
The DNA here is from genome assembly GCA_030760725.1 of Neostapfia colusana. NCBI lineage: Eukaryota > Viridiplantae > Streptophyta > Magnoliopsida > Poales > Poaceae > Neostapfia > Neostapfia colusana. The sequence continues at coordinate 24,695,917 of JASWHV010000005.1, read as the reverse complement.
CGAAAAGAACCAATCAGATCCTTGAAGATATGCTAAGGGCATGTGCACTCAAAAACAATCGGAGTTGGGACAAGAACTTACCGTATGCGGAGTTTTCCTATAACAACAGCTATCAAGCTAGTATGAAGATGTCACCGTTTGAAGCTTTGTATGGGAGGAAGTGCAGAACTCCCCTATTTTGGAATCAAACAGGGGAAAGTAAAGTGTTTGGTCCAGAGGTACTACAAGAAGCCGAGGCGAAGGTGAGGGAAATTCGCAACAACTTGAGGATAGCACAAACACGCCAAAAGAGCTATGCCGATGTACGAAGAAGAGAGCTCGTTTTCAACGTGGGAGACTATGTCTATCTCAAGGTGTCCCCTATCAGAGAACTTCGTTGGTTCAAGGTGAAAGGGAAGTTGTCACCTCGATACATCGGACCCTTTCAAGTTTTGGAGAGGAAAGGCGAAGTGACGTATCAACTAGAATTACCGGCTCGTCTATCGGATGTGCACGATGTATTCCATGTGTCACAACTCAAGAAATGCCTGAGGACGCCTGAAGAGGTGATACCCATGAATGAAGTGGACGTAGCTGAGGATTTGTCTTATGCCGAGCAACCATACAAGATTTTGGAGACAATGGAACGCCTCACCAGAAATAAAAGAATCCGGATGTGCAAGGTGCAGTGGAAGCATCACTCAGAAGAGGAAGCCACCTGGGAGCGGGAAGATGAGCTCAAGGCACAATTTCCGGAATTGTTTTCTTAGAAACACCAATCTCGAGGACGAGATTTCTTTTAAGGGGGGTAGAGCTGTAACACCCCAAAATTTTGATTCAAAACCCTAAATCATATTAAGAGGGGGATTTAAAATTTTTTGGACGTGTTGCATGTTTTGCAAAAATTCAAATTCAAACTGGAATTCAAATTAAACTCAAATCAGAAAAGAAATAGAAAAAGAAAAAGAGAAAACAGAAAAAAACCGGCCAGTGGGTCGAAACCCACCAGCCGGCCCAACCAGCGCCCGAGCCAGCCCGCGGCCGCGCGCGCCGCTTCCTTCCGCTGACAGGTGGGACCCACCAGATCGTCGTCTACCTCGCGCCCGCGCCGGACTCCCTCTCACCCGAATCAAAACCGGTCGGGATTTCGGCGTATCCCCGCTGAATTCTGTTCGTAGGCGACGCGGACTTGATCTAAACCACCCCGCCGCCCTCCCCCGTCTATAAAAACCCCGGCCTCGTTCTGTTTTTCCCACGCGATCCGCCGATTTTCCTCCGGTGAGAACCGAGACTTCTCCGGCGAATTCTGGCCGATCTAAGCTCGGAAATTCCGATCTAACTCGCTGGTCTTGATCCACCGCCTCCGGGGAACCTTGCAGGTGCAGAAAACTCGGTGACTTGCGGTGTAAACACAGCGCCGACGAGCTTCGCCGTGGTTTCGCCTTGGACCTCGTCGCCGATCACCTTCCAGGACCTCCGAGCTCAAGAAAACCCTCGAGGTGAGATCCTCGACCTCCCCTCCACCGATCTATGCCATAAAATCACAGTTCTAGGAAGAATTCTCGAAGATCCGAAAGTCTCCGGCGAGATCGCCGCTTTCCGCCGCCGTGCGCCGCCGGCAGCGCCGCCCGCGCTCGATCAGAGCGACGTGGCCGCCTGTGCGCCGTTTATTTTAAATCGCACGGTAGAGTTTAAAACCCCGCGTACCGGTTCGACGTTATAATCTCAGCCGTCGGTTTTAAATCGGACGGTCCACGTCAGCCCCGCGTTATAAAGACTGGAAATCTTACGTGCTACCCCCTGGGGTTCTCGGGAAATAAGAGCTAGCCCCGGAAACTTCTGACCTAGCCCCTGGAACTCCAGAAAATCATGTAAATTCATTTAAAAATCAGTTTTAGCCCCTGGATTTAATAAAAATTAGGAAAAACACCTCTGATAAGTGTAGCTAGACCCCTGGAAATTCTGAAAATAATATTATAGACCCTGTAATGTGGTGAGTTTACCTTTTTAGCCCTGTTTAGTATTTAAATTAGGAAATTGAATATGTGGCTAGTGTTTAAAAATTAAAAAGTGGGACCAACATATTGTCATAATTAAATTAAAAACTTTCTCAGTATTTAGAAAACTTTGGAGTGAGGTAAAAACATATTTTGGACTGAATTGAATCTGTCTAATTTATTATTCACATTTAGGGACACATTTTTAAGTAATGAATAGTTTTAGAAAATAGGGAAAATAATTGTGAAATAGTTTACATCAGAGGCAAAGGTCAAAATATGTTATTAAATTATTTAGGACCAGAACCTATTCTGTTTAGATGATGTGTATTACTAATTTCATAATAAAGAACACATTTATGTATAGGAAAATAAATCTGAAAATATAGCAACTAGTAAATGATAAATGGAGTTTCTAAAATCCAAAGAATTCAGTTTAAGGTTGGTAGAAATTCTAAAGGCACATATGGAGAAGAAAAATACTTTTCATACATACTTGGTAGTGAAAAGGTGTAGTAGTTGAATATAAGGAATTTATTTAAATTGGAAACTCATATATATATAGTAGGTAAGTATAAATGTGAACACAAAAGTAGGAATCATATACACATGATTAAAAGTGTATGCAAGCCACAAATCAACACACATAAAGTAAACACAGCACATATAATGGTGAAGGACTTTCATAAATGTGAATGTGTGGTTTGTATGAAGTAGAAGTGTGAACTATGTCTTATGGATTGTTGTTTTTCTTTTGCTATGTGTGATGGTATGATGTAGAACCTGCTCAAGAGCAAGTTATTCCTTTCCAAGATCAGGACTACCCATTTCAAGAGCAGCAGGAAGGAGGCAAGTGTCCTTGACCACTTTGATCCTATGCTAGGATGTGTAGATAGAATTATTTGCATTGTCAAATGAAATATGAAACCCATGCTAGGAAGTTTCCCTAGAATTGCATTACCTTGTTTCCTTGAAGTTTGGGTTGGGATTTATTTTATCATGTCATTTATTATTATGCATATGCTTAGCCATGCTTAGAATGGGATATTTGGGATATGAGATCATCAGTTTATTTTACCATACTCTTGAATGAGATATTGTGAGTTATGTAGAGGTAGGGATCAAGGCAAGTTGGATGTTTTGGTTGTGTGCTGGGTGCACGAGACTCGGTTTTGTGTTTAGTACTTGCCTGGATCCTAAGGACCGGTTCATGGAGCATGTAACCTGGCTTTACAGTGCCAACCACATGCTGAGATGGGGCAGCTTGGCCAATTAATTAGGTGTATCCCCGGCGTAGTATGGGTGTGTTGGATGGTGCGGGGAGTAGGTGTCAGCTGGACTACCATATGAACCGCAAGGCTCAAGAGGGGGCCACTGCAGCGGTTTTGGAGCCTCTTGTATGCTGTTAGGGGTGAAACCTCAGTGGGCCCATGCTCGTCGGGAATCCCTTTGTAAAGGCTTCGTAGTGATCTCCTGGCTACACACCTGGGAAGTGTGAATGTGGTTTGTAGCCACTGGCATAATGGAGGTTCTTTTAGTCCACCCGGCAACGGGGGATGAAATCACTACATGTGGGTACAGTGGTACGAACTCTGCAGAGTCAAAACTGTCATGACAGCCGTGCTCACGGTCAAGAGCGGCTTGGACTTATTCATGATTAGAGGATTGATGGTTTTGGAAGTTGTGGATGTTAAGCGGGGAGCTTAACATCGGAATTGATGCTATGGTTATTGAATTATGATGATGGGATGGGAGTTTGGGACCATTTCACCTGTGTAGTAATGTAGGTGCTTAATAAGCTAAGGTGATAGGTATTAATTGCGTAGTGCTATAACCATGAGTTCAACCTCCCCTTGTTATAGCCATGCATGACATAACTTTCCCACACTTGCTGAGTACCATCGGTACTCAACCTTGCATATTTTGTTGGTTTATATTGCTGCTCAGGTCAAGATAATGAGGTGGTGTATAATGACCAAGACTTTGGACTCGAAGAAGGTTTCTAGGTTCATGGAGACCCCCGGGCAACGCCTGCAATTGAGCCCACAAGAATAATATTCCGCTGCTAGTTTATTTACTTGTGATGAACTTATTATTGTCCATCGAGACATTTGCGATGTAAGACTTATTTATATTCGACACCTGGCTTGTAATAAATGATGCTTCACTATTTGTCATCACATGTATGAGAAAATGATCCTGGCATACATGTGATATTCACTTGGTTGTTCTTCAGAAAAACCGGGTGTGACATGAGGTGGAGGCTCATAAGTGATCATCTTCAGCCATGGTTGTGGGAGTTGCACCACAGGATGAATTTGTTTCCTAACTGGCGAGTAATGCCGCACTCGATAGTTCGGACGAACCTCGATATCGTGGTCTGGCGGTATACTTCTTTTCAACTCCGCTTCACATCGGAGATGCATGTCTTCCTTAATGATAGCGGCATTTACCAACTCATTGTAAATACTGTTATTGAACAAGGTCACTTGTTCCTTAAGTTCGACATTTAAACCTCGGAAGAAATATTCACACTTCAACGCATCCGAGTCTACCATATGAGTGGAGTATTGCATCAAGTCTTCAAACTCCTTGAAGTACTCGTACGCACTCCTTTCTCCTTGCTTTAATTCTAAAAAGTCTCGATACTTTGTTCGTAGAATTCCCGAACAAATGTGACGTGCCCGAAAAACATTCTGGAATTCATCCCACGTCACTCGATGACCTTCAGGAAGAGTAGCGATGTACTCTGCCCACCAAGCTCCAGCGGCTCCGTGGAGTTGTTGAGCGGCAAATAGAGTCTTCTGATATTCATCGCACTCAAGCATATGGAATTTGGCTTCAATACATTGGAGCCAATGAGCCGACTCCAACGGTTCTTTCGCTTCCGAGAAAACCGGTGGTTGTCTTGCTAAGAAATCCAGATAAGTACTTGGCGGGGGATTTTGCTGTAGTGTCTCCTGTCGTATGCTTTGTCGCACCAACAGATCCAGAGACTCAGCCATCTTTGCTAAGATTCCCGCCAATCCGGTTGATGATGTCGGCACTTCTTGTCGTGGTGAATTACTTTCGCCGTGACTCGACTCACCAACCTCACTCCTGGAATGAGCATGATCCATGCTGCAAGAGTGAGCAATTTACGGTTAAAATTCATAGTTTAAACTCAACTTGAATTGAAAACATAACCGTAAAAGCATCACATCAATATTGCAACATTACACAAGCTAACTAGGGTTTCGACAATTCTGAAATCTACCAAACTTGAGAAAGTTTGTCCAAACCCTTAATTCCAACAGTAGGACAAACTGGAAAAATAACTCAAGAACATGCTATAGAACTTAGAGAAGTCTAAAACATTCCTGTCCACAACAATCTCAAGTTAAATGGCAATAAGCACTACTCTGTTCAGAATGACCAATTGGTCTTAACCCCAGAATTTAAATATGAAAATGGCAATTTCATATCTCAAGTTGAATATCGAAGTTATAGTTAACTTCAATATCTTTACAACAAGTATTCATTTGCCTTCATATATGTTCTGGATCAAAAATTGTGAAATTTCAAAGTTAACAGAAATCTGGAACAATTTTGACAGCACCTCCTTTGAAAGTGGCTGTTTTGTCTGCAAGATTTCATCACTTTAAACTCCAAATCTGGAGAAACTTTGAACTACAAAGTCATAGCATATATCACAAGCTTTCCAACGGTGTATTACTTGACCCTTAGAAAATTTTTCTACAGAATGTTATGGTCCAAATACAGAAATTTCCAGAGAGCAATTTGTGTCTGCCCTATTTTTTGGACAGTTCACACTCATGAGAATTTCATCCATTTGGAAGGTCATCTGATCTGGAGTTCTACAGAAAAGTTGTAGAAGACTTCAAAACATTTCCAGAAATGTACCACACTCACCTCCATTGGTTCAACCAAACAAAAGTTATGTCCTGTTCAAGTTCAGCAAATATTCTGCTGAAAACAGGGGAGGTTATTCCTAAGTCTTGGTGAATAAATCTATACTCCCAATTGACTCTTAGTTCAATATAGGAGTTCATTACCCCCTAACAGAATCCTAGACTCCAAATTTATTCTTTTTCTTTTCAAACCTTCATTTTCATGCAGTTCAAAACACATCACGGTACTACGTTGTCTCACAAAATTAAAATCCTAACCGGCTTTATACCGGCCTATACGTCTCAAGTGGTGGCACTAAACGATCACTCACAAACGTTTTCTACAAGACATGTTCTAACGTGGTTAAGGTACCTGCAGAAAACACTCAATAATGATGCACACATTGGTTTATCATTTCAGTCAGGTCCATATCATAGTAAAAACATACGCCCCGAATCATTGCCATACGGGCCGTCCTTGAGTCAAGCCACGTCTCTAGGTACATGATCGGGTTATTCACCACCCGACGGGGGCTCCACACCTTTGCAATAAAGCACACCGGTGGAACAGCACTTTCGTAAGCCTCATAGGACATGAAGAGTCCTAGAGAACATACTTCGTGTTACAAACCACACGATGGGGTCTCCTCCTCTTGCCCCTGGGTTTGCGCACTGGAGGCTAGTGCCATTCATATGTCTCTAAGACATGAAGAGTCTTAGAAAATATATTCACTTCCCGTCCATTGCTGAACGGGACATCCCACACTACTTTCCTCGTATGGGTGAGCTAACCGAAATTGATCCGCTTTCGATGGCGTTCCTTACCATTCTTACCTCCACGTAGGTGCGTCGTTACTGAATTTAAATACTGAAGAGTAACACACTGTTAGCTTGCCACCTTAAGTAACTGTGCTAATAATACTCCTTATGTGGGCATACTATACGTTCCTCACTCGTATACTCCTAAGTTTTCGAAAATATGCTCTTTTCATGCGTGCTATTCCCAATGCGGCTCTGATACCACGCTGTGAGGAGACCGGCCCGGGAATCGCAGTGGATGGTGTCGTGCGATGCGGCACCCAACAGCAAGCACGAAAAGAGGCTCAAGAACATAACGGAACCATTTTGTTACTCAAGATAATTTCTTTTACAACATAATGTACACACGCAGCGGAGATGTAAAACTAGCTGGACAATCTACTCACTCTCGACCCTAACTACGCCGAAGAGAAGTCGTTCAGCCCGTGAACGCTTCCTACTAGCTTCACCAAGGAAAGGCAGCGGCTAGGTTTCCGATGAGTTGAACGAACCGTGAGGTTCGTCGTCTCACCGAACAACCCTCTTCATAGCAGGCATCCTGCTACCTGTAAAAACAACTCCGAAGCAACCGTGAGCACTAAGGCTCAGCAAGACTTAACCGTCACTCCTAAACATGTAACTCTAAATGCAGGGGTAGTAAGACAGTAGGAACAGGAATTTGCAAAATGCAGCTTGACCAAACTTGATCCTTATATTCAGATTCTTTTAGCCTTCATTTTAGTGGTCCTCACGCCTCACAACATCGGAAGTCCACAATCAAACAAGAAACGCTTATCCCGATGTTGCTAGCCTAAGGTGGAAATGAAATTTAGTTGGCTCTATATCTACTTCAGTCAAGGTTCCAATACAGTGATTAATCCACAAACAGCAAGTTAAGAGACTTAGTTCCTCTTCTTACTAGTCACGGCGCAGTGGGCAAGTATGCTCAATTCTCTTCCGCGAGCGACGGTGATTCGAATCAATAACAACCCGGAATACATGACACATACACCCGCCTCGAAAGACTCTCTCAAGAGCTCTTTCTTACGTTGTATGCAGCAACCTTTCACACGACACCCTGACATAGAAAAACGTTTCGCGCCAAGCAGGATGGTCCTCTACGCGGACACGTCGAAGTTGCCCGCTAAAGGATTTACACCTCCCGCCTTCTCAACGCCATTCCCACGCGAATGATGAGTTTCTATATCACGGTCCATCGAGTTACATCGTTTTCATGGGTCCCATACCTCACTATATATCCGGTACAGCTCAATCTTGTCCAGCAGGGCCGCATACATACGGTCCTTAACCGACACGTACGGGGCTACAACCAACCTCCACATTTGCCTTACCATCCCAGTCCAGTCCAAACGTGGTCTCAAGCATTGTCACACCCATCGCAGGTCAAGACCAACCTTGAGCGCTCCATCCTACAGGAACATCCCCGTCCCCATCTCATTTTCATGAGGGTGCTCTTATCATTTATCTCTCGCGAGTAACTCCATTACTCAAACTTTCTCGCGAGTATCTTTTTACTACTCGACTTCTACCGAGCTAGCTACAACATTAGCCTAGCATCTACAACGAGGCAAAGCCTACACTAAACCTTCTAATGAGGGATGTAATAGGCATGCAAGTGGGTTTCAATCATCCTAGACATAATGCACAATATCAAGTCTAATAAACATGATGTGAAGTAAAGCAAAATTTAAAACGGTAACGATATGCAAACCGGGGCTTGCCTTGTTCAACGGTTTTGTTAGAAGCTAGGAGTTAGTCTTCCTCCGGAGAATCCGCCAAACTCATCAAGAGATGGAGATCCTCGCTGCAGAGTCGAGTCGTCGTCGAATGTCGACGTCACGTGCTGTTAAGATGATTTATGCACATGTATTCAAAAGCAATTTAGAAAATGATTCAAAACTGTTGTACCAGTTAACTCACAACTAAAAGGGACAAACAGCATCAAGGTTTCTGTTGTTGGACCTACAACCTTAGAGATAATGAAAGCTAGGGTGAAAAGAGATACTAGTAATCACCATGTGATTAAGTCCATTATATGAACACTTAAACCTAAAAGATAATAGCTCAAGTTCCAGAGATCCAATGAAGCTGAGGATTTAACCACAGCCTCTATGGAAGGTATTTAGGCAGTGTGCAAAAATTGAGCTCATGAAATGGCTTCATGTGAGCACAACAAATCCTTATGCGGTTTTCACTAATCTGCCTTTACCCCCTAGATATTAAGCTTTCCTATGCTGAAAAGTAGACTTTTTGTGAAGTACAAAATGTCCTAAGTCCATAAGAATTGGTTTTACCATTTTTGGAGTTTCCTACCTGGAGATATGGATTTTAGAAGGATTGGGAAAAAGCTGAAATTGTCTCTGTTCATTTTCCCCATTTTTCAGAGACATAAGGAATGAACACATCATTTGACCAAGCAAATGAGGTCCAATGCCTCTGAAATTTTTACTGAAGTTCAAGGAATATTGGAAGAATGTCCTGTCCAAATTTGGGAATTTTCCAATAAACAGAACTCCTGTAAAAATTCATACAAGATTTTTATTAAATGAATTAATGAGCCAAATCCAGGGATTTTCATAAACATTGGGCTACACCCCTGGATAGTAATCTTTGAGAGGAATCCAACAAAAATTTTTTCACAATTTTTGGACACTCCTACACAAAGTTATGGCTCTCCAAAGTTTGAACTGAATTGGGAAAATCTGTAAAATGTTTAAATGCCGACAGTGGGTCCCACCTGTCATTCCTAACCTCCAGACTCGCGCCAAACAGGGCAGTGGCGGCCCCCTCCGGTGAGGTCGCCGGAAAAGCACTTCCCAGCCACCTCCAGACCCCCTGCTGGCCGCCCCCCCATATTTCCCCACGCTTAACACGTTGGTGAGGTCGCCGGCGGCTGAAACTCGCCGGAAAACAGGGTGCACCGGCCACAGAAAACCCTAGGGCTCCGGCGAGGTCTTGCACGGTGAATTCTCCACCAAATGGTTCTTAGGCTCTACAGAACCAGGGGATCATGTAGAAGACCGGCATGAGGTCTAAACAAGCTGGAGAGGGCTCTAAACCTATTGGCACCGTGCGCCCGATAGGGTTCAGCGGTATACCCTCTAAAAGAGCTCGGATTGCTCACTCTACACTCAATTTCTTGGTCTAAAATCGATGGAGGAGGTGTGCTAGGCAGTTAACATCCTGTGTGTGAAGTTTGATACCCAACAAACACGATTTGAGTACGAATTTTACAATTCCTTACCTCAAGGTCCGTTTCTGCCGCCCGGGAGAAAAACTTGAAATTCTCCCTCTGTGATCAATGGCTAGGGCTGAGCTTTGGGGGTGAGAAACTAGGCTTGTAGGTGCACAGATGGTGGCTTGCTTGGGCATGATCCCTTCTTGTTTGGGCTGTCCACAGCGACCAGTTTCGGTTCCTTGAGTTTGAACTCGGGAGCAGAGGAAACCTCTCTGTTTCTAGGCGCTTGTGAGCTCGGGATGGTGGAGGGAAGGTGCTAGCCGGTTAAAGCACGCTGGTGCGCTACTTATTGCTGAAGGAAGCTCGATCATACGAGCTCAGCTGCTGTGGTTATCGGGAGAACACAGAGAGGCGGGTTCTGCTCGGGAGAGAAAACAGCGAGCGAGAGCACGGGCTGGGAGAAAGCAAAACGGCTTGCTGCACTCGGGGGAGGTGATGAGGACGAGCAGAAGACACTCCAGCAGGAGGTGGCGTCAGTGAACGTGGTCCGAGCAGCTGCTGTCGCGCGCTGAGGAGTCGAGCACGGCGGTTTGGAACAGTCTATGACATGTGGGGTCCACAACTACGATTCTCCCTCTTATCCCCCAATTCCGTTAAAAATAGCAAACGAGCTCTGAATTTGCTCAAACTTGGAGGATAGGTCAAAAGAATTATGAGGAATTCAAATCTGAAATCAGATTTTGAAATTGAGTTTTTTTGGTTCAAAATTCAAATCCAAGTTTGAATTTGAATGTGCCCTCATTTAATCCTCGGAATAAATAGTATATGAAACCTAAAATTCTCCAAATTTGAAACTTAGTCTCTTGAATACATGAGAGATGCATCTATGATCTCACATATAGGCCTTTGGACAATCTGAATAGAAATCCTTTCAAAAGATTCAAATTGCATTTAAATTCCCTCCACTCTACTCATAGAGGAGGTGCATATGAGTTAGAGTTTTTGGGAGTAAAATTTTTTCCCCTAGGTTAACATGTGCTGATCATGGGCTGGAGAAATTTTTTAACTCTCTCACCTGTCCATATTGGTGTTCATCAGTTCATGTGACACAACTATAGCCTTTTATCGCCTTAACTTTGTTTCATAAGTTGAAATCAAGCTTTACAAAAGTTAGGGCTGTTACATAGGTCTTAAGTTACCCTCATGTAGAGTTGCATGCTTTAGGAGGGACGGTTAAGTCTTGCTGAGCCTTTGTGCTCACTCTTGCTATATAAGTGGTTTTGCAGGTAAACCTCGACGCTATAAAGAAGGTTGTCCGGTGAGACTCGGGAACTTACGAGTCATGTCACACTTGGAGAACCTAGCCGCTGCCATGTCTTCGTGTTGCTAGCGAGAGGAGTCCGCGGGCTGGACCTCTTCTCGTGTGCTTCTTAGAGATTCGACGTGAGCTGTTTATCGACTTCCTCTGTAGCTATTTTATGTAAATTATTTACAAAGAACAATTGTAAGCTTCCGCTTTTGATTTATGTAATACAGTGTTCCTTATATGTGTGCTGTTGGGTGCCGCATAACACGACACCACCCAATGCGAATCCTGGGCAAGGTGCCCCGTCCCCGTGACGTGAACCGGGACGGCGGGGTCCCCGTCAGTACCCCGAAGTAGAACGTCGTGTGTCCGGGCAGCCTGCCCAGTTAGCGTGGGTGTACACGAGAATCTCGGAGGCCGCGTCATGTCGAAGGAGGAGGCCATAGTCGAGGGTACCTCGTAGGTACCGAAGAATCCACTTCACAGCGATGAGGTGCGGCTCCCTCGGGTCATGCATGTGAAGGCACACCTGCTGAACAGCATACGAGATATCCGGCCTGGTGAAGGTAAGGTACTGAAGAGCACCTGCAAGACTCCTGTAAGCAGTGGGGTCAGAGACGGGTGTCCCGTCGGTAGCGGAGAGCTTCGCTTGAGTATCTACTGGAGTGGAGCATGGCTTGCACTCAGCCATGCCCGCTCGCTGGAGGATATCCAGGCAGTACTGTCGCTGGTGAAGGAATAAGCCGCCTGGTCGGTCCTCAATCGCAATACCCAGGAAGTGGTGGAGACGGCCCAGGTCCTTCATAGCGAACTCCTGCTGTAAAGCAGAAATGGTGCGCCGAAGCAAGGCCGGACTAGACGCTGTTAGTACAATGTCATCGACGTACAGTAGAAGGTAAGCAGTGTCACTGCCACGTTGATAGACAAACAGCGACGTGTCGACTTAGCTTCGACGAACCCCTGTGAGACAAAGAAGGAGACGAACCGGCTATACCAGGCTCATGGTGCTTGTTTCAGTCCGTACAGGGATTTGTTCAGCTTACAGACCATGTCTGGGTGAGCTGAATCAACAAATCCTGCCGGCTGACTGCAGTAAACCGTCTCGGTCAGTGTACAGTGGAGGAAGGCATTCTTGACGTCCAACCGGTGGACAGGCCAAGAACGCGAGAGAGCGAGCGACAGAACGGTACGAACCGTCACCGGCTTCACCACCGGGCTGAAGGTCTCGTCGTAGTCGACTCTAGGGCTCTGAGTGAAAGCCCGGAGTACCCACCGAGCCTTGTACCTCTCCAAGGTACCATCCACCTTCTTCTTGTGCGTGAACACCCACTGCCCGTGACAACATGCCATGACCGGGACGGGGAACAAGGTCCCAGGTCCGGTTGGCAAGCAGGGCCTCATACTCGTCCTCCATAGCGCTACGCACGGATATAGGTATGGGTGAGATCAAAGAAGAGTCGGTCGGTGGAGATGTCGTCGACGAGAAGGCAGCTCCAGCGAAGCGCTCAACTGTCCGAAGACTCATGGACGCACGTCGAGTCACCATCAGGTGGACGTGACCAGGATCCCTGTGGAGAAGAGGAGGGTTGTACACCGGGTGCTCGGGTACAACAACCTTATCTCATCGTGGGTAGATGAGAGTGGGTCTCGAAGCTGCGCGTGGTGCAGCTGGAGCAGGGCCGCCCCCCCCCCCCCCCCCCCCCCCCCCCGTGCTCATCGCTGGTAGGCAAGTACGGGGTCGGCGAAGCGAGAAGTCGTCGTAGGTGCTGCTCCTGGTGCGTCTGGTGACGTCGGGCTCGGTGCAGGTGACGTCGGGGAAGCTGAGGCCGCACGTGGCACAGTAGTCGACGTCGGGGACGCCGGGGCCGCGCTTGGCGCAGCAGGCATCGTCGGGACACCGGGCCACGCGTGGTGCAGTGGGTGACGTCGGGGGCGCCGAGGCCGCAAGTGGCGCAGCTGGTGGCATCAGGGACGCCGGTGCTGCGCTTGGCATAGCAAGTGGCGCCGGGGCCACGCGTGGCGCAGTAAGTGGCGTCATGGACGCCGGGGCCACGCGTGGCGCAGCAGGTGGTGTCAGGGACGTCGATGCCACGTAAGGCACAGCAGGTGGCATGGAAGATGCCGAAGTCTCGCGTGGCGTAGCGGGTGGGTAACCTGCAAGAGGTAAACGGCAAGGTCGCTGTACAAGAGCGGCCTCGGGGTCAGTAGAGAAGAGGGAATCCAACTTAGCGACGGAGTCAGAGGACGGGGTGGAAAAGGGAAAGGAAAACTCGTCAAAGACGACGTGTCGGGAGATCAAGATACGACGGGTGGTAGGATCAAGGCACCTGTACCCCTTATGGTCAGGGGAGTACCCAAGGAAAACACACCGAGTTGAGCGAGGTGCAAGCTTGTGGGGAGCCGTGGCAGAGAGGTTCAGGTAGCAAGCGCACCCGAAGACTCAAAGATGGTCGTAAAGAGGAGGGCTGCCGAACAAAGCGAAGTGAGGGATGGGAGCACTAATCGTCTTAGTAGGAAGGCGATTAATAAGGTAGGTGACAGTGTGAAGCGCCTCCGCCCAGTAGCGAGCTGGGCTAGAAGCCTGAAACATCAGGGAGCGCATGACATCGTGGTGGTCCAAATCATGTGCTCAGCCTTGCCGTTCTGGGGGGAAGTGTGCGAGCAAGACATGCGCAACTGAACACCGCGAGAAAGCAGAAAGTCACGGAACACAGAGTTGTCAAACTCGCGCCCGTGGTCACATTGGACCGCACAGATCATGTGCCCAAACTGGGTGGACACACAAGCGAAGAAGTGAAAAAGAGTGCCGAAGGTATCATACTTCTGTCACAAGGGAAAAGTCCATGAATAGTGTGAAAAATCATCAATAACCACCAAGTAATACTTACATCAAAAACACTAAGAACAGGTGAAGTCCAAAGATCACAGTGAATCAAATCAAAGATGTGCTCGACACGAGTGACAGAATGCGGAAAAGGAAGTCGAACATGGCGACCCAACTGACAAGCATGGCAAAGAGACTCATGAGTACCCCGAGTACACGAAATCACTGAACTACCAGACAACTTTGACATAGCATCAACACCGGGGTGGCCAAGCCGATGATGCCAAATGGCCGAAGAAGCTGTCGTAGACAGGGCAAGAAGCAGAGCGGAAGCAGGAGGACGCATCATGTACAGGGGACCCGTACTCTCATAGTGAAAGAGAATGCGTCGAGTAGTAAGATCCTTCACAGTTACACCATAAGGATCGAACTCAAGGGAACACATGGTTGTTAGTAGTAAAACGACGAACGGGAAGAAGGTGCTGAATGATGTCAGGAGCAACAAGAACATCACGTAGCTGAAACGAATCCGGTGAACCCGAGTCACCTACTGAGGTGACTGGAAGAGCCGACCCATTCCCAACAACGATAGATGAACGATCAGAGGGACGGGAAGGGCAGGTAGAAGAGAGGATACCGATGTCAGGGGTGGTTTGGTACGAGGCACCGGAGTCCACCACCAAGTCAGGGCCAGACAGGGTGAGACCCCGCAGGTAGACCGATGGTGTAGAACAGGTCGCGATATGCCCCGGCGGTAGCAGCGTCGGGAAGGAAGACAACACGCTCAGACCCTTGACGGTCGTGCCAACAGAGTAGGCAACAGCCGATCCAGGTACAGCAGCCGATGGCGGACGAGAAACACCTCCCAGAGCGGCAGCGGGGCCCCCCCATGCGCCCTGGCTGCTGCGGCGGCGTCCCATGGTGCAGCGGCGGCAGCGATCCAGGGAGTGGCGGCTGCGTGCCAGAGGCCGGCGGCGGCTGCGGGCCAGGCGGCGCCGTTGTGGGGGGCTGCAGGGCCGGTGGCCCAAGGGCGGCTGCAGCTGCTGCGGGCCAGGCAGCGGGCGCCGTCGTGGGGGTCTGGATGGACGGTGGGGGCTGCAGGAGCGCCGGCGGCGGCCAGTGGCAGCTTCACGGTGGCCCAGGGAGGTGACACGGCGGTATCTGGCCAGGGGGCAGTGGCGGCCACGCTAACCCACCCAGAGGCGGCGGCGGTGCCCCCGGGTGCCTGCCATTCAAGCCCAAATACGGGTGGCCCGGGCGAGCACCGGCTCTGCCCGAAATTGGGCGGCCCGGGCGCGGATCCGGCAGCAGCGAGGGCGCTGCGGCCCAAGGCGCGGCGGCGGCCCCGCCAGGCGGCACGGATGATTGGGCGGAAGGCGCTGCAGTGGCGGCGGCGGCGGCCCCAGCGGGCGGCACGGCTGCGCGGGCAGGCAGCGCATCGGCGGTGGCCCCGACGGGCGGCTCGCCGGCGAGGACGGAGGCGGCGCAAGGCCAGTGCGGCGGCGGCTGGGCCATTAGGGTTAGGGTTAACCCTACTCGTAATCAGTTCCTAGCTGATACCATATTAGAGGACTAATTGTGGCTGTATTAGATGATTAGAATAATGAGGGTACAGGGATGATTATATCAAGGGATTAGGTGAGGGGAAAAGACTAAACTACCCCTAACCCTAATCCCTCACTAATGACTAATATGCCCCTGTGCCCCACACACAATTACAGTGTCTAACACTATCAGAGACATATGAACTGCCTGCGCCTGAATAACCGACAAAGGCCCCTGTGCATAGCCTCAATTGCAAATTATTTTTCATTGACCCTCGCTATTAACTAGCTGGCCTCACCAGGAAACCTACACCAATTCCTCCTGTTAGAATAATCTTGTTATTTATTTTTAGTTTATTCAGGTTGGGAGATTTTTTGCGTGCATGAAGTGAGAAAGAGTCGTGTGTTGAGTGCTCGGCGCAAGAAGCGAGTGAAGTTTCTGCAGCCGTTTCAATGTTTCAAAGTAATGCGCTTAGTGCGGTGGTGCAGTGGTTGAGTGCATGAGCAGCTGCAGGTGATGTGACTTGACAGAGGGAAGCTAGGTCAGAGTCCAATTCTCCACGGCAAGTTGTGTGAAGGCTGCTGCATGTGAGCAAATCTCTGGCAGGATTTTCATTGGACGTGTGCTATCATGCTATGCATCGTGTGTGACACCCTCATTTTTGGTTTCTGCATGTATTCATTTTTCATGTAGAGAAAACATTTAAAAAAAGAGGGGACAGAGAAAGAATTAAAAGGATTGCGAAAAAGAGCAAAAATCCAGTTCACCAAGGGTGCCGAAGACAACTCTCGCGGCCCGCTGGCCACGTGGCGCCTTAGGAGCTCATCCATGTAAAGGGGGAGAGGTCCAACCCCATGGGACACGTGTTGCCCCCGGAGCTAGCCTCTGCGGAGAAGCTAGTCCAGCCGCAGGACACGTGTCACCTTTGGAGCTAGTCACCACGGAAATCAGTTGACCAGTCTCGCAGTATACGTGTCGATCTCGGAGCTCACCTCCGAGAGGTCCGGTTCTATTGTACATGTGTCGCCACCGGATCTTATCTCCGGGAGGTCCGTCACCGTTGGGCACGTGTTAACCTCGGAGCTCGTCTCTGAGAAGAAAGGAAGTCTGGCGCCGTTAGGATACGTGGCACACCCGGAGCCACCTCCGGAGAGAGGGAAGGTCCGGCACCGACACGTGGCGTGTGCAGAGCCACCTCCAAATAGAGAGGAGGTCCCGACCGCCAGGAGACGTGGCGCACGCGGAGCTCACCTCCGAAGGAGAGGGAGGTCTCGCTCGCTTGACACGCGGCACAACCGGAGCTCGTCTCTGCAGAAAGGGGGAGACCAGGCCCTGGTGGACACGTGGAGCTTCCGGAGCTCATCACCGTGGAGGTAACGAGTTCTGGAGGGGTTTTGGATTCTGTACGTGTGGAAATACCAGTACGGAGAGGAAACCGACGCGAATTCCATAATGTTACCGCACCAAATCAACTAAAGATAAGTTGTTAAGATTCAACGACAATTTGAATAGGACTCTTATTCGAAATCCAATCGGATTAGAACTCTTTCTTCCCGATTATAAATAGAACACAGAACCTTTGGCCGCAACCACGAACTTCTTTTCCAACTCCTGAGCCGACGACTTAGAGCCCTAGCCCCAGCTCGCCGAATAAACCCTTCACCGGAGTTCGGTCGAGAGAGAGATCGCCGGAAGAGAGCCCCTACGATCTGTCTAATAGGAGAAGGACCTCGAGACCTAGAAGAACGTAAGGTAGGTCTTCAATACTGTCTTACAATATCATCGCGTTTTCTTTGCATCTATTCTTCGATTCCTTTTGAACAGAAGCTTTTTCGTGGACAGATCACTTGTTGATTTAGATCTAAAGACAAGATCATTGCCATGTCCACATTTGATCCGAACACCACTGTTCATCGTAAAACCATGCAATCCATGCTAGAACACGAACAAACCGATCTAATAAAAACTGCATCATAGGATTAACATGCATAGGCGTCATCGCATCTAGTTAAAGTTTGTGCATGATATTCATTGTTGTAAATCTTGTATGTGCGTGATCATGTATAGAAGGACAAGCTCAGGGAGCTACCTACGACGGACTACAACAACAAGATTTTGAGCAACAGGAACCGCAAGAACAAGACAAGTGCCCCGACCATATTGATCCTATGTTTTGGGAAACTGCTTTGTTTTTGCGAAAAGGTGTGTGTGCTGAGTCAAACATGATGGGAAACCCTTTTATAGGAGTTTACAAGTTTTGGTTAAACCACCCTTGTCGCCAGGGAAGTTATGAGTCGGGTATGGTTTTGCTTTATACTTCGCTGAGTCCATGGGATTGGGAAGCGAGATAGATGTGTCTAGCTAACTGCACTCATAATGATAAGGAGAAAACTGATATTGTTAATGAACATGGATCGGAGGGAGATCTAGGCACGACTGGGTTTGTGAATGAGGTAGCATGAGATGGTGGTTTACTTGCCTTAGATCTAAGGACCGGTTCATGCGAGCACATGCCAGGATAACAGTGTCACCACAAGGCCAAGTATGGGTGCGGCTTAGCTGACTAATTAGGTAAGTTGCTAGATTGTTATGGACTGTGGCAGGCGCGGGAATGGGAGTCGAGTGAGGACTGCCCTGGGAACTGCATGGCACAAGAGGGGGCCCGTGGGTGGGAGAATTGTAGATTCTAGCCTGCCGGTGAAACCTTAGTGAGTCCATACATCTAGTAACCCCTTTGTAAATGCTATTTTGTGATCTCTTGGCCATACGCCGACGGTTATGTATTGGTATAATGGAGGTTCTGCAGTCGCCGACGGGTGACGAAATCACAAACTTGTGGGTAAAAAGGTGCAAACTTTGCAGAGTCTAAAACTATCATGACAGCCGAGCTTACGGTCACGAGCGCCTGGCCAACTTCCATGATTAGTTGGGATGGTTATTGGCTATGGTTATTGGGTATGGTTTTGGATGGTTTGGTTTTGGTTTTGTTTTTGGGACTGTTGAGTCCGGGTGATATAATGTGTTGCATGACTGTTGAGTCATGACAACGAGGTTGGTCTCGGTGTGAGACGAAATTTGTTTATAAGATGAAATGGTAGCAAATACGACACGGTATTCGTGAGATGGTAGCGAATACGAGAAGGTATTCGTGAGCAAGAACAATGTTGATTAATGTCTGGTTGGGACATGGAAGATAATGAACATAATGGTGGTATGATTGGTATTTTAATACATGTTGGGATTACATTCACTTAAAGATAAGTTGTTGTTTTATCGTGGTTTTTGATAAATAACTTAGCTTTCTGCAATGAGCCTTTTTATACCTACCTTGTTATGAGCTACATATCATATTTTCCCGCACTTGCTGAGTACATCATTGTGTTCAAACTTGCATTATTATTTCATCATTGGCAACAGGAGAAGATTACTAAGAAGACCAAGTGGAGCATTAGGCGTGTAATCTGTTCTCAACCTTGCCTGTGGGGATGGAGTAGAGATGGAGCCGCTACTGCTTAGATTGTTTCCGCATTAGTTAGAAGACTTCCGCTGTTAGATTAAGACTTCCGCTGTGAGCATGAGTCCAAGACTCATGAGACATTGTAATAAACTCTGTTATTCGTGGTCATATATATTCTGAAATTCAGTTTGTGGATGATGTGTATATGTGTGATGAACATCCTGGGCACACATATGCCTCAGTTCTCGGTTCCATGGTTTTCCACAGAATTGAGGGCGTCACATCGTGCCTACAAATTCTCACAACGGTGGCTGACAGATTCTTACGGATATAAGAACTGGCCCACGTACGACGCGGAGACCAGATCATGGCTAACGTACTTGCGCGTATAGAGGAGAGAGTGGTTGCTTGGGGGTTGTGTAGCTGTATCTATAAAAACCGGGTAGTGCCAGGTGCAGAGAGTGAGTTTGGTGTTCTGTGTAGTGCATCATACATGTGTGTGTGAGAGAGTGCCAAGTGAAGGCAGCTGTGGGTGTTAGTGCGAGTGCTAAGAAATAAAGTGTTAAGTGTTTCAAGAAATCCCCTTCATAGCGTGTGTGCAAGTGTGTGTACGTGTGAGATGGGCCAACAATTGGTAATCAGAGCTTTAAGTTAATGCTGTAGCCATGTCGGTCGATGGTTCAGCAGTCTACATGTCGCCGAGTCGCCGTTTTGGTGGCAACGGCGGAGACGGCGGCCAAGAGCCAGTTGTGAAGGAGGCGGGGGTGACATTATATTACCCCATACTTTCGGAGGACAACTATGGCGTGTGGGTGGTGAAGATGAAGATCTTCCTACGTACCCAAGGTGTGTGGGCAGCCGTGGAGGGCAAACAAGGTGTTGACGAGAGGATGGACCAAATGGCCCTCACCGCAATTGTCTAAGCTGTGTTGGATGACTTAGTGATGGCCATATCGGAGGAGACATCGAAGCAGGCGTGAGACGCGTTAAGAAAATGTGCATCGTTGAAGATCGTGTCAAGAAGGCTGGCGTACAGACTCTCAAGATAGAGCTTGATGGTATGTACATGGATGATTCTGAAAAGTTTATTGAGTTTGCTTTGAAGGTGACCAATGTCGTAAACGAGATACGTGCTCTTGGCACGAAAGTGGAGGAGGCAAGCGCCGTTGAGAAGCTCTTGTGTTCTGTCCCTGACAATCTTGCGTTCTGTCCCGACAAGTTCCTACCCATTGTGAGCACCATAGAGCAATGGGGGGATGTGGAAGCAATGTCAGTGGCTAAAGTTGTCGGGTGCCTACGGGCGTTCAAGGAATCTTCCAAAGGGTGACAACGCGAAAGTGTAGGTCAGATCCTCTTGAAGCTCAAGCTCATCCATCGGTACTTGTTCTTCTGGTACTCTTAAGCACTTCTTGAGTTGGGATACGTGAAATACGTCGTGCACGTCGGAGAGGTGCGTTGGCACCTCTAGTTGATAGGCTACCTCTCCTCGCTTGCCCAAAATCTTGAATGGCCTGATATAGAGAGGTGCTAACTTGCCTTTGATGTTGAACCGTTGTTGGCCTCAGATAGGCGATACTTTAAGATACACGAAGTCTCATACTTCAAAGGTCAATTTTCTTCACCTATTGTCATCATATCCTTTTTGTCGTGATTGAGCAGCCTTCAAATTTTCTCGTATCGTTTGGACTTGCTTCTCAGCGTCTTGCAGCACTTCGGGTCCAAACACTTGGCTCTCTCCGGTCTCATTCCAGAACAGCGGCGTTCTACACTGTCTACCATACAATGCTTCGAAGGGTGACATATCCAAGCTGGCTTGGTAGCTGTTGTTGTATGAGAATTCAGCATACGGCAAGCTCCTATCCCAACTATGCCCATGTTTCAAGGCGCAAGCTCTTAACAAGTCTTCCAAAATTTGATTTGTCCTCTCAGTTGCCCGTCAGTTTGCGGGTGATAAGCGGAGCTGAAATTCAGTCGTGTACCCATGGCTTCATGCAGCTTCTTCCAGAACCTAGAGGTAAATTGAGAACCCCAATCTGAAACTATCCTTTTTGGAACTCCATGGTGACACACGATTCGCTCCATATACAGCTCGGCTAGTTGTGCAACGTTGTACTTGGTTTTAACAGGAAGGAAATGGGTGGTTTTTGTCAATTGGTCCATGATAACCCAAATAGAGTCGTAACCCGATTGAGTACGTGGCAATCTGACGATGAAATCCATGCTGATATCTTCCCACTTCCACTCAGGTACTTTCAATGGATGCAACAGTCCAGCGGGTCTTTGATGTTCGACCTTCACCCGTTGGCACGTGTCGCATAAGGCAACATATTCGGCTATATCCCTTTTCATACCATCCCACCAATAACAAGTCTTCAAGTCCTTGTACATTTTGGTACTTCCGGGATGTATGGAATAGGGCGGCAACTTCCGAACCGTGAGTTGGTGACATGCTCCCTTTCAGCTCAACGCATCAGCTACTACATTGGCCTTTCCGGGGTGATAGTTGATTCCAACATCATAATCCTTGATGAGTTTCAACCATCGGCATTGTCTCAAATTCAGGTCCGTTTGCGTGAATATATACGTGAGACTTTTGTGATCCGTATAGATCTCACATCGGTGGCCAAGGATATAATGCCTCCAAATCTTCAAGGCATGTACCACGGCTGCAAGTTCCAAGTCATGTGTGGGGTAATTCAGCTCATGTGTTCTTTAGTTGTCTCGATGCATAGGCTACCACTTGTCCTCCTTGCATGAGCACAGATCCAAGCCCTTGTCTTGATGCGTCACATTATATGTCGAAGCTCTTACTCACGTCCGGCAATACCAAAACCGGCGCGGTGGTTAACCTCTTCTTTAGCTCCTCAAAGCCGTCTTGACATGATTGTGTCCACTGAAATGCTTTCCCTTTCATGAGTAATTCAGTCATAGGCTTCACTATTTTGGAGAAATCCTTGATGAACTGGTGGTAGTATCCAGCCATCCAAAGGAAACTCTGAATATCTCTCACATTCTGTATTTGGTTCCACTTCAAAACATCTCCCACTTTTCCGGGATCAACCGATACTCCTCCTTCAGATATGATATGACCTAGGAACGATATCTCCTTTAGCCAAAATTGACACTTGCTGAACTTAGCATACAATTGATGCTCTCGCAGTTTATGCAATGTTAACCTCAAGTGTTCTTCATGTTCTTCCTCGCTCTTTGAATACACCATGATATCATCGATGAAAACCACGACGAACATGTCCAAGTACTCCATGAAGACCTTATTCATGAGGTACATAAAGTATGCGGGTGCATTCATTAACCCAAAAGACATAACGGTATACTCATACGAACCATACCGTGTTCGAAATGCAGTCTTGGGTATGTCCGGGGGCTTAATCTTCAGCTGGAGGTATCCCGACCAAAGATCAATCTTGGAGAAAATTCGGGCACCTTTCATTTGATCGAACAGGTCCTCAATGCAGGGCAGCGGGTATTTATTATTGATCATCACCTCATTGATAGACCTATAATCCACACACATTCTTTGGGTCCCATCTTTCTTGTCTACGAAGAGCGCGGGGGCTCCCCATGCTGATGAGCTTGGGCATATAAAACCCTTATCTTGATGCTCCTGAATTTGCTTCTTGAGCTCCACTAGTTCATTAGAAGGCATCCTATATGGCCTCTTCGCTATAGGTGCAGTTCCAGGTACTAAATCAATGGCAAATTCAATGTCCCGGTCAGGTGGCAAACCTGGAAGTTCTTCCGGGAACACATCTGAAATTGAACCACCGGAATGCTTTCCAACGTCGCTTCTTCGATGTGGTTCAGCGCTGCCTTCTCGGTTGCCGGTTGGGCTGACTCGAACTTAATACGAGTACCATGCTCATTTTTCAACTGCACGCTCCTCTCAGCACATTGAATCACTCCGTTGTGTTTGTTTAACCAATCCATTCCAAGTATTATGTCAATCCCTTGGGAAACCAAGACGATAAGGTTAGCAAGAAAGTCTACCCCTATTATTTTAAGGCTTAGCTTCGGACATACTATATTTGTAGGAGCTAGAATTCAGATTTAAGATAAAAGTTTTTCCAACTATATGCATCAAGGTATAAGTATCTTCTTTTATTAATTTCAGCCTATATGAGGATGTGAACACGTGCTAAAGCGTCTCACATCTCTCCACTATATGTGGATGTGGACATTCGCCGAAGCGTCCCACAACTCACATCAGCACATAAACACAAGCAATCATCACAAAAATTCAGCACACCACTCTTATTCAAGCTACTACGATCTTAACGTTCCTATTACAGCTTTATTCAATGGAACCTAAACTTAATCGTGAGAACCGGTGCTGTTCTCGCCATGTGACGGGGCTGGTCCATACATGGGCGCACGCCATGGTGAGTCGGCAGTCCATGTAGGGTTAGATGACGCTGGTGCTCCATTTGCTCCCATGTTGGCACGAGTCTCCTCGTGTTTCTCCAGCAAATACAGCTTCTTGCGGAGGTAACAGATCTCTTCTTTTGCACATGCATAGCAGTTTCCTAACTCCACGAGCAACCTCTGAGACTTATAAACAGCTTTTGGGTTGGAAATAGCTCCTACAAGGGGTCCAATGATCTCCCTTATACCACTCTTACGATACGGGTGCAGATCAAAAGTGGTGTCCTCAAGCTTCCCACGGAAGGCGTAGCACAGTCCTGTGAGTGCATCCCATGCAGCATCATCAATAGCTTCTGCCCTTGTAGCTCTCCATGTGGGTGCGAAGTGCCGTGTGACAACTCTACCATTAGATAGGGTGGTTACTTAAGCCTTCCACTCTTCATGTCCGAGACGAGGGACTTTCTTGAGAAGATATTCCGGATATAAGCTGCAGCAATCCAGAAATTCTTTGAGCTCCTTGGATATGTGTCCTCCTTTCATTCTGTCGGACCGGAATCCTTGAACTGATAGGTTGGCCCATTCATCACCTTCATTATTGGTCTCAGCAAGGGGTGGATCCTCTTTGGATTCATCTCCTCCCGACATAGCTTCATGAGGCTCCACGGGGTGTAAGCCTGCACGAAAGTTCTCCTGAGGTGCATACCAATGCCGTTCTTGTGGATCATCTTCCATGTCGTCTTTGAATGGTTCTACCTCCTCCGGGTCCTCTTCCTCATGCATAGAGCTATTGACTTCATCTTCATCATGAGGTTCCATCTTCACCTCTTATCAATATGGTCCATCGGACACATCAATATGGTTAAGTGCACTCCCAAGTGGTGGTGGACGAGTTCCCATGCGTGATGTGCTCCTAGTGACCGGCATCTCTAAATAAGACATGAGAATCTTTAGAGAAGAATGAAATAACTCCAAAACTTCAGAAGCTATGAAGCAAGAAAACAAAAATGTTGCTTTCTAAAAGAAGAGAAAAGAGGGGCTGAAAATAGCACTTTGCGGTGGCTGAATTGACAAGTAAAGTGCAGCAGCAAGAAATTTTCAAAAATAGCAGTTTAGAGGGATGTTCCTATGTGTTTTATAGTGTTCATTCTACCTAGGCTTGCGTCCTACGGTCAACGTGGCTCTGATACCAATCTGTGACACCCGGTTCTGAAAATAGAACCAAGTGAATGCATATGTGTGCCCAGGACGTCCATCACACATACAAATGTAATCCACAACCTGAATTCAGAATATAACCATGAATAAATAGGGTTTAAGTACTTTATTACAATGACTCAATGTCTCACTCATGAATGTCTATCTTATTCTTGCAGCGGAAGACTCTAAACGACAGCGGAAAGTGACTAAAGACAGCAGGCTCCATCTTCGACTCCACAGGCATGTTGACGGTAGTTCGCACGCCTGGTACTCCACATTGTCCTCGAAGTACTAATCTCCTGTAGCTGATGTTTACGTGATAATGCAAGGGTGAGTACATGTCGTACTCAGCAAGTGTGGGAAATGTCTCAGGAATGGCGATTTTTGAAACAATGCAAACGGTGACACCAGATATATATACAATATGCCTCAGAATAGCCGTGTCCATGGCCTCCTTCATTATGCTTGGAGGAGAACCCACTAAACGTATAGCATTCCCTCACGCTAGAATTATGCTTCACCAACCGGCTAGTGCTTATTATCGGGCAAGGACACCAGAATTTTTACTAAAAGTGGAAGAGTTACACAAAGTTCACGAAATGATCACAAGGGTTTATGCACTAAGAACCGGCAAGCCTTTTTGGGTTGTATCCGAAGACATGGAAAGGGATGTTTTTATGTCAGCAGACGAAGCCAAAGCTTATGGACTTGTCGATATTGTAGGGGATGAAATGATTGACGAGCACTGCGATACTGATCCAGTATGGTTTCCAGAAATGTTTAAGGACATGTAGCTTACAACAAGGTAGGAAATAGAAAGGCTCATTACAGCAAATAAATTTTATTTCACAAACATGATAAAAACAGCAACTAAGTCTAAATGAATTTAATCCCAATATAACCAAGTAAAACAGCAACATTCTTTCATCATAATTCACCATTTATCAAGTCTCATCCAGCCATTAAGCTTTCTCAGTTTCATCTCATCCTCATAAATATTTATAACCATCTCATATTCATATAGCAAAAACCAAACTCATTGTCATGACTCAAAACAGTCCCAAAACCAATCCCAATGACCATAACCATAACCATACCAAATAACCATCCCAAGTTTTCCCTCTAATCATGGAAGTTGGCCAGGTGCTTGTGACCGGAAGCACGGCTATCATGATAGTTTTACACTCTGCAGAGGTGACACCACTTTACCCACAAGTTTGTGATTTCCTCACTCGTCGGCGACTGCAGAACCTCCATTATACCAGTACACAACCGTCGGTGTATGGCCAAGAGATCACAAAATAGCCTTTACAAAGGGGCTACTAGATGTATGGACTCACTGAGGTTTCACCGGCAGGCTCGAATCACCATTCTCCCACCCACGGGCCCCATCTTGTGCCATGCAGTTCCCAGGGCAGTCCTCCTCAACTCCCATTCCCTGTGCCATCCACGGTCCATAACAAGCTAGCAACACACCTAATTAATCAGCTAAGCCGCACCCATACTTGGCCTTGTGGTGGCACTGTTTTCCTGGCATATTCTCGCATGATCCGGTCCTTAGATCTACGGCAAGTTCCACCATCTCATGCAGCAACATTCACGAATGAAGCTTGCCTAGATCTCCACGATTCCATGCCCCTTAACATCATTAAGATCTCATCATCATTATTCATATGTGTGCAGTAGCTAGACATGTTTTATTTCAGCTTCCCGTATCCCGTGAATTAAGCAAAGCAAAAAGGGAAAACGACCATACCCGACTCATCAACTTTCCCAGCGACAAGGATGGTTAACAAAACTAGTAAACTCCTATAAAAGGGTGTCCCATCAAGTTGACTCAAGCGTACATGCTTTCGCAAACAAAACAGTTTCAAAACATGGGATCAATATGGTCAAGGGGCACTTGCCTTGCTCCCGTGGTTCTTGTTGTCCGAGCGTCTCGAAGTCTTTGTGCTGTAATTCTTTGTAGATGGCTTCCTGAGCTTTTCCTTCTACTCACGACCACGCACATACAAAATTTACAGCAATCAAACATCACGCACAAGCTTTACTCAAGATGCAATGGTGTAGATGAGTGCAAATCCTACGGTGCTGTTTTATTAAACCAGTTTGTACGTGTTCTTGCATGTTTTAATGGGCTTTCATGGGGTTCTATGACGAACAAGGGTGTAGGGATCACGTTTGGACGTGGTGATGATCTTGACTCAAGATCTAGATCAATCCCATCGTCAAAAACCGATCAAAACGTGATCTGTCCACATGAAAAAGTTTCGATTCCAAAGGAGCGAAGGAAACGGATGCGTAGAAACAGCGATGACGTCGTAAGATGGGTAACGAAGACCTACCTCACTTCCCTTTGGTGGCAGGGTCTTCCTCCTAGCAATAGCAGCAGCGGGGGCTCACCGGTGACTGAACTCCGGCGAGGGGGGGTTTAACTCGGCAAGTTGGGGGCTAGGGCCTCCAAGTCACCGACTTGGGAGGAAGAAAAAGGGAAAGGTGTTATGGCAAAAAAGGGGGGTTTGGGTTCTATTTATAAGGGGAAAAAGAGGAGTCCTACTCCAATTGGAGCTCAAATAAGAGTCCTACTCAATTTTGGATCTCAAAAAACTTATCTTTTCAGTTAGGTGCGGCAGCAATGTGGGGAAAATTTAGGGAAATTGTGTCGGTACCCTCAGTGCCAGGTACCCCCGCACACAGTAGAAAAACCGCCCAGAGACCTCAGCCCCTCCGCAGGGGTGAGCTCCGAAAGCGCCACGTGCCCAGCGGGGCCGGGCCACCCTCATCCTCAGAGGCGAGCTCCGGGCCTGCCACGCGGCCAGCAGAGATGGGCCTCGCCCCCTCCGTAGGGGCGAGCTCCGAGAGCGCCACGTGTCCAGCGGGGCCGGGCCACCCTTCTCCTCAGAGGTGAGCCCCGGGCCTGCCACGTGGCCAGTAGTGGCGGACCTCACCCCCCTCCGCAGGGATATGCTCCGAGGGTGCCACGTGTCCAGTGGTGCCGGATCTCCCCTCTCCTCAGAGGCGAGCTCCGAGGGCGCCACGTGTCCAACAGTGCCAGACCTCCCCTCTCCTCAGAGGCGAGCTCCGAGGGCACCACGTGTCCAGTGGTGCCGGACCTCCCCTCTCCTCAGAGGCGAGCTCCGAGGGCGCCACGTGTCCAATGGTGCCGGACCTCACCCCCTCCGTGGAGGTGAGCTCCGAGGGCGTCACGCGTCCAGCGGGGCTGGGGAAAGTGTCGACAGTGAACTTCGGCAAATTGGAATTGGCTCATTTCAGCTATCTTTTTCCCATTTGCCACCATTTTTATGATTCTTTCTCCATTTCTACTTCTTTTATAATTTTTCTCTATATGAAAAATGTATGCAATACATGGAAATGAATTTGAGGGTGTTACATCATCAATCTTCCTCAGCTTCCATGCCACATCACTCCCCTTACCATTGAACTTCTCCTCCGAGGGATCCCTATTCCCCTGTCTTGGAGCTGTCATCTTAAGGGGACCAAGGCCGGAAGCAAGTCCCTTTCGCTTGCCCGTGGTTTGGCGTTGAGCCGCCGAGCTAGAACCAGCCATATTTGCTTTTGAAGCTGGTCTCTTTACTGTAACCTTTCGATGCACCCTAGGTGGGGTGGGTGAAGGCTCGGCAGCACGCTCTTGTCTCTTGTTGGAGCGAGACTCCGGAATACAAGACATCACATATTGATCCATCTCGGCTTCAAAGTCGGAGATATTCTCATTCGATCCCGACATGATTCTGACAAGAAAGATATAAAGGATATGAATAATCAAGGATGACAAGGGATTGCATTGAATTTATATAAGATAAGGTTTTGATCAGGGCATACCGGACTTGTCTGGTGTTCAGGGTCGGACAAGTCTGGTACTAGTCCATTATGAGGCTGCTCAAACCCTAACTTGTCGAAATTTGAGGTTGTTCAATGCAACTATGATCTAAGGTACATGGAATACATCAATAGAGCATGTATTGACTAGAGGAGCTAAGCTAATTGAGCAAAAACAAGGAAAATCGAAGGTTCTAGGGTTTGGAGAGAAATTTACCAAATTCTTAGATTCGAGGCGTTGAAGGAGTTCTTGATGCGGACTAGTCCGGGGTCTTCGATCTCCTTGCAGTGGAGATCGATTCCCACAGAGATTTGGGTGGATTTGATGGAGAACTCGCAAATCTGCCTTGGGAGCACTTGAGTGAGTAGAGAGAACGTGGGAGGAGTTGTGAGGTTGAAGGAGATTAGGTCTGAGCCAGCCCTAGGGTTATGGAGTTGAAATATCGGACTAGTCTGTGGTCGAACCGGACTAGTCCGGACTAGCGGGCGAAGTGCGGACTAGTCTGCAATGTGCGGACTAGTCCGGGGTCTCTTGTATAGAAAAGTACAAAACACTTATATATATATGTATTCAATGGTTCCTAATAAGGAATAGGGGACAAAGACACACAAATATTCTTGATGAATATGATCAGTAAACATACAACAATCAAGCTATGACCATAATTCATCAAGATGAAGTAACTAACATAGTTTTCAGGAGAAAAATAGAGAGATGATTTTTCAACACAATTAACATGATTTTGAGGATGGCATACAGGTATGGAAGATTTCAAGCCACGTTCTGAGCATCAAGGATATTTAGTTCATTTCAGAGCTCAAAAAGCGTTTTTCATCATGTGGCTTGGTAAAGATATCGGCTAGTTGTTTTTCAGTGTTGACATGGGAAATGGCTATGTCTCCTTTCATTGAGTGATCTCTCAAAAAATGATGCCGAATATCTATGTGTTTGGTTCTAGAGTGCTCAGCAGGGTAATGGGCAATTTTAATTGCACTCTCATTGTCACAAAGGAGTGGAATACGGCTCATATTGTAACCGTAATCCCTTAGAGTTTGTCGAATTCAAAGGAGTTGTGCACAACAACTCCCGGCTGCAACATACTCCGCTTCGGCCGTGGATAAGGCAATTAAATTTTGTTTCTTGGAGGACCTAGAAACTAAGGATCTACCTAGGAATTGGCAAGTACCGGAAGTACGCTTTTTTATCTACCTTGCATCCGGCATAATCTGCATCGGAGTATCCAATGAGATTGAATTTTGAACCTTTGGGATACCAAAGGCCTAGGTTGGGTGTATGAACTAAATATCTCAAGATCCTTTTAATGGCTGTCAAATGACATTCCTTAGGATTGGCTTGAAACCTTGCACACAAACATACACTCAACATGATATCAGGCCTAGATGCACATAAATAAAGTAAGGAGCCAATCATGGAACGATAATACCTTTTGATCCACTTTTAGTTCATCTTCATTGAGATCCAAGTGTCCATTTGTCGCCATGGGAGTCTTTATGGGCTTTGGTTTGTCCATTCCAAACTTCTTGAGAATGTCTTGAGTGTACTTTGTTTGGCTTATGAACGTCCCGTCCTTTTGTTGCTTCACTTGGAATCCCAAAAAGAACCTCAACTCTCCCATCATGGATATCTCGAATCTATCTGTCATAATCTTACTAAATTCTTGACAAAAGGACTTGTTAGTTGAACCAAATATAATATCGTCAACATAGATTTGGCAAATGAAGAGATCATCATCATAGTGTTTAGTAAACAAGATGTAATCAGCTTTTCCAATCTTGAAGTCATTTTCAATCAAAAAATCTCTAAGGCACTCATACCAAGCTCTAGGAGCTTGTTTGAGGCCATAGAGAGCCTTACGCAGTTTGAACACATAGTCGATGTACTCTTGATCTTCAAAACTGGGTGGTTGCTCCATGTACACCTCCTCCTTGATCGGTCCGTTGAGAAAGGCGCTTTTCACGTCCATTTGATAAAGCTTTAAATCATGGTGAGTAACATATGCAAGTAATATACGAATCGATTCAAGCCTAGCTACGGGAGCAAAAGTCTCGTCGAAATCCAAACCTTCGACTTGTGAGTACCCTTTTGCCACAAGTCGTGCCTTGTTCCTTGTTACCACTCCATGTTTGTCTTGCTTGTTGCAGAAGACCCATTTAGTGCCGACGACGTGGACTTGGGTCTTTCAACAAGCTCCCACACTTTGTTCCTTTTGAAGTTGTTCAATTCTTCTTGCATCGCCATCACCCATCTTGGTCTTTTAATGCATCCTCAACCCTGTATGGTTCCAAAGAAGATACAAAAGAATAGTGTTCATAAAAATTAGCTATGCGAGATCGAGTTATTACTCCCTTTTGGATGTCACCGATTATGTTGTCGACGGGGTGATCTCTTTGGATGCTTTGGTGTACTCTTGGATGTGGCACTTGTGGTCTTGAATCTTCATTATCATCTTCTTCTCTCCTGGATAGTTGTCCTCATTGATGTTTTGATCTTCTTGATTTTCTTGAGGTTGATCTTATATGGAAGCTCCCCCTTGATCCTTTTCTTCATTCGCATTTGAAGGTGGCACTTGTGGTCGAACATCGCCCAATGCCATTCTTCTCAATGCTTGACATGGAGCTTCTTCTTGATCTAGCACACATTGATTAACTTGCTCTTCTTGAGAGCCGTTAGTTTCATCGAACACTATGTCACGTGCTACTTCAACAAGTCCGGAGGTTTTGTTGAAGACACGATAAGCGTAGGAGTTTGAATCATAGCCAAGTAAGAAACCTTCATCGGACTTCGAAGCAAACTTCAAAACCCTTGGCTTCTTGTTTAAAATATAACATTTTGAACCAAAAACTCAAAAATATGAAATATTCGGCTTGTTACCCGTGAGTAGTTCATATGAAGTTTTCTTGAGCAACCGATGAAGATATAGTCGGTTTATGGTGTGACAAGCAGTGTTAACCTCTTCAGCCCAAAACCTATCCGAAGTCTTGTATTCATCGAGCATTGTCCTCGTCATCTCAATGAGAGTTCTGTTCTTCCTTTCGGCTACTTCGTTTTGTTGAGGAGTATATGGTGCTGAAAATTCATGCTTTATCCCTTCTTCGTCTAGATACTCCTCAACTTGGGTGTTCTTAAATTCTATTCCATTGTGTGAGACCTATGTGTGCTGAATACATTGGCAATTAGGATAAAAGTTAGCATTAACATTCAAAGTTTTGAATATTGCCTAAACATTCTTCTGTGGCAAGGTCCGACAAGTTCTTTGTTAGGTCCGCCAAGTGTTGGCAAGGTCCGACGCAAGGTCCGGAGAGCTCCTGCAAGGTCCGGAGAGCTTCTGTGAGGTCCGGAGCTTGTTTTTACGGAGCTCCCGTGAAGTTCAACTCGTAGAACTGCAGCGTCTTGTTTTTGCTTTTAACTCGCAATGTTTCAAACTTTCTTTATGGGAAGATTTGCTTAGTATTAATTTGCTATGTTTTTGGTGTGTTTTGGTGGTTATGGCTGTTATCATTTGATATGGTTTGCAACATGCTTATGTGACGTGCTCATGTAAGGTGTTGTGGTTTTCGAACTAATGTGAGTCAAGTCGAGGACTTGTGCTCGGAAGAATTGGTTGTTTATTCATGTGCAGGTGTTGCTTGAGTTCAAGACATGGCTGGTGACGGGATCCTTGGACTAGTCTCAGGGAGGAGATGAGGTTCCAACAACCAAGTTCGGGAGGAGCTGTGGTTGAGTTGATCGGGAGGTCGCGCAGCATGTTTGGATCAAGGGCAGTGCATATGAAGGTTGTGTGTACGTCGTTGGAAGGTGTTTGCACGTGTGCAAGGAGTGCATGGACGTGGCAACATTGTTCCAAGGCCTGATGAAGAGAAGTGGACGTAAAGAATTGGTCGGAAAGGTCCAACCGGCTGGATTGCGTACTCAGGCTGAGGCTGAGTCGGATATGGCTCAAATATGGAAGATTTGAGTTGGTTATGATAGGATTTCGTGCTAGGCACAAAGTTGAGTTGTTTTAGGAATGTTTAGGACGTTCCTAAGGTGTTTGGAAGTCTCACAATTGCTTCTATATGCGAATAGGAGAGTCCTGAGCAGTTACGGTAAGTTAGGATACGAGTTCAATTAGGAGTAGGAGTCCTAGATTGGATTGATTAGCCTGAGGGCTGGCTATAAAAGCAAGGGATGCCAAAGCTCTCGTGGGAAGAGAACTTTGGGCTGTTCCTCTTGTGTCTCTATTGAATAAAGTTCATAGTTTCTAGGAGCTTTTGTGCCTTGTTCGTCTGACTTATTTTTCGTCAAGTCTTTCTCGCCGAGTTTCTGGACAGACCGACGTTGCTTCGGTGTTTCGTTCATAACTCGAGTTTTACAGATCCGATTGACGTGATTCTTTTTGGGTTGTCTTCACAACTCAATTATCTATCATCTGTGAAATTGTCACGAGCTTCGGATCTTTAGTTTTTGGGATACACGAGTTTCTTTGCAGCATTGCAGATCTGTTTTATATCGGGTAGAACAGATTGATCTTCGTTTAATGTTTTGATCGTATCTCAAGTTTTACTTCGTGTTTTCAAGTGATTCTTGTTGCATTAGATACGTGACTTGATTCTCTACCTCTCTACTTGATTTGTCACGGTTGAACACGTTTGAAAACACTTGCACACACGGTTTCTTTAACCGATTGATTTTTTGCTGAGGGGTTTTTGTTGTTTCCGCTGCGAAAAGTTTTTAATCTACCATTCACCCCCCTCTGGTAGCTTTTCACGTGCTCTTCGATCCTACAATTGGTATCAGATCCAAGGTGCTCTAATCTTTGTGATTTGCACGTGTTTTGACTAACCATCATGGAGAAGTACTCCGCAAAACCTTGTGTGTTCAATGGCATCGATTTTCAGGTTTGGAAGGCGCGGATGGAGGCCTACATACAGGCGCAAGGCTTCGCCATATGGGAAACGGTCTACCGGAACTTCGATGTACCACCCAACGATCAAGTTACGGCTGCGAACATGAGAGATGTTGACAACAACAACAAGGCTCGCAACTTGATCATCCAAGGATTGACTCAAAGCGACTTCGATCGTGTTGCACACCTCCGATCTGCATATGATGTTTGGAAAGCTCTTTGTGACTACCATGAAGGATCCAATACGATCAAGAAGGTAAGGCAAGATATGTTCAAGAAAGAATACATGTGTTTTGAGATGCAACCCGGTGAGTCAATTGACGACATTTTTGCTCGCTTTAATAAAATTCTCAGCAACTTGCGTAGTGTCAATGTTAACTTTTCAGATGCTGAAAATGCTAGACAATTGTTAGGAGCATTAGATATGTCAATTTGGGAGATGAAAGTTACATCTATTCGTGAATCTACTGTCATGAGTTCTCTTACTTTAGACGTGCTTTATTCTAAATTGAAAACTCATGAAATTAACATCATCTCACGTAAAAACCCCAACAAGTCTATTGCATTTGTTTCGCAACGTGACATGTCTAGTTCTAGTCAATCATCATCTAGTGGTGCACTCTCTTTGCTGTCCTCTCTAACCCTTGAACAGATTGAAGAGTTTCCAGAGGAGGAGCTTGCACTCATCTCTACTCGGTTCTCAAAAGCATTGCAAAATGTGAGAACTAGAAGGAGAGGAAGCTCCAGACCTCAATGATGTTTTGAATGTGGTAAGACAGGACATTTCGTATGGAGTGCCCTAACCTTTCAGGTCTGACTTCACGTGAAGAAAAGCAAACAAGGCTGAAGAAATCGTTTGCAAAGAATAAGAAGAAAAAAGATTTATCAATGCGCAACATAGTGCATAGTATGATCTGGACACCGGTAGTGATGTGGACACCGGTAGTGATGAAGATGAAGAAGCTATGGCAAATATGTGCTGCATAGCGAGCAAGTCAAGTTCAAGCTCCGAGGAGGCAGAACACAACAGCGACGATGAAGAGGTATGTCCCACTTGCGAAGAAATGTGTGATGCTATTTCTCATGCCACTGTTATATTAAAGAAAAAGGATAAAAACTTAGGAACAATGCTGTTAAAATTGAATCACTAGAATCTGAAATTAATCGTTTAAAAACTTTGATTCCTAGTGATGATTTTTGTTCCTCATGTGATTTGATTTATGAACAATTATCCTCTTTAAGAAGTGCACACGCATCTACACTTGATAAACTTGAACTTGAAATTGAAAAGAACAAAGAGCTTGCTGCACTTAATGATAAAAATTTGAAAGATGCTCGTTGTTCTACAATTGATTTGCATTGTTCTTCATGTGATGATCTGAATAAGAAACTAAATGATGCTATGAATGAGATTTCTATTTTGAACAATGCTTTACGTGTGCATGAAGTTAAATATTGTTCAAATTGCAAACTAAAAGGAAAAACTTCATGTGAAAACTGCTTTGATCTGTCCAATAAACTTGATGACATGCATAGGACACTAGATCGGTTTTCTAATGCAAATAAGAACCTAAACTTGCTGCTGAATTCTTCCAAGTCTTGTAATGATAAAACTGGTTTAGGTTTTAATTCTCATGCTCATTCTAAGGCACACCCACCTAAAGTTGTAAAGTCATTAGGAAGCGGTTTGATTCAAACAGCTCCTAGACAAAAAGAGGTGATTTTCAAATCTGCAGGAGTACTGTGCCATTCGGGTTCTAATAAACTTGTTGCTTGCTCATCTAGACATGATAATAAGGTTATTTTTCATTGTACCTACTGTGGTAGAGATGGTCATGTCATGGATTTTTGTTATAGACTAGCTAAACACGATAAGAAACAAAGAATACTTGCTAGATCACATAACAACCAAGCAAAATCTGCTAGACCGAATGTTCGGAGCTTGCAACCTGCTGTAATGAGTCAAAAAATGGCTCCCGGACCTACTGTTTTTTGTGCTACATATAAAACATCTTCTAAGTCAGTAGTTGGGAACAAAAATTTTTGATGTTTGGCTCATAAACCTGCTGTACCTTCTCAGCTTTCGCGTGTTATTCCTGCTGGACGTCGTGTGACTCAGTACTGGATTCCTAAAAGTCTTTTAACTAATCCCAGTATTGAGTCATCAACGTATTTTGCTGCTGTGTAGGTTTCACGTTTGAGGAAGGAGAACATTTGGATTGTGGATTCAGGTTGCTCACGCCACATGACCGGTAACAAAGAATGGTTCTCCTCTCTCTATTTTGTGTCACGTGTAGAAAATGTTACTTTCGCCGATAACTCTTCTACTCCCATAATTGCTAAAGGTTCGGTTAGAGTAAACAATCTCGACACTTTGAAAGATGTGGCACTTGTTAAAAAATTGAAATACAACTTGCTTTCGGTTTCACAATTGCTAGATGAAAATCTAGAGGTTAGCTTTGCTAAAAATTGCTGCAAGGTTGTAGATTCAAAAGGTGAGCTTTTGTTTAACATGTCTAGGTTTGAAGAGTTTTTAAAGCTGATTTTGATTTGTCAACTTCTAAGCATCGGTGTCTAGTTGCTAATGATACAAAGGATCTATATTTTTGGCATCATAGACTTGGTCACATAGGCTTTGATCATCTCACTCGTGTTAGTGCTCTCGATCGCATACGTGGGCTGCCGAAGCTTAAAAAGGACAATGATATTGTGTGCTCTTCTTGTAGACATGCTAAGTTTGTTGCAGGTTCACATGCGCCTCTCACAATCACCATGACAGCTGAACCGGGACAACTTTTACATCTTGACACAGTAGGTCCGGCACGTGTTCAATCCTTCGGAGGTAAATGGTATGTGCTTGTGATTGTTGATGATTATTCCAGATATTCTTGTGTTTATTTTATGGCATCTAAGAATGAAGCTTTTAGTCATTTTAGAACTTTATTTCTTAGATTATCTATTGATCACCCAGGATCATTAAAAGCAATTAGAAGTGATAACGGAACTGAATTTAAAAACCAATCCTTTGATCACTTTTGTGCTGAAAATGAAATAGATCATCAATACTCTTCACCCTATGTACCACAACAAAATGGTGTCGTAGAAAGAAAGAACAGGACCTTAGTTGAGATGGATAGGACTATGCTTGATGAATATCAAACTCCTAGGAAATTTTGGGCTGATGCAATTGCAACTGCTTGTTATGTCTCAAATCGTGTTTTCTTGCGTGCTAAGCTTGGAAAACCCCATATGAGCTCCGGTTTGGACATAGGCCTAGTGTTACACACTTTAGGGTTTTTGGTTGCAAATGTTTTGTTAAGAAACATGGTAATCTTGATAAATTTGAAGCTAGATCTGTTGATGGCATGTTTCTTGGTTATCCATCTCATACTACAGGCTACCGTGTGCTTTTACTTGACACTAACAAAATTGTGGAGACTTGCGAGGTTTCTTTTGATGAAGCTAGCCCAAGTACTAGCTCCGATATTGCAGGTCCGGATCCATATCCGCAGGGGGAGAGTATTTTTATTGAAGAAGATGAAGAAGTGGTGCTGCTGCCCGAAAACTCGGAAGTAAATAACTATCAAGCTGCTGATTTTGCACCACAACCAGCACCAACAGTCACTACTGCTGGTTCGGACCTTCCTCGATCAACAAGCTCTCCAAATCAAAGGTCCGAACATGAAGAAGAAGGTGCTTGTGAAGTGTCTACTCCCCTCCGAGTACTCAAAAGTCATCCTCCACAACAAATCATTGGAAGCTTGCATGAACGAGTCACTCGGTCCAGGTTTTGTGATCCAAACTCTCATGCTCATTCTGCTTTTGTTGCTTCTTTTGAACCCAAGGATATATCACACACACTCACTAATGAATCTTTGATTAATGCCATGCAAGAAGAGTTAGAAAATTTTGAAAGAAATAATGTTTGGAAACTTGTACCTCCACCTCAAGGTCACACATTAATTGGAACTAAATGGGTATTTAAAAATAAGCAAAGTGAGGATGGGGTTGTGGTTAGGAATAAAGCTAGGTTGTTGCTCAAGGTTTCACTCAAATTGAAGGTCTAGATTTTGATGAAACATTTGCTCCTGTTGCTAGATTAGAAGCTATAAGAATTTTATTAGCATTTGCTGCATCTAAAGGTTTCAAGTTATATCAAATGGATGTTAAAAGTGCTTTTCCTAATGGCTACATAGAGGAGGAGGTTTATGTTAAGCAGCCACCGGGTTTTGAAAATCCAAATTTTCCTAATCATGTTTACAAACTATTCAAAGCCTTGTACGGTCTAAAACAAGCCCCTAGAGCATGGTATGATAGGTTAAAAACATTCTTACATGAAAAGGGGTTTACCATGGGCAAGGTTGATAAAACTCTTTTTGTACTTAAGCATGTCAATGACTCATTATTCGTTCAAGTGTATGTGGATGATATTATCTTTGGTTGTGCTTCTCATGATCTCGTGTCCAAGTTTTCAGCTATGATGAGTTCAGAATTTGAGATGAGTATAATGGGAGAACTCACATACTTTTTGGGGCTGCAAATCAAGCAAACAAAAGAAGGAACTTTTGTGCATCAAACTAAGTATACAAAGGACCTTCTTAAGCGCTTCAACATGGACAAATGCAAGCCTCTTCGGACACCAATGGGAACAGCAACAACACTTGAACTTGACGAAGATGGTGACCCGGTCGATAAAAAAGAATACAGAAGTATGATTGGATCACTTTTGTATCTCACGGCGTCAAGACCGGACATACAATTCAGCGTATGTCTTTGTGCACGTTTTCAAGCTTCTCCACGTGCTTCACATCGCCAAGCCATCAAAAGGATTCTCAGGTACCTACATGGAACTCAAGAATTTGGCATTTTTCTTCCTTCTTCCTCAACCGTTTCTTTGAAAGCTTTTTCGGATGCTGATTTTGGGGGTTGTAGGATTGATAGGAAAAGTACTTCGGATGCTTGTCATTTTCTTGGTAATTCACTTGTTGCTTGGTCCTCTAGAAAACAAAGTTCAGTTGCACAATCCACGGCCGAATCTGAATATGTAGCTGCGGCTAGCGCTTGCTCACAAATTCTTTGGATTGTTCAAACACTTAAGGACTATCGGGTTGATTTAGATAGTGTTCCACTGTTTTGTGATAACACTAGTGCAATTTGTATTGCTAAAAACCCCGTGAAACACTCTAGAACTAAGCACATTGACATTAGGTATCACTTTCTTCGTGATAATGTTGAAAAAGGAAACATTGTGCTTCACCATGTCGATACCGAACAACAATTGGCTGATATTTTTACAAAACCTTTGGATTTCACTCGTTTTTGTTTCATTCGTAGTGAAATAGGGGTTATGCATCCTCATGGCTTAAATTGAGGGGGAGTTTTTGAAACTTTGAAAGTCTATGTGTGAATCTGAAACTAAAATAATATGAGCATAGTATTTCATACATATATGACTTTGTGATTCCTTTTACAGGCTGAAAGTTCTTACTACATTACTCATGTTATACATTTTGTAGTTTTTGCCATGACTAGTAATTGGAATAATTACTTACACTAAATCTGGTCATGATTGAACTTTCTTGCTGTTTTGAACTTGTTGCGTGCTCACAAGTGCTTTTAATCATAAAAAATTAATCAAGTAATCAGCTCACATGTTGAGTTTTCAAATAAAAAATTGAGAAAAGATCAAGAGAATATGCATGCATCGCACTTCTT
This sequence comes from Neostapfia colusana, assembly GCA_030760725.1. NCBI lineage: Eukaryota > Viridiplantae > Streptophyta > Magnoliopsida > Poales > Poaceae > Neostapfia > Neostapfia colusana. The sequence continues at coordinate 24,656,883 of JASWHV010000005.1, read as the reverse complement.
CTTTTGAGATTGCTTATCATTGCACTAAGATATGAACTTGAAAAGAGTTGTGTATGACTAAAACCATGTCCTTAAGCTTCTGACTGTCAAATGACATAGGCTTGGCTTGGTTGGTTAGAATAAGGCTGATGCTGCATGTAATCTCTTGCAAATGTCATAAGATCAAAATTTGTGTTTTAAATGATAAATAAAATGCAGCAACAAGTGTCACGTTTTCAGGTTTTGAAATAGTTGAGTAAGGGAGATCATGACTTGCTTAAACGGAAAAATACATTTGATCTCTAGCATGGCTTACACTACTTTATGTATCTCATTCATGTGATAGTGTAAGTAACCTAATAGTATGACTTGGATGAGCTTTGTTTTGTATGTATATTTTATAATATGCTCATAACATTTAAAAATTTCTCTTTTGAACCTTGCTGAATACATTGTCAAAGAGGGAGAAATATGTATAAGGAGAGATTTTTTTTACACTTTGCATATGTTATACACTTTCTTCCTTCTCTGATTTTAAAAAATAGGGAGAAATTAATAAAGGGGGAGAAAAGAGTTTTCAAAGCTTTTCAAAACTTTTCATAAGCCAATGTTCGGATTTTAATTGGTGTTGCCAATGCATTCATCAAGGGGGAGATTGTGAGACCTATGTGTGCTGAATACATTGGCAATTAGGATAAAAGTTAGCATTAACATTCAAAGTTTTGAATATTGCCAAAACATTCTTCTGTGGCAAGGTTCGACAAGTTCTTTGTTAGGTCCGCCAAGTGTTGGCAAGGTCCGACGCAAGGTCCGGAGAGCTCCTGCAAGGTCCGGAGAGCTTCTGTGAGGTCCGGAGCTTGTTTTTAGGGAGCTCCCGTGAAGTTCAACTCGTAGAACTGCAGCGTCTTGTTTTTGCTTTTAACTCGCAATGTTTCAAACTTGCTTTATGGGAAGGTTTGCTTAGTATTAATTTGCTAAGTTTTAGTGTGTTTTGGTGGTTATGGCTGTTATCATTTGATATGGTTTGCAACATGCTTATGTGGCGTGCTCATGTAAGGTGTTGTGGTTTTCGAACTAACGTGAGTCAAGTCGAGGACTTGTGCTCGAAAGAATTGGTTGTTTATTCATGTGCAGGTGTTGCTTGAGTTCAAGACATGGCTGGTGACGGGATCCTTGTACTAGTCTCAGGGAGGAGATGAGGTTCCAACAACCAAGTTCGGGAGGAGCTGTGGTTTAGTTGATCGGGGGGTCGCGCAGCATGTTTGGATCAAGGGCAGTGCATATGAAGGTTGCGTGTACGTCGTTAGAAGGTGTTTGCACGTGTGCAAGGAGTGCATGGACGTGGCAACATTGTTCCAAGGCGTGATGAAGAGAAGTGGACGTAAAGAATTGGTCGGAAAGGTCCAACCGGCTGGATTGCGTACTCAGGCTGAGGCTGAGTCGGATATGGCTCAAATATGGAAGATTTGAGTTGGTTATGATAGGATTTCATGCTAGGCACGAAGTTGAGTTGCTTTAGGAATGTTTAGGACGTTCCTAAGGTGTTTGGAAGTCTCACGATTGCTTCTATCTGCGAATAGGAGAGTCCTGAGCAGTTACGGTAAGTTAGGATATGAGTCCAATTAGGAGTAGGGGTCCTAGATTGGATTGATTAGCCTGAGGGCTGGTTATAAAAGCAAGGGAGGCCAGAGCTCTCGTGGGAAGAGAACTTTGGGCTGTTCCTCTTGTGTTTCTATTGAATAAAGTTCATAGTTTCGAGAAGCTTTTGTGCCTTGTTCGTCCGACTTATTTTTCGTCAAGTCTTTCTCGCCGAGTTTCTGGACAGACCAACATTGCTTCGGTGTTTCGTTCATAACTCGAGTTTTACAGATCCGATTGACGTGATTCTTTTTGGGTTGTCTTCACAACTCAATTATCTATCATCTGTGAAATTTTTACGAGCTTCGGATCTGTAGTTTTTGAGATACACGAGTTTCTTTGCAGCGTTAAAGATCTGTTTTATATCGGGTAGAACAGATTGATCTTCGTTTAATGTTTTGATCGTATCTCAAGTTTTACTTCGTGTTTTCAAGTCATTCTTGCTGCATTAGATCCGTGACTTGATTCTCTACCTCTCTACTTGATTTGTCACAGTTGAACACGTTTGAAAACACTTGCACACATGGTTTCTTTAACCGATTGATTTTTTGCTAAGGGGTTTTTGTTGTTTCCGCTGCGAAAAGTTTTAATCTACCATTCACCCCCCTCTGGTAGCTTTTCACGTGCTCTTCGATCCTACACATTGTCACTTCGTATGTTCTTTATCTTCAATGAGAATTCATTTTGGGCACGCTTGATGAACTTCTTGAGGGTTCCTTGAGTTTCTGTCTTATCATGCAAAATGAAAACCCACGTGAAGTGTTAAAAATCATCAACAATGACTAGACCGTATTTATTACCGCCGATGCTTATGTAAGCAATTGGACCGAATAGATCCCTGTGGAGGATCTCAAGTGGTCTTGTTGTAGTCATGACATTCTTCGCGGGATGGGGTGCTCCTACTTGCTTCCCTGCTTGGCACGCTCTACAAGGCCTGTCTTTCTCAAAAACAACATCCTTTAAACCTCGGATGTGATCGCCTTTAATGACTTTTTGAAGATTCCTCATACCAACATGTGCTAGCCGTCTATGCCACAGCCAACCCATGTTGGTCTTTGCAATCAAGCATGTGTCAATTTCGGCTTTATCTTTGTTGAAGTCAACTAGATAATTTTTTCCCTTTAACATACCCTTGAATGCAATTGAGTTATCACTCATAGAGACAGTCACACCCTCATTAGTGAATAAACAATTATAACCCTTGTCACATAATTGAGATATGGACAAAAGGTTATAATTCAAGGAGTCAACGTGTAAAACATTAGAGAGAGTATGTTGTGATGAAATTGTAATTTTATCGGTACCAAGCACTATTCCTTGACTATTATCACCAAAGTAAATGCCTTCGCTTGGATCTTCATTTTCTTCATATTCCACGAATATTGTTCTTTCTCCGGTCATGTGATTGGTGCATCCACTATCTAGCACCCATTTTGCTCCACCGGATGAATAAGTCTGCAAAAGACAAATTATGCCTTGGTCTTAGGTACCCAAGCTTGCTTGGGTCCTTTGAGGTTAGTCACAAGTGATTTGGGCACCCACACATGAGACTTGGTGTTCCCATGGCGTGGCCCAACATATTTAGCATAAACTCTTCCAAGATTACTTTTCATAAGTACATATGAAGCATCAAAAGTTCTAAATAGAAGTTGTTGTTTATATGTGTTCACAGTGTTAAATTTATGAACATTATTAAGTTTTCTAACTTGAGAAGAGTTCCCTTGACAAAGGCAATGCAACCATTGTTATTCTTGTGGCTTCTAGCATTTTGCTTTTCACCATAAGAATATCCAATGCCATATTTGACATTAGGAGGTCTTGTGACCGAGTATGCACTGCGTGCATACTTGATCTTCTCCTTGTCAAATACGCCACTTTGAGAAGATTGCTTGTCCTTTGTCAAGTTTGGCTTTTTCTTCAAGTTAGTGTCACTTTTGGCACAAGCACAAGTAATACTAGTTTCAGATTTTATATGTTGAGAAGGTGAGCTTGAAGTGGATAAAGAACCACTTTGCTTGAGTGACTCAACTTGTACCTCAAGGATCTTGTTAACTTTGGTTAAGTTAGCAAGTTCGTCTTGATGGTGGCGTTTGAGTCTTTTAAGAAGCTTTTCAATCTCAATATATTCCTCCTTTTGGGAGATGATCATATCTTGGTGACGATTGACTAACTTCTCCATATCAACAAGCTTATCAAATAGAAATTTCATCTTAGCAGCTGTCTTTTTTGTCTAAACCCCTAAGCATATATTCATTTTCATCACTGCTATCATCCTCACTAGAATTATCACTATCACTAGTAAAAGAATGCGAGAAGTAAGATTTAGTTGTTACCTTTCTTTTACCTTCCTTTGCCATTAGACAAGTGTTGTCGGTGTCCTTCCATGCGCCCATGGTTGGGAAGAGTGTGGATTTCTTGGTAGTCTTCTTTATGGCTATGGTGGTCATCTCCTGTTCTTCTTCGGATGAGGATTCATCATTGGAGTTCCACTCCTTCCCTAGATGCGCTTGGCCATATTGCTTCTTCTTCTTGAACATTTTCTTTGGTTGAGGCTTGTTGTCTTTAGTCTTCCTCTTATTTTCTTCATATGGACAATCTACTATGAAGTGATCATATTCTCCGTAGTTGTAGCACGCCTGTCTCATCTTGGGTCTTTGTTTGTCCCTTTGTCTTCCTTCGTTTGAGCTGCTACCCTTTCTACTTCTCATCATTTTCTTGAACTTCTTCATGAACAAGATCATGTCTTCTTCATCGATATCACTACTTTCATCATCATTGTCGTCTTCTCCATGAGCTTCTCGAGCTTCTTTTGATACGGGTTTACAAGTTGACTTCAAAGTAACTCCTTTCTTCTTTGCCGAGGTGAGATCGGCAATTTCCTTGGCATGCTTGGCTTGCTTCTCCATCATTTCAAAGTTCATGATCTTGCCAAGAAGTTCGTCTGGGGTCATTTTCCGATACCTGGGGCTTTCTCTAATCATAGAGTAAAGAGTCATGTTGCGAGGCATGAATGCTCTAAGAATCAACTTCACGACCTCATGATCATTCCACTTTTTGCTGCCATAAGCTCGGGATTTGTTGATAAGATTCTTCAGTTGATTGTACATATATTGTGGTGATTCATCTTCTTCTATCGCGAATCTTCCCAATTCACCTTCAATCATTTCTATCTTGGCTTCGCGTACATGATGGTCACCTTCATGTGCGGTTTGTAGTGTGTCCCATATCTCCTTGGCAATTTTGAGTCCATCCACCTTGGTGAACTCGTCTCGGCTCAGTGATGACGTGATCACAGCTACAGCTTGAGCATTCCGATGAACGGCTTGTTCTTGGCTTGGAGTCAGCTCTTCATCATCATCCGGGATATCTATCCCTGTACACACTATATGCCACAAACTTGGGTTAAGAGATATAAGGTTTATTTTCATGTTTTGTCTCCACATTGAATAGTCATTGCCATCAAAGTAAGGTTCTTTCCCTAGAGGAATTGATAAGTAATGACTATTGTTAGAATTCAAACGTTCATAGTCAAAAGGATATCGGGAGTAGTCTGTTTGACTACCCCCTTTCTTCTTCTTTTCATCATCGATCTTCTTCTTCCCTTTTGGGGAGAGTGCCTTCTTCCGTAGAAGAGCCTTGAGTTGGAGCACCACCCATCATCGTCCTCACTGTCTTGAATGGCGTCGAGTAGCTTCTTTAGCTTTTGAGTCCTTTCATCATCACCCTTTTTATCGTCGATCTTCTTGTGTACATCTTTGATGTCCGACATCGTCTCTTCGAGCGATGAGTCTCTTTTGAAGAGTTTGGCTCTGATACCAATTGAGTGTAGCCTAGAGAGGGGTGAATAGGCTTTTTGTTTCTTTGTTTATTCCTGAAACACTTAATAGATTTATCAAATACAGGGAAGCCGGACTAGTCCGCTAGAGTGCGGACTAGTCCGTTGTCTACTCAGAGACAAATCGTACTAGTCCGATACTGTGCGGACTAGTCCGGTATGCGTGGACTAGAAAGATCAAGGTTAATCAATATTTTCACTTCTAGTACCCTATGCAGCGGAAATTAATTGGGAACTTAGACGTATTACAACAGTGAAACAATGAATGATAGAGATCAACTTTAGTTTCAATGCTTCAACGTGAATTACACAAGATTAAGTAAACCCTAGAATACGATGAACAATAAAACACAAGAGCAAGAGACAAGATTTTATCCTGAGGTTTGATTCCACGAAGGAAATCTACGTCCCCGTTGAGGAGTCCATGAAGGATCGGGTCTTCACCAACCCTACCCTCGTCGAATCGCCACGGAGGCCGATTCTCTTCCACTAATCACAAAGGGCAAATAAATCATTCAAGGGGCCTTCTCACAAGTTGAGGGCTCCCCGAGAATTACAATGAATGAATACCACCAAGCACACTCAAAAGATGTACAATAAATGAACAAGGGTGTGTGAGAGATCAAACCCAAGAGCTCAAGATGTGTAGAACAAGTCTCTCATTTGATCAATTGCTAATCCTCAAAGATTTGATCCTTTTTGGGTTAGAATGTGTGGAGAGATGTGAATTTTGGGCTCTTGGAAGGTGTTACGGCGCAGGGGGTTGAGAGTTTTGGTAGTATGGCCGTACACCTCTATTTATACTAGGGTTTCCAAAGGTTACCGTTAGGGTTTGCGATGTCCGGATTAGTCCGTGGTGGACTGCGGACTAGTCCGGTGTGCGGCGTGTGAAAAACCCTAAGTGTTGTGAGATACCGGACTAGTCCGTAAGAGTGCGTACTAGTCCGTTGTCTATCCAGAGACAAATCGGACTAGTCCGGTCCATATCGGACTAGTCTGTTTTCTAGTCAGAGAGAAATCGGACTAGTCCGGCTGATATCGGACTAGTCCGCACATGCTGATTTTTGTGCAGTTAGTGTGATTTATTTCACTTGAGCTATTGGGTTGTGTTTCTCCAACACACACTCCATACTAAGTAATCTAATCTTTTCAGCTCATGAGCTCTTATCATTTTAGATCCTCATTCTCCTTTCTTTTTGCGCTTTCTTCCTAATTTCTTTAAAAACCTGTGCGCATCTCAACGATTTTGTTAGGGTCTCATTTGTTTGTCATAAATCAACCAAAACCCACAATGGATGCCTAGATGCACTTTCAGCCGTGCGATGCGGCACCCAACAGCACACACGTGTAAAGGGCAAACATATTACATAAATCATTTGCAGAAGCGTACAAAGAGTTAATTTACAAATACTTTTCTCAAAATAAACTACAGCGGAAGACTGCAACTCTCACGGCTCATTTCTAGCTTAGCATCAAGGAAACAGTGCAGCCCACGGACGTTTCTTACTAGCAACACAAATAACAACAGCAGCGGCGAGGTTGCTCCTGAGTATCCACTCGGAGGGTTCTGAGTCTCATCGGACAACCATACTCATAGCATAAGAGTCAATACCTGCAAAACAACTATTATAGTATCCGTGAGCATAAAGCTCAGCAAGACTTAAACTTCAAACCTAGTCATGAAAATCTACATGAAGGTAAAGACATAGCATGGGATAGCAATAGTCATAACGAACTCGCCTAAATGTGAATCCTTACTTTCAGGATTATTAGCAGCAAATTAAGAGTAACCTTGGGCATGCCACATCGGGAATCTACAATCAAACAAGAAACACTTTCCCCCAATGTAAATTGCTCACGCTGTAAATGAATCGAGTTTTCTCTAACTATTCATAAAAGCTAACAGCACAAAGCTAGTATGAACTTCAATTCACAATGATTAGTTCTTATCTCAATTGCACGTTCTTACTACGTCATGACTGTGAGAACAAGTATGCTCACTACCGCGAGCGACGGTGATCCGAATAAAAACACTCGGACTACACGACACGTACGCCCGTACTCAATGTTGACTACAGAAACCATCACTGACGTCGTACGTGGCAGCCTTTCCCCCGTTTCACCTACGTTCAATCAATCCGATCGTCCCGTACAGTAGCCACCCTCATGGTGCACCTACCAACATGAGATGTCATGAGGGTGTTACCCACATACTGCACACTGGCCTCTCGCCTGAGGCGACCGGAAAAGTCCCAACGTAAGCTTCACGAGGTACATCAGTTTATTGGGTCCCATATAGCCAGCATGAGTCCGGTACACAACTCAAACTTGCTCAACAGGGACACATACGGATTGGTCCTTGACCTACACGGACAGGTCTAATGCACCCAGGCCCCTATGTCCTGCTGCTCCTACAACCTGCCCGGTCTCAACTTCAACTTGCTAACAAATTTCTGAACCAATCCCGTATGCCCTTGTTTCTCCTGATCATGCGAGTAGCATCTCACCACTCGACTTCTACCGATCCTTACTTAAGCATGGCAGTTCTACACGATGAAAAGACATCTACCCAATACTCTATAGGTTTCTCTGGTCATGCAAGAGGAGTATCAAAACATCTAGACCTAATGCACAATTCATATCCTAACCAAAAGAGTGAATACAAAGTAAAAACTTAACAGTTGTTAAATGCAAACTGGAGCTTGCCTGTTTTGCAGGGATGTAGTGTATAATAGCAGTTAGTGATCTTTGATCCATTTAGCCTCTTGAACTTAATCAACAGATCCACACGTCAAGGGATGACTCCGTCGAAGTCATTCGTCGTGAGCACTATCGATATGTATATGCATAAGCTTTTATAATGCAATTGAAAGAAGTAAAGACTTAAACTTTTGAAGAACAGAGGACTGTGTGGAAATGCTAGGAATGATGTTGTTGCCTCTGTTGTGCAAGGAAAACAAGAAAAATTAAAGCTGCCTTAGAAGTTTGATTATAAGCTAAATAAGTTTCCTAATGAACATATAAGATGAGCTGCAATGATTTGGACATAACTAAAGATCCTGATCTCCAATGACTTCTAAATTTTAACAGGAAGTCATACACTACACAGGGACTTAGCTTGCAAAATTTCAGCTAAAGTGGAAAGAAATTGTGTCTCCCAGAATTCCCACACTACTCTTATGTATTTCCCCACCTACATAAGCATGGAAAACCAATACAGGAAGTTCTAAGGCTCAACTTGAGCTGAAACTTTATATGTGAGTTTCTGGTCACAAGAAACTACTTTGGTCCAAAATTCTGACCTTTTACTTGAGTAGTTCCTCCAGAATAATTCCTTAAGCATTCCTACTAAAAAGAATTAATTCTGAAGTACTGTGCATTTTCATGCCCAATAAAGTGAAATACAGTTTCAAGTATAACTCATAGAGCATGCCTGAATTTGTTCATGATTTTTGGAGTTATGAATTGCCTAGAATGGATTTTACAAGTTGGAAACCTTTTTCTGAAAAAGTTTCTGGACAACTTTGAACGCAGCAGTTTATATTTAGCAATTTCCTACACAATTCAACTTCAAATGAGCTGAAAATTTTCTAGGAGGTCAATAATATCCTAAATAATATTCTGGAAAAATTTGAGGATTTTTAGATGAACCAAACTTCCTCAATAATTCTTTTTCAGAAAAACTTCAATGAATTTTCCAGAATTTCTTTTTGAGTTTCATACAAATTGGGGTTCATATTTGGATATATCTTTGCAAACTGGATCCAACCAAATTTGAATCACCTAATTTGGAATTTCCTACTGCATGTTATGAATTTCCAAAGTTGTAGATGAATTTGGAATTTTCCTTTGACCTGCAAAAGCAATCACTGGCTGACAGTTGGGCCCACGGGGATTTAAATGGACCATCAAAGACCAGACACACCGGGGCCACAACCTTTTCACGTGTGGACACAACAAATCCTGGCTTCACAGAGAATCCGGTTTAATTTCCACAGTCACTGACATGTGGGGTCGGCACCTTCTTCAACCTCCGCCTCCCCCCTTTCCCGCGGGCGCCACCTCGCTGGCAGCAACTTATCAACCTCGGACCCCTTGCTCCTCGGTCATCTCGCAGCCCAAATTTTGCCGCCTAGGGGTTTTGGAAGTTGGGGAATCCGTTTTTGGGGTCGGTGTGGGCGCTAGAGGGCCAGAAATGATCAGGCGATGGGCGGCGGCTTCGGTCCATTTCCGGCGACGTCGGCCGTCTCGCCTACCAACCTAATCTCGTGGTTTCTTCACTCTAGAGCATCAGTGACTCATGGAAAAGGTCGTCATGTAAGCCAAAGGTCTTGGAAACGCCGCAAAATACCATGTCACCATGCGCCCTAGGTCAAAAACCGGCGGCAATGGCTAAAACTCGAAGAACACCATTGTGGCTCGATGATTCTCACGTGTCTTTGATCCCAGTGTCTCACAAGGATGTCTCTAGTCTACCCCATGACTAGGATGAGCAAAGAAGCACTAATGATCATGAATTTTGGAAAACTCTACACCCACGGTCTATGATCATGTCGTCGGAATTTTAGAAATTCCCGTAGCTCCTGTGGAGGAATGGACTAGGGTTTGCGGCAACATGAAGAGGAGAGGTTGGCACACCTTTTCGCTGTTCAAAGCTCGGTGTAACATGCGCTGTGTCGCCGGAACGTCAAGGAGGAACGGCGGCGGCTCGAACCAAAACTACGAGGACAATTCTTTCTGTGCGCTGCGCACCGAGGGCGATGGACCGGCTTTGGCAGCTCGAGGAGGTTCAGTGGGGTCTTGCGCACGCTTCTACGCTCACCGGTGGCCACGAGATGGACTAGCGGCGCCGAGCGACGATCGGGTCCGAAACTCGGACGAGCGGCAAGAAAAATTCCAGCTCCCACTTGCTTCTCTCGGGAAAACGTTGAGGAGGCCGAAGTGGAGTGTTTGGTTTGCTCCACTGAGGCGTTACGTGTGAGTAATCGTCGAGTCCAGGCGCTGCACGTCGATGCCTCGGTGGCCAGCGCCGTGGCTCACGGCGACTCAGTGTGAAGCAGTGAACCGACTGAGGAAACTCCTGTGTGCAGCTGACATGTAGGCCCCACTGGGTTGTATTCCTCTCTCCAATAATGGCTGGCCCTCATCCCCACAAAAAGATCGTCTCCATGTCAATCTCTTTAATTCAAAAGTTCTGAATTTCAAAAGTGGGCTAGAATTTGAATTACCCAAATTCAGTTTGAATTTGCCTTTCAAATTTGAATTCAGCGTAAATTCAGAATTGCTACTATATTACCTTCTTTTAGCCCACCCTAAAATTAAAAGTTTGCCACCATGAATTTCCTCAAATTCAAATGTATGAGGTTTCATGTGTATTTAAAAGTTCGGCAACAATTTGCGGTGAACTTTAAATTTGAAAATCTGATTTTCAACCTTTCATGCAAATGAGTATTTCCTCCATGGTGTTTAAGTCCATATTGGTTCAACACATTCAAATGAACATGTGAGCCCCTTTTTGATGAACATCCTCTCATGTAGAAAAGTTTTCGTAAGTCCCATTTTCATGAATTGGAAACACATAGCTTTTCAAGCCTCGGTTTATTTCATATACATTTTTGGGACTTTTACAGAAAGCACGTCAGATTTAAAACAGAGAGAAAATATCCACAAATAATTAGTAAAATCATCTAAAACCACTAAGTAATATTTATGACTCGACACACTAACCATTAGAGAAGTCCACAAGTCACAATAAACTAAATCAAATTTTTGTTATGTGAACGAAGGAAAAGGCAATCTAGTATTGCAGCCTAGCTGGCAAGCGTGGGACAGCGCTTTATTACAGGTAATAGTTGAAGAGCTAGATAGCGAGCCTAGATAGTGTAGGAACAATGCTGGGCCCAGACGTCGATGCCATGTAGTCACAGGAGCAGAACCTAGGGCACAGGGAGCAGCACATGAGGCAGGCATGAGAATAGTACAGAGAGGTCCGGAGCTATTACATCTGACAATCACGTTCCTAGGATGTAGGTACCTCTTGGAGAGGCCAAATGGGTCAAATCTCATATAACAATGATTATCATTAGTAAAATAACAAACAGAAAGTAGGTTATTAATAATGCCAGGAGTGACCAAAATGTTATTTAAATACAATGGATTGGGAAGAACCGTGTCACCTACTGGGGTGACACGTAGAATGGACCTGTTGCAACAACCAGAGATGGATATGCTGCGTTTGGTGGATGGAAGACCAAAACGCTACTGGTGTCAGGAGTTGTATGGTTGGAGGTGCTGGAGTCGACCACCCAGTCGGCGACCGAGGGAGGTTGGTTCAGAGCCATCGTGCTAAATGAGTTAGCCAATAACTGTTGATCCCAAGAACCCATGCAGGATGTCCATCTCGTGGAGCATGCTACTGCGGCGTGCATATTGTGGGAGCGCGGGAATGGAGCCATCGTGTAAGAGCCTGAGTTTTTGGCACACATCCAAAGTGTTCATCACACCACACGCACCTCATTTGAGGAAACTTTATGAACATCTTTGAAGAGCAAGTAAACACCATAAACATGGTCATTAGAGAATAAACTCACAAAATGCAGAAGTGGCATTTCCCACATGCATCATATAAGGGCTGAGCATATGAAAAACCCCAACACCTTGTTAGGAATCCTCATGCAAAAATTCACCCAAATCCAAAACCTTTTTGAGGTATTTTTGGGTGTAACTAGAAAGAGGCTAGTTTGAACTCAAATTTAAATTCAAACTACTTTTATCCCATGACTTCAAAAGTGGAAGGCATATTCATACTCAGCACATTTTTGTGAGCTCACACACCAATTTTCACTCCACTCGGAGCTGATCTTGACATGAGCTAATTTTAGCAAATTCAAACTCAATTTACATTTCAAACTGCATATGTGCTGAAAATATATTCAAACACTCCACAATTTGAATTCTATCCAATTCAAATGGCCAGTTGGTAGATACTTCAAATGTCAAAGGGTATTTGGGCCTCTACTGTTTAGAGCAGTGGGGAAAATTGAGTTTCTGAGGTTAAAAGGGGAGTGGGTCCCACATGTCAGCCTCACTAGAAATTTTAACCGACTGGGGAGCTGCACTCGGGTTCTTGCGCTTGACCGAGTAGCCACCATGGTGAGAAACGGCGAGGACAGCAGCTGGTTGCCACCTCTGGCCACCGAACCGCCTCGCTGCCTTCTTATCCTCGCGGCCGAGCCGTTCCCGTTTCTTCTCACTGCTGTCCCGACGCCTCATCACACAGAAACCTCGATACACCTCGCCAATCTTCCGAGCTCTCAGTCTACTGTCACCCAGCCAAACCCGTGGTTGTCACGGTGATCTGAGGCCGCAACTTGCGCCAAGCCTTACTTGACGGTCTCGCACCGGTTCCAGACCGTGATCGACCCTCCTCGAGCTCCACCTCGACATTCTTTCTTCCTCGGTTCAACCCGAGCCGCTGTCACGGGAACAACGTGTCCGGCCACCGCAGCCCACCTTTCTCCAAGCTGTGAATAGCAATGAGGTTCGCCCTCGATCCCTCTTTCGTTGCCTCAAGCTCCGGCAGCGTGACATAAGCTACTGACGCCGAAATTTCACGATTTTGCGCCGGTGTACAAAAGAGACAACCAGACCGATTCGCAAAATTCGTTATACACACCGCACCACTCATCACCTAACATAGAGAATCACTTCTAGGCATCTGTGCGAGTCCATAGGATCCGAAACTTCGAAGAACTATTGGCTGTAGCTACTATTCTTTGGGTTTTATTAGAATTCCCGGTTTCCGATATAGGTCGCACGGTGACAGCCTAGTACGGTAATTTCCGAGCTCTGTGGAGTTCATGTCGATCTTCCCTAGGGTCCACTGATGCTTTGTGCCCTTTTGCTCGATTTTTTGGGGTGCTAGGAAGCCCGGCCTACACGGCCGAAGTTCTTCCGAAACCGCCGCTCGTCGCCGGCCATGTTCCGGTGGTTATCATGTTGAGCTAAGTCCAGCACCGTGTTCCCCGTGTAGGATTAGGCAGAGGCAGTGAAAATCGTGGAGTTTGGCACATGGCAAAGCCCCTCCGGCGAGCACAACGGCAAGGGGGGCGGCGGCCGAGCGCGGAGGTCGGGAGGTAGACAAAGCTCCCGGTCCCACGTGTCAGCGGCCGGTTATTTAAACCGGGGATCAACTGTGGCACCGGATCGGATGTGGCTGTGCGCAAAATACTCCGTAGCCCCATGTGTCAGCCGCTGAGAAACTAACACGTAGCCCCGGTCCCACGTGCAGTGATTTAAACATTTCCCCTATTTTCAGATTTAGTTCAAACTTCAAACCCACATAACATTGGCTAGGAAACTCCAAATTGAGTGAACCAAATTTTGTTGGATTCAGCTCTCTGAGTACTTTCCAACAAATCAAGTTTCACTTTATGAAAATCCTTATTTCTCCAGAATTATTTCTTCAAATTTTAAACTGTTTAGAATTTTAACTGGAGAACCCTTTTGAGGAAAATTCTGAAATTTTGCCGTGATGTTCACCAAAATATCCCTGAGCTACAATAAAAATTTCAGATCCATTGATATCATTTGATCCACCTAATGGTCTGATTAATAAAACTGTTCCAGAGAAAATAGAAAATGTCCAGAAACATTTTCAGAATTTCTCTGAAATTGTTTAGCTCATAGATTTAGCTAGGAACCTTCAAATTAAGTGAAACCAACTCCATTAGAATCCTCTGAAAATCTAGTTTTGAGAAAGGTAGGGCTTGCTCCATGAAAATCCTTAGAACACCCTAGGAGCTCCAATTAATTCCAAGTACATAATTATTTGTGGAGAGCTTAAATGACATTTTCTGCAAATGAAACTTGGCCAAGTCTCTGTTTAGGTTGTATCCAAACCACAGTAAAAATTTCAGAGTCATTGAGTCTGTCTAGCAAGACTTATAGTCTTCACAAATTCAACTTCCATTCAAATGCATTTAAATTGACACATGTATGAATTATCTCATGTAGTCGCTAGGGTTGAGGAGGAGCCCGAAGTCTTAGACTTCATCACTCCTAGGAGCAGCTAGCCTACGACCAAGAGCAGCAAGGCAAGCTCCGGTTTGCATTAACTATTTTTACAAATTTTACTGTTTTGAGAACTTACTTTGAGCACCCACTTTAATTATTTGCATTAAAGTCTTGTTTGAAAACCCAAATGCATAGCCAAGAAAACCCTGGTTTGGGCTTAGGTTTGTAAACCTCGATTAGATACTGCAATGCTAATTTAGTGTAGGATTCGGTACAAGTCGAGTAGTTGGAACTACTCGCGAGATTAGGCTAGAGGCACACTACTCGGGTAAAGGTAGCAAATGAAATACATGGCAAGAAAAATGAGAAGGGCGGAGAGTAAGGGCAGAAGAACGTTGGGGCCTGGGTGCCATAGCTCCGCTGGTGTCGATTGAGGACCAAGCCGTGTGTGGGCCTGTTGAACAAGCTAGAACAGTACCGAAGACATACCAGATATATGGGAACCGGGAAACCGATGTAACTCGGGTAGCTGGGTGTTGAGGCATAGCTGGTCGTTCAGAGAGTAGGTTGAGAGCTTGAGGTGTAAATCGGCTGGTGGCACTGTGGATGCGCTCGCAGAGACCTCTTGCTCGGGACGATTGGACCGGTTCAACACTTGGATGATGGGTGAAATGTGGTTGCGTATGATGTTCGTGATGGTTTCTGTAGGCAACATCGAGTACGGGTGTACGTGACGGGTTATTCAGGTAACCCTGCAGGTGTAAATCGATTATAATCACCGTCCCTCACGGTCAGTGATTACTACTTGTTCACTGTACCGTGACGTAGAAAGAACAGGCTAGATACATGTTAAAAGTTTGCTAATTTGAAAGCTATACATTGATTGTTAATGACTTGTAGTTTAGAGCTAATTAAATTTCTTTTCGACCTTGGACAAAGTACATGAGAGAAATGCATTTCTTTTTTGATTGCGGCTCTCTCATGTGCCTTAGCTTGAGGTTCTCCACAAGCTGCTGCTAAAACTTGAAAGTAAGGTTTAAATAATTAGGCGAGTCCTTTGCAAATTTTTTACCTCATGTACCCTGAAAACCTTCATGTAGAAGTTTCATGTGTAGGAGAGACGGGTCAGACTTGCTGAACCATCATGCTCACTGCTTTTGTTTGAAGCTTTTGCAGTGGTTTATGAGGAAGGGACTCCCGAGGAGGAGACGGAACCCCGAGAGGGAAACCCCGTCGAGTAGGAGTCATGCACGCCGCCGTGTTAGTGTGTGTGCATGCTAGCAGGGACACGTTCACGGGCCGAACGTGAACTCGATGCGTAGTCTACGCCCGTGAGTGTAGACTGAACTTATTTTGTTGTAAAAATGTTCATAAACTGGTTTATGTAATAAAACTTTGCTTCCGCTTTGTATCTTTGATGTGCGTTATCCGGTGCTCTGCAACGCAGCACCCCTCAGCGTGATCCTGGCTCGACGAGGCCGAGGGGCCCTCGCAGCGTGGTATCACAGCTCGCTTGAGGTTTAACGCACTGAAAAGGTCATCTTTTTCAAAAATTCGGTGAGGAATGAGTTAGTAGCCCATATAAGGAAGTTATTAGTGTATAGAAAGTGGCATACTAACCTATCTGCTTATGTCAGAAAATCATGCATCTCGGGACGTTATATGTCTTGGGGGTGCATGTAAGCGCTGTCCACCAGTGTGCACAAGCTGAAGGGTGGAGCCTCACGGGTGGCAGGTAACCCGACCTGCTTTAATATCCTCTATGACTCTTCATGTCGTTTGGGATATTCGGGCAACGCCTTTCCCTGGCGTGCTACGGGCAAGTGTGGGAGACCCCGTCACGTGGTCAGTAATGTGAACACGTAGCTCAAGGCGTTTTGGCTTGAGAACACCTGTGCAAGTGATGACGGACGGGTGTATGAATTGTATGGATACCGGGCTCGGTGTGCAGCCGAGTCTGACGATTGTGTGAGTTATTTTCAGGTAGTCTGACCACGAAATGGTAGACGTGTAGCATCCATGTGTGAGAGACGTTTAGTGCCACTGAACTAACGAAACCGGCTAAGTCCGGTATAGGTTTTTCTTTGTGAGGAAAGTAGTACCGACATGAAGTGGTGACGCTTCGACGTCACACTCCACTAAATGAGCAATTTTATTGTAAAACTTGAAAGTTTTAATCGAGAGAACTAAAACTTTGAGATAACTCCTTCCCTTAATCAGGATGTTCAAAGTTAACAAGTTTTTCACTTATAGGATACTAAGGACAGCGTCCCCGGTTTTCAGCTGAAATAAGGCTGAAGTTAATCAGAGGTTAGAGGTTGAGTTCTTTCGAGGTTGGGGTCATATGATACATTTCTAAAAATATTTGGAAGAGCTTTACAACTTTTCTGTTGAGTTCCAGAGGTGTTTCAACCCTTAACCAGTCTAAAAATGTAGTAGAGTTGAAACTGTCCAGAAAACAGGGCAGAGCAAACACTCTATGTAACTCTCTGTAAATTGAGCATAACTTCCTGCAAAAAAATCTAAAATAGAAAATAAGGTAGTTCTGAAAATTTCATGGGATGGTTTACAACTTTGTAACAGAAAGTTTTGTCAAATTTGGTGTAGAATTAACTGGAATTCTTGGATCAAATCAGTACCTCAAGCAGGAAGGTGCTGTCCAATTGTCTCCAGAAATTCTGTCAATTTTGACATATCATAACTTTTGAATCAGGACGGATCTTAGACCAAGTAAATACTCTGGAAATCTATTGAAGTTATCTTTAACTTTGATGTTGAGCTCCAGAGTTGGATTTGCATTTTGCATGGTCTAAATCAGGTTGAAAAGGAAACTGGTCAGGGCTGTCAGTTTGGGCAGCAGACCAACAATCAAATTGTTCTAAGTTTGAGTTGTATTTCCAAGTTTATGAGTTCAATGACAGGTCTTATGTTATAACTCAATAATTTACTGTTGAAATGAATATTTGACTTTTTTCAAATATATTTCTACAGATGACAGCGGACAACCAACTGGAGAACGGGTGGGTGGTATCCCACTGTTCTCACCGCAGCGGTTATCCGGAAGTGTTGAGGCAAATGCTTCAATATTTCGGGTACGTTGAGATGCTGCAGTACTTCGCCGAGGAAGAAGGCGAGGAGGGGAACAAGACATGGACAATAAACGTCGAAGTTCCTGCAGGACCCACGCCACCCAGTTGGGCGCCGTTCACCGTTACGGTGAAGGGCAGACAGTCGGAGGAAGTGTGGCAAGTGGCAGCCCGCGACACCATGTCGCGTTTCTGCCAACTACATGTGAGAGCTATGGAGGGCACTCCATACGCGCTCTTTCCGTTGGAGGGACGAGCTAATCATGTGTGGGGGGAAAGGTACATGGAGACAACAGATCCAGGTTGCCCAAGGTACAACCCCGCGGAGGCGAATCTCAGCCTCCAATTGAGGGCGGGAAAGGCCGTGATGGACAGCCAAGCTGTTCATACGGATTATCTCGCCATGAAGATCAAGGAGAGCAACAGCCATGGAGATCATTTCGAGAGTGCTCACAGCGCACTCCGGAATGTTCTCCTTCCAACGATAAAGCGACAGAATGAGCAACACAATCAGTTGCATTGTCTGAAGAAGGCAAAGAGGAAAAGCTGCGTCGATATCACGGCTTTACAACAGCAAGTGCAGGCCCTGACCCAGCAGAATGTGGTCCTCACTCAAGAGCGTGATGACGCTATTGAGGAGGGGCAAGGCTGGGAAGAGGACTACAACCAGGCCATGGACGAGGTGCATGCGTTGCAGGACCTCGTACCTCCGGTAATGGGCCTACCGATGGTAGGTGCCGTACCCGTGGTTTTGGGTATCCCGGCGATGGGGGAACCTGAACCGGAAGAGGAGGTCAGGGACCCAGAGCCACCAGCAGAGGTAGCGGAGAAGGACGACCCGCAGGAGGTCGAGTTCTACTCCTAGTAGCAGGTTACCGTTGCCAAGTAGGGCAGCAAGGGTGGTGTAAGAAAAACTTTTGTAATCGGTGACATGTCGTGTAGACAGTAGTATATGTATAAGTAGTGACGACATGAGCACGACTTCTTGGAGACTCGAGAATAATGTATCTTGTATAAAGTTTATGCTTTATCAATATATGTGAATGTTGTGCAAGTTATTCATGCGTCACTTAAATACCTACTGTTTCATATGGAATTTTAAGTATGACATGTGCTGATCGCTGCTGTTTTGAATTTCAGAATGACTCGCACTCGTGCCATCCCACACGTTGGGGGTTCCAGTCAGGGGGGAGAGAGCTCCCAACAGCCTCCTGAGGACTCCTCGGGACAGCAACAGCAGCAACAGCAACAACCGCCACCGCCAACGGTTACATTGGCCGACATCGTTGCGGCGATGGCGGGTTCTCATCAGCAGCACACGGAGTTGCTGCAGACCCTTATTGCGAATACGTCTCGACCAGAGAGGCGTCAAGATCGCGAGGAGCGCCAACAAAGCTCCTACTCCGACTTTCTGGCTACTCATCCCTCAGTATTCTCAAGGGCTGATGAACCCATCGATGGGGACAACTGGCTCCGCACGATGGAGATGAAGTTCGGGCTACTCCAAGTGAGTGAGCAGCGCAAGACTCAGTTCGTGGTCCAACAGCTTCAAGGATCCGCAAGCATTTGGTGGGTGAACTACTGCGCCTTGCAACCCACCGAGCGAGTTATGACCTGGGCGGAATTCCCGACGGCCTTCAGGGCCTATCACATACCGCCGGGTATTATGAAGAGGAAGATGCAGGAGTCCCTTTGCCTGCATCAAGGAAGCAGGAACGCGCTGTAATACTCCAGGGCGTTTAATGATCTTGCACTTTACGCTTCTTATCATGCCAATACCGACGAGAAGCGGCGGGATCATTTCTACCAGGGGCTTAGCCCGCTCCCGAAGGACAAGCTGGCGATGTTCAATCGCGGCAGCCTCAATGATATTATTGATGCTGCGACTGTTCAGGAGGACTCTGGCAAGGAGTTAGCGGCGGCAGAGAGGAAGCGAGGCGCGCCACAAAGCAGCGGAGAAGGAGGTGGTCCTTCTCAAAAATACCGGATGGTGAATCACTCACCATCGGGTCAATGCTGGCAGCCACCGCAGAGGCCGATGCCATTCCGCAGTCGGCCATATTCTCCACCGGCATTCAGGCCGGCACTACCAACACCACCTCCACAGCAACAACAGCAGCAGCAGGCGATGCCGCATGCGTATGCACCTCAGCAGCACATGCCGGGCTTTCGTCCCCCAAGCACCGGCCAGGCAGCAGCCACATGCTACATATGTGGTCGCCCAGGACACGCCGCCAACAACTGTCCTGAGAGGCAAGGCAGCAGAGTGGCACCGCAATTTCCGGGGAGGAATCAGCCCCGGAACCCCACTAATGCTCAGCGGGCCAATCCTAAGCTCGGCACCGTCCACCAACTCACCATAGAGGACGTGACGGAGGGAGAGCCAATCCTTGCGGGTATGTTCCAACTCCACCAACATCCCGCCATAGTATTATTTGATTCAGGCGCTACGCATAGCTTCATTAGCCAAGCTTTTATTACCAAATACAGCTTGCAAATACTATCTACCGATAGTCCATACTTTATTTGTTCACCGGGTGGGAGAATTTCAGCAAGCATGGTGGTTCCAAAAGCGCCATTATGCTTAGCGGGTAGAGTATACCCCACGTCCCTCATAGTTTTAGAGGGACAGAAGGTCGATGGCATCCTAGCGATGTCGTGGTTAACCCGCCACGGCGCTGTTTTAGACACCGCCCTCCGAGTCGTGCATTTGAACTCAGAAGTGCATGAGTCGCACTCTTTATTTCTGGACAGTCCAGGAATAAAACTTCCAAGTGTATATCAATCGACAACCATCAGATTGGAAGATATTCTGGTAGTCTGTGAGTTCCCTGACGTATTCCCGGATGATTTACCCGGGATGCCGCCCGACCGAGAGGTGGAGTTCAAGATTGAACTTGCACCAGGAACGATGCCAATATCTCGGAGGCCGTACAAGATGGCGCCCAAGGAATTGGCTGAACTGAAGACGCAGTTAACGGACCTGCTGGAGAAGGGTTTTATTAGGCCGAGCTCCTCGCCATGGAGCTGTTCGGCATTATTCGTGAAGAAGGAAGACGAGACGTTGCGGCTTTGCATGGACTATCGTCCACTAAACGCCGTAACCATCAAGAATAAGTACCCGTTGCCACGGATCGACATGTTGTTTGATCAGTTGGTCGAAGCCAAGATCTTTTCCAAGATGGACTTAAGATCCGGGTACCATCAGATTAAGATACGGGCTGAGGATATTCCGAAGACGGCTTTCTCAATGAGGTATGGACTTTATGAGTACCTGGTCATT
This sequence comes from Neostapfia colusana, assembly GCA_030760725.1. Classification (NCBI taxonomy): domain Eukaryota; kingdom Viridiplantae; phylum Streptophyta; class Magnoliopsida; order Poales; family Poaceae; genus Neostapfia; species Neostapfia colusana. The sequence continues at coordinate 24,636,047 of JASWHV010000005.1, read as the reverse complement.
TCCTTCGGCCTCACCAATGCTCCAGCTCACTTCATGTACTTGATGAACTCGGTATTCATGCCGGAGCTGGACAAGGTTGTCGTAGTCTTCATCGAAGACATATTGGTATATTCCAAGTCGGAGGAAGAACACGCGAAGCATCTGCATATAGTCTTGCAACGGCTGCGGGATCACCAACTATATGCAAAATTCAGCAAGTGCGAGTTCTGGATTTTGCAAGTGCCTTTTCTCGGGCATATTATTTCAGCGGAGGGCATCGCTGTAGACCCGAGTTAGATCACACAAGTGCTGAATTGGAAGTCCTTAAGAACTGTTCACGAGGTACGGAGTTTCCTCGGACTCTCGGGGTATTATCGGAGGTTCAATCCGAACTTCTCAAAGATTGCCAAGCCTATGACAGAGCTGCTAAAGAAGGCTACCAAATATGTTTGGAGTCCAGCATGTGAAGCAGCATTCAAGGCTTTAGTCAAGCACCTGACATCAGCACCGGTTTTGGCGCAGCCAGACACAACCAAACCGTTTGATGTGTACTGCAATGCATCCGGCATTGGGCTCGGATGTGTGCTGATGCAAGACCAAAGGGTGGTCATGTATGGATCACGGCATCTCAGAAACCATGAGCAGAATTATCCAACTCATGACTTGGCGCTCGCTGCCGTGGTACTCACACTTAAAATGTGGAGGCACTACCTACTCGTTAACCTCGTCCATTTATATACCAACCACAAAATGCTCAAGTACATATTCACTCAGAAAGAGCTGAACATGAGGCAACGAAGATGGTTAGAGTTGATAAAGGATTATGAAATAGAGATCCATTATCACCCCGGCAAGGCAAACGTAGTGGAGGATGCGCTGTGTCGCAAGTCACACGTCAACAATCTGACCATCACCCCGTTGGAAGAGAGCGAGCCGCCATTGCATGTTATTCAACATAGAGCTCTCTACAACTTAGCTTTGATCCCCACCATCCGTGAAGAGATAGCGGCAGCTAAGAAACATGACAAGGGTATGTCGCATTTGCGGAGACGTGTAGACAGTGGGGAGCTGAAATGTTTCCGGAAAGACGGAGACGGTGTCGTAAGGTTCAAGGACCAGATTGTCGTACCCCGTAACCCAGAGTTACGGAAGAAACTCTTTGATGAGGATCACTTGTCAAAGTTTTCTATTCACCCCGGCAGCAACAAAATGTATCAAGAACTCAGAAACAAGTTTTGGTCGACACGAATGAAGTGGGAAATCGCAAAGTATGTGTCCGAGTGTGATACATGTCGAAGGGTGAAAGCAGACCACATGAGTAAACCGGGACTACTACAACCAATGGACGTTCTTGCCTGGAAGAGGGAGGATGTGAGCATTGACTTCATTGTCGGTTTACCCACCACATTTCAGAAGCATGATTCTGTGTGGGTGATCGTCGACCGGCTCACTAAAGTGGTTCATTTTATCCCGGTCAACACCAACTACAATGCCAAGAAGTATGCTGAATTGTACATCTCACGGATCCTATGCTTGTATGGCGTACCCCGCACAATCATATCGGATCGGGGCACCTTATTTGTGTCCCGTTTTTGGGAGCAGCTACACGCTGCATTGGTGACGAAGTTGATCTGTAGTTCAGCGTACCACCCGCAGACGGATGGGCAAACGGAACGGGTAAATCAAATTTTAGAAGATATGCCATGAGCTTGTGCTATCAACCACGGTAAGTATTGGGATGATCACTTACCGTTGGCCGAGTTCTCGTACAACAAAGGGTACCAAGCCAGCATCAAGATGGCACCCTATGAGGCGCTATACGTAAGAAAATGCCGCACACCGCTAAATTGGTGTGAGTCTGGCGAAAGGGTCACCTTGGGGATTTATCTTGTCAACAATGCGGAGGAAAAGGATCGATTAATTCAAGCGAACCTAAAAGCCGTCCAATCCAGACAAAAACCGTACGCGGACCGGAGAAGACGCCCGTTACAATTTGAAGTCGGGGATCACGTGTATCTACGTGTATCTCCAATGAAGGGCGTAAACAGATTCGGGGTGAGAGGAAAGTTGGCACCCCGATTCATCGGTCCATTTCAGATTGCAGAAAGATGTGGATCAGTAGCATACCGGCTGAAATTACCAGAAGCACTTTCCGGTGTGCACGACGTCTTTCACATTTCTCAGCTGAGGAAGTGTCTCAAGCTCTCAACTACCATTCAGCTGGGGGATATTGAAGAACTGAAACCATATCTCACGTATCGGGAGGAACCGGTTCAAATCATTGATGAAAAAGACCATACCACACGCAACCGTACATTGTAGTTCTACAATGTTCGATGGAGTAATCACCCTGTAGATGAAGCGACATGGGAGAGCGAAGGATTTCTTCGCGCTAACTACCCAGACTTTTCTGCGTCGCACATACGGTAATTTTTCAACCGTCCTCTCTCATTTTCACCTTATAATCTCGGGACGAGATTCTTTTAAGGGGGGAGGAATGTAAGGGCCTGAGTTTTGGCACACATCCAAAGTGTTCATCACACCATAAACACCATATTTGAGGAATCTTTATGAACATCTTTGAAGAGCAAGTAAGCACCATCAACATGGTCATTAGAGAATAAACTCACAAAATGCAAAAGTGGCATTTCCCACATGCATCATATAAGGGCTGAGCGTATGGAAAACCCCAATACCTTGCTAGGAATGCTCATGCAAAAATTCACCCAAATCCAAAACCTTTTTGAGGTATTTTTGGGTGTAACTAGAAAGAGGATAGTTTGAACTCAAATTTAAATTCAAACTACTTTTATACCATGACTTCAAAAGTGGAAGGCATATTCATACTCAGCACATTTTTGTGAGATCACACACCAATTTTCACTCCATTTGTAGTTGATCTTGACATGGGCTAATTTTAGCAAATTCAAACTCAATTTGAATTCAAACTGCATATGTGCTGAAAATATATTGAAACACTCCACAATTTGAATTCTATCCAATTCAAATGGCCAGTTGGTAGATACTTCAAATGTCAATGGGTATTTGGGCCTCTACTGTTTAGAGCAGTGGGGAAATTGAATTTTAGAGGTTAAAAGGGGAGTTGGTCCCACATGTCAGCCTCACTAGCAATTTTAACCGACTGAGGAGCTGCACTCGGGTTCTTGCGCTCGATCGAGCAGCCGCCACGGCAAGAAACGGCGAGGACAGCAGCTGGTTGCCGCCTCTGGCCACCGAACCGCCTAGCTGCCTCCTTATCCTCGCGCCCGAGCCGTTCCCGTGTCACACCCGGTTTTTCCGAAGAACAACCAAGTGAATATCACATGTATGCCAGGATCATTTTCTCATACATGTGATGACAAATAGTGAAGCATCATTTATTACAAGCCAGGTGTCGAATATAAGTAAGTCTTACATAGTAAATGTCTCGATGGACAATAATAAGTTCATCACAAGTAAATAAACTAGCAGCAGAATATTATTCTTTAGGGCTACATCACAGGCGTTGCCCGGGGTCTCCATGAACCTAGAAACCTTCCTCGGGACCAAAGTCTTGGTCATTATACACCACCTCATTGTCTTGACCTGAGCAGCAATATAAACCAACAAATATGCAAGGTTGAGTACCAAGGGTACTCAGCAAGTGTGGGAAAATTATATCATGCATGGCTAGAACAAGGAGAGGTTGAACTCATGGTGAAAGCACTACGCAATTAATACCTATCACCTTAGCTTATTAAGCACCTACCTTACTACACAGATGAAATGTTCCCACTCTCCCATCCCATCATCATAACCCAATACCAACAACATTTCCAATGTTAAGCTCCCCGCTTAACTTCCAAAACCATCAATCCTCTAATCATGAATAAGTCCCAGCCGCTCTTGACCGTGAGCACGACTGTCATGACAGTTTTGACTCTGCAGAGTTTGTACCACTGTACCCACATGTAGTGATTTCATCCCCCGTTGCCGGGTGGACTAAAAGAACCTCCATTATGCCAGTGGCTACGAACCACATTCACACTTCCCAGGTGTGTAGCCAGGAGATCACTACGAAGCCTTTACAAAGGGATTCCCGACGAGCGTGGGCCCACTGAGGTTTCACCCCTAACAGCATACAAGAGGCTCCAACCCCGCTGCAGTGGCCCCCTCTTGAGCCTTGCGGTTCATATGGTAGTCCAGCTGACACCTATTCCCCGCACCATCCAACACACCCATACTACGCCGGGGATACACCTAATTAATTGGCCAAGCTGCCCCATCTCAGCATGTGGTTGGCACTGTAAAGCCAGGTTACATGCTACATGAACCGGTCCTTAGGATCCAGGCAAGTACTAAACACAAACCCAAGTCTCGTGCACCTAGCACACAACCAAAACATCCAACTTGCCTTGATCCCTACCTCTACATAACTCATAATATCTCATTCAAGAGTATGGTAAAAATAAATTGATGATCTCATATCCCAAATATCCCATTCTAAGCATGGCTAAGCATATGCATAATAATAAATGACATGATAAAATAAATCCCAACCCAAGCTACAAGGAAACAAGATAATGCAATTCTAGGGAAACTTCCTAGCATGGGTTTCATATTTCATTTGACAATGCAAATAATTCTATCTACACATCCTAGCATAGGATCAAAGTGGTCAAGGACACTTGCCTCCTTCTTGCTGCTCTTGAAATGGGTAGTCCTGATCTTGGAAAGGGATAACTTGCTCTTGAACAGATTCTACTTCATACCATCACACATATCAAAAGAAAAACAACAATCATAAGACATAGTTCACACTTCTACTTCATACAAACCACACATTCACATTTATAAAAGTTCTTTACCATTATATGTGTTGTGGTTACTTTATGTGTGTTGAGTTGTGGCTTGCATGCACTTTTAACCATGTGTATATGATTCCTACTTTTGTGTCCACATTTATACTTACATACTATTTATATGGGTTTCCAATAAATTTCTTATATTCAACTACTACACCTTTTTACTACCAAGTGTGTATGAAAAATATTTTTCTTCCCCATATGTGCCTTCATAATTTCTACCAACCCTAAACTGAACTCTTTGGATTTTAAAAACTCCATTTATCATTTACTAGTTGCTATATTTTCAGATTTATATTCCTATGCATAATTGTGTATTTTATTATGAAATTAGTAATACACATCATCTAAACAGTATAGGTTCTGGTCCTAAATAATTTAATAACATATTTTGACCTTGGCCTCTGATGTAAACTATTTCATAATTATTTTCCCTATTTTTCTATAGCTATTCTTTACTTAAAAATGTGTCCCTATACTATTAAATGTGAATAATAAATGAAACAGATTCATTTCAGCCCAAAATATAGTTTTATCTCACTCCAAGGTTTTCTAAGTACTGAGAAAGTTTTTAATTAATTTTGACAATTATGTTTGTCCCACTTTTTAATTTTTAAACACTAGTTACATATTCAATTTTCTAAATTAAATACTAAACAGGGCTAAAATAATGAACTCACCCCATTACAGGGTCTATAATATTATTTTCATAATTTCCAGGGGTCTAGCTACACTTATCAGAGGTGTTTTTCCTAATTTTTATTAAGTCCAGGGGCTAAAACTGATTTTTAAATGAATTTACATGATTTTCTGGAGTTCCAGGGGCTAGATCAGAAGTTTCCGGGGCTAGCTCTTATTTCCCGAGAACCCCAGGGGGTAGCACGTAAAAATTCCAGTCTTTATAACGCGGGGCTGACGTGGACCGTCCGATTTTAAACCGACGGCTGAGATTATAACATCGAACCGGTACGCGGGGTTTTAAAGTCTACCGTGCGATTTAAAATAAACGGCGCACAAGCGGCCACGTCGCTCTGATCGAGCGCGGGCGGCGCTGCCGGCGGCGCACGGCGGCGGGAAGCGGCGATCTCGCCGGAAAGTTTCGGATCCTCGAGAATTCTGCCTAGAACTGTGATCTTATGGCATAGATCGGTAGAGGGGAGGTCAGGGATCTCACCTCGGGGGTTTTCTTGAGCTCGGGGGTCCTGGAAAATGATCGGCGGCGAGGTCCGAGGCAAAACCACGGCGAAGCTCGTCGGCGCTGTGTTTACACCGTAAGTCTCCGAGTTTTCTGCACCTGCAAAGCTCCCCGGAGGCGGTGGATCAAGACCAGCGAGTTAGATCAGAGTTTCCGAGCTTAGATCGGCCAGAATTCACCGGCGAAGTCTCGGTGCTCACCGGAGTAAAAATCGGCGATCGCGTGGGAAAAACCGATCGGGGCTGGGGTTTTTATAGCCGGGGGAGGGCGGTGGGTCAGTTGTGATCGAGTTTGAGTCTTCTGGGACCAGAATTCGGGCTGAGGGACGCGGAATTCCGGTCGGTTAAGATCGCGCGCGCGCGGGAGAGAGTCCGGGGTCGGCGCGAGCGAGGTTGGGGATGACAGGTGGGTCCCACCTGTCTGTGTGAGAGAGCGCGGGCGTGCGCGGCTGCGGGCTGGCGCGGGGAAAACTGGGCCGGCTGGCGGGTTTCGGCCCACTGGCCGGTTTTTTCCCGTTTTCTCTTTTTCTTTTTCCATTTCTTTTCTGATTTGAGTTTAATTTGAATTCCAGTTTGAATTTGAATTTTTGCAAAACATGCAACACGTCCAAAAATTTTTAAATTCCCCTCTGAACATGGTTTAGTGTTTTGAATCAAAATTTGGGGTGTTACATCCCGTTTCTTCTCACTGCTGTCCCGATGCCTCCTCACACAGACACCTCAATACACCTCGCCGATCTTCTAAGCTCTCAGTCCACCGTCGCCCGGCCAAACCCGTGGTTGTCACGGTGATCTGAGGCTACAACCGAGTGCGCCAAGCCTTACTTGACGTTCTCGCACTGGTTCCAGACCGAGATCGACCCTCCTCGAGCTCCACCGCAACATTCTTTCTTCCTCAGTTCAACCCGAGCCACCGTCATGGGAACGACCCGTCTGGCCACCACAGCCCATCTTTCTATGAGGTGTGAATAGCAAAGAGGTTCTCCCTCGATCCCTCTTTCATTACCGCAAGCTCCGGCGGCGTGACATAAGCTACCGACGCTGGAATTTCACGAGTTTGCGCCGATGTACAAAAGAGACAACCGGACCGATTTGCAAAATTTGTGATACACACCGCACCACTCATCACCTAACATAGAGAACCACTTCTAGGCGTCTGTGCGAGTCCATAGGATCCGAAACTTCGAAGAACTATTGGGTGTAGCCATTGTTCTTTGAGTTTTATAAGAATTCCTGGTTTCCGACCTAGGTCGCACGGTTACAGCCCAGTACAGCCATTTCCGAGCTCTGTGGAGTTCATGTCGATCTTCCCTAGGATCCACTGATGCTCTGCAGCCTTTTGCTCGATCGTTTGGGGTGCTAGGAAGCCTGGCCGACATGGCTGAACTTCTTACCAAGCTGCCGCTCGTTGCCGGCCATGTTCCGGTGGTTGTCATGTCGAGCTAAGTCTAGCACCGTGTTCCCCATATGGGATTAGGCAGAGGCGGCGAAAATCATGGAGTTTGGCACACTGCAAAGCCCCTCCGGCGAGCACTCCAGCGAGGGGGGCCGCCGCCGGGCGCGGAGGTCGCGAGGTAGACGAAGTTCCTGGTCCCACGTGTCAGCGGCCAGATATTTAAACCGGGGATCAGCTGTGGTACCGAATTGGATGTGGCTGCACGCGAAATACTCCGTAGCCCCGTCTGACAGCTGCTGAGAAAACTGACACGTAACCCCGGTCCCACGCGCAGCGATTTAAACATTTCCCTGATTTTTAGATTTAGTTCAAAACTCAAACCCACATATCTTTGGCTAGGAAACTCCAAATTGAGTGAACCAAATTTTGTTGGATTCAGCTCTCTGAGTACTTTCCAATCAATTTTCACTTTATGAAAATAATTATTTCTCCAGAATTAATTCTTCAAAATTTAAATTGTTTAGAATTTTAACTGGAGAACCCTCTGGAGGAAAATTCTGAAATTTTTCCGGGATATTCACCAAAATATCCCTGAGCTACCATAAAAAATTCACATTCATTTTAGCTCATTTGATCCACCTAATGGTGTGATTAATAAAACTGTTCCAGAGAAAATAGAAAATATCCAGAAACATTTTCAGAATTTCTGTGAAATTGTTTAGCTCTTAGCTTTAGCTAGGAACCTTCAAATTAAGTGAAACCAACTCCATTATAATCCACTGAAAATCTAGTTTTCAGAAAGGTAGGGCTTGCTCTATGAAAATCCCTAGAACACCCTAGGAGCTCCAATTAAGGCCAAGTACATAATTATTTGTGGAGAGCTGAAATCAGCTTTGCTGCAAATGAAACTTGGCCAAGTATCTATTTAGGTTGTATCCAAACCATTGGCAAAATTTCAGAGTCATTGAGTCTGTCTAGCAAGACTTAAAGCCTTGACAAATTCAACTTCAATTCAAATGCATTTAAATTGACACATGTATGTATCATCTCATGTAGTCGCTAAGGTTGAGGAGGAGCCTGAAGTCTTAGACTTCATCACTCCTGAGGAGCAGCTAGCCTACGACCAAGAGCAGCAAGGCAAGCTCCGGTTCGCATTAACCATTTTTACAAATTTTACTGTTTTGAGAACTTACTTTGAGCACCCACTTTAATTATTTGCATTAGAGTCTTGTTTGAAAACCCAAATGCATAGCCAAGAAAACCCTGGTTTGGGCTTAGGTTTGTAAATCTCGATTAGATACTGCAATGCTAATTTAGTGTAGGATTCGGTACAAGTCGAGTAGTTGGAGCTACTCGCGAGATTAGGCTAGAGGCACACTACTCGGGTAAAGGTATCAAATGAAACACATGGCAAGAAAAATGAGACTGAGCGGAGAGTAAGGGCAGCAGGATGTTGGGGCCTGGGCGCCATAGCTCTGCTGGTGTCGATTGAGGACCGAGCTGTGTGTGGACCTGTTGAACAAGCTATAACAGTACGGAAGACCTACCAGATATATGGGAACCGGGAAACCGATGTAACTCGGGTAGCTGGGTGTTGAGGCATAGCTGGTCGTTCAGAGGGTAGGTTGAGAGCTTGAGGTGTAAATCGGCTGGCGGCACTGCAGATGCGCGCACAGAGACCTCTTGCTCGGGACGATTGGACCGGTTCAGCACTTGGCTGACGGGTGAAAGGTGGTTGCTGACGACGTCCGTGATGGTTGTTGTAGGCAACATCGAGTACGGGCGTACGTGACGGGTTATTCGGGTAACCCTGCAGGTATAGATCAATTATAATCGCCGTCCCTCGCGGTCATTGAGTACCACTTGTTCACTGTACCGTGACTTAGAAAGAACAGGCTAGATACATGTTAAAAGTTTGCTGATTTGAAAGCTATACATTGATTGTTAATGACTTATTGTAGTTTAGAGCTAATTAAAGTTCTTTTCGGCCTTGGGCAAAGTACATGAGAGAAATGTGTTTCTTGTTTGATTGCGGCTCTCTCATGTTCCTTAGCGTTAGGTTCTCAACAATGTAACACCCTCAAATTCATTTGCATGCATTGCATACATTTTTCATATAAAGAAACATAAAAAAAGAAGTAGAAATGGAGAAAGAATCATAAAAATGATGGGGAATGGGAAAAAGATAGCTGAAATGAGCCAATTCCAATTTGTCTATGTGCGCTGTCGACACATACCCGGGCCGCGGGACACGTGGCGCCCACGGAGCTCACCCCTCCGGAGGGGGGTGACGTCCGGCATCGCGGGACATGTGGCACCCACAGAGCTCACCCCTGCGGAGGGGGGTGAGGTCCGGCACCGCGGGACACGTGGCGCCCGCGGAGCTCGCCTCCACGGAGGGGGTGAGGTCCGGCACCGCTGGACACGTGTCACCCTCGGAGCTCACCTCTGCCGAGGGGTGAGGTCCGGCACCACTGGACACGTGTCGCCCTCGGAGCTCACCTCCGTGGAGGGGGTGAGGTCCGGCACCGCTGGACACGTGTCGCTCTTGGAGCTCACCTCCGCGGAGGGGGTGAGGTCCGGCACCGCTGGACACGTGTCGCTCTCGGAGCTCACCTCCGCGGAGGGGGTGAGGTCCAGCACCCGCTGGACACGTGGCACCCTCGGGGCTCGCCTCTGAGGAGAAGGGAGGCCCGACCCCACTGGACGCGTGGCATCCTCGGTGCTCGCCCCTGCGGAGGGGGCGAGGCCCGGCTTCGCTGGCCGCGTGGCAGGCCCGGAGCTCGCCTCTGAGGAGGACGGTGGCCCGGCCCCGCTGGACATATGGCGCTTTCGGAGCTCACCCCTGCGGAGGGGGTGAGGTCCTTAGGCGGATTTTTCTCCTGTGCGCGGGGGGGGGGGGGGGGGGGGGTACCCGGTACGGAGGGTACCGACACAATTTCCCCCAAGGCTGCCGCACCTAACTGAAAAGATAAGTTTTGTTGGGATCCAAAATTGAGTATGACTCTTATTTGAACTCCAATTGGAGTAGGACTCCTCTTTTTCCCCTTATAAATAGAACCTAAAACCCCTTTTGGCTGTAACCCTTATACCTTTTTCTTCCTCCCAAGTCGGCGACCTAGAGGCCCTAGCCCCCAACTCGCCAAGTTAAGCCCCCCCTCACCAGAGTTCAGTCGCTGGTGAGCCCCTGCTGCTGCCATTGCTAGGAGGAAGACCCTGCCACCAAAGGGAAGTGAGGTAGGTCTTTGTTACCCATCTTACGACGTCGTCGCTGTTTCTACGAATCCGTTTTCTTTGCCCCCTTCGAGCAGAAACTTTTACGTGTGGAAAGATCGTGTTTTGATCAGTTTTTGACGGTGGGATTGATCTAGATCTTGAGTCAAGATCATCACCACGTCCACACTTGATACCTATACCCTTGTTCGTCATAAAACCCCATGAAAGTCCATTAAAACATGCAAGAACACGTACAAACTTCTTTAATAAAACATAACCATAGGATTTGCATTCATCTACACCATTGCATCTTGAGTAAAGTTTGTGCATGATGTTTGATTGCTGTAAATTTTGTATGTGCGTGGTCGTGAGTAGAAGGACATGCTCAAAAAGCCATCTAAAAAGAACTAGAGCACCAAGACTTCGAGACGCTCGGACAACAAGAGCCACGGGGGCAAGGCAAGTGCCCCTTGACCATATTGATCCCATGTTTTGAAACTGTTTTATTTGCGAAAACTCGTATGCTTGAGTCAACTTGATGGGACACCCTTTCATAGGAGTTTACTAGTTTTGTTAACCATCCTTGTCGTCGGGAAATTTGATGAGTCGGGTATGGTCGTTTTTCCTTTTTGCTTCGCTTAATCCATGGGATACGGGAAGCTGAATTAAAACATGGTTAGCTACTGCACTCATATAAATAATGATGATGAGAACTTGATTATGTTAATGAGCATGGAATCGGGGTGATCTAGGCAAGCTTGGTTCATGGGTGTTGCTGAATGAGATGGTGGTTTACTTTCCGTAGATCTAAGGACCGGTTCATGCAAGCACATGCCAGGAAAATAGTGCCACCACAAGGCCAAATATGGGTGCGGCTTAGCTGACTAATTAGGTGTGTTGCTAGCTTGTTAAGGACCGTGGATGGCACGGGGAATGGGAGTCGAGAGAGGACTGCCCTGGGAACTGCATGGCACAAGAGGGGGGCCGTGGGTGGGAGAATGGTGATTCGAGCGTGCCGGTGAAACCTTAGTGAGTCCATACATCTAGTAGCCCCTTTGTAAAGCCTATTTTGTGATCTCTTGGACATACACCGATAGTTGTGTGCTGGTATAATGGAGGTTCTGTAGTCGCCGACGGGTGACGAAATCACAAACTTGTGGGTAAAGTGGTGCCACCTCTGCAGAGTGTAAAACTATCATGATAGCCGTGCTTACGGTCACAAGCACCTGACCAACTCACATGATTAGAAGGGAAAACATGGGATGGATGTTCGGTATGGTTATGGTATGGTCATTGGGATTGGTTTTGGGACTATTTTGAGTCATGAAAATGAGTTTGGTTTCGGTTATATATGAATATGAGATGGATATGAATATTTATGAGTATGAGAAAGACTATTAGCTGGTTGAGACATGATAAATGGTAAGTTATGATGAAGGAAAGTTGCTGATATAACATGGCTATGATGGGATTAAACTCACATAGGAATAGTTGCTCGTTTATCATGTTTGTGAAATAAAATTTGCTTGCTGCAATGAGCCTTTTTATTCCATACTTTGTTCTAAGCTACATGTCATACTTTTCCCGCACTTGCTGAGTACGTCATGTACTCACCCTTGCATTATCACATAAACATAAGCAACAGGAGAAGAGTACTTCGAGGACCATGTGGAGTACTAGGCGTGCAAACTACCATCAACATGCCTGTGGAGTTGAAGATGGAGCCTGCTGATTAGTTATTATCCGCTGTCGTTTAGAGACTTCCGCTGCAAGAATAAGTTAGAGATTTATGAATGAGACAATGAGTCAATTTAATAAAGTACTTAAACACTATTTATTCATGGTTATATTCTGAATTCAGTTTGTGGATTACATGTGTATGTGTGATGAACATCCTGAGCACACATATGCATTAACTTGGTTCTGTTTTCGAAACCGGGTGTCACAGATTGGTATGAGAGCCACGTTGACCATAGGACGCAAGCCTAGGTAGAATTGGACACTCTAAAACACATAGGAACACCCCTTTAAACTGCTATTTCCGAAAGTTGCTTGCTGCTGCAATTTCATTGTCAAGTCAGCCACCGCAAAGTGCTATTTTCAGCCCCTCTTTTCTCTTCTTTTGGACAACAATACTTTTGCTTCCTTGCTTCATAGCTCCTGAAGTTTTGAAGTATTTTCTTCCTTCTCTAAAGTTTCTCATGTCCTATTTATATATGCCGGTGATCCAGAGCACGACACGTATAAGTACTCGTTGTCACACCCGGTTTTTCCGAAGAAACAACCAAGTGAATATCACATGTATGCCAGGATCATTTTCTCATACATGTGATGACAAATAGTGAAGCATCATTTATTACAAGCCAGGTGTCGAATATAAATAAGTCTTACATCGCAAATGTCTCAATGGACACTAATGCTTCATCACAAGTAAATAAACTAGCAGCGGAATATTATTCTTTAGGGCTCCATCACAGGTGTTGCCCGGGGGTCTTCATGAACCTAAAAACCTTCCTCGGGTCCAAAATCTTGGTCATTATACACCTCCTCATTATCTTGACCTGAGCAGCAATATAAACCAACAAATATGCAAGGTTGAGTACCAATGGTACTCAGCAAGTGTGGGAAAATTATATCATGCATGGCTAGAACAAGGAGAGGTTGAACTCATGGTTAAAGCACTACGCAATTAATACCTATCACCTTAGCTTATTAAGCACCTACATTACTACACAGGTGAAATGATCCAAATCTCCCATCCCATCATCATAAACCAATAACCATAATCATCATTTCCAATGTTAAGCTCCCCGCTTAACTTCCAAAACCATCAATTCTCTAATCATGAATAAGTCCAGGCCGCTCTTAACCGTGAGCACGGTTGTCAAGACAGTTTTGACTCTGCAGAGTTTGTACCACTGTACCCACAAGTAGTGATTTCATCCCCCGTTGCCGGGTGGACTAAAAGAACCTCCATTATGCCAGTGGCTACGAACCACATTCACACTTCCCAGGTGTGTGGCCAAGAGATCACTACGAAGCCTTTACAAAGGGATTCCCGACGAGCGTGGGCCCACTGAGGTTTCACCCCTAACAGCATACAAGAGGCTCCAACCCCGCTGCAGTGGCCCCCTCTTGAGCCTTGCGGTTCATATGGCAGTCCAGCTGACTCCTATTCCCCGCACCATCCAACACACCCATACTACGCCGGGGATACACCTAATTAATTGGCTAAGCTGCCCCATCTCAGCATGTGGTTGGCACTGTAAAGCCGGGTTACATGCTCCATGAACCGGTCCTTAGGATCCAGGCAAGTACTAAACACAAACCCAAGTCTCGTGCACCCAGCACACAACCAAAACATCCAACTTGCCTTGATCCCTACCTCTACATAACTCACAATATCTCATTCAAGAGTATGGTAATATAAACTGATGATTTCATATCCCAAATATCCCATTCTAAGCATGGCTAAGCATATGCATGGAAATAAATGACATGGTAAAATAAATCCCAACCCAAGCTACAAGGAAACAAGGTAATGCAATTCTAGGGAAACTTTCCTAGCATGGGTTTCATATTTCATTTGACAATGCAAATAATTCTATCTACACATCCTAGCATAGGATCAAAGTGGTCAAGGACACTTGCCTCCTTCTTGCTGCTCTTGAAATGGGTAGTCCTGATCTTGGAAACTGATAGCTTGCTCTTGAACAGGTTCTACTTCATACCATCACACATAGCAAAAGAAAAACAACAATCATAAGACATAGTTCACACTTCTACTTCATACAAATCACACATTCACATTTATGAAAGTTTCTTTACCATTTTATGTGATATGGATACTCTATGTGTGTTGATTTGGGGCTTGCATACACTTTTATTTACATGTGTATGATTCCTACTTTGGTGTTCATATTTATACTCACATACTATATATATATATATACATGTATATATGTGTGTTTCAGTTTTAAATAAATTCCTTATATATTAAACTACCAAGTATGTATGAAAAGTATTTTTCTTCTCCATATGTGCCTTCATAATTTCTATCAACCCTAAACTGAATTCTTTGTATTTTAGAAACTCCATTTATCATTTACTAGTTTCTATATTTTCAGATTTATATTCTTTGCATAATTGTGCATTTTATTATTAAATTAGTAATACACACTACCTAAACAGATTAGGTTCTGGTCCTAAATAATTTAAGATCATATTTTGACCTTGGCTTCTGATGTATACTATTTCATAATTATTTTCCCTATTTTTCTTTAACTATTCTTTACTTAAACATGTGTCCCTATACTATTAAATGTGAATAATAGATGAAACAGATTTATTTCAGCCCAAAAATATATTTTTATCTCACTCCAAAGTTTTCTAAGTACTGATAAAGTTTTTAATAATTTTGACAATTAGGTTTGTCCCCCTTTTTAATATTTAAACACTAGTTACATATTCAATTTTCTAAATTAAATACTAAACAGGGCTAAAATAATGAATTCACCCCATCACAGGGTCTATAATATTATTTTCATAATTTCCAGGGGTCTAGCTACACTTTTCAGAGGTGTTTTTCTTAATTTCTATTAAGTCTAGGGGCTAAAACTGATTTTTAAATGAATTTACATGATTTTCTGGAGTTCCAGGGGCTAGATCTGAAGTTTCCGGGGCTAGCTCTCAATTCCAGAGAACCCCAGGGGGTAGCACGTAAGAATTCCAGTCTTTATAACGCGGGGCTGACGTGGACCGTCTGATTTTAAACCGACGGCTGAGATTATAACATCGAACCGGTACGCGGGGTTTTAAAGTCTACCGTGCGATTTAAAATAAACGGCGCACAAGCGGCCACGTCGCTCTGATCGAGCGCGGGCGGCGCTGCCGGCGGCGCACGGCGGCGGGAAGCGGCGATCTCGCCGGAAACTTTCGGATCCTCGAGAATTCTGCCTAGAACTGTGATCTTATGGCATAGATCGGTAGAGGGGAGGTCAGGGATCTCACCTCGGGGGTTTTCTCGAGCTCGGGGGTCCTGGAAAGTGCTCTGCGGCGAGGTCCGAGGCAAAACCACGGCGAAGCTCGTCGGAGCTGGATTTGCACCGTATATCTTCGGGTTTTCTGCACCTGCAAAGTTCCCCGGAGGCGGTGGATCAAGACCAACGAGTTAGATCAGAGTTTCCGAGCTTAGATCGGCCAGAATTCACCGGCGAAGTCTCGGTGCTCACCGGAGTGAAAATCGGCGATCGCGTGAGAAAAACTGATTGGATCGGTTGTTTTTATAGCCGGGGGAGGGCGGTGGTTCTGTTGTGATCGAGTTAGAGTCCTCAGGGTCCAGAATTCGGCTGCGGGACGCGGTTTCCCGATCGGTTGCGATCGCGCGCGCGGGGGAGAAGTCCGGGGTCGCGGAGTTAGGGATGACAGGCGGGTCCTACCCGTCAGCGAGGGGCAGCGCGGCGCGCGCGGGGGTGGGCTGCGCGGGGGTTTGCTGGGCCGGCTGGGTTTTCGGCCCACTGGCCAGTTTTTTTCCGGTTTTCCTTTTTCTTTTTCCATTTCTTTTCTGTTTTGAGTATAATTTGAATTCCAGTTTGAATTTGAATTTCTGCAAAACATGCAACACGTCCAAAAATTTCTAAATTCCCCTCTGAACATGGTTTATGGTTCTAATTCAAAATTTGAGTTTTGACTAAAAATTTGGGGTGTTACAGCTCTACCCCCCTTAAAAGAAATCTCGTCCTCGAGATTTGTGTTTCTAAGAAAACAATTCCGGAAATTGTGCCTTAAGCTCATCTTCCCGTTCCCAGGTGGCTTCCTCTTCTGAGTGATGCTTCCACTGCACCTTGCACATCCTGATTCTCTTATTTCTGGTGAGGCGTTCCATTGTCTCCAAAATCTTGTATGGTTGCTCGGCATAAGACAAATCCTCAGCTACATCCACTTCATTCATGGGTAACACCTCCTCAGGCGTCCTCAGACATTTCTTGAGTTGCGACACATGGAACACATCGTGCACGTCCGACAGATGAACCGGCAACTCTAGTTGGTACGCCACTTCGCCTTTTCTTTCCAAAACTTGAAAGGGTCCGATGTATCGAGGTGACAACTTCCCTTTCACCTTGAACCGACGAAGTCCTCTGATAGGGGACACCTTGAGATAAACATAGTCTCCCACGTTGAAAACGAGCTCTCTTCTTCGTACATCAGCATAACTCTTCTGGCGTGTCTGTGCTATCCTCAAGTTGTTGCGAATCTCCCTCACCTTTGCCTCGGCTTCTTGTAGCACTTCTGGACCAAACACCTTACTTTCTCCTGTTTGGTTCCAAAATAGGGGAGTTCTGCATTTCCTTCCATACAAAGCTTCAAACGGTGACATCTTCATACTAGCTTGATAACTGTTGTTATAGGAAAACTCCGCATACGGTAGGTTCTTGTCCCAACTCCTATTGTTTTTGAGTGCACATGCCCTTAACATATCTTCAAGGATCTGATTGGCTCTCTCCGTCTATCCGTCAGTTTGGGGATGATAGGCAGAACTGAAATTCAGATGGGTTCCCATGGTTTCATGCAACTTTTGCCAAAACCTCGAGGTGAACTGTGTCCCTCGGTCCGACACTATCTTCTTTGGCACTCCATGGTAACACACAATCCTTGACATGTACAATTCTGCCAATTTGGATCCGCTGTAGCTTTCTTTCACCGGAATGAAATGAGCTACTTTGGTTAGCCTATCAATAATGACCCATATTGAATCATACCCGGATTGGGTCCTAGGCAATCCCACGACAAAATCCATGCTGATTTCTTCCCACTTCCATTCAGGCACTTTGAGTGGTTGCAATAATCCCGCGGGTCGTTGATGTTCTGCTTTCACCAACTGACATGTGTCACATAGGGCAACATGTTCCGCGACATCTCGCTTCATGCCATACCACCAATACCTGCTTTTGAGGTCCTGATACATCTTCGTACTCCCAGGATGAATGGAATAGTCGGAATCGTGAGCCTCCTTCAAAATTAATTTACGAATCTCCTTTATTTCTGGCACACAGATCCTTTTCCCGTGCCACACCGTTCCTTGTTCATCCTCTCTAAAACCAGGAGCTTTATTTTCCTTGATGAGCTGTCTGATCTCTTGTATCTTCTCATCATTCTTTTGTCCCTCGCGTATGTCTCGCTCAAGTGTGGAGTCCACTTCCATGGCGATGGCTTCACCACTATTTACTAGACATAGATTGAGCCTTATAACCTCGTCCTTCAATTCTGCAGGCATTTCCTTCAAGCTCAACTTATTGACCTGCACTTTCCGACTCAAAGCATCGGCCACGACGTTTGCTTTCCCGGGATGATAGTTGATGCCTACATCAAAGTCATTGATTAGCTCTAACCATCTCCTTTGTCTAAGGTTGAGATCTGGCTGTGTGAATATGTACTTCAAACTCTTATGATCCGTATATATCTCTGTCCTCTTCCCCATCAAATAGTGCTGCCAAATTTTCAACGCGTGTACCACTGCAGCTAGTTCTAAGTCATGTGTAGGATAGTTCTTCTCGTGCTTCCGAAGCTGCCGGGATGCATATGCCACGACATGTCCCTCTTGCATGAGAACACATCCCAACCCGTTTCCAGAGGCATCGCAGTACACCGTGAAATTCTTCTGCATATCTGGCATAACCAACACGGGGGCTGTTGTCAATCTCTTCTTTAGCTCCTGAAAGCTCGTATCGCACTGTGGCGTCCAGGTGAATGTGATTCCCTTTTCCAACAGTTTGGTGAGAGGTCTCGAGATCTTGGAGAATCCCTCAATAAACCGTCGATAGTATCCAGTCAATCCCAAAAAGCTTCGAACTTCTCCGACATTTTCAGGGGTTTTCCATTTCTGGATATCTTCGATTTTGGCAGGATCTACGGAGATTCCTCCCTCCGAGATTATATGTCCTAAAAAGGGAACTCTCTTTAGCCAAAACTCACACTTGCTCAACTTGGCATATAGTTGGTGTTCTCTCAGCCTCTGTAACACCAACCTTAGATGTTTCTCATGTTCTTCTTCATCTTTAGAGAAGACGAGAATATCATCTATGAAAACCACCACAAATTTGTCCAGATATTCCATGAATACCTTGTTCATGAGGTACATGAAATATGCCGGGGCATTGGTTAGCCCGAAAGGCATGACAGTGTATTCATACAGTCCGTACCGAGATACGAAAGCTGTCTTGGGAATATCAGATTGCCTTATCTTGAGTTGGTGGTATCCCGACCTGAGATCAATTTTCGAGAACACGCAAGCTCCCCTCAACTGATCAAACAAGACTTCAATGCGGGGTAATGGATACTTGTTCTTGATGGTCACCTCATTCAAGGCACGGTAATCCACACATAACCTTTGAGTTCCATCTTTCTTAGGCACAAATATTACCGGAGCTCCCCATGGTGAGGAACTAGGGCGAACATACCCCTTTTCCGTCAATTCTCTCAAATGATCCTTGAGCTCTTCTAGCTGCTTGGAGTCCATTCGATAAGGTCTCTTGTATATCGGGGCTGTTCCCGGTACTAGCTCGATTGCGAATTCCACGTCACGGTCGGGAGGCATTCCTGGCAACTCCTCCGGAAAAACATCTGGATATTCCCTGATAGTCCTGATTTCCTCAACTTTCACCTCCACTTGATTTAATTTAATGTCCCTCCTAGGCTCGTGTATCGTTATGAACTTTACTCTTGTGCCACTAGGGTGAGTTAGTTCCACCGTTCTGGTCGAACAATGGATGATTCCTTTATGTTTGGTCAACCAATCCATACCCAAAATAATATCTATCCCTTGTGAATCGATCACTATGAGGTTAGCGGTAAATACTACCCCATTAATGTCTAGGTTCACTTTGGGACACACTTGTCTTGTCCTTATTTCTCCACCTGGAGAGTTTACCGCTAGCATATGGTTCATTTGTGTGGTTGCTAGGTCATGCTTCTTAACAAACCCTTGAGCAATGAACGAATGGGTAGCACCAGAATCAAACAGCAGAGTTGCAAGGTGTAAATTGGCAGGAAACTTACCAACTACCACGTCGGGTGCCTCTTGTGCTTCCTCCATAGTGACGTGGTTCACCCGTCCTCTCATTACGTTCTGCTGCTGTGGCTGCGTGGGCTTCTTCTTTGGACACTTATGGGCGTAGTGCCCCACTTCACCACAGCTGAAACATTGCACCCCAATCTTAGATGCTTGGCCCTTGTTGTCTTGGGGTTGGTTTGGGGGTCCTTGCACTGCTGGTCGAGGTGGATATGCGGGGCGAGGCTGCTGTACAAACTGACGTTGCGGCTGTGCTGGTGCTGCGGGAGGCCTGTAGTTTGGGTTGTACCCTCTTGGTGCTGAATAGGGTATCGTAGCACGGCTCGTCTGCCCCGTAGGTTGCTGCATCATACGTGGGTGGGTGTTGCTCCCTGAGGCTTGATGTGACCACCCGGCCTTCCTCTTATTCTCATTTTCAAGGGCCTTTAACTTCCTTTCCACCACAAATGCTCTGTCCACCATCTTTTGAAAGCTCTCATACTCATTTGAGGACATTGCACACTGCATCTCTGCGGTAAGTCCTTCCACGAAACAATCTTGCTTCTGCTCATCAGTCTCTATGTCTCGTGGAGCATAACGGGATAGTTGAGTAAATTTAGTGAGGTATTCCCTCACCGTCATGTTTCCCTGCTGCAGTCCCAAAAACTCCTTCCTCTTGTTTTTGAGTTCACCTCTTGGGATGTAATGGTTGCGGAAGCTACGCTTGAACTCTTCCCAAGTGATGCTCTCCGGGTCATGATGGGCGGCCACGTAGGCGGTCCACCAATCAGCAGCAGGTCCTTGCAATTGATGAGAGGCAAACAGCACCCTCTCATACCCTTGGCATTGTATGATCCTCATCTTACTTTCAATGATCTTCAGCCAATCATCTGCCTCCAGAGGTTCAGCAGCACTTGCAAACTTTGGAGGTTGAGTTCCTAGAAACTCACTCAACCTTGGTTGGCGTGGTGCAGCTTGTGGAGGTGGAACTTGATGCAAGTTGGCCACTACTTGAGTCAAGTTCTGGATGAGCTGATTTTGATTCTCCAGCATTTGGTGGAGAGGATCAACTTCTTCACGGCGACCACCCCGGTTCTGGCCTCCAGAAAGATGAGAGTTGCATGCCTCATCATTGTTGTTGGCGGGGTTGGCAGCACGTCCTTTTCCTCTTCCGGCCATCTGGCAGAATCAACAAATGTTAATTTGAACGCATTTAGTATCATCTTACTACTTTCACTTGTTTGTACTTTGAAGTGTTGAAGTTTTGTTAAAATCTTACGAGGGTTTTATATCTCACACCCAATAAATGCACTATTATTTCCTGTAGGTTCACACACCAAAGCAAAACAATCTGAAGACGAGGCTGTGGACACTTGCTCATGGCTTCCACAACTCACGTCACACACCAAGCATTATCACACCATTAACTACGTAACGACTCGACTACTCGACCTCTTGCTAGCTAGGGGAAAGACTCTACACTACTCATCCTCTTGAGCTGGCTCCTCGGGATCTTCCTCCTCATTTCGGCTACCTTCTGACTCTGCTTTGGGTGGGGAGGCTGCTGGTGGAGAAGTGCGACGACGCCTGATCGCTCGGCGATCCGGGGAGTCAGGGGTCCATGGATCACTTACGGTGACACAGTTCATTCCCATCTCCTCTTTCTCTCGCCTT
Source organism: Neostapfia colusana (assembly GCA_030760725.1). NCBI lineage: Eukaryota > Viridiplantae > Streptophyta > Magnoliopsida > Poales > Poaceae > Neostapfia > Neostapfia colusana. Next base: position 24,614,698 of record JASWHV010000005.1, on the reverse strand, counting down.
TAAGCAAGCTCGCAGCAATGCCTCCGTCTCCTTCAGAGTATCTCGGACATCCTGAAGTTCTTGTTGACACTCCTGCAGTCGAGTGCTGAGCATAGCAGCATCCTCCAAGCACAAGTCCATGTGCTCATGGGAAGTCCCTTGCTGCACCGGTGGGTACTTGTACTCCGTGGTACCACTCTCACGTTGGAGGACATACATGTACTCAGTTTTGTCCAAGTGGCGACGATAGATGTGGCTCTGGCAGGTGATGGCCTCCCAAGTGACATCTCTCTCCGCGTCAACTTGTGTTGCTCGACAAGCTGGAGAGTGGTGGATCTTAAGCAGCTGATTCTCGTGTATAATCCTCATCTCCGAACTCCATTCTTCCCTCTTCTCACGGATGGTCCTGGTGGAGTTATAGTGGATGATGAGCTTGCCCGTATTGCCGGCGGCTTCGAGCATACGTCGAAGACGGCGCAACAAATCTCCCACTGCCAATCCGTAGGAAAGGTATGTCACTGGACGACTCTCCTCTCTTTCAGCAAGGGCAACTACGGGAACTCTCCCTCCCGTGGATTTACGAGCGGTGCGAATCATGCGAACCATCTAAAACAAAAGAATTTAAAATTAGGTTAGATAAAATTTCAAACAAAAATCCTATTTTGAATGAAAGTTGGGGTAAGATGAAGAAAATGACCCTTTTAATAACACTTTTTCACCCACACCTTGGAAAATAGTTTTTAAGAAAATAGGGCCCTTAAATACGTCCATTTCTACCTAGGTCCACGTTCCTACGGGCAACCTGGCTCTGATACCACCTCTGTCACACCCGGTTTTTCCGAAGAAACAACCAAGTGAATATCACATGTATGCCAGGATCATTTTCTCATACATGTGATGACAAATAGTGAAGCATCATTTATTACAAGCCAGGTGTCGAATATAAATAAGTCTTACATCGCAAATGTCTCAATGGACACTAATGCTTCATCACAAGTAAATAAACTAGCAGCGGAATATTATTCTTTAGGGCTCCATCACAGGTGTTGCCCGGGGGTCTTCATGAACCTAAAAACCTTCCTCGGGTCCAAAATCTTGGTCATTATACACCTCCTCATTATCTTGACCTGAGCAGCAATATAAACCAACAAATATGCAAGGTTGAGTACCAATGGTACTCAGCAAGTGTGGGAAAATTATATCATGCATGGCTAGAACAAGGAGAGGTTGAACTCATGGTTAAAGCACTACGCAATTAATACCTATCACCTTAGCTTATTAAGCACCTACATTACTACACAGGTGAAATGATCCAAATCTCCCATCCCATCATCATAAACCAATAACCATAATCATCATTTCCAATGTTAAGCTCCCCGCTTAACTTCCAAAACCATCAATTCTCTAATCATGAATAAGTCCAGGCCGCTCTTAACCGTGAGCACGGCTGTCAAGACAGTTTTGACTCTGCAGAGTTTGTACCACTGTACCCACAAGTAGTGATTTCATCCCCCGCTGCCGGGTGGACTAAAAGAACCTCCATTATGCCAGTGGCTACGAACCACATTCACACTTCCCAGGTGTGTGGCCAAGAGATCACTACGAAGCCTTTACAAAGGGATTCCCGACGAGCGTGGGCCCACTGAGGTTTCACCCCTAACAGCATACAAGAGGCTCCAACCCCGCTGCAGTGGCCCCCTCTTGAGCCTTGCGGTTCATATGGCAGTCCAGCTGACTCCTATTCCCCGCACCATCCAACACACCCATACTACGCCGGGGATACACCTAATTAATTGGCTAAGCTGCCCCATCTCAGCATGTGGTTGGCACTGTAAAGCCGGGTTACATGCTCCATGAACCGGTCCTTAGGATCCAGGCAAGTACTAAACACAAACCCAAGTCTCGTGCACCCAGCACACAACCAAAACATCCAACTTGCCTTGATCCCTACCTCTACATAACTCACAATATCTCATTCAAGAGTATGGTAATATAAACTGATGATTTCATATCCCAAATATCCCATTCTAAGCATGGCTAAGCATATGCATGGAAATAAATGACATGGTAAAATAAATCCCAACCCAAGCTACAAGGAAACAAGGTAATGCAATTCTAGGGAAACTTTCCTAGCATGGGTTTCATATTTCATTTGACAATGCAAATAATTCTATCTACACATCCTAGCATAGGATCAAAGTGGTCAAGGACACTTGCCTCCTTCTTGCTGCTCTTGAAATGGGTAGTCCTGATCTTGGAAACTGATAGCTTGCTCTTGAACAGGTTCTACTTCATACCATCACACATAGCAAAAGAAAAACAACAATCATAAGACATAGTTCACACTTCTACTTCATACAAATCACACATTCACATTTATGAAAGTTTCTTTACCATTTTATGTGTTATGGATACTCTATGTGTGTTGATTTGGGGCTTGCATACACTTTTATTTACATGTGTATGATTCCTACTTTGGTGTTCATATTTATACTCACATACTATATATATATATATACATGTATATATGTGTGTTTCAGTTTTAAATAAATTCCTTATATATTAAACTACCAAGTATGTATGAAAAGTATTTTTCTTCTCCATATGTGCCTTCATAATTTCTATCAACCCTAAACTGAATTCTTTGTATTTTAGAAACTCCATTTATCATTTACTAGTTTCTATATTTTCAGATTTATATTCTTATGCATAATTGTGCATTTTATTATTAAATTAGTAATACACACTACCTAAACAGATTAGGTTCTGGTCCTAAATAATTTAAGATCATATTTTGACCTTGGCTTCTGATGTATACTATTTCATAATTATTTTCCCTATTTTTCTTTAACTATTCTTTACTTAAACATGTGTCCCTATACTATTAAATGTGAATAATAGATGAAACAGATTTATTTCAGCCCAAAAATATATTTTTATCTCACTCCAAAGTTTTCTAAGTACTGATAAAGTTTTTAATAATTTTGACAATTAGGTTTGTCCCCCTTTTTAATATTTAAACACTAGTTACATATTCAATTTTCTAAATTAAATACTAAACAGGGCTAAAATAATGAATTCACCCCATCACAGGGTCTATAATATTATTTTCATAATTTCCAGGGGTCTAGCTACACTTTTCAGAGGTGTTTTTCTTAATTTCTATTAAGTCTAGGGGCTAAAACTGATTTTTAAATGAATTTACATGATTTTCTGGAGTTCCAGGGGCTAGATCTGAAGTTTCCGGGGCTAGCTCTCAATTCCAGAGAACCCCAGGGGGTAGCACGTAAGAATTCCAGTCTTTATAACGCGGGGCTGACGTGGACCATCTGATTTTAAACCGACGGCTGAGATTATAACATCGAACCGGTACGCGGGGTTTTAAAGTCTACCGTGCGATTTAAAATAAACGGCGCACAAGCGGCCACGTCGCTCTGATCGAGCGCGGGCGGCGCTGCCGGCGGCGCACGGCGGCGGGAAGCGGCGATCTCGCCGGAAACTTTCGGATCCTCGAGAATTCTGCCTAGAACTGTGATCTTATGGCATAGATCGGTAGAGGGGAGGTCAGGGATCTCACCTCGGGGGTTTTCTCGAGCTCGGGGGTCCTGGAAAGTGCTCTGCGGCGAGGTCCGAGGCAAAACCACGGCGAAGCTCGTCGGAGCTGGATTTGCACCGTATATCTTCGGGTTTTCTGCACCTGCAAAGTTCCCCGGAGGCGGTGGATCAAGACCAACGAGTTAGATCAGAGTTTCCGAGCTTAGATCGGCCAGAATTCACCGGCGAAGTCTCGGTGCTCACCGGAGTGAAAATCGGCGATCGCGTGAGAAAAAATGATCGGATCGGTTGTTTTTATAGCCGGGGGAGGGCGGTGGTTCTGTTGTGATCGAGTTAGAGTCCTCAGGGTCCAGAATTCGGCTGCGGGACGCGGTTTCCCGATCGGTTGCGATCGCGCGCGCGGGGGAGAAGTCCGGGGTCGCGGGGTTAGGGATGACAGGCGGGTCCCACCCGTCAGCGAGGGGCAGCGCGGCGCGCGCGGGGGTGGGCTGCGCGGGGGTTTGCTGGGCCGGCTGGGTTTTCGGCCCACTGGCCAGTTTTTTTCTGGTTTTCCTTTTTCTTTTTCCATTTCTTTTCTGTTTTGAGTATAATTTGAATTCCAGTTTGAATTTGAATTTCTGCAAAACATGCAACACGTCCAAAAATTTCTAAATTCCCCTCTGAACATGGTTTATGGTTCTAATTCAAAATTTGAGTTTTGACTAAAAATTTGGGGTGTTACACTCGTTTACCACCACGTGGGAGTGCACTTAACCCCATTGAGGTGTCCGATGGACCACCCCCGTCACAAGGCGGGAACAGCACCATTTCACATGCTTAAGTTTAGGATTACCATTGAATAAGCTGTAATAGGAACGTTTAAATCGTAGTAGCATGAATAGGAGTGGTGTGTTGAACTTTTGTGATGATTGCTTGTGTTTGTGTGCTAGTGTGAGTTGTGGGACGCTTCTGCGAAAGTCCACATCCACACATAGTAGAGAGATGTGAGATGCTTCGGCATGTGTTCACATTCTCATATAGACTGAAATTAATAAAAGAAGATATTTAGTTCATACCCTTGATGCATATAGTTGGGGGGATCAATCTAAACTTCTCTTTTCTATTCTACCCAACTCTCTCTCACGGATGGTGAGGGAAAACGTCAGCCGTCAAAGGAGGAACGTTCGTGGCAACCATGAACCACAAGAGGATGGCAACATTGAAGTTCCTGAAAATGCCAACCCTGGGGCTGATGAAAACAACCTTGAACGGTTGATGGCTATGCAGAACCAGCACATGCAAACTATGATACAAACTTTGGGACAGCTGCAAGCCAACAACAACTATAATCCTAACCCCGTTCCTGCACCCCCACCACCATCACCGCCACCACCGCCGGCTCACAACAGGTTGGGAGAGTTCATGAGGACTCGACCGCCTACTTTTGCACAAGCTAATGATCCCATGGAGGCTGACGATTGGTTGAAATCCATGGAAAAGAAGCTTGCTATTGTTCAGTGCGATGATCGTGAGAAAGTTCTCCTCGCATCGCACCAACTCATGGGAGCAGCCGCTGACTGGTGGGACGCTCTCTGCAATGCTCATGACAACCAGGAGACAATCACTTGGGATGAATTCAAGGAGAGTTTCCGCTCTCATTACATCCCTTCTGGAGTCATGATGCTTAAAAGGCAAGAGTTCGAAGGTCTCCGCCAAGGAAAGAAGAGCGTAAATGATTAGCTCAACAAGTTCACGCAGCTGTCAAGGTATGCTCCCGAAGACGTCAACTCAGATCAAAGGAAGCAATACTTGTTCATGAGGGGATTGAACAATGAGATCCAAGTACAACTGCTCAACAATGATTATGCAAACTTCCAGAAGCTCGTTGACAAAGCTATAGTGGTTGAGAGCAAGATCCGTGAGATCGAGCAAGAGGGCAAGAGGAAGATGCCATACCAGCCACAAGGGAGCAATGTACGTCCCCGTTTCGTGCCCCTAGCTGCACCACAGTATGGCTCGTCTGCTTCTACTTTCCACCCTGCAAACCCACCTCGCCCTAATCAGCCACCACAGCAACGTCCTGTTATGCAAGCATCTCGTATTCCTTTGCCTACTTCATCCCGTCCCAACATAGGCGCCTATGCTCAAAACCACCCTCACCCCAACATTCCTGCTGTTTTGGGAAACAAAGCTTGTTTTTCATGTGGAGAGGCAGGACACTTTGCAAGTCAATGCCCAAAGAAAGGCCTTGGACAGCCAAGCAACGCGCCCAAGCAGAACCCTTGGCCGAACGGAGGAGCTAATCAAGGTAACCGTGGGCAGAAGAACTACGCTCGTGGCAACGTGAATCATGTCTCCGCTGAGGAAGCACAACAAGCTGAGGACGTCGTGATTGGTATGTTCCTTGCCAACTCCAACCCAGCCACTGTTTCATTTGATTCTGGAGCATCGCATTCATTCGTATCATCCAAGTATGTTGCTGCCCATATCACACATGAAACACACTATGTCAGTTAATTCTCCCGGTGGAGAGATGAGGACTAATATAGTATGTCCGAAAGTAAACCTTAAAATAAGGAGGTAGACTTTCTTGCCAATCTTATTGTCTTAGATTCCAAAGGGATTGATATAATACTTGGAATGGATTGGTTAAGCAAGCACAACGGAGTAATCCAATATGCTGAGAGGAGCGTGCAGTTGACAAATGAGCATGGTACTCGTATTGAGTTCGAGCCAGCCCAACAGGCAACCGAGAAGGCAGCATTGAACCACGTCGAAGAAGCAACATTGGAAAGCATTCCGGTGGTTCAAGAATTTTCAGATGTGCTTAAGAGTATCGGAAGAACATGTACCGATGGATGAGCTCGAGCTTCAAGAGGACCTGACCTATGTGGAGCACCCCGTCAAAATTTTGAACGTGAAGGGAAGTGTCACGAGGAACAAAGTGATCCGATGGTGCAAGGTACAGTGGAGCCATCACACGGAAGCCGAAACTACATGGGAGCATGAGGAAGACCTCAAGGAAGAATTCCCTTATCTATTCTCTACTCTATCGAATCTCGAGGGCCAGATTCAGTTTAAGGGGGTAGGTTTGTAACACCCTCAAATTCATTTCCATGCATTGCATACATTTTTTATATAGAGAAACATAAAAAAAGAAGAAGTACAAATGGAGAAAGAATCATAAAAATGATGGGGAATAGGAAAAAACTAGCTGAAATGAGCCAATTCCAATTTGTCTAAGTGCGCTGTCAACACATCCCCGGGTCACGGGACACGTGGCGCCCGCGGAGCTCACCCCTGCGGAGGGGGATGAGGTCCGGCACCGCGGGACACGTGGCACCCACGGAGCTCACCCCTGCGGAGGGGGTGAGGTCCGGCACCACGGGACATGTGGCGCCCGCAGAGCTCACCCCTGTGGAGGAGGGTGAGGTCCGGCACCGTGGGACACGTGGCACCCACGGAGCTCACCTCCGCGGAGCGCGTGAGGTCTGGCACCACTGGACACGTGTCACCCTTGGAGCTCACCTCCGCGCAGGGGGTGAGGGCCGGCATCGCTGGACACGTGTCACCCTCGGAGCTCACCTCCACGGAGGGGTTGAGGTCCGCCACCGCTGAACACGTGTTGCTCTCGGAACTCACCTCCACAGAGGAGGTGAGGTCCGGCACCGCTGGACACGTGTCGCTCTCGGAGCTCACCTCAGCAGAGGGGGTGAGGTCCAGCACCCGCTGGACACATGGCTTCCTCGGGGCTCGCCTCTGAGAAGAAGGGAGGCCTGACCTTGCTGGACGCGTGGCGTCCTCGGAGCTCGCCTCTACGGAGGGGGTGAGGCCCGGCTCCGCTGGCTGCGTGGGAGGACCGGAGCTCGCCTCTGAGGAGGAGGGTGGCCCGGCCCCGCTGGACATGTGGCGCTTTTGGAGCTCACCCCTGTGTAGGGGGCGAGGTCCTTAGGCGGATTTTTCTCCTGTGCGCGGGGGGTACCCGGTACTGAGGGTACCGACACAATTTCCCCCAAGGTTTCCGCACCTAACTGAAAAGATTAGTTTTGTTGAGATCCAAAATTGAGTAGGACTCTTATTTGAGCTCCAATTAGAGCAGGACTCATCTTTTTCCCCTTATAAATAGAACCCAAAACCCCTTTTTGCCGTAACCCCTTTATCTTTTCTTCCTCCCAAGTCGGCGACTTAGAGGCCCTATCCCCCAACTCGCCGAGTTAAAAGCCCCCCTCGCTTAATCCATGGGAAGCTGAATTAAAACATGGTTAGCTACTGCACTAATATGAATAATGATGATGAGAACTTGATGATCTTAATGAGCATGGAATCGGGGTGATCTAGGCAAGCTTCGTTCGTGGATGTTGCTGAATAAGATGGTGATTTACATGCCGTAGATCTAAGGACCGGTTCATGCTAGCACATGCCAGGAAAACAGTGCCACCACAAGGCCAAATATGGGTGCGGCTTAGCTGACTAATTAGGTGTGTTGCTAGCTTGTTATAGACCGTGGATGGCGCGGGGAATGGGAGTCGAGAGAGGACTGCCCTGGGAACTGCATGTCACAAGAGAGGGGCCGTGGGTGGGAGAATGGTGATTCGAGCCTGCCGGTGAAAGCTTAGTGGGTCCATACATCTAATAGCCTCTTTGTAAAACCTATTTTGTGATCTCTTGGCCATACACCGATGGTTGTGTACTGGTATAATGGAGGTTCTGTAGTCGCCGACGGGTGACGAAATCACAAACTTGTGGGTAAAGTGGTGCCACCTCTGCAGAGTGTAAAACTATCATGATAGCCGTGCTTACGGTCACAAGCACCTGACCAACTCACATGATTAGAAGGGAAAACTTGGCATGGACGTTCGGTATGGTTATGGTATGGTCATTGGTATTGGTTTTGGGACTATTTTGAGTCATGAAAATGAGTTTGGTTTCGGTTATATATGAATATGAGATGGATATGAATATTTATGAGTATGAGAAAGATTATTAGCTGGTTGAGACATGATAAATGGTAAGTTATGATGAAGGAAAGTTGCTGATATAACATGGCTACGATGGGATTAAACTCACATAGGAATAGTTGCTGTTTTATCATGTTTGTAAATTAAAATTTGCTTGCTGCAATGAGCCTTTTTATTCCATACCTTGTTGTAAGCTACCTGTCATACTTTTCCTGCACTTGCTGAGTACGTCATGTACTCACACTTGCATTATCACATAAACATCAGCAAAAGGGGAAGAGTACTTCGAGGACCATGTGGAGTACTAGGCGTGCGAACTACCGTCAACATGCCTGTGGAGTTGAAGATGGAGCCTGCTGCTTAGTTATTTTCCGCTGTCGTTTAGTGACTTCCGCTGCAAGAATAATTTAAAGATTAATGAATGAGACAATGAGTCAATGTAATAAAGTACTTCAACACTATTTATTCGTGGTTATATTCTGAATTCAGTTTATGGATTACATGTGTATGTGTGATGAATATACTGGGCACAGATATGGATTAATTTGGTTCTGTTTTCGGAACCGGGTGTCACACACAACCTGCTGCTAAAACTTGAAAGTAAGATTTAAATAATTAGGCGAGTCCTTTACAACTTATTTACCTCATGTACCCTGAAAACCTTCATGTAGAAGTTTCATGTGTAGGAGAGACGGGTCAGACTTGCTGAGCCATCATGCTCACTGCTTGTGTTTGAAGCTTTTGCAGGGGTTTATGAGGAAGGGACTCCCGAGGAGGAGACGAAACCCCAAGAGGGAAACCCCGTCGAGTGGGATGTTGGTGATATGTCCAAGAGGCAATCATAACAATTCGGATAAAGGCCTGATGGATATTTGATCCATAAGAAATTAGGGTACTAATGGGACTGTGATCTAAAAGCCCATTAGCGCGCATATAAATATGAGGGGTAGGGTTAGGGGCAGATGACTCCACCACATAACAGACCCAGCCGCCGCCCCTCACAGGCCAGCCGCCGAAACCCCTGTCGTGCGCGCGGTGCTAGCACACTGACACACGGCGTTCCTCCCTGTACTTGTGGACTCCGTGGAGGCGCTGTTGTTACTGCTGCGCTGATCGGCTACGACGCGCATCTACGATCCGCTGCGCTGCGCGGCTAGTGGTAACGATCCATGACCTTCTTACTCGCATGTTTCCTGTGTGATACGGTCGAATTGCTAGAGTAGTGCATCGCCTATTTCCCTACATGGGAGACGTGCACGCAGCCCTGTTAGTGTGTGTGCGTGCTAGCGGGGACACGTTGACGGGCTGAACGTGAACTCGATGCGTAGTCTACGCCCGTGAGTGTAGACTGAACTTATTTTGTTACAAAAATGTTCATAAACTGGTTATGTAATAAAACTTTGCTTCCGCTTTGTATCTTTGATGTGCGTTACCTGGTGCTGTGCAAAGCAGCACCACTCAGCGTGATCCTGACTCGACGAGGCCGAGGGGCCCTGGCACATCGGTGGACTCCAAGAGGCGGTGAGGACGTAAGAGGGTCCGAGCATAGCCATCATTGCCTATTGATGGCATGGGGCGTCCGACTGCTGCTTTAGAGATGCGCGAGGTTGTCCCACACCCCCAGGGAGCAAGTCCAGGCCACTTTGAGATGTTGAGATGTTGCGGGTCCATGGGTTGTAGAAAAATGGCCAGACAGGACCACCCTTTTCCGTAACAATTTTGGTGGTTGTGACGTCTGGATTTGAAGGTGAGAGGATGAGAGGCACCACCAGAAGTTGGGATGAGAGCAGGGGGCGCAGAGGCTGCTGTGTGTGACTGCTACACCTTCTGTTGCTGCTGCTGTCCACTGAAAATAGAGGAGATGTAGAAGGCTGTGGCTGCCTCAGTCATGGCCTTGACAGCCACGGTAATATCCTCAAGGAGCAGATCGTTCCTGAGTGGCGTGGAACAGTGAAAATGATACATTACGCTTGATAAAGGTCTTCAGATGGACGTACCACTTGTTCAGGCCTCGTAGCAGGTTAAGAAGAAGGGTACGATGAGGCACGTCCTAGCCCAGATCATGGAGAGCATCGGGCATGCCTTTATATTGCGGCAATAGTTGCTAACGCTAAGGTCCCCCTACATGAAGACACAAAGCTGTGCGTCAAGATGAACACGGGTCTCGTGATTGTTGAGGAACTGGGCGTCGATCGTAAGCCACGCTTGGCAAGCTGTGTCCTTGGGCTCCTGGACAATCTCCTATAGCTCGATGGTGATAGTGCCAAAGAGCCAAGATAGCATGATGTTGTCGATCCGATGCCAGGAGTGGGTGTTGATGACGCGGTCAGAGAGGACGTGGTTGTCGAGGGAATAGCGCCAAAGGCTGAGTAGAACGAGGTTGCTCCAGCGCAAGTAGTGAGAGGAGAGGGGATCTAGAACAACCGATACGAGGGAACAGATGTTCTGAACACCGGAAGCCTCTGCATGGAGGCTAGCGATGACTGAGGCCTCGTAGTTGGCACTGTCATTGTCGTGGAGGTTACAGGTGTCATCATTCTTGGGGGAGCCACTTAATTTTCAGCGGCAGCAAGCTTGCGGTTCAAGGCATATGTGATGTCTTTCTCCTTCTCCCATGCAAGGGCAGCAGCATGTTCACGTAGGCGATCATCAGCAACAGCCTTGCGGACTGTATCCAGGGCGTTCAGGATGGCCTCCTGTTCCTTCTGGCTGCTGCGACTGTGGCGTCAGCCTCCTTCTGCCGTGCAGTGGCGGCGGTAATAGTGGCAGCGCCATCATTCATCGCAACTTGCAAGGAAGAGGCGGGCAGGAGGGGAGTGAAGGTGTGCGGCCAGGGGAAAGGCGGCTAGGGTTAGGGTTGGAGAGGTGAGCAGAAGCGATGACCTAATTATTGTATATTATGTTGGAAGATATGCCGCCACACAATTCGATCATAGATTGCCATGGGTATGAGTACATATTTATAGGGGGGCTGCCACAGCAGCCACGTCCCATGAGAATCCGGCCAAATCATCCTACCATAATTGGCCGGGATTCCTACCTAATAAAATACAGAACTATTCTATTTATAGTAGACATGCCCAAGTAAGGAGATAACCTGTCTAAGAAAGGAGATTGCAACAGATATGACACCATGTAAATATATATGGCAGCATAGGATACAAGATCAGAATCTTGACCTTGTTGATTGCTTGTCCCAACTATCTCTCATTGAGATCTGTTCTGCATTTCCTTCCTTGTTGGGATATCCTGATTCAAGTCTATTCTGGACTTTTATGTAAAATCCCCAAAAAGTGGTAGCAAGAAATTCAACACGTTTACACTTAGAAAAATGAGGGGAATTAAAACTTTGAATTATGGGTGTGAGTTCAAAGTAAGGATTCAAACTTCCCAAAAACTTCCAAACATGGAGATCTGATTTCATAACTTGGGTCTTCATATGTCAAATATTCAATCTTCCAAATTTCAGCTCTTTTGGAGGGGTTCTAATATTTGTTTAGGTTAAAAGAGGAAGTCCTCGAACCTGAATTTAAATTTCAGTTTCAAATCCCAACTTCCTCAATTTGCAAATTTGGTTGCACAAATGTGTTCTCCACATTTGAATTAGCAGCCATGCCAAAATTCAGAAATAATTGAGTTGGTTTGTTATGCTTTTGAAACAATACAAAAGGGAAGATTCAAATTCCAATTCAAATTCAAAGAGCCAAATACATTTCAAATTCCACATCAGAATTAAGTCCATTTGAATTTCAAAAATTCAAAACATGACTTGGTGTGGAAGTACGGCTTTTAATTTTGAGTAGCTGTGGGAAAAATATCAGTGGAAAATTTGATTAAGAAATGAGGGGGTGGGACCCATCTGTCAGCGACACACTCTTCACAACCGACTCAGTTTTCCCTCTCTGTTGCCCACGAGCTCACAGCGCGCCGGCGCCACCCCCGCCCGAGGCCTCAGGCGCCACCTCCTGCTCTTAGCCAGGTTGCTTCGCCCCTATCCATCCCAAGTACGAGCACAATCTCTGTTTGATCTCTCTCGCTCACTCGGCTCTCTGTTTCCCTCCCGAGAAAAACAGCCGGCCGCTCTCTGTTTCTCCCAATCATGCCATAGCAAATCGGGCTCGGTTGCTCGAGCTTTACAAAGCAAAAATCATCACCAATATGTGCTCTAGCCATCCACCATCCCTACTCCTTCGGTCTCTGGCTATTGGAACTCGAAATTTCCGGAGTTGTAGCTGTGCCGCAGTGAACACTGAAGGTTTCCACGTTCGGTCACCGTGGACAGCACGAACCAAGGAAGATCAAGCTCAAGTGAGCCACTACCTCAATGAACCCATGAACTGAGATGCTCACCCCTAAAACTCAGCCCAATCCGTGACTCCTCGGAGGAGAATTTGAAAATTTTCCCCCGGGCGGCGCAACTCGACCCCGAGGTAAAGAATTTGCAAAAATTCGTTGTTAATTCGGATTGTTAAGGCTTCAAACTTTGCACAAAGCTTCCACACTACCTTGCACACATCATCCCTCTATTCTAGGCCAGGAAATGAAGTGTAGAGCAAGAAAATCCATGTTTTGTCCATGGCACACCGCTGGACCATGTCGGGCGCACGGTGCCGATGGGTTTGGAGCGCTCCACTGCCCGTTTAGACTCCATGTCCATGTTCTACACCTTCTCCTGGTGCTCTAGAGCTTGAGAGCCGATCATTTGGTAAAGAAATGAGCCGCCTCAACCTTGCCGGAACCCTAGCAAGGGCTGTGACCGGTGCGCACTATTTTCCGGTGAGCTTCGGCGGCCGGTGACCCAATAGATGGGTTCAACGTGCTGGAAAATGGAGGGGCGGCGACTAGGAGGCCAGGAGGTGGCCGGAAAGTGGATTCCGGCGACCCTCTCCGGAGGGCGCCGCCGGGTCCTCTGTTTGGCGTGAGGTTTAAGGGAGTGTTGACATGTGGGGCCCGCCAGCAGCATTGAAACTTTTCCAAGATTTTCCTATTTCAGTTCAAACGTTGAAGAGCCATAACTTTGTCTAGGAATGTACAAAAATTGTCAAACAAATTTTTTTGGATTCCCCTCAGAGAGTACTATCCAGGGGTGCAGCAAATGGTTATGAAAATCCCTGGATTTGGCCCATTACTTCATTTAAATAAAAAACTGTAGGAATTTTCACAAGAGTTCTTTTTATTGAAAAATTCCCAAATTTGGGAAGCACATTCTTCTAAAAATCCTTGAACTACAGTAATAATTTCAGAGGCATTGGACCTTATTTGCTTGGCCAAATATGGTGTCAATCCTTTATGTCTCTGAAAAATGGGAAAAATGAACAGAGACATTTTAAGATTTTTACCCAAACTTGAAAAACCCATATCTCCCTGTTGGTAGCTCCAAAAATGATGAAACAAATTTTGTTAGAACCATGGAGACCTACACTAATTAGATCTTCCACTGTTAGACATGTCAAAACACCAGATTTGGGCTCAAAATTCAGAGAAGACTTGTACTTGTGGGAATTTTGGAGACCACTAGGTTCAAGGAAATTTCTCCAAATTGTGCTCAGATTATCCTTAGAGAGTCTAGTATCTACTGGAAAAATCTCAAGTCAAATTAAGGATCCTAAACAGTAGTAGCTAGTAATAGAAGTTCATCTCTTATATAACATTAGCACTAATAGACATATTTTGTTACATTCCATATTGTGACCGAAGTTGAGGACACCCCAGAGCCGTTGGACGACCTCCCACCAGACGCTGACTTTCTGTTTAACTCACAACCAGGCAAGCCCCGGTTTGCATTTAAGTACTTTTGCAAAGTTTTCATTTGTATCACTTATGTCTAGGGTGAAATGTTTGCATTAGAGTTAGGGTGATTAAAACCCCACTTGCATAACCTTTAAATCCTATTGAGGGTTGGGTAGTTTACAAACTCAACGAGTAGAGAATGCCATGCTAATGTTCTTAGGATCTCGGTAGAAGTCGAGTGGATAGAAAGAGGTAGATAATGGCTTAAGATTGTGAAACTGAGACCAAGCTAGGGGATAGGATGCAGTGAGCGGAGGTCTCACGTGTGTAGACCTGTTGGTGCCGATTGAGGACCGAGCTGTGTGCAACCCTGCTAGACAAGTTTGAACAGTACCGGATGCATACTGGCATATGGGAACCAGGAAACCGATGTAATTGGTTAACCTGGGTGCCGAGACTTACCCAACCATTTTATAGGAGTGGGTTGGGTAGCAAGGTGTAAATCTTCCGGTGGGCACAGACACGCTCCACGTGGGGACCTCCTGCCCGTTATGGATGGACTGGTTCGGCATTTGGGCTGCCTTTGAAAGGTTGCTGCATACAACAGAGTTGGAAGGTGCGAAGCACCACACTTCTGGAAGTGGGTGTATGTGACGTGTTATCCAGGTGTCTCCTGATTGCAATCACCGACCCTCGCGGTTATTTGAGTACCGCTTGTTCACTGCGCTGTGACGTAGTAAGAAGTGAAAGAAGCCAGATTAATATGCTGCATTGAACTATTAATAACTTGAAACCATGTATGCTGTAGATGTAGAGCTCATTAAGTTTATCTTCCACTTTGGGCATAACCACATCGGAGGAAAGCATTTCTTGTTTAATTGTGGACTTCCAATGTGAGGGCTGCCTAAGTCCGTTAATCTGCTGCTATCAAACTGAAAGTAAGGATTAACATGTAGGCGTGTCTTTATCACAAATGTCATTTATCCTATATTACACGTCCCTGCATGTAGAGTTCCATGATTAGGGTTGTTGGTTAAGCCATGCTGATCCATCGTGCTCACGGTTGCAATATTTGAGCTGTGTGCAGGTGAGAGTTATGAGGAAGGGTCCGAGGATGAGGTGATGCCCCCGTCGGGGTACACGACCGAGCTGGAGCCCTGCACGCCGCCGTGATCTCCAGTTGTATGTTGCTAGTGTGTACCGTCCCCGGGCTGGACGGCTCCACTTTTGCTTTGTTAGGATGAGATAATAGTTATAAAGAATACTTCCGCTGTTTTATGCAAAACAAAAGTTTGTATGTTGTTCATTTTCTTTTTCATGTGTGCTGTTGGGTGCCGCATCGCACGGCACCACCCTCTGCGATCCCAGAGTGGGTGAACCACGGGGTGGTCCTCACATTTTATTTCTATACCTGATGATTTTCTTGAATATACTTGATCATCCAAAGGACCTATCAACGTGTTCTGATCAATACCAGGTATGTTAGGCCCTTGAAACGGGTGATACTTCCCATTATGCGCAGGGGATCCAACTCATTAACAGGAAAGTCATCAACAAAGACTGAATTTAACATATACACTGGGATAGTGCACTACTGTCCTTCCCCTCCTAATTCTGTTCCATGTTTGATAACAAACTTCTAGGAATTTTTGTCATACCATCCACCATGAAATATGCAAGAACCCTTGCCATGTTAGGATCATCTTTGTCCAAGTGCAACAGTTACCCAAAACCAGCACACACTTGCTTAATGAATCAAAACTCCATGAGGACTAGAGGAAAACCTAACAGCATCACCCAACAGTCCTTGAAAAAGACAATTCTCCTAAAGTTCATTGGTGCTTCATCGTGCTTAACAATCTAAACAAATGATCTCCAATCCAGTGAGGATTATCCGCGATCAATGTACCCTCTCGCAAACATCACGCAACCGATAAACGCCAATCACAAATGGATGTGCCCCGTAATTAACCAGGTGCTTATGAACTCCTTCCTTTATATAGTAAGGAATGTTTGGCATGAGTTGAGTTCTTTGGACAGGGACAGTACCTCATCGGTGACCAACAGTGTTATTTTTTTCATATTGCTTCACGATTTATCCTAAAATGAAGCATGTCTTTCTTGATCGGTAATGAACACCATTGACTTTTAGTTGCACCACTGTGGGGATGATTACCGTAGGATTAATTGTCACAACCCGTAAAAATATAGAAAAAACCTGTCGCTTTCACACCACGGCGTGTGGTTCGCTCACGCCCACGCCCTTGCGCGCACTCGGCGTCATGCGCCCCATGCCGGCCACCGCCATCTGGCTACGATCCCCGCCAACTGCACTATTTCCACCTATCTAAACACTGGTGCTCTTTCTTTCTTCTCCATTTTTCTCCCCCAACCACCGCTAGACACCATTCCAACAAAAATTCTACCCCTCCTTTATTTTGTAATACCCCCTCCACCTTCATTTGATCATAGGGAGGCTAGACATCGAGAAATCTCCGAGGATTCGCGACCCAATTGCCTCTCCGGTGAAGGTCATCGTCAATCGCCGCGCCTCACCACCGAACGCCCGTCTCCGGCCGTTCCCCCACCCAAGCAACACCTTGGTAAGATTCCCCTCGATCCCCTCTCCATTTTCCCCATTTTTTGTCGAGTTTGTGCCACAGGAGCGCCATTTCAGCCATCTCCGGTGAGCTCCGGCCATGGCGCCGACACCTCCTTTGCTACCGGCTGCCACAAACCTCATCGAACGCATGTCAGCCGTTCATCCACAAAGCAATGGCCAAGATTAGAAGATACATACCTTTTCGATTATTTTAAATCAGCACCGTACAAATAAAATCCTAGGGCCCGGATTTGATCTAACAAAGCCTTCATTTATTTAAATCCGCACCATCCATTTAAAATCCTACAGTCCATATTTAATCTCTTGATACCACTTCTTTTGATCTAATTAGAGCAATCCAAATAAAATCCAACGGTTGAAATTAAATCACATCATACCCTTTCGTGCTTTCACAGTTAGACATCTAAGATTTAAACAGAATTAGATATGTGTGCCATGTATTTTTCAAATGGACCCTAGACTTTACAATAATTATGAAATGTCCTTAATAGTAACCAAAAAGCCCCTGTAGTAGTAAATAATTACAAAAGCTCTAAATAATCTGTTTTCACATTTTAAACATTATAAAAAATTCTGTAATCAAAAATCAAAATTGGTTTTAGGTTAAAATTATGTTCCAAGTATAATTATAAATCTTAAATTACAAAAAAATATATACTTTAGAAATAGTTATAAAAATATTTTAAAAGCACATTAAAACTGAAATTATATGAAAGGCAATATATATCCATATATATAGTCCAAAAGTTAATATAAAAATTATATAAGGTTACAAATAAATGTTTTATCATTTTAAACATAAGATAAATAGATATATATATATATATCATATTATTAGTAACTTTAGGCCAAAGTAATAAATGGAATACAAAATGAATAAATGTATAACTTTAATAGGAATTATAAATACTAAACAAGTTTACCCCTTTGGTTGATGATTTGTTATGATTGCCTACTTTGTGTTGTTTCTTATTGGTTGTTATATGTATTGTGTCTGTGTATGTATACGTCGATACAACCAGCCCTAGAGTAAGTTACCAACTTTCAAGAGCAAGTTTTCAACGTTACTAAGCAGCAAGTTGAAGGCAAGTGTCCTTGACAAAATTGCTCCTACTTTAGGATATTAGTTAGAATTAATTGCATATTGTCATGAATTGTGAAGCACAATGTTAGGATGTTTTTCCTAGTTTTCCATGAGTTTTCCTTGTAACCATGGTGGGAGTATTATTAGTATATGAATGATTACTCTTTTATGTTTAGCCGTGCTTAGAGTTTGGGAAACTTGGGATATAAAATACAACTTTGATTATTTAATATTGAATGGAACAATGATGACATGTTGTAGAGTTAGGAATCTATGCAAGTTAGATGCATTTGGTTGGTGTTTTGTGCCCGAGATTTTGGGTTTGCGACTAGTGCTTGTATGGAATCTAAGGACCGGTTCATAGAGCATTTAATAGGTTTATAGTGCCACCACATGCTTAGATGGGGCAGCTTGGCCAAGTAATTAGGTGCATTTCCGACTTAGTATGGGTGTTTGGAAGGTGTGGGGAATGGAAGTCAGAGGGACTACCTTGGGAACCGCAAGGCTCAAGAGGGGGCCACTACAACGGAGGTGGTAGCATCCTGGATGCTGTTAGGGGTGAAACCTCAATGGGCCCATGCTAGTCAGGAATCCCTTTATAAAGGCCTCGTAGTGATCTCCTAGCCACGCAGCCAAGGTAGTGTGCAATGTGGTTGGTTACAACGGGCATCATGGAGGTTATTTGATCCACCTGGAAACAGGGGATGAAATCACTACTTGTTGGTAAAGCGGCACAAACTCTGTAGAGTTGGGAAACTGTCATGACAGTCATGCTCACGGTCAAGAGCGGCTTGGACTTCTTCATGATTAGTAAATTGGGAGGTGAAATGGTTGGAAATGTTGGGTGGGAAACCTAGCATTTACGTATGGTCTTATCGGAAATGGATGAACTCAATTGCTTAGTAATATAGGTGCTAATTCAAGATAATCTGTTAGGATATATGCGTAGTGCTAAACCATGATGTAAGTCTTTTCTTGAATTTGGCCTTCATGTTATTTATTTTCCCACACTTGCTAAGTACCTTAGGTACTCAGACTTGCTTGTTGTTGGATTTAAATTGCTATTCAAGCTACGGTGATGGCATGGACTACAACAAAGAGGACGTCGACTATCACACCTGGTTTCTCCGTAGATCAACCGAGTGAATAAACACATGTATGCCAGGATCTGTTTGCTCATACATGTCATGACAAGAGTGAAACATCATTTAAATACAAGCCAAGTACATGATATCATGAAAGTCTTACGATAATGTCTCAAAGGACTATTAAAATGTCAGATACATTCAAGACAACACAGCGGAAATAAGATATTGTGGAGCTCCATTCACAGACGTTGCCCTGGGGATTCCGCAAGCCTAGTATAGATCTTCTAGGTCGAAGTCTTCCTTGCTAAACTCCCTGCCTTTATCATTTCCTGAGCAGCAAAAAGATCTAAAAAAGCAAACTTGAGTACCAACGGTACTCAGCAACTGCGGGAAAGTAATGATATGTAGGCTAGAACAAGGAAAAGCTTAAGTCATGGTTTTTGCACTACGCATTAATTCCTATCACCTTAGCTTATTAAGCACCTATATTACTACATAAGTGGGAACATCCCATTCTCATAACCACATCTTCAATGTTAAGCTTCCCGCTTAACATTCCCAAGCTCTCACATCATAATCCACTAATCATGAAGAACGTCAAATTCTCATAACCTCATCTTCAATGAACACGGCTGTCATGACAATTTCCAACTCTGCAAAGTGTGTACCTCTTTACCCACAAGTAGTGATTTTATCCCCCATTTCCGGGTGGACTAAATAACCTCCATTTTGCCTGTGACAGCGTACCACATTCACACTTTCCAGGTGTGTAGCCAGAAGATCACTACGAGAACTTTATAAAGGGATCCTTGACGAGCATGAGCCCACTGAGGTTTCACCCCTAACAACATCCAAGAGGCTCCAACATCCGCTGCAGTGGGCCCCTCTTGAGCCTTGCAGTTCCCAAGGTAGTCCAGCTGACTCCTATTCCTCGCACCTTCCGAACACCCACACTACGTCGCAAATACACCTAATTAATTGGCCAATCTGCCCCATCTCAGCATGTGGTGGCACGGTAAAGTCAGGTTAAATGCTCCATGAACCGGTCCTTAGAACCTAGGCAAGCACTAAACACTAACCCAAATTCTAGTGCACACAACACCAACCAAAAACATCCAGCTCGCCTATATTCCTATCTCTACCACATGTCATCAAGTTTCATTCAATGGTAAATAGTGAAAGTTGCATCTCATATCCCAAGTATCCCAATTCTAAGCATGACGAAGTATAAAGAGTATAAGTATTAAACATACTAAGTAAGTCCCACCCTAGTTACAAGGAGTAAGTAATGAAAAGCTAGGGAAGACATCCTAACATGGATTTTCATAGTTCATAATTCAATGCAAATAAGTCTATCTAAACATCCATCTTACGTACAAAGTGGTCAAGGACATTTGCCTTCTTCTTGCTGCTCGAGAAGTGAAAAGTCTTGCTCCTGGAAATTTAGAATCTGCTCTGGGGCTGGTTCTACTCATGCAAACATACACATAACAAAAGCAAACAATCATTTATTGAGAACTTATCCACACATACAACCCATGCAAGTCAATCATGCAATAATATATAGCTTCATTTTATGTTTTGGTCTATAATCAGTAAAGTATTCATATATGTATTCAATTTGAGTTTCTTATGACTAAATCTTCACTTTCAGCATCATATAATGTCTATACTAAACCATGATGTGTATATGTTCATATATATTGCATTTAAGCTTTACTTTTAACCAAATTTTGCAATTTATAAGTTGTCTCCATGCTTACCTACACCTTTTGAACATATATATTGTTGCTAAGTTAGAATTAGGATTTCAAACTCACACATAAACTAAATTCTCAATTTAAATCGTTTTTTATATTGCATGCCACAATTCTTAACTACAAAGCTTGAATATAAGTGTATCTTCCAACCTAAAACAGAATCTCACACCATCTTATCAACTTTTAAAACTTAAATTTCATATTCAAAACCATATATGAACATTTCCTAAAGTATTTATTATTTTTACATGCATTCAGATTTGTTTCTATGCTTAAAA
Source organism: Neostapfia colusana (assembly GCA_030760725.1). Taxonomy (NCBI): domain Eukaryota; kingdom Viridiplantae; phylum Streptophyta; class Magnoliopsida; order Poales; family Poaceae; genus Neostapfia; species Neostapfia colusana. Next base: position 24,593,664 of record JASWHV010000005.1, on the reverse strand, counting down.
ATCGATTTTCAGCAATAAACAGAATTTAAATTATGTTTTCAGATTTATTTTCCATCTAAAACCAACTTTCAAATTGTGCTAAAGGTTTTCTAGGTGCTAAATCAATTTAAAATGAATTTTACATGATGGTTTGCATTTCTAATGAATTCAATTAAAATTTAAATGACCAAATGCATGAATTAAGTTTTGTACAGGCTCTAAATCCTAAATATCCACAACTGCAGGTCCAAAATCCTATTTTCCATAAAGTTCAGGGATCTAAACATATCAAACAGAAAGCTTTTCCCAATTTTCCAATTTTCCAGTGGCTAAAACAGGTTTTAAATCGTGTTTACACAATTTCTGGAATACCTAGGGGTAGAACAGAAGAATTTGGGTCTAGATCTCAGTTTCCTAAGACGCCAGGGTGTAGATCGTAATAATTCCAGAAGGAATTGGTGGTTTGAATATGGACCCTAGGATTTAAAGAGTGTGGCTCAGATTAAATATACGAAGGGGTACGCCGGGTTCTAAGTCCGACCGTGGGATTTAAAACGAATGGCGATTCAGAGGCCACGTCGCCTCACAGCCTGCTAGCGGTGGTGGTCGACGGCGCGCGTCGGAGGAGGCGGCGATCTCGCCGGAGAAGTGTCGGAACTGCTTCTACACGCATTAAAACTAGAATTTCTTTGCATGGATCGACTGCGGGGAAGTAGGGGACCTCACCTAGGGTGTTTTGATGGATCCGAAAGGCCCGTAGAGTGCTCGGCGACGGTGATGCACGGCGGTCATCGGTGAATAGTGTCGGAAGGGCGTTCGAGTCCGATTTTCTTCATGATTTCTGGTCGTCGAGCTTCCCTTTTATCGGGTGATGGTGTACCGAGGGTCAGAGAGGATCAAAGCTCGAGTTTTCGAGGAGTTCGACGGCGATCGGTGGCTAGCTCCTACCGGCAAGCATCGGGATCAGTTTTTCCAGCGATGATTCTTCACATAGTCGGCGCTGAGAGGTCACGGAGGTTCCTGTAAAACAGCGAGGCAATTTAGACTCGGAGGAACGGCGAGATCAGAGATGAATTTTGGAATTCTGCGGTGGCCCTCACCGGCGGAAGAAGACGCGATCGGGGGCGAAAAACAGACTGGAGTGGCGGGGTTTTTATCGAGGCTGAGGCGGTGGTCAGTTGCGATCGTGCGGGATGGTGCGGGAGTCCGAGATCGTGGGACGTGCGCGACGAAATCGGGTGTGGGCGGCGCAGAGTCCGGGCACAGGAAGAGAGGGGCGACGGTTGAAGGAGGAGCTGACAGGCGGGGCCTGTTGCACGTTAATCTAGTTGGGTGCTTAGGAGTGTCTGTGTGCATGTGTCATGACTACTTCGAGAGCCGGACTGTTTTGTTGTGCTTTGTTGTGTTCAGAGTTAGGCAGTTCGAGCTCCGGGTTTGTAGGATCACACGCTGAAACTAACGTGCTGCATGTGGCTGAGTAAACAGGACACACGGCGGGCGTTTGAAGCGTGGAGATCGTGTGTTAGTTATGTGTGCATGCGTGCGTGCTGTGGGTTTAAGAGATCTGAAGACGAATGAACACATTGCACGTTCTCAAAACTCTGAAACTCTGAAACTCTCTGCTCCCTCATTTTTCTTTCCTGAATATCACAAGATCAACACCAAAAGAATTCCTACAGTTGAGAGTCTGGTGATCTCGTCTCTAGAACTTGCCATAGTGAGGATCTTTGGTGCAACAAGTGGCATCAGAGCCGCAGTTTTTGTTGGAGAAGATGGCCGATTCATTTCAGAATCAGGGTACTCCGAAGGCTCTTGTTTCAGATGATGAAAATCAGTCACCGTCGATTGTTATCGAAAGAGTTGTCAAGGAGACTGGTAGTTCTCTCGTTTACCCTATGTTGACTCGTACTAACTACAATCAGTGGTCTGTGGTTATGCAAGTTAATCTTGAAGTACAGGACTTATGGCATGCTGTTGAGTCTGACAAAGTTGAGCGACGTTTTGATAGACTTGTGCTGGCAGCCATCCTGAGAGGGGTACCTGGAGATATGCACCTGTCACTTGCAACAAAGAAAAGTGCCAAGGAAGCCTGGGAGTCGATAAAGAGCATGAGGGTTGGAGATGAATGTGTCAGGGAGACAAATGCACAGCAGCTACTCAAGGAGTTTGAGAACATTGAGTTCAAGGAGGGTGAAGCCATTGATGATTTTGCTGTGAGGATTTCTGGGATTGCAAGCAGCCTACGTTCGGTAAGACCATGGATGAGGTACGTGTGGTGAAAAAGTTTTTGCGTGTTGTTCCAGCTCGGTATATGCGCAGATTGCTATGTCCATAGAGACTCTTCTTGACCTGAATAAAATGTCAGTAGAAGAACTAGTGGGGAGACTGAGGTCGGTTGAAGATCGACTGAGTGACAGTACTAGAGAGGTGACAGACCGAGCTGGAAGACTGTTACTTGCTGAAGATGGAGCGGCTTGCTAAATATAAACACAAGTTGGCACCAGAATCATCAGGAGGTGGGAACAAAGGTGACAAAAAGTCACATGTGAAGAACAAGGGTGGCTCAACACGTCAGGAAGGGAGAGACTTCTCTGCAAAGCTCACCTCGGAGGGGACTCCTAGCAGAAAAGGCAAGTGTCACAACTGTGGCATTTGGGGTCACTGGGCAAAGGATTGAAAAAAGACCAAAATGTGAGAAGAAGGAGGAAGCCCACCTGTCAAGAGTTGATCAAGATCATCCGGTACTGATGATGGCCACAACAACTGTTGTTGAGGGTGAGCCTGTCCAAGAAGTGCATCCGAATGAAGATTCAGTGACTCCAATTGGGGGATCAGAGACTGAATGGTTCCTGGATTCAGGTGCTAGCAGTCATATGACTGGCACCAGATCATTACTATCCTATCTTGATGAGTCAGTGACGGGTACAGTGAAGTTTGGTGATGGGCCACTGGTTGAAATATGTGGTCAGGGCTCAGTTGTGTTTCAGGGAAGTCAACATGAATAAATAGTATTAGTAGAGGTTTATTTTATACTCAAACTGAAGAGTAACATAGTCAGCCTTGGACAGATGGAAGAAAGGGGGTGCAAGGTTGTTCTTGAAGATGGTCATCTGAAGCTGTATGATTCTGACAGGGTTCTTTTGATCAAGGCACCTCGCACAGCCAATAGGTTATACATTGCAAGACATAAGTCTGTACCTCCAGTCTGTCTTATGGCCAAGGTTGACACTGAAGCCTTGTTGTGGCATGCAAGATTTGAACATATGAACTTCAGAGCTTTGTATGATCTTGGAAAGAAAAAAAATAGCAAAGGGAGTACCAGTTATTAAACATTTAGATCAGGTCTATGATAGCTGCATGTTGGGCAAGCGACACAGTAAGCCTTTTCCTCGGGCAAGTGATTACAGAGCTGAAGCTGGTCTAGAACTTTTTCATGCAGATTTGTGTGATCAGATAGATCCACCCATTCCAGGAGGAAAGAGGTATTTTCTACTAGTAGTCGATGACAGTAGATACATGTGGATAGAGCTGCTTACTGTAAAGAGTGAAGTGTTTCATTATTTCAAAATGATCAAGGTTCAGGCTGAGACTGAACTGAACAAAAGACTGAAGGCCATCAGAACTGACCGTGGGGGTGAGTTTAATTCCATTGAGTTCACTACCTATCTGATGGATTTTGGAGTGGAACACTACACCACAGCTCTGTATACTCAAAATGGTGTTGTGGAGAGGAGAAATCAAACCGTAGTTGAGATGGCTCGCTGCATGTTGAAAGGTATGAAAGTTCCTACATGTTTTTGGGGTAAGTTCTTAGAGCAGCAGTGTATATTCTGAATAGGTCTCCAACAAGAAGTCTACAAGGCAAGACTCCATATGAAGCCTGGAAGGGAAGAAAACCATCAGTGAGTCATCTTAAGACTTTTGGTGTCTTGCTTATGTTAAGAAAGTTAGACCAGGTGTTGGTAAACTGTCTGACAGAACTATACAAGGGGTGTTCTTAGGCTATGAAGCGTTGTCAAAAGCCTACTGTGTGTATGATCCTATCAACAAAAGAGTGATAGTGTCAACGGACATACAGTTTGATGAAAAAAGGGGTGGCAGTGGGAAGAGCCGGAACAAACTCATGGAGACTCTTTTTCGGTTTTTAGTGTTCAGCGGTCTGAAACTGTAAAAGAAGGGGGTGTGCCGGCTGAAAATGAAGTTGAATCTCCAGAGACACCCATGCATTATGATAACTTGGAAAATTCACCAATGCAAGGAGGGATCAACTGGGCAACACCACTTACTGGTCAAGAAATGGATTAACAGGGAGCACCTCAGAGGTTCAGAACTTTGAATGATGTGTATAATAATTCTGAACTACTGCAGGATTTTGAGTACTCTGCACTTTGTTCTTTCACTGCAGAGGAGCCAACATGTGTTGATGAGGCTCTGCATGAATCAAACTGGTTGAGAACCATGAAAGAAGAACTAGAGACCATAGAAGAAAACAAAACTTGGACTCTAGTTGATCTGCCTTCTGATCACAAAGCCATTGGGCTCAAGTGGGTGTAAAAGGTAATGGGGCCCAGAAGGTAACATTGTTAAATACAAAGCCAGATTAGTGGTGAATGGTTATGCACAAACCCATAGAGTGGATTTTGAGGAAGTGTTTGCACCAGTTGCTAGACTTGAGATATTGAGAGTGTTACTAGCTCTTGCAGCAAACTAACAGTGGGAAGTTCATCACATGGATGTTAAATCGGCCTTTTTGAATGGAGAGCTACAAGAAGATGTTTATGTACACCAGCCACCTGGGTTTTTAGACAAGAAAAATTCTACCAAAGTACTCAAGCTCAGAAAAGCATTGTATGGTCTTAAACAAGCGCCAAGAGTATGGTACACAAGGCTTGATCTTGAACTGACTCAGTTGGGCTTCAAGAAGAATGAAGTGGAACATGCTCTGTATAATAGAGAAAAAGGGAAAAGTTTGCTGCTGGTGGGTGTATATGTGGATGATTTAATCATCTGTGGTTCATCCTCTGCTTCTATTCAGAAGTTCAAATGTGAAATGAAACAGAGTTTCAAAATGACAGACCTGGGCAAGCTTAGCTACTACCTGGGGATTGAAGTGACACAAGAAAAGGGTATGACTTTCCTCTGTCAGAGAGCCTATGCTATAAAAATTTTAGAGTTGGCAGGGATGAAAGGGTGCAACTCAACGGATACCCCTATGGAACAACGCCTGCATCTCAGTAAAAATGATGGCAGCAGATCAGTGGATGTCACTAAGTATAGAAGCATCATTGGTTGTTTGAGGTATTTAATGAACACTCGGCCAGACATAGCTTTTGCTGTTGGAATGTTGAGCAAGTTTATGGAGTGGCCAACTGAAGTGCACTGGGCAGCAGTGAAGCGTGTACTTAGGTACATTGCAGGGACAGATGACTTTAGGTGCAAATATGTCACAGGTGGAACACTGAAACTTGAAGGATTCAGTGATAGTGACATGGCTGGAGACAGGGATGACAGAAAAAGCACCAGTGGTGTAGCCTTTTTTCTTGGAGAAAACTTGATAACATGGAGCTCACAGAAACAAAAGGTGGTGGCACTTTCATCCTGTGAGGCTGAATATATTGCAGCCGCAACAGCCACATGTGAGGGGGTGTTGCTCGGTAGGCTTGTTTCAGAAATGTTGGGCTCAGACTTCATAAAGTTCAGGCTTTATGTGGACAACAAAGCAGCGATTGAACTTAGTAAGAACCCCAAGTTTCATGATTGTGTGAAGCATATTGATACAAGGTACCATTATATACATCAGTGTGCAGAGGATGGAATCATGGAACTTGAATATGTTAACACTGAAGCACATGTTCCAGACATATTGACTAAACCACTCGCGAGGATCAAGTTTGTGGAAAACAGGAAGGACATGAATTTGGTACGGGTGCAACTAGATTAAGAGGGTGAAATGTTGCACGTTAATCTAGTTGGGTGCTTAGGAGTGTCTGTGTGCATGTGTCGTGACTACTTCGAGAGCCGGACTGTTTTGTTGTGCTTTGTTGTGTTCAGAGTTAAGCAGTTCGAGCTCCAGGTTTGTAGGATCACGCGCTGAAACTAACGTTCTGCATGTGGCCGAGTAAACAGGGCACACGGCGGGCGTTTGAGGCGTGGAGATCGACACAGTGCACGTTCTCAAAACTCTGAAACTCTCTGCTCCCTCATTTTCCTTTCCTTGAATATAACAAGATCAACACCAAAAAATTCCTACAGTTGAGAGTCTGGTGATCTCGTCTCTAGAACTTGCCATAGTGAAGATCTTTGGTGCAACAGGGCCCACGCAGACGTGAGAGGAGGAGGAGGAGCGGCTGTGGGCTGGCTGGGCTGAGCGCGGGAGATTCGGCCCAATTGCCTGTTTTTCTTTTTCTCTTCTTTTCCCTTTCTGTTTCTTTCTTCAAATTTGAATTCCGGTTTGAACTTTCAAATTTTTGAACATGCATGACGTTCATTCATTTGAAAACTTTATTTGCCAATTTTTGGATGTTACATCAACCCAAAAGATCTTTACTAGGCTAGCGGCATCCCCCGGGCAACGTCTGTGATGGAGCTCTACTAGAATAGTCCGCTGCGTTATCAATTATATATCTATTGCTTTATTAGTCTGTTAAGACATTTATGTAAGATTTTGTTGTCATCGTTAAACTTGGCATGTAATACATGGTATTTCACTGTTTGTCGGTACATAAAAACTAGTATACATGTGTAAATGCACTCGGTTCGTCTTCAAGAAACCTGTGTGACATTAATGGAGAAGTTTGCCATGTTTCGTGGAATGGAGATCCTTTGCTGCTGAAAGGTATCTGTAGTGTGGATCAGAGAGGCAAAGCCTTAACATCTTGCTGGTAAAATATTTCTGGTGGAACCCTCTTAAAACCAGTGCCTATACCATAAATATAAAGATCTTTACATACATTTTGAAAAACCCGAGCCGTTGGCACTTGAAATCGAGAGTTCAAGTCCAGAAAACCCTGTTCCAACATGTCAACCAAAAAGTGTTGCAGCCCAAATTTGATACAGCGAGGTTAGAATAATTCCAGAGGCTTAAACTTAATACTTGGAGAATCATGAACCAATTTATTGGCAAATGGAACTTTTTTCATTTTCCATTTTGCTCTATTAGATTTAAAGAGTCCAACTCCTTTCTTCTTCTCCAATTATTTCCACCATCTCTCCAAAAATAGAAATAAACATCAAATCTTTCAGTGATGATTATTTTTGATATAACAAATCATAAACCCAACATTCATAGAAGAAACCTTAAACTTATAATGTCTATATTGTTGATATTGGACATGAAAGCCTGCAGGAGAACCACCCACACAAAATGGGGCGCAAGACTCACAAAAGAATCGGTTAACCAGAAAGTGAAAGACCCCCCAAAAAGCAAAAGAACCAGCTGGGTTGGCAGAGGGATGATGAGTCAAAGTACCAAATTTTCTAAATACTTCTTGCCGAATTTGTCAACCAATCAAGAAATCCCAGTTGCAAACAATCGCTCTAAGGTGACAATCTTACTCCAATTCAAGCAACTTACCTGGTTTTTTTATCCATCTTAAAGAAATAAGACCATACACTACAGGAAATATAGCAATTAACGAGGGTGAAAAACCATCGTAAATAAGCACATTACCCTCGTAAATAAGCTATTTGCGACGGTGTTCACTTATTTACGAGGGTTTTTAGCCGTCAAAAATAAGTCGATGTAAATAAGTATATTTACTACGGTTACCGATGTAAATAAATCTATTTACGACGGCTAATTTTAGCCGTCGTAAATAAGTACACGCGCCATGTGGAACGGCGGGAAACTTATTTACGACGGGGTGGCTGTACCGTCGTAAATAACAGAGGCATTATTTACGATGGTACAGCCACCCCGTCGTAAATAACAGAGGCATTATTTATGACGGTACAGCATCCCCGTCGTAAATAACAGAAATATTATTTACGACGGTACTGTATATAAAACCATCGTAAATAAGTTTTTTGTTTTTTTAAACAGGAAATGCTGACCGCTGGCTCTATGGCCAGTCCACTGGCTTGATGGCCAGCAACACAGACAGTCACAAGTCCATATAGAAAGTATATCACACGATCACAATCATAGAAAGTATATCACAAGTCCACAAGCAATCACATAACACGATACAAATGAAGCTACACATTACTACCACAGCCGCTACCTCCGGAGACCGCAAAATCTTCCTTGAGCCGTCTACTCACTCCTGGCACGTGCGGCAATGGAGTGCGAGCCTCCGTCCCTGATGCTTGTCATGTTTTAGCACATATTATTAGAATTTAGCAAGTTGAACTAGTTTTGACTTTATTTTAGCAAGTTTAACTATATAAGACTATATTTGAGCAAGTTCAAAGTGTTTTGGTTATATTTGATAAAGTTCAACTATGTTTGTCTATAATAGAGCAATGTTAACTAAGTTTAGTTATATTTGAGTAAGTTTAGTTATAATTGACCAAGTATGTCTAAATAAACTCAAGAGAAGTTCATTTTTTACCTGAGCTCCTGTAGTTGGCACCTGTGGCTGCTCTGGCTCAATCACCGGTGGTGGCTCCCACCGTGGAAGCTCAACCTGTTGTCCAGCCGTCATAGCATGCGAATACAAACTATTAGCACATTTTTTGCATTCATAACTTTGAAACATATACATATTTGAATGACAATTACTTACCGTCATTGTCGCCTGAAACTGTAGCATGTACGAGTTTAGATACTCGTCTCTGGCCCTAGTGGCTGCGGCCTGTCGCTCTCGCTCTAGTTGGAGCTCCTCCTGAGTCCTCTCTCACTCTCTCTCTGGAGCTCCTCCTATGTCCGACGGAGCTCGTCCTGGACACTCTGGAGCTCCAGCAAGCTAGACCAGATGGAAGAGCTAGCCTGCTGAGAGGAAGAGGACCTGTAGGGTCGTGCCTGCCTAGAGTAGACCACTCCTTGTAAGATGTTGAACCTACATAAAGAAGAAAGTTTATTAGATTTTCATCGACCACTCAAACAAAGTCGTACATAGTAATTGTAGAAGATGAAAACTCACCGGTCGTGAGGTTTTCCGCGTCCACCTGCGTAAGCGGCTTCTGGGATGATTATTGGCACGTTCTGCCAATCATACTCTTTCGCCGCAAAGCCTCCGTGCCTCCTTCCCATACCTGGTCTATAAATAAGAAAACAAAAGAATATCAGCTAGTTTGATTAAGAGAATTCAATACATGTGATGAGACAACTCACCAGTGCCTCTGTCGCCGACTGAGAGCAGAGCTGGTCGGGCTGTGATTGATCACTTCCTCCGTGACCTCTCTTCCACACCTCAATCGTGGGGGCTCCCGACCAGTTACGCACTCCTATGGATGCACGTGTTAGCACAATAAAAATATGAAACATAAACAAACATTATACTTGGTAAGTTACACTTACAATATGTTTTTTCGACCGCAAATACCCGTCAGCACCAAAAAAGTGAGACGGGTCCGTCCCTCTGCTTTCTCGACGACTACGAGAGAGGGACTGAAAATCCTCACTCCCCCAGCGTAAGCAAAGGGTCTCGTACGCCTTCGGCCTGCCTTGTAGCCACTGAACTCCTCCACGACCCTAAACAAATGTCTTATTAGTTGAAAGCACTTTAAATAGAATGAGATAATTGAACAAAATAAAATTGACAATTTACCTCCATGTATTGCTCCGTAGTCAGGTAAGTGGAAGACGCCGCCCTGAAGTGGCCCAACTCTTGCTCGCCCAGATGTAGCTTGAAATATTTGTTGGTAGCTTGAATCTGGGCGCTCGAAAGAGTCTGAGTCACGATCTTCCTGGCGTTGTAGTGGAAGACTAACCGGGCGTGGTCCACCACGCCATCGTCCTCCAAACGGTACCGTGCCTTGCATAACAAATTTATAAGTAATTGTATTTAACGTATTATAGACTACATTTGATATGCTTACCATGAAGTCGGACCATAGAGCCTCCTGGTGGTTGCCGTGAGTCACGTCCTGTGCGGTCGCGTAATCGTCCCACGACGTGGCGACAACACCGTTCACTACACCTGGGTAGTGCAAACGGATCAGACCACCGAGGACATGGTTCACCTGCTTGTGTCGTCCTTGACCCGAGAAGGAGTCATCGTACCAACCCCTAATATAGAATTATGAATCATTATATATATATATATATATATATATATATAAGCTTAGAAAAATCTGAATTGAAGTATAAGATATTTACTTACATATCGTTAACAGACGGATAACTATCCAATCCAATGGGTTTGCTGGGGCAGGAGGAAGACTAACAAAGTGCCCGCTCCTAGTCTTGCGCACCCGACGAGGCTCCACATCAGGTGACCCAGAAGAGTGGTTAGCTGAGGAACCTCCTAGCTGAGAACCACCGGACCCAGAAGCCGGCTGCGAAGGGTGGTCAGCCACTAGTGGCTGCTGTGGACCGCACTCCTCGGAGTACTCGGACGAAGAGTCGTCCTAGAAATTGTATATATATGAATGTAGTACCTATACAATTTAAGAACTTAAGAAAATTAAAGAAGATGCTATTTACCTCTGAAGACCGCGTTACTGCCACATTTCTACCTTGCAGCTCTGGTAGCTGGCTCAACAACGCAGCCCTCCTACTAGCGCCGAGCTGGCTACTCCCAAAGGCCTCGCTCGAGGCGGTGGGCAGAAAACCCCTCACCGGTGGCCTGTCCCCCTTGCTCTTCCCCTTTCTCCTACTCGACGACATCCTATTAAATGAACAATTATTATTTATTGAATTCAATTAACAATAAGGAAGATAATAGAAAAGAAGATAATAGAATTCAACCGTGACTGGTTTTCGTTTTCGTTTTCATTTTCGTGTCTCACGAGTCTCTATATCTTGAACATCTCCAACTAACTCATCAAGTTCTAGACCTGGCTCGATGACAAATTGATCCGGTAACTCATCTTCTTGGTAAACCTATCAATCTCACCGTTCAACGATAACAAAGTATTATTATACTCATCATTGTTTGGTGTAGATAACTGTTCACGAGGATTGACCTTTTGTACAACCCACCAAGCACGTAGCTTTTCGCAAGGATAATTTAAATAATACACTTGCTCGACTTGGTTTGCAAGGACGAATGTGTCACATCCTCGTAGTCGTTCATTGTGTATCACTTCTACCATGCCAAATTGGTTTTGTCGAGTCCCTGTATTATTATCAAACCAATCGCAGTAAAAAAAGACTACATTTAGCTCTTTATCTCCGGCAAAACTGAATTCAAGGATTCTTTTAATAATCCCATAGTAATCCATTTCCCGTCCTTCGGCATCCAGAGCCGTATTCACAACTCCAGTGTTACATGTTGCCGTTAGAGGACGATGATCTTCAAAATCAGTTGTACGAAAGTGGAACCAATTGACACCGTATCGACCGTAGCTTCTCACTTTAGTAGATCCGTATGACAATTGACGCAAGTCCTCATGGACACCTGCGTCATTTTTGCACTGTTCGAAATATCGAAGATAGAAGGTTTTTTGGCCCCAAAATCGTTAATCATAGAAGGAGAGAAAGAAAAGAAATCGTTACATGTTCTCTAAACCAAGATTAGAAGTTAGGCCTTCCATTTACTCCAATACATCGTATCGTTAGTACTTGCTTGCTCGTAGGTTGATGCTTAGACTTCCAATTTTCTTGGTCAAACAGACTAGATAAAAAAAATAGGGTCATTATTGTATATTCAAACATGCGTGCTATTTAGTATACATGGTAAACAAACACTTACTGAAAATATTTGTCCATCCCATCTATATTTGCGTACATGTAAAGCAATGCCGCTGTCTTTTCTTTAGTTGTAGCATCGTAGCTCGTGCTACTACAAACGGCGGTGCCTCTTGTTTGAAAAATTGAGAGGTCGCTACAAGGAAGTGTTTCATTCACATTGTACTGCAATGTTGGAGCATTAACATTATTTTCTTCTGCGAAGTAAACACTTGAAAAGTATCCTATCTCCTAAAGTGTAAAAGCTTCGGCGATGCATCCTTCTACACTTGACCTATTGCGAACCATTGGTTTCAGCATTCTGAGTGCTCTTTCAATGTGATACATCCACAGATATTGAACATGGCCGCCCACTTTAGCTTCATATGGAAGATGTATTAGGAGATGTTGCATTGGGTTGAAGAAGCCTAGAGGGAAAAAAATTCCATCTTACATAACAACACAGGTACCTCTATTTCCAATTTTTCCATCATCTCCTTTGTCATTTCTTTAGCACAAAACTGTCTATAAAAAAACTAAGCTCGGCTAACACTTTCCACACTGCATCATCAAGGTAGCCCCGAAACATTACCGACAAAAGTCGTTCTATGATTATGTGATAATCATGAATTTTCCAGTCTTCACATTCACAACTCGTCTCAGGCTAGCAGCATAACCATATGGAAATTTCAACTTTTTCAACTAATTAAAGACTTCTTTCTTGTCTTTAGCTTTAAGACAGAAAAATGCACGAGGTTTGCCACCGGCTTCAGTGAGTTCAAGACTTGGACGATTACAAACTACTGCCAAATCCTTTCGAACCTTTAGATTGTCTTTTATTTTGCCCGTCATATCCAAGCATGTACTTACAATGCACTCGCGAATGTTACGCTCCTGATGCATGACATCAATGTTGTGCATTAGAATTAAGTACTTCACATACGATAGCTCCCATAATGCACAAACATGAGTCCAATTGTGGTCCTCTCCGTAACCAACAAAATATCCTGGACGATTTTCATCTGGCACAAGTTTGTCCAACAATGCAGAAATCTCTGACACATTCAAACATTGCGGTGGTCCTTTTGTGATACTAGTGTCCTTTTTGAAGGCATTCCTCTGTTGTCTAAAAATGTGGTTCTTAGGTAACCAACGTCTATGACAATCAAAGTAAGATATCTTGCCACTATGACTCAGCCGAAAATATTCTATGTCTGCAGCACATATCGGACATGTCAAACGACCGTGAGTGCTCCAGCCAGAAAACATGTCGTATGCTGGAAAGTCATGAACGGACCATAAGTACGCAACTCGAAGGTTGAATTTCTGTTTTCTATAACAGTCGTATGCTTCGATTCCTGTCCATAACATTTTCAACTCCTCAATCAACGACTTCAACATCATGTTGAGTCGTGAACAGGAATGATCTGATCCAGGTACAATGAGACACATAAACATAAACTCATACTTCATACACAAAGATGGTGGCAAATTGTACGGATATAACGAACACCGGCCAACATGAGTATGGGGTGGCGTTAGTACTGAACGGTGAGAAACCATCCGTCGCTAACCCGATGCGGATGTTTCTTGCATCGTTGGCAAAATCTGGATCGAAGCGGTCCAACGCCTTCCATGCCTCACCATCGGACGGATGCATCATAACTTCACTGTTCTCACGTACAGCTTCTTTGTGCCGTCGCATATGTCTGACAGTTCTTTTCGAAAGAAACAAACGGTTCAACCGAGATGTAACAGGCAAGTAACGAAGCTGCTTATGTGCTATTTTAGTCTATACACGCTCGCCTTCGTCATTATCAACTTTAACGAACCTAGACTTACCACATTGTAAGCACTTCTTCTCGTCGGCATACTCTTTCTAAAAAATCATGCAGTTGTCTCGGCACACATCAATATTCTCATATTTCATACCAAGACCAGATAGCAATTTTTTAGACTGGTACATATCTTTCGGCACTTATGAGACTAATTGAACAATAAAAAAAATGATTAAACAATTATATAATAGTTAAACAAACTAATTACAAACTAAACTAAATAGCTAATTAAACAATTTAAACTAATTAAGTAACCTAATTAAACAATTACAATCTAAGTAAACAATTACAAACTATTTAAAAAATCTTATCTAATTCAACAAACTAATTACAATCTAATTATAATCTAATTATAATCTAATTACCAAAAACTAGACAAAACTATTAAATTTAAACTTTTTACAAACAAAACTAAATACCTAATTAAACCAAAACTAGTGACAGACTAACCTTAACAGGCAGGGGCCGGGCGGCGGCGGAGAGCCGACCGGGGGCAGCAAGGGGCGGCCGGGGGCGGCCGGGAGCGACAGGGGGTGGCCGGTGGCAGCAGGGGGCGGCCGGGGGAGGCCGGGAGGGGGTGGGGCGGCCGGGGGCGTTCGATGGCGGTCGGTGGCGGCGTGGGCGGCCGGCGGTGGGCGGCTTAGGCGGCGGCGCGGGGTCGGGGGCGGAGGCGGCGGTCGCGCGCGGAAGGGGAGCAAAACCGCTCCCCTCCCGCGTGCGCGGCTGTATATTTATGTGCTTATTTACGAGGTTTCCCGGTACCGTCGTAAATAAGCTACTTATTAACGACGGTGCCCATTAACCGTCGTAAATAAGTAGCTTATTTACGTCGGTTAGGTCAACCGTCGTAAATAATAGACTTATTAGCGACGATGTTTTTTTACCGTCATTTATATACTTATTAACGATGGCACCGTCGTAAATAATTTTCTCCCTCGTTAATTTACTAGTTTCCTGTAGTGATATAGCAAAGTAGCTAGAAATACCATCTCCAATAGTACAAAGGCAATCTCAGCAAAAGCAATGAAGATAGTCGTAAGAACTGATGAAGCATGATTTGTCAGCCACTTCTTTTTCTCCTAGACTTTGCACCCGATGTCTCCACTGCGGGGCGCCAGGGCGATTGACAGGGAGCGCCTTCGCGGGTGGGGGGAGGAGGGAGGACGACAGCTCTTTGTTCCCTACCCCTTTTAGGGTACTTTGGTACGACCATGGTCTTGGACAATTTGTGATGGCAGATCTAAGTACATTTTCAATGGTACATAAGAAATTGACCCAAAAAAATGACCCACTCTTGGTAACAACAAATGAAACCCCTGTAAGGATTAGCCCAATATAAAAAGAAAACACGGCAACATATGATTCCTACGATCACCACGAAACATGACCTGGCGCATACAACGTGTTTTTCGCATGCTATTTTTGCACGTCCCGAGCTAGACTCCCTCCGAACCTCTCGGCTGTCCTATCAGCGAAAATACATCCGGTTCCTCTTTCCACCATAATACTGCAGAATCCATGGTAGCTTGAGCTAGGAGTCACTGCTCGCCATGGACGCGAGCATTGGAGATCCAAGGCTCGCGCCATCTGTGGAGCGGGCATTCGAGGGGCAGTCGCAGATGGGGTTCTGGGGGCAGGTTACGCTGCGAGCAATGGTCGTCTCTGCAGTTCTGGGAGTCATCTTCTGCTTCATCACGCTGCGCATCCATATGACCGCCGGCATCGTGGCGTCGCTCAACATGCCGACCACTGTCCTAAGCTTCTTCTTCCTCAAGTGGCTCGTCTCCCTGACGAAGAGCTGTGGCATATCCGCGCTGCCATTCACGCGCCAAGAGAACATCTTCGTCATCACTGCCATCAACACCAGCATCAACATCGCGCTCACAGGTCTTGTTACTCCCTGAGCCTGTGAATTCAAAAGGTGCACTTGTTTCGAGAGTGATACATTGCCAAATTTCCTTTGATTCTACATGTTCCAAACTTTTTTTGGATTCTACTGTGACTGATATGTTTCCTCTAAAATGTACACGAATTCTCTCTTCACACTTATCTAAATATAGTACCATCCTTTTTGTACGACAAATTGACCGTTTTTTGTCTCCAGGTGGCTTCGCAACCAGTACAATTGCGATGAGTAGTGCTGTAGCCAAAACACTGGTTGATCATCCGGATAAAAGGGATATCGTTGACAACGTTGTCACAGGAAATTTTATGATGTTCCTCTTGCTTATTGGTGTTGCTGCAATATTGTGCATTGTGCCATTTAAGCAGGTCGTCCTTCTGCTAGTCATGTCCATTCTCTAGCTCTCTTCTTGAATACAAAAGCATGTCTTCAGTACGTTCGCTTATTCATTTATGCCTAATCCGTCACTTCTCCGCTCTCATATCATTGAAATAGAAGGTAAAGAAATGAAATGTTTTCTAAAAATAAAATAATAAGTCCAATGCTTCGAACGGTGAAATGATTTTTTTTGTACACTTCCACCAAAAATAAATGTACAGAAGATCATATCTCCGTTAATCTCTTACGTAATCTTTTTCCCTACTGATTGTTTTCATGTCACTGCAGATCATGCTTATTGACTACAGATTGCTATTCCCGTCAGGTACAGTTGCAGCTCTACTTGTTAACAGTTTCCACACCGCTGAAGGCGCTTACATAGCAAAGTAAGCAAATATTTGCTTCGGTTCTTTGAGCTGATACATAATGCACGAATTATTTTTCATTTACTTTTGAAAATAGTGTACTAAAATTCTTCATATAAGCAGACTTCAGGTTGCGACTCTCCTCAAAGCATTTCTTTGTAGCTTTTGTTGGTCCACTTTTCAATGGTTCTACACGGCAGGCAACGACTGTGGTTTTCAATCGTTCCCAACTTTTGGACTTAATTTATATAAGCAAAGGTAGGTAACCTATTTACATAGATGTACATAAATAAATGCCATATGTGGTACTGCTATGTCTTCATTCATTTCAGAGAAAACTTCAATGGGTTTAGCGTTCAACCTTTTCATTCTTCACTCCAAATATATGAAAAACAATTTGGAAGCCACAAGCAATATTAAAAAAGAAACAAATATAAGCTATTCTCTGTTTAGTGGGACGACAAATATTCCAGTTTTAGTTTTGATTCTGTTAATTAAGCTTTCTTTACTGCTCGGGCATTTCAACAAATACAATGCTTTATGGCATGCTAATAAATTCGGAGATAATTTTTATAGATACATTTGTACAAACCGTCTAATAATACATTGGTGTTCAAAAAATATTTTGACACTGGAGTTGCCGCTCCTTATAGAAAGTTCTTTTCTTGCTAATACTTACATTTATTTTTACTTCTTTAAGCATGAAACAATGGAATTCTCAATAGTGTGGAAAGCAGTGTCTTTAGATGAGGCTATTGGCTGTGAAAGTGTATCTAATGTCACATAACTTCTATGTTTTCAAAATGAACAGTCTTACATTTGTTATATTATGATCTGATTATTATGATTGATCACTCAGATCTGACAGAAAGTGATTTAATTCAAAAATTTTGAATCTAATATATCCATGAATCAAATCGTTGCAATCTTATTGATTAAAGACAGTAGGTAACTGATTTGATGGGTTAAACAGTAAAGTCAAGGATTTGATCATAACCAAAAATCAAACTAGAATTGGTAAGTACCGCAATGGCACAATGCCCATAAAAACCACACACTCAAGTTGGTAATTTACCAGAAGTTGTTAAACTTTGGAGCTAAAATATGATATTATTAAAATGGAGTTTAATTGAGAGTTAATTTAGTAAATTTAACATTTTCATCTTGTATAGCTCACTGCTACATTATTTAGTACTTTAGTTGTTTTTGTTGTGAAAAAAGTGTTACATTTCTATCTCGCATGCACGAGTTGACAAATAGTAACGTATTATTTCTGTGAGTCAAACTTTGCAACTTCAATCCAGGATGTTTCTTTCACAGTTTGCTCATAACCACACAATCCCTTCTTTTATCTTCATTGTTTTCATGCATCATTTAATATTCTCATATAATTTGTGCCTACAGGTTCTACTTTGATTTCTCTGCAATGTACATCGGCCTGGGCATGATTTGCCCGTATGTTGTAAATTTTGCCTTGCTTATTGGGGCCACCATCGCCTGGGGTTTTTTATACCCTTATATTGAAAGCAAACAAGGGGACTGGTATCAAGAGAAAAGTCCAACAAGTTTAAACGGATCAAATGGGTATAAGGTATGTATGTAAAAAAACAAGCAATCACTAACTAACAGCAATGTTAATTTATTTAGAGTAAATTTCACAAAATCCCTGGGTTTTTTAGTCCTTGTATCATAAAACATTAGGTATTTTGAAATGTCTCAGTTAACCTCAAGTTTTACTGTCATATTGTTTCAAAACTTAACCTCTATCATGAAACAGTTAAAAAATGACATGTTAGTTCTAACTGTCATAGCATGACGCATGTGTTCTGACCCATTAGATCAATGGAATCATTTAGTCGGATGCACGACCATGCAATCTTCTAATATCAAAGTGAGGTCCACATGCAATATTCACATTAATTTGATAGAGCAGGGGTGGGGTTTTGTGAAATGATATGGCCGAAACATCCAGAATAAGTGACCACTATCCAACATACATCTGGTTTTGCGAGGAAAGGACCGTAAAACCTGGAGTTTTACAAAATGTACTCTTTTATTATTATGAATATTTGAAAAGGACAAGCCTAGAACTAGAAGGTCCCACATGAGGTGGGGTCTAGGAAAAAGAATTCTATGATGCAAGCCTTACCGCTGTAGTGTATTCAGATAGGTTGCTTCAAACCAGGACCTCTAGATCTTGGCACATGTGGGCTGACTTAACCACCATGTGCAAGCGTGTCCTTGGCTCTTTTATTATTGTGAAAGTTTACATCAATAGTTTAATGCTTTATGTACAAATGGCATTGTGTTGACGAAAGATCCATATATAACTGTCATAGACAAATCCCGTCCACTTTTAAATGCCTGCCAACATTTTCAGTGTGTTTGAATACTTTTTAGAACTTCACTATTTTGGGGATGAATACATTCTTGGCTTCGTGACTTTTGCTGAAATAGCTTGTAAAAAACATGAGAACACATGCTCATCCACGCATTGAATCAACATTCATTAGTACTTTCTCGTTGGCGTCCTGCTTAAATAGACCGAAAGTGCCAAATAAGTTCATTTCATTTTTATAATGTCAGTAATATTGGTTTACGATTTCTCTTTCTTAGATGTATTCACGTGTGTTTTTAATTATGTGTTAGGTATTCCTTGGCATAACAATAATCCTTACGGATGGCATTTTCAACTTTGTTACAATAATTTCTACCTCAATGTTTGACTTGTACAACAAAAGGAAGGAAGAAGATTCAGGGTCAACTCATTACATCAGTAAACATCCAAGTCTTACCTACGATGATCGTAAAAGGATTGAGAAACTTATTTCGAATAAAATCTCTCACCCCTTACCAGTTATCGGGTACATCTTATGTTCAACAATTTCTGCAATTGTTATCCCTTCCATCTTCCATCAGATTAAATTTTACCATGTGGCAGCACTATATATTATTGCTCCGGTGTTTGCCTTCTGCAATACCTATGGATCAGGACTAACGGATTGGTCCGCTGCACCAACTTACGCCAAGTTCACAACCTTCGTGATCGCAGCATGGATAGGCCATCCTGGTGCGGTTGTGGCTAGCCTTGTTGCCTGTGGAGTAATGAATGCAGCAACTCATATATCAGCAAATGCGATGCAAGATTTCAAGACAGGTTACATGACGCTGACTTCACCTCAAGTTACGCTAACGGGGCAGATCTTTGGTGTGATACTCGGCGCTATTATTAACCCATGCATCTATTATGCATTTAAAGAAACTGCCAAGGACAGAATTCCCATCGGAGCACAGAAGTCCGATTTCCCTTGCCCCTATGCTGGGGTCTATCGTGCCATCGGGATAATTGGCATGGGAGGGGTGAAGGAGTTACCCAAGCACTGTGTTGGATTTTGCACGGTTGCCTTTTTCATAACATTAGCCCTAGATATACTTAAACTGGTGTCTCAGAAGAAGGGTTGGACTATACAGAACTATGCTCCTAGTATGACGGCGGTGGCGCTGCCGTTCTTTACTGGGCCTTACGTCCCCATACCTATGTGCGTTGGTAGCGTATTGTTGTATGTGTGGAACAAAGTTGATGGTCAGAGTGCAGAGCTACTGTCATCCGCAGTTGCAGCTGGCCTCATCAGCGGGGAAGGACTATTTGCATTACCAACAGCATTACTGACAATGAAGAAAGTGCACCCTCCAATCTGCATGAAGTTTCTTCCGAGTGGAAAGGAACTTGGAGAGGTGGATTCATTCCTAAGTAGTTTGGCCTCTGCAAATTCATGAGAAAAGTGTGCATCCAATAAATTTACAGAATACTAAAGGAGGTACTGTATTATGTGATTTTATATTTATAATATGTTGTTAATTAATTGAGAGAGTCTAATTTTTAATCGACTAAATAATAGGTTCTTTCACTCAACGTTCACAACCCTTAGCTATATATGTGACAGCTACAACTTACATTTTTTTTGTCGATAGTTAATACATCAACAGTCTTTTTCTATATTCAATACATAGCCTTACAAATAAAAACTAACAACAAACACACCAATATTGAAATAGATTGGACATCTCACGTGTTGAGTACAAGGACCTCGAATTTTAGCCAATTGAAAAATAGAATTCCTGTAACTAATTTTACCATAATAAGAAGCATTGCAAAAGATACATGACTTGATCATTTTGGAGCCAGTTCTAGATTTTGTTTTATGGGCAGCAACACATCATTTATCAAATAGGTGTATCTCTCTTGTTAGTTCTCATGATAATTGCATATAAATGTTGGAGTTGATCTCCTACTCAAAAACGGCCTAACGGATGGATCCCGAGTCACCCTCTAATGAATCAACACTGATCTGGGGTGGCAGACACCCTTGGCTATGGACACCCTTCTCACCACACCATAATTGAAAGGGGCAAACTGAGGCATGGAAACCAAGGTTCCTCGTACCCACAACAGTACCCCAACAAACCCTAGCATTGTTTCTGATCTCTAAGGGCATCGGGAAAGGAGGGAAGATATCCAGTTGCTGCCATCGGTGCGCCACCGCCTCCACTTTACCATGTTGACCTCTGGATCTACACGAGAAGGTGTAATAAACAAACCCTAATCCCTCTGTTATCGTGTCTACATGATTCAATTCCAGAAAGGTCTAAGTGACTAGTGATTAAGTTTTCTATCAATGGCCTCAAGAGCTAGGATAGTTGCACTAGATTTATTCAGGAAATCTCGTTAAGATCCACATAATTTAGGAGGTGAAATTCGGATGCAAATTAAAATTGAGAGTAAGATGAAGTTTTAGGGTCGGATCAACTTACTTTAGGCTCCGCCAGCGCCTATCTGTTCGGATCCTGCCAGGCTCCTAGCTCGGCCACGGCTATGGCACCGCACCACCCAATCTCCTCCTGATGAGATCGGGGTAGGGCGCACCTTTGGGTAAATGCGCACTCTAGCGAGAGGACCCGTGACGGCGCCATTAAAACTAAGCACAACGGAACCCTAATCCTAAACCTACACTATAGGAAAAACGATCATTGACGACGGCCAAATTTATTGTCGACGGGGCCGTCGTCTTTAATTTTATTGACGACGGCTTTGTCTAGCCGTCGTCAATAACACTGTTATTGACGACGGCCAGACGAGCACCGTCGTCAATAAATAATTGACGACGGCGCCTGTCATCTTTAACTTAATTCGGGCCCACCCGAGGAGTTATTGACGACGGTGACCTAGCACCGTCGTCAATAACACAGTTATTGACGACAACTGAATGAGTACCGTCGTCAATAAATAATTGACGACGGTGCCCGTCGTCTTTAACTTAATTCGGGCCCACCCGAGGAGTTATTGACGACGGTGACCTAGCACCGTCGTCAATAACACAGGTATTGATGACAGCTGAACGAGTACCGTCGTCAATAAATTATTGACGACGGTGCCCATCGTCTTTAACTTAATTCGGGCCCACCCGAGGAGTTATTAACGACGGTGACCAGGCACCGTCGTCAATAACGGGACATATAACCGGTACGCGAGCCGGGAGGCGGCCAGTGCCGCCTCCCGACTCGCGCCGAGGTCTCGTCGCCGCCACCCTCCCCGCCGGTCGCCGCCGCCGCCGGTCCCCGCCGCCACCGTCGCCGGTCGCCGCCGCCGCCCGAGGTAAGTCCCCCTCCCCCTCTGGCCCTCCTCCCGCTCTCCCCCTCCCCCTCCAGCCTTACCCCCGCTCTCCCCCTCCCCCTCCGGCCCTCCCCCCGCTCTCCCCCTCCCCCTCCGGCCCTCCCCCCGCTCTCCCCTCCCCCTCCGGCCTCTCCCCCGCTCTCCCCCTCCCCCTCCGGCCTCTGCCCCCGCTCTCCCCCTCCCCCTCCGGCCCTCCCCCCGCTCTCCCATCCCCCTCCGGCCCTCCACCCGCTCTCCCCCTCTCCCTCCGGCCTCTCCCCCCGCTGCTATGAATTCGGGTCTATCAAAGATTGCCAAGTTTGAGAATGAATGCACATTTTCCTACTAGGGCACATATTGGATCAGATTTTGTGGATTCCAGCCAGCGAGTGCGAGTGCAAACATTTTCTATGTTTTTCGTATGCGCCTTCAGAAATGTTGACCTTTCAATCCTGTTTTATTGTTCTATTGCTTGCTGTATGGTTGTATTTGCTTAACTGCTCGTAATTGACATAAGTATATAAAATCATAGCGTGTTTGGAATGTCCAAATACTTAGTTGTGGATGAGTATTGCAATCACAGAGTTTAGTGACTGGACGAGAGTATTGCAACCGCTGACTTTGGCGGATGCATCATGCCTTTTTGTATTATTTACCTTAGTAGGATTTGCAATTGGGTTCCCAAAATGATATTCTTATTAGAACAGTTTTGATATCATCTTCACAAGAGACAACTTACCATTTTGCCATATTTGTTTCTTTAGGAAGAAATATCGCGTTTTTATGTTGGTATCATTGCCTTGTCAATGAAAGTATAGAATGCACAACACCTTCTACACTAACTGTGTATGTACAGTGTATTCACATCATCAGTGCAGTTGTCAGTTATTACATACCCTCCTCCCGCTCTCCCCCTCCCCCTCCGGCCCTCCCCCCTCTCTCCCCCTCCCCCTTCCCCTCCCCCTCCGGCCTCTCCCCCGCGAGGCCGAGGAGGAGCGCGACAGTATGTAATATGCTTAGAACTAGAAGCAACATGAATCTAACGCAATCTGAAAGTGGAGCGGGCTTGTCCACTAGCCCACTTAGTCCACCTCACTGAAAACATGCTAACGACCATCACAACGACCCGCAACTTAGCTAGCGGGTTGAAGTGGGTCTCATCCATGCGCCCGCTGGATACTGTGGACGCACCGCACAAACCCGCTAATCCCACATATATCTGCAAGGCCCGCTTTCAGAATTCGTTCCTCTACTGTTCAAATCAACGTATCGAGCTCTAAGACAGCACCACCTGTGAGCCGCCGCAAGCCAGCCAATGACGCTGGACAGGGAGGACATTTTGGAGGACGTGTGCTAGTAGAATCGCAACGGACCTGCCGATAATCAGTGTAGGTTCACCCTGGCCAAAGCACATCAAACCACCCATCGATCTCATAAGATGGCACTCATGCCGTTTCCTTTCTCTCCTTTTCGTTCTTGTTGTTCAAGTCAATCACATCCACGTGCTTGGATTTGCAGGAGGCCACCAATCCTAGTTTTGTGCATTTCCTAGGCCTTGGTGGTTGTTATTTAGAAACGTTTTTATTATAGTATCTTGGCGTGGTTCAGAATTTATAAAATACAATAAAATTATTGGTTAGACGTGTGGTCGCAGGATCCTGCGGCGACTGCGAGCCGCAAAGCATACACCCACCGCGCCCACCAACATAGATGTGGGCAGTATCATCTGATCAACAGGGCCTGTTAAACCCACAAAAAAATGAAGTGGACATAGCAGACCGTGGTGGACTGCCCACAGCCCGCCCCGCTTTCAGCTCAAAATCTAACTCACCTTAGTTGCGTTAAGGGCATCCTCAACTCTCAACTTCTTCTCTTTTAATTCAGTCTCAGTTTGCGCTCCCACCTGTCACATAACAGAAGCCATGGGTTACATCCTTTCAAAAATAAATGGAGTTCATTCAGAGTCACTACCTGGAGTCAGGGGTGACTCAGGTAGAGTTCTGTTGTCAATATTTTTAGTTGTTGTCCACTGAACCCTGAAATAAGACACATGCTTCTTTTCAACTGAATGTTCTTCATCCCACTGCCAAGGCTTCTTTTCATCAAACTTGATGTCTCTCCCCCTCCCCCGGCGCGCTGATCTTGGGTATATGCGTGTGTCAGCTTTAGAGATTCACTATGAAACAATGAACAGGAGTATGGAACAAAATTTTGAGCTAAAACTAACTTAGAAACAACATATACATGAGAAATTCAAACCACTTGGTATATTTTAAAGACCAAACTCAAAAGAGAATTAATGGTGATAGCCCACCCAACCGTTCTGCAGTCCTTCTCATTATCTGAAACAAGCACATTCTATGACGGGCTGCAGGAATAACCTCAGTAATAGCCCACCCAACCGTTCTGCAGTCCCCCGCCGCTGGTCGAGCCGAGCCCTGGCCGCGCCTCGGCCGCCACCGCTCGTCGCGCCCCGAGCACCGCCCTGCTGTGCCGCCCTGCCCCGCCCCAA
This sequence comes from Neostapfia colusana, assembly GCA_030760725.1. NCBI lineage: Eukaryota > Viridiplantae > Streptophyta > Magnoliopsida > Poales > Poaceae > Neostapfia > Neostapfia colusana. The sequence goes on along the minus strand of JASWHV010000005.1, from coordinate 24,569,266 downwards.
GCCCGCCCTGCCGCGTCGCCCGATCTTAGTTGATTAATTGTTTAATTAGTATTGTAATTGATTATTGTTTAAATAATACTTTGATTGATTGCATGATTAGTTACTATATGTAAATAAATGGGTTTCAGCCCGGTCCGGCCGGACACGACCCATTTAGGGTCTGTCACGGCCCATTTATTGGTAATGTATTAGTCGAGACAGGCACGGAGGATGGCAAGCTCCCGCGCTTGGATGGCGTGCCCCGACGGTGCGGTTTCATCTTTGACCCACTTACGACGGGGCATAACGTACGACGGCTAACCCTAGGCGTCGTAAGATAATGGCAGGACCCAACAGGGCATAACTTAGGACGGCTGACCCACTTCTTTGTCTCTCGTTCTTTCCTTCTCTCTCGTTCTTTCCTCTCTCTCTTTTAAATGACTCAAAAACGAAAGATTGACGTAAACCTATACAACATGCATCACCCGTTTCGAACGGGCCCGTCTCACATGTGTTACGCATGTGAGGCGTGTACATTCGGAATTATCCCTTTTTGAACAGCCTGGGAGTCACCGAGGGGGCGTGGCATGTGATGAGACGCGGGTTTAGATCTAGACGAGATTTCGACGGAATAACCCTGTTGTTCTCTGCTGCACCATTTCCGGGCGTACAGTGGAGAACAGCGGGGTTATGCTGCCGAAATTTCGTTCAGATCCATACCACGCGTCTCGTCATGAGCACGCTCCGCTCGATCACTCTTGGGTGGGTTTAGGACCTATCCTTTCCAATAGATGTAGGGCCGTGACATAAATAAATTATAAAGTAACTATAATCTCCTTGACATTAAACTGCAGATTCAAACATGGGTGAGGATCGTAGTTGGATGTATACCGGTTGGAAGAACAGTTCTGGTGGTCACTCGGATGAGTGGTTCGCAAAGACAGATGCTTCTGTAGATTGAGCTTTTTCATTGTCAAATATCGATAAGGTGCGGTGCCCATGTACGAAATGTTAAGGTGCAAAGTGTTGGGACAAAGTGAATTTGGCGTTTCACTTATGTCGATACGGTTTCATGTAAGATTATGAGGTGTGGACCTTTCATGGTGAGACATCTTCTCAACCCTTACATGTTTCAGATCAGAATGACAACACGGGGGTCGATAGGATGGACGAGATGCTTGATGCCATAAATCCTGAATTGATAGAGGATCCTCCTACAACGGAGGTTGAAGCATTTTTCACGCTTCTCAAAGCTTCAGAGGAGCCGTTGCATGAACACACCGAAGTGACGCTCCTTACTTTCATGACTAGATTTATGGCCATTAAGTCTAAGTATTTCTTCTCCAATAACTGCTACAACAATCTCATCAAATTGATCAGCGATATCCTTCCACAACCACATAAAGTGCCTAAAGATATGTATCAGTCTAAGAAGTTGATTTCTGGTCTAGGTATGAAATATGAGAAGATTGATATGTGTCTAGACAATTGCATGTTTTTTGGAGAGAGCATGCCAATGAGAACAAGTGCTTAAAATGTGGTAAAGCGAGATTTGTCGAAGTTGTTAATGACGACGATTCAAAAGTAATGACTCAAGTCGCACATAATCAGCTTCTCTACTTGCCTGTCACACCTAGGTTCAAGCGTTTGTTTCTATCTAAAAAAACAGCTAGACACATGAGGTGGCATAAAGAAGGTGTACGTGAGAACAACGACATGATGGTGCACCCGTCGGACGGTGAGGCATGGAAGGCGCTTGACCGCTTCGATCCAGATTTCGCCAATGACACGAGAAATATTCGCTTTGGGTTGGCGACAGATGGCTTCTCGCCGTTTAGTACAAACGCCACACCATACTCTTGTTGGCCCGTGTTCTCTATTCCGTACAACTTACCACCATCGTTTTGTATGAAGTATGAGTTTATGTTCCTATGCCGTATTGTACCTGCACCGGATCATCCTGGTTCACGACTGAACGTGATGATGCAGCCATTGATTGAAGAGTTGAAAATGTTATGGACAGGAGTCGAAGCGTACGACTGTTATAGAAAACAGAAATTCAACCTTCGAGCTACGTACTTGTGGTCTGTTCATGATTTTCCAGCTTACGGCATGTTTTCTGGCTGGAGCACTCATGGTCGATTGACATGTCCAATATGTGCTTCGGACACGGATTGTTTTCGTCTAAGTCATGGTGGCAAGATATGCTACTTTGATTGTCATAGACGTTGGTTACCGCCAAATCACGTGTTTAGGCAACATAGAAATGCCTTCAGGAAGGGTACCATTGTAAAAAAGGGACCACCACAACGTCTGAACGGGTCGGAAATTGTTAAACAACTCAACAATCTAGTGCCAGATGAAGGTCGTCCTGGATATTTTGTTGGTTACGGAGAGGATCATAATTGGACTCATATATGTGCACTATGGGAGTTACCGTATATGAAGTCTTTAATTCTAATGCATAACATTGATGTCATGCACCAGGAACGTAACATGGGCGAATGCATCATAAGCACGTGCTTGGATATGACGGGCAAAACAAAAGACAATATAAAAGCTCGGAAGGATTTGGCAGAGGTTTGTAACCGACCAAGTCTTGAGCTCTCCGAAGCTGGTGGCAAACCACGAGCTTCTTTTTGCCTTCGACCAAAAGAAAAGAAAGAAGTCTTCAAGTGGTTGAAACAGTTGAAGTTCCCAGATGGTTATGCTGTTAGCCTGAGAAGAGCCGTTAATGTTAAGACTGGTAATCTTACTGGTTTGAAGAGCCATGATTGTTACATAATCATGGAAAGACTTCTGCCGGTTATGTTTCGAGGCTATCTTGACGATGAGGTGTGGAAGGTGTTAGCCGAGCTTAGATATTTTTATAGACAGCTTTGTGCTAAAGAAATCAAAAGGGAGATGATGGAGAAGTTGGAAAAAGAGATACCCGTGCTTTTATGTAAGATGGAAAAAGTATTTCCTCCAGGGTTCTTCAATCCAATGCAACACCTTCTAATCCATCTTCCATATGAAGTTAAAGTAGGCGGCCCTGTTCAATATAGGTGGATGTACCACATTGAAAGAGCACTCAGATGTCTAAAACCGATGGTTCGTAATAGGGCAAGGGTTGAAGGATACATCGCCGAAGCATTTCACTTCAGGAGATATGATACTTTTCAAGTGTCTACTTTGCACAAGAACACAATGTTAATGCATCGGTGTTGCGGTACAATATGGTTGAAGCAACCTCTTGTAGCGAACTCTCACTTTTTCAAACGAGAGGCACCACTGTTGGTAGTGGAACGAGCTATGATGCTTCAACAGATGAAAAGACAGCTGCTTTGTTATACATGTACGCTAACATAGATGGGATGGACAATTTTTTTCAGTAAGTGGTTGTTCAATATCTATACTAATTTGCGTGGTGTGTTATACATCTACGCTAATAATTCTGTTTTGTCCTTATTTAGTGAGTTCGATCGATAAAATTGGAAGTCTAAGCAGCAACCTACTAGCAAGAAAATACAAACAATGTGACATTATGGAGTAAATGGAGGACCTAACTTCCAAACCTGGTTTCGAAATCATGTAACGTTTTCCTTGTCTTGTTCCTCTTAGTAATTATGTTCATAGCATAAAATAGTCTTCTTACTTCATATGTTGGACAGTGCAAAACACAAGCCGGTATTCATGAAGATTTGCGACAACTGTCTAACGGATCCATTAAAGTTAAACTCTTTGGTCGATATGGTGTCAATGGGTTCCGATTTCGTTCAACTCAATTTGAAGCTCAACGTCCTCTAAGGGCAACATCAAACACCGGAGTTGTGACGAGGGCCGCCGATGCCGAAGGACGTGAAACTAATTTCTATGGGATCATAAACAAAATCCTAGAATTTAGTTTTGCCGGGAGTAAAGACCTTAAAGTAGTGTTCTTTGACTGCGATTGGTTTGATAATAACAATGTAACTCGACAAAACCAATTTGGCATGGTAGAAGTCAAACACAAGGACCGACTACGAGGCTACGACACCTTTGTCCTTGCACACCAAGTCGAACAAGTGTACTATCTACAATATCCATGCGAAAAACTTAGTGCATGGTGGGTTGTACAAAAGGTGAATCCTCGTGAGCGGTTATATACACCGGACAATATTGGTTACATTGATGAGTCTGATGTTGTTTACCAAGAAGAAGAGTTGCCGGATTCTTTTGTCGTTGAGCTTGGTCTACGACTCGATGAATTAGTTGGAGATGCACAAGATGTACAGACTCATAATGTGAAAAAACGAAAACGGCGAACAACCACGACAAAAGATCGATGGTCCGGTTTACGAAGTTGAGTACATGATCGTGATACTGATGAATTTTGAAATTGAGTACAAGTAACGTTTCCTTCATCTCTTCTTTCATTTTCTATATTTTCCTTTAAATTCATTATCAAATTTCCTTTCATCAGGATGTCGTCGAGCAGTAGACGACGGGGGACGCGGGGCTTTCTGCCCCGGAGAGCAGACTCCGTTTTCCAGGGCTGTCAGTCTAGCAATGGTAGACTGTCTCAGCTGTTGGGCCTCGACAGAGGCCAGGGGTCATGAGAGCGGTCACGACAGGTAAAGAATATTAAATTACATAAATTATACAAATAACTTTCTTAAATCTATATTACCAATCTTCAAATTTTTAGGACGACTATACGTCTGAGGAGACAGAGGCCAGGGGTCCTCTTCAGACACCACAGGTTTCGGAGCCTGTTACAGATCCTGCTTCGGATCCTCTTCAGGTTCCGGCACCGCAGGCTTCAGACCCTGCTTCGGAGCCTTCCACAGAGCTTGATGTGGAGCCGGCTCCACAGCGGTGTTACAGGAGGAGCCACTACATGGATCCTCCTCCGGTTCCTGCATGGCCAGAAGATCGGGTCGTTATTCGTCCGGTTGGCGATAGGTAAGTAAATCTATAGCAAATCAATTTAGATATTTTAACACTTATATATGTACTAATTGAGAATCGTGTATTAGGTCTTGGGCCGATGACTCGTTCACGGGTCAAGAACGCCATCGCCAGGTCAACGCTGTCCTGGGCCAGCTCATCCGTTGTCACTACCCCGGTCTAGTGAACGGACGGGCTGCTACCTCTTGGGACGATTACGCTACGGCCCAGGACATTACCTACGACAACCATCAGGAGCATGTGTGGCATGAATTCATGGTAAGTAAATCGTCTATTCGTTAAATGCAATCCTATTATATGTTAAATACATTAACTTGTATATTTCTTCTTGTAGAAATATTACCGTTTGGAGGACGAGGCCCAGCTGGATCATGCTCGCCTGGTCTTCAACAACAATTCTAAGAAGCTCCTGAAGCAGTCGATTTCAACGGCTCGCATTCAGGCTACGAAGGCGTACTATAAGTTGCATCTGGACGAGGGTGAGCCGGGGCAGTTTAGGGATGTGGCGGACAAGTACTTGACGGAGGCACAATACGCAGAGGTAAATTCTTTATTTTACTTTGCTTCATTATCCAATTTTCATCAATGTTTTCATCCAACAAAAAATGTGTGCAGGTCAGCGTACCGTGGCTTGAGTCCTGTCCGGACACCTACAGTTCCCTGTGTGCTCGTTGGGCGAGCCAGGGCTTCCAAGGCGTGTCGATGACCCGCCAACAGAGTCGAGGGACGGACGGGAAACACCGTCTTGGCGGGGACGGCTACGTACGCCTTGCTAAACGGATGGTAAGTGATACTCAAATTATATTCTAGTTAATTTCTATCGCTATCATTGTGCTAACACGTATCGATAGGAGCACAAGATCGGTCAGGAGCCGACCACTATCCAGGTGTGGAGGAGGTGTCACATGGGAAGTGACCCCTCGCAGCCTGATCAGCTGTATTCTCAGACAGCGACGGAGACGTTGGTGAGTCTTTAGTTGACTTAATTGTATTCTCTTTAAAACTTTTGATGACTTTAATTTTCTGTATTTTCAGGAGAAGTATGGGGAGGAGGTGCGGAGGCTTCGAGGCGACGATTACGATTGGCAGAACTCGCCAATCGTACCTGAAGCCGCCTATGCAAGAGGTGGCGGTAAACCTCACGGCCGGTGGGTTCTGTTGTTTTTCATTTACTTTCATGAACTTCGATGTGGGGAACCCCTTCCAGGATCCACACTCCAGGATACACATTGGGTGGTGTCGTGCGATGCGACACCCAACAGCATACACGAAAAGAACCATAAAGTATAAAGTTTTTTATTTCTCAAGATAGTGTCATTTACAAAATAATGTACCACGAAGGTACACGCAGCGGAATATACATACACACTTACTCTCGGTCCTAACTATGCAAAAGAGAAGGCGTCCAGCCCGCGGACGCTTCTTACTAGCTTCCACAAAGATGAGTGCAGCGGCAGGGTTTCCGGTGAGTCGCTGATGGCTCACCGAACAACCATCTTCATAGCAAATTTTCTAACCTGCAAAACAGTAATAATGCAACCGTGAGCACGATGGCTCAGCAAGACTTAACCGAACACTCCTAACCATGAAACTCTACATGCAGGGATTACTAACATAGCAAAAATATGATGCAATAACGACACGCCTACATGTTAATCCTTACTTTCAGTTTAATAGCAGCAGATTATTATGCCTTAGGCAGAACTCACATCGGAAGTCCACAATCAAACAAGAAACGCTTTCCTCCGATGTGGTGATGCCCAAAGTGGAATATAAACTTAATGAGCTCTACAACTATAGCATGCATGGTTGGCAATACAATGAATTTAAGAACTTCACGACAGTAATGATTCATTTCACTTCATCTGGGAATAATTACTACGTCACAACTCAGTGAACAAGTGGTACTCATATAACCGCGAGGGACGGTGATTGCAATCAGGACACACCCGGAATACTCGACACATACACCCGCCTCTCGAAAGTCTCACGCGAGCTCTTTCTTACGTTGTATGCAGCAACCTTTCACCCGTCACTCCAATGCTGAACCAGTTCCGCCGACCCATCAGAAGGGCCACTACACGGAACACGTCGAAGTTGCTCCGCTAGCAGGTTTACACCTCTGACACCAACCCCCAAAGGACGGCCGTATAAGTTTCGACACGAGAGTACCTGAGTTACATCGGTTTATCGGGTCCCATATATCCGACCGGTACTGTTCAAACTTGCTCAGCAGGGCGGCATACGCATCGGTCCTTAACCAACACAAACAGAGCTACAGCCACACAGGTCCCACGTCCTGCTGCTCCTACTCTCTGCTCGGTCTCATTTTCCATTCCAGAACTTTCATTTTCTAGAATCATACCCCGCTGTACCCAACATCCTAAACTCGCGGGTAGCTTCCAACTACCCGACATGTACCGGATCCTATACAACTTAAGCCTAGCAGAATATACACGAAGGTAACCTGTTCCATCCTGTACTCCAAGGGTTTGTGGGTCATGCATTTGGAGTATCAATTACCTTGACCTAATGCACAATACTTGCTAGACCAATAGAAGTGATACAAAGTAAAATATAACTAAAAGCTGTTAAATGCAAACCGGGCTTGCCTTATGTTGCTGCAGGTTTATTTCTACTTTTAAGTCAGTAGCTTTGCGACGAGTAAAACTTCAAGTTTCTGTTCTGAGTTGAATGCCTCGTCGAGCTCCTTCGTCGTTTTTCCTACCGATATGAACATGCACAGTTTTATGTTGCAAGTAAAAACATTATAAAACAAATGTGTTTTATGACTTAAGAAGAGTTCAGACTATCTAAGATTTGAGAATTTGGTTTGTTTATGTGCTGGAATAGAGAAAGGAACATTTTGAGTATTGGAGGTTTTTGGAACTAAAGTGCAAAGAACTATATAACGGACATAAGTATGAAGCTGGACATAATTGGTAGAAAACTAGAGAAGATGATCTCAACTTGTTCTGAAACTTTTACAGTAGTCCATATATCATACAGAGGTATGGCTTGCAAAATTTCAGACAAAGTTGATGGAAGATGTGGCCTAGTGAATTTTCTTACTATTTGGCTTCTCTGAAATCCTATGGTAATTATAGTGTCTTTTCATGCTCCAAATTTGGTTTTTCAGAAACTTGAGAGTCTCATGAGTCCATAGGACTTGGTTTCACCATTTTTGGAGCTTCCTACACAGAGATATGAATTTTAGAAGTTGGAGGTAAAAGCTGAAAACATTTCTGCTACTTTTCCTAATTTTCAGAGACATACAAGACTGAATCAACTTTTGGACAAGCAAATGAAGACCAATGCCTCTGAAAATTTTACTGGAGTTCAAGGATTTTTGGAAGAGTGTCCTGCCCAAATTTGGGAGTTTTCCAATACACAGAACTCCTGTAAAAATTCCTCAAAGATTTTTTTAAATGAATTAATGAGCCAAATCCAGAGATTGTCATAAATATTGGGCTGCACCCCGGGATAGTACTCTTTGAGAGGAATCCAACAAATTTTGTTTCACAATTTTTGGACACTCCTACACAAAGTTATGGCTCTCCAAAGTTTGAACTGAAATGGGAAAATCTGGAAAATGTTTAAATGCTGACAGTGGGTCCCACTCGTCATCGCTAACCTCCAGCCACGCGCCAAAACAGAGCAGGGGCGGCTCCCTCTGGCGAGGTCGCCGGAAATGACCTTCCCGGCCACCTCCGGACCCCCTGCTGGCCGCCCCCCATTTTCTCCCATGCTGAACTCATTGGTGAGGTCACCGGCGGCTAAAACTCGCCGGAAAGCAGTGCGCACCGGCCACAGCTAACCCTAGGGCTCCGGCGAGGTCTTGTGCAGTGATTTATCCATGAAAAGGTCGGTCCTTGGGCTCTATAGCACCGTGGGGAATCCCTCATCACTGGCATGAGCTCAAATCGGCCCAAGAATGGCTGCAAATAGGGACTCATCGGCGACCTAGGGCAAAATTCGGTGCCAGCCCGAAATTCTCGAAGAACAGCCCCAATTCTTGATGATTTTCTATGGTTTTTGATCCTAGAGGGGCGTTGGAGAGTCTAGAACATGTTTCCAGCTCGACACACGTGATGGTGGACTGATTACGACGAATTTTGAAGAATTGTGGGGCTCGGTTCTATGCATACCGAAGCAAAGAATTGCAAAATTCATCCACTGTGATGCATGAGAGGAGGAGAGGTTTGCACCGTCGGTTTGCACACCTGAGGGCGCTCCTTTTTCGTGTAGAACTTCGAGCTCGAGGATGCCTCTAGCAGGCAGTCACCGGGGAACAGCGAGGTCGGCTGTGGTGGCTGGTTTTCCTTCGATGTGCGAGGTAGAGGGTGGAGAGCAAGGAAGGAGAAGCGGTCCACGGAAGCTGTGCGCCTATCCTTTTGCTTCGGGGGTAAACAAGCAGGAGGTGGAGCTCAGGACGTCGGTTGACGCCGGTGGCTGGAGGTGGCGCCCTCCCGTGAAGCACAAACACAGCACAGCGTGTGGAGTCTCTGTCCAGTGGGGTCCACCCAGCCACAATTCTCCCTCTTATCCCCCATTTCGATTTAAAATAGCAAACGAGCTCCAAATTTGATAAAACTCGGAGGGTAGGCCAAAAGAAATATGAGAAACATAATGGTGCACTCAAATTTGAATTTCGGTGAAGTTGGAATTTGAAACTGAGATTTAAATTCAGATTCGAATTTTCTCCCGTTTAAATTCCAACAAATAGGAAATCCTTTTCAAATGCTCTGAAAATTTGCCGGGCTATTATTGGATGTGTGGACAACCAAATGATAGCTTTAGATCTCCATGTTCGGGAATTTTTGCAAGTTCAAGTTTAGACTTGGAGCTCACACCTTTAAATTCAGAAGTTTAAATTCCCTCTCCTTTTCTCGGTGTGACTTGTAGCTACACTTGCTTGAGTTTTTGGGATTTCACATCCCTCCCCCTTAAAAACAATCTCGTCCCGAGATTCATAAAGAAGAGACAAAGTGGTAGAGAAGAAATTACCGGATATAAGCGGACAGCAAGTCCGGATAGTTTGAATGGAGGCATTCTTCACTCTCCCATGTTGATTCCTCCGCGGTATGATTGCTCCATAATACCTTATAGAATTGGAGTATCCGATTCCTTGTCGACCGAGACTTTTCATCAATAATCCGGATTGGATGCTTGGCATAAGAGAGATCCGGTTGCAATGTCTCGAGATCTTCATTGCGGACAGCAGTGGTATTCTTGAGACATTTCCGAAGCTGAGAGACGTGAAATATATTATGCACCCCAGCGAGATTCATCGGTAGCTCAAGTCGGTAAGCTACGGGTCCACATTTCTCCGTGATAGCAAATGGACCAATAAACCGGGGAGCGAGCTTCCCTTTTACACCGAATCGGTGAACTCCTTTCATTGGAGATACGCGGAGATATACGTACTCTCCGACGTTGAAGTTCAGCGGTCGATGTCGCTGGTTTGCATAACTCTTTTGTTGAGATTGAGCAGCCTCCAAATTTGCTTGTATAACCCGAACTCGTTCTTCGGCGTCATTGACAAGGTCAATCCCGAATGTCACTCTTTCACCGGATTCGCACCAATTCAGCGGTGTGCGACATCTCCGGCCGTAGAGAGCCTCATATGGTGCCATCTTGATACTCATTTGATAGCTGTTGTTGTACGAGAATTCCGCCAACGGTAGGTAAGCATCCCAGTTCTTACCATGGTGGATGGCACACGCTCTCAACATATCTTCCAAGACTTGATTCACCCTCTCGGTTTGTCCATCAGTTTGAGGGTGATATGCGGAGCTTCTAAGCAATTTGGTTCCCAAAGATGCGTGCAGCTGTTCCCAGAAACGAGAAACAAACAGTGCACCATGATCTGAAACTATTGTTCTTGGAACTCCATGCTGGCATAATATCCGTTCAATGTATAACTCCGCATATTTCTTCGCGTTGAATCCCACATTCACCGGTATGAAGTGTGCTGACTTGGTTAATCGGTCAATGATTACCCAAACTGAATCATGCTTCCGAGACGTGAGTGGTAACCCGACAATAAAATCCATACTCACATCTTCCCACTTCCATGCAGGAATATGAAGGGGCTGCAGCAAACCAGGTTTCTTCATGTGATCTGCTTTCACCCTTCGACACATATCGCACTCAGATACGTATTTAGCTATTTCCCGCTTCATCCGTGTCCACCAAAACTTGTTTCTCAAATCTTGGTACATCTTGTTGCTGCCCGGATGAATGGAAAATTTTGATAAATGAGCTTCATCTAATATCTTCTTATGAAGCTTCATGTTCCTCGGTACGACTATACGGTTCTTGAACCATAACGTACCGTTCTTATCTTTCCGGAAGCACTTAGCTTCTCCTTTGTCTATTCTCTTCCGGATATGGGTCATGCCCTTATCTTTCTTTTTAGCCTCTACAATTTCATCACGAATTGTAGGAATGAGGGCAAGATTAAATAGCGACCCATAAGGAACTAAGCGTAGGCTCGGTTCTTCATCTTCCACCGCAGCCATGGTTAGATTATGCACATGTGATTTTCGACTAAGTGCGTCGGCAACCACATTCGCTTTTCCAGGATGGTAATGAATCTCTAGTTCATAATCCTTGATTAACTCTAACCATCTTCGCTGCCTCATATTTAATTCCTTTTGTGTGAAGATGTACTTTAAACTCTTGTGGTCGGTGTAGAGGTGGACTAAGTTTCCAAGCAAATAGTGCCTCCACATCTTTAGAGCAAGAACCACAGCAGCTAGCTCGAGATCATGTGTTGGATAGTTCTGCTCATGATTCCTAAGCTGCCTGAATCCATATGCGACCACTCGCCCTTCTTGCATAAGCACGCAGCCAAGGCCGATGCCGGATGCATCGCAATACACATCAAAAGCCTTAGTCGTATCGGGCTGCGCCAAGACTGGGGCTGTTGTGAGGTGCTTTACCAATGCTTTGAACGCCTCCTCACATGCTTCACTCCACACATATTTGTTGCCTTTCTTCAGAAGTTCCGTCATCGGTTTAGAGACCTTGGAGAAATTTGGAATGAATCTCCGGTAGTACCCCGCTAAACCGAGAAAACTACGGACTTCGTGGACTGACTTTGGTGAACTCCAATTCAGCATTTGGACGATCTTGCTTGGATCAACTGCGATGCCCTCCGCAGAAATAATGTGCCCAAGAAATGGCACTTGGTTGATCCAGAACTCGCACTTGCTGAATTTTGCATATAGTTTGTGATCCCGTAGGCGTTGGAACACAATATGCAGAAGTTCGGCGTGTTCTTCCTCCGACTTAGAATACACCAAGATATCGTCGATGAAGACCACGACGAACTTGTCCAGCTCCGGCATGAAGACTGAATTCATCAAGTACATAAAATGGGCCGGAGCATTAGTGAGCCCGAATGACATGACGAGATACTCATATAATCCGTATCTCGTCGAGAATGCCGTCTTGGGTATGTCTTCCGCCCGGATTTTTATCTGGTGATATGCGGACCGAAGATCCATCTTCGAGAAAACCTTAGCACCCACGAGTTGATCGAAAAGCATATCGATACGTGGTAGTGGATACTTGTTCTTGATAGTTACGGCATTTAGCGGATGATAGTCCACACATAACCTCAGAGTCTCGTCCTTTTTCTTGACGAACAGCACGGAGCATCCCCATGGTGATGAACTGGGGCGAATGAAGCCTTTGCTTAACAAATCGTTCAGCTGCTCCTTCAGCTCCGCGAGTTCCTTCGGTGCCATTTTATACGGCCTCCGAGAGATGGGTGTGGTTCCTAGTGCTAGTTCAATTTTGAACTCCACTTCACGATCGGGCGGCATGCCCGGTAGATCATCGGGAAACACGTACGGATATTCCCGGACCACTGGAATGTCCTCCAGTTTCTTAACTTCAACGGTGTGGACAGCAGTGACTTCCGGTGCAACATTTCTCAGAATCAACGTATGTTGCCCGTGCTTCTTTGAATTCAGCTGCACCGTTAGCGAACTAATGTAAAAGATAGCTTGGTGATGTGTCAACCAAGCCATTCCCAAGATTATGTCAATCCGCAAGCCTTCTAGAATGATGAGGGTAGTAGGATATATCCGCCCATCCAAACATATAGGCGCTCGAGCAACAATTCTGCCCGCTGTCCTACTACCTCCCGGTGAATTAATATGATATGATGCGGCCAAGGTGGTTAATGGTACTTGGTGCTTAACCACATAATCTTTGCTGATAAAATCATGTGTAGCACCCGAGTCGAAAAACACGAGCGTAGGCTGATCACGTAGGCTGAACATGCCCGCCAACACGGGTTCTCCTACGGGAACGTCTTCAACTGCCATATAGTTTATGTTCCCCACTTTCAGTGTTGTCCTCCTTGGCTGACCATGAAATTTCTTTGCAGCTTGAGATGACATGTGACTGCTTCTTTGCTGGGTCACTTGACCCTCCTGAGGAATATGCTCTACATCGCTACAAGTGTTATACGATGCGAGCTCAGGATCTTCGCCATATGGAAGTGCTTGGTATTCTGGTGCACTTTGCTGAGGTGGGGGTGCACAAATACTCATTTGCTGCTGTTGCAGCAGTGGCTGAACCTCCATGGGTGAATATGGACAGTATTGCATCTTAGGTGGCCCGTCAAAGGACTGAATTTTGACCCCGGATGGTAAGCAATATATCACCGGTTGTTCTTGATGATAATCATCCGTACTTTCCTTGTGCTCGAGTTGAATCATAGCGGCATTGACTAACTCGCTATAATTCCCTTTATTACATTGTGCCACTTTTGTCCGAAGCTTCACATCGAGGCATCGGAAGAAGTAATGGCACTTCATTGTCTCATTATGCACATAAGCGGATGCATATTATACTAAACGGTTAAATTCCGTAAAGTACTTCATGACACTCATGCCTTCTTGTTTGAGTTCATAGAACTCTTCAATTCTTGTTTTGACAATGTCCTCACAAATATGACGTGCACGGAAAGCCTCACGAAACTCCGTCCACGTCACACGATGACCTTCAGCGATCTTAGCAAGATATTCAGACCACCAAGCCCCAGTGGATCCATGAAGTTGCTGAGCGGCAAATGAAGCCTTCTCATATTCATCACACTGGAGCATTCCCAATTTAGATTCAATCACTCGGAGCCAATGATCTGCCTCCAAGGCTTCTTTAGCTTCAGAGAATACCGGTGGTTGTCTTGCTAGAAAATCCAGATACGTATTCAGTGTGGGGTTTTGCTGGGAGGTCTCCTGTCGGATGCCTTGCTGCACCAAAAACTCAAGAGACTCAGCCATTATTCCCAACACTTCCGCCAGTCCGGTTGATGATGGCGGTGATCGTCGCTGCGACGAATCATTTCCATCCCGACTGGAACCACCAACCTCATACCCGGAATGAGTATGATCCATACTGCAACAGTGAGCAATTTCGGTTAATATCCAAGAGTGTACTCAGCTTTAACTCGAACTTATTAAGCGCAAAAGCATCACATCAACGTTGCAGCATATATAAAGGAAACAAGGTTTTTGACAATTCTGAAATATGACCAATGATTGTTCAAGTTTGTCAACACTTAAATCAACAGCAAGGAATGATGAAAGATAACTAATGACTATGTCATGGAACTTAGAAGTATAAAACCTTCATGCCCACAACAAGTCTCAAGTTACATGGCAATGAGCAATGCTCTGTTCAGATTGACCATCTGGCCTTAATCCCAGAATTTGATTATGAAAATGGCAGTTTCATGTCTCAAGTTGAATATAAAAGTTATATGTAACTTCAATATCATTCCAACGAGTATTTAGTTGCTTTCATATCAATTCTGGATCAGGAGTTGTGATATTTCAAAGTTGACAGAAATTTGGAACAATTTTGACAGCACCTCCTCTGAAAGTGTCTGTTTTGTCCGGAAGATTTCATATAGTTCTACATCGAATATGTAGCAACATTGCACTACAAAGTCGTAGCACATATCACAAACTTTCCAACGGTGTCTTACATGACCCTTAGAAATCTTTCTACAAGAAGTTATGGTCTAAATACAGAAAATTCTAGAGAGTATTTTTGGTCTGCCCTGTTTTTGGACAGTTAACACTCATCTAAGATTTTCATCCAGTTGCAGGGGGATTCTGTTCTGGAGTTCTACCGAAAAGTTGTAGAAGACTTCAAAACCTTTCCAGAAATGTATCCTTCACCTCCATTGGTTCAACCAATCAAAAGTTATGCCCTGTTAAAGTTCAGTAAAAATTCTGCTGAAAACAGGGGAGGTTGTTTCTAATGGTTTGAAATGGAAACTATACTCCCAATTGACTCTTAGTTCAATATAGGAGTTCATTAACCCCTAATGAAATCCTAGACTCCAAATTTACTCTTTTCTTTGAGAAATTTCTTTTCCATGCAGTTAGGAACATTTCACGGTACTACGTTTCCTCACCAAATCAAAAATCCTAACCGGCGTTACACCGGCATATACGTCTCAAGTGGTGGCACTAAAACGATCACTCACAAACGTTTTCTAAACGCAATGTTCTACTCGTGGTTAAGGTACCTGCAGAAAAACAATCAATAGTGATGCACACAAAGGTTTTCCATTTCAGGCAGGTCCATATCATAGTAAAAACATACGCCCCGTATCATTGCCATACGGGCCGCACTTGAGTCAAGTCACGTCTCAAGGTACATGGTCGCGTTTTCACACCACACGACGGGGAACCCCGAGTAGAGCGTGAACGGGTCGTCACGGTTGGGAATGATATCAACCCAACGGATACCACCTACTGCCTCATGACCTTTGAGGCACGCCGATGGCGAGCGCTGCGTATGGCCCATTGAACATTGAACGTTCAAGAGTTGCATACTATCGTGTTGCTTACCACACGATGGGGTATTCTCACTTCTGCCTAAAGCACGCTGGAGATCAGCATTTTCATATGCTCTCAGAACCATAGAGAGGTTCAGAGACTCATATTAACTACCGTGCCAAGCCACGGTATACCATTCCATACTATTACTCGTATGGCGAGTTACTGCAATTGATCCGCCTGCGGTGGCGTACCTTACCTCTTACCTCCACGTAGGTGCGTCGTTACAGAATTGAAATACTGAATATTAACACACTGTTAGCTTGCCACCTTAAGTAACTATGCTACTAATAGTCCTTATGTGGGCATACTACACGTTTCTCACTCGTGTACTTTGAAGTTTTTGAAAATAAGCTCTTTTCATGCGTGCTATTCCCAATGCGGCTCTGATACCACGCCTGTGGGGAACCCCTTTCTGGGATCCACACTCCAGGATACACATTGGGTGGTGCCGTGCGATGCGCACCCAACAACATACACGAAAAGAACCATAAAGTATAAAGTCTTTTATTTTTCAAGATAGTGTCATTTACAAAATAATGTACCACGAAGGTACACGCAGCGGAATATACATACACACTTACTCTCGGTCCTAACTATGCAAAAGAGAAGGCATCCAGCCCGCGGACGCTTCTTACTAGCTTCCACAAAGATGAGTGCAGCGGCAGGGTTTCCGGTGAGTCGCTGATGGCTCATCGAACAACCATCTTCATAGCAAATTTTCTAACCTGCAAAACACTAATAGTGCAACCGTGAGCACGATGGCTCAGCAAGACTTAACCGAGCACTCCTAACCATGAAACTCTACATGCAGGGATTACTAACATAGGAAAAATATGATGCAATAACGACACGCCTACATGTTAATCCTTACTTTCAGTTTAATAGCAGCAGATTATTATGCCTTAGGCAGCCCTCACATCGGAAGTCCACAATCAAACAAGAAACGCTTTCCTCCGATGTGGTGATGCCCAAAGTGGAATATAAACTTAATGAGCTCTACAACTATAGCATGCATGGTTGGCAATACAATAAATTTAAGAACTTCACGACAGCAATGATTCATTTCACTTCATCTGGAAATAATTACTATGTCACAACTCAGTGAACAAGTGGTACTCATATAACCGTGAGGGACGGTGATTGCAATCAGGACACACCAGGAATACATGACACATACACCCGCCTCTCGAAAGACTCACGCGAGCTCTTTCTTACGTTGTATGCAGCAACCTTTCACCCGTCATTCCAATGCCGAACCAGTTCCGCCGACCCATCAGAAGGGCCACTACACGGAACACGTCGAAGTTGCTCCGCTAGCGGGTTTACACCTCTGACACCAACCCCCAAAGGACGGCCGTATAAGTTTCGACACGAGAGTACCCGAGTTATATCGGTTTATCAGGTCCCATATATCCGACATGCATCCGGTACTGTTCAAACTTGCTCAGCAGGGCGGCATACGCATCGGTCCTTAACCGACACAAACAGAGCTACAGCCACACAGGCCCCACGTCCTGCTGCTCCTACTCTCTGCTCGGTCTCATTTTCCATTCCAGAACTTTCATTTTCTAGAATCATACCCCGTTGTACCCAACATCCTAAACTCGCGGGTAGCTTCCAACTACCCGACTTGTACCGGATCCTATACAACTTAAGCCTAGCAGAATCTACACGAAGGTAGCCTGTTCCACCCTGTACTCCAAGGGTTTGTGGGTCATGCATTTGGAGTATTAATCACCTTGAACTAATGCACAATACGTGCTAGACCAATAGAAGTGATACAAAGTAAAATATAACTAAAAGCTGTTAAATGCAAACCGGGGCTTGCCTTATGTTGCTGCAGGTTTATTTCTACTTTTAAGTCAGTAGCTTTGCGACGAGTAAAACTTCAAGTTTCTGTTCTGAGTTGAATGCCTCGTCGAGCTCCTTCGTCGTTTTTCCTACCGATATGAACATGCACAGTTTTTTGTTGCAAGTAAAAACATTATAAAACAAATGTGTTTTATGACTTAAGAAGAGTTCAGACTATCTAAGATTTGAGAATTTGGTTTGTTTATGTGCTGGATTAGAGAAAGGAACATTTTGAGTATTGGAGGTTTTTGGAACTAAAGTGCAAAGAACTATATAACGGACATAAGTATGAAGCTGGACATAATTGGTAGAAAACTGGAGAAGATGATCTCAACTTGTTCTGAAATTTTTACAGTAGTCCATAGATCATACAGAGGTATGGCTTGCAAAATTTCAGACAAAGTTGATGGAAGATGTGGCCTAGTGAATTTTCTTACTATTTAGCTTCTCTGAAATCCTATGGTAATTATAGTGTCTTTTCATGCTCCAAATTTGGTTTTTCAGAACCTTGAGAATCTCATGAGTCCATAGGACTTGGGTTCACCATTTTTGGAGCTTCCTACACAGAGATATGGATTTTAGAAGTTGGAGGTAAAAGCTGAAAACATTTCTGCTACTTTTCCTAATTTTCAGAGACATACAAGATTGAATCAACATTTGGACAAGCAAATGAACACCACCAATGCCTCTGAAAATTTTACTGGAGTTCAAGGATTTTTGGAAGAGTGTCCTTCCCAAATTGGGAGTTTTCCAATACACAGAACTCCTGTAAAATTCCTCCAAGATTTTCTTTAAATGAATTAATGAGCTAAATCGAGAGATTTTCATAAATATTGGGCTGCACCCCTGGATAGTACTCTTTGAGATGAATCCAACAAAATCTTTTTCACAATTTTTGGACACTCCTACACAAAGTTATGGCTCTCCAAAGTTTGAACTGAAATGGGAAAATCTAGAAAATGTTTAAATGCTGACAGTGGGTCCCACTCGTCATCCCTAACCTCCAGCCACACTCCAAAACAGAGCAGGGGCGGCTCCCTCTGGCGAGGTCGCCGGAAATGACCTTCCCGGCCACCTCCGGACCCCCTGCTGGCCGCCCCCCCATTTTCCCGCATGCTGAACTCATTGGTGAGGTCACCGGCGGCTAAAACTCGCCGGAAAGCAGTGCGCACCGGCCACAGCTAACCCTAGGGCTCCGGCGAGGTCTTGTGCAGTGATTTCTCCACGAAAAGGATGGTTCTTGGGCTCTATAGCACCGTGGGGGATCCCTCATCACCGGCATGAGCTCAAATCGGCCCAAGAATGGCTGCAAATAGGGACTCATCGGCAACTTAGGGCAAAATTCGGTGCCATCCCGAAATTCTCGAAGAACAGCCCCAATTCTTGATGATTTTCGATGGTTTTTGATCCTAGAGGGTCGTTGGAGAGTCTAGAACATGTTTCCAGCTCGGCACACGTGATGGTGGACTGATTACGACAAATTTTGAAGAATTGTGGGGCTCGGTTCTATGCATACCGAAGCAAAGAATTGCAAAATTCATCCACTGTGATGCATGAGAGGAGGAGAGGTTTGCACCGTCGGTTTGCACACCTGAGGGCGCTCCTTTTTCGTGTAGAACTTCGAGCACGAGGATGCCTCTAGCAGGCAGTCACCGGGGAACAGCGAGGTCGGCTGTGGTGGCTGGTTTTCCTTCGGTGTGCGAGGTAGAGGGTGGAGAGCAAGGAAGGAGAAGCGGTCAACGGCAGCTGTGCGCCTATCCTTTGGCTTCGGGGGTAAACAAGCAGGAGGTGGAGCTCAGGACGTCGGTTGACGCCGGTGGCTGGAGGTGGCGCCCTCCCGTGAAGCACAAAAACAGCACAGCGTGTGGAGTCTCTGTCCAGTGGGGTCCACCCAGCCACAATTCTCCCTCTTATCCCCCATTTCGATTTAAAATAGCAAACGAGCTCCAAATTTGATCAAACTTGGAGGATAGGCCAAAATAAATATGAGGAACACAATGGTGCACTCAAATTTGAATTTCGGTGAAGTTGGAATTTGAAACTGAGATTTAAATTCAGATTCAAATTTTCTCCCGTTTAAATTACAACAAATAGGAAATCCTTTTCAAATGCTCTGAAAATTTGCTGGGCTATTATTGGATGTGTGGAGAACCAAATGATAGCTTTAGATCTCCGTGTTCGGGAATTTTTGCAAGTTCAAGTTTAGACTTGGAGCTCACACCTTTAAATTCAGAAGTTTAAATTCCCTCTCCTTTTTTCGGTGTGACTTGTAGCTACACTTGCTTGAGTTTTTGGGATTTCACATTCGAGACACGAAACTTTAATACTCTTACTTCGTTGTGTAGGTTGGCCATCTTCGATGGAGTAGTAGACTCGAGGGAGGCGCGGTCTTACTCGAGGGCCTCTTCATCGCAGGGTGGATCCAGAAGGCATGGCAGCCGCGATCTGGAGCTCCAGAGTGTCCAGGAGGAGCTCCAGAGGACGCAGGAAGCGCTGAGGCTCGTGAACAAGAGGCAGGCAGCCGAGCTCCGTGCTAGGGACGAGTATCAACACTCGTACATGCTACAGCTGCAAGCTGCCATGCAGGTAAGTTCAGATCATTGTACTCAACGTTTCTAATATATAAATGACATGTATAATAATTTACTTCATATTTGCAGGCTATGGCCACAGGACAGCCTGTTGTCTTTCCTCAGTGGGCGCCGCCACCGATACAGCTACTACAGGGGCCGACGTCAGGAGCACAGGTACAAAATTTCTCATAATAGCTACAACTAGTTAAACTTGCTCAAATTTAGTTGAATTTGATCAAACTTACTTAAACTTAGAGAAAACTAGTTAAACATCCTCAAACTGAGTAAAATATGGTACAACTTACTCAACTATAGTTAAATATGACCAAACTTACTCAAACATAGCCAAAACTATTTGAACTAGCTCAAACACAAACACTACTAGTCCATACTTCTCAAACTTAGTAAAATATGAGCAAACTTACTCAAACATAGCCAAATCTAGCTAACTTGCTCAATTCTAACTTGTAATGAGTTTATTTAATCATATACACATTTGTGAACTTCTAATTTGTCTAACTATACATGTACATCATAGGGATCGGCGACGCGGGCTCAGGAAACTCCATCCCCTCAGCAACCAGCGTTTGGACGAGCGCACGACGACTTGCTGGACTCCGGTGGCAGCGGTCGGGGTAGCGTAGGGTAGTGCGGCGTGCGTATAGTGTTTTTGTGCCTGTCTGTGATGTATATTTCGATTGCCTGTGATCTGGCCATCGAGCCAGGGCTGGCCTCGAAGCCAGGGCATGATTTTCTGTTTTTTTTAAAAAAAATGGAAAGCTTATTGACGACGGTTTATGGTACTTGGCCGTCGTCAATAAGCCATTAGTATTGACGACGGCCAGGTACCAGAAACCGTCGTCAATAAGCCATTGTTATTGATGACGGCCCAGTAGAAACCGTCGTCAATAAGCCACTGTTATTGACGATGGCCAAGTAGAAACCGTCGTCAATAAGCCATGGTTACTGACGACGGTTCAAATCCTGGCCGTCGTCAATACTCTGCTCTAGCTTATTGACGACAGCCTGATTTAGCTGTCGTCAATAAGCCATTGTTATTGACGATGGCCAGGTACCAGAAACCGTCTTCAATAAGCCATCGTTACTGACAACGGTTCATATCCTAGCTGTCGTCAATAAGCTAGCTTATTGACGACAGCTAGATTTAGCTGTCGTCAATAAGATTGTTGACGACGGTTACCGTCGTCAATAAGGTTATTGACGACTAATAATTGACAACAGCCGAAAACCGTCGTCTATAAAGTTTTACCGTCGTCAATAAGTTATTGACGATGGTTTCTGGCCGTCGTCTATTGTCCGGATTCCTGTAGTGCTAGGTAAGAGGGCGCCCCTTGAGACACAGTCGTGGGGGAGCTCGACGGTAGCGCTTGCGTCCTAAGGTGAGCGGGCACGCCGACGAGCTAACCCGCGGTGGTGCCGGCATCCCTACCACCTCCAGCGACTTTCACTCTCACAGTCACACAGCGAATGAAGAGATAGAGATTGAGAGAGAGAGAGAGAGAGAGAGAGAAAGAGGAGAGGAGAGAAGAGAAGATGGGGATTAAGGTTTTTAGCCGACAAGTCCGAGATTTTATACTCGTCGATCGGCACGCTCAGTCATTGGTCAGCGTGAAATGGCCCCTGTCAACGGGTAAGTGGGTTGGGTTCTCCCGGTCCATGTACACATGCGCGAGCAGACTGTGGGCCGCGCTGCTCTTTGGGCCAAAAAGGTGTTAAGAAAATTACAAGAAAAACCATTTTGGCCTAGTGGGCTGCGACGGCGCACTAGACCAAACTGTGATTACAGTTTTGTAAGAAAATTAAGAGAAATAAGGATGGGCTTCTGGACCGCACAGTAAACTTTGTGCTGATAATTTCTTAAAACTTCCTGAATTTATATATTAGTACAGTTTTCTGATTTTTAAATAATTTTCTACTATCTCATGTACTATTTTGTTGTAAAGGAGTACTTGGACAAGTTTGTCGTGGTTTTCATCGATGATATCATGGTGTATTCCAAAAGCGAGGAAGAACATGAAGAACATTTGAGATTGACATTACAGAAACTGCAAGAGCATCAAATGTATGCTAAGTTCAGCAAGTGTCAATTTTGTCTAAAGGAGATATCGTTCCTAGGCTACATCATCTCCGAGGGAGGAGTATCGGTTGATACCGGGAAAGTGAGGGATGTTTTGAAGTGGAACCAACCGCAGAATGTGATGGATATTCGGAGTTTCCTTGGGATGGCTGGATACTACCGCCGGTTTATCAAGGATTTCTCCAAAATAGCGAGACCTATGACTGAATTGCTGATGAAAGGGAAAGCATTTCAGTGGACACAAGCGTGTCAAGATAGCTTTGAGGAGCTAAAGAAGATATTAACAACAGCGCCAGTTTTGATATTACCGAGCAAGAGTTTTGATATATATTGTGACGCATCAAGACAAGGGCTTGGATGTGTGCTTATGCAAGGAGGACAAGTGGTAGCCTATGCATCGAGGCAATTAAAGAAACATGAGCTGAATTACCCTACACATGACCTGGAACTTGCAGCCGTGGTACATGTCTTGAAGATTTGGAGGCATTATATCCTTGGTCACCGATGTGAGATCTATACGGATCACAAACGCCTCAAGTATATATTCACGCAAACGGATCTGAATTTGAGGCAACATCGATGGTTGGAACTCATCAAGTATTATGATGTTAGAATAAACTATCACCTTGGAAGGGCCAATGTAGTAGCTGATGCGTTGAGCCGAAAGGGAGCATGTCACTAACTCACGGTTCGAGAGCTGCCACCCTAGCTGCATAAGGAGTTCGAACGGTTACATCTCGAGTTGTTGAACGAGATAGAGGTGATAGAACTGAACTCAATGCTGGAATGAGAGATACGAGATCGCCAAGCAACGGATGAGGAAGTAAAGGAAATCAAGGAAAGAATCTAACAAGGTATAGAGAAGGATTTCAAAGAAGACGGGAATGTCAAGCTTTGGTTAGGAAAAAGGATTTGTGTGCCAAATTTGAAGCACATCCGCGACACGATACTAAAGGAGGCACATGACTCGCCTTATTCCATACACCCCAGCTGTACAAAGATGTACAAGGACCTGAAAACTTGCTATTGGTTGGATGGTATGAAAAGGGACATTGCTGAATTTGTTGCCCTATGCAACATGTGCCAATGAGTGAAGGCCGAACACCAAAGATCCGCTGGATTATTACAACCATTGAAAGTACCCAAGTGAAAGTGGGAAGACATCAGTAGGGATTTTATAGTCGGATTGCCACGTACTCAGTCCGGCTACGACTCTATTTGGGTTATCATGGACCGACTGACGTAACCAGCCACTTCATTCCTGTTAGAACATAATACACCATGGCACAATTAGACGAGCTGTGTGGCAGACCGGAGTCCGTATGCTCAGGATCTCAGAGGGTGGTGCTGCACGATGCGACACCCGACAGCACACATCATAAGAAAACAGTGCATTACATAGAAAACCAACTGAATATGTACAAAATAGTACAAGACTTCAATTACAAACTAAGTATTGAAATTACAACAGCGGAAGCTAAGTTTATACAACTCACACCCATATATCTAGCAAAAGTCGGTTGCCCAGCCCTATAGACAACCCACACTAGCTGCACTCCTCAGCACAGTGCGGCGTGTATGGCTCCCACTCAGCCGTGGTCCCCGACGGAGGGTAGCCCTCGCCGGTGGACTCGTAACCCGAGCCCGTGGGGTAGTCATCACCTGAAAAACACTTATAGATGCAACCATGAGCACGATGGCTCAACAAGACTTAACCAACTCATCTATGCATGAAACTCTACATGCAGTTCACAACGAACATGGGATGGTAATTTGCAGCAAACGGACACGCCTACAAGTTCATCCTTATTTCATCTTTTAGCCACAAGTTAACAGTTCATGAATCTGAATTTTAGTAAGCGACATTTGGTGGCACACATGTAGCAATACAATTATACATATCAGCAGAATTGAATCACAACATTCCATAATTTATCTACGTCACGATGCAGTGAACAAGAGGTACTCATCGCCCGTGAGGGACGGTGAATCGACTCGATATACACCTGCAGGGATACCCGAAGAGCACGTCACATATGCCACCCGTGGAGCTCCACAGCACGCTGAATCGATGTCGTATGGGACAACCTTTCACCAAACAGCCCAAACGTCAAACCGGTTGCACCCAAACTGACAGGAGGTTCTATACACGGAGCATCTCTCTATGCCCGTTAGCGGATTTCTACCTTGCTGCCCTCAACCTACACCTATAAATCGGTGCGTTATGCCTCGACGCCCGGAGGCATAGGTTACATCGGTCTATCGGGGCCCATATATCCGATATGACTTCGGTACGTTCAATACTTGTTCAGCAGGGCTGCACACGGATCGGTCCTCAATCGACACGGACAAGGCTGCGCCTACAAGACTTCCTCTTGCTGCGCCCTAGCCCCTACCTAGTCTCATTTTCTTTCTAAAGTGATCTCACATCACTCAAACCAATCCCGTGTGTCCCGAATCCTAAACTCGCGAGTAGACTCCAACTACTCGACTTGTACCGAAGTTCTATGAACATTAAGCACAGCGTATACTACTCGAGGACTTATACACTACCCTCACTCTTGTGGAATAATCTGGCTATGCACTTGGGTTTCATCCATCCTACACCTAATGCACATACATATCTCATGCTAAGTATACATAAAGCAAAACATTGTAAAATTTGTTAATGCAAACCGGGGCTTGCCTTGTTGCTGCTGGTCAGAGGTTAGTGCTTCATCCGGAAGAAGAAAGTCTAGCACTACCGGAGTTTCTTTGCCTTCAGCGACTACATGTAAGCAATATACTATATGTCAATTTAAATGCAATGTGTCCAATTGACTATGTAAAGACCATAACATTAGCTAGCCCTCCCCCATGGCTCTGGAATTTTTATGGTGGCTTCGTAGGATCCTAACCAGATACTTGACCAAGTTTCATTTGAAACAAAGTTCATTTGAGCTCTGTAAAAATAAAAACCAATTGGTCATTACTAGAGCCTCTATGGATTTCCAGGGATTTTCATGGCTCCAACCATTACTTTCTGGAAACTAGAGTTTGAGATTTTTCTAATGGAATTGTTTTATGTCATTTGAAGAATCCTAGATGAAGTTATACTCTAAACAAGATTTGAGATATTCTGAAAAATGTTTCTGTACATTTTTCCATTTTCTCAAAGCAGTTCACTAAATCACACCATAAGGGGGACTAAATGAACTTGGATGGATCTGAAATTTTTACTGTGACTCAAGGATTTCCAAATGAACATCCTAGCCAAATTTCAAAATTTTCCATAAATGAATTCTCCAGATAAAATTTCCAACAGTTTAAAGTTTAGGAAATTAATTCTGGAAAAATAATAAGTTTCATAAGCTGAAACTTGTTTTTCTGGTTCGTATTCAAAAAGATTAATAAAGCAAATTGGGTTCACTGAATTTGGAGCTTCCTAGCAAAAGTTATAGCTAGTTGAAGTTTGAACCAATTTCTGAAATTCAAATAAAAGTTTAAACCGGCTGGTGGGTCCCAGGGCTACGTGTCAGCTCTACAGCCAAACCACACGGGGTCCGCAGAGTCTCCTGCATAGTCACACAAAATCCCGGCGCCACAGCAGATCTGGCGCTGTTTTAACAGAGGCCGACATGTGGGGCCCACGGAGCTTCGTCTACCTCGCGCTCCCGCGACTCCCCGCCGCGCCCTTCGCCGGAGTACTCGCCGGGAGATGGTTCCCGTGGCCGGAACTCAACTAAACTTGCCGCCCCCGCCTGAAATTGCTCGGGGAACCCGTTGCTGACCTCGTCGCCGGCCGGTGATCACCGGAGTTGGTTGTGCGACGGCGACA
Source organism: Neostapfia colusana (assembly GCA_030760725.1). Lineage (NCBI taxonomy): Eukaryota > Viridiplantae > Streptophyta > Magnoliopsida > Poales > Poaceae > Neostapfia > Neostapfia colusana. Next base: position 24,543,142 of record JASWHV010000005.1, on the reverse strand, counting down.
GTCCATGGGGTGAGTTCGGCAATGTCGGTACGGTGCTGTAATGCCACAAAGCCTCCTCTGTTGGCTCCTACACCACCGCCGTGACCTATGGAGTAACGACCCAGCCTCTGATCTTGCTCAAGGTTGCGGCAAACCGGACTTCACCGTGCGACCTAGGTCTAAACTCGATGATAAACAAAAAACCCAAGGAACTCGGTGGTTTCTCGTTGGTTTCCTGTGATTCTTGACCGTATGGATTCGCACGGACGTTTCTAGCTGGTTGTCAAAGTTGGGGAGTGATTGCTTGACCGGTTAGCCTGAATTTTTTATTTAGACGGACACGGGCTATATCACATGCTATTGGAAAGAACTGGAATTCCGGCGAGCACACTCTATGGACGGAGGCCGGGGTTGCCAGACAGAAAGTGCACTTCTAGGCGAACCTTTTTGCGTTCCCAACTCAGTGTAAGATCTCCCCTAGTGTCCGGACAATGAGTTTTTGTCGGTGGCGGCTTTACATGGCACCGAAGAGAAACAGAGAGCTCGTGGTTGGGTTTACCGTTGGTGTGGCGCCGGGTTGTTGCGTCGACCACGTCGAGGAGGCTTCGGCGAAGCTCTAGGTGAGCTCAGATCAGCGTGCCAACCTCGGAGACTTTCGGACGCCGGAGACCCGAAGGTTGTCGATTGTGCGGCTGTGTTCTTCATCGAGGAGCTCGGGAACGGCAGAGAGCAACGGTGAGTCGGTTTGTGAGGTGCAAATATCACCGGTTGCCGCTATTGTCGAAACACACCGGGCTCGGGCTGCTCGGGAGGTGGCATCCGTGACTTGCCCCGGTGGCGCGCTGCACTCGGTCGACCCAGTGAGAAACAGAGCACAGCTCCGGTGTGAATTAGCTCTCCCACTGACCTGTGGGCCCCTCACTCCCCCCTCTACTTCTTTTCCATTTCTAGCTGCAAATATCCTATCTACTCACACTTAATGGTAAACTTAGCCACCAAGTCAGTGAGTAAATTTTAATTCACCAAATTGACATTGGTTTTGCTGAATTTGTTTCACAGTTGAATTTGAAATTCAAATTCAGTTTGGAATTAATGCAAATTTAGCTCCCGACAAGATGAACTCCATTGAGGATGAAAATTGGTGGACTAACTCAGAAAAATGTGCTGAGTTTGAATATGGAGTCAACTTTTGAATTTAAGTGACGAAAGTGGCTGCAATTTGAATTTGCATTCAAATTGGCCCCTTTTTCAAATGTCTCCAAAACTGCCTCAAAAAGGCTTGGATTTGCATGAAACTTGGCCTGAGCCTTCCCAAGAATATTTAAGGTCTAGGGGTGAGCTCAACCTCTCATGTTTATGTGCATGACTCCTAATTTTTGAAATTATAGCTTTCCCCTCTAATCACCCTCTTGATGGTGTTTACTTGCTCTTCTCAAATGTTCAAGAGCTATCCACCAAATGAACTGTGGTGGGGTGATGTGATGAACATTTTTGCAAGTGCATTCTTGGGCTTTTACAAGCTGTATATGGAACAAATCGTGTGTCGTCACGGAGTTCCGAAGAGGATAGTTTTAGATCGAGGTTCTCAATTTACCTCTAGGTTCTGGAGAAAGCTGCATGAAGCCATGGGTACACGGTTGAATTTCAGCTCTGCATATCACCCGCAAACTGACGGGAAAACTGAGAGGACAAATCATATTTGGAAGACATGTTGAGAGCTTGCGCCTTGAAACATGGGCGTTGTTGGGATAAGAGCTTGCCGTATGCTGAATTTTCATACAACAACAGTTACCAAGCCAGCTTGAAGATGTAACCTTCGAAGCATTGTATGGTAGACGGTGTAGAACACCGCTGTTCTGGAATGAGACCGGAGAAAGCCAGTATTTGGACCCGAAGTGCTGCAAGACGCCGAAAAGCAAGTCCAAACGATACGTGAAAACTTGAAGGCTGCTCAGTCACATCAAAAGGGCTATGCGGACAATAGGCGAAGGAGTTTGACCTTCGAAGTTGGAGAGTTCGTGTGTCTCAAGGTGTCGCCTATCCGTGGCCAACGACGGTTCAACGTCAAAGGCAAGCTAGCACCCCGCTACATCAGGCCATTCAAGATTTTGGGTAAGCGAGGAAATGTAGCCTATCAACTAGAGCTGCCAACGAACCTCTCCGACGTGCACGACGTATTTCATGTATCCCAGCTCAAGAAGTGCCTAAGAGTACCAGAAGAACAAGTACCGATAGATGAGCTTGAACTTCAAGAGGATCAGACCTACACTGAACACCCCATCAAAATCTTGGACGTAAAGGAAAGGGTCACGAGGAACAAAGTAATCTGTTGGTGCAAGGTACAATAGAGCCATCACACGGAAGCTAATACTACATAGGAACATGAGGAAGATCTCAAGGCAGAATTCCCTCATCTTTTCTCCACTCTATCAAATCTCGAGGGCGAGATTCATTTTAAGGGGGGTAGGTCTGTAACACCCTCAAAATTACTACCATGCATTGCATACATTTTCATGTAGAGAAGCATTTAAAAAGAAGAAGAAATAAAGAGAGGAATATAGAAGCAAATAAAATAAAAAAAGGAAATAGAAATGGAAAATAAATAGAAAAGGAAAGGAAATGTGAATAAAAGGAAAAAATAAAAAATAAAATAGCCAAATTGGGGCACCCCAATTTTTCCCCAAAATTCCCCAATTCTCCCCTGAATTCCCCTCTTCGCTAATTTCCCAAAAATTTCTCAATTTCCTGATTTCCCCCAAATTCCCCAAAATTCTCCTAGGGGGATTTCCCCCCACATTTGGGGGGGGGGATTTCCCCCCAATTTGGCCGCACCACTTAGGGAGGCGGGGGAGGAACCCTAATGGGCCTTACCCCCCTTGGCCGCAACCCATTAGGGGGAAAACCCTAGCCGTCCCCCCTTGTGGATTTTTGTGGGCTTTTATTTCTCAATTAATCTCAGCCATTGGTGGAAAATAAATGATAAAATCCCAGCCCCTATCTCCCACCTCTTTTAAAATTAAATCTCAGCCATTGGATAATTGGGTTGCTAAAATCCTAGCCACCCTACCTCTTTTTCCTCCTTATATAACCCTCCCCCTAGCCGCCACCCCCACCCCTCTAACGTCAGCTACTGCCCTCTCCCTTGCTGCCAAGTCGCCCCCCTAGCTGGAGTTTATCCGCCGTCGAGCTCCGTCACGCCTCGCCGTCGCCGGAGAAGAAGCCCCCGACGTCCTGCCCTAGCAGCAGCCTCGTAATTCTCCATAGAAAATCTTTCGCTGCTGCCATTGTAAGGAAGGAGGTTCTGCTGCCAGTAAGAGAGGAGGAACAAGTGAGGTAGGTTTCCGTTACCCCTCTTACAACGTCGCCTCTATTTCTACGCACCCGTTTTCTACAGTGGGATTGATCTACAAAGTGTGTCAAGATCATCACCACATCAACAATTGATCCCAGCAGCCTTGTTCATCATAAAACCCCATGGAAGCAAACTAAAACATGCAAGAACATGTACAAACTGATTTTTATAAACTGCACCATTGGAATCGCCACCTCATTGCATCTTGAGTAAAGTTTGTTCATGATAATTGAGTGCTGTAAATTCTGTATGTGTTGGGTATGGTCGTTTTTCATTTTTTCTTTGCTTAATTTACGGGATACGGGAAGCTGAAATTAAACTCGTTAGCTACTGCACTCATGAAAATAAATATAATGAGAACTTGATGATGTCAATGAGCATGGAATCGGGAAGATCTTGGCGAGCTTGGTTTGTGGGTGTTGCTGAATGAGATGGTGGTTTGCTTGCCGTAGATATAAGGACTGGTTCATGCGAGCACATCCCAGGAAAACAGTGCCACCACAGGGCCAAATATGGGTGTGGCTTAGCTGACTAATTAGGTGTGTTGCTAGCTTGTTATGGACCTTTGGATGGCGTGGGGAATGGGAGTTGATGCGGACTGCCCTGGGAACTGCATGGCACAAGAGGGGGCCCGTGGGTGGGAGAATGGAGATTCGAGCGTACGGGTGAAACCTCAGTGGGTCTGTACATCCTAGTAGCCCCTTTCTAAAGGCTATTTTGTGATCTCTTAACCATACACCGACGGTTGTGTACTGGTATAATGGAGGTTCTCTCTCTAGTCGCCGAGGGGTGACGAAATCACGAACTTGTGGGTAAAGTGGTGTCACCTCTGCAGAGTGTAAAAACTATCATGATAGCCATGCTTCCGGTCACAAGAACCTGGCCAACTTCCATGATTAGAGGCAAAACTTGGGATGATTATTCGGGTATGGTCATTGAGATTGGTTTTGGGACTGTTTTGCGTCATGACAATGAGTTTGGTTTCGGTTCTATGAAAATGAGATGGTTATGAATATTTGTGAGTATGAGATGAACTTGAGAATGAGTAATGGCTGGTTGAGACTTGATAAATGGTGAATTATGATGAAAGAATGTTGCTGAATTACTTGGTTATGATGGGATTTAACTCACCTAGAAATAGTTGTTGTTTTTTACTATGTTTGTGAAATAAAATTTTCTTGCTGCAATGAACCTCTTTATTCCCTACCTTGTTGTAAGCTACATGTCATACTTTTCCCGCACTTGCTGAGTACGATATGTACTCACCCTTGCATTCCCACATATACATCAGCTACAGGAGAAGAATACTTCGAGGAACATGTGGAGTACTAGGCGTGCGCACTACCGTCAACATGCCTATTGAGTTAAGTTGGAGCCTTCTGTCTTAGTCATTTTCCATTGTCGTTTAGAATCTTCCGCTGCAAGAATAAGTTAGATATTATGAGTGAGACAATGAGTCAATATAATAAAGTACTTAAACACTATTATTACGTGGTTATATTCTGAATTTCAGTTTGTGAAGTACATGTGTATGTGTGATGAATATCCTGGGCACACATATGCATTCACTTGGTTCAATTTTCAGAACCGGGTGTCGCAAGATTATCTTGATGATCCACTCGACACGCCTTCATGCGAAGCTCCATGGGTAACATAGCCTCTTGTCCATTTACAAGCTCAAATGGTGTAACTTTGGTAGCGTCGTGCTTTGATACTTGATGAGCCCATAAGGCTTCACTCAAAGTCTCATGCCAACGTCTAGGATTCTCCCTAATCTTCTTTTTTATGAGCTTGATGAGTATCTTGTTACTACACTCAGCCTGTCCATTAGTTTGAGCATAATATGGGGAAGAATTCAACAACTTTATCCTAAAAGACTCGGCGAACTCTCTGAATTGTGAGGATATGAAGGCTCCTCCTTGATCTGTGGTTAAAGTCTGTGAAACACCGAATATATTGATAATATGCTCAAGGACAAAACTGGTTACCTCTTTGTACGTGTTGCTCTTGAGTGGCACAACTTCCATCCATTTGGTGAACTAGTCTGTAGCAACCAAAACGAACTTATGTTTCTTTGATGATGCTGGATGGATCTCCCCAATGAAGTCTAAACCCCATCCTATGAAGGGCCAACGCTTCACAATGGAGTGAAGCATACTTGCCGGTGCTTGTTGGATATCTCCAAACCTTTGACAAGCTTCACATCCTTTGTAATACCTGAAACAATCTTATTGCATAGTCGGCCAATAGAAACCAGCTCATTTGGGCATCCATCTCATCTTATGAGCCAACTGATGCGTGCCACAAAGATCATCATGCACCTCTCCCATGGCCTCCTTCGCTTGTTCTTTGTCCAAACACTTCAGCAAGAGCCCGTCCAAGGTTCAGCGATATATCTCATCATTGATCAAGGTGTGCCACAATGCTTGATGCCGAACCTTCCTGTCTTTACACGTGCTTGGTTTCTTGATACATTCTATAATTTTTGGCCTCCAATCTTCTAAGTTCAACACATCAAAATTGGCCGAATTCTTCTTCCTTATCACGTCCTCATTACTCTTGGACAATGTCGGCCTTGTTTTTACATGAAACGTTCCTCTTTTCACCTCATATCCCAAAGCTTGCTGTGCCAAGTCATTTGCCCTCCGGTTTTCTTCCCTTGATATGTGCTTGGCACAGAATGTATCCAAGGTTTTAATGATATCTAGACATATTTCATGATAACCATTTAAAATACCATCATAACATTGGATTTCACCACTGACCTGTTGAATGACAAGCTTGGAACCGCCAAAAACTTTGATGTTCTTGATCCCCATGTCGACCAAATGCTCTAAGCCATTCAGCAGGGCCTCGTACTCGGCTTGATTCTTGGTGCACTCGAAGTTTAGCCGAATAGTGAACTCATATACCATGTTTGTGGGTGAACGACTCCTTGACCCCGGTTGCAAACGGATCCATCAAAGCATAACTTCCAAGGACGTACCTTGACCATGCACTCTTCTTCAAGATGTACATCATGCTCCACGATGAAATCTGTCACATCCTAGCCCATCACGCTCCGGATAGCGTCAAACACCAGATCATACTCCACCAATGAGTACGCCCATTTACCTATCCTGCCACTCAAAATCGGTTGTTGCAACATGTGCTTGACGATGTCGTGTTGATATGTCATGAAGCACGTACTGGGAAGAAGGTATAAGTTTGGAACACGAGAAATATAAAGACAAACAAAGTTTTTTAACAAACGTGTACCTGGTTTCAGCATCAAGGAGTCGTCTGCTCAAATAAGCCACATGATGCTCTTTACCTTGGCTTGCTTGAGTTAGAACAGCCCCAATAACTTGGCTTTGTGCAGCTATGTAGAGCCAAAACGGCTTCCTCATCTGTGGTGCACGCAAGACCGCTGGCTTCATCAAGTATTCTTTGATCCTTTCGAAAGCCTCCTTCTTTTCTGCCAAAAAGTAAACTCTTGCTCGTGTTTGAGTTTCAAGAGTGGCATGAAGGTTCCGATCTTCCCAGCAAAGTTAACAATGATCCTCCTTAGGTAATTGACCTTTCCCAGCAAACTTTGCACATCTTCCTTTCATGTCGGCTCTCCTATCCTCTTGATGGCTTCAACCTTCTTGGGATCAACCTCTATGCCATGTTCATGCGTGATAAAACCCAAAAAGCGTCCAGCCGACACGCCAAATGCACATTTGAGAGGGTTCATCTTAAGTCCATACTTCCTCATCCTCTCAAAAGACATCCCAAAGTCGGCCATATGGTCTTGAAACTCAGCCGACTTCACCACAAGATCATCAATATACACCTCAAGAATGTCTCCTAACATGTCATGGAAGATCATACTCATAGCCTTCTGCTATGTTTCCCCAGCGTTCTTCAATCCAAATGTCATGACAACCCACTCAAACAAGCCATCAAACTCGGGGCAACAAAACACTGTCTTCAGTGTGTCTTCCTTGGCCATGAAAATCTGATTATATACAGCGTTACTGTCCAAGAAACTGATCACTTTAGGCCCTGAAGCATTGTTGATCAATACCTCGGCGATAGGCATTGGATAATCATCTTTTGGAGTTGCTCGTATTATGTCCCGGAAGTCTATGCAAATCCTCAACTTTCCCGTGTTCTTCTTCTCTACCGGAACTATATTGGATACCCATTCGTCATATCTGCAGGGCCGAATGAGCTTAGCTTGAAGTAAACAATTCACTTCCTCCTTGATCTTGTCATGGATAGCCTGGTTGAATCACCTAAATGGTTGCTTGTGAGGCCTGAAACCTGTCTTGATCGGCAGCTTGTGTTCCACGAGTTCTCGGCTAAGACCTGGCATCTCGGTGTATTCCCATGCAAAACAAATCATATACTCGTTTAGTAACCCACTTACCTCTTGCTTTTGAGAATACTCCAAGTTCTTTTTGATGAAGTTTGGCCGGTGTGCCGATCCATCCCTGAGCTTGATCTCCTCTAGTTCGTCCACTGAGGAAAACCCCTGCCCGAGCATTCCTAAGTCGTCAAAATCCTCCACTAACGCGCCCATATTGTTTCTATCTAAACGATGTTGCTTGTTTACCTCCTGCAGCCATGTTAAATGACCTCGTTTATCTTGCATTCTCAAGTTTCATTACTGAGCCGAGTAAAATCAGTCGGCTTTACACATACGTGTACAAACCCGTCCCTTCCTATGCTCACAAAGTCATACTGAGACACCTAATATCCTATGTTGAAGGTCAGATGACTTGGCCATTGCTACACAAGCCGAATTATCAGCCTCAACCACCTCTATCTCGTCGCCAACCAACTGGACCAAACATTGGTGGAGTGTGGAGGGCACACAACAATTGGAATGACTCCAATCTCGCCCAAGGAGTATATTGTACCGACTCATCACGTTGACGATGAAGAATGTTGTGGGTAGTGTCTTGCTACCAACCATGAGTTGCACAGATAGTATCCCTTTATCTTAGATTGGATCTCCAGCAAAGCCACTCAAAGTTGTGTTGTCTTGGTGAGATCACTCTCTTGGTATCCCAGGTTCCCAAACATGGATATTGGCATGATGTTGACACGTGCCCCTCCATCGACCAACATTCTCCCCACTGGTGTTCCATTGACATGCCCCCGGATGTACAATGGCTTCATATGCTGGCCAAGCTGTTCTGGTTTCTCAAAACCAAATTCTTAGCTCCAAGATCGAGCTCGGCCACCTCAACATCCGGAAGACAAAACACAGAAGGCAAATGAAACACCATGTTCCTCCTGGGCTATTCTGTGACTCCAGTTCCGAAAATAGAACCAAGTGAATGCATATGTGTGCCCAGGATGTTCATCACACATACACATGTAATCCACAAACTGAATTCAGAATATAACCACGAATAAATAGTGTTTAAGTACTTTATTACAATGACTCAATGTCTCACTCATGAATATCTAACTTATTCTTGCAGCGGAAGACTCCAAACGACAGCGGAAAATAAATAAAACAACAGGCTCCAATCTTCAACTCCAAAGGCATGTTGACGGTAGTGCGCACGTGTAAATGTCCCAAAAATGTGAATACAAAGAAACATGAGTTGCACAAATGTTGGAGTCATGTGTATGAAAAAGGGGCTTAGTTGAAACTTTTTTCACATATGATAACATAGGTGAGATTCTTCTAAACAAACTTAGGGTTACTGCATGGATGGGCCTCATGTGGATTAAAACCACAGAAATGAAGAACTCAAGTGCAATGGGAGGGTTTAAAAATCAGAGGTTGAACTAAATGTTAAACTCAAACTTCAAATGAGGGGAGGACACAATGGAAATTCAAAACTGTTATGTCCAAACTCTTTTTTGCAGCAGCTAACACAAGAATCAAGTTGCATATTTGGATTCCTTAGGTCCAAATTAGTGGGTAGGCAAAGTTTCATTAATTTTTGAAAAGGTTTGCTACCCATTTATCCAAATGGAGTTAAATGTGCAAAGAATTCAAATATGCATTTGAATTTGAATGAAGTTTGTCCAACTATCCAAATGCAGCTCAGGTTTTAAACTCCAAACATTTGAATTGATCACTTGCCAAGTTTTGGAGATCTTTTAGTGGTGAGGAGGGACTTCCTGTGGGGCCCATATGTCATAGGGTTAAAGACTTACCCCCTAAGTCTTTCCTCTCTGTACCTCACTCAACTAGGGGATTCTCCCGAGCAACACAGCAGTCTCGCGCCACCTCCTGGTTTTCTTCTCTCGTGCTGGCAATTGGGCAGCAGCTCACTCCCTCCTCTACATGATCCACCCCCCCCACACAGCTGAGCCAAACGTGTTTGTGTTCCTCCCCACGATCAGCAGCCGCCCCGTGCGCTGTTTTCCCTCACCGGCGCCGCCTCCACTGCTCCCTTTCTCCCGGCCAGTCCAGTGCTTCTCCGGCATGCTCAAGAGGCCACAGAGGTGCACCAGGAGGTATTGATCCTCATCCCGTCGTCCCCCTGCTCTCCCCCGACGCACGTATAGAACAGACCGTGTTTAATTCTTGAAATTCTCCCAAATCGATTGATCATACCTCCTACAATTCAAACCACAGCAACTAGATGCCCTAGCGCCCTCCCACACCGACAACCAAAGGAAACCGATCATCACAGGCCCCGGGCGACGAGAATTCGTCGCCGGCAGCAAAAACGGGTCGGGTCTCCGGTGACCGCCCTATTCCCGCCAATTGCAGCACGAACTGAGGTGCGTTCCATGCTCCACGAGCTCTGGTGATGCTTTAGGGCAAGGTAGCTCGCCGGGAGAAGCTTTGGACGCGCCAGAACGCGTTCAGGCCGAGCTCCCGAGCCGCCCCCACCGGTGCCGACCTGTTTTCGGCCGTTTTCAAGCGTGGAAACCTTGCCCGGCAGCTGCGCCATGTTCCAAGGAGCATGTAGGGCGAAACCGGAGCTCATTTGGTGGAGAAATGAGCGAGAACGAGCCGCGCCACACTTTCTGCTGGTGTGCACCCGCGGGCTCTGGCGAGAAGTTGAAGAAGCACCTGACCCGTGGGCCCCATGTTAGACTGTTCTGTTTAAAATCAAACAGAGAGTTGTTCAAACTTGGAAAATGCATAACTCTGTGTAGAAAGCTCCAAAAATAGTAAGATAAATTTTGTTGGGTTCCTCTAAGAGAGTACTATCCAGGGGTACAGCCCAATATTTATGAAAATCCCTGGTTTTGGCTCATTAATTCATATAAGAAAATCTTGTAGGAATTGTTCCAGGAGTTCTGTGTATTGGAAAATCCCCAAATTTGGGCAGAAGATTCTTCCAAAAATACTTGAACTCCAGTAAAATTTTCAGAAGATTGGACCTCATTTGCTTGGCCAAATGTGGTGTTAATTCCTTATGTCTCTGAAAATTGGAAAATAGAACAGAGTTCAATTTCAGAATTTTCCCCAAACTTTAGAACCTCATAACTCTTGCTAGGAAGCTCCAAATTTAGTGATTCAAATTGGGTTGGATTCATATTGAATATCTCTGTCCAAATATACAACCCAATTTGTATGAAACTCATTATTGAATTCTGGAAAATTCTTTATTTGATGGAGTTGGGTTCATCCAAAAATCCTCAAATTTCGCCGGAATATTCTCTAGGATGTTAGTGAACTCCTGTAAAAGTTTCAGCCTATTTGGAGTTGATTTGATCAGGAAAATTCAGAGTTAAAGTGGCTGTGTTCAATTGAATACAGAAACATTTTCAGAGAATTTCCAAAACATGGAAATTTAGTCCTGGGTAAATCTTAGCCCCAAAAATGCTAGGAAAATTCATGCAATCTCTATGAACTATAATTGAAATTGTAGTGCACTAATTTTGGCATGAACATGCAAGTTTATTCAGAATTAATTCCTTTTTGCCTAAGGGCTTAGGGAATTATTATGAGTGGTCTATTCATTGGATAATTCCAAATATTGGTACAGAGTGTTTTCTTGTGACAAGGAACTCACATGAAAATTCTCAGCTCCATTGGAGCTCTGGATCACCCCTGTTCAGTTTAACCTCTTAAGATGATCAATAGAGAAGAGGGGGAAGACACTTAGTATTTCATCTTGTTGCTTAGACACAAACCAAAACCACTAGCACCCACGTCATTTTAAATTCTTAAACAGAGTTCCAGTTTTAAACTTGTCTTTAGCACTTGTTAGCAAAACTTTTACAATTAAACATATGTGCATATTCATTACGTGTAGCATTTACGTGAAGAACTTGGAGTCCTCGGAGTAGAGATCAAGGAAGGAGGAAAGCAGTTGATCAAGCACCAAGTGGTCTTCACTAACTGATCTTCGTATATATATAAGTCCCCTGCAAAACAAAGGCAAGCCCCGGTTTGCATCTAAATTTACAAGCTTTTATTTGTATTCACTTTACTTGGTCTAGTAATTTGTTTATTGCATTAAGTCTAGATGGCATGAAGCCCCAAATGCATGACCCAGAAAACCATGGAGTTTAAATGTAGAATAGGTTATCATTGATAATAACTGCTGATCTCAAATTAACAAAAGTGGATTAAAAAGAAGCAAAACTCGAGTGGGCAGTTTCCTACTCGTGAAATGGGGTTAAGGGGGATCAATCGGAAGAGTTGGGAATTGATCCCCATAGTTGGGAATGGAGACCGGGCAGTGGATGGAAGGTCAAGGATGTGGTCCTGTGAGCCTAGTCTATGTCTGAGTCGATTAAGGCCCGTTCTCGTGTGCGGCCCCGCTGGACAAGTTTGAGATGTGTACCATGCATACTGGCTATATGGGACCCAGGAAACCGATGTAACATGTTAACCTGGGTGTCGAGGCATACCTCACCGTCTGATGCTGATGCTGAAAGGATAGAGAAGTCGGCTCTATGAGGGTTTTCCGTAGGGAGACTTAATCCCAGTCGGTGGGACCGGTTTGACATTTGGGTGTCGTGTGAAAGGTTGCCACGTACGGCGTCAGTGACGGTTGCTGTGTGCAATGTCGAGTACGGGCGAACGTGTCGTGTCAGCCGGGTGTTTTTGATTGCAATCACCGTCGCTCGCTTAGTGAGCATACTTGTACACTGAGTCGTGACGTAGTAACAAACCGGGAAAACATTTAACATGCTTCGTGGGTAATCCTCATAATGGAGATGAGGAACGATCAACACTTCACTAAATTTAATTTCCACCTTGGGCTAGTAGCGTCGAGGCAAAGCGTTTCTTGTTTGATTGTGGAGTCTCGACGTTGATGGCGCAAGGTCAGTATGAGTCTAGGATAGCTCACTAAAGTTACTTTCACCTCGGGCAAGTGACATCGAGATGAAGCGTTTCTTGTTTGATTGTGGAGTCTCGATGTAAGTTGCACGAGGGCTATAAAAGTTGCTTAAAACTTGAACTAAGGACTCTCCTCTAGCTCAAATTTATCTTTTGAGCAAACTTCTATATTTAGCCCTCTAATTTAGCATGTAGAGTTTCATGGCTAGGGTGACGGGTCAGTCTTGCTGAGCTTCATGCTCACGGATACTGCATAAGTTGTTTTGCAGGTAATAACGGTACGCTGATAAGTACGGGTGTCCGATGAGACTCGGAGCTCTCCGAGTGGTGAACTCATGGCAACCCCTGCCGCTGCTATTGTGATAGTGTTGCTAGTGAGAAGGGTCCGCGGGCTGGACACCTTCTCTGTTGCTTAGCATAGGTATGAGCCATGAGTTGTAATAGTCTTCCGCTGTAGAGTATTTTGGAAAGTATTTGTAAAATTTACACTTGGTAAGCTTCCGCATGATTTATGTAATATGATGCTTTATTATGTGTGCTGTTGGGCGCCGCATCGCACGGCACCACCCAATGCGATTCCCGGGCGAGGTGCCCCGTTCCCATGAACCGGGACGGCGGGGTCCTCACAGCTTGGTATCAGAGCCGCATTGGTAATAGCGCACGGAATAAGGATCGTATTACGATAAAAACTTAGGATACGGTGAGGAAACGGTATTAGGCCCACATAAGGACTATAGTAGTATAGTTACTTAAAGTGGCAGGACTAACATATTTGTTATAATACTGAATTTCGATTATGTAACGACGCACCTACGCTCAGGTAAGCATGGTAAGGAACGCCACCGAAAGCGGTTCAATTTCGGTTAGCTTCCCTGATGAGGAACATGGTTCAGGGATAGGTCTCACAGCTTGGTGTGAGACGTCAATATGAAACTCTTGGACTCTTCATGTTCCTGAGTTCATATGAAACGCTGATCCCTAGCGTGCATTAGGCAAGTAAGTGGAGATCCCATCGCGTGGTCAGTAACGCGATAGTGTGTTCATCTGGAAATAGCCCAGGAGGACATACGCCGCGCTTGCCATCGGCGTGCCCTGCAGGGCAGTAGGTGGTATCCGTTGGGTTGATAACATTCCCAACCGTGATGACCCGTTCATAATATACTTGGGTTCCCCGTCGTGTGGTGTAAAAACACGATCACGTGCCTTGAGATGTGGCTTAACTCAAGGACGGCTGTATGACAATGATACGGGCGTTTGTATTTACTTTCAATTATGGTACTGCCTGAAATGAAACGACCTTTGAGTGCACCATTATTGAGTGTTCTTCTGCAGGTACTAACCACGTACGTATCCCGTGTAGTACACGTGTGCGAGAGACCGTCTTAGTGCCACTGATAAAACGGATATGCCGGGATAATTCGGATTAGGATTTTTCTTTTGGTGAGGAACGTAGTACCGACATGCTTCTTACGGTGCATCGGCACCTACTACACTTAATAACTCCTTCCCTATGCAGAAATGATTCATGAGCTAAATTTCAACTAAAACTGGAAGTTTGAAACAAATATTAGTTACTGAACTCTTATTTTGAGCTAAGATTCAAATGAGAGAAGGTTTAGGTTTCAAAGAATTCAAAACCAGAGTGCCCTGTTTCTGGCTGGAATTCTTGCTGGATTTTGACAGAGCATAACTCTGAGTAGATTTAACCAATTATTGTGTATGATAAAGTTCTGGAAAGATTTTCAAGTTCTCCACAACTTTCTTGTAGACCTCCAGAGCAAAATCACACGTTAAGGTGGTGAAAACTCCAGTTGAAGACAAAACTGTCCAGAACCAGGACAGCAGAAAGACCTCTCTGGACCTTTCTGATTTTAAGCCATAACCCCCTGTAGAAAAATCCCTAAGGAGCCTGTGATACACCGTTGGAAAGGTTATGAGATATGCAACCTTGTTTTAGTGCAAAGGTTGTTCAGATTCTTGTTGTATTTTCATATACAACTGTGATAAAGTCAGCCACATACAAAGGAGATGCTGCCAAATTTTATCCAGAAAGTCTGTCAACTTTGAGAAATCATAACTTTTGATCCAGAAGTGATATGGAGGCATTTGGATACTCTTTGGAAAGATATTAAAGTTAACTTTAACTTTGGTATTCAACATGAGTTATGAAAATGCTTTTAACTGGATTGAAATCTGGTTTGTAAAGTACCGGTCAATCTGCTGTAAAATCCTTGCAGTTAGATACATCAGTTTGCGCTTAAATCATTTTGCTTACATGTTAAGATTTCATTATCAGTGTTGCACTACTTTGTTTATGGAATAAATCAAGTGATAGTGTTGAACTGATAATGAACTCGTGCAATTGCAGAATGGTGCGAACTCGTTCCATGAGTGAGGTGGGTGGTTCCAGTGGTGGTGGTGGTGATAACTCTCCACAGTGGGAGCAGCGAGCTCCGCAACCGCAGCCGCCACCAGGACCTTCACCCACGGTCACAATGGTGGACATTCTGGCTGCCATGACGGGTGCAAGCGATGAGCGAACCAACTTGCTCCGCACCCTGGTGATGAATACATCCCGTCAAGGCGGATGTCAAGATGAAGACTTGCGCCAAACTCAACTGAATTCCAATGTTGAGTTCTTGGCAACTCAACCACCGGTTTTTATTGAAGCTGAGGATCCTCTGGTGGCGGATAGCTGGATCCATACCATTGAGTCTAAGTTTGGGTTGCTTCAATGCACCGAACATCAGAAGGTTTTATACGCAGCGCAACAACTTCACGGGTCCGCCAGTGCATGGTGGGCAAATCAACTCGCCTCCTTACCTGCTGGACATGACTTTACATGGGAAGAATTCCGGAAGGCGTTTCTCGCGTATCATGTTCCTTCTGGAATAATTCAGCGGAAACTCGAGGAGTTTCTGGCCTTAAAACAAGGAGGGAGGGGTGCATACGAGCATTGGCGAGTGTTCAACAAGCTGGCACAGTATGCGCCTCAACATGTGAACACCGAAGCACAAAAGTGTGAATGGTTCTTCCGCAGCCTCAATCCGAAGCTAAAGGAGAAACTTGTTTTAGCTGATCGAAAGAACTTCAACGAATTGATGAGTGCTGCGATCATGGTTGAAGATGCTCAGCGGGAAGTTCAGGCTGAGAAAAGAAAGAACCATATACCACCGGAGAGTAGCAGTAGTGCTCCGCAGAAATACAGGGTGGTAGACAGTACCTTGAACTGTCAGCTGATGCAGCCAGCTCGACGATTCCAGCAACATTCGGGTCGTTCAGCTCAATACTCTGAAGTCGGACAGCTGCAACAACGGTATATGCAGCCACGTTATTCTGTTCCTCAACTGTTCTTGCCGCAGCAAAATACAACTAGTGTCTGTACACAGAGCAACCAGGAACCAGCTGAGAAACCGTGCTTCACGTGCGGATACTTGGGTCACATCAGCAGGAAGTGTCCATAAAGGATACACCATAGAGAAACTACACCGGGGCGGGGTATAAATCAACCCCGTGCTCAGCTTCAAGGAACAGCACCAAAATCCGGGTGCATTTATCATACAGCTCTAGAGGATGTGCCAGATGGGGCACCTGTGTTAGCGGGAATGTTCACCCTCAATGGACTGCCCGTATTAATTTTATTTGACTCTGGACCTACACACAATTTCATCAGCAGGTTGTTTGTGTGAAAATCTGAGCTCTCCACCTCTACACCGAAGGATCACTACCTTATCCGCTCACCTGGTGGAAATATAGCTGCTAATGAAGTAGTGATCAAAGAACCCTTGTGCTTAGGTGGAAACGTATTGTGACGCCCTCAATTCTGTGGGAAAAACCACGGAACCGAGAACTAATGCATATGTGTGCCCAGGATGTTCATCACACATACACATACGTTCCACAAACTGAATTCAGATTATATATTACCACGAATAACAGAGTTTATTACAATATCTCATGAGTCTTGGACTCATGCTCTCAACGGAAGTCCTTATTTAAATGTGGAAGCAAAAACTAATGCGGAAGCAAAACTAAGCAGAAGTGGCTCCATCTCTACTCCCTCCACAGGCAAGGTTGAGAACAGATCACACGCCATAATGTTCCACTTGATCTTCATAATAGGCTTCTCCTGCTGCTGAGGATGAAGTAACAATGCAAGGTTGAGTACAATGATGTACTCAGCAAGTGCGGGAAAACACATGATATGCAGCTCATAAACAAGGTAGGCATAAAAGGCTTATTTGCAGAAAAGCAATCTTGTAAAACCATGATAAAACAGCAACTTTATTTTAGATGAATATAATCCCAGCATATATTAAATTACAACATACCTTCATCACTCCCCGTGTTCCATCCGAACATTAACCAATCCTTTATTCATACTCACGAATACCTCCTCGTATTCGCTACCATCTCATCTCACAAATCAACATCGTCTCACACCGAGACCAATCCCATGTCATGACCCAAAAGTCATGCAACATCTCATCATCCAGACTTAACAGTTCCAAACTGATAACCATAACCAAATCCACAACCAAACCATAACCAAATCCATAACAAAGAACCTTCCCTATAACCATCCCAACTAATCATGGCAGTTTAGCCAGGTGCTCGTGACCGTAAGCTCGGCTATCATGATAGTTTTAATAACTCTGCAGAGTTTGCACCTCTTTACCCACAAGTTTGTGATTTCGTCACCCGTCGGCGACTGCAGAACCTCCATTTTACCAGTACACAACCGTTGGTGTATGGTCAAGAGATCACAAAATAGCCTTTACAAAGGGGTTACTAGATGTATGGACTCACTAAGGTTTCACCGGCAGGCTAGAATCTCCAATTCTCCCACCCACGGGCCCCCTCTTGTGCCATGCAGTTCCCAGGGCAGTCCTCACTCGACTCCCATTCCCCGCGCCTTCCACAGAACATAACACTCTAGTAATTACCTAATTACTCAGCTAAGCTGCACCCATACTTGGCCTTGTGGTGGCACTGTTATCCTGGCATGTGCATGCATGAACTGGTCCTTAGATCTACGGCAAGTAAAACCACCATCTCATGCTACCTCATCCACAAACCCAGGCTTGCCTAGATCTTCCCTCCGATCCATATTCATTAACCTCATCAATTACTTATTATTAGTATGAGTGCAGTTAGCTAGACACATCTATCTCGCTTCCCAATCCCATGGACTCAGCGAAGCATAAAGCAAAAACCATACCCGACTAAACTTCCCAGGCGACAAGGGTGGTTTAACCAAAACTAGTAAACTCCTATAAAAGGGTTTCCCATCATGTTTGACTCAGCACACACACCTTTTCACAAAACAAAATAGTTTTACCCAAAACATAGGATCAACATGGTCAAGGAGCACTTGCCTTGTACTTGCGGTTCCGGTTGTTCTTGATTCTCAAAACCTTGTTGCTGCAGCTCGTCGTAGACAACTTCCTGAGTTTGTCCTGCTATGTAGGATTCACGTGCATACAAAATTCACAGCAATCAATATCATGCACAAACCCTAAACTAGATGCGATGATGCACATGCATGCTATCCTATGATTAGTTTTATTAGATTGATGTGCTCTTGCATGGCTTGCATGGACAGAGGTGTTCGGATCAAAGGTGGACGTGGCGATGATCTTGTCTTTAGATCAAACTGATCATCGAGTGATCTGCCCACGAGAAGGCTTCTGTTCGAAAGGAATTTGAAGAACAGATGCAAGAGACGAACACGATGATGTCGTAAGGTGGTATTGAAGTCCTACCTCACGCTCTTCTTGTCTTCGAGGTCCTCCTCAGACCTGCTTGGTTCTCCTCCGAGGATCTCCCTTGTTGTGCTTCAGCGATGTTTTGCTCGGCGAGTTAGGGCTAGGGCTCTAAGTCGTCGGCTCAGTAGTTGAAAGAGAAGTTCGTGGGTTCGGCCAGAGGTTTTGGGTTCTATTTATAATCGGGAAGAGAAGAGTCCTAATCTGATCGGATCCGAATAAGAGTCTCATTCAGATCTTTGTTAGATCCTGACGTCTTATCTTCGGTAACCATTGTGGAGTTTAATCGGTTTCTGTTGCGTACCGGTGTCCTTACGCGTAAAAACCGCTCCAGACTCGTTACCTCCGTGATGATGAGCTCCGGAAGCTCCAGGTGCCCTCCGGGCCTGGTATCTCCTCATCCACAGAGACGAGCTCCGGTTGTGCCGCGTGTCAATCGATCGAGACCTCCCTCTTCTTCGGAGACGAGCTCCGCGCACGCCACGTGTGGGTGCCGGTCTTTCCGCCTTTCCTTCCCTCAGGGACATGCCCCGAGGTCGACACGTGTTCAGCAGTGACGGACCTCCGGAGATAAGCTCCGGTGGCGACACATGTTTAATAGATCCGAACTTCTCGGAGATGGGTTCCGAGATCAACACGTATCCCGTGCGACTGGTCCCCTGACTTCCACGAGGACTAGCTCCGAAGGTGACATGTGTCCTATGAAAAATGCCTTTGCTTCTTCCGCAGAGGCTAGCTCCGTGGGCAGCACTTGTCCCACAGGGTCAGACCTCTTTTCAATTGCGGAGGTGACCCCCGAGCCTGCCACGTAGCTAGTTTAGCGGCGGACCTCTCCCAGATTTCTCGGGGATGAGCTATGAACATGCCACGTGGTCTGCTGGCCGTGGAAGTTGCTTTCGGTGTTCTTGGAGAGCTTTGTTGGCCATTCTTTTGATACTTGTCTCTGTTCCTTCTTTTCTTAAAATGTTTTCTTCTTCATAAAACATGAACATGTGCTGACACCCGAGGTGAGGGTGTCACAAATCTACCCCCCTTAAATTGAATCTCGCCCTCGAGATTCGTTAGTAGAAAATAGATGGGGGAATTCAGCCTTAATATCCTCTTCACGCTCCCATGTGGCTTCAGCTTCAGTATGATGATTCCATTGTACCTTGCACCATCGAATCACTTTGTTTCGGGTGACCCTTTCCTTTACGTCCAAGATTCGGATAGGGTGTTCTGCGTAGGTCAGGTCTTCTTGAAGTTCAAGTTCTCCCATTGACACTTGTTTCTCTGGTACTCTCAGTCACTTCTTGAGCTGGGATACATGAAACACGTCATGTACGTCAGAGAGGTGGTGTGGGAGCTCTAGTTGATAGGCTACTTCTCCTCGCTTTTCCAAAATCTTAAATGGTCCGATGTAGTGAGGTGCTAGTTTGCCTTTGACGTTAAAACGTCGTTGGCCTCGGATAGGCGATACCTTAAGGTATACGAAGTCTCCTACTTCAAAGGTCAACTTCCTACACCTATTGTCCGCATAGCCTTTCTGTCGTGACTGAGCAGCCTTTAAGTTTTCCCGTATCGTTTGGACTTGCTTTTCAGCCTCTTGTAGTACTTCGGGTCCAAACACCTGGTTCTCTCCAGTCTCGTTCCAGAACAGCGGCGTTCTACACCGTCTGCCATATAGGGCTTCGAAAGGCGACATCTTCAAGCTAGCTTGATAGCTGTTGTTATAGGAGAACTCGGCATACGGTAAACTCCTATCCCAACTACGCCCACGTTTCAAGGCGCAAGCTCTCAACATGTCCTCCAAAATTTGGTTCGTCCTTTCGGTTTGCCCATCAGTTTGTGGGTGATAGGCGGAGCTAAAATCCAGTCGTGTACCCATGGCTTTCTGCAGCTTCCTCCAGAATCTAGAGGTAAACTGAGAACCTCGATCTGAGACTATCCTCTTCGGAACTCCATGACGGCACACGATCTGCTCCATGTACAATTCTGCCAACTGTGTAACGTTGTAACTGGTCTTTACCGGAAGAAAATGGGTGGTTTTCGTCAACCGGTCCACAATGACCCAGATGGAGTCGTATCCTGACTGAGTTCGTGGCAATCCGACAATGAAGTCCATACTGATGTCCTCCCATTTCCATTCAGGTATTTTCAAAGGTTGCAACAATCCAGCGGGTTTTTGATGTTCGGCTTTTACCCGTTGGCATGTGTCGCATAGGGCAACGTATTCGGCTATATCCCTCTTCATACCATCCCACCAATAGCAAGTTTTCAGGTCCTTGTACATTTTGGTGCTCCCTGGATGTATGGAATAGGGTGAATCATGTGCCTCCTTCAATATCATGTCGCGAAGGTGTCTTATGTTTGGCACACAAATCCTTTTTCCTAGCCAAAGCGTACCCTTTTCATCCTCCTTGAAATCCTTTTCTATCCCTTGTCGGATTCTTTCCTTGATCTCCTTGATCCCCTCGTCCGTTGCTTGGCCCTCTCTTATTTCTTGCTCCAATGGGGAGTGGATCTCTATTATTTCCACATTATTCAAGAATCCGAGGTGTAACCGTTCGAACTCCTTTCGAAGTTCGGGTGGTAGCTCCCGAACCGTGAGTTGGTGGCATGCTCCCTTTCTGCTCAATGCGTCAGCGACCACATTGGCCTTCCCGGGGTGGTAGTTGATTTCCACATCATAATCCTTTATAAGTTCTAACCATCGACGTTGCCTGAAATTCAAGTCTGTTTGTGTAAATATGTACTTGAGGCTTTTATGATCCGTATAGATCTCACATCGATGACCAAGGATATAATGTCTCCAAATCTTCAATGCATGCACCACTGCTGCTAACTCCAAATCATGAGTAGGATAGTTAAGCTCATGCTTCTTTAATTGTCGTGAGGCGTAGGCTACCACTTGTCCTTCCTGCATGAGTACACATCCGAGCCCTTGTCTGGATGCGTCACAATATATGTCAAAACTCTTGCTTACGTCTGGCAATACCAGAACTGGTGTGGTGGTTAGCCTTTTCTTGTGTTCCTCAAAACTTTCTTGGCAGGCTGGTGTCCATTGAAAGACCTTCCCCTTTATTAACAACTCCGTCATAGGTTTTGCTATCTTAGAGAAGTTTTTAATGAAGCGCCGATAGTATCCTGTCATCCCAAGGAAACTTCGAATATCCCTTACGCTCTTCGGTTGGTCCCACTTTAGGACATCTCTCACCTTTCCAGGATCAACCGATACCCCTTCTTTGGAGATGATGTGGCCTAGGAAGGATATTTCCTTTAGCCAAAATTGACACTTGTTGAGCTTGGCATACAACTGATGCTCGCACAACTTCTGCAAGGTCAATCTCAGATGTTCTTCATGCTCCTCCTTACTTTTTGAATACACCATAATGTCGTCGATGAAAACCACGACGAACTTGTCCAAGTACTCCATGAAAACCTTATTCATAAGGTACATGAAGTATGCGGGTGCATTCGTCAATCCAAAAGACATAACGGTATATTCATATGAACCATACCGTGTCCGAAAGGCTGTCTTAGGTATATCGGAGGGCTTAATCTTCAGCTGGAAATATCCCGACCGAAGATCAATCTTGGAGAACACTTGGGCTCCTTTCATTTGATCGAACAGGTCCTCTATACGGGGCAGAGGGTATTTATTCTTGATTGTCACCTCGTTGAGAGACCTGTAGTCCACGCACATTCTTTGGGTTCCGTCCTTCTTGTCCACGAAGAGTACCGGGGCTCCCCATGGTGACGAACTTGGACGGATAAAACCCTTCTCCAACTGTTCTTGAATTTGCTTCTTTAGTTCAACTAACTCGTTGACGGGCATCCTATATGGTCTCTTAGCTATGGGTGCAGTTCCAGGTACCAAATCTATGGCAAACTCGATATCCCGGTCAGGTGGCATACCTGGAAGTTCTTCCGGGAACACGTCCGAAAATTCCTGAACCACTGGAATGTTGTCCAATGCTATTCTTTCAACATGGTTCAAATCCGCCCGTTCGGTTGCTTGCTGGGCTGACTCAAACTCGACACGGATACCATGTTCGTTTGTCAACTGCACGCTTCTCTCAGCGCATTGGATTACTCCATTGTGCTTGCTTAACCAGTCCATTCCAAGTATGATGTCAATTCCGTGGGAGTCCAAGACAATAAGGTTGGCAAGGAAGTCTACCCCCCTTATTTTAAGGCTTACCTTAGGACATACTATACTAGTCCTCATTTCTCCTCCGGGAGAATTAACTAACATAGCACATTCTAAGTGGGATACGGGTAGATGATGTTTGGCAACATATTTGGACGATATGAAGGAATGTGATGCTCCAGAATCAAATAAAATGGTGGCTGGGTTGGAGTTGGCAAGGAACATACCAATTGCGACGTCCTCAGCCTGTTGTGGTTCCCCAGCAGTGACATGGTTAACGTGGCCACGAGCATAGTTCTGTGGTTCACGGTTCCCTTGGTTGTCCCCTCCGTTTGGTCGCTGGTTCTGCTTGGGCACGTTACCTTGCTGTCCAGGGCCTCTCTTCGGGCACTGGTTAGCGAAGTGGCCTACTTCCCCGCATGCAAAGCATGCCCTGTTGCCTACGGCAGCAGGTACATTGGGGCGTGGGTTTTGAACAGGAGCCATTGTTAGGCCGGGGCGCAGGAGGCATGGGCACACGAGGTGCCGGTGCAACGAACCGTTGCTGTGGTGGCTGACCAGGGCGGTTCGTAGGAGTGGTTGATCCATACTGCGGTGCAGGGGGCATGTACCTAGGTCGTACGTTGCTCCCTTGGGGCTGGTACGGCATCTTCCTTTTGCACTCGCGCTCAATCTCTCGGATCTTGTTTTCCACCACAATAGCCTTATCAACCAGCTTTTGGAAGCTTACGTAGTCATTGTTGAGGAGCTGAACTTGGATCTCATTGTTCAACCCTCTCATGAACAGGTACTGCTTCCTCTGATCTGAGTTGACATCTTCGGGGGCATAGCGGGACAGTTGTATGAACTTGTAGAGATATTCGTTCACACTTTTCTGCCCTTGGCGGAGACCTTCAAACTCCTGCCTCTTGAGCATCATTACGCCAACAGGAATATAGTGGGAGCGGAAACTTTCCTTGAACTCAGTCCAAGTGATTGTCTCCGGGTTGGCATGGGCGTTGCTCAAGGCATCCCACCAGTCAGCAGCTGCTCCCATCAGTTGGTGCGACACAAAGAGAACCTTCTCCCGGTCGTTGCACTGAACAATGGCAAGCTTCTTCTCCATGGATTTCAACCAATCATCGGCCTCCATTGGATCGCTTGCTTGAGCAAAGGTGGGTGGTCGAGTCCTCATGAACTCTCCCAACCTATTATGAGCCGGCGGTGGTGGTGGCGGTGGCGCCGGAACGGGGTGTTGGTTGGCCTGCAACTGACCCAAAGTTTCGATCATGGTTTGCATAAGCTGGTTTTGCATGGCCATCAACCTTTCTAGGTTATTTTCGCCAGCTCCGGGGTTAGCAGGAACTTCCTCGTGGTCATCT
Organism: Neostapfia colusana; assembly: GCA_030760725.1. Lineage (NCBI taxonomy): Eukaryota > Viridiplantae > Streptophyta > Magnoliopsida > Poales > Poaceae > Neostapfia > Neostapfia colusana. The sequence continues at coordinate 24,519,312 of JASWHV010000005.1, read as the reverse complement.
TCCTGGACGTTCCTTCGGCTGGCGTTTCCTCTCACCATCTGTGAGAGAGAACAAAATAGAATAGAAGGTTAGAAGGTTAGGTAGGTCCTTTCAACTATATGCATCAAGGTGAGTTGGACTATATATATATTAGCCCTTATGAGGATGTGAGCAAGTGCCGAAACATCTCACACCTCCTTCTTCTTATGTGTGGATATGGACAATGTTTTTTTTTGAGACGTCCCACAACTCACACTAAGCACAAATTCACAAATAATCACCACAAGGGCCCACTCAACTCCTATTCAAGGATGGTTTCCTATGTCAAGGTGGTTTTAAAGGTCAATCTAGGCTATTCACCTTAGGATGCTTCCTTTGGTCAGTGTGGCTTAGCTACCTGTGACTCCTATTTAGGGTGTAACTTGCTGTTAACCCGTGGCCCTAATATCAATCTAAGGTTTCTGTCTAGGCGTGTAACCTACTATCAACCCGTGGCTCTGATACCAGTCTGTGACGCCCTCAATTCTGTGAGAAAAACCACGGAATCGAGAACTAATGCATATGTGTGCCCAGGATGTTCATCACACATACACATACGTTCCACAAACTGAATTCAGATTATATATTACCACGAATAACAGAGTTTATTACAATATCTCATGAGTCTTGGACTCATGCTCTCAGCGGAAGTCCTTATTTAAATGTGGAAGCAAAAACTAATGCGGAAGCAAAACTAAGCAGAAGTGGCTCCTCTACTCCCTCCACTGGCAAGGTTGAGAACAGATCACACGCCATAATGTTCCACTTGATCTTCATAATAGGCTTCTCCTGCTGCTGAGGATGAAGTAACAATGCAAGGTTGAGTACAATGATGTACTCAGCATGTGCGGGAAAACACATGATATGCAGCTCATAAACAAGGTAGGCATAAAAGGCTTATTTGCAGAAAAGCAATCTTGTAAAACCATGATAAAACAGCAACTTTATTTTAGATGAATGTAATCCCAGCATATATTAAATTACAACATACCTTCATCACTCCCCGTGTTCCATCCGAACATTAACCAATGCTTTATTCATACTCACGAATACCTCCTCGTATTCGCTACCATCTCATCTCACAAATCAACCTCGTCTCACACCGAGACCAATCCCATGTCATGACCCAAAAGTCATGCAACATCTCATCATCCAGACTTAACAGTTCCAAACTGATAACCATAACCAAATCCACAACCAAACCATAACCAAATCCATAACCAAGAACCTTCCCTATAACCATCCCAACTAATCATGGCAGTTTAGCCAGGTGCTCGTGACCGTAAGCTCGGCTATCATGATACTTTTAATAACTCTGCAGAGTTTGCACCTCTTTACCCACAAGTTTGTGATTTCGTCACCCGTCGGCGACTGCAGAACCTCCATTTTACCAGTACACAACCGTCGGTGTATGGTCAAGAGATCACAAAATAGCCTTTACAAAGGGGTTACTAGATGTATGGACTCACTAAGGTTTCACCGGCAGGCTAGAATCTCCAATTCTCCCACCCACGGGCCCCCTCTTGTGCCATGCAGTTCCCAGGGCAGTCCTCACTCGACTCCCATTCCCCGGCGCCTTCCACAGTCCATAACACTCTAGTAACTTACCTAATTACTCAGCTAAGCCGCACCCATACTTGGCCTTGTGGTGGCACTTTTATCCTGGCATGTGCATGCATGAACCGGTCCTTAGATCTACGGCAAGTAAAACCACCATCTCATGCTACCTCATCCACAAACCCAGGCTTGCCTAGATCTTCCCTCCGATCCATGTTCATTAACCTCATCAATTACTTATTATCAGTACGAGTGCAGTTAGCTAGACACATCTATCTCGCTTCCCAATCCCATGGACTCAGCGAAGCATAAAGCAAAAACCATACCCGACTAAACTTCCCAGGCGACAAGGGTGGTTTAACCAAAACTAGTAAACTCCTATAAAAGGGTTTCCCATCATGTTTGACTCAGCACACACACCTTTTCGCAAAACAAAATAGTTTTACCCAAAACATAGGATCAACATGGTCAAGGAGCACTTGCCTTGTACTTGCGGTTCCGGTTGTTCTTGATTCTCAAAACCTTGTTGCTGCAGCTCGTCGTAGACAGCTTCCTGAGTTTGTCCTGCTATGTAGGATTCACGTGCATACAAAATTCACAGCAATCAATATCATGCACAAACCCTAAACTAGATGCGATGATGCACATGCATGCTATCCTATGATTAGTTTTATTAGATTGATGTGCTCTTGCATGGCTTGCATGGACAGAGGTGTTCGGATCAAAGGTGGACGTGGCGATGATCTTGTCTTTAGATCAAACTGATCATCGAGTGATCTGCCCACGAGAAGGCTTCTGTTCGAAAGGAATTTGAAGAACAGATGCAAGAGACGAACAAGATGATGTCGTAAGGTGGTATTGAAGTCCTACCTCATGCTCTTCTGGTCTTCGAGGTCCTCCTCAGACCTGCTTGGTTCTCCTCCGAGGATCTCCCTTGTTGTGCTTCAGCGATGTTTTGCTCGGCGAGTTAGGGCTAGGGCTCTAAGTCGTCGGCTCAGGAGTTGAAAGAGAAGTTCGTGGGTGCGGCCAGAGGTTTTGGGTTCTATTTATAATCGGGAAGAGAAGAGTCCTAATCTGATTGGATCCGAATAAGAGTCTCATTCAGATCTTTGTTAGATCCTGATGTCTTATCTTCGGTAACCATCGTGGAGTTTAGATCGTTTTCTGTTGCGTACCGGTGTCCTTACGCGTAAAAACCGCTCCAGACTCGTTACCTCCGTGATGATGAGCTCTGGAAGATCCACGTGCCCTCCGGGCCTGGTATCTCCTCATCCGCAGAGACGAGCTCCGGTTGTGCCGCGTGTCAATCGATCGAGACCTCCCTCTTCTTCAGAGACGAGCTCCGCGCACGCCACGTGTGGGTGCTGGTCTTTCCGCCTTTCCTTCCCTCAGGGACATGCCCCGAGGTCGACACGTGTCCAGCAGTGACGGACCTCCGGAGATAAGCTCCGGTGGTGACACGTGTTTAATAGATCCGGACTTCTCGGAGATGGGTTCTGAGATCAACACGTATCCCGTGCGACTGGTCCCCTGACTTCCACGAGGACTAGCTCCGAAGGTGACATGTGTCCTATGAAAAATGCCTTTGCTTCTTCCGCAGAGGCTAGCTCCGTGGGCAGCACGTGTCCCACAGGGTCAGACCTCTTTTCAATTGCGGAGGTGACCCCCGAGCCTGCCACGTAGCTAGTTTAGCGGCGGACCTCTCCCAGATTTCTCGGGGATGAGCTCTGAACACGCCACGTGGTCTGCTGGCCGTGGAAGTTGCTTTCGGTGTTCTTGGAGAGCTTTGTTGGCCATCCTTTTGATACTTGTCTCTGTTCCTTCTTTTCTTAAAATGTTTTTCTTCTTCATAAAACATGAACATGTGCTGACACCCGAGGTGAGGGTGTCACACGTATACCCCACAACTCTCATTGTGTTAGAGGGGCAGAAGATCGACGTGATTTTTGCAATGGTGTGGATGAACTACCACGGGGCTGTTCTTGACATTGGTCCACGGATTGTTAGTTTGGACTCTCCAATCTATGGTCTCAAAAAGCTCATACTTGAAGCCATGGATTCTAAAAATCCAGTGGTGTACCACAGTGTGACCACGAAACTGGAGGATATTCCAGTGGTCCGTGAGTACCCAAATGTGTTTCCCGACGATCTTCCAGGGATGCCGCCTGAGAGGGATGTGGTATTCAAGATCGAGTTAGCACCGGGAACCACACCAATATCTCGGAGGCCGTACAAATAGTCTCCGAAGGAATTAGCTGAACTGAAAGAACAGCTAAAGGACTTAATGGACAAAGGGTTCATCCGATCAAGCTCATCGCCATGGTGCTGTTCAGCCCTCTTTGTGAAGAAAAAGGATGAGTCACTTCAATTTTATGTGGATTATCGGCCGCTGAATGCAGTGACGATCAAAAATAAATATCCATTGCTGCGGATCGATATATTATTTGATCAGTTGGTGGGTGCCAAGGTATTCTCCAAGATGGACTTACGGTCCGGCTATCATCAGATAAAAATCAGAGCGGAGGATATACCGAAGACGGTCTTCTCGACTAGATACGGGCTCTATGAATATCTAGTCATGTCTTTCAGGCTAACAAATGCACCCGCACACTTCATGTATCTCATGAATTCAGTATTCATGCCAGAGTTGGATCAGTTCGTTGTGGTTTTCATCGACGACATTCTCGTATACTCCAAATCGGAGGAGGAGCACACCAAACATCTTCATATTGTGCTCCAACACTTACGGGAACATAAGCTGTATGCCAAATTCAGCAAATGTGAATTTTGTATTAGCAAAGTACCCTTCTTAGGCCACATTATTTCAGCGGAGGGTGTGGCCGTGGATCCAACTAAAATTGAGCAAGTCTTGAAGTGGGAGTCTCCAACATCTGTTCATCAAATCTGCAGTTTTCTGGGGCTAGCGGGTTACTATCGGAGATTCATTCCCAGCTTCTCGAAGGTGGCTAAACCAATGACAGAGTTATTGAATAAGAGCAGCAATTATGTGTGGACAGAGGCCTGTGAAGAGGCATTTCAAACTCTAAAGAAACATCTCACAACGGCACCGGTGTTAGCCCAACTGACACGACCCCACGGTCTTGTCGAGCCAGGATCACGCTGAGGGGTGCTGCGTTGCACAGCACTGAATAACACACATCAAAGGTACAAAGCGGAAGCAAAACTTTTATTACATAAAGTGGTTTATGAACATTTGTACATCAAAATAAGTCCAGTCTACACTCACAGCGTAGACTACGCATCAAGTTCACGTTCAGCCCGTGAACGTGTCCTTGCTAGCACATACGCACACTAACACGGCAGCGTGCACGACTCCCACTCGACGGGGTTTCCCTCCTGGGGTTCCGTCTCCTCCTCGGGAGTCCTTTCCTCATAGAACCCTGCAAAAGCTTCAAACACAAGCAGTGAGCACGAAGGCTCAGCAAGTCTGACCCGTCTCACCTAAACATGGAACTTCTACATGAGGGGTGATGGGTACATGAGGTAAAATCATTTGCAAAGGACTCGCCTAATTAGTGGAACCTTACTTTCAAGTTTTAGCAGCAGGTGGTGGAGAACCTTACGCTAAGGCACATGAGAGAGCCGCAATCAAACAAGAAATGCATTTCTCTCATGTACTTTGCCCAAAGTTGAAAGGAACTTTAATTAGCTCTAAACTACAGCAATTCATTAACAATCAAGTCCATCTTTCAATCAGCAACATTTTAACATGTAACTAGCCTGTTCTTTCTACATCACGGTACAGTGAACAAGTGCTACTCACTGACCGCGAGGGACGGCGATTATAATCGATTTACACCTGCAGGGTTACCCGAACAACCGTCACTTACGCCCGTACTCGATGTTGCCTACAACAACCATCACGGACGCCGTACGCAACTACCTTTCACCCGTTAGGCAAATGTTGAACCGGTCCAATCATCCCGAGCAAGAGGTCTCTTTACGCGCATCTCAGTGTCGCCAGCCGATTTACACCTCGAGCTCTCAACCTACCCTCTGAATGACCAGCTATGCCTCAACACCCAGCTACCCGAGTTACATCGGTTTCCCGGTTCCCATATAGCCGGTAGGTCTTTGGTACTGTTCTAACTTGTTCAACAGGCCCTCACACGGCTCGGTCCTCAATCGACACAAACGGAGCTATAGCACACAGGCCCCAAAGTCCTGCTGCCCTTACTCTCCGCTCGGTCTCATTTTTCTTTCCATGTGTATCATGTGCTATCTCTACCCGAGTCGAGTGCCTCTAGCCTATGCTCGCGAGTAGTTCCAACTACTCGACTTGTACCGAGTCCTACCCTAACTTAGCTTTGCAGTAGCTAATGGGGTTTGCAAATCCTAAACCCAAACCATGGGGTTTCTTGGCTATGCAATTGGGTTTTCATACAAGACTCTAATGCAAGGAATTATAATACTCAAGTAAGTGCTCAAAACAATAAAAATTGGTAAAAAGGTTAATGCAAACCGGAGCTTGCCTTCCTGCTCTTGGTCGTAGGCTAGCTGCTCCTCCGGAGTAACAAAGTCTAGGACTTCGGGTTCCTCCTCGACCTTAGCGACTACATGATATACAAGTACATGTATTAATTAAATGCATTTGAATTGAGTTTTAAACTTGTGAAGTCTATAACTCTTACTAGACAGACCCGATAACTTTGAAACTTTTACGGTGGCTTGGTTACAACCTAAACAGGGACTTGGTCAAGTTTTAGTTGCAGCAAAGCTCATTTGAGCCCTCCACAATTAATTATGCACTTGACCTTAATTGAAGGCTTTTAGGGTGTTCTAAGGGTTTTCATGGAACAAACTATGACTTTCTGAAAACTAGATTTTCAGAGGGTTCTAATGGAATTGGTCTCACTTAATTTGAAAGTTCCTAACTAAAGATATGAGCTAAACAATTTCAGGGAAAATTCTGAAAATGTTTCTGAACATTTTCTATTTTCTCTGGAACAGTTTCACTAATCACAACATTAGGTGGATCAAATGAGCTCAAATGGATCTGAAATTTTTATGGTAGTTCTGGGATATTTTGGTGAACATCCCGGCAAAATTTCAGAATTTTCCTCCAAAGGATTCTCCAGTTAAAATTCCAAACATTTTAAAATTTGAGGAATTAATTCTGGATAAATAAGGATTTTCATGAAGTGAAACTTGATTTGCTGGAAAGTGCTCAGAGAGATGAATCCAAAATAATTTGGTTCACTCGATTTGGAGCTTTCTAGCCCAAGTTATGAGGATTTGAAATTTGAAGGAAATCTGAAAATTGGGGGAAAAGTTTAAATCTGCCGGGGCCCGCGGGGACACGTGTTAGGCGCGGAGGTGACAGCACACTGAGGCCCACAGGGTTTTTGCGTGCCATCACATCAGATCCCGGCTACACTTGATCCCGATTTAAATTTTTAAGCTGCTGACGCGTGGGCCAGCTGGCTTCGTCTTCCTCCCGACGCGCCCTCCCGCCCGCGCCGCCTCCCCTCGCCGGAGCCGACTCGGAGCTCGCAGGCTTGCCTCTGCCGGCCATCACCTGGTCTGAAACTCGCCGCCAGGGGGTTGTCGACGTCGAGGAGCACGTCTGTGGAGTCAGTTCGAGCTGGCGGTGACCGGAAATAGCCCGGCGACGTGCGGCGGCCTCGATTGAGATTCGCCGCCGTCGGCCGTGGGTTCTAACCCGCCAAAACCTTGAACGATCGGTTCTATAGCATCAGTACACATCTAGGAAGCTCAACAAGGTGTCAAATGGGTTCAAAGATGGCGGCAAGCCGGTCGGCACCGTGTGACCGAGCGTGCCCGCCATGAGCGCCCTTGATCGAGCTCAAAATTCGTCACTCCTAGTCGGTTTCATACCACGGATGCAGAAAGGAAATTGATCGCTGGCTAGTCCAGCGCCTATGTGCAATATTTGATAACTAGAGAAGGATCCTAGAGCGAGAATTTGAAGAATCCGTACCGGAAGCTTGGTTTAAGGTCTCCGGAGCAAAAGCTGGAAATTCGCAGTGGAGTCTTCACAGTTTGCTTCAAAACTTGGAGGAGAGCAACACGGTTGTTGCGTGCTCCTGTTGCCGCCCTTGCTGGACCGTGAAAGTGTAAAAGCCCAAGAAAAGGGACTTGCAAAAACTTTTCATCACCTTACAACAACACAGTTTTTGTTGTGGATATCTTAGGAAATATTGTGAAGAGCAAGTAACCTCCATCAAAAGAGTGATTAGAGGGGAAAGCCTTCACTTTCACAAAGTAGGGTTTCTACACATGAACATGAGAGGTTGAGCTCACCTCTAGAACTTAAAAAGTGTTGGGAAGGTTCAGGCCAAGTTTCATGTAAATCCAACACTTTTTGAGGCACTTTTGGAGGTATTTGAAAAAGAGGCCAATTTGAATGTAAATTCAAATTGCAGCAACTTTCATCACTCAAATTCAAAAGTTAGCTTCATATTCAAACTCAGCACATTTTTCTGAGTTAGCCTACCAATTTTCACCCCCATTGGAGTTCATTTTGTCAAGGGCTAAATTTGCAAGAATTCAAAAAACTGAATTTGAATTTCAGTTCAAACAGGAGGCAAATTCAGCCAAAAAATTCAAATGGGAGAACTAAAATTCAAACAAAAACTTGGGGGCTAAGTCTCACATTAAATTGTGAGTAGCTGGGGGGATATTCAGCAAAAACAGAAAATAAATATTGGAAAAAAAGGAGTAAAGGGGAGGCCCACAGGTCAGTTGCACATACGAGGGTGCAGTCAGTTGCTGCAGCCGACCTCTGCTTCGCGCGCAAGGCACGGGAGAGGCGGCGAGCCACCGAGGCAGCAAATGGCCACCTCACGGTGCCAAAGTCGCGGCTCAAAGGCCAGCGCACACCCCACGCCGCCCTTTCTCCTGTTTCCCGAACGAGAACAACCCCCACCCGAGCTCTTTCCTCGGTTCCGCGCAAGAACAGAACGCCGACCGCCGTTGATCCGTGGCGCCCAAGAGCTAGAGCCCATCCCGTGCCCGACGAGCTACAAAAGAAAGTTCCGCTCCGAGGTACTGATCACAACCGTACTGACCTCGCCCTCTCTCTCGCACGATCGGCAAAGTATTTGGGGGATTAGCGCGTCGGGGTGTTTTGAACCGAACCATGCGAAATCCGGAAATTCATAGCAAGTAAGACACCACTCCTTAGACCGAGCTAAAGACGTGATCTAGACTCGCCCACGCGTCTCTGAGATCAGAAACCATCGAGTTTCATCGAGTATGGGCGACGTTCTTCGAGCTTTTTGCATCGGCGCCGACTTCCGGTCTAGATCACCGGTGAGGTCGTAGTTGCAGCTGTTTTCACGGAGATCGGTGCCCATATCCGTGATCAGCGGGTGTCAGCGGAGCTTCCCGAGCAAACCGCATCAAAAAAGGTGCAGGGGATGCCGAGTTCGACGTCGCCGGTGAGCTCCCGGCCGCTGTTGCCTGCGGGAGCACTGTTCCGGCCGTTGTCAAGCTCTGGTGAGGGCACCACCGTGTTCCCCAGGCCGAGATAGGCACAGGCAGCGAGTTTCGTCGGAGGTCGGGCAGCAGAACGCCCGGCGGCGAGTATTCCGGCGAGGTGGGCGGTGGGGAGCCGCGGGAGCGCGAGGTTGAAGAAGCCTTGCGGACCCCGCGTGTCAGTCTCTGCTGAGAGCACTCGGGATTTGCTGCGGCACCGGGATCCCGTGCGACTGCGCGGGGGATTCTGTGGGCTCCGGTGTGGGTTAGCTGGGAGGCTGACACGTAGCCCGGGGGACCCCACCCGCAGAGTTTGAACTTTATTCGAATTTCCAGTTTTAGTTCAAACTTCAAATGAATAGAACTTTGGCTAGGAAACTCCACGATGAACCAAATTTTGCTGAACTCAGAATTCTGAGTACTTTCCAGCAATACCCAATTCAGCTCATGAAAGTGAATAGTTCTCCAGAATTAAATCCCTAAAGTGTAAACTGTTGGGAATTTTATCTGGAGAACTACTTTATGAAAAATTCTGAAATTTGGCTGAGAGGTTCATTTGTAAATCCCTGAATCACAGTAAAATTTTCAGACTCATCCAAGTTCATTTATTTACCCTAATTCGGTGATTAAGAGAACTGCCCTGAGAAAATAGAAAAAATGTACAAAAACATTTTTCAGATTTTCTCAAATCCTTATTAGGACATAACTTTCAGTAGAATTCTTCAAATGACATAAAACCAATTCCATTAGAACCATCCTAAATTCTAGTTTCCAGAAAGTAATGGTTGGAGCCATGAAAACCGCTGGAATTACTTAGAGGCTCAAATATTGACCAAATGGGCTTTTATTTGTACAAGGTTCAGATGAACTTTGTTTCAAATGAAACTTGGTCAACACTGTGGTTAGGACCCTACCAAGCCACCATAAAAATTTCAAAACCAAAGGGGAGGGATAGCTAGAGTATTAGTAGTTAAGTATTCAAGTTTACACGTTCCATTTAAATTTACATGTCGTATTTCATTAAACGTGTAGTCGCTGAAGAAGAGACTCCGGAAGTGCTGGACTTCATCCTTCAGGAAGAATAGCTAACTACTGACCAGCAGCAACAAGGCAAGCCCCGGTTTGCATTAACTCTTTTATCAAGTTTTACTTTGTTCAAATATCTAGGGTGATGTATGAATGTGCATTATGTGTAGGATGAATGGAACCCCACTTGCATGACCAGCATTTTTCCATAAGAGTGAGGGTAGTGTCTAAGATCTCGAGTAGACAGGCTATGCTTAATAATTCATAGGACTTCGGTACAAGTTGAGTAGTTGGAATCTACTCGTGAGATAGGCTTGGGACACACGGGATTGGTTTGAGTGATGTGAGATCACTTAGTAATGAAAATGAGACTAGGCAGGGGCTAGGCCGCAGCAAGAGAAAGTCTTGTGTGCGCAGCCCTGCCCGTGTCGATTGAGGACCGATCCATGTGCGGCTCTGCTGAACAAGTATTGAACGTACCGAAGGCATATCGGATATATGGGCCCCGATAAACCGATGTAGCCTAAACCTCCGTGCGTCGAGGCATAGCACACCGATTTATAGGAGTAGGTTGAGGGCAGCAAGGTGGAAATCTGCCAACGGGCATAGAGAGATGCTCCGTGTGGGGAACCTCCTGCTCGTTTCGGTGCGACCGGTTCGACGTTTGGGCTGTTGGGTGAAAGGTTGTCCCGTACGACATCGAGTGAGCGTGCTGTGCAGCTCCACGGGTGGGCGTACGTGACGTGCTCTTTGGGTTTCCTTGCAGGTGTATATCGAGTCGATTCGCCGTCCCTCGCGGTGACGAGTACCGCTTGTTCACTGCGTCGTAACATAGATAATTTATGGAATGTTATGATTCAATATTGCTGTTATGATATAATATTGTATTGCTACATGTGTGCCACCAAATATTGCTTATTAAATTTCAGATCCATAAACCGTTAACTTGTTTCTAAAAGATGAATTAAGGATGAACTTGTAGGCGTGTCCAATTGCTGCAATATTACTATCCTATGTTCATTGTATCCCTCATGTAGAGTTTCATGCCTAGGTGAGTCGGTTAAGTCTTGTTGAGCCCTCATGCTCACGGTTGCTGCTTAAGTGTTTTTCAGGTGAGGAGCCACCCACGGACTCGGAGTACGAGTCCACTGGCGAGGGTTACCCTCCGTCGGGGACCACGGCTGAGTGGGAGCCGTACACGCCGCGCTGAGCTGAGACGTGCAGCTAGTGTGGGTTGCCCAAGGGCTGGGCAACCAACTTTTGCTAGATAGGCGGGCGTGAGTTGTACAGAGTAGACTTCCGCTGTGTAAAATAAATACTAGTTTGTAACTGAAGTTGTACCTTTTTGTACAGTTCAGTTTGTGTTTTCCCATGTAATATATTGTGTCCTTATGACGTGTGCTGTCGGGTGTTGCATCGTGCGGCACCACCCTCTGCGATCCTGGATGAGCGGATCCCGTTCCGCCACAGCCTGGTATCAGAGCTGCATTGGGATAGCACAATACTTAAGGACTGTATTACGGGAAAATTTAGGTTTACGGTGAGGATTCGGTAGTTGCCCAAGTAAGGACTATATTAGCATAGTTACTTAAAATGGCAAAGACTAACCTATGTGTTATAATTCTGAATTTTCATTATGTAACGACGCACCTACGCTTTGTAAGAATGGTAAGGAACGCCACCGAAAGCGGTTCGATTTCGGTTAGCTCCCCTGACGAGGAATGTGGTTCAGGGATTGGTCTCACAGCTTGGTGTGAGACGTCAATATGAAACTCTTGGACTCTTCATGTTCCTGAGTTCATATGAAACGCTGATCCCTAGCGTGCATTAGGTAAGTAAGGGGGGACCCCATCGCGTGGTCAGTAACGCGAAAGTGTGTTCGTCTGGAAATAGCCCAGGGGAACATACGCAACGCTTGCCATCGGCGTGCCCTCCAGGGCAGTAGGTGGTATCTGTTGGGTTGATAACATTCCCAACTGTGACGACCCGTTCATGACATACTTGGGTTCCCCGTCGTGTGGTGTTGAAACACGATCACGTACCTTGAGACGTGACCTAACTCATGGACGGCCGTATGGAAATGATACGGGCGTTTGTATTTAATTTCAAATATGATCCTGCCTGAAATGGAAACAAAACCTTTGAGTTCATCACTATTGTGTGGTCTTATGCAGGTACTAACTACGTATGTATCCGTGTAGAAAACATGTGCGAGAGACCGTTTAGGCCCACACTTGAGACGTATATGCCGGTATAATCCGGTTAGGATTTTCTTTTGTGAGGAACGTAGTACCAAGATATCATAGGCATATGCATGAGAAATAATGATAACAAGGAATTAAAATCACTAGGTTCAACATTTAGGACCCTGGTTGGGTGGAAAAATTGGAGGGTGATGAGTGTAGTTCCAAAAGACTGAAAAACAGAGTGATCTGTTTTGGGGCAGCAAGTTGCTGATCTTCAACAGGGCATAACTCACAGGTCTTTTAGCCCAGGTAAGTGTGGTATATAGTTATGGAAAGGTACTTAAGTACTCTACAACTTTGTTGTAGATTTTCAGAGCTGAAACCCACCTTAAGATGGCTTAAATCCCAGAGGAATGTAAACTGTCCAGAATCAGGGCAGAGTTAAACACTCTCTGGACTGTTCTGTTTTTCAAACATAACTCCTAGTAGAAAAATCAAAAATTTTCATATGATACATCCTTAGAAATAGTAGAAGATGTGTGACATCTTTGCAATTCAAAGTTTCTGAAATTTCAGCACAGATTTCAGTGGAAACTCGAATTGAAAACAGCAACTTCCAACGGAGGTGCTGTTAAAATTCTTCCAGAAATTCTGTTGACATTGAATTACCATAACTTTTTAACCAAAGCTGATCTGAGGGCAAATGAATACTCGTTGGAAAGATACTGAGGTTAACTTTAACTTTGGTATGCAACTTGAGTCATGAAACTGCCCATAACCAGATCAAAACCTGGAATATGTAGAAACTGGTCATTCTGACAGAGGAATGACAGTTGAACTCAATGGAGAGATTGTTGTACCCTAGAAGGGGTTTGAGTACTTCCAATGGGTAGAACATACTCATGAGAGGTTATCTTCAACTAGTAAAAGATTTGAGTATAAGTCTCACTCAAGTTCTTTTTACTAGAGACCATGTTTGTGTCGTATTGAAGATAAAAGGATGGTTTACATGATGACAACGCGATAGTAACGTCTCGTAATGACCAAACCTAGTTGTGGTGAGCTTCCAAAGGGGAGGTTCATCAAGTTGGATGTAACTAGATTGTATTTGGTCTGGTAATGGTATGGCTTGTGCAAAGTTATTACATTGTCTACATACGAGATGTATCGCATGTTTTATTTTCATGATGTTTTTACGCCTATTGTCATTGGACTGCATGCAATATGTTGCGGGACTGATGTTTATTGTCGTATGGTTGCAGACGGTTCGTACTAGGACCACGCACGAGGTGGGTGGCTCTAGCCAACAGGGAGGTGATGACTCCCAGCCACCGGCCTACGACAGCACCCCGCAGCAGCAGCCACCACCGCCGCCTCCGATTACTCTAGCGGATGTGATAGCGGCACTGGTGGGTGGTCGTGAGGAGCAGACCGACCTGATCCACATGATCGTGCAGAATACGTCCCAGGCGGCGGGGGGGGGGGGGGCGTCAAGACAGAGGGCCTCGTGAGCCCCGTGAGGTGTCGTACTCGGATTTCATGAGTACGCACCCTCCAGTGTTCACCGAAGCTGAAGAACCACTGGAGGCCGACAACTGGCTGCGGACCATCCAGTCCAAGTTCGGGCTGCTCCAATGTACGGAGCGGCAGAAGACTCTGCTTGCAGCGCAGCAACTCCACGGTGCCGCTGGTGCATGGTGGGCGAACTATGTCGCCTCACGTCCGGCTGGCCATGTCGTGGAATGGGAGGAATTCCGGGGGGCGTTCCGCGCCTATCATATCCCTCCCGGGATCATGAAGAGGAAGTTCCAAGAATTCTTGGAGCTGAAGCAGGGCGGGAGGAGTGCCCATGACTACTCCCGTGCCTTCAACCATTTGGCACAATATGCGTCAGACTACATATCCACTGAGGAGAAGAAGAGGGAACATTTCTATCGGGGGTTACACCCCGAAATGAAGACACATCTCGTTCAGTGGAATCGCGGCACCTTCAATGACCTAGTCAATGCCGCGATCATGCAAGAGGATGCTCAGCGGGAGTTGGCAGCTGAGCAGCGGAAGCGCAGTGCTCCACCCAGCGGTGGGAGTGGCGCTCCCCAGAAGTTCCGGATGGTGTATCGGACGCCATCCGGGCAGCAGTGGCATCCACCGGCGCGACCTCAGCGGTTCGGGGGACGTTCGTTTCAGTCACCTCCGTTCCGTCCGCCGATGCCACCACCAAGACAGCAGCAGCAGCAGACGGCACCCCGGGCGTTTCCACCGCCATAACGCGCCCCGGGTTTCCGTCCACCGATCAGCGGGGGACCGCCCCGTTTGACTTGCTTCACGTGTGGCCAGGTGGGCCACTTCGCGAAGGACTGTCCCCAGGGGCAGCAGAGCAGCGCAAGCCCAGTTCCAGGGCGGTGCTCGAGGCCGACCTCCGGTTAATAAGGTTGGTCAGCGGACTGGGGGCGTCCGCAACCTCGACAATGAGGACGCCCCAGAGGGAGACAACGTGCTAGCGGGTATGTTTACTCTCAAGAATCAAGCCATCGTCATATTGTTTGATTCTGGTGCAACCCATAGCTTTATAAGTGCATCCTATGTGGCTAAGCATCAAATGCAAGTCTTCCCAACCGACTGCACTTATATGATCTGCTCACCGGGAGGGAAGATTCCGGCTAATATGATGATTCCAGAAGCACCTCTGTGATTAGGTGGGAAACTATATCCCACCACCTTGATAATCCTTATGGGGCAAAAGATTGATGCAATATTAGGGATGTCATGGCTACAATACCATGGCGCTGTCCTAGAGACTCGGACACGGACGGTTCATTTAAACTCTCCATTCCACCGTCCGCATTCCATGGTGTTAGACACTCCAGTCCGGGAGGTTTCAGCGATTAACAGTACTGAAGCTCTCAAATTAGAGGACATCCCCGTAGTCCGGGAGTATCCCGACGTGTTCCTGGATGATCTTCCGGGCATGCCACCTGAGCGGGATGTCGAGTTCAAGATTGAACTTGCACCCGAGACTACGCCCATATCTCGGAGACCATACAAAATGGCTCCCAATGAGCTGGCTGAACTAAAAGAACAGCTCAATGATCTGTTGAGCAAGGGTTTTATTAGGCCGAGTTCCTCGCCTTGGGGATGCTCGGCGCTGTTTGTTAAAAAGAAATTTTGGTGGACACGGATGAAGCGGGAGGTAGCGAAGTACGTATCCGAGTGCATTACGTGCCGACGAGTGAAAGCTGATCACATGAAGAAATCAGGGCTGTTGCAACCCCTGAAGATCCCAGCATGGAATTGGGAAGATGTGAGCATGGATTTCATTGTGGGATTACCCCTAACTTCCAACAAACATGACTCCATTTGGGTAATCGTTGATCGGTTAACCAAGACGGCTCACTTCATCCCGCTGAATACACGTTACAATGCCGGCAAATATGCGGAGCTGTACATAGCAAAGATTTTGTGCTTATATGGGGTACCCAAGACCATCGTCTCGGATCGAGGTGCATTATTTATATCTCGCTTTTGGGAGCAGCTACACGCAGCATTGGGTACTAAGCTGATCAGGAGCTCCGCCTATCAACCTCAAACAGATGGGCAAACAGAGAGGGTGAACCAAGTATTAGAAGACATGTTGAGAGCACGTGCCATCCACCATGGTAGGAACTGGGATGATCACCTACCATTGGCGGAATTCTCGTACAACAACGGCTATCAGGCGAGTATCAAGACGGCACCCTACAAAGCTCTCTACGGTCATAAATGCTGCACCCCATTAAATTGGTGCGAGTCCGATGAGAGGGTCACATTCGGGGTTGATGTGGTGAACGACGCCAAAGAGCGCGTTCGGATGATCTAAGCTAATTTGAAGGCCGCTCAATCCCGGCAGAAGACCTACGCTGATAAGAGGCGTAGACCGTTGCACTGTGACGTCGGTGAACACGTGTACCTCCGCGTGTCTCCGATGAAGGGCGTGCACCGATTCGGTGTGAAGGGGAAGCTCGCTCCCCGTTTCATTGGACCCTATGCTATCACCAAGAAGTGTGGACCAGCAGCGTATAGACTGGAGCTACCAGCATCCCTTGCTGGTGTCCATGATGTTTTCCATGTTTCGCAACTGCGAAAATGTTTAAAGCATACAGCTGCTGTCCTTACCGAAGACATCGGCGAGCTGAAACCGGATTTGACATATGATGAGTATCCGGTGGCAATTCTTGATGAGAAAGCCAGAACCACGCATAGCAGAACGTTGTAGTTCTACAAGATCCTCTGGAGCAACCACACCGCCGAAGAAGCGACGTGGGAGAGCGAGGAATTCCTTCGCTCAAATTACCCGGAATTCATGGCATCTCAACACGGGTAAGTCCCTATTACATCGATGTCTCGTCTTTTATAATATCGGGACGAGATTCTTTTAAGGGGGGAGAGATGTAAAAGCCCAAGAAAAGGGACTTGCAAAAACTTTTAATCACCTTACAACACCACAGTTTTTGTTGTGGATATCTTAGGAAATATTGTGAAGAGCAAGTAACCTCCATCAAAAGAGTGATTAGAGGGGAAAGCCTTCACTTTCACAAAGTAGGGTTTCTACACATGAACATGAGAGGTTGAGCTCAGCCCTAGAACTTAAAAAGTCTTGGGAAGGTTCAGGCCAAGTTTCATGTAAATCCAACACTTTTTGAGGCACTTTTGGAGGTATTTGAAAAAGAGGCCAATTTGAATGTAAATTCAAATTGCAGCAACTTTCATCACTCAAATTCAAAAGTTAGCTTCATATTCAAACTCAGCACATTTTTTTGAGTTAGCCTACCAATTTTCACCCCCATTGGAGTTCATTTTGTCAAGGGCTAAATTTGCAAGAATTCAAAAAACTGAATTTGAATTTCAGTTCAAACAGGAGGCAAATTCAGCCAAACAAAAATTCGAATGGGAGAACTCAAATTCAAACAAAAACTTGGGGGATAAGTCTCACATTAAATTGTGAGTATCTGGGGGGATATTCAGCAAAAACAAAAAAGAAATATTGGGAAAAAAAGAGTAAAGGGGAGGCCCACAGGTCAGTTGCACATACGAGGGTGCAGTCGGTTGCTGCAGCCGACCTCTGCTTCACGTGCAAGGCACGGGAGAGGCGGCGAGCCACCGAGGCAGTAAACGGCCACCTCACGGTGCCAAAGTCGCGGCTCAAAGGCTAGCGCACACCCCACGCCGCCCTTTCTCCTGTTTCCTGAACGAGAACAACCCCCACCCGAGCTCTTTCCTCGGTTCCGCGCAAGAACAGAACGCCGACCGCCGTTGATCCCCGGTGCCGGAGAGCTAGAGCCCATCCCGTGCCCGATGAGCTACAGAAGAAAGTTCCGCTCCGAGGTACTGATCACAACTGTACTGACCTCGCCCTCTCTCTCGCACGATCGGCAAAGTATTTGGGGGATTAGCGCGTCGGGGTGTTTAGAACCGAACCATGCGAAATCCGGAAATTCGTAGCAAGTAAGCCACCACTCCTTAGACCGAGCTAAAGACGTGATCTAGACTCGCCCACGCGTCTATGAGATCAGAAACCATCGAGTTTCATCGAGTATGGGCGACGTTCTTCGAGCTTTTTGCATCGGTGCCGATTTCCGGTCCAGGTCACCGGTGAGGTCGTAGTTGCAGCTGTTTTCACGGAGATCGGTGCCCATATCCATGATCAGCGGGTGTCAGCGGAGCTCCCCAAGCAAACCGCATCGAAAAAGGTGCAGGGGATGCCGAGTTCGACGTCGCCGGTGAGCTCCCGGCCGCTGTTGCCGGCGGGAGCACTGTTCCGGCCGTTGTCAAGCTCTGGTGAGGGCATCACCGTGTTCCCCAGGCCGAGATAGGCACAGGCGGCGAGTTTCGTCGGAGGTCGGGCAGCAGAACGCCCGGCGGCGAGTATTCCGGCGAGGTGGGCGGCAGGGAGCCGCGGGAGCGCAAGGTTGAAGAAGCCTTGCGGGCCCCGCATGTCGGTCTCTGCTGAGAGCACTCGGGATTTGATGCGGCACCGGGATCCCGTGCGACTGCATGGGGGATTCTGCGGGCTCCGGTGTGGGTTAGCTGGGAGGCTGACACGTAGCCCGGGGGACCCCACCCGCAGAGTTTGAAAATTATTCGAATTTCCAGTTTTAGTTCAAACTTCAAATGAATAGAACTTTGGCTAGGAAACTCCAAATTCGATGAACCAAATTTTGCTGAACTCAGAATTCTGAGTACTTTCCAGCAATACCAAATTCAGCTCATGAAAGTGAATAGTTTTCCAGAATTAAATCCCTAAATTTAAACTGTTGGGAATTTTATCTGGAGAACTACTTTATGAAAAATTCTGAAATTTGGCTGAGAGATTCATTTGTAAATCCCTGAATCACAGTAAAATTTTCAGACTCATCCAGGTTCATCTAGTTACCCTAATTGGGTGATTAAGAGAACTGCCCTGAGAAAATAGCAAAATTGTACCGAAACATTTTTCAGATTTTCTCAAATCCTTATTAGGACATAACTTTCAGTAGAATTCTTCAAATGACATGAAACCAATTCCATTAGAACCATCCTAAATTCTAGTTTCCAGAAAGTAATGGTTGGAGCCATGAAAACCCCTGGAATTACTTAGAGGCTCAAATATTGACCAAATGGGCTTTTATTTGTACAAGGTTCAGATGAACTTTGTTTCAAATGAAACTTGGTCAAGACTCTGGTTAGGACCCTACCAAGCCACCATAAAAATTTCAAAACCAAAGGGGAGGGCTAGCTAGAGTATTAGTAGTTAAGTATTCAAGTTTACACATTGCATTTAAATTTACATGTCGTATTTCATTAAACGTGTAGTCGCTGAAAAAGAGACTCTGGAAGTGCTGGACTTCCTCCTTCCAGAAGAAGAGCTAATTACTGACCAGCAGCAACAAGCCAAGCCCCGGTTTGCATTAACTCTTTTATCAAGTTTTACTTTGTTCACATATCTATGGTGATGTATGAATGTGCATTAGGTGTAGGATGAATGGAACCCCACTTGCATGACCAGCATTTTTCCATAAGAGTGAGGGTAGTGTCTAAGATCTCGAGTAGACAGGCTATGCTTAATAATTCATAGGACTTCGGTACAAGTCGAGTAGTTGGAATCTACTCGCGAGATAGGCTTGGGACACACGGCATTGGTTTGAGTGATGTGAGATCACTTAGTAATGAAAATGAGACTAGGCAGGGGCTAGGGCGCAGCAAGAGGAAGTCTTGTGTGTGCAGCACTGCCCGTGTCAATTGAGGACCGATCCGTGTGCGGCCCTGCTGAACAAGTATTGAATGTACAGAAGGCATACCGGATATATGGGCCCCGATAAACCGAAGTAGCCTAAACCTCCGGGCGTCGAGGCATAGCACACCGATTTATAGGTGTAGGTTGAGGGCAGCAAGGTGGAAATCTGCCAACGGGCATACAGAGATGCTCCGTGTGGGGAACCTCCTGCTCGTTTCGGTGCGACCCGTTCAACGTTTGGGCTGTTGGGTGAAAGGTTATCCCGTACAACATCGAGTGAGCGTGCTGTGCAGCTCCACGGGTGGGCGTACGTGATGTGCTCTTTGGGTTTCCCTGAAGGTGTATATCGAGTCGATTCGCCATCCCTCGCGGTGACGAGTACCGCTTGTTCACTGCGTCGTAACGTAGATAATTTATGGAATGTTATGATTCAATATTGCTGTTATGATATAATATTGTATTGCTACATGTGTGCCACCAAATATTGCTTATTAAATTTCAGATTCATAAACCGTTAACTTGTTGCTAAAAGATGAATTAAGGATGAACTTGTAGGCGTGTCCAATTGCTGCAATATTACTATCCTATGTTCATTGTATCCCTCATGTAGAGTTTCATGCCTAGGTGAGTCAGTTAAGTCTTGTTGAGCCCTCGTGCTCATGGTTGCTGCTTAAGTGTTTTTAAGGTGAGGAGCCACCCACAGACTCAGAGTACGAGTCCACCGGCGAGGGTTACCCTCCGTCGGGGACCACGGCTGAGTGGGAGCCGTACACGCCGCGCTGAGCTGAGACGTGCAGCTAGTGTGGGTTGCCCTAGGGCTGGGCAACCAACTTTTGCTAGATAGGCGGGCGTGAGTTGTACAGAGTAGACTTCCGCTGTGTAAAATAAATAATAGTTTGTAACTGAAGTTGTACCTTTTTGTACAGTTCAGTTTGTTTTTCCCATGTAATATATTGTGTCCTTATGACGTGTGCTGTCGGGTGTCGCATCGTGCGGCACCACCCTCTGCGATCCTGGATGAGCGGATCCCGGTCCGCCACAGAAAGCTCCTGTGGAACGCTGTCCACGAGCGCCTGACCTTCGGCTGAGGTTAGGTCGCCGCTGTGGCGATCGTTCTCGGGCATGGGAGGTCGGAGCTCGGGGTTTTTATCGTTGGGGAGGTGGAGTGCGATCTCAGGGTGCGGTCTTGCAGCTCGGGGAAAGAGGAGGCGAGATGTTTCCGCGGTTTCCCGATCGAGCAAAGAGGCGGAAGGCCGGGGGCTCGGTGTTCACTGGAGAGGGGGAAGCGAGCGGTGCTTGCCTCGGTGGAGCGCCTTAAGAGGACCCTGGAACCGCCCTTGGGCTCATGTGTGGGCGCGGGAAGCAGCTGGTGGCGCTGCTCCTCCTCGGTGCCGATCGCAGCTGCTCCCGGGGTGTTGAACCGGCAGCTGCTCGGTGGAATTTCACACCGAGACTGTGACTTTGGGTGCAAGTCTCCCCTCTTCTCTCTATGACATGTGGGTCCCACACTCAAGTTTAACCTCTGAAATTAACTCCTCATCACTGTTGCAAACAGTTAGCCCTAAAACCCCCGGTGATTCAAATTATTCACCCATGAGCCATTTGAATTGATTAGGATTCAAATTGGGTTTGGTTTGAATGAATTTCAGCACATGTTCAGTTTGAAATTCAAATAAAGTTTTAATTTGTCCCACTTAGCTCATATCATGATCAACTCCAAATGGAGTGAAAATTGGTGTGTGAGCTCACAAAAATGTGCTGAATAAGAATATGCCTCCCACTTTTGAATTCATGGGATAAAACAGTTTGAATTTGAATATGGATTCAAACTGCCCTCTTTCTAGCTATACAAAAAACGACCTCAAAAAGGTTTTGAATTCAGGTGAAACTTGGCATGGACATCCCTAGCAATGTGTAGGAGTTTTTCATATGCCCAGCCCCTATATCACATGTGGAAAATACCACCCTTGCAATATGTGAGTTTGTTCCCTAATGAGCATGTTGATGGTGGTTACTTGCTCTTCCAACGTGTTTATCAACTTGCTACAAATGAGGTGTGTGTGTGTGGTGATGACACTTCAAACATGTGTCAAAAACTGAGGCCCTTACACCAACTGGATACAACAAAGCCATTTGATGTTTATTGTGATGCCTCAGGCATTGGACTTGGCTGCGTCTTAATGCAAGATAGGCGTGTGATCGCGTATGGGTCTCGTCAACTCCGCAACCACGAGCAGCACTACCCCACTCATGACCTAGAACTTGCTGCGGTGGTGCTGGCATTGAAGATGTGGAGACACTACTTACTCGGGAATTTAGTGCACCTTTACACCGACCATAAGAGCCTCAAATACATATTCACTCAGAAGGATATAAATATGAGGCAGCGGAGATGGTTGGAATTAATCAAAGATTATGAGCTCGAGATCCATTACCATCCGGGCAAAGCTAACGTGGTGGCTGATGCACTCAGTCATAAATCCCACGTGAATAACTTGTCAGTTGTTCCGGATGAGGATGAAGAACCAAGCTTGCGGGTGATTCCGTATGGGGCGTTTTATAATCTTGCTCTTGTGCCTACCATTAGAGAGGAGATTGTACAAGCCCAGAAGAGGGATAAAGGAATGCGGAAAATCCGAGCAAGAATCAATGAGGATAAAACGAAATGTTTCTAGAAAGATGATCAAGGTGTGTTATGGTTTAACAACCGTATCGTGGTACCCTGGAACCTGAAACTAAGGAAGAAAATCCTCGATGAAGCTCATATGTCCATGTACTCGATACATCCAGGAAGCAATAAGATGTATCAAGACCTTAAGACAAAATTTTGGTGGACTCGGATGAAGCGAGAAATTGCCAAGTATGTATCCGAGTGTGATACATGTCGGCGAGTCAAAGCTGATCATATTAAGAAAGCGGGAATGCTCCAACCGTTGAGTATTCCGGCATGGAAGTGGGAGGACATCAGCATGGACTTTATTGTCGGACTGCCTCTCACATCTAGAAAGCATGACTCCATTTGGGTGATTGTGGATCGCTTAACAAAATCAGCCCACTTCATCCCAGTGAATACGGGATTCCATACTAAACAATATGCAGAGTTGTATCTCTCTAGAATTGTGTGCTTGCATGGAGTCCCCAAGACCATCATATCCGACCGTGGTTCAATATTTGTTGCTCGTTTCTTGGAGCAACTACATGAATCTCTGGGAACAAAATTAATCAGAAGCTCAGCATACCATCCCCAGACTGACGGTCAAACGGAGAGGGTGAACCAGATTTTGGAAGATATGCTGAGGGCATGTGCCATAGATCATGGAAAGAACTGGGATTACCATTTTCCATTAGTAGAGTTCTCCTACAACAATGGTTACCAATCCAGTATTAAAATGGCACCATACGAAGCACTTTATGGCAGGAAGTGCCGCACACCACTCAATTGGTGTGAATCTGGCGAGAGGGTGATTTTCAGCATTGATCTTGTAAAAGATGCCGAAGAGCGGGTCCAGCTGATTCAAGAAAACCTCAGGGCCGCTCAATCTCGCCAGAAGAGCTATGCGGACCAGCGACGCCGACCCTTGTGTTTTGAAGTCGGAGATCACGTCTATCTCCGAGTATCCCCGATGAAGGGAATTAATCGATTCGGGGTCAAGGGAAAGCTAGCGCCTCGCTTTGTGGGTCCGTTCGTTATTACAGAATGGTGTGGGCCGGTAGGCTACCGTTTGGAGCTGCCGCCATCCTTATCGGGCATCCACGACGTCTTCCATGTCTCACACTTGAGAAAGTGTTTGAAGAGGCCGACGGAGATCCTTTTGGAAGACATGGAGATATTGCAACCGGATCTCACCTACGCCGAGCAGCCCATCAAGATTATCGACGAGAAGAGCCGGATCACTCAAAATCGGACTTTGAATTTTTACAAAGTCCTGTGGAGTAATCACACACCGGAAGAAGCGACTTGGGAGAGTGAAGATTACATCCACAAGAACTATCCGGAACTTTTGTCGTAATTGTTGTAATTACCTTCCGCCTCATCTTTCTTTTGTAATCTCAGGACAAGATTCTTTTATGGGGGGAGGATTGTAAATGTCCCAACAATGTGAATACAAAGAAACATGAGTTGCACAAATGTTGGAGTCATGTGTATGAAAAAGGGGCTTAGTTGAAACTTTTTCCACATATGATAACATAGGTGAGATTCTTCTAAACAAACTTAGGTGCAATGGGAGGGTTTAAAAATCAGAGGTTGAACTAAATGTTAAACTCAAACTTCAAATGAGGGGAGGACACAATGGAAATTCAAAACTGTTGTGTCCAAACTCTTGTTTGCAGCAGCTAACACAAGAATCAAGTTGCATATTTGGATTCCTTAGGTCCAAATTAGTGGGTAGGCAAAGTTTCATTAATTTTTGAAAAGGTTTGCTACCCATTTATCCAAATGGAGTTAAATGTGCAAAGAATTCAAATATGCATTTGAATTTGAATGAAGTTTGTCCAACTATCCAAATGCAGCTCAGGTTTTAAACTCCAAACATTTGAATTGATCACTTGCCAAGTTTTGGAGATCTTTTAGTAGTGAGGAGGGACTTCCTGTGGGGCCCACATGTCATAGGGTTAAAGACTTACCCCCTAAGTCTTTCCTCTCTGTACCTCACTAACTAGGGGATTGTCCCGAGCAACACAGCAGTCTCGCGCCACCTCCTGGTTTTCTTCTCTCGTGCTGGCAATCGGGCAGCAGCTCACTCCCTCCTCTACATGATCCACCCCCCCGACACAGCTGAGCCAAACGTGTTTGTGTTCCTCCTCACGATCAGCAGCCGTCCCGTGCGCTGTTTTCAATCACCGGCGCCGCCTCCACTGTTCCCTGTCACCCGGCCAGCCTAGCGCTTCTCCGGCGTGCTCAAGAGGCCACAGAGGTGCGCCAGGAGGTATTTATCCTCATCCAGTCGCCCCCCTGCTTTCCCCCGACGCCGGCTCGCCGGAATTCGGTTTTTGGCACCGGCGCACGTATAGAACAGACCGTGTTTAATTCTTGAAATTCTCCCAAACCGATTGATCATACCTCCTACAATTCAAACCACAGCAACTAGATGCCCTAGCACCCTCCCACACCGAGAACCAAAGGAAACCGATCATCACAGGCCCCGGGCGACGAGAATTCATCGCCGGCGGCAAAAACGGGTCGGGACTCCGGTGACCGCCCTATTCCCGCCAATTGCAGCACGAACTGAGGTGCGTTCCATGCTCCACGAGCTCTGGTGATGCTTTAGGGCAAGGTAGCTCTCCGGGAGAAGCTTTGGACGCGCCAGAACGCGTTCATGCCGAGCTCCCGAGCCGCCCCCACCGGTGCCGACCTGTTTTAGGCCGTTTTCATGCGTGGAAACCTTGCCCGGCAGCTGCGCCATGTTCCAAGGAGCATGTAGGGCGAAACCAGAGCTCATTTGGTGGAGAAATGAGAGAGAACAAGCCGCGCCATGCTTTCTGCCGGTGTGCACCCGCGGGCTCTGGCGAGAGGTTGAAGAAGCACCTGACCCGTGGGCCCCACGTTAGACTGTTCTGTTTAAAATCAAACAGAGAGTTGTTCAAACTTGGAAAATGCATAACTCTGTGTAGAAATCTCCAAAAATAGTGAGATAAATTTTGTTGGGTTCCACTAAGAGAGTACTATCGAGGGGGACAGCCCAATATTTAAGAAAAACCCTGATTTTCGCTCATTAATTCATATAATGAAAATCTTGTAGGAATTTTTCCAGGAGTTCTGTGTATTGGAAAATCCCCAAATTTGGGCAGAATATTATTACAAAAATACTTGAACTCCAGTAAAAGTTTTAGAAGCATTGGACCTCATTTGCTTGGCCAAATGTGGTGTTAATTCCTTATGTCTCTGAAAATTGGAAAATAGAACAGAGTTCAATTTCAGAATTTTTCCCCAAACTTTAGAACCTCATAACTCTTGCTAGGAAGCCCCAAATTTAGAGATTCAAATTGGGTTGGATTCATATTGAATAGCTCTGTCCAAATATACAACCCAATTTGTATGAAACTCATTATTTAATTCTGGAAAATTCTTTAATCCTTTCCAGCAAAAGAATTCTTGAGTGAGTTTGGTTCATCCAAAAACCCTCAACTTTTGCCACAATATTCTCTAGGATGTTATTGAACTCCTGTAAAAGTTTCAGCTCATTTGGAGTTGATTTGATCAGGGAAATTCAGAGTTGAAGTGGCTGTGTTCAATTGAATACAGAAACATTTTCAGAGACTTTCCAAAACTTGGAAATTCAGTCCTGGGTAAATCTTAGCCCCAAAAATGCTAGGAAAATTCATGCAAGCTCTATGAACTATAATTGAAATTGTAGTTCACTAAGTTTGGCATGAACATGCAAGTTTATTCAGAATTAATTCCTTTTTGCCTAAGGGCTTAGGGAATTATTATGAGTGGTCTATTCATCGGATAATTCCAAATATTGGTACAGAGTGTTTTCTTGTGACAAGGAACTCACATGAAAATTCTCAGCTCCATTGGAGCTCTGGATAACCCCTGTTCTGTTTAACCTCTTAAGATGATCAATAGAGAAGAGGGGGAAGACACTTAGTATTTCATCTTGTTGCTTAGACACAAACACAAACCACTAGCACCCACGTCATTTTAAATTCTTAAACAGAGTTCAAGTTTTAAACTTGTCTTTAGCACTTGTTAGCAAAACTTTTACAATTAAACATATGTGCATATTCATTACATGTAGCATCTACGTGAAGAACTTGGAGTCCTCGGAGTCGAGATCAAGGAAGGAGGAAAGCAGTTGATTAAGCACCAATTGGTC
Source organism: Neostapfia colusana (assembly GCA_030760725.1). Taxonomy (NCBI): domain Eukaryota; kingdom Viridiplantae; phylum Streptophyta; class Magnoliopsida; order Poales; family Poaceae; genus Neostapfia; species Neostapfia colusana. The sequence continues at coordinate 24,492,994 of JASWHV010000005.1, read as the reverse complement.
TTCACTAACTGAACTTCGTATACATATAAGTCCCCTGCAAAACAAAATCAAGCCCCGGTTTGCATCTAAATTTACAAGCTTTTATTTGTATTCACTTTACTTGGTCTAGTAATTTGTTTATTGCATTAAGTCTAGATGGTATGAAGCCCCAAATGCATGACCTAGAAAACCATGGAGTTTAAATGTAGAATAGGTTATCATTGATAATAACTGCTGATCACAAATTAACACAAGTGGATTAAAAGAAGCAAAACTCGAGTGGGCAGTTTCCTACTCGTGAAACGGGGTTAAGAGGGATCAATCGGAAGAGTTGGGAATTGATCCCCATAGTTGGGAATGGAGACCGGGCAGTGGATGGAAGGTCAAGGACGTGGTTCTGTGAGCCTAGTCTATGTCTGAGTCGATTAAGGCCCGTTCTCGTGTGCGGCCCCGCTGGACAAGTTTGAGATGTGTACCGGATGCATATTGGCTATATGGGACCCAGGAAACCAATGTAACATGTTAACCTGGGTGTCGAGGCATACCTCACCGTCTGATGCCGATGCTGAAAGGATAGAGAAGTCGTCTCTACGAGGGTTTGCCATAGGGAGACTTAATCCCAGTCGGTGGGACCGGTTCGACATTTGGGTGTCGTGTGAAAGGTTGCCATGTACGGCGTCAGTGACGGTTGCTGTGTGCAACGTCGAGTACGGGCGTACGTGTCGTGTCAGCCGGGTGTTTTTGATTGCAATCACCGTCGCTCGCGGTAGTGAGCATACTTGTACACTGAGTCGTGACGTAGTAATAAACCGGGAAAACATTTAACATGCTTCGTGGGTAATCCTCATAATGGAGATGAGGAACGATCAACACTTCACTAAATTTAATTTCCACTATGCGCTAGTAGAGTTGAGGCAAAGCGTTTCTTGTTTGATTGTGGAGTCTCGACGTTGATGGCGCAAGGTCAGTATGATTCTAGGATAGCTCACTAAAGTTACTTTCACCTCGGGCATGTGACATCGAGATGAAACGTTTCTTGTTTGATTGTGGAGTCTCGATGTAAGTTGCGCGAGGGCTATAAAAGTTGCTTAAAACTTGATGTAAGGACTCTCCTCTAGCTCAAGTTTATCTTTTGAGCAAACTTCTATATTCAGCCCTCTAATTTAGCATGTAGAGTTTCATGGCTAGGGTGACGGGTCAGTCTTGCTGAGCTTCGTGCTCACGGATACTGCATAAGTTGTTTTGCAGGTAATAACGGTACGCTGATAAGTACGGGTGTCCGATGAGACTCAGAGCTCTCCGAGTGGTGAACTCATGGAAACCCCTGCCGCTGCTATTGTGATAGTGTTGCTAGTGAGAAGGGTCCGCGGGCTGGACACCTTCTCTGTTGCTTAGCATAGGTATGAGCCGTGAGTTGTAATAGTCTTCCGCTGTAGAGTATTTTGGAAAGTATTTGTAAAATTTACACTTGGTAAGCTTCCGCATGATTTATGTAATATGATGCTTTATTATGTGTGCTGTTGGGTGCCGCATCGCACGGCACCACCCAATGCGATTCCCGGGCGAGGTGCCCCGTTCCCGTGAACCGGGACGGCGGGGTCCTCACAGCACGCCTAGTACTCCACATGTTCCTCGAAGTACTCTTCTCCTGTAGCTGATGTATATGTGGAAATGCAAGGGTGAGTACATGTCGTACTCAGCAAGTGTGGGAAAAGTATGGCATGTGGCTTACAATAAGTACACAACTGTCGGAGTATGGATAAGAGATCACAAAATAGCCTTTACAAAGGGGCTACTAGATGTACGGACCCACTGAGGTTTCACCGGCAAGCTCGAATCACCATTCTCCCACCCACGGGCCCCCTCTTGTGCCATGCAGTTCCCAGGGAAGTCCCCCTCGACTCCCATTCCCCGCGCCATCCAACGGTCCATAACAAGCTAGCAACACACCTAATTAATCAGCTAAGCCGCACCCATATTTGGCCTTGTGGTGGCACTGTTTTTCTGGCATATTCTCGCATGAACCGGTCCTTAGATCTACGGCAAGTAAACCACCATCTCATCAAGCAACATCCACGAACCAATCTTTCCTAGATCTCCCCGATTCCATGCTCATTAACATCATCAAGTTCTCATCATCATTATTCATATGAGTGCAGTAGCTAACCATGTTTTATTTCAGCTTCCCGTATCCCATAAATTAAGCTAAGAAAAAAGAAAAAGAAAAAAGACCATACCTGACTCATCAACTTTCCCGGCGACAAGTATGGTTAACAAAACTAATAAACTCCTATAAAAGGGTGTCCCATCAAGTTGACTCAAGCGTACGAGTTTTCGCAAGCAAAACAGTTTCAAAACATGGGATCAATATGGTCAAGGGGCACTTGCCTTGCTCCCGTGTCTCTTGTTGCTCAAGCGTCTCGAAGTCTTGGTGTTGTAGTTCCTCGTAGATGGCCTCTTGAACTTGTCCTTCTACTCACGATCACGCACATACAAAATTTACAGCAATCAATCGTCATGCACAAACTTTACTCAAGATGCAATGGGGTAGATGAATGCAAATCCTATAGTGCAGTTTTATTAAACCAGTTTGTACATTTTCTTGCATGTTTTAATGGGCTTTCATGGGGTTTTATGATGAACAAGGGTGTAGGGATCAAGTGTAGACGTGGTGATAATCTTGACTCAAGATCTAGATCAATTCCACCGTCAAAAATCGATCAAAATGTGATCTGTCCACACGTAAAAGTTTCTGCTCAAAGGGGGCGAAGAAAACGGATGCGTAGAAACAGCGGCGACTTGTAAGATGAGTAATGGAGACCTACCTCACTTCCTCCTCGTGGCAGGGCCTTTCTCCTAGCAATGGCAGTAGCGGGGAATTTTTCTATAGAAGATTAGGGTAGGACAGATCGTTGGCTTCTTTTCCGGCGCCGGCGAGGCATGACGGGGCTCGTTGGTGGTTCTCAACGACAGGGCTCGACGGCGGGGATCGACGGTGGGGATCGATGGCGGGGCTCGGCGGCGGGGCTCGACGGCGAGGCTCGTCGGCGGGGCTCACCGGCGAGGCTCGTCGGCGGGGCTCACCGGCGACCAAACTCCGGCAGGGGGTGGCCAACTCGGCGACTTTGAGGGGGGGCTCCAACTCGGTGACTTGGGGAGGGGGAGGGCTGCGGCCAAGGGGGGCTGGGTGGTTGTATTTATAAGGGGGAGAAAAGAGGAGTCCTACTCCAATTGGAACTCAACCAAGAGTCCTAGTCAATTTAGAACTCAACCAAAGAGTCCTAGGGACTTCCCCCCCCCCCCCCCCTTTTTGGCTGCAGCAGCATTGGGGATTAAATTCCCCCAAATGTGGGGAAAATTCCCCTTTTGTGGAATTGGGGAATTTGGAAATTTTTTGGGGAAATTTGGGAATGGCTCATTTCAGCTATCTTTTTTCCATTTCTCACCATTTCTATGTCCCTTTTTTCATTTCTATATTCCCCTCTCCATTTCTATGTCCCATTCTCCATTTCTATATTCCCTTCTCCATTTCCATGGTTCTTCCTCCATTTCTATGGTTCTTTCTCCATTTCTATGGTTCTTTCTCCATTTCTATGGTTCATTCTCCATTTCTATAGTTCTTTCTCCATTTCTAGGGTTCTTTCTCCATTTCTACTTCTTTTACAATGCTTCTCTACATGAAAAATGTATGCAATGCATGGTAATGAATTTGAAGGTGTTACAAACCTACCCCCCTTAAACTGAATCTCGCCCTCGAGATTTATATAGTGGAGAATAGATGAGGTAATTCTGCCTTGAGATCTTCCTCACGCTCCCATGTAGTTTTGGCTTCCGTGTGATGGCTTCATTGTACCTTGCACCAACGGATTACTTTGTTCCTCGTGACCCTTTCCTTCACATCCAAGATTTTGACGGAGTGTTCTGCATAGGTCAGATCCTCTTGAAGCTCAAGCTCATCCATCGGTACTTGTTCTTCCGGTACTCTTAAGAACTTCTTGAGTTCGGATATGTGAAACATGTCATGCACGTCGGAGAGGTGTGTTGACGACTCTAATTGATAGGCTACCTCTCCTCGCTTGTCCAAAATCTTGAATGGCCCGATGTAGCGAGGTGCTATCTTGCCTTTAACGTTGAACTGTCGTTGGCCTCGGATAGGCGATACCTTAAGATACACGAAGTCTCCCACTTCGAAGGTCAATCTTCTTCGCCTATTGTCCTCATAACCTTTTTGTCTTGACTGAGCAGCCTTCAAGTTTTCTCATATCGTTTGTACTTGTTTTTCGGCGTCTTGCAGCACTTCTGGTCCAAACACTTGGCTTTCTCCGGTCTCATTGCAGAACAGCTGCGTTCTACACCGTCTATCAAACAATGCTTCGAAAGGTGATATCTTCAAGCTGGATTGGTAGCTGTTGTTTTATGAGAATTCAGCATACGACAAGCTCCTATCCCAACTACGCTCATGTTTCAAGGCGCAAGCTCTCAACATGTCTTCTAAAATCAGATTTGTCCTCTCAGTTTGTCCGTCGGTTTGCGGGTGATAAGCGGAGCTGAAATTCAGCCGTGTACCCATGGCTTCAAGCAGCTTCTTCCAGAACCTAGAGGTAAATTTAGGACCCCGATTTGAAACTATCCTCTTCGGAACTCCCTAACGACACACAATTTGCTCCATATACAGCTCGGCTAGTTGTGCGACGCTGTATTTGGTTCTAACAGGAAGGAAATGAGCTGATGTCTTCCCACTTCCACTTGGGTACCTTCAATGGCTGCAACAATCCAGTGGGACTTTGATGTTCGGCGTTCACTCGTTGGCACGTGTCGCATAAGGCGACATATTCAGCTATGTCCCTTTTCATAACATCCCACCAATATCATGTTTTCAGGTCCTTGTACATCTTTGTACAGCCGGGATGTATGGAATTAGGTGAGTCATGTTCCTCCTTTAATATCGTGTCGCGGATGTGTTTCACGTTAGGCACACAAATCCTTTTCCATAACTAAAGTGTGCCTTTCTTGTCGTCCTTGATATCCTTTTCTATGCCTTGTCAAATTCTTTCCTTGATTTCCTTGATTTCCTCATCCGTTGCTTGGCCATCTTGTATTTCTTGTTCCAGCGAGGAGTTCAGTTCTATCACATCCATCTCGTTCAAGAATCTGAGATGTAACCGTTCGAACTCCTTGCGCAGCTCGGGTGGCAGCTCCCGAACCGTGAGTTGGTGACATGCTCCCTTTCGGCTCAACGCATCAGCTACTACATTGGCCTTTCACTGGTGATAGTTGATTTCAACATCATAATCCTTGATTAGTTCCAACCATCAACGTTGCCTCAAATTCAGATCCGTTTTCGTGAATATATACTTGAGGCTTTTGTAATCCGTATAGATCTCACATTGGTGGCCAAGGATATAATGCCTCCAAATCTTCAAGGCATGTACCACAGCTGCAAGTTCCAAGTCATGTATGGGGTAATTCAGCTCATGTTTCTTTAGTTGTCTCGATTCATAGGCTACCACTTGTCCTCCTTGCATGAGCACACATCCAAGCCCTTGTCTTGATGCGTCACAATATATGTCAAAGCTCTTGCTCACGTCCGGCAATACTAAAACCGGCGCTGTGGTTAATCTCTTCTTTAGCTCCTCAAAGCTTTCTTGACACGCTGGTGTCCACTGAAATGCTTTCCCCTTCATTAGCAATTCAGGCATAGGCTTCGCTATTTTGAAGAAATCCTTGATGAACCGGCGGTAGTATCCAGCCATCCTAAGGAAACTCCGAATATCTCTCACATTCTGCGGTTGGTTCCACTTCAGAACATCTCCCACTTTTCCGGGATTAACCGATACTCCTCCCTCGGAGATGATGTGGCCTAGAAACGATATCTCCTTTAGCCAAAATTGGCACTTGCTGAACTTAGCATACAACTGATGCTCTCGCAGTTTCTGCAATGTTAACCTCAAGTGTTTTCGTGTTCTTCCTCGCTCTTCGAATACACCATGATATCGTCGATGAAAACCACGACGAACTTTTTCAAGTACTCCATGAAGACCTTGTTCATGAGGTACATAAAATGTATGGGTGCATTCGTTAACCCAAAGGACATAACAGTATACTCATACGAACCATACCGTGTTCGAAATGCGGTCTTGGGTATACCGGAGGGCTTAATCTTCAGCTGGAAGTATCCCGACCGAAGATCAATCTTGGAAAAAATTTGGGCACAATTCATTTGGTCGAACAAGTCCTCTATACGAGGCAGCGGGTATTTATTCTTGATCGTCACCTCATTGAGAGACCTATAATCCACACACATCCTTTGGGTCCCATCCTTCTTGTCTATTTCGAGGGATGGTAAGACACGGGGCTCCCCATGGTGACAAGCTTGGGAGTATAAAACCCTTTTCTAGCTGCTACTGAATTTGTTTCTTGAGCTCCACTAATTCATTAGCAGGCATCCTATACGGCCTCTTCGCTATAGGTGCAGTTCTGGGCACTAAATCAATGGCAAATTCAATGTCCCGGTCAGGTGGCATACCAGGATGTTCTTCCGGGAAAACATCTGAATATTTTTTGAACTACCAGAATGCTTTCCAATGTCGCTTCTTCGACGTGGTTCAGCACTGCCTTCTCGGTTGCCGGTTGTGCTGCCTTGAACTCAATACGAGTACCGTGCTCACTTGTCAGCTGCACGATCCTCTCAGCACATTGAATCACTCCGTTGTGCTTGCTTAGCCAATCCATTCCAAGTATTATGTCAATGCCTTGGGAATCCAAGACAATAAGGTTGGCAAGAAAGTCTACCCCCCTTATTTTAAGGTTTACTTTCAAACATACTATATTAGTCCTCATCTCTCTATGCCGATGGCAAGCGCTGCGTATGTCCTTCTAGGCTATTTCCAGAAGAACACACTATCGCATTACTGACCATACGATGGGGTCTCCACTTACTTTTGCCTAATGCATGCTAGGGATCAGCGTTTCATATGAACTCAGAAAAATGAAGAGTCCAAGAGTTTCATATTAACGTCTCACACCAAGCTGTGAGACCAAGCCCTGAACCACTTTCCTTGTCAGGGGAGCTAGCCGAAATTGAGCGGCTTTCAGTGGCGTTCCTTACCATGTTTACCTGAGCGTAGGTGCGTCATTACATAATCAAAATTCAGAATTATAACAAATATGTTAGTGCTGCCACTTTAAGTAACTATACTACTATAGTCCTTATGTGGGCCTAATACCGTTCCCGATCACGGGAACACATGCTGTGAGGGCCCATTCCCGATCACGGGGACAGGGCACCTCGCCCGGGAATCGCATTGGGTGGTGCCGTGCGATGCGGCACCCAACAACACACATAATAAAGCATCATATTACATAAATCAAGCGAAAGCTTACAAAGTGTAAATTTTTACAAATACTTCTCAAATATTCTACGGCGGAAGACTAGTACAACTCACGTCTCATACCTATGCTAAGCAACAGAGAAGGTACCAAGCCCGCGGACCCTTCTCGCTAGCAACACTATCACAATAGCAGCGGCAGGGGTTGTAATGAGTTCACCACTCGGAGAGCTCCGAGTCTCATCAGACACCCGTACTTAGGAGCGTACAGTTATTACCTGCAGAACAACTTATGCAGTATCTGTGAGCATGAAGCTCAGCAAGACTGACCCGTCACCCTAGTCATGAAACTCTACATGATGAAAATAGAGGGCTGATTATAGAAGTTTGCACAAACGATGAACTTGAGCTAAAGGAGAGTCCTTACTTCAAGTTTTAAGCAACTTTAATAGCCCTCGCGCAACTTACATCGAGACCCCACAATCAAACAAGAAACGCTTCATCTCGATGTCACTTGCCCGAGGTGAAAGTAACTTTAGTGAGCTATCCTAGACTCATACGGACCTTGCGCCATCAACGTCGAGACTACACAATCAAACAAGAAACCCTTTGCCTCGACGCAACTAGCCCAAGGTGGAAATTAAATTTAGTGAAGTGTTGATCCTTCCTCATCTCCATTATGAGGATTACCCACGAAGCATATTAAATGTTTCCCGGTTTATTACTACGTCACGACTCAGTGTACAAGTATGTTCAGTACCACGAGCGACGGTGATTGCAATAAAAAACACCCGGCTGACACGACACGTACGCCCGTACCCGACGTTGCACACAGCAACCATCACTAACGACGTACATGGCAACCTTTCACACGACACCCAAATGTCGAACCGGTCCCACCGACTAGGATTAAATCTCTCTACGGCAAACCCTCGTAGAGCCGACTTCCCTATCCTTTCAGCACGGCATCAGACGGTGAGGTATGCCTCGACACCCAGGTTAACATGTTACATCGGTTTCCTGGGTCCCATATAGCCAGTATGCATCCAGTACACATCTCAAACTTGTCTAGCGGGGCCACACACGAGAACGGGCCTTAATCGACTCATAAATAGACTAGGTTCACAGGACCACGTCCTTGATCCTTCCATCCGCTGCCCGGTCTCCATTCCAAACTATAAGGATCAATTCCCAACTCTTCTGATTGATCCCCCTTAATCCAGGTTCACAGTAGAAAAATGCCCACTCGAGTTTTGCTTCTTTTAATCCACTTTTGTTGACTTGAGATCAGCAGTTATAAAAAAGTGTTAACCTACTCTACATTATACTCCAGGGTTTTCTGGGTCATGCATTTGGAGTTTCATACCATCTTGACTTAATGCAATAAATAAAATGCTAGACGTATAAAGTGAATACAAATAAAAACTTGTAAGTTTTTGATGCGAAACGGAGCTTGCCTTTGTTTTGCAGAGGACTTATATATATATGAAGTTCAGTTAGTGAAGACCACTTGGCTTGATCACTTGCCTCCCTCCTTTGATCTCTATTCCAATGACTTCAAGTTTCTTCACGTAGATGCTACACGTAATAAATATGCACAAATTGTTTAATCGTAAAGACTTTGCTACAAGTTCTAATAACCAGTTTTCAAATTCTGGAACTCTGTTTAAGAATTTAAAATGACACTGGTGCTAGTGGTTTGGGTTTGGATCTAAGCACATGATTAAGTGCTAAGTGGTTTCCCCTCTTCTATATTGATCACCTTAAGAGGTTAAACAGAACAGGGGTGATCCAGAGCTCCAATGGAGCTAAGAATTTTCATGTCTGTTCCTTGTCACAAGAAAGTCATCTAGACCAAAAATTAGCACTTTTCATTGAGTGGTTTGTTCAGAACAATTTTCTAAGCAATTAAGCAAAGAAGAATTAATTCTGAGATCACACCCATGTTCATGCCAAGCTGAGTGAACTACAATTTAAATTATAGTTCATATAGCTTTCATGAATTTTCCTAGCATTTTTGGAGCTAAGATTTACCCAGAACTGAATTTCCAAGTTCAGGAACTTCTCTGAAAATGTTTCTGTATTCAATTGAATACAGCAACTTTAAATCTGATATGCTCTGAGCAAATCAACTCCAAATGATCTGAAAATTTTACAGGTGTTTACTAACATCCTAGAGAACATTCTGGCAAAATTTGAGGGTTTTTGGATGAACCAAACTCCCTCAGGAATTCTTTTCCTGAAAAGGTTTAAAGAATTTTCCAGAATTAAATATTGAGTTTCGTACAAAATGGGTTGTAGATTTGGACAGATCTATTCAATATGAATCCAACCCAATTTTAATCACTAAATTTGGGGCTTCCTAGCAAGAGTTATGATGTTCTAAAGTTTGGGGAAAAATTCTGAAATTGAACTCTGTTCTATTTTCCAATTTTCAGAGACATAAGGAATTAACACCATATTTGGCCAAGAAAATGAGGTCCAATGCTTCTGAAACTTTTACTGGAGTTTAATTATTTTTGTAGGAATCTCCTTCCCAAATTTGGGAATTTTCCAATACACAGAACTCCTGGAAAAATTCCTACAAGATTTTCTTTATATGAATTAATGAGCCAAAACCAGGGATTTTCATAATTATTGGGCTGTACCCCTGGATAGTACTCTCTTAGAGGAATCCAACAAAATTTATCTCACTATTTTTTGGAGCTTTATACAAAGAGTTATGTATTTTCCAAGTTTGAATAACTCTCTGTTTGATTTTAAACAGAACAGTCTAACGTGGGGCCCATGTTCAGGTGCTTCTTCAACCTCCCGCCAGAGCCAGCCCGCGGGTGCACACTGGCAGAAAGCATGGCGCGGCTCGTTCTCTCTCATTTCTCCACCAAATGAGCTCTGGTTTCGCCCTACATGCTCCTTGGAACATGGCGCAGCTGCCGGGCAAGGTTTCCGCGCATGAAAATGGCCGAAAACAGGTCGGCACCGGTGGGGTGGCTCGGGAGCTCGGCATCAACTCCTTCTGGCGCGTCCAAAGCTTCTCCCGGCAAGCTACCTTGCCCTAAAGCATCACCAGAGCTCGTGGAGCATGGAACGCACCTCAGTTCGTGCAGCAATTGGCGGGAATAGGGCGTTCACCGGAGACCCGACCCGTTTTTGCCGCCGGCGGTGAATTCTCGTCGCCCGGGGCATGTGATGATCGGTTTTCTTTGGTTCTCGGCGTGGGAGAGCGCTAGGGCATCTAGTTGCTGTGGTTTGAATTGTAGGAGGGATGATCCAGTGGTTCGAGCTAATTTGGAGAATTGGACAGCGCCGGTTCTTCACGTGTTCCGGCGGTAAAATGCGAAATCCGGCTAACCGGCGGCAGGGAAGAGCAGGGGGACGACAGGAGGAGTATATAGACTTCATGGCGCACCTCTGTGAGCTCTTGAGAACGTCGGGAAGGCGCTGGACTGGCCGGGCGACTTGTAGCCGAGGCGGGCAACGTCGTCTCTGTTTTTCCGGCGACGAACTGCTCGGCACTTGTTGTAGGCGGCCGGCCACGGCCTGTGGAGGGTCGGAAAATGTCAGGAAGGGATCGCTGCAACCTCTGAGATGCTCAGCCGGGCGTCCAACTCATGGGAAGTGCACAGCGTGATCAGCCGAGGGCAGAAGACGTGGTGGCTCTGTTCTTTGCGTTTTATGAGCGAGCATAAAGAAAACTTCGTTTGCTTCAGTCTGGGAGGGAGGGTAATGTTGAGAGGAATCTTATACCGTAATGCCAGCGCGTAGTGAGGAGAAGGAGGTGGCTTCCGGTGCCCCTCGGTGTCACACGGCAGGCCCTCTCGGTGGAGTGAAAACAGCACAGAAAACTTAGTGTGCAAGTCACATTTGCCCTATGACATGTGGGCCCCACCAGTCAGTGCCCTCTTATCCCTCAAAAGATCTCCAAAATTTGGCAAGTGACCAATTCAAATGTTGGGAGTTGAAAACTGAGCTGCATTTGGATAGTTGGACAAATTCCATCCAAATTTAAATGTATATTCGAATTTTTTGCACATTTAAATCCTTTTGGAAAATGGGTAGCAGAACTTTTCAAAAATTAATGAAACTTTGCCTACCCACTAATTTGGACCTAAGGAATCCAAATATGCAACTTGATTCTGGTGTTAGCTGCTGAAAACAAGAGTTTGAACACAACAGTTTGAATTCCCATTGTGTCCTTCCCTCATTTGAAATTTGAGTTGATCACTTAGTTCAAACTCTGATTTCTAAACCTTCCCATTGCACTTGAGTACTTCAATTCTGTGGGTTTATCCCACCTAGGGTCCACCCCTGCAAGTAACCCTAAGTTTTGTTTAGAAGAATCTTACATGTGTTATCATATGTGGAAAAAGTTTAAACCATGTCTCCTTTTGCATACACATGACATCAACATTTGTGCAAACTCATGTTTCTTTGTATTCACATTTTTGGGACCTTTACATTCACAACGTATGAATAAACCAACAGCGGAAGATAAGTCTTGTGGGCTCCATCACAGGCGTTGCCTGGGGGACTCCATGAACCTTAAATCCTTCTTCGGGGCCGATGTCTGAGTCGTTGTACGCCACGTCATTCCCTTGGCCTGAGCAGCAATTTAAAACCAACAGAAATGCAAGCTTGAGTACCATAGGTACTCAGTCAGTGTGGGAAAGTTATGTCATGCATGGCTAGAGCAAGGAGAGGTTGAACTCATGGTTAAAGCACTACGCAATTAATACCTATCACCTTAGCTTATTAAGCACCTACATTACTACATAGGTGAAATGGTCCCAATCCCCTAACCCATCATCAATATCAAGTTACTATAATATCATTTCCAATGTTAAGCTCCCCGCTTAACATCCTCATCTTCCCACTTCATCATCCTGTAATCATGAATAAGTCCAAGCCGCTCTTGACCATGAGCATGACTGTCATGACAGTTTTGACTCTGCAGAGTTTGCACCACTGTACCCACATGTAGTGATTTCATCCCCCGTTGTCGGGTGGACTAGAAAACCTCCATTTTGCCAGTGGCCGCGAACCACATTCACACTACCGAGGTGTGTAGCCAGGAGATCACTACGACGCCTTTACAAAGGGATTCCCGACGAGTGTGGGCCCACTGAGGTTTCACCCCTAACAGCATCCAAGAGTCTCCAACCCCGCTGCCGTGGCCCCCTCTTGAGCCTTGCGGTTCATATGGTAGTCCAGCTGACACCTATTCCCCGCACCATCTAAACACCCATACTACGCCGGGGATGGACCTAATTAATTGGCCAAGCTGTCCCATCTCAGCATGTGGTTGGCACGGTAAAGCCAGGTTACATGCTCCATGAACCGGTCCTTAGGACCCAGGCAAGTACTATACACAAACCCGAGTCTCGTGCACGCAGCACCAACCAAAGCATCCAACTTGCCTAGATCCCTACCTCTACATAATTCATAATATCTCATCCAAGGGTAAAGTAAACAAGTTGATGATCTCATATCCCATTTATCCCATTCTAAGCATGGCTAAGCATGAGTAGTGTAAATGAATGACATAATAACATAACTCCCAACCCAAGCTACAAGGAAGCAAGATAATGAAAATCTAGGGAAACTTCCTAGCATGGGTATCACATTCCAACTTGACAATGCAATTAAATTCTAACTACACATCCTAGTATAGGGTCAAAGTGGTCAAGGACAGTTGCCTTCTTCCTGCTGCTCCGGGAATGGAAAGTCTTGGTCTTAGAAGGTGAGAACCTGCTCTGGGGCTGGTTCTAATCATGCCAATACACACATAGCAAAAGAAAACAACATTCCATAAGCAATAGTCCACACATACATACACATTGAAGTCATACACATATTTAAGTTTGGTGTTTACCCTAGCTATGTTGATTCTATGCACACATGCACTTTTAAACATATATTTTACTTCTACTCTTTGATATTCAGATTCCTAGGTGCACCATATATATGAATTTCCAATTTGAACAAAGTTTCTACATTAGATAATACCCTTCTTAGCCACAAAAGGTGCATGAAAGATAATTTCCTACTCCAAATGGGTTTTCAGATCTTCTACACAATTCTTAACTTGAATTTCTAAATGTGGGGACCTCACTTGACATTTTTCTAATTATGTATACCTATTTCCCTATATTTTCATATTTGTTTTCCCTACCCAAAAGTGAACTCCTATACTAAAATAGCAAAATATATCACCCAGACAGAATATGTTCTGATCTAAAATGTCCAATAAAATATCTTTTGACTTCCTCTCTGATGGGATCAATTTAAATTTATTTTTACCCATTTTCAGAATTATTTTCTAGCCTAAAAATGAATTTCCAACAATAAAACAGCAACCTAAATTCATACAAAAATTTCTACTGTTCCAATTACCTAAACAGAACCTTTATAAATTTTCCCTACTCCTTTTTGGTTACTTAGATTCATTTTTTTCCACCTATTTAAATTTGTTTTATGCCTAAAGGGTATATTTCAGAGATAAATCACAAAACAGCAACCTCATTTAATTTAAAAGTTTATTTCCCCTCTAAATTCGGACTTCAGATTGTTCAACAAATTTTCAACAGGGTTAGAATAATTCAACTGAACCTATACCTAAGTTTGAATTTAAATCCTATTCACAAATTCAATTTCCTGAAATTAATAACCCTCAGGGGCTGATGTGCAAATCCACACTGCAGTGGGACATTTCTCATTTTCTAAATTTTCAGGGGTCTAAGTGTGCAAAACAGGGAGGTTTTCCTGATTCTTCTTAAGTCCAGGGGCTAAAACTGATTTTTAAATGTATTTACATGAATTTCTGAGGGTCCAGGGGCTAGATCAGAAGTTTCCAGGGGCTAGATCCTTTTTCCTCAGAACCCCGGGGAGTAGCCCGCAAGATTCCCGGCCTTCATAACGCGGGGCTGATGTGGGCCATTGGATTTTAAATGGAGGGCTGAGATTAGATCGCGAAGCGGTACGGGTTAAATCTATTCGGGACCACCCGATTTAAAACGGACGGGCCACAGAGGGCCACGTCGCCCTAGCCGTGTGTGGGCGGCGACGCCCGGCGGCGGGAGGCGGCGATCTCGCCGGAGTTTCCCGAAATCTCATCTACCGGCCCTATACTACCGTTTTCTCTACACAATTTGGAGGAGGGGGAGTAGGGGATCTCACCTCGGTTGTTTTCTTGAGCTCGGAGGCCCTGGAAGGCTGTCGGCGACGAGGTCCGAGGGGGAAGCTCGGCGGTGCTCACCGGAGCTGTGTCTAGAGCGCAAAACACGGGGGCTCCTTCACCTGCAAGACTCCCTGGTGGCGGCAGGACGCACTACACGCGTTAGATCAAAGAAAACGGACGAGGATTGAAAGAAAATAGCGATGGGAGTCTCGGTCCTCACCGGGAATGAAAGTGGGTCTAAGGGGGGGGGGGGGGGGAGAAAATGGGCAACCTTCAGCGTTTATATGGATGAGGGAGGGCGGCGGGGTCGGTTAGAGAGATGCAGCACTTCGCGGCCGGAGATCGTGGCTCGTGCGCGTGAAAATCGGACGAGGCGGCACGATCGGGCGCGGGAAGCTCGGCGCGGGAGGGCAGACGACGGTTGAAGACGGCGCTGACAGGCGGGTCCTGCATGGCAGCGAGAGAGAGGGGGGGAGTAGGCCGCGGTTTGCTGGGCCGGCTGGGATGGGTTTCGGCCCATTGGCCGTTTTCCTCTTTCATTTTCCTTTTTCTTTTATGTTTTTGATTCAAATTTGAATTCCAGTTTGAGTTTCAATTTTTCTCCACATGCATTACGTCCAATAAATTGAAATTCATATTTTTCCACATTTTGGGGTGTTACAGTTCTTCCTCTCTTTTTGAATACACCATGATATCGTCGATGAAAACCACGACAAACTTGTCCAAGTACTCCATGAAGACCTTATTCATGAGGTACATAAAATATGCGGGTGCCTTTGTTAACCCAAAAGACATAACAGTATATTCATACGAACCATACCGTGTTCAAAATGCAGTCTTGGGTATGTCGGAGGGCTTAATCTTCAGCTGGAAGTATCCCGACCGAAATCAATCTTGGAGAAAATTCGGGCACCTTTCATTTGGTCGAATAGGTCCTCTATACGGGGCAGCGGGTATTTATTCTTGATCGTCACCTCATTGAGAGACCTATAATCCACACACATCCTTTGGGTCCCATCCTTCTTGTCCTCAAAGAGCACGGGGGCTCCCCACGGTGACGAGCTTGGGCGTATAAATACCCTTTTCTAGCTGCTCCTGAATTTGCTTCTTAAGTTCCACTAGTTCAGTAACGGGCATCCTATATGGCCTTTTCACTATAGGTGCAGTTCCAGGTACTAAATCAATGGAAAATTCAATGTCCCGGTCAGGTGGCATACCAGGATGTTCTTCCGGGAACACATCTGAAAATTCTTGAACCACCAGAATGCTTTCCAATGTTGCTTCTTCGACGTGGTTCAACGCTGCCTTCTCGGTTGCCGGTTGGGCTGACTCGAACTCAATGCGAGTACTGTGCTCATTTGTCAACTGCACACTCCTCTCAACACATTGAGTTACTCCGTTGTGTTTGCTTAACCAATCAATTCCATGTATTATATCAATCCCTTGGGAATATAAGACAATAAGGTTGGCAAGAAAGTCTACCCCCCTTATTTTAAGGTTCATTTTCGGACATACTATATTAGTCCTCATCTCTCCACTGGGAGAATTAACCAACATAGTGTGTTTCACGTGTGATATGGGCAGATAATACTTGGCAACATACTTGAATGATATGAATGAATGTGATGCTCCGGAATCAAATAAACAGTGGCTGGGTTGGAGTTGGCAAGGAACATACCAATCACGACGTCCTCAGCTTGTTATGCTTCCTCAGCGGAGACATGATTCACGTTGCCACGAGTGTAGTTCTGCTGCCCATGGTTACCTTGATTAGCTCCTCCGTTCGGCCGTGGGTCCTGCTTGGGCGTGTTGCTCGGCCAAATGGAGCATTAGGCGTGTGATCTGTTCTCAACCTTTCCTGTGGGGATGGAATAGAGATGGAGTCATTGCTGCTTAGATTTGCTTCCGCATTAGAATATAGACTTCCGCTGTGAGCATTTGTCCAAGACTCATGAGATATTGTAATAAACACTCTGTTATTCGTGGTAATATATAATCTGAATTCAGTTTGTGGAACGTATGTGTATGTGTGATGAACATCCTGGGCACACATATGCATTAGTTCTCGATTCCGTGGTTTTCCACAGAATTGAGGGCGTCACAGATTGGTATCAGAGCCACGGGTTGATAGTAGGTTACACGCCTACATAGAAATCTCAGATTGATATTAGAGCCACGGGTTGGCAGTAGGTTACACACCTAAATAGGAATCACAGCTTGGTATCAGACACAGATTGGTAGCTAAGCCACGCTGACCATAGGAAGCACCCTAGGACACTTAGATTGGCCTTTAAACTACCTTGACATAGGAAACCTTAAAATAAGGGGGGTAGACTTTCTTTCCAACCTTATTGTCTTGAATTCCCAAGGGATTGACATTATACTCGGGATGGATTGGTTAAGCAAGCACAACGGAGTAATCCAATGTGCTGAAAGGAGCATGCAGTTGACAAACGAGCACGGTATTCGTGTCGAGTTTGAGTCAGCCTAGCAAACAACCGAAAGGGCAATTTTGGACCGCGTCGAAGGAACCACATTGGACAGCATTCCGGTGGTTCAGGAATTTTCGGACGTGTTCCCGGAAGAGCATCCAGGTATGCCCCCTGATCGGGACCTTGAGTTTGCCATTGATTTGGTACCCGGAACTGCACCCATAGCCAAGAGACCCTATAGGATGCCCGTCAATGAACTAGTAGAACCCAAGAAGCAAATTCAAGAGCAGATGGAGAAGGGTTTTATACGTCCAAGCTCGTCACCATGGGGAGCTCCTGTGCTCTTCGTAGACAAGTAGGATGGAACCCAAAGGATGTGCGTGGATTATAGGTCTCTCAACGAGGTGACAATCAAGAACAAATACCCTCTGCCCCGTATAGAGGACCTATTCGACCAAATGAAAGGAGCCCGAGTGTTCTCCATGATTGATCTCCGGTTGGGATATTTCCAGCTGAAGATTAAGCCCTCCGATATACCCAACGCTGCCTTCCGAACACGGTATGGTTCGTATGAATATACCGTCATGTCTTTTGGGTTAACAAATGCACCCGCATACTTCATGTACCTCATGAACAAGGTTTTCATGGAGTACCTGGATAAGTTCGTCGTGGTTTTCATCGACGACATTATGGTGTATTCAAAAAGTGAGGAGGAGCATGAAGAACATTTGATATTGACTTTGCAGAAACTGCGTGAGCATCAATTCTATGCCAAGCTTAACAAGTGTCATTTTTGGCTAAAGGAAATATCGTTCCTAGGCCACATTATCTCCAAAGAGGGGGTATCGGTTGACCCCGCTAAGGTGAGAGATGTTCTGAAGTGGGACCAACCGCAAAACGTGAGGGATATTCGGAGTTTTCTTGGGATGGCGGGATACTATCGAAGATTCATCAAAGACCTAAGATAGCAAAGCCCATGAGGAGTTGCTAACGAAGGGAAAAGCCTTTCAATGGACACCCGCATGCCAAGGAAGCTTTCAGGAACTCAAGAAAAGGCTAACCACAGCGCCGGTTTTGATATTGCCGGACGTAAGTAAGAGTTTTGACATATATTGTGACGCATCCAGACAGGGGCTCGGATGTGTGTGCATGCAAAAGGGACAAGTGGTAGCCTATTCCTCACGACAATTAAAGAAGCACGAGCTTAATTATCCTACACATGACTTGGAGCTAGCAGCAGTAGTGCACGCATTGAAGATTTGGAGACATTATATCCTTGGTCATCGATGTGAGATCTATACGGATCATAAAAGCCTCAAGTACATATTTACCCAAACGCACTTGAATTTGAGGCAACGTCAATGGTTGGAACTCATCAAGGATTACGATGTTGGAATCAACTATCACCCTGGGAAGGCCATTGTAGTAGCTGATGCATAGAGCCAAAAGGGAGCATGTCACCAACTCACGGTTCGGGAGCTACCACCCGAACTACGTAAGGAGTTCGAACGGTTGGACCTCGGATTCTTGAAAAACATGGAAATGATGGAGATCCACTCCTCATTGGAGCAACAGATAAGATATGTCCAAGCAACGGATGAGGAGATCAAGGAGATCAAGGAAAGAATCCGACAAGGAATAGAAATGGATTTCAAAGAAGATGAGAAGGGTATGCTTTGGCTAGGAAAAAGGATTTGTGTGCCTAAAATGAAACACCTCCGCGACATGATATTGAAGGAGGCACATGATTCACCCTATTCTATACATCCCGGAAGTACCAAAATGTACAAGGACTTGAAAACTTGTTATTGGTGGGATGGTATGAAGAGGGATATAGCCGAATACGTTGCCCTATGCGACACATGCCAACGGGTGAAGGCCGAACATCAAAAACCCTCTGGATTGTTGCAACCTTTGAAGGTACCATAGTGGAAGTGGGAGGACATCAGTATGGATTTCATCGTCGGATTGCCACGTACTCAGTCGGGTTACGACTCCATCTGGGTTATCGTGGACCGATTGACGAAAACCGCCCATTTTCTCCCTGTAAGGGCCAATTACAACGTTGCACAATTAGCCGAGATGTACATGGAGCAGATCGTGTGCCGTCACGGAGTTCCGAGGAGGATTGTCTCAGATCGAGGTTCTCAGTTTACCTCTAGATTCTGGAGGAAGCTGCAGAAAGCCATGGGTACACGACTGGATTTTAGCTCCGCCTATCACCCACAAACTGATGGGCAAACCGAAAGGACAAACCAAATTTTAGAGGACATATTGAGAGCTTGCGCCTTGAAACGTGGGCGTAGTTGGGATAGGAGTTTACCTTATGCCAAATTCTCCTATAACAACAGATATCAAGCTAGCTTGAAGATGTCGCCTTTCGAAGCATTATATGGTAGGCGGTGTAGAACGCCACTGTTCTGCAACGAGACCGGAGAGAACCAGGTGTTTGGACCCGAAGTGCTACAAGAGGCTGAAAAGCAAGTCCAAACGATACGGGAGAACTTAAAGGCTGCTCAGTCACAACAGAAAGGCTATGCGGACAATAGGCGAAGGAAGTTGACCTTCGAAGTAGGAGACTTCGTATACCTTAAGGTGTCGCCTATCCGAGGCCAACGACGTTTCAATGTCAAAGGCAAGCTAGCACCTCGCTACATCGGACCATTTAAGATTTTGGACAAGCGAGGAGAAGTAGCCTATCAATTAGAGCTCCCAACGCACCTCTCCGACGTACATGACATGTTTCATGTATCCCAGCTCAAGAAGTGCTTGAGAGTACCAGAGGAGCAAATACCAATGGAAGAGCTTGAACTTCAAGAAGACCTGACTTATGCGGAACACCCTATCCGAATTTTGGATGTAAAGGAAAGGGTCACCAGGAACAAAGTGATCCGATGGTGCAAGGTACAATGGAGCCATCACACCGAAGCCGAAGCCACATGGGAGCGTGAAGAAGACATCAAGGCAGAATTTCCCCATCTGTTCTCTACTAACGAATCTTGAGGGCGAGATTCAATTTAAGGGGGGTAGATTTGTGACACCCTCATCCCTGATTTCTGCATGTATTCATATTTCATGTAGAGAAACATTTTTAAGGAAGTGGGAATAGAGAAAATATCGAAAAGATAGCGAATAAGAGCCGAATCCAGTGTCCGGAGAGCGACGAAGACAACTTCCGCGGCCCTCTTGCCACATGGCGTGTCCGGAGCTCATCCCTGCAAAGTGGGGAGAGGTCCGCCACTAAAATGGCTACGTGGCGGGCTCGGGGCTCATCTCCGCAAAAGGGGAGAGGTCCAACCCTGTGGACACGTGTTGCCCTGAGCTAGCCTCTGCGGAAGAAGCAAAGGCATTTTCCGCAGGACACATGTCACCTTCGGAGCTAGTCACCATGGAAATCAGAGGACCAGTCGCACGGCATACGTGTCGATCTCGGAGCTCACCTCCGAGAGGTCTGGTTCTATTGAACACATGTCGCCACCAGAGCTTACCTACTGGAAGTCTGACAGTGTTGGACACGTGCCTACCTCGGAGCCGTCTTTGAGGAAAAAGGGAGATCCAGAATGGATACATGGCACACCCGGAGCTACGTCTAGAGAGAGGGAAACACCGGCACTAACACGTGGTGTGCGCGGAGACACCTTCGAATAGAGAGGAGGTCCCGACCGCCAGGATACGTGGCGCACGCGGAGCTCACCTCCGAAGGAGAGGGGAGTCTTGCTCACTTGACACGCTGCACAACCGAAGCTCATCCATCGCCGGAGTGCAGCAAGGAAGATCGCCGGAGGAAAGCCCAACGATCTGAGGAGGACCTCGAGACCGAGAAGAAAATAAGGTAGGTATCCAATACCACCTTACGACATCGTTGTGTTTTCTTTGCATCTGTTCTTTGATTCCTTTCGAACAGAAGCCTTCTCGTGGACAGATCACTTGATGATCAGGTTGATCTAAAGACAAGATCATCGCCACGTCCATCTTTGATCCGAACACCTCTGTTCATCATAAAATCCATGCAAGAACACGTACAAACCAATCTAATAAAACTAATCATAGGATAGCATGCATATGCATCATCTCATCTAGTTTAAGGTTTGTGCATGATATTGATTGCTGTGAATCTTGTATGCACGTGATCCTACATAGCAGGACAAGCTCAGGGAGTTGTCTACGATGAGCTGCAACAACAAGGTTTTGAGATCCAAGAACAACCGGAACCGCAAGAACAAGGCAAGTGCTCCTTGACCATATTGATCCTATGTTTTGGGAAAACTGTTTTGTTTTGCGAAAAGTTGTGTGTGCTGAGTCAAACATGATGGGAAACACTTTTATAGGAGGTTACTAGTTTTGGTTAAACCACCCTTGTCGCCAGGGAAGTTTATGAGTCGGGTATGGTTTTTACTTTTATGCTTCGCTGAGTCCATGGGATTGGGAAGCGAGATAGATGTGTCTAGCTAACTGCACTCGTAATGATAATGAGAAACTGATGATGTTAATGAACATGGATCGGAGGGAGATCTAGTAAAGCCTGGGTTTGTGAATGAGGTAGCATGAGATGGTGGTTTACTTGCCGTAGATCTAAGGACCGATTCATGCATGCACATGCCAGGATAACAGTGCCACCACAAGGCCAAGTATGGGTGCGGCTTAGCTCAGTAATTAGGTAAGTTGCTAGTGTTATGGACTGTGGAAGGCGCGGGGAATGGGAGTCGAGTGAGGACTGCCCTGGGAACTGCATGGCACAAGAGGGGGCCCGTGGGTGGGAGAATTGGAGATTCTAGCCTACCGGTGAAACCTTAGTGAGTCCATACATCTAGTAGCCCCTTTGTAAAGGCTATTTTGTGATCTCTTGACCATACACCGACGGTTGTGTACTGGTATAATGGAGGTTCTGCAGTCGCCGACGGGTGACAAAATCACAAACTTTTGGGTAAAGAGGTGCAAACTCTGCAGGGTTCTTAAAACTATCTAGATAGCTGAGCTTACGGTCACGAGCGCCTGGCCAACTGCCATGATTAGTTGGGATGGTTATTGGGATGGTTATTGGTTATGGTTTCTGATGGTTTGGTTTTGGGACTCTTGAGTCCGGGTGATAAGATGGTTGCATGACTGTTGAGTCGTTGCAACAAGGTTGGTCTCGGTGGGAGACGAAGTTGTTTTATAAGGTGAAATGGTAGCGAATACAAGATGGTATTCATGAGATGGTAGCAAATACGAGGAGGTATTCGTGAGCGAGAATGAGGTTGATTGATGACTGGTTATGAACATGACGGAGGTATGATTGGTATTTTAATACATGTTGGGATTACATTCACATAAAGATAAGTCGCTGTTTTATCGTGCTTTTGATAAATAACTTTGCTTTTCTGCAAATGAGCCTTTTTATACCTACCTTGCTATGAGCTTCATATAATATTTTGCCGCACTTGCTGAGTACATCATTGTACTCAAACTTGCATTATTATTTCATCATCAGCAGCAGGAGAAGACTACTATGAGGACCAAATGGAGCATTAGGCGTATGATCTGTTCTCAACCTTGCCTGTGGGGATGGAATAGAGATGGAGCCATTGCTTCTTAGATTTGCTTCCGCATTAGAATATAGACTTCCACTGTGAGCATGAGTCCAAGACTCATGAGATATTGTAATAAACTCTGTTATTCGTGGTAATATATAATCTGAATTCAGTTTGTGGAACGTATGTGTATGTGTGATGAACATCCTGGGCACACATATGCATTAGTTCTCGGTTCCGTGGTTTTCCACAGAATTGAGGGCGTCACACCTCACCCCCCTTCGGAGGGGTGAGCTCCGCGGGCGCCATGTGTCCCGCGGTGCCAGACCTCACACCCTCCGCGGAGGTGAGCTCCGCGGGCGCCACGTGTCCCGAGGGCCCGGGGATGTGTCGACAACGCACTTAGACAAATTGGAATTGGCTCATTTCAGCTATCTTTTTCCCATTACCCATCATTTTTATGATTCTTTCTCCATTTCTACTTCTTTTTTTAATGTTTCTCTATATGAAAAAAGTATGCATGCATGGAAATGAATTTGAGGGTGTTACACGTTCCACTGCTCCGGACCACTTTCATCCTCTCCTGAGCAGCTGCAAGAACCGAGGCTACGTCTATCGTGCAATTCGGTTTCTAGGTGAAGTCATCTTCTAATTGAGTTAGCTTTATGATTCTACACACCCTAGCGTAGCTCCTCGACGAAGAACCATCGGAAATCGTTGAGAAATTGAGCCGGAATAGGAGTTTTCCCTGCCGCCGACATTAAAACCTAGCTGTGCCATTGAGCTATCATTTGCAAGGGTTTCTGCACGTTTTAGTCTTCAAAATCTTGCTCCTCGTGTCATCACGGTGCTATTGGTGAACTCCCTGACCTATATAGCCTTCTCCCGAGCGAGACCGACGGCGCGTGTGACACCCGGTTCAGAAAATAGCACCAAGTGAATGCATATGTGTGCCCAGGATGTTCATCACACATACACATGTAATCCACAAACTGATTTCAGAATATAACCATGAATAAATAGTTTTTAAGTACTTTATTACAATGACTCAATGTCTCACTCATGATTATCTAACTTATTCTTACAGCGGAACACTATAACGACAGCGGAAAGTGACTAAAGACAGCAGGCTCCATCTTCGACTCCACAGGCATGTTGACGGTAGTTCGCACACCTAGTACTCCACATGGTCCTCGAAGTACTCATCTCCTGTAGCTTATGTTTATGTGGTAATGCAAGGGTGAGTACATGTCGTACTCAGCAAGTGCGGGAAAAGTATGACATGTAGCTTTCAACAAGGTAGGAATAAAAAGGCTCATTGCAGAAAGCAAATTTTATTTCTCAAAACATGATAAAAACAGCAACTAAGTCTAGATGAATTAAATCCCAATATAACCATGTAATCAGCAACATTCTTTCATCATGATTCACCATTTATCAAGTCTCAACCAGCCACTAATCTTTCTTAAGTTCATCCCATGCTCATAAATATTCATAACCATCTCATATTCATATATTGGAAACCAAACTTATTTTCATGACTCAAAACAGTCCCAAAACCAAGCCCAATGATCATACCATAACCATACCGAATATACATGACACGACCCCACGGTCTTGTCGAGCCAGGATCACGCTGAGGGGTGCTGCGTTGCACAACACCGAATAACACACATCAAAGGTACAAAGTGGAAGCAAAACTTTTATTACATAAAGTGGTTTATGAACATTTTTACATCAAAATAGGTCCAGTCCAGGCGTAGACTACGCATCAAGTTCACGTTCAGCCCGTGAACGTGTCCTTGCTAGCACACACGCACACTAACACGGTGGCGTGCACGACTCCCACTCGACGGGGTTCCCCTCTTGGGGTTCCGTCTCCTCCTCGGGAGTCCCTTCCTCATAGAACCCTGCAAAAGCTTCAAACACAAGCAGTGAGCATGAAGGCTCAGCAAGACTGACCCGTCTCTCCAAAACATGGAACTTCTACATGAGGGGTGATGGGTACATGAGATAAAAACAAGTTGCAAAGGACTCGCCTAATTAGTGGAACCTTACTTTCAAGTTTTAGCAGCAGGTGGTAGAGAACCTTACGCTAAGGCACATGAGAGAGCCGCAATCAAACAAGAAACACGTTTCTCTCATGTACTTTGCCCAAAGTTGAAAGGAACTTAATTAGCTCTAAACTACAGCAAATCATTAACAATCAAGTGCATCATTCAATCAGCAACATTTTACATGTAACTAGCCTGTTCTTTATACGTCACGGTACAGTGAACAAGTGGTACTCACTGACCGCGAGGGACGGCGATTTTATAATCGATTTACACCTGCAGGGTTACCCGAATAACCCGTCACGTACGCCCGTACTCGATGTTGCCTACAACAACCATCATGGACGTCGTACGCAACTACCTTTCACCCGTTAGCCAAATGTTAAACCGGTCCAATCGTCCCGAGCAAGAGGTCTCTCCACGCGCGTCTCAGTGCCGCCAGCCAATTTACACCTTGAGCTCTCAACCTACCCTCTGAACGACCATCTATGCCTCAACACCCAGCTACCCGAGTTACATCGGTTTCCCGGTTCCCATATAGTCGGTAGGTCTTCGGTACTGTTCTAGCTTGTTCAACAGGCCCACACACGGCTCGGTCCTCAATCGACACAAGCGGAGCTACAGCACACAGCCCCAAAGTCCTGCTGCCCTTACTCTCCGCTCGGTCTCATCTTTCTTGCCATGTGTATCATGTGCTATCTCTACCCGAGTCGAGTGCCTCTAGCCTATGCTCGCGAGTAGTTCCAACTACTCGACTTGTACCGAATCCTACCCTAAATTAGCTTTGCAGTAGCTAATGGAGTTTTGCAATCCTAAACCCAACCCATGGTTTTCTTGGCTATGCATTGGGTTTCCAAACAAGACTCTAATGCAAGAAAATAAGTGATACTCAAAGAAAGTGCTCAAAACAATAAAAATTTGTAAATAGGTTAATGCAAACCGGAGCTTTCCTTGCTGCTCTTGATCGTAGGCTAGCTGCTCTTCCGGAGTAACGAAGTCTAGGACTTCGGGTTCCTCCTTGACCTTAGCGACTACATGATATAAGAAGTACATGTATTAATTAAATGCATTTGAATTGAGTTTTAAATATGTGAACCTTCTAAGTCTCACTAGACAGACCCAAAGACTGTGAAACTTTTACTGTGGCTTGGGTACAACCTAAACAGAGACTTGGTCAAGTTTTAGTTGCAGCAAAGCTCATTTGAGCCCTCCACAATCAATTATGTCCTTGACCTTAATTGGAACTCTTAGGGTGCTCTAGGGATTTTCATGGAACAATCCATGACTTTCTGAAAACTAGAATTTTAGAGGGTTCTAATGGAGTTGGTCTCACTTAATTTGAAGGTTCCTAGCTAAAGATATGAGCTAAAGAATTTCAGAAAAAATTCTGAACATTTTCTATTTTCTCTGGAACAGTTTCATTAATCACACCATTAGGTGGATCAAAAGAGCTCAAATGGACCTGACATTTTTATGGTAGTTCAGGGATATTTTGGTGAACATCCCAGCAAAATTTCAGAATTTTCCTCCAAGGGATTCTCCAGTTAAAATTCCACAACAGTTTAAATTTGAGGAATTAATTATGGAGAATTAAGGATTTTCCTGAATTGAAACTTGATTTGCTGGAAAGTGTTCAAAGAGCTGAATCCAACAAAATTATGTTCACTCGATTTGGAGTTTCCTAGCCCAAGTTATGAGGATTTGAAGTTTGAATGGAATCTGAAAATCGGGGAAAAAGTTTAATTATGCTGGCGGGCCACGGGGACACGTGTTGGGTGCTGAGGCATCGGCACACCGGGGTCCAGGGGGTTTTTGCGTGCCAGCACACTGGATCCGAGCCGCAGCCCGATCCCGATTTAAAATATCTGCCGCTGACGGCTGGGGTCTACCCCTTTCGTCTACCTCCCGCCGCCCGCGCTCTGCCGCCGGGGTACCTCGCCGGAGAGCTCGCCAGCAGCCTCTGTGGAGCTCCAAGCTTTATGATTCCAGCCGCCCCTGCCTATTTTCACTCGGGGAACACGATTCCGGGCTCATCTCATCATGAAAATGGCCGGCACATGGTCGGCGACGAGCAGCAGCCTCGGGAGAACTTCGGCCGTGTTGCCCGTCCTCCCTAGCACCTCACCCGATCGAGCTAAGGGTCGTTGAGCATCAGTGGACCATAGGATAGGTCGACATGAGCTCCATGGAGCTCGGGAAGGGCTGTGTTGGGCTGTCACCGTGCGACCTAGGCCGGAAATCGGGATTTCTACTAAAACTTGAAGAACAGCAGTTTCCCTCCATGGTTCTTCGTGGTTCCTGCTCCTATGGACTCGTACGAGCAACTAGAAGTGATCCTCTCCTTGAGAGGATGAGTGATGCAGTGTGGCTTACGAATTTCCCTGATCTGTGCTGACTCCACTTTTGCACACCGTCGTGAAAACACGAAATTCCGGCCTGAGCAGTGTTTGTCACGCCGCCGGAGCTTGCTGGAATGAAAGAGGGACTGAAGGCGAACCTCTTTGCTGTTCACAGCTCAGTGATCGGTGGGCTGTGGTGGCTGGAAGGATGGTTCCCGCAGTGGCGGCTCGAGCTGAACCGGCAGAGGAAAAATCGCCGCGGTGGAGCTCGGGGAGGACTGTGCAGGGTCTGGAACCGGCGCGAGGGTGTCGAAGATGGCTTGGCACACCCGGTGCTGGTCTCAGATCTCCGGAAGGATCACTGGATCGGCCGGGCGATGAGGAACCGAAAGTTCACTCGGGCGGCGAGGAGTTTCAGTATGTTTGGGGAGAGTGCGTCGGGGTAGGGATGGGGAGCACCGGCGACTGCTCGGACGCCTAGATAAGGGCCCCAGAAGTCGGTTCAGCGGCCGTGGCGGCAAGCAGGTGGTGGCGCGGCGGCCTCCCCTCGGTGGCACTCTCGGGAGAAGCTCGGGGACCCGAGCACTGAAAGTCCACTCGGTTAGATCTTCTCAGTGGCTGACATGTGGGTCCCAATTTTCTTTTAACCTCTGAAATTAACTCCAAATCACTGTTGTAAACAGTAAGCCCTAAACTGCCCATTGTGATTTGAATTATTCACCTCTGAGCCATTTGAATTGGTTAGAATTCAAATTGGGTTTGGTTTGAATAAATTTCAGCACATGTTCAGTTTTGAAATTCAAATAAAGATTGAATTTGTTCCACTTAGCTCATGTCAAGCTCAACTCCAAATGGAGTGAAAATTGGTATGTGAGCTCACAGAAATGTGCTGAGTAAGAATATGCTTCCCACTTTTGAATTCATAGGATAAAAACAGTTTCAATTTGAATGTAGTTTCAAACTGCCCTCTTTCTAGCTATACCCAAAATGACCTCAAAAGGTTTTGAATTTGGGTGAAACTTGGCATGGACATTCCTAGCAATGTGTAGGAGTTTTTTATATGTCAGCTCCTATATTACATGTGGGACATACCACTTTTGCAATATGTGAGTTTGTTCTCTAATGAGCATGTTGATGGTGGTTACTTGCTCTTCAAATGTGTTCATCAACTTGCTTCAAATGAGGTGTGTGTGTGTGTGTGGTGATGAACACTTCAAGCATGTGTCAAAAACTGAGGCCCTTACAATACATCCCAAGTTTTCCCTCTAATCATGTGAGTTGGCCAGGTGCTTGTGACCGGAAGCACGGCTATCATGATAGTTTTACACTCTGCAGAGGTGGCACCACTTTACCCACAAGTTCATGATTTCGTCACCCGTTGGCGACTGTAGAATCTCCATTATACCAGTACACAACCGTCGGTGTGTGGCCAAGAGATCACAAAATAGCCTTTACAAAGGGGCTACTAGATGTATGGACTCACCGAGGTTTCACCGGCAGGCTCGAATCACCATTCTCCCACCCACGGGCCCCCTTTTGTGCCATGCAGTTCCCAGGGCAGTCCCTCTTGACTCCCATTCCCCGCACCATCCACGGTCCATAACAAGCTAGCAACACACCTAATTAGTCAGCTAAGCCGCACCCATATTTGGCCTTGTGGTGGCACTGTTTTCCTGGCATGTGCTGGCATGAACCGGTCCTTAGATCTACGGCAAGTAAACCACCATCTCATTCAGCAACATCCACGAACCTATCTTGCCTAAATCTCCCCGATTCCATGCTCATTAACATCATCAAGTTCTTGTCATCATTATTCATATGAGTGCAGTAGCTAACCACGTTTTATGTCAGCTTCCCGTATCCCGTAAATTAAGCGAAGCAAAAAGGAAAAACGACCATACCTGTCTCATCAACTTTCCCGGCGACAAGGATGGTTAACAAAACTAGTAAACTCCTATAAAAGGGTTACCCATCAAGTATCACCCGCAGACAGATGGTCAAACTGAACGGGTGAATCAAGTGCTTGAAGACATGCTACGCGCTTGTGCCATTCACCACGGCAAGAATTGGGACGATCATTTGCCGTTGGTGGAGTTTTCTTACAACAATGGCTATCAAGCTAGCATCAAGATGGCCGTATGAAGCTCTCTACGGCCGGAAATGTCGCACACCTCTCAACTGGTGCGAGTCCGGCGAGCGAGTCATCTACGGCATTGAACTGGTGAATGAAGCTGAAGAATGAGTGCAAGTGATACAAGCCAACGTCAAGGCTGCTCAATCTCGTCAGAAAAGCTATGCGGATAAAAGACGCCGTCCTCTCCACTTCAACATCGGGGACAATGTGTATGTCCGTGTGTCTCCGATGAAAGGAGTTCACCGTTTCGGAGTGAAGGGTAAACTTGCGCCGCGGTTCATTGGTCCGTTCATCATTATTGAAAAATGCGGACCCGTGGCCTATCGCCTAGATTTACCGGCGTCGCTCGCAGGCATTCACAACGTCTTCCACATCTCTCAGCTGAGGAAATGCCTCAAACCCTCAGCTGAAATCCGCACTGAAGACATAGAAGTTCTTCAACCGGACCTCACGTACACGGAGTATCCAATCCGGATCATCGATGAAAAGACTCGTGCCACAAGAAACCGGACCTTATGGTTCTACAAGGCCTTGTGGAGTAACCATACCGCTGATGAAGCGACATGGGAAAGCGAGGATTATCTACGAGCATATTATCCGGACTTGCTATCATCATATACCCAGTAAGGTTTTCCCCACTTTAATTTTCCTTTGGAATCTCGGGACGAGATTCTTTTTAAGGGGAGAGGGATGTAAAATCCCCAAAAGTGGTAGCAAGAAAATTCTGCTCATGTGCACTTATGAAAAATGAGGAGAATTAAAACTTTGAATTATAATGGGGTAAGTTCAAAGTGAGGGTTTAGACTTCCCAAAACTTCCAAACATGGGGATCTAAATGCACAGCTTGGATCTTCATAGTCCAAATATTCACCCTTCCAAATTTCAGCTCATTTGGAGGAGTTTCAATATTTATTTGGAATTAAAAGGAAGAGCCCTCTAATCTGAATTTCAAATTCAGTTTCAAATTCCAATTCCCTCAGTTTGAAAATTGGGTTTCACAAATGTGTTCTCCATCTTTGAATGAGCAGCCATGCCAAAAATTGGAAATTTTGGAACTGGTTTGCTATATTTTTGAGGCAATACAAAGTGGAGAATTCAAACTCATTTTCAAATTCAAATGATCAAACCACATTCAAATTCTACACCAGAATTCAAACCATTTGAATTCCGCAAATTCAAACTTAACTTTGGAATGAAGTATAGCCTTAATTGTTGAGTAGCTGGGGGAGAAATATCTGTGGAAATTGAATAAAAATCTGAGGTGGTGGGACCCACATGTCAGCCACACAGTTTCCTTTTTCCTCTCTGTGTTTCACCTCGGCTGTTCACCGTGCGCCACCGAGCTGCGCTGCTTCCACCAAGCAGCTTGCAGAGACTTGCTCCCAAAGGCAGCTAGTGCGTGGGTCGTCAACACAGCAGCACGAGCGAAGTTTTCTCTTCTCTGCCTTCAACCGAAGACTCCTTAGCCTCAGCTGCTCGAGTGCCATCGAAGAAAACACAGCTTCCTCTCTGTGCTCGTGGTTCAGCACCCTCCAGCCACCCCCAGCACGGGTTGATCGCCCCAGGAGGTGCGCCAGCGACCCCTCAACGTGTTCCACCGCTCCTCAGCTCATCCCCGAGCTCCCCTCGCAGTGCCCGAGCCGTTCTTCACCGGGAGAACACAGAGCACGTCGCCCCTCACTGCTCCTCACGTTCCGGCCGCTCCAACGCCTCTCCTGCACGTCCAGCACCTCCCTAAGGTGCGCCAAGGTGTGTAGATCATGCTACCACAGTCCCCTTGCCCTTCCCCATCACTGTCTCGCCGGAATTTAGGTTTTGGCGACGGTACACGTGAAGAACCGACCCACACCAAAACTGGAAATTCGTCCAACGCGGTTGATCATCGGTTCTACAATTCAAGCCACAGAAACTAGGGATCCTAGCGCCCTCCCACGCCAAAGCACGCATCAAACCGTCCACCGCACGCCCCGGGCGACGAGAAATCGCCGGCGGCGGCGAAAATGGGTCAGTCCTCCGGTGAACCCTATGTTCCGGCCATTTGCTGCAAGTTTTAGCCTTCGTTCCATGTTCCCCAACCATTGGTGATACTTTAGGGCAAGGTAGCTCGCCGGGAGAAGCTTCGGACGCGCCAGAACGCGTTGATGCCGAGCTCCCGAGCCGCCCCACCGGTGCCGGCCTGTTTTCGGCCGTTTTGATGCGCGGCAACCTTGCCCGGCAGCTGCGCCATGTTCCCAGGAGCATGTAGGGCGAAACCGGAGCTAATTTGGTGGAGAAATGAGGGAGAACGAGCCATGCCACGATTTGAACTGGTGTGCACGCGCGCCTCTGGTGGGAGGTTGAAGAAGGACCTGACCAGTGGGCCCCCCTATTAAGTCTCTGTGTAGATTTTAAACAGAGAGCTAGTCAAGTTTCAAAAATCCATAACTTTGTGTAGACAGCTCCAAAAAGGGTGAGACAAATTTTGTCTGAATCCTTAGGAGTACTTTACATAGGAACAAATTGCATGCTATGAAAATGCCCAGGAATTTCTGTAGAATTGTTTTTAGTAAATCCTTTACAGATTTATTACAGGAGCAATTCTTTATGAAATATTCCCAAATTTGGGCAGCTAGTCCTTTTTTGGAGCTTATTTGGAGGGCTTAATCAGTAGGTTATCTCAGGATGAAATAAATTAGCTAATAATCATAGAATTGATTTCCAGAAAAAGGTTTCAACCTTCATACCCCCATAACTCTCTGTAGGGATGTCCAAAATTTGTGAAACAAATTTTATTGGATTTCTCTCAGTCAGTACTTTGCAGAAATGCAAAGAAATTGATCTGAAGATCTCTGGATATTTCTCCAAGATTCATCAAAGTTAAATCTTTGGGAATTTAGTCCAGAATATTTCTGTTATGGAATTTCTTCAAATTTGGCCAGGAAGTTGCTCATGCCATTACCGATCTCCAGTAAAATTTTTAGCTTCATTAGAGTTCATTTGCTAGGTCAAATTACCTTCCCAAATCCAGCCTTTATTTGGAAATTCAAATTTAAACAAAAATTGTCAGCACTCCTGTCCAAACTTCAAAAATTCATATCTCTCTGATGGTAGCTCCAAAAATGGTGAAACAAATTTTGTTAGAACCATGGAGACTTACCCTAATCAGATCTTCCATTTCTAGCTATATCAAAGCTCCTGATTTGGGCTCGAAATTCAGATAAGCATTGTACTTGTAGGAATTTTAAAGACTACATTATGCAATGACATGTCTCCAAATTTGGCTCAAATCATCCTTATAGGGCCTAATATCCACTGTAAAATTCCCAAAGCCAATTAAGGATCCTAAATAGCAATAGCTATGAATAGTAGTTCAATTCTTATAAATCCTTAATACTTATACATCTATTTTGCTACATTTCATTTAGTGACCGAAGTTGAGGACGCACCGGAGCCTTTGGACGTCCTGCCACCTGAAGTTGACTTCCCATCTAACTCGCAACCAGGCAAGCCCCGGTTTGCACTTAAGTACCTTTTATAAAATTCTTTATTTGTATCACTTATGTCTAGGGTGAATGTTTGCATTAGAGTTAAGGTGTTTGAAACCCCACTTGCACAACCTTTTAAATCCTATGAAGGGTTGGGTAGATTACAAAGCCGACGAGTAGACAAGGCCCCGCTAATATGCTTAGGACCTCGGTAGAAGTCGAGTAGTTGGAATCTACTCGCGAGGTAAGGTTTATCACACGGTTTGGTCAGAATAGAAAATGGCTTAAGAGTGGTAAAAATGAGACCCAGCAGGGGGGATAGGAAGCAGTGAGCGGAGGTCTCACATGCGTAGCCCTGTTGGTGTCGATTGAGGACCGAGTCGTGTGCGGGCCTGCTGAACAAGTATCGAAAGTACCGGATGGCATACTGACATAAGCAGGAAACCGATGTAAATGGTTAACCTGGGTGCCGAGGCTTACCCAACCGTAAACAGGAGTGGGTTGAGGGTAGCAAGGGTAAATCTGCCGGTGGGCACAGTCACGCTCCACGCGGGGACCTCCTACCCGTTACGGATGGACCGATTCGGTGTTTGGGTTGCCTTTGAAAGGTGGTTGCATACAACAGAGTAGGAAGGGGTGTGGAATCACGCTTCTGAAAGTGGGTGTATGCAACGTGTTGTCCGGGTGTCTCCTGATTGCAATCACCGTCCCTCGCGGTTATTTGAGTACCGCTTGTTCACTGTTTCGTGACGTAGTAAGAAGTGAAGTAAGCCAGTTGATTGATAATATGCTGTGATGATATATTAATGTTTTAGAAACCATGTATGCTGTAGATGTAGAGCTAATTAAGTTTACTTTCCGCTTTGGGCATCACCACATCGGAGGAAAGCGTTTCTTGTTTGATTGTGGACTTCCGATGTGAGGGCTGCCTAAGGCACATGAATTTGACGCTATAAAACTGAAAGTAAGGATCAACTTATAGGCGTGTCTTTGTCGCAAATTCCTTTTCCTATCATACACCTCCCTGCATGTAGAGTTCCATGCCTAGGTCAGACGGTTAAGCCTTGCTGAGCCATTGTGCTCACGGTTGCAATATTTGAGCTGTATGCAGGTGAGAGCTATGAGGAGGGTTCCGAGGATGAGGCGATGCCCCCGTCAGGGTACACGGCCGAGATGGAGCCCTGCACGCCGCCGTGATCTCCGGTTTCATGCTGCTAGCGTGTAGCGTCCCCGGGCTGGACGGCTGCACTTTTGTATAGTTAGGATGAGAGGCTACTATTGTACATTACTTCCGCTGTATAGTTATATTTTGTAAAAGACTTCCGCTGTTTTATATTAAATAAAAGTTTGTATGTTGTTCTTTATTCTTTTCTGGTGTGCTGTTGGGTGCCGCATCGTACGGCACCACCCTATGCGATCCTGGAGTGGGTGAACCACGGGGTGGTCCCCACAGTCATGGTATCAGAGCCGCATTGGGAATAGCACGCTCGAAAAGAGCCTAATTTTGAAAACTTAGAAGTAGTCGAGTGAGGATTAGTCTTTAAGCCCGCATAAGGTCTATGATAGTAGTAGTTACTAAGGTGGAAAAGCTAACTTATGTGTTATACATTCTGTAACGACGCTCCGACGTCAGGTAAGAGGTAAGGTACGCCACCGCAGGCGGTTCAATTGCGGTAACTCGCCATACGAGTAATAGTATGGAATGATATACCGTGGCTTGGCACGGTAGTGAATATGAGTCTCTGGACCTCTCTATGGTTCTGAGAGCATATGAAAACGCTGATCTCCAGCGTGCTTTAGGCAAAAGTGAGAATACCCCATCGTGTGGTAAGCAACACGA
Source organism: Neostapfia colusana (assembly GCA_030760725.1). Taxonomy (NCBI): domain Eukaryota; kingdom Viridiplantae; phylum Streptophyta; class Magnoliopsida; order Poales; family Poaceae; genus Neostapfia; species Neostapfia colusana. Next base: position 24,458,737 of record JASWHV010000005.1, on the reverse strand, counting down.
TAGTATGCAACTCTTGAACGTTCAATGTTCAAAGGGCCATACGCAGCGCTCGCCATCGGCGTGCCTCAACGGTCATGAGGCAGTAGGTGGTATCCGTTGGGTTGATAAAAATTCCCAACCGTGACGACCCGTTCGCGCTCTACTCGGGTTCCCCGTCGTGTGGTGTGAAAACACGACCATGTACCTTGAGACGTGGCTTGACTCAAGGACGATCCGTATGGCAATGATACGGACCGTATGTTTTTAATATGATATGGAACTGCCTGTAATGTTAAAAACCTTTGTGTGCACCATTATTGTATGTTCTTCTGCAGGTACATTAACCACGTTAGTGCATGACGTGTAGAAACCGTTTGTGAGTGACGTCTTTAGTTCCACCATGTGACACGTATATGCCGGAATACCGGTTTAGGATTTTTCTTTGGTGAGGAAACGTAGTACCGACTGCATAAAAGTTTATTTTCAAAGAAAAGAATCACAATGAAGTATAGGAATTCATTTAGGGGTTAGTAAACTCATATATTGAACTAAGAGTCAATTGGGAGTATAGGTTCAATCTCAAAAGCTTAGGAACAATCTCCCCTGTTTTTGGCAGAAATTTTCCTGAACTTGAACAGGGCATAACTTAAGATTGGTTGAACCAATGGAGGTGTGGGATACCATTCTGGAAAGGTTTAGAAGTCCTCTACATCTTTTCTGTAGAGCTCCAGAACAAAATCTCCGTCGAAAGGGATGAAAATCTCAGATGAGTAGGTACTGTCCAGAAACAGGGCAGACCAAATGCTCTCTGGAATTTTCTGTATTTCAACCAAAACACTTAGTTTCACCGTTTGACGTCCAGTGGCTGTTGTAAAACAGCGAGTTAGAGTCGAAGGGTTTATGTATTTGACATATCACTTCGAGTTAGTACATGTTTGGGTGCAATACAATAGCGAGGAATTACGCATGCTTACACACTTAACATCCCGTGGTGACCCCGATGGTCGAAATGAACTTTTAACCCATAAAGTTCAATACTTTGGAACTCAATCGTATGACACGGTCCAGGGATGTATATGGTGCATAAAGTTTATACTTTATCCATATGTGTGCTTGTTATGCGCATTGTTTATTCCATTCTCGCATTACTATTGTATAGGCTGGATGAGCTAAACCCACATGCGCTGATCGTTTGAATGGTATGAATGCAGAATGGTGCGGACACGTTCAACGCAAGAGGAGGGAGGTCCGAGTCAAGTTCGTGGTGATGAGTCTCCACCTCCGGAGCAGACCACGACGCAGCAGCAACCACATCCTCCACCGCCAGAACTTCCAAGGAATCTTGCGGAGGTTCTCGCTGCAGTGCTCGGCTCGCGCGACGAGCAAACCGAGTTACTGCGGATGTTGGTGCAGCAGAATGCGTCCCATCAGGGAGGACGCCAAGACAATGGGCAACGTCAGCCCCAACAAAGTTCATATTCAGAATTCATGGCGACCCATCCACCGGTCTTCACGGAGGCCGAAGAACCTTTGGAGGCGGACAGCTTTATCCGCACTCTGGAGGCGAAGTTCGGGCTGCTACGATGCACCGAACACCAGAAGGCGCTGTATGCAGCGCAACAGCTTCAAGGAGAAGCCGGTACCTGGTGGGCGAACTACACCGCCTCCTTACCGGCTGGCCATGCCGTCACATGGACCGAGTTCCGGGAGGCGTTCCGCGCCTATCACATACCTCCCGGTGTGATGGAAATGAAGCTCCAGGAGTTCCTGGCGCTACGACAAGGCGAGAGGAGTGCTCATGAGTACTCCAGGTTATTCAACCGGCTGGCGCAGTATGTGCCAGGATTTGTGGGCACAGAAGACAACAAGCGCAATGCGTTCTTCCGGTGCCTGAAAGTGGTGGAACGCCACAGAAATACCGTGTGGTATATCGTTCACCATCCGGTCAGAGATGGCAGCCACCGGCGCGACCGCCTCAGTTTCGCGGTCGGCAATATAATGCGCCGGGCTTTCGACTGACGTATCCACCACAGCAACAGCAGCAGCAAAGGATGGTCCCGTGTGCGCCCCAGTTTCAACAGCGTGCACCGGGATTCCGTCCTCAAGTCGGCGGGACCCCGACACCTTACACGTGCTATACGTGTGGCTGTGTCGGGCACATTTCGAGGGACTGCCCTGAGCCGCGACAGGGCAGGGGTGCAGCACCATATCAGGGTGCTAATCATCCCTGCAATCAGCCCAAGAAACCAGCACCAAAACCCGGCAACGTCCACCACTTAGCTATCGAAGACGTACCGGAAGGCGAACCCGTCCTCGCGGGTACGTTCTCTTACCTGGATCATCCCGTAGTCATACTTTTTGACTCCGGTGCCACCAATAATTTCATAAGTCAGTCTTATGTTATTAAATATCAACTGCCTATCATTCCCACAAATAATTCATATTTGATATGTTCTCCGGGTGGGAAAATAACAGCTGATAGAATGGTCTATAGAGCACCATTACAGTTGGGTGGGAATCTATATCCGACTTCTCTAATCATGTTAGAGAGTCAAAAACTTGATGTCATTTTAGGAATGTCATGGCTACATCGCCATGGTGCTGTTCTTGACATCATTCCACGTGTGGTTCGTTTAAACTCTCCACTTCATGAACCACATGTTCTTATTCTTGACCGTTTGGTTCAAAAAACCCCAGCCACATATAACACGGAAGCCACGAAACTGGAGGATATTCGTGTGGTCCGTGAATACCTGGATGTCTTTCCGGATGATCTTCCGGGCATGCCACCCGAAAGAGATGTCGAGTTCAAGATTGAACTCGTACCTGGGACGACGCCAATCTCACGGAGGCCATATAAGATGGCTCCGAATGAGCTGGCTGAACTAAAGGAGCAGCGCAACGATTTGATGAAGAAGGGTTTCATTCGACCGAGTTCCTCTCCATGGGGATGCTCGGCGCTGTTTGTGAAGAAGAAGGATGAAACCTTGAGGTTGTGTGTGGACTACCGACCTCTCAACGCCGTCACCATCAAGAATAAATATCCACTGCCCCGCATCGATATTCTCTTCGATCAACTTGTGGGTGCGATTGTATTTTCCAAGATGGATCTTCGCTCCGGATATCATCAAATCAAGATCCGAGCGGAGGATATCCCAAAGACGGCCTTCTCGACGAGATATGGGTTGTATGAATACCTCGTCATGTCCTTTGGTCTCACCAACGCCCCGGCACACTTCATGTATCTCATGAACTCAGTGTTCATGCCGGAGTTGGACAAGTTTGTGGTGGTGTTCATAGACGACATCTTGGTTTACTCCAAGACTGAAGAAGAACATGCCAAACACTTGCATATCGTACTTCAGCGATTAAGAGACCATAAGCTTTATGCTTAGTTCAGCAAGTGCGAGTTTTGGATCAGCCAAGTGCCATTCCTTGGTCACATTATTTCTGCAGAAGGCATTGCAGTTGATCCAAGCAAAATTGAACAAGTGCTGAAATGGAAGTCCCCCACATTGGTCCATGAAGTCAGGAGTTTCCTCGGGTTAGCAGGATATTATCGGAGATTCATACCAAATTTCTCCAATCTTGCTAAGCCGATGACTGAACTGTTGAAAAAGGGGATCAAATATGTTTGGAGCTCAGCATGTGAAGAAGCTTTCCAAGCATTAGTGAAGCATCTTACAACAGCTCCGGTGTTAGCTCAACCGGATACAACCAAGCCCTTTGACGTATATTGTGATGCGTCTGGCATCGGGCTTGGCTGTGTATTGATGCAAGGAGGAAGAGTGGTCGCCTATGGCTCACGTCAACTTCGTAATCACGAGCAGCACTATACGACTCATGATCTCGAGCTCGCTACTGTGGTATTGGCCTTGAAGATGTGGAGGCACTATTTGCTTGGGAACTTAGTGCACCTCTACACCGACCACAAAAGTCTGAAATATATATTCACTCAAAAGGAGTGGAATATGCGGCAACGGAGATGGCTAGAACTGATCAAAGACTATGAGATCGAGATTCACTACCATCCCGGGAAGGCAAACGTGGTTGCCGATGCCTTAAGCCGCAAATCCCATGTCAACAGTCTGTCCATCACCCCACTTGAAGAGGAGGAGCCGAGTCTGTACTTGGTTCCATATGGGGCATTGTATAATCTTGCTCTCGTCCCTACAATACGAGAGGAGATTATGGAAGCGCAGAAGAAAGATGTGGGAATGTCGCACATTCAGAGAAGGATGAAGAATGGCGAAATGAAATGCTTCCGAAGAGATGATAACGGTACACTATGGTTTAAAGACCGTATAGTGGTACCCCGCGACATGAAGCTTCGGAGGAAAATATTGGACGAAGCTCATTTGTCCAAGTATTCTATTCATCCGGGCAGCAACAAGATGTACCAAGATCTGAAAACAAGGTTTTGGTGGACGCGGATGAAAAGAGAAATCACAAAGTACGTATCCGAATGTGATACGTGTCGGCGGGTGAAAGCCGACCATATGCGTAAAGCCGGACAGCTGCAACCGTTGAACATTCCGGCGTGGAAGTGGGAGGATATCAGCATGGACTTCATAGTCGGATTACCTCTCACGTCTCACAAACATGACTCGATTTGGGTGATAGTCGATCGACTAACCAAGTCGGCTCATTTCATTCCCGTACATACCAGTTACGTGGCCAAGCAATATGCGGAGCTTTATATTGCAAGAATCTTATGCTTGCACGGTGTTCCCCGCTCCATTATTTCAGATCGCGGTGCGCTGTTTGTCTCTCGGTTTTGGGAACAGCTGCACGCATCATTGGGGACCAAACTGATCCGAAGCTCCGCGTATCACCCGCAGACAGATGGTCAAACTGAACGGGTGAATCAAGTGCTTGAAGACATGCTACGCGCTTGTGCCATTCACCACGGCAAGAATTGGGACGATCATTTGCCGTTGGCGGAGTTTTCTTACAACAATGGCTATCAAGCTAGCATCAAGATGGCACCGTATGAAGCTCTCTACGGCCGGAAATGTCGCACACCTCTCAACTGGTGCGAGTCCGGCGAGCGAGTCATCTACGGCATTGAACTGGTGAATGAAGCTGAAGAACGAGTGTGAGTGATACAAGCCAACCTCAAGGCTGCTCAATCTCGTCAGAAAAGCTATGCGGATAAAAGACGCCGTCCTCTCCACTTCAACATCGGGGACCATGTGTATGTCCGTGTGTCTCCGATGAAAGGAGTTCACCGTTTCAGAGTGAAGGGTAAATATGCGCCGCGGTTCATTGGTCCGTTCATCATTATTGAAAAATGCGGACCCGTGGCCTATCGCCTAGATTTACCGGCGTCGCTCGCAGGCATTCACAACGTCTTCCACATCTCTCAGCTGAGGAAATGCCTCAAACCCTCAGCTGAAATCCACACTGAAGACATAGAAGTTCTTCAACCGGACCTCACGTACACGGAGTATCCAATCCGGATCATCGATGAAAAGACTCGTGCCACAAGAAACCGGACCTTATGGTTCTACAAGGTCTTGTGGAGTAACCATACCGCTGATGAAGCGACATGGGAAAGCGAGGATTATCTACGAGCGTATTATCCGGACTTGCTATCATCATATACCCGGTAAGGTTTTCCCCACTTTACTTTTCCTTTGGAATCTCGGGACGAGATTATTTTTAAGGGGGGAGGGATGTAAAATCCCCAAAAGTGGTAGCAAGAAAATTCTGCTCATGTGCACTTATGAAAAATGAGGAGAATTAAAACTTTGAATTATAATGGGGTAAGTTCAAAGTGAGGGTTTAGACTTCCCAAAACTTCCAAACATGGGGATCTAAATGCACAGCTTGGATCTTCATAGTCCAAATATTCACCCTTCCAAATTTCAGCTCATTTGGAGGAGTTTCAATATTTATTTGGAATTAAAAGGAAGAGCCCTCTAATCTGAATTTCAAATTCAGTTTCAAATTCCAATTCCCTCAGTTTGAAAATTGGGTTTCACAAATGTGTTCTCCATCTTTGAATGAGCAGCCATGCCAAAAATTGGAAATTTTGGAACTGGTTTGCTATATTTTTTTTGAGGCAATACAAAGTGGAGAATTCAAACTTATTTTCAAATTCAAATGATCAAACCACATTCAAATTCTACACCAGAATTCAAACCATTTGAATTCTGCAAATTCAAACTTAACTTTGGGATGAAGTATAGCCTTAATTGTTGAGTAGCTGGGGGAGAAATATCTGTGGAAATTGAATAAAAATCTGAGGTGGTGGGACCCACATGTCAGCCACACAGTTTCCTTTTTCCTCTCTGTGTTTCACCTCGGCTGTTCACCGTGCGCCACCGAGCTGCGCTGCTTCCACCGAGCAGCTTGCAGAGACTTGCTCCCAAAGGCAGCTAGTGTGTGGGTCATCAACACAGCAGCACGAGCGAAGTTTTCTCTTCTCTGCCTTCAACCGAAGACTCCTTAGCCTCAGCTGCTTGAGTGCCATCGAAGAAAACACAGCTTCCTCTCTGTGCTCGTGGTTCAGCACCCTCCAGCCACCCCCAGCACGGGTTGATCGCCCCAGGAGGTGCGCCAGCGACCCCTCAACGTGTTCCACCGCTCCTCAGCTCATCCCCGAGCTCCCCTCGCAGTGCCCGAGCCGTTCTTCACCGGGAGAACACAGAGCACGTCGCCCATCACTGCTCCTCACGTTCTGGCCGCTCCAACGCCTCTCCTGCACGTCCAGCACCTCCCTAAGGTGCGCCAAGGTGTGTAGATCATGCTACCACAGTCCCCTTGCCCTTCCCCATCACTGTCTCGCCGGAATTTAGGTTTTGGCGCCGGTACACGTGAAGAACCGACCCACACCAAAACTGGAAATTCGTCCAACGCGGTTGATCATCGGTTCTACAATTCAAGCCACAGAAACTAGGGATCCTAGAGCCCTCCCACGCCAAAGCACGTATCAAACCGTCCACCGCACGCCCCGGGCGACGAGAAATCGCCGGCGGCGGCGAAAATGGGTCAGTCCTCCGGTGAACCGTATGTTCCGGCCATTTGCTGCAAGTTTTAGCCTGCGTTCCATGTTCCCCGATCATTGGTGATGCTTTAGGGCAAGGTAGCTCGCCTGGAGAAGCTTCGGACGCGCCAGAACGCGTTGATGCCGAGCTCCCGAGCCGCCCCACCGGTGCCGGCCTGTTTTCGGCCGTTTTGATGCGCGGCAACCTTGCCCGGCAGCTGCGCCATGTTCCCAGGAGCATGTAGGGTGAAACCGGAGCAAATTTGGTCGAGAAATGAGGGAGAACGAGCCATGCCACGATTTGAACTGGTGTGCACGCGCGCCTCTGGCGGGAGGTTGAAGAAGGACCTGACCAGTGGGCCCCCCTATTAAGTCTCTGTGTAGATTTTAAACAGAGAGCTAGTCAAGTTTCAAAAATCCATAACTTTGTGTAGACAGCTCCAAAAAGGGTGAGACAAATTTTGTCTGAATCCTTAGGAGGAGTACATTACATAGGAACAAATTGCATGCTATGAAAATGCCTAGGAATTTCTGTAGAATTGTTTTTAGTAAATCCTTTAGGGATTTATTACAGGAGCAATTCTTTATGAAATATTCCCAAATTTGGGAAGCTAGTCCTTTTCATAGTGTTTGACCTCCAGTAAAACTTTTAGTATTTTTGGAGCTTATTTGGAGGGCTTAATCAGTAGGTTATCTCAGGATGAAATAAATTAGCTAAAAATCATAGAATTGATTTCCAGAAAAAGGTTTCAACCTTCATACCCCCATAACTCTCTGTAGGGATGTCCAAAATTTGTGAAACAAATTTTGTTGGATTTCTCTAAGTCAGTACTTTGCAGAAATGCAAATAAATTGATCTGAAGATCTCTGGATATTTATCCAAGATTCATCAAAGTTAAATCTTTTGGAATTTAGTCCAGAATATTTCTGTTATGGAATTTCTTCAAATTTGGCCAGGAAGTTGCTCATGACATTACCGATCTCCAGTAAAATGTTTAGCTTCATTGGAGTTCATTTTCTAGGTCAAATTACCTTCCCAAATTCAGCCTTTATTTCGAAATTCAAATTTAAACAAAAATTGTCAGCACTCCTGTCCAAACTTCAAAAATTCATATCTCTCTGATGGTAGCTCCAAAAACGGTGAAACAAATTTTGTTAGAACCATGGAGACTTACCCTAATCAGATCTTCCATTTCTAGCTATATCAAAGCTCCTGATTTGGGCTCGAAATTCAGATAAGCATTGTACTTGTAGGAATTTTAAAGACTACATTATGCAATGACATGTCTCCAAATTTGGCTCAAATCATCATTATAGGGCCTAATATCCGCTGTAAAATTCCCAAAGCCAATTAATGATCCTAAATAGCAATAGCTATGAATAGTAGTTCAATTCTTATAAATCCTTAATACTTATACATCTATTTTGCTACATTTCATTTAGTGACCGAAGTTGAGGACGCACCGGAGCCTTTGGACATCCTGCCACCTGAAGTTGACTTCCCATCTAACTCGCAACCAGGCAAGCCCCGGTTTGCACTTAAGTACCTTTTATAAAATTCTTTATTTGTATCACTTATGTTTAGGGTGAATGTTTGCATTAGAGTTAAGGTGTTTGAAACCCCACTTGCACAACCTTTTAAATCCTATGAAGGGTTGGGTAGATTACAAAGCCGACGAGTAGACAAGGCCCCGCTAATATGCTTAGGACCTCGGTAGAAGTCGAGTAGTTGGAATCTACTCGCGAGGTAAGGTTTATCACACGGTTTGGTCAGAATAGAAAATGGCTTAAGAGTGGTAAAAATGAGACCCAGCAGGGGGGATAGGAAGCAGTGAGCGGAGGTCTCACATGCGTAGCCCTGTTGGTGTCGATTGAGGACCGAGTCGTGTGCGGGCCTGCTGAACAAGTATCGAAAGTACCGGATGGCATACTGACATAAGCAGGAAACCGATGTAAATGGTTAACCTGGGTGCCGAGGCTTACCCAACCGTAAACAGGAGTGGGTTGAGGGTAGCAAGGTGTAAATCTGCCGGTGGGCACAGTCACGCTCCACGCGGGGACCTCCTACCCGTTACGGATGGACCGGTTCGGTGTTTGGGTTGCCTTTGAAAGGTGGTTGCATACAACAGAGTAGGAAGGGGTGTGGAATCACGCTTCTGAAAAGTGGGTGTATGCAACGTGTTGTCCGGGTGTCTCCTGATTGCAATCACCGTCCCTCGCGGTTATTTGAGTACCGCTTGTTCACTGTTTCGTGACGTAGTAAGAAGTGAAGTAAGCCAGTTGATTGATAATATGCTGTGATGATATATTAATGTTTTAGAAACCATGTATGCTGTAGATGTAGAGCTAATTAAGTTTACTTTCCGCTTTGGGCATCACCACATCGGAGGAAAGCGTTTCTTGTTTGATTGTGGACTTCCGATGTGAGGGCTGCCTAAGGCACATGAATTTGACGCTATAAAACTGAAAGTAAGGATCAACTTATAGGCGTGTCTTTGTCGCAAATTCCTTTTCCTATCATACACCTCCCTGCATGTAGAGTTCCATGCCTAGGTCAGACGGTTAAGCCTTGCTGAGCCATTGTGCTCACGGTTGCAATATTTGAGCTGTATGCAGGTGAGAGCTATGAGGAGGGTTCCGAGGATGAGGCGATGCCCCCGTCAGGGTACACGGCCGAGATGGAGCCCTGCACGCCGCCGTGATCTCCGGTTTCATGCTGCTAGCTTGTAGCGTCCCCGGGCTGGACGGCTGCACTTTTGCATAGTTAGGATGAGAGGCTACTATTGTACATTACTTCCGCTGTATAGTTATATTTTGTAAAAGACTTCCGCTGTTTTATATTAAATAAAAGTTTGTATGTTGTTTTTATTCTTTTCTGGTGTGCTGTTGGGTGCCGCATCGTAAGGCACCACCCTATGCGATCCTGGAGTGGGTGAACCACGGGGTGGTCCCCACAGGTCAGCCAAGGGGATGGGGGTTATATTTATAAAGGGGAAAAGGGAGAGTCCTACTCCAAAATGTGGGGAAAATTCCCCTTTTTGGGAATTGGGGAATTTAGAAATTTTGGGGGAAATTTTTGGAAATTTGGGAATGGCTCATTTCAGCTATATTTTCCCATTCCTCACCATTTCTATGTCACTTGCTCCATTTCTACATTCCCCTCTCCATTTCTATGTCCCATTCTCCATTTCTACATTCCCCTCTCCATTTCTATGTCCCATTCTCCATTTCTACATTCCCCTCTCCATCTCTATGTCCCATTCTCCATTTCTACATTGCCCTTCTCCATTTCTACATTGCCCTTCTCCATTTCTATGCCCCATTCTCCTTTTCTATATTCCCTTCTCCATTTCTGTGTTTTTTCCTCCTTTTCTATGGTTCCTTCCTCCATTTCTATGGTTCTTTCTCCATTTCTATGGTTCCTTCCTCCATTTTGATGGTTCTTTCTACATTTCTATGGTTCTTTCTCCATTTCTATAGTTCTTTGTCCATTTCTACTTCTTTTATAATGTTTCTCTACATGAAAAATGTACGCAATGCATGGAAATGAATTTGAGGGTGTTACAAACATACCCCCCCTTAAACTGAATCTCGCCCTCGAGATTCGATAGAGTGGAGAATTGATGAGGGAACAATGCCTTGAGATCTTCCTCACGCTCCCATGTAGTTTCGACTCCACTGTACCTTGCACCAACGGATCACTTTGTTCCTCGTGACCATTTCCTTCACGTCCAAAAATTTGACAGGGTGCTTCGCGTAGGTCAGGTCCTCTTGAAGCTCTAGCTCATCTATCGGTACTTGTTCTTCCGGTACTCTTAAGCATTTCCTGAGCTGAGATACGTGAAATATGTCGTGCACGTCGGAGAGGTGCGTTGGCAGCTCTAGTTGATAGGCTACTTCTCCTCGCTTGCCCAAAATCTTGAATGGCCCGATGTAGCGAGGTGCTAACTTGCCTTTGACGTTGAACCGTAATTGGCCTGGGATAGGCGATACCTTAAGATACACGAAGTCTCCCACTTCGAAGGTCAATCTTCTTCGCCTATTGTCCGCATAACCTTTTTGATGTGGACATCACTCCTGCAGATATACACAACACTCACATGGTAGACATGCAAGGTCCAATTACTAGAGCTCGAGCACGAAAATTGAATTTAGAGGTGAGCTCATTCCTGAACTGTTCTTTATATGTGAATTTTGAGAGTATGTTGCCACCTAATGGATTAATTATGATTAGGAGCCATGGATAGGACATGGAGATACATGGAGAGGGGTTTGGAGGCGTGGAGGGCCAGAAAAATACACCAACAAGAAGTTAGAGACCGAGCCCAACTCAAACTCGAGTCCAACTCGGGCACAGGAGCAGTCCACCTTAAAATGGATGCACAGTTGGCATACGGACTCCGTTTTTGATGTTCTACATATGCACGGAAAGCTGAGAGGATAAACTTTCCAATGGAACTGGCCCATGTCAAAATTCGCTCGGAGTCGACGGGAAACTTCGAAGCAATATAAAGTTTAGAGTCTGTCAGGGTGTTGCATCACCTAGTTGGGCCATTGGGCCTTGTATCGAGTCCAAGTCCATTATGTACGTGTCTTAGGGTTAGGTCACGACCCCAGCACCCCCCTGGTCATCCTCAACCTCCTTTATGCCCCCTAGCCACCGTCACAAATAGCTGGGTTTTGCTTAGTTACAATCTGTCATTGAACAGTTCGTCGATCATCGGTTGTGAGACCCCAAATTCGTGATCAATTCAGTTTTGATTGCAACTTCTCTGTTCTTGCTTGTGTTCTTGATTGCGCTTGCAGGGATAAGCCTTCGTGGCGAGGTCATTCGTGTGACACGGGTGATAACCAACGGAGCAGTGGTGTAGTGATTGCGGGGTTTCGTTCGTTCGGAGCCTTGGATCATCAACGTCGAGATCTCCACCCAATCAAGTTTACCCTACCTCTCAGAAAATCGGGACTCATCCTCCTATAAATTGGTATCAGATTTCCAGGTTCACCGTGAGGTATACTTGTGTGCCCTTTAGATTTATTTTGTTTCAGTCCTATCGTCCACAAAAAGCCACAAAAAAATTTAGTTTCCCTGACCTACAACCCCCGCTCAACCTTTTGCACAATTTAGTTTCGGAGTCCGTAGTTCTGAGTTCGTGTCCTAGGTTGAGTCTTGTTGCTGGTTTAGATTTGTTTTGGTTCAGTTTTGTTTCTTCCATCCGCTGCCATCTACAAAAAACCAATCTACAAAAAAATTCCATCCACCGATTCGTTTCTGTTCAGTTTCCACCACCACCAAAACCTGATTCGGGGTATCCTTCTTAAAACGGGCATAACTTTTCACTCGTAACTCCGATTGAGGCGCATTTTTTCCCAGAAAGGTCTTGAAAAAGTCCACATACGGTGTTTTCAAAAAGAATTACAAAAAAATTAAGAAGGCCCTCGTTTCGAACTCCGAAGTTCCAGCACCAGTTTTTCCAATCGCTCCTGAATTTGTGCCGATCTCATCTTTCATCGGTTTGAGCTAATACTTGGTGCTGTTTCTATTCTTGTGCCCCTGGTTGAGAAAAAATATAAAAAAAAATAAAGAGAAAAAAGATTTTGATTTCTACTAGTGCTTCAAGACAAAAACAGGAGGCTAAGGGGTTTTCTAGTTGTGCTATTTCTGTGTGAGTGCTGGATACTTGCTGATATTATCCTTATTGTTCATCATCATTCATCCTTGCCCTTGTTTGTTGCCACAACTGTTCTAATACATTCTTAGGCCAGCAACTAGGTGAAATTCTTTGGACACTTATTTAGCATTGCTATCTGTTACTAACTTGTGTGCCACATACATATACTGCATTTGAGCCTTCCAAGCTCCACCTTCTCTCGAGCAGAACAGATAACCTTTGCAATCACACCCACTCTCTGCTTGCTTCACACCGGTCACCATTGGCCACCTGCAGTGCTGTAAGAAACTTGTAAGAGCGGGGTAAGACGCATCTTACTGATCGATTTTCCACCCACTTCGGAGAGCGTAGTAATAGGGTTCTTCACGATCTTTTTGTCTTCGTTTCTGTTTTGTACTAACCATGAAAGGAAAGAAGCCTATGGATAAGACCTCTGGTTCTACACCTCTGGATGATGACGAGTGCGTGTCCCATATGAAACTAAAGGACATGATGCGGGCAATGACCGAAGCTTTCAACAATTACCAGACCACTACAACAGCCACCTTTCAAAGGCTCCATACAAGTGTTGCTGGTCTGACCACACGGTTGGACGAGATGGAGACTCGTCTTCCCCAACAAGCTACACCCTCTATCATCCTTGATGGTGATGCACATGCTCACTATGACACAGAGGATGACTTCAATAACGATGAGGTTGATGCACAGCAGCGCCGTCGCCCTCGACGAAATCGTCAAGGAAAAGAAGTGCAGGGTCGCCAACAGCAGCGGCGGAAGAACACCTTCACGCCAAGACAATTTTCGGTGCCATCCAAAGCAGCGCCCTCCTCGAGCGTACGTGCTTCTACACCACCCTCCATGGGTGTTGTACGCAGCAGCATCGCACCTTCTACATCACGGGGACAAGATAACAGCAAGTCCCAGATGCCTCTAGGTGTTGCAGCAATGGCGGCTGCACCCAACACTTCGACAAGTCGCAGCTCCGACATCAAGTGCCACCGCTGCCAGGGACTTGGCCATATGCAACGAGATTGCCCCAGCAAACGGGCGATCATTGCCACTGCTGATGGTGGGTATGTTAGTGCTTCTGATATTGAAGATGAAAATATTATTGCAACTAACATTTTAGGTTCGGATGATGGTGCTGAGGAGGTTATTGGTACATCTGCGACAAACAACTATAGGACTTTGATTGTGCAGCGAGCTTTGAGTGCCACGGTTCGAGAGGATGACAACCGCCAACGTCATAACCTTTTCAACATGTTTCTCGTCGTCATGGACTGCCGTGTACATACCATCATTGATGGTGGTAGCTGTAACAATTTGGTGAATGTTGAGATGGTCAAGAAGCTTGGCTTGACTACACGGGATCATCCCCACCCTTATCACATTCAATGGTTTAACAACAATGGTAAGGTTAAGGTAACACAAACTGCAAGGATACATTTTTCCATTGGTTCTTATCATGATTTTGCGGATTTTGATGTGGTACCTATGGATGCTTGTTCTCTTTTGTTGGGACGTCCTTGGGAGTTTGATACTGATGCTATTCACCATGGTCGATCTAACAAGTATACTCTCATGCATAAGGGCAAGAAAATTGTGTTGCTTCCTATGAGACCCACTGAAATTGTACAATTTGAGCAGGAGAAAAAGAATAATGCTAAGCAAAAGGGTGTTTTCAATTCTGAAATTCAGCAACCTATTAAGTTGAAAAATCCTATTTTGCTTGAAACTAAATCTGATCTTGATGATTTATATGCCTCTAATGGAACTTGCTATGCTTTAGTGTGCAAACATGCTTTATATTCCATTGAGGATACATCCATTGTCTTGCCACCTGCTGTTGCTAATCTTTTGCAGGAATATATGGATGTTTTTCCATCAGAGATACCCCCTGGATTACCACCTGTGCGAGGCATTGAGCACAAGATTGATTTGGTTCCAGGGGCGAGCTTGCCAAACCATGCTGCCTACAGGACAAACCCCGACGAGACTAAGGAAATTCAGCGACAAGTCCAAGATCTTCTGGACCGTGGGTACATTCGTGAGAGTCTTAGTCCTTGTTCTGTTCCTGTTCTTTTGGTTCCAAAAAAAAAGATGGAACTTGGCGCATGTGTGTTGATTGTAGAGCCATCAATAACATTACCATTCGTTATCGCTATACTATTCCTAAATTGGATGACATGCTTGATGAGTTGAGTGGTTCTGTTATTTTCTCCAAGATTGATTTGCGTAGTGGGTATCATCAGATTCGTATGGCTTTAGGTGATGAATGGAAAACTGCTTTTAAAACTAAATTTGGACTTTATGAATGGTTAGTCATGCCATTTGGTTTAACTAATGCGCCCAGCACTTTCATGAGGTTGATGAATGAGGTTTTATGTGCTTTCATTGGTAAATTTGTGGTGGTTTACTTTGATGATATCCTTATTTACAGCAAGTCATATGATGAGCATCTTGAACATTTGCGTGCTGTTTTTAATGTCTTGCGCGATGCACGTTTATATGGTAACCTTGAGAAGTGCACCTTTTGCACCGATCGTGTGTCTTTTCTTGGGTATGTTGTTACTTCGCAGGGCATTGAGGTGGACGAGGCAAAGATTGTTGCCATCACGAGCTGGCCACTTCCGACTACGGTCATGCAGGTTCGGAGTTTTCTTGGTCTCGCAGGTTTCTACCGGCGTTTCGTGTGGGATTTCAGCACCATTGCGGCACCTCTCCACGAGTTGACAAAGCATGGAGTGCCGTTTCGATGGGGACCAGCACAACAACAAGCTTTTGATGTTCTCAAGTCGAAGCTCACACAAGCACCATTGCTGCAACTTCCTGATTTTGAGAAGACCTTCGAGCTTGAATGTGACGCGAGCGGCATCGGCATTGGAGGAGTGCTAATTCAAGGAGGTAAACCTGTTGCCTTCTTTAGTGAAAAATTGCATGGGCCTTCGCTGAATTATTCTACATATGACAAAGAACTTTATGCTTTAGTGCGTGTCTTGCAAACTTGGCAACATTACCTATGGTCTAAAGAATTTGTCATACATTCAGATCATGAGTCTTTGAAGTATCTTTAAGGACAAGCTAATCTGAACAAACGTCATGCCAGATGGATTGAGTTCATAGAATCATTTCCTTACATCATTAAACATAAGAATGGGAAAGACAATGCGATAGCCGATGCTTTATCTAGACGTTATACCATACTATACCAACTTTCTCATAAAATCTTTGGTTTGGAAACCATAAAGAGGTTATATTATACTGATTTGGACTTTAAAGATGCCTTTGAAAATTGTAGAGAGGGAAGAACGTGGCAAAAATTCCTGCTGCGTGAAGGTCTTCTCTACCATGCTAACAAGCTGTGTGTTCCAGCTAGCTCCGTTCGTCTTTTGTTGTTGCAGGAAGCGCATGGAGGTGGTTTGATGGGACATTTTGGTGTTAAAAAGACAGAGGATGTGCTGGCCACTCACTTTTTTTGGCCACGAATGAGGCGTGATGTGGAGCGCTACGTTTCACATTGCACGACATGCAACAAAGCTAAGTCTCGACTTAACCCACATGGTCTTTATATGCCACTTCCGGTTCCTAGTGCACCTTGGGAGGATATTTCTATTGACTTTGTTTTAGGATTGCCTAGAACAAAGAGGGGGAGGGATAGTGTCTTTGTGGTTGTTGATCGTTTCTCTAAAATGGCTCATTTTATACCCTGCCACAAGACCGATAATGCTTCACATGTTGCTGATTTGTTCTTTAATGAGGTTGTGCGTTTGCATGGTGTTCCCAATACTATTGTTTCTGATAGGGATGCTAAGTTTTTGAGTCACTTTTGGAGAACTTTATGGTATAAATTGGGAACAAAGTTGTTGTTTTCTACTACTTGTCATCCACAAACTGATGGACAAACGGAGGTAGTTAATCGTACCTTATCTACTATGTTGCGGGCTGTTTTGAAAGACAATTTGAGGTTGTGGGAGGAGTGTTTGCCACATATTGAGTTTGCTTATAACAGGTCTATTCACACCACAACCAAGTTAAGTCCGTTTATGGTAGTGTATGGTTTCAATCCTCGTGCTCCAATTGATTTGCTACCTTTACCACATACTGAAATTGTGAACTTAGATGCTACACAACGTTCTGAATTTATTCTTAAGTTGCATGAAACTACTAAGTTACAAATTGAAAAAATGAATGAAAGTATCGCATTGCTGCTAGTAAAGGTAGGAAGGAGGTAAAATTGGAACCCGGTGATTTGGTGTGGGTTCATTTGAGAAAAGATAGGTTCCCGGATTTGAGAAAGTCCAAACTCATGCCACGTGCTGCTGGACCTTTTAAGGTTCTTAAGAAGATAAATGACAATGCATATAAACTTGAGTTGCCTCCCGAGTTTGGGGTTAGTCCCACATTTAACATTTCAGATTTGAAGCCATACTTGGGAGAAGAAGATGAGCTTGAGTCGAGGACGACTTCAATGCAAGAGGGGGAGGATGATGTGGACATCACTCCTGCAGATATACACAACACTCACATGGTAGACATGCAAGGTCCAATTACTAGAGCTCGAGCACGAAAATTGAATTTAGAGGTGAGCTCGTTCCTGAACAATTCTTTATATGTGAATTTTGAGAGTATGTTGCTACCTAATGGATTAATTATGATTAGGAACCATGGAGAGGACATGGAGATACATGGAGAGGGGTTTGGAGGCGTGGAGGGCCAGAAAATACACCAACAAGAAGTTAGAGACCGAGCCCAACTCAAACTCGAGTCCAACTCGGGCACAGGAGCAGTCCACCTTAAAATGGATGCACAGGAGGCATACGGACTCCGTTTTTGACGTTCTACATATGCACGGAAAGCTGAGAGGATAAACTTTCCAATGGAGCTGGCCCCACGTCAAAATTCACTAGGAGTCGACGGGAAGTTCGAAACAATATAAAGTTTAGAGTCTGTCAGGGTGTTGCATCACCTAGTTGGGCCATTGGGCCTTGTATCGAGTCCAAGTCCATTATGTACGTGTCTTAGGGTTAGGTCACGACCCCAGCACCCCCTGGTCGTCCTCCACCTCCTTTATACCCCCTAGCCGCCGTCACAAACAGCTGGGTTTTGCTTAGTTACAATCTGTCATTGAACAGTTCGCCGATCATTGGTTGTGAGACCCCAAATTCGTGATCAATTCAGTTTTGATTGCAACTTTTCTGTTCTTGCTTGTGTTATTGATTGCGCTTGCAGGGATAAGCCTTCGTGGCGAGGTCATTCGTGTGACACGGGTGATAACCAACGGAGCAGTGGTGTAGTGATTGCGTGGTTTCGTTCGTTCGGAGCCTTGGATCATCAACATCGAGATCTCCACCCAATCAAGTTTACCCTACCTCTCGGAAGATCGGGACTCATCCTCCTATCACTCTTTGTCATGACTGAGCAGCCTTCAAGTTTTCTTGTATCGTTTGGACTTGTTTTTCGTCATCTTGCAGCACTTTGGGTCCAAAGACTTGGCTTTCTCCGGTCTCATTCCAGAACAACGGCGTTCTACGCTGTCTACCATACAATGCTTCGAAAGGTCACATCTTCAAGCAAGCTTGGTAGCTGTTGTTGTATGAGAATTCAGCAAATGGCAAGCTCCTATCCCAATTACACCCATGTTTCAAGGTGCATGCTCTCAACATGTCTTCCAAAATTTGATTTGTCCTCTCAGTTTGCCCGTCGGTTTGCGGGTGATAAGCGGAGCTGAAATTCAGTCGTGTACCCATGGCTTCATGCAGCTTCTTCCAGAACCTAGAGGTAAATTGGGAACGCCGATCTGAAATTATCCTCTTCGGAACTCCATGGCGACCCACGATTCGCTCCAAATACAGCTCGGCTAGTTGTGCGACGCGGTACGTGGTTCTAACAGGAAGGAAATGGGCTGTTTTCGTCAATCGGTCCATGATAACCCAAATAGAGTTGTAACCCGATTGAGTATATGGCAATCCGACGATGAAATCCATGCTGATGTCTTCTCAATTCCACTCGGGTACTTTCAATGGCTGCAACAGTCCAGCGGGTCTTTGATGTTCGGCCTTCACCCGTTGGTACGTATCGCATAAGGCAACATATTCAGCTATGTCCCTTTTCATACCATCCCACCAATAGCAAGTTTTCAGCTCCTTGTACATCTTTGTACAGCCGGGATGTATGGAATAAGGTGAGTCATGTGTCTCCTCTATATTGTGTCGCAGATGTGCTTCACGTTAGGTACACAAATCCTTTTCCCTAACCAAAGCATGCCTTTCTCGTCTTCCTTGAAAACCTTTTCTATGACTTGTAGGATTCTTTCCTTGATTTCCTTAATTTCCACATCCGTTTCTTGGCCATCTCGTATCTCTTGTTCTTGCGTGAATATATACTTGAGGCTTTTGTGATCCGTATAGATCTCACATCGGCGGCCGAGGATATATTGCCTCCAAATCATCAAGACATGTACCACGGATGCAAGTTCCAAGTCATGTGTGGGGTAATTCAGCTCATGTTTCTTTAGTTGTCTCGATGCATAGGCTACCACTTGTCCTTCTTGCATGAGCACACATCCAAGCCCTTGTCTTGATGCGTCACAATATATGTCAAAGCTTTTGCTCACGTCCGGCAATACCAAAACCGGCGCTGTGGTTAGTCTCTTCTTGAGCTCCTCAAAGCTTTCTTGACACTATGATGTCCACTGAAATGCTTTTCTTTTCATTAGCAATTCAGTATAGGCTTCGCTATTTTGGAGAAATCCTTGATGAACCGGCGGTAGTATCCAGCCATCCCAAGGAAACTCCGAATGTCTCTCACATTCTGTGGTTGATTCCACTTCAAAACATCTCCCACTTTTCCGGGATCAACCGATACTCCTCCTTCAGAGATAACGAAGCCTAGGAACGATATCTCCTTTAGCCAAAATTGACACTTGCTGAACTTGGCATACAATTGATGCTCTCGCAGTTTCTGCAATGTCAACCTTAAGTGTTCTTCATGTTCTTCCTCGTTTTTCGAATACACCATGATGTCATCGATGAAAACCACGATGAACTTGTCCAAGTACTCCATGAAGACCTTATTCATGAGGTACATAAAGTATGCGGGTTCATTCGTTAACCCAAAAGACATAACAGTGTATTCATACGAACCATGCCGTGTTCAAAATGCAGTCTTGGGTATGTCGGAGGGCTTAATCTTCAGCAGGAAGTATCCCAACCGAAGATCAATCTTGGAGAAAATTCGGGCACCTTTCATTTGGTCAAACAGGCCTCTATACGGGGCAGCGGGTATTTATTCTTGATCGTCACCTCATTGAGAGACCTATAATCCACACACGTCCTTCGGGTCCCATCCTTATTGTCTATGAAGATCACGGGGGCTCCCCATGGTGACGAGCTTGGGCGTGTAAAACCCTTTTCTAGCTGCTCCTGAATTTGCTTCTTAAGCTCCACTAGTTTATTAGCGGGCATCCTATACGGCCTTTTCGCTATAGGTGCAGTTCCAGGTACAAAATCAATGGCAAATTCAATGTCCCGGTCAGGTGGCATACCTGGAAGTTCTTCTGGGAACACATCTGAAAATTCTTGAACCACCGTAATGCTTTCCAATGTTGCTTCTTCGATGTGGTTCAACGCTGCCTTCTCGGTTGCCGGTTGGGCTGACTCCAATACGAGTACCGTGCTCGTTTGTCAACTGCACGCTCCTCTCAGCACATTGAATCACTCCGTTGTGCTTTCTTAACCAATCCATTCCAAGTATTATATCAATCCCTTGGGAATCAAGGACAATAAGGTTGGCAAGAAAGTCTACCCCCCTTATTTTAAGGTTTACTTTTGGACATACTATATTAGTCCTCATCTCTCCACCGGGAGAATTAACCAACATAGTGTGTTTCATGTGTGATATGGGCAGAGTATACATGGCAACATACTTGGATGATATGAATGAATGCGGTGCTCCGGAATCAAATAAAACAGTGGCTGGTTTGGAGTTGGCAAGGAACATACCAATCACGACGTCCTCAGCTTGTTGTGTTTCCTCAGCGGAGAGATGATTCACATTGCCACGAGCGTAGTTCTTCTGCCCACAGTTACCTTGCGTAGCTCCTCCATTCGGCCGTGGGTTCTGTTTTGGTGCGTTGCTCGGCTGTCCAAGGCTTTTCTTCAGGCACTGACTTGCAAAGTGTCCCGCCTATCCGCATGAAAAACATGCTTTGCTGCCCATAACAGCAGGAATGTTGGGGTGAGGCTGGTTTTGAGCATAGGCGCCCATGTTAGGACTGGGCGTAGGAGGCAAAGGCATACGAGGTGCTTGCATAACAGGACGTTGCTGCGGTGGCTGATTAGGGCGAGGTGGATTTGCAGGGTGGAAAGCAGAAACTGACGAGCCATACTGTTGTGCAGCTGGTGACATGAAACGGGGATGTACATTGCTCCCTTGTGGCTGTCCTTGGTATGACATCTTCCTCTTGCCCGCTTGCTCGATCTCACGGATCTTGCTCTCAACCACTATAGCTTTGTCAACGAGCTTCTGGAAGTTTGCATAATCGTTGTTGAGCAGCTGAACTTGGATCTCATTGTTCAATCCTCTCATGAACAAGTATTGCTTCATTTGATCCGAGTTGACGTCTTCTGGAGCATACCTTGACAGCTGCGTGAACTTGTTGAGGTACTCATTCACGCTCTTCCTTCCTTGGCGGAGACCTTCAAACTCTTGCCTTTTAAGCATCATGACTCCAGCAGGGACGTAATGAGAGCAGAAACTCTCCTTGAATTCAGCCCAAGTGATAGTCTCCTGGTTGACATGAGCATTGTAAAGAGCGTCCCACCAGTCACCGGCTGCTCCCATAAGTTGGTGCGATGCGAAGAGAACTTTCTCCCAATCATTGCACTGAATAATAGAAAGCTTCTTTTCCATGGACTTCAACCAATCATCAGCCTCCATGGGATCATTAGCTTGTGCAAAAGTAGGCGGTTGAGTCCTCATGAACTCTCCCGATCTGTTGTGAGCCGGCGGTGGTGGTGGTGGGGGTGCAGGAATGGAGTTAGGATTGTTGTTGATGTTGGCTTGCACCTGTTCCAACGTTTGTATCATAGTTTGCATGAGCTGTTTCTGCATAGCCATCAACCGTTCAAGGTTGTTTGCATCAGCCCCGGGGTTAGCATTTTCAAGAACTTCAACATTGCCATCCTCTTGTGGTTCATTGTTGCCACGAGCGTTCCTCCTTTGACGGCTGGCGTTTTCCCTCACCATCTGTGAGAGAGAGAGAGAGAGGGAGAGTAGAGTAGAATAGAAAATAGAAGTTTAGATTGATTCCCCCAACTATATGCATCAAGGTGTATGAACTAAATATCTTCTTTTATTAATTTCAGCCTATATGAGGATGTGAACACGTGCCGAAGCATCTCACATCTCTACACTATGTGTAGATGTGGACATTCGTCGAAGCGTCTGACAACTCACATCAGCACACAAACCAAGCAATCATCACAAAAATTTCAGCACACTATTCTTATTTGACTCACGGCGATCTAAACGTTCCTATTACATCTTTATTCAATGGAATCCTAAACTTAATTGTGAGAACCGGTGCTGTTCTCGCCGTGTGACAGGGGTGGTCCATACATGGGTGCATCCATGGTGAGTCGGCTGTCCATGTAGGGATAGATGACGCTGGTGCTCCATTTGCTCCCGCGTTGGCACGAGTCCCCTCTTGTTTCTCCAGCAAATACAGCTTCTTGCGGAGGTAACGCATCTCTTCTTGTGCGCTTGCGTAGCGGTTTCCTAACTCCACGAGCAACCTCTGAGACTTGTCAGCAGATTCTGGGTTGGAAAGAGCTGTTACATGGGGTCCAATGATCTTCCTTATACCACTCTTCCGATACAGGTGCAGCTCAAAAGTGGTGTCCTCAAGCTGCCCACGGAAGGCGTAGCACAGTCCGGTGAGTGCTTCCCATGCAGCATCATCGATAGCTTCTGCCCTTGTAGCTTTCCATGTGGGTATCAAGTGCCAGGTGACAACCCTACCGTTAGATAGGATGGTTATGTCAGCCTTACACTCTTCATGTCCGATACGAGGGACTTTCTTGAGGAGATACTCCGGGTATAGGCTGCAGCAATCCAGAAATTATTTGAGCTCCCAAGATATGTGTCCTCCTTCCGTTCCGTCGGACCAAAATTCTTGAACTGAATGGTTGGCCCATTCATCACCTTCATTATTGGTCTCAGCAAGGGCTGTGAGACGGCCCCGACGTCGCCCGTTCAGTCACGGGGACGTGGCACTCGCCCGGGAATCGCATTGGGTGGTGCCGTGTTGTGCGGCACCCAACAGCACACATATAAGGAACAAAGTATTACATAAAACAATAGCAGAAGCTTACAAGTTTTTCGTTGTAAATACTTTACATCAAGTAACTACAGCGGAAGTCTATAACAACTCACGCCGAATAACTAAAGATCACTGGAGATGAAGTCCAGCCCGCGGACTCCTCTCGCTAACAACATGAAGACAACAGCAGCGGCTGGGTTCTCCCTGTGTTAAATGACCCGGAAATCTCCGAGTCTCACCGGACAACCTTCTTCTTAGCGTCGATGTTAACCTGCAAAACCACTTATATAGCAAGCTTGAGCAAATAGACTCAGCAAGACTGATCCGTCTCTCCGAAACAAGAAACTCTACATGCACGCCAGGTTACAATTAGGATAGCTAGATTTGCATAAAGGACTCACCTAAAGTTGATTCTTAACTTTTAGATTTTAAGCCTCATTGTACAGACCTTGAACCGAACAGCATTGCAACTCCACAATCAAACAAGAAACGCTTTGTTGTGATGCTCCTTGCACAAGGCGAAAGTAAAGTTTAATGAGCCTATATCTAATTCAATCATGGTTGCAATACAAATTACATCACAGCCTTATCAAGTTCAAAAGATAACCAGTTCAGTTGTTACTACGTCAAGACGCAGTGGGCAAGTATGCTCATATAACCGCGAGCGACGGTGATTCGAATCAGTACACGCCCGTACTACACGATACGTACACCCGTACTCCGAGTTGCCGGCAGCAACCTCGACTGACGTTGTACGCGGCCACCTTTCCCAAGATCTTCCACATTGGACGCAATCCAACTGCCCCGAGTCCGCAAGCTCCCCCAAGGTACATACCTGCAGTGGTATGTTCTTAAGCGAGTTACCTCCTGCTACCCTGACGCCGAAAGCCTAAGGCAGTTGGAAAAGTTCCACTATGGATCTCCCAAGGTACATCGGTTTCCTGGGTCCCATATAGCTAGTATGTGCCCGGTACACAACTCAGACTTGTCCAATAGGGCCGAGCATGGACGGGCCTTAACCGACACAGGCGGGGCTATGCACGCACGGTCCGCAGCCTGCTGCATCTAAACCTGCCTTCCCAGTCTCCATTTCTTATGTATGAACTTTCCTCATCATTTCTAATTTTTAACCCATTCCGAGTAAACCAGTCCTAGACTCACGAGTAGCTTCCAACTACTCGACTTCTACCGGACCTTTCCTACTAACATTTAGCGTAGCCAAATCCACTCGAGGAGGTGCTATTCTACCCTTTCTCTGTTAGGTATTTCTGGTCATGCAAGTGGGGTTTTCAATATGAACTAGACTTAATGCAATCACACAATTCAAAGCTATGATTTCTAAAAATGGAAATGCTTTATAAAACTGTTCAAATGCAAACCGGGGCTTGCCTGTTTTGCAGGTGACTAAGAATACAATCAGTTAGTGACGATCACTTGGAGCTTGATCACTTGCCTTCCTCTCTCCTTGATCTTCACTCCAATCCCTTCACACGTGCTCACGTAGAGGCTACACGATATAATCATGCATATGTATTTAATTGAAAAGCTTTTGCTAATAAGGTCTAATGACAGTTTAAAAACTGGAACTCTGTTTAAGAATTTAAAATGACACTGATGCTAGTGGTTTAGGTTGGGTTAAAGTACAATGATCAAGTGGTGAGTGCCATTTATCACTTGTGTGTTGATCACCTAAAGAGGTTACACAAGACATTGGTGATCCAGAGCTCCAATGGAGCTGAAAATCTTCATGTGAGTTCCTTGTCACAAGAAAGTCATCTGGGCCAGAAATCTGCACTGTTCATGACATGACCCCACGGTCTTGTTGAGCCAGGATCACGCTGAGGGGTGCTGCGTTGCACAGCACCGGATAACAGACATCAAAGGTACAGAGCGGAAGCAAAATTTTATTACATAAACAGGTTTATGAACATTTTTTTACAACAAAATATGTTCAGTCTACACTCACGGGCGTAGACTATGCATCGAGTTCACGTTCAGCCCGTGAACGTGTCCCCGCTATCACGCACACACACTAACAAGGCGGCGTGCATGAATGCCACTCGACGGGGTTCCCCTCCTGGAGTTCCGTCTCCTCCTCGGGAGTCCCTTCCTCATAGAACCCTGAAAAAGCTTCAAACACAAGCAGTGAGCACGAAGGCTCAGCAAGACTGACCCGTCTCTCCTAAACATGAAACTTCTACATGAGGGTTGATAGGTACATGAGGTAAAATAAGTTGCAAGGACTCTCCTAATTAGTGGAACCTTACTTTCAAGTTTTAGCATCAGGTTGTGGAGAACCATACGCTAAGGCACATGAGAGAGCCGCAATCAAACAAGAAACACATTTCTCTCATGTACTTTGCCCAAAGTTGAAAAGAACTTTAGTTAGCTCTAAACTACAACAAATCATTAACAATCAAAATTCACCTTTCAATCAGCAATGTTTTAACATGTAACTAGCCTGTTCTTTCTACGTCACGGTACAGTGAACAAGTGGTACTCACTTACCGTGAGGGACGGCGATTATAATCGATTTACACCTGCAGTGTTACCCGAATAACCCGTCACGTACGCCCGTACTCGATGTTGCCTACAGCAACCATCACGGACGCCGTACGCAACCACCTTTCACCCGTTAGCCAAATATTGAACCGGTCCCATCGTCCCGAGCAAGAGGTCTCTGCACGCGCATCTCAGTGCCGCCAGCCGATTTACACCTCAAGCTCTCAACCTACCCTCTGAACGACGGGCAATGCCTCAATACCCAGCTACCCGTTTTACATCAGTTTCCCGGTTCCCATATAGCTGGTAGGTCTTCGGTACTGTTCTAGCTTGTTCAACAGGCCAGCACACGGCTCAGTCCTCAATCGACACAAGCGGAGCTATAGCACACAGGCCCTAAATTCCTGCTGCCCTTACTCTCCGCTCGGTCTCATTTTTCTTGCCATGTGTATCATGTGCGATCTCTACCCGAGTCGAGTGCCTCTAGCCTATGCTCGCGAGTAGTTCCAACTACTCGACTTGTACCAAATGCTACACTAGCCTAGCATTGCAATATCTAATCGGGGTTTTCAATCCTAATCCCAACCCATGGTTTTCTTGGCTATGCAATTGGGTTTTCAAACAAGACTCCAGTGCAAGAAATAATGATACTCAAGTAAGTGCTCAAAACAATAAAAATTTGTAAAAAGGTTAATGCAAACCGGAGCTTGCCTTGCTGCTCTTGGTCGTAGGCTAGCTGCTCCTCCGGCGTAACGAAGTCTAAGACTTCAGGTTCCTCCTCGACCTTAGCGACTACATGATATAGCAAGTACATGTATTAATTTAAATGCATTTGAATTGAATTTAAACTTGTGAAGTTTATAAGTCTTACTAGACAGACCCAATGACTCTGAAATTTTTACTGTGGTTTGGTTACAACCTAAACAGAGACTTGGTCAAGTTTTAGTTGCAGCAAAGCTCAATTGAGCTCTCCACAAATAATTATGTACTTGACCTTTATTGGAGCTCTTAGGGTGTTCTAGGGAGTTTCATGGAGTAAGCCATGACTTTCTGAAAACTAGATTTTCAGATATTTCTAATGGGGTTGATCTCACTTAATTTGAAGGTCCCTAGCTAAAGATATGAGCTAAACAATTTCAGAGAAATTCTGAAAATGTTTCTGGACATTTTCTATTTTCTCTGGAACAGTTTTATTAATCAAACCATTAGGTGGATCAAATGAGCTCAAATGGATCTGAAATGTTTATAGTAGCTCAGGGATATTTTGGTGAACATCCCAGCAAAATTTCAGAATTTTCCTCCGAAGGATTCTCCAGTTAAAATTCTAAACAGTTTAAATTTTGAAGAACTAATTCTGGAGAAATAAGGATTTTCATTAAGTGAAATTTGATTTTCTGGAAATTACTCAGAGATCTGAATCCAACAAAATTTGGTTCACTCGATTTGGAGTTCCCTAGCCAAAGTTATGAGGATTTGAAGTTTGAATGAAATCTGAAAATGGGGAAAAGTTTAAATCTCTGCGAGTGGGACCCGGGGCTACGTGTCGGCTCCTCATCGGACGACACACGCGGCTACAGAGTCTTTCGCACGCAGCCGCACCAAATCCGTGCCACAGCAGATCCCGGTTTTAAAATATCTGCTGCTGACAGCCGGGGTCCACCCCCTTCGTCTACCTCCCCGACTCCCTCGTTCGGCCGCCGCGACGCCTCGCCGGAGAGCTCGCCGGCAGCCTCGGTGGTGCTCCAAACTTCATGATTCTGGTCGCCCCTGCTTAAATCCACTCGGGGAACATGATTCTGAGCTTAGTTCGTCATGAAAACGGCCGGCACATGGTCGGCGACGAGCGGCGGCTTCGGAAAGACTTCGGCCATGTCGGCCGACCTTCCTAGCACTCCAACGGACCGAGCAAACGTCCGGAAAGCATCAGTGTTTCCTCAGGAATCTCGGCATGGGCTCGAAGCAGCTCGGGGAAGGTCCGAAGTAGGCTCCCACCGTGCGCCCGATGCTTCCCGCAGGATCCGCCGTCGGCAAGCTTCGAAATACGGCGGGGAAGCTTTGAAACTTTAGAACCTCATAACTTTTGCTAGGAAGCTCCAAAATTAGTGATTAAAATTGGATTGGATTCATCTTGAACAGATCTATCCAAATATGCAACCCAATTTGTATGAAACCCATTATTTAATTCTGGAAAATTCTTTAAAACTTTTCAGCAAAAGAATTTTAGAGGGAGTTTGGTTAATCCAAAAATCCTCAAATTTTGCCAGAATATTCCCTAGGATGTTAGTGAACTCCTGTAAAAGTTTAAGATCATTTGGAGTTGATTTGGTCAGGTCAATTCAGATTTGAAGGTGCTGTGCTCAATTGAATACAGAAAAATTTTCAGAGAATTTCCAAAACTTGGAAATTCAGTTCTGGGCAAATCTTAGCTCCAAAAATGCTAGGAAAATTCATGCAAACTCTATGAGGTATAATTGAAATTTTAGTTCACTAAGTTAGGTATGAACATGGGTGTTATCTCAGAATTAATTCTTCTTTGCTTAATTGCTTAGAAAATTGTTCTGAACAAACCACTCAATGAAAAGTGCTAATCTTTGGTCCAGAGGGTTTTCTTGTGACAAGGAACTCACATGAAAATTCTCAGCTCCATTGGAGCTCTGGATCACCCCTGTTCTGTTTAACCACTTAAGGTGATCAATATAGAAGAGGGGGAAAACCACTTAGCACTTAATCATGTGCTTAGGTCCAAACCCAAACCACTAGCCCCAGTTTCATTTTAAATTCTTAAATAAGGTTCCAGTTTTTGAAAACTTGTTAGTAGAACTTGTAGCAGCATCCTTACAATTAAACTTATGTGCATATTCAGTAACGTGTAGTCGCTGAAAGGCGAGGAGACTCCGGAAGTGCTCGACTTCCTCCTTCCGGAAGAAGACCTAACCACTGACCAGCAGCAACAAGGCAAGCCCCGGTTTGCATTAAGTTTTTTTTATAAAGTTTTACTTTGTTTACATACGTAGTGTGAAGTGTGTATGTGCATTAGGTGTAGGATGGATGAATACCCAACTGCATAACCAGAATTATTCCCCAAGAGTGAGGGTAGTGTCTAGGGCCACGAATAGACAGGCTATGCTTAATGATTCATAGGACTTCGGTACAAGTCAAGTAGTTGGAATCTACTCGCGAGTTAGGCTTGGGGCGCACGGGATTGGTTCGAGTGATGTGAGATTACCTTAGTAATGAAAATGAGACTTGGCAGGGGCTAGGGCGCAGCAAGAGGGAGTCTTGTGTGCGCAGCCCTGTCCGTGTCGATTGAGGACCGATCCGTGTGCGGCCCACGCTGATCAAGTTTGAACGTACCAAAGGCATATCGGATATATGGGCCCCGATAAACCGATGTAACCTAAACCTCTGGGCGTCGAGGCATAGCACACCGATTTATAGGTGTAGGTTGAGGGTAGCAAGGTGGAAATCTGCTAACGGGCATAGAGAGATGCTCCTTGTAGAGAACCTCCTGTCTGTTTCGGTGCGACCGGTTCGATGTTTGGGCTGTTGGGTGAAAGGTTGTCCCGTACGGCATCGAGTCAGCGTGCTGTGCAGCTCCACGGGTGGGCGTATGTGACGTGCTCTTTGGGTGTCCCTGCAGGTGTATATTGAGTCGATTTGCCGTCCCTCGCGGTGAAGAGTATCACTTGGTCACTGAGTCGTGACGTAGGCTAATGTATGAAATGTGATGATTCAATATTGCTGTTATGACATAATTGTATTGCTACATGTGTGCCACCAAATATTGCTTACTAAATTTCAGATTCCCGAACTGTTAACTTGTTGCTAAAAGATGAATTAGGGATGAACTTGTAGGCGTGTCCATTTGCTGCAATGCTACTATCATATGTTCTTTGTACACCTCATGTAGAGTTTCATGCCTAGGTGAGTCGGTTAAGTCTTGTTGAGCCCTCGTGCTCACGGTTGCTGCTTAAGTGTTTTTCAGGTGAGGAGCCACCCACGGACTCGGGTTACGAGTCCACCGGCGAGGGTTACCCTCCGTCGGGGACCACGGTTGAGTGGGAACCATACACGCCGCGCTGAGCTGAGAAGTGCAGCTAGTGTGGGTTGCCCTAGGGCGGGGCAGCCGACTTTTGCTAGATAGGCGGACGTGAGTTGTATAATTTAGACTTCCGCTGTGTAATATAAACAATAGTTTGTAACTGAAGTCTGTACCTGGTTGTGCAGTTCAGTTGGTTTTCCCCATGTAATAAAAGGTGTCCTTATGACGTGTGCTGTCGGGTGTCGCATCGTGCGGCACCACCCTCTGCGATCCTGGATGAGCGGATTCCGGTCCGCCACAGTTGAGCGTCGACGGCGAATTTTGCAGTTTGCTTCCAGCCGGTGCAAAGTCACCTTCGGGTAAGAAACGTTGAAATTCCCATTTGGTTCTCATTTAAATCCCACCAAACTTCGCACATAGGAGCTAGACTTAGTGGCGCACAAGTTGGCTTCACAACACTTAGCATGAGAACCCTTGTACATGGCGTAATTCCAAGCTTGCCAACGGCAGCTTATTCGAGCAGCATCGGGCGCATGGTGAGACCCACCTTGGAGCTATCCCCGAGCCTGTCCATCACCATGTCGAGCTTTCCGAGCCACCACTGGTGCTATAGAGCCACTTCACCAGGCGTTTGGCAGGCTAGTACGTCGGCGCGACATCACCGGACTCTTCCCGAGCCGCCGCACCATCGCGAGCTCGGTTAGAACCAACGTCGATGAGGAGAAACCCTCCCAACGTGTTCAGCGCACCAAATTAGGGGCTGGCGGCAATTTAGAGCTCATAAGCTGACCGGACAACCAAGTTCAGCGGTGCTCCGGCGACCCCGGCGGCGCTACCGCGCGGGAGGCGCGAGGAAGAAGACGACCGAGCCAGGCCCGCTGTCAGTGGGAGGAAACCGGGCGGTTTGATCTTCTGTGGACACGGATCGACTGTGGCAGCGCGGGAATTAAACCTGTAGCCCTGTGTGCCATCGCTTCAGCACCCTACACGTGTATCCGTGGACCCACCGGCAGATTTAAACATTTCCCCCATTTTCAGATTTAGTTCAAACTTCAAACCCACATAACTTTGGCTAGGAAACTCCAAATCGAGTGAACCAAATTTTGTTGGATTCAGCTCTCTGATTAATTTCCACAAAATCAAGTTTCACCCTACGAAAATCCTTATTTGTCCAGAATTAATTCTTCAAAATTTATATTATTTAGAATTTTAACTGGAGAACCCTTTGGAGGAAAATTCTGAAATTTTGCTAGGATGTTCAACAAAATATCCCTGAGCTACCATAAAAATATCAGATCTATTTGACCTCATTTGATCCACCTAATGGTGTGATCAATAAAACTGTTCCAGAGAAAATAGAAAATGTCTAGAAACATTTTCAGAATTTCTCTGAAATTGTTTAGCTCATATCTTTAGTTGGGAACCTTAAAATTAAGTGAAACCAGCTCCATTAGAACCCTATGAAAATCTAGTTTTCAGAAAGGCATGGCTTGCTCCATGAAAATCCCTAGAACACCCTAGGAGCTCCAATTCAGGTCAACTACATAATTATTTGTGGAGAGCTGAAATGAGCTTTCCTGCAAATGAAACTTGGCCAAGTCTCTGTTTAGGTTGTAAGCAAACCACAGTAAAAATTTCACAGTCATTGGGTCTGTCTAGTAAGACTTATAGTCTTCACAAGTTTAAGTTCAATTCAAATGCATTTAAAATTGATACATTACATGTTATCTCATGTAGTCGCTAAGGTTGAGGAGGAGCCTGAAGTCTTAGACTTCATCACTCCGGAAGAGAAGCTAGCCTATGACCAAGAGCAGCAAGGCAAGCTCTGATTTGCATTAACCTTTTTACAAATTTTTACTGTTTTGAGAACTTACTTTGAGCACTCAATAAATTCTTGCATTAGAGTGTTGTTTGAAACCCAAATGCATAGCCAAGAAAACCCTGGGTTGGGATTATGTTTGAAAACCTCATTAGTTACTGCAAGGCTAAGATAGTGTAGGATTCGGTACAAGTCGAGTAGTTGGAACTACTCGCGAGGATAGGCTAGAGGCACTCGACTCTGGTAAAGATAGCAAATGAAATACATGGCAAGAAAAATGAGACCGAGCGGAGAGTTAGGGCAGCAGGACTTGGGGGCTGGGTGCTATAGCTCCGCTTGTGTCGATTGAGGACCGAGCCGTGTGTGGGCCTGTTGAACAAGCTAGAACAGTACCAAAGACCTACAGGCTATATGGGAACCGGGAAACCGATGTAACTTGGGTAGCTGGGTGTGACGCCCTCAGTTCTGTGGAAAAACCACGGAACCAAGAACTAATGCATATGTGTGCCCAGGATGTTCATCACACATATACATACGTTCCACAAACTGAATTCAGATTATATATTACCACGAATAACAGAGTTTATTACAACGTCTCATGAGTCTTGGACTCATGCTTACAGCGGAGGTCTTATTTCTATGCGGAAGCAAAAACTAATGCGGAAGCAAAACTAAGCAGTAGTGGCTCCATCTCTACTCCCTCCACAGGCAAGGTCGAGAATAGATCACACGCCATAATGCTCCACTTGGTCTTCATAGTAGGCTTCTCCCGATGCTGATGATGGAAATAATAATGCAAGTTTGAGTACAATGATGTACTCAGCAAGTGCGGGAAAAACACATGATATGCAGCTCATAAACAAAGTAGGCATAAAAAGGCTTATTTGCAGAAAAGCGGATTTATAAAAACCATGATAAAACAGCAACTTAACTTTAGATGAATGCAATCCCAGCATGTATTAAATTACCAATATACCTCCATCACTTCCCGTGTTCCATCCGAACATTAACCAATCCTTTATTCATACTCACGAATACCTCCTCGTACTCGCTACCATCTCACCTCATAATTCAACGTCGTCTCACACCGAGACCAAACTCATGTCATGTCCCAACAGTCATGTAACCATCTCATCACCCAGACTCAACTGTCCCAACAACTAAACCGTAACCAAATCCATAACCAAATCCATAACCAAAAACTTTCCCTACAACCATCCTAACTAATCATGGCAGTTTAGCCAGGTGCTCGTGACCGTAAGCTCGGCTATCATGATAGTTTTAGACTCTGCAGAGTTTGCACCTCTTTACGCACAAGTTTGTGATTTCGTCACCCATTGGCGACTGCAGAACCTCCATTATACCAGTACACAACCGTCAGTGTATGGTTAAGAGATCACAAAATAGCCTTTACAAAGGGGTTACTAGATGTATGGATTCACTAAGGTTTCATCGGCAGGGTAGAATCTCCAATTCTCCCACCCACGGGCCCCCTCTTGTGCCATGTAGTTCCCAGGGCAGTCCTCACTCGACTCCCATTCCCCGCGCCTTCCACAGTCCATAACACTCTAGCAACTTACCTAATTACTCAGCTAAGCCACACCCATACTTGGCCTTGTGGTGGCACAGTTATCCTGGCATGTGCATGCATGAACCGGTCCTTAGATCTACGGCAAGTAAAACCACCATCTCATGTTACCTCATTCACAAACCCAGGCTTGCCTAGATCTCCCTCCGACCCATGTTCATTAACATCATCAGTTTCTCATTATCATTACGAGTGCAGTTAGCTAGACACATCTATCTCGCTTCCCAATCCCATAGACTCAGCGAAGCATAAAGCAAAAACCATACCCGACTCATAAACTTCCCAGGCGACAAGGGTGGTTTAATCAAAACTAGTAAAGTCCTATAAAAAGGGTTTCCCATCATGTTTGTCTCATCACACACACCCTTTTTGCAAAACAAAATAGTTTTATCCAAACATAGGATCAATATGGTAAAGGGGCACTTGCCTTGTTCTTGCGGTTCTGGTTGTTCTTGATTCTCAAAACCTGGTTGCTGCAGTTCGTCGTAGACAGCTCCCTGAGCTTGCTCTCACGTTCTTCTTGACTTCGAGGTCCTCCTCAGACCGCTCGGTTCTTCTCTGATGATCTCCCTTGTTGCGCTTCGGCGATGGTTTGCTCGGCGAGTTAGGGCTAGGGCTCTAAGTCGTCGGCTCAGGAGTCGAAGAGAAGTTTGTGGTTTAGGCCAGAGGTTTTGGGTTCTATTTATAATCGATAAGAGAAGAGTCCTAATCTGATTGTATCCTGAATAAGAGTCTTATTCAGATCTTTGTTGGATCCTAACATCTTATCCTTAGTAACATTGTGGAATTTAGATCGGTTTTTGTTGCGTACCGGTATCTTTACGCGTAAAACCTGCTCCAGAACTCGTTACCTCCGTGATGATGAGCTCCAGAAGCTCCATGTGTCCTCCGGGGCCTGGTATCTCCTCGTCCGCAGAGACGAGCTCCGGTTGTGCCGCGTGTCACGAGCGAGACCTCCCTCTTCTTCGGAGGTGAGCTCCGCGCACGCCACGTGTTGGCGCCGGTTTTTCCCTCTCTTCCTTCCTCAGGAACATGCCCCGAGGTCGACACGTGTCCAGCAACAACAGACCTCCTGGAGATAAGCTCCGGTGGCGACACGTGTTCGATAGATCCGGACTTCTCTGAGATGGGCTCCGAGATCGACACGTACCCCACGCGATTGGTCCTCTGACTTCCGCGAGGACTAGCTCCGAGGATGACACGTGTCTTACGGAAATGCCTTTGCTTCTTCCGCAGAGGCTAGCTCCGTGGGCAACATGTGTCCCAGAGGATCGGACCTCTCTTTACTTCGTAGGGACGAGCTCCGATCACGCCACATGGCCAGCGGCCGCGGTAAGTTGCCTTCGGCGCTCCCGAAGGGCCTTATTGGCTCTTCTTTTGATAATTTTCTCTGTCCCTACTTTTCTTAAAGTGTTTCCTCTTCATAAAACATGAACCTATGCTGACACCCGAGATGAGGGTGTCACAAATCTACCCCTCTTAAATTGAATCTCGCCCTCAAGATTCGTTAGTAGAAAATAGATGTGGAAATTCTGCCTTGATACCCTCTTCACGCTCCCATGTGGCTTCAGCTTCGGTGTGATGGCTCCATTGTACCTTGCACCATTGAATCACCTTGTTTCGGGTGACCCTTTCCCTTACGTCCAAGATTCGGACAGGGTGTTCTGCGTAAGTCAGGTCCTCTTGAAGTTCAAGTTCTTCCATTGACACTTGTTCCTCTGCCACTCTCAAGCACTTCTTGAGCTGGGATACATGAAACACGTCATGTACGTCGGAGATGTGGTTTGGGAGCTCTAGTTGATAGGCTACTTCTCCTCGCTTGTCCAAAATTTTAAATGGTCCAATGTATCGAGGTGCTAGCTTGCCTTTGACGTTGAAGCGTCGTTGGCCTCGGATAGGCGATACTTTCAGGTATACGAAGTCTCCCACTTCAAAGGTCAACTTCCTACGCCTATTATCCGCATAGCCTTTCTGTCGTGACTGAGCGGCTTTTAAGTTCTCCCGTACTGTTTGGACTTGCTTTTCGGCTTCTTGTAGCACTTCGGGTCCAAACACCTGGTTCTCTCCAGTTTCGTTCTAGAATAGTGGCGTTCTACACCATCTACCATATAAGGCTTCGAAAGGCGACATTTTTAAGCTAGCTTGATAGTTGTTTTATAGGAAAACTCGGCATACGGTAAACTCCTATCCCAACTACGCCCACGTTTCAAGGCGCAAGCTCTCAACATGTCCTTCAAAATTTGGTTCTCCTTTCGGTTTGTCCATCTGTTTGTGGATGGTAGGCGGAGCTGAAATCCAGTCGTGTACCCATGGTTTTCTGCAGCTTCCTCCAGAATCTAGAGGTAAACTGAGAACCTCGATCTGAGACTATCCTCTTCGGAACTCCGTGGCGGCACACGATCTGCTCCATGTACAATTCTGCCAATTGTGCAACGTTGTAACTGGTCTTTACCGGAAGAAAATGGGCAGTTTTCGTCAATCGGTCCACAATGACCCAGATGGAGTCGTATCCCGACTGAGTACGTGGTAACCCGACGATGAAGTCCATACTGATGTCCTCCCATTTCCATTCAGGTATTCTCAAGGGTTGCAACAATCCACAGGGTTTTTGATGTTCGGCTTTTACCCGTTGGCATGTGTCGCATAGGGCAACGTATTTGGCTATATCCCTCTTCATACCATCCCACCAATAACAAGTTTTTAAGTCCTTGTACATTTTGGTGCTTCCTGGATGTATGGAATAGGGTGAATCATGTGCCTCCTTCAATATCATGTCGCGGAGGTGTCTTATGTTCGGCACACAAATCCTTTTTCCTAGCCAAAGCGTACCCTCTTCATCTTCCTTGAAATCCTTCTCTATTCCTTGTCGGAGTCTTTCCTTGATCTCCCTGATTTCCTCGTCCATTGATTGGCCCTCTCTTATTTCTTGCTCCAATGGGGAGTGGATTTCCATTATCTCCACGTTATTCAAGAATCCGAGGTGTAACCGTTCAAACTCCTTCTGCAGTTCGGGTGGTAGCTCCCGGACCGTGAGTTGGTGACATGCTCCCTTTCTGCTCAATGCATCAGCTACTACATTGGCCTTTCCGGGGTGGTAGTTGATTCCAATATCATAATCCTTGATGAGTTCTAACCATCGACGTTGCCTCAAATTCAAGTCCGTTTGTGTAAATATGTACTTGAGGCTTTTATGATCCGTATAGATCTCACATCGATGACCAAGGATATAATGTCTCCAAATCTTCAATGCATGCACCACTGCTGCTAGCTCCAAGTCATGCGTGGGATAATTAAGATCGTGCTTCTTTAATTGCCGTGAGGCATAGGCTACCACTTGTCCTTCCTGCATGAGCACACATCCGAGCCCCTGTCTGGATGCGTCACAATATATGTCAAAGCTCTTGCTTACGTCTGGCAATACCAGAACTGGTGCTGTAGTTAGCCTTTTCTTGAGTTCCTCAAAACTTTCTTGGCAGGCTGGTGTCTATTGAAAGACCTTTCCCTTCATTAGCAACTCCGTCATAGGTTTTGCTATCTTAGAGAAGTTTTTAATGAAACGCCGATAGTATCCTGCCATCCCAAGGAAACTTCGAATATCCCTCACGCTCTTCGGTTGGTCCCACTTCAGAACATCTCTCACCTTTCCAGGATCAACCGATACCCCTTCCTTGGAGATAATGTGGCCTAGGAAAGATATTTCCTTTAGCCAAAATTGACACTTGTTGAGCTTGGCATACAATTGATGCTCACGCAACTTCTGCAGGGTCAATATCAGATGTTCTTCATGCTCCTCCTCACTTTTTGAATACACCATAATGTCGTCGATGAAAACCACGACGAACTTGTCCATGTACTCCATGAAAACCTTGTTCATAAGGTACATGAAGTATGCGGGTGCATTCATCAATCCAAAAGACATAACGGTATATTCATATGAACCATACCATGTCCGAAAGGCTGTCTTAGGTATATCAGAGGGCTTAATCTTCAGCTGGAAGTATCCCGACCGAAGATCAATCTTGGAGAATACTCGAGCTCCTTTCATTTGATCGAACAGG
Organism: Neostapfia colusana; assembly: GCA_030760725.1. Lineage (NCBI taxonomy): Eukaryota > Viridiplantae > Streptophyta > Magnoliopsida > Poales > Poaceae > Neostapfia > Neostapfia colusana. The sequence goes on along the minus strand of JASWHV010000005.1, from coordinate 24,421,768 downwards.
TCCTCTATACGGGGCAGAGGGTATTTATTCTTGATTGTCACCTCGTTGAGAGACCTGTAGTCCACGCACATTCTTTGTGTTCCATCCTTCTTGTCCACGAAGAGTACCGGAGCTCCCCATGGTGACGAGCTTGGACGGATAAAACCCTTCTCCAATTGTTCTTGAATTTGCTTCTTGAGCTCAACTAGCTCGTTGACGGGCATCCTATATGGTCTCTTAGCTATAGGTGCAGTTCAGGGTACCAAATCTATGGCAAACTCGATGTCCCGATCAGGTGGCATTCCTGGAAGCTCTTTCAGGAACACGTCCGAAAATTCCTGAACCACTGGAATGCTGTACAATGTTGTTCCTTCGACGTGGTTCAAATTTGCCCGTTCGGTTGTTTGCTGGTCCGACTCAAACTCGACACGAATACCGTGTTCGTTTGTCAACTGCACGCTCCTTTCAGCATATTGGATTACTCCATTGTGCTTGCTTAGCCAATCCATTCCGAGTATGATGTCAATCCCGTGGGAGCCTAAGACAATAAGGTTGGCAAGGAAGTCTACCCCCCTTATTTTAAGGCTTACTTTAGGACATACTATATTAGTCCTCATTTCCCCACCGGGAGAATTAACTAACATAGCATATTCTAAGTGGGATATGGGTAGTTGATGTTTGGCAACATATTTGGATGATATGAAGGAATGCGATGCTCCGGAATCAAATAAAATGGTGGCTGGGTTGGAGTTGGCAAGGAGCATACCAATTGCGACGTCCTCAGCCTGTTGTGCTTCTTCAGCAGTGACATGGTTCACGTGGCCACGAGCATAGTTCTGCGGTCCACGTTTCCCTTGGTTGTCCCCTCCGTTTGGTCGCTGGTTCTGTTTAGGCACGTTACCTTGCTGTCCAGGGCCTCTCCTCGGGCACTGGTTAGCGAAGTGGCCTACCTCCCCGCATGCAAAGCATGCCCTGTTGCCTACGGCAGCAGGTACGTTGGGGCGGGGGTTTTGAACAGGGGCGCCATTGCTAGGTCGAGGCGCTGGAGGCATGGGCACACGAGGCACCGGTGCAATGAATTGTTGCTGTGGTGGCTGACCAGGGCGGTACGCAGGAGTGGCCGATCCATACTGCGGTGCAGGGGGCATGTACCTAGGTCGTACGTTGCTCCCTTGGGGCTGGTATGGCATCTTCCTCTTCTACTCTCGCTCGATCTCTCGGATCTTGTTTTCAACCACAATAGCCTTGTCAACAAGCTTCTGGAAGCTTACGTAGTCATTGTTGAGGAGCTGAACCTGGATCTCATTGTTCAACCCTCTCATGAACAGGTACTGCTTACTCTGGTCTGAGTTGACATTTTCGGGGGCGTACCGGGACAGTTGTATGAACTTGTTGAGATACTCGTTCACACTGTTCTGTCCTTGGCGGAGACCTTCAAACTCCTACCTCTTGAGCATCATTACACCAGCAGGGATATAGTGAGAGCGGAAACTTTCCTTGAACTCAGTCCAAGTGATTGTCTCCGGGTTGGCATGGGCATTGCTCAAGGCATCCCACCAGTCAGCAGCGGCTCCCGTAAGTTGGTGCGATGCGAAGAGAACCTTTTCTCGGTCGTTGCACTGAACAATGGCGAGCTTCTTCTCCATGGATTTCAACCAATCATCGGCCTCCATGGGATCGCTTGCTTGAGCAAAGGTGGGTGGTCGAGTCCTCATGAACTCTCCCAACCTGTTATGAGCCGGCGGTGGTGGTGGCGGTGGTGCCGGAACGGGGTTTTGGTTGGCCTGCAACTGACCCAAAGTTTGGATCATGGTTTGCATAAGCTGGTTTTGCATGGCCATCAACCTTTCCAGATGGTTTTCACCAGCTCCGGGGTTAGCAGGAACTTCCTCGTGGTCATCCTCCTGGACGTTCCTTCGGCTGGCGTTTCCTCTCACCATCTGTGAGGGAGAACGAAATAGAATAGAAGGTTAGAAGGTTAGGTAAGTCCCTTCAACTATATGCATCAAGGTGAGTTAGACTGTATATATTAGCCCATATGAGGATGTGATCAAGTGTCGAAGCATTTCACACCTCTTTTTTCTTACGTATGGATATGGACAACATTTTTGAGACATCCCACAATTCACATTAAGCACATAGTCACACACAATCATTGCAAGGGCTCATACAGCTCCTATTCAAGGATGGTTTTCTATACCAAGGTGCTTTCAAGGCCAGTCTAAGCTATTCACCCTAGAATGCTTCCTTTGGTCAGCGTGGCTTAGCTACCTGGGACTTCTATTTAGAGGTGTAACTTGCTGTTAACCCGTGGCTCTAATATTAATCTAAGGTTTCTATCTAGGCGTGTAACCTACTGTCAACCCGTGGCTCTGATACCAATCTGTGACGCCCTCAGTTCTGTGGAAAAACCACGGAACCAAGAACTAATGCATATGTGTGCCCAGGATGTTCATAACACATATACATACGTTCCACAAACTGAATTCAGATTATATATTACCACGAATAACAGAGTTTATTACAACGTCTCATGAGTCTTGGACTCATGCTTACAGCGGAAGTCTTATTTCTATGCAGCGGAAGTCTTATTTCTATGCGGAAGCAAAAACTAATGCAGAAGCAAAACTAAGCAGTAGTGGCTCCATCTCTACTCCCTCCACAGGCAAGGTCGAGAATAGATCACACGCCATAATGCTCCACTCGGTCTTCATAGTAGGCTTCTCCCGATGCTGATGATGAAAATAATAATGCAAGTTTGAGTACAATGATGTACTCAGCAAGTGCGGGAAAAACACATGATATGCAGGTCATAAACAAAGTAGGCATAAAAAGGCTTATTTGCAGAAAAGCGGATTTATAAAAACCATGATAAAACAACAACTTAACATTAGATGAATGCAATCCCAGCATGTATTAAATTACCAACATACCTTCATCACTTCCCGTGTTCCATCCGAACATTAACCAATCCTTTATTCATACTCACGAATACCTCCTCGTACTCGCTACCATCTCACCTCGTAATTCAACCTCGTCTCACACCGAGACCAAACTCATGTCATATCCCAACAGTCATGTAACCATCTCATCACCCAGACTCAACTGTCCCAACAACTAAACCCTAACCAAATCCATAACTAAAAACTTTCCCTATAACCATCCCAACTAATCATGGCAGTTTAGCCAGGTGCTCGTGACCGTAAGCTCGGCTATCATGATAGTTTTAGACTCTGCAAAGTTTGCACCTCTTTACCCACAAGTTTGTGATTTCGTCACCCGTCGGCGACTGCAGAACCTCCATTATACCAGTACACAACCGTCAGTGTATGGTCAAGAGATCACAAAATAGCCTTTACAAAGGGGTTACTAGATGTATGGACTCACTAATGTTTCACCGGCAGGCTAGAATCTCCAATTCTCCCACCCACGGGCCCCTCTTGTGCCATGCAGTTCCCAGGGCAGTCCTCACTCGACTCCCATTCCCCGCGCCTTCCACAGTCCATAACACTCTAGCAACTTACCTAATTACTCAGCTAAGCCGCACCCATACTTGGCCTCGTGGTGGCACTGTTATCCTGGCATGTGCATGCATGAACCGGTCCTTAGATCTACGGCAAGTAAAACCACCATCTCATGCTACCTCATTCACAAACCCAGGCTTGCCTTGATCTCCCTCCGACCCATGTTCATTAACATCATCAGTTTCTCATTATCATTACGAGTGCAGTTAGCTAGACACATCTATCTCGCTTCCCAATCCCATAGACTCAATGAAGCATAAAGCAAAAACCATACCCGACTCATAAACTTCCCAGGCGACAAGGTTGGTTTAATCAAAACTAGTAAACTCCTATAAAAAGGGTTTCCCATCATGTTTGACTCATCACACACACCCTTTTTGCAAAACATAATAGTTTTATCCAAACATAGGATCAATATGGTCAAGGGGCACTTGCCTTGTTCTTGCGGTTCCGGTTGTTCTTGATTCTCAAAACCTGGTTGCTGCAGTTCGTCGTAGACAGCTCCCTGAGCTTGCTCTCACGTTCTTCTTGACTTCGAGGTCCTCCTCAGACCGCTCGGTTCTTCTCCGATGATCTCCCTTGTTGCGCTTCGGCGATGGTTTGCTCAGCGAGTTAGGGCTAGGGCTCTAAGTCGTCGGCTCAGGAGTCGAAGAGAAGTTTGTGGTTTCGGCCAGAGGTTTTGGGTTCTATTTATAATCGGGAAGAGAAGAGGCCTAATCTGATTGTATCCCGAATAAGAGTCTTATTCAGATCTTTGTTGGATCCTAACATCTTATCTTTAGTAACATTGTGGAATTAAGATCGGTTTTTGTTGCGTACCGGTATCTTTACGCGTAAAACCTGCTCTAGAACTCGTTACCTCCGTGATAATGAGCTCTGGAAGCTCCATGTGTCCTCTGGGGCCTGGTATCTCCTCGTCCGCAGAGACGAGCTCCGGTTGTGCCGCGTGTCACGAGCGAGACCTCCCTCTTCTTCGGAGGTGAGCTCCGCGCACGCCACGTGTTGGCGCCGGTTTTTCCCTCTCTTCCTTCCACAGCAACATGCCCCGAGGTCGACACGTGTCCAGTAACAACAGACCTCCCGGAGATAAGCTCCGGTGGCGACACGTGTTCGATAGATCCGGACTTCTCTGAGATGGGCTCCGAGATCGACACGTACCCCACGCGACTGGTCCTCTGACTTCCTCGAGGACTAGCTCCGAGGATGACACGTGTCTTGCGGAAATGCCTTTGCTTCTTCCGCAGAGGCTAGCTCCGAGGGCAACACATGTCCCACAGGATCGGACCTCTCTTTACTTCGCAGGGACGAGCTCCGATCACGCCACGTGGCCAGCGGCCGCGGTAAGTTGCCTTTGGCGCTCTCGGAGTGCCTTATTGGCTCTTCTTTTGATAATTTTCTCTGTCCCTACTTTTCTTAAAGTGTTTCCTCTTCATAAAACATGAACCTATGCTGACACCCGAGATGAGGGTGTCACACTGGGTATTGAGGCATTGCCGGTCGTTCAGAGGGTAGGTTGAGAGCTTGAGGTGTAAATCGGCTGGCGGCACTGCAGATGCGCGCACAAAGACCTCTTGCTCGGGACGATAGGACCGTTTCAATATTTGGCTGACGGGTGAAAGGTGGTTGCGTACGACGTCTGTGATGGTTGCTGTAGGCAACATCAAGTACGGGCGTACGTGATGAGTTATTCTTGTAACCCTGCAGGTGTAAATCGATTGTAATCGGCGTCCCTCGCGGTCAGTGAGTACCACTTGTTCACTGTACCGTGACATAGAAAGAACAGGCTGGATACATGTTAAAAGTTTGCTGATTTGAAAGACATACTTGCTTGTTAATGTCTTGTGGTAGTTTAGAGCTAATTAAAGTTTTTTTCAACTTTGGGCAAAGTACATGAGAGAAATGCGTTTCTTGTTTGATTGAGGCTCTCTCATGTGCCTTAGCGTAAGGTTCTCCACAACCTGCTGCTAAAACTTGAAAGTAAGGTTCAAATAATTAGGCGAGTCCTTTGCAAATTATTTACCTCATGTACCCTGTACCGATCATGTAGAAGTTCCATGTATAGGAGAGACGGGTCAGTCTTGCTGAGCCATCGTGCTCACTTCTTATGTTTGAAGCTTTTGCAGGGGTCTATGAGGAAGGGACTCCCGAGGAGGAGACGGAACCCCAGGAGGGGAACCCCGTCGAGTGGGAGTCGTGCACGCCGCTGTGTTAGTGTGTGTGCGTGCTAGCGGGGACACGTTCACGGGCTGAACATGAACTCAATGCATAGTCTATGCCCGTGAGTGTGGACTGGACTATTTTGTTGTAAAAATGTTCATAAACTGGTTTATGTAATAAAACTTTGCTTCCGCTTTGTATCTTTGACGTGCGTTATCTGGTGCTGTGCAACGCAGCACCCCTCAGCGTGATCCTTGCTCGACAAGGCCGATGGGGTCATGTCAGCGTGGTATCAGAGCTCGCTTGAGGTTTAACGCACTACAAAGGTCATCTTTTCAAAAATCCAATGAGGAATGAGTTAGTAGCCCATATAATGATGTTATTAGTGTATAGAGAGTGGCATACTAACCTATTTGCTTATGTCAGAAAATCGTGCATCTCGGGACGCTTTATGTCTTGGGGGGTGCATGTAAGCGCTGTCCACCAGTGCGCACAAGCTGAAGGGTGGAGCCCCTCGGGTGGCAGGTAACCCGACCCGCTTTAATATCCTCTACTGCTGTTCATGTCGTTTGGTGTATTCGAGCAACCTCTGTCCCTGGCGTGCTTTGGGCAATTTGGGAGACTCTGTCACATGGTATGTAACATGAACACGTAGCTCAAGGCGTGTTTGGCTTGAGAACGTCCGGGCGAGTGATGACGGCCGGGTGTACAAACTGTATGGATACCGGGCTCGGTGTGCAGCCGAGTCTGACGATTGTTTGAGTTATCTGCAGGTAGTCTGACCATGAAACGGTAGACGTGTAGCATCCGGGTGCGAGAGACGTTTAGTGCCACTGAACTAACCAAGCCGGCTAAGTCCGGTATAAGTTTTTCTTTGTGAGGACGTAGTACCGACATGCTCTGGTGATGCATCGATGTCACACCCCACTAAATGAGCAACTGCATTGTAAAACTTGAAAGTTTTAATCCAGAGCACTAAAACTTGATGTAACTACTTTCCTTAATCAGGATATTCAATGTTAACAAGTTTTCAACTTATAGGATACTAAGGACAGAGTCCCCTGTTTTCAGCTGAAATAAGGCTGAATTTAATCAGAGGTTAGAGGTTGAGTTCTTTCGAGGTTAGGGTCATATGATACATTTATAGAAGGATTTGGAAGAGCTTTACAACTTTTCTGTTGATATCCAGAGGTGTTTCATCCCTTAACCAATCGAAAAATGCAGTAGAGTTGAAACTGTCCAGAAAACAGGGCAGAGCAAACACTCTCTGTAACTCCCTGTAAATTGAGCATAACTTCCTGCAAAAATATCCAAAAATAGAAAATGAGTTAGTTCTGAAAAGTTTAAGAGATGAGTTACAACTTTGTAACAGAATGTTGTGTCAGATTGGGAGTAGAATTAACTGGAATTCTTGGATCAAATCAGTACCTAAAGCAGGGAGGTGCTGTCCAATTTTCTCCAGAAACTCTATCAACTTTGACATCTCATAACTTTTGAACCAAGACAGATCTTATGCCAAGCAAATACTTTCTGGAAAGCTATTGAGGTTAGCGTTAACTTTGATGTTGAGCTCCAGAATTGGTTTTGATTTAGCATGGTTTAAATCAGGTTGAAATGCATACTTGTCAGAGCTGTCATATTGGACAGCAGACCAGCAGTCAAATTTGTTTAAATTTGAACTATGTTTCCAAGTTTTATGAGTTCAATGACATGTTTTATAATATAACTCAAGGGTTTACTGTTCAAATAAATATTTGATATTTCTCAAATATGTTTTTACAGATGACAGCAGATAGACAGTTGGAGAACAGGTGGGTGGTGTCCCACTGTTCTCACTGCAGCGGCTATCCAGAAGCATTGAGGCAAATGCTTCAATATTTTGGGTACAGCAAGATGCCGCAGTACTTCACCAAAGAAGAAGGCGAGGAGGGGAAGAAGACGTGGACGATCCATGTCGAAGTTCCTGCAGGGCCTACACCACCCGGTTGGGCGCCGTTCACCGTTACGGTGAGAGGTAGATAGCCGGAAGAAATGTGACAAGTGGCAGCCTGCGACACTATGTCGCGTTTCTGCCAACTACACGTGAGAGCTATGGAGGGCACTCCATACGCGCTCGTTCCGGTGGAGGGATGGGCTAATCACGTGTGGGAAGGGAGGTACATGGAGGCAACAGATCCGGGTTGCCCAAGGTACAGTCCCGCGGAGGCAAACCTCAGTCTCCAATTGAGGGCAGGAAAAGCCGTAGTGGACAGCCAAGCTGTTCATACGGATTGTCTTGCTGCAAAGCCCAAGGAGAGCACAAGCCGTGGAGACCATTTTGAGAGTGCTCACAGTGCACTCCGCAATGTGCTCCTTCCGACGATAAAGCGACTGAACGAACAATATAATCAGTTGCATCGTCTGAAGAAGGCGAAGAGGAAAAGCCGTGTCGACATCACGGCTTTACAACAACAAATACAGGCTCTGAACCAGCAGAATGAGGTACTCACTCAAGAGCGGGACGATGCTATTGATGAAGGGCAATGCTGGGAAGAGGACTACAACCAGGCCATGGACGAGGTGCACGCGTTGCAGGACCTCGTACCCCCGGTGATGGGCATACCGGTGGTAGGTGTTGTGCCCGTGGTCTTGGGTCTTCAGGCAATGGGAGAACCCGAGCTGGAAGAGGAGGTTGTAGACCCAGAGCCACCAGCAGAGGTACCGGAGGAGGACGACCCACAGGAGGTCGAGTTCTACTCCGGGTAGGAGGTTACCGTTGCCGAGTAGGGCAGCATGGGTGATGTAACCAAAACGTTTGTAATTGGTGACATGTCGTGTAGACAGTAGCATATGTATAGGTAGTGACAACATGAGCACAACTTCTCGGAGACTGAAAATAATGTATCTTATATGAAGTTTATGCTGTATCAATATATGTGAATGTTGTGCAAATTATTCATGTGTCACTTCAAATACTTACTGTTTCATATGGAATTTTAAGTATGACATGTGCTAACCGCTGCTGTTTTGAATTTCAGAATGACTCGTACTCGTGCCAACCCGGACGTTGGGGGTTCCAGTCAGGGGGGAGAGACCTCCCAACAGCCTCCCAGGGATTCCTCAGGACAGCAACAGCAACAACCGCCACCGCCACAGCCAACGGTTACTTTGGCTGACATTGTGGCAGCGATGGCGGGTTCTCATCAGCAGCACACGGAGTTGCTGCAAACCCTTATTGCGGATACGTCTCGACCAGAGAGGCGTCAAGATCGCGAGGAGCACAAACAAAGCTCCTACTCTGATTTTTTGGCTACTCAGCCCCCGGTATTCTCAAGGGCGGATGAACCCCTCGATGCGGACAACTGGCTCCGCACGATGGAGATGAAGTTCGGGCTGCTCCAAGTGAGTGAGCAGCGCAAGACTCAGTTCGCGGTCCAACAGCTCCAGGGATCCTCAAGCTCGTGGTGGGCGAACTACTGTGCTTCGCAGCCCACCGAGCAAGTTATGACCTGGGCGGAATTCCGGACGGCCTTCAGGGCCTATCAGATACCGCCGGGTATCATGAAGAGGAATACGCAGGAGTTCTTACGCCTGCAGCAAGGAAGCCGGAACGTGCTGGAATACTCCAGGGCGTTCAATGATCTTGCGCTCTACGCTTCTTATCACGCCGATACCGACGAGAAGAGGCGGGATCATTTCTACCAGGGTCTTAACCCGCTCCTGAAGGACAAACTGGCGATGTTCAATCACGGCGGCCTCAAAGATATTAATTGATGCTGCGATTGTTCAAGAGGACTCCGGCAAGGAGTTAGCGGCGGCGGAAAGGAAACGAAGCGTGCCGCAAAGCAGCGGAGAGGGAGTGGTCCTTCTCAGAAATATCGGATGGTGAATCGCCCACCATCGGGTCCATGCTGGCAGCCACCACAGAGGCCGATGCCATTCCGCAATCGGCCGTATTCTCCACCGGCATTCAGGCCGGCACTGCCAGTACCACCTCTGCAGCAATAACAACAACAGCGGGCGATACCGCGTGCGTATGCACCTCAGCAGCGCATGCCGGGCTTTCGTCCCCCAAGCACCGGACAAGCAGCAGCCACATGCTACAAATGTGGTCGTCCAGGACACTTTGCCAACAATTGTCCTGGGAGGCAAGGTGGCGGAGTTGCACCACAACTTCCGGAGAGGAATGAGCCCCGGAATCCCACTAATGCACGGTGGGCAAACCCTAGGCCCAGCACCGTCCACCAACTTGCCATAGAGGACGTGCCGGAGGGTGAACCAATCCTTGCGGGTATGTTCCAACTCCACCAAAATCCCGCCATAGTATTATTTTTTTCAGGCGCCATGCACAATTTTATTAGCCAAGCTTTCATTGCTAAATACAGCTTGCACATACTAACCACCGATAATCCATATTTGATTTGTTCACCGGGTGGGAAAATCCCAGCAAGCATGATGGTTTCCAAAGTACCATTATGCTTAGCAGGTAGAGTGTACCCTACGTCTCTCATAATTTTAGAGGGACAAAAGGTTGATGTCATCTTAGGGATGTCGTGGTTAACCCGCCATGGCGCTGTTTTAGACACCGTCCTCCGAGTCGTGCATCTACACTCAGAAATGCACGAGTCACACTCTTTATTTATGGACAGTCCAGAAATAAAACTTCCAAGTGTGTATCAATCCACAACCATCAGTTGGAATACATTCCAGTGGTCCGGGAGTTCCCTGACGTGTTGCCGGATGATTTACCGGGGATGCCGCCCGACAGAGAGGTGGAGTTCAAGATTGAACTTGCACCGGGAACCATGCTAATATCCCGAAGGCCGTACAAGATGGCGCCCAAGGAATTGGCTGAACTGAAGACTCAGCTAATGGACCTGCTGGATAAGGGTTTTATTAGGCCTAGCTCCTCGCCATGGGGCTGTTCGACATTATTTGTGAAAAAGAAAGACGAGACATTGCGGCTTTGCGTGGACTATCGTCCATTAAACGCTGTAACCATCAAAAATAAGTACCCGTTGCCACGGATCGACATGTTCTTTGATCAGTTGGTCGAATCAAAGATGTTTTCCAAAATGGACCTAAGATCCGGGTACCACCAGATTAAGATACAGGCTGAGGATACTCTGAAGACGGCTTTCTCGACGAGGTCCGGACTTTATGAGTACCTGGTCATGTCCTTCGGCCTCACCAATGCTCCAGCTCACTTCATGTATTTGATGAACTCGGTATTCATGCCGGATCTGGACAAGTTTGTCGTGGTCTTCATCGATGACATATTTGTATATCCAAGTCGGAGGAAGAACACAAGAAGCATGTGTGTATAGTCTTGCAATGGCTGCAGGATCACAAGCTATACGCGAAATTCAGCAAGTGTGAATTCTTGATCTCGCAAGTGCCTTTTCTCGGGCATATTATATCATCGGAGGGCATCGCTGTAGACCTGAGTAAGATCACACAAGTGCTGAATTGGAAGTCTCCGAGGATGTTCACGAGGTACGGAGTTTCCTCGGACTAACAGGATATTATCGGAGGTTCATTCTGAACTTCTCGAAGATCACCAAGCCTATGATGGAGCTGCTGAAGAAGCCTACCAAATATGTTTGGAGTCCAGCATGTGAAGCAGCGTTCAAGGCATTAGTGAAGCACCTGACATCGGCACCGGTTTTGGCGCAGCCAGACACAACAAACCGTTTGATGTGTACTGCAATGCATCCGGCATTGGGCTCGGATGTGTGCTGATGCAAGACCAAAGAGTAGTCGCGTATGGATCACGGCAGCTCAGAAACCATGAGAAGAATTATCCAACTCACGACTTGGAGCTCGCTGCCGTGGTGCTCGCACTTAAAATGTGGAGGCACTACCTACTCGGTAACCTCGTGCATTTACATACCGACCACACAAGCCTCAAGTACATATTCACTCAGAAGGAGCTGAACATGAGGCAGCGAAGATGGTTAGAGTTGATAAAGGATTTCAAAATAGAGATCCATTATCACCCCGGCAAAGCAAACGTAGTGGTGGATGCGCTGACCCGCAAGTCACACGTCAACAATTTGACCATCACCTCTTTGGAAGAGAGTGAACCACCATTGCATGTGATTCCACATGGAGCTCTCTACAACTTAGCTTTGATCCCCACCATCCGTGAAGAAATAGCGGCAGCCCAGAAACATGACAAAGGCATGTTGCATTTGCGGAGACGCATAGACAGTGGGGAGCTGAAATGTCTCCGGAAAGACGGAGACGGCGTCCTTTGGTTCAAGGACCGGATCGTCGTACCCCGTAACCCAGAGTTACGGAAGAAATTCTTTGATGAGGCTCACTTGTCAAAGTTTTCTATTCACCCCGGCAGCAACAAAATGTATCAAGAACTCAGAAGCAAGTTTTGGTGGACACGGATGAAGCGGGAAATGGCAAAGTACGTGTCCGAGTGTGATACATGTCGAAGGGTGAAGGCAGATCATATGTGGAAATCGGGACTGCTACAACCACTGGGCGTTCCTACCTGGAAGTGGGAGGATGTGAGCATGGACTTCATCGTCGGTTTACCCACCACTTTTCAGAAGCATGATTCTGTGTGGATGATCGTCGACCGGCTCACCAAAGTTGCCCATTTTATCCCGGTCAACACCAACTACAACGCCAAGAAGTATGCTGCCTTGTACATCTCACGGATTCTATGCTTATATGGCGTACCCCGTACCATCATATCGGATCAGGGCACTTTATTTGTGTCCTGTTTTTGGGAGCAGCTACATGCTGCGTTGGGTACGAAGCTGATCCGTAGTTCAGTGTACCACCCGCAGACGGATGGGCAAACTGAGCGGGTAAAGCAAATTTTAGAATATATGCTACGAGCTTGCGCTATCAACCACGGCAAGAATTGGGATGATCACTTGCCATTGGCTGAGTTCTCTTACAACAATGGATACCAAGCCAGCATCAAGATGGTGCCTTACGAGGCGCTATGCGGAAGAAAATGCCGCACACCACTGAATTGGTGTGAGTCTGGCGAAAGGGTTACCTTCGGTATTGACCTTGTCAATAACGCGGAGAAAAAGGTTCGGCTGATTCAAGCGAACCTAAAAGCCGCCCAATCCCGACAAAAACAGTATGCGGACCGGAGAAGACGCCCATTACAGTTCAAAGTTTGGGATCACGTATACCTACGTGTGTCTCCAATGAAGGGCGTAAACAGATTCGGGGTGAGAGGAAAGTTGGCACCCCGATTCATCAGTCCATTTCAGATTACCGAAAGATGTGGATCAGTAGCATACCGGCTGAATTTACCAGAAGCACTCTCCGGTGTGCATGACGTCTTTCACATTTCCCAGCTGAGGAAGTGTCTCAAGCTATCAACTACCATTCAGCTGGAGGATATAGAGGAACTGAAACCGGATCTAACGTATCGGGAGGAACCGGTTCAGATTATCGATGAAAAGGCCCGAACCACACGCAACCGTACGTTGTGGTTCTACAAAGTTCTATGGAGTAATCACTCCATGGACGAAGCGACATGGGAGAGCGAAGGATTTCTTCGCGCTAACTACCCCGACTTTTTCACGTCGCATATACGGTAATTTTTCCACCGTCCTCTCTCTCATTTTCACCTTATAATCTCGGGACGAGATTCTTTTAGGGGGGGGGGAATGTAAGGGCCTAAGTTTTTGGCACATATTCAAAGTGTTCATCACCACACACACACTTCATTTGATGAAACTTGATGAACACATTTGAAGAGCAAGTAAACACCATTAACATGATCATTAGAGAATAAACTCACAAAATGCAAAAGTGGTATTTCCCACATGCATCATATAGGGGCTAGATATATGAAAAAGTCCTACACCTTGCTAGGAATGTCCATGCAAAATTTTACCCAAGTTCAAGACCTCTTTGAAGTCCTTTTGGATATAACTAGAAAGAGGATGGTTTGAACTCAAATTCAAATTCAAACTACTTTCATCCCACGATTCAAAAGTGGGAGGCATATTCTTACTCAGCACATTTTTGTGAGCTTACCCACCAATTTTCACTCCATTTGGAGTTGATCTTGACATGAGCTAAGTTTAGCAAATTCAAACTTTATTTGAATTTCAAACTGCATATGTGCTGAAAATATATTCAAACCAAACCCAATTATAATTACATCCAATTCAAATGGCCCAGGGGTAGATAATTCAAATGACCAAGGTTAATTTGGTCTCTACTGTTTAGAGCAGTGGGAAAATTTAATTTCAGAGGTTAAACCCCGGGTGGAAGCCACATGTCAGCCTCTATAGCAAATTCAACCGACTGAAGAATCAACACTCGGTTTCTCGGTGTAAAAGCCCAAGAAAAGGGACTTGCAAAAACTTTTTATCACCTCACAACACCACAGTTTTGTTGTGGATATATTGTGAAAAAGTGTGAAGAGCAAGTAACCTCCATCAAAAGAGTGATTAGAGGGGAAAGCCTACACTTTCACAAAGTAGGAAGTTTACACATGACACATGAGAGGGTGATTCAAAACTGTTGCATTCAAACTCATGGTTGCAGCTTCTAAAACAAGGATCAAAGTGCATAATTGGATTCCTCAGGTCCAAATTAGTGGGGAGGCAGAGTTTCAATAATTTTTGAAAAGATTTGCTACCCATTTTTCCAAAAAGGATCCAATTATGCCAAGAATTCAAATATACATTTGAATTTGAGGGAAACTTATCCAATCATACAAATGTAGCTCAGTTTGAGCTTCAAACATTTGAATTACTCATTTGCCAAAAATTTGGAGATCTTATTGGGCAGAGGGGAGCTGTGGGCCCCAATTGTCAGTGAGAAGGGAGGGAAGAAACTTACTGCTTAAGTCAACCGGTTCCACAGTTCACACTCAAGCGAGCTGCTTTCTCCCACGGGCTGCTACCGCACAGACGACCGAAGACCGGAAGCACCTCCTGAGCTGCTTAGGGGATCGATGTTTCTCCGTTTTTACCGTCTCCACCAAGAGCACAGCATCCACACCGCGTCACAGCCGACGCTGAACGATCCCCGTGTGTCCTCGGCGATAAACGCGACCGCACAGAGGCGCGCCGTCGGTTCACCGCCACCCGTCTTCTCCACCCCGTGGAACGACGCACTAAGCTTCCCCACAGCACCGCCGGACGTCCTTTAGCGTGGCAGAAGCAAGAACCGGGCGCTAGCTCCGTTGGGACGTCGGCGTCGAGCCGATCTTCCTCCACAGCGCCGTAGAAAGCCACCGCGACAAGATCACGTCGCCTGGCCACCACGGAGCCTCTCCCATCAATTTGCAAAAGCGAAAAGGTGCGCCAGTAACCCTTCTCGCTTCACAACCACGCCGGCAGCGTGTCATGGACCGTGCTGGCCGGAATTTCAGTTCTTGCGAGAGCATGTGACATAGCCCGGTTCGGGCAAATCGGCAAATTCGCCTCACACACCGAACCACTCTTCCCCAGACCTAGAAACCCAGTTGTAGACATCCGTGCGGGCACGTGGGATCAAGAACTAGGAAGAACCATCGAGGAAACCCTCGGTTCTTCGAGTTTTTCCAGTTTTCCCCGAAATCGCCCTAGGTCGCACGGTGAGCCCCTAGTTGCCGACGTTTCTCGCGAGATCAGAGCCCTGTACGTTGCTCCCTAGGTCATGGCGATGCTGTAGGAGCTAACCGGAGAAAGGTTGGGGCAGTAAAGTGCCCTAGCGACGCCGCCGAGGTGACCACAGCTACTGTCGCCGTTGCACCGAGGTTTCCAGCCACCCTCGATCCGAGGTAAGGTCGGCAATGTGTTCCTCGCACAAGAATGGGCAGTGGCGGCGAGAATCAGCAAGTTCCGAAGGCCGGAACCCCTCTCCGGCGAGAGCTCCGGCGAGCTCGGCGGCGGGGTCGCGCGGGTGGCCGGAGGAAGATAAATGGGCGGGATTCTCTGTGGTCCAGGATCCAGTGCGGCCGCGCGGGAAGGAGTCTGTGGCCCCGTGTGGCTCGGCTCCAGCGGTCGACACGTGTGCGATGGACCCACCCGCAGGATTTAAACATTTTTGGAATTTCCAGTTTTAGTTCAAACTTCAAATGCATAGAACTTTGGCTAGGAAACTCCAAATTTGATGAACAAAATTTTGCTGAACTCAGAATTCTGAGTACTTTCCAGCAATACCAAATTCAGCTCATGAAAGTGAATAGTTTTCCAGAATTAAATCCCTAAATTTAAACTGTTCGGAATTTTATCTAGAGAACTACTTTATAAAAAATTCTGAAATTTGGCTGAGAGGTTCATTAGAAAATCCCTGAATCCCAGTAAAATTTTCAGACTCATCCAAGTTAAGTTAGTTACCCTAATGGGGTGATTAAGAGAACTGCCCTGAGAAAATAGAAAAATGTACAGAAACATTTTTCAGATTTTCTCCAATCTTAATTAGGGCATAACTTTCAGTAGAATTCTTCAAATGACATGAAACCAACTCCATTAGAACCATCCTAAATTCTAGTTTCCAGAAAGTAATGGTTGGAGCCATGAAAACCTCTGGAATTACTTAGAGGCTCAAATATTGACCAAATAGGCTTTTATTTGTACAAGGTTCAAGTGAACTTTTTTTCAAATAAAACTTGGTCAAGACTCTGTTAGGACCCTACCAAGCCACCATAAAAATTTCAGAACCAAAGGGGAGGGCTAGCTAGAGTTATTAGTAATTAAGTATTCAAGTGTACACATTGCATTTAAATTTACATGTCGTATTTCATTAAACGTGTAGTCGCTGAAGAAGAGACTCCGGAAGTGCTGGACTTCCTTCTTCCGGACGAAGAACTAACCCCTGACCAGCAGCAACAAGGCAAGCCCCGGTTTGCATTAACTCTTTTATCAAGTTTTGCTTTGTTCACATAATTAGGGTGATGTATGAATGTGCATTAGGTGTAGGATGAATGGAACCCCACTTGCATGACCAGAATTTTTCCATAAGAGTGAGGGTAGTGTCTAAGATCTCGAGTAGACAGGCTATGCTTAATAATTCATAGGTCTTCGGTACAAGTCGAGTAGTTGGAATCTACTCGCGAGATAGGCCGGGACACACGGGTTTGGTTCGAGTGACGGGAGATCACTTTAGTAATGAAAATGAGACTAGGCAAGGGCTAGTGCGCAGCAAGAGGAAGTCTTGTGTGTGCAGCCCTGCCCGTGTCGATTGAGGACCGATCCGTGTGCAGCCCTGCTGAACAAGTATTGAACGTACCGAAGGCATATCGGATATATGGGCCCCGATAAACCGATGTAGCCTAAACCTCCGGGCGTCGAGGCATAACGCACCAATTTATAGGTGTAGGTTGAGGGCAGCAAGGTGGAAATCTGCCAACGGTCATAGAGAGATGCTCCGTGTGGGGAACCTCCTGCTCGTTTCGGTGCGACCGGTTCGACGTTTGGGCTGTTGGGTGAAAGGTTGTCCCGTACGACATCGAGTGAGTGTGCTGTGCAGTTCCACGGGTGGGTGTTTGTGACGTGCTCTTTGGGTTTCCCTGCAGGTGTATATCGAGTCGATTCGCCGTCCCTCGCGGTGACGAGTACCGCTTGTTCACTGGGTCGTAACGTAGATAATTTATGGAATGTTATGAATCAATATTGCTGTTATGATATAATTGTATGGCTACATGTGTGCCACCAAATATTGCTTACTAAATTTCAGATTCATGAACTGTGAACTTGCTGCTAAAAGATGAACTAAGGATGAACTTGTAGGCGTGTCCATTTGCTGCATTATTACTCTCCTATGTGCATTGTATCCCTCATATAGAGTTCCATGCTTAGGCGAGTCGGTTAAGTCTTGTTGAGCCATCGTGCTCACGGTTGCTGCCTAAGTGTTTTTCAGGTGAGGAGCCACCCACGGACTCGGAGTACGAGTCCACCAGCGAGGGTTACCCTCCGTCGGGGACCACGGTTGAGTGGGAGCCGTACACGCCGCGCTGAGCTGAGACGTGCAGCTAGTGTGGGTTGCCCTAGGGCTGGGCAAGCGACTTTTGCTATATAGGCGGGCGTGAGTGTAGAAAAGTAGACTTCCGCTGTGTATAAAGACAATAGTTTGTAACTGAGTATTGTACCTTTTGTACAGTTCAGTTTGTTTTTCCCATGTAATATATTGTGTTCTTATGACGTGTGCTGTCGGGTGTCGCATCGCGCGGCACCACCCTCTGCGATCCTGGATGAGCGGATTCCAGTCCGCCACAGCCTGGTATCAGAGCTGCATTGGGGATAGCACAGTACTTAAGGACTGTATTATGGGAAAACTTAGTTTTACTGTAAGGAATCGGTAGTTTGCCCAAGTAAGGACTATAGTAGCATAGTTATTTAAAGTGGCAAAGACTAACCTATGTGTTATAATTCTGAATTTCAATTATTGTAACGACGCACCTACGCTCTGGTAAGTTTGGTAAGGAACGCCACCGAAAGCGGTTCAATTTCGGTTAGCTCCCCTGACGAGGAACGTGGTTCAGGGATTGATCTCACAGCTTGGTGTGAGACGTCAATATGAACCTCTTGGACTCTTCATGTCCCTGAGTTCATATGAAACGCTGATCCCTAGCGTGCATTAGGCAAGTAAGTGGAGACCCCATCGCGTGGTCAGTAACGCAAGAGTGTGTTCGTCTGGATGTAGCCCAGGGGGACATACGCAGCGCTTGCCATCGGCGTGCCCTGCAGAGCAGTAGGTGGTATCTGTTGGGTTGATAACATTTCCAACCGTGACGACCCGTTCATGACATACTCGGGTTCCCCGTCCTGTGGTGTTGAAACACGATCACGTACCTTGAGACGTGACTTAACTCAAGGACGGCCGTATGGAAATAATACGGGCGTTTGTATTTACTTTCAAATATGATACTGCATGAAAAGGAAAAAAAACCTTTGAGTGCATCACTATTGTGTGGTCTTCTGCAGGTACTAACCACGTATGTATCCATGTAGAAAACCTGTGTGAGAGACCGTTTAGTGCCACACTTGAGACGTATATGCCGGTATAATCCGGTTAGGATTTTCTTTTGTGACCAACGTAGTACCGAGATATTGTAGGCATATGCATGAAAATAGTGATAACAAGGAATTAAAATCCTTAGGTTCAACATTTGGGACCCTGGTTGGGTAGACAAATTGGATAGTGATGAGGGTAGTTCTCCAAAAAGACTGAAAAACAGAGTGCTCTGTTTTGGGCAGCAAGTTTGCTGATCTTCAACAGAGCATAACTCACAGGTCTTTTAGCCCAGGGAGGTGTGGTATATAGTTCTGGAAAGGTATTGAAGTACTGTACAACTTTGTTGTAGACTTCCGGAGCTGAAACACAACTTAAGATGGCTTAAATCCCAGAGGAATGCAAACTGTCCAGAACCAGGACAGAGTTAAACACTCTCTGGACTGTTCTGTTTTTTCAAACATAATTCCCAGTAGAAAAATCAAAAATTGTCATATGATACATCTTTAGAAAGGGTAGAAGATGTATTACATCTTTGTAATTCAAAGTTTCTGAAATTTCAGCACAGATTTCAGTGGAAACCAGGGATGAAAACAGCCACTTCCAAGGGAGGCGCTGTTAAAATTCTTCCAGAAATTCTGATGACTTTGAATTAGCATAACTTTTTAACCAAAGCTGATCTGGGGGTAAATGAATACTCGTTGGAAAGATACTGAAGTTAACTTTAACTTTGGTATTCAACTTGAGTCATGAAAATGCACAGAACCAGATCAAAACTTGGAATAGGTTGAAACTGGTCATTCTGACAGAAGAATGACAGTTGAACTCATTGAAGAGGGTGTTGTACCCCAAGGGTGGTTTACGTGATCATAGAGCGATAGTAATATCTCGTAGTGACCAAACCTAGTTATGGTGAGCTTCCAAAGAGGAGGTTCATCAAGTTGGATGTAACTATCTTGTATTTGGTCTGGTAATGGTGTAGCTTGTGCAAAGTTATTACATTATCTACTTACGAGATGTATCGCATGAATTATTGTCATTATGTTGTCACGCCTATTTTTATTGGACTGCATGCAATGTGTTGCGGGACTGATGTTTATTGTCGTATGGTTGCAGATGGTTCGCACTAGGACCACGCACGAGGTTGGTGGCTATAGCCAAGGGGGAGGCGATGACTCCCAGCCACCGGCCTACGACAGCACCCCGCAGCAGCAGCCACCACCGCCGCCTCCGCTTACTCTAGCGGATGTGATAGCGGCATTGGTGGGAGGTCGTGAGGAGCAGACCGACCTGCTCCGCACGATCGTGCAGAATACGTCCCAGGCGGGGGGGGCCTCGTGAGCCCCGTGAAGTGTCGTACTCGGACTTCATGAGTACGCACCCTCCAGTGTTCACCGAAGCCGAAGAACCACTGGAGGCTGACAACTGGCTGCGGACCATCGAGTCCAAGTTCGGGCTGCTCCAATGTACGGAGTGGCAGAAAACTCTGTTCGCAGCGCAGCAACTCCACGGTGCCGCTGGTGCGTGGTGGGCGAACTATGTCGCCTCACGTCCGGCTGGCCATGCCGTGGAATGGGAAGGGTTCCGGGAGGCGTTCCTCGCCCATCATATCCCTCCCGGGATCATGAAGAATAAGTTCCAAGAATTTTTGGAACTGAAGCAGGGCGGGAGGAGTGCCCCTGACTACTCCCGTGCCTTCAACCATCTGGCGCAATACGCGTCAGACTATATCTCCACTGAGGAGAAGAAGCAGGAACACTTCTATCGGGGGTTACACCCCAAGATGAAGACACACCTCGTTCAGTGGAATCGCGGCACCTTCAATGACCTAGTCAATGCCACGATCATGCAAGAGGATGCTCAGAGGGAGTTGGCAGCTGAGCAGAGGAAGCGCAGCGCTCCACCTAGCAGCGGTGGTGGCGCGCCGCAGAAGTACCGTATGGTGTATCAGACACCATACGGACAGCAATGGCATCCACCGGCGCGACCTCAACGGTTCGGGGGACGTCCTTTTCAGTCGCCTCCGTTCCGTCCGCCGATGCCACCACCAAGAAAGCAGCAGCAACAGCAGCAGCAGACGGTACCCCGGGCATTTCCACCGCCACAACGCGCCCCGGGTTTTCGTCCACCGATCAGCGGGGGACCGCCCCGTTTCACCTGCTTCACGTGTGGCCAGGCGGGCCACTTAGCGAAGGACTGTCCCCAGGGGCAGCAGAGCAGCGGGCAAGCCCAGTTCCAGGGCGGTGCTCGAGGCCGACCTCCGGTGAAGAAGGTTGGTCAGCGGACTGGGGGCGTCCGCAACCTCGACAATGAGGACGACCCAGAGGGAGAGAATGTGCTGGCGGGTACGTTTACTCTCAACAATCAAGCCATCATCATACTTTTTGATTCTGGTGCAACCCACAACTTTATAAGTGCATCATATGTGGTTAAGCATCAGCTGGAAGCCTTTCCAACCGAGTGTTCGTATATGATCTGCTCACCGGGAGGAAAGATTTCAGCAACGATGATGGTTCCGAAAGCACCACTGTGCTTAGGTGGGAAGATATACCCCACCACTATGATTATCCTTGAGGGGCAGAAGATTGATGCAATCTTGGGAATGTCATGGCTAAGCTACCATGGCGCTGTCCTGGAAACTCTAGTACGGACGGTTCACCTCAACTCCCCATTACACCGTACGCAGTCCCTCCTATTAGATAATCCAGTCAGAGAGGTTTCAGTGATCAATAATATTGAAGCCCTCAAGTTAGAGGACATCCCCGTAGTCCGGGAGTACCCCGACGTGTTCCCGGATGGCCTTCCGGGCATGCCACCTGAGCGGGACGTCGAGTTCAAAATTGAACTTGCACCCGGGACTACACCCATATCGCGGAAACCATACAAAATGGCTCCCAATGAGCTGTCTGAACTAAAAGAACAGCTCAATGATCTGTTGAGCAAGGGATTAGGCCGAGTTCCTCGCCTTGGAGATGCTCGGCGCTGTTTGTAAAGAAGAAGGATGAAACCCTGAGGCTGTGTGTGGATTACCGGCCGCTCAATGCCATCACCATCAAGAATAAGTACCCACTGCCCCGCATCGACATATTGTTTGATCAACTTGTGGGTGCAAGTGTGTTCTCAAAGATGGACCTTCGCTCTGGATATCACCAGATAAAGATCCGGGCGGAGGATATCCCGAAGACGGCCTTCTCGACGAGATATGGATTATATGAATATCTCGTCATGTCCTTTGGTCTCACAAATGCTCCAGCCCATTTCATGTATCTCATGAACTCGGTGTTCATGCCGGAGCTGGACAAATTCGTGGTAGTGTTCATCGACGATATCCTGGTTTATTCCAAGACAGAAGCCGAACATGCCGAACACTTGAGGATCGTTCTTCAACGATTACGAGACCACAAGCTCTATGCCAAGTTCAGTAAATGCATGTTCTGGATCAGCCAAGTGCCATTCTTGGGACATATCATCTCCGCAGAAGGTATTGCGGTAGACCCAAGCAAGATAGAGCAAGTGCTGAAATGGAAAGCTCCCACTTCAGTTCATGAAGTCAGAAGCATCCTTGGTTTAGCGGGATACTATCGGAGATTCATTCCAAGCTTCTCCAAGCTCGCTAAACCGATGACAGAATTGCTGAAGAAGGGGACGAAATATGTTTGGAACACGGCGTGTGAAGGAGCATTCCAAACATTGGTGAAGCATCTCACCACAGCCCTGGTATTGGCTCAGCCGGATACAACAAAGCCCTTCGACGTGTATTGTGACGCGTCTGGTATCAGGCTTGGCTGCGTGTTGATGCAGGAAGGACGTGTGGTCACTTATGGCTCACGCCAACTTCGGAACCATGAGCAGCACTATCCTACTCATGATCTTGAGCTTGCTGCCGTGGTGTTGGCGCTAAAAATGTGGAGGCACTATCTCCTTGGGAATCTGGTGCATCTCTACACCGACCACAAGAGCTTGAAGTACATCTTCATCCAGAAGGAGCTGAATATGAGGCAAAGGAGGTCGTTAGAATTAATCAAGGAATATGAAATTGAGATTCACTACCACCCCGGCAAGGCGAATGTGGTTGCCGACGCGCTGAGTCGGAAATCACATGTCCATCACCTCACCATTACACCGGTGGAGGAGGAAGAGCCAAGTTTATACTTGGTTCCTTATGGATCGCTGTACAACCTTGCCCTCATCCCTACTATTAGGGAGGACATCATTGCAACTCAGAAGACGGATAAAGGCATGGCACATCTCCGGATACGGATAGACAATGGAGAGATCAAATGTTTCCGGAAAGATGATGAGGGGACGCTGTGGTTCAATGACCGCATAGTCGTACCCCGGGATATGGAGCTGAGGAAGAAAATCATCGATGAAGCTCACTTGTCTAAGTACTCCATTCATCCGGGCAGCAACTAGATGTACCAAGATTTGAAAAAGAAATTTTGCTGGACACGGATGAAGCGGGAGATAGCTAAGTACGTATCCGAGTGCGATACGTGTAGACGAGTGAAAGCTGATCACATGAAGAAATCAGGGCTGCTACAACCCCTTAAGATCCCGGCATGGAAATGAGAAGATGTGAGCATGGATTTCATTGTAGGATTACCCCTAACTGCCCACAAACATGATTCCATTTGGGTAATCATCGATCGGTTAACTAAGACGGCTCACTTCATCCCGGTGAATACACGTTATAATGCCGGCATATATGCGGAGCTGTACATAGCAAAGATTTTGTGCTTATACGGGGTACCCAAGACCATCATCTCGGATCGAGGTGCATTATTTGTATCTCGCTTTTGGGAGCAGCTACACGCTGCATTGTGTACCAAGCTGCTTAGGAGCTCTGCTTATCACCCTCAGACAGATGGTCAGACAGAGAGGGTGAATCAAGTTCTGGAAGACATGTTGAGAGCATGTGCCATCCACCATGGTAGGAACTGGGATGATCACCTACCATTGGCGGAATTCTCGTACAACGACGGCTATCAGGCGAGTATCAAGATGGCACCCTACGAAGCTCTCTACGGTCGCAAATGCCGCACCCCATTAAATTGGTGCGAGTCCGGTGAAAGGGTCACATTCGGGGTTGATGTGGTGAATGACGCCGAAGAGCGCGTGCGGGTAATTCAAGCTAACTTGAGGGCCGCTCAATCCCGGCAGAAGAGCTACGCTGATAAGAGGCGTAGACCGTTGCACTTTGATGTTGGTGAACACGTGTACCTCCGCGTGTCTCCAATGAAAGGCGTGCACCGGTTCGGTGTGAAGGGGAAGCTCAGTCCCCGTTTCATTGCACCCTACGCTATCACCGAGAAGTGCGGACCAGCGGCGTATCGATTGGAGCTACCGGCATCCCTTGCTGGTGTCCATGATGTTTTTAATGTTTCGCAACTGCGAAAGTGTTTAAAGCATACAGCTGCTGTTCGTACTGAAGACATCGGCGAGCTGAAACCGGATTTAACATATGATGAGTATCCGGTGGAAATTCTTGATGAGAAAGCCCGAACCACGCGTAGCAGAACGTTGTGGTTCTACAAGATCCTCTGGAGCAACCGCACCGCTGAAGAAGTGATGTGGGAGAGCGAGGAGTTCCTTCGCTCAAATTACCCGGAGTTCATGGCATCTCAACACGGGTAAGTCCCTATTACATCACTATATCTTCTTTTGTAATCTCGGGACGAGATTCTTTTAAGGGGGGAGGGATGTAAAAGCCCAAGAAAAGGGACATGCAAAAACTTTTTATCACCTCACAACAACGCAGTTTTGTTGTGGATAGATTGTGAAAAAGTGTGAAGTGCAAGTAACCTCCATCAAAAGAGTGATTAGAGGGGAAAGCCTACTCTTTCACAAAGTAGGAAGTTTACACATGACACATGAGAGGGTGATTCAAAACTGTTGCATTCAAACTCATGGTTGCAGCATCTAAAACAAGGATCAAAGTGCATAATTGGATTCCTAAGGTCCAAATTAGTGGAGAGGCAGAGTTTCAATAAATTTTGAAAAGATTTGCTACCCATTTTTCCAAAAAGGATCCAATTATGCCAAGAATTCAAATATACATTTGAATTTGAGGGAAACTTCTCCAATCATACAAATGTAGCTCAGTTTGAGACTTCAAACATTTGAATTACTCATTTGCCAAAAATTTCGAGATCTTTTTGGGCAGAGGGGAGCTGTGGGCCCCAATTTTCAGTGAGAAGGGAGGGAAGAAACTTACTGCTTAAGTCAACCGGTTCCACAGTTCACACCCGAGCGAGCTGCTTTCTCCCACGGGCTGCCACCGCACGGACGACCAAAGATCGGAATCACCTCCCGAGCTGCTTAGGGGATTGATATTTCTCCATTTTTACCGTCTCCACCGAGAGCACAGCATCCACACCGCCTCACAGCCGACGCTGAACGATCCCCGTGTGTCCTCGGCGATAAACGCGACCGCACAGAGGCGTGCTGTCGGTTCACCGCCGCCCGGCTGCTCCACCCCGTGGCACGACGCGCTAAGCTTCCCCACAGCACCGCCGGACATCCTTTAGCGTGGCAGAAGAAAGAACCGGGCGCTAGCTCCGTCGGGACGTCGGCGTCGAGCGCCGTAGAAAGCCACCATGACAAGATCACGTCGCCCGGCCACCACGGAGCCTCTCCCATCAATTTGCAAAAGCGAAAAGGTGCGCCAGTAACCCTTCTCGCTTCACAACCACGCCGGCAGCGTGTCATGGTCCGTGCTGGCCGGAATTTCAGTTCTTGCGAGAGCATGTGACATAGCCCGATTCGGGTAAATTGGTAAATTCACCTCACACACCGAACCACTCTTCCCCAGACCTAGAAACCCAGTTGTAGACATCCGTGCGGGCACGTGGGATCGAGAACTAGGAAGAACCATCGAGGAAACCCTCAGTTCTTCGAGTTTTTCCAGTTTTCCCCGAAATCGCCCTAGGTCGCACGGTGAGCCCCTAGTTGCCGACGTTTCTCGCGAGATCAGAGCCCTGTACGTTGCTCCCTAGGTCATGGCGATGCTGTAGGAGCTAACCGGAGCAAGGTTCGGGCAGTAAAGTGCCCTAGCGACGCCGCCGAGGTTACCACAGCTACTGTTGCCGTTGCACCGAGGTTTCCGGCCACCCTCGATCCGAGGTAAGGCCGTCAACGTGTTCCTCGCACAAGAATGGGCAGTGGTGGCGAGAATCAGCAAGTTCTGAAGGCCGGAACCCCTCTCCGGCGAGAGCTCCGGCGAGCTCGGCGGCGGGGTCATGCGGGTGGCCGGAGGAAGACGAAGGGGGGAGGCCCCACTCGTCAGCGGCTGGAGATAAATGGGTGGGATTCTCTGTGGTCCAGGATCCAGTGCGGCCGCGCGGGAAGGAGTCTGTGGCCCCGTGTGGCTCGGCTCCAGCGGTCGACACGTGTGCGATGGACCCACCCGCAGGATTTAAACATTTTTGGAATTTCCAGTTTTAGTTGAAACTTCAAATGCATAGAACTTTGGATAGGAAACTCCAAATTCGATGAACCAAATTTCGCTGAACTCAGAATTCTGAGTACTTTCCAGCAATACCGAATTCAGCTCATGAAGGTGAATAGTTTTCCAGAATTAAATCCCTAAATTTTAAACTGTTGGGAATTTTATCTAGAGAACTACTTTATAAAAAATTCAGAAATTTGGCTGAGACGTTCATTAGAAAATCCCTGAATCCCAGTAAAATTTTCAGACTCATCCAAGTTAATTTAGTTACCCTAATGGGGTGATTAAAAGAACTGCCCTGAGAAAATAGAAAAATGTACAGAAATATTTTTCAGATTTTCTCCAATCTTAATTAGGGCATAACTTTCAGTACAATTCTTCAAATGACATGAAACCAACTCCATTAAACCATCCTAAATTCTAGTTTCCAGAAAGTAATGGTTCGAGCCATGAAAACCTCTAGAATTACTTAGAGGCTCAAATATTGACCAAATAAGCTTTTATTTGTACAAGGATCAAGTGAACTTTGTTTCAAATAAAACTTGGTCAAGACTATGGTTAGGAACCTACTAAGCCACCATAAAAAATTCAGAACCAAAGGGGAGGGCTAGCTAGAGTTATTAGTAATTAAGTATTCAAGTGTACACATTGCCTTTAAATTTACATGTCGTATTTCCTTAAACGTGTAGTCGCTGAAGAAGAGACTCCGGAAGTGCTGGACTTACTTCTTCCGGACGAAGAACTAACCCCTGACCTGCAGCAACAAGGCAAGCCCCGGTTTGCATTAACTCTTATATCAAGTTTTGCTTTGTTCACATAATTAGGGTGATGTATGAATGTGCATTAGGTGTAGGATGAATGGAACCCCACTTGCATGACCAGAATTTTTCCATAAGAGTGAGGGTAGTGTCTAAGATCTCGAGTAGACAGGCTATGCTTAATAATTCATAGGTCTTCGGTACAAGACGAGTAGTTGGAATCTACTCGCGGAATAGGCCGGGACACACGGATTTGGTTCGAGTGACGGGAGATCACTTTAGTAATGAAAATGAGACTAGGCAAGGGCTAGGGTGCAGCAAGAGGAAGTCTTGTGTGTGCAGCCCTGCCCGTGTCGATTGAGGACCGATCCGTGTGCAGCCCTGCTGAACAAGTATTGAACGTACCGAAGGCATATCGGATATATGGGCCCCGATAAACCGATGTAGCCTAAACCTCCGGGCGTCGAGGCATAACGCACCAATTTATAGGTGTAGGTTGAGGGCAGCAAGGTGGAAATCTGCCAACGGGCATAGAGAGATGCTCCGTGTGGGGAACCTCCTGCTCGTTTCGGTGCGACCGGTTCGACGTTTGGGCTGTTGGGTGAAAGGTTGTCCCGTACGACATCGAGTGAGTGTGCTGTGCAGTTCCACGGGTGGGCGTACGTGACGTGCTCTTTGGGTTTCCCTGCAGGTGTATATCGAGTCGATTCGCCGTCCCTCGCGGTGACGAGTACCACTTGTTCACTGCGTCGTAACATAGATAATTTATGGAATGTTATGAATCAATAATGCTGTTATGACATAATTGTATGGCTACATGTGTGCCACCAAATATTGCTTACTAAATTTCAGATTCATGAACTGTTAACTTGCTGCTAAAAGATGAACTAAGGATGAACTTGTAGGCGTGTCCATTAGCTGCATTATTACTCTCCTATGTGCATTGTATCCCTCATATAGAGTTCCATGCTTAGGCGAGTCGGTTAAGTCTTGTTGAGCCATCGTGCTCACGGTTGCTGCCTAAGTGTTTTTCAGGTGAGGAGCCACCCACGGACTCGGAGTACGAGTCCACTGGCGAGGGTTACCCTCCGTCGGGGACCACGGCTGAGTGGGAGCTGTACACGCCGCGCTGAGCTGAGACGTGCAGCTAGTGTGGGTTGCCCTAGGGCTGGGCAACTGACTTTTGCTAGATAGGCGGGCGTGACTGTAGAAAAGTAGACTTCCACTGTGTAATAAAGACAATAGTTTGTAACTGAGTATTGTACCTTTTTGTACAGTTTAGTTTGTTTTTCCCATGTAATATATTGTGTTCTTATGACGTGTGATGTCGGGTGTCGCATCGCGCAGCACCACCCTCTGCGATCCTGGATGAGCGGATTCCGGTCCGCCACACTCGGGCTTCATCCTAGGGCGCCACCGAGCTGGTTGCCGGGACAGCTCCTGCTCGGGCTGGCTGCGTCGACCGACGTCGCCTCTCCCTCTTATCCCAGCAGCCGGACCGATCAAAGACAGAACCATGCAGTCTTTGCTCCCTCGCGCAAGAAACTGATCAGAGCAGCCTCTGCTCCTCCAATCCACCTGCCAATCTCGCGCACAAGCCTTGGCTGAGCAGAAAAACGGCACCACAGAACACTCCATTACCCTCTCAAACCATCAATGAGTGAGCTCGTGCTCCATACACCGAGAACCACATCGTTCCACAGCGGCCGCTACAAAGCCGAGAGGAGGTGCTCTCGTGGGCAGCCATACCCCGGGCTTGTCACGGCCAAGCCAAGCTGTTTTCGGACGCGTTAGGACCTCCTGCAGCTCATCTCCGAAGCTTGAGCCAAGAGGTTGAGCGTCGACTGTGAATTTTGCAGTTTGCTTCCAGCCGGTGCAAAGTCACCTTCGGGTAAGAAACGTTGAAATTCCCGTTTGGTTCTCGTTTAAATCCCACCAAACTTCGCACATAGGAGCTAGACTTAGTGGCGCACAAGTTGGCTTCACAACACTTAGTATAAGAACCCTTGTACATGGTGTAATTCCAAGCTTGCCAACGGCGGGTTATTCGGGCAGCATCGGGCGCACGGTGAGACCCACCTTGGAGCTATCCCCGAGCCTGTCCATCACCATGTCAAGCTTCCCGAGCCACCACTGGTGCTGTAGAGCCACTTCACCAGGCGTTTGGCAGGCTAGTACGTCGGCGCGACATCACCGGACTCTTCCCGAGCCGCCGCACCGTCGCGAGCTTGGTTAGAACCAATGTCGATGAGGAGAAACCCTCCCAACGTGTTCAGCACACAAAATTAGGGACTGACGGCGAGTTAGAGCTCGGAAGCTGACCGGACGACCAAGTTCGGTGGTGCTCCCGCGACCCCGGCGGCGCTACCGCACGGGAGGCGCGAGGAAGAATACGACCGAGCGGGGCCCGCTGTCAGTGGGAGGAAACCGGGCGGTTTGATCTTCTGTGGACACGGATCGACTGTGGCAGCGCGGGAATTAAACCTGTAGCCCCGTGTGCCGTCGCTTCAGCACCCGACACGTGTATCCGTGGACCCACCGGCAGATTTAAACATTTCCCCGATTTTTAGATTTAGTTCAAACTTCAAACCCACATAACTTTGGCTAGGAAACTCCAAATCGAGCAAACCAAATTTTGTTGGATTCAGATCTCTGAGTACTTTCCAGCAAATCAAGTTTCACCCTATGAAAATACTTATTTCTCCAGAATTAATTCTTCAAATTTTAAATTATTTAGAATTTTAACTGGAGAACCCTTTGGAGGAAAATTCTAAAATTTTGCCAGGATGTTCACCAAAATATCTCTGAGCTACCATAAAAGTTTCAGATCCATTTGAGCTCATTTGATACACCTAATGGTGTGATTAATAAAACTGTTCCAGAGAAAATAGAAAATGTCTGGAAACATTTTCATAATTTCTCTGAAATTGATTAGCTCATACATTTAGTTGGGAACCTTCAAAAGTGAAACCAGCTCCATTATAACCCTCTGAAAATCTTGTTTTCAGAAAGGCATGGCTTGCTCCATGAAAATCCCTAGAACACCCTAGGAGCTCCAATTAAAGTCAAGTACATAATTATTTGTGGAGAGCTCAAATGAGCTTTGCTGCAAATGAAACTTGGCCAAGTCTCTGTTTAGGTTGTAACCAAACCACAGTAAAAAATTTCAGAGTCATTGGGTCTGTCTAGTAAGACTTATAGTCTTCACAAGTTTAAGTTCAATTCAAATGCATTTAAAATTGATACATTACATGTTATCTCATGTAGTCGCTAAGGTTGAGGAGGAGCCTGAAGTCTTAGACTTCGTCACTCCAGAATAGCAGCTAGCCTACGACCAAGAGCAGCAAGACAAGCTCCGATTTGCATTAACCTTTTTACAAATTTTTACTGTTTTGAGAACATACTTTGAGCACTCAATAAATTCTTGCATTAGAGTCTTGTTTGAAACCCAAATGCATAGCCAAGAAAACCCTGGGTTGGGATTGGGTTTGAAAACCTCGTTAGTTACTGCAAGGCTAAGATAGTGTAGGATTCGGTACAAGTCGAGTAGTTGGAACTACTCGTGAGGATAGGCTAGAGGCACTCGACTCGGGTAAAGATAGCAAATGAAATACATGGCAAGAAAAATGAGACCGAGCGGAGAGTAAGGGCAGCAGGACTTTGGGGCCTCGGTGCTATAGGTCCGCTTGTGTCGATTGAGGACCGAGCCATGTGCGGGCCTGTTGAACAAGCTAGAACAGTACCGAAGACCTACCGGCTATATGGGAACCGGGAAACCGATGTAACTCGGGTAGCTGGGTATTGAGGCATTGCCTGCGTTCAGAGGGTAGGTTGAGAGCTTGAGGTGTAAATCGGCTGGCGGCACTACAGATGCGCGCATAGAGACCTCTTGCTCGGGACGATAGGACCGGTTCAATATTTGGCTGACGGGTGAAAGGTGGTTGCGTACGACGTCCGTAATGGTTGCTGTAGGCAACATCGAGTACGGGCGTATGTGACGTGTTATTCGGGTAACCCTGCAGGTGTAAATCGATTATAATCACCGTCCCTCGCGGTCAGTGAGTACCACTTGTTCACTGTACCATGACGTAGAAAGAACAGGCTAGATACATGTTAAAAGTTTGCTGATTTGAAAGACATACTTGCTTGTTAATGTCTTGTGGTAGTTTAGAGCTAATTAAAGTTCTTTTCAACTTTGGGCAAAGTACATGAGAGAAATGTGTTTCTTGTTTGATTGTGGCTCTCTCATGTGCCTTAGTGTAAGGTTCTCCACAACCTGCTGCTAAACCTTGAAAGTAAGGTTCAAATAATTAGGCGAGTCCTTTGCAAATTATTTATCTCATGTACCCTGTACCCATCATGTAGAAGTTCCATGTATAGGAGAGATGGGTCAGTCTTGCTGAGCCATCGTGCTCACTGCTTGTGTTTGAAGCTTTTGTAGGGGTCTATGAGGAAGGGACTCCCGAGGAGGAGACAGAACCCCAGGAGGGGAACCCCGTCGAGTGGGAGTTGTGCACGCCGCCGTGTTAGTGTGTGTGCATGCTAGCGGGGACACGTTCACGGGCTGAACGTGAACTCAATGCATAGTCTACGCCCGTGAGTGTGGACTGGACTGTTTTGTTGTAAAAATGTTCATAAACTGGTTTATGTAATAAAACTTTGCTTCCACTTTGTATCATTGACGTGCGTTATCCGGTGCTGTGCAACGCAGCACCTCTCAGCGTGATCCTGGCTCGACAAGGCCGATGGGGTCGTGTCACCTCGATGAAAGCAAACTGCGCGCGGCGTACTCAGAGACTTGGCTCGGGCTAGCGCGAGAGGTGGTCCATGCAGACATGGTGAACAAATATGAGTCTTTTCTCTAGCGGAAGGCAGAGGAAGGAAGGAGCACCGCATGGAGCAGGGAGCGTGGAAGCGATGCAGGCAAGCCCATAAGGGATTCTTCGGAGGAAAGCTATATAAAGGCGTCGAAACGACGCCAAATATGATAACCGCCAGTGCATAGGCGACCTTTTAAACAATCTCGGAGAAACTGTCGCTGTAACATTGCCCATCTGCCCCTGGATTAAATCCAATTAGACGGGTAGGGAGCTGAGTCGAGCGGCGCCTCCTCGGTTTCCTCATGACGAAACCTGCCTGAGAGGCGTGGAGGCCCCACCGGATAACGTCCGTTTTGCTTTGAGACGCAAGACCACGGTTGTGACATGGGAGTTGAGTCGAGCGGCGCCTCCTCAACCCCATCGGACGCGGAAGGCACGGAGGACGACACAACTATTGGAGGAAGGTAAGTCTCTAGCCCGCATTATTGGCTCGAAAGGTCCCAGGTTCATAGGTTGGCCAGCAAAAGGTTTAGAAGCCACCCGGGACGACCCCGAGTGAGGGACAAGCGACGCGAGGCGGTCCGCGACAGAGACAACCTCGGGCAGGATGAATCTGCACGACGCCTCTAAGCTTGTAGCTGAGTCCAAGCCCCGCGAGCACCAAAGTAACCCCCCCCCCCCCCCCCGAGTTGTCGGCAGCGAGTCGCCCGAGCCAGCGACGAGCTTGGGAACCACGCGCACGCCTCGATCAAGGATCTGATTAAACGCAGGCACCAAAACTCAACCAGGAAGCCCCTCGGCGCGAGACAGGGTCGATGGTTCTGACTGTTCAAAACAAACAGGACGAACGGGTTTTGCTCGGCTCCACCCGATAGGCAACTCGCCCGGCTCGGGGGCTCGACTGTCGAGGAAAGCCCCTGACTGGCCCAGCCCCTCCAAATTACGAACGGTTCACAGAGGGGTGAAGCGAACTCGCCATACCGCAAGGTCCCGGCGGGAGCGACAAAAGTCGAAACCGGCCGCCGGAGGCCCACTCGTCATGGCTGAATTAAGTTGAGCAAAGTACTAACAATCTTTTTCTTTCTTTGTTTTTAGCTGTGCAGGATCGAAGTCGACAGGCGTACACCCCCTGACCGATCGCCGAGATCGATCAGAGACTTAGGGGCTACTGATGGGGCTCCCGACCCCCCTAGGGGGAAACGGAAAGCCTCTCCTCGGTGAGCGATGATGGAGCAGGCCCGAGCTCGGCCTCTGGAGAAGGCAGAGCGGATAGGACGGATAGCCCGAACCCGACCCCTGGGGTGAGGCACGGTCCTTGCCCTTTGGGGGTGCAGGTGAAGGGAAGATTACAAAAGGAAGGCCCGATCCCAGCCTCGGGTATGCGGGAAGCAGGTGGCCTTCAATTCGGCGAGGCGCCACCCAGGCCAAGTGGGGAGGCACTCGACTGCCGCCCCAGGCTACGGCATTGAATGCCCGTCACCTCCGATGGAACCCAAGCAGAGCAATACACAGGGCGTGCATGCGCCCCGGTAAGGTCTGTCCAAACGACAAGACGGGAGTAGGCGCAGTTGCAGACTACTGATACAGCAACGCCATCATGTGCCCTGCCAAGCGTACGATGGGACAAGCTGTCCCTGTAGCCACGACTTTCTCCTCATCTGTAAAATGAAAGAAGGCGAGAGAGAGAGAGGATAAAGGGAGGAACCTGTCGACCCCTTTGGGACAGTCTCTCGCATTTGTAAGAACCACCCCATTCTTGAATAAGAACAGCGAGACACCCAAGGCTGGACGTAGGATCTTGCCTGAACCAGGATAATTCCTTCGTGTTCACTAGGCCACCTCGAGGTAGAACACGCGACACATTCAATTACTAGACGGAAATCTGAACGCCGACGTGAAGGTGTCATGGACGGTGGGAGTGGCCTCAACATCCTCTAAGCCGGAACGCTCGATGCCATGGATATTTCCCGATTCCAGCTGCGTCCGACCTGGGCGCCCTTCCACGGGGTCATCGCAGGAAAGCAAGTGATGCCACTGGGGCAGGTCGACCTTCCCACCACGTTCGGGGACCTGACCAACTTCCGTGCCGAGATACTTATGTTCGAGGTGGCGGACCCCAATGTCGCCTATCAAGCCATCTTGGGGCGACCATGTTACGCTAAGTTCATGGCCATCCCCAACTACACCGACCACAAGCTGAAGATGTTGGGTCTGCACGGCATCATCACCATAGGCGCCAAGTTCAGACAGGCTCTCCTGTGCAAGCGATGCAGCTGCGAGCAAGCAACCATGTCGGTGGCGGCAGCCGAACTCTCTGAACTGTCCCAAGCGAATGAGGGCAGCTGACTCGATTCCAACCGGGCCTCGATGTCAGGAGCCTTCAAGCCTGCGGAAGACACGAAGGCTGTCTGGATTGACCTGGAGGACCCATCCAAGACCATCCAGGTTGGTGGCCTCGACACCAAATAGGAAAGCGCACTCACCGACTTCTTGTGCGCAAATCGGGAAGTCTTCGCCTGGCAACTCTCCAACATGCCGGGCATCCCGAGGGAAGTTGCCAAGCACACACTCAACATCAGGCTGGGCTCCAAGCCCGTGAAACAGAATCTCTAGCGCTTTGATGAGGAGAAGCGCTGGGCCATTGGCGAGGAAATCGCTAAGCTTCTGGCGGCTGGCTTCATCAAGGAGTTTCAGCACCCTGAATGATTGGCCAACCACGTCCTCGTCAGGAAGATGTAACACCCTCAATTTCAGATTCATGCATTGCATATAGAAAAACATTATAAAAAAATAAAAATGGGAAAGAATCATAAAAATGGGAGAAAGATAGCTGAAAAGAGCCAATTCCAATTAGCCGAGGAGCGCTCTAGACACTGTAGGGAAATAGGTGATGCGCTACTCTAGCAATTCGACCGTATCACCCAGGAAACATGCGAGTAAGAAGGTCATGGATCGTTACCACTAGACGTGCAGCGCAGCGGATCGTAGATGCGCGTCGTAGCCGATCAGCGCAGCAGTAACAGCAGCGCCTCCACGGAGTCCACACGTACAGGGAGGAACGCCGTGCGTCGGTGTGCTAGCACCGCGCGCGTGGCAGGGGTTTCGGCTGCTGACCTGTGAGGGGCGGCGTCTAGGACTGCTATGTGGTGGAGTCATCTGTCCCTAACCCTACCCCTCAAATTTATAGGCGCGCTAATGGGCTTTTAGGTCACAGGCCCATTAGTACCCTAATTTCTTATGGATCAAATATCCATCAGGCCTTTATCCGAATTGTTATGATTGCCTCTTGGGCATATCACCAACAATCTCCCACTTGCACTAGAGACAATCATATAGCAAAGTTTTTCAATATTCCATCCCTTTAAGTGTGTGACCCGTTAGGTTCATGTACAATCGGTTATGAATGAAAACCATTTTCAAACACAAGTCAATAGAGGTACCTAGCAGGACATACTGACTCCCGAATGTACATAAAGATCATATCGGCTGAACCTAGATACATTCACATGCTAATTCCATTGCCACACGATACCAGTCAAGCTCAAGGCGAGATACATGCCATCCTTGTGATAGCTCGACCATTCACTCGATCAAATAGTGGATTCAATCTATGACTAACTTTTAGTCATAGTGATTAACTCTTTAATCATTTTGGCATGGCCATGCACTTTCAATCCAACTATCTCGAGGGGCCCAGAGATATCTCTCCTGTTATTTAGGAGGGGCAAATCCCATCTTGATCCGCACACATCTCATTCCATGCTTCATCATGCACCTGAAGACTATTTTTATGACCACCTAGTTACGGAGTAGCGTTTGATAGTTTCAAAGTGCACAACTACACATAGTGAGAAACAATGGCGATCTCAGGTCTAAGAATCTAGTAGGTGTATCACTCAAGACCAACTGATGGCACATATGTAAATAACAATCCCAACAGTGTCTCGGAATGGGTCTATCCAACACCATGTTCACTAACATGTGTTCACATTATTAATTTGATATCTCCATATCTATGATCCATGAAACGTGATCATCAATTAATACATGTGCTAGTCTGCGTACTATCATTATCTCATATAACGATGTAGACTAGGGATCATTTTGAGTAACATTATAATTAACAAAGAGTCTCACGAACAAGTCACATACTTGATGATCAATGTGATAATAGTTACTCAAATAGTACGTAAACATAGCTATGACACAAGTCTCCCACTACACACTAGGATCACTGATGTAAGTATCTAATACCCATAGATCTCGTGTGCGTCTCATGCTTTGATTGTGGAAGAGGCTTTGTCAACGGATCTGCCATATTCAAATCCGTATGCACCTTGCATATATTCACATCACCTCGTTCGATAATCTCTCGAATCAGATGATAGCGTCGTAGTATATGTTTGGATCTTTTGTGTGATCTAGGCTCCTTTGCCTGTGCAATGGCTCCATTATTGTGGCAATAGAGATCCACAGGTCCGGACGCACTAGGAACAACACCCAACTCAGAAACAAATTTTCTGATCCAAACAGCTTCCTTTGCAGCTTCAGAAGCTGCAATATACTCTGCCTCCGTCGTTGAATCTGCTACTGTGTCTTGCTTGGAACTTTTCCAGCTCACTGCTCCTCCATTGAGGCAGAACACAAAACCGGATTGCGATATAGAGTCATCCTTATTTGTTTGGAAGCTAGCATCGGTGTAACCTCTTACAACGAGCTCTTCTTCACCTCCAAACACTAGGAATACATCCTTAGTTCTTCTCAAGTACTTAAGAATGATTTTGATAACTGTCCAATGAGCCTCACCATAATCTGATTGACACATGCTCGTAACACTTAGAGCATAGGATACATCTGGGCGTGTACACAACATGGCATACATGATAGATCCAATAGCCGAAGCATAAGGAATCGCTCTCATCCTATTTTGCTCATCATGCGTCGAAGGACACTGACTTTTGCTTAGAGTGATGCCATGTGACATTGGCAATCTTGCATATTGAACCGACTCAATATCTTGTCAATATATGTGTCTTGGCTTAATCCAATTAACCTTTTAGATCTATCTCTATAGATCTTTATGCCCAAAATGTACGCTGCCTCTCCTAAATTCTTCATTGAGAAACTTTTCTTAATGAGGATTTAACAGCATCTAGTACTGGAATGTCATTTCCGATCAACAATATGTCATCTACATATAGGACCAGAAATATAAGTGCGCTCCCACTAACCTTCTTGTAAATACAAGGTTCTTCTATGTTCTTGATGAAACCAAACCCTTTGACCACTTCATCAAAACGTAGATTCCAACTCCGAGATGCTTGCTTCAATCCATAGATGGACTTTTAAAGTTTGCATATTTTTCTAGCATTTTTAGGATCGACAAAACCCTCAGGTTGTGTCATGTACACATCCTCAGTCAGACTCCCATTAAGAAAGGTTGTTTTGACATCCATCTTCCATATTTCATAATCAAAATATGCAGCAATTGCTAGGAGAATCCAAACAGACTTTAGCATAGCGACGAGCAAAAATGTTTCATCATAATCAACACCTTGAATTTGTTTGAAACCTTTCGCCACGAATCGTGCTTTATAGATGTGAACTTTTCCATCCATATCAGTCTTTTTCTTGAAAATCCATTTGCAATCGATCGGTCTCACACCATCGATTGGATCAACCAAGTTCCAAACTTGATTCTCATGCATGGATTCTATTTCGGATTCCATGGATCCAAGCCATTTATCAAAGTCGGGTCCCATTGTTGCTTCAATGTAGGTCACAGGCTCATTATTGTCCAACAATACTATGTCATGTGGTTCCGTGGTTAGGAGTGTCAACTTTTCAGTTGCACGACGTACTCTTGTAGACCTTCGTGGGGCAGGTGTTTCATCAAGTGGTTGTACAACATCTTGTACATCCTGTATAGGATTAGAGGGTGCCGAAACATTTTCAGGTATTTCTTGAATTTCTTCAAGATGCACCTTGCTCCCACTAACTCCTTTTGAGAGAAACTCTTTCTCCAAGAAGACATCATTGCGAGCAGTAAACACTTTACCCTCCGTTTTATTATAAAAATAATATCCTTTGGTTTCCCTAGGATATCCCATAAAGAAGCATTTGTCTGATTTGGTAGTAAGTTTGTCTGACGTCAAACGTTTGACATAAGCATCACATCCCCAAACTTTGAGGAAAGACAATCCGGGACGTTTCACGGTCCACATCTCATATGGTGTCTTCTCAACGGACTTAGTTGGGACTCTGTTTAGTGTAAACGCAGCAGTTTCAAGAGCATAACCCCAAAAGGATAGTGGAAGATCAGTCTGGCTCATCATCGACCTAACCATGTATAACAAGGTTCGGTTCCTCCGCTCGGACACCCCATTCCATTGGGGCGTTCCAGGTGGAGTCAACTGTGGAACAATTCCACATTGTTTTAAATGATCATAAAATTCATGGCTCAAATATTCACCCCCACGATCAGATCGTAGAAGTTTAATTGTCTTGCCCAACTGATTTTGTACTTCATTTTGAAATTCTTTAAACTTTTCAAAAGATTCAGACTTGTGCCTCATTAGATAGACATATACATATCTGCTAAAGTCATCGGTAAAAGTAATGAAATACTGAAAACCACCTCTAGCTACCGAACTCATTGGTCCACATACATCAGTATGTATAAGTCCCAACAAGTCACTTGCCCTCTCACTTTGACCAGTGAAGGATGCTTTGGTCATCTTCCCAAGCAAACAAGACTCGCATGTGTCAAGTGATTCAAAATCAAATCAACTTAACAAACCATCTTTATGGAGTTTCTCAATGTGTTTCTCATTTATATGACCTAAGCGACAATGCCAAATAAAAGTGGAATTTAGATCATTTCGTCGAGCCTTTTTTGTATTAATGTTATGGACTGTTTTATCCTCAAGATCAAGAACATATAATCCATTCACTAATGGACATTGAGCATAGAAAATATTATTATAATAAATAGAACAATATTTGTTCTTTATTATAATCTCATAACCATTAACTTCTTCCAAACATGAAGAAGATATAATGTTCTTGCTCAAAGAAGGAATGCAATAACAATTATTTAATTCCAAAACTAATACTGAGGGTAATAACAAGTGATAAGTTCCGACGGCTATGACAGCAACCTTTGCTCCATTGCCGACCCGAACATCCAACTCGCCTTTTGCAAATCTTCTAGTCTCACTTAGACTCTGCAACGATTTGCAAGTGTGAATCATTGATCCGGTATCAAATACCGATAATTCACTAGAAGATGTAGCAATATTGATTTCTATAACATTTATACCTGAAGTGGAAGTCTCACTCCCTTTCTTCATCTTATCCTCCAAGTACTTCTTGCAGTTCCTAGACCAATGCCCCTTAGCATGACAGTGGAAGCATTCATCATTAGGAGAAGGGCCTGATTTACCCTTTAGCTTTGAGCTTGAAAACTCATTGGGAACCTTTCCCTTGCCTTTAGGATGCATCACATGCTTCCTCTTTTTATTCTCCTTTTGAACCATCATCACATGAGTGGTGTTTTTCTTAATGCTTTCCTCGGCTGTTTTAAGCATCCCATGCAATTCAGCCAATGTTTTCTCCATGCCATTCATTTGATAATTCAATATAAATGGCTCATAGATCGGTGGGAGTGACTGGAGAATAACGTCAATAGCCAGGTCATCCTTGAGTTCAGAACCAAGTTTGTCCAAAGTCTCAATGTAACCAATCATCTTGATTACATGGGGACTGACCGGGCTACCTTCTGCCAGCTTGCATGAGAACAAGGACTTTGAGATGTTGTACCTCTCAGCCCTTGTCTTGGTTCTCAAACATTCCATGTAGTCCCTGAATCATAGAATAAGCATCTGCATACTCATATTGTTTCTGTAGATCAGGGGACATTGTGGCAAGCATGAGGCAGCTTGCATTAAGCGCATCATCGCAGTGCTTCTCATAAGTCCTGCGAGTTGCGGCATTTGCATCATCGGGGAGGTCATTGGGGTATGGTTGCTCAAGAACATAATCAATTTTCTCTTGCCTGAAAACAATTCTCAGGTTGCGGTACCAATCAATAAAGTTAGCTCCATTGAGCTTTTCTTTCTCAAGCACAGATCGCAAATTGAAACCGGAATTGTTACTAGCAGACATGATCTACAATAGAAAATAAATATGCAAGGTTTTAGCACTATGTTATGTACCAATCTTTTATTAACAGTTTAATAAAAGACACCACCACTATATGAGCATCGTCCTCCCTCTAATCGACATATAGTGGTCCAAGATCCATATTAACTAATTCCTAGTGAGCTTTGGCTTCACTGCTAGAAAATTAGTGACATAGGTAAACAACCATTGTTAATCATATCTCTATATGATTCTTGTTTGTTGGGTGACATCCAATGCCCCGGCTCCCAACACTATGCCATAAAGCCCAAAACCGTTTTGATAGCTTTGTTGAGTAAACCAATACTATGCATGTGAAAGTCAAACATTGACCTTATTCATTATGATAGATGACGGTATTTTGCTTTGGCAAACCTACCATACAACGATCAAAACAACATAGGTGCAGCTATAGGTAAACGGCATCAAATACTCAACTTTTCCGAGGGAAGCTATTTTATCATGACAAAACATCCACCATATGAAAAGCATGAAAATAATAATAAAACATCACAATCATACGATCATATCATATCTGTGAATAGTATGGCCTTTAGGATCATAGTGGTCTCCATCACCATGGTTCCATCATGATCTACACCGCCATGTCTCCCTTCTTATGGTGATCACCATCGCCATCATGCTTGAGGTTTCTCAATGAATATAAAAGAAGCTAATACATCTAATAGCTATCAAATAAATTACATGAGAGATCAGGCATCACAGGGCGACACGCAGGTCGTTATACAATTATGTGACAACCTCAACCCGGCTGTGTTAAATTTGCAACGCGCAGGCTGAACGAATTTTACACACAGATCATCACATCACATTTAGGCCATACCATTCACATCATTCTCTACAAAAACAAGTTAAGCGTAGAACGATGTCTATCGCGAAACAACTTAATGATGTCACTATAGCAGACAACAACGGTGGTCCCGAATTGATCAGATCAACCCGAATCTGAGCCATTTAGAGTGA
Organism: Neostapfia colusana; assembly: GCA_030760725.1. Taxonomy (NCBI): domain Eukaryota; kingdom Viridiplantae; phylum Streptophyta; class Magnoliopsida; order Poales; family Poaceae; genus Neostapfia; species Neostapfia colusana. The sequence goes on along the minus strand of JASWHV010000005.1, from coordinate 24,381,000 downwards.
CTCAATTTTAATTGTGACTGGTTATCCACGAGAAGATCGTGACACATGACCGTGATCTGTTAGCTCAATCTGTTAGCTATGTACACTATTAGTCCCGATGGTGATTCCAGCCGGTAGGGACAAGTTGCGCACACAGCAGAGAAGGAGCACAAACTAATCCTTTAGTCATATGATGGCAATCTACTCTAACCAATTCCAAACCCCAAAAGCCGAACTATAAAAATTCATCATATGAACTTGTCTGCAGTAGATCGCATCTAAGATCCGGACCAAAAACTACGCAAGTCGGCTCTGGTACCACTGTAGGGAAATAGGCGATGCGCTACTCTAGCAATTCGACCGTATCACCCAGGAAACATGCGAGTAAGAAGGTCATGGATCGTTACCACTAGACGCGCAGCGCAGTGGATCGTAGATGCGCGTCGTAGCCGATCAGCGCAGCAGTAACAGCAGCGCCTCCATGGAGTCCACACGTACAGGGAGGAACGCCGTGCGTCGGTGTGCTAGCACCGCGCGCAAGGAAGGGGTTTCAGCGGCTGACCTATGAGGGGTGGCGGCTGGGACTGCTATGTGGTGGAGTCATCTGTCCCTAACCCTACCCCTCATATTTATAGGCGCGCTAATGGGCTTTAAGGTCACAGGCCCATTAGTACCCTAATTTCTTATGGATCAAATATCCATCAGGCTTTATCCGAATTGTTATGATTGCCTCTTGGGCATATCACCAACAGACACTTCCCGCGGCCGCTGGCCACGTGGCGTCTTCAGAGCTCATCCCTGCGGAGGGGGGTGAGGTCCAGCACTGCTGGCCACGTGGCAGGCTCGGAGCTCGCCTCTGAGGAAGGGGCAAGGTCCGGCCCCGTTAGACACGTGTTTCCTTCTTTGACACCCTCAATTTCGTTGGAAAACCACGGAACCGAGAACTGATGCATATGTGTGCCCAGGATGTTCATCACATATATACACATCATCCAAAAACTGAATTTCAGAATATATATAACCACGAATAACAGAGTTTATTACAAGGTTTCATGAGTCTTGGACTCAGCTTGGCAACAGAAGTCAAATCTTATAGCGGAAGTCTTATTTCTATGCAGCGGAAGTCTTCTAACTAGTGCAGAAGCAATCTAAGCAGCAGCGGCGGCTCCATCTCTACTCCATCCCCACAGGAAAGGTTGAGGACAGATTACATGCCTAATGCTCCACCTAGTCTTCATAGTAATCTTCTCCTGTTGCTGATGATGAAATAATAATGCAAGTTTGATGACAATGATGTACTCAGCAAGTGCAGGAAAATATGATATGTAGCTCACAACAAGGTAGGTATAAAAAGGCTCATTGCAGAAAACAAAGTTATTTATCAAATCCACAATAAAACAGCAACTTAACTTTAAGTGAATGTAATCCTAACATATATTAAAATACCAATCATACCTCTATTATGTTCATCAATTTCCATGTCCCAACAAGACATTAATCAACTTCATTCTTGCTCACGAATACCTTCTCGTATTTGCTACCATCTCACGAATACCATCTCGTATTCGCTACCATTTCATCTCATATACAATTCCGTCTCACACCGAGACCAATCTCGTTGCCATGACTCAACAGTCATGCAACCAAATCTTATCACCTGGACTCAACAGTCCCGAAAGACAAACCATAACCAGAACCAGAACCAATAACCAAACCAATAACCATCCCAACTAATCATGGAAGTTGGCCAGTCGCTCGTCACCGTAAGCTCGGCTATCATGATAGTTTTAGACTCTGCAGAGTTTGTACCACTTTACCCACAAGTTTGTGATTTCGTCACCCGTCGGCGACTGCAGAACCTCCATTATACCAGTACACAACCGTTGGTGTATGGTGAAGAGATCAAAAAATAGCCTTTACAAAGGAGCTACTAGATGTATGGACTCACTAAGTTTTCACCGGCAGGCTAGAATCTCCAATTCTCCACCCACGGGCCCCCTCTTGTGCCATGCAGTTCCCAGGGAAGTCCTCACTTGACTCCCATTCCCCGCGCCTTCTACGGTCCATAACAATCTAGTAACTTACCTAATTAGTCAGCTAAGCCGTACCCATACTTGGCCTTGTGGTGGCACTGTTCTCCTGGCATGTGCTCGCATGAACCGGTCCTTTGATCTACGGCAAGTAACCACCATCTCAGGCTACTTCATTCACAAACCCAGGCTTGCCTAGATCTCCCTCCGATCCATGTTCATTAACAACTTCAATTTCTCATTATCATTACGAGTGCAGTTAGCTAGACACATCTATGTCGCTTTCCAATCCTATCAACTCAGCGAAGCATAAAAGAAAAAACATACCCGACTCATAAACTTCCCTGGCGACAAGTGTGGTTTAACCAAAACTAGTAAACTCCTATAAAATGGTTTCCCATCATGCTTGACTCAGCACACACACCTGTTTGCAAAAACAAAATAGTTTCCCAAAACATAGGATCAATATGGTCAAGGGGCACTTGCCTTGTTCTGGCGGTTCCGGTTGCTCAAAATCTTGTTGATGTAGTACGTCGTAGAAGCTCCCTGAGCTTGTCCTTCTATTCGCGATCACGCATATACAAGATTCACAGCAATCAATATCATGCACAAACTCTACTTTAAGATGCAATGATGCATACGCATGTAAATCCTATGGTGCAGTTTTGGTTTGTACGTGTTCTTGCATGTTTGTATGGGGTTTTTATGGAAAACAGAGGTGTATAGATCAAGGGACGTGGCGATGAGCTGAGCTCTAGATGAAGCGATCAACACATGATCTATCCACGAAAAAGCTTCTGTTTCGAAGGAATTGAGGAAACAGATGCGAATAAAAATCGTGATGATGTCGTGAGGTGATAATGGAGACCTACCTTACATTCTTCTTGGTCTCGGGGTCCTTCTCCTAGCAATACAGATCGTTGGGGCTCTCTTCCGGCGACTTCCCGCGACTGAACTCCGCGAAGGGTTTACTCGGCGAGTTTGGGGCTAGGGCTTCTAGGTTGTCAGCTCAGAGAATATGTTACGATCAAGGGGTTGAAACGAAGGGTTCTTATTTGATTGGACTTCGAATAAGAGTCCCATTCAAACTGTTTATGAATCTTAACAACTTATCTCATGCAAATTTTGTAACATTGTGGAGGTCGTGTCGGTTTCCTCAGTACAAGGGAATTCCCACGCATACAGAAGAAAAACCGCTTCAGAATCGCGTCCTTACGAGGTGATGAGCTCCGGAAGCTCCACGTGTCCATCGGGGGCCTGGTCTCCCTTTTCCGCAAAGACGAGCTCCGATTGTGCCCCGTGTCAAGCGAGCAAGACCTCCCTCTTTCTCAGAGGCGTGCTCCATATACGCCACGTGTCTGGTGGGTCGAGACCTCCCCTCTCAAGAGGCGAGCTCCGCGAACGACACGTGTCAGTTCCCGACCTCCCCCTCTCTTCGGAGGTGGCTCTGGGGTGCCATGTGGACCTCCCCTCTCTTCTGAGGTGAGCTCCGAGAATGCCACGCGTCAAGTAGCGCCGGACTTCCTTTTTCCTCAGAGACGAGCTCCGAGGTCGACACGTGTCCATCAGCGTCGGACCTCTTGGAGGTGAGCTCCGGAGGTGACACGTGTCAAGTAGTGTCGGACCTCCCGGAGGTGAGCTCTGAGAGCGACACATGTCTAGCGGGGCCGGACCTCTCGGAGGTAGCTCCGAACACGCCACGTGGTCAGCGGCCGCGGGAATTGTCTTCGGCGCTCTCTGTAAACTGGAATTTGGCTCTCTTTTGGCTATCTTTTTAATATTTTCTCTATTTCTACTTATTTTAAAATGTTTTCTATATATAAAATATGAATATATGCAGAACCCGAAAATGAGGGTGTCACAAATCTACCCCCCTTAAATTGAATCTCGCCCTCGAGATTCGTTAGTAGAGAATAGATGAGGAAACTCTGTCTTGATATCTTCTTCCCGATCCCATGTGGCTTCAGCTTGCACCATCAGATCACTTTGTTACTCGTGACCCTTTCCTTTACGTCCAAAATTTGGACAGGGTGCTCTGCATAGGTCAGGTCCTCCTGAAGTTCAAGATCTTCCATTGGTACTTGTTCTTCTGGCACTCTCAAGCACTTCTTGAGCTGAGATACATGAAACATATCATGTACGTTAGAGAGGCGCTTTGGGAGCTCTATTTGATAGGTTACTTCTCCTCGCTTGTCCAAAATCTCAAATGGCCCAATGTAGCGAGGTGCTAGCTTGCCCTTGATGTTGAAACGTCGTTGGCCACGGATAGACGATACCTTGAGGTATACGTAGTCTCCTACTTCGAAACTCAACTTCCTTCGTCTATTGTCCGTATAGCCTTTCTGTCGTGACTGAGCATCCTTTAAGTTCTCCCGTATCGTTTGGACTTGCTTTTCAGCTTCTTGTAGCACTTTGGGTCCAAACACTTGGTTTTCTCCGGCCTCATTCCAAAACAGCGGCGCTCTACACCGTCTGCCATATAATGCTTCAAAAGGTGACATCTTCAAGCTGGCTTGATAGCTGTTGTTATAAGAGAATTCCGCGTACGGCAAGCTCCTATCCCAACTACGTCCATATTTCAAGGCACAGGCTCTGAACATGTCCTCCAAAATTTGGTTTGTCCTTTCCGTTTGCCTGTCGGTCTGCGGGTGGTAAGCGGAGCTAAAATCCAGTCGTGTACCCATAGCTTCCTGCAGCTTCCTCCAAAATCTAGAGGTAAACTGAGAACCCCGATCTGAGACTATCCTCCTCGGGACTCCATGACGGCACACGATCTGCTCAATGTACAACTCGGCTAATTGTGCAACGTTGTAATTGGTCCATACAGGGAGAAAATGGGCTGTTTTCGTCAATCGGTCCACGATAACACAGATGGAGTCGTAACCCGACTGAGTACGTGGCAACCCAACGATGAAATCCATACTGATGTCTTCCCACTTCCACTCGGGTACCTTAAAGGGTTGCAACAATCCAGCGGGTCTTTGATGTTTGGCCTTCACCCGTTGGCATGTGTCGCATAGGGCAACATATTCGGCTATGTCCCTCTTGATACCATCCCACCAATAACAAGTATTCAGGTCCTTGTACATCTTGGTACTTCCGGGATGTATGGAATAAGGTGAATCATGTGCCTCCTTTAATATCATGTCGCGGATGTGCCGTTAGGCACACAAATCCTTTTCCCTAGCCAAAGCGTACCCTTCTCATCTTCCTTCAAATCCTTCTCTATTCCCTGTCGGATCCTTTCCTTGATCTCCTTGATCTCGTCATCCGTTGCTTGGCCATTTCTTATCTCCTGTTCCAATGAAGAGTGGAGTTCCATCACTTCCATCTTGTTCAAGAATCCTAGGTGTAACCGTTCGAACTCCTTGCGTAGTTCGGGTGGTAGCTCCCGAACCGTGAGTTGGTAACATGCTCCCTTCCGGCTCAATGCATCAGCTACTACATTGGCCCTTCTAGGGTGGTAGTTGATTCCAACATCGTAATCCTTGATGAGTTCCAACCATCGACGTTGCCTCAAATTCAAGTCCGTTTGTGTGAATATGTACTTGAGGCTTTTATGATCCGTATAGTTCTCACATTGATGACCAAGTATATAATGTCTCCAAATCTTCAATGCATGCACTACTGCTGCTAGCTCCAAGTCATGTGTAGGATAATTAAGCTCGTGCTTCTTTAATTGTCGTGAGGCATAGGCTACCACTTGTCCTTCTTGCATAAGCAGACATCCGAGCCCTTGTATTGATGTGTCACAATATATGTCAAAGCTCTTGCTTACATCCGGCAATACTAAAACTGGCACTGTGGTTAGCCTTTTCTGGAGTTCCGCAAAGCTCTCTTGGCACGCTGATGTCCACTGGAACGATTTTCCATTTGTTAGCATCTCCGTCATAGGTTTTGCTATCTTAGAGAAGTCCTTGATGAAGCGTCGATAGTATCTAGCCATCCCAAGAAAACTCCGAATATCTCTCACGTTTTGCGGTTGGTTCCACTTCAGAACATCTCCCACTTTTCCGGGATCAACCGATACTCCTTCCTCGGACATAATGTGGCCTAGGAACGATATCTCCTTTAGCCAAAATTGACACTTATTAAGCTTGGCATACAATTGATGCTTGCGCATTTTCTGCAAGGTCAATCTCAAATGTTCTTCATGCTCCTCCTCACTTTTTGAATACACCATAATGTCGTCGATGAAAACCACGACAAACTTATCCAAGTACTCCATGAAAACCTTGTTCATAAGGAACATGAAGTATGCAGGTGCATTTGTTAACCCAAAAGACATGACGGTATATTCATACGAACCATACCGTGTTCGAAAGGCAGTCTTGGGTATATTGGAGGGCTTAATCTTCAGCTGGAAGTATCCTGCCCGAAGATCAGTCTTGGAGAACACTCGAGCTCCTTTCATTTGGTCGAATAGATCTTCTATACGGGGCAGAGGGTATTTGTTCTTGATTATCACCTCGTTGAGAGACCTATAGTCCACGCACATCCTTTAGGTCCCATCCTTCTTGTCTACGAAGAGCACGGGGGCTCCCCATGGTGACGAGCTTGGACGTATAAAACCCTTCTTCAACTGCTCCTGAATTTTCTTCTTGAGTTCCACTAGTTCATTGGTGGGCATCCTAAAGTGTCTCTTTGCTATGGGTGCAGTTCCAGGTACCAAATCAATTGCAAACTCAATGTCCCGGTCAGGTGGCATACCTGGAAGCTCTTCTAGAAACACGTCCGAGAATTCTTGAACCACTGGAATGCTGTCCAATGTTGCTCCTTTGACGTGGTTCAAACTTGCCTTATTGGTTGTTTGTTGGGCTGACTCAAACTCGATATGAATACCGTGCTCGTTTGTCAACTGCACGCTCCTTTCAGCACATTGGATTACTCTGTTGTGCTTGCTTAACCAATCCATCCCGAGTATTATGTCAAGCCCTTGGGAATCCAAGACAATGAGGTTGGCAAGGAAGTCTACCCCCCCTTATTTTAAGGCTTACTTTCGGACATACTATATTAGTCCTCATCTCTCCACCGGGAGAATTAACCAACATAGCACAATTTAAGTGTGATATGGGTAGATTATGCTTGGCAACATACTTGGATAATATGAAGGAATGTGATGCTCCAGAATTAAATAAAATGGTGGCTGGGTTGGAGTTGGCAAGGAACATACCAATTACGACGTCCTCAGCCTGTTGTGCTTCCTCAGCAGAGACATGGTTCACGTTGCCACGAGCATAGTACTGCTGTCCATGGTTTCCTTGATTGTCCCCTCCGTTCGGCCGCGGGTTCTTCTTGGGCACGTTGCCTTGCTGTCCAGGACCTCTCCTCGGGCACTGGCTCGCGAAGTTTCCTGTTTCCCCGCATGCAAAGCATGCCCTGTTGAACACGGCAGCAGGTACGTTGGGGCGAGGGTTTTGAACAGGAGTGCCCATGTTGGGTCGGGGCACGGGAGGCAAAGACACACGAGGTGCTTGTGCAACGGTTCGTTGCTGTGGTGGCTGACTAGGACAGGGTTGATCCATACTACGGTGCAGATGGGGGCATGTACCGAGGTCGTACGTTGCTCCCTTGTGGCTTGTATGGCATCTTCCTTTTGCCCTCTTGCTCGATCTCTCGGATCTTGCTTTCAACCACTATAGCCTTGTCAACCAGCTTCTGGAAGCTCGCGTAGTCATTGTTGAGGACCTGAACCTGGATCTCATTGTTCAACCCTCTCATGAACAGGTACTGCTTCCGTTGGTCCGAGTTGACATCTTAGGGGGCGTACCGGGACAGTTGCGTGAACTTGTTGAGATACTCATTCACGCTTTTCTGTCCTTGGTAGAGACCTTCGAACTCCTGTCTCTTGAGCATCATTACACCAGCAGGGATGTAATGAGAGCGGAAACTCTCCTTGAACTCAGTCCAAGTGATCGTCTCTGGGTCGACATGAGCGTTGCACAAGGCATCCCACCAGTCAGCGGCAGCTCCCATGAGTTGGTGCGACGCAAAAAGAATCTTCTCTCGGTGATTGCACTGCACTATGGCAAGCTTCTTCTCCATGGATTTCAACCAGTTGTTGGCCTCCATGGGGTCGTTAGCTTGAGCAAAGGTGGGCGGTCGAGTCCTCATGAACTCTCCCAGTCTGTTATGAGCCAGCGGTGGTGGCAGTGGTGGTGGCGGTGGTGCCAAAACGGGGTTGTTGTTGGCCTGCAACTGACCCAAAGTTTGGATCATGGTTTGCATAAGTTGATTCTGCATGGCCATCAACCGTTCCAGGATGTTCTCACCAGCTCCAAGGTTCACAGGAACTTCATCGTGGCCATCCTCTTGGTTGCCACGGACGTTCCTTACTTGGCGGCCGGCGTTTCCTCTCACCATCTGTGAGAGAGAGAACGAAATAGAATATAGGTTAGAAGGTTAGATGGATCCCCCTAACTATATGCATCAAGGTCGATTGGACTATATATATTAGCCCATATGAGTATGTGAACAAGTGTCGAGGCATCTCACAACTCTTTTCTATTTATGTGTGGATACGGACAACCCTTGAGACGTCCCACAACTCACACTAAGCACACAATCACAAATAATCATCACAAGGGCTCACACAACTCCTATTCAAGGCTTATTCAATGGGGGTCCTATATGGCTTAGGGTGATGCCAATCTGTGATCCAACTATGGCTTCTCCTAGGCTTGTATCATACGTCAAGGTAGTTCCAATGCCAATCTATGCATTCTAGGCTTGCATCCTATGGTCAGTGTGGCTTCTAATACCAAGCTGTTACTAGGGTGCGTCCTACAATCAACGTGGCTCAGCTACCAATCCGTGATCATTCTAGGTTGGTGATCTACAATTAACTGTGGTAGCTTGGTACCAATCTGTGGATTGCACCAATCTGTGACTAGGCATGGCGGCTTTAATATTAATCTGTGACCTATCTAGGTTGTGTGATCTACGATCAACCTGTGGAAGGTTGATACCAATCTGTGCCTGATACCAACTTGTGACTTCTATCTAAGCGTGTAACCTACCGTCACCCCGTGGCTCTAATACCAATCTGTGACGCCCTCAATTTCGTGGAAAAACCACGGAACCGAGAACTGATGCATATGTGTACCCAGGATGTTCATCACACATATACACATCATCCACAAACTGAATTTCAGAATATATATAACCATGAATAACAGAGTTTATTACAAGGTTTCATGAGTCTTGGACTCAGCTTAGCAGCGGAAGTCAAATCTTACAGCGGAAGTCTTATTTCTATGCAGCGGAAGTCTTCTAACTAGTGCAGAAGCAATCTAAGCAGCAGCGGCGGCTCCACCTCTGCTCCATCCTCACAGGCAAGGTTGAGGACATATTACACGCCTAATGCTCCACCTGGTCTTCATAGTAATCTTCTCCTGTTGCTGATGATGAAATAATAATGCAAGTTTGAGTACAATGATATACTAAGCAAGTGCAGGAAAATATGATATGTAGATCACAACAAGGTAGGTATAAAAAGGCTCATTGCATAAAACAAAGTTATTTATCAAAACCACGATAAAACAACAACTTAACTTTAAGTGAACGTAATCCCAACATGTATTAAAATACCAATCATACCTCCATTATGTTCATCACTTTCCATGTCCTAACCGGACATTAATCATCTTCATTCTTGCTCATGAAACCTTATCGTATTCGCTACCATCTCACGAATACCATCTCGTATTCACTACCATTTCATCTCATATACAATTCCGTATCACACCGAGACCAATCTCGTTGCCATGACTCAACAGTCATGCAACCAAATCTTATCACCCGGACTCAACAGTCCCGAAAGGCAAACCATAACCAGAACCATAACCAATAACCATAACCAATAACCATCCCAACTAATCATGGAAGTTGGCCAGGCACTCATGACCGTAAGATCGGCTATCATGATAGTTTTAGACTCTGCAGAGATTGTACCACTTTACCCACAAGTTTGTGATTTTGTCACCCGTCGGCGACTGCAGAACCTCCATTATACCAGTACACAACCGTTGGTGTATGGTCAAAAGATCACAAAATAGCCTCTACAAAGGGGCTACTAGATGTATGGACTCACTAAGGTTTCACCGGCAGGCTAGAATCTCCAATTCTCCCACCCACGGGCCTCCTCTTGTGCCATGCAGTTCCCAGGGCAGTCCTCACTCGACTCCCGTTCCTCGCGCCTTCCATGGTCCATAACAATCTAGTAACTTACCTAATTAGTCAGCTAAGCCGCACCCATACTTCGCCTTGTGGTGGCACTGTTCTCCTAGCTGAGTTGTTGGCTCAAAGAAGATGAAATGACCAAGGGTTTTGTTTCGGGTTCTATTTATAAGAGGGAAACGAAGGGTTCTTATCTGATTGGACTTTGAATAAGAGTCCCATTCAAACTGTTTTTGAATCTTAACAACTTATCTCTTTCAGATTTTGTAACGTTGTGGAAGTCGTGTCGGTTTCCTTAGTACCGGGGATACCCACGCATACAGAAGAAAAACCGCTTCAGAATCGCGTCCTTACGCGGTGATGAGCTCCGGAAGCTCCACGTGTCCATCGGGGGCCTGGTCTCCCTTTTCCGCAAAGACGAGCTCCGGTTGTGCCGCGTGTCAAGCGAGCGAGACCTCCCTCTTTCTCAGAGGTGGGCTCCGCGTGCACCACGTGTCTGGTTGGTCGGGACCTCCCCTCTCAACAGAGGCGAGCTCCATGAACGCCACGTATCAGTTCCGGACTTCCCCCTCTCTTCGGAGGTGGCTCCGGGGTGCCATGTGTCAATTCCGGACCTCCCCTCTCTTCTGAGGTGAGCTCCGAGAGCGCCACGCGTGAAGTAGCGCCGGACTTCCTTTTTCCTCAGAGACGAGCTCTAAGGTCGACACGTGTCCATCAGCGTCGGACCTCCCGGAGGCGAGCTCTAGAGGTGACACGTGTCCGGTAGTGTCGGACCTCCCGGAGGTGAGCTCTGAGAGCGACACGTGTAGCGGGGCCGGACCTCTCGGAGGTGAGCTCCGAACACGCCACGTGGTCAACGGCAGCAGGAATTGTCTTCGGCGCTCTCTGTAAACTGGAATTTGGCTCTCTTTTTAATATTTTCTCTATTTCTACTTATTTTAAAGTGTTTTCTACATATAAAATATGAATATATGCAGAACCCAAAAATGAGGGTGTCACACCTTCGGAGCTAGTCTCTGCGGAGAAGCGAGGCTCAGCCCCCGGGACACGTGTTGGCTTGGGAGCTAGTCTCTGCAGAAAAGCGAAGGCCCAGCTCCGCGAGACATGTGTCGCTCTTGGAGCTCGCCTCCGAGAGGTCCACCCCACGGGACATGTGTCGCTCTCAGAGCTCGCCTCCGGGAGATCCGACACGCTGGACACGTGTTGCTCTCGGAGCTCGTCTCCGTGAGGTCCAACACTGTTGGACACATGTCACCCTCGAAGCTCGCCTCTGAGAGGTCCGACACTACGGGACACGTGTCATCCTTGGAGCACACCTCCGAGGAGAAGGGAGGTCCGACACCAATGGACACGTGTCGACCTCGGAGCTCGTCTCTGAGGAGAAAGGAAGTCCGGCGCTAATGGACACGTGGCACTCTCGGAGCTCGCCTCTGAGAGATCCGGTCCGCTGGACACGTGTCGACCTTAGAGCCCACTCCCGAGAAGAGAGGTCCGGCACTGACACGTGGCACACGCGGAGCTCGCCTCTGAGGGAGAGGGAGGTCCCGCCCGCCAGACACATGGCGCACGCGGAGCTTGCCTCTGAGGGAGAGGGAGGTCCCGCCCGCTAGACACGGGGCACAACCGGAGCCCGCCCATGAGGAGAAGAGAGGCCCGGCCCTAGCTGGACACGTGGCGTCTCTAGAGCTCACCACTGCGGATATGCGAGATCCTTAAGCGGTTTTTCTTATGTACGCGCTGGAATACCCGGTACTGAGGAAACCGACACGATTTCCACGTTGATACAGCACCAAATCAATTGAAGATAAGTTGTTAAGATCCCAAAACAAATTGAATAGAACTCTTATTTGAAACCCAAACGAATAGGACTCTTCTTTCACCCCTTATAAATAGAACCCAAAACCCCCTGGCCGCAACCACGTACTCTTATTTTCCACCTCCCGAGTCTACGACTTGGAGGCCCTAGCTTCCAACTCGCCGAGTTACACACCCCTTCGCAAGAGTTCAGTCGCCAATGAGCTGCCACCGAGCTCCGTCGAGTTTGCCGTCGCCGGAAAAGAGCTGATGACTATAAGAGAAGTGAGGTAGGTCTTCGTACCCATCTTACGACCTTGTCGCGGTTTCTACGCATCTGTTTCTTCGAACAGAAGGTTTTTTGTATGGACAGATCACGTGTTGATCGGTTTTTGACGGTGGAATTGATCTAGATCAAGAGTCAAGATAATTACCACGTCCACACTTGATCCCAACACCCTTGTTCATTGTAAAACCCCATGCAAAGCCATTAAAACATGCAAGAACACGTACAAACTGGTCTAATAAAACAGCATCATAGGATTTGCACCATTGCATCTTGAGTAAAGTTTGTGCATGATGATTGATTGCTGTGAATTTTGTATGTGTGTGGTCGTGAGTAGAAGGACAAGCTCTGGAAGCTATCTACGAAGGACTACGTCACCAAGACATCGAGACATGTGAGCAACAAAAGCCACAGGAACAAGGAAAGTGCCCCTTGACCATATTGATCCCATGTTTTGAAAACTGTTTTGTTTGCAAAAACATGTATGTTAGAGTCAACTTGATGGGAAACCCTTTTATAGGAGTTTACTAGCTTTGTTAACCACCCTTGTCGCCAGGAAAGTTCATGAGTCGGGTATGCTCGTTTTTGCTTTTTTGCTTCGCTTACGGGATACGGGAAGGCAAAGTAGATCATGTCTAAGTACTGCACTCATATGAATAGTAATAATGAGAACTTGATGATGATAATGAGCATAGAATCGGGGGAGATCTAGGAAAGCTTGGTTTGTGGATGTGGTAGAATGAGATGCTGGTTTACTTGTCGTAGATCTAAGGACCGGTTCATGCCAGCACATGCCAGAAAAACAGTGCCACCACAAGGCTTAGCTGACTAATTAGGTAAGTTGATAGATTGTTATGGACTGTGGAAGGCGCGGGGAATGGAAGTTGAGAGAAGACTGCCCTGGGAATTGCATGGCACAAGAGGGGGCCCGTAGGTGGGAGAATGGTGATTCGAGCCTGCTGGTGAAACCTTAGTGAGTCCATACATCTAGAAGCCCCTTTGTAAAGGCTATTTTGTGATCTCTTGGCCATACACCGACGGTTGTGTACTGGTATAATGGAGGTTCTGCAGTTTCCGACAAGTGACGAAATCACAAACTTGTGGGTAAAGTGGTGCAACCTCTTAAGAGTGTAAAACAATCATGATAGCCGTGCTTACGGTCACAAGCGCCTGGCCAACTCAAATTATTAGTTTGGATGGTTTGGGATGGTTATTGGTATGGTCATTGGTATGGTTATGGTTTGGTCTTTGGATTTGGTTTCGGGACTGTTGAGTCTTGGTAATGAGAATGGTTTCAGGACTGTTGAGTCGTGACAATGAGCTTTGGTTTCGGTTATGAGAAGGATATGAGTATGAGATGGTTATTATGAGCATGAGAAAGAGGTTGGGAAATATTATGGTTGATTGAGACATGAAAAGTGGTGAATTATGAAGGAGATATGTTACTGTTTAATTGGATATATGTTGGGATTAAATTCACTTAAAGATAGTTGCTGTTTTTATCATGTTTGTGAAATAAACTTTGCTTTCTGCAATGAGCCTTTTTATTCTCTACCTTGTTGAAAGCTACAATATCATATTTTCCTGCACTTGCTGAGTACGTCATGTACTCAACCTTGCATTATTACTTAATCATCAGCAATAGGAGAAGAGTACTTCAAAGATCATGTGGAGTACTAGGCGTACGAACTACCATCAACTTGCCTGTGGTGTTGGAGATGGAGCTGCTGCCGTGTTTAGTTTGCTTCCGCTATCGTTTAGAGACTTCCGATGCTATAATAAGTTAGAGACTTCCGCTGCAAGAATAAGTTAGAGATTGATGTAATAAAGTACTTGAACCCTATTATTCGTTGTTATATTCTGAATTCAGTTTGTGGATTACATGTGTATGTGTGATGAACATCCTGGGCACACATATGCATTAGCTGGGTTCCGTTTTCACGAGACCGGGCATCACAGATTGGTATCAGAGCCATGTTAACCGTAGGATGCAATCCTAGGTAGAGCCACAGATTGGTATCAGAGCTACGTTGACTGTAGGACACAAGCCTAGGTAGAATGCACAGATTGGCATTGGAACCACATTGACCGTAGGATGCAAGCCTAGGTAGAATGGACACTCTAAAACACATAGGAACACCATTCTAAACTTCTATTTTCAAAAATTGCTTGCTGCTGCACTCCCTTGTCAATTCAGCCACCGCAAAGTGCTATTTTCAGCCCCTCTTTTCTCTTCTTTTGGACAGCCACATCTTTACTTTCTTGCTCCATAACTTCTTAAGTTTTGGAGTTATTTCTTCCTTCTCAAAGTTTTCTCATGTCCCATTTATAGATGGCGCTGGTGTTACCGATCGACGCCATCTAACCATACATGGACTGCTAACTCACTATGGCGTGCGCCCATGCATGGACCACCCCGTCACATGGCGGGAACAGCACCAGTTCACATGATTAAGTTTAGGACTCCCATTGAATAAGCTTGAATAGGAGTGGTGTGAACTTTTGTGATGATTGCTTGTGTTTGAGTGCTTAGTGTGAGTTGTGGGACGCTTCAGCATTGTCCACATCCACACATAGTAGAGAGATATGAGGTGTTTCGGCACTTGTTCACATCCTCATTAATAAAAGAAGTTATTTAGTTCATACACCTTGATGCATATAGCAGGGGTATCAACCTAAACTTCTAACTCTATTCTACTCAACTCTCACAGATGGTGAGAGAAAACGCCAGCCGTCAAAGAAGGAATGTTCGTGGCAACCAGGAACCACAAGAGGATGCCCACGTTGAAGTTCCTGAGAATGTTGAAACCGGGGCTGGTGCAAACTACCTTGAATGGTTGATGGCTATGCAGAACCAGCTCATGCAAACTATGATCCAAACTTTGGGTCAGCTGCAAGCCAACAACAACCACAATCCTAACCCTGTTCTTGCACCACCACCACCACCACCACCGCCGGCTCACAACAGACTGGGAGAGTTCATGAGGACTCGAACACCCACTTTTGCACAAGCTAATGATCCCATGGAGGCTGATGGTTGGTTGAAATCCATGGAGAAGAAGCTTGCCATTGTTCAGTGCAATGATCGGGAGAACATTCTCTTCGCATCGCACCAACTTATGGGAGCAGCCGATGACTGGTGGTACGCTCTTTGCAATGCTCATGTCACCCAGGAGACTATCACTTGGACTGAGTTCAAGGAGAGTTTCCACTCTCACTATGTCCCTGCTGGAGTCATGATGCTCAAAAGGCAAGAGTTCAAAGGTCTCCGCCAAGGAAAGAAGAGCGTGAATAAGTACCTCAACAAGTTCACGCAGCTTTCAAGGTATGCCCCCGAGGATGTCAACTCAGATCAAAGGAAGCAATACTTGTTCATGAGAGGGTTGAACAATGAGATCCAAGTTCAGGTGCTCAACAACGACTATGCAAACTTCCAGAAACTTGTTGACAAAGCTATAGTGGTTGAGAGCAAGATCCGTGAGATCGAGCAAGAGGGTAAGAGAAAGATGCCATACCAGCCACAAGGGAGCAATGTACGTCCCCATTTCATGCCCCCAATTGCACCACAGTATGGCTCGTCCACTTCTACTTTTTGCCCTAATCAACCACCACAGCAACGTCCTGTTATGCAAGCACCTCGTGTGTCTTTGCCTCCTGCGCCCCGACCCAACATGGGCGCATATGCTAAAAACCACCCTCGCCCCAACGTTCCTACTGTCTTGGGCAACAAGGCATGCTTTGCATGCAGAGAGACGGGACACTTTGCAAGTCAGTGCCCGAGGAAAGGCCTTCGACAGCCGACCAACGTGCCCAAGCAGAACCCACGGCCGAACGGAGGAGCTATGCAAGGTAACCGTGGGCAGCAGAACTATGCTCGTGGCAACGTGAATCATGTCTCCGCTGAGGAAGCGCAACAGGCTGAGGACGTCGTGATTGGTATGTTCCTTGCCAACTCCAACCCAGCTTCTGTTTTATTTGATTCCGGAGCATCCCATTCATTCATATCATCCAAGTATGTTGCCAACTATAATCTGCCCATATCACACATGAAATATACTATGCTGGTTAATTCTCCCGGTGGAGAGATGAGGACTAATATAGTATGTCCAAGGGTAAACCTTAAAATAAGGGGGTAGACTTCCTTGCCAACCTTATTGTCTTGGATTTTCAAGGGCTTTATATAATACTTGGAATGGATTGGTTAAGAAAGCACAATGGAGTGATCCAATGTGCTGAGAGGAGCGTGCAGTTGACAAACGAGCACGGAACTCGTATTGAGTTCGAGTCAGCCCAACCGGTAGCCGAGAAGGCAACGTTGAACCACGTCGAAGAAGCAACATTGGAAATCATTCCGGTGGTTCAAGAATTTTCGAACGTGTTCCCGGAAGAACTTCCAGGTATCCTACCTGACCGGGACATTGAGTTAGCCATTGATTTGGTACCTGGAACTGCACCTATAGCAAATAGGCCATATAGGATGCCCGTTAATGAACTAGTGGAACTTAAGAAGCAAATTCAGGAGCAACTAAAAAAGGGTTTTATTCGCCCAAGCTCGTCGCCGTGGGGAGCCCCGTGCTCTTTATGGATAAGAAGGATGGGACCCAAAGGATGTGTATGGATTATAGGTCTCTCAATGAGGTGATGATCAATAATAAATACCCGCTGCCCCGTATAGAGGACCTATTCGACCAAATGAAAGGTGCCCGAGTTTTCTCCAAGATTGATCTTTGGTCGGGATACTTCCAGCTGAAGATTAAGCCCTCCGACATACCCAAGACTGCCTTTCGAACACGGTATTGTTCGTATGAATATACCGTTATGTCTTTTGGGTTAACGAATGCACCTTCATATTTCATGTACCTCATGAATAAGGTCTTCATGGAGTACTTGGATAAGTTCGTCATGGTTTTCATCGACGATATCATAGTGTATTCAAAAAGCGAGGAAGAACATGAAGAACACTTGAGATTGACATTGCAGAAACTGCGAGAGCATCAATTGTATGCCAAGCTTAGCAAGTGTCAATTTTGGCTAAAGGAGATATCGTTCCTAGGCCACATCATCTCCGAGAGAGGAGTATCGGTTGATCCCAGAAAAGTGGGAGATGTTCTGAAGTGGAACCAACCGCAGAATGTGAGGGATATTCAGAGTTTCCTTGGGATGGCTGGATACTACCGCCGGTTCATCAAGGATTTCTCCAAAATAGCAAAGCCTATGACTGAATTGTCTAATGAAGGAAAAGCATTTCAGTGGACACCAGCGTGCAACAAAGCTTTGAGGGGATCAAGAAAAGGCTAACCACAGCGCCGGTTTTGGTATTGCCGGACGTGAGCAAGAGCTTCGACATATATTGTGACGCATCAAGATAAGGGCTTGGATGTGTGCTTATGCAAGAAGGACAAGTGGTAGCCTGTGCGTTGAGACAATTAAAGAAACACGAGCTGAATTACCCCATGCATGATTTGGAACTTGCAGACGTGGTGCATGCATTAAAGATTTGGAGACATTATATCCTTGGCCATAGATGTGAGATCTATAAGGATCACAAAAGCCTCAAGTAAATATTCACGCAAACGGATTTGAATTTGAGGCAGTGTTGATGGTTGGAACTCATCAAGGATTATGATGTTGGAATCAACTATCACCGCGGAAAGGCCAACGTAGTAGCTGATGCGTTGAGCCGAAAGGGAGCATGTCACCAACTCACGGTTCAGGAGCTACCGCTCGAACTGCGCAAGGAGTTTGAACGGTTACATCTCGGGTTCTTGAACGAGATGGAAGTGATGGAACTCCATTCTTCACTGGAAAAAGAGATACGAGATGGCCAAGCAACGGATGAGGAAATCAAGGAGATCAGGGAAAGAATCCAACAAGGCATAGAAAAGGACTTCAAGGAAGATGAGAAGGGTACGCTTTGGTTAGGAAAAAGGATTTGTCTGCCTAACGTGAAGCACATCCGTGACATGATATTAAAAGAGGCACATGACTCACCTTATTACATACATCCCGGCAGTACAAAGATGTACAAAGACCTGAAAACTTATTATTGGTGGGATGGTATGAAAAGGGACATAGCTGAGTATGTTGCCTTATGCGATACGTGCCAATGGGTAAAGGCCGAATATCAAAGACCCGCTGGACTGTTGCAACCATTGAAAGTACCCGAGTGGAAGTGGAAAAGACATCAGCATGGATTTCATCGTCAGATTACCACGTACTCGGTCGGGTTGCGACTCCATCTTGGTTATTGTGGACCGATTGATGAAAACCACCCATTTCCTTCCAGTTAGAACCACGTACCGTGTCACGGAACTAGCCGAGCTGTACATGGAGCAAATCGTGTTCCATCATGGAGTTCCAAAAAGGATAGTTTCAAATCGAGGTACCCAATTTACCTCTAGGTTCTGGAAGAAGCTGCATGGAGCTATGGGTACACGACTAGATTTTAGCTCCGCTTATCACCCGCAAACCGACGGGCAAACTGAGAGGACAAACCAGATTTCGGAAGACATGTTGAGAGCTTGCGACTTGAAATATGGGCGTAGTTGGGATAGGAGCTTGCCGTATGCTGAATTCTCCTATAACAACAGCTATCAAGCTAGATTGAAGATGTCACCTTTCGAAGCATTGTATGGTAGACGGTGTAGAACGCCGCTGTTCTGGAATGAGACCGGAGAGAACCAAGTGTTTGGACCCGAAGTGCTGCAAGACGCCGAGAAGCAAGTCCAAACAGTACGGGAGAACTTGAAGGCTACTCAGTCATGACAAAAATGTTATGCGGACAATAGGCGAAGAAAGTTGACCTTCAAAGTAGGAGACTTCGTGTACCTTAAGGTATCGCCTATCCGTGGCCAACGACGTTTCAACGTCAAAGGCATGTTAGCACCTCGCTACATCGGGCCATTTAAGATTTTGGGCAAGCGAGGAGAGGTAGCTTACCAACTATAGATCCCAATGCACCTCTCCGACGTGCATGACGTGTTTCATGTATCCCAGCTCAAGAAGTGCTTGAGAGTACCATACGAACAAGTAACGATGGATGAGATCGAGCTTCAAGAGGATTTGACCTACGTAGAGCACCCTGTCCAAATTTTGGACGTGAAGGAAAGGGTCACGAGGAATAAAGTGATCCGATGGTGCAAGGTACAGTAGAGCCATCACACGGAAGCCGAATCTACATGGGAGTGTGAGGAAGACCTCAAGGAAGAATTCCCTCACCTATTCTCTACTCTATCGAATCTCGAGAGCAAGATTCGGTTTAAGGGGGGTAGGTTTGTAACACCCTCAATTTCAGATTCATGCATTGCATACAGAAAAACATTATAAAGAAATAAAAATGGGAAACAATCGTAAAAATGGGAGAAAGATAGCTGAAAAGAGCCAATACCAATTAGCCGAGGAGCGCTGTCGACACTTCCCGCGGCCGCTGGCCATGTGGCGTCTTCGGAGCTCATCCCTGTGGAGGGGCTGAGGTCCGGCACTGCTGGCCACGTGGCAGGCTCGGAGCTCGCATCTGAGGAAGGGGCAAGGTCTGGCCCTGCTGGACACGTGTTGCCTTCGGAGCTAGTCTCTGCGGAGAAGCGAGGCTCAGCCCCGCGGGACACATGTTGGCTTCGGAGCTAGTCTCTGCAGAAAAGTGAAGGCCCAGCTCCACGAGACACGTGTCGCTCTCGGAGCTCGCCTCCGAGAGGTCCGCCCCACGGGACAGGTATCGCTCTCGGAGCTCGCCTCTGGGAGATCCGACACTGCTGGACACGTGTTGCTCTCGGAGCTCGTCTCCGAGAGGTCCGACACTGTTGGACACGTGTCACCCTCAGAGCTCGCCTCCGAGAGGTCCGACACTACGGGACACATGTCATCCTCGGAGCACACCTCCAAGGAGAAGGCAGGTCTGACACCAATGGACACATGTCGACCTCGGAGCTCGTCTCTGAGGAGAAAGGAGGTCCGGCACTACTGAACACGTGGCACACTCGGAGCTCGCCACCGAGAGATCTTGTCCGCTGGACACGTGTCGACCTCGGAGCCCACTCCCGAGAAGAGAGGTCCGACACTGACACGTGGCGCACGCGGAGCTCGCCTTTGAGGGAGAGGGAGGTTCCGCCCACCAGACACGTGGTGCACACGGAGCTTGCCTCTTAGGGAGAGGGAGGTCCCGCCCGCCAGACACGCGGCGCAACCAGAGCCCGCCGCTGAGGAAAAGGGAGGCCCGGTCCCCGCTGGACATGTGGCGTCTCCGGAGCTCACCACTGCAGAGATGGGAGATCCTTAAGCAGTTTTTCTTCTGTACGCGCGGGAATACCCGGTACTGAGGAAACCGACACGATTTCCACGTTGATACAGCACTAAATCAATTGAAGATAAGTTGTTAAGATCCCAAAACAAATTGAATAGAACTCTTATTTGAAATCCAATCGGAGTAGGACTCTTCTTTCACCCCTTATAAATAGAACCCAAAACCCACTGGCCGCAACCACGTACTCTTATTTTTCACCTCCCGAGTCTACGACTTAGAGTCCCTAGCTTCCAACTCGCCGAGTTACACACCGCTTCCCCGGAGTTCAGTCGCCGGTGAGCCACCAACGAGCTCCGTCGAGTTCGCCGTCGCGGGAAAAGAGCCAACGATTATAAGAGAAGTGAGGTAGGTCTTCGTACCCATCTTACGACCTTGTCGTGGTTTCTACTTATCTGTTTCTTTGAACAGAAGCTTTTTTGTATGGACAGATCACGTGTTGATCGGTTTTTGACGGTGGAATTGATCTAGATCTTGAGTCAAGATCATTACCACGTCCACACTTGATCCCTACACCCTTGTTCATCATAAAACCCCATGCAAATCCATTAAAACATGCAAGAACACGTACAAACTGGGCTAATAAAACAGCATCATAGGATTTGCACCATTGCATCTTGAGTAAAGTTTGTGCATGATGATTGATTGCTGTGAATTTTGTATGTGTGTGGTCGTGAGTAGAAGGACAAGCTCAAGAAGCTACCTACGAAGGACTACAGCACCAAGACTTCGAGACACGTGAGCAACAAAAGTCACAGGAACAAGGCAAGTGCCCCTTGACCATATTGATCCCATGTTTTGGAAACTGTTTTGTTTGCAAAAACATGTATGTTTTAGTCAACATGGTTTATTACAAAGTCTCATGAGTCTTGGATTTATGTTAACAGCGGAAGTCTTATTTAAGCAGTGGAAGTCTAAATCTAGTAGCGGAAGTCTTTATTCTAGTGCGGAATTAATCTAAGCTGCAGCAGTGGCTCCATCTCTACTCCATCACCACAGGCAAGGTTGAGGACAGATTACACGTCTAAGGCTCCACTTGGTCTTCATAGTAATCCTCTCCTGTTGCTGATGAAGAAATAATAATGCATGTTTGAGTACAATGATGTACTCAGCAAGTGCGGGAAAATATGATATGTAGGTCACAATAAGAAAGGTATAAAAAGGCTCATTGCAGAAAGCAAAGTTATTTCTCAAAACCACGATAAAAACAGTAACTCAGCTTTAAGTGAATGTAATCCCAACATGTATTAAAATACCAACATACCTCCATTATGTTTCATCACTTCCCATGTCTCAACCAGACATTGCTCACGAATACCTTCTCGTATTCGCTACCATCTCATCTCACAAAAATTCTATCTCACACCGAGACCAACCTCGTTGCCATGACTCAACAGTCATGCAACCAATCTTATCATCCGGACTCAACAGTCCCAAAAACCAAACCAAAACCATCCAAAAATCCATAAACCATCCCGAAAACCATACCAACTAATCATGGAAGTTGTCTAGGCGCTCGTGACCGTAAGCTCGGCTATCATGATAGTTTTAAGACTCTGCAAAGTTTGTACCACTTTACCCACAAGTTTGTGATTTTGTCACCCGTCGGCGACTGCAGAACATCCATTGTACCAGTATACAACCGTCGGTGTATGGTCAAGAGATCACAAAATAGCCTTTACAAAGGGGTTACTAGATGTATGGACTCACTAAGGTTTCACCGGCAGGCTAGAATCTCCAATTCTCCCACCCACGGGACCCCTCTTGTGTCATGCAGTTCCCAGTGCAGTCCTCACTCGACTCCCATTCCACGCGCCTTCCACGGTCCATAACAATCTAGCAACTTACCTAATTACTCAGCTAAGCCGCACCCATACTTGGCCTTGTGGTGGCACTGTTATCCTGGCATGGCTCGCATGAATTGGTCCTTAGATCTGCGGCAAGTAACCAACATCTCATGCTACCTCATTCACAAACCCAGGCTTGCCTAGATCTCCCTCCGATCCATGTTCATTAACAACATCAAGTTCTCATTATCATTACGAGTGCAGTTAGCTAGACACATCTATCTCGCTTCCCAATCCCATGGACTCAGAGAAGCATAAAAGAAAAAACCATACCTGACTCATAAACTTCCCTGGTGACAAGGGTGGTTTGACAAAACTAGTAAACTCCTATAAAAGGGTTTCCCGTCATATTGACTAAAGCACTCATACCTTTTTGCAACAAAACAGTTTTCCAAAACATAGGATCAACATGGTCAAGGGGCACTTGCCTTGTTCCTGCAGTTCTGGTTGCTCTTGGATCTCGAAACCTTGTTGTTGCAGCTCATCGTAGACAGCTCCCTGAGCTTGTCCTTCTATACGCGATCACGCACATACAAGATTCATAGCAATCAATATCATGCACAAACTCTAATCAAGATGTGATGATGCATGCTAATCCTATGGTGCAGTTTATATTAGATCTGTTCATACGTGTTCTTGCATGTTTGCATGGGATTTACGATGAACAGAGGTGTAGAGATCAATTGTGGACGTGGCGATGATCTTGACTTTACATCAAACTGATCAACAAGTGATATGTCCACAAAAAAGCTTCTGTTCCAATGGAATCGAAGAACAGATGAAACAAAACGCGATGATGTCGTAAGGTGGTATTGGAGACCTACCTTGCGTTCTTCTTGGTCTTGGGGTCCTTCTCCTTGCAAGACAGATCGTCGGGGCTCTCTTCCGGCGATCTCCGGCGACTGAACTCCGGCGAATGGGTTTACTCGGCGAGTTTGGGGCTATGGCTTCTAAGTTGTCGGCTTAGAGAAAATGTTACGACCAAGGGGTTTGTTTCGGGTTCTATTTATAAGAGGAAACGAAGAGACCTCCTCTGATCAGAATTCGATTAAGAGTCCCATTCAAACTGTTTTTGGATCTTAACAACTTATCTTAGATTGATTCGGTGCGGTAACATTGTGGAATTCGTGTCGGTTTCCTCCCGTACCGGTATTCCCGTGCGTACAGAAGAAAAACCGCTTCAGAATCGCGTCCTTACGCGGTGATGAGCTCCGGGAGCTCCACGTGTCCTGTGGGAACCTGGGCTCCCTTTTCCACAAAGGCGGGCTCCGGTTGTGCCGTGTGTCAGGCGGGCGAGACCTCCCTCTTACTCAGAGTTAAGCTCCGCCTGCACCATGTATCCTGGCGGGCGGGACCTCCCTCTCTCCAAAGGTGAGCTCCACGTGCGCCACATGTCATGTGGGTCGGGACCTCTACTTTCAACAGAGGCGAGCTCCGCGAATGCCACGTGTCATTTCCGGACCTCCCCTCTCTTTGGAGGTAGCTCCGGATGTGCCATGTGTCAATTCCGGACCTCCCCTCTCTTCGGAGGTGGCTCTGGATGTGCCAAGTGTGCTAACAGCGCCAGACTTCCTTTCTTCTCAGAGACGAGCTCCGAGGTTGGCACGTGTCCAACAGTGACGGACCTCCCAGAGGTAAGATCAGGAGGTGACACTGTCCAATAGGACCGGACCTCTCGGAGGTGAGCTCCGAGAGCGACATGTGTCTAGCGGGGCCGAACCTCTCAGAGGTGAGCTCCGAGTGCGACACGTGTCCTGCATGGCTGGTCCTCTCTTTTCCACTGTGAATAGCTCCATAGCCGACACGTGTTCTGCGGGACTGGCCTCGCTCCTTCCACAGAGGCTAGCTCCGAGGGCAACACGTGTCCCACGGGGTCGGACCTCTCCCCCTTTACGGGAATGAGCCCCGAGCCTGCCACGTAGCCAGTTTAGCGGCGGACCTCCCTCCATTTGCGGAGATGAGCTCCGAACACGCCACGTGGCCAGCGAGCCGCGGGAGTTGTCTTTGGCACCCTCTGTAAACTGGAATTTGCTCTCTTTGGCTAACTTATTTTATTCTTTATCGATTTCAACTTATTTTAAAAGTGTTTTTCTACATGAAACATGAATACATGCAGAACCCGAAAATGAGGGTGTCACAAATCTACCCCCTTAAATTGAATCTCGCCCTCGAGATTCGTTAGTAGAGAATAGATGAGGAAACTCTGCCTTGATGTCTTCTTCACGTTCCCATGTAGCTTTAGCTTCCGTGTGATGGCTCCATTGCACCTTGCACCAACGGATCACCTTGTTCCTTGTGACCCTTTCCTTTATGTCCAAAATTCGGCCGGGGTGCTCTGCATAGGTCAGGTCCTCTTGAAGTTCAAGTTCATCCATCGGTACTTGCTCCTCTGGTACTCTCAAGCACTTCTTGAGCTGGGATACATGAAACACGTCATGTACGTCGGAGAGGTGTGTTGGGAGCTCTAGTTGATAGGATACTTCTCCTCGCTTGTCCAGAATCTTAAACGGCCCAATGTAGCGAGGTGCTAGCTTGCCTTTGACGTTGAAACGTCGTTGGCCTCGGATAAGCGATACCTTAAGGTATAGAAGTCTTCTACTTTGAAAGTCAACTTCCTTCGCCTGTTGTCCGCATAGCCTTTCTGACGTGACTGAGCAGCCTTCAAGTTCCCCCGTATTGTCTGGACTTGCTTTTCAGCCTCTTGTAGCACTTTGGGTCCAAACACTTGGTTCTCTCCGGTCTCGCTCCAAGACAAAGGCGTTCTACACCGTCTACCATACAATGCTTCGAAAGGCGACATCTTCAAGCTAGCTTGATAGCTGTTGTTATAGGAGAATTTGGCATACAGTAAACTCCTATCCCAACTACGCCCATGTTTCAAGGCGCACGCTCTCAATATGTCCTCCAAAATTTGGTTTGTCCTTTCGGTTTGCCCATCAGTTTGCGGATGGTAGGCGGAGCTGAAATCCAGTCGTGTACCCATCGCTTTCTGCAGCTTCCTCCAAAATCTAGAGGTAAACTGAGAACCCTGATCTGAGACTATCCTCTTCGGGACTCCATGACGGCACACGATTTTCTCCGTGTACAGCTCGGCTAGCTGTGCAACGTTGTACTTGATCTTTATGGGAAGAAAATGAGCTGTTTTCGTCAATCGTTCCACGATAACCCAGATTGAGTCGTCACCCGACTGAGTACGTGGCAACCCGACGATGAAATCCATACTGATGTCTTCCCACTTCCACTCGGGTACCTTCAAGGGTTGCAACAGTCCAGCGGGTCTTTGATGTTCGGACTTCACCCGTTGGCATGTGTCGCATAGGGCAACATACTCGGCTATGCTCTTTTCATACCATCCCACCAATAACAAGTCTTTAGGTCCTTGTACATCTTGGCACTTGCGGGATGTATGGAATAAAGTGAGTCATGCGCCTCTTTTAATATCGTGTCGCGGATGTTCTTCACATTAGACACACAAATCCTTTTTCCTAGCCAAAGCGTACCCTTGTCGTCTTCCTTGAAGTCCTTCTCTATTCCTTGTTGGATCCTTTCCTTGATCTCCTTAATCTCCTCATCCGTAGCATGGCCATCCTTTATCTCTTGTTCCAATGATGAGTGGAGTTCCATCACTTCCATCTCGTTTAAGAATCCGAGATGTAATCGTTCGAACTCCTTTCGTAGCTCGGGTGGTAGCTCCGGAACCGTAAGTTGGTAACATGCTCCCTTCCGGCTCAATGCATCGGCTACTACATTGGCCTTTTCGGGGTGATAGTTGATTCCAACATCATAATCCTTGATAAGCTCCAACCATCGACGTTGCCTCAAATTCAAATCCGTCTGAGTGAATATGTACTTGAGGCTTTTTTGATCCGTATAGATCTCACATCGATGACCAAGGATATAATATCTCCAAATCTTCAATGCATGCACCACGGCTGCTAGCTCCAAGTCATGTGTGGGGTAATTGAGCTCGTATTTCTTGAGTTGTCTCGACGCATAGGCTACCACCTGTCCTTCTTGCATGAGCACATATCCGAGCCCTTGTCTAGATGCGTCACAATATATGTCAAAGATCTTGCTTACGTCTTCCATACCAAAACCGGCGCTGTGGTTAGCCTCTTCTTGAGCTCCTCAGAGCTTTCTTGGCACGTTGGTGTCCATTGGAAGGCTTTTCCCTTCGTTAGCAACTCCGTCATAGGCTTTGCTATCTTAGAGAAGTCGTTGATGAACCGGCGGTAGTATCCAGCCATCCCAAGAAAACTCTGAATATCCCTCACGTTTTGCAGTTGGTTCCACTTCAGAACATCTCCCACTTTTCCGGGATCAACCGATACTCCTTCCTTGGAGATGATGTGGCCTAGGAACGATATCTCCTTTAGCCAAAATTGACATTTGCTAAACTTGGCATACAGCTGATGCTCTCGCAGCTTCTGTAATGTCATTCTCAAGTGTTCTTCATGTTCCTCTTCACTTTTCGAATACACCATGATATCGTCAATGAAAACCATAACGAACTTATCCAAGTACTCCATGAAAACCTTGTTCATGAGGTACATGAAGTATGCAGGTGCGTTCGTTAACCCAAAAGAAATAACGGTATATTCATACGAACCATACCGTGTCTGAAAGGCAGTCTTGGGTATATCGGAGGGCTTAATCTTCAGCTGGAAATATCCCGACCGAAGATCAATCTTGGAGAACACTCAGGCTCCCTTCATCTGGTCGAACAGGTCCTCTATACGGGGCAGAGGGTACTTGCTCTTGATCATCACCTCGTTGAGAGACCTATATTCCACGCACATCCTTTGGGTTCCATCCTTCTTGTCCACGAAGAGCACGGGGCTCCCCACGGTGACGAGCTTGGACGTATGAAACCCTTCTCTTGCTGCTCCTGGATTTGCTTCTTGAGCTCCACTAGCTCATTGACGGGCATCCTATATGGTCCCTTTGCTATAGGTGCGGTTCCGGGTACTAGGTCAATGGAAAACTCGATATCCCGATCAGGTGGCATACCGGGAAGTTCTTCCGGGAACACGTCCGAAAATTCTTGAACCACCGGAATGCTGTCCAGGGTTGCTTCTTCGATGTGGTTCAATGTTGCCTTCTCGGTTGCCGGTTGGGCTGACTCAAACTCGATACGGGTACCGTGCTCGTTGGTCAACTGCACGCTCCTTTCAGCACATTGGATTACTACGTTGTGCTTACTTAGCCAATCCATTCCGAGTATTATGTCAAGCCCTTGGGAATCCAAGACAATGAGGTTGGCAAGGAAGTCTACTCCCCTTATATTAAGGTGTACTTTCGGACATACTATATTAGTCCTCATCTCTCCACCGGGAGAATTAACCAACATAGTATATTTTAAGTGTGATATGGGTATATTATGCTTGGCAAAATACTTGGATCACATGAAGGAATGTGATGCTCCAGAATCAAATAAGATGGTGGCTGGGTTGGAGTTGGCAAGGAACATACCAATCACGACGTCCTCAGCCTGTTGTGCTTCATCAGCAGAGACATGTTTCACGTTGCCGCGAGCGTAGTTCTGCTGTCCACGGTTTCCTTGGTTGGCTCCTCCGTTCGGCCGTGGGTTCTGCTTGGGGACGTTGCCTTGCTGTCCAGGACCTCTCCTCGGGCACTGGCTCGCGAAGTGTCCCGTCTCCCCGCGTGCAAAGCATGCACTGTTGCCCACGGCAGCAGGTACGTTGGGGCGGGGGTTTTGAGCAGGAGCACTCACGTTGGGACGGGGCGCAGGAGGCAAAGGCACACGAGGTGCTTGTGCAACGGGTCATTGCTGTGGTGGCTGATTAGGGCGGTATGCAGGAGCGGTCGATCCATACTGCGGTGCAGCTGGGGGCATGTACCGAGGTCGTACGTTGCTCCCTTGTGGCTGGTATGGCATCTTCCTCTTGCCCTCTCGCTCGATCTCTCGGATCTTGCTTTCAACCACGATAGCCTTGTCAACCAGTTTCTGGAAGCTCGCGTAGTCATTGTTGAGGAGCTGAACCTGGATCTCATTGTTCAACCCTCTCATGAATAGGTACTGCTTCCTCTGGTCTGAGTTGACATCTTCGGGGGCATACCGGGACAGTTGTGTGAACTTTTTGAGGTACTCATTCACACTTTTCTATCCTTGGCGGAGACCTTCAAACTACTGTCTCTTGAGCATCATTACACCAGCAGGGATGTAATGAGATCAGAAACTCTCCTTGAACTCTGTCCAAGTGATCGTCTCCGGATTGACATGAGCGTTTGATAGGGCATCCCACCAGTCAGCGGCTGCTCCTATGAGTTGGTGCGACGCAAAGAGAACTTTCTCTCTGTCGTTGCACTGGACGATGGCAAACTTCTTCTCCATGGACTTCAACCAATCGTCAGCCTCCATGGGGTCATTAGCTTGAGCAAAGGTGGGCGGTCGAGTCCTCATGAACTCTCTCAGCCTGTTATGAACCGGCGGTGGTGGTGGTGGTGGCGGTGATGCCGGAACAGGATTGTTGTTGTTGGCCTGCAGCTGACCCATAGTTTGGATCATAGTCTGCATAAGCTGATTCTGCATGGCCATCAACCGTTCCATGTTGTTCTCACCACCTCCGGGGTTTACAGGAACTTTGTCGTGGCCATCCTCTTGGTTGCCACGGACGTTCCTTCCTTGGCGGCCAGCGTTTCCTCTCACCATCTGTGACAGAGAACAGAATAGATTAGAGGCTAGAAGGTTAGATGGATCCCTCCCAACTATATGCATCAAGGTGGATGGACTGTATATAAATCAGCCCATATGAGGATGTGAACAAGTGCCGAGGCATCTCACACCTCTTTCTACTTATGCATGGATATGGACAACGCTTAAGACATCCAACAACTCACACTAAGCACACAAGCACAAACAATCATCACAAAGGCTCACACAACTCCAATTCAAGGCTTTTTCAAATGGGGTCCTATGGGGTTTTAGGGTGATATCAATCTTTGACTTTACCATATGTCAAGGTGGTTTGGGGTGACACCAATCTGTGATCCAACTATGGCTTCTCCTAGGCTTGCATCCTATGTCAAAGTGGTTCCAATGCCAATCTATGCATCCTAGGCTTGCGTCCTATGGTCAGCGTGGCTTCCAATACCAATCTGTTACTAGGGTGTGTCCTATAGTCAACGTGGTTCAGCTACCCATCTGTGATCATTCTAGGCTTGTGGCCTACAGTCAACCGTGGTAGCTTGGTATCAATCTGTGGATTGTACCAACCTGTGACTAGGCATGGCAGCTTTAATATCAAGCTGACCTATCTAGGCTGTGTGGTCTACGATCAACCCGTGGCAGGTTGATACCAATCTATGTCCGATACCAATCTGTGTTTTCTATCTAGGTGTGTAACCTACCATCAACTCGTGGCAGGTTGATACAAATCTGTGGTTGTATCTAGGTGTGTAATCTACCCTCAACCGTAGCTATGATACCAATCTGTGGCGCCCTCAATTCTGTGAAAAACCACGGAACCGAGAACTGATGCATATGTGTGCCCAGGATGTTCATCACACATATACATATGTTTCACAAACTGAATTCAGAATATATATTACCACGAATAACAGGGTTTATTACAAAGTCTCATGAGTCTTGGACTCATGTTAACAGCGGAAGTCTTATTTAAGCAGCAGAAATCTAAATCTAGCAGCGGAAGTCTTTATTCTAGTGCGGAAGCAATCTAAGCAGCAGCAGTGGCTCCATCTCTACTCCATCCCCACAGGCAAGGTTGAGGACAGATTACACGCCTAAGGCTCCACTTGGTCTTCATAGTAATCCTCTCCTGTTGCTGATGATGAAATAATAATGCAAGTTTGAGTACAATGATGTACTCAGCAAGTGCGGGAAAATATGATATGTAGCTCACGACAAGAAAGGTTTAAAAAGGCTCATTGCAGAAAGCAAAGTTATTTCTCAAAACCACGATAAAAAGAGTAACTCAGCTTTAAGTGAATGTAATCCCAACATGTATCAAAATACCAACATACCTCCATTATGTTTCATTACTTCCCATGTCTCAACCAGACATTGCTCACGAATACCTTCTCGTATTCGCTACCATCTCATGAATACTATCTCGCATTCGCTACCATCTTATCTCACAACAATTCCGTCTCACAAAAAGACCAACCTCGTTGCCATGACTCAACAGTCTTGCAACCAATCTTATCATCCGGACTCAACAGTCCCAAAAACCAAACCATAACCAAAACCATCCAAAAATCCATAAACCATCCCGAAAACCATACCAACTAATCATGAAAGTTGTCCAGGTGCTCGTGACCGTAAGCTCGGCTATCATGATAGTTTTAAGACTCTGCAGAGTTTGTACAACTTTACCCACAAGTTTGTGATTTCGTCACCCGTCGGCAACTGCAGAACCTCCATTCTACCAGTACATAACCATCGGTGTATGGTCAAGAGATCACATAATAGCCTTTACAAAGGGGTTACTAGATGTATGGACTCACTAAGGTTTCACCGGCAGGCTAGAATCTCCAATTCTCCCACCCACGGGCCCCCTCTTGTGCCATGTAGTTCCCAGGGCAGTCCTCACTCGACTCCCATTCCCCGCGCCTTCCAGGTTCCATAACAATCTAGCAACTTACCTAATTACTCAGCTAAGCCGCACCCATACTTGGCCTTGTGGTGGCACTGTTATCCTGGCATGGCTTGCATGAACCGGTCCTTAGATCTACGGCAAGTAACCACCATATCATGCTACCTCATTCACAAACCCAGGCTTGCCTAGATCTCCCTCTGATCCATATTCATTAACAACATCAAGTTCTCATTATCATTATGAGTGCAGTTAGCTAGACACATCTATCTCGCTTCCCAATCCCATGGACTCAGCGAAGCATAAAAGCAAAAACCATACCCGACTCATAAACTTCCCTGGTGACAAGGGTGGTTTGACAAAACTAGTAAACTCCTATAAAAGGGTTTCCCATCATATTGACTCAAGCACTCACGCCTTTTTGCAACAAAACAGTTTTTCAAAGCATAGCATCAACATGGTCAAGGGGCACTTGCCATGTTCCTGCGGTTCCGGTTGCTCTTGGATCTTAAAACCTTGTTGTTACAGCTCGTCGTAGACAGTTCCCTGAGCTTGTCCTTCTATACGCGATCACGCACATACAAGATTCATAGCAATCTATATCATGCACAAACTCTAATCAAGATGCGATGATGCATGCTAATCCTATGGTGCAGTTTATATTAGATCTGTTCATACGTGTTCTTGCATGTTTGCATGGGTTTTACGATGAACAGAGGTGTAGAGATCAATTGTGGACGTGGCGATGATCTTGACTTTACATCAAACCGATCAACAAGTGATCTGTCTACGAAAAAGCTTCTGTTCGAAAGGAATCGAAGAACAGATGGAAAGAAAACGCGATGATGGCGTAAGGTGGTTTTGGAGACCTACCTTACGTTCTTCTTGGTCTTGGGATCCTTCTCCTTGCAATACAGATCATCGGGGCTCTCTTCCGGCGATCTCTGGCGACTGAACTCCGGCGAAGGGGTTTACTCGGCGAGTATGGGGCTAGGGCTTCTAAGTTGTCGGCTTAGAGAAAATGTTACGACCAAGGGGATTGTTTCGGGTTCTATTTATAAGAGGAAACGAAGAGTCCCATTCAAACTATTTTTGGATCTTAACAACTTATCTTAGATTGATTAGGTGCGGTAACATTGTGGAATTCATGTCGGTTTCCTCCCGTACTGGTATTCCCGTGCGTACAGAAGAAAAACCACTTCAGAATCGCGTCCTTACGCGGTGATGAGCAACTGGAGCTCCACGTGTCCTGTGGGAACTTGGGCTCTCTTTTCCGCAAAGGCGGGCTCCGGTTGTGCCATGTGTCAAGCGGGCGGGACCTCCCTCTTACTCAGAGGTAAGCTCCGCATGGGCCATGCGTCCTGGCGGGCGGGACCTCCCTCTCTCCAAAGGCAAGCTCTGCGTGCGCCACGTGTCTGGTGGGTCGGGACCTTTCCTTTCAACAGAGGCGAGCTCTGCGAACGCCACGTGTCAGTTCCGGACCTCCCCTCCCTTCGGAGGTGGCTCCGGATGTGCCAAGTGTCCTAACAGCGCCAGACTTCCTTTCTTCTCAGAGACGAGCTCGGAGGTTGGCATGTGTCCAACAGTGACGGACCTACCAGAGGTAAGCTCCGGAGGTTACACGTGTCCAATAGGACCGGACCTCTCGGAGGTGAGCTCCGAGAGCGACATGTGTCTAGCGGGGCCGGACCTCTCGGAGGTGAGCTCCGAGAGCGACACGTGTCCTGCGCTGCTGGTCCTCTCTTTTCCGCGGTGAATAGCTCCGCAGCCGACACGTGTCCTGCGGGACTGCCCTCGCTCCTTCCGCAGAGGCTAGCTCTGGGGGCAACACGTGTCCCACGAGGTCGGACCTCTCCCCCTTTACGGGAATGAGCTCCGAGCCTGCCACGTAGCCAGTTTAGCGGCGGACCTCCCCCCATTTGCGGAGATGAGCTCCGAACACGCCACATGGCCTGCGAGTCGCGGGAGTTGTCTTTGGCTAACTTTTTTTATTCTTTCTCAATTTCAACTTTTTAAAAGTGTTTTTCTACTGAAACATGAATACATGCAGAACCCGAAAATGAGGATGTCACACCTGCCAGCCACTCTACTCGGAGGACGAAGCCCTAGATCGTGTATAGGACACTCAAAGCTTTGGGGCCACCTGTCGGGCCCCAGGCCTCATTGTAACCACCCCGGCCTTGAACTATAAAAGGACCGGTGTGACCACCCTGCAAATACTCCGATTCCCCGATCTCCAGATCACACCATGCGCCAGCACTCACACCAAAGCAATAGAAGAAGCACACCCATGGACGTAGGGTATTATGCTCTGGTGGCCTGAACCACGTAAATCCCAGTGTTCACCCGCTCCCTTGAGCCCAGGTCGCGAAGGGTGCCAAGCCCCCTCCAGAAAAAAAAGAACCTTGCGGCCTGCATCCAAGCAGGCCGGGATGTCACACCCGGTTTTTCCGAAGAAACAACCAAGTGAATACCACATGTATGCCAGGATCATTTTCTCATACATGTGATGACAAATAGTGAAGCATCATTTATTACAAGCCAGGTGTCGAATATAAATAAGTCTTACATAGCAAATGTCTCGATGGACAATAATAAGTTCATCACAAGTAAATAAACTAGCAGCAGAATAATTATTCTCGTAGGCTCCATCACAGGCGTTGCCCGGGGGTCTCCATGAACCTAGAAACCTTCTTCGGGTCCAAAGTCTTGGTCATTATACACCACCTCATTATCTTGACCTGAGCAGCAATATAAACCAACAAAATATGCAAGATTGAGTACCGATGGTACTCAGCAAGTGTGGGAAAGTTATGTCATGCATGGCTAGAACAAGGAGAGGTTGAACTCATGGTTAAAGCACTATGCAATTAATTCCTATCACCTTAGCTTATTAAGCACCTACATTACTACACAGGTAAAATGGTCCCAATCTCCCATCCCATCATCAAAATCAAATAACCATAACATCATTTCCAATGTTAAGCTCCCCGCTTAACATCCACAACTTCCAAAACCATCAATCCTTAAATCATGAATAAGTCCAAGCCGCTCTTGACCGTGAGCACGGCTGTCATGACAGTTTTGACTCTGCAGAGTTTGTACCACTATACCCACATGTAGTGATTTCATCCCCCGTTGCCGGGTGGACTAAAAGAACCTCCATTATGCCAGTGGCCACAAACCACATTCACACTTCCCAGGTGTGTAGCCAGGAGATCACTACGAAGCCTTTACAAAGGGATTCCCGACGAGCATGGGCCCACTGAGGTTTCACCCCTAACAGCATACAAGAGGCTCCAACCCCGCTGCAGTGGCCCCCTCTTGAGCCTTGCGGTTCATATGGTAGTCCAGCTGACACCTATTCCCCGCACCACCCAACACACCCATACTACACCGGGGATACACCTAATTAATTGGCCAAGCTGCCCCATCTCAGCATGTGGTTGGCACTGTAAAGCCAGGTTACATGCTCCATGAACCGGTCCTTAGGATCCAGGCAAGTACCAAACACAAACCCGAGTCTCGTGCACCCAGCACACAACCAATACATCCAACTTGCCTTGATCCCTACCTCTACATAACTCATAATATCTCATTCAAGAGTATGGTAAAATAAACTGATGATCTCATATCCCAAATATCACATTCTAAGCATGGCTAAGCATATGCATAATAATAAATGACATGATAAAATAAGTCCCAACCCAAGCTACAAGGAAACAAGGTAATGCAATTCTAGGGAAACTTTCTAACATGGGTTTCATATTTCATTTGACAATGCAAATAATTCTATCTACACATCCTAGCATAGGATCAAAGTGGTCAAGGACACTTGCCTCCTTCCTGCTGCTCTTGAAATGGGTAGTCCTGGTCTTGGAAAGGAATAACTTGCATTTGAGCAGGTTCTACATCATACCATCACACATAGCAAAAGAAAAACAACAATCTATAAGACATGGTTCACACTTCCTCTTCATACAAACCACACATTCATATTTATGAAAGTCATTCTCATTTCTATGTGTTGTGGTTACTCTATGTGTGCTGATTTTGGCTTACATGCACTTTTAATCATGTGCATATGATTTCTACTTTTGTATTCATATTTATGTTTGTATATAATATATGAGTTTCCAACTTAAATAAATTCCTTATATTCAATTGATACACCTTTTAGCTACCAAGTGTGCATGAAAGGTATCTTTCTTCTACATATGTGTCTTCAGAATTTCTACCAACCCTAAACTGAATTCTTTGGATTTTAGAAACTCCATTTATCATTTACTAGTTGCTATATTTTCAGATTTATTTTCCTATGCATAAATGTGTACTTTATTATGAAATTAGTAATACACATCCTCTAAACAGAATAGGTTCTGGTCCTAAATAATTTAATAACATATTTTGACCTTTGCCTCTGATGTAAACTATTTCACAATTATTTTCCCTATTTTCTAAAACTATTCATTACTTAAAAATGTGTCCCTAAATGTGAATAATAAATTAAACAGATTCAATTCAGCCCAAAATATGTTTTTATCTCACTCCAAAGTTTTCTAAATACTGAGAAAGTCTTTAATTAAATTTTGACAATATGTTTGTCCCACTTTTTAATTTTTAAACACTAGCAACATATTCAATTTCCTAAATTAAATACTAAACAGGGCTAAAAAGTTAAACTTACCCCACTACAGGGTCTATAATATTATTTTCAGAATTTCCAGGGGTCTAGCTACACTTATCAGAGGAGTTTTTCCTAATTTTTATTAAGTCCAGGGGCTAAAACTGATTTTTAAATGAATTTACATGATTTTCTGAAGTTCCAGGGGCTAGATAAGAAGTTTCTGGGGCTAGCTCTTATTTCCCGAGAACCCCAAGGGGTAGCACGTAAGATTTCCAGTCTTTATAACGCGGGGCTGACGTGGACCGTCCGATTTTAAACCGACGGCCGAGATTATAACATCGAACCGGTACGCGGGGGTTTAAAACCTACCGTGCGATTTAAAATAAACGGCGCACAAGCGGCCACGTCGCTCTGATCGATAGCGGGCGGCGCTGCCGGTGGCGCACGGCGGCGGGAAGCGGCGATCTCGCCGGAGACTTTCGGATCTTCGAGAATTCTTCCTAGAACTGTGATTTTATGGCATAGATCGGTGGAGGGGAGGTCGGGGATCTCACCTCGGGGGTTTTCTTGAGCTCGGAGGTCCTGGAAGGTGATCGGCGACGAGGTCCGAGGCGAAACCACGGCGAAGCTCGTCGGCGCTGTGTTTACACCACAAGTCACCGAGTTTTCTGCACCTGCAAGGTTCCCCGGAGGCGGTGGATCAAGACCAGCGAGTTAGATCAGAATTTCCGAGCTTAGATCAGCCAGAATTCGCCGGAGAAGTCTCGGTTCTCACCGGAGGAAAAATTGGCGGTCGCGTGGGAAAAACAGAACAAGGCCGGGGTTTTTATAGACGGGGGAGGGTGGCGGGGTGGTTTAGATCATGTCCGCGTCGCCTACGAACAGAATTCAGCGGGGATACGCCGAAATCCCGATCGGTTTTGATTCGGGTGCGAGGGAGTCCGACGCTGTCGCGAGGTAGATGAAGATCGGGTGGGTCCCGCCTGTCAGTGTGAGGCAGCAGCGCGCGCGGCTGCGGGCTGGCGCGGGCGCTGGCTGGGCCGGCTGGTGGGTTTCAGCCCACTGGCCGGTTTTTTTTCTGTTTTCTCTTTTTCTTTTTCTATTTCTTTTCTGATTTTAGTTTAATTTGAATTCCAGTTTGAATTTGAATTTTTTGCAAGACATGCAACACGTCCAAAAATTTTTAAATTCCCCTCTTAACATGATTTAGGGTCTTAACAATATTTTTGGGTGTTACAGCTCTACCCCCCTTAAAAGAAATCTCGTCCTCGAGATTGGTGGTTCTAAGAAAACAATTCCGGAAATTGGGCCTTGAGCTCATCTTCCCGCTCCCAGGTGGCTTCCTCTTCTGAGTGATGCTTCCACTGCACCTTGCACATCCGAATTCTTTTATTTCTGGTGAGGCATTCCATTGTCTCCAAAATCTTGTATGGTTGCTCGGTATAAGACAAATTCTCAGCTACGTCCACTTCATTCATGGGTAACACCTCCTCAGGCGTCCTCAGGCATTTCTTGAGTTGTGACACATGGAATACATCATGCACATCCGATAGATGAGCCGGTAATTCTAGTTGATACGCCACTTCGCCTTTCCTCTCCAAAACTTGAAAGGGTCCGATGTATCGAGGTGACAACTTCCCTTTCACCTTGAACCGACGAAGTCCTCTGATAGGGGACACCTTGATATAGACATAGTCCCCCACGTTGAAAACGAGCTCTCTTCTTCGTACATCAGCATAACTCTTTTGACGTGTCTGTGCTATCCTCAAATTGTTGCGAATTTCCCTTACCTTCGCCTCGGCTTCTTGTAGTACTTCTGGACCAAACACTTTACTTTCCCCCGTTTGGTTCCAAAATAGGGGAGTTCTGCACTTCCTCCCGTGCAAAGCTTCAAACGGTGACATCTTCATACTAGCTTGATAGTTGTTGTTATAAGAAAACTCCGCATACGGTAAGTTCTTGTCCCAACTCCTATTGTTTTTGAGTGCACATGCCCTTAGCATATCTTCAAGGATCTGATTGGTTCTTTCCGTCTGCCCATCAGTTTGGGGATGATAGGCAGAACTAAAGTTCAGATGGTTCCCATGGTTTCGTGCAACTTCTGCCAGAACCTTGAGGTGAACTGTGTCCCTCGATCCGACACAATCTTCTTTGGCACTCCATGGTAACACACGATCCTTGACATGTACAACTCTGCCAATTTGGATCCGCTGTAGCTTTCCTTCACGGGGATGAAGTGAGCTACCTTTGTTAGCCTATCAATGATGACCCATATCGAATCGTATCCTGATTGGGTCCTAGGCAATCCCACGATGAAATCCATGCTGATTTCTTCCCATTTCCATTCAGGCACTTTGAGTGGTTGCAATAATCCCGCGGGTCGTTGATGTTCTTCTTTCACCAGCTGACATGTGTCACATAGGGCAACATGTTCCACGACATCTCGCTTCATACCATACCACCAATACCTGCTCTTGAGGTCCTGGTACATCTTCGTACTCCCAGGATGGATGGAATAGTCGGAATCGTGAGCCTCCTTCAAAATTAATTCACGGATCTCCTTTATTTCAGGCACACAGATCCTTTTTCCGTGTCACACCGTTCCTTGTTCATCCTCTCTGAAACCTGGAGCTTTATTTTCCTTGATGAGTTGTCTGATCTCTTGTATCTTCTCATCATTCTTTTGGCCCTCGCGTATGTCTCGCTCGAGTGTGGAGTCCACTTCCATGGCGATGGCTTCACCACTATTTACTAGACATAGATTGAGCCTTATAACCTCGTCCTTCAATTCTGTAGGCATGTCCTTCAAGCTCAACTTATTGACCTGCACTTTCCGACTCAAAGCATCGGCCACGACGTTTGCTTTCCCGGGATGATAGTTGATGCCCACATCAAAGTCATTGATTAGCTCTAACCATCTCCTTTGTCTGAGGTTGAGGTCTGGCTGTGTGAATATGTACTTCAAACTCTTATGGTCCGTATATATCTCGGTCCTCTTCCCCATCAAATAGTGCCGCCAAATTTTCAACGCGTGTACCACTGCGGCTAGTTCTAAATCATGTGTAGGATAGTTTTTCTCATGCTTCCGTAGCTGCCGGGATGCATATGCCACGACATGCCCTTCTTGCATGAGAACACATCCCAACCCGTTTCCAGAGCCATCGCAGTACACTGTGAAATTCTTCTGCATATCTGGCATAACCAACACTGGGGCTGTTGTCAATCTTTTCTTTAGCTCCTGAAAACTCGTCTTGCACTGTGGCGTCCATGTGAATGTGATTCCCTTCTCCAACAGTTTGGTGAGAGGTCTCGAGATCTTGGAGAATCCTTCGATAAACCGTCCATAGTATCCAGCCAATCCCAAGAAGCTTCGAACTTCCCCGACATTTTCAGGGGTCTTCCACTTCTGGATATCCTCGATTT
The DNA here is from genome assembly GCA_030760725.1 of Neostapfia colusana. Lineage (NCBI taxonomy): Eukaryota > Viridiplantae > Streptophyta > Magnoliopsida > Poales > Poaceae > Neostapfia > Neostapfia colusana. The sequence goes on along the minus strand of JASWHV010000005.1, from coordinate 24,341,967 downwards.
TGGCGGGATCTACGGATATTGTAACAGCCCTAGCTTTTTGTAAAGTTTGGTTTCAACTTATAAAACAAAGTTAAGGCGAAGAAAGGCTATAATTGTGTCACATGAAATGATGAACACACAAATGGACATGTGAGGGAGTTAAAAATTTCCTCTAGCCCATGATCAACACATGTTAACCTAGGGGAAAGAATTAGACTCCCAAAAACTCTAACTCATGTGCACCTTCTCTATGAGTAGAGTGGAGGAAATTTAAATGCAATTTGAATTCTTCTGAAAGGATTCCTATTCAGATTGTACAAAGGCCTATATGTGAGAGCATAGATGCATTTCTCCTGTATTCAAGAGCTTAAGTTTCAAATTTGGAGAATTTTAGGTTTCATATACTATTTATTCCGAGAATTAAATGAGGGCACGTTCAAATTCAAACTTAAATTTGAATTTCGAACCAAACATACTCAATTTCAAAATCTGATTTCAGATTTGAGTTCCTCATAATTCTTTTAACCTATCCTCCAAGTTTGATCAAATTCGGAGCTCGTTTGCTAATTTAAATTGAAATGGGGGATAAGAGGGAGAATTGTGGCTGTGGACCCCACATGTCATACACCACAATTGAACAGCAGACTCTATTTCCTCCCGGAGGCACACACGCTCGACAGCAGCAGCTGCGCACGCTCGGTGGCTCAGCTCCAGCTCCTGCTTGCTTGCTCGATCTGATCCTCCCCACAGCGAGTGCAACAGGGCTACTTTGCTTCCTCCCCGTGCTGCCTCGTTCCCGTGCATCTGCTCCCGAGAAGAAAAACAGCAGCCACCTTCCCTCTGTTTTCTCTGATCGCCCCAGCAAACCAACAGCCTTTGCTCGAGCTCCCCACAGCAAAAGCCTTCGCCCATGAGTGCTCTGGCCGGCTAGCACCCTTCCTCCGCTGTTCCATGCTTGCTGGCGCCTAGAAACAGCGAGGTTTCCTCTGCTCCCGAGCTCAAACTGGAGGAACTGAAACTGGACGCCGTGGACAGCCCAAACCAGGAGGGATCACGCCCAAGCATGCCACCCCATCTGTGCACCAACAAGTCTAGTTTCTCACCTCCAAAGCTCAGCCCAAGCCATTGACCACAGAGGGAGAATTTCAAGTTGTTCTCCCGGGCGGCAGAAACGGACCTTGAGGTAAGGAATTGTAAAATTCGTCCTCAATTCGTGTTTGTTGGGTCTCAAACTTCACACACAGGATGTTAACTGCCTAGCACACCTCCTCCATCGATTTTAGACCATGAAATTGAGGGTATAGTGAGCAATCCGAGCTCTTTTAGAGGGTTTGCCGCTGGACCCTATCGGGTGCACGGTGCCGATAGGTTTAGAGCCATCTCCAGCTGGTTTAGACCTCATGCCGGTCTTCTACATGATCCCCTGGTGCTGTAGAGCCCAAGAACCGACCATTTGGTGGAGAATTCACCGTGCAAGACCTCGCCGGAGCTCTAGGGTTTGCTGTGGCCGGTGCGCCCTATTTTTCGGCGAGTTTCAGCCGCCGGGGACCTCACCAACGTGTTCAGCGTGGGGAAATATGGGGAGGCGGCCAGCAGGGGGTCTGGAGGTGGCTGGGAACTTGTTTTCCGGCGACCTCGCCGGAGTGGGCCGCCACTGCCCTGTTGGGCGCGAGTCTGGAGGTTAGGGATGACAGGTGGGACCCACTGTCAGCATTTAAACATTTTCCAGATTTTCCCACTTTAGTTCAAACTTTGGAGAGCCATAACTTTGTGTAGGAGTGTCCAAAAATTGTGAAACAAATTTTGTTGGATTCCTTTCGAAGAGTACTATCCAGGGGTGCAGGCCAATGTTTATGAAAATCCCTGGATTTGGCTCATTAATTCATTTAATAAAACCTTGTATGAATTTTACAGGAATTCTGTTTATTGGAAAATTCCCAAATTTTGACAGGACATTGTTCCAAAATTCCTTGAACTTAAGTAAAAATTTCAGAGGCATTGGACCTCATTTTCTTGGTCAAATGATGTTTTCATTTCTTATGTCTCTGAAAAATGGGAAAATGAACAGAGACAATTTCAGCTTTTCCCCAATCCTTGTAAAATCCATATCTCCATGTAGCAAACTCCAAAAATGGTAAAACCAATTCCTATGGACTAAGGACATTTTGTACTTCACAGAAAGTCCACTTTGCAGCATAGGAATGCTTAATATCTAGGGGGTAAAGGCAGATTAGTGAAAATCACATAAGGAATTATTGTGATCACCTTGAGCCATTTCATGAGCTCAATCTTTGCACACTGTCTAAATATCTTCCATAGAGACTGTGGTTAAATTCTCAGCTTCATTGGACCTCTGGAACTTGAGCTACCATCTTTTAGGTTTAAGTGTCCCTATAATGGACTTAATCACATGGTGATTACTAGTACTCCTTTTCAACCTAGCATTCTTCTTCTCTAAGGTTTAGATCCAACAACAGAAACCTTGCTGTTGTTTGTCCCTATTAGGTGTGAGTTAACTGGTACAACAGTTTTGAATCATTTTCTAAATTGCTTTTGAATACATGTGCATAAATCATCTTAATAGCACGTGACGTCGACATTCGACGAGGACTCGACTCTGCAGCGAGGATCTCCATCTCGTGACAAGTTTGGCGGATTCTCCAGAGGAAGACTAACTCCTAGCTTCTAACAAAACCGTTGAGCAAGTCAAGCCCCGGTTTGCATATCGTTACCGTTTTAAATTTTGCTTTACTTCACCTCATGTGTATTAGAGTTGATATTGTGCATTATGTCTAGGATGATTGAAACCCACGTGCATGGCTTTTACATCCCTGAGTAGAAGGTTTAGTGTAGGTTTTTCCTCGTTGTAGATGCTAGGCTAATGTTGTAGCTAGCTCGGTAGAAGTCGAGTAGTAAAAAGCTACTCGCGAGAAAGTTTGAGTAATGGAGTTACTCGCGAGAGATAAATGATAATAGCACCCTCATGAATATGAGATGGGGACGGGGATGTTCCTGTAGGATGGAGCGCTCAAGGTTGGTCTCGACCTGTGATGGGTGTGACAATGCTTGAGACCACATTTGGCCTGGAACGGGATGGTAAGGCAAATGTGGAGGTTGGTTGTAGCCCCGTCCGTGTCGGTTAAGGACCGTATGTATGCGGCCCTGCTGGACAAGATTGAGCTGTACCGGATATATATAGTGGGGTATGGGACCCATGAAACCGATGTAACACGATGGACCGTGGTATAGAAACTCATCCTTCGCGTGGGAATGGCGTTGAGAAGGCGGGAGGTGTAAATCCTTCAGCGGGCAACTTCGACGTGTCCGTGTAGAGGACCATCCTGCTCGGCGCGAAGCGTTTTTCTATGTCGGGGTGTCGTGTGAAAGGTTGCTGCATACAACGTAAGAAAGAGCTCTTGAGAGAGTCTTTCAAGGCGGGTGTATGTGTCGTGTATTCCGGGTTGTTATTGATTCGAATCACCGTCGCTCGCGGAAGAGGATTGAGCATACTTGCCCACTGCGCCATGACTTAGTAAGAAGATGAACTAAGTCTCTTAACTTGCTGTTTGTGGATTAATCTCTGTATTGGAACCTTGACTGAAGTAGATATAGAGCCAACTAAATTTCATTTCCACCTTAGGCTAGCAACATCGGGATAAGCGTTTCTTGTTTGATTGTGGACTTCCGATGTTGCGAGGCGTGAGGACCACTAAAATGAAGGCTAAAAGAATATGAATATAAGGATCAAGTTTAGACAAGCTGCATTTTGCAAATTCACATGCCTACTGTCTTACTACCCCTGCATGTAGAGTTGCATGTTTAGGATTGACGGGTAAGTCTTGTTGAGCCTTAGTGCTCACGGTTGCTTCCGAGTTGTTTTTGCAGGTAGCAGGATGCCTGCTATGAAGAGGGTTGGTCGGTGAGACGACGAACCTTACAGTTCGTTCAACTCATCGGAAACCTAGCCGCTGCCTTTCTTTGGTGAAGCTAGTAGGAAGCGTTCATGGGCTGAATGACTTCTCTTCGGCGTAGTTAGGGTCGAGAGTGAGTAGTTTGTCCAGCAAATTTAAATTTCCGCTGCGTGTGTACTTATGTTGTAAAAAAAATCTTATGTTGAGTAAAAAAAAGTTCCGTTATGTTCTTATCGTCTTTTCGTGCATGCTGTTGGGTGCCGCATCGCACGGCACCACCCACTGCGATTCCCGGGCCGGGCGCTCACAGGCATGGTATCAGAGCCGCATTGGGGATAGCACGCATGAAAAGAGCATATTTTCGAAAACTTAGAGGTATACAAGTGAGGAACGTATAGTATGCCCATATAAGGATTATTATTAGCATAGTACTTAAGGTGGCAAGCTAACAGTGTGTTATCATTCAGTATTTCAATTCTGTAACGACGCACCTACGTGAAGGTAAGAATGGTAAGGAACGCCACCGAAAGCGGATCAATTTCGGTTAGCTCACCCATACGAGGAAAGTAGTGTGGGATGTCCCGTTCAGCAATGGACGGGAAGTGAATATGTTTTCTAAGACTCTTCATGTCTTAGAGACATATGAATGGCACTAGCCTCCAGTGCGCAAACCCAGGGGCAAGAGGAGGAGACCCCATCGTGTGGTTTGTAACACGAAGTGTGTTCTTTAGGACTCTTCATGTCCTATGAGGCATACGAAAGCGCTGTTCCACCGGTGTGCTTTACTGCAAAGGTGTGGAGCCCTCATCGGGTGGTGAATAACCCGATCATGTACCTTGAGACGTGGCTTGACTCAAGGACGGCCCGTATGGCAATGATACGGGGCGTATGTTTTTACTATGATATGGACCTGCCTGAAATGATAAACCAATGTGTGCATCATCATTGAGTGATTTTCTGCAGGTACCTTAACCACGTTAGAACATGTCGTGTAGAAAACGTTTGTGAGTGATCGTTTTAGTGCCACCACTTGAGACGTATAAGCCGGTATAAAGCCGGTTAGGATTTTAATTTGGTGAGGCAACGTAGTACCGTGATGTGTTTTGAACTACATGAAAATGAAGGATTGAAAAAAAAGAGTAAATTTGGAGTCTAGGATTCTATTAGGAGGTGATGAACTCCTATATTGAACTAAGAGTCAATTGGGAGTATAGATTTCTTCACAAAGACTTAGGAATAAACCTCCCCTGTTTCTGTCAGAATCTTTTCTGAAGTTGAACAGGGCATAATTTTTGTTTGGTTGAACCAATGGGGGTGAGTGATACATTTCTGGAAATCTATTGAAGTCTTCCACAACTCTTCAGTAGAACTCCAGATCAGAATCACCCTCCAAATGGATGAAATTCTCAGATGAGTGTGAACTGTCCAAAAACAGGGCAGGCAGAAATTGCTCTCTGGAAATTTCTGTACTTCAACCATAACTTTCTGTAGAAAAATTTCTAAGGGTCAAGTAATACACCGTTGGAAAGCTTGTGATATATGCTATGATTTTGTAGTTCAAAGTTTCCCCAGATTTGGAGTTTAAAGTGATGAAATCTTGCGGACAAAACAGCTACTTTCAAAGGAGGTGCTGTCAAAATTGTTCCAGATTTCTGTTAGCTTTGAAATATCACAATTTCTGATCCAGAACATATATGAAGGCAAATGAATACTCGTTGGAAAGATATTGAAGTTAAATACAACTTTGATATTCAACTTGAGATATGAAATTGCCATTGTCATATTCAAATTCTGGTATTAAGACCTATTGGTCATTCTGAACAGAGTAGTACTTATTGTCATTTAGCTTGAGACTTGTTGTGGACAGGGATGTATTAGACTTCTCTAAGCTCCGTAACATGTTCTCGAGTTATTTTTCAGTTTGTCCTACTGTTGGAATTAAGGGTTTGGACAAACTTTCTCACGTTTGATAGATTTCAGTATTGTCGAATCCTAGTTAGCTTGTGTAATGCTGCAATATTGATGTAATGCTTTTACGGTTATGTTTTCAATTCAAGTTGAGTTTAAACTTTGAATTTTAACCGTAAATTGCTCACTCTTGCAGCATGGATCGTGCTCATTCCAGGAGTGAGGTTGGTGAGTCGAGTCACGGCGAAAGTAATTCGCCACGACAAGAAGTGCCGACATCATCAACCGGATTGGCGGAAATCTTGGCAAAGATGGCTGAGTCTCTGGATCTGTTGGTGCGACAAAGCATACGACAGGAGACAGTACAGCAAAATCCCCCGCCAAGCACTTATCTGGATTTTCTAGCAAGACAACCACCGGTTTTCTCGGAAGTGAAAGAACCGTTGGAGTCGGCTCATTGGCTCCAATGTGTTGAAGCCAAGTTCGATACGCTTGAGTGCGATGAATATCAGAAGACTCTATTTGCCGCTCAACAACTCCACGGAGCCGCTGGAGCCTGGTGGGCGGAGTACATCGCTACTCTTCCTGAAGGTCATCGAGTGACGTGGGATGAATTCCGGGATGTTTTTCGGGCACGTCACATTTGTTTGGGAATTCTTCGAACAAAGTATCAAGACTTTCTGGAATTAAAGCAAGGAGAATGGAGTGTGTACGAGTACTTCAAGGAGTTTGAAGGCTTGATGCAATACGCAACTCATATGGTTGTCTCGGAAGCGTTGAAGTGCGAGTATTTCTTCCGAGGTTTGAATGTCGAACTTAGGGAACAAGTGACCTTGTTCAATAATGGTATTTACAATGAGTTGGTAAATGCCGCTATCATTAAGGAAGACATGCATCTTCGTTGTGAAGCGGAGCTGAAAAGAAGTATACCGTCAGACAGCGATATTGAGTTTCATCCGAACTATCGAGTACGGTATTACTCGCCAGTTAGGCAACAAATTCAGCCAGTGGTGCAACTCTCACAACCACGGCTGGAATTGATCACTTATGAGCCTCCACCTCAACAGCAGCGGACAGAAATTATTCGTGCAACCCTACCGCAACCAGCTACGCACGAATTATCTCCACCTCGTTTTAGTAGAGAGCTGAGGATTTCTACAACACGAAGCCGTCGTGGTGCTGAGCAGAGTCACACTCGTGTGTTGTCTCAGCAATGCTCAGATCAGCACCGTGAACCTTCACAGAAGAATCTTTCAAAAGCTGGCAGGGTTAATTACACTGCTATTGAGGATATTGCTAAAGGCGAACCAGTTTTGGCGGGCATGTTCATGTTACATGAACAGCCCACTTTCATTTTGTTTGATTCCGGAGCCACCCACAATTTTATTAGCAGAGACTATGTGCTGAAGAATAATCTTCCATTCAGCACAGTTAAGTATCCGTTTCATATCAGCTCACCCGGAGGCAAGATATCAATAGATGAGATGGTCTCTCAGGCACCTTTATGTTTGGGTGGAAACATCTATCCTGCGAGCCTTATCATACTCAAAGGCCAAAGGATTGATATTATCTTGGGGATGTCATGGTTGACACATTATGGAGCTATCTTTGACATCAGCTCTCGAACTGTCCAACTGAATTCCCCAATATATGGTTGCAACACATTGAATCTTGTGGATCCATCACAACAAGTTGCAGCAGTGCATCAGATTGAAGCTCCTAAAATTGAGGATATTCCAGTGGTATGTGAATATCCAGATGTGTTTCCCGAAGACTTGCCGAGCATGCCGCCCGAACGTGATGTAGAGTTCAAGATTGAACTAGCACCGGGAACAACACCTATTTATCGGCGACCATATAAAATGGCACCGAAGGAGCTAGCAGAATTGAAGGAGCAGCTTAATGACCTCATGGACAAAGGTTTTATACGCCCAAGTTCATCACCTTGGGGCTGTTCCGCACTCTTCGTGAAGAAGAAGGACGAAACTTTGAGACTATGTGTAGATTATCGTACACTGAATGCTGTGACTATCAAAAATAAGTATCCACTACCGCGCATCGATATTTTGTTCGATCAACTGGTGGGTGCTAAGGTATTCTCAAAGATGGATCTTCGGTCCGGGTATCACCAGATAAAGATCCGGGCAGAAGACGTACCTAAGACGGCGTTCTCAACAAGATATGGTCTTTATGAATATCTTGTCATGTCCTTTGGGTTGACCAATGCTCCGGCTCATTTTATGTATCTCATGAACTCTGTGTTCATGCCGGAGTTAGACAAGTTTGTCGTAGTTTTCATCGACGACATCTTGGTCTATTCAAAGTCAGAAGAAGAACACGCTGAACATTTGCGTATTGTACTCCAACGCTTGAGAGATCACAAGCTATATGCAAAGTTCAGTAAATGTGAGTTTTGGATCAGCAAAGTGCCGTTTCTTGGGCATATTATTTCAGCGGAAGGCATCGCTGTGGACCCAAGTAAAATCGAGCAAGTGCTGAATTGGAAATCTCCAATATCTGTTCATGAAGTGCGGAGTTTCCTAGGTTTAGCGGGTTATTACCGGAGATTCATTCCAAACTTCTCCAAAGTCGCTAAACCTATGATGGAGCTGTTGAAGAAAAGCACCAAGTATGATTGGAGCAATTCATGCGAACAAGCTTTTCAAACTTTAGTGAAGTATCTCACTACAGCTCCAGTTTTGGCCCAGCCGGACACTACGAAGCCGTTTGATGTTTATTGTGATGCATCCGGCATCGGTTTGGGTTGTGTGTTGATGCAAGAAGGACGTGTGGTCGCGTATGGATCCCGACAACTCAGGGGTCATGAGCAGAATTACCCGACGCACGACCTTGAACTAGCTACAGTGGTCTTAGCATTGAAAATGTGGAGACATTATCTACTAGTCAATCTAGTACATCTCTACACTGACCACAAAAGCTTGAAGTACATCTTCACACAGAAAGAACTGAATATGAGGCAGCGAAGATGGCTCGAATTGATCAAGGACTATGAACTTGAAATTCATTACCATCCGAGCAAAGCGAATGTGGTTGCCGACGCACTTAGTCGGAAAGCCCACGTTCACCATTTAGCCATGGCTGCACATGAAGAAGGAGAACCAAGCCTGCGCTTAGTTCCCTACGGATCGCTGTTCAACCTCGCTCTTATTCCTACAATCCGAGATGAGATTGTAGAGGCTCAGAAGAGAGACAGAGGTATGTCTCACATCCGGAGGAGAGTGGACAGCTGTGAATTGAAGATGTTCCGCAAAGATGAAGAGGGTACTATATGGTTTAACAACCGCATAGTGGTACCCCGAAACATGAAATTGCGGAGGAAGATATTGGATGAAGCACATTTATCCAAGTACTCCATTCATCCGGGAAGCAATAAGATGTACCAGGACTTGAAATCTAAGTTCTGGTGGACACGGATGAAAAGAGAGATTGCGAAGTACGTATCTGAGTGTGATACATGTCGGCGGGTTAAAGCCGACCATATGAGGAAAGCCGGACCACTTCAACCGCTGAAGGTTCCAGCATGGAAGTGGGAAGACATAAGTATGGACTTCATCGTCGGTTTACCCATGACCAGCAACAAGCATGATTCTATTTGGGTAATCGTCGATCGTTTGACCAAGACAGCACATTTTATTCCAGTCCATACCAAATATGTGGCAAAGAAGTATGCAGAGATGTTCATCTCGAGAATCGTGTGTTTACACGGGGTTCCCCGCACCATCGTGTCTGACCGAGGTGCGTTGTTCGTATCCAGATTTTGGGAGCAACTGCATGCTTCCTTGGGAACCAAGTTAATTCAGAGTTCAGCGTATCATCCGCAAACTGATGGTCAAACAGAGAGGATAAATCAGATTCTAGAGGATATGCTACGGGCATGTGTCATCAATCATGGGAAGAATTGGGATGACTATCTACCATTAGCAGAATTCTCATATAACAACGGTTATCAATCCAGCATCAAAATGGCCCCGTATGAAGCTCTTTATGGCCGGAAGTGCCGCACACCACTGAATTGGTGTGAGTCCGGCGAGAGAGTAGTCTACGGGATTGATCTTGTGAATGAAGCCGAGGAACGAGTGTGAGTGATTCAAGCCAACTTAAAGGCTGCTCAATCTCGGCAGAAAAGTTATGCAGACAAAAGACGTCGACCTCTTCACTTCGATATCGGGGACCACGTTTATCTTCGTGTCTCTCCGATGAAAGGAGTTCATCGTTTTGGAGTGAATGGAAAGCTTGCTCCGCGATTCATCGGGCCGTTTGCTGTCACTGAGGTATGCCGACCCGTGGCCTATCGTCTGGAGCTACCCGCGTCACTTTCGGGTATTCACAATGTTTTCCATGTCTCTCAACTGCGGAAATGTCTTAAGTACCCGACCGCGGTTCATATGGAGAACATTGAGGATCTTCAACCGCCTCTCACCTATTCTGAGTATTCGATACAGATTATTGATGAGAAGACTCGCGCCACAAGAAATCGGACATTGCGATTTTACAAAGTCTTGTGGAGCAACCACACCGCTGATGAAGCCACGTGGGAAAGCGAAGAATTTCTCCGTTTAAATTTTCCCGACTTGTTTGTACCATATGTCCAGTAGTCACTCTCCCTTCTTCTTTCTTTTTGTAATCTCGGGACGAGATTCTTTTAAGGGGGGAGGAATGTAACAGCCCTAGCTTTTTGTAAAGTTTGGTTTCAACTTATAAAACAAAGTTAAGGCGAAGAAAGGCTATAATTGTGTCACATGAAATGATGAACACACAAATGGACATGTGAGGGAGTTAAAAATTTCCTCTAGCCCATGATCAACACATGTTAACCTAGGGGAAAGAATTAGACTCCTAAAAACTCTAACTCATGTGCACCTTCTCTGAGTAGAGTGGAGGAATTTTAAATGCAATTTGAATTCTTTTGAAAGGATTCCTATTCAGATTGTACAAAGGCCTATATGTGAGAGCATAGATGCATTTCTCCTGTATTCAAGAGCCTAAGTTTCAATTTTGGAGAATTTTAGGTTTCATATACTATTTATTCCGAGAATTAAATGAGGGCACGTTCAAATTCAAACTTAAATTTGAATTTCGAACCAAACATACTCAATTTCAAAATCTGATTTCAGATTTGAGTTCCTCATAATTCTTTTAACCTATCCTCCAAGTTTGATCAAATTCGGAGCTCGTTTGCTAATTTAAATTGAAATGGGGGATAAGAGGGAGAATTGTGGCTGTGGACCCCACATGTCATACACCACAATTGAACAGCAGACTCTATTTCCTCCCGGAGGCACACACGCTCGACAGCAGCAGCTGCGCACGCTCGGTGGCTCAGCTCCAGCTCCTGCTTGCTTGCTCGATCTGATCCTCCCCACAGCGAGTGCAACAGGGCTACTTTGCTTCCTCCCCGTGCTGCCTCGTTCCCGTGCATCTGCTCCCGAGAAGAAAAACAGCAGCCACCTTCCCTCTCTTTTCTCTGATCGCCCCAGCAAACCAACAGCCTTTGCTCGAGCTCCCCACAGCAAAAGCCTTCGCCCATGAGTGCTCTGGCCGGCTAGCACCCTTCCTCCGCTGTTCCATGCTTGCTGGCGCCTAGAAACAACGAGGTTTCCTCTGCTCCCGAGCTCAAACTGGAGGAACTGAAACTGGACGCCGTGGACAGCCCAAACCAGGAGGGATCACGCCCAAGCAAGCCACCCCATCTGTGCACCAACAAGTCTAGTTTCTCACCTCCAAAGCTCAGCCCAAGCCATTGACCACAGAGGGAGAATTTCAAGTTTTTCTCCCGGGCGGCAGAAACGGACCTTGAGGTAAGGAATTGTAAAATTCGTCCTCAATTCGTGTTTGTTGGGTCTCAAACTTCACACACAGGATGTTAACTGCCTAGCACACCTCCTCCATTGATTTTAGACCATGAAATTGAGGGTATAGTGAGCAATCCGAGCTCTTTTAGAGGGTTTGCCGCTGGACCCTATCGGGTGCACGGTGCCGATAGGTTTAGAGCCATCTCCAGCTGGTTTAGACCTCATGCCGGTCTTCTACATGATCCCCTGGTGCTGTAGAGCCCAAGAACCGACCATTTGGTGGAGAATTCACCGTGCAAGACCTCGCCGGAGCTCTAGGGTTTGCTGTGGCCGGTGCGCCCTATTTTCCGGCGAGTTTCAGCCGCCGGGGACCTCACCAACGTGTTCAGCATGGGGAAATATGGGGGGGCGGCCAGCAGGGGGTCTGGAGGTGGCTGGGAACTTGTTTTCCGGCGACCTCGCCGGAGTGGGCCGCCACTGCCCTGTTGGGCGCGAGTCTGGAGGTTAGGGATGACAGGTGGGACCCACTGTCAGCATTTAAACATTTTCCAGATTTTCCCACTTTAGTTCAAACTTTGGAGAGCCATAACTTTGTGTAGGAGTGTCCAAAAATTGTGAAACAAATTTTGTTGGATTCCTCTCGAAGAGTACTATCCAGGGGTGCAGGCCAATGTTTATGAAAATCCCTGGATTTGGCTCATTAATTCATTTAATAAAACCTTGTATGAATTTTACAGGAGTTCTGTTTATTGGAAAATTCCCAAATTTTGACAGGACATTGTTCCAAAATTCCTTGAACTTAAGTAAAAATATCAGAGGCATTGGACCTCATTTTCTTGGTCAAATGATGTTTTCATTTCTTATGTCTCTGAAAAATGGGAAAATGAACAGAGACAATTTCAGCTTTTCCCCAATCCTTGTAAAATCCATATCTCCATGTAGCAAACTCCAAAAATGGTAAAACCAATTCCTATGGACTCAGGACATTTTGTACTTCACAGAAAGTCCACTTTGCAGCATAGGAATGCTTAATATCTAGGGGGTAAAGGCAGATTAGTGAAAATCACATAAGGAATTATTGTGATCACCTTGAGCCATTTCATGAGCTCAATCTTTGCACACTGTCTAAATATCTTCCATAGAGACTGTGGTTAAATTCTCAGCTTCATTGGACCTCTGGAACTTGAGCTACCATCTTTTAGGTTTAAGTGTCCCTATAATGGACTTAATCACATGGTGATTACTAGTACTCCTTTTCAACCTAGCATTCTTCTTCTCTAAGGTTTAGATCCAACAACAGAAACCTTGCTGTTGTTTGTCCCTATTAGGTGTGAGTTAACTGGTACAACAGTTTTGAATCATTTTCTAAATTGCTTTTGAATACATGTGCATAAATCATCTTAATAGCACGTGACGTCGACATTCGAAGAGGACTCGACTCTGCAGCGAGGATCTCCATCTCGTGACGAGTTTGGCGGATTCTCCGGAGGAAGACTAACTCCTAGCTTCTAACAAAACCGTTGAGCATGTCAAGCCCCGGTTTGCATATCGTTACCGTTTTAAATTTTGCTTTACTTCACCTCATGTGTATTAGAGTTGATATTGTGCATTATGTCTAGGATGATTGAAACCCACGTGCATGGCTTTTACATCCCTGAGTAGAAGGTTTAGTGTAGGTTTTTCCTCGTTGTAGATGCTAGGCTAATGTTGTAGCTAGCTCGGTAGAAGTCGAGTAGTAAAAAGCTACTCGCGAGAAAGTTCGAGTAATGGAGTTACTCGCGAGAGATAAATGATAAGAGCACCCTCATGAATATGAGATAGGGACGGGGATGTTCCTGTAGGATGGAGTGCTCAAGGTTGTTCTCGACCTGTGATGGGTGTGACAATGCTTGAGACCACATTTGGCCTGGACCGGGATGGTAAGGCAAATGTGGAGGTTGGTTGTAGCCCCGTAAGTGTCGGTTAAGGACCGTATGTATGCGGCCCTGCTGGACAAGATTGAGCTGTACCGGATATATATAGTGGGGTATGGGACCCATGAAACTGATGTAACACGATGGACCGTGGTATAGAAACTCATCCTTCGCGTGGGAATGGCGTTGAGAAGGCGGGAGGTGTAAATCCTTCAGCGGGCAACTTCGACGTGTCCGTGTAGAGGACCATCCTGCTCGGCGCGAAGCGTTTTTCTATGTTGGGGTGTCGTGTGAAAGGTTGCTGCATACAACGTAAGAAAGAGCTCTTGAGAGAGTCTTTCAAGGCGGGTGTATGTGTCGTGTATTCCGGGTTGTTATTGATTCGAATCACCGTCGCTCGCGGAAGAGGATTGAGCATACTTGCCCACTGCGCCGTGACTTAGTAAGAAGATGAACTAAGTCTCTTAACTTGCTGTTTGTGGATTAATCTCTGTATTGGAACCTTGACTGAAGTAGATATAGAGCCAACTATATTTCATTTCCACCTTAGGCTAGCAACATCGGGATAAGCGTTTCTTGTTTGATTGTGGACTTCCGATGTTGCAAGGCGTGAGACCACTAAAATGAAGGCTAAAAGAATATGAATATAAGGATCAAGTTTAGACAAGCTGCATTTTGCAAATTCCTATGCCTACTGTCTTACTACCCCTGCATGTAGAGTTGCATGTTTAGGATTGACGGGTAAGTCTTGTTGAGCCTTAGTGCTCACGGTTGCTTCCGAGTTGTTTTTGCAGGTAGCAGGATGCCTGCTATGAAGAGGGTTGGTCGGTGAGACGACGAACCTCACGGTTCGTTCAACTCATCGGAAACCTAGCCGCTGCCTTTCTTTGGTGAAGCTAGTAGGAAGCGTTCACGGGCTGAATGACTTCTCTTCGGCGTAGTTAGGGTCGAGAGTGAGTAGTTTGTCCAGCAAATTTAAATTTCCGCTGCGTGTGTACTTATGTTGTAAAAAAAAATCTTATGTTGAGTAAAAAAAGTTCCGTTATGTTCTTATCGTCTTTTCGTGCATGCTGTTGGGTGCCGCATCGCACGGCACCACCCACTGCGATTCCCGGGCCGGGCGCTCACAGAGATTTCTCCCTCCGAGATTATATGTCCTAAGAAGGGAACTCTCTTCAGCGAAAACTCACACTTGCTCAACTTGGCATATAGTTGGTGTTCTCTCAGCCTCTGCAACACCAACCTTAGATGTTTCTCATGTTCTTCTTCATTTTTGGAGAAGACGAGAATGTCATCTATGAAAACCACCACAAATTTGTCCAGATATTCCATGAATACCTTGTTCATGAGATACATGAAGTATGCCGGGGCATTAGTTAGCCCGAAAGGCATGACAGTGTATTCGTACAATCCGTACCGAGATACGAAAGCTGTCTTGGGAATATCAGATTGCCTTATCTTGAGTTGGTGGTATCCCGACCTGAGATCAATTTTCGAGAACACACAAGCTCCCCTCAATTGATCAAACAAGTCTTCAATGCGGGGTAATGGGTACTTGTTCTTGATGGTTACCTCATTCAAGGTACGGTAATCCATGCATAACCTTTGGGTTCCGTCCTTCTTGGGCACAAATATCACCGGAGCTCCCCATGGTGAGGAACTAGGGCAAATATACCCCTTCTCCGTCAATTCTCTCAAATGATCCTTGAGTTCTTCTAGCTGCTTGGAGTCCATCCGATAAGGTCTCTTGTATATCGGAGCTGTTCCAGGCACTAGCTCAATTGCAAATTCCACTTCACGATCGGGTGGCATACCTGGCAACTCCTCCGGAAAAACATCTGGATATTCCCTGATGGTCCTGATCTCCTCCACTTTCACCTCAACTTGATTTAATTTAATGTCCCTCCTAGGCTCTTGTATTGTTATAAACTTTACTCTTGTGCCACTAGGGTGAGTTAGTTCCACCGTTCTGGTCGAACAATGGATGATTCCTTTATGTTTGGTCAACCAATCCATGCCCAAAATAATATCGATCCCTTGGGAATCTATCACTATGAGGTTAGCAGTAAACACTACCCCATTAATGTCTAGATTCACCTTGGGACACACTTGTCTTGTCCTTTTTTCTCCACCTGGAGAGTTTACGGCTAGCATATGGTTCATTTGTGTTGTTGCTAGGTCATACTTCTTAACAAACCCTTGAGTAATAAACGAGTCGGTGGCACCAGAATCAAACAGCAGGGTTGCAAGGTGTAAATTGGCAGGAAACTTACCAACTACCACGTCGGGTGCATCTTGTGCTTCCTCCATAGTGACGTGGTTCACCCGTCCTCTCATTACATTCTGCTGTTGTGGCTGCGCGGGCTTCTTCTTTGGGCACTTATGGGCATAGTGCCCCACTTCACCACAGCTAAAACATTGCACCCCAACCTTAGGTGCTTGGCCTTTGTTGTCTTGGGGTTGGTTCGGAGGTCCTTGCACTGCTGGTCGAGGTGGATATGCAGGGCGAGGCTGCTGTACAAACTGACGTTGCGGCTGTGCTGGTGCTGCCGGCGGCCTGTAGTTCGGGTTGTACCCTCTTGGTGCTTAGTAGGGTACCGCAGCACGGCTCGTCTGCCCCGTAGGTTGCTGCATCATACGGGGGCGAGTGTTGCTTCCTGAAGCTTGATGTGACCAACCGGCCTTCCTCTTATTCTCATTTTCCAAGGCCTTTAGCTTCCTTTCTACCACAAATGCTCTGTCCACCATCTTTTGGAAGCTTTCATACTCATTCGAGGACATTGCACACTGCATCTCTGCGGTAAGTCCTTCCACGAAACAATCTTGTTTCTGCTCATCAGTCTCTATGTCCCGTGGGGCATAACAGGATAGTTGGGTAAATTTAGTGAGGTATTCCCTCACCGTCATGTTTCCCTGCTGCAGTCCCAAAAACTCCTTCCTCTTGTTTTTGAGTTCACCTCTTGGGATGTAATGGTTGCGGAAGCTACACTTGAACTCTTCCCAAGTGATGTTCTCAGGGTCATGATGGGCGGCCATGTAGGCGGTCCAGCAATTAGCAGCAGGTCCATGCAATTGATTAGAGGCAAACAACACCCTCTCATACCCTTGGCACTGTATGATCATCATCTTACTTTCAATGGTCTTCAGCCAATCATCTGCCTCCAGAGGTTCAGCAGCACTTGCAAACTTTGGAGGTTGAGTTCCTAGAAACTCACTCGACCTTGGTTGGCGTGGTGCAGCTTGTGGAGGTGGTACTTGATGCAAGTAGGCCACCACTTGAGTCAAGTTCTGGATGAGCTGATTTTGATTCTCCAGCATTTGGTGGAGAGGATCAACTTCTTCACGGCGACCACCCCTGTCCTGGCCTCCAGAAAGATGAGGGTTGCATGCCTCATCGTTGTTGTTGGCGGGGTTGGCAGCACGTCCTTTTCCTCTTCCGGCCATCTGGCAGAATCAACTAATGTTAATTTGAAAGCATTTAGTATCATCTTACTACTTTCATTTGTTTGTACTTTGAAGGGTTGAGGCTTTGTTATACTTTTCTGAGGGTTCACACACCAAAGCAAAACAATCTAAAGACGAGGCCGTGGACAATTGCTCATGGCTTCCACAACTCACGTCACACACCAATCATTAACACACCATTAACTTAACTTAACGACTCGACTATTTGATATCTTGCTAGCTAAGGGAAGGACTCTACACTACTCGTTTTCTTGAGCTGGCTCCTCGGGATCTTCCTCATCATTTCGGCTGCCTTCTGACTCTGCTTTGGGTGGGGAGGCTGCTGGTGGAGAAGTGCGACGACGCCTGATCGCTCGGCGATCCGGGGAGTCAGGAGTCCATGTATCATTCACGGTGACACACAGTTCATTCCCATCTCCTCTTTCTCTCGCCTTTAAGCAGGCTCGCAGCAATGCCTCCGTTTCCTTCAGGGTGTCCCGGACATCCTGAAGCTCTTGTTGGCACTCCTGCAGTCGAGTGCTGAGCATAGCAGCATCCTCCAAGCACAAGTCCATGTGCTCATGGGAAGTCCCTTGCTGCACTGGCGGGTACTTGTACTCCGTGGTACCACTCTCACGTTGGAGGACATACATGTACTCAGTTTTGTCCAAGTGGCGACGATAGATGTGACTCTGGCAGGTGATGGCCTCCCAGGTGACATCTTTCTCCGCATCGACCTGTGTTGCTCGACAAGCTTGAGAGTGGTGGATCTTAAGCAGCTGATTTTCGTGTATAATTCTCATAGCTGAACTCCATTCTTCCCTCTTCTCACGGATGGTCCTGGTGGAGTTATAGTGGATGATTAGTTTGCCCGTATTGCCGGCGGCTTCGAGCATACGCCGAAGACGGCGCAATAAGCCTCCTACTGCCAATCCGTAGGAAAGGTACGTCACCGGACCGCTCTCTTCTCTCTCGGCAAGGGCAACTACGGGAACTCTCCCTCCTGTGGACTTGCGAGCAGTGCGAATCATGCGAACCATCTAAAAATAAAAAGCATTTAAACTTAGGTTAGATAAACTTTTTAAACAAAAATCCTATTTTGAATGAAAATTGGGGTAAGATGAAGAAAGTGACTCCATTAAATAACACTTTTCAACACACACCTTGTAAAATAGTTTTTAAGAAAATAGGGCCCTTAAATACGTCCATTTCTACCTAGGTCCACGTTCCTACGGGCAACCTTGGCTCTGATACCACTTCTGTCACACCCGGTTTTTCCGAAGAAACAACCAAGTGAATACCACATGTATGCCAGGATCATTTTCTCATACATGTGATGACAAATAGTGAAGCATCATTTATTACAAGCCAGGTGTCGAATATAAATAAGTCTTACATAGCAAATGTCTCGATGGACAATAATAAGTTCGTCACAAGTAAATAAACTAGCAGCGGAATAATTATTCTCGTAGGCTACATCACAGGCGTTGCCCGGGGGTCTCCATGAACCTAGAAACCTTCTTCGGGTCCAAAGTCTTGGTCATTATACACCACCTCATTATCTTGACCTGAGCAGCAATATAAACCAACAAAATATGCAAGATTGAGTACCGATGGTACTCAGCAAGTGTGGGAAAGTTATGTCATGCATGGCTAGAACAAGGAGAGGTTGAACTCATGGTTAAAGTACTATGCAATTAATTCCTATCACCTTAGCTTATTAAGCACCTACATTACTACATAGGTAAAATGGTCCCAATCTCCCATCCCATCATCAAAATCAAATAACCATAACATCATTTCCAATGTTAAGCTCCCCGCTTAACATCCACAACTTCCAAAACCATCAATCCTCTAATCATGAATAAGTCCAAGCCGCTCTTGACCGTGAGCACGGCTGTCATGACAGTTTTGACTCTGCAGAGTTTGTACCACTGTACCCACATGTAGTGATTTCATCCCCCGTTGCCGGGTGGACTAAAAGAACCTCCATTATGCCAGTGGCCACGAACCACATTCACACTTCCCAGGTGTGTAGCCAGGAGATCACTACGAAGCCTTTACAAAGGGATTCCCGACGAGCGTGGGCCCACTGAGGTTTCACCCCTAACAGCATACAAGAGGCTCCAACCCCGCTGCAGTGGCCCCCTCTTGAGCCTTGCGGTTCATATGGTAGTCCAGCTGACACCTATTCCCCGCACCATCCAACACACCCATACTACGCCGGGGATACACCTAATTAATTGGCCAAGCTGCCCCATCTCAGCATGTGGTTGGCACTGTAAAGCCAGGTTACATGCTCCATGAACCGGTCCTTAGGATCCAGGCAAGTACCAAACACAAACCCGAGTCTCGTGCACCCAGCACACAACCAATACATCCAACTTGCCTTGATCCCCACCTCTACATAACTCATAATATCTCATTCAAGAGTATGGTAAAATAAACTGATGATCTCATATCCCAAATATCCCATTCTAAGCATGGCTAAGCATATGCATAATAATAAATGACATGATAAAATAAGTCCCAACCCAAGCTACAAGGAAACAAGGTAATGCAATTCTAGGGAAACTTTCTAACATGGGTTTCATATTTCATTTGACAATGCAAATAATTCTATCTACACATCCTAGCATAGGATCAAAGTGGTCAAGGACACTTGCCTCCTTCCTGCTGCTCTTGAAATGGGTAGTCCTGGTCTTGGAAAGGAATAACTTGCTCTTGAGCAGGTTCTACATCATACCATCACACATAGCAAAAGAAAAACAACAATCCATAAGACATTGTTCACACTTCCTCTTCATACAAACCACACATTCATATTTATGAAAGTCATTCTCATTTCTATGTGTTGTGGTTACTCTATGTGTGCTGATTTTTGCTTACATGCACTTTTAAACATGTGCATATGATTTCTACTTTTGTATTCATATTTATGTTTGTATATAATATATGAGTTTCCAACTTAAATAAATTCCTTATATTCAATTGATACACCTTTTAGCTACCAAGTGTGCATGAAAGGTATCTTTCTTCTCCATATGTGTCTTCAGAATTTCTACCAACCCTAAACTGAATTCTTTGGATTTTAGAAACTCCATTTATCATTTACTAGTTGCTATATTTTCAGATTTATTTTCCTATGCATAAATGTGTACTTTATTATGAAATTAGTAATACACATCCTCTAAACAGAATAGGTTCTGGTCCTAAATAATTTAATAACATATTTTGACCTTTGCCTCTGATGTAAACTATTTCACAATTATTTTCCCTATTTTCTAAAACTATTCATTACTTAAAAATGTGTCCCTAAATGTGAATAATAAATTAAACAGATTCAATTCAGCCCAAAATATGTTTTTATCTCACTCCAAAGTTTTCTAAATACTGAGAAAGTCTTTAATTAAATTTTGACAATATGTTTGTCCCACTTTTTAATTTTTAAACACTAGCAACATATTCAATTTCCTAAATTAAATACTAAACAGGGCTAAAAAGTTAAACTTACCCCACTACAGGGTCTATAATATTATTTTCAGAATTTCCAGGGGTCTAGCTACACTTATCAGAGGAGTTTTTCCTAATTTTTATTAAGTCCAGGGGCTAAAACTGATTTTTAAATGAATTTACATGATTTTCTGAAGTTCCAGGGGCTAGATCAGAAGTTTCCGGGGCTAGCTCTTATTTCCCGAGAACCCAAGGGGGTAGCACGTAAGATTTCCAGTCTTTATAACGCGGGGCTGATGTGGACCGTCCGATTTTAAACCGACGGCCGAGATTATAACATCGAACCGGTACGCGGGGGTTTAAAACCTACCGTGCGATTTAAAATAAACGGCGCACAAGCGGCCACGTCGCTCTGATCGAGCGCGGGCGGCGCTGCCGGCGGCGCACGGCGGCGGGAAGCGGCGATCTCGCCGGAGACTTTCGGATCTTCGAGAATTCTTCCTAGAACTGTGATTTTATGGCATAGATCGGTGGAGGGGAGGTCGGGGATCTCACCTCGGGGGTTTTCTTGAGCTCGGAGGTCCTGGAAGGTGATCGGCGACGAGGTCCGAGGCGAAACCATGGCGAAGCTCGTCGGCGCTGTGTTTACACCGCAAGTCACCGAGTTTTCTGCACCTGCAAGGTTCCCCGGAGGCGGTGGATCAAGACCAGCGAGTTAGATCAGAATTTCCGAGCTTAGATCAGCCAGAATTCGCCGGAGAAGTCTCTGTTCTCACCGGAGGAAAAATTGGCGATCGCGTGGGAAAAACAGAACAAGGCCGGGGTTTTTATAGACGGGGGAGGGCGGCGGGGTGGTTTAGATCATGTCCGCGTCGCCTACGAACAGAATTCAGCGGGGATACGCCGAAATCCCGATCGGTTTTGATTCGGGTGCGAGGGAGTCCGACGCTGTCGCGAGGTAGACGAAGATCGGGTGGGTCCCGCCTGTCAGTGTGAGGCAGCAGCGCGCGCGGCTGCGGGCTGGCGCGGGCGCTGGCTGGGCCGGCTGGTGGGTTTCGGCCCACTGGCCGGTTTTTTCTGTTTTCTCTTTTTCTTTTTCTATTTCTTTTCTGATTTGAGTTTAATTTGAATTCCAGTTTGAATTTGAATTTTTTGCAAAACATGCAACACGTCCAAAAATTTTTAAATTCCCCTCTTAACATGATTTAGGGTCTTAACAATATTTTTGGGGTGTTACACGGGAGGAGTGTCGCAGCTCACACTCTGGCATTTGGTGCGCCAGGTAGGGAGGTTTTATGCTTTCTCCTCGCGACCATGATGAACATCACTTCTCATTGTGAGCCTTCTCGCCCACCTCGCCGTCATCTCCAGACGGGAAACAACGAAGCTACCTCCCGCTCCAGGGTGGGCAGGTCTGGTCAGGCCGGCGGTCAGACGATCGGCGTGCCACCAGCAGCCCCAGCGCCTAAATCCGGCCGATCTGGCGACCAGAACGCTGGAGCCCCTGAGGCGCCCCTGGCGCCCAGGTCGGGACGGGCCGGCAACTGCGCGGATGGTGCACCGTCGGTGTTCACACCACCAGTGGTCACTTCCTCTCGACCACCCCCTTCTCTGGCAGTGGCAACAACACCGCCACGGCCGAGCCCGGAGAGTGTGCTGGCTGCAGCACGCGCTCTGCTCCACAACCCTCTGCGTGAGAGTGCAACCCCGAGACGGCGGAGCAGTGGCGGCATGACGTCGACCATCTCATCGCCTCCGCCATGAACTCTCCTGCCAACAGGAGACAGCCGGCTGAACCCTCGTTGGCCCAGTCACATATGCCAACAGTGACCCAAGGGGTGGCGACCCCGTGTGCGATGGCCACGCCCAACCTCAGGGTTGAGTTGGACCGTCGTCTCGCGAGCGAAGATGGTCGCACTACCATCGAGCGGCGTCGCGAGAGGCGTCACAACCTTGAAGTAGAGTACTGCTTTTTGAGCGCCGTAACGGCGGACCACGCTCCTCCTACCCCTGCCTCTCCAGGGGCAGTGGGAAGCTGCATGGTGCTCACCCCGCACCTTCGTATGGTGGTCTGGCCACCCAAGTTACGGCTCCACCTGCCGGAAAAATACGACGGGACAGTCAATCCAGCCGAGTTCCTGCAGATCTACTGCACCTCCATCCTAGTTGCAGGAGGGGATGAGGCCGTCATGGCCAACTACTTCACCGTGGCACTGACCGGCACAGCCCGGTCATAACTTATGAACCTTCCCCCAGGATCCATCTCATCATAGGAAGAGCTGTGCTAGAGATTCACAGCCAACTTTGGGAGTTCCTACATGCGAACCGGCACCGAGTTCGACCTCCATGCCGTGCGTCAGCGTGATCGGGAGTCGCTGCGATCCTTCATCCAGGGGTTCTCCCAGGTCAGGAGCACCATCCCCCGCATCTCCAACGCCTCCGTCATCGTCGCCTTCAGGCAAGGCGTCCGCGACAAGAAGATGCTCGAGAAGTTACCATGCATGACATGTAAGAGGTCTCTGAGCTCTTCAGCCTGGCCGAAAAATGTGCCACGGCGGCAGAAGGCCGAGACTGGCACTCACGACCCGCCTCCGCGGCGGGGAGTGCTGGAGAGACTGCTGCTTCGCGCGGCAGCAAGAAGAACAACATCGGAGGCAGGAACAAGCCTCTGGCCGGGGCACCCAAAGCTGCTCTAGCAGCGGCCGGTGGGTGACGAGCCCCGTGTCCTGACAAGCACCCACGGCCGTCGTCTGCCAGCGACAACAGCCAGTGGTTCCCGGTGCACAACACCGGCAGGCACGGCGCCAGCGACTGCCGCAAGATCAAGAAGCTTGTGGAACGCTCCCATGAGCTGCAACAGCAGCGGCCGCACCAAGACGGTGCACCCTCTCGCCAGTGGGAGGGCAAGCAAAAGGCCAAACCTGAGGCCGATGCTAAGCACGGTATGGAGTATCAAGACGCTGAGCACGGCCACTCCGACTCCAACTCCAGCGATCACATCAAGTGACGCAAGACGCTCCACGCCTAACTAGGCGTTCCCCCCCCCCCCTCTGTCGTGCGACAAGGGAAAACACCCTCTTACATTGGTGTAGGGGGTCGAGGCCGCCCTCCCACTAGAACAAGCCAGGGGCTCACCCAACGTCCAGACATATGATGAAGCCACGCAGAACCAGCTTCCGCGTGAAGAAATCAACCTCGTCGATGAGGCAATGTGGCTAGAGGCTGCTCGAAATGCGCCACACTGCAGAACGCTCCGGCAATTGTGTGCGCATAGTAGACAGCCCAAGGTAGGGCCACCTGGTGCCTCGGCTAACACTTTTTCGAGGAGGGGTGACAAACCCTCCACCAGCTAGGAGTGTCCTTCCCGACCTGCACAAGTATGCCGCCTCAGGTGCACCCGCCTAGCCGCAGGCGATGGATATCTCTACCCGGACCGCAGGACATAGAACACCCCTGTAAGTCCTACCTTAGTGCAGTAGTAGGGTATTTTTTTCTATTTCTCTTTCTTGTAAGGGTGTCATAGTGTCTAGGAACAGCGCTTAGAACATCTAAGCCCCGGAGTGGTCCAGCTACTCTTGTCATCCGGGTCGGGTCACTTCCTTCTTACACGGCCTATTACCTCCTATAACTCGAAGGAAGCTAGAAATAAGAAAATTTTACCCTACCCTACGCACTTTATTTACAGTTTGTGCTAGCTCATGTATATCAACTATAAACGTCATGTCCAGAGCGTGTCCTACACACTTGTCCTTGGTCCCGTGCCACTAGAAGGTCTCCTTGCTGAAAGGTTCAGGGTGTGTAGCCTGCTATGCCTGGTTGCGTACCCTTAGCGTGCACATCCTGCCTCCCTAGCGCTACAACTGAGTACTTGGGGGCCAGAAAGAACACGCCTATGGGCAAGAGAAGTAACCGGACCCCAGACATTGCCCCCAATACTTTTCGTGCTTTCTTTCCATACCGCTCCGGCCATGTGGCCAGTAACTTTTTCTTGTGTCCAACCGTAGCAAGAGCTGTGCTATCCTTGTACCGGCGGGTCTACTTGAAGTACCTGTGGCGTACCCGAGGATCCTGCGGTTGTCTCGTTGCTCGGGGCCTTATGGTGCCGACTGGTCCCTCCCTCGTAAAGCTTACGCCAGCGGGAGGTACCGGGGCGTAGCCTGCTATGCCTGGTTCCGTACCCTTAGCGTGTATACACTGCCTCTCCAGCGCTACAACTGGGTACCGGGGAGCCGGATGACTCATACCCCCGAGAAAAGTCTTGACTGTAACTTAAGGGATCTTTGGGTGTCTCATTGCCTGGGGGCTGTATGGAGCCTAACGGCTCTCCCTTGAAAAGCTTACACCACAGGGAGGTCCAGGGGCGTAGCCTACTATGCCTGGTTCTGTACCCTTAGCGTGCGTACCCTACCTCTCCAGCACTACGGCTCGGTACCGGGGAACCGGATGGCTCATACCTCTGGGAAGGCTTTAACCATGACCCGGATGACCCGCATCAAATTACCCAAGCCCCAGAGCTTAACTAAGGACCGTAAGCCACAACAAAGCTACCAAACGAGGAAGAGTGACCAGAGAGCACGACTGCTCCTTCTTTCTGCAATGATTGCAGGTCCACACAGGTCCTTAGCGTGTCGGACCTCCTAGGGGGTCCGGTGATGACGCCCTGCCCCATCCAGTGGTAGGTGCGCCTCAATACGAGGGCCGCATCTACCTGGGGGCCATCACGGTGAACCACGTGGGCAGGACATCGGACCACTGCGGCAGCAAGCAGAAGACTCGGAGCACCAGCTACGACAAGCAGAAGATAAGGGTTGAACTTCTGTCGGATCCTTGCGCCGTCGAGGACCTGAAAGGTGTGGTAGCCACACTGCCAGAGTGCTCTGGGTCTTTACGCTGCTAAGGACCCAGAGGAACAAGCTCGGAGCATCGGCAAAGAGCTACCCATGTTGGCTAAGGTATTCTGGACCTTTGTGCCACCAAGGGTTTGAAGTCTACATAAAAAACTCAAGGTAACATAAGACTTGAAACAAAAAAGTCTTTGATAACAGTAGAGCTCCGGCATACAAAGGAGGATACAAAACAAGTGGCAGACCTAGGAGCTACCCGCGCTGGAACCTTACAGCTACGAGTCGGGCGGCTTCCTCCACGGAAGACATCGCCGCCTCCGACAGCTCTGCGCTGTGGCCCTGCACCACAGGTTCCAGGGGGATGTTGGGGTCGGAGATCCAAAGGCAGGTGAGCACATGCCCTGCGACCATCTGAGCCAGAGCCTTGCCTTTGGCCTCAAGATTCTCCCCAGCAACATTCTCCAGCGTCAGGAGCTTCTCCCAGCAGAATCCAGGGTAGGGAGCACTTGGCTCACCTCCTAGACTGGCCCTCCGGGGCGCAAGGGGCCGAAGCCAATAGGTTCCATGGCCGCCTCTGTGCGGTCGAGGAAGTCCCAGACTTTCTCTGCCTCAGCGGCACGAGAAGCCCAGAGATCTTCGACCTCCTTGACGGAAGAAGCCAGCTCCCCCACCGAACTCCTCCTCGCCAGCTCCTGTTCCCGAGTGGCTAGCCCCTGCTCCAGAGCAACCAGGGCCTGCTCCCTGGTGGCAAGCTGTGCAGCTCGCTCCTCTAGGTCAGACTCCCTAGATGCAGCAGAGACCTCCCGGCCATGGACGCCCTGAAGCCGCTCCTCCAGGCGCATCTGCTCTGCCTCGTAGGCAGCCAGACGGTCGGAGAGCTCCCTCTTCCTTGCACTCGCCGCCTCCTCCCGACGAACAAGTGTCTCTCGGAGCTCCATCAGGGATGCGAGACGTGCATCAGCGGAGGCATGGAGACTCACAGCTTCAGCATGGTTCTTCTCTGCATTCCTTTGGAGGGCCGCGACAGCAGCCTCTGTCTCCGGAAGCACCTCCTCCGAGCCTCAAGCCGCTCCTCCTGAGCCTGAGCCTTCGCCATGGTGGACTGGAACCGCGCCTTCAGCAAATCATCCCAGTCCTGGAGGCGCTCCCTCTCTGTGATGCCCGGTCCCGCGAAAACGGAACCCAGCTGATGCATGTGTGTGCCCAGGATGTTCATGACACATACACATGTAATCCACAAACTGAATTCAGAATATAACCACGAATAATAGGGTTTAAGTATTTCATTACATCAATCTCTAACTTATTCTTGCAGCAGAAGTCTCTAACTTATTCTAGCAGCGGAAGTCTCTAAACGATAGCGGAAGCAACTAAACAGCAGCAGCTCCATCTCCAACTCCACAGGTAAGTTGATGGTAGTTCGCATGCCTAGTAGTCCACATGATCTTCGAAGTACTCTTCTCCTGTTGCTGATGATTGTATGATAATGCAAGGGTGAGTACAGTCGTACTCAGCAAGTGCGGGAAAAGTATGACATGTAGCTTACAGCAAGGTAGGGAATAAAAAGGCTCATTGCAGAAAGCAAAGTTTATTTCACAAACATGATAGAAACAGAAACTATCTTTAAGTGAATTTAATCCCAACATATATTTAAGCAACATACCTCCTTCATAAATCACCACTTTTCATGTCTCAACCAATCATTTATGTTTCTCAACTTCATCTCATGCTCACAATAACCATCTCATATTCATATCCATCTCATAATCATATAACCGAACCAAAACTCATTGTCATGTCTTAACAGTCACAAAACCAATCTCATTACCAGGACTCAACAGTCCCGAAACCAATCCCAAGACCATACCATAACCATACCAATAACCATCCCGATAACCATCCCATCTAATCATGTGAGTTGGCCAGGCGCTCGTGACCGTAAGCACGACTATCATGATAGTTTTACACTCTTAAGAGGTGGCACCACTTTACCCACAAGTTTGTGATTTCATCACCCATCAGCGACTGCAGAACCTCCATTATACCAGTACACAACCGTCGGTGTATGGCTGAGAGATCACAAAATAGCCTTTATAAAGGGGCTACTAGATGTATGGACTCACTATGGTTTCACCAGCAGGCTCGAATCACCATTCTCCCACCTACGGGCCCCCTCTTGTGCCATGCAGTTCCCAGGGCATTCCTCTCTCGACTCCCATTCCCCGCGCCTTCCACGGTCCATAACAATCTAGCAACTTACCTAATTAGTCAGCTAAGCCACACCCATATTTGGTGTTGTGGTGGCACTGTTTTCCTGGCATGTGCTGGCATGAACCGGTCCTTAGATCTACGGCAAGTAAACCACCATCTCATTGTACCACATCCTCGAACCAAGCTTGCCTAGATCTCCCCCGATTCTATGCTCATTATTATCATCAAGTTCTCATCATCATCATCATCATTCATATGAGTGCAGTACTTTGACATGTTCTACTTTGCCTTCCCGTATCCCATAAGCTAAGCGAAGCAAAAAGGAAAAACGACCATACCCGACTCATCAAATTTCCCCGTGACAAGGATGGTTAACAAAACTAGTAAACTCCTATAAAAGGGTTTTCCATCATGTTGAATCAAGCATACATGTTTTCGCAAACAAAACAATTTCCAAAACATGGGATCAATATGGTCAAGGGGCACTTGCCTTGCTCTTGTGGCTCTTGTTGCTCACGTGTCTCGAAGTCTCGGTGCTGTAGTTCTTCGTAGATGGCTCCCTGAGCTTGTCCTTCTACTCACGATCACGCACATACAAGATTTACAGCAATCAATCATCATGCACAACTCTTACTCAAGAGGCAATGATGCAAATCCTATGATGCTGTTTTATTAGACCAGTTTGTACGTGTTCTTGCATATTTTACTGGCTTGCAAGGGGTTTTATGGTGAACAAGGGTGTAAGGATCAAGTGTGGACGAGGTGATGATCTTGACTCAAGATCTAGATCAATTCCACCATCAAAAACCGATCAACACGTGATTTGTCCACACGAAAAAAGCTTCTGTTCAAAGAAACAGATGCGTAGAAACCGCGATGATGTCGTAAGGTGGTAACGAAGACATACCTCAGCCTTCCTCCTAGCAATGGCAGCAGGGCAGATCGTCGGCTCTCTTCCGGCGATGGCGATCGTGATGGGCTAGTCGGCGGTCTCACCGGTGGCTGAACTCCGGCGAAGGGGGTTAACTCGGTGAGTCGGGGGCTAGGGCCTCTAAGTTGTTGACTTGGGAAAAGGTGTTACGGCCAAGTGGGTTTTTGAGTTCTATTTATAAAAGAAAAATAAGAATCCTACTACGATTGGATTTCAAATAAGAGTCCTATTCAATTTGTTTTGGATCTTAACAACTTATCTCCAATTGTTTTGGTGTGGTAGCAACGTGGAATTCGTGTCGGTTTCCTCAGCACTGGGTATTCGTGCACAGGGGAAAAACCACTTAAGGATCTTGTCCTTCCGCAAGAATGAGCTTCGGAGGCTCCACGCGTCCAGCGGAGGCCGGGCCTCCCTTTTCCTCAGAGGCGAGCTCCGGGTGCGCCACGTGTCTGGCGGGCGGGACCTCCCTCTCCCTTAGAGGTGAGCTCCGCGTGCGTCACGCGTCTGGCGGGCGGGACCTCCCCTCTCCTTAGAGGCGAGCTCCTAGTGCGCCACATGTCAGTGTCGGACCTCCCCTCTCCTCAGAGGCGAGCTCCAAGAGTGCCACGTGTCCAGTAGCGCCGAACTTCCTTTCTCATCAGGGACGAGCTCCGAGGTCACCACGTGTCCAACAGCGTCGGACCTTTCTTCTTGGAGGTGAGCTCCAAGGTCGACACGTGTCCCGTAGTGTCGGACCTCTCAGAGGCGAGCTCCGAGGGTGACACGTGTCCAATAGTGTCGTTCTTTTCACAGGCGAGCTCCGAGGGTGACACGTGTCCAACAGTGTCGGACCTCTCGGAGGCGAGCTCCGAGGGTGACACGTGTCCTGCGGTGTCGGACCCCTCGGAGACGGGGTCCTAGAGCATCACGTGTCTGGCGGGGCCGGACCTCATCCCTTCCTCAGGGGTGAGCTCCAAAAGCGCCACGTGTCCCGGGGGGCTGAGCCTCGCTTCTCCGAAGAGACTAGCTCCAAAGTCAACAAGTCTCCTCGGGGCCGGACCTCGCCCCTTCCGCAGAGGCGAGCTCCGAGCCTGCCACGTGGCCAGCAGTGCCGTACCTCACCCCCTCCACAGAGATGAGCTCCGAAGGCGCCACGTGGCTAGCAGGCCGCAGGAAGTGTCGACAGCGCTCCTCGGTGAATTGGAATTGGCTCGTTTCATCCATCTTTCTCCCATTTTACTTCTTTTACAATATTTTTTCTATATGCAATGCATGAATATGAAATCGAGGGTGTTACAAACCTACCCCCTTTAAACTGAATCTCGCCCTCGAGATTCGATAGAGTAGAGGATAGGTGAGGGAATTCTGCCTTGAGGTCTTCCTCACGCTCCCATGTAGCCTCGCCTTCCGTGTGATGGCTCCACTGTAC
Source organism: Neostapfia colusana (assembly GCA_030760725.1). Classification (NCBI taxonomy): domain Eukaryota; kingdom Viridiplantae; phylum Streptophyta; class Magnoliopsida; order Poales; family Poaceae; genus Neostapfia; species Neostapfia colusana. The sequence goes on along the minus strand of JASWHV010000005.1, from coordinate 24,312,152 downwards.
CTTGCACCATCGGATCACTTTGTTCCTCCTGACCCTTACCTTCACGTCCAAAATTCGGACAGGGTGCTCTACATAGGTCAGATCCTCTTGAAGCTCGAGCTCATTCATTGGTACTTGTTCTTCTGGTACTCTAAAGCACTTCTTGAGTTGGGATACGTGAAACACGTCATGCACGTCGGAGAGGTGCGTTGGGAGCTCTAGTTGATAGGCTACCTCTCAACATGTCTTCTAAAATTTTAGTTGTCCTCTCCGTTTGCCCGTCGGTTTGCGGGTGATAAGCAGAGCCGAAATCCAGTCGTGTACCCATAGCTTCATGCAACTTCTTCCAGAACCTAGAGGTAAACTGTGTACCCCGATCTGAAACTATCCTCTTCGGAACTCCATGACGGCATAGGATTTGCTCCATGTACAGCTCGGCTAGTTCTGCGACGCGGTATGTGGTTCTAACAGTAAGAAAATGGGTTGTTTTCATCAATCAGTCCACAATAACCCAGATGGAGTCGTAACCCGACCGAGTACGTGGTAATCCGACGATGAAATCCATGCTGATGTCTTCCCACTTCCACTCGGGTACTTTCAATGGTTGCAACAGTCCAGCGGGTCTTTGATGTTCGGCCTTCACCCGTTGGCACGTCTCACATAGGGCAACATACTCAGCTATGTCCATTTTCATACCATCCCACCAATAACAAGTTTTCAGGTCCTTGTACATCTTTGTACTAACGGGATGTATGGAATAAGGTGAGTCATGTGCCCCTTTTAATTTCGTGTCATGGATGTGCTTCACGTTAGGCACACAAATCCTTTTCCATAACCAAAGTGTACCCTTCCCGTCTTTCTTGAAGTTATTTTCTGTGCCTTGTCGGATCCTTTCCTTGATCTCCTTGATTTCCTCATCCGTTGCTTGGCCATCTCGTATCTCTTGTTCTAGCGAGGAGTTGAGTTCTATCACTTCCATCTCATTCAAGAACCCGAGATGTAACCGTTCGAACTCCTTGCGCAGCTCGGGCGGTAGCTCCCGAACCGTGAGTTGGTGACATGCTCCCTTTCGGCTCAACGCATCAGCTACTACATTGGCCTTTCCATGGTGATAGTTGATTCTAACATCATAATCTTTGATGAGTTCCAACCATCGACGTTGCCTCAAATTCAAATCCATTTGCGTGAATATGTACTTGAGGCTTTTGTGATCCGTATAGATCTCACATCGGTGGCCAAGGATATAATGTCTCCAAATCTTTAATGCATGCACCACGGCTGCAAGTTCCAAATCATGTGTGGGGTAATTCAGCTCGTGTTTCTTTAATTGTCTCGACGCATAGGCTACCGCTTGTCCTTCTTGCATGAGCACACATCCAAGCCGTTGTCTTGATGTGTCACAATATATGTCGAAGCTCTTGCTCACGTCCGGTAATACCAAAACCGGCGCTGTGGTTAGCCTTTTCTTGAGCTCCTCGAAGCTTTCTTGACACGCTGGTGTCCACTGAAATGCTTTTCCTTTCATTAGCAATTCAGTCATAGGCTTCGCTACTTTGGAGAAATCCTTGATGAACCGTCGGTAGTATCCATCCATCCCAAGGAAACTCCGAATATCTCTCACATTCTGCGGTTGGTTCCACTTCAGAACATCTCCCACTTTTCTGGGATCAACCGACACTCCTTCCTTGGAGATGATGTGGCCTAGGAACGATATCTCCTTTAGCCAAAATTGACATTTGCCGAGCTTTGCATACAATTGATGCTCTCGCTGTTTCTGCAATGTCAATCTCAAATGTTCTTCATGTTCTTCCTCGCTTTTCGAATACACCATGATATCGTCGATGAAAACCACGATGAACTTGTCCAAGTAGTCCATGAAGACCTTATTCATGAGGTACATGAAGTATGCGGGTGCATTCGTTAACCCAAAAGACATAACGGTATATTCATACGAACCATACCGTGTTCGAAAGGCAGTCTTGGGTATGTCTGAGGGCTTAATCTTCAGCTGGAAATATCCCGACCGAGGATCAATCTTGGAGAAAACTTGGGCACCTTTCATTTGGTCAAACAGGTCCTCTATACGGGGCAGCGGGTATTTATTCCTGATTGTCACCTCATTGAGAGACCTATAATCCACACACATCCTTTGGGTCCCATCCTTCTTGTCTACGAAGAGCACGGGGGCTCCCCATGGTGATGAGCTTGGGCGTATAAAATCATTTTCTAGCTGCTCCTGAATTTGCTTCTTAAGCTCCACTAGTTCATTAACGGGCATCCTATATGCCTCTTTGCTATAGGTGCAGTTCCAGGTACCAAATCAATGGCAAACTCAATGTCCTGGTCAGGTGGCATACCTGGAAGTTCTTCCGGGAACACGTCCAAAAATTCTTGAACCACCGGAATGCTTTCCAATGTTGCTTCTTCGACGTGGTTCAACGTTGCCTTCTCGGTTGCCGGTTGGGCTGACTCGAACTCAATATGAGTACCGTGCTCATTTGTCAACTGCACGCTCCTCTCAGCACTTTGGATCACTCCGTTGTGCTTGCTTAACCAATCCATTCCAAGTATTATATCAAGCCCTTGAGAATCCAATACAATAAGGTTGGCAAGGAAGTCTAACCCCCTTATTTTAAGGTTTACTTTTGGTCATACTATATTAGTCCTCATCTCTCCACCGGGAGAATTAACCAACATAGTATATTTCATGTGTGATTCGGGCAGATTATACTTGGCAACATACTTGGATGATATGAATGAATGCGATGCTCCGGAATCAAATAAAACAGTGGATGGGTTGGAGTTGGCAAGGAACATACCAATCACGACATCCTCAGCTTGTTGTGCTTCCTCAGCGGAGACATGATTCACGTTGCCCCAAGCGTAGTTCTGCTGCCCACGGTTACCTTGCGTAGCTCCTCCGTTCGGCCGTGGGTTCTGCTTGGGCGCGCTGCTTGGCTGTCCAAGGCCTTTCCTCGGGCACTTACTTGCGAAGTGTCCCGTCTCTCCGCATGCAAAGCATGCCTTGTTGCCCAAGACAGCAGGAACGTTGGGGCGAGGGTGGTTTTGAGCATATGCGCCCATGTTGGGATGTGGCGCAGTAGGCAAAGGCACACGAGGTGCTTGCATAGCAGGACGTTGCTGTGGTGGTTGATTAGGGCGAAAAGTAGAAGCGGACGAGCCATACTGTGGTGCAGCTGGGGGCATGAAACAGGGACGTACATTGCTCCTTTGTGGCTGGTATGACATCTTCCTCTTGCCCTCTTGCTCGATCTCACGGATCTTGCTCTCAACCACTATAGCTTTGTCAACAAGTTTCTGGAAGTGTGCATAGTCATTGTTGAGCAGCTGAACTTGGATCTCATTGTTCAACCCTCTCATAAACAAGTATTGCTTCCATTGATCTGAGTTGACGTCTTCTGGAGCATACCTTGAAAGCTGCGTGAACTTGTTGAGGTACTCATTCACGCTCTTCTTTCCTTGGCGGAGACCTTCGAACTCTTGTCTTTTAAGCATCATGACTTCAGCAGGGAGGTAATGAGAGCGGAAACTTTCCTTGAACTCAGTCCAAGTCATAGTCTTCTGGTTCACATGAGCATTGCAAAGAGTGTCCCACCAGTCAGCGGCTGCTTCCATAAGTTGATGCAATGCAAAGAGAACTTTCTCCCGATCATTGCACTGAACAATGGCAAGCTTCTTCTCCATGGATTTCAACCAATCATCAGCCTCCATGGGATCATTAGCTTGTGCAAAAGTAGGCGGTCGAGTCCTCATGAACTCTCCCAGTCGGTTGTGAGCCGGTGGTGGTGGTGGCGGTGGTGGTGGTGGTGCAGGAATAGGGTTAGGATTGTGGTTGTTGTTGGCTTGCAGCTGACCCAATGTTTGGATCATAGTTTGCATGAGCTGGTTCTGCATAGCCATTAACCGTTCAAGGTTGTTTGCACCAGCCCCGGGGTTAACATTCTCAGGAACTTCAACGTGGCCATCCTTTTGTGGTTCCTGGTTGCCACGAACGGTCCTCCTTTGACGGCTGGCGTTTCCCCTCACCATCTGTGGGAGAGAGTTGAGTAGAATAGAAGTTAGAAGTTTAGATGGATCCTCCCAACTATATGCATCAAGGTGGATGGACTAAATATATTTACTTTTATATGAGGATGTGAACACATGCCGAAACATCTCACATCTCTCTACTATTTGTGGATATGTACAACGCTGAAGCGTCCCACAACTCACACTTGGCACACAAACACAAACAATTATCACAAAAGTTCAACACACCACTCCTATTCACGCTTATTCAATGGGAGTCCTAAACTTAATCATGTGAACTGGTGCTATTCCCGCCGTGTGGCGGGGTGGTCCATGCATGGGCGCACGCCATAATGAGTTGGCGGTCCATGTATGGTTAGATGGCGTTGATCGGGAACACCAGCGCCATCTATTAATGGGACATGAGAAAACTTTGAGAAGGAAGAATTAACTCCAAAACTTCAGAAGTTATGGAGCAAGAAAGCAAAGGTGTGGCTGTCCATAAGAAGAGACAAGGAGGGGTTCAAAATAGCACCTTGCGGTGGCAGAATTGACAAGGAAGTGCAGCAGCAAGCAATTTTCGAAAATAGAAGTTTAGAAGGGTGTTCCTATGTGTTTTAGAGTGTCCATTCTACCTAGGATTGCATCCTACGGTCAATGTGGTTCTGATGCCAATCTGTGCATTCTACCTAGGCTTGCGTCCTATGGTCAACGTGGCTCTGATACCAATCTGTGACGCCCGGTCCCGTGAAAACGGAACCCAGCTGATGCATATGTGTGCCAAGGATGTTCATCACACATACACATGTAATCTACAAACTGAATTCAGAATATAACCACGAATAATAGGGTTTAAGTACTTCATTACATCAATCTCTAACTTATTCTTGCAGCGGAAGTCTCTAACTTATTCTAGCAGCGGAAGTCTATAAACGATAGCGAAAGCAACTAAACAGCAGCGGCTCCATCTCCAACTCCACAGGCAAGTTGACGGTAGTTCACACGTCTAGTACTCCACGTGATCTTCGAAGTACTCTTCTCCTGTTGCTGATGATTGTATGATAATGCAAGGGTGAGTACATGTCGTACTCAGCAAGTGCGGGAAAAGTATGACATGTAGCTTACAGCAATGTAGGGAATAAAAAGGCTCATTGCAGAAAGCAAAGTTTATTTCACAAACATGATAAAAACAGAAACTATCTTTAAGTGAATTTAATCCCAACATATATTTAAGCAACATACCTCCTTCATAATTCACCACTTTTCATGTCTCAACCAATCATTTATCTTTCTCAACTTCATCTCATGCTCACAATAACCATCTCATGTTCATATCCATCTCATAATCATATAACCGAACCAAAACTCATTGTCATGTCTTAACAGTCCCAAAACTAATCTCATTACCAAGACTCAATAGTCCCGAAACCAATCCCAAGACCATACCATCACCATACCAATAACCATCCCGATAACCATCCCATCTAATCATGTGAGTTGGCCAGGCGCTTGTGACCGTAAGCACGGCTATCATGATAGTTTTACACTCTTAAGAGGTGGCACCACTTTACCCACAAGTTTGTGATTTCGTCACCCATCGGCGACTGCAGAACCTCCATTATACCAGTACACAACCCTCGGTGTATGGCCAAGAGATCACAAATTAGCTTTTACAAAGGGGCTACTAGATGTATGGACTCACTAAGGTTTCACCAGCAGGCTCGAATCACCATTCTCCCACCTATGGGCCCCCTCTTGTGCCATGCAGTTCCCAGGGCAGTCCTCTCTCGACTCCCATTCCCCGCGTCTTCCATGGTCCATAACAATCTAGCAACTTACCTAATTAGTCAGCTAAACCGCACCCATATTTGGCCTTGTGGTGGCACTGTTTTCCTTGCATGTGCTGGCATGAACTGGTCCTTAGAACTACGGCAAGTAAACCACCATCTGATTACTACCACATCCTCGAACCATGTTTGCCTAGATCTCCCCTGATTCTATGCTCATTACTATCATCAAGTTCTCATCATGTGATGCCCTCAATTCTGTGGAAAACCACGAAACCGAGAACTGATGCATATGTTTGCCCAGGATGTTCATCACACATACACATATGTTCCACAAACTCAATTCAGAATAGATATAACCACGAATAACAGAGTTTATTACAATGTCCCATGAGTCTTGGACTCATGTTCACAGCGGAAGTCTTAATCTAACAACGGAAGTCTTATTATTATGCAGCGGAAGTCTTCTAACTAGTGCGGAAGCAACCTAAGCAGTAGCGGCTCCATCTCTACTCCATCCCCACAGGCAAGGTTGAGAACAGATTACACGCCTAATGCTCCACTTGGTCTTCATAGTAATCTTCTCTTGTTGCTGATGATGAAATAATAATGGAAGTTTGAGTACAATGATGTACTCAGCAAGTGCGGGAAAATATGATATGTAGCTCATAACTAGGTAGGTATAAAAAGGCTCATTGCAGAAAGCAAAGTTATTTATCAAAACCATGATAAAACAGCAACTCATCTTTAAGTGAATGTAATCCCAACATGTATTAAAATACCAATCATACCTCTATTATGTCACAACCAGACATTAATCAAACTCATTCTTGCTCACGAATACCTCCTCGTATTCTCTACCATCTCACGAATACCATCTCGTATTCGCTACCATTTCATCTCATAAACAACTTCGTCTCCCACCGAGACCAACCTTGTTGCCATGACTCAACAGTCATGCAACCCATCTTATCTCCCGGACTCAACAGTCCCGAAAACCAAACCAAAACCAAACCATAACCAATAACTATATCCAATCACCATCCCAACTAATCATGGAAGTTGGTCAGGCGCTCGTGACCGTAACCTCGGCTATCATGATAGTTTTTAGACTCTGCAGAGTTTGCACCACTTTACCCACAAGTTTGTGATTTCTTCACCCGTCGGCGACTGCAGAACCTCTATTATACCAGTACACAACCATCGGTGTATGGCCAAGAGATCACAAAATAGCCTTTACAAAGGGGATACTAGATGTATGGACTCACTAAGGTTTCACTGGCAGGCTAGAATCTCCAATTCTCCCACCCACGGGCCCCCTCGTGTGCCATGCAGTTCCCAGGGCAGTCCTCACTCGACTCCCATTCCCCGCGCCTTCCATGGTTCATAACAATCTAGCAACTTACCTAATTAGTCAGCTAAGCCGCACCCATAATTGGCCTTGTGGTGGCACTGTTATCCTGGCATGTGCTCACATGAACCGGTCCTTAGATCTACGGCAAGTAAACCACCATCTCATGCTACCTCATTCACAAACCCAGTCTTGCCTAGATCTCCCTCTGATCCATGTTCATTAACAACATCAGTTTCTCATTATTGCTACGAGTGCAGTTAGCTAGACACATCTATCTCGCTTCCCAATCCCATGGACTCAGCGAAGCATAAAGCAAAAACCATACCCGACTCATAAACTTCCCTGGCGACAAGGGTGGTTTAACCAAAATTAGTAAACTCCTATAAAAGGTTTTCCCATCATGTTTGACTCAGCACACTCACCTTTTCGCAAAACAAAACAGTTTTTCCCAAAATATAGGATCAATATGGTCAAGGGGCACTTGCCTTGTTCTTGCGGTTCCGGTTGCTCTTGGATCTCGAAACCTTGTTGTTGCAGCTCGTCGTAGACAGCTCCCTGAGCTTGTCCTTCTATACAGGATCACGCACATAGAAGATTCACAGCAATCAATATCATGCATAAACTTTAACTAGATGCAAGGATGCATATGCATGCTATCCTATGATCAGTTTTTATTAGATCAGTTTGTACGTATTCTTGCATGGTTTGCATGGATTTTATGATGAACAGAGGTGTTCGGATCAAATGTGGACTTGGCGATGATCTTGTCTTTAGATCAACCTGATCAACAAGTGATCTGTCAACTAGAAAGCTTCTGTTCGAAAGGAATCGAAGAACAGATGCAAAGAAAACACGATGATGTCGTAAGGTGATATTGGAGGCCTACCTTACGTTCTTCTTGGTCTTGGGGTCCTCTGATCAAGACAGATCGTTGGTGTGAGACCCTCATTTTTGGGTTTCAGCATAGATTCATGTTTTATGAAGAGAAAACATTTTAAGAGAAGTAGGAACACCATCAAAAGGATAGCCAATAAGAGCCGAACCCAGTTTCTAGAAAGCACCAAAGACAATTTCCGTGGCCCTCTGGCCACGTGGCGTGTTCGGAGCACATCCCTGCGAAGTGGGGAGAGGTTCGCCGCTAAGCTGACTACGTGGCAGGATCGGGGCTCATCTCCGCTAAGGGGGAGAGGTCCGACCCTGAGGGACACATGTTGCTCGGAGCTAGCCTCTGCGGAAGAAGCAAAGGCATTTCCACAGGACACATGTCACCTTCGGAGCTAGTCACCACGGAAATAAGAGTATTAGTCGCACGAGATACGTGTCGATCTCGGAGCTCACCACCGAGAGGTCCGGTTCTATTGAACACATGTTGCCACCGGAGCTTATCTCCGGGAGGTCCATCACTGTTGGACACGTGTCTACCTCGGAGCTCGTCTCTGAGGAAAGAAGAGAGGAATGGTCCGGCACTGACACGTGGCGTGTGCGGAGCCACCTCCGAATAAGAGAGGAGGTCCCGACCGCTAGGATACGTGGCGCACGCGGAGCTCACCTCCGAAGAAGAGGGAAGTGTTGCTCGCTTGACACGTGGCACCACCGGAGCTTGTCTCTGCGGAAAAGGAGAGACCAGGCCCGATGGACACGTGGAGCTTCTAGAGCTCATCACCAAGAAGGTAACGAGTTCTGAAACGGTTTTGGAATCTGTACGCGTAAAAATACCGGTACGGAAAAGAAACCGACCTGAATTCCACGATGTTACCGCACCAAATCAACTAAAGCTAAGATGTTAGGATCCAACGACGATCTGAATAGGACTCTTATTTGGGATACAATCAGATTAGGACTCTTCTCTTCCCGATTATAAATAGAACCCAGAACCCTTGGCCGAAACCACGAACTTCTTTTCCAACTCCTAAGCCGACGACTTAGACCCTAACCTCAACTCGCCGAGAAAGCCATCGCCGGAGTTCAGCAAGGAAGATCGCCGGAAGAGAGCCCACGATCTGAGAAGGACCCGAAGACCGAGGAGAACCTAAGGTAGGTCTCCAATACCACCTTACGATATCATCATGTTTTCTTTGCATCTGTTCTTCGATTCCTTTCGAACAGAAGCTTTCTCATGGACAGATCACTTGTTGATTGGGTTGATCTAAAGACAAGGTCATCGTCACGTCCACATCTGATCCGAACACCCCTGTCCATCATAAAGCCATGCAAGGAGACGATCTAACAAAACTGATCATAGGATAGCATGCATATGCATCATCGCATCTAGTTAAAGGTTGTGCATGATATTGATTGCTGTGGATCTTGTATGTGCGTGATCCTGTATAGCAGGACAAGCTCAGGGAGCCATCTACGACGAACTGCAACAACAAGGTTTCGAGACCCAAGAGCAACCGGAACCGCAAGAACAAGGCAAGTGCTCCTTGACCATATTGATCCTATGTTTTGGGAAAAGAACTGTTTTGTTTTGCAAAAAGGTGGGTGTGCTGAGTCAAACATAATGGAAAAACCTTTTATAGGAGTTTACTAGTTTTGGTTAAACCACCCTTGTCGCCAGGGAAGTTTATGAGTCAGGTATGGTTTTTGTTTTATGCTTCGCTGAGTCCATGGGATATGGGAAGCGAAATAGATGTGTCTAGCTAACTGCACTCGTAATGATAATGAGAAAACTGATGTTGTAAATGAACATGGATCGGAGGGAGATCTAGGCAAGACTGGGTTTGTGAATGAGGTAGCATGAGATGGTGGTTTACTTGCCGTAGATCTAAGGACCGGTAAATGCATGCAAATGCTAGGATAACAGTGCCACCACAAGGCCAAGTATGGGTGTAGCTTAGCTGAGTAATTAGGTAAGTTGCTAGAGTGTTATGGACTGTGGAAGGCACGGGGAATGGGAGTCTAGTGAGGACTGCCCTGGGAACTGCATGGCACAAGAGGGGGTCCGTGGGTGGGAGAATTGGAGATTCTAGCCTGCCGGTGAAACCTTACTGAGTCCATACATCTAGTAACCCCTTTGTAAAGGCTATTTTATGATCTCTTGGCCATACACCGACGGTTGTGTACTGGTATAATGGAGGTTCTGCAGTCGCCGACGGGTGACAAAATCACAAACTTGTGTGTAAAGAGGTGCAAACTCTGCAGAGTTCTTAAAACTATCATGATAGCCGAGCTTACGGTCACGAGCGCCTGGCCAACTGCCATGATTAGTTGGTATGGTTTTTGGGATGGTTATTGGATGTGGTTAATGGGATGGTTTTTGGTTATGGTTTGGTTTTGGGACTGTTGAGTTTGGGTGATAAGATGAGTTGCATAACTGTTGGGTCATGGCAACGAGATTAGTCAAGGTATGAGACGAAGTTATTTATGAGGTGAGATGGTAGCGAATACGAGATGGTATTCGAGAGATGGTAGCAAATACGAGGAGGTATTTGTGAGCAAGAATGAGGTTGGTTAATGTTCGGGTGGAACATGGAAAGTGATGGAGGTATGTTGGTAATTTAATACAAACGCTGGGATTACATTCACCTGAAGGTTTAGTTGCTGTTTTATTATGGTTGATAAATAACTTTGCTTTCTGCAATGAGCCTTTTTATACCTACCTTGCTATGAGCTTCATATCATATTTTTTCACACTTGCTGAGTACATCATTGTACTCAAACTTGCATTATTATTTCATCATCAGCAGCAGGAGAAGACTACTATGAAGACCAAGTGGAGCATTAAGGCGTGTGATCTGTTCTCAACCTTGCCTGTGGGAATGGAACGGAGATGGAGTCATCGCTGCTTAGATTTGCTTCCGCATTAGAAATAAAGACTTCCGCTGTGAGCATGAGTCCAAGACTCATGAGACATTGTAATAAACTCTGTTATTCGTGGTTATATATATTCTGAATTCAGTTTGTGGAACATATGTGTTTGTGTGATAAACATCCTGGGCACACATATGCATTGGTTCTCGGTTCCGTGGTTTTCCACAGAATTGAGGGCGTCACAGATTGGTATCAGAGCCACGGGTTGACAGTAGGTTACACGCCTAGATAGAAATCTTAGATTGATATTAAAACCACGGTTGACAGTGGGTTACACACCTAAATAGGAAAAACAGAGTGGTATAAAAAACCACAGATAGCGGTAGATTACACACCTAGATACAATCACAGATTGGTATTGGACACAGATTGTTAGCTAAGCCACGCTGACCCAAGGAAGCATCCTAGGACTCTTAGATTGGCCTTAAAACTACCTTGACATAGGAAACCAGCCTTGAATAGAAGTTGTATGAGCCTTGTGATGATTGTTTGTGAATTGTGTGCATAGTATGAGTCGTGGGACGTCTCAAAACGTTGTCCATATCTACACGTAAGTAGAAAGAGGTGTGAGATGCTTCGGCACTTGTTCATCTTCATATGGGCTAATATATAAGTCCAACCCACCTTAATGCATATAGTTGAAGGGACCTACCTAACCTTCTAACTTTCTATTCTATTTCGTTCTCTCTCACAGATGGTGAGGGGAAACGCCGGCCGAAGGAACGTCCGTGATAACCAAGAGGATGACCACGATGAGGTTCCTGTTAACCACAGAGCTGGTGAGAACAACCTGGAAAGGTTGATGGCCAAGCAGAATCAGCTTATGCAAACCATGATCCAAACTTTGGGTCAGTTGCAGGCCAACCACAACCCCGTTCCAGCACCACCACCACCACCACCGCCGGCTCACAACAGACTGGGAGGGTTCATGAGGACTCGACCACCCGCCTTTTCTCAAGCTAGTGATCCCATGGAGGCCGATGATTGGTTAAAATCCATGGAGAAGAAGCTTGCCATTGTTCAGTGCAATGACCGAGAGAAGGTTCTCTTTGCGTCGCACCAACTTATGGGAGCCGCCGCTGACTGGTGGGATGCCCTATGCAACGCCCATGTCGACCCGGAGACAATCACTTGGACTGAGTTCAAGGAGAGTTTCCGCTCTCATTATGTCCCTGCTGGTGTAATGATGCTCAAGAGACAGGAGTTTGAAGGTCTCCGCCAAGGACAGAAAAGCGTGAATGAGTATCTCAACAAGTTCACACTACTGTCCCGGTATGCCCCCGAAGATATCAACTCAGATCAGAGGAAGCAGTACCTGTTCATGAGGGGGTTGAACAATGAGATCCAGGTTCAGCTCCTCAATAATGACTACGTGAGCTTCCAGAAGCTGGTTGACAAGGCTATAGTGATCGAAAGCAAGATCAGAGAAATCGAGCGAGAGGGAAAGAGGAAGATGCAGTACCAGCCCGAAGGGAGCAACGTACGACCTCGGTACACGCCCCCAGCCACACCGCAGTATGGATCGACCACTTCTGCATACCGCCCTAGTCAGCCACCACAGCAACGATGCGTTGCACCAGCACCTCGTGTGCCCATGCCTCCCATGCCCCGTCCCAACATGAGCGCCCCTATTCAAAACCCCCGTCCCAACATACCTGCTACCGTGGGCAACAGGGCATGCTTTGCATGCGGGGAAATAGGACACTTTGCGAACCACTGCCAGAGGAGAGGCCCTAGACAGCAAGGCAACGTGCCCAAGCAGAACCCGTGACCGAACGGAGGGGACAATCAAGGAAACCGTGGACAGCAGAACTATGCTCGCGGCAATGTGAACCATGTCTCTGTTGAGGAAGCAGAACAGGCTGAGGACGTCGTAATTGGTATGTTCCTTGCCAACTCTAACCCAGGCACCATCTTATTCGATTCTTGAGCATCACATTCCTTCATATCATCCAAGTTTGTTGCCAAGCATAACCTACCCGTATCCCACTTAGAATGTGCTAGGTTAGTTAATTCTCCCGTTGGAGAAATGAGGACTAATATAGTATGTCCGAAAGTAAGCCTTAAAATAAGGGGGATAGACTTCCTTGCCAACCTTATTGTCTTGAATTCCCAAGGGATTGACATTATACTCGGGATGGATTGGTTAAGCAAGCACAACGGGGTAATCCAATGTGCTGAAATAAGCGTGCAGTTAACAAATGAGCACGGCATCCGTGTCGAGTTTGAGTCAGCCCAACAAACCACTGAAAAGGCAAATTTGAACCACGTTGAAGGAGCAACATTGGACAGCATTCCAGTGGTTCAAGAATTCTCGGACGTGTTTCCAGAGGAGCTTCGAGGTATGCCCCCTGATCGGGACATTGAGTTTTCCATTGATTTAGTACCCAGAACTGCACCCATAGCAAAGAGACCCTATAGGATGCTAGTCAATGAACTAGTAGAACTTAAGAAGCAAATCCAGGAGCAGCTGGATAAGGGTTTCATACGTCCAAGCTCATCACCATGGGGAGCTCCTGTGCTCTTCGTAGACAAGAAGGATGGAACCCAAAGGATGTGCGTGGACTATAGGTCTCTCAACGAGGTGACAATCAAGAACAAATACCCTCTGCCCCGTATAGAGGACCTGTTCGACCAAATGAAAGGAGCCTGAGTGTTCTCCAAGATTGATCTTCGGTCGGGATATTTCCAGCTTAAGATTAAACCCTCCGATATACCCAAGACTGCCTTCCGAACACGGTATGGTTTGTATGAATATACAGTTATGTCTTTTGGTTTAACAAATGCACCCGCATACTTCATGTACCTCATGAACAAGGTTTTTATGGAGTACTTGGATAAGTTCGTCGTGGTTTTCATCGATGACATTATGGTGTATTCAAATAGCAAGGAGGAGCATGAAGAACACTTGAGATTGACCTTGTAGAAAATGCGCGAGCATCAATTGTATGCCAAGATTAACAAGTGTCAATTTTGGCTAAAGGAAATATCGTTCCTAGGCCACATTATATCTGAAGAAGGGGTATCGGTTGATCCCGGAAAAGTGAGAGATGTCCTGAAGTGGGGCCAACCGCAAAACGTGAGGGATATTCGAAGTTTTCTTGGGATGGCTGGATACTATCGAAGATTCATCAAAGACTTCTCTAAAATAGCAAAGCCTATGACGGAGTTGCTAACGAAGGGAAAAGCCTTTCAGTGGACACCAGCATGCCAAGAAAGTCTTGAGAAACTCAAGAAAAGGCTAACTACAGCACCGGTTTTGGTATTGCCGGACGTAACCAAGAGCTTTAACATATATTGTGACGCATCCAGACAGGGGCTCGGATGTGTGCTCATGCAAGAAGGACAAGTGGTAGCCTATGCCTCATGATAATTAAAGAAGCACGAGCTTAATTTTCCTACACATGACTTGGAGCTAGCAGCAGTAGTGCATGCATTGAAGATTTGGAGACATTATATCCTTGGTCATCGATGTGAGATCTATACGGATCATAAAAGCCTCAAGTACATATTTACACAAACGGACTTGAATTTGAGGCAATGTCGATGGTTGGAATTCATCAAGGATTACGATGTAGGAATCAACTATCACCCTGGGAAGGCCAATGTAGTAGCTGATGCATTGAGCCAGAAGGGAGCCTGTCATCAACTCAGGATTCGGGAGCTACCACCCGAAATACGTAAGGAGTTCGAACGGTTACACCTCGGATTCCTGAATAACATGGAGGTAATGGAGATCCACTCCTCATTGGGGCAAGAGATAAGAGATGGCCAAGCAACGGACGAGGAGATCAAGGATATCAAGGAAAGGATACAACAAGGGACAGAGAAGGATTTCAAAGAAGATGAAAAGGGTACACTTTGGCTAGGAAAGAGGATTTGTGTGCCTAACATGAAGCACCTCCGCAACATGATATTGAAGGAGGCACATGATTCACCCTATTCCATACATCGCGGAAGTACCAAAATGTACAAGGACTTGAAGACTTGTTATTGGTGGGATGGTATGAAAAGGGATATAGCCGAATACGTTGCCCTATGCGACACATGCCAACGGGTGAAGGCTGAACATCAAAGACCCGCTGGATTGTTGCAACCTTTGAAGGTACCCGAGTGGAAGTGGGAGAACATCTGTATGAATTTCATCGTTGGATTGCCACGTACTCAATCGGGTTATGACTCCATATGTGTTGTCGTGGACCGATTGAAGAAAACAGCCCATTTTCTCCCTATAAGGGCCAATTACAACGTTGCACAATTAGCCGAGTTGTACATGGAGCAGATCGTGTGCCGTCATGGAGTCCCGAGAAAGATAGTCTCAGATCGAGGTTCTCAGTTTACCTCTAGATTCTGGAGGAAACTGCAGAAAGCTATGGGTACACGACTGGATTTCAGCTCCGCCTATCACCCACAAACCGATGGGCAAACCGAAAAGACAAACCAAATTTTGGAAGACATGTTGAGAGCTTGCGCCTTGAAACGAGGGCGTAGTTGGGATAGGAGTTTACCGTACGCCGAATTCTCTTATGACAACAGCTATCAAGCCAGCTTGAGGATGTCGCCTTTCGAAGCATTGTACGGTAGACGGTGTAGAACACCGCTGTTTTGGAGAACTGGAGAGAACCAGGTGTTTGGACCAGAAGTGCTACAAGAAGCTGAAAAGCAAGTCCAAACAATACGGGAGAACTTAAAGGCTGCTCAGTCACGACAGAAAGGCTATGCGGACAATAGGCGAAGGAAGTTAACTTTCAAAATAGGAGACTTCGTATACCTTAAGGTATCGCATATCCGAGGCCAACGACGTTTCAACATCAAAGGCAAGCTAGCACCTCGCTACATCGGACCATTTAAGATTTTGGACAAGTGAGGAGAAGTAGCCTATCGAATAGAGCTCCCAACGCACCTCTCCGACGTACATGACGTGTTTCATGTATCCCAGCTCAAGAAGTGCTTGAGAGTACCCGAGGAGCAAATACCAATGGAAGAGCTTGAACTTCAAGAGGACCTGACTTATATGGAGCACCCTGTCCAAATTTTGGATGTAAAGGAAAGGGTCACCAGGAACAAAGTGATCCGATGGTGCAAGGTGCAATGGAACCATCACACCGAAGCTGAAGCCACATGGGAACGTGAAGCAGACATCAAGGCAGAATTTCCGCATCTGTTCTCCACTA
Organism: Neostapfia colusana; assembly: GCA_030760725.1. Taxonomy (NCBI): domain Eukaryota; kingdom Viridiplantae; phylum Streptophyta; class Magnoliopsida; order Poales; family Poaceae; genus Neostapfia; species Neostapfia colusana. The sequence continues at coordinate 24,296,016 of JASWHV010000005.1, read as the reverse complement.
ACGAATCTCGAGGGCGAGATTCAATTTAAGGGGGATAGATTTGTGACACCCTCATTTTTGGGTTTCAGCATATATTCATGTTTTATGAAGAGAAAACATTTTAAGAGAAGTAGGAACACCATCAAAAGGATAGCCAATAAGAGCCGAACCCAGTTTCAAGAAAGCACCAAAGACAATTTCCGCGGCCCGCTGGCCACGTGGCGTGTTCGGAGCTCATCCCTGCGAAGTGGGGAGAGGTCGGCCGCTAAGCTGATTACGTGGCAGGATCGGGGCTCATCTCCGCTAAGGGGGAGAGGTCCGACCCTGAGGGACACGTGTTGCTCGGAGCTAGCCTCTGCGGAAGAAGCAAAGGCATTTCCGCAGGATACATGTCACCTTCGGAGCTAGTCACCACGGAAATCAGAGGATCAGTCACACGGGATACGTGTCAATCTCGGAGCTCACCACCGAGAGGTTCGGTTCTATTGAACACATGTCGCCACCGGAGCTTATCTCCAGGAGGTCCGTCACTGTTGGACACGTGTCTACCTCGGAGCTCGTCTCTGAGAAAAGAAGAGAGGAAAGGTCCGGCACTGACACGTGGCGTGTGCGGAGCAACCTCTGAATAAGAGAGGAGGTCCCGACCGCTAGGATACGTGGCGCACGTGGAGCTCACCTCCGAAGAAGAGGGAAGTGTTGCTCGCTTGACACACGGCACCATTGGAGCTCGTCTCCGCGGAAAAGGAGAGACCAGGCGCGATGGACACGTGGAGCTTCCGGAGCTCATCACCAAGAAGGTAACGAGTTCTGAAACGGTTTCGGAATCTGTACGCGTAAAAATACCGGTACGGAAAAGAAACCGACCTGATTTCCACGATGTTACCGCACCAAATCAACTAAAGCTAAGATGTTAGGATCCGACGACGATCTGAATAGGACTCTTATTCGGGATACAATCAGATTAGGACTCTTCTCTTCCCAATTATAAATAGAACCCAGAACCCTTGGCCAAAACCATGAACTTCTTTTCCAACTCCTAAGCTGACGACTTAGACCCTAGCCTCAACTCGCCGAGAAAGCCATCGCCGGAGTTCAGCAAGGAAGATCGCCGGAAGAGAGCCCACGATCTGAGAAGGACCCGAAGACCGAAGAGAACGTAAGGTAGGTCTCCAATACCACCTTACGATATCATCGTGTTTTCTTTGCATCTGTTCTTCGATTCCTTTCGAACAGAAGCTTTCTCGTGGACAGATCACTTGTTGATCGGGTTGATATAAAGACAAGGTCATTGCCACGTCCACATCTGATCCGAACACCCCTGTCCATCATAAAGCCATGCAAGGACACGATCTAACAAAACTGATCATTGGATAGCATGCATATGAATCATCGCATCTAGTTAAAGGTTGTGCATGATATTGATTGCTGTGGATCTTGTATGTGCGTGATCCTGTATAGCAGGACAAGCTCAGGGAGTTGTCTACGACGAACTGCAACAACAAGGTTTTGAGACCCAAGAGCAACCGGAACCGCAAGAACAAGGCAAGTGCTCCTTGACCATATTGATCCTATGTTTTGGGAAAAGAACTGTTTTGTTTTGCGAAAAGGTAGGTGTGCTGAGTCAAACATAATGGGAAAACCTTTTATAGGAGTTTACTAGTTTTGGTTAAACCACCCTTGTCGCCAGGGAAGTTTATGAGTCGGGTATGGTTTTTGTTTTATGCTTCGCTGAGTCCATGGGATATGGGAAGCGAAATAGATGTGTCTAGATAACTGCACTCGTAATAATAATGAGAAAACTGATGTTGTTAATGAACATGGATCGGAGGGAGATCTAGGCAAGACTGGGTTTGTGAATGAGGTAGCATGAGATGGTGGTTTACTTGTCGTAGATCTAAGGACCGGTTCATGCATGCACATGCCAGGATAACAGTGCCACCACAAGGCCAAGTATGGGTGCGGCTTAGCTGAGTAATTAGGTAAGTTGCTAGAGTGTTATGGACTGTGGAAGGCGCGGGGAATGGGAGTCAAGTGAGGACTGCCCTAGGAACTGCATGGCACAAGAGGGGGCTCGTGGGTGGGAGAATTGGAGATTCTAGCCTGCTGGTGAAACCTTAGTGAGTCCATACATCTAGTAGCCCCTTTGTAAAGGCTATTTTTTGATCTCTTGGCCATACACCGATGGTTGTGTACTGGTATAATGGTGGTTTTGCAGTCGCCGACTGGTGAGGAAATCACAAACTTGTGGGTAAAGAGGTGCAAACTCTGCAAGATTCTTAAAACTATCATGATAGCCGAGCTTACGGTCACGAGCGCCTGGCCAACTGCCATGATTAGTTGGTATGGTTTTTGGGATGGTTATTGGATGTGGTTATTGGGATGGTTTTTGGTTATGGTTTGGTTTTGGGACTGTTGAGTTTGGGTGATAAGATGGGTTGCATAACTGTTGGGTCATGGCAACGAGATTAGTCTCGGTATGAGACGAAGTTATTTATGAGGTGAGATGGTAGCGAATACGAGATGGTATTCGTGAGATGGTAGCAAATACGAGGAGGTATTTGTGAGCAAGAATGAGGTTGGTTAATGTTCGGGTGGAACATGGAAAGTGATGGAGGTATGTTGGTAATTTAATACAAATGCTGGGATTACATTCACCTAAGGTTTAGTTGCTGTTTTATTATGGTTTCGATAAATAACTTTGCTTTCTGCAATGAGCCTTTGTTATACCTACCTTGATACGAGCTTCATATCATATTTTTCCGCACTTGCTGAGTACATCATTGTACTCAAACTTGCATTATTATTTCATCAGCAGCAGCAGGAGAAGACTACTATGAAGACCAAGTGGAGCATTAAGGCGTGTGATCTGTTCTCAACCTTGCCCGTGGGAATGGAACAGAGATGGAGTCATCACTGCTTAGATTTGCTTCCGCATTAGTTAAATTTCTTCCGCATTAGAAATAAAGACTTCCGCTGTGAGCATGAGTCCAAGACTCATGAGACATTGTAATAAACTCTGTTATTCGTGGTTATATATATTCCGAATTCAGTTTGTGGAACATATGTGTATGTGTGATAAACATCTTGGGCACACATATGCATTGGTTCTCGGTTCCGTGGTTTTCCACAGAATTGAGGGTGTCACAGTTGGGGCTCTCTTCCGGCGACCTTCCTCGACTGAACTCCGGCGATGGGTTTACTTCGGCGAGTTGGGGACTAGGGCTCTAAGTCGTCGGCTCAGGAGTTGGAAAAAGAAGTTCGTGGTTTCGGCCAAGGGTTCTGGGTTCTATTTATAACCGGGAGAAGAAGAGTCCTAATCTGATTGTATTTCGAATAAGAGTCCTATTAAGATTATCATTGAATCTTAACAACTTATCTTGATTTGATTTGGTGCGGTAACATTGTGGAATTCAGGTCGGTTTCCTCTCCGTACCGGTATTTCTACGCGTACAGAATCCAAAACCGCTCCAGAACTCGTTACCTCCACGGTGATGAGCTCCGGAAGCTCCACGTGTCCACCGGGGCCTGGTCTCCCCTTTTCCGCAGGGACGAGCTCCGGTTGTGCCGTGTGTCAAGCAAGCGAGACCTCCCTCTCCTTCGTAGGTGGGCTCCGTGAGTGCCACGTATCCTGGCAGTCGGGACCTCCTCTCTATTCAGAGGTGGCTCCGCGCACGCCACGTGTCAGTGCCGGACCTTTCTTCTCTCTAGAGGTGGCTCCGGGTGTGCCACGTATCCATTTCGGATCTCCCTTTCTTCAGAGGTGAGCTCCGTGAATGCCACGCGTCAAGTAGCGTCGAACTCCCTCTTTCCTCAGAGACGAGCTCCGACGTCGATACGTGTCCAACAGTGTCGGTCCTCCCGGAGATAAGCTCCGGTGGCGACATGTGTCCAATAGAACCGGACCTCTCGGAGGTGAGCTCCGAGATTGACACGTATCCCGCGCGACTGGTCCTCTGATTTCCGCGGTGACTAGCTCCGAAGGTGACATGTGTCCTGCAGCTGGCCTTGCTTCTTCGCAGAGGCTATCTCTGGGGCAACACGTGTCCCACGGGGTCGGACCTCTCCCCCTTTGCGGAGATGAGCCCCGAGCCTGCCACGTAGCCAGCGAGCCGCGGAAGTTGTCTTCGGCGCTCTCTGTGAACTGGATTCGGCTCTTTTCGGCTATCTTTTTTATATTTTCTCTGTTCCCACTTCTTTTAAAATGAAACACGAATACATGCAGAAACCAGAAATGAGGGTGTCACACATCATCATCATTCATATGAGTGCAGTACTTAGACATGTTCTACTTCGCCATCCCGTATCCCATAAGCTAAACGAAGCAAAAAGGAAAAATGACCATATCCGACTCATCAACTTTCCTGATGACAAGGATGGTTAACAAAATTAGTAAACTCCTATAAAAGGGTTTCCCATCAAGTTGACTCAAGCATACATGTTTTCACAAACAAAACAGTTTCCAAAACATGGAATCAATATGGTCAAGGGTTTCCCATGACATGGATGGTTAACAAAACTAGTAAACTCCTATAAAAGGGTTTCCCATAAAGTTGACTCAAGCATACATGTTTTCACAAACAAAACAGTTTCCAAAACATGGAATTAATATGATCAAGGGGCACTTGCCTTGCTCCTGTGGCTCTTGTTGCTCACGTGTCTCGAAGTCTCAGTGCTGTAGTTCTTCGTAGATGGCTCCCTGAGCTTGTCCTTGTACTCACAATGTGACGCCCTCAATTCTGTGGAAAACCACGGAACCGAGAACTGATGTGTATGTGTGCCCAGGATGTTTATCACACATACACATATGTTCCACAAACTGAATTCAGAATATATATAACCACGAATAACAGAGTTTATTACAATGTCTCATGAGTCTCGGACTCATGCTCACAGCGGAAGTCTTTATTTCTATGCAGCGGAAGTTTTTATTCTAATGCGGAAGCAATTCTAGGCAGCAATGACTCCATCTCTATTCCATTCCCACAGGCAAGGTTGAGAACAGATCACACGCCTAATGCTCCACTTGATCTTCATAATAATCTTCTCCTGTTTCTGATGATGAAATAATGCAAGTTTTGAGTACAATGATGTACTCAGCAAGTGCTGGAAAATATGATATGTAGCTCAAAACAAGGTAGGTATAAAAAAGGCTTATTGCAGAAAGTAAAGTTATTTATCAAAACCATGATAAAACAGTAACTCATCTTTAAGTGAATGTAATCCCAACTCGTATTAAAATACCAATCATACCTCCATTATGCTCATTACCTTCCATGTCACAACCAAACAACCTCGTTCTTGCTCACGAATACCTCCTCGTATTCGCTACCATCTCACAAATACCATTTTGTATTCGCTACCATTTCATCATAAACAACTTCGTCTCCCACCGAGACCAAACTCGTTGTCATGACTCAACAGTCATGCAACACTCCCGGACTCAACAGTCCCGAAAACCAAACCAAAACCAAACAATCCAAAACCATAATCAGTAACCATATCCAATAACCATCCCAACTAATCATGACAGTTGGCCAGGCGCTCGTGACCGTAAGCTCGGCTATCATGATAGTTTTAAGAACTCTGCAGAGTTTGCACCTCTTTACACACAAGTTTGTGATTTCGTCACCCGTCGGCGACTGCAGAACCTCCATTATACCAGTACACAACCGTCGGTGTATGGCCAAGAGATCATAAAATAGCCTTTACAAAGGGGTTACTAGATGTATGGACTCAGTAAGGTTTCACCGGCAGGCTAGAATCTCCAATTCTCCCACCCACGGACCCCCTCTTGTGCCATGCAGTTCCCAGGGCAGTCCTCACTTGACTCCCATTCCCTGTGCCTTCCACAGTCCATAACAATTTAGCAACTTGCCTAATTACTCAGCTAAACCGCACCCATACCTGGCCTTGTGGTGGCACTGTTATCCTGGCATGTGCACGCATGAACCGGTCCTTAGATCTACGGCAAGTAAACCACCATCTCATGCTACCTCATTCACAAACCCAGTCTTGCCTAGATCTCCTTCCAATCCATGTTCATTAACAACATCAGTTTCTCATTATCATTATGAGTGCAGTTAGCTAGACACATCTATCTCGCTTCTCAATTCCCATAGACTCAGCGAAGCATAAAACAAAAACCATACCCGACTCATAAACATCCCTGGCGACAAGGGTGGTTTAACTAAAGCTAGTAAACTCCTATAAGGGTTTCCCATCATGTTTGACTCAGCACGCACACCTTTTCGTAAAACAAAACAGTTTTTCCCAAAACATAGGATCAATATGGTCAAGGAGCACTTGCCTTGTTCTTGCGGTTCCGGTTGCTCTTGGATCTCAAAACCTTGTTGTTGCAACTCGTCGTAGATAGCTCCCTGAGCTTGTCCTTCTATACAGGATCACACACATACAAGATTCATAGCAATCAATATTATGCACAAACTTTAACTATATGTGATGATGCATATGCATGCTATCCTATGATCAGTTTTATTAGATCGGTTTGTACGTGTTCTTGCATGGCTTTATGATGAACAGGGGTGTTCGGATCAGATGTGTATGTGGCGATGACCTTGTCTTTAGATCAACCCGATCGACAAGTGATCTGTCCACGAGAAAGGTTCTGTTCAAAAGGAATCAAAGAACAGATGCAAAGAAAACACAATGATGTCGTAAGGTGGTATTGGAGACCTACCTTACGTTCTTCTCGGTCTCGGGTCCTTCTCAGATCATTGGGCTCTCTTCCGGCGATCTTCCTCGCTGAACTCCGTCGATGGTTTACTCGGCGAGTTGGGGCTAGGGCTCTAAGTCGTCGGCTTACGAGTTGGGAAAAGAAGTTCGTGGTTTCGGCCAGAGGTTCTGTGTTCTATTTATAATCGGGAAGAGAAGAGTCCTAATCTGATTGGACTTCGAATAAGAGTCCTATTCAAATTGTCGTTGAATCTTAACAACTTATCTTTAGTTTATTTGGTGTGATAACATTGTGGAATTCGGGTCAGTTTCTTCTCTGTACCGGTATCTCTATGCGTACAGAATCCAAAAACCGCTCCAGAACTTGTTACCTCCTTGGTGATGAGCTCCGGAAACTCCACGTGTCCACCGGGGCCTGGTCTCCCCTTTTTCCGCAGAGACGAGCTCCGGTTGTGCCTTGTGTCATGTGAGCAATACCTCCCTCTCCTTTGGAGGTGGCTCCACGTACGCCACGTATCCTGGCGGTCGGGGACCTCCTCTTTATTCGGAGGTGGCTCTGCGCACGCCACATGTCAGTGCCGGACCTCCCCTCTCTCCGGAGGTGGCTCCAGCGCCAGACTTCCTTTCTTCTCAGAGACGAGCTCCGAGGTTAACACGTGTCCAACAGTGACGGACCTCCCAGAGATAAGCTGCGGTGGCGACATGTGTTCAATAGAACCGGACCTCTCGAAGCTGAGCTCCGAGATCGACACGTATCCCACGCGACCGGTCCTCTTATTTCCATGGTGACTAGCTCCAAAGGTGACATGTGTCCTGCGGAATTGCCTTTGCTTCTTCCGCAGAGGCTAGCTCCAGGGGCAACACGTGTCCCACAGGGTCGGACCTCTCCCCCTTTGCGGAGATGAGCCCCGAGCCTGCCTCATAGCCAGTTTAGCGGCGGACCTCTTCCCACTTCGCAGGAATGAGCTACGAACACGCCACCTGGCCAGCGAGCCCCTGAAGTTGTCTTCGGCGCTCTCTGTGAACTGGATTTGGCTCTTTTTGGCTATCTTTTTGATATTTTCTCTGTTCCCACTTCTTTTTAAAATGTTTTATCTACATGAGACATGAATACATGCAGAAACCAGAGATGAGGGTGTCACAAATCTACCCCCCTTAAATTGAATCTCGCCCTCGAGATTCGTTAGTAGAGAATAGATGAGGAAATTCTCCCTTGATGTCTTCTTCATGCTCCCATGTGGCTTCAGCTTCGGTGTGATGGCTCCATTGTACTTTGCACCATCGGATCACTTTGTTCCTGGTGACCCTTTCCTTTACGTCCAAAATTCGGACAGGGTGTTCCGCATAAGTCAGGTCCTCTTGAAGTTCAAGCCCTCCCATTGATACTTGCTCCTCTGGTACTCTCAAGCACTTCTTGAGCTGGGATACATGAAACACGTCATGTACGTCGGAGACGTGCATTGGGAGCTCTAGTTGATAGGCTACTTCTCCTCGCTTGTCCAAAATCTTAAATGGTCCTATGTAGCGAGGTGCTAGCTTGCCTTTGACGTTGAAATGTCGTTGGCCTCAGATAGGCGATACCTTAATGTATACGAAGTCTCCTACTTCGAAAGTCAACTTCCTTCGCCTATTGTCCGCATAGCCTTTTTGTCGTGACTGAGCAGCCTTTAAGTTCTCCCGTATCGTTTGGACTTGCTTTTCAGCTTCTTGTAGCACTTCGGGTCCAAACACCTGGTTCTCTCCGGTTTTGTTCCAGAATAGCAGCGTTCTACACCGTCTACCATATAATGCTTCGAAAGGCGACATCTTCAAGCTAGCTTGATAGCTGTTATTATAGGAGAATTCAGCATATTGTAAACTCCTATCCCAACTACGCGCACGTTTCAAGGCGCAAGCTCTCAACATCTCCTCCAAAATTTGGTTTGTCCTTTTGGTTTGCCCATCGGTTTCTGGGTGATAGGCGGAGCTATAATCCAGTCGTGTACCCATAGCTTTCTGCAGCTTCCTCCAGACTCCATGACGGCACACGATCTGCTCCATGTACAACTCGGCTAATTGTGCAACGTTGAATTTGGCCCTTAAAGGTAGAAAATGGACGGTTTTCGTCAATTGGTGCACGATAACCCAGATGGAGTCATAACCCGACTGAGTATGTGGCAATCCGATGATGAAATCCATACTGATGTCCTCCCACTTCCACTCGGGTACCTTCAAAGGTTGCAACAATTCAGTGGGTCTTTGATGTTCGGCCTTCACCCGTTGGCATGTGTCGCATAGGGCAACGTATTCGGCTATATCCCTTTTCATACCATCCCACCAATAATAAGTCTTCAAGTCCTTGTACATTTTGGTACTTCCGGGATGTATGGAATAGGGTGAGTCATGTGCCTCTTTCAATATCTTGTCGCAGATGTGCTTCATGTTAGGCATGCAAATCCTTTTTTCCTAGCCAAAGTGTACCCTTCTCATCTTCTTTGAAATCCTTCTCTATTTCTTGTCGGGTTCTCTCCTTGATCTCCTCATCTGTTGCTTGGCCATCTCTTATCTCTTGCTCCAATGAATAGTGGATATCCATCATTTCCATGTTGTTCAAGAATCCGAGGTGTAACCGTTTGAACTCCTTACGTAGTTTGGGTGGTAGCTCCCGAACCGTGAGTTGGTGACATGCTCCCTTCCGGCTCAATGCATCAGCTACTACATTGGCCTTCCCAGGGTGGTAGTTGATTCCAAAATCGTAATCCTTGATGAGTTCCAACCATCGACGTTGCCTCAAATTCAAGTCTGTTTGTGTAAATATGTACTTGAGGCTTTTATGATCCGTATAGATCTCACATCGATGACCAAGGATATAATGTCTCCAAATCTTCAATGCATGCACTACTGCTGCTAGCTCCAAGTCATGTGTAGGATAATTAAGCTCGTGCTTCTTTAATTGCCGTGAGGCATAGGCTACCATTTGTCCTTCTTGCATGAGCACACATCCGAGCCCCTGTTTGGATGCGTCACAATATATGTCAAAGCTCTTGCTTACGTCCGGAAATACCAAAACCGGCGCTGTGGTTATCCTTTTCTTGAGTTTCTCAAAACTTTCTCGGCATGCTGGTGTCCACTGAAAGGCTTTTCCCTTCGTTAGCAACTCCGTCATAGGCTTTGCTATTTTAGAGAAGTCTTTGATGAATCTTCGATAGTATCCAGCCATCCCAAGAAAACTCCGAATATCCATCACGTTTTGTGGTTGGCCCCACTTCAGGACATCTCTCACTTTTCCGGGATCAACCGATACCCCTTCTTTGGAGATAATATGGCCTAAGAACAATATTTCCTTTAGCCAAAATTGACACTTGTTAAGCTTGGCATATAATTGATGCTCACGCATTTTCTGCAAGGTCAATTTCAAAGGTTCTTCATGCTCCTCCTCACTTTTTGAATACACCATAATGTCGTCGATGAAAACCACGATGAACTTACCCAAGTACTCCATGAAAACCATGTTCATAAGGTACATGAAGTATGATCACTCACGGGGACGGGGCACCTTGCCCGGGAATCGCATTGGGTGGTGCCGTGTTATGCGGCACCCAAAAGCACACGTATAAGGAACACTGTATTACATAAATCAAAAGCGGAAGCTTACAATTGTTCTTTGTAAATAATTTACATAAAATAGCTACAGCGGAAGTCTATAAACAGCTCACGTCGAATAACTACGAAGCACCCGAGAAGAGGTCCAGCCCGCGGACTCCTCTCGCTAGCAACACGAAGACATGGCAGCGGCTAGGTTCTCCAAGTGTGACATGACTCGGAAGTCCCCGAGTCTCACCGGACAACCTTCTTTATAGCGTCGAGGTTTACCTGCAAAACCACTTATACAACAAGAGTGAGCACAAAGGCTCAGCAAGACTTAACCGTCTCTCCTAATATATGAAACTCTACATGAAAGTAACCTAAGACTTAAGCCTGTCATTTGCAAAAAGATTCGCCTACGAGTTCATCCTTAACTTTCAAATTTTAGCCATAATAGTAGTGACCTTGCGCCTAGCAACATTGGAACTCCCCAATCAAACAATAAACGCTTCATTCCAATGTTACTTGTCCCAAGGTGGAAAATAACTTTGTTTGCTCTATCTCTACTTCAAACATGGTTTTCATGCAATTTATAATTAGCATAACAGCATTTAAAACTTTGCAAACTATTCCCACACAACTTGATTACTACGTCACAGCGCAGTGAGCAAGTGGTACTCATAACCGCGAGGGACGGTGATTCGAATCAAACTTTACCCGGATAACTCGACACATACGCCCACCTCTGAAGACCCAACTCTGGCGTCCTTCATTACGTCGTATGTGGCAACCTTTCTCAGGCCACTAAACTGTAGAACCGGTCGCGCCGTCTCGGGCTCATAGGTCTAACGAGACGATGTGGTATGCCTCTACAATCCAGTGAACCTGGTACATCGGTTTCCTCTTTCCCATATATCAGTAAGCATCTGGTACACACCTCAATACTTGCTCCCAGGGACGCATACGCTTCGGTCCTTAACCGACACAGGCAGAGCTACTCGACCAAGACCTCGTCTTGTCGCTACCTAACTCTCCTGCCCGGTCTCATCTTTAGAAATGTAAACTTTAGTTTGCCTCTCTTTCCAACCACACTTATTTGATCCTGAAACAAAGCTCGCGAGTAGATTCCAACTACTCGTCTTCTACCGGATGCCCTAACCTGTTTAGCATGGCCTTATTCTACAGCGATCTACCCTTGACCTCAGGGTTCATTTTTGGTTATGCAAGTGGTATATAAAACATCCTTGACCTAATGCACAAACAAACTTTGACCCATATTGGTGAACAAAGGAAAAAAACTTTATAAAACAATTTAAATGCAAACCGGGGCTTTCCTTGGTTTTGCAGGTGACTAAAGTCAGATAAGTTTGAGGTTAGTTGCTGATGACTTGAAGTTCAATTCCTGCCCTTCTTGCTCCTTGATCCAAGCTCAACTTCTCCTTCTTCACTTTCCACGTTTTATCACTACACGTTATGAATATGCATACATGTTTAATTGTAAAAAATTTGCTAACAAGTGCTAAAGACAAGTTCAAAACTGGAACTCTGTTTAAGAATTTAAAATGACACTGGGGCTCGTGGTTTGGGTATGTGTTTAAGCACTATGATCAAGTGATGAGTGAGGTTTCATCACTTGGCTGGTGATCACCTAATGGGTTGAATAGAACATACTGATCCAGGGCTCCAATGGAGCTGGAAATTTTCTTGTGAGTTCCTTGTCACAAGAAAGTCCACAGAACCTAAATTCAGAATGTTTCAATGATTAGATCATCCAGAACAATTCCCTAAGCATTTAGGCAAAAAGGAATTAATTCTGAATAACTTTGCACTTTAATGCCAATTCAAGTGAACTACAATTTCCTACATAGCTTATGGAGTATGCATAAATTTTCCTAGGATTTTTGGAGCTAAGTAATGCCCAGAACTGAATTTCCAAGTTTTTGAAATTCTCTGAAAATGTTTCTGTACTCATTTGAATACCGAAATTTGAAATCAGAATTACCCCAACTAAATCAATTCCAAATGAGCTGAAACTTTTACAGGAGTATCCTAATATCCTAAATAGCATCCTGGCAAAATTTGGCGATTTTTGGATGAACCAAACTCCCACAAAATTTGGTTTTCATGCAAATTGGGTTGCATATTTGGATAGCGTTTTTTATCCTGAATCCAACCCAGTTTGAATCACTAAATTTGGAGCTTCCTAGCAAAAGTTAGGAGGTTCTAAAGTTTGAACTGAATTTGTAATTCAAATTGAATCGGGAACAGTTTAAACTCTGACCGGCACACGTGTCAGTCCCTTTCTGCAGCCACACCATGGTCCACAGCCGCCCAGGCTGTAGCCGCAGCAGATCAGGTGGCCGCAGCAAATCCCAGTCGACCGCCACAGCCACTGACCAGTGGGGCCAGCGGCTTCGTCTTTCTCCCGCCCCTCTTTTTCCCGCGCGCTCCACCCCCCTCGCCGGCGCGGCGCTGGCCTCGCCGGACTTGACTTCCCGGCCATCTCACGGCCTGTTACTCGCCGCCTGGGGGTTTTCAGGGACGAGCAACTCATCTAAGGGGTCAGCACAAGCTAAAGACGCTCAGAACTAGGTCGGTGACGTGCGCACCCCTCGGTGAAGCTTCGGCGCTGTGGCCCGAGCACCCTAGCCCGCCAAAGGTTCAGATGATCTGCTCTAAAGCACCAGTGGAGGTCAGGCTAGCTCGGCAAGGCCTCAATATTGCTCGGAAACAGCGGCAAGTGGGGGTTCACCGTGCGCCCGAGTGCCCCCGCCATGATCGCCGATCGGAAGGCTCGAAATTAGCCGCTAACACGGGGTTTCAAGCCAGGATTGGGGAGGGGATCGGGTCGCCCTCGAGTCTAGATCCTTTGAGCACAGTTTAGTGAACTGACGATGAGAATGGAGTGGGAATTTGGAGGTTTCATACCGGAACGTCGTCCTGTGGCCGCCGGCGAAGTTTTCCCAAATTCTTGCTCGGTGGTTCACAGCTTTACTTGTGGTTTGGGTGGAAGCAGCAGTGACCAGCAGCGCCCCGATGGCCGTCCACGCTGGGGCATGAAAACCCACGGAGTGGGCTGTCCGCGTGAACGACAAGCTGCTGTGGAGTTGGGTCGCCGCGGAAACGAGCCATGCTAGGGCGAGGGGGGCCGGAACCCGGCTGTTTTCGCGGCGAGGACGTGAGAGGGGCTCCCTCAGGACCATTTTGCGGCTCAGCGGAGTGGTTGCGTGGGGTTTGGTTGGTTCCCGGGGATCGACTGATTAGAGGCTACATTTTCCCGTCGGTTACTCGCGAGGAGGTAAGGACACGGGAGTAGCTCGGTGTCGTGAGGGGAAAGATCACGCCGAGGTGAAGCAGGGCCAGAGTAGCTCTCCAGCACTGCTCAAGAAGCTGGGAGCTGGTGGCAAATCTCCACCTCGGTGGCGTTCGGCGCTCTCGTGGCTGCTCCGGTGTAACACAGAGACAGAGGCTTGCTTCGTGCCTAAGTGCTGGTTTAGCTCACTGACATGTGGGGTCCACCCCTACTGTCCTCAAAAGATCCTCCAACTTTTGGCACAATGCAAAATTCACTCATATGGGGCTCAAATTTGAAAGTCATTTGACAATTTGACAAGTTGTACCTCAGTTTCAAATTTGAATTCAAATTTAGAGTAAATTTACAAGTCCCCTTGATATACATATCAAAGCACCTCCAATTTTTCTCAAAATTTGTCTCCCTCATAATTTGGACCCGAGGAATTCAAATATGCCCTCTGATCCTTAAGTTGGTCATTGCAAATACAAATTTTTCAAACAACAGTTTGAATTTCCTTTTTGGAAAGGCCTTCTTTGCCTTGATGTAAACCATTTAATTCAAACTGTAATTTAAGTCCTCTTTGGTGATGACCCATCTGAATTTGGGTGAAACACCTTGGTTTGCTCCTAGCCCATGTTTGATCAATCTTGGTCCCAAGCTGAACTTCACCAGTTCAGTTTGACCATGCCCCTCAAATTTGAATTTGAAGGTGATCTCAAACAATGCTTTGAACAAATGGTATAGAGCTTAAAATCACTCTAATTTTGGAACTTAAGCTCTTTAATACCTGAGGACTGCAATGGTCATCTCACATATCTGCTTTTGCACCATCTGCACATGAATGCTTTGCAAGGGTTCAAAAATAGGGTTTAAACTTCCCTCCCCTCTACTCATAGAGAATGTACATCTGAGTTAGCTTTTTGGGAGTGAAATCCCTTCCCAGGATAACATGTGTTCAACAGGAGTTAAAGAAGATTTTAGCTCTTCCCACATGTCCATGTTTGAGTTTATCATTTTATGTGACATAACTCAAGTCATGCCCTTGTCCTAACATGTTTGAATTCAGCATGAACTCAACATGATCATAGCCCATTCCCTTTTGGCTCACCCTCAATTCAGAAAGTAGCCACCATAATCTCCTCGATTTCAAATGTATGGGGCTCCATGTGCATTCAAAAGTTTGGCGGCAATTTGAGCTGAGCCTTATCTTCATTCTTTCTCATCTACATGCATGATTACACATGAGTTTAACTTCACCTTGATCCAACACATTCAAAGGCATGCTTGAACCCATGTGGTTGCACCTCATGTATAACATCCCATGTAAGAAAGTTTTTGTAAGTCCCATTTTTCATGAACCAGAAACACAATGACGTTCAATCATCCGTTTCTTTGCATTCACGTTTTTGGGACGTTTACATTCCTCCCCCCTTAGAAAGAATCTCGTCCCGAGATTCCAATAGGAGAACGAGATGGGAGAGGTAATGCCAAGTGGTATGACGATAAAAATTCCGGATAGTTCATACGGAGGTAATGTAAAGGCCTCAGTTTTTAACACATGTTTAAAGTGTTCATTACAACACACACACCTCATTTGAAGATAGTTGATGAACCCATTTAAAGAGCAAGTAACCACCATCAACATGCTCATTAGAGAACAAACTCACATATTGCAAAAGTGGTATTTCCCACATGTGATATATAGGGGCTGGGCATATGAAAACTCCTACACATTTCTAGGAATGTCCATGCCAAGTGTCACCCAAATTTCAAACCTTTTTGAAGTCCTTTTGGGCATAGCTGGAAAAAAGGGCAGTTTAAAACCACATTCAAATTCAAACTGTTTTTATCCCATGAATTCAAAAGTGGGAGGCATATTCTTACTCAGCACATTTTTGTGAGCTCACACACCAATTTCCAATCCATTTGGAGTTGAGCTTGACATGAGCTAAGTGGAGCAAATTCAAACTTTATTTGAATTTCAAACTGAACATGTGCTGAAATTTATTCAAACAAAACCCAATTTGAATTCTAACCAATTCAAATGGCTCAAGGGTAGATAATTCAAATCACCATGGGCTTTGTGGGACTACTGTTTACAACAGTGAATTGGAATTAAGTTCAGGGGTTAAAATTGAAAGTGGGACCCACATGTCATAGAGCTAAAAGGTGTGACTTGCACACTAAGTCACAGCCTCGGTGGGAAATTCCACCAAGCAGCTGCCGGGTGTGCCACTGAGAAGAAGCCGGCGCCACCAGCTGCTTCCTACCTCGCGCGCTGGCGCCCAGGGTAGCCTTCTCGTGCCCCCACACGACCCTCACCGCCTCAGCCGAGCAAAGACCGGTTGCTTTCTTATCCTCGCGGGCGACATCGAGCAGCGCCATTCTTTTTCCCCCGAGCTCTCGGTCGATCGGGAAAACAGAGAAAACAATCGTACCCTCGCCTCCCCAAGCTGCTAGGCAGCGCCCTGAGCTCAAGCACCACTCTCCCGACGCCAAGACCACCGAGTTTCGGCCTCTGTTCCCGTGATCAACGACGACCGCCGCGACTTAGTTCAAAAACGTCGATCGGTCTCATGTGGGCAGCGCACCACAGCCACTTCCACGGCCGAGCAAGGGCGTCAAAAGGAGCGCACGGACTCCATGCTGCTTCCACCTGAAGCTCAAGCCACGTCGTGAGCTCTCGCCGGCGAATTCCGAGATTTTGCTCCGGCGGCCTCAACCCGAGCTTCCGGTACAGTTCCTTAAAATTCTCCTTCTCTACTCCTCCTTAAGTCATCAAACTTTGCACGTGTATGCTGGATTAGCCGGCGATAAATTCTCCTTTAGCATCCATCGCATGAAAACGCCTCGGAGCGGCGGAATTCAAGCTCTACTAGGGGTGTTCACCGCAGACCCATTCGGTCGCACGGTGAAACCGTATTTGCGGCCACTCCCGAGCTACTCTAAGGTTGTGCCGAGCTTCCTAGAGCTGCGCTGGTGGTGTAGAGCCCATCGGTGCAAGTGTTGGCGGGCTGGAGACCTCGGGCGACGGCGCCGAACCACAGCAGTAGCCGCCGCACGTCACCGAGCTGATTCCGGCCGCAGGCAGCCCAAGCAAAGCCCACCATCGTGTTCCTCGGTGCCCTAAACCCTCTGGCGGCGAGTCTCTGGTGGGGCGGCAGCCAAAAACGCTGGTCCGGCGAACAGCCGTCTGCTCCAACGAGGGGGGGGGGGGGGAGCGCGCGGGCGCGAGGAAGAGTGCGGGAGGAAGAAGAAGACGCGGGGCCTAACTGTCAGCGGCTCATATTTTAAATCAGGATCGGGTTGCGGCTCAGATCCAATGTGCTGGCGCGCAAAGACTCCGTATCCCCCCGGTGTGCCGACGCCTCCGCGCACAACACGTGTCCCCGGGGCCCACCGGCAGATTTAAACTTTTCCCCGATTTTCAGATTCCATTCAAACTTCAAATCCTCATAACTTTGGCTAGGAAGCTCCAAATCGAGTTAACCAAATTTTGTTGTATTCAGATCTTTGAGTACTTTCCAGCAAATCAAGTTTCACTTCATGAAAATCCTTATTTCTCCTGAATTAATTCCTCAAATTTTAAACTGTTTGGAATTTTATCTGGAGAATCCTTTGGAGGAAAATTCTGAAATTTTGCTGGGATGTTCACCAAAATATCCCTGAACTACCATAAAAATTTATGATCCATTTGAGCTCATTTGATCCACCTAATGGTGTGATTAGTGAAACTGTTCCAGAGAAAATAGAAAATGTTCTGAAACATTTTCAGAATTTTCCCTGAAATTGTTTAGCTCATATCTTTAGCTAGGAACCTTCAAATTAAGTGAGACCAACTCCATTAGAACCCTCTGAAAATCTAGTTTTCAGAAAGTCATGGATTGTTCCATGAAAATCCCTAGAGCACCAAAAAGTTCCAATTAAGGTCAAGGACATAATTAATTGTGGAGGGCTCAAATGAGCTTTGCTGCAACTAAAACTTGACCAAGTCTCTGTTTAGGTTGTAACAAAGTCACAGTAAAAGTTTCAGTCTTTGGGTCTGTCGAGTGAGACTTAGAAGGTTCACAAGTTTAAAACTCAATTCAAATTCATTTAATTAATACATATACTTCTTATATCATGTAGTCGCTAAGGTCGAGGAGGAACCCGAAGTCCTAGACTTCGTTACTCCGGAGGAGCAGCTAGCCTACGACCAAGAGCAGCAAGGCAACTCCGGTTTGCATTAACCTTTTTACAAATTTTTATTGTTTTGAGCACTTACTTGAGTATTATGATTCCTTGCATTAGAGTCTTGTTTGGAAACCCAATTGCATAGCCAAGAAAATCCATGGGTTGGGATTAGGATTGAAAACCCCATTAGCTACTGCAATGCTAAGATAGTGTAGGATTCGGTACAAGTCAAGTAGTTGGAACTACTCGCGAGCATAGGCTAGAGGCACTCGACTCGGGTAGAGATAGCACATGAAACACATGGCAAGAAAAATGAGACCGAGTGGAGAGTAAGGGCAGCAGGACTTTGGGGCCTTTGTGCTATAGCTCCGCTTGTGTCGATTGAGGACCGAGCCGTGTGCGGGCTTGTTGAACAAGCTAGAACAGTACCGAAGACCTACCAGCTATTTGGGAACCGGGAAACCGATGTAACTCAGGTATCTGGGTGTTGAGGCATAGCTGGTCGTTCAGAGGGTAGGTTGAGAGCTCGAGGTGTAAATCGGCTGGCGGCACTGAGATGCGCGTGCAGAGACCTCTTGCTCGGGACGATTGGACCGGGTCAACATTTGGCTAACGGGTGAAAGGTGGTTGCGTACAGCGTCCGTGATGGTTGCTGTAGGCAACATCGAGTATGGGCATACGTGACGGGTTATTCGGGTAACCCTACAGGTGTAAATCGATTATAATCGCCATCCCTCACGGTCAGTGAGTACCACTTGTTCACTGTACCGTGACGTAGAAAGAACAGGCTAGTTATATGTTAAAATGTTTCTGATTGAAATATGGACTTTGATTGTTAATGATTTGCTGTAGTTTAGAGCTAATTAAAGTTCCTTTCAACTTTGGGCAAAGTACATGAGAGAAATGCATTTCTTGTTTGATTGCGGCTCTCTCATGTGCCTTAGCGTAAGGTTCTCCACAATTTGCTGCTAAAACTTGAAAGTAAGGTTCCACTAATTAGGCGAGTCCTTGCAACTGATTTTACCTCCTGTACCTATCATTCCTCATGTAGAAGTTTCATGTTTAGGCGAGACGGGTCAGACTTGATGAGCCTTCGTGCTCACTGCTTGTGTTTGAAGCTTTTGCAGGGTTCTATGAGGAAGGGACTCCCGAGGAGCAGACGGAACCCCAGGAGGGGAACCCCATCGAGTGGGAGTCGTGCACGCTGCCGTGTTAGTGTGCGTGTGTGCTAGCAAGGACACGTTCACGGGCTGAACGTGAACTTGATGCGTAGTCTACGCCCGCGAGTGTGGACCGAACACATTTTGTTGTAAAAATGTTCTTAAACCCATTTATGTAATAAAATTTTGCTTCCGCTTTGTACCTTTGATGTGTGTTATCCGGTTCTGTGCAACGCAGCACCCCTCAGCGTGATCCTGGCTCGACAAGACCGTGGGGTCGTGTCAGCGTGGTATCAGAGCTCGCTTGAGGTTTAACGCACTAAAAGGTCACCTTTTTCAAAAATCCAGTGAGGAACGAGTTAGTAGCCCATATAAGGATGTTATTAGTGTATAAAAAGTGGCATACCAACCTATTTGTCTATGTCGGAAAATCGTGCATCTCGGGATGCTTCATGTCTTGGGGGTGCACGTAAGCGCTGTCCACCAGTGCGCACAAGGTGAAGGGTGGAGCCCCACGGGTGGCAGGTAACCCGACCCGCTTTAGTATCCTCTACGACTCGTCATGTCGTTTGGGGTATTCGAGCAACGTCTGTCCCTGGCGTGCGTGGTGCAATTTGGGAGACCCCGTCACGTGGTCAGTAACATGAACACGTAGCTCAAGGCGTGTTTGGCTTGAGAACATCCGGGCGAGTGATGACGGCCGGGTGTACGAACTGTATGGATACCGGGCTCGATGTGCAGCCGAGTCTGACGATTGTTTGAGTTTTCTGCAGGTAGTCTAACCATGAAACGATAGATGTGTAGCATCCGTGTGCGAGTGACGTTTAGTGCCACTGAACTAACGAAGCCGGCTAAGTCCGGTATAGGTTTTTCTTTGCGAGGACGTAGTACCGACATGATCTGGTGACGCATCGACGTCACACCCCACTAAATGAACAACTTCATTGTAAAACTTGAAAGTTTTAATCTGGAGCATTAAAACTTTGCTGTAACCTCTTCCCTTAATCAGGATATTCAAAGTTAACAAGTTTTCAACTTATAGGTTGCTAAGGACAGAGCACTCTGTTTTCAGCTGAATTAAGGCTGAAGTTAATCAGAGGTTAGAGGTTGAGTTCTTTCGAGGTTGGGGTCATATGATACACTTCTGGAAAGCTTTGGAAGAGCTTTACCACCTTTCTGTTGAGGTCCAGAGGTGTCTCATCCCTCAACAAATCGAAAAATGCAGTAGAGTTGAAACTGTCCAGAAAACAGGGCAGAGCAAACACTCTCTGTAAACTCTCTGTAAATTGAGCATAACTTCCTGCATAAAAATCCAAAAATAGAAAATGAGGTAGTTCTGGAGATCTTATGAGATGGGTTACAACTTTGTAACAGAAAGTTTTGTCTGATTGGGAGCAGAATTAACTGGAATTCTTGGATCGAAGCAGTACCTAAAGCAGGGAGGTGCTGTCCAATGTTCTCCAGAAATTCTGTTAAATTTGGCATCTCATAACTTTTGAACCAGGACAGATATTAGGCCAAGAAAATACTTTCTGGGAATCTATTGAAGTTAGCTTTAACTTTGATGTTGAGATCCAGAATTGGTTTTGCCTTTAGCATGGCCTAAATCAGGTTAAAATGGAAACTGGTCCGGGCTGTCATGTTGGACAGCAGATTAGTAGTCAAATTGTTTAAATTTGAACTATATTTCCAAGTTTTATGGGTTCAATGACATGTTTATGTTATAACTCAATGGTTTACTGTTCAAATAAATATTTTACATTTCTCAAATATATTTTTACAGATGACAGCGGATAAACAGTTCGAGAACGGGTGGGTGGAATCTCACTGTTCTCACCACAGCGGCTATCCGGAAGCATTGAGGCAGATGCTTCAATATTTCGGGTACAACCAGATGCCGCAGTACTTTGCCAAGGAAGAAGGCGAGGAGGGGAACAGGACATGGACAATTCATGTCGAGGTTCCTGCAGGACCTACGCCACCCGGTGGGGCGCCATTCACCGTCACGGTGAGAGGTAGACAACCCGAGGGAATGTGGCAAGTGGCAGCCCATGACACCATGTCACGTGTCTGCCAGCTACACGTGAGAGCGATGGAGGGAACTCCATACACGCTCGTTCCGGTGGATTGACGGGCTCATCATGTGTGGGAAGGGAGGTACCGGGAGGCTACTGATCCGGGTTGCCCAAGGTACAGCCCCGCGGAGGCAAACCTCAGCCTCCAAATGAGGGCGGGAAAGGCCGTGATGGACAGCCAAGCTGTTCATACGGAGCATATCGCCGCAAAGCTCAAGGAGAGCACAAGCCGTGGAGACAATTTCGAGAGTGCTCACAGCGCACTCCGCAATGTGCTCCTTCCGATGATCAAGCGACTGAATGAATAGCATAATCAGTTGCATCGTCTGAAGAAGGCAAAGAAGAAAAGCCGTGTCGACATCGCAGCGTTGCAAGAGCTGGTGCAGACTCTAACCCAGCAGAATGTGGACCTTACTCAAGAGCGGGACTACGCTATAGGGGAAGGGCAAGGCTGGGAAGAAGACTACAACCAAGCCATGGACGAGGTGCATGCATTGCAGGACCTCATACCTCCAGTATTGGGCATACCGGTGGTCTTGGGTCTTCCGGCTATGGGAGAGCCCGAGATGGGAGAAGAGGTTGTAGATCCAGCACCACCAGCAGAGGTACCAGAGGAGGACGACCCACAGGAGGTCAAGTTCTACTCCGAGTAGGGGGTTACCGTTGCCAAGTAGGGCAACCAGAGTAGTATGACCCAAACTTTCGTACCAGTGACATGTCGTGTAGGCAGTAGCGTATGTATAGGTAGTGACGACATGAGCACGACTTCTCGGAGACCCGAGAATAATGTATCTTGTATAGAGTTTATGCTTTATCAATATATGTGAATATTGTGCAAATTATTCATGTGTCACTGCAATACCTACTGCTTCATATGGAATTTTTAAGTATGACATGTGCTAATCGCTGCTGTTTTGAATTTCAGAATGACTCGTACCCGTGCCAACCTGGACATTGGGGGTTCTAGTCAAGGGGGAGAGACCTCACAACAGCCTCCCGAGGACTCCTCGGGACAGCAGCAGCAAATACCGCCACCGCCAACGGTTACACTGGCCGACATCATGGCGGCAATGGCGGGTTCCCATCAGCAGCACACACGGAGTTGCTGCAAACTCTCATCGCCAATACGTCTCGCCCAGAGAGACGTCAAGACCGTGAGGAGCGTCAACAGAGCTCCTACTCCGATTTCCTAGCGACTCATCCCTCGGTATTCTCAAGGGCGGATGAACCTCTCGACGCGGACAACTGGCTCCGCGCGATAGAGATGAAGTTCGGGCTGCTCCAAATAAGTGAGCAGCGCAAGACTCAGTTCGCGATCCAACAGCTCCAAGGATCCGTGAGCGCGTGGTGGGCAAACTTCTGTGCTTCACAGCCCACCGACCGAGTTATGACCTGGGCGGAGTTCTGGACGGCCTTCAGGGCCTATCACATACCGCCGGGTCTGATGAAGAGGAAGACGCAGGAATTCATACACCTGCAGCAAGGGAGCCGGAACACGCTGGAATACTCCAGGGCGTTCAACGATCTCGCGCTCTATGCATCATATCACGCCGATACTGACGAGTAGCGGCGGGACCACTTTTACCAGGGGCTTAACCCGCTCCTGAAGGACAAGCTGGCGATGTTCAATCATGGCAGCCTCAACGACATCATTGATGCTGCGATTGTCCAAGAGGACTCCGGCAAGGAGTTAGCGGCGGCGGAGAGAAAGCGAAGCATGCCGCAAAGCAGCGTAGAAGGAGGCGGTCCTTCTCAGAAGTTTCGGATGGTGAATCGCCGACCATCAGGTCCACGCTGGCAGCCACCACAAAGGCTGATGCCATTCCGCAGTCGGCCGTATTCTTCACCAGCATTCAGGCCGGCACTGCCAGCACCACCTCTGCAACAACAACAGCAGCAGCGGATGATGCCGCATGCGTATGCACCTCAGCAGCGCATGCCAGGCTTTCGTCCCCCGAGCACCGCACCAGCAGCGGCCACATGCTACAAATGTGGTCGGCCAGGACACTTCACCAGCAGTTATCCGGAGAGGCAAGGCGGCGGAGTTGCACTGCAGTTTCTGGGGAGGAATCAACCCCGGAATCCTACTAATGCGCGGCGGGCAAACCCAAGGCCCGGCACTGTCCACCAACTTGCCATAGAGGACGTGCCGGAGGGTGAGCCAATCCTTGCGGGTATGTTCCAACTCCACCAGCATCCCGCCATAGTGTTGTTTGATTCAGGCGCCACGCAAAGCTTCATTAGCCAAGCTTTCATTGATAGATATAGCTTACAAATACTGCCCACCGATAGTCCTTATGTGATCTGTTCACCGGGTGGGAAAATTTCAGCAAGCATTATGGTTCCAAAAGCGCCAGTATGCTTAGCGGGTAGAGTATCTCCTACGTCTCTCATAATCTTAGAGGGACAAAAGGTCGATGTCATCTTAGGGATGTCGTGGTTAACCCGCCACGGCGCTGTTTTAGACACCGTCCTCCAAGTTGTGCACTTAAACTCAGAAGTGCACGAATCTCACTCCTTATTTCTGGACAGTCCAGAAATAAAACTTCCAAGTGTCTATCAAGCCACAACAATCAGATTGGAAGATATTCCAGTGGTCCGAGAGTTCCCTGACGTATTCCCGGACGATTTGACGGGGATTCCGCCCGATAAAGAGGTGGAGTTCAAGATTGAACTTGCACCGGGAACCATGCCAATATCTCGAAGGCCGTACGAGATGGCGCCCAAGGAGTTGGCTGAATATTGAAGACTCAGCTCACGGACCTCCTGGAGAAGGGTTTTATTAGGCCGAGCTCCTCACCATGGGGCTGTTCGGCCTTATTTGTGAAGAAGAAGGATGAGACATTGCGACTTTGCGTGGACTATCATCCATTAAATGCCGTAACCATCAAGAACAAGTACCCGTTGTCACGGATCGACATGTTGTTTGATCAGTTGGTCGAAGCAAAGATCTTTTCCAAGATGGACTTAAGATCCGGGTACCATCAGATTAAGATAAGGGCTGAGAATATTCCGAAGACGGCTTTCTCGACAAGGTACGGACTTTATGAGTACCTGGTCATGTCCTTCGGCCTCACCAACGCTCCAGCTCACTTCATGTATCTAATGAACTCGGTATTCATGCCGGAGCTGGAAAAGTTTGTCGTGGTCTTCATCGACGACATCCTGGTATATTCCAAGTCGGAGGAAGATCACAAGAAGCATCTGTGTATAGTCTTGCAACTGCTGCGGGATCACAAGCTATAAGCGAAATTCAGCAAATGCGAGTTCTGGATATCGCAAGTGCCTTTTCTCGGGCATATCATCTCAGCGGAGGGCATCGCTGTTGACCCGAGTAAGATCACTCAAGTGCTGAATTGGAAATCCCCGAGAACTGTTCACGAGGTATGGAGTTTCCTCGGACTCGCGGGATATTATCGGAGGTTCATCCCGAACTTCTCAAAGATTGCCAAGCATCTGACGGAGCTGCTGAAGAAGGCTACCAAATATGTTTGGAGTCCAGCATGTGAAGCAGCATTCAAGGCTTTAGTCAAGCACCTGACATCAGCACCGGTTTTGGCGCAGCCAGACACAACAAAACCGTTCGATGTGTACTGCGATGCATCCGGCATCGGGCTCGGATGTGTGCTGATGCAAGACCGAAGAGTGGTCGCGTATGGATCACGGCAGCTTAGAAACCATGAGCAAAATTATGCAACTCACGACTTGGAGCTCGCTGCCGTCGTACTTTCTCTGAAAATGTGGAGGCACTAACTACTCGGTAACCTCGTACATTTATATACCGACCATAAGAGCCTCAAGTACATATTCACTCAGAAGGAGCTGAACATGAGGCAGCGAAGATGGTTGGAATTGATAAAGTATTACGAAATAGAGATCCATTATCACCCCGGCAAGGCAAACGTAGTGGCGGATGCGCTGAGCTGCAAGTCACACGTCAACAATCTGACCATCCCACTGTTGGAAGAGAGCGAACCACCACTGCATGTGATTCCAAACGGAGCTCTCTACACCCTAGCTTTAACCCCCACCATCCGTGAAGAGATAGCGGCAGCTCAGAAACATTACAAGGGCATGTCGCATTTGTGGAGACGTGTAGACAGTGGGGAGCTTAAGTGTTTCCCAAAAGACGGAGACGGCGTCCTATGGTTCAAGGACCGGATCGTCGTACCCCGTAACCCGGAGCTACGGAAGAAAATTTTTGATGAGGCTCACTTATCAAAATTTTCTATTTACCCCGACAGCAACAAAATGTATCAAGAACTCAGAAGCAAGTATTGGTGGACACGGATGAAGCGGGAAATCGCAAAGTACGTGTCCAAGTGCGATACATGTCGAAGGGTGAAGGCAGATCATATGCGGAAACCAGGACTGCTGCAACCACTGGGCGTTCCTGCCTGGAAGTGGGAAGATGTGAGCATGGACTTCATCGTCGGTTTACCCACCACTTTTCAGAAATATGATTCTGTGTGGGTGATCGTCGACCGGCTCACCAAAGTTGCCCATTTCATCCCGGTCAGCACCAACTACAACGCCAAGAAGTACGCTGAACTGTACATCTCACGGATCCTATGCTTGTACGGCGTACCCCGTACCATCATATCAGATCAGGGCACTTTATTTGTGTCCCATTTTTGGGAGCAGCTGCACGCTGCCTTGGGGACGAAGCTGATCCGTAGTTCAGCATACCACCCGCAAACGGATGGGCAAACCAAGCGGGTAAGTCAGATCCTAGAAGACATGCTACGAGCTTGCGCTATCAACCACGGAAAGAATTGGGATGATCACTTGCCGTTAGCCGAGTTCTCGTACAACAATGGGTACCAAGCCAGCATCAAGATGGCGCCATATGAGGCGCTATACGGGAGAAAATGCCTCACACCATTGAATTGGTGTGAGTCTGGCGAAAGGGTTACCTTCGGGATTGACCTGGTCAACAACGCGGAGGAAAGGGTTCGGCTGATTCAAGCGAACCTAAGAGCCGCCCAATCCCGGCAGAAACAGTATGCGGACCGGAGAAGGCGCCCATTGCAGTTCGAAGTCGGGGATCACGTATACCTACGTGTGTCTCCGATGAAGGGCATAAACAGATTTGGGGTGAGAGGAAAGTTGGCACCCCGATTCATCGGTCCATTCCAGATTACCGAAAGATGTGGAACAGTAGAATACCGGCTGAAATTACCAGGAGCACTTTCCGCTGTGCACGACGTCTTTCACATTTCCCAGCTGAGGAAGTGTCTCAAGCTATCTACTACCGTTCAGCTGGAGGACATTGAAGAACTGAAACCGGATCTCACCTATCGGGAGGAACCGGTTATGATCATTGACGAAAAGGCCCGAACCACACGCAACCGCATGTTGTGGTTCTACAAAGTTCTATGGAGTAATCACTCCATGGATGAAGCGACATGGGAGAGCGAAGGATTTCTTCGCGCTAACTACCCCGACTTTTTCACGTCGCATATCCGGTAATTTTCCACCGTCCTCTCTCTCATTTTCACCTTATAATCTCGGGACGAGATTCTTTTAAGGGGGGAGGAATGTAAAGGCCTCAGTTTTTAACACATGTTTAAAGTGTTCATCACCACACACACACCTCATTTGAAGATAGTTGATGAACCCATTTGAAGAGCAAGTAACCACCATCAACATGCTCATTAGAGAACAAACTCACATATTGCAAAAGTGGTATTTCCCACATGTGATATATAGGGGCTGGGCATATGAAAACTCCTACACATTGATAGGAATGTTCATGCCAAGTTTCACCCAAATTTCAAACCTTTTTGAAGTCCTTTTGGGTATAGCTAGAAAGAGGGCAGTTTGAAACCACATTCAAATTCAAACTGTTTTTATCCCATGAATTCTCTTACTCAGCACATTTTTGTGAGCTCACACACCAATTTTCACTCCATTTGGAGTTGAGCTTGACATGAGCTAAGTGGAGCAAATTCAAACTTTATTTGAATTTCAAACTTAACATGTGCTGAAATTTATTCAAACCAAACCCAATTTGAATTCTAACCAATTCAAATGGCTCAAGGGTAGATAATTCAAATCACCATGGGCTTTGTGGGGACTACTGTTTACAACAGTGAATTGGAGTTAAGTTCAGGGGTTAAAATTGAAAGTGGGACCCACATGTCATAGAGCTAAAAGGTGTGACTTGCACACTAAGTCACAGCCTCGTTGGGAAATTCCACCGAGCAGCTGCCTGGTGTGCCACCGAGAAGAAGCCGGCGCCACCAGCTGCTTCCTACCTCGCGCGCTGGCGCCCAGGGCGGCCTTCTCGTGCCCCCACACGACCCTCACCGCCTCAGCCGAGCGAAGACCGGTTGCCTTCTTATCCTTGCGGGCGACATCGAGCAGCGCCATTCTTTTTCCCCCGAGCTCTCGGTCGATCGGGAAAACAGAGAAAACAATCGCACCCTCGCCTCCCCGAGCTGCTAGGAAGCGCCCTGAGCTCAAGCACCACTCTCCCGACGCCTAGACCACCGAGTTTCGGCCTCTGTTCCTGTGATCAACGACGACTGCCGCGACTTAGTTCAAAAACGGCGATCGGTCTCACGTGGGCAGTGCACGACAGCCACTTCCACGGCCGAGCAAGGGCGGCAAAAGGGGAGCACGGACTCCACGCTGCTTCCACCTGAAGCTCAAGCCACGTCATGAGCTCTCGCCGGCGAATTCCGAGATTTTGCTCCGGCGGCCTCAACCCGATCTTCCGGTACAGTTCCTTAAAATTTTCCTTCTCTACTCCTCCTTAAGTCATCAAACTTTGCACGTGTATGCTGGATTAGCCGGCGATCAATTCTCCTTTAGCATCCATCGCATGAAAATGCCTCGGAGCGGTGGAATTGAAGCTGTAGGGGTATTTGCCGCAGACCCATTAGGTCGCACGGTGAAACCGTATTTGCGGCCACTCCCAAGCTACTATAAGGTCGTGCCAAGCTTCCTAGAGCTGCGCTCGTGGTGTAGAGCCCATCGGTGCAAGTGTTGGGGGGCTGGAGACCTCGGGCGACGGCGCCGAACCACAGCAGTAGCCGCCGCACGTCGCCGAGCTGGTTCCGGCCACAGGCAGCCCAAGCAGAGCCCACCATCGTGTTCCTCGGTGCCCTAAACCCTCTGGCGGCGAGTCTCTGGCGGGGCGGCGGCCGGAAACGCCAGTCCGGCGAACAGCCGTCTGCTCCGGCGAGGGGCGGGAGCGCGCGGGCGCGAGGAAAAGGGCGGGAGGAAGAAGAAGACGCGGGGCCCAACTGTCAGCGGCTCATATTTTAAATCAGGATCGGGTTGCGGCTCGGATCCAATGTGCTGGCGCGCAAATACTCCATAGACCCCGGTGTGCCGAAGCCTCCGCGCATAACACGTGTCCCCGGGGCCCACCGGCAGATTTAAACTTTTCCCCGATTTTCAGATTCCATTCAAACTTCAAATCCTCATAACTTTGGCTAGGAAGCTCCAAATCGAATTAACCAAATTTTGTTGGATTCAGATCTTTTAGTAGGAAATCAAGTTTCACTTCATGAAAATCCTTATTTCTCCTGAATTAATTCCTCAAAGTTTAAAATGTTTGGAATTTTATCTGGAGAATCCTTTGGGGGAAAATTCTGAAATTTTGCTGGGATGTTCACCAAAATATTCCTGAACTACCATAGAAATTTCAGATCCATTTGAGCTCATTTTATCCACCTAATGGTGTGATTAGTGAAACTGTTCCAGAGAAAATAGAAAATGTTCAGAAACATTTTCAGAATTTCCCTGAAATTGTTTTAGCTCATATCTTTAGCTAGGAACCTTCAAATTAAGTGAGACCAACTCCATTAGAACCCTCTGAAAATCTAGTTTTCAGAAAGTCATGGCTTGTTCCATGAAAATCCCTAGAGCACCTAAGAGTTCCAATTAAGGTCAAGGACATAATTAGTTGTGGAGGGCTCAAATGAGCTTTGCTGCAACTAAAACTTGACCAAGTCTCTGTTTAGGTTGTAACCAAGCCACAGTAAAAGTTTCACAGTCTTTGGGTCTGTCTAGTGAGACTTAGAAGGTTAACAAGTTTAAAACTCAATTCAAATGCACTGAATTAATACATATACTTCTTATATCATGTAGTCGCTAAGGTCGAGGAGGAACCCAAAGTCCTAGACTTCGTTACTCCGGAGGAGCAGCTAGCCTACGACCAAGAGCAGCAAGGCAAGCTCCGGTTTGCATTAACCTTTTTACAAACTTTCATTGTTTTGAGCACTTACTTGAGTATTATGATTCCTTGCATTAGAGTCTTGTTTGGAAACCCAATTGCTTAGCCATGAAAAACCATGGGTTGGGATTAGGATTGAAAACCCCGTTAGCTACTGCAATGCTAAGATAGTGTAGGATTCGGTACAAGTCGAGTAGTTGGAACTACTCGCGATCATAGGCTAGAGGCACTCGACTCGGGTAGAGATAGCACATGAAACACATGGCAAGAAAAATGAGACCGAGCAGAGAGTAAGGGCAGCAGGAGTTTGGGGCCTGTGTGCTATAGCTCCGGTTGTGTCGATTGAGGACCGAGCCGTGTGCGGGCCTGTTGAACAAGCTAGAACAGTACCGAAGACCTACCGGCTATATGGGAACCGGGAAACCGATGTAACTCGGGTAGCTGGGTGTTGAGGCATAGCTGATCATTCAGAGGGTAGGTTGAGAGCTCGAGGTGTAAATCGGCTGGCGGCACTGAGATGCGCGTGCAGAGACCACTTGCTCGGGATGATTGGACCGGTTCAACATTTGGCTAACAGGTGAAAGGTGGTTGCGTACAGCGTCCGTGATGGTTGCTGTAGGCAACATCGAGTACGGGCGTACGTGACGGGTTATTCGGGTAACCCTGCAGGTGTAAATCGATTATAATCGCCGTCCCTCGAGGTCAGTGAGTACCACTTGTTCACTGTACCGTGACGTAGAAAGAACAGTCTAGTTACATGTTAAAATGTTGCTGATTGAAAGATGGACTTTGATTGTTAATGATATGTTGTAGTTTAGAGCTAATTAAAGTTCCTTTCAACTTTGGGCAAAGTACATGAGAGAAATGCATTTCTTATTTGATTCCGGCTCTCTCATGTGCCTTAGCGTAAGGTTCTCCACAATTTGCTGCTAAAACTTGAAAGTAAGGTTTCACTAATTAGGCGAGTCCTTGCAACTGATTTTACCTCCTGTACCTATCATTCCTCATGTAGAAGTTTCATGTTTAGGAGAGACGGGTTAGACTTGCTGAGCCTTCGTGCTCACTGCTTGTGTTTGAAGCTTTTGCAGGGCTCTATGAGGAAGGGACTCCCGCGGAGGAGACGGAACCCCAGGAGGGGAACCCCGTCGAGTGAGAGTCGTGCACGCCGCCGTGTTAATGTGCGTGTGTTCTAGCAAGGACACGTTCACGGGCTGAACGTGAACTTGATGCGTAGTCTACGCCCGCGAGTGTTGACCGAACACATTTTGTTGTAAAAATGTTCTTAAACCCGTTTATGTAATAAAATTTCGCTTCCGCTTTGTACCTTTGATGTGTGTTATACGGTGCTGTGCAACGCAGCACCCCTCAGCGTGATCCTGGCTCGATAAAAACCGTGGGGTCGTGTCAGGTAATCTTTGCTCTCCACGTTGTTTCTTCTGTGGTATAATTACCCCACAGCACCTGGTAAAAATCTTAATATCCGATTCCAGGTGTTCCGGATTCTTTTCATCGATAGTCTGAACCGGACGCTTGGTGTAGGTACGATCCGGCTTCAACTAATCAATTTCTTCAGTGTGGACAGCGATGGTAGCTTTAAAGTACTTCTGTAGCTGTGACATATGAAATATGTTCTGAACGGCAACAAGGCTTGCCAGTAGTTCCAGCCAGTAGGCTACGGTTCCACACATCTCCGTGATAGCAAGTGGGTCTAAGGCTCGGGAAGCAAAATCCCCCCTTTACATCGGACCGGTGAATTCCTTTCATTGGAGACACGCAAAGACAACGTGTTCTCCACTGTCGAAATGCAACGGTCTATGCTTTTGACCTTCGTGACTTTTCTTTCGGGATTGAATAGCCTCCAAGTTCGCTTCTACCCTTCGAACTCGGACATTGTCTTTATTGACTAACCAACCCCGATCAGTACTCTTCCACCGTACTCACACCACTTCAGTGGTGTGCGACATTTCTGGCAGTATAGAGCTTCATATTACGAGGTATAACTATATGGTATTTAAATCATAGAGTA
Organism: Neostapfia colusana; assembly: GCA_030760725.1. Taxonomy (NCBI): domain Eukaryota; kingdom Viridiplantae; phylum Streptophyta; class Magnoliopsida; order Poales; family Poaceae; genus Neostapfia; species Neostapfia colusana. The sequence continues at coordinate 24,264,863 of JASWHV010000005.1, read as the reverse complement.
CCCTCATTGCCCTTTATAGTGACGGCATTGAGTGAACAAAAATCAAAACTTAATCTTAGTGTCTCATCGTTCTTCTTAACGAACAGCACAGAGCAACCCTAAGGTGATGAGCTTGGTCATATAAAACCTCTGCTTATAAGTTCACTTAGTTGCTCCTTCAACTCCGCTAGTTCATTGGGTGCCATCTTATACGGCCTTCGTGAAATCGGTGTTATTTCCTGTGTCAGTTCAATCTTGAACTTGACGTCCCGTTAGCCGGCATTTTCCGGTAACTCATCGGAAACACATTGGATATTCACGTCCCACTGGACTATCCTTGAATTTAATCACTTTCGTGGGATAGGCCTAGCCAGTCCTCTTTTCTGCACAGAACAGACTTTTCTGCACTTAACCCAGATGCGGAGCCGTTTAACAGCATTTTCATAACTCAAGTTGAATACCAAAGTTAAAGTTAACTTCAGCATCTTTCCAACGAGTATTCATACGCCTTCAGATCGTCTCTGGATCAGAAGCTATGATTGATCAAAGCTGACAGGACTCCTGGATAAAATTTGCCAGCATCTCCTTTGTATGTGGCTACTTTATCGCAGTTGTATATGAAAATACAATAAGAATCTGAGCAGACTCTGAATTACAACAATGTTGCATACTTCATAACCTTTCCAATGGTGTATCATAGGCTCCTTAAGTATTTCTCTACAGGAAGTTATGGCTTAAAAACAGAAAGGTCCAGAGAGGTTTTTGTTGCTGTCCTGGTTTTGAACAGTTTGCATTCAACTGGACTTTTCACCAACTTAACGTGTGATTTTGTTCTGGAGGTCTACAAAGAAATTGAAGAGCACTTGAAAATATTTACAGAACCGTATCATACACCTTAATTGGTTCAAGCTACTCAGAGTTATGCTCTGTTAAAGTCCAGCAAGAATTTCTGCCAGAAACAAAGCACTCTGTTTCTGAAATCTTTGAAGCCTAAACCTTCTCTCATTTGAATCTTAGCTCAAAATAAGAGTTTAGTAACTAATATTTGTTTCAAACTTCCATTTTTTTTGCATGTTAGTCCATGAATCATTTCTTTATAGGGAAGAGGATTATATGTTTAGTACGGTGTCGATGCACCGTAAGAATCATGTCGGTACTACGTTGCCTCACCAAAAGAAAATTCTAAACCGGATTATACCGGCATATACGTATTATAGTTGCACTAAGACGGTCTCTCGCACACGTGTACTACACGGGATACGTACGTGGTTAGTACCTGCAGAAAAACACTCAATAGTGGTGCACTCAAAGGTTGTTTCATTTCAGGCAGTTCCATATTTGAAAGTAAATACAAACGCCCGTATCATTGCCATACGGCCGTCCTTGAGTTAAGTCACGTCTCAAGGTACGTGATCCTGTTTTAACACCACACGACGGGGAACCCGAGTATATCATGAACGGGTCATCATGGTTGGGAATGTTATCGACCCAACGGACACCACCAACTGCCCTGCAGGGCACGCCGATGGCAAGCGCTGCGTATGTCCTCCTGGGCTATTTCCAGACGAACACACTATCGCGTTACTGACCACACGATGGGGTCTCCACTTACTTGCCTAATGGACGCTAGGGATCAGTGTTTCATATGAACTCAGGAACATGAAGAGTTCAAGAGTTTCATATTGACATCTCACACCAAGCTGTGGGACCTTTCCCTGAACCACTTTCCTTGTCAGGGGAGCTAACCGAAATTGAACCGCTTTCGGTGGCGTTCCTTACCATGCTTACCTGAGCATAGGTGCGTCGTTACGTAATTAAAATTCAGAATTATAACAAGTAGGTTAGTCATGCCACTTTAAGTAACTATACTACTATAGTCCTTATGTGGGCCTAATATCGTTTCTTCACCGTATCCTAAGTTTTTGTCGTAATACGATCCTTATTCCGTGCGCTATTACCAATGCGGCTCTGATACCATGCTGACGGGACCCTACCGTCCCGATCACTCACGGGGGCGGGGCACCTTGCCCGGGAATCGCATTGGGTGGTGCCGTGTTATGCGGCACCCAACAACACACATATAAGGAACACTGTATTACATAAATCAAAAGCGGAAGCTTACAATTGTTCTTTGTAAATAATTTACATAAAATAGCTACAGCAGAAGTTTATAAACAGCTCACGTTGAATAACTACGAAGCACCTGAGAAGAGGTCCAGCCCGCGGACTCCTCTCGCTAGCAACACGAAGACATGGAGCGGCTAGGTTCTCCAAGTGTGACATGACTCAGAAGTCCCCGAGTCTCACCGGACAACCTTCTTTATAGCGTCGAGGTTTACCTGCAAAACCACTTATATAGCAAGAGTGAGCACAAAGGCTCAGCAAGACTTAACCGTCTCTCCTAAGACATGAAACTCTACATGAAAGTAACCTAAGACTTAAGCCTGTCATTTGCAAAAAGACTCGCCTACGAGTTCATCCTTAACTTTCAGATTTTAGCCATAATAGTAGTGACCTTGCGCCTAGCAACATTGGAACTCCACAATCAAACAAGAAACGCTTCATTCCAATGTTACTTGTCCCAAGGTGGAAAATAACTTTAGTTTGCTCTATCTCTACTTCAAACATGGTTTTCATGCAATTTATAATTAGCATAACAGCATTTAAAACTTTGCAAACTATTCCCACAATACTTGATTACTATGTAACAGCGCAGTGAGCAAGCGTTACTCATAACCGCGAGGGACGGTGATTCGAATCAAACACTACCCGGATAACTCGACACATACGCCCGCCTCTGAAGACCCAACTCTGGCGTCCTTCATTACGCCATATGTGGCAACCTTTCTCAGGCCACTAAACTGTAGAACCGGTCATGCCGTCTCGGGCTCATAGGTCTAACGAGACGATGTGGTATGCCTCTACAATCCAGTGAACCTGGTACATCGGTTTCCTGGTTCCCATATATCAGTAAGCATCCGGTACACAACTCAATACTTGCTCCCAGGGCCGCATACGCTTCGGTCCTTAACCGACACAGGCAGAGCTACTCGACCAAGATCTCGTCTTGTCGCTACCTAACTCTCCTGCCCAGTCTCATCTTTAGAAATGTAAACTTTAGTTTGCCTCTCTTTCCAACCACACTTATGTGATCCTGAAACAAAACTCGCGAGTAGATTCCAACTACTCGTCTTCTACCAGATGCCCTAACCTGTTTAGCATGGCCTTATTCTACAGCGATCTACCCATTACCTCAGGGTTCATTTTTGGTTATGCAAGTGGAGTATAAAACATCCTTGACCTAATGCACATACAAACTTTGACCCATATTGGTGAACAAAGGAAAAAAAACTTTATAAAACAACTTAAATGCAAAACGGGGCTTGCCTTGGTTTTGCAGGTGACTAAAGTCAGATAAGTTTGAAGTTAGTTGCTGATGACTTGGAGTACAATTCATGCCCTTCTTGCTCCTTGATCCAAGCTCAACTTCTCCTTCTTCACTTTCCACATTTTACCACTACACGTTATGAATATGCATACCTGTTTAATTAGAAAACTTTTGCTAACAAGTGCTAAAGACAAGTTCAAAACGGGAACTCTGTTTAAGAATTTAAAATGACACTGGGGCTGGTGGTTTGGGTGTGTGTTTAAGCACTATGATCAAGTGATGAGTGGGGTTTCATCACTTGGGTGGTGATCACCTAATGGGTTGAATAGAACATTACTGATCCAGGGCTCCAATGGAGCTGGAAATTTTCTTGTGAGTTCCTTGTCACAAGAAAGTCCACAGAACCAAAATTCAGAATGTTTCAATGATTAGATCGCCCAGAACAATTCCCTAAACATTTAGGCAAAAAGGAATTAATTCTGAATAACTTTGCACTTTCATGCCAATTCAAGTGAACTACATTTTCCTACATAGCTTAGGGAGTATGCATGAATTTTACTAGGATTTCTGGATCTAAGGAATGCCCAGAACTGAATTTCCAAGTTTTGGAAATTCTCTGAAAATGTTTCTGTACTCATTTGAATACAGAAACTTGAAATCAGAATCACCCCAACTAAATCAACTCCAAATGAGCTGAAACTTTTACAGGAGTCTCCTAATATCCTAAAGAACATCCTGGAAAAATTTGGGGATTTTTGGATGAACCAAACTCCCTCAAAAATTCGTTTTCTGAAAAGCTTTAAAGAATTTTCCAGAATTTTCTATTAATTTTCATGAAAATTGGGTTGCATATTTGGATAGAGTTTTTCATTCTGAATCCAACCCAATTTGAATCACTAAATTTGGAGCTTCCTAGCAAAAGTTAGGAGGTTCTAAATTTGAACTGAATTTGTAATTCAAATTGAATTGGGAACAGTTTAAACTCTGACCGGCACACGTGTCAGTCCCTTTCTGCAGCCACACTATGGTCCACAGCCGCCCAGGCTGTAGCCGTCGCAGATCAGGTGGCCGCAGCAAATCCCAGTCGACCGCCACAGCCATTGACCAGTGGGGCCAGCGGCTTCTTCTTCCTCCTGCCCCCCTTTTTCCCGCGCGCTCCACCCCCCTCGCCGGCGCAGCGCTAGCCTCGCCAGACTTGACTTCCGGGCCATCTCACGGCCTGTTACTCACCGCCTGGGGGTTTTCAGGGACGAGAAACTCATCTAAGGGGTCAGCACAAGCTAACGACGCTCGGAACTAGGTCGGCAACGTGCGCACCCCTCGGTGAAGCTTCGGCGCCGTTGCCCGAGCACCCTAGCCCGCCAAAGGTTCGGAAGATCCGCTCTAAAGCACCAGTGGAGGTCAGGCTAGCTCGGCAAGGCCTCAATATTGCTCAGAAACGGCGGCAAGTGGGGGTTCACCGTGTGCCCGAGTGCCCCCGCCATGATCGTTGATCGGAAGGCTCGAAATTAGCCGTTAACACGGGGTTTCAGGCCAGGATTGGGGAGGGGATCGGGTCGCCCTCGAGTCTAGATCCTTTGAGCACAGTTTAGTGAACTGACGACGAGAATGGAGTTGGAATATGGAGGTTTCATACCGGAACGTCGTCCTGTGGCCGCCGGCGAAGTTTTCCCAAATTCTTGCTCGGTGGTTCACAGCTTTACTTGTGGTTTGGGTGGAAGCAGCAGTGACCAGCAGCGCCCCGATGGCCGTCCTCGCTGGGGCATGAAAACCCACGGAGTGGGCTGTCCGCGTGAACGACGAGCTGCTGTGGAGTTGGGTCACAGCGGAAACGAGCCATGCTAGGGCGAGGGAGGCCGGAACCTGGCTGTTTTCACGCTGAGGACATGAGAGGGGCTCCCTCAGGACCATTTTGCGGCTCAGCGTAGTGGTTGTGTGGGGTTTAGTTGGATCCCGGGGATCGACCGATAAGAGGCGACATTTTCCCGTCAGATACTCGCGAGGAGGTAAGGACACGGGAGTAGCTCGGTGTCGCGAGGGGAAAGATCACGCCGAGGTGCAGCAGGGCCACGAGTAGCTCTCCAGCGCTGCTCAAGAAGCTGGGAGCTGGCGGCAAATCCCACCTCGGTGGCGTTCGGTGCTCTCATGTCTGCTCCGGTGTAACACAGAGACAGAGGCTTGCTTCGTGCCTAAGTCCTTGTTTAGCTCACTGACCTGTGGGGTCCACCCCTACTGTCCTCAAAAGATCCTCCAACTTTTGGCACAATGCAAAATTCACTCATATGGGGCCCAAATTTGAAAGTCATTTGACAATTTGACAAGTTGTACCTCAGATTCAAATTTGAATTCAAATTTAGAGTAAATTTACAAGTCCCCTTGATATACATATCAAAGCACCTCCAAATTTTCTCAAAAGTTGTCTCCCTCGTAATTTGGACCTGAGGAATTCAAATATGCCCTCTGATCCTTAAGTTGGCCATTGCAAATACAAATTTTCAAACAACAGTTTGAATTTCCTTTTTGGAAAGGCCTTCTTTGCCTTGAAGTAAACCATTTAATTCAAACTGTAATTTAAGTCCTCTTTGGTGATGACCCATCTGAATTTGGGTGAAACACCTTGGTTTGCTCCTAGCCCATGTTTGATCAATCTTGGTCCCAAGCTGAACTTCACCAGTTCAGTTTGACCATGCCCCTCAAATTTGAATTTGAAGGTGATCTCAAACAATGCTTTGAACAAATGTTATATGAGCTAAAAATCCCTCTAATTTTGGAACTTAAGCTCTTTAATACCTGAGGACTGCAATGGTCATCTCACATATCTGCTTTTGGACCATCTGCACATGAATGCTTTGCAAGGGTTCAAAAATAGGGTTTAAACTTCCCTCCCCTCTACTCATAGAGAATGTACATCTGAGTTAGCTTTTTGGGAGTGAAATCATTTCCCGGGTTAACATGTGTTCAACAGGAGTTAAAGAAGATTTTAGCTCTTCCCACATGTCCATGTTTGAGTTTATCATTTTATGTGACATAACTCAAGTCATGCCCTTGTCCTAACATGTTTGAATTCAGCATGAACTCAACATGATCATAGCCCATTCCCCTTTGGCTCACCCTCAATTCAGAAAGTTGCCACCATAATCTCCTCGATTCAAATGTATGAGGCTCCATGTGCATTCAAAAGTTTGGCGGCAATTTGAGCTGAGCCTTTAAGTCTAAAGACCTTATCTTCATTCTTTCTCATTCACATGCATGATAACACGTGAGTTTAACTTCACCTTGATCCAACACATTCAAAGGCATGCTTGAACCCATGTGGTTGCACCTCATGTATACCATCCCATGTAACAAAGTTTTTGTAAGTCCCATTTTTCATGAACCAGAAACGCAATGACGTTCGATCATCTGTTTCTTTGCATTCACGTTTTTGGGACTTTTACACAAACTCCTGTCTCTTGAACATCATTACACCAGCAGGGATGTAATGATAGCGGAAACTCTCTTTGAACTCAGTCCAAGTGATCGTCTCCGGGTCGACATGAGCGTTGCTTAGGGCATCCCACCAGTCAGCGGCAACTCCCATAAGTTGGTGCGACGCAAAGAGAACCTTCTCTCGGTCATTGCACTGCACTATAGCAAGCTTCTTCTCCACAGATTTCAACCAGTCGTCGGCCTCCATGGGGTCGTTAGCTTGAGCAAAGGTGGGTGGTCGAGTCCTCATGAACTCACCCAGTCTGTTATGAGCCGGCGGTGGGGGTGGCGGTGGTGCCGGAATGGGGTTGTTGTTGTTATTGGCCTGCAACTGACCCAAAGTTTGGATCATAGTTTGCATAAGTTGGTTCTGCAGGGCCATCAATCGTTCCAGGTTGTTTTCACCAGCTCCGGGGTTAACGGGAACTTCATCGTGACCCTCCTCTTGGTTGTCACGGACGTTCCTTCGGCCGGTGTTTCCTCTCACCATCTGTGAGAGAGAACGAAATAGAATAGAAGGTTAGAAGGTTAGGTAGATCCCCTATATGCATCAAGGTGGGTTGGACTATATATATATTAGCCCATATGAGGATGTGAACAAGTGCCGAAGAATTTCACACCTCCTCCTACTTATGTGTGGATATGGACAACGTTTTGAGACGTCCCACAACTCACACTAAGCACACATTTCACAAACAATCATTACAAGGACTCACACAACTCCTATTCAAGGCTGGTTTCCTATGTCAAGGTAGTTTCAAGGCCAATCTATGCACCCTATGGTCAGTGTGGCTTAGCTACCAATCTGTGTCTGATACCAATCTGTGATTGTATCTGGGTGTGTAATCTACCCCTATCCGTGGCTTTTGATACCAATTTGTGTTTCCTATTTAGGCGTGTAATCCACTGTCAACCATGGCTCTGATACCAATATGTGACGCCCTCAATTCTGTGGAAAACCACGGAACCGAGAACTGATGTGTATGTGTGCCCAGGATGTTTATCACACATACACATATTTTCCACAAACTGAATTCAGAATATATATAACCATGAATAACAGAGTTTATTACAATGTCTCATGAGTCTCGGACTCATGCTCACAGCGGAAGTCTTTATTTCTATGCAGCGGAAGTTTTTATTCTAATGCGGAAGCAATTTAACTAATGTGGAAGCAATTCTAGGCAGCAATGGCTCCATCTCTGTTCCATTCCCACAGGCAAGGTTGAGAACATATCACACGCCTAATGCTCCACTTGATCTTCATAATAATCTTCTCCTGTTGCTGATGATGAAATAATGCCAGTTTTGAGTACAATGATGTACTCAGCAAGTGCAGGAAAATATGATATGTAGCTCACAACAAGGTAGGTATAAAAAGGCTTATTGAAGAAAGCAAAGTTATTTATCAAAACCATGATAAAACAGTAACTCATCTTTAAGTGAATGTAATCCCAACTTGTATTAAAATACCAATCATACCTCCATTATGCTCATTACCTTCCATGTCACAACCAATCAGCCTCGTTCTTGCTCACGAATACCTCCTCTTATACGCTACCATCTCACGAATACCATCTCGTATTCGCTACCATTTCATCATAAACAACTTCTTCTCCCACCGAGACCAAACTCGTTGTCATGACTCAACAGTCATGCAACCCATGTTATCTCCCGGACTCAACAGTCCCAAAAATCAAATCAAAACCAAACAATCCAAAACCATAACTAGTAACCATATCCAATAACCATCCCAACTAATCATGGCAGTTGGCGAGGCGCTCATGACCGTAAGCTCGGCTATCATGATAGTTTTAAGAACTCTGCAGAGTTTGCACCTCTTTACCCACAAGTTTGTGATTTCGTCACCCATCGGCGACTGCAGAACCTTCATTATACCAGTACACAACCGTCGGTGTATGGCCAAGAGATCACAGAATAGCCTTTACAAAGGGGTTACTAGATGTATGGACTCACTAAGGTTTCACCGGCAGGCTAGAATCTCCAATTCTCCCACCCACGGGCCCCCTCTTGTGCCATGCAGTTCTCAGGGCAGTCCTCACTCGACTCCCATTCCCCGCGCCTTCCACAGTCCATAACAATCTAGCAACTTACCTAATTACTCAGCTAAGCCGCACCCATACTTGGCCTTGTGGTGGCACTGTTATCCTGGCATGTAAACCACCATCTCATGCTACCTCATTCACAAACCCAGTCTTGCCTAGATCTCCCTCTAATCCATGTTCATTAACAACATCAGTTTCTCATTATCATTATGAGTGCAGTTAGCTAGACACATCTATCTCGCTTCCCAATTCCCATGGACTCAGCGAAGCAAAAAACAAAAACCATACCCAACTCATAAACATCCTTGGCGACAAGGGTAGTTTAACCGAAGCTAGTAAACTCCTATAAAAGGGTTTCCCATCATGTTTGACTCAGCACACACACCTTTTCGCAAAACAAAACAGTTTTTCCCAAAACATAGGATCAATATGGTCAAGGAGCACTTGCCTTGTTCTTGCGGTTCCGGTTGCTCTTGGATGTCAAAACCTTGTTGTTGCAACTTGTCGTAGATAGCTCCCTGAGCTTGTCCTTCTATACAGGATCACGCACATACAAGATTCATAGTAATCAATATCATGCACAAACTTTAACTAGATGTGATGATGCATATGCATGCTATCCTATGATCAGTTTTATTAGATCGGTTTGTACGTGTTGTTGCATGGCTTTATGATGAACAGGGGTGTTCGGATCAGATGTGGACGTGGCGATGACCTTGTCTTTAGATCAACCCGATCAACAAGTGATCTGTCCATGAGAAAGCTTCTGTTCGAAAGGAATCGAAGAACAGATGCAAAGAAAACACAATAATGTCGTAAGGTGGTATTGGAGACCTACCTTACGTTCTTCTCGGTCTCGGGTCCTTCTCAGATCGTTGGGCTCTCTTCCGGCGATCTTCCTCGCTGAACTCAGTCGATGGTTTACTCGGTGAGTTGGGGCTAGGTATCTAAGTCGTCGGCTTAGGAGTTGGGAAAAGAAGTTCGTGGTTTCGGCCAAAGGTTCTGGGTTCTATTTAAAATCGGGAAGAGAAGGGTCCTAATCTGATTGGACTTCGAATAAGAGTCCTATTCAAATTGTCGTTGAATCTTAACAACTTATATTTAGTTGATATGGTGCGGTAACATTGTGGAAGTCGGGTCGGTTTCTTCTCCGTACCGGTATCTCTACGCGTACATGACACGACCACACGGTCCTGTCGAGCCAGGATCACGCTGAGGGGTGCTGCGTTGCACAGCACCGAATAACACACATCAAAGGTACAAAGCGGAAGCAAAACTTTTATTACATAAAGTGGTTTATGAACATTTTTACATCAAAATAGGTCCAGTCCAAACTCGCGGCGTAGACTACGCATCAAGTTCACGTTCAGCCCGTGAACGTGTCCTTGCTAGCACACATGCACACTAACACGGCGACGTGCACGACTCCCACTCGACGGGGTTTCCCTCCTGGGGTTCCGTCTCCTCCTCGGGAGTCCCTTCCTCATAGAACCCTGCAAAAGCTTCAAACACAAGCAGTGAGCACGAAGGCTCAGCAAGACTGACCCGTCTCTCCTAAACATGGAACTTCTACATGAGGGGTGATGGGTACATGAGATAAAAACAAGTTGCAAAGGACTCGCCTAATTAGTGGAACCTTACTTTCAAGTTTTAGCAGCAGGTGGTAGAGAACCTTACGCTAAGGCACATGAGAGAGCCACAATCAAACAAGAAACACATTTCTCTCATGTGCTTTGCCCAAATTTGAAAGGAACTTTAATTAGCTCTAAACTACAGCAAATCATTAACAATCAAGTCCATCTTTCAATCAGCAACATTTTAACATGTAACTAGCCTGTTATTTCTATGTCACGGTACAGTGAACAAGTGGTACTCACTGACCGTGAGGGACGGCGATTATAATCGATTTACACCTGCAGGGTTACCCGAATAACCCGTCACGTACGCCCGTACTCGATGTTGCCTACAACAACCATCATGGACGTCGTACGCAACCACCTTTCACCCGTCAGCAAAATGTTGAACCGGTCCAATCGTCACGAGCAACAGGTCTCTGCACACGCATCTCAGTGCCGCCAGCCGATTTACACCTCAAGCTCTCAACCTACCCTCTGAATGACCAGCTATGCCTCAACACCCAACTACCCGAGTTACATCGGTTTCCCGGTTCCCATATAGCCGGTAGGTCTTCGGTACTGTTCTAGCTTGTTCAACAGGCCCGCACACGGCTCAGTCCTCAATCGACACAAGCGGAGCTACAGCACACAGGCCCCAAAGTCCTGCTGCCCTTACTCTCCGCTCGGTCTCATCTTTCTTGCCATGTGTATCATGTGCTATCTCTACCCGAGTCGAGTGCCTCTAGCCTATGCTCGCGAGTAGTTCCAACTACTCGACTTGTACCGAATCCTGCCCTAACTTAGCTTTGCAGTAGCTAACGGAGTTTTGCAATCCTAAACGCAACCCATGGTTTTCTTGGCTATGCAATTGGGTTTCCAAACCAGACTCTAATGCAAGGAATAATGGTACTCAAGTAAGTGCTCAAAACAATAAAAACTTGTAAAGAGGGTTAATGCAAACCGGAGCTCGCCTTGCTGCTCTTGGTCGTAGGCTAGCTGCTCCTCCGGAGTAACGAAGTCTAGGACTTCGGGTTCCTCCTCGACCATAGCGACTACATGATATAAGAAGTACATGTATTAATTAAATGCATTTGAATTGAGTTCTAAACTTGTGAACCTTCTATGTCTCACTTAGGCAGACCCAAAGACTGTGAAACTTTTACTGTGGCTTTGTTATAAACTAAACAGAGACTTGGTCAAGTTTTAATTGCAGCAAAGATCATTTGAGCCCTCCACAATTAATTATGTCCTTGACCTTAATTGGAACTCTTAGGGTGCTCTAGGGATTTTCATGGAACAAGCCATGACTTTCTGAAAACTAGATTTTCAAAGGGTTCTAATGGAGTTGGTCTCACTTAATTTGAAGGTTCCTGACTAAAGATATGAGCTAAACAATTTCAGGGAAAACTTCTGAAAATGTTTCTGAACACTTTCTATTTTCTCTGGAACAGTTTCACTAATCACACCATTAGGTGGATCAAATGAGCTCAAATGGACCTGACATTTTTATGGTAGTTCAGGGATATTTTGGTGAACATCCCAGCAAAATTTCAGAATTTTCCTCCAAGGGATTCTCTAGTTAAAATTCCACAACAATTTAAATTTTGAGGAAATAATTTTGGAGAATTAATTATTTTCATGCAGTGAAACTTGATTTTCTGGAAATTGCTCAAAGAGCTGAATCCAACAAAATTTGGTTCACTTGATTTGGAGTTTCCTAGCCCAAGTTATGAGGATTTGAAGTTTTGAATGAAATCTGAAAATCGGGGAAAAGTTTAAATCTGCCGGTGGGCCACGGGGACACGTGTTGTGTACTGAGGTGTCGGCACACCGGGGTCTACAGAGTTTCTGCATGCCAGAACACTGGATCCGAGCCGCAGCCCCCTTCGTCTACCTCCCGCCGCCCGCGCTCTGCCGCCGGGGTACCTCGCCGGAGAGCTCGCCGGCAGCCTCTGTGGAGCTCCAAGCTTTATGATTCCGGCCGCCCCTGCCTATTTTCACTCAGGGAACACGATTGCGGGCTCAGCTCGTCATGAAAATGGCCGGCACATGGTCGGCGACGAGCAGCAGCCTCGGGAGAACTTCGGCCGTGTTGCCCGTCCTCCCTAGCACCTCACCCGATCGAGCTAAGGGTCGTCGAGCATCAGTGGACCATAGGAAAGGTCGACATGAGCTCCACGGAGCTCGGGAAGGGCTGTGTTGGGCTGTCACCGTGCGACCTAGGCCGGAAATCAGGATTTCTACTAAAACTTGAAGAACATCGGCTTCCCTCCATGGTTCTTCATGGTTCCTGCTCCTATGGACTCGTACGGGCAACTAGAAGTGATCCTCTCCACGAGAGGATGAGTGATGCTGTGTGTCTTACAAATTTCTCTGATCGGTGCAGACTCCACTTTTGCACACCGTTGCCAAAACATGAAATTCCGGCCTGAGCAGTGTTTGTCACGCCGCCAGAGCTTGCGGGAATGAAAGAGGGGCTGAAGGCGAACCTCTTTGCTGTTCACAGCTCGGTGAACGGTGGGCTGTGGTGGCCGGAAGGATGATTCCTGCAGTGGCGGCTCGAGCTGAACCGGCAGAGGAAAAATCGCCGCGGTGGAGCTCGGGGAGGACTGCACAGGGTCTGGAACCGGCGCGTGGGTGTCGAAGATGGCTTGGCGCATATGGTGCTGGTCTCAGATCGCCGGGAGGATCACTGGATCGGCCGGGCGATGAGGAACCGAAAGTTCACTCGGGCAGCGAGGAGTTTCAGTCTGTTGGGGGAGAGTGCGTCGGGGTAGGGATGGGGAGCACCGGCGACAGCTCGGACGCCTAGATAAGGGCCCCGGAAGTCGGTTCAGCGGCTGTGGCGGCAAGCAGGTGGTGGCGCGGCGGCCTACCCTCGGTGGCGCTCTCGGGAGAAGCTCGGGGACCCGAGCACTGAAAGTCCACTCGGTTAGATCTTCTCAGTGGCTGACATGTGGGTCCCAATTTTCTTTTAACCTCTGAAATTAACTCCAAATCACTGTTGTAAACAGTAAGCCCTAAACTGCCCATTGTGATTTGAATTATTCACCTCTGAGCCATTTGAATTGGTTAGAATTCAAATTGGGTTTGGTTTGAATAAATTTCAGCACATGTTCAGTTTTGAAATTCAAATAAAGTTTGAATTTGTTCCACTTAGCTCATGTCAAGCTCAACTCCAAATGGAGTGAAAATTGGTGTGTGAGCTCACAAAAATGTGCTGAGTAAGAATATGCCTCCCACTTTTGAATTCATGGGATAAAAACAGTTTAAATTTGAATGTAGTTTCAAACTGCCCTCTTTCTAGCTATACCCAAATTGATCTCAAAAGGTTTTGAATTTGGGTGAAACTTGGCATGGACATTCCTAGCAATGTGTAGGAGTTTTTCATATGTCCAGCCCCTATATTACATGTGGGACATACCACTTTTGCAATATGTGAGTTTGTTCTCTAATGAGCATGTTGATGGTGGTTACTTGCTCTTCAAATGTGTTCATCAACTTGCTTCAAATGAGGTGTGTGTGTGTGGTGATGAACACATCAAGCATGTGTCAAAAACTGAGGCCCTAACATTCCTCCCCCCTTAAAAGAATCTCGTCCTGAGATTATAAGGTGAAAATGAGAGAGAGGACGGTGGAAAATTACCGGATATGCGACGTGAAAAAGTCGGGGTAGTTAGCGCGAAGAAATCCTTCGCACTCCCATGTCGCTTCATCCACGTAGTGATTACTCCATAGAACTTTGTAGAACCACAACGTGCGTTGCGTGTGGTTCAGGCCTTTTCGTCAATGATCTGAACCGGTTCCTCCCGATAGGTGAGATCCGGTTGCAATTCTTCAATGTCCTCCAGCTGAACGGTAGTTGATAGCTTAAGACACTGCCTCAGCTGGGAGATTTGAAAGACGTCGTGCACACCAGAAAGTGCTTCTGGTAATTTCAGCCGGTATGCTACCGATCCACATTTTTCGGTAATCTGGAATGGACCGATGAATCGGGGTGCCAACTTCTTTCTCACCCCAAATCTGTTTACGCCCTTCATTGGAGACACACGTAGATATACGTGATCCCCGACTTTGAATTGTAATGGGCGTCTTCTCCGGTCCGCATACTGTTTCTGACGGGATTGGGCGGCTTTTAGGTTCGCTTGAATCAGTCGAACCTTTTCTTCCGCGTTGTTGACAAGGTCAATCCCGAAGGTGACCCTTTCGCCAAACTCACACCAATTCAGTGGTGTGCGGCATTTCCTCCCGTATAGCGCCTCATAAGGCGCCATCTTAATGCTGGCTTGGTACCCATTGTTGTACAAGAACTTGGATAACTGCAAGTGATCATCCCAATTCTTGCCGTGGTTGATAGCGCAAGCTCGTAGCATGTCTTCCAGGATCTGATTTACCCGCTCGGTTTGCCCATCCGTCTGCGGGTGGTATGCTGAACTATGGATCAGTTTCGTCCCCAATGCAGTGTGCAGATGCTCCCAAAAACCGGACACAAATAAAGTGCCCCGATCCGATATGATGGTACGGGGTACACCATACAAGCATAGGATCCGTGAGATGTACAGTTCAGCGTACTTCTTGGCGTTGTAGTTGGTGTTGACCGGGATGAAATGGGCAACTTTGGTGAGCCGGTCAACGATCACCCACACAGAATCATGTTTTTGAAGAGTGGTGGGTAAACCAATGATGAAGTCCATGCTCACGTCTTCCCACTTCCAGGCAGGAACGCCCAGTGGTTGCAGCAGTCCCGGTTTACGCATATGATCTGCCTTCACCCTTCGACATGTATCACACTCGGACACGTACTTTGCGATCTCCCGCTTCATCCGTGTCCGCCCAAACTTGCTTCTGAGTTCTTGATACATTGTTGCTGCCGGGGTGAATAGAAAATTTTGATAAGTGAGCCTCATCAAAAATTTTCTTCCGTAACTCCGGGTTACGGGGTACGACGATCCGGTCCTTGAACCATAGGACGCCGTCTCTGTCCTTCCGGAAACATTTCAACTCTCCACTGTCTACACGTCTCCGCAGATGCGACATGCCATTGTCATGTTTCTGAGCTGCCGCTATCTCTTCACGGATGGTGGGGATCAACGCTAAGTTGTAGAGAGCTCCATGTGGAATCACATGCAGTGGTGGTTCGCTCTCTTCCATCGGTGTGATGGTCAGATTGTTGACGTGTGACTTGCGACTCAGCGCATCTGCCACTATGTTTGCCTTGCCCGGATGATAATGGATCTCTATTTCGTAATCCTTTATCAATTCTAACCATCTTCGCTGCCTCATATTCAGCTCCTTCTGAGTGAATATGTACTTGAGGCTCTTGTGGTCGGTATATAAATGCACGAGGTTACCGAGTAGGTAGTGCATCCACATTTTCAGTGCAAGTACCACGACAGCAAGCTCCAAGTCGTGAGTTGGATAATTCTGCTCATGGTTTCTAAGCTGCCGTGATCCATACGCGATCACTCTTCGGTCTTGCATCAGCACACATCCGAGCCCAATGCCGGATGCATTGCAGTACACATCGAACTGTTTTGTTGTGTTTGGCTGCGCCAAAACCAGTGCTGATGTTAGGTGCTTGACTAAAGCCTTGAATGCTGCTTCACATGCTGGATTACAAACATATTTGGCATCCTTCTTCAGCAGCTCCGTCATCGGCTTGGCAATCTTCGAGAAGTTCAGAATGAACCTCCGATAATATCCCGCGAGTCCGAGGAAACTCCGTACCTCGTGAACAGTCCTCGGGGACTTCCAATTCAGCACTTGAGTGATCTTACTCGGGTCTACAGCGATACCCTCCGCTGAGATGATATGCCCGAGGAAAGGCACTTGCGATATCCAGAATTCGCACTTGCTGAATTTCGCGTATAGCTTGTGATCCCGCAGCCGTTGCAAGACTATACGCAGATGCTTCTTGTGATCTTCCTCCGACTTGGAATATACCAGTATGTCATCGATGAAGACCACGACAAACTTGTCCAGCTCCGGCATGAATACTGAGTTCATCAAATAAATGAAATGAGCTGGAGCATTGGTGAGGCCAAAGGACATGACCAGGTACTCGTAAAGTCCGTACCTCGTCGAGAAAGCCGTCTTCGGAATGTCCTTAGCCAGTATTTTGATCTGGTGGTACCCGGATCTTAAATCCATCTTGGAAAAGATCCTTGCTTCGACCAACTGATCAAACAACATGTCGATCCGTGGCAACGGGTATTTGTTCTTGATGGTTACGTCATTTAATGGATGATAGTCCATGCAAAGCCGCAACGTCTCATCCTTCTTCTTTATAAATAATGCCGAACAGCCCCATAGCGAGAAGCTCGGCCTAATAAAACCCTTTTCCAGCAGGTCCGTTAGCTGGGTCTTCAATTCAGACAATTCCTTGGGCGCCATCTTTTACGGCCTCCGGGATATTGGCATAGTTCCCGGTGCAAGTTCAATCTTGAACTCCACCTCTCTATCGGGTGGCATCCCCGGCAAATCATCCGGGAATATGTCAGGGAACTCTCGGACCACTAGAATATCTTCCAATCTGATGGTGGTGGACTGATAGACGCTTGGAAGTTTTATTTCTGGACTGTCCAGAAATAAAGAATGAGATTCGTGCACTGCTGAATTCAAATGCACGATTCGGAGGACGGTGTCTAAAACAGCGCCGTGGCGGGTTAACCATGACATCCCTAAGATGACATCGACCTTTTGTCCCTCTAAAATTATGAGACGTAGGGTATACTCTACCCTCCAAGCACAATGGTGCTTTTGGGACCATCATGCTTGCTGAAATTTTCCCACCCGGTGAACAGATCGCATAAGGACTATCGGTGGGTAGTATTTGCAAGCTATATCTATCAATGAAAGCTTGGCTAACGAAGCTATGTGTGGCGCCTGAATCAAACAATACTATGGCGGGATGCTGGTGGAGTTGGAACATACCCGCAAGGATTGGCTCACCCTCCGGCACGTCCTCTATGGCAAGTTGGTGGACAGTGCCGGGCCTCGGGTTCGTCCGCCGCGCATTAGTAGGGTTCCGGGGTTGATTCCTCCCCGGAAACTGCAGTGCAACTCCGTCGCCTTGCCTCTTCGGGCAACTGCTGGCGAAATGTCCTGGACGACCACACTTGTAACATGTGGCCGCTGCTTGTGCGGTGCTCGGGGGACGAAAGCCCGGCATGCGCTGCTGAGGTGCATACGGACGTGGCATCGCCCGCTGCTGCTGTTGTTGTTGTGAGGTGGTGCTGGAAGTGCCGGCCTGAATGCCGGTGAAGAATACGGTCGACTGCGGAACGGCATCGGCCTCTGGGGTGGTTGCCAGCGGGGACCTGATAGTGGGCGATTCACCATCCAAAATTTTTGAGAAGGACCGCCTCCTTCTCCGCTGCTTTGCGGCGCGCTTCGCTTTCTCTCCTCCGCTGCTAACTCCTTGCCGGAGTCCTCCTGGACAATCACAGCATCAATGATGTCGTTGAGGCTGCCGCGATTGAACATCACCAATTTGTCCTTCAGGAGCGGGTTAAGCCCCTGGTAGAAGTGGTCCCGCCGCTTCTCGTCAGTATCGGCGTGATACGACGCGTAAAGCGCGAGATCGTTGAACGCCCTGGAGTATTTCAGAGCGTTCCGGCTCCCTTGCTGCAGGTGTAAGAACTCCTGCGTCTTCCTCTTCATCAGACCCGACGGTATGTGATAGGCCCTGAAGGCCGTCCTGAACTCCGCCCAGGACATAACTCGATCGGTGGGCTGTGAAGCACAGAAGTTTGCCCACCACACGCTCGCGGATCCCTGGAGTTGTTGGACCGCGAACTGAGTCTTGCGCTGCTCACTTAGTTGGAGCAGCCCAAACTTCACTTCTATCGCGCGGAGCCAGTTGTCCGCGTCGAGAGGTTCATCCGCCCTTGAGAATACCGGGGGATGAGTCGCTAGAATGTCGGAGTAGGAGCTCTGTTGACGCTCCTCACGGTCTTGACGTCTCTCTGGGTGAGACGTATTAGCGATGAGAGTTTGCAGTAACTCCGTGTGCTGCTGATGAGAACCCGCCATTGCCGCGACGATGTCGGCCAATGTAACCGTTGGCAGTGGCTGTGGCGGTGTTTGCTGTTGCTGTTGCTGCTGCTGTCCCGAGGAGTCCTCGGGAGGCTGTTGGGAGGTCTCTCCCCCTTGGCTGGTACCCCCAACGTCCGGGTTGGCACGAGTACGAGTCATTCTGAAATTCAAACAGCAGCGATTAGCACATGTCATACTTAAAATTCCATATGCAACAGTAGGTATTGAAGTGACACATGAATAATTTGCACAACATTCACATATATTGATAAAGCATAAACTTTATACAAGATACATTATTCTCGGGTCTCTGAGAAGTCGTGCTCATGTCGTCACTACCTATACATACGCTACTGCCTACACGACATTTCACCGATTACAAAAGTTTGGGTTACCCTATCCTAGCTGCCCTATTTGGCAACTGTAACCCCCTACTCGGAGTAGAACTCGACCTCCTATGGGTCGTCCTCCTCTGGTACCTCTGCTGGTGGCTCCGGATCTACAACCTCTTCTTCCATCTCGGGTTCTCCCATTGCCGGAAGACCCAAGACCACCGGTATGGCAATACCGGAGGTATGAGGTCCTGCAACGCGTGAACCTCGTCCATGGCCTGGTTGTAGTCTTCTTCCCAGCCTTGCCCTTCCTCAATAGCGTCGTCCCGCTCTTGAGCAAGGTCCTCATTCTGCTGGGTTAGAGTCTGCACCAGCTCTTGTAACGCCGCGATGTCGACACAGCTCTTTTTCTTCGCCTTCTTCAGACGATGCAACTGATTATGCTGTCCGTTCAGTCGCTTGATCGTCAGAAGGAGCACATTGCGGAGTGCACTGTGGGCACTCTCGAAATGGTCTCCATGGATGGTGCTCTCCTTGAGCCTTGCGGCGAGATGCTCCGTATGAACAGCTTGGCTGTCCATCACGGCGTTTCCCGCCCTCATCTGGAGGCTGAGGTTTGCCTCCGCGGGGTTGTACCTTGGGCAAATTGGGTCTGTTGCCTCCCGGTATCTCCCTTCCCACACATGATGAGCCCGTCCCTCCACCGGAACGAGCGCTTATGGAGTTCCCTCCATCGCTCTCACGTGTAGTTGGCAGAAACGTGACATGGTGTCAAGGGCTGCCACTTGCCACATCCCTTCCGGTTGCTACCTCTCACCGTGACGGTGAACGGCACCCAACCGGGTGGTGTAGGTCCTGCAGGGACTTCGACATGGATTGTCCACGTCTTGTTCTCCTCCTCGCCTTCTTCCTTGGCGATGTACTGCGGCATTTGGTCGTACCCGAAATATTGAAGCATTTGCCACAATGCTTCCGGATAGCCGCTGCGGTGAGAACAGTGGGACACCACCCACCCGTTCTCCAACTGTTTATCTGCTGTCATCTGTAAAAATATATTTGAGAAATGTCAAATATTTATTTAAACAGTAAACCATTGAGTTACAACATAAGACATGTCATTGAACCCATGAAACTTGGAAATATAGTTCAAATTTAAACAAATTTGACTACTGATCTGCTGTCCAACCTGACAACCCTGACCAGTTTCCATTTCAACCTGATTTAGGCCATACTAAATGCAAAACTAATTCTGGATCTCAACATCAAAGTTAAAGCTAACTTCAATATCTTTCCAGAAAGTGTTTTCTTGGCCTACGATCTGTCCTGGTTCAAAAGTTATGAGATGTCAAAGTTAACAGAATTTCTGGAGAAAATTGGACAGCACCTCCCTGCTTTAGGTACTGGTTTGATCCAAGAATTCCAGTTAATTCTGCCCCCAATCTGACAAAACGTTCTGTTACAAAGTTGTAACCCATCTCACAAGCTTTCCATAACTACCTCATTTTTTATTTTTGGATTTTTATGCAGGAAGGTATGCTCAATTTACAGAGAGTTACAAAGAGTCTTTGCTCTGCCCTGTTTTCTGGACAGTTTCAACTCTAATGCATTTTTCGATTGGTTAAGGAATGAAACCCCTCTGGACCTCCACAGAAAAGTTGTAAAGCTCTTCCCAAAGCTTTCCAGAAATGTATCATATGACCCCAACCTCGAAAGAACTCAACCTCTAACCTCTGATTAACTTCAGCCTTGATTCAGCTGAAAACAGAGTGCTCTGTCCTTAACAACCTATAAGTTGAAAACTTGTTAACTTTGAATATCCTGTTTAAGGGAAAGAGTTACATCAAGTTTTAGTGCTTTGGATCAAAACCTTCAAGTTTTACAATGAAGTTGTTCATTTAGTGGGGTGTGACGTCGATGCGTCACCAGCTCATGTCGGTACTACGTCCTCACAAAGGAAAAACCTATAGCCGGCTTCGTTAATTCAGTGGCACTAAGCGTCTCTCGCACACGGATGCTACACGTCTACCGTTTCATGGTTAGACTACCTGCAAATAACTCAAGCAATCGTCAGACTCGGCTGCAAACCGAGTCCGGTATCCATACAGTTCGTACACCCGGCCGTCATCACTCGCCTGGACGTTCTCAAGCCAAACACGCCTTGAGTTACGTGTTCACGTTTCAGACCACGTGACGGGGTCTCCCAAATTGCACCACGCACGCCAGGGACAGACGTTGCTCGAATACCCCAAACGACATGAAGAGTCGTAGAGGATGTTAAAGCAGGTCGGTTTATCTGCCACCCGTGGGGCTCCACCCTTCAGCTTGTGCGCACTGGTGGACAGCGCTTACGCGCACCCCCCAAGACATAAAGCGTCCCGAGATGCACAATTTTCCGACATAGACAAATAGGTTAGTATGCCACTTTCTAAACACTAATAACATCGTTATATGGGCTACTAACTCGTTCCTCACTGGATTTTTGAAAAAGATGACCTTCGTAGTGTGTTAAACCTCAAGCGAGCTCTGATACCAACGCTGACACGACCCCACGGTCTTGTCGAGCCAGGATCACGCTGAGGGGTGCTGCATTGCACAGCACCGAATAACACACATCAAAGGTACAAAGCGGAAGCAAAACTTTTATTACATAAAGTGGTTTATGAACATTTTTACATCAAAATAGGTCCAGTCCACACTCGCGGGCGTAGACTACGCATCAAGTTCATGTTCAGCCCGTGAACGTGTCCTTGCTAGCACACACGCACACTAACACGGCGGCGTGCACGCCTCCCACTTGACGGGGTTCCCCTCCTGGGGTTCTGTCTCCTCCTCGGGAGTCCCTTCCTCATAGAACCCTGCAAAAGCTTCAAGCACAAGCAGTGAGCATGAAGGCTCAGCAAGACTGACCCGTCTCTCCTAAACATGGAACTTCTACATGAGGGGTGATTGGTACATGAGAAAAAACAAGTTGCAAAGGACTCGCCTAATTAGTGGAACCTTACTTTCAAGTTTTAGCAGCAGGTGGTAGAGAACCTTACGCTAAGGCACAATAGAGAGCCGCAATCAAACAAGAAACGCATTTCTCTCATGTGCTTTGCCCAAAGTTGAAAGAAACTTTAATTAGCTCTAAACTACAGCAAATCATTAACAATCAAGTCCATCTTTCAATCAGCAACATTTTAACATGTAACTAGCCTGTTCTTTCTACGTCACGGTACAGTGAATAAGTGGTACTCACTGACCGTGAGGGACGGCGATTATAATCGATTTACACCTGCAGGGTTACCCGAATAACCCGTCACGTACGCCCGTACTCGATGTTGCCTACAACAACCATCATGGACGTCGTACACAACCACCTTTCACCCGTTAGCCAAATGTTGAACCGGTCCAATCGTCCCGAGCAAGAGGTCTCTGCACGCGCATCTCAGTGCCGCCAGCCGATTTACACCTCAAGCTCTCAACCTACCCTCTGAACGACCAGCTATGCCTCAACACCGAGCTACCCTAGTTACATCGGTTTCCCGGTTCCCATATAGCCGGTAGGTCTTCGGTATTGTTCTAGCTTGTTCAACAGGCCCGCACACAGCTCGGTCCTAAATCGACACAAGCGGAGCTACAGCACACAGGCCCCAAAGTCCTGCTGCCCTTACTCTCCGCTCGGTCTCATCTTTCTTGCCATGTGTATCATGTGCTATCTCTACCTGAGTCGAGTGCCTCTAGCCTATGCTCGCTAGTAGTTCCAACTACTCGACTTGTACCGAATCCTGCCTTAGCTTTTCAGTAGCTAACGGAGTTTTGCAATCCTAAACCCAACCCATGGTTTTCTTGGCTATGCAATTGGGTTTCCAAACAAGACTCTAATGCAAGGAATAATGGTACTCAAGTAAGTGCTCAAAACAATAAAAACTTGTAAAGAGGGTTAATGCAAACCGGAGCTTGCCTTGCTGCTCTTGGTCGTAGGCTAGCTGCTCCTCCGGAGTAACGAAGTCTAGGACTTCAGGTTCCTCCTCGACCTTAGCGACTACATGATATAAGAAGTACATGTATTAATTAAATGCATTTGAATTGAGTTTTAAAGACAGACCCAAACACTGTGAACTTTTACTGAGCTTGGTTACAAACTAAACAGAGACTTGGTCAAGTTTTAATTGCAGCAAAGCTCATTTGAGCCCTCCACAATTAATTATGTCCTTGACCTTAATTGGAACTCTTAGGGTGCTCTAGGAATTTTCATGGAACAAGCCATGACTTTCTGAAAACTAGATTTTCAGAGGGTTCTAATGGAGTTGGTCTCACTTAATTTGAAGATTCCTGACTAAAGATATGAGCTAAACAATTTCAGGGAAAAATTCTGAAAATGTTTCTGAACATTTTCTATTTTCTCTGGAACAGTTTCACTAA
Source organism: Neostapfia colusana (assembly GCA_030760725.1). Lineage (NCBI taxonomy): Eukaryota > Viridiplantae > Streptophyta > Magnoliopsida > Poales > Poaceae > Neostapfia > Neostapfia colusana. The sequence continues at coordinate 24,241,573 of JASWHV010000005.1, read as the reverse complement.
TCACACCATTAGGTGGATCAAATGAGCTCAAATGGACCTGAAATTTTTATGGTAGTTTAGGGATATTTTGGTGAACATTCCAGCAAAATTTCAGAATTTTCCTCCAAGGGATTATCCGGTTAAAATTCCAAAACAGTTTAAACTTTGAGGAATTAATTATGGAGAATTAAGGATTTTCATGCAATTAAACTTGATTTGCTGGAAAGTGCTCAAAGAGCTGAATCCAACAAAATTTGGTTCACTTGATTTGAAATTTCCTAGCCCAAGTTATGAGGATTTGAAGTTTTGAATGAAATCTGAAAATCGGGGAAAAGTTTAAATCTGCCGGTGGGCCACGGGGACACGTGTTGTGTACTGAGGCGTCGGCACACGGGGGTCTATGGAGTTTCTGCGCACCAGCACACCGCATCCAAGCCGCAGCCCAATCCTGATTTGAATTTATCTGCCGCTGACGGCTGGGGTCCACCTCCTTCATCTACCTCCCGCCGCCCGCGCTCTGCCACCGGGGGTACCTCGCCGGAGAGCTCGCCAGCAGCCTCTGTGGAGCTCCAAGCTTTATGATTCCGGCTGCCCCTGCCTATTTTCACTCGGGAAACACGATTCCGGGCTCAGCTCGTCATGAAAATGGCCGGCACATGGTCGGCGACGAGCAGCAGCCTCGGGAGAACTTCGGCCGTGTTGCCCGTCCTCCCTAGCACCTCACCCGATCGAACTAAGGGTCGTCGAGCATCAGTGGACCATAGGAAAGGTCGACATGAGCTCCACGGAGCTCGGGAAGGGCTGTGTTGGGCTGTCACCGTGCGACCTAGGCCGGAAATCGGGATTTCTACTAAAACTTGAAAAACAGCGGCTTCCCTCCATGGTTCTTCGTGGTTCCTGCTCCTATGGACTCGTACGGGCAACTAGAAGTGATCTTCTCCACGAGAGGATGAGTGATGTCGTGTGTCTTACGAATTTCTCTGATCGGTGCAGACTCCACTTTTGCACACCGTCGCCAAAACATGAAATTCCGGCCTGAGCAGTGTTTGTCACGCCGCCAGAGCTTGCGGGAATGAAAGAGGGGCTGAAGGCGAACCTCTTTGCTGTTCACAGCTCGGTGAACGGTGGGCTGTGGTGGCCGGAAGGATGATTCCTGCAGTGGCGGCTCGAGCTGAACCGGCAGAGGAAAAATCGCCGCGGTGGAGCTCGGGGAGGACTGCACAGGGTCTGGAACCGGCGCGTGGGTGTCGAAGATGGCTTTGCGCATCTGGTGCTGGTCTCAGATCGCCGGGAGGATCACTGGATCGGCCGGGCGATGAGGAACCGAAAGTTCACTCGGGCGGCGAGGAGTTTCAGTCTGTTGGGGGAGAGTGCGTCGGGGTAGGGATGGGGAGCACCGGCGACAGCTCGGACGCCTAGATAAGGGCCCCGGAAGTCGGTTCAGCGGCTGTGGCGGCAAGCAGGTGGTGGCGCGGCGGCCTCCCCTCGGTGGCACTCTCAGGAGAAGCTCAGGGACCAGAGCACTGAAAGTACACTCGGTTAGATCTTCTCAGTGGCTGACATGTGGGTCCCAATTTTCTTTTAACCTCTGAAATTAACTCCAAATCACTGTTGTAAACAGTAAGCCCTAAACTGCCCATTGTGATTTGAATTATTCACCTCTGAGCCATTTGAATTGGTTAGAATTCAAATTGGGTTTGGTTTGAATAAATTTCAGCACATGTTTAGTTTTGAAATTCAAATAAAGTTTGAATTTGTTCCACTTAGCTCATGTCAAGCTCAACTCCAAATGGAGTGAAAATTGGTGTGTGAGCTCATAAAAATGTGCTGAGTAAGAATATGCCTCCCACTTTTGAATTCATGGGATAAAAACAGTTTGAATTTGAATGTAGTTTCAAACTGCCCTCTTTCTAGCTATACCCAAAATGACCTCAAAAGGTTTTGAATTTGGGTGAAACTTGGCATGGACATTCCTAGCAATGTGTAGGAGTTTTTCATATGTCAAGCCCCTATATTACATGTGGGACATACCACTTTTGCAATATATGAGTTTGTTCTCTATTAAGCATGTTGATGGTGGTTACTTGCTCTTCAAATGTGTTCATCAACTTGCTTCAAATGAGGTGTGTGTGTGTGGTGATGAACACTTCAAGCATGTGTCAAAAACTGAGGCCCTTACAGTACAGAATCCAAAAACCGCTCCAGAACTCGTTACCTCCTCGGTGATGAGCTCCGGAAACTCCACATGTCCACCGGGGCCTGGTCTCCCCTTTGTCCGCAGAGACGAGATCCGGTTGTGCCGCGTGTCAAGCGAGCAAGACCTCCCTCTCCTTCGGAGGTGGCTCCGCGTACGCCACGTATCCTGGCAGTCGGGGACCTCCTCTTTATTCGGAGGTGGCTCCGCGCACGCCACGTGTCAGTGCCGGACCTTCCCTCTCTCCGGAGGTGGCTCCAGCGCCAGACTTCCTTTCTTCTCAGAGACGAGCTCCGAGGTTAACACGTGTCCAACAGTGACGGACCTCCCGGAGATAAGCTCCGGTGGCGACATGTGTTCAATAGAACCGGACCTCTCGGAGGTGAGCTCCGAGATCGACACGTATCCCGCGCGACCGGTCCTCTGATTTCAATGGTGACTAGCTCCGAAGGTGACATGTGTCCTGCGGAATTGCCTTTGCTTCCTCCGCAGAGGCTAGCTCCGGGGGCAACACGTGTCCCACAGGGTCGGATCTCTCCCCCTTTGTGGAGATGAGCCCCGAGCCTGCCACGTAGCCAGTTTAGCGGCGGACCTCTTCCCACTTCGCAGGAATGAGCTTCGATCACGCCACGTGGCCAGCGAGCCGCGGAAGTTGTCTTCGGCACTCTCTGCGAACTGGATTCGGCTCTTTTTGGCTATCTTTTTTATATTTTCTCTGTTCCCACTTCTTTTTAAAATGTTTTCTCTAAATGACACATGAATACATGCAGAAACCAGAGATGAGGGAGTCACACACGATCACGCACATACAAGATTTACAGCAATCAATCATCATGCACAACTCTTACTCAAGATGCAATGATGCAAATCCTATGATGCTGTTTTATTAGACCAGTCTGTACGTGTTCTTGCATATTTTACTGGGCTTGCATGGGGTTTTATGGTGAACAATGGTGTAAGGATCAAGTGTGGATGTGGTGATGATCTTGACTCAAGATCTAGATCAATTCCACCGTCAAAAACCGATCAACACGTGATCTGTCCACACGAAAAAAAAGCTTCTGTTCGAAGAAACAGATGCGTAGAAACCGTGATGATGTCGTAAGGTGCTAACGAAGACCTACCTCAGCCTTCCTCCTAGCAATGGCAGCAGGACAGATCATCGGCTCTCTTCCGGCGACGGCGATCATGACGGGCTCGTCGGCGGTCTCACCGGTGGCTGAACTCCAGTGAAGGGGGTTAACTCGACGAGTTGGGTACTAGGGCCTCTAAGTTGTTGACTTGGGAAAAGCTGTTATGGCCAAGGGGGTTTTCGGGTTCTATTTATAAAAGGAAAAGAAGAGTCCTACTCCGATTGGATTTCAAATAAGAGTCCTATTCAATTTGTTTTGGATCTTAACAACTTATCTCCAATTGTTTTGGTGTGGTAGCAACGTGGAAATCGTGTCGATTTCCTCAGTACCGGGTATTCATGCACAGGGGAAAAACCGCTTAAGGATCTCGTCCTTCCGCAGGGATGAGCTCCGGAGGCTCCATGCGTCCAGCGGGGGCCGGGCCTCCCTTTTCCTCAGAGGCGAGCTCCGGGTGCGTCACGTGTCTGGTGGGCGGGACCTCCCACTCCCTCAGAGGCGAGCTCCGCGTGCGCCATGCATCTGGCGGGCGGGACCTCCCCTCTCCTCAGAGGCGAGCTCTGCGTGCGCCACATGTCAGTGCTGGACCTCCCCTCTCCTCAGAGGCGAGCTCTGAGAGTGCCACGTGTCCAGTAGCGCCGGACTTCCTTTCTCGTCAGAGACGAGCTCCGAGGTCGCCACGTGTCCAACAGCATTGGACCTTTCTTCTCGGAGGTGAGCTCCGAGGTCGGCACGTGTCCCGTAGTGTCGGACCTCTCGGAGGTGAGCTCCGAGGGTGACACGTGTCCAACAGTGTCGGTCCTCTCGGAGGCGAGCTCCGAGGGTGACACGTGTCCAACAGTGTCGGTCCTCTCGGAGGCGAGCTCCGAGGGGCCAAACCTCATCCCTTCCGCAGGGGTAAGCTCCGAAAGCGCCACGTGTCCCGCGGGGCTGAGCCTCGCTTCTCCTCAGAGACTAGCTCCAAATTCAACACGTGTTCCGCGGGGCCGGACCTCGCCCCTTCCACAGAGGCGAGCTCCGAGCCTGCCACGTGGCCAGCAGTGCCGGACCTCACCCCCTCCGCAGGGATAAGCTCCGAAGGTGCCACATGGCCAGCAGGCCACAGGAAGTGTCGACAGCGCTCCTCGGTGAATTTGAATTGGCTCTTTTCAGCCATCTTTCTCCCATTTTACTTCTTTTATAATCTTTCTCCCACTCTTGCTCAAGTGTGTCTTGCATTTGGTCCAGACTAGAGCGGACGGCCCTTGCGGCCATGGGGACCGGGACAGCCTTCGGCATCGTGAGGCAAGGCAACGCCTCGACACCCTCTAGCTCTTCGGCCACCAGTTGGGTTGCCACCATGGCAACTTGCAAAGGGACAGCAGGAGGGTTAGCAGCCCGCCCAGAAGCAGCCGCATTGCTACCAGAGGCGTCAGTGCCTGCCGGTTGGCTGACCTCGGGGGCCCGGGTGTCGACATCCGGAGCGGCCTCTGGCACAGGCTCCGGCACCGGCGCCGGTGTTGGAGCCTCGGCGGACAGGGAGCTCCGGCTCCCAGACTGCTGTGGTGGAGGAGGAACAGAAGTGCTCTGCTGAGAAGCCCTACAAAAAGAAGCACAAAGAATCAACTACGGCATCCAGTGGGTCAGTGCACAGCCTCGTAAGATTGAGCCCCACCTAGAGGTCTAGAAGTTCCACTCCACGCAGAGCTTCTTACACGGGGGGCTCGAGCCACTCACCCCCTCCCCCCCCCCCCCGACGTCGAGGTCACCTCCGCTGGCTTCAGAGCTGGCGGAGCCTCGGGGTCTTCATCGAATAAGACACCACTTCAAGAGCCTTCCCTGCCGAGGACCCCGACATCGAAGATGTGCCCTGATATGGGGCGGCCTTTGATGGCTGACAAGCAGATAGCATTGCTGGGGTCTGCCTTGAAGCTCCAGCAGCACCAAACGCCCTTCCCGCGGTCAACGGGCCCGGTGCGGGATTACGGGAAGCCTAGGAACCCCTCGCCTGGGGGCCAGAGATGAAGCTTCCGTCAGGATGGACCAGCTTCCTCTTTGACGCCCTGCTGGTCTCTAGGGCATCCTGAGGTGGCGAACGGGGGTACGCCGCAGACTCGGGCCTCCCTGCCGACTTCCTCCCCATTCCTTGGAGTGAGTCTGGTGCAGACCCTAACGGACCACTGGTGCCATATGCTCCATGGATCTCAATGCCCCGTGAGGGATCCCCAATCTGCCGCACTGCGACATCGATGACGTCCAGTGTCGACAGTTCCCTCAGCAGCCTCGACCGCGCCTGCGGGTTGAGGTAGATGGGCTGGCAGCTCGCCGGCGGGGTGATGGAGTCGTCGGTGATCGGGTCACACGAGATCTTCTGCAGCATCACCTCCAACATCTCCTGATTCGACGATGAACCTGCTCCGCGCTCCAACCGGGTCATGTCGCCCTCCAAGGTGTACTGCCAAGCTGCCCGGACATGCTACTGTAGGGAGCGATCCGGCGGGATAGGAAGTCAGCCAAGACCATCAGCGAGGTCAGGACTTCCTCTGCCAAGTACCTGATGCTCTCCAACACCGGCTTGTAGGCATCCTGCAGGTCGGGGATCTCATCCCCAACGACCATCTCCGTCATTGGCAGGCCACATGGAAGCTCCAGGCGGTCGTGAACGTCAGTCTGGGCAATAACCCAGTCCTCCCTACAGTGCTCCCACATCCCGGGAGTGAAGGGCCTGATATAGGGCGTGGAGTGCCTCCCCCGGTGCTGGAAGCAATAAGCCCCCAGTTGGCTTGTGCTTCTTCCTGAGGCCCTCAAGGAGAAGAACACCCTGAAGAGCCACACTGAAGGCCGTGCTTCTTCGCGAGGCCCTCCTTTAGTATCGTGTCGTGGATGTGCTTCACGTTAGGCACACAAATCCTTTTCCCTAACCAAAGCGTGCCATTCTCGTCTTTCTTGAAATCCTTTTCTACGCCTTGTCGGATTCTTTCCTTGATTTCCTTGATTTCCTCATCCGTTGCTTGGCCGCCTCGTATCTCTTGTTCCAGCGTTGAGTTCAGTTCTACCACCTCCATATCATTCAAGAACCCGAGATGTAACCATTCAAACTCCTTAGCAGCTCGGGTGACAGCTCCCGGACCGTGAGCTTGTGACATGCTCCCTTTCGGCTCAACGCATCAGCTACTACATTGGACTTTCCGGGGTGATAGTTGATTCCAACATCATAATCCTTGATGAGTTCCAACCATCGACATTGCCTCAAATTCAGATCCATTTGCGTGAATATATATGTGAGGCTTTTGTGATCCGTGTAGATCTCACATCAGTCACCGAGGATGTAATGCCTCCAAATCTTCAAGGCATGTACCACAGCTGCAAGTTCCAGGTCGTGTGTAGGGTAATTCAGCTCATGTTTCTTTAATTGCCTCGATGCATAGGCAACCACTTGTCCTCCTTGCATGAGCACACATCCAAGCCCTTATCTCGATGCGTCACAATATATATCGAAACTCTTGCTCACGTCCAGCAATACTAAAACCGACGCTGTTGTTAATCTCTTCTTTAGCTCCTCAAAGCTGTCTTGACATGCTTGTGTCCACTGAAATGCTTTCCCTTTCATCAGCAATTCAGTCATAGGCTTCGCTATTTTGGAGAAATCCTTGATGAACCGGCGGTAGTATCGAGCCATCCCAAGGAAACTCCGAATATCCCTCACATTCTGCGGTTGGTTCCACTTCGAAACATCCCTCACTTTCCCGGGATCAACCGATACTCCTCTTTCAGATATGATGTAAACTAGGAATGATATCTCCTTTAGCCAAAATTGACACTTGCTGAACATAACTATAATTGATGCTCTTGCAGTTTCTGCAACGTCAACCTCAAGTGTTCTTCATGTTCTTCCTCGCTTTTTTAATACACCATGATATCGTTGATAAAAACCACGAAGAACTTGTCCAAGTGCTCCATGAAGACCTTATTCATGAGGTACATAAAGTATGCGGGTGCATTCATTAGCCCAAAAGACATAACGGTATATTCATACGAACCATACCGTGTTCGAAATGCAGTCTTGGGTATGTTGGAGGGCTTAATCTTTAGCTGGAAGTATCTCGACCGAAGATCAATCTTGGAGAAAATTCGGGCACCTTTCATTTGATCGAACAAGTCCTCTCTGAATGGCAGCGGGTATTTATTTTTGATCGTCACCTCGTTGAGAGATCTATAGTACAAACACATCCTTTGGGTGCCATCTTTCTTGTCCATGAAGAGCACGGGGGCTCCCCACGGTGACGAGCTTGGGCGTCTAAAACCCTTATCTAGCTTCTCTTGAATTTGCTTCTTGAGCTCCACTAATTCATTAGCAGGCATCCTATATGGCCTCTTTGCTATAGGTGCAGTTCCGGGTACTAAATCAATGGCAAACTCAATGTCCCGGTCAGGTGGCATATCTGGATGTTCTTCCAGGAACACATCTGAATATTCTTGAACTACCGGAATGCTTTCCAATGTCGCTTCTTCGATGTGGTTCAGCACTGCTTTCTCCGTTGTAGGTTGGGAAGCCCCGAACTCAATACGAGTATCGTGCTCACTCGTCAACTGCACGATCCTCTGAGCACATTGAATCACTCCGTTGTGCATTCTTAACCAGTCCATTTCAAGTATTATGTCAATCCCTTGGGAATCCAAGACGATAAGGTTGGCAAGAAAGTCTACCCCCCTTATTTTAAGGCTTACTTTCGGACATACTATATTAGTCCTCATCTCTCCACCAGGATAATTAACCAACATAGTTTGCTTCATGTGGGATATGGGAAGGTTATACTTGGCAACATACTTGGATGAGATGAATGAATGCGATGCTCCGGAATAAAAAAACAGTGGCTGGGTTGGAGTTTTCCCTCACCATCTGTGAGAGAGAGAATAAGTAGGAAATAGAAGTTTAGAATGATCCCCCAACTATATGCATCAAGGTGTATGAACCAAGCAACTTCTTTTATTAATTTCAGCCTATATGAGGATGTGAACACATGCCGAAGCATCTCACATCTATCCACTATGTGTGGATGTGGACATTCGCCGAAGCGTCCCACAACTCACACCAGCACACAACACGAGCAATCATCATAAAAATTTCAGAACACCACTCTTATTCAAGCTATTGCGATCTAAGCATTCCTACTACAACTTTATTTAATGGGAAACCCAAACTTAATCGTGAGAACAGGTGCTGTTCTCGCCGTGTGATGTGGGTGGTCCATACATGGGTGCATGCCATGGTTAGTCGGCAGTCCATGTAGGGATACATGATGCTGGTGCTCTATTTGTTCCTGTGTTGTCACAAGTCTCCTCCTGTTTTTCCAGCAAGTACAGCTTCTTGCGGAGGTAACGGATCTCTTCTTGTGTGCTTGCATAGCAGTTTCCGAACTCCACGAGCTACCTCTGAGACTTATCAGCAGCTTGTGGATTGGAAAGAGCTCCTCCATGGGGTCCAATGATCTCCCTTGTACCACTCTTGCGATACGGGTGCAGCCCCAAAGTAGTTTTCTCAAGCTGATCACGGAAGGCATAGCACAGTCCGGTGAGTGCATCCCATGCAGCATCATCGATGGCTTCTGCCTTTGTAGCTCTCCATGTGGGTGCTTAGTGACGAGTGACAACCCTACCGTTATATAGGATGGTTACCTCATCCTTTCACTCTTCATGTCTGAGACGAAGGACTTTCTTGAGAAGATATTCCGGGTATAAGCTGCAGCAATCCAGAAATTCTTTGAGCTCCTTGGATATGTGTCCTCCTTCCATTCCGTCAGACTGGAATTCTTGAACTGAACGGTTGGCCCATTCATCACCTTCATTATTGGCCTCAGCAATGGGTGGCTCCTCTTCGGATTCATCTCCTCCCGACATAGCTTCATGAGGCTCCACGGGGTGTAAGCCCGCGTGAAAGTCCTCCTGTGGTGCGTACCAATGCCTTTCTTGTGGATCATCTTCGATGTCGTCTTCGAATAGTTCCACCTCTTCCAGATCCTCTTCCTCATGCATAGAGCTACTGACTTCATCTTCATCATGAGGTTCCATCTTCACCTCCTCCCAATATGGTCCATCGGACACCTCAATGGGGTTAAGTGCACTCCCACATGGCGGTGGACGAGTCCTTATGCGTGCTATGCTCCTAGTCACCGGAATCTATAAATAAGACATGAGAAACTTTAGAGAAGAAGAAAATAACTCAAAAATTTCAGAAGCTATAAAGCAATAAAACAAAAGTGTTGTTGTCTAAAGAAGAGAAAAGGAGGGGCTGAAAATAGCACTTTGCGGTTGCTGAATTTACAATTAAAATGCAGCAGCAAGCAATTTTCGAAAACAACAATTTAGAGGGGTGCTCCTATGTGTCTTAGAGTGTCCATTCTACCTAGGCTTGCGTCCTACGGTCAACGTGGCTCTGGTACCAATTTGTGACACCTGGTTCCAAAACTAGAACCAAGTGAATGCATATGTGTGTCCAGGATGTTCATCACACATACATATGTACTCCACAAACTGAATTCCAAATATAACCACCTACAAATAATGTTTAAGTACTTTATTACATTGACTCAATGTCTCATTCATGAATATCTAACTTATTCTTGCAGCGGAAGACTTTAAACGACAGCGGAAAATAAATAAAGACAGCAGGCTCCAACTTTAACTCCACAGGTATGTTGATGGTAGTGCGCACGCCTAGTACTCCACATGTTCCTCGAAGTACTCTTCTCCTGTAGCTGATGTATATGTGGGAATGCAAGGGTGAGTACATGTCGTACTCAGCAAGTGCTGGAAAAGTATGACATGTAGCTTACCACAAGGTAGGCAAATAAAAGGCTCATTGCAGCAAGCAAATTTTATTTCACAAACATGGTAAAAACAGAAACTATTTGTAGGGGAGTTAAACCCATCATAACCAAGTATTTTATCAACATTCCTTCATCATGATTCACCATTTATCAAGTCTCAACCAGCCATTAATCTTTCTCAAGTTCATCTCATACTCATAAATATTCATAACCATCTCATATTCATATAACCGAAACCAAACTCATTGTCATGACCCAAAACAGTCCCAAAACCAATCCCAAATGACCATACCACAACAATACCGAATAAACATCCCAAGTTTTTCCTTAATCATGGAAGTTGGCCAGGTGCTTGTAACCGGAAGCACGGCTATCATGATAGTTTTACACTCTGTGGAGGTGGCACCACTTTACCCACAAGTTTGTGATTTCGTCACCCGTCGGCGACTAGAAAAATCTCCATTATACCAGTACACAACCGTCAGTGTATGGACAAGAGATCACAAAATATCCTTTTCAAAGGGGCTACTAGAATGTACGGACCCACTGAGGTTTCACTGGCAGGTTCGAATCTCCATTCTCCCACCCACAGGCCTCTTCTTGTGCCATGTAGTTCCCAAGGCAGTCCCTCTCGACTCCCATTCCCCGCACCATCCAACGGTCCATAACAAGCTAGAAACACATCTAATTAGTCAGCTAAGCCGCACCCATATTTGGCCTTGTGGTGGCACTGTTTTCCTGGCATGTGCTCGCATGAACCGGTCCTAAGATCTACGGCAAGCAAACCACCATCTCATTCAGCAACATCCACGAACAAAGCTTGCCTAGATCTCCCCGACTCCATGCTCATTAACATCATCATCAAGTTCTCATCATCATTATTCATAAGAGTGCAGTAGCTAACCATGTTTTATTTCAGCTTCCGGTATCCCGTAAGTTAAGCTAAGCAAAAAAGAAAAACGACCATACCCGACTCATTAACTTTCCTGGCGAAAAGGATGGTTAACAAAACTAGTAAACTCCTATAAAAGGGTGTCCCATCAAGTTGACACAAGCATACAAGTTTTCGCAAGCAAAACAGTTTCAAAAACATGGGATCAATATGGTCAAGGGGCACTTGCCTTGCTCCCGTGGCTCATGTTGCTCAAGCGTCTCAAAGTCTTGGTGTTGTAGTTCCTTGTCGACAGCCTCTTGAGCTTGTCCTTCTACTCACGACCACGGACATACAAAATTTACAGCAATCAATTGTCATGCACAAACTTTACTCAAGATGCAATGGGGTAAATGAATGCAATTCCTATGGTGCAGTTTTATAAAACCTGTTTGTACGTGTTCGTGCATGTTTTAGTAGGCTTCCATGGGGTTTTATGATGAACAAGGATGCTGGGATCAAGTGTGGACTTGGTTATGATCTTGACACAAGATGTAGATCAATTCCACCGTCAAAAATTGACCACACGTAGAAGTTTCTGCTCGAAGGGGGCGAAGAAAACGGGTGCGTAGAAACAGCGGCGATGTTGTAAGAGGGGTAACGGGGCCCTACCTCTCTTGTTCCTCCTCTCCTCCTTGCAGCTGGACTTTTTCCATTGCAATGGAAGCAGCTGGGGTTTTACTTTGGAGAAGAATATGGCTGCGGCCAGGGCTTGGCAGCAGGGTCTTCTTCTCCGACGACGGCGAGGCGGGGCAGAGCTCCGACGACAGCCAAGGCAGCAGCAAAGGGGTGGTGACCAAAAGAGAGAGGGGTGCGGCCAGAGGGGGTGAGGTTATATTTATAAGGGGGAAAAGAGTACTAGGGGTGGGGAACAAAGAGTCCTAGAAGTAGGGGACTCAACCAAAGAGTCCTAGGGGTGGGGGACAAAGAGTCCTAGAGGTAGGGGACTCAACCAAAGAGTCCTAGGGGTGGGGGACAAAGAGTCCTAGAGGTGGGGGACTTAACCAAAGAGTCCTAGAGGTGGAGGACTTAACCAAAGAGTCCAAGAGGTGGGGGACTTAACCAAAGAGTCCTAGAGGTGGGGGACTTAACCCAAGAGTCCTAGAGGTGGGGGACTTAACCAAAGAGTCATACAGGTGGGGGACTTAACCCAAGAGTCCTAGAGGTGGGGGACTAGGGTTCCCCCCTTAATGGCTGTGGCCAAGGGGAGGTGGGCCCAATTAGGGTTTCCCTTCCTAATTTGGTGTGGCCAATTTGGGGGAAAATTCCCCCCAATGTGGGGGAAATCGCCCCTAGGAGAATTTTTGGGAATTTGGGAAAATCAGAAAAAATTGGCAAGGATTTGGGAATTTTTTGGTAAGGGGGAAATTTGGGAAAATTTTGGGTGGCTCAATTTGGCTATTTTATTTTCATTATTTTCCATTTCTATTTCCTTTTATTATTTTAGTAGCTTCTATATTCCTTTCTTCATTTCTTCTTCTTTTTAAATGCTTCTCTACATGAAAAATGTATGCAATGCATGGTAGTAAAATTAAGGGTGTCACACCCGCACCGGCCTTGGGCCCGGGGTATAAGGGCCTTATTTACAATGGCGCAAGTCCTGGCCGTCGTTAATAATGTACTATTTACGACGGCCAATATTTGGCCGTCGTAAATTATACTTTATTTACGACGGCGCTGACACGACCCCACGGTCTTGTCGAGCCAGGATCACGCTGAGAGGTGCTGCGTTACACAGCACCAGATAACACACATCAAAGGTACAAAGCGGAAGCAAAGTTTTATTACATAAAAAGGTTTATGAACATTTGTACAACAAAATATGTCCAGTCTACACTCACGGGCGTAGACTACGCATCGAGTTCACGTTCAGCCAGTGAACGTGTCCCCGCTAGCACGCACACACACTAACATGGCGGCGTGCACGACTCCCACTCGACGGGGTTCCCCTGCTGGGGTTCCGTCTCCTCCTCGGGAGTCCCTTCCTCATAGAACCCTGCAAAAGCTTCAAACACAAGCAGTGAGCACGAAGGCTCAGCAAGACTGACCGTCTCTCCTAAACATGAAACTTCTACATGAGGGTTGATGGGTTACATGAGGTAAAAATCATTTGCAAGGACTTGCCTAATTAGTGGAACCTTACTTTCAAGTTTTAGCAGCAGGTTGTGGAGAACCTTATGCTAAGGCACATGAGAGAGCCGCAATCAAACAAGAAACGCATTTCTCTCATGTACTTTGCCCAAAGTTGAAAAGAACTTTAGTTAGCTCTGAACTACAACAAATCGTTAACAATCAAAGTCCATCTTTCAATCAGCAACATTTTAACATGTAACTAGCCTGTTCTTTCTATGTCACGGTACAGTGAACAAGTGGTACTCACTGACCGCGAGGGACGGCGATTATAATCGATTTACACCTGCAGGGTTACCCGAATAACCCGTCACGTACGCCCGTACTCGATGTTGCCTACAACAACCATCACGGACGTCGTACACAACTACCTTTCACCCATCAGCCAAAGGTTGAACCGGTCCAATCGCCCCGAGCAATAGGTCTCTGCACGCGCATCTCAGTGCCGCCAGCCGATTTACACCTCGAGCTCTCAACCTACCCTCTGAACGACCAGCTATGCCTCAACACCCAGCTACCCGAGTTACATCGGTTTCCCGGTTCCCATATAGCCGGTAGGTCTTTGGTACTGTTCTAGCTTGTTCAACAGGCCCGCACACGGCTCGGTCCTCAATCGACACAAGCGGAGCTATAGCACCCAGGCCCCAAAGTCCTGCTGCCCTTACTCTCCGCTCGGTCTCATTTTCTTGCCATGTGTTTCATGTGCTATCTCTACCCGAGTCGAGTGCCTCTAGCCTATTCTCACAAGTAGTTCCAACTACTAGACTTGTACCGAAGCCTACCCTATCTTAGCATTGCAGTAGCTAACGGGGTTTTCAATCCTAATCCCAACCCATGGTTTTCTTGGCTATGCATTTGGGTTTTCAAAAAAGACTCTATTGCAAGAATTTATGGTACTCAAAGTAAGTTCTTAAAACAATAAAAGTTTATAAAGAGGTTAATGCAATCCAGGGCTTGCCTTGCTGCTCTTGGTCGTAGGCTAGCTGCTCCTCCGGAGTAACAAAGTCTAAGACTTCGGGTTCCTCCTCGACCTTAGCGACTACATGAGATACAAGTACATGTATTAATTTAAATGCATTTGATTGAAATTTAAACTTGTGAAGTTTATAAGTCTCACTAGACAGACTCAATGACTCTGAAATTTTTATTGTGGCTTTTTTGCCACCTAAACGGAGACTTGGTCAAGTTTTAGTTGCAGCAAAGCTCATTTGAGCTCTCCACAAATAATCATGTCCTTGACCTTAATTGGAACTCTTAGGGTGTTCTAGGGTTTTTCATTGAGCAAGCCATGACTTTATGAAAACTAGATTTTTGGAGGGTTCTAATGGAGTTGGTCTCACTTAATTTGAAGGTTCCTAGCTAAAGATATGAGCTAAACAATTTCAGAGAAATTCTGAAAATGTTTCTGGACATTTTCTATTTTCTCTGGAACAGTTTCATTAATCACACCATTAGGTAGATCAAATGAGCTCAAATATATCTGAAATTTTTATGGTAGTTCAGGGATATTTTGGTGAACATCCCAGCAAAATTTCAGAATTTTCCTCCAAAGGATTCTCCAGTTAAATTTCCAAACAGTTTAAATTTTGAAAAATTAATTCTGGAGAAATAAGGATTTTCATGAAGTGAACCTTGATTTTCTGGAAAGTACTCAGAGAGCTGAATCCAACAAAATTTGGTTCACTCGATTTGGAGTTTCCTAGGCCAATTTATGAGGATTTGAAGTGTAAATCGGGAAAAGTTTAAATCTGCCGGTGGGTCCACGGGGACATGTGCTGGGCGCTGGAGCGACGGCACACCGGGGTCCACGGAGTTTTTTGCGCGCCAGCACACCGGATCCGGGCCACAGACCGATCCAATTTAAAATCCGAGCCGCTGACACGTGGGCCACCCGGCTTCGTCTACCTCCCGACACCCTCGTTCGGCCGCCGTGACACCTCGCCAGAGAGCTCGCCGGAAGCCTCTGTGGTGCTCCAAACTTCATGATCCTGGCCGCCCCAGCCTAAGTCCACTCGGGGAACACGATTCTGGGCTCAGTTCGTCATGAAAATGGCCGGCACATGGTCGGCGACGAGCGGCCGCTTCGGGAGAACCTCGGCCGTGTCGGCCGACCTCCCTAGCACCCCAACCGATCGAGCTAAGGGTCGTCGAGCACCAGTGGACCCTAGGAAAGGTCGACATGAGCTCCACGGAGCTCGGGAAGGTTTGTGTTGGGCTGTCACCGTGCGACCTAGGCTGGAAATTGGGATTTCTCCTAAAACTCGAAGAACAGCGGTTTCCCTCAATGGTTCTTCGTTGTTCCTGCTCCTATGGGCTCGTACGGGCACCTAGAAGTGATCCCCTCCACGAGAAGATGAGTAGTGTGGTGTAGATTATGAATTTTGCGAATCGGTTCGGACTCCCTTTTTGCACACCATCGCGGAATCATGAAATACTGGCGTGAGCAGTCTATGTCATGCCGCCGGAGCTTGTGGTAATGAAAGAGGGACTGAAGGCGAACCTTTTTGCTGTTCACGGCTCGGTGAATGGCAGGCTGTGGTGGACGGACGGATCGTTTCCGCGGTGGCGGCTCGAGCTGAACCGGAAAATGAAAGATCATCGCGGGGAAGCTCGGGAAGGACTGCTCAGGGCCTGGAACCGGCGCGAGGGCGTCGAGGATGGCTTGGCGCACCTGGTGCTGGTCTCAGATCACCGGGAAGATCACTGGATCGGCCGGGCAATGAGGGACCGAGAGCTCAACCGAGAGGCGAGGAGTTTCAGCTTTCTGGGTGGGAAGGCGACGGGGCAGCGGTGAGATGCACCGGCGACCGCTCGGGCGCGTAGATAAAGGCCCCGAGGGGCGGTTCATAGGCCGAGGGTGGCAAGCAGCTGCTGTCCTCACCGTTCCTTTGCCGTGGCGGCAGCTCGGTCAGGCGCGAGTAACCGGGTTCAGTCTTCAGTCGGTTGAATTCTCCTCAGTGGCTGACATGTGGGTCCCTTCCCTTTTAAACCTCTGAACTTAACTCTCTATTACTGTTGTAAACAGTAATCCCCACAATTCCCATGGTGATTTTAATTATCTACCCCTGAGCCATTTGATTTGGTTGGAATTCAAATTGGTTTTGGTTTGATTAAATTTTCAGCACATATTCAGTTTGTAATTCAAATAAAGTTTGAATTTGCTAAACTTATCTCATGTCAAGATAAACTCCAAATGGAGTGAAAATTGGTGTGTGATCTCACAAAAATGTGCTGAGTAAGAATATGCCTCCACTTTTGAATTCATGGGGTAAAAAACAGTTTGAATTTGAATTTGAGTTCAAACCACCCTCTTTCTAGCTATACCCAAAAGGACCTCAAAAAGATTTTGAATTTGGGTGAAACTTGGCATGGACATAACTAGCACGATGTAGGAGTTTTTCATATGTCCAGCCCCTATATGATGTATGTGGGAAATGCCACTTTGCATTTTGTGAGTTTGTTCTCTAATGAGCATGTTGATGGTGGTTACTTGCTCTTCAAATGTGTTCATCAACTTTCTTCAAATGAGGGGTGTGTGTGTGGTGATGAACACTTTAACATGTGTCCAAAACTGAGGCCTTTACATTCCTCCCCCCTTAAAAGAATCTCATCCCAAGATTATAAGGTGAAAATGAGAGGGGGGACGGTGGAAAACTACCGGATATGCGACGTGAAAAAGTCGGGGTAGTTAGCACGAAGAAATCCTTCGCTCTCCCATGTCGCTTTGTCCATGGAGTGATTACTCCATAGAACTTTGTAGAACCACAACGTACAGTTGCGTGTGGTTTAGGCCTTTTCATCAATAACCTGAACCGGTTCCTCCCGATAGGTGAGATCCGGTTTCAGTTCTTCTATGTCCTCCAGCTGAATGGTAGTTGATAGCTTAAGACACTTCCTCAGCGGGGAAATATGAAAGACGTCGTGCACACCGGGAAGTGCTTCTGGTAATTTCAGCCGGTATGCTACTGACCCACATCTTTCTGTAATCTGAAATGGACCGATGAATCGGGGTGCTAACTTTCCTCTCACCCCGAATCTGTTTACGCCCTTCATTGGAGATACACGTAAGTATATGTGATCCCCGACTTTGAATTGTAGTGGGTGCCTTCTCCGGTCCACATATTGCTTCTGTCGGGATTGGACGGCTTTTAGGTTTGCTTGAATCAGCCGAACCTTTTCCTCTGCGTTGTTGACAAGATCAATCCCGAAGGTAACCCTTTCGCCAGACTCACACCAATTCAATGGTGTGCGGCATTTTCTCCCGTATAGCGCCTCGTAAGGCGCCATCTTGATGCTGGCTTGGTACCCATTGTTGTACGAGAACTCGGCTAATGGCAAGTGATCATACCAATTCTTCTCGTGGTTGATAGCGCAAGCTCATAGCATGTCTTCTAGAATCTGATTTACCCGCTCGGTTTGCCCATCCATCTGCGTGTGGTATGCTGAACTACGGATTAGCTTCGTCCCCAATGCAGCGTGTAGCTGCTCCCAAAAACGGGACACAAATAAAGTGCCCTGATCCGATATGATGGTACGGGGTACGCTGTATAAGCATAGGATCCGTGAGATGTACAGTTCAGCGTACTTCTTGGCGTTGTAGTTGGTGTTCACCAGGATGAAATGGGCAACTTTGGTGAGCCGGTCGACGATCACCCACACAGAATCATGCTTCTGAGGAGTGGTGGGTAAACCGACGATGAAGTCCATGCTCACATCCTCCCACTTCCAGGCAGGAACGTCCAGTGGTTGTAGCAGTCCCGGTTTCCGCATATGATCTGCCTTCACCCTTCGACATGTATCACACTCGGACACGTACTTTGCGATCTCCCGCTTCATCCGTGTCCACCAAAACTTGCTTCTGAGTTCTTGATACATTTTATTGCTGCCGGAGTGAATAGAAAACATTGACAAGTGAGCCTCATCAAAGATTTTCTTCCGTAATTCCGGGTTACGGGGTACAACGATCCGGTCCTTGAACCATAGGACGCCGTCTCCGTCCTTCAGGAAACATTTTAGTTCCCCACTGTCTACACGTCTCCGCAAATGTGACATGCCCTTGTCATGTTTATGAGCTGCCGCTATTTCTTCATGGAAGGTGGGGATCAAAGCTAAGTTGTACAGAGCTCCATGTGGAATCACATGCAGTGGTGGTTCGCTCTCTTCCAACGGTGTGATGGTCAGGTTGTTCACGTGTGACTTGTGGCTCAGCGCGTCTGCCACTACGTTTGCTTCGCCGGGATGATAATGGATCTCTATTTCGTAATCCTTTATCAACTCGAACCATCTTTGCTGCCTCATGTTCAGCTCCTTCTGAGAGAATATGTACTTGAGGCTCTTGTGGTCGGTATATAGATGTACAAGGTTACCGAGTAGGTAGTGCCTCCACATTTTCAGTGCAAGTACCACGGCAGCGAGCTCATGGTCGTAAGTTGGATAATTCTTCTCATGGTTTCTAAGCTGCCGTGACCCATACGCGACCACTCTTCTGTCTTGAAACAGCACACATCCGAGCCCAATGCCGGATGCATCGTAGTACACATCGAACGGTTTTTTTGTGTCTGGCTGCGCCAAAACCGGTGCTGATGTTAGGTGTTCTACTAAGGCCTTGAACGCTGCTTCACATGCTGGACTCCAAACATATTTGGTAGCCTTCTTCAGAAGCTCCGTCATAGGCTTGGCAATCTTCGAGAAGTTCGGGATGAACCTCCGATAATATCCCGCGAGTCCGAGGAAACTCCGTACCTCGTGAACAGTTCTCGGGGATTTCCAATTCAGCACTTGTGTGATCTTACTCGTGTCTACAGCGATACCCTCTGCTGAGATGATATGCCTGAGAAAAGGCACTTGTGATATCCAGAATTCGCACTTGCTGAATTTCGCGTATAGCTTGTGATCCCGCAGCCGTTGCGAGACTATACGCAGATGCTTCTTGTGATCTTCCTCCGACTTGGAATATACCAGTATGTCGTCGATGAAGACCACGACAAACTTGTCCAGCTCCGGCATGAATACCGAGTTCATCAAATACATGAAGTGAGCTGGAGCATTGGTGAGGCCGAAGGACATGACCAGGTACTCATAAAGTCCGTACCTCGTCGAGAAAGCCGTCTTCGGAATATCCTCACCCCGTATTTTAATCTGATGGTACCCGGATCTTAAATCCATCTTGGAAAAGATCTTTTCTTCGACCAACTGATCAAACAACATGTTGATCCGTGGCAACGGGTACTTGTTCTTGGTAGTTACGGCATTTAATGTACGATAGTCCACGCAAAGCCGCAACGTCTCATCCTTCTTCTTTACGAATAATGCCGAACAGCCCCATGGCGAGGAGCTCGGCCTAATAAAACCCTTCTCCAGCAGATCCGTTAGCTGGGTCTTCAGTTCAGCCAACTTATTGGGTTCCATCTTGTACGGCCTTCGGGATATTGGCATGGTTCCTGGTGCACGTTCAATCTTGAACTCCACTTCTCTATCGGGCGGCATCCCCGGTAAATCATCCGGGAACACGTCAGGGAACTCTCAGACCACTGGAATATCTTCCAATCTGATGGTTGTGGATTTATAGACGCTTGGAAGTTTTATTTCTGGACTGTCCAGAAATAAGGAATGAGATTCGTGCACTTCTGAGTTCAAGTGCACAATTCGGAGGACAGTGTCTAAAACAGCGCCGTGGCATAACCACGACATCCCTAAGATGACATCGACCTTCTGTCCCTGTAAAATTATGAGAGACGTAGGGTATACTCTACCCCCTAAGCATAATGGAGCTTTTGGAACCATCATGCTTGCTGAAATTTTCCCACCCGGTGAACAAATCAAATATGGAATATCGGTGGGTAGTATTGGCAAGCTGTATTTAGCAATGAAAGCTTGGCTAATAAAGCTATGTGTGGCGCCTGAATCAAATAATACTATGGCGGGATGCTGGTGGAGTTGGAACACACCCGCAAGGATTGGCTCTCCCTCCGGCACATCCTCTATGGCAAGTTGGTGGACGGTGCCGGGCCTAGGGTTTGCCCGCCGCGCATTAGTAGGATTCCGGGGCTGATTCCTCCCTGGAAGTTGTGGTGCAACTCCGCCGCCTTGCCTCTCCGGGCAACTGCTGGAAAAGTGTCCTGGCCGACCACATTTGTAGCATGTGGCCGCTGCTTGTCCGGTGCTTGGAGGACGAAAGTTCGGCATGCGCTGCTGAGGTGCATACGCACACGGCATCGCCCGCTGTTGCTGTTGTTGTTGCGGAGGTGGTGCTGGCAGTGCTGGCCTGAACGCCGGTGAGGAATAGGGCCGACTGCGGAATGGCATCGACCTCTGTGGTGGCTGCCAGCATGAACCTGATGGTGGGTGATTCACCATCCGAAATTTCTGAGAGGGACCGCTTCCTTCTCCGCTGCTTTGCGGCGCGCTTCGTTTTCTTTCCGCCGCCGCTAACTCCTTACCGGAGTCCTCCTGAACAATCGCAGCATCAATTATGTCATTGAGGCTGCCGCAATTGAACATCGCCAGCTTGTCCTTCAGGAGCGGGTTAAGCCCCTGGTAGAAGTGGTCCCGCCGCTTCTCTTCAGTATCGGCGTGATACGACGCGTAAAGCGCGAGATCATTGAATGCCCTGGAGTATTCCAGCACGTTCTGGCTCCCTTGCTGCAGGTGTAGAAACTCCTGCGTCTTCCTCTTCATGAGACCCGGAGGTATATGATAGGCCCTGAAGGCCGTCCGGAACTCCGCCCAGGTCATAACTCGGTTGGTGGGCTGTGAAGCACAGTAGTTCGCCCACCATGCGCTCGCGGATCCCTGGAGCTGTTGGACCACGAACTGAGTCTTGCGCTGCTCACTCACTTGGAGCAGCCCGAACTTCATCTCCATCGTGCGGAGCCAGTTGTCCGCATCGATGGGTACATCCGCCCTTGAGAATACCGGGGGATGAGTCGCTAGAAAGTCGGAGTAGGAGCTCTGTTGGCACTCCTCACGATCATGACGCCTCTCTGGTCGAGATGTATTTGCAATAAGAGTTTCCAGCAACTCCGTGTGATGCTGATGAGTGCCCGCCATTGCTGCTACAATATCCGCCAAAGTAACCGTTGGCGGTGGCGGTTGTTGCTGTGGTTGCTGCTGCTGTTGCTGTCCCGAGGAGTCCTCGGGAGGCTGTTGGGAGGTTTCTCCTTCTTGACTAGAACCCCCAACGTCCGGGTTGTCACGAGTACGAGTCATTCTGAATTTTAGCACAGCAGCGATCAGCACATGTCATACTTAAAAATTCCATATGAAACAGTAGGTATTTGAAGTGACGCATGAATAATTTGCACAACATTCACATATATTGATGAAGCATAACTTTATACAAGATACATTATTCTCGGGTCTCCGAGAAGTCGTGCTCATGTCGTCACTACCTATACATACGCTACTGCCTACACGACATGTCACTGGTTACAAAAGTTTGGGTTACTCCACTCTGGTTGCCCTACTTGGCAATGGTAACCCCCTACTCGGAGTAGAACTCGGCCTCTTCTGGGTCGTCCTCCTCCAGTACTTCTGCTGGTGGCTCCGGATCTACAACCTCCTCTCCCATCTCGGGTTCTCCCATTGCCGGAAGACCCAAGACCACGGGTACGGCGCCTACCACCGGTATGCCCATTACCGGAGGTACGAGGTCCTGCAATGCGTGTACCTCGTCCATGGCCTGGTTGTAGTCTTCTTCCCAGCCTTGCCCTTCGTCAATAGCGTCGTCCCGCTCTTGAGTAAGGTCCTCGTTCTGCTGGGTTAGAGTCTGCACCAGTTCTTGCAACGCCACGATGTCGACACGGCTCTTCTTCTTCGCCTTCTTCAGACGACGCAACTGATTATGCTGTTCGTTCAGTCGCTTGATCGTCGGAAGGAGCACATTGAGGAGTGCGCTGTGAGCACTCTCGAAATGGTCTCCACGGCTGGTGCATTCCTTGATCTTTGCGGCGAGACTCTCCGTATGAACAGCTTGGCTGTCCATCACGGCCTTTCCCGCCCTCATCTGGAGGCTGAGGTTCGCCTCCGCAGGGTTGTACCTTGGGCAACCCGGATCGGTTGCCTCCATATACTTCCCTTCCCACACGTAATTAGCCCATCCCTCCACCGGAACAAGCGCGTATGGAGTGCCCTCCATAGATCTCACGTGCAGTTGGCAGAAGCGCGACATGGTGTCACGGGCTGCCACTTGCCACATTCCCTCCGGTTGTCTACCTCTCACCGTAACGGTGAACGGTGCCCAACCGGGTGACGTAGGTCCTGCAGGAACCTTGACATGGATTGTCCACGTCTTGTTCCCTTCCTCGCCTTCTTCCTTGGCGAAGTACTGCAGCATCTGGTTGTAGCCGAAATATTGAAGCATCTGTCTCAATGCTTCCGGATAGCCGCTGTGGTGAGAACGGTGAGATTCCACCCACCCGTTCTCAAACTGTTTGTAAGGGCCTCAGTTTTTGACACTCATTTGCAGTGTTCATCACCACACCACACACCTCATTTGAGGAAGAATGATGAACACAAATAAAGAGCAAGTAACAATTATCAACATGCTCATTAGGGAACAAACTCACACATTGCAAAAGTGGTACTTCCCACATGTGATATAGATGGGCTGGACATATGAAAACTCCTACACTTTGCTAAGGATGTCCATGCCAAGTTTCACCCAAATTCAAAACATTTTTGAGGTCATCTTGGGTGTAGATAGGAAAGGGGCAGTTTGAAAACATATTCAAATTCAAACTGTTTTCACCCACTGAATTTAAAAGTGGAAGGCATATTCTTGCTCAGCACATTTTTGTGAGCTCACACACCAATTTTCACTCCATTTGGAGTTGATCTTGACATGAGTTAAGGGGGAGAAATTCAAACTTTATTTGAATTTCAAACTGCACTTGTGCTGAAATTCATTCAAACCAAACCTCATTTGAACTTTGATCAATTCAAATGGCTCTTGGGTGAATAATTTGAGTTGCCAAGGGTAGAATAGGGTTCACTGTTTACCACAGCTGTTAGGAATAAATTTCAGAGGTTAAAAGAGGAGTGGGACCCACATGTCAGCCTCAGCCTCAAAGCAAACCGACTGAACCACAGTTCAGTCGGTTCCCGGCAGCTGTGCGCGCGCGCCACCGAAGGGGGCAGCCGGCGCCAGCTCCTGCTGCGTGCCCCAAGCCGGAGACCAGCCGGCCGGGCTATTTATTCCCTCCCCGGCGTGCTTCAGTCACCATTTTCCCGAGCTACCGACGTGCGCGACTGCTTTTCCCACTGCCATCGCCGCCGCTCGAGTTCCTGCTTGATCAAGCCGATCGCAGCTCCCTCTTTCCATTCCAAGGTCCCAGTAAGGTACTAGCAACCATCCTCCATCCTTCCCATTGATAGAAATCGATTGAAACCGAGTGATATCGGCTGTGCCGAAAGATCAAACTCGGAACTGGAAACCGCCGCACCTCGGGCTCTCGTGGACAGCCCAACCTGGGCGTTGTCATGCCCGAGCCAAGGCACCCTTGGACGCGCAAGTGATCGGTGCTGCTCATCCCCGAGCCACAGCTCGAGTGGGTGCTCACCGGCGGCGAATTTCCATTTTTCCCCTTTCTGTGTGCAGAACGACCCTCGGGTACGATTCTGTTTAATTCGTGCTCTAGAAAGGATTAGAGGGCCTCAGGCCACTCCCACACGAACTAGACACGGTGACGCACAAGTTGCCTTCACAACTCTGGGCCGGAGAACTTCTGTGCCCGGCGTAATTCAAGGTCTACTAATGGCGGAACGCACGGGGGGTATCGGGCGCACGGTGAGGACCTATTTCGGGCCTTCCCCGAGCTGCCCCGAGTTCATGTCGACCTTCTCTGAGGTCCACTGATGCTCCCCGACCGATTTCCCAAGTAGCTGAGGTACTAGGAGCGTCAGCCGACATGGCCGAAGTCGTTCCGATATGGCGGCTCGTCGCCGACCATGCTCCGGCCGTTGTCATGAGCAGCTGACCCTCGGATCATGTTCCCCAAGTAAAAGTAGGCAGGGGCGGCCAGAATCAAGAAGTTTGAAGCTGTACAGCAGCCGGCGGCGAGCTCTCCGGCGAGGTCCCTCGGCGGCGGAGCGCGGGTGTCGCGAGGTTGAAGAAGGGGGTGGACCCCAGCTGTCAGCGGCCGATATTTTGAATCGGGATCCGGCTGCGGCCGGGATCGGGTGTGCTGGCGCGCAAAAGCCTTGTGGGCCGCGGTGTGCTGTCGCTTCGGCGTGCGACGCGTGTCCCCTGGGCCCACGCGCGAGTTTAAACTTTTCCCCGATTTTCAGATTTCCTTCAAACTTCAAATCCTTATAACTTTGGCTAGAAAGCTCCAAATTGAGTGAACCAAATTTTGCTGGATTCAGCTCTCTGAGTACTTTCCAGAAAATCAAGTGTCACTTTATGAAATTCCTTAATTCTCCAGAATTAATTCCTTAAAGTTTAAACTGTTAGGAATTTTAACTGGAGAATCATTTGGAGGAAAATCCTGAAATTTTGCTGAGATGTTCACCAAAATATCATT
Organism: Neostapfia colusana; assembly: GCA_030760725.1. Lineage (NCBI taxonomy): Eukaryota > Viridiplantae > Streptophyta > Magnoliopsida > Poales > Poaceae > Neostapfia > Neostapfia colusana. Next base: position 24,216,881 of record JASWHV010000005.1, on the reverse strand, counting down.
GAGCTACCATAAAAATTTCAGATCCATTTGAGCTCATTTAGTCCACCTAATGGTGTGATTAGTAAAACTGTTCCAGAGAAAATAGAAAATGTTCAGAAACATTTTCAGAATTTTCTCTGAAATTGTTTAGCTCATATCTTTAGTTAGAGACTTCCAAATTAAGTGAGACCAATTCCATTAGAACCCTCTGAAAATCTAGTTTTCAGAAAGTCATAGTTTGTTTCATGAAAATACCTAGAACACCCTAAAAGCCTTTAATTAAGGTCAAGGACATAATTATTTGTGGAGGGCTCAAATGAGCTTTGCTGCAACTAAAACTTGACCAAGTCTCTGTTTAGGTTGTAACCAAGCCACAGTAAAAGTTTCACAGTCATTAGGTCTATCTAGTAAAGGTTATAGACTTCACAACTTCAAAGTTAATACAAAAGCATTTAATTAATACATACATTGTTCTTATCATGTAGTCGCTAAGGTCGAGGAGGAACCCGAAGTCCTAGACTTCGTTACTCCGGAGGAACAGCTAGCCTACGACCAAGAGCAGCAAGGCAAGCCCCGGTTTGCATTAACCTTTTTACAAATTTTATTGTTTTGAGCACATACTTGTTTCCCTTTGTTCGTTGCATTAGAGTCTTGATTGGAAACCCAACTGCACAGCCAAGAAAACCATGGGTTGGGTTTAGGATTGAAAACCTCGTTAGCCACTGCATTGCTAGAATAGAGTAGGATTCGGTACAAGTCGAGTAGTTGGAACTACTCGCGAGAATAGGCTAGAGGCACATTGCTCGGGTAGAGATAGCACATGAAACACATGGCAAGAAAATGAGACCGAGCGGAGAGTAAGGGCAGCAGGACTTTGGGGCCTGTGTGCTGTAGCTCCGCTTGTGTCGATTGAGGACCGAGCCGTGTGCGGGCCTGTTGAACAAGCTAGAACAGTACCGAAGACCTACCGGCTATATGGGAACCGGGAAACTGATGTAACTCGGGTAGCTGGGTATTGAGGCATTGCCCGTCGTTCAGAGGGTAGGTTGAGAGCTCGAGGTGTAAATCAGCTGGCGGCACAGAGATGCGCGTGCAGGGACCTCTTGCTCGGGACGATGGGACCGGTTCAATATTTGGCTAACGGGTGAAAGGTAGTCGCGTACGGCGTCCGTGATGGTTGTTGTAGGCAACATCGAGTACGGGCGTACGTGACGGGTTGTTCGGGTAACCCTGCAGGTGTAAATCGATTATAATCGCCGTCCCTCGCGGTCAGTGAGTACCACTTGTTCACTGTACCGTGACGTAGAAAGAACAGGCTAGTTACATGTTAAAATGTTGCTGATTGAAAGTTGGATATTGATTGTTAATGATATGTTGTAGCTTAGTGCTAACTAAAGTTCTTTTCAACTTTGGGCAAAGTACATGAGAGAAATGCGTTTCTTGTTTGATTGCGGCTCTCTCATGTGCCTTAGCGTAAAGTTCTCCACAACCTGCTGCTAAAACTTGAAAGTAAGGTTCTACTAATTAGGCGAGTCCGTGCAAATGATTTTTACCTCATGCAACCCATTACCCTCATGTAGAGTTCCATGTTTAGGTGAGACGGGTCAGACTTGCTGAGCCTTCGTGCTCACTGCTTGTGTTTGAAGCTTTTGCAGGGTTCTATGAGGAAGGGACTCCCGAAGAGGAGACGGAACCCCAGGAGGGGAACTCCGTCGAGTGGGAGTCGTGCACGCCGCAGAGTTAGTGTGCGTGTGTGCTAGCAAGGACACGTTCGAGGGCTGAACGTGCACTTGATGCTTAGTCTACGCCCGCGAGTGTGGACTAAACTTATTTTGATGTAAACATGTTAATAAACTTGTTTATGTAATAAAGCTTCCGCTTCCGCTTTGTACCTTTGACGTGTGTTATACGGTGTTGTGCAACGCAGCACCCCTCAGCGTGATCCTGGCTCGACAGGACCAGTGGGGTCGTGTCAGCGTGGTATCAGAGCTCGCTTGAGGTTTAACACAGTACAAAGGTCTTCTTTTTCAAAAATCCAGTGAGGAACGAGTTAAGTAGCCCGTATAAGGATGTTATTAGTATATAGAAAGTGGCTTAGTAACCTATTTGTTATGTCGGAAAATCGTGCATCTCGGGACGTTCATGTCTTGGGGGGTGCACGTAAGCGCTGTCCACCAGTGCGCACAAGCTGAAGGGTGGAGCCCCACGGGTGGCAGGTAACCCGACCCGCTTTGATATCCTCTACGACTCTTCATGTCGTTTGGGGTATTCGAGCAACGTCTGTCCCTGGCGTGCGTGGTGCAACATGGGAGACCCCGTCACGTGGTCTGAAACGTGAACACGTAACTCAAGGCGTGTTTGGCTTGAGAACATCCGGGCGAGTGATGACGGCCGGGTGTACAAACTGTATGGATTCCGGGCTCGGTGTGCAGCCGAGTCTGATGATTGGTTGAATTTCTGCAGGTAGCCTTACCACGAAACGGTAGACGTGTAGCATCCGTGTGCGAGTGACGAGTAGTGCCACTGAACTAACGAAGCCGGCTAAATCCGGTATAGGTTTTTCCTTTGTGAGGACGTAGTACCGACATAATCTGGTGACGCCTCGACGTCACACCCAACAAAATGAACAACTTCATTTAAAAACTTGAAGGTTTTGATCCAAAGTAGTAAAACTTGATGTAACTCCTTCCCTTGAACAGGATATTCAAAGTTAATAAGTTTCCAACTTATAGGATGTTAAGGACAGAGCACTCTGTTTTCAGCTAAATCAAGGCTGAAGTTAATCAGAGGTTAGAGGTTGAGTTCTTTCGAGGTTGGGGTCGTATGATACATTTCTGGAAAGCTTTGGAGGAGATTTACAACTTTTCTGTTGAGTTCCAGAGGTGTTTCATCCCTTAACCACTCGAAAAATGCAGTAGAGTTGAAACTGTCCAGAAAACAGGACGGAGCAAAGACTCTCTGTAGACTCTCTGTAAATTAAGCATAACTTCCTGCATAAAAATCCAAAAATAGAAAATGAGGTGGTTCTGGGAAGCTTATGAGATGGGTTACAACTTTGTAACAGAAAGTTTTGTCAGATTAGGAACAGAATTAACTGGAATTCTTGGATCAAATCAGTACCTAAGGCAGGGAGGTGCTGTCCAATTGTTTCCAGAAATTCTGTTAACTTTGACATCTCATAACTTTTGAACCAGAGCAGATCTTAGGCCAACCAAATACTTTCTGGAAAGCTATTGAAGTTAACTTTAACTTTGATGTTGAGCTCCAGGACTGGTTTTGCTTTTAACCTGGCCTAAATCAGATTGTTATGGAAACTGGTCAGGGCTGTCATGGGAACAGCAGATCAGCAGTCAAATTTGTTTAAAAATTTGAACTATGTTTCCAAGTGTTAAGGGTTCAATGACATATCTTATGTTATAACTCAATGGTTTACTGTTTAAATAAATATTTGACATTTCTCAAATATATTTTTACAGATGGCAGCAGATAAACGGTTGGAGAACGGGTGGGTAGTTTCCCACTGCTCTGACCGTAGCGGCTACCCGGGAGCATTGTGGCTAATGCTCCAATATTTCGGGTACAACCAGATGCCGCAATACTTCGCCAAGGAAGAAGGCGAAGAGGGGAACAAGACGTGGACGATCCATGTCGAGGTTCCCGCAGGGCCTACGCCACCCGGTTGGGTGCCATTCACCGTCACGGTGAGAGGAAGACAACCAGAAGGGATGTGGCAAGTGGCAGCCCGTGACACTATGTCACGTTTCTGTCAACTACACGTGCAGGCTATGGAGGGAACTCCATACGCACTCGTTCCGGTGGAGGGACGAGCTCAGCATGTGTGGGAAGAGAGGTACCTAGAGGCAACAAACCCGAGTTGCCCAAGGTACAACCCCGCGGAGGCAAATCTCAGCCTCCAAATGAGGGCGGGAAACGCTGTGATGGACAACCAAGCTGTTCATACGGAGCATCTCGCCACCAAGCTCAAGGAGAGCACAAGCCGTGGAGATCATTTTGAGAGTGCTCACAGTGCACTCCGCAATGTGCTCCTTCCGACGATCAAGCGACTGAATGAACAACACAATCAGTTGCGTCGTCTGAAGAAGGCAAAGAAGAAGAGCCGTGTTGACATTGCGGCGTTGCAAGAGCTGGTGCAGACCCTAACCCAGCAGAATGAGGACATTGCTCAAGAGCGGGACGACGCTATTGAGGAAGGACAAGGCTGGGAAGAGGACTACAACCAGGCTATGGACGAGGTGCATGCATTGCAGGACCTCGTGCCCCCGGTATTGGGCGTACCGGTAGTCTTGGGTCTTCCAGCCATGGGAGAACCTGGAATGGGAGAAGAGGTGGTAGACCCCGAGCCACCAGCAGAGGTACCGGAGGAGGACGACCCACAGGAGGTCGAGTTCTACTCCGAGTAGGGGGTTACGGTTGCCAAGTAGGGCAGCTAGGGTAGCGTAACCCAACTTTTGTAATCGGTGACATGTCGTGTAGACAGTAGCGTATGTATAGGTAGTGACGACATGAGCACGACTTCTCGGAGATCCGAGAATAATGTATCTTGTATAAAGTTTATGCTTTATCAATATATGTGAATGTTGTGCAAGTTAATCATGCGTCGCTTCGATACCTACTGCTGTTATGGAATTTAGGGAAGACATGTGCTAATTGCTGCTAGTTGAATTTCAGAATGACGCGTACTCGTGCCAACCCTGACGTTGGGGGTACCAGTCAAGGGGGAGAGACCTCCCAACCACCTCCCGAGGACTCCTCGGGACAGCAGCAGCAACAACAACAGCAAACACCGCCACCGCCACTGCCAACGGTTACATTGGCCGACATTGTCGCGGCAATGGCGGGTTCACATCAGCAGCACACAGAGCTGCTGCAAACGTTGATTGCGAATACGTCTCGCCCAGAGAGACGTCAAGATCGTGAGGAGCGCCAACAGAGCTCCTACTCCGACTTCCTGGCGACTCATCCCCCTGTATTCTCAAGGGCGGATGAACCACTTGACGCGGACAACTGGCTCCGCGCCATAGAGATGAAGTTCGGGCTGCTCCAAATCAGCGAGCAGCGCAAGACTCAGTTCGCGGTCCAGCAGCTCCAAGGATCCGCGAGCGCGTGGTGGGCCAACTTTTGTGCTTCACAACCCACCGACCGAGTGATGACCTGGGCGGAGTTCCGGACGGCCTTCCGGGCCTATCATATACCGCCCGGTTTGATGAAGAGGAAGACGCAGGAGTTCCTACACCTGCAACAAGGGAGCCGGAACGCGCTGGAGTACTCCAGGGCGTTCAACGATCTCGCACTCTACGCGTCGTATCACGCAGATACGGACGAGAAGCGGCGGGACCACTTTTACCAGGGGCTTAACCCGCTCCTGAAGGACAAGCTGGCGATGTTCAATCGCGGCAGCCTCAACGACATAATTGATGCTGTGATTGTTCAGGAAGACTCCGGCAAGGAGTTGGCGGCGGCAGAGCGAAAGCGAAGCGCGCCGCAGAGCAGCGGAGAAGGAGGCGGTCCTTCTCAGAAGTTTCGGATGGTGAATCGCCCACCATCAGGTCCGCGCTGGCAGCCACCACAGCGGTCGATGCCGTTCCGCGGTCGGCCGTATTCTTCACCGGCGTTCCGGCCGGCACTGCCAGCACCACCGCAACAACAACAGCAGCAGCGGGCGATGCCGCGTGCGTTCGCACCTCCGCAACGCATGCCGGGCTTTCGTCCCCCGAGTACTCCACCAGCAGCGGCCACATGTTACAAGTGTGGTCGTCCAGGACACTTCGCGAGCAGTTGCCCGGAGAGGCAAGGCGGCGGAGTGGCACCACAGTTTCCGGGGAGGAATCAACCCCGGAACCCTACTAATGCGCGGCGGGCAAACCCTAGGCCCGGTACTGTCCACCAGCTTGCCATTGAGGACGTGCCGGAGGGCGAGCCAATCCTTGCGGGTATGTTCCAACTCCACCAGCATCCCGCTATAGTACTATTTGATTCAGGCGCCACGCATAATTTTATTAGCCAAGCTTTCATTGCTAAACACAGCTTGCCAATACTACCCACCGATAGTCCATATTTAATTTGTTCACCGGGTGGGAAGATTTCAGCAAGCGTAATGGTCTCCAAAGCACCATTATGCTTAGCGGGTAGAGTGTACCCCACGTCTCTCATTATCTTAGAGGGACAGAAGGTCGATGTCATCCTAGGGATGTCGTGGTTAACCCGCCACGGCACTGTTTTAGACACCGTCCTTCGAGTCGTGCACTTAAACTCAGAAGTGCACGGTTCTCACTCATTATTTCTGGACAGTCCAGAAATAAAACTTCCAAGTGTCTATCAAGCCACAACCATCAGATTGGAAGACATTCCAGTGGTCCGAGAATTCCCTGATGTATTCCCGGATGATTTGCCGGGGATGCCACCCGATAGAGAGGTGGAGTTCAAGATTGAACTTGCACCGGGAACCATGCCAATATCCCGAAGGCCGTACAAGATGGCGCCCAAGGAGTTGGCTGAACTGAAGACTCAGCTCACGGACCTTCTGGAGAAGGGTTTTATTAGGCCGAGCTCCTCGCCATGGGGCTGTTCGGCATTATTTGTCAAAAAGAAGGATGAAACGTTGCGGCTTTGCGTGGACTACCGTCCATTAAATGCCGTAACCCTCAAGAACAAGTACCCGTTGCCACGGATCGACATGTTGTTTGATCAGTTGGTCGAAGCAAAGGTCTTTTCCAAGATGGATTTAAGATCCGGGTACCATCAGATTAAGATCAGGGCTGAGGACATTCCAAAGACAGCTTTTTCGACAAGGTACGGACTTTATGAGTACCTGGTCATGTCCTTCGGCCTCACCAATGCTCCAGCTCACTTCATGTACTTAATGAACTCGGTGTTCATGCCGGAGCTGGACAAGTTTGTCGTGGTCTTCATCGACGACATCCTGGTATATTCCAAGTCGGAGGAAGATCACAAGAAACATCTGCGTATAGTCTTGCAACGGCTGCGGGATCACAAGTTATACGCAAAGTTCAGCAAATGCGAATTTTGGATATCGCAAGTGCCTTTCCTCGGGCATATCATCTCGGCGGAGGGTATCGCTGTGGACCCGAGCAAAATCACGCAAGTGCTGAATTGGAAATCCCCGAGAACTGTTCATGAGGTACGGAGTTTCCTCGGACTCGCGGGATATTATCGGAGGTTCATTCCGAACTTCTCGAAGATTGCCAAGCCAATGACAGAGCTGCTGAAGAAGGCTACCAAATATGTTTGGAGTCCAGCATGTGAAGCAGCATTCAAGGCTTTAGTCAAGCACCTAACATCAGCACCGGTTTTGGCGCAGCCAGACACAACAAAACCGTTCGATGTGTACTGCGATGCATCCGGCATTGGGCTCGGATGTGTGCTGATGCAAGACCGAAGAGTGGTTGCGTATGGATCACGACAGCTTAGGAACCATGAGCAAAATTATCCAACTCACGATTTGGAGCTCGCTGCCGTGGTACTTGCACTGAAAATGTGGAGGCACTACCTACTCGGTAACCTCGTACATTTATATACCGACCACAAAAGCCTCAAGTACATCTTCACTCAGAAGGAGCTGAACATGAGGCAACGAATATGGTTGGAACTGATAAAGGATTACGAGATAGAGATCCATTATCATCCGGGCAAGGCAAACGTTGTGGCAGACGCGCTAAGCCGCAAGTCACACGTCAATAATCTGACCATCACACCGTTGGAAGAGAGCGAACCACCACTACATGTGATTCCACATGGAGCTCTCTACGACCTAGCTTTGATCCCCACCATCCGTGAAGAGATAGCGGCAGCCCAGAAGAATGACAAGGGCATGTCACATTTGCGGAGACGTGTAGACAGTGGGGAGTTGAAATGTTTCCGGAAGGACGGAGACGGCGTCCTATGGTTCAAGGACCGGATCGTCGTACCCCGAAACCCGGAGTTACGGAAGAAAATCTTTGATGAGGCTCACTTATCAAAGTTTTCTATTCACCCCGGCAGCAACAAGATGTATCAAGAACTCAGAAGCAAGTTTTGGTGGACACGGATGAAGCGAGAGACTGCAAAATACGTGTCCGAGTGTGATACATGTCGACGGGTGAAGGCAGACCACATGCGGAAACCGGGACTGCTGCAACCACTGGGCATTCCTGCCTGGAAGTGGGAGGACGTGAGCATGGATTTCGTCGTCGGTTTACCCACCACCTTACAGAAACATGATTCTGTGTGGGTGATCGTCGATCGGCTCACAAAGTTGCCCATTTCATCCCGGTCAACACCAACTACAACGCCAAGAAGTACGCTGAACTGTACATCTCACGGATCCTATGCTTATATGGCATACCCCGTACCATCGTATCGGACCGGGGCACTTTATTTGTGTCCCGTTTTTGGGAGCAGCTACACGCTGCCTTGGGGACGAAGCTGATCCGTAGTTCAGCCTACCACCCGCAGACGGATGGGCAAACGGAGCGGGTAAATCAAATCCTAGAAGACATGCTACGAGCTTGCGCTATCGACCACGGCAAGAATTGGGATGATCACTTGCCATTAGCCGAGTTCTCGTACAACAATGGGTACCAAGCCAGCATCAAGATGGCGCCCTACGAGGCGCTATACGGCAGGAGATGCCGCACACCACTGAACTGGTGTGAATCTGGCGAGAGGGTTACCTTCGGGATTGATCTTGTCAACAACGCGGAAGAAAAGGTTCGATTAATTCAAGCGAACCTAAAAGCCGCTCAATCCCGACAGAAACAGTATGCGGACCGGAGGAGGCGCCCATTACAATTCGAAGTTGGAGATCACGTATATCTACGAGTGTCTCCAATGAAGGGCGTAAACAGATTTGGGGTGAGAGGAAAGTTAGCACCCCGATTCATCGGTCCATTCCAGATTACCGAAAGATGTGGATCGGTGGCATACCGGCTAAGATTACCAGAAGCACTTTCCGGTGTGCACGACGTCTTTCACATTTCCCAGCTGAGGAAGTGTCTCAAGCTATCAACTACCGTTCAGCTGGAAGACATTGAAGAACTGCAACCGGATCTCACCTATCGGGAGGAACCGGTGCAGATTATTGATGAAAAGGCCCGAACCACACGCAACCGTACGTTGTGGTTCTACAAGGTTCTATGGAGTAATCACTCCATGGACGAAGCGACATGGGAGAGCGAGGAATTCCTTCGCACTAACTACCCCGACTTTTTCACGTCGCATATTCGGTAATTTTCCACCGTCCTCTCTCTCATTTCACCTTATAATCTCGGGACGAGATTCTTTTAAGGGGGGAGGAATGTAAGGGCCTCAGTTTTTGACACTCATTTGCAGTGTTCATCACCACACCACACACCTCATTTGAGGAAGAATGATGAACACAAATAAAGAGCAAGTAACAATTATCAACATGCTCATTAGGGAACAAACTCACACATTGCAAAAGTGGTACTTCCCACATGTGATATAGATGGGCTGGACATATGAAAACTCCTACACTTTGCTAAGGATGTCCATGCCAAGTTTCACCCAAATTCAAAACATTTTTGAGGTCATCTTGGGTGTAGATAGGAAAGGGGCAGTTTGAAAACATATTCAAATTCAAACTGTTTTCACCCACTGAATTTAAAAGTGGAAGGCATATTCTTGCTCAGCACATTTTTGTGAGCTCACACACCAATTTTCACTCCATTTGGAGTTGATCTTGACATGAGTTAAGGGGGAGAAATTCAAACTTTATTTGAATTTCAAACTGCACTTGTGCTGAAATTCATTCAAACCAAACCTCATTTGAACTTTGATCAATTCAAATGGCTCTTGGGTGAATAATTTGAGTTGCCAAGGGTAGAATAGGGTTCACTGTTTACCACAGCTGTTAGGAATAAATTTCAGAGGTTAAAAGAGGAGTGGGACCCACATGTCAGCCTCAGCCTCAAAGCAAACCGACTGAACCACAGTTCAGTCGGTTCCCGGCAGCTGTGCGCGCGCGCCACCGAAGGGGGCAGCCGGCGCCAGCTCCTGCTGCGTGCCCCAAGCCGGAGACCAGCCGGCCGGGCTATTTATTCCCTCCCCGGCGTGCTTCAGTCACCATTTTCCCGAGCTACCGACGTGCGCGACTGCTTTTCCCACTGCCATCGCCGCCGCTCGAGTTCCTGCTTGATCAAGCCGATCGCAGCTCCCTCTTTCCATTCCAAGGTCCCAGTAAGGTACTAGCAACCATCCTCCATCCTTCCCATTGATAGAAATCGATTGAAACCGAGTGATATCGGCTGTGCCGAAAGATCAAACTCGGAACTGGAAACCGCCGCACCTCGGGCTCTCGTGGACAGCCCAACCTGGGCGTTGTCATGCCCGAGCCAAGGCACCCTTGGACGCGCAAGTGATCGGTGCTGCTCATCCCCGAGCCACAGCTCGAGTGGGTGCTCACCGGCGGCGAATTTCCATTTTTCCCCTTTCTGTGTGCAGAACGACCCTCGGGTACGATTCTGTTTAATTCGTGCTCTAGAAAGGATTAGAGGGCCTCAGGCCACTCCCACACGAACTAGACACGGTGACGCACAAGTTGCCTTCACAACTCTGGGCCGGAGAACTTCTGTGCCCGGCGTAATTCAAGGTCTACTAATGGCGGAACGCACGGGGGGTATCGGGCGCACGGTGAGGACCTATTTCGGGCCTTCCCCGAGCTGCCCCGAGTTCATGTCGACCTTCTCTGAGGTCCACTGATGCTCCCCGACCGATTTCCCAAGTAGCTGAGGTACTAGGAGCGTCAGCCGACATGGCCGAAGTCGTTCCGATATGGCGGCTCGTCGCCGACCATGCTCCGGCCGTTGTCATGAGCAGCTGACCCTCGGATCATGTTCCCCAAGTAAAAGTAGGCAGGGGCGGCCAGAATCAAGAAGTTTGAAGCTGTACAGCAGCCGGCGGCGAGCTCTCCGGCGAGGTCCCTCGGCGGCGGAGCGCGGGTGTCGCGAGGTTGAAGAAGGGGGTGGACCCCAGCTGTCAGCGGCCGATATTTTGAATCGGGATCCGGCTGCGGCCGGGATCGGGTGTGCTGGCGCGCAAAAGCCTTGTGGGCCGCGGTGTGCTGTCGCTTCGGCGTGCGACGCGTGTCCCCTGGGCCCACGCGCGAGTTTAAACTTTTCCCCGATTTTCAGATTTCCTTCAAACTTCAAATCCTTATAACTTTGGCTAGAAAGCTCCAAATTGAGTGAACCAAATTTTGCTGGATTCAGCTCTCTGAGTACTTTCCAGAAAATCAAGTGTCACTTTATGAAATTCCTTAATTCTCCAGAATTAATTCCTTAAAGTTTAAACTGTTAGGAATTTTAACTGGAGAATCATTTGGAGGAAAATCCTGAAATTTTGCTGAGATGTTCACCAAAATATCATTGAGCTACCATAAAAATTTCAGATCCATTTGAGCTCATTTAGTCCACCTAATGGTGTGATTAGTAAAACTGTTCCAGAGAAAATAGAAAATGTTCAGAAACATTTTCAGAATTTTCTCTGAAATTGTTTAGCTCATATCTTTAGTTAGAGACTTCCAAATTAAGTGAGACCAATTCCATTAGAACCCTCTGAAAATCTAGTTTTCAGAAAGTCATAGTTTGTTTCATGAAAATACCTAGAACACCCTAAAAGCCTTTAATTAAGGTCAAGGACATAATTATTTGTGGAGGGCTCAAATGAGCTTTGCTGCAACTAAAACTTGACCAAGTCTCTGTTTAGGTTGTAACCAAGCCACAGTAAAAGTTTCACAGTCATTAGGTCTATCTAGTAAAGGTTATAGACTTCACAACTTCAAAGTTAATACAAAAGCATTTAATTAATACATACATTGTTCTTATCATGTAGTCGCTAAGGTCGAGGAGGAACCCGAAGTCCTAGACTTCGTTACTCCGGAGGAACAGCTAGCCTACGACCAAGAGCAGCAAGGCAAGCCCCGGTTTGCATTAACCTTTTTACAAATTTTATTGTTTTGAGCACATACTTGTTTCCCTTTGTTCGTTGCATTAGAGTCTTGATTGGAAACCCAACTGCACAGCCAAGAAAACCATGGGTTGGGTTTAGGATTGAAAACCTCGTTAGCCACTGCATTGCTAGAATAGAGTAGGATTCGGTACAAGTCGAGTAGTTGGAACTACTCGCGAGAATAGGCTAGAGGCACATTGCTCGGGTAGAGATAGCACATGAAACACATGGCAAGAAAATGAGACCGAGCGGAGAGTAAGGGCAGCAGGACTTTGGGGCCTGTGTGCTGTAGCTCCGCTTGTGTCGATTGAGGACCGAGCCGTGTGCGGGCCTGTTGAACAAGCTAGAACAGTACCGAAGACCTACCGGCTATATGGGAACCGGGAAACTGATGTAACTCGGGTAGCTGGGTATTGAGGCATTGCCCGTCGTTCAGAGGGTAGGTTGAGAGCTCGAGGTGTAAATCAGCTGGCGGCACAGAGATGCGCGTGCAGGGACCTCTTGCTCGGGACGATGGGACCGGTTCAATATTTGGCTAACGGGTGAAAGGTAGTCGCGTACGGCGTCCGTGATGGTTGTTGTAGGCAACATCGAGTACGGGCGTACGTGACGGGTTGTTCGGGTAACCCTGCAGGTGTAAATCGATTATAATCGCCGTCCCTCGCGGTCAGTGAGTACCACTTGTTCACTGTACCGTGACGTAGAAAGAACAGGCTAGTTACATGTTAAAATGTTGCTGATTGAAAGTTGGATATTGATTGTTAATGATATGTTGTAGCTTAGTGCTAACTAAAGTTCTTTTCAACTTTGGGCAAAGTACATGAGAGAAATGCGTTTCTTGTTTGATTGCGGCTCTCTCATGTGCCTTAGCGTAAAGTTCTCCACAACCTGCTGCTAAAACTTGAAAGTAAGGTTCTACTAATTAGGCGAGTCCGTGCAAATGATTTTTACCTCATGCAACCCATTACCCTCATGTAGAGTTCCATGTTTAGGTGAGACGGGTCAGACTTGCTGAGCCTTCGTGCTCACTGCTTGTGTTTGAAGCTTTTGCAGGGTTCTATGAGGAAGGGACTCCCGAAGAGGAGACGGAACCCCAGGAGGGGAACTCCGTCGAGTGGGAGTCGTGCACGCCGCAGAGTTAGTGTGCGTGTGTGCTAGCAAGGACACGTTCGAGGGCTGAACGTGCACTTGATGCTTAGTCTACGCCCGCGAGTGTGGACTAAACTTATTTTGATGTAAACATGTTAATAAACTTGTTTATGTAATAAAGCTTCCGCTTCCGCTTTGTACCTTTGACGTGTGTTATACGGTGTTGTGCAACGCAGCACCCCTCAGCGTGATCCTGGCTCGACAGGACCAGTGGGGTCGTGTCACTGTTTATCCGCTGTCATCTGTAAAAACATATTTGAGAAATGTCAAATATTTATTTTAACAGTAAACCATTTGAGTTATAACATAAGACATGTCATTGAACTCATAAGACTTGGAATCATAGTTCAAATTTAAAAAAATTTGACTGCTGATCTGCTGTCCAACATGACAGCCCTGACCAGTTTCCATTTCAACCAGATTTAGGCCATTCTATAGGCAAAACCAATTCTGGAGCTCAACATAAAAGTTAAAGCTAACTTCAATAGATTTCCAGAAAGTATTTTCTTGGCCTAAGATCTGTCTTGGTTCAAAAGTTATGAGATGTCAAAGTTAACAGAATTTCTGGAGAAAATTGGACAGCACCTCCCTGCTTTAGGTACTGATTTGATCCAAGAATTCCTGTTAATTCTGCTCCCAATCTGACAAAACTTTATGTTAAAAAGTTGTAACCCATCTCATGAGCTTTCCAGAACTATCTCATTTCCTATTTTTGGATTTTTATGCAGGAAGTTATGCTCAATTTACAGAGAGTTTCAGAGAGTGTTTGCTCTGCCCTGTTTTCTGGACAGTTTCCACTCTGCTGCATTTTTCGATTGGTTAAGGGATGAAATACCTCTGGACCTCAACAGAAAAGTTGTAACGCTCTTCCAAAGCTTTCCATAAATGTATCACATGACCCCAACCTCGAAAGAAATCAACCTCCATCCTCTGATTAACGTCAGCCTTAATTCAGCAGGAAACAGGGGACTCTGTCCTTAGCAGCCTATAAGTTGAAACCTTGTTAACTTTGAATATCCTGATTAAGGGAAGGAGTTACATCAAATTTTAATACTCTGGATTAAAACTTTCAAATTTTACAATGAAGTTGTTCATTTAGTGGAGTGTGACGTCGATGCGTCACCAGAGCATGTCGGTACTACGTCCTCACAAAGAAAAACCTATACCGAACTTAGCCGGCTTCGTTAGTTCAGTGGCACTAAGCGTCTCTCGCACACGGATGCTACACGTATACCATTTTGTGGTTAGACTACCGGCAGATAACTCACACAATCGTCAGACTCGGCTGCACACCGAGGCCGGTATCCATACAGTTCGTACACCCGGCCGTCATCACTCGCCCGGATGTTCTCAAGCCAAACACGCCTTGAGCTACGTGTTCACGTTACTGACCACGTGACAGGGTCTCCCAAATCGCACCACGCACGGCAGAGACAGACGTTGCTCGAATACCCCAAAAAACATGAAGAGTCGTAGAGGATATTAAAGCGGTTCGGGTTACCTGCCACCCGTGTGGCTCCACCCTTCAGCTTGTGCGCACTGGTGGACAGCGCTTACGTGCACCCCCCAAGACATAAACGTCCTGAGATGCACGATTTTCCGACATAATCAAATAGGTTAGTATGCCACTTTCTATACACTAATAACATCCTTATATTGGCTACTAATTCGTTGCTCACTGGATTTTTGAAAAAGATAACCTTTTTAGTGCGTTAAACCTCAAGCGAGCTCTGATACCAACGCTGACACGACCCCACGGTCTTGTCGAGCTAGGATCACGCTGAGGGGTGCTGCGTTGCACAGCACCAGATAACACACATCAAAGGTACAAAGCGGAAGCAAAGTTTTATTACATAAAAAGGTTTATGAACATTTGTACAACAAAATATGTCCAGTCTACACTCACAGGCGTAGACTACGCATCGAGTTCACGTTCAGCCCGTGAACGTGTCCCTGCTAGCACGCACACACACTAACACGGCAGCGTCCACGACTCCCACTCGATGGGGTTCCATCTCCTCCTCGGGAGTCCCTTCCTCCTAGAACCCTGCAAAAGCTTCAAACACAAGCAGTGAGCACGAAGGCTCAGCAAGACTGACCCGTCTCTCCTAAACATGAAACTTCTACATGAGGGTTGATGGGTTACATGAGGTAAAAATCATTTGCAAGGACTCGCCTAATTAGTGGAACCTTACTTTCAAGATTTAGCAGCAGGGTGTGGAGAACCTTACGCTAAGGCACATGAGAGAGCCGCAATCAAACAAGAAACGCATTTCTCTCATGTACTTTGCCCAAAGTTGAAAAGAACTTTAGTTAGATCTAAACTACAACAAATCATTAACAATCAAAGTCCATCTTTCAATCAGCAACATTTTAACATGTAAATAGCCTGTTCTTTCTACGTCATGGTACAGTGAACGAGTGGTACTCACTGACCGCGAGGGACGGCGATTATAATCGATTTACACCTGCAGGGTTGCTTGAATAAACCGTCACGTACGCCCGTACTCGATGTTGCCTACAGCAACCATCACGGATGTCGTACGCACCTACCTTTCACCCGTCAGCCAAATGTTGAACCGGTCCAATCGTCCCGAGCAAGAGGTCTCTGCACGCGCATCTCAGTGCCGCCAGCCGATTTACACCTCGAGCTCTCAACCTACCCTCTGAACGACCAGCTATGCCTCAACACCCAGCTACCCGAGTTACATCGGTTTCCCGGTTCCCATATAGCCGGTAGGTCTTCAGTACTGTTCTATCTTGTTCAACAGGCCCGCACACGGCTCGGTCCTCAATCGACACAAGCGGAGCTATAGCACCCAGGCCCCAAAGTCCTGCTGCCCTTACTCTCCACTCGGTCTCATTTTCTTGCCATGTGTTTCATGTGTTATCTCTACCCGAGTCGAGTGCCTCTAGCCTATTCTCGCGAGTAGTTCCAACTACTCGACTTGTACCGAATCCTACCCTATATTAGCATTGCAGTAGCTAACTGGATTTTCAATCCTAATCCCAACCCATGGTTTTCTTGGCTATGCATTTGGGTTTTCAAACAAGACTCTATTGCAAGAATTTATGGTACTCAAAGTAAGTTCTCAAAACAATAAAAGTTTATAAAGAGGTTAATGCAAACCGGGGCTTGCCTTGCTGCTCTTGGTCGTAGGCTAGCTGCTCCTCTGGAGTAACGAAGTCTAAGACTTCGGGTTCCTCCTCCACCTTAGCGACTACATGAGATACAAGTACATGTATTAATTTAAATGCATTTGATTGAAATTTAAATTTGTGAAGTTTATAAGTCTCACTAGACAGACTCAATGACTCTGAATTTTTTATTGTGGCTTGGTTACCACCTAAACAGAGACTTGGTCAAGTTTTAGTTGCAGCAAAGCTCATTTGAGCTTTCCACAAATAATCATGTCCTTGACCTTAATTAGAACTCTTAGGGTGTTCTAGGGTTTTTCATGGAGCAATCCATGACTTTATGAAAACTAGATTTTCGGGGGGTTCTAATGGAGTTGGTCTCACTTTATTTGAAGGTTCCTAGCTAAAGATATGAGCTAAACAATTTCAGAGAAATTCTGAAAATGTTTCTGGACATTTTCAATTTTCTCTGGAACAGTTTCATTAATCACACCATTAGGTGGATCAAATGAGCTCAAATGGATCTGAAATTTTTATGGTAGTTTAAGGATATTTTGGTGAACATCCCAGCAAAACTTCAGAATTTTCCTCCAAAGGATTCTCCAGTTAAAATTCCAAACAGTGTAAATTTTGAAGAATTAATTCTGGAGAAATAAGGATTTTCATGAAGTGAACCTTGATTTGCTGAAAGTTACTCAGAGAGCTGAGTCCAACAAAATTTGGTTCACTCGATTTGGAGTTTCCTAGCCCAAGTTATGAGGATTTGAAGTTTGAATGAAACCTGAAAATTGGGAAAAGTTCAAATCTGCCGGTGGGTCCACGGGGACACGTGTTGGGCGCTGGAGCGACGGCACACCGGGGTCCATGCAGTTTTTTGCGCGCCAGCACACTGGATCTGGACCGCAGACCGATCCCAATTTAAAATCCGAGCCGCTGAAACGTGGGCCACCCGGCTTCGTCTACCCTCCCGACGCCCGCGTTCGGCCGCCGCGACACGTCGCCGGAAATCTCGGCGGCAGCCTCTCTGGTGCTCCAAACTTCATGATCCTGGCCGCCCCTGCCTATGTCCACTTGGGGAACATGATTCTGGGCTCAGTTCGTCATGAAAATGGCCGGCACATGGTCGGCGACGAGCGGCCGCTTCGGGAGAACTTCGGCCGTGTCGCCCGACCTCCCTAGCACCCCAACCGATCGAGCTAAGGGCTATCGAGGACCAGTGGACCCTAGGAAAGGTCGACATGAGCTCCACGGAGCTCGGGAAGGGTTGTGTTGGGCTGTCACCGTGCGACCTAGGCCGGAAATCGGGATTTCTCCTAAAACTCGAAGAACAGCGGTTTCCCTCAACGGTTCTTCGTTGTTCCTGCTCCAATGGGCTCGTACGGGCACCTTGAAAAATGTAGCCATAAGCATATTAATCATCTATAAATGTTATAAATGAGTCATATGCCCATCCACAGATTATACGAAAACAAACCGTAAATATTTGTATGAATTATCTATAAAATTCAAGCACTATGTTTGGCGTTTTTCTTAATTTTCTTAATGTATCTTTATTTAATGCATTCTATGCATTGATCAAAGTCTGAAAAGTCTTGTGAGGAAGAATTAATCTAGAAACTAAGCGTTCAATTCTCTCTCTTAAAATATGGCCTGAACAACAATATCATAACATCAAAGTCGGGATCGATTCTTTTGCGCTAGTTACTTACTACATCTATGAGAGAGGAATCATTATTTAAAGCATTAATATCATCATGCACTACAGAAAAGAGCAACAGTTACGACGGCCAGCCATAATTATGACGGTTTTAGGGTTGGCCGTCGTAAATAAGGTTATTCAAGACGGCCAGCTCGGGCCTGTAAAGGCCTCAGTTTTTGACACATGTTAAAGTGTTTATCACCACACACACACCTCATATGAAGAAAGTTGATGAACACATTTGAAGAGCAAGTAACCACCATCAACATGCTCATTAGAGAACAAACTCACAAAATGCAAAAGTGGCATTTCCCACATACATCATATAGGGGCTGGATATATGAAAAACTCCTGCATCGTGCTAGTAATGTCCATGCCAAGTTTCACCCAAATTCAAAACCTTTTTGAGGTCCTTTTGGCTATAGCTAGAAAGAGGGTGGTTTGAACTCAAATTCAAATTCAAAGTGTTTTTTACCCCATGAATTCGAAAGTGGGAGGCATATTCTTACTCAGCACATTTCTGTGAGCTCACACACCAATTTTCACTCCATTTGGAGTTGATCTTGACATGAGCTAAGTTTAGCAAATTCAAACTTTATTTGAATTACAAACTGAATATGTACTGAAAATGTAATCAAACCAAAACCAATTTGAATTCCAACCAATTCAAATTGCTCGGGGGTAGATAATTAAAATCACCATGGGCATTGTGGGGATTACTGTTTACAACAGTAATAGAGTTAAGTTCAGAGGTTAAAAAGGGAAGGGGACCCACATGTCAGCCACTGAGGAGAATTCAACCGACTGAAGACTGAACCCGGTTACTCGCGCCCGACCGAGCTGCCGCCACAGCGAAGGAACGGCGAGGACAGCAGCTGCTTGCCGCCCTCAGCCGACGAACCGCCTCTCGGGGCCTTTATCTACGCGCCCGAGCGGTCGCCGGTGCATCTCACCGCTGCCCCGTCGCGTTCCCACCCAGAAAGCTGAAACTCCTCGCCGCTTGGTTGAGCTCTCGGTCCCTCATCGCCCGGTCTATCCAGTGATCCTCCCGGCGATCTGAGACCAGCACCAGGTGCGCCAAGCCATCCTCGACGCCCTCGCGCTGGTTCCAGGACCTGAGCAGTCCTTCCCGAGCTTCCCCGCGACGATCTTTCATTTCCCGGTTCAGCTCGAGCCGCCACCGCGGGAACGATCCGTCCGGCCACCACAGCCTGCCGTTCACCGAGCCGTGAACAGCAAAAAGGTTCGCCTTCAGTCTCTCTTTCATTACCACAAGCTCCGGCGGCATGACATAGACTGCTCACGCTGGAATTTCATGCTTTCGCGACGGTGTGCAAAAAGGGAACCCGTACCGATTCGAGAAATTCGTAGTGTGCACCACACTACTCATCTTCTCATGGAGGGGATCACTAAACCACCCCGCCGCCATCCCCCATCTATAAAAACCCCGGCCTCGTTCTGTTTTTCCACGCGATATGCTGTATTTCCTCCTGTGAGAACCCGAGCCTTCTCCGGCGAATTCTAGCCGATCTAAGCTCGGAAATTCCGATCTAACTCGCTGGTCTTGATCCACCGCCTCCGGGGAACTTTGCAGGTGCTGAAAACTCGGTGACTTGCGGTGTAAACACAGCGCCGACGAGCCTCGCCGTGAATTCACCTCGGACCTCGTCGCCGATCATCTTCCAGGACCTCCGAGCTCAAGAAAACCCCCGAGGTGAGATCCCCGACCTCTCCTCCACCGATCTATGCCATAAGATCACAGTTCTAGGAAGAATTCTCGAAGATCCGAAAGTCTCCGGCGAGATCGCCGCTTCCCGCCGCCGTGCGCCGCCGGCAGCGCCGCCCGCGCTCGATCAGAGCGACGTGGCCGCTTGTGCGCCGTTTATTTTAAATCGCACGGTAGGGTTTAAATCCCCGCGTACCGGTTCGACGTTATAATCTCAGCCGTCGGTTTAAAATCGAACGGTCCACGTCAGCCCCGCGTTTAAAGACAGGAAATCTTACGTGCTACCCCCTTGGGTTCTCGGGAAATAAGAGCTAGCCCCGGAAACATCTGATCTAGCCCCTGGAACTTTAGAAAATCATGTAAATTCATTTAAAAATCAGTTTTAGCCCCTGGACTTAATAAAAATTAGGAAAAACTCCTCTGATAAGTGTAGCTAGACCCCTGGAAATTCTGAAAATAATATTATAGACCCTGTAGTGGGGTGAGTTTACCTTTTTAACCCTGTTTGATATTTAATTTAGGAAAATGAATATGTGGCTAGTATTTAAAATTTAAAAAGTGGGACAAACATATTGTTAAAATTAAATTAAAAAACTTTCTCAGTACTTAGAAAACTTTGGAGTGAGATAAAAATATATTTTGGGCTGAAATGAATCTGTTTAATTTATTATTCACATTTATTAGTTATAGGGACACATTTTTAAGTAAAGAATAGTTCTGAAAATAGGGAAGATAAATGTAAAATAGTTTATATCAGAGGAAAAGGTCAAAAATATATTATTAAATATTTTAGATCAGAACCTATTCTGTTTAGATGATGTGTCTTGTTATTTTCATGATAAAGTTCACATTTAGGAATAAGAAATAAATCTGAAAATATAGCAACTAGTAAATGAAAAATGAAGTTTCTAAAATCCAAAGAATTCAGTTTAGGGTTGGTAGAAATTCTGAAGACCCATATGGAGTAGGAAAATACCTTTCATGCATACTTGGTAGCTAAAAGGTGTAGTAATTAAATATAAGGAATTTATTTAAATTAGAAACTCATATGTATAGTATGTAAGCATAATGTGAATACAAAAGTAGGAATCATATACAGATGATTAAAAGTGCATGTAAGCCACAAATCAACCCACATAGAGTAACCATAACACATATAATTGTGAATGACTTTTATAAATGTGAATGTGTGGCTTGTATGAAGTGGAAGTGTGAACTATGTCTTATGGATTGTTGTTTTTCTTTTGCTATGTGTTATGGTAAGATGTAGAACCTGCTCAAGAGTAAGTTATTCCTTTCCAAGATCAGGACTACCCATTTCAAGAGCAGCAGGAAGGAGGCAAGTGTCCTTGACCACTTTGATCCTATGCTAGGATGTGTAGATAGAATTATTTGCATTGTGAAATGAAATATGAAACCCATACTAGGAAGTTTTCCTAGAATTGCATTACCTTGTTTCCTTGTAGCTTGGGTTGGGATTTATTCTATCATGTCATTTATTATTATGCATATGCTTAGCCATGCTTAGAATGGGATATTTGGGATATGAGATCATCAGTTTATTTTACCATACTCTTGAATGAGATATTGTGAGTTATGTAGATGTAGGGATCAAGGCAAGTTGGATGTTTTGGTTGTGTGCTGGGTGCACGAGACTCGGGTTTGTGTTTAGTACTTGCCTGGATCCTAAGGACCGGTTCATGGAGCATGTAACCTGGCTTTACAGTGCCAACCACATGCTGAGATGGGGCAGCTTGGCCAATTAATTAGGTGTATCCCCGGCGTAGTATGGGTGTGTTGGATGGTGCGGGTAATAGGTGTCAGCTGGACTACCATATGAACCGCAAGGCTCAAGAGGGAGCCACTGCAGCGGGGTTGGAGCCTCTTGTATGCTGTTAGGGGTGAAACCTCAGTGGGCCCACGCTCGTCGGGAATCCCTTTGTAAAGGCTTCGTAGTGATCTCCTGGCTACACACCTAGGAAGTGTGAATGTGGTTTGTAGCCACTGGCATAATGGAGGTTCTTCTAGTCCACCCGGCAATGGGGGATGAAATCACTACATGTGGGTACAGTGGTACAAACTCTGCAGAGTCAAAACTGTCATGACAGCCGTGCTCACGGTCAAGAGCGGCTTGGACTTATTCATGATTAGAGGATTGATGGTTTTGGAAGTTGTGGATGTTAAGCGGGGAGCTTAACATTGGAAATGATGTTATGGTTAATTGATTATGATGATGGGATGGGAGGTTGGGACCATTTCACCTGTGTAGTAATATAGGTGCTTAATAAGCTAAGGTGATAGGTATTAATTGCATAGTGCTTTAACCATGAGTTCAACATCCCCTTGTTATAGCCATGCATGACATAACTTTCCCACACTTGCTGAGTACCATCGGTACTCAACCTTGCATATTTTGTCGGTTTATATTGCTGCTCAGGTCAAGATAATGAGGTGGTGTATAATGACCAAGACTTTGGACCCGAAGAAGGTTTCTAGGTTCATGGAGACCCCTGGGCAACACCTGCAATGGAGCCCACAAGAATAATATTCCGCTGCTAGTTTATTTACTTGTGATGAACTTATTATTGTCCATCGAGACATTTGCGATGTAAGACTTATTTATATTCGACACCTGGCTTGTAATAAATGATGCTTCACTATTTGTCATCACATGTATGAGAAAATGATCCTGGCATACATGTGATATTCACTTGGTTGTTCTTCGGAAAAACCGGGTTTGACAACCTTCGATCTTCCTTGTTTTTGCTCAAATAGCTTAGCTCCTCTAGTCAATACATGCTTCATTGATGTTTTACATGTACCCTAGATCACATTTGCAATGAATAATCTCAAATTTCAACAAATTAGGGCTTGAGCAGCCACATAAGGGACTAGTCCGTTATTAGGGGGAAAGTCCGGTACTCCGGACTAGTCCGACCCTGAACACCGGACTAGTCCGACCCTGAACACCGGACTAGTCCGTTATGCCCTGATTCAGAGATCTTGTTAGGGAATACTAGCTTATGTCAACTCAATGCAATCCTTTGTCATTCTTGATTATTCATACCCACTTTATCTTCCTTGTCAGAAAACATGTCGGGATCAAATGAAAGTCTCCCCGACTTTGAGGCGGAAATGGATCAAGATGTCATATCTCATCATCTGGAGTCTCGCTCCAAAAAGAGACAAGATCATGCTGGCGAGCCCTCGCTCACCCTACCTAGAGTTCGCCGAAAGGTCACAATCAAGAGACCAGATTCAAGAGCAAATGTGGCTGGTTCTAGCTCGGCGGCTCAACGCCAAGTCAAGGGAAAGGGAAAGGAGCTTGCTTCCGTCCCGATTGGTCCCCTGAAGATGACATCTCCAAGGCAGGGAAATAGAGATCCATCGGAGCAGAAATTCAATGGCAAAGGGAGCGAGGTGGCATGGAACCTGAGGAAGGTTGATGCCTACAGCTCTAGTAAAAAGGCATCTGACAAAAGATTTTGGAGTAACTTTCACTCGGACTACTACAGTTCAGTGTACCTCCAAATGAAGACTCCAGTGGTCCGAAGTCAATGGATCGACTTGACGTACTTTGAAAGGAAAAGTTGTGAAGCTTTTGAGGAGGTCATAGAGGCTATAGAGAGACATGGACTCAAGGATCTGCTCGCCTTCAGGTACAACTGGAACGATGAGATCATTGCCCAGTTTTACATGACCTGCCACTTTGCTCATGATGGAGAGGACAGAGTGACTTGGATGACACATGGATCCAAGTACACAATCTCCTACACTGAATTTGCCAGACTGCTGCATCTTGAGGACACCAATGATGATGAGATTGTGATTCACAATCTAGGAGTGGTGGAGAAGGACAAGATGGAGTTTCTTTATGATACTCGACTTCCTTTCAACCCTCCCTCAACCAAGAACATGAAGCCTTTCTTCATTGTTCTCAACAGAGTGCTCCGGAAGACAATCGCTCCAAAAGATGGAGATGCCGGGAGCGTTCAAGGTTATCTGAGAACCTTGATGAGAGTGATCGGCAGGAGGAGAAGATTTAATATCTTCGACTATATTTGGAATGACATGGTGAACATATCCTGCACACCAAACCGTTCCTATGGCCATGCTCCTTTCTTGATGTTCATGATTGAGAAAGTCACAGGAATTGAGTTTGTGAAGGATGTAGAGCACACTGCTCTAAGGCCTCAGAAGCCTCCTCAGGCCTCCCTCCTAGCTGCTCCCTCACCTGGATCACCTGAAGAACATCCAGAGAGAGAGAGCACATGAAGAGGCAAGGCGTACATCCAAGACTAGGGCCTCTCCGCAGAAAGGTTCCTCCAGTGGGATCATGAAGATTTTGGCTGCTATCTTCAGCTCTTGCCGCAAAACTGAAGTGAAGCTACATAAGACGAACAAGGCAAGAAAAGCAGAGATGAGATACATGAAGGAAAATGTCAAAGAAATATGCCAAAAACTGGAGATTGAGCTCATTGGATCCCCAGTCATCTCAGAGGACTCTGTATCTGACTTTACATAACTTCCTCCTCTCTCTCCTTCAGAGCGTGCATACTTTGGCACGACGAGTGGTTCCTCCCCTCCTCCTCCTCCTCCGCAGGCTGATGATGAAGATGAAGAAAGGACCGACAGCGAGGAGTGAGCAAGCGAGGACAAGTAAATCCCTCCTCTCCTTCTTTTTGGTGTCTTGATGCCAAAGGGGGAGATATTGAGGGGGGGGGGTCATAGGGGAGTCCTAGGTTGTAGGTCTTTCATTTTGTATCTTAGCTTAAGAGATGAGCTTGTGTAAGACTGTTATGCTGTTGTAAGACTTATGCTACTATGCCATCTTTATGCTTTCATGAAGTGAAATGATGACTATGTTATGCTTTTGATGAATGATGCATGTTATAACTCTTGATGATTATGCTCATAATGACATTCACATCAAAATTACTGCTCAAACATGTAGTTTTGCACCCCACCATAAAGAGTGCACATATGTTTCATGTCTTCATTGCCTATTTTGTTCAAAACTCATATGTGCACACTTTATGAAAATCTGAATTCTTATTGTCATATTTGTGAGATCTCATTTGGTTGTCATCAATCACCAAAAAGGGGGAGATTGAAAGTGCATCTAGGCACCCCTTGTGGGTTTTGGTTGATTTATGACAAATAAATGAGACCCTAACAAAATTGTTGAGAATGAGCGCAGGTTCTCAAAGAAATTAAGAAGAAAAGAGCAAAAAGAAAGAAGAAGGAGGATCCAAAGTGATAAGAGCTCAAGAACTGAAAAAAATAGATCACTTAGTATAGAGTGTGTTGGAGAAACACACCCCAAGAGCTCAAGAGAAAGAAATCAAACTAACTGCACAAATTCAACACGACCGGACTAGTCCGATAACATCCGGACTAGTCCGATTTTACTTCTGACCGGAAAACGGACTAGTCCGATATCATCCGGACAAGTCCGATTTTGTCTCTGGACAGAAAAATGGACTAGTCCGCAATATCACGCACTAGTCCGATATCTCACTACACTTAGGGCTTTCTAAACACCGCACACCGGACTAGTCCGGAGTAAACCACGGACTAGTCTGGACATCGCAAACCCTAACGTTCCCATTGGAAACCCAACTATAAAAAGAGGTGTACGGCCATACCAACACAACTTTTGACCTCCCTACGCCGTCACACCTCCCAAGAGCCCAAAATTCACCTCTCTCCATACATTCTAACCCAAGAAGGATCAATTCTTGTGGATTGGCAATTGATCAAAGGAGAGACTAGTTCTACACCATCTTGAGCTCTTGGGTTTGATCTCTTGCACACTTTTCATTGTTAATTGTTCATTTGTGGAGTGTGTTGACACGTGATCATTCATTCGTTGTAATTCTTGGGGAGCCCTCAACTTGTGAGAAAGCCCCTTGAACAAGTTTATTGCCCTTTGTGATTAGTGGAAGAGAATCGACCTTTGTGGCGATTCGACGAGGGTAGGGTTGGGGAAGTCCCGGTCCTTAGTGGTCTCCTCAACGGGGAAGGAGATTGCCTTTGTGGAATCGAACCTCAGGATAAACACTTGTCTCCCGCTCTTGTTTATTAATTGTTCATCATTTTAGAGTGTTTAATCAATCTTTTGAAACTTACGTTCAAACATTAAGATCAAGTTGATTCCTGTCATTCATTGTATTATTGTTGCAATACATCTAAGTTATCGTCCAATTTCCGCTGCATAAAGTATTAGAAGTGAACATTGATCAATCTTGATTTCCCTGGTCGACATATACCGGACTAGTCCGCCCAGTACCGGACTAGTCCGATTTTTCTCTGTTTAGAAAACGGACAAGTCCGCACTCTACCGGACTAGTCCGATTTCTCTGTATTTGATAGACTACTAAGTGTTTTAGGTTTCAACAAAGCATCAAAAAGCCTATTCACCCCCCTCTAGGCTATATTCAGAGTTCCAGTTTTTTTTTAAATGACGTCGGGGCATCTCCTTTTATAGAAGTCCCGAAGCCAACCGTTGCCACCTACCGAAAGTCAGGACTAGTCCGCCTCACACCGGACTAGTCTGATCTCACACAGGAACTATTTGTCTGGGTGAGAAGGGACAAGGGTCCACCAAGACATAGCCGTGGGAGCTCTCATCTAACACCTATACGGATTAGTCCGCCTTAGAACGGACTAGCCAAAACTCACACAGGAACTCTTAGTCCGTGTGAAAACGGACAAGTCTGGCTAGCCCGGACTAGTCCGGCCACTCAGGCGGATAAGTCTGGTCTACCAGGACTTAGCCCCAAAAACACTCTCACCTAGAGAGAAACGGACTAGTCCATCCAAAACGGATAGGTCCAATCTCAGTCAGGAACTCTTAGTCCACCCTAAAACGGACTAAGCCATAGGACTTCCGGACTAGTCCGGCCTCTTCCCCCGGACAAGTCCGGCCTGCCCAACATTACCTCTCTACCTCTCTCCACTAAGGATTTGACACTTCTAACGCTTTGAGCTCTCTTCTATGATCTCAATGCACTTGACACACACACTCTTTGTTTTACACAGCTAGCCTACTAAAGACTCAAGTGAAACCATAATTTCTACTCTTCGAGTCTTTGACGCCGTTCTTCATCTTTTTCCTTTTTTTGAGAGTTTAGGTGCCCGCCTTGGAAATGTCCTGTGCTTATGATCATCTCAGCTCATTAGTCTCTTAATTTGTCATCATCAATCATACAAAACCCACAGGGATGCCTAGATGCACTTACAGTGAGATGTACCATGTTCTTGATCAACAAGAACATTTTGTTCCACGAACACTCTGCACCATCAAGTATCATGCCAATGGCTCAAAAGACACCTCATGAGTTTTTGGCTCCCTCTGCTGAGAGTGTGCCTGTTGGGACCACTGTCAACATGGGAGACGCAAACATTGAAATCAAGACGGGCATTATTACTACGGTGCAGGCTAATCCTTTCTGTAGAAAAGTCAATGAGGACGCCAGTGCCCATTTGCAGCAATACTTGGAGATTTGCAACAATTTAATATCAATGATGTCACTCAAGATGCCATTTGTCTTCGACTGTTTTGGTTTTCTCTCCTTGGGAGAGCGAAGCAGTGCTTCTACGTGAACTGAAGTGATGTAGACACTTAGGAAAAGTGTTCTACGGTGTTCCTCACAGTTTTTTCTGTTGGGCAAAACCAATGCCTTACATGGAAGGATTTCAAGCTTCCAGGAAGAGTCTAAGAAATTCATTCCCAAGGCTTGGGAAAGGCTTCAGGAATACATCCTAGTCTATCCTCACCATTGTATGGATAAATTGCTCATAATACAAAATTTCTACAATGGGTTGACATCGTCGGCCCGTGATCATGTGGGTGCTACTGCTGGAGGTGTATTCTTCTCGCTAACGGTTCCCAAGGCCAAAGAATTGATCGAGAAGATGGTTGCTAATATGGGTTGGAGCGGTGAGCAACTCCAACCCCATAAGCGAGGCATGCACACCTTGAAGTGGTGGACACGATCGCTGCCAAACTAGACCTCCTCGTGAAGAAATTGGACTACCAAGACAATGGAGAAGTATATGGCACCACCCAGGCTTTGGATGCTCACACGACACGTGAAGTTTGTTGCAACACGGGTCACAAGGGGAGGATTGCCTTGGAACCCACTAGGATGCCTTATATTTGGGCAACAATGGAAACTACAATAATGGCTATCGTCTAGGAGGTCAAGGGTGGGGCTAGCCACACCCTTTCTTTCAAGGGGGCTACAAAAATGGCAACAATGGGAATCAGCCCAACTTGAAGGAACATGCCATTAGCCAGTTAAATATCAATGAAGCTATGTCAAAGAAGTTGCCAGGTAATGACAAGACCCTAGAAAACATCAACGCCAAGATTGATGGATTATCCTCAGCCTTCAAGAATTAGTTAAGCTTCAACAAGATGTTGGAAACTCAACTAACTCAAATGGCAGCTGCTAATCTAATATTGGTGAAAAGAAAGATTCCGGGGCAACCCGAAGCTCCCCTAGAAAATTTCAATGCGGTGACAACAAGAGAAGGAAAAGCCACTTGTGACCCACCGTACCCTTAGCAAGAAAATAATGGATTTGAGAACGGTTTTATTTGGAAAACAAATTTTTAACCAAAATTCATGGCCATTGCACCCAACGGCTGGAAATATAGCTGTTGGGGAGCCACATGCAAAAAGGGGAACCAGGGGGACCCACCTGCAGGTGCAGCCGAACCGAACCCCCGGTTCGCCTGACATGGTGAAAGATCTATTTTGGCCTCTCCTCCTCCAATGGCTATATTCCTTTCTCTTGTGACCGTTGGGGAGTGAAGCACTATAAACTAGTGCCAGGGTGA
This sequence comes from Neostapfia colusana, assembly GCA_030760725.1. Classification (NCBI taxonomy): domain Eukaryota; kingdom Viridiplantae; phylum Streptophyta; class Magnoliopsida; order Poales; family Poaceae; genus Neostapfia; species Neostapfia colusana. The sequence continues at coordinate 24,188,355 of JASWHV010000005.1, read as the reverse complement.
GAGTGTTCCTTCAAACTTCACTCCATTTTCACCTCTGCAACCCTCTCACATTCATGCTCAAGTTGTTTTTTTACTCTTCATTGAAGTACTTCTATCATTTTCAAACCAAAATTTTTTCTTTGTTTGAATTTACAAGCTGCTCTCAAGATAAGCAAGGCAATTCGTTGAAGGTTGTGTTTTTGTTTCACTAACGTAAACCTTTTCGTGTTTATCTTTGTTTAGTTGTTCTCATAATTGTGCAGCCATGAAGAAGGGGATGAAGAGGTTGTTTGGAAAGATGAAGGGTGTTTCATCATGCGCAAGCCATCGGATGGAGGACTCAAGCACGTACATCTCCTTGTAGCATACACCAAGTCCACGTTGGAGAAATGTGCAAGACCATGTTGTGATGGAGGGAGGTGATGCTACAACCCAACTTCTCAACGACGACGACCTCAACTTGTCAAGAAACGTTGAGCGACAAGCCTAGGGCTGATAATGGGCCCAAAAAATAAACTAATAATGAAGAGGGTCGGATTAGGATTAGAATTAGAATCAGGCCAAATTCATATTCAATTTTAAACTAAAATTTAATAAGGGCTGAAATAAATTATTAAAGGGCTGGTGGGCCTAGGCCCATTACCAGTCCTAGACAAGCCTACAACCTCATCCGAGATCGTGAGTTTTCTCACACGAAGGTCTACGATCCCGAGCTACTCTCCAAAATAGGTATGGACTCTGAATTCTTTATTGCTTGCCATACATTAGGATGAGATAATTTTGCTCATATTGATGAGGATGCTATTTGCTTTCACATTAATCCTAGTGAGATTATTTTCATGCTTCTATGATCAAAATTTCATGTGCACATGCTAAACTTCTACACTAGAAGCTAGCAAATTATCCATCATACCACTGCACAACAAAAAGATACTCCATATCTTTCATGTCAAAGACTCTCTTAGAATTAATTGAAAAAGGAGTAGAAGGCATGGCTGCAAGAAAACAAAAAGAGAAAAATGCATTCTCACAATACACGAGCATCAGAAAAAAAAAGAGAAGAAAAAGAAAATAATTAGCCATGCTTCATCCTTACAATAAAGAGAGTTTATTTCATAAAAGGAGTCATCTTCCGCCTCCACAAAACATTCATCACACATGCACATCTTAATCTATAATATGATTTGTTTTCTTCTAAGGCTTACTCTTTTGACTTAGCAAAATATATGATCAAATATACCTACTCTTGTTCCCTACCAAGCTCCACAAAGGCCATACTTAGAGGTAGGATTAAAAGAGGCATTGCCTTGGTGAGGAAATTACACATACAAATATGAGTGATTGTGAGTTATCATTTGAGGAACTTGAAAATTGAAAACCATTTTAATCTCTCCGGGATTTAAGTGAAACATAGCATTTAGGTGATGCATGCTTGGTTAACTATTCTATCTTTCAACCACCCAAAATAGGAGAAGGCATACAACCCATATTGATTAAGGTAAAGGGTGAGTACCATTGCCAATTTATTCAATACAAGGAAGAGTACTTTGTTGTGCACTTGGTACTATTAAAACAAAGAATATTATAGCAACTTGTGATCCACAACGTAAGTCTTGATTTGCTTTGGGACGAGCAAAGGGTAAGCTTGGGGAAGTTTGTTGGCGGTCGTTAAATATCAATTTTGATCATCAATATGACTCAATTATGTGAAGCAATAAATATTTCTTGCACGTATTGTCTTTAGAAATAACATAATTTCACTTGTACTTGGAGAAATAGTGTATATGCACACTTTTTATTGTAGAAATGAGAAAGAATTGAGAGAGTGGTCCTAAAAATGCTATCTCGCCAATCACAGGCTGACATATGACAGAACATCGATCCATGGACCCATTCGCAGGCATGCCCGAGGGAACCCAATGGTGTATCACCCGGGGAAGGCATAAGGACCCACCTGTCAGTCACTAGAGGAATAACACCACGCAATGGGCCACCCCATGTTCGGCCGACCTGGTCCAGACGCCATTCCCATTCAAACGTTGCGTGTCATCTCCTGGTGGCACCTTTGATGGCAACAACAACTTCTTCCCACGTGGATTTGGGTGCCAAACCATCTTGACTCGTGTATAAATAGTCGCCCTCACACCTCATTTCAACGCACACCACTTGAACATCACTCTCTTGTATACACATTACTCTTAGTCCTTAGTGGGGTTTAGGCTATAGAGAGAAGCTTCTAGTTCCCAAATCCACCTTGGGAAAGGCATGACTCATGTATATTTTCCTTTATTTGTGTCTTTCTGCTTATTTATAATAATAATCTTCTATTATTCATATACTTGGATGAAACATTTCTTGTTAGATTGTGTAAGGGCCTCTGTTTTTGACACATGTTTGAAGTGTTCATCAACACACACACACACACACCTCATTTGAAGCAAGTTGATGAACACATTTGAAGAGCAAGTAACCACCATCAACATGCTCATTAGAGAACAAACTCACATATTGCAAAAGTGGTATTTCCCACATGTGATATACAGGGGCTGGGCATATGAAAACTCCTACACATTGCTAGGGATGTCCATGCCAAGTTTCACCCAAATTCAAAACCTTTTTGAGGTCATTTTGGGTTTAGCGAGAAAGAGGGCAGTTTGAACTCAAATGCAAGTTCAAACTGTTTTGATCCCATAAATTCAAAAGTGGGAGGCATATTCTTGCTCAGCACATTTTTGTTAGCTCACACACCAATTTTCACTACATTTGGAGTTGATCTTGACATGAGCTAAGTGGGGCAAATTTAAACTTTATTTGAATTTCAAACTGAACATGTGCTGAAATTTATCCAAACCAAAACCATTTTGAGTTCTAACCAATTCAAATGGTTCAAGGGTAGATAATTCAAATCACCAGGGGCTTAGTGGGAACTACTGTTTACAACAGTGAATAGGATTTAATCTCAGAGGTTAAAAATGAAAATGGGACCCACATATCAGCCACTGGGATGATTCAACCGACTGAGACTTTCTCACTGGGGTCTCCGGGATTCAGCTGCGATCGCCACCGAGGGAGGCCGCCGCGCCAGCAGCTGCTTGGCCACGCGCGGGCACAAGTCGGTTCAGAGCCTTCTTAAGGCGCCCCCCCCCCTCTCCTCGGCCGAAGCCCTCGCCATTTTCTCCCCGCAAGAACACAGCGCCGGAAAACTTTCTTCCGCCGCTCAGAACCGATCAGAGAGCTCCGATCACAGCCTCCCCGTCCCCTCCAGAGCTACGACAAGGTACTAGGAACCCTCCTCTTTCTTCCCCGTTGCTAGAACCCAGCTGAAACCGGTCGATCTCGGCTATACCGAGAGTTCAATTCGGTGACCTAGAACCGCCGCACTTCGGGCTCCCGTGGACAGCCCAACCGGGAGGTGATCATGCCCGAGCCAAGGCACCCTTGGACGCGCTGGTGATCGGTGTTCCTCACCCCCGAGCCACAGCCCGATTGCTTGCTCACCGGCGGCGAATTTCCGGTTCTCCCCTTCCTCGATACAGACCGACCATCGGGTGCGGTTCTGCCGAATTCATACTCTAGAAAGGATTAGAGGGCCTCAATCCGCTCCCACACAAACTAGACCCGGTAGCGCACAAGTTGCCTTCACAACCTTTGGCCTAAGAACCCCTATACCCGACGTATTTCAAAGTTTACCGACAGCGGAGCATGCGGAAAGCATCGGGCGCACGGTGAGGGACTACTTTGGACCCATGCCGAGCTGCCTTGAGCCCATGCCGAGGTTCCTGAGGTACCACTGATGCTTTCCGGCAGGTTGCTCGGTCAGTTGGGGTGCTAGGGAAGTCGGTCGACACGGCTGAAGTCTTTCCGAAGCCGCCGCTCGTCGCCGACCATGTACCGGCCATTGTCATGACGAGCTGAGCTCGGAATCGTGTTCTCTGAGTTAAAGTAGGCAGGGGCGGCTGGAATCATGAAGCTTGGAGCTCCACAGAGGCAGCCGGCGAGCTCTCCGGCGAGGAACCCCGGCGGCAGAGCGCGGGCGTCGGGAGGTAGACGAAGGGGGTAGACCCCAGCTGTCAGCGGCAGATATTTTAAATCGGGATCGCGCTGCGGCTGGGATCTGATGTGCTGGCATGCAAAAACCCTGTAGGCCTCAGTGTGCTGACGCCTCCGCGCCCAACACGTGTCCCCGTGGCCCACCGGCAGATTTAAACTTTTCCCCGGTTTTTAGATTTCATTCAAACTTCAAATCCTTATAACTTTGGCTAGGAGGCTCCAAATCGAGTGAACCAAATTTTGTTGGATTCATCTCTCTGAGCACTTTCCAGAAAATCAAGTTTCACTTCATGAAAATCCTTAATTCTCTAGAATTATTTCCTCAAAATTTAAATTGTTTGGAATTGTAACTGGAGAATCCTTTTGAGGAAAATTCTGAAATTTTGCTGGGATGTTCACCAAAATATCCCTGAACTACCATAAAAATTTCAGATCCATTTGAGCTCATTTAATCCACCTAATGGTGTGATTAGTGAAACTATTCCAGAGAAAATAGAAAATGTTCAGAAACATTTTCAGAATTTTCTCTGAAATTGTTTAGCTCATATCTTTAGCTAGGAACCTCCAAATTAAGTGAGACCAATTCCATTAGAACCCTCTGAAAATCTAGTTTTCAGAAAGTCATAGCTTGTTTCATGAAAATTCTTAGAACACCCTAAAAGCCTTCCATTAACGTCAAGTACATAATTAATTGTGGGGGGCTCAAATGAGCTTTGCTGCAACTGAAACTTGACCAAGTCTCTGTTTAGGTTGTAACCAAGCCACAGTAAAAGTTTCACAGTCTTTGGGTCTGTCTAGTGAGACTTAGAACGTTCACAAATTTAAAACTCAATTCAAATGCATTTAATTAATACATGTACTTCTTATATCATGTAGTCGCTAAGGTCGAGGAGGAACCCGAAGTCCTAGACTTCATTACTCCGGAGGAGCAGCTAGCCTACGACCAAGAGCAGCAAGGCAAGCTCCGGTTTGAATTAACCTTTTTACAAGTTTTTATCTTTTTGAGCACATACTTGAATACCTTATTCCTTGCATTAGCGTCTTGTTTGGAAACCCAACTGCATAGCCAAGAAAACCATGGGTTGGGTTTAGGATTGCAAACCCCGTTAGCTACTGCAATGCTAAGATAGTGTAGGGTTCGGTACAAGTCGAGTAGTTGGAACTACTCGCGAGCATAGTCTAGAGGCACTCGACTCGGGTAGAGATAGCACATGATACACATGGCAAGAAAAAATGAGACCGAGCGGAGAGTAAGGGCAACAGGACTTTGGGGCCTGTGTGCTATAGCTCCGCTTGTGTCGATTGAGGACCGAGCCGTGTGCGGACCTGTTGAACAAGCTAGAACAGTACCGAAGACCTACCGGCTATATGAGAACCGGGAAACTGATGTAACTCGGGTAGCTGGGTATTGAGGCATTGCCCGTCGTTCAGAGGGTAGGTTGAGAGCTTGAGGTGTAAATCAGCTGGCAGCACTGAGATGCACGTGCAGAGACCTCTTGCTCGGGACGATGGGACCGGTTCAATATGTGGCTTACGGGTGAAAGGTGGTTGCGTACGGCATCCATGATGGTTGCTGTAGGCAACATCGAGTACGGGCGTACGTGACGGGTTATTCGGGTAACCCTGCAGGTGTAAATCGATTATAATCGCTGTCCCTCGCGGTTAGTGAGTACCACTTGTTCACTGTACCGTGACGTAGAAAGAACAGGCTAGTTACATGTTAAAATGCTGCTGATTGAAAGATGGACTTGATTGTTAATGATTTGCTGTAGTTTAGAGCTAATTAAAGTTCCTTTCAACTTTGGGCAAAGTACATGAGAGAAATGCGTTTCTTGTTTGATTGCGGCTCTCTCATGTGCCTTAGCGTAAGGTTCTCTACCACCTGCTGCTAAAACATGAAAGTAAGGTTCCACTAATTCGGCGAGTCCTTTGCAACTTGATTTATCTCATGTATCCATCACCCCTCATGTAGAAGTTCCATGTTTAGGAGAGACGGGTCAGTCTTGCTGAGCCTTCATATGTCACACCCGGTTTTTCCGAAGAACAACCAAGTGAATATCACATGTATGCCAGGATCATTTTCTCATACATGCGATGACAAATAGTGAAGCATCATTTATTACAAGCCAGGTGTCGAATATAAGTAAGTCATACATAGTAAATGTCTCGATGGACAATAATAAGTTCATCACAAGTAAATAAACTAGCAGCGGAATATTATTCTTTTTGGGCTCCATCACAGGCGTTGCCCGGGGTCTCCATGAACCTAGAAACCTTCTTCGGGTCCAAAGTCTTGGTCATTATACACCACCTCATTATCTTGACCTGAGCAGCAATATAAACCAACAAATATGCAAGGTTGAGTACCAATGGTACTCAGCAAGTGTGGAAAAATTATATCATGCAGGGCTAGAACAAGGAGAGATTGAACTCATGGTTAAAGCACTACGCAATTAATACCTATCACCTTAGCTTATTAAACACCTATATTACTACACAGGTGAAATGGTCCAAATCTCCCATCCCATCATCATAATCCAATAACCATAACATCATTACCAATGTTAAGCTCCCCGCTTAACTTCCAAAACCGTCAATCCTCTAATCATGAATAAGTCCAGGCCGCTCTTAACCGTGAGCACGGCTGTCAAGACAGTTTTGACTCTGCAGAGTTTGTACCACTGTACCCACATGTAGTGATTTCATCCCCCGTTGTCGGGTGGACTAAAAGAACCTCCATTATGCCAGTGGCTACGATCCACATTCACACTTCCCAGGTGTGCAGCCAGGAGATCACTACGAAGCCTTTACAAAGGGATTCCCGACGAGCGTGGGCCCACTGAGGTTTCACCCCTAACAGCATACAAGAGGCTCCAACCCCGATGCAGTGGCCCCCTCTTGAGCCTTGCGGTTCATATGGTAGTCCAGCTGACACCTACTCCCCGCACCATCCAACACCCCCATACTACGCCGGGGATACACCTAATTAATTGGCCAAGCTGCCCCATCTCAGCATGTGGTTGGCACTGTAAAGCCAGGTTACATGCTCCATGAACCGGTCCTTAGGATCTAGGCAAGTACTAAACACAAACCCAAGTCTCGTGCACCCAGCACACAACCAAAACATCCAACTTGCCTTGATCCCTACCTCTACATAACTCACAATATCTCGTTCAAGAGTATGGTAAAATAAACTGATGATCTCATATCCCAAGTATCCCATTCTAAGCATGGCTAAGCATATGCATGTAAATAAATGACATGACAAAATAAATCCCAACCCAAGCTACAAGGAAACAAGGTAATGCAATTCTAGGGAAACTTCCTAGCATGGGTTTCATATTTAACTTGACAATGTAAATAATTCTATCTACACATCCTAGCATAGGATCAAAGTGGTCAAGGACACTTGCCTCCTTCTTGCTGCTCTTGAAATGGGTAGTCCTGATCTTGGAAAGTGATAGCTTGCTCTTGAACAGGTTCTACTTCATACCATCACACATAGCAAAAGAAAAACAACAATCATAAGACATAGTTCACACTTCTACTTCATACAAACCACACATTCACATTTATGAAAGTTCTTTACAATTATATGTGTTGTGGATACTCTATGTGTGTTGATTTGTGGCTTGCATACACTTTTATTTATATGTGTATGATTCCTACTTTGGTGTTCACATTTATACTCACATACTATATATATATATATATATGTATATATGTGTGTTTCAGTTTTAAATAAATTCCTTATATTAAACTACCAAGTATGTATGAAAAGTATTTTTCTTCTCCATATGTGCCTTCATAATTTCTATCAACCATAAACTGAACTCTTTGGATTTTAAAAACTCCATTTATCATTTACTAGTTGCTATAATTTCAGATTTATATTCCTATGCATAATTGTGTATTTTATTATGAAATTAGTAATACACATCATCTAAACAATATAGGTTCTGGTCCTAAATAATTTAATAACATATTTTGACCTTGGCCTCTGATGTAAACTATTTCATAATTATTTTCCCTATTTTTCTACAACTATTCTTTACTTAAAAATGTGTCCTTATACTAATAAATGTGAATAATAGATGAAACAGATTCATTTCAGCCCAAAAATATATTTTTATCTCACTCCAAAGTTTTCTAAGTACTGAGAAAGCTTTTAATTAATTTTGACAATTATGTTTGTCCCACTTTTTAATTTTTAAACACTAGTTACATATTCAATTTTCTAAATTAAATACTAAACAGGGCTAAAATAATTAATTCTCCCCATTACAGGATCTATAATATTATTTTCATAATTTCCAGGGGTCTAGCTACACTTATCAGAGGTGTTTTACCTAATTTTTATTAAGTCCAGGGGCTAAAACTGATTTTTAAATGAATTTACATGATTTTCTGGAGTTCCAGGGGCTAGATCTGAAGTTTCCGGGGCTAGCTCTTATTTCCCGAGAACCCCAGGGGGTAGCACGTAAGAATTCCAGTCTTTATAATGCGGGGTTGACGTGGACCGTCCGATTTTAAACCGACGGCTGAGATTATAACATCGAACCGGTACGCGGGGTTTTAAAGTCTACCGTGCGATTTAAAATAAACGGCGCACAAGCGGCCACGTCGCTCTGATCGAGCGCGGGCGGCGCTGCCGGCGGCGCACGGCGGCGGGAAGCGGCGATCTCGCCGGAAAGTTTCGGATCCTCGAGAATTCTGCCTAAAACTGTGATCTCATGGCATAGATCGGTAGAGGGGAGGTCAGGGATCTCACCTCGGGGGTTTTCTCGAGCTCGGGGGTCCTGGAAAGTGATCGGCGGCGAGGTCCGAGGCAAAACCACGGCGAAGCTCGTCGGCGCTGGATTTACACCGTAAGTCTTCGGGTTTTCTGCACCTGCAAAGTTCCCCGGAGGCGGTGGATCAAGACCAGCGAGTTAGATCAGAGTTTCCGAGCTTAGATCGGCCAGAATTCACCGGCGAAGTCTCGGTGCTCACCGGAGTGAAAATCGGCGATCGCGTGAGAAAAACTGATCGGATCGGGGGTTTTTATAGCCGGGGGAGGGCGGTGGGTCTGTTGTGATCGAGTTGGAGTCCTCTGGGACCAGAATTCGGCTGCGGGACGGGCTTTCCCGGTCGGTTGCGATTTCGCGCGCTCGGGAGAAAAGTCCGGGGTCGCGGGGGCTCGGGGTTAGGGATGACAGGTGGGTCCCACCCGTCGGTGAGGGGCAGCGCGGCGCGCGCGGGGGCGGGCTGGTGCGGGAGTAGCTGGGCCGGCTGGCGGGTTTCGGCCCACTGGCCAGTTTTTTCCCGTTTTCTCTTTTTCTTTTTCCCATTTCTTTTCTGTTTTGAGTATAATTTGAATTCCAGTTTGAATTTGAATTTTTGCAAAACATGCAACACGTCCAAAAATTTTTAAATTCCCCTCTAAACATGGTTTAGAGTTTTAAATCAAAATTTGGGGTGTTACAGATCTACCCCCCCTTAAAAGAAATCTCGTCCTCGAGATTGGTGTTTCTAAGAAAACAATTCCGGAAATTGTGCCTTGAGCTCATCTTCCCGTTCCCAGGTGGCTTCCTCTTCTGAGTGATGCTTCCACTGCACCTTGCACATACGGATTCTTTTATTTCTGGTGAGGCGTTCCATTGTCTCCAAAATCTTGTAGGGTTGCTCGGTATAAGACAAATCTTCAGCTACATCCACTTCATTCATGGGTAACACCTCTTCAGGCGTCCTCAGGCATTTCTTGAGTTGTGACACATGGAATACATCGTGCACGTCCGATAGATGAACCGGTAACTCTAGTTGGTACGCCACTTCGCCTTTTCTTTCCAAAACTTGAAAGGGTCCGATGTATCGAGGTGACAACTTCCCTTTCACCTTGAACCGACGAAGTCCTCTGATAGGGGACACCTTGAGATAAACATAGTCTCCCACGTTGAAAACGAGCTCTCTTCTTCGTACATCAGCATAACTCTTCTGGCGTGTTTGTGCTATCCTCAAGTTGTTGCGAATCTCCCTCACCTTTGCCTCGGCTTCTTGTAGCACTTCTGGACCAAACACTTTACTTTCTCCTGTTTTGTTCCAAAATAGGGGAGTTCTGCACTTCCTTCCATACAAAGCTTCAAACGGTGACATCTTCATACTAGCTTGATAGCTGTTGTTATAGGAAAACTCCGCATACGGTAAGTTCTTGTCCCAACTTCTATTGTTTTTGAGTGCACATGCCCTTAACATATCTTCAAGGATCTGATTGGTTCTCTCCGTCTGCCCGTCAGTTTGGGGATGATAGGCAGAGCTGAAGTTCAGATGGGTTCCCATGGTTTCATGCAACTTCTGCCAAAACCTCGAGGTGAACTGTGTCCCTCGGTCCGACACTATCTTCTTTGGCACTCCATGGTAACACACAATCCTTGACATGTACAATTCTGCCAATTTGGATCCGCTGTAGCTTTCTTTCACAGGGATGAAATGAGCTACCTTGGTTAGCCTATCAATAATGACCCATATTGAATCATACCCGGATTGGGTCCTAGGCAATCCCACGATAAAATCCATGCTGATTTCTTCCCACTTCCATTCAGGCACTTTGAGTGGTTGCAGCAATCCCGCGGGTCGTTGATGTTCTGCTTTCACCAACTGACATGTGTCACATAGGGCAACATGTTCCGCGACATCTCGCTTCATGCCATACCACCAATACCTGCTCTTGAGGTCCTGGTACATCTTCGTACTCCCAGGATGAATGGAATAGTCGGAATCGTGAGCCTCCTTCAAAATTAATTCACGGATCTCCTTTACTTCTGGCACGCAGATCCTTTTCCCGTGCCACACCGTTCCTTGTTCATCCTCTCTAAACCCAGGAGCTTTATTTTCCTTGATGAGCTGTCTGATCTCTTGTATCCTCTCATCATTCTTTTGACCCTCGCGTATGTCTTGCTCGAGTGTGGAGTCCACTTTCATGGCGATGGCTTCACCACTATTTACTAGACATAGATTGAGCCTTATAACCTCGTCCTTCAATTCTGCAGGCATGTCCTTCAAGCTCAACTTATTGACCTGCACTTTCCGACTCAAAGCATCGGCCACGACGTTTGCTTTCCCGGGATGATAGTTGATGCCCACATCAAAGTCATTGATTAGCTCTAACCATCTCCTTTGTCTGAGGTTGAGATCTGGCTGTGTGAATATGTACTTCAAACTCTTATGATCCGTATATATCTCTGTCCTCTTCCCCATCAAATAGTACCGCCAAATTTTCAACGCGTGTACCACTGCCGCTAGTTCTAGGTCATGTGTAGGATAGTTCTTCTCGTGCTTCCGAAGCTGCCGGGATGCATATGCCACGACATGTCCTTCTTGCATGAGAACACATCCCAACCCATTTCCAGAGGCATCGCAGTACACTGTGAAATTCTTCTGCATATCTGGCATAACCAACACTGGGGCTGTTGTCAATCTCTTCTTTAACTCCTGGAAGCTCGTATCGCACTGGGGCGTCCAGGTGAATGTGATCCCCTTCTCCAACAGTTTGGTGAGAGGTCTCGAGATCTTGGAGAATCCCTCAATAAACCGTCGATAGTATCCAGCCAATCCCAAAAAGCTTCGAACTTCCCCGACATTTTCAGGGGTTTTCCACTTCTGGATATCTTCGATTTTGGCGGGATCTACGGAGATTCCTCCCTCCGAGATTATATGTCCTAAAAAGGGAACTCTCTTCAGCCAAAACTCACACTTGCTCAACTTGGCATATAGTTGGTGTTCTCTCAGCCTCTGTAACACCAACCTTAGATGTTTCTCATGTTCTTCTTCATCTTTGGAGAAGACGAGAATATCATCTATGAAAACCACCACAAATTTGTCCAGATATTCCATGAATACCTTGTTCATGAGGTACATGAAATATGCCGGGGCATTGGTTAGCCCGAAAGGCATGACAGTGTATTCATACAGACCGTACCGAGATACGAAAGCTGTCTTGGGAATATCAGATTGCCTTATCTTGAGTTGGTGGTATCCCGACCTGAGATCAATTTTCGAGAACACGCAAGCTCCCCTCAACTGATCAAACAAGTCTTCAATGCGGGGTAATGGGTACTTGTTCTTGATGGTCACCTCATTCAAGGCACGGTAATCCACGCATAACCTTTGAGTTCCATCTTTCTTAGGCACAAATATCACCGGAGCTCCCCATGGTGAGGAACTAGGGCGAACATACCCCTTTTCCGTCAATTCTCTCAAATGATCCTTGAGCTCTTCTAGCTGCTTGGAGTCCATTCGATAAGGTCTCTTGTATATCGGGGCTGTTCCCGGTACTAGCTCAATCGCGAATTCCACGTCACGGTCGGGAGGCATACCTGGCAACTCCTCCGGAAAAACATCTGGATATTCCCTGATAGTCCTGATTTCCTCAACTTTCACCTCCACTTGATTTAATTTAATGTCCCTCCTAGGCTCGTGTATCGTTATGAACTTTACTCTTGTGCCACTAGGGTGAGTTAGTTCCACCGTTCTGGTCGAACAATGGATGATTCCTTTATGTTTGGTCAACCAATCCATAACCAAAATAATATCTATCCCTTGTGAATCGATCACTATGAGGTTAGCGGTAAATACTACCCCATTAATGTCTAGGTTCACTTTGGGACACACTTGTCTTGTCCTTATTTCTCCACCTGGAGAGTTTACCGCTAGCATATGGTTCATTTGTGTGGTTGCTAGGTCATGCTTCTTAACAAACCCTTGAGCAATGAACGAATGGGTAGCACCAGAATCAAACAGCAGAGTTGCAAGGTGTAAATTGGCAGGAAACTTACCAACTACCACGTCGGGTGCCTCTTGTGCTTCCTCCATAGTGACGTGGTTCACCCGTCCTCTCATTACGTTCTGCTGCTGTGGCTGCGTGGGCTTCTTCTTTGGACACTTATGGGCGTAGTGCCCCACTTCACCACAGCTGAAACATTGCACCCCAATCTTAGATGCTTGGCCCTTGTTGTCTTGGGGTTGGTTTGGGGGTCCTTGCACTGCTGGTCGAGGTGGATATGCGGGGCGAGGATGCTGTACAAACTGACGTTGCGGCTGTGCTGGTGCTGCGGGAGGCCTGTAGTTTGGGTTGTACCCTCTTGGTGCTGAATAGGGTACCGCAGCACGGCTCGTCTGCCCCGTAGGTTGCTGCATCATACGTGGGCGGGTGTTGCTCCCTGAGGCTTGATGTGACCACCCAGCCTTCCTCTTATTCTCATTTTCCAGGGCCTTTAGCTTCCTTTCCACCACAAACGCTCTGTCCACCATCTTTTGAAAGCTTTCATACTCATTTGAGGACATTGCACACTGCATTTCTGCGGTAAGCCCTTCCACGAAACAATCTTGTTTCTGCTCGTCAGTCTCTATGTCCCGTGGGGCATAACGGGATAGTTGAGTGAATTTAGTGAGGTATTCCCTCACCGTCATGTTTCCCTGCTGCAGTCCCAAAAACTCTTTCCTCTTGTTTTTGAGTTCACCCCTTGGGATGTAGTGGTTGCGGAAGCTACGCTTGAACTCTTCCCAAGTGATGCTCTCAGGGTCATGATGGGCGGCCACGTAGGTGGTCCACCAATCAGCAGCAGGTCCATGCAATTGATGAGAGGCAAACAGCACCCTCTCATACCCTTGGCACTGTATGATCCTCATCTTACTTTCAATGGTCTTCAGCCAATCATCTGCCTCCAGAGGTTCAGCAGCACTTGCAAACTTTGGAGGTTGAGTCCCTAGAAACTCACTCAACCTTGGTTTGCGTGGTGCAGCTTGTGGAGGTGGAACATGATGCAAGTTAGCCACCACTTGAGTCAAGTTCTGGATGAGCTGATTTTGATTCTCCAGCATTTGGTGGAGAGGGTCAACTTCTTCACGGCGACCACCCCGGTCCTGGCCTCCAGAAAGATGAGGGTTGCATGCCTCATCATTGTTGTTGGCGGGGTTGGCAGCACGTCCTTTTCCTCTTCCGGCCATCTGGCAGAATCAACCAATGTTAATTTGAAAGCATTTAGTATCATCTTACTACTTTCACTTCTTTGTACTTTAAAGTGTTGAAGCTTTGTTAAAATTTTACGAGGGTTTATATCTCACACCAAACAAATGCACTATTATTTCCTGTGGGTTTACACACCAAAGCAAAACAATCTGAAGACGAGGCTGTGGACAATTGCTCATGGATTCCACAACTCACGTCACACACCAAGCATTATCACACCATTAACTACGTAACGACTCGACTACTCGACCTCTTGCTAGCTAGGGGAAAGACTCTATACTACTCGTCCTCTTGAGCTGGCTCCTCGGGATCTTCCTCCTCATTTCGGCTACCTTCTGACTCTGCTTTGGGTGGGGAGGCTGCTGGTGGAGAAGTGCGACGACGCCTGATTGCTCGGCGATCCGGGGAGTCAGGGGTCCATGGATCACTCACGGTGACACACAGTTCATTCCCATCTCCTCTTTCTCTCGCCTTTAAGCAAGCTCGCAGCAATGCCTCCATTTCCTTCAGGGTGTCTCGGACATCCTGAAGCTCTTGTTGACACTCCTGCAGTCGAGTGCTGAGCATAGCAGCATCCTCCAAGCACAAGTCCATGTGCTCATGGGAAGTCCCTTGCTGCACCGGTGGGTACTTGTACTCCGTGGTACCACTCTCACGTTGGAGGACATACATGTACTCAGTTTTGTCCAAGTGGCGACGATAGATGTGACTCTGGCAGGTGATGGCCCCCCAGGTGACATCTCTCTCCGCGTCAACTTGTGTTGCTCGACAAGCTGGAGAGTGGTGAATCTTAAGCAGCTGATTCTCGTGTATAATCCTCATCTCCGAACTCCATTCTTCCCTCTTCTCACGGATGGTCCTGGTGGAGTTATAGTGGATGATGAGCTTGCCCGTATTGCGGGCGGCTTCGAGCATACGTCGAAGACAGCGCAACAAATCTCCTACTGCCAATCCGTAGGAAAGGTACGTCACTGGACGACTCTCCTCTCTTTCAGCAAGGGCAACTACGGGAACTCTCCCTCCCGTGGACTTACGAGCGGTGCGAATCATGCGAACCATCTAAAACAAAAGAATTTAAAATTAGGTTAGATAACATCTCAAACAAAAATCCTATTTTGAATGAAAGTTGGGGTAAGATGAAGAAAATAACTCTTTAAATAACACTCTTCAACCCACACCTTGGAAAATAGTTTTTAAGAAAATAGGGCCCTTAAATACGTCCATTTCTACCTAGGTCCACGTTCCTACGGGCAACCTTGGCTCTGATACCACCTCTGTCACACCCGGTTTTTCCGAAGAACAACCAAGTGAATATCACATGTATGCCAGGATCATTTTCTCATACATGCGATGACAAATAGTGAATCATCATTTATTACAAGCCAGGTGTCGAATATAAGTAAGTCTTACATAGTAAATGTCTCGATGGACAATAATAAGTTCATCACAAGTAAATAAACTAGCAGCGGAATATTATTCTTTTTGGGCTCCATCACAGGCGTTGCCCGGGGTCTCCATGAACCTAGAAACCTTCTTCGGGTCCAAAGTCTTGGTCATTATACACCACCTCATTATCTTGACCTGAGCAGCAATATAAACCAACAAATATGCAAGGTTGAGTACCAATGGTACTCAGCAAGTGTGGAAAAATTATATCATGCAGGGCTAGAACAAGGAGAGATTGAACTCATGGTTAAAGCACTACGCAATTAATACCTATCACCTTAGCTTATTAAGCACCTATATTACTACACAGGTGAAATGATCCAAATCTCCCATCCCATCATCATAATCCAATAACCATAACATCATTACCAATGTTAAGCTCCCCGCTTAACTTCCAAAACTGTCAATCCTCTAATCATGAATAAGTCCAGGCCGCTCTTAACCGTGAGCACGGCTGTCAAGACAGTTTTGACTCTGCAGAGTTTGTACCACTGTACCCACATGTAGTGATTTCATCCCCCGTTGCCAGGTGGACTAAAAGAACCTCCATTATGCCAGTGGCTACGATCCACATTCACACTTCCCAGGTGTGCAGCCAGGAGATCACTACGAAGCCTTTACAAAGGGATTCCCGACGAGCGTGGGCCCACTGAGGTTTCACCCCTAACAGCATACAAGAGGCTCCAACCCCGCTGCAGTGGCCCCCTCTTGAGCCTTGCGGTTCATATGGTAGTCCAGCTGACACCTACTCCCCGCACCATCCAACACACCCATACTACGCCGGGGATACACCTAATTAATTGGCCAAGCTGCCCCATCTCAGCATGTGGTTGGCACTGTAAAGCCAGGTTACATGCTCCATGAACCGGTCCTTAGGATCTAGGCAAGTACTAAACACAAACCCAAGTCTCGTGCACCCAGCACACAACCAAAACATCCAACTTGCCTTGATCCCTACCTCTACATAACTCACAATATCTCGTTGAAGAGTATGGTAAAATAAACTGATGATCTCATATCCCAAGTATCCCATTCTAAGCATGGCTAAGCATATGCATGTAAATAAATGACATGACAAAATAAATCCCAACCCAAGCTACAAGGAAACAAGGTAATGCAATTCTAGGGAAACTTCCTAGCATGGGTTTCATATTTAACTTGACAATGCAAATAATTCTATCTACACATCCTAGCATAGGATCAAAGTGGTCAAGGACACTTGCCTCCTTCTTGCTGCTCTTGAAATGGGTAGTCCTGATCTTGGAAAGTGATAGCTTGCTCTTGAACAGGTTCTACTTCATACCATCACACATAGCAAAAGAAAAACAACAATCATAAGACATAGTTCACACTTCTACTTCATACAAACCACACATTCACATTTATGAAAGTTCTTTACCATTATATGTGTTGTGGATACTCTATGTGTGTTGATTTGTGGCTTGCATACACTTTTATTTATATGTGTATGATTCCTACTTTGGTGTTCACATTTATACTCACATACTATATATATATATATGTATATATGTGTGTTTCAGTTTTAAATAAATTCCTTATATTAAACTACCAAGTATGTATGAAAAGTATTTTTCTTCTCCATATGTGCCTTCATAATTTCTATCAACCCTAAACTGAACTCTTTGGATTTTAAAAACTCCATTTATCATTTACTAGTTGCTATAATTTCAGATTTATATTCCTATGCATAATTGTGTATTTTATTATGAAATTAGTAATACACATCATCTAAACAATATAGGTTCTGGTCCTAAATAATTTAATAACATATTTTGACCTTGGCCTCTGATGTAAACTATTTCATAATTATTTTCCCTATTTTTCTACAACTATTCTTTACTTAAAAATGTGTCCCTATACTAATAAATGTGAATAATAGATGAAACAGATTCATTTCAGCCCAAAAATATATTTTTATCTCACTCCAAAGTTTTCTAAGTACTGAGAAAGCTTTTAATTAATTTTGACAATTATGTTTGTCCCACTTTTTAATTTTTAAACACTAGTTACATATTCAATTTTCTAAATTAAATACTAAACAGGGCTAAAATAATTAATTCTCCCCATTACAGGATCTATAATATTATTTTCATAATTTCCAGGGGTCTAGCTACACTTATCAGAGGTGTTTTACCTAATTTTTATTAAGTCCATGGGCTAAAACTGATTTTTAAATGAATTTACATGATTTTCTGGAGTTCCAGGGGCTAGATCTGAAGTTTCCGGGGCTAGCTCTTATTTCCCGAGAACCCCAGGGGGTAGCATGTAAGAATTCCAGTCTTTATAATGCGGGGTTGATGTGGACCGTCCGATTTCAAACCGACGGCTGAGATTATAACATCGAACCGGTACGCGGGGTTTTAAAGTCTACCGTGCGATTTAAAATAAACGGCGCACAAGCGGCCACGTCGCTCTGATCGAGCGCGGGCGGCGCTGCCGGCGGCGCACGGCGGCGGGAAGCGGCGATCTCGCCGGAAAGTTTCGGATCCTCGAGAATTCTGCCTAAAACTGTGATCTCATGGCATAGATCGGTAGAGGGGAGGTCAGGGATCTCACCTCGGGGGTTTTCTCGAGCTCGGGGGTCCAGGAAAGTGATGGGCGGCTAGGTCCGAGGCAAAACCACGGCGAAGCTCGTCGGCGCTGGATTTACACCGTAAGTCTTCGGGTTTTCTGCACCTGCAAAGTTCCCCGGAGGCGGTGGATCAAGACCAGCGAGTTAGATCAGAGTTTCCGAGCTTAGATCGGCCAGAATTCACCGGCGAAGTCTCGGTGCTCACCGGAGTGAAAATCGGCGATCGCGTGAGAAAAACTGATCGGATCGGGGGTTTTTATATCCGGGGCAGGGCGGTGGGTCTGTTGTGATCGAGTTGGAGTCCTCTGGGACCAGAATTCGGCTGCGGGACGGGCTTTCCCGGTCGGTTGCGATTTCGCGCGCTCGGGAGAAAAGTCCGGGGTCGCGGGGGCTCGGGGTTAGGGATGACAGGTGGGTCCCACCCGTCGGTGAGGGGCAGCGCGGCGCGCGCGGGGGCGGGCTGGTGCGGGAGTAGCTGGGCCGGCTGGCGGGTTTCGGCCCACTGGCCAGTTTTTTCCCGTTTTCTCTTTTTCTTTTTTCCATTTCTTTTCTGTTTTGAGTATAATTTGAATTCCAGTTTGAATTTGAATTTTTGCAAAACATGCAACACGTCCAAAAATTTTTAAATTCCCCTCTAAACATGGTTTAGAGTTTTAAATCAAAATTTGGGGTGTTACATCATGCTCACTGCTTGTGTTTGAAGCTTTTGCAGAGTTCTATGAGGAAGGGACTCCCGAGGAGGAGACGGAACCCCAGGAGGGGAACCCCGTCGAGTGGGAGTCGTGCACGCCGCCATGTTTGTGTGCGTGTGTGCTAGCAAGGACACGTTCACGGGCTGAACGTGAACTTGATGCGTAGTTTACGCCCGTGAGTGTAGACTGGACCTATTTTGATGTAAAAATGTTCATAAACCTCTTTATGCGTAGTCTACGTCCCTCAGCGTGATCCTGGCTCGACAAGACCGTGGGGTCGTGTCAGATTGTTTGGATTCCATATATGTGATAAGCATAGTTGTTTTAATGATAATATAGTAATGTTATTATTATGTTATTATAAACATCATAGTTCTTCACTATAGTCTAATTAGTTAACATAAGAATATGTTAGTATGAACATATTAGTGCTAAGATCCAACATTGGTTCAACGATGTTTAGGTTAGTCATTACCTTAGGATGGTACTTGTATTGCAACTCTTAAGGTATTTGCTTCGCATTAAAGCCTGGTGTTTGGATAGTTAAGTAGCGTTGGATGTCTTGTATTCTCACTGATTGTAGGGGTAGGCGGTAGGTGGTGACAGCCCTGTCCGTCCTTTGTACTCCCACACGTTCGTATATGCCACAAACTCTTAGCGGGAGTCTCTCTGGTGTTGCCATAGGTAAGCCCGTGCTCGATGTGTTGGATCACTAAGCACTAGTTTTCACCACTATCATATCCGTGTGTACATTATTAGGCTATGCATATGTATAATAGGAGCACTTTAGAAACAACCCCTCATCTTAGTATAACTTCCACTAGGACCACATTAACTTTTTAGAGTAGACAGCCTAAGTGTGTGTCACACTAACCTCATTATCTATTTATCCATCCTAATTGGTTTCACGCTAGAGCACCCTACACTATTGTCACACCCGGTTTGCCCCAAAGAACAACCGAGTGAATATCACACGTATGCCAGGATCATTCTCTCATACATGTGATGACAAATAGTGAAGCATCATTTATTACAAGCCAGGTGTCGAATAAAAATAAGTCTTACATAGCATACGTCTCGATGGACGATAACAAGTCCAAGTAAATAAAATAGCAGAGGAATACAAATCTTGTGGGCTCCGTCACAGGCGTTGCCCGGGGGACTCCGTGAACCTAGAATCCTTCCTCGGGACCAAAGTCTTGGTCATTAAACACCACATCATTCTCTTGACCTGAGCAGCAATATAAACCAACAGAAAAGCAAGTTTGAGTACCATGGGTACTCAGCAAGTGTGGGAAAGTTATGTCAAGCATGGCTAGAGCAAGGAGAGATTGACTCATGGTTATAGCACTAGGCAATTAATACCTATCACCTTAGCTTATTAAGCACCTACATTACTACACAGGTGAAATGGTCCCAATCTCCCAACCCATCATCAAAATCAAGTAACCATTACATCATATCCAATGTCAAGCTCCCCGCTTAACATCCTCAACTTCCAAATTCATCATCCTCTAATTATGAATAAGTCCAAGCCGCTCTTGACCGTGAGCACGGCTGTCATGACAGTTTTGACTCTGCAGAGTTTGCACCACTGTACCCACATGTAGTGATTTCATCCCCAGTTGCCGGGTGGACTAAAAGAACCTCCATTATGCCAGTGGCCGCGAACCACATTCACACTTCCCAGGTGTGTAGCCAGGATATCACTACGAAGCCTTTACAAAGGGATTCCCGACGAGCATGGGCCCACTGAGGTTTCACCCCTAACAGCATACAAGAGGCTTCAACCCCGCTGCAGTGGCCCCATCTTGAGCCTTGCGGTTCATATGGTAGTCCAGCTGACACCTATTCCCCGCACCATCCAAAACACCCATACTACGCCGGGGATACACCTAATTAATTGGCCAAGCTGCCCCATCTCAGCATGTGGTTGGCACGGTAAAGCCAGGTTACATGCTCCATGAACCGGTCCTTAGGATCCAGGCAAGTACTAAACACAAACCCGAGTCTCGTGCACCCAACACCAACCAAATCATCCAACTTGCCTCGATCCCTACCTCTACATAACTCATAATATCTCATTCAAGAGTAAGGTAAATAAGTTGATGATCTCATATCCCACTTATCCCATTCTAAGCATGGCTAAGCATAAGTAATATGAATGAATGACATAATAAAACAAATCCCAACCCAAGCTACAAGGAAACAAGATAATGCGATTCTAGGGAAACTTCCTAGCATGGGTTTCATATTTCAATTGACAATGCAAATAATTCTATCTACTCATCCTAGCATAGGATCAAAGTGGTCAAGGACACTTGCCTTCTTCCTGCTGCTCTGAGAATGGAAAGTCTTGGTCTTGGAAGGGGAGAACTGTCTCTGGGGCAGGTTCTACTCATG
The DNA here is from genome assembly GCA_030760725.1 of Neostapfia colusana. Taxonomy (NCBI): domain Eukaryota; kingdom Viridiplantae; phylum Streptophyta; class Magnoliopsida; order Poales; family Poaceae; genus Neostapfia; species Neostapfia colusana. Next base: position 24,167,189 of record JASWHV010000005.1, on the reverse strand, counting down.
CCAATACACATAGCAAAAGAAAACAACAATCCATAAGACATAGTTCACACTTTCACTTCATACAAACCACACATACATACCTATGAAAGTCATTCACATATCTAAGTGTTGTGGTTACTCTACATGTGTTGATTTTTGGCCTACATGCACTTTTAAACATATGTATATGATTTCTAACTTTTGTATTCAGATTTTCTGTTTGCACACTATGAGTTTCCAATTTGAACAAATTCTTTATATTTAATTAATATACTTCTTAGCAACCAAGTTTGCATGGAAGGTAATTTCCTACTCCAAATATGTTTTCAGATCTTCTACCAAATCCTAAACTGAAGTTTTTCGATTTGGAGACTTCATTTATAATTTTCTAATTATGCATACCTATTTTCCTATATTTTTCAGATTTATTTTCTATGCCTAAAAGTGAGTTTTAATATTAAATCGTAGGACATGTCACCTAAACAGAATAGGTTCTGATCTAAAATATTAAATAATATATTTTTGAACTTCTCCTCTGATGTGAACTAATTTAAATTTATTTTATCAGTTTTTAGAATTATTTCCTAGCCTAAAAATGTGTTTCTATAACCAATAAATATGAACAACAATTAGACAGATTCATTTCAGCCTAAAATCTATTTTTTACTCATTCTAAAGTTTTCCAAGTGCTAGGAGAGTTTAAATTTGAATTTGCAATGTGTTTGCCTTACCTTTTTAAATTTAAATCCTAGTCACATATTCAATTTTTTTAATATCATATAGGGTCAAAAAGGTATATCCACCCTACTGCAGGGTCTAATTTGCTATTTAATAAATTTCTAGGGGTCTAACTACACATAACAGAGGGGTTTTCCGAATTTTTATTAAGTCTAGGGGCTAAAACTGATTTTTAAATGAATTTACACGAATTTCTGAAGTTCCAGGGGCTAGATCAGAAGTTTTGGGGGCTAGCTCGTGTTTTAAGAGATCCCCAGGGGGTAGCTCGTAAGAATCCCGGCCTTTATAACGCGGGGCTGATGTGGACCGTCCTATTTAAAATAGACGGCTCAAATTAGATCACCGAACCGGTATGCGCGGGTTTTAATTCTACCGTGCGATTTAAAATAGACGGCCCTCAAGGGGCCACGTCGCCCTGGTGAAAGTGCATCTAGATAATCCCCGTGGTTTTGGTTGATTGATGACGACAATTAAGATGCTAATAAGTTTCTACTGAGTACGAGCACAGGTGTTTATCAAAGAAATGGATATGGAGTCTCTCAAGAAGCAAAAGGAAAAGAAGAAGACTTGAAAGAGTAGAAAATAGCATTTTCTATTAATCTTTACATTTTTCTAGTTGTGTATAGGGTCTTCTCTTTTAGAGTGCTTGAGAATCACTAGAGAGCTCAAACAAAGGATAGAACGTTAGAATCATGAGACGAAGTAGTCATAGATATGAAGAAAAGGGAAGACCGGACTTGTCCGGACAAATGGCCGGACTAGTCCGTTCCTACCCGGACTAATCCGTTTTAGACCGGATAAAAAGTCTCTGAGTTCGGAGTTGTCCGTCCCAGGCCGGACTAGTCCGGTTATCATGTGAGTCAGAGCCGGTATGAGACTAAGTCTCAGAGGGCCGGACTAGTCCGCCCAAGAGGCCGGACTAGTCCGCTAAGCGGACTAAGCCGCCGTTGTCCGGAGAAGAAGTCTCTGAGTGACATCGGACTAGTCCGCTCCTTGGACCGGACTAGTCCGTTTCCTTCATACTAGTCCGATTTAGGACGGAACAAAGGTTCCTGTGCGAGCTCGGACTAGTCCGAAGTTGGCCGGACCAGTCCACAGCCATAGATTAGAGAGTTCTTAGACTAAGTCTGGTAAGACCGGACTAGTCCGCCCTTTGGGCCGGACTAGTCTGCCCATACCAGACTAGTCCGTTCTCATACGGAACAAAGGTTCCTGATTGAGATCGGACTAGTCCGCTCTTGGCCGGACTAGTCCGGAGATTCATGACCGTTTGAATCCAACGGTCACTAAAACTTTATTTGGTAAGCTGTGACGTGAGTGGTCCCTCAAGATCGTACTAGTCCGGGGTTGGGACCGGACTAGTCCGGACTTTAGTTGGTAACGGCTAAATACCGGGATTTCTATAAAAGGAGACCCCCCGGCTGAGAATTGGGGTGACACGAACCCAAGCGCTGAAAACTCATTCCTAGAGCTCTTCTAAGCCTCTTTCCTCACCTTCTAGACCCCTAAGATCAGATCTTAAGGAGTTAGTGGTTCTTGTGAGGGGAAAGACGTGGTGACCAACGTTTGAGCTCTCGGTTTGATTCCATTGCACTCTAACTGTTATTTTGAGTTTTTAATAATTGTACTTTGAATTCTAGAACTACTTGGTTGGTGTAGGGAGCCTCAAAGTGTGAGTAGCCCCTAAGAGTATTGTATTCATATTCGATTGATAGTGAGAAAGCCCGGGCATGATCTTGGTGATCGCTCGGTGAGGGAAGGGTTGGAAAAGACCCGGTCCTTGGTGGACTCCTCAACGAGGACGTAGGTTCCTGTGTTGAATCGAACCTCGGGATAAATCGTGTCTCTTGTCTTCTCTACTATCTTACTTGCTACCTAGAATTACTTGTTAAACTTTCATTGTGTTATTTTCCGCAAATTGTTCTATTATTTTGCAAACTAACTATTCTCAACTAATTTGTGATATCATTTGACTACCATATATTTTCAGCTCAAACAAATTTAAAAGGAAACCTAAAACACAAATTAGACTCAGACCAGACTAGTCCGGCCTACTCTGGTTTTATCCGCTGTTTATTTTAATTTCAGGTTTTATTAGCCTATTCACCCCCCTCTAGACAACTTTCAATTGGTATCAGAGCCTAACTCTCCGCAAAAGCTTAATCGCTTGGAGAGAAGATGGGGGACAAGGTCGGTAGCCAAATTGATCTCAACAAGGGAAAAGGAGCAAGTTCGAGCAACTTTGAAGAACAAGGTTCTAACCAACCTCCCGCAGTTGCTCCTCCACAAGACGTTACAAGCTCAGAAGAAGATGAAGAAGTTCTTCGTCTCATGGCACTCCTCAAAAAGAAGAAGGAGGAGGCTAAAAAGAAAAAGAAGGAGAAGTTAGAGAAGAAACTCAAGAGTAGTCAACAAAACTACTCGCGATATCCTTTTAACTATGAACGATTAAATTCTCATTCAGTTATTTATCAATTCCTCTAGGCAAACCACCTCACTTTGATGGAACTAACTATACAATGTGGAAACACAACATGAAGTTGCATCTAATTTCCTTGAACCCAAGTCTTTGGCATGTGGTATGTACAGGTATAGATATCCCCGAAGACGAGGATGAACTCACTCTAGAACAAGAACAACAAATCCATCGCAATGCACAAGCAGTAGCCATGCTCAACTCATCTTTGAGCACTGAAGAATTCAACAAGGTAGATGGGTTGGAGCTCGCCAAAGATATTTGGGACACCCTCAAGATCGCACATGAAGGAAACTGATCCGTGAGGGAAGCTAAGATTGAGATGATAGAAGGAGAGCTTGGAAGGTTCGCCATGGTAGAAGGCGAAACACCTCAAGAAATGTACAACCGACTCAAAACTCTTATCAACAAGAGTCGGGCGTACGGATGCAAGAAATGGAATGACCATGAGGTGGTTAAAAGAATGATAAGAGCATTTATGCCTCGCAATGTGACCCTATGCACCTTAATTCGGGAAAGTCCAAACTTTCATTTGACGACTCCGGATGAAGTGCTAGGGAAGATCATTAACCATGAGATGATGGAGAAAGAAGCCCAACACGTCAATGACTTAGCCAAGATCACTTCATCCAAGAAGAAGGGCATTGCTCTCAAGGCCACATCCAAGTCCAAGGCAAAAGAAACACAACTCACAAGTGAAGATGAAGAAAGTGATGATGAGAGCACATACATGGATGATGAAGAAATGGCGTTCTTCATCAAAAGATTCAAAAGGTTGATGAGGAGAAGGAGAAGCCATCACTATGAGAACAAGAGCAAAGACAAAAGGCAAGTCAAGAACAAAGAAGACTTGCTACAACTGTGGAGAACATGGGCATTTCATTGTGAACTGCCCCCATAGCAAGGAAGATGACAAGAGAAAGAAGAAGGATGGGAAGCCGCAAGACAAGAAATTCTTCACAAAGAAGAAGACATATGTACAAGCCCACATTGGAGAAGAATGGGACTCAAATGAAGAATCCTCCTCCGATGATGAAGAAAAAGTGTTAACCGTAGCCATCAAGAGGCCAACCATGAAGAAATCACTCTTGCCAAACAAGGGTGATTGGAAGAGCCGAAGTCACACATGCCTCATGGCAAAGGAAGGAAAGCGCAAGGTAATGACAAAACCTTCTAAGTTACATATTGAAGATGATAGTGACATCGATAGTAGCAGTGAAAACGAATTCATGTTTAGAGGATTAAACAAAAAGGCTATAGCTAAAATGAAAATGCTATCGGATGAAATATTTGAACAAGAAGAGCTTCTCAACCAACAAGAAGAATTGCTTATCATTGAAAAGGAAAGAAACCTTGAGATTGAGAAACTTCTTGAACTTGAGAGAGAAAAGTGTAGAACACTTGAAAGCGAACTTGCCATGAGCAAGGAGACATGCGTTCAGCTTAAAAGTGAGAATGTAGCGCTTCAAGATGAACTTGCAAGCTTCACCAAAGCTCACAAGAATGTTGAAGCACAACTTGACTCACTTAAGTCAAGCGTCCCAATTAATTCATCCTCTAAAAGCTCTCTCTCAACAAAGATAGAATCCAACACTAAAACTTGCAAATGTGCTAGCATTGTCTTAAACTTAAAAAATGAGCTCAAAGAGGCACAAAGCAAGAATACACACAAGAGTGGGATCTTTGATAAAGAAAAAATCAAATATGCACGTAGTGCATACACAATCACAAGATCTCCCTTCATCAAAGATGGACTTGGATATACTAGGGGAGGAAAGCAAAATGCTAGAATCCTTAAAAACAATAGCAAATTCGTAGCCTTCGTGAAAGAAAACTCAAGTCAAGACGAGAGTAATAACCTTGCATCTACCTCACGTAAGATTACCAAAAATGTAAAATCTATAGTATTTCATAATTTTGATGCATCTTATGTTCTTATGAAAAGCATGTATGGTAAAGTTTATGCAAAATATGTTGGGCCACTCCACAAGAGTCCAAAAACTTGTGTGTGGGTGCCCAAATGCCTAATAACTAACCTCAAAGGACCCAACAATGTTTGGTACCAAAGAACAATGTTTAAATTGTTTTGCAGGCCTACTCCTCCGGTGGCACTAAATGGGTGCTAGATAGTGGGTGCACTAACCATATGACTAGAGAAAGGAAAATGTTTGTTGAGTATGAAGAAAACGATGATCTAAATGAAGGCATCTATTTCGGTGACAACAGCCAAGGAAGGGTACTAGTATTGGTAAAATCGCAATTTCTTCTCAACACTTTCTTTCTCATGTTCTACACGTTGAATCATTGGATTATAACCTATTGTCCATATCTCAACTATGTGAGAAAGGTTATAATTGCTTGTTTACTAATGAGGATGTGACCGTCTCTAGAAGAAGTGATAACTCAATTGTCTTTAAGGGTGTGTTAAAGGGAAAGCTTTACTTGGTGGATTTTTCCACAAGTAAAGCTCAGCTTGACACATGCTTAATAGCAAAACCCAACATGGGATGGCTGTGGCATAGAAGACTAGCCCATGTTGGAATGAGGAATTTACAAAAACTTCTAAAGGGGGATCACATCCGTGGACTAAAAGGTGTTGTTTTTTAAAAGAATAGACCATGTAGTGCGTGCCAAGCAGGAAAGCAAATTGGAACAGCTCACCCCGCCAAGAACGTAATGACTACAACAAGACCATTGGAGATGCTTCACATGGACCTCTTCAGCCCTGTCACCTATATAAGCATTGGCGGTAACAAGTATGGTCTTGTAATTGTTGATGATTATTCTCGTTTCACTTGGGTATTTTTCTTGCATGATAAGGGAGAAACTCAAGGAATCCTCAAGAAGTTCTTGAGGAGAGCTCAAAATGAGTTTTCCTAAAAAACTAAGAAGATTAGAAGTGACAACGGTTCTGAATTCAAGAACACTCAAGTAGAAGAGTTTTTGGATGAAGAGGGCATCAAACATGCGTTTTCAGCCCCTTATACTCCCGAACAAAATGGGGTAGCTGAAAGGAAGAAGATGGACCAAGCGTGGATCAAAAGGTATATCGCTCCATGATTGGCTCATTACTTTATCTTTGCGCATCTAGACCCGATATCATGCTTAGTGTATGTTTATGCGCAAGATTTCAAGAATCACCTAAAGAATGTCATTTAACAGCCGTTAAAAGGATCCTAAGATATCTAGTTCACACACCCAACCTAGGATTATGGTATCCAAAGGGGTCTAAGTTTAATCTCATCGGATACTGCGGATTACGCCGGATGTAAAATAGATAGAAAAATCACCTCAGTGACTTGTCAATTTTTGGGTAGGTCCCTAGTATCATGGTCATCCAAGAAACAAAATTCCATTGCTCTCTCCACAGCTGAGGCGGAGTATGTCGCAGCCGGAAGTTGCTGTGCTCAACTTCTTTGGATGCGACAAACTCTAAGGCATTATGGTCACAATATGAACAACATTCCACTCCTTTGTGACAATGAGAGTGCTATTAAGATAGCCCACAATCCCGTTGAGCACTCTAGAACCAAACACATAGACATTCGGCATCACTTTTTGAGAGATCATTCTATAAAGGGGGACATAGCTATCTCACACGTAAGAACTGAAAAACAACTAGCCGATATCTTTACCAAACCACTAGATGAAAAACGATTTTGTGAACTTCGAAATGAGCTGAATATATTAGACTCTAGGAATGTAAGTTGAAAAATTGTGCAAATAGAAGTTCTCAAAAAAAAATTCTTTCACAACCTTAAAAAATGTGCTCGATTGTGAAAACTTGTACCTCCTCTATTTTCTATCTCACATTATTTTTGGCTATATTGTCATCACATAATTATGTGTTTGATATATATATATAAATGAACCATATAGCAGGTGCAAGTAAATCCACCGCAAACAAAGGCAAAATTCTGATATATAAGAATTTTTTAGACCTTAAAAGCTAGACTAGTCTGACCTAGAGGCCGGACAAGTTCGGGCATTCTAAAGAAGTCCGAGGAGCAGCGGACAAGTCCACAACGGACTAGTCCGCCTGGCACCCGGAAAAGTCCGGACTAGAGACTAGTCCGGACCTAGTCCGACTGACCGAACTAGTCCGGACTGTGGACCGGACTAGTCCGGCCCTTGGAGACTTAACCTCCAAGGATCGGGCTGAAACCCCTCTCTCTCCCTCATTCACCTCCACTCCACTTCTCTCCTCCAAAACTCGCCCCATTGGCGATTTTGGAATTCTCCCTCAAATTCCTCGATGGCATCCTCGATTCAAGGCTTGTGGAGTGCGGGGAACTCCTCTCCGACCATCTCCGCTCCTTCGAACCGCGAATTTCATCAAATTCCTTCACTCCAAGGTACTTTTTAACCTAGCCTTGACTTTTCACAAAAATCCTATTCCTAGAACATATCTTGGGTACCTTAGGCTTCTCTGAGTTTCCTAAGCCATATTGTTTCAAAACAACATAGTATTGCACCTACTTTGATGAATTAGTAAGCAAATCACATTAGTTAGCGTTTAAAACTGTAAAGTACGGACTAGTCCGAACTCCAACCGGACAAGTCCGGCCGGAGCGGACTAGTCCGCCTCCTGCCCTGACAAGTCCGGATGATACAGTCTTAACCTCTAACTTTGGGTTTGTAAACTAATTTAAACGCAATACTCCATCAACTAAATACTTCTTTTCTCACCAGATCATGTCAGGACCCAACGACAGCCCTCTTCCGAATCCCGAGGCCGAAGCGGCTCGTCAAGCCGCTTATCGTGCGGCAGCCGAGGCAGAGGCAGTAGAGGCTGCTGCAAGGGAGGCTCGGACGAAGAAATGGGCTGACAAGGAAGCCCAAGCCTCCCAGTCCGTTGACCCTCCGAGGAGGAAGAGACTAGTCACCCTAAAGGACAAACAGCCTATCGAGCCACAAATATCGACCCAGGACAAAGGAAAAGGCAAAGTAGCTGATCCTTCTAGGAAAAAGGCTCTAGCCAACAGGGGACTCGTCATTCGTGACAACCCTATACGGGGAAGGGAAAATCCCCCACAGGGACCTGTTGGGCCCCTTGAAAGGGCACCTCCCATGCACAACCCAAACCGCCAACCCAATTTGGCGAGTTTAACCTTCAAGGGTTAAGGAGCCAAAAAGGCCAGAAGGTTCCGGGAGGAGGAGGTCTACAAGTACGAGAAGTCCACACCAGACCCTCGCTTCTGGTGTGACTTCTATTGTGACTACTACCGCCATGTCTATCTCCCAATGAAGACACCGGTAGTTGATGCTCAGTGGGTGGACTGGCCATACATGGCCAACAAGAAACATCAAGCCTTTGATGCAGTAATTGAAGCAACAGAACGCCATGGGATCAAAGACTTGATGGCTTTTCAATGTGATTGGAACATTGAAGTCATAGTCCAGTTCTACACCACCTGTTAATTCCACACCTACGGAAATAGGAAAATCACATGGATGACAAATGGTGTGGTGTACTCGGTCCTATATGATGAGTTTGCTCGCATCCTAGGACTTGGGGAGCATTTGAACTATGAGATAATAGTTCACAATGAGAGAACTCTGGGAAAGGATGACTTGGACTTCATGTATCCCTCCTATCTCTCCTATGAGGCATCCTCCACCCACAACATCAAACCCTTCTTTGGAGTGATGAACAGAGTTCTGAGGAAGACTCTAGCTCCAAAAGATGGAGATGCGGGGATGATACAGGGGTACCTCAGAAACCTGTTGACGCTGCTCAATGAAGAAGAGAAATTCAATGTCTTCGACTACATCTGCAACGACATCTTCAACATCTCCCACACCCCGAACAGATCCTGTGGCTATGCACCATACATCATGTGCATGATTGAAAAAGTCACAGGGCTAGAGTTTGCAAAGGATGTGAAGCACGGGAAGCTCCGTCCTCAGATGTCGACTCCTCTTCCTCGCCCTCCTGCATCCATGGGCAGGGGATCCACTGCAGCTCCATCCTCTTCTGCAGGACCATCCATTCCTCCGTCATTGAGTGGCTCCTCTAGTGGACTGCTCAAGATCTTCAAGGCCATATTCTCCTCGTGCCGGAAAGTGGAAGTTCGCACGCAGAAAATGAAGCAACACCAAGAGAAGTATCTCAAGGCCATGTGCGACAAGATGGAGATACCTATGTCTCCACCGTCATCAGACGATGACGACGTGACTGAGTTTCCCACTCTCACGGAGGATGAGCTTGCCTATTTTGGATCCTCCTCAGCTGCTCCTTCTACCTCCCACACCCATCACCAGGATGACGATGAAGATGAGGATGAGGACGAAGAGACCAAGAGTGACCACGACGAAGATCAAGATGATAGTGATTAGGTTTTCTCCTTTTCTTTCCCTTTTTTTGGTGCCTTGATGCCAAAGGGGGAGAGAATAAGGGGGAGTAGTCTAGTCATAGTCTTGCTTGTTAAACTCATTTCATGGTTTGTAATAACTATGCTACATTGTGCCACGTTATGTTTGTAATGACTATGTTACTTTATCTCTTCAAATTATGCCATAATGAAATTTGCTTGCTCGTAAATCTTATATTGTTCTTAATGTGGTTACTGCTTATACTTAGTCACACTACCACAACACATGTAAGCATGAAATTCCCCATAAACTCACTCTTGTGCATATTTTTCTTTCGTTCTTGATAATCCATTATGCACACATCTAGGGGGAGTAAATCTTTATGAAAACAATCTACTATATCTACCTTTCGAAAATCTTAATGAGTTGTCATCAATCACCAAAAAGGGGGAGATTGAAAGTGCATCTAGATAATCCCCGTGGTTTTTGTTGATTGATGACGACAATTAAGATGCTAATAAGTTTCTACTGAGTATGAGCACAAGTGTTTATCAAATAAATGGATATGGAGTCTCTCAAGAAGCAAAAGGAAAAGAAGAAGACTTGAAAGAGTAGAAAATAGCATTTTCTATTAGTCTTTACATTTTTCTAGTTGTCTATAGGGTCTTCTCTTTTAGAGAGCTTGAGAATCACTAGAGAGCTCAAACAAAGGATATAACATTAGAATCATGAGATGAAGTAGTCATAGATATGAAGAAAAGGGAAGACCGGACTTGTTCGGACAAATGGCCGGACTAGTCCTTTCCTACCCGGACTAATCCGTTTTAGACCGGATAAAAAGTCTCTGAGTAAGTTCGGACTTGTCCGTCCCAGGCCGGACTAGTCCGGTTATCATGTGAGTCAGAGCCAGTATGAGAGTAAGTCTCAGAGGGCCGGACTAGTCCGCCCAAGAGGCCGGACTAGTCCGCTAAGCAGACTAAGCCGCCGTTGTCCGGAGAAGAAGTCTCTGAGTGACATCGGACTAGTCCGCTCCTTGGACCGGACTAGTCCGTTCCCTTCAGACTAGTCCGATTTAGGACGGAACAAAGGTTCCTGTGTGAGCTCGGACTAGTCCGAAGTTGGCCGGACCAGTCCGCAGCCCTAGATTAGAGAGTTCTTAGACTAAGTCTGGTAAGACCGGACTAGTCCGCCCTTGGGCCGGACTAGTCCGCCCATACCAGACTAGTCCGTTCTCATACGGAACAAAGGTTCCTGATTGAGATCGGACTAGTCCGCTCTTGGCCGGACTAGTCCGGGGATTCATGACCGTTTGAATCCAACGGTCACTAAATCTTTATTTGGTAAGCTGTGACGTGAGTGGTCCCTCAAGATCGGACTAGTCCGGGGTTGGGACCGGACTAGTCCGGACTTTAGTTGGTAACGGCTAAATACGGGATTTCTATGAAAGGAGACCCCCCGGCTAAGAATTGGGGTGACACGAACCCAAGCGCTGAAAACTCATTCCTAACGCTTTTCTAAGCCTCTTTCCTCACCTTCTAGACCCCTAAGATCGGATCTTAAGGAGTGTAACACCCCAAAACCTGTTAAGAGGGGAATTTAAAATTTTTTGGACGTATTGCATGTGGTGCAAAAAATTTAAATTCAAACTGGAATTCAAATAAAATTCCAAACAGAAATGAAAAAGAAAAAGAAAAAGAAAAAATAAACCTCCCCGGCCAGTGGGCCGAAACCCACCAGCCGGCCCACCTCACCCCCGCGCCAGCCCGCAGCCGCGCGCCCGTTTCCCTCTCACAGACAGGCGGGACCCACCTGTCATCCCCAACCCCCGCTCGCGCCGACCCCGGACTCTTCCCCGCGCGCACGCGATCGTAACCGACCGGATTTCCGCGTCCCTCAGCCCGACTCCCGGTCCCAGAAGGCACCAACTCGATCTAAACAAACCCGCCGCCCTTCCCCGGCTATATAAACCCCGGCATCTCCCTGTTTTTCCCCACGATCCGCCGTTTTTCCTTCCGGTGAGAACCCAAGTTACTCCGCCAATTTCGCTCGATCTTCGCTCGGGATTTCTCATCTAACACGCTGATCTTGATCCACCGCATCCGGAGAACAGCGCAGGTGCAGAAAACTCGGTGGTTTGAGCTTCAAACACAGCGCCGACGAGCCTCGCCTTGAATTCACCTCGGACCTCGTCGCCGACCGCTTTCCAGGACCTCCGAGCTCAAGAAAACCCCCGAGGTGAGATCCCCGACCTCCCCTCTACCGATCTATGCCATAAAATCACAGTTCTAGGAAGAATTGACGAAGATCCGAAACTCTCTGGCGAGATCACCGCCTCCCGCCGCCGTGCGCCGCCGGGCAGCGCCGCCCTCGCTCGATCAGAGCGACGTGGCTGCTTGTGCGCCATCTATTTTAAATCGCACGGTAGAATTTAAATCCCCGCGTACCGGTTCGACGTTATAATCTCAGCCGTCTGTTTTAAATCGGATGGTCCACGTCAGCCCCACGTTATAAAGGCCGGAATTCTTATGCGCTACCCCTGGGGATCTCGGAAAACACGAGCTAGCCCCGGAAACTTCTGATCTAGCCCCTGGAACTTCAGAAAATCATGTAAATTCATTTAAAAATCAGTTTTAGCCCCTGGACTTAATAAAAATTAGGAAAACCCCTCTGTTATGTGTAGTTAGACCACTGGAAAATCTTAAAATAATATAATAGACCCTGTAGTGGGGTGTGTTTACCTTTTTAATCCTATGTGATATTAAATTTAGGAATTTGAATATGTGTTTAGTATTTAAAATTTAAAAGATGGGACAAACACATTGTAAATTAAAATTAAAAACTTTCCTAGTACTTGGAAAACTTTGGAGTGAGATAAAAATAGATTTTTGGCTGAAATGAATCTGTCTAATTGATTATTCACATTTATTAGTTATAGGGACACATTTTTAAGTAGAGAATAATTCTGAAAATTAGTAAAATAAATGTAAAATAGTTCACATCAGAGGAGAAGTTCAAAAATATATTATTTAATATTTTAGACCCAAAACCTATTCTGTTTAGATGAGGTGTCTTACTATTTTCATAATAAAGTTCACATTTAGGCAAAGGAAATAAATCTGAAAATATAGCAAGCTAGGTATGAATAACTAGAAAATGATAAATGAAGTTTCCAAAATCCAAAGAATTCAGTCTAGGGTTGGTAGAAGGTCTGAAGACACATTTGGAGTAGGAAAATACCCTCCTTGCACACTTGGTAGCTAAAAGGTGTATCAATTGAATATAAGGAATTTATTTAAATTGGAAATTCATATATAGTATGCAACATAAATATGAATACAAAAGTAGAAATCATATGCACATGTTTAAAAGTGCATGGAAGCCAGAATCAACATACATAGAGTAACCACAACACATAGAAATGTTAATGGCTTTCATAAATGTGAATGTGTGGTTTGTATGATGTGGAAGTGTGAACTATGTCTTATGGATTGTTGTTTTCTTTTGCTATGTGTGATGGTATGAGTAGAACATGCTCTAGAGCAAGTTCTCCCCTTCCAAGACCAAGACTTTCAATTCTCAGAGCAGCAAGAAGAAGGCAAGTGTCCTTGACCACTTTGTTCCTATGCTAGGATGTGTAGATAGAATTATTTGCATTGTCAATTGAAATATGGAACCCATGCTAGGAAGTTTCCCTAGAAATTGCATTATCTTGTTTCCTTGTAGCTTGGGATTGGGATTTATTTTATCATATCATTTATTTACATGCTTATGCTTAGCCATGCTTTGAATGGGATAATTGGGATATGAGATCATCAGTTTATTTACCATACTCTTGAATGAGATGTTATGAGATATGTAGAGGTAGGGATCAAGGCAAGTTGGATGATTTGGTTGGTGCTGGGTGCACGAGACGTGGGTTTGTGTTTAGTACTTGCCTGGATCCTAAGGACCGGTTCATGGAGCATGTAACCTGGCTTTACCGTGCCAACCACATGCTGAGATGGGGCAGCTTGGCCAATTAATTAGGTGTATCCCCGGTGTAGTATGGGTGTGTTGGATGGTGCGGGAAATAGGTGTCAGCTGGACTACCATATGAACCGCAAGGCTCAAGAGGGGGCCACTGCAGCGGGGTTGGAGCCTCTTGTATGCTGTTAGGGGTGAAACCTCAATGGGCCCACACTCGTCGGGAATCCCTTTGTAAAGGCTTCGTAGTGATCTCCTTGCTACACACCTGGGAAGTGTGAATGTGGTTCGTAGCCACTGGCGTAATGGAGGTTCTTTTAGTCCACCCGGCAACAGGGGATGAAATCACTACATGTGGGTACAGTGGTGCAAACTCTGCAGAGTCAAAACTGTCAAAACAGCCGTGCTCACGGTCAAGAGCGGCTTGGACTTATTCATGATTAGAGGAGTGATGGTTTTGGAAGTTAAGGATGTTAAGCGGGGAGCTTAACATTGAAAATGATGTTATGGTTATTTGATTATGATGATGGGATGGGAGATTGGGACCATTTCACCTGTGTAGTAATGTAGGTGCTTAATAAGTTAAGGTGATAGGTATTATTTGCGTAGTGCTTTAACCATGAGGTCAACCTCTCCTTGCTCTAGCCATGCATGACATAACTTTCCCACACTTGCTGAGTACCATCGGTACTCAACCTTGCATATTTGTTGGTTTATATTGCTGCTCAGGTCAAGATAATGAAGTGGTGCTTAATGATCAAGACTTTGGACCCGAAGAAGGTTTCTAGGTTCATGGAGTCGCCCGGGCAACGCCTGTGACGGAGACCACAAGAATAATATTTCCGCTGCTATTTACTTGTTATGAACTTATTATCATCCATCGAGACATATGCTATGTAAGACTTATTTATATTCGACACCTGGCTTGTAATAAATGATGCTTCACTATTTGTCATCACATGTATGAGAAAATGATCCTGGCATACATGTGATATTCACTCGGTTGTTCTTCGGAGAAACCGGGTATGACAGAAGTGGTATCAGAGCCAAGGTTGCCCGTAGGAACGTGGACCTAGGTAGAAATGGACGTATTTAAGGGCCCTGTTTTCTTAAAAACTATTTTACAAGGTGTGTGTTGAAAAGTGTTATTTAATGGAGTCACTTTCTTCATCTTACCCCAACTTTCATTCAAAATAGGATTTTTGTTTAAAAGTTTATCTAAACTAAGTTTAAATGCTTTCTGTTTTAGATGGTTCGCATGATTCGCACCGCTCGCAAGTCCACAGGAGGGAGAGTTCCCGTAGTTGCCCTTGCCCAAAGAGAGGAGAGCCGTCCGGTGACGTACCTTTCCTACGGATTGGCAGTAGGAGGCTTGTTGCGCCATCTTCGACGTATGCTCCAAGCCGCCGGCAATACGGGCAAGCTAATCATACACTATAGCTCCACCAGGACCATCCGTGAGAAGAGGGAAGAATTGAGTTCAGAGATGAGGATTATCCACGAAAATCAGCTGCTCAAGATCCACCGCTCTCCAGCTTGTCGAGCGACACAGGTCGATGCAGAGAAGGATGTTACCTGGGAGGCCATCACCTGCCAGAGTCACATCTATCATCGACACCTGGACAGAACTGAGTACATGTATGTTCTCCAGCGCGAGAGTGGTACAACGGAGTATAAGTACCCGCCAGTGCAGCAAGTGACTTCCCATGAGCACATGGACTTGTGCTTGGAGGATGCTGCTATGCTCAGCACTCGACTGCAGGAGTGTCAGCAGGAGCTTCAGGATGTTCGGGACACCCTGAAGGAAACCGAGGCGTTGCTTCGAGCCTGCTTGAGGGCGAGAGAAAGAGGAGATGGGAATGAACTGTGTGTCACCGTGAATGATACATAGACTCCTGACTCCCCAGATCGCCGGGCGATCAGGCGTCGTCGCACTTCTCCACCAGCAGCCTCCCCACCCAAAGCAGAGTCAGAAGGCAGCCGCAATAATGAGGAAGACCCCGAGGAGCCAGCTCAGGGATACGAGTAGTGTAAAGTCTTTCCCTTAGTTAGCAAGATGTCGAATAGTCGAGTCGTTACCTTAGTTAATGGTGTGTTAATGCTTGGTGTGTGACGTGAGTTGTGGAAGCCATGAGCAATTGTCCACAGCCTCGTCTTCAGATTGTTTTGCTTTCCTGTGTGAACCCACATGAAATAATAGTGCATTTATTTTTGTGTGAGACATGAACCCTCAGAAAGTATAACAAAGCCTCAACACTTCAAAGTAAAAAACAAGTGAAAGTAGTAAGATAATACGTAATGCTTTAAATTAACATTTGGTTGATCATGCTAGATGACCGGAAGAGGAAAGGGTCGTGCTGCCAACCCCACCAACAACAACGATGAGGCCTGCAACCCTCATCTTTCTGGGAGCCAAGACAGGGGTGGGCGTCGTGAGGGAGTTGATCCCATCCACCAAATGCTTGAAAATCAAAATCAGCTCATCCAGAACCTGACTCAAGTGGTGGCCAACTTGCATCAAGTTCCACCTCCACAAGCTGCACCACGCCAACCAAGGTTGAGTGCGTTTCTAGGAACTCAACCTCCGAAGTTTGCAAGTGCGGCTGAACCTCTGGAGGCGGATGACTGGCTAAAGACCATTGAGAGCAAGATGAGGATCATACAGTGCCAAGGGTATGAGAGGGTGCTGTTTGACTCTCATCAATTGCATGGACCTGCTGCTGATTGGTGGACCGCCTACGTGGCCGCCCATCATGAACCTGAGAACATCACATGGTAAGAGTTCAAATGTAGCTTCCGCGACCATTACATACCAAGGGGTGAACTCAAAAACAAGAGGAAGGAGTTCTTGGGGTTGCAGCAAGGAAACATTACTGTGAGGGAATACCTCACTAAATTTACTCAACTCTCCCGTTATGCCCCACGGGACATAGAGACTGATGAGCAGAAACATGATTGTTTCGTGGAAGGACATACCGCAGAAATGCAGTGTGCAATGTCATCCAACGAGTATGAAAGCTTCCAAAAGATGGTGGACAAAGCATTTGTGGTAGAAAGGAAGCTGAAGGCCTTGGAAAATGAAAACAAGAGGAAGGCCGGGTGGTCACACCAAGCCTCCGGGAGCAACACCCGCCCACGTCTGATGCAGCAACCCGCAGGGCAGACGAACCGTGCTGCGGTACCCTACTCAGCACCAAGAGGGTACAACCCGAACTACAGGCCTCCGGCAGCACCAATACAGCCACAACGTCAGTTCGTACAGCAGCCTCGCCCTACATATCAACCTCGACCAGCAGCGCAAGGACCCCCAAACCAACCCCAAGACAACAAAGGCCAGGCACCTAAGGTTGGGGGTGCAATGTTTTAACTGTGGTGAAGTGGGGCACTACGCCCATAAGTGCCCAAAGAAGAAGCCCGCGCAGCCGCAACAGCAGAATGTAATGAGAGGACGGGTGAACCACGTCACCATGGAGGAGGCGCAAGAGGCACCCGACGTGGTAGTTGGTAAGTTTCCTGCCAATTTACACATTGCAACCCTGTTGTTTGATTCTGGTGCTACCCACTTTTTCATTGCCCAAGGGTTTGTTAAGAAGCATGACCTAGCAACAACACAAATGAACCATATGCTAGCAGTAAACTCTCCAGGTGGAGAAATAAGGACAAGACAAGTGTGTCCCAAAGTGAACCTAGACATTAATGGGGTAGTATTTACTGCTAACCTCATAGTGATAGATTCACAAGGGATAGATATTATCTTGGGTATGGATTGGTTGACCAAACATAAAGGAATCATCCATTGTTCGACCAGAACGGTGGAACTAACTCACCCTAGTGGCACAAGAGTAAAGTTTATAACAATACAAGAGCCTAGGAGGGACATTAAATTAAATCAAGTTGAGGTGAAAGTGGAGGAGATCAGGACCATCAGGGAATATCCAGATGTTTTTCCGGAGGAGTTGCCAGGTATGCCTCCTGATCGTGAAGTGGAATTCGCAATTGAGCTAGTGCCTGGAACAACCCCGATATACAAGAGACCTTATCGGATGGACTCCAAGCAGCTGGGAGAACTCAAGGATCATTTGAGAGAATTGACGGAGAAGGGGTATATTCGTCCTAGTTCCTCACCTTGGGGAGCTCCAGTGATATTTGTGCCCAAGAAGGACGGAACCCAAAGGTTATGCATGGACTACCGTGCCTTCAATGAAGTAACCATCAAGAACAAGTACCCATTACCCCGCATTGAAGACTTGTTTGATCAGTTGAGTGGAGCTTGTGTGTTCTCGAAAATTGATCTCAGGTCGGGATACCACCAACTTAAGATAAGGCAAGCCGATATTCCAAAGACAGCTTTTGTATCTCGATACGGATTGTATGAATACACTGTCATGCCTTTCGGGCTAACGAATGCCCCGGCATACTTCATGTATCTCATGAACAAGGTATTCATGGAATATCTGGACAAATTTGTTGTAGTTTTCATAGATGACATTCTCGTTTTCTCCAAAAATGAAGAGGAACATGAGAAACATCTAAGGTTGGTGTTGCAGAGGCTGAAAGAACACCAACTATATGCCAAGTTGAGCAAGTGTGAGTTTTGGCTGAAGAGAGTTCCCTTCTTAGGACATATCATCTCGGAGGGAGGAATCTCCGTGGATCCCGCCAAAATCGAGGATATTCAGAAGTGGAAGACCGCTGAAAATGTCGGGGAAGTTCGAAGCTTCTTGGGATTGGCAGGATACTATCGACGGTTTATTGAGGGATTCTCTAAGATCTCGAGACCCCTCACCAAACTGTTAGAGAAGGGAATCACATTCACATGGACGCCGCAGTGCGAGATGAGTTTTCAGGAGTTAAAGAAAAGATTGACAACAGCCCCAGTGCTAGTTATGCCAGACATGCAGAAGAACTTTACGGTGTACTGCGATGCCTCTGGAAATGGGTTGGGATGTGTTCTCATGCAAGAAGGGCATGTCGTGGCTTATGCATCCCGGCAGCTCCGGAAGCACGAGAAAAACTATCGTACACATAACCTAGAACTAGCTGCAGTGGTACACGCGTTGAAAATTTGGCGGCACTACTTGATGGGGAAGAGGACAGAGATATATACGTATCATAAGAGATTAAAGTACATTTTCACACAGCTAGATCTCAACCTCAGACAAAGGAGATGGTTAGAGCTAATCAATGACTTTGATGTGGGCATCAACTATCATCCTAGAAAGCAAACATCGTGGCAGATGCTTTAAGTCGGAAAGTGCAGGTCAATAAGTTGAGCTTGAAGGACATGCCTGCAGAATTGAAGGACGAGGTTATAAGGCTCAATCTATGCCTTGTAAATAGTGGTGAAGCCATCGCCATGGAAGTGGACTCCACACTAGAGCGAGAAATACGCGAGGGTCAAAAGAATGACGAGAAGATACAAGAAATCAGGCAACTCATCAAAGAAAATAAAGCCCCTGGTTTCAGAGAGGATGAACAGGGAACAGGGTGGCACGGGAAAAGAATCTGTGTGCCAGTAGTAAAGAAGATCCGTGAATTGATTTTGAAGGAGGCTCACGATTCTGACTATTCCATTCATCCTGGGAGTACGAAGATGTACCAGGACCTCAAGAGCAGGTATTGGTGGTATGGCATGAAGCGAGATGTCGCGGAACATGTTGCCCTATGTGACACATGCCAGTTGGTGAAAACAGAACATCAACGACCCACGGGATTATTGCAACCACTCAAAGTGCCTGAATGGAAATGGGAAGAAATCAGTATGGATTTCATAGTGGGATTGCCTAGGACCCAATCCGGATATGATTCAATATGGGTCATCATCGACAGGCTAACCAAGGTAGCTCATTTCATCCCCGTGAAAGAAAGCTACAGCAGATCCAAATTGGCAGAATTGTACATGTCAAAGATCATGTGTTACCATGGAGTGCAGAAGAAGATAGTGTCAGATCGAGGCACACAGTTCACCTCGAGGTTCTGGCAGAAGTTGCACGAAACCATGGGAACCCATCTGAACTTTAGTTCTGCCTATCATCCCCAAACTGACGGGCAGATGGAAAGAACCAATCAGATTCTTGAGGATATGCTGAGGGCGTATGCACTCAAAAACAATCGGAGTTGGGACAAGAACTTACCGTATGCGGAATTCTCCTATAACAACAGCTATTAAGCTAGTATGAAGATGTCACCGTTCGAAGCTTTGTATGGGAGGAAGTGCAGAACTCCCCTATTTTGGACCCAAATAGGGGAAAGTAAAGTGTTTGGTCCCGAAGTACTACAAGAAGCCGAGGCGAAAGTGAGGGAAATTCACAACAACTTGAGGATAGCACAGACACGACAAAAGAGCTATGCCGATGTACGGAGAAGAGAGCTCGTTTTCAACGTGGGAGACTATGTCTATCTCAAGGTGTCCCCTATCCGAGGACTTCGTCGGTTCAATGTGAAAGGGATGTTGTCACCTCGATACATTGGTCCCTTTCAAGTTCTGGAGAGGAAAGGCGAAGTGGCTTATCAACTAGAATTACCGGCTCGCCTATCGGATGTGCACGATGTATTCCATGTGTCACAGCTCAAGAAATGTCTGAGAACACCTGAAGAGATGTTACCCATGAATGAGGTTAACGTAGCTGAGGATCTGTCTTATGCCGAGCAACCATCCAAGATTTTGGAGACAATGGAACGCCTCACAAGGAATAAAAGAATCCGGATGTGCAAGGTGCAGTGGAAGCATCACTCGGAAGAGGAAGCCACCTGGGAGCGAGAAGATGAGCTTAAGGCACAATTTCCGGAGTTGTTTTCTTAGAACCACCAATCTCGAGGACGAGATTTCTTTTAAGGGGGTAGAGTTGTAACACCCCAAAACCTGTTAAGAGGGGAATTTAAAAATTTTTGGACGTATTGCATGTGGTGCAAAAAATTTAAATTCAAACTGGAATTCAAATTAAACTCCAAACAAAATTAAAAAGAAAAAGAAAAAAAAAATAAACCTCCCCGGCCAGTGGACTTAATAAAAATTAGGAAAACCCCTCTGTTATGTGTAGTTAGACCCCTGGAAATTCTTAAAATAATATAATAGACCCTGTAGTGGGGTGAGTTTACCTTTTTAACCCTATGTGATATTAAATTTAGGAATTTGAATATGTGTTTAGTATTTAAAATTTAAAAGATGGGACAATCACATTGTAAATTCAAATAAAAAACTTTCCTAGTACTTGGAAAACTTTGGAGTGAGATAAAAATAGATTTTTGGCTGAAATGAATCTGTCTAATTGATTAAACACATTTATTAGTTATAGGGACACATTTTTAAGTACAGAATAATTCTAAAAATTAGTAAAATAAATGTAAAATAGTTCACATCAGAGGAGAAGTTCAAAAATATATTATTTAATATTTTAGACCCAAAACCTATTCTGTTTAGATGAGGTGTCTTACTATTTTCATAATAAAGTTCACATTTAGGCATAGGAAATAAATCTGAAAATATAGCAAGCTAGGTATGAATAACTAGAAAATGATAAATGAAGTTTCCAAAATCCAAAGAATTCAGTCTAGGGTTGGTAGAAGGTCTGAAGACACATTTGGAGTAGGAAAATACCCTCCTTGCACACTTGGTAGCTAAAAGGTGTATCAATTGAATATAAGGAGTTTATTTAAATTGGAAATTCATATATAGTATGCAACATAAATATGAAAACAAAAGTAGAAATCATATGCACATGTTTAAAAGTGCATGGAAGCCAAAATCAACATACATAGAGTAACCACAACACATAGAAATGTGAATGGCTTTCATAAATGTGAATGTGTGGTTTGTATGAAGTGGAAGTGTGAACTATGTCTTATGGATTGTTATTTTATTTTGCTATGTGTGATGGTATGAGTAGAACCTGCTCCAGAGCAAGTTCTCCCCATCCAAGACCAAGACTTTCAATTCTCAGAGCAACAAGAAAAAGGCAAGTGTCCTTGACCACTTTGTTCCTATTCTAGGATGTGTAGATAGAATTATTTGCATTGTCAATTGAAATATGAAACCCATGCTAGGAAGTTTCCCTAGAAATTGCATTATCTTGTTTCCTTGTAGCTTGGGATTGGGATTTATTTTATCATATCATTTATTTACATGCTTATGCTTAGCCATGCTTAGAATGGGATAATTGGGATATGAGATCATCAGTTTATTTACCATACTCTTGAATGAGATGTTATGATATATGTAGAGGTAGGGATCAAGGCAAGTTGGATGATTTGGTTGGTGCTGGGTGCACGAGACTTGGGTTTGTCTTTAGTACTTGCCTAGATCTTAAGGACCGGTTCATGGAGCATGTAACCTGGCTTTACCGTGCCAACCACATGCTGAGATGGGGCAGCTTGGCCAATTAATTAGGTGTATCCCCGGCGTAGTATGGGTGTGTTGGATGGTGCGGGAAATAGGTGTCAACTGGACTACCATATGAACCGCAAGGCTCAAGAGGTGGCCACTGCAGCGGGGTTGGAGCCTCTTGTATGCTGTTAGGGGTGAAACCTCAGTGGGCCCAAGCTCGTCGGGAATCCCTTTGTAAAGGCTTCGTAGTGATCTCCTGGCTACACACCTGGGAAGTGTGAATGTGGTTCGTAGCCACTGGCATAATGGAGGTTCTTTTAGTCCACCCGGCAACGGGGGATGAAATCACTACATGTGGGTACAGTGGTGCAAACTCTGCAGAGTAAAAACTGTCATGACAGCCGTGCTCACGGTCAAGAGCGTCTTGGACTTATTCATGATTAGAGGAGTGATGGTTTTGGAAGTTAAGGATGTTAAGAAGGGAGCTTAACATTGAAAATGATGTTATGGTTATTTGATTATGATGATGGGATTGGAGATTGGGACCATTTCACCTGTGTAGTAATGTAGGTGCTTAATAAGTTAAGGTGATAGGTATTATTTGCGTAGTGCTTTAACCATGAGTTCAACCTCTCCTTGCTCTAGCAATGCATGACATAACTTTCCCACACTTGCTGAGTACCATCGGTACTCAACCTTGCATATTTGTTGGTTTATATTGCTGCTCAGGTCAAGATAATGAAGTGGTGTTTAATGATCAAGACTTTGGACCCGAAGAAGGTTTCTAGGTTCATGGAGTCTCCCGGGCAACGCCTGTGGCAGAGCCCACAAGAATAATATTTCCGCTTCTATTTACTTGTTATGAACTTATTATCGTCCATCGAGACATATGCTATGTAAGACTTATTTATATTCGACACCTGGCTTGTAATAAATGATGCTTCACTATTTTTCATCACATGTATGAGAAAATGATCCTGGCATACATGTGACATTCACTCGGTTGTTCTTCGGAGAAACCGGGTGTGACAATGAGTTAGTGGTTCTTGTGAGGGGAAAGACGTGGTGACCAACGTTTGAGCTCTCGGTTTGATTCCTTTGCACTCTAACTGATATTTTTAGTTTTTAACAGTTGTACTCTGAATTCTAGAACTACTTGGTTGGTGTAGGGAGCCTCAAAGTGTGAGTAGCCCCTAAGAGCATTGTATTCATATTTGATTGATAGTGAGAAAGCCCGGGCTTGATCTTGGTGATCGCTCGGTGAGGGAAGGGTTGGAAAAGACCCGGTCCTTGGTGGACTCCTCAACGAGGACGTAGGTTCCTGTGTGGAATCGAACCTCGGGATAAATTGTGTCTCTTGTCTTCTCTACTATCTTACTTGCTCACTAGAATTACTTGTTAAACTTTCATTGTGTTATTTTCCGCAAATTGTTCTATTATTTTGCAAACTAATTATTCTCAACTAATTTGTGATATCATTTGACTACCATATATTTTCAGCTCAAACAAACTTAAAAGGAAACCTAAAACACAAAATAGGCTCAGACCAGACTAGTCCGACCTCATACCGGACTAGTCCAGCCTACTCTGGTTTTATCCGCTGTTTATTTTAATTTCAGGTTTTATTAGCCTATTCACCCCCTATCTAGGCAACTTTCACCTGGCCGGAGCCAGCCCGCGCGCGCGGCGGCGCGCGGCGGCGGGGGGTGGCGATCTCGCCGGCGCAGCCTCGGCTTTTGCGGTTACACATTAGAACTCACATCTGTTTGCATGGATCGGCTGCAGAGGGGTAGGGGATGCTCACCGAGGGGTTTTCCAGCACTCGGAGGTCCTGGAAGTCGGTCGGCGGCGAGCTTCAACGGCGACGATCTTCGGTGCACGTCCGGGGGGGGCATTGGGGCGCAAGACACGTCGTTTCCTTCACCTGCAGGGCTCCCTGGCGGCGGTGGAACGTGATCAGCACGTTAGATCAGGGAATTTGAGCAAGGATGGAAAGATATCAGCTGTAGAAACTTCGGTTCTCACCGTAGAGAAGCACAGCCGATCGGGGGGGGGGGGGACAGGGCGATTGTCGGCGTTTATATAGGCGAGGGAGGGCGTCGGTCTGTTGGGATTGAGTTGGAGGCGTCCGGGACCGGGAATCGGGCTGGGGGCACGGGTTTCTGGAGTTTGTTGCGATCGGGCACGAGGGAGAAAAGTCCGGGTCGGTTGGCGCGCGGGAGGTAGGAGATGACACACGGGCCCCGCGTGTCAGTGAGAGGAAGAGAGGGGGCGCGCGGTCTTGGGCTGGTGCGGGGGAAATTGGGCCGGCTGGTGGGTTTCGGCCCACTGGCCGGTTGGGTTTTTCTTTTGCACCAAACAGAAAAGATAAGTTTGTTGAAATCCAAAGTTGAGTCAGACTCTTATTTGAGCTACCATTGGAGTAGGACTCTTATTTTTTCCCTTATAAATAGAGCCGAAAACCCCTTCTTTGGCCGTAACCCCTTTCTTCCACCAAAGTCGGAAACTTGGAGGCCCTAGTCCCCAACTCGACGAGTTAGACCCCCCTCGCCGGAGTTCAGTCGCCGGTGAGCCCCCGCTGCTGCCATCGCTAGGAGGAAGGCCCTGCCACCAAAAGGAAGTGAGGTAGGTCTTCGTTAACCATCTTACGACGTCGTCGCTGTTTTTACGCATCCGTTTTCTTTGCTCCTTTTGAAATAGAAACTTTTTCGTGTGGACAGATCATGTTTTGATTGGTTTTTGATGGTGGAATTGATCTAGATCTTGAGTCAAGATCATCACCACGCCCACACTTGATCCCTACACCCTTGTTCATCATAAAACCCCATGAAAGCCCATTAAAACATGCAAGAACACGTAAAAACTGGTTTGATAAAATAGCACCATAGGATTCGCATTCATCTACACCATTGTATCTTGAGTAAAGTTTGTGCATGATGATTGATTGCTATGAATTTTGTATGTGCGTGATCGTAAGTAGAAGAACAAGCTCAACAGGCCATCTATGAGGAACTACAGCACCAACACTTCGAGACGCTTGAGCAACAAGAGCCACGGGAGCAAGGCAAGTGCCCCTTGACCATATTGATCCCATGTTTTGAAACTGTTTTGTTTGTGAAAACGTGTATGCTTGAGTCAACTTGATGGGACACCCTTTTATAGGAGTTTACTAGTTTTGTTAACCATCCTTGTCGCCGGGAAAGTTGATGAGTCGGGTATGGTCGTTTTTCTTTTTTTTTGCTTTGCTTAATCCACGGGATATGGGAAGTTGAATTAAAACATGGTTAGCTACTGCACTCATATGAATAATGATGACGAGAACTTGATAATATTAATGAGCATGGAATCCGGGGAGATCTAGGCAAGCTTGGTTCGTGGATGTTGCTGAATGAGATGGTGGTTTACTTGCCGTAGATCTAAGTACCGGTTCAATGCCAGCACATGCCAGGAAAACAGTGCCACCACAAGGCCAAATATGGGTGCGGCTTAGCTGACTAATTACGTGTGTTGCTAGCTTGTTATGGACCGTGGATGGCACGGGGAATGGGAGTCGAGAGAGGATTACCCTGGGAACTGCATGGCACAAGAGGGGGCCCGTGGGTGGGAGAATGGTGATTCGAGCCTGCCAGTGAAACCTTAGTGAGTCCATACATCTAATAGCCCCTTTGTAAAGGCTATTTTGTGATCTCTTGGCCATACACCGATGGTTGTGTACTGGTATAATGGAGGTTCTGCAGTCGCCAACGGGTGATGAAATCACAAACTTGTGGGTAAAGTGGTGCCACCTCTGCAGAGTGTAAAACTATCATGATAGCCGTACTTACAGTCACAAGCACCTGGCCAACTCACATGATTAGAAGGGAAAACATGGGATGGATATTCGGTGTGGTTATGGTATGGTCATTGGGATTGGTTTTGGGACTGTTTTGAGTCATGACATTGAGTTTGGTTTCGGTTATATGAATTATGAGACGGTACTGAATGTTTATGAGTATGAGATGAACTTGAGAAAGGTTAATGGCTGGTTGAGACTTGAGAAAAGGGTGAATTATGATGGAGAAAATGATGCTGAATTACTTGGTCATGTTAGGATAAATATCACTTAGAAATAGTTGCTGTTTTTATCATGTTTGTGAAATAAAATTTGGTTGCTGCAATGAGCCTTTTTATTTCTACCTTGTTGTAAGCTACATGTCATACTTTTCCCGCACTTGCTGAGTACGACATGTACTCACCCTTGCATTATCACATAAACATCAGCAACAGGAGAAGAGTACTTCGAGGACCATGTGGAGTACTAGGCGTGCGAACTACCGTCAACTTGCCTGTGGAGTTGAAGATGGAGCCGCTGCTGTTTAGTTATTTTCCGCTGTGGTTTAGAGACTTCCGCTGCAAGAATAAGTTAGAGATTTATGAATGAGACAATGAGTCAATGTAATAAAGTACTTAAACACTATTTATTCATGGTTATATTCTGAATTCAGTTTGTGGATTACATGTGTATGTGTGATGAACATCCTTGGCACACATATGCATTAACTTGGTTCTGTTTCCGGAACCGGGTGTCACACTATTGTGATCGTGTTGCTTGTGAGAAGGGTCCGTGGGCTGGACGTCTTCTCTTTTGCTTAGCATAGATATATGACATGAGCTGTATCAATCTTCCGCTGTAAATTATTTTGAGAAGTATTTGTAAAATTCACACTTTTTAAGCTTCCCCTTGATTTATGTAATATGATACTTTATTATGTGTGCTGTTGGGTGCCGCATCGCACGGCACCACCCAATGCGATTCCCGGGCGAGTGGCACGGCCCCGTGATCGGGTCTGGGCCCTCACAGGGAGCCCCAACGTCCCCAAAACCAGGCTCAAAACCAGGACCGATGCCCAATCTATTAAAGCTCCGGACCCCAAAGCATGAGGGTCGACGGCGGGCAGGCTCGGAGCAGCTGTCACCATGGGCTTCTCCCCCGTCACCAGCCTCCGTGATTCTTCCCGGACCGGTGGCACTTTGGGGGACGAGCCCCTGTGGGTGACCTCCGCTCCGGCAGCCGCCAGCTCTGTCTCGGGGAGAAGGTCCTCACGCCCTTTAGGCGGGGCCTCCACGGCTGTGGCCAGAGCCTCGTCTTCGTCGAACAAAGCTGCGGCAACCGGGGTCGGCTCCGGGCTGCCCAGGACGGACGAAGCCAGCTGAGACTCCGTGACGGCCAGGACATAGGGCGCTACCCGCACCGTCAGCTCTGCTCCCCCTGATGACAGCGTGGTTGTGATGCCCGGTCCCGTGAAAATGGAACCCAGTTGATGCATATGTGTGCCCAGGATGTTCATCACACATACACATGTAATCCACAAACTGAATTCAGAATAATACCATGAATAATAGATTTTTATTACAATGTCTCTGAGTCTCTAACTCATTCCAGCAGCGGAAGTCTTGTTCTATCAGTGGAAGTCTTCTAAACTATTGCGGAAAAAAAACCTAAGCAGCAGCAGCGGCTCCATCTCTAACTCCACAGGCAAGTTGGCGGTGGATCACACGCCTAGTACTCCACATGCTCTTCGAAGTACTCCTCTCCTATTGCTGGTGATGTATGATAATGCAAGGGTGAGTACATGTCGTACTCAACAAGTGCGGGAAGTATGACATGTAGCTTACAACAAGGTAGATATAAAAAGGCTCATTGTCGAAAGCAAAGTTTATTTCACAAAACATGATAAAAACAGCAACTAGCTTTAAGTGAATTTAGTCCCAACATATATCCAATTTAAAACCTCGACATACCTCCATCATATTCACCTCTTTTCATGTCTTATCCAGACATTTATTCTTCTCAACTTTTCTCATGCTCGTGAATACCATCTCATATTCATGACCATCTCACCTCATATTCAATTTCCATCTCATAACCGAGACCAAAGCTCATTGTTTCGACTCAACAGTCCGAAACCTTTCTCATTACCAAGACTCAACAGCCTCAAAACCAAAACCTCAATGACCAAACCATAACCAAACCAATGACATCCCAATAACTAAACCGAACCATCCATCCCAAAAACCATCCCATCTAATCATGTGAGTTGGCCAGGCGCTTGTGACCGTAAGCTCGGCTATCATGATAGTTTTATACCCTGCAGAGTTTGCACCACTTTACCCACAAGTTTGTGATTTTGTCACCCGTTGGCGACTGCAGAACCTCCATTATACCAGTACACAACCATCGGTGTATGGCCAAGAGATCACAAAATAGACTTTACAAAGGGGCTACTAGATGTATGGACTCACTAAGGTTTTACCGGTAGGCTAGAATCACCATTCTCCCACCTACGGGCACCCTCTTGTGCCATGCAGTTCCCAGGGCAGTCCTCTCTCGACTCCCATTCCCCGCTCCTTCCACGGTCCATAACAATCTAGCAACTTACCTAATTAGTCAGCTAAGCCGCACCCATATTTGGCCTTGTGGTGGCACTGTCATCCTGGCATGTCCTGGCATGAATCAGTCCTTAGATCTACGGCAAGTAAACCACCATCTCATTCTACCTCATCCACGAACCAAGCTTGCCTAGATCTCCCCCGATTCATGTTCATTATCACCAAGTTCTCATTATCATTATGAGTGCAGTAGCTAGACACATTCTATCGCTTCCCAAATCCCGTAGATTAGCGAAGCAAAAAGTAAAATGACCATACCTGACTCATAAACTTCCCGGCGAAAAGGGTAGTTAACAAAACTAGTAAACTCCTATAAAAAGGATTTCCCATCAATTTGACTCAGCATACACAGTTTTCGCAAACAAAACAGTTTTCAAAAACATGGGATCAATATGATCAAGGGGCACTTGCCTTGTTCCTGTGGTTTCTGTTGCTCACGGATCTCGAAGTCTTGGTTCTGTAGTCCTTCGTAGATAGATCCCTGAGGTTGTCCTTCTACTTATGATCACACACATACAAGATTTACAGCAAACAAAACATCATACACAATCCTTATTCAAGATGCAATAGTGCATATGCACGCTGATCCTACGGTGCTGTTTTTATTAGATCCGTTTGTACGTGTTCTTGCATGTTTTAATGGCTTGCATGGGGCTTTACGATGAACAAGGGTGTAAAGATCAAATGTGGACGTGGCGATGATCTTGACTCTAGATCCAACCGATCGACACGTGATCTGTCCATATGAAAAAGCTTCTGTTCGAAGGGATCGAAGAAACAGATGCGAAAAAAACCGCGATGACGTCGTAAGGTGGTAATGGAGACCTACCTTACTTCCTTCGGTTCCTTCCTCCTAGCAAACACAGATCGTTGGCTCTCCTCCAGCGACGGCGATCGTGTCGGGGCTCGTTGGTGGTCTCACTGGTGGTTCAACTCCGGCGAAGAGGGTTAGCACGGCGAGTTTGGGGGCTAGGGCCTCTAAGTTGTCGGCTTTGGAAAAGATGTTACGACCAAGGGGTTGTTCTGTGTTCTATTTATAACTAGGAAAAGAAGAGTCCTATTCCGATTGGATTTCAAATAAGAGTCCTATTTGATTTGTTTTTGGATCTTAACAACTTATCTCAAATCGATTTGGTGCGGTAGCAGCGTGAAATCATGTTGGTCTCAGTTAGTACCGGTATTCTAGTGCTTACAGGAGAAAAACTGCTTAAGGATCTCGTCCTCCCGCAGGGATAAGCTCCGGAGGCTCCACGTGTCCAGCGGGGGCCTAGGCTTCCTTTTTCCACGGAGGCGAGCTCCGGTTGTGCCGCGTGTCAGGCGGGCGGGACCTCCCTCTCACTCAGAGGCAAGCTCCGCGTGCGCCACGCGTCCTGGCGGGCGGGACCTCCCTCACCCTGAGAGGCGAGCTCCACATGCGCCACGTGTCTGGTGGGTCGGAACCTCCCCTCTTTCAAGAGACGAGCTCCACGTACGCCATGTGTCAGTGCCAGACCTCTCCTCCCTTCGGAGGTGGTTCGAAGAGTGCCACGTGTTAGTGCCGGATCTCTCCTCTCTTCGGGGGTGAGCTCCGATAGTGCCACGTGTCCTAGCAGCGCCGGATCTCCTTTCTGCTCAGAGATGAGCTCCGAGATTGACATGTGTCCAACAGCGTCGGACCTCCCTTCTGCTCAGAGATGAGCTCCGGGGGCGACACGTGTCCAATACCGTCGGACCTCCCTTTTCCTCGGAGATGAGCTCGGAGGTCGACACGTGTCCAGTAGTGCCTTCTCCTCGGAGGTGAGCTCCGAGGATGACACGTGTCCATCGGGACCTTCGCCTCGGAGGTGAGCTCTGAGGATGACACGTGTCCGGTAGTGTCGGACCTCTCGGAGATGGGTTCCGAGGGTGACACGTGTCTAGCAGGGCAGGACCTCTCAGAGGTGTGCTCTGAGATGACACATGTCCTGTGGGTTGAACCTCCCGGAGGCGAGCTCCGAGAGCAAAACGTGTCCCGAGGGTCGGATCTCTCAGAGACGAGCTCGGAGAGCGACACGTATCCCGCGGTTCTGGGCCTCGCTTTTCCGTAGTGACTAGCTCCGAAGGCGACACGTGTCCTGCAGAACTGGATCTCGCTTATCCGCAGAGGCTAGCTCCGTGAGCAACACGTGTCCCACGGGGTCGGACCTCGCCCCTTCCGCAGAGGCAAGCTCCGAGCCTGCCACATAGCCAGTTAGTGCCGGACCTCACACCTTTTGCAGGGATGAGCTCCGAAGGTGCCACGTGGCCAGCGGACCGCGGGAAGTGTCTTCGGCGCTCTCGGTGGATTGTATTTGGCTCTTTTTAGCTATCTTTTTTATTCTCTCTCTGTTTCCACTTCTTTTAAAATGTTTTCTCTATATGAATTCTGTATACATGCATGATTACGAAATTGAGGGTGTCACAAACCTACCCGCCGTAAATTGAATCTCGCCCTCGAGATTCGATAGAGTGGAGAATAGATGAGGGAATTCTGCCTTGAGGTCTTCCTCATGTTCCCATGTAGCTTTGGCTTCCGTGTGATGTCTCCATTGTACTTTGCACCAACGGATCACTTTGTTTCTCGTGACCCTTTCCTTCATGTCCAAAATTCGGACTGGGCACTCTACATAAGTCAAATCCTCTTGAAGTTTGAGCTCATCCATTGGTACTTGTTCTTCCGGGACTCTCAAGCACTTCTTGAGCTGGGATACGTGAAACACGTCATGCACGTTGGAGAGGTGCACTGGCAGCTCCAGTTGATAGGCTACCTCTCCTCGCTTGCCCAAAATCTTAAAGGGCCCGATGTAGTGAGGTGCTAGCTTGCCTTTGACGTTGAAACACCGTTGGCCATGGATAGGCGATACCTTAAGGTATACGAAGTCCCCAACTTCGAAGGTTAACTTTCTTCGCCTATTGTCCGCATAGCCCATCTGTCGTGACTGAGCGGCCTTCAGGTTTTCACGTATCGTTTGGACTTGCTTCTCAGCCTCTTGCAGCACTTCTGGTCCAAACATTTGGTTCTCTCCGGTCTCATTCCAAAACAACGGCGTTCTACACCGTCTACCATACAACGCTTCAAAAGGTGACATCTTAAAGCGCTATATAGCTGTTATTGTATGAGAATTCGGCATACGGCAACCTCCTATCTCAACTAAATTCATGTTTCAAGGCGCAAGCTCTCAACATGTCCTCCAAAATTTGGTTTGTCCTCTCAGTTTGTCCATCAGTCTGCGGGTGGTAAGCGGAGCTAAAATCCAGTCTCGGTGGATTAGATTTGGCTCTTTTTAGCTATCTTTTTTATTCTCTCTCTTTTTCCACTTCTTTTAAAATGTTTTCTCTACATGAATTCTGTATACATGCATGATTACGAAATTGAGGGTGTGACAAACCTACCCCCCTTAAATTGAATCCCGCCCTCGAGATTCGATAGAGTGGAGAATAGATGAGGGAATTCTGCCTTGAGGTCTTCCTCATGTTCCCATGTAGCTTCGGCTTCCGTGTGATGTCTCCATTGTACTTTGCACCAACGGATCACTTTGTTTCTTGTGACCCTTTCCTTCATGTCCAAAATTCAGACAGGGCGCTCTACATAAGTCAGATCCTCTTGAAGTTCGAGCTCATCCATTGGTACTTGTTCTTCCGGGACTCTCAAGCACTTCTTGAGCTGGGATACGTGAAACACGTCATGCACGTTGGAGAGGTGCATTGGCAGCTCCAGTTGATAGGCTACCTCTCCTCACTTGCCCAAAATCTTAAATGGCCCGATGTAGCGAGGTGCTAGCTTGCCTCTGATGATGAAACGCCATTGGCCACGGATAGGCGATACCTTAAGGTATACGAAGTCCCCAACTTTGAAGGTCAACTTTCTTCGCCTATTGTCCGCATAGCCCTTATGTCGTGACTGAGCGGCCTTCAGGTTTTCACGTATCGTTTGGACTTGCTTCTCAGCCTCTTGCAGCACTTCTGGTCCAAACACTTGGTTCTCTCCGGTCTCATTGCAAAACAATGGCGTTCTACACCGTCTACCATACAACGCTTCGAAAGGTGACATCTTCAAGCTGGATTGATAGCTGTTATTGTATGAGAATTCGGCATACGGAAAGCTCCTATCCCAACTACATCCATATTTCAAGATGCAAGCTCTCAATATGTACTCCAAAATTTGGTTTGTCCTCTCGGTTTGTCCATCAGTCTGCGGGTAGTAAGCGGAGCTAAAATCCAGTCTAAGTGGATTGGATTTGGCTCTTTTTAGCTATCTTTTTTATTCTCTCTCTTTTTCCACTTCTTTGAAAATGTTTTCTCTACATGAATTCTGTATACATGCATGATTACAAAATTGAGGGTGTCACAAACCTACCCCCCTTAAATTGAATCTCACCCTCGAGATTCGATAGAGTGGAGAATAGATGAGGGAATTCTGCATTGAGGTCTTCCTCATGTTCCCATGTAGCTTCGGCTTCCATGTGATGTCTCCATTGTACTTTGCACCAACAAATCACTTTGTTTCTTCTGACCCTTTCCTTCATGTCCAAAATTCAGACAGGGCGCTCTACATAAGTCAGATCCTCTTGATGTTCGAGCTCATCCATTGGTACTTGTTCTTATGGGACTCTGAAGCACTTCTTGAGCTGGGATACGTGAAACACGTCATGCACGTTGGAGAGGTGCATTGGCAGCTCCAGTTGATAGGCTACCTCTCCTCGCTTGCCCAAAATCTTAAGTGGCCCGATGTAGCGAGGTGCTAGCTTGCGTTTGACGTTGAAACGCCGTTGGCCATGGATAGGCGATACCGTAAGGTATACGAAGTCCCCAACTTCGAAGGTCAACTTTCTTCGCCTATTGTCCGCATGCCCTTCTGTCGTGACTGAGTGGCCTTCAGGTTTTCACGTATTGTTTGGACTTGCTTCTCAGCCTCTTGCAGCACTTCTGGTCCAAACACTTGGTTCTCTCCGGTCTCATTTCAAAACAATGGCGTTCTACACCATCTACCATACAGCGCTTCAAAAGGTGACATCTTCAAGCTGGATTGATAGCTGTTATTGTATGAGAATTCGGCATACGGCAAGCTCCTATCCCAACTACGTCCATGCTTCAAGACGCAAGCTCTCAACATGTCCTCCAAAATTTGGTTTGTCCTCTCGGTTTGTCCATCAGTCTGCAGGTGGTAAGCGGAGCTACAATCCGGTCGTGTACCCATAGCTTCATGCAGTTTCTTCCAGAACCCCGAGGTAAATTTGGTACCCCGGTCTGAAACTATCCTCTTCGGGACTCCATGAAGGCACACAATTTGCTCCATGTATATCTCAGCTAGTTCGGCGACGCGGTACGTGGTTTTAACAGGAAGAAAATGATCTGTTTTCATTAATCGGTCCATGATAACCCAGATGGAGTCGTAACCCGATTGAGTACGTGGTAATCCGATGATGAAATCCATGCTGATGTCTTCCAACTTCCACTCGGGTACTTTCAATGGCTGCAACAGTCCAGCGGGTCTTTGATGTTCGGCCTTCACCCGTTGGCATGTGTCGCATAAGGCAACATACTCAGCTATGTCCCTTTTCATACCATCCCACCAATAACAAGTCTTCAGGTCCTTGTACATATTTGTGCTGCCGGGATGTATGGAATAGGGTGAATCATGCGCCTCCTTTAATATCGTGCCGCGGATGTGCTTCACGTTAGGCACACAAATCCTTTTCCCTAACCAAAGTGTACCCTTTTTCGTCTTCCTTGAAGTCCTTTTCTATGCCTTGTCAGATTCTTTCCTTGATCTCCTTAATTTCCTCATCCGTTGCTTGGCCATCTCGTATCTCTTGTTCCAACGAAGAATGGAGTTCCATCACTTCCATCTCGTTCAAGAACCCAAGATGTAACCGTTCGAACTCCTTGCGTAGCTCGGGTGGTATCTCCCAAACCGTGAGTTGGTGACATGCTCCCTTTCGGCTCAATGCATCAGCTACTACATTGGCCTTTCCGGGGTGATAGTTGATTCCAACATCATAATCCTTGATGAGTTCCAACCATCGACGTTTCCTCAAATTCAGATCCGTTTGAGTGAATATGTACTTGAGGCTTTTATGATTCGTATAGATCTCACATCGGTGGCCAAGGATATAATGTCTCCAAATCTTCAAGGCATGTACTACGGCTGCGAGCTCCAAGTCATGTGTGGGGTAATTCAGCTCGTGTTTCTTTAGTTGCCTTGACGCATAGGCTACCACTTGTCCTTCTTGCATGAGCACACATCCAAGTCCTTGTCTTGATGCGTCACAATATATGTCAAAACTCTTGCTCACGTCCGGCAATACCAAAACCGGCGCTGTGGTTAGCGTAGGATCGAAGAGCACGTGAAAAGCTACCAGAGGGGGGTGAATGGTAGATTAAAACTTTTCGCAGCGGAAACAACAAAAACCCCTCAGCAAAAAATCAATCGGTTAAAGAAACCGTGTGTGCAAGTGTTTTCAAACATGTTCAACCGTGACAAATCAAGTAGAGAGGTATAGAATCAAGTCACGGATCTAATGCAACAAGAATCACTTGAAAACACGAAGTAAAACTTGAGATACGATCAAAACATTAAATGAAGATCAATCTGTTCTACCCGATATAAAACAGATCTGCAATGCTGCAAAGAAACTCGTGTATCTAAAAAACTACAGATCCAAAGCTCGTGAAAATTTCACATGTGATAGACAATTGAGTTGTGAAGACAACCCAAAAAGAATCACGTCAACCGGATCTGTAAAACTCGAGTTATGAACGAAACACCGAAGCAACGTCGGTCTGTCCAGAAACTCGGCGAGAAAGACTTGACGAAAAACAAGTCGGACGAACAAGGCACAAAAGCTCCTCGAAACTATGAACTTTATTCAATAGAAACACAAGAGGAACAGCCCAAAGTTCTCTACCCACGAGAGCTCTGGCCTCCCTTGCTTTTATAGCCAGCCCTCAACAATCCAATCTAGGACTCCTACTCCTAATTGGACTCATATCCTAACTTACCATAACTGCTCAGGACTCTCCTATTCGCAGATAGAAGCAATCGTGAGACTTCCAAACACCTAAGGAACGTCCTAAACATTCCTAAAACAACTCAACTTCGTGCCTAGCACGAAATCCTATCATAACCAACTCAAATCTTCCATATTTGAGCCATATCCGACTCAGCCTCAGCCTGAGTACGCAATCCAGCCGGTTGGACCTTTCCGACCAATTCTTTACGTCCACTTCTCTTCATCACGCCTTGGAACAATGTTGCCACGTCCATGCACTCCTTGCACACGTGCAAACACCTTCCAACAACGTACACGCTACCTTCATATGCACTGCCCTTGATCCAAACATGCTGCGCGACCTCCCGATCAACTCAACCACAGCTCATCCCGAACTTGGTTGTTGGAACCTCATCTCCTCTCTGAGACTAGTCCAAGGATCCCGTCACCAGCCATGTCTTGAACTCAAGCAACACCTGCACATGAATAAACAACCAATTCTTCCGAGCACAAGTCCTCGACTTGACTCACGTTAGTTCGAAAACCACAACACCTTACATGAGCACGTCACATAAGCATGTTGCAAACCATATCAAATGATAACAGCCATAACCACCAAAACACACCAAAAATTTAGCAAATTAATACTAAGCAAACCTTCCCATAAAGCAAGTTTGAAACATTGCGAGTTAAAAGCAAAAACAAGACGCTGCAGTTCTACGAGTTGAACTACACGGGAGTTCCCTAAAAACAAGCTCCGGACCTCACAGAAACTCTCTGGACCTTGCAGGAACTCTCCGGACCTTGCATCAGACCTTGCAAACACTTGGCGGACCTAACAAAGAACTTGTCGGACCTTGCCACAGAATAATGTTTTGGCAATATTCAAAACTTTGAATGTTAATGCTAACTTTTATCCTAATTGCCAATGTATTCAGCACACATAGGTACAGTTAGCCTTTTCTTGAGCTCCTCAAAGCTTTCTTGACACGCTGGTGTCCACTGGAACGCTTTTCCCTTCATCAATAACTCCGTCATAGGCTTTGCTATCTTGGAGAAGTCCTTGATGAACCGTCGGTAGTATCCGGCCATCCCAAGAAAACTCCGAATATCTCTCACGTTCTGCGGTTGGTTCCATTTCAGAACATCTCCCACTTTTCCGGGATCAACCGATACTCCTTTCTCGGAGATGATGTGGCCTAGGAACAACATCTCCTTTAGCCAAAATTGACACTTGCTGAGCTTGGCATACAATTGATGCTCTCGCAGCTTCTGTATTGTCAATCTCAAGTGTTCTTCATGTTCTTCCTCACTTTTTAAATACACCATGATATCGTCGATGAAAACCACGACGAACATGTCCAAGTACTCCATGAAGACCTTGTTCATGAGGTACATGAAGTATGCGGATGCACTCATTAACCCAAAAGACATAACGGTATATTCATACGAACCATACCGTGTTCAAAAGGCAGTCTTGGATATGTCGGAGGGTTTAATCTTCAGCTGGACGTATCCCGACCGAAGATCAATCTTGGAGAAAACTCGGACTCCTTTCATTCGGTCGAACAGGTCCTCTATACGGTGCAGCGGGTATTTATTCTTGATCGTCACCTCATGGAGAGACCTATAATCCACACACATCCTTTGGGTCCCATCCTTCTTGTCTACGAAGAGCACGGGGCTCCCCACGGTGACGAGCTCGGGCGTATAAAACCCTTCTCTAGCTGCACCTGAATTTGCTTCTTGAGCTCCACTAGTTCATTAACGGGCATCCTGTACGGTCTTTTGATATAGGTGCGGTTCCGGGTATCAAATCAATGGAAAACTCGATGTCCCGGTCAGGTGGCATACCTGGAAGTTCTTCCGGGAACACGTCCGAAAATTCTTGAACCACCGGAATGCTTTCCAAGGTTGCTCCTTCGACGTTGTTCAACGTCGCCTTCTCGGTCGTCGGTTGGGCTGACTCAAACTCAATGCGGGTACCGTGCTCATTTGTCAACTGCACGCTCCTCTCAGCACATTGGATTACTCCGTTGTGCTTACTTAGCCAATCCATTCCGAGTATTATGTCAAGCCCTTGTGAATCCAAGACAATAAGGTTGGCAAGGAAGTTTACCCCCCTTATTTTAAGGTTTACTTTTGGACATACTATATTAGTACTCATCTCTCCACCAGGAGAATTAACCAACATAGTATATTTCATGTGTGATATGGGTAGATTGTACTTGGCAACATACTTGGACGATATGAATGAATGTGATGCTACAGAATCAAATAAAATGGTGGCTGGGTTGGAGTTGGCAAGGAACATACCAATCACGACGTCCTCAGCCTGTTGTGCTTCCTCAGCCGAAACATGATTCACGTTGCCACGAGCATAGTTCTGCTGTCCACGGTTGCCTTCCGTAGCTCCTCCGTTTGGCCGTGGGTTCTGCTTGGGCGTGTTGCTTGGCTGTCTAGGGCCTTTCCTCGGGCACTGACTCGCGAAGTGTCCAGTTTCTCCACATGCAAAGCATGCCTTGTTGCCCAAGACAGCGGGGGTGTTGGGGTGGGGGTTTTGAACAGGGGCGCCCATGTTGGTTCAGGGTGCATGAGGCAAAGGCACACGAGGTGCTTGCACAACGGGTCATTGCTGGGGTGGTTGATTTGGGCGAAAAAAGTCGAAGTAGACGAGCCATACCGTGGTGCAGCTGGGGGCATGTACCGAGGGCGTACGTTGCTCCCTTGTGGCTGGTATGGCATCTTTCTTTTGCCCTCTTGCTCGATCTATCGGATCTTGCTCTCAACCACTACGGCTTTGTCAACTAGCTTCTGGAAGTTTGCATAGTCGTTGTTGAGAAGCTGAACTTGGATCTCATTGTTCAACCATCTCATGAACAAGTATTGCTTCCTTTGATCTGAGTTGACATCTTCGGGGGCATACCGTGACAGTTGCGTGAACTTGTTGAGGTACTCATTCACACTCTTCCTTCCTTGGCGGAGACCTTCGAACTCTTGCCTTTTGAGCATCATGACTCCAACAGAGATGTAATGAGAGCGGAAAATCTCCTTGAACTCAGCCCAAGTGATAGTCTCCTGGTCGACATGAGCGTTGCATAGACCGTCCCACCAGTCAGCGGCTGCTCCCATAAGTTGGTGCGATGCGAAGAGAACTTTCTATCAGTCATTGCACTGAACTATGGCAAGCTTCTTCTCCATGGAATTCAACCAGTCATCGGCCCCCATGGGATCATTAGCTTGCGCAAAAGTGGGTGGTCGAGTCCTCATGAACTCTCCCAATCGGTTGTGAGCCGGCGGTGGTGGCGGTGGTGGTGGTGGGGGTGCCGGAACGGGATTGTTGTTGTTGGCTTGCAGCTGACCCAAAGTTTGGATCATTGTTTGCATGAGCTGATTCGACATAGCCATCAACTGTTCCAAGTTGTTTGCACCAGCCCGGGGTCGGCATTCTCAGGAACTTCAACGTGGTCATCCTCTTGGGGTTCCTGGTTGCCACGGACGTTCCTCCTTTGTCAGCCGGCATTTTCCGTCACCATCTGTGAGAGAGAGTTGGGTAGAATTGTGACACCCTCAATTTCGATTTCTGCATGCATTCATGTTTTATATAGAGAAAACATTTTAAATAAGTTGAAACCGAGAAAGAATAAAAAAGATAGCCACAAAGAGCAAATTCCAGTTCACCGAAAGCGCTGAAGACAACTCCCGCGGCCGCTGGCCACATGGCGTATTCGGAGCTCATCCCTGCGAAGTGGAGAGAGTTCCACCACTAAACTGGCTACGTGGCAGGCTCGGGGCTCGTCTCCGTGGAAGGGGTGAGGTCCGACCCCGTGGGACACGTGTTGACCCTAGAGCTAGCCTCTGCGGAGGAGTGAAGGCCAACCCCGCAGGACACGTGTCGCCTTCGGAGCTAATCACTGCGGAAAAGAGAGGACCATTCGCGCGGGACCCATGTCACTCTCGGAGCTCACTTCCGAGAGGTCCGGCCCCGTCAGACACGTGTCGCTCTCGGAGCTCACCTCCAAGAGGTCCGGTCCTACTGGACACGTGTCACCTCCGGGATGTCTGACACTACCGGACACGTGTCACCTCCGGAGCTCACCTCCGGGAGGTCCGACACTGTTGGACACGTGTCGACCTCGGAGCTCATCTCTGAGGAGAAAGGAAGTCTGGCGCTACTGGACAAGTGGCATTCTCGGAGCCCACCTCCGAAGAGAGGGGAGGTCCAACTCTGACACGTGGCACATTCGGAGCCATCTCCGAAGAGAGGGGAGGTCCGGCACTGACACGTGGCGCACGCGGAGCTCGCCTCTGAGGGAGAGGGAGATCCCATCCGCCAGGACGCGTGGCGCACGCGGAGCTTGCCTCTCATGAAGAGGGAGGTCTCGCCCGCCTGACACACGGCACAACCGGAGCTTGTCTCTGCGGAAAAGGGAAGCCTAGGCCCCTGCTGGACACGTGGAGCCTCCGGAGCTCATCACCGAGGGGGTGACGAGATCTGAAGCGGTTTTTGCTTCTGAACGCAAGGCAATACCGACACAGAAGAAAACCAACACGAACTCTACGTTGCTACCGCACCAAATCAATTGACGATAAGTTGTTAAGATTAAAAAACAATTTGAATAGGATTCTTATTCGAGTTCCGATCAGATTAGGACTCTTCTCTTCCCGATTATAAATAGAACCCGAAACAATCCCTTGGTCATAACATCTTTTCTAAGCCGACAACTTAGAAGCCCTAGCCCCAAACTCGCCGAGCTAAACCCCTTCGCCGGAGTTTGACCATCGGATAGACCGCCGACGAGCCCAGACACGATCGCCATCGCTAGTGGAGAGCTGACGATCTGTTTTGCTAGAGGAAGGACCCGAAGTGAGTAAGGTAGGTCTCCCTTACCACCTTACGGCAAGATCGCGTTTTCTTTGCATCTGTTCTTCGATCCTTTCAAACAGAAGGTTTCTCGTGGACAGATCACGTGTTGATCGGTTTGATCTAGATCTTGAGTCAAGATCATTACCACGTCCACATTTGATCTTTACACCTCTGTTCATCATAAAACCCCATGCAAGACTATTAAAACATGCAAAAGCACGTACAAACTGATCTAATGAAACCAGCACCATAGGAATAGCATGCATATTCACCATTGCATCTTAAAGTAGAGTTTGTGCATGATATTGATTGCTGTGAATCTTGTATATGCGTGATCATGAGTAGAAGGACAAGCTCAGGGAGCTACCTACAAAGGACTACAGCACCAGAACGTCAAGACACAAGAACAACCAGAGCCGCATGGACAAGGCAAGTGCCCCTTGACCATATTGATCCCATGTTTTTGGAAAACTTTTTTGTTTGTGAAAACTGTGTGTGCTTGAGTCAACATGATGGGAAAAACCTTTGATAGGAGTTTACTAGTTTTGTTAACCACCCTTGTCGCCAGGAAAGTTAATGAGTCGGGTATGGTTTTTGCTTTTATGCTTCGTCGAGTCCATGGGATATGGGAAGCGAGATAGTTCTGTCTAGCTAACTGCACTCGTAAGAATAATGAGAAAATGATGATGTTAATGAACATGAATCAGAGGGAGATCTAGGCAAGCTTGGTTTGTGGATGAGGTAGAATGAGATGGTGGTTTACTTGCCGTAGATCTAAGGACCAGTTCATGCCACCAATGCCAGGATAACAGTGCCACCACAAGGCCAAATATGGGTGCGGCTTAGCTGACTAATTAGGTAAGTTGCTAGATTTTTATGGACCGTGGAAGGTGCGGGGAATTGGAGTCGAGTGAGGATTGCCCTGGGAACTGCATGGCACAAGAGGGGGCCCTTGGGTGGGAGAATTAGAGATTCTAGCATGTTGGTGAAACCTTAGTAAGTTCATACATCTAGTAGCCCCTTTGTAAAGGCTATTTTGTGTTCTCTTGGCCGTACAACGACGGTTGTGTACTGGTATAATGGAGGTTCTGCAGTCGCCGATGGGTGACGAAATCATAAACTTGTGGGTAAAGTGGTGCCACCTCTGCAGAGTGTAAAACTATCATGATAGCCGAGCTTACGGTCACGAGCGCCTGGACAACTCACATGATTAGATGGGATGGTTATTGGGAGGTTATAGTTTTTGGTTTGGTTATGGTTTGGTCTTTGGATTTGGTTTCGGGACTGTTGAGTCCGGGTAATGAGATTGGTTGCATGACTGTTGAGTCATGGCAATGAGCATTGGTCTCGGAATGAAACAGAATTGAATATGAGATGAAAAGTTAGTGAATATGAGATGGTATTCATGAGATGGTAGTGAATATGAGATGGTATTCACGAGCTTGAGAAAAGTTGAGAAAGATAAATGTCTGGAAGAGACATGAAAGTGATGGAACATGATGGTGGTATGTTGGTGTTTAAATACATGTTGGGATTATATTCACTTAAAGCTAAGTTGCTGTTTTTATCGTGTTTGTGAAATAAATTTTGCTTTTATGCAATGAGCCTTTTTATATCTTCCTTGCTGTAAGCAACATATCATATTTTCCCGCACTTGCTGAGTACATTATGTACTCAAACTTGCATTATCATACATCATCAGCAACAGGGGAGGAGTACTATGAAGACCACGTGGAGTACTAGGACTGTGATCCACTGTCAACTTGCCTGTGGGGATGGAGTAGAAATGGAGCCGCTGCTGCTGCTTAGTTT
Source organism: Neostapfia colusana (assembly GCA_030760725.1). Taxonomy (NCBI): domain Eukaryota; kingdom Viridiplantae; phylum Streptophyta; class Magnoliopsida; order Poales; family Poaceae; genus Neostapfia; species Neostapfia colusana. The sequence goes on along the minus strand of JASWHV010000005.1, from coordinate 24,125,298 downwards.
GCTTCCCCAATAGTTTAGAAGAATTCCGCTGCTAGAATAAAGATTTCCGCTGCTAGAATAAAGACTTCCGCTGCTAGAATGAGTCCAAGACTCATGAGACATTGTAATAAACCCTGTTATTCGTGGTATTATTCTGAAATTCAGTTTGTGGATTATATGTGTATGTGTGATGAACATCCTGGGCACACATACGCATCAGTCTCGGCTCCGAGGGGTTTCCTCTCAGAACCAGGGCGTCACAGATTGGTATTAGATCTACCACGTTGACTGTAGGACGCACCCCTAGTAACAGATTGGTATTAGAAGCCACGCTGACCATAGGATGCAAGCCTAGGTAGAATGCAAAGATTGGCATCAAAACCACCTGGACATAAGATGCAAGCCTTGGTAAAAGTCATAGTTGGATCCGAGATTGGTATCATAGGTATCACCCCAAACCACCTTGACATAGGGTGAAATCACAGATTGGTATCACCCCAAACCACATAGGACTCCCATTGAATAAGCTTGAATAGGAGCTATGTGAAACTTTTGTGATGGTTTCTTGTGATTGTGAGCTTAGTGTGAATTGTGGGACGTCGCAACTGTTGTCCATATCCGCACATAGTAGAGAGATGTGAGATGTTCACATCCTCGGGCTAATATATGTAGCCCATCCACCTTGATGCATATAGTTAGGGGGATCCAGCTAACCTTCTAACCTCTATTCTACTCAACTCTCTCTCACAGATGGTGAGAGCAAACGCCGGCCATCAAGGGAGGAACATCCGTGGCAACCAAGAAGAGGACCACGTTGAAGTTCCTCAAAATGACAACCCCGGGGCTGGTGAGAACAACCTGGAACGGTTGATGGCTATGCAGAATCAGATCATACAAACCATGATCCAAACTTTGGGTCAGCTTCAATGTGAGGACCCCGTCGTCCCGGTTCATGGGAGTGGGGCACCTCGCTCGGGAATCGCATTGGGTGGTGCCGTGCGATGCGGCACCCAACAGCACACATAATAAAGCATCATATTACATAAAACAAACGGAAGCTTACAAAGTGTTGATTTCAAAAATACTTCTCAAAATAATCTACAGCGGAAGAATATTACAACTCACGTTTCATACCTATGCTAAGCAACAGAGAAGGTGTCCAGCCCGCGGACCCTCCTCACTAGCAACATTATCTCACTAGCAGCGGCAGGGTTGCCCTGAGTTCACCACTCGGAGAGCTCCGAGTCTCATCAGGCACCCGTACATCTCAGCGTACAGTTATTACCTGCAAAACAACTTATGCAGTATCTGTGAGCACGAAGCTCAGCAAGACTGACCCGTCACCCTAGCCATGAAACTCTACATGCTAAGAATAGAGGGCTGAAATATAGCAGTTTGCACAAAGTATAGACTTGAGCTAAAGGAGAGTCCTTACTTCCAGTTTTAAGCAACTTTTATAGCTCTCGCACAATTCACATCGAGACTCCACAATCAAACAAGAAATGCTTTATCTCGATGTCTCTTGCCCGAGGTGAAAGTAACTTTAGTGAGCTATTCTAGACTCATACAGACCTTACGCCATTAACGTTGAGACTCCACAATCAAACAAGAAACGCTTCGCCTCGACGCTACTAGCCCAAGGTGGAAATTAAATTTAGTGAAGTGTTGATCGTTCCTCATCTCCATTATGAGGATTACTCACGAAGCATATTAAACGTATCCCAGTTTATTACTACATCACGACTCAGTGTACAAGTATGCTCACTACCGCGAGCGATGGTGATTGCAATCAAAAACACCCGGCTGACACGACACGTACGCCCTTACTCGACGTTGCACACAGCAACCGTCACTGACGCCTTACGTGGCAACCTTTCACACGACACCCAAATGTCGAACCGGTCCCACCGACTGGGATTAAGTCTCCCTACGGCAAACCCTCATAGAGCCGACTTCTCTATCCTTTCAGCATCGGCATCAGACGGTGAGGTATGCCTCGACACCCAGGTTAACATGTTACATCGGTTTCCTGGGTCCCATATAGCCAGTATGCATCCGGTACACATCTCAAACTTGTCCAGCGGGGCCGCACACGAGAATGGGCCTTAATCGACTCAGACATAGACTAGGTTCACACGACCACGTCCTTGATCCTTCCATCCACTGCCCGGTCTCCATCCCCAACTATGAGGATCAATTCCCAACTCTTTCGATTGATCCCCCTTAAACCCGGTTCACGAGTAGGAAACTGCCCACTCGAGTTTGGCTTCTTTTCATCCACTTTTGTTAACTTGAGATCAGCAGTCATAATTAATTGATAACATATCCTACATTAAACTCCAGGGTTTTCTGGGTCATGCATTTGGAGTTTCATACCATCTAGACGTAATGCAATAAATAAAATGCTAGACGTATGAAGTGAATACAAATAAAAACTTGTAAATTTGATGCAAACCGGGGCTTGCCTTTGTTTTGCAGGTGACTTATATATATATATATATATATATATATATATATATATATATATATATATATATATATATATATATATATATATATATATATATATATATATATATATGCAGTTAGTGAAGACCACTTGACTTGATCTCTTGCCTCCCTCCTTTGATCTCTACTCCAATGACTTCAAGTCCTTCACGTAATGAATAGGCACATATATTTATTTGTAAAGATTTTGCTACGAGTTCTAATGACAAGTTTACAAAAACTGGAACCCTGTTTAAGAATTTAAAATGACACTGGTGCTAGTGGTTTGGGTTTTGGATCTAAGCACATGATTAGTGCTAAGTGTTTTTCCCTTCTTCCATTTTGATCACCTTGAGTGGTTAAACAGAACAGGGGTGATCCAGAGCTCCAATGAAGCTGAGAATTTTCATGTGAGTTCCTTGTCACAAAAAAGTCCTCTGGACCAAAAATTAGCAATTTTCATTGAGTGGTTTGTTCAGAACAATTTTCTAAGCAATTAAGCAAGGCAGAATTAATTCTGAGATAACACCCATGTTCATGCCAAACTTAGTGAACTACAATTTCAATTATAGTTCATAGGACTTGCATGACTTTTCCGAAGATTTTTGGAGCTAAGAATTTCCCAGAACTGAATTTCCATGTTTTTGGAAATTCTCTGAAATTGTTTCTGTACTCATTTGATCACAGCAACTTCAAATCTAAATTCCCCTAACCAAATCAACTCCAAATGACCTGAACGTTTTACATACGTTCACTAACATCCCAAATAGTATTCTGGCAAATATTTGGGGATTTTTGGATGAGCCAAACTCCCTCACAAATTCTTTTGCTGAAAAGCTTTAAAGAATTTTACAGAATTAAATAAGGAGTTTCATACAAATTGGGTTCTAGATTTGGACAGAGCTATTCAATATGAATCCAACCCAATTTGAATCACTAAATTTGGGGCTTCCTAGCAAGAGTTATGAGGTTCTAAAGTTTGGGGAAAATTCAGAAATTGAACTCTGTTTATTTTCCAATTTTCAGAGACATAAGGAATTAACACCACATTTGGCCAAGCAAATGAGGTCTAATGCTTCTGAAACTTTTACTGGAGTTCAGGTATTTTTGGGAAAATATCCTGCCCAAATTTGGGAATTTTCCAATACACAGAGCTCCTGGAAAAATTCCTACAAGATTTCCCTTATATGAATTAATGAGCCAAAACCAGGGATTTTCATAAATATTAGGCTGTACCCATAGATAGTACTATTTGAGAGGAATCCAACAAAATTTATCTCACTATTTTTGGAGCTTTCTACACGGAGTTATGCATTTTCCAAGTTCGAACAGCTCTCTGTTTGATTTTAAACAGAACAGTCACACGTGGGGCCCACGGGTCAGGTGCTTCTTCAACCTCCCGCCAGAGCCCGCGGGTGCACACCGGCAGAAAGCGTGGCACGGCTCGTTCTCTCTCATTTCTCCACCAAATGAGCTCCGGTTTCGCCCTACATGCTCCTTGGAACATGGCGCAGCTGCGAGGCAAGGTTTCCTCGCATGACAACGGCCGAAAACAGGTCAGCACCGGTGGGGCGGCTCGGGAGCTCGGCATCAACGCGTTCTGGGGCGTCCGAAGCTTCTCCCGGCGAGATACCATGCCCTAAAGCATCACCAGAGCTCGTGGAGCATGGAACGCACCTCAGTTTGTGCAGCAATTGGCGGGAATAGGGCGGTCACCGGAGACGAATTCTCGTCGCCCGGGGCCTGTGATGATCGGTTTTCTTTGGTTCTCGGCGTGGGAGGGCGCTAGGGCATCTAGTTGCTGTTGTTTAAATTGTAGGAGGGATGATCAAGCAGTTCGAGCTAATTTGGAGAATTGGACAGCACCGGTTCTTCACGTGTTCCGGCGGTAAAATGCGAAATCCGGCTAACCGGCGGAAGGGAAGACCAGGGGGACGACGGGATGAGGATCAATACCTCATGGCGCACCACTGTGGCCGCTTGAGCATGCCGGAGAGGCGCTGGACTGGCCGGGAGACGAGGAGCAGTGGAGGCGGCGCCGGTGGTCATCTTTCGCGTGCGGGAGCAGAACAGCGCGCCACAGCCCGAGCTGAGAGTGAGCAACTCGGGTGTTGCTTCGGTGGGAAGGATAAGAGCTGGGGGGAGCACCGCACGAAGAGCAGGAGGTGGCGTGGTGAACTGCTCGGTGTGGCGCCCGGAGTGCTGCTTCTGTCACGCGCTCGGGGGAGGAAAAACAGAGCCCGTGTTTCATCTCACAGACAGCTGGGTCCCAATGCACAGGCAGAGAAGACTTAGGTGCTAAGTTTTTATCTTCCCTCTCAATGACAATTGGGGCCCACAGCTCCTCTCAGCCCCAAAAGATCTCCAAATTTTGACACATTGCAAATTCAGCTATGATGGATCCAAATTCAAAAACCATTTGGCCATTTGACAAGTTGTGCCACAGTTTCAAATTTAAATTCAAATTTGGAATAAATTTACAAGCCCCTTTGATATACCTATCAAAGCACTTCCAAATTTGCCCAAAGTTTGCCTTCCCCATAATTTGAACCTGAAGAATTCAAATATGCCCTCTGATCCTTGAGTTGGCCATTGCAAATACAAATTTTCATACAACAGTTTGAATTTCCTTTTTGGAAATGGCCTTCTTCTCTTTGAAGTAAACCCCTGGATTCAAACTTAATATTTAAGTCCTCTTTTGTGATGACCCATTTGAATTTGGGTGAAACACTTTAGTTTGCTCCTAGCTCATTCTTGATCAATCTTGGTCCCAAACTGGACCTCAAGTTCAGTTTTATTATGCCCCCCTCAAATTGAATTCGAGGTGATCTCAAACAAGGCTTTGAACGAATGGTATATGAGCTCAAAATCTCTCTAATTTTGGAACTTAAGCTCTTTAATACCTGAGGACTGCAATGGTCATCTCACATATATGCTGTTGGACCATCTAAACATGAATGCTTTGCAAGGGTTCAAAAATAGGATTTAAACTTCCCTCCCCTCTACTCATAGAGAATGTGCATATGAGTTAGATTTTTGGGAGTGAAATCCTTTCCCGGGTTAACATGTGTTTAGCAGGAGTTAAAGAAGATTTTAGCTCTTCCCACATGTCCATGTTTGAGTTTATCATTTTATGTGACATAACTCAAGTCTGTCCCTTGTCCTAACATGTTTGAATTCAGCATGAACTCAACATGATCATAGTCCATTCCCTTTTGGCTCACCCTCAAATCAGAAAGTTGCCACCACATTCTCCTCAATTCAAATGTATGAAGCTCCATGTGTATACAAAAGTTTGGCGGTAATTTGAGCTGAGCCTTTGAGACTAAAGACCTTATTTTTGTTCTTTCTCATGTAGATGTATGATTACACATGAGTTTAACACCACCTTGGTCCAACACCTTCAAAGGCATGCTTGAACCCATGTGGCTGAACCCCACGTAGACCATCTCATGTAAGAAAGTTTTTGTAAGTCCCATTTTTCATGAACCAGAAACACGATGACGTTCAATCACCCATTTCTTTGCATTCACATTTTTGGGACTTTTAAATTCAAGCCAACAACAACAACAACCCCGTTCCTGCACCACCGCCGCCACCACCGCCACCCCCGCTGGCTCACAACTGCTTGGGAGAGTTCATGAGGACTCGACCACCCAGTTTTGCTCAAGCTAATGATCCCATGGAGGCCGATGACTGGTTGAAGTCCATGGAGAAGAAGCTTGCCATTTTTCAGTGCAATGACCGAGAGAAGGTTCTCTTTGCATCGCACCAACTTATGGGAGCTGCCACTGATTGGTGGGACGCTCTATGCAACGCTCATGTCGACCAGGAGACTATTACTTGGACTGGGTTCAAGGAGAGTTTCCGCTCTCATTACATCCCTGCTGGAGTAATGATGCTCAAAAGACAAGAGTTTGAAGGTCTCCGCCAAGGCAAGAAGTGCGTGAATGAGTACCTTAACAAGTTCATGCATCTTTCAAGGTATGCCCCCAAGGATGTCAACTCGGACTGTCGTGGGCAACAAGGCATGCTTTGCATGCGGAGAGACGGGACACTTTGCAAGCCAGTGCCCGAAGAGAGGTCCTGGACAAACAAGCAACGTGCCCAAGCAGAACCCACGACTGAACGGAGGAACCAATCCAGGAAACCGTGGACAGCAGAACTACGCTCGCGGCAACGTGAACCATGTCTCTGCTGAGGAAGCGCAACAGGCTGAGGACGTTGTGATTGGTATGTTCCTTGCCAACTCCAACCCAGCCACCATTCTATTTGATTCCGGAGCATCACATTCATTCATATCATCCAAGTATGTTGCCAAGTATAATCTACCCATATCACACTTGAAATGTACTATGTTGGTTAATTCTTCCGGTGTAGAGATGAGGACTAATATAGTATGTCCGAAAGTAAACCTTAAGATAAGGGTGGTAGACTTCCTTGCCAACCTCATTCTCTGGGATTCCCAAGGGCTTGACATAATACTCGGAATGGATTGGTTAAGCAAGCACAACGGAGTAATCCAATGTGCTGAGAGGAGCGTACAGTTAACAAACGAGCACGGTACCCGTATTGAGTTTGCGTCAGCCGAACCGGCAACCGAGAAGGCGACTTTGAACCACGTCGAAGAAGCAGCCCTGGAAAGCATTCCGGTGGTTCAAAAATTCTCGGACGTGTTCCCGGAAGAACTTATAGGTATGCCACCTGACCGGGACATCGAGTTTTCCATTGACTTGGTACCCGGAACTGCACCTATAGCAAAGAGACCCTATAGGATGCCCGTCAATGAACTAGTGGAACTCAAGAAGCAAATCCCGGAGCAGCAAGAGAAGGGTTTTATACGTCCAAGTTCATCACCGTGGGGAGCCCCCGTGCTCTTCGTGGACAAGAAGGATGGGACCCGGAGAATGTGTGTGGACTATAGGTCTCTCAATGAGGTGACGATCAAGAACAAGTACCCTCTGCCCCGTATAGAAGACTTGTTCAACCAAATGAAAGGAGCCTGAGTTTTCTCCAAGATTGATCTTCGGTCGGGATACTTCCAGCTGAAGATTAAGCCCTCCGACGTACCCAAGACTGCCTTTCGAACACGGTATGGTTCGTACGAATATACCGTTATGTCTTTTGGGTTAAAGAATGCACCTGCATACTTCATGTACCTCATGAATAAAGTCTTCATGGAGTACTTGGACAAGTTCATCGTGGTTTTCATCGATGACATCATGGTGTATTCGAAAAGCGAGGAAGAACATGAGGAACATTTGAGATTGACATTGTGACGCCACCAATTCCGTGGAAAACCACGGAACCGGGAACTGATGCATATGTGTGCCCAGGATGTTCATCACACATATAAACATCATCCACAAACTGAATTTCAGAATATATATAACCACGAATAACAGAGTTTATTACAATGTCTCATGAGTCTTGGACTCATGCTCACAGCGGAAGTCTTAATCTAACAGCAGAAGTCTTTATTCTAGCAGCGGAGTCTTCTAACTAATGCGGAAGCAGTCTAATCAGCAACAGCTCCATCTCTACTCCATTCCCACAGGCAAGGTTGAGAACAGATTACACGCCTAATGCTCCACCTGGTCTTCATAGTAATCTTCTCCTGTTGCTGATGATGAAATAATAATGCAAGTTTGAGTACAATGATGTACTCAGCAAGTGCGGGAAAATATGATATGTAGCTCACAACAAGGTAGGTATAAAAGACTCATTGCAGAAAGCAAAGTTATTTATCAAAACCATGATAAAACAGAAACTTATCTTTAAGTGAACGTAATCCGAACATGTATTAAAATACCAACATACCTCCATTATGTTCATCACTTTCCAGACACTAATCAACTTCATTCTTGCTCACGAATACCTTCTCGTATTCGCTACCATCTAACGAATACCATCTCGTATTCGCTACCATTTCATCTCATAACCAATTCTGCCTCTCATCGAGACCAATCTCGTTGCCATGACTCAACAGTCATGCAACCAATCTTATCACCCGGACTCAACAGTCCCGAAAACCAAACCAAAACCAAACCATAACCAATAACCATAACCAATAATCATAACCATCCCAAAATAACCATCCAACTAATCATGGAAGTTGGCCAGGAGCTCGTGACTGTAAGCTCGGCTATCATGATAGTTTTAGACTCTGTAGAGGTTGTACCACTTTACCCACAAATTTGTGATTTCGTCACCCATCGGCGACTGCAGAACCTCCATTATACCAGTACACAACCGTCGGTGTATGGTCAAAATGTAACACCCCAAAACCTGTTAAGAGGGGAATTTAAATTTTTTTGGACGTATTGCATGTGGTGCAGAAATTCAAATTTAAATTGGAATTCAAATTCAACTCAAAACAGAAAAGAAAACGAAAAACAAAAAGAAAAAACAAAACCCCCGCCCAGTGGGCCGAAACCCACCAGCCGGCCCACCCGCCCCCGCGCCAGCCCACAGCCGCGCGTTCCCCTCTCTCTCTCACTGACACGCGGGACCCGCGTGTCATCCCTGACCTCCCGCTCGCGCCAACTACCCGGACTCCTCCGCGCGCGGCCGATCGCAACTAACCCGGAAAACCGCGCTTTCCCAGCCGAATTCTGGTCCCGGACGACTCCGACTCGATCACAACCGACAAGCCGCCCTCCCCCGTCTATATAAACGCCGGCATCGTCCGGTTTTTCCCTCACGATCGGCTGTTTTTCCTCCCGGTGAGAACCGAAGCTCCGATCACCGTTTTCTCTCGATCTCCGCTCGGATTTTCCGATCTAACGCGCTGATCGTGTTCCACCGCCTCCGGGGAATCACGCAGGTGCAGAAGACTCGGTGGTTTGCGCTCTAGGCACAGCTCCGACGAGCACCGCAGCGATTCCACCTCGGACCTCATCGCCGGCCGCCTTCCAGGACCTCCGAGCTCAAGAAAAACCCCGAGGTAAGATCCCCGACCTCCCCTCTACCGATCTATGCCATGAAATCCCAGTTTTAGAAAGAATAGACGAGGATCCGAAGTTTTCCGGTGAGATCGCCGCCTCCCGCCGCCGCGCGCCGCCGGGCAGCACCGCCCGCGCACGTCCAGGGCGACGTGGCCGCTTGTGCCCCGTCTATTTTAAATCGCACGGTAGAATTAAAACCCGCGCGTACCGGTTCGATGATCTAATCTGAGCCGTCTGTTTTAAATCGGACGGTCCACATCAGCCCCGCATTATAAAGGGCGGGATTCTTACGCGCTACCCCCTGGGGATCTCGGAAAATACGAGCTAGCCCCGGAAACTTCTGATCTAGCCCCTGGAACCTTAGAAATTCATGTAAATTCAATTAAAAATCAGTTTTAGCCCCTGGACTTAATAAAAATTAGGAAAACACCTCTGTTATGTGTAGTTAGACCCCTGGAAATTTATGAAATAATATAATAGACCCTGTAGTGGGGTGAGTTTAGCTTTTTAACCCTATATGATATTAAATTTAGGAATTTGAATATGCGATTAGGATTTAAAATTTAAAAGGTGAGACAAACACATTGTAAATTCAAATTTAAACTCTCCTAGCACTTGGAAAACTTTATAATGAGTTAAAAGTAGATTATAAGCTGAAATGAATCTGTTTAATTGATTGTTCACATTTATTAGTTGTAGGGACACATTTTTAGGTTAGGAAATAATTCTGAAAATTGGTAAAATAAATTTAAATTAGTCCACTGATTGGATTTACAAGGGGGCGGGAATTCTTTGTTAGCTTTAGGCTAGCAATCCGGTTCAAAGCCAGATTGGCCCACTTATTCGAATATAAAGAAGAGGAAGAAGTTCCAAAATATATTATTTAATATTTTATATCAGAACCTATCCTGTTTAGATGATATGCCCTACTATTTAATATTAAAATTTACTTTTAGTCATAGAAAATAAATCTGGAAAATATAGGAAAATAGGTGTGCATGACTAGAAAATGATAAATGAAGTCTCCAAATCCAAAGACTTCAGTTTAGGATTGGTAGAAGATCTGAAAACCCATTTGAAGTAGGAAGTTACCTTCCATGCAAACTTGGTAGCTAAAGAGTGTATTAAATAAGTTGTTTAAATTGGAAATTCATAGATAGTGTGCAAACAGAAAATCTGAATACAAAAGTTAGAAATCATATACATATGTTTAAAAGTGCATGTAGACCAAAAATCAACACATGTAGAGTAAACACAACACATAGAAATGTGAATGATTATCATATGTATGTATGTGTGGAGTGAAAGTGTGAACTATGTCTTATGGATTGTTGTTGTCTTTTGCTATGTGTGTTGACATGAGTAGAACCTGCCCCAGAGCAAGTTCTTCCCTTCCAAGATCAGGACTATCCATTCCCAGAGCTGCAGGAAGAAGGCAAGTGTCCTTGACCACTTTGTTCCTATACTAGGATGTGTAGATAGAATTATTTGCATTGTCAATTGAAATATGAAACCCATGCTAGGAAGTTTCCCTAGAATTGCATTACCTTGTTTTCCTTGTAGCTTGGGTTGGGATTTCGCTTTATTATGTCATTCATTCATATTACTTATTCTTAGCCATGCTTATAATGGGATAAGTGGGATATGATATCATCAACTTGCTTACCTTATTCTTGAGTGAGATATTATGAGTTATGTAGAGGTAGGGATCAAGGCAAGTTGGATGTTTTGGTTGGTGCTGGGTGCACGAGACTCGGGTTTGTGTTTAGTACTTGCCTGGATCCTAAGGACCGGTTCATGGAGCATGTAACCTGGCTTTACCGTGCCAACCACATGCTGAGATGGGGCAGCTTGGCCAATTAACTAGGTGTATCCCCGGCGTAGTATGGGTGTGTTAGATGGTGCGGGGAATAGGTGTCAGCTGGACTACCATATGAACCGCAAGGCTCAAGAGGGGGCCACTGCAGCGGGGTTGGAGCCTCTTGTATGCTGTTAGGGGTGAAACCTCGGTGGGCCCACGCTCGTCGAGAATCCCTTTGTAAAGGCTTCGTAGTGATCTCCTGTCTACACACCTGGGAAGTGTGAATGTGGTTCATGGCCACTGGCATAATGGAGGTTCTCTTAGTCCACCCGGCAACGGGGGATGAAATCACTACATGTGGGTACAGTGGTGCAAACTCTGCAAAGTCAAAACTGTCATGACAGCCGTGCTCACGGTCAAGAGGGGCTTGGACTTATTCATGATTAGAGGATGACGGATTTGGAAGTTGTTGATGTTAAGCGGGGAGCTTAACATTGGAAATGATGTTATGTCTATTTGATCATGATGATGGGTTGGGAGATTGGGACCATTTCACCTATGTAGTAATGTAGGTGCTTAATAAGCTAAGGTGATAGGTATTAATAGTGTAGTGCTTTAACCATGAGTTCAACCTCTTCTTGTTCTAGACATGCATGTCATAACCTTCCCCCACTTGCTGAGTACCATCGGTACTCAAACTTGCATATTTGTTGGTTTATATTGCTGCTCAGGTCAAGAGAATGATGTGGTGTTTAATGATCAAGACTTCGGACCCGAAGAAGGTTTCTAGGTTCATGGAGTCTCCCGGGCAATGCCTGTGACGGAACCCACAAGAATAATATTCCGCTGCTAGTTTATTTACATGTTATGAACTTATTATCGTCCATCGAGACGTATGCTTTGTAAGACATATTTATATTCGACACCTGGCTTGTAATAAAAGATGCTTCACTATTTGTCATCACATGTATGAGAAAATGATCCTGGCATACATGTGATATTGACTCAGTTGTTCTTCGGAGAAACCGGGTGTGACACAAAAGATCATAAAATAGCCTTTACAAAGGGGCTACTAGATGTATGGACTCACTAAGGTTTCACCGGCAGGCTAGAATCTCCAATTCTCCCACCCACGGGCCCCCTCTTGTGCCATGCAGTTCCCAGGGCAGTCCTCACTCGAATCCCATTCCCCGCGCCTTCCTGGTCCATAACAATCTAGCAACTTACCTAATTACTCAGCTAAGCCGCACCCATACTTGGCCTTGTGGTGGCACTGTTATCCTGGCATGTGCTCGCATGAACCGGTCCTTAGATCTACGGCAAGTAAACCACCATCTCACGCTACCTCATTCACAAACCCGGCTTGCCTAGATCTCCCTCCGATCCATGATCATTAACAACATCAGTTTCTCATTATTATTAAGAGTGCAGTTAGCTAGATACATCTATCTCGCTCCCCGTAATCCCATGGACTCAGCGAAGCATAAAAGTAAAAAAACCATACCCGACTCATAAACTTCCCAAGGGTGTTTTAACCAAAACTAGTAAACTCCTATAAAAGGTTTCCCATCATGTTTGACTCAGCACACACACCTTTTCGCAAAACAAAACAGTTTTCCCAAAACATAGGATCAATATGGTCAAGGGGCACTCGCCTTGTTCTGGCGGTTCCTGTTGCTCAAGATCTTGTTGTTGTAGTCCGTCGTAAACAGCTCCCTCAGCTTGTCCTTCTATACGCGATCACGCACATACAAGATTCACAACAATCAATATCATGCACAAACTTTAACTAGATGCGATGATGCATATGCATGCTATCCTATGATCAGTTTTTGTTAGATCAGTTTGTACGTGTTCTTGCACGATTTGCATGGGTTTTACGATGATAGAGGTGTTCGGATCAAATGTGGACATGGTGATGATCTTGACTCTAGATCAAACCGATCAACAAGTGATCTGTCCACAAAAAAGTTTCTATTCAAAAGGAATCAAAGAACAGATGCAAAGAAAACGCAATGATGTCGTAAGGTGGTATTGGAGACCTACCTTATGTTCTTCTTAATCTCGGGGTCCTTTTCCTATCATACAGATCGTTGGGGCTCTCTTCCGGCAATCTCTCTCGACCAAACTCCGTCGAAGGGTTTATTCGGCAAGCTGGGGCTAGGGCTCTAAGTCTTCAGCTCGGGAGTTGGAAAAGAAGTTTATGGATTCGGCCAAAGGTTCTGGGTTCTATTTATAATCGGGAAGAAAGAGTTCTAATCTGATTGGACTTCGAATAAGAGTCCTATTTAACTTGTCGTTGAATCTTAACAACTTATCTCTAGTTCATTTGGTGCGGTAACATTGTGGAATTCGTGTTGGTTTCCTCCCGTATCGGTGTTCCCACGCGTACAGAAGCAAAAACCGCTCTAGAACTCGTTACCTCCGCGGTGATGAGCTCCGGAAGCTCCACGTGTCCATTGGGCCTGGTCTCCCCCCTTCCGCAGAGACGCGCTCCAGTTGTGCCGCGTGTCAAGCGAGCGAGACCTACCTCTTTCTCAGAGGCGGGCTCCGCGTGCACCACGTATCCTGGTGGTCGGGACCTCCTCTTTATCCGGAGGTGGCTCCGGGTGTGCCACGTGTCCTAACAGTGCCAGATTTCCTTCCTTCTCAGAGACGAGCTCCGAGGTTGACACGTGTCCAATAGGACCGGACCTCCTGGAGGTGTGCTCCGGAGGTGACACGTGTCCAGTAGTGTCGGACCTCCCGGAGGTGAGCTCCGAGAGCGACACGTGTCCCGCGTGGCTGGTCGTCTCTTTTCCGCGGTGAATAACTCTTAAGATGACACGTGTCCTGCGGGACTGGCCTCACTTCTCCGCAGAGGCTAGCTCCGGGGCAACACGTGTCCCACAGGGTCGGACCTCTTCCCCTTTGCGGAAATGAGCCCCGAGCCTGCCACGTAGCCAGTTTAGCGGTGGACCCCTTCCCATTTGCAGAGATGAGCTCCGAACACGCCACGTGGCCAGCGAGCCGCGGGAGTTGTTTTCGGCGCTCTCTGTACACTGGAATTTGCTCTTTTTTTGGCTAACTTTTTTATTCTTTCTCGGTTTCAACTTATTTTAAAAGTGTTTTTCTACATGAAACATGAATACATGCAGAACCTGAAAATGAGGGTGTCACAAATCTACACCCCTTAAATTGAATCTCGCCCTCGAGATTCATTAGTAGAGAATAAATGAGGAAACTCTGTCTTGATGTCTTCTTCACGCTTCCATGTGGCCTCAGCTTCGGTGTGATGGCTCCATTGTACCTTGCACCACCGGATCACTTTGTTGCTCGTGACCCTCTCCTTCACATCCAAAATTCGGATGGGTGCTCTGCATAGGTCAGATCCTCCTGAAGTTCGAGATCTTCCATTGTTACTTGCTCTTCTGGCACTCTCAAGCACTTCTTGAGCTGAGATACATGAAACACGTCATGTATGTCGGAGAGGTGCGTTGGGAGCTCTAGTTGATAGGCTACTTCTCCTTGCTTGTCTAAAATCTTAAATGGTCCGATGTAGCGAGGTGCTTGCTTGCCTTTGACGTTGAAACGTTGTTGGCCTCGAATAGGCGATACCTTAAGGTATACGAAGTTTCCTACTTCGAAAGTTAACTTCATTCGCGTATTGTCCGCATAGCCTTTCTGTCGTGACTGAGCAGCCTTCAAGTTCTCTCGTATGGTTTGGACTTGCTTTTTCAGCCTCTTGTAGCACTTCTGGTTCAAACACTTGGTTCTCTCCAGGTCTCGTTCCAAAACAGCGGTGTCCTACACCGTCTACCATATAATGCTTTGAAAGGTGACATCTTCAACCTAGCTTGATAGCTGTTGTTACAGGAGAATTCAGCGTACGGTAAACTCCTATCCCAACTATGCCCATGTTTCAAGGCGCAAGCTCTCAACATGTCCTCCAAAATTTGGTTTGTCCTTTCGGTTTGTCCATCGGTTTGTGGGTGGTAGGCAGAGCTAAAATCCAGTCGTGTACCCATAGCTTTCTGCAGCTTCCTCCAAAATCTAGAGGTAAACTGAAAACCTCGATCTGAGACTATCCTCCTCAGGACTCCATGACGGCACATGATCTGCTCCATGTACAACTCGGCTAATTGTGCAACATTGTACTTGGCCCTTACAGGGAGAAAATGGGTTGTTTTCGTTAATCGGTACACGATAACACAGATGGAGTCATAACCCGACTGAGTACGTGGCAATCCGACAATAAAATCCATGCTTATGTCTTCCCACTTCCACTCGGGTACCTTCAAGGGTTGCAACAATCCAGCGGGTCTTTGATGTTCGGCCTTCACCCGTTGGCATGTGTCGCATAGGGCAACGTATTCGGCTATGCCCCATTTCATACCATCCCACCAATAACAAGTCTTCAAGTCCTTGTACATTTTGGTGATTCCGGGATGTATGGAATATGGTGAATCATGTGCCTCTTTTAATATCATGTCGCGGATGTGCTTCACATTTGGCACATAAATCCTTTTTCCTAGCCAAAGCATACCCTTCTCATATCCCTTGAAATCCTTCTCTATTCCTTGTCGGATCCTTTCCTTGATTTCCTTGATCTCCTCATCCGTTGCTTGGCCATCTCTTATCTCTTGCTCCAATGAAGAGTGGAGTTCCATCACTTCCATCTTGTTCAAGAATTCGAGGTGTAACTGCTCGAACTCCTTGCGTAGTTTGGGTGGTAGCTCCCGAACTGTGAGTAGGTGACATGCTCTCTTCCGGTTCAATGCATCATCTACTACATTGGCCCTTCCAGGGTGGTAGTTGATTCCAACATCGTAATCCTTGATGAGTTCCAACAATCGACGTTGCCTTAAATTCAAGTCTGTTTATGTAAATATGTACTTGAGGCTTTTATGATCCGTATAGATCTCGCATCGATGACCAAGGATATAATGTCTCCAAATCTTCAATGCATGCACTACTGCTGCTAGCTCCAAGTCGTGTGTAGGATAATTAAGCTCGTGCTTCTTTAATTGTCGTGAGTCATAGGCTACCACTTGTCCTTCTTGCATGAGCACACATCCGAACCCTGTCTGGATGCGTCACAATATATGTCAAAGCTCTTGCTCATGTCCAGCAATACCAAAACCGGTGCTGTGGTTAGCCTTTCCTTGAGCTCCTCAAAACTTTCTTGGCTTGCTGGTGTCCATTGGAAGGCTTTTCCCTTTCGTTAGCAACTCCGTCATAGACTTTGCTATCTAAGAGAAGTCCTTACTGAACCTTCGGTAGTATGCAGCCATCCCAAGAAACTTTGAATATCCCTCACGTTTTGCGGTTTGTTCCACTTCAGAACATCTCCCACTTTTCCGGAATCAACTGATACCCCTTCCTCGGAGATAATGTGGCCTAGGAACGATATCTCCTTTAGTCAAAATTGACACTTGTTAAGCTTGGCATACAATTGATGCTCGCGCATTTTCTGCAACGTCAATCTCAAATGTTCTTCATGCTCCTCCTCACTTTTTGAATACACCATAATGTCGTCGATAAAAACCACGACGAACTTATCCATGTACTCCATGAAAACCTTGGTCATAAGGTACATGAAGTATGCGGGTGCATTTGTTAACCCAAAAGACATGACGGTATATTCATGCAAACCATACCGTGTCCGAAAGGCAGTCTTCGGTATATCGGAGGGCTTAATCCTCAGCTGGAAGTATCCTGACCGAAGATCAATCTTGGAGAACACTCGGGCTCCTTTCATTTGGTCGAATAGGTTTTCTATACGGAGCAGACGGTATTTGTTCTTGATTGTTACCTCGTTGAGAGACCTATAGTCCGCGCACATCCTTTGGGTCCCATCCTTCTTGTCTACGAAGAGCACAGGGCTCCCCATGGTGACGAGCTTGGACGTATAAAACCATTATCCAACTGTTCCTGAATTTGCTTCTTGAGTTCCACTAGTTCATTGACGGGCATCCTATAGGGTCTCTTTGCTATGGGTGCAGTTCCGGGTACCAAATCAATGGTGAACTCAATGTCCCGGTCAGGTGGCATACCTGGAAGCTCTTCTAGAAACACGTCTGAGAATTCTTGAACCACTGGAATGCTGTCCAATGTTGCTCCTTCGACGTGGTTCAAAATTGCTTTTTTGGTTGTTTGTTGGGCTGACTTAAACTCGATACGAATACCGTGCTCGTTTGTCAACTGCACGCTCCTTTACGCACATTGGATTACTCCGTTGTGCCTGCTTAACCAATCCATCCCGAGTATTATGTCAAGCCCTTGGGAATCCAAGACAATGAGGTTGGCAAGGAAGTCTACCCCCCTTATGTTAAGGCTTACTTTCAGACATACTATATTAGTCCTCATCTCTCCACCGGGAGAATTAACTAACATAGCACATTTTATGTGTGATATGGGTAGATTATGCTTGGCAACATACTTGGATGATATGAAGGAATGCGATGCTCCAGAATTAAATAAAATGGTGGCTGGGTTGGAATTGGTAAGGAACATACCAATTATGATGTCCTCATCCTGTTGTGCTTCCTCAGCAGAGACATGGTTCACGTTGCCGCAAGCATAGTACTGCTGTCCACGGTTTCCTTGATTGTCCCCTCCGTTCGGTCACGGGTTCTGCTTGGGCACGTTGCCTTGCCGTCCACGGCCTCTCCTCGGGCACTGGCTCGCGAAGTGTCCTGTTTCCACGCATGCAAAGCCTGCCCTGTTGCCTACGGCAGCAGGTACGTTGGGGCGGGGGTTTTGAACAGGATCGCCCATGTTGGGTCGGGGCACAGGATGCAAAGGCACACGAGGTGCTTGTGCAACGGGTCGTTGCTGTGGTGGCTGATTAGGGCGGTATGCAGGAGCGGTTGATCCATACTGAGGTGCAGCTGGGGGCATGTACCGAGGTCGTATGTTGCTCCCTTGGGGCTGGTATGGCATCTTCCACTTGCACTCTCGCTCGATCTCTCGGATCTTTCTTTCAACCACTATAGCCTTGTCAACCAGCTTCTGGAAGCACCCAACAGCACAAACGGAAGCTTACAAAGTGTTGATTTCACAAATACTTCTCAAAATAATCTACAGTGGAAGAATATTACAACTCACGTTTCATACCTATGCTAAGCAACAGAGAAGGTGTCCAGCCCGCGGACCCTCCTCACTAGCAACACTATCTCACTAGCAGCGGCAGGGTTGCCCTGAGTTCACCACTCGGAGAGCTCCGAGTCTCATCAGGCACCCGTACATCTCAGCGTACAGTTATTACCTGCAAAACAACTTATGCAGTATCTGTGAGCACGAAGCTCAGCAAGACTGACCCGTCACCCTAGCCATGAAACTATACATGCTAAGAATAGAGGGCTGAAATATAGCAGTTTGCACAAAGTATAGACTTGAGCTAAAGGAGAGTCCTTACTTCCAGTTTTAAGCAACTTTTATAGCTCTCGTGCAATTCACATCGAGACTCCACAATCAAACAAGAAACACTTTATCTCGATGTCACTTGCCCGAGGTGAAAGTAACTTTAGTGAGCTATTCTAGACTCATACAGACCTTACGCCTTTAACGTCGAGACTCCACAATCAAACAAGAAACGCTTCGCCTCGACGCTACTAGCCCAAGGTGGAAATTAAATTTAGTGAAGTGTTGATCATTCCTCATCTCCATTATGAGGATTACTCACGAAGCATATTAAACGTATCCCAGTTTATTACTACGTCACGACTCAGTGTACAAGTATGCTCACTACCGCGAGCGATGGTGATTGCAATCAAAAACACCCGGCTGACACGACACGTACGCCCTTACTCGACGTTGCACACAGCAACCGTCACTGACGCCGTACATGGCAACCTTTCACACGACACCCAAATGTCGAACCGGTCCCACCGACTGGGATTAAGTCTCCCTACGGAAAACCCTCGTAGAGCCGACTTCTCTATCCTTTCAGCATCGGCATCAGACGGTGAGGTATGCCTCGACACCCAGGTTAACATGTTACATCGGTTTCCTAGGTCCCATATAGCCAGTATGCATCCGGTACACATCTCAAACTTGTCCAGCGGGGCCGCACACGAGAACAGGCCTTAATCGACTCAGACATAGACTAGGTTCACAGGACCACGTCCTTGATCCTTCCATCCACTGCCTGGTCTCCATCCCCAACTATGAGGATCAATTCCCAACTCTTTCGATTGATCCCCCTTAAACCCGGTTCACGAGTAGGAAACTGCCCACTCGAGTTTGGCTTCTTTTAATCCACTTTTGTTAACTTGAGATCAGCAGTCATAATTAATTGATAACATATCCTACATTAAACTCCAGGGTTTTCTGGGTCATGCATTTGGAGTTTCATACCATCTAGACGCAATGCAATAAATAAAATGCTAGACGTATGAAGTGAATACAAATAAAAACTTGTAAATTTGATGCAAACCGGGGCTTGCCTTTGTTTTGCAGGTGACTTATATATATATATATATATATATATATATATATATATATATATATATATATATATATATGCAGTTAGTGAAGACCACTTGACTTGATCTCTTGCCTCCCTCCTTTGATCTCTACTCCAATGACTTCAAGTCCTTCACTAGATTCTACACGTAATGAATAGGCACATATATTTATTTGTAAAGATTTTGCTACGAGTTCTATTGACAAGTTTACAAAAACTGGAACCCTGTTTAAGAATTTAAAATGACACTGGTGCTAGTGGTTTGGGTTTTGGATCTAAGCACATGATTAGTGCTAAGTGGTTTTCCCTTCTTCCATTTTGATCACCTTGAGTGGTTAAACAGAACAGGGGTGATCCATTGCTCCAATGGAGCTGAGAATTTTCATGTGAGTTCCTTGTCACAAGAAAGTCCTCTGGACCAAAAATTAGCACTTTTCATTGAGTGGTTTGTTCAGAACAATTTTCTAAGCAATTAAGCAAGGAAGAATTAATTCTGAGATAACACCCATGTTCATGCCAAACTTAGTGAACTACAATTTCAATTATAGTTCATAGGACTTGCATGACTTTTCCAAAGATTTTTGGAGCTAAGAATTTCCCAGAACTGAATTTCCAAGTTTTTGGAAATTCTCTGAAATTGTTTCTGTACTCATTTGAACACAGCAACTTCAAATCTAAATTCCCCTAACCAAATCAACTCCAAATGACCTGAACGTTTTACATACGTTCACTAACATCCCAAATAGTATTCTGGCAAAAATTTGGGGATTTTGGATGAGCCAAACTCCCTCACAAATTCATTTGCTGAAAAGCTTTAAAGAATTTTACAGAATTAAATAATGAGTTTCATACAAATTGGGTTCTATATTTGGACAGAGCTATTCAATATGAATCCAACCCAATTTGAATCACTATATTTGGGGCTTCCTAGCAGGAGTTATGAGGTTCTAAAGTTTGGGGAAAATTCTGAAATTGAACTCTGTTTATTTTTCCAATTTTCAGAGACATAAGGAATTAACACCACATTTGGCCAAGCAAATGAGGTCCAATGCTTCTGAAACTTTGACTGGAGTTCAGGTATTTTTGGGGAAATCTCCTGCCCAAATTTGGGAATTTTCCAATACACAGAGCTCCTGGAAAAATTCCTACAAATTTCCCTTATATGAATTAATGAGCCAAAACCAGGGATTTTCATAAATATTAGGCTGTACCTATAGATAGTACTATTTGAGATGAATCCAACAAAATTTATCTCACTATTTTTGGAGCTTTCTACACGGAGTTATGCATTTTCGAAGTTTGAACAGCTCTCTGTTTGATTTTAAACAGAACAGTCACACGTGGGGCCCACGGGTCAGGTGCTTCTTCAACCTCCCGCCAGAGCCCGCGGGTGCACACCGGCAGAAAGCGTGGCACGGCTCGTTCTCTCTCATTTCTCCACCAAATGAGCTCCCGTTTCGCCCTACATGCTCCTTGGAACATGGCGCAGCTGCCAGGCAAGGTTTCCGCGCATGACAACGGCCGAAAACAGGTCGGCACCGGTGGGGCAGCTCGGGAGCTCGGCATCAACGTGTTCTGGCGCGTCCGAAGCTTCTACCGGCGAGATACCTTGCCCTGAAGCATCACCAGAGCTCGTGGAGCATGGAACACACCTCAGTTTGTGCAGCAATTGGCGGGAATAGGGTGGTCACCGGAGACGAATTCTCGTCGCCCGGGGCCTGTGATGATCGGTTTTCTTTGGTTCTCGGCGTGGGAGGGCGCTAGGGCATCTAGTTGCTGTGGTTTGAATTGTAGGAGGGATGATCAAGCAGTTCGAGCTAATTTGGAGAATTGGACAGCACCGGTTCTTCACGTGTTCCGGCGGTAAAATGCAAAATCCGGCTAACCGGCGGCAGGGAAGAGCAGGGGGACGATGGGATGAGGATCAATACCTCATGGCATACCACTGTGGCCGCTTGAGCATGCCGGAGAGGCGCTGGACTGGCCGGGAGACGAGGAGCAGTGGAGGCGGCGCCGGTGGTCATCTTTCGCGTGCGGGAGCAGAACAGCGCGCGACAGCCCGAGCTGAGAGTGAGCAACTCGGGTGTTGCTTCGGTGGGAAGGATAAGAGCTGGGGGGGAGCACCGCATGAAGAGCAGGAGGTGGCGTGGTGAACTGCTCGGTGTGGCGCCCGGAGTGCTGCTTCTGTCACGTGCTCGGGGGAGGAAAAACAGAGCCCGTGGCTCATCTCACAGACAGCTGGGTCCCAATGCACAGGCAGAGAAGACTTAGGTGCTAAGTTTTTATCTTCCCTCTCAATGACAATTGGGGCACACAGCTCCTCTCAGCCCCAAAAGATCTCCAAATTTTGACACATTGCAAATTCAGCTATGAGGGATCCAAATTCAAAAACCATTTGGCCATTTGACAAGTTGTGCCACAGTTTCAAATTTAAATTCAAATTTGGAATAAATTTACAAGCCCCTTTGATATACTTATCAAAGCACTTCCAAATTTGCCCAAAGTTTGCCTTCCCCATAATTTGAACCTGAAGAATTCGAATATGCCCTCTGATCCTTGAGTTGGCCATTGCAAATACAAATTTTCATACAACAGTTTGAATTTCCTTTTTGGAAATGGCCTTCTTCTCTTTGAAGTAAACCCCTGGATTCAAACTGAATATTTAAGTCCTCTTTTGTGACGACCCATTTGAATTTGGGTGAAACACTTTAGTTTGCTCCTAGCCCATTCTTGATCAATCTTGGTCCCAAACTGAACCTCAAGTTCAGTTTTATTATGCCCCCCTCAAATTGAATTCGAGGTGATCTCAAACAAGGCTTTGAACGAATGGTATATGAGCTCAAAATCTCTCTAATTTTGGAACTTAAGCTCTTTAATACCTGAGGACTGCAATGGTCATCTCACATATATGCTGTTGGACCATCTAAACATGAATGCTTTGCAAGGGTTCAAAAATAGGATTTAAACTTCCCTCCCCTCTACTCATAGAGAATGTGCATATGAGTTAGATTTTTGGGAGTGAAATCCTTTCCCGGGTTAACATGTGTTTAGCAGGAGTTAAAGAAGATTTTAGCTCTTCCCACATGTCCATGTTTGAGTTTATCATTTTATGTGACATAACTCAAGTCAGTCCCTTGTCCTAACATGTTTGAATTCGGCATGAACTCAACATGATCATAGTCCATTCCCTTTTGGCTCACCCTCAAATCAGAAAGTTGCCACCACATTCTCCTCAATTCAAATGTATGAAGCTCCATGTGTATACAAAAGTTTGGCGGTAATTTGAGCTGAGCCTTTGAGACTAAAGACCTTATTTTTGTTCTTTCTCATGTACATGTATGATTACACATGAGTTTAACACCACCTTGGTCCAACACCTTCAAAGGCATGCTTGAACCCATGTGGCTGAACCCCACGTAGACCATCTCATGTAAGAAAGTTTTTGTAAGTCCCATTTTTCATGAATCAGAAACACGATGACGTTCAATCACCCATTTCTTTGCATTCACGTTTTTGGGACTTTTACATTCAAGCCAACAACAACAACAACCCCGTTCCTGCACCACCGCCGCCACCACCGCCACCCCCGCTGGCTCACAACTGCTTGGGAGAGTTCATGAGGACTCAACCACCCACTTTTTCTCAAGCTAATGATCCCATGGAGGCCGATGACTGGTTGAAGTCCATGGAGAAGAAGCTTGCCATTTTTCAGTGCAACGACCGAGAGAAGGTTCTCTTTGCATCGCACCAACTTATGGGAGCTGCCACTGATTGGTGGGACGCTCTATGAAACGCTCATGTCGACCAGGAGACTATTACTTGGACTGAGTTCAAGGAGAGTTTCCGCTCTCATTACATCCCTGCTGGAGTAATGATGCTCAAAAGACAAGAGTTTGAAGGTCTCCGCCAAGGCAAGAAGTGCGTGAATGAGTACCTTAACAAGTTCATGCAGCTTTCAAGGTATGCCCCCGAGGATGTCAACTTGGACCAACGGAAGCAGTACCTGTTCATGAGAGGGTTGAACAATGAGATCCAGGTTCAGCTTCTCAATAATGATTATGCCAGCTTCGAAAAGCTAGTTGACAAAGCCATAGTGGTTGAAAGCAAGATTCAAGAGATTGAGCAAGAGGGCAAAAGAAAGATGACGTACCAGCCACAAGGGAGCAACATACGACCTCGGTACATGCCCCCAACTGCACCGCAGTATGGCTCGACCCCTTCTGCTTTTTGCCCTAATCAACCACCACAACAACGTCCTGCCATGCAAGCACCTAGTGTGCCTTTGCCTCCTGCGCTCCGACCCAACATGGGCGCCCCTGTTCAAAACTCCCGCCCCAACGTACCTGCTGTCGTGGGCAACAAGGCATGCTTTGCATGCGGAGAGACGGGATACTCTGCGAGCCAGTGCCCGAAGAGAGGTCCTGGACAACCAAGCAACGTGCCCAAGCAGAACCCACGACTGAACGGAGGAACCAATCCAGGAAACCGTGGACAGCAGAACTACGCTCGTGGCAACGTGAACCATGTCTCTGCTGAGGAAGCGCAACAGGCTGAGGACGTCGTGATTGGTATGTTCCTTGCCAACTCCAACCCAGCCACCATTCTATTTGATTCCGGAGCATCACATTCATTCATATCATCCAAGTATGTTTCCAAGTATAATCTACCCATATCACACTTGAAATGTACTATGTTGGTTAATTCTCCCAGTGTAGAGATGAGGACTAATATAGTATGTCCGAAAGTAAACCTTAAGATAAGGGTGGTAGACTTCCTTGCCAACCTCATTCTCTTGGATTCCCAAGGGCTTGACATAATACTCGGAATGGATTGGTTAAGCAAGCACAACGGAGTAATCCAATGTGCTGAGAGGAGCGTGCAGTTAACAAACGAGCACGGTACCCGTATTGAGTTTGTGTCAGCCGAACCGGCAACCGAGAAGGCGACTTTGAACCACGTCGAAGAAGCAGCCCTGGAAAGCATTCCGGTGGTTCAAAATTTCTTGGACGTGTTCCCAGAAGAACTTCCAGGTATGCCACCTGACCGGGACATCGAGTTTTCCATTGACTTGGTACCTGGAACTGCACCTATAGCAAAGAGACCCTATAGGATGCCCGTCAATGAACTAGTGGAACTCAAGAAGCAAATCCCGGAGCAGCAAGAGAAGGGTTTTATACGTCCAAGTTCATCACCGTGGGGAGCCCCCATGCTCTTCGTGGTCAAGAAGGATGGGACCCAGAGAATGTGTGTGGACTATAGGTCTCTCAATGAGGTGACGATCAAGAACAAGTACCCTCTGCCCCGTATAGAAGACTTGTTCGACCAAATGAAAGGAGCCTGAGTTTTCTCCAAGATTGATCTTCGGTCGGGATACTTCCAGCTGAAGATTAAGCCCTCCGACGTACCCAAGACTGCCTTTCGAACACGGTATGGTTTGTACGAATATACCGTTATGTCTTTTGGGTTAACGAATGCACCTGCATACTTCATGTACCTCATGAATAAAGTCTTCATGGAGTACATGGACAAGTTCATCGTGGTTTTCATCGGCGACATCATGGTGTATTCAAAAAGCGAGGAGGAACATGAGGAACATTTGAGATTGACATTGTGACGCCCCCAATTCCGTGGAAAACCACGGAACCGAGAACTGATGCATCTGTGTGCCCAGGATGTTCATCACACATATAAACATCATCCACAAACTGAATTTCAGAATATATATAACCACGAATAACAGAGTTTATTACAATGTCTCATGAGTCTTGGACTCATGCTCACAGCGGAAGTCTTAATCTAACAGCAAAAGTCTTTATTCTAGCAGCGGAGTCTTCTAACTAATGCGGAAGCAGTCTAATCAGCAACAGCTCCATCTCTACTCCATTCCCACAGGCAAGGTTGAGAACAGATTACACGCCTAATGCTCCACCTGGTCTTCATAGTAATCTTCTCCTGTTGCTGATGATGAAATAATAATGCAAGTTTGAGTACAATGATGTACTCAGCAAGTGCGGTAAAATATGATATGTAGCTCACAACAAGGTAGGTATAAAAGGCTCATTGCAGAAAGCAAAGTTATTTATCAAAACCATGATAAAACAGCAACTTATCTTTAAGTGAACGTAATCCCAACATGTATTAAAATACCAACATACCTCCATTATGTTCATCACTTTCCAGACACTAATCAACTTCATTCTTGCTCACGAATACCTTCTCGTATTCGCTAACATCTCACGAATACCATCTCGTATTCGCTATCATTTCATCTCATAACCAATTCTGCCTCTCATCGAGACCAATCTCGTTGCCATGACTCAACAGTCATGCAACCAATCTTATCACCCGGACTCAACAGTCCCGAAAACCAAACCAAAACCAAACCATAACCAATAACCATAACCAATAATCATAACCATCCCAAAATAACCATCCAACTAATCATGGAAGTTGGCCAGGAGCTCGTGACCGTAAGCTCGGCTATCATGATAGTTTTAGACTCTGTAGAGGTTGTACCACTTTACCCACAAATTTGTGATTTCGTCACCCGTCGGCGACTGCAGAACCTCCATTATACCAGTACACAACCGTCGGTGTATGGTCAAAATGTAACACCCCAAAACCTGTTAAGAGGGGAATTTAAATTTTTTTGGACGTATTGCATGTGGTGCAGAAATTCAAATTTAAATTGGAATTCAAATTCAACTCAAAACAGAAAAGAAAACGAAAAAGAAAAAGAAAAAAACAAAACCCCCGCCCAGAGGGCCGAAACCCACCAGCAGGCCCACCCGCCCCCGCGCCAGCCCGCAGCCGCGCGCTCCCCTCTCTCTCTCACTGACACACGGGACCCGCGTGTCATCCCTGACCTCCCGCTCGCGCCAACTACCCGGACTCCTCCGCGCGCGGCCGATCGCAACTAACCCGGAAAACCGCGCTTTCCCAGCCGAATTCTGGTCCCGGACAACTCCGACTCGATCACAACCGACACGCCGCCCTCCCCCGTCTATATAAACGCCGGCATCGTCCCGTTTTTCCCTCACGATCGGCTGTTTTTCCTCCCAGTGAGAACCGAAGCTCCGATCACCGTTTTCTCTCAATCTCTACTCGGATTTTCCGATCTAACGCGCCGATCGTGTTCCACCGCCTCCGAGGAATCACGCAGGTGCAGAAGACTCGGTGGTTTGCGCTCTAGGCACAGCTCCGACGAGCACCGCAGCGATTCCACCTCGGACCTCGTCGCCGACCGCCTTCCAGGACCTTCGAGCTCAAGAAAAACCCCGAGGTGAGATCCCCGACCTCCCCTCTACCGATCCATGCCGTGAAATCCCAGTTTTAGAAAGAATAGACGAAGATCCGAAGTTTTCCAGCGATCTCGCCGCCTCCCGCCGCCGGGCGCCGCCGGGCAGCACCGCCCGCGCACGTCCGGGGCGACGTGGCCGCTTGTGCGCCGTCTATTTTAAATCGCACGGCAGAATTAAAACCCGCGCTTACCAGTTCGATGATCTAATCTGAGCCGTCTGTTTTAAATCGGACGGTCCACATCAGCCCCGCATTATAAAGGCCGGGATTCTTACGTGCTACCCCCTGGGGATCTCGGAAAATACGAGCTAGCCCCAGAAACTTCTGATCTAGCCCCTTGAACTTCAGAAATTCATGTAAATTCAATTAAAAATCAGTTTTAGCCCCTGGACTTAATAAAAATTAGGATAACACCTCTGTTATGTGCAGTTAGACCCCTGGAAATTTATAAAATAATATAATAGACCCTTTAGTTGGGTGAGTTTACCTTTTTAACCCTATATGATATTAAATTTAGGAATTTGAATATGTGATTAGGATTTAAAATTTAAAAGGTGAGACAAACACATTGTAAATTCAAATTTAAACTCTCCTAGCACTTGGAAAACTTTAGAATGAGTTAAAAGTAGATTATAAGCTGAAATGAATCTGTTTAATTGATTGTTCACATTTATTAGTTGTAGGGACACATTTTTAGGTTAGGAAATAATTCTGAAAATTGGTAAAATAAATTTAAATTAGTCCACATCAGAGGAGGAGTTCCAAAATATATTATTTAATATTTAAGATCAGAATCTATTCTGTTTAGATGATATGCCCTACTATTTAATATTAAAATTTACTTTTAGTCATAGAAAATAAATCTAGAAAATATAGGAAAATAGGTGTGCATGACTAGAAAATGATAAATGAAGTCTCCAAATCCAAAGACTTCAGTTTAGGATTGGTATAAGATCTGAAAACCCATTTGAAGTAGGAAGTTACCTTCCATGCAAACTTGGTAGCTAAAGAGTGTATTAAAGAAGTTGTTTAAATTGGAAATTCATAGATAGTGTGCAAACAGAAAATCTGAATACAAAAGTTAGAAATCATATACATATGTTTAAAAGTGCATGTAGACCAAAAATCAACACATGTAGAGTAAACACAACACATAGAAATGTGAATGATTATCATATGTATGTATGTGTGGAGTGAAAGTGTGAACTATGTCTTATGGATTGTTGTTGTCTTTTGCTATGTGTGTTGACATGAGTAGAACCTGCCCCAGAGCAAGTTGGACTACCACATGCTGAGATGGGGCAGCTTGGCCAATTAATTAGGTGTATCCCCGGCGCAGTATGGGTGTTTTGGATGTTGCGGGGAATAGGTGTCAGTTGGACTACCATATGAACCGCAAGGCTCAAGAGGGGGCCACTGCAGCGGGGTTGGAGCCTCTTGTATGCTGTTAGGGGTGAAACCTCGGTGGGCCCACGCTCGTCGGGAATCCCTTTGTAAAGGCTTCGTAGTGTTCTCCTGGCTACACACCTGGGAAGTGTGAATGTAGTTCATGGCCACTGGCATAATGGAGGTTCTCTTAGTCCACCTGGCAACGGGGGATGAAATCACTACATGTGGGTACAGTGGTGCAAACTCTGCAGAGTCAAAACTGTCATGACAGCCGTGCTCACAGTCAAGAGCGGCTTGGACTTATTCATGATTAGAGGATGATGGATTTGGAAGTTGTGGATGTTAAGCGGGGAGCTTAACATTGGAAATGATGTTATGGTTATTTGATCATGATGATGGGTTGGGAGATTAGGACCATTTCACCTATGTAGTAATGTAGGTGCTTAATAAGCTAAGGTGATAGGTATTAATTGCGTAGTGCTTTAACCATGAGTTCAACCTCTCCTTGTTCTAGCCATGCATGTCATAACCTTCCCCCACTTGCTGAGTACCATCGGTACTCAAACTTGCATATTTGTTGGTTTATATTGCTGCTCAGGTCAAGATAATGATGTGGTGTTTAATGATCAAGACTTCGGACCCGAAGAAGGTTTCTAGGTTCATGGAGTCTCCCGGGCAACGCCTGTGACGGAACCCACAAGAATAATATTCCGCTGCTAGTTTATTTACATGTTATGAACTTATTATCGTCCATCGAGACGTATGCTTTGTAAGACATATTTATATTCGACACCTGGCTTGTAATAAATGATGCTTCACTATTTGTCATCACATGTATGAGAAAATGATCCTGGCATACATGTGATATTCACTCGGTTGTTCTTCGGAGAAACCGGGTGTGATAGAAGTGGTATCAGAGCCAAGGTTGCCCGTAGGAACGTGGACCTAGGTAGAAA
Source organism: Neostapfia colusana (assembly GCA_030760725.1). Lineage (NCBI taxonomy): Eukaryota > Viridiplantae > Streptophyta > Magnoliopsida > Poales > Poaceae > Neostapfia > Neostapfia colusana. The sequence goes on along the minus strand of JASWHV010000005.1, from coordinate 24,095,991 downwards.
TGGACGTATTTAAGGACCCTATTTTCTTAAAAACTATTTTTACAAGGTGTGGGTTGAAAAGTGTTATTTAATGGGGTCACTTTCTTTATCTTACCCCAACTTTTATTCAAAATAGGATTTTTATTTAAAATCTTATCTATCTTAAGTTTAAATGCTTTATGTTTTATATGGTTCGCATGATCCGCACCGCTCGCAAGTCCACCGGAGGGAGAGTTCCCGTAGTTGCCCTTGCCCTGAGAGAGGAGAACCGTCCGGTGACGTATCTCTCCTACGAATTGGCAGTAGGAGGCTTGTTGCGCCGTCTTCGACGTATGCTCCACGCCGCCGGCAATACGTGCAAGCTAATCATACACTACAGATCCACCCGGACCATCCGTGAGAAGCGGGAAGAATGGAGTTCAGAAATGAGGATTATCCATGAAAATCAGCTGCTCAAGATCCACCGCTCTCCAGCTTGTCGAGCGACATAGGTTGATGCGGAGAAGGATGTCACCTGGGAGGCTATCACCTGCCAGAGTCACATCTACCGTCGCCACCTGGACAGGACTGAGTACATGTATGTCCTCCAGCGTGAGAGTGGTACAACGGAGTACAAGTACCTGCCAGTGCAGCAGGGAACTTCCCATGAGCACATGGACCTGTGCTTGGAGGATGCTGCTATGCTCAGCACTTGACTGCAGGAGTGCCAGCAGGAGCTTCAGGATGTTCGTGATACCCTGAAGGAGACTGAGGCGTTGCTTTGAGCCAGCTTGAGGGCGAGAGAAAGAGGAGATGGGAATGAACTGTGTGTCATCGTGAATGACACGTGGACTCCTGACTCCCAGATCGCCGGGTGAGCAGGCGTCGCCGCACTTCTCCACCAGCAGCTTCCCCACCCAAAGCGGAGTCAGAGGGCAGCCGCAATAATGAGGAAGATCCCGAGGAGCCAGCTCAGTGATACGAGTCGTGTAGAGTCCTTTCCCATAGTTCAGCAGGTTATCGAGTAGGCGAGTCAATACCTTAGTTAATGGTGTGTTAATGTTTCGTGTGTGACGTGAGTTGTGGAAGCCATGGGCATTTGTCCACAACCTCGTCTTTAGGATGTTTTGCTTTGATTTGTGAACCCCTATGAATTAAGAATGCATTTATTTTCGCGTAAAACGTGAAACCCTCAGAAAATGTTAATATAATAACACCCCATGAATTTTTAGTTTAAACGAGCCAACTGGGAAGTTAACACGTAATGCTTTAAATTGACATTTGGTTGATCATGATAGATGGTCGGAAGAGGAAAGGGTCGTGGTGCCAACCCCGCCAACAACAACGATGAGGCCGGCAACCCTCATCTTTCTGGAGGGCAAGACAGGGGTGGTCGCCGTGAAGGAGCTGATCCCATCCACCAAATGCTTGAAAATCAAAATCAGCTCATCTAGAGCCTGACTCAAGTTGTGGCCAACTTGCACCAAGCTCCACCTCCACAATCTGCACCACGCCAACCAAGGTTGAGTGAGTTTCTAGGGACTCGGCCTCCAAAGTTTGCAAGTGCTGCTGAACATCTGGAGGCAGATGATTGGCTAAAGACCATTGAGAGAAAGATGAGGATCATACAATGCCAAGGATATGAGAGGGTGCTGTTTGCCTCTCACCAATTGCATGGACCTGCTGCTGATTGGTGGACCGCTTATGTAGCAGCCCATCATGACCCTAAGAACATCACTTGGGAAGAGTTCAAACGCAGTTTCCGCAACCATTACATACCAAGGGGTGAACTCAAAAACAAGAGGAAGGAGTTCTTGGGGCTGCAGAAAGGAAACATGACTGTGAGGGAGTACCTCATTAAATTCACCCAACTATCCCGTTATGCACCACAGGACATCGAGACTGATGAGCAGAAACAGGACTGCTTTGTGGAAGGACTTACAGCAGAAATGCAGTGTGCAATGTCCTCCAATGAGTATGAAAGCTTCGAAAAGATGGTGGACAGGGCATTTGTTGTAGAAAGGAAGCTAAAGGCCTTGGAAAATGAAAACAAGAGGAAGGCGGGATGGTCACACCAAGCCTCGGGTAGCAACACACGCCCACGTCTGATGCAGCAACCCGCAGGGCAGACGAGCCGTGCTGCGGTACCCTACTCAGCACCGAGAGGGTACAACCCGAACTTTAGGCCTCCGTCAGCACCAACACAGACACAACGTCAGTTTGTCCAGCAGCCTCGCCCCACATATCAACCTCGACCAGCAGTACAAGGACCCCCAAACCAACCCCAAGACAACAAAGGCCAGGCACCTAAGATTGGGGTGCAATGCTATAACTGTGATGAAGTGGGGCACTACGCCCATAAGTGCCCAAAGAAGAAGCCCGTGCAGCCGCAACAGCAGAATGTGATGCGAGGACGGGTGAACCACGTGACCATGGAAGAAGCGCAAGTGGCACCCGATGTGGTAGTTGGTAAGTTTCCTGCCAATTTACACATTGCAACCCTGTTGTTCGATTCTGGTGCTACCCACTCGTTCATTGCCCAAGGGTTTGTTAAGAAGCATGATCTAGCAACAACACAAATGAACCATATGCTAGCAGTAAACTCTCCAGGTGGAGAAATAAGGACAAGACAAGTGTGTCCCAAGGTGAATCTAGACATTAATGGGGTAGTATTTACTGCCAACCTCATAGTGATAGATTCACAAGGGATAGATATTATTTTGGGCATGGATTGGTTGACCAAACATAAGGGAATCATCCATTGTTCGACCAGAACGGTGGAACTAACTCACCCTAGTGGCACAAGAGTAAAGTTCATAACAATACAAGAGCCTAGGAGGGACATTAAATTAAATCAAGTTGAGGTGAAAGTGTAGGAGATCAGGATCATCAGGGAATATCCAGATGTTTTTCCGGAGGAGTTGCCAGGTATGCCCACCGATCGAAAAGTGGAATTCTAGATTGAGCTAGTGCCTGGAACAACTCTGATATACAAGAGACCTTATCAGATGGACTCCAAGCAGCTGGAAGAACTCAAGGATCATTTAAGAGAATTGACAGGGAAGGGGTACATTCGTCCTAGTTCCTCACCATGGGGAGCTCCAGTGATATTTGTGCCCAAGAAGGACGGAACCCAAAGGTTATGCATAGACTACCGTGCCTTGAATGAAGTAACCATCAAGAACAAGTACCCATTACCCCGAATTGAAGACTTGTTTGATCAGTTGAGGGGAGCTTGTGTGTTCTCGGAAATTGATCTCAGGTTGGGATACCACCAACTTAAGATAAGGCAAACTGATATTCCCAAGACAGCTTTCGTATCTCGGTACGGACTATATGAATACACCGTCATGCCTTTCCGGCTAACTAATGCCCCGGCATACTTCATGTATCTCATGAACAAGGTATTCATGGAATATCTGGACAAATTTGTGGTGGTTTTCATAGATGACATTCTCGTATTCTCCAAAGATGAAGAAGAACATGAGAAACATCTAAGGTTGGTGTTGCAAAAGCTAAGAGAACACCAACTATATGCCAAGTTGAGCAAATGTGAGTTTTGGCTGAAGAGAGTTCCCTTCTTAGGCATATAATCTCGGAGGGAGGAATCTCCGTAGATCCCGCCAAGATCGAGGATGTACAATAGTGGAAGACCGCTGAGAATGTTGGGGAAGTTCGAAGCTTCTTGGGATTGGCTCGGTATTATTGACGGTTTATTGAGGGATTCTCCACGATCTCGAGACCCCTCACCAAACTGTTGAAGAAAGGAATCACATTCACATGGACGCCGCAGTGCGAGACGAGTTTTCAAGAGCTAAAGAAAAGATTGACAACAGCCCCAGTGCTAGTTATGCCAGACATGCAGAAGAACTTTTCGGTGTACTGCGATGCCTCTGGAAACGGGTTGGGATGTGTTCTCATGCAAGAGGGGCATGTCGTGGCTTACGCGTCACGGCAGCTCCGGAAACATGAGAAGAACTATCCTACACATGACCTAGAGCTAGCTGCAGTGGTACATGCGTTGAAGATTTGGCGGCATTACTTGATGGGGAAGAGAGCAGAGATATATACGGACCATAAGAGCTTAAAGTACATTTTCACACAGCCAGATCTCAACCTCAGACAAAGGAGATGGTTAGAGCTGATCAATGACTTTGATGTAGGCATCAACTATCATCCTGGGAAAGCGAACGTCGTGGCAGATGCTTTAAGCCGGAAGGTGCAGGTCTATAGGTTGAGCTTGAAGGACATGCCTACAGAATTGAAGGAAGAGGTTATAAGACTCAACCTATGCCTGGTGAATAGTGGTGAAGCCATCGCCATGGAAGTGGACTCCACATTAGAGCAAGACATACGTGATGGTCAAAAGAATGATGAGAAGATACAAGAAATCCGACAACTCATCAAGGATAATAGAGCCCCTGGTTTCAGAGAGGATGAACAAGGTACGGTGTGGCACGGGAAAAGAATCTGTGTGCCTGAAGTGAAGGAGATCCGTGAAGTGATTTTGAAGGAGGCTCATGATTCCGACTATTCCATTAATCCTGGGAGTACGAAGATGTACCATGACCTCAAGAGCAGGTATTGGTGGTATGGCATGAAGCGAGATGTCGCGGAACATGTTGCCCTATGTGACACATGTCAGTTAGTGAAAGCAGAACATCAACGACCCGCGGGATTATTGCAACCACTCAAGGTGCCTGAATGGAAATGGTAAGAAATCGGTATGGATTTCATAGTGGGACTACCCAGGACCCAAATAGGATATGATTCGATATGGGTCATTATCGACAGGCTAACCAAGGTAGCTCATTTCATTCCCGTGAAAGAAAGCTACAGCGGATCCAAATTGGCAGAATTATACATGTCAAGGATCGTGTGTTTCCATGGAGTGGCAAAGAAGATAGTGTCAGATCGAGGGACACAGGTCATCTCAAGGTTCTGGCAGAAGTTGCATGAAACCATGGGAACTCATCTGAATTTTAGTTCTGCCTATCATCCCCAAACTGACGGGCAGACGGGAAGAACCAATCAGATCCTTGAGGATATGCTGAGAGCGTGTGCACTCAAAAACAATCGGAGTTGGGATAAGAACTTACCGTATGCGGAGTTCTCCTATAATAACAGCTATCAGGCTAGTATGAAGATGTCACCGTTTGGATCTTTGTATGGGAGGAAGTGCAGAACTCCCCTATTTTACGGGGGAAAGTAAAGTGTTTGGGCCCGAATTACTACAAGAAGCCGAGGCGAAAGTGAGAGAAATCCGCAACAATTTGAGGATAGCATAGACACGACAAAAGAGCTATGCCGATGTACGGAGAAGAGAGCTCATTTTCAACGTGGGGGACTATGTCTACCTCAAGGTGTCCCCTATTCGAGGACTTCGTCAGTTTAAGGTGAAAGGGAAGTTATCACCTCGATACATCAGACCCTTTCAAGTTCTGGAGAGGAAAGGTGAAGTGGCATATCAACTAGAATTACCGGCTCGCCTATCGGAAGTACACGATGTATTCCATGTGTCACATCTCAAGAAATGTCTGAGGACGCCTGAAGAGATGTTACCCATGAACGAGGTTGACGTAGCCGAGGAATATCGTATGTCGAGCAACCGTTCAAGATTTTGGAGACAATGGAACGCCTCACAAGAAATAAAAGAATCCGGATGTGCAAGGTGCAGTGGAAGCATCACTCGGAAGAGAAAGCCACATGGGATCGAGAAGACGAGCTTAAGGCACAGTTTCCGGAATTGTTTTCCTAGAACCACCAATCTCGAGGACGAGATTTCTTTTAAGGGGGGTAGAGCTGTAACACCCAAAAAACCTGTTAAGAGGGGAATTAAAAAATTTTTGGACGTATTGCATGTGGTGCAGAAATTCAAATTTAAATTGAAATTCAAATTCAACTCAAAACATAAAAGAAAACGAAAAAGAAAAAGAAAAAACAAAACCACGGGCCAGTGGGCCAAAACCCACCAGCCGGCCCACCCGCCCTAGCGCCAGCCCGCAGCCGCGCGCTCCCCTCTCTCTCTCACTGACACACGGGACCCGCGTGTCATCCCTAACCTCCTGCTCGTGCCAACTACCCGGACTCCTCCGCGCGCGGCCGATCGCAACTAACCCGGAAAACAGCGCATTCCCAGCCGAATTCTGGTCCCAGACGACTCCGACTCGATCAGAACCGACACGCCGCCCTCCCCCGTCTATATAAACGCCAGCATCGTCCCGTTTTTCCATCACGATCGGCTGTTTTTCCTCCCGGTGAGAACCGAAGCTCCGATCACCGTTTTCTCCCGATCTCTGCTCGGATTTTCCGATCTAACGCGCGGATCGTGTTCCACCGCCTCCGGGGAATCACGCAGGTGCAGAAGACTCGGTGGTTTGCTCTCTAGGCACAGCTCCGACGAGCACCACAGCGATTCCACCTCCGACCTCGTCGCCGACCGCCTTCCAGGACCACTGAGCTCAAGAAAAACCCCGAGGTGAGATCCCCGACCTCCCTTCTACGGATCTATGCCATGAAATCCCAGTTTTAGGAAGAATAGACGAAGATCCGAAGTTTTCCGGGGAGATCGCCGCCTCCCACCGCCGCGCACCGCCGGGCAGCGCCGCCCGCGCACGTCCAGGGCGACGTGGCCGCTTGTGCGCCGTCTATTTTAAATCGCACGGTATAATTAAAACCCCCGCGTGCCGGTTCGATGATCTAATCTGAGCCATCTGTTTTAAATCGGACGGTCCACATCAGCCCCGCATTATAAAGGTCAGGATTCTTACGCGCTACCCCCTGGGGATCTCGAAAAATACGAGCTAGCCCCGGAAACTTCTGATCTAGCCCCTGGAACATCAGAAATTCATGTAAATTCAATTAAAAATCAGTTTTAGCCCCTGGACTTAATAAAAATTAGGAAAACACCTCTATTATGTGTAGTTAGACCCCTGGAAGTTTATGAAATAATATAATAGACCCTGTAGTGGGGTGAGTTTAGCTTTTTAACCCTATATGATATTAAATTTAGGAATTTGAATATGTGATTAGGATTTAAAATTTAAAAGGTGAGACAAACACATTGTAAATTCAAATTTAAACTCTCCTAGCACTTGGAAAACTTTAGAATGAGTTAAAAGTAGATTATAAGCTGAAATGAATCTGTTTAATTGATTGTTCACATTTATTAGTTGTAGGGACACATTTTTAGGTTAGGAAATAATTCTGAAAATTGGTAAAATAAATTTAAATTAGTCCACTGATTGGATTTACAAGGGGGCGGGAATTCTTTGTTAGCTTTAGGCTAGCAATCCGGTTCAAAGCCAGATTGGCCCACTTATTCGAATATAAAGAAGAGGAAGAAGTTCTAAAATATATTATTTAATATTTTATATCAGAACCTATCCTGTTTAGATGATATGCCCTACTATTTAATATTAAAATTTACTTTTAGTCATAGAAAATAAATCTGGAAAATATAGGAAAATAGGTGTGCATGACTAGAAAATGATAAATGAAGTCTCCAAATTCAAAGACTTCAGTTTAGGATTGGTAGAAGATCTGAAAACCCATTTGAAGTAGGAAGTTACCTTCCATGCAAACTTGGTAGCTAAAGAGTGTATTAAATAAGTTGTTTAAATTGGAAATTCATAGATAGTGTGCAAACAGAAAATCTGAATACAAAAGTTAGAAATCATATACATATGTTTAAAAGTGCATGTAGACCAAAAATCAACACATGTAGAGTAAACACAACACATAGAAATGTGAATGATTATCATATGTATGTATGTGTGGAGTGAAAGTGTGAACTATGTCTTATGGATTGTTGTTGTCTTTTGCTATGTGTGTTGACATGAGTAGAACCTGCCCCAGAGCAAGTTCTTCCCTTCCAAGATCAGGACTATCCATTCCCAGAGCAGCAGGAAGAAGGCTGTCAGCAGATACCAGAGAATAGGGCTCAGCAGATGTGGATTAATTCTGGACTGTGTGGAATTTAAATCCCTTCGGACCTTGCTCGACACAGTCCTTAGTATGATGCCTGTCCTTGACCACTTTGTTCCTATACTAGGATGTGTAGATAGAATTGTTTGCATTGTCAATTGAAATATGAAACCCATTCTAGGAAGTTTCCCTAGAATTGCATTACCTTGTTTTCCTTGTAGCTTGGGTTGGGATTTTGCTTTATTATGTCATTCATTCATATTACTTATTCTTAGCCATGCTTAGAATGGGATAAGTGGGATATGATATCATCAACTTGCTTACCTTATTCTTGAGTGAGATATTATGAGTTATGTAGAGGTAGGAATCAAGGCAAGTTGGTTGTTTTGGTTGGTGCTGGGTGCACGAGACTCGAGCATGTAACCTGGCTTTACCGTGCCAACCACATGCTGAGATGGGGCAGCTTGGCCAATTAACTAGGTGTATCCCCGGCGTAGTATGGGTGTGTTGGATGGTGCGGGGAATAGGTGTCAGCTGGACTACCATATGAACCACAAGGCTCAAGAGGGGGCCACTGCAGCGGGGTTGGAGCCTCTTGTATGCTGTTAGGGGTGAAACCTCGGTGGGCCCACGCTCGTCGGGAATCCCTTTGTAAAGGCTTCGTAGTGATCTCCTGGCTACACACCTGGGAAGCGTGAATGTGGTTCGTGGCCACTGGCATAATGGAGGTTCTCTTAGTCCACCCGGCAACGGGGGATGAAATCACTACATGTGGGTACAGTGGTGCAAACTCTGCAGAGTCAAAACTGTCATGACAGCCGTGCTCACGGTCAAGAGCGGCTTGGACTTATTCATGATTAGAGGATGACGGATTTGGAAGTTGTGGATGTTAAGCGGGGAGCTTAACATTGGAAATGATGTTATGGTTATTTGATCATGATGATGGGTTGGGAGATTGGGACCATTTCACCTGTGTAGTAATGTAGGTGCTTAATAAGCTAAGGTGATAGGTATTAATTGCGTAGTGCTTTAACCATGAGTTCAACCTCTCCTTGTTCTAGCCATGCATGTCATAACCTTCCCCCACTTGCTGAGTACCATCGGTACTCAAACTTGCATATTTGTTGGTTTATATTGCTGCTCAGGTCAAGAGAATGATGTGGTGCTTAATGATCAAGACTTCGGACCCTAAGAAGGTTTCTAGGTTCATGGAGTCTCCCGGGCAACGCCTGTGACGGAACCCACAAGAATAATATTCCGCTGCTAGTTTATTTACATGTTATGAACTTATTATCGTCCATCGAGACGTATGCTTTGTAAGACATATTTATATTCGACACCTGGCTTATAATAAATGATGCTTCACTATTTGTCATCACATGTATGAGAAAATGATCCTGCCATACAAGTGATATTGACTCGGTTGTTCTTCGGAGAAACCGGGTGTGACACAAAAGATCACAAAATAGCCTTTACAAAGGGGCTACTAGATGTATGGACTCACTAAGGTTTCACCGGCAGGCTAGAATCTCCAATTCTCCCACCCACGGGCCCCCTCTTGTGCCATGCAGTTCCCAGGGCAGTCCTCACTCGAATCCCATTCCCCGCGCCTTCCACGGTCCATAACAATCTAACAACTTACCTAATTACTCAGCTAAGCCGCACCCATACTTGGCCTTGTGGTGGCACTGTTATCCTGGCATGTGCTCGCATGAACCGGTCCTTAGATCTACGGCAAGTAAACCACCATCTCACGCTACCTCATTCACAAACCCGACTTGCCTAGATCTCCCTCTGATCCATGTTCATTAACAACATCAGTTTCTCATTATTATTATGAGTGCAGTTAGCTAGAAACATCTATCTCGCTCCCCGTAATCCCATGAACTCAGCGAAGCATAAAAGTAAAAACCATACCCGACTCATAAACTTCCCAGGCGACAAGGGTGTTTTAACCAAAACTAGTAAACTCCTATAAAAGGTTTCCCATCATGTTTGACTCAGCACACACAACTTTTCGCAAAACAAAACAGTTTTCCCAAAACATAGGATCAATATGGTCAAGGGGCACTCGCCTTGTTCTGGCGGTTCCTGTTGCTCAAGATCTTGTTGTTGTAGTCCGTCGTAAACAGCTCCCTCAGCTTGTCCTTCTATACGCGATCACGCACATACAAGATTCACAACAATCAATATCATGCACAAACTTTAACTAGATGCGATGATGCATATGCATGCTATCCTATGATCAGTTTTTGTTAGATCAGTTTGTACGTGTTCTTGCACGATTTGCATGGGTTTTACGATGATAGAGGTGTTCGGATCAAATGTGGACGTGGTGATGATCTTGACTCTAGATCAAACCGATCAACAAGTGATCTGTCCACGAAAAAGTTTCTATTCAAAAGGAATCAAAGAACAGATGCAAAGAAAACGCGATGATGTCGTAAGGTGGTATTGGAGACCTACCTTATGTTCTTCTTAATCTCGGGGTCCTTTTCCTATCATACAGATCATTGGGGCTCTCTTCCGGCGATCTCTCTCGACCAAACTCCGTCGAAGGGTTTATTCGGCGAGCTGGGGCTAGGGCTCTAAGTCTTCGGCCCAGGAGTTGGAAAAGAAGTTTATGGATTCGGCCAAAGGTTCTGGATTCTATTTATAATCGGGAAGAAAGAGTTCTAATCTGATTGGACTTCGAATAAGAGTCCTATTTAACTTGTCGTTGAATCTTAACAACTTATCTCTAGTTGATTTGGTGCGGTAACATTGTGGAATTCGTGTTGGTTTCATCCCGTATCGGTGTTCCCACGCGTACAGAAACAAAAACCGCTCTAGAACTCGTTACCTCCGCGGTGATGAGCTCCGGAAGCTCCACGTGTCCAATGGGCCTGGTCTCCCCCCTTCCACAGAGACGCGCTCCGGTTGTGCCGCGTGTCAAGCGAGCGAGACCTCCCTCTTTCTCAGAGGCGGGCTCCACGTGCACCACGTATCCTGGCGGTCGGGACCTCCTCTTTATCCGGAGGTGGCTCCGGGTGTGCCACGTGTCCTAACAGTGCCAGATTTCCTTCCTTCTCAGAGACGAGCTCCGAGGTTGACACGTGTCCAATAGGACCGGACCTCCTGGAGGTGTGCTCCGGAGGTGACACGTGTCCAGTAGTGTCGGACCTCCTGGAGGTGAGCTCCGAGAGCGACACGTGTCCCGCGTGGCTGGTCCTCTCTTTTCCGCGGTGAATAACTCTTAAGATGACACGTGTCCTGCAGGACTGGCCTCACTTCTCCGCAAAGGCTAGCTCCGGGGCAACACGTGTCCCACAGGGTCGGACCTCTTCCCCTTTGCGGAAATGAGCCTCGAGCCTGCCATGTAGCCAGTTTAGCGGCGGACCCCTCCCCATTTGCAGAGATGAGCTCCGAACACGCCACGTGGCCAGCGAGCCGCGGGAGTTGTCTTCGGCGCTCTCTGTACACTGGAATTTGCTCTCTTTTTGGCTAACTTTTTTATTCTTTCTCGGTTTCAACTTATTTTAAAAGTGTTTTTCTACATGAAACATGAATACATGCAGAACCTGAAAATGAGGGTGTCACAAATCTACCCCCCTTAAATTGAATCTCGCCCTCGAGATTCGTTAGTAGAGAATAGATTAGGAAACTCTGTCTTGATGTCTTCTTCACGCTTCCATGTGGCCTCAGCTTCGGTGTGATGGCTCCATTGTACCTTGCACCATCGGATCACTTTGTTCCTCATGACCCTCTCCTTCACATCCAAAATTCGGACGGGGTGCTCTGCATAGGTCAGATCCTCCTGAAGTTCGAGATCTTCCATTGTTACTTGCTCTTCTGGCACTCTCAAGCACTTCTTGAGCTGAGATACATGAAACATGTCATGTATGTCAGAGAGGTGCGTTGGGAGCTCTAGTTGATAGGCTACTTCTCCTTGCTTGTCTAAAATCTTAAATGGTCCGATGTAGCGAGGTGCTAGCTTGCCTTTGACGTTGAAACGTTGTTGGCCTCGGATAGGCGATACCTTAAGGTATACGAAGTTTCCTACTTCGAAAGTTAACTTCCTTCGCGTATTGTCCGCATAGCCTTTCTGTCGTGACTGAGCAGCCTTCAAGTTCTCTCGTATGGTTTGGACTTGCTTTTTCAGCCTCTTGTAGCACTTCTGGTCCAAACACTTGGTTCTCTCCAGGTCTTGTTCCAAAACAGCGGTGTCCTACACCGTCTACCATATAATGCTTTGAAAGGCGACATCTTCAACCTAGCTTGATAGCTGTTGTTATAGGAGAATTCAGCGTACGGTAAACTCCTATCCCAACTACGCCCATGTTTCAAGGCTCAAGCTCTCAACATGTCCTCCAAAATTTGGTTTGTCCTTACGGTTTGTCCTTCGGTTTGTGGGTGATAGGCGGAGCTAAAATCCAGTCGTGTACCCATAGCTTTCTGCAGCTTCCTCCAAAATCTAGAGGTAAACTGAAAACCTCGATCTGAGACTATCCTCCTCGGGACTCCATGACGGCACATGATCTGCTCCATGTACAACTCGGCTAATTGTGCAACATTGTACTTGGCCCTTACAGGGAGAAAATGGGTTGTTTTCGTTAATCAGTACACGATAACACAGATGGAGTCATAACCCGACTGAGTACGTGGCAATCCGACGATGAAATCCATGCTGATGTCTTCCCACTTCCACTCGGGTACCCTCAAGGGTTGCAACAATCCAGCGGGTCTTTGATGTTCGGCCTTCACCCGTTGGCATGTGTCGCATAGGGCAACGTATTCGGCTATGCCCCTTTTCATACCATCCCACCAATAACAAGTCTTCAAGTCCTTGTACATTTTAGTGCTTCCGGGATGTATGGAATATGGTGAATCATGTGCCTCTTTTAATATCATGTCGCGGATGTGCTTCACATTTGGCACATAAATCCTTTTTCCTAGCCAAAGCATACCCTTCTCATATCCCTTGAAATCCTTCTCTATTCCTTGTCGGATCCTTTCCTTGATTTCCTTGATCTCCTCATTCGTTGCTTGGCCATCTCATATCTCTTGCTCCAATGAAGAGTGGAGTTCCATCACTTCCATCTTGTTCAAGAATTCGAGGTATAACCGCTCGAACTCCTTGCGTAGTTTGGGTGGTAGCTCCCGAACTGTGAGTAGGTGACATGCTCCCTTCTGGTTCAATGTATCATCTACTACATTGGCCCTTCCAGGGTGGTAGTTGATTCCAACATCGTAATCCTTGATGAGTTCCAACAATCGACGTTGCCTCAAATTCATGTCTGTTTGTGTAAATATGTACTTGAGGCTTTTATGATCCGTATAGATCTCGCATCGATGACCAAGGATATAATGTCTCCAAATCTTCAATGCATGCATTACTGCTGCTAGCTCCAAGTCGTGTGTAGGATAATTAAGCTCGTGCTTCTTTAATTGTCGTGAGGCATAGGCTACCACTTGTCCTTCTTGCATGAGCACACATCCGAACCCTGTCTAGATGCGTCACAATATATGTCAAAGCTCTTGCTCATGTCCAGCAATACCAAAACCGGCACTGTGGTTAGCCTTTCCTTGAGCTCCTCAAAACTTTCTTGGCACGCTGGTGTCCATTGGAAGGCTTTTCCCTTTCGTTAGCAACTCCGTCATAGGCTTTGCTATCTTAGAGAAGTCCTTGATGAACCTTCGGTAGTATCCAGCCATCCCAAGAAAACTTTGAATATCCCTCATGTTTTGCGGTTGGTTCCACTTCAAAACATCTCCCACTTTTCCGGAATCAACTGATACCCCTTCCTCAGAGATAATGTGGCCTAGGAACGATATCTCCTTTAGTCAAAATTGACACTTGTTATACTTGGCATACAATTGATGCTCGCGCATTTTCTGCAACGTCAATCTCAAATGTTCTTCATGCTCCTCCTCACTTTTTGAATACACCATAATGTCGTCGATAAAAACCACGACGAACTTATCCATGTACTCCATGAAAACCTTGTTCATAAGGTACATGAAGTATGCGGGTGCATTTGTTAACCCAAAAGACATGACGGTATATTCATACTAACCATACCGTGTTCGAAAGGCAGTCTTGGGTATATCGGAGGGCTTAATCCTCAGCTGGAAGTATCCTGACCAAAGATCAATCTTGGAGAACACTCGGGCTCCTTTCATTTGGTCGAATAGGTCTTCTATACGGAGCAGAGGGTATTTGTTCTTGATTGTTACCTCGTTGAGAGACCTATAGTCCACGCACATCCTTTGGGTCCCATCCTTCTTGTCTACGAAGAGCACAGGGCTCCCCATGGTGACGAGCTTGGACGTATAAAACCCTTCTCCAACTGTTCCTAAATTTGCTTCTTGAGTTCCACTAGTTCATTGACGGGCATCCTATAGGGTCTCTTTGCTATGGGTGCAGTTCCGGGTACCAAATCAATGGTGAACTCAATGTCCTGGTCAGGTGGCATACCTGGAAGCTCTTCTAGAAACACGTCTGAGAATTCTTTAACCACTGGAATGCTGTCCAATGTTGCTCCTTCGACGTGGTTCAAAATTGCTTTTTTGGTTGTTTGTTGGGCCGACTTAAACTCGATACGAATACCGTGCTCGTTTGTCAACTGGACGCTCCTTTCAGCACATTGGATTACTCCGTTGTGCTTGCTTAACCAATCCATCCCGAGTATTATGTCAAGCCCTTGGGAATCCAAGACAATGAGGTTGGCAAGGAAGTCTACCCCCCTTATGTTAAGGCTTACTTTCAGACATACTATATTAGTCCTCATCTCTCCACCGGGAGAATTAACTAACATAGCATATTTTAAGTGTGATATGGGTAGATTATGCTTGGCAACATACTTGGATCATATGAAGGAATGCGATGCTCTAGAATCAAATAAAATGATGGCTGGGTTGGAATTGGCAAGGAACATAACAATTACGACGTCCTCATCCTGTTGTGCTTCCTCAACAGAGACATGGTTCACGTTGCCGCAAGCATAGTACTGCTGTCCACGGTTTCCTTGATTGTCCCCTCCGTTCGGTCGCGGGTTCTGCTTGGGCACGTTGCCTTGCTGTCCACGGCCTCTCCTCAGGCACTGGCTCGCGAAGTGTCCAGTTTCCACGCATGCAAAGCATGCCCTGTTGCCTACGGCAGCAGGTACGTTGGGGCGGGGGTTTTGAACAGGATCGCCCATGTTGGGTCGGGGCACAGGAGGCAAAGGCACACGAGGTGCTTGTGCAACGGGTCGTTGCTGTGGTGGCTGATTAGGGCGGTATGCAGGAGCGGTTGATCCATACTGAGGTGCATCTTGGAGCATGTACCGAAGTCGTACGTTGCTCCCTTGGGACTGGTATGGCATCTTCCACTTGCACTCTCGCTCGATCTCTCGGATCTTGCTTTCAATCACTATAGCCTTGTCATCCAGCTTCTGGAAGCTCGCGTAGTCATTGTTGAGGAGCTAACCTGGATCTCATTGTTCAACCCTCTCATGAACAGGTACTGCTTCCGTTGGTCCGAGTTGACATCTTCGGCGGCATACCGGGACAGTTGCGTGAACTTGTTGAAATACTCATTCACGCTTCTCTATCCTTGGCGGAGACCATCGAACTCCTGTCTCTTGAGCATCATTACACCAGCAGGGATGTAATGAGAGCGGAAACTCTCCTTGAACTCAGTCCAAGTGATCGTCTCCGGGTCGACATGAGCATTGCATAGGGCATCCCACCAGTCAGCGGTGGCTCCCATGAGTTGGTGCGACGCAAAAAAGAACCTTCTCTCGGTTGTTGCACTGCACTATGGCAAGCTTCTTCTCCATGGATTTCAACCAGTCGTCGGCCTCCATGGGGTCGTTAGCTTGAGCAAAGGTGGGTGGTCGAGTCCTCATGAACTCTCCCAGTCTGTTATGAGCCTGCGGTGGTGGTGGCGGTGGTGCCGGAACGGGGGTTGTTGTTGTTGGCCTGCAACTGACCCAAAGTTTGGATCATGGTTTGCATAAGTTGATTCTGCATGGCCATCAACCGTTCCAGGTTGTTCTCACAAGCTCCGGGGTTACAGAAACTTCGTCATGGCCATCCTCTTAGTTGCCACGGTCGTTCCTTCCTTGGCGGCCGGCGTTTCCTATCACCATCTGTGAGAGAGAACAAAATCGAATAGAGGTTAGAAAATTAGATGGATCCCCCTCACTATATGCATCAAGGTGGGTTGGACTATATATATATTTGCCCATATGAGGATGTGAACAAGTGCCGAGGCATCTCACACCTCTTTCTACTTATGTGTGGGTATGGGCAACGCTTGAGACGTTCCACAACTCACACTAAGCACACAATCACAAGCAATCACCACAAGGGCTCACACAACTCCTATTCAAGGATTATTCAATGGGGTTCCTATATGGCTTAGGGTGATGCCAAATCTGTGATCCAACTATGGCTTCTCCTAGGCTTGTATCCTATGGTCAGCGTGGCTTAGCTTACCAATCTGTGATCTATCTCGGTTGTGTGATCTACGATCAACCCGTAGCAGGTTGACACCAATTTGTGCCTGATACCAACTTGTGACCTCTATCTAAGCGTCTAACCTACCGCCAATCCGTGGCTCTGATACCAATCTGTGACGCCCTCAATTCTGTGGAAAACCACGGAACCGAGAAATGATGCATATGTGTGCCCAGGATGTTCATCACACATATACACATCATCCACAAACTGAATTTCAGAATATATATATATATATATAACCATGAATAACAGAGTTTATTACAATGTCTCATGAGTCTTGGACTCATGCTTACAACGGAAGTCTTAATCTAACAGCGGAAGTCTTTATTCTAGCAGCGGAAGTCTTCTAACTAATGCGGAAGCAGTCTAAGCAGCAACAGCTCCATCTCTACTCCATTCCCACAGGCAAGGTTGAGAACAGATTACATGCCTAATGCTCCACCTGGTTTTCATAGTAATATTCTCCTGTTGCTGATGATGAAATAATAATGCAAGTTTGAGTACAATGATGTATTTAGCAAGTGCGGGAAAATATGATATGTAGCTCACAACAAGGTAGGTATAAAAGGCTGAATGCAGAAAGCAAAGTTATTTATCAAAACCATGATAAAACAGCAACTTATCTTTAAGTGAACGTAATCCCAACATGTATTAAAATACCAACATACCTCCATTATGTTCATCACTTTCCAGACACTAATCAACTTCATTCTTGCTCACGAATACCTTCTCGTATTCGCTACCATCTCATGAATACCATCTCGTATTCGCTACCATTTCATCTCAGAACCAATTCTGCCTCCCACCGAGACCAATCTCGTCACCATGATTCAACAGTCATGCAACCAATCTTATCACCTGGACTCAACAGTCCCGAAAACCAAACCAAAACCAAACCATAACCAATAACCATAACCATACCAAAATAACCATCCAACTAATCATGGAAGTTGGCCAGGCGCTCGTGACCGTAAGCTCGGCTATCATGATAGTTTTAGACTCTATAGAGGTTGTACCACTTTACCCACAAGTTTGTGACTTCGTCACCCGTCAGCGACTGCAGAACCTCCATTATACCAGTACACAACCGTTGGTGTATGGTCAAGAGATCATAAAATAGCCTTTATGTGACACCCTTATTTTTGGTTTCTGCATGTATTCATGTCTCATGTAATGAAAATATTTTAAAAGAAGTGGGAACAGAGAAAAATATCAAAAAGATAGCCAATAAGAGCGGAATCCAGTTCCCAGAGAGCGCCGAAGACAACTCCCGCGACCCGCTGTCCATGTGGCGTGTTCGGAGCTCATCCCTGCGAAGTGGGGAGAGGTCCGCCGCTAAAATGGCTACGTGACAGGTTCGGGGCTCATCTCCGCAAAGGGGGAGAGGTCCGACCTTGTGGGAAACGTGTTGCCTCCGGAGCTAGCCTCTGCGGAGAAGCGAAGGCAGTCCCCGCAGGACACGTGTCACCTTCGGAGCTAGTCGCCGCGGAAATCAGAGGACCCGTCACGTGGGATACGTGTTGATCTCGGAGCTCACCTCTGAGAGTTCCAGTTCTATTGGACACATGTCACCACCGGAACTCGTCACCGGGAGGTCCGACACTGTTGGACACGTGTCTACCTCGGAGCTCGTCTTTGAGGAAAAAGGAAAGTCCGGCGCTACTTGATGTGTGGCATTCACGGAGCTCACCTCTGAAGAGAGGGAAGGTCCGGCACTGACACGTGGAGTGCGCAGAGCCACCTCCAAATAAGAGAGGAGGTCCCGACCGCCAGGATACGTGGCGCACGTGGAGTTTAGCTCCGAAGGAGAGGGAGGTCTCGCTCGCTTGACACGCGGCACAACCAGAGCTTGTCTCTGCGGAAAAAGGGGAGACCAGGCCCCAGTGGACACGTGGAGCTTCCGGAGCTCATCACCGCAGAGGTAACGAGTCCTGGAACGGTTTTTGGATTCTGTACGCATAGAAATATCGGTACGGAGAGGAAACCGACCTGAATTCCACAATGTTACCGCACCAAATCCACTAAAGATAAGTCGTAAAGATTCAACGACAATCTGAATAGAACTCTTATTTGAAGTCCAATCAGATTAGGACTCTTCTTCTCCCGATTATAAATAGAAACCATAACCTACGGCCGAAACTACAAACTTCTTTTTCCAACTCTGGGGCCGACGACTTAGAGCCCTAGACCCAACTCGCCGAGTAAGCCCATCGCCGGAGTTCCGTCGAGAAGGATTGCCGGAAGAGCGTCCCAACGATCTATCTTGCTAAGAGAAGGACCCCGAGACCAAGAAGAACGTAAGGTAGGCCTCCAATACCACCTTACGACATCGTCGTGTTTTCTTTGCATCTGTTCTTCGATTCCTTTCGAACAGAAGCTTTCTCGTGGACAGATCACTTGTTGATCGGGTTCATCTAAAGACAAGATCATCGCCACGTCACATTTGATCCGAACACCTCTGTTCATCATAAAACCATGCAAGCCATGCAAGAATACGTACAAACTGATCTAATAAAACTGATTATAGGATAGCATGCATATGCATCATCGCATCTAGTTAAAGTTTGTGCATGATATTGATTGTTGTGGATCTTGTATGTGCGTGATCCTGTATAGCAGGACAAGGTCAGGGAGCTGTCTACGACGAGCTGCAACAACAAGGTTTCGAGATCCAAGAGCAACCAGAACCGCAAGAACAAGGCAAGTGCCCTTGACCATATTGATCCTATGTTTTGGGAAAAACTGTTTTGTTTTGCGAAAAGGTGTGTGTGCTGAGTCAAACATGATGGGAAACCCTTTTATAGGAGCTTACTAGTTTTGGTTAAACCACCCTTGTCGCCAGGGAAGTTTATGAGTCGGGTATGGTTTTTTAATTTTATGCTTCGCTGAGTCCATGGGATTGGGAAGCGAGATAGATGTGTCTAGCTAACTGCACTCATAATGATAATGAGAAACTGATGTTGTCAATGAACATGGATCGGAGGGGGATCTAGGCAAGACTGGGTTTGTGAATGAGGTAGCATGAGATGGTGGTTTACTTGCCGTAGATCTAAGGACCGGTTAATGCGAGCACATGCCAGGATAACAGTGCCACCACAAGGCCAAGTACGGGTGCGGCTTAGCTAACTAATTAGGTAAGTTGCTAGATTGTTATGGACCGTGGAAGGCGTGGGGAATGGGAGTCGAGTGAGGACTGCCCTGGGAACTGCATGGCACAAGAGGGGGCCTGTGGGTGGAAGAATTGGAGATTCTAGCCTGCCGGTGAAACCTTAGTGAGTCCATACATCTAGTAGGCCCTTTGTAAGGGCTATTTTGTGATCTCTTGGCCATACACCGACTGTTGTGTACTGGTTTAATGGAGATTCTGCAGTCGCCGACGGGTGACGAAATCACAAACTTGTGGGTAAAGAGGTGCAAACTCTGTAGAGTCTTAAAACTATCATGATAGCCGAGCTTACGGTCACGAGCGCCTGGCCAACTTCCATGATTAGTTGGGACGGTTATTGGATATGGTTATTGGTTATGGTTTGGTTTTGGATTGGTTTTCGGGACTGTTGAGTCCGGGTGATAAGATGGGTTGCATGACTGTTGAGTCATGGCAACAAGGTTGGTCTTGGTGGGAGACGAAGTTGTTTATGAGGTGAAATGGTAGCGAATACGAGGAGGTATTCGTGAGCAAGAATAAGGTTGAATGATGTCTGGTTGTGACATGGAAGGTAATGAACATAATGGAGGTATGGTTGATATTTTAATACATGTTGGGATTACATTCACTTAATGATGAGTTGCTGTTTTATCATGGTTTTGATAAATAACTTTTCTTTCGGCAATGAGCCTTTTTATACCTACCTTGTTATGAGCTACATATCATATTTTTCCCGCACTTGCTGAGTACATCATTGTACTCAAACTTGCATTATTTCATCATCAGCAACAGGAGAAGATTATTATGAAGAACAAGTGGAGCATTAGGCGTGTAAATCTGTTCTCAACCTTGCCTGTGGGGATGGAGTAGAGATGGAGCCGCTACTGCTTAGATTGCTTCCACACTAGTTAGAAGACTTCCGCTGCATAGAAATAAGACTTACGCTGTGAGCATGAGTCCAAGACTCATGAAACCTTGTAATAAACTCTATTATTCGTGGTTATATATATTCTGAATTCAGTTTGTGGAACATATGTGTATGTGTGATGAACATCCTGGGCACACATATGCATCAGTTCTCAGTTCCGTGGTTTTCAGCAGAATTGAGGGCGTCACAGATTGGTATCAAAGCCACGGTTGAGGGTAGATTACACACCTAGATACAATCACAGATTGGTATCAGAGCCACGGTTGAGGGTAGATTACACACCTAGATATAATCACAGATCGGTACCAGAGCCACGTTTGATGGTAGGTTACACACTTAGATAGATCACAGATTGGTATCCGACACAGATTGGTAGCTAAGCCACGCTGACCATAGGATGCATAGATTGGCATTGGAACTACCTTGACATAGGATACAAGCCTAGGAGAAGCCATAGTTGGATGACAAAATTGCAACACCCTAAGCCATATAGGACCCCCATTGAACAAAGCCTTCAATAGGAGTTGTGTGAGCCCCTGTGATGATTGTTTGTGATTTTACTCTTAGTGGGAGTTGTGGGACGTCTCAAAGCGTTGTCCATATCCACACATAAGTAGAAAGAGGTGTGAGATGCCTCGACACTTGTTCACATCATCGTATGGGCTAATATATATAGTCCAACCTACCTTGATGCATATAGTTGATGGGATCTACCTAACCTTCTATTCTATTTCGATCTCTCTCACAGATGGTGAGAGGAAACGCCGGCCGAAGGAACATCCGTGACAACCAAGAGGATGGCCACGATGAAGTTCCTGTTAACTCCGGAGCTGGTGAAAACCACCTGGAACAGTTGATGGCCATACAAAACCAACTTATGCAAACCATGATCCAAACTTTGGGTCAGTTGCAGGCCAACAGCAACAACCCCGTTCCGGCACCACCGCCACCACCACCGCCGGCTCATAACAGGCTGGGAGAGTTCATGAGGACTCGACCACCCACCTTTGCTCAAGCTAACGACCCCATGGAGGCCGACGACTGGTTGAAATCCATGGAGAAGAAGGTTGCCATAGTGCAGTGCAATGACCGACAGAAGGTTCTTTTTGCGTCGCACCAACTTATGGGAGCTGCTGCTGACTGGTGGGATGCCCTAAGCAACGCTCATGTCGACCCGGAGACGATCACTTGGGCTAAGTTCAAGGAAAGTTTCCACTCTCATTACATCCTTGGTGGTGTAATGATGCTCAAGAGATAGGAGTTTGAAGGTCTCCGCCAAAGACAGAGAAGTGTGAATGAGTATCTCAATAAGTTCACACAACTGTCCCGGTATGCCCCCGAAGATGTCAACTCAGACCAGAGGAAGCAATACCTGTTCATGAGAGGGTTGACCAATGAGATTCAGGTTCAGCTCCTCAACAATGACTATGCAAGCTTTCAGAAGCTGGTTGACAAGGCTATAGTAGTCGAAAGCAAGATCCGAGAGATCGAGCGAGAGTGCAAGAGGAAGATTCCATATCAGCCTCAAGGGAGCAACGTACGACCTCAGTACATGCCCCCAGCTGCCCCTCAGTATGGATCGACCGCTCCTGCATACCGCCTTAGTCAGCCACCACAGCAACGACCCGTTGCACCAGCACCTCGTGTGCCCATGCCTCCTGTGCCCTGACCTAACATGGGCGCTCCTGTTCAAAACCCCCGCCCCAACGTACCTGCTGCCGTAGGCAACAGGGCATGCTTTGCATGCGGGGAAACAGGACACTTCACGAACCAGTGCCCGAGGAGAGGCCCTGGACAGCAAGGCAACGTGCCCAAGCAGAACCCGCGACCAAACGGAAGGGACAATCAAGGAAACCGTCGACAGCAGAACTATGCTCGCGGCAACGTGAACCATGTCTCTGCTGAGGAAGCACAACAGGCTGAGGACGTCGTAATTGGTATGTTCCTTGCCAACTCCAACCCAGCCACCATCTTATTTGATTCTGGAGCATGACATTCCTTCATATCATCCAAGTTTGTTGCCAAGCATAATCTACCCATATCACACCTAAAATGTGCTATGTTAGTTAATTCTCCGGTGGAGAGATGAGGACTAATATAGTATGTCCGAAAATAAGTCTTAAAATAAGGGGGGTAGACTTCATTGCCAACCTTATTGTCTTGGATTCCCAAGGGACTGACATAATACTCGGGATGGATTGGTTAAGCAAGCACAACGGGGTAATCCAATGTGCTGAAAGAAGCGTGCAGTTGACAAATGAGCACGGTATTCGCATAGAGTTTGAGTCAGCCCAACAAACAACCGAAATGGCACTTTTGAACCATGTCAAAGGAGCAACATTGGACAGCATTCCAGTGGTTCAAGAATTCCTGGACGTATTTCCAGAGGAGCTTCCAGGTATGCCCCTGATCGGGACATTGAGTTTGCCATTGATTTGGTACCCGGAACTGCACCCATAGCAAAGAGACCCTATAGGATGCCCGTCAATGAACTAGTGGAACTCAAGAAGCAAATTCAGGAGCAGCTGGAGAAGGGTTTTATACGTCCAAGCTCGTCACAATGGGGAGCTCCTGTGCTCTTTGTGGACAAGAAGGATGGGAGCCAAAGGATGTGCGTGGACTATAGGTCTCTCAACGAGGTAACAATCAAGAACAAATACCCTCTTCCCTATATAGAGGACCTATTGAACCATATGAAAGGAGCCTGAGTGTTCTCCAAGATTGATCTTCGGTCGGGATACTTCCAACTGAAGATAAAGCCCTCCGATATACCCAAGACTGCATTTCGAACACGGTATGGTTTGTATGAATATACCGTCATATCGTTTGGGTTAACAAATGCACCCGCATACTTCATGTACCATATGAACAAGGTTTTCATGGAGTACTTGGATAAGTTCGTCGTGGTTTTCATCGACGACATTATGGTGTATTCAAAAAGTGAGGAGGAGCATGAAGAACATTTGAAATTGACCTTGCGGAAAATGCGTGAGCATCAATTGTATGCCAAGCTTAACAAGTGTCAATTTTGGCTAAAGGAAATTTCGTTCCTAGGCCACATTATCTCCGAAGAAGGGGTATCGGTTGATCCCGGAAAAGTGAGAGATGTTCTGAAGTTGGACCAACCGCAAAACGTGAGGGATATTCAGAGTTTTCTTGGGATGGCTGGATACTATCGACGCTTCATTAAAGACTTCTCTAAGATAGCAAAGCCTATGACGGAGTTGCTAACGAAGGGAAAAGCCTTTCAATGGACACCAGCATGGCAAGGAAGTTTTGAGGAACTCAAGAAAAGGCTAACCACAGCGCCTGTTTTGGTATTGCCGGACGTAAGCAAGAGCTTTGACATATATTGTGACGCATCCAGACAGGTGCTCGGATGTGTGCTCATGCAAGAAGGATGAGTGGTAGCCTATGCCTCACGACAGTTAAAGAAGCACGAGCTTAATTATCCTACACATGACTTGGAGCTAGCAGCGGTAGTGCATGCATTGAAAATTTGGAGACATTATATCCTTGGTCATCGATGTGAGATCTATACGGATCACAAAAGCCTCAAGTATATATTTACACAAACGGACTTGAATTTGGGGCAACGTCGATGGTTTGAACTCATCAAAGATTACGATGTTGGAATCAACTACCACACTGGGAAGGCCAATGTAGTAGCAGATGCATTGAGCCGAAAGGGAGCATGTCACCAACTTACGGTTCGGGAGCTACCACCCGAACTACGTAAGGAGTTCGAACGGTTACACCTCAGATTCTTGAACAACATGTAAATAATGGAGATCCACTCTTCATTGGAGCAAGAGATAAGAGAAGGTCAGACAACGGATGAGGAGATCAAGGAGATTAAGGAAAGGATCCGACAAGGAATAGAGAAGGATTTCAAAGAAGATGAGAAGGGTACGCTTTGGCTAGGAAAAAGGATTTGTGTGCCTAACGTAAAGCACCTCCGTGACATGATATTAAAGGAGGCACATGATTCACCCTATTCCATACATCCCGGAAGTACCAAAATGTACAAGGACTTGAAGACTTGTTATTGGTGGGATGGTATGAAAACGGACATAGCCGAATATGTTGCCCTATACGACACATACCAAAGGATGAAGGCCGAACATCAAAGACCCGCTGGATTGTTGCAACCCTTGAAGGTACCCGAGTGGAAGTGGGAGGACATCAATATGGATTTCATCGTCGGATTGCTACGTACTCAGTCGGGTTATGACAACATCTAGGTTATCATGGACCGATTGACGAAAACAGCCCATTTTCTCCCTGTAAGGGCCAAATTCAACGTTGCACAATTAGCCGAGTTGTACATGGAGCAGATTGTCACACCCGGCTTCTCCGAAGAACAATCGAGTGAATATCACATGTATGCCAGGATCATTTTCTCATACATGTGATGACAAATAGTGAAGCATCATCATATTACAAGACAAGTGTTCGAATATAAATAAGTCTTACATAGCATAATGTCTCGATGGACGATAAATAGTTCATAACATGTAAATAAAATAGCAGCGGAATATAAATCTTGTGGGCTTCGTCACAGGCGTTGCCCGGGGGACTCTGTGAACCTAGAATCCTTCTTCGGGTCCAAAGTCTTGGTCATTGTACACCACATCATCCCCTTGACCTGAGCAGCAATTTAAACAAACAGAAAAGCAAGCTTAAGTACCGTTGGTACTCAGCAAGTGTGGGAAAGTAATGTCATGCATGGCTAGAGCAAGGAGAGGTTGAACTCATGGTTAAAGCACTACGCAATTAATACCTATCACCTTAACTTATTAAGCACCTACATTACTACATAGGTGAAATGGTCCCAATCCCTCAACCCATCTTCAATATCAAGTAACCGTAATCTCATCTCCAATGTTAAGCTTCCCGCTTAACATCCACAACTTCCCAATTCATCATCCTCTAATCATGAATAAGTCCAAGCCGCTCTTGACCTTGAGCACGGCTGTCATGACAGTTTTGACTCTGCAGAGTTTGCACCACTGTACCCACATGTAGTGATTTCATCCCCCGTTGCCGGGTGGACTAGAAGAACCTCCATTATGCCTGAGGCCGCGAACCACGTTCACACTTCCCAGGTGTATAGCCAGGAGATCACTACGAGGCCTTTACAAAGGGATTCCCGACGAGCGTGGGCCCACTGAGGTTTCACCCCTAACAGCATACAAGAGGCTCCAACCCAGCTGCAGTGGCCCCCTCTTGAGCCTTGCGGTTCATATGGTAGTCCAACTGACACCTATTCCCCGCAACATCCAAAACACCCATACTGCGCCGAGGATACACCTAATTAATTGGCCAAGCTGCCCCATCTCAGCATGTGGTTGGCACGGTAAAGCCAGGTTACATGCTCCATGAACCGGTCCTTAGGATCCAGGCAAGCACTAAAATCAAACCCGAGTCTCGTGCACCCAGCACCAACAAAATCATCCAACTTGCCTCGATCCCTACCTCTACATAACTCATAATATCTCATTTAAGAGTAAGGTAAACAAGTTGATGATCTCATATCCCACTTATCCCATTCTAAGCATGGCTAAGCATAAGTAATATGAATGAATGACATAATAAAATAAATCCCAACCCAGGCTACAAGGAAGTAAGATAGTGAAAATCTCGGGAAACTTCCTAGCTTGGGTACCATATTCCAAATTGACAATGCAATTAATTATATTCTAACTACACATCCTAGTATATGATCAAAGTGGTCAAAAACACTTTCCTTCTTCCTGCTGCTCTGGGAATGGAAAGTCTTGTTCTTGAAAGGTTATAACTTGCTCTGGGGCAGGTTCTAATCATGCCAATATACATAGCAAAAGAAAAGAAACAATCCATAAGCCATAGTCCACACTTTCGCTCATGCAAAACCACACATACATACATATTAAAGTCATTCACATTTTTAAGTGTTGTGGTTACCCTAGATGTGTTGATTTTATGCCTACATGCACTTTTAAACATATGTTTAACATTTCTAGCTTTTGTATTCAGATTTCTAATTGCACACTATATATGAATTTCCAATTTGAACAAATTCTCTATATTTATTTAATGCACTTCTTAGCCACAAAATTTGCATGAAAGAAAGTTTCCTACTGCAATTAGGCTTTCAGATCTTCTACAAAATCCTAAATTGAAGTTTTTGGATTTGGAGACCCATTTATCATTTTCTAATTATGCATACTTATTTTCCTATATTTTCAGATTTATTTTCTATGCCTTAAAGTGAACTTTAATATTAAAATAGTAAGACATATCACCTAAACAGAATAGGTTCTGATCTAAAATGTTCAATAAAATATTTTTGAACTTCCTCTCTGATGGGAACCAATTTAAATTTATTTTACCCATTTTCAGAATTATTTCCTAGCCTAAAATGTATTTCCAGAAATAATAAAAGTAAGCAGCACTTAGCCAGATCTCATTTCAGCCTAAAATCAGTTTTTAACTCATCCTAAAGATTTCCATGTGCTAGGAAAATTTAAATTTGTATTTGCACATGTGTTTATATTACTTTTTAATTTAAATTCTACTCATATGTTCAAATTTCTGAATTTAATATCTTATAGGGTCTAAAAGGCAATTCCACCCTACTGCAGGGTTTAATTTACTATTGCCTAAATTTTCAGGGGCCTAATTACACATAACAGAGAGGTTTTCCTAATTTTTATTAAGTCCAGGGGCTAAATCTGATTTTTAAATGAATTTACATGAATTTCCGAAGGTCTAGGGGCTAGATCAGAAGTTTCCGGGGCTAGCTCATGTTTTCTGAGATCCCCAGGGGGTAGCGCGTAAGATTCCCGGCCTTTATAATGCGGGGTCGACATGGACCATCCGATTTAAAACAGACGGCTGAGATTATAACGCGAAGCGGTACGGGTTAGATCTAATAGGAACCGCACGATTTAAAATGGACGGGCCTCAGGGGGCCACGTCGCCCTGGCCGTGTGCGATCGGTGCTGCCCGGCGGCGCGCGGCGGCGGGAGGCGACGATCTCGCCGGAGAACTTCAGGTTTTCGTCTATACTTAATAAAACTTGGAATTCTTGGCATAGAACGGAAGAGGGGAGGTCGGGGATCTTACCTCGGGGTTTTTCTTGAGCTCGGAGGCCCTGGAACGCGGTCGGCGACGAGGTCCGAGGTGAAAACGCGGCGGTGCTCGCCGGAGCTGTGTCTAGAGTGCAAAACACTGGGTTTCCTTCACATGCGAGACTCCCCGGCGGCGGTGGAATATGACAAGCACGTTAGATCAGGAAATCCGAGCGAGGAACGAAGGAAAACGGCGGTGGAAGCTTCGGTTCTCACCGGGAGGAAAAATAGCCGATCGGGAAGGAATAAGGGGCGATCGTCGGCGTTTAAATGGGCGAGGGAGGGCGGCGGAGGGTTGGTTTGGATATGCAGTAGCGCCCTGCCGAAGATCAGGTGTGGAAACCGGTTGGAGCAGCCGCGATCGGCTCGGGAAGATCGGGTTAGTTGGGGCGCGCGGGGGAGAGGGGGGAAGAAGATGACAAGCGGGCCCCACGCGTCAGAGAGAGGGAGCGGGGCGCGCGGGGGTTTTGGGCCGGCTGGGTGGGTTTCGGCCCACTGGTCATTTTTTCTTTTCTTTTTCTTTTTACTTTTCTTTTTTTTCTGTTTTGATTCAAATTTAAATTCCAGTTTGAATTTGAATTGCTACACCACATGCAATACGTCCAAAAATTTTTAAATTCCCCTCTTTAGCAGGTTTTGGGGTGTTACAGCTCTACCCCCCTTAAAAGAAATCTCATCCTCGAGATTGGTGATTCTAGGAAAACAAATCCGGAAACGGTGCCTTAAGCTCGTCTTCTCGCTCCCATGTGGCTTCTGCTTCCGAGTGATGCTTCCACTGCACCTTGCACATTCGGATTCTTTTATTTCTTGTGAGGCGTTCCATTGTCTCCAAAATCTTGACCGGTTGCTTGGCATAAGAAAGATCCTCTCGTACGTCCACCTCATTCATGGGTAACATTTCTTCGGGCGTTTTTAAACATTTCTTGAGCTGTGACACATGGAATACATCGTGTACATCTGCTAGGCGAGCCGGTAGTTCTAGTTGATATGCCACTTCGCCTTTCCTCTCCAGAATCTGAAAGGGTCCGATGTATCGCGGTGATAATTTCCCTTTCACCTTGAACCGACGAAGTCCTCGGATAGGGGACACCTTGAGATTAGACATAGTCCCCCACATTGAAAATAAGCTCTCTTCTCCGTACATCGGCATAACTCTTTTGTCGGGTCTGTGCTATCCTCAAATTGTTGCGAATTTCCCTCACTTTCGCCTCGGCTTCTTGTAGTACCTCGGGCCCAAACACTTTACTTTCCCCTGTTTGGTTCCAAAATAGTAGAGTTCTGCACTTCCTCCCATACAACGCCTCAAATGGTGACATCTTCATACTAGCCTGATAGCTGTTGTTGTAGGAGAACTCCGCATAAGGTAAGTTCTTATCCCAACTCCTATTGTTCTTGAGTGCACACACTCTCAGCATATCCTCAAGGATTTGATTGGTTCTTTCCGTCTGCCCGTCAGTCTGGGGGTGATAGGCAGAACTAAAATTCAGATGAGTTCCCATGGTTTCATGTAACTTCTGCCAGAACCTTGAGGTGAACTGTGTCCCTCGATCTGACACTATCTTCTTTGGTACTCCATGAAAACACACAATCCTTGACATGTACAATTCCGCCAATTTGGATCCGCTGTAGCTTTCTTTCACAGGGATGAAATGAGCTACCTTAGTTAGCCTGTCGATGATGACCCATATCAAATCATATCCCGATTGGGTCCTAGGTAGTCCCACTATGAAGTCCATGCCTATTTCTTCCCATTTCCATTCAGGCACTTTGAGTGGTTGCAATAGTCCCGCGGGTCGTTGATGTTCTGCTTTCACCAACTGACATGTGTCATATAGGGCAACATGTTCCACGACATCTCGCTTCATGCCATACCACCAATATCTGCTCTTGAGGTCATGATACATCTTCGTACTCCCAGGATGAGTGGAATAGTCGGAATCATGAGCGTCCTTCAAAATCAATTCGCGGATCTCCTTCACCTCAGGCACACAGATTCTTTTCCCATGCCACACCATACCTTGTTCATCCTCTCTGAACCCAGGAGCTTTATTCTCT
The DNA here is from genome assembly GCA_030760725.1 of Neostapfia colusana. Lineage (NCBI taxonomy): Eukaryota > Viridiplantae > Streptophyta > Magnoliopsida > Poales > Poaceae > Neostapfia > Neostapfia colusana. The sequence continues at coordinate 24,066,377 of JASWHV010000005.1, read as the reverse complement.
TTGATGAGTTATCTGATTTCTTGTATCTTCTCATCATTCTTCTGACCGTTGCGTATGTCTTGCTCCAATGTGGAGTCCACTTCCATGGCGATGGCCTCACCACAATTTACTAGACATAGATTGAGCTTTGTAATCTCTTCCTTCAATTCCGTAGGCATGTCCTTTGAACTCAACATGCTGACCTGCACTTTCCGGCTTAAAACATCAGCCACGACATTCGCTTTCCCAGGGTGATAGTTGATGCCCACATCAAATTCGTTGATTAGCTCTAACCATCTCCTTTGTCTGAGGTTGAGATCTGGCTGTGTGAAAATGTACTTTAAGCTCTTATGATCCGTATATATCTATGTCCTCTTTCCCAACAAGTAATGCCGCCAACTCTTCAATGTGTGGACCACTGCGGCTAGTTATAGGTCATGCGTAGGATAGTTCTTCTCGTGTTTTTGGAGCTGCCGAGACGCATAGGCAACGACATGCCCCTCTTGCATGAGAACACATCCCAACCCGTGCCCAAATGCATCGCAATACACCAAAAAATTCTTCTGCATATCTGGCATAACTAGCACTGGGGCTGTGTCACACCCGGTTTCTCCGAAGAACAACCGAGTGAATATCACATGTACGCCAGGATCATTTTCTCATACATGTGATGACAAATAGTGAAGCATCATTTATTACAAGCCAGGTGTCGAATATAAATATGTCTTACAAAGCATACGTCTCGATGGACAATAATAAGTTCATAACATGTAAATAAACTAACAGCGGAATATTATTCTTGTGGGCTCCGTCACAGGCGTTGCCCGGGGGACTCCATGAACCTAGAATCCTTCTTCGGGTCCAAAGTCTTGATCATTAAACACCACATCATCCCCTTGACCTGAGCAGCAATTTAAACCAACAAATATGCAAGTTTGAGTACCGTTGGTACTCAGCAAGTGTGGGAAAGTTATGTCATGCATGGCTAGAACAAGGAGAGGTTGAACTCATGGTTAAAGCACTACGCCATTAATACCTATCACCTTAGCTTATTAAGCACCTACATTACTACATAGGTGAAATGGTCCCAATCTCCCAACCCATCATCATAATTAAATAACCATAATCATCATATCCAATGTCAAGCTCCCCGCTTAACATCCTCAACTTCCAAATCCATCATCCTCTAATCATGAATAAGTCCAAGCCGCTCTTGACCGTGAGCACGGCTGTCATGACAGTTTTGACTCTGCAGAGTTTGCACCACTGTACCCAGATGTAGTGATTTCATACCCCGTTGCTGGGTGGACTAAAAGAACCTCCATTATGCCAATGGCCACGAACCACATTCACACTTCCCAAGTGTGTAGCCAGGATATCACTACGAAGCCTTTACAAAGGGATTCCCGACGAGCGTGGGCCCACTGAGGTTTCACCCCTAATAGCATACAAGAGGCTCCAACCCCACTACAGTGGCCCCCTCTTGAGCCTTGTGGTTCATATGTTAGTCCAGCTGACACCTACTCCCCGCACCATCCAACACACCCATACTACGCCGGGGATACACCTAATTAATTGGCCAAGCTGCCCCATCTCAGCATGTTGTTGGCACGGTAAATCCAGGTTACATGCTCCATGAACCGGTCCTTAGGATCCAGGCAAGTACTAAACACAGACCCGAGTCTCGTGCACCCAGCACCAACCAAAACATCCAACTTGCCTTGATCCCTACCTCTACATAACTCATAACATCTCATTCAAGAGTATGGTAAATAAACTGATGGTCTCATATCCCAAGTATCCCTTTCTAAGCTTGGCTAAGCACAAGTATTATTAGTGAATGACATAATAAAACAAATCCCAACCCAAGATACAAGGAAATAGGATAATGCAATTCTAGGGAAACTTCCTAACATGAGTTTCATATTTCAATTGACAATGCAAATAATTCTAGCTACACATTCTATTATAGGATCAAAGTGGTCAAGGACACTTGCCTTCTTCATGCTGCTCTGAGAATGGAAAGTCTTGGTCTTGGAAGGGATGAACTTGCTCTGGGGCAGGTTCTATTCATGCCAACACACATAACAAAAGAAAACAACAATCCATAAGACATAGTTCACACTTTCACTTCATACAACCACACATTCACATCTATGTAAGTCATTCACATTTCTAAGTGTTGTGGTTACTCTATGTGTGTTTATTTTTGGCTTACATGCACTTTTAAACATGTGCATATGATTTCTAACTTTTGGTATTCAGATTTATGTTTGCACACTATATATGAATTTCAAATTTGAACAAATTCCTTATATTCCATTGATACACATCTTAGCTACCAATTATGCATGAAAGGTATTTTCCTACTTCAAATGGGTTTCAGATCCTCTACCAAATCCTAAACTGAAATCTTTGGATTTGGAAACTTCATTTATCATTTTCTAGTTATGCATACCTAGTTGCTATATTTTCAGATTTATTTCCTATGCCTAAATGTGAACTTTATTATGAAAATAGTAAGACACCACATCTAAACAGAATAGGTTCTGATATAAAATATTAAATAATATATTTTTGAACTTCTCCTCTGATGTGAACTAATTTAAATCTATTTTATCCATTTTCAGAATTATTTATTAACCTAAAAATGTGTTCCTAGAACTAATAAACATGAACACACCCAAACAGATTTCATTTCAGCCTAAAATTTATTTTTAGTTCATTCTAAAGTTTTCCAAGTGTTAGTAGAGTTTAAACTAGAATTTACAATGTGTTTGTATTTCCTTTTTAAATTTAATCATAGTCACACATTCAAATTTCTAAATTAAATATCATATAGGGTTAAAAAGTTAAGTTCACCCCACTACAGGGTCTAATTTATTATTTTAAGAATTTCAAGGGGCCTAACTATGCATAACAGAGGGGTTTTGCTAATTTTTATTAAGTCCAGGGGCTAAAACTGATTTTAATTGAATTTACATGAATTTCTGAAGTTCCAGGGGCTAGATCAGAAGTTTCCGGGGCTAGCTCGTATTTTCCGAGATCCCCAGCGGGTAGCGCGTAAGAATCCCGGCCTTTATAACGCGGGGCTGACGTGGACCGTCCGATTTAAAACAGACGGCTGAGATTATAACGTCGAACCAGTACGCGGGGATTTCAATTCTACCGTGCGATTGAAAATAGACGGCGCACAAGCGGCCACGTCGCTCTGATCGAGCGCGGGCGGCGCTGCCCGGCGGCGCGTGGCGGCGGGAGGCGGCGATCTCGCCGGAAAACTTCGGATCTTCATCAATTCTTCCTAAAACTGGGATTTCATGGCATAGATCGGTAGATGGGAGGTCGGGGATCTCACCTCGGGGTTTTTCTTGAGCTCGGAGGTCCTGGAAGGCGGTCGGCGACGAGGTCCGAGGTGAATTCACGGCGATGCTCGTTGGCACTGTGTTTGAAGCGCAAACCACCGAGTTTTCTGCACCTGCGTGATTCCCCGGAGGCGGTGGAACACGATCGGCGCGTTAGATCAGAGAACCCGAGCAAAGATCGAGAGAAAACGGTGATCGGAGCGTCGGTTCTCACCAGGAGGAAAAACAGTCGATCGCGGGTGAAAATCGGGATGATGCCGGTGTTTATATAGCCGGGGGAGGGCGGCGTTCGGTTGTGATCGAGCTGGAGTCATCCAAAACCAAAATTCAGCTGGGATACGCGGGTATCTGGGGTGGTTTTGATTCGGGGGGAGAGAGGAGTCCCGGTCGGCCGAGCGCGCGCGCGAGGAGGAAGAACATGGCGGGCCCCATACGTCAGTGAAAAGAAAACGGGGCGCACGGCTGCGAGCTGGCGCGGGGGTGAGGTGGGCCGGCTGGTGGGTTTCGGCCCACTGGCCGGGGGGTTTGTTTTTTTTTCTTTTTCTTTTTCTGTTTTGAGTTTAATTTGAATTCCAATTTGAATTTGAATTTCTGCACCACATGCAATACGTCCAAAAATTTTTAAGTTCCCCTCTTAACAGGTTTTGGGGTGTTACAGCTCTACCCCCCTTAAAAGAAATCTCGTCCTCGAGATTGGTGGTTCTAGGAAAACAATTCCGGAAACTGTGCCTTAAGTTCGTCTTCTCGCTCCCATGTGGCTTCCTCTTCCGAATGATGCTTCCACTGCACCTTGCACATCCGGATTCTTTTATTTCTTGTGAGGCGTTCCATTGTCTCCAAAATCTTGGATGGTTGCTCGGCATAAGACAGATCCTCAGCTACGTCAACCTCATTCATGGGTAACATCTCTTCAGACGTCCTCAGACAATTCTTGAGCTGTGACACATGGAATACGTCATGCACATCTGATAGGCGAGCCGGCAGTTCTAGTTGATATGCCACTTCACCTTTCCTCTCCAGAACTTGAAAGGGTCCGATGTATCGGGGTGATAACTTCCCTTTCACCTTGAACCGACGAAGTCCTCGAATAGGGGACACCTTGAGGTATACATAGTCCCCCACGTTGAAAACAAGTTCTCTTCTTCGTACATCGGCATAGCTCTTTTGTCGTGTCTGTGCTATCCTCAGGTTGTTTCGGATTTCCCTCACTTTCGCCTTGGCTTCTTGTAATACCTCGGGCCCAAACACTTTACTTTCCCCCGTTTGGTTCCAAAATAGGGGAGTTCTGCACTTCCTCTGTAACACCCCAAAATCCTGTTAAGAGGGGAATTTAAAATTTTTTGGACGTGTTGCATGTATTGCAAAAATTCAAATTCAAACTGGAATTCAAAATAAACTCAAAACAGAAAAGAAATAGAAAAAGAAAAAGGAAAACAGAAAAAAACCGGCCAGTGGGCCGAAACCCAGTAGCCGGCCCACCGATCCCGCGCCAGCCCGCAGCCGCGCGCGCCCCCTTCTTCCCACTGACATGCGGGGCCCGCCAGTCTTTCTTCTTCCTCGCGCTCGCGCCCGCGCTCGGCCGGACTCTCTCACCCCGAATCAAAACCGACCCGGATTCCTGTGTATCCCAGCTGAATTTCGTTCGTAGGCGACGCAAACTCGATCACAACCGAACGCTGCCCTTTCCCCGTCTATAAAAACCCCGGCATCGTCCCGTTTTCCCCACGATCTGCCGATTTTCTCTCCGGTGAGAACCCGAGCCCCTCTGGCAATTCTGGCCGATCTACGCTCGGGAATTCCGATCTAACTCGCTGGTCTTGATCCACCGCCTCCGGGGAACCTCGCAGGTACAGAAAACGCGGTGGTTTGCGGTTCAAACACAGCGCCGACGAGCCTCGCCGTGAATTCACCTCGGACCTCGTCGCCGACCGCCCACCAGGACCTCCGAGCTCAAGAAAACTGTCACACCCGGTTTTTCCGAAGAACAACCAAGTGAATATCACATGTATGCCAGGATCATTTTCTCATACATGTGATGACAAATAGTGAAGCATCATTTATTACAAGCCAGGTGTCAAATATAAATAAGTATTACATCGCAAATGTCTCGATGGACAATAATAAGTTCATCACAAGTAAACAAACTAGCAGCGGAATATTATTCTTGTAGGCTCCATCACAGGCGTTGCCCGGGGGTCTCCATGAACCTAGAAACCTTCTTCGGGTCAAAAGTCTTGGTCATTATACACCACCTCATTATCTTGACCTGAGCAGCAATATAAACCAACAAAATATGCAAGATTGAGTACCGATGGTACTCAGCAAGTGTGGGAAAGTTATGTCATGCATGGCTAGAACAAGGAGAGGTTGAACTCATGGTTAAAGCACTATGCAATTAATTCGTATCACCTTAGCTTATTAAGCACCTACATTACTACAGGTAAAATGGTCCCAATCTTCCATCCCTTCATCATAATCAAATAACCATAACCTCATTTCCAATGTTAAGCTCCCCGCTTAACATCCACAACTTCCAAAACCATCAATCCTCTAATCATGAATAAGTCCAAGCCGCTCTTGACCGTGAGCACGGCTGTCATGACAGTTTTGACTCTGTAGAGTTTGTACCACTGTACCCACATGTAGTGATTTCATCCCCCGTTGTCGGGTGGACTAAAAAAACCTCCATTATGCCAGTGGCTACGAACCACATTCACACTTCCCAGGTGTGTAGCCAGGAGATCACTACGAAGCCTTTACAAAGGGATTCCCGACGAGCGTGGGCCCACTGAGGTTTCATCCCTAACAGCATACAAGAGGCTCCAACCCCGCTGCAGTGGCCCCCTCTTGAGACTTGCGGTTCATATGGTAGTCCAGCTGACACCTATTCCCCGCACCATCCAACACACCATACTACGCCGGGGATACACCTAATTAATTGGCCAAGCTGCCCCATCTCAGCATGTGGTTGGCACTGTAAAGCCAGGTTACATGCTCCATGAACCGGTCCTTAGGATCCAGGCAAGTACTAAACACAAACCCAAGTCTCGTGCACCTAGCACTCAACCAAAACATCCAACTTGCCTTGATCCCTACCTCTACATAACTCACAATATCTCATTCAAGAGTATGGTAAAATAAATGATGATCTCATATCCCAAATATCCCATTCTAAGCATGGCTAAGCATATGCATAATAATAAAAGACATGATAAAATAAGTCCCAACCCAAGCTACAAGGAAACAAGGTAATGCAATTCTAGGGAAACTTCCTAACATGGGTTTCATACTTCAATTGACAATGCAAATAATTCTATCTACACATCCTAGCATAGGATCAAAGTGGTCAAGGACACTTGCCTCCTTCTTGCTGCTCTTGAAATGGGTAGTCCTGATCTTGGAAAGGAGTAACTTGCTCTTGAGCAGTTTCTACATCATACCATCACACATAGCAAAAGAAAAACAACAATCCATAAGACATAGTTCACTCTTCCACTTCATACAAACCACACATTCATATTCAGGAAATTCATTCACCATTATATGTGTTGTGGTTACTCTATGTATGTTGATTTGTGGCTTGCATACACTTTTATGTATGTGTACATGATTCCTACTTTGGTGTTCACATTTATACTTACATACTATGTATATATATATATATATCTATATATATGTTTCAAATTTAAATAAATTCCTTATATTCAACTACTACACCTTTTCACTACCAAGTATGTATGAAAAGTATTTTTATTCTCCATATGTGCCTTCAGAATTTCTACCAACCCTAAGCTGAATTCTTTGGATTTTAGAAACTCCATTTATCATTTACTAGTTGCTATATTTTCAGATTTATTCCCTATGCCTAAATGTGAGCTTTGTTATGAAAATAACAAAATACAACATCTAAACAGAATAGGATCTGATCTAAAGTATTTACTAATATATTTTTGACCTTTACCTCTGATGTAAACTATTTTACAATTATTTTCCCTATTTTCTAGAACAATTCTTTACTTAAAAATGTGTCCCTAAATGTGAATAATAAATTAAACAGATTCATTTCAGCCCAAAATATATTTTTATCTCACTCCAAAGTTTTCTATTTACTGAGAAAGTTTTTAATTTAATTATGACAATATGTTTGTCCCACTTTTTAATTTTTAAACACTAGCCACATATTCAATTTCCTAAATTAAATACTAAACAGGGCTAAAAAGTTAAACTTACCCCACTACAGGGTCTATAATATTATTTTCAGAATTCCCAGGGGTCTAGCTACACTTATCAGAGGTGTTTTTCCTAATTTTTATTAAGTCCAGGGGTTAAAACTGATTTTGAAATGAATTTACATTATTTTCTGGAGTTCCAGGGGCTAGATCAGAAGTTTCCGGGGCTAGCTCTTATTTCCTGAGAATCCTAGGGGTAGCACGTAAGATTTCCAGTCTTTATAACGCGGGGCTGACGTGGACCGTCCGATTTTAAACCGACGGCCGAGATTATAACATCGAACCGGTACGCGGGGGTTTAAACCCTACCGTGCGATTTAAAATAAACGGCGCACAAGCGGCCACGTCGCTCTGATCGAGCGCGGGCGGCGCTGCCGGCGGCGCACGGTGGCGGGAAGCGGCGTTCTCGCCGGAGACTTTCGGATCTTCGAGAATTCTTCCTAGAACTGTGATTTTATGGCATAGATCGGTGGAGGGGAGGTCGGGGATCTCACCTCGGGGGTTTTCTTGAGCTCGGAGGTCCTGGAAGGTGATCGGCGACGAGGTCCGAGGTGAAACCATGGCGAGGCTCGTCCGCGCTGTGTTTACACCGCAAGTCACCGAGTTTTCTGCACCTGCAAGGTTCCCCGGAGGCGATGGATCAAGACCAGCGAGTTAGATCGGAATTTCCGAGCTTAGATCAGCCAGAATTCGCCGGAGAAGTCTCGGTTCTCACCGGAGGAAAAATCGGCGATCGCGTGGGAGAAACAGAACGAGGCCGGGGTTTTTATAGACGGGGGAGGGCGGCAGGGTGGTTTAGATCATGTCCGCGTCGCCTACGAACAGAATTCAGCGGGGATACGCCGAAATCCCGATCGGTTTCGATTCGGGTGCGAGGGAGTCCGGCGCTGTCGCGAGGTAGACGAAGATCGGGTGGGTCCCGCCTGTCAGTGTGAGGCAGCAGCCCGCGCGGCTGCGGGCTGGCGCGGGCGCTGGCTGGGCCGGCTGGTGGGTTTCGTCCCACTGGCCGGTTTTTTCTGTTTTCTCTTTTTCTTTTTTTCTATTTCTTTTCTGATTTGAGTTTAATTTGAATTCCAGTTTGAATTTGAATTTTTGCAAAACATGCAACACGTCCAAAAATTGTTAAATCCCCCTCTTAACATGATTTAGGGTTTTGAATCAAAATTTTGGGGTGTTACAGCTCTACCCCCCTTAAAAGAAATCTCGTCCTCGAGATTGGTGGTTCTAAGAAAACAATTCCGGAAATTATGCCTTGAGCTCATCTTCCCGCTCCCAGGTGGCTTCCTCTTCTGAGTGATGCTTCCACTGCACCTTGCACATCCGGATTCTTTTATTTCTGGTGAGGCGTTCCATTGTCTCCAAAATCTTGTATGGTTGCTCGGCATAAGACAAATCCTCAGCTACGTCCACTTCATTCATGGGTAACACCTCCTCAGGCGTCCTCAGACATTTCTTGAGTTGTGACACATGGAATACATCGTGCACATCCGATAGACGAGCTGGTAACTCTAGTTGATACGCCACTTCGCCTTTCCTCTCCAAAACTTGAAAGGGTCCGATGTATCGAGGTGCCAACTTGCCTTTCACCTTGAACCGACGAAGTCCTCTGATAGGGGACACCTTGAGATAGACATAGTCTCCTACGTTGAAAACGAGCTCTCTTCTTCGTACATCGGCATAGCTCTTTTGGCGTGTCTGTGCTATCCTCAAGTTATTGCGAATTTCCCTCACCTTCGTCTCGGCTTCTTGTAGTACTTCTGGACCAAACACTTTACTTTCCCCCGTTTGGTTCCAAAATAGGGGAGTTCTGCACTTCCTCCCGTACAAAGCTTCAAACGGTGACATCTTCATACTAGCTTGATAGCTGTTGTTATAGGAAAACTTCGCATACGGTAAGTTCTTGTCCCAACTCCGATTGTTTTTGAGTGCACATGCCCTCAACATATCTTCAAGGATCTGATTGGTTCTCTCCGTCTGCCCGTCAGTTTGGGGATGATAGGCAGAACTAAAGTTCAGATGGGTTCCCATGGTTTCATGCAACTTCTGCCAGAACCTTGAGGTGAACTGTGTCCCTCGATCCGACACAATCTTCTTTGGCACTCCATGGTAACACACGATCCTTGACATGTACAACTCTGCCAATTTGGATCCGCTGTAGCTTTCCTTCACGAGGATGAAGTGAGCTACCTTTGTTAGCCTATCAATGATGACCCATATCGAATCATATCCGCATTGGGTCCTAGGCAATCCCACGATGAAATCCATGCTGTTTTCTTCCCATTTCCATTCAGGCACTTTGAGTGGTTGCAATAATCCCGCGGGTCGTTGATGTTCTGCTTTCACCAACTGACATGTGTCACATAGGGCAACATGTTCCGCGACATCTCGCTTCATACCATACCACCAATACCTGCTCTTAAGGTCCTGGTACATTTTCGTACTCCCAAGATGAATGGAATATTCAGAATCGTGAGCCTCCTTCAAAATCAATTCACGGATCTTCTTTACTTCAGGCACACAGATCCTTTTCCCGTGCCACACCGTACCTTGTTCATCCTCTCTGAAACCTGGAGCTTTATTTTCCTTGATGAGTTGTCTGATCTCTTGTATCTTCTCATCATTCTTTTGACCCTCGCGTATGTCTCGCTCGAGTGTGGAGTCTACTTCCATGGCGATGGCTTCACCACTATTTACTAGACATAGATTGAGCCTTATAACCTCGTCCTTCAATTCTGCAGGCATGTCCTTCAAGCTCAACTTATTGACCTGCACTTTCCGACTCAAAGCATCGGCCACGACGTTTGCTTTCCTGGGATGATAGTTGATGCCCACATCAAAGTCATTGATTAGCTCCAACCATCTTCTTTGTCTGAGGTTGAGGTCTGGCTGTGTGAATATGTACTTCAAACTCTTATGATCAGTATATATCTCGGTCCTCTTCCCCATCAAATAGTGCCGCCAAATTTACAACGCGTGTACCACTGCGGCTAGTTCTAGGTCATGTGTAGGATAGTTGTTCTCGTGCTTCCGAAGCTGCCGGGATGCATAAGCCACGACATGCCCTTCTTGCATGAGAACACATCCCAACCCGTTTCCAGAGGCATCGCAGTACACCGTGAAATTCTTCTGCATATCTGGCATAACCAACACTGGGGCTGTTGTCAATCTTTTCTTTAGCTCCTGAAAACTCGTCTCGCACTGTGGCGTCCATGTGAATGTGATTCCCTTCTCCAACAGTTTGGTAAGGGGCCTCGAGATCTTAGAGAATCCCTCAATAAACCGTCGATAGTATCCAGCCAATCCCAAAAAGCTTCGAACTTCTCCGACACTTTCAGGGGTCTTCCACTTCTGTATATCCTCGATTTTGGCAGGATCCACGGAGATTCCTCCCTCCGAGATTATATGTCCTAAGAAGGGAACTCTCTTCAGCCAAAACTCACACTTCTCAACTTGGCATATAGTTGGTGTTCTCTCAGCCTCTGCAACACCAACCTTAGATGTTTCTCATGTTCTTCTTCATCTTTGGAGAAGACGAGAATGTCATCTATGAAAACCACCACAAATTTGTCAAGATATTCCATGAATACCTTGTTCATGAGATACATGAAGTATGCCGGGGCATTAGTTAGCCTGAAAGGCATGACAGTGTATTCATACAATCCGTACCGAGATACGAAAGCTGTCTTGGGAATATCAGATTGCCTTATCTTGAGTTGGTGGTATCCCGACCTGAGATCAATTTTCGAGAACACACAAGCTCCCCTCAATTGATCAAACAAGTCTTCAATGCGGGGTAATGGGTACTTGTTCTTGATGGTTACCTCATTCAAGGCACGGTAATCCACGCATAACCTTTGGGTTTCATCCTTCTTGGGCACAAATATCACCGGAGCTCCCCATGGTGAGGAACTATGACGAATATACCCCTTCTCCGTCAATTCTCTCAAATGATCCTTGAGTTCTTCTAGCTGCTTGGAGTCCATCCGATAAGGTCTTTTGTAAATCGGGGTTGTTCCAGGTACTAGCTCAATTGCAAATTCCACTTCACGATCGGGAGGCATACCTGGCAACTCCTCCGGAAATACATCTGGATATTCCCTGATGGTTCTGATTTCCTCAACTTTCACCTCAACTTGATTTAATTTAATGTCCCTCCTAGGCTCGTGTATCGTTATGAACTTTACTCTTGTGCCACTAGGGTGAGTTAGTTCCACCGTTCTGGTCGAACAATGGATGATTCCTTTATGTTTGGTCAACCAATCCATACCCAAAATAATATCTATCCCTTGTGAATCTATCACTATGAGGTTAGCAGTAAATACTACACCATTAATGTCTAGGTTCACTTTGGGACACACTTGTCTTGTCCTTATTTCTCCACCTGGAGAGTTTATGGCTAGCATATGGTTCATTTGTGTTGTTGCTAGGTCATACTTCTTAACAAACCCTTGAGCAATAAACAAGTGGGTAGCACCAGAATCAAACAACAGGGTTGCAAGGTGTAAATTGGCAGGAAACTTACCAACTACCACGTCGGGTGCATCTTGTGCTTCCTCCATAGTGACGTGGTTCACCCGTCCTCTCATTACATTCTGCTGTTGTGGCTGCGCGGACTTCTTCTTTGGGTACTTATGGGCATAGTGCCCCACTTCACCACAGCTAAAACATTGCACCCCAACCTTAGGTGCTTGGCCTTTGTTATCTTGGGGTTGGTTCGGAGGTCCTTGCACTGCTGGTCGAGGTGGATATGCGGGGCGAGGCTGCTGTACAAACTGACGTTGCGGCTGTGCTGGTGCTTCCGGAGGCCTGTAGTTCGGGTTGTACCCTCTTGGTGCTGAGTAGGGTACCGCAACACGGCTCGTCTGCCCCGTAGGTTGCTGCATCATACGGGGGCGAGTGTTGCTTCCCGAGGCTTGATGTGACCAACCGGCCTTCCTCTTATTCTCATTTTCCAATGACTTTAGCTTCCTTTCTACCACAAATGCTCTGTCCACCATCTTTTGGAAGCTTTCATACTCATTCGAGGACATTGCACACTGCATCTCTGCGGTAAGTCCTTCCACGAAACAATCTTGTTTCTGCTCATCAGTCTCTATGTCCCGTGGGGCATAACGGGATAGTTGGGTAAATTTAGTGAGATATTCCCTCACCTTCATGTTTCCCTGCTGCAGTCCCAAAAACTCCTTCCTCTTGTTTTTGAGTTCACCTCTTGGGATGTAATGGTTGCGGAAGCTACGCTTGAACTCTTCCCAAGTGATGTTCTCAGGGTCATGATGGGCAGCCACGTAGGCGGTCCACCAATCAGCAGCAGGTCCATGCAATTGATGAGAGGCAAATAGCACCCTCTCATACCCTTGACACTGTATGATCCTAATCTTACTTTCAATGGTCTTCAGCCAATCATCTGCCTCCAGAGGTTCAGCAGGACTTGCAAACTTTGGAGGTTGAGTTCCTAGAAACTCACTCAACCTTGGTTGGTGTGGTGCAGCTTGTGGAGGTGGAACTTGATGCAAGTTGGCCACCACTTGAGTCAAGTTCTGGATGAGCTGATTTTGATTCTCCAGCATTTGATGGAGAGGATCAACTTCTTCACGGCGACCACCCCTGTCCTGGCCTCCAGAAAGTTGAGGGTTGCATGCCTCATCGTTGTTATTGGCGAGGTTGGCAGCACGTCCTTTTCCTCTTCCGGCCATCTGGCAGAATCAACCAATGTTAATTTGAAAGCATTTAGTATCATCTTACTACTTTCATTTGTTTGTACTTTGAAGTGTTGAGGTTTTGTTACACTTATCTAAGGGTTCATTTCTCACACCAAAATAAATGTAATATTATTTCATGTGGGTTCACACACCAAAGCAAAACAATCTAAAGACGAGGCTGTGGACAATTGCTCATGGCTTCCACAACTCACGTCACACACCAAGCATTAACACACCAATAACTTAACGTAACGACTCGACTATTCGACATCTTGCTAACTAAGGGAAGGACTCTACACTACTCGTTTTCTTGAGCTGGCTCCTCGGGATCTTCCTCATCATTTCGGCTTCCTTCTGACTCTGCTTTGGGTGGGGAGGCTGCTGGTGGAGAAGTGCGACGACGCCTTATCGCTCGGCGATCCGGGGAGTCAGGAGTCCATGTATCATTCACGGTGACACACAGTTCATTCCCATCTCCTCTTTCTCTCGCCCTCAAGCAGGCTCGCAGCAATGCCTCCGTTTCCTTCAGGGTGTCCCGGACATCCTGAAGCTCTTGTTGGCACTCCTGCAGTCGAGTCCTGAGCATAGAAGCATCCTCCAAGCACAAGTCCATGTGCTCATGGGAAGTCCCTTGCTGCACTGGTGGGTACTTGTACTCCGTGGTACCACTCTCACGCTGGCGGACATACATGTACTCAGTTTTGTCCAAGTGGCGACGATAGATGTGACTCTGGCAGGTGATGGCCTCCCAGGTGACATCCTTCTCCGCATCGACCTGTGTCGCTCGACAAGCTGGAGAGTGGTGGATCTTAAGCAGCTGATTTTCGTGTATGATCCTCATCTCTGAACTCCATTCTTCCCTCTTCTCACGGATGGTCCTGGTGGAGTTATAGTGGATGATTAGCTTGCCCGTATTGCCGGCGGCTCCGAGCATACGCTGAAGACGGCGCAATGAGCCTCCTACTGCCAATCCGTAGGAAAGGTACGTCACCGTACGGCTCTCCTCTCTCTCGGCAAGGGCAACTACGTGAACTCTCCCTCCTGTGGACTTGCGAGCGGTACGAATCATGCGAACCATCTAAAACAAAAAGAATTTAAAATTAGGTTAGATAAACTCTCAAACCAAAAATCCTATTTTGAATGAAAGTTGGGGTAAGATGAAGAAAGTGACTCATTTAAATAACACTTTTCAATGCACACCTTTGAAAAAATGTTTTTAAGAAAATAGGGCCCTTAAATACTTCCATTTCTACCTAGGTCCACGTTCCTACGGGCAACCTTGGCTCTGATACCACTTCTGTCACACCCGGTTTTTCCGAAGAACAACCAAGTGAATATCACATGTATGCCAGGATCATTTTCTCATACATGTGATGACAAATAGTGAAGCATCATTTATTACAAGCCAGGTGTCGAATATAAATAAGTCTTACATCGCAAATGTCTCGATGGACAATAATAAGTTCATCACAAGTAAATAAACTAGCAGCGGAATATTATTCTTGTAGGCTCCATCACAGGCGTTGCCCGGGGGTCTCCATGAACCTAGAAACCTTCTTCGGGTCCAAAGTCTTGGTCATTATACACCACCTCATTATCTTGACCTGAGCAGCAATATAAACCAACAAAATATGCAATATTGAGTACCGATGGTACTCAGCAAGTGTGGGAAAGTTATGTCATGCATGGCTAGAGCAAGGAGAGGTTGAACTCATGGTTAAAGCACTATGCAATTAATTCGTATCACCTTAGCTTATTAAGCACCTACATTACTACAGGTAAAATGGTCCCAATCTCCCATCCCTTCATCATAATCAAATAACCATAACCTCATTTCCAATGTTAAGCTCCCCGCTTAACATCCACAACTTCCAAAACCATCAATCCTCTAATCATGAATAAGTCCAAGCCGCTCTTGACCGTGAGCACGGCTGTCATGACAGTTTTGACTCTGCAGAGTTTGTACCACTGTACCCACATGTAGTGATTTCATCCCCCGTTGTCGGGTGGACTAAAAGAACCTCCATTATGCCAGTGGCCACGAACCACATTCACACTTCCCAGGTGTGTAGCCAGGAGATCACTACGAAGCCTTTACAAAGGGATTCCCGACGAGCGTAGGCCCACTGAGGTTTCACCCCTAACAGCATACAAGAGGCTCCAACCCCGCTGCAGTGGCCCCCTCTTGAGCCTTGCGGTTCATATGGTAGTCCAGCTGACACCTATTCCCCGCACCATCCAACACACCCATACTACGCCGGGGATACACCTAATTAATTGGCCAAGCTGCCCCATCTCAGCATGTGATTGGCACTGTAAAGCCAGGTTACATGCTCCATGAACCGGTCCTTAGGATCCAGGCAAGTACTAAACACAAACCCAAGTCTCGTGCACCCAGCACACAACCAAAACATCCAACTTGCCTTGATCCCTACCTCTACATAACTCACAATATCTCATTCAAGAGTATGGTAAAATAAATGATGATCTCATATCCCAAACATCCCATTCTAAGCATGGCTAAGCATATGCATAATAATAAAAGACATGATAAAATAAATCCCAACCCAAGCTACAAGGAAACAAGGTAATGCAATTCTAGGGAAACTTCCTAACATGGGTTTCATACTTCAATTGACAATGCAAATAATTCTATCTACACATCCTAGCATAGGATCAAAGTGGTCAAGGACACTTGCCTCCTTCTTGCTGCTCTTGAAATGGGTAGTCCTGATCTTGGAAAGGAATAACTTGCTCTTGAGCAGGTTCTACATCATACCATCACACATAGCAAAAGAAAAACAACAATCCATAAGACATAGTTCACACTTCCACTTCATACAAACCACACATTCATATTCAGGAAATTCATTCACCATTATATGTGTTGTGGTTACTCTATGTATGTTGATTTGTGGCTTGCATACACTTTTATTTATGTGTACATGATTCCTACTTTGGTATATATATATATATATATATATATATATATATATATATATATATATATATATATATATATGTTTCAAATTTAAATAAATTCCTTATATTCAACTACTACACCTTTTCACTACCATGTATGTATGAAAAGTATTTTTCTTCTCCATATGTGCCTTCAGAATTTCTACCAACCCTAAACTGAATTTTTTGGATTTTAGAAACTCCATTTATCATTTACTAGTTGCTATATTTTCAGATTTATTCCCTATGCCTAAATGTGAGCTTTATTATGAAAATAACAAAATACAACATCTAAACAGAATAGGTTCTGATCTAAAGTATTTACTAATATATTTTTGACCTTTACCTCTGATGTAAACTATTTTACAATTATTTTCCCTATTTTCTAGAACAATTCTTTACTTAAAAATGTGTCCCTAAATGTGAATAATAAATTAAACAGATTCATTTCAGCCCAAAATATATTTTTATCTCACTCCAAAGTTTTCTATTTACTGAGAAAGTTTTTAATTTAATTATGACAATATGTTTGTCCCACTTTTTAATTTTTAAACACTAGCCACATATTCAATTTCCTAAATTAAATACTAAACAGGGCTAAAAAGTTAAACTTACCCCACTACAGGGTCTATAATATTATTTTCAGAATTCACAGGGGTCTAGCTACACTTATCAGAGGTGTTTTTCCTAATTTTTATTAAGTCCAGGGGTTAAAACTGATTTTTAAATGAATTTACATGATTTTCTGGAGTTCCAGGGGCTAGATCAGAAGTTTCCGGGGCTAGCTCTTATTTCCCGAGAACCCCAGGGGGTAGCACGTAAGATTTCCAGTCTTTATAACGCGGGGCTGACGTGGACCGTCCGATTTAAACCGACGGCCGAGATTATAACATCGAACCGGTACGCGGGGGTTTAAACCCTACCGTGCGATTTAAAATAAACGGCGCACAAGCGGCCACATCGCTCTGATCGAGCGCGGGCGGCGCTGCCGGCGGCGCACGGCGGCGGGAAGCGGCGATCTCGCCGGAGACTTTCGGATCTTCGAGAATTCTTCCTACAAATGTGATTTTATGGCATAGATCGGTGGAGGGGAGGTCGGGGATCTCACCTCGGGGGTTTTCCTTAGCTCGGAGGTCCTGGAAGGTGATCGGCGACGAGGTCCGAGGTGAAACCACGGCGAGGCTCGTCGGCGCTGTGTTTACACCGCAAGTCACCGAGTTTTCTGCACCTGCAAGGTTCCCCGGAGGCGGTGGATCAAGACCAGCGAGTTAGATCGGAATTTCCGAGCTTAGATCAGCCAGAATTCGCCGGAGAAGTCTCCGTTCTCACCGGAGGAAAAATCGGCGATCGCGTGGGAAAAACAGAACGAGGCCGGGGTTTTTATAGACAGGGGAGGGCGGCGGGGTGGTTTAGATTATGTCCGCGTCGCCTACGAACAGAATTCAGCAGGGATACGCCGAAATCCCGATCGGTTTTGATTCGGGTGCGAGGGAGTCCGGCGCTGTCGCGAGGTAGACGAAGATCGGGTGGGTCCCGCCTGTCAGTGTGAGGCAGCAGCGCGCACGGCTGCGGGCTGGCGCGGGCGCTGGCTGGGCCGGCTGGTGGGTTTCGGCCCACTGGCCGGTTTTTTTCTGTTTTCTCTTTTTCTTTTTTTTTCTATTTCTTTTCTGATTTGAGTTTAATTTGAATTCCAGTTTGAATTTGAATTTTTGCAAAACATGCAACACGTCCAAAAATTTTTAAATCCCCCTCTTAACATGATTTAGGGTTTTGAATCAAAATTTTGGGGTGTTACAAAAACCCCCGAGGTGAGATCCCCGACCTCCCCTCTACCGATCTATGCCATAAAATCACAGTTCTAGGAAGAATTTACGAAGATCCGAAACTCTCTGGCGAGATCGCCGCCTCCCGCCGCCGTGCGCCGCCGGGCAGCGCCGCCCGCGCTCGATCAGAGCGACGTGGCCGCTTGTGCGCCATTTATTTTAAATCGCACGGAGTTTAAATCCCCGCGTACCGGTTCGACGTTATAATCTCAGCCTTCTGTTTTAAATCGGACGGTCCACGTCAGCCAAACGTTATAAAGACTGGAATTCTTACGCGCTACCCCCTGGGGTTCTCGGGAAATAAGAGCTAGCCCCGGAAACTTCTGATCTAGCCCCTGGAACTTCAGAAAATCATGTAAATTCATTTAAAAATCAGTTTTAGCCCCTGGACTTAATAAAAATTAGGAAAAACCCCTCTGTTACGTGTAGCTAGACCCCTGAAAATTTTTAAAATAATATTATAGACCCTGTAGTGGGGTGAGTTTACCTTTTTAACCCTATTTGATATTAAATTTAGGAATTTGACTATGTGATGGGTATTTAAAATTTAAAAGATGGGACAAACACATTGTAAATTCAAATTAAAAACTTTCCCAGTACTTAGAAAACCTTGGAGTGAGATAAAAATAGATTTTTGTCTGAAATGAATCTGTTTAATTGATTATTCACATTTATTAGTTAGAGGGACACATTTTTAAGTAGAGAATAATTATGAAAATTAGAAAAATAAATGTAAAATAGTTTACATCAGAGGAAAAGATCAAAAATATATTATTAACTATTTTGGATCAGAACCTATTCTGTTTAGATGATGTGTCTTACTATTTTCATAATAAAGTACACATTTAGGCATAGGAAGTAAATTTGAAAATATAGCAAGCTAGGTATAAATAATTAGAAAATGATAAATGAAGATTCCAAAATCCAAAGAATTCAGTTTTGGGTTGGTAGAAGTTCTGAAGACACATATGGAGTAGGAAAATACCTTTCATGCATACTTGGTAGCTAAAAGGTGTAGTAATTGAATATAAGGAATTTATTTAAATTGGAAACACATATATATAGTATGCAAGTATAAATGTGAATACAAAAGTAGGAATCATATACACATGATTAAAAGTGCATGTAAGCCAAAGATCAACACACATAGAGTAACCACAACACATAGAATTTGTGAATGACTTTTATACATGTGAATGTGTGGTTTGTATGAAGTGGAAGTGTGAATTATGTCTTATGGATTGTTGTTTTTCTTTTGCTATGTGTGATGGTATGATGTAGAACCTGCTCCAGAGCAAGTTCTTCCTTTCCAAGATCAGGACTACCCATTCCAAGAGCAGCAGGAAGGAGGCAAGTGTCCTTGACCACTTTGATCCTATGCTAGGATGTGTAGATAGAATTATTTGCATTGTCAAATGAAATATGAAACCCATGCTAGGAAGTTTCCCTAGAATTGCATTACCTTGTTTCCTTGTAGCTTGGGTTGGGATTTATTTTATCATGTCATTTATTATTATGCATATGCTTAGCAATGCTTAGAATGGGATATTTGGGATATGGGATCATCAGTTTATTTTTACCATACTCTTGAATGAGATATTATGAGTTATGTAGAGGTAGGGATCAAGGCAAGTTGGATGTTTTGGTTGGTGCTGGGTGCACGAGACTCGGGTTTGTGTTTAGTACTTGCCTGGATCCTAAGGACCGGTTCATGGAGCATGTAACCTGGCTTTACCGTGCCAACCACATGCTGAGATGGGGCAGCTTGGCCAATTAACTAGGTGTATCCCCGGCGTAGTATGGGTGTGTTGGATGGTGCGGGGAATAGGTGTCAGCTGGACTACCATATGAACCGCAAGGCTCAAGAGGGGGCCACTGCAGCGGGGTTGGAGCCTCTTGTATGCTGTTAGGGGTGAAACCTCGGTGGGCCCATGCTCGTCGGGAATCCCTTTGTAAAGGCTTCGTAGTGATCTCCTGGCTACACACCTGGGAAGTGTGAATGTGGTTCGTAGCCACTGGCATAATGGAGGTTCTTTTAGTCCACCCGGCAACGGGGGATGAAATCACTACATGTGGGTACAGTGGTGCAAACTCTGCAGAGTCAAAACTGTCATGACAGCCATGCTCACGGTCAAGAGCGGCTTGGACTTATTCATGATTAGAGGATTGATGGTTTTGGAAGTTGTGGATGTTAAGCGGGGAGCTTAACATTGGAAATGATGTTATGGTTATTTTATTATGATGATGGGATGGGAGATTGGGACCATTTCACCTGTGTAGTAATGTAGGTGCTTAATAAGCTAAGGCGATAGGTATTAATTGCGTAGTGCTTTAACCATGAGTTCAACCTCCCCTTGTTCTAGCCATGCATGACATAACTTTCCACACTTGCTGAGTACCATCGGTACTCAACTTTGCATATTTGTTTGTTTATATTGCTGCTCAGGTCAAGATAATGAGGTGGTGTATAATGATCAAGACTTTGGACCCGAAGAAGGTTTCTAGGTTCATGGAGTCCCCCGGGCAACGCATGTGACGGAGCCCTCAAGAATAATATTCCGCTGCTAGTTTATTTACTTGTGATGAACTTATTATTGTCCATCGAGACATTTGCTATGTAAGACTTATTTATATTCGACACCTGGCTTGTAATAAATGATGCTTCACTATTTGTCATCACATGTATGAGAAAATGATCCTGGCATACATGTGACATTACTCGCTTGTTCTTCGGAAAAACCGGGTGTGACAGAAGTGGTATCAGAGCCAAGGTTGCCCGTAGGAACGTGGACCTAGGTAGAAATGGACGTATTTAAGAGCCCTATTTTCTTAAAAACTATTTTATAAGGTGTGTGTTGAAAAGTGTTATTTAATGGAGGCACTTTCTTCATCTTACCTCAATTTTCATTCAAAATAGGATTTTTGTTTAAAAGTTTATCTAGCCTAAGTTTAAATGTTTTTTGTTTTAGATGGTTCGCATGATTCGCACCGCTCGCAAGTCCAAAGGAGGGAGAGTTCCCGTAGTTGCCCTTGCCGAAAGAGAGGAGAGTCGTCCGGTGACGTACCTTTCCTACGGATTGGCAGTAGGAGGCTTGTTGCGCCGTCTTCGACGTATGCTCGAAGCCGCCGGCAATACGGGCAAGCTAATCATACACTATAGCTCCACCAGGACCATCCGGGAGAAGCGGGAAGAATGGAGTTCAGAAATGAGGATTATCCATGAAAATCAGCTGCTTAAGATCCACCGCTCTCCAGCTTGTCGAGTGACACAGGTCGATGCAGAGAAGGATGTCACCTGGGAGGCCATCACCTGCCAGAGTCACATCTATCGTCGTCACCTGGACAGGACTGAGTACATGTATGTCCTTCAGCGTGAGAGTGGTACCATGAAGTACAAGTACCCACCAGTGCAGCAAGGGACTTCCCATGAGCACATGGACTTGTGCTTGGAGGATGCTGCTATGCTCAGCACTCGACTGTAGGAGTGTCAGCAAGAGCTTCAGGATGTTCGGGACACCCTGAAGGAAATGGAGGCATTGCTGCGAGCCTTCTTGAGGGCGAGAGAAAGAGGAGATGGGAACGAACTGTGTGTCACCGTGAATGATACATGGACTCATGACTCCCCAGATCGCCGGGCAATCAGGCGTCGTCGCACTTCTCCACCAGCAGCTTCCCCACCCAAAGCAGAGTCAGAAGGCAGCCGCAATGATGAGGAAGACCCCGAGAAGCCAGCTCAGTGAATACGAGTAGTGTAGAGTCCTTCCCTTAGTTTAGCAGGATGTCGAGTAGTCGAGTCGTTATCTTAGTTAATGGTGTGTGTGACGTGAGTTGTGGAAGCCATGAGCAATCGTCCACAGCCTCGTCTTCAGATTGTTTTGCTTTGATGTGTGAACCCACATGAAATAATATTGCATTTATTTTGTGTGAGATATGAACCCTCTTAAAAGTATAACATAGCCTCAACACTTCAAAGTATAAACAAGTGAAAGTTGTAAGATGATACGTAATGCTTTAAATTAACATTGGTTGATCATGCCAGATGGCCGGAAGAGGAAAGGGTCGTGCTGCCAACCCCGCCAACAACAACGATGAGGCCTGCAACCCTCATCTTTCTGGAGGCCAAGACAGGGGTGGACGCCGTGAAGGAGTGGATCCCCTCCACCAAATGCTTGAGAATCAAAATCAGCTCATCCAGAATTTGACTCAAGTGGTGGCCAACTTGCATCAAGTCCCACCTCCACAAGCTGCACCACACCAACCAAGGTTGAGTGAGTTTCTAGGAACTCAACCTCCAAAGTTTGCAAGTGCTGCTGGAGGCAGACGATTGGCTAAAGACCACTGAGAGCAAGATGAGGATCATACAGTGCAAAGGGTATGAGAGGGTGCTGTTTGCCTCTCATTAATTGCATGGACCTGCTGCTGATTGGTGGACCGCCTACGTGGCCGCCCATCATGACCCTGAGAACATCACTTGGGAAGAGTTCAAGCGTAGCTTCCTCAACCATTACATACCAAGGGGTGAACTCAAAAACAAGAGGAAAGAGTTCTTGGGACTGCGGCAAGGTAACATGACTGTGAGGGAATACCTCACTAAATTTACCCAACTCTCCCGTTATGCCCCACGGGACATAGAGACTGATGAGCAGAAACAAGATTGTTTCGTGGAAGGACTTACCGCAGAAATGCAGTGTGCAATGTCCTCAAATGAGTATGAAAGCTTCCAAAAGATGGTGGACAGAGCGTTTGTGGTAGAAAGGAAGCTGAAGGCCTTGGAAAATGAGAATAAGAGGAAGGCCGGGTGGTCACATCAAGCCTCAGGGAGCAACACCCGCCCACGTCTGATGCAGCAACCCGCAGGTCAGACGAACCGTGCTGCGGTACCCTACTCAGCACCAAGAGGGTACAACCCGAACTACAGGCCTCCGGCAGCACCAGCACAGCCACAATGTCAGTTCGTACAGCAGCCTCGCCCTACATATCAACCTCGACCAGCAGTGCAAGGACCCCCAAACGAACCCCAAGACAACAAAGGCCAGGCACCTAAGGTTGGGGTGCAATGTTTTAGCTGTGGTGAAGTGGGGCACTACGCCCATAAGTGCCCAAATAAGAAGCCCACGCAGCCACAACAGCAGAATGTAATAAGAGGACGGGTGAACCACGTCACCATGGAGGAAGCGCAAGAGGCACCGGACGTGGTAGTTGGTAAGTTTCCTGCCAATTTACACCTCGCAACCCTGTTGTTTGATTCTGGTGCTACCCACTCGTTCATTGCCCAAGGGTTCGTTAAGAAGCATGACCTAGCAACAACACAAATGAATCATATGCTAGCAGTAAACTCTCCAGGTGGAGAAATAAGGACAAGACAATTGTGTCCCAAAGTGAACCTAGACATTAATGGGGTAGTATTTACTGCTAACCTCATAGTGATAGATTCACAAGGGATAGATATTATTTTGGGTATGGATTGGTTGACCAAACATAATGGAATCATCCATTGTTCGACGAGAACGGTGGAACTAACGCACCCTAGTGGCACAAAAGTAAAGTTTATAACAATACAAGAGCCTAGGAGGGATGTTAAATTAAATCAAGTTGAGGTGAAAGTTGAGGAGATCAGGACCATCAGGGAATATCCAGATGTTTTTCTGGAGGAGTTGCCAGGTATGCCTCCCGATCGTGAAGTGGATTCGCAATTGAGCTAGTGCCCGGAACCGCCCCGATATACAAGAGACCTTATCGGATGGACTCCAAGCAGTTGGGAGAACTCAAGGATCATTTGAGAGAATTGACGGAGAAGGGGTATATTCGTCCTAGTTCCTCACCTTGGGGAGCTCCGGTCATATTTGTGCCCAAGAAGGACGGAACCCAAAGGTTATGCGTGGATTACCGTGCCTTGAATGAGGTGACCATCAAGAACAAGTACCCATTACCCCGCATTGAAGACTCGTTTGATCAGTTGAGGGGAGCTTGTGTGTTCTCGAAAATTGATCTCAGGTCGGGATACCACCAACTCAAGATAAGGCAATCTGATATCCCCAAGACAGCTTTCGTATCTCGGTACGGACTGTATGAATACACTGTCATGCCTTTCGGGCTAACTAATGCCCCGGCATACTTCATGTATCTCATAAACAAGGTATTCATGGAATATCTAGACAAATTTGTGGTGGTTTTCATAGATGACATTCTCGTCTTCTCCAAAAATGAAGAAGAACATGAGAAACATCTAAGGTTGGTGTTGCAGAGGCTGAGAGAACACCAACTATGTGCCAAGTTGAGCAAGTGTGAGTTTTGGCTGAAGAGAGTTCCCTTCTTAGGACATATAATCTCAGAGGGAGGAATCTCCATGGATCCCGCCAAAATCGAGGATATACAGAAGTGGAAGACCCCTGAAAATGTCGGGGAAGTTCGACGCTTCTTGGGATTGGCTGGATACTATCGACGGTTTATTGAGGGATTCTCTAAGATCTCGAGACCCCTTACCAAACTGTTGGAGAAGGGAATCACATTCACATGGACGCCACAGTGCAAGACGAGTTTTCAGGAGTTAAAGGAGAGATTGACAACAGCCCCTGTGCTAGTTATGCCAGATATGCAGAAGAACTTTACGGTGTACTGCGATGCCTCTGGAAACGGGTTGGGATGTGTTCTCATGCAAGAAGGGCATGTCGTGGCTTATGCATCCCGACAACTCCGGAAGCACGAGAAAAACTATCCTACACATGACCTAGAACTAGCCGCAGTGGTACACGCGTTGAAAATTTGGCGGCACTATTTGATGGGGAAGAGGATAGAGATATATACGGATCATAAGAGTTTGAAGTACATTTTCATACAGCCAGATCTCAACCTCAGACAAAGGAGATGGTTAGAGCTAATCAATGACTTTGATGTGGGCATCAACTATCATCCTGGGAAAGCAAACATGGTGGCCGATGCTTTAAGTCGGAAAGTGCAGGTCAATAAGTTGAGCTTGAAGGACGAGATTATAAGGCTCAATCAATGCCTTGTGAATAGTGGTGAAGCCATCGCCATGAAAGTGGACTCCACACTAGAGCAAGACATACGCGATAGTCAAAAGAACGACGAGAAGATACAAGAAATCAGGCAACTCATCAAGGGAAATAAAGCTCCTGGTTTCAGAGAGGATGAACAAGGTACAGTGTGGCACGGGAAAAGAATCTGCGTGCCTAAAGTAAAAGAGATTCGTGAATTGATTTTGAAGGAGGCTCACGATTCCGACTATTCTATCCATCCTGGGAGTACAAAGATGTACCAGGACCTCAAGAGCAGGTATTGGTGGTATGGCATGAAGCGAGATGTCGCGGAACATGTTTCCCTATGTGACACATGTCAGTTGGTGAAAGCAGAACATCAAGGACCCGCAGGATTATTGCAACCACTCAAAGTGCCTGAATGGAAATGGGATGAAATCAGTATGGATTTCATAGTGGGATTGCCTAGGACCCAATCAGGATATGATTCAATATGGGTCATCATCGACAGGCTAACTAAGGTAGCTCATTTCATCCCCGTGAAAGAAAGCTACAGCGGATCCAAATTGGCAGAATTGTACATGTCAAGGATCGTGTGTTACCATGGAGTGCCAAAGAAGATAGTGTCGGATCGAGGGACACAGTTCACCTCAAGGTTTTGGCAGAAGTTGCATGAAACCATGGGAACCGATCTGAACTTTAGTTCTGCCTATCATCCCAAAACTGATGGGCAGACGGAAAGAACCAATCAGATTCTTGAGGATATGCTGAGGGCATGTGCACTCAAAAACAATCGGAGTTGGGACAAGAACTTACCGTATGCGGAATTCTCCTATAACAACAGCTATCAAGCTAGTATGACAATGTCACCATTTGAAGCTTTGTACGGGAGGAAATGCAGAACTCCCCTATTTTGGAACCAAACAGGGGAAAGTAAAGTGTTTGGTCCCAAAGTACTACAAGAAGCCGAGGCGAAGGTGAGGGAAATTCGCAACAACTTGAGGATAGCACAGACACGCCAAAAGAGCTATGCCGATATATGAAGAAGAGAGCTCATTTTCAACGTGGGAGACTATGTCTATCTCAAGGTGTCCCCTATCCGAGGACTTCGTCGGTTCAAGGTGAAAGGGAAGTTGTCACCTCAATACATCGGACCCTTTCAAGTTCTGGAGAGGAAAGGCGAAGTCGCGTATCAACTAGAATTACCGGCTCGCCTATCGGATGTGCACGACGTATTCCATGTGTTACAACTCAAGAAATGCCTGAGGGCGCCTGAAGAGGTGTTACCCATGAATGAAGTGGACGTAGCTGAGGATTTGTCTTATGCCGAGCAACCATCCAAGATTTTGGAGACAATGGAACGCCTCACTAGAAATAAAAGAATCTGGATGTGCAAGGTGCAGTGGAAGCATCACTCAGAAGAGGAAGCCACCTGGGAGCGAGAAGATGAGCTTAAAGCACAATTTCCAGAATTGTTTTCTTAGAACCACCAATCTCGAGGACGAGATTTCTTTTAAGGGGGGTAGAGCTGTAACACCCCAAAATCCTGTTAAGAGGGGAATTTAAAAAATTTTGGACATGTTGCATGTATTGCAAAAATTCAAATTCAAACTGGAATTCAAAATAAACTCAAAATAGAAAAGAAATAGAAAAAGAAAAAGGAAAACAGAAAAAAACCGGCCAGTGGGCCGAAACCCACCAGCCGGCCCACCGATCCCGCACCAGCCCGCAGCCGCGCGCGTCCCCTTCTTCCCATTGACATGTGGGGCCCGCCAGTCTTTCTTCTTCCTCGCGCTCGCGCCCGCGCTCGGCCGGACTCTCTCACCCCGAATCAAAACCGACCCGGATTCCTGCGTATCCCAGCCGAATTTTGTTCGTAGGCGACGTAAACTCGATCACAACCGAACGCCGCCCTTTCCCCGTCTATAAAAACCCCGGCATCGTCCCGTTTTCCCCACGATCTGCCAATTTTCTCTCCGGTGAGAACCCGAGCCCCTCCGGCGAATTCTGGCCGATCTACGCTCGGGAATTCTGATCTAACTCGCTGGTCTTGATCCACCGCCTCCGGGGAACCTCGCAGGTGCAGAAAACGCGGTGGTTTGCGGTTCAAACACAGCGCCGACGAGCCTCGCCGTGAATTCACCTCGGACCTCGTCGCCTACCGCCCACCAGGACCTCCGAGCTCAAGAAAACCCCCGAGGTGAGATCCCCGACCTCCCCTCTACCGATCTATGCCATAAAATCACAGTTCTAGGAAGAATTTACGAAGATCCGAAACTCTCCGGCGAGATTGCCGCCTCCCGCCGCCGTGCGCCGCTGGGCAGCGCCGCCCGCGCTCGATCAGAGCGACGTGGCCGCTTGTGCGCCGTTTATTTTAAATCACACGGTAGAGTTTAAATCCCCGCGTACCGGTTCGACGTTATAATCTCAGCCGTCTGTTTTAAATCGGACGGTCCACGTCAGCCCCGCGTTATAAAGACTGGAATTCTTACGCGTTACCCCGTGGGGTTCTCGGGAAATAAGAGCTAGCCCCGGAAAATTCTGATCTAGCCACTGGAACTTCAGAAAATCATGTAAATTCATTTAAAAATCAGTTTTAGCCTCTAGACTTAATAAAAATTAGGAAAAACCCCTCTGTTATGTGTAGCTAGACCCCTGAAAATTCTTAAAATAATATTATGGACCCTGTAGTGGGGTGAGTTTACCTTTTTAACCCTATTTGATATTAAATTTAGGAATTTGACTATGTGATGGGTATTTAAAATTTAAAAGATGGGACAAATACATTGTAAATTCAAATTAAAAACTTTCCCAGTACTTAGAAAACCTTGGAGTGAGATAAAAATAGATTTTTGGCTGAAATGAATCTGTTTAATTGATTATTCACATTTATTAGTTAGAGGGACACATTTTTAAGTAGAGAATAATTCTGAAAATTAGAAAAATAAATGTAAAATAGTTTACATCAGAGGAAAAGATCAAAAATATATTATTAACTATTTTGGATCAGAACCTATTCTGTTTAGATGATGTGTCTTACTATTTTCATAATAAAGTACACATTTAGGCATAGTAAGTAAATTTGAAAATATAGCAAGCTAGGTATAAATAATTAGAAAATGATAAATGAAGATTCCAAAATCCAAAGAATTCAGTTTAGGGTTGGTAGAAGTTCTGAAGACACATATGGAGTAGAAAAATACCTTTCATGCATATTTGGTAGCTAAAAGGTGTAGTAATTGAATATA
The DNA here is from genome assembly GCA_030760725.1 of Neostapfia colusana. NCBI lineage: Eukaryota > Viridiplantae > Streptophyta > Magnoliopsida > Poales > Poaceae > Neostapfia > Neostapfia colusana. The sequence continues at coordinate 24,038,081 of JASWHV010000005.1, read as the reverse complement.
AGGAATTTATTTAAATTGGAAACTCATATATATAGTATGCAAGTATAAATGTGAATACAAAAGTAGGAATCATATACACATGATTAAAAGTGCATGTAAGCCAAAGATCAACACACATAGAGTAACCACAACACATAGAATTTGTGAATGACTTTTATACATGTGAATGTGTGGTTTGTATGAAGTGGAAGTGTGAATTATGTCTTATGGATTGTTGTTTTTCTTTTGCTATGTGTGATGGTATGATGTAGAACCTACTCCAGAGCAAGTTCTTCCTTTCCAAGATCAGGACTACCCATTCCAAGAGCAGCAGGAAGGAGGCAAGTGTCCTTGACCACTTTGATCCTATGCTAGTTTGTGTAGATAGAATTATTTGCATTGTCAAATGAAATATGAAACCCGTGCTAGGAAGTTTCCCTAGAATTGCATTACCTTGTTTCCTTGTAGCTTGGGTTGGGATTAATTTTATCATGTCATTTATTATTATGCATATGCTTAGCCATGCTTAGAATGGGATATTTGGGATATGGGATCATCAGTTTATTTTTACCATACTCTTGAATGAGATATTATGAGTTATGTAGAGGTAGGGATCAAGGCAAGTTGGATGTTTTGGTTGGTGCTGGGTGCACGAGACTCGGGTTTGTGTTTAGTACTTGCCTGGATCCTAAGGACCGGTTCATGGAGCATGTAACCTGGCTTTACCGTGCCAACCACATGCTGAGATGGGGCAGCTTGGCCAATTAACTAGGTGTATCCCCGGCGTAGTATGGGTGTGTTGGATGGTGCGGGGAATAGGTGTCAGCTGGACTACCATATGAACCGCAAGGCTCAAGAGGGGGCCACTGCAGCGGGGTTGGAGCCTCTTGTATGCTGTTAGGGGTGAAACCTCGGTGGGCCCACGCTCGTCGGGAATCCCTTTGTAAAGGCTTCGTAGTGATCTCCTTGCTACACACCTGGGAAGTGTGAATGTGGTTCGTAGCCAGTGGCATATTGGAGGTTCTTTTAGTCCACCTGGCAACGGGGGATGAAATCACTACATGTGGGTACAGTGGTGCAAACTCTGCAAAGTCAAAACTGTCATGACAGCCATGCTCACGGTCAAGAGCGGCTTGGACTTATTCATGATTAGAGAATTGATGGTTTTGGAAGTTGTGGATGTTAAGCCGGGAGCTTAACGTTGGAAATGATGTTATGGTTATTTGATTATGATGATGGGATGGGAGATTGGGACCATTTCACCTGTGTAGTAATGTAGGTGCTTAATAAGCTAAGGTGATAGGTATTAATTGCGTAGTGCTTTAACCATGAGTTCAACCTCCCCTTGTTCTAGCCATGCATGACATAACTTTCCCACACTTGCTGAGTACCATCGGTACTCAACCTTGCATATTTGTTGGTTTATATTGCTGCTCAGGTCAAGATAATGAGGTGGTGTATAATGATCAAGACTTTGGACCCGAAGAAGGTTTCTAGGTTCATGGAGTCCCCGGGGCAACGCCTGTGACGGAGCCCTCAAGAATAATATTCCGCTGCTAGTTTATTTACTTGTGATGAAATTATTATTGTCCATCGAGACATTTGCTATGTAAGACATATTTATATTCGACACCTGGCTTGTAATAAATGATGCTTCACTATTTGTCATCACATGTATGAGAAAATGATCCTGGCATACATGTGACATTCACTCGGTTGTTCTTCGGAAAAACCGGGTGTGACATCCTCCCATACAAAGCTTCAAACGGTGACATCTTCATACTAGCCTGATAGCTGTTGTTATAGGGCAACATGTTCCGCGACATGTTCCGCGACATCTTGCTTCATGCCATACCACCAATACCTGGTCTTGAGGTCCTGGTACATCTTCGTACTCCCAGGATGAATGGAATAGTCGGAATCGTGAGCCTCCTTCAAAATCAATTCACGGATCTCCTTTACTTCAGGCACACAGATTCTTTTCCCGTGCCACATTGTACCTTGTTCATCCTCTCTGAAACCAGGGGCTTTATTTTCCTTGAGAAGTTGTCTGATTTCTTGTATCTTCTCGTCATTCTTTTGACCCTCGCGGATGTCTTGCTCTAGTGTGAAGTCCACTTCTATGGCGATGGCTTCACCACTATTCACCAGGCATAGATTGAGTCTTATAACATCGTCCTTCAATTCTGCAGGCATGTCCTTCAAGCTCAACCTATTGACCTTCACTTTCCGGCTTAAAGCATCTGCCACGACGTTTGCTTTCCCAGGATGATAGTTGATGCCCACATCAAAGTCATTGATTAGCTCTAACCATCTCCTTTGTCTGAGGTTGAGATCTGGCTGTGTGAAAATGTACTTTCAACTCTTATGATCCGTATATATCTCTGTCCTCTTCCCCATCAAGTAGTGCCACCAAATTTTCAACGCGTGTACCACTGCGGCTAGTTCTAGGTCATGTGTAGGATAGTTCTTCTCGTGTTTCCGGAGCTGCCGGGATGCATAAGCCACGACATACCCTTCTTGCATGAGAACACATCCCAACCCGTTTCCAGAGGCATCGCAGTACACCGAAAAGTTCTTCTGCATATCTGGCATAACTAGCACTGGGGCTGTTGTCAATCTTTTCTTTAGCTCTTGAAAACTCGTCTCGCACTGCGGCGTCCATGTGAATGTGATTCCCTTCTCCAACAGTTTGGTGAGGGGTCTCGAAATCTTGGAGAAACCCTCGATAAACCATCGATAGTATCCAGCCAATCCTAAGAAGCTTCGAACTTCCCCGACATTCTCAGGGGTCTTCCACTTCTATACATCCTCGATTTTGGTGGGATCCACGGAGATTCCTCCCTCTGAGATTATATGTCCTAAGAAGGGAACTCTCTTCAGCCAAAACTCACACTTGCTCAACTTGGCATATAGTTGGTGTTCTCTCAGCTTCTGCAACACCAACCTTAGATGTTTCTCATGTTCTTCTTCATCTTTGGAGAAGACGAGAATGTCATCTATGAAAACCACCACAAATTTGTCCAGATATTCCATGAATACCTTGTTCATGAGATACATGAAGTATGTCGGGGCATTAGTTAGCCCGAAAGGCATGACAGTGTATTCATACAGTCCGTACCGAGATATGAAAGCTGTCTTTGGAATATCAGTTTGCCTTATATTAAGTTGGTGGTATCCCGACCTGAGATCAATTTTCGAGAACACACAAGCTCCCCTCAACTGATCAAACAAGTCTTCAATACGGGGTAATGGGTACTTGTTCTTGATGGTTACTTCATTCAAAGCACGGTAGTCTACGCATAACCTTTGGGTCCCGTCCTTCTTGGGCACAAATATCACTGGAGCTCCCCATGGTGAGGAACTAGGACAAATGTACCCCTTCTCTGTCAACTCTCTCAAATGATCCTTGAGTTCTCCCAGCTGCTTGGAGTCCATCCGATAAGGTCTCTTGTATATCGGAGCTGTTCCAGGCACTAGCTCAATCGCGAATTCCACTTCACGATCGGGAGGCATACCTGGCAACTCCTCCAGAAAAACGTCTGGATACTCCCTGATAATCCTGATCTCCTCCACTTTCACCTCAACTTGATTTAATTTAATGTCCCTCCTAGGATCTTGTATTGTTATAAACTTTACTCTTGTGCCACTAGGGTGAGTTAGTTCCACCGTTTTGGTCGAACAATGGATGATTCCCTTATGTTTGGTCAACCAATCCATGCCCAAAATAATATCGATCCCTTGTGAATCTATCACTATGAGGTTGGCAGTAAATACTACCCCATTAATGTATAGATTCACCTTGGGACACACTTGTCTTGTCCTTATTTCTCCACCTGGAGAGTTTACTGCTAGCATATGGTTCATTTGTGTTGTTGCTAGATCATGCTTCTTAACAAACCCTTGGGCAATGAACGAGTGGGTAGCACCAGAATCGAACAACAAGTTTGCAATGTGTAAATTGGCAGGAAACTTACCAACTACCACGTCGGGTGCCTCTTGAGCTTCTTCCATGGTCACGTTGTTCACCCGTCCTCGCATCACATTCTGCTGTTGCGGCTGCACGGGCTTCTTCTTTGGGCACTTATGGGCGTAGTGCCCCACTTCACCACAGTTAAAGCATTGCACCCCAACCTTAGGTGCCTGGCCTTTGTTGTCTTGGGGTTGATTTGGGGGTCCTTGTACTGCTGGTCGGGGTTGATATGTGGGTCGAGGCTGCTGTACAAACTGACGTTGTGGCTGTGTTGGTGCTCACGGAGGCCTGAAGTTTGGGTTGTACCCTCTGGGTGTTGAGTAGGGTACCGCAACACGGCTCGTCTGCCCTGCGGGTTGCTGCATCAGACGTGGGCGTGTGTTGCTACCCGAAGCTTGGTGTGACCATCCCGCCTTCCTCTTGTTTTCATTTTCCAAGGCCTTCAGCTTCCTTTCTACAACAAATGCTCTATCCACCATCTTTTGGAAGCTTTCATACTCGTTGGAGGACATTGCACACTGCATTTCTGCTGTGAGTCCTTCCACGAAGCAATCATGTTTCTGCTCATCAGTCTCTATGTCCCGTGGGGCATAACGGGATAGTTGAGTGAATTTAGTGAGGTATTCCCTCACAGTCATGTTTCCTTGCTGCAATCCCAAGAACTCCTTCCTCTTGTTTTTGAGTTCACCCCTTGGTATGTAATGGTTGCGGAAGCTACGCTTGAACTCTTCCCAAGTGATGTTCTCAGGGTCATGATGGGCGGCCACGTAAGCGGTCCACCAATCCGCAGCAGGTCCATGCAATTGGTGAGAGGCAAACAGCACCCTCTCATACCCTTGGCATTGTATAATCCTCATCTTGCTCTCAATGGTCTTTAGCCAATCATCTGCCTCCAGAGGTTCAGCAGCACTTGCAAATTTTGGAGGTTGAGTCCCTAGAAACTCGCTCAACCTAGGTTGGCGTGGTGCAGCTTGTGGAGGTGGAGCTTGGTGCAAGTATGCCACCACTTGAGTCAGGTTCTGGATGAGCTGATTTTGATTCTCAAGCATTTGGTGGATGGGATCAACTCCTTCACGGCGACCACCCCTGTCTTGGCGTCCAGAAAGATGTGGGGTTGCCGGCCTCATCGTTGTTGTTGGCAGGGTTGGCACCACGACCCTTTTCTCTTCCGGCCATCTATCATGATCAACCATATGTCAATTTAAAGCATTGCACATTATCTTACCAATTTTACTTGTTTACACTTTGTAATGTTGAGGCCTTGTTGTATTTATATTTTTCTGAGGGTTCATGTCTCACGCAAAAATAAATGCACTATTAATTTCATAGGGGTTCACACATCAAAGCAAAGCAACATGAAGACGAGGTTGTGGACCATTGCTCATGGCTTCCACAACTCACGTCACACACCACACATTAACACACTATTAACTAAGGTATTGACTCGCCTACTCGATAACCTGCTGAACTTATGGAGAAGGACTCTACACGACTCGTATCACTGAGCCGGCTCCTCGGGATCTTCCTCATTATTGTGGCTGCCTTCTGACTCTGCTTTGGGTGGGGAGGCTGCTGGGGGAGAAGTGCGGCGACGCCTACTCGGCCGACGATCTGGGGAGTCAGGAGTCCATGTGTCATTCACGGTGACACACAGTTCATTCCCATCTCCTCTTTCTCTTGCCCTTAAGCTGGCTCGGAGCAACGCCTCAGTCTCCTTTAGGGTGTCACGAACATCCTGAAGCTCCTGCTGATACTCCTGCAGTCGAGTGCTGAGCATAGCAGCATCCTCCAAGCACAGGTCCATGTGCTCATGGGAAGTCCATTGCTGCACTGGGGGTACTTGTACTCCGTCGTACCACTCTCACGCTGGAGAACATACATGTACTCAGTCCTGTCCAGGTGGCGACGATAGATGTGACTCTGGCAGGTGATTGCCTCCCAGGTGACATCCTTCTCCGCATCGACCTGTGTCGCTCGACAAGCTGGAGAGCGGTGGATCTTGAGCAGCTGATTTTCGTGGATAATCCTCATTCCTGAACTCCATTCTTCCCGCTTCTCACGGGTGGTCCGGGTGGAGCTATAGTGTATGATTAGCTTGCCCGTATTGCTGGCGGCTTGGAGCATGCGTCGAAGACGGCGCAACAAGCCTCCTACAGCCAATCCGTAGGAGAGGTACGTCACCGGATGATTCTCCTCTCTCAAGGCAAGGGCAACTACCGGAACTCTCCCTCCGGTGGACTTGCGAGCTGTGCGAATCATGCGAACCATCTAAAACATAAAGCATTTAAACTTAAGTTAGATAGAATTTTAAACAAAAATCCTAATTTTGAATAAAAGTTAGGATAAGATGAAGAAAGTGACCCCATTAAATAACACTTTTCAACCACACCTTGTAAAATATTTTTTTTAAAGAAAATAGGGTCCTTAAATACGTCCATTTCTACCTAGGTCCACGTTCCTACAGGCAACCTTGGCTCTGATACCACTTCTGTCACACCCGGTTTCTCCGAAGAACAACCGAGTGAATATCACATGTATGCCAGGATCATTTTCTCATACATGTGACGACAAATAGTGAAGCATCATTTATTACAAGCTAGGTGTCGAATACAAATATGTCTTACAAAGCATACGTCTTGATGGACAATAATAAGTTCATAACATGTAAATAAACTAACAGCGGAATATTATTCTTGTGGGCTCCGTCACAGGCATTGCCCGGGGGACTCCATGAACCTAGAATCCTTCTTCGGGTCCGAAGTCTTGATCATTAAACACCACATCATCCCCTTGACCTGAGCAGCAATTTAAACTAACAAATATGCAAGTTTGAGTATCATTGGTACTCAGCAAGTGTGGGAAAGTTATGTCATGCATGGCTAGAACAAGGAGAGGTTGAACTCATGGTTAAAGCACTACGCCATTAATACCTATCACCTTACCTTATTAAGCACCTACATTACTACATAGGTGAAATGGTCCCAATCTTCCAACCCATCATCATAATCAAATAACCATAATCATCATATCCAATGTCAAGCTCCCCGCTTAACATCCTCAACTTCCAAATCCATCATCCTCTAAACATGAATAAGTCCAAGCCGCTCTTGACCATGAGCACGGCTGTCATGACAGTTTTGACTCTGCAGAGTTTGCACCACTGTACCCACATGTAGTGATTTCATCCCCGTTGCCGGGTGGACTAAAAGAACCTCCATTATGCCAGTGGCCACGAACCACATTCACACTTCCCAGGTGTGTAGCCAGGAGATCACTATGAAGCCTTTACAAAGGGATTCCCGACGAGCGTGGGCCCACTGAGGTTTCACCCCTAACAGCATACAAGAGGCTCCAACCCCGCTGCAGTGGCCCCCTCTTGAGCCTTGCGGTTCATATGGTAGTCCAGCTGACACCTACTCCCCGCACCATCCAACACACCCATACTACGCCGGGGATACACCTAATTAATTGGCCAAGCTGCCCCATCTCAGCATGTGGTTGGCACGGTAAATCCAGGTTACATGCTCCATGAACCGGTCCTTAGGATCCAGGCAAGATCTAAACACAAACCCGAGTCTCGTGCACCCAGCACCAACCAAAACATCCAACTTGCCTTGATCCCTACCTCTACATAACTCATAACATCTCATTCAAGAGTATGGTAAATAAACTGATGGTCTCATATCCCAAGTATCCCATTCTAATTATGGCTAAGCACATGTAATATGAGTGAATGACATAATAAAACAAATCCCAACCCAAGCTACAAGGAAACAAGATAACGCAATTCTAGGGAAACTTCCTAACATGGGTTTCATATTTCAATTGACAATGCAAATAATTCTAGCTACACATCCTAGTATAGGATCAAAGTGGTCAAGGACACTTGCCTTCTTCTTGCTGCTCTGAGAATGGAAAGTCTTGGTTTTGGAAGGGAAGAACTTGCTCTGGGGCAGGTTCTATTCATGCCAACACACATAACAAAAGAAAACAACAATCAATAAGACATAGTTCACACTTTCACTTCATACAACCACACATTCACATCTATGTAAGTCATTCACATTTCTAAGTGTTGTGGTTACTCTATGTGTGTTGATTTTTGGCTTACATGCACTTTTAAACATGTGCATATGATTTCTAACTTTTGGTATTCAGATTTATGTTTGCACACTATATATGAATTTCAAATTTGAACAAATTCCTTATATTCCATTGATACACATCTTAGCTACCAATTATGCATGAAAGGTATTTTCCTACTTCAAATGGGTTTTCAGATCCTCTACCAAATCCTAAACTGAAATCTTTGGATTTGGAAACTTCATTTATCATTTTCTAGTTATGCATACCAAGTTGCTATATTTTCAGATTTATTTCCTATGCCTAAATGTGAACTTTATTATGAAAATAGTAAGACACCACATCTAAACAGAATAGGTTCTGATATAAAATATTAAATAATATATTTTGAACTTCTCCTCTGATGTGAACTAATTTAAATCTATTTTACCCATTTTCAGAATTACTTATTAACCTAAAAATGTGTTCCTAGAACTAATAAGCATGAACACACCCAAACAGATTTCATTTCAGCCTAAAATTTATTTTTAGTTCATTCTAAAGTTTTCCTAGTGTTAGTAGAGTTTAAACTTGAATTTACAATGTGTTTTTATTTCCTTTTAAATTTAATCCTAGTCACACATTCAAATTTCTAAATTAAATACCATATAGGGTTAAAAAGTTAAGTTCACCCTACTACAGGGTCTAATTTATTATTTTAAGAATTTCCAGGGGCCTAACTATGCATAACAGAGGGGTTTTGCTAATTTTTATTAAGTCCAGGGGCTAAAACTGATTTTTAATTGAATTTACATGAATTTCTGAAGTTCCAAGGGCTAGATCAGAAGTTTCCCGGGCTAGCTCGTATTTTCCGAGATCCCCAAGGGGTAGCGCGTAAGAATCCTGTCCTTTATAACGCGGGGCTGACGTGGAACGTCCGATTTAAAACAGACGGCTGAGATTATAACGTCGAACCGGTATGCGGGGATTTCAATCCTACCGTGCGATTGAAAATAGACGGCGCACAAGCGGCCAAGTCGCTCTGACCGAGCGTGGGCGGCGCTGCCCGGCGGCGGGAGGCGGCGATCTCGCCGGAAAACTTCGGATCTTCATCAATTCTTCCTAAAACTGGGATTTCATGGCATAGATCGGTAGAGGGGAGGTCGGGGATCTCACCTCGGGGTTTCTCTTGAGCTCGGAGGTCCTGGAAGGCGGTCGGCGACGAGGTCCGAGGTGAATTCACGGCGATGCTCATCGGCACTGTGTTTGAAGCGCAAACCACCGAGTTTTCTGCACCTGCGTGATTCCCCGGAGGCGGTGGAACACGATCGGCGCGTTAGATCAGAGAACCCGAGCAAAGATCGAGAGAAAACGGTGATCGGAGCTTCGGTTCTCACCGGGAGGAAAAACAGCCGATAGCGGGTGAAAATCGGGACGATGCCAGTGTTTATATAGCCGGGGGAGGGCGGCGTTCGGTTGTGATCGAGCTGGAGTCGTCCAGAACCGAAGTTCAGCTGGGATACGCGGGTATCCGGGGTGGTTTCGATTCGGGGGGGAGAGAAGAGTCCCGGTCGGCCGAGCGCGCGCGTGAGGAGGAAGAAGATGGCGGGCCCCACACGTCAGTGAGAAGAAAACGGGGCGCGCTGCTGCTGGCTGGCGCGGGGGTTAGGTGGGCCGGCTGGTGGGTTTCGGCCCACTGGCCGGAGGGGTTTGTTTTTTCTTTTTCTTTTTCTTTTTCTTTTCTGTTTTGAGTTTAATTTGAATTCCAATTTGAATTTGAATTTCTGCACCACATGCAATACGTCCAAAAATTTTTAAATTCCCCTCTTAACAGGTTTTGGGGTGTTACAGGCTGTTGTCAATCTTTTCTTCAGTTCTTGAAAACTCGTCTCACACTCCGGTGTCCATGTGAATGTGATTCCCTTCTCTAACAATCTGGTGAGGGGTTTCGAGATCTTGGAGAAACCCTCAATGAACCGTCAATAATACCCAGCCAATCCTAAGAAGCTTCGAATTTCCCAGACATTTTCAGGGGTCTTCCACTTCTGCACATCCTCGATTTTGGCGGGATCTACGGAGATTCCTCCCTCCGAGATTATATGTCCTAAGAAGGGAACTCTCTTCAGCCAAAACTCACACTTGCTCAGCTTGGCATATAGTTGGTGTTCTCTCAGCTTTTGCAACACCAGTCTTAAATGTCCCTCATGTACTTCTTCATCTTTGGAGAAGACGAGAATGTCATCAATGAAAACCACCACAAATTTGTCCAGATATTCCATGAATACCTTGTTCATGAGATACTTGAAATATGCCGGGGCATTAGTTAGTCCGAACGGCATGACGGTGTATTCATACAACCCGTATCGAGATACGAAAGCCGTCCTTGGAATGTCGGTTTGCCTTATCTTCAGTTGGTGGTATCCCGACCTGAGATCAATTTTTGAGAACACACAAGCTCCCCTCAACTGATCAAATAAGTCTTCAATGCGGGGTAATGGATACTTGTTCTTGATGGTTACTTCGTTCAACGCGCGGTAGTCTACGCATAACCTTTGGGTTCCGTCCTTCTTGGGCACAAATATCACTGGAGCTCCCCATGGTGAGGAACTAGGACGAATATACCCCTTCTCTGACAATTCTCTTATATGCTCCTTGAGCTCTTCCATCTGTTTGGAGTCCATCCGATAAGGCCTCTTGTATATTGGGGCTGTTCCAAGCACTAGTTCAATCGTGAATTCCACTTCACAGTCGGGAGGCATACCTAGCAACTCCTCCGGAAAAACATCTGGATACTCCCTGATAGTCCTTATCTCTTCCACTTCCACCTCAACTTGATTGAGTTTAATGTCCCTCCTAAGTTCTTGCACGGCTATGAACTTTACTTTTGTGCCGCTAGGGTGAGTTAGTTCCACCGTTCTTGTCGAACAATGGATGATTCCTTTATGTTTGGTCAACCAATCCATACCCAAAATAATATCTATCCCTTGTGAGTCTATCACTATGAGGTTTGCAGTAAATACTACCCCATTAATGTCTAGATTCCCCCTGGGACACTGTCTTGTCCTTATTTCTCCCCTTGAAGATTTCACTGCTAACATATGGTTCATTTGTGTTGTTGCTAGATCATGCTTCGTAACAAACCCTTGAGCAATGAATGAGTGGGTAGCACCAGAATCGCACAATAGGGTTGCAATGTGTAAATTTGCAGGAAACTTACCAATTACCACGTCAGGTGCCTCTTGCGCTTCCTCCATGGTCACGTGGTTCACCCGTCCTCGCATCACATTTTGCTGCTGTGGCTGCATGGGCTTCTTCTTTGGGCACTTATGGGCGTAGTGCCCCACTTCACCACAGTTGAAGCATTGCACCCCAACTTTAGGTGCCTGGCCTTTGTTATCTTGGGGTTGGTTTTGTGGCCCTTGTCCTGCTGGTCGAGGTTGATATGTGGGGCGAGACTGCTGCACAAATTGACGCTGCGGCTGTGCTGGTGCTGATGGAGGCCTGAAGTTTGGGTTGTACCCTCTCGGTGCTGAGTAGGGTACCACAGCACGGCTCGTCTGCCCTGCGGGTTGCTGCATCAGACGTGGACGTGTGTTGCTACTTGAGGCTTGGTGTGACCATCCCGCCTTCCTCTTGTTTTCATTCTCCAAGGCCTTCAGCTTCCTCTCCACGACAAATTCTCTGTCCACCATCTTTTGGAAGCTTTCATACTCGTTGGAGGACATTGCACATTGCATCTCCATGGTATGTTCTTCCACAAAACAGTCCTGTTTCTGCTCATCAGTTTCGATGTCCCGTGGTGCATAACGGGATAGTTGGGTAAACTTAGTGAGGTATTCCCTCACGGTCATGTTACCTTGCTGCAGTCCCAAGAACTCCTTTATCTTGTTTTTGAGTTCACCCCTTGGTATGTAGTGGTTGTGGAAACTGCGCTTGAACTCTTCCCAAGTGATGTTCTCGGAGTCATGATGGGCTGCCACGTCTGCGGTCCACCAATCAGCAGCAGGTCCATGCAATTGGTGAGAGACAAACAGCACCCTCTCATACCCTTGGCATTGTATGATCCTAATGTTGCTCTCAATGGTCTTTAGCCAATCATCTGCCTCCAGGGGTTCAGCAGCACTTGCAAACTTCGGGGATTGAGTTCTCAGAAACTCACTCAACCTTGGTTGGCGTGGTGCAGCTTGTGGGGGTGGAGCTTGGTGCAAGTTGGCCACCACTTGAGTCAGACTCTGGATGAGCTGATTCTGATTTTCGATCATTTGATAGATAGGATCAGCTCCTTCACGGCGACCACCCCTGTCTTGTCCTCTAGAAAGATGAGGGTTGCCGGCCTCATCGTTGTTGTTGTTGGGCTTGGCACCACGACCCTTTCCTCTTCCAGCCATCTATCATGATCAACCAAATGTTAACTTAAAGCATTACGTATTAACTTCCCAAATTGCTTGTTTAAACTTAAAATTTTGAGGCCTTAATATTTAAACAATTTCTGAAGATTTCACGTAGATCTTTGGGCGTCACGTATCACGTGAAAATAGATGCACTATTGATTCATAGGGGTTCACACACCAAAACAAATCAACCTAAAGACGAGGTTGTGGACAAAGGCCCATGGCTTCCACAACTCACGTCACACACCAAACATTAACACACAAATAAATAGGGTATTGACTCGACTACTCGATAACCTGCTGAAATAAGGGAAATGACTCTAAACAACTCGTATCACTGAGCTGGCTCGTCGGGGTCTTCCTCATTATTGCGGCTGCCCTCTGATTCCGCTTTAGGTGGGGAAACTGCTGGTGGAGAAGTGCGGCGACGCTTGCTCGCCCGGCGGTATGGGAAGTCAGGAGTCCACGTGTCATTCACGGTGACACACAGTTCATTCCCATCTCCCCTTTCTCTTACCCTCAAGCTGGCGCGAAGCAACGCCTCAGTCTCCTTCAGGGTGTCAAGAACATCCTGAAGCTCCTGCTGGCACTCCTGCAGTCGCGTGCTGAGCATAGCAGCATCCTCCAAGCACAGGTCCATGTGCTCATGGGAAGTCCCCTGCTGCACTGGCGGGTACTTGTACTCCGCGGTGCCACTCTCACGCTGGAGGACATACATGTACTCAGTCCTGTCAATGTGGCGACGGTTGATGTAACTCTGGCAGGTGATGGCCTCCCAGGTGACATCCTTCTCAGCATCAGCCTGAGTTGCCCGACAAGCTGGAGAGCGGTGGATCTTGAGCAGCTGATTTTCATGGATAATTCTCATCTCTGAGCTCCATTCTTCCCGCTTCTCACGGATGGTCCTGGTGGAGCTGTAGTGTATGATCAGCTTGCCCACATTGCCAGCGGCGTGGAGCATACGCCGAAGACGGCGCAACAAGCCTCCTACTGCCGACCCGTAGGAGTGGTACGTCACCGGACGGTTCTCCTCTCTCAAGGCAAGGGCAACTACAGGAACTCTCCCTCCGGTGGACTTGCGGGCGGTGCGGATCATGCGAACCATCTAAAACATAAAGCATTTAAAATTAAGTTAGATAAGAATTAAATAAAAATTGTATTTTGAATAAAAATTGGGACAAGGTGAATAAAGTGACCCCATTAAACAACACTTCCAACCCACATCTTTGTAAAATAGTTTTTAAGAAAATAGGGTCCTTAAATACGTCTGTATCTACCTAGGTCCACGTTCCTACGGGCAACTTTGGCTCTGATACCACTTCTATCACACCCGGCTTCTCCGAAGAACAACCGAGTGAATATCACATGTATGCCAGGATCATTTTCTCATACATGTGACGACAAATAGTGAAACATCATCATATTACAAGCCAAGTGTTCGAATATAAATAAGTCTTACATAGCATAATGTCTCGATGGACGAGAAATAGTTCATAACATGTAAATAAAATAGCAGCGGAATATAAATCTTGTGGGCTTCGTCACAGGCGTTGCCCGGGAGACTCCGTGAACCTAGAATCCTTCTTCGGGTCCAAAGTCTTGGTCATTGAACACAACATCATCCCCTTGACCTGAGCAGCAATTGAAACCAACAGAAAAGCAAGCTTGAGTACCGTTGGTACTCAGCAAGTGTGGGAAAGTAGTGTCATGGATGGCTAGAGCAAGGAGAGGTTGAACTCATGGTTAAAGCACTACGCAATTAATACCATCACCTTAGCTTATTAAGCACCTACATTACTACAGAGGTGAAATGTTAAGCTTCCTGCTTAACATCCACAACTTCCCAATTCATCATCCTCTAATCATGAATAAGTCCAAGCCACTCTTGACCGTGAGAACTGTTGTCATGACAGTTTTGACTATGCAGAGTTTGCACCACTGTACCCACATGTAGTGATTTCATCCCCCGTTGTCGGGTGGACTAAAAGAACCTCCATTATGCCAGTGGCCGCGAACCACGTTCACACTTCCTAGGTGTGTAGCCAGGAGATCACTACGAGGCCTTTACAAAGGGATTCCCGACGAGCGTGGGCCCACTGAGGTTTCACCCCTAACAGCATACAAGAGGCTCTAACCCCGCTGCAGTGGCCCCCTCTTGAGCCTTGCGGTTCATATGGTAGTCCAGCTGACACCTATTCCCCGCACCATCCAAAACACCCATACTACGCCGGGGATACACCTAATTAATTGGCCAAGCTGCCCCATATCAGCATGTGGTTGGCACGGTAAAGCCAGGTTACATACTCCATGAACCAGTCCTTAGGATCCAGGCAAGCACTAAACACAAACCCGAGTCTCGTGCACCCAGCACCAACCAAATCATCCAACTTGCCTCGATCCCTACCTCTACATAACTCATAATATCTCATTCAAGAGTAAGGTAAACAAGTTGATGATCTCATATCCCACTTATCCCATTCTAAGCATGGCTAAGCATAAATAATATGAATGAATGACATAATAATATAATCCCAACCCAGGCTACAAGGAAGTAAGATAATGAAAATCTAGGGAAACTTCCTAGCTTGGGTACCATATTTCAAATTGACAATGCAATTAATTAAATTATAACTACACATCCTAGTATAGGATGAAAGTGGTCAAGGACACTTGCCTTCTTCCTGCTGCTCTTGGAATGGAAAGTCTTGGTCTTGAAAGGCGAGAACTTGCTCTGGGGCAGGTTCTACTCATGCATATCTACATAGCAAAAGAAAACAACAATCCATAAGCCATAGTCCACACTTTCACTCATGCAAACCACACATACATACATATTAAAGTCATTCACATGTTTAACTGTTGTGGTTACCCTAGATGTGTTGATTTTAGGCCTACATGCACTTTTAAACATATGTATAACATTTCTAGCTTTTGTATTCAGATTTCTAATTGCACACTATATATGAAATTCCAATTTGAACAAATTCTCTATATTTATTTAATGCACTTCTTAGCCACAAAATTTGCATGAAAGAAAGTTTCCTACTCCAATTAGGCTTTCAGATCTTCTACAAAATCGTAAATTTAAGTTTTTGGATTTGTAGACCTCATTTATCATTTTCTAATTATGCATACTTATTTTCCTATATTTTCAGATTTATTTTCTATGCCTCAAAGTGAACTTTAATATTAAAATAGTAAGACATATCACCTATACAGAATAGGTTCTGATCTAAAATGTTCAATAAAATATTTTTGAACTTCCTCTCTGATGGGAACCAATTTAAATTTATTTTACCCATTTTCAGAATTATTTCTTAGCCTAAAAATGTATTTCCAGAAATAATAAAAGTAAGCAGCACTTAGTCAGATCTCATTTCAGCCTTAAATCAGTTTTTAACTCATCCTAAAGATTTTCCAAGTGCTAGGAAAATTTAAATTTGTATTTGCACAAGTGTTTATATTACCATTTTAATTTAATTTCTACTCATATGTTCAAATTTCTGAATTTAATATCTTATAGGGTCTAAAAGGAAATTCCACCCTATTACAGGGTTTAATTTACTATTGCCTAAATTTTCAGGGGCCTAATTACACATAACAGAGAGGTTTTCCTAATTTTTATTAAGTCCAGGGGCTAAATCTGATTTTTAAATGAATTTACATGAATTTCTAAAGGTCCAGGGGCTAGATCAGAAGTTTCTGGGGTTAGCTCGTGTTTTCCGCGATCCCTAGGGGGTAGCGCGTAAGATTCTCGACCTTTATGGGGCCGACGTGGACCGTCCGATTTAAAACAGACGGCTGAGATTATAACGCGAAGCGGTACGGGTTAGATCTAATAGGAACCGCACGATTTAAAATGGACGGGCCTCAGGGGGCCACGTCGCCCTGGCCGTGTGCGGGCGGTGCTGCCCGGCGGCGCGCGGCGGCGGGAGGCGGCGATCTCGCCGGAGAACTTCAGGTTTTCGTCTATACTTCGTAAAACTTGGAATTCTTGGCATAGAACGGAAGAGGGGAGGTCAGGGATCTCACCTCGGGGTTTTTCTTGAGCTCGGAGGCCCTGGAATGCGGTCGGCGATGAGGTCCGAGGTGAAAACGCGGCGGTGCTCTCCGGAGCTGTGTCTAGAGCGCAAAACACCGGGTTTCCTTCACCTGCGAGACTCCCCGGCGGCGGTGGAACATGACAAGCATGTTAGATCCGGAAATCCGAGCGATGAACGAAGGAAAACGGCGGTGGAAGCTTCGGTTCTCACCGGGAGGAAAAATAGCCGATCGGGAAGGAAAAAGGGGCGATCGTCGGTGTTTAAATGGGCGAGGGAGGGCGGCGGATGGTTGGTTTGGATATGTAGTAGCGCCCTGCCGAAGATCGGGCATGGAAACCTGTTGGAGCAGCCGCGATCGGCGCGGGAAGATCGGGTTAGTTGGGGCGCGCGGGGGAGGGGGGAAGAAGATGACAAGCAGGCCCCGCGCGTCAGAGAGAGGGAGAGAGGGAGGGGGGGCGCGCGGGTTTTGGGCCGGCTGGGTGGGTTTCGGCCCACTGGCCAGTTTTTTTCATTTTCTTTTTCTTTTTCCTCTTCTTTTTTTGTTTTGATTCAAATTTAAATTCCAGTTTGAATTTGAATTGCTACACCACATGCAATACGTCCAAAAAATTTTAAATTCCCCTCTTTAGCAGGTTTTGGGGTGTTACACAGATCGTGTGCCGTCATGGAGTCCCGAGGAGGATTGTCTCAGATCGAGGTTCTCAGTTTACCCCTAGATTCTAGAGGAAGCTGCAGAAAGCTATGGGTACACGACTGGATTTTAGCTCTGCCTATCACCCACAAACCGATGGGCAAACCAAAAGGACAAACCAAATTTTGGAGGACATGTTGAGAGCTTGCGCCTTGAAACGTGGGCGTAGTTGGGATAGGAGTTTACCGTACGCCGAATTCTCCTATAACAACAGCTATCAAGCTAGTTTGAAGATGTTGCCTTTCGAGACATTGTACGGTAGACGGTGTAGAACACCGCTGTTTTGGAACGAAACCATAGAGAACCAGGTGTTTGGACCCAAAGTGCTACAAGAAGCTGAAAAGCAAGTCTAAACGATACGGGAGAACTTAAAGGCTGCTCAGTCACGACAAAAAGGCAATGCGGACAATAGGCGAAGGAAGTTGACCTTCGAAGTAGGAGACTTCGTATACCTTAAGGTATCACCTATCCGTGGCCAACGACGTTTCAACGTCAAAGGCAAGCTAGCACCTCGCTACATCGTACCATTTAAGATTTTGGATAAGCGAGGAGAAGTAGCCTATCAACTAGAGCTCCCAACATATCTCTCCGACGTACATGACGTGTTTCATGTATCCCAGCTCAAGAAGTGCTTGAGAGTACCAGAGGAGCAAGTACCAATGGAAGAGCTTGAACTTCAAGAGGACATGACTTATGCGGAGCACCCTGTCCAAATTTTGGACGTAAAGGAAAGGGTCACAAGGAACAAAGTGATCCGATGGTGCAAGGTACAATGGAGCCATCACACCGAAGCTGAAGCCACATGGGAGCGTGAAGAAGACATCACGGTCGAATTTCCTCATCTATTCTCTACCAACGAATCTCGAGGGCGAGATTCAATTTAAGGGGGGTAGATTTGTGACACCCTTATTTTTGGTTTCTGCATGTATTCATGTTTCATGTAGAGAAAATATTTTAAAAGAAGTGGGAACAGAGAAAAATATCAAAAATATAGCCAATAAGAGCCGAATCCAGTTCCCAGAGAGCGTCGAAGACAACTCCCGCGGCCCGCTGGCCACGTGACGTGTTCGGAGCTCATCCCTGAGAAGTGGGGAGAGGTCCGCCGCTAAAATGGCTACGTGGCAGGTTCGGGGCTCATCTCCGCAAAGGGGGAGAGGTCCGACCTTATGGGACACGTGTTGCCTCCGGAGCTAGCATCTGCGGAGAAGCGAAGGCAGTCCTGCAGGACACGTGTCACCTTCGGAGCTAGTCGCCGCGCAAATCAGAGGACCCGTCGCGCAGGATACGTGTCGATCTCGGAGCTCACCTCCGAGAGGTCCGGTTCTATTGGACACATGTCACCACCGGAACTCGTCACCGGGAGGTCCAACACTGTTGGACACATGTCTACCTCGGATCTCGTCTCTGAGGAAAAAGGAAAGTCCGGCGCTACTTGACGCGTGGCATTCACGGAGCTCACCTCCGAAGAGAGGTAAGGTCCGGCAGTGACACGTGGAGTGCGCGGAGCCACCTCCGAATAAGAGAGGAGGTTCCGACCGCCAGGATACATGGCGCACGCGGAGCTCACCTCCGAAGAAGAGGGAGGTCTCGCTCGCTTGACACGCGGCACAACCGGAGCTCATCTCTGCGGAAAAAGGGGAGACCAGTGTGACACCCTCATCTCGGGTGTCAGCATATGTTCATGTTTTATGAAGAGGAGACACTTTAAGAAAAGTAGGGACAGAGAAAAATATCAAAAGGATAGCCAATAAGAGCCGAATCCAGCTCTCAGAAGGCGCCGAAGACAACTTACCGCGGCCGCTGGCCACGTGGCGTGTTCGGAGCTCATCCCTGCGAAGTGGGGAGAGACCGCCGCCAAGCTGGCTAAGTGGCAGGCTCGGGGCTCGTCTCCGCAAAGGGGAGAGGTCCGATCCTGTGGGACACATGTTGCCCATGGAGCTAGCCTCTGCGGAAGAAGCAAAGGCATTTCCGTAGGGCACGTGTAATCCTCGGAGATTGTCCTCGCGGAAATCAGAGGACCAGTCGCGCGGGATACGTGTCGATCTCAGAGCTTATCTCCGAGAGGTCCTGTTCTATTGGACACGCGTCATCACCGGAGCTTATCTCCAGGAGGTCTGTCGCTGCTGGACACATGTCGACCTTGGGGTATGTCCCTAAAGAGAGAAGAGAGGAAAGACCGGCGCCAACACGTGGCGTGCACCGAGCTCACCTCCAAAGGAGGGGGAGGTCTCGCTCGTGACACGCGGCACAACCGGAGCACGTCTCTGCGGAGAAGGAGATACCAGGCCCCGGAAGGACACGTGGAGCCTCCCGAGCTCTTCGCTGCGAAGGTAACGAGTTCTGGAGCGGCTGTTACGCGTAAGAATACCGGTACGTAAAGGAAACCGACCTGAATTCCACAACGTTACCGCACCAAATCAACTAAAGATAAGATGATAGGATCCAACGACAATCTGAATAAGACTCTTATTTGGCATACAATCAGATTAGGACTCTTCTCTTCCCGATTATAAATAGAACCCAGAACCTCTGGCCGAAACCACAAACTTCTTTTCCAACTCCTGAGCTGACGACTTAGAGCCCTAGCTCCAACTCGCCGAGAAAGCCATCGCCGGAGCGCGGCAACAAAGATCGCCGGAGGAAAGCCCAGCGGTCTGAGGAGGACCTCGAAGACCGAGAGGAACGTAAGGTAGGCCCCAATACCACCTTACGATATCGTTGTGTTTTCCTTGCATCTGTTCTTTGATTCCTTTCAAACAGAATCCTTCTCGTGGACAGATCGCTTGATGATCAGATTGATCTAAAGACAAGATCATTGCCACGTCCACCTTTGATCTGAACACCTCTGTCCATGCAAGCCATGCAAAAACACGTACAAACCAATCTAAAAAAATTAATCATAGGATAGCATGCATGTGCATCATCGCATCTAGTTTAAGGTTTGTGCATGATATCGATTGCTGTGAATCTTGTATGCACGTGATCCTACCTAGCCGAACAAGCTCGGGGAGATGTCTACGACGAACTGCAGCAACAAGGTTTTGGGATTCAAGAACAATCGGAACCGCAAGAACAAGGCAAGTGCTCCTTTACCATGTTGATCCTATGTTTTTGGTAAAACTATTTTGTTTTGCGAAAAGGTGTGTGTGCTGAGTCAAACATGATGGGAAACCCTTTTTATAGGAGTTTACTAGTTTTGGTTGAACCACCCTTGTCGCCTGGGAAGTTTATGAGTCGGAAATGGTTTTTGCTTTATGCTTCGCTGAGTCTATGGGATTGGGAAGTGAGATAGATGTGTCTAGCTAACTGCACTCATATTGATAATGAGAAACTGACGTTAATAATGGATATGGATCGGAGGGAGATCTAGGCAAGTCTGGGTTTGTGAATGAGGTAGCTTGAGATGGTGGTTTACTTGCCATAGATCTAAGGACCGGTTCATGCATGCACATGCCAGGATAACAGTGCCACCACAAGGCCAAGTATGGGTGCGGCTTAGCTGAGTAATTAGGTAAGTTGCTAGAGTGTTATGGACTGTGAAAGGCGCGGGGAATGGGAGTCGAGTGAGGACTGCCCTGGGAACTGCATGGCACAAGAGGGGGCCCGTGGGTGGGAGAATTGGAGATTCTAGCCTGCCGGTGAGACCTTAGTGAGTCCATACATCTAGTAACCCCTTTGTAAAGGCTATTTTGTGATCTCTTGACCATACACCGACGGATGTGTACTGGTATAATGGAGGTTCTGCAGTCGCCGATGGGTGATGAAATCACAAACTTGTGGGTAAAGAGGTGCAAACTCTGCAGAGTCTAAAACTATCATGATAGCCGAGCTTACAGTCACGAGCACCTGGCAAAACTGCCATGATTAGTTGGGATGGTTATTGGGAAGGTTCTTGGTTAAGGTTATGGTTTGGTTGTTGGGACTATTGAGTCCGGGTGATAAGATGGTTGCATGACTGTTGAGTCATGGCAACGAGATTGGTCTCAGTGTGAGACGAAGTTGTTTTGAGATGGTAGCGAATACGGGGAGGTATTCGTGAGATGGTAGCGAATACGAGGAGGTATTCGTGAGTAAGGATGAGGTTGGTTAATGTTCGGATGGAACATGGAAAGCGATGGAGGTATGTTGGTAATTTGATACATGCTGGGATTACATTCATCTAAAGTTAAGTTGCTGTTTTATCATGGTTTTATAAATCTGCTTTTCTGCAAATAAGCCTTTTATATACCTACCTTGTTTATGAGCTGCACATCATGTGTTTTCCCGCACTTGCTGAGTACATCATTGTACTCAAACTTGCATTATTACTTCATCATCAGCAGCAGGAGAAGCTTACTATGAAGACCACGTGGGGCATTGAGGCGTGTGATCTGTTCTCAACCTTGCCTGTGGAAAGGAGTGGAGATGGAGCCACTACTGCTTAGTTTTGCTTCCGCATTAGTTTTTGCTTCCACGTTAGAATAAAGACTTCCGCTGCGTAGAAATAAAGACTTCCGCTGTGAGCATGAGTCCAAGACTCATGAGGTATTGTAATAAACTCTGTTATTCGTGGTAATATATAATCTGAATTCAGTTTGTGGAACGTATGTGTATGTGTGATGAACATCCTGGGCACACATATGCATTAGTTCTTGGCTTCCATGTTTTTCCACAGAATTGAGGGCGTCACAGATTGGTATCAGAGCCTCGGGTTGACAGTAGGTTACACGCCTAGATAGAAACCTTAGATTGATATTAGAGCCACGGGTTAACAGCAAGTTACACCCCTGAATAGGAGTCATAGGTAGCTAAGCCACACTGACCAAAGGAAGCATCCTAGGGTGAGTAGCTTAGATTGGCCTTGAAACCACCTTGCCATAGGGAACCATCCTTGAATAGGAGTTGTGTGGGCCCTTGTGATGATTATTTGTGATTGTGTGCTTAGTGTGAAGTTGTGGGACGTCTCAAAACGTTGTCCATATCCACACGTAAGAAGAAAAAGGTGTGAGATATCTCGGCACTTGCTCACATCCTCATATGGGCTAATATATACATTGTCCAACTCACCTTTATGGATATAGTTAGAGGGAATCTACCTAACCTTGTAACATTCTATTCTATTTCGGTCTCTCTTACAGATGGTGAGAGGAAACGCCGGCCGAAGGAACGTCCAGGAGGATGACCATGATGAAGTTCCTGCTAACCCAGGAGCTGGCGAAAACCATCTGGAAAGGTTGATGGCCATGCAAAACCAGCTTATGCAAACCATGATCCTAACTTTGGGTCAGTTGCAGGCCAACCAAAACCCCGTTCCGGCACCACCGCCACCACCACTGCCGGCTCATAACAGGATGGGAGAGTTCATGAGGACTCGACCACCCACCTTTGCTCAAGCTAGTGATCCCATGGAGGCCGATGATTGGTTAAAATCCATGGAGAAAAAGCTTGCCATTGTTCAGTGCAATGACCGAGAGAAGATTCTCTTCGCATCGCACCAACTTACGGGAGCCGCTGCTGACTGGTGGGATGCCCTGAGCAACTCTAATGCCAACCTAAAGACAATCACTTGGACTGAGTTCAAGGAAAGTTTCTGCTCTCACTACATCCCTGCTGGTGTAATGATGCTCAAAAGGCAGGAGTTCGAAGGTCTCCGCCAAGGACAGAAAAGTGTGAATGAATATCTCAACAAGTTCATACAACTGTCCCGGTATGCCCCCGAAGATGCCAACTCAGATCAAAGGAAGCAGTACCTGTTCATGAGAGGGTTGAACAATGAGATCCAGGTTCAGCTCCTCAACAATGACTATGTAAGCTTCCAGAAGCTGGTTGACAAGGCCATAGTGGTTTAAAACAAGATCCGAGAGATCGAGCCAGAGTGCAAGAGGAAGATGCCATACCTGCCCCAAGGGAGCAACGTACGACCTAGGTACATGCCCCCTGCACCGCAGTATGGATCAACCACTCCTGCATACCGCCCTGGTCAGCCACCACAGCAACAATTCATTGCACCGGCACCTCGTGTGCCCATGCCTCCTGCGCCCCGACCTAACAATGGCGCCCCTGTTCAAAATCCCCACCCCAATGCACCTGCTGCCATAGGCAACAGGGCATGCTTTGCATGTGGGGAAGTAGGCCACTTCGTGAACCAGTGCCCGAGGAGAGGCCCTGGACAGCAAGGTAACGTGCCCAAGCAGAACCCGTGACCGAACGGAGGAGACAATCAAGGGAACCGTGGACAGCAGAACTATGCTCGCGGCCACGTGAACCATGTCACTGCTGAGGAAGCACAACAGGCTGAGGACGTCGCAATTGGTATGTTCCTTGCCAGCACTACAGGAATCGGGACTATAGACGACGGCCGGAAACCGTCGTCAATAAGGGCACTACCGTCGTCAATAAGTTATTGACGACGGTAAAAGCTTATAGACGACGGTTTTGAGCTGTCGTCAATTATTAGTCGTCAATAAGTTTATTGACGACGGTAACCGTCGTCAATAAATTTATTGACAACAGCTAAATCTAGCTGTCGTCAATAACCTTATTGACGACAGCTAAACCAGGCTGTCGTCAATAAGCTTATTGACGACGGCCAGGAAACCGTCGTCAGTAACCTTGGCTTATTGACGACGGTTTACAATAGGCCGTCGTCAATAACAATTGCTTATTGACGACGGTTTCTGGTACCTGGCCGTCGTCAATACTAGTGGCTTATTGACGACGGCCAAGTACCAGAAACCGTCGTCAATAAGCTTTTCAATTTTTTTTAAAAAAATAGAAAATCCTGCCCTGGCTTCGAGGCCAGCCCTGGCTCGATGGCCAGATCACAGGCAATTAAAACATACATCACAGGCAGGCACAAAAACACTATACGCACGCCACACTACCCTACGCTACCCCGACCGCTGCCACCGGAGTCCAGGAAGTCGTCGTGCGCTCGTCCAAACGCTGGTTGCTGAGGGGATGGAGTTTCCTGAGCCCGTGTCGCCGATCCCTATGATGTACATGTATAGGTAGACAAATTAGAAGTTCACAAATGTGTATATGATTAAATAAACTCATTACAAGTTAAAATTGAGCAAGTTAGCTAGATTTGGCTATGTTTGAGTAAGTTTGCTCATATTTTACTAAGTTTGAGAAGTATGGACTAGTAGTGTTTGTGTTTGAGCTAGTTCAAAAAGTTTTGGCTATGTTTGAGTAAGTTTGGTCATATTTGACTATAGTTGAGTAAGTTGTACCATATTTTACTCAGTTTGAGGATGTTTAACTAGTTTTCTCTAAGTTTAAGTAAGTTTGATCAAATTCAACTAAATTTGAGCAAATTTAACTAGTTGCAGCTATTATGAGAAATTTTGTACCTGTGCTCCTGACGTCGGCCCCTGTGGTAGCTGTATCGGTGGCGGCGCCCACTGAGGAAAGACAACGGGTTGTCCTGTGGCCATAGCCTGCAAATATGAAGTAAATTATTATACATGTCATTTATATATTAGAAACGTTGAGTACATTGATCTGAACTTACCTGCATGGCAGCTTGCAGTTGTAGCATGTACGAGTGTTGATACTCGTCCCTAGCCCGGAGCTCGGCTGCCTGCCTCTCGTTCGCGAGCCTCAGCGCTTCCTGCGTCCTCTGGAGCTCCTCCTGGACACTCTGGAGCTCCAGATCACGGCTGCCACGCCTGCTGGATCCACCCTGCGATGAAGAGGCCCTCGAGTAAGACCGCGCCTCCCTCGAGTCTACTACTCCATCGAAGATGGCCAACCTACACAACGAAGTAAGAGTATTAAAGTTTCGTATCTCGAAGTTAATGAAAGTAAATGAAAACAACAGAACTCACCGGCCGTGAGGTTTACCGCCACCGCTTGCATAGGCGGCTTCAGGTACGATCGGCGAGTTCTGCCAATCGTAATCGTCGCCTCGAAGCCTCCGCACCTCCTCCCCATACTTTTCCTGAAAATACAAAAAATTAAAGTCATCAGAAGTTTTAAAGATAATACAATTAAGTCAACTAAAGAACTCACCAACGTCTCTGTCGCTGTCTGAGAAGACAGCTGATCAGGCTGCGAGGGGTCACTTCCCATGTGACCTCTCCTCCACACCTGGATAGCGGTCGGCTCCTGACCGATCTCGCGCTCCTATCGATACGTGTTAGCATAATGGTAGCGATAGAAATTAACTAGAATATAATTCGAGTATCACTTACCATCCGTTTAGCAAGGCGTACGTAGCCGTCCCCGCCAAGACGGTGTTTCCCGTCCGTCCCTCGACTCTGTCGGCGGGTCATCGACACGCCTTGGAAGCCCTGGCTCGCCCAACGAGCACACAGGGAACTGTAGGCGTCCGGACAGGACTCAAGCCACGGTACGCTGACCTGCACACATTTGTTGTTGGATGAAAATATTGATGAAAATTGGATAATGAAGCAAAGTAAAATAAAGAATTTACCTCTGCGTACTGTGCCTCCGTCAAGTACTTGTCCGCCACATCCCTAAACTGCCCCGGCTCACCCTCGTCCGGATGCAACTTATAGTACGCCTTCGTAGCCTGAATGCGAGCCGTTGAAATCGACTGCGTCAGGAGCTTCCTAGCGTTGTTGTTGAAGACCAGGCGAGCGTGATCCAGCTGGGCCTCGTCCTCCAAACGGTAATATTTCTACAAGTAGAAATATACAAGTTAATGTACTTAACATATAATAGGTTCGCATTTAACAAATAGACGATTTGCTTACCATGAATTCATGCCACACATGCTCCTGGTGGTTGCCGTAGGTAATGTCCTGGGCCGTAGCGTAATCGTCCCAAGACGTAGCAGCCCGTCCGTTCACTAGACCGGGGTAGTGACAACGGATGAGCTGGCCCAGGACAGCGTTGACCTGGCGATGGCGTCCTTGACCCGTGAACGAGTCATCGGCCCAAGACCTAATACACGATTCTCAATTAGTACATATATAAGTGTTAAAATATCTAAATTGATTTGTTATAGATTTACTTACCTATCGCCAACCGGACGAATAACGACCCGATCTTCTGGCCGTGCAGGAACCGGAGGAGGAGCCACGTAGTGGCTCCTCCTGTAACGCCGCTGTGGAGCCGGCTCCACATCAGGCTCTGTGGAAGGCTCTGAAGCAGGGTCTGAATCCTGCGGTGCCGGAACCTGAAGAGGATCCGAAGCAGGATCTGTAACAGGCTCCGAAACCTGTGGTGTCTGAAGAGGACCCCTGACCTCTGTCTCCTCAGACGTAGAGTCGTCCTAAAAATTTGAAGATTGGTAATATAGATTTAAGAAAGTTTTTTATATAATTTATGTAATTAATTATTCTTTACCTGTAGTGACCGCTCTCGTGACCCCTGGCCTCTGTCGAGGCCCAACAGCTGAGACAGTCTACCATTGCTAGACTGACAGCCCTGGAAAACAGAGTCTGCTCTCGGGGGCAGAAAGCCCCGCGTCCCCCGTCGTCTACTGCTCGATGACATCCTGATGAAAGGAAATTTGATAATGAATTTAAAGGAAAATATAGAAGACGAAAGAAGAGATGGAAGAAACGATACTTGTACTTAATTTCAAAATTCATCAGTATCACGATCATGTACTCTACTTCGTAAACCGGACCATCGATCTTTTGTCATGGTTGTTCGCCGTTTTCGTTTTTTCACAATATGAGTCTGTACATCTTGTGCATCTCCAACTAATTCATCGAGTCGTAGACCAGGCTCAACGACAAAAGAATCCGGCAACTCTTCTTCTTGGTAAACAATATCTGCCTCATCAATGTAACCAGTATTGTCCGGTGTATATAACCGCTCACGAGGATTCACCTTTTGTACAACCCACCATGCACTAAGTTTTTCGCACGGATATTGTAGATAGTACACTTGTTCGACTTGGTGTGCAAGGACAAAGGTGTCGTAGCCTCGTAGTCGGTCCTTGTGTTTGACTTCTACCATGCCAAATTGGTTTTGTCGAGTTCCATTGTTATTATCAAACCAATCACAGTCAAAGAAGACTACTTTAAGGTCTTTATTCCTGGCAAAACTAAATTCTAGGATTTTCTTTATGATCCCATAGAAATTAGTTTCATGTCCTTCGGCATCGACGGCCCTTGTCACAACTCCGGTGTTTGATGTTGCCCTTAAAGGACGTTGAGCTTCAAATTGAGTTGAACGGAATCGGAACCCATTGACATCATATCGACCGAAGAGTTTAACTTTAATGGATCCGTTGGACAGTTGTCGCAAATCTTCATGAACACCGACTTGTGTCTTGCACTGTCCAACATATGAAGTAAGAAGACTATTTTATGCTATGAACATAATTAATAAGAGGAACAAGACAAGGAAAACGTTACATAATTTCGAAACCACGTTTGGAAGTTAGGTCCTCCATTTACTCCATAGTGTCGCATTGTTTGTATTTGCTTGCTAGTAGGTTGCTGCTTAGACTTCCAATTTTGTCGATCGAACTCACTAAATCAGGACAAAAAAGAATTATTGGTGTAGATGTATAACACACCACACAAATTTGTATAGATGTTGAACAACCACTTACTGAAAAAAATTGTCCATCCCATCTATGTTAGCGTACATGTATAACAAAGCAGCTGTCTTTTCATCTGCTGAAGCATCATAGATCGTGCCACTACCAACAGTGGTGCCTCTCGTTTGAAAAAGTGAGAGTTCGCTACAAGAGGTTGCTTCAGCCATATTATACCGTAACACCGATGCATTAATATTGTGTTCTTCTGCAAAGTAGACACTTGAAAAGTATCCTATCTCCTGAAGTGTAAATGCTTCGGCGATGCATCCTTCAACCCTTGCCCTATTACGAACCATCGGTTTTAGACATCTAAGTGCTCTTTCAATGTGGTACATCCACCTATATTGAACAGGGCCACCTACTTTAGCTTCATATGGAAGATGGATTAGAAGGTGTTGCATTGGATTGAAGAACCCTGGAGGAAATACTTTTTCCATCTTACATAAAAGCACGGGTATCTCTTTTTCCAACTTCTCCATCATCTCCCTTTTGATTTCTTTAGCACAAAGCTGTCTATAAAAATAGCTAAGCTCGGCTAACACTTTCCAAACCTCATCGTCAAGATAGCCTCGAAACATAACCGGCAGAAGTCTTTCCATGATTATGTGATAATCATGGCTCTTCAAACCAGTAAGATTTCCAGTCTTAACATTAACGGCTCTTCTCAGGCTAGCAGCATAACCGTCTGGGAACTTCAACTGTTTCAACCACTTGAAGACTTCTTTCTTTTCTTTTGGTCGAAGGCAGAAACAAGCTCGTGGTTTGCCACCAGCTTCGGAGAGCTCAAGACTTGGTCGGTTACAAACCTCTGCCAAATCCTTCCGAGCTTTTATATTGTCTTTTGTTTTTCCCGTCATATCCAAGCACGTGCTTATGATGCATTCGCCCATGTTACGTTCCTGGTGCATGACATCAATGTTATGCATTAGAATTAAAGACTTCATATACGGTAACTCCCATAGTGCACATATATGAGTCCAATTGTGATCCTCTCCGTAACCAACAAAATATCCAGGACGACCTTCATCTGGCACTAGATTATTGAGCTGTTTAACAATTTCCGACCCGTTCAGACGTTGTGGTGGTCCCTTTTTTACAATGGTACCCTTCCTGAAGGCATTTCTCTGTTGCCTAAACACGTGATTTGGCGGTAACCAACGTCTATGACAATCAAAGTAGCATATCTTGCCACCATGAATTAGACGAAAACAATCCATGTCCGAAGCACATATTGGACATGTCAATCGACCATGAGTGCTCCAGCCAGAAAACATGCCGTAAGCTGGAAAATCATGAATAGACCACAAGTACGCAGCTCGAAGGTTGAATTTCTGTTTTCTATAACAGTCGTACGCTTCGACTCCTGTCCATAACATTTTGAACTCTTCAATCAATGGCTGCATCATCACGTTCAGTCGTGAACCAGGATGATCCGGTCCAGGTACAATAAGGCATAGGAACATGAACTCATACTTCATACAAAGCGATGGTGGTAAGTTGTACGGAATAGCGAACACGGGCCAACATGAGTATGGTGTGGCGTTTGTACTAAACGGTGAGAAGCCATCTGTCGCCAACCCAAAGCGAATATTTCTCGCGTCATTGGCGAAATCTAGATCGAAGTGGTCAAGCGCCTTCCATGCCTCACCGTCCGACGGGTGCACCATCATGCTGTTGTTCTCACGTACACCTTCTTTATGCCACCTCATGTGTCTAGCAGTTTTTTTAGATAGAAACAAACGCTTGAACCTAGGTGTGACAGGCAAGTAGCGAAGCTGCTTCCGTGCGACTTGAGTCATTACTTTTGAACCGTCGTCATTAACAACTTCGACAAATCTCGCTTTACCACATTTTAAGCACTTGTTCTCGTTGGCATGCTCTCTCCAAAAAAGCATGCAATTGTCTAGACACATATCAATCTTCTCATATTTCATACCTAGACCAGAAATCAACTTCTTAGACTGATACATATCTTTAGGCACTTTATGTGGTTGTGGAAGGATATCGCTGATCAATTTGATAAGATCGTTGTAGCAGTTATTGGAGAAGAAATACTTAGACTTAATGGCCATAAATCTAGTCATGAAAGTAAGGAGCGTCACTTCGGTGTGTTCATGCAACGGCTCTTCTGAAGCTTTGAGAAGCGTGAAAAACGCTTCAACCTCCGTTGGAGGAGGATCCTCCATCAATTCAGGATTTATAGCATCAAGCATCTCGTCCATCCTATCGACCCCCGTGTTGTCATCCTCATCTGAAACTTGTAAGGGTTGAGAAGATGTCTCACCATGAAAGGTCCACACCTCATAATCTTGCATGAAACCGTATCGACATAAGTGAAACGCCAAATTCACTTTGTCCCAACACTTTGCACCTTGACATTTCGTACATGGGCACCGCACCTTATCGATCTTTGACAATGAAAACGCTCGATCTACAAAAGCATCTGTCTTTGCGAACCACTCATCCGAGTGACCACCAGAACTGTTCTTCCAACCGGTATACATCCAACTACGATCCTCACCCATGTTTGAATCTGCAGTTTAATGTCAAGGAAATTATAGTTACTTTATAATTTATTTATGTCACGGCCCTACATCTATTGGAAAGGATAGGTCCTAAACCCACCCAAGAGTGATCGAGCGGAGCGTGCTCACGACGAGACGCGTGGTATGGATCCGAACGAAATTTCGGCAGCATAACCCCGCTGTTCTCCACTGCACGCCCGAAAATGGTGCAGCAGAGAACAACAGGGTTATGCCGTCGAAATCTCGTCTAGATCTAAACCCGCGTTTCATCACATGCCACGCCCCCTCGGTCACTCCCAGGCTGTCCAAAAAGGGACAATTCCGAACGTACACGCCTCACATGCGCAACACATGTGAGACGGGCCCGTTCGAAACGGGTGACGCATGTTGTATAGGTTTACGTCAATCTTTCGTTTTTGAGTCATTTAAAAGAGAGAGAGGAAAGAACGAGAGAGAAGGAAAAAAGGAGAGACAAAGAAGTGGGTCAGCCGTCCTAAGTTATGCCCCGTTGGGGCCTGCCATTATCTTACGACGCCTTTAGGGTTAGCCGTCGTACGTTATACCCCGTTGTAAGTGGTTCAAAGATGAAACCCCACCGTTGGGGCCCGCCGTCCACGCGCGCGAGCTTCCCGTCCTCCGTGCCTGTCTCGACTAATACATTACCACTAAATGAGCCGTGACAGACCCTAAATGGGTCGTGTCAGGCCGGACCGGGCCGAAACCCATTTATTTACATATAGTAACTAATCACACAATCAATCAAAGTATTAATTAAACAATAATCAATTACAATACTAATTAAACAATTAATCAACTAAGGTCGTACGACGCGCCAGGGCGGGGCTTGGGGCGGGGCCGGGCGGCACATCAGGGCGGGGCTCGGGGCGGGGCGCGGCGAGCGGCAGCGGCCGAGGCGCGGCCAGGGCTCGACGCGACCATAGGAGCGCGCTCGGGACCTGCATCCAGGAGCGGCGGCTGCCAGAGGGCGCGACAGCGACAGTCGGAGGAGACCAGACGGCGGCTGGAGAAGGCGCGGTACCGGCGGCCGGAGAAGGTTCGCCTGCGGGTAGAGGAGGCACGGCTGCGGCGTTAGGGGAGAGAGCAGGTGCCCGCCAGGGAAAGTGTTGGGGTGAGGCGGCGCCCAGGGAGGAGAGGTCGCCGGCGGAGCGCCGGCCATGGTTGGTGGCGCTGCTGGAATCGGGAGAGAGAAGGGGAGGGAAGCCTAGGGTTTGGCTGATACCATATTAGAGGATGAAAACAGAATTAGTTCATTGATATGGGTTAGGGGTACATATATATAGGGTACATGACTTGACAGACAAGTAGCCTAATGACTAATGACAATCACCCCTAATCCTAATACACGTATATGCTAACAATCACTTGGCAGCAATTTACTATACGGAAATAACCATAAGAAAAGTATGTAAAATGAGAAACCAAAAGCTTCCATATAACTGGGATAATAAACAGGATGGGCTCAATAAGTATCAATTCTATGCAAAATGTTAGAACCACAATGGTGTCAAACCAATTAGGTGCATCGTATTGAATGTTGACCAATGCAATCTTTGGGGCTACTTATTGATTTTTTTCTAATCACTTTTCTTCTATATTGCAATATGCTATATGCATTAAAGTTTAACCTTCTCATGGTCATTTTTTATCAGATGCAGATGATGCTGATTCCTTAGTTGTTGATGCTTGTAACCTTCGTCCATCACTTGTTTGGAGATGCAGATGCAGATGTCGTCCTGGTCGCCGCCGCCGCTGCGCCTGCCTGCCCTGCCTGCCTGCCTGCTGCTGCTGCTACAGATGATGGTTTTTTTTTTCAATAATGAAATTGGATTGAATTGAACCTGCTGCGCTGTCCTCTGTGCTGATCTGGGCAAGTGGACTTGTCTACCTCTAAAAAAAAATTGCAGAGAAATGGGCCGAATCTGTTCCTCCCTTGCGGCCCGGCCCACGAACATGGTTTCCTCTTCCCCTAACCCCCGACCCCGACGCGCGCGCCGCAACCACCTTCGCCGCGGTAGGAGTGGTTGCCTGCGCATCGGCATGGCCGCCGCGGCTTCCCTTCGACCGCTCCACAATGTAACCCTTGGTTGCAAGCTCCATGGGGAATCCGGCTGGAACCCATGGACCGGGCTTCTACACTACAGGTACTGCTCTTATTGGCCATCGTCAGTTGGCCATAAGCATGTGATATGTCGCGTTCGATGCAACTCTCTCTTGTTGTCGTCTCTGATTTAACCCTTTGTGTTGTTCACTTACTCATCAAAGAGTCTCTTGGTGACGAGTGAGCGTCACCGACTTATAATTAATCAAGGGGGGGGGGGGCGAATGCAATGAATATTTTCACAGGTTTCCTGTGGCTTCGTACGGGAGCCCGGAGCTGCTGCTTCTCATGCCGTAAGACGTGGAGGAGTTCAATGAGCCAAAGGATCATTGAATTTGATCTCGTGTTTCGCCATACTTTCATGAATGCTGCAGAGAGTTCTGAGCCCTCTTTGCTTAGTTTAACAAGGAGGTGAAATGGCAACAGAAATGGAACATCTGTAACAACCAGTCACGAACCCAGCGGTTATTAAAGCTTGGAAACAAGGTAAGTAGGAGTAAGCTTTTTTTTTAAAAATCAGAGATTGGATTTCTGAGACTGATTAGCCGCAGGAGGAGGATCCGATATGTGCAGCTCTCCTCTCCAGCTGGGGAAGGAGAATCTGCAGGATGGCACAAGCAGCCTACCAGCACCAAACAAGTCCAAGTTTACTCACCGGTCGCCGGCGGCGCGGCCGGGGGGCGAGGAAACCGGGGGAGAGGCCGGAGGGGGAGGAGGAGGGGGACTTACCTCGGCGGTGGCGGCGGGGACCGGCGGTGGCGGTGGCGGGGACCGGCGGGGAGGGCGGCGGCGACGAGAGCTCGGCGCGAGTCGGGAGGCGGCCACTGCCGCCTCCCGGCTCGCGTACGGGTTATATGTCCCGTTATTGACGACGGTGCCTGGTCACCGTCGTCAATAACGCCTCGGGTGGGCCCGAATTAAGTTCAAGACGACGGGCGCCGTCGTCAATAATTTATTGACGACGGTGCTCGTTCAGCCGTCGTCAATAACTGTGTTATTGACGACGGTACTAGGTCACCGTCGTCAATAACTCCTCGGGTGGGCCCGAATTTAGTTAAAGACGACGGGCACCGTCGTCAATAATTTATTGACGACGGTTCTCGTTCAACCGTCGTCAATAACTCCTCGGGTGGGCCTGAATTTAGTTAAAGACGACGGGCACCGTCGTCAATAATTTATTGACGACGGTTCTCGTCTAGCCGTCGTCAATAACTGAGTTATTGACGACGGCTTTATCTAGCCGTCGTCAATAACATTAAAGACGACGGCCCCGTCGTCAATAAATATGGCCGTCGTCTATGATCGTTTTTCCTGTAGTGCAGCTCCAACCCAGCCACCATCTTATTTGATTCTGGAGCATCGCATTCCTTCATATCATCCAAATACGTTGTCAAACATCATCTACCCGTATCCCACTTAAAATGTGCTATGTTAGTTAATTCTCTCGGAGGAGAAATGAGGACTAATATAGTATGTCCGAAAGTAAGCCTTAAAATAAGGGGGGTAGACTTCCTTGCCAACCTTATTGTCTTGGACTCCCAAGGGATTGATATCATACTCGGAATGGATTGGCTAAGCAAGCACAACGGAGTAATCCAATGTGCCGAAAGGAGCATGCAGTTGACAAACGAGCACGATATTCATGTCGAGTTCGAGTCAGCCCAACAAACAACCGAATGGGCAAATTTGAACCACGTCGAAGAAGCAACATTGGACAAAATTCCAGTGGTTCAGGAATTTTCGGACGTGTTCCCGGAAGAGCTTCCAGGTATGCCACCTGACCGGGACATCGAGTTTGCCATAGATTTGGTACCCGGAACTGCACTCATAGCCAAGAGACTCTATAGGATGCCCGTCAACGAGCTAGTTGAACTCAAGAAGCAAATTCAAGAACAGTTGGAAAAGGGTTTTATCCGTCCAAGCTCGTCACCATGGGGAGCTCCGGTGCTCTTCGTAGACAAGAAGGATGGAACCCAAAGGATGTGCGTGGACTATAGGTCTCTCAACGAGGTAACAATCAAGAATAAATACCCTCTACCCCGTATAGAGGACCTGTTCGACCAAATGAAAGGAGCCCGAGTGTTCTCCAAGATTGATCTTCCGTCGGGATACTTCCAGCTGAAGATTAAGCCCTCCGATATACCTAAGACAACCTTTCGGACACGGTATGGTTCGTATGAATATACCGTTATGTCGTTTGGGTTGACAAATGCACCCGTGTACTTCATGTACCTTATGAACAAGGTCTTCATGGAGTACTTGGACAAATTCGTCGTGGTTTTCATCGACGACATTATGGTGTATTCAAAAAGTGAGGAGGAGCATGAAGAACATCTGAGATTGACCTTGCAGAAGTTGCGTGAGCATCAATTATACGCCAAACTCAACAAGTGTCAATTTTGGCTAAAGGAAATATCTTTCCTAGGCCACATTATCTCCGAGGAAGGGGTATCGGTTGACCCAGGAAAGGTGAGAGATGTTCTGAAGTGGGACCAACCGAAGAGTGTAAGGGATATTCAGAGTTTTCTTGGGATGGCAGGTTACTATCGACACTTCATTAAAGACTTCTCTAAAATAGCAAAACCTATGACGGAGTTGCTAATGAAGGGAAAGGTCTTTCAATGGACACCAGCCTGCCAAGAAAGTTTCGAGGAACTCAAGAAAAGGCTAACCACAGCACCAGTTCTGGTATTGCCAGACGTAAGCAAGAGCTTTGACATATATTGTGACGCATCCAGACAGGGGCTCGGATGTGTGCTCATGCAGGAAGGACAAGTGGTAGCCTATGCCTCATGGCAATTAAAGAAGCACGAGCTTAATTATCCTACGCATGACTTGGAGCTAGCAGCAGTGGTGCATGCATTGAAGATTTGGAGACATTATATCCTTGGTCATCGATGTGAGATCTATACGGATCATAACAGCCTCAAGTACATATTCACACAAACGGACTTGAATTTGAGGCAACGTCGATGGTTAGAACTCATCAAGGATTATAATGTTGGAATCAACTACCACCCCGGGAAGGCCAATGTAGTAGCTGATGCATTGAGCAGAAAGGGAGCATGTCACCAACTCACGGTTCGGGAGCTACCACCCGAACTACGTAAGGAGTTCGAACGGTTACACCTCGGATTTTTGAATAACATGGAAATAATAGAAATCCACTCCTCATTGGAGCAAGAAATAAGAGAGGGCCAAGCAACGGATGAGGGGATCAAGGAGATCAAAGAAAGAATCCGACAAGGAATAGAGAAAGATTTCAGGGAGGATGAGCATGGTACGCTTTGGCTAGGAAAAAGGATTTGTGTGCCGAACATAAGACACCTCCGCGACATGATATTGAAGGAGGCACATGACTCCCCCTATTCCATACATCCCGGAAGCACCAAAATGTACAGGTACTTGAAAACTTGTTATTGGTGGGATGGTATGAAGAGGGATATAGCCGAATACATTGCCCTATGCGACACATTCCAACGGGTGAAGGCCGAACATCAAAAACCCACTGGATTGTTGCAACCTTTGAAAATACCCGAATGGAAGTGGGAGGACATCTGTATGGATTTCATCGTCCGGTTGCCACGTACTCAGTCGGGATACGACTCTATCTGGGTCATTGTGGACCGATTGACGAAAACCGCCCATTTTCTCCCTGTAAAGACAAGTTACAACGTTGCACAATTGGCAGAGTTGTACATGGAGCAAATTGTGTGCCGTCACGGAGTTCCGAGGAGGATAGTCTCAGATCGAGGTTCTCAGTTTACCTCTAGATTCTGGAGGAAGCTGCAGAAAGCCATAGGTACACGACTGGATTTTAGCTCCGCCTATCACCCACAAACAGATGGACAAACCGAAAGGACAAACCAAATTTTGGAGGACATGTTGAGAGCTTGCGCCTTGAAACGTGGGCATAGTTGGGATAGGAGTTTACCGTATGCCGAATTCTCCTATAACAACAGCTATCAAGCTAGCTTGAAGATGTCGCCTTTCGAAGCCTTATATGATAGACAGTGTAGAACGCCACTGTTTTGGAACGAGACCGGAGAAAACCAGGTGTTTGGACCCGAAGTACTACCAGAAGCCGAAAAGCAAGTCCAAACGGTACGGGAGAACTTGAAAGCCGCTCAGTCACGACAGAAAGGCTATGCGGACAATAGGCGTAGGAAGTTGACCTTCGAAGTAGGAGACTTCGTATATCTTAAGGTGTCGCCTATCCGAGGCCAACGACGTTTCAACGTCAAAGGCAAACTAGCACCTCGCTAGATCGGACCATTTAAGCTTCTGGATAAGCGAGGAGAAGTAGCCTATCAACTAGAGCTCCCAACCCACCTCTCCGACGTACATGACGTGTTTCATGTATCCCAGCTCAAGAAGTGCTTGAGAGTACCAGAGGATCAAGTATCAATGGGATAGCTTGAACTTCAAAAGGACCTGACTTATGCGGAACACACTGTCCGAATCTTGGACGTAAAGGAAAGGGTCACCCAGAACAAGGTGATTCGATGGTGCAAAGTACAATGGAGCCATCACACCGAAGCTGAAGCCACATGGGAGCGTGAAGAGGATATCAAGGCAGAATTTCCCCATCTATTTTCTACTAACGAATCTCGAGGGCGAGATTCAATTTAAGGGGGGTAGATTTGTGACACCCTCATCTCGGGTGTCAGCATATGTTTATGTTTTATAAAGAGACACTTTAAGAAAAGTAGGGACAGAGAAAAATATCAAAAGTATAGCCAATAAGAGCCGAATCAAGCTCTCAGAAAGCGCCAAAGACAACTTACCGCGGCCGCTGGCCACGTGGTGTGTTCGGAGCTCATCCCTGTGAAGTGGGGAGAGACCGCCACCAAGCTGGCTACGTGGCAGGCTCGGGGCTCGTCTCCGCAAAGGGGAGAGGTCCGATCCTGTGGGACACGTGTTGCCCACGGAGCTAGCCTCTGCGGAAGAAGCAAAGGCATTTCCGAAGGACACCTGTCATCCTCGGAGCTAGTCCTCGCGGAAATCAGAGGACCAGTCGCGTGGGATACGTGTCGATCTCGGAGCTTATCTCCGAGAGGTCCTGTTCTATTGGACACGCGTCGTCACCGGAGCTTATCTCCGGGAGGTCTGTCGCTGCTGGACACGTGTCGACCTCGGGGTATGTCCCTGAAGAGAGAAGAGAGGAAAGACCGGCGCCAACACGTGGCGTGCGTGGAGCTCACCTCCAAAGGAGGGGGAGGTCTCGCTCGTGACACGCGGCACAACCGTTACTCGTCTCTACGGAGAAGGAGATACCAGGCCCCAGAAGGACACATGGAGCCTCCGGAGCTCATCGCCTCGAAGGTAACGAGTTCTGGAGCGGCTGTTACGTGTAAGAATACCGGTACGTAAAGGAAACCGACCTGAATTCCACAACGTTACCACACCAAATCAACTAAGGATAAGATGATAGGATCCAACGACGATCTGAATAAGACTCTTATTCGAGATACAATCAGATTAGGACTCTTCTCTTCCCGATTATAAATAGAACCCAGAACCTCTGGCCGAAACCACAAACTTCTTTTCCAACTCCTGAGCCAATGACTT
This sequence comes from Neostapfia colusana, assembly GCA_030760725.1. NCBI lineage: Eukaryota > Viridiplantae > Streptophyta > Magnoliopsida > Poales > Poaceae > Neostapfia > Neostapfia colusana. The sequence continues at coordinate 24,000,220 of JASWHV010000005.1, read as the reverse complement.
AGAGCCCTAGCTCCAACTCGCCGAGAAAGCCATCGCCGGAGCACGGCAAGAAAGATCGCCGGAGGAAAGCCCAGCGGTCTGAGGAGGACCTCGAAGACCGAGAGGAACGTAAGGTAGGCCCCAATACCACCTTACAATATCGTTATGTTTTCCTTGCATCTGTTCTTTGATTCCTTTCGAACAGAAGCCTTCTCGTGGACAGAATGCTTGATGATCAGATTGATCTAAAGAAAAGATCATTGCCACGTCCACCTTTGATCCGAACACCTCTGTCCATGCAAGCCATGCAAAAACACGTACAAACCAATCTAATAAAATTAATCATAGGATAGCATGCATGTGCATCATCAGATCTAGTTTAAGGTTTGTGCATGATATTGATTGCTGTGAATCTTGTATGCACGTGATCCTACCTAGCCGAACAAGCTCGGGGAGCTGTCTACGACGAACTGCAGCAACAAGGTTTTGGGATTCAAGAACAACCGGAACCGCAAGAACAAGGCAAGTGCTCCTTGACCATGTTGATCCTATGTTTTTGGTAAAACTATTTTGTTTTGCGAAAAGGTGTGTGTGCTGAGTCAAACATGACGGGAAACCCTTTTTATAGGAGTTTACTAGTTTTGGTTAAACCACCCTTGTCGCCTGGGAAGTTTATGAGTCGGGAATGGTTTTTGCTTTATGCTTCGCTGAGTCTATGGGATTGGGAAGCGAGATAGATGTGTCTAGCTAACTGCACTCATATTGATAATGGGAAACTGACGTTAATAATGGATATGGATCGGAGGGAGATCTAGGCAAGCCTGGGTTTGTGAATGAGGTAGCTTGAGATGGTGGCTTACTTGCCATAGATCTAAGGACCGGTTCATGCATGCACATGCCAGGATAACAGTGCCACCACAAGGCCAAGTATGGGTGCGGATTAGCTGAGTAATTAGATAAGTTGCTAGAGTGTTATGGACTGTGGAAGGCGCGGGGAATGGGAGTCGAGTGAGGACTGCCCTGGGAACTGCATGGCACAAGAGGGGGCCCGTGGGTGGGAGAATTGGAGATTCTAGCCTGCCGGTGAAACCTTAGTGAGTCCATACATCTAGTAACCCCTTTGTAAAGGCTATTTTGTGATCTCTTGACCATACACCGACGGATGTGTACTGGTATAATGGAGGTTCTGCAGTCGCCGACGGGTGACGAAATCACAAACTTGTGGGTTAAGAGGTGCAAACTCTGCAGAGTCTAAAACTATCATGATAGCCGAGCTTAAGGTCACGAGCACCTGGCTAAACTGCCATGATTAGTTGGGATGGTTATTGGGAAGGTTCTTGGTTAAGGTTATGGTTTGGTTGTTGGGACTGTTGAGTCCAGGTGATAAGATGATTGCATGACTGTTGAGTCATGGCAACGAGATTGGTCTTGGTGTGAGACGAAGTTGTTTTGAGATGGTAGCGAATACGGGGAGGTATTCATGAGATGGTAGCGAATACGAGGAGGTATTCGTGAGTAAGGATGAGGTTGGTTAATGTTCGGATGGAACATGGAAAGCGATGGAGGTATGTTGGTAATTTGATACATGCTGGGATTACATTCATCTAAAGTTAAGTTGCTGTTTTATCATGGTTTTACAAATCTGCTTTTCTGCAAATAAGCCTTTATATACCTACCTTGTTTATGAGCTGCACATCATGTGTTTTCCTGCACTTGCTGAGTACATCATTGTACTCAAACTTGCATTATTACTTCATCATCAGCAGCAGGAGAAGCTTACTATGAATACCACGTGGGGCATTGAGGCGTGTGATCTGTTCTCAACCTTGCCTGTGCAAAGGAGTGGAGATGGAGCCACTACTGCTTAGTTTTGCTTCCGCATTAGTTTTTGCTTCCGCATTAGAATAAAGACTTCCGCTGCGTAGAAATAAAGACTTCCGCTGTGAGCATGAGTCCAAGACTCATGAGGTATTGTAATAAACTCTGTTATTCGTGGTAATATATAATCTGAATTCAGTTTATGGAACGTATGTGTATGTGTGATGAACATCCTGGGCACACATATGCATTAGTTCTCGGTTCCGTGGTTTTCCACAGAATTGAGGGCGTCACAACCAGGCCCCGGTGGACACGTGGAGCTTCCGGAGCTCATCACCGCGGAGGTAACGAGTTCTGGAACGGTTTTTGGATTCTGTACGCATAGCAATATCTGTTCGGAGAGGAAACCGACCTGAATTCCACAATGTTACCGCACCAAATCAACTAAAGATAAGGCGTAAAGATTCAACGACAATCTAAATAGAACTCTTATTCGAAGTCCAATCAGATTAGGACTCTTCTTTTCCCGATTATAAATAGAAACCAGAACCTATTGCCGAAACCACAAACTTCTTTTTCCAACTCCTGAGCCGAGGACTTAGAGCCCTAGCCCCAACTCGCCGAGTAAGCCATCGCCGGAGTTCAGTCGAGAAGGATCACCGGAAGAGCGTCCCAACGATCTATCTTGCTAAGAGAAGGACCCTGAGACCAAGAAAAACGTAAGTTAGGCCTCCAATACCACCTTACACATCGTCGTGTTTTCTTTGCAACTGTTCTTCGATTCCTTTCGAACAGAAGCTTTCTCGTGGACAGATCACTTGTTGATCGGGTTGATCTAAAGACAAGATCATCGCCACGTCCACATTTGATCCGAACACCTCTGTTCATCATAAAACCATGCAAGCCATGCAAGAATACATACAAACCGATCTAATAAAACTGATTATAGGATTGCAAGCATATGCATCATCGCATATCGTTAAAGTTTGTGCATGATATTGATTGTTGTGGATCTTGTATGTGCGTGATCCTGTATAGCAGGACAAGCTCAGGGAGCTGTCAATGACGAGCTGCAACAACAAGGTTTCGAGATCCAAGAGCAACCGGAAACGCAAGAATAAGGCAAGTGCCCTTGACCATATTGATCCTAAGTTTTGTGAAAAACTGTTCTGTTCTGTGAAAAGGTGTGTGTGCTGAGTCAAACATGATGGGAAACCCTTTTATAGGAGTTTACTAGTTTTGGTTAAACTACCCTTGTCGCCAGGGAAGTTTATGAGTCGAGTATGGTTTTTTACTTTTATGCTTCGCTGAGTCCATGGGATTGGGAAGCGAGATAGATGTGTCTAGCTAACTGCACTCATAATGATAATGACAAACTGATGTTATTAATGAACATGCATTGGAGGGAGATCTAGGCAAGACTAGGTTTGTGAATGAGGTAGCATGAGATGGTGGTTTATTTTCCGTAGATCTAAGGACCGGTTCATGCGAGCACATGCCAGGATAACAGTGCCACCACAAGGCCAAGTAAGGATGCGGCTTAGCTAACTAATTAGGTAAGTTGCTAGATTGTTAAGGACCGTGGAAGGCACGGGGAATGGGAGTCGAGTGAGGACTGTCCTGGGAACTGCATGGCACAAGAGGGGGCCCGTGGGTGGGAGAATTGGAGATTCTAGCCTGCCGGTGAAACCTAGTGAGTCCATGCATCTAGTAGCCCCTTTGTAAAGGCTATTTTGTGATCTCTTGGCTATACACCGATGGTTGTGTACTGGTATAATGGAGGTTCTGCAGTCGCCGACGGGTGACGAAATCACAAACTTGTGGGTAAAGAGGTGCAAACTCTGCAGAGTCTTAAAACTATCATGATAGCCGAGCTTACGGTATTGAGCGCCTGGCCAACTTCCATGATTAGTGAGGGGGCCCAACCTCCATCATGTGGTCGTGCCGCCTCGCCCGGGGATCGCATTGGGTGGTGCCGTGTTATGCGGCACCGAACAGCACACGTATAAGGAACAAAGTATTAAATAAATCAAAGCGGAAGCTTTACAAATTGTTCTTTGTAAATAATTTACATAAAATAGCTACTGCGGAAGTCTATAAACAGCTCACGTGGAGTATCTAAGAAGCACTCGAGGAGGGGTCCAGCCCCTGGACTCCTCTCGCTAGCAACACGAAGACATGGCAGCGGCTAGTTTCTCCAAGGGTGACATAACTCGGAAGTTCCCGAGTCTCACCGGACAACCTTCTTTATTGCGTCGATGTTTACCTGCAAAACCACTTATATAGCAAGAGTGAGCACAAAGGCTCAGCAAGACTTAACCGTCTCTCCTATGACATGAAACTCTACATGAAAGTAACCTAAGACTTAACCGGTCATTTGCGAAAAGACTCGCCTACGAGTTCACCCTTAACATTCAGATTTTAGCCATAATAGTAGTGACCATGCGATCAGCAATATTGGAACTCCACAATCAAACAAGAAACGCTTCATTCCAATGTTACTTGCCCCAGGGTAGAAAATAACTTTAGTTAGCTCTATCTCTACTTCAATCATGGTTTTCATGCAACTTAACAAAATCATAGCAGCAATTATACTTTTGCAAACTGTTTCCACACAAGTTGATTACTACGTCACAACATGGGAGCAAGCGGTACTCAATAACCGCGAGGGACGGTGATTCGAATGAAACACTACCCGGATAACTCGACACATACGCCCGCCTCTGAAGACCCAACTCTGGCGTCCTTCATTACGTCGTATGTGGCAACCTTTCTCAGGACACTAAACTGTAGAACCGGTCGCGCCGTCTCGGGCTTATAGGTCTAACGAGACGATGTGGCATGCCTATACAATCTAGTGAACCTGGTACATCGGGTTCCTGGTTTCCATATATCAGTAAGCATTCAGTACACAACTCAATACTTGCTCCTGGACGCGGCACACGCATCGGTCCTTAACCGACACAGGCAGAGCTACTCGACCAAGACCTCGTCTTGTCGCTGCCTAACCCCTCTACCCGGTCTCATCTTTAGAAATATAAACTTTAGTTTGCTTCCTTACCCAACCATACTTATGATATTCCGATCTATAGCTCGCGAGTAGATTCCAACTACTCGTCTTCTACCGGATGTCCTAGCCTAATTAGCATTGCCTTATTCTACAGCGATGACACATTTCTACCCTTGACCTCAGGGTTCATGTTTGGTTATGCAAGTGGAGTATCAACATCCTTGACCTAATGCACATACAAACTTTGACCCATAGTAGTGACCAAATGAAAACTTTATAAAATAGCTTAAATGCAAACCGGGGCTTGCCTTGGTTTTGCAGGTGACTAAAATCAGATGTTTATGGAGTTAGTTTCTGCTGACTTGCAGCTCAGGGTCTGCCCTTCTTGCTCCTTGATCCACTCTTCACGTATCCACGTTTAATCACTACACGTCATGAATATGCATACATGTTTAATTATAAAACTTTTGCTAACAAGTTCTAAGGACAAGTTTGAAACTGGAAATTTGTTTAAGAATTTAAAATGACACTGGGGTGGTGGTTTGGATGTGTCTAAGCACTATCATCAAGTGAGGAGTGAGGTTCATCACTTGGGTGGTGATTTCCTAATTGGTTGAACAGAACACTACTGATCCAGAGCTTCAATGGAGCTGGAAATTTTCTTGTGAGTTCCTTGTCTCAAGAAAGTCATCTGGACCAAAATTCAGAATTTTTCACTAAGTGGATCACCCAGAACAGTTCCCTAAGAATTTAGGCAAAGAGGAATTAATCTTAATAAATTTGCACTTTCATGCAAATTCAAGTGAACTACAATTTCAAGCATAGTTCAGAGAGTATGCCTGAATTTTCCTAGGATTTTTGGAGCTAAGGAATGGCCAGAACTGAATTTCTAAGTTTTGGAAATTTTCTGAAAATGTTTCTGTATTCATTTGAATACAGAAACTAGAAACCAGAATTACCCAAACCAAATCAACTCCAAATGAGTTGAAACTTTTACAGGAGTCTCCTAATAACCTAAAGAATATTCTGGCAAAATTTGTGGAATTTTGGATGAACCAAACTTCCTCTAGAATTCTTTTGCTGAAAAGCTTTAAAGAATTTTCCAGAATTTTCTATTGGTTTTCTTGCAAATTGGGTTGTATATTTGGATAGTTCTTTTCACCCTGAATCCAACCCAATTTTAATCACTAAATTTGGATCTTCCTAGCTCATGTTATGAATTTCTAAGCTTATTTGAAATCTGGAATTAATTTCCTACAGAAATTCTAACTGGACCCACTGTTTAAAAGGGCAGCCAATAGAATTCGAGGACACACGGGTCTACACCATTATTCACCCATAGCCACAAACGATCAGCAGCCACAGGGAATCCCTTTTAATACCGCGGCGGCTGACAGGTGGGACCACCACCTTCTTCAACCTCCCTGTCACACCCGTTTTTTCCGAAGAACAACCAAGTGAATATCACGTGTATGCCAGGATCATTTTCTCATACATGTGATGAAAAATAGTGAAGCATCATTTATTACAAGCCAGGTGTCGAATATAAATAAGTCTTACATAGCATATGTCTTGATGGACAATAAAAAGTTCATAAAATAGCAGCGGAATAATTATTCTCGTGGGCTCCGTCACAGGCGTTGCCCGGGGGACTCCATGAACCTAGAAACCTCCTTCGGGTCCAAATTCTTAATCATTAAACACCACTTCATTATTTTGACCTGAGCAGCAATATAAACCAACAAATATGCAAGGTTGAGTACCGATGGTACTCAGCAAGTGTGGGAAAGTTATGTCATGCATGGCTAGAACAAGAAGAGGTTGAACTCATGGTTAAAGCACTACGCAATTATTGTCTACCACCTTAGCTTATTAAGCACCTACATTTCTACACAGGTGAAATGGTCCCAATCTCCCATCCCATCATCATAATCAAATAACCATAACATCATTTCCAATGTTAAGCTCCCCACTTAACATCTACAACTTCCAAAGCCATCATCCTCTAATCATGAATAAGTCCAAGCCGCTCTTGACCGTGAGCACGGCTGTCATGATAGTTTTGACTCTGCAGAGTTTGTACCACTATACCCACATGTAGTGATTTCATCCCCTGTTGCCGGGTGGACTAAAAGAACCTCCATTATGCCAGTGGCTACGAGCCACATTCACACTTCTCAGGTGTGTAGCTAGGAGATCACTACGAAGCATTTACAAACGGATTCCCGACGAGTGTGGGCCCACTGAGGTTTCACCCCTAACAGCATACAAGAGTCTCCAACCCCGCTGCAGTGGCCCCCTCTTGAGCCTTGCGGTTCATATGGTAGTTCAGCTGACACCTACTCCCCGCACCATCCAACACACCCATACTACGCCGGGGATACACCTAATTAATTGGCCAAGCTGCCCCATCTCAGCATGTGGTTGGCACGGTAAAGCCAGGTTACATGCTCCATGAACCGGTCCTTAGGATCCAGGCAAGTACTAAACATAAACCCGAGTCTCGTGCACCCAGCACCAACCAAAACATCCAACTTGCCTTGATCCCTACCTCTACATAACCCAGAATATCTCATTCAAGAGTATGGTAAATAAACTGATGATCTCATATCCCAATTTTTCCCATTCTAAGCATGGCTAAGCAGAAGCATATAAATAAATGATATGATAAAATAAATCCCAACCCAAGCTACAAGGAAACAAGGTAATGCAATTCTAGGGAAACTTCCTAACATGGGTTTCATATTTCAATTCACAATGCAAATAATTCTAGCTACACATCCTAGTATAGGATCAAAGTGGTCAAGGACACTTGCCTTCTTCCTGCTGCTCTGGGAATGGAAAGTCTTGTTCTTGGAAGGGAAAAACTTGCTCTGGAGCAGGTTCTACTCATACCATCACACATAGCAAAGAAAACAACAAACCATAAGACATAGTTCACACTTCCACTTCATACAAACCACACATTCACATTTATGAAAACCATTCACATTTCTATGTGTTGTGGTTACTCTATGTGTGTTGATTTTGGGCTTACATGCACTTTTAAACATGTGCATATGATTTCTACTTTTGTATTCATATTTATGTTTGCATACTATATATGAATTTCCAATTTAAATAAATTCCTTATATTCAATTGATACACATTTTAGCTACCAAGTATGCATGGAAGGTATTTTCCTACTCCAAATGTGTTTTCAGACCTTCTACCAAATCCTAAACTTAAATCTTTGGATTTTGGAGATTTCATTTATCATTGTCTAGTTATGTATACCTATTTTCCTATATTTTAAGATTTACTTTCTATACCTAGTTGTGAACTTTATTATGAAAATAATAAGACACATCATCTAAACAGAATAGGTTCTGACCTAAAATATTAAATAATATATTTTTGAACTTCTCCTCTGATGTGAACTATTTTACATTTATTTTACCAATTTTCAGAATTATTTCCTAGCCTAAAAATGTGTTTCTATATCTAATAAACATGAACACACCCAAACAGATTTCATTTCAACCTAAAATTTATTTTTAGCTCATTCTAAAGCTTCCCAATTGTTAGTAGAGTTTAAGCTTGAATTTACAATGTGTGTGCCTCACCCTTTTTAAATTTAAATCTTAATTACATAGTCAAATTCCTAAATTTAATATTATATAAGATTAAAAAGGCAAACTTACCCCATCAAAGGGTCTATTATATTATTTTATAAATTTCCAGGGGTCTAACTACATATAACAGAGGGTTATTGCTAATTTTTATTTAGTCCAGGGGGCTAAAACTGATTTTTAATTGAATTTACATGAATTTCTGAAGTTCTAGGGGCTAGATCAGAAGTTTCCGGGGCTAGCTCGTATTTTCCGAGAACCCCAGGGGGTAGCTCGTAAGAATCCCGGCCATTATAATGCGGGGCTGACGTGGACCGTCCGATTTAAAACAGACGGCTGAGATTATAACGCCGAACCGGTACGCGGGGATTTAAATTCTACCGTGCGATTTAAAATAGACTGCGCACAAGCGGCCATGTCGCTCTGATAGAGCGCGGGCGGCGCTGCCCGGCGGCGCGCGGCGGCGGAAGGCAGCGATCTCGCCGGAGAGCTTCAGATCTTCGTCAATTCTTCCAAAAACTGGGATTTCATAGCTTAGATCGGTGGAGGGGAGGCCGGGGATCTCACCTCGGGGGTTTTCCTGAGCTCGGAGGTCCAGGAAAGCGGTCGGCGACGAGGTCCGAGGTGAATTCATGGCGAGGCTCATCGGCGCTGTGTTTGAAGCGCAAACCACCGAGTTTTCTGCACCTGCGTGATTCCCCGGAAGCGGTGGATCAAGATCAGCGCATTAGATCAGAAATCCCGAGCGAAGATCGAGCGAAATTGGCCGGAGAAACTCGGGTTCTCACCGGAAGGAAAAACGGCTGATCGTGGGTGAAAATCGGGAAGATGCCGATGTTTATATAGCCGGGGAAGGGCGGCGTTCGGTTGTGATCAAGTTTGCGTCGTCCAGAACCGAAATTCGGCTGAGATACGCGAGTATCCGGCGCGGTTTTGATTCGGAGGAGAGAAGAGTCCCGGCCGGCCGAGCGTGAGCGCGAGGAGGAAGAAGGATGGTGGGCCCCACACATCAGCGAGAAAGGGAACGGGCGCGCGGCTGGCGCGTGGTGGGGTGGGCCGGCTGGTGGGTTTCGGCCCACTGGCCGGTTTTTTTCTGTTTTGCTTTTTCCATTTCTTTTCTGGTTTGAATTTGAATTCCAACTAAATTTGAATTTCTGCAGCACATGCAATACGTCCAAAAATTTTAAATTCCCCTCTTAACAGGATTTTGGGGTGTTACAGCTCTACTCCCCTTAAAAGAAATCTCGTCCTCGAGATTGGTGGTTCTAAGAAAACAATTCTGGAAACTGTGCCTTAAGTTCGTCTTCTCGCTCCCATGTGGCCTCCTCTTCCGAGTGATGCTTCCACTGCACCTTGCACATCCGGATTCTTTTATTTCTTGTGAGGCGTTCCATTGTCTCCAAAATCTTGGATGGTTGCTCGGCATAAGACAAATCCTCAACTACGTCAACCTCGTTAATGGGTAACACCTCTTCAGGTGTTCTCAGACATTTATTGAGCTGGGACACATGGAATACGTCATGCACATCCGATAGGTGAGCCGGTAATTCTAGTTGATACGCCACTTCGCCTTTCCTCTCCAGAACTTGAAAGGGTCCGATGTATCGAGGTGATAATTTCCCTTTCACCTTGAACCGACGAAGTCCTCGGATAGGGGACACCTTGAGATAGACATAGTCTCCCATGTTGAAAACGAGCTCTCTTCTCCGAACATCGACATAGCTCTTTTGTCGTGTCTGTGCTATCCTCAAGTTGTTGCGAATTTCCCTCACTTTCACCTCGGCTTCTTGTAGTACTTCGGGACCAAACACTTTACTTTCCCCCGTTTGGTTCCAAAATAGGGGAGTTCTGCACTTCCTCCCATACAAAGCTTCAAACGGCGACATCTTCATACTAGCCTGATAGCTGTTGTTATAGGAGAACTCCGCATACGGTAAGTTCTTGTCCCAACTCCGATTGTTTTTGAGTGCACACGCTCTCAGCATATCCTCAAGAATCTGATTGGTTCTTTCCGTCTGCCTGTCAGTTTGGGGATGATAAGCAGAGCTAAAATTCAGATGGGTTCCCATGGTTTCATGCAACTTTTGCCAGAACCTTGAGGTGAACCGTGTCCCTCGATCCGACACTATCTTCTTGGGCACTCCATGGTAACACACGATCCTTGACATGTACAACTTCGCCAATTTGGATCCGCTGTAGCTTTCTTTCACGGGGATGAAATGAGCTACCTTGGTTAGCCTGTCGACAATGACCCATATCGAATCATATCCTGATTGGGTCCTAGGCAGTCCCACTATGAAATCCATACCGATTTCTTCCCATTTCCATTCAGGCACTTTGAGTGGTTGCAATAATCCCGCGGGTCGTTGATGTTCTGCTTTCACCAACTGACATGTGTCACATAGGGCAACATGTTCCGTGACATCTCGCTTCATGCCATACCACCAATACCTGCTATTGAGGTCCTGGTACATCTTCGTACTCCCAGGATGAATGGAATAGTCGGAATCGTGAGCCTCCTTCAAAATAAATTCGCGGATCTCCTTCACTTTAGGCACACAGATTATTTTCCCGTGCCACACTGTACCTTGTTCATCCTCTCTGAAACCAGGGGCTCTATTATCCTTGATGAGTTGTCGGATTTCTTGTATCTTCTCATCATTCTTTTGACCATCGCGTATGTCTTGCTCTAATGTGGAGTCCACTTCCATGGTGATGGCTTCACCACTATTCACCAGGCATAGATTGAGCCTTATAACCTCGTCCTTCAATTCGGCAGACATGTCCTTCAAGCTCAACTTATTGACCTGCACTTTCCGACTTAAAGCATCTGCCACGACGTTTGCTTTTCTAGGATGATAGTTGATGCCCACATCAAAGTCATTGATTAGCTCTAACCATCTCCTTTGTCTGAGGTTGAGATCTGGCTGGGTGAAAATGTACTTTAAACTCTTATGATCTGTATATATCTCTGTCCTCTTCCCCATCAAGTAGTGCCGCCATATTTTCAACGCGTGTACCACTACGGCTAGTTCTAGGTCATGTGTAGGATAGTTCTTCTCGTGCTTCCGGAGCTGCTGGGATGCATAAGCCATGACATGCCTTCTTGCATGAGAACACATCCCAACCCATTTCCAGAGGCATCATAGTACACCGAAAAGTTCTTCTGCATATCTAGCATAACTAGCACTGGGGCTGTTGTCAATCTTTTCTTTAACTCCTGAAAACTCGTCTCGCACTGCGGCGTCCATGTGAATGTGATTCCCTTCTCCAACAGTTTGGTAAGGGGTCTCGAGATCTTGGAGAATCCCTCAATAAACCGTCGATAGTATCCAGCCAATCCTAAGAAGCTTCGAACGTACCCGACATTCTCAGGGGTCTTCCACTTCTGTATATCCTCGATCTTGGCGGGATCTATGGAGATTCCTCCCTCCGAGATTATATGTCCTAAGAAGGGAACTCTCTTCAGCCAAAACTCACACTTGCTCAACTTGGTATATAGTTGGTGTTCTCTCAGCTTCTGCAACACCAACCTTAGATGTTTCTCATGTTCCTCTTCATCTTTGGAGAAGACGAGAATGTCATCAATGAAAACCACCACAAATTTGTCCAGATATTCCATGAATACCTTGTTCATGAGATACATGAAGTATGTCGGGGCATTAGTTAGCCCGAAAGGCATGACGGTGTATTTATACAGTCCGTACCGAGATACGAAAGCTGTCTTGGGAATATCAGTTTGCCTTATCTTAAGTTGGTGGTATCCCGACCTGAGATCAATTTTTTAGAACACACAAGCTCCCCTCAACTAATCAAACAAGTCTTCAATGCGGGGTAACGGGTACTTGTTCTTGATGGTTACTTCGTTCAATGCACGGTAGTCTACGCATAACCTTTGGGTTCCGTCCTTCTTGGGCACAAATATCACTGGAGCTCCCCATGGTGAGGAACTAGAACGAATATACCCCTTCTCCGTCAATTCTCTCAAATGATCCTTGAGTTCTCCCAGCTGCTTGGAGTCCATCCGATAAGGTCTCTTGTATATTGGGGTTGTTCCAGGCACTAGCTCAATTTCGAATTCCACTTCACGATCAGGAGGCATTCCTGGCAACTCCTCCGGAAAAACATCTGGATATTCCCTGATGATCCTGATCTCCTCCACTTTCACCTCAACTTGATTTAATTTAATGTCCCTCCTAGGCTCTTGTATTGTTATGAACTTTACTGTTGTGCGACTAGGGTGAGTTAGTTCCACCGTTCTGGTCGAACAATAGATGATCCCCTTATGTTTGGTCAACCAATCCATACCCAAGATAATATCTATCCCTTGTGAATCTATCACTATGAGGTTAGCAGTAAATACTACCCCATTAATGTCTAGGTTCACCTTGGGACACACTTGTCTTGTCCTTATTTCTCCACCTGGAGAGTTTACTACTAGCATATGGTTCATTTGTGTCGTTGCTAGATCATGCTTCTTAACAAACCCTTGAGCAAGGAACGAGTGGGTAGCACCAGAATCAAACAACAGGGTTGCAATGTGTAAATTGGCAGGAAACTTACCAACTACCACGTCAGGTGCCTCTTGCGCTTCCTCCATGGTCACGTGGTTCACCCGTCCTCGCATCACATTCTGCTGTTGCGGCTGCACGGGCTTCTTCTTTGGGCACTTATGTGCATAGTGCCCCACTTCACCACAGTTAAAGCATTGCACCCCAACTATAGGTGCCTGGCCTTTGTTGTCTTGGGGTTGGTTTGGGGGTCCTTGTACTGCGGGTCGAGGTGGATATGCGGGGCGAGGCTGCTGTACAAATTGACGTTGTGGCGGTGTTGGTGCTGACGGGGCCCTGAAATTTGGGGTGTACCCTCTCGGTGCGGAGTAGGGTACCGCAGCACGGCTCGTCTGCCCTGCGGTTTGCTGCATCAGACGTGGGCGGGTGTTGCTGCCCGAGGCTTGGTGTGACCATCCCGCCTTCCTCTTGTTTTCATTTTCCAAGGCCTTCAGCTTCCTTTCTACAACAAATGCTCTGTCCACCATCTTTTGGAAGCTTTCATACTCGTTGGAGGACATTGCACACTGCATTTCTGCGGTAAGTCCTTCCACGAAACAATCCTGTTTCTGCTCATCAGTCTCTATGTCCCGTGGGGCATAACGGGATAGTTGAGTGAATTTAGTGAGGTATTCCCTCACAGTCATGTTTCCTTGCTGCAATCCCAAGAACTCCTTCCTCTTGTTTTTGAGTTCACCCCTTGGTATGTAATGGTTGCTGAAGCTACGCTTGAACTCTTCCCAAGTGATGTTCTCAGGGTCATGATGGGCGGCCACATAAGCGGTCCACCAATCAGCAGCAGGTCCATGCAATTGGTGAGAGGCAAACAGCACCCTCTCGTACCCTTGGCATTGTATGATCCTCATCTTGCTCTCAATGGTCTTTAGCCAGTCATCTGCCTCTAGGGGTTCAGCCGCACTTGCAAACTTTGGCGGTTGAGTTTCCAGAAACTCACTCAACCTTGGTTGGCGTGGTGCAGCTTGTGGAGGTGGAGCTTGGTGCAAGTTGGCCACCACTTGAGTCAGGTTCTGGATGAGCTGATTTTGATTCTCATGCATTTGGTGGATGGGATCAACTCCTTCACGGCGACCACCCCTGTCTTGGCCTCCAAAAAGATGAGGGTTGCAGGCCTAATCGTTGTTGTTGGCGGGGTTGGCAGCACGACCCTTTCCTCTTCCAGCCATCTAGCATGATCAACCAAATGTCAATTTAAAGCATTACGTATTATCTTACTACTTTCACTTGTTTTTACTTGGAAGTGTTGAGGCTTTGTTGTATTTATACTTTTTGAGGGTTCATGTCTCACACAAAAATAAATGCACTATTATTTTATGTGGGTTCACACACCAAAGCAAAACAACCTGAAGACGAGACTGTGGACAATTGCTCATGGCTTCCACAACTCACGTCACACACCAACCATTAACACTCCATTAACTAGGGTAACGACTCGACTACTCGACATCCTGCTAAAATAAGGAAAGGACTCTACACCACTCGTATCACTGAGCTGGCTCCTCGGAATCTTCCTCATTATTGCGACTGCCTTCTGACTCTGCTTTGGGTGGGGAGGCTGCTGGTGGAGAAGTGTGACGACGCCTGATCGCCCGGCGATCTGGGGAGTCGGGAGTCCATGTATCATTTACGGTGACACACAGTTCATTCCTGTCTCCTCTTTCTCTCGCCCTCAAGCAAGCTCGAAGTAACGCCTCGGTTTCCTTCGGGGTGTCACGAACATCCTGAAGCTCCTGCCGACACTCCTGCAGTCAAGTGCTGAGCATAGCAGCATCCTCCAAGCACAAGTCCATGTGCTCATGGGAAGTCCCCTGCTGCACTGGCGGGTACTTGTACTCCGTCATACCACTCTCACGCTGGAGGACATACATGTACTCAGTCCTGTCCAGGTGGCGACGGTAGATGTGACTCTGGCAGGTGATGGCCTCCCAGGTGACATCCTTCTCTGCATCGACCTGTGTCTCTTGACAAGCCGGAGAGCGGTGGATCTTAAGCAGCTGATTTTCGTGGATAATCCTCATCTCTGAACTCCATTCTTCCCTCTTCTCACGGATGGTCCGGGTGGAGCTATAGTGTATGATTAGCTTGCCCGTATTGCCGGCGGCTTGGAGCATGCGTCGAAGACGGCGCAACAAGCCTCCTACTGCCAATCCATAGGAAAGGTACGTCACCGGACGACTCCCCTCTCTTTGGGCAAGGGCAACTACGGGAACTCTCCCTCCTGTGGACTTGCGAGCGGTGCGGATCATGCGAATCATCTAAAACATAAAACATTTTAAAATTAAGTTAGATAAGATTTTAAACAAAATCCTATTTTGAATAAAAGATGGGGTAAGATGAATAAAGTGGCCCATTAAATAACACTTTTCAACCCACACCTTTGTAAAATAGTTTTTAAGAAAAAGGGTCCCTAACTACGTTCATTTCTACCTAGGTCCACGTTCCTACGGGCAACCTGGCTCTGATATCACTTCTGTCACACCCGGTTTTTCCGAAGAACAACCAAGTGAATATCACATGTATGCCAGGATCATTTTCTCATACATGTGATGAAAAATAGTGAAGCATCATTTATTACAAGCCAGGTGTCGAATATAAATAAGTCTTACATAGCATATGTATTGATGGACAATAAAAAGTTCATAAAATAGCAGAGGAATAATTATTCTCGTGGGCTCCGTCACAGTTGTTGCCCGGGGGACTCCATGAACCTAGAAACCTCCTTGGGGTCCAAAGTCTTGATCATTAAACACCACTTCATTATCTTGACCTGAGCAGCAATGTAAACCAAGAAATATGCAAGGTTGAGTACCGATGGTACTCAGCAAGTGTGGGAAAGTTATGTCATGCATGGCTAGAACAAGAAGAGGTTGAACTGATGGTTAAAGCACTACACAATTATTGCCTACCACCTTTGCTTATTAAGCACCTACATTTCTACACAGGTGAAATGGTCCCAATCTCCCATCCCATCATCATAATCAAATAACAATAACATCATTTCCAATGTTAAGCTCCCCGCTTAACATCCACAACTTCCAAAGCCATCATCCTCTAATCATGAATAAGTCCAAGCCGCTCTTGACCGTGAGCACGGCTGTCATGACAGTTTTGACTCTGCAGAGTTTGTACCACTGTACCCACATGTAGTGATTTCATCCCCTGTTGCCGGGTGGACTAAAAGAACCTCCATTATGCCAGTGGCTACGAACCACATTCACACTTCCCAGGTGTGTAGCCAGGAGATCACTACGAAGCCTTTACAAAGGGATTCCCGACGAGCGTGGGCCCACTGAGGTTTCACCCCTAACAGCATACAAGAGGCTCCAACCCCGCTGCAGTGGCCCCCTCTTGAGCCTTGCGGTTCATATGGTAGTCTAGCTGACACCTACTCCCCGCACCATCCAACACACCCATACTACGCCGGGGATACACCTAATTAATTGGCCAAGCTGCCCCATCTCAGCATGTGGTTGGCACGATAAAGCCAGGTTACATGCTCCATGAACCGGTCCTTAGGATCCAGGCAAGTACTAAACACAAACCCGAGTCTCGTGCACCCAGCACAGACCAAAACATCCAACTTGCCTTGATCCCTACCTCTACATAAACCAGAATATCTCATTCAAGAGTATGGTAAATAAACTGATGAACTCATATCCCAATTTTTCCCATTCTAAGCATGGCTAAGCAGAAGCATATAAATAAATGATATGATAAAATAAATCCCAACCCAAGCTACAAGGAAACAAGGTAATGCAATTCTAGGGAAACTTCCTAACATGGGTTTCATATTTCAATTAACAATGCAAATAATTCTAGCTACAAATCCTAGTATAGGATCAAAGTGGTCAAGGACACTTGTCTTCTTCCTGCTGCTCTGGGAATGGAAAGTCTTGTTCTTGGAAGGGAAAAACTTGCTCTGGAGCAGGTTCTACTCATACCATCACACATAGCAAAGAAAACAACAATCCATAAGACATAGTTCACACTTCCACTTCATACAAACCACACATTCACATTTATGAAAACCATTCACATTTCTATGTGTTGTGGTTACTCTATGTGTGTTGATTTTGGGCTTACATGCACTTTTAAACATGTGCATATGATTTCTACTTTTGTATTCATATTTATGTTTGCATACTATATATGAATTTCCAATTTAAATAAATTAATTATATTCAATTGATACACATTTTAGCTACCAAGTATGCATGGAAGGTATTTTCCTACTCCAAATGTGTTTTCAGACCTTCTACCAAATCCTAAACTGAAATCTTTGGATTTTGGAGATTTCATTTATCATTTTCTAGTTATGTATACCTATTTTGTTATATTTTAAGATTTACTTTCTATACCTAGTTGTGAACTTTATTATGAAAATAATAAGACACATCATCTAAACAGAATAGGTTCTGACCTAAAATATTAAATAATATATTTTTGAACTTCTCCTCTGATGTGAACTATTTTACATTTATTTTACCAATTTTCAGAATTATTTCCTAGCCTAAAAATGTGTTTCTATATCTAATAAACATGAACACACCCAAACAGATTTCATTTCAGCCTAAAATTTATTTTTAGCTCATTCTAAAGATTCCCAATTGTTAGTAGAGTTTAAGCTTGAATTTACAATGTTTGTGCCTCACCCTTTTTAAATTTAAATCTTAATTACATAGTCAAATTCCTAAATTTAATATTATATAAGATTAAAAAGGCAAACTTACCCCATCAAAGGGTCTATTATATTATTTTATAAATTTCCAGGGGTCTAACTACACATAACAGAGGGTTATTGCTAATTTTTATTTAGTCCAGGGGGCTAAAACTGATTTTTAATTGAATTTACATGAATTTCTGAAGTTCCAGGGGCTAGATCAGAAGTTTCTGGGGCTAGCTCGTATTTTCTAAGAACCCCAGGGGGTAGCACGTAGAATCCCGGCCTTTATAATGCGGGGCTGACGTGGACCGTCCGATTTAAAACAGATGGCTGAGATTATAACGCCGAACCGGTACGCGGGGATTTAAATTCTACCGTGCGATTTAAAATAGACGGCGCACAAGCGGCCACGTCGCTCTGATCGAGCGTGGTCGGCGCTGCCCGGCGGCGCGCGGCGGCGGAAGGCAGCGATCTCGCCGGAGAGCTTCGGATCTTCGTCAATTCTTCCTAAAACTGGGATTTCATAGCTTAGATCGGTGGAGGGGAGGTCGGGGATCTCACCTCGGGGGTTTTCTTGAGCTCGGAGGTCCTGGAAAGCGGTCGGCGACGAGGTCCGAGGTGAATTCACGGCGAGGCTCGTCGGCGCTGTGTTTGAAGTGCAAACCACCTAGTTTTCTGCACCTGCGTGATTCCCCGGAGGCGGTGGATCAAGATCAGCGCGTTAGAACAAAAATCCCGAGCGAAGATCGAGCGAAATTGGCCGGAGAAACTCGGGTTCTCACCGGAAGGAAAAACGGCTGATCGTGGGTGAAAATCGGGAAGATGCCGATGTATATATAGCCGGGGAAGGGCGGCGTTCGGTTGTGATTGAGTTTGCGTCGTCCAGAACCGAAATTCGGCTTGGATACGCGAGTATCCGGGGCGGTTTTGATTCAGGGGAGAGAAGAGTCCCGGCCGGCCGAGCGCGGGCGCGAGGAGGAAGAAGGATGGCGGGCCCCACACGTCAACGAGAAAGGGAACGGGGCGCGCGGCTGTGGGCTGGCGCGGGGTTGGGTGGGCCGGCTGGTGGGTTTCGGCCCACTAGCCGGTTTTTTTCTGTTTTTTTCCATTTCTTTTCTGGTTTGAATTTGAATTTGAATTCCAACTAAATTTGAATTTCTGCAGCCCATGCAATACGTCCAAAAATTTTAAATTCCCCTCTTAACAGGATTTTGGGGTGCTACACTCCCGCCCCTCTCTTTCCCGCGCCAGCGCCCTCTCGCCGGCAGAATTTCCCCCTCTCGGTTCCCTCGTTCCCTGGTCGTCTCCCGGCCCGAAGTCTGCCGCCTGGCGGTTTTTGAGGGCGGGAAAACCTTTCCCGGGGTCTGCGTGGGCTGTAGGGGACCGCAAGGGGTCGGGCGACGGGCAGCGTCCTCGGCCCTTGTCCGGCGACGTCGGCCGGCTTCCCTACTGACCCGAATTCGCGGATTTCTTGCTCCAGAGTACCAGTGACTCATGGCCGAGGTCGTCATGCAAGCAAGAAAGCTCGGAAACGCCCCCAACTACCACGTCACCGTGCGCCCTAGCTTAAAAACGGGTGTCCGACGCTAAAACTCGAAGAACAACGTCGAGGCTCTATTTTTCTTCCGGATTTTTGATGTCAGCGACGCACAAGGATGTCTCTAGCCTATCCCGTGATCAGAATGAGCAAAGAACTGCTGTTGATCACAAATTTTGTGAAATCCCCCCACCACGGCTCATGGACACCTCGTCGGTTTTTCTAGAAATTCCCGGGCTACCGTGGATGAATTGCCTCGGGTCTTTGGCAGCGTGAAGAGAAGGGAGTGGCGCACCTTTTTGCTGTTCAGGCCTCGGTGTGACACGCTCTGTATCACCGGGGCGTTGAGAAGGCACGGCGGCGGCTCGACCGAAGCTTCACGGCATGTTCTTTCTGTGTACTGCGCACAAGGGCTGGTGGGATGGTTTGGGTAGCTCGAGGACGATCAGTGGGTTCTTGCGCACGTCTCCACGAGCTCAGATGGCTGTGCGAAGGACGAGCAGCGCCGAGCGAGGATCGGCGCTGAGGTTTGGTCTAGCGGCGATTCTCGGTGTTCGGCGCGGGACTAATAGGCCCGAGTGGGGGTCGGCTGGGGCAAAAGATCACGCCGAGACGTGATGACCGACTCTAGGAGGTCGCCAGCGCGAGGGGGAGGGTGAGGTGGTGGCCTCGGTGGCGCCCCGGTGTCGTCCGGGGAAAGGTCTCGGCCACTCGAGTGAAACAGGAAGTTTTCTTCGAGGGTAAGTTTAAAGATTACTATGACATGTGGGGTCCACCCCTTTCTTATCCCCAAAACTTTCACAAATATCTCCAAATCTTGGCACATGGAAAATTCAGCTATGAAGAGCTCAAATTCAAAGGCCAATTGGAAATTTGGAAATTTTTACTTCAGTTTCAAATTCGAATTCAAATTTCAATGACAATTCACAAGTATCTTTGATACACATATCAAAGCACCTCCAAATTTTCTCAAAATTTGCCTTCTTCATAATTTGAACCTGGGGAGTTTGAATATGCCCTCTGATCTTTCAGTTGGCCGCTGCAAATACAAATTTTCAAACAACAGTTTGAATTTCCTCTTTGGAAATGGTCTTCTTCTCTTTGAAGTAAATCCTTTGATTCAAACTGAATTTTTAAGTCCTCTTTTGTGATGACCCATCTGAATTTGGGTGAAACACTTTGGTTTCTCCTAGCCCATGCTTGATCAACCTTGGTCCCAAGCTGAACCTCACAAGTTCAGTTTGACCCTGCCCCTCCAATATGAATTTGAAGGTGATCTTAAACAATGCTTGGAACAAATGGTATATGAGCTTAACATCCCTCAAGTTTTGGAACTTAAGCTCTTTAATACCTGAGGACTGCAATGGTCATCTCGCATATGTGCTTTTGGACCATCTGAACATGAATGCTTTGCAAGGGTTCAAAAATGGGGTTTAAACTTCCCTCCCCTCTACTCATAGAGAATGTGCATATGAGTTAGCTTTTTGGGAGTGAACTCCTTTCCCGGGTTAACATGTGTTCAACAGGAGTTAAAGAAGATTTTAGCTCTTCCCACATGTCCATGTTTGTGTTTATCATTTTATGTGACATAACTCAAGTCATTCCCTTGTCTAACATGTTTGAATTCAGCATGAACTCAACATGATCATAGTCCATTCCCTTTTGGCTCACCCTCAAATCAGAAAGTTGCCACCACATTCTCCTCAATTCAAATGTATGAGGCTCCAGGTGTATACAAAAGTTTGGGGGCAAATTGAGCTGAGCCTTTGGCTCTAAAGACCTTATCTTTATTCTTTCTCATCCACATGTATGATTACACATGAGTTTATCTTCACCTTGGTCCAACACATTCAAAGGCATGCTTGAACCCATGTGGTTGCACCTCATGTATACCATCCCATCTAAGAAAGTTTTTGTAAGTCCCATTTTTCGTGAACAGAAACACAATGGCGTTCAATCATCCGTTCCTTTGCATTCACGTTTTTGGGACTTTTACAATTAGTTGGGATGGTTATTGGATATGGTTATTGTTTGGTTTTGGTTTGGTTTTTGGGACTGTTGAGTCCGGGTGATAAGATGGGTTGCATGACTGTTGAGTCATGGCAACAATGTTGGTCTTGGTGGAAGACGAAGTTGTTTATGAGGTGAAATGGTAGCGAATACGAGGAGGTATTCGTGAGCAAGAATAAGGTTGAATGATGTCTGGTTGTGACATGGAAGGTAATGAACATAATGGAGGTATGGTTGATATTTTAATACATGTTGGGATTACATTCACTTAAAGATGAGTTGCTGTTTTATCATGGTTTTGATAAATAACTTTGCTTTCTGCAATGAGCCTTTTTATACCTACCTTGTTATGAGCTACATATCATATTTTCCCGTACTTGTTGAGTACATCATTGTACTCAAACTTGCATTATTTCATCATCAGCAACAGGAGAAGATTATTATTAAGACCAAGTGGAACATTAGGCGTGTAAATCTGTTCTCAACCTTGCATAGAAATAAGACTTCTGCTGCATAGAAATAAGACTTCCGCTGTGAGGATGAGTCCAAGACTCATGAAACCTTGTAATAAACTCTGTTATTCATGGTTATATATATTCTGAATTCAGCTTGTGGAACATATGTGTATGTGTGATGAACATCCTGGGCAGACATATGCATCAGTTCTCGGAACCGTGGTTTTCCACAGAATTGAGGGTGTCACACTTTACAAAGGGGGCTACTAGATGTATGGACTCACTAAGGTTTCACCGGCAGGCTAGAATCTCCAATTCTCCCACCCACGGGTCCCCTCTTGTGCCATGCTGTTCCAAGGGCAGTCCTCACTCGACTCCCATTCCCCACGCCTTCCATGGTCCATAACAATCTAGCAACTTACCTAATTACTCAGATAAGCTGCACCCATACTTGGCCTTGTGGTGGCACTGTTATCCTGGCACGTGCTCACATGAACTGGTCCTTAGATCTACGGCAAGTAAACCACCATCTCATGCTACCTCATTCACAAACCCGGCTTGCCTAGATCTCCCTCCGATCCATGTTCATTAGAAAAACATCAGTTTCTCATTATTATTACGAGTGCAGTTAGCTAGACACATCTATCTCGCTCCCCGTAATCCCATGGACTCAGCGAAGCATAAAAGTAAAAACCATACCCGACTCATAAACTTCCCAGGCGACAAGGGTGTTTTAACCAAAACTAGTAAACTCCTATAAAAGGTTTCCCATCATGTTTGACTCAGCGCACACACCTTTTCGCAAAACAAAACAGTTTTTCCCAAAACATAGGATCAATATGGTCAAGGGGCACTCGCCTTGTTCTGGCGGTTGCTGTTGCTCAAAATCTTGTTGTTGCAGACCGTTGTAAACTGCTCCCTGAGCTTCTCCTTCTATACACGATCACACACATACAAGATTCACAACAATCAATATCATGCACAAACTTTAACTAGATGCGGTGATGCATATGCATGCTATCCTATGATCAGTTGTTATTAGTTCAGTTTGTACGTGTTCCTGCACGATTTGCATGGGTTTTACGATGACAAAGGTATTCGGATCAAATGTGGACGTGGTGATGATCTTGACTCTAGATCAAACCGATCAACAAGTGATCTTTCCATGAAAAAGTTTCTGTTCGAAAGGAATCGAAGAACAGATGCAAAGAAAACGCGATGATGTCGTAAGGTGGTATTGGAGACCTACCTTTTGTTCTTCTTAGTCTCGGGGTCCTTCTCCTATCAGACATATCGTTGGGGCTCTCTTCCTGCGATCTCTCTCAACCAAACTCCGGCGAAGGGTTTATTCGGCGAGCTGGGGCTAGGGCTCTAAGTCGTCGGCTCAGGAGTTGGAAAAGAAGTTTATGGTTTCGGACAAAGGTTCTGGGTTCTATTTATAATCGGGAAGAAAGAGTTCTAATCTGTTTGGACTACGAATAAGAGTCCTATTCAACTTGTCGTTGAATCTTAACAACTTATCTCTAGTTTATTTGGTGCGGTAACATTGTGGAATTTGTGTTGGTTTCCTCCCGTACGGGTATTCCCACGCGCACAGAAGCAAAAACCGCTCCAGAACTCGTTACCTCCACGGTGATGAGCTCCGGAAGCTCCACGTGTCCATTGAGCTTGGTCTCCCCGTTCCACAGAGACGCGCTCCGGTTGTGCCGCGTGTCAAGCGAGCGAGACATCCCTCTTTCTCCGAGGTGGGCTCCGTGTGCGCCACGTATCCCGGCGGTCGGGACCTCCTCTTTATCCGGAGGTGGCTCCGGGTGTGCCATGTGTCCTAACAGTGCCAGATTTCCTTCCTTCTCAGAGACGAGCTCCGAGGTTGACACGTGTCCAATAGGACCGGACCTCCCGGAGGTGAGCTCCGGAGGTGACACGTGTCCAGTAGTGTCGGACCTCTCGGAGGTGAGCTCCGAGAGCGACACGTGTCCCGCGTGGCTGGTCCTCTCTTTTCCGCGGTGAATAGCTCCTAAGGTGACACGTGTCCTACCGGACTGACCTCACTTCTCCGTAGAGGCTAGCTCCGGGGCAACATGTGTCCCACAGGGTCGGACCTCTCCCCCTTTGTGGAGATGAGCCCCGAGCCTGCCATGTAGCCAGTTTAGCGGCGGACCTCTCCCCATTTGCAGAGATGAGCTCCGAACATGCCACGTGGCCAGCGAGCCGCGGGAGTTGTGTTCGGTGCTCTCTGTACACTGGAATTTGCTCTCTTTTTGGCTAACTTTTTGATTCTTTCTCGGTTTCAACTTATTTTAAAAGTGTTTTTCTACATGAAACATGAATACATGCAGAACCTGAAAATGAGGGTGTCACAGACATTGCAAAAACTGCGAGAGCATCAATTGTATGCCAAGCCCAGTAAATGTCAATTTTGGCTAAAGGAGATATCGTTCCTAGGCCACATCATCTCCGAGGAAGGAGTATCGGTTGATCCTGGAAAAGTGGGAGATGTTCTGAAGGGGAACCAACCGCAAAACGTGATAGATATTCGGAGTTTTCTTTGGATGGCTGGATACTACCGACGCTTCATCAAGGACTTCTCTAAGATAGAGAAGCCCATGATGGAGCTATTGATGAAGGGAATGACGTTCCAGGGGACATCAGCGTGCCAAGAAAGCTTTGAGGATCTCAAGAAAAGGCTAACCACAGCGCCGGTTTTGGTGTTGCCGGACGTGAGCAAGAGCTTCGTCATATATTATGACGCATCAAGACAAGGGCTCGGATGCGTGCTCATGCAAAAAGGACAAGTGGTAGCCTACGCCTCATGACAATTGAAGAAGCACGAGCTGAATTACCACACACATGACTTGGAACTTGCAGCCGTGGTGCATGTATTAAAGATTTGGAGACATTATATCCTTGGTCATCGATGTGAGATCTATACGGATCATAAAAGCCTCAAGTACATATTCACCCAAACGGATTTGAATTTGAGGCAACGTCAATGGTTGGAGCTCATCAAGGATTATGATGTTGGAATCAACTATCACCCCGGAAAGGCAATTGTAGTAGCTGATGCATTGAGCCGAAAGGGAGCTTGTCACCATCTCACGGTTCTGGAGCTACCGCCCGAGCTGCACAAGGAGTTCGAACGGTTACATCTCGGGTTCTTGAACGAGATGGAAGTGATGGAACTCCACTCTTCATTGGAACAAGAGATAGGAGATGGCCAAGCATCGGATGAAGAAATCAAGGAGATCGAGGGAAGGATCCAACAAGGAATTGAAAAGGACTTCAAGGAAGACGAGAAGGGTACGCTTTGGCTAGGAAAAAGGATTTGTGTGCCTAACGTGAAGCACATCCACGACACGATATTAAAAGAGGCACATGACTCACCTTATTCCATACATCCCGGAAGTACCAAAATGTACAAGGACTTGAAGACTTGTTATTGGTGGGATGGTATGAAAAGGGACATAGCTGAGTATGTTGCCCTATGCGACACATGCCAACGGGTGAAGGCCGAACATCAAAGATGCGCTGGACTGTTGCAACCCTTGACGGTACCCGAGTGGAAGTGGGAAGACATCAGTATGGATTTCATCATCGGATTGCCACGTACTCAGTCGGGTTACGACTCTATCTAGGTTATCGTGGACCGATTGACGAAAACCGCCCATTTTCTTCCTGTAAAGATCAAGTACAACGTTGCACAACTAGCCGAGCTGTACATGGAGCAAATCGTGTGCCGCCATGGAGTCCTGAAGAGGATAGTCTCAGATCGGGGTTCTCAGTTTACCTCTAGGTTTTGGAGGAAGCTGCAGAAAGCTATGGGTACACGACTGGATTTTAGCTCCGCTTACCACCCGCGGCCTGATGGACAAACAGAGAGGACGAACCAGATTTTAGAAGACATGTTGAGAGATTGCGCCTTGAAACATGGGCGTAGTTGGGATAGGCGCTTGCCGTACGCTGAATTCTCCTATAACAACAGCTATCAAGCTAGCTTGAAGATGTCACCTTTTGAAGCATTATATAGTAGACGGTGCAAAACACCGTTGTTTTGGAACGAGACCGGAGAGAACCAAGTATTTGGACCCGAAGTGCTACAAGAAGCTGAGCAGCAAGTACAAACAATACGGGAGAACTTGAAGGCTGCTCAGTAACGCCAAAAAGGGCTATGCGGACAATAGGCAAAGGAAGTTGACTTTCGAAGTAGGAGACTTCGTATACCTTAAGGTATCACCTATCCGTGGCCAACGACGTTTCAACGTCAAGGGCAAGCTAGGACCTCGCTGACCGTTTAAGATTTTGGGCAAGCGAGGAGAAGTAGCCTATCAACTAGAGCTCCCGATGCACCTCTCCAACGTGCATGACGTGTTTCACGTATCCCAGCTCAAGAAGTGCTTGAGAGCACCAGAAGAGCAAGTACCAATGGGAGAGCTCAAACTTCAAGAGGATCTAACCTATGTAGAGCACCCTGTCAGAAATTTGGACGTAAAAGAGAGGGCCATGAGGAACAAAGTGATCCGATGGTGTAAGGTACAATGGAGCCATCACATGGAAGCTGAAGCTACATGGGAGCGTGAGGAAGACATCAAGACAGAATTCCCTCATCTATTCTCCACTAGCGAATCTCGAGGGCGAGATTCAATTTAAGGGGGGTAGATTTGTGACACCCTCGATTTCGATTTCTGCATGCATTCATGTTTTATATAGAGAAAACATTTTAGAATAAGTTGAAACCGAAAAAGAATAAAAAAGATAGCCAAAAAGAGCAAATTCCAGTTCACCAAGAGCGCTGAAGACAACTCCCGCGGCCGCTAGCCATGTGGCGTGTTCGGAGCTCATCCCTGCGAAGTGGGGAAAGGTCCACCGCTAAACTGGCTACGTGGCAGGCTCGGGGCTCGTCTCTACGGAAGGGGCGAGGTCCGACCCCATGGGACACGTGTTACCCCCGGAGCTAGCCTCTGCGGAGGAGCGAAGGCCAGCCCCGCAGGACACTTGTCGCCTTCGGAGCTAGTCACTGCGGAAAAGAGAGGACCAGCCGCACGGTACACGTGTCACTCTCGGAGCTCACTTCCGAGAGGTCCGGCCCCGTCAGACACGTGTCGCTCTCGGAGCTCACCTCCGAGAGGTCCGGTCCTACTGGACACGTGTCACCTACGGAGCTTACCTCCGGGAGGTCTGACACTACCGGACACGTGTCACCTCCGGAGCTCACCTCCGGGAGGTCTGACACTGTTGGACACGTGTTGACCTCAGAGCTCATCTCTGAGGAGAAAGGAAGTCTGGCGCTACTGGACACGTGGCATTCTCGGAGCCCACCTCCGAAGAGAGGGGAGGTCCGGCTCTGACATGTGGCACATTCGGAGCCACCTCCGAAGAGAGGGGAGGTCCGGCACTGACACATGGCGCACGTGGAGCTCGCCTCTAAGGGAGAGGGAGGTCCCGCCCGCCAGGACGCATGACGCACGTGGAGCTTGCATCTGAGGAAGAGGGAGGTCTCGCCTGCCTGACACGCGGCACAATCGGAGCTTGTCTCTGCAGAAAAGGGAAGCCCAGGCCCCTACTGGACACGTGGAGCCTCCGGAGCTCATCACCGAGAAGGTGACATGATCTGAAGCTGTTTTGGCTTCTGAACGCACGGGAATGTCGATACGGAAGAAAACCAACATGAATTCTACATTGCTACCATACCAAATAAATTGACGATAAGTTGTTAAGATTCAAAAACAATTTGAATAGGATTCTTATTCGAGTTCCGATCAGATTAGAACTCTTCTCTTCCCGATTATAAATAGAACCCGAAACAACCCCTTGGTTGTAACATCTTTTCTAAGCCGACAACTTAGAAGCCCTAGCCCCAAACTCGCCGAGCTAAACCCCTTCGCCGGAGTTTGACCACCGGAGAGACCGCCAACGAGCCCAGACATGATCGCCATCGCCGTAGGAGAGCTGACGATCTGTTTTGCTAGAGGAAGGACCCAAAGTGAGTAAGGTAGGTCTCCATTACCACCTTACGGCAAGATCGCGTTTTCTTTGCATCTGCTCTTCGATCCTTTCGAACAGAAACTTTTTCGTGGACAGATCACGTGTTGATCGGTTTGATCTAGATCTTGAGTCAAGATCATTACAACGTGCACATTTGAGCTTTACACCTCTGTTCATCGTAAAAACCCATGCAAGCCTATGAAAACATGCAAAAGCGCGTACAAACTGATCTAATGAAACCAGCACCATAGGAATAGCATGCATATGCACCATTGCATCTTAAAGTAGAGTTTGTGCATGATATTGATTGCTGTGAATCTTGTATATGCGTGATCGTGAGTAGAAGGACAAGCTCAGGGAGCTACCTACGAAGGACTACAGCACCAGAATATCGAGACACAAGAACAACCAGAGCCGCAAGGACAAGGCAAGTGCCCCCGACAAGTAAACCACCATCTCATTCTACCTCATCCATGAACCAAGCTTGCCTAGATCTCCCCCAATTTATGTTCATTATCATCAAGTTCTCATTATCATTATGAGTGCAGTAGCTAGACACATTCTATCAATTCCCAAATCCTGTAGATTAGCGAAGCAAAAAGTAAAACGACCATACCCGACTCATAAACTTCCCGGCGACAAGGGTGGTTAACAAAACTAGTGAACTCCTATAAAAGTATTTCCCATCGAGTTGACTCAGCATACACAGTTTTCACAAACAAAACAGTTTTAAAAAACATGGGCTCAATATGATCAAGGGGCACTTGCCTTGTTCCTGTGGTTTCTGTTGCTCACGGATCTCGAAGTCTTGGTTCTGTAGTTCTTCGTAGATAGCTCCCTGAGCTTGTCCTTCTACTTATGATCATGCACATACAATATTTACAGCAAACAAAACATCATACACAATCCTTATTCAAGATGCAATGGTGCATATGCATGCTGATCCTACGGTGCTGTTTTTATTAGATCAGTTTGTACGTGTTCTTGCATGTTTTAATGGCTTGCATGGGGTTTTATGATGAACAAGGGTGTAAAGATCAAATGTGGACTTGGCGATGATCTTGACTCTAGATCCAACCGATCAACACATGATCTGTCCACATCAAAAAGCTTCTGTTCGAAGGGATCGAAGAAACAGATGCGAAGAAAACCGTGATGATGTCATAAGGTGGTAATGGAGACCTACCTTACTTCCTTCGGTTCCTTCCTCCTAGCAAACACAGATCGTTGGCTTTCCTTCGGCGACGGCGATCGTGTTGGGGCTCGTCGGCGGTCTCACCGGTGGTTGAACTCCGGCGAAGAGGGTTAGCTCGGCGAGTTTGGGAGCTAGGGCCTCTAAGTTGTCGGCTTTGGAAAAGATGTTACGACCAAGGGGTTGTTTTGGGTTCTATTTATAACCGGGAAAAGAAGAGTCCTATTCCGATTGGATTTCAAATAAGAGTCCTATTTGATTTGTTTTTAGATCTTAACAACTTATCACAAATCGATTTGGTGCAGCAGCAGCGTGAAATCGTGTTGGTTTCCCTTAGTACCGGTATTCTCGCGCATATAGGAGAAAAACCGCTTAAGGATCTCGTCCTCCCGCAGGGATAAGCTCTGTTGGCTCCACGTGTCCAGCGGGGGCCTGGGCTTCCTTTCTCCGCAGAGGCGAGCTCCGGTTGAGCCACGTGTCAGGCGGGCGGGACAGCCCTCTCCCTCAGAGGCGAGCTCCGCGTGCGCCACGCATCCTAGCGGGCGGGACCTCCCTCTCCCTTAGAGGCGAGCTCCGCGTGTGCCACGTGTCTGGTGGGTCGGAACCTCCCCTCTTTCTAGAGACGAGCTCCGCGTATGCCACGTGTCAGTGCCGGACCTCCCCTCTCTTCGTAGGTGGCTCCAAGAGTGCCACATGTCAGTGCCGGACCTCCCCTCTCTTCAGAGGTGAGCTCCGATAGTGCCACGTGTCCTAGCAGCGCCGGATCTCCATTCTGCTCAGAGATGAGCTCCGAGGTCGACACGTGTACAACAGCGTCGGACCTCCCTTCTGCTCAGAGATGAGCTCCGGGGGCGACACATGTTCAATAGCGTCGAACCTCCCTTTTCCTTGGAGATGAGCTCCGAGGTCGACATGTGTCCAGTAGTGCCTTCTCCTTGGAGGTGAGCTACAAGGATGACACATGTCCATCGGAACCTTCTCCTCGGAGGTGAGCTCCGAGGATGACACGTGTCCAGTAGTGTCGGACCTCTCGGAGATGGGTTCCGAGGGTGGCACATGTCTAGCGGGGCCGGACCTCTCGGAGGTGTTCTCCGAGAGTGACACGTGTCCCGTGGGTTGAACCTCCCGGAGGCGAGCTCCGAGAGCGACACGTGTCCCGCGGTTCTATGCCTCGCTTTTCCACAGTGACTAGCTCCGAAGGCGACACGTGTCCTGCGGAACTGGACCTCGATTCTCCACAAAGGCTAGCTCCGGGAGCAACACTTGTCCCATGGGGTCAGACCTCGCCCCTTCCGCAGAGGCAAGCTCCGAGCCTGCCACGTAGCCAATTAGTGCCGGACCTCACCCCTTTTGCAGGGATGAGCTCCGAAGGCGCCACGTGGCCAGCGGGCCGCGGGAAGTGTCTTCGGCGCTCTCGGTGGATTGGATTTGGCTCTTTTTAGATATCTTTTTAATTCTCTCTCTGTTTCCCCTTCTTTTAAAATGTTTTCTCTACATGAATTCTGTATACATGCATGATTACAAAATTGAGGGTGTCACAGTGGTCGGCTCAAGGGGTAGTACGGTGGAGGACGGAGGCGGTGAAGCGCCTAGTGGGGTCGGGACATCCGGCTGATAAGCCCTGTAACAAGCAGAAGGAAGAAGTTAGGAAATCAACACAGAAAATACCCCGAGCCATGAAGGCAAACAAAAGCTAAGATACAAACCTCTTCGATCGAGGGCGGATCAGAGGCGCAACCACTCGGGACCCAGTGCCCGGAGGGGCGGACGAGGTCAGAGGATTGGCAGCGGATGCCTCACCCTCCGATCGACCCTCTGAACCATCGGCAGCAGAGCTCCTTGCATCGGCTTGAGCCGTGGGAGCCTGGTGTGACACCCTCATTTTTAGGTTCTGCATGTATTCATGTTTCTTGTAGAAAAACACTTTTAAAATAAGTTGAAACCGAGAAAGAATCAAAAAGTTAGCCAAAAAGAGCAAATTCCAGTGTACAGAGAGCGCCGAAGACAACTCCCGAGGCTCGCTGGCCACGTGGCATGTTCGGAGCTCATCTCCGCAAATGCGGAGAGGTCCGCCGCTAAACTGGCTACGTGGCAGGCTCGGGGCTCATTTCCTTAAAGGGCGAGAAGCCGACCCTGTGGGACACGTGTTGCCCCCGGAGCTAGCCTCTGTGGAGAAGCGAGGCTAGTCCCGCAGGACACGTGTCACCTTAGGAGCTATTCACCGCGGGAAAGAGAGGACCAGCCACGTGGGACACGTGTCGCTCTCGGAGCTCACCTCCGGAAGGTCCGACACTACCGGACACGTGTCACCTCCGGAGCTCACCCCCGGGAGGTCCGGTCCTATTGGACACGTGTCAACCTCGGAGCTTGTCTCTAAGAATGAAGGAAATCTGGCACTGTTAGGACACGTGGCGTTCGCGGAGCCACCTCCGAATAAAGAGGAGGTCCCGATCGCCAGGATACGTGGCGCATGCGGAGTCCGCCTCTGAGAAAGAGGGAGGTCTCGCTCGCTTGACACGTGGCATAACCGGAGCGCGTCTCTGTGGAAGGGGGGAGACCAGGCCCGATGGACAAGTGGAGCTTCCGGAGCTCATCACCGCGGAGGTAACAAGTTCTGTAGCGGTTTTTGCTTCTGTATGCGTAGGAATACCGGTACGGGAGGAAACCGACATGAATTCCACAATGTTACCGCACCAAATCAACTAAAGATAAGTTGTTAAGATTCAACGACCAGTTGAATAGGACTCTTATTCGAAGTCCAATCAGAATAGAACACTTTCCTCCCGATTATAAATAGAACCCAGAACCTTTGGCCGAAACTACGAACTTCTTTTCCAATGCCTGAGCCGACGACTTAGAGCCCTAGCCCCAGCTCGCCGAATAAACCCTTCGCCGGAGTTTGGTCGAGAGAGATCGCCGGAAGAGAGCCCCAATGATCTGTCTGATAGGAGAAGGACCCCGAGGCTAAGAAGAACAAAAGGTAGGTCTCCAATACCACTTTACGACATCATCGCATTTTCTTTGCATCTGTTCTTCGATTCCCTTCAAACAGAAACTTTTTCGTGGACAGATCACTTGTTGATCTGTTTGATCTAGAGTCAAGATCATCACCACGTCCACATTTGATCCGAACACCTCGGTCATCGTAAAACCCATGCAAATCATGCAAGAACACATACAAACTGATCTAATAAAAACTGATCATAGGATAGCATGCATATGCATCATCGCATCTAGTTAAAGTTTGTGCATGATATTGATTGTTGTGAATCTTGTATGTGCGTGATCGTGTATAGAAGGACAAGCTCAGGGAGCTGTTTACGACGGACTACAACAACAAGATTTTGAGCAACAGGAACCGCCAGAACAAGGCAAGTGCCCCTTGACCATATTGATGCTATGTTTTGGGAAACTGTTTTGTTTTGCGAAAAGGTGTGTGAGCTGAGTCAAACATGATGGGAAACCTTTTATAGGAGTTTACTAGTTTTGGTTAAAACACCCTTGTCGCCTTGGAAGTTTATGAGTCGGGTATGGTTTTACTTTTATGCTTCGCTGAGTCCATGGGATTACGGGGAGCGAGATAGATGTGTCTAGCTAACTGCACTCGTAATGATAATGAGAAACTGATGTTGTTAATAAACATGGATCGGAGGGAGATCTAGGCAAGCCGGGTTTGTGAATGATGTAGCATGAGATGGTGGTTTACTTGCCGTAGATCTAAGGACCGGTTCATGCATGCACATGCCAGGATAACAGTGCCACCACAAGGCCAAGTATTGGTGCGGCTTAGCTGAGTAATTAGGTAAGTTGCTAGATTGTTATGGACCGTGGAAGGCGCGGGAAATGGGAGTCGAGTGAGGACTGCCCTGGGAACTGCATGGCACAAGAGGTGGCCCGTGGGTGGGAGAATTGGAGATTCTAGCCTGCCGGTGAAAACTTAGTGAGTCCATACATCTAGTAGCCCCTTTGTAAAGGCTACTTTGTGATCTCTTGACCATACACCGACGGTTGTGTACTGGTATAATGGAGGTTCTGCAGTCGCCGACGGGTGACTAAATCACAAACTTGTGGGTAAAGTGGTACAACCTCTGCAGAGTCTTAAAACTATCATGATAGCCAAGCTTACGGTCACGAGCGCCTGGCCAACTTCCATGATTAGTTGGATTGTTATTTTGGGATGGTTATGGTTATTGGTTATGGTTTGGTTTTGGTTTGGTTTTCGGGACTGTTGAGTCTGGGTGATAAGATTGGTGGCATGACTGATGAGTCATGGCAACAAGATTGGTCTCGGTATAAGACAGAATTGGTTATGAGATGAAATGGTAGCGAATACGAGATGGTATTCGTGAGATGGTAGCGAATACGAGAAGGTATTCATGAGCAAGAATGAAGTTGATTAGTGTCTGGAAAGTGATGAACATAATGGAGGTATGTTGGTATTTTAATACATGTTGGGATTACATTCACTTAAAGATAAGTTGCTGTTTTATCGTTGTTTTGATAAATAAATTTGCTTTCTGCAATGAGCCTTTTTATACCTACCTTGTTGTGAGCTACATAGCATATTTTCCCACACTTGCTGAGTACATCGTTGTACTCAAACTTGCATTATTATTTCATCATCAGCAACAGGAGAAGATTACTATGAAGACCAAGTGGAGCATTAGGCGTGTAATCTGTCCTCAACTTTGCCTGTGGGGATGGAGCAGAGATGGAGCTGCTGTTGCTGTTTAGATTGCTTCCGCATTAGTTAGAAGACTTCCGCTGCTAGAATAAAGACTTCCGCTGTTAGATTAAGACTTCCGCTGTGAGCATGAGTCCAAGACTCATGAGACCTTGTAATAAACTCTGTTATTCGTGGTTATATATATTCTGAATTCAGTTTGTGGAGCATATGTGTATGTGTGATGAACATCCTGGGCACACATATGCATCAGTTCTCGGTTCCTTGGTTTTCCACAGAATTGAGGGCGTCACAGATTGGTACCAGAGCCACGGTTGAGGGTAGATTACACACCTAGATACAATCACAGATTGGTATCAGAGCCACGGTTGAGGGTACATTACACATCTAGATACAATCACAGATTGGTATCAGAGCCACGGGTTGACGGTAGGTTACACGCTTAGATAGATGTCACAAGTTGGTATCAGGCACAAATTGGTGTCACCCTGCCATGGGTTGATCATAGATCACACAACCGAGATAGATCACAGATTGGTAAGCTAAGCCACGCCGACCATAGGATACAAGCCTAGGAGAAGCCATAGTTGGCTCACAGATTTGGCATCACACTAAGCCATATAGGACCCCATTGAATGAGCCTTGAATAGGAGTTGTGTGAGCCCTTTTGGTCATAGCCTGTGATTGTGTGCTTAGTGTGAGTTGTGGAACGTCTCAAGCGTTGCCATACCCACACATAAGTAGAAAGAGGTGTGAGATGCCTCGGCACTCGTTCACATCCTCATATGGGCTAATATATATAGTCCAACCCACCTTGATGCATATAGTGAGGGGGGTCCATCTAACTTTCTAACCTCTATTCTATTTCGTTATCTCTCACAGATGGTGAGAGGAAACGCCGGCCGCCAAGGAAGGAATGTCCGTGGCAACCAAGAGGATGGCCACGACGAAGTTCCTGTTAACCCCAAAGCTGGTGAGAACAACCTGGAACGGTTGATGGCCATGCAGAATCAACTTATGCAAACCATGATCCAAACTTTGGGTCAGTTGCAGGCCAACAACAACAACCCCGTTCCGGCACCACCGCCACCACCACCGCAGGCTCATAACAGACTGGAAGAGTTCATGAGGACTCAACCACCCACCTTTGCTCAAGCTAACAACCCCATGGAGGCCGAAGACTGGTTGAAATCCATGGAGAAAAAGCTTGCCATAGTGCAGTGCAATGACCGAGAGAAGGTTCTTTTTGCGTCGCACCAACTCTGGGAGCTGCCGCTGACTAGTGGGATGCCCTATGCAACGCTCATGTCGACCCGGAGACGATCACATGGACTGAGTTCAAGGAGAGTTTCCGCTCTCATTACATCCCTGCTAGTGTAATGATGCTCAAGAGATAGGAGTTTGAAGGTCTCTGCCAAGGACAGAGAAGCATGAATGAGTATCTCAACAAGTTCACACAACTGTCCCGGTATGCCCCCGAAGATGTCAACTCAGACCAATGGAAGCAGTACCTGTTCATGAGAGGGTTAACCAATGAGATCCAGGTTCAGCTCCTCAACAATGACTACGCGAGCTTCCAGAAGCTGGTTGACAAGGCTATAGTGGTTGAAAGCAAGATCCGAGAGATCGAGCGAGAGTGCAAGAGGAAGATGCCATACCAGCACCAAGGGAGCAACGTACGACCTCGGTACATGCCCCCAGCTGCACAGCGGTATGGATCGACCGCTCCTGCATACTGCCCTAATCAGCCACCACAACAACGACCCGTTGCACAAGCACCTCGTGTGCCTTTGCCTCCTGTGCCCCGACCCAACATGGGCGCTCCTGTTCAAAACTCCCGCCCTAACGTACCTGCTACCATTGGCAACAGGGCATGCTTTGCATGCGGGGAAACAGGACACTTCGCGAGCTAGTGCCCGAGGAGAGGCCCTGGACAGCAAGGCAACGTGCCCAAGCAGAACCCGCGACCGAACGGAGGGGACAATCAAGGAAACCGTGGACAGCAGTACTATGCTCGCGGCAACGTGAACCATGTCTCTGCTCAGGAAGCACAACAGGCTGAGGACGTCGTAATTGGTACGTTCCTTGCCAATTCCAACCCATCTACCATTTTATTTGATTCTGGAGCATCACATTCCTTCATATCATCCAAGTATGTTGCCAAGCATAATCTACCCATTTCACACTTAAAATGTGCTATGTTAGTTAATTCTCCCGGTGGAGAGATGAGGACTAATATAGTATGTCCGAAAATAAGCCTTAAAATAAGGGGGGTAGACTTCCTTGCCAACCTCATTGTCTTGGATTCCCAAGGGCTTGACATAATACTCGGGATGGATTGGTTAAGCAAGCACAACGGAGTAATCCAATGTGCTGAAAGGAGCGTGCAGTTGACAAACAAGCACGGTATTCATATCGAGTTTAAGTTAGCCCAACAAACAACTAAAAGGCAATTTTGAACCACGTCGAAGGAGCAACATTGGACAGCATTCCAGTGGTTCAGGAATTCTCGGACGTGTTTCCAGAAGAGCTTTCAGGTATGCCACCTGACCGGGACATTGAGTTTGCCATTGATTTGGTACCCGGAACGGCACCCATAGCTAAGAGACCCTATAGGATGCCCGTCAATGAACTAGTGGAACTCAAGAAGCAAATTCAGAAGCAGTTGGAGAAGGATTTTATACGTCCAAGCTTGTCACCATGGGGAGCCCCCGTGCTCTTCGTAGACAAGAAGGATGGGACCCAAAGGATGTGCGTGGACTATAGGTCTCTCAACGAGGTGACAATCAAGAACAAATACCCTCTGCCCCATATAGAAGACCTATTCGACCAAATGAAAGGAGCCCGTGTGTTCTCCAAGATTGATCTTCGGTCGGGATACTTCTAGCTGAAGATTAAGCCCTCCGATATACCCAAGACTGCCTTTCGGACACGGTATGGTTTGTATGAATATACCGTCATGTCTTTTGGTTTAACAAATGCACCCATATACTTCATGTACCTTATGAACAAGGTTTTCATGGAGTACTTGGATAAGTTCGTCGTGGTTTTTATAGATGACATTATGGTGTATTGAAAACATAAGGAGGAGCATGAAGAACATTTGAGATTGACCTTGCAGAAAATGTGCGAGCATCAATTGTATGCCAAGCTTAACAAGTGTCAATTTTGGCTAAAGGAGATATCGTTCCTAGGCCACATTATCTCCAAGGAAGGGGTATCGGTTGATCCCGGAAAAGTGGGAGATGTTCTGAAGCGGAACCAACCGCAAAACGTGAGGGATATTCGAAGTTTTCTTGGGATGGCTGGATACTACCGAAGGTTCATCAAGGACTGCTCTAAGATAGCAAAGCCTATGACGGAGTTGCTAACGAAGGGAAAAGCCTTCCAATGGACACCAGCATGCCAAGAAAGTTTTGAGGAGCTCAAGGAAAGGCTAACCACAGCGCCGGTTTTGGTATTTCTGGTCGTGAGCAAGAGCTTTGACATATATTGTGACACATCCAGACAAGGGCTCGGATGTGTGCTCATGCAAGAAGGACAAGTGGTAGCCTATGCCTCACGACAATTAAAGAAGCACGAGCTTAATTATCCTACACACGACTTGGAGCTAGCAGCAGTAGTGCATGCATTGAAGATTTGGAGACATTATATCCTTGGTCATCAATGTGAGATCTATACGGATCATAAAAGCCTCAACTACATACTTACACAAACGGACTTGAATTTGAGGCAACGTTGATGGTTGGAACACATCAAGGATTACGATGTTGGAATAAACTACCACTCTGGAAGGGCCAATGTAGTATCTGATGCATTGAGCCGGAAGGGAGCATGTCACCTACTCACGGTTCGAGAGCTACCACCCAAACTACGCAAGGAGTTCGAACGGTTACACCTCGGATTATTAAACAAGATGGAAGTGATGGAACTCCACTCTTTATTGGAGCAAGAGATAAGAGATGGCCAAGCAACAGATGAGGAGATCTAGGAAATCAAGGAAAGGATCCAACAAGAAATAGAGAAGGATTTCAAGGTGGATGAGAAGGGTACGCTTTGGCTAGGAAAAAGGACTTGTGTGCGTAACGTGAAGCACATCCGCGACATGATATTAAAAGAGGCACATGATTCACCCTATTCCATAATCCCGGAAGCACCAAAATGTACAAGGACTTGAAGACTTGTTATTGGTGGGATGGTATGAAAAGGGACATAGCCGAATACGTTGCCCTATGCGACACATGCCAATGGGTGAAGGCCAAACATCAAAGATTCGCTGGATTGTTGCAACCTATGAAGGTACCCGAGTGGAAGTGGGAAGACATCAGTATGGATTTCATCATCGGATTGACACGTACTCAGTCGGGTTATGACTCCATCTTGGTTATCATGGACCGATTAACGAAAACATCCCATTTTCTCCCTGTAAGGGCCAAGTACAACGTTGCACAATTAGCAGAGTTGTACATGGAGCAGATCGTGTGCCGTCATGGAGTCCCGAGGAGGATAGTCTCAGATCGAGGTTCTCAGTTTACCTCTAGATTTTGGAAGAAGCTGCAAAAAGCTATGGGTACACGACTGGATTTTAGCTCCGCCTATCACCCACAAACCGATGGACAAACCGAAAGGACAAACCAAATTTTGGAGGACATGTTGAGAGCTTGCACCTTGAAACATGGGCGTAGTTGGGATAGGAGTTTAACGTACGCTGAATTCTCCTATAACAACAGCTATCAAGCTAGCTTGAAGATGTCGCCTTTCGAAGCATTGTACGGTAGATGGTGTAGAACACTGCTGTTTTGGAACGAAACCAGAGAGAACCAGGTGTTTGGACCCGAAGTGCTACAAGAAGCTGAAAAGCAAGTCCAAACGATACGGGAGAACTTGAAGGCTGCTCAGTCACGACAGAAAGACTATGTGGACAATAGGCAAAGGAAGTTGACTTTCGAAGTAGGAGACTTCGTATACCTTAAGGTATCGCCTATCCGAGGCCAACGACGTTTCAACGTCAAAGGCAAGCTAGCACCTCGCTAAATCGGGCCGTTTAAGATTTTGGACAAGCGAGGAGAAGTAGCCTATCAACTAAAGCTCCCAACGCATCTCTCCGACACACATGACGTGTTTCATGTATCTCAGCTCAAGAAGTGCTTGAGAGTACCAGAGGAGCAAGTACCGATGGAAGAGCTTGAACTTCAAGAGGATCTGACCTATGCAGAGCACCCTGTCCAAATTTTGGACGTGAAGGAGAGGGTCACGAGGAACAAAGTGATCCGATGGTGCAAGGTACAATGTAGCCATCATACCGAAGCTGAAGCCACATGGGAGCGTGAAGAAGACATCAAGACAGAGTTTCCTCATTTATTCTCTACTAACAAATCTCGAGGGGGAGATTCAATTTAAGGGAGGTAGATTTGTGACACCCTCATTTTTAGGTTCTGTATGTATTCATGTTTCATGTAGAAAAACACTTTTAAAATAAGTTGAAACCGAGAAAGAATCAAAAAGTTAGCGAAAAGAGCAAATTCCAACATAGAGCGCCGAAGACAACTCCCGCGGCTCGCTGGCCACGTGGCTTGTTTGGAGCTCATCTCCGCAAATGGGGAGAGGTCCGCTGCTAAACTGGCTACGTGGCAGACTCGGGGCTCATTTCTGCAAAGGAGGAGAAGTTCGACCCTATGGGACACATGTTGTCCCCGGAGCTAGCCTCTACGGAGAAGCGAGGCTAGTCCCGCAGGACACGTGTCACCTTAGGAGCTATTCACCTAGAGAAAGAGAGGACCAGCCACGCGGGACACGTGTCGCTCTTGGAGCTCACCTCCGGGAGGTCCGACACTACCGGACACGTGCCACCTCCGGGAGGTCCGTTCCTATTGGACACGTGTCAACCTCGGAGCTCGTCTCTAAGAAGGAAGGAAATCTGGCACTGTTAGGACACGTGGCGTTCGCGGAGCCACCTCCGAACAAAGAGGAGGTCCCGACCGCCAGGATACGTGGCGCACGTGGAGCCCGCCTCTGAGAAAGAGGGAGGTCTCGCTCGCTTTACACGCGGCACAACCGGAGCGCGTCTCTGCGGAAGGGGGGAGACCAGGCCCGATGGACACGTGGAGCTTCCGGAGCTCATCAACGCGGAGGTAACAAGTTCTGGAGCGGTTTTTGCTTCTGTACGCGTGGGAATACCGGTACGGGAGGAAACCAACACGAATTCCACAATGTTACCACACCAAATCAACTAAAGATAAGTTCTTAAGATTCAACGACAAGTTGAATAGGACTCTTATTTGAAGTCCAATCAGATTAGAACTCTTTCCTCCCGATTATAAATAGAACCCAGAACCATTGGCCGAAACTACGAACTTCTTTTCCAACTCCTGAGCCGACGACTTGGAGCCCTAGCCCCAGCTCGCCGAATAAACCCTTCGCCGGAGTTTGGTCGAGAGAGATCGCCGGAAGAGAGCCCCAACGATCTGTCTGATAGGAGAAGGACCCCGAGGCTAAGAAGAAAAAAAGGTAGGTCTCCAATACCACCTTACGACATCATCGCGTTTTCTTTGCATCTGTTCTTCTATTCCTTTCGAACAGAAACTTTTTCGTGGACAGATCACTTGTTGATCGGTTTGATCTAGAGTCAAGATCATCACCACGTCCACATTTGATCCGAACACCTCTGTCATCGTAAAACCCATGCAAATCGTGCAAGAACACGTACAAACTGATCTAATAAAAACTGATCATAGGATAGCATGCATATGCATCATCGCATCTAGTTGATGTTTGTGCATGATATTGATTGTTGTGAATCTTGTATTTGCGTGATCGTGTATACAAGGACAAGCTCAGGGAGCTGTTTATGATGGACTACAACAACAAGATTTTGAGCAACAGGAACCGTCA
Organism: Neostapfia colusana; assembly: GCA_030760725.1. Classification (NCBI taxonomy): domain Eukaryota; kingdom Viridiplantae; phylum Streptophyta; class Magnoliopsida; order Poales; family Poaceae; genus Neostapfia; species Neostapfia colusana. Next base: position 23,959,819 of record JASWHV010000005.1, on the reverse strand, counting down.
GAACAAGGCAAGTGCCCCTTGACCATATTGATCCTTTGTTTTGGGAAACTGTTTTGTTTTGCGAAAAGTTGTGTGTGCTGAGTCAAACATGATGGGAAACCTTTTATAGGAGTTTACTAGTTTTGGTTAAAACACCCTTGTCGCCTGTGAAGTTTATGAGTCGGGTATGGTTTTTACTTTTATGCTTCACTGAGTCCATGGGATTACGGGGAGCGAGATAGATGTGTCTAGCTAACTGCACTCGTAATGATAATGAGAAATTGATGTTGTTAATAAACATGGATCGGAGGGAGATCTAGGCAAGCAAGGTTTGTGAATGAGGTAGCATGAGATGGTGGTTTACTTACCGTAGATCTAAGGACCGGTTCATGCGAGCACATGGCAGGATAACAGTGCCACCACAAGGCCAAGTATGGGTGCGGCTTAGCTGAGTAATTAGGTAAGTTGCTAGATTGTTATGGACCGTGGAAGGCGCGGGGAATGGGAGTCGAGTGAGGACTGCCCTAGGAACTGCATGGCACAAGAGGGGGCCCGTGGGTGGCAGAATTGGAGATTCTAGCCTGCCGGTGAAACCTTAGTGAGTCCATACATCTAGTAGCCCCTTTGTAAAGTCTACTTTGTGATCTCTTGACCATACACCGACGGTTGTGTACTGGTATAATGGAGGTTCTGCAGTCGCTGACGGGTGACGAAATCACAAACTTGTGGGTAAAGTGATACAACCTCTGCAGAGTCTTAAAACTATCATGATAGCCGAGCTTACGGTCACGAGCGCCTGGCCAACTTCCATGATTAGTTGGATGGTTATTTTTGGATGGTTATGGTTATTAGTTATGGTTTGGTTTTGGTTTGGTTTTCGGGACTGTTGAGTCCGGGTGATAAGATTGGTGGCGTGACTGATGAGTCATGGCAACGAGATTAGTCTCGGTATAAGACAGAATTGGTTATGAGATGAAATGGTAGCGAATACGAGAAGGTATTCTTGAGCAAGAATGAAGTTGATTAGTGTCTGGAAAGTGATGAACATAATGGAGGTATGTTGGTATTTTAATACATGTTGGGATTACATTCACTTAAAGATAAGTTGCTGTTTTATTGTGGTTTTGATAAATAACTTTGCTTTCTGCAATGAGCCTTTTATACCTACCTTGTTGTGAGCTACATAGCATATTTTCCCGCACTTGGTGAGTACATCATTGTACTCAAACTTGCATTATTATTTTATCATCAGCAACAGGAGAAGATTACTATGAAGACAAAGTGGAGCATTAGGCGTGTAATCTGTCCTCAACTTTGCCTGTGGGGATGGAGCAGAGATGGAGCTGCTGCTGCTGTTTAGATTGCTTCCACATTAGTTAGAAGACTTCCGCTGCTAGAATAAAGACTTCCGCTGTTAGATTAAGACTTCCGCTGTGAGCATGAGTCCAAGACTCATGAGACCTTGTAACAAACTCTGTTATTCGTGGTTATATATATTCTGAATTCAGTTTGTGGAGCATATGTGTATGTGTGATGAACATCCTGGGCACACATATGCATCAGTTCTCGGTTCCGTGGTTTTCCACAGAATTGAGGGCGTCACACCTGGACATCGGGGCCGCAGGAGGCCCCATTAGAACACGGTCAATGGAAGACCGGTCGGCATTCTTTTTGCCCTCTGCCTGGGCCTTTGGGTCCGTGGCTGTGGAGGGCCTGGCTTTAGCTGAACCTCCGGGAGCCTATGTGGAAGGAATGGGAGGATCACTCCCTTCACGCGTCCGGGCCCTCTTCACGGTCGGGGTGTTGCCGCTGGCCTTTCGCCTTCACCGCTCCATCAGAGTTGAGGAGTTGTCAGACCAAGAGGAGGGGGGCGCCGACTCGAAGGGCGTGGAAGAGGTAGCCCCTCCGGCAGCCCTCGTGACTCTCACCGCCCTCCGATGCTCCTCCATCCACCTTTGGCAGCAAATGTGGCTGGCCTTGTTGTCGTCCTTTTACTTCTTCACGGCTGCATCAGGTGCAGCCCTCCCCTCCCTCTCTGCCTTGCCCTCGGGCAGCTTCGGCAGGCTGACGATGCCTCCGAGCCCCTAGACGAAATGTCATGGCATTAGATTAGCTGGAGGCGCCAGAAAGAGTTGTGGTAAGATTGTGGGACAAAGGTCGGACGTTTATCCGAGTGGAAGGATGGTACACGGAAAGGGGGCATGGGTGGCGCCCACCGTCCTCCGTGTCTTTTCCGGTGAGGATGCAAAACCTCTGCCGGACATCAAAGTCAGGGATCTCTTCCCCCGACCCGCGTGTAGGTTCGCTAAGCCCGGTGTACTGCCACATGGCATGGACGCGGGAATGGAGAGGCTGGATCCTTCGTTCGAGGAGGGTTTGGAGAATGACCTTTCTGGTAAGCCCCTCCACCTGCAGCACCTCGCCTGCTCTAGGATGATGGCGACTCGTCGCCTGTCCTTCTCGACATCCCCCCATTGCCATTGCTCCCGGATGGTGCGCGGCTGAACCGTGAAGGATGGAAGCGTCAGGCCGTCGTTGCGGATGTAGAACTAGTCCTGGCACCAGTTCTTCACGGACTTCGTGAGCGGGAGGCTGAAGTATCGCGGCTGGGCCATCGAAGCTAGATGCCGGCGCCACCGACCTCCAGAATCGGAGAGTCTGCGGAAGACCGCCGCAACCAGAAGAACGCCTCCATAACTCGAAGTGGGGTTCGATCTCAAGGAAATCCTCGCACAGCATGCAGAAGACGGCAGTGTGGAGGATCCCGTTTTGCATAAAGTGATGAAGCTCTAGGCCATAGTAAAAGAGGGAGGCGCATAGGAACTTGTGCGTCGGAAGTCCTAGCCCACGGAGGTGTAAGGCGAAAAGCTGATGACCTCGCCTTCACACGGCTCGGGCACCATCTCCCTAGACGGAATACAAATCTGTTGGAGCTCCTACACCGAAAAGAGCCCTCGCTCGCCCAGGGAGAAGAGGTGGTCCATGGTAACGCGGGACTTCGTCTAATCGGACATGGTCGACAATGAAGAAGAGGGAAAAGGAGAATCACTCATACTCTTCCTCAAATTTTTTCGCTCTTCTGACTTGCTTACCAAAACTTGCAGGAACGCAGGAGTGCAGGAGGGATGGAGAAAGAGGGGACATAAGTAAATGTAGGGACTGGCACTCTGAGGGCAGTTTATGTAGTGCGCACATGACAATAAGGAAGAAGGCCACTAGGGCCCATGGATGCGTCCGCCCCGCAGTAATGCAGACCACTCGCAGGGAATGGGCATGCCTCCTAAAAAAATTCAAGGACACGACGCCCGCCATAACTTCACCCAGACAGGCCCGCTTCTTCGATAAGCGACAATTTGGAGAGTTGCACGCCGCTTCTTTTTCTCCCAACTGCCCTTACCACCACATCCTCTCGACTACCTTCAGCGCAACATCGACGGGCCGCACGAATCAAAGTCCCAGGTAAGTATGTAAGTCTTTATGGCCCACTTTCAGAGCCCAATCAAAGTTCTGGGTTCTAAGGTATACCTAACATTTTAAGTCGAAAGGACTGCCTAGAACGAACCAGAGCGAGGGGCAGGTGATGCGAGATGGCCATCAATGGCGCACTCGGGAGCTTCGGCACCTTTGACATCTCTAAGTCTGATATCCGAGTCTTATCTTGGTGACTACGCAGTATCCCCCTCCAAGGGGCCGGCATCGAGCCGCTCAGGCCCACGAACGGCCCAGGATCCGCGTGAGTGTACCAAGAGGGATATTATGGAACGAGGGCATTGAGCCTCGGTCAGGTCAACCTGATTCCCGCAGTCCCTGCGGAAAGGAAGTACGAGCATAGAGAGATGCTCCGTGTAGGGAACCTCCTGCTCGTTTCGGTGCGACTGGTTTGATGTTCGGGCTGTTGGGCAAAAGGTTGTCCCGTACGACATCGAGTGAGCATGCTGTGCAGCTCCACGGGTGGGCGTACGTGACGTGCTCTTCGGTTATCCCTGCAGGTGTATATCGAGTCGATTCGCCGTCCCTCACGGTGATGAGTACCACTTGGTCACTGAGTCGTGATGTACGTTAATATATGAAATGATGTGATTCAATATTGCTGTTATGAATAACTTGTATTGCTACATGTGTGCCACCAAATATTGCTCACTAAATTTCAGATTCCTGAACCGTTAATTTGTGGCTAAAAGATGAACTAAGGATGAACTTGTAGGCGTGTCCGTTTGCTGCAATCTACCATCCTATCTTCGTTATGACCTGCATGTAGATTTTCATGTGTAGGCGCGTCAGTTAAGACTTGCTGAGCCATCGTGCTCACGATTGCTGCTATGAGTGTTTTGCAGGTGAGGACTACCCCACGGACTCGGGGTACGAGTCCACCGGTGTGGGTTACCCTCCGTCGGGGACCACGGCTGAGTGGGAGCTGTACACGCCGCACTGAGCTGAGGTGTGGAGCTAGTGTGGGTTGTCCGTAGGGCTGGACAACCGACTTTTGCTAGTTAGGTGGGCGTGAGTTGTATAAATTTAGCTTCCGCTGTTGTAGACTCTCTAGTTAGTTGTAAACTGAAGGCTTGTACTACTTGTGTACATATTCAGTTTGTTTTTCTATGTAATACAATGTTTGCCTTATGATGTGTGCTGTCAGGTGTCAATCGTGCGGCACCACCCTCTGAGATCCTGGTCGTACGGATTTCGGTCCGTCACATGGGGGACTAACCAAAGAGTCCTATAGGTGGGGGGACTAACCAAAGAGTCCTAGTGGTGGGGGACTAACCAAAGAGTCTTAGAGGTGGGGGACTAACCAAAGAGTCCTAGAGGTGGGGGACTAACCAAAGAGTCCTAGAGGTGGGGGACTAACCAAAGAGTCCTAGTGGTAGGGGACTAACCAAAGAGTCCTAGAGGTGGGGGACTAGGGTTCCCATCTAATGGTCTGCAGCCAAGGGGGTGTGCCTAACTAGGGTTCCCCCCCTAATTTGGTGCGGCCAATTTGGGGGAAAATTCCCCCCAAATGTCGGGGAAATTCCCCCTAGTGGAATTTTGGGGAATTTGGTGAAAATCAGGAAAATTGGGAAAAATTTAGAAAGGTTGGGGAAGGGGGAAATTTGGGGAAAATTGGGGTGGCTCAATTTGGCTATTTTATTTTCATTATTTTTCATTTCTATTTCCTTTTATCATTTTAGTAGATTCTATATACCTTTCTTCATTTCTTCTTCTTTTTAAATGCTTCTCTACATGAAAAATGTATGCAATGCATGTTAGTGAAATTGAGGGTGTTACAAACGTACCCTCCCTTAAAATGAATCTCGCCCTCGAGATTCGATTGAGTGGAGAAAAGGTGGGGGAATTCCGCCTTGAGATCTTCCTCACGTTCCAATGTAGTCTCGGCTTCCATGTGATAGCTCCATTGTACCTTGCACCAACGGATTACTTTGTTTCTCGCGACCCTTTCCTTCACGTCCAAGATTTTGACGGGGTGTTCCACATAGGTCAGGTCCTCTTGAAGCTCTAGCTCATCCATCAGTACTTGTTCTTTCGGTACTCTTAGGCATTTCTTTTGCTGAGATCCGTGAAACACGTCGTGCACATCGGAGAGGTGCGTTGGCAGATCTAGTTGATAGGCTACCTCTCTTCGCTTGCCCAAAATATTGAATGGCCCGATGTAGCGAGGTGCCAATTTGCCTTTGACGTTAAACCGTCGTTGGCATCGGACAGGCGACACCTTAAGGTACACGAAGTCTCCAACTTCGAAGGTCATCTTCTTCTCCTATTGTCCGCATAACCCTTTTGTCGTAACTGAGCGTCCTTCAAGTTTTCACGTATCGTTTGGACTTGCTTTTCAGCGTCTTGCAGCACTTTGTGTTTGAATACTTGGCTTTCTCCGGTCTCATTCCAGAACTGCGGTGTTCTACACCGTCTACCATACAATGCTTCGAAAGGTGACATCTTCAAGCTGGCTTGGTAGCTGTTGTTGTATGAGAATTCAGCATATGGCAAGCTCGTATCCCAATACGCCCATGCTTCAAGGAGCAAGCTCTCAACATGTCTTCCAAAATTTGATTTGTCCTCTCAGTTTGCTCGTCGGTTTGCGGGTGATATGCGGAGCTGAGATTCAATCGTGTACCCATGGCTTCATGCAGCTTCTTCCAGAACCTAGAGATAAATTGAGAACCTCGATCTGAAACTATCCTCTTCGGAACTCGACGACACACAATTTGCTCCATATACAGCTTGGCTAGTTGTGCGACGGTGTACTTGGTTCTCACAGGAAGGAAATGGGCTGTTTTCAACAATCAGTTCATGATAACCCAGATTGAGTCGTAGCCTGACTGAGTACGTGGCAATCCGACAATGAAATCCATGCTGATGTCATCCCACTTCCACTCGGGCAGTTTCAATGGCTGCAGTAATCCAGCGGGTCTTTGATGTTTGGCCTTCACTCGTTGGCATGTGTCGCATAGGGCAACATATTCAGCTATGTCCCTTTTCATACCATCCCACCAATAACAAGTTTTCAGGTCCTTGTACATCTTTGTACAGCCGGGGTGTATGGAATAAGGTGAGTCATGTGCCTCCTTTAGTATCGTGTCACGGATGTGCTTCACGTTAGGCACACAAATCCTTTTCCCTAACCAAAGCGTGCCTTTCTCATCTTCCTTGAAACCCTTTTCTATGCCTTGTCGGATTCTTTCCTTGATTTTCTTGATTTTGTTATCTGTTGCTTGGCCATCTCGTATCTCTTGTTCAAGCGTTGGGTTCAGTTCGATCACCTCCATCTCGTTCAAGAACCCGAGATGTAACTGTTCAAATTCCTTACGCAGCTCGGGTGGCAGCTCCCGAACCATGAGTTAGTGATATGCTCCCTTTCGGCTCAACGCATCAGCTACTACATTGGACTTTCCGGGGTGATAGTTGATTCCAACATCATAATCCTTGATGAGTTCCAACCATCGACGTTGCCTCAAATTCAGATCCGTTTGCATGAATATATACTTGAGGCTCTTATGACCCGTGTAGATCTCACATCGGTGACCAAGGATGTAATGCCTCCAAATCTTCAATGCATGTACCACGGCTGCAAGTTCCAGGTCATGTGTAGGGTAATTCAGCTCATGTTTCTTTAGTTGTCTCGATGCATAGGCTACAACTTGGCCTCCTTGCATGAGAACACATCCGAGCCCTTGTCTTGATGCGTCACAATATATATCGAAACTCTTGCTCACGTCCGGCAATACTAAAACCGGCGCTATTGTTAATCTCTTCTTTAGATCCTCAAAGCTGTTTCACACGATTTTGTCCACTGAAATTCTTTTCCCTTCATCAGCACTTCAGTCATAGGCTTCGCTATTTTGGAGAAATCCATGATGAACTGGCGGTAGTATCCAGCCATCACAAGGAAACTCCAAATATCCCTCACATTACGTGGTTGGTTCCACTTCAAAATATCTCTCACTTTTCCGGGATCAACCGATACTCCTCCTTCGGAGATGATGTGGCCAAGGAACGATACGTCCTTTAGCCAAAATTGACAATTTCTGAACTTAGCATACAATTGATGCTCTTGCAGTGCAATGTCAATCTCATGTGTTCTTGATGTTCTTCCTCGCTTTTTGAATACACCATGATATCACCAATGAAAACCACGACGAACTTGTCCAAGTACTCCATGAAGACCTTATTCATGAGGTACATAAAGTATGTGGGCGCATTCGTCAACCCAAAAGACATAACGGTATATTCATACGAACCATACTGTGTTCGAAATGCATTCTTGGGTATGTCAGAGGGCTTAACCTTCAACTGGAAGTATCCCGACCGAAGATCAATCTTGGAGAAAATTCGGGCACCTTTCATTTGATCGAACAAGTCCTCGATGCGTGGCAGCGGGTATTTATTCTTGATCGTCACCTCGTTGAGAGACCTATAGTCCACACAGATCCTTTGGGTCCCATCTTTCTTGTCCACGAAGAGCACGGGGGCTCCCAAAGGTGACGAGCTTGGGCATATAAAACCCTTATCTAGCTGCTCCTGAGTTTGTTTCTTGAGCTCCACTAATTCATTAGCAGGCATCCTATATGGCCTCTTCGCTATAGGTGCAGTTCCGGGTACTAAATCAATGGTGAATTCAATGTCCCCGTCAGGTGGCATACCTGGAAGTTCTTCCGGGAACACATCTGAATATTCTTGAACCACAGGAATGCTTTCCAATGTCACTTCTTCAGTGTGGTTCAGCACTGCCTTCTCGGTTGTAGGTTGGGCTGCCTTGAACTCAATACGAGTACCGTGCTCACTCGTCAACTGCACGGTCCTCTGAGCACATTGAATCACTCCGTTGTGCTTGCTTAACCAGTCCATTCCAAGTATTATGTCAATCCCTTGGGAATCCAAGACAATAAGGTTGGCGAAAAAGTCTACCCCCCTTATTTTAAAGCTTACTTTTGGACATACTATATGAATCAAGGTGTACGAACTAAGCAACTTCTTTTATTAATTTCAGCGTACATGAGGATGTGAACAAGTGCCGAAGCATCTCACATCTCTCCACTATGCGTGGATGTGGACATTCGCCGAAGCGTCCAACAACTCATACCAGCACACAAACACAAGCAATCATCATAAAAATTTCTGAACACCTGTGACGCCCCGGTTCTATGAAAAACCACGGAACCCGAAACTGATGCGTATGTGTGCCCAGGATGTTCATCACACATACACATGTCATCCACAAACTGAATTCAGAATATATATTACCATGAATAACAGGGTTTATTACAATATGAGTCTTGGACTCATTCTAGCAGCAGAAGTCTTATCTTAGCAGCGGAAGTGTTAATCTAGCAGTGGAAGCCTAAGTCTAGCAGCGGAAGTCTTTATTCTAGCAGCGGAAGCAATCTAAGCAGCAGCAGCGGCTCCATATCTACTCCATCCCCACAGGCAAGGTTGAGGACAGATTACACGCCTAATCCTCCACGTGGTCTTCATAGTATTCTTCTCCTGTTGCTGATGATGAAGTAATAATGCAAGTTTGAGTACAATGATGTACTCAGCAAGTGTGGGAAAATATGATATGTAGCTCACAACACGATAAAAACAGCAACTCAGCTTTAAGTGAATGTAATCCCAACATGTATTAAAATATCAACATACCTACATTATTTCATCACTTTCCATGTCTCAACCAGACATTAATCAACTTCATCTTTGCTCACGAATACCTTCTCGTATTCGGTACCATATCACGAATACCATCCCGTATTCGCTACCATTTCATCTCATAAAAAATTCCGTCTCACACAGAGACCAATCTCGTTGCCATGGCTCAACAGTCATGCAACCAATCTTATCACCCGGACTCAACAGTCCCAAAAACCAAACCATAACCAAAACAATCCAACCATAATTCATCCCAACTAATCATGTGGGTTGTCCAGGCGCTCGTGACCGTAAGCTCGTCTATCATGATAGTTTTAGACTCTGCAGAGTTTGTACCTCTTTACCCACAAGTTTGTAATTTCGTCACCCGTCGGTGACTGCAGAACCTCCATTGTACCAGTACACAACCGTCGGTGTATGGTCAAGAGATCACAAAATAGCCTTTACAAAGGGGCTACTAGATGTATGGACTCACTAAGGTTTCACCGGCAGGCTAGAATCTCCAATTCTCCCACCCATGAGCCCCCTCTTGTGCCATGCAGTTCCCAGGGCAGTCCTCACTCGACTCTCATTCCCCGCGCCTTCCACGGTCCATAACAATCTAGTAATTTACCTAATTACTCGGCTAAGCCGCACCCATACATGGCCTTGTGGTGGCACTGTTATCCTGGCATGACTCACATGAACCGGTCCTTAGATCTATGGCAAGTAATCACCATCTCATTCTACCTCATTCACAAACCCAGGCTAGCCTAGATCTCCCTCCGGTCCATGTTCATTAACAACATCAGTTTCTCATTATACTTACGAGTGCAGTTAGCTAGACACATCTATCTCACTTCCCGTATCCCATGGACTCAGGGAAGCATAAAAGCAAAAACCATACCCGACTCATAAACTTCCCTGGCGACAAGGGTGGTTTGAAAAAACTAGTAAACTCCTATAAAAGGTTTCCCGTCATATTGACTCAAGCACACACACCTTTTCGCAAACTATGAGACCTATGTGTGCTGAATACATTGGCAATTAGGATAAAAGTTAGCATTAACATTCAAAGTTTTAAATATTGCCAAAACATTCTTCTGTGGAAAGGTCCGACAAGTTCTTTGTTAGGTCTGCCAAGTGTTGGCAAGGTCTGACGCAAGGTCCGGAGAGCTCCTGCAAGGTCCGTAGAGCTTCTGTGAGGTCTGGAGCTTGTCTTTAGGGAGCTCCCGTGAAGTTCAACTCGTAGAACTGCAGCGTCTTGTTTTTGCTTTTAACTCGCAATGTTTCAAACTTGCTTTATGGGAAGGTTTGCTTAGTATTAATTTGCTAAGTTTTTGGTGTGTTTTGGTGGTTATGGCTGTTATCATTTGATATGGTTTGCAACATGCTTATGTGACGTGCTCATGTAAGTTGTTGTGGTTTTCGAACTAACGTGAGTCAAGTCGAGGACTTGTGCTCGGAAGAATTGGTTGTTTATTCATGTGCAGATGTTGCTTGAGTTCAAGACATGGCTGGTGACGGGATCCTTGGACTAGTCTCAGGGAGGAGATGATGTTCCAACAACCAAGTTCGGGAGGAGCTGTGGTTGAGTTGATCGGGAGGTCGCGCAGCATGTTTGGATCAAGGGCAGTGCATATGAAGATTGCGTGTACGTCGTTGGAAGGTGTTTGCACGTGTGCAAGGAGTGCATGGACGTGGCAACATTGTTCCAAGGCGTGATGAAGAGAAGTGGACGTAAAGAATTGGTCGGAAAGGTCCAACCGACTAGGTTATGGACTCAGGCTGCGGCTGAGTCGTGTTTGACACAAATATGGAAAGTTTTGAGTTGGTTATGATAGGATTTCGTGTGGGTCACGAATTTGAGTTGTTTTAGGAATGTTTGGGACGTTCCTAAGGTGTTTGGAAGTCTTAAGATTGCTTCTATCTGCGTATAGAAGAGTCTTGAGCAGTATTGGAAAGTTACAGTTTGAATCCAAGTAGGAGTAGGAGTCCAAGTTTGAATTGGATTGGCCATAGAGCTGGTTATATAAGCAAGGGAGGCCAGAGCTCGTGGTGCACGACTTTGGGCTGTTCCTCTTGTGTTTCTATTGAATAAAGTTCATAGTTTCGAGGAGCTTTTGTGCCTTGTTCGTCCGACTTGTTTTTCGTCAAGTCTTTCTCGCCGAGTTTCTGGACAGACCGACGTTGCTTCGGTGTTTCGTTCATAACTCGAGTTTTACAGATCTGATTGATGTGATTCTTTTTGGGTTGTCTTCACAACACAATTATATATCATCTGTGAAATTTTCACGAGCTTTGGATCTGTAGTTGTTGAGATACACGAGTTTCTTTGCAGCGTTGCAGATCTGTTTTATATCGGGTAGAACAGATTGATCTTCGTTTAATGTTTTGATCGTATCTCAAGTTTTACTTCGTGTTTTCAAGTGATTATTGTTGCATTAGATCCGTGACTTGATTCTCTACCTCTATACTTGATTTGTCATGGTTGAACACTTTTGAAAACCCTTGCACACACGGTTTCTTTAACCGATTGATTTTTTGCTGAGGGGTTTTTGTTGTTTCCGCTGCGAAAAGTTTTAATCTACCATTCACCCCCTCTGCTAGCTTTTCACGTGTTCTTCGATCCTACAATTGGTATCAGAGCCAAGGTGCTCTAATCTTTGTGATTTGCACGTGTTTTGACTAACCATCATGGAGAAGTACTCCGCAAAACCTTGTGTGTTCAATGGCATCGATTTTCAGGTTTGGAAGGTGCGGATGGAGGCCTACATACAGGCGCAAGGCTTCGCCATATGGGAAATGGTCTACCGGAACTTCGATGTACCACCCAACGATCAAGTTACAGCTGCGAACATGAGAGATGTTGACAACAACAACAAGGCTTGCAACTTGATCATCCAAGGATTGACTCAAAGCGACTTCGACCGTGTTGCACACCTCCGATCTGCATATGATGTTTGGAAAGCTCTTTGTGACTACCATGAAGGATCCAATACGATCAAGGAGGTAAGGCAAGATATGTTCAAGAAAGAATACATGCATTTTGAGATGCAACCCGGTGAGTCAATTGATGACCTTTTTGCTCGCTTTAATAAAATTCTCAGCAACTTGCGTAGTGTCAATGTTAACTTTTCAGATGCTGAAAATGCTAGACAATTGTTAGGAGCATTAGATATGTCAATTTGGGAGATGAAAGTTACATCTATTCGTGAATCTACTGTCATGAGTTCTCTTACTTTAGACGTGCTTTATTCTAAATTGAAAACTCATGAAATTGACATCATCTCACGTAAAAACCCCAACAAGTCTATTGCATTTGTTTCGCAACGTGACATGTCTAGTTCTAGTAAATCATCATCTAGTGGTGCGCTCTCTCTGCTGTCCTCTCTAACCCTTGAACAGATTGAAGAGTTTCCAGAGGAGGAGCTTGCACTCATCTCTACTCGGTTCTCAAAAGCATTGCAAAATGTGAGAACTAGAAGGAGAGGAAGCTCCGGACCTCAACGATGTTTTGAATTTGGTAAGACGGGACATTTTTGTACGGAGTGCCCTAACCTTTCAGGTCCGACTTCACGTGAGGAAAAGCAAACAAGGCCGAGGAAATCGTTTGCAAATAATAATAAGAAGAAAGATTTATCGATGCGCAACATAGTGCATAGTATGATCTCTGCACTTCAAGATTTCGGCTCAAGTGATGTGGACACCAGTAGTGATGAAGATGAAGAAGCTATGGCAAATATGTGCTGCATGGCGAGCAAGTCAAGTTCAAGCTCCGAGGAGGCAGAACACAACAGCGACGATGAAGAGGTATGTCCCACTTGCGAAGAAATGTGTGATGCTATTTCTCGTGCCACTGTTATATTAAAGAAAAAGGATAAAAAACTTAGGAACAATGCTGTTAAAATTGAATCACTAGAATCTGAAATTAACCGTTTAAAAACTTTGATTCCTAGTGATGATTCTTGTTCCTCATGTGATTTGATTTATGAACAATTATCCTCTTTAGTAAGTGCACACGCATCTACACTTGATAAACTTGAACTTGAAATTGAAAAGAACAAAGAGCTTGCTGCACTTAATGATAAAAATTTGAAAGATGCTTGTTGTTCTACAATTGATTTGCATTGTTCTTCATGTGATGATCTGAATAAGAAACTAAATGATGCTATGAATGATATTTCTATTTTGAACAATGCTTTACGTGTGCATGAAGTTAAATATTGTTCAAATTGCAAACTAAAAGGAAAAACTTCATGTGAAAACTGCTTTGATCTGTCCAATAAACTTGATGACATGCATAGGACACTAGATCGGTTTTCTAATGCAAATAAGAACCTAAACTTGCCGCTGAATTCTTCCAAGTCTTGTAATGATAAAACTGGTTTAGGTTTTAATTCTCATGCTCATGCTAAGGCACACCCACCTAAAGTTGTAAAGTCATTAGGAAGCGGTTTGATTCAAACAGCTCCTAGACAAAAAGAGGTGATTTTCAAATCTGCAGGAGTACTGTCCCATTCGGGTTCTAATAAACGTGTTGCTTGCTCATCTAGACATGATAATAAGGTTATTTTTCATTGTACCTACTGTGGTAGAGATGGTCATGTCATGGATTTTTGTTATAGACTAGCTAAACACGATAAGAAACAAAGAATACTTGCTAGATCACATAACAACCAAGCAAAATCTGCTAGACCGAATGTTCGGAGCTTGCAACCTGCTGTAATGAGTCAAAAACTTGCTCCCGGACCTACTGTTTTTTGTGCTACATATAACACATCTTCTAAGTCAGTAGTTGGGAACAAAAATTTTCGATGTTTGGCTCATAAACCTGCTGTACCTTCTCAGCTTTCGCGTGTTATTCCTGCTGGACGTCGTGTGACTCAGTACTGGATTCCTAAAAGTCTTTTAACTAACCCCAGTATTGAGTCATCGACGTATTGTGCTGCTGTGTAGGTTTCACGTTTGAGGAAGGAGAACATTTGGATTGTGGATTCAGGTTGCTCACGCCACATGACCGGTAACAAAGAATGGTTCTCCTCTCTCTCTTTTGTGTCACGTGTAGAAAATGTTACTTTCGCCGATAACTCTTCTACTCCCATAATTGCTAAAGGTTCGGTTAGAGTAAACAATCTCTACAATTTGAAAGATGTGGCACTTGTTAAAAATTTGAAATACAACTTGCTTTCGGTTTCACAATTGCTAGATGAAAATCTAGAGGTTAGCATTGCTAAAAATTGCTGCAAGGTTGTAGATTCAAAAGGTGAGCTTTTGTTTAACATGTCTAGGTTTGGAAGAGTTTTTAAAGCTGATTTTGATTTGTCAACTTCTAAGCATCGGTGTCTAGTTGCTAATGATACAAAGGATCTATATTTTTGGCATCGTAGACTTGGTCACATAGGCTTTGATCATCTCACTCGTGTTAATGCTCTCGATCGCATACGTGGGCAGCCAAAGCTTAAAAAAGACAATGATATTGTGTGCTCTTCTTGTAGACATGCTATGTTTGTTGCAGGTTCACATGCTCCTCTCACAATGACCATGACAGCTGAACCGGGACAACTTTTACATCTTGACATAGTAGGTCCGGCACGTGTTCAATCCTTCGGAGGTAAATGGTATGTGCTTGTGATTGTTGATGATTATTCCAGATATTCTTGGGTTTATTTTATGGCATCTAAGAATGAAGCTTTTAGTCATTTTAGAACTTTATTTCTTAGATTATCTATTGATCACCCAGGATCATTAAAAGCAATTAGAAGTGATAAAGGAACTAAATTTAAAAACCAATCCTTTGATCACTTTTGTGCTTAAAATGGAATAGATCATCAATACTCTTCACCCTATGTACCACAACAAAATGGTGTCGTAGAAAGAAAGAACAGGACCTTAGTTGAGATGGCTAGGACTATGCTTGATGAATATCAAACTCCTAGGAAATTTTGGGCTGATGCAATTGCAACCACTTGTTATGTCTCAAATCGTGTTTTCTTGCGTGCTAAGCTTGGAAAAACCCCATATGAGCTCCGGTTTGGACATAGGCCTAGTGTTACACATTTTATGGTTTTTGGTAGCAAATGCTTTGTTGAGAAACATGGTAATCTTGATAAATTTGAAGCTAGATCTGTTGATGGCATGTTTCTTGGTTATCCATCTCATACTAGAGGCTACCGTGTGATTTTACTTGACACTAACAAAATTGTGGAGACTTGCGAGGTTTCTTTTGATGAAGCTAGCCCAAGTACTAGCTCCGATATTGCAGGTCCAGATCCATATCCGCAGGGGGAGAGTATTTTTATTGAAGAAGATGAAGAAGTGGTGCTGCTGCCCGAAAACTCGGAAGTAAATAACGATCAAGCTGCTGATTTTGCACCACAACCAGCACCAACAGTCACTACTGCTAGTTCGGACCTTCCTCAATCAATAAGCTCTCCTAATCAAAGGTCCGAACATGAAGAAGAAGGTGCTTGTGAAGTGTCTACTCCCCTCCGAGTACTCAAAAGTCATCCTCCACAACAAATCTTTGAAGCTTGCATGAACGAGTCACTCGGTCCAGGTTTTGCGATCCAAACTCTCATGCTCATTCTGCTTTTGTTGCTTCTTTTGAACCCAAGGATATATCACACGCAGTCACTAATGAATCTTGGATTAATGCCATGCAAGAAGAGTTAGAAAATTTTGAAAGAAATAATGTTTGGAAACTTGTACCTCCACCTCAAGGTCACACATTAATTGGAACTAAATGGGTATTTAAAAATAAGCAAAGTGAGGATGGGGTTGTGGTTAGGAATAAAGCTAGGTTGGTTGCTCAAGGTTTCACTCAAATTGAAGGTCTAGATTTTGATGAAACATTTGCTCCTGTTGCTAGATTAGAAGCTATAAGAATTTTATTAGCATTTGCTGCATCTAAAGGTTTCAAGTTATATCAAATGGATGTTAAAAGTGCTTTTCTTAATGCCTACATAGAGGAGGAGGTTTATGTTAAGCAGCCACCGGGTTTTGAAAATCCAAATTTTCCTAATCATGTTTACAAACTGTCCAAAGCCTTGTACGGTCTAAAACAAGCCCCTAGAGCATGGTATGATAGGTTAAAAACATTCTTACTTGAAAAGGGGTTTACCATGGGCAAGGTTGATAAAACTCTTTTTGTACTTAAGCATGGCAATGACTCATTATTTGTTCAAGTGTATGTGGATGATATTATCTTTGGTTGTGCTTCTCATGATCTCGTGTCCAAGTTTTCAGCTATGATGAGTTCAGAATTTTAGATGAATATGATGGGAGAACTCACATACTTTTTGGGGCTGCAGATCAAGCAAACAAAAGAAGAAACTTTTGTGCATCAAACTAAGTATACAAAGGACCTTCTTAAGCGCTTCAACATGGACAAATGCAAGCCTCTTCGGACACCAATGGGAACAGCAACAACACTTGAACTTGACGAAGATGGTGACCCGGTCGATAAAAAAGAATACAGAAGTATGATTGGATCACTTTTGTATCTCACGGCGTCAAGACCGGACATACAATTCAGCGTATGTCTTTGTGCACGTTTTCAAGCTTCTCCACGTGCTTCACATCGCCAAGCCATCAAAAGGATTCTCAGGTACTTACATGGAACTCAAGAATTTGGCATTTTTCTTCCTTCTTCCTCAACCGTTTCTTTGAAAGCTTTTTCGGATGCTGATTTTGGGGGTTGTAGGATTGATAGGAAAAGTACTTCGGGTGCTTGTCATTTTCTTGGTAATTCACTTGTTGCTTGGTCCTCTAGAAAACAAAGTTCAGTTGCACAATCCACGGCCGAATCTGAATATGTAGCTGCGGCTAGCGCTTGCTCACAAATTCTTTGGATTGTTCAAACACTTAAGGACTATGGGGTTGATTTAGATAGTGTTCCACTGTTTTGTGATAACACTAGTGCAATTTGTATTGCTAAAAACCCCGTGAAACACTCTAGAACTAAGCACATTGACATTAGGTATCACTTTTTTCGTGATAATGTTGAAAAAGGAAACATTGTGCTTCACCATGTCGATACCGAACAACAATTGGCTGATATTTTTACAAAACCTTTGGATTTCACTCATTTTTGTTTCATTCGTAGTGAAATAGGGGTTATGCATCCTCATGGCTTAAATTGAGGGGGAGTTTTTGAAACTTTGAAAGTCTATGTGTGAATCTAAAACTAAAATAATGTGAGCATAGTATTTCATACATATATGACTTTGTGATTCCTTTTACAGGCTGAAAGTTCTTACTACATTACTCATGTTACACATTTTGTAGTTTTTGCCATGACTAGTAATTGGAATAATTACTTACACTAAATCTGGTCATGATCGAACTTTCTTGCTGTTTTGAACTTGTTGCGTGCTCACAAGTGCTTTTAATCATAAAAAATTAATCAAGTGATCAGCTCACATGTTGAGTTTTCAAATAAAAAATTGAGAAAAGATCAAGAGAATATGCATGCATCGCACTTCTTCTTTTGAGATTGCTTATAATTGCACTAAGATATGAACTTGGAAGGAATTGTGTATGACTAAAACCATGTCCTTAAGCTTCTGATTGTCAAATGACATAGGCTTGGCTTGGTTGGTTAGAATAAGGCTGATGCGGCATATAATCTCTTGCAAATATCATATGATCAACTTTGTGCCTTAAATGATTATGAATAATAAAAATGCAGCAACAAGTGTCATGTTTTCAGGTTTTGAAATAGTTGAGTAAGGGAGATCATGACATGCTTAAACTGAAAAATACATTTGATCTCTAGCATGGCTTACACTACTTTATGTATCTCAATGATGTGATAGTGTAAGTAACCTGATAGTATGAATTGGATGAGCTTTGTTTTGTATGTATATGTTATAATATGCTCATAACATTTAAAAATTTCTCTTTTGGACCTTGCTGAATACATTGTCAAAGGGGGAGAAATATGTATAAGGAGAGATTTTTTACACTTTGCATATGTTATACACTTTCTTCCTTCTCTGATTTTAAAAAATGGGGAGAAATTAATAAAAGGAGAGAAATGAGTTTTCAAAGCATTTCAATTCTTTTCATAAGCCAATGTTCGGATTTTAATTGGTGTTGCCAATGCATTCATCAAGGGGGAGATTGTGAGACCTATGTGTGCTGAATACATTGGCAATTAGGATAAAAGTTAGCATTAACATTCAAAGTTTTAAATATTGCCAAAACATTCTTCTGTGGCAAGGTCCGACAAGTTCTTTGTTAGGTCCGCCAAGTGTTGGCAAGGTCCGACGCAAGGTCCGGAGAGCTCCTGCAAGGTCCGGAGAGCTTCTGTGAGGTCCGGAGCTTGTTTTTAGGGAGCTCCCGTGAAGTTCAACTCGTAGAACTGCAGCGTCTTGTTTTTGCTTTTAACTCACAATGTTTCAAACTTGCTTTATGGGAAGGTTTGCTTAGTATTAATTTGCTAAGTTTTTGGTGTGTTTTGGTGGTTATGGCTGTTATCATTGATATGGTTTGCAACATGCTTATGTGACGTGCTCATGTAAGTTGTTGTGGTTTTCGAACTAACGTGAGTCAAGTCGAGGACTTGTGCTCGGAAGAATTGGTTGTTTATTCATGTGCAGGTGTTGCTTGAGTTCAAGACATGGCTGGTGACGGGATCCTTGGACTAGTCTCAGGGAGGAGATGAGGTTCCAACAACCAAGTTTGGGAGGAGCTGTGGTTGAGTTGATCGGGAGGTCGCGCAGCATGTTTGGATCAAGGGCAGTGCATATGAAGGTTGCGTGTACGTCGTTGGTTGGTGTTTGCACGTGTGCAAGGAGCGCATGGACGTGGCAACATTGTTCCAAGGCGTGATTAAGAGAAGTGGACGTAAAGAATTGGTCGGAAAGGTCCAACCGACTAGGTTATGGACTCAGGCTGCGGCTGAGTCGTGTTTGACTCAAATATGGAAAGTTTTGAGTTGGTTATGATAGGATTTCGTGTGGGTCACGAATTTGAGTTGTTTTAGGAATGTTTGGGACGTTCCTAAGGTGTTTGGAAGTCTTAAGATTGCTTCTATCTGCATATAGAAGAGTCTTGAGCAGTATTGGAAAGTTACAGTTTGAATCCATGTAGGAGTAGGAGTCATAGTTTGAATTGGATTGACCATAGAGCTGGTTATATAAGCAAGGGAGGCCAGAGCTCATGGTGCACGACTTTGGGCTGTTCCTCTTGTGTTTCTATTGAATAAAGTTCATAGTTTCGATGAGCTTTTGTGCCTTGTTCGTCCGACTTGTTTTTCGTCAAGTCTTTCTCGCCGAGTTTCTGGACAGACCGACGTTGCTTCGGTGTTTCGTTCATAACTCGAGTTTTACAGATCCGATTGACGTGATTCTTTTTGGGTTGTCTTCACAACTCAATTATCTATAATCTTTGAAATTTTCACGAGCTTTGGATCTGTAGTTATTTACATACACGAGTTTCTTTGCAGCGTTGCAGATCTGTTTTATATCGGGTAGAACAGATTGATTTTCGTTTAATGTTTTGATCGTATCTCAAGTTTTACTTCGTGTTTTCAAGTGATTCTTGTTGTATTAGATCCGTGACTTGATTCTCTACCTCTGTACTTGATTTGTCACGGTTGAACATGTTTGAAAACCCTTGCACACATGGTTTCTTTATCCGATTGATTTTTTGCTGAGGGGTTTTTGTTGTTTCCGCTGCGAAAAGTTTTAATCTACCATTCACCCCCCCCCTCTGGTAGCTTTTCACGTGTTCTTCGATCCTACACAAATAAAACAGTTTTCCAAAATATGGGATCAATATGGTCAAGGGGCACTTGCTTTGTTCTTGCGGTTCCTGATGCTCTTGGATTTCGAAACCTTGTTGTTGCAGCTTGTCGTAGACAGCTCCCTGAGCTTGTCCTTCTATACGCGATCACGCACATACAAAATTCATAGCAATCAATCATCATGCACAAACTCTACTTTAAGATGCAATGATGTATATGCATGTTAATCCTATGATTCAGTTTTTATTAGATCAGTTTGTACGTGTTCTTGCATGTTTGCATGGCTTTTACGATGAACATAGGTGTAAAGATCAATTGTGGACGTGGTGGTGATCTTGACTTTAGATCAAACCGATCAACACATGATCGGTCCACGAGAAAGCTTTTGTTCAAAAGGAATCGAAGAGCAGATGCAAAGAAAATGTGATGAAGTCGTAAAGTGGTATTGGAGACCTACCTTACGTTCTTCTTGGTCTTGGGGTCCTTCTCCTAGCAAGACAGATTGTCGGCTCTCCTCCGGCGATGGCAATTGTGATCCAGGCTCGTCGGTGGTCTCTTCGGTAGTCAAACTCCGGCGAAGGGGTTTACTCGGCGAGCTGGGGCTAGGGCTCTAAGTTGTCGGCTCAGGAGGTGGAAAAGAAGTACGTGGTTGCGGCCAAAGGTTTTCGGTTCTATTTATAATCGGGAAGAGAAGAGTCTTAATCTGATTGTATTTCGAATAAGAGCCCTATTCAAATGGTTTTTGAATCTTAACAACTTATCTTTAGTTGATTTGATGCGGTAGCAATGTGGAATTCGTGTCGGTTTCCTCCCGTGCCGGTATTCCCACGCGTACAGAAGAAAAACTGCTTCAAATCTCTTTACCCTCACGGCAATGAGCTCCGGAAGCTCCACGTGTCCTACGGGAACCTGGGCTCCCTTTTCCGTAGAGACAAGCTTCGGTTGTGCCGTGTGTCAGGCGGGTAAGACTTCCCTCTTACTCAGAGGTAAGCTCCTCGTGCGCCATGCGTCCTGGCGGATGGGACCTCCCCTCTCTCCAGAGGCGAGCTCCGCGTGCGCCACGTGTCTGGTGGGTCGGGATCTCCCCTCTCAAGAGAGGCGAGCTCTGCGAACGCCGCGTGTCAGTTCCGGACCTCCCCTTCTCTTCGGAGGTAGCTCCGGATGTGCCACGTGTCAGTGTTGGACCTCCCCTCTCTTCGGAGGTGGCTCCGAATGTGCCACGTGTTCTAACAGCGCCAGACTTCCTTTCTCCTCAGAGACGAGCTCCGAGGTCAACACGTGTCTATCAGTGTCGGACCTCCCGTAGGCGAGCTCGGGAGGTGACACGTGTCCGGTAGTGTCAGACCTCCCGGAGGTGAGCTCCGGAGGTGACACATGTCCAATAGGACCGGACCTCTCAGAGGTGAGCTCCGAGAGCAACACATGTCAAGTGGGGCCGGACCCCTCAGTGGTGAGCTCTGAGAGCGACACGTGTCCCACGCGGCTGGTCCTCTCTTTTCCGCGGTGACTAGCTCCGCAGCCGACACGCGGTGGCTAGCTCCGGTGGCAACACGTGTTCCACGGAGGTCAGACCTCTCCCCCTTTGCGGGGATGAGCCCCAAGCCTGCCACGTAGCCAGTTAGCGGCAGACCTCTCCCCATTTGCGGAGATGAGCTCTGAACATGCCACGTGGCTAGTGAACCGCGGGAATTGTCTTCGGCGCTCCTCGGTGAACTGGAATTGGCTCTTTTAGGCTATCTTTTTTATTCTTTCTCTGTTTCAACTTATTTTAAAAATGTTTTTCTACATGAAACATGAATACATGCAGAAATTGAAAATGAGGGTGTCACAAATCTACCCCCTTAAATTGAATCTCGCCCTCGAGATTCGTTAGTAGAGAATAGATGAGGAAACTCTGTCTTGATGTCTCCTTCACGCTCCCATGAGGCTTCAGCTTCGGTGTGATGGCTCCATTGTACCCTGCACTGTAAGGGCCTCAGTTTTTGACACACATTTGCAGTGTTCATCACCACACCACACACCTCATTTGAGGAAGAATGATGAACACAAATGAAGAGCAAGTAACAATTATCAACATGCTCATTAAAGAACAAACTTACACATTGCAAAAGTGGTATTTCCCACATGTGATATAGATGGGCTGGACATATGAAAACTCCTACACTTTACTAAGGATGTCCATGCCAAGTTTCACCCAAATTCAAAACCTTTTTGAGGTCAGTTTGGGTATAGTTAGGAAGAGGGCAGTTTGAAACCATATTCAAATTCAAACTGTTTTTATCCAATGAATTTAAAAGTGGGGGGTATATTCTTACTCAGCACATTTTTGTGAGCTCACACACCAATTTTCACTCCATTTGGAGTTGATCTTGACATGAGCTAGGGGGGAGAAATTCAAACTTTATTTGAATTTCAAACTGAACTTGTGCTGAAATTCATTCAAACCAAACCTCATTTGAACTTTGATCAATTCAAATGGCTCATAGGTGAATAATTTGAATTGCCAAGGGTAGTATGGGGTTCACTGTTTACAACAGTGATTAGGAGTAAATTACAGAGGTTAAAATGGGGGGTGGGACCCACATGTCAGCCTCTACCTCAACACAAACCGACTGAAACACAGTTCATTCGGTTCCCGGGTGCAGTGTGCGCGCGCCACCGAGGGGGGGGGCAGCCGGCGCCTGCTCCTGCTGCGCGCCCCAAGCCGGAGACCAGCCGCCGGGCTATTTATTCCCTCCCCGGCGTGCTTCAGTCGCCCATTCCCCGAGCTGCCGACGTGCGCGACCTGTTCTTCCACTGTCATCGCCGCCGCTCGAGCTCACGCTTGATCAAGCCCGATCACTCGCGAGCACAGCCTCCTCCACAGCAAAACGGCACCAAGAGATCGTGAGCAACCTCCTAGACTCCGTGTTGGCCAGTGAGCAAGCGTTCTCGAGCTGTACGAGCCATTTCTCCGGCGAGCCGAACATCGCCGCCGATCGGGCTCCCGTGGACAGCACGGCACAGCCGTTGTCACGTCCTCTTCTCTACACAAGAAAGGTGCGTTATTGTATGTAGATGGAGTAGCCAAAAGCCGTTTGGCGATTGATCAACCCTCGGCCAAGAATTTCCAAATTTACTCTCGATCAGTTCATAAGGACCGAGCTCACCTTCGGGTGAAATTCGTGCTCTATGCACGAGGGTTGGACGAGCTCGTTACCTAGTAGCTTCTACGCACGATAGCGCCCACGCTCGAACTGGAATTAGAGAAAACCATCGAGAATCGGCCATGTTATGGCTGTTTTCCCCGCCGCCATGGCTGAACACCTCGGCTCACCGTCGAGAGCCTAGTTACCGGCGTTTCTAGCTTCCACCCAGCCCTGGTTCGTGTTTCCCATGCTCTACTGATGCTCTCCGACCGGTTTCCGGTTGATTTGGTGCACGGGAGAGCGGGACCGACCTCACCGGAACCCTAGCAGAAGCTGTCATCGCTGCGCACGGGTTTCCGGTCATCGCCGGCGGCCGGTGACCCCACCATCGAGTCCAGGGGGTCAGTAAAGGGGCAGGCGGCAAGTTTCGGGCCGGGGGGTGGCCGGGAACTCAGTTCCGGCGAGGGTCGCCGGAGAACGCCGCCGCCGCGCAGTTGACGCGAGGAGGGAGACGACGCACTGTGTGCGGGGCCCACAAGCCAGAGTTTAAACTTTTTCCCCCGAATTTCAGTTTCAGTTCAAACTTCAAATCCTTATAACTTTGGCTAAAAAGCTCCAAATTGAGTGAACCAAATTTTGCTGGATTCAGCTCTCTGAGTACTTTCCAGAAAATCAAGTTTCACTTCATGAAATTCCTTATTTCTCCAGAATTAATTCCTTAAAGTTTAAACTGTTAGGAATTTTAACTGGAGAATCCTTTGGAGGAAAATCCTGAAATTTTGCTGAGATGTTCACCAAAATATCCTTGAACTACCATAAAAATTTCAGATCTATTTGAGTTCATTTAATCCACCTAATGGTGTGATTAGTGAAACTGTTCCAGAGAAAATAGAAAATGTTCAGAAACATTTTCAGAATTTTCTCTGAAATTGTTTAGCTCATATCTTTAGTTAGAGACTTCCAAATTAAGTGAGACCAACTCCATTAGAACCCTCTGAAAATCTAGTTTTCAGAAAGTCATAGTTTGTCTCATGAAAATTCCTAGAACACCCTAAGAGTTCCAATTAAGGTCAAGGACATAATTATTTGTGGAGGGCTCAAATGAGCTTTGCTGCAACTAAAACTTGACCAAGTCTCTGTTTAGGTTGTAACCAAGCCACAGTAAAAGTTTAACAATCCTTAGGTCTGTCTAGCAAAGGTTATAGACTTCACAACTTCAAAGTTAATACAGATGCATTTAAATTGATACATATGTTTCTTATATCATGTAGTCGCTAAGGTCGAGGAGGAACCCGAAGTCCTAGACTTCGTTACTCCGGAGGAACAGCTATCCTACGACCAAGAGCAGCAAGGCATGCTCCGGTTTGCATTAACCACTTTTACAAATTTTTATTGTTTTGAGCACATACTTGTTTCCTTTATTCTGTGCATTGAAGTCTTGATTGGAAGCCCCACTGCATAGCCAAGAGAACCATGGGTTGGGTTTAGGATTTCAAACCCCGTTAGCTACTGCATTGCTAGGATAGAGTAGGATTCGGTACAAGTCGAGTAGTTGGAACTACTCGCGAGAATAGGCTAGAGGCACATCGCTCGGGTAGAGATAGCACATGATACACATGGCAAGAAAATGAGACCGAGCGGAGGGTAAGGGCAGCAGGACTTTGGGGCCTGTGAGCTGTAGCTCCGCTTGCGTCGATTGAGGACCGAGCCGTGTGCGGGCCTGTTGAACAAGCTAGAACAGTACCGAAGACCTACCGGCTATATGGGAACCAGGAAACTGATGTAACTCGGGTAGCTGGGTATTGAGGCATTGCCCGTCGTTCAGAGGGTAGGTTGAGAGCTCGAGGTGTAAATTGGCTGGCGGCACGGAGATGCGCGTGCAGAGACCTCTTGCTCGGGACGATGGGACCGGTTCAATATTTGGCTAACGGGTGAAAGGTAGTCGCGTACGGCGTCCGTGATGGTTGTTGTAGGCAACATCGAGTACGGGCGTACGTGACGGGTTGTTCGGGTAACCCTGCAGGTGTAAATCGATTATAATCGCCGTCCCTCGCGGTCATTGAGTACCACTTGTTCACTGTACCGTGACGTAGAAAGAACAGGTTAGTTACATGTTAAAATGTTGCTGATTGAAAGCTGGACATTGATTGTTAATGATATGCTGTAGCTTAGAGCTAATTAAAGTTCTTTTCAACTTTGGGCAAAGTACATGAGAGAAATGCGTTTCTTGTTTGATTGCGGCTCTCTCATGTGCCTTAGCGTAAGGTTCTCCACAACCTGCTGCTAAAACTTGAAAGTAAGGTTCTACTAATTAGGCGAGTCCTTGCAAATGATTTTTACCTCATGCAACCCATTACCCTCATGTAGAAGTTCCATGTTTAGGTGAGACGGGTCAGACTTGCTGAGCCTTCGTGCTCACTGCTTGTGTTTCAAGCTTTTGCAGGGTTCTATGAGGAAGGGACTCCCGAAGAGGAGACGGAACCCCAGGAGGGGAACCCCGTCGAGTGGGAGTCGTGCACGCCGCAGAGTTAGTGTGCGTGTGTGCTAGCAAGGGCACGTTCAAGGGCTGAACGTGCACTTGATGCTTAGTCTACGCCCGCGAGTGTAGACTGAACTTATTTTGATGTAAACATGTTCATAACTTGTTTATGTAATAAAATTTCGCTTCCGCTTTGTACCTTTGACGTGTGTTATACGGTGCTGTGCAACGCAGCACCCCTCAGCGTGATCCTGGCTCGACAGGACCAAATGGGGTCGTGTCAGCGTTGGTATCAGAGCTCGCTTGAGGTTTAACACAGTACAAAGGTCTTCTTTTTCAAAAATCCAGTGAGGGACGAGTTAGTAGCCCGTATAAGGATGTTATTAGTATATAGAAAGTGGCTTAGTAACCTATTTGTTATGTCGGAAAATCGTGCATCTCGGGACGTTCATGTCTTGGGGGGTGCACGTAAGCGCTGTCCACCAGTGCGCACAAGCTGAAGGGTGGAGCCCCACGGGTGGCAGGTAACCCGACCCGCTTTAGTATCCTCTATGACTCTTCATGTCGTTTGGGGTATTCGAGCAACGTCTGTCCCTGGCATGCATGGTGCAACATGGGAGACCCCGTCACGTGGTCTGAAACGTGAACACGTAACTCAAGGCGTGTTTGGCTTGAGAACATCCGGGCGAGTGATGACGGCCGGGTGTACGAACTGTATGGATTCCGGGCTCGGTGTGCAGCCGAGTCTTACGATTGATTGAGTTTCTGCAGGTAGCCTGACCATGAAACGGTAGACGTGTAGCATCCGTGTGCGAGTGACGAGTAGTGCCACTGAAATAACGAAGCCGGCTAAGTCCGGTATAGGTTTTTCTTTGTGAGGACGTAGTACCGACATAATCTGGTGATGCATCGACGTCACACCCAACTAAATGAACAAATTCATTTAAAAATTGAAAGTTTTGCTCCAAAGTAGTAAAACTTGATGTAACTCCTTCCCTTGAACAGGATATTCAAAGTTAACAAGTTTTCAACTTATAGGTTGTTAAGGATAGAGCACTCTGTTTTCAGCTGAATCAAGGCTGAAGTTAATCAGAGGCTAGAGGTTGAGTTCTTTCGAGATTTGTGTCGTATGATACATTTCTGGAAAGCTTTGGAAGAGCTTTACAACTTTTCTGTTGAGGTCCAGAGGTGTTTCATCCCTTAACCACTCGAAAAATGCAGTAGAGTTGGAACTGTCCAGAAAACAGGACAGGGTAAAGACTCTCTGTAGACTCTCTGTAAATTGAGCATAACTTCCTGCATAAAAATCCAAAAATAGAAAATGAGGTAGTTCTGGAAAGCTTATGAGATGGGTTACAACTTTGTAACAGAAAGTTTTGTCAGATTAGGAACAGAATTAACTGGGATTCTTGGATCAATTCAGTACCTAAAACAGGGAGGTGCTGTCCAATTGATTCCAGAAATTCTGTTAACTTTGACATCTCATAACATTTGAACCAGGACAGATATGAGGCCAAGTAAACACTTTCTGGAAAACTAGTGAAGTTAGCTTTAACTTTGATGTTGAGCTCCGGAATTAGTTTTGCTGTTAACATGGCCTAAATCAGGTTGAAATGGAAACTGGTCAGGGCTGTCATGGGAACAGCAGATCAGCAGTCAAATTTGTTTAAAATTTGAACTATGTTTCCAAGTGTTATGAGTTCAAGGGCATATCTTATGTTATAACTCGATGGTTTACTGTTTAAATAAATATTTGACATTTCTCAAATATATTTTTACAGATGGCAGCAGATAAACGGTTGGAGAACGGGTGGATAGTTTCCCACTGCTCTGACCGTAGCGGCTACCGGGAAGCATTGTGGCAAATGCTCCAATATTTCGGGTACAACCAGATGCCGCAATACTTCGCCAAGGAAGAAGGCGAAGAAGGGAACAAGACGTGGACGATCCATGTCGAGGTTCCTGCAGGACCTACGCCACCCGGTTGGGTGCCATTCACCGTCACGGTGAGAGGAAGACAACCGGAAGGGATGTGGCAAGTGGCAGCCCGTGACACTATGTCACGTTTCTGCCAACTACACGTGCAGGCTATGGAGGGCACTCCATACGCACTCGTTCCGGTAGAGGGATGAGCTCAGCATGTGTGGGAAGAGAGGTACCTGGAGGCAACAGACCCGAGTTGCCCAAGGTACAACCCCGCGGAGGCAAATCTCAGCCTCCAAATGAGGGCGGGAAACGCTGTGATGGACAGCCAAGCTGTTCATACGGAGCATCTCGCCACCAAGCTCAAGGAGAGCACAAGCCGTGGAGATCATTTCGAGGGTGCTCACAGCGCACTCCGCAATGTGCTCCTTCCGACGATCAAGCGACTGAATGAACAACACAATCAGTTGCGTCGTCTGAAGAAGGCAAAGAAGAAGAGCCGTGTTGACATCGCGGCATTGCAAGAGCTGGTGCAGACCCTAACCCAGCAGAATGAGGACCTTGCTCAAGAGCGGGACGACGCTATTGAGGAAGGACAAGGCTGGGAAGAGGACTACAACCAGGCTATGGACGAGGTGCATGCATTGCAGGACCTCGTGCCCCCGATGTTAGGCGTACCGGTAGTCTTGGGTCTTCCAGCCATGGGAGAACCTGGAATGGGAGAAGAGGTGGTAGATCCAGAGCCACTAGCAGAAGTACCGGAGGAGGACGACCCCCAGGAGGTCGAGTTCTACTCCGAGCAGGGGGTTACGGTTGCCAAGTAGGGCAGCTAGGGTAGCGTAACCCAACTTTTGTAATCGGTTACATGTCGTGTAGACAGTAGCGTATGTATAGGTAGTGACGACATGAGCACGACTTCTCGGAGATCCGAGAATAATGTATCTTGTATAAAGTTTATGCTTTATCAATATATGTGAATGTTGTGCAAATTAATCATGTGTCACTTCGATACCTACTGTTGCGTATGGAATTTTTAGTAAGACATGTGCTAATTGCTGCTGTTTTGAATTTCAGAATGACGCGTACTCGTGCCAACCCTGACGTTGGGGGTACCAGTCAAGGGGGAGAGACCTCCCAACCACCTCCCGAGGACTCCTCGGGACAGCAGCAGCAACAGCAACAGCAAACACCGCCACCGCCACTGCCGACGGTTACATTAGCCGACATTGTCGCGGCAATGGCGGGCTCGCATCAACAGCACACAGAGTTGCTGCAGACTCTCATCGCCAATACGTCTCGCCCAGAGAGACGTCAAGATCGTGAGGAGTGCCAAAAGAGCTCCTACTCCGACTTCCTGGCGACTCATCCCCCTGTATTCTCAAGGGCGGATGAACCACTTGACGCGGACAACTGGCTCCGCGCCATAGAGATGAAGTTCGGGCTGCTCCAAATCAGCGAGCAGCGCAAGACTCAGTTCGCGGTCCAGCAGCTCCAAGGATCCGCGAGCGCGTGGTGGGCCAACTTCTGTGCTTCCCAGCCCACCGACCGAGTGATGACCTGGGCGGAGTTCCGGACGGCCTTCAGGGCCTATCATATACCGCCAGGTCTGATGAAGAGGAAGACGCAGGAGTTCTTACACCTGCAACAAGGGAGCCGGAACGCGCTGGAATACTCCAGGGCGTTTAACGATCTCGTGCTATATGCGTCGTATCATGCTGATACCGACGAGAAGCGGCGGGACCATTTCTACCAGGGGCTTAACCCGCTCCTGAAGGACAAGTTAGCGATGTTCAATCGCGGCAGCCTCAACGACATCATTGATGCTGCGATTGTGCAGGAGGACTCCAGCAAGGAGTTGGCGGCGGCAGAGCGAAAGCGAAGCGTGCCGCAGAGCAGCGGAGAAGGAGGCGGTCCTTCTCAGAAGTTTCGGATGGTGAATCGCCCACCATCAGGTCCACGCTGGCAGCCACCACAGCGGTCGATGCCGTTCCGCAGTCGGCCGTACTCTTCACCGGCATTCCGGCCGGCACTGCCAGCACCACCGCAACAACAACAGCAGCAGCGGGCGATGCCGCGTGCGTTTGCACCTCCGCAACGCATGCCGGGCTTTCGTCCACCGAGTACTCCACCATCAGCGGCCACATGTTACAAGTGTGGTCGTCCAGGACACTTCGCGAGCAGTTGCCCGGAGAGGCAAGGCGGCGGAGTGGCACCACAGTTTCCGGGGAGGAATCAACCCCGGAACCCTACTAATGCGCGGCGGGCAAACCCTAGGCCCGGCACTGTCCACCAACTTGCCATTGAGGACGTGCCGGAGGGCGAGCCAATCCTTGCGGGTATGTTCCAACTCCACCAGCATCCCGCTATAGTACTGTTTGATTCAGGCGCCACGCATAATTTTATTAGCCAAGCTTTCATTGCTAAACACAGTTTGCCAATACTACCCACCGATAGTCCATATTTAATTTGTTCACCGGGTGGGAAGATTTCAGCAAGCGTAATGGTCTCCAAAGCACCATTATGCTTAGCAGATAGAGTGTACCCCACGTCTCTCATTATCTTAGAGGGACAGAAGGTCGATGTCATCCTAGGGATGTCGTGGTTAACCCGCCACGGTGCTGTTTTAGACACCGTCCTTCGAGTCGTGCACTTAAACTCAGAAGTGCACGGTCCTCACTCATTATTTCTGGACAGTCCAGAAATAAAACTTCCAAGTGTCTATCAAGCCACAACAATCAGATTGGAAGACATTCCAGTGGTCCAAGAGTTCCCTGATGTATTCCAGGACGATTTGCCGGGGATGCCACCCGATAGAGAGGTGGAGTTCAAAATTGAACTTGCACCGGGAACCATGCCAATATCCCGAAGGCCGTACAAGATGGCGCCCAAGGAGTTGGCTGAACTGAAGACTCAGCTCACAGACCTTCTGGAGAAGGGTTTTATTAGGCCGAGCTCCTCGCCATGGGGCTGTTCGGCATTATTTGTCAAGAAAAAGGATGAAACGTTGCGGCTTTGCGTGGACTACCGTCCATTAAATGCCGTAACCATCAAGAACAAGTACCCGTTGCCACGGATCGACATGTTGTTTGATCAGTTGGTCGAAGCGAAGATCTTTTCCAAGATGGATTTAAGATCCGGGTACCATCAGATTAAGATAAGGGCGGAGGACATTCCAAAGACAGCTTTCTCGACAAGGTACGGACTTTATGAGTACCTGGTCATGTCCTTCGGCCTCACCAATGCTCCAGCTCACTTCATGTACTTGATGAACTCGGTATTCATGCCGGAGCTGGATAAGTTTGTCGTGGTCTTCATCGACGACATCCTGGTATATTCCAAGTCGGAGGAAGATCACAAGAAACATCTGCGTATAGTCTTGCAACGGCTGCGGGATCACAAGTTATACGCAAAATTCAGCAAATGCGAGTTTTGGATATCGCAAGTGCCTTTCCTCGGGCATATCATCTCAGCGGAGGGTATCGCTGTGGACCCGAGCAAGATCACGCAAGTGCTGAATTGGAAATCCCCGAGAACTGTTCATGAGGTACGGAGTTTCCTCAGACTCGCGGGATATTATCGGAGGTTCATTCTGAACTTCTCGAAGATTTCCAGGCCAATGACAGAGCTGCTGAAGAAGGCTACCAAATATGTTTGGAGTCCAGCATGTGAAGCAGCATTCAAGGCTTTAGTCAAGCACCTGACATCAGCACCGGTTTTGGCGCAGCCAGACACAACAAAACCGTTCGACGTGTACTGCGACGCATCCGGCATTGGGCTCGGGTGTGTGCTGATGCAAGACCGAAGAGTGGTCGCGTATGGATCACGGCAGCTTAGGAACCATGAGCAGAATTATCCAACTCACGACTTGGAGCTCGCTGCCGTGGTACTTGCACTGAAGATGTGGAGGCACTACCTACTCGGGAACCTCGTACATTTATATACCAGCCACAAAAGCCTCAAGTACATATTCACTCAGAAGGAGCTGAACATGAGGCAACGAAGATGGTTAGAACTGATAAAGGATTACGAGATAGAGATCCATTATCATCCGGGCAAGGCAAACGTAGTGGCAGATGCGCTGAGCCGCAAGTCACACGTCAATACTCTGACCATCACACCGTTGGAAGAGAGCGAACCACCACTACATGTGATTCCACACGGAGCTCTCTACAACCTAGCTTTGATCCCCACCATCCGTGAAGAGATAGCGGCAGCCCAGAAGAATGACAAGGGCATGTCACATTTACGGAGACGTGTAGACAGTGGGGAGTTGAAATGTTTCCGGAAGGACGGAGACGGCATCCTATGGTTCAAGGACCGGATCGTCGTACCCCGAAACCCGGAGTTACGGAAGAAAATCTTTGATGAGGCTCACTTATCAAAGTTTTCTATTCACCCCGGCAGCAACAAAATGTATCAAGAACTCAGAAGCAAGTTTTGGTGGACACGAATGAAGTGGGAGACTGCAAAGTACGTGTCCGAGTGTGATACATGTCGAAGGGTGAAGGCAGATCATATGCGGAGACCGGGACTGCTACAACCACTGGGCATTCCTGCCTGGAAGTGGGAGGACGTGAGCATGGACTTCATCGTCGGTTTACCCACCACCTTGCAGAAACATGATTCTATGTGGGTGATCGTCGATCGGCTCACCAAAGTTGCCCATTTCATCCCGGTCAACACCAACTACAACGCCAAGAAATACGCTGAACTGTACATCTCACGGATCCTATGCTTGTACGGCGTACCCCGTACTATCATTTCAGATCGGGGCACTTTATTTGTGTCCCGTTTTTGGGAGCAGCTGCACGCTGCCTTGGGGATGAAGCTGATCCGTAGTTCAGCCTACCACCCGCAGACGGATGG
This sequence comes from Neostapfia colusana, assembly GCA_030760725.1. NCBI lineage: Eukaryota > Viridiplantae > Streptophyta > Magnoliopsida > Poales > Poaceae > Neostapfia > Neostapfia colusana. Next base: position 23,927,571 of record JASWHV010000005.1, on the reverse strand, counting down.
ACAAACCGAGCGGGTAAATCAAATTCTAGAAGACATGCTACGAGCTTGCGCTATCGACCACGGCAAGAATTGGGATGATCACTTGCCGTTAGCCGAGTTCTCGTACAACAATGGGTACCAAGCCAGCATCAAGATGGCGCCCTACGAGGCGCTATACGGGAGAAAATGCCGCACACCATTGAACTGGTGTGAGTCTGGTGAAAGGGTTACCTTCGGGATTGATCTTGTCAACAACGCAGAAGAAAAGGTTCGACTAATTCAAGCGAACCTAAAAGCCGCTCAATCCCGTCAGAAACAGTATGCGGACCGGAGAAGGCGCCCACTACAATTCGAAGTTGGAGATCACGTATATCTACGGGTGTCTTCAATGAAGGGCGTCAACAGATTTGGGGTGAGAGGAAAGTTGGCACCCCGATTCATCGGTCCATTCCAGATTACCGAAAGATGTGGATCGGTGGCATACCGGCTGAAATTACCAGAAGCACTTTCCGGTGTGCACGACGTCTTTCACATTTCCCAGCTGAGGAAGTGTCTCAAGCTATCAACCACCGTTCAGCTGGAAGACATTGAAGAACTGCAACCGGATCTCACCTATCGGGAGGAACCGGTGCAGATTATTGATGAAAAGGCCCGAACCACACGCAACCGTACGTTGTGGTTCTACAAGGTTCTATGGAGTAATCACTCCATGGACGAAGCGACATGGGAGAGTGAAGAATTCCTTTGCACTAACTACCCCGACTTTTTCACGTCGCATATTCGGTAATTTCCACCGTCCTCTCTCTCATTTTCACCTTATAATCTCGGGACGAGATTCTTTTAAGGGGGGAGGAATGTAAGGGCCTCAGTTTTTGACACACATTTGCAGTGTTCATCACCACACCACACACCTCATTTGAGGAAGAATGATGAATACAAATGAAGAGCAAGTAACAATTATCAACATGCTCATTAGAGAACAAACTTACACATTGCAAAAGTGGTATTTCCCACATGTGATATAGATGGGCTGGACATATGAAAACTCCTACACTTTACTAAGGATGTCCATGCCAAGTTTCACCCAAATTCAAAACCTTTTTGAGGTCAGTTTGGGTATAGTTAGGAAGAGGGCAGTTTGAAACCATATTCAAATTCAAACTGTTTTTATCCAATGAATTTAAAAGTGGGGGGTATATTCTTACTCAGCACATTTTTGTGAGCTCACACACCAATTTTCACTCCATTTGGAGTTGATCTTGACATGAGCTAGGGGGGAGAAATTCAAACTTTATTTGAATTTCAAACTGAACTTGTGCTGAAATTCATTCAAACCAAACCTCATTTGAACTTTGATCAATTCAAATGGCTCATAGGTGAATAATTTGAATTGCCAAGGGTAGTATGGGGTTCACTGTTTACAACAGTGATTAGGAGTAAATTTCAGAGGTTAAAATGGGGGGTGGGACCCACATGTCAGCCTCTACCTCAACACAAACCGACTGAAACACAGTTCAGTCGGTTCCCGGGTGCAGTGTGCGCGCGCCACCGATGGGGGGGCAGCCGGCGCCAGCTCCTGCTGCGCGCCCCAAGCCGGAGACCAGCCGCCGGGCTATTTATTCCCTCCCCGGCGTGCTTCAGTCGCCCATTCCCCGAGCTGCCGACGTGCGCGACCTGTTCTTCCACTGCCATCGCCGCCGCTCGAGCTCACGCTTGATCAAGCCCGATCACTCGCGAGCACAGCCTCCTCCACAGCAAAACGGCACCAAGAGATCGTGAGCAACCTCCTAGACTCCGTGTTGGCCAGTGAGCAAGCGTTCTCGAGCTGTACGAGCCATTTCTCCGGCGAGCCGAACATCGCCGCCGATCGGGCTCCCGTGGACAGCACGGCACAGCCGTTGTCACGTCCTCTTCTCTACACAAGAAAGGTGCATGATTGTATGTAGATGGAGTAGCCAAAAGCCGTTTGGCGATTGATCAACCCTCGGCCAAGAATTTCCAAATTTACTCTCGATCAGTTCATAAGGACCGAGCTCACCTTCGGGTGAAATTCGTGCTCTATGCACGAGGGTTGGACGAGCTCGTTACCTAGTAGCTTCTACGCACGATAGCGCCCACGCTCGAACTGGAATTAGAGAAAACCATCGAGAATCGGCCATGTTATGGCTGTTTTCCCCGCCGCCATGGCTGAACACCTCGGCTCACCGTCGAGAGCCTAGTTACCGGCGTTTCTAGCTTCCACCCAGCCCTGGTTCGTGTTTCCCATGCTCTACTGATGCTCTCCGACCGGTTTCTGGTCGATTTGGTGCACGGGAGAGCGGGACCGACCTCACCGGAACCCTAGCAGGCGCTGTCATCGGTGCGCACGGGTTTCCGGTCATCGCCGGCAGCCGGCGACCCCACCATCGAGTCCAGGGGGTCAGTAAAGGGGCAGGCGGCAAGTTTCGGGCCGGGGGTGGCCGGGAACTCAGTTCCGGCGAGGGTCGCCGGAGAACGCCACCGCCGCGCAGTTGGCGCGAGGAGGGAGACGACGCACTGTGTGCGGGGCCCACAAGCCAGAGTTTAAACTTTTTCCCCCGAATTTCAGTTTCAGTTCAAATTTCAAATCCTTATAACTTTGGCTAAAAAGCTCCAAATTGAGTGAACCAAATTTTGCTGGATTCAGCTCTCTGAGTAATTTCCAGAAAATCAAGTTTTACTTCATGAAATTCCTTATTTCTCCAGAATTAATTCCTTAAAATTTAAACTGTTAGGAATTTTAACTGGAGAATCCTTTGGAGGAAAATCCTGAAATTTTGCTGAGATGTTCACCAAAATATCCTTGAACTACCATAAAAATTTCAGATCTATTTGAGCTCATTTAATCCACCTAATGGTGTGATTAGTGAAACTGTTCCAGAGAAAATAGAAAATGTTCAGAAACATTTTCAGAATTTTCTCTGAAATTGTTTAGCTCATATCTTTAGTTAGAGACTTCCAAATTAAGTGAGACCAACTCCATTAGAACCCTCTGAAAATCTAGTTTTCAGAAAGTCATAGTTTGTCTCATGAAAATTCCTAGAACACCCTAAGAGTTCCAATTAAGGTCAAGGACATAATTATTTGTGGAGGGCTCAAATGAGCTTTGCTGCAACTAAAACTTGACCAAGTCTCTGTTTAGGTTGTAACCAAGCCACAGTAAAAGTTTCACAATCTTTAGGTCTGTCTAGCAAAGGTTATAGACTTCACAACTTCAAAGTTAATACAGATGCATTTAAATTGATACATATGTTTCTTATATCATGTAGTCGCTAAGGTCGAGGAGGAACCCGAAGTCCTAGACTTCGTTACTCCGGAGGAACAGCTAGCCTACGACCAAGAGCAGCAAGGCAATCTCCGGTTTGCATTAACCACTTTTACAAATTTTTATTGTTTTGAGCACATACTTGTTTCCTTTATTCTGTGCATTGAAGTCTTGATTGGAAGCCCCACTGCATAGCCAAGAGAACCATGGGTTGGGTTTAGGATTTCAAACCCCGTTAGTTACTGCATTGCTAGGATAGAGTAGGATTTGGTACAAGTCGAGTAGTTGGAACTACTCGCGAGAATAGGCTAGAGGCACATCGCTCGGGTAGAGATAGCACATGATACACATGGCAAGAAAATGAGACCGAGCGGAGGGTAAGGGCAGCAGGACTTTGGGGCCTGTGTGATGTAGCTCCGCTTGCGTCGATTGAGGACCGAGCCGTGTGCGGGCCTGTTGAACAAGCTAGAACAGTACCGAAGACCTACCGGCTATATGGGAACCGGGAAACTGATGTAACTCGGGTAGCTGGGTATTGAGGCATTGCCCGTCGTTCAGAGGGTAGGTTGAGAGCTCGAGGTGTAAATCGGCTGGCGGCACGGAGATGCGCGTGCAGAGACCTCTTGCTCGGGACGATGGGACCGGTTCAATATTTGGCTAACGGGTGAAAGGTAGTCGCGTGCGGCGTCCGTGATGGTTGTTGTAGGCAACATCGAGTACAGGCGTACGTGATAGGTTGTTCGGGTAACCCTGCAGGTGTAAATCGATTATAATCGCCGTCCCTCGCGGTCAGTGAGTACCACTTGTTCACTGTACCGTGATGTAGAAAGAACAGGTTAGTTACATGTTAAAATGTTGCTGATTGAAAGCTGGACATTGATTGTTAATGATATGCTGTAGCTTAGAGCTAATTAAAGTTCTTTTCAACTTTGGGCAAAGTACATGAGAGAAATGCATTTCTTGTTTGATTGCGGCTCTCTCATGTGCCTTAGCGTAAGGTTCTCCACAACCTGCTGCTAAAACTTGAAAGTAAGGTTCTACTAATTAGGCGAGTCCTTGCAAATGATTTTTACCTCATGCAACCCATTACCCTCATGTAGAAGTTCCATGTTTAGGTGAGACGGGTCAGACTTGCTGAGCCTTCGTGCTCACTGCTTGTGTTTGAAGCTTTTGCAGGGTTCTATGAGGAAGGGACTCCCGAAGAGGAGACGGAACCCCAGGAGGGGAACCCCGTCGAGTGGGAGTCGTGCACGCCGCAGAGTTAGTGTGCGTGTGTGCTAGCAAGGGCACGTTCAAGGGCTGAACGTGCACTTGATGCTTAGTCTATGCCCGCGAGTGTAGACTGAACTTATTTTGATGTAAACATGTTCATAACTTGTTTATGTAATAAAATTTCGCTTCCGCTTTGTACCTTTGACGTGTGTTATACGGTGCTGTGCAACGCAGCACCCCTCAGCGTGATCCTGGCTCGACAGGACCAAATGGGGTCGTGTCATGCACCATTGGATCACTTTGTTCCTCGTGACCCTTTCCTTTACGTCCAAAATTCGGACAGGGTGCTCTGCATAGGTCAGATCCTCTTGAAGTTCAAGTTCATCCATCGGTACTTGCTCTTCCGGCACTCTCAAGCACTTCTTGAGCTGGGATACATGAAACATGTCATGTACGCCGGAAAGGTGCGTTGGGAGCTCTAGTTGATAGGCTACTTCTCCTCACTTGTCCAAAATCTTAAATGGCCCGATGTAGCGAGGTATTAGCTTGCCTTTGACGTTGAAGCGTCGTTGGCCACGGATAGGCGACACCTTAAGGTATACTGTGGCGGACCGGGATCCGCCCATCCAGGATCTCAGAGAGTGGTGCCGCGCGATGCGACACCCGACAACACACGTCATAAGGACATATTATATTACATGGGAAAGCAAACTGAATGTACAAAGTAGTACAATACTCAGTTACAAACTATTGTTTTTATTACACAGCGGAAGTCTACACTATACAACTCACGCCCGCCTATCTAGCAAAAGTCGGTTGCCCAGCCCTAGGGCAACCCACACTGGCTGCATGTCTCAGCTCAGCGCGGCGTGTACGGCTCCCACTCAGCCGTGGTCCCCGACGGAGGGTAACCCTCGCCGGTAGACTCGTACTCCGAGTCCGTGGGTGGCTCCTCACCTGAAAAACAATTAAGCAGCAACCGTGAGCACGAGGGATCAACAAGACTTAACCGACTCACCTAAGCATGAAACTCTACATGAGGTGTACCAAGCACATCGGATAGTAACATTGCAGCAAATGTACATGCCTACAAGTTCATCCTTAATTCATCTTTGAGCAACAAGTTAACAGTTCAGGAATCTGAAATTTAGTAAGCAGTATTTGGTGGCACACATGTAGCAATACAATTATATCAATCAGCAATATTGAATCATCATATTTCATACATTAGCCTACGTCACGACTCAGTGACCAAGTGGTACTCTTCACCACGAGGGACGGTGAATCGACTCGATATACACCTGCAGGGAAACCCAAAGAGCACGTCACTTACGCCCATCCGTGGAGCTGCACGGCACGCTCACTCGATGTCGTACGGGACAACCTTTCACCCAACAGCCCAAACGTCGAACCGGTCGCACCGAAACAAGCAGGAGGTTCCCCACACGGAGCATCTCTCTATGCCCGTTGGCAGATTTCCACCTGGCTGCCCTCAACCTACACCTATAAATCGGTGTGCTATGCCTCAACGCCCGGAGGTTTAGGCTACATCGGTTTATCGGGGCCCATATATCCGATATGCCTTCGGTACATTCAAACTTGATCAGCATGGGCCGCACACGGATCGGTCCTCAATCGACACGGACAGGGCTGCGCTCACAAGACTTCCTCTTGCTGTGCCCTAGCCCCTGCCTAATCTCATTTTCATTACTAAAGTGATCTCACATCACTCAACCGAACCCGTGTGTCTCAAGTATAAACTCGCGAGTAGATTCCAACTACTCGACTTGTACCGAAGTCCTATGAATCATTAAGCATAGCTTGTCTACTCGAGGTCTTAGGAACTACCCTCACTCTTATGGAAAAATTCTGGTTATGCAAGTGGGGTTCCATTCATCCTACACCTAATGCACATCCATACTTCATACTAAGTGTTCATTAAGCAAAACTTGAAAAATAGTTTAATGCAAACCGGAGCTTGCCTTGTTTCTGCTGGTCAGGGGTTAGTTCTTCTTCCGGAAGGAGGAAGTCAAGTACTTCCGGAGCCTCCTCGCCTTCAGCGACTACACGCTAATAAAATACTACATGTCAATTTAAATGCAATGTGTGAACTTGAATACTTAATTACTAATAACTCTAGCTAACCCTCCCCTTTGGTTCTGAAATTTTTATGGTGGCTTGGTAGGGTCCTAACTAGAATCTTTACCAAGTTTCATTTGAAATAAAGTTCATTTGAACCTTGTACAAATAAAAGCCCATTTGGTCAATATTTGAGCCTCTAAGCAATTCCAGGGCTTTTCATGGCTCCAACCATTACTTTATGGAAACTATTATTTAAGATGGTTCTAATGGAATTGGTTTCATGTCATTTGAAGAATTCTACTGAAAGTTATGCCCTAATTAAGATTTGAGAAAATCTGAAAAATGTTTCTGTACATTTTTCTATTTTCTCAGGGCAGTTCTCTTAATCACCCAATTAGGGGAACTAAATGAACTTGGATGTGTCTGAAAATTTTACTGTGACTCAAATATTTTCCAATGAACCTCTCAGCCAAAATCCAGCATTTTTCATAAAGTAATTCTCCAGATAAAATTCCCCACAGTTTAAACTTTAGGGATTTAATTCTGGAAAACTATTAAGTTTCATGAGCTGAAATTGGTATTGCTGGAAAGTACTCAGAATCCTGAGTTCAGCAAAATTTGGTTCAATGAATTTGGAGCTTCCTAAACAAAGTTATGAATTTCTAAAGTTTGAGCTGATCCCTGAATTATTTTCCTACAGAGAACTACCTCCCGCGCTAAACCAGAGGCTGACAGCGGAGCCCGCCCGTTTAAATTGAACTAACCGCGCGCTTGCGTGCGATTAGCACAGGGGCTGACAGGTGTGGCCGCGCCCTTCGTCTACCTCCCCACGCCGCCGCCCCGAGCCGCCGGAGCTGCGGCGAGGTCGGCGTTCCCGGCGATCTAGCTCGCCGGCGCCGACAAGACTCGCCGCCCCCACGTAATCTCGGGTGCTGAACACGCTGGACACCATGTCGCCGCCGGCTAACCACCGTAGCTCGCCGGCGACGAGCCCTATGCCTCTGTGCTACCTCAGCAACGTGTTCCCGCCCTTCTGACTATCTCCTTCGCGCGCTAATCACGTCGCTACACTCAGGGGAACCTCGGGAAGCTCGACATGATATCCATTGGGCCTTAAACAGCTGGCAACCCAGACCTCACTGGCGACCCCCTCCTCCGCCACACTGTTCTATGGTGAACTTAGGGTTCTGGCGGTAATTTCCTTCCGGTTTTTGATCCAGAGGGGTCGCCAGAACCTCTAGATGCTCTCTCACAGCTCCGTTCGACCTCCCACCCACCAAGCTTCCCGAATTTCTCCTAAACCTAATCTGGTCCCGAAATGAGCTCCCCACCCTAAACTGGAAAATTCTCCACGTACAAAGGTCGAACCTTGGAGCGGTTTGCGCGGTGGTCTTGAGGACGAGCTAGCGCTTCACTTTCCTATGGAGGTCAAGGTCGGAAGATGATCACAGCTTGGGTGGCACACGATCGGAGCTCGGGCGACTAGGCTGCTGGTTGCGGGACTCGCGAAAAACAGCAACTCACCGGCGGTCTCGGGCCTTTTATAGGCCCCTGAGGCCAGTGGAGAGCGCGACACCTGCTGTGCCACCTCCTACGCCGAAGCAGGAGCTGGCCGGCCGAGGTGATCGGGCGCCGACGCTGGCCGCAGCTGGCGAGCGCGCTCGGTCGAGGGAGTCGGCTGAGGAGACTTCTGTGCTATGTCCACTGACCAGTGGGCCCTCCTCTCCCCCCTAATGTATTCTCCATTTTTCATCTCTGTTTTTGCTGAAAATATCTCCAGCTACTAAACATTGAATGAGAGACTTAGCCCCCAAGTTTTGGTTTGAATTTGAGTTCTCCATTTTGAAATTTGGTTGGTCCAATTTGCTTCATATTTAAACTGAAATTCAAATTCAGTTTTGAATTATTGCAAATTTGGCTCCCGACAAGATGAACTCCAATGGAGATGAAAATTGGTGGGCTAACTCATAAAAATGTGCTGAGTTTGAATATGAAGCTAACTTTTGAATTTGAGTGATGAAAGTTGCTGCAATTTGAATTTACATGAAACTTGGCTTGAACCTTCCCAAGACTTTTCAAGTCCTAAGGGTGAGCTCAACCTCTCATGTTCATGTGTAGAAATCCTACTTTGCGAAAATGAAGGCTTTCCCCTCTAATCACTCATTTTGATGGAGGTTACTTGCTCTTCACTATATTTCCTAAGGTATTCACAACAAAAACTATGGTGTTGTGAGGTCAAGAAAGGTTTTTGCAAGTCCCTTTTCTTGGGCTTTTACATCCCTCCCCCCTTAAAAGAATCTTGTCCCGAGATTACAAAAGAAGAGATAGTGATGTAATAGGGACTTACCCGTGCTGAGATGACATGAACTCCGGGTAGTTTGAGCGAAGAAATTCCTCGCTCTCCCACGTCGCTTCTTCGGCGGTGTGGTTGCTCCAGAGTATTTTGTAGAACCACAACGTTCTGCTACGCGTGGTTCTGGCTTTCTCATCAAGAATTGCCACCGGATATTCATCATATGTCAAGTCCAGTTGCAACTTGCCGATGTCTTCGGTAGTAACAGCAGCGGTAAGTTTCAGACATTTTCTCAGCTGGGAGACATGGAAAATGTCATGGACACCAGCAAGAGATGCCGGTAGCTCCAATCTATACGCTGCTGGTCCACACTTCTCGGTGATAACATAGGGTCCAACGAAATGGGGAGCGAGCTTCCCCTTCACACCGAACCGGTGCATGCCCTTCATCAGCGACACACGGAGGTACACGTGTTCACCAACATCAAAGTGCAACGGTCTACGCCTCTTATCAGCGTAGATCTTTTGACGGAATTGAGCGGCCTTCAAGTTGGCTTGAATCTTACAAACGCGCTCTTCGGTGTCGTTCACCACATCAACCCTGAATGTGACCCTTTCACCGGACTCGCACCAGTTTAATGGGGTGCGGCATTTGCGACCGTAGAGAGCTTCGTAGGGTGCCATCTTGATACTCGCCTGATAGCCGTTGTTGTACGAGAATTCCGCCAACGGTAGGTGATCATCCCAGTTCCTACCGTGGTGGATGGCACATGCTCTCAACATGTCTTCTAATACTTGGTTCACCCTCTCTGTTTGCCCATCTGTTTGAGGGTGATAGGCGGAGCTCCTGATCAGCTTAGTACCCAACGCAGCGTGTAGCTGCTCCCAAAAGCGAGATACAAATAATGCACCTCGATCCGAGACGATGGTCTTGGGTACCCCATATAAGCACAGAATCTTCGCTATGTACAGCTCCGCATATTTGCCGGCATTGTAACGTGTATTCACCGGGATGAAGTGAGCCGTCTTGGTTAACCGATCGATGATTACCCAGATGGAATCATGTTTGTTGGAAGTCAGGGGCAATCCCACAATGAAATCCATGCTCACATCTTCCCATTTCCATGCCGGGATCTTCAGGGGTTGCAGCAGCCCTGATTTCTTCATATGATCAGCTTTCACTCGTCCACATGTATCGCACTCGGATACGTACACCGCTACTTCCCGCTTCATCCGTGTCCACCAAATTTTCTTTTTCAAATCTTGGTACATTTTGTTGCTGCCTGGATGAATGGAGTATTTAGACAAGTGAGCTTCATCGAGGATCTTTTTCCTCAACTCCACATCCCAGGGTACGACTATGCGGTCATTGAACCATAGCGTCACCTCCTCATCTTTCCGGAAACACTTGATCTCCCCATTATCTATCCGTCTCCGGAGATGTGCCATGCCTTTATCAGTCTTCTGAGCTGCAATGATGTCCTCCCTAATAGTAGGGATAAGGGCAAGGTTGTAAAGCGATCCATAAGGAACCAAGTATAAACTCGGCTCTTCCTCCTCCACCGGTGTAATGGTGAGGTGATGGACATGTGATTTCCGACTCAGCGCGTCGGCAACCACATTCACCTTGCCGGGGTGGTAATGAATCTCAATTTCATAATCTTTGATCAATTCTAACCACCTCCATCGCCTCATGTTCAGCTCCTTCTGGGTGAAAATGTATTTCAAACTCTTGTGGTCGGTATAGAGATGCACCAGATTCCCCAGGAGATAGTGCCTCCACATTTTTAGCGCCAACACCACTGCAGCAAGCTCAAGATCATGAGTCGGATAATGCTTCTCATTGTTCCAAAGTTGGCGTGAGCCATATGCGACCACACGTCCTTCCTGCATCAACACGCAGCCGAGCCCAATACCGGACGCGTCACAATACACGTAGAAGGGCTTTGTTGTATCCGGCTGAGCTAAGAGCGGGGCTGTGGTGAGATACTTCACCAATGCTTGGAACACTCCTTCACACGCCGTGTTCCAAACATATTTTGTTCCCTTCTTCAGCAATTCTGTCATTGGCTTAGAGAGCTTGGAGAAACTTGGAATGAATCTCCGATAGTATCCCGCTAACCCGAGGAAGCTTCTCACTTCATGAACTGAAGTGGGAGCTTTCCATTTCAGCACTTGCTCTATCTTGCTTGGGTCAACCGCAATGCCTTCCGCGGAGATGATATGTCCCAATAATGGCACTTGGCTGATCCAAAACTCACATTTGCTGAATTTGGCGTAGAGCTTGTGGTCTCGCAATCGTTGAAGAACGATCCTCAAGTGTTCGGCATGTTCAGCTTCTGTCTTGGAGTAAACCAAGATATCATCGATGAACACTACCACGAACTTGTCTAGCTCCGGCATGAACAACGAGTTCATGAGATACATGAAATGGGCTGGAGAGTTTGTGAGACCAAAGGACATGACAAGGTATTCATATAATCCATATCTCGTCGAGAAGACCGTCTTCGGGATATCCTCCGCCCGGATCTTGATCTGATGATATCCAGAGCGAAGGTCCATCTTGGAGAACACACTTGCACCCACAAGTTGATCAAACAATATGTCGATGCGGGGCAGTGGGTACTTATTCTTTATGGTGACGGCGTTGAGCGGCCGGTACTCCACACACAGCCTCAAGGTTTCATCCTTCTTCTTCACAAATAGCGCCGAGCATCCCCAAGGCGAGGAACTCGGTCTAATAAAACCCTTGCTCAACATATCATTGAGCTGTTCCTTTAATTCAGCCAGCTCGTTTGAAGCCATATTGTATGGTCTCCGTGATATGGGCGTAGTCCCGGGTGCCAGCTCAATCTTGAACTCGACATCCCGCTCCAGTGGCATGCCCGGAAGATCATCCGGGAACACGTCAGGGTACTACCGGACTACGGGGATGTCCTCTAACTTGAGAGCTTCAGTATTGTTGATCGCTGAAACCTCCCGGACTGGATTATCTAATAAGAGGGACTGCGGACGGTGTAATGGGGAGTTGAGGTGAACCGTCCGTGAAAGGGTTTCCAGGACAGCGCCATGGTAGCTTAGCCATGACATTCCCAAGATTGCATCAATCTTCTGCCCCTTAAGGATAATCGTAGTGGTGGGATATATCTTCCCACCTAAGCACAGTGGTGCTTTCGGAACCATCATCATTGCTGAAATCTTTCCTCCCGGTGAGCAGATCAAATAAGAACACTCGGTTGGAAAGGCTTCCAGCTGATGCTTAACCACATAGCATGCACTTATAAAATTGTGGGTTGCACCAGAATCAAACAATATGATGATGGCTTGGTCGTTGAGAGTAAACGTACCCGCCAGCACGTTGTCTCCCTCCGGGGCGTCCTCATTGTCGAGGTTGCGGACGCCCCCAGTCCGCTGACCAACCTTCTTGACCGGAGGTCGGCCTCGAGCACAGCCCTGGAACTGGGCTTGCCCGCTGCTTTGCTGCCCCTGGGGACAGTCCTTCGCGAAGTGGCCCACCTGGCCACACGTGAAGCAGGTGAAACGGGGCGGTCCCCCGCTGATCGGTGGACGGAAAACCGGAGCGCGTTGTGGCGGTGGAAACGCCCGGGGTGCCATCTGCTGCTTCTGCTGCTGCTATCTTGGTGGTGGCATCGGCGGATGGAACGGAGGTGACTGAAACGAACGTCCCCCGAACCGCTGAGGTCGCGCCGGTGGATGCCACTGCTGCCCGGATGGTGTCCGATACACCATACGGTACTTCTGAGGAGCACCACCACCACTGCTGGGTGGAGCGCTGCGCTTCCGCTGCTCAGCTGCCAACTCTCTCTGAGCGTCCTCTTGCATGATCGCGGCATTGACGAGGTCGTTGAAAGTGCCGTGATTCCATTGCATGAGATGCGTCTTCATTTCGTGGTGTAACCCCCGATAGAAGTGCTCCCGCTTTTTCTCCTCGGTGGAGATGTAGTCTGACGCATATTGCGCCAGATGGTTGAAGGCACGGGAGTAGTCGTGGGCACTCCTCCTGCCCTGCTTCAATTCCAAAATTCTTGGAACTTTCTCTTCATTATTCCGGGAGGAATGTGATAGGCGCGGAACGCCTCCCGGAACACTCCCCACTCCACGGTATGGCCAGCCGGACGTGAGGCGACATAGTTCGCCCACCACGCGCCAGCGGCACCGTGGAGTTGCTGCGCTGCGAACAGAGTCTTCTGCCGCTCCGTACATTGGAGCAGCCCGAACTTGGACTCGATGGTCCGCAGCCAGTTATCAGCCTCCAGTGGTTCTTTGGCTTCTTTGAACACTGGAGGGTGCGTACATATGAAATCCGAGTACGACACCTCACGGGGCTCACGAGACCCTCTGTCTTGACGCCCCCCCCCCACCTGGGACGTATTCTGCATGATCGTGCGGAGCAGGTCGGTCTGCTCCTCACGACCACTCACCAGTGCCGCTATCACATCCGCTAGAGTAAGCGGAGGCGGCGGTGGTGGCTGCTGCTGCGGGGTACTGTCGTGGGCCGGTGGCTGGGAGTCATCGCCTCCCTGTTGGCTAGAGCCACCAACCTCGTGCGTGGTCCTAGTGCGAACCATCTGCAACCATATGACAAAAAACATCAGTCCCTCAACATACTCCAATGCAGTCAAATGAAATAGGCGTAAAAACATAATGACAATAAAACATGCGATACATCTCGTATGTAGATAATGTAATAACTTTGCACAAGCTACACCATTACCAGACCAAATACAAGCTAGTTACATCCAACTTGATGAACCTCCTCTTTGGAAGCTCACCATAACTAGGTTTGGTCACTACGAGATATTATTATTGCTTTGTCATCACGTAAACCACCCTTAGGGTACAACACCCTCTCCAATGAGTTCAACTGTCACTCCTCTGTCAGAATGACCAGTTTCTACATATTCCAAGTTTTGATCTGGTTCTGGGCATTTTCATGACTCAAGCTGAATACCAAAGTTAAAGTTGCCTTCAGTATCTTTCGAACGAATACTTATTTGCCCCCAGATCAGCTTTGGTTAAAAAGTTATGGTAATTCAATATCAACAGAATTTCTGAATGAATTTCAACAGCATCTCCATTGGAAGTGGCTGTTTTCAACCCTGGTTTCCACTGAATTCTGTGCTGAAATTTCAGAAACTTGGAATTGCAAAGATGTAACACATCTTCTACCCTTTCTAAAGATATATCATATGACAATTTTAGATTTTTCTACTGGGAGTTATGTTTGAAAAACAGAACAGTCCAGAGAGTGTTTAACTCTGTCCTGGTTCTGGTCAGTTTACATCCCTCTGGGTTTTAGGCCATTTTAAGTTGTGATTCAGCTCTGGAAGTCTACAACAAAGTTGTAGAGTACTTAAATACCTTTCCAGAACTATATACTACACCTCCCTGGGCTCAAAGACCTGTGAGTTATGCCCTGTTGAAGATCAGCACACTTGCTGCCCAAAACAGAGCACTCTGTTTTTCAGTCTTTTGGAACTACACTCATCACTATCCAATTTTTCTACCCAACCAGGGTCCTAGATGTTGAACCTAGTGATTTTAATTCCTTGTTATCATTATTTTTCATGCATATGCCTATGATATCTCGGTACTACGTTCCTCACAAAAGAAAATCCTAACCGGATTATACCAGTATATACGTCTCAAATGTGGCACTAAACGGTCTCTCGCACACGTTTTACTACACGGATACATATGTGGTTTGTACCTGCAGAAGACCACACAATAATGGTGCACTCAATGGTTGTTTTCATTTCAGGCAGGATCATATTTAAAAGTAAATACAAACGCCCGTATCATTGCCATACGGCCATCCTTGAGTTAGGTCACGTCTCAAGGTACGTGATCGTGTTTCAACACCACACAATGGGGAACCCGAGTATGTCATGAACGGCTCGTCACGGTTGGGAATGTTATCAACCCAACAGATACCACCTACTGCCCTGCAGGGCACGCCGATGGCAAGCGCTGCGTATGTCCCCCTGGGCTACTTCCAGACGAACACACTCTCGCGTTACTGACCACGCGATGGGGTCTGCACTTACTTGCCTAACGCACGCTAGGGATCAGCATTTCATATGAACTCAGGAACATGAAGAGTCCAAGAGTTTCATATTGACGTCTCACACCAAGCTGTGAGACACATTCCTGAACCACATTCCTCATCAGGGGAGCTAACCGAAATTGAACTGCTTTCGGTGGCGTTCCTTACCATACTTACCAGAGCGTAGGTGCGTCGTTACATAATTAAAATTCAGAATTATAACACATAGGTTAGTCTTTGCCACTTTAAGTAACTATGCTAGTATAGTCCTTACTTGGGCAACTACTGAATCCTCACCGTAATCCTAAGTTTTTCCCATAATACAGTCCTTAAGTACTGTGCTATCCCCAATGCACCTCTGATACCAGGTTGTGGCGGACCGGGATCCGCCCATCCAGGATTGCAGAGTGTGGTGCCGCGCGATGCGACACCCGACAGCACACGTCATAAGGACATATTATATTACATGGGAATGCAAACTGAATGTACAAAGTAGTACAATACTCAGTTACAAACTATTGTTTTTATTACACAGCAGAAGTCTACACTATACAACTCACGCCTGCCTATCTAGAAAAAGTCGGTTGCCCAGCCCTAGGGCAACCCACACTAGCTGCACGTCTCAGCAAAGCGCGGCGTGTATGGCTCCCACTCAGTCGTGGTCCCCGACGGAGGGTAACCCTCGCCGGTAGACTCGTACTCCGAGTCCGTGGGTGCCTCCTCACCTGAAAAACACTTAAGCAGCAACCGTGAGCACGAGGGCTCAACAAGACTTAACCGACTCACCTAAGCATGAAACTCTACATGAGGTGTACCAAGCACATAGGACAGTAACATTGCAGCAAATGGACACGCCTACAAGTTCATCCTTAATTCATCTTTTAGCAACAAGTTAATAGTTCAGGAATCTGAAATTTAGTAAGCAGTATTTGGTGGCACACATGTAGCAATACAATTATATCAATCAGCAATATTGAATCATCATATTTCATACATTAGCCTACGTCACGACTCAGTGACCAAGTGGTACTCTTCACCGCAAGGGACGGCGAATCGACTCGATATACACCTGCAGGGAAACCCAAAGAGCACGTCACGTACGCCCATCCGTGGAGCTGCACGGCACGCTCACTCGATGTTGTACGGGACACCTTTCACCCAACAGCCCAAAGGTCGAACCGGTCGCACCGAAACGAGTAGGAGGTTCCCCACACGGAGCATCTCTCTATGCCCGTTGGCAGATTTCCACCTGGCCGCCCTCAACCTACACCTATAAATCAGTGTTCTATGCCTCGACGCCCGGAGGTTTAGGCTACATCGGTTTATCGGGGCCCATATATCCGATATGTCTTCGGTACGTTCAAACTTGATCAGCGTGGGCCGCACACAGATCGGTCCTCAATCGACACGGACAGGGCTGCGCACACAAGACTTCCTCTTGCTGTGCCCTAGCCCCTGCCTAGTCTCATTTTCATTACTAAAGTGATCTCACATCACTCAACCGAACCCGTGTGTCCCAAGTCTAAACTCGCGAGTAGATTCCAACTACTGGACTTGTACCGAAGTCCTATGAATCATTAAGCATAGCTTGTCTACTCGAGGTCTTAAACACTACCCTCACTCTTATGGAAAAATTCTGGTTATGCAAGTGGGGTTCCATTCATCCTACACCTAATGCACATCCATACTTCATACTAAATGTTCATAAAGCAAAACTTGAAAAATAGTTTAATGCAAACCGGGGCTTGCCTTGATGCTGCTGGTCAGGGGTTAGTTCTTCTTCCGGAAGGAGGAAGTCAAGTACTTCCGGAGCCTCCTCGCCTTCAGCGACTACACGTTAATAAAATACTACATGTCAATTTAAATGCAATGTGTGAACTTGAATACTTAATTACTAATAACTCTAGCTAACCCTTCCCTATGGTTCTGAAATTTTTATGGTGGCTTGGTAGGGTCCTAACTAGAATCTTGACCAAGTTCCATTTGAAATAAAGTTCATTTGAACCTTGTACAAACAAAAGCCCATTTGGTCAATATTTGAGCCTCTAAGCAATTCCAGGGGTTTTCATGGCTCCAACCATTACTTTCTGGAAACTAGAATTTAAGATCGTTCTAATGGAATTGGTTTCATGTCATTTGAAGAATTCTACTGAAAGTTATGCCGTAATTAAGATTTCAGAAAATCTGAAAAATGTTTCTGTACATTTTTCTATTTTCTCAGGGCAGTTCTCTTAATCACCCAATTAGGGGAACTAAATGAACTTGGATGAGTCTGAAAATTTTACTGTGACTCTATTATTTTCCAATGAACCTCTCAGCCAAAATCCAGCATTTTTCATAAAGTAGTTCTCCAGATAAAATTCCCCACAGTTTAAATTTTAGGGATTTAATTCTGGGAAACTATTAAGTTTCATGAGCTGAAATTGGTATTGCTGGAAAGTACTCAGAATCCTGAGTTCATCAAAATTTGGTTCACTGAATTTGGAGCTTCCTACACAAAGTTATGAATTTCTAAAGTTTGAGTTGTTCCCTGAATTATTTTCCTACAGAGAATCACCTCCCGTGCTAAACCAGAGGCTGACAGCGGGGCCCGCCCGTTTAAATTGAACTAACCGCGTGCTCGCACGCGATTAGCACAGGGGCTGACAGGTGGGGCCGCGCCCTTCGTCTACCTCCCGACGCCACCGCCCTGAGCCGCCGGAGCTCCGGCGAGGTCGACGTTCCCGGCGATCTAGCTCGCCGGTGCCGACAAGACTCGCCGCCCCCACGTAATCTCGGGTGCTGAACACGCTGGACACCTTGTCGCCGCCGGCTAACCACCGTACCTCGCCGGCGACGAGCCCTATGCCTCTGTGCTACCTCGGCAACGTGTTCCCGCCCTTCTGACCATCTCCTTCCCGCGCTAATCGCGTCGCTACACTCAGGGGAACCTCGGGAAGCTCGACATGATCTCCATTGGGCCTTAAACGGCCGGCAACCCAGACCTCACTGGCAACCCCCTCCTCCGCCACACTGTTCTATGGTGAACTTAGGGTTCCAGTGGTAATTTCCTTCCGGTTTTCGATCGAGAGGGGTCGCCAGAACCTCTAGATGCTCTCTCACAGTTCCGTTCGACCTCCCACCCACCAAGCTTCCCGAATTTCTCCTAAACCTAATCGGGTCCCGAAATGAGCTCCCCGCCCTAAACTGGAAAATTCTCCGCGCACAAAGGTCGAACCTTGGAGCGGTTTGCGCGGTGGTCTTGAGGACGAGCTAGCACTTCACTTTCCTATGGAGGTCAAGGTCGTAAGATGATCACAGCTTGGGTGGCACACGATCGGAGCTCGGGCGACTAGGCTGCTGGTTGCGGGACTCGCGAAAAACAGCAACTCGCCGGCGGTCTCGGGCCTTTTATAGGCCCCTGAGGCCAGTGGAGAGCGCGACACCTGCTGTGCCACCTCCTACGCAGAAGCAGGAGCTGGCCGGCCGAGGTGGTCGGGCGCCGACGCTGGCCGCAGCTGGCGAGCGCGCTCGGTCGAGGGAGTCGGCTGAGGAGACTTCTGTGCTAAGTCTACTGACCAGTGGGCCCTCCTCTCCCCCCTAATGTATTCTCCATTTTTCATCTCTGTTTTTGCTGAAAATATCTCCAGCTACTAAACATTGAATGAGAGACTTAGCCCCCAAGTTTTGGTTTGAATTTGAGTTCTCCATTTCGAAATTTGGTTGGTCCAATTTTCTTCATATTTAAACTGAAATTTAAATTCAGTTTTGAATTATTGCAAATTTGGCTCCCGACAAGATGAACTCCAATGGAGATGAAAATTGGTGGGCTAACTCAGAAAAATGTGCTGAGTTTGAATATGAAGCTAACTTTTGAATTTGAGTGATGAAAGTTGCTGCAATTTGAATTTACATTCAAATTGGCCTCTTTTTCAAATACCTCCAAAAGTACCTCAAAAAATGTTGGATTTACATGAAACTTGGCTTGAACCTTCCCAAGACTTATCAAGTCCTAGGGGTGAGCTCAACCTCTCATGTTCATGTGTAGAAATCCTACTTTGCGAAAATGAAGGATTTCCCCTCTAATCACTCATTTTGATGGAGGTTACTTGCTCTTCACAATATTTCCTAAGGTATTCACAACAAAAACTGTGGTGTTGTGAGGTGAAGAAAGGTTTTTGCAAGTCCCTTTTCTTGGGCTTTTACATATACGAAGTCTCCCACTTCGAAGGTCAACTTTCTTCGCCTATTGTCCGCATAGCCCTTTTGGCGTGACTGAACAGCCTTCAAGTTCTCCCGTACCGTTTGGACTTGCTTCTCAGCCTCTTGCAGTACTTCTGGTCCAAACACTTGGTTCTCTCCAGCCTCGTTCCAAAATAGCGGCGTTCTACACCGTATACCATACAATGCTTCGAAAGGCGACATCTTCAAGCTAGCTTGATAGCTGTTGTTATAGGAGAATTCAGCGTACGGTAAACTCCTATCCCAACTACACCCATGTTTCAAGGCGCAAGCTCTCAACATGTCCTCCAAAATTTGGTTTGTCCTTTCGGTTTGCCCATCGGTTTGCGGGTGGTAGGCGGACCTAAAATCCAGTCGTGTACCCATAGCTTTCTGCAGCTTCCTCAAAAATCTAGAGGTAAACTGAGAACCCCGATCTGAGACTATCCTCTTCGGGACTCCATGGAGGCACACGATTTGCTCCATGTACAGCTCAGCTAGTTGTGTAACGTTGTACACGGTCATAACAGGAAGAAAATGAGCTGTTTTCGTCAATCGGTCCACGATAACCCAGATGGAGTCGTAACCCGACCGAGTACGTGGAAATCCGACAATGAAATCCATACTGATGTCTTCCAACTTCCACTCGGGTACCTTCAAGGGTTGCAACAGTCCAGAGGGTCTTTGATGTTCGGCCTTCACCAGTTGGCATGTGTCGCATAGGGCAACATACTCGGCTATGTCTCTTTTCATACCATCCCACGAATGACAAGTCTTCAGGTCCTTGTACATCTTGGTACTTCCAAGATGTATGGAATAAAGTGAGTCATGTGCCTCTTTTAATATTGTGTCGCGGATATGCTTCACGTTAGGCACACAAATCCTTTTTCCTAGCCAAAGCGTACCCTTCTCGTCCTCCTTGAAGTCCTTTTCGATGCCTTGTCGGATTCTTTCCTTGATCTCTTTGATCTCTTCATCCGTAGTTTGGCCATCTCTTATCTCTTGTTCCAATGAAGAGTGGAGTTCCATTACTTCCATCTCGTTCAAGAAACCGAGATATAACCGTTCGAACTCCTTTCGTAGCTCGGGTGGTAGCTCCCGAACCGTAAGTTGGTGACATGCTCCGTTTCAGCTCAATGCATCGGCTACCACATTGGCCTTTCCGGTGTGGTAGTTGATTCCAACATTATAATCCTTGATGAGCTCCAACCATCGACGTTGCCTCAAATTCAAATCCGTTTGAGTGAATATGTACTTGAGGCTTTTATGATCCGTATAGATCTCACATCGATGACCAAGGATATAATGTCTCCAAATCTTCAATGCATGCACCACGGCTGCTAGCTCCAGGTCATGTGTAGGGTAATTAAGGTCGTGCTTCTTTAATTTTCATGAGGAATAGGCTACCACTTGTCCTTCTTGCATGAGCACGCATCTGAGCCCTTGTCTGGATGCGTCACAATATATGTCAAAGCTCTTGCTCACATCCGGCAATACCAAAAAGGGCGCTGTGGTTAGCCTTTTCTTGAGCTCCTCAAAGCTTTCTTGGCACGCTGGTGTCCATTGGAAGGCTTTTCACTTTGTTAGCAACTCCGTCATAGGCTTTTCTATCTTAGAGAAGTCCTTGATGAACCTTCGGTAGTATCCAGCCATCCCAAGAAAACTCCGAGCATCCCTCATGTTTTGCGGTTGGTTTCACTTCAGAACATCTCCCACTTTTCCGAGATCAACTGATACTCCTTCCTCGGAGATAATGTGGCCTAGGAACGATATCTCCTTTAGCCAAAATTGACATTTGCTGAGCTTGGCATATAATTGATGCTCTCGCAGCTTTTGCAATGTCAATCTCGAATGTTCTTCGTGTTCCTACTCACTTTTCGAATACACCATGATGTCGTCGATGAAAACCACGATGAACTTATCCAAGTACTCCATGAAGACCTTGTTCATGAGGTACATGAAGTATGCAGGTGCGTTTGTTAACCCAAAAGACAAAACGGTATATTCATACAAACCATACCGTGTCCGAAAGGCAGTCTTGGGTATATCGGAGGGATTAATCTCCAGCTGGAAGTATCCCGACCGAAGATCAATCTTGGAGAAGACTTGGGCTCCCTTCATTTGGTCGAACAGGTCCTCTATCCGGAGCAGAGGATATTTGTTCTTGACCATCACCTCATTGAGAGACTTATAGTCCACGCGCATCCTTTGGGTCCATCCTTCTTGTCTATGAAGAGCACGAGGGCTCCCCATGGTGACGAGCTTGGACGTATAAAACCCTTCTCCAGCTGCTCCTGAATTTGCTTCTTGAGCTCCACTAGTTTGTTGACAGGCATCCTATAGGGTCTCTTTCCTATGGGTGCAGTTCCGGGTACTAGGTCAATGGAAAACTCGATATCTCGGTCAGGTGGCATACCGGGAAGTTCTTCTGGGAACATGTCCGAAAACTCTTGAACCACCGGAATGCTGTCCAGGGTTGCTTCTTCGACATGGTTCAACATTGCCTTCTCGGTTGCCGGTTGGGCTGACTCAAACTTGATACGGGTACCGTGCTTGTTGGTCAACTGCACTCTCCTCTCAGCACATTGGATTACTTTGTTGTGCTTACTTAGCCAACCCATTCCGAGTATTATGTCAAGCCCTTGGGAATCCAAGACAATGAGGTTGGCAAGGAAGTTTACCCCCTTTTTTAAGGTTTACTTTCGGACATACTATATTAGTCCTCATCTCTCCACCGGGAGAATTAACCAACATAGTGTATTTCAAGTGTGATATGGGTAGATTATACTTGGCAACATACTTGGATGATATGAAGGAATTTGATGCTCCGGAATCAAATAAGATGGCGGCTGGGTTGGAGTTGGCAAGGAACATACCAATCACGACGTCTTCAGCCTGTTGCGCTTCCTCAGCAGAGACATGGTTCACGTTGCCGCGAGCGTAGTTCTGCTGTCCACATTTTCCTTGATTGGCTCCTCCGTTCGGCCGTGGGTTCTGCTTGGGCACGTTGCCTTGCTGTCCAGGACCTCTCCTCGGGCACTAGCTCACGAAATGTCCTGTTTCTCCGCATGCAAAGCATGCCTTGTTGCCTACAACAGCAGGTACGTTGGGGCGGGGGTTTTGAGCAGGGGCACCCATGTTGGGACGGGGCGCTGGAGGCAAAGGCACACGAGGTGCTTGTGCAACGAGTCGTTGCTGTGGTGGCTGATTAGGGCGGTATGCAGGAGCGGTCGATCCATACCACGGTGCAGCTGGGGGGCATGTACCGAGGTCGTAAGTTGCTCCCTTGTGGCTGGTATGGCATCTTCCTCTTGCCCTCTCGCTCGATCTCTTGGATCTTGCTTTCAACCACGATAGCCTTGTCAACCAGCTTCTGGAAGCTCGCATTGTCATTGTTGAGGAGCTCAACCTGGATCTCATTGTTCAACCCTCTCATGAATAGGTACTGCTTCCGTTGGTACGAGTTGACATCTTCAGGGGCATACCGTGACAGTTGCGTGAACTTGTTAAGGTACTCATTCATGCTTTTCTGTCCTTGGCGGAGACCTTCAAACTCTTGTCGCTTGAGCATCATTACTCCAGCAGGGATGTAATGAGAGCAGAAACTTTCCTTGAACTCAGTCCATGTAATAGTCTCCGAGTCGACGTGAGCATTACAAAGGGCATCCCACCAGTCAGCGGCAGCTCCCATGAGTAGGTGCGACAAAAAGAGGACATTCTCTCTGTCATTGCACTGAACTATGGCAAGCTTCTTCTCCATGGACTTCAACCAGTCATCGGCCTCCATGGGGTCATTAGCTTGAGAAAAAGTGGGTGGTCGAGTCCTCATGAACTCTCCCAGCCTGTTGTGAGCCGGCAGTGGTGGTGGCGGTGGTGCCGGAACAGGGTTGTTGTTGTTGGCTTGCAACTGACCCAATGTTTGCATCATGGTTTGCATAAGCTGATTATGCATAGCCATCAACCGTTCCAAATTGTTCTCACCAGCTCCGGGTTAACAGTAACTTCATCGTGGCCTTCCTCTTGGTTGCCACGGATGTTCCTTCCTAGGCGGCCGGCGTTTCCTCTCACCATCTGTGAGAGAGAACGGAATAGAATAGAGGTTAGAAGGTTAGATGGATCCCTCCCAACTATATGCATCAAGGTGGATGGACTATATATCTTCCTATATGAGGATGTGAACAAGTGCCGAAGCATCTCACACATCTCTACTATGTGTGGATATGGACAATGCTTAAAATGTCCCACAACTCACACTAAGCACACAATTACAAACAATCATCACAAAGGCTCACACAACTCCTTTTCAAGGCTTATTCAATGGGAGTCCTATGTGGTTTAGGGTGATATCAATCTGCAACTTCACCCTATGTCAAGGTGGTTTGGGGTGATACCAATCTGTGATCCAACTATGGCTTCTCCTAGGCTTGCATCCTATGTCAAGATAGTTCCAATGCCAATCTATGCATCCTAGGCTTGCATCCTACGGTCAGCGTGGCTTCTAATACTAATCTGTTACTAGGGGTTGCATCCTACGGTCAACGTGGTTCTATAACCAATCTGTGATCCTTCTAGGTTTGTGACCCACAGTCAACCGTGGTAGCTTGATATCAATCTGTGGATTCTACCAATTTGTGACTAGGCATGGCAGCTCAAATATCAATCTGTGACATATCTAGGTGTGTGATCTACGATCAACCTGTGGCAGGTTGATACCAATTTGTGTTTTCTATCTAGGCGCGTAACCTACCGTCAACCCATGGCTCTAATACCAATCTGTGACGCCCCGGTTCTGTGGAAAACCACGGAACCTGGAACTGATGCGTATGTCTGCCCAGAATGTTCATCACACATACACATGTCATCCACAAACTGAATTCAGAATATATATTATCACGAATAACAGGGTTTATTACAATATGAGTTTTGGACTCATTATAGCAGCGGAAGTCTTATCTTAGCAGCGGAAGTCTTAATCCAGCAGTGGAAGTCTAAGTCTAGCAGCGGAAGTCTTTATTCTAGCAGCGGAAGCAATCTAAGCAGCAGCAGCGGCTCCATCTCTACTCCATCCCACAGGCAAGGTTGAGGACAGATTACACGCATAATCCTCCACGTGGTCTTCATAGTATTCTTCTCCTGTTGCTGATGATGAAGTAATAATGCAAGTTTAAGTACAATGATGTACTCAGCAAGTGCGGGAAAATATGATATGTAGCTCACAACAAAGAAGGTATAAAATGGCTCATTGCAGAAAGCAAAGTTTATTTCTCAAAACATGATAAAAACAGCAACTCAGCTTTAAGTGAATGTAATACCAACGTGTATTGAAATACCAACATACCTCCATTATGTTCATCACTTTCCATGACTCAAACAGACATTAATCAACTTCATCTTTGCTCATGAATACCTTCTCGTATTCGCTACCGTCTCATGAATACCGTCTCGTATTTGCTACCATTTCATCTCATACGCAATTCCGTCTCACATGGAGACCAATCTCGTCGGCATGACTCAATAGTCATGCAACCAATCTTATCACCTGGACTCAACAGTCCCAAAAACCAAACCAAAAACAAACGATAACCTAAACCATCCAACCATAATTCATCCCAACTAATCATGTGTGTTGTCCAGGCGCTCGTACCATAAGCTCGGCTATCATGATAGTTTCAGACTCTGCAGAGTTTGTACCTCTTTACCTACAAGTTTGTGATTTCGTCACCCATCGGCGACTGCAGAACCTCCATTATACCAGTACACAATCGTGGGTGTATGGTCAAGAGATCACAAAATAGCCTTTACAAAGGGGCTACAAGATGTATGGACTCACTAAGGTTTCACCACCAGGCTAGAATCTCCAATTCTCCCACCCACGGGCCCCCTCTTGTGCCATGCAGTTCCCAGGGCAGTCCTCAGTCGACTCCCATTCCCCGCGCCTTCCACGGTCCATAACAATCTAGTAACTTACCTAATTACTCGGCTAAGCTGCACCCATACATGGCCTTATGGTGGCACTGTTATCCTGGCATGGCTCGCATGAACCGGTCCTTAGATCTACGGCAAGTAACCACCATCTCGTTCTACCTCATTCACAAACCCAGGCTTCCCTAGATCTCTCTCTGATCCATGTTCATTAACAACATAAGTTTCTCATTATTCTTACGAGTGCAGTTAGCTAGACACATCTATCTCGCTTCACGTATCCCATGGACTCGGCGAAGCATAAAACCAAAAACCATACCCGACTCATAAATTTCCCTGGCGACAAGGGTGGTTTGACAAAACTAGTAAACTCCTATAAAAAGTTTCCCATCATATTGACTCAAGCACACACACCTTTTCGCAAACAAAACAGTTTTCGAAAATATGGGATCAATATGGTCAAGGGGCACTTGCCTTGTTCTTGCGGTTCCTCTTGCTCTTGGATCTCGAAACCTTGTTGTTGCAGCTCGTCGCAGACAGCTCCCTGAGCTTGTCCTTCTATATTCGATCATGCACATACAAGATTCATAGCAATCAATCATCATGCACAAACTCTACTTTAAGATGCAATGATGTATATGCATGTTAATCCTATGATGCAGTTTTTATTAGATCGGTTTGTACGTGTTCTTGCATCTTTGCATGGCTTTTACGATGAACAGAGGTGTAAAGATCAATTGTGGACGTGACGATGATCTTGACTTTAGATCAAACCGATCAACACGTGATATGTCTACGAAAAAGCTTCTGTTCCAAAGGAATCGAAGAACTGATGCAAAGAAAATGCGATGATGTCGTAAGGTGGTATTGGAGACCTACCTTACATTCTTCTTGGTCTCGGGGTCCTTCTCCTAGCAAGACAGATCGTCGGCTCTCCTCCGGCGATGGCAATTGTGATCCAGGCTCGTCGGCAGTCTCTTCGGTGGTCAAACTCCGGCGAAGGGGTTTACTCGGCGAGCTGGGGCTAGGGCTCTAAGTTGTCGGCTCAGGAGGTGGAAAAGAAGTACGTGGTTGCGGCCAAAGGTTTTCGGTTCTATTTATAATCGGGAAGAGAAGAGTCCTAATCTGATTGGATTTCGAATAAGAGCCCTATTCAGATGGTTTTTTAATCTTAACAACTTATCTTTAGTTGATTTGGTACGGTAGCAATTTTGAATTCATGTCGGTTTCCTCCTGTACCGGTATTCCCACGCGTACAGAAGAAAAACAACTTCAAATCTCGTTACCCTCGAGGCGACGAGCTCTGGAAGCTCCACGTGTCCTGCGGGAACCTGGGCTCCCTTTTCCGCAGAGACAAGCTCCGGTTGTGCCGTGTGTCAGGCGGGCGAGACCTCCCTCTTACTCAGAGGTGAGGTCCGCGTGCGCCACGCGTCCTGGCGGGCGGGACCTCCCCTCTCTCCGGAGGCTAGCTCCACGTGCGCCACGTGTCTGGTGGGTCAGGATCTCCCCTCTCAACAGAGGCGAGCTCTATGAACGCCACGTGTCAGTTCCGGACCTCCCCCTCTATTCGGAGGTAGCTCCGGATGTGCCATGTGTTAGTGCCGGACCTCCCCTCTCTTCGGAGGTGGCTCCGTATGTGCCACGTGTCCTAACAGCGCCAGACTTCCTTTCTCCTCAGAGACGAGCTCCGAGGTCGACACGTGTCTATCAGCGTCGGACCTCCCGGAGGCGAGCTCCGGAGGTGACACGTGTCTGGTAGTGTCGGACCTCCCGGAGGTGACACGTGTCCAATAGGACCAGACCTCTCGGAGGTGAGCTCCAAGAGCGACACGTGTCTAGCGGGGCCGGACCTCTCGGTGGTGAGCTCTGAGAGCGACACGTGCCCGCGCGGCTGGTCCTTTCTTTTCCGCGGTGACTAGCTCCGCAGCCGACACGTGTCCTGTGGGACTGGCCTCGCTTCTCCGCAGAGGCTATCTCCGGGGGCAACACGTGTTCCACGGAGGTCGGACCTCTCCCCCTTTGCGGGGATGAGCCCCGAGCCTGCCACGTAGCCAGTTAGCGGCGGACCTCTCCCCATTTGCGAAGATGAGCTCCGAACACGCCACGTGGCCAGCAAACCGTGGGAATTGTCTTCGGCGCTCCTCGGCGAACTGGAATTGGATCTTTTTGGCTATCTTTTTTATTCTTTCTCTGTTTCAACTTATTTTAAAAATGTTTTTGTACATGAAACATGAATACATGCAGAGTCGAAAATGAGGATGCCACAACACCACTCTTATTTGACTTACTACGATCTAAATGTTCCTATCACAGCTTATTCAATACATGGGCGCACGCTATGGTGAGTCGGCAGTCCATGTAGGGATAGATGATGCTGGTGCTCCATTTGCTCCTGCGTTGGCACGAGTCTCCTCTTGTTTTTCCAACAAGTACAACTTTTTGCGGAGGTAAGAGATCTCTTCTTGTGTGCTTGCATAGCGATTTCCTAACTCCACGAGCAACCTCTGAGACCTATCAGTAGCTTGTGGGTTGGAAAGATCTCCTCCATGGGGTCCAATGATCTCCCTTGTACCACTCTTCCGATACTGGTATAACCCAAAAGTAGTGTTCTTAAGCTGCTCACGGAAAGTGTAGCAAAGTCCGGTGAGTGCATCCCATGCAGCATCATCGATAGCTTCTGCCCTTGTAGCTCTCCATGTGGGTGCGAAGTGCCATGTGACATCCCTACCATTAGATAGGATGGTTACCTCAGCCTTCCACTCTTCATGTCCGAGACGAGGGATCTTCTTGAGGATATACTCCGGGTATAAGCTGCAGCAATCCAGAAACTCATTAAGCTCCTTGGATATGTATCCTCCTTCCATCCCGTCGGACCGGAATTCTTGAACTGAATGCTTAGCCCATTCATCACCTTCATTCTCGACCTCAGCAGGGGGTGTCTCCTCTTCGGATTCATCTCCTTCCGAAATAGCTTCATGAGGCTCCGCTGGCCGTAAGCCTGCGTGAAACTCCTCCTGAGGTGCATACCAATGCTGCTGTTCTTGCGGATCGTCTTCCATGTCGTCTTTGATTGGTTTCACCTCTTCTGTATCCTCTTCCTCATGCATAGAGCTACTGACTTCATCTTCCTCATGGGGTTCCATCTCCACCTCCTCCCAATATGGTCCATCGGACACCTCAATGGGGTTAAGTGCACTCCCAAGTGGTGGTGGACGAGTCCTTATGCGTGCTGTGCTCCTAGTCACTGGCATCTATAATTAATACATGAGAAACTTTAGAGAAGAAGGAAATAACTCCAAAACTTCAGAAGCTATGAAGCAAGAAAACAAAAGCCTTGCTGTGCGAAAGATGAGAAAAAAGAGGGGCTGAAAATAACACTTTGTGGTGGCTGAATTGACAAGTAAAGTGCAGCAGCAAGCAATTTTCGAAAATAACAGTTTATAGGGGTGTTCCTGTGTGTTTTTGAGTGTCCATTCTACCTAGGCTTACGTCCTACGGTCAACGTGGCTCTGGTACCAATTTGTGACACCCGGTTCTGAAAATTGAACCAAGTGAATGCATATGTGTGCCCAGGATGTTCATCACACATACACATGTATTCCACAAACTGAAGTTCAGAATATAACCACATACAAATAATGTTTAAGTACTTTATTACATTGACTCAATGTCTCACTCATGAATATCCAAGTTATTTAGCAGCGGAAGACTCTAACTACAGCGGAAAAATGACTAAAACAGCAGGCTCCAACTTCAACTCCACAGGCATGTTGACGGTAGTGTGCACACCTAGCACTCCACATGTTCCTCGAAGTACTCTTCTCCTGTAGCTGATGTATATGTGCGAATGCAAGGGTGAGTACATGTCTGTAACACTCTCAATTTCACTACCATGCATTGCATGCATTTTTCATGTAGAGAATCATTTAAAAGGCATAGAATGGAGAAAGGAATATAGAAATGGAGGAGGGAATATAGAAATGGAGAATGAAATATAGAAATGGAAAAGGGAATATAGAAATGGAGAAAGGAATACAGAAATGAAATAAAATAGCTTAATTGAGCCATCCCAAATTTCCCCAAAATTCCCCTAGGGGGAATTTCCCCCACATTTGGGGGAAATTTTTCCCCAAATTGGCCGCACCAATTAGGGGGAGCCCCTTGGCCGCAGCCGTTGAGGGGGGGAACCCTATCCCCCACCTTTAGGACTCTTTGGTTAAGTCCCCCACCTCTAGGACTCTTTGGTTAAATCCCCCACCTCAAGGACTCTTTGTTTCCATCCCTAGGACTCTTTAGTTGAGTCCCATACTGCAAGGACTCTTTGTTTCCATTCCTAGGACTCTCTTTTTTCCCCTTATAAATACAACCCCCCTAGCGGCACCCCTATTCCTTTGGCCGCCGCCCCCCTGCTGCCACAAGTCGCCGAGTGGCCCCCCCTGCCCAAGTAACTGAGTCCCCCCCCTTGCCGGAGTTTGGTCGCCGTCAAGCCCCATCGTCGAGCCCGCCGTCGAGCCCCGTCACGCCTCGCCGTCGCCGGAGAAGAAGCCCGACGTTCTGCCCTACCATAATTCTCCGCAGAAAAATCCCCTGCTGTTGCCATTGCTAGGAGGAAGGCCCTGCCACAAGGAGGAAGTGAGGTAGGTCTTCATTACCCCTCTTACGACGTCACCGCTGTTTCTACGCACCCATTTTCTTCGCCCCTTCGAGCAGAAACTTTTGGCGTGTGGACAGATCATATTTTGGTCGATTTTTGATGGTTGAATTGATCTACATCTTGTGTCAAGATCATCACCACGTCCACACTTGATCCCTACACCCTTGTTCATCATTAAACCCCATGAAAGCCCATTAAAACATGCAAGAACACGTACAAACTAGTTTTATAAAACTACACTATAGGATTTGCATTCATCTACCCCATTGTATCTCGAGTAAAGTTTGTGCATGATGATTGATTGCTGTAAATTTTTGTTGGGAACCCCTTCCGGGATCCACACTCCAGGAAACACATTTGGTGGTGCCGTGCGATGCGGCACCCAACAGCATACACGAAAAGAACCATAAAGTACAAAGTCTTTTATTTATCAAGATAATGTCATTTACAAAATATTGTACCACGAGTTACACGCAGCGGAATATACATAACTCATACTCTCGGTCCTAACTATTTAAAAGAGAAGACGTCCAGCCCGCGGACGCTTCTTACTAGCTTCCTGTGACACCCTCATTTTCGATTTCTGCATGTATTCATGTTTCATGTAGAAAAACATTTTAAAATAAGTTGAAACAGAGAAAGAATAAAAAAGATAGCCAAAAAGAGCCAATTCCAGTTCGCCTAGAGCGCCGTAGACTGTAAGGGCCTAAGTTTTTGGCACATATTCAAAGTGTCCATCACAACACACACACTTCATTTGAAGAAACTTGATGAACACATTTGAAGAGCAAGTAACCGCCATCAACATGATCATTAGAGAATAAACTCACAAAATGCAAAAGTGGCATTTCCCACATGCATCATATAGGAGCTGGGCATATGAAAAGCTCATACACCTTGTTAGGAATGTCCATGCCAAGTTTCACCCAAATTCAAAACCTTTTTTATGTCCTTTTGGGTACAACTAAAAAGTGGGTTGTTTGAACTCAAATTCAGATTCAAACTGTTTCTCTCCCATGAATTCAAAAGTGGGAGGCATATTCTTACTCAGCACATTTTTTTGGGCTCACACACCAATTTTCACTCCATTTGGAGTGAGCTTGACATGAGCTAAGTTTAGCAAATTCAAACTTTATTTGAATTTCAAACTGCATATGTGCTGAAATTTGGTCAAACACTTCACAATTTGAATTCTACCAATTCCAAATGGGCATGTGGTAGATAATTCAAATCCTAAGGGGTATTAGGGAGATTACTGTTTGTAGCAGTGAGAGGAAGTTAATTTCAGAGGTTAAAACTCGGGTGGGACCCACATGTCAGCTGCACAGTTCAAAGAACCGACTGAAGACTTGATCTCGGTTTCTTGCGCCCGACCGAGCTGCTGCCACGGCAAGAAAACAGCAAGGACAGCAGCTGCTTGCCGCCCCTGGCCGCTGAACCGCCTCCCTGGGTCCTTATCTAGGCGCCCGAGCCGTCTCCGGTGCTTCTCACCGCTAGCCCGACACGTTCTCACCCAGCAAACTGAAATCCTTCGCCTCTCGGTTGAGCTCTCGATCCCTTGTTGTCCGGCCGATCCTGTGGCTTTCACGGTGATCTGGGGCCAGCACCGGGTGCGCCGAGTCTTCCTTGACGCCCTTGCGCCGGTGCTAGACCCTGGGAAGCCCTTCTGGAGCTCCACCGTGACGTTCTTTCATTCCCCGGTTCAGCTCGAGCCGCCGTCACGAGGACGACCCGTCCGGCTACCACAGCCCGCCATTCTCCGAGCTGTGAATAGCAAAAAGGTTCGCCTTCAGTCCCTCTTCCATTACCACGAGCCCCGGCGGCGGGACATAAACTACTCACACCGGAATTTCACGATTTTGCTACGGTATACAAAAAGGGAGGCCCAGACTGATCTGCAAAATTTGTAGTACACACTGCACCACTCATCCTCTCACGGAGGGAAGCACTTCTAGGTGCCCGTACGAGTCCATAGGAGCAGAAACCACGAAGAACCATTGAGGAAAGCCACTGTTCTTTGAGTTTTAGGAGAATCCCCGATTTCCGGCCTAGGTCGCACGGTGACAGCCCAGTACAGCCATTTCCGAGCTCCGTGGAGCTCATGTCGACCTTTCCTAGGGTCCACTGGTGCTCGACGACCTTTTGTTCGATCGGTTGGGGTGCTAGGAGAGCCGGCCGACACGACCGAAGTTTCTCCGAAGCTGCCGCTCGTCGCCGACCATGTGCCGGTGATTTTCATGACAAGCTGAGCCCAGCATCATGTTCCCCGGGGGGATTTAGGCAGAGGCGTCCAGAATCATGGAGTTTGGCACCACAGAGGCCACTGGCGAGCTCTCCGGTGAGGTGTCGCGGCGGCAGAGCGCGGGAGGCGGGAGGTAGACGAAGCCCCCAGCCCCACGCGTCAGTGGCTGATATTTTAAACCCCGGGATTCGCTGTGGCATGGATCAGGTGCGGCTGCGCGTGAAGAAATCCGCAGCCCCGTGTGTCGACCTATGAGGAGTTGACACGTGGCCCCGGTCCCACGCGCAGCGGTTTAAACTTTTTCCCGATTTTCAGATTTAGTTCAAACTTCAAACCCACATTACTTTGGCTAGGAAACTCCAAATCGAGTGAACTAAATATTGTTGGATTCAACTCTCTGAGTACTTTCCATCAAATCAAGTTTGACTTCATGAAAATCCTTATTTCTACAGAATTAATTCTTCAAAGTTTAAAATGTTTGGAATTTTAACTGGAGAACCCTTTGGAGGAAAATTCTGAAATTTTGCTGGGATGTTCACCAAAATATCCCTGAGCTACCATAAAAATTTCAGATCCATTTAAGCTAATTTGATCCACCTAATGGTGTGATTAACAAAACTGTTCCAGAGAAAATAGAAAATATCCAGAAACATTTTCAGAATTTCTCTGAAATTGTTTAGCTCATATATTTAGCTAGGAACCTTCAGATTAAGTGATACGAACTCCATTAGAACCCTCTGAAAATCTAGTTTTCAGAAAGTCATGGCTTGCTCCATGAAAATCCCTAGAACACCCTAAGAGCTCTAAATAAGGTCAAGTACATAATTATTTGTGGAGAGCTCAAATGAGCTTTGCTGCAAATAAAACTTGGCCAAGTCTCTGTTTAGGTTGTATCCAAACCACAGTTAAAATTTCATAGTTATTGTGTCTTTCTAGTGAGATTTATAATCTTCACAAGTGTAAATTCAATTCGAATGCATTTAAATTAATACATGTACATGCTATCTCATGTAGTCGCTAAGGTTGAGGAGGAGCCTGAAGTCTTAGACTTCGTCACTCCGGAAGAGCAGCTAGCCTATGACCAAGAGCAGCAAGGCAAGCTCCGGTTGGCATTAACCTTTTTACAAATTTTTATTATTTTGAGAACTTACTTTGAGTACCATTACTTCTTGCATTAGAGTCTTGTTTGAAAACCCAAATGCATAGCCAGGAAAACCATGGGTTGGGATTAGGATTGGAAACCCCGTTAGCTACTGCAATGCTAAGATAGGGTAGGATTCGGTACAAGTCGAGTAGTTGGAACTACTCGCGAGGATAGGCTAGAGGCACTTCACTCGGGTAAAGATAGCAAATAAAACACATGGCAAGAAAAATGAGACAGAGCGGAGAGTAAGAGTAACAGGACTTTGGGGCCTGGGTGCTATAGCTCCGCTTGTGTCGATTGAGGACCGAGCCGTGTGCGGGCCTGTTGAACAAGCTAGAACAGTACCGATGACCTACCGGCTATATGGGAACCGGGAAACCGATGTAACTCGGGTAGCTTGGTATTGAGGCATTGCTTGTCGTTCAGAGGGTAGGTTGAGAGCTCGAGGTGTAAATCAGCTGGCGGCAAGGAGATGCGCGTGCAGAGACCTCTTGCTCGGGACGATAGGACCGGTTCAATACTTGGCTGCTGGGTGAATGGTGGTTGCGTACGACGTCCGTGATGGTTGCTGTAGGCAACATCGAGTACGGGCATATGTGACGGGTTATTCGGGTAACCCTGCAGGTGTAAATCGATTATAATCACCGTCCCTCGCAGTCAGTGAGTACCACTTGTTCACTATACCATGACGTAG
The DNA here is from genome assembly GCA_030760725.1 of Neostapfia colusana. Classification (NCBI taxonomy): domain Eukaryota; kingdom Viridiplantae; phylum Streptophyta; class Magnoliopsida; order Poales; family Poaceae; genus Neostapfia; species Neostapfia colusana. The sequence goes on along the minus strand of JASWHV010000005.1, from coordinate 23,893,800 downwards.
AAAGAACAGGCTAGTTACATGTTAAAATGTTGCTGATTGAAATATGGACTTTGATTGTTAATGATTTTCTATAGTTTAGAGCTAATTAAAGTTCCTCTCAACTTTGGGCAAAGTACATGAGAGAAATGCGTTTCTTGTTTGATTGCGGCTCTCTCATGTGCCTTAGCGTAAGGTTCTCCATAACCTGCTGCAAAAACTTGAAAGTAAGGTTCTACTAATTAGGCGAGTCCTTTGCAACTTGTTTTATCTCATGTACCTATCACCCCTCATGTAGAAGTTTCATGTGTAAGAGAGACGGGTCAGTCTTGCTGAGCCTTCGTGCTCACTGCTTGTGTTTGAAGCTTTTGCAGGGTTCTATGAGGAAGGGACTCCCAAGGAGGAGACGGAACCCCAGGAGGGGAACCCCGTTGAGTGGGAGTCGTGCACGCCATCGTGTTAGTGTGCGTGCGTGCTAGCAAGGACACGTTCATGGGATGAACGTGAACTTGATGCGTAGTCTATGCCCGTGAGTGTAGACTGAACATATTTTGTTGCAAAAATGTTCATAAACCTGTTTATGTAATAAAACTTTGCTTCCGCTTTGTACCTTTGATGTGTGTTATTCGGTGATGTGCAACGCAGCACCCCTCAGCGTGATCCTAGCTCGACAAGACCGTGGGGTCGTGTCAGCATGGTATCAGAGCTCGCTTGAGGTTTAACGCACTACAAAGGTCATCTTTTTCAAAATTCCAGTGAGGAACGAGTTAGTAGCCCATATAAGGATGTTATTCGTGTATAGAAGGTAGCATACTAACCTATTTGCTTATGTCAGAAAATTGTGCATCTCGGGACGTTTATGTCTTGGGGGGTGTGCGTAAGCGCTGTCCACCAGTGCGCACAAGCTGAAGGGTGGAGCCTCACCGGTGGCAGGTAACCCGATCCGCTTTAATATCCTCTACGACTCTTCATGTCGTTTGGGGTATTCGAGTAACGTCTGTCCCTGGCGTGCGTGGTGCAATTTGGGAGACCCCGTCACGTGGTCAGTAACGTGAACACGTAGCTCAAGGCATGTTTGGCTTGAGAATATCCGGGCAAGTGATGACGGCCGGGTGTATGAACTGTATGGATACCGGGCTCGGTGTGCAGCTGAGTCTGACAATTGTTTGAGTTATCTGCAGGTAGTCTAACCACGAAACGGTAGACGTGTAGCATCCGTGTGCGAGTGACGCTTAGTGCCACTGAACTAACGAAGCCGGCTAAGTCCGGTATAGGTTTGTCTTCGTGAGGACGTAGTACCGACATGCTCAGGTGACGCATCGACGTCACACTCCACTAAATGAACAACTTCGTTGTAAAATTTGAAAGTTTTAATACAAAGCACTAAAACTTGATGTAACTCCTTCCCTTAATCATGCTATTCAAAGTTAACAAATTTTCAACTTATAGGATACTAAGGACCGAGTCCCCTGTTTTCAGCTGAAATAAGGCTGAAGTTAATCAGAGGTTATAGGTTGATTTTTTTTCGAGGTTGGGGTCATATGATACATTTCTGGAAAGCCTTGGAAGAGCTTTACAACTTTTATGTTGACGTCCAGAGGTGTTTCATCTTCTAACCAATCGAAAAATGCAGTAGAGTTGAAACTGTCCAGAAAACAGGGCAGAGCAAACGCTCTCTGTGACTCTCTGTAAATTGAGCATAACTTCCTGCATAAAAATACAAAAATAGAAAATGAGGTAGTTATGAAAAGTTCTTGAGATGGGTTACAACTTTGTAACAGAAAGTTTTGTCAGATTGGGAGCAGAATTAACTGGAATTCTTGGATCAAATCAGTACCTAAAGCAGGGAGGTGCTGTCCAATTTCTCCAGAAACTCTGTTAACTTTGACATCTCATAACTTTTGAACCGGGACAGGTCTTAGGCCAAGCAAATACTTTCTGGAAAGATATTGAAGTTAGCTTTAATTTTTATGTGTAGCTCCAGAATTGGTTTTGCCTTTAGAATTGTCTAAATCAGGTTGAAATGGAAACTGGTCAGGGCTGTCATGTTGGACAGCAGATCAGCAGTCAAATTTGTTTAAATTTGAACTATGTTTCCAAGTTGTATTAGTTCAATGACATGTCTTATGTTATAACTCAATGGTTTACTGTTCAAATAAATGTTTGACATTTCTCAAATATGTTTTTACAGATAGCAGCGGATAGACAGTTGGAGAACGGGTGGGTGGTGTCCCACTGTTCTCACCGCAGCGGCTATCCAGAAACGTTGAGGCAAATGCTTCGATATTTCGAGTATGACAAGATGCCGCAGTACTTCACCAAAGAAGAAGGCGAGGAGGGGAACAAGACGTGTACAATCCATGTCGAGATTCCTGCAGGGCCTACGCCACCCGGTTGGGCGCCGTTCACCGTTATGGTGAGAGGTAGACAACCGGAGGGTATGTGGCAAGTGGCAGCCCGCCCTGTCTTGGCCTCCAGAAAGATGAGGGTTGCAGGCCTCATCATTGTTGTTGGCGGGGTTGGCAGCATGACCTTTTCCTCGTCCGCCATCTAGCATGATCAACCAAATGTTAATTTAAAGTATTACGTATTATCTTACTACTTTCACTTGTTTGTACTTTGAAGTGTTGAAGCTTTGTTATACTTTTCTAAGGTTTCATATCTCACACAAAAATAAATGCTATATTATTTCATGTGGGTTCACACACCAAAGCAAGACAATCTGAAGACGAGGCTGTGGACAATTGCTCATGGCTTCCACAACTCACGTCACACACCAAGCATTAACACACCATTAACTAACGTAACGACTCGACTACTCGACATCCTTCTAATTTAACGGAAAGGCTCTACGCTACTCGTTTTCTTGAGCTGGCTCCTCGGGATCTTCCTCATCATTTCGGCTGCCTTCTGACTCTGCTTTGGGTGGGGAGGCTGCTGGTGGAGAAGTGCGACGACGCCTGATCGCTCGGCGATCTGGGGAGTCAGGAGTCCATGTATCATTCACAGTGACACACAGTTCATTCCCATCTCCTCTTTCTCTCGCCCTCAAGCAGGCTCGCAGCAACGCCTCCGTTTCCTTCAGGGTGTCCCGAACATCCTGAAGCTCTTGCTGACACTCCTGTAGTCGAGTGCTGAGCATAGCAGCATCCTCCAAGCACAGGTCCATGTGCTCATGGGAAGTCCCTTGCTGCACTGGTGGGTACTTGTACTCCGTGGTACCACTCTCACGCTGGAGGACATACATGTACTCAGTTCTGTCCAGGTGGCGATGATAGATGTGACTCTGGCAGGTGATGTCCTCCCAGGTGACATCCTTCTCCGCATCGACCTGTGTCGCTCGACAAGCTGGAGAGCGGTGGATCTTAAGCAGCTGATTTTCGTGTATGATCCTCATCTCTGAACTCCATTCTTCCCTCTTCTCACGGATGGTTCTGGTGGAGTTATAGTGGATGATTAGCTTGCCCGTATTGCCGGCAGCTTCGAGCATACGTCGAAGACGGCGCAACAAGCCTCCTACTGCCAATCCGTAGGAAAGGTACGTCACCGGACGGCTCTCCTCTCTTTCGGCAAGGGCAACTACGGGAACTCTCCCTCCTGTGGACTTGCGAGCGGTGCAAATCATGCGAACCATCTAAAACAAAAAGCATTTAAACTTAGGTTAGATAAACTTTTTAACCAAAATCCTATTTTGAATAAAAATTGGGGTAAGATGAAAAAAGTGACTCATTAAATAACACTTTTCAACACACACCTTATAAAAATAGTTTTTAAGAAAATAGGGTCCTTAAATACGTCCCATTCTACCTAGGTCCACGTTCCTACGGGCAACCTTGGCTCTGATACCACTTCTGTCACACCCGGTTTTTCCGAAGAACAACCAAGTGAATGTCACATGTATGCCAGGATCATTTTCTCATACATGTGATGACAAATAGTGAAGCATCATTTATTACAAGCCAGGTGTCGAATATAAATAAGTCTTACATAGCGAATGTCTCGATGGACAATAATAAGTTCATCACAAGTAAATAGACTAGCAGCGGAAAATTATTCTTGTGGGCTCCGTTACGGGCGTTGCCCGGGGGTCTCCATGAACCTAGAAACCTTCTTCGGGTCCAAAGTCTTGGTCATTATACATCACCTCATTATCTTGACCTGAGCAGCAATATAAACCAACAAATATGCAAGGTTGAGTACCGATGGTACTCAGCAAGTGTGGGAAAGTTTTGTCATGCATGGCTAGAACAAGGGGAGGTTGAACTCATGGTTAAAGCACTATGCAATTAATACCTATCACCTTAGCTTATTAAGCACCTACATTACTACACAGGTGAAATGGTCCCAATCTCCCATCCCATCATCATAATCAAATAACCATAACATCATTTCCAATGTTAAGCTCCCCGCTTAACATCCACAACTTCCAAAACCATCACTCCTCTAATCATGAATAAGTCCAAGCCGCTCTTGACCGTGAGCACGGCTGTCATGACAGTTTTGACTCTGCAGAGTTTGTACCACTGTACCCACATGTAGTGATTTCATCCCCCGTTGCCGGGTGGACTAAAAGAACCTCCATTATGCCAGTGGCCGTGAACCACATTCACACTTCCCAGGTGTGTAGCCAGGAGATCACTACGAAGCCTTTACAAAGGGATTCCTGACGAGTGTGGTCCCACTGAGGTTTCACCCCTAACAGCATACAAGAGGCTCCAACCCTGCTGCAGTGGCCCCCTCTTGAGCCTTGTGGTTCATATGGTAGTCCAGCTGACACCTATTCCCCGCACCATCCAACACACCCATACTACGCCGGGGATACACCTAATTAATTGGCCAGGCTGCCCCATCTCAGCATGTGGTTGGCACGGTAAAGCCAGGTTACATGCTCCATGAACCGGTCCTTAGGATCCAGGCAAGTACTAAACACAAACCCGAGTCTCGTGCACCCAGCACAACACCAAAACATCCAAACTTGCCTTGATCCATAACTCACAATATCTCATTCAAGAGTATGGTAAAATAAACTGATGATCTCATATCCCAAATATCCTATTCTAAGCATGGCTAAGCATATGCATAATAATAAATGACATGATAAAATAAATCCCAACCCAAGCTACAAGGAAACAAGGTAATGCAATTCTATGGAAACTTCCTAGCATGGGTTTCATATTTCAATTGACAATGCAAATAATTCTAGCTACACATCCTAGCATAGGATCAAAGTGGTCAAGGACATTTGCCTCCTTCCTGCTGCTCTTGGAATGGGTAGTCCTGATCTTGGAAAGGAAGAACTTGCTCTGGAGCAGGTTCTACATCATACCATCACACATAGCAAAAGAAAAACAACAATCCATAAGACATAGTTCACACTTCCACTTCAAACAAATCACACATTCACATTTATCAAAGTCATTCACAATTATATGTGTTGTGGTTACTCTATGTGTGTTGATCTTTGGCTTACATGTACTTTTAACCATGTGTATATGATTCCTACTTTTGTATTCACATTTATGCTTACATACTATATATATGAGTTTCCAATTTAAATAAATTCCTTATATTTAATTACTACACCTTTTAGCTACCAAGTATGCATGAAAGGTATTTTCCTACTCCATATGTGTCTTCAGAATTTCTACCAACCCTAAACTGAATTCTTTGGATTTTTGAAACTTCATTTATCATTTACTAGTTGCTATATTTTCAGATCTATTTCCTATGCCTAAATGTGAACTTTATTATGAAAATAACAAGACACATCATCTAAACAGAATAGGTTCTGATCTAAAATATTTAATAATATATTTTTGACCTTTTTCTCTGATGTAAACTATTTCACATTTATTTTCCTTATTTTCAGAACTATTCTTTACTTAAAAATGTGTCCCTATAACTAATAAATGTGAATAATAAATTAAACAGATTCATTTCAGCCCAAAAATATATTTTTATCTCACTCCAAAGTTTTCTAAGTACTGAGAAAGTTTTTAATTAAATTTTGACAATATGTTTGTCCCACTTTTTAAATTTTAAATACTAGCCACCTATTCAATTTCCTAAATTAAATATCAAACAGGGTTAAAAAGGTAAACTCACCCCCCTACAGGGTCTATAATATTATTTTAACAATTTTCAGGGGTCTAGCTACTCATAACAGAGGAGTTTTTCCTAATTTTTATTAAGTCCAGGGGCTAAAACTGATTTCTAAATGAATTTACATGATTTTCTGAAGTTCCAGAGGCTAGATCAGAAGTTTCCGGGGCTAGCTCTTATTTCCCGAGAACCCCAGGGGGTAGCACGTAAGAATTCTAGTCTTTATAACGCGGGACTGACGTGGACCGTCCGATTTAAAACAGACGGCTGAGATTATAACGCCGAACTGGTACGCTGGGATTTAAAGTCTACCGTGCGATTTAAAATAGACGGCGCACAGGCGGCCACGTCGCTCTAACCGAGCGCGGGCGGCGCTGCCCGGCGGCGCACGGCGGCGGGAAGCGGCGATCTCGCCGCAGATTTTCGGGTCTTCGAGAATTCTTCCTAGAACTGTGATTTTATGGCATAGATCGGTGGAGGGGAGGTCGGGGATCTCACCTCAGGGGTTTTCTTGAGCTCGGTGGTCCTGGAAAACGATCGGCGACGAGGTCCGAAGCGAAACCACGGCGAGGCTCGTCGGCGTTGTGTTTGAACCGCAAGTCACCGAGTTTTCTGCACCTGTAGGGTTCCCCGGAGGCGGTGGATCAAGACCAGCGAGTTAGATCGGAATTTCCGAGCGTAGATCGGCCAGAATTCGCCGGAGAAGGCTCGGGTTCTCACCGGAGTAAAAACAGCAGATCGCGTGAGAAAAACGGGACGAGGCCGGGGTTTTTATAGACGGGGGAAGGGTGGCGTTCGGTTGAGATCGAGTTTGCGTCGCCCACGAGCAAAATTCGGCTGGGATACGCAGAAATCAAGGTCGGTTTGGATTCGGGGTGAGAGAGAGTCCGGCCGATCGCGGGCGCGGGCGCGAGGTAGAAGAAGGGCTGGCGGGCCCCGCCTGTCAGTGGGAAGAAGAGGGCGCGCGCGGCTGCGGGCTGGCACGGGTGCTAGGTGGGCCGGCTGGTGGGTTTCGGCCCACTGGCCGGTTTTTTTTCGGTTTTCCTTTTTCTTTTTCTATTTCTTTTCTGTTTTGAGTTTAAATTGAATTCCAGTTTGAATTTAAATTGTTGCAAAACATGCAAGACGTCCAAAAATTTTTAAATTCCCCTCTTAACATGATTTTGGGGTGTTACAGCTCTACCCCCCTTAAAAGAATTCTCGTCCTCGAGATTGGTGGTTCTAAGAAAACAATTCCGGAAATTGTCCCTTGAGCTCATCTTCCCGTTCCCAGGTGGCTTCCTCTTCTAAGTGATGCTTCCACTGCACCTTGCACATCTGGATTCTTTTATTTCTGGTGAGGCGTTCCATTGTCTCCAAAATCTTGTATGGTTGCTCTGCATAAGACAAATCCTCAGCTACGTCCACTTCATTCATGGGTAACACCTCTTCAGGCGTCCTCAGGCATTTCTTGAGTTGTGACACATGGAATACATCGTGCACATCCGATAGGTGAGCCGGTAACTCTAGTTGATACGCCACTTCGCCTTTCCTTTCCAAAACTTGAAAGGGTCCGATGTATCGAGGTGACAACTTCCTTTTCACCTTGAACCGACGAAGTCCTCTGATAGGGGACACCTTGAGATAGACATAGTCTCCCACATTGAAAACAAGCTCTCTTCTTCGTACATCGGCATAGCTCTTTTGGCGTGTCTGTGCTATCCTCAAATTGTTGCGAATTTCCCTCACCTTCGCCTCAGCTTCTTGTAGTACTTCCGGACCAAACACTTTGCTTTCCCCCGTTTGGTTCCAAAATAGGGGAGTTCTGCACTTCCTCCCGTACAAGGCTTCAAACGGTGACATCTTCATACTAGCTTGATAGTTGTTGTTATAGGAAAACTCCGCATACGGTAAGTTCTTATCCCAACTCCGATTGTTTTTGAGTGCACATGCCCTATGCATATCTTCAAGAATCTGATTGGTTCTTTCCGTCTGCCCATCAGTTTGGGGATGATAGGCAGAACTAAAGTTCAGATGGGTTCCCATGGTTTCGTGCAACTTCTGCCAGAACCTTGAGGTGAACTGTGTCCCTCGATCTGACACAATCTTCTTTGGCACTCCATGGTAACACACGATCCTTGATATGTACAACTCTGCCAATTTGGATCCGCTGTAGCTTTCTTTCACGGGGATGAAATGAGCTACCTTGGTTAGCCTGTCAATGATGACCCATATCGAATCATATCCTGATTGAGTCCTAGGCAATCCCACGATGAAATCCATGCCGATCTCTTCCCATTTCCATTCAGGCACTTTGAGTGGTTGCAATGTGTAAATTGGCAGGAAACTTACCAACTACCACATCGGGTGCCTCTTGTGCTTCCTCCATAGTGATGTGGTTCACCCGTCCTCTCATTACATTCTGCTGTTGTGGCTGCGTGGGCTTCTTCTTTGGGCACTTATGGGCGTAGTGCCCCACTTCACCACAGCTAAAACATTGCACCCCAACCTTAGGTGCCTGGCCTTTGTTGTCTTGGGGTTGGTTTGGGGGTCCTTGCACTGCTGGTCGAGGTGGATATGCGGGGCGAGGTAGCTGTACAAACTGACGTTGTGGCTGTGCTGGTGCTGCGGGAGGCCTGTAGTTCGGGTTGTACCCTCTTGGTGCTGAGTAGGGTACCGCAGCACGGTTCGTCTGCCTTGCAGGTTGCTGCATCAGACGTGGGCGGGTGTTGCTCCCTGAGGCTTGGTGTGACCACCCGGCCTTCCTCTTGTTCTCATTTTCCAAGGCCTTCAGCTTCCTTTCCACCACAAATGCTTTGTCCACCATCTTTTGGAAGCTTTCATACTCATTTGAGGACATTGCACACTGCATTTCTGCGGTAAGCCCTTCCACGAAACAATTTTGTTTCTGCTCATCAGTCTCTATGTCCTGTGGGGCATAACGGGATAGTTGAGTAAATTTAGTGAGGTATTCCCTCACCGTCATGTTTCCCTGCTGCAGTCCCAAAAACTCCTTCCTCTTGTTTTTGAGTTCACCTCTTGGGATGTAATGGTTGCGGAAGCTACGCTTGAACTCCTCCCAAGTGATGTTCTCAGGGTCATGATGGGCGGCCACGTAGGCAGTCCACCAATCAGCAGCAGGTCCATGCAATTGATGAGAGGCAAACAGCACCCTCTCATACCCTTGGCACTGTATGATCCTCATCTTGCTTTCAATGGTCTTTAGCCAATCATCTGCCTCTAGAGGTTCAGCAGCACTTGCGAACTTTGGAGGTTGAGTTCCTAGAAACTCACTCAACCTTGGTTGGCGTGGTGCAGCTTGTGGAGGTGGAACTTGATGCAAGTTGGCCACCACTTGGGTCAGGTTCTGGATGAGCTGATTTTGATTCTCCAGCATTTGGTGGAGGGGATCAACTCCTTCATGGCGTCCACCCCTGTCTTGGCCTCCAGAAAGATGAGGGTTGCAGGCCTCATCATTGTTGTTGGCGGGGTTGGCAGCACGACCTTTTCCTCTTCCGGCCATATAGCATGATCAACCAAATGTTAATTTAAAGTATTACGTATTATCTTACTACTTTCACTTGTTTGTGCTTTGAAGTGTTGAAGGTTTGTTATACTTTTCTGAGGTTTCATATCTCACACAAAAATAAATGCTATATTATTTCATGTGGGTTCACACACCAAAGCAAGACAATCTGAAGACGAGGCTGTGGACAATTGCTCATGGCTTCCACAACTCACGTCACACACCAAGCATTAACACACCATTAACTAACGTAACGACTCGACTACTCGACATCCTTCTAATTTAAGGGAAAGGCTCTACGCTACTCATTTTCTTGAGCTGGCTCCTCAGGATCTTCCTCATCATTTCGGCTGCCTTCTGACTCTGCTTTGGGTGGGGAGGCTGCTGGTGGAGAAGTGCGACGATGCCTGATCGCTCGGCGATCTGGGGAGTCAGGAGTCCATGTATCATTCACGGTGACACACAGTTCATTCCCATCTCCTCTTTCTCTCGCCCTCAAGCAGGCTCGCAGCAACGCCTCCGTTTCCTTCAGGGTGTCCCGAACATCCTGAAGCTCTTGCTGACACTCCTGTAGTCGAGTGCTGAGCAAAGCAGCATCCTCCAAGCACAGGTCCATGTGCTCATGGGAAGTCCCTTGCTGCACTGGTGGGTACTTGTACTCCGTGGTACCACTCTCACGCTGGAGGACATACATGTACTCAGTTCTGTCCAGGTGGCGACGTTAGATGTGACTCTGGCAGGTGATGGCCTCCCAGGTGACATCCTTCTCCGCATCGACCTGTGTCGCTCGACAAGCTGGAGAGCGGTGGATCTTAAGCAGCTGATTTTCGTGTATGATCCTCATCTCTGAACTCCATTCTTCCCTCTTCTCACGGATGGTTCTGGTGGAGTTATAGTGGATGATTAGCTTGCCCGTATTGCCGGCGGCTTCGAGCATACGTCGAAGACGGCGCAACAAGCCTCCTACTGTCAATCCGTAGGAAAGGTACATCACCGGACGGCTCTCCTCTCTTTTGGCAAGGGCAACTACGGGAACTCTCCCTCATGTGGACTTGCGAGCGGTGCGAATCATGCGAACCATCTAAAACAAAAGGCATTTAAACTTAGGTTAGATAAACTTTTGACCAAAATCCTATTTTGAATGAAAATTGGGGTAATATGAAAAAAGTGACTCATTAAATAACACTTTTCAACACACACCTTATAAAAATAGTTTTTAAGAAAATAGGGTCCTTAAATACGTCCCTTTCTACCTAGGTCCACGTTCCTACGGGCAACCTTGGCTCTGATACCACTTCTGTCACACCTGGTTTTTCCGAAGAACAACCAAGTGAATGTCACATGTATGCCAGGATCATTTTCTCATACATGTGATGACAAATAGTGAAGCATCATTTATTACAAGCCAGGTGTCGAATATAAATAAGTCTTACATAGCGAATGTCTCGATGGACAATAATAAGTTCATCACAAGTAAATAGACTAGCAGCGGAAAATTATTCTTGTGGGCTCCGTTACAGGCGTTGCCCGGGGGTCTCCATGAACCTAGAAACCTTCTTCGGGTCCAAAGTCTTGGTCATTATACATCACCTCATTATCTTGACCTGAGCAGCAATATAAACCAACAAATATGCAAGGTTGAGTACCGATGGTACTCAGCAAGTGTGGGAAAGTTATGTCATGCATGGCTAGAACAAGGGGAGGTTGAACTCATGGTTAAAGCACTACGCAATTAATACCTATCACCTTAGCTTATTAAGCACCTACATTACTACACAGGTGAAATGGTCCCAATCTCCCATCCCATCATCATAATCAAATAACCATAACATCATTTCCAATGTTAAGCTCCCCGCTTAACATACACAACTTCCAAAACCATCACTCCTCTAATCATGAATAAGTCCAAGCCGCTCTTGACCGTGAGCACGGCTGTCATGACAGTTTTGACTCTACAGAGTTTGTACCACTGTACCCACATGTAGTGATTTCATCCCCCGTTGCCGGGTGGACTAAAAGAACCTCCATTATGCCAGTGGCCGCGAACCACATTCACACTTCCCAGGTGTGTAGCCAGGAGATCACTACGAAGCCTTTACAAAGGGATTCCCGACGAGTGTGGGCCCACTGAGGTTTCACCCCTAACAGCATACAAGAGGCTCCAACCCCACTGCAGTGGCCCCCTCTTGAGCCTTGCGGTTCATATGGTAGTCCAGCTGACACCTATTCCCCGCACCATCCAACACACCCATACTACGCCGGGGATACACCTAATTAATTGGCCAAGCTGCCCCATCTCAGCATGTGGTTGGCACGGTAAAGCCAGGTTACATGCTCCATGAACCGATCCTTAGGATCCAGGCAAGTACTAAACACAAACCCGAGTCTCGTGCACCCAGCACACAACCAAAACATCCAAACTTGCCTTGATCCATAACTCACAATATCTCATTCAAGAGTATGGTAAAATAAACTGATGATCTCATATCCCAAATATCCCATTCTAAGCATGGCTAAGCATATGCATAATAATAAATGACATGATAAAATATATCCCAACCCAAGCTACAAGGAAACAAGGTAATGCAATTCTATGGAAACTTCCTAGCATGGGTTTCATATTTCAATTGACAATGCAAATAATTCTAGCTACACATCCTAGCATAGGATCAAAGTGGTCAAGGACACTTGCCTCCTTCCTGCTGCTCTTGGAATGGGTAGTCCTGATCTTGGAAAGGAAGAACTTGCTCTGGAGCAGGTTCTACATCATACCATCACACATAGCAAAAGAAGAACAACAATCCATAAGACATAGTTCACACTTCCACTTCAAACAAATCACACATTCACATTTATGAAAGTCATTCACATTTATGTACTTTTAACCATGTGTATATGATTCCTACTTTTGTATTCACATTTATGCTTACATACTATATATATGAGTTTTCAATTTAAATAAATTCCTTATATTTAATTACTACACCTTTTAGCTAACAAGTATGCATGAAAGGTATTTTCCTACTCCATATGTGTCTTCAGAATTTCTACCAACCCTAAACTGAATTCTTTGGATTTTTGAAACTTCATTTATCATTTACTAGTTGCTATATTTTCAGATCTTTTTCCTATGCCTAAATGTGAACTTTATTATGAAAATAACAAGACACATCATCTAAACAGAATAGGTTCTGATCTAAAATATTTAATAATATATTTTTGACCTTTTTCTCTGATGTAAACTATTTCACATTTATTTTCCCTATTTTCAGAACTATTCTTTACTTAAAAATGTGTCCCTATAGCTAATAAATGTGAATAATAAATTAAACAGATTCATTTCAGCCCAAAAATATATTTTTATCTCACTCCAAAGTTTTCTAAGTACTGAGAAAGTTTTTAATTAAATTTTGACAATATGTTTGTCCCACTTTTTAAATTTTAAATACTAGCCACCTATTCAATTTCCTAAATTAAATATCAAACAGGGTTAAAAAGGTAAACTCACCCCCCTACAGGGTCTATAATATTATTTTAACAATTTTCAGGGGTCTAGCTACTCATAATGGAGGAGTTTTTCCTAATTTTTATTAAGTCCAGGGGCTAAAACTGATTTCTAAATGAATTTACATGATTTTCTAAAGTTCCAGGGGCTAGATCAGAAGTTTCTGGGGCTAGCTCTTATTTCCCGAGAACCCCAGGGGGTAGCACGTAAGAATTCCAGTCTTTATAACGCGGGGCTGACGTGGACCGTCCGATTTAAAACAGACGGCTGAGATTATAACGCCGAACCGGTACGCGGGGATTTAAAGTCTACCGTGCGATTTAAAATAGACGGCGCACAGGCGGCCACGTCGCTCTAACCGAGCGCGGGCGGCGCTACCCGGCGGCGCACGGCGGCGGGAAGCGGCGATCTCGCCGGATATTTTCGGATCTTCGAGAATTCTTCCTAGAACTGTGATTTTATGGCATAGATCGGTGGAGGGGAGGTCGGGGATCTCACCTCGGGGGTTTTCTTGAGCTCGGAGGTCCTGGAAAACGATCGGCGACGAGGTCCGAAGCGAAACCACGGCGAGGCTCGTCGACACTGTGTTTGAACCGCAAGTCACTGAGTTTTCTGCACCTGCAGGGTTCCCCGGAGGCGATGGATCAAGACCAGCGAGTTAGATCGAAATTTCCGAGCGTAGATCGGCCAGAATTCGCTGGAGAAGGCTCGGGTTCTCACCGGAGTAAAAACAGCAGATCTCGTGAGAAAAACGGGACGAGGCCGGGGTTTTTATAGACGGCGGAAGGGCGGCGTTCGGTTGTGATCGAGGTTGCGTCGCCCACGAGCAAAATTTGGCTGGGATACGCAGAAATCTGGGTCGGTTTGGTTTCGGGGTGAGAGAGAGTCCGGCCGATCGCGGGCGCGGGCGCGAGGTAGAAGAAGGGCTGGCGGGCCCCGCCTGTCAGTGGGAAGAAGAGGGCGCGTGCGGCTGCGGGCTGGCGCGGGTGCTGGGTGGGCCGGCTGGTGGGTTTCGGCCCACTGGCCGGTTTTTTTTCTGTTTTCCTTTTTCTTTTTCTATTTCTTTTCTGTTTTGAGTTTAAATTGAATTCCAGTTTGAATTTAAACTGTTGCAAAACATGCAACACGTCCAAAAATTTTTAAATTCCCCTCTTAACATGATTTTGGGGTGTTACAGCCAACTACACGTAAGAGCTATGGAGGGCACTCCATACGCGCTCGTTTCGGTAGAGGGATGGGCTAATCACGTGTGGGAAGGTAGGTATATGGAGGCAACCGATCCGGGTTGTCCAAGGTACAATCCCGCGGAGGCAAACCTTAGTCTCCAATTGAGGGCAGGAAAAGCTGTGATGGACAGCCAAGCGGTTCATACGGATTGTCTTGCTGTGAAGCTCAAGGAGAGCACAAGCCGTGGATACCATTTTGAGAGTGCTCACAGCGCACTCTGCAATGTGCTCCTTCCGACGATTAAGCGACTGAACGAACAACATAATCAGTTGCATCGTCTGAATAAGGCGAAGAGGAAAAGCCGTGTCGACATCACGGCTTTGCAACAGCAGGTGGAGGCTCTGACCCAGCAGAACGAGGTCCTTACTCAAAAGCGGGATGACGCTATTGAGGAGGGGCAAGGATGAGAAGAGGACTACAACCAGGCCATGGACGAGGTGCACGCATTGCAGGACCTCGTACCTCCGGTAATGGGCATACTGGTGGTAGGTGCCGTACCCGTGGTCTTGGGTCTTCCGACAATGGGGGAACTCGAGCCGGAAGAGGAGGTTGTGGACCCAGAGCCACCAGCAGAGGTACCAGAGGATGACGACCCGCCAGAGGTCGAGTTCTACTCCGAGTAGGGGGTTACCGTTACCAAGTAGGGCAGCAAGAGTGATGTAACCCAAACTTTTGTAATCGATGACATGTCGTGTAGACAGTAGTGCATGTATAGGTAGTGACAACATGAGCACGACTTCTCGGAGACCCGAGACTAATGTTTCTTGTATAAAGTTTATACTTTATCAATATATGTGAATGTTGTGCAAGTTATTCATGCGTCACTTCAAATACCTACTGTTTTATGTGGAATTTTTAGGTATGACATGTGCTGATCGCTGCTGTTTTGAATTTCAGGATGGCTTGTACTCGTGCCAACCCGGACGTTGGGGGTTCTAGTCAAGGGGGAGAAACCTCCCAACAGCCTCCCGAGGACTCCTCGGGACAGCAACAGCAAACACCGCCACTGCCAACGGTTACATTGGCCGACATCGTTGCGACAATGGCAGGTTCTCATCAGTAGCACACGGAGTTGCTGCAAACTCTCATCGCAAATACGTCTCGACCAGAGAGGCATCAAGATCGTGAGGAGTGCCAATGGAGCTCCTACTCCGACTTTCTAGCGACTCATCCCCCGGTATTCTCAAGGGCGGATGAACCCCTCGATGCGGACAACTGGCTTCGCACGATGGAGATGAAGTTCAGGCTGCTCCAAGTGAGTGAGCAGCGCAAGACTCAGTTCGCGGTCCAACAGCTCCAGGGATCCGCGAGCGCGTGGTGGGCGAACTACTGTGCTTCACAGCCCACGGATCGAGTTATGACCTGGGCGGAGTTCCGAACGGCCTTCAGGGCCTATCACATACCGTCGGGTCTCATGAAGAGGAAGACGCAGGAGTTCTTACGCCTGCAACAAGGGAGCCGAAACGCGCTGGAATATTCCAGCGCGTTCAATGATCTTGCGCTCTACGCGTCATATCACGCCGATACCGACGAGAAGCGGCGGGATCACTTCTACCAGGGGCTTAACCCGATCCTGAAAGACAAGTTGGCGATGTTCAATCGCGGCAGCCTCAACGATATAATTGATGCTGCAATTGTTCAAGAAGACTCCGGCAAGGAGTTAGCGGCGGCAGCGAGGAAGCGAAGTGCGCCGCAAAGCAGCGGAGAAGGAGGTGGTCCTTCTCAGAAATATCGGATGGTGAATCGCCCACCATCGGGTCCACTCTGGCAGCCACCACAGAGGCCGATGCCATTCCGCAGTCAGCCATATTCTTCACCGACATTCAGGCCGGCACTGCCAGTCCCACCTCCGCAACAACAACAGCAGCAGCGGGCGATGCCGCGTGCGTATGCACCTCAGCAGCGCATGCCGGGCTTTTGTTCCCCAAGCACCGGACCAGCAGCAGCCACATGCTACAAATGTGGTCATTCAGGACACTTTGCCAGCAGTTGTCCGGTGAGACAAGGCGGCGGTGTTGCACCGCAACTTCCGGGGAGGAATCAGCCCCGGAACCCTACTAATGCGCGGTGGGAAAACCCTAGGCCTGGCACCGTCCACCAACTTGCCATAGAGGACGTGCCGGAGGAGGAGCCAATCCTTGCAGGTATGTTTCCAACTCCACCAGCATCCCTCCATAGTATTATTTGATTCAGACGCCACGCACAATTTTATTAGCCAAGCTTTCATTGCTAAACACAGCTTGCAAATACTACCCACCGATAGTCCATATTTGATTTGTTCACCGGGTGGGAAGATTTCAGCAAGCGTAATGGTTTCCAAAGCACCATTATGCTTAGCGGGTAGAGTGTACCTTACGTCTCTCATAATTTTAGAAGGACAGAAGGTCGATGTCATCCTAGGGATGTCGTGGTTAACCCGCCACGGTGCTGTTTTAGACACCGTCCTCCGGATTGTGCACTTGAACTCAGAAGTGCACGGATCTCACTCCTTATTTCTGGACAGTCCAGAAATAAAACTTCCAAGTGTCTATCAATCCACAACCATCAGATTG
Source organism: Neostapfia colusana (assembly GCA_030760725.1). Classification (NCBI taxonomy): domain Eukaryota; kingdom Viridiplantae; phylum Streptophyta; class Magnoliopsida; order Poales; family Poaceae; genus Neostapfia; species Neostapfia colusana. The sequence goes on along the minus strand of JASWHV010000005.1, from coordinate 23,876,933 downwards.
GAAGACATTCCAGTGGTCCGAGAGTTCCCTGACATGTTCCCGGATGATTTACCGGGGATGCCGCCCGACAGAGAGGTGGAGTTCAAGATTGAACTTGCACCGGGAACCATGCCAATGTCCCAAAGGCCGTACAAGATGGCGCCCGAGGAGTTGGCTGAACTGAAGACCCAACTAATGGACCTGCTGGAGAAGGGTTTTATTAGGCCGAGCTCCTTGCCATGGGGCTGTTCGGCATTATTTGTGAAAAAGAAAGACGAGACGTTGCGACTCTGTGTGGACTATCGTCCACTAAATGCCATAACCATCAAGAACAAGTACCCGTTGCCACGGATCGACATGTTGTTTGATCAGTTGGTCGAAGCAAAGATCTTCTCCAAGATGGACTTAAGATCCGGGTACCATCAGATTAAAATATGGGCTGAGGCTATTCCGAAGACGGCTTTCTCGACGAGGTACGGACTTTATGAGCACCTGGTCATGTCCTTCGGCCTCACCAATGCTCCAGCTCACTTCATGTGTTTGATGAACTCGGTATTCATGGCAGAGCTGGATAAGTTTGTCGTGGTCTTCATCGACGGCATATTGGTATATTCCAAGTCGGAGGAAGAACACAAGAAGCATCTGCGTATAGTCTTGCAACGGCTGCGGGATCACAAGCTATACGCGAAATTCAGTAAGTGCGAGTTTTGGATATCGCAAGTGCCTTTTCTCGGTCATATCATCTCAGCGGAGGGTATCGCTGTAGACCCGAGCAAGATCACACAAGTTCTGAATTGGATGTCCCCGAGAACTGTTCATGAGGTACGGAGTTTCCTCGGACTCACGGGATATTATCGGAGGTTCATTCCGAACTTCTCAAAGATTGCCAAGCCTATGATGGAGCTGCTGAAGAAGGCTACCAAATATGTTTAGAGTCCAGCATGTGAAGCAGCATTCAAGGCTTTAGTCAAGCACCTAACATCAGCACCGGTTCTGGCGCAGCTAGACACAACCAAACCGTTCGATGTGTACTGCGATGCATCGGGCATTGGGCTTGGATGTGTGCTGATGCAAGACCGAAGGGTGGTCACATATGGATCACGGCAGCTTAGAAACCATGAGCAGAATTATCCAACTCACGACTTGGAGCGCGCTGCCATGGTACTTGCACTTAAAATGTGGAGGCACTACCTACTCGGTAACCTCGTAAATTTATATACCGACCACAAAAACCTCAAGTACATATTCACTCAGAAGGAGCTGAACATGAGGCAGCGAAGATGGTTAGAGTTGATAAAGGATTACGAAATAGAGATCCATTATCACCCCGGCAAGGCAAACGTAATGGCAGATGCGCTGAGCCGCAAGTCACACGTCAACAATCTGACCATCACACCGTTGGAAGAGAGCGAACCACCACTACGTGTGATTCCACGTGGAGCTCTCTACAACTTAGCTTTGATCCCCACCATCTGTGAAGAGATAAGGACGGAGACGGCGTCCTATGGTTCAAGGATCGGATTGTCGTACCCCGTAACCCGGAGTTACGGAAGAAAATCTTTGATGAGGCTTACTTGTCAAAGTTTTCTATTCACCCCGGCAGCAACAAAATGTATCAAGAACTCAGAAGCAAGTTTTGGTGGACACGGATGAAGAGGGAGATCGCAAAGTACGTGTCCGAGTGTGATACATGTCAAAGGGTGAAGGCAGATCATATGCGGAAACCGGGACTGCTACAACCACTGGGCATTCCTGCCTGGAAGTGGGAAGCTGTGAGCATGGACTTAATCGTCGGTTTACCCACCACCTTTCAGAAACATGATTCTGCGTGGGTGATTGTCGATCGGCTCACCAAAGTTGCCCATTTCATCCCGGTCAACACCAACTACAACGCCAAAAAGTATGCTGAACTGTACATCTCACGGATCCTATGCTTATACGGCGTACCCCATACCATCATATCGGATCGGGGCACTTTATTTGTGTCCCGTTTTTGGGAGCAGCTACACGCTGTGTTGGGGACGAAGCTGATCCGTAGTTCAGCATACCACCCGCAGACGGATGGGTAAACCGAGCGGGTAAATCAAATTTTGGAAGATATGTTACGAGCTTGCGCCATCAACCACGGCAAGAACTGGGATGATCACTTGCCGTTGGCCGAGTTCTTGTACAACAATGGGTACCAGGCCAGCATCAAGATGGCGCCTTACGAGGCGCTATACGGGAGAAAATGCCGCACACCACTGAATTGGTGTGAGTCTGGTGAAAGGGTTACCTTCGGGATTGATCTTGTCAACAACGCGGAGGAAAAGGTTCGGCTGATTCAAGCAAACCTAAAAGCCGCTCAATCCCGACAGAAACAATATGCGGACTGGAGAAGACGCCCACTACAATTCAAAGTCGGGGATCACGTATATTTACGTGTGTCTCCAATGAAGGGCGTGAACAGATTCGGGGTGAGAGGAAATATGGCACCCCGATTCATCAGTCCATTTCAGATTACCGAATGATGTGGATCGCTAGCATACCGGCTGAAATTACCAGAAGCACTTTCCGGTGTGCACGAAGTCTTTCATATTTCCCATCTGAGGAAGTGTCTTAAGCTATCAACTACCATTCAGCTGGAGGACATAGAAGAACTGAAAGAGGATCTCACGTATCGGGAGGAACCGGTTCAGATTATTTATGAAAAGGCCCGAACCACATGCAACCGTACGTTGTGGTTCTACAAGGTTCTATGGAGTAATCACTCCATGGACAAAGCGACATGGGAGAGGGAAGGATTTCTTCACGCTAACAACCCCGACTTTTTCACGTCGCATATACGGTAATTTTCCACCGTCCTCTCTCTCATTTTCACCTTATAATCTCGGGACGAGATTCTTTTAAGGGGGGAGGAATGTAAGGGCCTAAGTTTTTGGCACATATTCAAAGTGTCCATCACCACACACACACTTCATTTGAAGAAACTTGATGAACACATTTGAAGAGCAAGTAACCACCATCAACATGATCATTAGAGAATAAACTCACAAAATGCAAAAGTGGCATTTCCCACATGCATCATCTAGGGGCTGGGCATGTGAAAAGCTCCTACACCTTGTTAGGAATGTCCATGCCAACCTACGATCAACCCGTGGTAGGTTGATACCAATCTGTGACCTATCTAGGTGTGTGAGCTACGATCAACCCGTGGCAGGTTGATACCAATTTGTGTTTTCTATCTAGGCGTGTAACCCACCGTCAACCGTGGCTCTGATACCAATCTGTGACGCCCCCGTTCTGAGAGGAAACCTCTCGGAACTGAGACTGATGCGTATGTGTGCCCAGGATGTTCATCACACATACACATATCATCCACAAACTGAATTCAGAATATAATACCACGAATGAACAGGGTTTATTACAATGTTTCCTGAGTCTTAGACTCATTCTAACAGAGGAAGTCTTATCTTGGCAGCGGAACTCTTATTCTAGCAGCAGAAGTCTTTATTCTAGCAGCGGAAGTCTTCTAAACTAATGCGGAAGCAACTAAGCAGCAGAAGCGGCTCCATCTCCTACTCCACAGGCAAGGTTGAGGACAGATTACACGCCTAACACTCCACGTGGTCTTCATAGTACTCCTCTCCTGTTGCTGATGATGAAGTAATAATGCAAGTTTGAGTACATGATGTACTCAATAAGTGCGGGAAAATATGATATGTAGCTCACAGAAAGGAAGGTATAAAAAGGCTTATTGCAAAAAGCAAAATATATTTCTCAAAACACGATAAAAACAGAAACTTAGCTTTAAGTGAATGTAATCCCAACATGTATTTAAACATTAACATACCTCCATTATGATTCATCCCATTCCATGTCTCAACCAGACATTAATCTTTCTCAACTTTGCTCATGAATACCATCTCATATTCACTACCATCTCATGAATACCATCTCGTATTCACTACCATCTCATATTCAATTCCGTCTCATCCCGAGACCAATTCTCGTTGCCATGACTCAACAGTCATGCAACCAATCTCATTACCCGGACTCAACAGTCCCGAAAACCAAATCCAGAAACCAAACCATAACCAAAACCAAACCATCCAAAACCATCCCAAAAACCATCCCATCTAATCATGTGGGTTGTCGAGGTGCTCGTGACCGTAAGCTCGGCTATCATGATAGTTTATTACTCTGTAGAGTTTGTACCACTTTATTCACAAGTTTGTGATTTCGTCACCCGTCGGTGACTGCAGAACCTCCATTATACCAGTACACAACCATCGGTGTATGGCCAAGAGATCAAAAAATAGCCTTTACAAAGGGGCTACTAGATGTATGGACTCACTAAGGTTTCACCGGCAGGCTAGAATCTCCAATTCTCCCACCCATGGGCCCCCTCTTGTGCCATGAAGTTCCCAGGGCAGTCCTCACTCGACTCCCATTCCCCGCGCCTTCCACGGTCCATAACAATCTAGCAACTTACCTAATTACTCAGCTAAGCCACACCCATACTTGGCCTTGTAGTGGCACTGTTATCCTGGCATGTGCTCGCATGAACCAGTCCTTAGATATACGGCAAGTAAACCACCATCTCATTCTACCTCATCCACAAACCCAGGCTTGCCTAGGTCTCCCTCTGATTCATGTTCATTAACAATATCCGTTTTCTCTTTATTCATACGAGTGCAGTTAGCTAGACACATCTATCTCGCTTCCCGTATCCCATGGACTCAGCGAAGCATAAAAGCAAAAACTATACCCGACTCATTAACTTTCCCGGTGACAAGGGTGGTTTAACAAAACTAGTAAACTCCTATGAAAGGGTTTCCCATCATGTTGACTCAAGCACACACACCTTTTCGCAAAAAACAGTTTTTTTTCAAAAACATGGGATCAATATGGTCAAGGAGCACTTGCCTTGTTCTTGCGATTCCTGTTGCTCAAATTCTTGCTGTTGTAGTCCGTCGTAGGTAGCTCCCTGAGCTTGTCCTTCTATACGCGATCACGCACATACAAGATTTCACAGCAATCAATCATCATGCTCAAAATCTACCTTAAGATGCAATGATGCATATGCATGTTGATCCTATGGTACTATCAGTTTTTACGTGTTCTTGCATGGCTTGCGTGGGTTTTATAGATCAAATGTGGATGTGGCCATGATCTTGACTCAAGATCTAGATCAGACCGATCAACACGTGATCTGTCCATGAAAAAGCTTCTGTTCGAAAGGATCGAAGAACAGATGCAATGAAAACGCGATGATGTCGTAAGGTGGTATTAGAAACCTACCTTACTTCCTTCGGGTCCTTCCTCCTAGCAAAAATAGATCATTGGGCTCTCTTCCGGAAGCAGCGATCATGTCTGGGCTCGTCGACGGTCTCTTCGGTGGTCAAACTCCGGCGAAGGGGTTTACCTCGCCGAGTTTGGGGGTTAGGGCTTCTAAGTTCTCGGCTTAGAAAAGATTTTACGACCAAGGGGTTGTTTCCGGTCCTATTTATAATCGGGAAGAGAAGAGTCCTAATCTGATTGGATTTTGAATAAGAGTCCTATTCAAATTGTTTTTGAATCTTAACAACTTATCTCTTGCTGATTTGGTGCGGTGGCAACATAGAATTCGTGTCGGTTTCCTGCCGTACCGGTATTCCCACGCGTACAGAAGTAAAAACCGCTTCAGATCTCGTCACCTCCGTGGTGATGAGCTCTGGAGGCTCCACGTGTCCTGCGGGGACCTGGGCTCCCTTTTCCGCAGAGACAAGCTCCGGTTTTGCCGCGTGTCAGCGGGCGAGACCTCCCTCTTACTCGGAGGTGAGCTCCACGTGCGCCACGTGTCTGCGGGCGGGGACCTCCCTCTCTCTAGAGGTGAGCTCCGCGTGCGCCACGTGTCTGGTGGGTCGGGACCTCCCCTCTATTCAGATACCAGCTCCGCGTACGCCACGTGTCAGTGCTGGACCTCCCCTCTCTTTGGAGGTGGCTCTGAATGTGCCATGTGTCAATTCCGTACCTCCCTCTCTTCGGAGGTGAGCTCCGTGAGTGCCACGTGTCAGTTCTGGACCTCCCTCACTTCGGAGGTGAGCTCCGTGAGTGCCACCTGTCAAGCAGCGCCAGACTTCCTTTCCCCTCAGAGACGAGCTCTGAGGTCGACACGCGTCCAATAGTGACGAACCTCCCAGAGATGAGCTCCGGAGGTGACACGTGTCCAGTAGTGTCGGTCCTCCCGAAGGTGACACGTGTCCAGTAGGACCGGACGTCTCGGAAGTTAACTCCGAGAACGACATGTGTCCCGCGGGACTGGCCTCGCTCCTTCTGCAGAGGCTAGCTCCTGTGGCAACACGCGTCCCACGGGGTCGGACCTCGCCCTTTTTCACAGAGACGAGCCCCGAGCCTGCCATGTAGCCAGTTTGCGGCAGACCTCTCCCCTTTGCAAGGATGAGCTCCGAAGGCACCACGTAGCCAGCGAGCCGCAGGAATTGTCTTCGGTGCTCTCGGTGAACTGGAATTTGCTATTTTTGGCTATCTTTTTGATATTTTCTCTGTTTCTACTTATTTTAAAATGTTTTCTCTATATAAAATATGATTTCATGCAGAAACCAAAAATGAGGGTGTCACAATGGCCCCACTAGACACGTGTCACTCTCGGAGCTTACCTCTGGGAGGTCCGGTCCTATTGGACACGTGTCACCTCCGGAGCTCACCTCCGGGAGGTCCGACACTGTTGGACATGTGTCGACCTCGGAGCTCACCTCCGGGAGGTCTGACACTATTGGACACGTGTCGACCTCGGAGCTCATCTCTGAGAAGAAAGAAAGTCTGGCGCTGCTAGGACACGTGGCACTTCCAGAGCCCACCTCCGAAGAGAGGGGAGGTCCAGCACTGACACGTGGCACTCTCGGAGCTCACCTCCGAAGAGAGGGGATGTCCGGCACTGACACGTGGTGCACGCGGAGCTCGCCTCCGAGGGAGAGGGAGGTCCTGCCCGCCAGGACGCATGGCGCACGTGGAGCTCGCCTCTGAGGAAGAGGGAGGTCTCGCCCGCATGACATACGGCACAACTAGAGCTCGCCCCCGAGGAAAAGGAAAGCCCAGGCCCCCGCTGGACACGTGGAGCCTCCGGAGCTTATCCTTGTGGAAGGACGCGATTCTGAAGCGGTTTTCCTCTGTATGTGAGTACCCATTACTGAGGAAACCAACATGAACTCTTCTACGTTGAATACTGCAACCAAATCGATTGAAAGATAATTTGTTAAGATCCAAACACAAATCCAATAGGACTCTTATTAGAAATCCAATCGGAGAAGGACTCTTCTTTTCCCGATTATAAATAGAACCCGAAACAACCCCTTGGTCGTAACATCTTTTCTAAGCCCGACAACTTAGAGGCCCCAGCCCCAAACTCGCCGAGTTAAACCTCTTCGCCGGAGTTTGACCACCGGAGAGACCGCCGATGAGCCTTGACACGATCGCCATAGCCAGGAAAGAGCCGACAATATGTTTTTGCTAGAGGAAGGACCCGAACAAAGTAAGGTAGGTCTCCATTACCACCTTACGACGTCATCGAGTTTTCTTTGCATCTGTTCCTTCAATCTCTTCGAACAGAAGCTTTCTCGTGAACAGATCACGTGTTGATCTGTTTGATCTAGATCTTGAGTCCAGATCATCACCATGTCCACATTTGATCTTTACACCTTTGTTCATCGTAAAACCCCATGCAAGCCTATTAAAACATGCAAGAACATGCAAGAGCACGTACAAACTAAACTACACCATAGGATTAGCATGCATATGCATCATTGCATCTTGAGTAATGTTTGTGCATGATAATTGATTGCTGTGAACCTTGTATATGCGTGATCGTGAGTAGAAGGACAAGCTCAGGGAGCTATCTACGACGAGCCACAACACCAAGACTTCGAGATCCAAGAGCAACAGAAACCATAGGAACAAGGTAGTGGCCCTTGACCATATTGATCCCATGTTTTTTTAGAACTGTTTAGTTTGTGAAAAGGTGTGTGTGCTTGAGTCAACTTGATGGGAAACCCTTTATAAGGAGTTTACTAGTTTTGTTAACCACCCTTGTCGCTGGGAAAGTTGATGAGTCGGGTATGGTCATTTTTTCTTTTTGCTTCGCTAATCTACAGGATGTGAGAAGCGATAGAATGTGTCTAGCTAACTGCACTCGTATGAATAATGGTAATGAGAAACTGATGTTGATAATGGACATGAATTGGAGGTAGATCTAGGCAAGCTTGGTTTGTCGATGTGGTAGAATGAGATGGTGGTTTACTTGTCATAGATCTAAGGACCGGTTCATGCGAGCACATGCCAGGAATACAGTGCCACCATAAGGCCAAGTATGGGCGCGGCTTAGCTGACTAATTAGGTAAGTTGCTAGATTGTTATGGACCGTGGAAGGCGCGTGGAATGGGAGTCCAATGAGGACTGCCCTGGTAACTGCATGGCACAAGAGGGGGCCCGTAGCTGGGAGAATTGGAGATTCTAGCCTGCTGGTGAAACCTTAGTGAGTCCATACATCTAGTAGCCCCTTTGTAAAGGCTATTTTGTGATCTCTTGACCATACACCGACGGTTGTGTACTGGTATAATGGAGGTTCTGTAGCCGCCGACGGGTGACGAAATCACAAACTTGTGGGTAAAGTGGTGCAAACTCTGCGGAGTCTAAAACTATCATGATATTCGTGCTTCGGGTCACAAGCGTCTGGCCAACTTCCATGATTAGATGGGATGGTTATTGGGATGGATGGTTCAGTTTTGGTTATTGGCATGTCATTGATTTGGTAATGGTTTGGTCTTTGGATTTGTTTTCGGGACTGTTGAGTCCGGGTAATGAGATTGGTTGCATGAATGTTGAGTCATGGCAATGAGATTTGATCTCGGTTATGAGATGGAATTGATTATGAGATGAGATGGTAGTGAATACGAGATGGTATTCATGAGCATGTGAAAAGTTGAGAAAGATAAATGTTCGGATGAGATATGGAAAGTGGTAAATCATGATGGAGGTATGTTGATGTTTAAATACATGTTGGGATTACATTCACTTAAAGCTAGTTGTCGTTTTTATCATGATTTGTGAAATAAACTTTGCTTTTATGCAATGAGCCTTTTTGTACCTACCTTGTTGTAAGCTACATGTCATACTTTCCGCACTTGCTGAGTACGTCATGTACTCACCCTTGCATTATCATACATCATCAGCAACAGGAGAGGAGTACTATGAAGACCACGTGGAGTATTAGGCGTGTAATCTACCCTCAACCTTGCCTGTGGAGTAGAGATGGAGTCGCTGCTGCTACTTAGTTTGCTTCCACACTAGTTAGAAGACTTCCGCTGCTAGAATAAAGACTTCCGCTGCTAGAATAGATTAGAGACTTCCACTGCAATAGAGATTGATGTAATAAAGTACTTGAACATATTCATCCGTGGTTATATATATTCTAAATTCAGTTTGTGGATTAAATGTGTATGTGTGATGAACATCCAGGGCACACATGTGCATCAGTCTCGGTTCCGAGAGGTTTTCTCTCAGAACCAGGGCGTCACAGATTGGTATCAGAGCCACGGTTGATCGTAGGTCACACGCCTAGATAGGTCACAGATTGATATCAGAGCCACGGTTGATAGTAGGTCACACGCCTAGATAGGTTACAGATTGGTATCAAGCTACCACGGTTGACTGTAGATCACAAGCCTAGATAGAAATCACATATTGGTTTTAGAAACCATGGTTGACTGTAGGTCACAAGCCTAGATTGATCACAGATTGGTAGCAGAACCACGGTTCCGTAGGACACAAGCCTAGTCGCAGATTGGTACTAGGAGCCACGCTGAACATAGGATGCAAGCCTAGGTAGACTGCATAGATTGGCATTAGAACCACATTGACCATAGGACAAAGTCACAGATTGGTAGTCACAGATTGGTCACAGATTGGTATCACCCCAAACCACATAGTACCCCCATCGAGTAAGCCTTGAATAGGAGTTGTGTGCTGAACTTTTGTGATGATTGCTGTGCTTGAGTGCTTAGTGTGAGTTGTGGGACGTTTCAGCATTGTCCATATCCACACATAGTAGAGAGATGTGAGATGCTTCAGCACTTGTTCACATCCTCATATAGGATCATATATAGTCCATTCACCTTGATGCATATAGTTGGGAGGGATCCATCTAAACTTCTAACTTCTATTCTATCCAACTCTCTCTCACAGATGGTGAGAGAAAACGCCGGCTGACAAAGGAGGAACGTCCGTGGCAACCAAGAGGATGACCACGTCGAGGTTCCTGAGAATGTCAACCCCAGAGCTGGTGGAAACAACATGGAACGGTTGATGGCTATGCAGAATCAGCTCATGCAAACCATGATCCAAACTTTGGGTCAGCTGCAAGCCAACAACAACAACCCCGTTCCTGCACCACCGCCGCCACCACCGCCACCCCCCCCCCGGCTCACAACCGACTGGGAGAGTTCATGAGGACTCGACCGCCCACTTTTGCTCAAGCTGATGACCCCATGGAGGCTGACGATTGGTTGAAATCCATGGAGAAGAAGCTTGCCATAGTTCAGTGCAATGATCGAGAGAAAGTTCTCTTCGCATCGCACCAACTTATGGGAGCAGCCGCTGACTGGTGGGACGCTCTATGCAACGGTCATGTCAACCAGGAGACTATCACTTGGACTGAGTTCAAGGAGAGTTTCCGCTCTCATTACATCCCTGCTGGTGTCATGATGCTCAAAAGACAAGAGTTTGAAGGTCTCCGCCAGGGCAGGAAGAGCGTGAATGAGTACCTGTGACGCCCTCGTTTCTGTGGAAAACCACGGAACCGAGAACTGATGCGTATGTGTGCCCAGGATGTTCATCACACATACACATATATCCACAAACTGAATTCAGAATATATATAACCACGAATAACAGGGTTTATTACAATGTCTCATGATTCTTGGACTCATGCTAACAGCAGAAGTCTTATCTGTGACGCCCTCAATTCTGTGGAAAATCACGGAACCGAGAACTGATGCATATGTGTGCCTAGGATGTTCATCACACATATACATATGTTCCACAAACTGAATTTAGAATATATATTACCACGCATAACAGGGTTTATTACAAAGTCTCATGAGTCTTGGCTCATGCTGGCAGCGGAAGTCTTATTTCTATGCAGCGGAAGTCTAAATCTAACAGCGGAAGTCTTTATTCTAGTGCGGAAGCAATCTAAGCAGCAGCAGCAGCTCCATCTCCACAGGCAAGGTTGAGGACAGATTACACGCCTAAGGCTCCACTTGGTCTTCATAGTAATCTTCTCCTGTAGCAGATGATGAATTAATAATGCAAGTTTGAGTACAATTATGTACTCAGCAAGTGCGGGATAATATGATATGTAGCTCACAACAAGGAAGGTATAAAAAGGCTCATTGCAGAAAGCAAAGTTATTACTCAGAACCACGATAAAACAGCAACTTAACTTTAAGTGAATGTAATCCCAACATGTATTAAAATACCAACATATCTCCATTATGTCTCATCACTTTTCATGTCTCAACCAGACATTAATCTTTCTCAAAATTGCTCACGAATACCTTCCCGTATTCGCTACCATCTCACGAATATCATCTCGTATTCGCTACCATTTCATCTCATAAACAATTCCCGTCTCACACCGAGACCAATCTTGTTGCCATGACTCAACAGTCATGCAACCAAATCTTATCATCCGTACTCAACAGTCCCAAAACCAAAACCATAACCAGACCATAACCAAAAACCATAACCTCCCAATAACCATCCCATCTAATCATGTGAGTTGTCCAGGCGCTCATGACCGTAAGCTCAGCTATCATGATAGTTTTAGACTCTGCAGAGTTTGTACCACTTTACCCACAAGTTTGTGATTTCGTCACCCATCGGTGACTGCAGAACCTCCATTATACCAGTACACAACCATCGGTGTATGGTCAAGAGATCAAAAAATAGCCTTTACAAAGGGGTTACTAGATGTATGGACTCACTAAGGTTTCACCAGTAGGCTAGAAGCTCCAATTCTCCCACCCACGGGCCCCCTCTTGTGCCATGCAGTTCCCAGGGCAGTCCTCACTCGACTCCCATTCCCCGCGCCTTCCACGGTCCATAACAATCTAGCAACTTACCTAATTACTCAGCTAAGCCGCATCCATACTTGGACTTGTGGTGGCACTGTTATCCTGGCATGACTGGCATGAACCGGTCCTTAGATCTACGGCAAGTAAAACCACCATCTCATGCTACCTCATTCACAAACCCAGGCTTGCCTAGATCTCCCTCCGATCCATGTTCATTAACAAAATCAGTTTCTCATTATCATTACGAGTGCAGTTAGCTAGACACATCTATCTCGCTTCCCAAAATCCCGTGGACTCAGCGAAGCAAAAAGTAAAAACCATACCAGGCTCATAAACTTCTCTGGTGACAAGGGTGGTTTGACAAAACTAGTAAACTCCTATGAAAGGGTTTCCCATCATGTTTGACTCAGCACACACACCTTTTTGCAAACAAAACATTTTCCCAAAACATAGAATCAATATGGTCAAGGGGAACTTGCCTTGTTCTTACGGTTCCAGTTGCTCAAACTCATGCTGAAGTAGTCCGTCGTAGGTAGCTCCCCGAGCTTGTCCTTCTATACACGATCACGCACATACAAGATTCACAACAATTAATATCATGCACAAACTCTAATCAAGATGCGATGATGCATATGCATGCTAATCCTATGGTGCAGTTTTTATTAGATCGGTTCATACATGTTCTTGCATGAATTGCATGGGTTGTGCTATGAACAGAGGTGTTCGGATCAAATGTGGACGCGGTGATGATCTTGACTTTAGATCAAACCGATCAACACGTGATCTGTCCACGAAAAAGCTTCTGTTTGAAAGGAATCGAAGAACAGATGCAAATAAAACACGATGATGTCGTAAGGTGGTATTGGAAACCTACCTTACGTTCTTTGGGATCTCCCTCCTAGCAAACAGATCGTCGGGGCTCCTCCAGTGATGGCAATCGTCTCTGGGCTCGTCGGCGATCTCTCTGGTGGTCAAACTCTAGCGAAGGGTTTTACTCGGTGAGCTGGGGCTAGGGCTCTAAGTTGTCGGCTCAGGAGGTGGAAATGAAGTTCGTGGTTTTGGCCAGAGATTTTTGGTTCTATTTATAATGGGGAAGAGAAGAGTCCTAATCTGTTTGGATTTCGAATAAGAGTCCTATTCAAATTGTTTTTGAATCTTAACAACTTATCTTAGATTGATTCAGTGTGGTAATATTGTGGAAATCGTGTCGGTTTCTTCAGTACCGGGGATTCCCACGCGTATAGAAAAGAAACTGCTTCAGAATCGCATTCTTACGTGGTGATGAGCTTTGGAAGCTCCATGTCTCCTGCGGGAACCTGGGCTCCCTTTTCCACAGAGACAAGCTCCGGTTGTGCCGCATGTCGGGTGGGCAAGAACACCCCCTTCTCAGAGGCGAGCTCCGCGTGCGCCATGTGTCTGGTGGGTCGGGACCTCCCCTCTCAACAGAGGCGAGCTCCGCGTGCGCCACATGTCTGGTGGGTCGGGACCTCCCCTCTCAATAGACGCGAGCTCCACGAACGCCACGTGTCAGTTCCGGACCTTCCCTCTCTTCGGAGGTGGCTCCGGATGTGCCACGTGTCCTAACAGCGCCAGACTTCCTTTTTGCTTGGAGGCGAGCTCCGAGGTCGACACGTGTCCATCAGCGTCGGACCTCCCGGAGGTAATCTCCGGAGGTGACACACGTCCATCAGCGTCGGACCTCCCGGAGGTAAGCTCCGGAGGTGACACGTATCCAATGAGACCGGACCTCCTGGAGGTGAGCTCCGAGAGCGACATGTGTCTAGCGGGGCTGGACCTCTCGGAGTGAGCTCCGAGAGCGACACGTGTCCCGCGCGGCTGGTCCTCTCTTTTCCGTGTTGACTAGCTCCGCAGCCGACACGTGTCCTTCGGGACTGGCCTCGCTCCTCTGCAGAGGCTAGCTCCGGGGGCAACACGAGTCCCACGGGGTCGGACCTCTCCCCTTTTTCAGGGATGAGCCCCGAGCCTGCCACGTAGCCAGTTTAGCGGTGGACCTCACCCCATTTGCGGAAATGAGTTCCAAACAAGCCACGTGGCAAGCAAGCCACGGGAGTTGTCTTTGGCGCTCTCTGTAAACTGGAATTTGCTCTTTTTGGCTAACTTTTTGATTCTTTCTCGGTTTCAACTTATTTTAAAAAAATGTTTTTCTACATGAAACATGAATACATGCAGAGCCCGAAAATGAGGGTGTCACATTATCTAAGCAGCGGAAGTCTAAATCCAATGCGGAGCAATCTAAGCAGAAGCAGCAGCTCCATCTCTAGTCCATCCCCACAGGCAAGGTTGAGGACAGATTACACGCCTAATGCTCCACTTGGTCTTCATAGTATTCTTTTCCTGTTGATGATTATGAAGTAATAATGCAAGTTTGAGTACAATTATGTACTCGGCAAGTGCGGGATAATATGATATGTACCTCACAACAAGGAAGGTATAAAAAGGCTCATTGCAGAAAGCAAAGTTATTACTCAAAACCCCGATAAAACAGCAACTTAACTTTAAGTGAATGTAATCGCAACATGTATTAAAATACCAACATATCTCCATTATGTCTCATCACTTTTCATGTCTCAACCAGACATTAATCTTTCTCAACTTTGCTCACGAATACCTTCCCGTATTCGCTACCATCTCAATAATACCATCTCGTATTCGCTACCATTTCATCTCATAAACAATTCCCGTCTCACACCGAGACCAATCTTGTTGCCATGACTCAACAGTCATGCAACCAAATCTTATCATCCGGACTCAACAGTCCCAAAACCAAAACCATAACCAAACCATAACCAAAAACCATAACCTCCCAATAACCATCCCATCTAATCATGTGAGTTGTCCAGGCGCTCATGACCGTAAGCTTGGCTACCATGATAGTTTTAGACTCTGCAGAGTTTGTACCACTTTACCCACAATTTTGTGATTTCGTCACCCGTCGGCGACTGCAGAACCTCCATTATACCAGTACACAACCATCGGTGTATGGTCAAGAGATCACAAAATAGCCTTTACAAAGGGGTTACTAGATGTATGGACTCACTAAGGTTTCACCAGTAGGCTAGAATCTCCAATTCTCCCACCCACAGGCCCCCTCTTGTGCCATGCAGTTCCCAGGGCAGTCCTCACTCGACTCCCATTCCCCGCGCCTTCCACGGTCCATAACAATCTAGCAACTTACCTAATTACTCAGCTAAGACGCACCCATACTTGGCCTTGTAGTGGCACTGTTATCCTGGCATGGCTGGCATGAACCGGTCCTTAGATCTACGGCAAGTAAAACCACCATCTCATGCTACCTCATTCACAAACCCAGGCTTGCCTAGATCTCCCTCCGATCCATGTTCATTAACAACATCAGTTTCTCATTATCATTATGAGTGCAGTTAGCTAGACACATCTATCTCGCTTCCCAAAATCCCGTGGACTCAGTGAAGCAAAAAGTAAAAACCATACCCGACTCATAAACTTCCCTGGTGACAAGGGTGGTTTGACAAAACTAGTAAACTCCTACGAAAGGGTTTCCCATCATATTGACTCAAGCACACACACACCGTAGGAGAATTCAGTTTATGGTAAACTCCTATCCCAACTACGCCCATGTTTCAAGGTGCAAGCTCTCAACATGTCCTCCAAAATTTGGTTTGTCCTTTCGGTTTGTCCATCAGTCTGCGGGTGGTAGGCGGAGCTAAAATCCAGTTGTGTACCCATAGCTTTCTGCAGCTTCCTCCAAAATCTAGAGGTAAACTGAGAACCCCTATCTGAGACTATCCTCTTTGGGACTCCATAGCGACACACGATTTGCTCCATGTACAGCTTGGCTAGTTATGCAACGTTGTACTTGATCTTTATGGGAAGAAAATGGGCCGTTTTCGTCAATCGGTCCATGATAACCCAGATTAAGTCGTAACCCGACTGAGTACGTGGAAATCCGACGATGAAATCCATACTGATGTCTTCCCATTTCAACTCGGGTACCTTTAAGGGTTGCAACAGTCCAGCGGGTCTTTGATGTTCGGCCTTCACTCGCTGGCAGGTGTCGCATAGGGCAACATACTCGGCTATGTCCCTCTTCATACCATCCCACCAATAACAAGTCTTCAGGTCCTTGTACATCTTGGTACTTCCGGGATATATGGAATAAAGTGAGTCGTGTGCCACTTTTAATATCGTGTCGCGGATGTGCTTCACGTTAGGCACACAAATCCTTTTTCCTAGCCAAAGCGTACCCTTCTCGTCTTCCTTGAAGTCCTTCTCTATTCCTTGTTGGATCCTTTCCTTGATCTCCTTGATCTTCTCATCCGTTGCTTGGCCATCTAAAATCTCTTGTTCCAGCAAAGAGTGGAGTTCCATTACTTCCATCTCGTTCAAGAACCCGAGATGTAACCATTCGAACTCCTTACGCTGCTCGGGTGGTAGCTCCCGAACCGTGAGTTGGTGACATGCTCCCTTCCGGCTCAACGCATTGGCTACTACATTGGCCTTTCCAGGGTGATAGTTGATTCCAACATCATAATCCTTGATGAGCTCCAACCATCGACGTTGCCTCAAATTTAAATCCATTTGGGTGAATATGTACTTGAGGCTTTTATGATCCGTATAGATCTCACATCGGTGGCCAAGGATATAATGTCTCCAAATCTTCAAGGCATGTACCACGGCTGCTAGCTCCAAGTCATGTGGGGTAATTCAGCTCGTGTTTCTTGAGTTGCCTCGACACATAGGCTACCACTTGTACTTATTGCATAAGCACGCATCCAAGCCCTTGTCTGGATGCGTCACAATATATGTCAAAGCTCTTGCTCACGTCCGGCAATACCAAAACCGGCACTGTGGTTAGCCTTTTCTTGAGCTCTTCAAAGCTTTCTTGGCACGCTGGTGTCCATTGGAAGGCTTTTCCCTTCGTTAGCAACTCCATCATAGGCTTTGCTATCTTAGAGAAGTCCTAGATGAACCTTCGGTAGTATCCAGCCATCCAAAGAAAACTCCGAATATCCGTCGGTTGGTTCCACTTCAGAACATCTCCCACTTTTCTGGGATCAACTGATACTCCTTCCTCGGAGATGATGTGGCCTAGGAACGATATCTCCTTTAGCCAAAATTGGCATTTGCTGAACTTGGCATACAATTGATGCTCTCGCAGCTTCTGTAATGTCAATATCAGATGTTCTTCATGTTCTCCTCGCTTTTCGAATACACCATGATGTCGTCGATGAAAACCACGACGAACTTATCCAAGTACTCCATGAAGACCTTGTTCATGAGGTACATGAAGTATGCAGGTGCGTTCGTTAACCCAAAAAGACATCACGGTATATTCGTATGAATCATACCTTGTTTGAAAGGCAGTCTTGGGTATATCGGAGGGCTTAATCTTCAGCTGGAAGTATCCTGACCGAAGATCAATCTTGGAGAACACTCGGGCTCCCTTCATCTGGTTGAACAGATCCTCTATACGTGGCAGAGGGTATTTGTTCTTGATTGTTACCTCGTTGAGAGACCTATAGTCCATGTACATCCTTTGGGTCCCATCCTTCTTGTCTACGAAGAGCACGGGGCTCCCCATGGTGATGAGCTTGGACGTATAAAACCCTTCTCTTGCTGCTCCTGGATTTGCTTCTTCAGTTCCACTAGCTCGTTGACGGGCATCCTATATGGTCTCTTTGCTATGGGTGCAGTTCCGGGTACTAGGTCAATGGAAAACTCGATATCTCGGTCAGGTGGCATACTGGGAAGTTCTTCCGGGAATACGTCTGAAAACTCTTGAACCACCGGAATGCGGTCCAGGGTTGCTTCTTCGACGTGGTTCAACGTCGCCTTCTCGGTTGCCAGTTGGGCTGACTCAAACTCGATATGGGTACCGTGCTCATTGGTCAACTGCATGCTCCTCTCAGCACATTGGATTACTTCGTTGTGCTTACTTAGCCAATCCATTCTGAGTATTATGTCGAACCCTTGGGAATCCAAGACAATGTGGTTGGCAAGAAAGTCTACCCCCCTTATTTTAAGGTTTACTTTCGGACATACTATAGTCCTCATCTCTCCACAGGGAGAATTAACCAACATAGTATATTTCAATTGCGATATGGGTAGATTATGCTTGGCAACATACTTGGATGATATGAAGGAATGTGATGCTCCAGAATCAAATAGAATAGTGGCTTGGTTGGAGTTGGCAAGGAACATACCAATCACGACGTCTTCAGCCTGTTGCGCTTCCTCAGCAGAGACATGGTTCATGTTGCCACGAGTGTAGTTCTGCTGTCCACGGTTTCCTTGGTTGGCTCCTCCGTTTGGCCGTGGGTTCTTCTTGGGGACGCTGCCTTGCTGTCGAGGACCTCTCCTCAGGCACTGGCTCGCAAAGTGTCCCGTTTCTCCGCATGAAAAGCATGCCTTGTTGCCCACGATAGGAGGTACGTTGGGGCGGGGGTTTTGAACAGGAGCGCCCATGTTGGGACGGGTCGCTGGAGGCAAAGGCACACGAGGTGCTTGTGCGACGGGTCGTTGCTGTGGTTGCTGATTAGGGCGTTATCCAGGAGCGGTTGATCCATACTGCGGTGTAGCTGGGGGCATGTACCGAGTGCGTACGTTGCTCCCTTGTGGCTGGTATGGCACCTTCCTCTTGCCTTCTCACTCGATCTCTTGGATCTTGCTTTCAACCACGATAGCCTTGTCAACCATCTTCTGGAAGCTCGCATAGTGATTGTTGAGCAGTTGAACCTGGATCTCATTGTTCAACCCTCTCATGAACAAGTACTGCTTCCTCTGGTCCCAGTTGACATCTTCGGGGACATACCGTGACAGCTTGTTAAGGTACTCATTCATGCTCTTCTGTCCTTGGCAGAGACCCTCAAACTCCTGCCTTTTGAGCATCATTACACCAGCAGGGATGTAATGAGATCGGAAACTCTCCTTGAACTCAGTCCAAGTGATCGTCTCGGGGTCGACATGAGCGTTGCACAGGGCATCTCACCAGTCAGTGGCTGCTCCGATGAGTTGGTGCAACGCAAAGAGAACCTTCTCTCGGTCGTTGCACTGAACGATGGCAAGCTTCTTCTCCATGGACTTCAACCAATCGTCGGCCTCCATGGGGTCATTAGCTTGAGCAAAGGTAGGTGGTCGAGTCCTCATGAACTCTCCCAGCCTGTTATGAGCCGGCGGTGGTGGTGGCGGTGGTGCCGGAACAGAGTTGTTGTTGTTGGCCTGCAGCTGACCCAAAGTTTGGATCATGGTCTGCATAAGCTGATTCTGCATGGTCATCAACCGTTTTGTTTTCACCAGCTCCGGGGTTAACAGGAACTTCATCGTGGCCATCCTCTTGGTTGCCATGGACGTTCCTTCCTTGGCGGCCGGCGTTTCCTCTCACCATCTGTGAGAGAGGATTGGATAGAGGTTTTAGATAGATCCCCCTATCTATATGCGTCAAGGTGGATTGGACTATATATATTAGCCCATATGAGGATGTGAACAAGTGCCGAGGCATCTCACACCTCTCTCTACTTATGTGTAGATATGGACAACGCTTGAGACGTCCCACAACTCACACTAAGCACACAAGCACAAACAATCATCACAAAGGCTCACACAACTCCTATTCAAGGCTTATTCAATGGGGGTCCTATGTGGTTTAGGGTGAATACCAATCTGTGACTTCACCCTATGTCAAGGTGGTTTGGGGTGATACCAATCTGTGATCCAACTATGGCTTCTCCTAGGCTTGCATCCTATGTAAAGGTGGTTCCAATGCCAATCTATGCATCCTAGGCTTGCATCCTATGGTCAGCGTAGCTTCGAATACCAATCTGTTACTAGGGTGCGTCCTACAATCAACGTGGTTCAGCTACCAATCTGTGAATTGTACCAATCTGTGACTAGGCATGGCAGCTTTAATATCAATCTGTGACCTATCTAGGCTGTGTGATCTACGATCAACCCGTGACAGGTTGATGCCAATTTGTGTTTTCTATCTAAGCATGTAACCTACCGTCAACCCGTGGCTCTGATACCAATCTGTGACGCCCTCGTTTCTGTGGAGAACCACAGAACCGAGAACTGATGTGTATGTGTGCCTAGGATGTTCATCATACGTACACATATATCCACAAATGAATTCAGAATATATATAACCATGAATAACAGGGTTTATTACAATGTCTCGTAAGTCTTGGACTCATGCTAACAGCGGAAGTCTTATCTAAGCAGCGGAAGTCTAAATCTAATGCGGAAGCAATCTAAGCAGCAGCAGCAGCTCCATCTCTACTCCATCCCCACAGGCAAGGTTGAGGACAGATTACACGCCTAATGCTCCACTTGGTCTTCATAGTATTCTTCTCCTGTTGCTGATGATGAAGTAATAATGCAAGTTTTGTGTACAATGATGTTCTCAGCAAGTGCGGGAAAATATGATATGTAGCTCACAACAAGGAAGGTATAAAAAAGCTCATTGCAGAAAGTAAAGTTTATTTCTCAAAACACGATAAAAATAGCTACTTAGCTTTAAGTGAATGAAATTCCAACATGTATTAAAATACCAACATACCTCCATTATGATTCATCCTTTTTCATGTCTCAACCAGATATTAATCAACTTTGCTCATGAATACCATCTTGTATTCACTACCATCTCACGAATACCATCTCCTATTCTCTACCATCTCACGAATACCATCTTGTATTCGCTACCATTCAATTCTGTCTCATTCCGAGACCAAATCTCGTTGCCATGACTCAACAGTCATGCAACCAATCTTATCACCCGGACTCAACAGTCCCAAAAAAAAACCATAACGAAAACCATAACCAAAAACCATCCCAAAAACCATCCCAACTAATCATGGAAGTTGGCCAGGCGCTCGTGACCGTAACCTTGGCTATCATGATAGTTTTAAGACTCTGCAGAGTTTGCACCTCTTTACCCACAAGTTTGTGATTTCGTCACCCGTCGGCGACTGCAGAACCTCCATTATACCAGTACACAACCATCGGTGTATGGTCAAGAGATCACAAAATAGCCTTTACAAAGGGGCTACTAGATGTATGGACTCACTAAGGTCTCACCGACAGGCTAGAATCTCAAATTCTCCCACCCACGGGCCCCCTCTTGTGCCATGCAGTTCCCAGAGCAGTCCTCACTCGACTCCTATTCCCCGCGCCTTCCACGGTCCATAACAATCTAGCAACTTACCTAATTACTCAGCTAAGCCGCACCCATACTTGGCCTTGTTGTGGCACTGTTATCCTGACATGTGCTCGCATGAACCGGTCCTTAGATCTACGGCAAGTAACCACCATCTCATACTACCTCATTCTCAAACCCTGCTTGCCTAGATCTCCCTCCGATTTATGATCATTAACAACATCAGTTTCTCATTATTCTTACGAGTGCAGTTAGCTAGACACATCTCTCACGCTTCCCGTATCCCGTGGACTCAGCGAAGCAAAAAGTAAAAACCATACCCGCCTCATTAACTGTCCCGGTGACAAGGGTGGCTAACAAAACTAGAAAACTCCTATGAAAGGGTTTCCCATCATATTGACTCAAGCACACACACCTTTTTGTAAACAAAACAGTTTTTCCAAAATATGGGATCAATATGGTCCAGGGGCACTTTCCTTGTTCTTGCGGTTCCTGTTGCTCTTGGATCTCGAAACCTTGTTGTTGCAGCTCGTCGTAGACAGCTCCCTGGGTTTGTCCTTCTATATGCAACCACACACATACAAGATTCATAGCAATCAATCATCATGCACAAACTCTAGTTTAAGATGCAATGATGTATATGCATGTTAATCCTATGATGCAGTTTTTATTAGATCGGTTTGTACGTGTTCTTGCATGTTTGCATGGCTTTTATGATGAACAGAGGTGTAAAGATCAATTGTGGACGTGGCGATGATCTTGACTTTAGATCAAACCGATCAACACGTGATCTGTCCATGAAAAAGCTTCTGTTCGAAAGGAATCGAAGAACAGATGCAAAGAAAACACGATGATGTCGTAAGGTGGTATTGGAGACCTACCTTACGTTCTTATTGGTCTCGGGGTCCTTCTCCTAGCAAGACAGATCGTCGGGGCTTTCCTCCAGCGATGGAAATCGCGATCTATGCTCGTCGGCAGTCTCTCCGGCTGGTGTACTTCGGCGAAGGGGTTTACTCGGCGAGCTGGGGCTATGGCTCTAAGTTGTCGGCTCAGGAGGTGGAAAAGAAGTTCGTGGTTGCGGCCAAAGGTTTTCTGTTCTATTTATAATCGGGAAGAGAAGAGTCCTAATCTGATTGGATTTCGAATAAGAGTCCTAGTCAAATCATTTTTAAATCTTAACAACTTATCTTTAGTTAATTTGGTGCGATAGCAACGTGGAATTCGTGTCGGTTTCCTCCCGCACCGGTATTCCCACGCATAGAGAAGAAAAACTGCTTCAAATCTTGTTACCCTCGCGGTGATAAGCTCCGGAGGCTCCACGTGTCCTGCGGGAACCTGGGCCCCCTTTTCCGCAGAGACAAGCTCTGGTTGTGACGAGTGGCAGGCGGCGAGACTTCCCTCTTACTCAGAGGTGAGCTCTGCGTGCGCCATGCGTCCTGGCAGGCAGGACCTTCCTCTTTCTCCAGAGGTGAACACCGCGTGCGCCACGTGCCTGGTGGGTCGGAACCTCCCCTCTCAAAAGAGGCGAGCTCTGCAAACGCCATGTGTCAGTTCCGGACCTCCCCCTCTCTTCGGAGGTGGCTCCGAGTGTGCCAGGTGTCAATTCCGGACCTCCCCTCTCTTCGGAGGTGAGCTCCGATAGTGCCACATGTCCAGTAGCGCCAGACTTCCTTTCTCCTCAGAGGCGAGCTCTGAGGTTGACACGTGTCCAATAGCGACGGACCTCCCGGAGATGAGCTCCGGAAGTGACACGTGTCCGATAGTGTCGGACCTCCTGGAGGTGAGCTCCGGAGGTGACATGTGTCCAGTAAGACCGGACCTCTCGGAGGTGAGCTCGGAGAGCAACACGTGTCCCGCGCGGCTGGTCCTCTCTTTTTCGCGGGGACTAGCTCCGCAGCCGACACGTGTCCTGCGGGACTGGCCTCGCTCTTCCGCAGAGGCTAGCTCCGGGGGCAACACTTGTCCCACGGGGTCGAACCTCGCCCTTTGCCGCAGCGACGAGCTCTGAGCCTGCCATGTAGCCAGTTTAGCGGCGGGCCTCTCCCCCTTTGCGGAGATGAGCTCCGAACGCGCCACGTGGCCAGCGGGCCACGGGTATTGTCTTCGGTGCTCTCTGTGAACTGGAATTGGCTCTTTTTGGCTATCTTTTTGATATTTTCTCTGTTTCAACTTATTTTAAAAATGTTTTTCTACATGAAACATTAATACATGCAGAAATCGAAAATGGGGGTGTCACAGTACCTCAACAAGTTCACGCAACTATCACGGTATGCCCCCGAAGATGTCAACTCGGACCAACAGAAGCAGTATTTGTTCATGAGAGGGTTGAACAATGAGATCCAGGTTCAGCTCCTCAACAATGACTATGCGAGCTTCCAGAAACTTGTTGACAAAGCTATAGTGGTTGAGAGCAAGATCTGAGAGATCGAGCAAGAGGGCAAGAGAAAGATGCCATACCAGCGACATGGGAGCAACGTACGCCCCAGGTACATGCCCCCAGTTGCACCACAGTATGGATCGTCCACATCTACTTTTCGCCCTAATCAGCCACCACAGCAACGTCCTACCATGCAAGCACCTCGTGTGCCTTTGCCTTCGGCACCCGTCCGAACAGGGGTGCTTATGCTCAAAACCCCTGCCCTAACGTTCCCGCCGTCTTGGGCAACAAGGCATGCTTTGCATGCAGAGAAACAGGACACTTTGCGAGTCAGTGCCCGAGGAAAGATCCTGGACAGCCAAGCAACATGCCCAAGCAGAACCCACGGCTGAACGGAGGAGCTACGCAAGGCAACCGTGGACAACAGAACTATGCTCGCGGCAACGTAAACCATGTCTCTGCTGAGGAAGCGCAACAGGCTGAGGACGTCGTGATTGGTATGTTCCTTGCCAACTCCAAACCAGCCACCATTTTATTTGATTCCGGAGCATCACATTCATTCATATCATCCAAGTATGTTGCCAAGTATAATCTACACATATCACACTTGAAATATACTATGTTGGTTAATTCTCCCGGTGGAGAGATGAGGACTAATATAGTATGTCCGAAAGTAAACCTTAAAATAAGGGGGGTAGACTTCCATGCCAACCTCATTGTCTTGGATTCCCAAGGGCTTGACATTATACTCAGAATGGATTGGTTAAGCAAGCACAACGGAGTGATCCAATGTGCTAAGAGGAGTGTGCAGTTGACAAACGAGCACGGTACTCGTATTGAGTTCGAGTCAGCCCAACCAACAACCGAGAAGGCAGAATTCCCTCATCTATTCTCTACTCTATCGAATCTCGAGGGCGAGATTAAATTTAAGGGGGGTAGATTTGTGACACCCTCAATTTCATAATCATGTATGCATACATAATTCATGTAGAGAAACATTTCAAAATACGTAGAAACAGAGAAGGAGTAAAAAAGATAGCTAAAAAGAGCCAATAACAGTTCGCCGAGAGCGTTGTAAGCACTTCCCGCGATCCGCTGTCCATGTGGCGCCTTCAGAGCTCATCCCCGCGAAGGGGGAGAGGTCCGCCCCTAAACTGGCTACGTGGCAGGCTCGGGGCTCGTCTCTGCGGAAGGGGCGAGGTCCGACCCCGTGGGACACGTGTTGCCCCCGGAGCTAGCCTCTGCGGAGGAGCGAGGCCAGCCCTGCAGGACACGTGTCGCCTTCGGAGCTAGTCACTGCGGAAGTGAGAGGTCCAGCCACGCGGGACACATGTCGTTCTCGGAGCTCATCTCCGAAAGGTCCGACCCGCGGGACACGTGTCGCTCTCGGAGCACATCTCTGAGAGGTCCGGCTCCGCTAGACACGTGTCACTCTCGGAGCTTACCTCCGGGAGGTCCGGTCCTATTGGACACGTGTCACCTCTGTAGCTCACCTCCTGGAGGTCCGACACTGTTGGACACGTGTCAACCTCAGAGCTCACCTCTGGGAGGTCCGACGCTATTGGACACGTGTCGACCTCGGAGCTCATCTCTGAGGAGAAAGGAAGTCTGGCACTGCTAGGACACGTGGCACCTCCGGAGCCCACCTCCAAAGAGAGGAGAGGTCCGGAACTGACATGTGGCACTCTCGGAGCTCACCTCCGAAGAGAGGGGAGGTCCGGCACTGACACGTGGCGCACGTGGAGCTCGCCTCCGAGGGAGAGGGAGGTCCCGCCCGCCAAGACGCGTGGCGCACGCGGAGCTCGCTTCTGAGGAAGAGGGAGGTCTCGCCCGCCTGTCACATGGCACAACCAGAGCTCGCCCCTGAGGAAAAGGAAAGCCCAGGCCCCCGCTGGACACGTGGAGCCTTCGGAGCTTATCCCTGCGGAAGGAAGCGATTCTGAAACGGTTTTCCTATGTACGTGAGTACCCGTTACTGAGGAAACCGACACGAACTCTTCTACGTTGAATACTGCAACCAAATCGATTGAAAGATAATTTGTTAAGATCCAAACACAAATCAAATAGGACTCTTATTAGAAATCCAATTGGAGAAGGACTCTTCTTTTCCCGATTATAAATACAACCCGAAACAACCCCTTGTTCGTAACATCTTTTCTAAGCCGACAACTTAGAGGCCCCAGCCCCAAACTCGCCGAGCTAAACCTCTTTGCTGGAGTTTGACCACCGGAGAGACCGCCGATGAGCCCAGACAAGATCGCCATCGCTGGAGGAGAGCCGATAATCTGTTTTTGCTAGAGGAAGGACCCGAAGGAAGTAAGGTAGGTCTCCATTACCACCTTACGACGTCATTGCGTTTTCTTTGCATCTGTTTCTTCGATCTCTTCGAACAGAAGCTTTCTTGTGAACAGATCACCTGTTGATCGGTTTGATCTAGATCTTGAGTCCAGATCATGTGACGCCCTCAATTCTGTGGAAAAACCACGAAACCGAGAACTGATGCATATGTGTGCCTAGGATGTTCATCACATATATACATATGTTCCACAAACTGAATTCAGAATATATATTACTACGAATAACAGGGTTTATTTCAAAGTCTCATGAGTCTTGGACTCATACTAACAGCGGAATTCTTATCTAAGCAGTGGAAGTCAAAATCTAGCAGCGGAAGTCTTTATTCTAGTGCGGAAGCAATCTAAGCAGCAGCAGCAGCTCCATCTCTACTCCATCCCCACAGACAAGGTTAAGGATAGATTACACGCCTAAGGCTCCACTTGGTCTTCATAGTATTCTTCCTCTGTTGCTGATGATGAAATAATAATGCAAGTTGAGTATAATGATGTACTCAGCAAGTGCGGGAAAATATGATATGTAGCTCACAACAAGGAAGGTATAAAAAGGCTTATTGCAGAAGCAAAGTTATTTCTCAAAACACAATAAAATAGTAACTCAGCTTAAAGTGAATGTAATCCCAACATGTATTAAAATACCAACATACCTCCATTATGTTTCATCACTTTTCATGTCTCAACCAGACACTAATCTTTTTAAACTTTGCTCATGAATACCTTCTCGTATTCGCTACCATCTCACGAATACCATCTCATATTCACTACCATTTCATCTCATAAACAATTCCGTCTCACACTGAGACCAATCCCATTGCCACGACTCAACAGTCATGCAACCAAATCTTATCATCCGGACTCAACAGTCCCGAAAACCAAATCATAACCAAAACCATAACCAAAAACCATAACCAAAACCATCCCAACTAATCATGAAAGTTGACCAGGCGCTTGTGAAATCCCAAAATTCTAGCAAGTGGAGCTACAAGTCACACCGAGAAAATGAGAGGGAATTTAAACTTTTGAATTTAACGGTGTGAGCTCCAAGTCTAAACTTGAACATGCAAAAATTCCCAAACACGGAGATCTAAAGCTATCATTTGGTTCTCCACACATCCAATAATAGCCCGGCAAATTTTCAGAGCATTTAAAAAGGATTTCCTATTTGTTAGAATTTAAACGGGAGAAAATTTGAATTTGAATTTAAATCTCAGTTTCAAATTCTGATTTCACCGAAATTCAAATTTGAGTGCACCATTATGTTGCTCACATTTCTTTTGGCCTATCCTCCAAGTTTCATCAAATTTGGAGCTTGTTTGCTATTTTAAACGGAATTGGGGATAAGGGGAGAGGTGGACCCCTCATGTCATACACACACTGAAATGAACCGACTCTCCTCTGTTTCCTCGGTTGAGAGCACGACAGCAGCTCGGTGAAATCCATTGCCGGTGCCACCTCCTGCTCTCCGGGTCGGTTTACCTCGATTATATCTCCCACGAAGGCTGCACAATCGAACTTCCACTCCTCTCCCTCGCTCACGCGACGTTCTCCCGAGAACAACACAGCAGCTGCTCTGTTCTTCTCCCTGTCACACATCCACCACCAGAGTCCGATTGCTCGAGCCCCCAACAGCAAAGAGCTGCGCCCAAGGGTGCTCTAGCCGGCCAGCAACTTTCCCCCACGGCCCCGAGCTTCTTAGCACCGGAAATCAGCAAAGAATCTGCAGCTCTCGGGTAAACGCTGAAAAACCGGAACTGATCACCGTGGGCAGCCCAAACCAGAAGTGATCACGCCCAAGCAAGCCACCCCATAGGTGCACCTACAAGCCTAGTTGCTAACCTCCAAAACTCAGCACAAGCCATTGATCACAGAGGGAGAATTTCAAGTTTTTCTCCCGGGCGGACGAAAGTGACCTTGAGGTAAGAAATTGCAAAATTCGTCCTCAATTCGTGTTGGATGTGTTTCAAACTCCGCACACAAGTTCTTAACTGCCTAGTACACCTCCTGCATCGATTTTAGACCATGAAATTGAGTGTAGAGCGAGGAATCTGGGTTCTTTTCAAGGGTATACCGCTGAACCATGTCGGGTGCACGGTGCCGATAGGTTTGGAGCTCTCCCCGGCTTGTTTAGACCTCATGTCGGTCTTCTCCATGATTCCCTGGTGCTTTAGAGCCCAAGAACAGACCATTTGGTGGATAATTCACCGTGCACGACCTCGCTGGAGCCCTAGGATTTGCTGTTGCCGGTGCGCCCCATTTTCCGGCGAGTTTCAGCCGTCGGCGACCTCACCAATGTGTTCAGCGTGGGGGAAAATGGGGGGGGCGGCCAGCAGGGGGTCCGGAGGTGGCCGGGAAGGTCATTTCCGGCGACCTCACCGGAGGCAGCCGCCACTGCTCTTTTTGGCGCGTGGCTGGAGGTTAGGGATGACGAGTTGGACCCACTGTCAGCATTTAAACATTTTCCAAATTTTCCCATTTCAGTTCAAACTTTGGAGAGCCATAACTTTGTGTAGGAGTATCCAAAAATTGTGAAACAAATTTTGTTGGATTCCTCTCAAAGAGTAATATCCAGGGGTGCAGCCCAATATTTATGAAAATCTCTGTATTTGGCTCATTAATTCATTTAAGGAAAATGTTGGAGGAATTTTTACAGGAGTTCTGACTATTGGAAAATTCCCAAATTTGGACAGGCCACTCTTCCAGAAATCCTTGAACTCCAGTAAAGGTTTCAGAGGCATTGGACTCCATTTGCTTGGCAAAATGTTGTTTGAATCATCTATGTCTCTGAAAATGGGAAAATGAACAGAGACATTTTCAGACTTTTAACCAAGTTTGGAAAATACATATCTCTGTGTAGGAAGCTCCAAAAATGGTGAAACCAAGTCCTATGGACTCATGAGACTCTCAAGTCTCTGAGAAATCACATTTGGAGCATGCCAAGACACTATAATTGCCATAGGAATTCAAAGAAGCCAAACAGCTAAGGAAATTCTTTAGGCCACATCTTACATCAACATTGTCTGAAATTTTGCAAGCCATACCTTTGTATGATCTATGGACCACTGTAAAAATTTCAGAACAAGTTGAGATCATCTTCTCCATTTTTCTTCCAATTATGTCCAGCTTCATACTTATGTCCATTATATAGTTCTTTGCACTTTAGTTCCAAAAACCTCCAATACTCAAAATGTTCCTTTCTCTGTTCCAGCACATAGCCAAACCAATTTCTCAAATCTTAGATAGTCTGAACTATTCTTAAGTCATAAAACACTTTTGTTTTATAATGTTTTTACTTGCAACATAAAACTGTGCTTGTTCATGTCGGTAGGAAATACGACGAAGGAGGTCGACGAGCAACTTGACTCAGAGAAACAAGTTGAGGCTTAACTCATCGCCAAGCTACTGACTATAAAGTAGAACTAAACCTGCAGCAACATAAGGCAAGCCCCGGTTTGCATTTAACAGCTTTTAGTTATATTTTACTTTGTATCACTTTTATTGGTCTAGTATGTATTGTGCATTAGGTCAAGGTGATTGATACTCCAAATGCATGACCCACAAACCCTTGGAGTTGAAGGGTAGAACAGGTTACCTTCGTGTAGCTTTGGCTAGGCTTAAGTTGTATAGGATCCGGTACAAGTCGGGTAGTTGGAAGCTACCCGCGAGTTTAGGATGTTGGTTCAGCGGGGTATGATTCTAGAGAATGAAAGTTCTAGAAAGGAAAATGAGACCGAGCAGAGAGTAGGAGCAGCAGGATGTTGGGCCTGTGTGGCTGTAGCTCTGTTTGTGTTGGTTAAGGACCGATGCATATGCCGCCCTGCTGAGCAAGTTTGAACAGTACCGGATGCATATCGGATATATGGGACCCGATAAACCGATGTAACTCGGGTACTCTCGTGTCGAAACTTATACGGCCGTCCTTTGGGGGTTGGTGTCAGAGGTTTAAACCCGCTAGTGGAGCAACTTCGACGTGTTCCGTGTAGTGGCCCTTCTGATGGGTCGGCGGAACTGATTCGGCATTGGAGTGACGGGTGAAAGGTTGCTGCATACAACGTAAGAAAGAGCTCGCATGAGTCTTTCGAGGCGGGTGTATGTGTTGTGTATTCTGGGTGTGTCCTGATTGCAATCACCGTCCCTCGCGGTTATATGAGTACCACTTGTTCACTGAGTTGTGACGTAGTAATTATTTCTAGATGAAGTGAGATGAATCATTGCTGATGTGAAGTTCTTAAATTCATTGTATTGCCAACCATGTATGCTATAGTTGTAGAGCTCACTAAGTTTATTTTCCTCTTTGGGCATCACCACATTGGAGGAAAGCGTTTCTTGTTTGATTGTGAACTTCCGATGTGAGGGCTGCCTAAGGCATAATAATCTGCTGCTATTAAACTGAAAGTAAGGATTAACATGTAGGCGTGTCGTTATTGCATCATACCTTTCCTATGTTAGTAATCCCTGCACGTAGAGTTCCATGTTTAGGAGTGTCGGTTAAGTCTTGCTGAGCCATCGTGCTCACGGTTGCATTATTAGTGTTTTGCAGGTTATAAAATTTTCTATGAAGATGGTTGTTCAGTGAGCCATCAGAGACTTACCGAAAACCCTGCTGCTGCACTTATCTTTGTGGAAGCTAGTAAGAAGTGTCCGCGGGCTGGACGTCTTCTCTTTTGCATAGTTAGGACCGAGAGTAAGTGTGTATGTATATTCCGCTGCGTGTACCCTCGTGGTACATTATTTTGTAAATGACACTATCTTTAGAAATAAAAGACTTTGTACTTTATGGTTCTTTTCGTGTATGCTGTTGGGTGCCGCATCGCACGGCGCCACCCAATGTGTATTCTGGAGTGTGGATCCCGGAAGGGGTTCCCTACAGGCGTGGTATCAGAGCCGCATTGGGAATAGCACGCATGAAAAGAGCTTATTTTTGAAAACCTAGAAGTATACGAGTGAGGAACGTGTAGTATGCCCACATAAGAACTATTAGTAGCATAGTTACTTAAGGTGGCAAGCTAACAGTGTGTTAATATTCAGTATTTCAATTCTGTAACGATGCACCTACGTGGAGGTAAGAGGTAAGGTACGCCACCGCAGGCGGATCAATTGCGGTAACTCGCCATACGAGTAATAGTATGGAATGGTATACCGTGGCTTGGCACGGTAGTCAATATGAGTCTCTGAACCTCTCTATGGTTCTGAGAGCATATGGAAACGCTGATCTCCAGCGTGCTTTAGGCAAAAGTGAGAATACCCCATCGTGTGGTAAGCAACACGATAGTATGCAACTCTTGAACGTTCAATGTTCAAAGGGCCATACGCAGCGCTCACCCATCGGCGTGCCTCAACGGTCATGAGGCAGTAGGTGGTATCCGTTGGGTTGATAGAATTCCCAACCTTGACGACCCGTTCACGCTCTACTCGGGTTCCCCGTCGTGTGGTGTGAAAACGCGACCATGTACCTTGAGACGTGACTTGACTCAAGGACGGCCCGTATGGCAATGATACGGGGCGTATGTTTTTACTATGATATGGACCTGCCTGTAATCGAAAACCTTTGTTTGCATCATTATTGATTATTTTTATGCAGGTACTTAACCACGTGTAGAATAATGCGTTTAGAAAATGTGTGTGAGCGATCGTTTTAGTGCCACCACTTGAGACGTATATGCCGGTATAAAGCCGGTTAGGATTTTTGTTTTGGTGAGGAAATGTAGTACCGTAATATGTTCTTAACTGCATGAAAAATGGAGTTTTCAAAGAAAAGAGTAATTTTGGAGTCTAGGATTCCATTAGGGGTTAATGAACTCCTATATTGAACTAAGAGTCAATTGGGAGTATAGTTTTCATCTCAAATCTTTAGTAACAACCTCCCCTGTTTTCAGCAGAATTTTTGCTGAAATTGAACAGGGCATAACTTTTGATTGGTTGAACCAATGGAGGTGAAGGATACATTTCTGGAAATGTTTTGAAGTCTTCTACAACTTTTCTGTAGAACTCCAGAACAGAATCTCCCTCCAAATGGATGAGAATCTCAGATGAGTGTTAACTGTCCAAAAACAGGGCAGACCAAAAATACTCTCTGGAATTTTCTGTATTTCGACCATAACTTCTTGTAGAAAAATATCTAGGGGTCATGTGAGACGCCGTTGGAAAGTTTGTGATATATACTACGACTTTGTAGTTCAATGTTGCTACAGATTTGATGTACAACTTTATGAAATCTTCCGTACAAAACAGACACTTTCAGAGGAGGTGCTGTCAAAATTGTTCCAGATATCTGTTGACTTTGAAATATCAGAACTCCTGATCCAGAATTGATATGAAGGCAAATAAATACTCGTTGGAAAGATATTGAAGTTACATATACAAAACAGACACTTTCAGAGGAGGTGCTGTCAAAATTGTTCCAGATATCTGTCGACTTTGAAATATCACAACTCCTGATCCAGAATTGATATGAAGGCAAATAAATACTCGTTGGAAAGATATTGAAGTTAAATATAACTTTATGAAATCTTCCGTACAAAACAGACACTTTCAGAGGAGGTGCTGTCAAAATTGTTCCAGATATCTGTCGACTTTGAAATATCACAACTCCTTATCCAGAATTGATATGAAGGCAAATAAATACTCGTCGGAAAGATATTGAAGTTACATATAATTTTGATATTCACCTTGAGACATGAAACTGCCATTTTCATTATCAAATTCTGGGAATCAGGTCAAATGGTCAATCTGAACAGAGCATTGTTCATTGCCCATGTAGCTTGAGACTTGTTATGGACATGAAGATTTTTATACTTCTCTAAGTTCCATGACATAGTCATTAGTTATCTTTCATCATTCCATGCTGTTGATTTAAGTGTTTGACAAACTTGAACAATCATTGGTCACATTTCAGAATTGTCAAAAACCTTGTTTCCTTTATATATGCTGCACAGTTGATGTGATGCTTTTGCGGTTAATAATTTTGAGTTAAAGCTGACTACACTCTTGGATATTAACCGTAAATTGCTCACTCTTGCAGTATGGAATCATACTCATTCCGGGTATGAGGTTGGTGGTTCCAGTCGGGATGGAAATGATTCGTCGTAGCGACGATCACCGCCATCATCAACCGGACTGGCGGAAGTGTTGGGAAGAATGGCTGAGTCTCTTGAGTTGTTGGTGCAGCAAGGCATCCGACAGGAGACCTCCCAGAAAAACCCCACACTGAATACGTATCTGGATTTTCTAGCAAGACAACCACCGGTATTCTCAGAAGCTAAAGAAGCCTTGGAGGCAGATCATTGGCTCCGGGTGATTGAATCTAAACTGGGAATGCTCCAGTGTGATGAATATGAGAAGGCTTTATTTTCCGCTCAGCAACTTCATGGATCTGCTGGGGCTTGGTGGTGTGAATATCTTGCTAAGATCGCTGAAGGTCATCGTGTGACGTGGATGGAGTTTCGTGAGGCTTTCCGTGCACGTCATATTTGTGAGGGCATTGTCAAAACCAGAATTGAAGAGTTCTATGAACTCAAACAAGAAGGCATGAGCGTCATGAAGTACTTTACGGAATTTAACCGTTTAGTACAATATGCATCCTCTTATGTGCATAACGAGACGATGAAGTGTCATTACTTCTTCCGAGGCCTCGAATTGAAGCTTCAGACAAAAGTGGCACAATGCAATAAAGGGAATTATAGCGAGTTAGTCAATGCCGCTATGATTCAAGAAATAGCTGAACTCGAGCACAAGGAAAGTAAGAGGAAGAGAAAATTATCACTGGCAAGTATGGGTGATTATCATCAAGAACGACCGGTGATATATTGCTTACCATCTGGGGTGGAAATTCAGTCCTTTGACGGACCACCTCAGATCCAATACTGTCCATATTCACCCATGGAGGTTCGGCCACTGCTGCAACAGCAGCAAATGAGAAATTGTGCACCCCCACCTCAGCAAAGTGCACAAGACTATCAACCACTTCCATATGGTGAAGATCTTGAGCTCGCATCGTATAACACTTGTAGCGATGTAGAGCATATTCCTCAGGAGGGTCAAGTGACCAAGCAGAGCAGCAGTCATATGTCATCTCAAGCTGCAAATAAATTCCATGGTCGGTCAAGGAGAACAGCACTGAAAGTGGGAAATATAAACTATATGGCAGTTGAAGACGTTCACTTAGGAGAACCCGTGTTGGCGGGCATGTTCAGCCTACGTGATCAGCCCACGCTCGTGTTGTTTGACTCGGGTGCTACACATGATTTTATCAGCAAAGATTATGTGGTTAAGCACCAAGTACCATCAACGACCTTGGTCGCATCATATCATATTAATTCACCGGGAGGTAGTAGGACAGCGGGCAGAATTATTGCTCGAGCACCTATATGTTTGGATGGGCGGATATATCCTACTACTCTTATCATCCTAGAAGGCTTGCGGATTGACATGATATTGGGAATGGCTTGGTTGACGCATCACCAAACTATCTTTGATATTAGTTCACGAACGGTGCAGCTGAATTCAAAGAAGCACAGGCAACATACGTTGATTCTGAGAAATGTTGCATCGGAAGTCACTGATGTCCACACTGTTGAAGTTAAGAAACTGGAGGACATTCCAGTGGTCCGGGAATATCCGGACATGTTTCCCGATGATCTACCGGGCATGCCGCCCGATCGTGAAGTGGAGTTCAAAATTGAACTAGCACCGGGAACCACACCCATCTCTCGAAGGTCGTATAAAATGGCACCGAAGGAACTCGCGGAGATGAAGGAGCAGCTGAATGATTTGTTAAGCAAAGTCTTCATTCGACCCAGTTCATCACCATGGGGATGCTCCGCGCTGTTCGCCAAGAAAAAGGACGAGACTTTGAGGTTATGTGTGGACTATCGTCCGCTCAATGCCGTAACCATCAAGAACAAGTATCCACTACCACGTATCGATATGCTTTTTGATCAACTAGTGGGTGCTAAGGTTTTCTCAAAGATGGATCTTCGGTTCGGATATCATCAGATAAAAATCCGGGCAGAAGACATACCCAAGACGGCATTCTCGACGAGATACGGGTTATATGAGTATCTCTTCATGTCATTCGGACTCACTAATGCTCCAGCTCATTTTATGTACTTGATGAATTCAGTCTTCATGCCAGAGCTGGACAAGTTCGTCGTGGTCTTCATCGACGATATCTTAGTATATTCTAAGTCGGAGGAAGAACACGCCGAACATCTGCATATTGTGCTCCAACGCCTACGGGATCACAAATTGTATGCAAAATTCAGCAAGTGTGAGTTCTGGATCAACCAAGTGCCATTTCTTGGGCACATTATTTCTGCGGAGGGCATTGCAGTTGATCCGAGCAAGATCGTCCAAGTGCTGAATTGGAGTTCACCGAAATCAGTCCACGAAGTCCGTAGTTTTCTCGGTTTAGCGGGGTACTACCGGAGATTCATTCCGAATTTCTCCAAAGTTGCTAAACCGATGAAGGAACTTCTAAAGAAAGGCAAGAAATATGTGTGGAGTGAGGTATGTGAGGAGGCGTTCAAAGCATTGGTAAAGCACCTCACAACAGCCCCAGTCTTGGCGCAGCCCGATACAACTAAGGATTTTGATGTCCATTGTGATGCATCCGGCATCGGCCTTGGCTGCGTGCTTATGCAAGAAGGGCGAGTGGTCGCATATGGATCCAGGCAGCTTCGGAATCATGAGCAGAATTATCCGAGACATGATCTCGAGCTAGCTGCTGTGGTTCTTGCTCTAAAGATGTGGAGGCACTATTTGCTTGGAAACTTAGTTCACCTCTACACCGACCACAAGAGTTTAAAGTACATCTTCACACAAAAGGGGCTAAATATGAGGCAGCGAAGATGGTTAGAGTTAATCAAGGATTATGAACTGGAGATTCATTAGCATCCTGGTAAAGCGAATGTGGTGGCCGACGCACTTAGTCGGAAATCACATGTGCATAATCTAACCATGGCTGCAATGGAAGAAGAAGAACCGAGCCTGCGCTTGGTTCCCTATGGGTCATTGTTTAACCTTGCCCTCATTCCTACAATTCGTGATGAAATTGTAGAGGCTCAAAAGAAAGATAAGGGCATGGCCCATATCCGGAAGAGAGTAGACAAAGGAGAAGCAAAGTGCTTCCGGAAAGATGAGAATGGTACACTATGGTTCAAAAACCGTATAGTCGTACCGAGGGACATGAAGCTTCGTAAGAAAATATTAGACGAGGCTCATCTATCAAAAGTTTCCATTCATCCAGGAAGCAACAAGATGTACAATGATTTGAGAAACAAGTTTTGGTGGACACGGATGAAGCGGGAAATAGCTAAATACGTATCCGAGTGTGATACGTGTCGAAGGGTGAAAGCAGATCACATGAAGAAACCTGGTTTGCTGCAGCCCCTTCATATTCCGGCATGGAAGTGGGAAGATGTGAGTATGGATTTCATTGTCGGACTGCCGTTCACATCTCGAAAGCATGATTCAGTTTGGGTAATCGTTGACCGATTAACCAAGTCAGCACACTTCATACCGGTGAGTGCAGGATTCAATGCCAAGAAATATGTGGAGTTATACATTGAGCGGATATTATGCCAGCATGGAGTTCCAAGAACAATAGTTTCAGATCGTGGTGCACTGTTCGTTTCTCGTTTCTAGGAACAGCTGCATGCATCTTTGGGAACCAAATTGCTTAGAAGCTCCGCATATCACCCTCAAACCGATGGACAAACCGAGAGGGTGAATCAAGTCTTGGAAGATATGTTGAGAGTGTGTGCCATCCACCACGGTAAGAACTGGGATGCTTATCTACCGTTGGTGGAATTCTCGTACAACAACAGCTATCAAACGAGTATCAAGATGGCACCGTACGAGGCTCTCTACGGCCGGAGATGTCACACAACGCTGAATTAGTGCGAATCCGGTGAAAGAGCGACATTCGGGATTGACCTTGTCAATGACGCCGAAGAACGAGTTCGGGTCATACAAGCAAATTTAAAGGCTGCTCAATCTTGACAGAAGAGTTATGCAGACCAGCGACGTCGACCGCTGAACTTCAACGTAGGAGAGTACGTATATCTCCGCGTATCTCCAATGAAGGGAGTTCACCGATTCGGTGTAAAAGGGAACCTCGCTCCCCGGTTTATTGGTCCATTTGCTATCACGGAGAAATGTGGACCCGTAGCTTACCGACTTGAGCTACCGACAAATCTCGCTGGGGTGCATAATATATTTCACGTCTCTCAGCTTCGGAAATGTCTCAAGAATACAACTGCTGTCCGCAATGAAGATCTCGAGACATTGCAACCGGATCTCTCTTATGCCGAGCATCCAATCCGGATTATTGATGAAAAGACTCGGTCGACAAGGAATCGGATGCTCCAATTCTATAAGGTATTACGGAGCAATCATACCGCGGAGGAAGCAACATGGGAGAGTGAAGAATACCTCCGTTCAAACTATCCGGACTTGCTGTCCGCTTATATCCGGTAAGTCCTTCTCTACCACTTCATCTCTTCTTTATGAATCTCGGGACGAGATTCTTTTTAAGGGCGGAGGGATGTGAAATCCAAAAATTCTAGCAAGTGGAGCTACAAGTCACACCGAGAAAATGAGAGGGAATTTAAACTTTTGAATTTAACGGTGTGAGCTCCAAGTCTACACTTGAACATGCAAAAATTCCCAAACACAGAGATCTAAAGCTATCATTTGGTTCTCCACACATCCAATAATAGCCTGGCAAATTTTCAGAGCATTTGAAAAGGATTTCCTATTTGTTAGAATTTAAACGGGAGAAAATTCGAATTTGAATTTAAATCTCAGTTTCAAATTCTGATTTCACCGAAATTCAAATTTGAGTGCACCATTGTGTTTCTCACATTTCTTTTGGCCTATCCCCCAAGTTTGATCAAATTTGGAGCTTGTTTGCTATTTTAAACGGAATTGGGGATAAGGGGAGAGGTGGACCCCACATGTCATACACACACTGAAATGAACCGACTCTCCTCTGTTTCCTCGGTTGAGAGCACGACAGCAGCTCGGTGAAATCCATTGCCGGTGCCACGTCCTGCTCTCCGGGTCAGTTTACCTCGATCTATATCTCCCACGAAGGCTGCACAATCGAACTTCCACTCCTCTCCCTCGCTCACGCGACGTTCTTCCGAGAACAACACAGCAGCCGCTCTGTTCTTCTCCCTGTCACACAGCCACCACCAGAGCCCGATTGCTCGAGCCCCCAACAGCAAAGAGCTGCTCCCAAGGGTGCTCTAGCCGGCCAGCAACTTTCCCCCACGGCCCCGAGCTCCTTAGCACCGGAAATCAGCAAAGAATCTGCAGCTCTCGGGTAAACGTTGAAAAACCGGAACTGATCACCGTGGGCAGCCCAAACCAGAAGTGATCACGCCCAAGCAAGCCACCCCATAGGTGCAGCTACAAGCCTAGTTGCTCACCTCCAAAACTCAGCCCAATCCATTGATCAAAGAGGGAGAATTTCACGTTTTTCTCCCGGGCGGCCGAAACTGACCTTGAGGTAAGAAATTGCAAAATTCGTCCTCAATTCGTGTTGGATGTGTTTCAAACTCCGCACACAAGTTCTTAACTGCCTAGCACACCTCCTGCATCGATTTTATACCAAGAAATTGAGTGTAGAGCAAGGAATCCGGGTTCTTTTCAAGGGTATACCGCTGAACCATGTCGGGTGCACGGTGCCGATAGGTTTGGAGCTCTCCCCGGCTTGTTTAGACCTCATGTCAGTCTTCTCTATGATTCCCTGGTGCTTTAGAGCCCAAGAACCGACCATTTGGTGGAGAATTCACCGTGCACAACCTCGCCGGAGCCCTAGGGTTTGCTGTTGCCGGTGCGCCCCATTTTCCGGCGAGTTTCATCCGCCGGCGACCTCACCAATGTGTTCAGCGTGGGGGAAAATGGGGGGGGCGGCCAGCAGGGGGTCCGGAGGTGGCCAGGAAGGTCATTTCCGGCGACCTCACCGGAGGCAGCCGCCACTGCTCTGTTTGGCGCGCGGCTGGAGGTTAGGGATGACGAGTGGGACCCACTGTCAGCATTTAAACATTTTCCAGATTTTCCCATTTCAGTTCAAACTTTGGAGATCCATCACTTTATGTAGGAGTGTCCAAAAATTGTGAAACAAATTTTGTTGGATTCCTCTCAAAGAGTACTATCCAGGGGTGCAGCCCGATATTTATGAAAATCCCTGGATTTGGATTATTAATTCATTTAAAAAAATTGGAGGAATTTTTACAGGAGTTCTGTGTATTGGAAAATTCCCAAATTTGGGCAGGGAACTCTTCCAAAAATCCTTGAACTCCAGTAAAATTTTCAGAGGCATTGGACTCCATTTGCTTGGCCAAATGTTGTTTGAATCCTCTATGTCTTTGAAAATGGGAAAATGAACAGATATTTTCAGACCTTTAACCAAGTTTGGAAAATCCATATCTCTGTGTAGGAAGCTCCAAAAATTGTGAAACCAAGTCCTATGGACTCATGAGACTCTCAAGTCTCTGAAAAACCACATTTGGAGCATGCCAAGACACTATAATTGCCATAGGAATTCAAAGAAGCCAAACAGCTAAGGAAATTCTTTAGGCCACATCTTACATCAACTTTGTCTGAAATTTTGCAAGACATACCTTTGTATGATCTATGGACCACTGTAAAAATTTCAGAACAAGTTGAGATCATCTTCTCCAGTTTTCTGCCAATTATGTCCAGCTTCATACTTATGTCCATTATATAGTTCTTTGCACTTTAGTTCCAAAAACCTCCAATACTCAAAATGTTCCTTTCTCTGTTCCAGCACATAGCCAAACCAAATTCTAAAATCTTAGATAGTCTGAACTCTTCTTAAGTCATAAAACACTTTTGTTTTATAATGTTTTTA
Organism: Neostapfia colusana; assembly: GCA_030760725.1. NCBI lineage: Eukaryota > Viridiplantae > Streptophyta > Magnoliopsida > Poales > Poaceae > Neostapfia > Neostapfia colusana. The sequence continues at coordinate 23,837,083 of JASWHV010000005.1, read as the reverse complement.
CTTGCAACATAAAACAGTGCTTGTTCATGTCGGTAGGAAATACGACGAAGGAGGTCGACGAGCAACTTGACTCAGAGCAGCAAGTTGAGGCTTAACTCATCGCCAAGCTACTGACTATAAAGTAGAACTAAACCTGCAGCAACATAAGGCAAGCCCCAGTTTGCATTTAACAGCTTTTAGTTATATTTTACTTTGTATCACTTTTATTGGTCTAGTATGTATTGTGCATTAGGTCAAGGTGATTTATACTCCAAATGCATGACCCACAAACCCTTGGAGTTAAAGGGTAGAACAGGTTGCCTTCGTGTAGCTTTGGCTAGGCTTAAGTTGTATAGGATCCGGTACAAGTCGGGTAGTTGGAAGCTACCCGCGATTTTATGATGTTGGTTCAGCGAGGTATGATTCTAGAGAATGAATATTCTGGAAAGGAAAATGAGACCGAGCAGAGAGTAGGAGCAGCAGGATGTTGGGCCTGTATGGATGTAGCTCTGTTTGTGTCGGTTAAGGACCGATGCGTATGCCACCCTGCTGAGCAAGTTTGAACAGTACCGGATGCATATCGGATATATGGGACCCGATAAACCGAGGTAACTCGGGTACTCTCGTGTCGAAACTTATACAGCCGTCCTTTCGGGTTGGTGTCAGAGGTGTAAACCCGCTAGCGGAGCAACTTCAACGTGTTCCGTGTAGTGGCCCTTCTGATGGGTCGGCGGAACTGGTTCGGCATTGGAGTGACGGGTGAAAGGTTGCTGCATACAACGTAAGAAAGAGCTCGCATGAGTCTTTCGAGGCGGGTGTATGTGTCGTGTATTCCGGGTGTGTCCTGATTGCAATCACCGTCCCTCGCGGTTATATGAGTACCACTTGTTCACTGAGTTGTGACGTAGTAATTATTTCCAGATGAAGTGAGATGAATCATTGCTGATGTGAAGTTCTTAAATTCATTGTATTGCCAACCATGTATGCTATAGTTGTAGAGCTCACTAAGTTTATTTTCCTCTTTGGGCATCACCACATCGGAGGAAAGCGTTTCTTGTTTGATTGTGGACTTCCGATGTGAGGGCTGCCTAAGGCATAATAATCTGCTGCTATTAAACTGAAAGTAAGGATTAACATGTAGGCGTGTCATTATTGCATCATACCTTTCCTATGTTAGTAATCCCTGCACGTAGAGTTCCATGTTTAGGAGTGTCGGTTAAGTCTTGCTGAGCCATCGTGCTCACGGTTGCATTATTAGTGTTTTGCAGGTTATAAAATTTGCTATGAAGATGGTTGTTCGGTGAGCCATCAGAGACTCACCGGAAACCCTGCCGCTGCACTTATCTTTGTGGAAGCTAGTAAGAAGCGTCCGCGGGCTGGACGTCTTCTCTTTTGCATAGTTAGGACCGAGAGTAAGTGTGTATGTATATTCCGCTGCGTGTACCCTCGTGGTACATTATTTTGTAAATGACACTATCTTGAGAAATAAAAGACTTTGTACTTTATGGTTCTTTTCGTGTATGCTGTTGGGTGCCGCATCGCACGGCACCACCCAATGTGTATCCTGGAGTGTGGATCCCAGAAGGGGTTCCCCATAGCGCTCATGACCGTAAGCTCAGCTATCATGATAGTTTTAAGACTCTGCAGAGTTTGCACCTATTTACCCACAAGTTTGTGATTTCGTCACCCGTCGGCGACTGCAGAACCTCCATTATACCAGTACACGACCGTCGGTGTATGGTCAAGAGATCACAAAATAGCCTTTACAAAGGGGCTACTAGATGTATGGACTCACTAAGGTTTCACCGGCAGGCTAGAATCTCCAATTCTCCCACCCACGGGCCCCCTCTTGTGCCATGCAATTCCCAGCGCAGTCCTCACTCGACTACCATTCCCTGCGCTTTCCACGGTCCATAACAATCTATTAACTTACCTAATTTCTCAGCTAAATCGCACCATACTTGGCCTTGTGGTGGCACTGTTATCCTGTCATGGCTCGCATGAACCGGTCCTTAGATCTACGGCAAGTAAGCATCATCTCATTCTACCTCGTTCACAAACCCAGGCTTGCCTAGATCTCCCTCCGGTCCATGTTCATTAATAACATCAGTTTCTCATTATTCTTACAAGTGCAGTTAGCTAGACACATCTATCTCGCTTCCCGTATCCCATGGACTTAGCGAAGCATAAAAGCAAAAACCATGCCTGACTCAATAACTTTCCCAGTGAGAAGGGTAGTTTAACCAAAACTAGTAAACTCCTATGAAAGGGTTTCCCATCATGTTTGACTCAAGCACTCACACCTTTCCGCAACAAAACAGTTTTTCCAAAACGTAGGATCAATATGGTCAAGGAGCACTTGCCTTGTTCTTGCGGTTCCGGTTGCTCTTGGATCTCGAAACCTTGTTGTTGCAGCTCATCCTAGACAGCTCCCTGAGCTTGTCCTTCTATACACGATCACGCACATACAAGATTTATAGTAATCAATCATAATGCACAAACTCTATCTTAAGATGCAATGATGCATATGCATGTTATGTAAAAGTCCCAACACTTGTAAATGGAAAACTTGAGCTATGAATAAAGTTGAGTTTAAATACAAGAAATGGGACTTGCAAAAACTTTTGTTTACTCATGAAAGTGTTAGCATGTGCAATAAAACTTTGAATTCAGCTTGAACTAAAAGGGTCACTTCAAAAAGAAGAAGGGCATTTCCAAAAGGGGAAAATTCAAGCTTTTGTTTAAGAAGTTGTATTTGCAATGGCCAACTCAAGAATCATAGGGCATATTTGAATTCTTCGGGTCCAAATTATGAGAAAGGCAAATTTTGAGAAATTTTGGAGGTGCTTTGATATGTATATCAAAGGGACTTGTAAATTTCATCTAAATTTGAATTCAAATTTGAAACTGAGGCACAACTTGTCAAATTGCCAAATGACTTTTGAATTTGAGTTCCTCATGGCTGAATTTGCACTAGGCCAAAAATTGGAGATCTTTTGGGGCAGAGAGGAGCTGTGGGCCCCAATTGTCATTGAGAGAGGGGGGATAAAACTTACTGCCTAAGTTTCAGCTCGCTGTTATCGGTCCACGCCCGAACTGCCGATCGAACTCCAGGCGCCACCGAGCGCAAGCTGCTGCCACCTCCTCACCGAAGTAGCAGTGCTGGAGAGCTGCTCGTGGCTGCTTTACCCATCGGCGTGATCCGTTCCCAGGGACCGAACCACAGCTCGTGCCTTTCCCTCGCGCTAGAACAGAAATCGGCAGCTCGCCGCCAACTCCTAAAACAGCCGGGCACCGGTGAAACTTCACGATCATCGCCACTCCGGGCTTCCACACAGCCGAGCGCGCTGGTTCTCCACTCCCTCAGCACATGATCAGCCTGAGTCACGGGTCCCCTAGCCAGAAAACGGCTCCTCCGCGGCGACTTGAAACAAAACTGATGTCGGGCTCTCGTGGGCAGCTCACCACTGTGGATTGCACGCTCAAGCAACGACACTAAGAGGTGCGCCGTACCGCCATGGTGCTTCTCCCTGGAGCTCAGCTCAAACGGTGATCCCCAGTGGCCGAATTCAGAGTTTTTCTTCCGGAGCACGACCACGGACCCTCTGGTAAAGATCTCTCAAATTTGCGCTTAATGTGCACTTAGAGGTCATCAACTCGTGCACAAATGGTCTAGGCTTAACTGCAATCCAATCCCCTTCACAACCCTAGCTAGAAACCCCGTGTTGGCGGCTAATTTCGGGCTTTGCGATCGGCAGCCACGGCGGGAACGCGCGGGCGCACGGTGACAACCGGATTGCCGCCGTTTCCGAGCCATGTTGAGGCCTTGCCGAGCTAGCCTGACCTCCACTGATGCTTTAGAGTGAATCCTCCGAACCTTTGGCGGGCTAGGGTGCTCGGACCAGGGCGCCGAAGCGTCACCGAGGTGTGCGCACGTCGCCGACCTATTTCCGGCCACCGGCAGCCCGAGAGCACCGCACCTGTGGATTGCTCGTAGCTGGAAACTCCCAGGCGGCGAGTACCGAGCCGGGAGGCGGCCGGGAAGCCGACTCCGGCGAGCTCCGAGGAGACTCCGGCGAGAGGGCAGCGCGGGAAGGAAAACCAGCCTGAGGAGGAAGATGACCGGTGGGTCCCGCATGTCAGTGACAAGATTTCAAATCGCTCATCCGCTGTGGCTCCGGGATCCAGTGTGGCTGCGTGGGAAGGGGTCTGTGGCCCCGTGCGGCTCAGTTCCAGCAGCCGACACGTGTATGATGGGCCCACAGTCAGAGTTTGAATATTTCCCAAATTATTTGGATTTCCAGATTCAGTTCAAACTTTAGAGCATCATAACTTTTGCTAGGAAGCTCCAAAATTAGTGATTCAAATTGGGGTGGATTCAGGATGAAAAACTATATCCAAATATGCAACCCAATTTGTATTCATATCAATAAAAAATCTGGAAAATTCTTTAAATCTTTTCAGCAAAAGAATTTTAGGAGGAGTTTGGTCCATCCAAAAATCCCCATAATTTGGCAGAATATTCTTTAGGATGTTAGGAAACTCTTGTAAAAGTTTCATCTCATTTGGAGTTGATTTAGTTAGGATAATTCTGAAATCAAGTTTCTGTGTTCAAATAAATACAGAAACAATTTCAGAGAATTTCCAAAACTTGGAAATTCAGTTCTAGGAAATTCTTAGCTCCAAAAATCCTAGGAAAATTCATGCATGCTCCCTGAGCTATGTTCGAAATTGTAGTTCACTTGAATTTGCATGAAAGTGCAAATTTATTCAGAATTGATTCCTTTCTGCCTAACGGCTTAGGGAATTGTTCTGGGTGATCTGATCTACTTAGTGAAATATTCTGAATTTTGGTCCAGATGACTTTCTTGTGACAAGGAACTCACAATAAAAGTTTCAGCTTCATTGGAGCCCTGGATTAGTAGTGTTCTGTTCAACCTCATTAAGTGACCACCACTCAAGTGATGAAACCCCACTCATCACTTGATCCTAGTACCTTAACCCAAACCCAAACCACTAGCCCCAGTGTCATTTTAAATTCTTAAACAGAGTTCCAGTTTTAAACTTGTCTTTAGAACTTGTTAGCAAAAGTTTTACAATTAAACATATGTGCATGTTTATAACTTGTAGTGATTAAACGTGGAAGAGTGGAAGAGAAGTGAAGTTTGGATCGAGAAGCAAGAAGGGCAGTGACTAAGCTTCAAGTCAGCAGCAACTAACTTCGTAATCATCTGACTTTAGTCACCTGCAAAACAAAGGCAAGCCCCGGTTTGCATTTAAGTTGTTTTATAAAAGTTTTTCCTTTGTTCACTATTATGGGTCAAAGTTTGTATGTGCATTAAGTCAAGGATGTTTTATACCCCACTTGCATAACCAAAAATGAACCCTGAGGTCAAGGGTAGAATAGTGTCTTCGTTGTAAATAAGTCCATGCTAAATAGGCTAGGGCATCCGGTAGAAGACGAGTAGTTGGAATCTACTCGCGAGCTTTGGTTCAGGATCACATAAGGGAGATTGGAAAAAGAGGCAAACTAAAGTTTACATTTCTAAAGATGAGACCGGGCAGGAGGGTAGGCAGCGACAAGACGAGGTCTTGGTCGAGTAGCTCTGCCTGTGTCGGTTAAGGACCGAAGCGTGTGCAGCCCCGCTGAGCAAGTATTGAGTTGTGTACCGGATGCTTACTGATCTATGGGAACAAAGAAACCGATGTACCAGGTTCACTGGATTGTAGAGGCATACCACATCGTCTCGTTAGACCTATGAGCCCGAGACGGCGCGACCGGTTCTACAGTCTAGTGTCCTGCGAAAGGTTGCCACATACGACGTAATGAAGGACGCCAGATTTGGGTCTTCAGAGGCGGGCGTATGTGTCGAGTTATCCGGGTAGTGTTTGATTCGAATCACCGTCCCTCGCGGTTATGAGTACCGCTTGCTCACTGTGTTTTGAAGTAGTAAGAAAGTTGTGTGGAAACAGTTTGCAAAGTTTTAATTGCTGCTATGATTATTATAAATTGCATGAGAACCCTGTTTGAAGTAGAGATAGAGCAAACTAAAGTTATTTTCCACCTTGGAACAGTTACATTGGAATGAAGCATTTCTTGATTGATTTTGGAGTTCCAATGTTGCTGGGCGCAAGGTCACTACTATTATGGCTAAAATCTGAAAGTTAAGGATGAACTCGTAGGCGAGTCTTTTCGCAAATTACAGGATTGGGTCTTAAGTTACCCTCATGTAGAGTTGCATGCTTTAGGAGAGATGGTTAAGTCTTGCTGAGCCCTTGTGCTCACTCTTGCTATATGAGTGGTTTTGTAGGTTAATACGAGGCTATAAAGAAGGTTGTCCGGTGAGACTCGGAAACGTCCGAGTCATGTTACACATAGAGGACCTAGCCGCTGCCATGTCTTCGTGTTGCTAGCGAGAGGAGTCCGCGGGCTGGACCTCTTCTTGAGTGCTCCTTAGATATTTGACGTGAGCTGTTTATCAACTTCTGCTGTAGCTAATTTATGTAAATTATTTACAAAGAACCTTTGTAAGCTTCCGCTTTGATTTATGTGATAAAGTTTTCCTTATATGTGTGCTGTTGGGTGCCGCGTAACACGGCACCACCCAATGCGATTCCCGGGTGAGGTGCCCCGTCCCCGTGATCGGAACCAGGATGGCAGGCCCCGTCAGCGTGGTATCAGAGCTGCATTGGTAATAGCGCACGGAATAAGGATCGTATTACGACAAAAACTTAGGATACGGTGAGGAAACGGTATTAGGCCCACATAAGGACTATAGTAGTATAGTTACTTAAAGTGGCATGACTAACCTACTTGTTATAATTCTGAATTTTGATTACGTAACGATGCACCTACGCTCAGGTAAGCATGGTAAGGAACGCCACCGAAAGCGGTTCAATTTCGGTTAGCTCCCCTGACGAGGAAAGTGGTTCAGGGATAGGTCTCACAGCTTGGTGTGAGACGTTAATATGAAACTCTTGGACTCTTCATGTTCCTGAGTTCATATGAAACGCTGATCCCTAGCGTGCATTAGGCAAGTAAGTGGAGACCCCATCGTGTGGTCAGTAACGCGATAGTGTGTTCGTCTGGAAATAGCCCAGGGGGGCATACGCAGCGCTTGTCATCGGCGTGCCCTGCAGGGCAGTAGGTGGTATCCGTTGGGTTGATAACATTCCCAACCGTGATGACCCATTCATGATATACTCGGGTTCCCCGTCGTGTGGTGTAAAAACACGATCACGTACCTTGAGATGTGGCTTAACTCAAGGAAGGCCGTATGGCAATGATATGGGTGTTTGTATTTACGTTCAAATATGGAACTGCCTGAAATGAAACGACCTTTGAGTGCACCACTATTGAGTGATATTCTGCAGGTACTAACCACGTACGTATCCCAAGTAACACACGTTTGCGAGAGACCATCTTAGTGCCACTGATAACATGAATATGCCGGTATAATCTGGTTAGGATTTTCCTTTTGGTGAGGAACGTAGTACCGACATGTTTCTTACGGTGCATCGACACCGTACTACACTTAATAACCTCTTCCCTATGAAGAAATGATTCATGAACTAACTTTCAACTAAAAATGGAAGTTTGAAACAAATATTAGTTACTGAACTCTTATTTTGAGCTAAGATTCAAATGAGAGCATGACTAGGCTTCAAAGATTTTAAAAACAGAGTGCTCTGTTTCTGGCAGAAATTCTTGCTGGACTTTAACAGAGCATAACTCTGAGTAGCTTGACCCAATTAAGGTGTATGATACAGCTCTGGGAATATTTTCAAGTGCTCTACAACTTCCTTGTAGACCTCCAGAGCAAAATCGCACGTTAAGTTGGTGAAAAGTCCAGTTGAAGGCAAACTGTTCAGAACCAGGACAGTAGCAAAAACCTCTCTAGACCTTTCTGTTTTTAAGCCATAACTTCCTGTAGAAAAATCCTTACGGAGCCTATGAGTACTCGTTGCAAAGATACTGAAGTTTACAAAAACTTTGGTGTTGAACTCAAGTCAAGAATCTGTAGATAACTTGAGAAAAATGTGGAGTTTGTGTAAACTGGTCAGGGTAGTCCCGCTGATTGGTTTAGCATACTTAAGATTTCTTTAAACATGAATGTGGTTATGCTTTCATAAAGTTCATGACATGTTCATGTTTTACATATCTTTACTTACTACTGAAATAGAATTTTGATTGACTCAAAATTTTGTTTCGTGCAGTATGGTACGCGCACACTCTCAAATGGAGATTGGAGGTTCAAGTCAAGGTGGGAATGACTCGACTTCACCACAAGAGCCATCGCCAACCGGATTGACTGAAATTATGGCAAGGATGAATGAAACTCTCCAAACTCTAGTTCAGCAAGGCATAAATAGAGAAGCTCAACATCACATGCCAACCCCGAGCACTTATCTGGATTTCTTGGCGACACAACCGCCGGTATTCTCTGAGGTGGCTGACCATTGTGAAGCAAATCACTGGTTACGTGTCATTGAGTCCAAGTTTCGGTTGATCCAATGTGATGAATTCTCGAAGACCCTATTTGCTGCTAAGCAGCTTCACGGCTTTGCTGGAGCATGGTGGGCAGAATACCTTGCTGTCCAACCAGCAGGGCATCGTGTCACATGGGCGGAGTTCTAGGCTGAATTTCGTGCTCATTTCATTCCTGCGGGCATAATGCAAACCAGTCTGGATGAATTCTGGAGTCTGAAGCAAGGGGACATTAGTGTTATTGAGTATGCGAAGGAATTCAATCGCATAGCTCAATATGTCCCTAACTATGTGAAATCACCAGCCATGAAGGGTTATCATTTTTATCGAGGGCTGACTGCTAGGCTGCGATGTGAGTTGGCTCAAGTTAGCCAAGAGAATTTTGATGAGTTTGTGAGCTGTGCTATCACTCAGGAATATTATTCCAATCTCTACCTTAAAGAAAAGAGGGAGAGGTACTCATCACAAGATGAATGCAATCATCTACCTCAGAAGTATCAGTGGGTAATCCGCTCACCTTCCGGTCGAGAGGTTCCACAAAGAGTGCAGTCATTCTTGGAGTATGAGGACTCGTATACTCCACAGAGGTCTTATTCACCTCCACCGCAGCAGCAACTTATTTATCATGCACCTCAGTATCAACAAGGTGCACCGGAATGCAATTTCCCTCAAGATGCTGAAAATGATCACGGTGATTTCTCAGCTGAACCAAGTAGTGTCGCACTTCACATTGACAATGAACTCAACGTCAATAAAGCAACTGAACCGAGCAGCAACGTTATGTCTGCGGTTCCAGTTCCAAAGAGTGATCTTGGACAGCAAAGAAAAGCCATGCCCAAAGTGGGAACGGTTAATTATGTGTCAGTCAACGATCTGCCAAAGGGAGGACCTGTCCTTGCCAGCAGGTTCACCTTAAATGACAAGCCGGTTGTCATTTTATTTGACTCTGGTGCAACACATAACTTCATTAGCAGGGCGACGGTGATCCGGGATCAGATCTCCACAACAATCACAAAAGGTTCTTACCTTATTCATTCGCCAGGTGGAGACATATCAACTAATGAAGTCGTTTCTCGAGCACCACTTTGTTTGGGTGGAAAATTTATCCTACCACCCTCATTATTCTCGAAGACCAAGGAATCAATGCCATATTGGGAATATCATGGTTGACCTTCCATAAGGCTGTTCTGGACATCGAGAACAGGAGGGTTCACTTGGACTCTCCACTTCACGGGCGTCAAACATTGTATCTCGGCGAAGCGGTTTCCAAAGACCCGGAAGTATGTAATGCCGAGGCTTGCAAGTTAGAAGACATTCCGGTAGTCCGTGAAGACTCGGATGTGTTTCCCAAAGATCTTCCAGGCTTACCACCTGAGCGCGAGGTGGAATTCAAAATAGAGTTGATACCGGGAACCACGCCGATCTCTCGGAGACCATACAAAATGGCTCCGAATGAACTAGCAGAGCTGAAGGAGCAACTCAAAGATCTGATGGACAAGGGGTTTATTCGTACAAGTTCATCACCATGGGGTTGCTCAGCTTTATTTGTGAATAAGAAGGATGAGACGCTGAGGCTATGCGTCAATTATCGTCCTTTAAATGCTGTGACAATAAAGAACAAGTATCCACTACCAAGAATTGATATTCTCTTCGACCAGCTAGTGGGTGCTAAAGTCTTCTCCAAGATGGACTTAAGGTCGGGATATCATCAAATTAAGATTCGAGCGGAAGATATCCCGAAAACAGCATTCTGGACAAGATATGGACTCTATGAGTATCTTGTCATGTCATTTGGGTTGACCAATGCTCCGGCTCACTTTATGTATCTTATGAACTCGGTGTTCATGCCAGATCTGGATCAGTTCGTCGTGGTATTCATCGACGACATCTTGGTCTATTCCAAATCTGAAGAAGAACACGCTAAACATTTGCATATTGTGCTCCAACGACTGAGAGATCACAAGCTCTATGCAAAGTTTAGTAAATGTGAATTCTGGAACAACCAAGTGCCGTTTCTTGGACACATTATTTCAGCGGAAGGCATTGCTGTTGATCCAAGCAAGATTGAACAAGTGCTGAAATGGAAGTCTCCAACATCAGTCCATGAAGTTCGTAGCTTCTTGAGTTTGGCGGGTATTATCGGAGGTTCATCAAGGGCTTCTCAAAAATCTCCAAACCTATGACGGAGCTACTAAAAAGGGCATCAAATATGATTGGAGCAAGCCATGTGAGGAAGCCTTTCAAGCGTTGGTGAAACACCTCACAACAGCCCCGGTTTTAGCTCAACCAGATACAACCACGCCCTTTGATGTTTATTGTGATGCGTCCGGCATCGGACTTGGTTGTGTACTCATGCAAGGAGGACGTGTGGTATCTTATGGATCACGGCAATTACGGAATCATGAGCAACATTATCCAACTCATGATCTCGAGCTCGCTGCCGTGGTATTAGCTTTGAAGATATGGAGACATTACCTATTGGGAAATATGGTTCATTTCTACACCGACCACAAAAGCTTGAAGTACATATTCACTCAAAAAGAGTTGAATATGCGGCAACGGTGATGGTTGGAGCTGATAAAAGACTATGAGATTGAAATTCATTATCATCCGGTCAAGGCAAATGTGATTGCCGATGCACTCAGCCGGAAGTCTCATATTCATAACCTGACCATTACGCTGATAGAAGAGGAAGAACCAAGTCTCTACTTGGTTCCATATGGAGCTCTGCATAACCTAGCTCTCATACCCACAATAAGAGAGGAGATTATGAAAGCTCAAAAGCAAGACAAGGGCATGGATCATATCAGGAGGAGGTTGAAGAACGGGGAGATGAAATATTTCTGGTTAGATGATGAAGAAACCCTATGGTTCAAGAACCGGATAGTCGTACCCCTTGATATGAGGCTGCGGAAGAAAATTTTGGATGAGGCTCACTTATCCAAATTTTCTATTCATCCGGGCAGCAACAAGATGTACCAAGAATTGAAGACTAAATTTTTGTGGACCCGGATGAAGAGAGAGGTTGCTAAATACGTATCAGAATGTGATACGTGTCGGCGAGTTAAGGCCGACCACATGAAGAAAGCGGGAACCTTACAACAGCTAAGTGTTTCGGCATGGAAGTGGGAGGATATTAGTATGGACTTCATTATTGGACTACCTCTCACGGCTAATAAACATGACTCGGTTTAGGTAATCGTGGATTGGTTAACCAAGTCAGCCCATTTCATCCCGGTGCATACGGAATACCATGCCAAGAAGTATTTGGAGCTATATATTGCAAGAATACTATGCCTACATGGAGTTCCCCGAACGATCATCTCCGATCGAGGCGCGTTGTTCATTGCTCGTTTCTGGGAGCAGCTACATGCATCGCTGGGGACCAAATTGATTAGAAGATCTGCATATCATCCTCAAACCGATAGGCAAACGGAGAGGGTGAATCAAGTTCTCGAAGATATGCTTCGAGCATGTGCCATTCACCACGGTAAGGTATGGGACGATCATCTACCATTGGCGGAATTCGCTTATAATAACGGGTATCAAGCGAGCATAAAAATGGCACCTTATGAGGCTCTCTACGGCCGGAAGTGCCGCACACCCTTGAACTGGTGTGAATCCGGCGAGAGAGTGATTTACGGGATTGATCTCGTAAGTGAAGCTGAAGAGCGGGTAAGGCTTATTCAAGCAAATCTTAAAGCCGCTCAGTCCAGACAAAAGAGCTATGCAGATAGGAGACGTCGCCCTCTGGATTTCCATGTTGGGGACCACGTATACCTCCGCGTATCTCCTATGAAGGGCATTCACCGATTTAGAGTGAAAGGAAAATTAGCTCCACGTTTTATCGGTCCCTTCATCATCATTGAAAGGTGTGGACCCGTGGCCTACCGTTTGAAGTTACTGGCAGCCTTAGCCAGAGCTCATAACGTCTTCCACATATCTCAGTTGCGGAAGTGTTTGAAAGTTCCAATGGAGATTCTCACGGAAGGCACAGCGGATTTGAAGCCGGACCTCACATATGTTGAACATCCGACCGGGATAATTGATGAAAAGACTCGCGAGACCAAAAACCGGACGCTGCGATTTTTCAAGGTGCTATGTGAAAATCACACGTCCGTGGAAGCTACATGGGAAAGCGAGGAATATTTGCAATGCAATCATCCAGAGTTGTTAGAGGCTTATGTTCCGTAGTCGTCCTCCCCGCATTGTTCTTAATCATGAATCTCGAGACGAGATTCTTTTTAAGGGGGGAGGAATGTAAAAGTCCCAACACTTGTAAATGGAAAACTTGAGCTATGAATAGAGTTGAGTTTAAATACAAGAAATGGGACTTGCAAAAACTTTTGTTTACTCATGAAAGTGTTGGCATGTGCAATAAAACTTTGAATTCAGCTTGAACTAAAAGGGTCACTTCAAAAAGAAGAAGGGCATTTCCAAAAGGGGAAAATTCAAGCTTTTGTTTAACAAGTTGTATTTGCAATGGCCAACTCAAGAATCAGAGGGCATATTTGAATTCTTCAGGTCCAAATTATGAGAAAGGCAAATTTTGAGAAAATTTGGAGGTGCTTTGATATGTATATCAAAGGGACTTGTAAATTTCATCTAAATTTGAATTCAAATTTGAAACTGAGGCACAACTTGTCAAATTGCCAAATGACTTTTGAATTTGTGTTCCTCATGGCTGAATTTGCACTAGGCCAAAAATTGGAGATCTTTTGGGGCAGAGAGGAGCTGTGGGCCCCAATTGTCATTGAGAGAGGGGGGATAAAACTTACTGCCTAAGTTTCAGCTCGCTGTTATCGGTCCACGCCCGAACTGCCGATCGAGCTCCAGGCACCACCGAGCGCAAGCTGCTGCCACCTCCTCACCGAAGTAGCAGCGCTGGAGAGCTGCTCATGGCTGCTTTACCCATCGGCGTGATCCGTTCCCAGGGACCGAACCACAGCTCGTGCCTTTCCCTCGCGCTAGGACAGAAATCGGCAGCTCGCCGCCGCCTCTGAAAACAGCCTGGCACCGGTGCAACTTCATGATCACCGCCACTCCGGGCTGCCACACAGCCGGGCGCGCTGGTTCTCCACTCCCTCAGCACATGATCAGCCCGAGTCACGGGTCCCCTAGCCAGAAAACGGCTCCTCCGCGGCGACTTGAAACAAAACTGACGTCGGGCTCTCGTGGGCAGCTCACCACCGTGGGTTTCTGACGGGACCCGCCATCCCGATCACGGCGACGGGGCACCTTGCCCGGGAATCGCATTGGGTGGTGCCGTGTTATGCGGCACCCAACAGCGCACATATAAGGAACAATGTATTACATAAATCAAAGCGGAAGCTTACAACTGTTCTTTGTAAATACTTTACATAAAGTAGCTACAGCGGAAGTCTATAACATTTCATGTCGAATATCTAAGAAGCACTCGAGAAGAGGTCCAGCCCGGGGGCTCCTCTCGCTAGCAACACGAAGACATGGCAGCGGCTAGGTTCTCCAAGTGTGACATGACTCAGAAGTTCCCGAGTCTCAACGGACAACCTTCTTTATAGCGTCGAGGTTTACCTGCAAAACCACTTATATAGCAAGAGTGAGCACAAAGGCTCAGCAAGACTTAACCGTCTCTCCTAAAGCATGCAACTCTACATGAGGGTAACTTAAGACCTAACCCTGTAATTTGCGAAAAGACTTGCCTACGAGTTCATCCTTAACTTTCAGATTTTAGCCATACTAGTAGTGTCCTTGCGCCCAGCAACATTGGAACTCCACAATCAAACAAGAAATGCTTCATTCTAATGTAACTGTACCAAGGTGGAAAATAACTTTAGTTTGCGCTATCACTACTTCCAACAAGGTTCTCATGCAGTTTATGATAATCATAGCAGCAGTTAAAACTTTGCAAACTGTTTCCACACAACTTTCTTACTACGTCACAACACAGTGAGCAAGTGGTACTCATAACCGCGAGGGACGGTGATTCGAATCAAACACTACCCGGATAACTCGACACATATGCCCGCCTCTGAAGACCCAAATCTGGCGTCCTTCATTACGTCGTATGTGGCAACCTTTCGCACGACACTAGACTTTAGAACCGGTCGCGCCGTCTCGGGCTCATAGGTCTAACGAGACGATGTGGTATGCCTCTACAATCTAGTGAACCTGGTACATCGGTTTCCTGGTTCCCATATATCAGTAAGCATCCGGTACACAACTCAATACTTGCTCAGCGGGGCTGCACACGCTTCGGTCCTTAACGGACACAGGCAGAGCTACTTGACCAAGAACTCGTATTGTCGCTGCCTACCCTCCTGCCCGGTCTCATCTTTAGAACTGTAAACTTTAGTTTGCCTCTTTCCCCATCACCCTTATGTAATCCTGAACCAAAGCTCGCGAGTAGATTCCAACCACTCGTCTTCTACCGGATGCCCTAGCCTATTTAGCATGGCCTTAATCTACAACGAAGACACCATTCTAACCTTGACCTCAGGGTTCATTTTTGGGTTATGCATGTGGGGTATAAAACATCCTTGACTTAATGCACATACAAACTTTGACCCATAATAGTGAACAAAGGAAAAACTTTTATAAAACAACTTAAATGCAAACCGGGGCTTGCCTTGGTTTTGCAGGTGACCAAAGTCAGAAGAGTATGAAGTTAGTTGCTGATGTCTTGAAGTTGAATCACTGCCTTATTGCTTCTTGATCCAAGCCTCACTTCTCTTCCACTCTTCCACGTTTAATCACTACACGTTATGAACATGCACATATGTTTAATTGTAAAACTTTTGCTAACAAGTTCTAAAGACAAGTTTAAAACTGGAACTCTGTTTAAGAATCTAAAATGACACTGGTGCTAGTGGTTTGGGTTTGGGTTTGGGTTAAAGTACTATGCTCAAGTGAGATGTGTGTTTCCTCACTTGTGTGTGTTGATCATCTATAGGTTGAACAGGACAGTATTGATCCAGGACTCCAATGGAGCTGACATTTTTCCTGTGAGTTCCTTGTCACAAGAAAGTCATCTGGACCAAAATTTAGAATTTTTCACTGAGTAGATTACTCAGAACAATTCCCTAAGCATTTAGGCACAAAGGAATTAATTCTGATTAACTTGCACTTTCATGCAAATCCACGTGAACCATAATTTCACACATGACTCAGGGAGCTTGCATAAAGTTTCCTAGGAATTTTGGAGCTAAGAACTAACCAGAACTGAATTTCCAAGTTTTGGAAGTTCCCTGAAAATGTTTCTGTATTCATTTGAATACAGAAATTTGAAATCAGAATTACCCTAACTAGATTAACTCCAATTGAGCTGAAACTTCTACAGGCGTCCATTAATAGCCTGCAGAATATTCTGGCAAAATTTGAGGATTTTTGGATGAACCAAACTCCCTCTAAAATTCTTTTGCTGAAAAGCTTTAAAGAATTTTCCAGAATTTTCTATTGGTTTTCATGCAAATTGGGCTACATATTTGGATAGATATTTTCATCCTGAATTCAACCCAATTTTATTCACTGAATTTGGAGCTTCCTAGCACAAGTTATGCCTTCCCAAAGTTTGAATTAAATCTGGTATTTGAAATAAACCGGGGAAAAGTTTAAATTCTGACCGCGGGTCCATCGCACACGTGTCAGATGCGGGAACCACGCGACACGGCGCCACAGACTCGTTCCCGCGTTGTCACAGTTTGATCCGAGGCCACAGAGGATCCCGCATGTTTAACTCCAGCCGCTGACGAGTGGGGCCGACCCCCTTCGTCTTCCTCCGGCTCCCGCGCAACCCCCGCCGCCGAGCTCGCCGGAGCCCTCGCCGGAAAGGGGTTCTGGTCCTCGGAACTTGCTAGTTTTGCCGCCACTGCATATTTTTGCACGAGGAACACGCTTCCGGCCTTACCTCGGATCGAAGATGGCCAGAACCCTGGGTGCGACGGTGACAGTGGCTGTGGCAACTCCGGTGACGTCGCTAGGGCGCTGTAATGCCCCAACCTTGCTCCGGTTAGCTCCTACAGCATCGCCACGACCTGGGGAGCAACTTCCAAGGCTCTGATCTCGCGAGAAACATCGGCAACTAGGGGCTCACCGTGCGACCTAGGTCGATTTCGGTGAAAACTCGGAAAACTCGAAGAACCGAAGGTTTCCTCGACGGTTCTTCCTAGTTCTTGATCCCACGTGCCCGCTCGGATGTCTACAACTGGTTTTCTAGGTCTGGTGATGAGTGGTGCACCGTGTTGCCCTAATTTCCCGATTCCCTACGCCCGGTTCATATTGCATGTCGACGGCAAAAACGAAATTCCAGCGAGCACCGTCTGTGACAGGCAGCCGGGGTGGCGGTGAAGCGAGTCGGGATATCGGCGAACCTTTTTGCTTTTGCAGCTCGAGGGGAGAAGCCCTGTGGTGGCCGGGCGACGGGTTCTTGTCGCGGCGACTTTCCCCGGTGCCATGGAGACAACTGAGCTTGACGCCGGGGTTTCTTGTGGAGTTAGGACCTGTTTCTTGCGTCGGCCACGTTCAGTGAGGGCTGGTGATGCTGCGGAGGGGCTCAGCACGGCGTGTGACTCGTCGGGCTGGGCGGGCGCCGACGAACTGTGCGGTTTCCTCCGTGCGGTAGCAACTCGGCGAGGAAAGGCACGAGATAGCGTCGGCAGTGGTGGGAGATAGCTGTGTGGGGCGACGCTCTCTCGCTGGAGTTGATAAGGGCGCGAGCAACCGACTTCGGAGCAGCTCGGGAGGTGGCGGTGACTGCTGCCTCGGTGTCGCCCTCGCCGGTTCAGCGGCCGAGTGAAACAGGGATTTGAGACTTAGGCAGTAAGTTAATTTTCCCCCTCTCAATGACAAAGGGGTCCCACAGCTCCGCCCTCCAAAAGATCTCCAATTTTTGGCCTAGTGCAAATTCAGCCATGAGGTACTCAAATTCAAAAGTCATTTGGCAATTTGACAAGTTGGGGCTCAATTTCAAATTTGAATTCAAATTTAGATGAAATTTACAAGTCCCTTTGATATACATATCAAAGTACCTCCAAATTCCCTCAAAATTTGCCTTCCTTATAATTTGGACCTGATGAATCCAAATATGCCATCTGATCTTCAAGTTGGCCACTGCAAATACAACTTCTTAAACAACAGTTTGAATTTTTCCTTTTTGGAAATGGCCTTCTTTCTTTTGAAGTGACCCTCTTAGTTCAAACTGAATTCAAAGTTTTATTGCACATGCCCACACTTTAATGAGTAAACAAAAGTTTTTGCAAGTCCCATTTCTTGTATTTAAACTCAACTTTATTCATAGCTCAAGTTTTCCATTTACAAGTTTTGGGACTTTTACAGTTTCACGCTCAAGCAACGACGCTCAGAGGTGCGCCGTACCGCCGTGGTGCTTCTCCCCGGAGCTCAGCTCAAACGGTGATCCCCATTGGCCGAATTCAGAGTTTTCCTTCCGGAGCACGACCACCGACCCTCTGGTAAAGATCTCTCAAATTCGTGCTTAATGTGCACTTAGAGGTCACCAACTCGTGCACAAATGGTCTAGTCTTAACGGCGATCCGATCCCCATCACAACCCTAGCTAGAAACCCCGTGTTGGCGGCTAATTTTGGGCTTTCTGATCGGCGGCCATGGAGGGAACGCGCGGGCGCACGGTGACAACCGGATTTCCACCGTTTCCGAGCCATGTTGAGGCCTTGCCAAGCTAGCCTGACCTCAACTAATGATTTAGAGCGAATCCTCCGAACCTTTGGCGGGCTAGGGTTCTCGGACCACGGCGCCAAAGCGTCACCGAGGTGTGCGCACGTCGCCAACCTATTTCCGGCCACCGGCAGCCCGAGAGCACCGCACCAGTGGATTGCTCATAGCTGGAAACCCCCAGGCGGCGAGTACCGAGCCGGGAGGCATCCGGGAAGCCGACTCCGGGGAGCTCCGAGGAGACTCCGGCGAGGGGGCAGCGCGGGAAGGAAAACCAGCCCGAGGAGGAAGACGACCGGCGGGTCCCGCATGTCAGTGACAAGATTTTAAATCGCTGATCCGCTGTGGCTCTGAGATCCAGTGTGGTTGCGCGGGAAGGGGTCTGTGGCCCCGTGTGGCTCAGTTCCAGCAGCCGACACGTGTATGATGGACCCACAGTCAGAGTTTGAATATTTCCCGAATTATTTGGATTTCCAGATTCAGTTAAAACTTTAGAGCCTCATAACTTTTGCTAGGAAGCTCCAAAATTTGTGATTCAAATTGGGGTGGATTCAGGATGAAAAACTCTATCAAAATATGCAACCCAATTTGTATGAAAATCAATAGAAAATTCTGGAAAATTCTTTAAATCTTTTCAGTAAAAGAATTTTAGGAGGAGTTTGGTCAATCCAAAAATCCCCATAATTTTCCAGAATATTCTTTAGGACCTAGCCGCTGTCATGTCTTCGTGTTGCTAGCGAAAGGAGTCCGCGGGCTGGACCTCTTCTCGAGTTCTCCTTAGATATTCGACGTGAGCTGTTTATCGACTTCCGCTGTAGCTAATTTATGTAAATTATTTACAAAGACCTTTGTAAGCTTCCGTTTTGATTTATGTGATACAGTTTTCCTTATATGTGTGCTGTTGGGTGCCGCGTAACACGGCACCACCCAATGCGATTCCCGGGCGAGGTGCCCCGTCCCCGTGATCGGAACCGGGATGGCAGGCCCCGTCATGTTAATCCTATTATGCGGTTTAGTTTATACGTGTTCTTGCATGGCTTGCATTGTTTTACGATGAACAGAGGTGTTCGGATCAAATGTGGACGTGGCGATGATCTTGTCTTTAGATCAAACTGATCAACACGTGATCTATCCACGAAAAAGCTTCTGTTCGAAAGGAATCAAAGAACAGATGCAAAGAAAACGCGATGATGTCGTAAGGTGGTATTGGAGACCTACCTTACGTTCCTCTTGGTCTCGGGGTCCTCCTTCTAGCAAGACAGATCGTCGGGGCACTCTTCCGGCGATCTCCAGTGACTGAACTCCGGTGAAGGGGTTTGGCTCGGCGAGCTTGGGGCTAGGGCTCTAAGTCGTCGGCTCAGGAGTTGAAAAGAAGTTCGTGGTTGCGGCCAAAGGTTTTCGGTTCTATTTATAACCGGGAAGAGAAGAGTCCTAATCTGTTTGGATTTCGAATGAGAGTCCTATTCAAATGGTTTTTGAATCTTAACAACTTATCTTTAGTTGATTTGGTGCGGTAACATTGTGGAAACCATGTCGGTTTCCTCAGTACCGGGGATTCCCATGCGTACAGAAGCAAAAACCGCTTAAGAACTCGTTACCTCCATGGTGGTGAGCTCCGGAAGCTCCACGTGTCCTGCAGAACCTGGGCTCCCTCTTCCGCAGAGACCAGCTCCGGTTGTGCCGCGTGTCAGGCGGACGAGACCTCCCTCTCCTTCAGAGGTGAGCTTCGCATGCGCCACGTGTCTGGTGGGTCGGGACCTCCACTCTCAACAGAGGCGAGCTCCGCGAACGCCACGTGTCAGTTCTGGACCTCCCCCCCTTTGGAGGTAGCTCCGATGTGCCACGTGTCAGAGCCGGACCTCCCCTTTCTTCAAAGGTGGGATCCGATAATGCCACGTGTCAAGTAGCGTCGGACTTCCATTCTTCTCAGAGACGAGCTCCAAGATTGACACGTGTCCAACAGTGATGGACCTCCGGAGATAAGCTCCGGAGGTGACACGTGTCCAATAGGACCGGACCTCTTGGAGGTGAGCTCTGAGAGCGACACGTGTGTGGCAGGCCCAGACCTCTCGGGGGTGAGCTTCGAGAGCGACACGTGTCCCGCGCGGCTGGTCCTCTCTTTCCACGGTGAATAGCTCCACAGCCGACACGTGTCCTTCAGGACTGGCCTTGCTCCTCTGCAGAGGCTAGCTCCGGGGGCAACATGTGTCCCACGGGGTCGGACCTCTCCCCCTTTGCGGGGATGAGCCCCGAGCCTGCCACATAGCTAGTTTAGCGGCGGACCTCTCCCCATTTGCTGAGACGAGCTCCGAACACGCCACGTGGCCAGCGAGCCATGGGAGTTGTCTTCGGCGCTCTCTGTAAAATGGAATTTGCTCTTTTTGGATAACTTTTTTATTCTTTCTTGGTTTCAACTTATTTTAAAGGTGTTTTTCTACATGAAACGTGAATACATGCAGAAATCAAAAATGAGGGTGTCACAAATCTACCCCCCTTAATTTGAATCTCGCCCTCGAGATTCGTTAGTAGAGAATAGATGAGGGAATTCTGCCTTGATATCTTCCTCACGCTCCCATGTAGCTTCAGCTTCGGTGTGATGGCTCCATTGTACCTTGCACCATCGGATCACTTTGTTCCTCGTGACCCTTTCCTTTTCATCCAAAATTCGGACAGGGTGCTCTGCATAGGTCAGGTCCTCTTGAAGTTCAAGTTCATCCAACGGTACTTGCTCTTTCGGTACTCTCAAGCACTTCTTCAGCTGGGATACATGAAACACGTAATGTATGTCGGAGAGGTGCATTGGGAGCTCTTTTTGATAGGCTACTTCTCCTCGCTTGTCCAAAATCTTAAATGGCCCGATGTAGCGAGGTGCTAGCTCGCCTTTGACGTTAAAACGTCGTTGGCCTCGGATAGGAGATACCTTAAGGTATACGAAGTCTCCTACTTCAAAAGTCAACTTCCTTCACCTATTGTCCGCATGGCCTTTCTGTCGGGACTGAGCAGCCTTCAAGTTCTCCCGTATGGTTTGGACTTGATTTTCAGCCTCTTGTAGCACTTTGAGTCCAAACACTTGGTTCTCTCCGGTCTCGTTCCAAAACAACGGCGTTCTACACCGTCTACCATACAATGCTTCGAAAGATGACATCTTCAAGCTAGCTTGATAGCTGTTGTTATAGGAGAATTCGGCATACGGCAAACTCCTATCCCAACTACGCCCATGTTTCAAGGCGCAAGATCTCAATATGTCCTCCAAAATTTGGTTTGTCCTTTCGGTTTGCCCATCGGTTTGCGGGTGGTAGGCGGAGCTAAAATTCAGTCATGTACCCATAGCTTTCTGCAGCTTCCTCCAATACATAGAGGTAAACTGAGAACCCCGATCTGAGACTATCCTCCTCGGGACTCCATGGCGGCACACGATTTGCTCCATGTACAGCTCGGCTAGTTGTGCAACGTTGTACACTGTCTTAACAGGAAAAAAATGAGTTGTTTTCGTCAATCGGTCCACGATAACCCAGATTGGGTCATAACCCGACCGAGTATGTGGTAATCCGATGATAAAATCCATACTGATGTCTTCCCATTTACACTCGGGTACCTTCAAGGGTTGCAACAATCCAGCGGGTCTTTGATGTTTGGCCTTCACCCGTTGGCATGTGTCGCATAGGGCAACATACTCGGCTATGTCCCTTTTCATACCATCCCACCAATAACAAGTCTTCAGGTCCTTGTACATCTTGGTACTTTTGGGATGTATGGAATAAAGTGAGTCATGTGCCTCTTTTAATATCGTGTCGCAGATGTGCTTCACGTTAGGCACACAAATCCTTTTTCCTAGCCAAAGCGTACCCTTCTCGTCTTCCTTGAAGTCCTTCTCTATTCCATGTTGGATCCTTTCCTTGATTTCCTTGATCGCCTCATCTGTAGCTTGGCCGTCTCTTATCTCTTGTCCAATGAAGATTGGAGTTCCATCACTTCCATCTCGTTCAAGAACCCGAGATGTAACCGTTCAAACTCCTTGCGTAGCTCGGGTGGTAGCTCCCGAACCGTGAGATGGTGACATGCTCCCTTCCGGCTCAATGCATCGGCTACTACATTGGCCTTTCCGGGGTGATAGTTGATTCCAATATCATAATCCTTGATAAGTTCCAACAAGCGACGTTGCCTCAAATTCAAATCCGTTTAGGTGAATATGTACTTGAGGCTTTTATGATCCGTATAGATCTCACATCGATGACCAAGGATATAATGTCTCCAAATCTTCAATGCATGCACCACGGCTACAAGTTCCAAGTCATGTGTGGGGTAATTGAGCTCGTGCTTCTTTAATTGTCGTGAGGCATAGGCTACCACTTGTCCTTCTTGCATGAGCACACATCCAAGCCCTTGTCTGGATGCGTCACAATATATGTCAAAGCTCTTGTTTACATCTGGCAATACCAGAACTGGCGTTGTGGTTAGCCTCTTCTTGAGATCCTCAAAGCTTTCTTGGCATGCTGGTGTCCATTGGAAGGCTTTTCCCTTCGTTAGCAACTCCGTCGGTTGCTTTTCTATCTTAGAGAAATCCTTGATGAACCGTTGGTAGTATCCAGCCATCCCAAGAAAACTCCAAACATCCCTCACGTTTTGCAGTTGGTTCCACTTCAGAACATCTCCCACTTTTCTGGGATCAATCGATACTCCTTCCTCGGAGATGATGTGGCCTAGGAACGATATATCCTTTAGCCAAAATTGACATTTGCTGAACTTGGCATACAATTGATGCTCTCGCAGCTTTTGTAATGTCGATCTCAAATGTTCTTCATGTTCCTCCTTGCTTTTTGAATACACCATGATGTCGTCAATGAAAACCACGACGAACTTGTCCATGTACTCCATGAAAACCTTGTTCATGAGGTACATGAAGTATGCGGGTGCATTCGTTAACCCAAAAGACATCACGGTATATTCATACGAACAATACCGTGTCCGAAAGGTAGTCTTGGGTATATCAGAGGGCTTAATCTTCAGCTGGAAGTATCCCGATCGAAGATCAATCTTGGAGAACACTCGGGCTCCCTTCATCTGGTCGAACAGATCCTCTATACGTGGCAGAGGGTACTTGTTTTTTATCGTCACCTCATTGAGAGACCTATAGTCCACACACATCCTTTGGGTCCCATCCTTCTTGTCTACGAAGAGCACGGGGGCTCCCCATGGTGACGAGCTTGGACGTATAAAACCCTTCTCTTGCTGCTCCTGGATTTGCTTCTTCAGTTCCACTAGCTCGTTGACGGGCATCCTATATGGTCTCTTTGCTATAGGTACGGTCCCGGGTACTATGTCAATGGAAAACTCAATGTCCCGGTCAGGTGGCATACCTGGAAGTTCTTCCGGGAACACGTCCGAGAATTCTTGAACCACCGGAATGCTTTCCAGGGTTGCTTCTTTGATGTGGTTCAATGTTGCCTTCTCAGTTGTCGGTTGGTTTGACTCAAACTCGATACGGGTACCGTGCTCGTTTGTCAACTGCACGCTCCTCTCAGCACATTGGATTACTCTGTTGTGCTTACTTAGCCAATCCATTCTGAGTATTATGTCGAGCCCTTGGGAATCCAAGACAATGAGGTTGGCAAGGAAGTCTACCCCCCTTATTTTAAGGTTTACTTTCGGACATACTATATTAGTCCTCATCTCTCCACCGGGAGAATTAACCAACATAGTATATTCCAAGTGTGATATCGGTAGATTATACTTGGCAACATACTTGGATGAGATGAAGGAATGTGATGCTTCAAGAATCAAATAGAATGGCGGCTGGGTTGGAGTTGGCAAGGAACATACCAATCACGATGTCCTCAGCCCGTTGCGCTTCCTCAGCAGAGACATGGTTCACGTTGCCACGGGCGTAGTTCTGCTGTCCACGGTTTCCTTGATTGGCTCCTCCGTTCGGCCGTGGGTTCTGTTAGGGTACGTTGCCTTGCTGTCCAGGACCTCTCCTCGGGCACTGGCTCGCAAAGTGTCCCGTCTCCCCGCATGCAAAGCATGCCCTGTTGCCTACAGCAGCAGGTACGTTGGGGCGGGGGTTTTGAACAGGAGCGCCCATGTTGGGTCGGGGCGCTGGAGGCAAAGGCACACGAGGTGCTTGTGCAACGGGTCGTTGTTGTGGTGGCTGATTAGGGCGGTATGCAGGAGCGGTCGATCCATACTGTGGTGTAGCTGGGGGCTTGTATTGAGGTCGTACGTTGCTCCCTTGTGGCTGGTATGGCATCTTCCTCTTCCCCTCTCGCTCGATCTCTCGGATCTTGCTTTCAACCACGATAGCCTTGTCAACCAACTTCTAAAAGTTAGCATAGTCATTGTTGAGGAGTTGAACCTGGATCTCATTGTTCAACCCTCTCATGAACAGGTACTGCTTCCGTTGGTCCGAGTTGACATCTTCAGGGGCATACCGGGACAGTTGCATGAACTTGTTGAGGTACTCATTCACACTCTTCTTTCCTTGGCGGAGACCTTCGAACTCTTGTCTCTTGAGAATCATTACACCAGTAGAGATGTAATGAGATCGGAAACTCTCCTTGAACT
Organism: Neostapfia colusana; assembly: GCA_030760725.1. Classification (NCBI taxonomy): domain Eukaryota; kingdom Viridiplantae; phylum Streptophyta; class Magnoliopsida; order Poales; family Poaceae; genus Neostapfia; species Neostapfia colusana. Next base: position 23,812,390 of record JASWHV010000005.1, on the reverse strand, counting down.
CAGTCCAAGTGATCGTCTCCGGATCGATGTGAGCGTTGCACAGGGCATCCCACCAGTCAGCGGCAGCTCCCATGAGTTGGTGCGACGCAAAGAGAACCTTCTCTCTGTCATTGCACTGAACTATAGCAAGCTTCTTCTCCATGGACTTCAACCAATCGTCGGCCTCCATGGGGTCATTAGCTTGTGAGAAGGTAGGCGGTCGAGTTCTCATGAACTCTCCCAGTCTGTTGTGAGCCGGTGATGGTGGCGGTGGTGCCGGAACAGGGATGTTGTTGTTGGCCTGCAGCTGACCCAAAGTTTGGATCATGGTCTGCATAAGCTGATTCTGCATGGCCATCAACCGTTCAAGGTTGTTCTCGCCAGCTCCGGGGTTAACAGGAACTTCATCGTGGCCATCCTTTTGATTACCACGGATGTTCCTTCCTTGGCGGTCGGCGTTTCCTCTCACCATCTGTGACAGAGAATGGAATAGAATAGAGGTTAGAAATTTAGATGGATCCCCCTAACTATATGCATCAAGGTGGATAGACTATATATATTAGCCCATATGAGGATGTGAACAAGTGCCGAGGCATCTCACACCTCTTATGTGTGGATGTGGACAACGCTTGGGACGTCCCACAACTCACACTAAGCACGCAATCATAAGCAATCATCACAAAGGCTCACACAACTCCTATTCAAGGCATTTTCGATGGGAGTCCTATGTAGTTTAGGGTGAATACCAATCTATGATCCAACTATGGCTTCTCCTAGGCTTGCCTCCTATGTCAAGGTGGTCCAATGTCAATCTATGCATCCCAGGCTTGCATCCTATGGTCAGTGTGGCTGCTAATACCAATCTGTTACTTGGGGTGCGTCCTTCAGTCAACGTGGTTCAGCTACCAATCTGTGATCATCCTAGGTTTGTGACCTACAGTCAACCGTAGTAGCTTACCAATCCGTGGATTGTACCAATCTGTGACTAGGCATGACAGCTCTAATATCAATCTGTGACCTATCTAGGCTGTTTGATCTACGATCAACCCGTGGCAGGTTGATACCAATCTGTGTCTGATACCAACTTGTGTTTTCTATCTAAGCGTGTAACCTACCATCAACCCATGGCTCTGATACCAATCTGTGACTTCACCCTATGTCTCAACCAGACATTAATCTTTTTCAACTTTGCTCACGAATACCTTCTCGTATTCGCTACCATCTCACGAATATCATCTCGTATTCGCTACCATTTCATCTCATAAACAATTCCGTCTCACACTGAGACCAATCCCGTTGCCACGACTCAACAGTCATGCAACCAAATCTTATCACCCGGACTCAACAGTCCCAAAAACCAAATCATAACTAAAACTATAACCTAAAACCATAAACAAAAACCATAACCAAAACCATCCCAACTAATCATGGAAGTTGGCCAGGCGCTCGTGACCGTAAGCTCGGCTATCATGATAGTTTTAAGAATCTGCAGAGTTTGCACCTCTTAAACCACAAGTTTGTGATTTTGTCACCCGTCGGCGACTGAAGAACCTCCATTGTACCAGTACACAACCGTCGGTGTATGGTCAAGAGATCACAAAATAGCCTTTACAAAGGGGCTACTAGATGTATGGACTCACTAAGGTTTCACCGCCAGGCTAGAATCTCCAATTCTCCCACCCACGGGCCCCCTCTTGTGCCATGCAGTTCCCAGGGCAGTCCTCACTAGACTCCCATTCCCCACACCTTCCACGGTCCATAACAATCTTGTAACTTAACTAATTACTCAGCTAAGCCGCACCCATACTTGGCCTTGTGGTGGCACTGTTATCCTGGCATGGCTCGCATGAACCGGTCCTTAGATCTATGGCAAGTAACCACCATCTCATTCTACCTCATTCACAAACCCAGGCTTGCCTAGATCTCCCTCCGATCCATGTTCATTACATCAGTTTCTCATTATTCTTACAAGTGCAGTTAGCTAGACACATCTATCTCGCATCTCATATCCCATGGACTCAGCGAAACATAAAAGCAAAAACCATACCTGACTCAATAACTTTCCCGGTGACAAGGGTGGTTTAACCAAAACTAGTAAACTCCTATGAAAGGGTTTCCCATCATGTTTGACTCAAGCACTCACACCTTTTCGCAACAAAACAGTTTTTCAAAAACGTAGGATCAATATGGTCAAGGAGCACTTGCCTTGTTCCTGCGGTTCCGGTTGCTCTTGGATCTCGAAACCTTGTTGTAGCAGCTCGTCGTAGACAGCTCCCTGAGCTTGTCCTTCTATACACGATGACACACATACATGATTCCTAGTAATCAATCATCATGCACAAACTCTATCTTAAGATGCAATGATGCATATGCATGTTAATCCTATGATGCAGTTTAGTTTATACGTGTTCTTGCATGGCTTGCATGGTTTTACGTTGAACAGAGGTGTTCGGATCAAATGTGGACATGGCGATGATCTTGACTTTAGATCAAACCGATCAACACGTGATCTGTCTACGAAAAAGCTTCTGTTCGTAAGGAATCGAAGAACGGATGCAAAGAAAACACGATGATGTCGTAAGGTGGTATTGGAGACCTACCTTACGTTCCTCTTGGTCTTGGGGTCCTTCTCCTAGCAAGACAGATCATCGGGGCTCTCTTCCGGTGATCTTCGGTGACTGAACTCCGGCGAAGGGGTTTGGCTCGGCGAGCTTGGGGCTAGGCTCTAAGTCGTTGGCTCAGGAGTTGAAAAGAAGTTCGTGGTTGCGTCCAGAAGTTTTTGGTTCTATTTATAACCTGGAAGAGAAGAGTCCTAATCTGTTTTGATTTCGAATGAAAGTCCTATTCAAATGGTTTTTGAATCTTAACAACTTATCTTTAGTTGATTTGGTGTGGTAACATTGTGGAAATCGTGTCGGTTTCCTCAGTAACGGGGATTCCCACGCGTACAGAAGCAAAAACCGCTTCAGAACTCGTTACCTCCACGGTGGTGAGCTCCGGAAGCTCCACGTGTCCTGCGGAATCTGGGCTCCCTCTTTCGCAGAGACCAGCTCTGGTTGTGTCGCGTGTCAGGCGGACGAGACCTCCCTCTCCTTCAGAGGTGAGCTCCGCGTGTGCTACGTGTCTGGTGGATCGGGACCTCCCCTTTAACAGAGGCGAGCTCCGCGAATGCCACGTATCAGTTCCGGACCTCCCCCTCTCTGGAGGTAGCTCCGAATGTGCCACGTGTCAGAGTCGGACCTCACCTTTCTTCGGAGGTGGGCTCCGAGAATGCCACGTGTCAAGTAGCGCCGGACTTCCTTTCTTCTCAGAGATGAGCTCCGAGATTGACACGTGTGTAGGATCGAAGAGCACGTGAAAAGCTACCAGAGGGGGGGGTGAATGGTAGATTAAAACTTTTCGCAGCGGAAACAACAAAAACCCCTCAGCAAAAAATCAATCGGTTAAAGAAACCGTGTGTGCAAGTGTTTTGAAACGTGTTCAACCGTGACAAATCAAGTAGAGAGGTAGAGAATCAAGTCACGGATCTAATGCAACAAGAATCACTTGAAAACACGAAGTAAAACTTGAGATACGATCAAAACATTAAACGAAGATCAATCTGTTCTACCCGATATAAAACAGATCTGCAACGCTGCAAAGAAACTCGTGTATCTCAAAAACTACAGATCCGAAGCTCGTGAAAATTTCACATATGATAGATAATTGATTTGTGAAGACAACCCAAAAAGAATCACGTCAATCGGATCTGTAAAACTCGAGTTATGAACGAAACACCGAAGCAACGTCGGTCTGTCCAGAAACTCGGCGAGAAAGACTTGACGAAAAACAAATCGGACGAACAAGGCACAAAAGCTCCTCGAAACTATGAACTTTATTCAATAGAAACACAAGAGGAACAGCCCAAAGTCGTGCACCACGAGCTCTGGCCTCCCTTGCTTATATAACCAGCTCTGTGGCCAATCCAATTCAAACTAGGACTCCTACTCCTACTTGGATTCAAACTGTAACTTTCCAATACTGCTCAAGACTCTTCTATACGCAGATAGAAGCAATCTTAAGACTTCCAAACACCTTAGGAACGTCCCAAACATTCCTAAAACAACTCAAATTTGTGACCCACACGAAATCCTATCATAACCAACTCAAAACTTTCCATATTTGAGTCAAACACGACTCAGCCGCAGCCTGAGTCCATAACCTAGTCGGTTGGACCTTTCCAACCAATTCTTTACGTCCACTTCTCTTCATCACGCCTTGGAACAATGTTGCCACGTCCATGCACTCCTTGCACACGTGCAAACACCTTCCAACGACGTACACACAATCTTCATATGCACTGCCCTTGATCCAAACATGTTGCGCGACCTCCCGATCAACTCAACCACAGCTCCTCCCGAACTTGGTTGTTGGAACCTCATCTCCTCGCTGAGACTAGTCCAAGGATCCCGTCACCAGCCATGTCTTGAACTCAAGCAACACCTGCACATGAATAAACAACCAATTCTTCCAAGCACAAGTCCTCGACTTGACTCACGTTAGTTCGAAAACCACAACACCTTACATGAGCACGTCACATAAGCATGTTGCAAACCATATCAAATGATAACAGCCATAACCACCAAAACACACCAAAAACTTAGCAAATTAATACTAAGCAAACCTTCCCATAAAGCAAGTTTGAAACATTGCGAGTTAAAAGCAAAAACAAGACGCTGCCGTTCTTCGAGTTGAACTTCACGGGAGCTCCCTAAAAACAAGCTCCGGACCTCACGGAAGCTCTCCGGACCTTGCAGGAGCTCTCCGGACCTTGCCAACACTTGGCGGACCTAACAAAGAACTTGTCGGACCTTGCCACAGAAGAATGTTTTGGCAATATTCAAAACTTTGAATGTTAATGCTAACTTTTATCCTAATTGCCAATGTATTCAGCACACATAGGTCTCACAATCTCCCCCTTGATGAATGCATTGGCAACACCAATTAAAATCCGAACATTGGCTTATGAAAAGTTTTGAAAAGCTTTGAAAACTCATTTCTCCCCCTTTATTAATTTCTCCCCATTTTTTAAAATCAGAGAAGGAAGGAAGTGTATAACATATGCAAAGTGTAAAAAAATCTCTCCTTATACATATTTCTCCCCCTTTGACAATGTATTCAGCAAGGTTCAAAGGAGAAATTTTTAAATGTTATGAGCATATTATAACATATACATACAAAACAAAGCTCATCCAAGTCATACTATCAGGTTACTTACACTATCACATCAATGAGATACATAAAGTAGTGTAAGCCATGCTAGAGATCAAATGTATTTTTCAGTTTAAGCAAGTCATGATCTCCCTTACTCAACTATTTCAAAACCTGAAAACATGACACTTGTTGCTGCATTTTTATTATTCATAATCATTTAAGGCACAAAGTTGATCATATGATATTTGCAAGAGATTATATGCCGCATCAGCCTTATTCTAACCAACCAAGCCAAGCCTATGTCATTTGACAATCAGAAGCTTAAGGACATGGTTTTAGTCATACACAATTCCTTCCAAGTTCATATCTTAGTGCAATGATAAGCAATCTCAAAAGAAGAAGTGCGATGCATGCATATTCTCTTGATCTTTTCTTAATTTTTTATTTGAAAACTCAACATGTGAGCTGATCACTTGATTAATTTTTTGTGATTAAAACACTTGTGAGCACGCAACAAGTTCAAAACAGCAAGAAAGTTCGATCATGACCAGATTTAGTGTAAGTAATTATTCCAATTACTAGTCATGGCAAAAACTACAAAATGTATAACATGAGTAATGTAGTAAGAACTTTCAGCCTGTAAAAGGAATCACAAAGTCATATATGTATGAAATACTATGCTCATATTATTTTAGTTTCAGATTCACACATAGACTTTCAAAGTTTCAAAAACTCCCCCTCAATTTAAGCCATGAGGATGCATAACCCCTATTTCACTACGAATGAAACAAAAATGAGTGAAATCCAAAGGTTTTGTAAAAATATCAGCCAACTGTTGTTCGGTATCGACATGGTGAAGCACAATGTTTCCTTTTTCAACATGTCTTAGTGCTTAGTTCTAGAGTGTTTCACGGGGTTTTTAGCAATACAAATTGCACTAGTGTTATCACAAAACAGTGGAACACTATCTAAATCAACCCCATAGTCCTTAAGTGTTTGAACAATCCAAAGAATTTGTGAGCAAGCGCTAGCCGCAGCTACATATTCAGATTTGGCCGTGGATTGTGCAACTGAACTTTGTTTTCTAGAGGACCAAGCAACAAGTGAATTACCAAGAAAATGACAAGTACCCGAACTACTTTTCCTATCAATCCTACAACCCCCAAAATCAGCATCCGAAAAAGATTTCAAGGAAACGGTTGAGGAAGAAGGAAGAAAAATGCCAAATTCTTGAGTTCCATGTAGGTACCTGAGAATCCTTTTGATGGCTTGGCGATGTGAAGCACGTGGAGAAGCTTGAAAACGTGCACAAAGACATACGCTGAATTGTATGTCCGGTCTTGATGCCGTGAGATACAAAAGTGATCCAATCATACTTCTGTATTCTTTTTTATCGACCGGGTCACCATCTTCGTCAAGTTCAAGTGTTGTTGCTGTTCCCATTGGTGTCCGAGGAGGCTTGCATTTGTCCATGTTGAAGCGCTTAAGAAGGTCCTTTGTATACTTAGTTTGATGCACAAAAGTTCCTTCTTTTGTTTGCTTGATTTGCAGCCCCAAAAAGTATGTGAGTTCTCCCATCATACTCATCTCAAATTCTGAACTCATCATAGCTGAAAACTTGGACACGAGATCATGAGAAGCACAACCAAAGATAATATCATCCACATACACTTGAACGAATAATGAGTCATTGCCATGCTTAAGTACAAAAAGAGTTTTATCAACCTTGCCCATGGTAAACCCCTTTTCAAGTAAGAATGTTTTTAACCTATCATACCATGCTCTAGGGGCTTGTTTTAGACCATACAAGGTTTTGGACAGTTTGTAAACATGATTAGGAAAATTTGGATTTTCAAAATCCGGTGGCTGCTTAACATAAACCTCCTCCTCTATGTAGCCATTAAGAAAAGCACTTTTAACATCCATTTGATATAACTTGAAACCTTTAGATGCAGCAAATGCTAATAAAATTCTTATAGCTTCTAATCTAGCAACAGGAGCAAATGTTTCATCAAAATCTAGACATTCAATTTGAGTGAAACCTTCAGCAACCAACCTAGCTTTATTCCTAAACACAACCCCATCCTCACTTTGCTTATTTTTAAATACCCATTTAGTTCCAATTAATGTGTGATCTTGAGGTGGAGGTACAAGTTTCCAAACATTATTTCTTTCAAAATTTTCTAACTCTTCTTGCATGGCATTAATCCAAGATTCATTAGTGAGTGCGTGTGATATATCCTTGGGTTCAAAAGAAGCAACAAAAGCAGAATGAGCATGAGGGTTTGGATCGCAAAACCTGGACCGAGTGACTCGTTCATGCAAGCTTCCAATGATTTGTTGTGGAGGATGACTTTTGAGTACTCGGAGGGGAGTAGACACTTCACAAGCACCTTCTTCTTCATGTTCGGACCTTTGATTAGGAGAGCTTGTTGATTGAGGAAGGTCCGAACCAGCAGTAGTGATTGTTGGTGCTGGTTGTGGTGCAAAATCAGCAGCTTGATCGTTATTTACTTCCGAGTTTTCGGGCAGCAGCACCACTTCTTCATCTTCTTCAATAAAAATACTCTCCCCCTGTGGATATGGATCCGGACCTGCAATATCGGAGCTAGTACTTGGGCTAGCTTCATCAAAAGAAACCTCGCAAGTCTCCACAATTTTGTTAGTGTCAAGTAAAAGCACACGGTAGCCTCTAGTATGAGATGGATAACCAAGAAACATGCCATCAACAGATCTAGCTTCAAATTTATCAAGATTACCATGTTTCTTAACAAAGCATTTGCAACCAAAAACCCTAAAGTGTGTAACACTAGGCCTATGTCCAAACCGGAGCTCATATGGGGTTTTTCCAAGCTTAGCACGCAAGAAAACACGATTTGAGACATAACAAGCGGTTGCAATTGCATCAGCCCAAAATTTCCTAGGAGTTTGATATTCATCAAGCATAGTCCTAGCCATCTCAACTAAGGTCCTGTTCTTTCTTTCTACGACACCATTTTGTTGTGGTACATAGGGTGAAGAGTATTGATGATCCATTCCATTTTCAGCACAAAAGTGATCAAAGGATTGGTTTTTAAATTCAGTTCCGTTATCACTTCTAATTGCTTTTAATGATCCTGGGTGATCAATAGATAATCTAAGAAATAAAGTTCTAAAATGACTAAAAGCTTCATTCTTAGATGCCATAAAATAAACCCAAGAATATCTGGAATAATCATCAACAATCACAAGCACATACCATTTACCTCCGAAGGATTGAACACGTGCCGGACCTACTGTGTCAAGATGTAAAAGTTATCCCGGTTCAACTGTCATGGTCATTGTGAGAGGAGCATGTGAACCTGCAACAAACTTAGCATGTCTACAAGAAGAGCACACAATATCATTGTCCTTTTTAAGCTTCGGCAGCCCACGTATGCGATCGAGAGCACTAACACGAGTGAGATGATCAAAGCCTATGTGACCAAGTCTATGATGCCAAAAATATAGATCCTTTGTATCATTAGCAACTAGACACCGATGCTTAGAAGTTGACAAATCAAAATCAGCTTTAAAAACTCTTCCAAACCTAGACATGTTAAACAAAAGCTCACCTTTTGAATCTACAACCTTGCAGCAATTTTTAGCAAAGCTAACCTCTAGATTTTCATCTAGCAATTGTGAAACCGAAAGCAAGTTGTATTTCAAATTTTTAACAAGTGCCACATCTTTCAAAGTGTAGAGATTGTTTACTCTAACCGAACCTTTAGCAATTATGGGAGTAGAAGAGTTATCGGCGAAAGTAACATTTTCTACACGTGACACAAAAGAAAGAGAGGAGAACCATTCTTTGTTACCGGTCATGTGGCGTGAGCAACCTGAATCCACAATCCAAATGTTCTCCTTCCTCAAACGTGAAACCTACACAGCAGCACAATACGTCGATGACTCAATACTGGGGTTAGTTAAAAGACTTTTAGGAATCCAGTACTGAGTCACACGACGTCCAGCAGGAATAACACGCGAAAGCTGAGAAGGTACAGCAGGTTTATGAGCCAAACATCAAAAAAATTTGTTCCCAACTACTGACTTAGAAGATGTGTTATATGTAGCACAAAAAACAGTAGGTCCGGGAGCAAGTTTTTGACTCATTACAGCAGGTTGCAAGCTCCGAACATTCGGTCTAGCAGATTTTGCTTGGTTGTTATGTGATCTAGCAAGTATTCTTTGTTTCTTATCGTGTTTAGCTAGTCTATAACAAAAATCCATGACATGACCATCTCTACCACAGTAGGTACAATGAAAAATAACCTTATTATCATGTCTAGATGAGCAAGCGACACGTTTATTAGAACCCGAATGGGACAGTACTCCTGCAGATTTGAAAATCACCTCTTTTTGTCTAGGAGCTGTTTGAATCAAACCGCTTCCTAATGACTTTACAACTTTAGGTGGGTGTGCCTTAGCATGAGCATGAGAATTGAAATCTAAACCAGTTTTATCATTACAAGACTTGGAAGAATTCAGCAGCAAGTTTAGGTTCTTATTTGCATTAGAAAACCGATCTAGTGTCCTATGCATGTCATCAAGTTTATTGGACAGATCAAAGCAGTTTTCACATGAAGTTTTTCCTTTTAGTTTGCAATTTGAACAATATTTAACTTCATGCACACGTAAAGCATTGTTCAAAATAGAAATCTCATTCATAGCATCATTTAGTTTCTTATTCAGATCATCACATGAAGAACAATGCAAATCAATTGTAGAACAACAAGCATCTTTCAAATTTTTATCATTAAGTGCAGCAAGCTCTTTGTTCTTTTCAATTTCAAGTTCAAGTTTATCAAGTGTATATGCATTTGCACTTTTTAAAGAGGATAATTGTGAATCATCACTAGGAATCAAAGTTTTTAAACGATTAATTTCAGATTCTAGTGATTCAATTTTAACAGCATTGTTCCTAAGTTTTTTATCCTTTTTCTTTAATATAACAGTGGCACGAGAAATAGCATCACACATTTCTTCGCAAGTGGGACATACCTCTTCATCGTCGCTGTTGTGTTCTGCCTCCTCGGAGCTTGAACTTGACTTGCTCGCCATGCAGCACATATTTGCCATAGCTTCTTCATCTTCATCACTACCGGTGTCCACATCACTTGAGCCGAAATCTTGAAGTGCAGAGATCATACTATGCACTATGTTGCGCATTGATAAATCATTCTTCTTCTTATTCTTTGCAAACGATTTCTTCGGCCTTGTTTGCTTTTCTTCACGTGAAGTCGGACTTGAATGGTTAGGGCACTCCGTACGAAAATGTCCTGTCTTACCACATTCAAAACATCGTTGAGGTCCGGAGCTTCCTCTCCTTCTAGTTCTCACATTTTGCAATGCTTTTGAGAATCGAGTAGAGATGAGTGCAAGCTTCTCCTCTGGAAACTCTTCAATCTGTTCAAGGGTTAGAGAGGACAGCAAAGAGAGTGCACCACTAGATGATGATTGACTAGAACTAGACATGTCACGTTGCGAAACAAATGCAATAGACTTGTTGGGGTTTTTACGTGAGATGCTGTCAATTTCATGAGTTTTCAATTTAGAATAAAGCACGTCTAAAGTAAGAGAACTCATGACAGTAGATTCACGAATAGATGTAACTTTCATCTCCCAAATTGACATATCTAATGCTCCTAACAATTGTCTAGCATTTTCAGCATCTGAAAAGTTAACATTGACACTACGCAAGTTGCTTAGAATTTTATTAAAGCGAGCAAAAAGAGTTGTCTTCAGCGCTCTCTGTAAACTGGAATTTGCTCTTTTTGTCTAACTTTTTGATTCTTTCTTGGTTTCAACTTATTTTAAAAGTGGTTTTCTACATGAAACATGAATACATGCAGAAATCAAAAATGAGGGTGTCACAGATCATCACCACGTCCACATTTGATCTTTATACCTCTGTTCATCGTAAAACCCCATGCAAGCCTATTAAAACATGCAAGAACATGAAAGAGCACGTACAAACTAAACTGCACCATAGGATTAGCATGCATATGCATCATTGCATCTTGAGTAAAGTTCGTGCATGATAATTGATTGCTGTGAACCTTGTATATGCGTGATTGTGAGTAGAAGAACAAGCTCAGGGAGCTATCTACGACGAGCCACAACACTAAGACTTCGAGATCCAAGAGCAACAGAAACCACAGGAATAAGGCAAGTGCCCCTTGACCATATTGATCCCATGTTTTTTAGAACTGTTTTGTTTGCGAAAAGGTGTGTGTGCTTGAGTCAACTTGATGGGAAACCCTTTATAAGGAGTTTACTAGTTTTGTTAACCACCCTTGTCGCCGGGAAAGTTGATGAGTCAGGTATAGTCGTTTTTGCTTTTTGCTTTGCTAATCTACGAGATGTGGGAAGCGATAGAATGTATCTAGCTAACTGCACTCGTATGAATAATGGTAATGAGAAATTGATGTTGATAATGGACATGAATCGGAGGGAGATCTAGGCAAGCTTGGTTTGTGGATGTGGTAGAATGAGATGGTGGTTTACTTGTCGTAGATCTAAGGACCGGTTCATGCGAGCACATGCCAGGAATACAGTGCCACCACAAGGCCAAGTATGGGTGCGTCTTAGCTGAGTAATTAGGTAAGTTGCTAGATTGTTATGGACCGTGTCGGGTATGGTTTTTACTTTTTGCTTCACTGAGTCCACGGGATTTTGGGAAGCGAGATAGATGTGTCTAGCTAACTGCACTCATAATGATAATGAGAAACTGATGTTGTTAATGAACATGGATCGGAGGGAGATCTAGGCAAGCCTGGGTTTGTGAATGAGGTAGCATGAGATGGTGGTTTTACTTGCCGTAGATCTAAGGACCGGTTCATGCCAGCCATGCCAGGATAACAGTGCCACTACAAGGCCAAGTATGGGTGCGTCTTAGCTGAGTAATTAGGTAAGTTGCTAGATTGTTATGGACCGTGGAAGGCGCGGGGAATGGGAGTCGAGTGAGGACTGCCTTGGGAACTGCATGGCACAAGAGGGGGCCCCTAGGTGGGAGAATGGTGATTCGAGCCTGCTGGTGAAACCTTATTGAGTCAATACATCTTGTAACCCCTTTGTAAAGGCTATTTTGTGATCTCTTGGCCATGCACCGATGGTTGTGTACTGGTACAATGGAGGTTCTGCAGTCGCCGACGGGTGACGAAATCACAAACTTGTGGGTAAAGTGGTGCAAACTCTGCAGGGTATAAAACTATCACGATAGCCGTGCTTCCGGTCACAAGCACCTAGCCAACTTCCATGATTAGTTCAGTGCAATGATCGAGAGAAAGTTCTCTTTGCATCGCACCAACTTATGGGAGCAGCCGCTGACTGGTGGAACGCTCTATGCAACGCTCATGTCAACCAGGAGACTATATGTTGGACTGAGTTCAAGGAGAGCTTCCGCTCTCATTACATCCCTATTGGAGTCATGATGCTAAAAAGGCAAGAGTTCGAAGGTCTCCGCCAAAGCAGGAAGAGCGTAAATGAGTACCTCAACAAGTTCATGCAACTGTCAAGGTATGCCCCTGAGGACGTCAACTCGGATCAAAGGAAGTAGTACTTGTTCATGAGAGGGTTGAACAATGAGATCCAAGTTCAGCTGCTCAACAATGACTATGTGAGCTTCTAGAAGCTAGTTGACAAAGCCATAGTGGTTGAAAGCAAGATCCGAGAGATCGAGCAAGAGGGCAAAAAAAAGATGCCATACCAGCCATAAGGGAGCAACGTACGCCCTCGGTACATGCCCCCAGCTGCACCACAGTATGGATTGTCTACTTCTACTTTTCGCCCTAACCAACCACCACAGCAACATCCTGTCATGCAAGCACATCGTATGCCTATGCCCCCGGCGCCTCGTCCTAACATGGGCGCGTACGCGCAAAACCCCCGCCCCAACGTCCCCGCTGTCTTGGGCAACAAGGCATGCTTTGCATGCGTAGAAACAGGACACTTTGCGAGTCAGTGCCCGAGGAAAGGTCCTGGACAGCCAAGCAACGCGCCCAAGCAGAACCCACGGCCGAACGGAGGAGCTACGCAAGGCAACCGTGGACAGCAGAGCTATGCTTGTGGCAACGTGAATCATGTCTCTGCTGAGGAAGCGCAACAGGCTGAGGACGTCGTGATTGGTATGTTCCTTGCCAACTCCAACCCAGCCACCACTTTATTTGATACTAGAGCATCGCATTCATTCATATCATCCAAATATGTTGCCAAGTATAACCTGCCCATATCACACATGAAATATATTATGTTGGTTAATTCTCCCGATGGAGAGATGAGGACTAATATAGTAAGTCTGAAAGTAAACCTTAAAATAAGGGGGGTAGACTTCCTTGCCAACCTCATTGTCTTGGATTCCCATGGGCTTGACATAATACTCGGAATGGATTTGCTAAGCAAGCACAACGGTGTGATCCAATGTGCTAAGGAGAGCATGCAGTTGACAAATGAGCACGGTACTCGTATTGAGTTTGAGTCAGCCCAACCAGCAACCGAGAAGGCAACGTTGAACCACATCGAAGAAGCAACATTGGAAAGCATTCCGGTGGTTCAAGAATATTCGTACGTGTTCCCGGAAGAACATGAAGAACATTTAAGATTGACATTGCAGAAGCTCCGAGAGCATCAATTATATGCCAAGCTCAGCAAGTGTCAATTTTGGCTAAAGGGGATATCGTTCTTAGGCCACATCATCTCCAAGGAAGGAGTATCGGTTGGTCTTGGAAAAGTGGGAGATGTTCTGAAGTGGAACCATGTGACGCCCTCAATTCTGTGGAAAACCATGGAACCGAGAACTGATGCATATGTGTGCCCAAGATGTTCTTCACACATATACATATGTTCCACAAACTGAATTCAGAATATATATAACCACGAATAACAAGGTTTATTACAATGTCTCATGAGTCTTGGACTCATGCTAACAGCGAAGTCTTATCTCAGCAGCGGAAGTCTAAGTCTAGCAGTGGAAGTCTTTTAGCTAGTGCGGAAGCAACTAAGCAGCAGCAGCAGCTCCATCTCTACTCCATTCCCACAGGCAAGGTTGAGGACAGATTACATGCCTAATCCTCCACGTGGTCTTCATAATATTCTTCTCCTGTTGCTGATGATGAAGTAATAATGCAAGTTTGAGTACAATGATGTACTCAGCAAGTTCGGGAAAATATGATATGTAGCTCACAACAAGGTATAAAAAGGCTCATTGTAGAAAGCAAAGTTTATTTCTCAAAACACGATAAAAACAACAACTTAGCTTTAAGTGAATGTAATTGCAACATGTATTAAAATACCAACATACCTCCATTATGATTCATCCTTTTTCATGTCTCAACCAGACATTAATCAACTTTGCTCATGAATACCATCTCGTGTTCACTACCATCTCTACCATCTCGTATTCGCTACCATCTCACGAATACCATCTCGTAGTCGCTACCATTCAATTATGTCTCATTCCGAGACCAAATCTCGTTGCCATGACTCAACAGTCATGCAACCAATCTTATCACCTGGACTCAATAGTCTCAAAAACCAAACCATAACCAAAACATTAACCAAAACTATAACCTAAAACCATCCCAACTAATCATGTGAGTTGTCCAGGCGCTCGTGACCGTAAGCTCGGCTATCATGATAGTTTTAGACTCTGCAGAGTTTGTACAACTTTACCCACAAGTTTGTGATTTCGTCACCCGTCGGTGACTGCAGAACCTCCATTATACCAGTACACAACCGTCGGTGTATGGCCAAGAGATCACAAAATAGCCTTTACAAAGGGGCTACTAGATGTATGGACTCACTATGGTTTCATCGGCAGGCTAGAATCTCCAATTCTCCCACCCACGGGCCCCCTCTTGTGCCATGCAGTTCCCGGGGCAGTCCTCACTCGACTCCCATTTCCCGCGCCTTCCACGATCCATAACAATCTAGTAACTTACTTAATTACTCAGCTAAGCCGCACCCATACTTGGCCTTGTGGTGGCACTGTTATCCTGGCATGGCTAGCATGAACCGGTCCTTAGATCTACGGCAAGTAAAACCACCATCTCATCCTACCTCATTCACAAACCCAGGCTTGCCTAGATCTCCCTCTGATTCACGTTCATTAACAACATCAGTTTCTCATTATTCTTACGAGTGCAGTTAGCTAGACACATCTATCTCGCTTCCCATATCCCATGGACTCAGCGAAGCAAAAAGTAAAAACCATACCCGACTCATTAACTGTCCTGGTGACAAGGGTGGCGTTTTATCAAATACAGGGAAATCAGACTAGTCCGGTAGAGTGCGGACTAGTCCGTTTTCTAGTCAGAGACAAATCGGACTAGTCCGGTACTGTGCGGACTAGTCCGGTATGCGTGGACTAGAGAGATCAAGGTTGATCAATATTTTCACTTCTAGTACCCTATGCAACGGAAATTAATTGGGAACTTAGATGTATTATAACAGTGAAACAACGAATGACAGATATCAACTTTAGTATCAATGTTTCAACGTGAATTACACAAGATTAAGTAAACTCTAGAATACGATGAACAATAAAACACAAGAGCAAGAGACAAGTTTTTATCCCGAGGTTTGATTCCACGAAGGAAATCTACGTCCCCGTTGAGTAGTCCATGAAGGACCAGGTCTTCACCAACCCTACCCTCATTGAATTGCCACGGAGGCCGATTCTCTTCCACTAATCGCAAAGGGCAAATAAATCGTTCAAGGGGCCTTCTCACAAGTTGAGGGCTCCCCAAGAATTACAATGAATGAACACCACCAAACACACTCAAAAGATGAATAATAAATGAACAAGAGTGTGTGAGAGATCAAACCCAAGAGCTCAAGATGTGTAGAACAAGTCTCCTTTGATCAATTGCTAATCCTCAAAGATTTGATCCTTTTAGGGTTAGAATGCGTGGAGAGATGTGAATTTTGGGCTCTTGGGAGGTGTGACGGCGCAGGGGGTCGAGTTAATTGGTATTATGGTCGTACACCTCTATTTACACTAGGGTTTCCAAAGGTTACCGTTAGGGTTTGCAATGTCCGGACTAGTCCGTGGTGGACTCCGGACTAGTCCGATGTGCGGCGTGTGGAAAACCCTAAGTGTTGTGAGATACCGGACTAGTCTGTAAGAGTGCGGACTAGTTTGTTGTCTATCCAGAGACAAAATTGGATCGGACTAGTCCGTTTTCTAGTCAGAGAGAAATCGGACTAGTCCGGTTGATACCGGACTAGTCCGCACATACTGATTTTTGTGCAGTTAGTGTGATTTCTTTCACTTGAGCTCTTGGGGTGTGTTTCTCTAACACACTCCATACTAAGTAATCTAATCTTTTCAACTCCTGAGCTCTTATCAATTTGGATCCTCATTCTCCTTTCTTTTTGCGCTTTCTTCCTAATTTCTTTAAGAACCTGCGCTCATCTCAATAATTTTGTTAGGGTCTCATTTGTTTGTCATAAATCAACCAAAACCCACAAGGGATGCCTAGATGCACTTTCAATCTCCCCCTTTTGGGTGATTGATGACAACCAATTGAGATCACACAAATATGATAAAAAATTTAGATTTTCATAAAGTGTGCACATATGAGCTTTGAGCAAAATAGGCAATGTAGACATAAGGCATATGTGCACTCTTTATGGTGGGGTGCAAAACTATGTGTGTGAGCAACAATTTTGATATGAATATCATAATGAGCATAATCATAAAATCATAAGAGTATCAAGCCTATATAGCAGTTTTAAACATACACCATTAATCAAAAGCATAACATAGTCATCGTTTCACAGCACATGTCCAAAAGCATAGTGATAGCATAAGTCTTACAAAAACTCATTTCTTAAACTAGGACGCAAAAGGAAGAACCTACGACCTAAGACTCCCCCTTAATCTCTCCCCCTTTGGCATCAAGGCACCAAAAAGAAGGAGAGGAGGGATCTGCTTGTCGTCGCCGGCTCACTCCTCACTGTCGGTCCTTTCTTCATCTTCATCATTAGGTTGAGAAGGAGGAGGAGGAGAAGAACCACTCGTCATGCCCCGGGAGCCAAAGTAGGCATGCTCTGATGGAGAGAGAGGAGGAAGCTCTGTGAAGTCAGATGTAGAGTCCTATGAGATGACTAGAGATCCAATGGGCTCGATCTCCAGTTTTTGGCATATTGCTTTGACATTGGCCTTCATGTATCTCATTTCTTCTTTTCTTGCCTTGTTCATCTTATGAAGCTTCACCTCAGTTTTGCGGCAAGAACCAAAGATAGCAGCCAAATACTTCATAATCCCACTAGGGGACCCTTTGTGAGGAGGGGCCCTAGTCTTGGGTGAAGGTCTTGCATCTTCTTGAGCTCTCTCTGGATGTTCTTCAGGTGAGCCAGGTGAGGGAGCAGCTGGAAGAGAGGCTTGAGGAGGATTCTAAGGCCTTAGAGCAGTGTGCTCCACATCCTTCACAAACTCAATTCCTGTGACTTTTTCAATCATAAACATCAAGTATGGTGCATAGCCATAGGAACGATTTGGTGTGCAGGATATGTTCACCATGTCATTCCAAATGTAGTCGAAAATATCAAACTTTCTCCTCCTATTGATTACTTTCATCAAGGTTCTCAATTAACCTTGGATACTCCCAGCATCTCCATCCTTTGGAGCAATGGTCTTCCGAAGCACTCTGTTGAGAACAATGAAGAAGGGCTTCATGTTCTTGGTTGAGGGAGGATTGTATGGAAGTCGAGTATCATAGAGGAATTCCATCTTGTCCTTCTCCACAACACCAAGATTGTGAATCACAATCTCGTTGCTGCCAGTGTCCTCAAGGTGCAGCAGTCTGGCAAACTCAACATAGGTAATCGTGTACTTGGATCCATGTGTCATCCAAGTCACATTGTCTTCTCCATCGTGGGCAAAGTGGCAAGTTACATAGAACTGGGCCATGATCTCATCATTCCAGTTGTATCTGAAGGAGAGCAAGTCCTTGAGTCTGTGTCTCTCTGCAGCCTCTATTACCTCCTCAAAGGGTTCACAACTCTTCCTTTCAAAATATGTCCAGTCGATCCATTGACTGCGGACCACTAGAGTCTTCATTTGGAGGTACACCGAATTGTAGTAGTCCGAGTGAAAGTTGCTCCAAAATCTCTTGTCAGCTGCCTTTTTGCCAGTTCTATAGGCGTCAATCTTCCTCAGGTTCCATGCCACATCACTCCCCTTGCCATTGACTTCTCCTCCGAGGGATCCCTATTCCCCTGTCTTGGAGCTGTCATCTTAAGGGGACCAATCGAGCCGGAAGCAAGTCCATTTCCTTTGCCCTTGGTTTGGCGTTGAGCCGCCGAGCTAGAACCAGCGACATTTGCTTTTGAAGCTGGTCTCTTGATTGTAACCTTTCAACGCACCCTAGGTGGGGTGAGCGAAGGCTCGGCAGCACGCTCTTGTCTCTTGTTGGAGTGAGACTCCGGAATATGCAACATCACATATGGATCCATCTCGGCTTCAAAGTCGGAGATATTCTCATTCGATCCCGACATAATTTCTGACAAGGAAGATATAAAGGATATGAATAATCAAGGATGACAAGGGATTGTATTGAATTGATATAAGCTAAGGTTTTGATCAGGGCATACCGGACTTGTCCGATGTTCAGGGTCGGACTAGTCCGGAGTACCCGACTTGTCCGCCCTAAGAACGGACTAGTCCGTTATGAGGCTGCTCAAACCCAAACTTGTCGATATTTGATGTTATTCAATGCAAATATGATCTAGGGTACATGGAATACATCAATAGAGCATGTATTGACTGAGAAGCTAAGCTAATTGAGCAAAAATAAGGAAAATCGAAGGTTCTAGGGTTTGGAGAGAAGTTTACCAAATCCTTCGATTCGAGGCGTTGAAGGAGTTCTTGATGTGGACTAGTCCGGGGTCTACCTAGGAATTGGTAAGTACCGGAAGTACTTTTTCTATCTACTTTGCATCCGACATAGTCTGCATTGGAGTATCCAATGAGATTGAATTTTGAACCTTTGGGATACCAAAGGCCTAGGTTGGGTGTATGAACTAAATATCTCAAGATCCTTTTAACGGATGTCAAATGACATTCCTTAGGATTGGCTTAAAACCTTGCACACAAACATACACTCAACATGATATCAGGCCTAGATGCACATAAATAAAGTAAGGAGCCAATCATGGAACGGTATACCTTTTCATCCACATTTTGTCCATCTTCATTGAGATCCAAGTGTCCATTTGTCTCCATGGGAGTCTTTATGGGCTTTGTTTTGTCCATTCCAAACTTCTTGAGAATGTCTTGAGTGTACTTTGTTTGGCTTATGAACGTCCCGTCCTTTTGTTGCTTCACTTGGAATTCCAAAAAGTACCTCAACTCTCCTATCATGGACATCTCGAATCTATCTGTCATAATCTTACTAAATTCTTGACAAAAGGATTTGTTAGTTGAACCAAATATAATATCGTCAACATAGATTTTGCAAATGAAGAGACCATCATCAAAGTGTTTAGTAAACAAAGTGCAATCAGCTTTTCCAATCTTGAAGTCATTTCAATCAAAAAATCTCTAAGGCACTCATACCAAGCTGTAGGAGCTTGTTTGAGGCCATAGAGAGCCTTACGCAGTTTGAACACATAGTCGGGGTACTCTTGATCTTCAAAACTGGGTGGTTGCTCCACGTACACCGCCTCCTTGATCGGTCCATTGAGAAAGGCGATTTTCACGTCCATTTGGTAAAGCTTGAAATCATGGTGAGTAGCATATGCAAGTAGTATATGAATCGAGTCAAGCCTAGCTACGGGAGCAAAAGTTTCGTCGAAATCCAAACCTTCGACTTGAGTACCCATTTTCCACAAGTCGTGCCTTGTTCCTTGTTACCACTCCATGTTCGTCTTGCTTGTTGCGGAAGACCCATTTAATGCCGACGACGTTGGACTTGGGTCTTTCAAAAAGCTCCCACACTTCGTTCCTTTTGAAGCTGTTCAATTCTTCTTGCATCGCCATCACCCAATCCGGATATTTTAATGCATCCTCAACCCTGTATTGTTCCAAAGAAGATACAAAAGAATAGTGTTCACAAAAATTAGCTATGCGAGATCGAGTTATTACTCCCTTTTGGATGTCACCGATTATGTTGTCGAAGGGGTGATCTCTTTGGATGTTTTGGTGTACTCTTGGATGTGTCACTTGTGGTCTTGAATCTTCATTATCATCTTCTTCTCCCCCTGGATAGTTGCCCTTATTGATGTTTTGATCTTCTTGATTTTCTTGAGGTTGATCTTGTATGGAAGCTCCCCCTTGATCATTTTCCTCCACCTGTGGTTCATTTTCTTCATTCGCATTTGAAGGTGGCATTTGTGGTCGAACATCGCCCAATGCCATTCTTCTCAATGCTTGACATGGAGCTTCTTCTTGATCTAGGACACAATGATCAACTTGCTCTTCTTGAGAGCCGTTAGTTTCATCGAACACTACGTCACGTGCTACTTCAACAAGTCCGAAGGTTTTTTGAAGACACGATAAGTGTAGGAGTTCGAATCATAGCCAAGTAAGAAACCTTCATCGGACTTCGAAGCAAACTTTGAAGCCCTTGGCTTCTTGTTTAAAATATAACATTTTGAACCAAAAACTCAAAAATATGAAATATTTGGATTGTTACCCGTGAGTAGTTCATATGAAGTTTTCTTGAGCAACTGATGAAGATATAGTCGGTTTATGGCGTGACAAGCGGTGTTAACCGTTTCAGCCCAAAACCTGTCCGAAGTCTTGTATTCATCGAGCATTGTCCTCGTCATCTCAATGAGAGTTCCGTTCTTCCTTTCGGCTACTCTGTTTTGTTGAGGAGTATATGGTGCTGAAAATTCGTGCTTTGTCCCTTCTTCGTCTAGATACTCCTCAACTTGGGTGTTATTGAATTCTGTCCCATTTTCACTTCATATGTTCTTGATCTTCAATGAGAATTCATTTTGGGCACGCTTGATGAACTTCTTGAGGGTTCCTTGAGTTTCTGTCTTATCATGCAAAAAGAAAACCCACGTGAAGCGTGAAAAATCATCAATAATGACTAGATCATATTTATTACCGCCAATTCTTACATAAGCAATTGGACCGAATAGATCCATGTGGAGGAGCTCAAGCGATCTTGTTGTAGTCATGACATTCTTCGCGGGATGGGGTGCTCCTACTTGCTTCCCTGCTTAGCACGCTCTACAAGGCCTGTCTTTCTCAAAAACAACATCCTTTAAACCTCGGATGTGATCGCCTTTAAGGAGTTTTTGAAGATTTATCATACCAACATGTGCTAGCCGTCTATGCCACAGCCAACCCATGTTGGTCTTTGCAATCAAGCATGTGTCAAGTTCGACTTTATCTTTGTTGAAGTCAACTAGATAAAGTTTTCCCTTTAACACACCCTTGAATGCAATTGAGTTATCACTCCTTCTAAAGACAGTCACACCCTCATTAGTGAATAAACAATTATAACCCTTGTCACATAATTGAGATATGGACAAAAGGTTATAATCCAAGGAGTCAACGTGTAAAACATGAGAGAGAGTATGTTGTGATGAAATTGCAATTTTACCGGTACCAAGCACTCTTCCTTGACTATTATCACCAAAGTAAATGCCTTCGCTTGGATCTTCATTTTCTTCATATTCCACGAACATTCTTCTTTCTCCGGTCATGTGATTGGTGCATCCACTATCTAGCACCCATTTTGCTCCACCGAATGAATAAGTCTGCAAAAGACAAATTATACCTTGGTCTTAGGTACCCAAGCTTGCTTGGGTCCTTTGAGGTTAGTCACAAGTGATTTGGGTACCCACACATGAGACTTGGTGTTCCCATAGTGTGGCCCAATATATTTGGCATAAACTCTTCCAAGATTACTTTTCATAAGTACATATGAAGCATCAAAAGTTCTAAATAGAAGTTGTTGTTCATATGTGTTCACAGTGTTAAATTTATCAACATGATTAAGTTTTCTAACTTGAGAAGAGTTTCCCTTGACAAAGGCAATGCAACCCTTGTTATTCTTGTGGCTTCTAGCGTTTTGCTTTTCACCAGAAGAATATCCAATGCCATATTTGACATTAGGAGGTCTTGTGAACGAGTATGCACTGCGTGCATACTTGATCTTCTCCTTGTCAAATATGCCACTTTGAGAAGATTGCTTGTCCTTTGTTGTGTTTGGCTTTTTCTTCAAGTTAGTGTCACTTTTGGCACAAGCACAAGTAATACTAGTTTCAGATTTTATGTGTTGAGAAGATGAGTTTGAAGTGGATGAAGAACCACTTTGCTTGAGTGACTCAACTTGTACCTCAAGGATCTTGTTAACTTTGGTTAAGTTAGCAAGTTCATCCTTGATGGTGGTGTTCGAGTCTTTTAGCTTCAAGCAATAGAACCACTTTGCTTGAGTGACTCAACTTGTACCTCAAGGATCATGTTAACTTTGGTTAAGTTAGCAAGTTCATCCTTGATGGTGGTGTTTGAGTCTTTTAACTTCAAGCAAGCTTCCTTGCTTGAAGCTAACTCAAGTTCTAGTGATTTACTTCGCTCCTTTTCAAGTTCAAGAAGCTTTTCAATCTCAAGATATTCCTCCTTTTGGGAGATGATCATATCTTCCTGACGATTGACTAACTTCTCCATATCAACAAGCTTATCAAATAGAAATTTCATCTTAGCAGATGTCTTTTTGTCTAAACCCCTAAGCATATATTCATTTTCATCACTGCTATCATCCTCACTAGAATCATCACTATCACTAGTAAAAGAATGCGAGGAGGAAGATTTAGTTGTTACCTTTCTTTTACCTTCCTTTGCCATTAGACAAGTGTTGTCGTTGTCCTTCCATGCGCCCATGGTTGGGAAGAGAGTGGATTTCTTGGTAGTCTTCTTTATGGCTATGGTGGCCATCTCCTCCTCTTCTTTGGATGAGGATTCATCATTGGAGTCCCACTCCTTCCCTAGATGCGCTTGGCCATATTGCTTCTTCTTCTTGAACATTTTCTTTGGTTGAGGCTTGTTGTCTTTAGTGTTCCTCTTATATTCTTCATATGGACAATCTACTATGAAGTGATCATATTCTCCCCAGCTGTAGCATGCCCGTCTCATCTTGGATCTTTGTTTGTCCCTTTGTCTTCCTTCATTTGAGCTGCTACCCTTTCTTCTTCTCATCATTTTCTTGAACTTCTTCATGAACAAGATCATGTCTTCTTCATTGATGTTACTACTTTCATCATCACTGTCGTCTTCTTCATGAGCTTCTCGAGCTTCTTTTGATACGGGTTTACAAGTTGACTTCAAAGCAACTCCTTTCTTCTTTGCCGAGGTGAGATCGGCAATTTCCTTCACATGCTTGGCTTGCTTTTCCATCATTTCAAAGTTGATAATCTTGCCAAGAAGTTCGTCTGGGGTCATTTTCCGGTACCCAGGGCTTTCTCTAATCATAGAGCAAAGAGTCATGTTGTGAGGTATGAATGCTCTGAGAATCAACTTCGCGACCTCATGATCATTCCACTTTTTGCTGCCATAAGCTCGGACTTTGTTGATAAGATTCTTTAGTCGATTGTACATATCTTGTGGTGATTCATCTTCTTCTATCGTGAATCTTCCCAATTCACCTTCAATCATTTCTATCTTGGCTTCACACACATGACGGTCATCTTCATGTGCGGTTTGTAGTGTGTCCCATATCTCCTTGGCAATTTCGAGTCCATCCACCTTGGTGAACTCGTCTCGGCTCAGTGATGACGTGATCACAGCTACAGCTTGAGCATTCCGATGAATGGCTTGTTCTTGGCTTGGAGTCAGCTCTTCATCATCATTGGGATATCTATCCCTGTACACACTATATGCCACAAACTTGGGTTAAGAGATATAAGGTGCATTTTCATGTTTTCTCTCCATGTTGAATAGTCATTTCCATCAAAGTAAGGTGCTTTCCCTAGAGGAATTGATAAGTAATGACTATTGTTAGAATTCAAACGTTCATAGTCAAAAGGATATCGGGAGTAGTCTGTGTGACTACCCCCTTTCTTCTTCTTTTCATCATTGATCTTCTTCTTCCCTTTTGGGAGAGTGCCTTCTTCTGTAGAAGAGCCTTGAGTTGGAGCACCTCCTCATCATCGTCCTCACTGTCTTGAATGGCGTCGAGTAGCTTCGTTAGCTTTTGAGTCCTTTCATCATCACCCTTTTCATCGTCGATCTTCTTGTGTACATCCTTGATGTCCGACATCGTCTCTTCGAGCGGTGAGTCTCTTTTGAAGAGTTTGGCTCTGATACCAATTGAATGTAGCCTAGAGGGGGGTGAATAGGCTTTTCGATTCTTTGTTAATCCCTAAAACACTTAATAGATTTATCAAATACAGGGAAATCGGACTAGTCCATTTTCTAGTCAGAGACAAATTGAACTAGTACGGTACTGTGCGGACTAGTCCGGTATGCATAGACTAGAGAGATCAAGGTTGATCAATATTTTCACTTCTAATACCCTATGTAGTGGAAATTAATTGGGAACTTAGATGTATTATAATAGTGACACAATGAATGACAGAGATCAACTTTAGTTTCAATGTTTCAACGTGAATTACACAAGATTAAGTAAACTCTAGAATATGATGAACAATAAAACACAAGAGCAAGAGACAAGTTTTTATCCCGAGGTTCGATTCCATGAAGGAAATCTACGTCCCCGTTGAGGAGTCCATGAAGAACCGGGTCTTCACCAACGCTACCCTCGTCGAATCGCCATGGAGGCCGATTCTCTTCCACTAATCGCAAAGGGCAAATAAATCGTTCAAGGGGCCTTCTCACAAGTTGAGGGCTCCCCAAGAATTATAATGAATGAACACCACCAAACACACTTAAAAAGATGAACAATAACTGAATAAGAGTGTGTGAGAGATCAAACCCAAGAGCTCAAGATGTGTAGAACAAATTTCTCCTTTGATCAATTGCTAATCCTCAAAGATTTGATCCTTTTAGGGTTAGAATGCGTGGAGAGATGTGAATTTTGGGCTCTTGGGAGGTGTGACGGCGCAGGGGGTCGAGTTAACTGGTAGTATGGCCGTACACCTCTATTTATACTAGGGTTTCCAAAGGTTACCGTTAGGGTTTGCGATGTCTGGTCTAGTCCGTGGTGGACTCCGGACTAGTCCGGTGTGCGGCGTGTGGAAAACCCTAAGTGTTGTGAGATACCGGACTAGTCCGTAAGAGTGCGGACTAGTCCATTGTCTATCAAGAGACAAAATCGGACTAGTCCGGTCCATATCAGACTAGTCCGTTTTCTAGTCAGAGAGAAATTAGACTAGTCCGCACATACTGATTTTTGTGCAGTTAGTGTGATTTCTTTCACTTGAGCTCTTGGGGTGTGTTTCTCCAACACACTCCATACTAAGTAATCTAATCTTTTCAACTCCTGAGCTCTTATCAATTTGGATCCTCATTCTCCTTACTTTTTGCGCTTTCCTCCTAATTTCTTTAAGAACCTGTGCTCATCTCAACAATTTTGTTAGGGTCTCATTTGTTTGTCATAAATCAACCAAAACCCACAAGGGATGCCTAGATGCACTTTCAAGTATGTGAATGACATAATATATATGTTCAAGTTAGTATTTTCTGGCTAGAATGTCGGTCCGAAGCATACCGATCTCTCTACCAGATGTGGACTAGCGACGCTTTCATCGCTAAGTCTAGGAGGACTCGTGGATGCAGAGGTTTCGACGGGAAGCACTCCTATGGCCTTGATGGCTATGTGCGTTTGGCTAAATGCATGGTAAGAGTAATAACCCTTCTTGTATGTCTTCATAATATAATAAGCATACTAACACATATCTACAGGAGCGCGAGACCGGTCAGGAACCAGCCACCACTCAAGTCTGGAAGCGGGGTCATAAGGACCCATCTCAGCCTGAGGAGTGCAGTCAGGTCCCGGCCGATCGACTCGTAAGTTATCAAAACTCATCAATTCAATTGTTACTAATACGTAATTTTACCGCTTTTAGGAAAAGTATAGGCGGGAGGCCGTGAGGATACACGGGGAAGGGTACGATTGGGAAACGCACCAATCAACCCTCAAGCCGTGTACGCTAGCGGAGGCGAGAAGGCACATGGACGGTTAGTTGTTCATTTTCTTTGTTTATTTACAATCTCGCTTCTTTTGATTATTATTCTTTTATTCTTTTGTAGGTTTGCCATATTTGATGGAGTTGTCGACTTGAGGGTCGCGCGACCTTCGATCGTCACTACATCGACCGAGGGTTCCTCCATCGACTAGACAAGTTGTCGTCTCTCCCAGAGCAAGATATAAGAGCTCCATAAGAAGAGAGACGAGATCCAGAGAGAGAGGAGCTCCAGAGACAGAGGGAGAGGGAGAGAGAGAGGAGCTCTAGAGAGAGAGGGACATAGCTCGGGGTGCACAGGAGCAATAGGCCACCTATGTGGCAAACTACATGGCTCAGATGCAGGAGGCTGCGGAGGTAAGTAATTCAATGTAATTTAATTTAAATTCATATCATTCCATTAGTATCTATGTTTTAATATTTTCAATTACAAGCCTTAGCTCGACAGAGTGGATAGCATATCCCGATCCCTACGTGGCAGCCGTCAGAGTTGGCCCCGCCACATATGCTCCCAGCACATGGACTTTTAGATATCCAGGTAATGTTTTATTTATTTGCTATTTTGTAATCTAAGAAAAACTTAGTGTGGTAGAGGGGAGAGAGTGAGAGTGAGAGTGAGGGGGAGAGGGAGGGAGGGAGAGTGATAGATAGTGGTAAGGAGGAGGGAGAGGGCGAGGGAGAAGTGAGAGTGCGGGGGAGGGAGAGGGAGAGAGAGTGAGAGTGGGGGGAGAGGTAAGGAGAGAGAGACAGAGTGGTAGAGAGAGGGGGTGAGAGAGAGGGAGTGGTAGAGAGAGGGCGAGGGAGAAAGTGAAAGTTCGGGGGAGAGAGAGGGAGAGAGAGCGAGAGTGAGAGTGAGGGGGAGAGGGAGAGGGAGGGAGAGAGAGACAAACTGGTAGAGAGAGGGGTGAGAGAGAGAGGGTAGAGAGAGGGGGACTGAGGGGGGGTAGAGAAATTAGTGAGTTGGAAGCTCAAAATCTAACTATTTATTTGCATTGCAAGGATCGGCAACAGAAACTCGAACTCCACCGCCACATCTACTGGCACCGGGAGGAGGGCGCGGAGACGGGTTCTTCGCCTCTGGAGCGAGTGGAGGAGCGAGTGGAAGGGGTAGTTGTTCTGTGAGCTGGCCATCGTGCAAGGGTAGCTGTTTTCTATTTTTTTTAAAAAAAACATTATTTATGACGGCCAGGTATACAGGTCCGTCGTAAGTTAACCTACATAACTTACGATGGCCTGAGGTCCAGGCCTTGTAAGTTGACCTACTTAACTTACGACGGCCGGTGGTAAGTTGAGCGCCCATCCCGCCATGTGGCACGGCCATGGGCGATGACCCTTATTTTTCGACGGCTCACAGAGGACGTCGTAAGTAATTTATTTACGACGGTGACCGTCGTAATTAACTTTATTTACGACCAATTAACAAAAACAGCCAGAAACCATCATAAATAATAAAAGACCATCATAAAATTAGTTATTTACGATGATTTTCTCTTATTTAGGGTGGTTTGTGGCCGTTGTAAATTGATGGGTTTCCTGTAGTGAGGATCCGCCATCGGCTCACAAAAGCCGCGAAGGAGATGGAGATCAAGGGCAGGGTAGTGACACAGCATGGCCCCTAACGCCACTCGGGCCTCGTAGAAGACCCCGGCTTCTCCAAAATCCCATCGCCGAGCATTCACCACGCCGAGCGCATTGGCCAGCCAACTGGAGAGCCTGACTCTGGACCTGTCGTCGAGCACTAATTCACATATAGACCGCCCGGCGCCCCGAAGGCTGGCGAGCTCCGACTGGAGCGTCGCGAAGCGCTGGGTGACTTGTCGTAGCCGTGACTCCGGAGAGATGACGTCCGCCGAGGTAGTGGCCAGCATCGGACCCAGCATGTGGTCGCAAGCTGCCGCCACCAGGCGTCGAGCATTCTCCAATGCCCACTCCTCAGTAGAGAGACAAGCACAAGGACTCTCGACATCCTCCCTTCGAGCTGCAGCGAAATCCTCAGCGACGGTAATGCGCCCCTGCGTTTCTGCAACAAGATGTACCACGAAGATGTCAAGCCAGCGCAGATGCGGAAAGTCAAAAGAAGAAGGAAAAGAAGAGACAAACCCACGATTTTGTCCCTCGTCCTCTCCATGACAACCATGGCTTCCTAGATCTCCCGGCTGTAGACTGGCAGCTCCTCCACGGCCTAATCCACGGCCCCTTGCGTGGTTTGAGCGATCGCATGAAGGTAGGTGAGCTCCACACAAGACGACGATGCCCCCTTGATCACGGCCTTATTCTCCTGAGTTGTCTCCTCTAAAACAACACTGGCCCTCTCGAGCTCCGCCTGCACCTCTACCAGCCCAGCCTCCGCGCGGCATCGACGATCCTCGCTCCGTGAAGACGTCGGGAGTCCTCAGAAGCTCAGCAAAAATGCTCCTAACGGCAAAGGAGAGACCTGTCATCAGGACCCAAGAATCCACAACGGCAAGGAAAGAAGAAGAAGGCTCACCAGATCGCTCAGAGCCAACTCTCGCAGTTGCACAAGCACGACGTCTTGACGGCCACACTCCGTCAAGAGACTCGACTAGATGCCAATGAGTTGGGAGCATAGGGAGCCTAGACCCCCTTCCCGCCCCCACTCATCCGGCCTCGGGACGCCACCGGCTTCGACACCTGCGACCCCCATACCTGGGGCCGGTAGGCACCCCGGCGCCGGCGGTCGAGAAATGGCAGCCACAACCACCACTTCACCTCCAGCGGCAGTAGGGCCTGGGACAGCCGCCATGTCAAAGGCCGAGGCAGGCTTTTCCCTCGCTGATTTAGTCACTGGTAAGGTGGGCCCCCTCGTCGGGTCCTCAGGCGGGGCCGCGGCGCTCGAGAGAGCCTCTCCCTCACATACGGACCTCCTGCATGAAGACATGGATCAGAGAGCCAAATCGGGAGAAAGACAATACAACAAGAGGAAAAGTGAAGTACCTCTCCCGCTATTGAATAACGGCACACGAACCACACGAAGAGGACGTGATATCCGGGGAACGTGGAGCAGGGGGCAGCGGAGCGAAAGCTGAAGTCGCCACTTGCAACCTTTGAGCACCCAAGGAAGTAGAGTCACGCTCTACGGGAGCCGCCGGTCTGAGCTCGGAACCCGGTCGACCCTCCTCCAACGCTCGACAGCCCGTCCGCCGTGATCCCTCAAAGGGCAAGGACCCCCAACGATCCTAGAACCCGATGCCTGGGCCCCTGAAAGGCTGGCGTTGGGCCCCACGCAGGGACGCTCGACGGGGTCGACGTTCGCCCCATCCTTCCGCTCCTGATCACGAGCGGGCTCGAACGCCCGCCCTAGCACCGCTTGAGCGGCATGGGCTGGAGCCTCATCCAGGCTACCCCCTCTCTCCGTCGACCCGGTGCTGTCCTCCGTTGAAGACTCAGGAGTAGAGTCACCAGCTGCACGCGCCACACGCCTTCGCTTCTCGCATTGGATCCAGTGAGCTTTGGCCCTGTCCCTCTTCTGCTTCTTGGCGGCCTCTAAGGCGGCACGCGACACCCGCCTCTCCCAGTACTTGGGGACTTTAGGCAGGCTGACGATGCCCCATAGCCCGTAAGGATTTGGAGAAGCCACGCTAAGAGGAGATGGCCCGGGGGAACAGGGCTCGCTGGCACTAAACCCCAAGATCACTTGGAAACAGCGAGACATTTCCTCGTGGGAAAGTTCCTCGACCGACTCCCGGCATGGATCGTCCGACCCCTTGTAGAAGTTCAGAGTATGAGGGCGGACCTGGATAGGTAGCACTCTCTATCGAATGAAGGTCTAAATGAGATGGGTGCTTGAAAGACCCCTCCTCTTCAGCTCCTGGACTTGTTGAAGAATCGTGTCGAGCCTCCCCATCTTCCTCCTCGAGGTCCCCACTTCCAGTAATCTTACTCCTGAGGAGACCTGCCCGAGAAAGACAGAAGGGAGGGAGCGTCATTCTTGATGTACAACCAGTGGCGCTCCCATGTGATCGGGGGAGGAGGCAGGCGCACGTAGACGAAGTCCGATTGCCCACGACATGGCTCAATGACAGCGCCTCCCATGGACATGAGCGGGGCTTGATCAGACAACGACCGCACACGAAAGAAGAATCTCCACAATCCGAAGTGAGAAGCCATCCCCATGTACACTTCGCACAACAAGATGAAGAGCGACACTTGAAGAACGTCGTTCGGCGTCAAATGATGGAGCTCCAGCCCGTACTCATGCAACAAGCCGTGAAAGAAATACTGCGCCAGCAAACCCAGCCTGCGCAGGTGAAACGCTCCCAACGACACAACTTTGCCGCCCCGTGGAATGAGAAATTGTTCCTCCTCGGGGACGCGGATGTCGTAGGCACCATGCTTTGACAACAGCCCTATCTCCCAGAGAGCAGCGATGTGGCCCTCCTAGAACTCCGACTTTGATCACGAAGGCATCGCTAAGCGAGATGGGAGAATGCGCCGCACAAGAGGGAGCATAACTTTCCCTTTTCCCCTATGGCGGAGACACCAAGAGAAAGGGGAGATGGCGGGGCAGAGACGAAGGAGGAAGGAAGAAGACGGGGTGCTGCGGCAAGACGGAAAGGCGAAGAGGAAAGGTCGTGAATGCAAAGCAGGCGAATGCGGAGAAAATCCGGGGGGCAAGAAAAAATATGGTGGGCAGGACAACGTCCGTGGGATGACAACCTCGAGGGAACTGCCACCGCAACATCAATCAACCCCCAGATTAAAACTGAATGTATTGCAAGGGAACTGAGTCGAGCGCTGCCACCTCGAATCCCCCATGGAAAAACCGCCCAAAAGGCGCAAGGGACCCACCGGGACGTAACCGTTGGTCGCTATGATCTGAAACCACGAACGTGGCACGAGATTCGAGTCGAGCAACCCCTCCTCAACCCTGGAAAAATTGGAGGACACGAAAGGCGACACAACTGCGGAAGGAAGGTAAGCCTCCAGCCGACATTAATGGGCTCGAAAGTCCCGTGTTCGAAGGCCGGCCAGTGGATGGCTCAAGAGCCACCCAGGGCGATCCCGAGTGAGGAGCAAGCGAAGCAGTCCACGAAAAAGACAATTTTAGGTGGGATGAATCCCTCGATGCTTCTAAGCTTGTAGACGAGCCCTAGCACTGCAAGCGCTGAGGTAGCCCCTCGAAATGTCGGCTGCGAGCCGCCTGAGCCAACAAAGAGCTCGAAAACCATGTGCATGCTTTGAGCTAGGAATTAATGAAACAAGCGCAATGAAGCCTCGACCAGAAGCCCCTCGATGCAAAGCAGGGCCAATGGTTCCGACCGTCCAAAATGAACAGAATGGGTTTCACTCGGTTCCACCCGTTAGCAGCTCACAGGGCTCAGGGACTCGGCCACCGAGGCAATCCCGTGATCGACCCAACCCCTACGAACCACGAACGACTCATGGATGAGGGGCGAGGTGAACTCACCATGAACAACAACCCAACCCCTCGAAAGAGGGACTAGGGGGCTCGCTGCAGGACCACAGCGTGGAAGACCAACGGTCATGACCGGCCGCTGGAGGTTCACACGTCACGGCTACCTAAATAAGCCAAGTACTATTGACTCTTTTTGTTTGTTGTTTCGATTGTGCAGGAGCAAGGCCAATTAAGGTTTACCCCTTGGCCGATCACCGAGGTCGACTAGGGGCTCGGAGGCTACTAACGGGGTTCTGTATTCAGACCCCCGGAGAGAAAGCACAAGGACATCCTACGTAGGACGACGGCGCAGGCGAGAGCCCGAGCTCGAGAGAAGGCGACACGAGGATCCCGAGGCCGACCCCTGGGCAGGATGTAAGACCCACCTTAAAAGTGGTCTAGAAGGGAGTCCAAGCCTCGAAGGGAGGACCCAAGCCCGACCTCGGGTAGGGGCAAAGCAGGTGGCCTTCAATGCGGAGGTGCCGCCTCGCTTGAGTGGAAGGGTAATCGAGTACCCTCCTGGCCCTGGTTGTGAATGCCCGTCACCTCCGATGGGACCAAAGAGGAGTGGAGCGCGGGGCGCGCGTGCACCTCGGTATGTACTACCCCTCGACGATGAGGCGGGAGCAGGTACATCGGTAGGCTACGGATACGACGACTCTATCGAGTACCCTATCGAACGTACGACGGGATAAGCCATTCCTGCGCCCACAACTTGCCTCCCCACCACGATACAGAGAGAGATAGTATAAATAAGAGAGGCCTGCAGGTTCGAGAAGGCAGACTCTTGCACTTGTAAGAACAACCCCCGTTCTTGAGTAAGAATAAGCAAGACACCCCGGCTGGACGTAGGGCATTCTTGCCCGAACCAAGATAATCCTTCTTGTGTTCTTAGCTAGTCCACCTCGAGGTAGAACGCGCGGTACATTCGACTATTAGTCAGAAATCCGAAACACTGATAATAAGTATTATGTTTACTGCCCAAATTATTCTACTATCAGAATAAGAGTTGAGATTGTTCTCCCATCAATGTGTATATGTGGATATATCAACTTAGTGCCATCTGTGTATATGTCAACTAATTGTTCTAAGTTAAATTGTTCTACCATGGGAGTTGACATATATACATATTGTGGCGATTGCCTTAAGACATGTGATATGTAAGAATATGACTTGATCCGTGAGATCGCTAGGAGTTTAGAGGTTGTGAAATAGTCAAATCTGACGGACACCTGAAACCCGCTCGAGACCCTGGGTGGGGGTGTCAAATCTCACCCGTGGGTGCACGTGCGAATCTCAAATTGCACCATGGCCTTTCTCATTTCTGATAGATTTTTGCTCAATCTGACTCGAACTAATCCATTAACATCACCAGTCTACTACTCCCGCACAGAGAAGAGATAGGTGAGTGTACTTTGGTCCTTTGCCTTTTTCAAACAGGTTTTTTCCTCATTTTAAAATTATTTATTCATGTTCAAGTAACAGACATTCAAAGTAGGGGCAAATCGTTAATTCATTGTAAAAATGTGAGGACAAAATAACAATCTCTAAAAAATAAGGGCAAAATCACAATTAACACTTAAGATAGGTTCAAGAACACAATTACCCTATAACATAAACTATACATTAAAGTTATTATTTTATTTATAATTTTAAAATAAAATAGACACACAAATTGAATGTAGCTCAGCAAGTTAGATTTCTTATGGTGGAACCTACACATTGTATATATTCCAGACTTAGTGTGGCTATTGTATTTACGTTTAGTTATTTTCTAACAATAGGCCCCATCCTAGTTAATAGCTAGTCGTCGATGACTTTATAAAATTTAAGATTAACCGGTCGTT
Organism: Neostapfia colusana; assembly: GCA_030760725.1. Classification (NCBI taxonomy): domain Eukaryota; kingdom Viridiplantae; phylum Streptophyta; class Magnoliopsida; order Poales; family Poaceae; genus Neostapfia; species Neostapfia colusana. Next base: position 23,778,835 of record JASWHV010000005.1, on the reverse strand, counting down.
CCTTAGAATATGCTGCATAAGAGTGCTCATAAAAGTATAACATACGTATGGATGCAAATGAGTACCCAAATAGGTAGTCGTAGGTTAACTCTGTAATTCATTTGGTAAACTAGCTTCATAAGATAGAAGGGAGATTTTATTCATTTCAAAGAGTTCTAGGCCGATATACTGGACCAAACTTGCATTTCTAGGTATGCATGCGGGTGTTTATAAAGACGAATAACTGTCTCTGTACTGTGTTAAAAAAAGATAAAATTAAATGATCAAAACGGATACTGATGCACTTTACTCTTACCGGTGTAAAACAGTTTATCGGTGTAAAATAGATCGGGCGTTTTCACCTGACGCTCGTAGATCCAGATCCTTTCTTCCACCTTGTTTCTCATCTTCGCTTCGCTGGACCGAACAGAGTCAGGAGGAAGCAAAATCCGAGCGCCATGGTGAGATCCATCCCCTCCTCCGCCCAGATCACTTTATTTTTTTCTTCCCCTTTTTGCGAACCTCGTGGTTCGGTGGATCTCTGCTCTATCGAGCTCGTGTTCCTTGTGTGATTTTGCTAGTCGGCGCTGTTCAACTTCAACTCCTTCCTCACCGTGGTGCTTCTGGTGATCTGCACCTGCACCTACATCAAGACGCAGTTCCCGGCCATCCTCAACGACCGCACTGGGTAATTTTGCTTTTGTTTTCGGTTTGCTTGCTTATCTAATTCTAAATTATTTGGGGGAATCAGCCATGGGTGCTCTATTATGCCCGATTTTTTCTAGTTTTCCTTTTGTTAAAAAGCTAAGATTTTAGAGTCAAAATCACTTGAACAATTAAACAATGTGGTTGCCGGGAAATTTGTTCTACTGTATTTTTTTAGTTTCAAGCAGTAGAAGCTGTCGGATGCCCAGCCATGCGGCAGTTTAGATTCAGAGTCTGTTCTAACTCTTATGCATGATTAAGTCTACCGTCAGAGAATTGTAAAACTAATTTACTGTCCTAGGCAGCGTTTACCAGGCAACGCCTAGGGCGGCTCGCCTGGCCGGCCGGCAGCCCGCCCCCAAGTGCTGCCGCTTGGCTCCTAGCCGCCGTCGCTGCTGCCCACTGCCAGTGGAGAAGAGAGAGAGAGTGAGGAAGAGAATGATTAGGGTTAGGGGATGGGGTGAGGATGGGCTTTTATATACCCCCGATCTAAAAAGAGGACCGTTGGATCTCATTCGATCGTCCACATCAGTCGGGTCGAATCAGCCGAGTCCTAGGCCCAAATCGGGTGCATCCTCCAGCCGCCGTCGAAGCCGCCCGCACGCCACCGTCGTCCGCCCGCCTCTGCCGCCGCCGCCTCGGGCGCCTAGGCGGGCGTCTAAGCGTCCAGACGCCCATTTACAAGCCTGATCCTAGGTTTCTACCTTCTTCGTATCAACACGGTTGATAATAAAATCATATATTTGATATGGCTCTAGTACAATTGCAATGTCCAACTGGGCACAGACTAAATGTATTTTGTGTAGTGGGATGGCTTTTCGTGTCAATTGAATATTATTGATCCTCAATTTGTTTTCTGGCATCTTAAAGGCAGGGATTAGATCCAGAACTGATTTGCATTTTTGTGGTTCAGGCTTCTTTCTGACAAAGATGATCTTCAACTTTATAATTTTTATGTACCTTGATAAACAAATATGAACGGTTGTTTGCGTGTTTTCATGAAATCATTAGTGCCCATCGTACTTACGCATAATTAGCTTGTAAGGTTTATTACCGAAAGACCCGTGGATTCTACCTATGTAGAGCTAATGAAGGAATATAAAGGGACCATTGTTTTGTGTCAACGACAACAACCAATCCTTTATCCCAAGCATGTTGGGGTCGGCTAGACATGAAACCCAATAATTATATATATATATATAAATATATATATCAATGAAGTAAAAGAGAGGAAGAGATACAAGAACAACAAAGAAAAAAAAAGAAAAAACAAGACTAAGATTTTGGCACATGAATTGCTACTTTCCATGCGGTCCTATTATGAGCTAAGTCTCTGGATACATTCCAATATCTCAAATCTCGTTTTATCGCCTCCTCCTAGATCAACCTTGGTCGTCCTCTACCCCTCCTAATATTTTCTCTACCTCTTAAAACCCCACTGTTAACCGGTGCTTCTGGAGGTCTCCGCTCGATATGTTCAAACCACCTTAGTCGATGTTGGACTAACTTCTCTTCAATTGGCGCCACCCCTACCCTATCACGAGTCCCCTCATTCCTTATTCGGTCTCTTCTCGTGTACCCACACATCCACCGTAGCATGCGCATCTCTGTGACACTCATTTGTTGGACATGTTGCTGTTTAGTTGGCCAACATTCCGCCCCATAAAGCATCGCGGGTCTAATCACCGTCCTATAGAACTTTCCTTTTACCTTTTGTGAGACCTTCCTATCACATAGGATTCCAGAGGCTTGTCGCCATTTCATCCACCCTACCTTGATCATGTGGCAAACATCCTCATCAATATCGCTATTGCTTTGTAACATTGATCCTAAGTATCGGAAAGAGTTCCTTCTAGGTACTATTTGTCCTTGTAGACTAACATTTCCCTCTTGACGACCAACACCACTAAAGTCACACCTCATATACTCGGTCTTGGTCCTACTAAGTCTAAATCCCTTGGACTCTAAGTTTTGTCTCCATAACTCTAATTTCTTATCAACACCATCCCTAGTTTCACCTACCAGCACTACATCATCGGCAAAGAGCATGCACCAAGGGATATCCCTTTGTATATCCTTCGACACCTCATCCATCACCAAGAAAAAGATGTATGGGCTCAAAGATGATCTTTGATGTAGTCCTACCATGATAGAAAATGCATCAGTCTCACTATCACTTACGCGCACACTTGTCCTAACACTATTGTACATATCATTGATAAGGCTAATGTACTTCGTTGGCACTTTATGTTTCTCTAGTACCCACCACATGACTGACTTGGTATCTTGTCGTACGCCTTCTCCAAGTCAATGAACACCATATGCAAGTCCTTCTGCTCCCTATATCTCTCCATAAGCTGACGAAGCAAGAAAATCGTCTCCATTGTAGACCTCCCAGGCATAAAACCAAACTGGTTTTTAGTGACATTGGTCACTTTCCTCAGGCTGTGTTTAATCGCTCTCTCCCAAAACTTCATAGTATGACTCACAAGCTTAATCCCTCGATAATCAGTACAACTTTGAATATCTCCTTTAATTTTGAAGATAGGTACTAATATACTTTTCCTCCATTCTTCAGTCATCTTGTTTGACTGAAAAATGTAGTTGAATAGCTTTGTGAGCCATACTATTGCCACGTCCCCAAGGCATCTCCACACCTCAATAGGGACATCATCAGGGCCGAGAGCCTTTCCTCGTTTCATCCTTTTAAGGCCTCCTTAACCTCAAACTCTTGTATCCTCCGCATGAACCGTCTGTTGGAGTCATCAAAGGAGTCATCCAACTTAACCATAGTGCTCCCATTCCCATCATTGAATAGCCCATTAAAGTAATCCCGCCATCTATTCTTAATCTCTTCATCCTTCACTAGAATGCGATCAGTCTCATCTTTGATGCATTTAACTTGATTGAAATCTCTCGTCTTTCTCTCGCGGATTTTTGCTATCTTGTATACGTCCTTTTCACCTTCTTTTGTCTCTAGTCTCTCATATAACTCATCATAGGTCTGTCCTCTTGCCTTACTCACAGCCCGCCTTGCATTTTTCTTGGCCTCTTTGTACTTAAGCATGTTGCTTGCGCTTCTATCATTATGGCAACTCTTGTAACACTCCTTCTTCTACTTAATGACCTTTTGTACATCCTTATTCCACCACCAAGTGTCTTTATCTACAAGTTTCTTTTCTTTTATCACACCGAACACCTCACTAGCTACCTTCCTAATGCAAGTTGTCATCTTCACCCACATACTATTTGCATCTCCAATTTCTACCTAGGGTCCTTCTGTGATCACCCTATTTTTAAAGGATTCTTGTGATTCTCCTTTCAACTTTCACCACTTTGTTCTTGTGATTTTGACACCTTTGTCCCGCAAAGAACATGTATGAAAGCGAAAGTCAACTACCACAAGCTTATGTTGTGTCACAACACACTCTTCGGGGATCACCTTACAATATAGACACTCCCGTCTATCGCTTCTCCTAGTGAGGACAAAGTCAATCTGGCTAGAGTGTTGGGCACTACTAAAGGTCACTAGGTGAGATCGCCTCTTCCTAAAGAGGGTGTTAGCTATCAACATATCATAGGCTACGGCAAAGTCTAGGATGTCCTTACCCTCTTGATTTCTATCGCCGAATCCAAAACCCCCATGTACTCCCTCAAACCCTAGGTTAGTTGCACCCACATGACCATTGAGATCTCCTATGAGGAGTTTCTCGGTTATCGGTACACTACTAACCATATCCTCCAAGTCCTCCCAAAATTGCCTCTTAGCACTCATGTTGATCCCAACTTGTGGGGCATAAGCACTAATGATGTTCAAGACAATGTCCCCAATTACTATCTTGATTAAGATGATCCTATCCCCTCGTCTTCAAACATCCACTACTCCATCCTTAAGACTCTTATCTATTAGAACACCTACGCCATTCCTAGTCCCAGCCGATCAATAATACCAAATCTTGAAACCGGTATTCTCGACTTCTCTCGCCTTTTGACCCGCTCATCTAGTCTCTTGTACACAAAGGATATTTACTCGTCTCCTAATGGCAACATCTACCAACTCACGTAGCTTCCCCGTCAAGGATCCTACATTCCAACTACCCACCCGAAATCTATGTTCCCCGGCTAGCTTCCTTACGCTTTGCACCCGTCGATTAAGATGCAAAGACTCTTGCTCACTTATCACTACATCCGGGCGATAATGTAGCGCGCCACTAAGGTGGTGGCGATCCGACCCTTGCTCATTTAACACCATATCCGGGTTTCGACATGACGCGCCACTAAGGCGGTGGCGACCCGGCCCTTGCCCACTTAACACCATACCCGGGTTCCGATATGGCGCGCCGCTAAGAGGGTTACGCTCCAACGAATTTCTATTGGGTTTCATTTCCATGAGAATGGCTAAGTGTAGTTGTTGGTTCGCCAAGCCTATCACAACCCCTCCTCGTTTACCCGGGTTTGGGACCGGCTATGCCATTACAACATAGGCGGAGTTGACCGTTGTTTTGTGTACATTGTCTATTTCACAGTTTTATCAGATGTGCTGATATATCCGTTGACATAATTTTTATCACAGATTCCGTGGTTTCTTTTGGAAAGCTGCGAGGATAGGTATGCTTCTTTTCCCGCTATCTTAATGTCTACTAAACCCGCTTCTTGTCATCATCTTGGTAGATCATTGTTCGGCACATAAAATCTCTTATTTTCTCTATTTATAGCACTAAACATTATTTTTCTTAGAGTTATGTCCTAATATCTTGACCGAGCTTCATGATGCTAATATCGTGTTTTTGGTGCTTTGCTGCTTGATTTCTATCTCCGTTATGTTGGAAGAGTGTTCTTGTAGTCTTTAGACCTTTGTCTCGTTAGTTTGTTGTTTATGCTGACAAGAAAATGATGGTAAAATGATGTTCCTCAGTTTTCTGGTCCTATTCACAGCTGCATGATTAAAGTTCTTTTCCAGCCATTTGAGTTGTAATAGTAAATAAGAAACTTTGGTAGGATGTTGGATAACATATTGGTATGAGCATTGGTTAAGAGGGTTCATGTGTGCATTAATTTTGTTTGAGTCAAGGGTTAATCTTAGTTAGTGTATACTCCTTCCACCCAACAATGATCAGCACATATGATTCTTTACCGAGACCAAGTAGAACTTAAGTCCCCGTGTATTCCATTTAATCCCCGTAGTACCATCTTAGGAGATGCTATATTGGTTCAGTTATCTGCGAATGTGCAATGAAGAGCATCATTTGATCTTGCATGGAGAACTGTAACGCAATTAACACAGCCATGGACCTGGTGGTGTTTGTCCCATCGTGGGCAACAAACATGACACATATCTTTAGTAAATTCTCAGATCTTTCTGAACGAAGCAAATTATCTTACGGTTTGATGTTGAGTTCTATCAACTTTATTGTCATTGTTGACTATTGATATGCTCTCTGTTATATTGTGCAAGTTACTCAGCTAGGGACCAGTTATATGGGAAGTTAGTAAGTCATAAGATGCTGTTTGTTCTTATGCTCGACTTAAAGGCTTATGGTTATGTCATGGTCCGGTAGCATGCGATGCCACCAAGATTCTGATTGTAAATGAGCAGTCTAGTGCAATTTAATGAAGATGGTGAAATATTTTGTTTCTAATTCCATTCCGTCAGAAACTTTTGCTCCACCTACAAAACTAAGAACTCCATAGTTCATTAAAAAGGGGCTCCAAATGGACTATTCAAGACTTGCTCAATATCATGAGGTGAGCAGGGGCTTGCTTGGTAGCTGTTGAGTGTAACTAAATATTTATGTCCATTGGGCCTTTCCAAGGTTCCTGCTGTTCCAGGCTTCCAGCATATTCCTATATTATCTCCAGATCAAGAAGTAAGTGAACTCCCTCTTCCCTCCTAATCCTTTATGGCACAGATCCCATGCAACTACCACACAACTGCATTTCCACCCTATCAGTTGTGCGACCTCCAGCGTTTTCAAGTCGTCTCCTAGGCGACGCCTAGTCGGGGCGCTCCGGCCCGGACGCCATGGCCGGGCGACTCGCCTGGCCGGCGACTGGCCACCGCCGCCTTCGCCGCTGCCGCCCGCCACCTAGCGTCGCCGCCCCCTCGCCGTTGCTGACGCCTGACGCTCGCTGTCGCCGCCGCCTCGCCGGTTTTGCTGCTCGCTGCCGCCGCTGCCGCTCACACCAGTGGAGAAGAGAGGGTTGAGGGAGAAGTGGTTAGGGTTAGAGTGACTAGGTTTTTATAGCCTAATCTAAAATGAGGACCGTCGGATGAGATCCGACGCTCCACATTAGTTTGGGCCAAAATAGCGTGAGGCCCAGATTCTTCAGCTGCTCCACCCGCGCGCACCAGCCGCCTGCCCGTCCACCAACCGCCGCCCACCCGCCCACCTCTGCCACGCCGCCCGCCCGCCCACCACCTCTGCCACCGCCGGCGTCGTCCACCCACCTGCCGCCGTCCGCCTGCCCGCATTTGCCGCCACTGCCCGCCTCTGCTGCCGCCTGGCCGGGCGCCTGGGCGTCCAGGCGACCGGCAGGCGCCTAGGCGTCCAAGCGCCCATTTACAAGCTGGCGACCTCCACCTGCGGGACTAGAGCACACCTGGTCCATTAGTCTCACACTCGTTATGGGCTTGAAACCAAGCCCACGGATGATCCCGAACATCTAGTTGCTTGCCTTTTGTCAAGGGCGTCGGCGCCCAAGACGGCGGGCCCCTGGCTACGTAGCTCGTAGCCGCGGCCGGTAGGGGCATCGGGGTTTTTGCCCGGCTGCCCGATTGTTGAAGAGGGTGAGGTTTAGAGGAGAACAGGGAGAGTGGAATAGTAGTTCTTTGCTTATTCCTCAGGGGTACATACTCCCTCCAATATATAGGCTCGCAGCCTGCCTAATAAAGGAAACTAATGTTTATCAAAGGAAACAAACCTCCCCTGATCCTATCCTGCCTTGCATGCTTATTCTCAATTATTTCATTCCTAAAACGCAAAAGGAAACCAATCCCCCTTGATCCTGGCTTGCCATGCATGCCGATTGGCACTTATTTCTTTCCTAAAGTGCGTCTACGTTTGAATTGTGCGCCTGGTCCCCGGGCCGGCGCTGATAACGTCGGCCCCACATGACACCTTTTAAGTTGGACAGGATTTACATAGGGTAGTTCCAAATTAGAGATTTTATGGATCCATTGCTGTTGTGGATGCTTTTACGGGAAGAAGTACAACAGACGCAAGATATCAAACAAGGGCAGTTCAGGTATGAATAAGGAATAAGTATAGAAGGCAAGATTAATTGTCGCAGGGTTTAGGTTAGAGATAGAAAATAGTAAGGAGTTGTAATTGAGTTGGATTCTGGTATAAAAGAATCAGGTCTATAATCTGGAGCCTGAAAATATAAAGGCGCCGGTTAGCTTGTATTAGGGCAAGCAGAAAGAAAAGAATAGTTCTTATTTTGTTTATCCTGGTTCTGGCGTCGCCTGAAAACCCTAGCACCGGCGCCGTGGAGTCTTCAAGATATCCGCTGCGTTCTAACTCACAGTCGCATCTTCTCCTGTATTCTCCCCTGCGTACACCTGTAAGAAAGAAAGGTCTTAACAATTTGGTATCAGATTCAAGCCAGCAACTCTCCCCAATGGCTGGCGCTTCAAATGATCCTCAAAAGCTAGATCGGCTGTTGGCACAAATTACATCTATGAACGCCCGCGTGGACTCTCATGACGCCCGTATTGCTAGAACAAAGGCGCAGAAAATCAATGAGGGCAGTGTGTCAAGAGTTCAGAGAAGATCAAATGAAGATGTGAACAGCAGATCGGTGCAAGGGATGATCCGTCTAATGCTTCACGTCTTCCCAAGATAAAATTTCCAAGTTTTGATGGAGAATGCGATTCATTGACTTGGCTCACCAAGTGTGAGTCCTATTTTTGAGGTATGAGGACGCTAGCAGATGACAAGGTGTGGTTGGCTTCACTGCATCTTGATAAAGTTTCTGCACAATGGTATTATGCGTTAGAAAGAGATCATGGCATATTATCATGGGCAAGATTTGCTGAATTTGTGAATCCACGTTTTGGACCACGTATTCGTTCCAATGGACTAGCTGAACTCAAGGATCTCAATCGCACATGATTGGTAGAGGACTATCAGAGACAGTTTTTAGCTCTATTATGTCGTTGTGATGCCTAACAGTGCAACAACATATAAATTTGTTCCCTGTTGGGTTTTGGCAGCCATTGCGCAAAGATGTGGAATTACAAGGCTCGACAAATTTACAAACAGCAATGATTTTGGCAAGGGCTTATGAACAACGCTTAACACATGTGGAAGAAGGCAAATCCTTCAGTTCTAAGGCGATGAGCCGCTGCAACAACCAGTTTAGTTCTACTCTACAACAACATCAGCAACTAAGGCACAATATTTTCAAAGTTCTACAACGTCATCCAGACCCTGATTTAGGCGCTTATCACCAAAAGAAATGGCAGTTAAACGTGCTAATGGTGAGTGTTACATTTGTACCGAAAAATATACCTCAGATCACAAATGTAGTGGCAAAAGCATTTTTGTTTCGGAACTGGAGAAGCAGTGTTGCGAATCCTCGCCTGGACGCCTAGTCGCCCGCCGGCCGCCGGGACGCCTAGGCGCCTAGGCGCCCGCCGGCCGCCGGGACGCCTAGGCGGTCGCCTAGGAGAGCGCCAGGCGAGGAGGGGAGGCGGCGGCGACGAGCCGAGGAGGGGAGGCGGCGGGCGCGGAGGCAGCGGCGGGCGTAGCGGAGGCGGCGGGCACGGCGGCTGCTCAGCGGAGGCGGAGACGCGGGCGGGCGGACGATCTGAGCTGTCGGATCTAATCCAACGGTGATATTTCCACGTCAGTGTATATAAAATACCTCCCACCCCACCCTAACCCTAAACACAATACCTCTCACCCTCACTCTCCTCTCCACCGGCACCGATGGCGGCGGCGGCGCGGCGAAGGCCGGTGCGACGCGGCGAGGGCCGGCGGCGGCGCGGCGACCGGCGGCCTCCAGGCGAGACGACCTGTCCAGGCGTCGCCTCCGGAGCGACTGGACGACTAGGCGGCGCTAGGCGACGCCTCAAAAAGGCTGTGGAGAAGGAAGAGGAAGTTGATGCAGCTGCTAATGCTGATGCACTCACAGGCATTGGATCTCCTAATACTATGCAATTGCAAGTACAAATAGGATACCGTAAGGTGAAGTTAGTGGATTCAGAGTCCACTCACACTTTCATCAATGAGTATTTGGCTGAAGAATTAAATTTGAAAATCACCAAGAGACAAGGATTAGCAGTAACAGTGGCTAATGGAGAAAGAATGACTAGTAAGAGCAAACAACAACAACAAAACTTTTATCTCAAGCATGTTGAGGTAGAATAGATATGAAACACAATTTAGTTTCATATCCATAGGAATGATTAGTAAGAGCATGTGTGCAAAACAGATTTGAAAATTGAGGAGGCTTTCACAGTACTGTTTTGTACTTCCTTCACAGGGCTTTGAGATTGTATTAGGAGTCAAATGGCTAAGAACTCTAGGTCTAATCCTATGGAAGTTTGAAGCCCTTACAATGACATTTTGGTGTGCCGGACGACATGTTAAATGGTCACGTGTTGGAGGAAAATCATATGCTGACATAAATATTATATCAAAAAAAGATCTAAAGGAAGTGCTCCTTCAAGAATTTTTGGATTTATTTAACACTCGTCAGGGTTCCTCCACAACGAAGACATGATTACATGATTCATCTTCTTCCAGGAGCAGCACCTATCACCGTTTTGAAGGATGGGATTGAGAGACAGTGTGAAGAAATGCTGCAACAAGGAATTGTTAAACCAAGGACGCCGGCCTTCTCATCTCCAGTTCTTTTGGTGAAGATGGATGAAACTTGGTGCTTTTGTGTGGATTATCGTGCCTTAAATACACAAACAGTCAAGGATAAGTTTCCAATATCAGTAGTCGAAGAACTATTTGATGAACTGAGAGCTGTTAATTTTTTTTACTAAATTGGACCTTCATAGGGCAGACCTGCCGTAGTGGTAGTGTGTCTCCATTTGTGTCCTGAGGTCTTGGGTTCGAATCAGCCTCTCTGCAAAAGTAGGGGTAAGACTATCTAGAGATAGAAAATAATAAGGAGTTGTAATTGAGTCGGAGTCTGGTATAACAGAATCAGGTCTATAATCCGGAGCCTGAAAATATCAAAGGCGCCGGTTAGCTTGTATTAGGGCAAGCAGAAAGAAAAGAATAGTTCTTATCCGTTTATCTTGGTTCTGGCAACATGGAGTCTTCAAGATATCCGCTACGTTCTAACTCCTAGTCGCATCTTCTCCTCTATTATCCCCTGCGTACACCCGTAAGAAAGAAAGGTCCTAACAATTCCATTATCTTACTTCATGTATACCGACCCTTTCTGCATCAAGAGAGGTAGTCTGTCAATAACGGGCAAGGAAGGACTCCAAGGGGAGATCTTCTCCTGTCCTGCTCTTTTCTCGTGTAGTTGTCTTGGGTACTTCTGCACAATCCCCTTTTCCCTTTTCTCAGGCTCGAATTGCTAAGCCCGTAGCATCACATTTAGAATATGCGCCCTTTCCTTTCTTGCAGCAATATTATAGACCTCCTGTCACTTTCTTGTATATTTTGTACTAGCTTGTCATACTAGTCGGCACTAAGCCTTTAGCTTGTATGAAATATATCTGCTCTTTCTCACAAAAAAATAGACTAGGAAACTGAAATTATGCAAGGAACAACAAGTAATTGATAAGTTGTAATTGAATCGTTGTAGCTTATGTATTAGAGGTTATCTGGCAACATACTTTGATACACATCAGTCAGAGTTTAGAGAGTTGAAGTACAATGATGTAAAGGAATCCACCCAAATACTTGTGGAAATGACCAGGAAAGCTGCTTACGAGAGGGGCATGTTAGGCGTTACAAATTTTATTGTAGTGTTTTTTCTGTGAAGACTTTGATATTATAACTTAATAATCAAGATCTAGGACAAATGGATTTTAATCATGCAATGAATTTTATATGGCCTATTAAGTATAATCTCTAGGAAACATGATGGCTGCTGTACTTCCACGTTATAGGGGTGGCATTGGGACGATAACTGTTGTAGGTGTGGCATTGGGATTATTAGTTAATCACTGTACTGCCATGTTGTACCTTATTGCCTATTTTGGCATCAATAACAACCACCAAGCCTTTAATCCCAAGCAAGTTTTGGTAGGCTATTTTAGCATATTTAATTCATATCCAGTGGAGACCTCCATAAGCATCAGATATGGGATCCTAAAAGGTAGTGAAAATATTAGGAAGGACAGAGGGAAACTGTCGGTACCCTGCAGACCTGGTACCCCCGCGTAGTGGGTAAAAGACAGCCTGGGCCCCGCCTCCCTGCCGAGGCGGGCCCCAGCGTAGCCACGTGCCCATGGGGCTGCCACGTGCGCTCGAGCTCCGGAGCTGACACGTGCCCTGGGCTCCGGTCCGAGCCTCCCCGCTGAGGTGAGTTCCGGAGCTGCCACGTATCTCCTGGCTCAGAGCCATCTCCCCGCTGATGACAACACCGGAGCTGACACGTGCCCTAGGCTCCGCCCGGAGCCTCCCCGCTGAGGTGAGGTCCAGGGCTGCCATGTGTCCCCTGGCTCCGAGCCACCATCCTGGTGAGGACAGCTCCGATGCTGACGCGTGCCCTGGGCTCCGGTCCGAGCCTCCCCGCTGAGGTGAGGTCCGGAGCTGCCATGTGTCCCCTGGCTCAGAGCCACCTCCCCGCTGAGGATAGCTCCGACGCTGATACGTGCTCTGGGCTCTGGCCCGAGTCTCCTCGTTGAGGTGAGGTCCGGAGCTGTCACGTGTCCTGACACCAAACCCGTCGATAAGAGCTCCAGAGCCGCCACGTGCCCCACGATCCGTTGTGGGCCGTGGGTCGACGAAGTCAAGAAGGAAGTGCGCTGTCAGGCTTCGCATTCAAGGCTCTTCCCCAGAAGCATGGCGCACTACGCACGCCTTCGTCCTCTGCCCGTTCGCCATTACGGTGACAAGACAGGACGGCAAGACGTGACAACAGCACAGTGCCGCCCAACGGCACGAAGGCGCCCAAGCAGGACGAGAAGACGCGGCGAGAAGACGTCATCTTCATCATCACCTGACACACGGTCAGGGGCGCTCAGCACCGGGCGATGGGACTTAACTCCTCCGTCGACCAACTCTACTCAGAGGACGAAGCCCTAGATCATGTATAGGGTACACATAGCATTGGGGCCACCTGTCGAGCCTCAAGCCACATTGTAACCACACTGGCCTTGAACTATAAAAGCACCGGGGTGACCACCCTGCAAAGGGTTCGCAACCAGCATCCTCTCACGCACATACAAGCAAATAATACAGTAAGCACTCCCGTGGACGTAGGGTATTACGCTCCGGCGGGCCTAACCACGTAAATCTCGGTGTTCATTCGCTCCCACGAGGCCAGGTCGCGTAGGGCGCCAAGCCCCCTCCGAAAAAAATGAACCTCGCGGGATGCTTCCGAGCAGGCCGGGAGGAGTGTCGCAGCTCTCACACTTCGATAGAAACCAATGTTGATATGTGAGTAGGTGGTAAAATGGGACTCGAGGTATTGGAATGAATCTAGAGATTTGACTTTTGATAGAACTGTATGAAAATCATCTATTCATATGCTGGAATCTTAGTTTACTCATACTTTGTTTACTTTTCCCACTTTCGTTTACCTCCATACATTTTTGTTGGGTTTCATACCTAGCCTACTTCAACGTGCTTGGGACAAAGGCTTTATTGTTGTTGTTAACTTAATTCTGTGCCAGTATCGCACATCTATCGGTGAAACTGGTGCTTGTTTTAGTGATAGCTTGACCCTAGATTTGTTTGATATGTCATGTGTATATCAGCCAGTTGTCTTGCTCAATACCATTGTGAATGCACTTGTCCGCGATGGAGAGGAATGCAGTTAAATTTAATGATCAAGCACATTGTTGTTCATTCCATCATAGGCACATTGTTGATTCATTCCAGCATAATGAAAAAATCTAATCATGCACATTTAGCTGTTGACTTCATTGGGCCTCTGGTGAACAATCCCTGAACTGAATTTTATCCCTAATGCAATAAACTAAACAAGAAAAGTACACGAAAAATGGCAGTACTTAACTAGACAGCTTATTGCTAATGGACTTATCATATGATTCTGTTTAATGTTTCTTGCTGTATTTTTTACTGCAGTTTTATTATATTGCCTTTGTAAAAAAATTCCTGCTTGAGGCAGATAATCAACGACCTACTATACGTGATTGAGACCTTCTCAACTCCAATTGCTAAGCAAGATTTATTACCATTTTCCAAAAGATGGTTGTGTCCATATAGGTTTCATGTGATTGATTTTCACTTTGTTGGAATGATTAGAATGCTCAAGTACCAGATCTGATATTATTAGTCATAAACCATGAGGTGGTGCAAAATATTTAGTTACTGGTTACTAATGAACCTTTGATTTCATAACATTTGTAGTTTAATGTTTGTTATGTTTTTATCAGGAGAGAGATTGAGCCCTTGGGTCTCATTCGGGTGCTTCGGTATGGGGATATCTACACTCTTCTTCTAAGGCCGTAGTTCTGGTTGCAGTCTAGGATGCAGACTATTACTTCACTTACAGAAAGGACCATGTCCTATGTTTCATTTTTCCTCATGTATTTAGGGAAGTTCTGGACATTGGGCGGGATAGAGGGGCAGTGTCTCAGCAAGAGCTGGATTGTATGACTAGTGCTGCTTGAGGGATATCTTGGTTGCGCCACCTATAGTGTGTGTTGAAGCGAATGGTGTTTGCTAACTGTTGGCAAGGAATGGTGTTCGCAAACTGTGCCATATACTGTTTTCATCTCTTTTGTGAGGGAAACAATTGTTGGTTCCATATAACGTATGAAACTAGAGAATACAAGCGTAAATGCGCTACTCAAGCTCAACAATTGTTGGTTCCATATAATGTATGAAACTAGAGAATACAAGCGTAAATGCGCTAAAGCTCATCGGCACTAAGAAGCAAAAGGTGCATGCCATCGGCTGCTTCCCTTCTCGCCAAAGCCCTTAGCATCCCTATGGATGGCATGATCTTTATCCATGGATATGGACGCCGAGAACTACATTGCCGTCCTGCTCTGCATTGAGAAAGGCCGTGCTGCCATCAAGTCCTTGATCACCTCCTTGATCGAGAGTCAAACCGTGGATCCACTTGCCGGAAAAATACGACGGGACAGTCAATCCCACTGAGTTTCTACAGATCTACTTCACCTCCATCCTAGCTGCAGGAGGGGATGAGGCCGTCATGGCCATCTACTTCCCTGTCGCTCTGATCGACACGGCTCAGTCATAGCTCATGGACCTTCCCCAGGCTCCATCACGTCCTGGGAAGAGTTGTGCTGGAGGTTTACAACCAACTTTGGGAGTTTCTACACGCGCCTCGACATCGAGCTTGACCTCCACGCCCTGCGTCAGCGTGATGGGGAGTCGCCGCGATCCTTCATGTAGCGGTTCTCCCAGGTTAGGAACACCATCCCCCGCATCTCCAATACCTCCGTCGTCGTCGCCTTCCGGCAAGGCGTCCACGACAAGAAGATGCTCGAGAAGTTGGCCATGCACGACGTGCAAGACGTCTTCGAGCTCTTCAGCCTAGCCGATAAATGTGCCAGGGCGGCGGAAGGCTGAGACTGGCACTCACGACCTGCCTCCGCGGCAGGGAGTGCCGGAGAGGCTGCTGTTCCGCGCAGCAGCAAGAAGAACAAGACCGGAGGCAGGAACAAGCCTTTGGCCGGGGCATCCACTCCTACTCTTGCAGCGGCCGGTGGAGGCCGAGTCCCGCGCTCCGACAAGCGCCCGCGACCGTCGTCTACCAACGACGACGGCCAGTGGTGCCCGGTGCACAACACCGACCGTCACGGCGCTAGCGACTGCCGCGAGATCAAGAAGCTTGCGGAACGTTTCCGTAAGCTGCAACAGCAGTGGCCGCGCCAAAACGGTGCACCCTCCCGCCAGCGGGAGGGCAAACAAAAGGCCAAACCCGAGGCCAGCGCTGAGCAGGAGATGGAGTACCAAGACGCCCAGAGGGCGTTGAAAGCCATCTACGGCCGCTCCGACTCCGACTCCAGCGCCGACAGCGAGCGATGCAAGACGCTCCACGCCTAACCAGACGTTCCCCCCTGTCGTGCGACAAGGGAAACACCCTCTTACACTGGTGTAGGGGGTCGAGGCCGCCCTCCCCCGAAACACACCAATGGCTCATCCCACGTCCAGACATACGACGAAGCCACGCAGAACCAGCTTCTGCGTGAAGAAATCGACCTCGTCGATGAGGTAACGTGGCTAGAGACTGCTTGAAATGCGCTACACTTCTAGGCGCTGACGGTATCAGCAACGGTACGCGCAATTAGACAGCCCAAGACAGGGCCACCTGGTGCCTCGGCTAAACACTTTCTCAGAAGGGTTGACAAACCCTCCTCCAGCTGGGAAGGTCCCTTCTGAGCAACAGAAGTGCGCCGCCCCAGGTGCACCCACCTAGTCATGGGGGATGGGTACCTCTACCCAACCACGGAACATAGAACACCCCTGTAAGTTCTATCTTTAGCGTAGTGGTAGGGCATTTTTTCTTTTTCTCTTTCTTTGTAAAGGTGCCATAGTGTCTAGGAACAACGATTAGAACAGCTAATCTCCAGAGGAGTCCTACTACTCTTGTCATCCGCGGCAGGTCGCTACCTTCTTACACGGCTTGTTTCCTCCTATCACTCGAAGGAAGCCAGAAATGAGAAGTTACCCTATGGCGCCGAACGGTCCCTCCTCCGAAAAGCTTACGCCAGCGGGAGGTCCAGGGGCGTAGCCTGCTATTTCTGGTTCCGTACCCCCAGCGTGCGCACCCTACCTCTCTAGCGCTACAGCTCGGTACCGGGAAGCCGGGCGGCTCATACCCCCGAGCAAAGTCCTGACCGTAACTTGGGGACCCTTGGTTGTCTCATTGCCTGGGGGCCCTATGGCGCCGAATGGTCCTCCCTTGAAAGGCTTACACGAGTGGGAGGTCCAGGGTGTATAGCCTGCTATGTGTGGTTCCGTACCCCTAGCGTGTACACCCTGCCTCTCTAGTGCTACAGCTCGGTACCAGGGAATCGGACGGCTCATACCCATGGGCAAGGCTTTAACCATAGTCCGGACGACCCACGTCGAATTACCCAAGCCCCGTAGCTTAACTGAGGCTCGTAAGCCACAACAAAGCTACCAAACAAGGAAGAGTGACCAGAGAGCACAACTACTCCCTCTTTCAGCCATGACTGCAGGTCCGCACATGTCTTTGGTGTTTTAGACCTCCCAGGGAGCCCGATGCCGACGTCCTGCCTCATCCGGTGGTAGGTGCGCCCCAACACAAGGCCCACACCTACCAGGGGGCCATCACGGTGAACCACATGGGCAGGACGTCGGGCCACTGCAGCAGCGAGCAGAAGACTCTGAGCACCGGCTATGACAAGCTGAAGACAAGGGCCAAACTTCCCTCGGGTCCTTACGCCGCCAAGGACCCGGAAGGAGTAGTAGCCACACTCCCGGGGTGCCCTAGGTCCTTACGCTGCTAAGGACCCGGAGGAACAAGCCCGAGACATCGGTAAAGAGCTACCCACGTCGTCTATGTCATCCCGGACCTTTTGTAAAAGCCCAAGAAAAGGGACTTGCAAAAACTTTTTATCACCTCACAACACCACAGTTTTTGTTGTGAATATCTTGTGGAGAATTGTGAAGAGCAAGTAACCTCCATCAAAAGGGGATTGGTTCAAACTTTCTACACATATGATAACACATGAGGGGTTGTTCTAAAACCAACGTAGAGTCATTTGCATGTTTGAACCCTAGTTGGATTAAGACCACCGAGTTGAAGTACTCAAGTGCAATGGGAGGGTTTGAAGATCAGAATTTGAACTAGTGTCCAACTCAAAATTCAAATGAGGGGAGGACATAATGGTGATTCAAAACTGTGGTGTTCAAACTCTTGGTTGCAGCAGCTAACACAAGAATCAAATTGCATAATTGGATTCCTTAGGTCCAAATTAGTGGGTAGGCAAAGTTTCAGTAATTTTTGAAAAGGTTTGCTACCCATTTTTCTAAAAAGGATTCAAATGTGCAGAGAATTCACATACACATTTGAATTTGGGGGAAATTTGTCCAACTATCCAAATGTAGCTCAGTTTTAGACTCCAAACATTTGAATTGATCACTGGCCAAGTTATGGGGATCTTTTGAGAGATGAGGGGGTACTTACCAGTGGGGCCCACATGTCATAGGGTTGAGTAGACTTAACCCCCAAGTTTTCCCCTCTGTCTCTCACTCAACATAGGGGATTCACTCGAACAGCACCAGCTGCCGTGCGCGCCACCGCCCGGGAAGCCACCTCCTGTTTTCCTCTCTCGCGCTGGCAACCGGGCAGCAGCTCACCCCTCCTCTACGTGACCCACTCCCCACACAGCTGAGCCGAGCGTGTTTGCTTTCCTCCTCACGACCAGCAAGCGCACCACATTCTGTTTCTCTCACCGGCGCCGCTCCCCCGATTTCCACCGGACACCGGCGCCTGCTCGGCCGTTGCCCGAGCCACCAACACAAAAAGTGAACACCAACACGTGCTCTAGCTACCCACCCTGCTACTTCGCGGCGTTGTCGCTTCGTTTAGCCACAATTTGACGATCGCCGCCGAGAACCGAGGCCCACCGGCGGGAAACCGAGGTCGGCCCCCGTGGACAGCACACCACGGCCACCTTCACCGCCCGTTCTCTACATGAAAGAGGTGCGCCTTAGTCTCCAGATCGTGTAGCTGAAACCCTCATAGCAATTGATCGACCGAGCGCGGAGAATTTCCAAGATTCCCGAATGCTAGTGCATGCGGGAGGGTTCGGTCTACTCTGAAATTAGGATTTCACTATCCACCCCAGCTCGGGCGAGCTTGCACACGCCTTCCTCACTTCCTAGCGGCCCTCCTCGACCAAGAATCGAGTGCTATGGTCCAGAAATGATCGGGTTCTTGCTGTTTTTCGGGCCACCATGGAAAAACAGCTCGGGTCACCGTGGAGCTCCATGTTGCCGACCTTTTCACAGGTTTGGCGGCCATTTTCGACACCCTTGAGCTCCCACGGCGCTCTCCGATCATTTCCCGACCGTTTTGATGCGGTGTAGCGCATTCCCGACAACGCCGGAACCCTAACAGCCGCTGCCACCGTCGGGCACCCTGTTCCGGCGATCTACGGCCGCTGGCGACACCCGAGCCGAGTTCATCGTCGCGAGTTAGGGTGGGGCGGCGAGTCTGAGGTCGGGAGATGGCCGGGAAAGCTATTCCGGCGACGTTCACCGGAGGGCGCCGCCGCAGGCCCTGTTTGGCGCGAGGAAGAAGAAAGCCTGCCGGGTGGGACCCACTGACAGGCATTTAAACTTTTTAGGGGTTTCAGTTTCTAGTTTAAACTTTGGAGGGCCACAACTTGGTGTAGGAGAATCCAAAAATTGTGAAACAAATTTTGTTGGTGTCCTCTAATAGAGTACTATCCAAACATGAAACCTAAGTTGTATTGAACTCATTATTTAATTCTGGAAAATTTTTTAAAGCTTTTCAGCAAAAGAATTTTAGAGAGAGTTTGGTTAATACAAAAATCCTCAAAATTTGCCAGAATATTCTTTAGGATGTTACCGGACCCATGTAAAAAATTCAGCTCAATTGGAGTTGATTTGGCCAGGGCAATCCAGAATTTAAATTGCTGTGTTCAATTGAATATAGAAACCTTTTCAGAGAATTTCCAAAAACTTGGAAATTCAGTTCTGCGCAAATCTTAGCTCCAAAAATGCTAGGAAAATTCCTGCAAACTCTATGAACTATAATTGAAATTGTAGTTCACTAAGTTTGGCATGAACATGGGGTTACCTCAGAATTAATTCTTCTTTGCGTAATTGCTTAGAAAATTGTTCTGAACAAACCACTCAATGAAAAGTGCAAATTTTTGGTCCAGAGGAATTTCTTGTGACAAGGAATCCACCTGAAAATTCCCAGCTCCATTGGAGCTCTAGATCACCCCTGTTCTGTTTAACCACTCAAGGTGGTCAATATAGAAGAGGGGGAAAACCACTTAGCACTTAATCATGTGCTTAGTTCCAAAACCAAACCACTAGCACCAGTTTCATTTTAAATTCTTAAACAGGGTTCTAGTTTTTGAAAACTTGTTATTAGAACCTGTAGCAGAATCTTTACAATTAAACTTATGTGCATATTCATTAACGTGTAGTCGCTGAAGGCGAGGAGACTCCGGAAGTGCTCGACTTCCTCTTTCCGGACGAAGACCTAACCACGGACCAGCAGCAACAAGGCAAACCCCGGTTTGCATTAAGCCTTTTATAAAGTTTTACTTTGTTTATATGCGTAGTGTGAAGTATGTATGTGCATTAGGTGTAGGATGGATGAAAACCCAACTGCATAACCATAATTTTTCCTCCAAGAGTGAGGGTAGTGTCTAGGGCCTCGAATAGATAGACTATGCTTAATGATTCATAGGACTTCGGTACAAGTCGAGTAGTTGGAATCTACTCGCGAGTTAGGATTGGGACACACGGGATTGGTTCGAGTGATGTGAGATCACCTTAGTAATAAAGATGAGACTTGGCAGGGGCTAGATCGCAGCAAGAGGGAGTCTTGTGTGCGCAGCCCTGTCCGTGTCGATTGAGGACCGATCTGTGTGCGACCCACGCTGATCAAGTTTGAACGTACCGAAGGCATATCAGATATATGGGTCCCGATAAACCGATGTAACCTAAACCTCCGGGCGTCGAGGCATAACGCACCGATTTATAGGTGTCAGCTGAGGGCAGCAAGGTGGAAATCTGCTAACGGGCATAGAGAGATGCTCCGTGTAGGGAACCTCCTGCTCGTTTCGGTGCGACCGGTTCGACAGTTGGGCTGTTGGGTGAAAGGTTGTCCCGTACGACATCGAATGAGCGTGCTGTGCAGCTCCACGGGTGGGCGTACGTGACGTGCTCTTCGGGTATCCCTGCAGGTGTATATCGAGTCGATTCGCCGCACCTTGCGGTGAAGAGTACCACTTGGTCACTGAGTCGTGACGTAGGCTAATGTATGAAATGTGATGATTCAATATTGCTGTTATGGTATAATTGTATTGCTACATGTGTGCCACCAAATATTGCTTACTAAATTTCAGATTTCTGAACTGTTAACTTGTGGCTAAAAGATGAACTAAGGATGAACTTGTAGGCGTGTCCATTTGCTGCAATGTTACTATCCTATGTTCATTGTACACCTCATGTAGAGTCTCATGCCTAGGTGAGTCGGTTAAGTCTTGTTGAGCCATCGTGCTCATGTTTGCTGCTTAAGTGTTTTTCAGGTGAGGAGCCACCCATGGACTTGGGTTACGAGTGAACGAGCGAGGGTTACCCTCCGTCGGGGACCGCAGCTGAGTGGGAGCCGTACACGCCGCGCTGAGCTGAGGAGTGCAGCTAGTGTGGGTTGCACTAGGGCTGGGCAACCAACTTTTGCTAGATAGGCGGGCGTGAGTTGTACAAAGTAGACTTCCACTGTGTACTATAAACAATAGTTTGTAACTGAAGATTGTACCTGTTTGTACAGTTCAGTTGGTTTCCCATGTAAGAAAACAGTGTCCTTATGATGTGTGCTGTCAGGTGTCGCATCGTGCGGCACCACCCTCTGTGATCCTGGATGAGCGGATTCCGTTCCGCCACACCTTTGCGCGGCCAAGGTTTACTGTCTACATCAACAACCCAAGACAACATAAGACTTGAAACAAAAAGTCTTCAATAACAACAGAGCTTCGACATACATAGGAGGATACAACGCAAGCGAGGGAACTAGGAGCTATACGCGCTGGAACCTAGCAGCTACAAGTCGGGCGGCTTCCTCCACGGAAGACTTCACCGCCCCCGATAGCTCTGCGCTGTGGCCCTGCACCATAGGTTCCAGGGAGATGCTAGGGTCGCAGCTCCGGAGGCAAGTGAGCACATGCCCTGCCACCATCTAGGCTAGAGATTTGCCTTCAGCCTCCAGATGCTCCCCCATGACGTTCTCCAACGTCAGGAGCTTCTCCCCAACTGAGTCCAGGACTAGGAGCACCTGGCTCACCTCCTGGACCGGCCCTCCGGGGCGCAAGGGGCCGAAACCGAAGGGTTCTAGAGCCACATCTGCGCGGCCGAGGAAGTCCTAGACCTTCTCTGCCTCAGCGGCACGAGAAGCCCGGAGATCTTCGAACTCCTTGGCGGAAGAAGCCAGCTCCCGCGCCAAACTCCTCTCCAGCTCCTGTTCCCGAGCGGCTAGTCTCTGCTCCAGAGCAACCAGGGCCTGCTCCCTGGTGGCCATCCATGCAGCCCGCACCTCCCAGGTCAGACTCCCTGGACGCAGCGGCGAGCTCCTGGTCACGGACGCCCTGAAGCCGCTCCTCCAGGTGCCCTTGCTACTCCTCATAGGCAGCCAGACGGTCAGAGAGCTCCCTCTCCCTCGACTCCGCCTCCTTCTCCTGGCGAAGGAGCGTCTCCTGGAGCTCCATCAGTGCCGTGAGACGCTCATCGACGGAGGCATGGAGGCTCTCGGCCTCATCCTGGAGGTTTGCCGCATTCTTTTGGAGGGCCGTGATGGCGGCATCTGTCTCCTCCAGCACCTCCTCCCGAGCATCGAGCAGCTCCTCCGGAGCCTTCGCCCTGGTGGGCTGGACCCGTGCCTTCAGCAGGTTATCCCAGTCTTGGAGGCGCTCCCGCTCGGACCTCAGCTCGGCTTACTCTTGCTCGAGCGCGTCCTCCATCTGGTCCAGACTAGAGGGGACGACCCTGGGGACCGGGACAACCTTTAGCATTGTCAGGCGAGGTACTTCCTCGACACCCTCCGGCTCTTTGTCCACCGGTGGGGTTGCCACCACGGCAACTTGCGAAGGGAGAGGAGGGCTAGAAACCCACCCAGCAGCAGTCACACTGCTACCAGTGGCGTCCGCGCTCGCCGGTTGGCTGGCCTCGAGGGCCCGGGTGTCGACATTTGGAGCTGCCCCAGGCACAGGCTCAGGCACTGCCGCCGGTGTTGGAGCTTCGACGGAAAGGGAGCTCCAGCTCCCGGACTACTGCGGCGGAGGAGGAACAGAGGTGCTCTGCTGAGGACCCCTACAAAAAGAAGCACCAAGCGTCAACTACGCCATCCAGCGGCTCAGTACACAGCCTCGTGAGGTTGTGCCGTACCTGGAGGCCTGGAAGCTCCACTCCGCGTGGAGCTTCTTACCTTTGGGGCTCGATCCACTCGCCCCCGCCGATGCCGAGGTCGCCTCTGCTGGCTTCAAAGCTGGCGGAGCCTCGGAGGTCTTTGTCGACGAAGACACCACATCAGGAGCCTTCGCTGCCGAGGACCTCGACGCTGAAGATGCGCCCTGAGCTGGGGCGGCCCTCGACGCCCTTCTCGTGGCCGTCGGGACTGCTCCGGCAGCGGCAGCTCTAGAGCTGCCCTTGGCGACAGTCGCAGGGCCCGATGCGGGACCACGGGAAGCCTGGGAACCCCTCGCCTGGGGGCCGGAGACGAAGCTTCCGTCAGGACGGACCTGCTTCCTCTTCGACGCCCTGCTTGGTTCTGGGGTATCCTTGGGTGGGAACGAGAATGCGCTGCAGCCACAGGCCTTCCTGCCGACTCCTTCCTCCTGTTTGGGAGTGAGTCCGACGTAGGCTCTGCCTGGCCACCGGCGCTCTCCGCTCTAGGGATCTCGATGCCTCGCGAGGGATCCCCAATCTGCCGCACTGCGACATCGATGTCGTCCAGCGTCGGCAGTTCTCTCACCAGCCTCGACCGCGCCTGCGGTGATGGAGTCGTTGGTGATCGGGTCACAGGAGAGCTTCTGCAGCGTCGTCACCAACACCTCCCGATCCGGCGACGACCCTGCTCCGCGCGCCAACCGGGTCATGTCGCCCTCCCTGGTGTACTTCCACGCAGCCCAGACACGCTGCTGGAAAGGGGCGATTCGGCGGGACAGGAAGTCAGCCAGAACCATCAGCGAGGTCAGGCCTTCCTCCTCCAAGTACCTGTTCCTCTCCAGCACCGGTGTGTAGGCGTCCTGCAGATCGGGGATCTCGTCCCCAACGGCCACCTCGGTCATCGGCGGGCCACCCGACAGCTCCAAGCGATCGTGGACTTCAGTCTGGGCAATCACCCAGTCCTCTCTCCAATGCTCCCACTTCTCGGGATTGAAGGGCTCGATGTAGGGCGCAGAGTGCCTCCCTCGGTGTTGGAAGTAATAAGACCCCAGTTGGCTTGTGCCTCTCCCCGAGGCCGTCAAGGAAAAGAACACCCTAAAGAGCCGCACCGAAGGCTGTACACACACAAACATCTCACAGAAGTGGACGAAGATGGCCAATAGCGTGAGGGCGTGCGACGTAAGGTGCTGCAACTGGAGCATATACACCTCCAGTAGGGTGAGTAGGAAGGACGACGCCGAGAGTGCGAACTCGGACAACATGTACGAGGTGAAGAGTACCACCTCGCGGGGACGCATGTCGGTCAGCGGGACCCTCCAGCGATGGATCTTTCCATCGAACGTGGCCGATTGCCAGCCGAGCAGGCGCCTCACAATGGCGATGTCGCCATCACTGCTGAGCCTGGACGAACGGAGTCTAGAAGACATTGTGGCGAGGAAAGGTTGTGAGCGCTGGGGAGTGGAGGCTTTGAGCGCACAAGAGGAAGGCAAAGATTGTAAAAGGCAGAAGGGAACCATCCTGCTTTAGAAGGATTCCCTTTACACGTCCGCAACCTCTGGCAGGGCAATAGGTGTGATGTTTGGGTTTCTACTGTGCCACGCCGCGGGTTGCCTGCCTCCCCCAACGAGGGGTAGGACTTAGGTCCACCCGTCAGACACTGGGGGCCAGGCGGATAACTTCCCGGGAACGTACGGCGGTTCCTGAGAAAAACGGCACGGTGGAACTGCAGCGGTCGACCCAAGGGCTGCCGCAGTAAATGCCCCGGGGCAATCCCTCGAGCACGTCGCCACGACCAACCAGTCAGGAGCAAGCACATGTCCACTACGCCGACGACGTGCTGCCGCTTCGACCAGCGAGTACGCCCAGTACGCCAAGGACGTGCAACCTTTCCGTCTTCTAGGTACAACCACTCGTCCACTATGCGAAAATCTCGCCACCACTTCGGTTTCCAAAGTACAGGTTCAAAACCACCACGTGGGAGAGATGGGGGCCCCACCTACGGGCTCGATGCTTCCCCCAAGATGAGCCCAGGGGCCACTGTCGGTACCCTGCAGACCGGGTACCCCCACGTAGTGGGTAAATGATAGCCTGGGCCCTGCCTCCCCGCCAAGGCGGGCCCCGGCGTTGCCACGTGCCCTTGGCCCATGGTCAGCCCTGGGGATGCCATGTACCCTCGAGCTCCGGAGCTGACACGTGCCCTGGGCTCCGGTCCGAGCCTCCCCACCGAGGTGAGGTCCGGAGCTGCCACGTGTTCCCTGGCTCAAAGCCACCTCACTGCTGAGGACAACACCAGAGCTGACATGTGCCCTGGGCTTCGGCCCGAGCCTCCCCACTGAGGTGAGGTCCGGGGCTGCCACGTGTCCCCTGGCTCCGAGCCATCTCCCTGCTGAGGACAGCTCTGGTGCTGACACGTGCCCTGGGCTCCGGTCCGAGCCTCCCCGCTGAGGTGAGGTCCAGAGCTGCCACGTGTCTCCTGGCTTAAAGCCACCTCCCCGCTGAGGACAGCTCCGGCGCTGACACGTGGCCTGGGCTTCGGCCCGAGCCTCCCCGCTGAGGTGAGGTCCGGAGCTACCACGTGTCCTCTGGCACCAAACCAGTCGATAAGAGCTCCAGAGCCGCCACGTGCCCCACGATCCGTCATGGGCCGTGGGTCAACGAAGTCAAGAAGGAATTGCGCTGTCAGGCTTCACATTGAAGGCTCGCGCCTTCCCCAGAAGCATGGCGCACTACGCACGCCTTCGTCCTCTGCTCGTTTGCCGCTACAGTCACAAGAAAGGACGGCAAGGCGTGACAGTAGAACAGTGTCGCCCAACGGCACGAAGCTGCCCAAGCAGGGCGAGAAGACGCGGCGACAAGACGGCGTTTTCATCATCACCTGACACGCGGCCAGGGGCGCTCAGCATGCCGGGCGACGGGACTTAACTCCTCCGTCGACCATTTCTACTCAGAGGACGAAGCCCTAGATCATGTATAGGGTACACATAGCATTGGGGCCACCTGTCGGGTCCAAAGCCACATTGTAACCACCCCGGCCTTGAACTATAATAGGACCGGGGTGACCACCCTGCAAAGGGTTCACAACCAGCACTCTCTAACGCACATACAAGCAAACAATACGGCAAGCACTCCCGTGGACGTAGGGTATTATGCTCCGGCGGCCCGAACCACGTAAATCTCGGTGTTCATCCGCTCTCTCGAATCCAGGTCGCGTATGGCGCCAAGCCCCTCCGAAAAAAAGAACCTCGCGGGCTGGTTCCGAGCAGGCCAGGAGGAGTGTCGCAGCTCTCACATTCTGACAGAAGCCAATGTTGATATGTGAGTAGGTACTAAAATGGGACTTCAGGTATTGGAATGTACCTAGAGATTCGACTTTTGATAGAACTGTACGAAAATCATCAATCCATATGCTGGAATCTTAGTTTACTCATACTTTGTTTACTTTTCGCTCTTTCGTTTATGTCCATACATTTTTGTTGGGTTTCATACGTAGCCTACTTCAACGTGCTTGGGACAAAGGTTTTACTGTTGTTGTTAACTTAATTCTGTGCCAGTATCGCACATCTATCGGTGAAACTGGTTCTTGTTTTACTGATAGCTTGACCCTAGATTTGTTTGATATGTCATGTATATATCAGCCAGTTGTCTTGCTCAATACCATTGTGAATGCAGTTGTCCGCGATGGAGAGGAATGAAGTTAAATTTAATGATCAAGCACATTGTTGTTCATTCCATCATAGGCACATTGTTGATTCATTCCAGCATGAAAAAATCTAATCATGCACATTTAGCTGTTGACTTCATTGGGCCTCTGGTGAACAATCCCTGAACTGAATTTTATCCCTAATGCAATAAACGAAACAAGAAAAGTACACGAAAAATGGCAGTACTTAACTAGACAGCTTATTGCTAATGGACTTATCATATGATTCTGTTTAATGTTTCTTGCTGTATTTTTTACTGCAGTTTTATTATATTGGCTTTGTAAAAAAATTCCTGCTTAAGGCAGATAATCAACCTACTATACGTGATTGAGACCTTCTCAACTCCAATTGCTAAGCAATATTTATTACCATTTTCCAAATGATGGTTGTGTCCATATAGGTTTCATGTGATTGATTTTCACTTTGTTGGAATGATTAGAATGCTCAAGTACCGGATCTGATATTATTAGTCATAAACCATGAGGCGGTGCAAAATATTTAGTTACTGGTTTCTAATGAACCTTTGATTTCATAACATTTGTAGTTTAATGTTTGTTATGTTTTTATCAGGAGAGAGATTGAGCCCTTGGGTCTCATTCGGGTGCTTCGGTATGGGGATATCTACACTCTTCTTCTAAGGCCGTAGTTCTGGTTACAGTCTAGGATGCAGATTATTACTTCACTTACAGAAAGGACCATGTCCTATGTTTCATTTTCCTCATGTATTTAGGGAAGTTCTGGACATTGGGCGGGATAGAGGGGCAGTGTCTCAGCAAGAGCTGGATTGTATGACTAGTGCTGCTTGAGGGATATCTTGGTTGTGCCACCTATAGTGTGTGTTGAAGCGAATGGTGTTTGCAAACTGTTGGCAAGGAATGGTGTTCGCAAACTGTGCCATATACTGTTTTCATCTCTTTTGTGATGGGAACAATTGTTGGTTCCATAATGTATGAAACTAAAGAATACAAGAGCAAATGCGCTACTCAAGCTCATCGGCACTAAAAAGCACAAGGTGCATGCCATCGGCTACTTCCCTGCTCGCCAAAGCCCTTAGTATCCCTACGGATGACATGATCTTTATCCATGGATATGGACGCCGAGAATTACATTGCCGTCCTGCCCTGCATTGAGAATGGCCGCTTTGCCATCAAGTCCTTGATCAGCTCCTTGATCGAGAGTCAAACCGCGGATCCTTCATCAACTTCTCTTGGACACCAGCAAGGAAGGATTCAAGAACAACTACGACAACACTACCACGAGCAGCTGTTGAGGATGGGTGGCTCAATCAGATAATCACCGATGAATTTACGAGAATATGTTCTAAAATGGTTCCATCGTGCTCCCCGCATGGGCCGTGTGCAAATGCATCCGCTGCTACCACATGACTTCGTGCTCAAGCTCGAGTGGGCGCTCTCTGCAGACAACCTATTGAGATCTGCCACTCACGTCAAGAGAAAAACTAATCCCTTGATTCCTCTGTGCCATCCACGTCGGGAAATAATTAATCACATTTCGTTTTGACTGTTTATTCGAACAACATATATATCTTATGTTAGTTATTGAAATTTGTCACCATTTCATACCTTAGTGCATGTCAAGGCTAGATCTAATGTATTAAGCTTACCATGTAAGAAAATTACGTACGTTGAAAAGTTTTCGACCTGCAAGGGAACTGGAATTTTACTGATAGAAATCTTAAACACTAGCCATTTAGACCTTTCATGAATTTATCATGTAGAACACGATAACAGAGGGGTTAGGGTTAGGTGATTGTACCTTCGTTGTAGATCCGGAGGTCGACATGGTAAAATGGAGGTGGCGGTGCACAGGGGCGGCGACAAGGGCGACCAGAGCTCCTCCCTCCTCTCTCGACACACTTAGAGATTGATCGATGCTAGGGTTTGTTGGGGCACTGCTGCAGGTACGGTGAACCTCGGTTCCTGTGTCCTGACGTGCCCCTTCTTATTGTGGCACGGTGAGAAGGGGGCCCGCAGCCAAGGGTGGCTGATGTCCCTGATCAGGGTGCATTTGTAGAGGGCAACTAGGAATCGGGCCGTTAGGACGTTTGAGCAGAAGACCAAATCCAATATTCTCCCCCTTATCTCTACGAAACAATACTTATTAAACTTATTTTCCTTAAAACTACACTTAGCATTTATTTCTTCATGTTTGTGATATAAAGAGTGTATCACATCAAGATAGCCAGTCACGCACTATCTCGCTGAACGATCGCAGTCTATCTCGCACTCAGAAATAAAACTTATCCTTAGTTGATCCCTTATTATTCAGTCGATCCAGGTTGTACCTTACACCCATGCTGGCTACATGTTCTCTAAACACACTGGATGAAAGACCTTTTGTAAGCAGATCCGTAAGCATTCATTTTATACTAATATGCTCAAGACTAATAATATGATCCTAGATTTTGTATTTGTAACATAAAACTTCATGTAGATGTGTCTGACGGCTCTACTGGATTTATTGTTGTGAGAGTATAATACCAATTGATCATTGTCGCGGTATAATTTAAGTGGTTTTTAAATGTTGTCGACCACTCTAAAACTGCGTAAAAAATTCTTAAGCCATAACGCAAGGCCTCATAACAAGTAACAAACTTGACATGTATTGTGGACGATGCAATGACGGTTTGTTTTAGAGATTTTTCACGAGATAACTCCATTTGCGAGGGAGAACATGTAACTTGACGTGAAATTCATAGGATCCACACAACTTGTAGAATCTGAGTCTGAGTATCCCATTACCTCGAGTGAGTCTGACTTTCTATACATCAATACGAGACTTTTTGTGTCTTGCACGTTTCTTAAGTGCCTTCTAGTGATCAATGTCTAAGTTAGTCTGATATCTACCAAGCATTGTGATCACGGATGCTAGGTGTGACACCCTCAATTCTGTGGAAAACCACGGAACCGAGAACTAATGTATATGTGTGCCCAGGATGTTCATCACACATATACACATCATCCACAAACCGAATTTCAGAATATATATGACCACGAATAACAGAGTTTATTACAATGTCTCATGAGTCTTGGACTCATGCTCACAGCGGAAGTCTTAATCTAACAGCGGAAGTCTTTATTCTAGCAGCGGAAGTCTTCTAACTAATGCGGAAGCAATTCTAAGCAGCAGCGGTTCCATCTCTACTCTATCCCTACAGGCAAGGTTGAGGATATATTACACGCTGTCGGTACCCTCAATATGGGGTACCCCCGTGCACAGGGGAAACTGCCTAAGGACCTCGCCCCTCTCCACGGGGAGAGCTCCGAGGGCGCCACATGTCCAGCGGGGCCGAACCTCCCTCTCCTCAGAGGAGGGCTCCGGGCCCGCCACGTGGTCAGCATAGCCGGACCTTCCCTCTGCAGGGAGAGCTCCGAAGGCTCCACGTGTCCAGCAGGGCCGGACCCCCCTCTCCTCAGAGGAGGGCTCTGGACCCGCCACGTGGTCAGCAGAGCCGGACCTCCACCCTCTGCGGGGAGAGCTCCGAAGGCTCCACGTGTCCAGCGGGGCCAGACCTCCCTCTCCTCAGAAGAGGGCTCCGGGCCCGCCACGTGGTCAGCAGAGCCGGATCTCCCCCTCCGCGGGGAGAGCTCCGAAGGCTCCACGTGTCCAGCGGGGCCGGACCTCCCTCTCCTCAGAGGAGAGCTCCGGGCCCGCCACGTGGCCAGCAGAGCAGCGCTGCCTGCCCCCGCGCAGTAGGCAGCAAGAGTAAAGACGCGCCATACCTTGCCAGTACAAGGTATTCAAGGCCCGCACCTTCCCAAGGCACGGAGACGCGGAGCACGCCTCTGTCAGGTGACGTTGCGCCCAGTCACGTCGCAGTGAAGACTGGCGCGCCGCATCAGAGGCTGTACGCCAATAAACATAGCGACAAGACATCCCCTGCCGCCCCTGCCATCATCAGCCACTACGACTAGCTTGCGGCATGGGCAGGGTGGCAGAACGAAGACTTAGAAGCCCTCGCCTGAGACAACTGCCGGCGTAGCTGCAGATACAGTAGATGGCAGGCAATCTCCCCGGGACCACCTGTCGGGTCCTGGGCCCACCTTGTAAGCCGCCCGAGCCTTGGACTATAAAAGGCTCGGGTAGGCGACGTTAGCAAGGGTTCGGCCTTTTACACACTCTGACGCAGGGTTCGCGCCTCAGCCATTCACACCTGAGGGTTCGACTCTTTGCACACTTGCTCCCTAGACATTCTAGCACTCAGGTCATCCTCAAGCTAAGAACTCCGGTTCTGAGCGCCAAGCAATACAACGAGCATCTCCGCTCACCTGGACGTAGGGTTTTACGCTCCGGCGGCCTGAACCACGTAAAAATCCTTGTGTCAAGCTTCTCCTTCCATCGTCCCTAACACGTAAGCTCTCCGTGAGTGTCTAACCCCTCTGAAAAAGAACCTCCGCGGGATGCCCAGAGCAGGCCCGGGGGAAGTGTCGACAACACACTTTGACATTTGGCGCTCCAGGTAGGGGGATTTTCCCTTGCGCGACGAGCTTTCGCCGACGAAGATGATGAAGCTTCCTTCAGCGGCAAGCTCTCCCCGCCCACATTCACGACGAAAGGTGACCAGCGGGGACTACGTTTCGACACACTCAGGACGGAGTGTGTCGGTGCAAGCTGGAAGCCAGCAGCGACTTCGGCAGCGCTGACTCCAGCAAGCCCAAGATCCACCGCAGCGCTGAGTGTCTCCCACGGGAGTGCACTAGCTGCAGAATGAGCGCTACTGCACAATCTACCTGCTGGGGACGCGCCTCAGTCAGCGACCCAGCAGTGGATTCGCGATGTAGACCGTCTCGTTGTCGCCGCCGCCAACCCTCAACTTCGGCGGGGATGGATTCTCAGTCAACCGGCTGTGTCGCTGACGCGCACACCAACGGTTGACGGGCAGACGGTAGACTCCCGCTCCACCAGGCTCCCATCGGCGGACCTGAGGTCGGAGCTGGAACGACGCCACCTGGGCAAGGATGCCCGAGTGGTCATCGAGCGACCGTGAGAAAGGCGTCGCAACCAAGAGGCCGGCGACAGCATGTCAACCGCCTCGACCCAACCTGAGCCGCAGACATTCGCTACGCGATCTCTACCCAGGCATACGCCACGCAACATATGCCACAGCCATATGCCCTGCAAATGGTGCCCCGGTCTATGGCGCAGCCTTGCCCATACCGGGGTACACAGTGCCGACAGCGAACCAAGCGTTCGCGGCACCGACACCTGCAGCAACAGGAGCAGGATGTGCGGCCTTGGCACCACACCTTCGCTTCACGAAGTGGCCGCGCAAGTTCCGGCCGCACCTGCCTGAGAAGTACGACGACTTCGTCAACCCGGCGGAGTTCCTCCAGATCTACTCCACCGCCATCCTTGCTGCAGGAGGGGGATGAGGCCGTCATGGCCAACTACTTCCCCGTCGCCTTGACCGGCCCAGCTTGATCTTGGCTCATGAATCTCCCCCAGGGTTCCATAACCTCCTGGGGAGAGCTCTGCCGGCAGTTCACTGCGAACTTCGGCAGCTCCTACACTCGGCCTGGCGCGGAGCTTGATCTCCATGCCATCCAACAACAGCCTGGAGAGACGCTGCGCTCATTCATCCAGCGGTTCTCCAGGTGCGGAACACCATCCCGCATATCCAAAATGCCTCTGTGGTGATGGCGTTCCGGCAGGGTCTACGGGACAAGAAGATGCTCGAGAAGCTCGCGACCAGAGAAGTTCGCGACGTCTCAGAGCTCTTCAGCCTGGAGGACAAGTGCGCCAGGGCAGCAGAAGGGCGGAACTGGCACTCACAGCCAGCCTCCGAATCAGGAGGACAGCCCGGATCTGGTGCTGCTTCCCATGGGAGCAGCAAGAAGATCAAGAACCGGGGCGGTGGCAAGATGAAGCCACCAACCGCAGCTCCCGTTGCTGCAGCAGCAGCACCCAGTGGAGCTCGGGGGCCACGCCCCTACAAGAGGCAGCGACAGTCACCAGCTCCAGATGGTGACCAAGGCGAGCCGTGCCCCGTGCATAACACCAGCAGCCATATTGCTGCCGAGTGCCGGGAGATTCAGAAGCTCGTGGAGCACTTCCGCAAGGGGAAGCAACCGCGTGCTGATGCCCCTCCCTTCCGTCAAAGGGAGGGCAAACAGAAGGTCGACACCCAGGACAACGTTGACCACCAGGCGGAGTTCCAGGAGCCTCAGCGCGCCGTGAAGGCGGTGCACAACCATGAGGACTCCAGCTCCAGCGACGACGAGCGCCGGAAGACGCTCTACGTCATCTACGGCGGGTCCTCTGACCCCTCGTCCCGAAGCGCAGTCAAGACTCTGCGCCGAGCAGTAGCGTCGGTGGCTCCTCTCCCAAGTGTCGCGCCGCACCACAAGTGGATGGGAACCCCCATCAGCTTCAACGCCATCGACTGCACAAGGAACATGGCTGGGGCCGGCCAGCTACCACTCTTGGTAGCACCCACCATCGCCAACGTGAGGTTGTACCATGTTCTGGTAGATGGCGGGGCTGGGCTGAACCTCATCAGCCGCGAAGCTTTCCAGAAGCTGCAGATCCCGATGGCCAAGCTCACCCCATCAAGCCCGTTCTCAGGGGTAGGGCCGGGACAAGTCGTTCCCTACGGCAACATCAGCCTTCCGGTGACCTTTGGAGCACCGGACAGCTATCGAACAGAGTACTTTCTGTTCGACGTGGCGGATATTGACCTCCCCTTCAACTCCATAATCGGCAGGCCAGCCCTGTACCGATTTATGGCGGTAGCCCACTACGGCTACCTTGTCTTGAATATGCCTACACCAACAGGCGTCCTTATGATTCGTGGAGACCGCACTGCTGCAGTGTCAGCCTTGGAGAAGCTCCAAGCACTTGTAACAGCCCGAGCACCAGCCCCTGGTGGTGCAGAGCCGGGCCAGCTCCACCCGAGTGCATGCCACCGTGCCTCGACCTCAGCACCCCACGTGCAACCCCACGACGAGGGCGACGTCCCCCTGAAGGTCATCCAAGTCGGCGCAGATGCTGCCCAGACCATCCGGGTAGGGGGGGCCTGGACAGCAAATAGGAAGGTGCGCTCATCACCTTCCTCCGGCACAACGTCGACGTGTTTGCATGGCAACCGTCACAGATGCCAGGGATCCCTAGGGAGGTGATCGAGCACCATATGAAGATCTTCCCTGACGCCCGGCCAGTCCAACAGGAGCCCTGCAAGCAGTCCATCGAGCGGCAGAACTTCATCCAAGAAGAAATCAAGAAGCTGCTGGACGCTGGCTTCATACGGGAAGTTCACCACCCCCGGTGGTTGACGAACCCCGTCGTCGTCCCGAAGGTCGGCAGGAAGCTCCGGATGTGCATCGACTACACCAGTCTCAATAAGGCATGTCCCAAAGATCCATTTTCCCTCCCTAGAATAGATCAAATAGTAGACTCTACATCAGGCTGTGATATGCTATGCTTCCTAGATGCCTACTCGGGCTTTCATCAGATCCCTATGTCTATAGAAGATGAAAAACACACTTCTTTCATCACAGTAGACGGCCTGTATTGTTACGTCTCTATGCATTATGGTCTAAAGAATGCTCTTCCCACATTTGTACGTGCTATGCACAAAACCTTTGGAGAGCTAATAAGAGACTTGGTCGAGGTGTATGTCAATGACATCGTTGTCAAAGTCAGGCAGAGCTCATCCTTGTTAGATAACCTAGTCCTAGTCTTTGACAAACTGCGCTCCACGCGCACTAAGCTGAACCCCGACAAATGTGTGTTTGGCGTATCCTCTGGGAAGCTTCTAGGATTCCTGGTCTCGCACCGAGGGATCGAGGCCAACCCAGAGAAGATCAAGGCCATCAACCTGATGCGGTCCCCCGCCCACATTAAGGATGTCCAGAAACTCACGGGATCCCTAGCCGCGCTCAGTCGGTTTATACCGAGGTTAGCAGAGCGGGCGCTACCCTTCTTTAAGCTCCTGTGCAAATCCGGTCCATTTGCTTGGACCGACTAAACAATGGCAAGCTTTTTCTCCACGGATTTTAGCCAATCATCGGCCTCCATGGGATCACTAGCTTGAGCAAAGGTGGGTGGTCGAGTCCTCATGAACTCTCCCAACCTGTTATGAGCCGGCGGTGGTGGTGGCGGCGGTGCCGGAACGGGGTTTTGGTTGGCCTGCAACTGACCCAAAGTTTGGATCTTGCATAAGCTGGTTTTGCATGGCCATCAACCTTTCCAGATGGTTTTCGCCAGCTCCTGGGTTAGCAGGAACTTCATCATGATCATCCTCCTGGACGTTCCTTCGGCCGGCGTTTCCTCTCACCATCTGTGAGAGAGATCGAAATAGAATAGGGTGTTAGAAGGTTAGGTAGATCCCTCCAACTATATGCATCAAGGTGAGTTGGACTATGTATATATTAGCCCATATGAGGATGTGAGCAAGTGCTGAAACATCTCACACCTCTTTCTTCTTACATGTGGATATGGACAACGTTTTGAGACGTCTCACAACTTTTCACTAAGCACACAATCACAAATAATCATCACAAGGGCCCACACAACTCCTATTCAAGGATGGTTTCCTATGTCAAGGTGGGTTTAAAGGCCAATCTAAGCTATTCACCCTAAGACGCTTCCTTTGGTCAGCGTGGTTTAGCTACCTATGACTCCTATTTAGGGGTGTAACTTGCTGTTAACCCGTGGCTCTATTATAATCTAAGGTTTCTATCTAGGCGTGTAACCTACTGTCAACCCGTGGCTCTGATACCAATCTGTGACGCCCTCAATTCTGTGGGAAAACCACGGAACCGAGAACTAATGCATATGTGTGCCCAGGATGTTCATCACACATACACATACGTTCCACAAACTGAATTCAGATTATATATTACCACAAATAACAGAGTTTATTACAATACCTCATGAGTCTTGGACTCATGCTCACAGCGGAAGTCTTTATTCTAAAGCGGAAGCAATTTAGCTCATGCGGAAGCAAATCTAAGCAGAAGTGGCTCCATATCTACTCCCTCCACAGGCAAGGTTGAGAACAGATCACACGCCATAATGCTCAACTTGGTCTTCATAGTAGGCTTCTCCTGCTGCTGATGATGAAATAATAATGCAAGTTTGAGTACAATGATGTACTCAGCAAGTGCGGAAAAACACATGATATGAAGCTCATAACAAGGTAGGTATAAAAAGGCTCATTTGTAGAAAAGCAAATTTATAAAACCATGATAAAACAGCAACTTAACTTTAGATGAATGTAATCCCAGCATGTATTAAATTACCAACATACCTCCATCGCTTTCCATGTTCATTCTTTCTCACGAATACCTCCTCGTATTCGCTACCATCTCACGAATACCTCCCCGTATTCGCTACCATCTTAAAACAACTTTGTCTCACACCGAGACCAAACTCGTTGCCATGACTCAACAGTCATGCAACCATCTTATCACCTGGACTCAACAGTCCCAACATCCAAACCATAACCAAACCAATAACCTTAACCAATAACCTTCCCAATAACCATCCCAACTAATCATGGCAGTTTAGCCAGGTGCTCGTGAATGTAAGCTCGACTATCATGATAGTTTTAGACTCTGCAGAGTTTGCACCTCTTTACCCACAAGTTTGTGATTTCGTCACCCGTCAGTGACTGCAGAACCTCCATTATACCAGTACACATCCGTCGGTGTATGGTCAAGAGATCACAAAATAGCCTTTACAAAGGGGTTACTAGATGTATGGACTCACTAAGGTTTCACCGGCAGGCTAGAATCTCCAATTCTCCCACCCACGGGCCCCCTCTTGTGCCATGCAGTTCCCAGGGCAGTCCTCACTCGACTCCCATTCCCCGCGCCTTCCACAGTCCATAACACTCTAGCAACTTACCTAATTACTCAGCTAAGCCGCACCCATACTTGGCCTTGTGGTGGCACTGTTATCCTGGCATGTGCATGCATGAACCGGTCCTTAGATCTATAGCAAGTAAACCACCATCTCATGCTACCTCATTCACAAACCCAGTCTTGCCTAGATCTCCCTTCGATCCATGTCCATTATTAACATCAGTTTCTCATTATCATTACGAGTGCAGTTAGCTAGACACATCTATCTCGCTTCCCAATCCCATAGACTCAGCGAAGCATAAAGAAAAAACCATACCCGACTCATAAACTTCTGTAACACCCCAAATTTTGATTCAAAACCCAAAACCATGTTCAGAGGGGAAATTAAAAATTTTTGGACGTGTTGCATGTTTTGCAAAAATTCAAATTCAAACTGGAATTCAAATTATACCCAAAACAGAAAAGAAATGGAAAAAGAAAAAAAGAAAACGGGAAAAAACTGGCCAGTGGGCCGAAACCGCCAGCCGGCCCAGCTACTCCCGCGCCAGCCCGCCCCCGCGCGCGCCGCGCTGCCCTCACCGACGGGTGGGACCCACCTGTCATCCCTAACCCGAGCCCCCGCGAGCCCGGACTTCTTCCCCCCGAGCGCGCGCGATCTTAACCGATCGGGAAACCCGTTCCGCCGCCCGAATTCTGGTCTCAGAGGACTCCAACTCGATCACAACAGATCCACCGCCCTTCCCCGGCTATAAAAACCCCTGATCCGATCAGTTTTTCTCACGCGATCGCCGATTTTCACTCCGGTGAGCACCGAGACTTCGCCGGTGAATTCTGGCCGATCTAAGCTCGGAAACTCTGATCTAACTCGCTGGTCTTGATCCACCGCCTCCGGGGAACTTTGCAGGTGCAGAAAACCCGAAGACTTACGGTGTAAATCCAGCGCCGACGAGCTTCGCCGTGGTTTTGCCTCGGACCTCGCCGCCGATCACTTTCCAGGACCCCCGAGCTCGAGAAAACCCCCGAGGTGAGATCCCTAACCTCCCCTCTACCGATCTATGCCATAAGATCACGGTTTTAGACAGAATTCTCGAGGATCCGAAAGTTTCCGGCGAGATCGCCGCTTCCCGCCGCCGTGCGCCGCCGGCAGCGCCGCCCGCGCTCGATCAGAGCGACGTGGCCGCTTGTGCGCCGTTTATTTTAAATCGCACGGTAGACTTTAAAACCCCGCGTACCGGTTCGATGTTATAATCTCAGCCGTCGGTTTAAAATCGGACGGTCCACGTCAGCCCCGCGTTATAAAGACTGGAATTCTTACGTGCTACCCCCTGGGGTTCCCTGGAATTGAGAGCTAGCCCCGGAAACTTCAGATCTAGCCCCTGGAACTCCAGAAAATCATGTAAATTCATTTGAAAATCAGTTTTAGCCCCTGGACTTAATAGAAATTAGGAAAAACACCTCTGATAAGTGTAGCTAGACCCCTGGAAATTATGAAAATAATATTATAGACCCTGTAATGGGGTGAATTCATTATTTTAGCCCTGTTTAGTATTTAATTTAGAAAATTGAATATGTAACTAGTGTTTAAAAATTTAAAAAGGGGGACAAACATAATTATCAAAATTAATTAAAAACTTTCTCAGTACTTAGAAAACTTTGGAGTGAGATAAAAATATATTTTTGGGCTGAAATGAATCTGTTTCATCTATTATTCACATTTATTAGTATAGGGACACATTTTTAAGTAAAGAATAGTTGTAGAAAAATAGGG
Source organism: Neostapfia colusana (assembly GCA_030760725.1). Classification (NCBI taxonomy): domain Eukaryota; kingdom Viridiplantae; phylum Streptophyta; class Magnoliopsida; order Poales; family Poaceae; genus Neostapfia; species Neostapfia colusana. The sequence continues at coordinate 23,740,605 of JASWHV010000005.1, read as the reverse complement.
AAAATAATTATGAAATAGTTTACATCAGAGGCCAAGGTCAAAATATGTTATTAAATTATTTAGGACCAGAACCTATATTGTTTAGATGATGTGTATTACTAATTTCATAATAAAATACACAATTATGCATAGGAATATAAATCTGAAATTATAGCAACTAGTAAATGATAAATGGAGTTTTTAAAATCCAAAGAGTTCAGTTTAGGGTTGATAGAAATTATGAAGGCACATATGGAGAAGAAAAATACTTTTCATACATACTTGGTAGTTTAATATAAGAAATTTATTTAAAAACTGAAACACACATATATATATATAGTATGAGAGTATAAATATGAACACCAAAGTAGGAATCATACACATATAAATAAAAGTGTATGCAAGCCACAAATCAACACACATAGAGTATCCACAACACATATAATGGTAAAGAACTTTCATAAATGTGAATGTGTGGTTTGTATGAAGTAGAAGTGTGAACTATGTCTTATGATTGTTGTTTTTCTTTTGCTATCTGTGATGGTATGAAGTAGAACCTGTTCAAGAGCAAGCTATCACTTTCCAAGATCAGGACTACCCATTTCAAGAGCAGCAAGAAGGAGGCAAGTGTCCTTGACCACTTTGATCCTATGCTAGGATGTGTAGATAGAATTATTTGCATTGTCAAATGAAATATGAAACCCATGCTAGGAAGTTTCCCTAGAATTGCATTATCTTGTTTCCTTGTAGCTTGGGTTGGGATTTATTTTACCATGTCATTTATTTACATGCATATGCTTAGCCATGCTTAGAATGGGATATTTGGGATATGAGATCATCGGTTTATTTTACCATACTCTTGAACGAGCTATTGTGAGTTATGTAGAGGTAGGGATCAAGGCAAGTTGGATGTTTTTGGTTGTGTGCTGGGTGCACGAGACTTGGGTTTGCGTTTAGTACTTGCCTGGATCCTAAGGACCGGTTCATGGAGCATGTAACCCGGCTTTACAGTGCCAACCACATGCTGAGATGGGGCAGCTTGGCCAATTAATTAGGTGTATCCCCGGCGTAGTATGGGTGTGTTGGATGGTGCGGGGAGTAGGTGTCAGCTGGACTACCATATGAACCGCAAGGCTCAAGAGGGGGCCACTGCAGCGTGGTTGGAGCCTCTTGTATGCTGTTAGGGGTGAAACCTCAGTGGGCCCACGCTCGTCGGGAATCCCTTTGTAAAGGCTTCGTAGTGATCTCCTGGCTGCACACCTGGGAAGTGTGAATGTGGATCGTAGCCACTGGCATAATGGAGGTTCTTTTAGTCCACCCGGCAACGGGGGATGAAATCACTACATGTGGGTACAGTGGTACAAACTCTGCAGAGTCAAAACTGTCTTGACAGCCGTGCTCACGGTTAAGAGCGGCCTGGACTTATTCATGATTAGAGGATTGATGATTTTGGAAGTTAAGCGGGGAGCTTAACATTGGAAATAATGTTATGGTTATTGGATTGTGATGATGGGATGGGATATTGGGACCATTTCACCTGTGTAGTGATATAGGTGCTTAATAAGCTAAGGTGATAGGTATTAATTGCACAGTGTTTTAACCATGAGTTCAACCTCTCCTTGTTCTAGCCATGCATGATATAATTTTCCCACACTTGCTGAGTACCATTGGTACTCAACCTTGCATATTTGTTGGTTTATATTGCTGCTCAGGTCAAGATAATGAGGTGGTGTATAATGACCAAGACTTTGGACCCGAAGAAGGTTACTAGGTTCATGGAGACCCCGGGCAACGCCTGTGATGGAGCCCAAAAAGAATAATATTCCGCTGCTAGTTTATTTACTTGTGATGGACTTATTATTGTCCATCGAGACATTTACTATGTAAGACTTACTTATATTCGACACCTGGCTTGTAATAAATGATGCTTCACTATTTGTCATCGCATGTATGAGAAAATGATCCTGGCATACATGTGATATTCACTTGGTTGTTCTTCGGAAAAACCGGGTGTGACAGAGGTGGTATCAGAGCCAAGGTTGCCCGTAGGAACGTGGACCTATGTAGAAATGGACGTATTTTAGGGTCCTATTTTCTTAAAAACTATTTTCCAAGGTGTGGGTTGAAGGGTGTTATTTAAGGAGTCATTTTCTTCATCTTACCCAAATTTTCATTCAAAAGGGATTTTTGTTTAAAAAGTTTATCTAACCTAATTCTTTTTGTTTTAGATGGTTCGAATGATTCGCACCGCTCGCAAGTCCACAGGAGGGAGAGTTCCCGTAGTTGCCCTTGCCGAAAGAGAGGAGAGTCGTCCAGTGACGTACCTTTCCTACGGATTGGCAGTAGGAGACTCGTTGTGCCGTCTTCGACGTATGCTCGAAGCCGCAGGCAATACGGGCAAGCTTATCATCCACTATAACTCCACCAGGACCATCCGTGAGAAAAGGGAAGAATGGAGTTCGGAGATGAGGATTATACACGAGAATCAGCTGCTTATGATTCACCACTCTCCAGCTTGTCGAGCAACACAAGTTGACGCGGAGAAAGATGTCACCTGGGAGGCCATCACCTGCCAGAGTCACATCTATCGTCGCCACTTGGACAAAACTGAGTACATGTATGTCCTCCAACGTGAGAGTGGCACCACGGAGTACAAGTACCCACTAGTGCAGCAAGGGACTTCCCATGAGCACATGGACTTGTGCTTGGAGGATGCTGCTATGCTCAGCACTCGACTGCAGGAGTGTCAACAAGAGCTTCAGGATGTCCGAGACACCCTGAAGGAAACGGAGGCATTGCTGCGAGCTTGCTTAAAGGCGAGAGAAAGAGGAGATGGGAATGAACTGTGTGTCACCGTGAGTGATCCATGGACCCCTGACTCCCCGGATCGCCGAGCAATCAGGCGTCGTCGCACTTCTCCACCAGCAGCCTCCCCACCCAAAGCAGAGTCAGAAGGTAGCCGAAATGAGGAGGAAGATCCCGAGGAGCCAGCTCAAGAGGATGAGTAGTGTAGAGTCTTTCCCCTAGCTAGCAAGAGGTCGAGTAGTCGAGTCGTTACGTAGTTAATGGTGTGATAATGCTTGGTGTGTGACGTGAGTTGTGGAAGCCATGAGCAATTGTCCACAGCCTCGTCTTCAGATTGTTTTGCTTTGGTGTGTAAACCCACAGGAAATAATAGTGCATTTGTTTGGTGTGAGATATAAACCCTCGTAAAATTTTAACAAAGCTTCAACACTTCAAAGTACAAACAAGTGAAAGTAGTAAGATGATACTAAATGCTTTCAAATTAACATTGGTTGATTCTGCCAGATGGCCGGAAGAGGAAAAGGACGTGCTGCCAACCCCGCCAACAACAATGATGAGGCATGCAACCCTCATCTTTCTGGAGGCCAGGACCGGGGTGGTCGCCGTGAGGAAGTTGACCCTCTCCACCAAATGCTGGAGAATCAAAATCAGCTCATCCAGAACTTGACTCAAGTGGTGGCCAACTTGCATCAAGTTCCACCTCCACAAGCTGCACCACGCCAACCAAGGTTGAGTGAGTTTCTAGGAACTCAACCTCCAAAGTTTGCAAGTGCTGCTGAACCTCTGGAGGCAGATGATTGGCTGAAGACCATTGAAAGTAAGATGAGGATCATACAGTGCCAAGGGTATGAGAGGGTGCTGTTTGCCTCTCATCAATTGCATGGACCTGCTGCTGATTGGTGGACCGCCTACGTGGCCGCCCATCATGACACTGAGAGCATCACTTGGGAAGAGTTCAAGCGTAGCTTCCGCAACCACTACATCCCAAGAGGTGAACTCAAAAACAAGAGGAAAGAGTTTTTGGGACTGCAGCAGGGAAACATGACGGTGAGGGAATACCTCACTAAATTCACTCAACTATCCCGTTATGCCCCACGGGACATAGAGACTGACGAGCAGAAACAAGATTGTTTCGTGGAAGGGCTTACCGCAGAAATGCAGTGTGCGATGTCCTCAAATGAGTATGAAAGCTTTCAAAAGATGGTGGACAGAGCGTTTGTGGTGGAAAGGAAGCTAAAGGCCCTGGAAATGAGAATAAGAGGAAGGCTGGGTGGTCACATCAAGCCTCAGGGAGCAACACCCGCCCACGTATGATGCAGCAACCTAAGGGGCAGACGAGCCGTGCTGCGGTACCCTATTCAGCACCAAGAGGGTACAACCCAAACTACAGGCCTCCCGCAGCACCAGCACAGCCGCAACGTCAGTTTGTACAGCAGCCTCGCCCCGCATATCCACCTCGACCAGCAGTGCAAGGACCCCCAAACCAACCCCAAGACAACAAGGGCTAGGCATCTAAGATTGGGGTGCAATGTTTCAGCTGTGGTGAAGTGGGGCACTACGTCCATAAATGCCCAAAGAAGAAGCCTGTGCCGCCACAACAGCAGAATGTAATGAGAGGACGGGTGAACCACGTCACTATGGAGGAAGCACAAGAGGAACCCGACGTGGTAGTTGGTAAGTTTCCTGCCAATTTACACCTTGCAACTCTGCTGTTTGATTCTGGTGCTACCCATTCGTTCATTGCTCAAGGGTTTGTTAAGAAACATGACCTAGCAACCACACAAATGAACCATATGCTAGCCGTAAACTCTCCAGGTGGAGAAATAAGGACAAGACAAGTGTGTCCCAAAGTGAACCTAGACATTAATGGGATAGTATTTACTGCTAACCTCATAGTGATCGATTCACAAGGGATAGATATTATTTTGGGTATGGATTGGTTGACCAAACATAAAAGAATCATTCATTGTTCGACCAGAACGGTGGAACTAACTCACCCTAGTGGCACAAGAGTAAAGTTCATAACGATACACGAGCCTAGGAGGGACATTAAATTAAATCAAGTGGAGGTGAAAGTTGTGGAAATCAGGACTATCAGGGAATATCCAGATGTTTTTCCGGAGGAGTTACCAGGTATGCCTCCCGACCGTGACGTGGAATTCGCGATTGAGCTAGTACCGGGAACAGCCCCGATATACAAGAGACCTTATCGAATGGACTCCAAGCAGCTAGAAGAGCTCAAGGATCATTTGAGAGAATTAACGGAAAAGGGGTATGTACGCCCTAGTTCCTCACCATGGGGAGCTCCGGTGATATTTGTGGCTAAGAAAGATGGAACTCAAAGGTTATGCGTGGATTACCGTGCCTTGAATGAGGTGACCATCAAGAACAAGTACCTATTACCCCACATTGAAGACTTGTTTGATCAGTTGAGGGGAGCTTGCGTGTTCTCGAAAATTGATCTCAGGTCGGGATACCACCAACTCAAGATAAGGCAATCTGATATTCCCAAGACAGCTTTCGTATCTCGGTACGGACTGTATGAATACACTGTCATGCCTTTCGGGCTAACCAATGCCCCGGCATATTTCATGTACCTCATGAACAAGGTATTCATGGAATGTCTGGACAAATTTGTGGTGGTTTTCATAGATGATATTCTCGTCTTCTCCAAAGATGAAGAAGAACATGAGAAACATCTAAGGTTGGTGTTACAGAGGCTGAGAGAACACCAACTATATGCCAAGTTGAGCAAGTGTGAGTTTTGGCTGAAGAGAGTTCCCTTTTTAGGACATATAATCTCGGAGGGAGGAATTTCCGTAGATCCCGCCAAAATCGAGGATATCCAGAAGTGAAAACCCCTGAAAATGTCGGGGAAGTTCGAAGCTTTTTGGGATTGGCTGGATACTATCGACGGTTTATTGAGGGATTCTCCAAGATCTCGAGACCTCTCACCAAACTGTTGGAGAAGGGGATCACATTCACCTGGACACCCCAGTGCGATACGAGCTTTCAGGAGTTAAAGAAGAGATTGACAACAGCCCCAGTGTTGGTTATGCCAGATATGCAGAAGAATTTCACAGTGTACTGTGATGCCTCTGGAAACGGGTTGGGATGTGTTCTCATGCAAGAAGGACATGTCGTGGCATATGCATCCCGGCAGCTTCGGAAGCACGAGAAGAACTATCCTACACATGACCTAGAACTAGCTGCAGTGGTACACGCGTTGAAAATTTGGCGGCACTATTTGATGGGGAAGAGGACAGAGATATATACGGATCATAAGAGTTTGAAGTACATATTCACACAGCCTGATCTCAACCTCAGACAAAGGAGATGGTTAGAGCTAATCAATGACTTTGATGTGGGCATCAACTATCATCCCGGGAAAGCAAACGTCGTGGCCGATGCTTTGAGTCGGAAAGTGCAGGTCAATAAGTTGAGCTTAAAGGACATGCCCGCAGAATTGAAGGACGAGGTTATAAGGCTCAATCTATGTCTAGTAAATAGTGGTGAAGCCATCGCCATGGAGGTGGACTCCACACTCGAGCGAGACATACGCGAGGGCCAAAGGAATGATGAGAAGATACAAGAGATCAGACAGATCATCAAGGAAAATAAAGCTCCTGGTTTTAGAGAGGATGAACAAGGAACGGTGTGGCACGGGAAAAGGATCTGTGTGCTAGAAATAAAAGAGATCCGTGAATTAATTTTGAAGGAGGCTCACGATTCTGACTATTCCATTCATCCTGGGAGTACGAAGATGTATCAGGACCTCAAGAGCAGGTATTGGTGGTATGGCATGAAGCGAGATGTCGCGGAACATGTTGCCCTATGTGACACATGTCAGTTGGTGAAAGCAGAACATCAACGACCCGCGGGATTGCTGCAACCACTCAAAGTGCCTGAATGGAAGTGGGAAGAAATCAGCATGGATTTTGTCGTGGGATTGCCTAGGACCCAATCCGGGTATGATTCAATATGGGTCATTATTGATAGGCTAACCAAGGTAGCTCATTTCGTTCCTGTGAAAGAAAGCTACAGCGGATCCAAATTGGCAGAATTGTACATGTCAAGAATTGTGTGTTACCATGGAGTGCCAAAGAAGATAGTGTCGGATCGAGGGACACAGTTCACCTCGAGGTTTTGGCAAAAGTTGCATGAAACCATGGGAACCCATCTGAATTTCAGCTCTACCTATCATCCCCAAACTGACGGGCAGACGGAGAGAACCAATCAGATCCTTGAAGATATGTTAAGGGCATGTGCACTCAAAAACAATAGAAGTTGGGACAAGAACCTACCGTATGCGGAGTTTTCCTATAACAACAGCTATCAAGCTAGTATGAAGATGTCACCGTTTGAAGCTTTGTATGGAAGGAAGTGCAGAACTCCCCTATTTTGGAACCAAACAGGAGAAAGTAAAGTGTTTGGTCCAGAAGTACTACAAGAAGCCGAGGCGAAGGTGAGGGAGATTCGCAACAACTTGAGGATAGCACAAACACGCCAAAAGAGCTATGCCGATGTACGAAGAAGAGAGCTCGTTTTCAACGTGGGAGACTATGTTTATCTCAAGGTGTCCCCTATCAGAGGACTTCGTCGGTTCAAGGTGAAAGGGAAGTTGTCACACTCGATACATCGGACCCTTTCAAGTTTTGGAAAGGAAAGGCGAAGTGGCGTACCAACTAGAGTTACCGGTTCATCTATCGGACGTGCACGATGTATTCCATGTGTCACAACTCAAGAAATGTCTGAGGACGCCTGAAGAGGTGTTACCCATGAATGAAGTGGATGTAGCTGAGGATTTGTCTTATGCCGAGCAACCATACAAGATTTTGGAGACAATGGAACGCCTCACCAGAAATAAGAGAATCAGGATGTGCAAGGTGCAGTGGAAGCATCACTCAGAAGAGGAAGCCACCTGGGAACGGGAAGATGAGCTCAAGGCACAATTTCCGGAATTGTTTTCTTAGAAACACCAATCTCGAGGACGAGATTTCTTTTAAGGGGGGTAGAGCTGTAACACCCCAAATTTTGATTCAAAACACAAAACCATGTTCAGAGGGGAAATTAAAATTTTTTGGACGTGTTGCATGTTTTGCAAAAATTCAAATTCAAACAGGAATTCAAATTATACCCAAAACAGAAAAGAAATGGAAAAAGAAAAAAAGAAAACGGGAAAAAACTGGCCAGTGGGCCGAAACCGCCAGCCGGCCCAGCTACTCCCGCGCCAGCCCGCCCCCGCGCGCGCCGCGCTGCCCTCACCGACGGGTGGGACCCACCTGTCATCCCTAACCCGAGCCCCCGCGACCCCGGACTTCTTCCCCCCGAGCGCGCGCGATCTTAACCGATCGGGAAACCCGTTCCGCCGCCCGAATTCTGGTCTCAGAGGACTCCAACTCGATCACAACAGATCCACCGCCCTTCCCCGGCTATAAAAACCCCCGATCCGATCAGTTTTTCTCACGCGATCGCCGATTTTCACTCCGGTGAGCACCGAGACTTCGCCGGTGAATTCTGGCCGATCTAAGCTCGGAAACTCTGATCTAACTCGCTGGTCTTGATCCACCGCCTCCGGGGAACTTTGCAGGTGCAGAAAACCCGAAGACTTACGGTGTAAATCCAGCGCCGACGAGCTTCGCCGTGGTTTTGCCTCGGACCTCGCCGCCGATCACTTTCCAGGACCCCCGAGCTCGAGAAAACCCCCGAGGTGAGATCCCTGACCTCCCCTCTACCGATCTATGCCATAAGATCACGGTTTTAGACAGAATTCTCGAGGATCCGAAAGTTTCCGGCGAGATCGCCGCTTCCCGCCGCCGTGCGCCGCCGGCAGCGCCGCCCGCGCTCGATCAGAGCGACGTGGCCGCTTGTGCGCCGTTTATTTTAAATCGCACGGTAGACTTTAAAACCCCGCGTACCGGTTCGATGTTATAATCTCAGCCGTCGGTTTAAAATCGGACGGTCCACGTCAGCCCCGCGTTATAAAGACTGGAATTCTTACGTGCTACCCCCTGGGGTTCTCTGGAATTGAGAGCTAGCCCCAGAAACTTCAGATGTAGCCCCTGGAACTCCAGAAAATCATGTAAATTCATTTAAAAATCAGTTTTAGCCCCTGGACTTAATAGAAATTAGGAAAAACACCTCTGATAAGTGTAGCTAGACCCCTGGAAATTATGAAAATAATATTATAGACCCTGTAATGGGGTGAATTCATTATTTTAGCCCTGTTTAGTATTTAATTTAGAAAATTGAATATGTAACTAGTGTTTAAAAATTTAAAAAGGGGGACAAACATAATTATCAAAATTAGTTAAAAACTTTCTCAGTACTTAGAAAACTTTGGAGTGAGATAAAAATATATTTTTGGGCTGAAATGAATCTGTTTCATCTAATTATTCACATTTATTAGTATAGGGACACATTTTTAAGTAAAGAATAGTTGTAGAAAAATAGGGAAAATAATTATGAAATAGTTTACATCAGAGGCCAAGGTCAAAATATGTTATTAAATTATTTAGGACCAGAACCTATATTGTTTAGATGATGTGTATTACTAATTTCATAATAAAATACACAATTATGCATAGGAATATAAATCTGAAATTATAGCAACTAGTAAATGATAAATGGAGTTTTTAAAATCCAAAGAGTTCAGTTTAGGGTTGATAGAAATTATGAAGGCACATATGGAGAAGAAAAATACTTTTCATACATACTTGGTAGTTTAATATAAGAAATTTATTTAAAAACTGAAACACACATATATATATATATATAGTATGAGAGTATAAATATGAACACCAAAGTAGGAATCATACACATATAAATAAAAGTGTATGCAAGCCACAAATCAACACACATAGAGTATCCACAACACATATAATGGTAAAGAACTTTCATAAATGTGAATGTGTGGTTTGTATGAAGTAGAAGTGTGAACTATGTCTTATGATTGTTGTTTTTCTTTTGCTATGTGTGATGGTATGAAGTAGAACCTGTTCAAGAGCAAGCTATCACTTTCCAAGATCAGGACTACCCATTTCAAGAGCAGCAAGAAGGAGGCAAGTGTCCTTGACCACTTTGATCCTATGCTAGGATGTGTAGATAGAATTATTTGCATTGTCAAATGAAATATGAAACCCATGCTAGGAAGTTTCCCTAGAATTGCATTATCTTGTTTCCTTGTAGCTTGGGTTGGGATTTATTTTACCATGTCATTTATTTACATGCATATGCTTAGCCATGCTTAGAATGGGATATTTGGGATATGAGATCATCAGTTTATTTTACCATACTCTTGAATGAGCTATTGTGAGTTATGTAGAGGTAGGGATCAAGGCAAGTTGGATGTTTTTGGTTGTGTGCTGGGTGCACGAGACTTGGGTTTGTGTTTAGTACTTGCCTGGATCCTAAGGACCGGTTCATGGAGCATGTAGCCCGGCTTTACAGTGCCAACCACATGCTGAGATGGGGCAGCTTGGCCAATTAATTAGGTGTATCCCCGGCGTAGTATGGGTGTGTTGGATGGTGCGGGGAGTAGGTGTCAGCTGGACTACCATATGAACCGCAAGGCTCAAGAGGGGGCCACTGCAGCGGGATTGGAGCCTCTTGTATGCTGTTAGGGGTGAAACCTCAGTGGGCCCACGCTCGTCGGGAATCCCTTTGTAAAGGCTTCGTAGTGATCTCCTGGCTGCACACCTGGGAAGTGTGAATGTGGATCGTAGCCACTGGCATAATGGAGGTTCTTTTAGTCCACCCGGCAACGGGGGATGAAATCACTACATGTGGGTACAGTGGTACAAACTCTGCAGAGTCAAAACTGTCTTGACAGCCGTGCTCACGGTTAAGAGCGGCCTGGACTTATTCATGATTAGAGGATTGATGGTTTTGGAAGTTAAGCGGGGAGCTTAACATTGGAAATAATGTTATGGTTATTGGATTGTGATGATGGGATGGGAGATTGGGACCATTTCACCTGTGTAGTGATATAGGTGCTTAATAAGCTAAGGTGATAGGTATTAATTGCATAGTGTTTTAACCATGAGTTCAACCTCTCCTTGTTCTAGCCATGCATGATATAATTTTCCCACACTTGCTGAGTACCATTGGTACTCAACCTTGCATATTTGTTGGTTTATATTGCTGCTCAGGTCAAGATAATGAGGTGGTGTATAATGACCAAGACTTTGGACCCGAAGAAGGTTACTAGGTTCATGGAGACCCCGGGCAACGCCTGTGATGGAGCCCAAAAAGAATAATATTCCGCTGCTAGTTTATTTACTTGTGATGGACTTATTATTGTCAATCGAGACATTTACTATGTAAGACTTACTTATATTCGACACCTGGCTTGTAATAAATGATGGTTCACTATTTGTCATCGCATGTATGAGAAAATGATCCTGGCATACATGTGATATTCACTTGGTTGTTCTTCGGAAAAACCGGGTGTGACAACTTCCCAGGCGACAAGGGTGGTTTAACCAAAACTAGTAAACTCCTATGAAAGGGCTTCCCATCATGTTTGACTCAGCACACACACCTTTTCGCAAAAGAAAACAGTTTTACCCAAAATATAGGATCAATGTGGTCAAGGAGCACTTGCCTTGTTTTTGCGGTTCCTGTTGCTCTTGAATCTCAAAACTTGGTTGCTGCAGCTCGTCGTAGACAGCTCCCTGAGCTTGTTCTGCTAGGTAGGATCACGTGCATACAAGTTTCACAGCAATCAATATCATGCACAAACCTTAATCAAGATGCGATGATGCATATGCATGCTATCTTATGATTTTTATTAGATTGGTGTGTTCTTGCATGGCTTGCATGGACAGAGGTGTTCGGATCAAAGGTGGACGTGGCAATGATCTTGTCTTTAGATCAATCTGATCATCAAGTGATCTGTCCACGAAAAGGCTTCTGTTCAAAAGGAACCAAAGAACAGATGCAAGGAAAATACAACGATATCGTAGGGTGGTATTGGGGCCTACCTTACGTTCCTCCCAGTCTTCGAGGTCCTCCTCAGACCGCTGGGCTTTCCTCCAGCGATCTTCCTCGCCGCGTTCCGGCGATGGTTTACTCGGCGAGTTAGGGCTAGGGCTCTAAGTCGTCGGCTCAGGAGTTGGAAAAGAAATTTGTGGTTTCGGCCAGAGGTTTTGGGTTCTATTTATAATCGGGAAGGGAAGAGTCCTAATCTGATTGTATCCCGAATAAGAGTCTTATTCAGATCCTATCATCTTATCTTTAGTTGATTTGGTGCAGTAACGTTGTGGAATTCAGATCGGTTTCCTTTACGTACCGGTATTCTTACACGTAACAGCCGCTCCAGAACTCGTTACCTTCACGGCGATGAGCTCCGGAGGCTCCACGTGTCCTTCCGGGGCCTGGTATCTCCTTCTCTGCAGAGACGAGCTCCGGTTGTGCCACGTGTCAATCGACCGAGACCTCCCTCTCCTTTGGAGGTGAGCTCCGCGCACGCCACGTGTTGGCGCCGGTCTTTCCTCTCTTCTTTCTTCAGGGACATGCCCCGAGGTCGACACGTGTCCAGCAGCGACAGACCTCCTTGAGATAAGCTCCGGTGATGACGCGTGTCCAATAGAACAGGACCTCTCAGAGGTGGGCTCCGAGATCGACACGTATCCCGCGCGACTGGTCCTCTGATTTCCGTGAGGACTAGCTCCGAGGATGACACGTGTCCTGCGGAAATGCCTTTGCTTCTTCCGCAGAGGCTAGCTCCGTGGGCAACACGTGTCCCACAGGATCGGACCTCTCCCCTTTGCGGAGACGAGTCCCGAACCTGCCACGTAGCTATTTTAGCGGCGGACCTCTCCCCACCTCGCAGGGACGAGCTCTGAACATGCCACGTGGCCAGCGGCTGAGGTAAGTTGTATTCGGCGCTTTCTGAGAGCTGGGTTCGGCTCTTATTGGCTATCCTTTTGATATTTTTCTCTGTTCCTTCTTTTCTTAAAATGTTTCCTTTTCATAAAGCATGAACATATGCTGACACCCGAGATGAGGGTGTCACAACCGGAGCCCCTGTGCCCGAAGGAGTCTTCGAGAGGACGTTGCTGCGGCCCACAGCCCGGCCTGCCGAGCCGGGCGAAGGGGGCTGGACCAGCACCTCGAAGCTGGCGGTCCCGGCGGCCCTGCAGCCATGGACGCTGCCAAGGATCGTAAGCGTCACTGGGGACTCCGTGCAACCCAGCGCTCAATATCCAGAAGCTCAAGCCAGACCCGATGCATGGATCACGGAGATCCGGGACTACTTGAAAGACAACATCCTCCCTGATGAACGTGTATCCGCTGAACGGACCGTGCACATGGCTAAAAGATACGCGATGGTAGAAGGGGATCTCTACCGACGTGGCGCCAACCACGTCCTATTGCGGTGCATAACCCAGGGGGAAGGCTGCGACTTGCTCGCTGAGATCCATGGAGGCGAATGTGGGATTCACTCTTCCTCACGCACGCTCGTCGGTAAAGCCTTCCGGCATGGCTTCTACTGGCTGACAGACTCCGGGATGCCGTCAAGCTGGTCGAGAGCTGCAAGGCGTGCCATTTCCACGCCAAGCAGATCCACACACCGGCTCAGGCGGTTCAGATGATCCCGCCCTCGTGTCCGTTCGCCGTATGGGGGTTGGACATCCTGGGACCATTCCCCAAAGCCGTCGGGGGATTCCTGTATCTCTACGTCGCCATCGACAAGTTCACCAAGTGGCCGGAAGCTACACCCGTCGTCACCTTCAACAAGCAATCCGCAGTCAAGTTCATCAAGTCAATCGTCTGCCGGTTCGGGGTTACGAACAGAATCATCACCAACAATGGGACCCAGTTCACCAGCGCAGCATTCCAAGACTACTGCGAAGACCTCGGCATCCAGGTGTGCTATGCCTCCGTTGCTCACCGAAAGAGCGATGGGCAAGTCGAGAGGGCCAACACCGAGATCCTTCGGGGCCTCAAGACTCACACCTATGCCAGCTTGAAGAAACATGGTGCCAAGTGGGTGGACGAGCTTCCAAGCACACTATGGGCTAACCGGACATCCCAAAGCCAGGCCACCGGAGAGACACCCTTCTTCATGGTGTACGGGGCTGAAGCTGTGCTTCCCCCGGAGATCACCATGGGGTCTCTCCGTGTCCGAGCTTACGACGAAGCCACACAGGACAACCTCCGGCGTGAAGACATCGACCTCGTCGACGAGGCTCGATTACACGCGGCACTCCGCAACGCACGGTACCGGCAGATGCTCCGCCGCTACCACCAATGGTCCGTGCGTGTCCGGGAGCTGCAAGAAGGCAACCTGGTACTGCGGCACATACTTTCTCGCGAAGGGGCCAACAAACTCTTCCCCAGCTGGGAAGGCCCCTTCCGAGTCACGAAAGTTTGCGGCCCCGGGTGCGTACGCCTTTCCACCGAGGATGGGGATCCGCTCCCGAACCCTTGGAACATAGAGCACCTCCTTAAGTTCTATCCCTAGAGCAGTAGTAGGATAGTTCTTTTTCTTTCTGTAATAAATCCCACAGAGTCTGGGAACAGTGCTCAGAGCAGCTAAGTCCTAGGGGACGGTCCAGGACTACGTTTCAGCTTGGCCTGATTCCGACCCTAAGCGCGTAGAGTCTTGCTTCCATTCTTAATGGGGCGGGTCGTTGTCTCCATGTTTAGCCTGCCTTCCCCCTATGGATATTTATATGGAAAGAAACCTGTCCTACCACGCTCTTACCCCTGTGCTCATCTAAATTACGCATTAATTTTTATGACCGCACTCTCTATGTATGCTCACCGTACATTTAGCTCTCCCTTCCCACTCTCATCCATAGTCGGCATTTGCTATCCTACCGAAGGCGGTCTGCATGATCACCCAGTTCTCCCTCCAGTTCTCCCACCTCGCCGCGCCGAAAGGTAGAAGGTACCCAGAGGCCTTCGGATCCTTGCAGCGATGCTGGAAGTAGTACGCCCCCAGCTGATTATTCGAGCTGCGCCCGGTCGTCCGCAACACGAAGAAGTAGCGGAAGAGCGTCACTGAACCGCGCACCCCCACGAACATCTCGCAGAAGTGCACGAAGAAAGCGGCCATCGCGAAGGAGTTGGGGGAGAGATGATGGAGCTGGAGACCGTACGTCTCCAGCAGCGTCACGAAGAAGGAAGAAATCGGCGGGACAAACCCCATCATGGCGTAAGCGGTGAAGAAGACTATCTCCCCCTTCTACAGGAGCAGGGGGAGAGATCCCTGCTGTAGCCAGTGCTTCTGCTCCTCCGCGTGCCAGCCCAGCAGTCTGCGCACTGTCCCGAGCTCGGCCGGTCGGGTAGAGCGCGGTGGAGGCAAGTTGGAAGCCATGGCCGGCGGAAGCTCAAGAACAAGGAAGACAAGGGCGCAAGAGCTCGAAGGAACAAGGAAGATTCAAGCGCAGGGAAGTGCGGAGGGAAGCCGCGATGCGGGCGAGATCCCCTTTTAAACTTCCCAGACGCGATTCAAAGCGATTCGAAACTCTTTGAATACGCTACTTGGGGCAACCGCTTCAGCTCCAAGACCGAGCGTTGATGACAAGTGGACCCAAGCCGTCCAGCAGAAGCGGTGGGCCAATAAGTCAGTCTCTCAAGAAGACGAGCCGGCAGGACGCTTCGGCGGTTCCCGAAAAGGCGCTGCGACGTGCAGAAGTGGCAGCCTTGGGAACCTCCGCAGTAAAAGCAGCCATCAAGTGGGGTACACGCTCCAACGATCCAGCGACTGTTTGTGCTCCGGCAACGGTCAATGCGGGTCGTCGAGAAGGTGCGCGGAGTGGAAGAGACGGGGGCCCCACCTCGGGCTCGTTATCTCCCCCGAGATGGGCCCGGGGGCCACTGTGGGTACCCTCAATATGGGGTACCCCCGCGCACAGGGGAAACTGCCTAAGGACCTCGCCCCTCTCCGCGGGGAGAGCTCCGAGGGTGCCACGTGTCCAGCGGGGCCGGACCTCCCTCTCCTCAAAGGAGGGTTCCGGGCCCGCCACGTTGTCAGCAGAGCCGGACCTCCACCCTCCGTGGGGAGAGCTCCGAAGGCTCCACGTGTCCAGCGGGGCCGGACCCCCCTCTCCTCATAGGAGGGCTCCGGGCCCGCCACGTGGTCAGCAGAGCCGGACCTCCCCCCTCCGCGGGGAGAGCTCCGAAGGCCCCATGTGTCCAGGGGGGCCAGACCTCCCTCTCCTCAGAGGAGGGCTCCGGGCCCGCCACGTGGTCAGCAGAGCCGGACCTCCCCCCTCCGGGGGGAGAGCTCCGAAGGATCCACGTGTCCAGCGGGGCCGGAGCTCCCTCTCCTCAGAGGAGAGCTCCGGGCCCGCCACGTGGCCAGCAGAGCTGCGCTGCCTGCCCCCGCGCGGTAGGCAGCAAGAGTAAAGACGCGCCATACCTTGCCCGTACAAGGTATTTCAAGACCTGCGCCTTCCCAAGGCACGGAGACGCGGAGCACGCCTCTGTCAGGTGCCCTTGCGCCCAGTCATGTCGCAGTGAAGACTGGCGCGCCGCGTCAGAGGCTGTACGCCAATAAACACAGCGACAAGACATCCCCTGCCGCCCCTGCCATCATCATCATCCACTACGACTAGCTTGAGGCATGGGCAGGGCGGCAGAACGAAGACTTAGAAGCCCTCGCCTGAGACAACTGCCGGCGTAACTGCAGATACAGTAGATGGCAGACAATCTCCCCGGGACCACCTGTCGGGTCCCGGGCCCATCTTTTAAGCCGCCCGAGCCTTAAACTATAAAAGGCTCGGGTAGGCGACGTTAGCAAGGGTTCGGCCTTTTACACACTCTCACACAGGGTACACGCCTCAGCCATTCACACCTGAGGGTTCGACTCTTTGCACACTTGCTCCCTAGACATTCTAGCACTCAGGCCATCCTCAAGCTTAGAACTCCGGTTCTGAGCGCCAAGCAATACAACGAGCATCTCTGCTCACGTTGGACGTAGGGTTTTATGCTCCGACGGCCTGAACCACGTAAAAATCCCTGTGTCAAGCTTCTCCTTCCATCGTCCCTAACGCGTAAGCTCTCCGTGACTGTCTAGCCCCTCCGATAAAGAACCTCCACGGGCTGCCCAGAGCGGGCCCGGGGGAAGTGTCGACAACACACTTCGACACACGCCTAATGCTCCACTTCGTCTTCATAGTAATCTTCTCCTATTGCTGATGATGAAATAATAATGCAAGCTTGAGTACAATGATGTACTCAGCAAGTGCGGGAAAATATGATATGTAGCTCACAACAAAGTAGGTATAAATAGGCTCATTGCAGAAAGCAAAGTTATTTATCAAAACCATGATAAAACAAGAACTTATCTTTAAGCGAATGTAATCCCAACATGTACTAAAATACCAATCATACCTCCATTATGTTCATTACCTTCCAAGTCTCAACCAGACATTAATCAACCTTGTTCTTGCTCACGAATACCTTCTCGTATTCGCTACCATCTCACGAATACCATCTCGTATTTGCTACCATTTCATTTCATAAACAATTCCGTCTCACACCGAGACAAATCTCGTTGCCATGACTCAACAGTCATGCAACCGATCTTTATTACCCGGACACAACAGTCCCCAAAACCAAACCAAAACCAAACCATCCCAAAATAACCATCCAACTAATCATGGAAGTTAGCCAGGCGCTCGTGACCGTAAGCTCGGCTATCATGATAGTTTTAGACTCTGCAGAGTTTGCACCTCTTTACCCACAAGTTTGTGATTTCGTCACCCGTCGGCGACCGCAGAACCTCTATTATACCAGTACACAACCAT
The DNA here is from genome assembly GCA_030760725.1 of Neostapfia colusana. NCBI lineage: Eukaryota > Viridiplantae > Streptophyta > Magnoliopsida > Poales > Poaceae > Neostapfia > Neostapfia colusana. The sequence goes on along the minus strand of JASWHV010000005.1, from coordinate 23,723,056 downwards.
CGGTGTATGGCCAAGAGATCACAAAATAGCCTTTACAAAGGGGTTACTAGATGTATGGACTCACTAAGGTTTCACCGGCAGGCTAGAATCTCCAATTCTCCCACCCACGGGCCCCCTCTTGTGCCATGCAGTTCCCAGGGCTGTCCTCACTCGACTCCCATTCCCCGCGCCTTCCACGGTCCATAAAAATCTAGCAACTTACCTAATTAGTCAGCTAAGCCGCACCCATACTTGGCCTTGTGGTGGCACTGTTATCCTGGCATGTGCTCGCATGAACCGGTCCTTAGATCTACGGCTAGCAAACCACCATCTCTTTCTACCTTATTCACAAACCCAGGCTTGCCTAGATCTCCTCCGATCCATGTTCATTAACAACATTAGTTTTCTCATTATCATTACGAGTGCAGTTAGCTAGACACATCTATCTTGCTTCCCAATCCCATGGACTCAGCGAAGCATAAATTAAAACCATACCCGACTCATAAACATCCCTGGCGACAAGGGTGGTTTAACCAAAACTAGTAAACTCCTATAAAAGGTTTCCCATCATGTTTGACTCAGCACACACACCTTTTCGCAAAACAAAACAGTTTCCCAAAACATAGGATCAATAATGTCAAGGGGCACTTGCCTTGTTCTTGCGGTTCCGGTTGCTCTTGGATCTCGAAACCTTGTTGTGGCAGCTCGTCGTAAACGGCTCCCTGAGCTTGTCCTTCTATACGCGATCACGCACATACAAGATTTACAACAATCAATATCATGCACAAACTTTAACTAGATGCGATGATGCATATGCATGCTATCCTATAATCAGTTTTTATTAGATCGGTTTGTACGTGTTCTTGCATGGTTTGCATTGGTTTTATGATCAACACGTGATCTGTCCATGAAAAAGCTTCTGTTCGAAAGGAATCGAAGAATAGATGCAAAGAAAATGCGATGATGTCATAAGGTAGTATTGGAGACCTACCTTACGTTCTTCTTGGTCTCAGGGTCCTTCTCCTAGCAAGACAGATCGTTGGGGCTCTCTTCCGGCGATCTCTCTCGACCAAACTCCGGCGATGGGTTTACTCGGCGAGTTGGGGCTAGGGCTCTGAGTCGTCGGCTCAGCAGGTGGAAAAGAAGTTCGTGGTTTCGGCCAAAGGTTCTGGGTTCTATTTATAATCGGGAAGAAAGAGTTCTAATCTGATTGGACTTCGAATAAGAGTCCTATTCAACTTGTCGTTGAATCTTAACAACTTATTTTAGTTGATTTGGTGCAGTAACATTGTGGAATCCATGTCGGTTTCCTCTCCATACCGGTATTTCCACGCGTACAGAATCCAAAACCCGCTCCAGAACTCATTACTTCTGCGGTGATGAGCTCCGGAAGCTCCACGTGTCCACCGGGGCCTGGTCTCCCCCTTTCCGCAGAGACGAGCTCCGGTTGTGCCGCGTGTCATGCGAGCGAGACCTCCCTCTCCTTCGGAGGTGAGCTCCGCGTGCGCCACATATCCTGGCGGTCAGGACCTCCTCTCTATTCGGAGGTGGCTCCGCGTGCGCCACGTCTCCTGGCGGTTGGGACCTCCTCTCTATTTGGAGGTGTCTCCGCGCACGCCACGTGTCAGTGCCGGACCTTCCCTCTCTCCAGAGGTGGCTCCGGGTGTGCCACGTATCCTAACAGCGCCAGACATCTTTTCTTCTCAGAGACGAGCTCCGAGGTTGACACGTGTCCAACAGCTCCGAGATCGACACGTATCCCGTGCGACTGGTCCTCTGATTTCCGCGGTGACTAGCTCCGAAGGTGGCACGTGTCCTGCGGCTGGCCTTGCTTCTCCGCAGAGGCTAGCTCCGGGGGAAACACGTGTCCCACGGGGTCGGACCTCTCCCCATTTGCGGAGATGAGCTCCGAAAGTGCCACGTGGCCAGCGGGCCACTGGAGTTGTCTTCGGCGCTCTTGGTGAACTGGATTTTGTTCTTTTTAGCTATCTTTTTGGTTCTTTCTCTGTTCCCACTTCTTTTAAAATGTTTTCTCTACATGAAACATGAATACATGCAGAAACCAAAAATGAGGGTGTCACAAATCTACCCCCCCTTAAATTGAATCTCGCCCTCGAGATTCGTTAGTAGAGAATAGATGAGGGAATTCTGCCTTGACGTCTTCTCCACGCTCCCATGTGGCTTCAGCTTCGGTGTGATGGCTCCATTGTACCTTGCACCATCGGATCACTTTGTTCCTTGTGACCCTTTCCTTTGCGTCCAAAATTCGGACAGGGTGTTCCGCATAAGTCAGGTCCTCTTGAAGTTCAAGCTCTTCCATTGGTACTTGCTCCTCTAGTATTCTCAAGCACTTCTTGAGCTGGCATACATGAAACACGTCATGTACGTTGGAGAGATATGTTGGGAGCTCTAGTTGATAGGCTACTTCTCCTCGCTTGTCCAAAATCTTAAATGGTCCGATGTAACGAGGTGCTAGCTTGCCTTTGACGTTGAAACGTCGTTGGCCTCGGATAGGCGATAGCTTAAGGTATACGAAGTCTCCTACTTCGAAAGTCAACTTCCTTCGCCTATTGTACACATAGCCTTTCTATCGTGACTGAGCAGCCTTTAAGTTCTCCCGTATCGTTTGGACTTGCTTTTCAGCTTCTTGTAGCACTTCGGGTCCAAACACCTGGTTCTCTCTGGTTTCGTTCCAAAACAGCGGTGTTCTACACCGTCTACTGTACAATGCTTCGAAAGACGACATCTTCAAGCTAGCTTGATAGCTGTTGTTATAGGAGAATTCGGCATACGGAAAACTCCTATCCCAACTACGCCCACATTTCAAGGCGCAAGCTCTCAACATGTCTTCCAAAATTTGGTTTGTCCTTTCGGTTTGTCCATCGGTTTGTCGGTGATAGGCGGAGCTAAAATCCAGTCGTGTACCCATAGCTTTCTGCTGCTTCCTCCAAAATCTAGAGGTAAACTGAGAACCTCGATCTGAGACTATCCTCCTCGGGACTCCATGACGGCACACGATCTGCTCCATGTACAACTCGGCTAATTGTGCAACGTTATACTTGGCCCTTACAGGGAGAAAATGGGCTGTTTTCATTAATCGGTCCACGATAACCCAGATGGAGTCATAACCCGACTGAGTACGTGGCAATCCAACGATGAAATCCATACTGATGTCCTCCCACTTCCACTCGGGTACCTTCAAGGGTTGCAACAATCCAGCGGGTCTTTGATGTTCGGCCTTCACCCGTTGGCATGTGTCGCATAGGGCAACATATTCGGCTATGTCCCTTTTCATACCATCCCACCAATAACATGTCTTCAAGTCCTTGTACATTTTGGTACTTCTGGGATGTATGGAATAGGGTGAATCATGTGCCTCTTTTAATATCATGTCGCGGATGTGCTTCATGTTAGGCACACAAATCCTTTTTCCTAGCCAAAGCGTACCCTTCTCATCTTCTTTGAAATCCTTCTCTATTCCTTGTCGGATCCTTTCCTTGATCTCCTTGATCTCCTCATCCGTTGCTTTGCCATCTCTTATCTCTTGCTCCAATGAAGAGTGGATCTCCGTCACTTCCATCTTGTTCAAGAATCCGAGGTGTAACCGTTCGAACTCCTTACGTAGTTCGGGTGGTAGCTCCCGAACCGTGAGTTGGTGACATGCTCCCTTTCGGCTCAATGCATCGGCTACTACATTGGCCCTCCCAGGATGGTAGTTGATTCCAACATCGTAATCCTTGATGAGTTCCAACCATCGACGTTGCCTCAAATTCAAGTCCGTTCATGTAAATATGTACTTGAGGCTTTTATGATCCGTATAGATCTCACATCGATGACCAAGGATATAATGTCTCCAAATCTTCAATGCATGCACTACTGCTGCTAGCTCCAAGTCATGTGTAGGATAATTCTTTAATTGTCATGAGGCATAGGCTACCACTTGTCCTTCTTGCATGAGCACATATCCGAGCCCTTGTCTGGATGCGTCACAATATATGTCAAAGGTCTTGCTCACGTCCGGCAATACCAAAACCGGCGCTGTGGTTAGCCTTTTCTTGAGTTCCTTAAAACTTTCTTGGCATGCTGGTGTCCCTTGGAAGGCTTTTCCCTTCGTTAGCAACTCCGTCATAGGCTTTGCTATCTTAGAGAAGTCCTTGATGAAGCGTCGGTAGTATCCAGCCATCCCAAGAAAACTCCGAATATCCCTCAGGTTTTGCAGTTGGTTCCACTTCAGAACATCTCCCATTTTTCCGGGATCAACCGATACTCCTTCCTTGGAGATAATGTGGCCTAGGAACGATATCTCCTTTAGCCAAAATTGACACTTGTTAAGCTTCACATACAATTGATGCTCACGCATTTTCTGCAAGGTCAATTTCAAATGTTCTTCATGCTCCTCCTCACTTTTTGAATACACCATAATGTCGTCGATGAAAACCACGATGAACTTATCCAAGTACTCCATGAAAACCTTGTTCATAAGGTACATGAAGTATGCGGGTGCATTTGTTAACCCAAAAGACATGACGGTATATTCAAACGAACCATACCGTGTTCGAAAGGCAGTCTTGGGTATATCGGAGGGCTTAATCTTCAGCTGGAAGTATCCCGACTGTCGGTACCCTCAATATGGGGTACCCCCGTGCACAGGGGAAACTGCCTAAGGACCTCGCCCTTCTCCGCAGGGAGAGCTCCGAAGGCACCACGTGTCCAGCGGGGCCGGACGTCCCTCTCCTCAGAGGAAAGCTCCGGGCCTGCCACGTGGCCAACTGAGTCGGACCTCCCCCCTCCACGGGGAGAGCTCCGAAGGCTCCACGTTTCCAGCGGGGCCAGACCTCCCTCTCCTCAGAGGAGAGCTCCGGGCCCGCCACGTGGCCAGCAGAGCCGGACCTCCCCCCTCCGTGGGGAGAGCTCTGAAGGCTCCACATGTCCAGCGGGGCCGGATCTCCCTCTCCTCAGAGGAGAGCTCCGGGCCCGCCACGTGGCCAGCAGAGCTGGACCTCCCCCCTCCGCGGGGAGAGCTCCGAATGCTCCATGTGTCCAGTGGGGCCGGACCTCCCTCTCCTCAGAGGAGAGCTTTGGGCCCGCCACGTGGCCAGCAGAGCAGCGCTGCCCGCCCCCGCGCGGTAGGCAGAAAGAGTAAAGACGCGCCATACCTTGCCCGTACAAGGTATTCAAGACCCGTGCCTTCCCAAGGCGCGGAGATGCGGAGCACGCCTCTGTCAGGTGCCGTTGTGCCCAATCACATCACAGTGAAGACTGGCGCGCCGCGTCAGAGGCTGTACGCCAGTAAACACAGCGACAAGACATCCCCTGCCACCCCAGCCATCATCAACCACTACGACTAGCTTGCTGCATGGGCAGGGCGGAAGAGCGAAGACTCGGAAGCCCTTGCCAGAGACAACTACCGGCGTAACTGCAGATACGGTAGATGGCAAGCAATCTCCCCGGGACCACCTTCGGGTCCCGAGCCCACCTTGTAAGCCACCCGAGCCTTGGACTATAAAATGCTCGGGTAGGCAACGTTAGCAAGGGTTCGCACTTTAGCGGTTCGACTCTTTACACACTTACGCTCCAGCATCCGAGCACTTAGGTCATCCCCAAGCTCAGAACTCCGGTTCTGAGCAACAAGCAATACAACGAGCACCTCTGCTCACCGTGGACGTAGGGTTTTACGCTCCGGCGGCCTGAACCACGTAAAAATCTGTCTCAAGCTTCTCCTTCAATCGCCCCTAACGCGTAAGCTCTCCGTGAGTGACTAGCCCCTATGAAAAAGAACCTCCGCGGGCTGCCCAGAGCAGGCCCGAGGGAAGTGTCGGCTACACACTTCGACATTTGGCGCGCCAGGTAGGGGGCTTTTCCCTTGCGCGACGAGCTTCCGCCGACGAAGATGACGAAGCTTCCTTCAGCGGCAAGCTCTCCCCGCCCACATTCACGACGAACGGTGACCAGCGGGGACTACGTCTCGACACACTCAGGACGGAGTGTGTCAGTGCAAGCTGGGAGCCAGCAGCCGACTCCGGCAGCGCAGACTCCAGCGAGCGCAAGATCCACTGCAGCGCTGAGTGTCTCCCACGGGGGCGCACTGGCTGCAGCACGAGCGCTACTGCACAATCCACCTGCTGGGGACGCGCCTCAGTCAGTGACCCAGCAGTGGATTCGCGATGTAGACCGTCTCGTCGTCACCGCCACCAACCCTCAACTTTGGTGGGGACGACATCCCGGTTAGCCGGCCGTGTCGCTGACGCGCACACTAACGGTTGACGGGCAGACGGCAGACTCCTGCTTCACCAGGCTCCCATTGGCGGACCTGAGGTCGGAGCTGGAACGATGCCACGTGGGCAAGGATGCCCGAGTGGTCATCGAGCAACGGCGAGAAAGGCGTCGCAACCAAGAGGCCGGTGACAGCATGTCAACCGCCTCGACTCAGCCTGAGCCGCAGACGTTTGCCACACGATCTCTGCCCCAGGCATACGCCACGCAGCATATGCCCCAGCCATATGCCCTGCAAATGGTGCCCCCGGTCTATGGCGCAGCCTTGCCCATACCGGAGTATACGGTGCCAACAGCGAACCAAGCGTTCGCGGCACCAACACCTGCAGCAACAGGAGCAGGATGTGCGGCCCTGGCGCCACACCTTCGCTTCGCGAAGTGGCCGCGCAAGTTCCGCCGGCACCTGCCCGAGAAGTACGATGGCAGCGTCAACCCGGCGGAGTTCCTCCTGATCTACTCCACGGCCATCCTTGCTGCAGGAGGGGACGAGGCCGTCATGGCCAACTACTTCCCCATCGCCTTGACCGGCCCAGCTCGGTCTTGGCTCATGAATCTCCTCCAGGGTTCCATAACCTCCTGGGGAGAGCTCTGCCTGCAGTTCACTGCTAACTTCGGCAGCTCCTACACCTGGACTGGCACGGAGCTTGACCTCCACGCCATCCAACAACAACCTGGAGAGACGATGCGCTCCTTCATCCAGCGGTTCTCCCAGGTATGGAACACCATACCGCATATCCAGAATGCTTCTGTGGTGGTGGCGTTCCGGCCGGGTGTACGGGACAAGAAGATGCTCGAGAAGCTCGCGACCAGAGAGGTTCGCGACGTCTCAGAGCTCTTCAGCCTGGCGGACAAATGCGCCAGGGCAGCTGAAGGGCGGAACTGGCACTCGCAGCCAGCCTCCGAATCAGGAGGACAGCCCGGATCTGGCACTGCTTCCCATGGAAGCAGCAAGAAGATCAAGAACCAGGGCGGTGGCAAGATGAAACCACCGACCGTAGCTCCCGTTGCTGCAGCAGCAGCACCCAGTGGAGCTCGGGGGCCACGCCCCGACAAGAGGCAGCGGCAGTCACCGGCTCCAGATGGTGACCAAGGCGAGCCGTGCCCCGTGCACAACACCAGCAGCCATACTGCTGCTGAGTGCCGGGAGATTCAGAAGCTCGCGGAGCGCTTCCGCAAGGGGAAGCAACCGCGTGCTGACGCCCCTCCCTTCTGTCAGAGGGAGGGCAAGCAGAAGGTCGACACCCAAGACAACGTTGACCACCAGGCGGAGTTCCAGGAGCCTCAGCGCGCCGTGAAGGCGGTACACAACCATGGGGACTCCGGCTCCAGCAACGACGAGCGCCGGAATATGCTCTACGTCATCTACGGTGGGTCCGCTGACCCCTCGTCCTGAAGCGCAGTCAAGACTCTGTGCCGAGCGGTAGCGTCGGTGGCTCCTCTTCCAAGTGCCGCGCCGCACCTCAAGTGGATGGGAACCCCCATCAGCTTCGACGCCACCGACTGCCACAGGAACATGGCTGGGGCCAGCCAACTACCGCTCTTGGTAGCACCCACCATCGCCAACGTGAGGATGTACCACGTTCTGGTAGATGGCGGGGCTGGGCTGAACCTTATCAGCCACGCAGCTTTCCAGAAGCTGCAGATCCCGATGGCCAAGCTCACCCCATCGAGCCCGTTCTCAGGGGTAGGGCCGGGACAAGTCGTCCCCTATGGCAACAGCCTTCCGGTGACCTTTGGGGCACTGGACAGCTATCGAATAGAGTACATTCTGTTCGACGTAGCGGAGATCGACCTCCCCTTCAACGTCATAATCGGCAGGACAGCCCTGTAACGATTTATAGCGGTAGCCCACTATGGCTACCTCGTCTTGAAGATGCCCACACCAACAGGCGTCCTCAAGATTTGTGGAGACCGCACTGCTGCAGTATCAGCCTTGGAGAAGCTCCAGGCACTCGGAACAGCCCGAGCACCAACCCCTGGCAGTGCAGAAACGGGCCAGCTCCACCCGAGTGCACGTCACCGTGCCTCGACCTGAGCACCCCGCGTGCAACCCCTCGACGAGGGCGACATCCCTCTGAAGGTCGTCCAAGTCGGCGCCGATGCGGCCCAAACCACCCGGGCAGCCGGGGGCCTGGACAGCAAATACGAAGGCGCGCTTATCACCTTCCTCCGGCACAACGTCGACGTGTTTGCATGGCAGCCGTCGCAGATGCCGGGGATCCCTAGGGAGGTGATCGAGCACCATCTGAAGATCTTTCCTGACGCCCGGCCTGTCCAACAGAAGCCCCGCAAGCAGTCCATCGAGCGGCAGAACTCCATCCGAGAGGAAATCAAGAAGCTGCTGGACGCTGGCTTCATACGGGAAGTCCACCACCCCTGGTGGTTGGCGAACCCCGTCGTTGTCCCAAAGGCCGGCGGGAATCTCCGGATGTGCATCGACTACACCAGTCTCAATAAGGCATGTCCCAAAGATCCATTCCCCCTCCCTAGAATAGATCAGATAGTAGACTCTACATCAGGCTGTGATATGCTATGCTTCCTAGACGCCTACTCAGGCTTTCATCAGATCCCTATGTCTAGAGAAGATGAAGAACACACTTCTTTCATCACAGTAGACAGCCTGTATTGTTATGTCTCTATGCCTTATGGTCCAAAGAATGCTCTTCCCACCTTTGTACGTGCTATGCACAAAACCTTTGGAGAGCTAATAAGAGACTTAGTCGAGGTGTATGTCGATGACATCGTTGTCAAAGTCAGGAAGAGCTCATCATTGCTAGATAACCTAGCCCTAGTCTTTGACAAACTGCGCTCCACACGCACTAAGCTGAACCCCGACAAGTGTGTGCTCGACGTATCCTCCGGGAAGCTCCTAGGATTCCTGGTCTCACACTGAGGAATTGAGGCAAACCCAGAGAAGATAAAGGCCATCGACCTGATGCGCCCCCCCGCCCGCATCAAAGATGTCCAGAAACTCACGGGATGCCTAGCCGCGCTGAGTCGGTTTATACCGAGGCTAGCAGAGCGGGCGCTCCCCTTCTTTAAGCTCCTCCACAAATCCGGTCCATTTGCTTGGACCGATGAAGCAGAAGAAGCTTTCCAGGAGTTGAAGCAGCTCCTGACGACCCTACCCATCATGGTAACCCCCGAGCCCGAAGAGCACTTGCTGCTCTACATCGCGGCAACAACTGAGGTGGTGAGCATGGTTCTCGTCGCAGAGCGGCCGGACCCCTCGTCACCGCAGCCTGCTCCGGTAGCAGAAGGCAAGCATCAGGAGACCCCGGAGGCTCAAGACGACCTCCCGGAGCTCCAAGACAACCTCCCGGAGGTCCATCGGGACCTCCCGGAGCTCTAGGATAACCCCCCGGAGGCTCAAAGGAACCTCCCAGGAGAACAAGACGTCCTCCCGAGGGTCCAAGATGACCACCCGGAAGACCAGCGGGACCCCCCGGAGGTCCAAGACGGCCTAGAAGCCTTCGAGTCCCAGCTCCCGGAGGCTCCCCCGGACCCGTCTACCCCCTGTTGGCCTGAGCCAATGGAGGAGGTCGTCTCAGGCCCAGGGGGGAGGGTCTGGACCATCCAGAGGCCTGTCTACTACATCAGCGAAGTCCTCCACGACGCCAAGACAAGGTACCTGGAGGTCCACAAGTTGCTGTATGCAGTACTCGTGGCATCCAGGAAGCTCCACCACTACTTTCAAGCCCACCGGATCTCGGTGGTCACCTCCTACCTGCTGAAGGCCATTCTTCACAGTCCCAATGCGACCGGCAATGTCGCTAAATGGGCAGCGGAATTGGCGGAGTTTGAGCTGGACTTCCTTCCTCGCCATGCAGTCAAGAGCCAAGCACTGGCTGACTTCGTGGCCGAGTGGACGCCAACGATGTCTAACCCAGGGGGCCACGAAGACGGTGAACCAAAGCCTCGAGCTCCGGTCTTCACCGGGCCCCACTGGACACTCTTCTTCGACGGCTCCTCACGAAAGCAGGGGGCCGGTGCCGGCGTACTGCTTCTCATGCCATCGGGGGAGCAGTTTGGGTACATGGTGCCTCTCAATTTCAAGGCAACCAACAACATGGCAGAGTATGAAGCACTCATCTTTGGTCTACAGACAGCCCTGTCTCTGGGCGCTCGCTAGTTGTTGGCACAGGGCGACTCCCAGCTAGTCATCAAGCAAGTTAAGGGTGAATGCTCCTGCAATGACCCGCAGCTAGCTGCTTATCTGCTCCATGTGCAGATGTTGGAGAAAGACTTCCTCGCCTTGGACCTGCACCATGTACCGTGCGCTGGCAATGCCGCGGCCGACGACCTCTCAACAAAGGCCTCCACCGGAGCCCCTGTGCCTGAAGGAGTCTTCGAGAGGACGTTGCTGCGGCCCACAGCCCGGCCTGCCGAGCCGGGCGAAGGGGGCTGGACCAGCACCTTGAAGCTGGCGGCCCGGCGGCCCTCCAGCCATGGACGCCACCAAGGATCGTAAGCGTCACTGGGTACTCCGTGCAACCCAGGGCTCAAGATCCAGAAGCTCAAGTCAGACCCGATGCATGGATCACGGAGATCCGGGACTACTTGAAAGACAACATCCACCCTGATGAACGTGTATCCGCTGAACGGATACGCGCTGGTAGAAGGGGATCTCTACCGGCGTGGCGCCAACCATGTCCTATTGCGGTGCATAACCCAGGGGGAAGGCTGCGACTTGCTCGCTGAGATCCATGGAGGCGAATGTGGGAGTCACTCTTCCGCACGCACGCTCGTCGGCAAAGCCTTCCGGCGTGGCTTCTACTGGCCGACAGCACTCCAGGATGCCGTCAAGCTGGTCGAGAGCTGCAAGGCGTGCCAGTTCCACGCCAAGCAGATCCACACACCGGCTCAGGCGGTTCAGACGATGCCGCCCTCATGGCCGTTCGCCGTATGGGGGTTGGACATCCTGGGACCATTACCCAAAGCCGTCGGGGGATTCCGGTACCTCTACGTCGCCATCGACAAGTTCACCAAGTGGCCGGAAGCTACACCCGTCGTCACCATTAACAAGCAATCCGCAGTAAAGTTCATCAAGTCAATCGTCTGCCGGTTCAGGGTCCAAAACAGAATCATCACCGACAACGGGACCCAGTTCACCAGCGCAGCATTCCAAGACTACTGCGAAGACCTTGGCATCCAGGTGTGTTATGCCTCCGTTGCTCACCCAAAGAGCAATGGGCAGATCGAGAGGGCTAACGCCGAGATCCTTCGGGGCCTCAAGACTCGCAGCTATGCCGGCTTGAAGAAACGTGGCGCCAAGTGGGTAGACGAGCTTCCGAGCATACTGTGGGCTAACCGGACATCCCAAAGCCGGGCCATCGGAGAGACACCCTTCTTCATGGTATACGGGGCCGAAGCTGTGCTTCCCCAGAGATCACCATGGGGTCTCTCCGTGTCAGAGCTTACGATGAAGCCACGCAGGACAACCTCCGGCGTGAAGACATCGACCTCGTCAACAAGGCTCGATTACATGCAGCGCTCCGCAACACACGATACCGGCAAACGCTCCGGCGCTACCACCAAAGGTCTGTGCGTGTCCGGGAGCTGCAAGAAGGCGACCTGGTGCTACGGCGCATACTTTCAAGCAAAGGGACCGACAAACTCTCCCCCAGCTGGGAAGGTCCCTTCCGAGTCATAAACGTTTGCCGCCCTGGGTGCGTACGCCTTTCCACCAAGGATGGGGATCCGCTCCCGAACCCTTGGAACATAGAACACCTCAGTAAGTTCTATCCCTAGAGCAATAATAGGACATTACTTTTTCATTCTGTAATAGATTCCATAGAGTCCAGGAACAGCGCTCGGAGCAGCTAAGCCTCAGGGGACGGTCCAGGACTACGTTCAGCTTGGCCTGGTTCCGACCCTAAGCGCGTAGAGTCTTGCTTCCCTTCTTAATGGGGCGGCTCGTTGCCTCCATGTTTAGCCTACCTTCCTCCTATGGATATTTATATGGAAAGAAACCTGTCCTGCTTTGCTCTTACCCTTGTGCTCATTTAATTACGCATTAATTCTTATGACCGCACTTTCTGCGTATGCTCACCATAACTCAGCTCTTTTTTCCCATTCTCATCCCTAGTCGGCATTTGCTATCCTACCGAAGACGGTCGCGCTTGAGGTACCTGCCAATGGCCAGGGGGACTCTCGGGCCTCGCCCAGTCAGGTGTTGCGATGCCAGTTGGTCCGGTACTAAGGGCCGGACGGTCGTACCCTGGCCTCGGAGGGAGCCGGACCACCAGCGCCGAGCGCACTGAATTGCCCAAGCCCCGTATATCAGATCAGGATCATAAGCCAAATAAGACTATGAGATAGGGAAGGGAGAGCCCCAAGGAAAATTACGTTTCCATTACTCGTGTGCAGGACCTCCCGACCTTAGCTCCCCCGTAGGAGTATGGTAGGTATGCCCAATCCATTGGCCACGCCTACCAGGGGGCCACTACGGGGACCGCGCAAGGAAAGACCAGAGCTCGCACGCAAGACCGGAGGATCCGGACTTCGCCCCCTCCTTAGGGGCGGGTTCTGAAGGCCCCACGTGTCCGGCGGGGCTGGAGCTCCCCTCTCCTCAGAGGGTAGCTCCAGGCCCGCCATGTGGCCGGCAGAGCCGGGCCTCGCCCCCTCCGCAGGGGTGAGCTCCGAAGGCTCCACGTGTCCCATGGGGCCAGACCTCCCTCTCCTCAAAGGAGAGCTCCGGGCCCGCCACGTGGCCAGCAAGGCCGGACCTCCCCCTCCGTGGGGATAGCTCCGAAGGTCCACATGTCCAGTGGGGCCGGACCTCCCTCTCCTCAGAGGAGAGCTCCGGGCCTACCACGTGGCCGGCAGATCTGGACCTCCCCGTTCTCACGGGGCGAGCTCCGAAGACCCCCTGGGCCCTTAACACAATAAGGACCCGAGGAAGGTGTCTGTGCAAGACTTCAAGGTTGGTGAAGACCTCCGAGGTCCTTGCGGAGCTAAGGACTCGGCCAGGCCAAGCAAAGGAGAAGATAAGCACGGACACAAAAAACAAAGAGCCTGTTCATTCATTCAAAGCTCCATGAGCTGGACTACTGACTCAACAAAAGCAAAAAAGAAGAGATACAGGGCCTTTTGGCCGCAGGGGCGACTGCCTAAGAGTCCCCGGACTCCCGCTGGAACCTAGAGGCCACGAGGGCAGCCATGTCCCCGACTTCGACCGTGGTAGCTTCCTCCCGCTCGACGACAGGGCCCAGTCTCACCGGCTCTAGGGAGAAGGAAGGGTCTTGGCTCCGGAAGCACGCCAACACGTGCGTAGCGACCTCCTTCGCCAGGCCCCGTCCCTCCGCCTCAAGCTCGTCGGCGATCACAGCTTCGAGCCTGCCCAGCTTGGCGCCGATGGACTCAAGCATCGGGATTGCCTCAGCCACCTCCTGCGCTGGAGCCTCCATCCTCACTGGGCTGAAACCAAGGGGAACCAGGGCGGACCCCGCCTCATTGACAAAGCTCCAGACCGCCCGGGCCTCGACAGACCGTGAATCCTGGAGCTTCTCCACCTCTTGGCGGGCCGCCAGCCCACGATCCAGCGCCGCCTCGCGCTCCCGGGAGGTCTGCTCCTCCCTCGTGGCAACAGCCGACTCCCGAAGCCCCAGCTCCTCGGCCCGGGCCTTCAGCTTGCCCTCGCTGGCCTCCAGCCATGCGGCGATCTTCTTCTCCTCAGCCGCCACATCGCGCTCTCGATCCGCGATGGCACACTCACGATGCGCCACCTGCAACCGAAGCTCCTCCACGGCAGTGGAGCGCGCCTCGGCCCAGGCGTGAGCTTCGCGGGTCTCTTGGCAGAGCCGCCGGGTCTCGGAGCCCAGGCGGTCGATGGCCCTCTTCTGAGCGTCAAGCAGCGCCTCCATGGCATCAATCCTCGACTGCCTCGAGTCGAGCTCTGCCCGAGCCTCCTGAGTCCGCTGCTTCAGGAGATGCCCCCAGCCGGGGAGGCGGTCCCTCTCTCCAGCCAGCACCTCCCACTCTCGCTCTACGGCAGACTGGACCTGCCGAACGCCAGCCTGGGCAAGCCCCAAAGCATCCGCTAGGGGCAGCGGGGCGGCGGAGACCAAAGCCGTGCCCCCGACCTCCTCCATCACGTCCTCGACTGGTGGAAGTGCCGGTGCCTTGGCAACTGAGGTGAGGCGCCGATCTGGGGAAGCCGGAGGGCCAGTAGCTGCACCCACAGCTGCCCCCCAGCCTCAGTACCAGACTTCCGAGTTGGCGAAGGGGGAAGAGCGGGTGCTGCCACTGCCACCGCGGGGGATGGTCCCACCAGCACAGAAGAAGCCCCCGCCAACTTGGGTGCCGTCGGAGCCGCCGCAGCTCCCGGACGCTGCGGCGCAGAGCCTCCGCTAGCCGGAGATGGCTGGGGAACAGACTCGCCCCCGGCAGCCGATGAGTCCGTGCCGGCATAAGAGGCTTTCAGGCTAAGAAAGGAGAAAAGAACGCTAGTTCTAAAAGCCAGAAAGAGCAACACTTACCGAGGGACGTGAGCGCTCCAACGGGCTTGGAGCCCCGGCTTCCGAGCCGGGACAGAACCACCGGAACCTGCAGCCGGCGCCTGCGCCTGCGCCGCAGGCACCTGGACTGGTGGAGTAGGAGGCAGAGCAGTAGGGCCCCCGTCAGTGGCACCCCTAGTGCTGCTCGCTGATCCGACTCCTGAGGCCCGGGGCACCTGCGCCCCCGGACGAGTCTCAGCGCTGCTCCTTCCGGCGCCGCTGCTTGCCGAGCCTTCAGCCGGGACGCTCGCTGGCTGTGGCGCCTGAGCCCTCGGCTCACCCCCGGGCATCGCCCCACCGGCGTCCCTTCTTGATGCTCCTCCGCCTGAAGAAGGGAGGCGGGACGCCCGAGGCTCCTCGGACCGCCGCTGTCTGAGAAGAGGCCCGCCGGAGCTGGAGACCCTAGGTCTCTTTGGGTCGCCGCCCGACAAACCAGCGCCTCCGGGAGATGGGCGCAAGGGTACCCCAGCCCCCTGACTCGGCGCAAACGACGCCCTCAGAGGGGACCGGGCACGTTTCTTCTCTGGCTTCCTGGGGGCCGGCTCCTTTCCCTTCCCCTTGTCGACGGTCCGAGCTCCGTCGACCCTCGGTGCGGGTTGTGCAGCAGCAGATGCCTGCGCTCCGCCCCGGAGCGCTCGACCCCGGGGATCGAGATCCCCTGGAAGTCATCCCCAACCTGACGAACGGCAATCCCAATGTCATCAAGGTTCGGCATCTTCCGCAGCAACTCCGCTCTCCTCTGCGGCTCCAAGAAGAGGGGAGTGCCAGAGGCCGGGAAAGTGAGGTCACCGCCGGTGACGAAGTCTCTGCTCACCTTGGTAACCATCTCGTACAACACCTACTCAGATAGGTCAGAGCCAAGACCTCTCTCCAGCCTGGTGCAGTCGAGCTCGCCGGTGTAGTACCATGCCGGGCGGTTGCGTTGCTGCAAGGGCGCAATACAGCGTGACAGGAAGTCTATCAGCACCATCAGGGACGTCAGCCCCTCGTTGGCCAGGAACCGGATCCGCTCCAAGACCGGCGCGTGCTCCAGCTCCAGCTCCCGGATCTCCTCCCAGAAGCGACGCTCGGTGGTCTGGCCGTCAGTTGGCAGCTGCAGGCGATCATGCTCGTCGGTCTGCATGATCACCCAGTTCTCCCTCCAGTTTTCCCACCTCGCCGCGCCGAAAGGTAGAAGGTACCCAGAGGCCTTCGGATCCTTGCAGCGATGCTGGAAGTAGTACGCCCCCAGCTGATTCTTAGAGCTGCGCCCGGTCGTCCGCAACACGAAGAAGTAGCGGAAGAGCGTCACTGAAGCGCGCACCCCCATGAACATCTCACAGAAGTGCACGAAGATGGCGGCCATCACGAAAGAGTTGGGGGAGAGGTGATGGAGCTAGAGACCGAACGTCTCCAGCAGCGTCACGAAGAAGGAAGAAATCGGCGGGACAAACCCCGCCATGGCGTAGGCGGTGAAGAAGACTATTTCCCCCTTCTCCAGGAGCAGGGGGAGAGGTCCCTGCCAGAGCCAGCGTTTCTGCTCCTCCGCGTGGCAGCCCAGGAGCCTGCACGCTGACCCGAGCTCGGCAGACCGAGCGAGATGCGATGGAGGCAAGTTGGAAGCCATGGTAGATGGAAGCTGATGTGGACATCACTACTGCAGATATACACAACACTCACATGGTAGACATGCAAGGTCTAATTACTAGAGCTCGAGCACGAAAATTGAATTTAGAGGTGAGCTCGTTCTTGAACAATTCTTTATATGTGAATTTTGAGAGTATGTTGCTACCTAATGGATTATTTATGATTAGGAATCATGGAGAGGACATGGAGATACATGGAGAGGAGTTTGTAGGCGTGGAGGACCAGAAAATACGCCAACAAGAAGTTAGAGACCGAGCCCAACTCAAACTCGAGTCCAACTCGGGCCCAGGAGCAGTCCACCTTAAAATGGATGCACAGGAGGCATACGGACTCCGTTTTTGACGTTCTACATATGCACGGAAAGCTGAGAGGATAAACTTTCCAATGGAGCGGGCCTCACGTCAAAATTCTCGCGTAGTCGACGGGAAACTTTGAAACAATATAAAGTTTAGAGTCTGTCAGGGTGTTGCATCACCTAGTTGGGCCATTGGGCCTTGTATCGAGTCCAAGTCCATTATGTACGTGTATAAAGGTTAGATCACGACCCTAGCACCCCCCTGGTCGTTCTCCACCTCCTTTATACCCCCTAGCCCCCGTCACAAACAGCTGGGTTTTGCTTAGTTACAATCTGTCATTGAACAGTTCGCCGATCATCGGTTGTGAGACCCCAAATTTGTGATCAATTCAGTTTTGATTGCAACTTCTCTGTTCTTGCTTGTGTTCTTGATTGCGCTTGCAGGGATAAGCCTTCGTGGCGAGGTCATTTGTGTGACACGGGTGATAACCAACGGAGCAGTGGTGTAGTGATTGCAGGGTTTCGTTCGTTCGGAGCCTTGGATCATCAACGTCGAGATCTCCACCCAATCAAGTTTACCCTACCTTTCGGAAGATCGGGACTCATCCTCCTATCAATTGGTATCAGATTTCCAGGTTCACCGTGAGGTATACTTGTGTGCCCTTTAGATTTATTTTGTTTCAGTCCTATCGTCCACAAAAAGCCACAAAAAAATTTTTAGTTTCCCTGACCTACAACCCCCGCTCAACCTTTTGCACAATTTAGTTTCGGAGTCCATAGTTCTGAGTTCGTGTCCTAAGTTGAGTCTGGTTGCTGGTTTAGATTTGTTTTGGTTCAGTTTTGTTTCTTCCATCCGCTGCCATCTACAAAAAACCAATCTACAAAAAAATTCCATCCACCGATTCGTTTCTGTTGCAGTTTCCACCACCACCAAAACCTGATTCGGGGTATCCTCCTTAAAACGGGCATAATTTTTCGCTTATAACTCCGATTGAGGCGCATTTTTTTTCCAGAAAGGTCTCGAATAAGTCCACATACGGCGTTTTCAAAAAAAAAATTAAAAAATTAAGCAGGCCCTCGTTTCGAACTCAGAAGTTCCAGCACCAGTTTTTCCAATCGCTCCTGAATTTGTGCCGATCTCATCTTTCATCGGTTTGAGCTAATACTTGGTGCTGTTTCTATGCTTGTGCCCCTGGTTGAGAAAAAATATCAAAAAAAAGAGAAAAAAGATTTTGATTTCTACTAGTGCTTCAAGACAAAAACAGGAGGCTAAGGGGTGTGCTATTTCTGTGCGAGTGCTGGATACTTGCTGATATTATCCTTGTTGTTCATCATCATTCATCCTTGTCCCGGGACGTGGAATTCGCAATTGAGCTAGTACCGGGAACAGCCCCGATATACAAGAGACCTTATCGAATGGACTCCAAGCAGCTAGAAGAGCTCAAGGATCATTTGAGAGAATTGACGGAGAAGGGGTATATTCGCCCTAGTTCCTCACCATGGGGAGCTCCGGTGATATTTGTGCCTAAAAAAGATGGAACCCAAAGGTTATGCGTAGATTACCGTGCCTTGAATGAGGTAACCATCAAGAACAAGTACCCATTACCCCGCATTGAAGACTTGTTTGATCAGTTGAGGGGAGCTTGTGTGTTCTCGAAAATTGATCTCAGGTCGGGATACCACCAACTCAAGATAAGGCAATCTGATATTCCCAAGACAGCTTTCGTATCTCGGTACGGACTGTATGAATACACTGTCATGCCTTTCGGGCTAACCAATGCCCCGGCATATTTCATGTACCTCATGAACAAGGTATTCATGGAATATCTGGACAAATTTGTGGTGGTTTTCATAGATGATATTCTCGTCTTCTCCAAAGATGAAGAAGAACATGAGAAACATCTAAGGTTGGTGTTACAGAGGCTGAGAGAACACCAACTATATGCCAAGTTGAGCAAGTGTGAGTTTTGGCTGAAAAGAGTTCCCTTTTTAGGACATATCATCTCGGAGGGAGGAATCTCCGTAGATCCCGCCAAAATCGAAGATATCCAGAAGTGGAAAACCCCTGAAAATGTCGGGGAAGTTCGAAGCTTTTTGGGATTGGCTGGATACTATCGACGGTTTATTGAGGGATTCTCCAAGATCTCGAGACCTCTCACCAAACTGTTGGAAAAGGGAATCACATTCACCTGGACGCCACAGTGCGATACGAGCTTTCAGGAGCTAAAGAAGAGATCGACAACAGCCCCAGTGTTGGTTATGCCAGATATGCAGAAGAATTTCACAGTGTACTGCGATGCCTCTGGAAATGGGTTGGGATGTGTTCTCATGCAAGAAGGACATGTCGTGGCATATGCATCCCGGCAGCTTCGGAAGCACGAGAAGAACTATCCTACACATGACCTAGAACTAGCTGCAGTGGTACACGCGTTGAAAATTTGGCGGCACTATTTGATGGGGAAGAGGACAGAGATATATACGGATCATAAGAGTTTGAAGTACATATTCACACAGCCAGATCTCAACCTCAGAAAAAGGAGATGGCTAGAGCTAATCAATGACTTTGATGTGGGCATCAACTATCATCCCGGGAAAGCAAACGTCGTGGCCGATGCTTTGAGTCGGAAAGTGTAGGTCAATAAGTTGAGTTTGAAGGACATGCCTGCAGAATTGAAGGACGAGGTTATAAGGCTCAATCTATGTCTAGTAAATAGTGGTGAAGCCATCGCTATGGAAGTGGACTCCACACTCGAGCAAGACATACGCGAGGGCCAAAAGAATGATGAGAAGATACAAGAGATCAGACAACTCATCAAGGAAAATAAAGCTCCTGGTTTTAGAGAGGATGAACAGGGAACGGTGTGGCACGGGAAAAGGATCTGTGTGCCAGAAGTAAAGGAGATCCGTGAATTAATTTTGAAGGAGGCTCACGATTCCGACTATTCCATTCATCCTGGGAGTACGAAGATGTACCAGGACCTCAAGAGCAGGTATTGGTGGTATGGCATGAAGCGAGATGTCGCGGAACATGTTGCCCTATGTGACACATGTCAGTTGGTGAAAGCAGAACATCAACGACCCGCGGGATTGTTGCAACCACTCAAAGTGCCTGAATGGAAGTGGGAAGAAATCAGCATGGATTTTGTCGTGGGATTGCCTAGGACCCAATCCGGGTATGATTCAATATGGGTCATTATTGATAGGCTAACCAAGGTAGCTCATTTCATCCCTGTGAAAGAAAGCTACAGCGGATCCAAATTGGCAGAATTGTACATGTCAAGGATTGTGTGTTACCATGGAGTGCCAAAGAAGATAGTGTCGGACCGAGGGACAAAGTTCACCTCGAGGTTTTGGCAGAAGTTGCATGAAACCATGGGAACCCATCTGAACTTCAGCTCTGCCTATCATCCCCAAACTGACGGGCAGACGGAGAGAACCAATCAGATCCTTGAAGATATGTTAAGGGCATGTGCACTCAAAAACAATAGAAGTTGGGACAAGAACTTACCGTATGCGGAGTTTTCCTATAACAACAGCTATCAAGCTAGTATGAAGATGTCACCGTTTGAAGCTTTGTATGGAAGGAAGTGCAGAACTCCCCTATTTTGGAACCAAACAGGGGAAAGTAAAGTGTTTGGTCCAGAAGTGCTACAAGAAGCCGAGGCAAAGGTGAGGGAGATTCGCAACAACTTGAGGATAGCACAGACACGCCAGAAGAGCTATGCCGATGTACGAAGAAGAGAGCTCGTTTTCAACGTGGGAGACTATGTTTATCTCAAGGTGTCCCCTATCAGAGGACTTCGTCGGTTCAAGGTGAAAGGGAAGTTGTCACCTCGATACATCGGACCCTTTCAAGTTTTGGAAAGGAAAGGCGAAGTGGCGTACCAACTAGAGTTACCGGTTCATCTATTGGACGTGCACGATGTATTCCATGTGTCACAACTCAAGAAATGTCTGAGTACGCCTGAAGAGGTGTTACCCATGAATGAAGTGGATGTAGCTGAGGATTTGTCTTATGCCGAGCAACCATACAAGATTTTGGAGACGATGGAACGCCTCACCAGAAACAAGAGAATCCGGATGTGCAAGGTGCAGTGGAAGCATCACTCAGAAGAGGAAGCCACCTGGGAACGGGAAGATGAGCTCAAGGCACAATTTCCGGAATTGTTTTCTTAGAAACACCAATCTCGAGGACGAGATTTCTTTTAAGGGGGGTAGAGCTGTAACACCCCAAATTTTGATTCAAAACCCTAAACCATGTTCAGAGGGGAATTTAAAATTTTTTGGATGTGTTGCATGTTTTGCAAAAATTCAAATTCAAACTGGAATTCAAATTAGACTCAAAACAGAAAAGAAATGGAAAAAGAAAAAGAGTAAACAGGAAAAAAACCGGCCAGTGGGCCGAAACCCGCCAGCCGGCCCAATTTCCCCCCGCGCCAGCCCGCAGCCGCGCGCCCACGCTATCCCTCACAGACAGGTGGGACCCACCTGTCATCCCCAACCCCGCGACCCCGGACTCTCCCCCGCGCGCGCGATCTTAACCGATTGGAAACCGCGTCCCTCAGCCCGAATTCCGGTCCCAGAAGAATCAAACTCGATCACAACTGACCCACCGCCCTTCCCCGGCTATAAAAACCCCAGCCCCGATCGGTTTTTCCCACGCGATCGCCGATTTTTACTCCGGTGAGCACCGAGACTTCGCCGGTGAATTCTGGCCGATCTAAGCTCGGAAACTCTGATCTAACTCGCTGGTCTTGATCCACCGCCTCCGGGGAGCTTTGCAGGTGCAGAAAACTCGGAGACTTACGGTGTAAACACAGCGCCGACGAGCTTCGCCGTGGTTTTGCCTCGGACCTCGCCGCCGATCACTTTCCAGGACCCCCGAGCTCAAGAAAACCCCCGAGGTGAGATCCCTGACCTTCCCTCTACCGATCTATACCATAAGATCACAGTTCTAGGCAGAATTCTCGAGGATCCGAAACTTTCCGGCGAGATCGCCGCTTCCCGCCGCCGTGCGCCGCCGGCAGCGCCGCCCGCGCTCGATCAGAGCGACGTGGCCGCTTGTGCGCCGTTTATTTTAAATCGCACGGTAGACTTTAAAACCCCGCGTACCGGTTCGATGTTATAATCTCAGCCGTCGGTTTAAAATCGGACGGTCCACGTCAGCCCCGCGTTATAAAGACTGGAATTCTTACGTGCTACCCCCTGGGGTTCTGGGGAAATAAGAGCTAGCCCCGGAAACTTCTGATCTAGCCCCTGGAACTCCAGAAAATCATGTAAATTCATTTAAAAATCAGTTTTAGCCCCTGGACTTAATAAAAATTAGGAAAAACACCTCTGATAAGTGTAGCTAGACCCCTGGAAATTATGAAAATAATATTATAGACCCTGTAATGGGGTGAGTTCATTATTTTAGCCCTGTTTAGTATTTAATTTAGAAAATTGAATATGTAACTAGTGTTTAAAAATTAAAAAGTGGGACAAACATAATTGTCAAAATTAATTAAAAACTTTCTTAGTACTTAGAAAACTTTGGAGTGAGATAAAAATATATTTTTGGGCTGAAATGAATCTGTTTCATTTATTATTCACATTTATTAGTATAGGGACACATTTTAAGTAAAGAATAGTTATAGAAAAATAGGGAAAATAATTATGAAATAGTTTACATCAGAGGCCAAGGTCAAAATATGTTATTAAATTATTTAGGACCAGAACCTATACTGTTTAGATGATGTGTATTACTAATTTCATAATAAAATACACAATTATGCATAGGAATATAAATCTGAAAATATAGCAACTAGTAAATGATAAATGGAGTTTTTAAAATCCAAAGAGTTCAGTTTAGGGTTGGTAGAAATTATGAAGGCACATATGGGGAAGAAAAATACTTTTCATACACACTTGGTAGTAAAAAGGTATAGTAGTTGAATATAAGAAATTTATTGGAAACCCATATAAATAGTATGTAAGTATATATGTGGACACAAAAGTAGGAATCATATACACCTGGTTAAAAGTGCATGCAAGCCACAACTCAACACACATAAAGTAACCACAACACATATAATGGTAAAGAACTTTTATAAATGTGAATGTGTGGTTTGTATGAAGTAGAAGTGTGAACTATGTCTTATGATTGTTGTTTTTCTTTTGCTATGTGTGATGGTATGAAGTAGAACCTGTTCAAGAGCAAGTTATCCCTTTCCAAGATCAGGACTACCCATTTCAAGAGCAGCAAGAAGGAGGCAAGTGTCCTTGACCACTTTGATCCTATGCTAGGATGTGTAGATAGAATTATTTGCATTGTCAAATGAAATATGAAACCCATGCTAGGAAGTTTCCATAGAATTGCATTACCTTGTTTCCTTGTAGCTTGGGTTGGGATTTATTTTGACATGTCATTTATTTACATGCATATGCTTAGCCATGCTTAGAATGGGATATTTGGGATATGAGATCATCAGTTTATTATACCATACTCTTGAATGAGCTATTGAGAGTTATGTAGAGGTAGGGATCAAGGCAAGTTGGATGTTTTGGTTGTGTGCTGGGTGCACGAGACTTGGGTTTGGGTTTAGTACTTGCCTGGATCCTAAGGACCGGTTCATGGAGCATGTAACCCGGCTTTACAGTGCCAACCACATGCTGAGATGGGGCAGCTTGGCCAATTAATTAGGTGTATCCCCGGCGTAGTATGGGTGTGTTGGATGGTGCGGGGAATAGGTGTCAGCTGGACTACCATATGAACCGCAAGGCTCAAGAGGGGGCCACTGCAGCGGGGTTGGAGCCTCTTGTATGCTGTTAGGGGTGAAACCTCAGTGGGTCCAAGCTCGTCGGGAATCCCTTTGTAAAGGCTTCGTAGTGATCTCCTGGCTGCACACCTGGGAAGTGTGAATGTGGATCGTAGCCACTGGCATAATGGAGGTTCTTTTAGTCCACCCGGCAACGGGGGATGAAATCACTACATGTGGGTACAGTGGTACAAACTCTGCAGAGTCAAAACTGTCTTGACAGCCGTGCTCACGGTCAAGAGCGGCCTGGACTTATTCATGATTAGAGGATTGATGGTTTTGGAAGTTAAGCAGGGAGCTTAACATTGGAAATGATGATTATGGTTATTGGATTATGATGATGGGATGGGAGATTGGGACCATTTCACCTGTGTAGTAATGTAGGTGCTTAATAAGCTAAGGTGATAGGTATTAATTGCGTAGTGCTTTAACCATGAGTTCAACCTCTCCTTGTTCTAGCCATGCATGATAAAATTTTCCCACACTTGCTGAGTACCATCGGTACTCAACCTTGCATATTTGTTGGTTTATATTGCTGCTCAGGTCAAGATAATGAGGTGGTGTATAATGACCAAGATTTTGGACCCGAGGAAGGTTTTTAGGTTCATGAAGACCCCCGGGCAACGCCTGTGATGGAGCCCTAAAGAATAATATTCCGCTGCTAGTTTATGTACTTGTGATGAACTTATTATTGTCCATCGAGACATTTACTATGTAAGACTTACTTATATTCGACACCTGGGTTGTAATAAATGATGCTTCACTATTTGTCATCACATGTATGAGAAAATGATCCTGGCATACATGTGATATTCACTTGGTTGTTCTTCGGAAAAACCGGGTGTGACAGTGGACGAGGCAAAGGTTGTTGCCATCACGAGCTGGCCACTTCGGACTACGGTCACACAGGTTCGGAGTTTTCTTGGTCTCGCAGGTTTCTACCGGCGTTTCGTGCGGGATTTCAGCACCATTGCGGCATCTCTCCACGAGTTGACAAAGCATGGAGTGCCGTTTCGATGGGGACCGGCACAACAACA
Source organism: Neostapfia colusana (assembly GCA_030760725.1). Taxonomy (NCBI): domain Eukaryota; kingdom Viridiplantae; phylum Streptophyta; class Magnoliopsida; order Poales; family Poaceae; genus Neostapfia; species Neostapfia colusana. The sequence continues at coordinate 23,698,551 of JASWHV010000005.1, read as the reverse complement.
AGCTTTTGATGTTCTCAAGTCGAAGCTCACACAAGAACCATTGCTGCAACTTCCTGATTTTGAGAAGACCTTCAAGCTTGAATGTGACGCGAGTGGCATCGGCATTGGAGGAGTGCTAATTCAAGGAGGTAAACCTGTTGCCTTCTTTAGTGAAAAATTGCATGGGCCTTTTCTGATTTATTCTACATATGACAAAGAACTTTATGCTTTAGTGCGTGTCTTGCAAACTTGGCAACATTACCTATGGTCTAAAGAATTTGTCATACATTCAGATCATGAGTCTTTGAAATATCTTAAAGGACAAGCTAATCTGAACAAACGTCATGCTAAATGGATTGAGTTCATAGAATCATTTCCTTACATCATTAAACATAAGAAAGGCAAAGACAATGTGATTGTCGTTGCTTTATCTAGAAGTTATACCATACTATCCCAACTTTCTCATAAAATCTTTGGATTGGAAACCATAAAGAGGTTATATGCTACTGATTTGGACTTCAAAGATGCCTTTGAAAATTGTAGAGAGGGAAGAACGTGGCAAAAATTCCTGCTGCGTGAAGGCCTTCTCTACCGTGCTAACAAGCTGTTTGTTCTAGCTAGCTCCGTTCGTCTTTTGTTGTTGCAGGAAGCGCATGGAGGTGGTTTGATGGGACATTTTGGTGTTAAAAAGACAGAGGATGTGCTGTCCGCTCACTTCTTTTGGCCACGAATGAGGCGTGATGTGGAGCGCTACGTTTCACGTTGCACGACATGCAACAAAGCTAAGTCTCGACTTAACCCACATGGTCTTTATATGCCTCTTCCGGTTCCCAGTGCACCTTGGGAGGATATTTCTATTGACTTTGTTTTAGAATTGCCTAGAACAATGAGGGGGAGGGATAGTGTCTTTGTGGTTGTTGATTGTTTCTCTAAAATGGCTCATTTTATACCCTGCCACAAGACCGATAATGCTTCACATGTTGCTGATTTGTTCTTTAATGAGGTTGTGCGTTTGCATGGTGTTCCCAATACTACTGTTTCTGATAGGGATGCTAAGTTTTTGAGTCACTTTTGGTTAACTTTGTGGTATAAATTGGGAACAAAGTTGCTGTTTTCTACAACTTGTCATCCACAAACTGATGGGCAAACGGAGGTAGTTAATCGTACCTTATCTACTATGTTGCGGGCTGTTTTGAAAGACAATTTGAGGTTGTGGGAGGAGTGTTTGCCACATATTGAGTTTGCTTATAACAGGTCTATTCACTCCACAACCAAGTTAAGTCCGTTTATGGTAGTCTATGGTTTCAATCCTCGTGCTCCAATTGATTTGCTACCTTTACCACATACTGAAATTGTGAACTTAGATGCTACACAATGTTCTGAATTTATTCTTAAGTTTCATGAAACTACTAAGTTACAAATTGAAAAAATGAATGAAAAGTATCGCATTGCTGCTAGTAAAGGTAGGAAGGAGGTAAAATTGGAACCCGGTGATTTGGTGTGGGTTCACTTGAGAAAATATAGGTTCCCGGATTTGAGAAAGTCCAAACTCATGCCACGTGCTGCTGGACCTTTTAAGGTTCTTATGAAGATAAATGACAATGCATATAAACTTGAGTTGCCTCCCGAGTTTGGGGTTAGTCCCACATTTAACATTTCAGATTTGAAGCCATACTTGGGAGAAGAAGATGAGCTTGAGTCGAGGACAACTCCAATGCAAGAGGGGGAGGATGATGTGGACATCACTCCTGCAGATATACACAACACTCACATGGTAGACATGCAAGGTCCAATTACTAGAGCTCGAGCACGAAAATTGAATTTAGAGGTGAGCTCGTTCCTGAACAATTCTTTATATGTGAATTTTGAGAGTATGTTGCTACCTAATGGATTAATTATGATTAGTAACCATGGAGAGGACATGGAGATACATGGAGAGGGGTTTGGAGGCGTGGAGGACCAGAAAATATGCCAACAAGAAGTTAGAGACCGAGCCCAACTCAAACTCGAGTCCAACTCGGGCCCAGGAGCAGTCCACCTTAAAATGGATGCACAGAAGGCATACGGACTCCGTTTTTGACGTTCTACATATGCACGGAAAGCTGAGAGGATAAAATTTCCAATGGAGCTGGCCCCACGTCAAAATTCCCTCGGAGTCGACGGGAAACTTCGAAACAATATAAAGTTTAGAGTCTGTCAGGGTGTTGCATCACCTAGTTGGGCCATTGGGCCTTGTATCGAGTCCAAGTCCATTATGTACGTGTATAAGGGTTATATCACGACCCCAGCACCCCCCTGGTCGTCCTCCACCTCCTTCATACCCCCTAGCCGCCATCACAAACAGCTGGGTTTTGCTTAGTTACAATCTGTCATTGAACAGCTCGCCGATCATCGGTTGTGAGATCCCAAATTCGTGATCAATTCAGTTTTGATTGCAACTTCTTTGTTCTTGCTTGTGTTCTTGATTGCGCTTGCAGGGATAAGCCTTCGTGGCGAGGTCATTCATGTGACACGGGTGATAACCAACGGAGCAGTGGTTAGTGATTGCGGGGTTTCGTTCGTTCGGAGCCTTGGATCATCAACGTCGAGATCTCCACCCAATCAAGTTTACCCTACCTCTCGGAAGATCGGGACTCATCCTCCTATCAGAAGCTCAAGAGCAGGGAGGACAAGGGCGCAAGAGCTCAAGGAAACAAGGAAGATGAAGGCGCGGGGAAGTGCGAAGGGAAGCCGGGTTGCGGGTGAGATCCCCTTTTAAACTTCCCAGGCGCGATTCAAAACTCTTCGAATACGCCGCTTGGACAACCGCTTCAGCTCCAAGACCGAGCGTCCATGACAAGTGGACCCAAGCCGTCTAGCTGAAGCGGTGAGCCAAGAAGTCAGCCTCCCAAGGAGACGAGCCGGCAAGACGCTTTGGCGGTTCCCTAAAAGGCGCTGTGACGTGCAGAAGTGGCAGCCTTGGGAACCGCCGCAGTAAAAGCAGCCATCAAGTGGGGCACACGCTCCCATGATCCCGTGACTGTTCGTGCCCCGGCAACGGTCAATGCGGGTCTTCGAGAAGGTTCGCGGAGCGGAAGAGACGGGGGCCCCACCTCGGGCTCGTTATCTCCCCCGAGATGGGCCTGGGGGCCACTGTCGGTACCCTCAATATGGGGTACCCCCGCGCATAGGGGAAACTGCCTAAGGACCTCGCCCTTCTCCGCAGGGAGAGCTCTAAAGGCGCCACGTGTCCAGCAGGGCCGGACGTCCCTCTCCTCAGAGGAAAGCTCCGGGCCCGTCACGTGGCCAACTGAGTCGGACCTCCCCCCTCCGCGGGGAGAGCTCTGAAGGCTCCACGTGTCCAGCGGGGCCGGACCTCCCTCTCCTCAGAGGAGAGCTCCGGGCCCGCCATGTGGCCAACAGAGCCGGACCTCCCCCCTCCGCCGGGAGAGCTCCGAAGGCTCCACGTGTCTAGCGGGGCCGGATCTCCCTCTCCTCAGAGGAGAGCTCCGGGCCCGCAACGTGGCCAGCAGAGCCGGACCTCCCCCCTCCGCGGGGAGAGCTCCGAAGGCTCCAAGTGTCCAGCGGAGCCGGACCTCCCTCTCCTCAGAGGAGAGCTCCGGGCCCGCCACGTGGCCAGCAGAGCAGCGCTGCCCGCCCCCGCGCGGTAGGCAGCAAGAGTAAAGACGCGCCATACCTTGCCCGTACAAGGTATTCAAGACCCGCGCCTTCCCAAGGCGCGGAGACGCGGAGCACGCCTCTGTCAGGTGCTGTTGCGCACAATCACATCGCAATGAAGACTAGCACGCCGCGTCAGAGGCTGTATGCTAGTAAACACAACGACAAGACATCCCCTGCCGCCCCTGCCACCATCAACCACTACGACTAGCTTGCGGCATGGGAAGGGCGGCAGAGCGAAGACTCGGAAGCCCTTGCCAGAGACAACTACTGGTGTAACTGCAGATATGGTAGATGGCAGGCAATCTCCCAGGGACCATCTGTCGGGTCCCAGGCCCACCTTGTAAGCCACCCGAGCCTTGGACTATAAAAGGCTCGGGTAGGCAACGTTAGCAAGGGTTCGCACTTTAGTGGTTCGACTCTTTGCACACTTACACTCCAGCATCCGAGCACTTAGGTCATCCCCAAGCTCAGAACTCCGGTTCTGAGCAACAAGCAATACAACGAGCACCTCTGCTCACCATGGACGCAGGGTTTTACGCTCCAGTGGCCTGAACCACGTAAAAATCTCTGTGTCAAGCTTCTCCTTCAATCGTCCCTAACGTGTAAACTCTCCGTGAGTAACTAGCCCCTCCGAAAAAGAACCTCCATGGGCTGTACAGAGCAGGCCCGGGGGAAGTGTCGGCTGCACACTTCGACCCTGACCGAAGATCAATCTTGGAGAACACTCGGGCTTATTTCATTTGGTCGAATAGGTCCTCTATACGGGGCAGAGGGTATTTGTTCTTGATTGTTACCTCATTGAGAGACCTATAGTCCACGCACATCCTTTGGGTTCCATCCTTCTTGTCCATGAAGAGCACAGGAGCTCCCCATGGTGACGAGCTTGGACGTATAAAACCCTTCTCCAACTGCTCCTGAATTTGCTTCTTGAGTTCCACTAGTTCATTTACAGGCATCCTATAGGGTCTCTTTGCTATGGGTGCAGTTCCAGGTACCAAATCAATGGCAAACTCAATGTCCCGGTCAGGTGGCATACCTGGAAGCTCTTCCGGGAACACGTCCGAGAATTCTTGAACCACTGGAATGCTGTCCAATGTTGCTCCTTCGACGTGGTTCAAAATTGCCTTCTTGGTTGTTTGTTGGGCTGACTCAAACTCAACACGGATACCGTGCTCGTTTGTCAACTGCACACTCCTCTCAGCACATTGGATTACTCCGTTGTGCTTGCTTAACCAATCCATCCCAAGTATTATGTCAAACCCTTGGGAATCCAAGACAATGAGGTCAGCAAGGAAGTCTACCCCCCTTATTTTAAGGCTTACTTTAGGACATACTATATTAGTCCTCATCTCTCCACCAGGAGGATTAACCAACATAGTACAACTCAAGTGTGATATGGGTAGATTATGCTTGGCAACATACTTGGATGATATGAAGGAATGTGATGCTCCAGAATCAAATAAAATGGTGGCTGGGTTGGAGTTGGCAAAGAACATACCAAGTACGACGTCCTCAGCCTGTTGTGCTTCCTCAGCAGAGACATGGTTCACGTTACCGTGAGCATAGTTCTGCTGTCCACGGTTTCCTTGATTGTCCCCTCCGTTCGGTCGTGGGTTCTGCTTGGGCACATTGCCTTGGTGTCCAGGGCCTCTCCTCGGGCACTGGCTCGCGAAGTGTCCTGTTTCCCCGCATGCAAAGCATGCCCTATTTCCTACGGCAGCAGGTACGTGGGGCGGGGGTTTTGAACAGGAGCGCCCATGTTGGGTCAGGGCATAGGAGGCAAAGGTGCACGAGGTGCTTGTGCAACGGGTCGTTGCGGTGATGGCTGACTGGGGCGGTATGCAGGAGCGGTCGATCCATACTGCGGTGCGGCCGGGGGCATGTACCGAGGTCGTACGTTGCTCCCTTGGGGCTGGTATGGCATCTTCCTCTTGCACTCTCACTCGATTTCTCGGATCTTGCTTTCGACTACTATAGCCTTGTCAACCAGCTTCTGGAAGCTCGCGTAGTCATTGTTGAGGAGCTGAACCTGAATCTCATTGTTCAATCCTCTCATGAACAGGTATTGCTTCCTCTAGTCTGAGTTGACATCTTTGGGGGCATACCAGGACAGTTGTGTGAACTTGTTGAGATACTCATTCACGCTTCTCTGTCGTTGGCGGAGACCTTCAAACTCCTGTCTCTTGAGCATCATTACACCAGCAGGGATGTAATGAGAGCGGAAACTCTCCTTGAACTCAGTCCAAGTGATCGTCTCTGGGTTGACATGAGCGTTGCATAGGGCATCCCACCAGTCAGCGGCAGCTCCCATGAGTTGGTGCAACGCAAAAAGAACCTTCTCTCGGTCATTGCACTGCACTATGGCAAGCTTCTTCTCCATAGATTCCAACCAGTCGTCGGCCTCCATGTGGTCGTTAGCTTGAGCAAAGGTGGGTGGTCGAGTCCTCATGAACTCACCCAGTCTATTATGAGCCGGCGGTGGTGGTGGCGGTGGTGCCGGAACGGGGTTGTTTTTGTTGGCCTGCAACTGACCCAAAGTTTGGATCATGGTTTGCATAAGTTGATTCTGCATGGCCATCAACCGTTCCAGGTTGTTCTAACCAGCTCCGGGGTTAACAGGAACTTCATCGTGGCCATCCTCTTGGTTATCACGGACCTTTCTTCGGCCAATGTTTCCTCTCACCATCTGTGAGAAAGAACAAAATAGAATAGAAGGTTAGAAGGTTCAGATAGATCCCCTTAACTATATGCATCAAGGTGGATTGGACTATATATATTAGCCCATATGAGGATGTGAACAAGTGCCGAGGCATCTCACACCTCTTTCTACTTATGTGTGGATATGGACAACGTTTTAAGACGTCCCACAACTCACCCTAAGCACATAATCACAAATAATCATCACAAGGGCTCACACAACTCCTATTCAAGGCTTTTTCAATGGGGGTCCTATATGGCTTAGGGTGTTGCCAATCTGTGGTCCAACTATGGCCTTTCCTAGGCTTGCATCCTATGTCAGCATGGTTTAGCTACCAATCTGTGTCTGATACCAATCTGTGATCTATCTAAGCGTGTAACCTACCGTCAACCCGTGGCTCTGATACCAATCTGTGACGCCCTCAATTCTGTGGAAAACCACAGAACAGAGAACTGATGCATATGTGTGCCCAGGATGTTCATCACACATATACACATCATCCACAAACTGAATATCAGAATATATATGACCACGAATAACAGAGTTTATTACAATGTCTCATGAGTCTTGGACTCATGCTCACATCGGAAGTCTTAATCTAATAGCGGAAGTCTTTATTCTAGCAGCGAAAGTCTTCTAACTAATGCGGAAGCAATTCTAAGCAGCAGCGGTTCCATCTCTACTCTATCCCCACAGGCAAGGTTGAGGACAGATTACACGCCTAATGCTCCACTTGGTCTTCATAGTAATCTTCTCCTGTTGCTGATGATGAAATAATAATGCAAGTTTGAGTACAATGATGTACTCAGCAAGTGCGGGAAAATATGATATGTAGCTCACAACAAAGTAGGTATAAAAAGGCTCATTGCAGAAAGCAAAAATATTTATCAAAACCATGATAAAACAGCAACTTATCTTTAAGCGAATGTAATCCCAACATGTACTAAAATACCAATCTTATCTCCATTATGTTCATTACCTTCCAAGTCTCAACCAGACATTAATCAACCTTGTTCTTGCTCACAAATACCTTCTCGTATTCGCTACCATCTAACGAATACCATCTCGTATTCGCTACCATTTCATTTCATAAACAATTCCGTCTCACACCGAGACCAATCTCGTTGCCATGACTCAACAGTCATGCAACCAATCTTTATTACCCAGACACAACAGTCCCGAAAACCAAACCAAAACCAAACCATCCAAAACCATCCCAAAATAACCATCCAACTAATCATGGAAGTTGGCCAGGCGCTCGTGACCGTAAGCTCGGCTATCATGATAGTTTTAGACTCTGCAGAGTTTGCACCTCTTTACCCACAGGTTTGTGATTTCGTCACCCGTCGGTGACTGCAGAACCTCCATTATACCAGTACACAACCGTCGGTGTATGGCCAAGATATCACAAAATAGCCTTTACAAAGGGGTTACTAGATGTATGTACTCACTAAGGTTTCACCGGTAGGCTAGAATCTCCAATTCTCCCACCCACGGGCCCCCTCTTGCGCCATGCAGTTCCCAGGGCAGTCCTCACTCGACTCCCATTCCCCGCGCCTTCCACGGTCCATAACATTCTAGCAACTTACCTAACTAGTCAGCTAAGCCGCACCCATACTTGGCCTTGTGGTGGCACTGTTATCCTGGCATGTGCTCGCATGAACCGGTTCTTAGATCTACGGCAAGTAAACCACCATCTCTTTCTACCTCATTCACAAACCCAGGCTTGCCTAAATCTCCTCCAATCCATGTTCATTAACCACATAAGTTTTCTCATTATCATTACGAGTGCAGTTAGCTAGACACATCTATCTCGCTTCCCAATCCCATGGACTCAGTGAAGCATAAATTAAAACCATACCCGACTCATAAACATCCCTGGCGACAAGGGTGGTTTAACCAAAACTAGTAAACTCCTATAAAAGGTTTCCCATCATGTTTGACTCAGCACACACACCTTTTCGCAAAACAAAACAGTTTCCCAAAACATAGGATCAATATGGTCAAGGGGCACTTGCCTTGTTCTTGCGGTTCCGGATGCTCTTGGATCTCGAAACCTTGTTGTGGCAGCTTGTCGTAAATGACTCCCAGAGCTTGTCCTTCTATACGCGATCACACACATACAAGATTTACAACAATCAATATCATGCACAAACTTTAACTAGATGCGATGATGCATATGCATGCTATCCTATAATCAATTTTTATTAGATCGGTTTGTATGTGCTCTTGCATGGTTTGCATGGGTTTTATGATGAACAGGGGTGTTCGGGTCAAATGTGTACGTGGCGATGATCTTGACTCTAGATCAGACCGATCAACACATGATATGTCCATGAAAAATCTTCTGTTCGAAAGGAATCGAAGAACATATGCAAAGAAAACGCGATGATGTCGTAAGGTAGTATTGGAGACCTACCTTACGTTCTTCTTGGTCTCAGGGTCCTTCTCCTAGCAAGACAGATCGTTGGGGCTCCCTTCCGGTGATCTCTCTCGACCAAACTCCGGTGATGGGTTTACTCGGCGAGTTGGGGCTAGGGCTCTGAGTCGTCGGCTCAGGAGGTGGAAAAGAAGTTCGTGGTTTCGGCCAAAGGTTTTGGGTTCTATTTATAATCGGAAAGAAAGAGTTCTAATCTGATTGGACTTCGAATAAGAGTCCTATTCAACTTGTCGTTGAATCTTAACAACTTATTTTTAGTTGATTTGGTGCAGTAACATTGTGGAATTCATGTCGGTTTCCTCTCCGCACCGGTATTTCCACGCGTACAGAATCCAAAACCCGCTCCAGAACTCGTTACTTCTGCGGTGATGAGCTCCGGAAGCTCCACGTGTTCACCGGGGCCTGGTCTCCCCCTTTCCGCAGAGACGAGCTCTGGTTGTGCCGCGTGAAAAGCGAGCGAGACCTCCCTCTCCTTCGGAGGTGAGCTCCGCGTGCGCCACGTATCCTGGCGGTCGGGACCTCCTCTCTATTTGGAGGTGGCTCCGCGTGCGCCACGTCTCCTGGCGGTCGGGACCTCCTCTCTATTCGGAGGTGTCTCCGCGCATGCCACTTGTCAGTGCCGGACCTTCCCTCTCTCCGGAGGTGGCTCCGGGTGTGCCACGTATCCTAACAGCGCCAGACTTCTTTTCTTCTTAGAGACGAGCTCCGATGTTGACACGTGTCCAACAGTGACGGACCTCCCGGAGATAAGCTCCAGCGGTGACACGTGTCCAATAGAACCAGACCTCTCGGAGGTGAGCTCCGAGATCGACACGTATCCCGTGCGACTGGTCCTCTGATTTCCGCGGTGACTAGCTCTGAAGGTGGCACGTGTCCTGCGGCTGGCCTTGCTTCTCCGCAGAGGCTAGCTCCGGGGGCAACACGTGTCCCACGGGGTCGGACCTCTCCCCATTTGCGGAGATGAGCTCCGAAGGTGCCACGTGGCCAGCGGGCCGTGGGAGTTGTCTTCGGCGCTCTTGGTGAACTGGATTTTGTTCTTTTTGGCTATCTTTTTTATTCTTTCTCTGTTCCCACTTCTTTTAAAATGTTTTCTCTACATGAAACATGAATACATGCAGAAACAAAAAATGAGGGTGTCACACTAGGTCAGGACAAGTACATACTTGAGAATACATAAGACTTCCGACAACAGAAGCATATGAAGTCGATTTTATTTTATTGATCTCATAGTGGTTCCTGAGATACTGCAAGTTACCAAAATTATTATCCTTGACTATAGGAGCAGACAAAGCTTTACACACATACATACAATATTTATTAAGCACACTCTCCAGGTACGCCGTTGTGATAAACCTAATACCCCATTACTTTGGTCGGTACTCTCAGTACCGGGTACCCCCGCGCACAAGAGAAAAACCGCCTAAGGACATCACGCCCTCCGCAGGGGTGAGCCTCGAAGGCACCACGTGTCCAGCGGGGCCGGGCCTCCCCTCTCCTAAGAGGAGAGCTCCGGGCCTGCCACGTGGCCAGTAGAACCGGGCCTCGCCGCCTTCGCAGGGGCGAGCTCCGAAGGCGCCTTGTGTTCAGCAGGGCCAAGCCTCCCCTCTCCTCAGAGGCGAGCTCCGGGCCTGCCACATGGCCAGCAGTGCCCGACCTCACCCCCTCCGCAGGGGTGAGCTCCGAAGGCACCATGTGTCCAGCAGGGCCGGGCCTCCCCTCTCCTCAGAGGCGAGTCCCGGGCCTGCCACGTTGCCAGCAATGCCGGACATCACCACCTCCGCAGGGGTGAGCTCCGAAGGCGCCACGTGTCCGGAAGGGTCGGGCCTTCCCTGTCCTCAGAGGCAAGCCCCGGACCTGCCACGTGGACAGCAGTGCCGGACCTCACCCCCTTCGCAGGGGTGAGCTCCGAAGGCGCCACATGTCCAGCAGGGCCGGGCCTCCCCTCTCCTCAGATGCAAGCCCCGGGCCTGCCACGTGGCCAGCAGTGCCGGGCCTCACCCCCTCCGCACGGGTGAACTCCGATGCCGGACCTCACCCCCTCCGCAGGGGTGAGCTTCAAAGACGCCACATGTCCAGCAGGGCCGGGCCTCCCCTCTCCTCAGAGGCAAGCCCCGGGCCTGCCACATGGCCTGCAGTGCTGGACCTCACCCCCTCCGCAGGGGTGAACTCCGATGCCGGACCTCGCCCCCTCCGCAGGGGTGAACTCCGATGCCGGACCTCGCCCCCTCCGCAGGGGTGAACTCAGATGCCAGACCTAACCCCCTCCGCAGAGATGAGCTCCGATGCCGGACCTCACCCCCTCCGCAGGGGTGAGCTCCGAAGGCGCCACGTGTCCAGCAGGTCAGGGCCTCCCCTCTCCTCAGAGGCAAGCCCCGGGCCTACCACGTGGCCCGCAGTGCCGGACCTCACCCCCTCCGCAGGGGTGAACTCCGATGCCGGACCTCACCCCCTCCGCACGGGTGAACTCCGATGCCGGGCCTTGCCCCCTCCGCAGGGGTGAACTCCGATGACGGACCTCGCCCCCTCCGCAGGGGTGAACTCCGATGCCAGGCCTCGCCCCCTACGCAGGGATGAGCTCCGATGCCGTACCTCACCCCCTCCGCAGGGGTAAGCTCCGAAGGCGCCATGTGTCCAGCAGGGCCGGGCCTCCCCTCTCCTCAGAGGCGAGCCCCGGGCCTGCCACGTGGCCAGCAATGCAGGAGTATGTGTGGGCCCGCATGGTTGGTTCGTGCTGCTCTTGCAACGGCCTAAAGGAGTTTCCAAGAAAGTGCACGGGGCAGAAAAGGAGAAGGCCCCACCCCGGGATCATTATCTCCCTCGAGGTGGGCCCGGGGGGCCACTGTCGGTACTCTCAGTACTGGGTACCCGCGCGCACAGGAGAAAAACCGCCTAAGGACCCCACGCCCTCCGCAGGGGTGAGCTCCGAAGTCGCCACGTGTCCAGCGGGGCCGGGCCTCCCCTCTCCTTAGAGGAGAGCCCCGGGCCTGCCATGTGGCTAGTAGAACCGGGCCTCGCCGCCTTCGCAGTGGCGAGCTCCGGAGGCGCCATGTGTCCAGCGGGGCCGAGCCTCCCCTCTCCTCAGAGGCGAGCCCCGGGCCTGCCACGTGGCCAGCAGTGCCGGACCTCACGCCCTCCGTAGGGGTGAGCTCCGAAGGCACCACGTGTCCAGCGGGGCCGGGCCTCCCCTCTCCTCAGAGGCAAGCCTCGGGCTTGCCACGTGGCCAGCAGTACCGGACCTCACGCCCTCCGCAGGGGTGAGCTCCGAAGGCGCCACGTGCCGTGCTGCCCACCCCGGCTCGGTAGGCAGCAGGATTAAAGGCACACCATGCCCTGTCCGATCAAGGCATTCAAGAACAGCACCTTCCCAAGACACGGAGACGTGGCGCATGCTCCTGTCAGGTGGCACAGTGACCAGTCACGTCACAGTAAAGACAAGCACACCATGTTACAAGCTGTTGACCAATAAATACACCGACAAGACACTCCCCGCCATCCCTGCCATCATCAACCATTACGCCTATTTTACGACACGGGCAGGACGGCAGGTCGACGACCAAGAAGCCATTGCCAGAGACAACTACCAGCATTCACTGCAAGATATGGTAGATGGCAGGAAATCTCCCTGGGGCCACCTGTCGGGCCCCAGGGTCCACCTTGTAAGCCGCCCGAGCCTTGAAGTATAAAAGACTCGGGTTGGCAACGTAAGGGGTTAGACAGTTTGGCATTTTGGGGAACTCAGCTCATCCAGATCCCCAAGCTTAGAACTCCGGTTCTATGCTCCGAGCAATACATCTCCCGTGGATGTAGGGTATTACGCTCCGGCGGCCCGAACCACGTAAAAATCCTGGTGTCAATCCTCTCACAACCAACGCGACCTCCCGAGAAAACTAGCCCCTCTGAAAATGAACCTCCGCGGGTTGCTCCTAAAGCAGGCCCGGGGGAAGTGTCGACGGAACACTTCGACAACTTCTGTATTGGTGAATCTCAATTCCTAACACGTATGGTGCTTTACTAAGATCCTTCATCGAATTTAGAGTACAAGAATTTCTTAGACTCTAATAGTAGATTGACATCACTACTAGTTCGTAATATGTCATCTACGTATAATACTAGGAAAAAAATTTCCGTTCTTAACATAAATGCAGTTGTCCTGCTCATTATCCTTAAAGCCAAACTTTTTTTTCAGTCTCATTGAACTTGACATACCATTGCTTTGAGGTATCTTTAAATCCATAGATGGAATTTCTTAATTGGCATCCCATACATTTCTTACCCTTAACAATAAGGGTGGGCATTCTGTTGACCCTGTTAATTCGGTTCGGTCAATTCGGTTAATGAAAATGTTGGTTATGAAGAGTTAATAACCAAACATCATCCAAAAAAGTCATAACTGCATAATTCGGTTGCGGTTAATTCAGTTCGTGTGACGGACCAAAATCCGTACACTCCAGGATCACAAAGGGTGATGCCGCATGATGCGACACCCGATAGTACAAACGATAAGGAAACATAGTATTACATTCAAACTTACTGAATTTGTACACAAGTAGTACAAACCTTCAGTTTACAACTACTGTACAGAGTTTACTGCAGCAGAAATTATTTATACAATTCATGCCTACTCCTATCTAGCAAAAGTTGGTTGTCCAGCCCTACGAACAACCCACACTAACTCCACTCAGCTTCACTGCGGCGTGTATGGCTCCCATACAGCCGTAGTCCCCGATGGAGGATAGCCCTCGCTGGTGGACCCGTACTCCGAGTCTGTGGGGTATTCATCACCTGCAAACACTCATAGCAACCACCGTGAGCACGATGGCTCAGCAAGTCTTAACCGACTCTCCTACACATGAAAGTCTACATGCATGTCAGACCAAAATTAGGATGGCAGTTTGCAGCAAAGGACAGGCCTACAAGTTCATCCTTACTTCATCTTTTAGCCACAAGTTAACGGTTCACAAATCTGAAATTTAGTGAGCGATATTTGGTGGCACACATGTAGCAATAGAAGTTATTCATAACAACAGTAATGCATCACAACCATTCCATATATTTACCTACGTCACGACTCAATGACCAAGTGGTACTCATTACCGTGAGGGACGGTGAATCGACTCGATATACACCTGCAGGGATACCCAAATAGCACGCCATGTATGCCCATCCTTGGAGCTGCAACAGCATGCTCAACCGATATTGTACGGGACAACCTTTCACAAACAGCCCAAATATCAAACCGGTTGCACCGAAATGAGCGGGAGGTTCCCTACACGGAGCATCTCTCTATGCCCGTTAGCGGATTTCTACCTTGCTGCCCTCAACCTACACCTATAAATCGGTGCGTTAAGCCTCGACACCCGGAGGTATAGGTTACATCAGTTTATCGGACCTCATATATCCGATATGCCTTTGGTACATTCAAACTTGATCAGCGTGGGCCGCACAGGGATTGGTCCTCAATCGACATGGGCAGGTCTACGCACACAAGACTTCCTCTTGCTGCGTCCTATGCCCCTGCCTAGTCTAATTTTTCTTGCTAAAGTTATCTCACATCTCGAACCAATCCCGTATGTGGCGAATCCTATACACGCGAGTAGATTCCAACTACTCGACTTGTACCGAAGTCTATAAACATTAAGCAAGGCATATGCTATGTGATGACTTATACACTACCCTCACCCTCTTTAGGAGAATCTGGTTATGCATTTAGAGTTTCAATCATACTACACCTAATGCACATCCATACTTCAAGCTAAGTGAATATAAAGCAAAACTTGATAAAATTTGTTAAATGCAAACCGGGGCTTGCCTTATTGCTGCTGGTCAGGGGTTAGATTTTCCTCTAGAGTTATAAAGTCCAGGATCTCCGGGTCTCCTCGCCTTCAACGACTACACGTAATTAAATTAACTACATGTATCAAACTTAATGCAAATGGATTGAATTGACAATTATAAAGACCACAACTCTATCTAGCTATCCCTTTTGACTCTGAATTTTTACTGTGAATTGGTGAGAACCTAACCAGAGACTTGGCTAACTACCATTTGAAACAAAGCTCATTTGAGCCCTGCGCAAATAAATGTCTAAATGGCCATTACTAGAGCTTCTAAGTAGTTCCAGGGATTTTCATGGAGCAAGCCATTACTTTCTGGAAACTAGAGCTTGAGATGGTTCTAATGGAGTTGGGTTCATGTAATTTGGAGAATTATAGAGAAAGTTATGCCCTAATCAAGTTTGAGAAAATTCTGAAAAATGTTTCTGTACATTTTTTTTTATTTTTTCAGTGCAGTTCACTTGATCACACCATTAGGGAGACTAAATGAACTTGGATGGATCTGAAATTTTTCATGTGACTTAAGGATATTCAAATGAACCTCCTGGCCAAATTTCATAATTTCCCATAAAGGAAATCTCCAGATAAAATTTTCAACAGTTTAAACTTTGGAGAATTAATTCTGAAAAAAGAATGGGTTTCATGGGCTAAAACTTTTTTTACTCGAAAGTACTCAGAGAGATGAATCCAAATAATTTGGTTCACTAAATTTGGACAATTCTACACAAAGTTATGAATTTCTAAAGTTGGAGCTAAATCTGGAATTGATTTTCAATTGAAAATTCGAGCTGGGCCCATGGTTTAAACTGCAGCCAATAGAATGCGAGAACACACAGGCTACGGGGTTCTCAGCTGTGTAGCCGCACAAGGTCCTGAGCCACAGGAAATCCCGGATTTGAATTTCCCTCACTGACCGGTGGGCCGGCCCCACCCTTCTTCCTCCTCCCGCCTCTTCTCGCGCGCGCAAGTGATGCCCTCGCCAGACAGAGGCATTGCGACCTCGCCGGCCGCGGGTTCCCGGCCATATCTCGACCAGAGACTCGCCGCACGGGGGTTTTTCAGGATGGGGAAGCCGTTTTTGGGGTCGGTGTGGGCACTAGAGGGCCGGAACTAGGTCGGCGGCTTTGGGGAAGCTTCGGCCCCGTTGGTCGACCTCTCTACCCTTCAAAACTCGGTGTTTATTGGCCCTAGTGCATCCATGGCTCTTAGAGAAGACCGGCATGAATGCCAACTAGCTCGAGAAAGCCTCTATATGGGTTTTCACCGTGCGCCCTAGAGGTGCCGCGGCGTTTGAGCTCGGAAAAAGCTTGAAATAGCTCGCGCACAGTCAGTTTCTAGCTAGGGTTGTGAAGGCAACTGGATTGCAAGATAGTCTAGTTCTCTTGTGCGAAATTTGGTGACCTAAGAATGAAGATTGAAAGAGAATTTGGAGATTTCGTACCATAGGGTCCGCGGTGGTGCACCGGGGAAAAATGCCAAATTCGTCCGCTAGGGTTCGCCGTTTGAGCTGAGTTTCGGGGAGAATCAACACGGTGGTCCAGCGCACTTCTGAGTGTCCCTGCTTGAGCGTGAAAACCGCCGGGTCGGCCTGTCCACGTGAGCCCGATCGTCGCCTGCGCTCGGTCGCCGCGAAGAAGCTGCACGTCCGAGCAGGAGAGGCCGAAACTCGTGCAGTTCTTGCACCGAGGACGTAGGAGCAGTTCACTCAGTGCTGTTTTGCAGCTCAAAGGGGTGGTGTGCGCAAGGTTTGCCAGTTTCCTGATCTTTTTACAGAGGCGGCGGTGAGCTGTTCGGACTTTTCAGTTTTTTCGTTCGCAAGGAGGAGATGAAGGCCGAGTTGAGTCGGTGTGTGTGAGCAAAAGATCCCTTCGTGAACTGAAGACAGCCCGAACAGGTCTCCAGCATGACAGCCGATCAGATCAGGAGGTGGCGCCGGCCGATCGCCGTGGCACATGTAACACACCAAAACCTGTTAAAGAGGGGAATTTAAAATTTTTGGATGTATTGCATGGGGTGAAACAATTCAAATTCAAACTGGAATTCAAATTTGAATCAAAACAGAAAAGGAAAAGGAAAAAGAAAAAGAAAAACGGCCAGTGGGCCGAAACCCACCTTAGCCGGCCCACGCCCGCTTTCCACCGCCCCCCGTCCCCTCTCTCCCTGACGCGCGGGGCCCCCATGTCATCTTCTTCCCCCTCCTCCCTCGCGCGCCCCAACTGCACCGATCTTCCCGCTCTGATCGTGGCTGCTCCACCCGATTTCCACGCCCGATCTTTGGCAAGGCACTACTACATATCTAAACCGACCCTCCGCCGCCTCTCCTCGTGCATTTAACACAAGAAAACTCGCCGATTTTCCCAGTGCCCGCTCCATCTTTCTCTCCGGTGAGAACCGAAGCTTCCACCGCCGTTTTCCTTCGATCCTCGTTCGGATTTCCTGATCTAACGGGCTTGTCATGTTCCACCGCTGCCGGGAAGTCTTGCAGGTGAAGGAAACCCGGTGTTTTGCGCTCTATATACAGCTCCGGTGAGCACCGCCACGTTTTCCCCTTAGACCTCATCGCCGACCGCCTTCCAGGGCCTCCGAGCTCAAGAAAAACCCCGAGGTGAGATCCCCCACCTCCCCTCTTCCGTTCTATGCCAAGAAATCCAAGTTTTAGGAGTATAGATGAAAACCCGAAGTTCTCCGGCGAGATCGCCATCTCCCACCGCCGCGCGCCGCCGGGCATCGCCGCCCGCACACGGCCAGGGCGACGTGGCCCCCTAAGGCCCGTCCATTTTAAATCGTGCGGTCCCGAATAGATCTAACCCGTACCACTTCGCTTTATAATGTCAGCCGTCCGTTTTAAATCCAACGGCCCACGTCAGCCCCGCAGTATAAAGGCTGGGAATCTTACGTGCTACCCCCTGGGGATCTCGGAAAACACGAGCTAGCTCCGGAAACTTCTGATCTAGCCCCTGGACCTTCAGAAATATATGTAAATTCATTTAAAAATCAGTTTTAGGCCCTGGACTTAATAAAAATTAGGAAAACCTCTCTGTTTTGTGTAAGTAGGCACCTGAAAATTTAGGAAATAGTAAATTAGACCCTGCAGTAGGGAGGGTTTGCACTTCAGACCCTATAGGATATTAAATTCAGAAATTTGAACATGTGATTAGGATTTAAATTCAAATGGTGATGCAAACACATGTGCAAATACAAATTTAAATTTTCCTAGCACTTGGAAAACCTTTAGAATGAGTTAAAAGCTGATTTTTAGGCTGAAATGAGATTTGACTAAGTGCTGCCTACTTTTATTATTTCTGGAAATACATTTTTAGGGTAGGAAATAATTCTGAAAATGGGTAAAAAAATTTAATTTGATCCCCACCAGAGGGGAAGTTCAAAAATATTTTATTGAACATTTTAGATCAGAACCTATTCTGTTTAGGTGATATGTCTCACTATTTTAATATTAATGTTCACTTTTAGGCATAGAAAATAAATCTGAAAATATAGGAAAATAGGTATGCATAATTAGAAAATGTTAAATGAGGTCTCCAAATCCAAAAACTTCAAATTAAGATTTTGTAGAAGATCTGAAAACCTATTTGGAGTAGGAATTTATCTTTCATGCAAATTTTGTGGCTAAGAAGTGTATTAATTAAATATAGAAAATTTGTTCAAACTGGAAATTCATATATAGTGTGCAATTAGAAATCTGAATACAAAAGTTAGAAATAATATATATGTTTAAAAGTGCATGTAGGCCTAAAATCAACACATCTAGGGTAACCATAACACTTAAAAATGTGAATGACTTTCATATGTATGTATGTGTGGTTTGCATGAGTGGAAGTGTGGACTATGGCTTATGGAATGTTGTTTTCTTTTGCTATGTGTGTATTGGCATGAGTAGAACCAGCCCCAGAGCAGGTTCACACCTTTCAAAACCAAGACTTTCCATTCCCAGAGCAGCAGGAAGAAGGCAAGTGTCCTTGACCACTTTGATCCTATACTAGGATGTGTAGTTAGAATTTAATTAATTGCATTGTCAGTTTGGAATATGGTACCCAAGCTAGGAAGTTTCCCTAGATTTTCATTATCTTACTTCCTTGTAGCCTGGGTTGGGATTTATTTTATTATGTCATTCATTCATATTACTTATGCTTAGCCATGCTTAGAATGGGATAAGTGGGATATGAGATCATCAACTTAATTACCTTACTCTTGAATGAGATATTATGAGTTATGTAGAGGTAGGGATCGAGGCAAGTTGAATGACTTGGTTGGTGCTGTGTGCACGAGACTCGGGTTTGTGTTTAGTGCTTGCCTGGATCCTAAGGACCGGTTCATGGAACATGTAACCTGGCTTTACCGTGCCAACCACATGCTGAGATGGGGCAACTTGGCCAATTAATTAGGTGTATCTCCAGCGTAGTATGGGTGTTTGGATGGTGTGGGGAATAGGTGTCATCTGGACTACCTTATGAACCGCAAGGCTCAAGAGGGGGCCACTGCAGCGGGGTTGGAGCCTCTTGTATGCTGTTAGGGGTGAAACCTCAGTGTCCCCACGCTCGTCGGAAATCCCTTTGTAAAGGTCTCGTAGTGATCTCCTGGCTACACACCTGGGAAGTGTGAACATGGTTCGCGGCCACTTGCATAATGGAGGTTCTTTTAGTCCACCGGCAACGGGGGATGAAATCACTACATGTGGGTACAGTGGTGCAAACTCTGCAGAGACAAAACTGTCATGACAACCGTGCTCACGGTCAAGAGCGGCTTGGACTTATTCATGATTAGAGGATGATGAATTGGGAAGTTGGTGATGTTAAGCGGGAAGCTTAACATTGGAGATGAGACTATGTTTACTTGATATTGATGATGGGTTGAGGGATTGGGACCATTTCACCTGTGTAGTAATGTAGGCGCTTAATAAGCTAAGGTGATAGGTATTAATTGCGTAGTGCTTTAACCATGAGTTCAACCTCTCCTTGCTCTAGCCATGCATGACATAATTTTCCCACACTTGCTGAGTACCAACGGTACTCAAACTTGCTTTTCTGTTAGTTTAAATTGCTGCTCAGGTCAAGGGGATGATGTGGTGTTCAATGACCAAGACTTCGGATCAGAAGAAGGATTCTAGGTTCATGGAGTCCCCCGGGCAACGCCTGTGACGGAGCCCACAAGATTTATATTCTGTTGCTGTTTTATTTACATGTTATGAACATATTATTGTCCATCGAGACGTATGCTATGTAAGACATATTTATATTCGAACACTTGGCTTGTAATATAATGATGTTTCACTATTTGTCGTCACATGTATGAGAAAATGATCCTGGCATACATGTGATATTCACTCGGTTGCTCTTTGGAGAAACCGGGTGTGACAGAAGTGGTATCAGAGCCAAGGTTGCCCGTAGGAACTTGGACCTAGTTAGAAAGAGACGTATTTAAGGACCCTATTTTCCAAAAAACTATTTTACAAAAGGTGTGGGTTGAAAGTGTTATTTAATGTGGTCACTTTATTTGTTCATCTTGCCCGAACTTTTATTCAAAATACAATCTTTATTTAATTCTTACCTAACTTGATTTTAAATTCTTTATATTTTAGATGGTTCGCATGATCCGCACCGCCTGCAAGTCCACCGGAGGGAGAGTTCCTGTAGCTGCCCTTGCCTTGAGAGAGGAGAACCGTCCGGTGACGTACCACTCCTACGGGTAGGCAGTAGGAGGCTTGTTGCGCCGTCTTCGGCGTATGCTCCACGCCGCCGACAATGTTGGCAAGCTGATCATACACTACATCTCCACCAGGACCCTCCGTGAGAAGCGTGAAGAATGGAGCTCAGAGATGAGGATTATCCATGAAAACTAGCTGCTCAAGATTCACCGCTCTCCAGCTTGTCAGGCGACTCAGGCCGATACTGAGAAGGATGTCACCTGGAAGGCCATCACCTGCCAGAGTTACATCAACCGTCGCCACCTGGACAGGACTAAGTACGTGTATGTCCTCCAGCATGAGAGTGGCACCGCGGAGTACAAATACCCGCCAGTGCAGCAGGGGACTTCCCACAAGCACATGGACCTGTGCCTGGAGGATGCAGCTATGATCAGCACTCGACTGCAGGAGTGCCAGCAGGAGCTTCAGGATGTTCGTGACACCCTGAAGGAGACTCAGGCGTTACTTCGCACCAGCTTGAGGGCGAGAGAAAGAGGAGATGGGAATGAACTGTGTGTCACCATAAATGACACATGGACTCCTGACTCCCCAGACCGCCGGGCGAGCAAGCGTCACCACACTCCTACACCAGCAGCTTCCCCACCTAAAGCAGAATCAGAGGGCAGCCGCAATGATGAGGAAGACCCCCGACGAGCCAGCTCAGTGATACGAGTTGTTTAGAGTCATTTCCCTTATTTCAGCAAGATATCGAGTAGTCGAGTCAATACCCTATTTATTGGTGTGTTAATGTTTGGTGTGTGACGTGAGTTGTGGAAGCCATGGGCGTTTGTCCACAACCTCGTCTTTAGGTTGCTTTGCTTTGGCGTGTGAACCCCTATGAATCAATAGTGCATTTATTTTTGTGTGAGACGTGACGCCCAAAGATCTATGTGAAATCTTCAGAAATTGTCTAAATATTAAGGCCTCAAAAGTTTAAGTTTAAACAAGCAAATTGGGAAGTTAACACGTAATGCTTTAAGTTAACATTTGGTTGATCATGATAGATGGCTGGAAGAGAAAAAGGTCATGGTGTCAACCCCAACAACAACAACGATGAGGCCGCCAATCCTCACCTTCCTGGAGGGCAAGACAGGAGTGATCGCCGTGAAGGAGCTGATTCTATCCACCAAATGCTCGAAAATCAGAATCAGCTCATCTAGAGTCTAATTCAAGTGGTGGCCAACTTGCACCAAGCTCCACCCCCACAAGCTGCACCATGTCAACCAAGGTTGAGTGAGTTTCTGGGAACTCAACCCCCAAAGTTTGCAAGTGCTGCTGAACCTCTAGAGGCAGATGACTGGTTAAAGACCATAGGGAGCAAGATGAGGATCATACAATGCCAAGGGTATGAGAGGGTGCTGTTTGCCTCTCACCAATTCCATGGACCTGCTGTTGATTGGTGGACCGCTTACGTGGCAGCCCATCACGACCCCGAGAACATCACTTGGGAAGAGTTCAAGCGCAGTTTCCACAACCACTACATACCCACGGGTGAACTCAAGAACAAGAGAAAGGAGTTCTTGGGACTGCAGCAAGGCAACATGACTGTGAGGGAATACCTCACCAAGTTCACCCAACTATCTCATTCTGCACCACGGGACAACGAAACCGATGAGCAGAAACAGGACTGTTTTGTGGAGGGACTTACTATGGAAATGCAATGTGCAATGTCCTCCAATGAATATGAAAGCTTCCAAAAGATGGTAGACAGAGCGTTTGTCGTGGAGAGGAAGCTGAAGGCCTTGTAGAACGAGAACAAGAGGAAGATGGGATGGTCACACCAAGCATCAAGCAGCAACACACGTCCACGTCTGATGCAGCAACCGGCAGGGAAGATGAGCCGTGCTATGGTACCCTACCCGACACCAAGAGGGTACAACCCGAACTTCAGACCTCCATCAGCACCAGTACAGCCGCAGCGTCAGTTTGTGCAGCAGCCACGCCCCACTTATCAACCTCGACCAGCAGGACAAGGGCCACAGAACCAACCCCAAGATAACAAAGGCCAGGCACCTAAAGTTGGGGTGCAATGTTTCAATTGTGGTGAAGTGGGGCACTACACTCATAAGTGCCCAAAGAAGAAGCCCGTGCAGCCACAGCAGCAGAATTTGATGCGAGGACGGGTGAACCACGTGACCATGGAGGAAGCGCAAGAGGCACCTGCCGTGGTAATTGGTAAGTTTCCTGCAAATTTACACATTGCAACCATATTGTTCGATTCTGGTGCTACCCACTCGTTCATTGCTCAAGGGTTTGGTAAGAAGCATGATCTAGCAACAACACAAATGAACCATATGTTAGCAGTGCTACTCTCCAGGGGGAGAAATAAGAACAAGACAAGTGTGTCCCATGGTGAATCTAGACATTAATGGGGTAGTATTTACTGCAAACCTCACAGTGATAGACTCCCAAGGGATAGATATTATTTTGGGCATGGATTGGTTGACCAAACATAAAGGTATCATCCACTATTCGACAAGAACCGTGAAACTAACTCACACTAGTGGCACAAAAGTGAAGTTCGTAGCCGTGCAAGAACCTAAGAGGGACATTAAACTCAATCAAGTTGAGGTGGAAGTGGAAGAGATAAGGATTATCAGGGAATATCCAGACGTTTTTCCGGAGGTGTTGCTAGGTATGCCTCTAGATCGTGAAGTGGAATCGCGATTGAACTAGTACCTGGAACAGCCCCAATATACAAGTGGCCTTATCGGATGGACTCCAAACAGCTGGAAGAACTCAAAGAACATATAGGAGAATTGACAGAGAAGGGGTATATTCGTCCTAGTTCCTCACCATGGGGAGCTCCAGCGATATTTGTGCCCAAGAAGGACGGAACCCAAAGGTTATGCGTAGACTACCGTGCATTGAATGAAGTAACCATCAAGAACAAGTACCCATTACCACGCATTGAATACTTATTTGATCAGTTGAGGGGAGATTGTGTGTTCTCAAAAATTGATCTCAGGTTGGGATACCACCAACTGAAGATAAGGCAAACTGACATTCCAAAGACAATGTTCGTATCTCGGTACGAGCTGTACGAATACACCGTCATGCCGTTCAGGCTAACTAATGCCCCAGCGTATTTCATGTATCTCATGAACAAGGTATTCATGGAATATCTGGACAAATTCGTGGTGGTTTTTATTGATGACATTCTCGTCTTCTACAAAAATGAAGAAGAACATGAGGAACATTTAAGATTGGTGTTGCAAAAGCTGAGAGGACAACAACTATATGCCAAGTTGAGCAAGTGTGAGTTTTGGCTGAAGAGAGTTCCCTTCTTAGGACATATAATCTCGGAGGGAGGAATCTCCGTAGATCCCGCCAAGATCGAGGATGTGCAGAAGTGGAAGACCCATGAAAATGTCGGGGAAATTCGAAGCTTCTTAGGGTTGGCTGGGTATTATCGATGGTTCATCGAGGGTTTATCCAAGATCTCGAGACACCTCACCAAATTGTTAGAGAAGGGAATCACATTCGCATGGACACCGGAGTGTGAGACGAGTTTTCACTGAAGAAAAGATTGACAACAGCCCCAGTGCTAGTTATGCCAGATATGCAAAAGAATTTTTCGGTATACTGCGATGCATCTGACCACGGGTTGGGATGTGTTCTCATGCAAGAGGGGCATGTCGTTGCCTATGTGTCTCGGCAGCTCCGAAAACACGAGAAGAACTATCCTACGCATGACCTAGAGCTAGCCGCAGTGGTCCACGCATTGAAGATTTGGCGGCATTACTTGATGGGAAAGAGGACAGAGATATATACGGATCATAAGAGCTTAAAGTACATTTTCACACAACCAGATCTCAACCGCAGACAAAGGAGATGGTTAGAGCTAATCAACGACTTTGATGTGGGCATCAACTATCATCCTGGGAAAGCGAACGTCGTGGCTGATGCTTTAAGCCGGAAGGTGCATGTCAACATGTTGAGTTCAAAGGACATGCCTACAGAATTGAAGGAAGAGATTGCAAAACTCAATTTATGTCTGGTGAATAGTGGTAAGGCCATCGCCATGGAAGTGGACTCCACATTGGAACAAGACATACACAACGGTGAGAAGAATGACGAGAAGATACAAGAAATTAGAGAACTCATCAAAGAAAATAAAGCCCCTGGGTTCAGAGAGGATGAACAAGGTATGGTGTGGCATGGGAAAAGAATCAGTGTGCCTGAGGTGAAGGAGATCCGTGAATTGATTTTGAAGGAGACTCATGATTCTGACTATTCCATTCATCCTAGGAGTAGGAAGATGTATCATGACCTCAAGAGCAGATATTGGTGGTATGGCATGAAGCGAGATGTCGCAGAACATGTTTCCCTATGTGACACATGTCAGTTGGTGAAAGCAGAACATCAACGACCCGCGGGACTATTGCAACCACTCAAAGTGCCTGAATGGAAATGGGAAGAAATCGGTATGGACTTCATAGTGGGACTACCTAGTACCCAATCGGGATATGATTCGATATGGGTCATCATCGATAGACTGACTAAAGTAGCTCATTTCATCCCCGTGAAAGAAAGCCACAACGGATCCAAATTGGCAGAATTGTACATGTCAAGAATCGTGTGTTTTCATGGAGTGCCAAAGAAGATAGTGTCAGACCGAGGGACACAGTTCACCTCAAGGTTCTGGCAGAAGTTACATGAAACCATGGGAACTCATCTGAATTTTAGTTCTGCCTATCACCCCCAGACTGACGGGCAGACCGAAAGGACCAATCAGATCCTTGAGGATATGCTGAGAGCTTGGGCACTCAAGAACAATAGGAGTTGGGATAAGAACTTACCGTATGCAGAGTTCTCCTACAACAACAGTTATCAGGCTAGTATGAAGATGTCACCATTTGAGGCGTTGTACGGGAGGAAGTGCTGAACTCCACTACTTTGGAACCAAACTGGGGAAAGTAAAGTATTTGGACCCGAGGTACTACAAGAAGCCGAGGCAAAAGTGAGGGAAATCCGCAACAACTTGAGGATAGCCCAGACCCGACAAAAGAGCTATGCCGATGTACGGAGAAGAGAGCTTGTTTTCAATGTGGGATACTATGTTTATCTCAAGGTGTCCCCTATCCGAGGACTTCGTCGGTTCAAGGTGAAAGGGAAATTATCACCGCGATACATCGGACCCTTCCAGATTCTGGAGAGGAAAGGCGAAGTGGCATATCAACTAGAACTACTGGCTCACCTATCAGATGTGCACGATGTATTCCATGTGTCCCAACTCAAGAAATTTTTAAGAACACCCGAAGAGATGTTACCCAAGAATGAGGTGGACGTACGAGAGGATCTTTCTTATGATGAGCAACCGGTCAAGATTTTGGAGACGATGAAACGCCTCACAAGAAATAAAAGAATCCGAATGTGCAAGGTGCAGTGGAAACATCACTCGGAAGTGGAAGCCACATGGGAGCGGGAAGACGAGCTTAAGGCACAATTTCCGAATTTGTTTTCCTAGAGTCACCCATCTCGAGGACGAGATTTCTTTTAAGGGGGTAGAGTTGTAACACCCCAAAACCTGTTAAAGAGGGGAATTTAAAATTTTTGGACGTATTGCATGGGGTGAAACAATTCAATTCAAACTGGAATTCAAATTTGAATCAAAATAGAAAAGAAAAAGGAAAAAGAAAAACGACCAGTGGGCCAAAACCCACCTCAGCCGGCCCAAAACCCGTGCCTGCGCCCCCCCCCCCCCGTCCCCTCTCTCCCTGACGCGCGAGGCCCCCATGTCATCTTCTTCCCCCTCCTCCCCCGCGCGCCCCAACTGCACCGATCTTCCTGCGCCGATCGCGGCTGCTCCACCCAATTTCCACGCCCGATCTTCGGCAAGGCGCTACTACATATCTAAACCGACCCTCTGCCGCCTCTCCTCGTGCATTTAACGCAAGAAAACTCGCCGATTTTCCCAGTGCCCGCTCCATCTTTCTCTCCGGTGAGAACCGAAGCTTCCACCGCTGTTTTCCTTCGATCCTCGTTCGTATTTCCTGATCTAACAGGCTTGTCATGTTCCACCACCGCCGGAAAGTCTTGCAGGTGAAGGAAACCCGGTGTTTTGCGCTCTAGATACAGCTCTGGTGAGCACCGTGTGAGACCTATGTGTGCTGAATACATTGACAATTAGGATAAAAGTTAGCATTAACATTCAAAGTTTTGAATATTGCCAAAACATTCTTCTGTGGCAAGGTCCGACAAGTTCTTTGTTAGGTCCGCCAAGTGTTGGCAAGGTCCGGAGAGCTTCTGTGAGGTCCGGAGCTTGTTTTTAGGGAGCTCCCGTGAAGTTCAACTCGTAGAGCTGCAGCGTCTTGTTTTTGCTTTTAACTCGCAATGTTTCAAACTTGCTTTATGGGAAGGTTTGCTTAGTATTAATTTGCTAAGCTTTTGGTGTGTTTTGGTGGTTATGGCTGTTATCATTTGATATGGTTTGCAACATGCTTATGTGACGTGCTCATGTAAGGTGTTGTGGTTTTCGAACTAACGTGAGTCAAGTGGAGGACTTGTGCTCGGAAGAATTGGTTGTTTATTCATGTGCAGGTGTTGCTTGAGTTCAAGACATGGCTGGTGACGGGATCCTTGGACTAGTCTCAGGGAGGAGATGAGGTTCCAACAACCAAGTTCGGGAGGAGCTGTGGTTGAGTTGATCGGGAGGTCGCGCAGCATGTTTGGATCAAGGGCAGTGCATATGAAGGTTGCGTGTACGTCGTTGGAAGGTGTTTGCACGTGTGAAAGGAGTGCATGGACGTGGCAACATTGTTCCAAGGCGTGATGAAGAGAAATGGACGTAAAGAATTGGTCAGAAAGGTCCAACCGGCTTGATTGCGTACTAAGGCTGAGGCTGAGTCGGATATGGCTCAAATATGGAAGATTTGAGTTGGTTATGATAGGATTTCGTGCTAGGTACGAAGTTGAGTTGTTTTAGGAATGTTTAGGATGTTCCTAAGGTGTTTGGAAGTCTCACAATTGCTTCTATCTGCGAATAGGAGAGTCCTGAGCAGTTATGGTAAATTAGGATACGAGTCCAATTAGGAGTAGGAGTCCTAGATTGGGTTGTTTAGCCTGAGGGCTGGCTATAAAAGCAAGGGAGGCCAGAGCTCTCGTGGGGAGAGAACTTTGGGCTGTTCCTCTTGTGTTTCTATTGAATAAAGTTCATAGTTTCTAGGAGCTTTTGTGCCTTGTTCGTCCGATTTGTTTTTCGTGAAGTCCTTCTCGCCGAGTTTCTGGACAGACCGACGTTGCTTCGGTGTTTCATTCATAACTCGAGTTTTACAGATCCGATTGACATGATTCTTTTTGGGTTTTCTTCACAACTCAATTATCTATCATATGTGAAATTTTCACGAGCTTCGGATCTGTAGTTTTTGAGATACACGAGTTTCTTTGCAGCGTTGCAGATCTGTTTTATATCGGGTAGAACAGATTGATCTTTGTTTAATGTTTTGATCGTATCTCAAGTTTTACTTCGTGTTTTCAAGTGATTCTTGTTGAATTAGATCCGTGACTTGATTCTCTACCTCTCTACTTGATTTTTCACGGTTGAACACGTTTGAAAACACTTGCACACACGGTTTCTTTAACCGATTGATTTTTTGCTGAGGGGTTTTTGTTGTTTCCGCTGCGAAAAGTTTTAATCTACCATTCACCCCCCTCTGGTAGCTTTTCACGTGCTCTTCGATCCTACACACCGTCGCGTTTTCCCCTCGGACCTCGTCGCCGACCGCCTTCCAGGGCCTCCGAGCTCAAGAAAAACCCCGAGGTGAGATCCCCCACCTCCCCTCTTCCGTTCTATGCCAAGAAATTCAAGTTTTAGGGAGTATAGACGAAAACCCGAAGTTCTCCACCGAGATCGCCGCCTCCCACCGTCGCGTGCCGCCGGGCATCGCCGCCCACACACGGCCAGGGCGACGTGGCACCCTGAGGCCCGTCCATTTTAAATTGTGCGGTCCCGAATAGATCTAACCCGTACCTCTTCGCGTTATAATCTCAGCCGTCCGTTTTAAATCCAACGGCCCATGTCAGCCCCGCATTATAAAGGCCAGGAATCTTACGCGCTACCCCCCTGGGGATCTTGGAAAACACGAGCTAGCCCCGGAAACTTCTGATCTAGCCCCTGGACCTTCAGAAATTCATGTAAATTCATTTAAAAATCAGTTTTAGCCCCTGGACTTAATAAAAAATAGGAAAACCTCTCTGTTTTGTGTAAGTAGGCACCTGAAAATTTAGGAAATAGTAAATTAGACCCTGCAGTAGGGAGGGTTTGCACTTCAGACCCTATAGGATATTAAATTCAGAAATTTGAACATGTGATTAGGATTTAAATTCAAATGGTGATGCAAACACATGTGCAAATACAAATTTAAATTTTCCTAGCACTTGGAAAACTTTTAGAATGAGTTAAAAGCTGATTTTTAGGCTGAAATGAGATTTGACTAAGTGCTGCCTACTTTTATTATTTCTGGAAATACATTTTTAGGCTAGGAAATAATTCTGAAAATGGGTAAAACAAATTTAATTTGATCCCCACTAGAGAGGAAGTTCAAAAATATTTTATTGAACATTTTAGATCAGAACCTATTCTGTTTAGGTGATATGTCTCACTATTTTAATATTAAAGTTCACTTTTAGGATAGAAAATAAATCTGAAAATATAGGAAAATAGGTACGCATAATTAGAAAATGTTAAATGAGGTCTCCAAATCCAAAAACTTGAAATTAAGATTTTGTAGAAGATCTGAAAACCTATTTGGAGTAGGAAATTATCTTTCATGCAAATTTTGTGGCTAAGAAGTGTATTAATTAAATATAGAGAATTTGTTCAAATTGGAAATTCATATATAGTGTGCAATTAGAAATCTGAATACAAAAGTTAGAAATAATATATATGTTTAAAATTGCACGTAGGCCTAAAATCAACACATCTAGGGTAACCACAACACTTAAAAATGTGAATGACTTTCATATGTATGTATGTGTGGTTTGCATGAGTGGAAGTGTGGACTATGGCTTATGGAATGTTGTTTTCTTTTGCTATGTGTGTATTGGCATGAGTAGAACCAGCCCCAGAGCAGGTTCACACCTTTCAAGACCAAGACTTTCCATTCCCAGAGCAGCAGGAAGAAGGCAAGTGTCCTTGACCACTTTGATTCTATACTAGGATGTGTAGTTAGCATTTAATTAATTGCATTGTCAGTTTGGAATATGGGTACCCAAGCTAGGAAGTTTCCCTAGATTTTCATTATCTTACTTCCTTGTAGCCTGGGTTGGGATTTATTTTATTATGTCATTCATTCATATTACTTATGCTTAGCCATGCTTAGAATGGGATAAGTGGGATATGAGATCATCAACTTATTTACCTTACTCTTGAATGATATATTATGAGTTATGTAGAGGTAGGGATCGAGGCAAGTTGGATGACTTTGTTGGTGCTGTGTGCACGAGACTCGGGTTTGTGTTTAGTGCTTGCCTGGATCCTAAGGACCGGTTCATGGAACATGTAACCTGGCTTTACCGTGCTAACCACATGCTGAGATGGGGCAGCTTGGCCAATTAATTAGGTGTATCTCCGGCGTAGTATGGGTGTTTGGATGGTGCGGGGAATAGGTGTCAGCTGGACTACCGATGAACCGCAAGGCTCAAGAGGGGGCCACTGCAGCGGGGTTGGAGCCTCTTGTATGCTGTTAGGGGTGAAACCTCAGTGGGCCCACGCTCGTCGGAAATCCCTTTGTAAAGGTCTCGTAGTGATCTCCTGGCTACACACCTGGGAAGTGTGAACGTGGTTTGCGGCCACTGGCATAATGGAGGTTCTTTTAGTCCACCGGCAACGGGGGATGAAATCACTACATGTGGGTACAGTGGTGCAAACTCTGCAGAGACAAAACTGTCATGACAGCCGTGCTCACGGTGAAGAGCGGCTTGGACTTATTCATGATTAGAGGATGATGAATTGGGATGTTGAGGATGTTAAGCGGGAAGCTTAACATTGGAGATGAGACTATGTTTACTTGATATTGATGATGGGTTGAGGGATTGGGACCATTTCAGCTGTGTAGTAATGTAGGTGCTTAATAAGCTAAGGTGATAGGTATTAATTGCGTAGTGCTTTAACCATGAGTTCAACCTCTCCTTGCTCTAGCCATGCATGACATAAGTTTCCCACACTTGTTGAGTACCAACGGTACTCAAACTTGCTTTTCTGTTGGTTTAAATTGCTGCTCAGGTCAAGGGGATGATGTGGTGTTCAATGACCAAGACTTCGGACCCGAAGAAGGATTCTAGGTTCACGGAGTCCCCCGGGCAACGCCTGTGACGGAGCCCACAAGATTTATATTCCGCTGCTGTTTTATTTACATGTTATGAACATATTATCATCCATCGAGACGTATGCTATGTAAGACTTATTTATATTCGAACACTTGGCTTGTAATATAATGATGCTTCACTATTTGTCGTCACATGTCTGAGAAAATGATCCTGGCATACATGTGATATTCACTCGGTTGCTCTTTGGAGAAACCGGGTGTGACAGCACACTCGGGAGAGGCCCAAAGAACCGAGCTGCATCGGCCGTGAGGCGGTTTATTTCATTTGTGTGACTGACAGTGGGTCCCACAGCCCCTGTTTTGTCCTAACAAATTGAATTTCTACTGCTCATATTATTTGAAGACCCCACTGCCCTTTTAAATTTGCCCAAACCACAAAATTGGGTTTTTGATTTTTAATGAATCAAAATGTGAAATCAGTTTGGATGAATTGGCATCAAACATGAATCTGAATTTCAATTTCAGTTTTGAATTGAGCAAATTTAGCTACCGTCAAGATCAACTCCAAATGAGATGAACTTTTGTGGAGTAACTCAGAAAAATGTGCTGAGTATGAATATGAATCCATATTTTGAATTCAGATGATGAAAGTAGCTTAAATTTGAATTTGCATTCAAATTAGCCCTTTTTACAATTGTATCTAAAAATGCTTCAAAAAGGTTTGGATGGGCATGAAACTTGGCATGGGCATTCCTACGAATATTTAGGACCTAATTGTGAGCACATCCTCTTATGTTTACATGTGGGAGATCTAACTTTTGGATTTGTAAGATTTTCCTTAATCATCCTCTTGATGGTAGTTACTTGCTCTTCACATATGTTCATGAGATCTCCACAAAATGAGTTGTGGTGTGTGTGATGTGATGAGCACTTTAGCAAGTGAAATCTTGAGATTTTACAGTTCGGTTTTGCTGTTAACCACATTTTAGTGTACAATATAATTTATTGGATAAAAATGACAATAAACACATACAAAAATAAGAACAAACATATAAAATTATATGTATTGACTGGCGGTGAGTGGAGATTATCAAGATTAGGCCGGGGTATAAGAAAAATTTTGGTGAGGGTGAAGATTAGTAATGTTGATCTTTGTTTTTATTGGTTTTGAGATAGTGTGAGTCAAAACTTCGGTTAAACCCATTATTTGGTTAATACGACGTGATAACCGAACAAAATTTGGTTAACCGAAATACACAAAAACAACAACCACATTAATAAAAAGTTTCAGTTAACCGCATATTTCGGTGCAGTTTGACCGGTTTTGCGGGTAACGGTTAAACGTGCCCACCACTAAACAACAAACCCTTAGTTTGTATTATATAGACATCATCATATAGATCCCTGTTGATAAATGTCGTCATCACATCTATTTGATCTAATTCAAAATCATAATGTGCTACCAAGGCAATAATGATTCTAAAGAAATCCCTAGTTGAGATGGATGTGGACGTCTTATTATAATCTATGCCTTCTTTTGTGTGAATCCCTTCGTCAAAAGTCTGGTCTTATATTTTTCAAATTTCCATTTAGAGTTATGTTAATTCTTGTAGACCCACTTACACCCTATTGTTTTGGCTCTATTAAGAATTTTGATTGAATCCCGAACCTTATTGGCTTGCATAGACCTCATCTCATCCTCCATGGCTTTATGCCACTCGGATGATTGAGGATTTCTCATATCTTCTTGAAATGAGGTGGACCATTCTCCATTTGAATTTCTTCACTCATATATATCTCAAAATTACTAGGAATAGCCGATTTTCTTACTCTTTTAGATCTTCTAGTTGGCACATTATCTTTTGCATGAGGTTGTTATTATTCTTCATCATTAGCGGCAACAAGCTCAATAGGTTCCTGTAATACGGGAACCTCTCTTACTTCCGAATGCCAATGGAGAACTAACAATAGGTGTTGAAATAGAAGTGACGGGCAATGTTAGTTCAAATACACTAAATATCGAGAAATATGGTTCTTGAATCACTAAAATAGGTGCATACACATGCTTCTCCTTAAAATCAATTTCTCGGGGTACCATACTCCCCCTGCTCATGACATTCTCTAAAAATATATGACATGACTTGTTTCTACAAACTTAATATGTCGCTCAGGACAGTAAAAACAATAACCCTTACTCTTTTATGGATACCTAATAAAATGGCAGCTTACATTCTTATAATCTAACTCACCAGTGTTTAGGTTAAATATTTTCACCTCAGTAGGACATCCCTACACATGAAAATAATTAAGTGTGGGTTAAGTGTTGTCTAAAACTACTAGGTGTTTTTGACACCGACTTACATTGTATCTAATTTAGAATATGAATGGCGGTTTTTAACATCAGTATCCATATATCAATCGGCAGAGTAGAATAACTTAACATACTTCTTACCATGCCCATTAAAGTACTATTACGTCTTTTCTATTCCAGTCCGCTAAATCTAATCCATGTAGAATACTAGACAACTATGCCATTTTACTGTAAAAACCTTGCAAAAGGTCCACAAATTTGGCCATATGGGGTATGAAGACCATAGTATCCCCGCCCGTCGGATCTTACTATCGTAATTTTTATATTATGTTGATTTTTTATTTTAGTCTTAAATATTCTGAATTTATCCGATGATACAAATCTTTCTTAACAAGATTTTTGTGGTGTTACAGCTCTACCCCCTTAAAAGAAATCTCGTCCTCGAGATTGGTGGTTCTAAGAAAACAATTCTGGAAATTGTGCCTTTATCTCATCTTCCCGCTCCCAGGTGGCTTCCTCTTCTGAGTGATGCTTCCACTGCACCTTGCACATCCGGATTCTTTTATTTCTGGTGAGGCGTTCCATTGTCTCCAAAATCTTGTATGGTTGCTCGGCATAAGACAAATCCTCAGCTACGTTCACTTCATTCATGGGTAACACCTCTTCAGGCGTCCTCAGGCATTTCTTGAGTTGTGACACATGGAATACATCGTGCACATCCGATAGATGAGCCGATAACTCTAGTTGATATGCCAATTCGCCTTTCCTTTCCAGAACTTGAAAGGGTCCGATGTATCGAGGTGACAACTTCCCTTTCACCTTGAACCGACGAAGTCCTCTGATAGGGGACACCTTGAGATAGACATAGTCTCCCACGTTGAAAACGAGCTCTCTTCTTCGTACATCGGCATAGCTCTTTTGGTGTGTCTGTGCTATCCGCAAATTGTTGCGAATTTCCCTCACCTTCGCCTCGGCTTCTTGTAGTACTTCTGGACCAAACACTTTACTTCCCCCGTTTGGTTCCAAAATAGGGGAGTCCTGCACTTCCTCCCGTACAAGGCTTCAAACGGTGACATCTTCATACTAGCTTGATAGCTGTTGTTATAGGAAAACTCCGCATACGGTAAGTTTTTATCTCAACTCCGATTGTTTTTGAGTGCACATGCCCTCAGCATATCTTCAAGAATCTGATTGGTTCTTTCTGTCTGCCCATCAGTTTGGGGATGATAGGCAGAACTAAAGTTCAGATGGGTTCCCATGGTTTCGTGCAACTTCTGCCAGAACCTTCAGGTGAACTGTGTCCCTCGATCCGACACAATCTTCTTTGGCACTCCATGGTAACACACGATCCTTGACATGTACAACTCTGCCAATTTGGATCCGCTGTAGCTTTCCTTCACGGGAATGAAGTGAGCTACCTTGGTTAGCCTATCAATGATGACCCATATCGAATCATATCCTGATTGGGTCCTAGGCAATCCCACGATGAAATCCATGCTGATTTCTTCCCATTTCCATTCAGGCACTTTGAGTGGTTGCAATAATCCCACGGGTTGTTGATGTTCTGCCTTCACCAACTGACATGTGTCACATAGGGCAACATGTTCCGCGACATCTCGCTTCATGCCATACCACCAATACCTGCTCTTGAGGTCCTGGTACATTTTCGTACTCCCAGGATGAATGGAATAGTCAGAATCATGAGCCTCCTTCAAAATCAATTCACGGATCTCCTTTACTTCTGGCACACAGATTCTTTTCCCGTGCCACACCGTTCCTTGTTCATCCTCTCTAAAACCCGGAGCTTTATTTTCCTTGATGAGTTGTCTGATCTCTTGTATATTCTCATCATTCTTTTGACCCTCGCGTATGTCTCGCTCTAGTGTGGAGTCCACTTCCATGGCGATGGCTTCACCACTATTTACTAGACATAGATTGAGCCTTATAACCTCGTCCTTCAATTCTGCAGGCATGTCCTTCAAGCTCAACTTATTGACCTGCACTTTTCGACTCAAAGCATCGGCCAAGACGTTTGCTTTCCCGGGATGATAGTTGATGCCCACATCAAAGTCATTGATTAGCTCTAACCATCTCCTTTGTCTGAGGTTGAGGTCTGGCTGTGTGAAAATGTACTTCAAACTCTTATGATTCGTATATATCTCGGTCCTCTTCCCCATCAAATAGTGCCGCTAAATTTTCAACGCGTGTACCACTGCGGCTAGTTCTAGGTCATGTGTAGGATAGTTCTTCTCGTGCTTCCGAAGCTGCCGGGATGTATATGCCATTACATGCCCTTCTTGCATGAGAACACACATCCCAACCCGTTTCTAGAGGCATCGCAGTACACTGTGAACTTCTGCATATCTGGCATAACCAACACTGGGGCTGTTGTCAATCTTTTCTTTAGCTCCTGAAAACTCGTCTCGCACTGTGGCATCCATGTGAAAGTGATTCCCTTCTCCAACAGTTTGGTGAGAGGTCTCGAGATCTTGGAGAATCCCTCAATAAACCGTCGATAGTATCCAGCCAATCCCAAGAAGCTTCGAACTTCCCCGACATTTTCAGGGGTCTTCCACTTCTGTATATCCTCGATTTTGGCAGGATCCACGGAGATTCCTCCCTCCGAGATTATATGTCCTAAGAAGGGAACTCTCTTCAGCCAAAACTCACACTTGCTCAACTTGGCATATAGTTGGTGTTCTCTTAGCCTCTGCAGCACCAACCTTAGATGTTTCTCATGTTCTTCTTCATCTTTGGAGAAGACGAGAATGTCATCTATGAAAACCACCACAAATTTGTCCAGATATTCCATGAATACCTTGTTCATGAGATACATGAAGTATGCCGGGGCATTAGTTAGCCCGAAAGGCATGACGGTGTATTCATACAGTCCGTACCGAGATACGAAAGCTGTCTTGGGAATATCAGTTTGACTTATCTTGAGTTGGTGGTATCCTGACCTGAGATCAATTTTTGAGAACACACAAGCGCCCCTCAACTGATCAAACAAGTCTTCAATGCGGGGTAATGGGTACTTGTTCTTGATGGTTACCTCATTCAAGGCACGGTAATCCACGCATAACCTTTGGGTTCCGTCCTTCTTGGGCACAAATATCACCGGAGCTCCCCATGGTGAGGAACTAGGGCAAATATACCCCTTTTCCGTCAATTCTCTCAAATGATCCTTGAGTTCTTCTAGCTGCTTGGAGTCCATCCGATAAGGTCATTTGTAAATCGGGGCTGTTCCAGGTACTAGCTCAATTGTGAATTCCACTTCATGATCGGGAGGCATACCTGGAAACTCCTCCGGAAAAACATCTGGATATTCCCTGATGGTCCTGATTTCCTCAACTTTCACCTCAACTTGATTTAATTTAATGTCCCTCCTAGGCTCGTGTGTTGTTATGAACGTTACTCTTGTGCCACTAGGGTGAGTTAGTTCCACCGTTCTGGTCGAACAATGAATGATTCCTTTATGTTTGGTCAACCAATCCATACCCAAAATAATATCTATCCCTTGTGAATCTATCACTATGAGGTTAGCAGTAAATACTACCCCATTAATGCCTAGGTTCACTTTGGGACACACTTGTCTTGTCCTTATTTCTCCACCTGGAGAGTTTACAGCTAGCATATGGTTCATTTGTGTTGTTGCTAGGTCATGCTTCTTAACAAACCCTTGAGCAATGAACGAGTGGGTAGCACCAGAATCAAACAGCAGGGTTGCAATGTGTAAATTGGTAGGAAATTTACCAACTACCACGTCGGGTGCCTCTTGTGCTTCCTCCATAGTGACGTGGTTCACCCGTCCTCTCATTACATTCTGCTGTTGTGGCTGCGTGGGCTTCTTCTTTGGGCACTTATGGGCGTAGTGCCCCACTTCACCACAGCTAAAACATTGCACCCCAACCTTAGGTGCCTGGCCTTTGTTGTCTTGGGGTTGGTTTGGGGGTCCTTGCACTGCTGGTCGAGGTGGATATGCGGGGAGAGGCTGCTGTACGAACTGACGTTGTGGCTGTATTGGTGCTGCCGGAGGCCTGTAGTTCGGGTTGTACCCTCTTGGTGCTGAGTAGGGTACCGCAGCACGGTTCGTCTGCCCTGCTGGTTGCTGCATCAGACGTGGGCGGGTGTTGCTCCCTGAGGCTTGATGTGACCACCCGGCCTTCCTCTTATTCTCATTTTCCAAGGCCTTTAGCTTCCTTTCTATCACAAATGCTCTGTCCACCATTATTTGGAAGCTTTCATACTCATTTGAGGACATTGCACACTGCATCTCTGCGGTAAGTCCTTCCATGAAACAATCTTGTTTCTGCTCATCAGTCTCTATGTCCCGTGGGGCATAACGGGATAGTTGAGTAAATTTAGTGAGGTATTCCCTCACCGTCATGTTTCCCTGCTGCATTCCCAAAAACTCCTTCCTCTTGTTTTTGAGTTCACCTCTTGGGATGTAATGGTTGCGGAAGCTATGCTTGAACTCTTCCCAAGTGGTGTTCTCGGGGTCATGATGGGCAGCCACGTAGGCGGTCCACCAATCAGCAGCAGGTCCATGCAATTGATGAGAGGCAAACAGCACCCTCTCATACCCTTGGCACTGGATGATCCTCATCTTGCTTTCAATGGTCTTTAGCCAATCATCAGCCTCCAGAGGTTCAGCAGCACTTGCAAACTTTGGAGGTTGAGTTCCTAGAAACTCACTCAACCTTGGTTGGCGTGGTGCAGCTTGTGGAGGTGGAACTTGATGCAAGTTGGCCACCACTTGAGTCAAGTTCTGGATGAGCTGATTTTGATTCTCCAGCATTTGGTGGAGGGGATCAACTCCTTCACGGCGACCACCCCGGTCCTGGCCTCCAGAAATATGAGGGTTGCATGCCTCATCGTTGTTGTTGGTGGGGTTGGCAGCACGACCTTTTCTTCTTCCCACCATCTAGCATGATCAACCAAATGTTAATTTAAAGCATTACTTATTACCTTACTACTTTCATTTGTTTGTACTTTAAAGTGTTGAGGCTTTGTTATACTTTTCGGAGGGTTCATATCTCACAAAAAAAATAAATGCAATATTATCTCATGTGGGTTCACACACCAAAGCAAAACAATCTAAAGACGAGGCTGTGGACAATTGCTCATGGCTTCCACAACTCACGTCACACACCAAGCATTAACACACCATTAACTTAACGTAACGACTCGACTATACGACATCTTGCTAACTAAGGAAAGGACTCTACACTACTCGTTTTCTTGAGCAGGCTCCTCAGGATCTTCCTCATCATTTCGGCTGCCTTCTGACTCTGCTTTGGGTGGGGAGGCTGCTGGTGGAGAAGTGCGACGACGCCTGATCGCTCGGCAATCTGGGGAGTCAGGAGTCCATGTATCATTCACGGTGACACACAGTTCATTCCCATCTCCTCTTTCTCTCGCCCTCAAGCAGGCTCGCAGCAACGCCTCCGTTTCCTTCAGGGTGTCCCGGACATCTTGAAGCTCTTGTTGACACTCCTGCAGTCGAGTGCTGAGCATAGCAGCATCCTCCAAGCACAAGTCCATGTGCTCATGGGAAGTCCCTTGCTGCACCGGCGGGTACTTGTAATCCGTGGTACCACTCTCACGCTGGAGGACATACATGTACTCAGTCCTGTCCAGGTGGCGACGATAGATGTGACTCTGGCAGGTGATGGCCTCCCAGGTGACATCCTTCTCCGCATCGACCTGTGTCGCTCTACAAGCTGGAGAGCGGTGGATCTTCAGCAGCCGATTTTCGTGTATAATCCTCATCTCTGAACTCCATTCTTCCCTTTTCTCACGGATGGTCCTGGTGGAGTTATAGTGGATGATCAGCTTGCCCGTATTGCCGGCGGCTTCGAGCATACGCCGAAGACGGCGCAACAAGCCTCCTACTGCCAACCCGTAGGAAAGGTACGTCACCGGACGGCTCTCCTCTCTCTCGGCAAGGGCAACTATAGGAACTCTCCCTCCTGTGGACTTGCGAGCAGTGCGAATCATGCGAACCATCTAAAACAAAAAGCATTTAAACTTAGGTTAGATAAACTTTTAAACAAAAATCCTATTTTGAATGAAAATTGGGGTAAGATGAAGAAAGTGACTCATTAAATAACACTTTTCAACACACACCTTGTAAAAATAGTTTTTAAGAAAATAAGGCCCTTAAATACGTCCATTTCTACCTAGGTCCACGTTCCTACGGGCAACCTTGGCTCTGATACCACTTCTGTCACACCCGGTTTTTCCGAAGAACAACCAAGTGACTATCACATGTATGCCAGGATCATTTTCTCATACATGTGATGACAAATAGTGAAGCATCATTTATTACAAGCCAGGTGTCGAATATAAATAAGTCTTACATCGCAAATGTCTCGATGGACAATAATAAGTTCATCACAAGTAAATAAACTAGCAGCGGAATATTATTCTAGTGGGCTCCATTGCAGGCGTTGCCCAGGGGTCTCCATGAACCTAGAAACCTTCTTCGGGTCCAAAGTCTTGGTCATTATACACCACCTCATTATCTTGACCTGAGCAGCAATATAAACCGACAAAATATGCAAGGTTGAGTGCCGATGGTACTCAGCAAGTGTGGGAAAGTTATGTCATGCATGGCTATAACAAGGGGATGTTGAACTCATGGTTAAAGCACTATGCAATTAATACCTATCACCTTAGCTTATTAAGCACCTATATTACTACACAGGTGAAATGGTCCCAATCTCCCATCCCATCATCATAATCAATTAACCATAACATCATTTCCAATGTTAAGCTCCCCGCTTAACATCCACAACTTCCAAAACCATCAATCCTCTAATCATGAATAAGTCCAAGCCGCTCTTGACCGTGAGCACGGCTGTCATGACAGTTTTGACTCTGCAGAGTTTGTACCACTGTACCCACATGTAATGATTTCATCCCCCGTTGCCGGGTGGACTAGAAGAACCTCCATTATGCCAGTGGCTACAAACCACATTCACACTTCCCAGGTGTGTAGCTAGGAG
Organism: Neostapfia colusana; assembly: GCA_030760725.1. Taxonomy (NCBI): domain Eukaryota; kingdom Viridiplantae; phylum Streptophyta; class Magnoliopsida; order Poales; family Poaceae; genus Neostapfia; species Neostapfia colusana. The sequence goes on along the minus strand of JASWHV010000005.1, from coordinate 23,658,650 downwards.
ATCACTACGAAGCCTTTACAAAGGGATTCCCGACGAGCGTGGGCCCACTGAGGTTTCACCCCTAACAGCATACAAGAGGCTCCAACCCCGCTGCAGTGGCCCCCTCTTGAGCCTTGCGGTTCATATGGTAGTCCAGCTGACACCTATTCCCCGCACCATCCAACACACCCATACTAAGCCGGGGATACACCTAATTAATTGGCCAAGCTGCCCCATCTCAGCATGTGGTTGGCACTGTAAAGCCAGGTTACATGCTCCATGAACCGGTCCTTAGGATCCAGGCAAGTACTAAACACAAACCCGAGTCTCGTGCACCCAGCACACAACCAAAACATCCAACTTGCCTTGATCCCTACCTCTACATAACTCACAATATCTCATTCAAGAGTATGGTAAAATAAATTGATGATCTCATATCCCAAATATCCCATTCTAAGCATAATAATAAATGACATGATAGAATAAATCCCAACTCAAGCTACATGGAAACAAGGTAATGCAATTCTAGGGAAACTTCCTAGTATGGGTTTCATATTTCATTTGACAATGCAAATAATTCTATCTACACATCCTAGCATAGGATCAAATTGGTCAAGGACACTTGCCTCCTTCCTGCTGCTCTTGAAATGGGTAGTCCTGATCTTGGAAAGGAATAACTTACTCTTGAGCAGGTTCTACATCATACCATAACACATAGCAAAAGAAAAACAACAATCCATAAGACATAGTTCACACTTCCACTTCATACAAGCCACACATTCACATTTATAAAAGTCATTCACAATTATATGTGTTATGGTTACTCTATGTGGGTTGATTTGTGGCTTACATGCACTTTTAATCATCTGTATATGATTCCTACTTTTGTATTCACATTATGCTTACATACTATACATATGAGTTTCTAATTTAAATAAATTCCTTATATTTAATTACTACACCTTTTAGCTACCAAGTATGCATGAAAGGTATTTTCCTACTCCATATGGGTCTTCAGAATTTCTACCAACCCTAAACTGAATTCTTTGGATTTTAGAAACTTCATTTTTTATTTACTAGTTGCTATATTTTCAGATTTATTTCCTATGCCTAAATGTGAACTTTATCATGAAAATAACAAGACACATCATCTAAACAGAATAGGTTCTGATCTAAAATATTTAATAATATATTTTTGACCTTTTCCTCTGATGTAAACTATTTTACATTTATCTTCCCTATTTTCAGAACTATTCTTTACTTAAAAATGTGTCCCTATAACTAATAAATGTGAATAATAAATTAAACAGATTCATTTCAGCCCAAAATATATTTTTATCTCACTCCAAAGTTTTCTAAGTACTGAGAAAGTTTTTTGAATTTAATTTTAACAATATGTTTGTCCCACTTTTTTAATTTTAAATACTAGCCACATATTCAATTTCCTAAATTAAATATCAAACAGGGTTAAAAAGGTAAACTCACCCCACTACAGGGTCTATAATATTATTTTCAGAATTTCCAGGGGTCTAGCTACACTTATCAGAGGAGTTTTTCCTAATTTTTATTAAGTCCAGGGGCTAAAACTGATTTTTAAATGAATTTACATGTTTTTCTGAAGTTCCAGGGGCTAGATCAGAAGTTTCCGGGGCTAGCTCTTATTTCCTGAGAACCGCAGGGGCTGACATGGACCGTTCGATTTTAAACCGACGGCTGAGATTATAACGTCGAACCGGTACGTGGGGATTTAAACCCTACCGTGTGATTTAAAATAAACGGCGCACAAGCGGCCACGTCGCTCTAATCGAGCGCGGGCGGCGCTGCCGGCGGCGCACGGCGGCGGGAAGCAGCGATCTCGCCGGAGACTTTCGGATCTTCGAGAATTCTTCCTAGAACTGTGATCTTATGGCATAGATCGGTGGAGGAGAGGTCGGGGATCTCACCTCGGGGGTTTTCTTGAGCTCGGAGGTAATGGAAGATGATCGGCGACGAGGTCCGAGGTGAATTCACGGCGAGGCTCGTCGGCGCTGTGTTTACACCGCAAGTCACCGAGTTTTCTGCACCTGCAAAGTTCCCCGGAGGCGGTGGATCAAGACCAGCGAGTTAGATCGGAATTTCCGAGCTTAGATCGACTAGAATTCGTCGGAGAAGGCTCGGGTTCTCACCGGAGGAAAAACAGCAGATCGCGTGGAAAAACAGAACGAGGCCGGGGTTTTTATAGACGGGAGATGGCGGCGTGGTGGTTTAGATCGAGTCTGCGTCGCCCCCGAGCGAAATTCGGCTGGGATTCGCAGAAATCCGGATCGGTTTGGATTCGGGGTGAGAGAGTCCGGCGCGGGCTCGAGGTAGACGAAGAACTGGCAGGCCCCGCCTGTCAGTGGGAGGAAAGGGGCGCGCGCGGCTGCGGGCTGGCGCGGGTTCTGGTTGGGCCGGCTGGTGGGTTGCGGCCCACTGGCCGGTTTTTTTCTGTTCTCTTTTTTCTTTTTCTATTTCTTTTCTGATTTGAGTTTAATTTGAATTCCAGTTTGAATTTGAATTTTTGCAAAACATGCAACACGTCCAAAATTTTTTAAATTCCCCTCTTAACATGATTTAGGGTCTTAACAAGATTTTTGGGGTGTTACAAAGGTTCTAGGGTTTGGAGAGAAGTTTACCAAATCCTTCGATTCGAGGTGTTGAGGAAGTTTTTGATCTGGACTAGTCCGGGGTCTTTGATCCCTTGGCGGTGGAGAACGATTTCCGCGGAAATTTGAGAGATTTTGGTGGAGAACTTGCAAATTCACCTTGGAAGCTCTTGAGTGAGGAGAGAGAGAGTTGAGAGAGTTATGAGGATGAAGAAAATTAGGTTTTAGCCGTCCTTAGGGTTATGGAGTCGAAATATCGGACTAGTCCGGACCATGTCGGACTAGTCATTTTTCTGTCCAGAGAGAAAATCGGACTAGTCCGTGGTTGTCCGGACTAGTCCGATTTTGGTGGAGAACTTGCAAATTCACTTTGGAAGCTCTTGAGTGAGGAGAGAGAGAGAGTTGAGAGAGTTATGAGGATGAAGAAAATTAGGTTTTAGCCGTCCTTAGGGTTATGGAGTCGAAATATCGGACTAGTCCGGACCATGTCGGACTAGTCCTTTTTCTGTCCAGAGAGAAAATCGGACTAGTCCGTGGTTGTCCGGACTAGTCTGGACTTACGAACTAAGTGCGGATTAGTCTGCCCGTGCGGACTAGTCCGGGGTGACCACGGACTAGTCCGTGGTTCCTTGTACAGAGGTGTATAATATATATATATATATATATATATATATATATATATATATATATATATATATATATATATATATATTCAAGGGTTTCTATTGGGAAATAAGGTACAAAGGCACATAGGAATTCTTGATGAATATGATCAGTAAACATTCAACAATCAAGCTACGACCATAATTCATCAAGATCAAGTAATTAACATAGTTTTTAAGAGAAAAATAGAGAAATGATTTTTCAATGTCATTAACATGATTTTGAGGATGGCATACAGATATGCAAGTTTTCAAGCCACGTTTCAAGCATCAAGGATATTTAGTTCATTTCGGAGCTCACAAAAGCATTTTTCATCAAGTGGCTTGGTAAAGATATCGGCTAGTTGTTTTTCAGTGTTGACATGGGAAATGTATATGTCTCCTTTCATTGAGTGATCTCTCAAAAAATGATGCCGGATATCTATATGTTTGGTTCTAGAGTGCTCAACAGGGTTATGGGCAATTTTTATAGCACTTTCATTGTCACAAAGGAGTGGAATACGGCTCATATTGTAACCGTAATCCCTTAGAGTTTGTCGCATCCAAAGGAGTTGTGCACAAAAACTCCCGGCTGCAACATACTCCTCTTCGGCTGTGGAAAGAGCAATTGAATTTTGTTTCTTGGAGGACCCAAGAAACTAGGGATCTATCTACAATTGGCAAGTACCAGAAGTACTTTTTCTATCTACCTTATATCCGGCATAATCTGCGTCGGAGTATCCAATGAGATTGAATTTTGAACCTTTGGGATACCAAAGGCCTAGGTTGGGTGTACGAACTAAATATCTCAAGATCCTTTTAACGGCTGTCAAATGACACTCCTTAGGATTGGCTTGAAACCTTGCACATAGACATACACTCAACATGATATTAGGCCTAGATGCACATATATAGAGTAGGGAGCCAATCATGGAACGATATACCTTTTGATCCACATTAGGTGGGTCTTCATTTAGGTCCAAGTGTCCATTTGTCGCCATGGGAGTCCTTATGGGCTTTGCTTTGTCCATTCCAAACTTCTTGAGAATGTATTGAGTGTACTTTGTTTGGCTTATGAACGTCCCGTCCTTTTGTTGTTTCAGTTGGAATCCCAAGAAGTACCTTAGCTCTCCCATCATGGACATCTCAAATCTATCTGTCATAATCTTGCTAAATTCTTGACAAAAGGATTTGTTAGTTGGACCAGATATTATATCGTCAACATAGATTTGGCAAATTAAGAGGTCATCATCAAAGTGTTTAGTAAACAAGGTGTAATCTGCTTTTCCGATCTTGAAGTCATTTTCAATTAAAAATCTCTAAGGCACTCATACAAGCTCTAGGAGCTTGTTTGAGGCCATAGAGAGCCTTACGCAGTTTGAACACGTAGTCGGGGTGCTCTTGATCTTCAAAACCGGGTGGTTGCTCCACGTACACCCCCTCCTTGATAGGTCCGTTGAGAAAGGCGCTTTTCACGTCCATTTGATAAAGCTTGAAATCATGGTGAGTAGCATATGCAAGTAATATACGAATCGACTCAAGCCTAGCTACGGGAGTAAAGGTCTCATCGAAATCCAAACCTTCGACTTGTGAGTACCCTTTTGCCACAAGTCGTGCCTTGTCCTTGTTACTACTCCATGTTCGTCTTGCTTGTTGCAGAAGACCCATTTAGTGCCGACAACATTGGACTTGGGTCTCTCAACAAGCTCCCACACTTCGTTCCTTTTGAAGATGTTCAGTTCTTCTTGCATCGCCATCACCCAGTTCGGATCTTTTAATGAATCCTCGACCCTTTATGGTTCCAAAGAAGATACAAAGGAATAGTGTTCACAGAAATTAGCTATGCGAGATCGAGTAACTACTCCCTTTCGGATGTCACCGATTATGTTGTCAACGGGGTGATCTCTTTGGATGCTTTGGTGCACTCTTGGATGTGGCACTTGTAGTCTTGAATCTTCGTTATCATCCTATCCCCCTGGATAGTTGCCCTCATTGATGTTCTGGCCTTCTTGATTTTCTTGAGGTTGATCTTGCATGGAAGCTCCCCCTTGATCATTTTCCTCCATCTGTGGTTGATTTTCTTTATTCGCATTTGAAGTTGGCACTTGTGGTCGAACATCGCCCAAAGCCTTTCTTCTCAATGCTTGACATGGAGCTTCTTCCTGATCTAGCACACACTAATCAATTTGCTCTTCTTGAGAGCCGTTAGTTTCATCGAACACTATGTCACATGCTACTTCAACAAGTCCGAGGGTTTGGTTGAGGACACGATAAGCGTAGGAGTTCGAATCATAGCCAAGTAAGAAACCTTCATCGGACTTTGAAGCAAACTTCGAGGCCCTTGGCTTCTTATTTAAAATATAGCATTTTGAACCAAAGACTCGAAAATACGAAATATTTGGTTTGTTACCCGTGAGTAGTTCATAAGAGATTTTCTTGAGGAGCCGATGAAGATATAGTCGGTTTATGGCGTGACAAGCGGTGTTAACCGCTTCAGCCCAAAACCTATCCGAAGTCTTGTATTCATCAAACATTGTCCTCGACATCTCAATGAGAGTTCTGTTCTTCCTTTCAGCTACTCCATTTTGTTGAGGAGTGTATGATGCTGAAAATTCATGCTTTATCCCTTCTTCGTCTAGATACTCCTCAACTAGGGTGTTCTTGAATTCTGTTCCATTGTCACTTCGTATGTTCTTGATCTTCAATGAGAATTCATTTTGGGCACGCTTGATGAACTTCTTGAGAGTTCCTTGAGTTTCCGTCTTATCATGCAAAAAGAAAACCCACGTGAAGCGTGAAAAATCATCAACAATGACTAGACCGTATTTATTACCGCCGATGCTTATGTAGGCAATTGGACCAAATAGATCCATGTGAAGGAGCTCAAGCGGTCTTGTTGTAGTCATGGCATTCTTCGCGGGATGGGGTGCTCCTACTTGTTTTTCTGCTTGACATGCTCTACACGGCCTGTTTTTCTCAAAAACAACATCCTTTAAACCTCGGATGTGATCGCCTTTGAGGAGTTTTTGAAGATTCCTCATACCAACATGTGCTAGCCGTCTATGCCATAGCCAACCCATGTTGGTCTTTGCAATCAATCATGTGTCAAGTTCAGCTTTATCTTTGTTGAAGTCACCTAGGTAAAGTTTTCAATTCAACACACCCTTGAATGCAATTGAGTTATCACTCCTTCTAAAGACAGTCACACCCTCATTAGTGAATAAGCAATTATAACCCTTGTCACATAATTGAGATATGGACAGAAGATTATAATCTAGGGAGTCAACATGTAAAACATGAGAGAGAGTATGTTGTGATGAAATTGCAATTTTACCGGTACCAAGCACTTTTCCTTGACGATTATCACCAAAGTAAATCCCTTCGCTTGGATTTTCATTTTCTTCATATTCCATTAACATTCTTCTTTCTCCGGTCATGTGATTGGTGCATCCACTATGTAGCACCCATTTTGCTCCGTCGGATGAATAGGTCTACAAAAATAAATTATGCCTTGGTCTTAGGTACCCAAGCTTGCTTGGGTCCTTTGAGGTTAGTCACAAGTGATTTGGGCACCCACACATGAGACTTGGTATTCCCATGGCGTGGCCCAACATATTTAGCATAAACTCTTCCAAGATTACTTTTCATAAGTACATATGAAGCATAAATGGTTCTAAATAGAAGTTGTTGTTCATATGTGTTCACATTGTTAAATTTATCAACATTATTAAGCTTTGTAGTTTGAGAAGAGCTTCCCTTGACAAAGGCAATGCAACCCTTGTTATTCTTGTGGTTTCTAGCATTGTGCTTTTCACCATTAGAATATCCAATGCCATATTCGATATTAGGAGGTCTTGTGACCGAGTATGCACTACGTTCATACTTGATCTTCTCCTTGTCAAATATGCCACTTTGAGAAGATTGCTTGTTCTTTGTCAAGTTTGGCTTTTTCTTCATGTTAGTTTCATTTTTGGCACATGTACAAGTAATGCTAGTTTCAGACTTTGTGTGTTGAAAATGTGAGCTAGTAGTTGATGAAGAACCATTTTACTTAAGTCACTCAACTTGTCCCTCAAGGATCTTGTTAACTTTGGTTAAGTTAGCAAGTTCATCATTGATGGTGGTGTTTGAGTCTTTCAGCTTCAAGCAAGCTTCCTTGCTTGAGGCTAATTCAAGCTCTAGTGATTTATTTTGTTCCTTTTCAAATTCAAGAAGCTTTTCAATCTCAAGATATTCCTCCTTTTGGGAGATTACCTTCTTCCATAGAAGAGCCTTGAGTTGGAGCACCTCCTCATCATCGTTCACTGTCTTGAATAGCGTCAAGTAGCTTCTTTAGCTTTTGAGTCCTTTCATCAATTCTCATTTCGTCGTCGATCTTCTTGTGTGCATCCTTGACGTCCATATCGTCTCTTCGAGCGTTGAGTCTCTTTTGAAGAGATTGGCTCTGATACCAATTGAATGTAGCCTAGAGGGGGGTGAATAGGCTTTTCTATGCTTTGTTGAAACCTAAAACACTTAGTAGTCTATCAAATACAGAGAAATTGGACTAGTCTGGTAGAGTGCGGACTTGTCCATTTTCTAAACAGAGAAAAATCGGACTAGTCCGGTACTGGGCGGACTAGTCTGGTATATGTGGACCAGAGAGATCAAGATTGATCAATGTTCACTTATAATACTTTATGCAACGGAAATTGGACGATAACTTAGATGTATTGCAACAATAATACAATGAATGACAGGAATCAACTTGATCTTAATGTTTGAACGTAAGTTTCAAAAGATTGATTAAACACTCTAAAATGATGAACAATTAATAAACAAGAGTGGGAGACAAGTGTTTATCCCGAGGTTCGATTCCACAAAGGCAATCTACGTCCCCGTTGAGGAGTCCACTAAGGACCGGGTCTTCTCCAACCCTACCCTCGTCGAATTGCCACAAAGGCCAATTCTCTTCCACTAATCACAAAGGGCAATAAACTTGTTGAAGGGGCCTTCTCATAAGTTGAGGGCTCCCCAAGAATTACAACAAATGAATGAGCACGTCTCAACACACTCAACAGATGAACAATTGACAATGAAAAGTGTGCGAGAGATCAAACCCAAGAGCTCAAGATGGTGTAGAACTAGTCTCTCCTTTGATCAATTGCCAATCCACAAGAATTGGTCCTTCTTGGGTTAGAATGTATGGAGAGAGGTGAATTTTGGGCTCTTGGGAGGTGTGACGGCGCAGGGGGGTCAAAATTTGTGTTGGTATGGCCGTACACCTCTTTTTATAGTTGGGTTTCCAATGGGAACGTTAGGGTTTGCGATGTCTGGACTAGTCCGTGGTTTACTCCGGACTAGTCCGGTGTGCGGTGTTTAGAAAGCCCTAAGTGTCGTGAGATATCGTACTAGTTTATGGACTAGTCCGTTTTCTATCCAGAGACAAAATCGGATTTGTCCGGATGATATCGGACTAGTCCGTTTTCTGGTCAGAAGTAAAATCGGACTAGTCCGGATGTTATCGGACTAGTCCGGTTGTGTTGAATTTGTGCAGTTAGTTTGATTTCTTTCTCTTGAGCTCTTGGGGTGCGTTTCTCCAACACACTCTATAGTAAGTGATCTAATTTTTTTCAGTTCTTGAGCTCTTATCACTTTGGATCCTCCTTCTTCTTTCTTTTTGCTATTTTCTTCTTAATTTCTTTGAGAACCTGCGCTCATTCTCAACAATTTTGTTAGGGTCTATTTTATTTGTAATAAATCAACCAAAACCCACAAGGGGTGCCTAGATGCGCGCACTTTCAAACCCTAGCGCCGCCACAGCGATCCAAGAGCCCCCCTAATCCTTCTCTCTTGCCTACTCACCCTCTAGAGCCACACGTTCACAAAGCATGTATTGGGAAGGAGATAGTGCTGAAACTTGGAATACGCAAAATACAAAGACAAACAAAGTTTCTCAACGAACGTGTGGTGCTATGTAGAGCCACGGGATGTTCTTTACCTTGGCTTTCTTGAGTTAAAACAGCCCCAATAACTTGGCTTTGTGCAGCTATGTAGAGCCGGAACGACTTCCTCATCTGTGGTGCATGCAAGACCGGTAGCTTCATCAAATATTCTTTGATCTTCTCAAAAGCCTCCTTTTGTTCTGCCCCCAAGTAAACTCCTGCTCGTGTTTGAGTTTCAAGTGTGGCATGAAGGTTCCAACCTTCCCAGCCATGTTAGCAATGAACCTCCTTAGGTAATTGACCTTTCCCATCAAGCTTTGCACATCTTTCTTGCATGTTGGCTCTCCTATCCTCTTGATGGCTTCAACTTTCTTAGGGTCGACCTCTATGTCATGTTCATGCACGATGAAACCCAGAAAGCGTCCAGCCGACACACCAAATGCACATTTGAGAGGGTTCATCTTAAGTCGACCATATGGGCTTGAAACCCAGCCGACTTCACCACAAGATCATCAATGTACACCTCAAGAATGTCCCCCAACATGTCGTGGAAGATCAGATTCATGGCTCTTTGATATGTTGCCCTAGAGTTCTTCAATCCAAAGATCATGACAACCTACTCAAACAAGCCAACAAACCCGGGACAACAAAATGTTGTCTTCGATGTGTTCCTCAGCCACAAAAATCTGATTATATCCAGCGTTTACCGTCTAAGAAACTGATCAATTTATGCCCTGAAGCATTGTTGACCAATACCGTGGCGATAGGCATTGGATACTCATCTTTCGGTGTTGCTCAGTTTAAGTTCCGGAAGTTTATGCAAATCCTCAATTTTCCCGTGTTCTTCTTCTCTACTGGAACTATATTGGACACCCACTCAGCATACCTGCAGGACCGAATGAACTTAGCTTGGAGTAGACGATTCACTACTTCCTTGATCTTGTCATGAATAGACGGGTTGAATCGCCTAAACTGTTGCTTGTGAGGCCTGAATCCTGGTTTGATTGGAAGCTTGTGTTCCATGAGTTCTCGGCTAAGACCTGGCATCTTGGTGTATTCCCATGCAAAGCAATCCATATACTTGTTAAATAAATGACTTACCTCTTGCTTCTGAGAATGCTCCAAATTTTTGTTGATGAAAGTTGGTCGGTGTGTCGATCCATCCCTGATCTTGATCTCCTCTAGTTCATCCACTGAGGAAAACCTCTGCCCGAGCATCCTTAAGTCGTCGAAGTCTTCCACTAACTCGCCCATATCATTTCTATCTAAACGATATTGCTTGTTTATCTTCGGTAGCCAAGTTAAATGGCCTCATTTACCTTGCTTTTTCAAGTTACATTACTGAGCTGAGTGAAATCAGCCGGCTTTACACAAACGGGTACAAACCCATCCCTTGCTATGCTCACAAAGTCATGATTATGTCCCAACCTGTGAGACACCTAATATCCTTGTGTCGAAGATCAGATGACTTGGCCATTGCTACAAAGGCCGAATTATCATCCTCATCCACCCCTATCTCATCGTAGACCCAATAGACCAAAAATTGGTGAGGTGTTGATGGTGCACAACCATTGGTATGGATCCAATCTCGCCCAAGGAGCAGATTGTACCGACTCCTTACGTTGACGACGAAGAATGCTGTGGGGAGTGTCTTGCTTCTGTGAGGGCCCACTCCCGATCATGGGGCCGTGCCGCTCGCCCGGGAATCGCATTGGGTGGTGTCGTGCGATGCGGCACCCAACAGCACACATAATAAATATCATATTACATGAATCACGCAGAAGCTTACAAAGTGTAAGTTTTACAAATACTTCTCAAAATAATCTACAGCGGAAGACTGTTACAACTCACGTCTCATACCTATGCTAAGCAACAGAGAAGGTGTCCAGCCCGCGGACCCTTCTCGCTAGCAACACTATCACAATAGCAGCGGCAGGGGTTGTCATGAGTTTGCCACTCGGAGAGCTCTGAGTCTCATCGGACACCCTTACATATCAGCGTACAGTTATTACCTGCAAAACAACTTATGCAGTATTGGTGAGCACGAAGCTCAGCAAGACTTAACCGTCACCCTAGTCATGAAACTCTACATGCTGAAAATAGAGGGCTGAATTTAGAACTTTGCACAAAAGATGAACTTGAGCTAAAGGGGGTCCTTACTTCAAGTTTTAAGCAACTTTTATAGTCCTTGCGCAATTCACATCGAGGCTCCACAGTCAAACAAGAAACACTTCATCTCGATGTCACTTGCCCGAGGTGAAAGTAACTTTAGTGAGCTACCCTAGACTCATACGGACCTTGCGCCATTACCGTCGAGACTCCACAATCAAACAAGAAACGCTTTGCCTCGACGCTACTAGCCCAAGGTGGAAAATAGATTTAGTGAAAGTGTTGATCATTCCTGTAACACCCCAAAATATGTTAAGAGGGGAATTTAAAATTTTTTGGACGTATTGCATGTGGTGGAGAAATTCAAATTCAAATTGGTATTCAAATTCAAATCAAAACAGAAAAGAAAAGGAAAAAGAAAAAGAAAACGCAACCGGCTAGTGGGCCGAAACCCACCAGCCGGCCCACCATTTCCCCCGCGCCAGCCCACAGCCGCGCACCCCTCTCTCCCTCTCACTGACACGCAGGGCCCGCGTGTCATCCCTCACCTCCCGCTCGCGCCAACCACCCGGACTCCTCCGCGCGCCCGATCGCAACTAACCCCGGAAACCCGCGTGCCCCAGCCGAATTCTGGTCCCGGACGACTCCAGCTCGATCCCAACAGACCGCCGCCCTCCCTCGTCTATATAAACGCCGGCATTGCCCCGTTTTGCCCCCCGATCGGCTGTTTTTCCTCCCGGTGAGAACCAGAGCTTCTCCAGCCGTTTTCTCTCGATCCTTGCTCAGATTTTCTGATCTAACGCGCCGATCATGTTCCACCGCCTCCAGGGAGTCTCGCAGGTGAAGGAAATCCGGTGTTTTGCGCTCTAGACACAGCTCCGACGAGCACCGCCGCGATTTCACCTCGGACCTCGCCGCCGACCGCCTTCCAGGGCCTCCGAGCTCAAGAAAAACCCCGAGGTGAGATCCCCGACCTCCCCTCTACCCTTCTATGCCATGAAATCCAAGTTTTAGGAAGTATAGACGAAAATCTGAAGATCTCCGGCGAGATCGCCGCCTCCCGCCGCCGCTCGCCGCCGGGCAGCGCGGGCTGGCTCCGGCCAGGGCGACATGGCCCCTTGTGCGCTGTCTATTTTAAATCGCACGGTAGAATCGAAACCCGCACGTACCGGTTCGGCGATCTGATCTGAGCCGTCTATTTTAAATCGGACGGTCCACATGAGCCCCGTGTTATAAAGGCCAGGATTCTTACGCGCTACCCCCTGGGGATCTCGGAAAACACGAGCTAGCCCCGGAAACTTCTGATCTAGCTCCTGGAACTTCAGAAATTCGTGTAAATTCATTTGAAAATCAGTTTTAGCCCCTGGACTTAATAAAAATTAGGAAAACCCCTCTGTTATGTGTAGTTAGACCCCTGGAAATTTATGAAATAATAAATTAGACCCTGTAGTACGGTGGATTTACCTTTTTGACCCTATATGATATTAAATTCAGAAATTTGAATATGTGATTAGGATTTAAATTTAGAAGATGAGGCAAACACAATGTAAATTCAAATTTAAACTCTACTAGCACTTGGAAAAATTTAGAATGAGTTAAAAATAGATTTTAAGCTGAAATGAATCTGTCTAATCGATTGTTCACATTTATTAGTTATAGGGACACATTTTTAGGTTAGGAAATAATTCTGAAAATTGGTAAAATAAATTTAAATTAGTTCACATCAGAGGAGAAATTCAAAAATTTATTATTTAATATTTTAGATCAGAACCTATTCTGTTTAGATGATATGTCCTACTATTTAATATTAAAACTCACATTTATGCATAGAAAATAAATCTGAAAAATATAGAAAAATAGGTATGCATAATTATATAATGATAAATGAAGTCTCCAAATCCAAAAACTTCTGTTTAGGATTTGGTAGAAGTTCTGAAAACCTATTTGGAGTAGGAAATTACCTTCCATGCAAACTTGGTAGTTAAGAAGTATATTAAGTAAATATAAAGAATTTGTTCAAATTGAAAATTCATATATAGTGTGCAAACAGAAATCTGAAATACAAAAGTTAGAAATCATATACATATGTTTAAAAGTGCATGAAGGCTAAAAATCAACACATCTAGAGTAACCACAACACTTAGAAATGTGAATGACTATCATATGTATGTATGTGTGGAGTGAAAATGTGAACTATGTCTTATGGATTGTTGTTTTATTTTGCTATGTGTATTGGCATGAGTAGAACCTGCCCCAGAGCAAGTTCTTCCCTTCCAAGACCAAGACTTTCCATTCCCAGAGCAGCAGGAAGAAGGCAAGTGTCCTTGACCACTTTGATCCTATACTAGGAGGTGTAGATAGAATTATTTGCATTGTCAATTGAAATATGAAACCCATGCTAGGAAGTTTCCCTAGAATTGCATTACCTTGTTTCCTTGTAGCTTGGGTTGGGATTTATTTTATCATGTCATTTATTATTATGCTTATGCTTAGCCATGCTTAGAATGGGATAATTAGGATATGAGATCATCAATTTATTTACCTTACTCTTGAATGAGATATTATGAGTTATGTAGAGGTAGGGATCGAGGCAAGTTGGATGATTTGGTTGGTGCTGGGTGCACGAGACTCGGGTTTGTGTTTAGTACTTGTCTGGATCCTAAGGACCGGTTCGTGGAGCATGTAACCTGGCTTTACCGTGCCAACTACATGCTGAGATGGGGCAGCTTGGCCAATTAATTAGGTGTATCCCCGGCGTAGTATGGGTGTGTTGGATGGTGCGGGGAATAGGTGTCAGCTGGACTACCATATGAACCGCAAGGCTCAAGAGGGGGCCACTGCAGCGGGGTTGGAGCCTCTTGTATGCTGTTAGGGATGAAACCTCAGTGGGCCCACGCTCGTCGGGAATCCCTTTGTAAAGGATTCGTAGTGATCTCCTGGCTACACACCTGGGAAGTGTGAATGTGGTTTGCGACCACTGGCATAATGGAGGTTCTTTTAGTCCACCCGGCAACGGGGGATGAAATCACTACATGTGGGTACAGTGGTGCAAACTCTGCAGAGTCAAAATTGTCATGACAGCCGTGCTCACGGTCAAGAGCGGCTTGGACTTATTCATGATTAGAGGATGATGACTTTGGAAGTTGTGGATGTTAAGCGGGGAGCTTAACAATGAAAATGATGTTATGGTTATTTGATTATGATGATGCGTTGGGAGATTGGGACCATTTCACCTATGTAGTAATGTAGGTGCTTAATAAGCTAAGGTGATAGGTATTATTTGCGTAGTGCTTTAACCATGAGTTCAACCTCTCCTTGTTCTAGCCATGCATGACATAACGTTCCCACACTTGCTGAGTACCAACGGTACTCAAACTTGCATATTTGTTGGTTTAAATTGCTGCTCATGTCAAGGGGATGATGTGGTGTTCAATGACCAAGACTTTGGACCCAAAGAAGGATTCTAGATTCATGGAGTCCCTCGGGCAACGCCTGTGACGGAGCCCACAAGAATAATATTCCGCTGCTAGTTTACTTACATGTTATGAACTTATTATCGTCCATCGAGACGTATTGCTTTGTAAGACATATTTATATTCGACACCTAGCGTGTAATAAATGATGCTTCACTATTTGTCATCACATGTATGAGAAAATGATCTTGGCATACATGTGATATTCACTCGGTTGTTCTTCGGAGAAACCGGGTGTGACAGAAGTGGTATCAGAGCCAAGGTTGCCCGTAGGAACGTGGACCTAGGTAGAAATGGACATATTTAAGGACCCTATTTTCTTAAAAACTATTTTACAAAGGTGTGGGTTGAAAAGTGTTATTTAATGGGGTCACTTTATTCAATCTTACCCCAACTTTTATTCAAAATAGAATTTTTGTTTAAAATCTTATCTAACTTAATTTTAAATGCTTTATGTTTTAGATGGTTCGCATGATCCGCACCGCCCGCAAGTCCACCGGAGGAAGAGTTCCCGTAGTTGCCCTTGCCTTGAGAGAGGAGAACCGTCCGGTGACGTACCTCTCCTACGGATTGGAAGTAGGAGGCTTGTTGCGCCGTCTTCGACGTATGCTCCACGCCGCCGGCAATACGGGCAAGCTAATCATGCACTACATCTCCACCCGGACCATCCGTGAGAAGCGGGAAGAATGGAGTTCAGAAATAAGGATTATCAATGAAAATCAGCTGCTCAAGATCCTCCGCTCTCCGGCTTGTCGAGCGACACAGGTCGATGCGGAGAAGGATGTCACCTGGGAGGCTATCACCTACCAGAGTCACATCTACCGTCGCCACCTGGACAGGACTGAGTACAAGTATGTCCTCCAGCGTGAGAGTGGTACAACGGAGTACAAGTACCCGCCAGTGCAGCAGGGGACTTCCCATGAGCACATGGACCTGTGCTTGGAGGATGCTGCTATGCTCAGCACTTGACTGCAGGAGTGCCAGCAGGAGCTTCAGGATGTTCGTGACACCCTGAAGGAGACAGAGGCGTTGGTTCGAGCCATCTTGAGGGTGATAAAAAGAGGAGATGGGAATGAACTGTGTGTCACCGTGATTGACACATGGACTCCTTACTCCCAGACCGCCGGGCGAGCGGGAGTCGCCGCACTTCTCCACCAGCAACTTCCCCACCCAAAGCGGAGTCAGAGGGCAGCCGCAATAATGAGGAAGACCCCGAAGAGCCAGCTCAGTGATACAGGTCGTTTAGAGTTCTTTCCCTTATTTCAGCAAGTTATCGAGTAGGCGAGTCAGTACCTTGGTTATTTGTGTGTTAATGTTTGGTGTGTGACGTGAGTTGTGGAAGCCATGGGCAATTGTCCACAACCTCGTCCTTAGGTTGCTTTGCTTTGATGTGTGAACCCCTATGAATTAAGAGTGCATTTATTTTTCGCATGAGACGTGACTCCCAAAAATCTACGTGAAACCCTTAGGAAATGTTAAGACCTCAAAAGTTTAAGTTTAAACAAGCAAATTGGGAAGTTAATACGTAATGCTTTAAATTAACATTTGGTTGATCATGATATATGGCCGGAAGAGGAAAGGGTCGTGGTACCAACCCCGCCAACAACAACGATGAGGCCGGCAACCCTCATCTTTCTGGAGTACAAGACAGGGTGGTCGCCGTGAAGGAGTTGATCCCATCCACCAAATGCTTGAAAATCAAAATCAGCTCATCCAGAGCCTAACTCAAGTGGTGGCCAACTTGCACCAAGCTCCACCTCCACAAGCTGCACCACGCCAACCAAGGTTGAGTGAGTTTCTACGGACTGAACCTCCAAAGTTTGCAAGTGCTGCTGAACCTTTGGAGGCAGATGACTGGCTAAAGACCATTGAGAGCAAGATGAGGATCATACAATGCCAAGGGTATGAGAGGGTGCTGTTTGCCTCTCACCAATTGCATGGACCTGCTGCTGATTGGTGGACCGCTTACGTGGCAGCCCATCATGACCCTGAGAACATCACTTGGGAAGGGTTCAAGCGTAGTTTCCGCAACCATTACATACCAAGGGGTGAACTCAAAAACAAGAGAAAGGAGTTCTTGGGGCTGTAGCAAGGAAACATGACTGTGAGGGAATACCTCACTAAATTCACCCAACTATCCCGTTATGCACCACGGGACATCGAGACTGATGAGCAGAAACAGGACTGCTTTGTGGAAGGACTTACAGCGGAAATGCAGTGTGCAATGTCCTCCAACGAGTATGAAAGCTTCCAAAAGATGGTGGACAGAGCATTTGTTGTGGAAAGGAAGCTGAAGGCCTTGGAAAATGAAAACAAGAGGAAGGCGGGATGGTCACACCAAGCCTCGGGTAGCAACACACGCCCACGTCTGATGCAGCAACCCGCAGGGCAGACGAGCCGTGCTGCGGTACCCTACTCAGCACCGAGAGGGTACAACCTGAACTTCAGGCCTCCGTCAGCACCAGCACAGCCACAACGTTAGTTTGTACAGCAGCCTCGCCCCACATATCAACCTCGACCAGAAGTACAAGGACCCCCAAACCAACCCCAAGACAACAAAGGCCAGGCACCTAAAGTTGGGGTGCAATGCTTTAACTGTGGTGAAGTGGGGCACTACGCCCATAAGTGCCCAAAGAAGAAGCCCGTGCAGCCGCAACAGCAGAATGTGATGCGAGGACGGGTGAACCACGTGACCATGGAGGAGGCGCAAGAGGCACCCGACGTGGTAGTTGGTAAGTTTCCTGCCAATTTACACATTGCAACCCTGTTGTTTGATTCTGGTGCTACCCACTCATTCATTGCTCAAGAATTTGTTAAGAAGCATGATCTAGCAACCACACAAATGAACCATATGCTAGCAGTGAACTCTCCAGGTGGAGAAATAAGGACAAGACAAGTGTGTCCCAAGGTGAATCCAGACATTAATGGGGGGTAGTATTTACTGCCAACCTTATAGTGATAGATTCACAAGGGATAGATATTATTTGGGGTATGGATTGGTTGACCAAACATAAAGGAATCATCCATTGTTCGACAAGAACGGTGGAACTAACTCACCCTAGTGGCACAAGAGTAAAGTTCATAACTATACAAGAGCCTAGGAGGGACACAGTTCACTTCAAGGTTCTGGCAGAAGTTGCATGAGACCATGGGGACTCATCTAAATTTTAGTTCTGCCTATCATCCCCAGACTGACGGGCAGACGGAAAGAACCAATCAGATCCTTGAGGATATGCTGAGAGCGTGTGCGCTCAAAAACAATAGGAGTTGGGATAGGAACGTACCGTATGCGGAGTTCTCCTATAACAACAGCTATCAGGCTAGTATGAAGATGTCACCATTTGAGGCTTTGTATGGGAGAAAGTGCAGAACTCCACTATTTTGGAACCAAACCGGGGAATGTAAAGTGTTTGGACCCGAGGTACTACAAGAAGCCGAGGCGAAAGTGAGGGAAATTCGCAACAACCTGAGGATAGCACAGACCCGACAAAAGAGTTATGCCGATGTACGGAGAAGAGAGCTTATTTTCGATGTGGGAGACTATGTTTATCTCAAGGTGTCCCCTATCCGAGGACTTCGTCGGTTCAAGGTGAAAGGGAAGTTATCACCTCGATACATCGGACCCTTTCAGGTTGTGGAGAGGAAAGATGAAGTGGCATATCAACTAGAACTACCGGCTCGCCTATTGGATGTGCATGATGTATTTCATGTGTCACAGCTCAAGAAATGTCTAAGGACGCCTGAAGAGATGTTACCCATGAATGAGGTTGACGTACGAGAGGATCTGTCTTATGCCGAGCAACCGGTCAAGATTTTGGAGACAATGGAACGCCTCACAAGAAATAAAAGAATCCGGATGTGCAAGGTGCAGTGGAAGCATCACTCGGAAGAGGAAGCCACATGGGAGCGAGAAGACGAGCTTAAGGCACAGTTTCCGGAATTGTTTTCCTAGAACCATCAATCTCGAGGACGAGATTTCTTTCAAGGGGGGTAGAGCTGTAACACCCCAAAATCTGTTAATAGGGGAATTTAAAAATTTTTGGACGTATTGCATGTGGTGCAGAAATTCAAATTCAAATTCAAATCAAAACAGAAAAGAAAAGGAAAAAGAAAAAGAAAACCCAACCGGCCAGTGGGCCAAAACCACCAGCTGGCCCACCATTTCCCCCGCGCCAGCCCACAGCCGCGCGCCCCTCTCTCCCTCTCACTGACACACGGGGCCCGCGTGTCATCCCTCACCTCCCGCTTGCGCCAACCACCCGGACTCCTCCGCGCGCCCGATCGCAACTAACCCCGGAAACCCGCGTCCCCCAGCCGAATTCTGGTCCCAGACGACTCCAGCTCGATCCCAACAGACCGCTGCCCTCCGTTGTCTATATAAATGCCGGCATTGCCCCGTTCCCCCCCCCCCCCGATCGGCTGTTTTTCCTCCCGGTGAGAACCAGAGCTTCTCCAGCCGTTCTCTCGATCCTTGCTCGGATTTTCTGATCTAACCCGTCGATCATGTTCCACCGCCTCCGGGGAGTCCCGCAGGTGAAGGAAATCCGATGTTTTGCGCTCTAGACACAGCTCCGACGAGCACCGCCGCGTTTTCACCTTGGACCTCGCCGCCGACCGCCTTCCAGGGCCTCCGAGCTCAAGAAAAACCCCGAGGTGAGATCCCCGACCTCCCCTCTACCGTTCTATGCCATGAAATCCAAGTTTTAGGAAGTATAGACGAAAATCCGAAGATCTACGGCGAGATCGCCGCCTCCCGCCACCGCAAGCCGCCGGGCAGCGCGGGCTGGCTCCGGCCAGGGCGACGTGGCCCCTTGTGTGCCGTCTATTTCAAATCGCACAGTAGAATCAAAACCCGCGCGTACCGATTCGGCGATCTAATCTGAGCCGTCTATTTTAAATCGGACGGTCCACATCAGCCCCGCGTTATAAAGGCCGGGATTCTTACGAGCTACCCCCTGGGGATCTCGGAAAACACGAGCTAGCCCCAGAAACTTCTGATCTAGCCCCTGGAACTTCAGAAATTCGTGTAAATTCATTTAAAAATCAGTTTTAGCCCCTGGACATAATAAAAATTAGGAAAACCCCTCTGTTATGTGTAGTTAGACCCCTTAAAATTTATGAAATAATAAATTAGACCCTGTAGTACGGTGGATTTACCTTTTTGACCCTATATGATATTAAATTCAGAAATATGAATATGTGATTAGGATTTAAATTTAAAAGGTGAGGCAAACACATTGTAAATTCAAATTTAAACTCTACTAGCACTTGGAAAACTTTAGAATGAGTTAAAAATAGATTTTATGCTGAAATGAATCTGTCTAATCGATTGTTCACATTTATTATTTATAGGGACACATTTTTAGGTTAGGAAATAATTCTGAAAATTGGTAAAATAAATTTAAATTAGTTCACATCAGAGGAGAAGTTCAAAATATATTATTTAATATTTTAGATCAGAACCTATTCTGTTTAGATGATATGTCCTACTATTTAATATTAAAACTCACTTTTATGCATAGAAAATAAATCTGAAGAATATAGGAAAATAGGTATGCATAATTATAAAATGATAAATGAAGTCTCCAAATCCAAAAACTTCAGTTTAGGATTTGGTAGAAGATCTGAAAACCGATTTGGAGTAGCAAATTACCTTCCATGCAAACTTGGTAGTTAAGAAGTATATTAAGTAAATATAAAGAATTTGTTCAAATTGAAAATTCATATATAGTGTGCAAACAGAAATCTGAAATACAAAAGTTAGAAATCATATACATATTTTTAAAAGTGCATGAAGGCTAAAAATCAACACATCTAGAGTAACCACAACACTTAGAAATGTGAATGACTATCATATGTATGTATGTGTGGAGTGAAAGTGTGAACTATGTCTTATGGATTGTTGTTTTCTTTTGCTATGTGTATTGGCATGAGTAGAACCTGCCCCAGAGCAAGTTCTTCCCTTCCAAGACCAAGACTTTCCATTCCCAGAGCAGCAGGAAGAAGGCAAGTGTCCTTGACCACTTTGATCCTATACTAGGAGGTGTAGATAGAATTATTTGCATTGTCAATTGAAATATGAAACCCATGCTAGGAAGTTTCCCTAGAATTGCATTACCTTGTTTCCTTGTAGCTTGGGTTGGGATTTATTTTATCATGTCATTTATTATTATGCTTATGCTTAGCCATGCTTAGAATGGGATAATTGGGATGTGAGATCATCAATTTATTTACCTTACTCTTGAATGAGATATTATGAGTTATGTAGAGGTAGGGAACAAAGCAAGTTGGATGATTTGGTTGGTGCTGGGTGCACGAGACTCGGGTTTGTGTTTAGTACTTGCCTGGATCCTAAGGACCGGTTCATGGAGCATGTAACCTGGCTTTACCGTGCCAACGACATGCTGAGATGGGGCAGATTGGCCAATTATTTAGGTGTATCCCCGGCATAGTATGGGTGTGTTGGATGGTGCGGGGAATAGGTGTCAGCTGGACTACCATATGAACCGCAAGGCTCAAGAGGGGGCCACTGCATCTTGGTTGGAGCCTCTTGTATGCTGTTAGGGGTAAAACCTCAGTGGGCCCATGCTCGTCGGGAATCCCTTTGTAAAGGCTTCATAGTGATCTCCTGGCTACACACCTGGGAAGTGTCAATGTGGTTTGTGGCCAGTGGCATAATGGAGGTTCTTTTAGTCCACCCGGCAACGGGGGATGAAATCACTACATGTGGGTACAGTGGTGCAAACTCTGCAGAGTCAAAACTGTCATGACAGCCGTGCTCACGGTCAAGAGCGGCTTGGACTTATTCATGATTAGAGGATGATGATTTCGGAAGTTGTGGATGTTAAGCGGGGAGCTTAACATTGGAAATGATGTTATGGTTATTTGATTATGATGATGGGTTGGGAGATTGGGACCATTTCACCTATGTAGTAATGTAGGTGCTTAATAAGCTAAGGTGATAGGTATTATTTGCGTAGTGCTTTAACCATGAGTTCAACCTCTCCTTGTTCTAGCCATGCATGACATAACGTTCCCACACTTGCTGAGTATCAACGGTACTCAAACTTTCATATTTGTTGGTTTAAATTGCTGCTCAGGTCAAGGGGATGATGTGGTGTTCAATGACCAAGACTTCGGACCCGAAGAAGGATTATAGGTTCATGGAGTCCGCCGGGCAACGCCTGTGACGGAGCCCACAAGAATAATATTCCGCTGCTAGTTTACTTACATGTTATGAACTTATTATCGTCCATCAAGACGTATGCTTTGTAAGACATATTTATATTCGACATCTGGCTTGCAATAAATGATGCTTCACTATTTTTCATCACATGTATGAGAAAATGATCCTAGCATACATGTGATATTCACTCGGTTGTTCTTCGGTGAAACCGGGTGTGACAATTCCTCATCTCCATTATGAGGATTACTCATGAAGCATATTAAGGTTTTCCCAGTTTATTACTACGTCACGACTCAGTGTACAAGTATGCTCACTACCGCGAGCGACGGTGATTGCAGTAAAAAACACCTGGCTGACACAACACGTACGCCCGTACTCGACGTTGCACACAGCAACCATCACTGACGTCGTACGTAGCAACCTTTCACACGACACCCAAATGTCGAACCGGTCCCACCGGCTGGGATTAAGTCTCACTACGGCAAACCCTCGTAGAGCCGTCTTCTCTATCCTTTTAGCATCCGCATTAGACGGTGAGGTATGCCTCGACACCCAGGTTAACATTTTACATCGGTTTCCTGGGTCCCATATAGCCAGTATGCATCCGATACACATCTCAAACTTGTCCAGCGGGGCCGCAGACGATAACGGGCCATAATCGACTCAGACATAGACTAGGTTCACAGGACCACGTACTTGAGCCTTCCATCCACTGCCCGGTCTCCATTCCCAACTATGAGGATCAATTCCCAACTCTTCCGATTGATCCCCCTTAATCCCGGTTCACGAGTAGGAAACTGCCTACTCGAGTCATGCCTCTTTTAATTACTTTTGTTAATTTGAGATCAGCAGTTATAATCAATTGATAACCTATTCTACATTTTACTCTAGGGTTTTCTGGATCATGCATTTGGAGTTTCATACCATCTAGACTTAATGCAATAAACTCAGAGCTAGACAATATAAAGTGAATACAAATAAAAACTTGTATGTTTTGATGCAAACCGGGGCTTGCCTTTGTTTTGCAGGGGCTTATATATATGAAGTTCAGTTACTGAAGACCACTTGGCTTGATCAAGTGCTTTCCTCCTTCCTTGATCTCCACTCCAATGACTTCAAGTACTTCACGTAGATGCTACACGTAATGAATATGCATATAGATTTAATTGTAAAGATTTTGCTAACAAGTTCTAATAACAAGTTTAAAAACTGGAACTCTGTTTAAGAATTTAAAATGACACTGGTGCTAGTGGTTTTGGTTTGTGTCTAAGCAACATGATTAAGTGCTAAGTGTCTCCCCCCTCTTCTATGTTGATCACCTTAAAAGGTTAAACAGAACAGGTGTGATCCAGAGCTCCTATGGAGCCGAGAATTTTCATGTGAGTTCCTTGTCACAAGAAAGTTCTCTGGACCAAAATTTAACACTTTTCCTTGAGTGGTTTGTTCAGAACAATTACCTAAGCAATTAAGCAAAAGGAATTAATTCTGAACTAACTCCAATGTTCATGGCAAACTTAGTGAACTACAATTTCAATTATAGTTCATAGGACTTACATGAATATTCCTAAGATTTTTGAAGCTAAGAATTACCCTGAACTGAATTTCCAAGTTTTGGAAATCCTCTGAAAATGTTTCTGTATTCAATTGAACACAGCAACTTCAAATCTGAATTGCCCTAATCAAATCAACTCCAAATGAGCTAAAACTTTTAGAGGAGTTTACTGACATCCTAAAGAATATTCTGGCAAAATTTGATGATTTTTGGATGAACCAATCTCCCTCTAAAATTCTTTTGCTGAAAAGTTTAAATAATATTCCAGAATTAAAAAATGAGTTTCATTCAAATTGGGTTGCATATTTGGATAGATCTATTCAATATGAATCCAACCCAATTTGACTCACTAAATTTGGAGGTTCCTATACCAAGATATGACCTTTACAAGGATTGGGGAAAATCTGAAAATGAGCTCTGTTCTATTTTTTTTCTAATTTTCAGAGACATAAGGAATTAATACCACATTTGGCCAAGCAAATGAGGTCCAATGCCTCTGAAATATTTACAGGAGTTCAAGTTCTTTTGGAAGAATCTCCTGCCCAAATTTGGGACTTTTCCAATACACAGAACTCCTGGAAAAATTCCTACAAGATTTTCTTTATATGAATTAATGAGCCAAATCCAGGTATTTTCAAAAACATTGGTCTGTACTCCTGGATACTACTCTTTGAGAGGAATCCAAAAAAATTTGTTTCACAATTTTTGGACATTCGTACACAAAGTTAGGGCTCTCCAAAGTTTGAACTAAAATGGGAAATTCTGGAAATGTTTAAAACCTGCCCGTGGGTCCAGGGGAACCACGTGTCACTCGCTGGGGTATGCCACACGGGGCCACTGATCTCTTCCCCTGCAGCCACAATCGATCTCACAGCCGCAGCAGATCAGAAACTTAAATCTCTGTCGCTGACACGCGGGACCCGTTGGGTCGTCTTCAACCTCCAGCCGCCCGCCCCCGCGCGCCGCCGGGCTCGCGGGAGATGCGCTGAAACCCGACATCCAGCCAGCTCCCGAGCTCTCCCTTGCCGCTAGGGCCTCATTCCCCACGCTGAACACGATGGCACAACTTCCCCCGACCTGGTGTGGCTCTAACCATGCCGGCGACGGTGCGGTGGCTCGGCTCACCTTCGGTAGCGTCGGCCGGCTAGCCTAGACCGCCAGAAGCTTGGTGAGACGGCGCTACAGCACCAGCGAGCCATGAGGAAGCTCGACATGGCTTCATAACTGCCCGGGAACGATGGCAATTAGGGTTTCACCTTGCATCCGAGACCTCCTCCACATTTGAGCTCGGAAAAGCTAGAATTTGTTCGGTCTACATGCGTTTCCCTGCTAGGGTTGTGAAGAACAAACGATCGACGACTACTGGCGGTCCCGTGTGCAAAATTTGGCGACCTAAGAACGAGGATAGAGATCGAATTTGAGGTTACCGTGCCGGGAGGGCGGTTTGTGCTCGCCGGAGAAAAATTTTCAAATTCTCTCTCGGTCATTCATGGCATGGCCTGAGCTCGGGAGAAGTGTAGCACAGTGCCTTGGCGCGTCCAAGGGTGCCGGTACTTGGCCGTGACAAGCACCAGGTTGAGCTGTCCATGGGCGCCTCCTCATCGGTTCTTGTTCGGCCGCCGCACGGACGCGGTTTTCTTGGGGTAGGAGAGCCGAACATCGATCAGTGGCGCGTCGAGGAGGGAGAGGGTGAGGCCCTGGTGCCATTTTGCTACTCACCAGCCTTTGTTTGCGCTTCCTAGAGCCGGCTGCCGATCGATCGGGGATGGCGGCGGTGGATCTGTCCCTGTGTGCGAGAGGAGAGGAAAACCGAGCGGTTTCTCGGGGTTGTGGCAAGAGAACATGGGCTGAGGTGAAAAGAAGGAGAACCAGCTCGCCAGTGCGAAGGAAAACTCATGAGGAGGTGTCCTCGGTGCTGCGCGGTGTCGTCCGGGGGAGCCTCAGTGCTGTCTCGGTTGCTTCGAGTGGAACAGAAAAGAACCGACTCAATCTAGATATTTGGTGCATATGACAAGTGGGTTCCACATTCCCCCTTATCTCCTCTCAAAAGCTCTCACATTTGGCAAATGCTGGAAATCAAATTGCGGGAATTCCAATCTGTATTGTGTTTTGATAATTTGGACAAGTTTCATCCAAATTCAACTGTATATTTGAATTCATTGCAAATTTAAATCCATTTGGAAAATGGATAGCAAATATCTTCAAAAATTAATGAGACTTTTCCTACCCCCTAATTTGGACCTAAGGAATTCAAATATGAAATCTGATATTTGATTTGGCTGCTGCAAATGAGGTTTTGATCACAACAGTTTGTATTCCTATTGTTGCCCTCATTTGAAATTCGAGTTGAACAAATTTGTTCAAAAATCTGACTTTAGCTTTCTCACACATATGGGATCTTCCCACCTTGGTTTTACATCCCTCTTTGGTTCCAAGTTTTCAAATAAAGATTTGAACTTGTGTGAAGAAATCTCTCATGTGTGTTATCACATGTGGAAAAAGTTTTAACACGTCCCATATTTCATACATATGAAACCAACTTTGTGCAAACAAGAGTTTCTTTGCATTCATATTTTGGGACCTTTACATTCCTCCCCCCTTAAAAGAATATCGTCCCGAGATTATAAGGTAAAAATGAGAGGGAGGATGGTGGAAAATTAACTAACGTGCGACGTCTAAAGTCGGGATAAATGGTGCGAAGAAATCCATCTTCTCTCCCACGTCGCTTCAACCTTGGAGTAACCACTCCCTAAAACTTTATAGAACCACAACGTATGGTCGCATGTGGTTCGGTCCGTTATGTCGATGATCTGAAGCAGTCCCTCCTGAGGTGTGAGATCTGGTTTCAGTTCCCCGGTATTTCCCAGCTGAATGGTGCTTCAACACTAGAGGCACTTCCTCAGCTGAGAAACGTGGAAGATGTCGTACACACCGGTGAATATCACTGGTAATTCCAGCCAGTGTGCAACTGACCCACATCTTTCTTAAAACCTGGAATGGACCAACGAATCGGGGTGAATAGAAACTTTGAAAAGTGAGCCTCATCGAGAATCTTTCTTCCTCGACTCCGGTTACGGGGTACGACAATTCTGTCCTTAAACCACAGGACGCCGTCTCTGTATTCCCGGAAAGATTTCAGTTTCCCCACTGTCTATACGTCTCCGCAAAGGTGACATGCCCTTGTCACGTTTCTGGGCTGCCACCCTTTCTTCACGGATGGTGGGGATAAAAGCTAAATTGTGGAGAGCTCTAGGGTGAACCATACGTAATGGCGGCTCGCTTTCTTACAACGGGGTGATGGTTGGATTACGAACGTGTGACTTGCGAGTCCCGCATTCGCCCACGTTAACCTTGCCGGGGTGATAATGGATCTCTATTTCGTAATTTTTTATTAACTCCAACCACCTTTGCTGTCTCACGTTTCACTCCTTCTGAGTGAATATGTACTTGAGGCGCTTGTGGTCGGTATATAAATGCACGAGGTTACCGAGTAGGTAGTGCCTCCACATTTTAAGTGCGAGGGCAGCGAGTTCCAAGTCATGAGTCGGATAGTGTTTCTCATGATTCCTGAGTTGTCGTGATCCATACACGACCCCTAGCCCAAAGCCGGATGCATCGCAGTACATAACGAACAGTTTTGTTGTGTCTGGCTGCGCCAAAACCGGTGCTGATGTTAATGTTTTATTAATGCCTTGAACGCTGCTTTACATGCTGGACTCCAAACCTATTTGGTAGCCTTCTTCAGCAGCTATGTCATAGGCTTGGCAATCTTCGGGAAGTTCGGAATGAACCAACGATAATATCTTGCGAGTCCGAGGAAACTCCGTACCTTGTGAGCAGTTCTCGGGGACTTCCATTGCAGCCCTTGTGCGATATTACTCGGGCTTACAGCGATGCCCTTCGCTGAAATGATATGCCCGAGACAAAGTACTTGTGATATCTAGAATTCACACTTGCTGAATTCCACGTATAGCTTGTAATCCCGCAGCCATTGCAAGACTATAAGTAGGTGCTTCTCGTATTCTTCCTCCGACTTGGAATAAACCAGTAGGTCGCTGATGAAGACCACGAAGAACATGTCCAGCTCCGGCATGAATACCGAGTTCCTTAAGTACATGAATTGAGCTGTAGTGTTGGTAATATAAGGAATATGACAGGTACTCATAAACTCCATACCTCATCGAAAAACTGTCTTCAGAATAGCCTCAGCCCTTATCTCAATCTGATGGTACCCTGATCCTAAGTCCATCTTGGAAAAGATCCTTGCTTTGACCAACTGATCAAACAATATGTCGATCTGTGGTAACGGTTACTTGTCCTTGATTGTCACAATGTTAAGCGGACGAAAATTAATACTAGGCCGTAGTGTTTCGTCCTTCTTCCTACTACACAGCACAGAGCAACCCCAAGGTCATGAGCTTGGTTGGATAACACATAGCTCATGGTTTCCCTTAGTTGCTTCTTCAACCGTTCTCTTTGCTGTGCAGAACAGACTCTTCTGTCCTAACCCAGATTTCGATCCGTTTAGAAGAATTTTCATAACTCATGTTGAATACCAAAGTTAAAGTTAATTTCAATATCTTTCCAACGAGTACCTCTATGCCTCAAGATCATTTCTGAATCAGAAGTTATGATTGCTCAAAGTTGATAGAATTCCTGGACAAAATTTGCCAACATCTCCTTTGTATGTGGCTGATTTTATCACAGTTGTATACGCAAAAACAATAAGAATCTGAACAAACTTTGAACTACAAAAATGTTGCATATCTCATAAACTTTCTAACGGTGTATCACAGGCTCCTTAGGGATTTTTCTACAGAATGTCATGGCTTAAAAACAGAAAGGTCCAGAGAGGTTTTGCTGCTGTTCTGGTTCTGAACAGTTTGCCGTCAACTGGACTTTTCACCATCTTAACGTGTGATTTTGCTCTGGAGGTGTACAAAGAAGTTGTAGAGCGCTTGAAAATCTTTCCAGAACTGTATCATACACCTTAATTGGTTAAATATACTCAGAGTTATGCTCTGTCAATGTCCCGCAAGAATTCCTGCCCGAAACAGATCACTCTGTTTTTGAAAACTTTGACGCCTACTCATGCTCTCATTTGAATCTTAGCTCAAAATAAGAGTTCAGTAACTAATATTTGTTTCAAACATCCATTTTTAGTTGAAAGTTATCTCATGAATCATTTCTTCATAGGTAAGAGGTTATTAAGTGTAGTACGGTGTCGATGCACCGTAAGAAACATGTTGGTACTACGTGGCCTCACCAAAGAAAAATCCTAACCGGATTATACCGGCATATACGTATTATCAGTGGCACTAAGACGGCCTCTCGCACACGTGCACTACACGGGATACGTAAGTGGTTAGTACCTGCAGAAGAACACTCAATAGTGGTGCACTCAAAGGTTGTTTTCATTTCAGGCAGTTCCATATCATACTAAAAAGATACGCCCCGTATCATTTCCATACGGGCCGTCCTTGAGTCAAGTCACATCTCAAGGTACATGGTCGCATTTTCACACCACACGACGGGGAACCCGATTAGAGCACGAACGGGTCGTCACGGTTCGGAATTGTATCAACCCAACAGATACCACCTACTGCCCTGCAGGGCACGCCGATGGCAAGTGCTGCGTATGTCCTCCTAGGCTATTTCCAGAAGAACACACTATCGTGTTACTGACCACACGATGGGGTCTCCACTTACTTGCCTAATGCACGCTAGGGATCAGCATTTCATATAAACTCAGGAACATGAAGAGTCCAAGGGTTTCATATTGACGTCTCACACCAAGCTGTAAGGCCTATCCCTGAACCACTTTCCTCGTCAGGGGAGCTAACCGAAATTGAACCGCTTTCGGTGGCGTTCCTTACCATTCTTACCTGAACGTAGTGCGTCGTTACATAGTCAAAATTCAGAATTATAACAAATATGTTAGTGCTGCCACTTTAAGTAACTATACTACTATAGTCCTTATGTGGGCCTAATACTGTTTTCTCACCGTATCCTAAGTTTTTGTCGTAATACGATCCTTATTCAGTGCGCTATCACCAATGCGGCTCTGATACCACGCTGTGAGGGCCCACTCCCGATCACGGGGCCGTGCCGCTCGCCCGGGAATCGCATTGGGTGGTGCCGTGCGATGCGGCACCCAACAACACACATAATAAGTATCATATTACATAAATCACGCGGAAGCTTACAAAGTGTAAGTTTTACAAATACTTCTCAAAATAATCTACAGCGGAAGACTGTTACAACTCACGCCTCATACCTATGCTAAGCAACAGAGAAGGTGTCCAACCCACTGACCCTTATCGCTAGCAACACTATCACAATAGCAGCGGCAGGGGTTGTCATGAGTTCACCACTCAGAGAGCTCCGACTCTCATCGGACACCCGTATATATCAGCGTACAGTTATTACCTGCAAAACAACTTATGCAGTATCGGTGAGCACGAAGCTCAGCAAGACTTAACCGTCACCCTAGTCATGAAATTCTACATGCTGAAAATAGAGGGCTGAATTTAGAACTTTGCACAAAAGATGAACTTGAGCTAAAGGGGGGGTCCTTACTTCAAGTTTTAAGCAACTTTTATTGTCCTTGCGCAATTCACATCGAGACTCCACAATCAAACAAGAAACGCTTCATCTCGATGTCACTTGCCCGAGATGAAAGTAACTTAGTGAGCTACCCTAGACTCATAAGGACCTTGCGCCATTACCGTCGAGACTCCACAATCAAACAAGAAACGCTTTGCCTCGACGCTACTAGCCCAAGGTGGAAAATAGATTTAGTGAAAGTGTTGATCATTCCTCATCTCCATTATGAGGATAACTCATGAAGCATATTAAGGTTTTCCCAGTTTATTACTACGTCACGACTCAGTGTACAAGTATGCTCACTACCGTGAGTGACAGTGATTGCAATAAAAAACACCCGGCTGACACGACACGTACGCCCGTACTCGACGTTGCACGCAGCAACCATCACTGACGTCGTACGTGGCAACCTTTCACATGAAACCCACATGTCGAACCGGTCCCACCGACTGGGATTAAGTCTCACTACGGCAAACCCCCGTAGAGCTGACTTCTCTATCCTTTTAGTATCTGCATCAGACGGTGAGGTATGCCTCGAAACCCACGTTAACATGTTACATCGGTTTCCTGGGTCCCATATAGCCAGTATGCATCCGGTACACATCTCAAACTTGTCCAGCGGGACCGCACACGAGAACGGGCCTTAATCGACTCAGACATAGACTAGGTTCACAGGACCACGTCCTTGAGCCTTCCATCCACTGCCCCGTCTCCATTCCCAACTATGAGGATCAATTCCCAACTCTTCCGATTGATCCCCCTTAATCCCGGTTCACGAGTAGGAAACTGCCTACTCAAGTTATGCCTCTTTTAATCCACTTTTGTTAATTTGAGATCAACAGTTATAATCAATTGATAACCTATTCTAGATTTTACTCCAGGGTTTTCTGGGTCATGCATTTGGAGTTTCATACCATCTAGACTTAATGCAATAAACTCAATGCTAGACAATATAAAGTGAATACAAATAAAAACTTGTATGTTTTGATGCAAACCGGGGCCTGCCTTTGTTCTGCAGGGGCTTATATATATGAAGTTCAGTTAGTGAAGACCACTTGGCTTGATCAAGTGCTTTCCTCCTTCCTTAATCTCCACTCCGATGACTTCAAGTACTTCACATAGATGCTACACGTAATGAATATGCATATAGATTTAATTGTAAAGATTTTGCTAACAAGTTCTAATAACAAGTTTAAAAACTGGAACTCTGTTTAAGAATTTAAAATGACACTGGTGCTAGTGGTTTGGGTTTGTGTCTAAGCAACATGATTAAGTGCTAAGTGTCTTCCCCCTCTTCTATGTTGATCACCTTAAAAGGTTAAACAGAACAGGGGTGATCCAGAGCTCTTATGGAGCTGAGAATTTTCATGAGAGTTCCTTGTCACAAGAAAATTCTCTGGACCAAAATTTAACACTTTTCCTTGAGTGGTTTGTTCAGAACAATTACCTAAGCAATTAAGCAAAAGGAATTAATTCTGAAGTAACTCCAATGTTCATGGAAAACTTAGTGAACTGTAATTTCAATTATAGTTCATAGGACTTGCATTAATCTTCCTAAGATTTTTGGAGCTAAGAATTACCCAGAACTGAATTTCCAAGTTTTGGAAATCCTCTGAAAATGTTTCTGTATTCAATTGAACACAGCAACTTCAAATCTGAATTGCCCCAATCAAATCAACTCCAAATGAGCTAACACTTTTACAGGAGTTTACTGACGTCCTAAAGAATATTCTGGCAAAATTTGAGGATTTTTGGATGAACCAATCTCTCTCTAAAATTCTTTTGCTGAAAAGATTTAAATAATTTTCCAGAATTAAATAATGAGTTTCATACAAATTGGGTTGCATATTTGGATAGAGCTATTAAATATGAATCCAACCCAATTTGACTCACTAAATTTGGAGGTTCCTATACCAAGATATGACCTTTACAAGTATTGGGGAAAATCTGAAAATGAGCTCTGTTCTATTTTTTTCCAATTTTCAGAGACATAAGGAATTAATACCACATTTGGCCAAGCAAATGAGGTCCAATGCCTCTGAAATATTTACAGGAGTTCAAGTGTTTTTGGAAGAATCTCCTGCCCAAATTTGGGAATTTTCCAATACACAGAACTCCTGCAAAAATTCCTATATGATTTTCCTTATATGAATTAATGAGCCAAATCCAGGTATTTTCAAAAACATTGGTCTGTACCTCTGGATACTACTCTTTGAGAGGAATCCAACAAAATTTGTTTCACAATTTTTGGACATTCCTACACAAAGTTAGGGCTCTCCAAAGTTTTAACTAAAATGGGAAATTCTGGAAATGTTTAAAACCTGCCCGTGGGTCTAGGGGAACCACATGTCACTCGCTGGGGTACGCCACACGGGGCCACTGATCTCTTCCCACGCAGCCACAATCGATCTCGCAGATGCAGCAGATCAAAAACTTAAATCTCTGTCGCTGACACGCGGGACCCATCGGGTCGTCTTTATCCTCTGGCCGCCCGCGCTCGCGCGCTGCCGGGCTCGCTGGAGATGCGCTGAAACCCGACATCCAGCCAGCTCCCGAGCTCTCCCTTGCCGCTAGGGACTCATTCCCCATGCTGAACATGATGGCACAACTTCCCCCGACCGGGTGTGGCTCTAACCATGCCGGCGATGGTGCGGTGGCTCGGCTCACCTTCGGTGGCGTCGGCCGGCAAGCCTAGACCGCCAGAAGCTTGGTGAGACGGCGCTACAGAACCAGAGAGCCATGAGGAAGCTCGACATGGCTTCAGAACTGCTCAGGAACGATGGAAATTAGGGTTTCACCGTGCATCCGAGACCTCCTCCACGTTTGAGCTTAGAAAAGCTAGAATTTGTGCGGTCTACGTGCGTTTCCCTGCTAGGGTTGTGAAGAACAAATGATCGCCGACACTGGCGGCCCCGTGTGCAAAATTTGGTGACCTAAGAATGAGGATAGAGATCAAATTTGAGGTTACCATGCCGGGAGGTCAGTTTGTGCCTGCTGGAGAAAAAATTTCAAATTCTCTCTCGGTCATTCATGGCATGGCCTGAGCTTGGGAGGAGAGTAGCACGGTAACTTGGCGCGTCCAAGGGCACCGGTACTTGGCCGTGACAAGCACCAGGTTGAGCTGTCCATGGGCGCCTCCTCATCGGTTCCTGTTCGGCCGCCGAACGGACGCAGTTTTCTCGGGGTAGGAGAGCCGAACATCGATCGGTGGCGCGTCGAGGAGGGAGAGGGTGAGGCCCTGGTGCCATTTTGCTACTCACCAGCCTTTGTTCGCGCTCACTAGAGCCGGCTGCCGATCGATCAGGGATGGCGGCGGTGGCTCTGTCCCTGTGTGCGAGAGGAGAGGAAAACCGAGCGGTTTCTCTGGGTTGTGGCAAGAGAACACGGGCTGAGGTGAAAAGAAGGAGAACCAGCTCGCAAGCGTGAAGGAAAACTCACGACGAGGTGTCCTCGGTGCTGCGTGGTGTCAGTCCGGGGGAGCCTCAGTGCTGTCTCGGTTGCTTCGAGTGGAACAGAAAAGAACCGACTCAATCTAGATATTTGGTGCATATGACAAGTGGGTCCCACATTCCCCCTTATCCCCTCGCAACAGCTCTCACATTTGGCAAATGCTGGAAATCAAATTGCGGGAATTCCAATCTGTATTGTGTTTGGATAATTTGGACAAGTTTCATCCAAATTCAACTGTATATTTGAATTCATTGCAAATTTAAATCCATTTGGAAAATGGATAGCAAATATCTTCAAAAATTAATGAGACTTTGCCTACCCCCTAATTTGGACCTAAGGAATTCAAATATGAAATCTGATATTTGATTTGGCTGCTGCAAATGAGGTTTTGATCACAACAGTTTGTACTCCTATTGTTGCCCTCATTTGAAATTTGAGTTGAACAAATTTGTTCAAAAATCTGACTTTAGCTTTCTCGCACATATGGGATCTTCCCACCTTGGTTTTACATCCCTCTTAGGTTCCAAGTTTTCAAATAAAGATTTGAACTTGTGTGAAGAAAGCTCTCATGTGTGTTATCACATGTGGAAAAAGTTTTAACACGTCCCATATTTCATACATATGAAACCAACTTTGTGCAAACAAGAGTTTCTTTGTATTAATATTTTGGGACCTTTACAGCTTCCAACCGTGAGTTCCACAGATAATGTTCCTTTAGCTTCGGTTGGATCTCCAGCAAAACCACTCAAAGTTGTGTTCGTCTTGATGAGGTCGCTTTCTCGGTATCCAAGCTTCTCAAACATGGATATCAGCATGATGTTAACGCCCACTCCTTGTCACACCCGGTTTGTCCCAAAGAACAACCGAGTGAATATCACATGTATGCCAGGATCATTCTCTCATACATGTGATGACAAATAGTGAAGCATCATTTATTACAAGCCAGGTGTCAAATATAAATATGTCTTACAAGGCATACGTCTCGATGGACGATAGTAAGTTCATAACATGTAGATAAAACAGCAGCGGAGTATAAATCTTGTGGGCTCCGTCACAGGCGTTGCCCGGGGGACTCCATGAACCTAGAATCCTTCTTCGGCTCCGAAGTCTTGGTCATTGAACACCACATCATCCCCTTGACCTGAGCAGCAATTTAAACCAACCAATATGCATGTTTGTGTACCGTTGGTACTCAGCAAGTGTGGGAAAGTTATGTCATGCATGGCCAGAGCAAGGAGAGGTTGAACTCATGGTTAAAGCACTATGCAATTAATACCTATCACCTTAGCTTATTAAGCACCTACATTACTACACAGGTGAAATGGTTTCCAATCCCTCAACCCATCATCGTTATCAAATAAACATAGTCTCATCTCCAATGTTAAGCTTCCCGCTTAACATCCACAACTTCCCAATTCATCATCCTCTAATCATGAATAAGTCCAAGCCGCTCTTGATCGTGAGCACGACTGTCATGACAGTTTTTACTCTGCAGAGTTTGCACCACTGTACCCACATGTAGTGATTTCATCCCCCGTTGCCGGGTGGACTAAATAACCTCCATTATGCTAGTGGCCGCGAACCACATTCACACTTCCCAGGTGTGTAGCCAAGAGATCACTACGAAGCCTTTACAAAGGGATTCCCGACGAGCATGGGCCCACTGAGGTTTCACCCCTAACAGCATACAAGAGGCTCCAACCCCACTGCAGTGGCTCCCTCTTGAGCCTTGTAGTTCATATGGTTGGCACGGTGAAGCCAGGTTACATGCTCCATGAACCGGTCCTTAGGATCCAGGCAAGTAGTAAACACAAACCCGAGTCTCGTGCACCCAGCACCAACCAAATTATCCAACTTGCCTCGATCCCTATCTCTACATATCTCATAATATCTCATTCAAGAGTAAGGTAAATGAATTGATGATCTCATATCCCAATTATCCCATTCTAAGCATGGCTAAGCATAAGCATACAAATAAATGACATGATAAAATAAATCCCAACCCAAGCTATAAGGAAACAACGTAATGCAATTCTAGGGAAACTTCCTAGCATGGGTTTCATATTTCAATTGACAATGCAAATAATTCTATCTACACATCCTAGTATAGGATCAAAGTGGTCAAGGACACTTGCCTTCTTCCTGCTGCTCTGGGAATGGAAAGTCTTGGTCTTGGACGGGGAGAACTTGCTCTGGGGCAGGTTCTACTCATGCCAATGCACATAGCAAAAGAAAACAACAACCCATAAGACATAGTTCACACTTTCACTTCATACAAACCACACATACATACCTATGAAAGTCATTCACATTTCTAAGTGTTGTGATTACTCTACAGGTGTTGATTTTTGGCCTACATGCACTTTTAAACATATGTATATGATTTCTAACTTTTGTATTCGGATTTCTGTTTGCACACTATGAGTTTCCAATTTGAACAAATTCTTTATATTAATTAATACACTTCTTAGCTACCAAGTTTGCATGGAAGGTAATTTCCTACTCCAAATAGGTTTTCAGATCTTCTACCAATTCCTAAACTGAAGTTTTTGGATTTGGAGACTTCATTTATCATTTTCTAATTATGCATACCTATTTTCCTATATTTTTCAGATTTATTTTCTATGCCTAAAAGTGAGTTTTAATATTAAATAGTAGGACATATCATCTAAACAGAATAGGTTCTGATCTAAAATATTAAATAATATATTTTTGAACTTCTCCTTAGATGTGAACTAATTTATTGTATCAGTTTTCAGAATTATTTCCTAGCCTAAAAATGTGTTTCTATAACTAATAAATATGAACAACAATTAGACATATTCATTTCAGCCAAAAATCTATTTTTAACTAATTCTAAAGTTTTCCAAGTGCTAGGAGAGTTTAAATTTGAATTTGTACATGTGTTTGCCTTACCTTTTAAATTTAAATCCTAGTCACATATTCAAATTTCTGAATTTAATATCATATAAGGTCAAAAAGGTAAATCCACCATACTGCAGGGTCTAATTTGCTATTTCATAAATTTCCAGGGGTCTAACTACACATAACAGAGGGGTTTTCCTAATTTTTATTAAGTCCAGGGGCTAAATCTGATTTTTAAATAAATTTACACGAATTTCTGAAGTTCCAGGGGCTAGATCAGAAGTTTTCGGGGCTAGCTCGTGTTTTCCGAGATACCCAGGGGGTAGCGCGTAAGAATCCTGGCCTTTATAACGCGGGGCTGATGTGGACCGTCCGATTTAAAATAGACGGCTCAGATTAGATCGCCGAACCGGTACGCCCAGGTTTTAATTCTACCGTGCGATTTAAAATAGACGGCCCTCAAGGAGCCACGTCGCCCTGGATGGAACCAGCCCACGCGCACGGCGGCGGGGGGTGGCGATCTCGCCGGCGCAGCCTCGGCTTTTGCCGCTACACATTAGAACTCACATCTTTTTGCATGGATCGGCTGCGGAGGGGTAGGGGATGCTCACCGAGGGGTTTTCCAGCACTCGGAGGGCCTGGAAGTCGGTCGACGGCGAGCTTCAACGGCGACGATCTTCGGTGCACGTCGGGGTGGCCGTTGGGGCGCAAGACACGTCGTTTCCTTCACCTGCAGGGCTCCCCGGTGGCGGTGGAACGTGATCAACACGTTAGATCAGGGAATTGGAGCAAGGATCGAAAGATATCAGCTGTAGAAACTTCGGTTCTCACCGGAGAGAAGAAGAGCCGATCGGGGGGGGGGGGGGGGAAGACAGGGCGATTTTCGGCGTTTATATAGGCGAGGGAGGGCGGCGGTCTGTTGAGATCGAGTTGGAGGCGTACAGGACCAGAAATCGGCTGGGGCCGCGGGTTTCCGGAGTTCGGTTGCGATCGGGCGCGGGGAAAAAGTCCGGGTCGGTTGGCGCGCGGGAGGTGAGGGATGACAAGCGGGCCCCGCGTGTCAGTGAGAGGGAGAGAGGGGGCGTGCGGTCTCGGGCTGGCGCGGGGGATTGGGCCGGCTGGCGGGTTTCAGCCCACTGGCCGGTTGGAGTTTTTCTTTTTCATTTTCCTTTTCTTTCTGTTTTGGTTTGAATTTGAATTCCAGTTTGAATTTGAATTTCTGCACCACATGCAATACGTCCAAAAAATTTTAAATTCCCCTCTTTAACAGGTTTTGGGGTGTTACAGCTCTACCCCCCTTAAAAGAAATCTCGTCCTCGATATTGGTGGTTCTAGTAAAACAATTCCGGAAACTGTACCCTAAGCTCGTCTTCTCGCTCCCATGTGGCTTCCTCTTCCGAGTGATGCTTCCACTGCACCTTGCACATCCGGATTCTTTTATTTCTTGTGAGGCGTTCCATTTTCTCCAAAACCTTGACCGGTTGCTCGGCATAAGACAGATCCTCTCCTACGCCAACCTCATTCATGGGTAACATCTCTTCAGGCGTCCTCAGACATTTCTTGAGCTGTGACACATGGAATACATCGTGCACATCCAATAGGCGAGCCGGTAGTTCGAGTTGATATGCCACTTCGCCTTTCCTCTCCAGAATCTGAAAGGGTCCGATGTATCGAGGTGATAACTTCCCTTTCACCTTGAACCGACGAAGTCCTCGGATAGGGGACACCTTGAGGTAAACATAGTCCCCCACGTTGAAAACGAGCTCTCTTCTCCGTAAATCGGCATAGCTCTTTTGTCGGGTCTGTGCTATCCTCAAGTTGTTGCAGATTTCCCTTACCTTCGCCTCGGCTTCTTGTAGTACTTCGGGCCCAAACACTTTACATTCCCTTGTTTGGTTCCAAAATAGTGGAGTTCTGCACTTCCTCGCATACAAAGCCTCAATTGGTGACATCTTCATACTAGCCTGATAGCTGTTGTTATAGGAGAACTCTGCATACGGTAAGTTCTTATCCCAACTCTATTGTTCTTGAGCGCACATGCTCTCAACATATCCTCAAGGATCTGATTGGTTCTTTCCGTCTGCCCGTCAGTCCAGGGGTGATAGGAAGAACTAAAATTCAGATGAGTTCCCATGGTTTCATGTA
The DNA here is from genome assembly GCA_030760725.1 of Neostapfia colusana. Taxonomy (NCBI): domain Eukaryota; kingdom Viridiplantae; phylum Streptophyta; class Magnoliopsida; order Poales; family Poaceae; genus Neostapfia; species Neostapfia colusana. Next base: position 23,620,096 of record JASWHV010000005.1, on the reverse strand, counting down.
ACTTCTGCCAGAACCTTGAGGTGAACTATGTCCCTCGATCCGACACTATCTTCTTTGGCACTCCATGGAAACACACGATCCTTGACATGTATAATTCCGCCAATTTGGATCCGCTGTAGTTTTCTTTCACGGGGATGAAATGAGCTACCTTGGTTAGCCTGTCGATGATGACCCATATCGAATCATATCCCGATTGGGTCCTGGGTAGTCCCACTATGAAATCCATACCGATTTCTTCCCATTTCCATTCAGGCACTTTGAGTGGTTGCAATAGTCCCGCGGGTCGTTAATGTTCTGCTTTCACCAACTGACATGTGTCACATAGAGCAACATGTTCCGCGACATCTCGCTTCATGCCATATCACCAATATCTGGTCTTGAGGTCATGATACATCTTCGTACTCCAGGGATGAATGGAATAGTCGGAATCATGAGCCTCCTTCAAAATCAATTCACGGATCTCCTTCACTTCAGGCACACAGATTCTTTTCCCGTGCCACAACGTACCTTGTTCATCCTCTCTGAACCCAGGGGCTTTATTATCCTTGATGAGTTCTCTAATCTCTTGTATCTTCTCGTCAGTCTTCTGACCATTGCGTATGTCTTGTTCTAATGTGGAGTCCACTTCCATGGCGATGGCCTCACCACTATTCACCAGACATAGATTGAGTTTTACAACCTCTTCCTTCAATTCTGTAGGCATGTCCTTTAAGCTCAACCTATTGACCTGCACCTTCCGGCTTAAAGCATCTGCCACGACGTTCACTTTCCCAGGATGATAGTTGATGCCCACATCAAAGTCGTTGATCAGCTCTAACCATCTCCTTTGTCTGAGGTTGAGATCTGGCTGTGTTAAAATATACTTTAAGCTCTTATGATCCGTATATATCTCTGTCCTCTTCCCCATCAAGTAATGCCGCCAAATCTTCAACGCGTGTACCACTACGGCTAGCTCTAGGTCATGCGTAGGATAGTTCTTCTCGTGTTTCCGGAGCTGCCGGGACGCATAAGCCACGTCATGCCCCTCTTGCATGAGAACACATCCCAACCCGTTTCCAGAGGCATCGCATTACACCAAAAAGTTCTTCTGCATATCTGGCATAACTAGCACTGGGGTTGTTGTCAATCTTTTCTTCAGCTCTTGAAAACTCGTCTCGCACCGCGGTGTCCATGTGAATGTGGTTCCCTTCTCCAACAATTTGGTGAGGGGTCTCGAAATCTTGGAGAAACCCTCGATAAATCGTCGATAATACCCAGCCAATCCTAAGAAGCTTCGAACTTCCCCGACATTCTCAGGGGTCTTCCACTTCTGTACATCCTCGATCTTGGCGGGATCTACGGAGATTCCTCCCTCCGAGATTATATGTCCTAAGAAGGGAACTCTCTTCAATCAAAATTCACACTTGCTCAGCTTGGCATATAGTTGGTGTTCTCTAAGTTTTTGCAACACCAACCTTAAATGTCTCTCATGTTCTTCTTCATCTTTGGAAAAGACGAGAATGTCATCAATGAAAACTACCACAAATTTGTCAAGATATTCCATGAATATCTTGTTCATGAGATACATGAAGTATGCCGGGGCATTAGTTAGCCCGAAAGGCATGACGGTGTATTCATACATTCCGTACCGAGATACGAAAGCTGTCTTTGGAATATAAGTTTGCCTTATCTTAAGTTGGTGGTATCCCGACCTGAGATCAATTTTCGAGAACACACAAGCTCCCCTCAACTGATCAAACAAGCCTTCAATGCGGGGTAATGGGTACTTGTTCTTGATGGTTACTTCATTCAACGCACGGTAGAATACGCATAACCTTTGGGTCCCGTCCTTCTTGGGCACAAATATCACTGGAGCTCCCCATGGTGAGGAACTAGGACGAATATACCCCTTCTCCGTCAATTCCCCTATATGCTCCTTGAGCTCTTCCAGCTGTTTGGAGTCCATCCGATAAGGCCTCTTGTATATTGGAGCTGTTCCAGGCACTAGCTCAAACGCGAATTCCACTTCACGATCGGGGGGCATACCTCGCAACTCCTCCGGAAAAACATCTGGATATTCCCTGATGATCGTGATCTCCTCCACTTCCACCTCAACGTGATTGAGTTTAAGGTCCCTCCTAGGTTCTTGTGCAGTTATGAACTTCACTCTTGTGCCACTAGGTGAGTTAGTTCCACCGTCCTTGTCGAACAATGGATGAATCCCTTATGTTTGGTCAACCAATCCATACCCAAAATAATATCTATCCCTTGTGAGTCTAGCACTATGAGGTTTACAGTAAATACTACCCCATTAATGTCTAGATTCACCTTAGGACACAATTGTCTTGTCCTTATTTCTCCCCCTGGAGAGTTCACTGCTAGCATATGGTTCATTTGTGTTGTTGCTAGATCATGCCTCTTAACAAACCCTTGAGCAATGAACGAGTGGGTAGCACCAGAATCAAACAACAGGGTTTCAATGTGTAAATTGGCAGGAAACTTACCAATTACCATGTCAGGTGCCTCTTGCGGTTCCTCCATGGTCACGTGGTTCACCCGTCCTCGCATCACATTCTGCTGTGGTGGCTGCATGGGCTTCTTCTTTGGGCACTTATGGGCATAGTGCCCCATTTCACCACAGTTGAAGCATTGCACCCCAACCTTAGGTGCCTGGCCTTTGTTGTCTTAGGGTTGATTCTGTGGTCCTTGCACTGCTGGTCGAGGTTGATATGTGGGACGAGGCTGCTGTACAAACTGATGCTGCGGCTGTGCTGGTGCTGATGGAGGCCTAAAATTCGGGTTGTACCCTCTGGGTGCTGAGTAGGGTACCACAGCACGGCTCGTCTGCCCTGCGGGTGGCTGCATCAGTCGTGGGCGTGTGTTGCTACCCGAGGCTTGGTGTGACCATCCCGCCTTCCTCTTGTTTTCATTTTTCAAGGCCTTCAGCTTCCTCTCCACAACAAATGCTCTGTCTACCATCTTTTGGAAGCTTTCATACTCGTTGGAGGACATTGCACACTGCATTTCCGCAGTAAGTCCTTCCACAAAGCAGTCCTGTTTCTGCTCATCAGTTTTGATGTCCCGTGGTGCATAACGGGATAGTTGGGTGAACTTAGTGAGGTATTCCCTCACAGTCATGTTTCCTTGCTGCAGTCCCAAGAACTCCTTTCTCTTGTTATTGAGTTCACCCCTTGGTATGTAATGGTTGCGGAAACTGCGCTTGAACTCTTCCCAAGTGATTTTCTCGGGGTCATGATGGGCTGCCACATAAGCGGTCCACCAATCAGCAGTGGGTCCATGCAATTGGTGACAGGCAAACAGCACCCTCTCATACCCTTGGCATTGTATGATCCTCATCTTGCACTCAATGGTCTTTAGCCAGTCGTCTGCCTCCAGAGGTTCAGCAGCACTTGCAAACTTTGGAGGTTGAGTCCCTAGAAACTCACTCAACCTTGGTTGGCGTGGTGCTGCTTGTGGGGGTGGAGCTTGGTGCAAGTTGGCCACCACTTGAGTTAGGCTCTGGATGAGCTGATTTTGATTTTCAAGCATCTGGTGGATAGGATCAGCTCCTTCACGGCGACCACCCCTGTCTTGTCCTCTAGAAAGATGAGGGTTGCCGGCCTCATCGTTGTTGTTGGCGGGGTTGGCACCACGACCCTTTCCTCTTCCGGCCATCTATCATGATCAACCAAATGTTAATTTAAAGCATTACGTATTAACTTCCCAATTTGCTTGTTTAAACTTAAACTTTTGAGGCCTTATTATATTAACATTTTCTGAGGGTTTCACGTCTCACGCGAAAATAAATGCACTCTTAATTCATAGGGGTTCACACATCAAAGCAAATCAACCTAAAGACGAGGTTGTTGACAAATGCCCATGGCTTCCACAACTCACGTCACACACAAAACATTAACACACAATTAACTAAGGTATTGACTCGACTACTCGATAACCTGCTGAACTAAGGGAAAGGACTCTACACGACTCATATCACTGAGCTGGCTCCTCGGGATCTTCCTCATTATTGCGGCTGCCCTCTGACTCCGCTTTGGGTGGGGAAGCTGCTGGTGGAGAAGTGCAGCGACGCCTACTCGCCCGGCGGTGTGGGTAGTCAGGAGTCCATGTGTCATTCACAGTGACACACAGTTCATACCCATCTCCTCTTTCTCTTGCCCTCAAGCTGGCGCGAAGCAATGCCTCAGTCTTCTTCAGGGTGTCACGAACATCCTGAAGCTCCTGCTGACACTCCTGCAGTCGAGTGCTGAGCATAGCAGCATCCTCCAAGCACAGGTCCATGTGCTCATCAGAAGTCCCCTGCTGCACTGGCGGGTACTTGTACTCTGCTGTACCATTCTCACGCTGGAGGACATACATGTACTCAGTCTTGTCCCGGTGACGACGGTTGATGTAACTCTGGCAGGTGATGGCCTCCCAGGTGACATCCTTCTCAGCATCGACCTGTGTCGCCCTACAAGCTGGAGAGCGGTGGATCTTGAGCAGCTGATTTTCATGGATAATCCTCATTTCTGGACTTCATTCTTCCCGCTTCTCACGGATGGTCCGGGTGGAGCTGTAGTGTATGATTAGCTTGCCCGTATTGCCGGCAGCGTGGAGCATACGCCGTAGACGGCGCAACAAGCCTCCTACTGCCAACCCGTAGGAGTGGTACGTCACCGGACGGTTCTCTTCTCTCAGGGCAAGGGCAACTACAGGAACTCTCCTTGCGAGCGGTGCGGATCATGCGAACCATCTAAAACATAAAGCATTTAAAATTAAGTTAGATAAGAGTTAAACAAAAATTGTATTTTGAATAAAAGTTGGGGTAAGATGAATAAAGTGACCCCATTAAATCACACCTTCGACTCACACCTTTTTAAAATAGTTTTTAGGAACATAGGGTCCTTAAATACGTCCATTTCTACCTAGGTCCACGTTCCTACGGGCAACCTGGCGCTGATACAACTTCTGTCACACCTGGTTTGTCCCAAAGAACAACCGAGTGAATATCACATGTATGCCAGGATCATTCTCTCATACATGTGATGACAAATAGTGAAGCATCATTTATTACAAGCCAGGTGTTGAATATAAATATGTCTTACAAAGCATACGTCTCGATGGACGATAATAAGTTCATAACATGTAAATAAAACAGCAGCGGAATATAAATCTTGTGGGTTCCATCACATGCGTTGCCCGGGGGACTCCATGAACCTAGAATCCTTCTTCGGCTCCGAAGTCTTGGTCATTGAACACCACATCATCCCCTCGACCTGAGCAGCAATTTAAACCAACCAATATGCAAGTTTGAGTACCGTTGGTACTCAGCAAGTGTGGGAAAGTTATGTCATGCATGGCCAGAGCAAGGAGAGGTTGAACTCATGGTTAAAGCAGTATGCAATTAATACCTATCACCTTAGCTTATTAAGCACCTACATTACTACACAGGTGAAATGGTTCCCAATCCCTCAACCCATCATCGTTATCAAATAAACATAGTCTCATCTCCAATGTTAAGCTTCCCGCTTAACATCCACAACTTCCCAATTCATCATCCTCTAATCATGAATAAGTCCAAGCCGCTCTTGATCGTGAGCACGGCTGTCATGACAGTTTTGACTCTACAGAGTTTGCACCACTGTACCCACATGTAGTGATTTCATCCCCCGTTGCCGGGTGGACTAAATAACCTCCATTATGCCAGTGGCCGCGAACCACATTCACACTTCCCAGGTGTGTAGCCAGGAGATCACTACGAAGCCTTTACAAAGGGATTACCGACGAGCGTGGGCCCACTGAGGTTTCACCCCTAACAGCATACAAGAGGCTCCAACCCCGCTGCAGTGGCCCCTCTTGAGCCTTGCGGTTCATATGGTAGTCCAGCTGACACCTACTTCCCGCACCATCCAACACACCCATACTACGCCGGGGATACACCTAATTAATTGGCCAAGCGGCCCCATCTCAGCATGTGGTTGGCACGGTTAAGCCAGGTTACATGCTCCATGAACCGGTCGTTAGGATCCAGGCAAGTACTAAACACAAACCCGAGTCTCGTGCACCCAGCACCAACCGAATCATCCAACTTGCCTCGATCCCTATCTCTACATATCTCATAATATCTCATTCAAGAGTAAGGTAAATGAATTGATGATCTCATATCCCAATTATCCCATTCTAAGCATGGCTAAGCATAAGCATATAAATAAATGACATGATAAAATAAATCCCAACCCAAGCTACAAGGAAACAAGGTAATGCAATTCTAGGAAAACTTCCTAGCATGGGTTTCATATTTCAATTGACAATGCAAATAATTCTATCTACACATCCTAGTATAGGATCAAAGTGGTCAAGGGCATTTGCCTTCTTCCTGCTGCTCTGGGAATGGAAAGTTTGGTCTTGGAAGGGGAGAACTTGCTCTGGGGCAGGTTCTACTCATGCCAATGCACATAGCAAAAGAAAACAACAACCCATAAGACATAGTTCACACTTTCACTTCATACAAACCACACATACATACCTATGAAAGTCATCCACATTTCTAAGTGTTGTGGTTACTCTACATGTGTTGATTTTTGGCCTACATGCACTTTTAAACATATGTATATGATTTCTAACTTTTGTATTCAGATTTCTGTTTGCACACTATGAGTTTCCAATTTGAACAAATTCTTTATATTAATTAATACACTTCTTAGCTACCAAGTTTGCATGGAAGGTAATTTCCTACTACAAATAGGTTTTCAGATCTTCTACCAATTCCTAAACTGAAGTTTTTGGATTTGGAGACTTCATTTATCATTTTCTAATTATGCATGCCCATTTTCCTATATTTTTCAGATTTATTTTCTATGCCTAAAAGTGAGTTTTAATATTAAATAGTAGGACATATCATCTAAACAGAATAGGTTCTGATCTAAAATATTAAATAATATATTTTTGAACTTCTCCTCTGATGTGAACTAATTTATTGTATCAGTTTTCAGAATTATTTCCTAGCCTAAAAATGTGTTTCTATAACTAATAAATATGAACAACAATTAGACATATTCATTTCAGCCTAACATCTATTTTTAACTCATTCTAAAGTTTTCCAATTAACTCATTTGAATTTGTACATGTGTTTGCCTTACCTTTTAAATTTAAATCCTAGTCACATATTCAAATTTCTGAATTTAATATCATATAAGGTCAAAAAGGTAAATCCACCATACTGCAGGGTCTAATTTGCTATTTCATAAATTTCCAGGGGTCTAACTACACATAACAGAGGGGTTTTCCTAATTTTTATTAAGTCCAGAGGCTAAATCTGATTTTTAAATGAATTTACACGAATTTCTGAAGTTCCAGGGGCTAGATTAGAAGTTTCCGGGGCTAGCTCGTGTTTTCTGAGATACACAGGGGGTAGCCGTAAGAATCCCGGCCTTTATAATGCGGGGCTGATGTGGACCGTCCGATTTAAAATAGACGGCTCAGATTAGATCGCCGAACCGGTACGCGTGGGTTTTAATTCTACCGTGCGATTTAAAATAGACGGCCCTCAAGGAGCCACGTCGCCCTGGCCGGAACCAGCCCGCGCGCGCGGCGGCGCGCGGCGGCGGGGGGTGGTGATCTCGCCGGCGCAGCCTCGGCTTTTGCCGCTACACGTTAGAACTCACATCTTTTTGCATGGATCGGCTGCGGAGGGGTAGGGGGTGCTCACCGAGGGGTTTTCCAGCACTCGGAGGCCCTGGAAGTCGGTCGGCGGCGAGCTTCAACGGCGACGATCTTCGGTGCACGTCGGGGTGGCCGTTGGGGCGCAAGATACGTCGTTTCCTTCACCTGCAGGGTTCCCCGGCGGCGGTGGAACGTGATCAGCACGTTAGATCAGGGAATTGGAGCAAGGATCGAAAGATATCAGCTGTAGAAACTTTGGTTCTCACCGGAGAGAAGAACAGCCGATCGGGGGGGGGGGGAAGACAGGGCGATTGTTGGTGTTTATATAGGGAGGGAGGGCGGCGGTCTGTTGAGATCGAGTTGGAGGCGTACAGGACCAGAAATCGGTTGGGGCGTGGGTTTCCGGAGTTCAGTTGCGATCGGGCGCGGGGAAAAAGTCCGGGTCGGTTGGCGCACGAAAGGTGAGGGATGACACGTGGGCCCCTCGTGTCAGTGAGAGGGAGAGAGGGGGCGCGTGGTCTCAGGCTGGCGCGGGGGATTGGGCCAGCTGGCGGGTTTCGGCCCACTGGCCGGTTGGAGTTTTTCTTTTTCTTTTTCTTTTTCCTTTTCTTTTCTGCTTTGATTTGAATTTGAATTCCAGTTTGAATTTGAATTTCTGCACCACATGCAATACGTCCAAAATTTTTTATATTCCCCTCTTTAACAGGTTTTGGGGTGTTACACTCCTCCATCAACCAACATCCTTCCTACTGATGTCCCATTGACATGTCCTTGGATGTACAATGGTTTCATGTGTTGGCCGAGCTGTTCTGGTTTCTCAAAAACCACATTCTTAGCTCCTAGATCAAGCTCGGCCACCTCAACATCCGGAAGACAAAACTCAGAAGGTAAATGGAACACCATGTTTACCTCGACTTGGTTTTCATCCTTACCCGTGGGGTTTTCTTCGTTCTCATCATCTTCAGCTTCTTCCCGGGGAATTATCTTCTCTTTCCAAGTCTTCTTGGTGATCATTGGCTGTGCTTGGTTGAACCAACGATCCCTCTACTTCTTCTTTGTCTTCTCACTAATTTCCAGAGCCCTCAACCTTTGCACACGCCTCTTTTGCGCCTTGTTGAGCCCTGTGGGACACCATTGCGGTCCTGGCTTTGTTCCTGGAGCCACTGCTTTGATTTGATCTTGCTTCATCCCTTCTGGCTTCATGTCCCATCTGCTGATTCCTTATTGAGCTATCCTGGGTCGGCCGATTGATGTCTTGGCTTGTGCACATTCAAACGGCCTTGGTAATTCGTGTTTGGGAGTTGGTGTGATGCCTGGCCCAACAAGATCCTCCCTTCTGGAGATATCAGCCAAGAATGTTTGATAGAGAGCCTTAGGTCGATGCTGAGTTTCTTGGCTTTGCTTGGACGAGTGCTAGAGCTGCCATCCCCCGATTGTTTGCCAGGACTTTGTTTCATAGACTGTCCTTCACCTCTCGAGCTACTAGAGGCCAGTTTATCTTGGATTACGCAAGGTACCCATCCGATCATTAGCACTGGTCGACCTGAGCTCGTGTTGTCTTTGGTCTGAGGCTTCCCGTTGTGTATCTGAGATGTGGTGAGTAACCCAGCATTTTTCTGCGTGTTTTGCTTTGGTTTCCAAGTTACACCGCTGGTTCCTAGCCTTCCCGGGTGATGCTGGCGCACCTGAGGTTCCCGAGACGCTCGGGGAGGTGTTTTACCTCGGAAACTCACTGGTTTCCTGAGGTACTGCTTGTCTTCGGGCCATGCCCCTTGAGCCTCTAGGGAAGTCGATTTACCTCGGCAAATCTTCGGATTTCCAAGATAACAAGGCCTCCTGATCTTGGTTTTCCCAAGAGTGCTCCCATGGCTGGTGTTGGTGAAGATCATCGACCTGTCACACTTGCATTCCTTCAGCCTGTGGAAGACACTTCCTGTCTGCTTCTTCCTAATGTATTTGGTGATCAAAATACTCTGAGGTCAGCTTGAACTGAGTTGTGTTTCTTGGTTCATTGAGCTTCCATCTGCCGACCTCGGGGTTTCGAGGCTTGATCATCTTCTTTCGAAGGTCATCAGACACGATCACGTTTTTTACTTTAGTTGTCAATGCCTGATCAGTCCTCATGAGGATCTTCTTCCCTTCTAGGCTCACCATGTTGACGGGGAAGGGATCTGTGTCCAACGTCATGCGTTGTCCATAACCTAGAGTCAACCGGCCATCGTTCAAAGCCGATTGCACCTGCCGACGAAAGAAGTTGCACTTGTTAGTTGAATGAGAGAAGGAGTCGTGCCACTTACAATACCTTTTGTTGTCCAGATGCTCGAGTGAAGGGATAACATGGCTATTCTTCAACTTGATCACTTTGTTTTGCAAGAGCACGTCGAAAAGCTTGTCACACTTTATTATATCAAAGGTGAACTTCATCTCCTCCTTCTTCCCGCGGCTGGGCTTCGAGAAAGTGCAAGACAGAGGCTTGTTCTTGTGGTTTTCAACCCACTCGGCTACACATACCTCCATCTCTTCATCACTGGCCGAGTCTTCCCCGAGTTGGTTGTCATGTTGCTTCTCCCGGTCCCTGTGGTTGTTCTCCTAGAACCGGCCGTGTGCCTTAGCCTCTTTGGCTTGGTTCTCGTGTGCCACAGCGCGTTGCAGTACCTGGTTGACGTTCCAAAACTCGACACCGTCCATATTCTCCTTGAGATAAGGTAACGACCCTGCAAACGCTAGATCAGCCAAATCTTTTTCCCCTATGGTCAAGCTAAAACATTTGTATCATGTTTCGCTAAACCGTTTGATATATTCAGCCACACGTTCATTATGTCTCTTCCTCACCATGGTTTGATGGAACAATCTTAGCTCTACCTCGCCGGTGAAGAAGTACTCATGGAACTTCTGTTCTAGGCACGGCCAAGTTAGGACAAAATTGTGTGATAACGATGTAAACCAGCTAAACGCCATGCCGGTTAGGGACAAGGGGAACAATCTGATCAGGTGAACATCCGTGATTCCCACGTCGTTGCATTGGATCAAGAATTGGCCTACATGTTCTTGAGTTGTTTTAGAGTCCTCCCCACTAAACCTAGTGAAATACGGCACCCTAAAGCCTCTAGGATAGGGGACATTTTCATAGTGGTCGGGGTAAGGCTTTTGGTAGTTCCTAATCGTTGTTTCTGTCATTACCCCGCGTTCTCTAAGCGTTCTAGTCACTTGTTCACTGTGTTATTCATGTGGTGCTTGGTTCTATTGCATGGGAGGCTCAGGCAAGTTGCACGGTGCAACTTGTGGGGGTACTGGAGAGAAGTACGTGTCGGGTACTGGCCCGAGCTGTACACCGTTCCCTGTGGGTGGAATGGAAGGTCCATATGCCACTGTTTGGTAGTATGGCTACTGCACAGTCGTGTTAGGCTGCCTGGCTTGCGTGTACATAGATGGCATGCAAGGTGGTGGATGACTAGCTGAGTTCCCTGCTGCCCTGCTCGAGTTAGCTTCTACACGTTTGCCTACTGCCTCGTCTTGCATTTTCTGCACGGTAGATCGATCTGCCGGTGAAGGTTCCGATCTATCATGTTTTCTATGTCAGTTTTGAATGTGTCGAACGAATTTCTGAGCGTATGAACTACTGACTATTCTATCTGCTCTAGATAGGTGCTATACTTCAAAGTGACCGATACATCTACAAGTTGCACGAGTTCTTCAAGTGATATCGGTGTGTTTACCTTGCAGGCTGTTGCTTCGCGCGTGTCGGCCTTCTGAACGATGCCTCCTCGCGTTTTGTGGAAGCAAGCAAGCTTGGCTTGAAGACGCACCATCTTTTCCTCCTGGATATCTCGCTCAACCTCTTCCTGGATGCGTTCGCGTTCCTCCTATGATATATCATCGAGCTGGACATTGATGACATTGTTCGCATCGATGGTTTTGCCGTCGGCCTTCCTCCTCAAAGCGTCGCCATGGCTTTTCTAGATGTGATCGGTACAAAAGGTGTTCCGATCATGTTGTACATGCATTTGGTCGATGTGAATGACGTCTCCCCCAGCAGAGTCGCCAATTATGTTCGTGGAACAGAGGGTTCAGTAGCATGGAGTCGCCAGCAGATGGTCTCGGCCACCTACACTTTGAGAAATCCAAGAAGAGAAGATGACACGACTGCAATCCAAGTTGGCATAATTCTAATAGACTCGGGGAGGCATTGTCCAAAAGGACGACGCGGGAGAGGCATCTACATGGAAGGTAAGCACACAAATCTACCTCGAAGATCTTGTACACCTTGTAGATGTATTGGTAGCTAGCAAATACGACATGGACGTAGAACAGATGGCATCCACGGTACTGGATAGGTTGAAAAGCTCGTTTGATACGTAATGTTGATGTCTTGTAGAACATGAACAGAAATCTACATCGGCAGATCCGATCTACCATTCAACAAGTCCAGGATGAAGTCTACGGCAAATGTTTAGATCCTTACTTGAGTAGCGCTGTAGTAAACGTGCCAAACACTTCATCACCTTGCTTGCCACCACCTTTCGCCCCAATTAGGCAGCCAGTAGTGAATGAGCAGCAACCATACTACCAGACCGTCGCTTATGGTCCTTGTTGATTGATGATCCAAATTCTAATGAAGATAAAAGAGGCAGGATTTCTGTAGCGAAGCGGAGGCCCGTCGCCGGGAGGCTTGGGCCGATTGACACTCGCTGATCGTCTAGGGTTAGGACTCTAAGTCGCCACCTATAAATATCCCTTGTTAGCCACCGGGAGAGGCATGAAAAAGAGATTGTAATCTCCCACGATTGTAAACCACCTGATATAGTGAAATTTGCCGGCCAGTGCCCGTGGTTTTTTCCCTTCCGATTTGGAGGGGTTTTCCACGTTAAAATCTGCGTCTCCTCTGTTTTGATCTACACTTTCTTGTCGTTTGATTCTAACAAGTGGCATCAGAGCCAGAGTTTTGATCCCCTGTTCTAGGGTTCGTGCCGCCAGGCACATGGAATCAACGACGATGAAGTATGATCTTCCGCTGTTGGATTTCGACACAAGATTTTCATTGTGGCAAGTAAAGATGCGGGCAGTGCTGGCGCATCATGATCTAGACGAAGCCCTTGAGGGTTTCGGGAAGAACCAGAATGAGTGGACGGCCAAAGAGAAAAGAAAAGATCGTAAGGCCTTATCTCAGATCCATCTGCAACTTTCAAACAATGTTTTGCAGGAGTGCTTGGAGGAGCAAACCGCTGCCACGATTTGGTTGAAGCTAGAATCGATCTGCATGTCGAAAGATCTAACTAGCAAGATGCACATCAAGATGAAGTTGTTCACGCACAAGTTGCAGGAAGGTGGATCTGTTCTCACACACATATCTGTGTTCAAGGAGATCGTTGCTGATCTGTTATCAATGGAGGTAAAATTTGAAGATGAAGACCTGGCTCTTCTTCTCCTCTGTTCACTTCCGCCTTCATATGCAAACTTTCGAGATACTGTTCTATATAGTCGTGATACTCTAACCGTGGCCGAGGTCTATGAGGCTTTGACAGCAAAAGAAAAGATCAAACAGATGGTAAACTCGGAAGATGCTGGTCATTCTAACGGAGAGGCATTGAGTGTTTGTGGCCGAAGTGAACAAAAGAAATCAAATTCAGGAAATAAAGGTAACGGCAAGAAAAATCAAAGAAGTCGTTCCAAATCCAGGGGACGACGAGATGATAAATTCTGCCGGTACTGCAAGAAGGACAATCATGTCATCGATGATTGTTGGAAGCTGCAGAACAAAGAAAAGAGAAACGGAAAAAAGGGTGAGCCTGATGGTAGTGCCTCTATTGTCTCTGATGAGAATTCTGATAATGATACTGTAATCATTGCATTTGTCAGATGTGTCACTGAAGATGCTCAATGGATACTTGATTCTGCTTGCTCATATCTTGTCTGCACTAACAGAGATCTTTTTAGTGTTTATGAGCCTATACAGAAAGGTGGCATCGTGAGGATGGGTGACAACACGGCATGTGAGGTCACAGGCATTGGTACTGTTCAAATCAGAATGTTCGATGGGATTGTACGAACGTTAACAGAAGTACGGCATGTCCCAACCATGTCCAGGAATCTCATCTCCCTTAGTACCCTCGATGTGAAAGGGTACAAATATTCCGCTGAATGTGCAGTTTTGAAGGTAACCAAAGGTTCTCTCATTGTCATGAAAGGTGATTTAAAAGCTGCCAACTTATATGTGCTTCGAGGCAGTACATTTACTGCTAATGCCGTGGTTGCTCCTGATCAGTCTAATACCACTAAAATTTGGCATATGCGTCTTGGGCATATGAGTGCACTTGGTTTGGCAGAATTAAGCAAAAGAGGCCTACTTGAAGGTTGCAAGGCAGAATCACTTGACTTTTGTGAGCATTGTGTGTTTGGTAAGCATAAAAGAGTCAAGTTCAATACTGCTATTCATAATACTAAAGGTATTCTTGATTATGTGCATGCTGATTTATGGGGTCCTTCTCGAAAAACATCTCATGGTGGTGCTAGTTACATGTAAACTATTATTGATGATTACTCACGTCGAGTTTGGCCATATTTTCTGAAGCATAAATCAGATGCATTTCAGTCATTCAAAGAGTGGAAGGTTATGGTCGAAAAGCAAACAGAAAGGAAGGTAAAAATTCTAAGAACTGATAATGGCATGGAGTTCTGTTCTAGTGCATTTAAATATTATTGCAGGAAGGAAGGAATTGTGAGGCACCATACAATTCCATACAGTCCTCAACAAAACGGTGTTGTGGAACGCATGAACAGAACAATAATTTCAAAAGCCCGTTGTATGCTTTCCAATTCGGGTTTAAGCAGAAAATTCTGGGCAGAAGCTGCTTCCACGGCGTGCTACTTAATAAACCGTTCTCCTTCCACAAATATTGATAAGAAAACTCCAATCGAGGTATGGTCTGGCTCACCTTGTGACTACTCTAAATTGAGAGTTTTTGGCTGCATTGCTTATGCACATGTTGATAATGGAAAACTTGAGCCTAGAGCTATCAAGTGCATTTTCTTGGGTTATGGTACTGGTGTCAAAGCTTATAAATTATGGGATACAGAAAAAAAGAAGGCATTTTATAGTAGAAATGTTGTATTCAATGAATCTACTATGTTCACAAATGACTTGGCTACTAGTTCTAATAACCAGAAACCTGAGACTATCAGCGTGCAGGTGGAGCTAGGTAATGATGATGTTGCTGCTCCAAGTCAAAGTGTTGTTGATGTTCACCCTGCTACTGAAAATTTGTCTCCTGCTACACATTCCTCACCTAGTGTGCAGCCACCACAGGAGTCTCTCGCCGAAGCTCGACCTCGGAGGGAGATTATTCGCCCAACAAGGTGGATTGAAGAATGTAATGTTGCTTTTGCCTTGAGTGTTGCAGAAGAAATTGAAGATGTTCATGAGCCTTCCAATTATACAGAAGCTATCTTGTCTGCTAATAGTACAAAGTGGATTGGTGCAATGCATGATGAGATGGAGTCACTTCAGAAAAATGGTACCTGGGAAATTGTTCCTTTGCCAACTAGCAAGAAGCCTGTTAAGTGCAAGTGGATTTATAAAAGAAAGGAAGGAATGACTCCAAATGAACCTGCAAGGTATAAAGCAAGGTTAGTTGCTAAAGGATTTAGTCAAATTCCAGGTATTGATTATACTGATGTCTATTCTCCAGTTGTGAAGCACAGTTCTATTCGCACTTTCCTCAGTATTATTGCTATGCATGATTATGAGCTTGAGCAGCTAGTTGTGAAAACCGCTTTTTTACATGGAGACTTGGAGGAAGACATTTACATGGACCAGCCTGAGGGGTTCATTGTCCCTGGAAAAGAAGACTATGTCTGCAAGTTGAAGAAGTCACTATATGGCTTGAAGCAATCTCCAAGGCAGTGGTATAAGAGGTTTGATTCTTTTATGATTTCAAATGGCTTTGCTAGATCTCAGTTTGACAGTTGTGTATACATTAAAGTTGTCGATGGATCACCTATATACCTATTGCTATATGTTGATGATATGTTGATTGCTGCCAAGAGCAAGAAAGAAGTGACTACTTTAAAGGCACGCTTGAGTAGTACATTTGATATGAAGGATTTTGGTGCTGCTAAGAAAATCCTTGGCATGGAGATAATCAGGGATAGGAAATCCGGGCTTCTCTATTTGAGTCAGAAAAATTATATTGAAAAGGTCCTTCACCGCTTCAACATGGATAATGCTAAACCAGTGAGTACACCGTTGGCCCCTCATTTTAAGTTGTCTATTTCTCAGTCTGCAGAAACTGATGATGAAATTGAGTACATGTCAAAAGTTCCATACTCTAGTGCTGTTGGGTCTCTCATGTATGCTATGGTATGCTCACGTCCTGACTTATCACATGCTATGAGTGTTGTTAGCAGATACATGTCTAACCCTGGCAAAGAACACTGGAAGGCAGTGCAGTGGATTTTCAGGTACTTGCGTGGTTCTTCTAGTGCTTGTTTGTGTTTTGGAAGGACTAGAGATGGTCTCATTGGCTATGTTGATGCTGATTATGCTGCTGATTTAGACAAGAGAAGGTCTCTCACAGGATATGTTTTCACTGTTGGGGGTTGTGCTGTGAGTTGGAAAGCTTGTTTACAAGCTACAGTTGCCTTGTCTACTACAGAGGCAGAATATATGGCTATCTCAGAGGCATGTAAGGAGGCAATTTGGTTGAAAGGTCTGTATTCTGAACTTTGTGGATCTCAGTCTTGCATCACCTTACATTGTGATAGTCAAAGTACCATATATCTTACCAAAGATGCTATGTTTCATGAGAGGACCAAACATATTGATATCAGGTATCACTTTGTGCGAGATACCATTGATCAAGGAACTATCAAAATTTGCAAAATCAGCACTCATGATAATCCTGCAGACATGATGACAAAATCTGTTGCTATTGCTAAGCTTGAGCTTTGCTCAAACTTGGTTGGTATTACTAACTAGCCCCCAGTGGCTTTTGGCATCGGCAGTTGAATTGTTCATTGAGATGTAGGATTACTATTTTAAGGCTACAAGAAGGAATTTGTCTCAAGGTGGAGTTTGTTGGTTGATGATCCAAATTCTAATGAAGATAAAAGAGGCAGGATTTCCGTAGCGAAGCGGAGGCCCGTCGCTGGGAGGCTTGTTTACATACTGCTGGGCTGTGTGAACCTCCCCGTATCCTCTCCGTTCCACCACATACAAATCCGGCCACACACTCGGTGTTTCGCCACCCACTGATCGCCGGCGTACGAGCAACCCAGGCGCTCTCGTGCCCGACGCTCAACACAAGAAACGACCGCCATAAGGTGCTGGATCTGCTTCTCCTTACCGTTTGGCATTTCATGCACTGTCGGGGGAGAATTTCTCCCGGGAACGTTTCGGTGTTCTTAAGGCCGAGCTACACCAAATCCTAAAATTCACAGGTGTTGGCTTATCACCGGGTGTACCGAGCTAAACACACAATCTACACCATGCCACGACCACCTAGGATCGGAAACCAGCAAGAATCATGGGCCAGGGTTGCGGTTATCCGAGTTTTTCGAGCAACAGCCGATATCGGGCCTAGGTCGATGGTGAGGTCCTAGTTCCGGCCATTTCCATGGCCAACCGAGCTCATATTCATGCTCAGCATGCCACAGCGGAGCTGTAGGAGCAAACCGCTTGAGAAATAAGGCCCGGAGTAGCCCGGGCAACGTCGCCAGAGTAGAGGGAAGCTCTGTCACCGTCGCGGGCATAGTTCCGGCCATTGCCGAGCTCCGATGAGGGCACCAGCGTGTTCTCCGAGTTGAGTTAGGCACAGGCGGCAAGTTTCATCGAAGGTCGGGCGGTGGAACGCCCGGCGGCGAGCGCTCCGGCGAGGCGCCGCCACGGGAGCTGCGGGAGAGCGTGAGGTAGACGAAGGGGGGACCGGGTCCACCGGTCAGCCTCTGATCTCGCACGGGGATCTGTTTGCGGCTGGGATTAGGTGCGGTAGCACAGGTAAAACCCCGTGGGTCGCGGTGTGGCCGCATTCTGAGTGGGCCGGCTCGAGGAGTGGGCCCCATCCGCAGAATTTAAACATTTTGGAAATTTCCAGTTTTAGTTCAAACTTCAAATGAATAGAACTTTGGCTAGGAAACTCCAAATTCGATGAACCAAATTTTGCTGAACTCATAATTCTGAGTACTTTCCAGCAATACCAAATTCAGCTCATGAAAGTGAATAGTTTTCCAGAATTAAATCCCTAAAGTTTAAAGTGTTGGGAATTTTATCTAGAGAACTACTTTATGAAAAATTCTGAAATTTGGCTGAGAGGTTCATTGGTAAATCCCTGCATCACAGTAAAATGTTCAGACTCATCCAAGTTTATTTAGTTACCCTAATGGGGTGATTAAAAGAACTGCCCTGAGAAAATAGAAAAATGTACAGAAACATTTTTCAGATTTTCTCCAATCTTAATTAGGGCATAACTTTCAGTAGAATTCTTCAAATGACATGAAACCAATTCCATTAGAACCATCCTAAATTATAGTTTCCAGAAAGTATTGGTTGGAGCCATGTAAACCCCTGGAATTACTTAGAGGCTCAATTATTGACCAAATGGGTTTTTATTTGTACAAAGCTCAAATGAACTTTGTTTCAAATGAAACTTGGTCAAGACACTGGTTAGGACCCTACCAAGCCACCATAAAAATTTTAGAACTAAAGGGGAGGGTTAGATAGAGTTATTAGTAAGTAAGTATTTAAGTTACACTTTGCAATTAAATTGACATGTAGTATTACATTAACGTGTAGTCGCTGAAGGCGAAGAGACTCCGGAAGTGCTGGACTTCCTTCTTCCGGACGAAGACTTAACCTCTGACCAGCAGCAACAAGGCAAGCCCCGGTTTGCATTAAGCCATTTATAAAGTTTTTACTTTGTTTACATACGTAGAGTGAAGGGTGTATGTGCATTAGGTGTAGGATGGATGAATACCCCACTTGCATGACCAGAATTTTTCCATAATAGTGAGGGTAGTGTATAAGATCTCGAGTAGAATGGCTATGCTTAATAATTCATAGGACTTCGGTACATGCCGAGTAGTTGGAATCTACTCGCGAGTTAGGATTGGGACACACGGGATTGGTTCGAGTGATGTGAGATCATTTTAGTAATGAAAATGAGACTAGGCAGGGGCTAGGGCGCAGCAAGAGGAAGTCTTGTGTGCGCAGCCCTGTCCGTGTCGATTGATGACCGATCCGTGTGCGGCCCTGCTGAACAAGTATTGAACGTACCGAACGCATATCGGATATATGGGCCCCGATAAACCGATGCAGCCTAAACCTCCGGGCGTCGAGGCATAACGCACCGATTTATAGGTGTAGGCTGAGGGCAGCAAGATGGAAATCTTCCAACGGGCATAGAGAGATGCTCCGTGTGGGGAACCTCCTGCTCGTTTCGGTGCGACCGGTTCGACGGTTGGGCTGTTGGGTGAAAGGTTGTCCCGTACGACATTGAGTGAGCGTGCTGTACAGCTCCACGGGTGGGCGTACGTGACGTGCTCTTTGGGTTTCCCTGCAGGTGTATATCGAGTCGATTCGCCGTCCCTCGCGGTGACGAGTACCGCTTGTTCACTGCGTCGTAACATTGATAATTTAGGGAATGCTATGATTCAATATTGCTGTTATGATATAATTGTATTGCTACATGTGTGCCACCAAATATTGCTTACTAAATTTCAGTTTCCCGAACTGTTAACTGGTGGCTAAAAGATGAACTAAGGATGAACTTGTAGGCGCGTCCCTTTGATGCGCTGTTACTATCCTATGTTCATTGTACCCATCATGTAGAGTTTCATGCTTAGGTGAGTCGGTTAAGTCTTGTTGAGCCTTCGTTCTCACGGTTGCTGCTTAAGTGTTTTTCAGGTGAGGAGCCACCCACGGACTCGGAGTACGAGTCCACCGGCGAGTGTTACCCTCCGTCGGGGACTACGGCTGAGTGGGAGCCGTACACGCCACGCTGAGCTGAAGAGTGCAGCTAGTGTGGGTTGCCCTAGGGCTGGGCAGCCGACTTTTGCTAGATAGGCGGGCGTGAGTCGTATAGTGTAGACTTCCGCTGTGTAAGATAAACAATAGTTTGTAACTGGAGTTTGTACTACTTTGTACAGTTCAGTTGTTTTCCCATGTAATATAATCTGTCCTTATGACGTGTGCTGTCGGGTGTCGCATCGTGCGGCACCACCCTCTGCGATCCTGGATGAGCGGATCCCGGACCGCCACAGCCTGGTATCAGAGCTGCATTGGGGATAGCACAATACTTAAGGACTGTATTATGGGAAAACTTAGGTTTACGGTGAGAAATCGGTAGTTGCCCAAGTAAGGACTATAGTAGCATAGTTACTTAAAGTGGCAAAGACTAACCTATGTGTTATAATTCTGAATTTTAATTATGTAACGACGCACCTACGATCTGGTAAGAATGGTAAGGAACGCCACCGAAAGCGGTTCAATTTCGGTTAGCTCCCTTGACGAGGAACGTGGTTCAGGGATAGGTCTCACAGCTTGGTGTGAGACATCAATAGAAACTCTTGGACTCGTTATGTTCCTGAGTTCATATGATACGCTGATCCCTAGCTGCATTAGGCAAGTAAGTGGAGACCCCATCGCGTGGTCAGTAACGCGAGAGTGTGTTCGTCTGGAAATAGCCCAGGAGGACATACGCAGCGCTTGCCATCGGCGTGCCCTGCAGGGCAGTAGGTGGTATCTGCTGGGTTGATAACATTCCCAACCGTGACGACCCGTTCATGACATACTCGGGTTCCTCGTCGTGTGGTGTTAAAACACGATCACGTACCTTGAGACGTGACCTAACTCAAGGACGGCCGTATGGCAATGATACGGGCGTTTGTATTTACTTTTAAATATGATCCTGCCTGAAATGAAAACAACCATTGAGTGCACCATTATTTTGTGGTCTTCTGCAGGTACTAACCACGTATGTATCCGTGTAGTAAACGTGTGCGAGAGACCGTTTAGTGCCACACTTGAGACGTATATGCCGGTATAATCCGGTTGGGATTTTATTTTGTGAGGAACGTATTACCGAGATATCATAGGCATATGCATGAAAAATAATGATAATAAGGAATTAAAATCACTAGGTTCAACATTTAGGACCCTGGTTGGGTAGAAAAATTGGAGGGTGATGAGTGTAGTTCCAAAAGACTGAAAAACAGAGTGCTCTGTTTTGGGGCAGCAAGTTGCTGATCTTCAACAGGGCATAACTCACAGGTCTTTTAGCCAGGGAGGTGTCGTATATAGTTCTGGAAAGATATCTAAGTACTCTACAACTTTGTTGTATATTTTCAGAGCTGAAACCCACCTTAAGATGGCTTAAATCCCAGAGAAATGTAAACTGTCCAGAACCAGGACAGAGTGAAATACTCTCTGAATTGTTCTGTTTTTCAAACATAACTCCCAGTAGAAAAATAAAAAATTCTCATATGATACATCCTTAGAGAGGGTAGAAGATGTGTTACCTTTTTGTAATTCAAAGTGTCTGAAATTCCAGCACAGATTTCAATGGAAACCAGAGTTGAAAACAGCAACTGTCCAAGGGAGGTGCTGTTAAAATTCTTCCAGAAATTCTGCTGACTTTGAATTACCATAACTTTGTAACCAGAGCTGATCTGAGGGAATATAAGTACTCGTTGGAAATATACTGAAGTTAAATTTAACTTTGGTATTCAACTTGAGTCATGAAAATGCCCAGAACCAGGTCAAAATCTGGGATATGTAGAAACTGGTCAATCTGACAGAGGAATGACAGTTGAACTCATTTGAGAGATTGTTGTACCCTAGAGAGGGTTTGAATACTCCCAATGGGGTAGAACATACTCATGAGAGGTTATCTTCAACTAGTAAAAGATTTGAGTATAGGTCTCACTCAAGTTTCTTTTACTAGAGACCATGTTTGTGTCGTATTGAATATAAAAGGGTGGTTTACGTGATGACAAAGCTATAGTAATATCTCGAAGTGACCAAACCTAGTTGTGGTGAGCTTCCAAAGGGGAGGTTCATCAAGTTGGATTAAACTAGCTTGTATTTGGTCTGGTAATGGTGTAGCTTGTGCAAAGTTATTACATTATCTACATACGAGATGTATCACATGTTTTATTGTCATTATGTTGTTACGTCTATTTCATTTGACTGCATGGAAAAATGTTGCGGGACTGATGTTATTGTCGTATGGTTGCAGATGGTTCGCACTAGGACCACGCACGAGGTTGGTGGCTCTAGCCAACAGGGAGGTGATGACTCCCAGCCACTGGCCCACGACAGCACCCCGCAGCAGAAGCCACCACCGCCGCCTCCGCTTACTCTAGCGGATGTGATAGCGGCACTGGTGGGAGGTCGTGAGGAGCAGACCGACCTGCTCCGCACGATCGTGCAGAATACGTCCCAGGCGGGGGGGGGGGCGTCAAGACAGAGGGCCTCGTGAGCCCCGTGAAGTGTCGTACTCGGACTTCATGAGTACGCACCCTCCAGTGTTCACCGAAGCTGAAGAACCACTGGAGGCTGACAACTGGCTGCGGACCATCGAGTCCAAGTTCAGGCTGCTACAATGCATGGAGCCGCAAAAGACTTTGTTCGCAGCGCAGCAACATCACGGTGCCGTTGGTGCGTGGTGGGCGAACTATGTCACCTCACGTCCGGCTAGCAATGCCGTGGAGTGGGAAAAGTTCCGGGAGGCGTTCCGCGCCTACCATATCCCTCCCGGAATAATGAAGAGGAAGTTCCAAGAAATTTTGGAAACTGAAGCAGGGCGGGAGGAGTGCCCATGACTACTCCCGTGCCTTCAACCATCTGGCGCAATGCGCGTCAGA
Organism: Neostapfia colusana; assembly: GCA_030760725.1. Classification (NCBI taxonomy): domain Eukaryota; kingdom Viridiplantae; phylum Streptophyta; class Magnoliopsida; order Poales; family Poaceae; genus Neostapfia; species Neostapfia colusana. Next base: position 23,597,599 of record JASWHV010000005.1, on the reverse strand, counting down.
CTATATCTCCACTGAGGAGAAAAAGCGGGAGCACTTCTATCGGGGGTTACACCACGAAATGAAGATGCATCTCGTGCAATGGAATCACGGCACCTTCAACAACCTAGTCAATGCCGCGATCATGCAAGAGGACGCTCAGCGGGAGTTGGCAGCTGAGCAGCGGAAGCGCAGCGCTCCACCCAGCAGTGGGGGTGGCGCTCCCCAGAAGTACCGCATGGTGTATCGGACACCATCCGGGCAGCAGTGGCACCCACCGGTGCGACCTCAGTGGTTCGGGGGACGTTCATTTCAGTCACCTCCGTTCCGTCTGCCGATGCCACCACCAAGACAGCAGCAGCAGCAGCAGACGGCACCCCGGGCGTTTCCACCGCCACAACGCGCCCCGGGTTTCCGCCCACCGATCAGCGGGGACCGCCCCGTTTCACTTGCTTCACTTGTGCCCAGGTGGGCCACTTCACGAAGGACTGTCCCCAGGGGCAGAAGAGCAGCGGGCAAGCCCAGTTTCAGGGCGGTGCTCGAGGCCGACCTCTGGTCAAGAAGGTTGGTCAGTGGACTGGGGGCGTCCGCAACCTCGACAATGAGAACGCCCCAGAGGGAGACAACGTGCTGGCGGGTACGTTCACTCTCAACCATCAAGCCATCATCATACTTTTTGATTCTGGTGCAACCCACAACTTCATAAGTGCATCATATGTGGTTAAGCATCAGCTGGAAGCCTTCCCAACCGAGTGTTCTTATATGATCTACTCACCGGGAGGAAGGATTTCAGCAACTATGATGGTTCCAAAAGCACCACTGTGCTTAGGTGGGAAGATATATCCCACCACTATGATTATCCTTGAGGGGCAGAAGATTGATGCAATCTTGGAAATGTCATGGCAAAGCTACCATGGCGCTGTCCTGGAAACCCTATCACGGACGGTTCACCTCAACTCCCCATTACACCGTCCGCAGACCCTCTTATTAGATAATCCAGTCCGGGAGGTTTCAGCGATCAACAATACTGAAGCCCTCAAGTTAGAGGACATCCCCGTAGTCCGGGAGTACCCCGACGTGTTCCCGGATGATCTTCCGGGCATACCACCTGAGCGGGATGTCGAGTTCAAGATTGAACTTGCACCCGGGACTACGCCCATATCACGGAGGACATACAAAATGGCTCCCAATGAGCTGGCTGAACTAAAAGAACAGCTCAATGATCTGTTGAGCAAGGGTTTCATTAGGCCGAGTTCCTCGCCTTGGGGATGCTCGGCACTGTTTGTTAAAAAGAAGGACGAAACCTTGAGGCTGTGTATGGAGCTACCGGCATCTCTTGCTGGTGTCCATAACATTTTCCATGTCTCCCAGCTGAGAAAATGCCTGAAACATACCGCTGCTGTTACTACCGAAGACATCGGCGAGTTGCAACCGGACTTGACATATGAGGAATATCCGGTGGCAATTCTTGATGAGAAAGCCAGAACCACGCGTAGCAGAACGTTGTGGTTCTACAAAATACTCTGGAGCAACCACACCGCCGAAGAAGCGACGTGGGAAAGCGAGGAATTCCTTCGCTCAAATTACCCAGAGTTCATGGCGTCTCAACACGGGTAAGTCCCTGCTACATCGCTATCTTTCCTGTTATAATCTCGGGACGAGATTCTTTTAAGGGGGGAGGGATGTAAAAGCCCAAGAAAAAGGACATGCAAAAACTTTTCTTCACTTCACAACACTATAGTTTTTGTTGTGGATATCTTAGGAAATATTGTGAAGAGCAAGTAACCTCCATCAAAAAAAGAGTGATTAGAGGGGAAAGCCTTCACTTTCACAATATAGGATTTCTATACATGAACATGAGAGGTTGAGCTCACCCCTAGAACTTGAAAAGTCTCGGGAAGGTTCAGTCCAAATTTCATGTAAATCCAACACTTCTTGAGGCACTTTTGGAGGTATTTGAAAAAGAGGCCAATTTGAATGTAAATTCAAATTGCAGCAACTTCCATCACTGAAATTCAAAAGTTAGTTTCATATTCAAACTCAGCACATTTTTCTGAGTTAGCCCACCAATTTTCATCCCCATTGGAGTTCATCTTGTCGGGAGCTAAATTTGCAATAATTCAAAACCGAATTTGAATTTCAGTTTAAACATGAAGCAAATTTAACCCAACAAAGTTCAAATTTGAGAACTCAAATTCAAACCAATACTTGGGGGATAAGTCTCCCATTCAATGTTTAGTAGCTGGGGATATTTTACAGCAGAAGGGGGAGAAAGAATTAGAGGGGAGAAGAGGGCCCACTGGTCAGCCACCAAGGGATCAAACCGACTCAGGCACGCGGTCGAACACCCCTATGGGCGATAGTGCACAGGGTCAACCCCGCCCCAACGTGACCACCGCACCACCTCCTGCTCGGGGGATGAGGGCGCCGGCTACAGAGCGTGCGGTTGCACTGCTGGGCTGCGTGAACCTCCCTGTATCCTCTCTGTTCCACCATGTACAAACGCGGCCACACACTCGGTGTTTCGCCACCCACTGATCGACGGCGTCCGAACAACCCAGGCGCTCTTGTGCCCGACGCTCAACACAAGAAACAACTGCCATAAGGTGCTGGTTCTGCTTGTCCTTACCGTTCGGCATTTCATGCACCGTCGGGGGAGAATTTCTCCCGGGAACGTTTCGGTGTTCTTAAGGCCGAGCTACACCAAATCCTAAAATTTACGGGTGTTGGCTTATCACCGGGCGTACCGAGCTAAACACACGATCTACACCCTGCCACGACCACCTAGGATCGAAAACCAGCAAGAATCATGGGCCAGGGTTGCGGTCATCCGAGTTTTTCGAGCAACAGCCGATATCGGGCCTAGGTCGACGGTGAGGTCCTAGTTCCGGCCATTTCCATGGCCAACCGAGCTCATATTCGTGCTCAGAATGCCACAGCGGAGCTGTACGAGCAAAGCGCTTGAGAAATAAGGCCCGGAGTAGCCCGGGCGACGTCGCCGGAGTAGAGGGAAGCTCTGTCACCGTCGCGGGCATAGTTCTGGCCATTGCCGAGCTCCGATGAGGGCACCAGCGTGTTCTCCGAGTTGAGTTAGGCACAGGCGGCAAGTTTCGTCGAAGGTCGGGCGGTGGAACTTCCGGCGGCGAGCGCTCCGGCGAGGTGCCGCCGCGGGAGCTGCGGGAGAGCGCGAGGTAGACGAAGGGGGTCCGGGTCCACCGGTCAGCCTCTGATCTCGCGCGGGGATCTGTTTGCGGCTAGGATTAGGTGCGGCAGCACGGGTAAAACCCCGTGGGCCGCGGTGTGGCCGCATTCTGAGTGGGCCGGCTCGAGGAGTGAGCCCCATCCGCAGAATTTAAACATTTTGGAAATTTCCAGTTTTAGTTCAAACTTCAAATGAATAGAACTTTGGCTAGGAAACTCCAAATTCGATGAACCAAATTTTGCTGAACTCAGAATTCTGAGTACTTTCCAGCAATACCAAATTCAGCTCATGAAAGTGAATCGTTTTCCAGAATTAAATCCCTAAAATTTAAACTGTTGGGAATTTTGTCTGGAGAACTACTTTATGAAAAATTCTGAAATTTGGCTGAGTGGTTTATTGGTAAATCCCTGCATCACAGTAAAATTGTCAGACTCATCCAAGTTTATTTAGTTACCCTAATGGGGTGATTAACAGAACTGCCCTGAGAAAATAGAAAAATGTACAGAAACATTTTTCAGATTTTCTCCAATTTAAATTAGGGCATAACTTTCAGTAGAATTCTTCAAATGACATGAAACCAATTCCATTAGAACCATCCTAAATTCTAGTTTCCATAAAGTATTGGTTGGAGCCATGAAAACCCCTGGAATTACATAGAGGCTCAATTATTGACCAAATGGGTTTTTATTTGTACAAAGCTCAAATGAACTTTGTTTCAAATGAAACTTGGTCAAGACTCTGGTTAGGACCGTTCCAAGGCACCATAAAAATTTCAGAACTAAAGGGGAGGGTTAGATAGAGTTATTAGTAAGTAAGTATTTAAGTTACACTTTACAATTAAATTGACATGTAGTATTACATTAACGTGTAGTCGCTGAAGGCGAAGAGACTCCGGAAGTGCTGGACTTCCTTATTCCGGACGAAGACTTAACCCCTGACCAGCAGCAACAAGGCAAGCCCCGGTTTGCATTAAGCCTTTTATAAAGTTTTTACTTTGTTTACATACGTAGAGTGAAGGGTGTATGTGCATTAGTTGTAGGATGGATGAATACCCCACTTGCATGACCAGTATTTTTCCATAAGAGTGAGGGTAGTGTATTAATGATTCATAGGACTTTGGTACAAGTCGAGTAGTTAGAATCTACTCGCGAGTTAGGATTGGGACACACGGGATTGGTTCGAGTGATGTGAGACCATTTCAGTAATGAAAATGAGACTAGGCAGGGGCTAGGGTGCAGCAAGAGGAAGTCTTGTGTGCGCAGCCCTGTCCGTGTCGATTGAGGACCGATCCGTATGCGGCCCTGCTGAACAAGTATTGAACGTACCAAAGGCATATCGGATATATGGGCCCCGATAAACCGATGTAGCCTAAACCTCCGGGCGTCGAGGCATAACGCACCGATTTATAGGTGTAGGCTGAGGGCAGCAAGGTGGAAATCTGCCAACGGGCATAGAGAGATGCTCCGTGTGGGGAACCTCCTGCTCGTTTCGGTGCGACCGGTTCGACGGTTGGGCTGTTGGGTGAAAGGTTGTCCCGTACGACATCGAGTGAGCATGCTGTGTAGCTCCACGGGTGGGCGTACGTGACGTGCTCTTTGGGTTTCCCTGCAGGTGTATATCGAGTCGATTCACCGTCCCTCGCGGTGACGAGTACTGCTTGTTCACTGCGTCGTAACGTAGATAATTTAGGGAATGCTATGATTCAATATTGCTGTTATGATATAATTGTATTGCTACATGTGTGCCACCAAATATTGCTTACTAAATTTCAGCTTCCCGAACTGTTAACTGGTGGCTAAAAGATGAACTAAGGATGAACTTGTAGGCGCGTCCCTTTGATGCACTGTTACTATCCTATGTTCATTGTACCCATCATGTAGAGTTTCATGCTTAGGTGAGTCGGTTAAGTCTTGTTGAGCCTTCGTGCTCACGGTTGCTGCTTAAGTGTTTTTCAGGTGAGGAGCCACCCATGGACTCGGAGTACGAGTCCACCGGCGAGGGTTACCCTCCGTCGGGGACTACGGCTGAGTGGGAGCCGTAGACGCCGCGCTGAGCTGAAGAGTGCAGCTAGTGTAGGTTTCCCTGGGCTGGGCAGCCAACTTTTGCTAGATAGGCGGGCGTGAGTTGTATAGTGTAGACTTCCGCTGTGTAAGATAAACAATAGTTTGTAACTGGAGTTTGTACTACTTTGTACAGTTCAGTTGTTTTCCCATGTAATATAATCTGTCCTTATGACGTGTGCTGTCGGGTGTCGCATCGTGCGGCACCACCCTCTGCGATCCTGGATGAGCGGATCCCGGTCCGCCACAAATTTGAAGGTGGCCTTTGAGAGGATGAGAATGTATGGACTAAAAATGAATCCTCTCAAGTGTGCGTTCGGTGTGTCGGCAGGACGTTTCTTGGATTTCATCGTGCACGAGCACAGTATAGAGATCGACCCCAAAAAAGTAGAAGCTATCAAGAGAATATGGGAGCTGACATGCAAGAAGGATGTCCACAGTCTACTAGGAAAGATAAATTACTTAAGGAGGTTCATTGCGAACTTGGCCGACAAGATTGGGTCCTTCATGCCCCTGCTGAAGCTCAAACACGAACAAGAGTTCACTTGGGGGCGAAGCAAAGGGAAGTCTTCGATATGATCAAGAATTACTTGATCAAACCTCCAGTCTTGCGAGCACCGAAGATGGGACAGCCTATTAGGCTCTATGTGTCTGATCAAGACCAAGTTATCAGAGCCATTTTAATTCAAGAAAGCCAAGGTAAAGAGTACTTCGTAGCCTACTTAAGTAGAAGAATCTTAGATGCTGAAACAAGGTACTTTCATTGAAAAGATATGCTTATCTCTATACTATGCATGTTCTAAGTTTTGGCATTACATCCTCTCTAGTGCTTGTTTTGTGACATGTCAACACGACATTGTGAAACATATGTTTCAACAATAAATTCTAAGTGGCAAGATAGGTAAATGGGCGTACTCTTTGGTGGAATACGACTTGGTGTATGAACCTCTCTAGAGTATGAAAGGTCAAGTCGTAGATGACTTCATCGTGGAGCATAATGTGCAACTCGAGGAAGAACGCCTAGTCGAGGTATATCCCTGGAAACTCTTCTTCGATGGATTGGTTTGTGACAAAAGTCAGGGGGTTGGTTGTGTACTGCTTTCACCAATGAACTGTTGGTGATATGCCCAAGAGGCAATCATAATAATTCGGATAAAGGCCTGATGGATATTTGATCCATAAGAAATTAGGGTACTAATGGGCCTCTGACCAAAAAGCCCATTAGCGCGCCTACAAATATGAGGGGTAGGGTTACGGACAGTAGACTCCACCAGATAGCAGTCCCAGCCGCCGCCCCTCACAGGTCAGCCGCCGAAACCCCTGCTGCGCGCACGGTGCTAGCACACCGACGCACGGCGTTCCTCCCTGTACGTGTGGACTCCGTGGAGGCGCTGCTGTTACTGCTGCGCTGATCGGCTACGACGCGCATCTACGGTCCGCTGCACTGCACGTCTAGTGGTAACGATCCATGACCTTCTTACTCGCATGTTTCCTGGGTGATACGGTCGAATTGCTAGAGTAGTGCATCGCCTATTTCCCTACAGTTACCAGAGCCGACTTGCGTAGTTTTTGGTCTGGATCTTAGATGCGATCTACTGCAGACAAGTTCATATGATGAATTTTTATAGTTCGGCTTTTGGGGTTTGGAATTGGTTAGAGTAGATTGCCATCATATGACTAAAGGATTAGTTCGTGCTCCTTCTCTGCTGTGTGCGCAAGTTCGTGCTCCTTCTCTGCTGTGTGCGCAACTTGTCCCTACCGGCTGGAATCACCATCGGGACTAATAGTGTACATAGCTAACAGATTGAGCCAACAGATCACGGTCATGTGTCGCGATCTTCTCGTGGATAACCAGTCACAATGAAAATTGAGGCATTCTGAATGGCTCAGATTCGGGTTGATCTGATCAATTCAATGAGATTTTCATAGTGATTTTATAGATGCGATCTATGTAATTCCATTTGGTGCAAATGCCATACCCCAATGACCTCCCCGATGATGCAAATGCCGCAACTCGCAGGACTTATGAGAAGCACTGCTATGATGCGCTTAATGCAAGCTGCCTCATGCTTGCCACAATGTCCCCTGATCTACAGAAACAATATGAGCATGCAGATGCTTATTCTATGATTCAGGGACTACGTGGAATGTTTGAGAACCAAGCAAGGGCTGAGAGGTACAACATCTCAAAGTCCTTGTTCTCATGCAAGCTGGCAGAAGGTAGCCCGGTTGGTCCCCATGTAATCAAGATGATTGGTTACATTGAGACTTTGGACAAACTTGGTTCTGAACTCAAGGATGACCTGGCTATTGACGTTATTCTCCAGTCACTCCCACCGAGCTATGAGCCATTTATATTGAATTATCAAATGAATGGCATGGAGAAAACGTTGGCTGAATTGCATGGAATGCTTAAAACAGCCGAGGAAAGCATTAAGAAAAACACCACTCATGTGATGATGGTTCAAAAGGAGAATAAAAAGAGGAAGCGTGTGATGCATCCTAAAGGCAAGGGAAAGGTTCCCAATGAGTCTTGAAGCTCAAAGCCACAGGGCAAATCAGGCCCTTCTCCTAATGATGAATGCTTCCACTGTCATGCTAAGGGGCATTGGTCTAGGAACTGCAAGAAGTACTTGGAGGATAAGAAGAAGAAAGGGAGTGAGACTTCCACTTCAGGTATAAATGTTATAGAAATCAATATTGCTACATCTTCTAGTGAATCATGGGTATTTGATACCGGATCAATGATTCACACTTGCAAATCGTTGCAGGGTCTAAGTGAGACTAGAAGATTTGCAAAAGGCGAGTTGGATGTTCGGGTCGGCAATGGAGCAAAGGTTGCTGTCATAGCTGTCGGAACTTATCACTTGTCATTACCCTCAGGATTAGTTTTGGAATTAAATAATTGTTATTGCATTCCTTATTTGAGCAAGAACATTATATCTTCTTCATGTTTGGAAGAAGTTAATGGTTATGAGATTATAATAAAGAACAAATGTTGTTCTATTTATTATAATAATATTTTCTATGCTCAATGTCCATTAGTGAATGGATTATATGTTCTTTATCTTGAGGATAAAACAGTCTATAACATTAATACAAAAAGGGCTCGATGAAATGATCTAAATCCCACTTTTATTTGGCATTGTCTCTTAGGTCATATAAATGAGAAGCGCATTGAGAAACTCCATAAAGATGGTTTGTTAAGTTCATTTGATTTTGAATCACTTGACACATGCGAGTCTTGTTTGCTTGGTAAGATGACCAAAGCACCCTTCACTGGTCAAAGTGAGAGGGCAAGTGACTTGTTGGGACTTATACATACTAATGTATGTGGACCAATGAGTTCGGTAGCTAGAGGTGGTTTTCAGTATTTCATTACTTTTACCGATGACCTTAGTAGATATGGATATGTCTATCTAATGAGGCACAAGTCTGAATCTTTTGAAAAGTTCAAAGAATTTCAGAATGAATTACAAAAGTCAGTTGGGCAAGACAATTAAACTTCTACGATCTGATCGTGGGGGTGAATATTTGAGCCACGAATTTTATGATCATTTAAAACAATGTGGAATTGTTCCACAGTTGACTCCACCTGGAACGCCCCAATGGAATGGGGTGTCCGAGCGGAGGAACCGAACCTTGTTAGACATGGTTAGGTCGATGATGAGCCAGACTGATCTTCCACTATCCTTTTGGGGTTATGCTCTTGAAACTGCTGCATTTACACTAAACAGAGTCCCAACTAAGTCTGTTGAGAAGACACCATATGAGATGTGGACCGGAAAACGTCCCGGATTGTCTTTCCTCAAAGTTTGGGGATGTGATGCTTATGTCAAACGTTTGACGTCAGACAAACTTACTCCCAAATCACACAAATGCTTCTTTGTGGGATATCCTAGGGAAACCAAAGGATATTATTTTTATAATAAAACGGAGGGTAAAGTGTTTACTGCTCGCAATGGTGTCTTCTTGGAGAAAGAGTTTCTCTCAAAAGGAGTTAGTGGGAGCAAGGTGCATCTTGAAGAAATTCAAGAAATATCTGAAAATGTTTCGGCACCCTCTAATCCTATATAGGATGTACAAGATGTTGTACAACCACTTGATGAAACACCAGCCCCACGAAGGTCTACAAGAGTACGTCGTGCAACTGAAAAGTTGACACTCCTAACCACGGAACCACAGGACATGGTATTGTTGGACAATAATGAGCCTGTGACCTACACTGAAGCAACAATGGGAACCGACTCTGAGAAATGGCTTGGAGCCATGGAATCCGAAATAGAATCCATGCATGAGAATCAAGTTTGGAACTTGGTTGATCCAATCGATGGTGTGAGACCGATCGATTGCAAATGGATTTTCAAGAAAAAGACTGATATGGATGGAAAAGTTCACATCTATAAAGCACGATTGATGGCGAAAGGTTTCAAACAAATTCAAGGTGTTGATTATGATGAAACATTTTCGCCCGTCGCTATGCTAAAGTCTGTTCGGATTCTCCTAGCAATTGCTGCATATTTTGATTATGAAATATGGCAGATGGATGTCAAAACAACCTTTCTTAATGGGAGTCTGACTGAGGATGTGTACATGACAAAACCCTCAGGTTTTGTCGATCCTAAAAATGCTAGAAAAATATGCAAACTTCAAAAGTCCATCTATGGATTGAAGCAAGGATCTCGGAGTTGGAATCTACATTTTGATGAAGTGGTCAAAAGGTTTGGTTTCATCAAGAACATAGAAGAACCTTGTATTTACAAGAAGGTTAGTGGGAGCGCACTTATATTTCTGGTCCTATATGTAGATGACATATTGTTTATCGGAAATGACATTCCAGTACTAGATGCTGTTAAATCCTCATTAAGGAAAAGTTTCTCAATGAAGGATTTAGGAGAGGCAGCGTGCATTTTGGACATAAAGATCTATAGAGATAGATCTAAAAGGTTAATTGGATTAAGCCAAGACACATATATTGACAAGATATTGAATCGGTTCAATATGCAAGATTCTAAGAAAGATTTCTTGCCAATGTCACATGGCATCACTCTAAGCAAAAGTCAGTGTCCTTCGACGCCTGATGAGCAAAAGAGGATGAGAGCAATTCCTTATGCTTCGGCTATTAGATCTATCATGTATGCCATGTTGTGTACACGCCCAGATGTATCCTATGCTCTAAGTGTTACGAGCAGGTATCAATCAGATTATGGTGAGGCTCATTGGACAGTTGTCAAAAACATTCTTAAGTACTTGAGAAGAACTAAGGATGTATTCCTAGTGTTTGGAGGTGAAGAAGAGCTCGTTGTAAGAGGTTACACCGATGCTAGCTTCCAAACAGACAAGGATGACTCTAGATCGCAATCCGGTTTTGTGTTCTGCCTCAAAGGAGGGCCAGTGAGCTGGAAAAGTTCCAAGCAAGACATAGTAGCAGATTCAACGACGGAGGCGGAGTATATTGCAGCTTCTGAAGCTGCAAAAGAAGCTGTTTGGATCAGAAAATTTGTTTCTGAGTTGGGTGTTGTTCCTAGTGCGTCCGGACCTGTGGATCTCTATTGCGACAATAATGGAGCCATTGCACAGGCAAAGGAGCCTAGATCACATAAAAGATCCAAACATATACTACGACGCTATAATCTGATTCGGTAGATTATCGACCGAGGTGATGTGAATATATGCAAGGTGCATACGGATTTGAATATGGCAGATCCGTTGACAAAGCCTCTTCCACAATCAAAGCATGAGACGCACACGAGATCTATGGGTATTAGATACTTACATCAGTGATCCTAGTGTGTAGTGGGAGACTTGTGTCATAGCTATGTTTTTGTACTATTTGAGTAACTATTATTCACATTGATCATCAAGTATGTGACTTGTTCGTGAGACTCTTTGTTAATTATAATGTTACTCAAAATGATCCCTAGTCTACATCGTTATATGAGATAATGATAGTACGGAGACTAGCACATGTATTAATTGATGATCACGTTTCACGGATCATAGATATGGAGATATCAAATTAATAATGTGAACACATGTTAGTGAACATGGTGTTGGATAGACCCATTCCGAGACACTGTTGGGATTGTTATTTACATATGTGCCATCAGTTGGTCTTGAGTGATACACCTGGTAGATTCTTTGACCTGAGATCGCCATTGTTTCTCACTATGTGTAGTTGTTGCACTTTGAAACTATCAAACGCTACTCCGTAACTGGGTGGTCATAAAAATAGTCTTCAGGTGCATGATGAAGCATTGAATGAGATGTGTGCGGATCAAGATGGGATTTGCCCCTCCTAAATAACAGGAGAGATATCTCTGGGCCCCTCGAAATAGTTGGATTGAAAGTGCATGTCCATGCCAAAATGATTAAAGAGTTAATCATTATGACTAAAAGTTAGTCATAGATTGAATCCACTATTTGATTGAGTGAATGGTCGAGCTATCACAAGGATGGCACGTATCTCGCCTTGAGCTTGACTGGTATCGTGTGGCAAAGGAATTAGCATGTGAATGTATCTAGGTTCAGCGGATATGATCTTTATGTACATTCGGGAGTCAGTATGTCCTGCTAGGTACCTCTACTGACTTGTGTTTGAAAACGATTTTCATTCATAACCGACTGTACATGAACCTAACGGGTCACACACTTAAGGGGATGGAATATTGAAAAACTTGGCTATATGATTGTGTCTAGTGCAAGTGGGAGATTGTTGGTGATATGCCCAAGAGGCAATTATAACAATTCGGATAAAGGCCTGATGGATATTTGATCCATAAGAAATTAGGGTACTAATGGGCCTCTTACCTAAAAGCCCATTAGCGCGCCTATAAATATGAGGGGTAGGGTTACGGACAGTAGACTCCACCAGATAGCAGTCCCAGCCGCCGCCCCTCACTGGTCAGCCGCCGAAACCCCTGCCGCACGCACGGTGCTGATGGATATTTGATCCATAAGAAATTAGGGTACTAATGGGCCTCTGACCTAAAAGCCCATTAGCGCGCCTATAAATATGAGGGGTAGGGTTACGGACAGTAGACTCCACCAGATAGCAGTCCCAGCCGCCGCCCCTCACAGGTCAGCCGCCGAAACCCCTGCCGCGCGCACGGTGCTAGCACACCGACGCACGGCGTTCCTCCCTGTACGTGTGGACTCCGTGGAGGCGCTGCTGTTACTGCTGCACTGATCGGCTACGACGCGCATCTACGATCCGCTGCGCTGCGCGTCTAGTGGTAATGATCCATGACCTTCTTACTCGCATGTTTCCTGGGTGATACGGTCGAATTGCTAGAGTAGTGCATCGCCTATTTCCCTACATGAACCCCATCTACGAGCTCTCTATTCGGTTGAGCTTTGCTTGCAACATCAACCAAGACAAATACGAAGCATTGTTGAATGGTTTGGAACACTTGATCGACATGGGAGTCAAAGATGTCGAAGCCTTCGGTGATTCCAAGCTCATCATTTAAAAGATCAGTCGTGAATGCCAGTTCTACGATGGAACATTGAATGATTACAGAGAATGATGCCTAGATATCATAAGAAATTTGTTTAGTTTCTGTGCTAAGCATATTCCTAGGGAAGAGAATCAGATAGCAAACAACTTGGCACAACAGGCATCAAGCTATGAGGTAAAAAGAGGAAGGTTTTACGTGAAGAGAAGGCCGACATTGTCTAACGATGATACAACAAAGGAGAAGCAAAATAGTTCGGCCAAGTTATACATATTGGTGATAGAAGATTGGAGGCCATTGCTGATAGAATGTATCAAAGACCCAAATACGTGCAGAGATACAAAGGTTCGTCGCCAAGCCATGAGGTACACACTGATCAAAGATGAGTTGTATCGCTGAACCACCAATGGACTTTTGCTGAAATGTTTAGATAAATATCAAGCAAACTAAGCTATATGTGAGGTGCACGAAGGGCTTTGTGGCACACATCAGTCTGCCCAAGATGAAGTCAATGCTCAAGGGGCAGGGTTTTACTAGCCAAACATGAAGGGATGCAAGGGTCCCAACAATATGAATACGAAGAAACTCAAGTTTGCACAAACATTGGTTTCATGTGTATAATAAATGGGACTGGTTCAAACCTTTCCACATGTGATAACACATGACAGTTCTTTCTAAACAAGCTTATGGTTACTCAAATGTTTGGACCCTAGGTTGATTAAACCCACAGATTTGAAGTCTCATGTGCAATGGACGGTTTAAAAATCAGATTGTGAACTAAATGTTCAACTCAAATTTCAAATGAGGGAAAACACAATGGGAATGCAAACTTTTGTGTTCAAACACTTGTTTGAAGCAGCTAACACAAAAATCAGATTTCATATTTGAATTCCTTAGGCCCAAATTAGTGGTCATGCAAAGTTTCATGAATTTTGGAGATGTTTTGCTAACCATTTTCCATAAGGACTTAAATTTGCAAAGAATTCAAATACACATTTGAATTTGGATGAAATTTGCCCAATTATCCAAATGCAGTTCAGTTTTCAACTCCAAAAAATGAAATTGGTCATTTTCCAAATTTTGAAGATGTTTGAGAGTGATAAGGAGGGGCTGAATTTTGGGACCCACATGTCATTGGGTGCAGGAGACTTGCAAATGAAGAACTGCTCTCCTTTTTTCACTCAAGTCACCGAGAGTCTTCAACCTGAAACCGAAGGCACCAAGAACCACCGCCTCTCTGCAGTTTACTCGTGCTGGCGAGCTACTCGTGCACTGCCTTTACTCCCAGCTGTGCCCAGCTTTGCCACAGCACCGAAGACACGGCTCTGCCCTCTATCGCACGCAAGAACGGAACAGACACGCCGCCGCTGCTTTGATCGCTCGTGAGCCGACGTTTCTCTCGTGTGCAAGCCCCAGGCAGTAGCAAAATGGCACATCAGTAACCCTCGTGCCCTCCTCAGACCACAACCGAGTGAGCTCGGCCTCCACAACCCCGCACACACCGAGTTCCTGCGGCGGCCGAACTGCAACTGAATGGAGGTCGCATGTGGACAGCCCTACAGAGAGCCTTTCACGGCCGAGCAAGAGCACCTTTGGACGCACCAAAATTCCACACTGCTCACATCCGAAGCTCAAGGCCAACCGTGGATCACCGCCGGCGGAATTTCAATTTTTGTCTCGGCCGGTGTAAACGGACCCGCGGGTAAGGAAACTACAAATTCCCGAACAATACTCGTTTATAGCCCATGAAATTGCACTCACAGGAGCTAGACTCGATGGCGCACAAGTTTGCTTCGCAACCCTAGCTTGAAAATGGCTGTAGCCGGCGTATTTGAAGGATTTCCAACGGCGACCGTAGGGGAAGCCGTCGGGTGCACGGTGCAACCATGGTTAGAGCCATTCCCGTGCCTTTGTACGACCACGTTGACCTTCTCTAGCATCCACCAGTGCTGTAGAGCCACTCCACCGAAGTTTTGGCGGGCTAGAAGGGCCAGGAGATGTCGCCGAACTTGCACCGAGCCGCCGCACCGTCGCGGGCTGTGTTGGAGAAATTGTCGGCCGGGGAAATTTCCCTCAACGTGTTCAGCGCACGATTTTAGGCCCTAGCAGCGAGGGAGAGCTCAGGAGGTGGCCAGAGTGGCGGGTTCTGAGAAGCTCCGGCGAGCTTGGCGGCGCGGGAGCGGGAGGAAGAAGAAGACCCACTCGGCCCCACACGTCAGCCGCACATTTAAACTGAACCGGATTCTCTGTGGCCATGGATCGTTCCATGGCTGCGCGGATTCACTCTGTAACTCCGTGTGTCTTCGGCTGAGAACACGCCACGTGGCCCAGGCCCCAGCAGCAGTCATTTGAACTTTTCCTCGAATTATTTCAAATGACAGATTTGGTTCAAACTTTAAATGAACATATATTTTGCTAGTAAACTCCAAATTTAGTGATTCAAATTGGGTTAGATTCAGGTTGAAAAACTCTATCCAAATATGCAACCCAATTTGTATCAAAGTCATTATTTAGTTCAGGAAAATTCTTTAAAGTTTTTCAGCAAAACAATTTTAGAGGGAGTTTGGTTCATCCAAAACTCCTCAAATTTTGGCAGAATATTCCTTAGGATGTTATTGAACACCTGTAAAAATGTCAGCTCATTTGGAGTTGATTTGATTAGGAGAATTCAGATTTTAAGTTGCTGTGTTCAAATGGATACAGAAACATTTGCAGAGAATTCCCAAAACTTGAAAATTCAGTTCTGGGCAATTCTTAGCTCCAAAAATCCTAGAAACATTCATGCAGGCTCTATGAACTATAATTGAAATTTTAGTTCACTAAGTTTGACATTAACATGTGAGTTACTTCAGAATTAATTCCTTGTTGCTTAATTGCTTAGAGAATTGTTCTTAATAAACCACTCAGCGAAAAGTGCTAACTTTTGGTCCAGATGATTTTATTATGATAAGGAACACACATGAAAATTTTCAGCTCCATTGGAGCTCTGGATCACCCTTGTTCTTTTTAACCTCTTTAGGTGCTCAAAACACAAGTGGGGAAAACACTTAGCACTTAATCATGTTAATTAACCCAAACCCAAACCTTAGCACCAGTGTCATTTTAAATTCTTAAACAGAGTTCCAGTTTGTAAACTTGTCACTAGAACTTGTTAGCAAAATCTTTACAATTAAATGCATATGCATATTCATCACGTGTAGCATCTACGTGAAGATTGTGAAACAATCAGAGTGGAGATCAAAGAGGGAGGAAGGCGAGTGATCAAGCCTCAAGTGGTTTTCACTAACTGAACATTATATACTAGTCCCTTGCAAAACAAAGGCAAGCCTCGGTTTGCATCCAAATTTACAAGTTTTTATTTGTATACACTTTATATTGTCTAGAATATTAGTTTTGCATTATGGCTAGGTTTGTATGACACTCCACATGCATAACCCAGGAGAAACCTGGAGTTTGATTTAGAGTAGGTTACCACTTAATTATAACTACTGATCTCAAGTTAACAGAAGTGGATTAGAAGAGGCATAACTCGAGTAGGCCGTTTCCTACTCGTGAACCGGGATTAAGGGGGGATCAATCGGAAGAGTTTGGAATTGATCCTCATAGTTGGGAATGGAGACCGGGCAGTATGGATGGAAGTCTCAAGGACGTGGTCCTGTGAACCTAGTCTCTGTCTGAGTTGATTAAGGCCCATTCTCGTGCGCGGCCCTGCGGGACAAGTTTGAGTTGTGTACCGGTTGAATACTAGCTATATGGCACCCAAGAAACCGATGTAAAATGTTAACCTGGGTGACGAGGCAATCCCCACCATCTTATGCAGATGCTGAAATGTTAGAGAAGTCGGCTCTACGAGGGTTTGCCGTAGTGAGACTTAATCCAAGTCGGTGGGACCGGTTCGATATGTGGGTGTCATGTGAAAGGTTGCCACATACGACGTTGAGGGGATCGGTTGATCACCGGTCTCGGACGGGCGTATGTGTCGTGGCAGCCGGGTGTTTTTGATTCGAATCACCGTTGCTTGCGGTAGTGAGCATACTTGTTCTCTGCGTCGTGACGTAGTAAGAAACTGGGAAAAGTTAATATGCTTTGTGAGTAATCCTCATATTGGAGATGAGGGATGATCAAAACCTTCACTAAGTTTACTTTCTACCTCGGTCTAGTAGTGTCAAGACAAAGCGTTACTTGTTTGATTGTGGAGTCTCGGCGTTGATGGCGCAAGGTATGTATGGGTCTTGGGTAGCTCACTAAACATACTTCCTCCTCGGGCAAGTGGCATCGAGATGAAGTGTTTCTTGTTTAATTGTGGAGTCTCGATGTAAATTGTGCGAGGTCTATAAATGTTGCTTAAAACTTGAAGTAAGGACTCTCCTTTAGCTCAAGTTCATCGTTTGTGCAAATTTCTTTATACAGCCCTCTATTTAAAGCATCTAGAGTTTCATGAGTAGGGTTGACGGTTAAGTCTTGCTGAGCTTTATGCTTGCAGATACTGCATGAGTTGTTTTGCAGGTAATAACACTACGCTGATAAGTACGGTTGTCTGATGAGACTCGGAACTCTCCGAGTGGTGAACTCATGGAAACCCCTGCCGCTGCTATTGTGATCGTGTTGCTAGTGAGAAGGGTCCGCGGGCTGGACATCTTCTCTGTTGCTTAGAATAGATATGAGACGTGAGTTGTATCAGTCTTCCGCTGTAGATTATTTTGAGAATTATTTGTAAAATTCACACTTTGTAAGATTCTGCTTGATTTATGTAATATGATGCTTTATTATGTGTGCTGTTGGGTGCCGCATCGCACGGCACCACCCAATGCGATTCCCGGGCGAGCGGCATGGCCCCGTGATTGGGTCTAGGCCCTCACAGCATGGTATCAGAGCCGCATTGGTAATAGCGCATGGAATAAGGACCGTATTACGACAAAAACTTAGGATACGGTGAGGAAACAATATTAGGCCCACATAAGGACTACTATATTAGCCTAATATGAAGGTGGCAACCTAACTTATGTGCTATGTCGGAAAATCATGCATCTTGGGACTTCATATGTCTTGGGGGGTGCATGTAAGCGCTGTCCACCAGTGCGCACAAGCTAAAGGGTGGAGCCTCATGGGTGGCAGGTAACCCGGCCAGCTTCGGTATCCTCTAAGACTCTTCATGTCGTTTGGGGTATCCGAGCAACGCCTTTCCCTGGCGTGCTACGGGCAAGTATGGGAGACTCCGTCACGCGGTTAGTAACGTGAACACGTAGCTCAAGGCGTGTTTGTCTTGAGAACACCTGTGCGAGTGATGACGGACGGGTGTACGAACTGTATTGGGACCGGGTTCGGTGTGCAGCCGAACCTGACGATTGAGTGTGACTTATGCAGGTTTAACCACGAAACCGTAGTATGAGTAGCACACATTTGTGAGTCACCGTCTTAGTGCCACCTATAATATGGATATGCCGGTATAATCCGGTTAGGATTCTATTTTGGTGTGGTTACGTAGTACCGACATTATTCTTACGGTGCATCGACACCGTACTACACTTAATAATCTCTTCCCTATGAAGAAATGATTCATGAACTAAATTTCAACTAAAAAATGGAAGTTTGAAACAAATACTTGTTACTGAACTCCTATTTTGAGCTAAGATTCAAATGAGAGAATGTCTAGGTTTCAAAGATTTCAAAAATAGAGTGCTCTGTTTGTGGCGGGAATTCTTGCTGGACTTTGACAGAGCATAACTCCGAGTAGCTTTACCAAATTAAGGTGTATGATACAGTTATGGAAAGATTTGTAAGTGCTCTACAATTTATCTGTAGACCTCCAGAGCAAAATGACACGTTGAGTTGGTGAAAAATCCAGTTGAAGGTAAACTGTCCAGGACCAGGACAGCAGAAAAACCTCTCTGGACCTTTCTGTTTTTAAGCCATAACTTTCTGTAGAAAAATCCCTAAGGATCCTACGATACACCGTTGGAAAGGTTATGAGATATGCAACACTGTTGTAGTTCAAAGCTTGTTCAGATTCTTATTGTATTTGTATATACATCTGTGATAAAATCAGCCACATACAAAGGGGATGCTGGCAAATTTTATCCCGGAATTCTGTCAACTTTGTAAAATCATAACTTTTGATCCAGATGTGATATGGAGGCATTTGAATACTCTTTGGAAATATATTGAAGTTAAATTTAACATTGGTATTCAACTTGAGTTATGAAAGTGCTTTTAACTGGATCAAAATCTGGTTTGTTTGAGGACAGGTCAATCTTTGACAGAGTGACCATAACTGTGACTGTTCCAGTTATTCTTTAAATCCTTGCTGTAGTTGAATCAGTTTGCACATAAACCATTTTTCTTACATATTAGGACTTCATTATCAGTGTTTCACTACTTTGTTCATGGAATAAATCAAGTGATAGTGTTGAGCTGATAATGAACTCTTGTAATTGCAGAATGGTGCGAACTCCTTCCATGGGTGAAGTGGGTGGTTCCAGTGGTGGTGGTGGTGATAACTCTCCACAGAAGGAGCAGCGAGCTCCGCAACAGCAGCTGCCACCAGGACATTCACCTACGGTCACAATGGTGGACATTCTGGCTGCCATGACGGGTGCAAGCGATGAGCGAACCGACTTGCTCCGCACCCTTGTGATGAATACATCCTGTCAAGGGGGATGTCAAGATGAAGAGTCGCCAACCTCAAATGAGTTCCTACGTTGAGTTCTTGGCGACTCAACCACCAGTTTTCATTGAGGCCGAGGATCCTTTGGTGGCGGATAGCTGGATCCGTACCATTGAATCTAAGTTCGGGTTGCTCCAATGCACCGAACATCAGAAAGTCTTATACGCGGCGCAACAACTTCACGGGTCCGCCAGTGCATGGTGGGCAAATCAACTCGCCTCCCTACCAGCTGGACATTATTTCACAAGGACAGAATTCCAGAAGGCATTTCTTGCTTATCATGTTCCTTCCGGAATAATTCAGCGGAAACTCGAGGAGTTTCTAGTCTTAAAACAAGGAGGGAGGGATGCATACGAGCATTCATGAGTGTTCAACAAACTGGCACAGTATACGCCTGATTATGTGAACACTGAGGCACAGAAGTGCGAATGGTTCTTTCGCAGCCTCAATCCTAAGGTAAAGGTAAGACTCGTCTTAGCAGATCGAAATAACTTCAACAAGTTGATGAGTGCTGCCATCATGGTTGAAGATGCTCAGCGAGAAGTTCAGGCTGAGAAAAGAAAGAAAAGTATACCACCGAATAGTAGCAATATTTCTCCTCATAAATACCGGGTGGTAGACAGTACCTTGAACTGTCAGCTGATGCAGCCGGCTAGACGACTCCAACAATATTCGAGTCGTTCATCTCAATATTTTGAATTCGGACAGCTGCAACAACGGTATATGCAGCCGCAATATTCTGTTCCTCAAACATTCTTGCCGCAGCAGAATACACCCAGTGTCCGTACTCAGAGTAATATAGAACCGACTGAGAAACCATGCTTCACGTGCGGTTATTTGGGTCACATCAGCAGGAAGTGTCCAGAAAGGATACACCACAGAGGAAATACACTAGAGCAGTGTATGAATCAATCCCATGCTCAGCTCTAAGGAACATCACCAAAGTCCAGGTGTATCTATCATACAGCTCTAGAGGATGTGCTGGAAGGTGCACCCGTGCTAGCGGGAACGTTCACATTCAATGAACTACCCGTAGTGATTTTATTTGACTCTGGAGCCACACACAATTTCATCAGTAGAAGATTTGTGTGCAAAGCTGAGCTCTCTACTACTACACCAAGAGATCACTACCTTATCAGCTCACCCGATGGAAACATAGCTGCTAATGAAGTGTTGATCAAAGCACCCATGTGCTTAGGTGGAAAATTATACCCCACAACCCTCATTGTGTTAGAGGGGCAGAAGATCGATGTGATCTTAGGAATGGTGTGGATGAACTACCACGGGGCTGTTCTTGACATCGGTCCCCGGATTGTTCACTTGGACTCTCCGTTCTACGGTTTTCAAACACTCATACTTGAAGACGTGGAGACTGAAATGTCAGTTGCGTACCACAGTGTGACCATGAAACTGGAGGATATTCCAGTGGTCCGTGAGTACCCAGATGTGTTTCCTGACGATCTTCCAGGGATGCCGCCTGAAAGAGACGTGGTATTCAAGATCGAGTTAGCACCGAAAACCACACCTATATCTCGGGGGCCGTACAAAATGTCTCCGAAAGAATTAGCTGAATTGAATGAGCAGCTAAAGGACTTGATGGACATAGGGTTCATCAGGCCAATCTCATCACCATGGGGCTGTTCAGCCCTCTTTGTGAAGAAAAAGGATGAATCACTTCGGTTATGTATGGATTATCGGCCGTTGAATGCAGTGACGTTCAAAAATAAATATCCACTGCCGCGGATCGATATATTATCTGGTCAGTTAGTGGGTGCCAAAGTATTCTCCAAGATGGACTTGAGGTCCGGTTATCATCAGATAAGAATCAGAGTGGAGGATATACCGAAGACGGCTTTCTCGACTAGATACGGGCTCTATGAGTATCTAGTCATGTCTTTCGGGTTAACGAATACACCTGCACATTTCATGTATCTCATGAATTCTGTATTCATGCCAGATTTGGATCAATTCGTCGTGGTATTCATCGACGACATTCTCGTATATTCCAAATCGCAGGAAGAGCACGCTGAACATCTCCATATTGTGCTCCAATGCTTACGAGAACATAAGTTGTATGCCAAATTAAGCAAGTGTGAATTTTGGATCAGCAAGATACTGTTCTTAGGCCACATTATATCAGCGGAGGGTGTGGTCGTAGATCCAACAAAAATTGAGCAAGTTTTGAAGTGGGAGTCTCCGACATCCGTTCATCAAATCTGCAGTTTCCTAGGACTAGCGGGGTATTACCGGAGATTTATTTTCAGCTTCTCGAAGGTGGCTAAGCCCATGACAGAATTATTGAAAAAGAGCAGCAAGTATGTGTGGACTGAGGCCTGTGAAGAGGCATTTCAAACTCTGAAGAAACATCTCACAACGGCACCGGTTCTAGCTCAACCGGATACAACAAAGCCATTCGATGTTTATTGTGATGCCTCAGGCATTGGACCTGGCTGCGTATTAATGCAAGATAGACGCGTGATCGCGTGTGGGTCTCGTCAACTCCGCAACCATGAGCAGCACTACCCTACTCATGATCTAGAACCCGCTGCAGTGGTGCTTGCGTCGAAAATGTGGAGGCACTACTTACTCGGAAATTTAGTGCATCTCTACACCGACCATAAGAGCCTCAAGTATATATTCACTCAGAAGGATATCAATATGAGGCAGCAGAGATGGTTGGAATTAATCAAAGATTATGAACTTGAGGTCCATTACCATCCGGGCAAAGCTAACATGGTGGCTGATGCACTCAGTTGTAAGTCCCACGTGAATAACTTGTCAGTTATTCCGGATGAGGAACCAAGCTTGAGGGTGATTCTGTATGGGGCATTATATAATCTTGCTC
This sequence comes from Neostapfia colusana, assembly GCA_030760725.1. Lineage (NCBI taxonomy): Eukaryota > Viridiplantae > Streptophyta > Magnoliopsida > Poales > Poaceae > Neostapfia > Neostapfia colusana. The sequence continues at coordinate 23,575,395 of JASWHV010000005.1, read as the reverse complement.
TTGTGCCTACCATTAGAGAAGAGATTATACAAGCCCAAAAGAGAGATAAAGGAATGCGGAAAATCCAAGCTCGGATTAAAGAAGATAAAATGAAATACTTCCGGGAAGACGATCAAGGTGTGTTATGGTTTAACAACCATATTGTGGTACCCTGAAACATGAAGCTAAGAAAGAAGATCTTGGATGAAGCTCATATGTCCAAGTATTCGATACATCCAGGAAGCAATAAGATATATCAAGACCTCAAGACGAAATTTTGGTGGACTCGGATGAAGCGAGAAATTGCCAAGTATGTATCCGAGTGTGATACATGTCGACGAGTCAAAGCTGATCATATAAAGAAAGCAGGAATACCATTAAGTATTCCGACATGGAAGTGGGAGGACATCAGCATGGAATTTATTGTCAGACTACCTCTCACATTCAGAAAGCATGACTCCATTTGGGTGATTGTTGATCGGTTAACAAAATCAGCCCACTTCATCCCAGTGAATACAAGATTTTCGACTAATCATTATGCCAAGTCGTATCTCTCAAGAATCGTGTGCTTACACGGAGTCCCCAAAACCATTGTATCCGACCGAGGTTCCATATTCATTGCTCGTTACTGGGAGAAACTACATGAATCTCTGGGAACAAATTTACTTATAAGCTCAGCATACCATCCTCAGACCGACGGTCAAATAGAGAGGGTGAATCAGATTCTAGAAGATATGCTGAGAGCATGTGCCATAGATCAGGGGAAGGATTGGGATGACCATTTGCCATTATCAGAATTCTCCTACAATAATGGTTATCAATCCAGCATTAAAATGGCACCATAAGAAGCACTATATGGCAGGAAGTGCCGCACACCACTCAATTGGTGTGAATCGGGCGAGAGGGTGATTTTCGGCATTGATCTTGTGAAAAATGCCAAAGAGCGAGTCCAACTTATTCAAGCAAACCTCAAAGACGCTCAATCTCGCCAGAAGAGTTATGCGAACAAGCGACGCCAACCCTTGTATTTTGAAGTCGGAGATCACGTCTATCTCTGAGTATCACCGATGAAAGGAATTCATCGATTCGGGGTCAAGGGAAAGCTAGCTCCTCGTTTTGTTGGTCCGTTCATTATTACACAACGGTGTGGACCGGTAGACTACCGTTTGAGGCTGCCAACATCATTATCGGGCGTCCATGCCATCTTCCATGTCTCACAGTTGACAGAATGTTTGAAGGAGCCGACAGAGCTTCTTTTGGGAGACATGGAGACATTACAACCGGATCTCACCTACACCGAGCAGCCTATCCAGATTATTAATGAAAAGACCTGGATCACCAGAAACTGGAGTTTGAAATTTTACAAAGTCCTGTGGAGTAATCATACCCCGGAAGAGGCGACGTGGGAAAGTGAAGATTACATCCACAAGAATTATCCGAAACTTTTGTCATAGACTTTGTAATTACCCTCCTGTCTCGTTCTTCTTTTGTAATCTCAGGACGAGATTCATTTTAAGGGGGGAGGAATGTAAAGGTCCCAAAATTATTAATACGAAGAAACTCAAGTTTGCACAAACATTGGTTTCATGTGTATAATAAATGGGACAGGTTCAAACCTTTCCATATGTGATAACACATGAGAGTTCTTTCTAAACAAGCTTATGGTTACTCACATGTTTGGACCCTAGGTGGATTAGACCCACAGATTTGAAGTCTCATGTGCAATGGAGGGTTTAAAAACCAGATTGTGAACTAAATGTTCAACTCAAATTTCAAATGAGGGAAAACACAATGGGAATGCAAACTGTTGTGTTCAAACTCTTGTTTGCAGCAGCTAACACAAAAATCAGATTTCATATTTGAATTCCTTAGGCCCAAATTAGTGGGTATGCAAAGTTTCATGAATTTTGGAGATGTTTTGCTAATCATTTTCCAAAAGGACTTAAATTTTACAAAGAATTGAAATGCACATTTGAATTTGGATGAAATTTGCCCAATTATCCAAATGCAGTTCAGTTTTCAACTCCAAACAATTAAATTGGTCATTTGCCAAGTTTTGGAGATGTTTGAGAGGGATAAGGAGGGGCTGAATTTTGGGACCCACATGTCATTGGGTGCAGGAGAGTTGCAAATGAAGAATTTCTCTCTCTTTTCACTCAAGTCACCAAGAGTCCTCAGCCCGACACCAAAGGCACCGAGAACCACCGCCTCTCTGCCGTTTACTCGCGCTAGCGAGCTACTCGTGCACTGCCTTCACTCCCAGCCGTTCCCAGCTTTGCCACAGCACCGAAGACACAGCTCTGCCCTCTCTCGCACGCAAGAACCGAACAGACACACTGCCGCTTCTTTGATCGCTCGTGAGCTGACGTTTCTCTCGCGTGCAAGCCCCAGGCAGTAGCAAAATGGCACATCAGTAACCCTCACGCCCTCCTCGGACCACAACCGAGTGAGCTCGGCCTCCACAACCCCGCGCACACCGAGTTCCCACGGCGGCCGAACGGAGGTCGCACGTGGACAGCCCTACAGAGAGCCTTTCACGTCCGAGCAAGAGCGCCTTTGGACGCGCCAAGACTCCACTCTGCTCACATCCAAAGCTCAAGGCCAACCGTGGATCATCGTTGGCGGAATTTTAATTTTTGTCTTGGCCGGTGTAAACGGACCCACGGGTAAGGAAACTCCGAATTCCCGATCAATACTCATTTAGAGCCAACAAAATTGCAGTCACAGGAGCTAGACTCGATGGCGCACAAGTTTGCTTCACAACCCTAGCTTGAAAACGGCTGTAGCCGGCGTATTTGAAGGTTTTCCAACGGCGACCGTAGGGGAAGCCGTCGGGTGCACGGTGCAAACATGGTTAGAGCCATTCCCAAGCCTTTGTACGACCATGTCGACCTTCTATAGCATCCACCGGTGCTGTAGAGCCACTACACCGAATTTTGACGGGCTAGAAGGGCCGGGCGACGTCGTCAAACTTGCACCAAGCCACCACACCGTCGCGGGCTGTGTTGGAGCCAACATCGGCCGGTGAAAGTCCCCCCAACGTGTTCAGCGCAGGCCCTAGCGGCGAGGGAGAGCTCGGGAGGTGGCCGGAGTGGCAGGTTCTGAGAAACTCCGGCGAGCTCGGCGGCGCGGGCGCGCCGGAGCAGGAGGAAGATGAAGACCCGCTCGGCCCCACACATCAGCCGCACATTTATACTGAACCGAATTCTCTGTGGCCCCAGGTCGTTCTGTGGCTGGGCGGATTCACTCTGTAACTCCGTGTGTCTTCGGCTGAGAACACGCCACGTGGCCCGGGCCCAGCAGCAGTCATTTGAACTTTTCCTCGAATTATTTCAAATGACAGATTTGGTTCAAACTTTAAATGAACATATCTTTTGCTAGTAAACTCCAAATTTAGTGATTCAAATTGGGTTAGATTCAGGTTGAAAAAATATATACAAATATGCAACCCAATTTCTATGAAAATCATTATTTATTTCTGGAAAATTCTTTAAAGCTTTTCGGCAAAAGAATTTTAGAGGGAGTTTAGTTCATCCAAAAATTCTCAAATTTTACCAGATTGTTCCATAGGATGTTATTGACTCCTGTAAGAAGTTCAGCGTTTTTGGAGTTGATCTGTTTAGGATAATTCAGATTTTAAGTTGCTGTGTTCAAATGGATACAAAAACATTTTCAGAGAATTCCCAAAACTTGGAAATTCAGTTCTGGGAAATTATTAGCTCCAAAAATACTAGAAAAATTCATGAAGCATCTATGAACTATAATTAAAATAGTAGTTCACTAAGTTTGACATCAACATGTGATTTACTTCAGAACTAATTCCTTGTTGCTTAATTGCTTTGAGAATTTTTCTGAATAAACCACTCAGTGAAAAGTGCTAAATCTTGATCCAGATGATTTTCTTATGACAAGGAACACACATGAAAATTTTCAGCTCCATTGGAGCTATGGATCACCCTTGTTCTGTTTAACCTCTTTAGGTGCTCAAAACACAAGTGGGGAAAACACTTAGCACTTAATCATGTTAATTAACCCAAACCCAAACCTTAGCACCAGTGTCATTTTAAATTCTTAAACAGAGTTCCAGTTTGTAAACTTGTCACTAGAACTTGTTAGCAAAATCTTTACTATTAAATGCATATGCATATTCATCACGTGTAGCATCTACGTGAAGATTGTGAAATAATCGGAGTGGAGATCAAAGAAGGAGGAAGGCGAGTGATCAAGTCTCAAGTGGTTTTCACTAACTGAACATTATATACTAGTCCCCTGCAAAACAAAGGCAAGCCCCGGTTTGCATCCAAATTTACATGTTTTTATTTGTATACACTTTATATTGTCTAGAATATTAGTTTTGCATTATGGCTGTGGCGGACCGGAATCCGCTCAACCAGGATCACAGAGGGTGGTGCCGCACGACGCGACACCCGACAGCACACATCATAAGGACACATTGTATTACATAGAAAACCAACTGAAATGTACAAAGTCGTACAATACTCCAGTTACAAACTAGTGTTTATATTACACAGCGGAAACTAAATTTGTACAACCCACGCCCGTCTATCTAGCAAACGTCGGTTGCCCAGCCCTAGGGCAACCCACACTAGCTGCACTCCTCAGCTCAGCGCGGCGTGTACGGCTCCCACTCAGCTGTGGTCCCCGACGGAGGGTAGCCCTCGCCAGTGGACTCGTAACCCAAGTCCGTGGGATGGTCCTCACCTAAAAAACACTTATAGCAGCAACCGTGAGCACGATGGATCAACAAGACTTAACCTAATCACCTAGGCATGAAACTCTACATGTAGTGTACAACGGACATGGGGTGGTAATTAGCAGCAAATGGACACGCTTACAAGTTCATCCTTATTTCATCTTTTAGCCACAAGTTAACAGTTCATGAATAGGAAATTTAGTGAGCAATATTTGGTGGCACACAGGTTGCAATACAATTATACATATCAGCAGAATTGAATCATAACATTCCATAATTTATCTACGTTATGATGCAGTGAACAAGCAGTACTCGTCACCGCGAGGGACGGTGAATCGTCTCGATATACACCTGCAGGGACACCCGAATAGCACGTCACGTACGCCTACCCGTGGAGCTGCACAGCATGATCACTCGATGTCGTACGGGACAACCTTTCACCCAACAGCCCAAACGTCGAACCGGTCGCACCGAAACGGACAGGAGGTTCCCTACACGGAGCATCTCTCTGTGCCCGTTAGCAGATTTCCACCTTGCTGCCCTCAACCTACACCTATAAATCGGTGTGCTATGCCTCGACGCCCGGAGGTTTAGGTAACATCGGTTTATCAGGGCCCATATATCCGATATGCCTTAGGTACGTTCAATACTTGTTCAGCAGGACCACACACAGATCGGTCCTCAATCGACACGGACAGGGCTGCGCACACAAGACTTCCTCTTTTGCTGCGCCCTAGCCCCTGCCTAGTCTCATTTTAATTTCTAAAGTGATCTCACATCACTCGAACCAATCCCGTGTGTCCCAAGCTTAACTCGCGAGTAGATTCCAACTACTCAACTTGTACCGAAGTTCTATGAATCTTTAAGCATAGCCTGTCTACTCGAGGACTTAGACACTACCCTCACTCTTATAGGGAACATCTGGTCATGCATTTGGGGTTCCATCCATCCTACACCTAATGCACATATGTATACCTCATACTACGTATGTAAACAAAGCAAAACTTGTAAAATGGGTTAATGCAAACCGGGGCTTGCCTTGTTGCTGCTGGTCAGTGTTTAGGGCTTCATCCGAATGAAGGAAGTCGAGCACTTCCGTAGTTTCCTCGGCTTCAGCGACTACACGTAAACGATAAGCTATATGTCAATTTAAATGCAATATTTATAACTGAATAAGTAATTACCATAACTCTAGATAGCCCTCACCTTTGGTTCTGAAATTTTTATGGTGGCTTGTTAGGGTCCTAACCAGAGTCTTAACCAAGTTTCATTTCAAACAAAGTTCATTTGAGCCTTGTACAAATAAAAGCCTATTTGGTCAATGTTAGAGCCTTTAAGGAATTCCAGGGATTTTCATGGTTCCAACCATTACTTTATGGAAACTAGAATTTGAGATGGTTCTAATGGAATTGGTTTCATGTCATTTGAATAATTCTATAGGAAGTTATGCCCTAAACAAGTTTTGAGAAAATCTGGAAAATGTTTCTGTACATTTTTCTATTTTCTCTGGGCAGTTCATTTAATCACATCATTAGGGGGACTAAATGAACTTGGACGGGTATGAAAATTTTACTGTGGCCCCAGGATTTTCCAATGAACCTCCCAGCCAAATTTCAGAAATTTTCATAAAGTAGTTCTCCAGATAAAATTCCTAACAGTTTAAAATTAAGGGATTTAATTCTGAAAAACTGTTAAGTTTCATGAGCTGAAATTGGTATTGCTGGAAAGTACTCAAAACGCTGAGTTCAGCAAAATTTGTTTTACCGAATTTTGAGCTTCCTGGCAGAAGTTACATGCATTTGAAGTTTGAACCAAATCTGAAAATTCAAATAAAGTTTAAACTGGCTGGTGGGGTCCCCAGGCTACGTGTCAGCACCTCAGCTAACCCACACGGGGGTCCGCAGAGTCTTCCGTGCAGTCGCACAGGATCCCGGTGCCATAGCTGATCCGGTGCCGTTTAACCCGAGGCTGACAGTGGGACCCGTGGGGCTTCGTCTACCTCGCGCTTCCGCGGCTCCCCGCCGCCCCCTTCGCCAGAGAGCTCGCCGCCGGGCGTTCTGCTGCCCAACCTTCGATGAAACTCGCCGCATGTGCATATTTCTGCCGGAGGAACACGGTGGTGCCCTCCCAGGAGCTCGGCGACAGCCGGAATAGTACTTGCAACGGTGACATCAGCCGGAAGCTCATCGGCGACGTCAAACTCGGTGTCCTCTTCACCTTTTTCGACGCAGTTTGCTCGGAGAGCTCTGCTGAGACTTGCTGATCAAAGATACAAGCACTGATCCCCGTGAAAACAGCCACAACTATGACCTCACCGTCGACATAGGGCTAAAACGGCCGTGACCGGAAAATTTCGAAGAACAGCAACCCTAGTCCATGGTTTTCGCTGGTTTTTTATCCTATGTGGTTGTGGACAAGTGCAGAACGTATGTGTAGCTAGGAATCCTCTATGGTGAACTACCCATTACGAATTTCCGGGTTTTGAACTATTCGGTTCTTTGAACCCCGATCGGATAACCGGACGAATTCTTCCCCAGCGAGGCATGAGAGGAAGAGCGGTGGGTACGAGCGTGTCAAGCACCTTGGAGCGGACCTTTTTCGTGTAGCTCGTCGGGCACAAAATGGATCCTAGCTCTTGGACGCCGGGGAGCAGAGGAGGTCGGCTGGCGATCGTTTTCTTCGCACGCTGGAGCAAATGCAGCGACGCTGGCTGGTGGAGGAAGCCAAGTCGGTCTGTGCAGCGTGCGTGGAAGACGGAAATGAGCGGGGGCCGATCCTTTTGCAGCGCTGGCGCACGCGTGGTCGCAAGAGGGTGAGGCGGCAGCGTTCCCGGCAGCCGAACAAAGCAGTAGAGGCGGTTCTCTCCTCTTCAGTCTCTGACCAGTGGGCCCTCTTCTCCCCTCTAATTCTTTCTCCCCCTTATGCTGCAAATATCCCAGCTACTCTCCATTGAATGAGAGACTTAAGCACCAAGTCACAGTTTGAATTTGGTTTCCTCCATTTGGAATTGATTTGGCTAAATTTGTTGCATGTTCGAACTGAATTCAAATTCAGTTTTTGAAAAATGCAAATTTAGCTCCTGACAAGATAAATTCCAATGGGGATGAAAATTGGTGGGATAACTCAGAAAAATATGCTGAGTTGAATATGAAGTCAACTTTTGAATTCAAGTGATGAAAGTTGCTGCAATTTGAATTTGCATTCAAATTGGCCCCTTTTTGAATTGTCTCCAAAAGTGCCTAAAAAAGTGTTGGATTTGCATGAAATTTGGCCTGAGCCCTCCCAAGAATATATAAGGTCTAGGGGTGAGCTCAACCTTTCATGTTCATGTGTAGCAATCCCATTTTTTTGGAAGTTAGGGCTTTCCCTGCTAATCACCCTTTTGATGGTGGTTACTTGCTCTTCACAAATGTTCACAAGACATCCACAAGATGAGCTGTGGTGTTGTGAGGTGATGACATGCTCTCTTTTGCAAGTCACTTTCTTGGGTTTTTACATCCCTCCCCCCTTAAAAGAATCTCGTCCTGAGATTACCAAAGAAGAGACAACGATGGAATAGGAACTCACCCGTGCTGAGACACCATGAACTCCGGGTAGTTTGAGCGAAGAAATTCCTCGCTCTCCCACGTCGCTTCTTCGGCGGTGTGGTTACTCCAGAGTATCTTGTAGAACCACAGCTTTCGGCTACGTGTGGTCCGAGCCTTCTCATCACTAATTGCCACCGGATATTCATCATACTTTAAATCCGGTTGCAACTCGCCGATGTCTTCGGTGGGAACAGCAGCTGTATACTGCAGACATTTTCGTAGTTGTGAAACATGGAAAACGTCGTGAACACCAGCAACAAATTCCGATAGTTCTAGTCTATACGCCACTGGTCCACATTTCTCGGTGATGGCATAAGGTCCAATGAATCGGGGAGCGAGCTTCCCCTTCACGCCGAACCAGTGCACGCCTTTCATCGGAGATACCCGGAGGTACATGTGTTCCCCGATGTCAAAGTGCAGAGGCCTACGCCTCTTATCAGCGTAGTTTTTCTGCCAAGATTGAGCGGCCTTCAAGTAGGCTTGAATCATCCAAACGCGCTCTTCGGCGTCGTTCACCACATCAACCCCGAATGTGACCCTTTCACCGGACTCGCACCAGTTTAACGGGGTGCGATATTTGCGACCCTAGAGAGCCTCGTAGGGTGCCATCTTGATACTCGCTTGATAGCCATTGTTGTACAAGAATTCCGCCAACGGTAGATGATCATCCCAGTTTTTACCGTGGTGGATGGCACACGCTCTCAACATGTCTTCTAGTACTTGGTTCACCCTCTCTGTCTGCCCATCTGTCTGAGGGTGATAGGAGGAGCTTCTAATCAGCTTAGTATCCAAAGCAGCGTGCAGCTGCTCCCAAAAGTGAGACACAAATAATGCACCTCGATCTGAGACTATGGTCTTGGGTACCCCATATAAACATATAATTCTGGCTATGTACAGCTCCGCATACTTGCCGGCATTGTAACGTGTATGCACAGGAATGAAGTGAGCCGACTTGGTTAATCGGTCAACGATCACCCAAATGGAATCATGCTTGTTGGAAGTCAGGGGTAATACCACAATGAAATCCATGCTCACATCTTCCCATTTCCATGCCGGGATTTTCAGGGGTTGCAGCAGCCCTGATTTCCTCATATGATCCGCTTTCACTCGTCTACACGTATCACACTCGGATACGTACTTGGCGACTTCCCGCTTCATCCATGTCCACCAAAATTTCTTTTTCAAATCTTGGTACATTTTGTTTCTGCCTGGATGAATGGAGTATTTAGACAAGTGAGCTTCATCAAGAATCTTCTTCCGCAGCTCCATATCCCGGGGTACGACTATGCGGTCATTGAACCACAGCGTCCCCTCATCATCCTTCCGGAAATATTTGATTTCCCCGTTGTCTATACATCTCCGGAGATGTGCCATGCCCTTATCAACTTTCTGAGCTGCGATGATGTCCTCCCTAATAGTTGGGATGAGAGCAAGGTTGTAGAGTGATCCATAAGGAACCAAGTACAAGCTCGGCCCTTCCTCCTCCACCGGTGTAATGGTGAGGTTATGGACATGTGATTTCCGACTCAGCGCGTCAGCAACCACATTCGCCTTGCCGTGGTGGTAATGAATCTCAATCTCATAATCTTTGATTAGTTCCAACCACCTCCTTTGCCTCATATTCAGCTCCTTCTGGGTGAAGATATACTTCAAGCTCTTGTGGTCGGTGTAGAGGTGCACCAAATTACCCAGGAGATAGTGCCTCCACATTTTCAACGCCAAAACCACAGCAGCAAGCTCAAGATAATGAGTCGGATAGTGCTGCTCATGGTTCCGAAGTTGGCGTGAGCCATACGCGACCACACGTCCTTCCTGCATCAACACGCAGCCGAGCCCAATACCAGATGCATCACAATACACGTCGAAGGGCTTGGTTGTATCCGGTTGAGCTAAGACCAGGGCTGTTGTGAGATGCTTCACTAATGCTTGGAACGCTCCTTCACACGCCGTGTTCCAAACATATTTTGTTCCCTTCTTCAGCAATTCTGTCATCGGCTTAGCAAGCTTGGGGAAGCTTGGAATGAATCTCCAATAGTATCCCGCTAAACCGAGGAAGCTTCTGACTTCATGGACTGAAGTGGGAGTTTTCCATTTCAGCACTTGCTCGATTTTGCTTGGTTCAACCGCAATGCCTTCCGCTGAGATGATATGTCCCAAAAATGGCACTTGGATGATCCAAAACTCACATTTGCTGAACTTGGCGCAGAACTTGTGGTCTCGCAGTCGTTGAAGAACGATCCTCAAATGTTCAGTGCGTTCTGCTTCTGTCTTGGAGTAAACCAAGATATCATCAATGAACACCATCACGAACTTGTCCAGCTCCGGCATGAACCCCGAGTTCATGAGATACATGAAATGTGCTGGAGCATTAGTGAGACCAAAAGACATGACGAGATATTCATATAAGCCATATCTCGTCGAGAAGGCCATCTTCGGGATATCCTCCGCTCGTATTATTATTTGATGATACCCGGAGCGAAGGTCCATCTTTGAGAACACACTTGCACCCACAAGCTGATCAAACAAGATGTCAATGCGGGGCAGTGGGTATTTGTTCTTGATGGTGGCGGCGTTGAGCGGCCGGTAGTCCACACACAGCCTCAACGTTTCATCCTTCTTCTTCACGAACAACGCTGAGCATCCCTAAGGCGAGGAACTCGGCCTAATGAAACCTTTGCTCGACAGATCATTGAGCTTCTCTTTCAATTCAGACAGCTCATTCGGAGCCATTTTGTAGGGTCTCCGTGAGATAGGGGTAGTCCCGGGTGCAAGCTCAATCTTGAACTCGACGTCCCGCTCAGGTGGCATGCCCGGAAGATCATCCAGAAACACACCGGGATACTCCCGGACTACGGGGATGTCCTCTAATTTGATAGCTTCAGTATTATTTATTGCTGAAACCTCCTGGACAGGATTGTCTAACACCATGGAGTGCGGACGGTGGAATGGAGAATTCAAATGAACCGAGTGTCCAGGACAGCGCCATGGTAGTGTAACCATAACATCCCTAAGATTGCATCAATCTTTTGCCCCGTAAGGATTATCAAGGTGGTGGGATATAGCTTCCCACCTAAGCACAGAGGTGCTTTTGGAATCATCATATTTGCTGAAATCTTCCCTCCCGGTGAGCAGATCATATATGTGCAGTCAGTTGGGAAGACTTGCATTTGATGCTTAGCCACATAGGATGCACTTATGAAACTGTGGGTTGCACCCAAATAAAATAATATGACAATTGCTTGATCGTTGAGAGTGAACGTACCTGCCAGCATGTTGTCTCCCTCTGGGGCGTCCTTATTGTCGAGATTGTGAACGCCCCCGGTTTGCTGACCAACCTTCTTGACCGGAGGTCAGCCTCGAGCACCGCCCTGGATCTGGGCTTGCCTGCTGCTCTGCTGCCCCTGGGGACAGTCCTTCGAGAAATGGCCCGCCTGGCCACACGTAAAACAGGTCTAGCAAGGCGGTCCTCCGCTGATCGGCGGACAGAAACCCAGGGCGTGTTGTGGTGGTGGAAACGCCTGGGGTGCCATCTGCTGCTGCTGCTGTTGTTGCGGTCGTGGTGGTGGCATCAGCGGTCGGAACGGGGATGACTGAAAAGAACGACCCCCGAACTGCTGAGGTCGCGCCGGTGGATGCCACTGCTGACCGGATGGTGTCCGATACACCATGCGGTATTTTTGGGGAGCTCCACCCCACTGCTGGGTAGAGTGCTGCGCTTCCGCTGCTCAGCCGCCAACTCTCGCTGAGTGTCTTCTTGCATGATCGCGGCATTGACTAGATCATTGAACGTGCCGCGATTGCATTGGACGAGATGCGTCTTCATCTCGGGGTGTAATCCCCGATAGAAGTGCTCTCGCTTCTTCTCCTCAGTGGAGACGTAATCCGACGCATATTGCGCCAGATGGTTGAAGGCAAGGGAGTAGTCATGGGCACTCCTCCCGCCCTGCTTCAGCTCCAAGAACTCTTGGAACTTCCGCTTCATTATCCCGGGAGGGATATGGTAGGCGCGGAACGCCTCCCGGAATTCTTCCCACTCCAAGCATGGCCAGCCAGACATGAGGCGATATAATTCTCCCACCATGCACCAGCGGCACCGTGAAGCTGCTGCGCCGTGACAGAGTCTTTTGCCGCTGCGTACATTGGAGCAGCCCGAACCTGGACTCAATTGTCCGCAGCCAGTTGTCGGCCTCCAGTGGTTCTGCTGCTTCTGTGAACACCGGAGGGTGCGTACTCATGAAATCCGAGTACGTCACATCACGGCGCTCACGAGGCCCCCTATCTTGACGCCCCCCCGCCCCCCTGTCTGGGACGTATTCTGCACGATCGTGCGGAGCAGGTCGGTCTGTTCCTCATGACCACCCACCAGTGCCGCAATCACATCCGCTAGCGTAAGCAGAGGCGGCGGTGGTGGTTGTTGCTGCGGGGTGCTGTCGTAGGCAGGTGGCTGGGATTCATCACCCCCCTGCTGGCTAGAGCCATCAATCTCATGCGTGGTCCGAGTGCGAACCATCTGCAACCATACGACAATAACCATCAGTCCCGCAACATACTCCATGCAGTTCAATAAAACGGCGTAAGACATAATGACAATAAGGCATGCAATACATCTCGTATACAGATCATGTAATAACTTTGCACAAGCTACACCATTACCAGACCAAGTACAAGCTAGTTAAATTCAACTTCGGACTTCCTCTTTGGAAGTTCATCTCAACTAGGTTTGGTCACTACGAGACGTTAATATCGCTTTGTCATCACGTATACTACCCTTTTATCTTCAATACGACACAAACATGGTCTCTAGCAAAAGAAATTTGAGTAAGACATATACTCAAGTCTTTCACTAGTTGAATATAACCACTCATGAGTGTGTTCTACCCCATTGGAAGTATATAAACCCCCTACGATACAACAATCTCTCAAATGAGTGCAACTGTCATTCCTCTGTCAGAATGACCAGTTTCTACATATCCCAGATTTTTATCTGGTTCTGGGCATTTTCATGAGTCAAGCTGAATACCAAAGTTAAATGTAACTTCAGTATCTTTCCAACAAGTATTTATTTGCCCTGAGATCAGCTCTGGTTTAAAAGTTAGGGTAATTCAAAGTCAACAGAATTTCTGGAAGAATTTCAACAGCACCTCCTTTGGAATGTTGCTGTTTCCAACTCTGTTTTCCACTGAACTCTGTGCTGATATTTCAGAAACTTTGAATTACAAAGATGTAACGCATCGCCTACCCTTTCTAAGGAAGTATGATACGAAAATTTTTGATTTTTCTACTGGAAGTTATGCTTGAAAAACAGAACAGTCAAGAGGGTGTTTTTGACTCTGTCCTGGTTCTGGACAGTTTACAATCCTCTGGAAATTAAGCCCCCTTAAGGTGTGATTCAGCTCTGGGAGTCTACAACAAAGTTGTATAGTGCTTAAACACCTTTCCATAACTATATCCCACACCTCCATAGGCTAAAGTATCTGTGAGTTATGCTCTGTCAAAGTTCAGCAAACTTGCTGCTCAAAACAGAGCACTCTGTTTTTCAATCCCTTGGAGCTACACTGATCCACTATTGAATTTTTCTACCCAACCAGGGTCCTAAATGTTGAAACTTAGTGATTTTAATTCCTTGTTATCATTATTTTTCATGCACATGCCTATGATATGTCGGTACTACGTTCCTCACAAAAAAGAAAATCCTAACCGGATTATACCGGTATATACGTCTCAATTGTGGCACCAAACGGTCTCTCGCACACGTGTACTACACGGGATACATACGTGGTTAGTACCTGCAGAAGACCACACAATAATGATGCACTCAATGGTTATTTCCATTTCAGTCAGGTCCATATTTGAAAGTAAATACAAACGCCCGTATCATTGCCATACGGCCGTCCTTGAGTTAAGCCATGTCTCAAGGTACGTGATCGTGTTTCAACACCACACGATGGGGGAACCCGAGTATAGCATGAACGGGTCGTCACAGTTGGGAATTTTATCACCCCAACAGATACCAGCTACTGCCCTGCAGGACACACCGATGGCAAGCGCTGCGTATGTCCTCCTGGGCTATTTCCAGACAAACACACTCCCGCGTTACTGACCACGTGATGGGGTCTCCACTTACTTGCCTAATGCACGCTAGGGATCAGCGTTTCATATGAACTCAGGAACATGAAGAGTCCAATAGTTTCATATTAACGTCTCATACCAACCTGTGAGACCTATCCCTAAACCACGTTCCTCGTCAGGGGAGCTAACCGAAATTGAACCGCTTTCGGTGGCGTTCCTTACCATTCTTACCTGAGCGTAGGTGCGTCGTTACATAATTAAAATTCAGAATTATAACACATATGTTAGTCTTGCCACTTTAAGTAACTATACTAATATAGTCCTTACTTGGGCAAACTAGCGAATCCTCACCGTAAACCTAAGTTTTCCCGTAATACAGTCCTTAATTAATGTGCTATCCCCAATGCAGCTCTGATACCAGCCTGTGGCGGACTGGAATCCGCTCATCCAGGATCACAGAGGGTGGTGCCGCACGATGCGACACCCGACAGCACACATCATAAGGACACATTGTTCTACATAGAAAACCAACTGAAATGTACAAAGTCGTACAATACTCCAGTTACAAACTAGTGTTTATATTACACAGCGGAAACTAAATTTGTACAACTCAAGCCCGTCTATCTAGCAAAAGTCGGTTGCCCAGCCCTAGGGCAACCCACACTAGCTGCACTCCTCAGCTCAGCACGGCGTGTACGGCTCCCACTCAGCTGTGATCCCGAACGGCGGGTAGCCCTCGCCGGTGGACTTGTAACCCGAGTCCATGGGATGCTCCTCACCTGAAAAACACTTATAGCAGCAACCGTGAGCACGATGGCTCAACAAGACTTAACCGACTCACCTAGGCATGAAACTCTACATGTAGTGTACAACGGACATGGGGTGGTAATTAGCAGCAAATGGACACGCTTACATGTTTATCCTTATTTCATCTTTTAGCCACAAGTTAACAGTTCATGAATAGGAAATTTAGTGAGCAATATTTGGTGGCACACAGGTAGCAATACAATTATACATATCAGCAGAATTGAATCATAACATTCCATAATTTATCTACATTACGACGCAGTGAACAAGTGGTACTCGTCACCGCGAGGGACGGTGAATCGACTCGATATATATCTGCAGGGATACCCGAATAGCACGTCACGTACGCCCACCCGTGGAGCTGCACAGCATGCTCACTCGATGCCATACGGGACAACCTTTCACCCAACAGCCAAAACGTCGAACCGGTCGCACCGAAACGGACAGGAGGTTCCCTACACGGAGCATCTCTCTATGCCCGTTAGCAGATTTCCACCTTGCTGCCCTCAACCTACACCTATAAATCGGTGTGCTATGCCTTGACGCCCGGAGGTTTAGGTTACATCGGTTTATCGGGGCCCATATATCCGATATGCCTTCGGTATGTTCAATACTTGTTCAGCAGGGCCGCACACGGATCGGTCCTCAATTGACACGGACAGGGCTGCGCACACAAGACATCCTCTTTTGCTGCGTCCTAGCCCCTGCCTAGTCTCATTTTTCATTTCTAAAGTGATCTCACATCACTCGAACCAATCCCGTGTGTCCCAAGCCTAACTCGCGAGTAGATTCCAACTACCCGACTTGTACCGAAGTTCTATGAATCTTTAAGCATAGCCTGTCCACTCGAGGACTTAGACACTGCCCTCACTCTTATAGGGGACATCTGGTCATGCATTTGGAGTTCCATACATCCTACACCTAATGCACATATGTATACCTCATACTACGTATGTAAACAAAGCAAAACATGTAAAATGGGTTAATGCAAACCGGGATATGCCTTGTTGCTGCTGGTCAGTGGTTATGGCTTCGTCCGGAAGAAGGAAGTCGAGCACTTCCAGAGTTTCCTCGCCTTCAGCGACTACATGTAAACGATAAGCTATATGTCAATTTAAATGCATTGTTTAGAACTGAATAAGTAATTACCATAACTCTAGCTAGCCCTCCCCTTTGGTTCTGAAATTTTTATGGTGGCTTGGTAGGGTCCTAACCATAGTCTTAACCACGTTTCATTTGAATCAAAGTTCATTTGAGCCTTGTACAAATAAAAGCCAATTTGGTCAATATTAGAGCCTTTAAGAAATTCCAGTAGTTTTCATGGTTCCAACAATTACTTTATGGAAACTAGAATTTTAGATGGTTCTAATGGAATTGGTTTCATGTCATTTGAAAAATTCTAGAGGAAGTTATGCCCTAAACAAGATTTGAGAAAATCTGGAAAATGTTTCTGTACATTTTTTTATTTTCTCAGGGCAGTTCAATTAATCACACCATTAGGGGGACTAAATGAATGTGGATGGGTCTAAAAGTTTTACTGTGACCCCTGGATTTTCCAATGAACCTCCCAGCCAAATTACAGAATTTTTCATAAAGTAGTTCTCCAGATAAAATTCCTAACAGTTTGAACTTTAGGGATTTAATTCTGTAAAACTATTAAGTTTCATGAGCTAAAATTGGTATTGCTAGAAATTACTCAAAAAGCTGAGTTCAGCAAAATTTGGTTTACTGAATTTGGAGCTTCCTGGCAGAAGTTACATGCATTTAAAGTTTGAACCAAATCTGAATATTCAAATAAACTTTAAACTGGCTGGTGGGGTCCCCGGGCTACATGTCAGCACCTCAGCTAACCCACACGGGTGTCTGCAGAGTCTTCCGTGCAGTCGCAAGGGATCCCAGTGCCACAGCTGATCCGGTGCCGTTTAACCCGGGGCTGACACATGGGACCCGTGGGGCTTCGCCTACCTCGTGCTCCCGCGGCTCCACGCCACCCCCTTCGCCGGAGAGCTCGCCGCCGGGCGTTCTGCTACCTGACCTTCGACGAAACTCGCCCCCTGTGCATATTTCTGCCTGGGGAACACGGTGGTGCCCTCCCCGGAGCTCGGCGACGGCCGGAATAGTACTTGCAATGGTGACAGTGGCCGGAAGCTCATCGGCGACGTCGAACTCGGTGTCCTCTGCACCTTTTTTGATGCAGTTTGCTCGGAGAGCTCCGATGAGACTTGCTGATCACAGATACAAGCACTTATTCCCGTGAAAACGGCTGCAACTATGACCTCACCGTCGACCTAGGGCTAAAACGGCCGTGACCGGAAAATTTCGAAGAACAGCAACCCTAGTCCATGGTTTTCGCTGGTTTTTGATCCTAGGTGGTTGTGGACAAGTGCAGAACGTATGTGTAGCTCAGAATCCTCAATGGTGAACTACCCATTACTAATTTCTTTGTTTTGAACTATTCGGTTCTTTGAACCCCGATCGGATAACCGTACGAATTCTTCCCCGGCGAGGCATGAGAGGAGGAGCGGTCGGTACAAGCGTGTCAAGCACCTTGGAGCGGACCTTTTTCGTGTAGCTCGTTGGGCACGAAATGCATCCTAGCTCTCGGACGCCGGGGAGCAGAGGAGGTCGGCCGACGATCGTTTTCTTCGCATGCAGGAGCAAACGCAGCGACGCTGGCTGGTGGAGGAAGCAAAGTCGGTCTGTGCAGCGTGCGTGGAAGACGGAAATGAGCAGGGGCCAATCCTTTTGCAGCGCTGGCGCGCGCGTGGTTGCGAGAGGGTGAGGCGGCAGCGTTCCCGGCAGCCGACCGAAGCAGTAGAGGCGGTTCTCTCCTCTTCAGTCTCTGACCAGTGGGCCCTCTTCTCCCCTCTAATTCTTTCTCCCCCTTATGCTGCAAATATCCCAGCAACTCTCCATTGAATGAGAGACTTAAGCACCAAGTCACAGTTTGAATTTGGTTGACACGACCCCAACGGTCTTGTCGAGCCAGGATCACGCTGAGGGGTGCTGCGTTGCACAGCACCGGATAACACACATCAAAGGTACAAAGCGGAAGCGGAATTTTATTACATAAACAAGCTTATAAACATGTTTACATCAAAATAAGTTCAGTCTACACTCACAGGCGTAGACTACGCATCAAGTGCACGTTCAGCCCTTGAACGTGTCTAGCTAGCACACACGCACACTAACTCTGCGGCATGCACGACTACCACTCGACGGGGTTCCCCTCCTGGGGTTCCGTCTCCTCTTTGGGATTCCCTTCCTCATAGAACCCTGCAAAAGCTTCAAACACAAGCAGTGAGCATGAAGACTCAGCAAGTCTGACCTGTCTCACCTAAACATGGAACTTCTAAATGAGGGGTGGTGGGTTACATGAGGTAAAAATCATTTGCAAGGACTCGCCTAATTAGTAGAACCTTACTTTCAAATTTTAGCAGCAGGTTGTGGAGAACCTTACGCTAAGGCACATGAGAGAGCCGCAATCAAACAAGAAACACATTTCTCTCATGTACTTTGCCCAAGGTTGAAATGAACTTTAGTTAGATCTAAACTACAGCAAGTCATTAGCAATCAAGTCCATCTTTCAATCAGCAACATTTTAACATGTAACTAGCCTGTTCTTTCTAGGTCACGGTACAGTGAACAAGTGGTACTCACTGACCGCGAGGGACGGCGATTATAATCGATTTACACCTGCAGGGTTACCCGAACAACCCGTCACGTACGCCCGTACTCGATGTTGCCCACAACAACCATCACGGACGCCGTACGCAACCACCTTTTGCCCGTCAGCCAAATATTGAACCGGTCCCATCGTCCTGAGCAAGAGGTCTCTGCACGCGCATCTCCATGCCGCCAGCCGATTTACACCTCAAGCTCTCAACCTACCCTCTGAATGACGGGCAATGCCTCAATACCCAGCTACCCGAGTTACATCAGTTTCCCGGTTCCCATATAGCCGGTAGGTCTTTGGTACTGTTCAAGCTTGTTCAACAGGCCCGCACATGGCTCGGTCCTCAATCGACTCAAGCGGAGCTACAGCACACAGGCCCCAAAGTCCTGCTGCCCTTACCCTCCGCTTGGTCTCATTTTCTTGCCATGTGTGTTCGTGTGCTATCACTACCCGTGTCGAGTGCCCCTAGCCTATGCTCGCGAGTAGTTCCAACTACTCGACTTGTACCGAATCCTACACTATCTTAGCATTGCAGTAGCTAACGGGGTCTGCCATCCTAAACCTCACCCATGGTTTTCTTGGCTATGCAGTTGGGTTTCCAAACAAGACTCTAATGCAAAGAATAACATAATCAAGTATGTGCTCAAAACAATAAAACTTGTAAAAGGTTAATGCAAACCGGAGCTTGCCTTGCTGCTCTTGGTCGTAGGCTAGCTGTTCCTCCGGAGTAACGAAGTCTAGGACTTCGGGTTCCTCCTCGACCTTAGCGACTACATGATAGAAGCAATACATGTATTAATTTAAATGCAGTTGTATTAACTTTTAAACTTGTGAAGTCTATGACTCTTACTAGACAAGCCCAATGACTGTGAAATTTTTACTGTGGCTAAGTTACAACCTAAACAGAGACTTGGTCAAGTTTTAGTTGCAGCAACGCTCATTTGAGCCCTCCACAATTAATCATGTACTTGACCTTAATTGAAGGCTTTTAGGGTGTTCTAAGGATTTTCATGAAACAAACTATGACTTTCTGAAAACTAGATTTTCAGAGGGTTCTAATGGAGTTGGTATCACTTAATTTGAAGGTTCCTAGCTAAAGATATGAGCTAAACAATTCCAGGAGAAATTCTGAAAATGTTTCTGAACATTTTCTAATTTCTCTGGAACAGTTTCACTAATCACACCATTAGGTGGATCAAATGAGCTCAAATGGATCTGAAATTTTTATGGTAGTTCAGGGATAGTTTGGTGAACATCGCAGCAAAATTTCAGGATTTTCCTCCAAAGGATTCTCCAGTTAAAATTCCTAACAGTTTAAATTTTGAGAAATTAATTCTGGAGAAATATGGGTTTTCATGAGTTGAAACTTGATTTTCTGTAAAGTTCTCAGAGCGATGAATCCAACGAAATTTTGTTCACTCGATTTGGAGCTTTCTAGCCAAAGTTATGAGGATTTGAAGTTTGGAAGAATTCTGAAAATCGGGGAAAAAGTTTAAACTCTCGGGGCCCGCGGGGACACGTGTCGAGCGCGGAGGTGTCCGGCACATCGGAGCTCACAGGGTATTTGCGCGCCAGCACAGCCGATCCCGGCCGCAGCCCGATCCCGATTTAAAATATCGGTCGCTGACAGCTGGGGTCCACCCCCTTCTTCAACCTCGCGACGCCCGCGCTCTGCCGCCGGGGAACCTCGCCGGAGAGCTCGCCGCCGGCTTCTGTAAAGCTCCAAACTTCATGATTTTGGCCGCCTCTGCCTATTTTCTCTCGGGGAACAGGATTCTGAGGTCAGCTCGCTATGAAAATGGATGCCACATGGTCGGCGACGAGCCGCAGACTCGGGAGAACTTCGGCCGTGTTGCCCGTCCTCCCTAGCACCTCCCCCGATCAATCTAAGAGTCGTCGAGCATCAGTGGACCATAGGAAAGGTCGACGTGAGCTCCACGGAGCTTGGGAAAGGCTGCGTTGGGCTGTCACCGTGCGACCTAGGCCGGAAATCGGGATTTCTACTAAAACTCAAAGAACAGCGGTTTCCCTCCACGGTTCTTCGTGGTTCTTGCTCCTATGGATCCGCACGGGCTACTAGAAGTGATCCTCTCTACAATAGGATGAGTGATGCAGTGTGGCTTATGAATTTCTCGGATCGGTACCGACCTCACTTTTGCACACCGTCGCGAAAATATGAAATTCCGGCCGGAGCAGTGCTTGTCACGCCGCCGGAGCTTACAGAAAAGAAAGTGGTGTTGAAGGTGAACCTCTTTGCTGTTTACAGCTCCGTGAACGGTGGGCTGTGGTGGCCGGAAGGACGGTTCCCACAGCGGCGGCTCGAGCTGAACCGGCAGAGACAAGATCGCCGCGGTGGAGCTCGGGGAACACCGCGCAGGGTCTGGAACCGATGCGAGGGCGTTGGAGATAGCTTGGCGCACCCGGTGCTGCTCTCAGATCGCCGGGAGGGTCACTGGATTGGCCGGGCGATGAGGAACCGAAGGTTCACTTGGGCGGCAAGGTCTTTCAGCGTTTTTGGTGGAAGTGCGACGAGGCAGCGGTGGAAGGCGCCAGTGACCGCTCGGGCGGGTAGATAAAGACCCAGGGAGTCGGTTCCGCGGCTGAGATCGGCAAGCAGCTGGTGGCTTCGCCGTTTCTTCGCCGTGGCAGCAGCTGCAGCTCGCGCGGTTACCCGAGCTGAGCTCTCAGTCGGTTTCTTTTGCTTCAGTGGCTGACATGTGGGTCCCACCCAGGGTTTTAACCTCTGAAATTCACTCCTAGTCACTGTTGTAAACAGTGAGCCCCAAAATACCCATGGTGATTCAAATTATTCACTCATGAGCCATTTGAATTGAGTAGAATTCAAATTGGGTTTGGTTTGAATGAATTTCAGCACAAGTTCAGTTTTGAATTCAAATAAAGTTTGAATTTGTCCCACTTAGCTCATGTCAAGATCAACACCAAATAGAGTGAAAATTGGTGTGTGAGCTCACAAAAATGTGCTGAGTAAGAATATGCCTCCCACTTTTAGATTCATGGGATAAAAACAGTTTGAATTTGAATATGGTTTGAAACTGCCCTCTTTCTAGCTATACCCAAAATGACCTCAAAAAGGTTTTGAATTTGGGTGAAACTTGGCATGGACATTCTTAGCAATGTGTAGGAGTTTTCATATGTCCAGCCCACCTATATCACATGTGGAAAATACCACTTTTGCAATGTGTGAGTTTGTTCTCTAATGAGCATGTTGATGATGGTTACTTGCTCTTCATTTGTGTTCATCATCTTTCCTCAAATGAGGTGTGTGGTGTGGTGATGAACACTTCAATTATGTGTCAAAAATTGAGGCCCTTACATTCCTCCCCCCTTTAAAAGAATATCGTCCCGAGATTATAAGGTGAAAATGAGAGAGAGGACGGTGGAAAATTACCGGATATGCGACCTGAAAAAGTCGGGGTAGTTAGCGCAAAGAAATTCTTCGCTCTCCCATGTCGCTTCGTCCATGGAGTGATTACTCCATAGAACCTTGTAGAACCACAACGTACGGTTGCGTGTGGTTCGGGCCTTTTCATCAATAATCTGCACCGGTTCCTCCCGATAGGTGAGATCTGGTTGCAGTTCTTCAATATCTTCCAGCTGAACGGTAGTTGATAGCTTCAGACACTTCCTCAGCTGGGAAATGTGAAAGACGTCGTGCACACCGGAATGTGCTTCTGGTAATTTCAGCCGGTATGCCACTGATCCACATCTTTCGGTAATCTGGAATGTACCGATGAATCGGGGTGCCAACTTCCCTCTCACCCCAAATCTGTTCACGCCCTTCATTGGAGACACCCGTAGATATACGTGATCTCCAACTTCGAATTGTAATGGGCGCCTTCTCCGGTCCGCATACTGTTTCTGACGGCATTGAGTGGCTTTTAGGTTCGCTTGGATCAGTCGAACCTTTTCTTCCGCGTTGTTGACGAGGTCAATCCCAAAGGTAACCCTTTCGCCAGATTCACACCAATTCAGTGGTGTGCGGCATTTCCGTCCGTATAGCGCCTCGTAGGGCGCCATCTTGATGCTGGCTTGGTACCCATTGTTGTACGAGAACTCGGCTAACGGCAAGTGATCATCCCAATTCTGGCCGTGGTTGATAGCGCAAGCTCGTAGCATGTCTTCTAAGATCTGATTTACCCGCTCGGTTTGTCCATCCGTCTGCGGGTGGTATGCTGAACTACGGATCAACTTCGTCCCCAAGGCAGCGTGCAGCTGCTCCCAAAAACGGGACACAAATAAAGTGCCCCGATCCGATATAATGGTACGGGGTACGCCGTACAAGCATAGGATCCGTGAGATGTACAGTTCAGCATACTTCTTGGCGTTGTAGTTGGTGTTGACCGGGATGAAATGGGCAACTTTGGTGAGCCGATCGACGATCACACACACAGAATCATGCTTCTGAAAAGTGGTGGGTAAACCGACGATGAAATCCATGCTCACGTCCTCCCATTTCCAGGCAGGAATGCCCAGTGGTTGCAGCAGTCCCGGCTGCCTTCACCCTTCGACATGTATCACACTCGGACACGTATTTTGCGGTCTCGCGCTTCATCCGTATCCACCAAAACTTGCTTCTGAGTTCTTGATACATCTTGTTGCTGCCGGGGTGAATAGAGAACTTTGACAAGTGTGCCTCATCAAAGATTTTCTTTCGTAATTCCGGGTTACGGGATACGACGATCCGGTCCTTGAACCATAGGACGCCGTCTCCGTCCTTCCGGAAACATTTCAGCTCCCCACTGTCTACACGTCTCCGCAAATGTGACATGCCCTTGTCATTCTTCTGGGCTGCCGCTATCTCTTCACGGATGGTGGGGATCAAAGCTAGGTTGTAGAGAGCTCCATGTGGAATCACATGCAGTGGTGGTTCGTTCTCTTCCAACAGGGTGATGGTCAGATTGTTGACGTGTGACTTGCAGCTCAGCGCATCTGCCACTACGTTTGCCTTGCCCGGATGATAATGGATCTCTATTTCGTAATCCTTTATCAATTCTAACCATCTTCGCTGCCTCATGTTCAGCTCCTTCTGAGTGAATATGTACTTGAGGCTTTTGTGGTCGGTATATAGATGTATGAGGTTACTGAGTAGGTAGTGCCTCCACATCTTCAGTGCAAGTACCAAGGAAGCGAGCTCCAAATCGTGAGTCGGATTGTTTTGCTCATGGTTTCTAAGCTGCCGTGATCCATACGCGACCACTCTTCGGTCTTGCATCAGCACACATCCGAGCCCAATGCCGGATGCATCGCAGTACACATCGAACGGTTTTGTTGTGTCTGGCTGCGCCAAAACTGGTGCTGATGTCATGTGCTTGACTAAAGCCTTGCATGCTGCTTCACATGCTGGACTCCAAACATATTTGGTAGCCTTCTTCAGCAGCTCTGTCATAGGCTTGGCAATCTTCGAGAAGTTCGGAATGAACCTCCGATAATATCCCGCGAGTCCGAGGAAACTCCGTACCTCGTGAACAGTTCTCGGGGATTTCCAATGCAGCACTTGAGTGATCTTGCTCGGGTCCACAGCGACACCCTCTGCTGAGATGATATGCCCGAGAAAAGGCACTTGCGATATCCAAAACTCACATTTGCTGAATTTCACGTATAACTTGTGGTCCCGCAGCCGTTGCAATACTACACGCAGATGTTTCTTGTGATCTTCCTCTGACTTGGAATACACCAGGATGTCGTCGATGAAGACCACGACAAACTTGTCCAGCTCCGGCATGAATACCGAGTTCATCAAGTACATGAAGTGAGCTGGAGCATTGGTGAGGCCGAAAGACATGACCAGGTACTCATAGAGTCCGTACCTCGTCGAGAAAGCCGTCTTTGGAATGTCCTCAGCCCTTATCTTAATCTGATGGTACCCGGATCTTAAATCCATTTTGGAAAAGATCTTTGCTTCGACCAACTGATCAAACAACATGTCGATCCGTGGCAATGGGTACTTGTTCTTGATGGTTACGGCATTTAATGGACGATAGTCCACGCAAAGCCGCAATGTCTCATCCTTCTTCTTGACAAATAATGCCGAACAGCACCATGGCGAGGAGCTCGGCCTAATAAAACCCTTCTCCAGAAGGTCCGTGAGCTGAGTCTTCAGTTCAGCCAACTCCTTGGGCGCCATCTTGTACGGCCTTCGGGATATCGGCATGGTTCCCGGTGCAAGTTCAATCTTGAACTCCACCTCTCTATCGGGCGGCATCCCCAGCAAATCGTCCGGGAATACGTCAGGGAACTCTCGGACCACTGGGATATCTTCCAATCTGATGGTTGTAGCTTGATAGACACTTGGAATTTTTATTTCTGGACTGTCCAGAAATAAGGAGTGAGACCCGTGCACTTCTGAGTTTAAGTGCACGACTCAAAGGACGGTGTCTAAGACAGCGTCGTGGCGGATTAACCACGACATCCCTAGGATGACATCGACCTTCTGTCCCTCTAAGATAATGAGAGACGTGGGGTACACTCTACCCACTAAGCATAATGGTACTTTGGAGACCATTACGCTTGCTGAAATCTTCCCACCCGGTGAACAAATTAAATATGGACTATCGGTGGGTAGTATTGGCAAGCTGTGTTTAGCAATGAAAGCTTGGCTAATAAAATTATGCGTGACGCCTGAATCAAACAGTACTATAGCGGGATGCTGGTGGAGTTGGAACATACCCGCAAGGATTGGCTCACCCTCCGGCACGTCCTCTATGGCAAGATAGTGGACGGTGCCGGGCCTAGGGTTTGCCCGCCGCGCATTAGTAGGGTTCCGGGGTTGATTCCTCCCCGGAAACTGCGGTGCCACTCCGCCGCCTTGCCTCTCCGGGCAACTACTCGCGAAGTGCCCTGGACGACCATACTTGTAACATGTGGCCACTGCTGGTGTGGTGCTCAGGGGACGAAAGCCCGGCATGCGCTGCTGAGGTGCATACGCACGCGGCATCGCCCGCTGCTGCTGTTGTTGCGGAGGTGGTACTGGCAGTGCTGGCCGGAATGCCGGTGAAGAGTACTGTCGACTGCGGAACGGCATCAACCGCTGTGGTGGCTGCCAGCGTGGACCTGATGGTGGGCGATTCACCATCCGAAACTTCTGAGAAGGACCGCCTCCTTCTCCGCTGCTTTGCGGCGCGCTTCGCTTTCGCTCCGCCGCTGCTAACTCCTTGCCGGAGTCCTCCTGAACAATCGCAGCATCAATGATGTCGTTGAGGCTGCCGCGATTGAACATCGCCAACTTGTCCTTCAGGAGTGGGTTAAGCCCCTGGTAAAAGTGGTCCCGCCGCTTCTCGTCCGTATCTGCATGATACGGCGCATAGAGCGTGAGATCGTTGAACGCTCTGGAGTATTCCAGCGCGTTCCAGCTCCCTTGTTGCAGGTGTAAGAACTCCTGCGTCTTTCTCTTCATCAAACCTGGCGGTATGTGATAGGCCCTGAAGGCCGTCTGAAACTCCGTCCAGGTCATCACTCGGTCGGTGGGCTGTGAAGCACAGAAGTTGGCCCACCACGCGCTCGCGGATCCTTGGAGCTGCTGGACCGCGAACTGAGTCTTGCGCTGCTCGCTTATCTGGAGCAGCCCGGACTTCATCTCTATCGCGCGGAGCCAGTTGTCCGCGTCAAGAGGTTCATCCGTCCTTGAGAATACTGGGGGATGAGTCGCCATGAAGTCGGAGTAGGAGCTCTGTTGACGCTCCTCACGGTCTTGACGTCTCTCTGGGCGAGACATATTGGCGATAAGCGTTTGCAGCAACTCCGTGTGCTGCTGATGTGAACCCGCCATTGCCGCAACGATGTCGGCCAATGTAACCGTCGGCAGTGGCGGTGGCGGTGTTTGCTGTTGCTGTTGCTGTTGTTGTTGTCCCGAGGAGTCCTCGGGAGGCTGTTGGGAGGTCTCTCCCCCTTGGCTAGTACCCCCAACATCAGGGTTGGCACGAGTACGCGTCATTCCGAAATTCAAAACAGCAGCGATTAGCACATGTCTTACTTAAAATTCCATATGTAACAGTAGGTATTGAAGTGACACATGATTAATTTGCACAACATTCACATATATTGATAAAGCATAAACTTTATACAAGATACATTATTCTCGGGTCTCCGAGAAGTCGTGCTCATGTCGTCACTACCTATACATACGCTACTGTCTACACGACATGTCACCGATTACAAAAGTTGGGTTACACTACCCTAGCTGACCTACATGGCAACTGTAACCCCTACTCGGAGTAGAACTCGACCTCCTGCGGGTCGTCCTCCTCCGGTACCTCTGCTGGTGGCTCTGGATCTACCACCTCTTCTCCCATCCCGGGTTCTCCCATTGCTGGAAGACCCAAGACCACTGGTATACCCAATACTGGAGGCACGAGGTCCTGCAATGCATGCACCTCGTCCATGGCTTGGTTGTAGTCCTCTTCCCGGCCTTGGCTTTCCTCAATAGCGTCGTCTCGCTCTTGAGTAAGTTCCTCGTTCTGCTGGGTCAGATTCTGTACCAGTTCTTGCAACGCCGCGATGTCGACACGGCTCTTCTGCTTTGCCTTCTTCAGACGATGCAACTGATTGTGTTGTTCATTCAGTCGCTTGATCGTCGGAAGGAGCACATTGCGGAGTGCGCTGTGAGCACTCTCGAAATGGTCTCCACAGCTCGTGCTCTCCTTGAGCGTCGTAGCGAGATGCTCCGTATGAACAGCTTGGCTGTCGATCACGGTGTTTCCCGCCCTCATCTGGAGGCTGAGATTTGCCGCCGCGGGGTTGTACCTTGGACAACTCGGGTCCGTTGCCCCCAGGTACCTCTCTTCCCACACATGTTGAGCCCGTCCCTCCACCGGAACGAGCGCGTATGGAGTGCCCTCCATAGCCCGCACGTGTAGTTGGCAGAAACGTGACATAGTGTCACGGGCTGCCACTTGCCACATCCCTTCCGGTTGTCTTCCTCTCACCGTGACGGTGAACGGCACCCAACCGGGTGGCGTAGGTCCTGCAGGGACATTGACATGGATTTTCCACGTCTTGTTCCCCTTATCTCCTTCTTCCATGGTGACGTACTGCGGCATCTGGTTGTACCCGAAATATTGGAGCATTTGCCACAATGCTTCCGGGTAGCCGCTACGGTGAGAACAGTGGGACACCACCCACCCGTTCTCCAATTGTTTATCCGCTGTCATCTGTAAAAATATATTTGAGGATATCAAATATTTATTTAAACAGTAAACCTCTGAGTTATAACATAAGACATGTCATTGAACCCATAAAACTTGGAAACATAGTTCAAATTTTTAAACAAATTTGACTGCTGATCTGCTGTTCCCATGACAGCCCTGACCAGTTTCCATTTCAACCTGATTTAGGCCATGTTGAAAGCAAAACCAATTCTGGAGCTCAACATCAAAGTTAAAGCTAACTTAAATAGCTTTCCAGAAAGTATTTGCTTGGCCTATGATCTGTCCTGGTTCAAAAGTTATGAGATGTCAAAGTTAACAGAATTTCTGGAGAAAATTGGACAGCACCTCCCTGCTTTAGGTACTGATTTAATCCAAGAATTCCAGTTAATTATGTTCCTAATCTGACAAAACTTTCTGTTACAAAGTTGTAACCCAGCTCATAAGCTTTCTATAACTACCTCATTTGCTATTTTTGGATTTTTATGCAGGAAGTTATACTCAATTTACTGAGAGTCTTTGCTCTGCCCTGTTTTCTGGACAGTTTCAACTCTACTGCATTTTTCGATTGGTTAAGGGATGAAACACCTCTGGACCTAAACAGAAAAGTTGTAAAGCTCTTCCAAAGATTTCCAGAAATGTATCATACGACCCCAACATCGAAAGAACTCAACCTCTAACCTCTGATTAACTTCAGCCTTGATTCAGCTGAAAACAGAGTGCGCTGTCCTTAACAACCTATAAGTTGAAAACTTGTTAACTTTGAATATCTTGTTCAAGGGAAGGAGTTACATCAAGTTTTACGACTTTAGATCAAAACCTTCAAGTTTTAAATGAAGTTTTTCATTTAGTTGGGTGTGACGTCGATGCGTCACCAGATTATGTCGGTACTACGTCCTCACAAAGAAAAACCTATACCGGACTTAGCCGGCTTCGTTATTTCAGTGGAACTAAACGTCACTCGCAAACGTATGCTACACGTCTACCGTTTCGTGGTCAGGCTACCTGCAGAAACTCAAATAATCATCAGACTCGGTTGTACACCCAGCCAGGAATCCATACAGTTCGTACACCCGGCCGTCATCACTCGCCCGGATGTTCTCAAGCCAAACACGCCTTGAGTTACGTGTTCACGTTTCAGACCACGTGACGGGGTCTCCCAAATTGCACCACGCACGCCAGGGACAGACGTTGCTCGAATACCCCAAACGACATGAAGAGTCGTAGAGGATATCAAAGCGGGTCGGGTTACCTGCCACCCGTGGGGCTCCACCCTTCAGCTTGTGCGCATTGGTGGACAGCGCTTACGTGTACCCCCCAAGACATAACCGTTCCGAGATACACGATTTTCCGACATAAACAAATAGGTTAGTATGCCACTTTCTATATGCTAATAACATCCTTATACGGGCTACTAACTCGTTCCTCACTGGATATTTGAAAAAGACGACCTTTTTAGTGCGTTAAACCTCAAGCGAGCTCTGATACCAACGCTGACACGACCCCAACGGTCTTGTCGAGCCAGGATCACGCTGACGGGTGCTGCGTTGCACAGCACCGGATAACACACGTCAAAGGTACAAAGCGGAAGCGGAATTTTATTACATAATCAAGCTTATAAACATGTTTACATCAAAATAAGTTCAGTCTACACTCACGGGCGTAGACTATGCATCAAGTGCACGTTCAGCCCTTGAACGTGTCCTTGCTAGCACACACGCACACTAACTCTGCGGCGTGCACGACTCCCACTCGACGGGGTTCCCCTCCTGGGGTTCCGTCTCCTCTTCGGGAGTCCCTTCCTCATAGAACCCTGCAAAAGCTTCAAACACAAGCAGTGAGCACGAAGGCTCAGCAAGTCTGACCCGTCTCACCTAAACATGGAACTTCTAAATGAGTGGTGGTGGGTTACATGAGGTAAAAATCGTTTGCAAGGACTCGCCTAATTAGTAGAACCTTACTTTCATGTTTTAGCAGCAGGTTGTGGAGAACCTTATGCTAAGGCACATGAGAGAGCCGCAATCAAACAAGAAACGCATTTCTCTCATGTACTTTGCCCAAGGTTGAAATGAACTTTAGTTAGCTCTAAACTACAGCAAGTCATTAGCGATCAAGTCCATCTTTCAATCAGCAACATTTTAACATGTAACTAGCCTGTTCTTTCTACGTCACGGTACAGTGAACAAGTGGTACTCACTGACCGCGAGGGACGGTGATTATAATCGATTTACACCTGCAGGGTTAGCCAAACAACCCGTCACGTACGCCCGTACTCGATGTTGCCTACAACAACCATCACGGACGCCGTACGCAACCACCTTTCGCCCCTCAGCCAAATATTGAACCGGTCCCATCGTCCCGAGCAAGAGGTCTCTGCACGCGCATCTCCGTGCCGCCAGCCGATTTACACCTCAAGCTCTCAACCTACCCTCTGAACGACGGGCAATGCCTCAATACCCAGCTACCCGAGTTACATCAGTTTCCCGGTTCCCATATAGCTGGTAGGTCTTTGGTACTGTTCTAGCTTGTTCAACAGGCCCGCACATGGCTCGGTCCTCAATCGACGCAAGCGGAGCTACAGCGCACAGGCCCCAAAGTCCTGCTGCCCTTACCCTCCGCTTGGTCTCATTTTCTTGCCATGTGTTTCGTGTGCTATCACTACCCGAGTCGAGTGCCTCTAGCCTATGCTCGCGAGTAGTTCCAACTACTCGACTTGTACCGAATCCTACACTATCTTAGCATTGCAGTAGCTAGCGGGGTCTGCCATCCTAAACCCCACCCATGGTTTTCTTGGCTATGAAGTTGGGTTTCCAAACAAGACTCTAATGCAAAGAATAACGTAATCAAGTATGTGCTCAAAACAATAAAACTTGTAAAAGGTTAATGCAAACCGGAGCTTGCCTTGCTGCTCTTGGTCATAGGCTAGCTGTTCCTCCGGAGTAACGAAGTCTAGGACTTCGGGTTCCTCCTCGACCTTAGCGACTACATGATAGAAGCAATACATGTATTAATTTAAATGCAGTTGTATTAACTTTTAAACTTGTGAAGTCTATGACTCTTACTAGACAAGCCCAATGACTGTGAAATTTTTACTGTGGCTTGGTTACAACCTAAACAGAGACTTGGTCAAGTTTTAGTTGCAGCAAAGCTCATTTGAGCCCTTCACAATTAATCATGTACTTGACCTTAATTGAAGGCTTTTAGGGTGTTCTAAGGATTTTCATGAAACAAATTATGACTTTCTGAAAACTAGATTTTCAGAGGGTTCTAATGGAGTTGGTCTCACTTAATTTGAAAGTTCCTAGCTAAAGATATGAGCTAAACAATTCCAGGGGAAATTCTGAAAATGTTTCTGAACATTTTCTAATTTCTCTGGAACAGTTTCACTAATCACACCATTAGGTGGATCAAATTAGCTCAAATGGATCTGTAGTTTTTATGGTAGTTTAGGGATATTTTTGTGAACATCCCAGCAAAATTTCAGGATTTTCCTCCAAAGGATTCTCCAGTTAAAATTCCTAACAGTTTACACTTTGAGGAATTAATTCTGGAGAAATAAGGGTTTTCATGAGTTGAAACTTGATTTGCTGGAAAGTGCTCAGAGAGCTGAATCCAACAAAATTTTGTTCACTCGATTTGGAGCTTTCTAGGCAAAGTTATGAGGATTTGAAATTTGGAAGAATTCTGAAAATTGGGGAAAAAGTTTAAACTCTCGGGGCCCGGGGGACACATGTCGAGCGCGGAGGTGTCCGGCACACCGGAGCTCACAGGGTATTTGCGTACTGACAGCTGACAGCTGGGGTCCACCCCCTTCCTCAACCTCGCGACGCCCGCGCTCTGCAGCCGGGGAACCTCGCCGGAGAGCTCGCCGCCGGCTTCTGTAAAGCTCCAAACATCATGATTTTGGCCGCCTCTGCCTATTTTCTCTCGGGGAACAGGATTCTTGGGTCAGCTCGCTATGAAAATGGCCGCCACATGGTCGGCGATGAGCCACAGACTCGGGAGAACTTCGGCCGTGTTGCCCGTCCTCCCTAGCACCTCCCCGATCAAGCTAAGGGTCGTCGAGCATCAGTGGACCATAGGAAAGGTCGACGCGAGCACCACGGAGCAGGGAAAGGCTGCGTTGGGCTGTCACCGTGCGACCTAGGCCGGAAATCGGGATTTATACTAAAACTCGAAGAACAGCGGTTTCCCTCCACGGTTCTTCGTGGTTCTTGCTCCTATGGATCCGCACGGGCTACTAGAAGTGATCCTCTCTACAAGAGGATGAGTGATGCAGTGTGGCTTACGAATTTCTCGGATCGGTACCGACCTCACTTTTGCACACCGTCGCGAAAATATGAAATTCCGGCCGGAGCAGTGCTTGTCACGCTGCCGGAGCTTACAGAAAAGAAAGAGGGGTTGAAGGTGAACCTCTTTGCTGTTTACAGCTCCGTGAACGGTGGGCTGTGGTGGCCGGAAGGACGGTTCCCGCAGTGGCGGCTCGAGCTGAACCGGCAGAGACAAGATCGCCGCGGTGGAGCTCGGGGAAGACCGCGCAGGGTCTGGAACCGATGCGAGGGCGTTGGAGATGGCTTGGCGCACCCGGTGCTGGTCTCAGATCGCCGGGAGGGTCACTGGATTGGCCGGGCGATGAGGAACCGAAGGTTCACTCGGGCGGCGAGGTCTTTCAGCGTTTTGGGTGGAAGTGCGACGAGGCAGCGGTGGAAGGCGCCGGTGACCGCTCGGGCGGGTACATAAAGATCCAGGGAGTCGGTTCCGCGGCTGAGATCGGCAAGCAGCTGGTGGCTTCGCCGTTTCTTCGCCGTGGCAGCAGCTGCAGCGCGCGCGGTTACCCGAGCTGAGCTCTCAGTCGGTTTCTTTTGCTTCAGTGGCTGACATGTGGGTCCCACCCGGGGTTTAAACCTCTGAAATTCACTCCTAATCACTGTTGTAAACAGTGAGCCCCAAAATACCCATGGTGATTCAAATTATTCACTCATGAGCCATTTGAATTGAGTAGAATTCAAATTGGGTTTGGTTTGAATGAATTTCAGCACAAGTTCAGTTTTGAATTCAAATAAAGTTTGAATTTGTCCCACTTAGCTCATGTCAAGATCAACTCCAAATGGAGTGAAAATTGGTGTGTGAGATCACAAAAATGTGCTGAGTAAGGATATGCCTCCCACTTTTAAATTCATGGGATGAAAACAGTTTGAATTTGAATATGGTTTCAAACTGCCCTCTTTCTAGCTATACCCAAAATGACCTCAAAAAGGTTTTGAATTTGGGTGAAACTTGGCATGGACATTCTTAGCAATGTGTAGGAGTTTTCATATGTCCAGCCCACCTATATAACATGTGGAAAATACCACTTTTGCAATGTGTGAGTTTGTTCTCTAATGAGCATGTTGATGGTGGTTACTTGCTCTTCATTTGTGCTCATCATCTTTCCTTAAATGAGGTGTGTGGTGTGGTGATGAACACTTCAGTTATGTGTCAAAAACTGAGGCCCTTACATTGGTTTCCTTCATTTGGAATTGATTTGGCTAAATTTGTTGCATGTTTGAACTGAAATTCAAATTCAGTTTTTGAAAAATGCAAATTTAGCTTCCGACAAGATAAATTCCAATGGGGATGAAAATTGGTGGGATAACTGAGAAAAATATGCTGAGTTTGAATATGAAGTCAACTTTTGAATTTAAGTGATGAAAGTTTCTACAATTTGAATTTGCATTCAAATTGGCCCCTTTTTTAATTGTCTCCAAAAGTGCCTCAAAAAGTGTTGGATTTGCATGAAATTTGGCCTGAGCTCTCCCAAGAATATATAAGGTCTAGGGGTGAGCTCAACCTTTCATGTTCATTTTTTTGGAAGTTAGGGCTTTCCCCGCTAATCACCCTTTTGATGGTGGTTACTTGCTCTTCACAAATGTTCACAAGACATCCACAAGATGAGCTGTGTTGTTGTGAGGTGATGACATGCTCACTTTTGCAAGTCGATTACTTGGGCTTTTAGAATGGCTAGGTTTGTATGACACTCCACATGCATAACCCAGAAAAACCCTGGAGTTTGATTTAGAGTAGGTTATCACTTAATTATAACTGCTGATCTCAAGTTAACAGAAGTGGATAAAAAGAGGCATAACTCGAGTAGGCCATTTCCTACTCGTGAACCGGGATTAAGGGGGGGTCAATCGGAAGAGTTGGGAATTGATCCTCATAGTTGGGAATGGAGACCGGGCAGTATGGATGGAAGGCTCAAGGACGTGGTCCTATGAACCTAGTCTCTGTCTGAGTCGATTAAGACCTGTTCTCGTGTGCGGCCCTGCGAGACAAGTCTGAGTTGTGTACCGGATGCATACTGGCTATATGGGACCAAGGAAACCGATGTAACATGTTAACCTGGGTGTCGAGGCAATCCACACCGTCTTATGCAGATGCTGAAAGGATATAGAAGTCGGCTCTATGAGGGTTTGCCGTAGTGAGACTTAATCCAAGTCGGTGGGACCGGTTCGATATGTGGGTATCGTGTGAAAGGATGCCACATACGATGTTGAGGGGATCAGTTGATCACCGGTCTCGAACGGGCGTATGTGTCGTGTCAGCCGGGTGTTTTTTATTCAAATCACCGTCGCTCGCGGTAGTGAGCATACTTGTTCTCTGCGTCGTGACGTAGTAAGAAACTGGGAAAAGTTAATATGCTTTAATCCTCATATTGGAAATGAGGGATGATCAACAGCTTCA
The DNA here is from genome assembly GCA_030760725.1 of Neostapfia colusana. Classification (NCBI taxonomy): domain Eukaryota; kingdom Viridiplantae; phylum Streptophyta; class Magnoliopsida; order Poales; family Poaceae; genus Neostapfia; species Neostapfia colusana. The sequence continues at coordinate 23,540,679 of JASWHV010000005.1, read as the reverse complement.
CTAAGTTTACTTTCTACCTTGGGCTAGTAGCATCGAGTAAAGCGTTTCTTGTTTGATTGTGGAGTCTCGGTGTTGATGGCGCAAGGTATGTATGGGTCTCGGGTAGCTCACTAAATTTACTTCCTCCTCGGGCAAGTGGCATCGAGATGAAGCGTTTCTTTTTTGATTGTGGAGTCTTAATGTAAATTGTGCAAGGGCTATAAAATTTGCTTAAAACTTGAAGTAAGGACTCTCCTTTAGCTCATGTTCATTGTTTGTGCAAATTTCTTTATTCAGCCCTCTATTTTCAGCATCTAGAGTTTCATGACTAGGGTTGATGGTTAAGTCTTGCTGAGATTTATGCTCACGGATACTGCATGAGTTATTTTGCAGGTAATAACACTACGCTGATAAGTACGGTTGTCCGATGAGACTCGGAACTCTCCGAGTGGTGAACTCATGGAAACCCCTGGCGCTGTTATTGTGATCGTGTTGCTAGTAAGAAGGGTCCGCGGGCTGAAAGTCTTCTCTGTTGCTTAGCATAGATATGAGACGTGAGTTGTATCAGTCTTCCGCTGTAGATTATTTTGAGAAGTGTTTGTAAAATTCACACTTTGTAAGCTTCCACTTGATTTATGTAATATGATGCTTTATTATGTGTGCTATTGGGTGCCGCATCGCACGGCACCACCCAATGCGATTCCCGGGCGAGTGGCACGACCCCGTGACCGGGTCCGAGCCCTCACAAGTAAGATTGTTTCAATTACTACAAAGGGTGTGAAGCTTGTCAGAGGTTCGAAGATATACAATTGACCCCGGCTAGCATGTTACATCCTATCATAAAGCTGTGGCCATTTAGAGGATGGGGCCTAGATTTCATTGGGGGGATACACCCTTCATAGTCTAGGAAACATTGCTTCATGTTGGTTGCTACGGACTACTTTACCAAGTGGACAGGCTGTTCCTTTGAAGAACCACACATACAAAGAGGTATCCAGCTTTGTCCTAGAGCATATCATTCATAGAATCGGCGTTCCATAGACTCTAACCACAGATCAAGGAGGAGCGTTCATATCTTCTCAGTTTAGAGAGTTTGCTGAGTCTTTACTGTTTAATTCTTCACCATACTATGCTCAAACTAATGGAAAAGCTGAGGCTAGCAACAAGATATTGATCAAGCTCATCAATAAGAAGATAAAGGAGAACCCAAGACGATGGCCTGAAACATTGAACAAAGCATTGTGGGCTCCTAAAGTTTCCAAGTAAGGCGCCAACAAGGTAACCCCTTTTGAGCGTGTATGGACAAGAAGCCGTCTTACCTGTGGAGATAAAGTTGCAAGCGTGTCGAGTGGCCCAATAGAACAACCTTTCGGCTGAAGAGTATCAAGAGTTGATGATGGACAAGATAGATGAAATATCTGAAAGCCAAATGGAAATGTTGAAAGAAATCGAGAAGAAAAAGTCCAGGGTGGTCAAGACTTACAATAAGAGAGTTCGGGAGAAATCATTTCAACTTGGAGACCTAGTATGAAAAACAATTTTGCCCTTCGGAAGTAGAGAGAAAAAGTTTGGCAAATGGTCACAAAAATGTAAATGGCCATTCAAGATTGTGGGAATCGTCCCTGGAAATGCATTCTTTATGGAGACTGTCGGTACCTGAGATATGGGGTACCCCCGCGCACAGGGGAAAATGCCTAAGGAACTCGCCCTTCTCCGCAGGGAGAGCTCCGAAGGCGCCACGCGTCCGGCGGGGCCGTACCTCCCTCTCCTCAGAGGAGAGCTCCGGGCATGCCACGTGGCATACAGAAGCCGGACCTCCCCCTCCGCGGGAGGGAGGTCCGAAGGCGCCACGCGTCCAGCGGGGCCGGACCCCCCTCTCCTCAGAGGAGAGCTCCGGGCCCGCCACGTGGCCGACAGAAGCCGAGCCTCCCCCTCCGCGGGTAGAGGTACGGAGGCTCCACGTGCCCCGTGGACCGGGCCCTCCTCTCCTCTGAGAAGGGCTCCGGGCCCGCCACGTGGCAGCAGAACGGCGCTGCCTGCCCCCGAGCGATAGGCAGCGGGCGTAAAGACGCCCCATACCTTGCCCGTACAAGGTATTCAAGGCCCGCGTCTTCCCAAGACGCGGAGACTCGGAGCACGCCTCTGTCAGGTGCCGTTGCGCCCAGTCGCATCACAGACTGGCGCGCGGTGTCAGAACCTGCCAGCCAATAAACACCGCGACAAGACATCCCATGCCGCCTGCGCCGTCATCAACCACTACGACTAGCATGTGGCATGGGCAGGGCGGCAAGATGAAGACTCAGAAGCCTTCGACCAGAGACAACTACCGGCATAACTGCAGATACGGTAGATAATAGACAATCTTCCCGGGACCACCTGTCGGGTCCCGGCTCCCCTTGTAAGCCGCCCGAGTCTTGGACTATAAAAGGCTCGGATAGGCGACGATAGCAAGGGTTCGCACTTTGCAACTCATACGCTAGCCATACACTCCCAAGCAGTAACTCACCTTCAAGCTCAGGACTCCGGCCCTGAGCAGCAAGCAATACAGCGAGCTCCATAGCTCGCCGTGGACGTAGGGTTTTACGCTCCGGCGTCCTGAACCACGTAAAACTCACCGCGTCAAGCTCTTACTAACTCGTCCATCCGCGCAAGCTCTCCGCAAGGGACTAGCCCCACCGAAAAAAGAACCTCCGCGGGCTGCCCAGTGCAGGCCCGGGGGAAGTGTCGACCGAACACTTCGACAGAGACCTTGCAAGGAGAGAACTCAGGGAAAGCTATCAACGGAAGATACCTAAAGAAATTTTATCCGAGTGTGTGGCAAGAAGTCTAAGATAACTAAAACTCAAAAGGTAAAAGAACCGATATCTTGATGAATCGTGGCTAAAAGTATGTTTTTTTGGCATACTCCGTTTGCCCAAAAACACGCCAAATGGGAAGCAAATGAAGGCGATGATGGCCCACATCATGCTTGTCTTGTCGAATGTGGCCTCCCACCCCATCTTGAAGTCCCTCTGCTCTTCCTTCATGTAGGTATTGAAGTCTTCCACCTGCTTCGGCCCGGCTCTAGCCTGAATCGCTCCTTCCAGCCTCGATGAGCCTGGGTCGGAGGTCGGACGTTGCTCCCTGACCTTAGGCGTCGGCTGCTGTGCTCTGACCCTGATGGTCATGGGTCGTTCACTTGTCTCCCGACCTCAGCGTCGGGACTCCTAGTGGCGCCATCCTGAACCCGAGTCCCGAGTTGGGACCTTGTGCTGGCACCTCCCGTGTAGCTCGATTGGGGCATGCAGAGCCACATGGCTCCGTACAATAGGTTGATCAGTTGCATCTTGGGTGCCCGGATACATCACCCTGTCAGTAGCTCCAGGGCCCTTGGCCGTGTTACTTTTAAACCCGCCGGGGGTGTTGGTGAATAGATCGTTGGAGTCACCTGTTTTGTGATGAATCTTGATGTTAGTCACTGAAACTTAGAAAAACATGGATTTTTCGTGATACAAACGTGAATTTTTCGTGATGGAAACGTGATAAGTCTCACTTTCATGGAGGGAACCTGGATGTTTTTTCTCGGCAAAGCACCAAAGAGCTATGAACTACGCCTAAGAGCTATGCAAAACTAAAGAACGAGCAAAGAGCGAAAGTTTTGATTGGATTTCTGCTTGTTATTCTTGGTATAAGGCTACCTTTATATAGCCTTGATACAAACCTCAACGACTCTATCTATTCTAAGTTTAAACTAGGACTCTCTAATATTTTATCTTATCTCTAAGGCACGTATACATGAGGGTATCATGCAAACACTTTCTAGAACATTGACACGATGAAAACATAAGAATCCTCTTGAGAACTTCTAAGTCTTGCCCCGACCTTTGTTTCTTGTGGCTTTTCTTGTTTGTCTTGCGGCCATGAGGTAAACTTGGTCTCCGCTTCTATCTGTAAAACACACAACCATTTTTTGTTCCCAGCACATGCCCCCTATTTTATGGCAAACGGAGTATGGCAAAAAACAACTTCCTAGCCATGATTCATTAGATAGATTGACTTTTTTACCTTGCAAGTTTTAATACTTTAACCTTCTTGCCAAACACTTGGGTAAAACTTTTCATGTATCTTCGAGTGATAGCTTTTCCCAAGTTCTCCCCTTACAAGTTCTCTACAAAGTAAGCATTCCCGGGGACAATTTCCACAATCTTGAAAGGCCACTCCCAGCTTGGTGACCATTTGCAAAACTTCTTATCTCAAGTTCCCAATGGTAAAGTTGTTCTCCATACTAAGTCTCTGACTTGGAACGATTTTATTCATACTTTTTTGTTGTAATGCTTGGCCACTCTGAGCTTCGCTTTCTCGATCTCTTTTAAGGCTTCCATTCGACTCTCGTATACTTCATCTAACTTTTCCATCACCAGTTCTTGATAATCCAAAGCCGAAAGATCGTCTTGTTGAGATACTCGACATGCCTTCATCTTTATCTCCACAGGTGACATGACTTCTTGTCCATATACAAGTCAAAAGTGTTTACCTTGGTGGCGCCATGTTTTGATACTCTATGAGCACAAAAGGCTTCGTTCAATGTCTCATGCCACGATCTTGGGTTCTCTTTGATCTTCTTCTTGATGAGCTTGATTAATATTTTATTGCTAGCTTCAGCTTGTCCATTGGTTTGAGCATAGTATGGTGAAGAGTTCAATAGTTTTATCTTGAAGGATTCGGTAAACTCTCTAGACTGAGAGGATATGAACGCTCCTCCTTGATCCATGGTTAAAGTTTGTGGAACACCGAATATGTGGATAATATGCTCAAGAACAAAGCTTGTTACCTCTTTATACATGTTATTCTTGAGTGGAACGACCTCTATACACTTGGTGATGTAATCTGTAGCAAGCAATACGAAGCGATGTTTCGTTGACGATGCAGGGTGTATCTCCCCAATGAAATCCAAACCCCATCCTCTAAATGGCCACGACTTTACGATAGGATGCAACATGCTAGCCGGGGCTTCCTGGATGTCTCCAAACCTTGGACAAGATTCACACCCTTTGTAGTACCTGAAACAATCTTCCTGCATGGTTGGCCAATGGAAACCAGCTCGCTTGAGCATCCACTTCATCTTGTGGGCAGATTGATGTGTGCCACAAAGCCCTTCGTGCACCTCTCCCATGGCCTTCTTTGCTTGATCTTTATCTAAGCATTCTAGCAAGAGTCCATCAATGGTTTGGCCGTATAACTTGTTGTTGATCAATGTATATTTCAAAAGCTTAGCGCCGAACTTTTCTATCTTTGCACGTGTTTTGGTCTTTGATGCACTCTATGATCACTAGCCAACACATCTATCTTGGCCGAGTTGCTTTGTTCTTCTTTAGTTCCATCACCCTCAGACAATGTTGGCCTTGTCTTTACATGGAACTTCCCTCTCTTCACCTCATAGCCCGATGCCTGTTGTGCCAAGTTGTTTGCCTTCCGGTTCTACTGCCTAGGAATATGTTTGGCATAGAAAGTATCTAATGTCTTGACGATATCTAGGAATCATTCTTGGCAATCATTCAAGGTTCCATCATAGCATTGGCTCTCACCACTGATTTGTTGGATGATAAGATTAGAATCTTCGAAGGCTTCAATATCTTTTATTCCCATATGAGCCAGGTGTTCTGACACGACCCCACGGTCTTGTCGAGCCAGTATCACGCTGAGGGGTGCTGCGTTGCACAGCACCGATTAACACACATCAAAGGTACAAAGCGGAAGCAAAGTTTTATTACATAAACGGTTTTATGAACATTTTTACAATAAAATATGTCCAGTGTACATTCACGGGCGTAGACTACGCATCAAGTTCACGTTCAGCCCATGAATGTGTCCTTGCTAGCACGCACACACACTAACACGGCGGCGTGCATGACTCCCACTTGACGGGGTTCCCTTCCTGGGGTTCCGTCTCCTCTTCGGGAGTCCCTTCCTCATAGAACCCTGCAAAAGCCTCAAACACAAGCAGTGAGCACTAAGGCTCAGCAAGACTGACCCGTCTCTCCTAAACATGGAACTTTTACATGAGGGGTGATAGGTACAGGAGACAAACAAGTTGCAAGGATTCGCCTAATTAGTGGAACCTTACTTTCAAATTTTTAGCAGCAGGTTGTGGAGAACCTTACGCTAAGGCACATGAGAGAGCCGCAATCAAACAAGAAACGCATTTCTCTCATGTACTTTGCCATAAGTTGAAAAGAACTTTAATTAGCTCTAGACTACAACAAATCATTAACAGTCAAGGTCCATCTTTCAATCTGCAGCATTTTAACATGCTTCTAGCCTGTTCTTTCTACGTCATGGTACAGTGAACAAGTGGTACTCACTGACCGCGAGGGACGGCGATTATAATCAATTTACACCTGCAGGGTTAGCCGAATAACCTGTCACGTACGCCCGTACTCGATGTTGCCTACATCAACCATCACGGACATCGTACGCAACCACCTTTCACCCGTTAGCCAAATATTGAACCGGTCCCATCGTCCCGAGCAAGAGGTCTCTGCACGCGCATCTCAGTGCCACCAGCCGATTTACACCTCAAGCTCTCAACCTACCCTCTGAACGACGGGCAATGCCTCAATACCCAGCTACCCGAGTTACATCGGTTTCCCAGTTCCCATATAGCCGGTAGGTCTTCGGTACTGTTCTAGCTTGTTCAACAGGCCCACAAACGGCTCGGTCCTCAATCGACACAAGCGGAGCTATAACACACAGGCCCCAAAGTCCTGTTGCCCTTACTCTCCGCTCGGTCTCATTTTTCTTGCCATGTGTATCATGTGCTATCTCTACCCGAGTCGAGTGCCTCTAGCCTATGCTCGCGAGTAGTTCCAACTACTCGACTTGTACCGAATCCTACACTATCCTAGCATTGCAGTAGATAATCGGGGTTTTCAATCCTAATCCCAACCCATGGTTTTCTTGGCTATGCAATTGGGTTTTCAAACAAGACTCTAATGCAAGAAATAAGTGATGCTCAAAGAAAGTGCTCAAAACAATAAAAAATTGTAAAGAAGTTAATGCAAACCGGAGCTTGCCTTGCTGCTCTTGGTTGTAGGCTAGCTGCTCCTCCGGAGTAACGAAGTCTAAGACTTCGGGTTCCTCCTCGACCTTAGCAACTACATGAGACACAAGTACATGTATTAATTTAAATGCATTTGATTGAAATTTAAACTTGCGCAGTTTACAAGTCTCACTAGACAGACTCAATGACTCTGAGGTTTCGATACAACCTAAACAGAGACTTGGTCAATTTTTAGTTGCAGCAAAGCTCATTTGAGCCCTCCACAGATAATTATGTACTTGACCTTAATTGGAGCCTTTAGGGTGTTCTAGGGATTTTCATGGAGCAAGCCATGCCTTTCTGAAAACTATATTTTTAGAGGGTTCTAATGGAGTTGGTCTCAATTAATTTGAAGATTCCTAGCTAAAGAATGAGCTAACCAATTTCAGAGAAAATTCTGAAAATGTTTCTGAACATTTTCTATTTTCTCTGGGACAGTTTTATTAATCACACCATTAGGTGGATCAAATGAGCTCAAATGGATCTGAAATTTTTATGGTAGCTCAGGGATATTTTGGTCAACATCCCAGAAAAATTTCAGAATTTTCCTCCAAAGGGTTCTCCAGTTAAAATTCCAAACAGTTTAAACTTTGAGGAATTAATTCTGGAGAAATAAGGATTTTCATGAAATGAAACTTGATTTGTGGAAAGTACTCAGAGAGCTGAATCCAACAAAATGTGGTTCACTTGATTTGGATATTCCTAGCCCAAGTTATGAGGACTTGAAGTTTGAATGAAATCTGAAAATCGGGAAAAGTTTAAATCTGCCGGTGGGTCCACGGGGACACCTGTTGGGCGCTGGGGCGATGGCACACCGGGGTCCACAGAGTTTTTGCGCGCCAGCACACCAAATCCGAGCCGCAGACCGATCCTGATTTAAAATCCGAGCTGCTGACAGCCGGGACCCACGCTTTCGTCTACCTCTAGACGCCCGCGTTCGGCTGCCGCGACACCTCGCCGGAGAGCACGCCGGCAGCCTCTGTGGTGCACCAAACTCCATGATTTTGGCCGCCCCTGCCTAAGTCCACTCGGGGAACAGGACCCTGGGCTCAGTTCATCATGAAAACAGCCGGAACATGGTCGGCGACGAGCGGCGGCCTCAGGAGAACTTCGGCCGTGTCGGCCGACCTCCCTAGCACCTCAATCGATCGAGAAAACGGTCGGGGTGCATCAGTGGACCTTAGGGAAGGTCGACATGAGCTGTAAGCAGCTCGGGGGAGGTCCGAAGTAGGCCTCCACTGTGTGCCCGATGCTTCCCGCAGGATCCGCCGTTGGCAAGCTTCAAAATACGCTGTGTACAGGGGTTCTCCGGCTAAAGGTTGTGAAGGCAACTTGTGCGCTACCAGGTCTAGTCTGTGTAGGAGCGGATTGAGACTCTCTAACCCTTCCTAGAGTGTGAATTTGACAGAACCGCACCCGAAGGTCGGTCTGTACCAAGAAAGGGGAAAACTGGAAATTCACCGCCGGCGATCAAGCACTCGGGCTGTGGCTCGGGGGTGAGCAGCACCGATCACCAACGCGTCCAGGGACGCCTTAGCTCGAGCGTGACAACCTCCCGATTGGGCTGTCCACGGGAGCCCAAAGTGCGGCAGCTTTAGGTCTTTGAATGGAACTCTCGGTATAGCCGAGATCAACCAGTTTCAGCCGATTTCTAGCGATGGGGAAGAAGAAAGAAGGTTCCTAGTACCTTGTCGTAGCTCTGGAGGAACCGGGGAGGCTGTGATCGTGGCTCTCCGATCGGTCCCGAGTGGCGGAGGGAAAAATTCCGGTTCTGTTTTCTTGCGAGGGGGAAAACAGCGAGGGGGCTTCGGCCGAGGAGTGGGGCGCCTTAAGAAGGGCTCCGAGACGACTTGCGCACGCGCGTGGCCAAGCAGCTGGTGGTGCGGCGGCCTCCCCTCGGTGGCGATCGCAGCTGAAGCCCGAAGACCCGAGTGAGAAAGTCTTCAGTCGGTTGAATCAATTCAGTGGCTGACATGTGGGTCCCACTCCCCTTTTAACCTCTGAACTTAACTCCATATTACTGTTGTAAACAGTAATCCGCACAATGCCCATGGTGATTTGAATTATTCACCCCTGAGCCATTTGAATTGGTTAGAATTCAAATTGGGTTTGGTTTGACTAAATTGCAGCACATGTTCAGTTTGAAATTCAAATAAAGTTTGAATTTGCTAAACTTAGCTCATGTCAAGATCAACTCCAAATGGAGTGAAAATGGGTGTGTGAGCTCACAAAAATGTGCCGAGTAAGAATATGCCCCCTACTTTTGAATTCATGGGATAAAAACAGTTTGAATTTGAATTTGAGTTCAAACCACCCTCTTTCTAGCTATACCCACAAGTACCTCAAAAAGGTTTTGAATTTGGGTGAAACTTGGCATGGACATTACTAGCAAAGTGTAGGAGTTTTTCATATGTCCAGCCCCTAGATGATGCATGTGGGAAATGCCACTTTTGCATTGTGTGAGTTTATTCTCTAACAATCATGTTGCTAATGGTTACTTGGTCTTCAAATGTGTTCATCAACTTTCTTCAAATGAGGTGTGTGTGTGTGGTGATGAACACTTTGGATGTGTCAAAAACTGAGGCCTTTACATGTTCCAAATCATTTAACAATGCCTCAAATCCGGCTTGATCGTTGGTGCATATGAAGATTAGCCAAATAGTGAACTCATATGTTATATTTGTGGGTGAAATCAACATGTATCCGATCCCTTGATCTTTGTCACAAACTGATCCATCAAAGAAGAGTTTCCATGGACATATCTCAACCACACATTGTTCCTCGAGTTGCACATTGTGCTCCACGATGAAGTCATCTACGACTTGGCCTTTAATGCTTCGGAGAGGTTCAAACATCAAATCATATTCCACCAGAGAGTACGCCCATTTACCTATCCTGCCACATAGAATCGGTTGTTGCAACATATGTTTGATAATGTCGTGTTGACATGTCACATAGAAAGTACTTGGGACAATGTAGTGCCGAAACTTAGAACAAGCGTAGTAGAGATATATGCATAGTTTCTCAACAAAAGCATACCTGATCCGCATCTAAGAGTCTTCTACTCAAGTAAGCTACGGAGTACTCCTTACCATGGCTTTCTGGAGTTAAAACAGCTCTGATAACTTGGTCTTGAGCAGCTATATATAGTCTAAAAGGCTGTCTTATCTTTGGTGCTCCCAAGACTGGTGGATTGATCAAGTATTCTTTGATTCTTTCAAAGGCTTCCTTCTGCTCTGCCCCCCAAGTGAACTCCTGCTCGTGCTTGAGCTTTAAGAGAGGCATGAAGGTCCCAATCTTGCAGGACAAGTTTGCAATGAACCTCCTTAGGTAGTTTACGTCCCTAGTAGGCTTTGCATATCATTCTTGCATGTCGGCTCTCCTATTCTCTTAATAGCTTCTACCTTCTTGGGACCAATTTCTATAATATGCTCGCGTACAATGAAACCCAAGAAACGTCCATCCAATACACCAAACGCACACTTGAGAGGATTCATCTTGAGGCCATAATTTGTCATCCTCTCAAAGGATATCTTCAAGTCGGTCATATGTCCTTGGAATCCAGCCGACTTTACCACAAGGTTGTCGATGTATACTTCAAGTATATCTCGCAACAGATCATGGAAGATCAGGTCCATGGTCCTCTGGTACGTTGCACTGGCATTCTTCAACCCGAAAGTCATCACAATCCATCCAAAGAGTCCCACGAACCCAGGGCAACAGAAATCTATCTTTGATGTGTCTTCCTCAGCCATGAAGATCTGGTTATACCCTGCATTGCCATCCAAGAAGTTGATTATCTTGTGCCCTAAAGCATTGTTGATCAACACATTGGCAATGGGAATGGGGTACTCATCCTTCGGTGTAGCCCGGTTAAGATCTCAAAAGTCTATGCAAATTCTTAGTTTCCCTGTGTTTTCCTTCTCCATTGGGACTATATTTGAAACCCACTCGGTGCATCTGCATGACCAAATGAAGATAGCCTTCAGTAGACGATTTACTTCTTCCTTTATCTTGTCGTGCATGGCCGGGTTGAATCATCTAAAAGGTTGATTGTGAGGTCTAAAGCCTGGCTTGATCGGCAACTTGTGTTCCACGAGGTCTTGGCTGAGCCCTGGCATCTCGGTGTACTCCCATGCAAAGCTATCCATGTATTCTTTAAGGAGTCTACTCATATCTTCCTTCTGAGCACATTTGAGGTTTATGTTGATGAAGATTGGCCAATGTGCCAATCCATCTCTTAGGTCCACCTCTTCTAACTCGTCGATAGAAGGAAACCCCTGTCCAAGTTTTCCCAACTCATCAAGATCTTCAACTAGTTCACCCATATCGTTTTTGACTAAACGATATCGCTCGGTTTTCTCCTGTAGCCAAGTTAAATGGCCTTCTTTATCTAACATCATTAAGTTACATTGCTAAGCCGAGGATATCAGTCAGCTTCATGCACACGGGTACAAATCCGTCCTTTCCAACACTTACAAATTTGTAATCTGTGAGGTCCCGACCCGTGAGACATCTAATGTCATAGTGTTGGAGATTGGATGACTCGGACATCGACACACAAGCTGAGTTGTTAGCTTCGATCACCTCTACTTCGTCGCCAACCCATTCGACGAGGCACTAATGAATTGTAGAAGGCACACACCTGTTGGCATGGATCTAGTCTCGTCCAAGGAGTAGATTGTACCTGCTTTGCACATTGACGACGAAGGAGGCCGTGGGTATCGTGTTGCTTCCTATGGTGAGTTTGACGGACAATATTCCTTTAGCCTCTGTTGGGTCTCTAGTAAACCCACTTAGCGTCATGTTGCTCTTGATGAGATCATCTTCCTGATACCCAAGTCTCTCAAACATGGTCACAGGCATGATGTCTACCCAAGCTTCTCCGTCAACCAACATACGTCCAATTGGTGTTCCATCAATATGCCCCCAGATGTAGAGGGGCTTCATATGCTGGCTGAGCTGTTCTATCTTCTGAAACACCATGTTCTTGGCTCCTAGATTTAGTTCGGCCACCTCAACCTCCGGGATACAAAACTCAGCTGGTATATGGAACACCATGTTTACTTCAACCTTGTTTTCATCTTTTCCTGTGATGTCCTCGACTGTTTCATTGTTCCCAGCTTCCTCTCGCACAATACTCTTTTCCTTCCAAGTCTTCTTAGTGGTCATTGGTCGTGCTTGGTTGAACCAATGATCCGTTTGTTCCTCCTTCCTCTTCTCAACAAGCTCTAGGGCTCTCAGTCTTTGTACACACCATTTCTGTGTCTTGTTGAGCCCTGTGGGACACTATTGGGGTTCTGGATTTGTTCCCTAAGCCACTGCCTTAATCGTGTCTTGTTTCACCCCCTCTGGCCTCACATCACACCTGCTGAGTCGTCATGGAGATGTTTCGAACTGGAGATCGATGCCTTGAGTTGTTGAGGTTGTGCATGTTCAACCAACCTTTGTTCCTTGTGTTTGAGTGCTGATGTAGCGCCTAGTCCGACGATGATTCTTTCCTCCAGGGACATCAACCGAGAACGCTTGATAGGGGGTCTTGGATCAGCTTTGGTTCTCTCGGTTTCGCTTGGACCAGCACCCGTCTTCATGTTGGAGCTGCCAGAAGGGGCCAATTCTTCTTGGATTACATAAGGTACCGACCCAACCATCAGTACTCGGTGTCCCATTCTTGTGTTCTCCTCGGTTTGGGTCTTCCCGACACGTCTCTGAGATGGGGTGGAAGCACCAGTGCTTTATAGTGGTTTTTGCTTTGGTCTCCATGTGGTGTGGCTGCTCCCTTGCTCATCTGGTCGTTGCTACCACACTCGGGCTTCCCGAGCCTCTCGGGAGGGCTGTTTTCCTTGAAAAACCATCAATTTCTTGAGGTACCTGTGACTCTCGACCCGTGCCCCCTGATCCCCTTGGGAAGGCCGTTTTCCTTGGAAAATCATCGGTTTTTTGAGCTGTCGATGACTCCAAACCCGGTTGTGCTGAGGGTGCTTCTAAGGCTTCTGTTGGAGTAGGTCGTGAACTCGTCGCCATTGGAATCTCTTAACCAGTGAAAGACACTCTTTGCTTGCCTCCTCCTGAGGTACTTGGTGATCAGATACTCCGAAGTTGGTTTTAACTGGGAAGTCTTCCTTGGTTCGTTGAGCTTCCATATGCCAACTTTGGGGTTTCGAGGCTTGATCATCTTTTTATGTAGATCATCGGACACGATCACATTCTTCCCTATGGTTCTAGATGCCTGATCGGTCCTCATGAGTATCTTCTTCCCCTCAAGGTTCACCATGTTGACGAGGAAGGGATCCGCGTCAAGCTTCATTCGGTGGCTGTCACCGAGTGTCAAACGGTCATCATTTGGAGCCGATTGTACCTGTCGATGAAAGAAGTTGCAATCGTTAGTAGAATGAGAGTATGAGTTGTGCTACTTACAATAGAGTTTGTTGGCTAGCTGCTCGAGTGGTGGGATAATGTGAGGACCAAGGGTCCAGACATTCCAGGAATCATATTGGGTGGTGTCGTACGATGCGACACCCAACAACACACTTCAAAAGACATTCATATTACATCACATAAGCTTGAACCAACAAGTTCAAGCAGAAATATATTACATTTTAAACATATATACAGCAGAAGTCTTGTCTCTACCCACTCACTACATCCTAACTACGCAAAATAATGAACAATCTAGCCCTCGAACTATTCACTCTAGCAGAAGCTCCTCAAGGCGGCGTGTAGGGCTCCCATTCAGCCGTGTACCCCAATGGGGTGTGGCCTCCCACTCAATCCCTTTTTCAGATGAGGTCATAGATGTCCCTCACCTGCAGCAACAACTTATATAGCAAACGTGAGCACAAAGGCTCACCAAGTCTTAACCGGCTCATGCTAAACAAGAAACTCTACATGAGTAAGATGTTCTAACATAGGCAAGTAGGCATTGCATAAAGACTCGCCTAAACCGTAGGTTCTTAACTTCAACTTTTAGCACAAATTAAACCCTTAGTGCTACACAACATCATGACTCCACAATCAAATAAGAAACACTTCATTGCGATATTGCTTACCTAAGGGGGAATGAACATTAAAATTTGGTTTGCACTAATCTTACTTCACACAAGGTGATAATGTAATATCGATTCACATTATCAATGTTATTCCTACTCTGACTACTCTTTCTTACTACGTCACAATGTAGTGAACAAGCGGTACCCAAATAACCATGAGGGACGGTGATTGCAATCAAAAACCGGTCTTACCGTCCCAAGCAGGAGGTCCCTACCCTGAGCAAGCATCCTTGACAGAGCCCGTTAGCAGATTTACACCTTCCTTCCCTCAACCAACACCTTTAAGACGGTGAGCAATACCTCAACGACCAAGTTAACCAAGCTATCTCGGTTTCCTGGGGCCCATATATCTAGTATGCTATCAGTACTGTTCAAACATGCTCAGTAGGGCTGCACACGGCACGGTCCTTGATCGACATAAGCAGAGCTACGCACTCAAGACCTTCATGTCTTGCTGCACCCTACATCTCTGCCCCGTCTCATTATCAATTGAGTGGGACATGTTCAGGATCCCTTCGTGTGCCCTATTCTTTCTCTAGCGAATAGATTCCAACTACTCGACTTCTACCGAATTGCTTCTATGACACGAGCCTGTCAAAAGTCTATGCGAAAGGATAGTAAGATACCCTTGAAATAAAAGGATTATTTGGTATGCCATTGGGTTTCGATCAGTCTCCGGAGGAAAACTTGCAAGTGGCTCTAGAGTCTCCTCGAGTTCGGAAACTAAACGATATGCACAAGATGCAAAAGTTGTATTAGTTATATGAGCATGCTTCATATGTTTAATTAAATTTATTACAAATGAAATCCAGTGCCCCTCAGATTTCTATAGTGGCTGACATGGATCATCTCTGATTTGCTAGCCAAGTCTCTCATGATTTTATTCATAGGTATGTGTTTATAATAAATTCTTAAGGCTTTAATCTTCTCTGAAATTCCAGAGACAATTTGGGCCTTTGACATGCATCAAAGTATGTTATTCATACAGTGCAAGTCATGAGGAGTCCAACAAAATTGGTTTCATAATTTTCTAAGCTTTCTACAAAAATATATGGCTTTTACAAGTTGCTAGCAATTTCTGAAATTGCTTTTATGATTTTTGGGAATTTTCAGGGACATAGGATAAATTTCCAATATTTACCCCACTTAGCAGTGTCCACAGTAGCTGAAATTTGGCCGTAAGATCAAAGGTATTATAAAGGGGGTTCTGGCCAAATTTAGATTTTTTTCTAATATGGGATCTTCTATAATTAATTCCTAAAGATTTAACTTAAAGGAATTAATAAGCAAATTTCAGAGACTTTCATACAAATTAAATGGTATTGCTATAAATTATTGGCTACAAGGATTCTAACAAAATTTGTTTGAATTTTGGGGAATCCTAATGAATGTTATGAATTCCCAAAGTTTACCCTCAAACTAGAATTATTTTCCTACTCAAAATCCTTTAAACAGTCGCCTGGGCCCACCTATTTAAATTGGACCACTCAGAGCAAGGCAACTCTGGGCTACACAATGTAAAATCCCCAAAAAGTGGTAGCAAGAATTTTCAGCTCATGTACACTTAGGAAAAATGAGGGGAATTAAAACTTTGAATTATAACTGGGAAGGTTCAAATTGAGGATTCAAACTTCCCAAAACTTCCAAACATGGAGATATAAATTCATAACTTGGGTCTTCATATTTCAAATATTCAACCTTCCAAATTTCAGCTCGTTTGGAGGAGTTTTAATATTTATTTGGGATTAAAAAGGAGAAGCCCTTTTATTCTGAATTTCAAATTCAGTTTCAAATTTCAATCTCCTCAATTTGCAAATTTGGTTCCACAAATGTGTTCTCCACATTTGAGTTAGCAGCCATGCCAAAAATCAGAGACTTTGGACTTGGTTTGCTATGTTTTTGGAGCAAGGCAAAGAGGAGAATTCAAATTCTATTTCAAAATTCAAATGACCAAACTTAATTCAAACTTCACACCAGAATTCAAATCAGTTTGAATTCAACTTTTCAAACCATGACTTGGTGTGAAAGTATGGCCTTAATTGTTGAGTAGCTGGGGGGGGGGAATATCAGTGGAAATTGAATTAAAATTAGAGGTGGTGGGACCCCTTTGTCAGCCACACAGATGTTCTACCGCCTCTGTTTTTCATCGGCCGATCGCCGAGACGCCGCCAGCTCCCGGCGAAACCCGCTCCCGAGGACCACCGCGCCACCTCCTGGTTTCCTCGATCGTCATCCGCTTCAATACAACACAGTCGCAGCAACGAATTCCTTCTTCACTTCTCTCGGTTGCTCGCAGCTCCCTCCGCTCTCTCCCGCGAGAAACTGCCTTAGCGCTGTTTCTGTTCCTCCCTCGCCCACGGTCGCCCGAGCTTGGATGATCGAGCTCCAAGCAGCAAAAAGAAGCACAAGTGCGTGCTCCAGCCTCCACCGTTCTTCCACCTGAGTTTCCTAGCTCGTGCTACGCGCAAACCAACAATTGGCGCCGGCGTTCGGAGGTGCCCGGCGGAACCCCGTTCAGATCACCTTGGACAGCACGCTACGGACGATGTCACCGCCCCTTCCATACACAAGAAAGGTGCGTTGTTTTCCATAGTTCGTGTTGCCGAAAGCTTCATGTCAATTGATCAATCGGTTAGAATTTTGGGTTTTACCAAACCCTAGTTCATAGCGACACCTCTCGGTCTACGATAAAATTCGTCGCGCAGCAGTAGCTACAGCTCATTCTGGTCTAGAAGAAGCTTTGCTAGATCCCTATGGTCCTTCTCGCTCAAACAGCGCTAGAAACCATCAATGACTGAAGGAGTTCTTCGAGTTTTTGTCGCCGCCGGCGTTTTGCTGCCTGGGGTCGCCGGTGAGGTCCCCTCTCCGGTGGTTTTCATGGAGAGTGGGCTATGGGTCGATGTTGTCCATGTGACACTGGTGCTTTTAGAGCAAACCCTAGCCCGAAAGATCCACTGTCGAGTGAGAACGAGGTCGCCAAAGTGAGGTGCATCAGGGTCGCCGGTGCGAGCACCGTTCCGGCCGTTGTCATCGGCTCCCGACCCCACCATCGTGTTCAGCACGGTGTAGAACTCACAGGCGGCGAGTTTGAGGAAGTTTGGACCACGGAAACCCCGTCCCGGCGAGCCTCGCCGGCATGCGCCGCCGCGGGAGGCGCGGCCAGCACGAGGAAGGCGAAGGAGGGCCGGGTCCCACCGGTCAGCCTCTGTATATGCGCGGGGATCGGTCTGTGGCACTGGATCCGGTGTGGCTGTGCGGGAAATAACCCCGTGGCCGCGGTGTTGCCGTCATCTGAGTGGATAGCGCCACGGGTGGGGCCCACAGCCAGGATTTAAACATTTCCAGATTTTTCTAATTCAGTTCAAACTTTAGAGACACATAACTTTGTGTAGAAAACTCCAAAAAGGGTGAGACCAATTTTGTTGGAATCCTCATGAGTACTTCACAGAGAAATAAATTGCTTGCTATGAAAATGCCCAGGAATTTCTGTAGAATTGTTTTTACTAAATCATTTAGAGATTTATTACAGGAGCAATTCTTTATGAAACATCCTCAAATTTGGGAAGCAAATCCTTTTCATAGTTACAGATCTCCAGTAAAAATTTGGGCTTCATTGGAGTTCATTTTCTAGGCTAAATTGCCTTCCAAAATTCAGTCTTATTTGGAAATTCAAATTTAAACAGAAACTTATTCAGAACTCCTATCCAACTTCAAAAATTCATATCTCTATGTTGGTAGCTCCAAAAATGGTGAAACAAATTTTGTTAGAACCATGGAGACTTACCCTAATCATATCTTCCACTCTTAGCTATGTCAAAACTCCTGATTTGGGCTCAAAATTCAGAGAAGCCTTGTACTTTTAGGAATTTTGGAGACTACATTGTGCAATGACATTTCTCCAAATTTTGCTCAGATCATCCTTAGAGAGTCTAGTATCCACTGTAAAAATCCCAAAGCCAATTAAGGAACATAAATAGCAGTAGCTATGAATAGAAGTTCAATTCTTATAAGTCCTTAATACTTATACATATATTTTGTTACATTTGATAATAGTGACCGAAGTTGAGGACGCACCGGAGCCCTTGGACGTCCTCCCACCTGAAGCTAACTTTCCGTTTGACTCGCAACCAGGCAAGCCCCAGTTTGCATTTAAGTACTTTTGCAAATTCTTTATTTGTATCACTTATGTCTAGGGTGAATGCTTGCATTAGAGTTAAGGTGATTGAAACCCCACTTGCATAACCTTTAAATCCTATGGAGGGTTGGGTAGTTTACAGACTCGACGAGTAGAGAATGCCGTGCTAATATGCTTAGGATCTCGGTAGAAGTCGAGTAGTTGGAATCTACTCGCGAGGTAAGGCTTTATCACACGGTTTGGTCAGAATAGAAAATGGCTTAACAGTGGTGAAAATAAGACCCAGCAGGGGGGATAGGAAGCAGTGAGCGGAGGTCTCACGTGCGTAGCCCTGTTGGTGTCGATTGAGGACCGAGTCGTGTGCGGGCCTGCTGACAAATATCAAACAGTACCGGATGGCATACTGAAATAAGCAGGAAACCGATGTAATTGGTTAACCTGGGTGTAGAGGCTTACCCAACCATAAATAGGAGTGGGTTGAGGGTAGCAAGGTGTAAATCTGCCGGTGGGCACAGTCACGCTCCACGCGGGGACCTCCTGCCCGTTACGGATGGACCGGTTCGGCATTTGGGTTGCCTTTTAAAGGTTGTTGCATACAACAAAGTAGGAAGGGGTGTGGAATCACGCTTCTGAAAGTGGGTGCATGCAACGTGTTGTCCGGGTGTCTTCTGATTGCAATCACCATCCCTCACGGTTATTTGAGTACCGCTTGTTCACTGTTCTGTGACGTAGTAAGAAGCGAAGTAAGCCAGATGAATGATAATATGCTGTGATGATATAATAATGTTTTGGAAACCATGTCTGCTGTAGATGTAGAGCTAATTAAGTTTATTTTCCGCTTTGGGCATCACCACATCGGAGGAAAGCGTTTCTTGTTTCATTGTGGACTTCCGATGTGAGAGCTGTCTATGTTGCAAAGTCCTTTTTCCTATCTTACACATCCCTGCATGTAGAGTTCCATGCCTAGGCTAGTCGGTTAAGCCTTGCTGAGCCATCGTGCTCACGGTTACAATATTTGAGCTGTATGCAGGTGAGAGCTATGAGGAGGGGTCTGAGGACGAGGCGATGCCCCCATCGGGGTACACGTCTGAGCTGGAGCCCTGCACGCCGCCGTGATCTCTGGTTCCATGCTGCTAGTGTGTAGCGTCCCCGGGCTGGACAGCTACACTTTTGCTTAATTAGAATGAGAGAGTGTTAATAAAGATACTTCCGCTGTATAATTATGTTTTGTAAAAGACTTCCGCTGTTTTATATCAAATAAAAGTTTGTATGTTGTTCTTAATTCTTTTCGTGTGTGCTGTTGGGTGCCGCATCGCACGGCACCACCCTATGCGATCTTGGAGTGGTTGAACCACGGGGTGGTCCCCACAGACGTGGTATCAGAGCTGCATTGGGAATAGCACGCTCGAAAAAAGCCTATTTTCAAAATCTAGAAGTAGTCGAGTGAGGATTAGCCATTAAGCCCACATAAGGTCTATGATAGTAGTAGATATTGAGGTGGAAAAGCTAACGTACTTTTTATACATTTTGTAACGACGCTCCGACGTCAGGTAAGAGGTAAGGTACGCCACCGCAGTCGGATCAATTGCGGTAACTCACCATACGAGTTATAGTATGGAAGGATATCCCGTGGCTTGGCACGGTAGTTAATATCAGTCTCTGAACCTCTTTATGGTTCTGAGGGCATATGAAAATGCTGATCTCCAGCGTGCTTTAGGCAAAAGTGAGAATACCCCATCGTGTGGTAAGCAACGCGATAGTATGCAACTCTTGAGCGTTCAATGTTTGAAGGGCCATACGCAGCGCTCGCCATTGGCGTGCCTCAACGGTCATGAGGCAGTAGGTGGTATCCGTTGGGTTGATAAAATTCCCAACCGTGACGACCCGTTCGCTCTCCACTCGGGTTCCCCGTCGTGTGGTGTGAAAACACGACCATGTACCTTGAGACGTGGCTTGACTCAAGAACGATCCGTATGGCAATGATACGGACCGTATGTTTTTATTATGATATGGAACTGCCTGAAATGTAAAATGTGAGACGCCCGCGGCCCGGGAATCGCAGTGGGTGGTGCCGTGCGATGCGGCACCCAACAGCATGCACGAAAAGAGGCGTAAGAAACATAACGGAACCATTTTGTTACTCAAGATAATTTCTTTTACAACATAATGTACACCCGCAGCGGAAATTTAAATTTGCTGGACAAACTACTCACTCTCGACCCTAACTACGCCGAAGAGAAGTCGTTCAGCCCGTGAACGCTTCCTACTAGCTTCCCCAAAGAAAGGCAGCGGCTAGGTTTCCGATGAGTTGAACAAACCGTGAGGTTCATCGTCTCACCGAACAACCCTCTTCATAGCAGGCATCCTGCTACCTGCAAAAACAACTCAGAAGCAACCGTGAGCACTAAGGCTCAACAAGACTTACCCGTCACTCCTAAACATGCAACTCTACATGCAGGGGTAGTAAGAATGTAGGCATAGGAATTTGCAAAATGCATCATGAATAAACTTGATCCTTATACTCAGATTCTTATAGCCTTCATTTTAGTGGTCCTCACGCCTCACAACATCGGAAGTCCACAATCAAACAAGAAACGCTTATCCCGATGTTGCTAGCCTAAGGTGGAAATGAAATTTAGTTGGCTCTATAACTACTTCAGTCAAGGTTCCAATACAGTGATTAATCCACAAACAGCAAGTTAAGAGACTTAGTTTCTCTTCTTACTAAGTCACGGCGCAGTGGGCAAGTATGCTCAATCCTCTTCCGCGAGCGACGGTGATTCGAATCAATAACAACCCGGAATACACGACACATACACCCGCCTCGAAAGACTCTCTCAAGAGCTCTTTCTTACGTTGTATGCAGCAACCTTTCACACGACACCCCGACATAGAAAAACGCTTCGCGCCGAGCAGGATGGTCCTCTACGCGGACACGTCGAAGTTGCCCGCTAAAGGATTTACACCTCCCGCCTTCTCAACGCCATTCCCACGCGAAGGATGAGTTTCTATATCACGGTCCATCGTGTTACATCGGTTTCATGGGTCCCATACCCCACTATATATCCGGTACAGCTCAATCTTGTCCAGCAGGGCCGCATACATACGGTCCTTAACCGACACGGACGGGGCTACAACCAACCTCCACATTTGCCTTACCATCCCGGTCCAGGCCAAATGTGGTCTCAAGCATTGTCACACCCATCGCAGGTCGAGACCAACCTTGAGCGCTCCATCCTACAGGAACATCCCCGTCCCCATCTCATATTCATGAGGGTGCTCTTATCATTTATCTCTCGCGAGTAACTCCCTTACTCGAACTTTCTCGCGAGTAGCTTTTTACTACTCGACTTCTACCGAGCTAGCTACAACATTAGCCTAGCATCTACAACGTGGCAAAGCCTACACTAAACCTTCTAATTAGGGATGTAATAGTCATGCAAGTGGGTTTCAATCATCCTAGACATAATGCACTCAAGTCTAACAAACATGATGTGAAGTAAAGCAAAATTTAAAATGGTAACGATATGCAAACCGGGGCTTGCCTTGCTCAACGGTTTTGTTAGAAGCTAGAAGTTAGTCTTCCTCCGGAGAATCTGCCAAACTCGTCACGAGATGGAGATCCTCGCTGCAGAGTCGAGTCCTCGTCGAACGGCGACGTCACGTGCTATTAAGATGATTTATGCACATGTATTCAAAATCAATTTTAGAAAACGATTCAAATCTGTTGTACAGTTAACTCACACATAAGAGAGGTAAACAACAGCAAGGTTTCTGTTGTTGGATCTAAACCTTAGAGATGATGAAAGCTAGGGTGAAATGAAATACTAGTAATCACCATGTGATTAAGTCCATTATATGAACACTTAAACCTAAAATATGGTAGCTCCAGTTCCAGAGGTCCAATGAAGCTGAGAATTTAACCACAGCCTCTATGGAAGATATTTAGGCAGTGTGCAAAGATTGAGCTCATGAAATGGCTCAAGGTGATCACAATAATTCCTTATGTGATTTTCACTAATCTGCCTTTACCCCCTAGATATTAAGCATTCCTATGCTGCAAAGTAGACTTTTTGTGAAGTACAAAATGTCCTGAGTCCATAGGAATTGGTTTTACCATTTTTGGAGTTTCCTACATGGATATATGGATTTTTCAAAGAATGGTGAAAAGCTGAAATTGTCTCTGATTATTTTCCTATTTTTCAGAGACATAAGGAATGAACACATTATTTGACCAAGCAAATTAGGTCCAATGCCTCTAAAATTTTTACTGGAGTTCAAGGAATTTTGGGAGAATGTCCTGTCCAAATTTGGGAATTTTCCAATAAACAAAACTCCTGTAAAAATTCAGATAAGATTTTTTTAAATGAATTAATGAGCCAAATTCATGGATTTTCATAAACATTGGTCTGCACCCCTGGATAGTACTCCTTGAGAGGAATCCAACAAAATTTGTTTCAAAATTTTTGGACACTCCTACACAAAGTTATGGCTCTCCAAAGTTTGAACTAGAGTGGGAAAATCTGGAAAATGTTTAAATGCTGACAGTGGGTCCCACCTGTCATCCCTAACCTCCAGACTCGCGCCCAACAGGGCAGTGGCGGCCCACTCCGGCGAGGTCGCCGGAAAACAAGTTCCCAGCCACCTCCAGACCCCCTGCTGGCTGCCCCCCCATATTTCCCCACGCTGAACACGTTGGTGAGGTCCCCGGCGGCTGAAACTCGCCGGAAAATAGGGCGCACCGGCCACAGCAAACCCTAGAGCTCCGGCGAGGTCTTGCATGGTGAATTCTCCACCAAATGGTCGGTTCTTGGGCTCTACAGCACCAGGGGATCATGTAGAAGACCGGCATGAGGTCTAAACCAGCTGGAGATGGCTCTAAACCTATCGGCACCGTGCACCCGATAGGGTCCAGCGGCATACCCTCTAAAAGAGCTCGGACTGCTCACCCTACACTCGATTTCTTGGTCTAAAATTGATGGAGGAGGTGTGCTAGGCAGTTAACAACCTATGTGTGGAGTTTGAGACCCAACAAACACGAATTGAGGACGAATTTTACAATTCCTTACCTCAAGGTCCGTTTCTGCCGCCCGGGAGAAAAACTTGAAATTCTCCCTCTGTGATCAATGGCTGGGGCTGAGCTTTGGAGGTGAGAAACTAGACTTGTTGGTGCACAGATGGGGTGTCTTGCTTGGGCGTGATACCTCCTGGTTTGGGCTAGCCACGGTGATCAGTTTCGGTCCTCCGACGTGCAACACGGGAGCAGCAGAAACTTTTCTGTTTCTGGGCGCTTGTGAGCTCTGGATGGTGGAGGGAAGTTGACAGCCGGCTAGAGCACTCAAGGGTGAATCTTTTTGCTGTTGGAAGCTCGAGCAAATGGAGCTGGGTTCAGTTGCTGGCGATCAGAGAACAGAGGGGAGCTGCTGTTCTTCTTCTCGGGAGCAAACACACGGGAGCAGATGGGCTCGAGCTGGTAGAGGCAAAAGAGGGTTGTGGCACTTGCTGTGGTGATCAGGATGAGCAAAAATCAACCCAGCAGGAGGTGGCGTGGGAGGTGTCCAGCACGAGCTGCTGCTGTCGAGCTCTCCATCGATGAAGAACAGAGCTGAGTCGGTTTCTGCTCTCGTGAGACTGACCGGTGGGGTCCACAGCCACAAGTCTCCCTCTTTTCCCCCATTTTGATTTAAAATAGCAAACGAGCTCTGAATTTGATCAAATTTGGAGGATAGGTCAAAAGAATTATGAGGAACTCAAATCTGAAATCAGATTTTGAAATTGAGTATGTTTGGTTCAAAATTCAAATTTAAGTTTGAATTTGAACGTGCCCTCATTTAATCCTCGGAATAAATAGTATATGAAACCTAAAATCCTCCAAATTTGAAACTTAGGCTCTTTAATACATGAGAAATGCATCTATGCTCTCACATATGGGCCTTTGTACAATCTGAATAGGAATCCTTTTAAAAGGATTCAAATTGCATTTAAATTTCCTCCCCTCTACTCATAGAGAAGGTGCACATGAGTTAGAGTTTTGGGAGTCTAATTCTTTCCCCTATGTTAACATGTGTTGAGCACGGGCTAGAGAAAATTTTTAACTCCCTCACATGTCCATATTTGTGTTCATCATTTCATGTGACACAATTATAGTCTTTTATCGCCTTAACTTTGTTTCATATGTTGAAATAAAACTTTAACAAAGTTAGGGCTGTTACATTCCTCCCCCCTTAAAAGAATCTCGTCCCGAGATTACAAAAGAAAGAAGAAGGGAGAATGACTACTGGACATATGGTACAAACAAGTCGGGAAAATTTAAACGGAGAAATTCCTCGCTTTCCCACGTAGCTTCATCAGCGGTGTGGTTGCTCCACAAGACTTTGTAAAATCGCAATGTCCTATTTCTTGTGGCGCGAGTCTTCTCGTCAATAATCTGTACCGGATACTCAGAATAAGTGAGATCCGGTTGAAGATCCTCAATGTTCTCCATATGAACTGCGGTTGGGTACTTAAGACATTTCCGCAGCTGAGAGACGTGGAAAACGTTGTGAATGCCCGAAAGTGACGCCGGTAACTCCAGACGATAGGCCACGGGTCCGCATATTTCAGTGACAGCAAACGGCCCGATGAATCGCGGAGCAAGCTTTCCCTTCACTCCGAAACGATGAACTCCTTTCATCGGAGAGACACGAAGATAAACGTGGTCCCCGATGTCAAAGTGAAGAGGTCGACGTCTTTTGTCTGCATAACTCTTCTGCCGAGATTGAGCAGCCTTTAAGTTGGCTTGAATCACTCGCACTCGTTCCTCGGCTTCATTCACAAGATCAATCCCGTAGACCACTCTCTCGCCGGACTCACACCAATTCAGTGGTGTGCGGCACTTCCGGCCATAAAGAGCTTCATACGGGGCCATCTTGATGCTGGATTGATAACCGTTATTATATGAGAATTCTGCTAACGGTAGATGGTCATCCCAATTCTTTCCATGACTGATGACACATGCCCGTAGCATATCCTCCAGAATCTGATTGACTCTCTCCGTTTGACCATCAGTTTGCGGATGATACGCTGAACTCCGAATTAACTTGGTTCCCAAGGAAGCATGCAGTTGCTCCCAAAATCTGGATACGAACAACGCACCCCGATCAGACACGATGGTGCGGGGAACCCCGTGTAAACACACGATTCTTGATATGAACAGCTCCGCATACTTCTTCGCCACATATTTTGTATGGACTGGAATAAAATGTGCTGTCTTGGTCAAACGATCGACGATTACCCAAATAGAATCATGCTTGTTGCTGGTCATGGGTAAACCGACGATGAAGTCCATGCTTATGTCTTCCCACTTCCATGCTGGAACCTTCAGCGGTTGAAGTGGTCCGGCTTTCCTCATATGGTCGGCTTTAACCCGCCGACACGTATCACACTCGGATACGTACTTCGCAATCTCTCTTTTCATCCGTGTCCACCAGAACTTAGATTTCAAGTCCTGGTACATTTTATTGCTTCCTGGATGAATGGAGTACTTGGATAAATGTGCTTCATCCAGTATCTTCCTCCGCAATTTCATATTCCGGGGTACAACTATGCGGTTGTTAAACCATAGAGTACCCTCTTCATCCTTGCGGAACATCTTCAATTCACCGCTGTCCACTCTCCTCCGGATATGAGACATACCTCTGTCTCTCTTCTGAGCCTCTACAATCTCATCTCGGATTGTAGGAATAAGAGCGAGGTTGAACAGCGATCCGTAGGGAACTAAGCGCAGGCTTGGTTCTCCTTCTTCATGTGCAGCCATGGCTAAATGGTGAACGTGGGCTTTCCGACTAAGTGCGTCGGCAACCACATTCGCTTTGCCCGGATGGTAATGAATTTCAAGTTCATAGTCCTTGATCAATTCGAGCCATCTTCGCTGCCTCATATTCAGTTCCTTCTGTGTGAAGATGTACTTCAAGCTTTTGTGGTCAGTGTAGAGATGTACTAGATTGCCTAGTAGATAATGTCTCCACATTTTCAATGCTAAGACCACTGCAGCTAGTTCAAGGTCGTGCGTCGGGTAGTTCTGCTCATGACCCCTGAGTTGTCGGGATCCATACGCAACCACACGTCCTTCTTGCATCAACACACAACCCAAACCGATGCCGGATGCATCACAATAAACATCAAACGGCTTCGTAGTGACCGGCTGGGCCAAAACTGGAGCTGTAGTGAGATACTTCACTAAAGTTTGAAAAGCTTGTTCGCATGAATTGCCCCAATCATACTTGGTGCTTTTCTTCAACAGCTCCGTCATAGGTTTAGCGACTTTGGAGAAGTTTGGAATGAATCTCCGATAATAGCCCGCTAAACCTAGGAAACTCCTCACTTCATGAACAGATGTTGGAGATTTCCAATTCAGCACTTGCTCGATTTTACTTGGGTCCACAGCGATGCCTTCTGCTGAAATAATATGCCCAAGAAACGGCACTTTGCTGATCCAAAACTCACATTTACTGAACTTTGCATATAGCTTGTGATCCTGCAAGCGTTGGAGTACAATACGCAAATGTTCAGCATGTTCTTCTTCTGACTTTGAATAGACCAAAATATCGTCGATGAAAACCACGACGAACTTGTCTAACTCCGGCATGAACACAGAGTTCATGAGATACATAAAATGAGCCGGAGCATTGGTCAATCCAAAGGACATGACAAGATATTCATAAAGACCATATCTTGTTGAGAACGCCGTCTTAGGTACATCTTCTGCCCGGATCTTTATCTGGTGATACCCGGACCGAAGATCCATCTTGGAAAATACCTTAGCACCCACTAGTTGATCGAACAAAATGTCAATGCGCGGTAGTGGATACTTATTCTTGATAGTGACAGCATTCAGTGGACGATAATCTACGCATAGTCTCAAAGTCTCGTCCTTCTTCTTCACGAAGAGTGCGGAACAGCCCCAAGGTGATGAACTTGGGCGTATAAAACCTTTGTCCATGAGGTCATTAAGCTGCTCCTTCAATTCTGCTAGCTCCTTCGGTGCCATTTTATATGGTCGCCGAGAAATAGGTGTTGTTCCCGGTGCTAGTTCAATCTTGAACTCTACATCACGTTCGGGCGGCATGCCCGGCAAGTCTTCGGGAAACACATCTGGATATTCACATACCACTGGAATATCCTCAAGTTTAGGAGCTTCAATCTGATGCACTGCTGCAACTCGTTGTGATGGATCCACAAGATTCAATATGTTGCAACCATGTATTGGGGAATTCAGTTGGACAGTCCGAGAGCTGATGTCAAAGATAGCCCCATAATGTGTCAACCATGACATCCCCAAGATAATATCAATCCTTTGGCCTTTGAGTATGATAAGGCTCGCAGGATAGATGTTTCCACCCAAACGTAAAGGTGCCCGAGAGACCATTTCATCTGTTGATATCTTGCCTCCGGGTGAGCTGATATGAAACGGATGCTTAACTGTGCTAAATGGAAGATTATTCTTCAACACATAGTCTCTGCTAATAAAATTGTGGGTGGCTCCGGAATCAAACAAAATGGAAGTGGGCTGTTCATGTAACGTGAACATGCCCGCCAAAACTGGTTCGCCTTTAGCAATGTCCTCAATAGCAGTGTAATTAACCCTGCCAGCTTTTGAACGATTCTTCTGTGAAGGTTCACGGTGCTGATCTGAGCATTGCTGAGACAACACACGAGTGTGACTCTGCGCAGCACCACGACGGTTTCGTGTTGTAGAAATCCTCTGCTCTCTACTAACACGAGGTGGAGATAATTCATGCGTAGCTGGTTGCGGTAGGGTTGCACAAATAATTTCTGTCCGCTGTTGTTGAGGTGGAGGCTCATATGTGGTCAACTCCAGCCGTGGTTGTGAGAGTTGCACCACTGGCTGAATTTGTTGCCTAACTGGCGAGTAATATCGCACTCGATAGTTCAGACAAACCTCGATATCGCTGTCTGGCGGTATACTTCTTTTCAGCTCCGCTTCACAACGAAGATGCATGTCTTCCTTAATGATAGCGGCATTTACCAACTCATTGTAAATACCGTTATTGAACAAGGTCACTTGTTCCTTAAGTTCGACATTCAAACCTCGGAAGAAATACTCGCACTTCAACGCTTCCGAGTCAACCATATGACTTGTGTATTGCATCAAGTTTTCAAACTCTTTGAAGTACTCGTACGCACTCCTTTCTCCTTGCTTTAGCTCCAGAAAGTCTTGATACTTTGTTCGAAGAAGTCCCGAACAAATGTGACGTCCCCGGAAAACATCCTGGAATTCATCCCACGTCACTCGATGACCTTCAGGAAGAGTAGCGATGTACTCCACCCACCAAGCTCCAGCGGCTCCGTGGAGTTGTTGAGCGGCAAATAGAGTCTTCTGATATTCATCGCACTCAAGCGTATCGAACTTGGCTTCAATACATTGGAGCCAATGAGCCGACTCCAATGGTTCTTTCGCTTCCGAGAAAACCGGTGGTTGTCTTGCTAGAAAATCCAGATAAGTGCTTGGCGGAGGATTTTGCTGTAGTGTCTCCTGTCGTACGCTTTGTCGCACCAACAGATCCAGAGACTCAGCCATCTTTGCCAAGATTTCCGCCAATCCGGTTGATGATGTCGGCACTTCTTGTCGTGGCAAATTACTTTCGCCGTGACTCGACTCACCAACCTCACTCCTGGAATGAGCATGATCCATGCTGCAAGAATGAGCAATTTACGGTTAAAATTCAAAGTTCAAACTCAACTTGAATTCAAAAACATTAACCGTCAAAGCATCACTTCAATAATGCAGCACACATAATCTAACCAGGGTTCCGACAATTCTGGAATCTATCAAACGTGAGAAAGTTTGTCCAAACCTTTAATTCCAACAGTAGGACAAACTGAAAAATAACTCGAGAACATGTTACGGAGCTTAGAGAAGTCTAAGACATCCATGTCCACAACAAGTCTCAAGCTAAATGACAATAAGTACTACTCTGTTCCAAATGACCAATTGGTCTTAAGCCCAGAATTTGAATATGAAAATGGCAATTTCACATCTCAAGCTGAATATCAAAGTTATAGTTAACTTCAATATCTTTCCAACGAGTATTCATTTGCCTTCATATATGTTCTGGATCAAAGATTGTGATATTTCAAAGTTAACAGAAATCTGGAACAATTTTGACAGCACTTCCTTTGAAAGTGGCTGTTTTGTCCGCAAGATTTCATCACTTTAAACTCCAAATCTGGAAAAACTTTGAACTACAAAGTCATAGCATATATCACAAGCTTTCCAACGGTGTATTACTTGACCCTTAGAAGATTTTCTACAGAAAGTTATGGTCGAAATACAGAAATTTCCAGAGAGCAATTTGTGCCTGCCCTGTTTTTGGACAGTTCACACTCATCTGAGAATATCATCCATTTGGAGGGTGATTCTGGTCTGGAGTTCTACTGAAGAGTTGTAGAATACTTCAATAGCTTTCCAGAAATGTATCACTCACCTCCATTGGTTCAACCAAACAAAATTTATGCCCTGTTCAACTTCAGCAAAGATTCTGCCGGAAACAGGGGAGGTTTATTCCTAAGTATTTGTGAAGAAATCTATACTCCCAATTGACTCTTAGTTCAATATAGGAGTTCATCACCCCCTAATAGAATCCTAGACCCCAGATTTACTCTTTTTCTTTTCAAACCTTCATTTTCATGCAGTTCAAAACACATCACGGTACTACGTTGCCTCACCAAATTAAAATCCCATCCGGCTTTATACCGGCTTATACGTCTCAAGTGGTGGCACTAAAACGATCACTCACAAACGTTTTCTACACGACATGTTCTAACGTGGTTAAGGTACCTGCAAAAAATCACTCAATAATGATGCACACATTGGTTTATCATTTCAGGCAGGTCCATATCATAGTAAAAACATACGCCCCGTATCATTGCCATACGGGCCGTCCTTGAGTCAAGCCACGTCTCAAGGTACATGATCGGGTTATTCACCACCCGACGGGGGCTCCACACCTTTTCAATAAAGCACACCGGTGGAACAGCGCTTTCGTAAGCCTCATAGGACATGAAGAGTCCTAGAGAACATACTTCGTGTTACAAACCACACGATGGGGTCTCCTCCTCTTGCCCCTGGGTTTGCGCACTGGAGGCTAGTGCCATTCATATGTCTCTAAGACATGAGGAGTCTTAGAAAACATATTCACTTCCTGTCCATTGCTGAACGGGACATCCCACACTACTTTCCTCGTATGGGTGAGCTAACCGAAATTGATCCGCTTTCGGTGGCGTTCCTTACCATTCTTACCTTCACGTAGGTGCGTCGTTACAGAATTGAAATACTGAATGATAACACACTGTTAGCTTGCCACCTTAAGTACTATGCTTATAATAATCCTTATGTGGGCATACTATACGTTCCTCACTCGTATACTCCTAAGTTTTCAAAAATATGCTCTTTTCATGCGTGCTATCCCCAATGCGGCTCTGATACCACGACTGTGAGACGCCCGCGGCCCGGGAATCGCAGTGGGTGGTGCCGTGCGATGCGGCACCCAACAGCATGCACGAAAAGAGGCGTAAGAAACATAACGGAACCATTTTGTTACTCAAGATAATTTCTTTTACAACATAATGTACACCCGCAGCGGAAATTTAAATTTGCTGGACAAACTACTCACTCTCGACCCTAACTACGCCGAAGAGAAGTCATTCAGCCCGTGAACGCTTCCTACTAGCTTCCCCAAAGAAAGGCAGCGGCTAGGTTTCCGATGAGTTGAACAAACCGTGAGGTTCATCGTCTCACCGAACAACCCTCTTCATAGCAGGCATCCTGCTACCTGCAAAAACAACTCAGAAGCAACCGTGAGCACTAAGGCTCAACAAGACTTAACCGTCACTCCTAAACATGCAACTCTACATGCAGGGGTAGTAAGAATGTAGGCATAGGAATTTGCAAAATGCATCATGACTAAACTTGATCCTTATACTCAGATTCTTATAGCCTTCATTTTAGTGGTCCTCACGCCTCACAACATCGGAAGTCCACAATCAAACAAGAAACGCTTATCCCGATGTTGCTAGCCTAAGGTGGAAATGAAATTTAGTTGGCTCTATAACTACTTCAGTCAAGGTTCCAATACAGTGATTAATCCACAAACAGCAAGTTAAGAGACTTAGTTTCTCTTCTTACTAAGTCACGGCGCAGTGGGCAAGTATGCTCAATCCTCTTCCGCGAGCGACGGTGATTCGAATCAATAACAACCCGGAATACACGACACATACACCCGCCTCGAAAGACTCTCTCAAGAGCTCTTTCTTACGTTGTATGCAGCAACCTTTCACACGACACCCCGACATAGAAAAACGCTTCGCGCCGAGCAGGATGGTCCTCTACGCGGACACGTCGAAGTTGCCCGCTAAAGGATTTACACCTCCCGCCTTCTCAACGCCATTCCCACGCGAAGGATGAGTTTCTATATCACGGTCCATCGTGTTACATCGGTTTCATGGGTCCCATACCCCACTATATATCCGGTACAGCTCAATCTTGTCCAGCAGGGCCGCATACATACGGTCCTTAACCGACACGGACGGGGCTACAACCAACCTCCACATTTGCCTTACCATCCCGGTCCAGGCCAAATGTGGTCTCAAGCATTGTCACACCCATCGCAGGTCGAGACCAACCTTGAGCGCTCCATCCTACAGGAACATCCCCGTCCCCATCTCATATTCATGAGGGTGCTCTTATCATTTATCTCTCGCGAGTAACTCCCTTACTCGAACTTTCTCGCGAGTAGCTTTTTACTACTCGACTTCTACCGAGCTAGCTACAACATTAGCCTAGCATCTACAACGTGGCAAAGCCTACACTAAACCTTCTAATTAGGGATGTAATAGTCATGCAAGTGGGTTTCAATCATCCTAGACATAATGCACTCAAGTCTAACAAACATGATGTGAAGTAAAGCAAAATTTAAAATGGTAACGATATGCAAACCGGGGCTTGCCTTGCTCAACGGTTTTGTTAGAAGCTAGAAGTTAGTCTTCCTCCGGAGAATCCGCCAAAACTCGTCACGAGATGGAGATCCTCGCTGCAGAGTCGAGTCCTCGTCGAACGGCGACGTCACGTGCTATTAAGATGATTTATGCACATGTATTCAAAATCAATTTTAGAAAATGATTCAAATCTGTTGTACAGTTAACTCACACATAAGAGAGGTAAACAACAGCAAGGTTTCTGTTGTTGGATCTAAACCTTAGAGATGATGAAAGCTAGGGTGAAATGAAATACTAGTAATCACCATGTGATTAAGTCCATTATATGAACACTTAAACCTAAAATATGGTAGCTCCAGTTCCAGAGGTCCAATGAAGCTGAGAATTTAACCACAGCCTCTATGGAAGATATTTAGGCAGTGTGCAAAGATTGAGCTCATGAAATGGCTCAAGGTGATCACAATAATTCCTTATGTGATTTTCACTAATCTGCCTTTACCCCCTAGATATTAAGCATTCCTATGCTGCAAAGTAGACTTTTTGTGAAGTACAAAATGTCCTGAGTCCATAGGAATTGGTTTTACCATTTTTGGAGTTTCCTACATGGATATATGGATTTTTCAAAGAATGGTGAAAAGCTGAAATTGTCTCTGTTTATTTTCCTATTTTTCAGAGACATAAGGAATGAACACATTATTTGACCAAGCAAATTAGGTCCAATGCCTCTAAAATTTTTACTGGAGTTCAAGTAATTTTGGAAGAATGTCCTGTCCAAATTTGGGAATTTTCCAATAAACAAAACTCCTGTAAAAATTCAGATAAGATTTTTCTTAAATGAATTAATGAGCCAAATTCATGGATTTTCATAAACATTGGTCTGCACCCCTGGATAGTACTCCTTGAGAGGAATCCAACAAAATTTGTTTCAAAATTTTTGGACACTCCTACACAAAGTTATGGCTCTCCAAAGTTTGAACTAGAGTGGGAAAATCTGGAAAATGTTTAAATGCTGACAGTGGGTCCCACCTGTCATCCCTAACCTCCAGACTCGCGCCCAACAGGGCAGTGGCGGCCCACTCCGGCGAGGTCGCCGGAAAACAAGTTCCCAGCCACCTCCAGACCCCCTGCTGGCCGCCCCCCCATATTTCCCCACGCTGAACACGTTGGTGAGGTCCCCGGCGGCTGAAACTCGCCGGAAAATAGGGCGCACCGGCCACAGCAAACCCTAGAGCTCCGGCGAGGTCTTGCATGGTGAATTCTCCACCAAATGGTCGGTTCTTGGGCTCTACAGCACCAGGGGATCATGTAGAAGACCGGCATGAGGTCTAAACCAGCTGGAGATGGCTCTAAACCTATCGGCACCGTGCACCCGATAGGGTCCAGCGGCATACCCTCTAAAAGAGCTCGGACTGCTCACCCTACACTCGATTTCTTGGTCTAAAATTGATGGAGGAGGTGTGCTAGGCAGTTAACAACCTGTGTGTGGAGTTTGAGACCCAACAAACACGAATTGAGGACGAATTTTACAATTCCTTACCTCAAGTTCCGTCTCTGCCGCCCCGGAGAAAAACTTGAAATTCTCCCTCTGTGATCAATGGCTGGGGCTGAGCTTTGGAGGTGAGAAACTAGACTTGTTGGTGCACAGATGGGGTGTCTTTCTTGGGCGTGATACCTCCTGGTTTGGGCTAGCCACGGTGATCAGTTTCGGTCCTCCGACGTGCAACACGGGAGCAGCAGAAACTTTCCTGTTTCTGGGCGCTTGTGAGCTCTGGATGGTGGAGGGAAGTTGACAGCCGGCTAGAGCACTCAAGGGTGAATCTTTTTGCTGTTGGAAGCTCGAGCAAATGGAGCTGGGTTCAGTTGCTGGCGATCAGAGAACAGAGGGGAGCTGCTGTTCTTCTTCTCGGGAGCAAACACACGGGAGCAGATGGGCTCGAGCTGGTAGAGGCAAAAGAGGGTTGTGGCACTTGCTGTGGTGATCAGGATGAGCAAAAATCAACCCAGCAGGAGGTGGCGTGGGAGGTGTCCAGCACGAGCTGCTGCTGTCGAGCTCTCCATCGATGAAGAACAGAGCTGAGTCGGTTTCTGCTCTCGTGAGACTGACCGGTGGGGTCCACAGCCACAAGTCTCCCTCTTTTCCCCCATTTTGATTTAAAATAGCAAACGAGCTCTGAATTTGATCAAATTTGGAGGATAGGTCAAAAGAATTATGAGGAACTCAAATCTGAAATCATATTTTGAAATTGAGTATGTTTGGTTCAAAATTCAAATTTAAGTTTGAATTTGAACGTGCCCTCATTTAATCCTCGGAATAAATAGTATATGAAACCTAAAATCCTCCAAATTTGAAACTTAGGCTCTTGAATACATGAGAAATGCATCTATGCTCTCACATATGGGCCTTTGTACAATCTGAATAGGAATCCTTTTAAAAGGATTCAAATTGCATTTAAATTTCCTCCCCTCTACTCATAGAGAAGGTGCACATGAGTTAGAGTTTTTGGGAGTCTAATTCTTTCCCCTATGTTAACATGTGTTGAGCACGGGCTAGAGAAAATTTTTAACTCCCTCACATGTCCATATTTGTGTTCATCATTTCATGTGACACAATTATAGTCTTTTATCGCCTTAACTTTGTTTCATATGTTGAAATAAAACTTTAACAAAGTTAGGGCTGTTACATTCCTCCCCCCTTAAAAGAATCTCGTCCCGAGATTACAAAAGATAGAAGAAGGGAGAATGACTACTGGACATATGGTACAAACAAGTCGGGAAAATTTAAACGGAGAAATTCCTCGCTTTCCCACGTAGCTTCATCAGCGGTGTGGTTGCTCCACAAGACTTTGTAAAATCGCAATGTCCTATTTCTTGTGGCGCGAGTCTTCTCGTCAATAATCTGTACCGGATACTCAGAATAAGTGAGATCCGGTTGAAGATCCTCAATGTTCTCCATATGAACTGCGGTTGGGTACTTAAGACATTTCCGCAGCTGAGAGACGTGGAAAACGTTGTGAATGCCCGAAAGTGACGCCGGTAACTCCAGACGATAGGCCACGGGTCCGCATATTTCAGTGACAGCAAACGGCCCGATGAATCGCGGAGCAAGCTTTCCCTTCACTCCGAAACGATGAACTCCTTTCATCGGAGAGACACGAAGATAAACGTGGTCCCCGATGTCAAAGTGAAGAGGTCGACGTCTTTTGTCTGCATAACTCTTCTGCCGAGATTGAGCAGCCTTTAAGTTGGCTTGAATCACTCGCACTCGTTCCTCGGCTTCATTCACAAGATCAATCCCGTAGACCACTCTCTCGCCGGACTCACACCAATTCAGTGGTGTGCGGCACTTCCGGCCATAAAGAGCTTCATACGGGGCCATCTTGATGCTGGATTGATAACCGTTATTATATGAGAATTCTGCTAACGGTAGATGGTCATCCCAATTCTTTCCATGACTGATGACACATGCCCGTAGCATATCCTCCAGAATCTGATTGACTCTCTCCGTTTGACCATCAGTTTGCGGATGATACGCTGAACTCCGAATTAACTTGGTTCCCAAGGAAGCATGCAGTTGCTCCCAAAATCTGGATACGAACAACGCACCCCGATCAGACACGATGGTGCGGGGAACCCCGTGTAAACACACGATTCTTGATATGAACAGCTCCGCATACTTCTTCGCCACATATTTTGTATGGACTGGAATAAAATGTGCTGTCTTGGTCAAACGATCGACGATTACCCAAATAGAATCATGCTTGTTGCTGGTCATGGGTAAACCGACGATGAAGTCCATGCTTATGTCTTCCCACTTCCATGCTGGAACCTTCAGCGGTTGAAGTGGTCCGGCTTTCCTCATATGGTCGGCTTTAACCCGCCGACACGTATCACACTCGGATACGTACTTCGCAATCTCTCTTTTCATCCGTGTCCACCAGAACTTAGATTTCAAGTCCTGGTACATTTTATTGCTTCCTGGATGAATGGAGTACTTGGATAAATGTGCTTCATCCAGTATCTTCCTCCGCAATTTCATATTCCGGGGTACAACTATGCGGTTGTTAAACCATAGAGTACCCTCTTCATCCTTGCGGAACATCTTCAATTCACCGCTGTCCACTCTCCTCCGGATATGAGACATACCTCTGTCTCTCTTCTGAGCCTCTACAATCTCATCTCGGATTGTAGGAATAAGAGCGAGGTTGAACAGCGATCCGTAGGGAACTAAGCGCAGGCTTGGTTCTCCTTCTTCATGTGCAGCCATGGCTAAATGGTGAACGTGGGCTTTCCGACTAAGTGCGTCGGCAACCACATTCGCTTTGCCCGGATGGTAATGAATTTCAAGTTCATAGTCCTTGATCAATTCGAGCCATCTTCGCTGCCTCATATTCAGTTCCTTCTGTGTGAAGATGTACTTCAAGCTTTTGTGGTCAGTGTAGAGATGTACTAGATTGCCTAGTAGATAATGTCTCCACATTTTCAATGCTAAGACCACTGCAGCTAGTTCAAGGTCGTGCGTCGGGTAGTTCTGCTCATGACCCCTGAGTTGTCGGGATCCATACGCAACCACACGTCCTTCTTGCATCAACACACAACCCAAACCGATGCCGGATGCATCACAATAAACATCAAACGGCTTCGTAGTGACCGGCTGGGCCAAAACTGGAGCTGTAGTGAGATACTTCACTAAAGTTTGAAAAGCTTGTTCGCATGAATTGCCCCAATCATACTTGGTGCTTTTCTTCAACAGCTCCGTCATAGGTTTAGCGACTTTGGAGAAGTTTGGAATGAATCTCCGATAATAGCCCGCTAAACCTAGGAAACTCCTCACTTCATGAACAGATGTTGGAGATTTCCAATTCAGCACTTGCTCGATTTTACTTGGGTCCACAGCGATGCCTTCTTCTGAAATAATATGCCCAAGAAACGGCACTTTGCTGATCCAAAACTCACATTTACTGAACTTTGCATATAGCTTGTGATCCCGCAAGCGTTGGAGTACAATACGCAAATGTTCAGCATGTTCTTCTTCTGACTTTGAATAGACCAAAATATCGTCGATGAAAACCACGACGAACTTGTCTAACTCCGGCATGAACACAGAGTTCATGAGATACATAAAATGAGCCGGAGCATTGGTCAATCCAAAGGACATGACAAGATATTCATAAAGACCATATCTTGTTGAGAACGCCGTCTTAGGTACATCTTCTGCCCGGATCTTTATCTGGTGATACCCGGACCGAAGATCCATCTTGGAAAATACCTTAGCACCCACTAGTTGATCGAACAAAATGTCAATGCGCGGTAGTGGATACTTATTCTTGATAGTGACAGCATTCAGTGGACGATAATCTACGCATAGTCTCAAAGTCTCGTCCTTCTTCTTCACGAAGAGTGCGGAACAGCCCCAAGGTGATGAACTTGGGCGTATAAAACCTTTGTCCATGAGGTCATTAAGCTGCTCCTTCAATTCTGCTAGCTCCTTCGGTGCCATTTTATATGGTCGCCGAGAAATAGGTGTTGTTCCCGGTGCTAGTTCAATCTTGAACTCTACATCACGTTCGGGCGGCATGCCCGGCAAGTCTTCGGGAAACACATCTGGATATTCACATACCACTGGAATATCCTCAAGTTTAGGAGCTTCAATCTGATGCACTGCTGCAACTCGTTGTGATGGATCCACAAGATTCAATATGTTGCAACCATGTATTGGGGAATTCAGTTGGACAGTCCGAGAGCTGATGTCAAAGATAGCCCCATAATGTGTCAACCATGACATCCCCAAGATAATATCAATCCTTTGGCCTTTGAGTATGATAAGGCTCGCAGGATAGATGTTTCCACCCAAACGTAAAGGTGCCCGAGAGACCATTTCATCTGTTGATATCTTGCCTCCGGGTGAGCTGATATGAAACGGATGCTTAACTGTGCTAAATGGAAGATTATTCTTCAGCACATAGTCTCTGCTAATAAAATTGTGGGTGGCTCCGGAATCAAACAAAATGGAAGTGGGCTGTTCATGTAACGTGAACATGCCCGCCAAAACTGGTTCGCCTTTAGCAATGTCCTCAATAGCAGTGTAATTAACCCTGCCAGCTTTTGAACGATTCTTCTGTGAAGGTTCACGGTGCTGATCTGAGCATTGCTGAGACAACACACGAGTGTGACTCTGCGCAGCACCACGACGGTTTCGTGTTGTAGAAATCCTCTGCTCTCTACTAACACGAGGTGGAGATAATTCATGCGTAGCTGGTTGCGGTAGGGTTGCACAAATAATTTCTGTCCGCTGTTGTTGAGGTGGAGGCTCATATGTGGTCAACTCCAGCCGTGGTTGTGAGAGTTGCACCACTGGCTGAATTTGTTGCCTAACTGGCGAGTAATATCGCACTCGATAGTTCAGACAAACCTCGATATCGCTGTCTGGCGGTATACTTCTTTTCAGCTCCGCTTCACAACGAAGATGCATGTCTTCCTTAATGATAGCGGCATTTACCAACTCATTGTAAATACCGTTATTGAACAAGGTCACTTGTTCCTTAAGTTCGACATTCAAACCTCGGAAGAAATACTCGCACTTCAACGCTTCCGAGTCAACCATATGACTTGCGTATTGCATCAAGTCTTCAAACTCTTTGAAGTACTCGTACGCACTCCTTTCTCCTTGCTTTAGCTCCAGAAAGTCTTGATACTTTGTTCGAAGAAGTCCCGAACAAATGTGACGTCCCCGGAAAACATCCTGGAATTCATCCCACGTCACTCGATGACCTTCAGGAAGAGTAGCGATGTACTCCACCCACCAAGCTCCAGCGGCTCCGTGGAGTTGTTGAGCGGCAAATAGAGTCTTCTGATATTCATCGCACTCAAGCGTATCGAACTTGGCTTCAATACATTGGAGCCAATGAGCCGACTCCAATGGTTCTTTCGCTTCCGAGAAAACCGGTGGTTGTCTTGCTAGAAAATCCAGATAAGTGCTTGGCGGAGGATTTTGCTGTAGTGTCTCCTGTCGTACGCTTTGTCGCACCAACAGATCCAGAGACTCAGCCATCTTTGCCAAGATTTCCGCCAATCCGGTTGATGATGTCGGCACTTCTTGTCGTGGCAAATTACTTTCGCCGTGACTCGACTCACCAACCTCACTCCTGGAATGAGCATGATCCATGCTGCAAGAATGAGCAATTTACGGTTAAAATTCAAAGTTCAAACTCAACTTGAATTCAAAAACATTAACCGTCAAAGCATCACTTCAATAATGCAGCACACATAATCTAACCAGGGTTCCGACAATTCTGGAATCTATCAAACGTGAGAAAGTTTGTCCAAACCTTTAATTCCAACAGTAGGACAAACTGAAAAATAACTCGAGAACATGTTACGGAGCTTAGAGAAGTCTAAGACATCCCTGTCCACAACAAGTCTCAAGCTAAATGACAATAAGTACTACTCTGTTCCAAATGACCAATTGGTCTTAAGCCCAGAATTTGAATATGAAAATGGCAATTTCACATCTCAAGCTGAATATCAAAGTTATAGTTAACTTCAATATCTTTCCAACGAGTATTCATTTGCCTTCATATATGTTCTGGATCAAAGATTGTGATATTTCAAAGTTAACAGAAATCTGGAACAATTTTGACAGCACTTCCTTTGAAAGTGGCTGTTTTGTCCACAAGATTTCATCACTTTAAACTCCAAATCTGGAAAAACTTTGAACTACAAAGTCATAGCATATATCACAAGCTTTCCAACGGTGTATTACTTGACCCTTAGAAGATTTTCTACAGAAAGTTATGGTCGAAATACAGAAATTTCCAGAGAGCAATTTGTGCCTGCCCTGTTTTTGGACAGTTCACACTCATCTGAGAATATCATCCATTTGGAGGGTGATTCTGGTCTGGAGTTCTACTGAAGAGTTGTAGAATACTTCAATAGCTTTCCAGAAATGTATCACTCACCTCCATTGGTTCAACCAAACAAAATTTATGCCCTGTTCAACTTCAGCAAAGATTCTGCCGGAAACAGGGGAGGTTTATTCCTAAGTCTTTGTGAAGAAATCTATACTCCCAATTGACTCTTAGTTCAATATAGGAGTTCATCACCCCCTAATAGAATCCTAGACCCCAGATTTACTCTTTTTCTTTTCAAACCTTCATTTTCATGCAGTTCAAAACACATCACGGTACTACGTTGCCTCACCAAATTAAAATCCCATCCGGCTTTATACCGGCTTATACGTCTCAAGTGGTGGCACTAAAACGATCACTCACAAACGTTTTCTACACGACATGTTCTAACGTGGTTAAGGTACCTGCAAAAAATCACTCAATAATGATGCACACATTGGTTTATCATTTCAGGCAGGTCCATATCATAGTAAAAACATACGCCCCGTATCATTGCCATACGGGCCGTCCTTGAGTCAAGCCACGTCTCAAGGTACATGATCGGGTTATTCACCACCCGACGGGGGCTCCACACCTTTTCAATAAAGCACACCGGTGGAACAGCGCTTTCGTAAGCCTCATAGGACATGAAGAGTCCTAGAGAACATACTTCGTGTTACAAACCACACGATGGGGTCTCCTCCTCTTGCCCCTGGGTTTGCGCACTGGAGGCTAGTGCCATTCATATGTCTCTAAGACATGAGGAGTCTTAGAAAACATATTCACTTCCTGTCCATTGCTGAACGGGACATCCCACACTACTTTCCTCGTATGGGTGAGCAAACCGAAATTGATCCGCTTTCGGTGGCGTTCCTTACCATTCTTACCTTCACGTAGGTGCGTCGTTACAGAATTGAAATACTGAATGATAACACACTGTTAGCTTGCCACCTTAAGTACTATGCTTATAATAATCCTTATGTGGGCATACTATACGTTCCTCACTCGTATACTCCTAAGTTTTCAAAAATATGCTCTTTTCATGCGTGCTATCCCCAATGCGGCTCTGATACCACGACTGTGAGACGCCCGCGGCCCGGGAATCGCAGTGGGTGGTGCCGTGCGATGCGGCACCCAACAGCATGCACGAAAAGAGGCGTAAGAAACATAACGGAACCATTTTGTTACTCAAGATAATTTCTTTTACAACATAATGTACACCCGCAGCGGAAATTTAAATTTGCTGGACAAACTACTCACTCTCGACCCTAACTACGCCGAAGAGAAGTCATTCAGCCCGTGAACGCTTCCTACTAGCTTCCCCAAAGAAAGGCAGCGGCTAGGTTTCCGATGAGTTGAACAAACCGTGAGGTTCATCGTCTCACCGAACAACCCTCTTCATAGCAGGCATCCTGCTACCTGCAAAAACAACTCAGAAGCAACCGTGAGCACTAAGGCTCAACAAGACTTACCCGTCACTCCTAAACATGCAACTCTACATGCAGGGGTAGTAAGAATGTAGGCATAGGAATTTGCAAAATGCATCATGACTAAACTTGATCCTTATACTCAGATTCTTATAGCCTTCATTTTAGTGGTCCTCACGCCTCACAACATCGGAAGTCCACAATCAAACAAGAAACGCTTATCCCGATGTTGCTAGCCTAAGGTGGAAATGAAATTTAGTTGGCTCTATAACTACTTCAGTCAAGGTTCCAATACAGTGATTAATCCACAAACAGCAAGTTAAGAGACTTAGTTTCTCTTCTTACTAAGTCACGGCGCAGTGGGCAAGTATGCTCAATCCTCTTCCGCGAGCGACGGTGATTCGAATCAATAACAACCCGGAATACACGACACATACACCCGCCTCGAAAGACTCTCTCAAGAGCTCTTTCTTACGTTGTATGCAGCAACCTTTCACACGACACCCCGACATAGAAAAACGCTTCGCGCCGAGCAGGATGGTCCTCTACGCGGACACGTCGAAGTTGCCCGCTAAAGGATTTACACCTCCCGCCTTCTCAACGCCATTCCCACGCGAAGGATGAGTTTCTATATCACGGTCCATCGTGTTACATCGGTTTCATGGGTCCCATACCCCACTATATATCCGGTACAGCTCAATCTTGTCCAGCAGGGCCGCATACATACGGACCTTAACCGACACGGACGGGGCTACAACCAACCTCCACATTTGCCTTACCATCCCGGTCCAGGCCAAATGTGGTCTCAAGCATTGT
The DNA here is from genome assembly GCA_030760725.1 of Neostapfia colusana. Taxonomy (NCBI): domain Eukaryota; kingdom Viridiplantae; phylum Streptophyta; class Magnoliopsida; order Poales; family Poaceae; genus Neostapfia; species Neostapfia colusana. Next base: position 23,498,317 of record JASWHV010000005.1, on the reverse strand, counting down.
CACACCCATCGCAGGTCGAGACCAACCTTGAGCGCTCCATCCTACAGGAACATCCCCGTCCCCATCTCATATTCATGAGGGTGCTCTTATCATTTATCTCTCGCGAGTAACTCCCTTACTCGAACTTTCTCGCGAGTAGCTTTTTACTACTCGACTTCTACCGAGCTAGCTACAACATTAGCCTAGCATCTACAACGTGGCAAAGCCTACACTAAACCTTCTAATTAGGGATGTAATAGTCATGCAAGTGGGTTTCAATCATCCTAGACATAATGCACTCAAGTCTAACAAACATGATGTGAAGTAAAGCAAAATTTAAAATGGTAACGATATGCAAACCGGGGCTTGCCTTGCTCAACGGTTTTGTTAGAAGCTAGAAGTTAGTCTTCCTCCGGAGAATCCGCCAAACTCGTCACGAGATGGAGATCCTCGCTGCAGAGTCGAGTCCTCGTCGAACGGCGACGTCACGTGCTATTAAGATGATTTATGCACATGTATTCAAAATCAATTTTAGAAAATGATTCAAATCTGTTGTACAGTTAACTCACACATAAGAGAGGTAAACAACAGCAAGGTTTCTGTTGTTGGATCTAAACCTTAGAGATGATGAAAGCTAGGGTGAAATGAAATACTAGTAATCACCATGTGATTAAGTCCATTATATGAACACTTAAACCTAAAATATGGTAGCTCCAGTTCCAGAGGTCCAATGAAGCTGAGAATTTAACCACAGCCTCTATGGAAGATATTTAGGCAGTGTGCAAAGATTGAGCTCATGAAATGGCTCAAGGTGATCACAATAATTCCTTATGTGATTTTCACTAATCTGCCTTTACCCCCTAGATATTAAGCATTCCTATGCTGCAAAGTAGACTTTTTGTGAAGTACAAAATGTCCTGAGTCCATAGGAATTGGTTTTACCATTTTTGGAGTTTCCTACATGGATATATGGATTTTTCAAAGAATGGTGAAAAGCTGAAATTGTCTCTGTTTATTTTCCTATTTTTCAGAGACATAAGGAATGAACACATTATTTGACCAAGCAAATTAGGTCCAATGCCTCTAAAATTTTTACTGGAGTTCAAGTAATTTTGGAAGAATGTCCTGTCCAAATTTGGGAATTTTCCAATAAACAAAACTCCTGTAAAAATTCAGATAAGATTTTTTTTAAATGAATTAATGAGCCAAATTCATGGATTTTCATAAACATTGGTCTGCACCCCTGGATAGTACTCCTTGAGAGGAATCCAACAAAATTTGTTTCAAAATTTTTGGACACTCCTACACAAAGTTATGGCTCTCCAAAGTTTGAACTAGAGTGGGAAAATCTGGAAAATGTTTAAATGCTGACAGTGGGTCCCACCTGTCATCCCTAACCTCCAGACTCGCGCCCAACAGGGCAGTGGCGGCCCACTCCGGCGAGGTCGCCGGAAAACAAGTTCCCAGCCACCTCCAGACCCCCTGCTGGCCGCCCCCCCATATTTCCCCACGCTGAACACGTTGGTGAGGTCCCCGGCGGCTGAAACTCGCCGGAAAATAGGGCGCACCGGCCACAGCAAACCCTAGAGCTCCGGCGAGGTCTTGCATGGTGAATTCTCCACCAAATGGTCGGTTCTTGGGCTCTACAGCACCAGGGGATCATGTAGAAGACCGGCATGAGGTCTAAACCAGCTGGAGATGGCTCTAAACCTATCGGCACCGTGCACCCGATAGGGTCCAGCGACATACCCTCTAAAAGAGCTCGGACTGCTCACCCTACACTCGATTTCTTGGTCTAAAATTGATGGAGGAGGTGTGCTAGGCAGTTAACAACCTGTGTGTGGAGTTTGAGACCCAACAAACACGAATTGAGGACGAATTTTACAATTCCTTACCTCAAGTTCCGTCTCTGCCGCCCCGGAGAAAAACTTGAAATTCTCCCTCTGTGATCAATGGCTGGGGCTGAGCTTTGGAGGTGAGAAACTAGACTTGTTGGTGCACAGATGGGGTGTCTTTCTTGGGCGTGATACCTCCTGGTTTGGGCTAGCCACGGTGATCAGTTTCGGTCCTCCGACGTGCAACACGGGAGCAGCAGAAACTTTCCTGTTTCTGGGCGCTTGTGAGCTCTGGATGGTGGAGGGAAGTTGACAGCCGGCTAGAGCACTCAAGGGTGAATCTTTTTGCTGTTGGAAGCTCGAGCAAATGGAGCTGGGTTCAGTTGCTGGCGATCAGAGAACAGAGGGGAGCTGCTGTTCTTCTTCTCGGGAGCAAACACACGGGAGCAGATGGGCTCGAGCTGGTAGAGGCAAAAGAGGGTTGTGGCACTTGCTGTGGTGATCAGGATGAGCAAAAATCAACCCAGCAGGAGGTGGCGTGGGAGGTGTCCAGCACGAGCTGCTGCTGTCGAGCTCTCCATCGATGAAGAACAGAGCTGAGTCGGTTTCTGCTCTCGTGAGACTGACCGGTGGGGTCCACAGCCACAAGTCTCCCTCTTTTCCCCCATTTTGATTTAAAATAGCAAACGAGCTCTGAATTTGATCAAATTTGGAGGATAGGTCAAAAGAATTATGAGGAACTCAAATCTGAAATCAGATTTTGAAATTGAGTATGTTTGGTTCAAAATTCAAATTTAAGTTTGAATTTGAACGTGCCCTCATTTAATCCTCGGAATAAATAGTATATGAAACCTAAAATCCTCCAAATTTGAAACTTAGGCTCTTGAATACATGAGAAATGCATCTATGCTCTCACATATGGGCCTTTGTACAATCTGAATAGGAATCCTTTTAAAAGGATTCAAATTGCATTTAAATTTCCTCCCCTCTACTCATAGAGAAGGTGCACATGAGTTAGAGTTTTTGGGAGTCTAATTCTTTCCCCTATGTTAACATGTGTTGAGCACGGGCTAGAGAAAATTTTTAACTCCCTCACATGTCCATATTTGTGTTCATCATTTCATGTGACACAATTATAGTCTTTTATCGCCTTAACTTTGTTTCATATGTTGAAATAAAACTTTAACAAAGTTAGGGCTGTTACATAAAAAACCTTTGTGTGCACCATTATTGGGTGTTCTTCTGCAGGTACATTAATCACGTTAGTGCATGACGTGTAGAAATCATTTGTGAGTGACGTTCTTAGTTCCACCACTTGACACGTATATGCCGGAATACCGGTTTAGGATTTTTCTTTGGTGAGGAAACGTAGTACCGAGACTGCATGAAAGGATATTATTAATGAAAACAGTCAAAATGAAGTTTAGGATTCCATTTAGGGGTTATTGAACTCCCATATTGAACTAAGAGTCAATTGGGAGTATAGATTCAATCTCAAAAACTTAGGGACAACCTCCCCTGTTTTGGCAGAAACTTTGCTGAATTTAAACTGGGCATAACTTAGGATTAGTTGAACCAATGAAGGTGTGGGCTACCATTAAGGAAAGCTTTTGAAGTCCTCTACAACTTTTCTGTAGAGCTCCAGAACACAATCTCCCTCCAAATGGATGAAAATCTCAGATGAGTATACACTGTCCAGAAACAGGGCAGACCAAAAATGCTCTCTGGAATTTTCTGTATTTCAACCACAATTTTCTGTAGAAAAATTTCTAAAGGTCAAGTAAGACATTGTTGGAAAGTATATGAAATGTGCTACAACTTTGTAGTTCAGTATCTTCCTAAATTAACGGCAGAATATGATAGAATTTTGTGAACAATACAGCCCCTTGCAAAGGAGGTGCTGTCAAAATTCCTGAGAAAATCCTGTCAACTTGTAGGGATCATAACTCACAAACTAGAGAGGCTATGGAGGCAAATAAATACAATCTGGATTCCTTATTCAGTCTACTACAACTTTGTTGTTGAACTCTAGTCCAGAATTTACATCCAAGGTGGCCAAAACAGTTGAATTATCCAGACTGGTCAGCTGGACCAGAAGCTGGACAGTGAACACAATGTTGAAGTGTTTGAACTAAAACACTTAGTTTCACAATTCGACGTCCAGTAACTGTTGTAAAACAGCAAGTGGAGTCGAAAAGTTTATGCATTCGACATATCACTTCGAGCGAGTACATGTTTGGGTCCAGTACAATAGCGAGAGATTACGCATGCTAACACACTTAACATCCCGTGGCGACCCACGATGGTCGAAATGAACTTTTAACCCATAAAGTTCAATACTTTGGAACTAGATCGTGTGAAAGGGTCAAGGGATGTATATGTTGTATTAAGTTTATACTTTATCCATATGTGTGATTGTTATGCGTATTATCTATTCCATTCTCGCAACTATTGTATAGCCTGGATAAGATAAACCAACATATGCTGATCGTTTGAATGGTATGAATGCAGAATGGTGCGTACACGGTCCACACAAGAGGAGGGAGGTCTGAGTCAGGTTCGTGGTGAGGAGTATCCACCTCCGGAGCAGACCACGACGCAGCAGCAACCACCTCCTCCACCACCAGAACTTCCAAGAAACCTGGCGGAGGTTCTCGCTGCAGTGCTCGGCTCGCGCGGCGAGCAAACCGAGTTGCTGCGGATGCTAGTCCAGCAGAATGCGTCCCATCAGGGAGGACGCCAAGATAATGGGCAACACCAGCCCCAACAAAGTTCATATTCAGACTTTCTGGCGACCCATCCACCGGTCTTCACGGAGGCCGAAGAGCCTTTGGAGGCGGACAGCTTTATCCGCACTCTAGAGGCGAAGTTCGGGCTGCTACGATGCACCGAACACCAGAAGGCGCTGTATGCAGCGCAACAGCTACAAGGAGAAGCCGATACCTGGTGGGCGAACTACACCGCCTCCTTACCGGCTGGCCATGCCGTCACATGGACGGAGTTCCGGGAGGCGTTCTGCGCCTATCACATACCTCCCGGGGTTATGGAAAGGAAGCTCCAGGAGTTCCTGGCGCTACGACAAGGCGAGAGGAGTGCTCATGAGTACTCCAGGTTGTTCAACCGACTGGCGCAGTGTGCGCCAGGATTTGTGGGAACGGATGGCTCCGAATGAGCTAGCTGAACTGAAGGAGCAGCTCAATGATTTAATGAAGAAGGGTTTCATTCGACCGAGTTCCTCGCCATGGGGATGCTCGGCACTGTTTGTGAAAAAGAAGGATGAAACCTTGAGGTTGTGTGTGGACTACTGACCTCTCAACGCCGTCACCATCAAGAATAAATATCGACATCTTATTCGATCAACTTGTGGGTGCAAGTGTATTTTCAAAGATGGATCTTCGCTCCGGATATCACCAAATTAAGATCCGAGCGGAGGATATTCCAAAGGCGGCCTTCTCAACGAGATATGGGTTGTATGAATACCTCGTCATGTCCTTTGGTCTCATCAATGCCCCGGAACATTTCATGTAGCTCGTGAACTCAGTGTTCATGCCAGAGTTGGACAAGTTCGTGGTGGTGTTCATAGATGACATCTTGGTCTACTCCAAGTCGGAGGAAGAACACGCCAAACACTTGCATATCGTGCTTCAACGATTGCGAGATCATAAGATTTACGCCAAGTTCAGCAAGTGCGAGTTTTGGGTCAGGCAAGTGCCATTCCTTGGTCACATTATTTCTGCAGAAGGCGTTGCAGTTGATCCAAGCAAAATCGAACAAGTGCTGAAATGGAAGTCCCCACATCAGTCCACGAAGTCAGGAGTTTCCTCAGGTTAGCAGGATATTATCGGATGTTCATACCAAATTTTTTCAAGCTTGCTAAGCCGATGACTGAACTGTTGAAGAAGGGGAGCAAATATGTTTGGAGCTCAGATTGTGAAGAAGCTTTCCAAGCATTAGTGAAGCATCTTACGACAGCCCCGGTGTTAGCTCAACGGGATACAACCAAGCCCTTCGACGTATATTGTGATGCGTCCTGTATTGGGCTTGGCTGCGTATTGATGCAAGGAGGAAGAGTGGTCGCCTATGGCTCACGTCAACATCGTAACCACGAGCAGCACTATCCGACTCATGATCTTGAGCTCACTGCTGTGGTATTAGCCTTGAAGATGTGGAGGCACTATTTTCTTGGAAATTTAGTGCACCTCTACACCGACCACAAAAGTCTGAAGTATATATTCACTCAAAAGGAGTTGAATATGCGGCAATGGAGATGGCTAGAACTGATCAAAGACTATGAAATCGAGATTCACTACCATCTCGGGAAGGCAACGTGGTTGCCGATGCCTTAAGCCGCAAATCTCATGTCAACTACATGTCCATCACCTCACTTGAAGAGGAGGAGCCGAGTCTGTACTTGGTTCCACATGGGGCATTACATAATCTTGCTCTCATCCCTACCATACGAGAGGAGATTATGGAAGCTCAGAAGAAAGACATCGGAATGTTGCACATTCGGAGGAGAATGAAGGATGGTGAAATGAAATGGTTCCGAAGGGATGAACACGGCATTCTATGGTTTAAAGACCGTATAGTGGTGCCCCGTGAGCTTCAGAAGGAAATCTTGGACGAAGCGCATTTGTCCAAGTATTCTATTCATCCGGGCAGCATCAAGATGTACCAAGATCTGAAAACCAGATTTTGGTGGACACGAATGAAAAGAAAAATCGCAAAGTACGTATCCGAATGCGATACGTTTCGGCGTGTGAAGGCAGACCATATGCGTAAAGCCGGACAGCTGCAACCATTAAACATTCCGGCGTGGAAGTGGGAGGATATCAGCATGGACTCCATTGTTGGTTTACCTCTCACATCTCACAAGCATGATTTGATTTGGGTGATAGTCGATCGACTAATCAAGTCGGCTCATTTCATTCCCGTACATACAAGTTACGTGGCCAAGCAATATGCGGAGCTTTATATTGCAAGGATCTTGTTCTTGCACGGTGTTCCCCGCTCAATTATTTCAGATCGCATTGTGCTGTTCATCTCTCAGTTTTGGGAACAGCTGCACGCGTTGTTGGGGACCAAACTGATCCGAAGCTCCGCGTATCACCCGCAGACGGATGGTCAAACTGAATGGGTGCATCAAGTGCTTGAAGACATGCTACGCGCTTGTGCCATCCACCACGGCAAGAATTGGGATGATCATTTTCCGTTGGCGGAGTTCTCTTACAATAACGGCTATCAAGCTAGCATTAAGATGGCGCCGTATGAAGCTCTCTATGGCCGGAAATGCCGCACACCACTCAACTGGTGCGAGTTCGGCAAACGAGTTATCTACGGCATTGAACTTGTGAATCAAGCTGAAGAACGAGTGCGAGTAATACAAGCAAACCTCAAGGCTGCTCAATCTCGTCAGAAAAGCTATGCGGATAAAAGACGTCGCCCTCTCCACTTCGACATCGGGGACCATGTTTATGTCCGTGTGTCTCCGATCAGGGGAGTTCATAATTTCGGAGTGAATGGTAAGTTTGCGCCGCGGTTCGTTGGTCTGTTCGCCGTCATTGAAAAATGCGGACCCGTGGCCTATCGGTTGGATTTACCGGGGTCACTCGCATGAATTCACAATGTCTTCCACATCTCTCAGCTGAGGAAGTGCCTCAAACCCTCCGCTGAAATCCGCACTGAAGACATAGAAGTTCTTCAACCAGACCTCACGTACACGGAGTATCCAATCCGGATTATTGATGAAAAGACTCGTGCCACAAGAAACCGGACCTTATGGTTCTACAAGGTCTTGTGGGGTAACCATACCGCTGATGAGGCGACATGGGAAGGCGAGGACTATCTACGAACATATTATCTGGACTTGCTATCATCGTATACACGGTAATGTTTCCCCCACTTTGCAATTCTTTTGGAATCTCGGGACGAGATTCTTTTAAGGGGGGAGGGATGTAAAATCCCCAGAAAGTGGTAGCAAGAATTTTCAGCTTATGTACACTTAGGAAAAATGAGGGGAATAAAAACTTTGAATTATAACTGGGAAGGTTCAAAGTGAGGATTCAAACTTCCCAAAACTTCCAAACATGGAGATCTAAATTCATAACTTGGGTCTTCATATTTCAAATATTCAACCTTCCAAATTTCAGCTCATTTGGAGAAGTTTTAGTATTTGTTTGGGATTAAAAAGGAGAAGCCCTTTTATTCTGAATTTCAAATTCAGTTTCGAATTCCAATCTCCTCAATTTGCAAATTTTGTTCCACAAATGTGTTCTCCACATTTGAATTAGCAGCCATGCAAAAAATCAGAAACTTTGGACTTGGTTTGCTATGTTTTTGGAGCAAGGCAAAGAGGAGAATTCAAATACCAAACTCAATTCAAACTTCACACCACAATTCAAATCAGTTTGGATTCAACTTTTCAAACCATGACTTGGTGCGAAAGTATGGCCTTAATTGTTGAGTAGCTGGGGGGAATATTAGTTGAAATTGAATAAAAATTAGAGGTGGTGGGACCCCTTTGTCAGCCACACAGATGTTCTACCGCCTCTGTTTTTCATCGGCCGATCGCCGAGACGCCGCCAGCTCCCGGCAAAACCCGCTCCCAAGGACTCCACCGCGCCACCTCCTGGTTTCCTCGATCGTCATCCACTTCAATACAACATGGTCGCAGCAACGAAGTCCTTCTTCACTTCTCTCGGTTGCTCGCCGCTCTCTCCCGCGAGAAACTGCCTTAGCGCCGTTTATGTTCCTCCCTCGCCCACGCTCGCCCGAGCTCGGATGATCGAGCTCCAAGCAGCAAAAAGAAACGCAAGTGCATGCTCAAGACTCCACCGTTCTTCCACCTTAGTTTGCTAGCTCGTGCTACGCGCAAACCAACAATTGGCGCCGGCGTTCGGAGGTGCCCGTCGGAATCCAGTTCGGATACCGTGGACAGCACGCTACGGCCGGTTCTTGTGTTCTCCTTGGTTTGGGTCTTCCCGACACGTCTCTGAGATGGGGTGGAAGCACCAGTGCTTTATAGTGGTTTTTGCTTTGGTCTCCATGTGGTGTGGTTGCTCCCTTGCTCATCTGGTCGTTGCTCCCACACTCGGGCTTTCCGAGCCTCTCGGGAGGGCTGTTTTCCTTGGAAAACCATCAATTTCATGAGGTACCTGTGACTCTCGACCCGTGCCCCCTGATCCCCTTGGGAAGGCCGTTTTCCTTGGAAAATCATCGGTTTTTCGAGCTGTCGATGACTCCAAACCCGGTTGTGCCGAGGGTGCTTCTAAGGCTTCTATTGGAGTAGGTCGTGAACTCGTCGCCATTGGAATCTCTTAACCAGTGAAAGACACTCTGTCACACCCGGTTTCTCCGAAGAACAACCGAGTGAATATCACATGTATGCCAGGATCATTTTCTCATACATGTGATGACAAATAGTGAAGCATCATTTATTACAAGCCAGGTGTCGAATATAAATAAGTCTTACATAGCATATGTCTCGATGGACGATAATAAGTTCATAACAAGTAAATAAAATAGCAGAGGAATATTATTCTTGTGGGCTCCGTTACAGGCGTTGCCCGGGGGACTCCATGAACCTAGAAACCTTCTTCGGGTCCAAAGTCTTGATCATTAAACACCACTTCATTATCTTGACCTGAGCAGCAATATAAACCAACAAATATGCAAGGTTGAGTACCGATGATACTCAGCAAGTGTGGGAAAGTTATATCATGCATGGCTAGAGCAAGGAGAGGTTGAACTCATGGTTAAAGCACTACGCAATTAATACCTATCACCTTAGCTTATTAAGCACCTACATTACTACACAGGCGAAATGGTCCCAATCTCCCATCCCATCATCATAATCAAATAACCATAACATCCTTTTCAATGTTAAGCTCCCCGCTTAACATCCTTAACTTCCAAAACCATCACTCCTCTAATCATGAATAAGTCCAAGCCGCTCTTGACCGTGAGCACACCTGTCATGACAGTTTTGACTCTGCAGAGTTTGCACCACTGTACCCACATGTAGTGATTTCATCCCCCGTTGCCGGGTGGACTAAAAGAACCTCCATTATGCCAGTGGCCACGAACCACATACACACTTCCCAGGTGTGTAGCCAGGAGATCACTGCGAAGCCTTTACAAAGAGATTCCCGACGAGCGTGGGCTCACTGAGGTTTCACCCCTAGCAGCATACAAGAGGCTCCAACCCCACTGCAGTGGCCCCCTCTTGAGCCTTGCGGTTCATATGGTAGTCCAGCTGACACCTATTCCCCGCACCATCAAACACACCCATACTACGCCGGGGATACACCTAATTAATTGGCCAAGCTGCCCCATCTCAGCATGTGGTTGGCACGGTAAAGCCAGGTTACATGCTCCATGAACCGGTCCTTAGGATCCAGGCAAGTACTAAACACAAACCCGAGTCTCGTGCACCCAGCACCAACCAAAACGTCCAACTTGCCTTGATCCCTACCTCTACATAACTCACAATATCTCATTCAAGAGTATGGTAAAATAAACTGATGATCTCATTTCCCAAATATCCCATTCTAAGCATGGCTAAGCATATGCATAACAAATGACATGATAAAATGAATCCCAACCCAAGCTACAAGGAAACAAGGTAATGCAATTCTAGGGAAACATCCTAGCATGGGTTTCATATTTTCAATTGACAATGCAAATAATTCTATCTACACATCCTAGTATAGGAACAAAGTGGTCAAGGACACTTGCCTTCTTCCTGCTGCTCTGGAAATGGGTAGTCCTGATCTTGGAAAGGAAGAACTTGCTCTAGAGCAAGTTCTACATCATACCATCACACATAGCAAAAGAAAACAACAATCTATAAGACATAGTTCACACTTCCACTTCATACAAACCACATTCCCATTTATGAAAGCCATTCCCATTCCTATGTGTTGTGGTTACTCTATGTGTGTTGATTTTTGGGCTTACATGCACTTTTAAACATGTGCATATGATTTCTACTTTTGTATTCATATTTATGTTGCATACTATATATTAATTTCCAATTTAAATAAATTACTTATATTCAATTGATACACCTTTTAGCTACCAAGTGTGCATGGAGGGTATTTTCCTACTCCAAATGTGTCTTCAGACCTTCTACCAACCCTAAACTGAATTCTTTGGATTTTGGAAACTTCATTTATCATTTTCTAGTTATTCATACCTAGCTTGCTATATTTTCAGATTTATTTCCTATTCCTAAATGTGAACTTTATTATGAAAATAGTAAGACACCTCATCTAAACAGAATAGGTTTTGGGTCTAAAATATTAAATAATATATTTTTGAACTTCTCCTCTATGTGAACTATTTTACATTTATTTTACTAATTTTCAGAATTATTCTCTACTTAAAAATGTGTCCCTATAACTAATAAATGTGAATAATCAATTAGACAGATTCATTTCAGCCAAAACTCTATTTTTATCTCACTCCAAAGTTTTCCAAGTACTAGGAAAGTTTTTAATTTGAATTTACAATGTGTTTGTCCCATCTTTTAAATTTTAAATACTAAACACATATTCAAATTCCTAAATTTAATATCACATAGGGTTAAAAAGGTAAACTCACCGCACTACAGAGTCTATTATATTATTTTAAGAATTTCCAGGGGTCTAACTACACATAACAGAGGGGTTTTCCTAATTTTTATTAAGTCCAGGGGCTAAAACTGATTTTTAAATGAATTTACATGATTTTCTGAAGTTCCAGGGGCTAGATCAGAAGTTTCCGGGGCTAGCTCGTATTTTCCGAGAAGCCCAGGGGGTAGCGCATAAGAGTTCCGGCCTTTATAACGCGGGGCTGACGTGGACCGTCCGATTTAAAACAGACGGCTGAGATTATAACGTCGAACCGGTACGCGGGGATTTAAATTCTACCGTGCGATTTAAAATAGATGGCGCACAAGCGGCCACTTCGATCTGATCGAGCGCGGGCGGCGCTGCCGGGCGGCGGGAGGCGGCGATCTCGCCGGAGAGTTTCGGATCTTCGTCAATTCTTCCTAGAACTGTGATTTTATGGTATAGATCGGTAGAGGGGAGGTCAGGGATCTCACCTCGGGGGTTTTCTTGAGCTCGGAGGTCCTGGAAAGCGGTCGGCGACGAGGTCCGAGGTGAATTCACAGCGAGGCTCGTCGGCGCTGTGTTTGAAGCGCAAACCACCGAGTTTTCTGCACCTGCGCGGTTCCCCGGAGGCGGTGGATCAAGATCAGCGCGTTAGATGAGAAATCCCGAGCGAAGATCGAGCGAAATTGGCCGGAGAAACTCGGGTTCTCACGGGGAAGAAAAACAGCCGATCGCGGGTGAAAATCGGGGAGATGCCGGTGTTTATAGAGCCGGGGGAGGGCGGCGTTGGGTTGTGATCGAGTTTGCGTCGTCTAGGAACGAAATTCGGCTGGGATACGCGAGGATCCAGGGCGGTTTCGATTCGGAGGTGAGAAGAGTCCGGCCGGCCGAGCATGGGCGCGAGGAGGAAGAAGGGTCGGCGGGCCCCGCGTGTCAGTGGGAAAGAGGGGAGGGCGCGCGGCTGCAGGCTGGCGCGGGAATAAATGGGTCGGCTGGTGGGTTTCGGCCCACTTGCCGGGGGGTTTATTTTTTCCTTTTCTTTTTCTTTTTCATTTCTGTTATGAGTTTAATTTGAATTCCAGTTTGAATTTGAATTTTTACAACACATGCAATACGTCCAAAATTTTTTAAATTCCCCTCTTTTTATGATTTTGGGGTGTTACAGCTCTACCCCCCTTAAAAGAAATCCCGTCCTCGAGATTGGTGGTTCTAAGAAAACAATTCCGGAAATTGTGCCTTAAGCTCATCTTCTCGCTCCCAGGTGGCTTCCTCTTCCGAGTGATGCTTCCACTGCACCTTGCACATCCGGATTTTTTTTCTTGTGAGGCGTTCCATTGTTTCCAAAATCTTGGATGGTTGCTCGGCATAAGACAAATCCTCAGCTACGTCAATCTCATTCATGGGTAACACCTCTTCAGGCGTTCTCAGCCATTTCTTGAGCTGTGACACATGGAATACATCGTGCACATCCGATAGGCGAGCCGGTAATTCTAGTTGATACGCCACTTCGCCTTTCCTCTCCAGAACTTGAAAGGGTCCGATGTATCGAGGTGACAACTTCCCTTTCAACTTGAACCGATGAAGTCCTCGGATAGGGGACACCTTGAGATAGACATAGTCTCCCACGTTGAAAACGAGCTCTCTTCTCCGTACATCGGCATAGCTTTTTTGTCGTGTCTGTGCTATCCTCAAGTTGTTGCGAATTTCCCTTACTTTCGCCTCGGCTTCTTGTAGTACTTCGGGACCAAACACTTTACTTTCCCCTGTTTGGTTCCAAAATAGGGGAGTTCTGCACTTCCTCTCATACAAAGCTTCGAACGGTGACACCTTCATACTAGCTTGATAGCTGTTGTTATAGGAGAATTCCGCATACTGTAAGTTCTTGTCCCAACTCAGATTGTTTTTGAGTGCACACGCCCTCAGCATATCCTCAAGAATCTGATTGGTTCTTTCCGTCTGCCCGTCAGTTTGGGGATGATAGGCAGAACTAAAGTTCAGATGGGTTCCCATGGTTTCATGCAACTTCTGCCAGAACCTCGAGGTGAACTGTGTCCCTGGATCCGACACTATATTCTTCGGCACTCCATGGTAACACACGATCTTTGTCATGTACAATTCTGCCAATTTAGATCCGCCGTAGCTTTCTTTCACGGGGATGAAATGAGCTACCTTGGTTAGCCTGTCGATGATGACCCATATTGAATCATATCCTAATTGGGTCCTAGGCAATCCCACTATGAAATCCATACCGATTTCTTCCCATTTCCATTCAGGCACTTTGAGTGGTTGCAATAATCCCGCGGGTCGTTGATGTTCTGCTTTCACCAACTGGCATGTGTCACATAGGGCAAGATGTTCCTCGACATCTCGCTTCATGCCATACCACCAATACCTGCTCTTGAGGTCCTGGTACATCTTCGTACTCCCAGGATGAATGGAATAGTCAGAATTGTGAGCCTCCTTCAAAATCAATTCACGGATCTTCTTTACTTCTGGCACACAGATTCTTTTCCCGTGCCACACCGCTCCCTGTTCATCCTCTCTGAAACCAGGGGCTTTATTTTACTTGATGAGTTGCCTGATTTCTTGTATCTTCTCGTCATTCTTTTGACCGTTGCATATTTCTTGCTCTAGTGTGGAGTCCACTTCCATGGCGATGGCTTCACCACTATTCACAAGGCACAGATTGAGCCTTATAACCTCGTCCTTCAATTCTGCAGGCATGTCCTTCAATCTCAACTTATTGACCTGCACTTTCAGACTTAAAGCATCTGCCACGACGTTTGCTTTCCCAGGATGATAGTTGATGCCCACATCAAAGTCATTGATTAGCTCTAACCATCTTCTTTGTCTGAGGTTGAGATCTGGCTGTGTGAAAATGTACTTTAAACTCTTATGATCCGTATATATCTCTGTCCTCTTCCCCATCAAGTAGTGCCGCCAAATTTTCAATGCGTGTACCACTGCGGCTAGTTCTAGGTCATGTGTAGGATAGTTCTTCTCGTGCTTCCGGAGCTGCCGGGATTCATAAGCCACGACATGCCCTTCTTGCATGAGAACACATCCCAACCCGTTTCCAGAGGCATCGCAGTACACCGTAAAGTTCTTCTGCATATCTGGCATAACTAGCACTGGGGCTGTTGTCAATCTTTTCTTTAACTCCTGAAAACTCGTCTCGCACTGCGGCGTCCATGTGAATGTGATTCCCTTCTCCAACAGTTTGGTGAGGGGTCTAGAGATCTTAGAGAATCCCTCAATAAACCGTCGATAGTATCCTACCAATCCCAAGAAGCTTCGAACTTCCCCGACATTTTCAGGGGTCTTCCACTTCTGTATATCCTCGATTTTGGCGGGATCCACAGAGATTCCTCCCTCCGAGATGATATGTCCTAAGAAGGGAACTCTCTTCAGCCAAAACTCACACTTGCTCAACTTGGCATATAGTTGGTGTTCTCTCAGCCTCTACAACACCAACCTTAGATGTTTCTCATGTTCCTCTTCATCTTTGGAGAAAACGAGAATGTCATCTATGAAAACCACCACAAATTTGTCCAGATATTCCATGAATACCTTGTTCATGAGATACATGAAGTATGTCGGGGCATTCGTTAGCACGAAAGGCATGACGGTGTATTCATACAATCCGTACCGAGATACGAAAGCTGTTTTTGGAATATCGGCTTGCCTTATCTTAAGTTGGTGGTATCCCGACCTGAGATCAATTTTCAAGAACACACAAGCTCCCCTCAACTGATCAAACAAGTCTTCAATGCGGGGTAATGGGTACTTGTTCTTGATGGTTACCTCATTCAAGGCACGGTAGTCCACGCATAACCTTTGGGTTCCGTCCTTCTTGGGCACAAATATCACTGGAGCTCCCCAAGGTGAGGAACTAGGACGAATATACCCCTTCTCCGTCAATTCTCTCAAATGATCCTTGAGTTCTCCCAGCTGCTTGGAGTCCATCCGATAAGGTCTCTTGTATATCGGGGCTGTTCCAGTCACTAGCTCAATTGCGAATTCCACTTCACGATCAGGAGGCATGCCTGGCAACTCCTCCGGAAAAACATCTGGATATTCCCTGATGGTCCTGATCTCCTCCACTTTCACCTCAACTTGATTTAATTTAATGTCCCTTCTAGGCTCTTGTATTGTTATAAACTTTACTCTTGTGCCACTAGGGTGAGTTAGTTCCACCGTTCTGGTCGAACAATGGATGATTCCTTTATGTTTGGTCAACCAATCCATACCCAAGATAATATCTATCCCTTGTGAATCTATCACTATGAGGTTAGCAGTAAATACTACCCCATTAATGTCTAGGTTCACTTTGGGACACACTTGTCTTGTCCTTATTTCTCCACCTGGAGAATTTACTACTAGCATATGGTTCATTTGTGTTGTTGCTAGGTCATGCTTCTTAACAAACCCTTGGGCAATGAACGAGTGGGTAGCACCAGAATCAAACAACAGGGTTGCAATGTGTAAATTGGCAGGAAACTTACCAACTACCACGTCGGGTGCCTCTTGCGCCTCGTCCATGGTGACGTGGTTCACCCATCCCCTCTTTACATTCTGCTGTTGCGGCTGCGCGGACTTCTTCTTTGGGCACTTATGGGCGTAGTGCCCCACTTCACCACAGTTAAAACATTGCACCCCAACCTTAGGTGCCTGGCCTTTGTTGTCTTGGGGTTGGTTTGGGGGTCCTTGCACTGCTGGTCGAGGTTGATATGTAGGGCGAGGCTGCTGTACGAACTGACGTTGTGGCTGTATTGGTGCTGCCGGAGGCCTGTAGTTCGGATTGTACCCTCTTGGTGCGGAGTAGGGTACCGCAGCACGGTTCGTCTGCCCTGCGGGTTGCTGCATCAGACGTTGGCGGGTGTTGCTCCCGGAGGCTTGGTGTGACCACCCGGCCTTCCTCTTGTTTTCATTTTCCAAGGCCTTCAGCTTCCTTTCTACCACAAATGCTCTGTCCACCATCTTTTGGAAGCTTTCATACTCGTTAGAGGACATTGCACACTGCATTTCTGCGGTAAGTCCTTCCACGAAACAATCCTGTTTCTGCTCATTAGTCTCTATGTCCCGTGGGGCATAACGGGAGAGTTGAGTAAATTTAGTGAGGTATTCCCTCACAGTCATGTTTCCTTGCTGCAACCCCAAGAACTCCTTCCTCTTGTTTTTGAGTTCACCACTTGGTATGTAATGGTTGCGGAAGCTACGCTTGACCTCTTCCCAAGTGATGTTCTCAGGGTCATGATGGGCGTCCACGTAGGCGGTCCACCAATCAGCAGCAGGTTCATGCAATTGATGAGAGGCAAACAGCACCCTCTCATACCCTTGGCACTGTATGATCCTCATCTTGCTCTCAATGGTCTTTAGCCAGTCATCTGCCTCTAGAGGTTCAGCAGCACTTGCAAAATTCGGAGGTTGAGTTCCTAGAAACTCACTCAACCTTGGTTGGCGTGGTGCAGCTTGTGGAGGTGGAACTTGATGCAAGTTGGCCACCACTTGAGTCAGGTTCTGGATGAGCTGATTTTGATTTTCAAGCATTTGGTGGATGCGATCAACTCCATCACGGCGCCTACCCGTGTCTTGGCTCCCAGAAAGATGAGGTTGCAGGCCTCATCGTTGTTGTTGACGGGGTTGGCAGCACGACCCTTTCCTCTTCCGGTCATCTAGCATGATCAACCAAATGTTAATTTAAAGCATTACGTATTATCTTACTACTTTCACTTGTTTTTGCTTTGAAGTGTTGAGGCTTTGTTATACTTTCTAAGGGTTCATGTCTCACACAAAAATAAATGCACTATTATTTCATGTGGGTTCACACACCAAAGCAAAACAATCTGAAGACGAGGCTGTGGACAATTGCTCATGGTTTCCACAACTCACGTCACACACCAAGCATTAACATACCATTAACTAAGGTAACGACTCGACTATTCGACATCTTGCTAACTAAGGGAAAGACTCTACACTACTCGTATCCCTGAGCTGGCTCCTCGGGATCTTCCTCATTATTGCGGCTGCCTTCCGACTCTGCTTTGGGTGGGGAGGCTGCTGGTGGAGAAGTGCGACGACGCCTGATCGCCCGACGACCTGGGGAGTCAGGAGTCCATGTATCATTCACGGTGACACACAATTCATTCCCATCTCCTCTTTCTCTCGCCCTCAAGCAGGCTCGAAGCAACACCTCGGTTTCCTTCAGGGTGTCCCGAACATCCTGAAGCTCCTGCTGACACTCCTGCAGTCGAGTGCTGAGCATAGCAGCATCCTCCAAGCACAAGTCCATGTGCTCATGGGAAGTCCCTTGCTGCACTGGTGGGTACTTATACTCCGTTGTACCACTCTCGCGCTGGAGGACATACATGTACTCAGTTCTGTCCAGGTGTCTACGATAGATGTGACTCTGGCAGGTGATGGCCTCCCAGGTAACATCCTTCTCCGCATCGACCTGTGTCGCTCGACAAGCTGGAGAGCGGTGGATCTTGAGCAGCTGATTTTCGTGGATAATCCTCATCTCTGAACTCCATTCTTCCCTCTTCTCACGGATGGTCCTGGTGGAGCTATATTGTATGATTAGCTTGCCCGTATTGCCGGCGGCTTGGAGCATACATCGAAGACGGCGCAACAAGCCTCCTACTGCCAATTCATAGGAAAGGTACATCACCGAACGGCTCTCCTCTTTTTAGGCAAGGGCAACTACGGGAACTCTACCTCCTATGGACTTGCGAGCGGTGCGAATCATGCGAACCATCTAAAAGAGAAAGCATTTAAACTTAGGTTAGATAAACTTTTAAACAGAAATCCTATTTTGAATGAAAGTTGGGGTAAGATGAAGAAAATAGGGCCCTTAAATACGTCCATTTCTACCTAGGTCCACGTTCCTACGGGCAACCTTGGCTCTGATACCACTTCTGTCACACCCGGTTTCTCCGAAGAACAACCGATGAATATCACATGTATGGCAGGATCATTTTCTCATACATGTGATGATAAATAGTGAAGCATCATTTATTACAAGCCAGGTATCGAATATAAATAAGTCTTACATAGCATATATCTCGATGGACGATAATAAGTTCATAACAAGTAAAAAAATAGCAGTGGAATATTATTCTTGTGGGCTCCGTTACAGGCGTTGCCCGGGGGACTCCATGAACCTAGAAACCTTCTTCGGGTCCAAAGTCTTGATCATTAAACACCACTTCATTATCTTGACCTGAGCAGCAATATAAACCAACAAATATGCAAGGTTGAGTACCGATGGTACTCAGCAAGTGTGGGAAAGTTATGTCATGCATGGCTAGAGCAAGGAGAGGCTAAACTCATGGTTAAAGCACTACGCAATTAATACCTATCACCTTAGCTTATTAAGCACCTACATTACTACACAGACGAAATGGTCCCAATCTCCCATCCCATCATCATAATCAAATAACCATAACATCATTTTCAATGTTAAGCTCCCCGCTTAACATCCTTAACTTCCAAAACCATCACTCCTCTAATCATGAATAAGTCCAAGCCGCTCTTAACCGTGAGCACGGCTGTCATGACAGTTTTGACTCTGCAGAGTTTGCAACACTGTACCCACATGTAGTGATTTCATCCCCCGTTGCCGGGTGGACTAAAAGAACCTCCATTATGCCAGTGGCCACGAACCACATACACACTTCCCAGGTGTGTAGCCAGGAGATCACTACGAAGACTTTACAAAAGGATTCCCGACGAGCGTGGGCCCACTGAGGTTTCACCCCTAACAGCATACAGGAGGCTCCAACCCCGCTGCAGTGGCCCCCTCTTGAGCCTTGCGGTTCATATGGTAGTCCAGCTGACACCTATTCCCCGCACCATCCAACACACCCATACTACGCCGGGGATACACCTAATTAATTGGCCAAGCTGCCCCATCTCAGCATGTGGTTGGCACGGTAAAGCCAGGTTACATGCTCCATGAACCGGTCCTTAGGATCCAGGCAAGTACTAAACACAAACCCGAGTCTCGTGCACCCAGCACCAACCAAAACGTCCAACTTGCCTTGATCCCTACCTCTACATAACTCACAATATCTCATTCAAGAGTATGGTAAAATAAACTGATGATCTCATATCCTAAATATCCCATTCTAAGCATGGCTAAGCATATGCATAATAAATGACATGATAAAATGAATCCCAACCCAAGCTACAAGGAAACAAGGTAATGCAATTCTAGGGAAACATCCTAGCATGGGTTTCATATTTTCAATTGACAATGCAAATAATTCTATCTACACATCCTAGTATAGGAACAAAGTGGTCAAGGACACTTGCCTTCTTCCTGCTGCTCTGGGAATGGGTAGTCCTGATCTTGGAAAGGAAGAACTTGCTCTGGAGCAGGTTCTACATCATACCATCACACATAGCAAAAGAAAACAACAATCCATAAGACATAGTTCACACTTCCACTTCATACAAACCACACATTCCCATTTATGAAAGCCATTCCCATTCCTATGTGTCATGGTTACTCTATGTGTGTTGATTTTTGGGCTTACATGCACTTTTAAACATGTGCATATGATTTCTACTTTTGTATTCATATTTATGTTGCATACTATATATGAGTTTCCAATTTCAATAAATTCCTTATATTCAATTGATACACCTTTTAGCTACCAAGTGTGCATGGATGGTATTTTCCTACTCCAAATGTGTCTTCAGACCTTCTACCAACCCTAAACTGAATTCTTTGGAGTTTGGAAACTTCATTTATCATTTTCTAGTTATTCATACCTAGCTTGCTATATTTTCAGATTTATTTCCTATGCCTAAATGTGAACTTTCTCGATCGTCATCCGCTTCAATACAACACGGTCGCAGCAACGAAGTCCTTCTTCACTTCTCTCGGTTGCTCGCCGCTCCCTCCGCTCTCTCCCGCGAGAAACTGCCTTAGCGCCGTTTCTGTTCCTCCCTCGCCTACGCTCGCCCGAGCTCGGATGATCGAGCTCCAAGCAGCAAAAAGAAGCGCAATTGTGTGCTCCAGCCTCCACTGTTCTTCCACATGAGTTTCCTAGCTCGTGCTACGCGCAAACCAACAATTGGCGCCGGCGTTCGGAGGTGCCTGGCGGAACCCCGTTCGGATCACCATGGACAGCATGCTGTGGCCGGTGTCACCGCCCCTTCCCTACACAAGAAAGGTGTGTTGTTGTCCGTAGTTCGTGTTGCCGAAAGCCTCATGTCAATTGATCAATCGGTTAGTGAGAATTTTGGGTTTTACCAAACCCTAGTTCATAGCGACACCTCTTGGGCTATGATCAAATTCGTCGCGCAGCAGTAGCTAGAGCTCATTCTGGTCTAGGAGAAGCTTTGCTAGATCCCTACGGTCCTCCTCGCTCAAACAGCGCTAGAAACCATCAAAGACTGAAGGAGTTCTTTGAGTTTTTGTCGCCGCCGGTGTTTTGCGGGCTCGGGTCGCCGGTGAGGTCGCCTCTCCGGTGGTTTTCATGGAGAGTGGGCTATGGGTCGATGTTGTCCATGTGACACTGGTGCTTTTAGAGCAAACCCTAGCACGAAAGACCCACTGTCAAGTGAGAACGAGGTCGCCGAAGTGAGGTGTAGAACTCACAGGTAGCACCAAACCCTAGCACGTTGTCATCGGCTCCCGACCCTACCATCATGTTCAGCACGGTGTAGAACTCACAGGCGGCGAGTTTGAGGAAGTTTGGACCACGGGAACCCCGTCCTGGCGAGGCTCGCCGGCGTGCGCCGCCGCGGGAGGCGCGGGCAGCGTGAGGAAGACGAAGGAGGGACGGGTCCCACCGGTCAACCTCTGTATACGTGCGGGGATCAGTCTGTGGCACTGGATCCGGTGCGGCTGCACTGAAAATAACCCCGTGGCCCCGTTGTTGCCATCATCTGAGTGGATAGCGCCACGGGTGGGGCCCACAGCCAGGATTTAAACATTTCCAGATTTTCCTAATTCAGTTCAAACTTTGGAGACACATAACTTTGTGTAGAAAACTCCAAAAAGAGTGTAACCAATTTTGTTGGAATCCTCATGAGGAGTACTTCACAGAGAAATAAATTGCTTGCTATGAAAATGCCCAGGATTTTCTGTAGAATTGTTTTTAATAAATCATTTAGAGATTTATTACAGGAGCAATTCTTTATGAAACATCCTCAAATTTAGGCAGCAAATCCTTTTCATAGTTACATATCTCCAGTAAAAATCTGGGCTTCATTGGAGTTCATTTGCTAGGCTAAATTGATTTCCAAAGTTCAGCCTTATTTGGAAATTCAAATTTAAACAGAAACTTTTTCAGAACTCCTATCCAACTTCAAAAATTGAAATCTCTCTGTTGGCAGCTCCAAAAATGGTGAAACAAATTTTGTTAGAACCATGGAGACTTATCCTAATCATATCTTCCACTCTTAGCTATGTCAAAACTCCTGATTTGGGCTCAAAATTCAGAGAAGCCTTGTACTTGTAGGAATTTTGGAGACTACATTGTGCAATGACATTTCTCCAAATTTTGCTCAGATCATCCTCAGAGAGTCTAGTATCCATGTAAAAATTCCAAAGCCAATTAAGGAACATAAATAGCAGTAGCTATCAATAGAAGTTCAATTCTTATAAGTCCTTAATACTTATACATATATTTTGTTACATTTCATAATAGTGACCAAAGTTGAGGACGCACCAGAGCCCTTGGACGTCCTCCCACCTGAAGCTAACTTTCCGTTTGACTCGCAACCAGGCAAGCCCCGGTTTGCATTTAAGTAATATGGCAAATTCTTTATTTGTATCGCTTATGTCTAGGGTGAATGCTTGCATTAGAGTTAAGGTGATTGAAACCCCACTTGCATAACCTTTAAATCCTATGCAGGGTTGGGTAGTTTACAGACTTGACGAGTAGAGAATGCCATGCTAATATGCTTAGGATCTCGGTAGAAGTCGAGTAGTTGGAATCTACTCGTGAGGTAAGGCTTTATCACACGGTTTGGTCAGAATAGAAAATGGCTTAAGAGTGGTGAAAATAAGACCCAGCAGGGGGGATAGGAAGCAGTGAGCGGAGGTCTCACGTGCGTAGCCCTGTTGGTGTCGATTGAGGACCGAGTCGTGTGCGGGCCTGCTGAACAAGTATCAAACAGTACCGGATGGCATATTGACATAAGCAGGAAACCGATGTAATTGGTTAACCTGGGTGTCGAGGCTTACCCAACCGTAAATAGGAGTGGGTTGAGGGTAGCAAAGTGTAAATCTGCCGGTGGGCACAGTCACGCTCAACGCGAGGACCTCCTGCCCGTTACGGATGGACCGGTTCAGCATTTGGGTTGCCTTTAAAAGGTTGTTGCATACAACAGAGTAGGAAGGGGTGTGGAATCACGCTTCTGAAAGTGGGTGTATGCAACGTGTTGTCCGGGTGTCTCCTGATTGCAATCACGGTCCCTCGCGGTTATTTGAGTACCGCTTGTTCACTGTTTTGTGACGTAGTAAGAAGCGAAGTAAACCAGATGAATGATAATATGCTGTGATGATATAATAATGTTTTGGAAACCATGCCTGCTGTAGATGTAGAGCTAATTAAGTTTATTTTCCTCTTTGGGCATCACCACATCGGAGGAAAGCGTTTCTTGTTTGATTGTGGACTTCCGATGTGAGATCTGCCTGAGGCACATGAATCTGCTGCTATAAAACTGAAAGTAAGGATCAACTTATAGGCTTGTCTTTGTTCCAAAGTCCTTTTTCCTATCTTACACATCCCTGCATGTAGAGTTCCATGCATAGGCTAGTCGGTTAAGCCTTGCTGATCCATCGTGTCCACGGTTGTAATATTTGAGCTGTATGCAAGTGAGAGCTATGAGGAGGGGTCTGAGGACGAGGCGATGCCCCCGTCGGGGTACACGGCCGAGCTGGAGCCCTGCACGCCGCCGTGATCTCCGGTTCCATGCTGCTAGTGTGTAGCGTTCACGGGCTGGACAGCTACACTTTTGCTTAGTTAGAATGAGAGAGTGTTAATAAAGAATACTTCCGCTGTATAATTATGTTTTGTAAAAGACTTCCGCTGTTTTATATCAAATAAAAGTTTGTATGTTGTTCTTAATTCTTTTCGTGTGTGCTGTTGGGTGCCGCATCGCACGGCACCACCCTATGTGATCTTGGAGTGGGTGAACCACGGGGTGGTCCCCAAACACAATTAAACCCGTGGTACCACACCGGATCCTGGACACAACTGATCAAAACAGTCGCTGACATGCGGGACCCACCGGTCTCCGTGTACCTCCCGATTCCCGCTGGTTCCCGTGGCGGAGCTCGCCGTGACAGCCTTCCTGGCCATCAAGCTTCACGAAACTCACCGCCACCACATATTTTCGGTCACTGAATATTCTACACACCTCAGCCCCACCGGGAACTCACCGGAGATGGCTGTGCGATGGCGGAGGCGGCTCGGTGAATTTGATTGATGTGGTTCTAGCTACTCCGAGCCTTATTTTGCTTGCTGTTTGCTTCTAAAGCATCATTGGATCACGTGGAGCACGAAAATGAACTAAGGATCTGATGAAAATGGCCAAAAACTAGAGTTCACTGGTGAACCAAAAGTTTCCGCCGCAAAGGGCAAAAACTCGGTGAACTCCTCTGTTTCTTGGGCAAAACTTGCTGTACTTCTTCCTAAAGCTCCGTATGGATGTCTAGATCATATCCTTATAAGCGCACGATCGCTAATGGATCGTGTGAGGTGAATTTCACCTTGAAACCCACTCGGCTCAAATGAACACACCGAGGGAAAAACTAGAAATACTCGGCGCACAATGAAGCAAATGAAGAACGGCTTTAACCGTGAGCACCAGTACACGACGAGACACCTGTTTGCTTTTGGAAGTGCGGCACAAGAGTGGCTGGATCGCCAGGGCAACGGAGGTCCAAAGCGGATCGACATGAGCTCGGGTGCGGCGAGTGACGAACAGAGGAAAACTCGAGTGCTTTTCACCTTTGACGTGCGAGGGGATTTGTACCACAGGTGAGGCAGTCGAGCGCAGTTACAACAGTTCGCCAGCTGGTGCGCCGCTGTGGAAAATCGCCGATGACTCGGCGCTAAGTGGCGCGCTTTCACGAGAGAGAAGAAAACGCAGCACACTCTGTACTGACATGTGGGTCCAACCGCCCTCTTATCCACTTTGTAAATTCAGTTTAAAATAGTAAACCGACTCCGAAAACAGTAAAAATTGGCATGTCGGCTAAACTGAATATGAGGAATCCAATGGTGCAATTCAATTTGAATTTGGATGAAGTTGAATTTGAAATCTGGTGTTTTGAATTTAAATTTGAATTCCCTTTTACCTCATCCAAATAAATAGCAAACCTAGTCCAAATTCAGTGGAATTTGGCAGGGATACTATTTAGACTATGGAGAACCTAATTGTGAAATCAGATCTCCATGTTTGGCAATATTGTAAGTAGAATTCATAATTTAGTGTGGAAATCTACTAAACAATTCTTCCTCTTGTGCTAAAATACTTAGCTCCAAATTTAGGGAAATTTGGTAGCCTGCCTAGTTTGAACCTAATGATGTGGAATGTGAGATCATATGAAGGTTTTTAAGTGTTATGTTGCTGTTTTTAGTTTGACCTTTTATCATCATTGTATTATTTTTTTAATTCCTCCCATTTTTACTAAGTGTGCATGAGCTGAATTACACTTGTTGAATTCTTGGGATTTCACATCCCTCCCTCCATAAAAGAATCTCATCCCGAGATTATAAAAGACCGGGGGAATTACCGGATGATATCAGATATTAGTTCTGGATAGATGGAGCGGAGAAAATCCTCATTTTCCCATGTCACCTCATCAGCGTTATGGTTGCTTCATAAAACCTTGTAGAACCACAGGGTCTGATTCCTTGTGGTTCGGGTCTTTTCATCCAGAATTTGAACTGGATATTCTTTATACGCGAGGTCCACTTGCAACCCTTCAACATCTTCGGGTCGGACAGCGGCAGGAAACTCGAGACATTTCATTAGTTGAGATACATGGAAAATGTCATGGATTCCTGCTAATGACGTCGGTTGCTCAAAACGATAAGCTACGGGTCCAAATCTCTTCGTGATAGTAAATTGACCAACAAATCGTGGAGCTAGCTTCCCCCTTACCCCAAAACAATGAATGCCTTTCATTGGGGATATGCGGAGGTACACTTGATCTCCGACTTCAAATTGCAGAGGCCGACGCCTTTTGTCCACATAATTCTTTTGTCGAGATTGAGCGGCTTTGAGATTAGCTTGAATCAACCTCACCCACTCTTCGGCTTCATTTATGATATCAATCCCGTAAATAACTCTCTCGCCGGACTCACATTCAAGGGTGTGCAGCTGTGACACCCCTAGCCCGAGAAGAAAAACCTCTCGGAACCGAGACTGATGCGTATATGTGCCCAGGATGTTCATCACACATACACATATAATCCACAAACTGAATTCAGAATATATATAACCACGAATGAATAGATTCAAGTACTTTATCACATAAATCTTTATTGCAGCGGAAGTCTTATCTTAGCAGCGGAAGTCTTATTCTAGCAGCGGAAGTCTTCTAAACTATAGCGGAAGCAAACTAAGCAGCAGCAGCGGCTCCATCTCTACTCCACAGGCAAGGTTGAGGGTAGATTACACGCCTAATACTCCACGTGGTCTTCATAGTACTCCTCTCCTGTTGCTGATGATGTATGATAATGCAAGGGTGAGTACATGACGTACTCAGCAAGTGCGGAAAGTATGACATGTAGCTTACAACAAGGTAGGTAATAAAAAGATTCATTGCAGAAAAGCAAAGTTTATTTCACAAATCATGATGAAAACAGAAACTAGCTTTAAGTGAATGTAATCCCAACATGTATTTAAACATCAACATACCTCCATCATGATTCACCACTTTTCATATCTCATCCGAACATTTATCTTTCTCAACTTTTCACATGCTCATGAATACCATCTCGTATTGTCTACCATCTCATCTCATATTCAATTCCATCTTATAACCGAGATCAAATCTCATTGCCATGACTCAACAGTCATGCAACCAATCTCATTACCCGGACTCAACAGTCCCAAAAACCAAATCCAAAGACCTTCAATGACCAAACCAATACCATCCCAAAAACCATCACAATAACCATCCCATCTAATCATGTGGGTTGTCCAGGCGCTTGTGACCGTAAGCTCGGCTATCATGATAGTTTTACACTCTGTAGAGTTTGCACCACTTTACAAACAAGTTTGTGATTTCGTCACCCGTCGGCGACTGCAGAACCTCCATTATACCAGTACACAAACGTCGGTGTATGGCCAAGAGATTACAAAATAGCCTTTACAAAGAGGCTACTAGATGTATGGACCCACTAAGGTTTCACCAGCAGGTTAGAATCTCCAATTCTCCCACCTACGGGCCCCCTCTTGTGCCATGCAGTTCCCAGGGCAGTCCTCACTCGACTCCCCGCCTTCCACGATCCATAACAATCTAGCAACCTACCAAATTAGTCAGCTAAACCGCACCCATATTTGGCCTTGTGGTGGTACTGTATTGCTGGCATGGCTAGCATGAACCGGTCCTTAGATCTATGGCAAGTAACCACCATATCATTCTACCACTTTCATGAATCAGGCTTGCATGGATCTCTCTCCGATTCATATTCAAGTTCTCATTATCATTATTCTCATGAGTGCAGTAGCTAGACACATTCTATCGCTTTCCATAACCCTCAGATTAGCAAAGCAAAAAGCAAAAACTGACTATACCCGACTCATAAACTTCCCTGGCGTCAAGGGTGGTTAACAAAACTAGTAAACTCCTATAAAAGGGTTTCCCATTGTGTTGGCTCAAGCACACACACGTTTTCTCAAGCAAAACAGTTTTCCAAAAACATGGGATCAATATGGTCAAGGGGCACTTGCCTTGTTCCTGTGGATCTTGTTGCTCTTGTGTCTCGATGTTCTGGTGCTGTAGTCCTTCGTAGGTAGCTCCCTGAGCTTGTCTTTCTACTCATGATCACGCATATACAAGATTGACAACAATCAATTATCATGCACAAACTTTACTCAGGATGCAATGATGCATATGCATGCTAATCCTATGGTGTTGTTTTATTAGATAAGTTTGTACGTGTTCTTGCATGGCTTGCATGGGATTGCATGGGTTTTACAATGAACAGAGGTGTAAGAATCAAATGTGGACGTGGCGATGATCTCGTCCCAAGATCTAAATCAAACCGATCAATACGTGATCTGTCCACGAAAAAGCTTCTGTTCGAAATGATCGAAGAAACAAATGCAAGAAAACTGCGATCTCGTCGTAAGGTGGTAATGGAAACCTACCTTGCTTCCTTTGGGTCCTCCCTCCTAGCAAAAACAGATCGTCGGGGCTCTCTTATGGCAGCAGCGATCGTGTCTGGGCTTGTCAGCGGTCTCTCCGCTGGTCAAACTCCGGCGAAGGGGTTTAGCTCGGCGAGTGTGGGGGCTAGGCTTCTAAGTTGTCGGCTTAGAAAAGATGTTACGACCAAGGGGTTGTTTTGGGTTCTATTTATAACCGGAAAAAGAAGAGTCTTACTCTGATCGAAATTCGAATAAGAGTCCTATTCAAATTGTTTTTGAATCTTAACAACTTATCTTCAATTGATTTGGTGCGGTAGCAACGTGGAATTCATGTCGGTTTCCTTCCGTGTCGGTATTCCCGCGTGTACAGAAGCAAAAACCGCTTCAGATCTCGTCACCTCCGCGGTGATGAGCTCCAGAGGCTCCACGTGTCCTGCAGGGGCCGGGTCTCCCTTTTTCGCAGAGGCGAGCTCCGGTTGTGCCGCGTGTCAGGTGGGCGAGACCTCCCTCTTCCTCAGAGGCGAGCTCCGTGTGCGCCATGCGTCCTGGCGGGCGGGACCTCCCTCTCCCTTAGAGGCGAGTTCCGCGTACGCCACATGTCAGTGTCGTACATCCCCTCTCTTTAGAGGTGAGCTCCGAGAGTGCCACGTGTCAGAGCCGGACCTCCTCTCTCTTCGGAGGTGGGCTCCGAGAATGCCACATGTCCAGTAGCACCAGACTTTCTTTCTCCTCAGAGATGTGCTCCGATGTCGACACGTGTCCAACTGCGTCAGACCTTCCGGAGGTGAGCTCCGAGGTTGACACATGTCCATCAGCGTCGGACCTCCCGGAGATGAGCTCCGGAGGTGACACTTGTCCAACATTGTCGGACCTCCCGGAGGTGGGCTCCGGAAGTGACACGTGTCTAGCGGGGCCGGACCTCTCGGAGGTAAGATCCGAGAGTGACACGTGTCCCGCGCGGCTGGTCCTCTCTTTTCCGCAGTGACTAGCTCTGAAGGCGACACGTGTCCTGCGGGCTGACCTCGCTCCTCCGCAGAGACTAGCTCCGGGGGCAACACGTGTCCCAAGGGGTCGGACCTCGCCCCTTTCACAGAGGCAAGCTCCGAGCCTGCCACGTAGCCAGTTTAGCGGCGGACCTCTCCCCCTTTTGCGGGGATAAGCTCCCAAGGCGCCACATGGCCTGCGAGCCACGGGAAGTGTCTACGGTGCTCCCCGGGGAACTGGAATTTGCTCTTTTTGGCTATATTTTTGATTTTTTTTCTGTTTCCACTTCTTTTAAAATGTTTTCTTTATATAAAATATGAATGCATGCAGAAATCAAAATTGAGGGTGTCACAAATCTACCCCCCTTAAATTGAATCTCGCCCTCGAGATTTGATGGTGGAGAATAGATGAGGGAATTCTACCTTGATGTCTTCTTCACGCTCCCATGTGGCTTCAGCTTCGGTACGACGGCTCCATTGTACCTTGCACCAAAGGATCACTTTGTTCCTCGTGACCCTTTCCTTTACATCCAAAATTCGGACAGGGTGCTCTGCATAGGTCAGATCCTCTTGAAGTTCAAGTTCATCCATTGGTGTTTGCTCTTCCAGTACCCTCAAGCACTTCCTGAGCTGGGATACGTGAAACACGTCATGCACGACGGAGAAGTGCATTGGGAGCTCTAGTTGATAGGCTACTTCTCCTCACTTGCCCAAAATCTTGAATGGCCCGATGTAGCGAGGTGCTAGCTTGCCTTTGACGTTGAAACGTTGTGCAAAAGCCCAAGAAAAGGGACTTGCAAAAACTTTTCATCACCTCACAACACCACAGTTTTTATTGTAGATATCTTAGGAAAAATTTTGAAGAGCAAGTAACCTCCATCAAAAGAGTGATTAGAGAGGAAAGCCTTCACTTTCACAAAGTAGGATTTCTACACATGAACATGAGAGGTTGAGCTCACCCCTAGGACTTAAAAAGTCTTGGGAAGGTTCAAGCCAAGTTTCATGCAAATCCAACACTTTTTTAGGCACTTTTGGAGGTATTTGAAAAAGAGGCCAATTTGAATGGAAATTCAAATTGCAGCAACCTTCATCACTCAAATTCAAAAGTTAGCTTCATATTCAAACTCAGCACATTTTTCTGAGTAAGCCCACCAATTTTCATCCCCATTGGAGTTCATTTTGTCAAGAGCTAAATTTGCAAGAATTCAAAACTAAATTTGAAATTCAGTTCAAACATGAGGCAAATTTAGCCAAACAAAAATTCAAATGGGAGAACTCTAATTCAAACAAGAACTTGGGGGCTAAGTATCACATTCAATTGTGAGTAGCTGAGGATATTTTGGCACAAACAGAATTGAGAAAATGGAAAAAGGAATTAGAGGGGAGGCCCACATGTCAGTAGTCTTAACAGAGAAGTCTCCTTGGTTGATTTTTCTCCTCGGCCGAAGCCTCGCGCGCGCGCCAGCGCGATCGCACCGGCGCCCGACCGACTCAACCGGTGCCACCTCCTGCTCGGGGGAGAGGCTAAGAGCGCAGAGGCGACGCCGGGATCGAGTAACCCCGCAACCACGTGCAGTCCTCGCACTCCCCTTTCTTCCTCGCACGATCGAAGCTGTCCGCCTGGCCGACCTCGCTGATCACCGGCGCCCGGCCAGCACAGGCGTTCTCGTGCCCGACGAGCTACACAAGAATGGTCCGCTCCGAGGTACTGATCACAACCGTACTGACCTCGCTCTCTCTCTCTCGCACGGTCGGCAGATAATTTGGGGGATTAGCGCGACGGGGTGTTTAGAACCGAACCATGCGAAATCCGGGAATTCGTAGCAAGTAAGCCACCACTCCTTAGAACGATCTAAAGACATGATCTAGACTCGCCCACGCGTCTCTGAGATCAGAAACCATCGAGTTTCATCGAGTATGGGCGATGTTCTTCGAGCTTTTTGCATCGGCGCCGATTTCCGGTCTAGGTCACCGGTGAGGTCATAGTTGCAGCCGTTTTCATGGGGATCGGTGCCCATGTCCGTGATTAGCGGGTGTCAGCAGAGCTCCCCGAGCAAACCGCATCGAAAAAGGTGCAGGAGATGCCGAGTTCGACGTCGCCGGTGAGCTCCCGGCCACTGTTACCGGCGGAAGCACTGTTCCGGCCGTTGTCAAGCTCTGGTGAGGGCACCACCGTGTTTCCCAGGCCGAGATAGGCACAGGCGGCGAGTTTCGTCGGAGGTCGGGCAGCAGAACGCCCGGCGGCAAGTATTTCGGCGAGGTGGGCGGCGGGGAGCCGCGGAAGCGCGAGGTTGAAGAAGCCTTGCGGGCCCCGCGTGTCGGTCTCTGCTGAGAGCACCCGGGATTTTCTGCGGCACCGGGATCCCATGCGACTGCACGGATGATTCTGCAGGCTCCGGTGTGGATTAGCTGGGAGGCTGACAC
Source organism: Neostapfia colusana (assembly GCA_030760725.1). NCBI lineage: Eukaryota > Viridiplantae > Streptophyta > Magnoliopsida > Poales > Poaceae > Neostapfia > Neostapfia colusana. The sequence goes on along the minus strand of JASWHV010000005.1, from coordinate 23,467,153 downwards.
GTAGCCCGGGGGACCCCACCCGACAGTTTAAACTTTATTCGAATTTCCAGTTTTAGCTCAAACATCAAATGGACGGAACTTTTGCTAGGAAACTCCGAATTCGATGAACCAAATTTTGCTGAACTCAGAATTCTGAGTAATTTCCAGCAATACCAAATTCAGCTCATGAAAGTGAATAGTTTTCCATAATTAAATCCCTAAAGTTTAAACTGTTGGGAATTTTATCTGGAGAACTACTTTATGAAAAATTCTGAAATTTGTCTGAGAGGTTCATTGGAAAATCCCTGAATCCCAGTAAATGTTTCAGACTCATCCATGTTCATTTAGTTACCCTAATTGGGTGACTAAAAGAACTGCCCTGAGAAAATAGAAAAAATGTACAGAAACATTTTTCAGATTTTCTCAAATCTTAATTAGGGCATAACTTTCAGTAGAATTCTTCAAATGACATGAAACCAATTCCATTAGAACCATCTTAAATTCTAGTTTCCAGAAAGTAATGGTTGGAGCCATGAAAACCCCTGGAATTACTTAGAGGCTCAAATATTGACCAAGTAGGCTTTTATTTACAAGGTTCAATTGAACTTTGTTTCAAATGAAACTTGGTCAAGACTCTGGTTAGGACCCTACCAAGCCACCATAAAAATTTCAGAACCAAAGGGGAGGGCTAGCTAGAGTTATTAGTAATTAAGTATTCAAGTTCACACATTGCATTTAAATTGACATGTAGTATTTCATTGACGTGTAGTCGCTGAAGGCGAAGAGACTCCGGAAGTGCTGGACTTCCTCCTTCCAGAAGAAGAACTAACCCCTGACCAGCAGCAACAAGGCAAGCCCCGGTTTGCATTGACTCTTTTATCAAGTTTTGCTTTGTTCACATAATTAGGGTGATGTATGAATGTGCATTAGGTGTAGGATGAATGGAACCCCACTTGCATGACCAGAATTTTTCCATAAGAGTGAGGGCAGTGTCTAAGACCTCGAGTAGACAGGCTATGCTTAATGATTTATAGGACTTCGGTACAAGTCGTGTAGTTGGAATCTACTCACGAGTTAGGTTTGGGACACACGGGTTGGGTTTGAGTGATGTGAGATCACTTTAGTAATGAAAATGAGACTAGGCAGGGGCTAGGGCGCAGCAAGAGGAAGTCTTGTGTGTGCAGCCCTGTCCGTGTCGATTGAGGACCGATCCGTGTGCGGCCCTGCTGAACAAGTATTGAACGTACCGAAGGCATATCGGATATATGGGCCCCGATAAACCGATGTAGCCTAAACCTCCGGGCGTCGAGGCATAGCACACCGATTTATAGGTGTAGGTTGAGGGCAGCAAGGTGGAAATCTGCCAACGGGCATAGAGAGATGCTCCGTGTGGGGAACCTCCTGCTCGTTTCGGTGCGACCGGTTCAACATTTGGGCTGTTGGGTGAAAGGTTGTCCCGTACGACATCGAGTGAGCGTGCTGTGCAGCTCCACGGGTGGGCGTACGTGACGTGCTCTTTGGGTTTCCCTGCAGGTGTATATCGAGTCGATTCGCCGTCCCTCACGGTGACGAGTACCGCTTGTTCACTGTGTCGTAACGTAATGTATGAAATGTTATGCTTCAATATTGCTGTCATGATATAATTGTATTGCTACATGTGTGTCACCAAATCTTGCTTACTAAATTTCAGATTTCCGAACTGTTAACTTGTGGCTAAAAGATGAACTAAGGATGAACTCGTAGGCGTGTCCATTGATGCACTGTTACTATCCTATGTCCATTGTACCCCTCATGTAGAGTTCCATGCTTAGGTGAGTCGGTTAAGTCTTGTTGAGCCATCATGCTCATGGTTGCTGCTTAAGTGTTTTTCTGGTGAGGAGCCACCCACGGACTCGGAGTACGAGTCCACCGGCGAGGGTTACCCTCCGTCGGGGACTACGGCTGAGTGGGAGCCGTACACGCTGCGCTGAGCTGAGACGTGCAGCTAGTGTAGGTTGATTAGGGCTGGACAGCCGACTTTTGCTAGATAGGCGGGCGTGAGTGGTAAAGAGTAGACTTCCGCTGTGTATTATAAACCATAGTTTGTAACTGAACTTGTACCTGTTTGTACGTTCAGTTTGTTATCATATGTAATATAATGTGTCCTTATGACGTGTGCTGTCGGGTGTCGCATCGTGCGGCAACACCCTCTGCGATCCTGGATGAGCGGATCCCGGTCCGCCACAGCCTGGTATTAGAGCTGCTTTGTGACGCGACCCGCTCAACCGAGACAGGCCACTCGCCCGGGAATCGCATTGGGTGGTGCCATGTTATGCGGCACCCAACAACACACATATGAGGAACAATGTATTACATAAAACAATAGCGGAAGCTTACAAGTTTTTCTTTGTAAATACTTTACATCAAGTAACTACAGCGGAAGTCTTGATCAACTCACGTCGAATAACTAAGAGCACCCGAGATGAAGTCCAGCCCGCGGACTCCTCTCGCTAGCAACACGAAGACAAGCAGCAGCGGCTGGGTTCTCCATGTGTTACCTGACTCGGGAGTTCCCGAGTCTCACCGGACAACCTTCTTTCCAGCATCGTTGTTAACCTGCAAAACCACTTATATAGCAAGCGTGAGCACATAGGCTCAGCAAGTCTGACCCGTCTCTCCTAAACAAGAAACTCTACATGCACGATGGTTTCAAATGGGTCGGCTAGATTTGCATAAGGGACTCGCCTAAAGTTGATCCTTAACTTTCATATTTTAAGCCTCATTGTGCAGACCTTGAGCCGAAAAGCATCGCAACTCCACAATCAAACAAGAAACGCTTTGTTGCGATGCTCCTTGCACAAAGTGAAAGTAAACTTTAATGAGCCTATCTCTAATTCAATCATGGTTGCAATACGAGTTATAGCACAGCCTTATCAAGTGCAAAGATAAACAATTCCAGTTGTTACTACGTCAAGACGCAGTGGGCAAGTATGCTCATATGACCGCGAGCGACGGTGATTCGAATCAGTACACGCCCGGACTACACGACACGTACACCCGTACTCCGAGTTGCCGGCAGCAACCTCGACTGACGTTGTACGCGGCCACCTTTCCCAGGATCTTCCACATTGGACGCAGTCCAACTGCCCCGAGTACGCAAGCTCCCTCAAGGTACATACCCGCTGTGGTATGTTCTTGAGCGAGTTACCTCCTGCTACCCTGACGCCGAAAGCCTAAGGCAGTTGGAAACGTTCCACTATGGATCTCCCAAGGTACATCGGTTTCCTGGGTCCCATATAGCCAGTATGTGCCCGGTACACAACTCAAACTTGTCCAACAGGGCCAAGCACGGACGGGCCTTAACCGACACAGGCAGGGCTATGCACGCACAGCCTGCAACCTGCTGCATCTAAACCTCCCTGCCCGGTCTCCATTTCTTAAGTGTGAACTTTCCTCATCTTTTCTAATTCGGACCCGTCCCGAGTAAACCAGCCCTAAACTCGCGAGTAGAGTCCAACTACTCGTCTTCTACCGGACCTTTCCTACTAACATTAGCGTAGCCAAATTCCCTCGGGGAGTTGCTATTCTACCCTTTTCTCTCTTAGGTGTTTCTGGTCATGCAAGTGGGGTTTTCAATATCATCTAGACGTAATGCAATCAACGGTGCAAAGCTATGATCTCTACAAATGAAAATGCTTTATAAAACGGTTCAAATGCAAACCGGGGCTTGCCTGTTTTGTAGGTGACTACTGTTACAATCAGTTAGTGACGGTCACTTGGAGCTTGATCACTTGTTCTCCTCCCTCCTTGATCTTCACTTCAAGTCCTCCTCACCTTCTTCACGTATATACTACACGTTATGATCATGCATATGTATTTAATTGAAAAGATTTTGCTCATAAGATCTAATGACCATTTTAAAACTGGAACTTTGTTTAAGAATTTAAAATGACACTGGTGCTAGTGGTTTGGGTTGGGCTTAAACACTAAGATCAAGTGTTGAGTGCTTCTTCCCACTTAAGTGTTGATCACCTTAAGAGGTCACACATGACAGTGGTGATCCAGAGCTCTACTGGAGCTGAGAATTTTCATGTGAGTTCCTTGTCACAAGAAAGTTCTCTGGACCAAAATTTAGCACATTTCATGGAATGGTTTATTCAGAATAATTCTCTAAGTGTTTAGTCAAAGATGAATTAATTCTGAGGTAACATCCATGTTCATGTCAAACTCAGTGAACCAAAATTTCAATTATAGTTCATAGAGTCTACATAAATTTTTCCTAGGATTTTTGGAGCTAAGAATTTCCCAGAACTGAATTTACAAGCTTTGGAAATTCTCTGAAAATGTTTCTGTATTCATTTGAATACAGGAACTTACAATCTGAATTACCCTGATCAATTCAACCCCAAATGAGCTGAAACTTTTACAGGAGTCTAATAACACCCTATAGAATATTCTGGCAAAATTTGAGGATTTTTGGATAACCCAAACTTCCTCTAAAATTATTTTACTGAAAAGTTTTAAAGAATTTTCTAGAATTAAATAAAGACTTTCATACAAATTGGGTTGCATATTTGGATAGAGTTTTTCAATCTGAATCTAACCCAATTTGAATCACTAAATTTGGAGGTTCCAAGCAAAAGTTATGCTCTTCTAAAGTTTGGGGGAAAATCTGGGATTTGAATAAATCCGGGGAAAAGTTTAAACCTGACTGTGGGACCAGGGACACGTGTCTGCTGCGGGGAGCGCGCCACACGGGCTACAGAATTGTTTCCCGCGCTGTCACAGCTGATCCCGCGCCACAGAGTATCCGGTCCACTGTTTCCGTGCAACTGACGCGTGGGGCCGGTAGCACCTTCGTCTACCTCCTGCCCCCTCGCTTCTGCGCCGCCGGGCTCGCCGGAGTTCGCCGGTTTTCGTCGCTCCGACCAACTCCCGAGCTGTCACTCGCTGCCAGGCCCTATTTTAACCCGAGGAACACGATGGTGGGACTTCCCCAGACCGGCGAGGTTCCTAAACCACCCCGCACCGGTGCAGCGGCTCTGAGGGAGTCCGGCAACGTTGCCCCGATGCTCTAGCCCACCAGAAGTCCCCTGGAAAGGATCTACAGCACTAGTGGAGGTTTGCCCTGCTCGGCATGGCCGCATATGGGCTCGGAAACGGCTCCAACCTAGGTTTCATCGTGCACCCGATGCCCCTTATTGTGGTAGCCGATGGAAAAGCTTGAAACAAGCCGTCTACCATGGGTTTCATGCGACGTTTTGTGAAGAAGAAAAGTTGATACACCAGTCGAGGTTCTATGTGCGAAATTTGCAGAGCTCTAAATGAATATAACCCGAGAATTTCATCGATTCATACCCGCGGGTCAGTTTTCACCGGCTGGAGAGAATCTTCGAAATTCGTTGTCGAGAGGCCGAGGCAGGCTCTGTGCTTCGGGTAGAAGCTGCATGGAGCTCCTGCGCGTCCCAGGGTGGCCTCGCTTGGTCGTGACAAGCTCTGGAGGAGGCTGTCCACGGAAGCCGTGGATGGCGGTTTCTTCCGGCGGCCGCTGAAACCGAGTTATCTCAGTATGGAGAGCACGAACCCCCTTGGTGAGTGCACGAGGGGGTCGTGGGGATGATGGTGGTGTTGTTTGTCTGCTCAACCGAGGCTTCACACGCACGTTATGGCGGTGGCCGATCGAGCGGACGGCGTCGGCCGCTGCGGCTGTTTCTCACGCGAGGAAAAGAAACAGAGCGGCGCTGGTCTTCGGGAATGAGCGAAGAGGAGCACGGCAGAGGGTATAAAACGGTCGGGCGGCTTCTCCAGCGCGACGAAATCCAGCAGGAGGTGGAGGCGTCGGCTGATCGCGGTGTCGCCCGGTGCTGCGCTCGTCGGTGTCGGGTGCCGACTGAAGAAGGCAAACAGAGACCCAACACTGTGAGATCTTTTGCAATTTTCACTTCACTCAATGACATGTGGGAACCACTGATCACTCCCTCCTTATCCCCCTCTCCAAATATCTCCCAAGTTTGAATGTTGAGTGAATTGAATTGTGGGAATTCAAATCTGGTATGCATTTGGATAATTGGGCAAGTTTCATCCAAATTCAAATAGGTATTTGAATTCTTTGTCTTTTAAAGTCCATTTTGCAAAATGGGTTGCAAACTATTTCCATAAATCATGAAACTTTGCACACCCCCTAATTTGGACTCAAGGAATTCAAATATGAAATCTGATTTTTATTTTGGCTGCTGCAAATGAGATTTTTAGCACAACAGTTTTGAATTCCATTGTGTTTTTCTCATTTGAATTTTTGTTTGAACAAATTGTTCCAAATCTGATTTTTGCTTTCTCACACATATGGGAACTTCCCATCCTTGTTTTAGACCCCTCTAGGGTTCCAAGTTCTCAAATGAACATTTGACTTGTGTGAAGAAAGCCCTCATGTGTGTTATCACATGTGGGAAAAAGTTTTTAACAAGTCCCAAATTTCATGCACATGAAACAAAACTTTGCAAACAAGTGTTCATAATTTTGGGACCTTTACATTCCTCCCCCCTTAAAAGGAATCTCGTCCCGAGATTCAAAGGGAGATGAGGTGGGAGGTAATTACAAGGTTTATGACAAAAGCTCCGGATAATTCTTGTGGATGTAATCTTCGGTTTCCCACGTCGCCTCTTCCGGGGTATGATTACTCCACAGGACTTTGTAAAATTTTAAAGTCCGGTTCCTAGTGGTCCGGGTCTTTTCGTCGATAATCTGTACAGGTTGCTCGACATAGGTGAGATCCGGCTTCAACTCGTCGATGTCTTCGGTGCGGATGGCAGCTGTAAACTTGAGAAACTTCCGCAGCTGGGACACGTGAAATATGTCGTGAATACCGGCAAGGCTTGCCGGTAGTTCCAGCCGGTAGGCTACAGTTCCGCACTTCTCCGTGATAGTAAACGGACCGATGAATCGGGGAGCAAGTTTCCCCTTGACACCGAACCGATGAATCCCCTTCATCGGAGACACACGAAGATACACGTGCTCTCCGACTTCGAAATGCAGCGGTCGACGTCTCTGGTCCGCGTAGCTCTTTTGACGAGATTGGGCCGCCTTGAGGTTCTCTTGTATTATCCGAACTCTCTCTTCGGCTTCATTGACAAGATCAACCCCGAACGTTACTCGTTCACCGGATTCGCACCAATTCAATGGCGTACGGCTCTTCCGGCCGTATAGAGCTTCATATGGTGCCATCTTGATGCTCGTCTGATATCCGTTGTTGTACGAGAACTCCGCCAGCGGTAAGTGATCATCCCAGCTCTTACCGTGGTGGATGGCACATGCTCTTAACATATCCTCTAGTATTTGATTCACCCTCTCAGTTTGCCCATCGGTTTGAGGGTGATATGCAGAGCTTCTAATCAACTTTGTCCCCAAGGAGGTATGTAGCTGTTCCCAGAAACGGGCTACGAACAGCGATCCTCTATCTGACACAATGGTGCGGGGAACTCCATGTAAGCACAAGATCCGTGCTATGTACAGCTCCGCATACTGCTTTGCGTTGTACCTAGTATGCACAGGGATGAAATGTGCTGATTTGGTTAATCGGTCCACAATTACCCAAATCGAATCATGATTGTGGGAGGTCGTCGGCAACCCGACGATGAAGTCCATACTCAAGTCTTCCCACTTCCATGCCGGTACATGCAATGGCTGCAACAGGCCTGACTTCTTCATATGGTCGGCCTTGACTCTTCGACACGTATCACACTCTAAAACGTACTTTGCAACTTCACGTTTCATACGTGTCCACCAAAACTTCTCCCGGAGATCTTGGTACATTTTATTACTGCCCGGATGAATGGAAAACTTGGACAAATGAGCTTCATCCAAAATTTTCTTCCGTAGCCCCATATCCCGGGGTACTACAATCCGGTCGTTGAACCACACGGTACCTTCATCGTCCTTCCGGAAGCACTTCATTTCTCCGTTGTCTACCCTCCGCCGTATGTGAGACATACCCTTGTCTTTTCGTTGAGCTTCCATGATCTCCTCTCGGATAGTAGGAATGAGAGCAAGATTATAGAGAGCTCCATACGGGATGACACGGAGGCTTGGTTCTTCATCATCCATTTCAGCAATAGTTAGGTGATGGATATGCGCCTTACGACTGAGCGCATCGGCGACCACATTCGCCTTTCCTGAATGATAATGAATCTCTAGTTCATAATCCTTAATGAGCTCTAACCATCTTCGTTGCCTCATGTTCAATTCTTTCTGAGTGAAGATGTACTTCAAGCTCTTGTGGTCGGTGTAGAGGTGTACAAGATTTCCGAGCAAGTAATGCCTCCACATCTTCAAAGCAAGGACCACGGCAGCTAACTCAAGATCATGAGTTGGATAATGCTGCTCGTGAGTTCTGAGTTGACGAGATCCATAAGCGACCACTCATCTTTCTTGCATCAGCACGCAGCCAAGACCGATGCCAGATGCATCGCAATAAACGTCGAATGGCTTCGTTGTATCCAGCTGAGCAAGAACTGGGGCTGTTGTGAGATGCTCCACTAAGGTCTTGAAAGCTTGTTCACACGCAGCACCCCACATAAATCTGGTATTCTTCTTTAATAATTCCGTCATTGGTTTAGCAATCTTGGAAAAACTCGGAATAAACCTCCGGTAGTAACCCGCTAAACCGAGGAAGCTTCGGATTTCATGTACTGACTTTGGTGACTCCCACTTCTGCACTTGGATAATCTTACTCGGATCTACAGCGATGCCCTCCGCTGAAATAATGTGTCCGAGAAAAGGTACTTGATTAATCCAGAATTCACACTTGCTGAATTTTGCATAGAGCTGATGATCTCGCAATCTTTGTAGCACAATATGCAGATGTTCAGCATGTTCTTCCTCTGACTTGGAGTACACCAAGATATCGTCGATGAAGACAACGACGAATTTATCCAACTCCGGCATGAACACTGAATTCATCAGGTACATAAAGTGTGCCGGGGCGTTGGTCAAACCAAAAGACATAACGAGATACTCATACAGCCCGTATCTCATTGAGAATGGCGTCTTCGGAATATCTTCTGCCCGGATTTTAATCTGATGGTATCCGGACCGAAGATCCATCTTCGAAAATACCTTCGCACCCACTAATTGATCGAAGAGCATATCAATGCGAGGTAGTGTATACTTGTTCTTGATGGTAACGGCGTTCAAAGGACGATAATCAACACAAAGCCGTAGTGTTTCGTCCTTCTTCTTGACAAACAATGCTGAACAACCCCAAGGTGACGAACTTGGTCGTATAAAGCCCTTACTCATTAGGTCATTCAGCTGTGTCTTCAATTCTGCCAGTTCATTGGGTGCCATCTTGTACGGCCTTCGTGATATCGGGGTCGTTCCCGGTATAAGTTCAATCTTGAACTCAACGTCTCGTTCGGGCGGCATGCCCGGTAAATCCTCGGGAAATACATCAGGATACTCACGTACCACTGGAATGTCCTCTATCATGACAGCTTCCGTGTGGTTCACTGTTGCAATCTGCTGCCGTCTGGCGCCCAGAATTAATATATGAAGACCGTGCTGTGGGGAGTTGAGCTCAACGGTCCTGGAGCTGATGTTAAGAACCGCTCTGTGGTAATTCAACCACGACATCCCCAAAATGATGTCGATCTTCAGACCTTCAAGGATAATGAGAGTCGTAGGGTATATTTTACCCCCCAAACAAAGAGGTGCTCGGGAGACAACCTCGCTTGCGGTACTGCTGCCCCCGGGCGAAGATATGAGGTATTGCCTCTTTGTATAAACGGTTTGGAGCTGATGTTGAGCCACAAAAGATTGGCTAATGAAGTTGTGTGTGGCACCGGAATCAAAGAGAACTAAAACCGGTAGCTGATTCAGAGAAAACATCCCTGCTAAAGCGGCTTCTCCTTCCGGAACATCATCAATCACAGTATAGTGAATGTTGCCCCTTATCTGCCCTCCTATCTGCAGATTGAGGTACGGGTCGTATTGTTGTAAATATGATGACCCGCATCCTTGAATTCCCTCCGAACATTGCCTAGCATAATGGCCCTTACGCCCACAAGTAAGACACGGATGCCTTTCCGGTTCTTGGTTGACTTGCGGTGGACTGCTAGGTACATATGGCTGCAGCGATGGAGCACAAACCACCGTCTGATGCTGCGGCTGTGGAGGTGGTGCAAGTTGTAAAACTTGACCAGCAATCAATCTCTGAGGAGTTGATCGTACAGGTGGCCTCCATCTTTCACCGGGTGGCGTTTGATACACCAAACGGTACTTCTGAGGCACATAACTTGTGCTAGCCTGCTCGATCTTACTCATCTTTCTCTTCTCCGCTTGCCACTCAAGTGTCGGCTTCTCTTGAATGAAAGCCGCATTGACCATGTCGGTGTAACTGCCATTATTATGTACGGCCAGCTTCTCCCGTAATATGGCACTCAGGCCATGAAAAAATAGGTCACACCGTGCCTCTTCTTTCGCCACATACTCGTGAGCATATTGGGCCAAAAGATTAAATCTCCTGACACACTCGAGGACACTCATGTCCCCTTGCTTCAAGCCCAAAAATTCCTCCCGCTTTGCCTTTACAATACCTAGTGGTATGTAACGAGTACGAAAGGCTTCACAAAATTCACTCCATGCTACTTGATGGTCCTCCGGAATGGTGGCAAGATGATCCACCCACCAGTTTCCGGCGGCTCCATGGAGTTGTTGAGCGGCAAACTTTGTCTTCTGGTATTCATCACACTTGAATACTCCAAATTTTGACTCCATGACACGAAGCCATTGATATGCTTCCACAGGTTCGGTGGCTTCAGTAAAAATTGGCGGTTGAGTCGCCAAGAAGTCCAAATAAGCGTCCCGAGACGGAACGACTTGTTGCGTGTTCTGGAGTACGCCTTGCTGTACCAAAGCTTGGAGTAAGCGTGTGTGTTCTTGTGTTGCTTCTTGGAGTAGCCTAGCATTCTCTTGATTAGACTCGACAACTCGAGTCATAAGATCCATCCATTCCGTGGATGGTGGTTCCGACGGTGGAATGGAAGCATCACCGCCTCGATGAGAACTTCCGGCCCTACTCCTAGAGCGATTACGAACCATACTGCAAAATGTAGTTGAGATGAGTTAAACAAGAACTCAGCAGTATGTCAGACTAATGAAAACAAGAATATGTCAAAACTTTATAAAAGCAGTAACAAAATTCATGTTTACACAACTCCTTAGTAGGCCTAGCTATTCAGCTTATCTGTACAGGACAGACCTTTATGCACTATCTCCAGATTTTGATCTAATTAAGAGCATTTTCATAACTCAAGTTGGATACCAAAGTTAAAGTTAACTTCAGTATCTTTCCAACGAGTACTCATATGCCCTCAGATCATCTCCGGATTAAAAGTTATGATTTTTCCAAAGTTGATAGGATTCCTGGATAAAATTTGCCAGCACCTCCTTTGTACATGGCCGATTTTATCACAGTTGTATATGTAAATACAATAAGAACCTGAACAAACTTTAATCTACAACAATGTTGCACATTCATAATCTTTCCTATGCTGTATCATAGGCTCCTTAAAGGTTTATCTACAGAAAGTTATGGCTTAAAAACAGAAAGGTCCAGAGAGGTTTTGTTGCTGTCCTGGTTCTGGACAGTTTACCTTACTCTGAACTTTCTACCCATTTAGCATGTGATTTAGCTCTGGAGGTCTACAAGGAAGTTGTAGATCACTTGGAAATCTTTCCAGAACTATATCATACACCTTAATTGGGTCAAGCTACTCAGAGTTATGCTCTGTTGAAGTCCAGCACAAATTTCTGCTGAAAACAGAGCACTCTGTTTTTGAAATCTTTGAAGTCTAATCTTCCTCTCATTTGAATCTTAGCTCAAAATAAGAGTTCAGTAACTAATATTTGTTTCAAACTTCCGTTTTTAGTTGAAAGTTAGTTCATGAGTCATTTCTTCAAAGGAAAGGGATTATTATGTTTAGTACGGCGTCGATGCACCGTAAGAAGCATGTCGGTACTACGTAGCCTCACCAAAAGAAAATCCTAACCGGATTATACCGGTATAACGTATCTTAAGTGGCACTAAAACGATCACTCGCAAACGTGTTCTATTCGGGCTACTGTTTCGTGGTTAATCCTGCATAAGTCACACTCAATCATCAGGCCCGGCTGCACACCGAACCCGGTATCCATACATTTCTTACACCCGTCCGTCATCACTCGCACAGGTGTTCTCAAGCCAAACACGCCTTGAGCTACGTGTTCACGTTACTAACCACGTGATGGGGTTTCCCAAATTGCACCACGCACGCCTGGGACAGACGTTGCTCAAGTACCCCAAACGACATGAAGAGTCATAGAGAATACTAAAGCGGATCGGGTTACCTGCCACCCGTGGGGCTCCACCCTTCAGCTTGTGCGCACTGGTGGACAGCGCTTACGTGCACCCCCCAAGACATAAATCGTCCCGAGATGCACGATTTTCCGACATAACAAATAAGTTAGGTTGCCACCTTTATATTAAGCTAATAGTAATCCTTATGTGGGCCTAGTACCGTATCCTCACCGTAACCTAAATTTTTGTCATAATACCTTCCTTATTCCGTGTGCTATTACCAATGCGGCTCTGATACCACGCTGACGCGACCCGCTCAACCGAGACAGGCCACTCGCCCGGGAATCGCATTGGGTGGTGCCGTGTTATGCGGCACCCAACAACACACATATGAGGAACAATGTATTACATAAAACAATAGCGGAAGCTTACAAGTTTTTCTTTGTAAATACTTTACATCAAGTAACTACAGCAGAAGTCTTGATCAACTCACGTCGAATAACTAAGAGCACCCGAGATGAAGTCCAGCCCGCGGACTCCTCTCGCTAGCAACACGAAGACAAGCAGCAGCGGCTGGGTTCTCCATGTGTTACCTGACTCGGGAGTTCCCGAGTCTCACCGGACAACCTTCTTTCCAGCATCGTTGTTAACCTGCAAAACCACTTATATAGCAAGCGTGAGCACATAGGCTCAGCAAGTCTGACCCGTCTCTCCTAAACAAGAAACTCTACATGCACGATGGTTTCAAATGGGTCGGCTAGATTTGCATAAGGGACTCGCCTAAAGTTGATCCTTAACTTTCATATTTTAAGCCTCATTGTGCAGACCTTGAGCCGAAAAGCATCACAACTCCACAATCAAACAAGAAACTCTTTGTTGCGATGCTCCTTGCACAAAGTGAAAGTAAACTTTAATGAGCCTATCTCTAATTCAATCATGGTTGCAATACGAGTTATAGCACAGCCTTATCAAGTGCAAAGATAAACAATTCCAGTTGTTACTACGTCAAGACGCAGTGGGCAAGTATGCTCATATGACCACGAGCGACGGTGATTCGAATCAGTACACGCCCGGACTACACGACACGTACACCCGTACTCCGAGTTGCTGGCAGCAACCTCGACTGACATTGTACGCGGCCACCTTTCCCAAGATCTTCCACATTGGACGCAGTCCAACTGCCCCGAGTACGCAAGCTCCCTCAAGGTACATACCCACTGTGGTATGTTCTTGAGCGAGTTACCTCCTGCTACCCTGACGCTGAAAGCCTAAGGCAGTTGGAAAAGTTCCACTATGGATCTCCCAAGGTACATCGGTTTCCTGGGTCCCATATAGCCAGTATGTGCCCGGTACACAACTCAAACTTGTCCAACAGGGCCAAGCACGGACGGGCCTTAACCGACACAGGCAGGGCTATGCACGCACGGCCTGCAACCTGCTGCATCTAAACCTCCCTGCCCGGTCTCCATTTCTTAAGTGTGAACTTTCCTCATCTTTTCTAATTCGGACCCGTCCCGAGTAAACCAGCCCTAAACTCGCGAGTAGAGTCCAACTACTCGTCTTCTACCGGACCTTTCCTACTAACATTAGCGTAGCCAAATTCCCTCGGGGAGTTGCTATTCTACCCTTTTCTCTCTTAGGTGTTTCTGGTCATGCAAGTGGGGTTTTCAATATCATCTAGACGTAATGCAATCAACGGTGCAAAGCTATGATCTCTACAAATGAAAATGCTTTATAAAACGGTTCAAATGCAAACCGGGGCTTGCCTGTTTTGCAGGTGACTACTGTTACAATCAGTTAGTGACGATCACTTGGAGCTTGATCACTTGTTCTCCTCCCTCCTTGATCTTCACTTCAAGTCCTCCTCACATTCTTCACGTATATACTACACGTTATGATCATGCATATGTATTTAATTGAAAAGATTTTGCTCATAAGATCTAATGACCATTTTAAAACTGGAACTTTGTTTAAGAATTTAAAATGACACTGGTGCTAGTGGTTTGGGTTGGGCTTAAACACTAAGATCAAGTGTTGAGTGCTTCTTCCCACTTAAGTGTTGATCACCTTAAGAGGTCACACATGAAAGTGGTGATCCAGAGCTCTAATGGAGCTGAGAATTTTCATGTGAGTTCCTTGTCACAAGAAAGTTCTCTGGACCAAAATTTAGCACATTTCATGGAATGGTTTATTCAGAATAATTCTCTTAGTGTTTAGTCAAAGATGAATTAATTCTGAGGTAACATCCATGTTCATGTCAAACTCAGTGAACCAAAATTTCAATTATAGTTCATAGAGTCTACATAAATTTTTCCTAGGATTTTTGGAGCTAAGAATTTCCCAGAACTGAATTTACAAGCTTTGGAAATTCTCTGAAAATGTTTCTGTATTCATTTGAATACAGGAACTTACAATCTGAATTACCCTGATCAATTCAACTCCAAATGAGCTGAAACGTTTACAGGAGTCTAATAACACCCTATAGAATATTCTGGCAAAATTTGAGGATTTTTGGATAACCCAAACTCCCTCTAAAATTATTTTACTGAAAAGCTTTAAAGAATTTTCCAAAATTAAATAAAAACTTTCATACAAATTGGGTTGCATATTTGGATAGAGTTTGTCAATCTGAATCAAACCCAATTTGAATCACTAAATTTGGAGGTTCCTAGCAAAAGTTATGCTCTTCTAAAGTTTGGGGAAAAATCTGGGATTTGAATAAATCCGGGGAAAAGTTTAAACCTGACTGTGGGACCAGGGACACATGTCTGCTGCCGGGAGCGCGCCACACGGGCTACAGAATTGTTTCCCACGCTGTCACAGCCGATCCCGCGCCACAGAGTATCCGGTCCACTGTTTCCGTGCGACTGACGCGTGGGGCCGGTAGCACCTTCGTCTACCTCCTGCCCCCGCGCTTCTGCGCCGCCGGGCTCGCCGGAGTTCGCCGGTTTTCGTCGCTCCGACCAACTCCCGAGCTGTCACTCGCCGCCAGGCCCTATTTTAACCCGAGGAACACGATGGTGGGACTTCCCCAGACCGGCGAGGTTCCTAAACCACCCCGCACCGGTGCAGCGGCTCTGAGGGAGTCCGGCAACGTTGCCCCGATGCTCTAGCCCACCAGAAGTCCCCTGGAAAGGATCTACAGCACTAGTGGAGGTTTGCCCTGCTCGGCATGGCCGCATATGGGCTCGGAAACGGCTCCAACCTAGGTTTCATCGTGCACCCGATGCCCCTTATTGTGGTAGCCGATGGAAAAGCTTGAAACAAGCCGTCTACCATGGGTTTCATGCGACGTTTTGTGAAGAAGAAAAGTTGCTACACCAGTCTAGGTTCTATGTGCGAAATTTGCAGAGCTCTAAATGAATATAACCCGAGAATTTCATCGATTCATACCCGCGGGTCAGTTTTCACCGGCTGGAGAGAATCTTTGAAATTCGTTGTTGAGAGGCCGAGGCAGGCTCTGTGCTTCGGGTAGAAGCTGCATGGAGCTCCTGCGCGTCCCAGGGTGGCCTCGCTTGGTCGTGACAAGCTCTGGAGGAGGCTGTCCACGGAAGCCGTGGATGGCGGTTTCTTCCGGCCGCCGCTGAAACCGAGTTATCTCAGTATGGAGAGCACGAACGCCCTTGGTGAGTGCACGAGGGGGTCGTGGGGACGATGGTGGTGTTGTTTGTCTGCTCAACCGAGGCTTCACACGCACGTTATGGCGGTGGCCGATCGAGCGGACGGCGTCGGCCGCTGCGGCTGTTTCTCACGCGAGGAAAAGAAACAGAGCGGCGCTGGTCTTCAGGAATGAGCGAAGAGGAGCACGGCAGAGGGTATAAAACGGTCGGGCGGCTTCTCCAGCGCGACGAAATCCAGCAGGAGGTGGAGGCGTCGGCTGATCGCGGTGTCGCCCGGTGCTGCGCTCGTCGGTGTCGGGTGCCGACTGAAGAAGGCAAACAGAGACCCAACACTGTGAGATCTTTTGCAATTTTCACTTCACTCAATGACATGTGGGACCCACTGATCAGTCCCTCCTTATCCCCCTCTCCAAATATATCCCAAGTTTGAATGTTGAGTGAATTGAATTGTGGGAATTCAAATCTGGTATGCATTTGGATAATTGGGCAAGTTTCATCCAAATTCAAATAGGTATTTGAATTCTTTGTCTTTTAAAGTCCATTTTGCAAAATGGGTTGCAAACTATTTCCATAAATCATGAAACTTTGCACACCCCCTAATTTGGACTCAAGGAATTCAAATATGAAATCTGATTTTTATTTTGGCTGCTGCAAATGAGATTTTTAGCACAACAGTTTTGAATTCCATTGTGTTTTTCTCATTTGAATTTTTGTTTGAACAAATTGTTCCAAATCTGATTTTTGCTTTCTCACACATATGGGAACTTCCCATCCTTGTTTTAGACCCCTCTAGGGTTCCAAGTTCTCAAATGAACATTTGACTTGTTTGAAGAAAGCCCTCATGTGTGTTATCACATGTGGGAAAAAGTTTTTAACAAGTCCCAAATTTCATGCACATGAAACAAAACTTTGCAAACAAGTGTTTCTTTGTATTCATAATTTTGGGACCTTTACACTTTGGGGATAGCACAGTACTTAAGGACTGTATTACGGGAAAACTTAGGTTTACAGTGAGGATTCGGTAGTTGCCCAAGTAAGGACTATATTAGCAGAGTTACTTAAAGTGGCAAAGACTAACCTATGTGTTATAATTCTGAATTTTAATTATGTAACGACACACCTACGCTCTGTTAAGATTGATAAGGAACGCCACCGAAAGCAGTTCAATTTCGGTTAGCTCCCCTGACGAGGAACGTGGTTCAGGGATAGGTCTCACAGCTTGGTGTGAGACGTCAATATGAAACTCTTGGACTCTTCATGTTCCTGAGTTCATATGAAATGCTGATCCCTAGCGTGCATTAGGCAAGTAAGTGGAGACCCCATCGCGTGGTCAGTAACGCGAGAGTGTGTTCGTCTGGAAATAGTCCAGGAGGACATACGCAGCGCTTGCCATCGGCGTGCCCTGCAGGGCAGTAGGTGGTATCTGTTGGGTTGATAACATTCCCAACCGTGACGACCCGTTCATGACATACTCGGCTGAGTGGGAGCCGTACACGCCGCGCTGAGCTGAGACGTGCAGCTAGTGTGGGTTGCCCTAGGGCTGGGCAGCCGACTTTTGCTAGATAGGCGGGCGTTAGTGGTAAAGAGTAGACTTCCGCTGTGTATTATAAACCATAGTTTGTAACTGAACTTGTACCTGTTTGTACATTCAGTTTGTTTTCCCATGTAATATAATGTGTCCTTATGACGTGTGCTGTCGGGTGTCGCGTCGTGCGGCACCACCCTCTACGATCCTGGATGAGCGGATCCCGGTCCGCCACATGTTGTTGGCCTCGGATAGGCAATACCTTAAGGTATACGAAGTCTCCTTCTTCGAAAGTCAACTTCCTTCGTCTATGATCCGCATAGCCTTTCTGTCGTGACTGAGCAGCCTTTAAGTTCTCCCGTATGGTTTGGACTTGCTTCTCAGCCTCTTGTAGCACTTCGGGTCCAAACACTTGGTTCTCTCCGGTCTCGTTCCAAAACAGCGGTGTTCTACACCGTCTACCATACAATGCTTCGAAAGGTGACATCTTCAAGCTAGCTTGATAGCTGTTGTTATAGGAGAATTCGGCGTACGGCAAGCTCCTATCCCAACTACGCCCATGTTTCAAGGCGCAAGCTCTCAACATGTCTTCCAAAATTTGATTTGTCCTCTCGGTTTGCCCATCGGTTTGCGGGTGATAAGCGGAGCTAAAATCCAGTCGTGTACCCATAGTCTCATGCAGCTTCCTCCAGAACCTAGAGGTAAACTGAGAACCCCGATCTGAGACTATCCTCTTCGGGACTCCATGGCGGCACACGATTTGCTCCATGTACAGCTCGGCTAGTTGTGCAATGTTGTACTTAGTCTTAACAGGAAGGAAATGGGTGGTTTTCGTCAATCGGTCCACAATAACCCAGATGGAGTCGCAACCCAACTGAGTACGAGGCAATCCGACGATGAAATCCATACTGATGTCTTCCCACTTCCACTCGGGTACCTTCAATGGTTGCAACAGTCCAGCGGGTCTTTGATGTTCGGCCTTCACCCGTTGGCATATGTCGCATAGGGCGACATATTCAGCTATGTCCCTTTTCATACCATCCCACCAATAACAAGTTTTCAGGTCCTTGTACATCTTGGTACTTCCGGGATGTATGTAATAAGGAGTCGTGCGCCTCCTTTCATATCGTGTCGTGGATGTGCTTCACGTCAGGCACACAAATCCTTTTCCCTAACCAAAGTGTACCCTTCTCATCTTCCTTGAAGTCCTTTTCTATGCCTTGTCGGATTCTTTCCTTGATCTCCTTGATTTCCTCATCCGTAGCTTGGCCATTTCTTATCTCTTGTTCCAGCGAAGAGTGGAGTTCCATCACTTCCATCTCGTTCAAGAACCCGAGATGTAACGGTTCGAACTCCTTTCGTAGCTCGGGTGGTAGCTCCCGAACCGTGAGATGGCGACATGCTCCCTTTCGGCTAAATGCATCAGCTACTACATTGGCCTTTCTAGGGTGATAGTTGATCCAACATCATAATCCTTGATGAGCTCCAACCATCGACGTTGCCTCAAATTCAGATCCGTTTGGGTGAATATGTACTTGAGGATTTTATGATCCGTATAGATCTCACATCGGTGGCCAAGGATATAATGTCTCCAAATCTTCAATGCATGCACGACGGCTGCAAGTTCCAAATCATGTGTGGGGTAATTCAGCTCGTGTTTCTTTAGTTGTCTCAATGCATAGGCTACCACTTGTCCTTCTTGCATGAGCACACATCCAAGCCCTTGTCTTGATGCGTCACAATATATGTTGAAGCTCTTGCTTACGTCCGGTAATACTAGAACCGGTGCTGTGGTTAGCCTTTTCTTGAGCTCCTCAAAGCTTTCTTGGCATGCTGGTGTCCATTCCGTCATAGGTTTTGCTATCTTGGAGAAGTCCTTGATGAACCGTCGGTAGTATCCAGCCATCCCAAGAAAACTCTGAATATCCCTCACGTTTTGCGGTTGATTCCACTTCAGAACATCTCCCACTTTTCCGAGATCAACTGATACTCCTTCCTCAGAGATGATGTGGCCTAGGAACGATATCTCCTTTAGCCAAAATTGACACTTGCTGAGCTTGGCATACAATTGATGCTCTCGCAGCTTCTGTAATGTCAATCTCAAGTGTTCTTCTTGTTCCTCCTCGCTTTTCGAATACACCATGATGTCGTCAATGAAAACCACGACGAACTTGTCCAAGTACTCCATGAAAACCTTGTTCATGAGATACATGAAATATCGGGTGCATTCGTTAACCCAAAAGACATAACGGTATATTCATACGAACCATACCGTGTTCGAAAGACAGTCATAGGTATATCGGAGGGCTTAATCTTCAGCTGGAAGTATCTCAACTGAAAATCGATCTTCGAAAAGATTAGGGCTCCCTTCATTTGGTCGAACAGGTCCTCTATACGGAGCAGAGGGTACTTGTTCTTGATCGTCACCTCATTGAGAGACCAATAGTCCACGCGCATCCTTTGGGTTCCATCCTTCTTGTCTATGAAGAGCACGGGGCTCCCCATGGTGACGAGCTTGGACGTATAAAACCCTTCTCCAGCTGCTCCTGAATTTGCTTCTTGAGCTCCACTAGTTCGTTAACGGGCATCCTATATGGTCTCTTTGCTATAGGTGCAGTTCCGGGTACCAAGTCAATGGAAAACTCAATGTCCCGGTCAGGTGGCATACCTGGAAGTTCTTCCGGGAACACGTCCGAGAATTCTTGAACCACCAGAATGCTTTCCAACGTTGCTCCTTCGACGTGGTTCAACGTTGCCTTCTCGGTTGTTGGCTGGGCTGACTCGAACTCGATACGGGTTCCGTGCTCGTTTGTCAACTGCACGCTCCTCTTAGCACATTGGATCACTCCGTTGTGCTTGCTTAACCAATCCATTCCAAGTATTATATCAAGCCCTTGGGAATCCAAGACAATGAGGTTGGCAAGGAAGTCTAGCCCCCTTATTTTAAGGTTTACTTTCGGACATACTATATTAGTCCTCATCTCTCCACCGGGAGAATTAACCAACATAGTATATTTCAAGTGTGATATGGGTAGATTATACTTGGCAACATACTTGGATGATATGAATGAATGTGATGCTCCGGAATCAAATAAAATGGTGGCTGGGTTGGAGTTGGCAAGGAACATACCAATCACGACGTCCTCAGCCTGTTGCGCTTCCTCAGCAGAAACATGGTTCACGTTGCCGCGAGCGTAGTTCTGCTGTCCACGGGTTCCTTGATTGGCTCCTCCGTTCGGCCGTGGGTTCTGCTTGGGCACGTTGTTTGGTTGTCCAGGACCTCTCTTCGGGCATTAATTCGCAAAGTGTCCCGTCTCTGCGGATGCAAAGCATGCCTTGTTGCCCAAGACAGCGGGGACGTTGGGACGGGGGTTTTGAACATAGGCGCCTGTGTTTGGACGGGGCGCATTGTAAAAGTCCCAAAAAGGTGAATGCAAAGAAACGGATGATTGAACGTCATTGTGTTTCTGGTTCATGAAAAATGGGACTTACAAAAACTTTCTTACATGGGATGGTATACATGAGGTGCAACCACATGGGTTCAAGCATGCCTTTGAATGTGTTGGACCAAGGTGAAGTTAAACTCATGTGTAATCATACATGTGGATGAGAAAGAATAAAGATAAGGTCTTTAGACCCAAGGGCTCAGCTCAAACTGCCGCCAAAATTTTGAACACACATGGAGCCTCATACATTTGAAATTGAGGAGATTATGGTGGCAACTTTCTGATTTGAGGGTAAGCTAAAAAGGAATGGATTATGCTCATGTTGAATTCATGCTGAATTCAAAACATGTTAAGACAAGGGAATGCCTTGAGTTATGTCACATGAAATGATAAACTCAAACATGGACATGTGGGGAGAGCTAAAATGTTCTTTAGCTCATACTGAACACATGTTAACCTAGGGAAGAATTTCACTCCCAAAAACCTAACTCATAGGCACATTCTCTATGAGCAGAAGGGAGGGAAGTTTAAACCCCATTTTTGAACCCTTGCAAAGCATTCATGTTCAGATGGTCCAAAGGCCTATATGTGAGATGACCTTTGCAGTTCTCAGTTATAAAAGAGCTTAAGTTCTAAATTTGGAGAAATTTGGAGCTCATATACCCTGTGTTCAAAGCATGATTTGAGATCACCTTCAAACTCAAATTCGAGGGGCATAGTCAAACTGAACTTGTGAAGTTCAGATTAGGACTAAGGTTGATCAAGCCTGGGCTAGGATCAAACCAAAGTTTTTCACCCAAATTCAGATGGGTCATCACAAAAGAGGACTTAAATATTCAGTTTGAATTAAATGGTTCACTTCAAGGAAAAGGAGGCCATGTCCGAAAGAAGGAAATTCAAACAGCGGTTTAAGAAGTTGTATTTGCAGTGGCCAACTTGAAGATCGGAGGGCACATTTGAATTCATCATGTCCAAATTATGAGGAAGGCAAATTTTGAGAAAATTTGGAGGTGCTTTGATATTAGTATCCAAGGGGCCTATGATTTTTTTTGGAAATTTGAATTTAAATTTAAACTGAAGAACACCATGTCAAAATTCCAAATATCTTTTGAATCTGAGCTGATAGTAATTGGGGACATTGTCTTGAACGTCATTAGTGCTTATGCCCTAGAAGTTGGGCTCAACATGAGTGCTAAGAGGCAATTTTGGGAGGACTTGGAGGACATGGTTAGTGGTGTACCGTTAAACGAGAAACTCCTCATAGGGGGAGATCTCAATGGTCATGTGGGTGCAACTAACCTAGAATCTGAGGGAGTACATGGAGGTTTTGGATGCGGCAATAGAAATCAATAGGGTAAGGACATCTTAGACTTTGCCGTAGCCTATGATCTGTTGATAGCTAACACCCTCTTTAGGAAGAGGCAATCTCACCTAGTGACCTTTAGTAGTGCCCAACACTCTAGCCAGATTGACTTTGTGCTCACTAGGAGAAAGGATAGACGGGAGTGTCTAGATTGTAAGATGATCCCGGGGGAGTGTGTTGTGACACAACATAAGCTTGTGGTAGCTGACTTTCGCTTCCATACATGTTCTTTGCGGGACAAAGGTGTCAAAATCACAAGAACAAAGTGGTGGAAGTTGAAGGGAGAATCACAAGAATCCTTTAAAAATAGGGTGATCACAGAAGGACCCTCGGCAGAAAATAGAGATGCAGATAGTATGTGGATGAAGATGGCAACTTGCATTAGGAAGGTAGCTAGTGAGGTGTTCGGTGTGACAAAGGGAAAGAAACTTGTAGATAAAGACACTTGGTGGTGGAATGAGGATGTACAAAAGTCCATTAAGGAGAAGAAGGAGTGTTACAAGAGTTGACATAATGATAGAAGCGCAAGCAACATTCTTAAGTACAAAGAGGGTAAGAAGAATGCAAGGCGGGCTGTGAGTAAGGCAAGAGGACAGACCTGTGATAAGTTATATGTGAGACTAGAGACAAAAGAAGGTGAAAAGGACATATACAAGGTAGCAAAAATCCGTGAGAGAAAGATGAGGGATCTCAATCAAGTTAAATGCATCAAAGATGAGACTGACCGCATTCTAGTGAAGGATGAAGAGATTAAGAATAGATGGTGTGATTACTTTAATGGACTATTCAATGATGGGAATGGGAGCACTATGTTGAGTTGGATGACTCCTTCGATGACTCCAAAAGGCGGTTCGTGCATAGGATACAAGAGTTTGAGGTTAAGGAGGCATTAAAAAGGATGAAAGGAGGAAAGGCCCTCGGCCCTGACGATGTCCCTATTGAGGTGTGGAGATATCTTGGGGACGTGGCAATAGTATGGCTCACAAAGCTATTAAACCACATTTTTCGGTCAAACAAGATGCCTGAAGAATGGAGGAAAAGTATATTAGTACCTATCTTCAAAAATAAAGGAGATATTCAAAGTTGTACTAATTATCGAGGAATTAAGCTTATGAGTCATACTATGAAGGTTTGGGAGAGAGTGATTGAACACCGCCTAAGGAAAGTGACCAATGTCACTAAAAACCGGTTTGGTTTTATGCCTGGGAGGTCTACAATGGAGGCGATTTTCTTGCTTCGTCAGCTTATGGAGAGATATAGGGAGTAGAAGAAGGACTTGCATATAGTGTTCATCGACTTGGAGTAGGCGTACGACAAGATACCAAGGTCAGTCATGTATTGGGCACTAGAGAAACATAAAGTGCCAACAAAGTACATTAGCCTTATCAAGGATATGAACAATAATGTTAGGACAAGTGTGCGCGTAAGTGATAGTGAGACTGCTGCATTTCCTATCATGGTAGGACTACATCAAGGATCAGCTTTGAGCCCATACATCTTTTCCTTGGTGATGGATGAGGTGTCGAAGGATATACAAAGGGATATCCCTTGGTGCATGCTCTTTTCTGATGATGTAGTGCTGGTAGATGGAACTAGAGATGGTGTTGATAAGAAATTAGAGTTATGGAGACAAACCTTAGAGTCCAAGGGGTTTAGACTTAGTAGGACCAAAACCGAGTATATGAGGTGTGACTTTAGTGGTGTTGGTCGTGAAGAGCGAAATGTTAGTCTACAAGGACAAATAGTACATAGAAGGGACTCTTTCCGATACTTAGGATCAATGTTACAAAGCAATGGCGATATTGATGAGGATGTTTGCCACAGGATCAAGGTAGGGTGGATGAAATGGCGACAAGCCTCTGGAATCCTATGTGATAGGAAAGTCCCACGAAAGCTAAAAGGGAAGTTCTATAGGACGGTGATCAGACCCGCGATGCTCTATGGGGCGGAATGTTGGCCAACTAAACGGCAACATGTCCAACAAATTAGTGTCGCAGAGATGCGCATGCTACGGTTGATGTGCGGGCACACGAGAAGAGACCGAATAAGGAATGAGGTGATTCGAGATAAGGTAGGGGTGGCGCCGATTGAAGAGAAGTTAGTCCAACATCGACTTAGGTGGTTTGGACATATCCAACGGAGACCTCCAGAAGCACCGGTTAACAGTGGGATTTTAAGAGGTAGAGAAAATATTAGGAGGGGTAGAGGATGACCAAGGTTGACCTGGGAGGAGGCGGTAAAACGAGATTTGAGAGATTGGAATGTATCCAGAGACTTAGCTCATGATAGGACCGCATGGAAAGTAGCAATTCATGTGCCAGAATCGTAGTCTTTTTTTTTTCTTTTTTCTTTTTTCTTTTTCCTTTTCTCTTTTCTTTTTCTTTTTTTTTCTTTTTTTCTTTTTTTCTTTTCTTTTTTTTCTTTTTTCTTTTTTCTTTTTATCTTTTTTTTTTATTTTTCCCTTTTTTCTTTTTTTCCTTGTTCTTATAACTCTTTCTCTCTTTTACTTCATTGATATTGGGTTTCATGTCTAGCCGACCCCAACAGGCTTGGGATAAAGGCTTGGTTGTTGTTGTTTTGAATCTGAGCTCTTCAGGATTTAAATTTGCTTTCTGCCAAATTTGGAAGATTTTTTGGGGAGGGGCAGGGGTGGACCCTCTTGCCATTAAGTCATATAGACTTGCTCCTTAAGTCTTCTTTACCTGCTCACTGGGGCCCAGTTGTCTGTGAGAGGGAACTCGGTCTCTGTTTCTCCTCTGCCGAGCGCGCGACAGCAGCAGCACCCCGGCGCCAGCGCACGGGCGCGCGATGATTCTACCGAGCGCCGGTCGAACCGCCTCAGCGTGCCGATATTACCCCGAGGACGCTACCTCGCTCGAAAACTGCTCGTGCTTCCTCTCCCGCGTAGCTCCCTCCTGTGGGCACCGTTTCTCCCGCCGCTACTGCATCTCCTCGGAGCAACGCCGCCCAAACGCCTCGGCAACGTTCACGCTGAGCTGAGCTCATCCCCGGCGTCGCCACGCTCCCTCGACGTGCCCACAGCGAGGACAAGGTGCTAACCCACGAGAAACCGGACGCCGAGTCCATTTTCTCTCCACCGCGCCGGGTGAGGCTGCCGGGGCAAGAATCCATCGCCCGACCACCACAGAGCCTCTCCCCTCAAGTTGCAAAAGCAAAAAGGTTCACCGATGCCCCTACTCGCTTCACTGCAACCCCGGCTGCCTGCCATGGACGGTGCTCGCCGGAATTTCGTTTTTGCCGTCGACATGCAATAATAACCGAGGGGAGAAACTCGGCAAATTCGTCTCACAATTCGAACCACTCCATACACAACGTAGCATACACCGTCTATACCTCCGTGCATGTTCATAGGATCAGGAACCACGGAGAACCATCGAGCAAAGCCGCTGTTCATCGAGTTTTTCGATTTTCGCCGGATTTTGACGTAGCCCGATGGTGAGGTCATACTTCCGGCGAGTTTCAGCGAGATCGGCGGTTGGGTCCATGTTCTCCTCGGTGCAGTGGTGCTGTACGAGCAAACGGCGACGTTTTTGGTGCGGTACAGCGCCCTAGCGACATCGCCGGAGATCCCACAGCCACTGTCGCCGTCGCACCTAGGTTTCTGGCCGTCGCCAATCTGAGATAAGCCCGGCAACGTGTTCCTCGCACGAGAATATGTGGGGGTGGCAAGAACCAGCAAGTTCCGAGCACCGGAACCCCCTCCTGGCGAGAGCTCCGGCGAGCTCGGCGGCGCGGGAGCGCGGGCTGCTGGAGGAAGAGGAAGACGGGGGCTGGCCCACGTGTCAGTCTCCGTTGTGAGGGAATAGATCTTCTGTGGCCTCGGATAGGTCTGTGACAACGCGGGAAAAACTCTGTGGCCCGTGTGGCTCGGGTTCCAGCGGTCGACACGTGGCCCTGTGGCCCGCAGTCAGAGTTTGAACAATTCTCGAATTATTTTGAATTCCAAATTCAGTTCAAATTTTAGAACCTCATAACTTTTGCTAAGAAGATCCAAATTTTGTAATTCAAATCGGTATTGATCAAGGATGAAAATCTCTATCAAATACGCAGCCTGATTTGCATGAAAACCAATAGAAAATTCTGGAAAATTATTCAAAGCTTTTCAGCAAAAGAATTTTAGAGGGAGTTTGGTTCATCCAAAAATCCTAAACTTTTTCCAGAATATTCTTTAGGATGTTAGGAAACTCCTATAAAAGTTTCAGCTCATTTGGAGTTGATTTAGTTTGGATAATTCTGAAATCAAGTTTCTGTGTTCAAATAAATACAGAAACAATTTCAGAGAATTTCCAAAAATTGGAAATTCAGTTCTAGGGAATTCTTAGCTCCAAAAATCCTAGGAAAATTCATACATGCTCCCTGAGCTATGTTTGAAATTGTAGTTCACTTGAATTTGCATGAAAGTGCAAATTTATTCAGAATTAATTTCTTTTTGCCTAAATGCTTAGGGAATTGTTCTGAGTGATCTACTAATGGAAATATTCCAAATTTTGGTCCAGATGACTTTATTGTGACAAGTAACTCACAAGAAAATTTCTAGCTCCATTGGAGCCCTGGATCAGTACTGTTCTGTTCAACCCCATTAGAAAATCAACCCACAAGTGAGGAAACACCCATTTCACTTGAGCATAGTGCTAACCCAAACCCAAACCACTAGCACCAGTTTCATTTTAAATTCTTAAACAGAGTTCCAGTTTCAAACTTGTATTTAGAACTTGTTAGCAAAAGTTTTATAATTAAACATATGTGCATGTTCATAACGTGTAGTGATTAAACGTGGAAGGGTGGAAGGGAAGTGAGGCTTGAATCAAGAAGCAAGAAGGCAGTGATTCAACTTCAAGACATCAGCAACTAACTTCATACTCTTCTTACTTTAGTCACCTGCAAAACCAAGGCAAGCCCCGGTTTGCATTTAAGTTGTTTTCTAAAGTTTTTACTTTGTTCACTACTATGGGTCAACGTTTGTATGTGCATTAGGTCAAGGATGTTTTATACTCCACTTGCCTGACCAAAATGAACCCTTGGATCAAGGGTAGAATGGTTTCATCGCTGTAGAATAAGGCCGTGCTAAATAGGCTAGGACCTCCTATAGAAGATGAGTAGTTGGAACCTACTCGCGAGTTATAGTTCAGGATTTTATAAGTGTGGTTGGAAGGAAGAGGCAAACTAAAGTTTACATTTCTAAAGATGAGACCGAGCAGAGGGGTTAGGCAGCGACAAGACGAGGCCTTGGTCAAGTAGCTCTGCCTGTGTCGGTTAAGAACCGATGCGTGTGCCGCGTCCAGGAGCAAGTATTGAGTTGTGTACCGGATGCTTACTGATATATGGGAACCAGGAAACCGATGTACCAGGTTCACTGTGTTGTAGAGGCATACCACATCGTCTCGTTAGACCTATGAGCCCGCGACGGCGCGACCGATTCTACAGTCTAGTGTCTTGAGAAAGGTTGCCACATACAACGTAATGAAGGACGCCAGATTTGGGTCTTCAGAGGCGGGCGTATGTGTCGAGTTATCCGCGTAGTGTTTGATTCGAATCACCGTCCCTCGCGGTTATTGAGTACCGCTTGCTCCCATGTTGTGATGTAGTAATCAACTTGTGTGGAAACAGTTTGCAAAAGTATAATTGCTGCTATGATTATGTTAAGTTGCATGAAAACCCTGTTTGAAGTAGAGATAGAGCAAAAATAAAGTTATTTTCCACCTTGGGACAAGTAACATTGGAATGAAGCGTTTCATGTTTGATTGTGGAGTTCCAATGTTGCTGGGCGCAAGGTCACTAATATTTTGGATAAAATCTGAAAGTTAAGGATGAACTCGTAGGCGAGTCTTTTCGCAAATTACAGGATTAGGTAAGTTACCCTCATGTAGAGTTGCATGCTTTAGGAGAGACGGTTAAGTCTTGCTGAGCCTTTGTGCTCACTCTTGCTATATGAGTGGTTTTGCAGGTTAATCCGACGCTATAAAGAAGGTTGTCCGGTGAGACTCGGAAACGTCCGAGTCATGTTACACATGGAGGACCTAGCCGCTGCCATGTCTTCGTGTTGCTAGCGGGAGGAGTCCGCGGGCTGGACCTCTTCTCGAGTGCTTCTTAGATTCGACGTGAGATGATAGACTTCCGCTGTAGCTACTTTATGTAAAGTATTTACAAAGAACAGTTGTAAGCTTCCGCTTTGATTTATGCAATACATTGTTCCTTATATGTGTGCTGTTGGGTGCCGCATAACACGGCACCACCCAATGATATTCCCGGGCAAGGTGCCCCGTCCCTGTGACTGAGCGGGACAGCGGGGTCCTGTCAGCGTGGTATCAGAGCCACATTGGTAATAGCACACGGAATAAGGATCGTATTACGACAAAAATCTAGGATACAGTGAGGAAACGGTATTAGGCCCACATAAGGACTATAGTAGTATAGTTACTTAAAGTGGCAGTACTAACATATGTATTATAATTCTGAACTTTGATTATGTAACGACGCACCTACGCTCAGGTAAGCATGGTAAGGAACGCCACCGAAAGCGATTCAATTTCCGTTAGCTCCCCTGACGAGGAAAGTGGTTCAGGGATAGGTCTCACAGCTTGGTGTGGGACGTCAATATGAAACTATTGGACTCTTCATGTTCCTGAGTTCATATGAACGCTGATCCCTAGCGTGCATTAGGCAAGTAAGTGGAGAACCCATCGCGTGGTCAGTAACGCGATAGTGTGTTCGTCTGGAAATAGCCCAGGAGGACATACGCAGCGCTTGCCATCGGCGTGCCCTGCAGGGCAGTAGGTGGTATCCGTTGGGTTGATAACATTCCCAACCGTGACGACCCGTTCATTATATACTCGGGTTCCCCGTCGTATGGTGTTGAAACACGATCATGTACCTTGAGACGTGGCTTAACACAAGGACGGCCGTATGGCAATGATACGGGCGTTTGTATTTACTTTCAAATATGGAACTGCCTGAAATGAAACAACCTTTGAGTGCACCACTATTGCGTGTTCTTCTGCAGGCACTAACCACGTACGTATCACGTGTAGTACACGTGTGCGAGAGACCATCTTAGTGCCACTGATAAAATGGATATGCCGGTATAATCCGGCTTATGATTTTCTTTGGTGAGGTAACGTAGTACCGACATGATTCTTACGGTGCATCGACACCGTACTACACTTAATAACCTCTTCCCTATTAGGAAATGATTCATGAACTAACTTTCAACTAAAATGGAAGTTTTAAATAAATGTTAGTTAATGAACTCTTATTTTGAGCTAAGATTCAAATGAGAGAATTACTAGGCTTCAAAGATTTCAAAAACAGAGTGCTCTGTTTCTGGCAGGAATTCTTGCTGGACTTTAACAGAGCATAACTCTGAGTAGCTTGACCCAATTAAAGTGTATTATACAGTTCTGGAAAGATTTTCAAGTGCTCTACAACTTATTTTTAGACCTCCAGAGCAAAAGCACATGTTAAGTTGGTGAAAAGTCTAGTTGAAGGCAAACTGTGAGAGAGAGTCAGATAGAATAGAGGTTAGAAGTTTAGATGGATTCCCCCCAACTATATGCATCAAGGTGGATGGACTATATATCATCCTATACGAGGATGTGAACACATGCCGAAGCATCTCACATCTCTCTACTATGTGTGGATATGGACAACGCTGAAACATCCCATAACTCAAACTAAGCACTCAAGCACAACAATCATCACAAAATTTTAGCACACAACTCCTATTCAAGGCTTACTCAATGGGGTCTCCTATGTGGTTTGGGGTGATACCAATATGTGACTACCAATCTGTGACTTTGTCCTATGGTCAATGGGGTTCTAATGCCAATCTATGCATTCTACCTAGGCTTGCATCCTATGTTCAGCCTGGCTCCTAATACCAATCTGCAACTAGGCTTGCCTCCTACGGTCAACCGTGGTTCTGCTACCAATCTGTGATCAATCTAGGCTTGTGACCTACAGTAAACCGTGGTTTCTAAAACCAAACTGTGACCTATCTAGTCTTGTGATTTATAGTCAACCGTGGTAGCTTGATACCAATCTGTGACCTATCTAGGCGTGTGTCCTACGATCAACCGTGGCTCTGATACCAATCTGTGACGCCCCTATCCCGAGAGGAAAAACCTATCGGAACTGAGACTGATGCGTATGTGTGCCCAGGATGTTCATTACACATACACATATAATCCACAAACTGAATTCAGAATATATACAACCACGAATGAATAGATTCAAGTACTTTATTACATAAATCTTTATTGCAGCGGAAGTCTTATCTTAGCAGCGGAAGTCTTATTCTAGCAGCGGAAGTTTTCTAAACTATAGCGGAACCAAACTAAGCAGCAACAGCGGCTCCATCTCTACTCCACAGGCAAGGTTGAGGGTAGATTACACGTCTAATACTCCACGTGGTCTTCATAGTACTCCTCTCCTGTTGCTGATGATGTATGATAATGCAAGGGTGAGTACATGACGTACTCAGCAAGTGCGGAAAGTATGACATGTAGCTTACAACAAGGTAGGTAATAAAAAGGTTCATTGCAGAAAAGCAAAGTTTATTTCACAAATCATGATAAAAACAGCAACTAGCTTTAAGTGACTGTAATCCCAACATGTATTTAAACATCAACATACCTCCATCATGATTCACCACTTTTCATATCTCATCCGAACATTTATCTTTCTCAACTTTTCACATGCTCATGAATACCATCTCGTATTCACTACCATCTCATCTCATACTCAATCAAATCTCCTTGCCATGACTCAACAGAGTCCCGAAAACCAAATCCAAAGACCATCCATGACCAAACCAATACCATCGCAAAAACCATCCCAATAACCATCCAATCTAATCATGTGGGTTGTCCATGCGCTTGTGACCGTAAGCTCGGCTATCATGATAGTTTTACACTCTGTAGAGTTTGCACCACTTTACCCACAAGTTTGTGATTTCGTCACCCATCGGCGACTGCAGAACCTCCATTATATCAGTACACAACAGTCGGTGTATGGCCAAGAGATCACAAAATAGGCTTTACAAAGGGGCTACTAGATGTATGGACTCACTAAGGTTTCACCAGCAGGCTAGAATCTCCAATTATCCCACCTACGGGCCCCCTCTTGTGCCATGCAGTTCCCAGGGAAGTCCTTACTCGACTCCTATTCTCCGCGCCTTCCATGGTCCATAACAATCTAGCAACTTACCTAATTAGTCAGCTAAACCGCACCCATATTTGGCCTTGTGGTGGCACTGTATTCCTGGCATGGCTCGCATGAACCGGTCCTTAGATCTACACCAAGTAACCACCATATCATTCTACCACTTCCACGAACCAAGCTTGACTAGATCTTCCTCCGATTCATGTTCAATTTCTCATTATCATTGTTCTCATGAGTGCAGTAGCTAGACACATTCTATCGCTTCCCATAACCCGCAGATTAGCGAAGCAAAAAGAAAAAACCGACCATACCTGACTCATAAACTTCCCTGGCATCAAGGGTGGTTAACAAAACTAGTAAACTCCTATAAAAGGGTTTGCCATCGTGTTGACTCAAGCACACACACGTTTTCTCAAACAAAACAGTTTTCCAAAAACATGGGATCAATATGGTCAAGGGGCACTTGCCTTGTTCCTGTGGATCTTGTTGCTCTTGTGTCTCGATGTTCTGGTGTTGCAGTCCTTCGTAGGTAGCTCCCTGAGCGTGTCCTTCTACTCACAATCATTCATATACAAGATTCACAACAATCAATTATCATGCACAAACTTTACTCAGGATGCAATGATGCATATGCATGCTAATCCTATGGTGCTGTTTTATTAGATCAGTTTGTACGTGTTCTTTCATGGCTTGCATGGGATTGCATGGGTTTTACGATGAACAGAGGTGTAAGGATCAAATGTGGATGTGGCGATGATCTCGTCACAAGATCTAAATCAAACCGATCAACACGTGATCTGTCCACGAAAAAGCTTCTGTTCGAAAGGATCGAAGAAATAGATGCAAAGAAAACCGCGATCTCGTCGTAAGGTGGTAATGGAAACCTACATTGCTTCCTTCGGGTCCTCCCTCCTAGTAAAAACAGATCGTCGGGGCTCTCTTCCGGCGGCGGCGATCGTGTCTGGGCTTGTCGGCGGTCTCTCCGATGGTCAAATTCTGGCGAAGGGGTCTAGCTCGGCGAGTGTGGGGGCTACGCTTCTAAGTTGTCGGCTTAGAAAAGATGTTACGACCATGGGGTTATTTCAGGTTCTATTTATAACCGCAAAAAGAAGAGTCTTACTCTGATCGAAATTTGAATAAGAGTCCTATTCAAATTGTTTTTGAATCTTAACAACTTATCTTCAATTTATTTGGTGCGGTAGCAATGTGGAATTCGTGTCGCATTCCTTCCGTGTCGGTATTCCCGCGTGTACAGAAGCAAAAACCGCTTCAGATCTCATCACCTCTGTAACACCCCAAAACCTGTTAAAGAGGGGAATTTAAAATTTTCGGACGTATTGCATGTGGTGAAACAATTCAAATTCAAACTGGAATTCAAATTTGAATCAAAACAGAAAAGGAAAAGGAAAAAGAAAAAGAAAAACAGCCAGTGGGCCGAAACCCACCTCAGCCGGCCCAAAACCCGCGCCCGCTTTCCCCCTCCCCCTCTCTCCCTGACGCGTGGGGCCCCCATGTCATGTTCTTCCCCCTCCTCCCCCCAGCGCCCCAACTGCACTGATATTGCCGCGCTGATCGCGGCTGCTCCACCCGATTTTCACGCCCGATCTTCGGCAAGGCGCTACTACATATCTAAACCGACCCTCTGCCGCCTCTCCTCGTGCATTTAACGCAAGAAAACTCGCCAATTTTCCCAGTGCCCGCTCCATCTTTCTCTCCGGTGAGAACCGAAGCTTCCACCGTCGTTTTCCTTCGATCCTCGTTCGGATTTCCTGATCTAACGGGCTTGTCATGTTCCACCGCCGCCGGGGAGTCTTGCAGGTGAAGGAAACCCGGTGTTTTGCGCTCTAGTTACAACTCCGGTGAGCACCGCCGCGTTTTCCCCTCGGGCCTCGTCATCGACCGCCTTCCAGGGCGTCCGAGCTCAAGAAAAACCCCGTGGTGAGAACCCCCACCTCCCCTCTTCCGTTCTATGCCAAGAAATCCATGTTTTAGGGAGTATAGATGAAAACCCGAAGTTCTCCGGCGAGATCGCCGCCTCCCACCGCCACGCGCCGCCGGGCAGCGCCGCCCGCACACGACCAGGGTGACGTGGCCCCCTGAGGCCCGTCCATTTTAAGTCGTGCAGTCCCGAATAGATCTAACCCGTATCGCTTCGCGTTATAATCTCAGCCGTCTGTTTTAAATTCAACGGACCACGTCAGCCCCGCATTATAAAGGCCAGGAATCTTATGCGCTACCCCCTGGGGATCTCAGAAAACACGAGCTAGCCCCGGAAACTTCTGATCTAGCCCCTGGAACTTCAGAAATTCATGTAAATTCATTTAAAAATCAGTTTTAGCCCCTGGACTTAATAAAAATTAGGAAAACCTCTCTATTTTGTGTAAGTAGGCCACTGAAAATTCAGGAAATAGTAAATTAGACCCTACAGTAGGGAGGGTTTGCACTTCAGACCCTATAGGATATTAAATTCAGAAATTTGAACATGTGATTAGGATTTAAATTCAAATGGTGATGCAAACACATGTGCAAATACAAATTTAAATTTCCCTAGCACTTGGAAAACCTTTAGAATGAGTTAAAAGCTGATTTTTAGGCTGAAATGAGATTTGACTAAGTGCTGCCTACTTTTATTATTTCTGGAAATACATTTTTAGGCTAGGAAATAATTCTGAAAATGGGTAAAACAAATTTAATTTGATCCCCACCAGAGGGGAAGTTCAAAAATATTTTATTGAACATTTTAGATCAGAACCTATTCTGTTTAGGTGATATGTCTCACTAATTTAATATTAAAGTTCACTTTTAGGCATAGAAAATAAATCTGAAAATATAGGAAAGTAGGTATGCATAATTAGAAAATGTTAAATGAGGTCTCCAAATCCAAAAACTTCAAATTAAGATTTTGTAGAAGATCTGAAAACCTATTTGGAGTAGGAAATTATCTTTCATGCAAATTTTGTGGCTAAGAAGTGTACTAATTAAATATAGAGAATTTGTTCAAATTGGAAATTCATATATAGTGTGCAATTAGAAATCTGAATACAAAAGTTAGAAATAATATATATGTTTAAAAGTGCATGTAGGCCTAAAATCAACACATCTTGGGTAACCACAACACTTAAAAATGTGAATGACTTTCATATGTATGTATGTGTGGTGTGCATGAGTGGAAGTGTGGACTATGTCTTATGGAATGTTGTTTTCTTTTGCTATGTGTGTATTGGCATGAGTAGAACCAGCCCCAGAGCAGGTTCACACCTTTCAAGACCAAGACTTTCCCATTCCCAGAGCAGCAGGAAGAAGGCAAGTGTCCTTGACCACTTTGATCCTATACTAGGATGTGTAGTTAGAATTTAATTAATTGCATTGTCAGTTTGGAATATGGTACCCAAGCTAGGAAGTTTCCCTAGATTTTCATTATCTTACTTCCTTGTAGCCTAGGTTGGAATTTATTTTATTATGTCATTCATTCATATTACTTATGCTTAGCCATGCTTAGAATGGGATAAGTGGGATATGAGATCATCAACTTATTTACCTTACTCTTGAATGAGATATTATGAGTTATGTAGAGGTAGGGATCGAGGAAAGTTGGATGACTTGGTTGGTGCTGTGTGCACGAGACTCGGGTTTGTGTTTAGTGCTTGCTTGGATCCTAAGGACCGGTTCATGGAACATGTAACCTGGCTTTACCGTGCCAACCACATGCTGAGATGGGGCAGCTTGTCCAATTAATTAGGTGTATCTCCAGCGTAGTATGGGTGTTTTGATGGTGCGGGGAATAGGTGTCAGCTGGACTACCATATGAACCGCATGGCTCAAGAGGGGGCCACTGCAGCGGGGTTGGAGCCTGTTGTATGCTGTTAGGGGTGAAACCTCAGTGGGCCCATGCTCGTTGGAAATCCCTTTGTAAAGGTCTCGTAGTGATCTCCTGGCTAAACATCCGGGAAGTGTGAACGTGGTTCGCGGCCACTGGCATAATGAAGGTTCTTTTAGTCCACCCGGCAACGGGGGATGAAATCACTACATGTGGGTACAGTGGTGCAAACTCTGCAGAGTCAAAACTGTCATGACAGTCGTGCTCACGGTCAAGAGCGGCTTGGACTTATTCATGATTAGAGGATGATGAATTGGGAAGTTGAGGATGTTAAGCTGGAAGCTTAACATTGGAGATGAGACTATGTTTACTTGATACTGATGATGGGTTGAGGGATTGGGACCATTTCACCAGTGTAGTAATGTAGGTGCTTAATAAGATAAGGTGATAGGTATTAATTGCGTAGTGCTTTAACCATGAGTTCAACCTCTCCTTGCTCTAGCCATGCATGACATAACTTTCCCACACTTGCTGAGTACCAACGGTACTCAAACTTGCTTTTCTGTTGGTTTAAATTGCTGCTCAGGTCAAGGGGATGATGTGGTGTTCAATGACCAAGACTTTGGACCCGAAGAAGAATTCTAGGTTCACGGAGTCCCCCGGGCAACACCTGTGACGGAGCCCATAAGATTTATATTCTGCTGCTGTTTTTTTACATGTTATGAACATATTATCGTCCATCGAGACGTATGCTATGTAAGACTTATTTATATTCGAACACTTGGCTTGTAATATAATGATGCTTCACTATTTCTCATCACATGTATGAGAAAATGATCCTGGCATACATGTGATATTCACTCGGTTGCTCTTTGGAGAAACCGGGTGTGACAGACCGCGGTGATGAGCTCCAGAGGCTCCACGTGACCTCCGGGGGTCAGGCCTCCCTTTTCCGCAGAGGCGAGCTCCGGTTGTGCCGCGTGTCAGGCGGGCGAGACCTCCCTCTTCCTCAGAGGCGAGCTCCGCGTGCGCCACGCGTCCTGGCGGGCGGGACCTCCCTCTCCCTTAGAGGCGAGTTCCGCGTATGCCACGTGTTAGTGCCGGACCTCTGACAGTGCCACGTGTCAGAGTCGGACCTCCCCTCTCTTTGGAGGTGGGCTCCGAGAATGCCATGTGTCCAGTAGCGCCGGACTTCCTTTCTCCTCAGATATGAGCTCCAAGGTCGACACGTGTCCAACTGCGTCGGACCTCCCGGAGGTGAGCTCCGAGGTTGACACGTGTCCATCAGCGTCGGACCTTCTGGGGATGAGCTCCGGAGGTGACACGTGTCCAACAGTGTCGGACCTCCCGGAGGTGACACATGTCTAGTGGGGCCGGACCTCTCGGAGGTGAACTCCGAGAGTGACACGTGTCCCGCACGGCTGGTCCTCTCTTTTCCGCAGTGACTAGCTCCGAAGGCGACACGTGTCCTGCGGGCTGACCTCGCTCCTCCGCAGAGGCTAGCTCCGGGGGCAACACGTGTCCCATGGGGTCGAACCTCGCCCCTTTCACAGAGGCAAGATCCGAGCCTGCCACGTAGCTAGTTTAGCGGCGGACCTCTCCCCCTTTTGCGGGGATGACCTTCGAAGGCGCCACATGGCCTGCGGGCCACGGGAAGTGTCTACGGCGCTCCTCGGGGAACTGGAATTTGCTCTTTTTGGCTATCTTTTTGATTCTCTTTCTGTTTCCACTTCTTTTAAAATGTTTTCCTTATATAAAATATGAATGCATGCAGAAATAAAAATTGAGGGTGTCACAGCAGCACTTCCGACCGTAGAGAGCTTCATAAGGTGCCATCTTAAAGCTCTCTTGATAACCATTCTTATAAGCAAATTCCGCCAACGGCAAATGATAATCCCAAATTTTACCGTTGTGTATGGCAAATGCTCGAATCATATTTTTGAGAACTTGATTCACCCTCTCCATTTGACCATCCGTTTGAGGGTTATATGCTGAGCTCCTAATCAATTTGGTCCTCAACAAGGCATGGAGCTGCTCCCAGAAACGAGCAACGAATAGTGCGCCTTGTAAGGGCCTCAGTTTTTGGCACATGCTTGAAGTGTCATCACCACACACACACCACATTTGAAGCAAGTTGATAAACACATTTGAAGAGCAAGTAACCACCATCAACATGCTCATTAGGGAACAAACTCACATATTGCAAAAGTGGTGTTTCCCACATGTGATATAGAGGGGCTGGGCATATGAAAACTCCTACACATTGCTAAGGATGTCCATGCCAAGTTTCACCCAAATTCAAAACCTTTTCGAGGTCATTTTGGGTATAGCTAGAAAGAGGGCAGTTTGAAACCATATTCAAATTCAAACTGTTTTTATCCCATGAATTCAAAAGTGGGAGGCATATTCTTATTCAGCACATTTTTGTGAGCTCACACACCAATTTTCACTCCATTTGGAGTTGATCTTGACATGAGCTAAGTGGGGCAAATTCAAACTTTATTTAAATTTCAAACTGAACATGTGCTGAAATTCATTCAAACCAAACCCAATTTGAATCCTAATCAATTCAAATGGCTCATGGGTGAATAATTTGAATCACCATGGGTATTTTGGGGCTCACTGTTTACAACAGTGAATTGGAGTTAATTTCAGAGGTTAAAATTGGAAGTGGGACCCACATGTCAGCCACTAATCCAAATCAAACCGACTAAAAACCCAGGTCTGGTTCTTGCGCCGGACTGAGCAGCCGCCACGGTGAGGAATCGATCAGGACACCACCTGCTTGCCGCCCCGACTTGCTGAACCGCCTCGCAGCCCCCTTATCTACGTCGTCGCCATGATCGGAGTGAGCACCGCACACTCTGCTGCTTCCTCGCACCAGAAACGCGCCATCGCTGCCGATCACTCGGAGCTGATCAAGGAAGCATGATCACAGCCTCCCCGTCCCCTCCAGAGCTACGGCAAGGTACTAGGAACCTTCCTTCATCTTCCCCGTTGCTAGAATTCAGCTGAAACCGGTCGATCTCGACTATACCGAGACTTCAATCCAGTGACCTAACGCCGCCGCACTTCGGGCTCCCGTGGACAGCCCAACCGGGGAGTTGTCATGCCCGAGCCAAGGCGCCCTTGAACGCGCTGGTGACCGGTGCTGCTCATCCCCGAGCCACAGCCCGAGTGCTTGCTCACCGGCAGCGAATTTCCAGTTTTCCCCTTTCTGGGTGCAGAACGACCTTCGGGTGCGGTTCTGTCAAATTCTTACTCTAGGAAGGATTAGACGGCCTCAATCCGCTCTCACATACACTAGACACGGTAACGCACAAGTTGTCTTCACAACCTTTGGCCGGAGAACCTCTGTACCCGGCGTATTTCGAAGTTTACAGACGGCGGAGCAAGCGGGAGTCATCGGGCGCACGGTGAGGACCTACTTTGGGTTTCCCCTGAGCTGCTTCAAGCTCATGTCGACCTTCCCTGAGGTCCACTGATGCTCCCCGACTGGTTGCTCGAGTAGTTGAGGTGCTAGGGAAGTCCGCCGACACGGCCGAAGTCTTTCCGAAGCCGCCGCTCGTCGCCGACCATGTGCTGGCCGTTATCATGACGAGCTGAGCCCAGAATCCTGTTCCCTGAGTGAAAATAGGCAGAGGCGGCCAAAAGCGTGAAGTTTGGAGCTTTACAGAAGCTGCCGGCTAGCTCTCCGGCGAGATACCCCGGCGGCAGAGCGCGGGCGTCAGGAGGAAGACGAAGCCGGCTGGCCCACGCGTCAGCTGCTTAAAAATTCAAACAGGGATCGGGTGTGGCCGGGATCTGGTGTGCTGGCGCGCAAAGACCCTGTGGGCCACAGTATGCTGTCGCCTCCGCGCCTAACACGTGACCCCGCGGGCCCCGGCAGATTTAAACTTTTCCCCCGATTTTCAGATTTCCTTCAAACTTCCAATCCTCATAACTTTGGCTAGAAAGCTCCAAATCTAGTGAACCAAATTTTGTTGGATTCAGCTCTCTGAGAACTTTCCAGCAAATCAAGTTTCACTTCATGAAAATCCTTATGTCTTCAGAATTAATTCCTCAAAGTTTAATCTGTTTGGAATTTTAACTGGAGAATCCTTCGGGGGAAAATTTTGAAATTTAGCTGGGATGTTCACCAAAATATCCCTGAACCACAATAAAAATTTCAGATCAATTTAAGCTAATTTGGTCCACCTAATGGTGTTATTAGTGAAACTGTTCCAGAGAAAATAGAAAATGTTCAGAAACATTTTCAGAATTTCCCCTGGAATTGTTTAGCTCATATCTTTAGTTAGGAACCTTCAAATTAAGTGAGACCAATTTCATTACAACCCTCTGAAAATCTAGTTTTCAGAAAGTCATAGTTTGTTTCATGGAAATCCTTAGAACACCCTAAAAGCCTTCAATTAAGGTCAAGTACATAATTAATTGTGGAGGGCTCAAATGAGCTTTGCTGCAGCTAAAACTTGACCAGGTCTCCGTTTAGGTTGTAACCAAGCCACAATAAAAGTTTCACAGTCATTGGGTCTTTCTAGTAAGAGTTATAGATTTCACAAGTTTAAAAGTCAGTTCAAATGCATTTAAATTAATACATGTACTTCTTATATCATGTAGTCGCTAAGGTCAAGGAGGAACCCGAAGTCCTAGACTTCGTTACTCCGGAGGAGCAGCTAGGCTACTACCAAGAGCAGCAAGGCAAGCTCCGGTTTGCATTAACCTTTTTACAAAGTTTTATTGTTTTGAGCACTTACTTGAGTATAATTATCTTGCATTGGAGTCTTGTTTGGAAACCCAATTGCATAGCCAAGAAAACCATGGGTTGGGCTTAGGATTGCTAACCCCGTTAGCTACTGCAAAGCTAAGTTAGGGTAGGATTCGGTATAAGTCGAGTAGTTGGAACTACTCGCGAGCATAGGCTAGAGGCACTCGACTCGGGTACAAATAGCACATGATACACATGGCAAGAAAAATGAGACCGAGCGGAGAGTAAGGGCAGCAGGACTTTAGGGCCTGTGTGCTATAGCTCCGCTTGTGTCGATTGAGGACCGAGCCGTGTGCGGGCCTGTTGAACAAGCTAGAACAGTACCGAAGACTTACCTGATATATGGGAACCGGGAAACCGATGTAACTTGGGTAGCTGGGTATTGAGGCATTGCCCGTCGTTCAGAGGGTAGGTGGAGAGCTTGAGGTGTAAATCGGCTGGCGGCACTGAGATGCGCGTGCAAAGACCTCTTGCTCGGGACGATGGGACCGGTTCAATATTTGGCTGACGGGTGAAAGGTGGTTGCATATGGCGTCAGTGATGGTTGCTGTAGGCAACATCGAGTACGGGCGTACGTGACAGGTTGTTCAGGTAACCCTGCTGGTGTAAATCGATTATAATCACCGTCCCTCGCGGTCAGTGAGTACCACTTGTTCACTGTACCATGACGTAGAAAGAACAGGCTAGTTACATGTTAAAATGTTGCTGATTGAAAGATGGACTTGATTGTTAATGTTTTGCCATAGTTTAGAGCTAATTAAAGTTCCTTTCAACTTTGGGCCAAGTACATGAGAGAAATGTGTTTCTTGTTTGATTGCGGCTCTCTCATGTGCCTTAGCGTAAGGTTCTCCACAACCGACTGCTAAAACTTGAAAGTAAGGTTCCACTAATTAGGCGAGTCCTTGCAACTGCTTTTCATCTCCTGTACCTATCACCCTCATGTAGAAGTTCCATGATTAGGAGAGATGGGTCAGTCTTGCTGAGCCTTCATGCTCACTGCTTGTGTTTGAAGATTTTGCAGGGTTCTATGAGGAAGGGACTCCCGAAGAGGAGACGGAACCCCAGGAGGGGAACCCCGTCGAGTGGGAGTTGTGCACGCCGCAGAGTTAGTGTGCGTGTGTGCTAGCAAGGTCACGTTCAAGGGCTGAACATGAACTTAATGCGTAGTCTACGCCCGTGAGTGTAGACTGAACTTATTTTGATGTACAAATGTTCATAAACCAGTTTATGTAATAAAATGTTTGCTTC
Source organism: Neostapfia colusana (assembly GCA_030760725.1). NCBI lineage: Eukaryota > Viridiplantae > Streptophyta > Magnoliopsida > Poales > Poaceae > Neostapfia > Neostapfia colusana. The sequence goes on along the minus strand of JASWHV010000005.1, from coordinate 23,425,900 downwards.
CGCTTTGTACCTTTGATGTGTGTTATCCGGTGCTGTGCAACGCAGCACCCCTCAGCGTGATCCTGGCTCGACAAGACCGTTGGGTCGTGTCAGCGTTGGTATCAGAGCTCGCTTGAGGTTAACGCACTACAAAGGTCATCTTTTTTAAAATCCAGTGAGGAACGAGTTAGTAGCCCATATAAGGATGTTATTAGTGTATAGAAAGTGGCATACTAACCTATTTGATTATGTTGGAAAATCGTGCATCTCGGGACGTTTATGTCTTGGGGGGTGCACGTAAGCGCTGTCCACCAGTGCGCACAAGCTGAAGTGTGGAGCCCCACGGGTGGCAGGTAACCCCACCCGCTTTGATATCCTCTACGACTCTTCATGTCGTTTGGGGTGTTCGAGCAACGTCTGTCCCTGGCGTGCATGGTGCAATTTGGGAGACCCCGTCACGTGGTCTGAAACGTGAACACGTAGCTCAAGGCGTGTTTGGCTTGAGAACATCCGGGCGAGTGATGACGGCCGGGTGTATGGACTGTATGGATACCGGGCTCAGTGTGCAGCCGAGTCTGACGATTGTTTGAGTTTCTTCAGGTAGTCTAACCACGAAACGGTAGACGTGTAGCATCCGTGTGCGAGTGACGTTTAGTGCCACTGAACTAACGAAGCCGGCTAAGTCTGGTACAGGTTTTCTTTGTGAGGACGTAGTACCGACATGATCTGGTGATGCATCGACGTCACACCCCACTAAATGAACAACTTCATTGTAAAACTTGAAGGTTTTGATCCAAAGCAGTAAAACTTGATGTAACTCCTTCCCTTAATCAGAATATTCAAAGTTAACAAGTTTTCAACTTATAGTTTGTTAAGGACAGAGCACTCTGTTTTCAGCTGAAATAAGGCTAAAAATAATCAGAGGTTAGAGGTTGAGTTCTTTCAGGATGGGGTCATATGATACATTTATGGAAAGCTTTGGAAGAGCTTTATAACATTTCTGTTGTGGTCCAGAGGGGTTTCATCCCTTAACCAATCGAAAAATACAGTGGAATTGAAACTGTCCCGAAAACAGGACAGAGTAAAGACTCTCTTTAAACTCTCTGTAAATTGAGCATAACTTCCTTCATAAAATTCTAAAAATATAAAATGAGGTAGTTCTCGAAATATTATGAGATGGGTTACAACTTTGTAACATAAAGTTTTGTCAGAATGGCAACAGAATTAACTGGAATTCTTGGATCAAATCAGTACCTAAAGCAGGGAGGTTCTGTCCAATTTCTCCAGAAATTCTGTTAAATTTTAACCTCTCATAACTTTTCAACCAGGACAGATCTTAGGCCAAGCAAATACTTTCTGGAAAGCTATTGAAGTTAGCTTTAACTTTGATTTTGAGCTCCAAAATTAGTTTTGCATTTAACAGGGTCTAAATCAGGTTGAAATGGAAGCTGGTCATGGCTGTCAGGTGAACAGCAGATCAGCAGTCAAATTTGTTTAAAATTTGAATTATGTTTCCAAGTTTTATGGGTTCAATGACATGTCTCATGTTATAACTCAATGGTTTATTGTTTAAATAAATATTTGACATTTCTCAAATATATTTTTACAGATGACAACAGATAAGCAGTTGGAGAACTGGTGGGTGGTGTCCCACTGTTCTCGCCGCAGCGGCTATCCGGATGCATTGAGGCAGATGCTTCAATATTTCGGATACAACCAGATGCCGCAGTACTTCACCAAGGAAGAAGGCGAAGAGGGGAACAAGATGTGGACAATCATGTCGAAGTCCCTGCAGGACCTACGCCACCCGGTTGGGTGCCATTCACTGTTACGGTGAGAGGTAGACAACCAGAAGGGATGTGGCAAGTGGCAGCCCGTGACACCATGTCACGTTTCTGCCAACTACATGTGCATGCTATGGAGGGCACTCCATACGCGCTCGTTCCGGTGGAGGGACGGGCTCATCATGTGTGGGAAGAGAGGTACCTGGAGGCAACGGACCAGAGTTGCCCAAGGTACAGCCCCGCGGAGGCACATCTCAGCCTCCAGATGAGGGCGGGAAACGCCGTGATGGACAGCCAAGCTGTTCATATGGAGCATCTCGCCGCAAGGCTCAAGGAGAGCACAAGCCATGGAGACCATTTCGAGAGTGCCCACAACGCACTCCGCAATGTGCTCCTTCCGACGATCAAGCGACTGAATGAACAACATAATCAGTTGCATCGTCTGAAGAAGGCGAAGAGGAAAAGCCATGTCGACATCGCGGCGTTGCGAGAGCTGGTACAGACTTTAACCCAGCAGAATGAGGACCTTGCTCAAGAGTGGGACGACACTATTGAGGAAGGGCAAGGCTGGTAAGAGAACTACAACCAGGCCATGGACGAGGTGCATGCCTTGCAGGACCTCGTACCTCCGGTATTGGGCATACCGGTGGTCTTAGGCCTTCCAGCAATGGGAGAACCCGAGATGCGAGAAGAGGTGGTAGATCCAGAGCCACCAGCAGGGGTACCGGAGGAGGACGACCCACAGGAGGTCGAGTTCTACTCCGAGTAGGGGGTTACAGTTGCCAAGTAGGGCAGCAAGAGTAGTGTAACCCAACTTTTGTAATCGGTGACATGTCATGTAGGCAGTAGAGTATGTTGACACGACCCCACGGTCTTGTCGAGCCAGGATCACGCTGAGGGGTGCTGCGTTGCACAGCACCGGATAACACACGTCAAAGGTACAAAGCGGAAGCAAAATTTTATTACATAACCAGTTTATGAACATGTTTACATCAAAGAGTTTCAGTCTACACTCACGGGCGTAGACTACGCATCAAGTCCACGTTCAGCCCTTGAACTTGTCCTTGCTAGCACACACGCACACTAACTCTGCGGCGTGCACGACTCCCACTCGACGGGGTTCCCCTCCTGGGGTTCCGTCTCCTCATCGGGAGTCCTTTCCTCATAGAACCCTGCAAAAGCTTCAAACACAAGCAGTAAGCACGAAGGCTCAGCAAGTCTGACCCGTCTCACCTAAACATGGAACTTCTACATGAGGGGTAATGGGTTACATGAGGTAAAAATCATTTGCAAGGACTCGCCTAATTTAGTAGAACCTTACTTTCAAGTTTTAGCAGCAGGTTGTGGAGAACCTTACGCTAATGTACAAGAGAGAGCCGCAATCAAACAAGAAACGCATTTCTCTCATGTACTTTGCCCGAAGTTGAAAAGAACTTTAGTTAGCTCTAAACTACAGCAATTCATTAGCAATCAAGTACATCTTTCAATCAGCAACATTTTAACATGTAACTAGCCTGTTCTTTCTACGTCACGGTACAGTGAACAAGTGGTACTCACTGACCGCGAGGGACGGCGATTATAATCGATTTACACCTGCAGGGTTACCCGAACAGCCCGTCACGTACGCCTGTACTCGATGTTGCCTACAACAACCATCACGGACGCCGTATGCGACACCTTTCACCCGTTAGCCAAATGTTGAACCGGTCCAATCGTCCCGAGCAAGAGGTCTCTGCACGCGCATCTCAGTGCCGCCAGCCGATTTACACCTCGAGCTCTCAACCTACCCTCTGAACTAATCCCACCATTAGGTGGATTAAATGAGCTCAAATGGATCTGAAATTTTTATGGTAGTTCAGGGACATTTTGGTGAACGTCCCAGCAAAATTTCAGGGTTTTCCTCCAAAGGATTCTCCAGTTAAAATTCCTAACAGTTTAAATTTTGAGGAATTAATTCTGGAGAAATAAGGAATTTCATGAAGTGAAACTTGATTTTCTGGAAAGTACTTAGAGAGCTGAATCCAGCAAAATTTGGTTCACTCGATTTGGAGCTTTCTAGCCAAAGTTATGAGGATTTGAAGTTTGTAAGAAATCTGAAAATCGGGGAAAAGTTTAAACTCGCGAGTGGGCCCCGGGGACACGCGTCGCACGCCGAGACGACAGCACACCGTGGCCCACAAGGATTTTGCGCGCCAGCACACCCGATCCGGGCCGCAGCCCGATCCCGATTCAAAATATCGACCGCTGACAGCTGGGGTCCACCCCCTTCTTCAACCTCGCGACGCCCGCGCTCTGCCGCCGAGGGACCTTGCCGGAGAGCTCGCCGCCGGCTTCTGTACAGCTCCAAACTTCACGATTTTGGCCGCCCCTGCCTACTTTCACTCGGGGAACAGGATTCTGGGGTCAGCTACTCATGACAATGGCCGGTGCATGTTCGGCGACGAGCCGCCACCTCGGAAAGACTTCGGCCATGTCGGCTGACTTCCCTAGCACCTCAACTACTCGAGGAACCGGTCGGGAAACATCACTGGACCTCAGGGAAGGTCGACATGAGCTTGAGGCAGGTCGTGGAAGGCCTGAAGTAGGTCCTCGCCAGGTGCCCGATGCCTCCCTTTTTGTTCCGCCGTTGGTAAACCTCGAATTACGCTGGGTACAGAGGTTCTCCGGCCAAGGGTTGTGAAGGCAACTTGTGCGTTGCCATGTCTAGTTTGTGTGAGAGCGGATTGCGGCCCTCTAATCCTTTCTAGAGCACGAATTTGACGGAATCACACCCGAAGGTCGTGCTGCACTCAGAAAGGGGAAAACTGGAAATTTGCCGCCGGTGAGCAATCACTCGGGCTGTGGCTCGGGGGTGAGCAGCACCGGTCACCAGTGCGTCCATGGGTGCCTTGGCTCGGGCGTGACAACGCCCTGGTTGGGCTGTCCACGGAAGCCCGAGGTGCAGCGGTTCTAAGTCACCGAATTGATCTTTCGGCATAACCGATTTCAATCGGTCTCAACTGAATTCTAGCAGCGGGGGGGGGGGGGGGGGGGACAGAGAAAGGTCTCTAGTACCTTGCCGTGGCTCTGGAGGGGACGGAGAGGCGCTGATCAAGCTTCTCTGATCAGCTCCGAGTGATCGGCAGCGATGGCGCGGTTCTGATGCGAGGAGGCAGCAGAGTGGGCGGTGATCGCTCCGATCAGGGCGGTGGCGTAGATAAGGGGGCTGTGAGGCGGTTCAGCACGTCGGGGCAGCAAGCAGGTGGTGTCCCGTTCGCCTCTTCGCCGTGGCGGCTGCTCAGTCCGGCGCAAGAACCCGAGCTTGGTTTTCAGTCGGTTTGGGCTGGAGTAGTGGCTGACATGTGGGTCCCACTTCCAGTTTTAACCTCTAAAATTTACTCCTAATCACTGTTGTAAACAGTGAGCCCCAAAATACCCCAAGTGATTCAAATTATTCACCCATGAGCCATTTGAATTGAATAGAATTCAAATTGGGTTTGGTTTGAATGAATTTCAGCACAAGTTCAGTTTGAAATTCAAATAAAGTTTGAATTTGTCCCACTTAGCTCATGTCAAGATCAACTCCAAATGGAGTGAAAATTGATGTGTGAGCTCACAAAAATGTGCTGAGTAAGAATATGCCTCCCACTTTTAAATTCATGGGATAAGAACAGTTTCCATTTGAATGTGGTTTCAAACTGCCCTCTTTCTAGCTATACCCAAAATGACCTCAAAAAGGTTTTGAATTTGGATGAAACTTGGCATGGACATCCTTAGCAATGTGTAGGAGTTTTCATATGTCCAGCCCCTCTATATAACATGTGGGAAATACCCCTTTTGCAATATGTGAGTTTATTCTCTAATGAGCATGTTGATGGTGGTTACTTGCTCTTCATTTGTGTTCATCAACTTTCCTCAAATGAGGTGTGTGGTGTGGTGATGAACACTTCAAATGTGTGTCAAAAACTGAGGCCCTTACATTCTTCCCCCTTTAAAAGAATCTCGTCCCGAGATTATAAGGTGAAAATGAGAGAGAGGACGGTGGAAAATTACCGGATATGCGACGTGAAAAAGTCGGGGTAGTTAGTGTGAAGAAATTCTTCGCTCTCCCATGTCGCTTCGTCCATGGAGTGATTACTCCATAGAACCTTGTAGAACCACGTGCGGTTGCGTGTGGTTCGGGCCTTTTCATTGATAATCTGCACCGGTTCCTACCGATAGGTGAGATCCGGTTGCAGTTCTTCAATATCCTTCAGCTGAACGGTAGTTGATAGCTTAAGACACTTCCTCAGCTGGGCAATGTGAAAGACGTCGTGCACACCGGAAAGTGCTTCTGGTAATTTCAGCCGGTATGCCACCGATCCACATCTTTCGGTAATCTGGAATAGACCGATGAATCGGGGTGCTAACTTTCCTCTCACCCCAAATCTGTTTACGCCCTTCATTGGAGACACCCGTAGGTATACGTGATCTCCAACTTCCAATTGTAATGGGCGCCTTCTCCGGTCCGCATACTGTTTCTGACGGGATTGAGTGGCTTTTAGGTTCGCTTTAATTAGTCGAACCTTTTCTTCCGCGTTGTTGACAAGGTCAATCCTGAAGGTAACCCTTTCGCCAGATTCACACCAATTTAGTGGTGTGCGGCATTTCCGCCCGTATAGCGCCTCGTAGGGCCCCATCTTGATGCTGGCTTGGTACCCATTATTGTACGAGAACTCGGCTAACGGCAAGTGATCATCCCAATTCTTGCCGTGGTTGATAGCGCAAGCTCGTAGCATGTCTTCTAAGATTTGATTTACCCGCTCCGTTTGCCCATCCGTCTGCGGGTGGTATGCTGAACTACGGATCAGTTTCGTCCCCAAGGCAGCGTGCAGCTGCTCCCAAAAACGGGACACAAATAAAGTGCCCCGATCCGATATGATAGTACGGGGTACGCCGTACAAGCATAGGATCCGTGAGATGTACAGTTCAGCGTACTTCTTGGCGTTGTAGTTGGTGTTGACCGGGATGAAATGGGCAACTTTGGTGAGCCGATCGATGATCACCCACACAGAATCATGTTTCTGCAATGTGGTGGGTAAACCGACGATGAAGTCCATGCTCACATCCTCCCACTTCCAGGCAGGAATGCCCAGTGGTTGCAGCAGTCCCGGTTTCCGCATATGGTCTGCCTTCACCCTTCGACATGTATCACACTCGGACACGTATTTTGCAGTCTCTCACTTCATCCGTGTCCACCAAAACTTGCTTCTGAGTTCTTGATACATCTTGTTGCTGCCGGGGTGAATAGAAAACTTTGACAAGTGAGCCTCATCAAAGATTTTCTTCCATAATTCCGGGTTACGGGGTACGACGATCCGGTCCTTGAACCATAGGACGCCGTCTCCGTCCTTCCGGAAACATTTCAGCTCCCCACTGTCTACACGTCTCCGCAAATGTGACATGCCCTTGTCATTCTTCTGGGCCGCCGCTATCTCTTCACGGATGGTGGGGATCAAAGCTAGGTTGTAGAGAGCTCCGTGTGGAATCACATGTAGTGGTGGTTCGCTCTCTTCCAACGGTGTGATGGTCAGATTATTGACGTGTGACTTGCGGCTCAGTGCATCTGCCACTACGTTTGCCTTGCCCGGATGATAATGGATCTCTATTTCGTAATCCTTTATCAGTTATAACCATCTTCGTTGCCTCATGTTCAGCTCTTTCTGAGTGAATATGTACTTGAGGCTTTTGTGGTCGGTATATAAATGTATGAGGTTACCGAGTAGGTACTGCCTCCACATTTTGAGTGCGAGTACCACGGCAGCGAACTCCAAGTCGTGGGTTGGATAATTCTGATCATGGTTTCTAAGCTGCCGTGATCCATACGCGACCACCCTTCGGTCTTGCATCAGCACACATCCGAGCCCAATGCCGGATGCATCGCAGTACACATCGAACGGTTTTCTTGTGTCTGGCTGCGCCAAAACCGGTGCTGATGTCAGGTGCTTGACTAAAGCCTTGAATGCTGCTTCACATGCTGGACTCCAAACATATTTGGTAGCCTTCTTCAGCAGCTCTCATTGGCTTGGCAATCTTCGAGAATTTCGGAATGAACCTCCGATAATATCCCGCGAGTCCGAGGAAACTCCGTACCTCGTGAACAGTTCTCGGGGATTTCCAATTCAGCACTTGAGTGATCTTGCTCGGGTCTACAGCGATGTCCTCCGCTGAGATGATATGCCTGAGAAAAGGCACTTGCGATATCCAAAACTCGCATTTGCTGAATTTCGCGTATAACTTGTGGTCCCGCAGCCGTTGCAAGATTATACGCAGATGCTTCTTGTGATCTTCCTCCGACTTAGAATATACCAGGATGTCGTCGATGAAGACCACGACAAACTTGTCCAGCTCCGGCATGAATACCGAGTTCATTAAGTACATGAAGTGAGCGGGAGCATTGGTGAGGCCGAAGGACATGACCAGGTACTCATAAAGTCCGTACCTTGTCGAGAAAGCTGTCTTTGGAATGTCCTCAGCCCTTATCTTAATCTGATGGTACCCGGATCTTAAATCCATCTTGGAAAAGATCTTTGCTTCGACCAACTGATCAAACAACATGTCGATCCGTGGCAACGGGTACTTGTTCTTGATGGTTACGGCATTTAATGGATGATAGTCCATGCAAAGCCGTAACGTCTCATCCTTCTTCTTGACAAATAATGCCGAACAGCCCCATGGCAAGGAGCTCGGCCTAATAAAACCCTTCTCCAGAAGGTCCGTGAGCTGAGTCTTCAGTTCAGCCAACTCCTTGGGCGCCATCTTGTACGGCCTTCGGGATATTGGCATGGTTCCCGGTGCAAGTTCAATCTTGAACTCCACCTCTCTATCGGGTGGCATCCCCGGCAAATCGTCCGGGAATACATCGGGGAACTCTCGGACCACTGGAATATCTTCCAATCTGATGGTTGTAGCTTGATAGACACTTGGAAGTTTTATTTCTGGACTGTCCAGAAATAAAGAGTGAGACTCGTGCACTTCTGAGTTCAAGTGCACAACTCGGAGGACGGTGTCTAAAACAGCGCCATGGCAGGTTAACCACGACATCCCTAAGATGACATCGACCTTTTGTCCCTCTAAGATTATGAGAGACGTAGGGTAGACTCTGCCCTCTAAGCACAATGGCGCTTTTGGGACCATCATGCTTGCTGAAATTTTCCCACCCGGCGAACAGATCACATAAGGACTATCGGTGGGTAGTATTTGCAAGCTATATTTATCAATGAAAGCTTGGATAATGAAGCTATGCGTGGCGCCTGAATCAAATAGTACTATAGCGGGATGCTGGTGAAGTTGGAACATACCCGCAAGGATTGGCTCACCCTCCGGCACGTCCTCAATGGCAAGCTGGTGGACGGTGCCGGGCCTAGGGTTTGCCCGCCGCGCATTAGTAGGGTTCCGGGGTTGATTTCTCCCCGGAAATTGTGGTGCCACTCCGCCGCCTTGCCTCTCTGGGCAACTGCTCGCGAAGTGTCCTGGACCACCACACTTGTAACATGTGGCCGCTGCTGGTGCAGTGCTCGGGGACGAAAGCCCGGCATGCGTTGCTGAGGTGCATACGCACGCGGCATCGCCCGCTGCTGCTGTTGTTGTTCCGGTGGTGGTACTGGCAGTGCCGGCCGGAATGCCGGTGAAGAGTACGGCCGACTGCGGAACGGCATCGACCGCTGTGGTGGCTGCCAGCGTGGACCTGATGGTGGGCGATTCACCATCCGAAACTTCTGAGAAGGACCGCTTCCTTCTCCGCTGCTTTGCGGCGCGCTTCGCTTTCGCTGTGCCGCCGCTAACTCCTTGCCGGAGTCCTCCTGAACAATTGCAGCATCAATGATGTCGTTGAGGCTGCCGCGATTGAACATCGCCAACTTGTCCTTCAGGAGCGGGTAAATCCCCTGGTAAAAGTGGTCCCGCCGCTTCTCGTCGGTATCTGCGTGATACGACGCGTGGAGCGCGAGATCGTTGAACACCCTGGAGTATTCCAGCGCGTTCCGGCACCCTTGCTGCAGGTGTAAGAACTCTTGCGTCTTTCTTTTCATCAGACCTGGCGGTATATGATAGGCCCTGAAGGCCGTCCGGAACTCCGTCCAGGTCATCACTCGGTCGGTGGGCTGTGAAGCACAGAAGTTGGCCCACCACACGCTCGCGGATCCTTGGAGCTGCTGGACCGCAAACTGAGTCTTGCGCTGCTCGCTTATCTGGAGCAGCCCGAACTTCATCTCTATAGCGCGGAGCCAGTTGTCCGCGTCAAGTGGTTCATCCGCCCTTGAGAATACCGGGGGATGAGTCACCAGGAAGTCGGAGTAGGAGCTCTGTTGATGCTCCTCACGGTCTTGACGTCTCTCTGGGCGAGACGTATTGGCGATGAGAGTCTGCAGCAACTCCGTGTGCTGCTGATGTGAACCCGCCATTGCCGCGACGATGTTGGCCAATGTAACCGTTGGCAGTGACGGTGGCGGTGTTTGCTGTTGCCGCTGCTGTCCCGAGGAGTCCTTGGGAGGTGGTTGGGAGGTCTCTCCCCCTTGGCTAGTACCCCCAACATCAGGGTTGGCACGAGTACGCGTCATTCTGAAATTCAAAATAGCAGCGATTAGCACATGTCTTACTTAAAATTCCATATGCAACAGTAGGTATTGGAGTGACACATGATTAATTTGCACAACATTCACATATTTTGATAAAGCATAAACTTTATACAAAATACATTATTCTCGGGTCTCCGAGAAGTCGTGCTCATGTCATCACTACCTATACATACGCTACTGTCTACACGACATGTCACCGATTACAAAAGTTGGGTTACACTACCCTGGCTGCCCTACATGGCAACTGTAACCCCCTACTCGGAGTAGAACTCGACCTCCTGTGGGTCATCCTGCTCTGGTACCTCTGCTGGTGGCTCTGGATCTACCACCTCTTCCCCCATTCCGGGTTCTCCCATTGCTGGAAGACCCAAGACCACCGGTATGCCCAATACCGGAGGCACGAGGTCCTGCAAGGCATACACCTCGTCCATAGCCTGGTTGTAATCTTCTTCCCAGCCTTGCCCTTCCTCAATAGCGTTGTCCCGCTCTTGAGTAAGTTCCTCGTTCTGCTGGGTCAGATTCTGTACCAGTTCTTGCAACGCCTCGATGTCGACACGGCTTTTTCTCTTCGCCTTCTTCAGACGATGCAACTGATTATGTTGTTCATTCAGTCGCTTGATCGTCGGAAGGAGCACATTGCGGAGTGCGCTGTGAGCACTCTCGAAATGGTCTCCACAGCTCATGCTCTCTTTGAGCTTTGTGGCGAGATGCTCCGTATGAACAGCTTGGCTGTCCATCACGGCGTTTCCCGCCCTCATCTGGAGGCTGAGATTTGCCTCCGCGGGGTTGTACCTTGGGCAACTCGGGTCCGTTGCCTCCAGGTATCTCTCTTCCCACACATGCTGAGCCCGTCCCTCCACCGGAACGAGCGCATATGGAGTGCTCTCCATAGCCTGCACGTGTAGTTGGCAGAAACGTGACATAGTGTCACGGGCTGCCACTTGCCACATCCTTTCCGGTTGTCTTCCTCTCACCGTGACGGTGAACGGCACCCAACCGGGTGGCGTAGGTCCTGCAGGGACTTCAACATGGATCATCCACGTCTTGTTCCTCTCTTCGCCTTCTTCCTTGGCGAAGTACTGCGGCATCTGGTTGTACCCGAAATATTGGAGCATTTGCCACAATGCTTCCGGGTAGCCACTACGGTGAGAACAGTGAGAAACCACCCACCCGTTTTCCAACTGTTTATCTGCTGTCATCTGTAAAAATATATTTGAGAAATGTCAAATATTTATTTAAACAGTAAACCCTTGAGTTATAACATAAGACATGTCATTGAACCCATAAAACTTGGAAACATAGTTCAAATTTTAAACAAATTTGACTGCTGATCTGCTGTCTACATGACAGCCCTGACAAGTTTCCATATCAACATGATTTAGGCCATGCTAAATGCAAAACCAGTTCTGGAGCTCAACATCAAAGTTAAAGCTAACTTCAATAGCTTTCCAGAAAGTATTTGCTTGGCCTAAGATCTGTCCTTGTTCAAAAGTTATGAGATGCCAAATTTAACAGAATTTCTGGAGAAAATTGGACAGCACCTCCCTGCTTTAGGTACTGATTTGATACAAGAATTCTAGTTAATTCTGCTCCTAATCTGACAAAACTTTATGTTAAAAAGTTGTAACCCATCTCATAAGCTTTCCAGAACTACCTCATTTTCTATTTTTGGATTTTTATGCAGGAAGTTATACTCAATTTACAGAGAGTCTTTGCTCTGCCCTGTTTTCTGGACAGTTTCAACTCTACTGCATTTTTCGATTGGTTAAGGGATGAAACACCTCTGGACCTCAACAGAAAAGTTGTAAAGCTCTTCCAAAGATTTCCAGAAATGTATCATATGACCCCAACCTCGAAAGAACTCAGCCTATAACCTCTGATCAACTTCAGCCCTACTTCAGCTGAAACCAGAGTACTCTGTCCTTAACAAACTATAAGTTGAAAACTTGTTAACTTTGAATATCTTGTTCAAGGGAAGGAGTTACATCAAGTTTTACTACTTCAGATCAAAACCTTCAAGTTTTAAATGAAGTTGTTCATTTAGTTGGGGTGTGACGTCGATGCGTCACAAGATTATGTCGGTACTACGTCCTCACAAAGAAAAACCTATACCGGACTTAGCCGGCTTTGTTATTTCAGTGGCACTAAACGTCACTCGCACACGGATGCTACACGTCTACCGTTTCGTGGTCAGGCTACCTGCAGAAACTCAAGCAATCGTCAGACTCGGCTGCACACCGAACCCGGAACCCATACAGTTCGTACACCCGGCCGTCATCACTCTCCCGGATGTTCTCAAGCCAAACACGCCTTGAGTTACATGTTCACGTTTCAGACCACGTGACGGGGTCTCCCAAGTTACACCACGCACGCCAGGGACAGACGTTGCTCGAATACCACAAACAACGTGAAGAGTCGTAGAGGATATCAAAGCGGGTCGGGTTACCTGCCACCCGTGGGGCTCCAACCTTCAGCTTGTGCGCACTGGTAGACAGCACTTACGTGCACCCCCAAGACATACACGTCCCGAGATGCACGATTTTCCGACATAATCGAATAGTTTAATATGCCACTTTCTATATACTAATAACATCCTTATACGGGATACTAACTCGTTCCTCACTGGATTTTTGAAAAAAATGACCTTTGTAGTGCGTTAAACCTCAAGCGAGCTCTGATACCACGCTGACACGACCCCACGGTCTTGTCGAGCCAGGATCACGCTGAGGGGTGCTGCGTTGCGCAGCACCGGATAACACGCGTCAAAGGTACAAAGCGGAAACGAAATTTTATTACATAACCAGTTTATGAACATGTTTACATCAAAATAGTTTCAGTCTACACTCACGGGCGTAGACTACGCATCAAGTCCACGTTCAGCCCTTGAACGTATCCTTGCTAGCACACACGCACACTAACTCTGCGGCGTGCACGACTCCCACTCGACAGGGTTCCCCTCCTGGGGTTCCGTCTCCTCATCGGGAGTCCCTTCCTCATAGAACCCTGCAAAAGCTTCAAACACAAGCAGTGAGCACGAAGGCTCAGCAAGTCTGACCCGTCTCACCTAAACATGGAACTTCTACATGAGGGGTAATGGGTTACATGAGGTAAAAATCATTTGCAAGGACTCGCCTAATTTAGTAGAACCTTACTTTCAAGTTTTAGCAGCAGGTTGTGGAGAACCTTACGCTAAGGTACATGAGAGAGCCGCAATCAAACAAGAAACGCATTTCTCTCATGTACTTTGCCCAAAGTTGAAAAGAACTTCAGTTAGCTCTAAACTACAGCAATTCATTAGCAATCAAGTCCATCTTTCAATCAGCAACATTTTAACATGTAACTAGCCTGTTCTTTCTACGTCACGGTACAGTGAACAAGTGGTACTCACTGACCGCGAGGATCGGCGATTATAATCGATTTACACCTGCAGGGTTACCCGAACAACCCGTCACGTACGCCCGTACTCGATGTTGCCTACAACAACCATCACGGACGCCGTACGCGACTACCTTTCACCCGTTAGCCAAATGTTGAACCGGTCCAATCGTCCCGAGCAAGAGGTCTCTGCACGCGCATCTCAGTGCCGCCAGCCAATTTACACCTCGAGCTCTCAACCTACCCTCTGAACGACCAGCTATGCCTCAACACCCAGCTACCCGAGTTACATCAGTTTCCCGGTTCCCATATAGCCGGTAGGTCTTCGGTACTGTTCTAGCTTGTTCAACAGGCCCGCACACGGCTCGGTCCTCAATCGACACAAGCGGAGCTACAGCACACAGGCCCCAAAGTCCTGTTGCCCTTACCCTCGGCTTGGTCTCATTTTCTTGCCATGTGTTTCATGTGCTATCACTACCCGAGTCGAGTGCCTCTAGCCTATGCTCGCGAGTAGTTCCAACTACTCGACTTGTACCGAATCCTACTCTATCTTAGCAATGCAGTGGCTAACAAGGTTTTCAATCCTAATCCCATCCCATGGCTTTCTTGGCTATGCACTTGGGTTTCCAAACAAGACTCTAATGCAAGGAACAATAGTATTCATGTATGTGCTCAAAACAATAAAAATTTGTAAAAGGTTAATGCAAACCGGAGCTTGCCTTGCTGCTCTTGGTCGTAGGCTAGCTGCTCCTCTGGAGTAACAAAGTCTAGGACTTCGGGTTCCTCCTCGACCTTAGCGACTACATGATGGAGGAAATACATGTATCAATTTAAATGCATTTGTATTAAGTTTGAAGTTGTGAATTCTATAACTCTCACTAGACAGACCCAATGATGGTGAAACTTTTACTGGGGCTTGGTCACAACCTAGATACAGACTTGGTCAAGTTTTAGTTGCAGTAAAGCTCATTTGAGCCCTCCACAATTAATTATGCACTTGACCTTAATTGAAGGCTTTTAGGGTGTCCTAAGGATTTTCATGAAACAAACTATGACTTTCTGAAAACTAGATTTTTAGAGGGTTCTAATGGAGTTGGTCTCACTTAATTTGAAGGTTCCTAGCTAAAGATATGAGCTAAACAATTTCAGAGAAAATTCTAAAAATGTTTCTGAACATTTTCTATTTTCTCTGGAACAGTTTCACTAATCCCACCATGAGGTGGATTAAATGAGCTCAAATGGATCTGAAATTCTTATGGTAGTTCAGAGACATTTTGGTGAACATCCCAGCAAAATTTTAGAATTTTCCTCCAAAGGATTCTCCAGTTAAAATTCCTAACAGTTTAAATTTTGAGGAATTAATTCTGGAGAAATAAGGAGTTTCATGAAGTGAAACTTGATTTGCTGGAAAGTACTCAGAGAGCTGAATCCAGAAAAATTTGATTCATTCGATTTGGAGCTTTCTAGCCAAAGTTATGAGGATTTGAAGTTTGAAAGAAATCTGAAAATCGGGGAAAAGTTTAAACTCGCGAGTGGGCCCCGGGGACACGGATCGCACGCCGAGGCGACAGCACACCATGGCCCACAAGGATTTTGCGCGCCAGCACACCCGATCCTGGCCGCAGCCCGATCCCGATTCAAAATATCGGCCACTGACAGCTGGGGTCCACCCCTTCTTCAACCTCGCGACGCCCGCGCTCTGCCGCCGAGGGACCTCGCCGGAGAGCTCGCCGCCGGCTTCTGTACAGCTCCAAACTTCACGATTTTGGCCGCCCCTGCCTACTTTTACTCGGAGAACAGGATTCTGGGGTCAGCTACTCATGACAATGGCCGGTGCATGATCGGCGATGAGCCGCCATCTCGGAAAGACTTCGGTCATGTCGGCTGACTTCCCTAGCACCTCAACTACTCGAGGAACCGGTCAGGAAGCATCAGTGGACCTCAGGGAAGGTCGACATGAGCTTGAGGCAGCTCGGGGAAGGCCCGAAGTAGGTCCTCACCGGGCGCCCGATGCATCCCTTTTGTTCCGCCGTTGGTAAACCTCAAATTACGGTGGGTACAGAGGTTCTCCGGCCAAGGGTTGTGAAGGCAACTTGTGCATTACCGTGTCTAGTTTGTGTGAGAGCAGATTGCAGCCCTCTAATCCTTTCTAGAGCACGAATTCGACGGAATCGCACCTGAAAGTCGTGCTGCACACAGAAAGGGGAAAACTGGAAATTCGCCGCCTGTGAGCAATCACTCGGGCTGTGGCTCGGGGGTGAGCAGCACAGGTCACCAGCGCGTCCAAGAGTGCCTTGGCTCGGGCATGACAACGCCCTGGTTGGGCTGTCCATGGAAGCCCGAGGTGCGGCGGTTCTAAGTCACTGAATTGATCTTTCGGCATAACCGATTTCAATCGGTCTCAACTGAATTCTAGCAGCGGGGGGGGACGGAGAAAGGTCTCTAGTACCTTGCCGTGGCTCTGGAGGGGACGGAGAGGTGGTGATCAAGCTTCTCTAATCAGCTCCGAGTGATCGGCAGCAATGGCGCGGTTCTGATGCGAGGAGGCAGCAGAGTGGGCGGTGATCGCTCCGATCAGGGCGGTGGCGTAGATAAGGGGGCTGTGAGGCGGTTCAGCATGTCGGGGAGGCAAGCAGGTGGTGTCCCGGTCGCCTCTTCGCCGTGGCGGCTGCTCAGTCCGGCGCAAGAACCCGAGCTGGGTTTTCAGTCGGTTTGGGCTGGAGTAGTGGCTGACATATGGGTCCCACTTCCAGTTTTAACCTCTAAAATTTACTCCTAATCACTGTTGTAAACAGTGAGCCCCAAAATACCCCAAGTCATTCAAATTATTCACCCATGAGCCATTTGAATTGAATAGAATTCAAATTGGGTTTGGTTTGAATGAATTTCAGCACAAGTTCAGTTTTGAATTCAAATAAAGTTTGAATTTGTCCCACTTAGCTCATGTCAAGATCAACTCCAAATGGAGT
The DNA here is from genome assembly GCA_030760725.1 of Neostapfia colusana. NCBI lineage: Eukaryota > Viridiplantae > Streptophyta > Magnoliopsida > Poales > Poaceae > Neostapfia > Neostapfia colusana. Next base: position 23,409,199 of record JASWHV010000005.1, on the reverse strand, counting down.
GAAAATTGATGTGTGAGCTCACAAAAATGTGCTGAGTAAGAATATGCCTCCCACTTTTAAATTCATCGGATAAGAACAGTTTGAATTTGAATGTGGTTTCAAACTGCCCTCTTTCTAGCCATACCAAAAATGACTTCAAAAAGGTTTTGAATTTGGATGAAACTTGGCATGGACATCCTTAGCAATGTGTAGGAGTTTTCATATGTCCAGCCCCTCTATATCACATGTGGGAAATACCCCTTTTGCAATATGTGAGTTTTTTCTCTAATGAGCATGTTGATGGTGGTTACTTGCTCTTCATTTGTGTTCATCAACTTTCCTCAAATGAGGTGTGTGGTGTGGTGATGAACACTTCAAATGTGTGTCAAAAACTGAGGCCCTTACATATGTATAGGTAGTGACGACATGAGCACGACTTCTTGGAGACCCGAGAATAATGTATCTTGTATAAAGTTTATGCTTTATCAATATATGTGAATGTTGTGCAAATTATTCATGTGTCACTTCAATACCTACTGTTGCATATGGAATTTTAAGTAAGACATGTGGTAATCGCTGCTGTTTTGAATTTCAGTATGACGCGTACTCGTGCCAACCCGGACATTGGGGGTACTAGCCAAGGGGGAGAGACCTCCCAACAGCCTCCCCAGGACTCCTCGGGGCAGCAGCAGTAACAGCAACAGCAAACACCGCCACTGCCAACGGTTACATTGGCCGACATTGTCGCGGCAATGGCGGGTTCTCATCAGCAGCGCACAGAGTTGCTGCAGACTCTTATCGCTAATACGTCTCGCCCAGAGAGACGTCAAGACCGTGAGGAGCGTCAACAGAGCTCCTACTCCGACTTCCTAGCAACTCATCCCCCGGTATTCTCAAGGGCGGATGAACCTCTTGACGCGGACAACTGGCTCCGTGCAATAGAGATGAAGTTCAGGCTGCTCCAGATAAGTGAGCAGCGCAAGACTCAGTTCGTGGTCCAGCAGCTCCAAGGATCCGCGAGCGCGTGGTGGGCGAACTTCTGTGCTTCACAGCCCACCGATCGAGTTATGACCTGGACGGAGTTTCGGACGGCCTTCAGGGCCTATCACATACCGCCTGGTTTGATGAAGAGGAAGACGCAGGAATTCCTACACCTGCAGCAAGGGAGCCGAAACGCGCTGGAATACTCCAGGGCGTTCAACGACCTCGCGCTCTACGCGTCGTATCACGCAGATACCAACGAGAAGCGGCGGGACCACTTTTACCAGGGGCTTAACCCGCTCCTGAAGGACAAATTGGCGATGTTCAATCGCGGCAGCCTCAACGACATCATTCATGCTGCGATTGTTCAGGAGGACTCCGGCAAGGAGTTGGCGGCAGCGGAGAGAAAGCGAAGCGCGCTGCAAAGCAGCGGAGAAGGAGGCGGTCCTTCTCATAAAATTCGGATGGTGAATCGCCCACCATCAGGTCCACGCTGGCAGCCACCACAGAGGTCGATGCCGTTCCGCAGTCGACAGTACTCTTCACCGGCATTCAGGCCGGCACTGCCAGCACCACCTCCGAAACAACAACAGCAGCAGCAGGCGATGCCGCGTGCGTATGCACCTCAACGGCGCATGTCGGGCTTTCGTCCCCCGAGCACTACACTAGAAGCGGCCGCATGTTACAAGTGTGGTCGTCCAGGACACTTCGCCAGCAGTTGTCCAGAGAGGCAAGGCGGCGGAGTTGCACCACCGTTTCCGGGGAGGAATCAACCCCGGAACCCTACTAATGCGTGGCGGGCAAACCCTAGGCCCGGCACTGTCCACCAACTTGCCATAGAGGACGTGCCGGAGGGTGAGCCAATCCTTGCGGGTATGTTCCAACTCCACCAGCATCCCGCCATAGTATTGTTTGATTCAGGCGCCACGCATAATTTTATTAGCCAAGCTTTCATTGCTAAACACAGCTTGCAAATACTACCCACCGATAGTCCATATTTAATTTGTTCACCGGGTGGGAGGATTTTAGCAAGCGTAATGGTTTCCAAAGCACCATTGTGCTTAGCGGGTAGAGTCTACCCTACGTCTCTCATAATCTTAGAGGGACAAAAGGTCGATGTCATCCTAGGGATGTCGTGGTTAACCCGCCACGGCGCTGTTTTAGACACCGTCCTTCAAGTCGTGTACTTAAACTCAGAAGTACACGGGTCTCACTCCTTAGTTCTGGACAGTCCAGAAATAAAACTTCCAAGTGTTTATCAAGCCACAACCATCAGATTGGGAGATATTCCAGTGGTCCGAGAGTTCCCTGACGTATTCCCGGACGATTTGCCGGGGATGCCACCCGATAGAGAGGTGGAGTTCAAGATTGAACTTGCACCGGGAACCATGCCAATATCCCGAAGGCCGTGCAAGATGGCGCCCAAGGAATTGGCTGAATTGAAGACCCAGCTAACGGACCTGCTGGAAAAGGGTTTTATTTGGCTGAGCTTCTCACCATGGGGTTGTTCGGCGTTATTTGTAAAGAAGAAGGATGAGACGTTGCGGCTTTGCATGGACTATCGTCCATTAAATGCCGTAACCATCAAGAACAAGTACCCGTTGCCATGGATCGACATGTTATTTGATCAGTTGGTCGAAGCAAAGATCTTTTCCAAGATGGACTTAAGATCCGGGTACCATCAGATTAAGATACGGGTTGAGGACATTCCGAAGACGGCTTTCTCGACGAGGTAGGACTTTATGAGTACCTGGTCATGTCCTTCGGCCTCACCAATGCTCCAGCTCACTTCATGTATTTGATGAACTCGGTATTCATGCCGGAGCTGGACAAGTTTGTCGTGGTCTTCATCGATGACATTCTGGTATATTCCCAGTGGAGGAAGATCACAAGAAGCATCTGCGTATAGTCTTGCAACGGCTGCGGGATCACAAGCTATACGCAAAATTCAGCAAATGCGAATTTTGGATATCGCAAGTGCCTTTTCTCGGGCATATCATCTCAGCGGAGGGTATCACAGAAGACCCGAGCAAGATCACTCAAGTGCTGAATTGGAAATCCCCGAGAACTGTTTACGAGGTACGGAGTTTCCTCGGACTCGCGGGATATTATCGGAGGTTCATTCCGAACTTCTCGAAGATTGCCAAGCCTATGACAGAGCTGCTGAAGAAGGCTACCAAATATGTTTGGAGTCCAGTGTGTGAAGCAGCATTCAAGGCTTTAGTCAAGCACCTAACATCAGCACCGGTTTTGGCGCAGCCAGACACAACAAAACCGTTCGATGTGTACTGCGATGCATCCGGCATTGGGCTCGGATTTGTGCTGATGCAAGACCGAAAGGTGGTCGCGTATGGATCACGGCAGCTTAGAAACCATGAGCAGAATTATCAAACTCACGATTTGGAGCTCGCTGCCGTGGTACTTGCACTGAAGATGTGGAGGCACTACCTACTCGGTAACCTCATACATCTATATACCGACCACAAAAGCCTCAAGTACATATTCACTCAGAAAGAGCTGAACATGAGGCAGCGAAGATGGTTAGAATTGATAAAGGATTACGAAATAGAGATCCATTATCATCCGGGCAAGGCAAACGTAGTGGCAGATGCGCTGAGCCGCAAGTCACACGTCAACAATCTGACCATCACACCGTTGGAAGAGAGCGAACCACCACTGCATGTGATTCCACATGGAGCTCTCTACAACCTAGCGTTGATCCCCACCATCCGTGAAGAAATAGCGGCAGCTCAGAAACATGACAAGGGTATGTCGCATTTGCGGAGACGTGTAGACTGTGGGGAGTTGAAATGTTTCCGGAAGGACGGAGACGGCGTCCTATGGTTCAAGGACTGGATCGTCGTACCCCGTAACCCGGAGCTACGGAGAAAAATTTTTGATGAGGCTCACTTATCAAAATTTTCTATTCACCCTGGCAGCAATAAGATGTATCAAGAACTCAGAAGCAAGTTCTGGTGGACACGGATGAAGTGGGAAATCACAAAGTACGTGTCTGAGTGTGATACATGTTGAAGGGTGAAGGCAGACCATATGCGGAAACCGGGACTGCTACAACCACTGGGCATTCCTGCCTGGAATTGGGAGGATGTGAGCATGGACTTCATCGTCGGTTTACCCACCACCTTTCAAAAACATGATTCTGTGTGGGTGATCGTCGACCAGCTCACCAAGGTTGCCCATTTCATCCCGGTCAACACCAACTACAACGCCAAGAAGTACGCTGAACTGTAGATCTCACGGATCCTATGTTTGTACGGCGTACCCCGTACCATCATATCGGATCGGGGCACTTTATTTGTGTCCCATTTTTGGGAGCAGCTGCACGCTGCCTTTGGGACGAAGCTGATCCGTAGTTCAGCATACCACCCACAGACGGATGGACAAACCGAGCGGGTAAATCAGATCTTAGAAGACATGCTGCGAGCTTGCGCTAACAACCATGGCAAGAATTGGAATGATCACTTGCCGCTAGCCGAGTTCTCGTACAACAATGGGTACCAAGACAACATCAAGATGGCGCCTTATGAGGCGCTATACGGAAGAAAATATCGCATACCATTGAACTGGTGTGAGTCTGGAGAAAGGGTTACCTTCGAGATTGACCTTGTCAACAACGCGGAAGAGAAGGTTCGACTGATTCAACCGAACCTAAAAGCCGCCCAATCCTGTCAGAAATAGTATGCGGACCGGAGAAGACACCCATTACAATTCGAATTGGGGGATCACGTATACCTACGTGTGTCTCCAATGAAGGGCGTAAACAGATTCAGTGTGAGAGGAAAGTTAGCACCCCGATTCATCGGTCCATTCCAGATTACCGAAAGATGTGGATCAGTAGCATACCGGCTGAAATTACCAGAAGCACTTTCCGTGTGCACGACGTCTTTCACATTTCCCAGCTGAGGAAGTGTCTCAAGCTATCTACTACCGTTCAGCTGTAGGACATTGAAGAACTGCAACCGGATCTCACCTATCGGGAGGAACCGGTTCAGATCATTGACGAAAAGGCCCGAACCATACGCAACCGTACGTTGTGGTTCTACAAGATTCTATGGAGTAATCACTCCGTGGACGAAGCGACATGGGAGAGCGAAGGATTTCTTCGCGCTAACTACCCCGACTTTTTCACGTCGCATATCCGGTAATTTTCCACCGTCCTCTCTCGCGTTTTCACCTTATAATCTCGGGACGAGATTCTTTTAAGGGGGGATGAATGTAAGGGCCTCAATTTTTGACACATGCTTGAAGTGTCATCACCACACACACACCTCATTTGAAGCAAGTTGATAAACACATTTGAAGAGCAAGTAACCACCATCAACATGCTCATTAGGGAACAAACTCACATATTGCAAAAGTGGTGTTTTCCACATGTGATATAGAGGGGCTGGGCATATGAAAACTCCTACACACTGCTAAGGATGTCCATGCCAAGTTTCACCCAAATTCAAAACCTTTTCGAGGTCATTTTGGGTATAGCTAGAAAGAGGGCAGTTTGAAACCATATTGAAATTCAAACTATTTTTATCCCATGAATTCAAAAGTGGGAGGCATATTCTTATTCAGCAAATTTTTGTGAGCTCACACACCAATTTTCACTCCATTTGGAGTTGATCTTGACATGAGCTAAGTGGGGCAAATTCACACTTTATTTGAATTTCAAACTGCACATGTGCTGAAATTCATTCAAACCAAACCCAATTTGAATTCTAATCAATTCAAATGGCTCATGGGTGAATAATTTGAACCACCATGGGTATTTTGGGGCTCACTGTTTACAACAGTGATTAGGAGTGAATTTCAGAGGTTAAAACCCCGGGTGGGACCCACATGTCAGTCACTGGTTCAAAGCAACCGACTGAGACTTTTTCCACTCAGGTCGCTGAGCTGCGGCTGCGATCGCCACCGAGGGAGGCCGCCGCGCCAGCAGCTGCTTGGCCACGCGCGGGTACGAGGCGGTTCAGAGCCTTCTTAAGGCGTTCTTCCCCCTCCTCGGCCAAAACTATCGCCATTTCTTCCCCCGCAAGTACACAGCGCCGGAAATTCCTTCCCATCCCCTCCAAAGCTACAGCAAGGTACTAGGAACCCTCCTCCTTCTTCCCCGTTGCTAAAACTCAGCTGAAACTGATTGATCTCTGCTATACCGAAAGTTCAATTCTATGGCTTAAAATCACCGCACCTCGGGCTCCCGTGGACAGACGAACCGGGAGGTTGTCACGCCCGAGCCAAGGCACCCTTGGACGCGCTGGTGACCGGTTCTTCTCACCCCCGAGCCACAGCCCGAGTGCTTGCTCACCGGCGGCGAATTTCCAGTTTTCCCCTTTCTGGGTGCAGAACGACCTTCGGGTGCGGTTCTGTCAAATTCTTACTCTAGGAAGGATTAGGGGGCATCAATCTGCTCTCACCTACACTAGACACGGTAGCGCACAAGTTGCCTTCACAACCTTTGGCCGGAGAACCTCTCTACCCGGCATATTTCGAAGTTTACCGACGGCGGAGCAAGCGGGAGACATCGGGCGCACGGTGAGGTCCTACTTTGGGCTTTCCCGAGCTGCTTCAAGCTCATGTCGACCTTCCCTGAGGTCCACTGATGCTCCCCGACCGGTTGCTCGAGTGATCGAGGTGCTAGTGAAGTCAGCCGACACGGCTGAAGTCTTTCCGAGGCGGCGGCTCGTCGCCGACCATGCACCGGCCATTGTCATGACGAGCTGACCCCAGAATCCTGTTCCCCAAGGGAAAGTAGGCAGGGGCGGCCAAGATCGTGAAGTTTGGAGCTCCACAGAAGCTGCCGGCGAGCTCTCCGGCGAGGTCCCCCGGCGGCAGGGCGCGGGCAGTGGGAGGTAGACGAAGGGGGTGGACCCCAGCTGTCAGCGGGAGATATTTTAAATCGGGATCAGGCTGCGGCCGGGATCTGGTGTGCTGGCACGCAAAGACCCTGTGGGCCTCAGTGTGCTGTCGCCTCCGCGCCTAACACGTGTCCCCGCGGGCCCCGGCAGATTTAAACTTTTCCCCGATTTTCAGATTTCCTTCAAACTTCAAATCCTCATAACTTTGGCTAGAAAACTCCAAATCGAGTGAACCAAATTTTGTTGGATTCAGCTCTCTGAGTAATTTCAAGCAAATCAAGTTTCACTTCAGAAAAATCCTTATTTCTCCAGAATTAATTCCTCAAATTTTAAACTGTTTGGGATTTTAACTGGAGAATCCTTTGGAGTAAAATCCTGAAATTTTGCTGGGATGTTCACCAAAATATCCCTGAACTACCCTAAAAATTTCAGATCCATTTGAGCCCATTTGATCCACCTAATGGTGTGATTAGTGAAACTGTTCCAGAGAAAATAGAAAATGTTCAGAAACATTTTCAGAATTTCTCTGAAATTGTTTAGCTCATATCTTTAGCTAGGGACCTTCAAATTAAGTGAGACCAACTCCATTAGAACCCACTGAAAATCTATTTTTCAGAAAGTCATAGTTTGTTGCATAACAATCCTTAGAACACCCTAAAAGCCTTCAATTAATGTCAAGTACATAATTAATTGTGGAGGTCTCAAATGAGCTTTGCTGCAACTAAAACTTGACCAAGTTTCTGTTTAGGTTGTGACCAAGCCACATAAAAAGTTTCACAGTCATTGGGTCTGTCTAGTGATAGTTATAGACTTCACAAGTTTAAATTCAATCAAATGCATTTAAATTAATCCATATACTTTTTTATCATGTAGTCGCTAAGGTCGAGGAGGAACCCGAAGTCCTAGACTTTGTTACTCCGGAAGAACAGCTAGCCTACGACCAAGAGCAGCAAGGCAAGCTCCGGTTTGCATTAACCTCTTTACAGATTTTTATTGTTTTGAGCACATCTTTGAATACTATTATTCTTCGCATTAGAGTCTTGTTTGGAAACCCAAATGCATAGCCAAGAAAACCATGGGTTGGGTTTAGGATTGCAAACCCCGTTAGCTACTGCAATGCTAAGATAGTGTAGGAATCGGTACAAGTCGAGTAGTTGGAACTACTCGCGAGCTTAGGCTAGAGGCACTTGACTCGGGTAGAGATAGCACATGATACACATGGTAAGAAAAATGAGACCGAGCGGAGGGTAAGGGCAGCAGGACTTTGGGGCCTGTGTGCTATAGCTCCGCTTGTGTCGATTGAGGACCGAGCCGTGTGCGGGCCTGTTGAACAAGCTAGAACAGTACCGAAGACCTACCGGCTATATGGGAACCGGGAAACTGATGTAACTCGTGTAGCTGGGTATTGAGGCATTGCCCGTTGTTCAGAGGGTAGGTTGAGAGCTCGAGGTGTAAATTGTCTGGTGGCACGGAGATGCGTGTGCAGAGACCTCTTGCTCGGGACGATGGGACCAGTTCAATATTTGGCTGATGGGCGAAAGGTGGTTGCGTACGGCGTCTGTGATGGTTGTTGTAGGCAACATCGAGTACGGGCGTATGTGACGGGTTGTTCGGGTAACCCTGTAGGTGTAAATCGATTATAATCGCTGTCCCTCGCGGTCAGTGAGTACCACTTGTTCACTGTACCGTGACGTAGAAAGAACAGGCTAGTTGCATGTTAAAATGTTGCTGATTGAAAGATGGACTTGATTGATAATGTATTGCTGTAGTTTAGAGCTAATTAAAGTTCTTTTCGACTTTGGGCAAAGTACATGAGAGAAATGTGTTTCTTGTTTGATTGCGGCTCTCTCATGTGCCTTAGCGTAAGGTTCTCCACAACCTGCTGCTAAAACTTGAAAGTAAGGTTCTACTAATTAGGCGAGTCCTTGCAAATGATTTTTACCTCATCTAACCCGTCACCCCTCATGTAGAAGTTCCATGTTTAGGTGAGACGGGTCAGACTTGCTGAGCCTTCGTGCTCACTGCTTGTGTTTGAAGCTTTTGCAGGGTTCTATGAGGAAGGGACTCCCGAAGAGGAGACGGAACCCCAGGAGGGGAACCCCATCGAGTGGGAGTCGTGCACGCCGCAGAGTTAGTGTGTGTGTGTGCTAGCAAGGGCATGTTCAAGGGCTGAACGTGAACTTGATGCGTAGTCTACGCCCGTGAGTGTAGACTGGACTTATTTTGATGTAAACATGTTCATAAACCACTTTATGTAATATAAACTTTGCTTCCGCTTTGTACCTTTGACGTGTGTTATCCGGTGCTGTGCAATGCAGCACCCCTCAGCGTGATCCTGGCTCGACAAGACCGTGGGGTCGTGTCAGCGTTGGTATCAGAGCTCGCTTGAGGTTTAATGCACTACAAATGTCATCTTTTTCAAAAATCCAGTGAGGAACGAGTTAGTAGCCCGTATAAGGATGTTATTAGTGTATAGAAAGTGGCATACTAATCTATTTGTCTATGTCGGAAAATTGTGCATCTCGGGACGTTTATGTCTTGGGGGGTGCACGTAAGCGATGTCCACCAGTGCGCACAAGCTGAAGGGTGGAGCCCCACGGGTGGCAGGTAACCCGACCCGCTTTGGTATCCTCTACGACTCTTCATGTCGTTTGGGGTATTCGAGCAACGTCTGTCCCTAGCGTGCGTGGTGAAAACTTGGGAGACCCCATCACGTGGTCTGAAACGTGAACACGTAACTCAAGGCGTGCTTGGCTTGAGAACATCCGGGCGAGTGATGACGGCCGGGTGTACGGACTGTATGGATACCGGGCTCGGTGTGCAGCCGAGTCTGATGATTGTTTGAGTTTCTGCAGGTAGTCTAACCCTGAAACGGTAGACGTGTAGCATCCGTGTGTGAGTGACGTTTAGTGCCACTGAATTAACGAAGCCGGCTAAGTCCGGTATAGGTTTTTCTTTGTGAGGACGTAGTACCGACATGATCTGGTGACGCATCGACGTCACACCACACTAAATGAACAACTTCATTGTAAAACTTGAAGGTTTTGATCCGAAGCAGTAAAACTTGATGTAACTCCTTCCCTTGAACAGGATATTCAAAGTTAACAAGTTTTCAACTTATAGGTTGTTAAGGACAGAGCACTCTGTTTTCAGCTGAATCAAGGCTGAAGTTAACCAGAGGTTATAGGTTGATTTCTTTCGAGGTTGGGGTCATATGATACATTTCTGGAAATATTTGGAAGATCTTTACAACTTTTCTATTGAGGTCCAGAGGTTTTCCGTCCCTTAACCAATCAAAAAATGCAGTGGAGTTGAAACTGTCCAGAAAACAGGACAGAGCAAAGACTCTCTGTAAACTCTCTGTAAATTGAGTATAACTTCCTGCATAAAAATCCAAAAATAGAAAATGAGGTAGTTCTGGAAAGCTTATGAGATGGGTTACAACTTTGTAACAGAAAGTTTTGTCATATTAGGAACAGAATTAGCTGGAATTCTTGGATCAAAGCAGTACCTAAAGCAGGGAGGTGCTGTCCAATTTTCTCCAGAAATTCTGTTAACTTTAACCTCTCATAACTTTTGAACCAGGACATATCTTAGGCCAAGCAAATACTTTCTGGAAAGCTATTGAAGTTAGCTTTAACTTTGATGTTGAGCTCCAGAATTGGTTTTGCTTTTAACATGGCCAAAATCAGGTTGAGATGGAAACTGATCAGGGCTGTCAAGTTGAACAGCAGATCAGCAGTCAAATTTGCTTAAAAATTTGAACTATGTTTCCAAGTTTTATGGGTTCAATGACATGTCTTATGTTATAACTCAATGGTTTACTGTTTAAATAAATATTTGACATTTCTCAAATATATTTTTACATATGACAACAGATAAGCAGTTGGAGAACGGGTGGGTGGTGTCGCACTGTTCTCACCGCAACGGCAATCCGGAAGCATTGAGGCAGATGCTTCAATATTTCGGGTACAACCAGATGCCGCAGTACTTCGCCAAGGAAGAAGGCGAAGAGGGGAACAAGACATGGACAATCCATGTCGAAGTCCCAGCAGGACCTACGCCACCCGGTTGGGTGCCGTTCACCGTCACGGTGAGAGGTAGACAACTGGAAGGGATGTGGCAAGTGGCAGCCCGTGACACCATGTCACGTTTCTGCCAACTACACGTGCAGGCTATGGAGGGCACTCCATACGCGCTCGTTCCGGTGGAGAGACGGGCTCAGCATGTGTGGGAAAGGAGGTACCGGGAGGCAACGGACCCGAGTTGCCCAAGGGACAGCCCCGCGGAGCAAAATCTCAGCCTCCAAATGAGGGCGGGAAACGCCGTGATGGACAGCCAAGCTGTTCATATGGAGCATCTTGTGTGACGCCCTCAATTCTGTGGAAAACCACAGAACCGAGAACTAATGCATATGTGTGCCCAGGAGGTTCATCACACATACACATACGTTCCACAAACTGAATTCAGATTATATATTACCACGAATAACAGAGTTTATTACAACACCTCATGAGTCTTGGACTCATGCTCACAGCGGAAGTCTTTATTTCTACGCAGCAGAAATCTTTATTTAAATGCGGAAGCAAAAACTAATGCGGAAGCAAAACTAAGCAGAAGTGGCTTCATCTCTACTCCCTCCACAGGCAAGGTTGAGAACAGATCACACGCCATAATGTTCTACTCGGTCTTCATAGTAGTCTTCTCTTGCTGTTGATGAAGAAATAACAATGCAAGTTTGAGTACAATGATGTACTCAGCAAGTGCGGGAATAACACATGATATGCAGCTCATAAACAAGGTAGGTAATAAAAGGCTTATTTGCAGAAAAGCAGATTTATAAAACCGTGATAAAACAGCAACTTAACTTTAGATGAATGTAATCCCAGCATGTATTAAATTACCAACATACCTCCATCGCTTTCCATGTTCCATCCGAACATTAACCAATCTTTTATTTATACTCACGAATACCTCCTCGTATTCGCTACCATCTCACCTCATAAAACAACCACGTCTCACACCGAGACCAATCTCATGTCATGACCCATCAGTCATGCAACCATCTTATCTCCCGGATTCCACAGTTCCAAACCAATAACCATAACCGATAACCATAACCAAGAACCTTCCCAATAACCATTCCAATAACCATCCCAGTAATCATCCCATCTAATCATGGCAGTTTAGCCAGGTGCTCATGACCGTAAGCTCGGCTATCATGATAGTTTTAATAACTCTGCAGAGTTTGTACCTCTTTACCCACAAGTTTGTGATTTCATCACCCGTCGGCGACTGCAGAACCTCCATTTTACCAGTACACAGCCGTCGGTGTATGGTCAAGAGATCACAAAATAGCCTTTACAAAGGGGTTACTAGATGTATGGACTCACTAAGGTTTCACCGGCAGGCTAGAATCTCCAATTCTCCCACCCACGGGCCCCCTCTTGTGCCATGCAGTTCCCAGGGCAGTCCTCACTCGACTCCCATTCCCCGCGCCTTCCACAGTCCATAACATCCTAGCAACTTACCTAATTACTCAGCTAAGCCGCACCCATATTTGGTCTTGTGGTGGCACTGTTATCCTGGCATGTGCATGCATGAACCGGTCCTTAGATCTACGGCAAGTAAAACCACCATCTCATGCTACCTCATTCACAAACCCAGGCTTGCCTAGATCTTCCCTCCGATCCATGTTCATTAACCTCATCAATTACTTATTATCAGTACGAGTGCAGTTAGCTAGACACATCTATCTCGCTTCTCAATCCCATAAACTCAGTGAAGCATAAAGCAAAAACCATACCCGACTCATAAACTTCCCTGGCGACAAGAATGGTTTAATCAAAACTAGTAAAGTCCTATAAAAAGGGTTTCCCATCATGTTTGACTCAGCACACACACCTTTTCGCAAAACAAAACAGTTTTACCCAAAACATAGGATCAACATGGTCAAGGAGCACTTGCCTTGTTCTTGCGGTTCCGGTTGTTCTTGATTCTCAAAGCCTGGTTGCTGCAGCTCGTCGTAGACAGCTTCCTGAGTTTGTCCTGCTTTGTAGGATTTACGTGCATGCAAATTTACAGCAATCAATATCATGCACAAACCCTAAACTAGATGCGATGATGCACATGCATGCTATCCTATGATTAGTTTTATTAGATCGATCTGTACTTATTCTTGCATGGCTTGCATGGTCAGAGGTGTTCGTGATGATCTGGTCTTTAGATCAAACTGATCATCAAGTGATCTGTCCACGAAAAGGCTTCTGTTCGAAAGGAATTGAAGAACAGATGCAAGGAGATGAATACAATGATATTGAAGTCCTACCTCGCGTTTTTTCGAGGTCCTCCTCAGACCGCTCGGTTCTTCTTCGATGACCTCCCTTGTTGTGCTTCAGCGATGATTTGCTCGGCGAGTTAGGGCTAGGGCTCTAAGTCATCGGCTTAGGAGTTGAAAGAGAAGTTTGTAGTTTCGGCCAGGGGTTTTGGGTTCTATTTATAATCGGGAAGAGAAGAGTCCTAATCTGATTGGATCCCGAATAAGAGTCTCATTCAGATCTTTGTTAGATCCTGACGTCTTATCTTCGGTAACCATCGTGGGGTTTAGATCGGTTTCCATTGCGCACCGGTATCTTTACACGTAAAAACCGCTTCAGACTCGTTACCTCCGCGGTAATGAGCTCCGGAAGCTCCACGTGTCCTTCCGAGCCGGGTATCTCTTCTCCCGAGCTCCGGTTGTGCCGCGTGTCACGAGCGAGACCTACCTCTTCTTCGGAGGTGAGCTCCGCGCGCGCCATGTGTGGGTGCCGGTCTTTCCGCTCTCCTTTCCTCAGGGACATGCCCTGAGGTCGACACGTGTTTAGCTGCGACGGACCTTCCGGTGATAAGCTCCGGTGGCGACACGTGTTCGATTGATCCGGACTTCTCTGAGATGAGCTCCGAGATTGACACGTATCCCCCCGCAACTGGTCCTCTTATTTCCGGGAGGACTAGCTCCGTGGATGACACGTGTCCTATGAAAAATGCCTTTGCTTCTTCCGCAGAGGCTATCTCCGCGGCAGCACGTGTCCCACATGGTCGGACCTCTTTCCAAATGCGGAGGTGACCCCCGAGCCTGCCACGTAGCTAGTTTAACGGCGGACCTCTCCCAAATTTCTTGGGAATGAGCTCCGAACGCGCCACGTGGCCTGTTGGCCATGGAATTTGCCGTCAGTGCTCTCGGAGAGCTTTATTGGCTATCCATCTGATATTTGTCTCTGTTCCTTCTTTCCGTAAAATGTTTTTCTTCTTCATAAATCATGATCATATGCTGACACCCGAGATGAGGGTGTCACAAATCTACCCCCCTTAAATTGAATCTCGCCCTCGAGATTCGTTAGTAGAAAATAGATAGGGGAATTCAGCCTTAATATCCTCTTCATGCTCCCATGTGGCTTCAGCTTCAGTATGATGACTCCATTGTACCTTGCACCATCGAATCACTTTGCTTCGGGTGACCCTTTCCTTTACGTCCAAGATTCGGACAGGGTGTTCTGCGTAGGTCAGGTCTTCTTGAAGTTCAAGTTCTCCCATTGACACTTGTTCCTCTCGCATTCTCAAGCACTTCTTGAGCTGGGATACATGAAACACGACATGTACGTCGGAGAGGTGGTTTGGGAGCTCTAGTTGGTAGGCTACTTCTCCTCGTTTGTCCAAAATCTTAAATGGTCCGATGTAGCGAGGCGCTAGTTTGCTTTTGACGTTAAAACGTCGTTGGCCTCAGATAGGCGATACCTTAAGGTATATGAAGTCTCCAACTTCAAAGGTCAACTTTCTACGCCTATTGTCCGCATAGCCTTTCTGTCGGGACTGAGCAGCCTTTAAGTTCTCCCGTATCGTTTGGACTTGCTTTTCAGCCTCTTGTAGTACTTCGGGTCCAAACACCTGGTTCTCTCCAGTCTCGTTCCAGAACAGTGGCGTTCTACATCGTCTACCATATAAGGCTTCGAAAGGCGACATCTTCAAGCTAGCTTGATAGCTGTTGTTATAGGAGAACTCGGCATACGTTAAACTCCTGTCCCAACTACGCCCACGTTTCAAGGTGCAAGCTCTCAACATGTCTTCCAAAATTTGGTTCGTCCTTTCGGTTTGTCCATCTGTTTGTGGGTGGTAGGCAGAGCTAAAATCCAGTCGTGTACCCATGGCTTTCTGCAGCTTCCTCCAGAATCTAGAGGTAAACTGAGAACCTCGATCTGAGACTATCCTCTTCGGAACTCCATGACGGCACACGATCTGCTCCATGTACAATTCTGCCAACTGTGTAACGCTGTAACTGGCCTTTACCGGAAGAAAATGGGCGGTCTTCGTCAACCGGTCCACAATGACCCAGATGGAGTCGTATCCTGACTGAGTTCGTGGCAATCCGACAATGAAGTCCATACTGATGTCCTCCCATTTCCATTCAGGTATTTTCAAAGGTTGCAACAATCCAGCGGGTTTTTGATGTTCGGCTTTTACCCGTTGGCATGTGTCGCATAGGGCAACGTATTCGGCTATATCCCTCTTCATACAATCCCACCAATAGCAAGTTTTCAAGTCCTTGTACATTTTGGTGCTCCCTGGATGTATGGAATAGGGTGAATCATGTGCCTCCCGTAATATCATGTCGCGAAGGTGTCTTAGGTTTGGCACACAAATCCTTTTTCCTAGCAAAAGCGTACCCTTTTCATCCTCTTTGAAATCCTTCTCTATCCCTTGTCGGATTCTTTCCTTGATTTCCTTGATCCCTTCGTCCGTTGCTTGGCCCTTTCTTATTTCTTGCTCCAATGAGGAGTGGATCTCCATCATTTTCATGTTATTCAAAAATCCGAGGTGTAACCGTTCAAACTCCTTACGTAGTTCGGGTGGTAGCTCCCGAACCGTGAGTTGGTGGCATGCTCCCTTTCTGCTCAATGCGTCAGCAACCACATTGGCCTTCCCGGGGTGGTAATTGATTCCTACATCATAATCCTTGATGAGTTCTAACCATCGACGTTGCCTCAAATTCAAGTCCGTTTGTGTAAATATGTACTTGAGGCTTTTATGATCTGTATAGATCTCACATCGATGACCAAGGATATAATGTCTCCAAATCTTCAATGCATGCACCACTGCTGCTAACTCTAAATCATGTGTAGGATAGTTAACCTCGTGCTTCTTTAATTGTCGTGAGGCATAGGCTACCACTTGTCCTTCCTGCATGAGTACACACCCGAGCCCTTGTCTGGATGCGTCACAATATATGTCAAGGCTCTTGCTTACATCCGGCAATACCAGAACTGGTGCTGTGGTTAGCCTTTTCTTGAGTTCCTCAAAACTTTCTTGGCAGGCTTGTGTCCATTGAAAGACCTTTCCCTTCATTAGCAACTCCGTCATAGGTTTTGCTATCTTAGAGAAGTCTTTAATGAAGCGACGATAGTATCCTGCCATCCCAAGGAAACTCCGAATATCCTTCACGCTCTTCGGTTGGTCCCACTTCAGAACATCTCTCACCTTTCCAGGATCAACCAATACCCCTTCCTTGGAGATGATGTGGCCTAGGAAGGATATTTCCTTTAGACAAAATTGGCACTTGTTGAGCTTGGCATACAACTGATGCTCGTGCAACTTCCGCAAGGTCAATCTCAGATGTTCTTCATGCTCCTCCTTACTTTTTGAATACACCATAATGTCATCAATAAAAACCACGACGAACTTGTCCAAGTACTCCATGAAAACCTTGTTCATAAGGTACATGAAGTATGCGGGTGCATTTGTCAATCCAAAGGACATAACGGTATATTCATATGAACCATACCGTGTCCGAAAGGCTGTCTTAGGTATATCGGAGGGCTTAATCTTCAGCTGGAAATATCCCGACCGAAGATCAATCTTGAAGAACACTTGGGCTCCTTTCATTTGGTCGAACAGGTCCTCTATACGGGGCAGAGGGTATTTATTCTTGATTGTTACCTCGTTGAGAGACCTGTAGTCCACGCACATTCTTTGGGTTCCGTCCTTCTTGTCCACGAAGAGTACCGGGGCTCCCCATGGTGACGAACTTGGCCGGATAAAACCCTTCTCCAACTGTTCTTGAATTTGCTTCTTGAGTTCTACTAACTCGTTGACGGGCATCCTATATGGTCTCTTAGCTATGGGTGCAGTTCCAGGTACCAAATCTATGGCAAACTCAATGTCCCGGTCAGGTGGCATACCTGGAAGTTCTTCCGGAAACACGTCCGAAAATTCCTGAACCACTGGAATGTTGTCTATTGCTATTCTTTCAACATGGTTCAAATCCGCCCGTTCGGTTGCTTGCTGGGCTGACTCAAACTCGACACGAATACCGTGTTCGTTTGTCAACTGCACGCTTTTCTCAGCGCATTGGATTACTCCATTGTGCTTGCTTAACCAGTCCATTCTGAGTATGATGTCAATCCCGTGGGAGTCCAAAACAATAAGGTTGGCAAGGAAGTCTACCCCCCTTATTTTAAGGCTTACTTTAGGACATACTATATTAGTCCTCATTTCTCCTCCGGGAGAATTAACTAACATAGCACATTCTAAGTGGGATACGGGTAGATGATGCTTGGCAACATAATCGGATGATATGAAGGAATGTGATGCTCCAGAATCAAATAAAATGGTGGCTGGGTTGGAGTTGGCGAGGAACATACCAATTGCGACGTCCTCAGCCTGTTGTGCTTCCTCAGCAGTGACATGGTTAACATGGCCACGAGCATAGTTCTGCGGTCCACGGTTCCCTTGGTGGTCCCCTCCGTTTGGTCGCTGGTTCTGCTTGGGCACGTTACCTTGCTGTCCAGGGCCTCTCTTCGGGCACTGGTTAGCGAAGTGGCCTACTTCCCCGCATGCAAAGCATGCCCTGTTGCCTATGGCAGCAGGTACGTTGGGGCGGGGGTTTTGAACAGGAGCGCCATTGTTAGGCCGGGGCGCAGGAGGCATGGGCACGCGAGGTGCCGGTGCAACGAGCCGTTGCTGTGGTGGCTGACCAGGGCGGTACGTAGGAGTGGTTGGTCCATACTGCGGTGCAGGGGGCATGTATCTAGGTCGTACGTTGCTCCCTTGGGGCTGGTATGGCATCTTCCTTTTGCACTCGCGCTCAATCTCTCGGATCTTGTTTTCCACCACAATAGCCTTATCAACCAGCTTCTGGAAGCTTAAGTAGTCATTGTTGAGGAGCTGAACTTGGATCTCATTGTTCAACCCTCTCATGAACAGGTACTGCTTCCTCTGATCTGAGTTGACATCTTCGGGGGCATACCGGGACAGTTGTATGAACTTGTTGAGGTATTCGTTCACACTTTTCTGCCCTTGGCGGAGACCTTCAAACTCCTGCCTCTTGAGCATCATTACGCCAACAGGGATGTAGTGGGAGCGGAAACTTTCCTTGAACTCAGTCCAAGTGATTGTCTCTGGGTTGGCATGGGCGTTGCTCAAGGCATCCCACCAGTCAGCAGCTGCTCCCATCAGTTGGTGCGACGCAAAGAGAACCTTTTCTCGGTCGTTGCACTGTACAATGGCAAGCTTCTTCTCCATGGATTTCAACCAATCATCGGCCTCCATTGGATCGCTTGCTTGAGCAAAGGTGGGTGGTCGAGTCCTCATGAACTCTCCCAACCTGTTATGAGCCGGCGGTGGTGGTGGCGGTGGTGCCGGAACGGGGTGTTGGTTGGCCTGCAACTGACCCAAAGTTTGGATCATTGTTTGCATAAGCTGGTTTTGCATGGCCATCAACCTTTCTAGGTTGTTTTCGCCAGCTCCAGTGTTAGCAGGAACTTCCTCGTGGTCATCTTCCTGGACGTTCCTTCGGCTGGCGTTTCCTCTCACCATCTGTGAGATAGAAGGTTAGAAGGTTAGGTAGGTCCTTTCAACTATATGCATCAAGGTGAGTTGGACTATATATATTAGCCCTTTATGAGGATGTGAGCAAGTGCCGAAACATCTCACATCTCCTTCTTCTTATGTGTGGATATGGACAACGTTTTTGAGACGTCCCACCACTCACACTAAGCACATATTCACAAATATTCATCACAAGGGCCCACTCAACTCCTATTCAAGGATGATTTCCTATGTCAAGGTGGTTTCAAGGCCAATCTAAGCTATTCATCCTAGGATGCTTCCTTTGATCCGCGTAGCTTCTATTTAGGGGTATAACTTGCTGTTAACCCATGATTCTAATATTAATCTAAGGTTTCTATCTAGGCGTGTAACCTACTGTCAACCCGTGGCTCTGATACCAATCTGTGACGCCCTCAATTCTGTGGAAAACCACAGAACCAAGAACTAATGCATATGTGTGCCCAGGAGGTTCATCACACATACACATACGTTCCACAAACTGAATTCAGATTATATATTACCACGAATAACAGAGTTTATTACAACACCTCATGAGTCTTGGACTCATGCTCACAGCGGAAGTCTTTATTTCTACGCAGTGGAAATCTTTATTTAAATGTGGAAGCAAAAACTAATGCGGAAGAAAAACTAAGCAGAAGTGGCTTCATCTCTACTCCCTCCACAGGCAAGGTTGAGAACAGCTCACACGCCATAATGTTCTACTCGGTCTTCATAGTAGTCTTCTCTTGCTGTTGATGAAGAAATAACAATGCAAGTTTGAGTACAATGATGTACTCAGCAAGTGCGGGAATAACACATGATATGCAGCTCATAAACAAGGTAGGTAATAAAAGGCTTATTTGCAGAAAAGCAGATTTATAAAACCGTGATAAAACAGCAACTTAACTTTAGATGAATGTAATCCCAGCATGTATTAAATTACCAACATACCTCCATCGCTTTCCATGTTCCATCCGAACATTAACCAATCTTTTATTTATACTCACGAATACCTCCTCGTATTCGCTACCATCTCACCTCATAAAACAACCACGTCTCACACCGAGACCAATCTCATGTCATGACCCATCAGTCATGCAACCATCTTATCTCCCGGATTCCAAAGTTCCAAACCAATAACCATAACCGATAAGCATAACCAAGAACCTTCCCAATAACCATTCCAATAACCATCCCAGTAATCATCCCATCTAATCATGGCAGTTTAGCCAGGTGCTCATGACCGTAAGCTCGGCTATCATGATAGTTTTAAGAACTCTGCAGAGTTTGTACCTCTTTACCCACAAGTTTGTGATTTCGTCACCCGTCGGCGACTGCAGAACCTCCATTTTACCAGTACACAGCCGTCGGTGTATGGTCAGGAGATCACGAAATAGCCTTTACAAAGGGGTTACTAGATGTATGGACTCACTAAGGTTTCACCGGCAGGCTAGAATCTCCAATTCTCCCACCCACGGGCCCCCTCTTGTGCCATGCAGTTCCCAGGGCAGTCCTCACTCGACTCCCATTCCCCACGCCTTCCACAGTCCATAACATCCTAGCAACTTACCTAATTACTCAGCTAAGCCGCACCCATATTTGGCCTTGTGGTGGCACTGTTATCCTGGCATGTGCATGCATGAACCGGTCCTTAGATCTACGGCAAGTAAAACCACCATCTCATGCTACCTCATTCACAAACCCAGGCTTGCCTAGATCTTCCCTCCGATCCATGTTCATTAACCTCATCAATTACTTATTATCGGTACGAGTGCAGTTAGCTAGACACATCTATCTCGCTTCTCAATCCCATAAACTCAGCGAAGCATAAAGCAAAAACCATACCCGACTCATAAACTTCCCTGGCGACAAGGATGGTTTAAACAAAACTAGTAAACTCCTATAAAAAGGGTTTCCCATCATGTTTGACTCAGCACACACACCTTTTCGCAAAACAAAACAGTTTTACCCAAAACATAGGATCAATATGGTCAAGGAGCACTTGCCTTGTTCTTGCGGTTCTGGTTGTTCTTGATTCTCAAAGCCTTGTTGCTGCAGCTCGTCATAGACAGCTTCCTGAGTTTGTCCTGCTTTGTAGGATTTACGTGCATGCAAATTTACAGCAATCAATATCATGCACAAACCCTAAACTAGATGCGATGATGCACATGCATGCTATCCTATGATTAGTTTTATTAGATCGATCTGTAATTATTCTTGCATGGCTTGCATGGTCAGAGGTGTTCGTGATGATCTGGTCTTTAGATCAAACTGATCATCAAGTGATCTGTCCACGAAAAGGCTTCTGTTCGAAAGGAATTGAAGAACAGATGCAAGGAGATGAATACAATGATATTGAAGTCCTACCTCGCGTTTTTTCGAGGTCCTCCTCAGACCGCTCGGTTCTTCTTCGATGACCTCCCTTGTTGTGCTTCAGCGATGATTTGCTCGGCGAGTTAGGGCTAGGGCTCTAAGTCGTCGGCTTAGGAGTTGAAAGAGAAGTTTGTAGTTTCGGCCAGGGGTTTTGGGTTCTATTTATAATTGGGAAGAGAAGAGTCCTAATCTGATTGGATCCCGAATAAGTGTCTCATTCAGATCTTTGTTAGATCCTGACGTCTTATCTTCGGTAACCATCGTGGGGTTTAGATCGGTTTCCATTGCGCACCGGTATCTTTACACGTAAAAACCGCTTCAGACTCGTTACCTCCGCGGTAATGAGCTCCGGAAGCTCCACGTGTCCTTCCGAGCCGGGTATCTCTTCTCCCGAGCTCCGGTTGTGCCGCGTGTCACGAGCGAGACCTACCTCTTCTTCGGAGGTGAGCTCCTCGCGTGCCACGTGTGGGTGCCGGTCTTTCCGCTCTCCTTTCCTCAGGGACATGCCCCGAGGTCGACACGTGTTTAGCTGCGACGGACCTTCCGGTGATAAGCTCCGGTGGCGACACGTGTTCGATTGATCCGGACTTCTCTGAGATGAGCTCCGAGATTGATACGTGTCCCCCCGCGACTGGTCCTCTTATTTCCGCGAGGACTAGCTCCGTGGATGACACGTGTCCTATGAAAAATGCCTTTGTTCTTTCACAGAGGCTATCTCCGCGGCAGCACGTGTCCCACAGGGTCGGACCTCTTTCCAAATGCGGAGGTGACCCCCGAGCCTGCCACGTAGCTAGTTTAACGGCGGACCTCTCCCAAATTTCTCAGGAATGAGCTCCGAACGCGCCACGTGGCCTGTTGGCCATGGAATTTGCCTTCAGTGCTCTCGGAGAGCTTTATTGGCTATCCTTCTGATATTTGTCTCTGTTCCTTCTTTCCGTAAAATGTTTTTCTTCTTCATAAATCATGATCATATGCTGACACCTGAGATGAGGGTGTCACATCTTGCCACAAAGCTCAAGGAGAGCACGAGCCGTGGAGACCATTTCGAGAGTGCTCACAGAGCACTCCGTTATGTGCTCCTTCTGACGATCAAGCGACTGAATGAACAGCACAATCAGTTGCATCGTCTGAAGAAGGCAAAGAAGAAGAGCCGTGTCGACATCGCGGCGTTGCAAGAACTGGTACAGAATCTGACCCAGCAGAACGAGGACCTTACTCAAGAGCGAGACGACGCTATTGAGGAAGGGCAAGGCTGGGAAGAGGACTACAACCAGACCATGGACGAGGTGCATGCTTTGCAGGACCTCGTACCTCCGGTATTGGGCATACCGGTGGTCCTTGGGCCTTCCAGCAATGGGAGAACCCGAGATGGGAGAAGAGGTGGTAGATCCAGAGCCACCAGCAGAGGTACCGGAGGAGGACGACCCGCAGGAGGTCGAGTTCTACTCCGAGTAAGGGGTTACAGTTGCCAAGTAGGGCAGCTAGGGTAGTGTAACCCAACTTTTGTAATCGATGACATGTCGTGTAGGCAGTAGCGTATGTATAGGTAGTGATGACATGAGCACGACTTCTCGGAGACCCAAGAATAATGTATCTTGTATAAAGTTGATGCTTTATCAATATATGTGAATGTTGTGCAAATTATTCATGTGTGACGTCAATACCTACTGTTGCATATGGAATTTTAAGTATGACATGTGCTAATTGCTGCTGTTTTGAATTTTAGAATGACGCGTACTAGTGCCAACCTGGACGTTGGGGGTACTAGCCAAGGGGGAGAGACCTCCCAACAGCCTCCCGAGGATTCCTCGGGACAGCAGCAGGAACAGCAGCAACAGCAACAGCAAACACCGCCACCGCCACTGCCGACGGTTACATTGGCTGACATCGTTGCGGCAATGGAGGGTTCACATCAGCAGCACACGGAGTTTCTGCAAACTCTTATTGCCGATACGTCTCACCCAGAGAGACGTCAAGACCATGAGGAGCGTCAACAGAGCTCCTACTCCGACTTCCTGGCAACTCATCCCCCGGTATTCTCAAGGGCGGATGAACCTCTTGACACGGACAACTGGCTCCGCGCAATAGAGATGAAGTTCGGGCTACTCCAGATAAGCGAGCAGCGCAAGACTCAGTTCGCGGTCCAGCAGCTCCAAGGATCCGCGAGCGCGTGGTGGGCCAACTTCTGTGCTTCACAGCCCACCGACCGAGTAATGACCTGGACGGAGTTCCAGACGGCCTTCAGGGCCTATCACATACCGCCAGGCTTGATGAAGAGGAAGACGCAGGAGTTCCTGCACCTGCAGCAAGGGAGCCGGAACGCGCTGGAATACTCCAGGGCGTTCAACGATCTCGTGCTCTACGCGTCGTATCACGCAGATACCGACGAGAAGCGGTGGGACCACTTTTACCAGGGGCTTAATCCGCTCCTGAAGGACAAGTTAGCGATGTTCAATCGCGGCAGCCTCAACGACATCATTGACGCTGCGATTGTTCAAGAGGACTCCGGCAAGGAGTTGGCGGCGGCGGAGCGAAAGCGAAGTGCGCCGCAGAGCAGCGGAGAAGGAGGCGGTCCTTCTCAGAAGTTTTGGATGGTGAATCGCCCACCATCAGGTTCACGCTGGCAGCCACCCCAGAGGTCGATGCCTTTCCGCAGTCGGCCGTACTCTTCACCGACATTCAGGTCGGCACTGTCAGGACCACCTCCGCAACAACAACAGCAGCAGCGGGCGATGCCACGTGTGTATGCACCTTAGCAGCGCATGCCGGGCTTTTGTCCCCCGAGCACCGCACAAGCAGCGGCCACATGTTACAAGTGTGGTCATCCAGGACACTTCGCCAGCAGTTGTCCGGAGAGGCAAGGCGGCGGAGTTTCACCACCATTTCCAGGGAAGAATCAACCCCGGAACCCTAGTAATGCGCGGCGGGCAAACCCTAGGCCTCGCACTGTCCACCATCTTGCTATAGAGGACGTGCAGGAGGGTAAGCCAATCCTTGCGGGTATGTTCCAACTCCACCAGCATCCCGCCATAGTATTGTATGATTCAGGGGCCGCGCATAATTTTATTAGCCAAGCTTTCATTGCTAAACACAGCTTGCAAATACTACCCACCGATAGTCCATATTTAATTTGTTCAACGGGTGGGAGGATTTCAGCAAGCGTAATGGTTTCCAAAGCACCATTATGATAAGCGGGTAGAGTCTACCCTACGTCTCTCATAATCTTAGAGGGACAGAAGGTCGATGTCATCCTAGGGATGTCGTGGTTAACCCGCCGCGGCGCTGTTTTAGACACCGTCCTTCGTGTCGTGCACTTAAACTCAGAAGTGCACGGGTCTCACTCCTTATTTCTGGACAGTCTAGAAATAAAACTTCCAAGTATCTATCAGTCGACAACCATCAGATTGGAAGATATTCCAGTGGTCCGAGAGTTCCCTGACGTATTTCCGGGCGATTTGCCGGGGATGACGCCCGATAGAGAGGTGGAGTTCAAGATTGAACTTGCACCGGGAACCATGCCAATATCCCGAAGGCCGTACAAGATGGCGCCCAAGGAGTTGGCTGAACTGAAGACACAGCTCACGGACCTTCTGGAGAAGGGTTTTATTAGGCCGAGCTCCTCTCCATGGGGCTGTTCGGCATTATTTATAAAGAAGAAGGATGAGACGTTACGGCTTTGCGTGGACTATCGTCCATTAAATGCCGTAACCATCAAGAACAAGTACCCGTTGCCACGGATCGACATGTTGTTTGATCAGTTGGTTGAAGCAAAGATCTTTTCCAAGATGGACTTAAGATCCAGGTACCATCAGATTAAGATAAGGGCTGAGGACATTCCGAAGACGGCTTTCTCAATGAGGTACGGACTTTATGAGTACCTGGTCATGTCCTTCGGCCTCACCAATGCTCCAGCTCACTTCATGTATTTGATAAACTCGGTATTCATGCCGGAGCTGGACAAGTTTGTCGTGGTCTTCATCAACGACATCCTGGTATATTCCAAGTCGGAGGAGGATCACGAGAAGCATCTGCGTATAGTCTTGCAACAGCTGCGGGATCACAAGCTATACGCGAAATTCAGCAAATGCGAATTCTGGATATCGCAAGTGCCTTTTCTCGGGCATATCATCTCAGCGGAGGGTATCGCTGTAGACCCAAGCAAGATCACACAAGTGCTGAATTGGAAGTCCCCGAGAACTGTTCATGAGGTACGGAGTTTCCTCGGACTCGCGGGATATTATCGGAGGTTCATTCTGAACTTCTCGAAGATTGCCAAGCCAATGGTAGAGTGTAAAAGTCCCAAAAACTTGTAAATAGGAAACTTGAGCCATGAATAAAAGTGGAGTTTATATTCAAGAAATGGGACTTACAAAAACTTTTGTATACTCATGAAAGTGTTGGCTGGTGCAATAAAGCTTTGAATTCGGTTTGAACTAAAAGGGTCACTTCAAAAGGAAGAAGGGCATTTTCAAAAGAGGAAATTCAAACTGTTGTTTGAGAAGTTGTAATTGCCATGCCCAACTCAAAGATCATAGGACATAATTAGATTCCTTAGGTCCAAATTAGTGGGTAAGCAAACTTTCATCAACTTTTGAAAAGATTTGCTACCCATTTTTCTAAATGGAGTTAAATATGCAAAGAATTCAAATAAAACATTTGAATTTGGATGGAATTTGTCCAACTATTTAAATGCAGCTCAGTTTTCAACTCCCAACATTTGAATTGGTCACTTGCCAAATTTTGGAGATCTTTTGAGGGATAAGAGGGCACTGACTGGTGGGGCCCACATGTCATAGGTCAAATGTGACTTGCACACTAAGTTTCTGTGCTGTGTTCACTTCACCGAGCAGGGCTGCAGCCGTGTGACACGGAGGGGCACCGGGAGCCACCTCCTGCTCGTCCCTCTCGCGCTGGCGAGCTGTTTCTCCTCTTCTTATCACCTCAATCACGTCCTGTTGCCCAAGCCATTGCTGTTTGTCGCCTCCTCGCGCAAAGGTTCGACAGAGGCTGCTGCCTCCTTTGCTCATCGTCTCCCGGCCAGCCCAGCGCCTCTCCGGCGTGATCAAGAGGCCACAGAGGTGCGCCAGGAGGTACTGATCCTCATCCTGTCGATCCCCTGCTCTTCCCCGACGCCGGCTAGCCGGAATTTCGTTTTTGGCGCCGGCGCACGTGAAGGACCGATCTCAGCAAATTTCTGAAATTAGCTCCAATCGATTGATTGTTCGTTCTACAATTCAGACCACAGCTACTAGGGTTCCTAGCACCCTTCCACGCCGAAGCACGAAGCAAACCGACCATTCTATGCCCCGGGCGACCAGAAATCGCCGCCGGCGGCCAAAACTGCCACGGTCCAAGGTGACAACTAGTTTGCAGCCATGTTCTGCACGATTTGATCTCCGTTCCATGTTCCTAGACCCATAGGGATGCTGTGGGACATCATAGCTTGCCGGGAGATGCCTTGGACACGCGGGAACACGTCCATGTCAAGCTCCCGAGCCGCCCCGCCGGTGCCGACCCACCTACAGCCGTTTTCACGCGGGGAAACCTTGCCCGGCAGTTGCGCCACGTTCCCAGGAGCATGTAGGGCGAAACCGGAGCTCATTTGGTGGAGAAATGAGAGATAACGAGCCATGGCAAGTTTTCTGCCGGTGCGCACCCGCGGGCTCTGGCGGGAGGTTGAAGAAGCACCTGACCCGTGGGCCCCACGTGTGACTGAGCTGTTTAAAATCAAACAGAGAGTTGTTCAAACTTGTAAAATACATAACTTGGTGTAGGAAGCTCCAAAAATAGTGAGATAAATTTTGTTGGATTCCTCTAAGATAGTACTATCCAGGGGTACAGCCAAATATTTATGAAAATCCCTGATTTTGGCTCATTAATTCATATAAGGAAAACCTTGTAGAAATTTTTCCAGGAGCTCTGTTCATTAGAAAATCCCCAAATTTGGGTAGGAGATTCTTCCAAACATACTTGAGCTCCAGTAAACGTTTCAGAGGCATTGGACCTCATTTGCTTGGCCAAATGTGGTGTTAATTCCTTATGTCTCTGAAAATTGAAAAATAAACAGAGTTCAATTTCAGGATTTTCCCCCCAAACTTTAGAACCCCATAACTTTTGCTAGGAAGCTCTAAATTTAGTAATTTAAATTGGGTTGGATTCAGGATGAAATGCTCTATCCAAATATGCAACCCAATTTGCATGAAAACCAATAGAAAATTCTTGAAAATTCTTTAAAGCTTTTCAGCAAAAGAATTTTAGATGGAGTTTGGTTCATCCAAAATTCCCCAAATTTTGTCAAGATATTCTTTAGGATTTTAGGATACCCCTGTAAAAGTTTCAGCTCATTTGGAGTTGATTTATTTAGGGTAATTCTAACTCCAAGTTCTGTATTCCAATAAATACAGAAACATTTTCAGAGAATTTTCAAAACCTGGAAATTCAGTTCTAGCCATTCCTTAGCTCCAAAAACCCTAGGAAAATTCAGGCATAGTCTCTGAGCTATGTATGAAATTATAGTGCACTTCAATTTGCATGAAAGTGCAAATTTAATCAGAATTTAATTCCTTTTTGCTTAAATTCTTAGGGAATTGTTCTGGGAGATCCACTTAGTGAAATGTTCTGAATTTTGGTCCAGAGGACTTTCTTGTGACAAGGAACTCCCAAGAAAATTCCAAGCTCCATTGGAGCCCTGGATCTTAAGTGTTCTGTTCAACCATTAGTTGATCCCCCACCCAAGTGATGAACCTCACTTCTCACTTGATGATAGTGCTCAAACACACACCTAAACCACCACCCCAATGTCATTTTAAATTCTTAAACAGAGTTCCAGTTTTAAATTTGGCTTTAGCATCTGTTAGCAAAAAGTTTTGCAATTAAACATGTATGCATATTCATAACGTGCAGTGATTTAACGTGGAGAAGTAAAGAAGAAGTTGAGCTTGGATCAAGGAGCAAGAAGGCAGGGATTAAGCTTCAAGTCAGCATCAGCAACTAACTTCAAACTTATCTGACTTTAGTGACCTGCAAAACCAAGGCAAGCCCTTGTTTGCACTTAAGTTGTTTTTAAAGTTTTCCCTTTGTTCACTACATTTGGTCAAGGTTTGGATGTGCATTAGGTCAAGGATGTTGATACTCCACTTGCATAACCAAACATGAACCCTGAGGTCAAGGGTAGCATTGTGTCATCGCTGTAGAATAAGGCCATGCTAAATAGGCTAGGACATCCGGTAGAAGACGAGTAGTTGGAATCTACTCGCGAGCGTTGTTTTAGGATCACATAAGTGGGGTTTGAAAGAGAGGCAAACTAAAGTTTACGTTTCTAAAGATGAGACCGGGCAGGAGAGTTAGGTAGCGACAAGACGAGGTCTTGGTCGAGTAGCTCTGCCCGTGTCGGTCAATGACCGAAGCGTATGCAGCCCCCCTGAGCAAGTATTGAGTTGTGTACCGGATGCTTACTGATATATGGGAACCAGGAAACCAATGTACCAGGTTCACTGGATTGTAGAGGCATACCACATCGTCTCGTTAGACCTATGAGCCCGAGACGGTGCGACCGGTTCTACAGTTTAGTGTCCTGAGAAAGGTTGCCACATACGACGTAATGAAGGACGCCAGAGTTGGGTCTTCAGAGGCGGGCGTTTGTGTCGAGTTATCCGGGTAGTGTTTGATTCGAATCACCGTCCCTCGCGGTTATGAGTACCGCTTGCTCACTGTGTTGTGACGTAGTGTTTGATTGTGGAGTTCCAATGTTGTTGGGCGCAAGGTCACGACTATTATGGCTAAAATCTGAAAGTTAAGGATGAACTCGTAGGCGAGTCTTTTCGCAAATGACAGGCTTAAGTCTTAGGTTACTTTCATGTAGAGTTTCATGTCTTAGGAGAGACGGTTAAGTCTTGCTGAGCCTTTGTGCTCACTCTTGCTATATAAGTGGTTTTGCAGGTTAACCTCGATGCTATAAAGAAGGTTGTCCGGTGAGACTCGGAAACTTCCGAGTCATGTCACACTTGGAGAACCTAGCAGCTGCCATGTCTCGTGTTGCTAGCGAGAGGAGTCCGCGGGCTGGATCTCTTCTCGGTGCTTCATAGTTATTCAACGTGAGCTGGTTATAGACTTCCGCTGTAGCTATTTTGTGTAAATTATTTACAAAGAATAATTGTAACCTTCCGCTTTTGATTTATGTAATACTGTGTTCCTTATATGTGTGCTGTTGGGTGCCGCATAACACGGCACCACCCAATGCGATTCCTCGGGCAAGGCGGCATGACCCTGTGATGGAGGTCGGGCCCCCTCAGCGTGGTATCAGAGCCGCATTGGTAATAGCGCGCGGAATAAGGATGGTGTTACAACAAAAACCTAGGATACGGTGAGGAAACGATATTAGGCCCACATAAGGACTATAGTAGTATAGTTACTTAAGTGGCAGGACTAACATACTTGTTATAATTCTGAATTTTGATTATGTAACGATGCACCTACGCTCAGGTAATAATGGTAAGGAACGCCACCGAAAGCGGTTCAATTTCGGTTAGCTCCCCTGACGAGGAAAGTGGTTCAGGGTTAGATCTCACAGCTTGGTGTGAGATGTTAATATGAAACTCTTGGACTCTTTATGTTCCTGAGTTCATATGAAACGTTGATCCCTAGCGTTCATTAGGCAAGTAAGTGGAGACCCCATCATGTGGTCAGTAACGCGATAGTGTGTTCGTCTGGAAATAGCCCAGGAGGACATACGCAGCGCTTGCCATCGGCGTGCCCTGCAGGGCAGTAGGGGGTATCCGTTGGGTTGATAACATTCCCAACCGTGACGACCCGTTCATGACATACTCGGGTTCCCCGTTGTGTGGTGTTGAAACACGATCACGTGCCTTGAGACGTGTCTTAACTCAAGGACGGCCGTATGACAATGATACGGGCGTTTGTATTTACTTTCAAATATGGAACTGCCTGATATGAAACAACCTTTGAGTGCACCACTATTGAGTGATTTTCTGCAGGTACTAACCATGTACGTAGCCCGTGTAGTACACGTGTGCAAGAGACCGTCTTAGTGCCACTGATAAAACGGATATGCCGGTATAATCCGGTTTAGGATTTTCTTTTGGTGAGGTAACGTAGTACCGACACGCTTCTTACGGTGCATCGACACCGTACTAAACATCTGATCCTCATCCCTATGAAGAAGTGATTCATGAACTAACTTTCAACTAAAAATGGAAGTTTGAAACAAATATTAGTTACTGAACTCTTATTTTGAGCTAAGACTCAAATGAGAGTATAACTAGGTGTCAAAGTTTCCAAAAACAGAGTGCTCTGTTTCTGGCAGGAATTCTTGCTGGACTTTAACAGAGCATAACTCTGAGTAGCTTGACCCAAATAAGGTGTATGATACGGTTCTGGAAAGATTTTCAAGTGTTCTACAACTTCCTCGTAGGCCTCAAGAGCAGAATCACAAGTTACATGGGTGGAAAGTCCCGTGGAAGGTAAACTGTTCAGAACCAGGACAGTACCAAAAACCTCTCTGGACCTTTCAGTTTTTAAGCCATAACTTCCTGTAGAAAAATCCTTAAGGAGCACATAAGTACTTGTTGGAAAGCTACTAAAGTTTACTAAAACTTTGGTATTGAACTCAAGTCAAGAATCTGCTGATAACTTGAGTAAAATTTGGAGTTTGTGTGAGCTGGTCAGGGTAGTCCCGCTGATTAGATTAGCGTACATAAGATTTGTTTAAACATGAATGTGGTTATGCTTTCATAAAGTTCATGACATGTTCATGTTTTACTTATCTTTACTTACTACTGAGATAGAATTTTGATTGACTCAAAATTTTGTTTCGTGCAGTATGGTACGCACACATCCTCAAATGGAGATTGTAGGTTCCAGTCGAGGTGGGAATGACTCGACTTCATCACAAGAGCCATCGCCAACCAGATTGGCTGAAATTATGGCGAAGATGAATGAAACTCTCCAAACTCTAGTTCAGCAAGGCATAGATCGAGAAGCTCAACATCACATGCCAACCCAGAGCACGTATCTGGATTTCTTGGCGACACAACCGCCGGTATTCTCTGAGGCGGCTGACCATTGTGAAGCAAATCACTGGTTACGTGTCATTGAGTCCAAGTTTGGGTTGATCTGATGTGACGAATTCTCGAAGAATCTATATGCCGCTCAACAGCTTCACGGCTTTGCTGGAGCATGGTGGGCAGAGTACCTTGCTGTTCAACCAGCAGGGCATCGTGTCACATGGGCGGAGTTCCAGGCTGCATTTCGTTCTCGTTTCATCCCTGCGGACATAATGCAAACCAGCCTGGATGAGTTCTGGAGTCTGAAGCAAGGGGACATGAGTGTTACTGAGTATGCGAAGGAATTTAATCGCTTAGCTCAATATGTCCCTGACTATGTGGAATCACCAGCCATGAAGGGTTATCATTTTTATCGAGGGCTGACCGCTAGGCTGCGATGTGAATTGGCTCAAGTTAGCCAAGAGAATTTTGATGAGTTCGTGAGCTGTGCTATTGCTCAAGAATATTATTCCAACCTTTACCTCAAAGAAAAGAGGGAGAGGGACTCATCAGAAGATGAAGACAATTGTCTACCTCAGATGTATCGGTTGGTAATCCGTTCACCTTCCGGTCGAGAGATTCCACAAGAGGTGCAATCATTCTGGGAGTGTGACGACTCTTCTACTCCACAGAGGTCATATTCACCTCCACCGCAGCAGAAAATTATTTCTTATGCACCTCAGTATCAACAAGGTGCATCAGAATATTATTTTCCTCAAGAGATTGAAGATGAACAAGGTGATTTCTCAGCTGAGCCAAGTGCTGTCCCACTTCAGCTTGACAATGATCTTAAGGTCAATAAAGCAACTGAACCGAGCAGCAACAATGTGTCTGCGAGTCCAGTTCCACAGAGCGATCTTGGGCAGCAAAGAAAAGCTATGTCCAAAGTGGGAACAGTCAATTTTGTGTCAGTCGATGATCTGCCAAAGGGAGGACCTGTTCTTGCCGGCAGGTTCACCTTAAATGACAAGCCGGTTGTCATTTTATTCGACTCTGGTGCGACACATAACTTCATTAGCCGGGCAACGGTAATCCGGGATCAGATCTCCACCACTATTACCAAAGGTTCATACCTTATTCATTCGCCAGGTGGAGACATATCAACTAATGAAGTCGTTTCTCGAGCACCACTCTGCTTGGGTGGAAAAATTTATCCTACCACCCTCATCATTCTCGAAGACCAGGGAATCAATGCCATATTTGGAATATCATGGTTGACCTTGCATAAGGCTGTTCTGGACATCGAGAACAGGAGTGTTCACTTGGACTCTCCACTTCACGGGCGTCAAACGTTGTACCTCGGTGAAGCGGTTTCCAAAGAACCGGAAGTATGTAATGCCGAGGCTTGCAAGTTAGAAGACATTCCGGTAGTCCGTGAATATCAGGACGTGTTTCCCGAAGATCTTCCAGGCTTACCACCTGAGCGCGAGGTGGAATTCAAAATAGAGTTGATACCGGGAACCACGCCGATCTCTCGGAGACCATACAAAATGGCTCCGAATGAATTAGTCGAATTGAAAAAACAACTCAAAGATCTGATGGACAAGGGGTTTATTCGTCCAAGTTCATCACCATGGGGTTGCTCAGCTTTGTTTGTGAAGAAGAAGGATGAGACGCTGAGGCTATGCGTCGACTATCGTCCTTTGAATGCTGTGACGATAAAGAACAAGTATCCACTACCAAGAATTGATATCCTCTTCGATCAGCTAGTGGGTGCTAAAGTCTTCTCTAAGATGGACATAAGGTCGGGGTATCATCAAATTAAGATCCGAGCGGAAGATATCCCGAAAACAGCATTCTCGACAAGATATGGACTCTATGAGTATCTTGTCATGTCATTTGGGTTGACCAATGCTCTGGCCCACTTTATGTATCTTATGAACTCGGTGTTCATGCTGGAGCTGGATCAGTTCGTCGTGGTCTTCATCGACGACATCTTGGTCTATTCCAAATCTGAAGAGGAAGACGCTAAACATTTGCATATTGTGCTTCAACGCTTGAGAGATCACAGGCTCTATGCAAAGTTTAGTAAATGTGAATTCGGGATCAGCCAAGTGCCAATTCTTGGACACATTATTTCAGCAGAAGGCATTGCTGTTGATCCAAGCAAGATTGAACAAGTGCTGAAGTGGAAGTCTCCAACATCAGTCCATGAAGTTCGTAGCTTCTTGGGTTTGGCGGGATATTATCGGAGGTTCATCCCGAGCTTCTCAAAAATCTCCAAACATATGATGGAGCTACTGAAGAAAGGCATCAAGTATGATTGGAGCAAGCCATGTGAAGAAGCTTTTCAAGCGTTGGTGAAACACCTCACAACAGCCCCGGTTCTAGCTCAACCGGATACAAGCAAGCCTTTTGATGTTTATTGTGATGCATCCGGCGTCGGGCTTGGTTGTGTACTCATGCAAGGAGGACGTGTGGTCGCATATGGATCACGGCAATTACGGAATCATGAGCAACATTATCCAACTCATGATCTCGAACTGGCTGCCGTGGTATTAGCTTTGAAGATGTGGAGACATTACCTCTTGGGAAATCTGGTTCATCTCTACACCGACCACAAAAGCTTGAAGTACATATTCACTAAGAAAGAGTTGAATATGCGGCAACGGCGATGGTTGGAGCTGATCAAGGACTATGAGATTGAAATTCATTATCATCCGGGCAAGGCAAATGTGGTTGCCGATGCACTCAGCCGGAAGTCTCATATCCATAACCTAACCATCACGCCGGTAGAAGAGGAAGAACCAAGTCTCTACTTGGTTCCATATGGGGCCCTACATAACCTAGCTCTCATACCCACAATAAGAGAGGAGGTCATGGAAGCTCAAAGTAGAGACAAGGGCATGGTTCATATAAAAAGGAGGTTGAAGAACGGGGAGATGAAATGTTTCCGGTTGGACGATGAAGATACCTTATGGTTCAGGGACCGGATAGTCGTACCCCGTGATACGAGGCTGTCGAAGTGTTCAGTCAACACTTCCCCCGGGCCTGCACTGGGCAGCCCACGGAGGTTCTTTTTTCGGTGGGGCTAGTCTCTAGCGGAGAGCTTGCGCAGATAGACGAGTTAGTAAGAGCTTGACACGGTGAGTTTTACGTGGTTCAGGCCGCCGGAGCGTAAAACCCTACGTCCACGGCGAGCTATGGAGCTCGCTGTATTGCTTGCTGCTCGGGGCCGGAGGCCTGAGCTTGGGGGTGAGTTACAGCTTGAGAGTGTAAGGCTAGCGTATGAGTTGCGAAGTGCGAACCCTTGCTATCGACGCCTACCGAGCCTTTTATAGTCCAAGACTCGGGCGGCTTACAAGGGGAGTCGGGACCCGACAGGTGGTCCCGGGAAGATTGTCTATTATCTACCGTATCTGCAGTTATGCCGGTAGTTGCCTCTGGTCGAAGGCTTCTGAGTCTTCATCTTGCCGCCCTGCCCATGCCGCATGCTAGTTGTAGTGGTTGATGACGGCGCAGGCGGCATGGGATGTCTTGTCGCGGTGTTTATTGGCTGGCAGGTTCTGACACCGCGCGCCAGTCTGTGATGCGACTGGGCGCAACGGCACCTGATAGAAGCGTGCTCCGCGTCTCCGCGCCTTGGGAAGACGCGGGCCTTGAATACCTTGTACGGGCAAGGTATGGGGCGTCTTTACGCCCGCTGCCTATCACTTGGGGCGGGCAGCGTCGTTCTGCTGCCACGTGGCGGGCCCGGAGCCCTTCTCAGAGGAGAGAAGGGTCAGTTCCGCGGGGCACGTGGAGACTCCGGACCTCTACCCGCGGAGGGAGAGGCTCGGCTTCTGTTGGCCACGTGGCGGGCCCGGAGCTCTCCTCTGAGGAGAGGGAGGTCCGGCCCCGCTGGACACGCGGCGCCTTCGGACCTCTCTCCCGCGGAGGGGGAGGTCCGGCTTTTGTATGCCACGTGGCGGGCCCGGAGCTCTCCTCTGAGGAGAGGGAGGTCCGGCCCCGCCGGACGCGTGGCGCCTTCGGAGCTCTCCCTGCGGAGAAGGGCGAGTTCCTTAGGCATTTTACCCTGTGCGCGGGGGTACCCCATATCTCAGGTACCGACAGTGGCTCCCGGGCCCATCTCAGGGGAGATAGCGAGCCCGAGGTGGGACCTCCGTCTCTCCCGATCCGTGCACTTTCTCTAAGTCCCGAATTGACCGCTTCCGGAGCACGAACGGCCACGGGATCGTGGGAGCGTGCGCTCAATTGATGGTTGCTTTTACTGCGGCGGTTCCCAAGACTGCCACTTCTGCACGTTGCAGCGCTTTCTTCGGAACCGCCGAAGTGCCTTGCCGGCCCATCTTCACAGGAGACTGACTCCTTGACCCTACCGCTTCAGTTAGGCAGCTTGGGTCCACCCGTCATCGGCACTCGGTCTAGGAACCGAAGCGGCTTCCGATGCGGGGTATTCGAAGAGTTCCGAATCGCTTGGAATTGCACCCGGGAAGTTTTTAGAGGGTGTCTTACCCACATTGCAGCTTCCCTTCGCACTTCTCTGCGTTTCTTCTCGGACTCTGGTGCTTTTGTTCTCTTGCCCTTGAGTTCTCCCTCGCCATGGCTTCCAACCCGCCACCAGAGAAGAAGCACGCTCGATCTCCTCCAGCAGCGGCGTCTGTGCCAAGTCGGGATTCTGGGGTGCCTGACACTCCCTCCGGTGGCGACTCGAAGAGGCCCCGGGCTGATGCGCTGGGGGAGCTTCTGGGGCGTCCCCTGTTCCGCCAGTTCAAGCGACCGCGGAGCGGCCGTCAGTGACGGTAGCGGGCTCTGGGAGTCCTACCCCGGTCCGGAAGTCGGGGTTCAGAGCCCGCTGGAGTGTCCGCGCTTCCCAGCCATCCCCGACTTGCGGGGAGTCAGTGCCGTTACGCTCGGAGCCGGGGGCGACTGCCTCGGCCCCCAGGCCAGCGCGAACTTCTCCTGTTCCGGTGTGCCCGGTCTCCGCGGCGGCGTCGTCTCTTCCTGCCGAGACGGCCACCGAGGCCCCCAAGCCAGCGCAGGTTGACCCTGCACCAGGCTGCCCGGCCTTTACTCCAGCGCCGCCTTCCCCGGCTCGCCCCCCTCCACAGGTCAAGGAGCCAGAAGTTGAAGAGGGCCCGACAGGTCCGGCTGCCAGAGCCTCGGCGCCATCTTCTCCTGATCGGCGTCTCGTCTCGGTTGCTGGCGCGTCGACTCCTCTTGAGGATGAGGTAATGGAGGAGGTCGGGGGGACTGCCCTAGCCTCTGTCGCTCCATTGCCCCTGGCGGATGCCTTCGCGCTTGCCGAGACGAGCATTCGGCTGGTCTTGGCTGCACTAGGTCGCGAGCGGGAGGAGTATACGGTTGAACGAGATCGCCTCCTCACCTGGGGGAACCTTTTGCGGGAGAGGACCGCGAAGGTTAAGAGCGAGCTTGACTCCAGGCGGGAGCTGCTCGACTTCAGGGAAGTGCTTCTTGACCGGATGAAGCGGGCTGTCGACCGCATGGACACCCAATCGCGGCGGATCAACATGGAGGCTCTGGAGGCACACGCTCGGGCCGAAGAGAGCCTCTCTGCTGCTGTGGAGATACGGCAGCGGTTGGAGCACCGTGAACTCGCCGTTGAGGAACGGGAGCGTTCCATGGCAGCTGAGGCGGAGAGGGTCGCAGCGCAGCTGGCTGCAGGCGAGGATGACCTTCGAGATCGGATCGAGGAGCTGGAGATCCTGAAGGCAGACCTCGACTTGAGGGAGGAACAGGTCTCCCGTGATCGCCGGGCGGTCTTGGACCGGGAGTTGACCACCGACTTCAAGGCCGCTGAGTTGGAGCGGCTCGCCAAGACTCTCCACCTTCAGGAGAGCTCCCCGGCGGCCAAGGAGAAGGAATTCTCCGAGAGGAACCTGGAGGCTCTGCAGGCGGCCCGCCGCGAGGTGGAGGAGCTTTCAGCCTTGCGGTCCTCTGAGGCTCATGCGGTCTCGAGCTTCGTGGATCGGGCGGGGTCCGCCCTGATCCCTCTTGGCTTCAGTCCGGTGAGGACCGCGGCCCCTGCGTTGGAGGTGATCCCCACGCTGGAGTCGATCGGCGCCAAGCTGGACAGGCTAGACTCGGTGGTTGCCAGCGAACTTGAGGCCGAGGGGCGCGGCCTAGCCTTAGAGGTCGCCTCACATGTGCTGGCATGCTTTAAGAGCCGCGACCCCTCTTTTTCGCTAGAACCAGCAAGAGAGGGCCCAGCCGCAGAGCGGGAGCAAGCTGCCAGGGCAGAAGTCGAGGATGTGGCCGCCCTTATAGCCGCAAGGTTCCGGCAGGAGCCGGGAGGTCCTTAGGACTTGTTTCTCCCTTTTTATCGAGTCTGTAGTCCAGCTCATGGAGCCTCGCTTAATTTGACTCTTTTGGATATTTGTGTCTGTGATGCTTTTTCTCTCCTTCTTGGCTTTGCCTGACTAAGTCCTTAGCTCCGCAAGTTACTCAGAGGCCATCTCCAATCTCGGAACTTTGCACAGACACCCTCCCCGGGTCCTAACCGTGTTAGGGGCCCCCGGAGGTCTCCGGATCTCGCCCTATGGGGAGCTCCAAATCTGCCTGCCACGTGGCGGGTCCGGAGCTCCTCCTTAAGAGGTGGGAGCTCCGGCCATGTTGGACAAGTAGGGCTTTCGGAGCCCTCCCACCGGGGGGGGGGGGGGGGGGGGAGGACCGGTTTCCGCCTGCCACGTGGCGAGCTCGGAGCCCTCCTCAAGGGAGGAGAGAGTTCCGGGCCCGCTGGACACGTGGGGCCCTCTGGTCCCGCCCCTGCTGGAGGGGCAGGTCCCGGTCCTTCCAGTCCTAGGTCGGTGTAGTTGGTAGCTCCTTTCCCCCCTGCTTCATGCAGTCCCTGTTGCCGCAACCTGGAGGTCCTGCACACAGGCAGAGGAAACGTAATTCTCCTCGGGGGGTCCTCCCCTCCCGTCTCCTAGTCTTATCCGTCTTACGATCCTGATTCGCTATACGGGGCTTGGGCAATTCTGTGCACGAGGCGCCGGAGCTCCAGCTCCCTCCGAGGTCCGGGTACGGCCGTCCGATCCCTAGTACCAGGCCATGCGCTGGGGAAGCAGAGTGCACGCGCTTTGGGTTCATGACCAGGCAAAGCGGTCGTACTCCCCTGTACCTCCGGAGGGCAGGATGCGCATGCTTTGGGCTCATGACCGGCTAAGCTGGATACGCACCATGGACCCCCCATGCACAACGCAGGCCTTTCCTGGAGGTAACCAACTGGCACCGCAACGCCTGACTGGGGGAGGCTCGAGAGACTCACTCGGCCATCGGCAGGTGCCTCAAGCACAGCCGCCTTCGGCAGGATAGCGAATGCCGACTATGGATGAGTGCAGGAGAGGGGGAGCTAGGTGTACGATAAATATACAGAGATAGTGCGATCATAAAAATTAATGCGTAATTTAAATGAGCGCATGAGGGAGAGCTAAGTAGAACAGGTCTCTGTATTCGTGCCCATAGGTGGAATTCTGGGTGTACATGGAGGCAATGTTCCGCCTCGTCTACAAGGGAAGCAAGACTCTACGCGCTTAGGTTCGGAACCAGGCTAAACTGGACGTAGTCCTGTACCGTCCCTTGAGACTTAGCTGCCCCAAGCTCGGTTCCTAAATTCTATGGGATCCATTACAAAAGGGAATAACCCTGTTCTACTGATGCTCAGGAAGTAGGACTTACAGTGTTGCTTCATGGCAAGGTTTTTTGGGAATGGATCCCACTCTCGGTTGAAAGGCATGTGTACTTGGGGCGGCAGCTTTCATGATTCGGAAGGGACCTTCCCTGCTGGGGGAGAGCTTATGGGTCCTTCTTGGAATAGAGCGTGCCGCTACACCAGGTTGCCCTCCTGCAGGCCCCCGACGCGTTTGGTTCTTTGGCGGTAGTGCTTAGAGCATTAGCCGAGACCGCGCGTTGTGGGGTGTTCCCTGCAGCCGAGTCTTGTCGATGAGGTTATTATCTTCGCGCTGGATCAGGTCCTGCGCGGCTTCTCCTTGGGGCCCCGGGGGAGTTCTCCCCTGCTTGCTGAGGCCTTCAAGGGGTAGGTAGGCCCGGGCTCGTCATGGATGACCTAAGGCGTCTCCCCTTTCTGGCGAGGCCTTCAAGGGGTTGACAGACCTTAGGCGGCTCCCGGGAGGTATGTTTGAGGCACGGAGGCTCGCCGCAGTTGGCTAACGCCTTGGCCCGCCACCGTCGGAACTGGAGTCCTCACCGTCATGCACTGTCTTTATGACACGCTGAGGCTCCTGGAACCCCGCCTGATGGGCAGCGGTGACTGGGGCATCGGCCTTCTGTTTGCCATCCCTCTGAGGGTAGGGCGGTGCTTCAGCCCTCTGCTTTCTTCCTTTGCGGAAGCGCTCTGCAAGCCTCTGGATCTCCCAGCACTCGGCAGCAGTATGGTTGCAGGAGCCATGCACGGGGCATAGCCCGCCCTGGTCACTGTCTGGGGCCGGCGATTGCCGCTTCCTTTTGTCGGGGCGTGGCCCCCGAGCTCCACTAGTCGTCGCAGCTGCGGCGACGGGGGCCGTGAACGGTGACTTCATCTTTCCACTGCCCCGGTTCTTGGCCTTCTTGCCACCCCCGTAGGCAGCAGCGCCGGACCTTGGCTGCCCTCCTGACTCGGGGGTCGGCAGAGCGTGCCAGTTCCGCCCTTCAGCTGCTCTGGCGCACTTGTCCGCCAGGCTGAAGAGCTCCGAGACATCGCGGACCTCCCTGGTCGCGAGCTTCTCAAGCATTTTCTCGTCCCGGACACCCTGTCAGAACGCCACCACCACAGAGGCGCTTTGGATATGTGGGATGGTGTTGCGTACCTGAGAGAACCGCTGGATGAAAGAGCGCAGCGACTCCCCAGGTTGTTGCTTGACGGCGTGGAGGTCAAGCTCCGTGCCGGGACGGGTGTAGGAGCTGCCGAAGTTGGCGACGAATTTCCGGCAGAGCTCTCCCCAGGAGGTTATGGACCCCTGAGGTAGATTCATGAGCCAAGACCGAGCTGGGCCGGTCAAGGCGACGGGGAAGTAGTTGGCCATGACAGCCTCGTCCCCTCCTGCGGCAAGTATGGCGGTGGAGTAGATCTGGAGGAACTCCGCCAGGTTGACGCTACCGTCGTACTTTTCGGCCAGCTGCGGCCGGAACTTGCGCGGCCACCTCGCGAAGCGAAGATGGGGTGCAAGGGCCGCACATCCTGCGCCTGCTGCTGCAGGTACTGGCGCTGCGAACGCTTGGTTCGCACCTGGCACCACGTATCCCGGCATGGGCAAGGCTGCACCATAGACCGGGGCCGCCGCTGCTTGCGGCGCATATGGCTGTGGCATATGCTGCGCAGCATATGCCTGAGGTAGGGCTCGGGTGGCGAAGACCTGCCCTTCAGGTTGTGTCGAGGCCGACGACATGCTGTCGCCAACCTCATGGTTGCGACGCCTTTATCAGCGTCGCTCGAGGTACACCCGGGCGTCCTGGCCCAAGTGGCACCGTTCCAGTTCCCTTCGCTGGTCCGTCGACAGGAGCCTGGAGGAGCTGGAATCCGCTGTTAGCCCGTCAACCGTGGGTGTGCGCGTCAGCGACACAGCCGGTTGTCCTGGGCGCCGTCCTCGCCGAAACCGAGGGTTCGCGGTGGCGACGACGAGGCGGTCCACCTCGCGGACCCATTGCTGGGTCGCTGAATGGGGCGCATCTCCCGCAGGTGGGTTGCGCAGCAGCGCTCTTGCTGCAGCTAGCGCACCTCCATGGTGTACGCTCAGCGCTGCAGAAGATCTTACGCTGGTCGCGGCCTGCATAGCCGGAGTCAGCGTTGCCGGAGTCGGCTGCTGGCTACCGGCTTGTGCCGACACACTCCGTCCTGAGTGTGTCGACATGTACTCCCCAGTGGTCATGGTTCGCCGTGAACGCGGAGGGGGAGAGTTTGCCGCTGAAGGAAGCTTGGTCATCTTCGTCGGCGGAAACTCGTCGCGCTAGGAGAAAAGCCCCCTACCTGGCGTGCCAAATGTCGAAGTGTTCAGTCGACACTTCCCCCGGCCTGCACTGGGCAGCCCGCGGAGGTTCTTTTTTCGGTGGGGCTAGTCTCTAGCGGAGAGATTGCGCAGATGGACGAGTTAGTAAGAGCTTGACACGGCGAGTTTTACGTGGTTCAGGCCGCCGGAGCATAAAACCCTACGTCCACGGCGAGCTATGGAGCTCGCTGTATTGCTTGCTGCTCGGGGCCGGAGGCCTGAGCTTGGGGGTGAGTTACAGATTGAGAGTGTATGGCTAGTGTATGAGTTGCAAAGTGCGAACCCTTGCTATCGATGCCTACCCGAGCCTTTTATAGTCCAAGACTCGGGCGGCTTACAAGGGGAGTCGGGACCCAACAGGTGGTCCCGGGAAGATTGTCTATTATCTACCGTATCTGCAGTTATGCCGGTAGTTGCCTCTGGTCGAAGGCTTCTGAGTCTTCATCTTGCCGCCCTGCCCATGCCGCATGCTAGTTGTAGTGGTTGATGACGGCGCAGGTGGCATGGGATGTCTTGTCGTGGTGTTTATTAGCTGGCAGGTTCTGACACCGCGCGCCTGTCTGTGATGCGACTGGGCGCAACGGCACCTGACAGAAGCGTGCTCCGCGTCTCTGTGCCTTGGGAAGACGCGGGCCTTGAATACCTTGTACGGGCAAGGTATGGGGCGTCTTTACGCCCGCTGCCTATCACTCAGGGCGGGCAGCGTCGTTCTGCTGCCATGTGGCGGGCCCGGAGCCCTTCTCAGAGGAGAGAAGGGTCAGTCCCACGGGGCACGTGGAGCCTCTGGACCTCTCCCCGCGGAGGGAGAGGCTCGGCTTCTGTTGGCCACGTGGCGGGCCCGGAGCTCTCCTCTGAGGAGAGGGAGGTCCGGCCCCGCTGGACACGCGGCGCCTTCGGACCTCTCTCCCGCGGAGGGGGAGGTCCGGCTTTTGTATGCCACATGGCGGGCCCGGAGCTCTCCTCTGAGGAGAGGGAGGTCCGGCCCCGCCGGACGCGTGGCGCCTTCGGAGCTCTCCCTGCGGAGAGGGGCGAGTTCCTTAGGCATTTTACCCTGTGCGCGGGGGTACCCCATATCTCAGGTACCGACAGAGGCCGCGGAAGAAAATTTTGGATGAGGCTCACTTATCCAAATTTTCTATTCATCTGGGCAGCAACAAGATGTACCAAGAATTGAAGACTAAATTCTGGTGGACCCGGATGAAGAGAGAAGTTGCTAAATACGTATCAGAATGTGATACATGTCGGCGAGTTAAAGCCGACCACATGAAGAAAGCGGGAACCCTACAACCGCTAAGTGTTCCGGCATGGAAGTGGGAGGATATTAGTATGGACTTTATTGTTGGACTACCTCTCACGGCTAATAAGCATGACTCGGTTTGGGTAATCGTCGATCGTTTAACCGAGTCAGCCCATTACATCCCGGTACATACGGGATACCATGCCAAGAAGTATGCGGAGCTATATATTGCAAGAATACTATGCCTACATGGAGTTCCCCGGACGATCATCTCCGACCGAGGCGCGCTGTTCGTTGCTCGTTTCTGGGAGCAGCTGCTTGCCTCACTGGGGACCAAATTGATTAGAAGCTCTGCATATCACCCTCAAACCGATGGGCAAACGGAGAGGGTGAATCAAGTTCTCGAAGATATGCTTCGAGCATGTGCCATTCACCACGGTAAAGGATGGGACGATCATCTACCGTTGGCGGAATTTGCTTATAACAATGGGTATCAAGCGAGCATCAAAATGGCACCATATGAAGCTCTCTACGGCCGGAAGTGCCGCACACCCTTGAACTGGTGTGAATCTGGCGAGAGAGTGATTTACGGGGTTGACCTCGTAAATGAAGCGGAAGTGCCGGTAAGGCTTATTCAAGCAAATCTGAAAACCGCTCAGTCCAGACAAAAGAGCTATGCGGATAGGAGGCGTCGTCCTCTGGATTTCCATGTTGGGGACCACGTATACCTCCGCGTAT
The DNA here is from genome assembly GCA_030760725.1 of Neostapfia colusana. Lineage (NCBI taxonomy): Eukaryota > Viridiplantae > Streptophyta > Magnoliopsida > Poales > Poaceae > Neostapfia > Neostapfia colusana. Next base: position 23,366,163 of record JASWHV010000005.1, on the reverse strand, counting down.
CTCCTATGAAGGGCATTCACCGATTCGGAGTGAAAGGGAAATTAGCTCCGCGCTTTATCGGTCCCTTCGTCATCATTGAAAGATGTGAACCCGTGGCATACCGTTTGGAGCTGTCGGCAACCTTAGCCGGAGTTCATAACGTCTTCCACATATCTCAGTTGCGGAAGTGTTTAAAAGTTCCAACGGAGGTTCTCACGGGAGACATAGCAGATTTGAAGCCGGACCTCACTTATGTTGAGCGACCGACCCGGATAATTGATGAAAAGACTCGCGAAACCAGAAATCGGACGCTGCGATTTTTCAAGGTGCTATGGAAAAATCACACGTCCGACGAAGCTACATGGGAAAGCGAGGAATATTTGCAACGCAATCATCCGGAGTTGTTAGAGGCTTATACTTAGTAGCTGTCCTCTCCATTTTGTCCTTAATCATGAATCTCGGGACGAGATTCTTTTTAAGGGGGGAGGAATGTAAAAGTCCCAAAAACTTATAAATAGGAAACTTGAGCCATGAATAAAAGTGGAGTTTATATTCAAGAAATGGGACTTACAAAAACTTTTGTATACTCATGAAAGTGTTGGCTGGTGCAATAAAGCTTTGAATTCGGTTTGAACTAAAAGGGTCACTTCAAAAGGAAGAAGGGCATTTTCAAAAGAGGAAATTCAAACTGTTGTTTGAGAAGTTGTAATTGCCATGGCCAACTCAAAGATCAGAGGACATAATTAGATTCCTTAGGTCCAAATTAGTCGGTAAGCAAACTTTCATCAACTTTTGAAAAGATTTGCTACCCATTTTTCTAAATGGAGTTAAATATGCAAAGAATTCAAATAAACATTTGAATTTGGATGGAATTTGTCCAACTATTTAAATGCAGCTCAGTTTTCAACTCCCAATATTTGAATTGGTCACTTGCCAAATTTTGGAGATCTTTTGAGGGATAAGAGGGCACTGACTGGTGGGGCCCACATGTCATAGGTCAAATGTGACTTCCACACTAAGTTTTTGTGCTGTGTTCACTTCACCGAGCAGGGCTGCAGCCGTGTGACACGGAGGGGCACCGGGAGCCACCTCCTGCTCGTCCCTCTAGCGCTGGCGAGCTGTTTCTCCTCTTCATATCACCTCAATCACGTCCTGTTGCCCAAGCCATTGCTGTTTGTCGCCTCCTCGCGCAAAGGTTCAACAGAGGCTGCTGCCTCCTTTGCTCATCGTCTCCCGGCCAGCCCAGCGCCTCTCCGGCATGCTCAAATGGCCACAGAGGTGCGCCAGGAGGTACTGATCCTCATCCTGTCGATCCCCTGCTCTTCCCTGACGCCGGCTAGCCGGAATTTCGTTTTTGGTGCCGGCGCACGTGAAGGACCGACCTCAGCAAATTTCTGAAATTAGCTCCAATCGATTGATTGTTCGTTCTACAATTCAGACCACAGCTACTAGGTTTCCTAGCGCCCTTCCACGCTGAAGCACGAAGCAAACCGACCACTCTATGCCCCGGGCGACGAGAAATCGCCGCCGGCGGCCAAAACTGCCACGGTCCACGGTGACAACTAGTTTGCAGCCATGTTCTGCACGATTTGATCTCCGTTCCATGTTCCTAGACCCATAGGTATGCTGTTGGACATCATAGCTTGCCGTGAGATGCCTTGGACACGCGGGAACGCATCCATGTCGAGCTCCCGAGCCACCCTGCCGGTGCCGACACACCTACAGCCGTTTTCACGCGGGGAAACCTTGCCCGGCAGTTGCGCCACGTTCCCAGGAGCATGTAGGGCGAAACCGGAGCTCATTTGGTGGAGAAATGAGAGAGAACGAGCCATGCCAAGTTTTCTGCCGGTGTGCACCCGCGGGCTCTGGCGGGAGGTTGAAGAAGCACCTGACCCGTGGGCCCCACGTGTGACTGTGCTGTTTAAAATCAAACAGAGAGTTGTTCAAACTTGTAAAATGCATAACTTGGTGTAGGAAGCTCAAAAAATAGTGAGATAAATTTTGTTGGATTCCTCTAAGATAGTACTATCAAGGGGTACAGCCCAATATTTATGAAAATCCCTGATTTTGGCTCATTAATTCATATAAGGAAAACCTTGTAGGAATTTTTCCAGGAGCTCTGTTCTTTGGAAAATCCCCAAATTTGGGTAGGAGATTCTTCCAAACATACTTGAGCTCCAGTAAAATTTTCCGAAGCATTGGACCTCATTTGCTTGGCCAAATGTGGTGTTAATTCCTTATGTCTCTGAAAATTGAAAAATGAACAGAGTTCAATTTCAGGATTTTCCCCCAAACTTTAGAACCCCATAACTTTTGCTAGGAATCTCCAAATTTAGTAATTTAAATTGGGTTGGATTCAGGATGAAATGATCTATCCATATATGCAACCCAATTTGCATGAAAACCAATAGAAAATTCTGGAAAATTCTTTATAGCTTTTCAGCAAAAGAATTTTAGAGGGAGTTTGGTTCATCCAAAATTCCCCAAATTTTGCCAAGATATTCTTTAGGATTTTAGGAGACCCCTGTAAAAGTTTAAGCTCATTTGGAGTTGATTTATTTAGGGTAATTCTAACTCCAAGTTCTTTATTCCAATAAATACGGAAACATTTTCAGAGAATTTCCAAAACCTGGAAATTCAGTTCTAGCCATTCCTTAGCTCCAAAAATCCTAGTAAAATTCAGGCATACTCTATGAGCTATGTATGAAATTATAATTCACTTGAATTTGCATGAAAGTGCAAATTTAATCAGAATTTAATTCTTTTTTGCTTAAATGCTTAGAGAATTGTTCTGGGAGATCCACTTAGTGAAATGTTCTGAATTTTGGTCCAGAGGACTTTCTTGTGACAAGGAACTCCCAAGAAAATTGCAAGCTCCATTGGAGCCCTGGATCATTAGTGTTCTGTTCAACCATTAGTTGATCCCCCACCCAAGTGATGAACCTCACTTCTCACTTGATGATAGTGCTCAAACACACACCTAAACCACCACCCCAATGTCATTTTAAATTCTTAAACAGAGTTCCAGTTTTAAATTTGGCTTTAGAATCTGTTAGCAAAAAGTTTTGCAATTAAACATGTATGCATATTCATAACGTGTAGTGATTAAACGTGGAGAAGTAAAGAAGAAGTTGAGCTTGGATCAAGGAGCAAGAAGGCAGGGATTAAGCTTCAAGTCATCATCAGCAACTAACTTCAAACTTATCTGACTTTAGTCACCTGCAAAACCAAGGCAAGCCCCGGTTTGCACTTAAGTTGTTTTTAAAGTTTTCCCTTTGTTCACTACATTTGGTCAAGGTTTGGATGTGCATTAGGTCAAGGATGTTGATACTCCACTTGCATAACCAAACATGAACCCTGAGGTCAAGGGTAGCATTGTGTCATCGCTGTAGAATAAGGCCGTGCTAAATAGGCTAGGACATCCGGTAGAAGACGAGTAGTTGGAATCTACTCGCGAGCGTTGTTTTAGGATCACATAAGTGGGGTTGGAAAGAGAGGCAAACTAAAGTTTACGTTTCTAAAGATGAGACCGGGCAGGAGAGTTAGGTAGCGACAAGACGAGGTCTTGGTCGAGTAGCTCTGCCCGTGTCGGTCAAGGACCGAAGCGTATGCAGCCCCGCTGAGCAAGTATTGAGTTGTGTACCGGATGCTTACTGATATATGGGAACCAGGAAACCGATGTACCAGGTTCACTGGATTGTAGAGGCATACCACATCGTCTCGTTAGACCTATGAGCCCGAGACGGCGCGACCGGTTCTACAGTTTAGTGTCCTGAGAAAGGTTGCCACATACGACGTAATGAAGGACGCCAGAGTTGGGTCTTCAGATGCGGGCGTATGTGTCGAGTTATCCGGGCAGTGTTTGATTCGAATCACCGTCCCTCGCGGTTATGAGTACCGCTTGCTCACTGTGTTGTGACGTAGTAAGCAAGTTGTGTGAGAACAGTTTGCAAAAGTATAATTGCTGCTATGATTATGTTAAACTGCATGAGAACCTGGTTTGAAGTAGAGATAGAGCAAACTAAATTTATTTTTCACCTTGGGACAAGTAACATTGGAATGAAGCGTTTCTTGTTTGATTGTGGAGTTCCAATGTTGCTGGGCACAAGGTCACGACTATTATGGCTAAGATCTGAAAGTTAAGGATGAACTCGTAGGCGAGTCTTTTCGCAAATGACAGGCTTAAGTCTTAGGTTACTTTCATGTAGAGTTTCATGTCTTAGGAGAGACGGTTAAGTCTTGCTGAGCCTTTGTGCTCACTCTTGCTATATAAGTGGTTTTGCAGGTTAACCTCGATGCTATAAAGAAGGTTGTCCGGCGAGGCTCGGAAACTTCCGAGTCATGTCACACTTGGACAACCTAGCCGCTGCCATGTCTCGTGTTGCTAGCGAGAGGAGTCCGCGGGCTGGATCTCTTCTCGGTGCTTCATAGTTATTCAACGTGAGCTGGTTATAGACTTCCGCTGTAGCTATTTTTTGTAAATTATTTACAAAGAATAATTGTAACCTTCCGCTTTTGATTTATGTAATACTGTGTTCCTTATATGTGTGCTGTTGGGTGCCGCATAACACGGCACCACCCAATGCGATTCCTCGGGCAAGGCGGCACGACCCTGTGATGGAGGTCGAGCCCCCTCACAGAGCTGCTGAAGAAGGCTACCAAATATGTTTGGAGTCCGGCATGTGAAGCAGCATTCAAGGCTTTAGTCAAGCACCTGACATCAGCAGCGGTTTTGGCGCAGCCAGACACAACAAAACCATTCGATGTGTACTGCAATGCATCCGGCATTGGGCTTGGATGTGTGCTGATGCAAGATCGAAGAGTGGTCGCGTATGGATCATGGCAGCTTAGAAACCATGAGCAGAATTATCCAACTCACGACTTGGAGCTCGCTGCCGTGGTACTTGCACTGAAAATGTGGAGGCACTACCTACTCGGTAACCTCGTACATTTATATACCGACCACAAGAGCCTCAAGTACATATTCACTCAGAAGGAACTGAACATGAGGCAACGAAGATGGTTGGAACCGATAAAGGATTACGAAATAGAGATCCATTATCATCCGGGCAAGGCAAACGTAGTGGCAGATTCGCTGAGCCGCAAGTCACACGTCAACAATCTGACCATCACACCGTTGGAAGAGAGTGAACCACCACTGCATGTGATGCCACATGGAGCTCTCTACAACCTAGCTTTGATCCCCACCATCCGTGAAGAGATAGCGGCAGCCCAGGAGAATTACTAGGGCATGTCACATTTGCGGAGACGTGTAGACAGTGGGGAGCTTAAATGTTTCCGGAAGGACGGAGACAGCGTCCTATGGTTCAAGGACCAGCTCGTCGTACCCCGTAACCCGGAATTACGGAAGAAAATCTTTGATGAGGCCCACTTGTCAAAGTTTTCTATTCACCACGGCAGCAACAAAATGTATCAAGAACTCAGAAGCAAGTTTTGGTGGACACGGATGAAGCGGGAAATCGCAAAGTACGTGTCCGAGTGCGATACATGTCGAAGGGTGAAAGCAGACCATATGCGGAAACCGGGACTGCTACAACCACTGGGCGTTCCTGCCTGGAAGTGGGAAGATGTGAGCATGGACTTCATTGTCGGTTTACCCACCACCTTGCAGAAACATGATTCTGTATGGGTGATCGTCGATCGGCTCACCAAAGTTGCCCATTTCATCCCGGTCAACACCAACTACAACGCCAAGAAGTACGCTGAACTGTACATCTCACGGATCCTATGCTTGTACGGCGTACCCCGTACCATCATATCGGAACGGGGCACTTTATTTGTGTCCCGTTTTTGGGAGCAGCTGCACGCTGCCTTGGGGACGAAGCTTATCCGTAGTTCGGCATACGACCCACAAACGGACGGGCAAACCGAGCGGGTAAATCAGATCTTAGAAGACATGCTACGAGCTTGCGCTATCAACCACGGCAAGAATTGGGATGATCACTTGCCGTTAGCCGAGTTCTCGTACAACATGGGTACCAAGCCAGCATAAAGATGGCACCCTACGAGACGCTATACGGGAGGAAATGCCGCACACCATTGAACTGATGTGAGTCTGGCGAAAGGGTTACCTTCAGGATTGACCTTGTCAACAACGCGGAAGAAAAGGTTCGACTGATTCAAGCAAACCTAAAAGCCGCCCAATCCCGTAAGAAACAGTATGAGGACCGGAGAAGACGCCCATTACAATTCGAAGTTGGAGATCACGTTTATCTACGGGTGTCTCCAATGAAGGGCGTAAATAGATTTGGGGTGAGAGGAAAGTTGGCACCCCGATTCATCGGTCCATTCCAGATTACCGAAAGACGTGGATCGGTGGCATACCGGCTAAAATTACCCGAAGCACTTTCCAGTGTGCACGACGTATTTCACATTTCCCAGCTGAGGAAGTGTCTCAAGCTATCACCTATCGGGAGGAACCGGTTCAAATTATTGACGAAAAGGCCCGAACCACACGCAACTGTACGTTGTGGTTCTACAAGGTTCTACGGAGTAATCACTCCGTGAACGAAGCGACATGGGAGAGCAAAGGATTTCTTCGCGCTAACTACCCCGACTTTTTCACGTCGCATATCCGGTAATTTTCCACCGTCCTCTCTATCTCATTTTCACCTTATAATCTCGGGACGAGATTCTTTTAAGGGAGAGGAATGTAAGGGCCTCGGTTTTTGACACATGTTTAAAGTGTTCATCACCACACCACACACCTCATTTGAAGCAAGTTGATGAACACACAAATGAAGAGCAAGTAACCACCATCAACATGCTCATTAGAGAACAAACTCACATATTGCAAAAGTGGTATTTTCCACATGTGATATAGAAGGGCTGGGCATATGAAAACTCCTACACATTGCTAAGGATGTCCATGCCAAATTTCACCCAAATTCAAAACCTTTTTGAGGTCATTATGGTTATAGCTAGGAAGAGGGCAGTTTGAAACTATATTCAAATTCAAACTGTTTTTATCCCATGAATTCAAAAGTGGGAGACATATTCTTATTCAACACATTATTGTGAGCTCACACACCAATTTTCACTCCATTTGGAGTTGATCTTGACATGAGCTAAGTGGGGCAAATTCAAACTTTATTTGAATTTCAAACTGCACATGTGCTGAAATTCATTCAAACCAAACCCAATTTGAATTCTAATCAATTCAAATGGCTCATGGGTGAATAATTTGAACCACCATGGGTATTTTGGGGCTCACTGTTTACAACAGTGATTAGGAGTGAATTTTCATAGGTTAAAACCGCAGGTGGGACCCACATGTCAGTCACTGGTTCAAAGCAGCCGACTGAGACTTTTTGCACTCGGGTCGCCGAGCTGCGGCTGCGATCGCCACCGAGGGAGGCCGCCGCGCCAGCAGCTGCTTGGCCACGTGTAACACCCCAAAATTTTGTTAAGACCCTAAATCATGTTAAGAAGGGAATTTAAAATTTTTTGGACATGTTGCATGTTTTGCAAAAATTCAAATTCAAACTGGAATTCAAATTAAACTCAAATCAGAAAAGAAATAGAAAAAGAAAAAGAGAAAACAGAAAAAAAAACCGGCCAGTGGGCCGCAACCCACCAGACGGCCCAACCAGCGCCGCGCCAGCCCGCAGCCGCGCGCGCCGCTTCCTCCCACTGACAGGCGGGGCCCACCAGTTCATCGTCTACCTCGCGCCAGCGCGGGACTCTCTCACCCGAATCAAAACCGATCGGAAATTCTCGCGTATTCCAGCCGAATTCCATTCGGGGGTGACGCAAACTCGATCTAAACCACCCAGCCGCCCTCCCCCGTCTATAAAAATCTCGGCCTCGTTCTGTTTTTCCCACGCGATCCGCCGATTTTCCTCCGGTGAGAACCGAGACTTCTCCGGCGAATTCTGGCCGATCTAAGCTCGGAAATTCCGATCTAACTCGCTGGTCTTGATCCACCGCCTCCGGGGAACCTTGTAGGTGCAGAAAACTCGGTGACTTACGGTGTAAACACAGCGCCGACGAGCCTCGCCGTGGTTTCACCTCGGACCTCGTCGCCGATCACCTTCCAGGACATCCGAGCTCAAGAAAACCCCCGAGGTGAGATCCCCGACCTCCCCTCCACCGATCTATGCCATAAAATTACAGTTCTAGGAAGAATTCTCGAAAATCCGAAAGTCTCCGGCGAGATCGCCGCTTCCCGCCGCCGTGCGCCGCCGGCAGCGCCGCCCGCGTTAGATCAGAGCGACGTGGCCGCTTGTGCGCCGTTTATTTTAAATCGCACGGTAGGGTTTAAATCCCCGCGTACCGGTTCGACGTTATAATCTCAGCCGTCGGTTTAGAATCGGACGGTCCACGTCAGCCCCGCGTTATAAAGATTGGAAATCTTACGTGCTACCACCTGGGGTTCTCGGGAAATAAGAGCTAGCCCCGGAAACTTCTGATCTAGCCCCTCGAACTTCAGAAAATCATGTAAATTCATTTAAAAATCAGTTTTAGCCCCTGGACTTAATAAAAATTAAGAAAAACTCCTCTGATAAGTGTAGCTAGACCCCTGGAAATTCTGAAAATAATATTATAGACAATGTAGTGGGGTGAGTTTACCTTTTTAGCCCTGTTTAGTATTTAATTTAGGAAATTGAATATGTGGCTAGTGTTTAAAAATTAAAAAGTGGGACAAACATATTGTCAAAATTTAATTAAAAACTTTCTCAGTGTTTAGGAAACTTTGGAGTGAGATAAAAACATATTTTGGGCTGAATTGAATCTGTTTAATTTATTATTCACATTTAGGGACACATTTTTAAGTAAAGAATAGTTCTAGGAAATAGGGAAAATAATTGTGAAATAGTTTACATCAGAGGCAAAGGTCAAAATATGTTATTAAATTATTTAGGACCAGAACCTATTCTGTTTAGATGATGTGTCTTACTATTTTCATAATAAAGTACATATTATGCATAGGAAAATAAATCGGAAAATATAGCAACTAGTAAATGATAAATGGAGTTTCTAAAATCCAAAGAATTCAGTTTAGGGTTGGTAGAAATTCTGAAGACACATATGGAGAAGAAAAATACCTTTCATGCATACTTGGTAGCAAAAAGGTGTAGTAGTTGAATATAAGGGATTTATTTAAATTGGAAACTCATATATATAGTATGTAAGTATAAATGTGAACACAAAAGTAGGAATCATATACACATGATTAAAAGTGCATGCAAGCCACAAATCAACAAACTGTCGATGTGTGCGATCGACACTTCCCCCGGGCCTGCACTGGGCAGCCCGCGGAGGTTCTTTTTTCGGCGGGGCTAGTCTCCTAGCGGAAAGCTTGCGCGGATGGACGAGTTAGCGAGAGCTTGACACGGCGAGTTTTACGTGGTTCAGGCCGCCGGAGCGTAAAACCCTACGTCCAAAGCGAGCTACGGAGCTCGCTGTATTGCTTGCTGCTCAGGGCCGGAGGCCTGAGTTTGGGGGTGAGTTACAGCTTGAGAGTGTATGGCTAGCGTATGAGTTGCAAAGTGCGAACCCCTGCTCTCGACGCCTGCCCGAGCCTTTTATAGTCCAACACTCGGGCGGCTTACATGGGGAGCCGGGACCCGACAGGTGGTCCCGGGAAGATTGCTTGTTATCTACCGTATCTGTAGTTACGCCGGTAGCTGCATCTGGTCGAAGGCTTCTGAGTCTTCATCTTGCCGCCCTGCCCATGCCGCATGCTAGTCGTAGTCGTTGATGACGGCGCAGGCGGCATGGGATGTCTTGTCGCAGCGTTTATTGGCTGGCAGGTTCTGACACCGCGCGCCAGTCTGTGATGCGACTGGGCGCAACAGCACTTGACAGACCCGTGCTCCGCGTTTCCGCGTCTTGGGAAGACGCGGGCCTTGAATACCTTGTACGGGCAAGGTGAGGAGCGCCTTTACGCCCGCCGCCTACCTCTCGGGGGCAGGCAGCACCGTTCTTCTGGCCACGTGGCGGGTCCGGAGCCCTTCTCTGAGGTGAGAAGGGTCCGGCCTGCGGGGCACGTGGAGCCTCCGGACCTCTCCCCGTGGAGGGGGAGCTCCGGCCTCTGTATGCCACGTGGCGGGCCCGGAGCTCTCCTCTGCGGAGAGGGAGGTCCGGCCCCGCTGGACGCGTGGCGTCTTCGGACCTCTCTCCCGCGGAGAGGGAGGTCCGGCTTCTGTATGTCATGTGGCGGGCCCGGAGCTCTCCTCTGAGGAGAGGGAGGTCCGGCCCCGCCGGACGCGTGGCGCCTTCGGAGCTCTCCCTGCGGAGAAGGGCGAGTACCTTAGGCATTTTACCCTGTGCGCGGGGGTACCCCATATCTCAGGTACCGACAGTGGCCCCCGGGCCCATCTCGGGGGAGATAGCGAGCCCGAGGTGGGACCTCCGTCTCTTCCGATCCGCGCACTTTCTTTAAGTCCCGAATTGGCCGCTGCCGGAGCACGAACGGCCGCGGGGTCGTGAGAGTATGCGCTCACTTGATGATTGCTTTTACTGTGGCGGTTCCCAAGGCTGCCACTTCTGCACGTTGCGGCGCTTTCTTCGGGAACCGCCGAAGCGCCTTGCCGGCTCATCTTCTCTGGAGGCTGACTCCCTGACCCCACCGCTTTAGCTAAGCGGTTTGGGCCCACCCGTCATCGGCATTCGGTCTAGGAACCGAAGCGGTTGCCGGTGCGGGATATTCGAAGAGTTCCGAATCGCTTGGAATTGCACCGGGAAGCTTTTTAGAGGAGGTCTAACCCCCATTGCAGCTTCCCTTCGCACTTTTTAGCACTTCTTCTCGGACTCTTGTGCTTTTGAGTTCTCCCTTGCCATGGCTTCCAACCCGCTGCCAGAGAAGAAACGCGCTCGATCTCCTCCGGCAACGGCGTCGGTGCCAAGTCGGGATTCCGGGGTGCCTGACACCCCCTCCGGTGGCGACTCGAAGAGGCCCCGGGTTGATGCGCTGGGGGAAGCCTCTGGGGCGTCCCCCATCCCGCCAGTCCAAGCGACTGCGGAACGGTCGTCGGCGACGGCCGCGGGCTCTGGAAGTCCTACCCCGGCTCGGAAGTCGGGGTTCAGAGCCCGCTGGAGTGTCCGCGCTTCCCGGCCTTCCCCGTCTTGCGGGGAATCTACGCCGATGCGCTCGGAGCCAGGGGCAACTGCCGCGGCCCCCAGGCCAGCACGGACTTCTCCTGTTCCGGTGTGCCCGGACTCCGCGGCGGCGTCGTCTCTTCCTGCCGAGACGGCAACCGCGGCCCCCGAGCCAGCACAGGTTGATCCTGTACTGGGCGGTCTGGCTTCTTCTCCAGCACCGCCTTCCCCGGCTCGTCCCTCTCCTCAGGTCAAGGAGCCAGAAGCTAAAAAGAGCCCGGCTGGCCTGGCTGCCAGAGCCGCGGAGCCAGCTTCTCCTGATCGGCGTCTCGTCTCAGTTGCTGGTGCGTCGGCTCTTCCTGAGGACGAGGTAATGGAGGAGGTCGGAGGGACTTCCCCAGCCTCTGTTGCTCCATTGCCTCTGGCGGACACCTTTGCGCTTGCCGAGTCGAGCGTCCGGCAGGTCTTGGCTGCGCTAGGGCGCGAGCGGGAGGAGTATACGGTTGAACGGGACCGCCTCCTCATCTGGGGGAACCTTTTGCGGGAGAGGACCGCGAAGGTTAAGAGCGAGCTCGACTCCAGGCGGGAGTTGCTCGACTTCAGGGAAGCGCTCGTCGACCGGATGAAGCGGGCTGTCGACCGCATGGACACCCAGTCGCGGCGGATCAACAGGGAGGCCCTGGAGGCACACGCTCGGGCCGAAGAGAGCCTCTCTGCTGCTGTGGAAATACGGCAGCGGTTGGAGCGCCGCGAACTCGCCGTTGAGGAGCGGGAGCGTTCCGTGGCAGCTGAGGCAGAGAGGGTCGCCGCGCAGCTGGCCGCGGGCGAGGATGACCTCCGAGCTCGGATGGAGGAGCTGGAGATTCTGAAGGCAGACCTTGACTTGAGGGAGGAACAGGTCTCCCATGATCGCCGGGCGGTCTTGGACCGGGAGTTGACTTCCAGCTTCAAGGCCGCTGAGTTGGAGCGGCTAGCCAAGACTCTCCACCTTCGGGAGAGTTCCCTGGCGGCCAAGGAGAAGGAATTCTCCGAGGAACCTGGAGGCTCTGCAGGCGGCCCGCCGCGAGGTGGAGGAGCTCTCCGCCTTGCGGTCCTCTGAGGCCCTTGCGGTCTCAAGCTTCGTGGACCGAGCGGGGTCCGCCCTGATCCCCCTTGGCTTCAGTCCGGTGAGGGCCGCGACTCCCGCGTTGAAGGTGGCAGAGGTGATCCCTGCATTGGAGTCGATCGGCGCCAAGCTGGACAGGCTCGACTCGGTGGTCACCAGCGAGCTTGAGGCCGAGGGCCGCAGCTTAGCTTTAGAGGTCGCTTCGCATGTGCTGGCATGCTTCAAGAGCCGCGACCCCTCTTTTTCGCTAGAGCCAGCAAGAGAGGGCCCAGCCGCGGAGCAGGAGGAAGCTGCCAGGGCTGAAGTTGAGGATGTGGCCGCCCTTGTAGCCGCAAGGTTCCGGCGAGAGCCGGGAGGTACTTAGGACCTGTTTCTCCCTTTTTTATCGAGTCTGTAGTCCAGCTCATGGAGCCTTGTTTAATTTGACTCTCTTGGATACTTGTGTCTGTGATGCCTTTTCTCTCTTTCTTGGTTTTGCCTGGCTGAGTCCTTAGCTCCGCAAGGTACTCAGAGGCCATTTCCAATCTTGGAGCTTCGCACAGACACCCTCCCCGGGTCCTAACCGTGTTAGGGGCCCCCGGAGGTCTCTGAACCTAGCCCTATGGGGGGCTCCAAATCTGCCTGCCATGTGGCGGGTCCGGAGCTCCTCCTCAAGAGACGGGATCTCCGGCCATGTTGGACACGTGGGGCTTCCGGAGCCCTCCCACTGAGGGGGGAGAGGTCCGGTTCCTGCCTGCCACGTGGCGAGCCCGGAGCCCTCCTCAAGGAAGGAGAGAGTTCCGGGCCCGCTGGACACGTGGGGCCCCCGGGCCCCGCCCCTGCTGGAGGGGCAGGTCCCGGTCCTTCCAGTCCCAGGCCGGAGTAGCTGGTAGCTCCTTTCCCCCCGCTTCATGCAGTCCCTGTTGCCATAACCTGGAGGTCCTGCACACAGGTAGAGGAAACGTAATTCTCCTCGGGGGGTCCTCCCCTCCTGTCTCTTAGTCTTATTCGTCTTATGGTCCTGACACGCTATACGGGGCTTGGGCAATTCTGTGCATGAGGCGCCGGAGCTCCGGCTCCCTCCGAGGTCCGGGTACGGCCGTCCGATCCCTAGTACCGGGCCATGCGCTGGGGAAGCAGAGTGCACGCGCTTTGGGTTCATGACCAGGCAAAGCGGACGTACTCCCCTGGACCTCCGGAGGGCAGGATGCGCATGCTTTGGGCTCTGGGCCGGCTAAGCTGGATACGCACCCTGGACCCCCCATGCACGACGCTGGCCTTTCCTGGAGGTGACCAACTGGCACCGCAACACCTGACTGGTGGAGGCCCGAGAGACTCACTCGGCCATCGGCAGGTGCCTCAAGCGCAGCCGCCTTCGGTAGGATAGCAAATGCCGACTATGGATGAGCGCAGGAGAGGGGGAGCTAGATGTACGATGAACATACAGAGATAGTGCGATCATAAAAATTAATGCATAATTTTAATGAGCGCATGAGAGAGAGCTAAGTAGAACAGGTCTCTGTATTCGTACCCATAGGTGGAATTCTGGCTGTACATGGGGGCAATGTTCCGCCTCGTCTACAAGGGAAGCAAGACTCTACGCGCTTAGGGTCGGAACCAGGCTAAACTGGACGTAGTCCTGTACCGTCCCTTGAGACTTAGCTACCCCAAGCTCTGTTCCTTAATTCTATGGGGTCTATTACAGAAGTGAATAACCCTGTTCTACCGATGCTCAGTAAGTAGGACTTACAGTGTTGCTTCATGGCAAGGATTTTTTGGGAATGGATCCCACTCTCGGTTGAAAGGCATGTGTACCTGGGGCGGCAGCTTTCATGATTCGGAAGGGACCTTCCCTGCTGGGGGAGAGCTTATGGGTCCTTCTTGGAATATAGCGTGCCGCTTCACCAGGTTGCCTTCTTGCGGGCCCCCGTCGCGTTTGGTTCTTTGGCGGTAGTGCTTAGAGCATTAGCCGAGACCGTGCGTTGTGGGGTGTTCCCTGCAAGCCGAGTCTTGTCGAGGTTGTTATCTTCACGCTGGGTCAGGCCCTGCGCGGCTTCCCTCGGGGGCCCCCGGGGAGTTCTCCCCTTCTGGCTAAGGCCTTCAAGGGGTAGGTGGACCCGGGGCTCGCCTTGGATGACCTAAGGCGTCTTCCCCTTCTGGCAAGGCCTTCAAGGGGTTGACGGACCTTAGGCGGCTCCCGAGAGGTATGTTCGAGGCATGGAGGAGTGCTGCAGTTGGCTAACGCCCCGGCCCGTCACCGTCGGAACTGGAGTCCTCACCGCCATGCACCGTCTTTATGACACGTTGAGGCTCCTGGAACCCCACCTGGTGGGCAGCGGTGACTGGGGCGTCGGCCTTCTGTTTGCCATCCCTCTGAGGGTAGGGCGGTGCTTCAGCCCTCTGCTGTCTTCCTTTGCGGAAGCGCTCTGCGAGCCTCTGGATCTCCCAGCACTCGGTAGCAGTATGGTTGCAGGTGCCATGCACGGGGCATAGCCCGCCTTGGTCACTGTCTGGGGCCGGTGACTGCCGCTGCCTTTTGTCAGGGCGTGGCCCCCGAGCTCCACTGGTCGTCGCAGCTGCGGCGACGGGGGCCGTGAATGGTGACTTCATCTTGCCACCCCCCCGGTTCTTGGTCTTTTGCCACCCCCATAGGCAGCAGCACCAGACCCGGGCTGCCCTCCTGACTCGGAGGTCGGCAGTGCGTGCCAGTTCCGCCCTTCAGCTGCTCTGGCGCACTTGTCCGCCAGGCTGAAGAGCTCCGAGACGTCGCGGACCTCTCTGGTCGCGAGCTTCTCGAGCATTTTCTCGTCCCGGACACCCTGTCGGAACGCCACCACCACAGAGGCGCTTTGGATATGTGGGATGGTGTTGCGCACCTGAGAGAACCGCTGGATGAAAGAGCGCAGCGACTCCTCAGGTTGTTGCTTGACGGCGTGGAGGTCAAGCTCCATGCCGGGACGGGTGTAGGATCTGCCGAAGTTGGCGACGAACTGCCGGCAGAGCTCACCCCAGGAGGTTATGGACCCCTGAGGTAGATTCATGAGCCAAGACCGGGCTGGGCCGGTCAAGGCGACGGGGAAGTAGTTGGCCATGACGGCCTCGTCCCCTCCTGCGGCAAGTACGGCGGTGGAGTAGATCTGGAGGAACTCCGCCGGGTTGACGCTGCCGTCGTACTTCTCTGGCAGGTGCGGGCGGAACTTGCGTGGCCACCTTGCAAAGCGAAGATGGGGTGCAAGGGCCGCACATCCTGCACCTGTTGCGGCAGGTATAGGCGCTGCAAACACTCGGTTCGCACCTGGCGCTGCGTATCCCGGCATGGGCAAGGATGCACCATAGACCGGGGCCGCTACTTGCGGCGCATATGGTTGTGGCATATGCTGTGCAGCATACGCCTGTGGCGGGGCTCGCATGGCGAAGACCTGCCCTTCTGGTTGTGTCGAGGCCGACGACATGCTGTCGCCTGCCTCCTGGTTGCGACGCCTTTCTCAGCGTCGCTCGAGGTACACCCGGGCGTCCTGCCCCAAGTGGCACCGTTCCAGTTCCCTTTGCAGGTCCGTCGACAGGAGCCTGAAGGAGCTGGAATCCGCCGTTAGCCCGTCAACCGTGGGTGTGCGCGTCAGCGACACAGCCGGTTGCCCTGGGCGTCGTCCTCGCCGAAAGCGAGGGTTCGCGGCGGCGACGACGAGGCGTTCCACCTCGTGGACCCATTGCTGGGTCGCTGAATGGGGCGCATCCCCCGCAGGCGGGTTGCGCAGCAGC
Source organism: Neostapfia colusana (assembly GCA_030760725.1). Classification (NCBI taxonomy): domain Eukaryota; kingdom Viridiplantae; phylum Streptophyta; class Magnoliopsida; order Poales; family Poaceae; genus Neostapfia; species Neostapfia colusana. Next base: position 23,350,277 of record JASWHV010000005.1, on the reverse strand, counting down.
GCTCTTGCTGCAGCTAGCGCACCTCCATGGTGTACGCTCAGTGCTGCAGAAGACCTCACGCTGGTCGGGGCCTGCATAGCCGGAGTCGGAGTTGCCGGAGTCGGCTGCTGGCTGCCCGCTTGTGCCGACACACTCCGTCCTGAGTGTGTCGACATGTACTCCCCAGTGGTCACGGTTCGCCGTGAACGCGGAGGGGGAGAGTTTGCCGTTGAAGGAAGCTTGGTCATCTTCGTCGACGGAAACTCGTCGCGCTAGGGGAAAAGCCCCCTTCCTGGCACGCCAAATGTCGAAGTGTGCGATCGACACTTCCCCCGGGCCTGCACTGGGCAGCCCGCGGAGGTTCTTTTTTCGGCGGGGCTAGTCTCCTAGCGGAAAGCTTGCGCGGATGGACGAGTTAGCGAGAGCTTGACACGGCGAGTTTTACGTGGTTCAGGCCGCCGGGGCGTAAAACCCTACGTCCACGGCGAGCTACGGAGCTCGCTGTATTGCTTGCTGCTCAGGGCCGGAGGTCTGAGTTTGGGGGTGAGTTACAGCTTGAGAGTGTATGGCTAGCGTATGAGTTGCAAAGTGCGAACCCCTGCTATCGACGCCTGCCCGAGCCTTTTATAGTCCAAGACTCGGGCGGCTTACAAGGGGAGCCGGGACCCGACAGGTGGTCCTGGGAAGATTGCTTGTTATCTACCGTATCTGTAGTTACGCCGGTAGCTGCATCTGGTCGAAGGCTTCTGAGTCTTCATCTTGCCGCCCTGCCCATGCCGCATGCTAGTCGTAGTGGTTGATGACGGCGCAGGCGGCATGGGATGTCTTGTCACAGCGTTTATTGGCTGGCAGGTTCTGACACCGCGCGCCAGTCTGTGATGCGACTGGGCGCAACGGCACCTGACATACGCGTGCTCCGCGTTTCCGCGTCTTGGGAAGACGCGGGTCTTGAATACCTTGTACGGGCAAGGTGAGGAGCGCCTTTACACCCGCCGCCTACCTCTCGGGGGCAGGCAGCACCGTTCTTCTGGCCACGTGGCGGGTCCGGAGCCCTTCTCTGAGGTGAGAAGGGTCCGGCCTGCGGGGCACGTGGAGCCCCCGGACCTCTCCCCGCGGAGGGGGAGGTCCGGCCTCTGTATGCCACGTGGCAGGCCCGGAGCTCTCCTCTGCGGAGAGGGAGGTCCGGCCCCGCTGGACGCGTGGCGTCTTCGGACCTCTCTACCGCGGAGGGGGAGGTCCGGCTTCTATATGCCACGTGGTGGGCCCGGAGCTCAACTCTGAGGAGAGGGAGGTCCGGCCCTGCAGGACGCGTGGCGCCTTCGGAGCTCTCCCTAAGGAGAAGGGCGAGTACCTTAGGAATTTTACCCTGTGCGCGGGGGTACCCCATATCTCAGGTACCGACACACACATAGAGTAGCCACAACACATATAATGGTGAATGACTTTCATAAATATGAATGTGTGGTTTGTATGAAGTGGAAGTGTGAACTATGTCTTATGGATTGTTGTTTTTCTTTTGCTATGTGTGATGGTATGATGTAGAACCTGCTCAAGAGCAAGTTATTCCTTTCCAAGATCAGAACTACCCATTTCAAGAGCAGCAGGAAGGAGGCAAGTGTCCTTTACCACTTTGATCCTATGCTAGGATGTGTAGATAGAATTATTTGCATTGTCAAATGAAATATGAAACCATGTTAGGAAGTTTCCCTAGAATTGCATTACCTTGTTTCCTTGTAGCATGGGTTGGGATTTATTCTATCATGTCATTTATTATTATGCATATGCTTAGCCATGCTTAGAATGGGATATTTGGGATATGAGATCATCAGTTTATATTACCATACTCTTGAATTAGATATTGTGAGTTATGTAGAGGTAGGGATCAAGGCAAGTTGGATGTTTTGGTTGGTGCTGGGTGCACGAGACTCGGGTTTGTGTTTAGTACTTGCCTGGATCCTAAGGACCGGTTCATGGAGCATGTAACCTGGCTTTACAGTGCCAACCACATGCTGAGATGGGGCAGCTTGGCCAATTAATTAGGTGTATCCCCGGCGTAGTATGGGTGTGTTGGATGGTGCGGGGAGTTGGTGTCAGCTGGACTACCATATGAACCGCAAGGCTCAAGAGGGGGCCACTGCAGCGGGGTTGGAGCCTCTTGTATGCTGTTAGGGGTGAAACCTCAGTGGGCCCACGCTCGTCGGGAATCCCTTTGTAAAGGCTTCGTAGTGATCTCCTGGCTACACACCTGGGAAGTGTGAATGTGGTTCATAGCCACTGGCATAATGGAGGTTCTTTTAGTCCACCCGGCAACGGGGGATGAAATCACTATATGTGGGTACAGTGGTACAAACTCTGCAGAGTCAAAACTGTCATGACAGCCGTGCTCACGGTCAAGAGCGGCTTGGACTTATTCATGATTAGAGGATTGATGGTTTTGAATGTTAAGCGGGGAGCTTAACATTGGAAATGATGTTATGGTTATTTGGTTATGATGATGGGATGGGAAATTTGGACCATTTCACCTATGTAGTAATGTAGGTGCTTAATAAGCTAAGGTGATAGGTATTAACTGCGTAGTGCTTTAACCATGAGTTCAACCTCCCCCTTGTTCTAGCCATGCACGACATAAATTTCCCACACTTGCTGAGTACCATCGGTACTCAACCTTGCATATTTGTTGGTTTATATTGCTGCTCAGGTCAAGATAATGAGGTGGTGCATAATGACCAAGACTTTGGACCCGAAGAAGGTTTCTAGGTTCATGGAGACCCCGGGCAACGCCTGTGACGGAGCCCTCAAGAATAATATTCCGCTGCTAGTTTATTTACTTGTGATGAACTTATCATTGTCCATCGAGACATTTGCTATGTAAGACTTATTTATATTCGACACCTGGCTTGTAATAAATGATGCTTCACTATTTGTCATCACATGTATGAGAAAATGATTCTGGCATACATGTGATATTCACTTGGTTGTTCTACGGAAAAACCGGGTGTGACAGAAGTGGTATCAGAGCCAAGGTTGCCCATAGGAACGTGGACCTAGGTAGAAATGGACGTATTTAAGGGCAATATTTTCTTAAAAACTATTTTTACAAGATGTGTGTTGAAAAGTGTTATTTAATGAGTCACTTTCTTCATCTTACCCCAATTTTCATTCAAAATAGGATTTTGTTTAAAAAGTTTATCTAACCTAAGTTTAAATGCTTTTTGTTTTTAGATGGTCCGCATGATTCGCACCGCTCGCAAGTCCACAGGAGGGAGAGTTCCCGTAGTTGCCCTTTGCCGAAAGAGAGGAGAGCCGTCCGGTGACGTACCTTTCCTACGGATTGGCAGTAGGAGGCTTGTTGCGCCGTCTTCGACGTATGCTTGAAGCCGCCGGCAATACGGGCAAGCTAATCATCCACTATAACTCCACCAGGACCATCCGTGAGAAGAGGGAAGAATGGAGTTCAGAGATGAGAATTATACAAGAAAATCAGCTGCTTAAGATCCACCACTCTCCAGCTTGTCGAGCGACACAGGTCGATGCGGAGAAGGATGTCACCTGGGAGGCCATCACCTGCCAGAGTCACATCTATCGTCGCCACCTGGACAGGACTGAGTACATGTATGTCCTCCAGCGTGAGAGTGGTACCACGGAGTATAAGTATCTGCCAGTGCAGCAAGGGACTTCCCATGAGCACATGGACTTGTGCTTGGAGGATGCTGCTATGCTCAGCACTCGACTGCAGGAGTGTCAGCAAGAGCTTCAGGATGTTCGGGACACCCTGAAGGAAACGGAGGCGTTGCTGCGAGCCTGACAGAGGGCGAGAGAAAGAGGAGATGGGAATGAACTGTGTGTCACCGCGAATGATACATGGACTCCTGACTCCCCAGATCGTCGGGCGATAAGGCGTCGTCGCACTTCTCCACCAGCAGCCTCCCCACCCAAAGCAGAGTCAGAAGGAAGCCGAAATGATGAGGAAGATCCCGAGGAGCCAGCTCAAGAAAACGAGTAGTGTAGAGTCCTTCCCTTAGTTAGCAAGATGTCGAATAGTCGAGTCGTTAAGTTAAGTTAATGGTGTGTTAATGCTTGGTGTATGACGTGAGTTGTGGAAGGCATGAGCAATTGTCCACAGCCTCGTCTTTAGATTGTTTTGCTTTCGTGTGAGAACCCACATGAAATAATATTGCATTTATTTTTGTGTGAGAAATGAACCCTCAGAAAAGTATAACAAAGCCTCAACACTTCAAAGTACAAACAAATGAAAGTAGTAAGATGATACTAAATGCTTTCAAATTAACATTGGTTGATTCTGCCAGATGGCCGGAAGAGGAAAAGGACATGCTGCCAACCCCGCCAACAACAACGATGAGGCATGCAACCCTCATCTTTCTGGAGGCCAGGACCGGGGTGGTCGCCGTGAAGGAGTTGATCCCCTTCACCAAATGCTGGAGAATCAAAATCAGCTCGTCCAGAACTTGACTCAAGTGGAGGCAAACTTGCATCAAGTTCCACCTCCACAAGCTGCACCACGCCAACCAAGGTTGAGTGAGTTTCTAGGAACTCAACCTCCAAAGTTTGCAAGTGCTGCTGAACCTCTGGAGGCAGATGATTGGCTGAAGACCATTGAAACTAAGATGAGGATCATACAGTGCCAAGGGTATGAGAGGGTGCTGTTTGCCTCTCATCAATTGCATGGACCTGCTGCTGATTGGTGGACCGCCTATGTGGCCGCCCATCATGACCCTGAGAACATCACTTGGGAAGAGTTCAAGTGTAGCTTCCGCAACCATTACATCCCAAGAGGTGAACTGAAAAACAAGAGGAAGGAGTTTTTGGGACTGCAGCAGGGAAACATGACGGTGAGGGAATACCTCACTAAATTTACTCAACTATCCCGTTATGCCCCACGGGACATAGAGACTGATGACCAGAAACAAGATTGTTTCGTGGAGGGACTTACCGCATAAATGCAGCGTGCAATGTCCTCAAATGAGTATGAAAGCTTCCAAAAGATGGTGGCCAGAGCGTTTGTGGTAGAAAGGAAGCTAAAGGCCTTGGAAAATGAGATTAAGAGGAAGGCCGGGTGGTCACATCAAGCCTCAGGGAGCAACACCCGCCCACGTCTGATGCAGCAACCTGCAGGGCAGACAAACCATGCTGCGGTACCCTACTCAGCACCAAGAGGGTACAACCCGAACTACAGGCCACCGGCAGCACCAATACAGCCACGACGTCAGTTCGTACAGCAGCCTCGCCCTGCATATCCACCTCGACCAGCAGTACAAGGACCCCCAAACCAACCCCAAGACAGCAAAGGCCAGGCACCTAAGGTTGGGGTGCAATGTTTTAGCTGCGGAGAAGTGGGGCACTACGCCCATAAGTGCCCAAAGATGAAGCCCACGCAGCCACAACAGCAGAATGTAATGAGAGGACGGGTGAACCACGTCACTATGGAGGAAGAACAAGAGGCACCCGACGTGGTAGTTGGTAAGTTTCCTGCAAATTTACACATTGCAACCCTGCTGTTTGATTATGGTGCTACCCACTCATTCATTGCTCAAGGGTTTGTTAAGAAGCATGACCTAGCAACAACACAAATGAACCATATGCTAGCCGTAAACTCTCCGGGTGGAGAAATAAGGACAAGACAAGTGTGTCCCAAGGTGAACCTAGACATTAATGGGGTAGTATTTACTGCTAACCTCATAGTGATAGATTCACCAGGGACATATATTATTTTGGGTATGGATTGGTTGACCAAACATAAAGGAATCATCCATTGTTCGACCAGAACGGTGGAACTAACTCACCCTAATGGCACAAGAGTAAAGTTCATAACAATACACGAGCCTAGGAGGGACATTAAATTAAATCAAGTTGAGGTGAAAGTTGAGGAAATCAGGACCATCAGGGAATATCCAGATGTTTTTCTGGAGGAGTTGCCAGGTATGCCTCCCGATCGTGAAGTGGAATTCGCAATTGAGCTAGTACCTGGAACAACCCCGATATACAAGAGACCTTATCGGATGGACTCCAAGCAGCTAGAAGAACTCAAGGATCATTTAAGAGAATTGACGGAGAAGGGGTATATTCGTCCTAGTTACTCACCATGGGGAGCTCCGGTGATATTTGTGCCCAAGAAGGACAGAACCCAAAGTTTATGCGTGGATTACCGTGCCTTGAATGAGGTAACTATCAAGAACAAGTACCCATTACCCCGCATTGAAGACTTGTTTCATCAGTTGAGGGGAGCTTGTGTGTTCTCGAAAATTGATCTCAGGTCGGGATACCACCAACTCAAGACAAGGCAACCTGATATTCCCAAGACAGCTTTCGTATCTCGGTACGGACTGTATGAATACACTGTCATGCCTTTCGGGCTAACTAATGCCCCGGCATACTTCATGTATCTCATGAACAAGGTATTCATGGAATATCTGGACAAATTTGTGGTGGTTTTCATAGATGACATTCTCGTCTTCTCCAAAGATGAATGAGAACATGAGAAACATCTAAGGTTGGTGTTGCAGAGGCTGAGAGAACACCAACTATATGCCAAGTTGAGCAAGTGTGAGTTTTGGCTGAAGAGAGTTCCCTTCTTAGGACATATAATCTCGGAGGGAGGAATCTCCGTAGATCCCGCCAAAATCGAGGATATCCAGAAGTGGAAGACCCCTGAAAATGTCGGGGAAGTTCAAAGCTTCTTGGGATTGGCGGGATACTTTCGACGGTTTATTGAAGGATTCTCCAAGATCTCGAGACCTCTCACCAAACTGTTGGAGAAGGGAATCACATTCACATGGACGCCACAGTGCGAAACGAGTTTTCAGGAGCTAAAGAAAAGATTGACAACAGCCCCAGTGTTGGTTATGCCAAATATGCAGAAGAATTTCACAGTGTACTGCGATGCCTCTGGAAACGGGTTGGGATGTGTTCTCATGCAAGAAGGGCATGTCGTGGCATATGCATCCCGGCAGCTTCGGAAGCACGAGAAAAACTATCCTACACATGACTTAGAACTAGCCGCTGTTGTACACGCGTTGAAAATTTGGCGGCACTATTTGATGGGGAAGAGGACCGAGATATATACGGATCATAAGAGTTTGAAGTACATTTTCACACAGCCAGATCTCAACCTTAGACAAAGGAGATGGTTAGAGCTAATCAATGACTTTGATGTGGGCATCAACTATCATCCCGAGAAAGCAAACGTCGTGGCCGATGCTTTGAGTCGGAAAGTGCAGGTCAATAAGTTGAGCTTGAAGGACATGCCTGCAGAATTGATGGACGAGGTTATAAGGCTCAATCTATGTGTAGTAAATAGTGGTGAAGCCATCGCCATGGAAGTGGACTCCACACTAGAACGAGACATACGCGAGGGTCAAAAGAATGATGAGAAGATACGAGAGATCAGACAACTCATCAAGGAAAATAAAGCTCCGGGTTTTAGAGAGGATGAACAAGGAACGGTGTGGCATGGGAAAAGAATCTGTGTGCCTGAAGTAAAGGAGATTCGTGAATTGATTTTGAAGGAGGCTCACGATTCTGACTATTCCATTCATCCTGGGAGTACGAAGATGTACCAGGACCTCAAAAGCAGGTATTGGTGGTATGGCATGAAGCGAGATGTCGCGGAACATGTTGCCTTATGTGACACATGTCAGTTGGTGAAAGCAGAACATCAACAACCCGCGGGATTATTGCAACCACTCAAAGTGCCTGAATGGAAATGGGAAGAAATCAGCATGGATTTCATCGTGGGATTGTCTAGAACCCAATCAGGATATGATTCAATATGGGTCATCATTGATAGGCTAACCAAGGTAGCTCATTTCATCCCCGTGAAAGAAAGCTACAGCGGATCCAAATTGGCAGAGCTGTACATGTCAAGGATCGTGTGTTACCATGGAGTGCTAAAGAAGATTGTGTCGGATCGAGGGACACAGTTCACCTCGAGGTTTTGGCAGAAGTTGCATGAAACCGTGGGAACCCATCTGAATTTCAGCTCTGCCTATCATCCCCAAACTGACGGGCAGACGGAAAGAACCAATCAGATTCTTGAAGATATGCTGAGGGCATGAGCACTCAAAAACAATCGGAGTTGGGACAAGAACTTACCATATGCGGAGTTTTCCTATAACAATAGCTATCAAGCTAGTATGAAGATGTCACTGTTTGAAGCTTTGTACGGGAGGAAGTGCAGAACTCCCCTGTTTTGGAACCAAATAGGGGAAAGTAAAGTGTTTGGTCCAGAAGTACTACAAGAAGCCGAGGCGAAGGTGAGGGAAATTCGCAATAACTTGAGGATAGCACAGACACGCCAAAAGAGCTATGCTGATGTACGAAGAAGAGAGCTCGTTTTCAACGTGGGGGACTATGTCTATCTCAAGGTGTCCCCTATCAGAGGACTTCGTCGGTTCAAGGTGAAAGGGAAGTTGTCACCTCGATACATCGGACCCTTTCAAGTTTTGGAGAGGAAAGGCGAAGTGGCGTATCAACTAGAGTTACCGGCGCGTCTATCGGATGTGCATGATGTATTCCATGTGTCACAACTCAAGAAATGCCTAAGGACGCCTGAGGAGGTGTTACCCATGAATGAAGTGGACGTAGCTGAGGATTTGTCTTATGCCAAGCAACCATACAAGATTTTGGAGACAATGGAACGCCTCACCAGAAATAAAAGAATCCGGATGTGCAAGGTGCAGTGGAAGCATCACTCAGAAGAGGAAGCCACCTGGGAGCGGGAAGATGAGCTAAAGGCACAATTTCCGGAATTGTTTTCTTAGAACCACCAATCTCGAGGACGAGATTTCTTTTAAGGGGGGTAGAGCTGTAACACCCCAAAATTTTGTTAAGACCCTAAATCATGTTAAGAAGGGAATTTAAAATTTTTTGGACGTGTTGCATGTTTTGCAATAATTCAAATTCAAACTGGAATTCAAATTAAACTCAAATCATAAACGAAATAGAAAAAGAAAAAGAGAAAACAGAAAAAAAAACCGGCCAGTGGGCCGCAACCCACCAGCCGGCCCAACCAGAGCCGCGCCAGCCCGCAGCCGCGCGCGCCGCTTCCTCCCACTGACAGGCGGGGCCCACCAGTTCATCGTCTACCTCGCGTCAGCGCCGAACTCTCTCACCCGAATCGAAACCGATCGGAAATTCTCGCGTATTCCAGCCGAATTCTGTTCGGGGGCGACGCAAACTCGATCTAAACCACCCAGCCGCCCTCCCCCGTCTATAAAAACCTCGGCCTCGTTCTGTTTTTCCCACGCGATCCGCCGATTTTCCTCCGGTGAGAACCGAGACTTCTCCGGCGAATTCTGGCCGATCTAAGCTCGGAAATTCCGATCTAACTCGCTGGTCTTGATCCACCGCCTCCGGGGAACCTTGCAGGTGCAGAAAACTCGGTGACTTGCGGTGTAAACACAGCGCCGACGAGCCTCGCCGTGGTTTCACCTCGGACCTCGTCGCCGATCACCTTCCAGGATCTCCGAGCTCAAGAAAACCCCCGAGGTGAGATCCCCGACCTCCCCTCCACCGATCTATGCCATAAAATTACAGTTCTAGGAAGAATTCTCGAAAATCCGAAAGTCTCCGGCGAGATCGCCGCTTCCCGCCGCCGTGCGCCGCCGGCAGCGCCGCCCGCGTTAGATCAGAGCGACGTGGCCGCTTGTGCGCCGTTTATTTTAAATCGCACGGTAGGGTTTAAATCCCCGTGTACCGGTTCGACGTTATAATCTCAGCCGTCGGTTTAAAATCGGACAGTCCACGTCAGCCCCGCGTTATAAAGATTGGAAATCTTACGTGCTACCCCCTGGGGTTCTCGGGAAATAAGAGCTAGCCCCGGAAACTTCTGATCTAGCCCCTGGAACTTTAGAAAATCATGTAAATTCATTTAAAAATCAGTTTTAGCCCCTGTACTTAATAAAAATTAAGAAAAACTCCTCTAATAAGTGTAGCTAGACCCCTGGAAATTCTGAAAATAATATTATAGACCCTGTAGTGGGGTGAGTTTACCTTTTTAGCCCTGTTTAGTATTTAATTTAGGAAATTGAATATGTGGCTAGTGTTTAAAAATTAAAAAGTGGGACAAACATATTGTCAAAATTTAATTAAAGATTTCTCAATGTTTAGGAAACTTTGGAGTGAGATAAAAACATATTTTGGGCTGAATTGAATCTGTTTAATTTTTTATTCACATTTAGGGACACATTTTTAAGTAAAGAATAGTTCTAGGAAATAGGGAAAATAATTGTGAAATAGTTTACATCAGAGGCAAAGGTCAAAATATGTTATTAAATTATTTAGGACCAGAACCTATTCTGTTTAGATGATGTGTCTTACTATTTTCATAATAAAGTACACATTATGCATAGGAAAATAAATCCGAAAATATAGCAACTAGTAAATGATAAATGGAGTTTCTAAAATCCAAAGAATTCAGTTTAGGGTTGGTAGAAATTCTGAAGACACATATGGAGAAGAAAAATACCTTTCATGCATACTTGGTAGCAAAAAGGTGTAGTAGTTGAATATAAGGGATTTATTTAAATTGGAAACTCATATATATAGTATGTAACTATAAATGTGAACACAAAAGTAGGAATCATATACACATGATTAAATGTGCATGCAAGCCACAAATCAACACACATAGAGTAGCCACAACACATATAATGGTGAATGACTTTCATAAATATGAATGTGTGGTTTGTATGAAGTGGAAGTGTGAACTATGTCTTATGGATTGTTGTTTTTCTTTTGCTATGTGTGATGGTATGATGTAGAACCTGCTCAAGAGCAAGTTATTCCTTTCCAAGATCAGAACTACCCATTTCAAGAGCAGCAGGAAGGAGGCAAGTGTCCTTGACCACTTTGATCCTATGCTAGGATGTGTAGATAGAATTATTTGTATTGTCAAATGAAATATGAAACCATGTTAGGAAGTTTCCCTAGAATTGCATTACCTTGTTTCCTTGTAGCTTGGGTTGGGATTTATTCTATCATGTCATTTATTATTATGCATATGCTTAGCCATGCTTAGAATGGGATATTTGGGATATGAGATCATCAGTTTATATTACCATACTCTTGAATGAGATATTGTGAGTTATGTAGAGGTAGGGATCAAGGCAAGTTTGATGTTTTGGTTGGTGCTGGGTGCACGAGACTCGGGTTTGTGTTTAGTACTTGCCTGGATCCTAAGGACCGGTTCATGGAGCATGTAACCTGGCTTTACAGTGCCAACCACATGCTAAGATGGGGCAGCTTGGCCAATTAATTAGGTGTATCCCCGGCGTAGTGTGGGTGTGTTGGATGGTGCGGAGAGTTGGTGTCAGCTGGACTACCATATGAACCGCAAGGCTCAAGAGGGGGCCACTGCAGTGGGGTTGGAGCCTCTTGTATGCTGTTAGGGGTGAAACCTCAGTGGGCCCACGCTCGTCGGGAATCCCTTTGTAAAGGCTTCGTAATGATCTCCTGGCTACACACCTGGGAAGTGTGAATGTGGTTCGTAGCCACTGGCATAATGGAGGTTCTTTTAGTCCACCCGGCAACGGGGGATGAAATCACTACATGTGGGTACAGTGGTACAAACTCTGCAGAGTCAAAACTGTCATGACAGCCGTGCTCACGGTCAAGAGCGGCTTGGACTTATTCATGATTAGAGGATTGATTGTTTTGAATGTTAAGCGGGGAGCTTAACATTGGAAATGATGTTATGGTTATTTGGTTATGATGATGGGATGGGAAATTGGGACCATTTCACCTATGTAGTAATGTAGGTGCTTAATAAGCTAAGGTGATAGGTATTAATTGCGTAGTGCTTTAACCATGAGTTCAACCTCCCCCTTGTTCTAGCCATGCACGACATAAATTTCCCACACTTGCTGAGTACCATCGGTACTCAACCTTGCATATTTGTTGGTTTATATTGCTGCTCAGGTCAAGATAATGAGGTGGTGTATAATGACCAAGACTTTGGACCCGAAGAAGGTTTCTAGGTTCATGGAGACCCAGGGCAACGCCTGTGACGGAGCCCTCAAGAATAATATTCCGCTGCTAGTTTATTTACTTGTGATGAACTTATCATTGTCCATCGAGACATTTGCTATGTAAGACTTATTTATATTCGACACCTGGCTTGTAATAACTGATGCTTCACTATTTGTCATCACATGTATGAGAAAATGATCCTGGCATACATGTGATATTCACTTGGTTGTTCTTCGGAAAAACCGGGTGTGACACCACGCGCGGGCACGAGGCGGTTCAGAGCCTTCTTAAGGTGTTCTTCCCCCTCCTCGGCCGAAGCTATCGCCATTTCTTCCCCCGCAAGTACACAGCGCCGGAAATTCCTTCTGCCGCTCAGAACCGATCGGAGAGCTCTGATCACAGCCTCCCGATCCCCTCCAAAGCTACAGCAAGGTACTAGGAACCCTCCTCCTTCTTCCCCGTTGCTAAAACTCAGCTGAAACCGATTGGTCTCGGCTATACCGAAAGTTCAATTCGGTGGCTTAAAACCGCCGCACCTCGGGCTCCCATGGACAGCCGAACCGGGAGGTTGTCACGCCCGAGCCAAGGCACCCTTGGACGTGCTGGTGACCGGTGCTGCTCACCCCCGAGCCACAGCCCGAGTGCTTGCTCACCGGCGGCGAATTTCCAGTTTTCCCCTTTCTGGGTGCAGAACGGCCTTCGGGTGCGGTTCTGTCAAATTCTTACTCTAGGAAGGATTAGGGGGCCTCAATCCGCTCTCACCTACACTAGACACGGTAGCGCACAAGTTGCCTTCACAACCTTTGGACGGAGAACCTTTGTACCCGGCATATTTCGAAGTTTACCGACGGCGGAGCAAGCGGGAGACATCGGGCACACGGTGAGGTCCTACTTTGGGCTTTCCCCGAGCTTCTTCAAGCTCATGTAGAACTTCCCTGAGGTCCACTCATGCTCCCCGACCGGTTGCTCGAGTGATCGAGGTGCTAGGGAAGTCAGCCGACACGGCCGAAGTCTTTCCGAGGCGGCGGCTCATTGCCGACCATGCACCGGCCATTGTCATGACGAGCTGACCCCAGAATCCTGTTCCCCGAGGGAAAGTAGGCAGGGGCGGCCAAGATCGTGAAGTTTGGAGCTCCACAGAAGCTGCCGGCGAGCTCTCCGGCGAGGTCCCCCTGCGGCAGGGCGGGGGCAGCAGGAGGTAGACGAAGGGGGTGGACCCCAGCTGTCAGCGGGAGATATTTTAAATCGGGATCGGGCTGCGGCCGGGATCTAGTGTGCTGGCGTGCAAAGACCCTCTGGGCCTCAGTTTGCTGTCGCCTCCGCGCCTAACACGTGTCCCCGCAAGCCCCGGCAGATTTAAACTTTTCCCTGATTTTCAAATTTCCTTCAAACTTCAAATCCTCATAACTTTGGCTAGAAAACTCCAAATCAAGTGAACCAAATTTTGTTGGATTCAGCTCTCTGAGTACTTTCCAGCAAATCAAGTTTCACTTCATAAAAATCCTTATTTCTCCAGAATTAATTCCTCAAAATTTAAACTTTTTGGAATTTTAACTGGAGAATCCTTTGGAGGAAAATCCTGAAATTTTTCTGGGATGTTCAACAAAATATCCCTGAACTACCCTAAAAATTTCAGATCCATTTGAGCTAATTTAATCCAGCTAATGGTGTGATTAGTGAAACTGTTCCAGAGAAAATAGAAAATGTTCAGAAACATTTTCAGAATTTCTCTGAATTTGTTTAGCTCATATCTTTAGCTAGGAACCTTCAAATTAAGTGAGACCAACTCCATTAGAACCCTCTGAAAATCTAGTTTTCAGAAAGTCATAGTTTGTTTCATGAAAATCCTTAGAACACCCTAAAAGCCTTCAATTAAGGTCAAGTACATAATTAATTGTGGAGGGCTCAAATGAGCTTTGCTGCAACTAAAACTTGACCAAGTTTCTGTTTAGGTTGTGACCAAGCCACATAAAAGGTTTCACAGTCATTGGGTCTGTCTAGTGAGAGTTATAGACTTCACAAGTTTAAATTCAATCAAATGCATTTAAATTAATCCATATACTTGTATATCATGTAGTCGCTAAGGTCGAGGAGGAACCCGAAGTCCTAGACTTCGTTACTCCGGAAGAACAGCTAGCCTACGACCAAGAGCAGCAAGGCAAGCTAAGGTTTGCATTAACCTCTTTACAAATTTTTATTGTTTTGAGCACATCTTTGAATACTATTATTCTTTGCATTAGAGTCTTGTTTGGAAACCCAAATGCATAGCCAAGAAAACCATGGGTTGGATTTAGGATTGCAAACCCCGTTAGCTACTGCAATGCTAATATAGTGTAGGATTCGGTACAAGTCGAGTAGTTGGAACTACTCGCGAGCATAGGCTAGAGGCACTCGACTCGGGTAGAGATAGCACATGATACACATGGCAAGAAAAATGAGACCGAGCGGAGGGTAAAGGCAGCAGGACTTTGGGGCCTGTGTGCTATAGCTCCGCTTGTGTCGATTGAGGACCGAGCCGTGTGCGGGCCTGTTGAACAAGCTAGAACAGTACCGAAGACCTACCGGCTATATTGGAACTGGGAAACTGATGTAACTTGGGTAGCTGGGTATTGAGGCATTGCCCGTCGTTCAGAGGGTAGGTTGAGAGCTCGAGGTGTAAATCGGCTGGTGGCACGGAGATGCGCGTGCAGAGACCTCTTGCTCGGGATGATGGGACCGGTTCAATATTTGGCTGACGGGTGAAAGGTGGTTGCATACGGCGTCCGTGATGGTTGTTGTAGGCAACGTTGAGTACGAGCGTACGTGACGGGTTGTTCGGGTAACCCTGCAGGTGTAAATCGATTATAATCGCCGTCCCTCACGGTCAGTGAGTACCACTTGTTCACTGTACCGTGACGTAGAAAGAACAGGCTAGTTGCATGTTAAAATGTTGCTGATTGAAAGATGGACTTGATTGCTAATGAATTACTGTAGTTTAGAGCTAACTAAAGTTCTTTTCGACTTTGGGCAAAGTACATGAGAGAAATGCGTTTCTTGTTTGATTGCGGCTCTCTCATGTGCCTTAGCATAAGGTTCTTCACAACCTGCTGCTAAAACTTGAAAGTAAGGTTCTACTAATTAGGCGAGTCCTTGCAAATGATTTTTACCTCATGTAACCCATCACCCCTCATGTAGAAGTTCCATGTTTAGGTGAGACGGGTCAGACTTGCCGAGCCTTCGTGCTCACTGCTTGTGTTTGAAGCTTTTGCAGGGTTCTATAAGGAAGGGACTCCCGAAGAGGAGACGGAACCCCAGGAGGGGAACCCCGTCGAGTGGGAGTCGTGCAGGCCGCAGAGTTAGTGTGCGTGTGTGCTAGCAAGGGCACGTTCAAGGGCTGAACGTGAACTTGATGCGTAGTCTACGCCCATGAGTGTAGACAGGACTTATTTTGATGTAAACATGTTCACAAACCACTTTATGTAATATAAACTTTGCTTCCGCTTTGTACCTTTGACGTGTGTTATCCGGTGCTGTGCAACGCAGCACCCCTCAGCGTGATCCTGGCTCGACAAGACCGTGGGGTCGTGTCAATGTGAATCAAAACCTAAACCAGTTTTATCATTGCAAGACTTGGAAGAATTCAGCAGCAAGTTTAGGTTCTTATTCCCATTACAAAACCGATCTAATGTCCTATGCATGTTATCAAGTTTATTTGATAGATCAAGGCAATTTTCACATGAAGTTTTTCCTTTTTATTTGCAATTGGAACAATATTTAACTTCATGCGAACGTAAATCATTGTTCAATATAGATATTTCTTTCATAGCATCTTGTAGTTTCTTATCAAGATCATCGCAAGTAGAACAATGCAAATCAATTGTAGAACAACAAGCATCTTTCATGTTTTTATCATTAAGTGCAGCAAGCTTTTGTTCTTTTCGATTTCAAGTTCAAGTTTATCAAGTGTGGAGGTGTGTGCACTTCTGAGAGAGGACAATTGTTCATATATTAAATCACATGAGGAACAAGAATCATCACTAGGAATCAAGGATTTTAAACGATTAATTTCAGATTCTAGTGACTCAATTTTAACAGCATTGTCCCTAAGCTTTTTGTCCTTTTTCTTAACAATAATAGTGGCACGAGAACTAGCACCACACATTTCTTCGCAAGTAGGACATACCTCTTTGTTGTCACTGTTGTGTTCTGCATCCTCCATACTTGATTTTGATTTGCCTGCCATGAAGCACAAGTTTGCCAGATCATCTTCATCACTTCCAATGTCTACATCACTCGAGCTAAGTTCTTGAAGTGCTGTGATGAAACTGTTTATCAGTTTGCATCCTATAAAACCCTTCTTTTTCTTGTTGGTGTTGCCAAAAGAGGACTTGACTTTATTCTGCTTTTCATCACGGTTAGAAGGACCTGAAAGGTTATGGCAATCTGTACGAAAGTGTCCTGTCTTACCACATTCAAAGCATCGTTGAGGTCCGGAGCTTCCTCTCCTTCTAGTGCTCACATTTTGCAATGCTTTTGAGAACCTAGTAGAAAGAAGTACTAGCTCCTCCTCTGGAATCTCCTCAATCTGTTCTAGGGTTAGTGAAGAAAGCAAAGGAAGTGTATTGCTAGATGATTGGCCGGAGCTAGGCATATCACGTTGTGAGACAAATGCAATAGTCTTATTTGGGTTCTTACGTGATATAATGTCAATTTCATGAGTTTTTAGCTTAGAATAAAGCACATCTAATGTAAGAGTACTCATGACAGTGGATTCACGTATGGATGTTACTTTCGTCTCCTAAAATGACATGTCTAATGCACTTAGTAATTACCTAGCATTTTCCGCATCTGAAAAATTAACATTGACGCTACGCAAGTTGCTGAGAATTTTATTATAGCGAACAAAGAGGTCATCAATGGACACACCGGGTTGCATCTCAAAGCGCATGTATTCTTTCTTGAACATATCCTGTCTTACCTCCTTGATCATGTTGGATCCTTCGTGGTAGTCACAAAGTGCTCTCCACACATCGTACGCCGATCGGAGGTGTGCAACACGGTCGAAGTCGCTCTGAGTTAGTCCTTGTATGATCAAGTTCCGAGCCTTGTTGTTGTTGTCGACATCTCTCATGTTTGTAGCCGTGACTTGATCGTTTGAAGGCACATCGTAAGGCTTGTACACCTTTTCCCATATTGCAAATCCTTGTGCCTGGATGAAAGCTTCCATGCGTGCCTTCCAAACCTGAAAATCAATACCACTAAACACACAAGGTTTGGCGGAGTATTTCTCCATGATGATTAGTCAAAACACGTGCAAATCACAAAGATTAGAGAAACCTGGCTCTGATACCAATTGTAGGATCAAAGTACATGTGTAAAGCTACCAGAGGGGGGTGAATGGTAGATAAAAACTTTTCAGCGGAAGCAACAAAATACCCCTCAGCAGAAAACCAATCTGTTAAAGAAACCGTGTGTGTGACTAATCTAAACGTGTTCAACTGTGACAAAACTCGTAGAGATTGTAGAGAATCAAGTCACGAAGACGTCACAACAAGAATCATGAAAATCCGTTGAGAGAAACTCAAGTTACGATCGAAAGATCGAACAAAGGTCAATCTGTCGTACGCGAGAAAAACAGTTCTGGAATACTCCAAAGAAACTCGTGTAGATCAGAAACAACAAATTCAATGACCGTGAAATTTTCACATATGATAGATGATCAAGTTGTGAAGACAACCCAAAAAGAATCACATCAATTGGATCTGTAGAACTCGAGTTATGATAAAACCACCGAAGCAAGGTAGTGCTGAACAGAAACTCGACGAGAAAAACTTGTCTGAAACAAGTCAGACGAACAAGGCACAAAAGTTCCTTTAGAATACGAATTTTATTTATCAAAACACAAGAGGAACAGCCCCAAAGTCGTGCTCTCCATGATCCTTGGCCTCCCTTGCTTATATAACCAGCTCTATGGTCAATCCAATTCAAACTAGGACTCCTACTCCTACTTGGATTCAAACTGTAACTTTCCAATACTGCACAAGACTCTTCTATACGCGGATAGAAGCAATATGAAGACTTCCAAACACCTTAGGAACGTCCCAAACATTCCTAAAACAACTTTACTTCATGCCTAACACGAAATACTGTTATAACCAACTCGAAACTTTCCATAAATAAACCATAACCACCTCAGCCGCAGCCTGAGTGCAAAATCCAGCCGGTTGAACCTTTTCAACCATATCTCCACTTCCATATCTCTTCACCACGCCTTGGAACCATGTAGCCACGTCCATGCCCTCCTTGCACACGTGCAAATACCTTCCAACAATGTCCACGATACCTTCATATGCACTGTTCTTGATCCAAACATGCTGCGCGACCTCCCGATCAACTCAACCACAATTCCTCCCGAACTTGGTTGTTGAACCTCATCTTCTCCCTAAGACTAGTTCAATGGATCCCGTCACAAGCCATGTCTTGAACTCAAGCAACACCTGCACATGAATAAACAACTAATACTTCCGACCACAAGTCCTCGACTTGACTCTCGTAAGTTCCGAAACTACAACATCTTACGTGAGCACCTCACATAAGCATGTTGTAAACCATAGCAAAATGATATCAGCCATAACCACCAAAACACACCAAAAACATAGTAAAATAATACTAAGCAAACTTTCCATAAGAGTAAAGCAAGTTCAAAACATTGCAAGTTAAAAGCAGAACCATTGCAATCATGCTCCGAACCTTACCAAAGCTAACCGGACCTTGAACCGGGGCTTACCAAAGCTAGTCGGACCCAGCGCTGGAGCTTACTAAAGCTTAATCGGACCTAGCACGGAACTTACCAAAGCTAGTCGGACCTAGCACCGGAGCTAGCAAAAACAGATCGGACCTAGCCAAAATAAGTCAGACCTAGACAAAGCAAGTCGGACCTTACGTCGGACCTTGCCGGAGCGACCCAAAACAAGTTGGACCTATCGTCGGACCTTGCAGGGGCTCGGACCTAGAGTCTGACCTTGTTAAAAAGGTGTTTTGGTAGTATTCAAAACTTTTATTGTCAAAGCCAATGTATTCAGCACACATAGGTCTCACAACTTCTTTTAAAATGTTTTCTTTATATAAAATATGAATGCATGCAGAAATCAAAATTGAGGGTGTCACAGCAGCACTTCCGACCGTAGAGAGCTTCATAAGGTGCCATCTTAAAGCTCTCTTGATAACCATTGTTATAAGAAAATTCCGCCAACGGTAAATGATCATCCCAACTTTTACCGTGGTGTATGGCAAATGCTCGAATCATATCTTTGAGAACTTGATTCACCCTCTCCATTTGACCATCCGTTTGAGGTTTATATGCTGAGCTCCTAATCAATTTGGTCCTCAACAAGGCATGGAGCTGCTCCCAGAAATGAGCAACGAATAGTGCACCTCAATCTGAAATGATTGTACGGGGAACTCTGTGCAAGCATAATATCCTAGCAATGTATAGATCTGCATACTTCTTGGCATGGAACCTTGTATTTACCGGAATGAAATGTGCCGACTTGGTTAACCGATCTACGATCACCCAAATAGAATCATGCTTTTTGGGTGTGAGGCAACCCAACAATGAAATCCATAATAATGTCCTCCCACTTCCATGCCGGAATACTAAGTGGTTGCAAAGTTCCTACCTTCTTCATGTGGTCAGCTTTAACTCACCAACATGTGCCGCATTCGGACACGTACTTTGCAATCTCTCGCTTCATTTGAGTCCACCAAAACTTGGTCTTTAATTCTTGGTACATCTTGTTACTACCCAGATGAATAGAAAATTTGGATAAGTGATCCTCATCCAGAATTTTCTTCCGGAGTCCCATATCATGGGGTACAACTATCCGGTCTTTGAACCATAAGGTTCCCTCATCATCCTTCCGGAAACATTTCATTTCCCGTGCTCCATCCTCCTCCTAATATGATACATGCCTTTGTCTTGAGCTTGAGCCTTCATAACCTCCTTATTGTGGGAATGAGAGAAAGATTATACAAAGCTCCATATGGAACCAAATAAACACTTGGTTTTTCCTTTTCTATTGGCATGATGGCTGGGTTATGAACATGAGATTTCTGGCTTAATGGATCGACACCACATTTGCCTTGCCCGGATGATAACGGATCTTAATCTCATAGTCCTTTATTAGTCCTATCCATCTCCGTGTTGAATATTCAACTCTTTCTGAGTGAATATGTACTTCAAACTCTTGTGGTCGGTGTAGAGATGTACGATGTTCCCTAGTAAGTAATCTTCAAGGCAATGACCACAGCAGCAAGCTCAACATCATGAGTTGGATAATGCTGCTCTTGATTCCTGAGTTGTCGTGATCCATATGTGACCACACACCTGTCTTGCATCAACACGCAACCGAGTCCAACACTGGATGCATCACAATATACGTCGAATGGCTTCGTCGTATCCGGTTGAGCTAAAATTGGGGCTGTTGTGAGATGCGTCACTAATGTTTGGAAAGCTTCTTCACATGCTGCATTCCAAACATACTTAGTTCCATTCTTCAGTAATTTCGTCATTGGTTTAGCTATCTTTGAAAAGCTCAGGATGAATCTCCGATAATATCCAGCTAAACCCAAGAAGCTGCGGACCTCGTGGACAGACTTGGGGACTTCCATTTCAGCACTTGCTCAATTTTACCTGGATCAACAGCAGTTCCTTCTGCTGAGACAATGTGCCCAAGAAATGGCACTTGCTTGATCCAAAACTCGCATTTGCTGAACTTGGCAAAAAGCTTATGGTCTCTTAATGGTTGAAGCACGATATGCAAATGTTTGGCATGTTCTTCCTCCGACTTGGAATATACCAAAATGTCATTGATGAAGACCACAACGAACTTGTCCAACTCTGGCATGAATACTGAATTCATGAGATACATGAAGTGAGATGGAGCATTGTTGAGACCAAAGGACATGACGAGAAATTCATATAAGCCGTATCTCATCGAAAATACCGTCTTTGGTACATCTTCTTCCCGGATTTTAATTTGATGATATCTGGACCAAAGGTCCATCTTGGAGAACACCTTAGCACCCACTAGTTGATCGAATAAAATATCGATGCGAGGTAGTGGATACGTGTTCTTGATAGTAACAGCATTGAGAGGACTATGGTCTACGTATAACCTCAACGTCTCATCCTTCTTCTTCACGAACAGCACCGAGCATCCCCATGGTGATGAACTCAGTATAATTAAATCCTTCCTCATAAGGTCATTCATCTGCTCTTTCAGTTCTGCAAGCTCATTCGGAGCCATTTTATACGGCCTCCGAGGGATCGGGGTAGTACCCGGTGCTAGTTCAATCTTGAACTCCACATCCCGTTCGGGTGGCATGCCCGATAAATCATCGAGAAACACATCCGAGTATTCATAAACCACCGGAATCTCTTTTGATTTGATGGCTTCACCATGATATGCCGTTGTATTTTCCAAATCATGTCAAGATCCAATAGATGGGGGCCATGAATGGAAGAGTTGAGCTGAATTGTTCTAAGACCATTGTTGAGAATGGCATCATGGCGGTATAACCATGACATCCCTAAGATAGTAACTTTCTTTTTATCTTCTATGATAATAAGAGAGGTGGGATATAGTTTTCCACCTAAATCAATTGGTGCTTTGGGACCATAGTATGAGAAGAAATGCTCCCACACGGTGAGCAAATCAAGTATGAACTTTTTGTAGGTAGCACCGGTATTTGATACTTGGTAATATAAGATTTGCTTATGAAATTATGAGTAGCGCCAGAATCAAATAATATCAATGCGGGGTGGTTGTGGAGAATGAACGTACCCGAGAGTACGGGTTCGCCTTCGGGCACAACCTTGGTAGCAAGATGGCAGATGTTGCCGGGTTTCCGGGCTGGTTTCTTGGGTTGACCCCGGATCTGATTTGCACCTTGGTGCATTACTTGCCCGGTACCCTGCTGCTTATCCAGGCACCCCCTTTAGAAATGACTGGCCCGGCCACACATTATGCATGTGTAGTTGGTCTGTCCCCCGCTAATTTGGGGACTGATGGAGTTCCGGACTCTGGCCCTCAGGGAAGCAACAGTAGGACGGCCTATGAGGTACAGCAGAGCCGGTCCGAGCCCAAGCTCGGGAGGAGGCAAGGCGAGGAGCCCGGGGGTCGACCCCTCGGTGGGACGCTGGACCTGACTGCAAGATGATCCAGAAGGAAGCTAGAGCCTCCAAGAAAGGACCCGAGCCCGACCTCGGGTAGGAGAGAAGCAGATGGCCTTCAATGCGAAGCAGGCGCCACCTCAGCCACGTGGGAGGGCATTCAAGTGCCTCGCCCTAGCCTCGGCATTGAAGGCACATCACCCCCGATGGAACCAAAGAGGAGCAGAATGCGGGGCGCGCATGTGCCTCGGTATGGACTACTCCCTAACAACGGGACAGGAGCAGGTGTGGCAGCGAGCTACGAATACGGTGGATCCATCGAGTACCCTGTCAAGCGTACGACAAGACAAGCCGCCTTAGCTCCCACGGCTTATCTCCCCAATACAGTACGGGGGGAGATGAGGGAGTGAGAGAGAATACAAATAAAAAGATCTGTTAACCCGAAGATGCAGGCTCTCGCAATTGTTACAACCACCCCCATTTCTTGAGTAAGAACAATCGAGACACCCCGACTGGACGTAGGGCATTCTGCCCGAACCAGGTTAATCCTTCTGTGTTCTTAGCTAGGCCACCTTGAGGTATAGCACACGGTACAATCGATTACTAGTTGGAAATCCAAACGCTGACAGTTGCCACGCCAGGTAGGGGGACTGCCAAGAGTTCTGTTTTTTTCCACCACCTCGATTTTTCCCCACGTTTGACCCTTGCACTCAGTTAACAATCTCCTTTGACGACTTCGAGTTCACCGCCACCGCTGGCGATGAGGAGGGGTCCTTCCTCACCCTCACCCACAAGACCTTCTGGTTCGAAAGTCTGGACTTATTCACCAACAACATCAGCACGCTCCGAATCTCCACTGGCACAGATGCCATGTACGACACACTGGCATCGATCTTTGCAGGGGTAATCAGACACATCCCTACGTCTCTTCACCACCTTCTGGAGTACGATCCGAGATCCGGTGATGACACCGAGGGCAACGACCACCCATCTCGCGAGTATCAAGTCACAAAAACGGCCAACGCCCTCCAGCTCGCTACACCAACTAGCGCGAGATCACGAGGCGACCCCGAACCATCGGAGGCATGACATCGCAAGCTGGCCGACTAGCTTGCAGTGCAACACGCTTCCTCAAGGGACCGCCGATGTGACCTGGCCCTAGCTTGGGTTCAAACGCGGCACGCCACCACGCCTGGCAGGTCACTGCCAACATCATCAACGACAATCGGGCCTCACACTTCCAAAAAGCCAGCCAAAACGTGGTGGCCGCCGCCGCTATACTGCACGGCACGGAGCCCGCCGACTCCAAAGCATGGAAGGCCCACCAAGACCTCCGGGTGCTCTTAGCATCAGCCGCCGCACAGCAGGCTGAAAGCTCCTTTGCCTGAGCACGGGGCTCATCAGCCCCCAGCCAAAGTCAAAGGTTCCCCAGGTGCGAGACGAACCGCACTGGAACCCAGACTCCGAGCCAGGCGACCTTACCCGAGAGGGCCAGGTTATCAACCCCCTCAAGTAACACGGTACACGAGCGTATGGGGGCCTACGACCTCCGTTGGACTCTCGATACCAGGCGGCGAATCCAAGAAGGCCCCTCGGGTTCACCTTCCAGCTCTTGACTCCAATGGCCTTGCCAGGCCGGTGACCACAGACGCGGGAGAATACGGAGCCTGAGCCCCAGTTCCCCAGGCCCCAAAGCCTTCTGGAATGGGATACGCAGTGCTCCCTTCTCACAAAGGTGCCGGGCGCCGACCAACATTGGGAAGTATGACGAGGAGACCAACCCCAGTGTGTGGCTGGAGAACTAGTGCCTCCCCTGCCGAGCAGGCGAAGCGGAGGATGATGACTTCGTCATCCAATACCTTCCAATATATCTAGCTGAGCCAGCACGCACGTGGCTCGAGTACCTCCCCCCCCCCACAGCATCCAAAACTGGGCTGAGCTTAGGGAAATATTCGTCAGCAATTTCTAGGGAACTCTATGAGCGTCCAGGCAACTCCTGAGAGCTCAAAGGTTGTCAAAAGAGGCAGGACAATACCTGCAGCAATACATCTGGCGCTTATCGAAGAAGTGCAACGAGCTCCCCGATATCGTCGTGGCCTTCCTATCGGGGATGACCTGCGAGTCTCTTGTACACAAGCTTGGCTGCGTCAAGACAGGAAGCACGTGGGACCTCCTCGACATCACCATAAACCACGCCTCGGGCGAAGAGGCGGTCGGGGCCATCTTCGACAAGCAAAATCCGACGAACCCTGACGCGGGGAACAAAGAGCCGCCCCACAAGGGTGACAAAAGGAGCCGAACGAACGACGACAGGCATCCGTTCTCGACCAACAGCAGTTCCAACATCGTCACGACCGTCGAACACTACGAAGGCAAGAGACCGGCCACGGGCAGACTGACTACATCGAGAAGCTCCTCGAGAAGCCATCCACCAACGACGCCAACCCGGTGATTAGGACATCACAACAGCGGATACTCACATTGATATACAAGGACCAATCACAAGAGCACGAGCACGGTTACTAAATCAGCAGGTGAACTCGTTCCTAACTTCTTATCCATGTGAGTTTGAGAATGGATTGCTATTTAATGATTTAATTGTTATTAGGAACCATGGACATGATCAACAAGTAAAGGGAGGAGGATTTGGGGACGTGGAGAACCAGATGGGACGTCCACAAGTTGATGGAAATAGTCGCCAACTCGGACTCGAGTTCAACTCGGAGTCCAGGAGTAGTCCATCTTAAAACGGACGCCCAGGATTCTTACGGACTCCGTTTTGACGTTCTACATATGCATGGAAAGATGAAAAGATAAACTTTCCAATGTTTCTGGTCCCACATTATAATTCGCCAGGAGTCATTGGGAATTGTCGAAACAAGTCAAATTCGGAGTTCTGTCCGGTGTTGCACCACCGTATTGGGCTTTTGGGCCTTGTATCCCGTATGAGTCCATTAGGGACGCGTCTAAGGGTTTTATGGACGAACCCTAGCGTTTAAATACTACAGCTGCCAGCCATATTCGGTGGGTTTTGCTTAGATTAAACACTTTCACCATTCTACGGTTTGTGAGACCCCAATTTCGCAATTTCAGATTGCATCTTCATCGTTCTTGCTTGTGTTCTCGGTTGCACCTGCAGGGATAGCCTTCTTGGCGAGGTCAAGCGTGTGAAGCACGGTTGATAACCAACGGAGCAGTGGTGTAGTGATTGCAGGGGTATTCGGGTCTGCTCGAGTGCCTCAGATCATCAACGTCGAGATCTCCACTTCAATCAACCTACCTTTCCGAAGATCGGGCCTAAAATACTCATAACCCAGTAAGGCACGCCTTCAAACACTGCACCCTGCTGAAACACTTTGTCAGAAAGGAGACAGACGCAACGGGAGACAACGGCAAGGGGCCTGCCGAGATGAGTGCTGAGCCTGACGAGCCGAGCTTCCCCACGCCAGAGGGATGCCTCATGATCTTCGGAGGGAGTCAAGCCTAAGAGAGCCACCGCAGGCAGAAACTGACAAACTTAGAGGTCAGTATCATCTCTCCCGCCATCCTGACCTTCTTACCATGGTCCGAAGCGGCGGTTACTTTTGACCGGTTGGATCACCCCGACCTCATTCCACAACCCGAGCGCTTCCCCCTGGTTGTGGAACCAGTCATTGGCTCGAAGCGCTTGACTAGGGTTCTGATGGACGGAGGATGTGGTATCAACATACTTTATGTTGGGACCTTCAACGCTATGGGGATCCCGTGCGTGAGCCTCCGTCCAACCCAAGCCCCCTTCCACTGGGTCATCCCCGGCCAACAGGCGATGCTGTTGGGGACGATTGATCTCCCCGTCACCTTCGGGGACGAGTCCAACTTTCACACGGAGACCCTCACCTTAGAGGTCCCCAATTTTTATGGCACCTATCACGCGATCCTGGGAAGACCTGCCTACGTGAAAGTCCAGGCCATCCCAAATTACACGTACCTCAAGTTGAAGATGCCCGGCCCCAGGGGAATCATCATAGTGGAGGCAAAATTCTTGCATGGCCTGCTGTGTGAGCAACGTGGTTGCGAGCAGGCCGCAGCGGCATCGCCCGGCTCGACTCATCAAGCGACAGCAAGAACCCCTCCCAACCAATCCTCGATCATTCCCCCGAAGGACATGAGGATGGTCGACATTCACCCACGGGCTCGGCAAAGGCGGCACAGACGACATCTGCACTGCCCGACAACTAAAGAGGGACATCGCTCACCGCGAAAGCATAGTCTAGGCGTCACTTATATTGTACATGTAAATCCCCCAAGCTGGGCGGAGTTAGTATATGGACGCTAGGGAGTATCTATCTTTTGCATTTCAAGCTCTTTGCGATCCAACAACTTTCCCCCTCATAACGGAACCGGACCCGACCCGCGGCACCACGCGACCCCCTCGTGCATAGCCTGTGAAGCTTACATTGAGACAATTGGCTCCTCTCAAGTTGTACGACCCACGACTAAGAGACAACAAAAACCATGAATGAAGCCGCGGCTCAACCGAGATGAAGGGGACATTTTTTTGGCAAAAAAGTGCACGAGACCCAAAGAACCCACCTGTAGATCTTACCTTATCAAGTCTAGAGCCGCGCGACCTATGGCCAAGGGACAACGACAACCCGGAGCGAAGCCATGGTCCAAACGAGGCAAAATAGACAAAATGCCTGGGCCCTTTTTTCTTCACGATCCTAGTCGCGCGACCCATGGCCATGGGACAACGACAACCCAGAGCGTAGATGTCGGTGTTTCGTACTTTTGACTAGTAATCAAATTTACCGTGTGTTCTACCTTGAGGTGGCCTAGCTAAGAACATAAGAAGGATTATCCTGGTTGGGGCAAAAATGCCCTACGTCTAGCCGGTGTGTCTCGCTTGTTCTTACTCAAGAATGGGGGTTGTTCTTACAAGTGCGAGAGCCTGCCCCTTCAAACTGACAAGTCTTTCTATTTATACTCTCTCTTTCTCTCTCCCTCTTTCCGTATCGCAGTGGGGAGATAAGTCATGGTGGCAAGAGTGGCCTGTCCCGTCATACGCTCGACAGTGTACTTGATGGAGTCGCCATATTCGTAGCCTGCGGCTGCACCTGCTCCCGTCCCGTCATCAGGGAGTAGTCCACACATAGGCGCACGCGCGCCCCGCGTTCCACTCTTCGGTTCCATCGGAGGTGATGGGCATTCAATGTCAGGGGCAGAAGGGTACTCGAGTACCCTTCCACTCGGCTTAGGCGCCTGCTTCGCATTGAAGGCCATCTTCTTCTCTCCTACCCGAGGTTGGATTCAGGACCTCCCTTTGAGGCTCAGACTCCCTTCCGATCTTCCTTGAGGATGGGCTTTGCGTCTTTCCCAGGGGTCAGCCCCGGGTTCCTTGTCCCGCTTTGTCCCGAGCTCAGGCATGGGCCCGCACCGTCGTCCCTCTCGGGATGCCCTCATGCTTCTTCCCCG
The DNA here is from genome assembly GCA_030760725.1 of Neostapfia colusana. Lineage (NCBI taxonomy): Eukaryota > Viridiplantae > Streptophyta > Magnoliopsida > Poales > Poaceae > Neostapfia > Neostapfia colusana. The sequence continues at coordinate 23,322,706 of JASWHV010000005.1, read as the reverse complement.
GGGGTCTGAGTGCAGAACCCCATCAGTAGCCTTCGACTCCCTGACCAACCTCAGTGTTCGGCCCGCCAGAAGGTTAACCTCGATCTGCCCTGCTCCGGCATAATAAAAAAAGGACAACAAACAAAAAGGGTCATTAATACTTGCCTAACTTGGACAGCCGCAACGTGTGAACCCCCAATGGTCGGTCATGATCAATGGTCGTCCCTGCTGGGGCCCTGCGGCGAGCCCTTGGATTCCTCTTTTGATGGGTCGGGTTGTTGTTCATGACAAATTTGCCTCGCTCCCCCTCCTCTTGATGTTTGTGGCTTCGAGGGGTCGGGTCGATCGGGGGCTTGCCTCGATGGTCGAGCCCCCGAGCCCACTGAGCTGCCTAACAGGTGGAGCCGAGTGAAACCCATTCATCCTGTTCGTTTTGGATGGCCAGAAAAATTGTCCCTGCTTCATGCCAAGGGGCTTTCTGGTTGAGGCTTTGATGCCGGCATTTCATTGAATCCCTGCTCGAGGTGTGCGTGTGGTTCCCGTGCTCGTTTCTGGCTCAGGCGGCTCGCTGCCGACCCTTTGGGGGGGGGGGGGGGTGGGTCACCTCGGCACTCGAGGTGCTGGGACTCGACTAAAAGCTTAGATGCGCCGGGAGGATTCATCCTGCTGAAGTTGTCTCTATCGCAGACTGTTTCGTGAAGCTTGCCCCTTGCTCGGGGTCGTTCCGGGCGGTTTCTGAGCCATCCGCTGGTCGGCCTTCGAACCCAGGACTTTTGGACCCAATAATGCCGACTGGAGGCGTAACTTCCTTCTGCAGTTGTGTCGCCCTTCATGCCCTCTGATTTCGCTGGGGTCAGAGTTCCGGAGGGCTGTATCACTGCTCTCTAGGAGATGGGGCTGTTGTTGGAGCGTGATGCTCGCGGCATCCGCGTCCCCGAGGAGGGGCAATTTCCCATTGCACTGGCCGGCAAGGTTGTGTCGCTAGGAGCGTTTCACCTGCGCGGGCTGGGTTTGCCGGTGCAGCATTTCTTTGGCGGCCTACTGCACGAGTACGGGCTGGAGCTCCTTCATCTGATGCCGAACAGCGTTCTATAAGTGTCGCTATTCATTGTCTTGTGCGAAGCATACATGGGAATGGCCCCTCACTTTGGATTGTTAAGTTCTTCTTCCACGTGCGGCTGTCGTCTGATCAAGCCCCGCTCCCGTCCGTGGGGGGCTCCATTATCGAGCCACGCTGTGGGCAATCGGACTTCGTCAACGTGCACCTGCCTCCTCCCCTGATCAGATGGGAGCATCATTGGTTCTACATCAGGAACGGTGCTCCCTCTATTCTGCGTTTCTCGGGCAGCCTCCTTGGGAGCAAGATTCATGGAACTGGGGGACCACAAGGAGGAAGATGGGGAGACTCGACCCGATTCTTCAATAAGTCTGGGAGCTGAGGAGGAGCGGCCTTTCGGGCGCCCATCTCCTTCAGACCTTCATTCAGCGGAGAGTGCTACCTATCCAGGTTCCGCCCCATACTCTAAACTTCTATAGGGGGCCGAATGATTCGTGCCGGAAATCGGTCGAGGATCTTTCACAGGAGGAGATGTCTCGCCATTTCAAAGTGATCTTGGGGTCGAGCTCCAGCGAGCACAGTTCCCCTGGGCCACCTCCTCTCAACGCGGCTTCTCCAAATCCTTACGGGCTATAGGGCATTGTTAGCCTGCCCAAAGTCCAAGAAGACCGGGAGAGGTGGGCATCACGGGCCGCCTTGGAGGCTGCCAAGAAGTGGAAGAGGGACGAGGCCAAAGCTCATCAGATCCAGTGCGAGAAGCGGAGATGTGCAGCACGTGCGGCCGGTGAATCCACCCTCAAGTAATCATCGGAGGACAACACCGGGTTGACAGAGAGCAGGGGTAGCCCGAATGAGGCTCCAGCCCCTGCCGCTCAAGTGGTGGCGGAGCGGGTGTCCAAGCCCTCTCATGACCAGGGGCAGAAGGACAGGGCAAACATTGACCCCACCGAGTGTCCTTGCATGGGGCCCGATGCCAGCCTTTCAGGGGACTGGGCGTCGGGTGCTCGGATTGTTGGGGGGACCTTGCCCTTCGAGGGATCACAGCGGACGTGTGGTCGAACGTTGGAGGAGGGTCGACCAGGTGTCGAGGCCGCATTGACGGCACCAATCGAGTGCGGCTCCACGCCTTTGATTGCTCAAAGGTCGAAAGCGGTGACTCCGACTTTCATTCCGTTGCCCATCGTTCCTCGTTCCCCAGACAGCGCGTCCTCATCGTGCGGATCATGCACCATTCTTCGACAGTGGGAGAGGTACTTTCTTTTCCCTCTTGCTGTATTGTGTTTCTCCCAACTCGGTTTTCTGATCCGCGCCTTTGCGTAGGAGGCCCGTCCGCGCGCAGGTAGGCTCTCCCGAGCGCCACGGCCCCGCATGAGGACCCGGTGAGGAGGCCCGTCTTACCAATGACTGAATCGGCAAGGGTAAAGCCTGCCCTGGCTCTGGTTTGGCGGCTGCCCCAGGACCCATTGTCGCCAGAACTGAAGTGATGGCTGTGGGTGTCATTCCCAGACCTCTGATGCCGGAGCGCCAGCCGGCCATGGGTGCGGGGGTCACCGGTGCCGAAGCCACCGGCATCTCGGGGCCGAATGAGTGGGGGCAAGAAGGTGACCTGGGTTCCCTATGCTCCCAACTCGTTGGCGTCCAGTCGAGTCTCTTGGTGGAGCACGACCATCTGGACTCCATGCTCAGCCAACTGCGGGAGGTGGCTCCGAGCGGTCTGGCGAGCCTTTTTCTTCTTTCCTTGCTATTGTGGATTCTTGGGTCCTAACGAGGGGTCTCTCTCTTGTCATTAGGAGCTGTTTCGCTGAGCTGCTGAGGACTTCTGGCGTCTCCGTGAGAGCAAAGATTGTCATTACCCCGTGGAGTCCGAGCTGGCAGAGGTGCAGGCGGAGCTCGGGAGGGCCCGTGCTGCTGTGGAGGAAACGGCTCGGGAGACTAAGGCCGTGTGAATGTAGCCTAGGGGGGGTGAATAGGCTTTTCGATGTTTTGTTGAAACCTGAAACACTTAGTAGTCTATCAAATACAGAGAAATCGGACTAGTTCGGTAGAGTGCGGACTTGTCCGTTTTCTAAACAGGGAAAAATCGGACTAGTTCGGTACTGGGCATACTAGTCCGGTATATGTGGACCAGGGAGATCAAGATTGATCAATGTTCACTTCTAATACTTTATGCAGCGGAAATTGGACGATAACTTAGATGTATTGCAACAATAATACAATGAATGACAGGAATCAACTTGATCTTAATGTTTGAACGTAAGTTTCAAAAGATTGATTTAACACTCTAAAATGATGAACAATTAATAAACAAGAGTGGGAGACAAGTGTTTATCCCGAGGTTCGATTCCACAAAGGCAATCTACGTCCCCGTTGAGGAGTCCATTAAGGACCTGGTCTTCTCCAACCCTACCCTCGTCGACTCGCCACAAAGGCCGATTCTCTTCCACTAATCACAAAGGGCAATGAACTTGTTCAAGGGGCCTTCTCACAAGTTGAGGGCTCCCCAAGAATTACAACGAATGAATGAGCACGTCTCAACACACTCAACAGATAAACAATTAACAATGAAAAGTGTGCGAGAGATCAAACCCAAGAGCTCAAAATGGTGTAGAACTAGTCTCTCCTTTGATCAATTGCCAATCCACAAGAATTGATCCTTCTTGGGTTAGAATGTATGGAGAGAAATGAATTTTGGCTCTTGGGATGTGTGACGGCGCAGGGGGGGTCAGAAGTTGTGTTGGTATGGCCGTACACCTCTTTTTATAGTTGGGTTTCCAATGGGAACGTTAGGGTTTGCGATGTCCGGACTAGTCCGTGGTTTACTCCGGACTAGTCCGGTGTGCGGTGTTTAGAAAGCCCTACGTGTCGTGAGATATCGGACTAGTCCGTGATATTGCGGACTAGTCCGTTTTCTGTCCAGAGACACAATCGGACTTGTCCTGATGATATCGGACTAGTCCGTTTTCTGGTCAGAAGTAAAATCGGACTAGACCGGATGTTATCGGACTAATCCCCTCGTGTTGAATTTGTGCAGTTAGTTTGATTTATTTCTCTTGAGCTCTTGGGGTGTGTTTCTTCAACACACTCTATACTAAGTGATCTAATTTTTTCAGTTCTTGAGCTCTTATCACTTTGGATCCTCCTTCTTCTTTCTTTTTGCTCTTTTCTTCTTAATTTCTTTGATAACCTGCGCTCATTATCAACAATTTTGTTAGGGTTTCAACTGTTTGTCATAAATCAACCAAAACCCACAAGGGGTGACTAGATGCACTTTCAATCTCCCCCTTTTTGGTGATTGATGACAACCAATTGAGATCTCACAAATATGACAATAAGAATTCAAATTTTCATAAAGTGTGCACATATGAGTTTTGAACAAAATAGGCAATGAAGACATGAAACATATGTGCACTCTTTATGGTGGGGTGCAAAACTACATGTTTGAGCAGTAATTTTGATGTGAAAGTCATTATAAGAATAATCATCAAGAGTTATAACATGCATCATTCATCAAAAGCATAAAATAGTCATCATTTCACATTATGAAAACATAAAGATGGCATAATAGCATAAGTCTTACAACAGCATAACAGTCTTACACAAGCTTATCTCTTAAGCTAAGATACAAAATGAAAGACCTATGACCTAAGACTCCCCTATGACTCCCCCTCAATCTCTCCCCCTTTGGCATCAAGACACCAAAAAGAAGGAGAGGAGGGATTTACTTGTCCTCGCCGGCTAACTCCTCGCTGTCGGTCCTTTCTTCATCTTCATCATCAGCCTGTGGAGGAGGAGGAGGGGAGGAACCACTCGTCGTGCCAAAGTATGCACGCTCTGAAGGAGAGAGAGGAGGAAGTTCTGTAAAGTCAGATACAGAGTCCTCTGAGATGACTGGGGATCCAATGGGCTCAATCTCCAGTTTTTGGCATATTTCTTTGACATTTGCCTTCATGTATCTCATCTCTGCTTTTCTTGCCTTGTTCATTTTATGTAGCTTCACTTCAGTTTTGCAGCAAGAGCTGAATATAGCAGCCAAAATCTTCATGATCCCACTGGAGGAACCTTTCTGTGGAGAGACCCTAGTATTGTATGTAGGCCTTGCCTCTTCATGTGCTCTCTCTGGATGTTCTTCAGGTGATCCAGGTGAGGGAGCAGCTGGGAGGGAGGCCTGAGGAGGCTTCTAAGGCCTTAGAGCAGTGTGCTCTACATACTTCACAAACTCAATTCCTGTGACTTTCTCAATCATGAACATCAAGAAAGGAGCATGGCCATAGGAAAGGTTTGGTGTGCAGGATATGTTCACCATGTCATTCCAAATATAGTCGAAGATATTAAATCTTCTCCTCCTGCTGATCACTCTCATCAAGGTTCTCAGATAACCTTGAATGCTCCCGGCATCTCCATCTTTTGGAGCGATTGTCTTCCGGAGCACTCTGTTGAGAACAATGAAGAAAGGCTTCATGTTCTTGGTTGAGGGAGGGTTGAAAGGAAGTCGAGTATCATAAAGAAACTCCATATTGTCCTTCTCCACCACTCCCAGATTGTGAATCACAATCTCATCATCATTGGTGTCCTCAAGATGCAGCAGTCTGGCAAATTTAGTGTAGGAGATTGTGTACTTGGATCCATGTGTGATCCAAGTCACTCTGTCCTCTCCATCATGAGCAAAGTGGCAGGTCGAGTAAAACTAGGCAATGATCTCATCATTCTAGTTGTACCTGAAGGCGAGCAGATCCTTGAGTCCATGTCTCTCTGCAGCCTCTATGACCTCCTCAAAAGCTTCACAGCTTTTCCTTACAAAGTACGTCCAGTCGATCCATTGACTTCAGACCACTGGAGTCTTCATTTGGAGGTACACTGAACTGTAGTAGTCCGAGTGAAAGTTACTCCAAAATCTTTTGTCGGCTGCCTTTTTGCCGGAGCTGTAGGCATTAACCTTCCTCAGGTTCCATGCCACCTCGCTCCCTTTGCCATTGAATTTCTGCTCCGATGGATCTCTATTTCCATGCCTTCGAGCTGTCATCTTCAGGGGACCAATCGGGCCAGAAGCAAGCCCCTTTCCTTGCCCTTGACATGGCGTTGAGCCGCCGAGCTAGCACCAGCCACATTTGCTCTTGAAGCTGGTCGCTTGATTGTGACCTTTCGGCGAACTCTAGGTGGGGTGAGCGAGGGCTGGTCAGCATGATCTTGTCTCTTTTTGGAGCGAGACTCAGGATAATGAGATATGACATATTGATCCATTTCTGCCTCAAAGTCGGAGAGACTTTCATTTGATCCCGGCATGATTTCTTACAAGGAAGATAAAATGGGTATGAATAATCAAGTATGACAAAGAATTGTATTGTGTTGACATAAGCTAAGATTTCCTAACAAGATCTCTTAATCAGGGCATATCGGACTAGTCCGGTGTTCAGGGTCGGACTTGTCCGTAGTACCGGACTTGTCTGCCCTAATAACGGACTAGTCCGTTATGTGGCTGCTCAAGCCCTAATTTGTTGAAATTTGAGATTATTCATGGCAAATGTGATCTAGGGTACATATAATATATCAATGAAGCATGTATTGACTAGAGGAGCTAAGCTGTTTGAGCAAAAACAAGGAAGATCGAAGGTTCTAGGGTTTGGAGAGAAGTTTACCAAATCCTTCGATTCGAGGTGTTGAGGAAGTTTTTGATCCGGACTAGTCCGAGGTCTTTGATCCCTTGGCGGTGGAGAACGATTTCCACGGAAATTTGAGAGGTTTTGGTGGAGAACTTGCAAATTCACCTTGGAAGCTCTTGAGTGAGGAGAGAGAGAGTTGAGAGAGTTATGAGGATGAAGGAAATTAGGTTTTAGCCGTACTTAGGGTTATGTAGTTGAAATATCGGACTAGTCCGGACCATGTCGGACTAGTCCATTTTCTGTCCAGAGAGAAAATCGGACTAGTCCGTGGTTGTCCGGACTAGTTCGGACTTACGAACTAAGTGCGGACTATTCTGCCCGTGCAAACTAGTATGGGGTGACCATGGACTAGTCCGTGGTTCCTTGTACAGAGGTGTATAATATATATATATATATATATGTATTCAAGGGTTTCTATTGGGAAATAAGGTACAAAGGCACATAGGAATTCTTGATGAATATGATCAGTAAACATTCAACAATCAAGCAATGACCATAATTCATCAAGATCAAGTAATTAACATAGTTTTTAAGAGAAAAATAGAGAGAGATGATTTTTCAATGTCATTAACATGATTTTGAGGATGGCATACAAATACGCAAGTTTTCAAGCCACGTTTCGAGCATCAAGGATATTCAGGTCATTTCGAAGCTCACAAAAGCGTTTTTCATCAAGTGGTTTGGTAAAGATATCGGCTAGTTGTTTTTCAGTGTTGACATGGGAAATGGCTATGTCTCCTTTCATTGAGTGATCTCTCAAAAAATGATGCCTGATATCTGTAAAAGCCCAAGAAAAGGGACTTGCAAAAACTTTTCATCACCTCACAACACCACAGTTTTTATTGTGGATATCTTAGGAAATATTGTGAAGAGCAAGTAACCTCCATCAAAAGACGGATTAGAGGGGAAGCCTTCATTTTCACAAAGTGGGATTTTTACACATGAACATGAGAGGTTGAGCTCGCCCCTAGGACTTAAAAAGTCTTGGGAAGGTTCAGGACAAATTTCATGTAAATCCAACACTTTTTGAGGCACTTTTGGAGGTATTTGAAAAAGAGGCCAATTTAAATGTAAATTCAAATTGCAGCAACTTTCATCACTCAAATTCAAAAGTTAGCTTCATATTCAAACTCATCACATTTTTCTGAGTAAGACCCCCAATTTTCATCCCCATTGGAGTTCATCTTGTCAAGAGCTAAATTGAAAGAATTCAAAAAATGAATTTGAATTTCAGTTTAAACATAAAGCAAATTTAGTTAAACAAAGTTTGAATTTGAAAACTCAAATTCAAACCAAGATTTGGGGGCTAAGTCTCACAGTTAATTGAGATTAGCTGGGGATAATTTTTAGTAAAACAGAGGTGAAAAATTGGAAAGAAAAATGGGGAGGAGGGGCCACTGGTCAGGGGCTGTGAGCAACAGAGAACCACTCGGTGGTCGTCGGTCAGCCGCCGCGACCGGTTACCGCCTCACGGCCACGCCAGCGCGCGTGGGGATTTACTCGTGCCCCCCTCCCGATCACCACGTACACAGCACAAAGCTGAGTTTGCTGCCTCCCTCGCCTGCCGCTCTGATCAGCGCCCGCGCACGCGAAGAACTCGCCGCAACGCTTGCACCTCCGAGCCCCGGCGTGCACCCGCGCTGATGGTTGAACACTCGTGATCCCTGTAGCAAAAGGGAGCGCCAGGGCGCACGGTAGCGGGTCCCCGTGCTGCTCCAGCAAGCTGCACCCGAGTCTGAAAGGTGTGAGCCATCGAAGTTGAAGAACCGGGAGATACCGCGGCATTGAGCTTCGGCTCACCGGTGACAGCCCCATACAGCCATCGTCGCCGACCACATTCTACACAAGAAAGGTGCATGGGGAACCCTAGATGGTGTAGCCGAAAACCCTTCGGCAAATGGTCCACCGAGTAGCAAGAATTTTGGAAAGTCCCAAACCCTAGTGCAACTGACCTAGCTCGGCAAGAATCCAAAATTCGGATTACACGCTGAGTCAATGACCAAGCTAGCTCACAGATAGCTCCTACACCTCCTAGCGCCCCTCCTCGAGGAAGAACCAAGCAAAACCGTCCAGGAATGGCCGAGTATTAGCCGTTTCTATAGTCGTCGGTGCAAAAACGGCTCGGGTCACCGTCGAGAGTGGGTTTTCCGGCGTTGTTAGCCTCCGAGACTGCTCACGTTGGGTTCCTCGTGATCCACTGATGCTTCTCGAGCAAACCGTAGCCCTTTTCATGCCCCAGAGAACGAGAACGACCTCGCCGGAGCCCTAGCCTCCGTGGTGGACGTCGCACGCCTGTTTCCGGTCACCGCCGGTGAGCTCCGACCCCCGGGACAAGTTCCCCAGGGCAAGGAAAGGCTAGGCGGCCAGTTCTGGCACTGGGGGTGGTCGCGAAGGTGGTTCCGGCGAACCTCGCCGGAGTGCACCGCCGCTGGACTCGCGGGCGCGCGCGAGGAGGAAGACGACTGGGGGCCCCGCATGTCAGTGGCGATATTTTAAATCGTCGGATCCGCTGCGGCCAGGGATCCGGTGTGGTGGCGCGGGAAGGGTCCTGTGGCCTCGTGTGGCGTGATTCCAGCAGCCGACACGTGTATGAGAGACCCACAGTCAGAGTTTGAATGTTTCCCGAATTAATTTGGATTTCCAGATTTAGTTCAAACTTTAGAACCCCATAACTTTTGCTAGGAAACTCCAAATTCGATGAACCAAATTTTGTTGAACTCAGAATTCTGAGTACTTTCCATCAATACCAATTTCAGCTCATGAAAGTGAATAGTTTCCCCGGAATTAAATCCCTAAAGTTTAAACTTGGGGAATTTTAGTTGGAGAACTACCTTATGAAAAATTCTGAAATTTGGCTGAGAGGTTCATTGGAAAATCCCTGAGTCACAGTAAAATTTGCAGAAGCATCCATGTTCATTTAGTCCCCCTAATTGGGTAATTAAGTTAACTGCCCTGAGAAAATAGAAAAATGTACAGAAACATTTTTCTGATTTTCTCAAAGCATAATTAGGGCATAATTCTCAGTATAATTCTTCAAATGACATGAAACCAAGTCCATTAGAATCATCTTAAATTCTAGTTTCCAGAAAGTAATGGTTGGAGCCATGAAAACCCCTGGAAATACTTAGAGGCATAAATATTGACCAAATAGGATTTTATTTGTACCAGGTTCAAAGGAACTTTGTTTCAAATGAAACTTGGTCAAGACTCTGGTTAGGACCCTACCAAGCCACCATACAAATTTCAGAACCAAAGGGAAGGGCTAGATAGAGTTATTAGTAGTTAAGTATCCAAGTTTACACATTGCATTTAAATTTACATATCGTATTTCATTAAACGTGTAGTCGCTGAAGAAGAGACTCCGGAAGTGCTGGACTTCCTTCTTCCGGACGAAGAACTAACTCCTGACCAGCAGCAACAAGGCAAGCCCCGGTTTGCATTAAGCCTTTTATAAAGTTTTACTTTGTTTACATATGTAGTGTGAAGTGTATATGTGCATTAGGTGTAGGATGGATGAAAACCCCACTTGCATGACCAGAATTTTTTCATAAGAGTGAGGGTAGTGTCTAAGACCTCGAGTAGACAGGCTATGCTTAAAGATTCATATGACTTCGGTACAAGTCGAGTAGTTGGAATCTACTCGTGAGATAGGCTTGGGACACACGGGTTCGGTTGAGTGATGTGAGATCACTTTAGTAATGAAAATGAGACTAGGCAGGGGCTAGGGCGCAGCAAGAGGAAGTCTTGTGTGTGCAGCCCTGTCCGTGTCGATTGAGGACCGATCCGTGTGCGGCCCTGCTGAACAAGTATTGAACGTACCGAAGGCATATCGGATATATGGGCCCCGATAAACCGATGTAGCCTAAACCTCCGGGCATCGAGGCATAGCACTCCGATTTATAGGTGTAGGTTGAGGGCAGCAAGGTGGAAATCTGCCAACGGGCATAGAGAGATGCTCCGTGTGGGGAACCTCCTGCTCGTTTCGGTGCGACCGGTTGGACGTTTGGGCTGTTGGGTGAAAGGTTGTCCCGTACGACATCGAGTGGGCGTTCTGTGCAGCTCCACGGGTGGGCGTACGTGACGTGCTCTTTGCGTTTCCCTACAGGTGTATATCGAGTCGATTCACCGTCCCTCGCGGTGACGAGTACCGCTTGTTCACTGCGTCGTAATGCAGATAATTTATGGAATGCTGTAATTCAATATTGCTGTCATGATATAATTGTATTGCTACATGTGTGCCACAAAATATTGCTTACTAAATTTCAGCTTCATGAACTGTTAACTTGTTGCTAAAAGATGAACTAAGGATGAACTTGTAGGTGTGTCCATTTGCTGCAACATTGCTATCCTATGTCATTGTACACCTCATGTAGAGTTTCATGCTTAGGTGAGTCGGTTAAGCCTTGTTGAGCCATCGTGCTCACGGTTGCTGCTTAAGTGTTTTTCAGGTGAGGAACCACCCACGGACTCGGCGTACGAGTCCACCAGCGAGGGTTACCCTCTGTCGGGGACCACGGCTGAGTGGGAGCCGTACACGCCGCGCTGAGCTGAGACGTGCAGCTAGTGTGGGTTGCCCTAGGGCTGGGCAACCAACTTTTGCTAGATAGGCAGGCGTGAGTTGTACAGAATAGACTTCCGCTGTGTAAAATAAATACTAGTTTATAACTGAAGGTTGTACCTGTTTGTACAGTTCAGTTTGTTTTCCCATGTAATATATTGTGTCCTTATGACGTGTGCTGTCGGGTGTCGCGTCGCGGGGCACCACCCTCTTGGTATCAGAGCGGATTCCGGAGGAGCGGATTCCGGTCCACCACAGCCTGGTATCAGAGCTGCATTGGGGATAGCATAGTACTTAAGGACTGTATTATGGGAAAACATAGGTTTACGGTGAGGATTCTGTAGTTGCCCAAGTAAGGACTATATTAGCATAGTTACTTAAAGTGGCAAAGGCTAACTTATGTGTTATAATTCTGAATTTTTACTATGTAACGACGCACCTATGCTCTGGTAAGAATGGTAAGGAACGCCACCGAAAGCGGTTCAATTTCGGTTAGCTCCCCTGACGAGGAACGTGGTTCAAGGATAAGTCTCACAGCTTGGTGTGAGACATCAATATGAAACTCTTGGACTCTTTATGTCCCTGAGTTCATATTAAACGCTGATCCCTAGCGTGCATTAGGCAAGTAAGTGGAGACCCCATCGCGTGGTCAGTAACACGAGAGTGTGCTCGTCTGGAAATAGCCCAGGAGGACATACGCAGCGCTTGCCATCGGCGTGCCCTGCAGTGCAGTAGGTGTGGTGTTGATAACATTCCCAACCGTGACGACCCGTTCATGACATACTCAGGTTCCCCGTCGTGTGGTGTTGAAACACGATCACGTACCTTGAGACGTGACCTAACTCAAGGACAGCCGTATGGCAATGATACGGGCGTTTGTATTTACTTTTAAATATGATCCTGCCTGAAATGAAAACAACCATTGAGTGCACCATTATTGTGTGGTCTTCTGCAGATACTAACCACGTATGTATCCGTATAGTAAACGTGTGCGAGAGACCGTTTAGTGCCACACTTGAGACGTATATGCCGGTATAATCCGGTTAGGATTTTCTTTTGTGAGGAACGTAGTACCGAGATATCATAGGCATATGCATGAAAAATAATGATAACAAGGAATTAAAATCACTAGGTTCAACATCTAGGACCCTGGTTGGGTAGAAAAATTGGATAGTGATGAGTGTAGTTCCAAAAGACTGAAAAACAGAGTGCTCTGTTTTGGGCAGCCAGTGTGCTGATCTTCAACAGGGCATAACTCCCAGGTCTTTTAGCGAGGGAGGTGTGCTTTATAGTTCTGGAAAGGTATTTGAGAACTCTAAAACTTTGTTGTAGACTGCCAGAACTGAAACACACCTTAAGATGGCTTAAATCCCAGAGAACTGTAAGCTGTCCAGAAACAGGGCAGAGTTAAAACATTCTCTGGACTGTTCTGTTTTTCAAACATAACTCCTAGTAGAAAAATCAAAAAATTTCACAGGATACATCTTTAGAAAGGGTAGAAGATGTGTTCCATCTTTGCAATTCAAAGTTTCTGAAATTTCAGCACAGAATTCTGTGGAAATCAGGGTTGAAAACAGCAACTTCCCAAAGGGGGTGCTGTTGAAATTCTTCCAGGAATTCGGTTGACTTTAAATTACCATAACTTTGTAACCAGAGCTGATCTGAGGACATATAAGTACTCGTTGGAAAGATACTGAATTTAACGTTAACTTCGGTATTCAACTTGAGTCATGAAACAGCCCAGAACCAGATAAAAACCTGGAATATGTAAAAACTGGTCATTCTGACAGAGGAATGACAGTTGAACTCAATGGAGTGATTGTTGTACCCTAGACGGGGTTTGAGTATTCCCAATGGGGTAGAACATACTCATGAGAGGTTATCTTCAACTAGTGAAAGATTTGAGTATAGGTCTCACTCAAGTTTCTTTTACTAGAGACCATGTTTGTGTCGTATTGAAGATAAAAGGGTGGTATACGTGATGACAACGCGATAGTAACGTCTCGTAGTGACCAAACCTAGTTGTGGTGAGCTTTCAAATAGGAGGTTCATCAAGTTGGATTAAACTAGATTGTATTTGGTCTGGTAATGGTGTAGCTTGTGCAAAGTTATTACATTATCTACATACGAGATGTATCGCATGTTTTATTGTCATTATGTTTTTACGCCTATTTTTATTGGATTGCATGCAATATGTTGCGGGACTGATGTTTATTGTCGTATGGTTGCAGATGGTTCGCACTAGGACCACGCACAAGGTTGGTGGATCTAGCCAACAGGGAGGTGATGACTCCCAGCCACCGGCCTACGACAGCACCCCGCAGCAGCAGCCACCACCGCCGCCTCCGCTTACTCTAGCGGATGTGATAGCGGCACTGGTGGGAGGTCGTGAGGAGCAGACCGACCTGCTCCCCACGATCGTGCAGAATACGTCCCAGGCGGGGGGACGTCCAGATAGAGGGCCTCGTGAGCCCCAGGAAGTGTCGTACTTGGATTACATGAGTATGCACCCTCCAGTGTTCACCGAAGCTGAAGAACCACTGGAGGCAGACAACTGGCTGCGGACCATCGAGTCTAAGTTCGGGCTGCTCCAATGTACGGAGCAGCAGAAGACTCTGTTCGCAGCGCAGCAGCTTCACGTTGTCGCTGGCGCGTGGTGGGTGAACTATGCCGCCTCACGTCTGGCTGGCCATACCGTGGAATGGGAAGAGTTCCGAGAGGCGTTCCGCGCCTATCATATTCCTCCCGGAATAATGAAGAGGAAGTTCCAAGAATTTTTGGAACTGAAGCAGGGCGGGAGGAGTGCCCATGACTACTCCCGTGCCTTCAATCATCTGGCGCAATACGCGTCAGACTATATCTCCACTGAGGAGAAGAAGCGGGAACACTTCTATCGGGGGTTACACCCCGAAATGAAGACACACCTCGTTCAGTGGAATCGCGGCACCTTCAATGACCTAGTCAATGCTGCGATCATGCAAGAGGATGCTCAGCGGGAGTTGGCAGCTGAGCAGAGGAAGCGCAGCGCTCCACCTAGCAGTGGTGGTGGCACGCCTCAGAAGTACCGTATGGTGTATCGGACACCATCGGGGCAGCAGTGGCAACCACCGCTGTGACCTCAACGGTTCGGGGGACGTCCTTATCAGCCACCTCCGTTCCGTCCGCCGATGCCACCACCAAGACAACAGCAGCAGCAGCAGCAGACGGCACCCCGGGCGTTCCCACCGCCACAACACGCCCCGGGATTCCATCCACCGATCAGCGGGGGACCACCCCGTTTCACGTGCTTCACGTGTGGCCAGGCGGGCCACTTCGCGAAGGACTGTCCCCAGGGGCAGCAGAGCAGCGGGCAAGCCCAGTTCCAGGGCGGTGCTCGAGGCCGACCTCCGGTCAAGAAGGTTGGTCAGCGCACTGGTGGCGTCCGCAACCTCGACAATGAGGACGCGCCGAAGGGAGACAACGTGCTAGCGGGTACGTTTACTCTCAACAATCAAGCCATTGTCATATTGTTTGATTCTGGTGCAACCCACAGCTTTATAAGTGCACCCTATGTGGCTAAGAATCAAATGCAAGTCTTCCCAACCGACTGCACCTATATGATCTGCTCACCGGGAGGGAAGATCTCAGCAAATATGATGATCCCAAAGGCACCTCTGTGCTTAGGTGGGAAACTATATCCCACCACCTTGATAATCCTAATGGGACAAAAGATTGATGCAATCTTAGGGATGTCATGGCTACAATACCATGGCTCTGTCCTAGAGACTCGAACACGGACGGTTCATTTAAACTCTCCATTCCACCGTCCGCATTCCATGGTATTAGACACTCCAGTCCGGGAAGTATTAGTAGTTAATAATGCTGAAGCTCTCAAGTTAGAAGACATCCCCGTAGTCCGGGAGTACCCCGACATGTTCCCGGATGATCTTCCGGGCATGCCACCTGAGCGGGATGTCGAGTTCAAGATCGAGCTCGTACCCGGGACTACGCCCATATCACGGAGGCCATACAAAATGGCTTCGAATGAGCTGGCTGAACTGAAAGAACAGCTCGATGATCTGTTGAGCAAGGGTTTCATTAGGCCGAGTTCCTCGCCTTGGGGATGCTCGACGCTGTTTGTGAAGAAGAAGGATGAAACCTTGAGGCTGTGTGTGGATTACCGGCCGCTCAACGCCGTCACCATCAAGAATAAGTATCCACTGCCCCGCATCGACATATTGTTCGATCAACTTGTGGGTGCCAGTGTGTTTTCAAAGATGGACCTTCGCTCTGGATATCACCAGATAAAGATCCGGGCGGAGGATATCCCGAAGACGGCCTTCTCGACGAGATATGGACTATATGAATATCTCGTCATGTCCTTTGGTCTCACAAACGCTCCAGCCCATTTCATGTATCTCATGAACTCGGAGTTCATGCCGGAGCTGGACATGTTCGTGGTAGTGTTCATCGATGATATCTTGGTTTACTCCAAGACAGAAGCCGAACATGCCGAACACTTGCGGATCGTTCTTCAACGATTGCGAGACCACAAGCTTTACGCCAAGTTCAGTAAATGCGAGTTTTGGATCAGCCAAGTGCCATTCTTGGGACATATTATCTCAGCGGATGGCATTGCGGTTGACCCAAGCAAAATAGAGAAAGTACTGAAATGGAAAGATCCCACTTCAGTCCATGAAGTCAGAAGCTTCTTCGGGTTAGCGGGATACTATCGGAGATTCATTCCAAGCTTCTCCAAGCTCGCTAAGCTGATGACAGAATTTCTGAAGAAAGTGACGAAATATGTTTGGAACACGGCGTGTGAAGGAGCGTTCGAAGCATTGGTGAAGCATCTCACCACAGCCCCGGTCTTAGCTCAGCCGGATACAACAAAGCCCTTCGATGTGTTTTGTGACGCGTCCGGTATTGGGCTCGGCTGCGTGTTGATGCAGGAAGGACGTGTGGTCGCATATGGCTCACGCCAACTTCGTAACCATGAGCAGCATTATCCCACTCATGATCTTGAGCTTGCTGCAGTGGTTTTGGCGCTGAAAATGTGGAGGCACTATCTCCTGGGGAATCTAGTGCATCTCTACACCGACCACAAGAGCTTGAAATACATTTTCACCCAGAAGAAGCTGAAAATGAGGCAAAGGAGGTGGTTAGAACTGATCAAAGATTATGAGATCGAGATTCATTACCACCCCGGCAAGGCGAATGTGGTTGCCGACGCACTGAGTCGGAAATCACATGTCCATCACCTCACCATTACACCGGTGGAGGAGGAAGAGCCGAGTTTATACTTGGATCCTTATGGATCGCTATACAACCTTGCCCTCATCCCTACCATCAGGTAGGGCATAATTGCAGCTCAGAAGACTGATAAAGGTATGGCACATCTCCGGAGACGGATAGACAATGGAGAGGGTCAAATGTTTCCGGAAAGATGATGAGGGGACGCTGTGGTTCAAGGACCGCATAGTCGTACCCCGGGATATGGAGCTGAGGAAGAAAATCCTCGATGAAGCTCACTTGTCTAAGTACTCCATTCATCCGGGCAGCAACAAGATGTACCAAGATTTGAAAAAGAAATTTTGGTGGACACGGATGAAGCGGGAGGTAGCGAAGTACGTATCCGAGTGCGATACGTGCTGACGAGTGAAAGCTGATCACATGAAGAAATCAGGGCTGTTGCAACCCCTGAAGATCCCGGCATGGAAATGGGAAGATGTGAGCATGGATTTGATTGTGGGATTACCCCTAACTGCCAACAAACATGATTCCATTTGGGTAATTATTGATCGGTTGACCAAGACGGCTCACTTCATTCCGGTGAATACACGTTACAATGCCGGCAAATATGCGGAGCTATACATAGCAAAGATTCTGTGTTTGTACGGGGTACCCAAGACCATTGTCTCGGAAAGAGGTGCATTATTTGTATCTCACTTTTGGGAGCAGCTACACACTGCATTGGGTACTAAGATGGTCAGGAGCTCCGCCTATCACCCTCAAACAGATGGGCAAACAGAGAGGGTGAACCATGTATTAGAAGACATGTTGAGAGCATGTGCCATCCACCACGGTAGGAACTGGGATGATCACCTGCCGTTGGCGGAATTCTCGTACAATAACGGCTATCAGGCGAGTATCAAGATGGCACCCTACGAAGCTCTCTACGGTCGCAAGTGCCGCACCCCATTAAACTGGTGCGAGTCCGGTGAAAGGGTCACATTCGGGGTTGATGTGGTGAACGACGCCGAAGAGCACGTTCGGGCGATTCAAGCTAACTTGAAGGCCGCTCAATCCCGACAGAAGAGCTACGCTGATAAGAGGCGTAGACCGTTGCACTTTGACGTTGGTGAACACGTGTACCTCCGCGTGTCTCCGATGAAGGGCGTGCACCGGTTCGGTGTGAAGGGGAAGCTCGCTCCCTGTTTCATTGGACCCTACGCTATCACCGAGAAGTGCGGACCAGCGGCGTATCGATTGGAGCTACCGGCATCCCTTGCTGGTGTCCATGATGTCTTCCATGTTTCGCAACTGCGAAAATATTTAAAGCATACAGCTGCTGTTCCTACTGAAGACATCGGTGAGCTAAAATCGGATTTGACCTATGATGAGTATCCAGTGGAAATTCTTGATGAGAAAGCCCGAACCACACGTAGCAGAACGTTGTGGTTCTACAAAATACTATGGAGCAACCACACTGCTGAAGACTCGACGTGGGAGAGCGAGGAATTCCTTCGCTCAAATTACCCTGAGTTAATGGCCTCTCAGCACGAGTAAGTCCCTACGACATCGCTATCTCTTCTTTTGTAATCTCGGGATGAGATTCCTTTTAAGGGGGAGGGATGTAAAAGCCCAAGAAAAGGGACTTGAAAAAATCTTTTCATCACCTCACAACACCACAGTTTTTATTGTGGATATCTTAGGAAATATTGTGAAGAGCAAGTAACCTCCATCAAAAGAGGGATTAGAGGGGAAAGCCTTCATTTTCACAAAGTGGGATTTTTACACATGAACATGAGAGGTTGAGCTCGCCCCTAGGACTTAAAAAGTCTTGGGAAGGTTCAGGCCAAATTTCATGTAAATCCAACACTTTTTGAGGCAATTTTGGAGGTATTTGAAAAAGAGGCCAATTTGAATGTAAATTCAAATTGCAGCAACTTTCTTCACTCAAATTCAAAAGTTGGCTTCATATTCAAACTCATCACATTTTTCTGAGTAAGACCCCCAATTTTCATCCCCATTGGAGTTCATCTTGTCAAGAGCTAAATTGAAAGAATTCAAAAACTGAATTTGAATTTCAGTTTAAACATAAAGCAAATTTAGTCAAACAAAGTTTGAATTTGAGAACTCAAATTCAAACCAAGACTTGGGGGCTAAGTCTCAAAGTTAATTGAGAGTAGCTGGTGATAATTTTCAGTAAAACAGAGGTGAAAAATTGGAAAGAAAAAGGGGGAGGAGGGCGCACTGGTCAGGGGCTGTGAGCAACAGAGAACCACTCGGTGGTCGTCAGTCAGTGCACGCGGGGATTTACTCGCGCCCCCTCCCGATCACCACGTACGCAGCACAAAGCTGAGTTTGCTGCCTCCCTCGCCTGTCGCTCTGATCAGCGCCCGCGCACGTGAAGAACTCGCCGCAACGCTTGCACCTCCGAGCCCCGGCGTGCACCCGCGCTGATCGTTGAACGCTCGTGATCCCTGCAGCAAAAGGGAGCGCCAGGGCGCACGCTAGCGGGTCCCCGTGCTGCTCCAGCAAGCTGCACCCGAGTCTGAGCGGTGTGAGCCATCGAAGTTGAAGAACCAGGAGATACCGCGGCGTCGAGCTTCGGCTCACCGGTGACAGCCCCTTCCAGCCATCGTCGCCGACCACGTTCTACACAAGAAAGGTGTGTGTGGAACCCTAGATGGTGTAGCCGAAAACCCTTCAGCAAATGGTCCACCGAGTAGCAAGAATTTTGGAAAGTCCCAAACCCTAGTGCAACTGACCTAGCTCGGCAAGAATCCAAAATTCGGATCAAGCTAGCTCACAGATAGCTCCTACACCTCCTAGCGCCCCTCCTCGAGGAAGAACCAAGCAAAACCGTCCAGGAATGGCCGAGTATTAGCCGTTTCTATAGTCGCCGGCGCAAACACGGCTCGGGTCACCGTCGAGAGTGGGTTTGCCGGCATTGTTAGCCTCCGAGACTGCTCACGTTGGGTTCCTTGTGATCCACTGATGCTTCTCAAGCAAACCGTAGCCCTTTTCATGCCCCAGAGAGCGAGAACGACCTCACCGGAGCCCTAGCCTCCGCGGTGGACGCCGCACGCCTGTTTCCGGTCACCGCCGGTGAGCTTCGACCCCCGGGACAAGTTCCCCAGGGCGAGGCAAGGCTAGGCGGCCAGTTCTGGCACTGAGGGTGGTCGGGAAAGCGGTTCCGGCAAACCTCGCCGAGGTGCACCGCCGCTGCACTCGTGGGCGCGCGCGAGGAGGAAGACGACTGGGGGCCCCGCATGTCAGTGGCGATATTTTAAATCGTCGGATCCGCTGCGGCCCGGGATCCGGTGTGGTGGCACGGGAAGGGTCCTGTGGCCCCGTGTGGCGTGATTCCAGCAGCCGACACATGTATGAGAGACCCACAGCCAGAGTTTGAATGTTTCCCGAATTAATTTGGATTTCCAGATTTAGTTCAAACTTTAGAACCCCATAACTTTTGGTAGGAAACTCCAAATTCGATGAACCAAATTTTGTTGAACTCATAATTCTGAGTACTTTCCAGCAATACCAATTTCAGCTCATGAAAGTGAATAGTTTTCCAGAATTAAATCCCTAAAATTTAAAATGTGGGGAATTTTAGCTGGAGAACTACCTTATGAAAAATTTTGAAATTTGGCTGAGAGGTTCATTGGAAAATCCCTGAGTCACAGTAAAATTTTCAGAAGCATCCAAGTTCATTTAGTCCCCCTAATTGGGTAATTAAGTGAACTGCCCTGAGAAAATAGAAAAATGTACAGAAACATTTTTCTGACTTTCTCAACGCTTAATTAGGGCATAACTCTCAGTATAATTCTTCAAATGACATGAAACCAAGTCCATTAGAATCATCTTAAATTCTAGTTTCCAGAAAGTAATAGTTGGAGCCATGAAAACCCCTGGAAATACTTAGAGGCTTAAATATTGACCAAATAGGCTTTTATTTGTACCGTGTTCAAAGGAACTTTGTTTCAAATGAAACTTGGTCAAGACTCTGGTTAGGACCCTACCAAGCCACCATAAAAATTTCAGAACCAAAGGGAAGGGCTAGCTAGAGTTATTAGTAGTTAAGTATTCAAGTTTACACATTGCATTTAAATTTACATGTCGTATTTCATTAAACGTGTAGTCGCTGAAGAAGAGACTCCGGAAGTGCTGGACTTCCTTCTTCCGGATGAAGAACTAACTCCTGACCAGCAGCAACAAGGCAAGCCCCGGTTTGCATTAAGCCTTTTATAAAGTTTTACTTTGTTTACATATGTAGTGTGAAGTGTATATGTGCATTAGGTGTAGGATGGATGAAAACCCCACTTGCATGACAAAAATTTTTCCATAAGAGTGAGGGTAGTGTCTAAGACCTCGAGTAGACAGGCTATGCTTAAAGATTCATAGGACTTCGGTACAAGTCGAGTAGTTGGAATCTACTCGCGAGATAGGCTTGGGACACACGGGTTCGGTTGAGTGATGTGAGATCACTTTAGTAATGAAAATGAGACTAGGCAGGGGCTAGGGCGCAGCAAGAGGAAGTCTTGTGTGCGCAGCCCTGTCCGTGTCGATTGAGGACCGATCCGTGTGCAGCCCTGCTGAACAAGTATTGAACGTACCGAAGGCATATCGGATATATGGGCCCCGATAAACCGATGTAGCCTAAACCTCCGGGCGTCGAGGCATAGCACACCGATTTATAGGTGTAGGTTGAGGGAAGCAAGGTGGAAATCTGCCAACTGGCATAGAGAGATGCTCCATGTGGGGAACCTCCTTCTCGTTTCGGTGCGACCGGTTCGACGTTTGGGCTGTTGGGTGAAAGGTTGTCCAGTACGACATCGAGTGAGCGTGCTGTGCAGCTCCACGGGTGGGCGTACGTGACGTGCTCTTTGGGTTTCCCTGCAGGTTTATATCGAGTCGATCGCCGTCCCTCGCAGTGACGAGTACCGCTTGTTCACTGCGTCGTAACGTAGATAATTTATGGAATGCTGTGATTCAATATTGCTGTCATGATATAATTGTATTGCTACATGTGTGCCAACAAATATTGCTTACTAAATTTTAGCTTCATGAACTGTTAACTTGTTGCTAAAAGATGAACTAAGGATGAACTTGTAGGCATGTCCATTTACTGCAACATTGCTATCCTATGTCATTGTACACCTCATGTAGAGTTTCATGCTTAGGTGAGTCGGTTAAGCCTTGTTGATCCATCGTGCGCACGGTTGCTGCTTAAGTGTTTTTCAGGTGAGGAACCACCCACAGACTCGGAGTACGAGTCCACCGGTGAGGGTTACCCTCCATCGGGGACCACGGCTGAGTGGGAGCCGTACACGCCGCGCTGAGCTGAGACGTGCAGCTAGTGTGGGTTGCCCTAGGGCTGGGCAACCAACTTTTGCTAGATAGGCGGGCGTGAGTTGTACAGAATAGACTTCCGCTGTGTAAAATAAATACTAGTTTGTAACTGAAGGTTGTACCTGTTTGTACAGTTCAGTTTGTTTTCCCATGTAATATATTGCGTCCTTATGACGTGTGCTGTCGGGTGTCGCATCGCACGGCACCACCCTCTGCGATCCTGGAGGAGCGGATTTCGGTCCGCCACAATATCTATATGTTTGGTTCTAGAGTGCTCAACAGGGTTATGGGCAAATTTTGATATCACTTTCATTGTCACAAAAGAGTGGAATACGGCTCATATTGTAACCTTAAGCCCTTAGAGTTTGTTGCATCCAAAGGAGTTGTGCACAACAATTCCCGGCTGCAACATACTCCGCTTCGGCTGTGGAAAGAGCAATTGAATTTTGTTTCTTGGAGGACCAAGAAACTAGGGATCTACCTAGGAATTGACAAGTACCAGAAGTACTTTTTCTATCTACCTTACATCTGGCATAATCTGCATCGGAGTATCCAATGAGATTGAATTTTGAACCTTTGGGATACCGAAGGCCTAGGTTGGGTGTATGAACTAAATATCTCAAGATCCTTTTAACGGCTGTCAAATGACACTCCTTAGGATTGGCTTGAAACCTTGCACATAGGCATACGCTCAACATGATATCAGGCCTAGATGCACATAGATAGAGTAGGGAGCCAATCATGGAACGATATACCTTTTGATCCACATTAGGTCCGTCTTCATTTAGGTGCAAGTGTCCATTTGTCGCCATGATAGTCTTTATGGGCTTTGCTTTGTCCATTCCAAACTTCTTGAGAATGTCTTGAGTGTACTTTGTTTGTCTTATGAACGTCCCGTCTTTTTGTTGTTTCACTTGGAATTCCAAGAAGTACCTTAGCTCTCCCATCATGGACATCTCAAATCTATCTATCATAATCTTGCTAAATTCTTGACAAAAGGATTTGTTAGTTGAACCAAATATTATATCGTCAACATAGATTTGGCAAATGAAGAGGTCATCATCAAAGTGTTTAGTAAACAAGGTGTAATCTGCTTTTCCGATCTTGAAGTCATTTTCAATTAAAAAATCTCTAAGGCACTCATACCAAGCTCTAGGAGCTTGCTTGAGTCCATAGAGAGCCTTACGCAGTTTGAACATGTAGTCGGGGTGCTCTTGATCTTCAAAACCGAGTGGTTGCTCTACGTACACCTCCTCCTTGATAGGTCCGTTGAGAAAGGCACTTTTAATGTCCATTTGATAAAGCTTGAAATCATGGTGAGTAGCATATGCACGTAATATACGAATCGACTCAAGCCTAGCTACGGGAGCAAAGGTCTCATCAAAATTCAAACCTTCGACTTGTGAGTACCCTTTTGCCACAAGTCGTAGCTTGTTCCTTGTAACTACTTCATGTTCGTCTTGCTTGTTGCGAAAGAGCCATTTAGTGCCGATGGCATTGGACTTGGGTCTCTCAACAAGCTCCCACACTTCGTTCCTTTTGAAGTTGTTCAGTTCTTCTTGCATCACCATCACCCAGTCCGGATCTTTTAATGCATCCTCGACCCTGTATGGTTGCAAAGAAGCTACAAAGGAATAGTGTTCACAAAAATTAGCTATGCAAGATCGAGTTACTACTCCCTTTCGGATGTCACCGATTATGTTGTCAACCGGGTGATCTCTTTGGATGCTTTGGTGCACTTTTGGATGTAGCACTTGTAGTCTTGAATCTTCATTATCATCTTCTTCTCCCCCTAGATAGTTGCCCTCATTGATGTTCTGGCCTTCTTGATTTTCTTGAGGTTGATCTTGCATGGAAGCTCCCCCTTGATCATTTTCCTCAATCTGTGGTTGATTTTCTTTATTCGCATTTGAAGGTGGCACTTGTGGTCAAACATCGCCCAAAGCTATTCTTCCCAATGCTTGACATGGAGCTTCTTCTTGATCTAGCACACACTGATCAACTTGCTCTTCTTAAGAGCCGTTAGTTTCATTGAACACTACGACACGTGCTACTTCAACAAGACTAGAGGTTTTGTTGAAGACACGATAAGCGTAGGAGTTCGAATCATAGCCAAGTAAGAAACCTTCATCGGACTTCGAACCAAACTTCGAGGCCCTTGGCTTCTTATTTAAAATATAGCATTTTGAATCAAAGACTCGAAAGTATGAAATATTTGGTTTGTTACCCGTGAGTAGTTCATAAGAGGTTTTCTTGAGCAGCCGATGAAGATATAGTCGGTTTATGGCGTGACAAGCGGTGTTAACCGCTTCAGCCCAAAACCTATCTGAAGTCTTGTATTCATCGAGCATTGTCCTTGACATCTTAATGAGAGTTCTGTTCTTCCTTTCGGCTACTCCGTTTTGTTGAGGAGTGTATGGTGTTGGAAATTCATGCTTTATCCCTTCTTCGTCTAGATACTCCTCAACTTGGTGTTCTTGAATTCTGTTCCATTGTCACTTCGTATGTTCCTGATCTTCAATGAGAATTCATTTTGGGCACGCTTGATGAACTTTTTGAGAGTTCCTTGAATTTCTGTCTTATCATGCAAAAAAAACCCACGTGAAGCGTGAAAAATCATCAACAATGCCTAGACTGTATTTATTACTGCCGATGCTTATGTAGGCAATTGGACCAAATAGATCCATGTGAAGGAGCTCAAGCGGTCTTGTATAGTCATGACATTCTTTGCGAGATGGGGTGCTCCTACTTGTTTTCCTGCCAGACATGCTCTACACGGCCTATTTTTCTTAAAAACAACATCCTTTAAACCTCGGATGTGATCGCCTTTGAGGAGTTTTTGAAGATTCCTCATACCAATATGTGCTAGCCGTCTATGCCACAGCCAACCCATGTTGGTCTTTGCAATCAAGCATGTGTCAAGTTCAACTTTATCTTTGTTGAAGTCAACTAGATAAAGTTTTCCCTTCAACACACCCTTGAATGCAATTGAGTTATCACTCCTTCTAAAGACGGTCACACCTTCATTAGTGAATAAGCAATTATAACCCTTGTCACATAATTGAGATATGGACAGAAGATTATAATCCAGGGAGTCAACATGTAAAACATGAGACAGTATGTTGTGATGAAATTGCAATTTTACCGGTACCAAGAACTTTTCTTTGACTATTATCACCAAAGTAAATCCCTTCGCTTGGATTTTCATTTTCTTCATATTCCATGGACATTCTTCTTTCTCCGGTCATGTGATTGGTGCATCCACTATCTAGCACCCATTTTGCTCCGCTGGATGAATAGGTCTGCAAAAATAAATTATGCCTTGGTCTTAGGTACCCAAGCTTGCTTGGGTCCTTTGAGGTTAGTCACAAGTGATTTGGGCACCCACGCATGAGACTTGGTATTCCCATGGCGTGGCCCAACATATTTAGCATAAACTCTTCCAAGATTACTTTTCATAAGTACATATGAAGCATCAATGGTTCTAAATAGAAGTTGTTGTTCATATGTGTTCACATTGTTAAATTTATCAATATTATTAAGCTTTGTAGTTTGAGAAGAGTTTCCCTTGACAAAGGCAATGCAACCCTTGTTATTCTTGTGGTTTCTAGCATTGTGCTTTTCACCATTAGAATATCCAATGCCATATTTGACATTAGGAGGTCTTGTGACCGAGTATGCACTGCGTGCATACTTGATCTTCTCCTTGTCAAATATGCCACTTTGAGAAGATTGCTTGTTCTTTGTCAAGTTTGGCTTTTTCTTCATGTTAGTTTCATTTTTGGCACATGTACAAGTAATGCTAGTTTCAGACTTTGTGTGTTGAAAATGTGAGATAGTAGTTGATGAAGAACCATTTTGCTTGAGTGACTCAACTTGTCCCTCAAGGATCTTGTTAACTTTGGTTAAGTTAGCAAGTTCATCTTTGATGGTGGTGTTTGAGTCTTTTAGCTTCAAACAAGCTTCCTTGCTTCAGGCTAATTCAAGCTCTAGTGATTTATTTTGTTCCTTTTCAAATTCAAGAAGCTTTTCAATCTCAAGATATTCCTCCTTTTGGGAGATAATCATATCTTCCTGACGATTGACTAGCTTCTCCATATCAACAAGCTTATCCAGTAGAAATTTTATTTTAGCAGCTGTCTTTTTGTCTAAACCCCTAAACATATATTCATATTCATCATTGCTATCATCCTCACTAGAGTTATCACTATCACTAGTAAAAGAATTCGAGAAGGAAGATTTAGTCGGTACCTTTCGTTTACCTTCCTTCGCCATTAAACAGGTGTCGTTGGTGTCCTTCCATGCGCCCATGGTTGGGAAGAGAGTGGATCTCTTGGTAGTCTTCTTCTTCTTCGGATCAAGATTCATCATTGGAGTCCAACTCCTTCCCTATTTGCGCTTGGCCATATTGCTTCTTCTTCTTGAACATTTTCTTTGGTTGAGACTTGTTATCATTTGTCTTCTTCTTGTTTTCAACAATTGGACAATCTACTATGAAGTGATCGTATCCTCCGCAGTTATAGCACACCCGTCTCATCTTGGGTCTTTGTTTGTCCCTTTGTCTTCCTTCATTTGAGCTGTTGCCCTTTCTTATTCTCATCATTTTCTTGACCTTGTTCATGAACAAGATCATGTCTTCTTTATTTATATCACTGCTTTCATCGTCGTTGTCGTCTTCTCCATAAGCTTCTCGAGATTCCTTTGATAAGGGTTTACGAGTTGACTTCAAGGCGACTCCTTTCTTCTTTGCCGAGGTGAGATCGGCAATTTCCTTAACATGCTTGGCTTGCTTCTCCATCATCTCAAAGTTGATGATTTTGCCAAGAAGTTCGTCTGGGGTCATTTTCCGATACCCGGGACTTTCTCTGATCATTGAGAAAAGAGTTACATTGCGAGGCATGAATGCTCTGAGAATCATCTTCACAACCTCATGATCATTCCACTTCTTGCTGCCATAGGCTCGGACTTTGTTGATAAGATTCTTCAGTCGATTGTACATATCCTGTGGTGATTCATCTTCTTCTATCGTGAATCTTCCTAATTATCCTTCAATCATTTCTATCTTGGCTTCACGTACATGACGATCACCTTCATGTTCAGTCTGTAGTGTGTCCCATATCTCCATGGCAATTTCGAGCCCATCCACTTTAGTGAACTCGTCTCGGCTTAGTGATGACGTGATCACGGCTGCAGCTTGAGCATTTCGATGAATGGCTTGTTTTTGGTTTGGGGTTAGCTCTTCATCATCATCCGGGATATCTATCCCTGTACACACTATATGCCACAAACTCGGATTAAGAGATATGAGATGCATTTTCATGTTTTGTCTCGACATTGAATAATCGTTTCCATCAAAGTAAGATGCTTTCCCTAGGGGAATTGATAAGTAATGATTATTATGAGAATTCAAACGCTCATAATCAAAAGGATATCGGGAGTTTTCTGTGTGACTACCCCCTTTCTTCTTCTTTTCATCATCGGTGTTCTTCTTCCCTTTTGGGGAGATTGCCTTCTTCCGTAGAAGAGCCTTGAGTTGGAGCACCTCCTCATCACGTCCTCACTGTCTTGAATAGCATCAAGTAGCTTCTTTAGCTTTTGAGTCCTTTCATCATTTCTCATTTCGTCGTCGATCTTCTTGTGTGCATCCTTGACGTCCATATCGTCTCTTCGAGCGGTGAGTCTCTTTTGAAGAGTTTGGCTCTGATACCAATTGAATGTAGCCTAGAGGGGGGGTGAATAGGCTTTTTGATGCTTTGTTGAAACCTGAAACACTTAGTAATCTATCAAATACAGAGAAATCGGACTAGTCCGGTAGGGTGCGGACTTGTCCGTTTTCTAAACAGAGAAAAATCGGACTAGTGTGGTACTGGACGGACTAGTCCGGTATATGTGGACCAGGGAGATCAAGATTGATCAATGTTCACTTCTAATACTTTATGCAGCAGAAATAGGATGATAACTTAGATCTATTGCAACAATAATACAATGAATGACAGGAATCAATTTGATCTTAATGTTTGAATGTAAGTTTCAAAAGATTGATTAAACACTCTAAAATGATGAACAATTAATAAACAAGAGTGGGAGACAAGTGTTTATCCCGAGGTTTGATTCCACAAAGGAAATCTACGTCCCCGTTGAGGAGTCCACTAAGGACCGGGTCTTCTCCAACCCTACCCCCGTCGAATCACCACAAAGGCTGATTCTCTTCCACTAATCACAAAGGGCAATAAACTTGTTCAATGGGCCTTCTCACAAGTCGAGGGCTCCCCAAGAATTACAACGAATGAATGAGCATGTCTCAACACACTCAACAGATGAACAGCTAACAATGGAAAGTGTTCGAGAGATCAAACCCAAGAGCTCAAGATGGTGTAGAACTAGTCTCTCCTTTGATCAATTGCCAATCCACAAGAATTGATCCTTCTTAGGTTAGAATGTATGGAGAGAGGTGAATTTTGGGCTCTTGGGAGATGTGACAACGCAGGGGGGTCAAAAGTTGTGTTGGTATGGCCGTACACCTTATTTTATAGTTGGGTTTCCAATGGGAACGTTAGGGTTTGCGATGTCCGGACTAGTCCGTGGTTTACTCCGCACTAGTCCAGTGTGCGGTGTTTGGAAAGCCCTAAGTGTCGTGAGATATCGGACTAGTCCGTGATATTGCAGACTAGTCCGTTTTCTATCCAGAGACAAAATAGGACTTGTCCGGATGATATCGGACTAGTCCGTTTTCTGGTCAGAAATAAAATCGGACTAGTCCAGATGTTATCGGACTAGTCCGGTCATGTTGAATTTGTGCAGTTAGTTTGATTTCTTTCTCTTGAGCTCTTGGAGTGTGTTTCTCCAACACACTCTATACTAAGTGATCTAATTTTTTCAGTTTTTGAGCTCTTATCACTTTGGATCCTCCTTCTTCTTTCTTTTTGCTCTTTTCTTCTTAATTTCTATGAGAACCTGCGCTCATTCTCAACAATTTTGTTAGGGTCTCATTTGTTTGTTATAAATCAACCAAACCCACAAGGGGTGCCTAGATGCACTTTCACCGTGATCAAGGGGGCATCATCTTCTTTCACGGAGCTCTCCCACCTTTGTGCGGTTGTCGAGACCGTGCAAGGGGTCGTGGCTTACGCTGCGGAGGAGCTGTCGGCCTACAGTCGGGAGATCCAGGAAGCCCTGGTCCTAATAGAGAGAACGAGGGACCAAAGTGGGGGTTTGTCCCTTCTCCCCTTTCTTCACTCGGCTTTCCGCATCCGCGCCGGCTTGACATCTTTGGGGTATGTCTTGTTGCAGAAACGCAAGGGCGCATTACCGTTGCTGGTGATTTGGCTGAGCCTCGGAGGGAGGATGTCGAAAGTCTTCGTGATTTTCTCTCTGCTGAGGAGCGAACATTGGAGAAGGCTCGGCGCCTAGTGGCGGCGACTTGCGACCTGATGCTGGGTCCGATGTTGGCCACTACTTCGGTGGATGTTGCCTCCACGGAGTCACAGCTTTTTCAAGTCACCCAGCACATTGGGGCGCTTCAGTCAGAGCCTGCCAGCCTCCGGGACACCGGGTGGTCAATATGCGACCTAGTGCTCGGTGACCGGTCCGGAGTCGGGCTCTCCAGTCAGCTGGTCAAGGCGCTCGACACAGTGGATGGTCGGTTACGGGATGTCATGGAAGTCGAGGTCTTCTATGGGGCCCGAGTGGCATTAGGGGCCATGCTGTCTCACCACCATGCTCTCGATGTTGATATTCTTCACGGCCTTCATGAGACCGCGGCAGATCCTAAAGGGGCTAGGGTTGTCGTTGCTCTGGCTGCACTCTCCTTGGTCGAGCTCGTTCTAGAGGAGTCAATCAGGAATGAGGCGGATAGGAAGCGGAGGATGAATGGTCCCTCTTTGTAGTTAGGATTCGTCCTCGGGTTTTTGTTTCAATTTTGTAATTTGGGGGGAATGTTTGCTCTCCCTTTGTGAGATGAAGAAAAACTTTTGGTATATTGACTGTGTTTGGATCTCTAGTGGATTGGTAGCCCCCAAGCACCGTGCGAGGGTTGGTTTGCTCTTTCCATTGCGTGGTGCTTCTTCATAAGTATACTTCTTTTTGGTCGGTAGTCTACAGGTTGACCCACTGGTCATCTAGCGAGGGTGCCGAAGTCATCTATGGATCTCGGATGACTCTAGGTGTGGAGCTATCGCCCTTACCTTGGGGTCGACCTCGTGGCTGTTTGGAAAGGGCTTTGCCGATGGCCCCTCTGATGCAGGGCTGAGGGAGCTCCTTAGTCAGGTCGTGTCGGTGGCCCAGTCCATAGGCCCTTCTTGTCTGTCGCGCCTCGTTCAGATCATTGCTACGTTTTGGGTTATCATTGTTCCTTGGCCACAGGTCGCACGACTCGGCTTGGGAAGGAAGGGGCATGGGTTCTTTTTCCATTATACCTCGTTCGGACCATGGCTATTGGCGGTACCCTCAATACCGAGTACCCCCGCGCACAAGACAAAACCGCCTAAGGACCTCGTCCCCTCCGCAAGGGTGAGCTCCAAGGGTGCCACGTGTTCAGCGGGGCCGGACCTCCCCTCTCCTCAGAGGTGAGCTCCAGGCCCGCCACGTGGCCAGCAGAGCCGGACCTCCCCCCTCCGTGGGGGTGAGCTCCGAAGGCGCCATGTGTCCAGCAAGGCCGGACCTCCCCTCTCCTCAGAGGTGAGCTCCGGGCCCGCCTCGTGGCCGGCAGAGCCGGTCCTCCCCCCTCCGTGGGTGTGAGCTCCGAAAGTGCCACGTGTCCAGCGCGGCCGGACCTCCCCTCTCCTCAGAGGTGAGCTCCGGGCCTGCCACGTGGCCGGCAGAGCCGGACCTCCCCCCTCCGTGGGGGTGAGCTCCGAAGGCGCCACATGTCAAGCGGGGCCGGACCTCCCCTCTCCTCAGAGGTGAGCTCCGGGCCCGCCATGTGGCCTGCAGAGCCGGACCCCCATCCGCGGAGGTGAGCTCCGAAGGCACCACGTGTCCAGCAGGGCCGGAGCTCCCCCTCTCCTCAGAGGAGAGCTCCGAGCCCGCCACATGGCCAGTAGAGCCGGACCTCCCCCCTCCGTAGGGGTGAGCTCTGAAGGCGCCACTTGTCCAGCGGGGCCGGACCTCCCCTCTCCTCAGAGGTGAGCTCCAGGCCCGCCACGTGGCCAGCAGAGCCACGCTGCCCACCCAGGCTCGATTGGCAGCAGGAGTAAAGGTGCACCATGCCTTTACCGTACAAGACATTCAAGACCCGCGCCTTCCCAACACGCGGAGACGTGGAGCACGCCCGTGTCAGGTGGCGCAGTGGCCAGTCGCGTCACCGTTAAGACAGGCGTGCCATGCCAGAGGCTGTGGACCAATAAACATAGCGACAAGACATGCCCTGCCATCCCTGCCATCATCAACCGCTATGCCTAGCTTGCGGCTCGGGCAGGGCGGCAGCACGAAGACTAAGAAGCTACTACCAAGACAGCTACCAGCATTCACTGCGAGATACGGTAGATGGTAGGAAATCACCCCGGGACCACCTATCGGGTCCCGGGGCCCACATTGTAAGCCGCCCGAGCCTTGAACTATAGAAGGCTCGGTAGGCAATGTTACAAAGGGTTCGGCATTTGGCTCAACTCCCTATAGACATCTAGGGCAACTCAGCTCATCTCCAAGCTTAGAACTCTGGTTCTAAGCGCCAAGCAATACATCGAGCAACTCTGCTCCCATGGACGTAGGGTTTGACGCTCCGGCGGCCTGAACCACAAAAAAATCCTCGTGTTAATCCTCCTTCGTCCAACGCGAGACCCTCACGAGAGGACTAGCCCCTCCGAACAAGAACCTCCGCGGGCTGCTCCGAGCAGGCCCGGGGGAAGTGTCGACCATAGACACTTTGACATTTGGCGTGCCAGGTAGGGAGCTTTTCAGTCTTGCGACGGGTATACGCCGATGAAGATGACCAAGCTTCCTTCAGCAACAAGCTCTCCACGCCCTCGTTCCCGGCGAATGATGACCTGCGAGGCTTATGTCTCGACGCACTCAGAGAGGAGTGTGTCGGGACAAGCTAGCAGCCCGCGTTGGACTCCAACAACACGGACTCCTGCAAGCCCAAGATCTGCTGTGGCGCAGAGTGCTACTCAAGGGAGTACACTAGCTGCAGCACGGGCGCTCCTGCACAATCCACCTGCTGTGGACGCTCCCCAGGGGGCCACCCAACAGTGGATCAGCGACGTCGACCGCCTCGTCGTCACCGCCGCCAACCCTCTGCATCGACGGGGACGACGCCGCAGTTAACCAGATGTGTCGCTGTCGTGCACGCCAACGGTTGACGGGCAGACGGCAGACTCCCGCTCTACCAGGCTCCCAATGGCGGACCTTGCCGAGGATGCCCGCGTGACCATCGAGCGGCGGCGGGAAAGGCGTCGCAACCACGAGGCCGACTACAGCATGTCGACTGCCTCGACTCAGCCTGGGACGCAGACGTTCGCCATGCGACCTCTGCCCCAGGCGTACGCCATGCAGCATATGCAGCAGCCGTATGCCTTGCAGGTGGCACCCCTGGTGTATGGTGCACCATTGCCCATGCTGGGGTACACCGTGCCAACAGCGGACCAAGGGTTCACGGCACCAGTTCCTGTAGCGGCAGGAGCGGGGTGTGCGGCCCTGGCGCCCCACCTACGCTTCCCAAAGTGGTCACGCAAGTTCCAGCCACACCTGCCGGAGAAGTACGATGGGAGCGTCAACCCGGCGGAGTTCCTGCAGATCTACTCCACTGCCATCCTCGCGGCAGGAGGGGATGAGGCCATCATGGCCAACTACTTCCCCGTCGCCCTGACCGGCCCGGCCCGATCATGGCTCATGAACCTCTCCCAGTGTTCCATAACCTCCTGGGGAGAGCGGTTACGACAGTTCATGGTGAACATCGTCAGCTCCTACACCCGTCCCGGCACGGAGCTAGACCTCCACGCCGTGCGACAACAACCTGGAGAATCCCTGCGCTCCTTCATCCAGCGGTTCTCCCAGGTGCGGAACACCATCCCCCACATCCAGAATGCGTCAGTGGTGGTTGCATTCCGACAGGGTGTGAGGGACGAGAAGATGCTCGAGAAGTTGGCCACCAGGGAGGTGTGCGACATCTCAGAGCTATTCAGCCTGGCGGACAAGTGCACCACAGCAGCAGAAGGGCGCAACTGGCACTCACTGCCCGCCTCCGAATCAAGAGGGCAGTCCGGACCTAGCGCTGCATCCCATGGGAGCAGCAAGAAGATCAAGAAGAAGGGCGGTGGCAAGATCAAGCCGCCAGTTGGAGCTCCTGTTGCTGCAACCGCAGCACCCAGCGGAGCTCGGGGGCCACGCCCCGACAAGAGGCCACGGCGGTCACCCGATAGTGGCAACCGTGATGAGCCGTGCCTGGTACACAACACCAGGAGCCACACTGCTGGTGAGTGCTGGGAGATCAAGAAGCTCATGGAGCACTTCCGCGAGGGGAAGCAGCCACGCGCAAATGGTGCTCCCTTCCGCCAGAGGGAGGGCAAGCAGAAGGTCGACCCCCGGGACAACGGCGACCAAGAGATAGGGTACCAGAAGCCCCAACGCACTGTGAAGGCAGTCCACAACCACGGGGACTCCAGCTCCAGTGAAGACAAGTGCCGGAAGGAGCTCCATGCATCTATGGATGGTCCTCGGACCCCTAAGCCCGGAATGCAGTCAAGACCCTGCGCCGAGCAGTGGCGTCGGTGGATCCTACCCGAAGTGCAGCGCCGCACCTCAAGTGGGTAGGGACCCCCATATGCTTCGACGCCTCCGACTGCCCCAAGAACATGGCTGGGTCTGGACAGCTACCTCTCTTGATAGCTCCCACTATCGCCAACGTGAAGATGTACCACGTCCTGGTGGATGGCGGGGCCGGCCTCAACCTCATCAGCCGCGCAGCTTTCCAGAAGCTGCAGATTCCCATTGCTAAGCTCACCCCGTTGAGCCCGTTCTCAGGGGTAGGGCCGGGACAAGTCGTACCATACGGGAACATCAGCCTTCCGGTGACCTTCGGAGCACCAGACAACTACCGGACGGAATACATTCTGTTCGACGTGGCGGAGGTCGACCTCTTCTTCAACGCCATCATCGGCAGGCCTGCCTTGTACCGGTTCATGGTGGTAGCCCACTACGGCTACCTCGTCCTGAAGATGCCTACACCCACCGGCATCCTCAGGATCCGTGGAGACCGCACTGCCACAGTGTCAGCCTTGGAGAAACTATAAGCACTTGCGGCAGCTCGAGTACCTGCCCCTGGCGGTGCAGAACCGGGCCAGCTCCACCCGAGTGCACGCCACCGTGCCTCGAACTCTGCACCCCGAGTGCAACCCCTCTACGAAGGCGACATCCCCCTGAAGGTCGTCCAAGTCGGCGCCGAAGCTGCCCAGACCACCCGGATAGCCGGGGGCCTGGACAGCAAATAGGAACGCACACTCATCACCTTCCTCCGGGACAACGTCGACGTGTTTGCATGGCAACCGTCACAGATTCCCGGGATCCCTAGGGAGGTGATCGAGCACCATTTGAAGATCTTCCCTGATGCTCGGCCGATCCAGCAGAAGCCCCGGAAGCAGTCCATCGAGCGGCAGAACTTCATCCGTGAAGAGATCAAGAAGCTGCTCGATGCTGGCTTCATACGGGAGGTCCACCACCCCTGGTGGTTGGCCAACCCTGTTGTTGTCCCGAAGGCCGGCGGGAATCTCCGGATGTGCATCGACTACACCAATCTCAATAAGGCATGCCCAAAAGATCCATTCCCTCTCCCTAGAATAGATCAAATTGTAGACTCTACATCAGGCTGTGATATGTTGTGCTTCCTAGACGCCTACTCAGGCTTCCACCAAATACCAATGTCTAGAGAAGATGAAGAACACACTGCTTTTATAACAGTAGATGACCTGTATTGTCATGTCTCCATGCCTTATGGTCTGAAAAACACTCTCCCCACTTTCGTACACGCTATGCATAAAACATTTGGAGAGCTAATCCGAGACTTAGTAGAGGTGTATGTCGATGACATCGTTGTTAAAGTCAGACAGAGCATATCCTTGTTAGATAACCTAGCTCTAGTCTTTGACAAGTTGTGCTCCACGCGCACTAAGCTAAACCCGGACAAATGTGTGTTCGGTGTCTCCTCTGGAAACCTCCTTGGATTCCTGGTCTCACACCGAGGGATCGAGGCGAACCCAGAGAAGATCAAGGCCATCGAGCTGATGCGGCCCCCAGCTCGAATCAAGGATGTCCAGAAGCTTACGGGATGTCTAGCTGCGCTCAGCCGGTTCATACCTAGGCTAGCTGAGCGGGATCTTCCCTTCTT
Organism: Neostapfia colusana; assembly: GCA_030760725.1. Lineage (NCBI taxonomy): Eukaryota > Viridiplantae > Streptophyta > Magnoliopsida > Poales > Poaceae > Neostapfia > Neostapfia colusana. The sequence goes on along the minus strand of JASWHV010000005.1, from coordinate 23,287,580 downwards.
CAAGCTCCTGCGCAAAGCTGGTCCATTTGCTTGGACCAAAGAAGCAGAAGAAGCATTCTAGGAGTTGAAGCAGCACCTGACGAAGCTGCCCATCATGGTAGCTCCTGAGCCTAGTGAGCATCTACTGCTTTACATCACGGCGATGACATAGGTGGTGAGCATGGTCCTAGTCGCAGAGTGGCTGGACCCTCACCACTACAACCTGCTCCTGCAGCAGAAGACAAGCGCCAAGGCTGCCTGGGCCCCATGGGGGGCCCCGACAGCCAGGAGATCTCGGAGGCCCAGGCCCCAGGGACCAAAGACGACCTCCCGGAGGTCCAGGACGACCTCCCAAAGGTCCAAGACAACCTCCCGAAGGTCCGAGGCGACCTCCTGGAGGTCCAAGGCGACCTCCCGGAGGTCCAAGGCGACCTTCCGGAGGTCCAAGGTGACCTCCCGGAGGACCAAGACGGCCAATAAGTCTCCGGGTCCCAGCCCCAGGAGGTAGCCTCGGACCTAGAGGACAGGAGGTCCCAAGGTCCTGTGCCGATTGAGGAAGATGTTCCGGGTCCCCCAGGGAGGGTTCGGACCATCCAGAGGCCCGTCTACTACATCAGCGAAGTCCTCCACGATGCCAAGACCCGGTACCTGGATGTACATAAGCTGTTGTATGTAGTGCTCGTGGCGTCCAGGAAGCTCCGGCACTACTTCCAAGCCCACCAGATCTCGGTGGTCACCTCCTACCTGCTGAGGACCATCCTCCACAGCCCCAACGCGACTGGCAACGTGGCCAAGTGGGCAGCGGAGCTGGCGGAGTTCGAGCTGGACTTCCTACCACGTCATACGGTCAAGATCCAAGCACTGGCTGACTTCGTGGCCAAATGGACGCCATCACCAACCAACCCAGGGGGCCCTGAAGGTGGAGAACCGGAGCCCCGAGCACCGGTCTTCACCGAGCCTCACTGGACGCTCTACTTCGACGGCTCCTCATGGAAGCAGAGGGCCAGAGTCGGCGTACTGCTCCTCATGCCATCGGGGGAGCAGTTCAAGTACATGGTGCGTCTCAACTTAAAGGCAACCAACAACATGGCCGAGTATGAATCTCTCATCTTCGGCCTGAAGATGGCGCTGTCCTTCAGGGTCCGCCAGTTGTTGGTCAAGGGCGACTCCCAGCTAATCATCGAGCAAGTAAAGGGTGAATGCTCCTACAATGACCCACAATTAGCTGCCTATCTGCTCTACATGCAGATGCTGGAGAAGGACTTTGAAGCCTTGGACCTGTGCCATGTACCGTGCACCGACAACACCGTGGCCGATGACCTGTCAACGAAGGCCTCCACCGGATCCCCGGTGCCCGAAGGAGCCTTCGAAAGGACGTTTCCGCGACCCACAGCCCGGCCTGCCGAGCCGGGCGAAGGGGCGAGACCAGCACCTCGAAGCTGGCGGTCCCGGTGGCCCTGCAGCCATGGTGCCCGCCAAGGATCGTATGCGCCACTGGGGACTCCGTGCTACCCAGGGCCCAAGATCCAGAAGCTCAAGTCAGTCCCGATGCATGGATCACAGAGGTCCAGGACTACTTGAAGGACAACATCCTTCCTGATGAACCTGCATCTGTTGAATGGATTGTGTCGATGGCTAAGAGGTACACGCTGGTAGAAGCAGATCTCTACCGGCGTAGCGCCAACGGCATCCTATTGCGGTGCATAACCCAGGAGGAAGGCTGCGACCTGCTCGCAGAGATCCACGGAGGCGAGTGCGGGAACCACGCTTCCTCAGGCACGCTGGTCAGGAAAGCCTTCCGGCATGGATTCTACTAGCCGGCAGATCTCCTGGATGCCATCAAGCTGGTGAAGAGATGCATGGCGTGCCAGTTCCATGCCAAGCAGATCCACACACCGGCGCAGACGCTGCAGATGATCCCGCCCTCGTGGCCGTTTGCAGTATGGGGGTTGGACATCCTAGGGCCTTTCCTCAGAGTTGTCGGGGGATACCGGTACCTCTACGTCGCCATCGACAAGTTCACCAAGTGGCCGGAAGCTGCACCAGTCATCACCATCAACAAGCAATCTGCAGTCAAGTTCATCAAGTCGATCGTCTGCAGGTTTGGGGTCTCGAACAGGATCGTCACCGAAAACAGGACCCAGTTCACTAGTGCAGCGTTCCAATAATACTGCGAAGACCTTGGCATTCTGGTGTGCTATGCCTCTGTCGCTCAACCAAAGAGCAATGGGCAAGTCGAGAGGGCCAACGCCGAGATCCTTCGGGGCCTCAAGACTAGCACCTATGCCAGCTTGGAGAAGCATGGTGCCAAGTGGGTGGACGAGCTTCCATGCGCACTGCGGGCTAGCCGGACACCCAGAGCCGGGCCACAGGGGAAACACCCTTCTTCATGGTCTACGGGGCCGAAGCCGTGCTTCCCCCGGAGGTCACCATGGGGCCCCCCGTGTCCGATCTTACGACGAAGCTGCGCAGGACCTGCTCCGGCGTGAGGACATCGACCTCGTCGATGAGGCACGATGGCAAGCAATGCTCCGCAACACACGTTACCGGTAGGCGCTCCGGCGCTACCACTAGAGGTCCGTGCATGCTCAGGAGCTCAAGGAAGGCGACTTGGTGCTGCGGCACATACTTTCTCGAGAAGGGACCAACAAACTCTCCCCCAGCTGGGAAGGTCCCTTCCGAGTCACGAAAGTCTGCCGCCCCAGGTGTGTACGCCTTGCTACCAAGGACGGGGACCCGCTCCCAAACCCTTGGAACATAGAACACCTCCGTAAGTTCTATCCTTAGAGCAGTAGTAGAACAGGGTTTTTCTTTCTTATGTAATAGATCCCATAGAGTCCATGAGCAGCGCTTGGAGCAACTAAGCCCCTGGGGGCGGTCCAGGACTACGTCCAGCTTAGCCTGGTTCCGTACCATAAGCGCGTAGGCCCTGCCCCCTTCACAATAGGGTGGGTCGTTGCCTCCATGTACAGCCTGTCCTCCTCCTATGGATGTATATGAATAAAGAGAACCCTGTCCTACCACGCTCTCTCATGTGTTCATTTAAATTATGCATTAATTTTTATGATCACCTCCCTGCACTCAAAGATAGTATACGCTCATCATATACTCAGCTCTCCTTTCCCACTCTCATACCTAGTCGGAATTTGCTATCCTGCCGAAGGCGGTCGTGCTTGAGGTACCTGCCGAAGGCTAGGGGGCCTCTCGGACCTCCCCCAGTTGGGTACTATGACGCCAGTTGGTCACCTCCAGGAAAAACCTACGCCAGACCAGGGGGGTCCAGGGTGCGTAGACTGCTTTGCCTGGTTCCGTACCCAAAGATTGCGCACTCTGCCTTCCGGGGGGTCCAGGGTGTGCAGCCTTCTTTGCCTGGTTCCGTACCCAAAGCGTGTGCACTCTGCCTCCCCAGCGCTGCGGTCTAGTACTAGGGGCCGGACGATTGCACCCTGACCAAGGAGGGAGCCGGACCTCCGGTGCCAGGCGCACTGAATTGCCCAAGCCCCGTATACCGGTCCAGGGCTGTAAGCCAAATAAGACTAAGAGACAGGGAATGGAGAGCCCCCGAGCAGAATTACCATTTCTCTACTTGCGTGCAGGACCTCCTGAGAGGCCTCCCGGACCTCCAGAGCTGGAGCTTCAACACTGGCATGCTCCGGACGGTCAGGGGGGACCCTGGCCTTAGCTCCCCCGCAGCTCCCGGTTCAGTACCGCCTGGCGGTCCCGGGAGACCTGCTCCTCCCTTTCGGCCAAGGCAGCCTCCCGGAGTTCCAGCTCTCCGGCTCAGGCCCTCAGGTTGCCTTCTCCCGCCTCCAGCTGCTCGGCGACCTCCTGCTCCTTGGTCGCCACGGTGCGCTCCCGCTCCGTGACGGCACACTCGCGTCGCACTAGCTGCAGCCGCATCTCCTCGTTGGCGTCAGAGCAGGCCTGAACACTGTCATAGGCCTCACGAGCCTCCCGCATGATCCTTCGGGTCTCGGTGTCCAGGCGGTCGACGGCTTTCCTCTGCACATCAAGGAGCGCCTCCTCGGCGTCGAGCCTCGCCCTCTTAGCGTCGAGCTCCTCCTCGACCTCCCGCTCACGCTCGAGTGCAGCCTGAACCTGCCGGACGCTGGTCTGAGCCAGCTCCATGGCGTCCGACTGAGACAGTGGAGCAGCAGAAGCCGAAGCTGAGCCGTGAACCTCCTCCATGGTGTCATCATCCGACGGAGGAGACGCCGACACCGCAACCTCCGGGAGAGACACGACGATGCGCCGATCAAGAGAAGACGATGCAGAGGCAGGGCAGGTCCCGATGTGCTCCTGCTCATCGCCCACCTGAGGACCTGCATCAGCTCCTCCTGCACCAGCACCCGAAGGCTGGTCGCCGTTGGCCTGCTCCGCCGGGTCTTCATCAGCAGCCAGCTCCCGAGCAGGTGAAGGAGGAGGAGCAGGCAGCACCGTCGTCACAGAGGCTGGTCCCGCCGGGCCAGAAGGAGAAGACGCCTAGGCTTGCATGGGGGCCGGTGAAGCTGCCGTGGCGTCCGGATGCTGCGGCACAGGACCCCTACCAACCGGAGATGGCTGGGGAACAGACGCGTCCCCGGCAGCCGACGAATCCCTACAAGCACAGGGAGCTCTCAAGACAAGAAAAGAAGAACTAAAGTACGCAAGTACTAAGATCCGGTGAGTGCAAACTTACCGAGGAACACGAACATTCCAGCGGGCATGGAGCCCTGGCTTCCGAGCTGGGGCAGGGCCACCGGAGCCTGCTGTTGCCGCCGGGGTCTGCGACGAAGGCACCTGGACTGGCAAAACAGGGGGTGCGCCTGCAACCCCCCTGTGAGATGGGGCAGCAGAGCTCCCGCCAGCAGCACCTCTGGCACCGCTCGCCGCGCCAGCCCCTTAAGCACCTAAAGGCCGGGCACCTGCGCCCCCGGCTGAGTCCCGGCTGCGTTCCCTCCGGCACTGCCACTTGCCGAGCCTGCAGCAGGGACACTCGACGATCGGGGCACCTGAGCCCCTGGCTCAGCACCAGACACCGCGGCACCGGCGTCCCTCCTTGGACCTCCACCTGTGGAAGGAGGCTGGGACGCTCGGGGCTCCTCCGACCGCCGCTGTCCAAGATGAGTTCCGTCGGTGCGGAAGACCCGAGGCCTCTTTGGGTCGCTGCCCGACGAGCCGATGCCTCCTGATGAAGAGCGCGGGGGGACTCCGGTCCCCTGACTCGGCGCGAACGACGCCCTCGGTGGAGACCGAGAGCGCTTCCCTTCCGGCGAACTGGAGGCCGGTGCCTTGCCCTTCCCCTTGTCGACAGTCCAAGCTCTGTCGCCCCTCGGCGCAGGTTGGGCATCGGCCGACGCCTCACGCTGATCTCTGGAGCGGTCAACCTTGGAGATCAAGATCCCCCGAGAAGCATCACCAATCTGGCGCACGGCGATGCCGATATCGTCCAAGGTCGGCATCTCCCGCAGCAGCTTCGACCTCCACGTCGGCTCCATGAAGAGAGGGATGCAGGAAGCTGGAACTGTTAGGGAGCGGTCATCGAGGAAGTCACTGCTTACCCTCGTCACCATCTCCCTCAGCATTTCGACGGATGGGTCAGAGCCTAAGCCTGTCTCCAGCCTGGTGCAGTCGTGCATACCAGTGTAGTACCACGCCGGGTGATCGCACTGCCGCAGCAGCGCAAGGAGACGCGACAGGAAGTCCACCAGCACCATCACGGACGTCAGCCCCTGCTTCGCCAGGAACTGGATCCGCTCCAGGACTGGCGCGTACTCGGGCTCCAGTTCTGGGCTCTCCTCCCAGAAGCGGCACCCGGTGGATGGATCTTCAGTCGGCAACTGGAGTCAATCGTGCTAATCAGTCTTCACGATCACCTAGTCATCCCTCCAGCCTTCCCACCTCGCGGCGCTGAAGAGCAGAAGGTACTTGGAGACCTTTGGATCCTTGCAGCGGTGCTGGAAGTAGTACGCTCCCAGCTGATTCTTCGTGCCACGCCCAGTCGTCTGCAACAAGAAGAAGTGACGGAAGAGCATCACAGAAGCGTGCACCCCCACGAACATCTCGCAGAAGTTCACGAAGACGAAGGCCAGAGCGAAGGAGTTCGGGGAGAGGTGATGAAGCTGGAGGCCATAAGTCTCCAGAAGAGTCAAAAGAAGGAGGAAATCGGTGGGACGAACCCCGCCAAGACGTAGGCGACGAAGAGGACGGTCTCCCCTCTCTCCAGACGAAGGGGGAGAGATCCCCGCCGAAGACAACACCTCTGCTCCTTGGAATGTCATCCCAGCAGCCGGCGCGCCGACCCAAGGTCTTTCATCCGGGCGATGCGAGGCGAAGGCAGGCTGGAAGCCATCGAAGAAGAAGGGGTAAGAACTCGGAAGGCAGAGAAGGCTTGGGCGCACGGAAGAATCCGGAAGGCCCAGGCATAGGGAAACGTGTGAAGGGAAGCCTGCGCTGCAGAAGGGGCACCCTTTAAACTTCCGAGAAGCGATTTGAAATGCTTCGTATGCGCCGCTCGGGGCAGACGCCTCAGGTCCAAGCCCCAGCGACAATGACAAGAGGGCCCAAGCCGTCCTGCAGAAGAGGTGGACCAAAAAGTCAATCTCCCAAGCGGATAACCCGGACGTTCCTGACAAGGCGCTGCGCGTGCAGTAGTGGCATCCTTGGGAACCGCCACAGTTAAAGCAGCCATCAAGCAGGGCTCATGCCCCCACGACCGGTCGTGCTCTTGCAACGGTCAAAAGGAGTCTCCGAGAAGGTGCACGGGGTAGAAGAGGTGAAGGCCCCACCTAGGGATCGTCATCTCCCCCCAGATGGGCCCGGAGGCCACTGTCGGTACCCTCAATACTGGGTACCCCCGCGCACAGGACAACACCGCCTAAGGACCTCGCCCCCTCCGCAGGGATGAGCTCCGAGGGTGCCACGTGTCCAGCGGGGCCGGTCCTCCCCTCTCCAAAGAGGTGAGCTCCGGGCCCGCCACGTGGCCGGCAGAGCTGGACTTCCCCCCTCCGTGGGTGTGAGCTCCGAAGGCGTCACGTGTCCAACGGGGCCGAACCTCCCCTCTCCTCAGAGGTGAGCTCCGGGCCAGCCACCTGGCCGGTAGAAAGTTTAAAGGTGTCCACCGCGCTGAATGTTGCCTAGGGGGGTGAATAGGCTAATAAAACCTGAAATTATAGTAAACAGCGGATAAAACCTGAAGCAGGCCGGACTAGTCCGGTCTGAGGTTGGACTTGTCCGGTCTAAGTATAAATTTGCGTTTTAGGTTTCCTTTTAAGTTTGTTTGAGCGGAAAATATGTGGTCGTCAAATGATATCACTAATTAGTTGAGAATGATTAGATTGCGAAGTAGTAGAACAATTTGCGGGCACTAACACAATGAAAGATTAACAAGCAATTCTAGTGAGCAAGTGAGATAGTAGAGGAACCAAGAGACACGATTTATCCCGAGGTTCGATTCCACACAGGAGTCTACGTCCTCGTTGAGGAGTCCACCAAGGACCGGGTCTTTTACATCCCTTCCCTCACCGAGCGATCACCAAGATCAAGCCCGGGCTTTCTCACTATCAATCGAATGTGAATACAATGCTCTTAGGGGCTACTCACACCCTGAGGATCCCTACACCAACCAGGTAGTTCTAGAATTCAAAGTACAACTGTTAAGAACTCAAAATTACAGTTAGAGTGCAAGGGAATCAAACCGAGAGCTCAAACGTCGATCACCATGTCTTTCCTCTCACAAAACCACTAACTCCTTAAGATCCAATCTTAGGGGTCTACAAGGTGAGGAAAGAGGCTTAGAAGAGATCTAGGAATGAGTTTTCAGCGCTTAGGTTGTTGTCCAACCAATTCTCAGCCGGGGGTCTCCTTTTATAGAAACCCCGGCATTTAGCCGTTACCAAATAAAGTCCGGACTAGTCCGGTCCAAACCCCGGACTAGTCCGTTCTTGAGGGACCACTCACGTCACACGGCTACCAACTAAAGTTTAGTGACCATTGGACTCAAATGGTCATGAAACCACGGACTAGTCCGGCCAAGAGCGGACTAGTGCGATCTCAGTCAGGAACCTTTGTTCCGTATGAGAACGGACTAGTCTGGTAAGGGCAGACTAGTCCGGCCTCAAGGGCGGACTAGTCCGGTCTTACCAGACTTAGTCTAAAAACTCTCAAAACTGGAGCTGCGGACTAGTCCAGCCAACTTCGGACTAGTCCGAGCTCACACAGGAACCTTTGTTCCGTCCTAATTCGGACTAGTCTGAAAAGATCGGACTAGTCCGGCCTATGGAGCGGACTAGTCCGATGGCACTCAGAGACTTCTTCTCCGGATCTAAGCGGCTTAGTCCGCTTAGCGGACTAGTCCGGCCTTCTGAGCCTTAGTCTCATAACAGCTCAGACTCACTCAACAATGGACTAGTCCGGCCTTTAACGGACAAGTCCGGACTAACTCAGAGACTCTTTATCCGTTCCAAAACAGATTAGTCCGGGTCCGAACAAACTAGTCCGGCCCATGGTCCGAACAAGTCCGGTCTCTCCTTTTTTATATATATGTGACCACTTTGTCTCATGATTCTAACTTTCTACCCTTCATTTGAGCTCTCTAATGATTCTCAAGCACTCTAAAAGAGAAGACCCTATACATAACTAGAAAATGTGAAATAGATAATTCTATTTTCTACTCTTTCAAGTCTTCTTCTTTTCCTTTTGCTTCTTGAGAGACTCCATATCCATTTCTTTGATAAACACCTGTGCTCATACTCAGTAGAAACTTATTAGTATCTTAATTGTCGTCATCAATCAACCAAAACCCACGGGGATTACCTAGATGCACTTTCAATCTCCCCCTTTTTGGTGATTGATGACAACTCATTAAGATTTTCGAAAAGTAGATATAATATATTGTTTTCATAACACATGTGTGTATGATTTACTCCACCTAGATGTGTGCACAATGGATTATCAAGAAAAATATGCACAAGAGTGAGTTCTTGGGGAATTTCATGCTTACATGTGTTATGGTGGGGTGGCTAAGTGTGATGTGAGCAGTAACCGCATTAAAAAAGATATAACATTTACGAGCAAGCATATTTCAATATGGCATAATATGAAGACATAAAATAGCATAGTCATTACAAAATAACATAACGTGGTATAATGTAGCATAGTTATTACAAACAAGCATAAAACGAGTTTAAAGAGCAACACTATGACTAGACTACCCCCCCTTATTCTCTCCCCCTTTGGCATCAAGGCACCAAAAAATGGAAAGAAAAAAGGAGAAAACCTAATCACTATTATCTTGATCTTCGCCGTGGTCACTTTGAGTCTCCTCATCCTCATCCTCATCTTCATCTTCATTGTCATCCTCGTGATGAGTGTGGGAGGTAGGAGGAGCAGCTGAGGAGGATCCAAAGTAGGCAAGCTCATCCTCCGTGAGGGTGGGGAACTCTGTCACTTCGTCATCATCTGATGACGGTGGAGACATAGGTATCTCCATCTTGTCACACATGGCCTTGAGATACTTCTCTTGGCGTTGCTTCATCTTCTGCGTGCGAACTTCCACCTTCCAGCACGAGGAGAATATGGCCTTGAAGATTTTGAGCAATCCACTAGAGGAGCCACTTCATGATGGAGGGACGGATGGTCCGGCAGAGGAGGATGGAGCTGCAGTGGATCTCCTACCCAAGGATGCAGGAGGGCGAGGAAGAGGAGTCGGCATGTGAGGACGTAGCTTCCTGTGCTTCACATCCTTTGCAAACTCAAGTCTTGTGACCTTTCGATCATGCACATGATGTATGGTGCATAGCCACAAGATCTGTTCGGGGTGTGGGAGATGTTGAAGATGTCGTTGTAGATGTAGTCAAAGACATTGAATCTTTCTTCTTCATTGAGCAACTTCAACAGGTTTCTGAGATACCCCTGTATCATCCCTGCATCTCCATCTTTTGGAGCTAGAGTCTTTCTTAGAATCTTGTTCATCACTCCAAAGAAAGGTTTCATGTTGTGGGTTGAGGATGCCTCATATGAAAGATATGAAGGATACATGAAGTCCAAGTCATCTTTTCCCAACGTTCTCTCATTGTGAACTATGATCTCATAGTTCAAGTGCTCCCCAAGTCCAAGAATTCGAGCAAACTCATCATATAGGACAGAGTAAACCACACCATTCGTCATCCAAGTGATTTTCCTGTTTCCATAGGTGTGGAAGTTGCAGGTGGTGTAAAACTGGACTATGACCTGAATGTTCCAATCATACTGAAAAGCCATCAAGTCCTTGATCCCATGACATTCTGTTGCTTCGAGTACTGCATCAAACGCTTGATGCTTCTTGTTGGCCATGTATGGCCAGTCCACCCACTGAGCATCAACTACCTGTGTCTTCATTGGGAGATAGACAAGCCGGTAGTAGTCACAATGGAAGTCACACCAGAAGCGAGGGTCTGGTGTGGACTTCTCGTACTTGTAAACTTCCTCCTCCCGGAACCTTCTGGCTTTGTCGGCTCCTTTCCCCTTGAAGGTTGCACTTGCCAAATTGGGTTGGCGGTTTGGGTTGTGCATAGGAGGTGCCCTTTCAAGGGGCCCAACAGGTCCCTGTGGGGGATTTTCCCTTCCCCGTCTAGGGTTGTCACGAATGACGAGTCCCCTGTTGGCTATAGCCTTTTTCCTTGGAGGATCAGCTTCTTTGCCTTTTCCTTTATCTTGGGTCGATTTTTGGGGCTCGGCAGGTTGTTTGTCCTTCAGGGTGACTAGCCTCTTCCTCCTTGGAGGATCAACGGACTGGGAGGCTTGTGCTTCCCTGTCAGCCCATTTCTTCGTCCGAGCCTCCCTTGCAGCAGCCTCTCCTGCCTCTGCCTCGGCTGCCGCACGATAAGCAGCTTGGCGAGCCGCTTCGGCCTCGGGGTTTGGAAGAGGACTGTCGCTGGGTCCTGACATGATCTGGTGAGAAAAGAAGTATTTAGCTGATGGAGTATTGCGTTTAAATTAGTTTACAACCCCAAAGTTAGGGGTTAAGACTGTATCGGCCGGACTTGTCCGGGCAGGAGACGGACTAGTCCGCTCTGGCCGGACTTGTCCGGTTGGAGTCCGGACTAGTCCAGACCCTACAGTTTTAAAACCTAACTGATGTGATTTGATTACTAATTCAGCAAAGTAGTCGCAATACTATGGGGAATTGAAATAATATGGTATAGGAATCTCAGAGAAGCCCTAAAGTACTAAAGGTATGTCCTAGAAATAATATTTTTGTGAAAAGTCAAGGCTAGGTTAAAAAAGTACCTTAGAGTGAAGAAATTTGATGAAATCGACGGTTCGAAGGAGCGGAGATGGTCGGAGAAGAGTTCCCCGCACTCCACAAGCCTTGAATCGAGGATGCCTTCGAGGGATTTGAGGGAGGACTTCAAAATCGCCAATGGTGGCGAGTTTTGGAGGAGAGAAGTGGAGTGGAGGTGAATGAGGGAGAGGGAGGGGGTCAGCCCGACCCTTGGAGGTTAAGTCTCCAGGGGCCAGACTAGTCCAGTCTTCAGTCTGGACTAGTCCGGTCTTCAGTCCGGACTAGTCCGGTCTTCAGTCCGGACTAGTCCGGTTTGTCGGACAAGGTCCGGACTAGTCTCTAGTCCGGACTTGTCCGGGTGCCGGGCGGACTAGCCCGTTGTGGACTTGTTCGCTGCATCTCGGACTTCTTAGGATGCCCGGACTTGTCCGGCCTCTAGGTCGGACTAGTCCGGCTCTTAAAGTCTAAAAATTCTTATATATATTAGAATTTTGCCTTTGTTTGCGGTGGATTTACTTGCACCTGCTATATGGTCCATATATATATATACATATACATATATATATATATATATATATGTATATATATATGTATTTATATATGTATATATATATATCGAACACATAATTACATGATGACCACAATATAACCAAAAATAATATGAGAGAAGAAATAGAGGAGGAACAAGTTTTTCACAATCGTGCACATTTTTGAAAGTTGTGGAAGAATTTTGAGAACTTCTATTTGCACAATTTTTCAACTCACATTCCTAGAGTCTAGTATATTCATCTCATTTCAAAGTTCACAAAATCGTTTTTCATCTAGTGGTTTGGTAAAAACATCGGCTAGTTGTTTTTTAGTTCTTACGTGTGAGATAGCTATGTCCCCCTTAATAGAATGATCTCTCAAAAAGTGATGCCGGATGTCTATATGTTTGGTCCTAGAGTGCTCAACGTGATTGTGGCCTATCTTAATGGCACTCTCATTGTCACAAAGGAGTGGAATGTGGTTCATATTGTGACCATAGTCCCTTAGAGTTTGTCGCATCCAAAGAAGTTGAGCACAACAACTCCCGGCTGCGACGTACTCCGCCTCAGCTGTGGAGAGAGCAATGGAATTTTGTTTCTTGGATGACCATGATACTAGGGACCTACCCAAAAATTGACAAGTCCCTGAGGTGCTTTTTCTATCTATTTTACATACGGCGTAATCCGCATCGGAGTATCTGATGAGATTAAACTTAGATCCCTTTGGATACCATAATCCTAGGTTAGGTGTGTGAACTAGATATCTTAGGATCCTTTTAACGGTTGTTAAATGACATTCTTTAGGTGATGCTTGAAATCTTGCACATAAACATACACTAAGCATGATATCGGGCCTAGATGCACAAAGATAAAGTAATGAGCCAATCATAGAGCGATATACCTTTTGATCTACACTTGGTCCATCTTCATTGAGGTCAAGGTGCCCATTTGTTGCCATTGGTGTCTTGATAGGTTTTGCTTTGTCCATGTCAAACTTCTTGAGTATATCTTGTGTGTACTTGGTTTGACTAATGAATGTGCCTTCCTTGAGTTGCTTGACTTGAAATCCGAGGAAGAACTTCAACTCTCCCATCATGGACATCTCAAACCTATCAGTCATTATCCTACTAAACTCATTGCAAAAAGATTTGTTAGTAGAACCAAATATAATGTCATCGACATATATTTGGCACACAAAGAGATCGTTGTCTACATTCTTTGTGAAGAGTGTATAATCTGTTTTTCCTATCTTAAAGCCATTATCAATGAGAAAGTCTCTAAGACATTCATACCAAGCTCTAGGAGCTTGTTTGAGGCCATAGAGAGCTTTATGCAACTTAAACACATGATCAGGATATTCTTGGTCTTTAAAGCCAGGTGGTTGCTCCACGTACACCTCCTCCTTGATTGGACCGTTTAGGAAGGCACTTTTCACATCCATTTGATAGAGTTTAGAATCATGATGAGTAGCATAGGCTAATAGAATATGAATAGACTCAAGCCTAGCTACGGGAGCAAAAGTTTCATCGAAATACAAACCTTCGACTTGAGCATATCCCTTTGCCACAAGTCTGGCCTTATTTCTCGTCACCACTCCGTGTTCGTCTTGCTTGTTGCGGAACACCCACTTGGTGCTTACCACGTTTGCATTTGGTCTTTTCACTAGCTCCCATACTTGATTTCTTGTAAAGTTGTTTAACTCTTCTTGCATAGCTACCACCCAATCCGGATCCTTGAGTGCATCTTCCACCCTAAATGGTTCCAAGGACGACACAAAAGAGTAATGTGCACAAAAGTTAGCTATTCGAGAACGTGTTGTTACCCCTTTTGTGATATCTCCAAGGATGTTATCAACGGGGTGATCTCGTTGAATGCTTTGATGAACCCTTGGGTAGGCACTTGATTTCTTGGGTGGTTTTCTTCTTCTTCTCCCCCTTGATCAACACCATGATTTCGATTTTCTTCTTCCTCAAACTGACCGTCTTGATCTTGGGGTGCTTGAGTTTGATCATGGGTGAGAGGTGCCAATTGTGATGAGCTTGTAGCATCTTGTCCTACATTTTCTTGGGGACGGATTTATCCAAGCCCCATTCTTCTTAGTGCTTCACTTGGTGCTTCTTCTTCATCTAATACACATTGATCAACTTGCTCCGCTTGGGAGCCATTAGTTTCATCAAACACCACGTCACATGCAATTTCAACGCACCCGGAGGTTTTGTTGAAGACACGATAAGTGTAGGTGTTTGAGTCATAACCCAGTAGGAAACCTTCATCGGATTTCGAAGCAAATTTTGAGGTCCTAGGCTTCTTGTTGAGAATATAGCATTTACTTCCAAAAACTCGAAAGTAGGAGATATTGGGTTTATTACCGGTTAGGAGCTCGTATGAGGTTTTCTTCAAAAGTCGATGGAGGTAGAGGCGGTTTGTAGCATGACAAGCGGTGTTGACTGCCTCCGCCCAAAATCGATCTGAGGTCTTGTATTCATCGAGCATGGTTCTTGCCATCTCTATGAATGTTCGGTTCTTCCTTTCAGCCACCCCATTTTGTTCGGGAGTATAAGGGGCTGAAAACTCATGTTTGATGCCTTCTTCATCCAAAAATTCTTCTACTTGAGTGTTCTTGAATTTAGAACCGTTGTCACTCCTTATCTTCTTGTTTTTTGAGGAAAACTCGTTTTGAGCTCTCCTCAAGAACTTCTTGAGGATACCTTGAGTTTCTGCCTTATCATGCAAGAAAAATACCCAAGTGAAACTAGAATAATCACCGACAATTACGAGACCATACTTGTTACCGCCAATGCTTATATAGGTGACAGGGCCGAAGAGATCAATGGGAAGCATCTCCAATGGTCTTGTTGTTGTCATCACATTCTTGGCGGGGTGAGCTGTTCCAATTTGCTTTCCTGCTTGGCACGCACTACATGGTCTATCCTTTTCAAAAACAACATCTTTTAGTCCACGGATGTGATCCCCCTTTAGAAGTTTTTGTAAGTTCCTCATTCCAACATGGGCTAGTCTTCTATGCCACAGCCATCCCATGTTGGTTTTTGCTATTAAGCATGTGTCAAGCTGAGCTTTATCGGTGTAAAAATCCACCAAGTAAAGCTTTCCTTTTAGCACACCCTTAAAGGCAATTGAGTTATCACTTCTTCTAGAGACGGTCACATCCTCGTTAGTAAACAAGCAATTATAACCTTTCTCACATAGTTGAGATATGGACAGTAGGTTACAATCCAGTGATTCAACGTGTAGAACATGTGAAAGAAAGTGTTGAGAAGAGATTGCAATCTTACCAATACCGAGTACCCTTCCTTAGCTGTTGTCACCAAAATAGATGCCTTCATTTGGATCATCATTTTCTTCATACTCGACAAACATTTTTCTCTCTCCGGTCATATGGTTAGTGCACCCACTATCTAGCACCCATTTAGTGCCATCGGAGGAGTAGGCCTGCAAAACAATTTAAACTTTGCTCTTAGGTACCCAAACTTGGTTGGGTCCTTTGAGGTTAGTTACTAGGCATTTGGGCACCCACACACAAGTTTTTGGACTCTTGTGGAGTGGCCCAACATATTTTGCATAAACTTTACCATACTTGCTTTTCATAAGAACATAAGATGCATCGAAATTATGAAATACTATAGATTTTACATTTTTGGTAATCTCATGTGAGGTAGATGCAAGGTTGTTACTCTTGTCTTGACTTGAGTTTTCTTTCACGAAGGCTACGCATTTGCTATTGTTTTTAAGGATTCTAGCGTTTTGCTTTCCTCCCCTAGTATAACCAAGTCCATCTCTGATGAAGGGAGATCTTGTGATTAAGTCTGCACTACGTGCATATTTTATTTTTTCCTTATCAAAGATCCCACTCTTGTGTGTATTCTTGCTTTGTGCCTCTTTGAGCTCATTTTTTAAGTTTAAGACAATGCTAGCACATTTACAAGTTTTAGTGTTGGATTCTATATTTGTTGAGAGAGAGTTTTTGGAGGATGAATTAGTTGAGACACTTGACTTAAGTGAGTCAAGTTGTGCTTCAAGATTCTTGTGAGCTTTGGTTAAACTTACAAGTTCATCTTGAAGTGCTACATTCTCACTTTTAATCTGAACGCAAGTCTCCTTGCTCATGGCCAGTTCGCTTTCAAGTTTTCTACTCTTTTCTCTCTCAAGTTCAAGGTGTTTCTCAATCTCAAGGTTTCTTTCCTTTTCAAGGATAAGCAATTCTTCTTGTTGATTGAGAAGCTCTTCTTGTTCAAATAATTCATCCAATAACATTTTCATTTTAGCTATAGCCTTTTTGTTTAATCCTCTAAACATGAATTCATTTTCACTACTACTATCAAAGTCATTATCATCTTCAATATGTAACTTAGAAGGTTTAGACATTATCTTGCGCTTTCCTTCCTTTGCCATGAGACATGTGTGACTTCGGCTCTTCCAATCACCCTTGTTTGGCAAGAGTGATTTCTTCATGGTTGGCCTCTTGATGGCTACGGTTGCCACTTTTTCTTCATCTTCAGAGGAGGATTCCTCGTTTGAGTCCCAATCTTCTCCGATGTGGGGTTGTCCATACGTCTTCTTCTTTGTGAAGAATTTCTTATCTTGAGGCTTCCCATCCTTCTTCTTTCTCTTGTCATCTTCCTTGCTATGGGGGCAGTTCACAATGAAATGCACATGTTCTCCACAGTTGTAGCAAGTCTTCTTTGTTCTTGACTTGCCCTTGTCATTGCTCTTGTTCTCATAGTGATGGCTTATCCTTCTCCTCATCAACCTTTTGAATCTTTTGATGAAGAACGCCATTTCTTCATCATCCATGTCCGTGCTCTCATCATCAATTTCTTCATATTCACTTGTGAGTTGTGTTTCTTTTGCCTTGGACTTGGATGTGGCCTTTAGAGCAATGCCCTTCTTCTTGGATGAAGTGATCTTGGCTAGGTCATTGACGTGTTGGGCTTCCTTTTCCATCATCTCGTGGTTAATGATCTTCCCTAGCACTTCATCCGGAGTCATTAAGTGAAAGTTTGGACTTTCCCGGATTAAGGTGCATAGGGTCACATTGCGAGGCATAAATGCTCTTATCATTCTTTTGACCACCTCATGGTCATTCCATTTCTTGCATCCGTACGCCCGACTCTTGTTGATAAGAGTTTTGAGTCAGTTGTACATTTCTTGAGGTGTTTCGCCTTCTTCCATGGCGAAACTTCCAAGCTCTCCTTCTATCATTTCAATCTTAGCTTCCCTCACGGATCGGTTTCCTTCATGTGCGATCTTTAGGGTGTCCCAAATATCTTTGGCGAGTTCCAACCCATCTACCTTGTTAAATTCTTCAATGCCCAGAGATGAGTTGAGCATGGCTGTTGCTTGTGCATTGCGATGGATTTGTTGTTCTTGTTCTAGGGTGAGTTCATCCTCGTCTTCGGGGATATCTATACCTGTACATACCACATGCCAAAGACTTGGGTTCAAGGAAATTAGATGCAACTTCATGTTGTGTTTCCACATTGTATAGTTAGTTCCATCAAAGTGAGGTGGTTTGCCTAGAGGAATCGATAAATAACTAGAATGATAATTTAGACGTTCATAGTCAAAAGGATATCGCGAGTAGTCTTGTTGACTACTCTTGAGCTTCTTCTCCAACTTCTCCTTCTTTTTCCTTTTAGCCTCCTCCTTCTTCTTTTTGAGGAGTGCCATGAGACGAAGAACTTTTTCATCTTCTTCTGAGCTTGTAACGTCTTGTGGAGGAGTAAGGGCTGGAGGCGGGTTAGAACCTTGTTCTTCAAAGTTGCTCGAACTTGCTCCTTTTCCTTTGTTGAGATCAATTTGGCTACCGACCTTGTCCCCCATCTCCTCTCCAAGCGGTTAAGCTTTTGTGGAGAGTTAGGCTCTGATACCAATTCAAAGTTGCCTAGAGGGGGGGGGGTGAATAGGCTAATAAAACCTGAAATTATAGTAAACAGCGGATAAAACCTGAAGAAGGCCGGACTAGTCCGGTCTGAGGTCGAACTAGTCCGGTCTAAGTATAAATTTGCGTTTTAGGTTTCCTTTTAAGTTTGTTTGAGCGGAAAATATGTGGTAGTCAAATGATATCACTAATTAGTTGAGAATGATTAGATTGCGAAGTAGTAGAACAATTTGCCGGCACTAACACAATGAAAGCTTAACAAGCAATTCTAGTGAGCAAGTGAGATAGTAGAGGAACCAAGAGACATGATTTATCCCTAGGTTCGATTCCACACAGGAATCTACGTCCTCGTTGAGGAGTCCACCAAGGACCGGGTCTTTTCCAACCCTTCCCTCACCGAGCGATCACCAAGATCAAGCCCAGGCTTTCTCACTATCAATCGAATGTGAATACAATGCTCTTAGGGGCTACTCACACCTTGAGGCTCCCTACACCAACCAGGTAGTTCTCGAATTCAATGTACAACTGTTAAGAACTCAAAATAACAGTCAGAGTGCAAGGGAATCAAACCGAGAGCTCAAACGTCGATCACCACGTGTTTCCTCTCACGAAACCACTAACTCCTTAAGATCCAATCTTAGGGGTCTAGAAGGTGAGGAAAGAGGCTTATAAGAGCTCTAGGAATGAGTTTTCAGCGCTTAGGTTGTTGTCCAACCAATTCTTAGCCGGGGGGTCTCCTTTTATAGAAACCCCGACATTTAGCCGTTACCAACTAAAGTCCGGACTAGTCCGGTCCCAACCCTGGACTAGTCCATTATTGAGGGACCACTCACGTCACATGGCTACCAACTAAAGTTTAGTGACCGTTGGACTCAAACGGTCATGAAACCACGGACTAGTCCTGCCAAGAGTGGACTAGTCCGATCTCAGTCAGGAACCTTTGTTCTGTATGAGAACGGACTAGTCTGGTAAGGGCAGACTAGTCCGGCCTCAAGGGCGGACTAGTCCGGTCTTACCAGACTTAGTCTAAAAACTCTCTAGACTGGAGCTGTGGACTAGTCCAGCCAACTTCGGACTAGTCCGAGCTCACACAGGAACCTCTGTTCCGTCCTATTCAGACTAGTCTAAAAAGATCGGACTAGTACGGCCTGTGGAGCGGACTAGTCCGATGGCACTCAGAGACTTCTTCTCCGGACCTAAGCGGCTTAGTCCGCTTAGCAGACCAGTCCGGCCTTCTGAGACTTAGTCTCATAACGGCTCAGACTCACTCAACAACGGACTAGTCCAACCTTTAATGGACAAGTCCGAACTGACTCAGAGACTCTTTATCCGGTCCAAAACGGATTAGTCCGGGTCCGAACGGACTAGTCCGGCCCATGGTCCGGACAAGTCCGGTCTCTCCTTTTTTATATATCTATGACCACTTTGTCTCATGATTCTAACTTTCTACCCTTCGTTTGAGCTCTCTAATGATTCTCAAGCCCTCTAAAATAGAAGACCCTGTACATAACTAGAAAATGTGAAATAGAGAATTCTATTTTCTACTCTTTCAAGTCTTCTTCTTTTCCTTTTGCCTCTTGAGAGACTCCATGACACGCCCCCACGGTCTTGTTGAGCCAGGATCACGCTGAGGGGTGCTGCGTTGCACAGAACCG
This sequence comes from Neostapfia colusana, assembly GCA_030760725.1. Classification (NCBI taxonomy): domain Eukaryota; kingdom Viridiplantae; phylum Streptophyta; class Magnoliopsida; order Poales; family Poaceae; genus Neostapfia; species Neostapfia colusana. The sequence goes on along the minus strand of JASWHV010000005.1, from coordinate 23,268,278 downwards.
GATAACACACGTCAAAGGTACAAAGCGGAAGCAAAACTTTTATTACATAAACAAGTTTATGAACATGTTTACATCAAAATAAGTCCAGTCTACACTCACGGGCGTAGACTACGCATCAAGTCCATGTTCAGCCCTTGAACGTGTCCTTGCTAGCACACACGCACACTAACTCTGCGGCGTGCACGACTCCCACTCGACGGGGTTCCCCTCCTGGGGTTCCGTCTCCTCTTCGGGAGTCCCTTCCTCATAGAATCCTGTAAAAGCTTCAAACACAAGCAGTGAGCACGAAGGCTCAGCAAGTCTGACCCGTCTCACCTAAACATGGAACTTCTACATGAGGGGTGATGGGTACATGAGGTAAAAATCATTGGCAAGGACTCGCCTGATTAGTAGAACCTTACTTTCAAGTTTTAGCGGCAGATTGTGGAGAACCTTATGTTAAGGTACATGAGAGAGCCGCAATCAAACAAGAAACGCATTTCTCTCATGTACTTTGCCCAAAGTTGAAAAGAACTTTAGTTAGCGCTAAACTACAACAAACCATTAACAAGCAAAGTCCATCTTTCAATCAGCAGCATTTTAACATGTAACTAGACTGTTCTTTCTACGTCACGGTACAGTGAACAAGTGGTACTCACTGACCGCGAGGGACGGCGATTATAATCGATTTACACCTGCAGGGTTACCCGAACAACCCGTCACGTACGCCCGTACTCGATGTTGCCTACAACAACCATCACGGACGCCGTACGCAACCACCTTCACCCGTCAGCCAAATATTGAACCGGTCTCATCGTCCCGAGCAAGAGGTCTCTGCACGTGCATCTCCGTGCCGATAGCCGATTTACACCTCGAGCTCTCAACCTACCCTCTGAACGACGGGCAATGCCTCAATACCCAGCTACCCGAGTTACATCAGTTTCCCGATTCCCATATAGCCGGTAGGTCTTCGGTAGTGTTCTAGCTTGTTCAACAGGCCCACACTCGGCTCGGTCCTCAATCGACACAAGCGGAGCTACAGCACACAGGCCCCAAATTCCTGCTGCCCTTACCCTCCGCTTGGTCTCATTTTCTTGCCATGTGTTTGATGTGCTATCACTACCCGAGTCGAGTGCTTCTAGCCTATGCTCGCGAGTAGTTCCAACTACTCGACTTGTACTGAATCCTACACTATCTTAGCATTGCAGTAGCTAACGGGGTTTGCAATCCTAAACCCAACCCATGGTTTTCTTGGCTATGCAGTTGGGTTTCCAAACAAGACTCTAATGCAAAGAATAAAGTAATCAAGTATGTGCTCAAAACAATAAAAACTTGTAAAAGGTTAATGCAAACCGGAGCTTGCCTTGCTGCTCTTGGTCGTAGGCTAGCTGTTCCTCCGGAGTAACGAAGTCTAGGACTTCGGGTTTCTCCTCGACCTTCGCGACTACATGATAGAAGCAATACATGTATTAATTTAAATGCAGTTGTATTAACTTTTAACTTGTGAGGTCTATAACTCTTACTAGACAAGCCCAATGACTGTGAAATTTTTACTGTGGCTTGGTTACAACCTAAACAGAGATTTGGTAAAGTTTTAGTTGCAGCAAAGCTCATTTGAGCCCTCCACAATTAATTATGTCCTTGACCTTAATTGAAGGCACTTAGGGTGTTCTAAGGATTTTCATGAAACAAACTATGACTTTCTGAAAACTAGATTTTCAGAGGGTTCTAATGGAGTTGGTCTCACTTAATTTGGAAGTTCCTAACTAAATATATTAGCTAAACAATTTCAGAGAAAATTCTGAAAATGTTTCTGAACATTTTTTATTTTCTCTGGAACAGTTTCACTAATCACACCATTAGGTGGATTAAATGAGCTCCAATAGGTCTGAAATTTTTATGATAGTTCAGGGATATTTTGGTGAACATCCCAGCAAAATTTCAGGATTTTCCTCCAAAGGATTCTCCAGTTAAAATTCCTAACAGTTTAAAATTTGAGGAATTAATTCTGGAGAATTAAGGGTTTTCATGAAGTGAAACTTTATTTGCTGAAAAGTTCTCAAAGAGCCGAATCCAACAAAATTTGGTTCACTTGATTTGGAGCTTTCTATCCAAAGTTATGAGGATTTGAAGTTTGGAAGAATTCTGAAAATCGGGGAAAAAGTTTAAACTCTCGGGGGCCCGCGGGGACACGTGTTGAGCGCGGAGGTGTCCGGCACACCGGAGATACCACACGTGCCAGCACAGCCGATCCCCGTCCACACCCGATCCCGATTTAAATTCTTCAGCCGCTGACACGTGGGCCAGCCGGCTTCGTCTTCCTCCCGCCGTTCTCTCGCGCCCGCGCCGCCGACCTCGCTGGAGCAGACCCAGAGCTCGCCGGCTCGCTGCTGCCGGACCTCCCATGGTCTGAAACTCGCCACCACGGGGTTGTCGACGTCGAGGAACACGTCGGTGGTGTCAGATCGGGCTGGGGGTGACCGGAAATAGCTCGGTGACGTGCCGCGGCCTCGGTTGAGGTTTGGCGCCGTCGACCGTGGGTTCTATCCTGCCAACACCTCGAAAAAACGGTCCTACAGCATCAGTGTACCTCTAGGAAGCTCGACAAGGTGTCAAAAGGGTTCAGAGATGGCGGCAAGTCGGTCGGCACCGTGTGACCGATCATGCCCGCCATGACCACCCTCGATCGAGCTCGAAATTCGTCACTCCTAGACCGTTTCACGCCTCGGATGCACAAAAGAACTTGATCGCCGGATAGTCCAGCGTCTATGTCAAGATTTGATAACCTCCGAAAGATCATAGAGCGAGAATTTAAAGATACCGTACCGGAAGCTCGGTTTACGGTCGCCGGAGCAAAAACTGGAAATTCTCTGTGGATTCTTCACGGTTTGCTTCCAAACTTGGGGGAGAGAAGCACGGTGAACGCGCGCTCCTGTTGCCTCTCTTGCTGGACCGTGAAAACGCCTGTGGAACGCTGTCCACGGACGCCTGACTCTCGGCTGAGGCTAGGTCGCCGCGGTGGCGATCGTTTTCGGGCAAAGGAGGTCGGAGCTCGGGGTTTCTGGTGGTGGGGAGGTGGAGTGCGACCTCAGGTGGCTGTCTAGTAGCTCATGAACGAAGGAGGAGATGGTTTTTCTGGTTTTCCCGATTGAGCAGAGAGCTGCGGCGAGAAACAATGCCGCTGCTCGGGTTTGCCCGCGAGAAGATAAAGCCGGCCGACTCCTGCTCGGTGGAGGCGGTGCCGGTCGCATGGGGGCACGAGCACGCTGCCCTGGGCGCCAGCGCGCATAGAGGGAAGCAGCTGGTGGCGCCGATAGCTGCTCGGTGGCACAGCCGACAGCTGCTCGGTGGAATTTCCCACCGAGGCTGTGACTTTGTGTGCAAGTTTTGCCTCCTTCTCTCTATGACATGTGGGTCCCACCGGGGTTTTAACCTCTGAAATTTACTCCTAATCACTGTTGTAGAAAGTGAGCCCCATAATACCCCTGGTGATTCAAATTATGCACCCATGAGCCATTTGAATTGATTAGAATTCAAATTGGGTTTGGTTTGAATGAATTTCAGCACAAGTTCAGTTTTGAATTCAAATAAAGTTTGAATTTGTCCCACTTAGCTTATGTCAAGGTCAACTCCAAATGGAGTGAAAATTGGTGTGTGGGCTCACAAAAATGTGCTGAATAAGAATATGCCTCCCACTTTCGAATCATGGGATAAAAACAGTTTGAATTTGAATATGGTTTCAAACTGCCCTCTTTCTAACTATACCCAAAATGACCTCAAAAGGTTTTGAATTTGGGTGAAACTTGGCATGGACATCCTTAGCAATGTGTAGGAGTTTTCATATGTCCAGCCCACCTATATCACATATGGGAAATACCACTTTTGCAATATGTGAGTTTGTTCTCTAATGAGCATATTGATGGTCGTTACTTGCTCTTCATTTGTGTTCATCATCTTTCCTCAAATGAGGTGTGTGGTGTGGTGATGAACACTTCAAATATGTGTCAAAAACTGAGGCCCTTACATTCCTCCCCCCTTAAAAGAATCTCGTCCTGAGATTATAAGGTGAAAATGAGAGAGAGGATGGTGGAAAATTACCGGATATGCGACGTGAAAAAGTCGGGGTAGTTAGCACGAAGAAATCCTTTGCTCTCCCATGTCGCTTCATCCATGGAGTGATTACTCCAAAGAACCTTGTAGAACCACAACGTACGGTTGCGTGTGGTTCGGGCCTTTTCATCAATAATCTGAACCGGTTCCTCCCGATAGGTGAGATCCGGTTGCAGTTCTTCAATATCTTCCAGCTGAACGGTAGTTGATAGCTTGAGACACTTCCTCAGCTGGGAAATGTGAAAGATGTCGTGCACACCGGAAAGTGCTTCTGGTAATTTCAGCCGGTATGCCACTGATCCACATCTTTCGGTAATCTGGAATGGACCGATGAATCGGGGTGCTAACTTTCCTCTCACCCCAAATCTGTTTACGCCCTTCATTGGAGACACCCGTAGGTATACGTGATCTCCAACTTCGAATTGTAATGGGCGCCTTCTCCCGTCCGCATACTGTTTCTGACGGGATTGAGCGGCTTTTAGGTTCGCTTGAATCAGTCAAACCTTTTCTTCCGCATTGTTGACAAGGTCAATCCCGAAGGTAACCTTTTCGCCAGACTCACACCAGTTCAATGGTGTGCGGCACTTCCTACCGTATAACGCCTCGTAGGGCGCCATCTTGATGCTGGCTTGGTACCCATTATTGTACGAGAACTCGGCAAACGGCAAGTGCTCATCCCAATTCTTGCCGTAGTTGATAGCGCAAGCTCGTAGCATGTCTTCTAAGATCTGATTCACCCGCTCAGTTTGTCCATCCGTCTGCGGGTGGTATGCTGAACTACGGATCAGCTTCGTCCCCAAGGAAGCGTGTAGCTGCTCCCAAAAAACGGGACACAAATAAAGTGCCCCGATCCGATATGATAGTATGGGGGTACGCCGTGCAAGCATAGGATCCGTGAGATGTACAGTTCAGCGTACTTCTTGGTGTTGTAGTTGGTGTTGACCGGGATGAAATGGGCAACTTTGGTGAGCCGATCGACGATCACCCACACAGAATCATGTTTCTGCAAGGTGGTGGGTAAACCGACGATGAAGTCCATGCTCACATCCTCCCATTTCCATGCAGGAATGCCCAGTGGTTGCAGCAGTCCCGGTTTCCGCATGTGGTCTGCCTTCACCCTTCGACATGTATCACACTCGGACACCTATTTTGCAGTCCCTCGCTTCATCCGTGTCCACCAAAACTTGCTTCTGAGTTCTTGATACATCTTGTTGCTGCCGGGGTGAATAGAAAACTTTGATAAGTGAGCCTCATCAAAGATTCTCTTCCGTAATTCCGGGTTACGGGGTACGACGATCCGGTCCTTGAACCATAGGACACCGTCTCCGTCCTTCCGGAAACATTTCAGCTCCCCACTGTCTACACGTCTCCGCAAATGTGACATGCCCTTGTCATTCTTCTGGGCTGCCGCTATTTCTTCACGGATGGTGGGGATCAAAGCTAGGTTGTAGGGAGCTCCGTGTGGAATCACATGTAGTGGTGGTTCGCTCTCCTCCAACGGTGTGATGGTCAGATTATTGACATGTGACTTGCGGCTCAGCGCATCTGCCACTACGTTTGCCTTGCCCAGATGATAATGGATCTCTATTTCGTAATCCTTTATCAATTCTAACCATCTTCGCTGCCTCATGTTCAGCTCCCTCTGAGTGAATAGGTACTTGAGGCTTTTGTGGTCGGTATATAAATGTACGAGGTTACCGAGTAGGTAGTGCCTCCACATTTTCAGTGCAAGTACCACGGCAGCGAGCTGCAAGTCGTGAGTTGGATAATTTTGCTCATGGTTTCTAAGCTGCCGTGATCCATACGCGACCACTCTTCGGTCTTGCATCAGCACACATCCGAGCCCAACGCCGGATGCATCGCAGTACACATCGAACGGTTTTGTTGTGTCTGGCTGCGCCAAAACCGGTGCTGATGTCAGGTGCTTGACTAAAGCCTTGAATGCTGCTTCACATGCTGGACTCCAAACATATTTGGTAGCCTTCTTCAGCAGCTCTGTCAGTGGCTTGGCAATCTTTGAGAAGTTCGGAATGAACCTCCGATAATATCCCACGAGTCCGAGGAAACTCTGTACCTCATGAACAGTTCTCGGGGATTTCCAATTCAGCACTTGAATGATCTTGCTCGGGTCCACAGCGATACCCTCCGCTGAGATGATATGCCCGAGAAAAGGCACTTGCGATATCCAGAACTCGCATTTGCTGAATTTCGTGTATAAATTGTGGTCCCGCAGCCGTTGCAAGACTATACGCAGATGTTTCTTGTGATCTTCCTCCGACTTGGAATATACCAGGATGTCGTCGATGAAGACCACGAAAAACATGTCCAGCTCCAGCATGAATACCGAGTTCATTAAGTACATGAAGTGAGCTGGAGCATTGGTGAGGCCGAAGGACATGACCAGGTACTCATAAAGTCCGTACCTCGTTGAGAAAGCCGTCTTCAGAATGTCCTCAGCCCTTATCTTAATCTGATGGTACCCGGATCTTAAATCCATCTTGGAAAAGATCTTTGCTTCGACCAACTGATCAAACAACATGTCGATCCGTGGCAACGGGTACTTGTTCTTGATGGTTACAGCATTTAATGGACGATAGTCCACGCAAAGCCGCAACGTCTCATCCTTCTTCTTGACAAATAATGCCGAGCAGCCCCATGGCGAGGAGCTTGGCCTAATAAAACCCTTTTCCAGCAGGTCCGTGAGCTGAGTCTTCAGTTCAGCCAACTCCTTGGGCGCCATCTTGTACGGCCTTCGGGATATTGGCATGGTTCCCGGTGCAAGTTCAATCTTGAACTCCACCTCTCTATCGGGCAGCATTCCCGGCAAATCATCCGGGAATACGTCAGGGAACTCTCGGACCACTGGAATATCTTCCAATCTGATGGTTGTGGCTTGATAGACACTTGGAAGTTTTATTTCTGGACTGTCCAGAAATAATGAGTGAGAACCGTACACCTCTGAGTTTAAGTGCACGACTCGAAGGACAGTGTCTAAAACAGCGCTGTGGCGGGTTAACCACGACATCCCTAGGATGACATCAACCTTCTGTCCCTCTAAGATAATGAGAGACGTGCGGTACACTCTACCCGCTAAGCATAATGGTGCTTTGGAAACCATTACGCTTGCTGAAATCTTCCCACCCGGTGAACAAATTAAATATGGACTATCGGTGGGTAGTATTGGCAAGCTGTGTTTAGCAATGAAAGCTTGGCTAATAAAATTATGCATGACGCCTGAATCAAACAGTACTATAGCGGGACGCTGGTGGAGTTGGAACATACCCGCAAGGATTGGCTCGCCCTCCGGCACGTCCTCAATTGCAAGCTGGTGGATGGTGCCAGGCCTAGGGTTTGCCCGCCGCGCATTAGTAGGGTTCCGGGGTTGATTCCTTCCGGGAAACTGCGGTGCCACTCCGCCGCCTTGCCTCTCCGGGCAACTGCTCGCGAAGTATCCTGGACGACCACACTTGTAACATGTGACCGCTGCTGGTGTAGTGCTCGGGGGACGAAAGCCCGGCATGCGTTGCTGAGGTGCAAACGCACGCGGCATCGCCCGCTGCTGCTGTTGTTGCGGAGGTGATACTGGCAGTGCCGGCCTGAATGCCGGTGAAGAGTACGGTCGACTGCGGAACGGCATCGACCGCTGTGGTGGCTGCCAGCGTGGACCTGATGGTGGGCGATTCACCATCCGAAACTTCTGAGAAGGACTGCCTCCTTCTCCGCTGCTTTGCAGCGCGCTTCGCTTTCGCTCCACCGCCGCTAACTCCTTGCCGGAGTCCTCCTGAACAATCGCAGCATCAATGATGTCGTTGAGGCTGCCGCGATTGAACATCGCCAACATGTCCATCAGGAGCGGGTTAAGCCCCTGGTAAAAATGGTCCCGCCGCTTCTCGTCGGTATCGGCATGATACGACGCATATAGCGCGAGATTGTTAAACGCCCTGGAGTATTCCAGCGCGTTCCGGCTCCCTTGTTGCAGGTGTAAGAACTCCTGCGTCTTCCTCTTCATTAAACCTGGCGGTATATGATAGGCCCTGAAGGCCATCCGAAACTCCGTCCAGGTCATCACTCGGTCGGTGGGCTGTGAAGCACAGAAGTTGGCCCACCACGCGCTCGCGGATCCTTGGAGCTGCTGGACCGTGAACTGAGTCTTGCGCTGCTCGCTTATTTGGAGCAGCCTGAACTTCATCTCTATGGCGCGGAGCCAGTTGTCCGCGTCAAGTGGTTCATCCGCCCTTGAGAATACCGGGGGATGAGTAGCCAGGAAGTCGGAGTAGGAGCTCTGTTGGCGCTCCTCACGATCTTGACGTCTCTCTGGGCGAGACGTATTGGCGATAAGCGTTTGCAGCAACTCCATGTGCTGCTGATGTGAACCCGCCATTGCCGCGACGATGTCGGCCAATGTAACCGTTGGCAGTGGCGGTGGCGGTGTTTGCTGTTGCTGCTGCTGTCCCGAGGAGTCCTCGGGAGGTGGTTGGGAGGTCTCTCCCCCTTGGCAAGTACCCCCAACATCAGGGTTGGCACGAGTACGCGTCATTCTGAAATTCAAAACAGCAGCAATTAGCACATGTCTTACTTAAAATTCCATAAGCAACAGTAGGTATTGAAGTGACACATGATTAATTTGCACAACATTCACATATATTGATAAAGCATAAACTTTATACAAGATACATTATTCTCGGGTCTCCGAGAAGTCGTGCTCATGTCGTCACTACCTATACATACGCTACTGTCTACACGACTTGTCACCGATTACAAAAGTTGGGTTACGCTACCCTAGCTTCCCTACTTGGCAACCGTAACCCCCTACTCGGAGTATAACTCGACCTCCTGTGGGTCGTCCTCCTGCGGTACCTCTGCTGGTGGCTCTGGATCTACCACCTCTTCTCCCATCCCGGGTTCTCCCATTGCTGGAAGGCCCAAGACCACCGGTACTCCCAACACCGGAGGTACGAGGTCCTGCAATGCATGCACCTCGTCCATGGCTTGGTTGTAATCTTCTTCCCAGCCTTGTCCTTCCTCAATAGCTTCGTCTCGCTCTTGAGTAAGTTCCTCGTTCTGCTGGGTCAGATTTTGTACCAGTTCTTGCAACGCCGCGATGTCGACGCGGCTTTTTCTCTTCGCCTTCTTCAGAAGATGCAACTGATTGTGTTGTTCATTCAGTCGCTAGATCGTCGGAAGGAGCACATTGCGAAGTGTGCTGTGAGCACTCTCGAAATGGTCTCCACGGCTCGTGCTCTCCTTGAGCTTCGTGGCGAGATGCTCCGTATGAACAGATTGGCTGTCCATCACGGCGTTTCCCGCCCTCATCTGGAGGCTGAGATTTGCCTCCGCGGGGTTGTACCTTGGGCAACTCGGGTCCGTTGCCTCCTGGTACCTCCCTTCCCACACATGCTGAGCCCGTCCCTCCACCAGAATGAGTGCGTATGGAGTGCCCTCCATAGCCTGCACGTGTAGTTGGCAGAAACGTGACATGGTGTCACGGGCTGCCACTTGCCACACCCCTTCCGGTTGTCTTCCTCTCACCGTAACGGTGAAGGGCACCCAACCGGGTGGCGTAGGTCCTGCAGGGACTTTGACATGGATCGTCCACGTCTTGTTCCCCTCTTTGCCTTCTTCCTTGGCGAAGTATTGCGGCATCTGGTTGTACCCGAAATATTGGAGCATTTGCCGCAATGCTTCCGGGTAGCCGCTATGGTGAGAACAGTGGGACATCACCCACCCGTTCTCCAACTTCTTATCTGCTGTCATCTGTAAAAATATATATGTGAAATGTCAAATATTTATTTAAACAGTAAAACATTGAGTTATAACATAAGACATGTCATTGAACCCATAAAACTTGGAAACACAGTTCAAATTTTTAAACAAATTTGACTGCGATTTGCTGTTCAACATGACAGCCCTGACCAGTTTCCATATCAACCTGATTTAGGCCATGTTAAAAGCAAAACCAATTCTGGAGCTCAACATCAAAGTTAAAGCTAACTTCAATATATTTCCAGAAAGTATTTGCTTGGTCTAAGATCTGTCCTGGTTCAAAAGTTATGAGATGTCAAATTTAACAGAATTTCTGGAGAAAATTGGACAGCACCTCCCTGCTTTAGGTACTGATTTGATCCAAGAATTCCAGTTAATTCTGTTACTAATCTGACAAAACTTTCTGTTACAAAGTCGTAACCCATCTCATAAGCTTTCCAGAACTACCTCACTTTCTATTTTTGGATTTTTATGCAGGAAGTTATGTTCAATTTACAGAGAGTATTTGCTCTGCCCTGTTTTCTGGACAGTTTCAACTCTACTGCATTTTTCGAGTGGTTAAGGGATGAAACACCTCTGGATCTCAACATAATAGTTGTAAAGCTCTTCCAAATCTTTCCAGAAATGTATCATATGACCCAAACCTCGAAAGAACTCAACCTCTAACCTCGGATTAACTTCAGCCTTGATTCAGCTGAAAACAGAGTGCTCTGTCCTTAACAACCTATAAGTTGAAAAGTTGTTAACTTTGAATATCCTGTTCAAGGGAAGGAGTTTCATCAGGTTTTACTACTTTAGATCAAAATCTTCAAGTTTTAAATGAAGTTGTTCATTTAATGGGGTGTGACATCGATGCGTCACCAGATTATGTCGGTATTACGTCCTCACAAAGAAAAACCTATACCGGACTTAGCCGGCTTCGTTATTTCAGTGGCACTACATGTCACTCGCACACGGATACTACACGTCTACCGTTTCGTGGTCAGGCTACCTGCAGAAACTCAAACAATCATCAGACTCGGCTGCACACCGAGCCCGGAATCCATACAGTTCGTACACCCGGCCGTCATCACTCGCCCGGATGTTCTCAAGACAAACACGCCTTGAGTTACGTGTTCACGTTTCAGACCACGTGACGGGGTCTCCCAAATTGCAACACGCACGCCAGGGATAGACGTTGCTCGAATACCCCAAACGACATGAAGAGTCATAGAGGATATCAAAGCGGGTCGGGTTACCTGCCACCCGTGGGGCTCCACCCTTCAGCTTGTGCGCACTGGTGGACAGCGCTTACGTGTACCCCCCAAGACATAAACGTCCCGAGATACACGATTTTCCGACATAATCAAATAAGTTAATATGCCACTTTCTATATACTAATAACATCCTTATACGGGCTACTAACTCGTTCCTCATTGGATTTTTGAACAAGAAGACCTTTGTACTGTGTTAAACCTCAAGCGAGCTCTGATACCAACGCTGACACGACCCCACGGTCTTGTCGAGCCAGGATCACGCTGAGGGGTGCTGCATTGCACAACACCGGATAACACACGTCAAAGGTACAAAGCGGAAGCGAAACTTTTATTACATAAACAAGTTTATGAACATGTTTACATCAAAATAAGTCCAGTCTACACTCACGGGCGTAGACTACGCATCAAGTCCACGTTCAGCCCTTGAACGTGTCCTTGCTAGCACACACGCACACTAACTCTGCGGCGTGCACGACTCCCACTCGACGGGGTTCCCCTCCTGGGGTTCCGTCTCCTCTTCGGGAGTCCCTTCCTCATAGAACCCTGCAAAAGCTTCAAACACAAGCAGTGAGCACGAAGGCTCAGCAAGTCTGACCCGTCTCACCTAAACATGGAACTTCTATATGAGGGGTGATGGGTACATGAGGTAAAAATCATTGGCCAGGACTCGCCTGATTAGTAGAACCTTACTTTCAAGTTTTAGCGGCAGATTGTGGAGAACCTTATGCTAAGGCACATGAGAGAGCCGCAATCAAACAAGAAACACATTTCTCTCATGTACTTTGCCCAAAGTTGAAAAGAACTTTAGTTAGCTCTAAACTACAACAAACCATTAACAAGCAAAGTCCATCTTTCAATCAGCAGCATTTTAACATGTAACTAGCCTGTTCTTTCTACGTCACGGTACAGTGAACAAGTGGTACTCACTGACCGCGAGGGACGGCGATTATAATCGATTTACACCTGCAGGGTTACCCGAACAACCCGTCATGTACGCCCGTACTCGATGTTGCCTACAACAACCATCACGGACGCCGTACGCAACCACCTTTCACCCGTCAGCCAAATATTGAACCGGTCCCATCGTCCCGAGCAAGAGGTCTCTGCACGCGCATCTCCATGCCGACAGCCGATTTACACCTCGAGCTCTCAACCTACCCTCTGAACGACGGGCAATGCCTGAATACCCAGCTACCCGAGTTACATCAGTTTCCCGGTTCCCATATAGCCGGTAGGTCTTCGGTACTGTTCTAGCTTGTTCAACAGGCCCGCACACGGCTCGGTCCTCAATCGACACAAGCGGAGCTACAGCACACAGGCCCCAAAGTCCTGCTGCCCTTACCCTCTGCTTGGTCTCATTTTCTTGCCATGTGTTTCATGTGCTATCACTACCCGAGTCGAGTGCCTCTAGCCTACGCTCGCGAGTAGTTCCAACTACTCGACTTGTACCGAATCCTACACTATCTTAGCATTGCAGTAGCTATCGTGGTTTGCAATTCTAAACCCAGCCCATGGTTTTCTTGGCTATGCAGTTGGGTTTCCAAACAAGACTCTAATGCAAAGAATAAAGTAATCAAGTATGTGCTCAAAACAATAAAAACTTGTAAAAGGTTAATGCAAACCGGAGCTTGCCTTGCTGCTCTTGGTCGTAGGCTAGCTGTTCCTCCGGAGTAATGAAGTCTAGGACTTCGGGTTCCTCCTCGACCTTAGCGACTACATGATAGAAGCAATACATGTATTAATTTAAATGCAGTTATATTAACTTTTAACTTGTGAGGTCTATAACTCTTACTAGACAAGCCCAATGACTGAAATTTTTACTGTGGCTTGGTTACAACCTAAACAGAGATTTGGTCAAGTTTTAGTTGCAGCAAAGCTCATTTGAGCCCTCCACAATTAATTATGTCATTGACCTTAATTGAAGGCTCTTAGGGTGTTCTAAGGATTTTCATGAAACAAACTATGACTTTCTGAAAACTAGATTTTCAGAGGGTTCTAATGGAGTTGGTCTCACTTAATTTGGAAGTTCCTAAGTAAAGATATGAGCTAAACAATTTCAGAGAAAATTCTGAAAATGTTTCTGAACATTTTCTATTTTCTCTGGAACAGTTTCACTAATCACACCATTAGGTGGATTAAATGAGCTCCAATGGGTCTGAAATTTTTATGGTAGTTCAGGGATATTTTGGTGAACATCCCAGCAAAATTTCAGGATTTTTCTCCAAAGGATTCTCCAGTTAAAATTCCTAACAGTTTAAACTTTGAGGAATTAATTCTGTAGAATTAAGGGTTTTAATTAAGTGAAACTTGATTTTCTGAAAAGTTCTCAAAGAGCTGAATCCAACAAAATTTGGTTCACTCGATTTGGAGCTTTCTAGCCAAAGTTATGATGATTTAAAGTTTGGAAGAATTCTGAAAATCGGGGAAAAAGTTTAATCTCTCGGGGGCCTGCGGGGACACGTGTCGAGCGCGGAGGTGTCCGGCACACCAGAGATACCACACGTGTCGAGCGTGGAGGTGTCCGGCACACCGGAGCTCACAGGGTATTTGCGCGCCAGCACAGCCAATCCCCGTCCACACCCGATCCCGATTTAAATTCTTCAGCCGCTGACACGTGGGCCAGCCGGCTTCATCTTCCTCCGACCGTTCTCTCGCGCCCGCGCCGCCGACCTCGCCGGAGCAGACCCGGAGCTCGCCGGCTCGCCGCTGACGGACCTCCCATGGTCTGAAACTCACCGCCAGGGGGTTGTCGACGTCGAGGAACACGTCGGTGGTGTCAGGTCGGGCTGGGGGTGACCGGAAATAGCTCGGCGACGTGCCGCGGCCTCGGTTGAGGTTCGGCGCCATCGACCGTGGGTTCTAACCCGCCAACACCTCGAACAAACGGTCCTACAGCATCAGTGTACCTCTAGGAAGCTCGACAAGGTGTCAAAAGGGTTCAGAGATGGCGGCAAGTCGGTCGGCACCGTGTGACCGATCGTGCCCGCCATGACCACCCTCGATCGAGCTCGAAATTCATCACTCCTAGACCGTTTCACACCACGGATGCAGAAAAGAACTTGATCGCCGGATAGTCCAGCGTCTATGTGCAAGATTTGATGACCTCCAAAAGATCATAGAGCGAGAATTTAAAGAAACCGTACCAGAAGCTCGGTTTACGGTCGCCGGAGCAAAAACTGGAAATTCTCTGTGGATTCTGCACGGTTTGCTTCCAAACTTGGGGGGAGCAGCACGGTGAATGCGCGCTCCTGTTGCCTCTCTTGCTGGACCGTGAAAACGCCTGTGGAACGCTGTCCACGGGCGCCTGACTCTCGGCTGAGGCTAGGTCGCCGCGGTGGCGATCGTTTTCGGGCAAAGGAGGTCGGAGCTCGGGGTTTCTGGTGGTGGGGAGGTGGAGTGCGACCTCAGGTGGCTGTCTAGTAGCTCAGGAACGAAGGAGGAGATGGTTTTGCTGGTTTTCCCGATTGAGCAGAGAGCTGCGGCGAGAAACAATGCCGCTGCTCGGGTTTGCCCGCGAGAAGATAAAGCCGGCCGACTCCTGCTCGGTGGAGGCGGTGCCGGTCGCATGGGGGCGCGAGCACGCCGCCCTGGGCGCCAGCGCACGTAGAGGGAAGCAGCTGGTGGCGCCGATAGCTGCTCGGTGGCACAGCCGACAGCTGCTCGGTGGAATTTCCCACCGAGGCTGTGACTTTGTGTGCAAGTTTTGCCTCCTTCTCTCTATGACATGTGGGTCCCACCCGGGGTTTTAACCTCTGAAATTTACTCCTAATCACTGTTGTAAACAGTGAGCCCCATAATACCCCTGGTGATTTAAATTATGCACCCATGAGCCATTTGAATTGATTAGAATTCAAATTGGGTTTGGTTTGAATGAATTTCAGCACAAGTTCAGTTTTGAATTCAAATAAAGTTTGAATTCGTCCCACTTAGCTTATGTCAAGATCAACTCCAAATGGAGTGAAAATTGGTGTGTGGGCTCACAAAAATGTGCTGAATAAGAATATGCTCCCACTTTCGAATTCATGGGATAAAAACAGTTTGAATTTGAATATGGTTTCAAACTGCCCTCTTTCTAACTATACCCAAAATGACCTCAAATGGTTTTGAATTTGGGTGGAACTTGGCATGGACATCCTTAGCAATGTGTAGGAGTTTTCATATGTCCAGCCCACCTATATCACATGTGGGAAATACCACTTTTGCAATATGTGAGTTTGTTCTCTAATGAGCATGTTGATGGTCGTTACTTGCCCTTCATTTGTGTTCATCATCTTTCCTCAAATGAGGCGTGTGGTGTGGTGATGAACACTTCAAATATGTGTCAAAAACTGAGGCCCTTACACTCCATATCCATTTCTTCAATAAACACCTATGCTCATACTCAGTAGAAACTTATTAGTATCTTGATTGTCGTCATCAATCAACAAAAACCCACGGGGATTACATAGATGCACTTTCACGGGCCTGCCACGTGGCCTGTAGTGCCGGACCTCCCCCCTCCATGTGGGTGAGCTCCGAAGGCGCCATGTGTCTAGCGGTGCCGGACCTCCCCTCTCCTCAGAGGTGAGCTCCCGGCCCGCCACATGGCCGGCAGAGCCGGACCTCCACCCCTCCGTGGGGGTGAGCTCCGAAGGTGCCACATGTCCAGCAGGGCCGGAGCTCCCCCTCTCCTCAGAGGAGAGCTCCGGGCCCGCCACGTGGCCAGCAGAGCCGGACCTCCCCCCTTCGTAGGGGTGAGCTCTGAAGGAGCCACGTGTCCAGCGGGGCCGGACCTCCCCTCTCCTCAGAGGTGAGCTCCGGGCCCGCCACGTGGCCAGCAGAGCCGCGCTGCCCACCCCGGCTCGGTAGGCAGCAGGAATAAAGGCGCACCATGCCTTTACCGTACAAGACATTCAAGACCCGCACCTTCCCAAGACGCGGAGCACGCCCCTGTCAGGTGGCGCAGTGGCCAGTCGCGTCACAGTTAAGACAGGCGTGCCATGCCAGAGGCTGTGGACCAATAAACACAGTGACAAGACATGCCCTTCCATACCTGCCATCATAACCACTACGCCTAGCTTGCGGCTCAGGCAGGGCGGCAGGACGAAGACTAAGAAGCTACTGCCAAGACAACTACCAGCACTCACTGCAAGGTACGGTAGATGGCAGGAAATCACCCCGGGGCCATCTGTCGGGTCCCGAGGCCCACTTTGTAAGCCGCCCGAGCCTTGAACTATAAAAGGCTCGGGTAGGCAACGTTACAAAGGGTTCGGCATTTGGATCAACTCCCTCTAGACATATAGGGAAACTCAGCTCATCTCCGCGCATAGAACTCTGGTTCTAAGCGCCAAGCAATACATCGAGCAACTCTGCTCCCGTGGACGTAAGGTTTTACGCTCCTGCGGCCCGAACCACTTAAAAATCCTCGTGTCAATCCTCCTTCGTCCAATGCGAGATCCTCACGAGAGGACTAGCCCCTCCGAAAAAGAACCTCCACTGGCAGCTCCGAGCAGGCCGGGGGAAGTGTCGACCGCAGACGCTTCGACAGCTATGCTTAGGGTTGTCGTTGTCCCTTACCCATAGGTCACGTGGCTCGGTTTCGAGAGGGAAAGGGGCCTGGGTTCTTTGTACATTGTGTCTCATTCGGACCATAGCTTCGCTCAGGGTTGTCATTGTCCCTTGGCCATAGGTCGCACGGCTCGGTTTCGAGAAGGAAAGGGGTCCGGGCACTTTTTCCGTTTTGCCTAGTTCGGACCATGGCTTTGCTTCAGCTTTTCGTTGTCCCTTGCCCGTAGGTCGTTTGGTTTCAGACTTGATATGGTTTGATCTATTAGCACGAGTCCTCGGGTCTCACACATATTTTGTTTGGAAAACAACGCCCCCTTCATCTCGTTCAGACCGTGGCCTCGTTTAGGGTTTTCATTGTCCCTTAGCCATAGGTCGCATGAGTCGAGGAGGGAACCATTGTTTTGATGCGAGCTCCCGAGCTATGCGCGTGGGGGTTGCATGGTGCCGGAGGTCGTGTCCGGCTTAGTTGTGAAGGGAAAAGATGTCGGATCGCTAAGAGCCCTGAACACAAAGATAGATAATCCTCGGCGTCTATAAATAAACTCTGCCCAACTATGGGAATTTACATGTACAATCTTAGTGGCGCCTAGCCTATGCTTCTGAGGTGAGTGGCGCCCCCTTCTAGTTGTAGGCGGTGCGGATGTCATCCCTGCCGCCTTCGCCATGCCCCTGGGGTGGACATCAACCATCCTCTTGTCCTTTGGGGGGCCGGCTGAAGGCTCGTTAGGAGGGGTTCTTGATGTTGCTTGACAAGCCAAGCTGGGTGCCACTGCTGCGGCCTGCTCACAACCGTGTTGCTAGCACAACAGGGCATGCAAATACTTTGCCTCCACCGTGATGATACCCTGGAGCTGAGTATCTTCAACTTGAGGTATGTGTAGTTTGGGATGTGCAGAAACTTTGCATAAGCTGGCCTTCCCAGAATGGTGTGATAGGTGTCGTCGAAGTCAGGGAACTCAAAGGTGAGGGTCTCGGTGCGGAAGTTGGTGTAAAAGTCCCAAAAACTTGTAAATGCAGAACTTGAGTTGTGAATAAAGCTGAGTATAATTTCAGGGATTGGGACTTGCAAAAACTTTCCTGAACATGAGAAGGTGGTCATGAGCAAGCACATGCCTTCAAGTTTCCTTTTTATTCCCAATGATCATGTGACTCCAAAGGTGGCCATTTCCAAAAATGAGGGTTCCAAACTGTTGGTTCAAAACCCTCATTTGCAGGGGCCAACTTAAGAATCAGATGACATATTTGAATTCATCAGGTCCAAATATGAGGGAGACACATTTTGAGAAAATTTGGAGGTACATTGATATGTATATCAAAGAGACTTGTGAATTTTCATTTAAATTTGGATTCAAATTTGAAACTGAGGCACAAATTGTCAAATTGCCAAATGGCTTTTGAATTTGAGTTACCCATAGCTGAATTTGCAATGTGCCAAAATTTGGAGATATTTGGGGGAGGAGCTGTGGGACCCACATGTCATTAGGAGGAAACTTACCACTGAAGCAAACCAATTCTTCTGTTCAGACTGAGCTCGGAGCAACCGACTGCAGGCCGACACCGAGACCGCACGGGGAGGCCACCTCCTGGTTTCCATCTCGCGCTGTGGACCAATAAACATAGCGACAAGACATGCCCTGCCATCCCTGCCATCATCAACCGCTACGCCTAGCTTGCGGCTCGGGCAGGGCGGCAGGACGAAGACTAAGAAGCTACTGCCAAGACAGCTACCAGCATTCACTGCGAGATACAGTAGATGGCAGGAAATCACCCGGGGCCACCTGTCGGGTCCCGGGGCCCACTTTTAAGCCCCCCGAGCCTTGAACTATAAAAGGCTCGGGTAGGCAACGTTACAAAGGGTTCGGCATTTGGCTCAACTCCCTCTAGACATCTAGGGCAACTCAGCTCATCACCAAGCATAGAACTCCGGTTCTAAGCGCCAAGCAATACATCGAGCAACTCTGCTACCGTGGACATAGGGTTTTATGCTCCGGCGGCCCGAACCACTTAAAAATCCTCGTGTCAATCCTCCTTCGTCCAATGCGAGACCCTCACCAGAGGACTAGCCCTTCCGAAAAAGAACCTCCGCGGGCAGCTCCGAGCAGGCCCAGGGGAAGTGTCGACCGCAGACGCTTCGACAGCTATGCTTAGGGTTGGCGTTGTCCCTTACCCATAGGTCACGCGGCTCGGTTTCGAGAGGGAAAGGGGCCCGGGTTCTTTGTCCATTGTGCCTCGTTCGGTCCATAGCTTCGCTTCAGGTTGTCATTGTCCCTTGGCCATAGGTAGCGTGGCTCGGTTTCGAGAAGGAAACGGGCCCGGGCACTTTTTCCGTTGTGCCTAGTTCGGACCATGGCTTTGCTTCGTCTTGTCATTGTCCCTTGCCCATAGGTCGCTTGGTTTCAGACTTGATATGGTTTGATCTATTAGCACGAGTCCTCGGGTCTCACACATATTTTGTCTGGAAAACAACGCCCCCTTCATCTCGTTCGGACCGTGGCCTCGTCACCATCTCCCTCAGCATTTCAACGGACGGGTCAGAGCCGAAGCCTATCTCCAGCCTGGTGCAGTCGTGCATACCAGTGTAGTACCACGTCGGGCGATCGTGCTTCTGCAGCGGTGCAAGGCGACGCGACAGGAAGTCCACCAGCACCATCACGGACGTCAGCCCCTGCTTCGCCAGGAACTGGATCCGCTCCAGGACTGGCGCGTACTCCGGCTCCAGCTCTAGGCTCTCCTCCCAGAAGCGGCGCCCGGTAGATGGATCGTCAGTCGGCAACTGGAGTCAATCGTGCTCATCAGTCTTCACGATCACCTAGTCATCCCTCCAGCCTTACCACCTCGCGGCGCTGAAGAGCAGAAGGTACTTGGAGACCTTTGGATCCTTGCAGCGGTGCTGGAAGTAGTACGCTCCCAGCTGGTTCTTCGAGCCACGCCCAGTCGTCTGCAACAAGAAGAAGTGACGGAAGAGCGTCACAGAAGCGCGCACCCCCACGAACATCTCGCAGAAGTGCACGAAGACGGAGGACAGAGCGAAGGAGTTCAGGGAGAGGTGATGAAGCTGGAGGCCATAAGTCTCCAGAAGAGTCACAAAGAAGGAAGAAATCGGCGGGACGAACCCCGCCAAGACGTAGGCGATGAAGAGGACGGTCTCCCCTCTCTCCAGACGAAGGGGGGGAGATCCCCGCCGAAGACAACACCTCTGCTCCTCGGAATGTCATCCCAGCAGCCGGCGCACCGACCCAAGGTCCTTTGGCCGGGCGATGCGCGGCGAAGGCAGGCTGGAAGCCATCGAAGACCAAGGGGCAAGAACTCGGAAGGTAGAGAAGGCTTGGGCGCACGGAAGAATCCGGAAGGCTCAGGCGTAGTGAAACGTGGAAGCCTGCGCTGCAGAAGGGGCACCCTTTAAACTTCCCAGAAGGGATTTGAAACGCTTCGTATGCGCCGCTCGGGGCAGACGCCTCAAGTCCAAGCCCCAGCGACAATGACTAGAGGGCCCAAGCCGTCCTGCAGAAGCGGTGGACCAAGAAGTCAATCCCCCAAGCGGATAACCCGGAGGTTCCTGACAAGGCGCTGCGTGTGCAGTAGTGGCAGCCTTGGGAACCGCCGCAGTTCAAGCAGCCATCAAGCAGGGCTCATGCCCCCACGACTGTTCGTGCTCTTGCAACTGTCAAAAGGAGTCTCCGAGAAGGTGCACGGGGTAGAAGAGGTGAAGGCCCCACCTCGGGATCATCATCTCCCCTGAGATGGGCCCGGAGGCCACTGTCGGTACCCTCAATACCGGGTACCCCTGCGCACAGGACAACACCGCCTAAGGACCTGCCCCCTCCGCAGGGGTGAGCTTCGAGGGCGCCACGTGTCCAGCGTGGTCAGGGGGGCTTCGACCTTCTTAGGAAGAACCGTACGAGGCTGCTCACGTACGGTTTGGGAGCTGGACCTCCCCTCTCCTCAGAGGTGAGCTCCGGGCTCGCCACGTGGCCAGCAGAGCCGGACCTCCCCCCTCCGTGGGGGTGAGCTCCGAAGGCGCCATGTGTCCAGCAAGGCCGGACCTCCCCTCTCCTCAGAGGTGAGCTCCAGGCCCGCCACGTGGCCGGCAGAGCCGGACCTGCCCCCCATCTTCCACCCCCGTGGAGGTGAGCTCCGAAGGCGCCACGTGTCCAGCGGGGCCAGACCTCTCCTCTCCTTAGAGGTGAGCTCCGGGCCCGCCACGTGGCCGGTAGTGCCGGACCTCCCCCCTCCGTGGGGGTGAGCTCCGAATCCGCCATGTGTCCAGCGGGGCCGGACCTCCCCTCTCCTCAGAGGTGAGCTCCGGGCCCGTCATATGGCCGGCAGGGCCGGACCTCCCCCCCTCTGCGGGGGTGAGCTCCGAAGGTGCCATGTGTCCAGCAGGGCTGGAGCTCCCCCTCTCCTCAGAGGAGAGCTCTGGGCCCGCCACGTGGATAGAAGAGCCGGACCTCCCCCATCCGCAGGGGTGAGCTCTGAAGGCGCCAAGTGTCCAGCGGGGCCGGACCTCCCCTCTCCTTAGAGGTGAGCTCCGGCCCGACACGTGGCCAGCAGAGCCGCGCTGCCCACCCCGGCTCTGTAGGCAGCAGGAGTAAAGGCGTGCCATGCCTTTACCGTACAAGACATTCAAGAACCGCACCTTCCCAAGACACGGAGATGCGGAGCCCGCCCCTGTAAGGTGGCGCAGTGGCCAGTCGCGTCATAGTTAAGATAGGCATGCCATGCCAGAGGCTGTGGACCAATAAACACAGCGACAAGACATGCCCTGCCATACATGCCATCATAACCACTACGCCTAGCTTGCGGCTCAGGCAGGGCGGCAGGACGATGACTAAGAAGCTACTGCCAAGAAAACTACCAGCATTCACTGCAAGATACGGTAGATGGCAGGAAATCACCCTGGGGCCACCTGTCGGGTCCCGAGGCCCACTTTGTAAGCCGCCCGAGCCTTGAACTATAAAAGGCTCGGGTAGGCAACGTTACAAAGGGTTCGGCATTTGGCTCAACTCCCTCTAGACATCTAGGGAAACTCAGCTCATCTCCAAGCATAGAACTCTGGTTCTAAGCGCCAAGCAATACATCGAGCAACTCTGCTCCCGTGGACGTAAGGTTTTACGCTCCTGCGGCCCGAACCACTTAAAAATCCTCGTGTCAATCCTCCTTCGTCCAATGCGAGATCCTCACGAGAGGACTAGCCCCTCCGAAAAAGAACCTACACGGGCAGCTCCGAGCAGGCCCGGGGGAAGTGTCGACCGCAGACGCTTCGACAGCTATGCTTAGGGTTGTCGTTGTCCCTTACCCATAGGTCACGTGGCTCGGTTTTGAGAGGGAAAGGGGCCTGGGTTCTTTGTCCATTGTGTCTCATTCGGACCATAGCTTCGCTCAGGGTTGTCATTGTCCCTTGGCCATAGGTCGCACGGCTCGGTTTCGAGAAGGAAAGGGGTCCGGGCACTTTTTCCGTTTTTCCTAGTTCGGACCATGGCTTTGCTTCAGCTTTTCGTTGTCCCTTGCCCATAGGTCGTTTGGTTTCAGACTTGATATGGTTTGATCTATTAGCACGAGTCCTAGGGTCTCACACATATTTTGTTTGGAAAACAACGCCCCCTTCATCTCGTTCAGACCGTGGCCTCGTTTAGGGTTTTCGTTGTCCCTTAGCCATAGGTCGCATGAGTCGAGGAGGGAACCATTGTTTTGATGCGAGCTCCCGAGCTATGCGCGTGGGGGTTGCATGGTGCCGGAGGTCGTGTCCGGCTTAGTTGTGAAGGGAAAAGATGTCGGATCGCTAAGAGCCCTGAACACAAAGATAGATAATCCTCGGCGTCTATAGATAAACTCTGCCCAACTATGGGAATTTACATGTACAATCTTAGTGGCGCCTAGCCTATGCTTCTGAGGTGAGTGGCGCCCCCTTCTAGTTGTAGGTGGTGCGGATGTCATCCCTGCCGCCTTCGCCATGCACAACAGGGCATGCAAGAACTTTGCCTCCACCGTGATGATACCCTGGAGCTGAGTATCTTCAACTTGAGGTATGTGTAGTTTGGGATGTGCAGAAACTTTGCATAAGCTGGCCTTCCCAGAATGGTGTGATAGGTGTCGTCGAAGTCAGGGAACTCAAAGGTGAGGGTCTCGGTGCGGAAGTTGGTGTAAAAGTCCCAAAAACTTGTAAATGCAGAACTTGAGTTGTGAATAAAGCTGAGTATAATTTCAGGGATTGAGACTTGCAAAAACTTTCCTGAACATGAGAAGGTGGTCATGAGCAAGCACATGCCTTCAAGTTTCCTTTTTATTCCCAATGATCATGTGACTCCAAAGGTGGCCATTTCCAAAAATGAGGGTTCCAAACTGTTGGTTCAAAACCCTCATTTGCAGGGGCCAACTTAAGAATCAGATGACATATTTGAATTCATCAGGTCCAAATATGAGGGAGACACATTTTGAGAAAATTTGGAGGTACATTGATATGTATATCAAAGAGACTTGTGAATTTTCATTTAAATTTGGATTCAAATTTGAAACTGAGGCACAAATTGTCAAATTGCCAAATGGCTTTTGAATTTGAGTTTCCCATAGCTGAATTTGCAATGTGCCAAAATTTGGAGATATTTGGGGGAGGAGCTGTGGGACCCACATGTCATTAGGAGGAAACTTACCACTGAAGCAAACCAATTCTTCTGTTCAGACTGAGCTCGGAGCAACCGACTGCAGGCCGACACCGAGACCGCACGGGGAGGCCACCTCCTGGTTTCCATCTCGCGCTGTGGACCAATAAACATAGCGACAAGACATGCCCTGCCATCCCTGCCATCATCAACCGCTACGCCTAGCTTGCGGCTCGGGCTAAATAGGCTACTATGGGTCACTACTATGGGTCAAAGTTTGCATGTGCATTAGGTCAAGGATGTTTTATACTCCACTTGCATAACCAAAAATGAACCCTGAGGTTAAGGGTAGAAAGGTGTCGTCGCTGTAGAATAAGGCCGTGCTAAATAGGCTAGGACATCCGGTAGAAGACGAGTAGTTGGAATCTACTCTCGAGCTTTAGTTTAGGCTTACATAAGGGTGTTGGGAAAGGAGGCAAACTAAAGTTTACATTTATAAAAATGAGACCAGGCAGGAGGGTAGGCAGCGACAAGATGAGGTCTTGGTCGAGTAGCTCTGCCTGTGTCGGTTAAGGACCGAGGTGTGTGCAGCCCCGCTGAGCAAGTATTGAGTTGTGTACCGGATGCTTACTGATATATGGGAACCAGGAAACCGATGTACCAGGTTCACTGGATTGTAGAGGCATACCACATTGTCTCGTTAGACCTATGGGCCCGAGACAGCGCGACCGGTTCTACAGTCTAGTATCCTGCGAAAGGTTGCCACATACGACGTAATGAAGGACGCCAGATTTGGGTCTTCAGAGGCGGGCGTATGTGTCGAGTTATCCGGGTAGTGTTTGATTTGAA
Organism: Neostapfia colusana; assembly: GCA_030760725.1. Taxonomy (NCBI): domain Eukaryota; kingdom Viridiplantae; phylum Streptophyta; class Magnoliopsida; order Poales; family Poaceae; genus Neostapfia; species Neostapfia colusana. The sequence continues at coordinate 23,244,178 of JASWHV010000005.1, read as the reverse complement.
TCACCGTCCCTCGTGGTTATTCAGTACCGCTTTCTCACTGTGTTGTGATATAGTAAGCAAGTTATGTGGAAACAGTTTGTAAAGTTTTAGTTGCTGCTATGATTATTATAAATTGCATGAGAACCCTGTTTGAAGTAGAGATAGAGCAAACTAAAGTTATTTTCCACCTTGGGACAAGTAACATTGGAATGAAGCGTTTCTTGTATGATTGTGGAGTTCCAATGTTGCTGGGCGCAAGGTCACTACTTTTATGGCTAAAATCTGAAAGTTTAAGTATGAACTTGTAGGCGAGTCTTTTTGCAACTTATATGTTAGGTCTTAAGTTACTTTCATGTAGAGTTGCATGTCTTAGGAGAGATGGTTAAGTCTTGCTGAGCCTTTGTGCTCACTCTTGCTATATGAGTGGTTTGTCAGGTTAATACGCCGCTATAAAGAAGGTTGTCCGGTGAGACTCGAAAACTTCCGAGTCGGTAACACATGGAGAACCTAGCCGCTGCAAGGTTATCGTGATGCTAGTGAGAGGAGTCCACGGGCTGGACCTCTTCTCGAGTGCTTCTTAGAGATATGACGTGAGCTGTTTATATACTTCCGCTGTAGCTAATTTATGTAAATTATTTACAAAGAACATTTGTAAGCTTCCACTTTGATTTATGTAATACAATTTTGCTTATATGTGTGCTGTTGGGTGCCGCATAACACGGCACCACCCAATGCGATTCCCGGGTGAGGTCCCTGTGCCCGTGAACCGGGACGCCGGGCCCTGTCAGCATGGTATCAGAGCCGCATTAGTAATAGCGCATGGAGTAAGGATCGTATTACCACAAAAACTTAGGATACGGTGAGGAAACGGTATTAGGACCACATAAAGACTATAGTAGTATAGTTACTTAAAGTGGCATTGCTAACTTACTTGTTATAATTATGAATTTTAATTATGTAACGACGCACCTACGTTCAGGTAAGCATGGTAAGGAACGCCACCGAAAGCGGTTCAATTTCAGTTAGCTCACCTGACAAGGAATGTGGTTCAGGGATAGGTCTCACAGCTTGGTGTGAGACGTTAATATGAAACTCTTGGACTCTTCATGTTCCTAAGTTCATATGAAACGCTGATCCCTAGCGTGTATTAGGCAAGTAAGTGGAGACCCCATCGTGTGGTCGGTAACGCGATGGTGTGTTCGTCTGGAATTAGCCCAGGAGGACATACGCAGCGCTTGCCATCGGCGTGCCCTGCCGGGCAGTAGGTGGTATCCGTTGGGTTGATAACATTCCCAACCGTGACGACCCGTTCATGAGATACTCGGGTTCCCCGTCGTGTGGTGTAAAAACACGATCACATACCTTGAGACATGGCTTAACTCAAGGACGGCCGTATGGCAATGATACGAGCGTTTGTATTCACATTCAAATAGGGAACTGCCTGAAATGAAACAACCTTTGAGTGCACCACTATTGAGTGTTCTTCTGCAGGTACTAACCACGTACGTATCCCGTGTAGTACACGTGTGCGAGAGACCGTCTTAGTGCCACTGATAATACGTATATGCCGGTATAATCCGGTTAGGATTTTTCTTTTGGTGAGGCAACGTAGTACCGACATGTTTCTTACGGTGCATCGACACCGTACTACACTTAATAATCCTCTTCCCTATGAAGAAATGATTCATGAACTAACTTTCAACTAAAAATGGAAGTTTGAAACAAATATTAGTTACGGAACTCTTATTTTGACCTAAGATTCAAATGAGAGTATAACTAGGCATCAAAGTTTTCGAAAACAGAGTGCTCTGTTTCTGGCTGGAATTCTTGCTGGACTTTAACAGAGCATAACTCTGAGTAGATTTAACCAATTAAGGTGTATGATACAGTTCTGGAAAGATTTTCAAGTGCTCTACAACTATTTTTGTAGTTCTCCAGAGCAAAATCACACGTTAAGTTGGTGAAAAGTCCAGTTGAAGGCAAACTGTTCAGAACCAGGACAGCAGCAAAGACCTCTTTGGACCTTTCTGTTTTTAAGCCATAACTTCCTGTAGAAAAATCCTCAAGGAGCCCATGATACACCGTTGGAAAGATACTGAAGTTTACTAAAACTTTGGTATTGAACTCAAGTCAAGAATCTGTAGATAACTTGAGTAAATGTTGGAGTTTGTGTGAACTGGTCAGGGTAGTCCAGCTTATTAGCTTAGCGTACTTAAGATTTATTTAAACATGAATGTGGTTATGCTTTCATAAAGTTCATGACATGTTCATGTTTTACTTATCTTTAATTACTAAAGAGATAGAATTTTGATTGACTCAAAATTTTGTTTCGTGCAGTATGGTACGCACACATTCTCAAATGGAGCTTGGAGGTTCAAGTCGAGGTGGGAATGACTCGACTTCATCACAAGAGCCATCGCCAACCGGATTGGCTGAAATTATGGCGAAGATGAATGAAACTCTCCAAACTCTAGTTCAGCAAGGAATAAATATAGAATCTCAACATCACATGCCAACCCTGAGCACTTAACTGGATTTCTTGGCGACACAACCACCAGTATTCTCCGAGGCGGCTGACCATTGTGAAGCAAATCGCTGGTTACGTGTCATTGAGTCCAAGTTTGGGTTGATCCAATGTGATGACTTCTCGAAGACTCTATATGCCGCTCAGCAGCTTCACAGCTTTGCTGGAGCCTAGTGGGCAGAATACCTTGCTATTCAACCAGCAGGGCATCGTGTCACATGGGCAGAGTTCCAGGATGCATTTCGTGCTGGTTTCGTTCCTGCGGGCATAATGCAAACCAGTCTGGATGAATTCTGGAATTTAAAGCAAGGGGAAAAGAGTGTTATTGAGTATGCGAAGGAATTCAATCGCTTAGCTCAATATGTCCCTGATTATGTGAAGTCACCAGCCATGAAGGGTTATCATTTTTATCGAGGGCTGACTGCTAGGCTGCGATGTGAGTTGGCTCAGGTTAGCCAAGAGAATTTTGATGAGTTTGTTAGCTGTGCTATCACTCAGGAATATTATTCCAATCTCTACCTTAAAGAAAAGAGGGAGAGGGACTCATCATAGGATGAATGCAATTATCTGCCTCAGAAGTATCGGTGGGTAATCCGTTCACCTTCCGGTCGAGAGGTTCCACAAGAAGTGCAGTCATTCTTGGAGTATAACGACTCGTATACTCCGCAGAGGTTTTATTCACCTCCACCGCAGCAGCAACTTATTTCTCAAGCACCTCAGTATCAACAAGGTGCACCAGAATGCTATTTCCCTCAAGATGCTGAAAATGATCACGGTGATTTCTCAGCTGAACCGAGTAGTGTCCCACTTCATATTGACAATGAACTCAACGTCAATGAAGCAACTGAACCGAGCAGCAACATTATGTCTGCGGGTCCAGTTCCGAAGAGTGATCTTGGACAGCAAAGAAAAGCCATGTCCAAAGTGGGCACAGTTAATTATGTGTCAGTCGATGATCTGCCAAATGGAGGACCTGTTCTTGCCGGCAGGTTCACCTTAACTGACAAGCCGGTTGTCATTTTATTCGACTCTGGTGCAACACATAACTTCATTAGCAGGGCGACGGTGATCCGGGATCAGATCTCCACAACTATCACAAAAAGTTCTTACCTTATTCATTCACCAGGTGTAGACATATCGACTAATGAAGTAATTTCTCGAGCACCACTTTGTTTGGGTGGAAAAATTTATCCTACCACCCTCATTATTCTCGAAGACCAAGAAATCAATGCCATATTGGGAATATCATGGTTGACCTTCCATAAGGCTGTTCTGGACATCGAGAACAGGAGTGTTCACTTGGACTCTCCACTTCACGGGCGTCAAACATTGTATCTCGGCAAAGCGGTTTCCAAAGACCCGGAAGTATGTAATGCCGAGGTTTGCAAGTTAGAAGACATTCTGGTAGTCCGTGAATATCCGGACGTGTTTCCCGAAGATCTTCCAGGCTTACCACCTGAGCGCGAGGTGGAATTCAAAATAGAGTTGATACCGGGAACCACGCCGATCTCTCGGAGACCATACAAAATGGCTCCGAATGAACTAGCAGAACTGAAGGAGCAACTCAAAGATCTGATGGACAAGGGGTTTATTCATCCAAGTTCATCACCATGGGGTTGCTCGGCTTTATTTAGAAGAAGAAGGATGAGACGCTGAGGCTATGCATCGATTATCGTCTTTTAAATGCTGTGACAATAAAGAACAAGTATCCACTACCAAGAATTGATATTCTCTTCGATCAGCTAGTGGGTGCTAAAGTCTTCTCCAAGATGGACTTATGGTCGGGATATCACCAAATCAAGATTCAAGTGGAAGATATCCCGAAAACAGCATTCTCGACAAGATATGGACTCTATGAGTATCTTGTCTTGTCATTTGGGTTGACCAATGCTCCGGCTCACTTTATGTACCTTATGAACTCGGTATTCATGCCAGAGCTGGATCAGTTCGTCGTGATATTCATCGACGACATCTTGATCTATTCCAAATCAGAAGAGGAACACGCTAAACATTTGCATATTGTGCTCCAACACTTAAGAGATCACAAGCTCTATGCAAAGTTTAGTAAATGTGAATTCTGGATCAACCAAGTGCCATTTCTTGGACATATTATTTCAGCGGAAGGCATTGCTGTTGATCCAAGCAAGATTGAACAAGTGCTGAAATGGAAGTCTCCAACATCAGTCCATGAAGTTCGTAGCTTCCTAGGTTTGGCGGGATATTATCGGAGGTTCATCCCGGGCTTCTCAAAAATCTCCAAACCTATGATGGAGCTACTGAAAAAGGGTATCAAATACGATTGGAGCAAGCCATGTGAGGAAGCTTTCCAAGCGTTGGTGAAACACCTCACAACAGCCCCAGTTTTAGCTCAACCGGATACAACCAAGCCCTTTGATGTTTATTGTGATGCGTCCGGCATCGGACTTGGTTGTGTACTCATGAAAGGAGGACTTGTGGTCGCATATGGATCACGGCAGTTACGGAATCATGAGAAACATTATCCAACTCATGATCTCGAGCTTGCTTCCATGGTGTTAGCTTTGAAGATGTGGAGACATTACCTATTGGGAAATCTGGTTCATCTCTACACCGACCACAAAAGCTTGAAGTACATATTCACTCAAAAAGAGTTGAATATGCGACAACGGCGATGATTGGAGCTGATCAAGGACTATGAGATTTAAATTCATTATCATCCAGGCAAGGCGAATGTGGTTGCCGATGCACTCAGCCAGAAGTCTCATATTCATCATCTGACCACTACGCCAATAGTAGAGGAAGAACCAAGTCTCTACTTGGTTCCATATGGAGCTTTACATAATCTGGCTTTTATACCCACAATAAGAGAGGAGGTCATGGGAGCTCAAAAGAGAGACAAGGGCATGGCTCATATCAGAAGGAGGTTGAAGAACGGGGAGATGAAATGCTTCCGGTTAGATGATGAAGATACCCTATGGTTCAAGGACCGGATAGTCGTACCCCATGATATGAGACTGCGGAAGAAAATTTTGGATGAGGCTCACTTATCCAAATTTTCTATTCATCCGGGCAGCAACAAGATGTACCAGGAATTGAAGACTAAATTTTGGTGGACCTGGATGAAGCGAGAGGTTGCTAAATACGTATCTGAATGTGATACGTGTCGGCGAGTTAAAGCCGACCACATGAAGAAAGCGGGAACCCTACAACCGCTAAGTGTTCTGGCATGGAAGTTGGAGAATATTAGTATGGACTACCTCTCACGGCTAATAAGCATGACTCGGTTTGGGTAATCGTGGATCGGTTAACCAAGTCAGCCCATTTCGTCCCGGTGCATACGGGATACCATGCCAAGAAGTATGTGGAGCTATATATTGCAAGAATACTATGCCTACATGGAGTTCCCCGAACGATCATCTCCGATCGAGGCGCGTTGTTCGTTGGTCGTTTCTAGGAGCAGCTACATGCATCGCTGGGGACCAAATTGATTAGAAGCTATGCATATCATCCTCAAACCGATGGGCAAACGGAGAGGGTGAATCAAGTTCTCGAAGATATGCTTCGAGCATGTGCCATTCACCACGGTAAGGGATGGGACAATCATCTACCGTCGGCGGAATTCGCTTATAATAATGGGTATCAAGCGAGCATAAAAATGGCACCTTATGAAGCTCTCTTCGGACGGAAGTGCTGCACACCCTTGAACTGGTGTGAATCCGGCGAGAGAGTGATTTACGGGATTGATCTCGTAAATGAAGCCGAAGAGCGGGTAAGGCTTATTCAAGCAAATCTTAAAGCCGCTCAGTCCAGACAAAAGAGCTCTCACTTATGTTGAACATCCAACCCGGATAATTGATGAGAAGACTCGCGAGACCAGAAACCGGATGCTGCGATTTTTCAAGGTGCTATGGGAAAATCACACGTCCGACGAAGCTACATGGGAAAGCGAGGAATATATACAACGCAATCATCCGGAGTTGTTAGAGGCTTATATTTGATAGTTGTCCTCCCCACGTTGTCTTTAATCATGAATCTCGGGACAAGATTCTTTATAAGGGGGGGGGGGAATGTAAAAGTCCCAAAAACATGTAAATGCAAAACTTGAGTTGTGAATAAAGCTGAGTATAATTTCAAGGTTTGGGACTTGCAAAAACTTTTCTGAACATGAGAAGATGGTCATGAGCAAGCACATGCCTTCAAGTTTCCTTTTTATTCCCAATGATCATGTGACTCCAAAGGTGGCCATTTCCAAAAATGAGGGTTCCAAACTGTTGGTTCAAAACCTTCATTTGCAGGGGTCAACTTAAGAATCAGATGACATATTTGAATTCCTCAGGTCCAAATTATTAGGGAGACAAATTTTGAGAAAATTTGGAGGTACTTTGATATGTATATCAAAGAGACTTGTGAATTTTCATTTAAATTTGAATTCAAATTTGAAACTGAGGCACAAATTGTCAAATTGCAAAATGGCTTTTGAATTTGAGTTTCCCATAGCTGAATTTGCAATGTGCCAAAATTTGGATATATTTGGGAGAGTAGCTGTGGGACCCACATGTCATTAGGAGGAAACTTACCACTGAAGCAAACCAATTCTTCTTTTCGGACCGAGCTCGGAGAAACCGACTGAAGGCCGACACCGAGACCGCACGGGGAGGCCACCTCCTGGTTTCAATCTCGCGCTGGCGACCTGCTCGATGTTTCACCGTGCCTCATCCTTCCACGCAGCGCTCTGTCGGTCACAAAACCGCCACACCGAGCCCCTGTTCTGCCCCCTCCCGAGAAAATGAGCCGCCGGCGCCGCATCTGTTTGTCTCGGTCGTCAGCCAGCGTCGCTCCCTGGCTGCTCGAGCTATCAACACGAGAAGGGAGCGCCAGCGTGTGTACAAGAGTTCCCTCAGCTCAGCTCCGACGTTCAGGACTGCTGTTGGCCGTATTTGAAGATCAACGCCAAAGCCGAGGTGCAAACGGTGGAAACCGACGTCGGGCTCTCGTGGACAGCTCACACCGGGCAGTTTAACGACCGAACGAGTGCACCCCAAGGTGCGCCAACTCTCTGCGCTGTTCCTCTCCAAATTTCAGACCAATCCGTGCACCGTAGCTCGAGAATTTTCAGTTCTTCTTTCGGCCGGAAAAACTTAACTGCGGGTAAGAATTTTTGAAATTGATACTCAATTTTCGGTTAGAGCTGCTCATTTTGCGCACACAGGAGCTCGAGAGGATAGGGAACCTGTTTCCTTCGCAACCCTAGCTTAGAAGTGAGTAGTGGCAGATAATTTCGAGTTCTTCCATCGGCGGCCATGGCCGGGACACTCGGGCACACGGTGAACCCCCACTGCCGCCGTTTCCGAGCAATATTGAGGTCTTGCCGAGCTAGCCTGTCCTCCGTTGAGGTATTGCGGGCAGCCGAAGGTTGAAGATGACTGGCGGTCCCGCATGTCAGTGACTAAATTTTGAAACGCCGATCCGCTGCGGCTCGGGGATCCAGTGTGGCTGTGCGGGAAGGGGTCTGTGGCCCCGTGTGGCTCAGTTCCAGCAGCTGACACGTGTATGATGGACCCACAGTCAGAGTTTGAATATTTCCCGAATTATTTGGATTTCCAGATTCAGTTCAAACTTTAGAGCCTCATAACTTTTGCTAGGAAGCTCCAAAATTAGTGATTCAAATTGGGGTGGATTCAGGATGAAAAACTCTATCCAAATATGAACCCAATTTGTATGGAAATCAATAGAAAATTCTGGAAAATTCTTTAAATATTTTCAGCAAAAGAATTTTAGGAGGTGTTTGGTCCATTAAAAATACCCATAATTTGCCAGAATATTCTTTAGGATGTTAGGAAACTCCTGTAAAAGTTTCAGCTCATTTGGAGTTTATTTAGTTAGGATAATTCTGAAATCCAATTTCTGTGTTCAAATAAATACAGAAACAATTTCAGAGAATTTCCAAAACTTGGAAATTCAGTTCTAGGAAATTCTTAGCTCCAAAAATCCTAGGACAATTCATGCATGCTCCCTGAGCTATTTTTGAAATTTTAGTTCACTTGAATTTGCATGAAAGTGCAAATTTATTCAGGATTAATTCCTTTCTTCCTAAATGCTTAGGGAATTGTTCTGGGTGATCTACTTAGTGAAATATTCTGAATTTTGGTCCAGATGACGTTCTTGTGACAAGGAACTCACAAGAAAATTTCCAGCTTCATTGGAGCCCTGGATCAGTAGTGTTCTGTTCAACCTCATTAGGTGATCACTACTCAAGTGATGAAACCCCACTCATCACATGATCCTAGTACCTTAACCCAAACCCAAACCACTAGCACCACTGTCATTTTAAATTCTTGAACAGAGTTCCAGTTTTAAACTTGTCTTTAGCACTAGTTAGCAAAAGTTTTATAATTAAATATGTATGCATATTCATAGCGTGTAGTGATAAAACGTGGAACATGAAGAAGGAGAAGTTGAGCTTGGATCAAGGAGCAAGAAGGGCAGGGATTGAGCTTCAAGTCATCAGGAACTAACTTGATACATATTTGACCTTAGTCACCTGCAAAACCAAGGCAAGCCCCGGTTTGCATTTAAGTTGTGTTATAAAATTTTTCCTTTGTTCACTACTATGGGTCAAAGGTTGCATGTGCATTAGGTCGAGGATGTTTTATACTCCACTTGCATAACCAAAAATGAACCCTGAGGTTAAGGGTAGACAGGTGTCGTCACTGTAGAATAAGGCCGTGCTAAATAGGCTAGGCCATCCGGTAGAAGACGAGTAGTTAGAATCTACTCGGGAGATTTAGTTTAGGCATACATAAGGGTGATGGGAAAGGAGGCAAACTAAAGTTTACATTTCTAAAAATGAGACCGGTCAGGAGGGTACGCAGCGACAAGATGAGGTCTTGGTCGAGTAGCTCTGCCTGTGTCGGTTAAGGACCGAGGCGTGTGCAGCCCTGCTAAGCAAGTATTGAGTTGTGTACCGGATGCTTACTGATATATGGGAACCAGGAAACCGATGTACCAGGTTCACTGAATTGTAGAGGAATACCACATCGTCTCGTTAGACCTATGAGCCCGAGACGGCGCGACTGGTTCTACAGTCTAGTGTCCTGCGAAAGGTTGCCACATACGACGTAATGAAGGACGCCAGTCTTCAGAGGCAGGCATATGTGTCGAGTTATCCAGGTAGTGTTTGATTCGAATAACCGTCCCTCGCGGTTATTGAGTACCACTTGCTCACTGTGTTGTAATGTAGTAAACAAGTTGTGTGGAAACAGTTTGTAAAGTTTTAATTGCTGCAATGATTATTACAAATTGCATGAGAACCCTGTTTGAAGTAGAGATAGAGCAAACTAAAGTTATTTTCCACCTCGGGACAAGTAACATTGGAATGAAACGTTTCTCGTTTGATTGTGGAGTTCCAATGTTGCTGGGCGCAAGGTCACTACTTTTATGGCTAAAATCTGAAAGTTAAGGATGAACTTGTAGGCGAGTCTTTTTGCAACTTATATGTTAGGTCTTAAGTTACTTTCATGTAGAGTTGCATGTCTTAGGAGAGACGGTTAAGTCTTACTGAGCCTTTGTGCTCACTCTTGCTATATGAGTGGTTTTGCAGGTTAATATGCCGCTATAAAGAAGGTTGTCCGGTGAGACTCGGAAACTTCCGAGTCGGTAACACATGGAGAACCTAGCCGCTGCAAGGTTTTCGTGATGCTAGCGAGAGGAGTCCGCAGGCTGGACCTCTTCTCGAGTGCTTCTTAGAGATACGACGTGAGCTGTTTATAGACTTCTGTTGTAGCTAATTTATGTGAATTATTTACAAAGAACATTTGTAAGCTTCCGCTTTGATTTATGTAATACAGTTTTCCTTAGATGTGTGCTGTTGGGTGCCGCATAACACGGCACCACCCAATGCGATTCCCGGGCGAGGTCCCCGTCCCCGTGAACCGGGACACCGGGCCCTGTCAGTTGGACTCGTCCCCAAAAGTGACGGGCAGGTCGATCTTCCCCAACGGCACGACTTGTTGGCCGGGTATGACCCCGTGGAAGGGGGCTCAGGTCGGATGGAGGCTCGTGCATTGGATCCTCATGCGTCGAGGGTCCCAACATAAAGCATGCTGAGGCTGCTTCCTCCATCCATCAGTGCCCTGGTTAAGCGCTTTGTGCCTATGACCGGGTCCAAAACCAAGGAAAAGTGCCCGGGTTGTGGAATGAGGTGGAGGTGGTCCAATCGGTCAAAAGTGACCGCCGCTTTGGACCACTAAAAGTAGGTCGGGATGATGGGAGAAGAGATACTGACCTCTCGGGTTGTCAACTTCTGCTTGCGGCGGCTCTTGTAGGCTTGAACCCCCTTCCCCCCCCCCCCCCGAAGATCATGAGGCAGCCCTCCATCGTGGGGAAGCTTGATTCGTCGGGCTTGAGGCTTGTCTCGGTGGGTCCCTTGACCTTGTCTTTCGCCGCGTCCGTCTCCATGCTGACAAAGTGTTTTAGTAGGCATAGTGTTTGAGGGGGTGCCTTACCAGGTAGGCGTGGTTGGTGCACGACTTCTTGAGGAGCTTCTCAAAGTATTCAATCGGCCCCATGGCCGGTCTCTTGCCTTTGCGGCACTCTACGGCCGCGACGATGTCAGAACCGTGGTTGCTCGGGAATGGGCGCCTGCCATCGTTCGTTCGCCTCCTCTTGTCGCCCTTATGGGGCGGCTCCTTGCCCCCCACGTCGGGGTTCTTCGTCTTTCGCTTATCGAAGGCCCCGACTGCCTCCTCGTCGGAGGCGTGGTTCTTGGCGATGTTGAGCTTATGTATGAGGGACTCGCAGGTTGTTCCTGACAAGAAGGCCGCAATGAAGTCCGCATCGACGACGTCAGGGAGCTCATTGCACTTCTTCGAGAAGTCATGGATGTACTGTCATAGGATCTCGTCGGGCCTCTGCTGGCAGCCCCTGAGGTCCCAGGAGTTACCAGGACGTCCGTAGGTTCCTTGGAAGTTGCAGACAAATATTTCCCTAACCTCGGCCCAGTTTTGGATGTTGTCAGGGGGAAGGTATTCGAGCCATGTGCGTGCTGGCTCAGCTAAGTAGATGGGCAGATATTGGATGATGAAATCATCATCCTCCGCCCCGCCAGCTCGGCAGGCAAGGCGGTAGTCCACCAACCATATGCCGGGGTTGGTTTCCCTATCGTATTTCTCGATGTTGGTTGGGGCCCGGAATCTTTGCGGGAAAGGGCGCTTCGTATCACCTTCCCGAAGGCTTTGTGTGACACCCGGTTCTGAAAATGAACCAAGTGAATGCATATGTGTGCCCAGGATGTTCATCACACATACACATGTACTTAACAAACTGAAATTCAGAATATAACCACGTACAAATAGGGTTCAAGTACTTTACTGCATTGACTCATTGTCTCACTCATGAATATCTAACTTATTCTTGCAGCGGAAGACTCTAAACGACGGCGGAAAATCACTAAAGATGATGGGCTCCACTCTGACTCCACAGGCATGTTGACGGTAGTGCGCACGCCTAGTACTCCATCTGTTCCTCGAAGTACTCTTCTCCTGTTGCTGAAGTATATGTGGAAATGCAAGGGTGAGTACATGTCGTACTCGGCAAGAGCGGGAAAAGTATGACATGTAGCTCACAACAAGGTAGGAAATAAATGGTTTCATTGCAGCAAGCAAATTTTATTTCACAAACATGACAAAAAAGCAACAATCTCTAGGTGAGTTAAATCCAAACATATCCAAGTAAATCATCATACCTCCATCATAATTCATCATTAATCAAGTCTCAACAAGCCAATACTCTTTCTCAAGTTCATGTCATACTCATAAGAACTCATGACCATCTCATTTTCATAGAACCGAAACCCAACTCATTATCATGACCCAAAACAGTCCCAAAACCAGTCCAAAAACCATACCCGAATAACCATCCCAAGTTTTGCCTCTAATCATGGAAGATGGCCAGGTGCTTGTAACCTGAAGCACGGCTATCATGATAGTTTTACACTCTGCAGAGGTGGCACCACTTTACCCACAAGTTCGTTATTTTGTCACCCGTCAGCGACAAGAGAGAACCTCCATTATACCAGTACACAACCGTCAGTTTATGGCCAAGAGATCACAAAATAGCCTTTACAAAGGGGCTACTAGGATGTACAGACCCACTGAGGTTTCACCGGCAGGCTCGAATCACCATTCTCCCACCCACGGGCTTCCTCGTGTGCCTTGCAGTTCCCAGGGCAATCCTCCTTGACTCCCATTCCCCACGCCATCCAATGGTCCATAACAATCTAGCAACACACCTAATTAGTCAGCTAAGCCGCACCCATATTTGGCCTTGTGGTGGCACTGTTTTCCTGGCATGTGCTCGCATGAACCGGTCCTTAGATCTACGGCAAGCAAACCACCATCTCATTCAGCAACATCCATGAACCAAGCTCGCATAGATCTCCCCGATTCCATGCTCATTAACATCATCAAGTTATCATCATCTTTATTCATATGACTGCAGTAGCTAACAAGTTTTATTTCAGCTTCCCGTATCCTGTAAGTTGAACGAAGCAAAAAGGAAAAACGACCATACCCGATTCTTCAACTTTCCCAGCAACAAGGATGGTTAATAAAACTAGTAAACTCCTATAAAAGGGTGTCCCATCAAGTTGACACAAGCATATGACTTTTTGCAAGCAAAACAATTTCAAAAACATGGGATCAATATGGTCAAGGGCACTAGCCTTGCTCCCGCTGTTCATGTTGCTTAAGCGTCTCGAAGTCTTGGTGCTGTAGCTCCTCGTAGACAGCCTCTTGAGCGTATCCTTCTACTCACGACCACACACATACAAAATTTACAGAAATCAATTATCATGCACAAACCTTACTCAAGATGCAACGAGATGGATGAATGCAATTCCTATGGTGCAGTTTATACAAAGGCTCAGAAAGCCTGAACCGTCTCTCCTAAGGCATGCAACTCTACATGAAGGTAACATAAGACATAAACAAGTAAGTTGCATAAAGACTCGCCTACGAGTTCATCCTTACTTTTCATATTTTAGCCATCAAAGTAATGACCTTGCACCGAGCAACATTGGAACTCCACAATCAAACAAGAAACGCTTCATTCCATTGTTACTTGTCTCAAGGGGGGAAAATAACTTTAATTAGCTCTATCTCTACTTCATACATGGTTTTCATGCAATTCAAATTATCATAACAGCATATAAAACTTGCAAACTGTTATCACACAACTTTGATTACTACATCACAACACTGTGAGCAAGCGGTACTCATATCCACGAGGGACAGTGATTCGAATCAAACACTGCCCGGCTTACTCGACACATACGCCCACCTCTGAAGACCCAAATCTGGCATCCTTCATTACGTCGTATGTGGCAACCTTGTGCAGGACACCCGACTGTAGAACCGATCATGCCGTCTCGGGCTCATAGGTCTAACGCGATGATGTGGTATGCCTCTACAATCCAGTTAACCCGGTACATCGGTTTCCTGGGTCCCATATACCAGTAAGCATCCGGTACACAACTTAATACTTGCTCAGCGGGGCCGCACACGAGAACGGTCCTTAACCGACACATGCAGAGCTACTCGACCAAGACCTCGTCTTGTCGCTGCCTACACTCTCTGCCCAGTCTCATCTTTGGAAACATAAACTTCAGTTTGCCTCTTTAAGCCATACCCTTGTGATCCCGAACTATAGCTCGCGAGTAGATTACAACTACTCGACTTCTACCGGATGTCATAACCTATTTAGCATGGCACTATTCTACAGCGGGGACACCTCTTCTACCCTTGACTCCAGGGTTCGTTTTTGGTCATGCATTTGGAGTATAAATCATTCCTAACCTAATGCACAAATAAACTCTAAACCATAATAGTGAACAAAGTAAAAACTTTATAAAACAACTTAAATGCAAACCGGAGCTTGCCGTTGTTTTGCAGGTGACTAAAGTCAGATAGTTATATGAAGTTAGTTGCTGATCACTTGAAGCTTAATCACTGCTCTTCTTGCTCTTTGATCCAAACTTTACTTCCTTCCCACTTCTTCACGTTTAATCACTACACGTTATGAACATGCACATATATTTAATTGTAAATACTTTGTTATCATGATCTATCTACAAGTGGAGAATAGAACTCTGTTTAGAAGCTGGAATGGAGTGGATCTTAGTTGATGAAGAATGGATTTAGCAAATGGGATCAAGTGCTAAATGGTTTTTCCTAATTGTTGCATTTTCAACTAAGAAAGGTATATAGAAACATACTGATCCATAGCTCAAATTCATCTGATAATTTTCATGTTAATTCCTTGTCACAATAAGACATTCTGGACCAAAATTTAGAATTGTTCCATGAGTAGTTCACCCAGAACAATTCCCTAAGCATTTAGGTAAAAAGGAATTAATTCTGAATAAATTTGCACTTTCATGCAAATTCATGTGAACCAAAATTTCAAACATAGCTCAGGGATCGTGAATGAATTTTCCTAGGAATGTTGGAGCCAGGAATTGCCCAGAGTCGATTTTTCAAAGTATGAATTAACTCTGAAAAAGTTTCTGGACTTTTTGAACACAGCAGCTTATAATGTGAATTTTCATACTCAAATAAATTCCAAATGAGCTGAAAATTTAGCAGAAGTTCAATAATATCCTAAGGAATATTCTGTCATAACTTGGGGATTTTTGGATGAACAAAACTCCCTCATAAATTCTTTTACTGATTAATTTCAAAGAATTTTCCAGAATTTATTATTGACTTTCATCCAAGTTGGGTTGAACATTTGGATAGATATTTTCAGTCTGAATCTAACCCAATTTGAATCACCCAATGCGGAGTTTCCTAGCAAAAGTTATGAGGTTCTAAGTTTGAACTAAATCTGTGAATTCAAATAAACCGGAAAAAGTTTAAAACTCTGTCAGCGGGTCCGGGGTGACGTGGCGCCATCAGAGAGCTGAACACACGGGGCAGCCACAGTTGGATCTGGTGCCACAGAAGATCAATTTTTCCTCGCAACAGTGACTGACATGTGGGCCAGCCCCGTCATCTTCTACCTCCCGCCTCCAGCGCCGGCCCGCCCCCAAGCTCGCCGGAGAGCTCGCCTAGAGGGGGTTCCGGTGCTCCGAACTCGCAAATTTTTGGCGTCACTACATATTTTCATGTGGGGAACATGTTGCCGGCCTTCCCTCGGACCGAGGATGGCCGGAAAACTATGCGCGACGGCGACCTTGGTTGTGGCATGTCCGGCGACGTAGCTAGGGCTCTGTGATGCACCAAATGCTTCGCTGTTTGCTCGTACAGCACCACTGCACCGAGGAGAACACGGATCCAACCGCCAATCTCGCTGAAATCGCCGGAAGTATGACCTTACCATCGGGTTAGGTCAAAAATCCGGAGAAAATCGAAAAACTCAATGAACAGCGGCTCTGCTTGACGGTTCTCGGTGGCTTTTGATCCTATGAACTCTCACAGAGGTATAGGAGGTGTCTTCTACGTTGGGTGTGGTTTAGTTCACCGTGCGACACAAATTTTCGGTTGGAGTAGCTTCGGTGTCTATTGCATGCCGACGGGAAAACGGTGAAATTCCGGCAAGACACGCCATGGCATGCTGCCGGAGTTGGGAGGAGAGTAGAAGGGTTCTAGATAGACCTCTAGGCGTTTAAAGCTCGGCGGGAGAACGCTTCTTGCGGCCCGGCGACAAGTTCTTGTCGCGGCGGCCTGACACGGCGCCAGGGAGGAAATTTACACTCGGTTCCGAGGTTTCCAGTGGGGTGGCGCCTTGTTCTCTCTTTGGGCACGTCGAGGGAGCTTCGGCGACGCTGTGGGTGAGCTCAGCTCGGCGTGAAAGTTGCCGATACGTACGGGCGCCGATTGACCGAAAGGTTTCCTCCGTGCGGCGTTTGTTCGGCGAGGATGGCGCGTGAGTGTAAAGGTCCCAAAAATGTGAATACAAAGAAACTCTTGTTTGCAAAAAGTTGGTTTCATATGTATGAAACTTGGGACTTGTTAAAACTTTTCCACATGTGATAACCCACATGAGGACTTTCTTCACACAAGTTCAAATGTTTATTTGAAAACTTGGAACCCAAGAGGGGTCCAAAACCAAGATGGGAAGTCCCATAGGTGTGAGAAGGTTAAAATCAGATTTGGAACAAATTGTTTAACTCAAAATTCAAATGAGGGCAACACAATGAATTTTCAAAACTGTTCTACTAAAAGTGTCATTTGTAGCTGCCAAATTAAAAATCAGATTTCATAGTTGAATTCCTTATGTCCAAATTAGGGGGTATGCAAAGTTTCATGATTTATTGGAATGATTTGCAACTCATTTATAAAAGCCCAAGAAAAGGGACTTGCAAAAATTTTTCATCACCTCACAACACCACAGCTTTTTTGTATCTTGTGAATACTTGTGAAGAGCAAGTAACCTTCATCAAAAGGGTGATTAGAGGGGAAAGACCTAACTTTCACAAAGTAGGATTTCTAAACATGAACATGGGAGGTTGAGCTCACCCCTAGAACTTAAAAAGTATTGGGAAGGTTCAGGCCAAGTTTCATGCAAATCCAACACTTTTTGAGGCACTTTTGGAGGCATTTGAGAAAGAGGCCAATTTGAATGTAAATTCAAATTGCAGAAACTTTCATCACTTAAATTCAAAAGTTAACTTCATATTCAAACTCAGCACATTTTTCTGAGTTATCCCACCAATTTTCATCCCCATTGGACTTCATCTTGTCGGGAGCCAAATTTGCAATAATTCAAACTGAATTTTAATTTCAGTTCAAATGTGAAGCAAATTTAGCCAAACCAAATTCAAATTTTGGAAAACAAATTCAAACTATGACTTGGTGCTTAAATCTCACAGTTAATTGTGAGTAGCTGGGATATTTGCAGCAGAAGGGGGATAAAAGGACCCACTGGTCAGCAGACATAGCACAGAAGCATCCTCAGCCGATCTTCTCTCGACCGAGCCTGCGCGCCAGCCAGCCACAGCGTCGGCACCCGACCACCTCAGCCGGCCAGCTCCTGCTTTGGCGTGGGATGTGGCACAGCAGGTGTCGCGCCCTCCACCGCCCTTAGTGGCCTATAAAAGGCGCGAAACTGCCGGCGAGCTTCTGTTTTCGCGAACCTCAGCAACCAGCCGCCTAATCGCCCGAGTGCTGATCGCTCGCCACCCAAGCTGTGATCATCCTCCACACGCGACGTCCATAGGAAAGTGGAGCGCTAGCTTGTCCTCGAGACCACCGCGCAAACCGTTCCAAGGTTTGACCTTTGTGCGTGGAGAATTTTCCAGTTTAGGGCGGGGAGCTCATTTCGGGACCCAATTAGGTTCAGGAGAAATTCGGGAGAATCGTCGTGTGAGAGGTCGAACGGAGCTGTGAGATAGCATCTAGAGGTTGTAGCGCCCCTTCTCGATCAAAAACCGGAAGGAAACCACCGCCGGAACCCTAGGTTCACCATAGAACAGCTTGGCGGAAGAAGGGGGTCGCCGGTGAGGTCCGGGTTGCCGGCCGTTTAGGTCCCGACCAAGGTCATGCCGGGTTTCCCGAGGTCTCCCTGAACATGGTGACGTGATTAGCGTGCGAAGGAGGTGGTCAGGAGGGCGGGAACGTGTTGCCGAAGTAGCACAGAGGCGTAGAGCTCGTTGCCGGTGAGCTATGGCGGTTAGCCGGCGGCGGCAGGGTGTCCAGCATGTTCAGTGTCTAAAATTATGTGGGAGCGGCGAGTCTCACTATCGCCGGCGAGCTAGATCGCCGGGAACGCCGACCTCGCCGTAGCTCCGGCGGCGGCGTCGGGAGGTAGACGAAGGCGCGGGCCCCACGTGTCAGTCGCTGAGTTAAGCGTGCGCGAGCACAGTTAGTTTAAATTAAACCAGGCGGGCCCCGCTGTCAGCCTTGGATTAAGCGCGGGAAAGGATTTTCTGTAGGAAAATAATTCAGGGATCAGCCCAAACTTTAGAAATTCATAACTTTGGCTATGAAGCTCCAAATTCAGTGAACCAAATTTTGCTGAACTCTGAATTTTGAGTACTTTCCAGCAATACCAATTTCATCTCATGAAACAAAATAATTTTCCAGAAGTAATTCCCTAAAATTTAAACTGTTAGGAATTTTATGTGGAGAACTACTTTACGAAAAATTCTGAAATTTGGCTGAGAGGTTCATTGGAAAATCCTTGAGTCACAGTAAAATTTTCAGACTCATCCAAGTTCATTTAGTCCCCCTAATGGGGTGATTAAATGAACATCCCTGAGAAAATAGAAAAATGTACAGAAACATTTTTCAGATTTTATCAAATTTTGTTTAGGGCATAACTTCCTCTAGAAATTCTTGAAATTACATGAAACCAACTCCCTTAGGACCATCTGAAATTCTAGTTTCCAGAAAATAAGAATTGGAGCCATGAAAACCCCTGAAACTCCTTAGAGGCTCTAATATTGACCAAATAAGATTTTATTTGTACAAGGCCCAAATGAACTTTGTTTCAAATGAAACTTGGTCAAGACTCTGGTTAGAACCTTACCAAGCCACCAAAAAAATTTTAGAACCGAAGGGGAGGGTTAGCTAGAGTTATAGTGATTATTTATTCAAGGTACACATTGCATTTGAATTAACATGTAGTATATCGTTAACATGTAGTCGCTGAAGGCGAGGAGACTCCGGAAGTGCTCGACTTCCTTCTTCCAGACGAAGACCTAACCACTGACCAGCAGCAACCAGGCAAGCCCCGGTTTGCATTTACCCCTTTATAAAGTTTTGCTTTGGTTACATGTTTTAGTGTGAGGTATGGGTGTGCATTAGGTGTAGGATGGATGAAACCCAAATGCATAACCAGAATTTTCCTATAAGAGTGAGAGTAGTGTCTAAGGCCTCGAGTAGACAAACTATGCTTAATGATTCATAGGACTTCGGTACAAGTCGAGTAGTGGGAATCTACTCGCGAGTTTTAGGCTTGGGACACACGGGATTGGTTCAAGGGATGTGAGATCACAGTAATGAAAATGAGACTAGGCAGGGGCTAGGGCGCAGCAAGAGGAAGTCATGTGTGCGCAGCCCTGTCCGTGTCAATTAAGGACCGATCCGTGTGCAGCCCACGCTGATCAAGTTTGAACATACTGAAGGCATATCGGATATATGGGCCCCGATAAACCGATGTAACCTAAACCTCCGATCGTTGAGGCATAACACACTGATTTATAGGTGTAGGCTGAGGGCAGCAAGGTGGAAATTTGCTAACGGGCATAGAGAGATGCTCCGTGTAGGGAACCTCCTGCTCGTTTCGGTGCCACCGGTTCGACGTTTGGGCTGTTGGGTGAAAGGTTGTCCCGTACGGCATCGAGTGAGCGTGCTGTGCATCTCCACGGGTGGGCGTACGTGACGTGCTCTTTGGGTCTCCCTGCAGGTGTATATCGAGTCGATTCGCCGTCCCTCGTGTTGAAGAGTACCACTTGGTCACTGAGTCGTGACGTAGGCTAATATATGAAACGTGCTGATTCAATATTGCTGTTATGATATAATTGTATTGCTACTTGTGTGCCACCAAGTATTGCTTACTAAATTTCAGATTCATGAACTGTTAACTTATGGCCAAAAGATGAAATAAGGATGAACTTGTAGGCGTGTCCGTTTGCTGCAATTTGACCGTCCCGTGTTCATTGTTCACTACATGTAGAGTTCCATGCCTAGGCGAGTCTGTGACACCCTCAATTCTGTGGAAAACCACGGAACCGAGAACTAATGCATATGTGTGCCCAGAACTTTCATCACACATACACATATATTCCACAAACTGAATTCAGAATATATATAACCACGAATAACAGAGTTTATTACAACGTCTCATGAGTCTTGGACTCATGCTCACAGCGGAAGTCTTTATTTCTATGCAGCGGAAGTCTTTATTCTAATGCGGAAGCAAATCTAAGCAGAAGTGGCTCTATCTCTACTCCCTCCACAGGCAAGGTTGAGAACAGATCACACGCCTTAATGCTCCACTTGGTCTTCATAGTAGTCTTCTCCTGCTATTGATGATGAAATAATAATGCAAGTTTGAGTACAATGATGTACTCAGCAAGTGCGGGAAAAAACATGATATGTAGCTCATAACAAGGTAGGTATAAAAAGGCTCATTTGCAGAAAAGCAGATTTATAAAACCATGATAAAACAGCAACTTAACTTTAGATGAATGTAATCCCAGCATGTATTAGATTACCAACATACCTCCATCACTTTCCATGTTCCACCCGAACATTAACCAACTTCATTCTTACTCACGAATACCTCCTCGTATTCACTACCATCTCACGAATACCTTCTCGTGTTCGCTACCATCTTATCTCATAAACAACTTCGTCTCACACCAAGACCAATCTCGTTGCCATGACTCAACAGTCATGCAACCATCTTGTCACCCGGACTCAACAGTCTCAAAACCAAATCATAACCATAATCAATAACCATAACCAAGAACCATCCCAATAACCATCGCAACTAATCATGGCAGTTGGCCAGGCGCTCGTGACCGTAAGCTCGGCTATCATGATAGTTTTAAGAACCCTGCAGAGTTTGTATCTCTTTACCCACAAGTTTGTGATTTCGTCACCCGTCGGCGACTGCAGAACCTCCATTATACCAGTACACAACCGTCGGTGTATGGTCAAGAGATCACAAAATAGCCTTTACGAAGGGGTTACTAGATGTATGGACTCACTAAGGTTTCACCAGCAGGCTAGAATCTCCAATTCTCCCACCCACGGCCCCCCTCTTGTGCCATGCAGATCCCTGGGCAGTTCTCACTCGACTCCCATTCCCCGCGCTTTCCACAGTCCATAACAATCTAGCAACTTACCTAATTACTCAGCTAAGCCACACCCATACTTGGCCTTGTGGTGGCACTGTTATCCTGGCATGTGCATGCATGAACCGGTCCTAAGATCTACGGCAAGTAAACCACCATCTCATGCTACCTCATTCATAAAACCAGGCTTGCCTAGATCTCCCTCTGATCCATGTTCATTAACATCATCAGTTTCTCATTATCATTACGGGTGCAGTTAGCTAGACACATCTATTTCGCTTCCCAATCCCATGGACTCAGCGAAGCATAAAGCAAAAACCATACCCAACTCGTAAACTTCCCTGGCGACAAGGGTGGTTGAACCAAAACAAGTAAACTCCTATAAAAAGGGTTTCCCATCATGTTTGACTCAGCACACACACCTTTTCGCAAAACAAAACAGTTTCACCCAAAAAATAGGATCAATATGGTCAAGGAGCACTTGCCTTGTTCTTGTGGTTCCAGTTGTTCTTGGATCTTAAAACCTTGTTGCTGCAGTTCGTCGTAGATAGCTCCCTGAGCTTGTCCTTCTATGTAGGATCACGTGCATACAAGATTCACAGCAATCAATATCATGCACAAACCTTAAACTAGATGCGATGATGCACATGCATGCTATCCTATGATTAGTTTTATTAGATTGGTTTGTACGTGTTCTTGCATGGCTTGCATGGATTTTATGATGAACAGAGGTGTTCGGATCAAAGGTGGACGTGGCGATGATCTTGTCTTTAGATCAACCTGATCATCAAGTGATATGTCCACGAGAAGGCTTCTGTTCAAAAGGAATCAAAGAACAGATGCAAAGAAAACACAACGATGTCGTAAGGTGATATTGGAGACCTACCTTACGTTCTTCTCGGTCTCGAGGTCCTCCTCAGATCGTTGGGCTTTCCTCCGGAGATCTTTCTTGCTGCACTCCGGCGATGGTTTACTCGGCGGGTTGGGACTAGGGCTCTAAGTCGTCGGCTCAGGAGTTGGAAAAGAAGTTTGTGGTTTCGGCCAGAGGTTCTGGGTTCTATTTATAATCGGGAAGTGAAGAGTCCTAATCTGATTGTATCCCGAATAAGAGTCCTATTCAAATTTGTCGTTGAATCTTACAACTTATCTTTAGTTGATTTGGTGCGGTATCATTGTGTAAGTCAGGTCGGTTTCTGTTCTGGTATTTCTATGCGTACAGATTCCAAAAACCGTCCCTAGAACTCGTTACCTCCTCGGTGATGAGCTCCGGAGGCTCCACGTGTCCACCGGGTCCTGGTCTCTCCCTCTCCGCAGGGACGAGCTCTGGTTGCGCCGCGTGTCAAGTGAGCAAGACTCCCCTCTCCTTCGGAGGTGAGCCCCGCGTGCGCCACGTATCCTAGCGGTCGGGACCTCCTCTCTTATTCAAAGGTGGCTCCGCACATGCCACGTGTCAGCATCAGACCTTTCCTTTCTTCTTTCCTCAGAGACGAGCTCCGAGGTAGACACGTGTCCAACAGTGACGGACTTCTCGGAGATAAGCTCCGGTGGCGACATGTGTTCAATGGAACCGGACCTCTCGGTGGTGAGCTCCGAGATCGACACGCATCCCGTGCGACTGGTCCTGTGATTTCCGTGGTGACTAGCTCTGAAGGTGACATGTGTCCTGCGGAAAATGCCTTTGCTTCTTCCGCATAGGCTAGCTCAGGGCAACACGTGTCCCACAGGGTCGGACCTCTCCCCTTTTGCGCAGATGAGCCCCGAGCCTGCCACGTAGCCATTTTAGCGGCGGACCTCTCCCCACTTCGCAGGGATGAGCTCCGAACATGCCACGTGGCCAGCGGGCCGCGGAAGTTGTCTTCGACGCTCTCTGTGGACTGGATTCAGCTCTTACTGGCTATCTTTTCGATATTTTTCTCTGTTCCTACTTTTCTAAAAATGTTTTCTCTTCATAAAACATGAATATATGCTGACACCAGAAATGAGGGTGTCACAGAGTCGGTTAAGTCTTGTTGAGCCATCGTACTAACGGTTGCTGCTTAAGTGTTTTTCATATGAGGAGCCACCCACGGACTCGGGTTACGAGTCCACCGGCGAGGGTTACCCTCCGTCGGGGACCACGGCTGAGTGGGAGCCATACATGCCGCGCTGAGCTGAGGAGTGCAGCTAGTGTGGTTTGCCCTAGGGATGGGCAACCGACTTTTGCTAGATAGGCGGGCGTGAGTTGTACAAATTAGACTTCCGCTGTGTAATAAAGACACTAGTTTGTAACTGAGTAGGGTACTACTTTGTACATCTCAGTTTGTTTTCTATGTAATACAATGTATCCTTATGATGTGTGCTGTCGGGTGTCGCATCGCGCGGCACCACCCTCTGCGATCCTGGATGAGCGGATTCCGGTCCGCCACAGCCTGGTATCAGAGCTGCATTGGGGATAGCACAATAATTAAGGACTGTATTACGGGAAAACTTAGGTTTACGGGGAGGATTCGCTAGTTTCCCCAAGTAAGGACTATATTAGCATAGTTACTTAAAGTGGCAACACTAACATATGTGTTATAATTCTGAATTTTAATTATGTAACGACGCACCTACGCTCTGGTAAGAATGGTAAGGAACGCCACTGAAAGCGGTTCAATTTCGGTTAGCTTCCCTGACGAGGAACGTGGTTCAGGGAGAGGTCTCACAGCTTGGTGTGAGACGTCAATATGAAACTCTTGGACTCTTCATGTTCCTGAGTTCATATGAAACGCTGATCCCTAGCATGCATTAGGCAAGTAAGTGGAGACCCCATCGTGTGGTCAGTAACGCGAGAGTGTGTTCGTCTGGAAATAGCCCAGGAGGACATACGCAGCGCTTGCCATCGGCGTGCCCTGCAGGGCAGTAGGTGGTATTTGTTGGGTTGATAACATTCCCAACCGTGATGACCCGTTCATGATATACTCGGGTTCCTTGTCGTGTGGTGTTGAAACACGGTCACGTACCATGAGACGGGACTTAACTCAACGACGGCCGTATGACAATGATACGGGCGTTTGTATTTACTTTCAAATATGGATATGCCTGAAATGGAAATAATCATTAAGTGCACCATTATTGTGTGGTCTTCTGCAGGTACTAACCACGTATGTATTCCGTGTAGTAAACGTGTGTGAGAGACCGTTTAGTGCCACGACTGAGTTGTATATGCCGGTATAATCCGGTTAGGATTTTCTTTTGTGAGGAACGTAGTACCGACATATCATAGGCATGTGCATGAAAGATAATGATAACAAGGAATTAAAATCACTAAGTTTCAACATTTAGGACCCTGGTTTGGTAGAAAAATGTGATAGTTGATCAGTGTAGTTCCAAAGGATTGAAAAACAGAGTGCTCTGTTTTGGGCAGCAAGTTTGCTGAACTTTGACAGGGCATAACTCACAGATTATTTAGCCAATGGAGGTGTGGGATATAGTTCTTGAAAGGTAAATAAGTACTCTACAACTTTGTTGCAGACTTCCAGAGCTGAATCACATCTTAAGGTGGCTTAAATTCCAGAGGGATGTAAACTGTCCAGAACCAGGACAGATTCAAAACACTCTCTGGACTAGTCTGTTTTTCAAGCATAACTTACTATAGAAAAATAAAAAATTGTCATATCATACATCTTTAGAAAGGGTAGGAGATGTGTTACATCTTTGTAATTCGAAGTGTCTGTATTTGCAGCACGGAATTCAGTGGAAATATGAGTTGAAAACAGCAACTTCCCAAAGGAGGTGCTGTTGAAATTCTTCCAGAAATTCTGTTAACTTTGAATTACCATAACTTTATAACCAGGGCTTATCTGAGGGCAAATAAATACTCGTTGGAAATATACTGAAGTTAAATTTAACTTTGGTATTCAACTTGAGTCATGAAAATGCCCAGAACCAGATCAACATCTTGGATATGAAGAAACTGGTCATTCTGACAGAGGAATGACAGTTGAACTCATTTGGGAGATTGTTGTACCCTAGGGGGTTTAAGTACTTCCAATGGGGTACAAAATACTCATGAGTGGTTATCTTGAACTAGTAAAAGAGTGAGTATATGACTTTCTCAAGTTCCTTTTGCTAGAGGCCATGTTTGTGTCGTATTGAAGATGAAAGGGTGGTATACGTGATGACAAAGCGATAGTCACGTCTCGTAGTGACCAAACCTAGTTGTGGTGAGCTTCCAAAGAGGAGGTTCATTAATTTAGATTTAACTAGCTTGTATTTGGTCTGGTAATGGTGTAGCTTGTGCAGAGTTATTACATTATCCATATACGAGATGTATCGCATGTTTTAATGTCATTATATTTTATGCCTATTTTATTGGACTGCATGCAATATGTTGCGGGATTGATGTTTATTGTCGTCTGGTTACAGATGGTTTGCACTCGGACCACGAACGAGATTGGTGGCTCTAGCCAGCAGTGAGGCGATGACTCCCAGCCACCTGCCTACGAGAGCACCCCGCAGCAGCAACCACCACCGCCGCCTCCGCTTACCCTAGCGGATGTGATAGTGGCACTGGTGGGTGGTCGTGAGGAGCAGACCGACCTGCTCCGCACTATCGTGCAGAATACGTCCCAGGCGAGGGGGCATCAAGAGAAGGGGCCTCATGAGACACGTGAGGTGACGTACTCGGACTTCATGAGTACGCACCCTCTGGTGTTCACAGAAGCTGCAGAACCACTGGAGGCCGACAACTGGCTGCGGACAATCGAGTCCAAATTCGGGCTGCTCCAATGTACGGAGCGGCAAAAGACTCTGTTCGTGGCGCAGCAGCTTCACGGTGCCGCTGGTGCGTGGTGGGCGAACTATGTCGCCTCACGTCCGGCTGGCCATGCCGTGGAGTGGGAAGAATTCCGGGAGGTGTTCCGCGCCTATCATATCCCTCTCAGGATCATGAAGAGGAAGTTCCAAGAATTCTTGGAGCTGAAGCAGGGCGGGAGGAGTGCCCATGACTACTCCCGTGCCTTCAACCATTTGGCGCAATATGTGTCTGACTACATCTCCACCGAGTAGAAGAAGCGGGAGCACGTCTATCGGGGGTTACACCCCGAGATGAAGACGCATCTCGTTCAATGGAATTGTGGCACCTTCAACGACCTCGTCAATGCCGCGATCATGCAAGAAGACGCAGCACAACACCCAGAAGTGGTAGTGGCGCTCCCCAGAAGTACCGCATGGTGTATCGGACACCATCCGGACAGCACTGGCATCCACCGGCGCGACCTCAACAGTTCGGGGGTCGTTCTTTCCAGGCACCCCCGTTCCGACCGCCGATGCCACCACCACGACCGCAACAACAGCAGCAGCAGCAGATGGCACCCCGGGCGTTTCCACCGCCACAACGCGCCCCGGGTTTCCGTCCGCCGATCAGCGGAGGACTGCCCCGCTACACTTGTTTCACGTGTGGCCAGGCGGGCCATTTCTCAAAGGACTGTCCTCAGGGGCAGCAGAGCAGCGGGCAAGCCCAGTTCCAGGGCCGTGCTCGAGGCCGACCTCCGGTCAAGAAGGTTGGTCAGCGGACTGGGGGCGTTCGCAACCTCGACAATGAGGACGCCCCAGAGGGAGACAACGTGCTGGAGGGTATGTTCAATTTCAACGATCAAGCCATCATCATATTATTTGATTCTGGTGCAACCCACAATTTTATAAGTGCATCATATGTGGTTAAGCATCAACTGGAAGCCTTTCCAACCGAGTGTTCTTATATGATCTGCTCACCGGGAGGAAAGATTTCAGCAACTATGATGATTCCAAAAGCACCATTGTGCTTAGGTGGGAAGATATATCCCACCACTATGATTATTCTTGAGGGGCAAAAGATTGATGCAATCTTAGGCATGTCATGGCTGGGCTACCATGGCGCTGTCCTGGAAATTTTATCACGGACGGTTCACCTCAACTCCCCACTACACCGTCCGCAGTCCCTTAGGTTAGATAATCCAGTCCGAGAGGTTTCAGAAATTAATAATACTGAAGCTCTCAAGTCAGAGGACATCCCCGTAGTCCGGGAGTACCCCGACATGTTTCCGGATGATCTTCCAGTCATGCCACCTGAGCGGGATGTCGAGTTCAAGATCGAGCTTGCAACCGGGAATACTCCTATCTCCCGGAGACCATACAAAATGGCTCCGAACGAGCTGGATGAACTGAAACAACAGCTCAATGATCTGTTGAGCAAAGGTTTCATTAGGCCGAGTTCCTCGCCTTGGGGATGCTCGACGCTGTTCGTGAAGAAGAAGGATGAAACCTTGAGGCTGTGTGTGGACTACCGACCGCTCAACAACGTCACCATCAAGAATAAGTACCCACTGCCCCACATTGACATTTTGTTTGATCAACTTGTGGGTGCAAGTGTGTTCTCCAAGATGGACCTTCGCTCTGGATATCATCAGATAAAGATCCGGGCGGAGGATATCCTAATGACGGCCTTCTCGACGAGATATGGCTTATATGAATATCTCGTCATGTCTTTTGGTCTCACTAATGCTCCAGCACATTTCATGTATTTCATGAACTCGGTATTCATGCCGGAGCTGGACAAGTTCATGGTGGTGTTCATTGATGATATCTTGGTTTATTCCAAGACAGAAGCAGAACACGCCGAACACTTGAGAATCGTTCTTCAACAATTGTGAGACCACAAGCTTTACGCCAAGTTCAGCAAGTGTGAGTTTTGGATCAGCCAAGTGCCATTTTTGGGACATATCATCTCAGCGGAAGGCATTGCGGTTGACCCAAGCAAAATAGATAAAGTACTGAAATGGAAAGCTCCCACTTCAGACCATGAAGTCAGAAGCTTCCCCGGCTTAGCAGGATACCATCGGAGATTCATTCCGAGTTTCTCCAAGCTTGCTAAGCCGATGACAGAGTTGCTGAAGAAGGGGACAAAATATGTTTGGAACACGGCGTGTGAAGGAGCGTTCCAAGCATTAGTGAAGCATCTCACAACAGCCCCGGTCTTATCTCAACCGGATACAACCAAGCCCTTCGACGTGTATTGTGATGCGTCCGGTATTGGGCTCGGCAGCATGTTGATGCAGGAAGGACGTGTGGTCGCATATGGTTCACGCCAACTTCGGAACCATGAGCAGCATTATCCAACTCATGATCTTGAGCTAGCTGCTGTGGTTTTGGCGTTAAAAATGTGGAGGCACTATCTCCTAGGAAATTCGGTGCATCTCTACACCGACCACAAGAGCTTAAAGTATATTTTCACCCAGAAGGAGCTGAACATAAGGCAAAGGAGGTGGTTAGAGCTAATAAAAGACTATGAGATTGAGATTCATTACCACCCCGGCAAGGCAAATGTGGTCCCCGACGCGCTGAGTCGGAAGTCACATGTCCATAACCTCACCATTACCCCGGCGGATGAGGAAGAGCCGAGTTTATACTTGGTTCCTTATGGATCGCTTTACAACCTTGCCCTCATCCCTACTCTTACGGAGGACATCATTGCAGCTCAGAAGATTGATAAGGGTATGGCACATCTCCAGAGACGGATAGACAACGGGGAAATCAAATGTTTCCGGAAAGATGATGAGAGGACTCTGTGGTTCAATGACCGCATAGTCGTACTACGGGATATGGAGCTGAGGAAAAAGATCCTTGATGAAGCTCACATGTCTAAATACTCCATTCATCCGGGCAGCAACAAAATGTACCATGATTTAAAAAAGAAATTTTGGTGGACACGGATGAAGCGGGAAGTGGCTAAGTACGTATCCGAGTGTGATACGTGTAGGCGAGTGAAGGCTGATCACATGAGAAAATCAGGGCTGCTACAACCCCTGAAAATTCCAGCATGGAAGTGGGAAGATGTGAGCATGGATTTTATTGTGGAATTACCCCTGACTTCCAACAGACATGATTCAATTTGGGTAATCATTGACCGGTTAACCAAGTCGGCTCACTTCATTCCTGTGCATACACATTTGCATGCCAACAGATATGCGGAGTTGTATATTGCAAGAATATTATGCTTGCATGGAGTACCCAAGACCATAGTCTCAGACCGAGGGGCACTATTTGTATCTAGTTTCTGGGAGCAGTTGCACGCTGCTCTGGGTACTAAGCTGATTAGAAGCTCCGCCTATCACCCTCAGACAGACGGGCAAACAGAGAGGGTGAACCAAGTACTGGAAGATATGTTGAGAGCATGTGCCATCCACCGTGGTAGGAACTGGGATGATCACCTACCGTTGGCAGAATTCTCGTACAATAATGGATATCAGGTGAGTATCAAGATGGCACCCTATGAAGCTCTCTACTGTCGCAAGTGCCACACCCCATTAAACTGGTGCGAGTCCGGTGAAAGGGTCACATTCGGGGTTGATGTGGTGAACGACGCCGAAGAGTGCATTCGGACGATTCAAGCCAACTTGAAGGCCGCTCAATCCCGGCAAAAAAGATACGCTGATAAGAGGCGTAGACCACTGCACTTTGACGTCGGAGAGCACGTGTACCTCCATGTGTCTCCAAGAAGGGTGTTCACCGGTTCAGTGCGAAGGGAAAGCTCGCTCCCTGTTTCATTGGACCCTATGCTATCACCGAGAAGTGCGGACCAGCGGCGTATAGGCTGGAGCTACCGGCATCTCTTGCTGGTATTCACGACGTTTTCCATGTTTCACAACTGCGAAAATGTCTGAAGCATACAGCTGCTGTTCCTACCGAAGACATCGGCGAGTTGCAACCGGATTTAACATATGATGAATATCCGGTGACAATTATTGATAAGAAAGCTCGGACCACGCATAGCCGAACGTTGTGGTTCTATAAGATACTCTGGAATAACCACACCGCCAAAGAAGCGACGTGGGAGAGCGAGGAATTCCTTCGCTCAAATTACCCGGAGTTCATGGCGTCTCAGCACGGGTGAGTTCCTATCACATCGCTGTCTCTTCTCTTGTAATATCGGGACGAGATTCTTTTAAGAGGGGATGGATGTAAAAGCCCAAGAAAAGGGACTTGCAAAAATTTTTCATCACCTCACAACACCACAGCTTTTGTTGTGAGTATCTTGTTAATACTTGTGAAAAGCAAGTAACCTTCATCAAAAGGGTGATTAGAGGGGAAAGCCCTAACTTTCACAAAGTACAATTTCTACACATGAACATGGGAGGTTGAGCTCACCCCTAGAACTTAAAAAGTCCTGGGAAGGTTCGGGCCAAGTTTTATGCAAATCCAACACTTTTTGAGGCACTTTTGAGGCATTTGAAAAAGAGGCCAATTTGAATGTAAATTCAAATTGCAGCAACTTTCATCACTTAAATTCAAAAGTTAACTTCATATTCAAACTCAGCACATTTTTCTGAGTTAGCCCACCAATTTTCATCCCCATTGGACTTCATCTTGTTGGGAGCCAAATTTGCAATAATTCAAACTGAATTTGAATTTCAGTTTAAATGTGAAGCAAATTTAGCCAAACCAAATTCAAATTTTGGAAACCAAATTCAAACTATGACTTGGTGCTTAAGTCTCACAGTTAATTGTGAGTAGCTGGGATATTTGCAGCAGAAGGGGGAGAAAGAATTAGAGGGGAGAAAAGGGCCCACTGGTCAGCAGCCTTAGCACAGAAGCATCCTCAGCGATCTTCTCTCGACCGAGCACGCGCGCCAGCCAGCCACAGCGTCGGCGCCTGACCACCTCAGCCGGCCAGCTCCTGCTTCGGCGTGGGAGGTGGCACAGCAGGTGTCGCGCCCTCCACCGCCCTCAGTGTCCTATAAAAGGCGCGAAACCGCCGGCGAGCTTCTGTTTTCACGAACCTCAGCAACCAGCCGCCTAATCGCCCGAGTGCTGATCGCTCGCCACCCGAGCTGTGATCATCCTCCGCCCGCGACGTCCATAGGAAAGTGGAGCGCTAGCTTGTCCTCGAGATCACCGCGCAAACCGTTCCAAGGTTCGACCTTTGTGCGCGGAGAATTTTCCAGTTTAGGCGGGGAGCTCATTTCGGGACCCAATTAGGTTTAGGAGAAATTCGGGAGAATCGTCGTGTGACAGGTCGAACGGAGCTGTGAGATAGCATCTAGAGGTTCTAGCGCCCCTTCTCGATCAAAAACCGGAAGAAAACCACCGCAGGAACCCTAGGTTCACCATAGAACAGTTTGGAGGAAGAAGGGGGTCGCCGGTGAGGTCCGTGTTGCCGGCCGTTTAGATCCCGCCAAGGTCATGCCGGGTTTCCCGAGGTCTCCCTGAACGTGGTGACGCGATTAGCGCGTGAAGGAGGTGGTCAGGAGGGTGGGAACGTGTTGCCGAGGTAGCACAGAGGCATAGAGCTCGTTGCCGGCGAGCTACGGTGGTTAGCCGGCGGCGGCAGGGTGTCCAGCGTGTTCAGCGTCTGAAATTGTTTGGGGGCGGCGAGTCTCACCATCACCAGCGAGCTAGATCGCTGGGAACGCCGACCTCGCCGTAGCTCCGGCGGCTCGGGCGGCGGCGTCGGGAGGTAGACGAAGGCGCGGGCCCCACATGTCAGCCACTGAGTTAAGAACGCGTGAGTGCAGTTAGTTTAAATTAAACCGGGCGGCCCCGCTGTGGCGCTGTCAGCCTCGGATTTAGCACGGGAAAGGATTTTCTGTAGGAAAATAATTAAGGGATCAGGCCAACTTTAGAAATTCATAACTTTGGCTAGGAAGCTCCAAATTCAGTGAACCAAATTTTTCTGAACTCAGAATTTTGAGTACTTTCCAGCAATACCAATTTCAGCTCATGAAACCAAATAATTTTCCATAATTAATTCCCTAAAGTTTAAACTGTTAGGAATTTTATCTGGAGAACTACTTTATGAAAAATTCTGAAATTTGGCTGAGAGGTTCATTGGAAAATCCTTGAGTCACAGTAAAATCTTCAGACTCATCCAAGTTCATTTAGTCCCGCTAATGGGGTGATTAAATGAACATCCCTGAGAAAATAGAAAAATGTACAGAAACATTTTTCAGATTTTCTCAAATTTTGTTTAGGGCATAACTTCCTTTATGATTCTTCAAATGACATGAAACCAACTCCCTTAGTACCATCTCAAATTCTAGTTTCCAGAAAATAAGAATTGGAGCCATGAAAACCCCTGAAACTCCTTAGAGGCTCTAATATTGACCAAATAAGCTTTTATTTGTACAAGGCTCAAATGAACCTTGTTTCACATGAAACTTGGTCAAGACTCTGGTTAGAAACTTACCAAGCCACCAAAAAAATTTTAGAACCAAAGGGGAGGGTTATATAGAGTTATAGTGATTATTTAATCAAGGTACACATTGCATTTGAATTAACATGTAGTATCTCGTTAACATGTAGTCGCTGAAGGCGAGGAGACTCCGAAAGTGCTCGACTTCCTTCTTCTGGACGAAGACCTAACCACTAACGAGCAGCAACAAGGCAAGCCCTGATTTGCATCAACCCCTTCATAAAGTTTTGCTTTGGTTACATGTTTTAGTGCGAGGTATGGGTGTGCATTAGTTGTAGGATGGATGAAACCCAAATGCATAACCATAATTTTCCTATAAGAGTGAGGGTAGTGTCTAAGGCCTCGAGTAGACAAGCTATGCGAAATGATTCATAGGACTTCGGTACAAGTCGAGTAGTTGGAATCTACTCGCGAGTTTTAGGCTTG
Organism: Neostapfia colusana; assembly: GCA_030760725.1. Lineage (NCBI taxonomy): Eukaryota > Viridiplantae > Streptophyta > Magnoliopsida > Poales > Poaceae > Neostapfia > Neostapfia colusana. The sequence goes on along the minus strand of JASWHV010000005.1, from coordinate 23,211,280 downwards.
GGACACACGGGAATGTTCGTGGGATGTGAGATCACTTTAGTAATGAAAGTGAGACTAGGCAGGGGCTAGGGCGCAGCAAGAGGAATTCTTGTGTGTGCAGCCCTGTCCGTGTCAATTGAGGACCGATCTGTGTGCGGCCCACGCTGATCAAGTTTGAACGTACCGAAGGCATATCGGATATATGGGCCCCGATAAACCGATGTAACCTAAACCTCCGGGTGTCGAGGCATAACGCACCGATTTATAGGTGTAGGCTGAGGGCAGCAAGGTGGAAATCTTCTAACGGGCATAGAGAGATGCTCCGTGTAGGGAACCTCCTGCTCGTTTCGGTGCGACCGGTTCGACATTTGGGCTGTTGTTGGAAGATGTTTGCACGTGTGCAAGGAGTGCATGGACGTGGCTGCATGGTTCCAAAGTGCGATGAAGAGATGTGGACGTAAAGAATTGGTCAGAAAGGTCCAACCGACTAGGTTATGGACTCAGGCTGCAGCTGAGTCGTGTTTGACTCAAATATGGAAAGTTTTGAGTTGGTTATGATAGGATTTCGTGTGGGTCACGAATTTGAGTTGTTTTAGGAATGTTTGGGACGTTCCTAAGGTTTTTGGAAGTCTTAAGATTGCTTCTATCTGCGTATAGAAGAGTCTTGAGAAGTATTGGAAAGTTACAGTTTGAATCCAAGTAGGAGTAGGAGTCCTAGTTTGAATTGGATTGGCCATAGAGCTGGTTATATAATCAAGAGAGGCCAAAGATCGTGGGTACACAACTTGGGAGTTGAAAGTAACATCCATGCGTGAATCCACTGTCATGAGTACTCTTACATTAGATGTGCTTTATTCTAATCTAAAAACTCATGAAATTGACATTATATCACATAAGAACCCAAATAAGACTATTGCATTTGTCTCACAATGTGATATGCCTAACTCGGGCCAATCATCTAGCAATACACTTGCTTTGCTTTCTTCACTAATCCTGGAATTGATTGAGGAGTTTCCAGAGGAGGAGCTAGTACTTCTTTCTACTAGGTTCTCAAAAGCATTGCAAAATGTGAGAACTAGAAGGAGAGGAAGCTCCGGACCTCAACGATGCTTTAAATGTTGTAAGACAGGACACTTTCGTACAGATTGCCCTAACCTTTCAGGTCCTAACCGTGATGAAAAGCAGAATAAAGTCAAGTCCTCTTTTGGCAACACCAACAAGAAAAAGAAGGGTTTTACAGGACGCAAACTGATAAACAGTTTCATCACCGCACTTCAAGAACTTGGCTCGAGTGATGTAGACATTGGAAGTGATGAAGATGAAGATGATCTGGCAAACCTGTGCTTCATGGCGGGCAAATCAAAATCAAGTATGGAGGATGCAGAACACAACAGTGACAACGAAGAGGTATGTCCTACTTGCGAAGAAATGTGTGATGCTATTTCTCATGCCACTATTATTGTTAAGAAAAAGGATAAAAAGCTTAGGGACAATGCTGTTAAAATTGAGTCACTAGAATATGAAATTAATCGTTTAGAATCCTTGATTCCTAGTGATGATTCTTGTTCCTCATGTGATTTAATATATGAACAATTGTCCTTTCTAAGAAGTGCACACACCTCCACACTTGATAAACTTGAACTTGAAATCAAAAAGAACAAAAAGCTTGCTGCACTTAATGATAAAAACTTGAAAGATGTTTGTTGTTCTACCATTGATTTGCATTGTTCTACTTGCGATGATTTTGATAAGAAACTACAAGATGCTATGAAAGAAATTTCTATATTAAACAATGCTTTACGTTCTCATGAAGTTAAATATTGTTCCAATTGCAAATTAAAAGGAAAACTTCATGTGAAAATTGCCTTGATCTATCAAATAAACTTGATAACATGCATAGGACATTAGATCGGTTTTGTAATGGGAATAAGAACCTAAACTTGCTGCTGAATTCTTCCAAGTCTTGCAATGATAAAACTGGTTTAGGTTTTGATTCACATGCTCATGCTAAGGAACATCCACCTAAAATTGTAAAGTCATTAGGAAGTGGTTTGATTCAAACAGTTACTAAACAAAAAGAAGTAGTTTTTAAATCTGCAGGAGTGTTGTCACATTCGGGTTCAAATAAGCATACTGCATGCTCATCTAGACATGAACACAAAGTTAAATTTCATTGTACCTATTGTGGTAGAGATGGTCATGTCATAGATTTTTGTTATAGACTAGCTAAACAACATAAAAAGGAAAGAATGCAAGCTATATATTATAACTCTCATGCAAAATTTGCTGCACATACTAAACCGAATGTCAGGAACATGCAACCTGCTGTTATGAGTCAGAAATATTCAAAGTTTACCTCTGGAGCTTCAGTTTTTGCCTCCGGACCTTCTGTTTTTGCCTCCGGAGCTACTGATTTTCGTGCTACACAAGTAACACCTCATAGGTCAGTAGTTAAGAACAAAAAATCTCAAACTTTGACTCATAAACCTGCTGTTTTATCTCAGCTTATGCATGTTATTCCTGCTGGACATCGTGTGACTCAGTATTGGATTCCTAAATGCCTTTTAGCTAACCCCAGTACTGAGTCATCGATGTATTGTGCTTCTATGTAGGTTACACGCTTGAGGAAGGAGAACATTTGGATTGTGGATTCAGGTTGCTCACGCCACATGACCGGTAACAAAGAATGGTTCTCCTCTCTCTCTTTTGTGTCACGTGTAGAGAATGTTACTTTTGTCGATAATTCTTCAACTCCTATAATTGCTAAGGGTTCGGTTAGAGTAAATGATCACTACAATTTGAAGGATGTGGCACTTGTCAAAAATTTGAAATACAACTTGCTTTCTGTTTCACAATTGCTAGATGAAAATCTGGAAATTATTTTCAATAAAAACTGTTGCAAAGTTGTAGGTTCAAATAGTGAGCTTATTTTTAACATGTCTCGAGTTGGAAGAGTTTTTAAAGCTGATTTTGATATGTCTTCCTCTAAGCATAGATGTCTAGTTGCAAATGATTCCAAAGATTTATATTTTTGGCATCGTAGACTTGGTCACGTAGGCTTTGATCATCTCACGCATGTTAGTGCTCTTGATAGCATACATGGACTGCCTAAGCTTAAATGGGACAAAGAAATTGTGTGCTCTTCTTGTAGACATGCTAAGATGGTTGCAGGTTCACATGCTCCTCTCACAATGACAATGACAACTGAACCGGGTCAACTTTTACACCTTGACACCGTAGGACCTTCACGTGTTCAATCCTTCGAAGGTAAATGGTATGTTCTTGTGATTGTTGATGACTATTCTAGATACTCCTGGGTTTACTTTATGGTATCTAAGAATGAAGCTTTTAGTCACTTTAGAACTTTATTTCTTAGATTATCAATTGATCGCCCAGGATTTTTAAGAGCAATTAGAAGTGATAATGGAACCGAATTTAAAAATCAATCGTTTGATCACTATTGTGCTGAAAATGCAATAGATCATCAATTTTCTTCACCATATGTACCTCAACAAAACGGTATTGTAGAGAGAAAGAACAGAACCTTTGTTGAGATGGCTATGTCTATGCTTGATGAATATCAAACTCCTAGAAAATTTTAGGCTGATGCAATTGCAACTGCTTGTTATGTCTCAAATCGTGTTTTCTTACGTGCTAAGCTAGGTAAAACACCATATGAGCTCAGGTTTGTACATAGGCCTAGTGTCACACACTTTAGGGTCTTTGGTTGCAAATTCTTTATTAAGAAACATGGTAATCTTGATAAATTTGAAGCTAGATCTGTTGATGGCATGTTTCTTGGTTATCCATCTCATACTGGAGGCTACCGTGTGCTTTTACTTGATACTAACAAAATTGTGGAGACTTGTGAGGTTTCTTTTGATGAAGCTAGCCCAGGTACTAGTTCAAATATTGCAGGTCCGGATCCATATCCGCAGGGGGAGAGCATTTTCGTTGAAGAAGAGGAAGAAGTGGTGCTGCTGCCCAAAAATTCAGCAGCTAATGACATTGTTCCAGCTCCTGATCTTGATTCACAGCCAGCACCGACGACCACCATTGCTGGTCCAGATCCTCCTCACGTCACAAGCTCATCTAGTTGTGATGAACATGAAGAAGAAGAAGCTTGTGAAGTGTCCACTCCCCTACGGATTCTCAAAAGTCATCCTCCACAACAAATTATTGGAAGCTTGCATGAACGAGTTACAAGATCCAGGTTTTTCGACCCCAATTCTCATGCTCATTCTGCTTTTGTTGCTTCTTTTGAACCCAAAGATATATCACAAGCACTCACTAATGAATCTTGGATTATTGCCATGCAAGAAGAGTTAGAAAATTTTGAAATAAATAATGTTTGGAAACTTGTACCTTCACTTCAAGGTCACACTTTAATTGGAACTAAATGGATGTTTATAAAATAAACAAAGTGAGGATGGGGTTGTGGTTAGGAATAAGGCTAGGTTGGTTGCTCAAGGTTTCACACAAGTTGAAGGTCTAGATTTTGATGAAACTTTTGCTCCTGTTGCTAGATTAGAAGCCATAAGAATTTTGTTAGCTTTTGCTGCATCTAAAGGTTTTAAGCTATATCAAATGGATGTTAAAAGTGCTTTTCTTAATGGCTACATAGATGAGGAGGTTTATGTCAAACAACCACCTGGATTTGAAAATCCAAATTTTCCTAATCATGTTTACAAACTGTCCAAAGCCTTGTATGGTCTCAAACAAGCCCCTAGAGCATGGTATGATAGGTTAAAAACATTCTTACTTGAAAAGGGGTTTACCATGGGCAAGGTTGATAAAACTCTTTTTGTGCTTAAGCATGGCAATGACTCATTATTCGTTCAAGTGTATGTGGATGATATTATCTTTGGTTGTGCTTCTCATGAGCTTGTGTCCAAGTTTTCAGCTATGATGAGTTCAGAATTTGAGATGAGTATGATGGGAGAACTCACGTACTTTTTGGGGCTGCAAATCAAGCAAACCAAGGAGGGTACCTTTGTGCATTAAACAAAGTATACAAACGATCTCCTAAGGCGCTTCAACATGGACAAAAGCAAGCCTCTTCGGACACCAATGGGAACAGCAACAACACTTGAACTTGATGAAGATTGTGATCCCGTTGATCAAAAAGAATATAGAAGCATGATCGGATCACTTTTGTATCTCACGGCATCAAGACCGGACATACAATTCATCGTATGTCTTTGTGCATGGTTTCAAGGCTCCCCACGTGCTTCACATCATCAAGCCGTCAAAAGGATTCTCAGGTACTTACATGGAACTCAAGAATTTGACATTTTTCTTCCTTCTTCCTCAACCATTACTTTGAAAGCTTTTTCCGATGCTGATTTTGGGGGTTGTAGGATTGATAGGAAAAGTACTTCTGGTGCTTGTCATTTTCTTGGTAATTCACTTGTTGCCTGGTTCTCTAGAAAACAAAGTTCAGTTGCACAATCCACAGCCGAATCTGAATATGTAGCTGCTGCTAGTGCTTGCTCACAAATTCATTGGATTGTTCAAACACTTAAGGACTATGGGGTTGATCTAGATAGTGTTCCACTGTTTTGTGATAACACTAGTGCCATTTGCATTGCTAAAAACCCCGTGCAACATTCGAGAACTAAGCACATTGATATTAGGTATCACTTTATCCATGATAATGTCAAAAAAGAGAATATTGTGCTTCACCATGTAGACACCGAACAACAATTGGCTGACATTTTTACAAAACCTTTGGATTTCACTCGTTTTTGTTACATTCGTAGTGAAATAGGGGTTATGCATCCTCATGGCTTAAATTGAGGGAGAATTTTGAAACTTGGGAAGTTTATGTGTGAATCTGAAATTAAAATAATATGAGCATAGTATTTCATGCATATATGACTTTGTGATTCCTTTTTCATGCTGAAAGTTCTTACTACATTACTCGTGTTATACATTTTGAAGTTTTTACCATGTCTAGTAATTGGAATAATTACTTACACTAAATCTGGTCATGGTCGAACTTTCTTGCTGTTTTGAACTTGTTGCATGCTCACAAGTGCTTTTAATCATAAAGAATTAATCAAGTAATCAACTCACATGTTGAGTTTTTTTGTTCAAATAAAAAAATGAGAAAAGATCAAGAGAATATGCATGCATCACACTTCTTCTTTTGAGATGGCTTATCATTGCACTTAGATATGAACTTGAAAGGAGTTGTGTATGACTAAAGCCATGTCCTTAAGCTTCTGATTGTCAAATGACATAGGCTTGGCTTGGTTGGTTAGAATAAGGCTGATGCTGCATATAATCTCTTGCAAATGTCATAAGATCAAAATTTGTGCTTTAAATGATAAATAAAATGCAGCAACAAGTGTCATGCTTTCAGGTATTGAAATAGTTAAGTTTGTGAGATCATGACTTGTTTAAATTGAAAATTACACTTGATCTCTAGCATGGCTTACACTACTTTATGTATCTCATTGATGTGTTAGTGTAAGTTACTTGATAGTATGATTTGGATGAGCTTTGTTTTATATGTATATGTATATGTTATAATGTGCTCATAACAAATTAAAATTTCTCTTTTGTACCTTGCTGAATACATTGTCAAAGGGGGAGAAATTGATCACACATTGCACACATTCACAAGTGTTTTGGCACGATTCTTCTCAGGGGAAGAATTTTTGGTATTTTTGTTTTTCTTCTTATTTTATTTCTGATTTATAAAGGGGGAGAAATTGTTTTCAAAACTTTTCATGTGAACAAGCCAATGTTCGGATTTTAAGTGGTGTTGCCAATGCATTCATCAAGGGGGAGATTGTGAGACCTATGTGTGCTGAATACATTGGCTTTGACGATTAAAGTATTGAATACTACCAAAACACCTTTTTAACAAGGTCCGACTCTAGGTCCGAGCTCCTGCAAGGTCCGACGATAGGTCCAACGTAAGGTCCGACTTGCTTTGTCTAGGTCTGACTTATTTTGGCTAGGTCCAACTAGCTTTGGTAATTTTCGTGCTAGGTCCGACTAAGCTTTAGTAAGCTCCGGCGCTAGGTCCGACTAGCTTTGGTAAGCTCCGGTTCAAGGTCCGGTTAGCTTTGGTAAGGTTCGGAGCTTGATTGCAATGGTTCTTCTTTTAACTTGCAATGTTTCGAACTTGCTTTACTCTTATGAAAAGTTTGCTTAGTATTATTTTACTAAGTTTTTTGTGTGTTTTGGTGGTTATAGCTGATATCATTTTGCTATGGTTTACAACATGCTTATGTGAGGTGCTCATGTAAGATGTTGTAGTTTCGGAACTAACGAGAGTCAAGTCGAGGACTTGTGCTCGGAAGTATTGGTTGTTTATTCATGTGCAGGTTTTGCTTGAGTTCAAGACTTGGCTGGTGACGGGATCCATTGAACTAGTCTTAGCGAGAAGATGAGTTTCAACAACCAAGTTCGGGAGGAATTGTGGTTGAGTTGATCGGGAGGTTGCACAGTATGTTTGAATCAAGAACAATGCATATGAAGGTATCTTGGACGTCGTTGGAAGATGTTTGCACGTGTTCAAGGAGTGCATGGACATGGCTGCATGGTTCCAAAGCGTGATGAAGAGATGTGGACGTAAAGAATTGGTCGGAAAGGTCCAACCGACTAGGTTATGGACTCAGGCTGCGGCTGAGTCGTGTTTGACTCAAATATGGAAAGTTTTGAGTTGGTTATGATAGGATTTCGTGTGGGTCACGAATTTGAGTTGTTTTAGGAATTTTTGGGACGTTCCTAAGATGTTTGGAAGTCTTAAGATTGCTTCTATCTGTATAGAAGAGTCTTGAGCAGTATTGGAAAGTTACAGTTTGAATCCAAGTGGGAGTAGGAGTCCTAGTTTGAATTGGATTGGCCATAGAGCTGGTTATATAAGCAAGGGAGGCAAAGGCTCGTGGGTACACAACTTTGGGGCTGTTCCTCTTGTGTTTTGATAAATAAAATTCATATTCTAAAGGAACTTTTGTGCTTTGTTCGTCCGACTTTTTTCAGACAAGTTTTTCTCGTCGAGTTTCTGTTCAGCACTACCTTGCTTCGGTGGTTTTATCATAACTCGAGTTTTACAGATCCAATTGATGTGATTCTTTTTGGGTTGTCTTCAAAGCTTTATTATATATCATCTATGAAAATTTCACGGTCATTGAATTTGTGGTTTCTGATCTACACGAGTTTCTTTGCAGTATTCCAGAACTGTTTTTCTCGCGTAGGACAGATTGACCTTTGTTCGATCTTTCGATCGTAACTTGAGTTTCTCTCAACGGATTTTCATGATTCTTGTTGTGACGTCTTCGTGACTTGATTCTCTACAATTTATACTAGTTTTGTCACAGTTGAACACGTTTATATTAGTCGAACACACGGTTTCTTTAACAGATCGGTTTTCCGCTGAGGGGTGTTTTGTTGCTTCCGCTGAAATGTTTTTATCTACCATTGACCCCCCATCTGGTAGATTTATGTAAGGGCCTCAGTTTTTGACACTCATTTGCAGTATTCATCACCACACCACACACCTCATTTTAGGAAGAATGATGAACACAAATGAAGAGCAAGTAACAATTATCAACATGCTCATTAGAGAACAAACTTACACATTGCAAAAGTGGTATTTCCCACATGTGATATAGATGGGCTGGACATATGAAAACTTCTACACTTTGCTAAGGATGTCCATGCCAAGTTTCACCCAAACTCAAAACCTTTTTGAGGTCATTTTGGGTATAGTTAGGAAGAGGGCAGTTTGAAACCATATTCAAATTCAAACTGTTTTTATCCACTGAATTTAAAAGTGGGGGGGGGGCATATTCTTACTCAGCACATTTTTGTGAGCTTACCCACCAATTTTCACTCCATTTGGAGTTGATCTTGACATGAGCTAAGTGGGAGAAATTCAAACTTTATTTGAATTTCAAACTGAACTTGTGCTGAAATTCATTGAAACCAAACCTCATTTGAACTTTGATCAATTCAAATGGCTCATGGGTGAATAATTTGAATTGCCAAGGGTAGTATGGGGTTCACTGTTTACAACAGTGATTAGAAGTAAATTTCAGAGGTTAAAAGGAAGGGTGGGACCCACATGTCAGCCTCTACTTCAACACAAACCGACTGAGACTTTTCACTCGGGTCGCCGAGCCGCAGCGGTGATCGCCACCGAGGCCAGCCACCGCGCCACCAGCTGCTTGCCCACGCGCGGGAACGAGGCGGTGCAGAGCCTTCTTAAGGCGCCTGCCCCCCTCCTCGGCCGAGGTACCGACGTGTTTTCCCCGCAAGAACCCAGCACCGGCCGAAAGTTTCCGCAGTTCGGATTTGATCGGAGGACGCCGATCGCAGCTCCCTCCTTCCACTCCCGAGTCCCAGCAAGGTACTAGAGACCTTCCTCCATCCTCCCCATTGCTAGAATTCGGTTGAAACCGATTGATATCGGCTGTGCCGAAAGATCAAACTCGGAACTTGGAACCGCCGCACCTCGGGCTCTCGTGGACAGCCCAACCTGGGCGTTGTCACGCCCGAGCCAAGGCACCCTTGGACGCGCGGGTGACCGGTGCTGCTCATCCCCGAGCCACAGCTCGAGTGGTTGCTCACCGGCGGCGAATTTCCACTTTTCCCCTTTCTGTGTGCAGAACGACCTTCGGGTACGATTCTGTTTAATTCGTGCTCTAGAAAGGATTAGAGGGCCTCAGGCCACTCCCACACGAGCTAGACACGGTAACGCACAAGTTGCCTTCACAACTCTGGGCCGGAGAACCTCTGTGCCCGGCGTAATTTAAGGTCTACTAATGGCGGAACGAACGGGGGGGTATCGGGCGCACGGTGAGGACCTATTTCGGGCCTTCCCCGAGCTGCCTCGAGCTCATGTCGACCTTCTCTGAGGTCCACTGATGCTCCCCGACCGATTTCCCAAGTAGCTGAGGTACTAGGAGAGTCAGCCGACATGGCCGAAGTCATTCCGATATGGCGGCTCGTCGCCGACCATGCTCCGGCCATTGTCATGAGCAGCTGACCCACGGATCCTGTTCCCCGAGTAAAAGTAGGCAGGGGCGGCCAGAATCAGGAAGTTTGGAGCTGTACAGCAGCCGGCGGCGAGCTCTCCGGCGAGGTCCCTCGGCGGCGGGGCGCGGGTGTCGCGAGGTTGAAGAAGGGGGTGGACCCCACTGTCAGCGGCCGATATTTTGAATCGGGATCCGGCTGCGGCCGGGATCGGAAGTGCTGGCGCGCAAAGTCCTTGTGGGCCGCGGTGTGCCATCGCCTAGGCGTGCGACGCGTGTCCCCTGGGCCCACGCGCGAGTTTAAACTTTTCCCCGATTTTCAGATTTCCTTCAAACTTCAAATCCTTATAACTTTGGCTAGAAAGCTCCAAATTAAGTGAACCAAATTTTGCTGGATTCAGCTCTCTGAGTACTTTCCAGAAAATCAAGTTTCACTTCATTAAATTCCTTAATTCTCCCGGATTAATTCCTTAAAGTTTAAACTGTTAGGAATTTTAACTGGAGGATCCTTTGGAGGAAAATCCTGAAATTTTGCTGAGATGTTCACCAAAATATCCTGGAACTACCATAAAAATTTCAGATCCATTTGAGCTCATTTAGTCCACCTAATGGTGTGATTAGCAAAACTGTTCCAGAGAAAATAGAAAATGTTCAGAAACATTTTCAGAATTTTCTCTGAAATTGTTTAGCTCATATCTGTAGTTAGAGACTTCCAAATTAAGTGAGACCAACTCCATTAGAACCCTCTGAAAATCTAGTTTTCAGAAAGTCATAGTTTGTCTCATGAAAATTCCTAGAACACCCTAAGAGTTCCAATTAAGGTCAAGGACATAATTATTTGTGGAGGGCTCAAATGAGCTTTGCTGCAACTAAAACTTGACCAAGTCCTTGTTTAGGTTGTAACCAAGCCACAGTAAAAGTTTCACAGTCATTAGGTCTATCTAGAAAAGGTTATAGACTTCACAACTTCAAACTTAATACAAGTGCATTAAATTAATACATGTATTGTTTCTATCATGTAGTCGCTAAGGTCGAGGAGGAACCCGAAGTCCTAGACTTCGTTACTCCGGAGGAACAGCTAGCCTACGACCAAGAGCAGCAAGGCAAGCCCCGGTTTGCATTAACCTTTTTATAAATATTTATTGTTTTGAGCACATCTTTTGAATATTGTTCTTTGCATTAGAGTCTTGATTGGAAACCCAACTGCACAGCCAAGAAAACCATGGGTTGGGTGTAGGATCGCAAACCCCGTTAGCTACTGCATTGCTAGGATAGAGTAGGATTCGGTACAAGTCGAGTAGTTGGAACTACTCGCGAGAATAGGCTAGAGGCACATTGCTCGGGTAGAGATAGCACATGATACACATGGCAAGAAAATGAGACCGAGCGGAGAGTAAGGGCAGCAGGACTTTGGGGCCTGTGTGCTGTAGCTCCGCTCGTGTTGATTGAGGACCGAGCCGTGTGCGGGCCTGTTGAACAAGCTAGAACAGTACCGAAGACCTACCGGCTATATGGGAACCGGGAAACTGATGTAACTCGGATAGCTGGGTATTGAGGCATTGCCCGTCGTTCAGAGGGTAGGTTGAGAGCTCGAGGTGTAAATCGGCTGGCGGCACGGAGATGCGCGTGCAGAGACCTCTTGCTCGGGACGATGGGACCGGTTCAATATTTGGCTAACGGATGAAAGGTAGTCGCGTACGGCGTCCGTGATGGTTGTTGTAGGCAACATCGAGTACGGGCGTACGTGACGGGTTGTTCGGGTAACCCTGCAGGTGTAAATCGATTATAATCGCCGTCCCTCGCGGTCAGTGAGTACCACTTGTTCACTGTACCGTGACGTAGAAAGAACAGGTTAGTTACATGTTAAAATGTTGCTGATTGAAAGCTGGACATTGATTGTTAATGATATGCTGTAGCTTAGAGCTAATTAAAGTTCTTTTCAACTTTGGGCAAAGTACATGAGAGAAATGCGTTTCTTGTTTGATTGCGGCTCTCTCATGTGCCTTAGCGTAAGGTTCTCCACAACCTGCTGCTAAAACTGAAAAGTAAGGTTCTACTAATTAGGCGAGTCCTTGCAAATGATTTTTACCTCATACAACCCACTACCTCATGTAGAAGTTCCATGTTTAGGTGAGACGGGTCAGACTTGCTGAGCCTTCGTGCTCACTGCTTGTGTTTGAAGCTTTTGCAGGGTTCTATGAGGAAGGGACTCCCGAAGAGGAGACGGAACCCCAGGAGGGGAACCCCGTCGAGTGGGAGTCGTGCACGCCGCAGAGTTAGTGTGCGTGTGTGCTAGCAAGGACACGTTCAAGGGCTGAACGTGCACTTGATGCTTAGTCTACGCCCGCGAGTGTGGACTAAACTTATTTTGATGTAAACATGTTCATAAACTTGTTTATGTAATAAAATTTCCGCTTCCGCTTTGTACCTTTGACGTGTGTTATACGGTGCTGTGCAACGCAGCACCCCTCAGCGTGATCCTGGCTCGACAGGACCAATGGGGTCGTGTCAGCGTGGTATCAGAGCTCGCTTGAGGTTTAACACAGTACAAAGGTTTTCTTTTTCAAAAATCCAGTGAGGAACGAGTTAGTAGCCCGTATAAGGATGTTATTAGCATATAGAAAGTGGCATATTAACCTATTTGTTATGTCGGAAAAATCGTGCATCTCGGGACGTTCATGTCTTGGGGGGTGCACGTAAGCGCTGTCCACCAGTGCGCACAAGCTGAAGGGTGGAGCCCCACGGGTGGCAGGTAACCCGACCCGCTTTAGTATCCTCTACGACTCTTCATGTCGTTTGGGGTATTCGAGCAACGTCTGTCCCTGGCGTGCGTGGTGCAATATGGGAGACCCCGTCACGTGGTCTGAAACGTGAACACGTAACTCAAGGCGTGTTTGGCTTGAGAACATCCGGGCGAGTGATGACGGCCGGGTGTACTAACTGTATGAATTCCGGGCTCGGTGTGCAGCCGAGTCTGATGATTGTTTGAGTTTCTGCAGGAAACATGACCACGAAACGGTAGACGTGTAGTATCCGTGTGCAAGTGACGAGTAGTGCCACTGAACTAACGAAGCCGGCTAAGTCCGGTATAGGTTTTTCCTTTGTGAGGACGTAGTACCGACAAAATCTGGTGACGCATCGACGTCACACCTAACTAAATAAACAACTTCATTGTAAAAACTGGAAGGTTTTAATCCAAAGTAGTAAAACTTGATATAACTCCTTCCCTTGTACAGGATATTCAAAGTTAACAAGTTTTCAACTTATAGGATGTTAAGGACAGAGCACTCTGTTTTCAGCTGAATCAAGGCTGAAGTTAATCAGAGGTTAGAGGTTGAGTTCTTTCGAGATTGGGGTCGTATGATACATTTCTGGAAAGCTTTGGAAGAGCTTTACAACTTTTCTGTTGAGGTCCGGAGGTGTTTCATCCCTTAACCACTCGAAAAATGCAGTAGAGTTGAAACTGTCCAGAAAACAGGGCAGAGCAAAGACTCTCTGTAAACTCTCTGTAAATTAAGCATAACTTCCTGCTTAAAAATCCAAAAATAGGAAATGAGGTAGTTCTGGAAAGCTTATGAGATGGGTTACAACTTTGTAACAGAAAGTTTTGTCAGATTAGGAACAGAATTAACTGGGATTCTTGGATCAATTCAGTACCTAAAGCAGGGAGGTGCTGTCCAATTGATTCCACAAATTCTGTTAACTTTGACATCTCATAACTTTTGAACCAGGACAGATCTTAGGTCAACCAAATACTTTCTGGAAAGCTATTGAAGTTAACTTTAACTTTGATGTTGAGCTCCAGAATTGGTTTGCCTTTAACATGGCCTAAATCAGGTTGATATGGAAACTGGTCAAGGCTGTCATGGGAACAGCGGATCAGCAGTCAAATTTGTTTAAAAATTTGAACTATGTTTCCATGTGTTATGGGTTCAATAACATATCTTATGTTATAACTCAATGGTTTACTGTTTAAATAAATATTTGACATTTCTCAAATATATTTTTACATATGGCAGCAGATAAACGGTTGGAGAACGGGTGGGTAGTTTCCCACTGCTCTGACCGTAGCGGCTACCCGGAAGCATTGTGGCAAATGCTCCAATATTTCGGGTACAATCAGATGCCGCAATACTTCGCCAAGGAAGAAGGCGAAGAGGGGAACAAGACGTGGACGATCCATGTCGAGGTTCCTGCAGGACCTACGCCACCCGGTTGGGTGCCGTTCACCGTCACGGTGAGAGGAAGACAATCGGAAGGGATGTGGCAAGTGGCAGCCCGTGACACTATGTCACGCTTCTGCCAGCTACATGTGCAGGCTATGGAGGGTACTCCATACGCACTCGTTCCGGTGGAGGGGCGAGCTCAGCATGTGTGGGAAGAAAGGTACCGGGAGGCAACAGACCCGAGTTGCCCAAGGTACAACCCCGCGGAGGCAAACCTCAGCCTCCAAATGAGGGCGGGAAACGCTGTGATGGACAGCCAAGCTGTTCATACGGAGCATCTCGCCACCAAGCTCAAGGAGAGCACAAGCCGTGGAGATCATTTCGAGGGTGCTCACAGCGCACTCCGCAATGTGCTCCTTCCGACGATCAAGCGACTGAATGAACAACACAATCAGTTGCGTCGTCTGAAGAAAGCAAAGAAGAAGAGCCGTGTTGACATCGCGGCGTTGCAAGAGCTAGTGCAGACCCTAACCCAGCAAAATGAGGACCTTGCTCAAGAGTGGGACGACGCTATTGAGGAAGGACAAGGCTGGGAAGAGGACTACAACCAGGCTATGGACGAGGTGCATGCATTGCAGGACCTCGTGCCCCCGGTATTGGGCGTACCGGTAGTCTTGGGTCTTCCAGCCATGGGAGAACCTGGAATGGGAGAAGAGGTGGTAGACCCCGAGCCACCAGCAGAGGTACCGGAGGAGGACGACCCACAGGAGGTCGAGTTCTACTCCGAGTAGGGGGTTACGGTTGCCAAGTAGGGCAGCTAGGGTAGCGTAACCCAACTTTTGTAATCGGTGACATGTCATATAGACAATAGCGGATGTATAGGTAGTGACGACATGAGCACGACTTCTCGGAGATCCGAGAATGATGTATCTTTATAAAGTTTATGCTTTATCAATATATGTGAATGTTGTGCAAGTTAATCATGCGTCGCTTCAATACCTACTGCTGTTTATGGAACTTTGAGTAAGACATGTGCTAATTGCTGCTGTGTTGAATTTCAGAATGACGCGTACTCGTGCCAACCCTGATGTTGGAGGTACTAGCCAAGGGGGAGAGACCTCCCAACCGCCTCCCGAGGACTCCTCGGGACAGCAGCAGCAACAGCAACAGCAAACACCGCCACCGCCACTGCCAACGGTTACATTGGCCGACATTGTCGCGGCAATGGCGGGCTCGCATCAGCAGCACACCGAGCTGCTGCAAACGTTAATTGCGAATACGTCTCGCCCAGAGAGACGTCAAGATCGTGAGGAGCGCCAACAGAGCTCCTACTCCGACTTCCGGGCGACTCATCCCCCTGTATTCTCAAGGGCGGATGAACCACTTGACGCGGACAACTGGCTCCGCGCCATAGAGATGAAGTTCGGGCTGCTCCAAATCAGCGAGCAGCGCAAGACTCAGTTCACGGTCCAGCAGCTCCAAGGATCCGCGAGCGCGTGGTGGGCCAACTTCTGTGCTTCACAGCCCACCGACCGAGCGATGACCTGGGCAGAGTTCCGGACGGCCTTCAGGGCCTATCATATACCGCCCGGTTTGATGAAGAGGAAGACGCAGGAGTTCCTACACCTGCAACAAGGGAGTCGAAACGCGCTGGAATATTCCAGGGCGTTCAACGATCTCGCGCTCTACGCGTCGTATCACGCAGATACGGACGAGAAGCGGCGGGACCACTTTTACCAGGGGCTTAACCCGCTCCTGAAGGACAAGCTGGCGATGTTCAATCGCGGCAGCCTCAACGACATAATTGATGCTGCGATTGTTCAGGAGGACTCCGGCAAGGAGTTGGCGGCGGCAGAGCGAAAGCGAAGCGCGCCGCAGAGCAGCGGAGAAGGAGGCGGTCCTTCTCAGAAGTTTCGGATGGTGAATCGCCCACCATCAGGCCCACGCTGGCAGCCACCACAGCGGTCGATGCCGTTCCGCAGTCGGCCGTACTCTTCACCGGCATTCCGGCCGGCACTGCCAGTACTACCGCAACAACAACAGCAGCAGCGGGCGATGCCGCGTGCGTTTGCACCTCCGCAACGCATGCCGGGCTTTCGTCCACCGAGTATTCCACCAGCAGCGGCCACATGTTACAAGTGTGGTCGTCCAGGACACTTCGCGAGCAGTTGCCCGGAGAGGCAAGGCGGCGGAGTGGCACCACAGTTTCCGGGGAGGAATCAACCCCGGAACCCTACTAATGCGCGGCGGGCAAACCCTAGGCCCGGCACTGTCCACCAACTTGCCATTGAGGACGTGCCGGAGGGCGAGCCAATCCTTGCGGGTATGTTCCAACTCCACCAGCATCCCGCTATAGTACTATTTGATTCAGGCGCCACGCATAATTTTATTAGCCAAGCTTTCATTGCTAAACACAGTTTGCCAATACTACCCACCGATAGTCCATATTTAATTTGTTCACCGGGTGGGAAGATTTCAGCAAGCGTAATGGTCTCCAAAGCACCATTATGCTTAGCGGGTAGAGTGTACCCCACGTCTCTCCTTATCTTAGAGGGACAGAAGGTCGATGTCATCCTAGGGATGTCGTGGTTAACCCGCCACGGCGCTGTTTTAGACACCGTCCTTCGAGTCGTGCACTTAAACTCATAGGTGCACGGTTCTCACTCATTATTTCTGGACAGTCCAGAAATAAAACTTTCAAGTGTCTATCAGTCCACAACTATCAGATTGGAAGACATTCCAGTGGTCCGAGAGTTCCCTGATGTATTCCCGGACGATTTGCCGGGGATGCCACCCGATAGAGAGGTGGAGTTCAAAATTGAACTTGCACCGGGAACCATGCCAATATCCCGAAGGCCGTACAAGATGGCGCCCAAGGAGTTGGCTGAACTGAAGACTCAGCTCACGGACCTTCTGGAGAAGGGTTTTATTAGGCCGAGCTCCTCGCCATGGGGCTGTTCGGCATTATTTGTCAAAAAGAAGGATGAAACGTTGCGGCTTTGCATGGACTACCGTCCATTAAATGCCGTAACCATCAAGAACAAGTACCCGTTGCCACGGATCGACATGTTGTTTGATCAGTTGGTCGAAGCAAAGATCTTTTCCAAGATGGATTTAAGATCCGGGTACCATCAGATTAAGATAAGGGCGGAGGACATCCCAAAAACAGCTTTCTCGACAAGGTACGGACTTTATGAGTACCTGGTCATGTCCTTTGGCCTCACCAATGCTCCAGCTCACTTCATGTACTTAATGAACTCGGTGTTCATGCCGGAGCTGGACAAGTTTGTCGTGGTCTTCATCGACGACATCCTAGTATACTCTAAGTCGGAGGAAGATCACAAGAAACATCTGCGTATAGTCTTGCAACGGCTGCGGGATCACAAGTTATATGCAAAGTTCAGCAAATGCGAGTTTTGGATATCGCAAGTGCCTTTCCTCGGGCATATCATCTCAGCGGAGGGTATCGGTGTGGACCCGAGCAAGATCACGCAAGTGCTGAATTGGAAATCCCCGAGAACTGTTCATGAGGTACGGAGTTTCCTCGGACTCACGGGATATTATCGGAGGTTCATTCCGAACTTCTCGAAGATTGCCAAGCCAATGACAGAGCTGCTGAAGAAGGCTACCAAATATGTTTGGAGTCCAGCATGTGAAGCAGTATTCAAGGCTTTAGTCAAGCACCTGACATCAGCACCGGTTTTGGCGCAGCCAGACACAACAAAACCGTTCGATGTGTACTGCGATGCATCCGGCATTGGGCTCGGATGTGTGCTGATGCAAGACCGAAGAGTTGTCGCGTATGGATCACGGCAGCTTAGGAACCATGAGCAAAATTATCCAACTCACGACTTGGAGCTCGCTGCCGTGGTACTTGCACTGAAGATGTGGAGGCACTACCTACTCGGTAACCTCGTACATTTATATACCGACCACAAAAGCCTCAAGTACATATTCACTCAGAAGGAGCTAAACATGAGGCAACGAAGATGGTTAGAACTGATAAAGGATTACGAGATAGAGATCCATTATCATCCGGGCAAGGCAAACGTGGTGGCAGATGCGCTGAGCCGCAAGTCACACGTCAATAATCTGACCATCACACCATTGGAAGAGAGAGAACCACCACTCCATGTGATTCCACACGGAGCTCTCTACAACCTAGCTTTGATCCCCACCATCCGTGAAGAGATAGCGGCAGCCCAGAAAAATGACAAGGGCATGTCACATTTACGGAGACGTGTAGACAGTGGGGAGTTGAAATGTTTCCGGAAGGACGGAGACGGCATCCTATGGTTCAAGGACCGGATCGTCGTACCCCGAAACCCGGAGTTACGGAAGAAAATCTTTGATGAGGCTCACTTATCAAAGTTTTCTATTCACCCCGGTAGCAACAAAATGTATCAAGAACTCAGAAGAAAGTTTTGGTGGACACGGATGAAGCGAGAGACGGCAAAATACGTGTCCTAGTGTGATACATGTCGAAGGGTGAAGGCAGACCACATGCGGAAACCGGGACTGCTGCAACCACTGGGCATTCCTGCCTGGAAGTGGGAGGACGTGAGCATGGATTTCGTCGTCGGTTTACCCACCACCTTACAGAAACATGATTCTGTGTGGGTGATCATCGATCGGCTCACCAAAGTTGCCCATTTCATCCCGGTCAACACCAACTACAACGCCAAGAAGTACGCTGAGCTGTACATCTCACGGATCCTATGCTTATACGGCGTACCCCGTACCATCATATCGGACCGGGGCACTTTATTTGTGTCCCGTTTTTGGGAGCAGCTGCACGCTGCCTTGGGGACGAAGCTGATCCGTAGTTCAGCCTACCACCCGCAGACGGATGGACAAACCGAGCGGGTAAATCAGATTCTAGAAGACATGCTACGAGCTTGCGCTATCGACCACGGCAAGAATTGGGATGATCACTTGCCGTTAGCCGAGTTCTCGTACAACAATGGGTACCAAGCCAGCATCAAGATGGCGCCCTACGAGGCGCTATACGGAAGAAAATGCCGCACACCATTGAACTGGTGTGAGTCTGGCGAAAGGGTTACCTTCGGGATTGACCTTGTCAACAACGCGGAAGAAAAGGTTCGATTAATTCAAGCGAACCTAAAAGCCGCTAAATCCCGACAGAAATAGTATGCGGACCGGAGAAGGCGCCCATTACAATTCGAAGTTGGGGATCACGTATATCTACGGGTGTCTCCAATGAAGGGCGTAAACAGATTTGGGGTGAGGGGAAAGTTAGCACCCCGATTCATCGGTCCATTTCAGATTACCGAAAGATGTGGATCGGTGGCATACCGGCTGAAATTACCAGAAGCACTTTCCGTTGTGCACGACGTCTTTCACATTTCCCAGCTGAGGAAGTGTCTTAAGCTATCAACTACCGTTCAGCTGGAAGACATTGAAGAACTGCAACCGGATCTCACCTATCGGGAGGAACCGGTGCAGATTATTGATGAAAAGGCCCGAACCACACGCAACCGTACGTTTTGGTTCTACAAGGTTCTATGGAGTAATCACTCCATGGACGAAGCGACATGGGAGAGCGAAGAATTCCTTCGCACTAACTACCCCGACTTTTTCACGTCGCATATCCGGTAATTTTCCACCGTCCTCCCTCTCATTTTCACCTTATAATCTCGGGACGAGATTCTTTTAAGGGGGGAGGAATGTAAGGGCCTCAGTTTTTGACACTCATTTGCAGTATTCATCACCACACCACACACCTCATTTGAGGAAGAATGATGAACACAAATGAAGAGCAAGTAACAATTATCAACATGCTCATTAGAGAACAAACTTACACATTGCAAAAGTGGTATTTCCCACATGTGATATAGATGGGCTGGACATATGGAAAACTCCTACACTTTACTAAGGATGTCCATGCCAAGTTTCACCCAAACTCAAAACCTTTTTGAGGTCATTTTTGGTATAGTTAGGAAGAGGGCAGTTTGAAACCATATTCAAATTCAAACTGTTTTTATCCACTGAATTTAAAAGTGGGGGGGGGCATATTCTTACTCAGCACATTTTTGTGAGCTCACCCACCAATTTTCACTCCATTTGGAGTTGATCTTGACATGAGCTAAGTGGGAGAAATTCAAACTTTATTTGAATTTCAAACTGAACTTGTGCTGAAATTCATTCAAACCAAACCTCATTTGAACTTTGATCAATTCAAATGGCTCATGGGTGAATAATTTGAATTGCCAAGGGTAGTATGGGGTTCACTGTTTACAACAGTGATTAGAAGTAAATTTCAGAGGTTAAAAGGAAGGGTGGGACCCACATGTCAGCCTCTACTTCAACACAAACCGACTGAGACTTTTCACTCGGGTCGCCGAGCCGCAGCGGTGATCGCCACCGAGGCCAGCCACCGCGCCACCAGCTGCTTGCCCACGCGCGGGAACGAGGCGGTGCAGAGCCTTCTTAAGGCGCCTGCCCCCCTCCTCGGCCGAGGTACCGACGTGTTTTCCCCGCAAGAACCCAGCACCGGCCGAAAGTTTCCGCAGTTCGGATTTGATCGGAGGACGCCGATCGCAGCTCCCTCCTTCCACTCCCGAGTCCCAGCAAGGTACTAGAGACCTTCCTCCATCCTCCCCATTGCTAGAATTCGGTTGAAACCGATTGATATCGGCTGTGCCGAAAGATCAAACTCGGAACTTGGAACCGCCGCACCTCGGGCTCTCGTGGACAGCCCAACCTGGGCGTTGTCACGCCCGAGCCAAGGCACCCTTGGACGCGCGGGTGACCGGTGCTGCTCATCCCCGAGCCACAGCTCGAGTGGTTGCTCAACTGCGGCGAATTTCCACTTTTCCCCTTTCTGTGTGCAGAACGACCTTCGGGTACGATTCTGTTTAATTCGTGCTCTAGAAAGGATTAGAGGGCCTCAGGCCACTCCCACACGAGCTAGACACGGTAACGCACAAGTTGCCTTCACAACTCTGGGCCGGAGAACCTCTGTGCCCGGCGTAATTTAAGGTCTACTAATGGCGGAACGAACGGGGGGTATCGGGCGCACGGTGAGGACCTATTTCGGGCCTTCCCCGAGCTGCCTCGAGCTCATGTCGACCTTCTCTGAGGTCCACTGATGCTCCCCGACCTATTTCCCAAGTAGCTGAGGTACTAGGAGAGTCAGCCGACATGGCCGAAGTCATTCCGATATGGCGGCTCGTCGCCGACCATGCTCCGGCCATTGTCATGAGCAGCTGACCCACGGATCCTGTTCCCCGAGTAAAAGTAGGCAGGGGCGGCCAGAATCAGGAAGTTTGGAGCTGTACAGCAGCCGGCGGCGAGCTCTCCGGCGAGGTCCCTCGGCGGCGGGGCGCGGGTGTCGCGAGGTTGAAGAAGGGGGTGGACCCCACTGTCAGCGGCCGATATTTTGAATCGGGATCCGGCTGCGGCCGGGATCGGAAGTGCTGGCGCGCAAAGTCCTTGTGGGCCGCGGTGTGCCATCGCCTAGGCGTGCGACGCGTGTCCCCTGGGCCCACGCGTGAGTTTAAACTTTTCCCCGATTTTCAGATTTCCTTCAAACTTCAAATCCTTATAACTTTGGCTAGAAAGCTCCAAATTAAGTGAACCAAATTTTGCTGGATTCAGCTCTCTGAGTACTTTCCAGAAAATCAAGTTTCACTTCATGAAATTCCTTAATTCTCCCGGATTAATTCCTTAAAGTTTAAACTGTTAGGAATTTTAACTGGAGGATCCTTTGGAGGAAAATCCTGAAATTTTGCTGAGATGTTCACCAAAATATCCTGGAACTACCATAAAAATTTCAGATCCATTTGAGCTCATTAGTCCACCTAATGGTGTGATTAGCAAAACTGTTCCAGAGAAAATAGAAAATGTTCAGAAACATTTTCAGAATTTTCTCTGAAATTGTTTAGCTCATATCTGTAGTTAGAGACTTCCAAATTAAGTGAGACCAACTCCATTAGAACCCTCTGAAAATCTAGTTTTCAGAAAGTCATAGTTTGTCTCATGAAAATTCCTAGAACACCCTAAGAGTTCCAATTAAGGTCAAGGACATAATTATTTGTGGAGGGCTCAAATGAGCTTTGCTGCAACTAAAACTTGACCAAGTCCTTGTTTAGGTTGTAACCAAGCCACAGTAAAAGTTTCACAGTCATTAGGTCTATCTAGAAAAGGTTATAGACTTCACAACTTCAAACTTAATACAAGTGCATTAAATTAATACATGTATTGTTTCTATCATGTAGTCGCTAAGGTCGAGGAGGAAACCGAAGTCCTAGACTTCGTTACTCCGGAGGAACAGCTAGCCTACGACCAAGAGCAGCAAGGCAAGCCCCGGTTTGCATTAACCTTTTTATAAATATTTATTGTTTTGAGCACATCTTTTGAATATTGTTCTTTGCATTAGAGTCTTGATTGGAAACCCAACTGCACAGCCAAGAAAACCATGGGTTGGGTGTAGGATCGCAAACCCCGTTAGCTACTGCATTGCTAGGATAGAGTAGGATTCGGTACAAGTCGAGTAGTTGGAACTACTCGCGAGAATAGGCTAGAGGCACATTGCTCGGGTAGAGATAGCACATGATACACACGGCAAGAAAATGAGACCGAGCGGAGAGTAAGGGCAGCAGGACTTTGGGGCCTGTGTGCTGTAGCTCCGCTCGTGTCGATTGAGGACCGAGCCGTGTGCGGGCCTGTTGAACAAGCTAGAACAGTACCGAAGACCTACCGGCTATATGGGAACCGGGAAACTGATGTAACTCGGGTAGCTGGGTATTGAGGCATTGCCCGTCGTTCAGAGGGTAGGTTGAGAGCTCGAGGTGTAAATCGGCTGGCGGCACTGAGATGGCGTGCAGAGACCTCTTGCTCGGGACGATGGGACCGGTTCAATATTTGGCTAACGGATGAAAGGTAGTCGCATACGGCGTCCGTGATGGTTGTTGTAGGCAACATCGAGTACGGGCGTACGTGACGGGTTGTTCGGGTAACCCTGCAGGTGTAAATCGATTATAATCGCCGTCCCTCGCGATCAGTGAGTACCACTTGTTCACTGTACCGTGACGTAGAAAGAACAGGTTAGTTACATGTTAAAATGTTGCTGATTGAAAGCTGGACATTGATTGTTAATGATATGCTGTAGCTTAGAGCTAATTAAAGTTCTTTTCAACTTTGGGCAAAGTACATGAGAGAAATGCGTTTCTTGTTTGATTGCGGCTCTCTCATGTGCCTTAGCGTAAGGTTCTCCACAACCTGCTGCTAAAACTGAAAAGTAAGGTTCTACTAATTAGGCGAGTCCTTGCAAATGATTTTTACCTCATACAACCCACTACCTCATGTAGAAGTTCCATGTTTAGGTGAGACGGGTCAGACTTGCTGAGCCTTCGTGCTCACTGCTTGTGTTTGAAGCTTTTGCAGGGTTCTATGAGGAAGGGACTCCCGAAGAGGAGACGGAACCCCAGGAGGGGAACCCCGTCGAGTGGGAGTCGTGCACGCCGCAGAGTTAGTGTGCGTGTGTGCTAGCAAGGACACGTTCAAGGGCTGAACGTGCACTTGATGCTTAGTCTACGCCCGCGAGTGTGGACTAAACTTATTTTGATGTAAACATGTTCATAAACTTGTTTATGTAATAAAATTTCCGCTTCCGCTTTGTACCTTTGACGTGTGTTATACGGTGCTGTGCAACGCAGCACCCCTCAGCGTGATCCTGGCTCGACAGGACCAATGGGGTCGTGTCACTTTACACATGTATTTCGATCCTAAAATTGGTATCAGAGCAAGGTTGATCTAATCTTTGTGATTTGCACGTGTTTTTTACTAATCATCATGGAGAAATACTCTGCCAAACCTTATGTGTTTAGTGGTATTGATTTTCAGGTTTGGAAGGCACACATGGAAGCTTTCATCCAGGCACAAGGCTTTGCAATATGGGAAAAGGTGTACAAGCCTTACGATGTGCCTTCAAACGATCAAGTCACGGCTGCAAACATGAGAGATGTTGACAACAACAACAAGGCTTGGAACCTGATCATACAAGGACTAACTCAGAGCGACTTCGACCGTGTTGCACACCTCCGATCGACGTACGATGTGTGGAGAGCACTTTGTGACTACCACGAAGGATCCAACACGATCAAGGAGGTAAGACAGGATATGTTCAAGAAAGAATACATGTGCTTTGGGATGCAACCCGGTGAGTCCATTGATTACCTCTTTGCTCGCTTTAATAAAATTCTCAGCAACTTGCGTAGCGTCAATGTTAATTTTTCAGATGCTGAAAATGCTAGGCAATTACAAAGTGCATTAGACATGTCAATTTGGGAGATGAAAGTAACATCCATACGTGAATCCACTGTCATGAGTACTATTACATTAGATGTGCTTTATTCTAAGCTAAAAACTCATTAAATTGACATTATATCACGTAAGAACCCAAATAAGACTATTGCATTTGTCTCACAACGTGATATGCCTAACTCGGGCCAATCATCTTGCAATACACTTGCTTTGCTGTCTTCACTAACCCTGGAATAGATTGAGGAGTTTCCAGAGGAGGAGCTAGTATTTATTTCTACTAGGTTCTCAAAAGCATTGCAAAATGTGAGAACTAGAAGGAGAGGAAGCTCCGGACCTCGACGATGCTTTAAATGTGGTAAGACAGGACACTTTCGTACAGATTGCCCTAACCTTTCAGGTCTTTCTAACTGTGATGAAAAGCAGAATAAAGTCAAGTCCTCTTTTGTCAACACCAACAAGAAAAAAGGGTTTTACAGGACGCAAACTGATAAGCAGTTTCATCACCGCACTTCAAGAACTTGGCTCGAGTGATGTAGACATTGGAAGTGACGAAAATGAAGATGATCTGGCAAACTTGTGCTTCATGGCGGGCAAATCAAAATCAAGTATGGAGGATGCAGAACACAACAGTGACAACGAAGAGGTATGTCCTACTTGCGAAGAAATGTGTGATGCTATTTCTCGTGCCACTATTATTGTTAAGAAAAAGGACAAAAAGCTTAGGGACAATGCTGTTAAAATTGAGTCACTAGAATCTGAAATTGGATTGGCCATAGAGCTGGACATATAAGCAAGGGAGGCCAAGGCTCGTGGGTACACAACTTTGGGGTCGTTGCTCTTGTGTTTTGATAAATAAAATTCGTATTCGAAAGGAACTTTTGTGCCTTGTTCGTCCGACTTGTTTCAGACAAGTTTTTCTCGTTGAGTTTCTGTTCAGCACTACCTTGCTTCGGTGGTTTTATCATAACTCGAGTTTTACAGATCCAATTGATGTGATTCTTTTTGTGTTGTCTTCACAATTTGATTATCCATCATCTGTGAAAATTTCACGGTCATTGAATTTGTGGTTTCTGATCTACACGAGTTTCTTTGCAGTATTCCAGAACTATTTTTCTCGCATAGGACAGATTGACCTTTGTTCGATCTTTCGATCGTAACTTGAGTTTATCTCAACGGTTTTCATGATTCTTGTTGTGACGTCTTCGTGACTTGATTCTCTACAATCTAAACTAGTTTTGTCACAGTTGAACACGTTTATATTAGTCGCACACACGGTTTCTTTAACCGATCGGTTTTCTGCTGAGGTGTGTTTTGTTGCTTCCGCTGAAATGTATTTATCTACCATTCACCCCCCCTCTGGTAGTTTTACACGTATACTTCGATCCTACACTTGTAGGCGTGTCCGTTTGCTGCAATTTGACCGTCCCATGTTCATTGTTCACGGCATGTAGAGTTCCATGCCTAGGCGAGTCGGTTAAGTCTTGGTGAGCCATCGTGCTCACGGTTGCTACTTAAGTGTTTTTCAGGTGAGGAGCCACCCACGGACTCGGGTTACGAGTGCACCGGCGAGGGTTATCCTCCATCAGGGACCACGGCTGAGTGGGAGCCATACACGCATCGCTGAGCTGAGGAGTGCAGCTAGTGTGGGTTGCCCTAGGGCTGGGCAACCGACTTTTGCTAGATAGGCAGGCGTGAGTTGTACAAATTAGACTTCCAATGTGTAATAAATACACTAGTTTGTAACTGAGTAGGCTACTACTTTGTACATCTCAGATTGTTTTCTATGTAATACAATGTATCCTTATGATGTGTGCTGTCGGGTGTCGCATCGCACGGCACCACCCTCTGCGATCCTGGATGAGCGGATTCCGGTCCGCCACATCACTTTCCAAATTATACTTTAAATGGCAAGGAATTCAAATGCCTACTTTAATTTGGATGAAACTTGCCCAATTGTCCAAATATATCTCAGATTTGAACTCCCACAATTGAATTCCATTAGATTCAAAATTTGGGAGATATTTTTGAGGATAAGAGAGAGCTGTGGTGGGACCCACCTGTCATTGAGGGAGAGAAATTTGCAAAAGATCTTCAGAGTGCAGTCTCTGTTTGCTTTCTTCAGTTGGTTCACCGAGGCAGCGTGCAGCTCCACCGGGCAACACCGAACAGCACCAAAGCCACCTCCTCCTTGATAGCCGTCACGCTGGAGAGCTGCCTGGGCACTTTTATACCGTCTGCCGTGTTTCCATTCGCCCTCATCACCGAGACATCACAGCTCCTTTCCTCCTCGCGCGAGAAACACACCGAAGCTGCCGACGTTCGTCCGATCGCTCAACCACCACCTAGCTTGAGTGAAAAACTTCGTCTAAGCAGCCAAACAACACCACAGACCCTTCCATGACCTCCTTGCGCCATCACTGAGCGAGTTCATGCTTTCTACACCGAGATAGCCCACTGTCCGCGGTGGCCGCCATAGCACCGAGAGAAGGTGCTCTCGTGCACAGCCTCACCCGAGGCTTATCACGGCTGAGCAAAGCCATCGTTGCACGCGCAAGAGCTCCCTGCAGCTTCCATCCGAAGCTCGGCTCCAGCCGTTGCCTCTTGCCGATGAATTTCATGAATTGCCTCTGGCCGGTGTAAACGGACCCGCTAGTACGAATCCTTTAAATTCTCGTGATATAATTGTTTAGAGCGCTGTAAATTGCGCTCACATGCCGTAGCCTTGCTTAGCAACAACTGCCCTTTTTAAACCTAGCATGAAACACACTCTGCACGGTGTATTTTTGATCTTTCCGAAGGCGGTTGTAGCGGGAAGGTTCGGGCGCACGATGAACTCTAGTTTGGAGCCGTTCCCGAGCCCGTGTGCAGCCATGCCGACCTTCCCGAGCATCCACCGGTGCTTTAGAGCTTGGAAACCGAAGCTTGGAGGGCTTAGAGCGTTGGGGGTAACGTCGCTGAACTCCTTCCAAGCCGCCGCACCGTCGGGCGCTAGGTTGGAGGCTCTGCAGGCTCGGGAGGACCGCACCAGTGTGTTCCTTGAGTTGAATTAGGCACTGGCGGCGAGTTTGAGCATCAGAGGTGGCCGGACGACCGAGTTTGGGCTAGCTCCGGCGAGCCCGTTGGCGATATCGCGCGGGGGCGGGAGGTAGACGAAGGTGCTGCCGGCCCCACGCGTCAGTCACACAGAAACAGTGTCTGGATCCTCCGTAACACCAGATCAACTGTGACAGCGCGAGAAACATTCCTGTGACCCCGTGTGGCGCTCTCCCGACACCAGACATGTGTCCCATGGACCCACCGGCAGTATTTAAACTTTTCCCGGATTTATTCAAATCCCAGATTTTCCCCCAACTTTAGAAGAGCATAATTTTTGCTAGGAACCTAAAAATTTAGTGATTCAAATTGGCTTAGATTCAGATTGACAAACTCTATCCAAATATGCAACCCAATTTGTATGGAAGTCTTTATTTAACTCTGGAAAATTCGTTAAAGCTTTTCAGCAAAAGAATTTTAGAGGGAGTTTGGTTCATCCAAAAATCCTCAAATTTTGCCAGAATATTCTATAGGGTGTTATTAAACTCCTATAAAAGTTTCAGCTCATTTGGAGTTGATTTGATAAGGAGAATTCAGATTTTAAGTTACTGTATTCAAATGAATACAGAAACATTTTCAGAGAATTTCCTAAACTTGGAAATTCAGTTCGCGGCAATTCTTAGCTCCAAAAATCCTAGGAAAATTCATGCAAGCTCTATGAACTATAATTGAGATTGTAGTTCACTAAGTTTGACATGAACATGGGTATTACCTTAGAATTAATTTCTCTTTGCTTAAATACTTAGAGAATAGTTCTGAATAAACCATTAAATGAAAAGTGCTGATTTTTGGTCCAGATGACTTTCTTGTGACAACGAACTCACATGAAAAAGTTTTCAGCTCCATTGGAGCTGTGGATCACCACTGTCTTGTGTAACATCCTTAGGTGATCAATACACAAGTGAGGAGTAGCACTCAAACACTTGATCATAGTGCTTTAACCCAATCTAAACCACTAGCACCAGTGTCATTTTAAATTCTTAAACAGAGTTCCAGTTTTTAAACTGTCATTAGACCTTATTAGCAAAAAGCTTTTCAATTAAATATATATGCATGATCATATCATGTAGCATTTACGTGAGCACATGTGAAGGGACTGGAGTGAAGATCAAGGAGGGAGGAAAGCAAGTGATCAAGCTCCAAGTGATCGTCACTAACTGATTATAATCTTAGTCACCTGCAAAACAGGCAAGCCCCGGTTTGCATTTGAACATTTTTACAAAGCATTTCCATTTTTAGAGACCATAGTTTTGAATCATTTGATTGCATTAAGTCTAGTTGATATGGAAAACCCGACTTGCATAACCAGAAATACCTAAGAGAGAGGGTAGAATAGCACCTCCTCGAGTGGATTTGGCTACGCTAATGTTAGTAGCAAATGTCCGGTAGAAGTCGAGTAGTTGGAATCCAATCGCGAGTTTAGGGCTGGTTTATTCGGAGCAGGTCGATAATAGAAACAATGAGGAAAGTTCACCCCTATGAAATGGAGACCGGGCAGGGAGGTTTAGATGCAGCAGACTGCGGACCGTGCGTGCATAGCCCTGCCTGTGTCGGTTAAGGCCCGTCCGTGCTTGGCCCTGTTGGACAAGTTTGAGTTGTGTACCGGGCACATACTGGGTATATGGGACCCAAGAAATCGATGTACCTTGGAGATCCATAGTGGAACTTTTCCAACTGCCTTAGGCTTTCGGCGTCAGGGTAGCAGGAGGTAACTCGCTTAAGAACATACCACTGCAGGTATGTACCTCGAGGGAGCTTGCGGACTCGGGGCAGTTGGACTGCGTCCAATGTGGAAGATCTTAGGAAAGGTGGCCGCGTACAACGTCAGTAGAGGTTGCTGCCGGCAAGACGGAGTACGGTGTATGTGTCGTGTAGTCTGGGCATGTACTGATTCGAATCACCGTCGCTCGCGGTTATATGAGCATACATGCCCACTGCGTCTTGACGTTGTAATAACTGGAACGTGTTATCTCTTGAACTTGATAAGGCTGTGTTGTTACTTGTATTGCAACCATGATTGAATTGGAGATAGGCTCATTAAACTTTACTTTCACTTTGTGCAAGGAGCATCGCAACAAAGTGTTTCTTGTTTGATTGTGGAGTTGCGATGCTTTTCATCTCAAGGTCTGCACAATGAGGCTTAAAAATCTCAAAGTTAAGGATCAACTTTAGGCGAGTCCTTTATGCAAATCTAGCTAACCGAATTGCAACCGTCGTGCATGTAGAGTTTCTTCATTAGGAGAGACGGATCAGTCTTGCTGAGCCTATGTGCTCACGCTTGCTATATAAGTGGTTTTGCAGGTTAACACCGATGCTAAGAAGAAGGTTGTCCTGTGAGACTCGGAGACTTCCGAGTCGTGTAACACATGGAGAACCCAGCCGCTGCTGTTGTCTTCGTGTTGCTAGCGAGAGGAGTCCGCGGGCTGGACTTTATCTCGAGTGCTCTTTAGTTATTCAACGTGAGTTGTTTATAGACTTCCGCTGTAGTTACTTGATGTAAATTATTTACAAAGAAAAACTTGTAAACTTCCGCTATTGTTTTATGGAATACATTGGTCCTTATATGTGTGCTGTTGGGTGCCGCATAACACGGCACCAACCAATGCGATTCCCGCGCGAGTGCCCCGTCCCTGTGACTGAACGGGTGGCGTCAGGGCCGTCTCAGCATGGTATCAGAGCTGTGACAAATGGTATCAGAGCTGCATTGGTAATAGCGCACGGAATAAGGATCGTATTACGACAAAAACTTAGGTTACGGTGAGGAAACGGTATTAGTCCCACATAAGGACTATAGTAGTATAGTTACTTAAAGTGGAATGACTAACATACTTGGTATAATTCTGAATTTTTATTATGTAATGAGGCACCTACGCTCTAGTAAGTATGGTAAGGAATGCCACCGGAAGCAGTTCAATTTTGATTAGCTCCCCTGACGAGGAAAGTGGTTCAGGGATAGGTCTCACAGCTTGGTGTGAGACGTTAATATGAAACTCTTGAACTTTTCTTGTTCCTGAGTTCATATGAAACGCTTATCCCTAGCGTGCATTAGGCAAGTAAGTGGATACCTCATCGTGTGGTCAGTAACGCGATAGTGTGTTGTTCTGGAAATAGCCTAGGAGGACATACGCAGCGCTTGCCATCGGCGTGCCCTGCACGGCAGTAGGTGGTATCTGTTTGGTTGATAAAATTCCCAACCGTGACGACCCATTCTCGCTCTACTCGGGTTCCCCATCTTGTGGTGTGAAAACGAGACCATGTACCTTGAGACATGGCTTGACTCAAGGACGGCTCGTATGGAAATGATACGGTGCGTATGTTTTTAGTATGATATGGAACTTCCTGAAATGAGAAAACCTATCTGTGCATCATCATTGAGTGTTTTTCCGCAGGTTCTAACCACGTACGTATCCCGTGTACTACATGTTTGCGAGTGACCGTTTTAGTGCCACCTAAGATACGTTTATACCGGTATAATCCGGTTAGGATTTTCTTTGGTGAGGATACGTAGTACCGACATGCTTCTTACGGTGCATCGACGCCGTACTAAACTTAATAAACTCTTTCCTTTGAAGAAATGACTCATGAACTAACTTCCAACTAAAAATGGAAGTTTTAAACAAATATTAGTTATTGAACTCTTATTTTGAGCTAAAATTCAAATGAGAGGAAGACTAGGCTTCAAAGATTTCAAAAACAGAGTGCTCTTTTTTTGGCAGGAATTCTTGCTGGACTTTAACAGAGCATAACTCTGAGTAGCTTTAACCAATTAAGGTATATGATACAGTTATGGGAAGATTTTCAAGTGATCTACAACTTCTTTGTAGACCCCCAGAGCAAAATCACACGTTAAATGGGTAGAAAGTACAGAGGAAGGTAAACTGTCCAGAACCAGGACAGCAGCAAAACCTCTCTGGACCCTTCTGTTTTTAAGCCATAACCTTCTGTAGAAAAATCGTTAAGGAGCCTATGATACACCGTTGGAAAGCTTATGAAATGTGCAACATTGTTGTAGTTCAAAGTTTATCAGATTCTTATTGTATTAGCATATACAACTGTGATAAAATCAGCCACCTACAAAGGAGATGCTGGCAAATTTTATCCAGGAATTCTGTCAACTTTAGAAAATCATAATTTTTAATCCAAAGATGATCTGATGGCATATGAGTACTCGTTGGAAATATACTGAAGTTAACTTTAACTTTGGTATTCAACTTTAGTTATGAAAATGTAGGATCGAAGAGCACGTGAAAAGCTACCACAGGGGGGTGAATGGTAGATTAAAACTTTTCGCAGCGGAAACAACAAAAACCCCTCAGCAAAAAATCAATCGGTTAAAGAAACCGTGTGTGCAAGTGTTTTCAAACGTGTTCAACCGTGACAAATCAAGTAGAGAGGTAGAGAATCAAGTCACGGATCTAATGCAACAAGAATCACTTGAAAACACGAAGTAAAATTTGAGATACGATCAAAACATTAAACGAAGATCAATCTATTCTACCCGATGTAAAACCGATCTGCAACGCTGCAAAGAAACCGATCAATCCTAAGCTCGTGAAAATTTCACAGATGATATATAATTGAGTTGTGAAGACAACCCAAAAAGAATCACGTCAATCGGATCTGTAAAACTCGAGTTATGAACGAAACACCGAAGCAACGTCAGTCTGTCCAGAAACTCGGCGAGAAAGACTTGATGAAAAACAAGTCGGACGAACAAGGCACAAAATCTTCTCGAAACTATGAACTTTATTCAATAGAAACACAAGAGGAACAGCCCAAAGTTCTCTACCCACGAGAGCTCTGGCCTCCCTTGCTTTTATAGCCAGCCCTCAGGCTAAACAATCCAATCTAAGACTCCTACTCCTAATTAGACTCGTATCCTAACTTACCATAACTGCTCAGGACTCTCCTATTCGCAGATAGAAGCAATCGTGAGACTTCCAAACACCTTAGCAACGTCCTAAACATTCCTAAAACAACTCAACTTCATGCCTAGCACGAAATCCTATCATAACCAACTCAAATCTTCCATATTTGAGCCATATCCGACTCAGCCTCAGCCTGAGTATGCAATCCAGCCGGTTGGACCTTTCCGACCAATTCTTTACGTCCACTTCTCTTCATCACTCCTTGGAACAATGTTGCCACGTCCATGCACTCCTTGTACACGTGCAAACACCTTCCAACGACGTACACGCAACCTTCATATGAACTGCCCTTGATCCAAACATGCTGCGCGACCTCCCGATCAACTCAACCACAGCTCCTCCCGAACTTGGTTGTTGGAACCTCATCTCCTCCCTGAGCCTAGTCCAAGGATCCCATCACCAGCCATGTCTTGAACTCAAGCAACACCTGCACATGAATAAACAACCAATTCTTCCGAGCACAAGTCCTCGACTTGACTCACGTTAGTTCGAAAACCACAACACCTTACATGAGCACGTCACATAAGCATGTTGCAAACCATATCAAATGATAACAGCCATAACCACCAAAACACACCAAAAACGTAGCAAATTAATACTAAGCAAACCTTCCCATAAAGCAAGTTTGAAACATTGCGAGTTAAAAGCAAAAACAAGACGCTGCAGTTCTACGAGTTGAACTTCACGGGAGCTCCCTAAAAACAAGCTCCAGACCTCACAGAAGCTCTGCGGACCTTGCAGGAGCTCTCCGGACCTTGCGTCGGACCTTGCCAACACTTGGCGGACCTAACAAAGAACTTGTCGGACCTTGCCACAGAAGAATGTTTTGGCAATATTCAAAACTTTGAATGTTAATGCTAACTTTTATCCTAATTGCCAATGTATTCAGCACACATAGGTCTCACAATCTCCCCCTTGATGAATGCATTGGTAACACCAATTAAAATCCGAACATTGGCTTATGAAAAGTTTTGAAAAGCTTTGAAAACTCATTTCTCCCCCTTTATTAATTTCTCCCCATTTTTTAAAATCAGAGAAGGAAGAAAGTGTATAACATATGCAAATTGTAAAAAAAATCTCTCCTTATACATATTTGTCCCCCTTTGACAATGTATTCAGCAAGGTTCAAAAGAGAAATTTTTAAATGTTATGAGCATATTATAACATATACATACAAAACAAAGCTCATCCAAGCCATACTATCAGGTTACTTACACTATCACATCAATGAGATACATAAAGTAGTGTAAGCCATGCTAGAGATCAAATGTATTTTTCAGTTTAAGCAAGTCCTGATCTCCCTTACTCAACTATTTCAAAACCTGAAAATATGATACTTGTTGCTGCATTTTTATTATTCATAATCATTTAAGGCACAAAGTTGATCATATGATATTTGCAAGATATTATATGCCGTATCAGCCTTATTCTAACCAACCAAGCCATGCCTATGTCATTTGACAATCAGAAGCCTAAGGACATGGTTTTAGTCATACACAAATCCTTCCAAGTTCATATCGTAGTGCAATGATAAGCAATCTCAAAAGAAGAAGTGCGATGCATGCATATTCTCTTGATCTTTTCTCAATTTTTTATTTGAAAACTCAACATGTGATCTGATCACTTGATTAATTTTTTATGATTAAAAGCACTTGTGAGCACGCAACAAGTTCAAAACAGCAAGAAAGTTCAATCATGACCAGATTTAGTGTAAGTAATTATTCCAATTACTAGTCATGGCAAAAACTACAAAATGTATAACATGAGTAATGTAGTAAGAACTTTCAGCCTGTAAAAGGAATCACAAAGTCATATATGTATGAAATACTGTGCTCATATTATTTTAGTTTCAGATTCACACATAGACTTTCAAAGTTTCAAAAACTCCCCCTCAATTTAAGCCATGAGAATGCATAACCCCTATTTCACTACGAATGAAACAAAAACAAGTGAAATCCAAAGGTTTGTAAAAATATCAGCCAATTGTTGTTCGGTATCGACATGGTGAAGCACAATGTTTCCTTTTTCAACATTATCATGAAGAAAGTGATACCTAATGTCAATGTGCTTAGTTCTAGAGTGTTTCACGGGGTTTTTAGCAATACAAATTGCACTAGTCTTGTCACAAAACAGTGGAACACTATCCAAATCAACCCCATAGTCCTTAAGTGTTTGAACAATCCAAAGAATTTGTGAGCAAGCGCTAGCCGCAGCTACATATTCAGATTCGGCCGTGGATTGTGCAACTGAACTTTGTTTTCTAGAGGACCAAGCAACAAGTGAATTACCAAGAATATGACAAGCACCTGAAGTACTTTTCCTATCAATCCTACAACCCCCAAAATCAGCATCCGAAAAAGCTTTCAAAGAAACGGTTGAGGAAGAAGGAAGAAAAGTGCCAAATTCTTGAGTTCCATGTAGGTACCTGAGAATCCTTTTGATGGCTTGGCGATGTGAAGCACGTGGAGAAGCTTGAAAACGTGCACAAAGACATACGCTGAATTGTATGTCCGGTCTTGACGCCGTGAGATACAAAAGTGATCCAATCATACTTCTGTATTCTTTTTTATCGACCGGGTCACCATCTTCGTCAAGTTCAAGTGTTGTTGCTGTTCCCATTGGTGTCCCAAGAGGCTTGCATTTGTCCATGTTGAAGCGCTTAAGAAGGTCCTTTGTATACTTAGTTTGATGCACAAAAGTTCCTTCTTTTGTTTGCTTGATTTGCAGCCCCAAAAAGTATGTGAGTTCTCCCATCATACTCATCTCAAATTCTGAACTCATCATAGCTGAAAACTTGGACACAAGATCATGAGAAGCACAACCAAAGATAATATCATCCACATACACTTGAACGAATAATGAGTCATTGCCATGCTTAAGTACAAAAAGAGTTTTATCAACCTTGCCCATGGTAAACCCCTTTTCAAGTAAGAATGTTTTTAACCTATCATACCATGCTCTAGGGGCTTGTTTTAGACCGTACAAGGCTTTGGACAGTTTGTAAACATGATTAGGAAAATTTGGATTTTCAAAACCCGGTGGCTGCTTAACATAAACCTCCTCCTCTATGTAGCCATTAAGAAAAGCACTTTTAACATCCATTTGATAAACTTGAAACCTTTAGATGCAGCAAATGCTAATAAAATTCTTATAGCTTGTAATCTAGCAACAGGAGCAAATGTTTCATCAAAATCTAGACCTTCAATTTGAGTGAAACCTTGAGCAACCAACCTAGCTTTATTCCTAACCACAACCCCATACTCACTTTGCTTATTTTTAAATACCCATTTAGTTCCAATTAATGTGTGACCTTGAGGTGGAGGTACAAGTTTCCAAACATTATTTCTTTCAAAATTTTCTAACTCTTCTTGCATGGCATTAATCCAAGATTCATTAGTGAGTGCGTGTGATATATCCTTGGGTTCAAAAGAAGCAACAAAAGCAGAATGAGCATGAGAGTTTGGATCGCAAAACCTGGACTGAGTGACTCATTCATGCAAGCTTCCAATGATTTGTTGTGGAGGATGACTTTTGAGTACTTGGAGGGGAGTAGACACTTCACAAGCACCTTCTTCTTCATGTTCGAACCTTTGATTAGGAGAGCTTATTGATTGAGGAAGGTCCGAACCAGCAGTAGTGACTGTTGGTGCTGGTTGTGGTGCAAAATCAGCAGCTTGATCGTTATTTACTTCCGAGTTTTTGGGCAGCAGCACCACTTCTTCATCATCTTCAATAAAAATACTCTCCCCCTGTGGATATGGATCTGGACCTGCAATATCGGAGCTAGTACTTGGGCTAGCTTCATCAAAAGAAACCTCGCAAGTCTCCACAATTTTGTTAGTGTCAAGTAAAAGCACACGGTAGCCTCTAGTATGAGATGGATAACCAAGAAACATGCCATCAACAGATCTAGCTTCAAATTTATCAAGATTACCATGTTTCTTAACAAAACATTTGCAACCAAAAACCCTAAAGTGTGTAACACTATGCCTATGTCCAAACCGGAGCTCATATGGGGTTTTTCCAAGCTTAGCACGCAAGAAAACACAATTTGATACATAACAAGCGGTTGCAATTGCATCAGCCCAAAATTTCCTAGGAGTTTGATATTCATCAAGCATAGTCCTAG
This sequence comes from Neostapfia colusana, assembly GCA_030760725.1. Classification (NCBI taxonomy): domain Eukaryota; kingdom Viridiplantae; phylum Streptophyta; class Magnoliopsida; order Poales; family Poaceae; genus Neostapfia; species Neostapfia colusana. Next base: position 23,174,706 of record JASWHV010000005.1, on the reverse strand, counting down.
CCATCTCAACTAAGGTCCTGTCCTTTCTATCTACGACACCATTTTGTTGTGGTACATAGGGTGAAGAGTATTGATGATCTATTCCATTTTCAGCACAAAAGTGATCAAAGGATTGGTTTTTAAATTCAGTTCCGTTATCACTTCTAATTGCTTTTAATGATCCGGGGTGATCAATAGATAATCTAAGAAATAAAGTTCTAAAATGACTAAAAGCTTCATTCTTAGATGCCATAAAATAAACCCAAAAATATCTGGAATAATCATCAACAATCACAAGCACATACCATTTACCTCCGAAGGATTGAACGCGTGTCGGACCTACTATGTCAAGATGTAAAAGTTGTCCCGGTTCAGCTGTCATGGTCATTGTGAGAGGAGCATGTGAACCTGCAACAAACTTAGCATGTCTACAAGAAGAGCACACAATATCATTGTACTTTTTAAGCTTCGGCAGCCCACGTATGCGATCGAGAGCACTAACACAAGTGAGATGATCAAAGCCTATGTGACCAAGTCTACGATGCCAAAAATATAGATCCTTTGTATAATTAGCAACTAGACACCGATGATTAGAAGTTGACAAATCAAAATCAGCTTTAAAAACTCTTCCAAACCTAGACATGTTAAACAAAAGCTCACCTTTTGAATCTACAACCTTGCAGCAATTTTTAGCAAAGCTAACCTCTAGATTTTCATCTAGCAATTGTGAAACCGAAAGCAAGTTGTATTTCAAATTTTTAACAAATGCCACATCTTTCAAAGTGTAGAGATTGTTTACTCTAACCGAACCTTTAGCAATTATGGGAGTAGAAGAGTTATCTGCGAAAGTAACATTTTCTACACGTGACACAAAAGAGAGAGAGGAGAACCATTCTTTGTTACCGGTCATGTGGCGTGAGCAACCTGAATCCACAATCCAAATGTTCTCCTTCCTCAAACGTGAAACCTACACAGAAGCACAATACGTCGATGACTCAATACTGGGGTTAGTTAAAAGACTTTTAGGAATCCAGTACTGAGTCACACGACGTCCAGCAGGAATAACACGCGAAAGCTGAGAAGGTACAGCAGGTTTATGAGCCAAACATCAAAAATTTTTGTTCCCAACTACTGACTTAGAAGATGTGTTATATAAAGCACAAAAACAGTAGGTCCGGGAGCAAGTTTTTGACTCATTACAGCAGGTTGCAAGCTCTGAACATTCGGTCTAGCAGATTTTGCTTGGTTGTTATGTGATCTAGCAAGTATTCTTTGTTTCTTATCGTGTTTAGCTAGTCTATAACAAAAATCCATGACATGACCATCTCTACCACAGTAGGTACAATGAAAAATAACCTTATTATCATGTCTAGATGAGCAAGCAACACGTTTATTAGAACCCGAATGGGACAGTACTCCTGCAGATTTGAAAATCACCTCTTTTTGTCTAGGAGCTGTTTGAATCAAACCGCTTCCAAATGACTTTACAACTTTAGGTGGGTGTGGCTTAGCATGAGCATGAGAATTAAAACCTAAACAAGTTTTATCATTACAAGACTTGGAAGAAATCAGCAGCAAGTTTAGGTTCTTATTTGCATTAGAAAACCGATCTAGTGTCCTATGCATGTCATCAAGTTTATTGGACAGATCAAAGCAGTTTTCACATGAAGTTTTTCCTTTTAGTTTGCAATTTGAACAATAATTAACTTCATGCAAACGTAAAGCATTGTTCAAAATAGAAATCTCATTCATAGCATCATTTAGTTTCTTATTCAGATCATCACATGAAGAACAATGCAAATCAATTGTAGAACAACAAGCGTCTTTCAAATTTTTATCATTAAGTGCAGCAAGCTCTTTGTTCTTTTCAATTTCAAGTTCAAGTTTATCAAGTGTAGATGTGTGTGCACTTCTTAAAGAGTATAATTGTTCATAAATCAAATCACATGAGGAACAAGAATCATCACTAGGAATCAAAGTTTTTAAACGATTAATTTCAGATTCCAGTGATTCAATTTTAACAGCATTGTTCCTAAGTTTTTTATCCTTTTTCTTTAATATAACAGTGGCACGAGAAATAGCATCACACATTTCTTCGCATGTGGTACATACCTCTTCATCGTCGCTATTGTGTTCTGCCTCCTCGGAGCTTGAACTTGACTTGCTCGCCATGCAGCACATATTTACCATAGCTTCTTCATCTTCATCACTACCGGTGTCCACATCTCTTGAGCCGAAATCTTGAAGTGCAGAGATCATACTATGCACTATGTTGCGCATTGATAAATCTTTCTTCTTCTTATTCTTTGCAAACGATTTCTTCGGCTTTGTTTGCTTTTCTTCACTTGAAGTCGGACCTGAAAGGTTAGGGCACTCCGTACGAAAATGTCCTGTCTTACCACATTCAAAACATCATTGAGGTCCGGAGCTTCCTCTCCTTCTAGTTCTCACATTTTGCAATGCTTTTGAGAACCGAGTAGAGATGAGTGCAAGCTCCTGTAACACCCCAAATTTTTAGTCAAAACTCAAATTTTGATTTAGAACCATAAACCATGTTCAGAGGGGAATTTAGAAATTTTTGGACGTGTTGCATGTTTTGCAGAAATTCAAATTCAAACTAGAATTCAAATTAGACTCAAAACAGAAAAGAAATGGAAAAAGAAAAAAAGGAAAACCGGAAAAAAACTGGCCAGTGGGCCGAAACCCCAGCCGGCCCAGCAAACCCCCGCGCAGCCCGCCCCCGCGCGCGCCGCGCTGCCCCTCGCTGACGGGTGGGACCCGCCTGTCATCCCTAACCCCGCGACCCCGGACTTCTCCCCCGCGCGCGCGATCGCAACCGATCGGGAAACCGCGTCCCGCAGCCGAATTCTGGACCCTGAGGACTCTAACTCGATCACAACAGAACCACCGCCCTCCCCCGGCTATAAAAACAACCGATCCGATCAGTTTTTCTCACGCGATCGCCGATTTTCACTCCGGTGAGCACCGAGACTTCGCCGGTGAATTCTGGCCGATCTAAGCTCGGAAACTCTGATCTAACTCGTTGGTCTTGATCCACCGCCTCCGGGGAACTTTGCAGGTGCAGAAAACCCGAAGACTTACGGTGCAAATCCAGCTCCGACGAGCTTCGCCGTGGTTTTGCCTCGGACCTCGCCGCCGAGCACTTTCCAGGACCCCCGAGCTCGAGAAAACCCCCGAGGTGAGATCCCTGACCTCCCCTCTACCGATCTAGGCCATAAGATCACAGTTCTAGGCAGAATTCTCGAGGATCCGAAAGTTTCCGGCGAGATCGCCGCTTCCCGCCGCCGGCAGCGCCGCCCGCGCTCGATCAGAGCGACGTGGCCGCTTGTGCGCCGTTTATTTTAAATCGCACGGTAGACTTTGAAACCCCGCGTACCGGTTCGATGTTATAATCTCAGCCGTCGGTTTAAAATCAGACGGTCCACGTCAGCCCCGCGTTATAAAGACTGGAATTCTTACGTGCTACCCCCTGGGGTTCTCTGGAATTGAGAGCTAGCCCCGGAAACTTCAGATCTAGCCCCTGGAACTGCAGAAAATCATGTAAATTCATTTAAAAATCAGTTTTAGCCCCTAGACTTAATAGAAATTAAGAAAAACACCTCTGAAAAGTGTAGCTAGACCCCTGGAAATTATGAAAATAATATTATAGATCCTGTAATGGGGTGAATTCATTATTTTAGCCCTGTTTAGTATTTAATTTAGAAAATTGAATATGTAACTAGTGTTTAAATATTAAAAAGGGGGACAAACCTAATTGTCAAAATTATTAAAAACTTTCTCAGTACTTAGAAAACTTTGGAGTGAGATAAAAATATATTTTTGGGGCTGAAATAAATCTGTTTCATCTATTATTCACATTTAATAGTATAGGGACACATTTTTAAGTAAAGAATAGTTAAAGAAAAATAGGGAAAATAATTATGAAATAGTATACATCAGAAGCCAAGGTCAAAATATGATCTTAAATTATTTAGGACCAGAACCTAATCTGTTTAGGTAGTGTGTATTACTAATTTAATAATAAAATGCACAATTATGCATAAGAATATAAATCTGAAAATATAGAAACTAGTAAATGATAAATGGAGTTTCTAAAGTACAAAGAATTCAGTTTAGGGTTGATAGAAATTATGAAGGCACATATGGAGAAGAAAAATACTTTTCATACATACTTGGTAGTTTAATATATAAGGAATTTATTTAAAACTAAAACACACATATATACATGTATATATATATCTAGTATGTGAGTATAAATATGAACACCAAAGTAGGAATCCTACACATGTAAATGAAAGTGTATGCAAGCCCCAAATCAACACACATAGAGTATCCACAACACATAAAATGGTAAAGAAACTTTCATAAATGTTAATGTGTGGTTTGTATGAAGTAGAAGTGTGAACTATGTCTTATGATTGTTGTTTTTCTTTTGCTATGTGTGATGGTATGAAGTAGAACCTGTTCAAGAGCAAGCTATCAGTTTCCAAGATCAGGACTACCCATTTCAGGAGCAGCAAGAAGGAGGCAAGTGTCCTTGACCACTTTGATCCTATGCTAGGATGTGTAGATAGAATTATTTGCATTGTCAAATGAAATATGAAACCCATGCTAGGAAAGTTTCCCTAGAATTGCATTACCTTGTTTCCTTGTAGCTTGGGTTGGGATTTATTTTACCATGTCATTTATTTCCATGCATATGCTTAGCCATGCTTAGAATGGGATATTTGGGATATGAGATCATCAGTTTATTATACCATACTCTTGAATGAGCTATTGTGAATTATGTAGAGGTAGGGATCAAGGCAAGTTGGATGTTTTGGTTGTGTGCTGGGTGCACGAGACTTGGGTTTGTGTTTAGTACTTGCCAAGATCCTAAGGACCGGTTCATGGAGCATGTAACCCGGCTTTACAGTGCCAACCACATGCTGAGATGGGGCAGCTTAGCCAATTAATTAGGTGTATCCCCGGCGTAGTATGGGTGTGTTGGATGGTGCGGGGAATAGGAGTCAGCTGGACTGCCATATGAACCACAAGGCTCAAGAGGGGGCCACTGCAGCGGGGTTGGAGCCTCTTGTATGCTGTTAGTGGTGAAACCTCAGTGGGCCCACGCTCGTCGGGAATCCCTTTGTAAAGGCTTCGTAGTGATCTCTTGGCCACACACCTGGGAAGTGTGAATGTGGTTCGTAGCCACTGGCATAATGGAGGTTCTTTTAGTCCACCCGGCAACGGGGGATGAAATCACTACTTGTGGGTACAGTGGTACAAACTCTGCAGAGTCAAAACTGTCTTGACAGCCGTGCTCACGGTTAAGAGCGGCCTGGACTTATTCATGATTAGAGAATTGATGGTTTTGGAAGTTAAGCGGGGAGCTTAACATTGGAAATGATGATTATGGTTATTGGTTTATGATGATGGGATGGGAGATTTGGATCATTTCACCTGTGTAGTAATGTAGGTGCTTAATAAGCTAAGGTGATAGGTATTAATTGCGTAGTGCTTTAACCATGAGTTCAACCTCTCCTTGTTCTAGCCATACATGATATAATTTTCCCACACTTGCTGAGTACCATTGGTACTCAACCTTGCATATTTGTTGGTTTATATTGCTGCTCAGGTCAAGATAATGAGGTGGTGTATAATGACCAAGATTTTGGACCCGAGGAAGGTTTTTAGGTTCATGAAGACCCCCGGGCAACACCTGTGATGGAGCCCTAAAGAATAATATTCCGCTGCTAGTTTATTTACTTGTGATGAAGCATTAGTGTTCATTAAGACATTTGTGATGTAAGACTTATTTATATTCGACACCTGGCTTGTAATAAATGATGCTTCACTATTTGTCATCACATGTATGAGAAAATGATCCTGGCATACATGTGATATTCACTTGGTTGTTCTTCGGAAAAACTGGGTGTGACAGAGGTGGTATCAGAGCCAAGGTTGCCCGTAGGAACGTGGACCTAGGTAGAAATGGACGTATTTAAGGGCCCTATTTTCTTAAAAACTATTTTCCAAGGTGTGGGTTGAAGAGTGTTATTTAAAGGGTTATTTTCTTCATCTTACCCCAACTTTCATTCAAAATAGGATTTTTGTTTGAGATTTTATCTAACCTAATTTTAAATTCTTTTGTTTTAGATGGTTCGCATGATTCGCACCGCTCGTAAGTCCACGGGAGGGAGAGTTCCCGTAGTTGCCCTTGCTGAAAGAGAGGAGAGTCGTCCAGTGACGTACCTTTCCTACGGATTGGCAGTAGGAGATTTGTTGCGCCGTCTTCGACGTATGCTCGAAGCCGCCGGCAATACGGGCAAGCTCATCATCCACTATAACTCCACCAGGACCATCCGTGAGAAGAGGGAAGAATGGAGTTCGGAGATGAGGATTATACACGAGAATCAGCTGCTTAAGATCCACCACTCTCCAGCTTGTCGAGCAACACAAGTTGACGCGGAGAGAGATGTCACTTGGGAGGCCATCACCTGCCAGAGCCACATCTATCGTCGCCACTTGGACAAAACTGAGTACATGTATGTCCTCCAACGTGAGAGTGGTACCACGGAGTACAAGTACCCACCGGTGCAGCAAGGGACTTCCCATGAGCACATGGACTTGTGCTTGGAGGATGCTGCTATGCTCAGCACTCGACTGCAGGAGTGTCAACAAGAGCTTCAGGATGTCCGAGATACTCTGAAGGAGACGGAGGCATTGCTGCGAGCTTGCTTAAAGGCGAGAGAAAGAGGAGATGGGAATGAACTGTGTGTCACCATAAGTGATCCATGGACCCCTGACTCCCCGGATCGCCGAGCGATCAGGCGTCGTCGCACTTCTCCACCAGCAGCCTCCCCACCCAAAGCAGAGTCAGAAGGTAGCCGAAATGAGGAGGAAGATCCCGAGGAGCCAGCTCAAGAGGATGAGTAGTGTAGAGTCTTTCCCCTAGCTAGCAAGAGGTCGAGTAGTCGAGTCGTTACGTAGTTAATGGTGTGATAATGCTTGGTGTGTGACGTGAGTTGTGGAAGCCATGAGCAAGTGTCCACAGCCTCGTCTTCAGATTGTTTTGCTTTGGTGTGTGAACCCACAGGAAATAATAGTGCATTTATTGGGTGTGAGATATAAAACCCTCGTAAGATTTTAACAAAACTTCAACACTTCAAAGTACAAACAAGTGAAAGTAGTATGATGATACTAAATGCTTTCAAATTAACATTTGTTGATTCTACCAGATGGCCGGAAGAGGAAAAGGACGTGCTGCCAACCCCGCCAACAACAATGATGAGGCATGCAACTCTCATCTTTCAGGAGGCCAGAACCGGGGTGGTCGCCGTGAAGAAGTTGATCCTCTCCACCAAATGCTGGAGAATCAAAATCAGCTCATCCAGAACTTGACTCAAGTAGTGGCCAACTTGCATCAAGTTCCACCTCCACAAGCTGCACCACGCCAACCAAGGTTGAGTGAGTTTCTAGGAACTCAACCTCCAAAGTTTGCAAGTGCTGCTGAACCTCTGGAGGCAGATGATTGGCTGAAGACCATTGAAAGTAAGATGAGGATCATACAATGCCAAGGGTATGAGAGGGTGCTGTTTGCCTCTCATCAATTGCATGGACCTGCTGCTGATTGGTGGACCGCCTACGTGGCCGCCCATCATGACCCTGAGAGCATCACTTGGGAAGAGTTCAAGCGTAGCTTCCGCAACCATTACATCCCAAGAGGTGAACTCAAAAACAAGAGGAAAGAGTTTTTGGGACTGCAGCAGGGAAACATGACGGTGCGGGAATACCTCACTAAATTCACTCAACTATCCCGTTATGCTCCACGAGACATAGAGACAGATGAGCAGAAACAAGATTGTTTCGTGGAAGGACTTACCGCAGAGATGCAGTGTGCAATGTCCTCCAATGAGTATGAAAGCTTTCAAAAGATGGTGGACAGAGCGTTTGTGGTGGAAAGGAAGCTAAAGGCCCTGGAAAATGAGAATAAAAGGAAGGCTGGGTGGTCACATCAAGCCTCAGGGAGCAACACCCGCCCACGTATGATGCAGCAACCTACGGGGCAGACGAGCCGTGCTGCGGTACCCTATTCAGCACCCAGAGGGTACAACCCAAACTACAGGCCCCCCCGCAGCACCAGCACAGCCGCAACGTCAGTTTATGCAGCAGCCTCGCCCTGCATATCCACCTCGACCAGCAGTGCAAGGACCCCCAAACCAACCCCAAGACAACAAGGGCCAAGCATCTAAGATTGGGGTGCAATGTTTCAGCTGTGGTGAAGTGGGGCACTACGCCCATAAGTGTCCAAAGAAGAAGCCCACGCAACCACAGCAGCAGAACGTAATGAGAGGACGGGTGAACCACGTCACTATGGAGGAAGCACAAGAGGCACCCGACGTGGTAGTTGGTAAGTTTCCTGCCAATTTACACCTTGCAACTCTGCTGTTTGATTCTGGTGCTACCCATTCGTTCATTGCTCAAGGGTTTGTTAAGAAGCATGACCTAGCAACCACACAAATGAACCTTATGCTAGCGGTAAACTCTCCAGGTGGAGAAATAAGGACAAGACAAGTGTGTCCCAAAGTGAACCTAGACATTAATGGGGTAGTATTTACCGCTAACCTCATAGTGATCGATTCACAAGGGATAGATATTATTTTGGGTATGGATTGGTTGACCAAACATAAAGGAATCATCCATTGTTCGACCAGAACGGTGGAACTAACTCACCCTAGTGGCACAAGAGTAAAGTTCATAACGATACACGAGCCTAGGGGGGACATTAAATTAAATCAAGTGGAGGTGAAAGTTGAGGAAATCAGGACTATCAGGGAATATCCAGATGTTTTTCCGGAGGAGTTGCCAGGAATGCCTCCCGACCGTGACGTGGAATTCGCAATCGAGCTAGTACCGGGAACAGCCCCGATATACAAGAGACCTTATCGAATGGACTCCAAGCAGCTAGAAGAGCTCAAGGATCATTTGAGAGAATTGACGGAAAAGGGGTATGTTCGCCCTAGTTCCTCACCATGGGGAGCTCCGGTAATATTTGTGCCTAAGAAAGATGGAACTCAAAGGTTATGTGTGGATTACCGTGCCTTGAATGAGGTGACCATCAAGAACAAGTATCCATTACCCCGCATTGAAGACTTGTTTGATCAGTTGAGGGGAGCTTGCGTGTTCTCGAAAATTGATCTCAGGTCGGGATACCACCAACTCAAGATAAGGCAATCTGATATTCCCAAGACAGCTTTCGTATCTCGGTACGGACTGTATGAATACACTGTCATGCCTTTCGGGCTAACCAATGCCCCGGCATATTTCATGTACCTCATGAACAAGGTATTCATGGAATATCTGGACAAATTTGTGGTGGTTTTCATAGATGATATTCTCGTCTTCTCCAAAGATGAAGAAGAACATGAGAAACATCTAAGGTTGGTGTTACAGAGGCTGAGACAACACCAACTATATGCCAAGTTGAGCAAGTGTGAGTTTTGGCTAAAGAGAGTTCCCTTTTTAGGACATATAATCTCGGAGGGAGGAATCTCCGTAGATCCCGCCAAAATCGAAGATATCCAGAAATGGAAAACCCCTGAAAATGTCGGAGAAGTTCGAAGCTTTTTGGGATTGGCTGGATACTATCGACGGTTTATTGAGGGATTCTCCAAGATCTCGAGACCTCTCACCAAACTGTTGGAAAAGGGAATCACATTCACCTGGACGCCACAGTGCGATACGAGCTTTCAGGAGCTAAAGAAGAGATTTGACAACAGCCCCCGTGTTGGTTATGCCAGATATGCAGAAGAATTTCACGGTGTACTGCGATGCCTCTGGAAACGGGTTGGGATGTGTTCTCATGCAAGAGGGACATGTCGTGGCATATGCATCCCGGCAGCTTCGGAAGCACGAGAAGAACTATCCTACACATGACTTAGAACTAGCTGCAGTGGTACACGCGTTGAAAATTTGGCGGCACTATTTGATGGGGAAGAGGACAGAGATATATACGGATCATAAGAGTTTGAAGTACATATTCACACAGCCAGATCTCAACCTTAGACAAAGGAGATGGTTAGAGCTAATCAATGACTTTGATGTAGGCATCAACTATCATCCCGGGAAAGCAAACGTCGTGGCCGATGCCTTGAGTCGGAAAGTGCAGGTCAATAAGTTGAGCTTGAAGGATATGCCTGCAGAATTGAAGGACGAGGTTATAAGGCTCAATCTATGTCTAGTAAATAGTGGTGAAGCCATCGCCATGGAAATGGACTCCACACTTGAGCGAGACATACGCGAGGGACAAAAGAATGATGAGAAGATACAAGAGATCAGACAGCTCATCAAGGAAAATAAAGCTCCTGGTTTTAGAGAGGATGAACAAGGAACGGTGTGGCACGGGAAAAGGATCTGTGTGCCAGAAGTAAAGGAGATTCGTAAATTAATTTTGAAGGAGGCTCACGATTCCGACTATTCCATTCATCCTGGGAGTACGAAGATGTATCAGGACCTCAAAAGCAGGTATTGGTGGTATGGAATGAAGCGAGATGTCGCGGAACATGTTGCCCTATGTGACACATGTCAGTTGGTGAAAGCAGAACATCAACGACCCGCGGGATTGCTGCAACCACTCAAAGTGCCTGAATGGAAGTGGGAAGAGATCAGCATGGATTTTGTCGTGGGATTGCCTAGGACCCAGTCCGGGTATGATTCAATATGGGTTATTATTGATAGGCTAACAAAGGTAGCTCATTTCATTCCGGTGAAGGAAAGCTACAGCGGAACCAAATTGGCAGAATTGTACATGTCAAGGATTGTGTGTTACCATGGAGTGCCAAAGAAGATAGTGTCGGACCGAGGGACACAGTTCACCTCGAGGTTTTGGCAAAAGTTGCATGAAACCATGGGAACCCATCTGAATTTCAGTTCTGCCTATCATCCCCAAACTGACGGACAGACGGAGAGAACCAATCAGATCCTTGAAGATATGTTAAGGGCATGTGCACTCAAAAACAATAGGAGTTGGGACAAGAACCTACCGTATGCGGAGTTTTCCTATAACAACAGTTATCAAGCTAGTATGAAGATGTCACCGTTTGAAGCTTTGTATGGAAGGAAATGCAGAACTCCCCTATTTTGGAACCAAACAGGAGAAAGTAAGGTGTTTGGTCCAGAAGTGCTACAAGAAGCCGAGGCAAAGGTGAGGGAGATTCGCAACAACTTGAGGATAGCACAGACCCGCCAGAAGAGTTATGCTGATGTACGAAGAAGAGAGCTCGTTTTCAACGTGGGAGACTATGTTTATCTCAAGGTGTCCCCTATCAGAGGACTTCGTCGGTTCAAGGTGAAAGGGAAGTTGTCACCTCGATACATCGGACCCTTTCAAGTTTTGGAAAGAAAAGGCGAAGTGGCGTACCAACTAGAGTTGCCGGTTCATCTGTCGGATGTGCACGATGTGTTCCATGTGTCGCAACTCAAGAAATGTCTGAGGACGCCTGAGGAGGTGTTACCCATGAATGAAGTGGATGTAGCTGAGGATTTGTCTTATGCCGAGCAACCATACAAGATTTTGGAGACAATGGAACGCCTCACCAGAAATAAGAGAATCAGGATGTGCAAGGTGCAGTGGAAACATCACTCAGAAGAGGAAGCCACCTGGGAACGGGAAGATGAGCTTAAGGCACAATTTCCGGAATTGTTTTCTTAGAAACACCAATCTCGAGGACGAGATTTCTTTTAAGGGGGGTAGAGCTGTAACACCCCAAATTTTTAGTCAAAACTCAAATTTTGATTTAGAACCATAAACCATGTTCAGAGGGGAATTTAGAAATTTTTGGACGTGTTGCATGTTTTGCAAAAATTCAAATTCAAACTGGAATTCAAATTAGACTCAAAACAGAAAAGAAATGGAAAAAGAAAAAAAGGAAAACCGGAAAAAAACTGGCCAGTGGGCCGAAACCCCAGCCGGCCCAGCAAACCCCCGCGCAGCCCGCCCCCGCGCGCGCCGCGCTGCCCCTCGCTGACGGGTGGGACCCGCCTGTCATCCCTAACCCCGCGACCCCGGACTTCTCCCCCGCGCGCGCGATCGCAACCGATCGGGAAACCGCGTCCCGCAGCCGAATTCTGGACCCTGAGGACTCTAACTCGATCACAACAGAACCACCGCCCTCCCCCGGCTATAAAAACAACCGATCCGATCAGTTTTTCTCACGCGATCGCCGATTTTCACTCCGGTGAGCACCGAGACTTCGCCGGTGAATTCTGGCCGATCTAAGCTCGGAAACTCTGATCTAACTCGTTGGTCTTGATCCACCGCCTCCGGGGAACTTTGCAGGTGCAGAAAACCCGAAGACTTACGGTGCAAATCCAGCTCCGACGAGCTTCGCCGTGGTTTTGCCTCGGACCTCGCCGCCGAGCACTTTCCAGGACCCCCGAGCTCGAGAAAACCCCCGAGGTGAGATCCCTGACCTCCCCTCTACCGATCTAGGCCATAAGATCACAGTTCTAGGCAGAATTCTCGAGGATCCGAAAGTTTCCAGCGAGATCGCCGCTTCCCGCCGCCGTGCGCCGCCGGCAGCGCCGCCCGCGCTCGATCAGAGCGACGTGGCCGCTTGTGCGCCGTTTATTTTAAATCGCACGGTAGACTTTGAAACCCCGCGTACCGGTTCGATGTTATAATCTCAGCCGTCGGTTTAAAATCAGACGGTCCACGTCAGCCCCGCGTTATAAAGACTGGAATTCTTACGTGCTACCCCCTGGGGTTCTCTGGAATTGAGAGCTAGCCCCGGAAACTTCAGATCTAGCCCCTGGAACTCCAGAAAATCATGTAAATTCATTTAAAAATCAGTTTTAGCCCCTAGACTTAATAGAAATTAAGAAAAACACCTCTGAAAAGTGTAGCTAGACCCCTGGAAATTATGAAAATAATATTATAGATCCTGTAATGGGGTGAATTCATTATTTTAGCCCTGTTTAGTATTTAATTTAGAAAATTGAATATGTAACTAGTGTTTAAATATTAAAAAGGGGGACAAACCTAATTGTCAAAATTATTAAAAACTTTCTCAGTACTTAGAAAACTTTGGAGTGAGATAAAAATATATTTTTGGGGCTGAAATAAATCTGTTTCATCTATTATTCACATTTAATAGTATAGGGACACATTTTTAAGTAAAGAATAGTTAAAGAAAAATAGGGAAAATAATTATGAAATAGTATACATCAGAAGCCAAGGTCAAAATATGATCTTAAATTATTTAGGACCAGAACCTAATCTGTTTAGGTAGTGTGTATTACTAATTTAATAATAAAATGCACAATTATGCATAAGAATATAAATCTGAAAATATAGAAACTAGTAAATGATAAATGGAGTTTCTAAAGTACAAAGAATTCAGTTTAGGGTTGATAGAAATTATGAAGGCACATATGGAGAAGAAAAATACTTTTCATACATACTTGGTAGTTTAATATATAAGGAATTTATTTAAAACTAAAACACACATATATACATGTATATATATATCTAGTATGTGAGTATAAATATGAACACCAAAGTAGGAATCCTACACATGTAAATGAAAGTGTATGCAAGCCCCAAATCAACACACATAGAGTATCCACAACACATAAAATGGTAAAGAAACTTTCATAAATGTGAATGTGTGGTTTGTATGAAGTAGAAGTGTGAACTATGTCTTATGATTGTTGTTTTTCTTTTGCTATGTGTGATGGTATGAAGTAGAACCTGTTCAAGAGCAAGCTATCAGTTTCCAAGATCAGGACTACCCATTTCAGGAGCAGCAAGAAGGAGGCAAGTGTCCTTGACCACTTTGATCCTATGCTAGGATGTGTAGATAGAATTATTTGCATTGTCAAATGAAATATGAAACCCATGCTAGGAAAGTTTCCCTAGAATTGCATTACCTTGTTTCCTTGTAGCTTGGGTTGGGATTTATTTTACCATGTCATTTATTTCCATGCATATGCTTAGCCATGCTTAGAATGGGATATTTGGGATATGAGATCATCAGTTTATTATACCATACTCTTGAATGAGCTATTGTGAATTATGTAGAGGTAGGGATCAAGGCAAGTTGGATGTTTTGGTTGTGTGCTGGGTGCACGAGACATGGGTTTGTGTTTAGTACTTGCCAAGATCCTAAGGACCGGTTCATGGAGCATGTAACCCGGCTTTACAGTGCCAACCACATGCTGAGATGGGGCAGCTTAGCCAATTAATTAGGTGTATCCCCGGCGTAGTATGGGTGTGTTGGATGGTGCGGGGAATAGGAGTCAGCTGGACTGCCATATGAACCGCAAGGCTCAAGAGGGGGCCACTGCAGCGGGGTTGGAGCCTCTTGTATGCTGTTAGGGGTGAAACCTCAGTGGGCCCACGCTCGTCGGGAATCCCTTTGTAAAGGCTTCGTAGTGATCTCTTGGCCACACACCTGGGAAGTGTGAATGTGGTTCGTAGCCACTGGCATAATGGAGGTTCTTTTAGTCCACCCGGCAACGGGGGATGAAATCACTACTTGTGGGTACAGTGGTACAAACTCTGCAGAGTCAAAACTGTCTTGACAGCCGTGCTCACGGTTAAGAGCGGCCTGGACTTATTCATGATTAGAGAATTGATGGTTTTGGAAGTTAAGCGGGGAGCTTAACATTGGAAATGATGATTATGGTTATTGGTTTATGATGATGGGATGGGAGATTTGGATCATTTCACCTGTGTAGTAATGTAGGTGCTTAATAAGCTAAGGTGATAGGTATTAATTGCGTAGTGCTTTAACCATGAGTTCAACCTCTCCTTGTTCTAGCCATACATGATATAATTTTCCCACACTTGCTGAGTACCATTGGTACTCAACCTTGCATATTTGTTGGTTTATATTGCTGCTCAGGTCAAGATAATGAGGTGGTGTATAATGACCAAGATTTTGGACCCGAGGAAGGTTTTTAGGTTCATGAAGACCCCCGGGCAACACCTGTGATGGAGCCCTAAAGAATAATATTCCGCTGCTAGTTTATTTACTTGTGATGAAGCATTAGTGTTCATTAAGACATTTGTGATGTAAGACTTATTTATATTCGACACCTGGCTTGTAATAAATGATGCTTCACTATTTGTCATCACATGTATGAGAAAATGATCCTGGCATACATGTGATATTCACTTGGTTGTTCTTCGGAAAAACTGGGTGTGACAGAGGTGGTATCAGAGCCAAGGTTGCCCGTAGGAACGTGGACCTAGGTAGAAATGGACGTATTTAAGGGCCCTATTTTCTTAAAAACTATTTTCCAAGGTGTGGGTTGAAGAGTGTTATTTAAAGGGTTATTTTCTTCATCTTACCCCAACTTTCATTCAAAATAGGATTTTTGTTTGAGATTTTATCTAACCTAATTTTAAATTCTTTTGTTTTAGATGGTTCGCATGATTCGCACCGCTCGTAAGTCCACGGGAGGGAGAGTTCCCGTAGTTGCCCTTGCTGAAAGAGAGGAGAGTCGTCCAGTGACGTACCTTTCCTACGGATTGGCAGTAGGAGATTTGTTGCGCCGTCTTCGACGTATGCTCGAAGCCGCCGGCAATACGGGCAAGCTCATCATCCACTATAACTCCACCAGGACCATCCGTGAGAAGAGGGAAGAATGGAGTTCGGAGATGAGGATTATACACGAGAATCAGCTGCTTAAGATCCACCACTCTCCAGCTTGTCGAGCAACACAAGTTGACGCGGAGAGAGATGTCACTTGGGAGGCCATCACCTGCCAGAGCCACATCTATCGTCGCCACTTGGACAAAACTGAGTACATGTATGTCCTCCAACGTGAGAGTGGTACCACGGAGTACAAGTACCCACCGGTGCAGCAAGGGACTTCCCATGAGCACATGGACTTGTGCTTGGAGGATGCTGCTATGCTCAGCACTCGACTGCAGGAGTGTCAACAAGAGCTTCAGGATGTCCGAGATACTCTGAAGGAGACGGAGGCATTGCTGCGAGCTTGCTTAAAGGCGAGAGAAAGAGGAGATGGGAATGAACTGTGTGTCACCATAAGTGATCCATGGACCCCTGACTCCCCGGATCGCCGATCGATCAGGCGTCGTCGCACTTCTCCACCAGCAGCCTCCCCACCCAAAGCAGAGTCAGAAGGTAGCCGAAATGAGGAGGAAGATCCCGAGGAGCCAGCTCAAGAGGATGAGTAGTGTAGAGTCTTTCCCCTAGCTAGCAAGAGGTCGAGTAGTCGAGTCGTTACGTAGTTAATGGTGTGATAATGCTTGGTGTGTGACGTGAGTTGTGGAAGCCATGAGCAAGTGTCCACAGCCTCGTCTTCAGATTGTTTTGCTTTGGTGTGTGAACCCACAGGAAATAATAGTGCATTTATTGGGTGTGAGATATAAAACCCTCGTAAGATTTTAACAAAACTTCAACACTTCAAAGTACAAACAAGTGAAAGTAGTATGATGATACTAAATGCTTTCAAATTAACATTTGTTGATTCTACCAGATGGCCGGAAGAGGAAAAGGACGTGCTGCCAACCCCGCCAACAACAATGATGAGGCATGCAACTCTCATCTTTCTGGAGGCCAGAACCGGGGTGGTCGCCGTGAAGAAGTTGATCCTCTCCACCAAATGCTGGAGAATCAAAATCAGCTCATCCAGAACTTGACTCAAGTAGTGGCCAACTTGCATCAAGTTCCACCTCCACAAGCTGCACCACGCCAACCAAGGTTGAGTGAGTTTCTAGGAACTCAACCTCTAAAGTTTGCAAGTGCTGCTGAACCTCTGGAGGCAGATGATTGGCTGAAGACCATTGAAAGTAAGATGAGGATCATACAATGCCAAGGGTATGAGAGGGTGCTGTTTGCCTCTCATCAATTGCATGGACCTGCTGCTGATTGGTCGAAGTCGCTTTGAGTCAATCCTTGGATGATCAAGTTGCGAGCCTTGTTGTTGTTGTCAACATCTCTCATGTTCGCAGCCGTAACTTGATCGTTGGGTGGTACATCGAAGTTCCGGTAGACCTTTTCCCATATGGCGAAGCCTTGCGCCTGTATGTAGGCCTCCATCCGCGCCTTCCAAACCTGAAAATCGATGCCATTGAACACACAAGGTTTTGCGGAGTACTTCTCCATGATGGTTAGTCAAAACACGTGCAAATCACAAAGATTAGAGCACCTTGGCTCTGATACCAATTGTAGGATCAAATAGCACGTGAAAAGATACCAGAGGGGGGTGAATGGTAGATTAAAACTTTTCGCAGCGGAAACAACAAAAACCCCTCAGCAAAAAATCAATCGGCTAAAGAAACCGTGTGTGCAAGTATTTTCAAACGTGTTCAACCGTGACAAATCAACTAGAGAGGTAGAGAATCAAGTCACGGATCTAATGCAACAAGAATCACTTGAAAACACGAAGTAAAACTTGAGATACGATCAAAACATTAAACGAAGATCAATCTGTTCTACCCGATATAAAACAGATCTGCAACGCTGCAAAGAAACTCGTGTAACTCAAAAAATACAGATCCAAAGCTCGTTAAAATTTCACAGATGATAGATAATTGAGTTGTGAAGACAACGCAAAAAGAATCATGTCAATCGGATCTGTAAAACTCGAGTTATGAACGAAACACCGAAGCAACGTCGGTCTGTCCAGAAACTCGGCGAGGAAGACTTGACGAAAAACAAGTCGGACGAACAAGGCACAAAAGCTCCTCGAAACTATGAACTTTATTCAATAGAAACACAAGAGGAACAGCCCAAAGTTCTCTACCCACGAGAGCTCTGACCTCCCTTGCTTTTATAGCCAGCCCTCAGGCTAAACAATCCAATCTAGGACTCCTACTCCTAATTGGACTCGTATCCTAACTTACCATAACTGCTCAGGACTCTCCTATTCGCAGATAGAAGCAATCGTGAAACTTCCAAACACCTTAGGAACGTCCTAAACATTCCTAAAACAACTTAACTTCGTGCCTAACACGAAATCCTATCATAACCAACTCAAATCTTCCATATTTGAGCCATATCCGACTCAGCCTCAGCCTGAGTACGCAATCCAGCCGGTTGGACCTTTCCGACCAATTCTTTACGTCCACTTCTCTTCATCACGACATCGAACAATGTTGCCACGTCCATGCACTCCTTGCACACGTGCAAACACCTTCCAACGACGTACACGCAACCTTCATATGCACTGCCCTTGATCCAAATATGCTGCGCGACCTCCCGATCAACTCAACCACAGCTCCTCCCGAACTTATTTGTTGGAACCTCATCTCCTCCCTGAGACTAGTCCAAGGATCCTGTCACCAGCCATGTCTTGAACTCAAGCAACACCTGCACATGAATAAACAACCAATTCTTCTGAGCACAAGTCCTCGACTTGACTCACGTTAGTTCGAAAACCACAACACCTTACATGAGCACGTCACATAAGCATGTTGCAAAACATATCAAATGATAACAGCCATAACCACCAAAACACACCAAAAACTTAGCAAATTAATACTAAGCAAACCTTACCATAAAGCAAGTTTGAAACATTGCGAGTTAAAAGCAAAAACAAGACGCTGCAGTTCTACGAGTTGAACTTCACGGGAGCTCCCTAAAACAAGCTCTGGACCTCACAGAAGCTATCCGGACCTCTCAGGAGCTCTCCGGACCTTGCGTCGGACCTTGCCAACACTTGGCGGACCTAACAAAGAACTTGTCGGACCTTGCCACAGAAGAATGTTTTGGCAATATTTAAAACTTTGAATGTTAATGCTAACTTTTATCCTAATTGCCAATGTATTCAGCACACATAGGTCTCACAGAAAATGCTTTTTAACTAGATCAAAATCTGGAGATAGTGCATAAAGGTCTGTTCTGTACAGATAGGCTAGATAGCACTGCCTACTAAGGAATTGTGTAAACATGGATTTTGTTACTGCTTTCATAAAGTTTGACATATTCATGTTTCCATTAGTCTCACATACTGCTGAGTTCTTGTCTAACTCATCTCAACTACATTTTTGCAGTATGGTTCGTACTTGCTCTAGGAGTAAGGCCAGGAGTTCTCGCCAAGGCGGTGATGCTTCTATTCCACCGTCAGAACCACCATCCACGGGATGGGTGGATCTTATGACTCGAGTCGTCGAGTCTAATCAAGAGAACACTAAGCTACTCCAAGAAGCAATGCAAGAACACAAACGCTTACTCCAAGCTTTGGTACAGCAAGGCGAACTCCAGAACACGCAACAAGTCGTTCCACCTCGGAACGCTTGTCTGGATTTCTTGGTGACTCAACCGCCAATCTTTACTGAAGCTACCGAACCTGTGGAAGCAGATCTGTGGCTTCGTGTAATGGAGTCCAAATTTGGAGTATTCAAGTGTGATGACTACCAGAAAACTAAGTTTGCCGCTCAGCAACTCCATGGAGCCGCCGGAAACTGGTGGGTTGATCATCTTGCCACCATTCCGGATGACCATTAAGTAACATGGAGTGAGTTCTGTGAAGCCTTTCGTACTCGTCATATACCACTAGGTATTATCAAGGCAAAGCGGGAGGAATTTTTGGGTTTGAAGCAAGGGGACATGAGTGTCCTCGAGTATGTAAAAAGGTTTAACCTTTTGGCCCAATATGCTCCCGAATATGTAACAAAAGAAGAGTCACGGTGTGACTTATTCTTCCATGGCCTGAGTGCCATAATACAGGAGAAGTTGGCCGTGCACAATAACAGCAGCTACACCGACATGGTCGATGTGGCTTTCATTCAAGAGAAGCTGACACTTGAGTGGCAAGCTTAGAAGAGAAAGATGAGTGAGATCGAGCAGGCCAGCACAAGTTATGTGGCTCAGAAGTACCGTTTCGTGTATCAAACGCCACCCTGTGAAAGATGTAGGCCACCTGTACGATCAACTCCTCAGAGATTGATTGCTGGTTAAGTTCTACAACTTGCACCACATCCACAGCCGCAACATCAGACGGTGGTTTGTGCTCCATCGCTGCAGCCATGTGTACCTAGCGTCCAACCGCAAGTCAATGAAGAACCGGAGAGACATCCGTGTTTCACTTGTAGGCGTATGGGCCATTATGCTAGGCATTGTGCGGAGGGAACTCGAGGCTGCGGATCATCATGTTTACAACAATATGACCTGTACCTAAATCTGCAGACACGAGGGCAGATAAGGGGCAACATTCACTATACTGTGATTGATGATCTTCCGGAAGGAGAAGCCGCTTTAGCAGGGGTGTTTTCTCTGAATCAGTTATCGGTTTTAATTCTCTTTGATTCCGGTGCCACACACAAATTCATTAGCCAATCTTTTGTGGCTCAACATCAGCTTCGAACAGTTTATACAAAGAGGCAATACCTCATATCTTCGCCCGGGGGCAGCAGTACTGCAAGCCAGGTTGTCTCCCGAGCACCTCTTTGTTTGGGGGTAGAATATACCCTACGACTCTCATTATTCTTGAGGGTCTGAAGATCGATATCATTTTGAGGATGTTGTGGTTGAATTACCACAGAGCTGTTCTTAACATCAGCTCCAGGACCGTTGAGCTCAACTCCCCACAGCACGGTCTTCATATATTAATTCTGGGCGCCAGACGGCAACAGATTGCAACAGTGAACCACACGGAAGCTGTTAAGATAGAGGACATTCCGTTGGTACGTGAGTATCCGGATGTATTTCCCGATGATTTACTGGGCATGCCGCCCGAGCGAGACGTTGAGTTCAAGATTGAACTCATACCGGGAACAACACCGATATCACGAAGGCCGTACAAGATGGCACCCAATGAACTGGCAGAATTGAAGACACAACTGAATGACCTAATAAGCAAGGGCTTTATACGACCGAGTTTGTCACCTTGGGGCTGTTCAGCATTGTTTGTCAAGAAAAAGGACGAAACACTACGGCTTTGTGTTGACTATCATCCTTTGAACGCCGTTACCATCAAGAACAAGTAACCACTACCTCGCATTGATATGCTCTTCGATCAATTAGTGGGTGCGAAGGTATTTTTGAAGATGGATCTTCGGTCCAGATATCACCAGATTAAAATCTGGACGGAAGATATTCCGAAGACGGCATTCTCAATGAGATTCGGGCTGTATGAGTATCTCGTTATGTCTTTTGGTTTGACCAACGCCCCGGCACACTTTATGTACCTGATGAATTCAGTGTTCATGCCTGCGTTGGATAAATTCGTCGTGATCTTCATCGACGATATCTTGGTGTACTCCAAGTCAGAGGAAGAACATGCTGAACATCTACATATTATGCTACAAAGATTGCGAGATCATCAGCTCTATGCAAAATTCAGCAAGTGTGAATTCTGGATTAATCAAGTACCATTTCTCGGACACATTATTTCGGCGGAGGGCATCGCTCTAGATCCGAGTAAGATTATCCAAGTGCAGAAATGGGAGTCACCAAAGTCTGTGCATGAAATCCGTAGCTTCCTTGGTTTAGCGGGTTACTACCGGAGGTTCATTCTGGGTTTCTCTAAGATCGCTAAACCGATGAAAGAATTATTAAAGAAGAATACCAGATTTGTGTGTGGTGCTGCGTGTGAACAGGCTTTCAAGACTTTAGTGAAGCATCTCACGACAGCCCCAGTTCTTGCACAGCCGGATATGATGAAACCATTCGACGTGTATTGCGATGCATCTGGCATCGGTCTTGGCTGCGTGCTGATGCAAGAAAGACGAATGGTCGCTTATGGATCTTGTCAACTCAGAAATCATGAGCAGCATTATCCAACTCATGATCTTGAGTTAGCTGCCGTGGCCCTTGCTTTGAAGATGTGGAGGCATTACTTGATCGGAAACCTTGTACACCTCTACACCGACCACAAGAGCTTGAAGTACATCTTCACTCAGAAAGAATTGAAAATGAGGCAATAAAGATGGCTAGAGCTCATTAAAGACTATGAACTTGAGATTCATTATCATCCAGGAAAGGCGAATGTGGTCGACGATGCGCTCAGTCGTAAGGCACATATCCATCACATGAGTATTGCTGAGATGGATGATGAAGAACTAAGCCTCCGTGTCATCCCGTATGGAGCTCTCTATAATCTCGCTCTCATTCCTACCATCCGAGAAGAGATCATTGAAGCTCAACGAAAAGACAAGGGTATGTCTCACATACGGCGAAGGATAGACAACGGAGAGATGAAATACTTCCGGAAGGACGAGGATGGTTCTTTGTGGTTCGATGACCGGATTGTAGTACCCCGGGATATGGGACTACGGAAGAAAATTTTGGATGAAGCTCATTTGTCCAAATTTTACATTCATCCGGGCAGTAATAAAATGTACCAAGATCTCCGAAAGAAGTTTTGGTGGACACGTATGAAACGTGAAGTCGCAAAGTACGTTTCAGAATGTGATACGTGTCGAAGAGTCAAGGCCGACCAAGTGAAGAAGTCAGGCCTGATGCAACCATTACAAGTACCAGCATGGAAGTGGGAAGACTTGAGTATGGACTTCATCGTCGGGTTGCTGATGACCTCCCACAACCATGATTTGATTTGGGTAATCGTGGATCAGTTAACCAAATCAGCACACTTCATCCCGGTGCATACAAGGTATAATGCAAAGCAGTATGCGGAGCTGTACATAGCACGGATCTTGTTCTTACATGAAGTTCCCCGCACCATTGTGTCCGATAGAGGATCGCGGTTCGTAGCCCGTTTCTGGGAGCAGCTACACGCATCCTTGGGAACCAAACTGATTAGAAGCTCCGCATATCACCCTCAAACCGATGGGCAAACTGAGAGGGTGAATCAAATACTGGAAGATATGCTAAGAGCATGTGCCATCCACCACGGTAAGAGCTGGGATGATCACTTACCGTTGGCGGAGTTCTCGTACAACAACGGATATCAGACGAGCATCAAAATGGCACCATATGAAGCTCTATACGGCCGGAAGTGCCGTACACCATTGAACTGGTTTGAGTCCGGTGAACGAGTAACATTCGGGGTTGATCTTGTCAATGAAGCCGAAGAGAGAGTTCGGATAATACAAGAGAACCTCAAAGCTGCCCAATCTCGTCAGAAAAGCTACGCGGATCAGAGGCGCCGACCGCTGCATTTTGACGTCAGAGAGCACGTGTATCTTCGTGCGTCTCCGATGAAAGGGATTCATCGGTTCGGTGTCAATGGGAAACTTGCTCCCCGATTCATCGGTCCGTTTGCCATATCGTAGAAGTGCGGGACTGTAGCCTACCGGCTGGAACTACCAGCAAGCCTTGCCAGTATTCATGACATATTTCACGTATCCCAGCTGCGGAAGTGTCTCAAGTTTACCGCTGCTGTCCGCACCGAAGACATCGACGAGTTGAAGCCGGATCTCACCTATGTCGAGCAGCCTGTACAGATTATCTACGAAAAGACCCGGATCACCCGAAACCGGACTTTGAGATTTTACAAAGTCCTGTGGAGTAATCATACCCCGGAGGAGGCGACGTGGGAAACCGAAGATTACATCCACAAGAACTATCAGGAACTTTTGTCATAAACGTTGTAATTACCTCCCGTCTCGTTCTTCGTATGTAATCTCGGGAGGAGATTCCTTTTAAGGTGGGAGGAATGTAAATGTCCCAAAAATGTGAATACAAAGAAACTCTTGTTTGCAAAAAGTTGGTTTCATATGTATGAAATTTGGGACTTGTTAAAACTTTTCCACATGTGGCAACCCACATGAGGACTTTCTTCACACAAGTTCAAATGTTTATTTGAAAACTTAGAACCCAAGAGGGGTCTAAAACCAAGATGGGAAGTCCCATAGGCGTGAGAAGGTTAAAATCAGATTTGGAACAAATTGTTCAACTCAAAATTCAAATGAGGGCAACACAATGAATTTTCAAAACTGTTGTACTAAAAGTCTCATTTGTAGCTGCCAAATTAAGAATCATATTTCATATTTGAATTCCTTATGTCCAAATTAGGTGGTATGCAAAGTTTCATGATTTACTGGAATGATTTGCAACTCATTGTCCAAAATGGACTTTAAATGGCAAAGAATTGAAATGCCTATTCGAATTTGGATGAAACTTGCCCAATTGTCCAAATACATCTCAGATTTGAACTCCCACAATTGAATTCCATTAGATTCAAAATTTGGGATATATTTTTGAGGATAAGAGGGAGCTGTGGTGGGACCCACCTTTCATTGAGGGAGAAATTTGCAAAAGATCTTCAGAGTGCAGTCTCTGTTTGCTTTCTTCAGTCGGTTC
The DNA here is from genome assembly GCA_030760725.1 of Neostapfia colusana. Classification (NCBI taxonomy): domain Eukaryota; kingdom Viridiplantae; phylum Streptophyta; class Magnoliopsida; order Poales; family Poaceae; genus Neostapfia; species Neostapfia colusana. Next base: position 23,150,485 of record JASWHV010000005.1, on the reverse strand, counting down.
ACCGAGGCAGCGCGCAGCTCCACCGGGCGACACCGAACAGCACCGAAGCCACCTCCTCCATGATAGCCGTCACGCTGGAGAGCTGCCTGGGAACTTTTATACCCTCTGCCATGTTTCCTTTCGCCCTCATCACCGAAACATCGCAGCTCCTTTCCTCCTCGCACGAGAAACAGACCGAAGCTGCCGACGTTCATCCGATTGCTCAACCACCGCCTAGCTCATGTGAAAAACTTCATCTGAGAAGCCAAGCAACACCACAGACCCTTCCACGACCTCCTCGCACCATCACCGAGCGAGTTCGTGCTTTCTACACCGAGATAGCCCAGTGTCCGCAGCGGCCGCCATAGCACCGAAAGAAGGTGATCTCGTGGACAGCCACACCCGAGGCTTATCACGGCTGAGCAAAGCCATCTTTGGACGCGCAAGAGCTCCCTGCAGCTTCCATCCGAAGCTCGGCTCCAGCCGTTGCCTCTTGCCGACGAATTTCAAGAATTGCCTCTGGCCGGTGTAAACGGACCCGCGGGTACGAATCCTTTAAATTCTCGTGCTATAATTGTTTAGAGCGCTGCAAATTGCGCTCACATGACGTAGCCTTGATTAGCAACAACTCCCCTTTTTAAACCTAGCATGAAACACACTCTGCACGGTCTATTTTCGATCTTTCCGAAGGCAGTTGTAGCGAGAATGTTCGGGCGCACAATGATCTCTAGTTTGGAGCCATTCCCGAGCCCGTGTGCATCCATGCCGACCTTCTCAAGCATCCACCGGTGATTTAGAGCTTGGAAACCAAAGCTTGGAGGGCTTAGAGCGTCGGGGTAACGTCGCTGAACTCCTTCCGAGCCGCCGCACCGTCGGGCGCTAGGTTGGAGGCTCTGCCGGCTCGGGAGGACCGCACCAGTGTGTTCCTTGAGTGGAATTAGGCACTGGCGGCGAGTTTGAGCATCAGAGGTGGCCAGACGACCGAGTTAAGGGTAGCTCCGGCGAGCCCGGCGGTGATATCGCGCGGGGGCAGGAGGTAGACGAAGGTGCTGCCGGCCCCACGCGTCAGTTACACAGAAACAGTGACTGGATCCTCTGTAACACTGGATCGACTGTGACAGCGCGGGAAACATTCTGTGACCCCGTGTGGCGCTCTCCCGACACCAGACACGTGTCCCATGGACCCACCGGCAGTATTTAAACTTTTCCAGGATTTATTCAAATCCCAGATTTTCCCCAAACTTTAGAAGAGCATAATTTTTGCTAGGAACCTCCAAATTTAGTTATTCAAATTGGGTTAGATTCAGATTGACAAACTCTATCCAAATATGCAACCCAATTTGTATGAAAGTCTTTATTTAATTCCCGAAAATTCTTTAAATATTTTCAGCAAAAGAATTTTAGAAGGAGTTTGGTTTATCCAAAAATCCTCAAATTTTGCCAGAATATTATTTAGTGTGTTATTAAACTCCTGTAAAAGTTTTATCTCATTTGGAGTTGATTTGATCAGGAGAATTCAGATTTTATGTTACTGTATTCAAATGAATACAGAAACATTTTCAGAGAATTTCCAAAACTTGGAAATTCAGTTCGCGGTAATTCTTAGCTCCAAAAATCCTAGGAAAATTCATGCAAGCTATATGAACTATAATCGAGATTGTAGTTCACTAAGTTTGACATGAACATGGGTATTACCTCAGAATTAATTCCTCCTTGCTTAAAAACATAGAGAATTGTTCTGAATAAACCATTCAATGAAAAGTGCTGATTTTTGGTCCAGATGACTTTCTTGTGATAAGGAACTCACATGACAAATTTCAGCTCCATTGGAGCTCTGGATCACCACTGTCTTGTGTAACATCCTTAGGTGATCAATACACAAGTGAGGAGTAGCACTCAAACACTTGATCATAGTGCTTTAACCCAACCTAAACCACTAGCACCAGTGTCATTTTAAATTCTTAAACAGAGTTTCAGCTTTTAAACTGTCATTAGACCTTATTAGCAAAATCTTTTAAATTAAATACATATGCATGATCATATCGTGTAGCATTTATGTGAGCACATGTGAATGGACTGGAGTGAAGATCAAGGAGGCAGGAAAGCAAGTGATCAAGCTCCAAGTGATCGTCACTAACTGATTGTAATCTTAGTCACCTGCAAAACAGGCATTCCCCGGTTTGCATTTGAACATTTTTACAAAGCATTTCCATTTTTAGAGATCATAGTTTTGAATCATTTGATTGCATTAAGTGTAGTTGATATGGTAAATCCCACTTGCATAACCAGAAATACCTAAGAGAGAAAGGGTAGAATAGAACCTCCTCGAGTGGATTTGGCTACACTAATGTTAGTAGGAAAGGTCCGGTAGAAGTCGAGTATTTGGAATCTACTCGCGAGTTTAGGGCTGGTTTATTCGGAGCGGGTCGATAATAGAAATGATGAGGAAAGTTCAGCCCTATGAAATGGAGACCGGGCAGGGAGGTTTAGATGCAGCAGGCTGCGGACCGTGCATGCATAGCCCTGCCTGTGTCAGTTAAGGCCCGTCCGTGCTTGGCCTTGTTGGACAGGTTTGAGTTGTGTACCGGGCACATACTGGCTATATGGGACCCAGAAAACCGATGTACCTTGGGAGATCCATAGTGGAACTTTTCCAACTGCCTTAGACTTTCGTCGTCAGGGTAGCAGGAGGTAACTCGCTTAAGAACATACCACTACGGGTATGTACCTTGAGTGAGCTTGCGGACTCGGGGCAGTTGGACTGCGTCCAATGTGAAAGATCTTGGGAAAGGTGGCCGCGTACAATGTCAGTCAAGATTGCTGCCAGCAACTCGGAGTACGGGTGTACGTGTCGTGTTGTCCGGGTGTGTACTGATTCGAATCACCGTCGCTCACGGTTATATGAGCATACTTGCCCACTGCGTCTTGACGTAGTAACAACTTGAACAGGTTATCTTTTGAACTTGATAAGGTTGTGCTGTAACTTGTATTGCAACCATGATTGAATTAGAGATAGGCTCATTAAACTTTACTTTCACTTTGTGCAAGGAGCATCGCAACAAAGCGTTTCTTGTTTGATTGTGGAGCTGCGATGCTTTTCGGCTCAAGGTCTGCACAATGAGGCTTAAAAATCTGAAAGTTAAGGATAAACTTTAGGCGAGTCTTTTATGCAAATCTAGCTAACTCAATTGCAACCGTCGTGCATGTAGAGTTTCTTGATTAGGAGAGACGGATCAGTCTTGCTGAGCCTATGTGCTCACGCTTGCTATATAAGTGGTTTTGCAGGTTAACACCGATGCTAAGAAGAAGGTTGTCCGGTGAGACTCGGAGACTTCCGAGTCATGTAACACATGGACAACCCAGCCGCTGCTGTTGTCTTCGTGTTGCTAGCGAGAGGAGTCCGCGGGCTGGACTTCATCTCGAGTGCTCTTTAGTTATTCGACGTGAGTTGTTTATAGACTTTCCCTGTAGTTACTTGATGTAAATTATTTACAAAGAAAAACTTGTAAGCTTCCGCTATTGTTTTATGGAATACATTGTTCCTTATATGTGTGCTGTTAGGTGCCGCATAACACGGCACCACCCAATGTGATTCCCGGGCGAGTGCCCCGTCCCCGTGACTGAACGGGCAGCGTCGGGGCCGTCTCAGCGTGGTATCAGAGCTTTGACAGTGAGGAGGAAGAACAGCCCACAGGGTCCGTTTTTTGGGGTGAAAAGATCCCGGTTTGAGTCGATAGGGGCAACAAAAATGAGCCCCAAGCTGCTCGGGATCTGGCGGCAACACTGCCTCGGTGGCGCTCATCTGCTGTTCAACGGCTACGAGTGGAAACAGAGAGCAGAGAAACATTACTTTGTGCGTAAGTCTTCCCTTCCAATGACAAGTGGGTCCCACTGCTTTTCTCCCCCAAAATATCTCCAATTTGGCACATTGCAAACTTCAGTCCTGAGGAGTTCAAAGTTGACCCCCATTTGGGAAATTGACAAGGTTTACTTCAGTTTCGAATTTAAATTCAAAGCCTCTTTGACATGAATATCAAAGTACTTCCAAATTTTCTCAAACTTTGCCATCCCATTATTTTGGACCTGAGGAATAAATGCGCAACCTGATTTTTGAGTTGGCCACTGCAAATATGAATTCTTAACGAACAGTTTGAACTCTCTTTTTGAAATGGCCACCTTTGCATTTAAGTGAACAATTTCGTTCAAAAAGCTGAAGTTAAAATCCTCTTGCACATGGAAACTTTACACATTGGGTTTAATCCAATCTTGGTTTAACACCTCTCAATTGAGTATCGGAGCTCGGTTGGTTAGACATCCATGTGTATCATCATGTGTTAAAACGTTTTAGTAAGTCCCATTTTCTTGAATTTGAACCCAACTTTATTCACAACTCAAGTTTCTCATTTACAAGTTTTGGGACTTCTACATTCTTCTCCTGTAGCTGATGTATATGTGGGAATGCAAGGGTGCGTACATGTCGTGCTAAGCAAGTGCGGGAAAAGTATGACACGTCGCTTACAACAAGGTAGGGAATAAAGAGGTTCATTGCAGCAAGCAAATTTTATTTCACAAATATGGTAAAAACAACAACTATCTCTAGGTGAGTTAAATCCCAACATAACCAAGTAATTCATCAACATTCCTTCATCATAATTCACCATTTATCCAGCCTCAACCAGCCAATACTCTTTCTCAAGTTCATCTCATACTCATAAATATTCATAACCATCTCATTTTCATAGAACCAAAACCAAGCTCATTGTCATGACCCAAAACAGTCCCAAAACCAATCCCAATGACCATACCTGAGTAACCATCCCAAGTTTTGCCTCTAATCATGGAACTTGGCCAGGTGCTTGTAACCTGATGCACGGATATCATGATAGTTTACACTCTGCAGAGGTGGCACAACTTTACCCACAATTTCGTGATTTTGTCACCCATTGGCAACTAGAGAGAACCTCTATTATACTAGTACACAACCATCAGTGTATGGCCAACAGATCACAAAATAGCCTTTAAAAATGGGCTACTAGGATGTACGGACCCACTGAAGTTTCACCGGCAGGCTCGAATATCCATTCTCCCACCCACTGGACCCCTCTTGCGCCATGCAATTCCTAGGGCAGTCCTCCTCGACTCCCATTCCCACGCCATCCAATGGTCCATAACAAGCTAGCAACACACCTAATTATTCAGCTAAGACGCACCCATATTTGGCCATGTGATGGCACTATTTTCCTGGCATGTGCTTGCATGAATCGGTCCTTAGATCTACGGCAAGCAAACCACCATCTCATTCAGCAACATTCACGAACCAAGCTCGCCTATATCTCCCCGATTCCATGCTCATTAACATCATCAAGTTCTCATTATCTTTTTTCTCATGAGTGCAGTAGCTAAACAAGTTTTATTCACTACAGGAATCGCCACAATATACGACGGCCAAAATTATTGAAGACGGCACTGTCATCAATAAAAATATTCCTGTAGTGATTTCAGCTTACCGTATCCCGTAAGTTAAACGAATCAAAAGGAAAAACGACCATACCCGAATCTTCAACTTTCCCGGCGACAAGGATGGTTAACAAAACTAGTAAACTCCTATAAAAGGGTGTCCCATCAAGTTGACACAAGCATACAAGTTTTCACAAGCAAAACAGTTTCAAAAACATGGGATCAATATGGTCAAGGGGCACTTGCCTTGCTCCCGTGGTTCGTGTTGCTCAAGCGTCTCGAAGTCTTGGTGCTGTAGTTCCTTGTAGATGGCCTCTTGATCATGTCCTTCTACTCACGACCACGCACATATAAAATTTACAGCAATCAATTATCATGCACAAACTTTACTCAAGATGCAATGAGGTGGATGAATGCAATTCTTATGGTGCAGTTTATAAAAATCAGTTTGCACTTGTTCTTGCAAGTTTTAGTAGGCTTCCATGGGGTTTTATGATGAACAAGGATGCTGGGATCAAGTGTGGATGTGGTTATGATATTCACACAATTTGTAGATCAATTACACCGTCAAAAATTGACCAAAACAAGATCTGTCCACATGCAGAAATTTCTGCTCGCAGGGGTGAAGAAAACGGGTGCGTAGAAACAGCGGCAACGTGGTAAGAGGGGTAACGAAAACCTACCTCACTTCTTCCTCCTCTCTTACTTGTGGCAGGGCCTTCTCCTTGCAATGGCAGCAGCTGGATATTTTCTTGGAGAACTATGCAACTGCGGCTAGGGCAGAACGTTGGGGGTTTCTTCCCAGGGGACAGCGAGGCTTGGCGGAGCTTCGACGGCGGCCAAACTCCAGCAAGGGGCGGCGACCAAGCTTTGACAGCAGGGGAGGGGCAGCGGCCAGGGGTTTTTGGAGTTTGGGGTGGCGGCTAGGTGGAAGGGTTTTATTTATAAGAGGGGGAAATAGCTAGGGAGGCTAGGATTTTAGCAGCTCATTTATCCAACGGCTGAGATTTAATTTCAAAAGAGGTGGAAGCTAGGGTCTGTGATTTTATTATTTATTTTCCACCAATGGCTGAGATTATTTGGGAAAATAAAATCACACAAAAAAAACAAAAGGGGGGCGGCTAGGGTTCCCCCCTTATGGGCTGTGGCCAAGGGGGAGGGGGCCCACTAGGGTTCTCCCCTTAAGTGGTGGGTCCAAATTGGGGGAAATCCCCCCAAATGCTGGGAAAATTTCCCTAGGGGAATTTGGGAAAAATCAGGAAAATTAGGGAAAATTAGGGAAGAGCGGAATTTGGGGGGAAATTTGGAGAATTTTGGGGAGAATTAGGGGCGGCCAGATTTGGCTACTTTATTTGTTTTTTCTTTTTCTTTTGTTTTTATTTCCTTTTATTTTCTATTTATTTTTCTATTTATTTTTCTATTTTTATTTCCTTTTATTATTTTATTTCCTTCTATATTCCTCTCTTTATTTTCTTCTTCATGTTAAATGCTTCTCTACATGAAAAATGTATGCAAGACATGGTAGTAATTTTGAGGGTGTTACAAACCTGCCCCCTTAAAATGAATCTTGCCCTCGAGATTCGATAGAGTGGACAAAAGATGAGGGAATTCTGCCTTGAGGTCTTCCTCACGTTCCCATGTAGTTTCGCCTTCCGTGTGGTGGCTCCATTGTACCTTGCACCAACGGATTACTTTGTTCCTCATGACCCTTTCCTTCACGTCCAAGATTTTGATGGAGTGCTCTGCGTAGGTCAGATCCTCCTGAAGTTCTAGCTCATCCATCGGTACTTGTTCTTCCGGCACTCTAGGCATTTCTTGAGCTAGGTATTTCTTGAGCTGGGATACGTGAAATACGTCGTGCACATCGGAGAGGTGCGTTGGCAGCTCTAGTTGATAGGCTACCTCTCCTCGCTTGTCCCAAATCTTGAATGGCCCAATGTAGTGAGGTGCTAACTTGCCTTTGACGTTGAGCCGTCGTTGGCCTCAGATAGACGACACCTTAAGGTACACGAAGTTTCCAACTTCGAAGGTCAAACTCCTTCACCGATTGTCCGCACAGCCTTTTTGTCGTGACTGAGCGGCCTTCAAGTTTTCACGTATTGTTTGGACATGCTTTTCAGCGTCTTGCAGCACTTCGGGTCCAAATACTTGGCTTTCTCCGATCTCATTCCAGAACAGCGGTGTTCTACACCGTCCACCATATAGTGCCTCGAAGGGTGACATTTTCAAGCTGGCTTGATAACTATTGTTGTATGAGAATTCAAAGTACAGCAAGCTTTTGTCCCAACTACGCCCATGTTTCAAGGTGCAAGCTCTCAACATCTCTTCCAAGATCTGATTTGTCCTCTCAGTTTGCCCGTCGGTTTGCGGGTGATATGCGGAGCTGAAATTCAACCGTGTACCCATAGCTTCATGCAGCTTCTTCCAGAACCTAGAGGTAAATTGAGAACCTCAATCTGAAACTATCCTCTTCGGAACTCCATGATGACACATGATTTGCTCCATATACTGCTCGGCTAGTTGTGCCACGGTGTACTTAGTCCTAACAGGAATAAAGTGGGCTGATTTCATCAAATGGTCCACGATAACCCAAATAGAGTCATAGCCGGACCTGGTACATGGCAATCCGACTATGAAATACATACTGATTTCTTCCCACTTCCATTCGGGTACTTTCAATGGATGCAATAATCCAGCGGGTCTTTGATGTTCGGCCTTCACCCTTTGGCACGTGTCGCATAAGGCAACATATTCAGCTATATCCCTTTTCATGCCATCCCACCAATAGCAAGTTTTCAGGTCCTTGTACATCTTTGTACAGCCGGGATGTATGGAATAAGGCGAGTCATGTGCCTCCTTTAGTATCGTGTCATGGATGTGCTTCACGTTAAGCACACAAATCCTTTTCCCTAACCAAAGCATGCCATTCTCGTCTTTCTTGAAATCCTTCTCTATCCCTTGTTGGATTCATTCCTTGATTTCCTTTATTTCCTCATTCGTTGCTTGACCATCTCATATCTCTTGTTCCAGCATTAAGTTCAGTTCTACCACCTCCATCTCGTTCAAGAACCCGAGATGTAACCGTTCGAACTCCTTACACAGCTCGGGTGGCAGCTCCCGAACCGTGAGTTGGTGACATTCTCCCTTTCGGCTCAACGCATCAGCTACTACATTGGCCTTTCCGGGGTGATAGTTGGTTCCAACATCATAATCCTTGATGAGTTCCAACCATCAACGTTACCTCGAATTCAGATCCGTTTGCGTGAATATACACTTGAGGCTTTTGTGATCCGTGTAGATCCCACATCGGTGGCCGAGGATATAATGTCTCCAAATCTTCAAGGCATGTACCACGACTGCAAGTTCCAAGTCATGTGTAGGGTAGTTCAGCTCATGTTTCTTTAATTGCCTCGATGCATAGGCAACCACTTGTCCTCCTTGCATAAGCACACACCCAAGCCCTTGTCTTGATGCATCACAATATATATCGAAACTCTTGCTCACGTCTGGCAATACCAAAACCGGCGCTGTTGTTAATCTCTTCTTTAGCTCCTCAAATCTGTCTTGACACACTTGTGTCCACTGAAATTCTTTCCATTTCATCAGCAATTCAGCCATAGTCTTCGCTATTTTGGAGAAATCCTTGATGAACCGGCGATAGTATCCAGCCATCCCAAGGAAACTCCGAATGTCCCTCACATTCTGCGGTTGGTTCTTCAAAACATCCCTCACTTTTCCGGGATCAACCTATACTCCTCCTTTGGAGATGATGTGGCATAGGAACGATATCTCCTTTAGCCAAAACTGACACTTGCTGAACTTAGCATACAACTGATGCTCTTGCAGTTTCTGCAACGTCAATCTCAAGTGTTCCTCATGTTCTTCCTCGCTTTTTGAATACACCATGATGTCGTCAATGAAAACCACGACGAACTTGTCCATGTACTCCATGAAGACCCTATTCATGAGGTACATAAAGTATGCAGGTGCATTCGTCAACCCAAATGACATTACGGTATATTCATACGAACCATACCGTGTTCTGAAAGTCGTCTTGGGTATGTCGGAGGGCTTAATCTTCAGCTGGAAGTATCCCAACCGAAGATCAATCTTGGAGAAAATTCGGGCACCTTTCATTTGATCGAATAAGTCCTCTATGCGGGGCAGCGGGTACTTATTCTTAATTATCACTTTGTTAAGAGACCTATAGTCCACACACATCCTTTGGGTTTCATCCTTCTTATCCACAAAGAGCCCGGGGGCTCCCCAAGGTGACGAGCTTGGGCGTATAAAACCCTTATCTAGCTTCTCCTGAATATGCTTCTTGAGCTCCACTAATTCATTAGCAGGCATCCTATATGGCCTCTTAGCTATAGGTGCAGTTCCGGGTACTAAATCAATGGAAAATTCAATGTCCCGGTCAGGTGGCATACCTGGAAGTCTTCCGGGAACACATCTGAATATTCTCGAACCACTGGAATGCTTTCCAATGTCACTTCTTCGATGTGGTTCAGCACTGCCTTCTCGGTTGCAATTTGGGCTGCCTCAAACTCAATACGAGTACTGTGCTCACTCGTCAACTGCACGATCCTTTGAGCGCATTGAATTACTCCATTGTGCTTGCTTAACCAGTCCATTCCAAGTACTATGTCAATTCCTTGGGAATCCAAGATGATAAGGTTGGCAAGAAAGTCTACCCCCCTTATTTTAAGGCTTACTTTCTGACATACTATATTAGTCCTCATCTCTCCACTGAGAGAATTAACCAACATAGTTTGTTTCATGTGGGATATGGGTAGGTTATACTTGGCAACATACTTGGATGAGATGAATGAATGCGATGCTCCGGAATCAAATAAAACAGTGGCTGGCTTGGAGTTGGCGAGAAACATACCAATCAACGAAGTCCTCAGCTTGTTGTGCTTCCTCAGCGGAGATGTGATTCACATTGCCACGAGCATAGTTCTGCTGTCCACGGTTACCTTGAAATTCTCCTCCATTCGGCCGCGGGTTCTGCTTAGGTGCATTGCTCGGCTGTCCAAAACCTTTGTTGGGGCACTGGTTTGCAAAGTGTCCCGTTTCTCCATATGTAAAGCATGCCTTGTTGCCAGTAACACCAGGGAGGTTGGGGCGAGGCCGATTTTGAGCATAGGTGCCCATGTTGGGATGGGGCGCAGGTGGCATAGGCAAACAGGGTGCTTGCATGATAGGGCGCTGCTGCGGTGGCTGATTTGGGCGAGGTGGATTTGTAGGGCAGAAAGTAGAAGCAGACAAGCCATAGTATGGTGCAGTTGGTGGCATGAAGAGGGGGCGCACATTGCTCTCTTGTGGCTGTCCTTGATATGGCATCTTCCTCTTGCCGTCTTGTTCAATTTCACAGATCTTGCTCTCCACCACTATAGCCTTGTCAACAAGCTTCTGAACGTTTGCATAGTCATTGTTGAGTAGCTTGACTTGAATCTCATTGCTCAGTCCTCTCTTGAACAGGTATTGCTTCCTGCGGTCCGAATTAACGTCCTTTGGAGCATACCTTCACAGTTGCGTGAACTTGTTCAGGTACTCATTCACGCTCTTCCTCACTTGCCTGAGACTCTCAAACTCTTGCCTTTTTAGCATCATGACTTCTTCAGGGACATAGTGAGAGCAAAAATTCTCCTTGAATTCAGCCCATGTAATTGTCTCCTAATTGGTATGAGCATTGCAAAGAGTGTCCCACCAATTAGTGGCTGCTCCAATCAGCTGGTGTGATGCAAAAAGAACCTTCAACCAATCACTGCATTGAACAATAACAATCTTCTTCTCAATGGACTTCAGCCAGTCATCGACCTCCATAGGATCATTGGCTTGTGCAAAGGTAGGTGGCCTAGTCCTCATGAATTCTCCCAATCTATTGTGAGTCGGTGGTGATGGAGGCGGCGGTGGTGAGGGTGCAGGAACGTGATTTAGATTGTTGTTGTTGGCCTGCAGCTGTCCCAGTGTTTGCATCATAGCTTGCATGAGCTGGTTCTGCATAGCCATCAAATGTTCAAGGTTGTTTGCACCAGCCCCGAGGTTGACATCCTCAGGAACTTCCACATTGTCATCACCATCCTCATGTGGTTCATTGTTACCACGAGTGTTTCTTAGGTGGCGGTTGGAATGTTCCCTTATCATCTATGAGAGAGTAGAGCAGGAAATAGAAATTTAGATTGATCCCCCAACTATATGGATCAAGGTGTATGAACTAAGCAACTCCTTTATTAATATCAGCCTATATGAGGATGTGAACAAGTGCCGAAGCATCCCACATCTCTCTACTATGTGTGGATGTGGACATTCGCCGAAGGGTCCCACAACTCACACCTAAGTACACAAACATAAACAATCATTACAAAAGGTTCAGCACATCATTCTTATTCAAACTACTATGATCTAAGCGTTCTTATTACAACTTTATTCAATGGGGAACCTAAACTTAATCGTGAGAACCAGTGTTGTTCTGGCTGTGTGATGGGGGGTCCATACATGGGCACACTCCATGGTGAGTCAGTAGTCCATGTAGAGATAGGTGATGCTGGTGCTCCATTTGTTCCCGCAATGACACAAGTCTCCTCTTCTTTCTCCAGCAAGTACAGCTTCTTGCAAAGGTAGCGGATCTCTTCTTATGCGCTAGCGTAGCGGTTTCCCAGCTCCACGAGCATTCTATGAGACTTGTAAGCAGATTTTGGGTTGGAAAGAGCTCCTCAGTGGGGTCCAATGATCTCCCTTGTACCACTCTTCCGATATGGGTGCAGCGCAAAGGTAGTGTTTTCAAGCTGCCCACGGAAATCTTAGAATAGTCCGGTGAGTGCATCCCATGCAGCATCATCAACAGCTTCTGCCCTTGTGGCTCTCCATGTGGTTGTGAAGTGCCGGTGAAAACACTACCGTTAGATAGGATGGTCACTTCAGCCTTCCACTCTTCATGTCTGAGACGATGGACTTTCTTGAGGAGGTACTCCGGGTATAAACTGCAGCAATCAAGGAATTCTCTCAGCTCCCTGGTTATGTGTCCTCCCTCCATCTCGTTAGACCAGAATTCCTGAGCAGAATGGATGACCCATTCATCATCTTCATTCTTAGCCTCAGCAGGTGGTGGCTCCTCTCCGTGTTCATCTTCTTCTGGTGCAGCTTCATAGGGCTCCGCCGGGTGTAAGCCCGCGTGGTATTCCTCCTGAGGTGCGTACCAGTGTTGTCCTCCTTGTGGATCATCTTCCATGCCATCCTCGAATGGCTCCACCTCTTCAAGATGCTCATCCTCATGCATATGGCCATTGACTTCATCCTCATCATGAGGTTCCGTCTTCACTTCCTCCCAGTACGGTCCATTGGAAACCTCGATGTGATTAAGCACACTTCCAAGTGGTGGTGGACGAGTTCTCATGCGTGCTACGCTCCTAGTGATCGGCATCTATAAAAAGACATGAGAATCTTAGAGAAGAGGGTAAATAAATCAAAAATTTCAGAAGCTATTAAGCAAAAAAACAGAGGGCGTGGCTGTCCAAAAGAAAAGAAGAAAGAGGGGCTGAAAATAGCACTTTGCGGTGGCTGAATTGACAAGTAAAGTGCAGCAGCAAGCAATTTTCGAAAATAACAGTTTAGAGGGGTGTTCCTATATGTTTTAGAGTATCCATTCTACCTAGGCTTGTGTCCTACAGTCAACGTGGCTCTGTACCAATTTGTTACACCCGGTTTAGAAAATGAACCAAGTGATGCGTATGTGTGCCCAGGATGTTTATCACACATACACATATCCATCACAAACTGAATTCAGAACATAACCACGTTACAAATAGTGCTTAAGTACTTTATTACAATAGTTAAATGTCTTGATCATGTGTATCTAATTTATTTTGCAGTGGAAGACTATAAACAGTAGCGGAAGTAAACTAAGGTAGCAGGGCTCCAATCTCCGACTCCACAAGTAGTTGACGGTAGTGCGCATGCCTAGTACTCCACCTGCTCTTCGAAGTACTATTCTCCTATAGCTGAATTATTTGTGGGAAATGCAAGGGTGAGTACATGTCGTACTCAGCAAGTGCGGAAAAGTATGACATGTATCTTAAACAAGGTTGGAAACAAAGAGTTCATTGCAGCAAGCAAGTTTCATTTCATACTCACGAGAAAAACAGCCTACAATGTCTAGGTGAGTTAAATACCATCTTAACCAAGTAATTCATCATCCCTTATGTTCAATACCATCCTACTTCATCATTTATCAAGTTTTAACCAGCAAATTCTCATTCTCAAGCTCATCTCATAATCACAATTGCTCATGATCAACACATAATCACATAACCAAATCCAATCTCATAATCATAACCAAAACCAGTCCCAATCCAGTCCCGAATGACATTACCATAACCATACCCAAATAACCATTCCAAGCCTCTAATCATGGAAGTTGGCCAGGTGCTTGTAACCGGAAGCACGACTATCGTGATAGTTTTAAACTCTGCAGAGGTGGCACTACTTTACCAACAAGTTCATGATTTCGTCACCGGTCGGCGACCATAGAAACCTCCATCACGACACTACACAACCGTCGGTGTATGGACAAGAAATCACAAAATAGCCTTTACAAAGGGTCTACCAGAATGTACAAACCCATTGAGGTTTCACCGGCAGGCTTGAATCTCCATTCTCCCACCCATGGGCCCCCTCGTGTGCCATGCAGTTCCTAGGGCAGTCCTCTTGGACTCCCATTCCCCGTGTCATCCAATGGTCCATAACAAACTAGCAAAACACCTAATTAGTCAGCTAAGCCACTGTAGGGAAATAGGCGATGCGCTACTCTAGCAATTCGACCGTATCACCCAGGAAACATGCGAGTAAGAAGGTCATGGATCGTTACCACTAGACGCGCAGCGCAGCGGATCGTAGATGCGCGTCGTAGCCGATCAGCGCAGCAGTAACAGCAGCGCCTCCACGGAGTCCACACGTACAGGGAGGAACGCCGTGCGTCGGTGTGCTAGCACCGTGCGCGCGGCAGGGGTTTCGGTGGCTGACCTGTGAGGGGCGGCGGCTGGGACTGCTATCTGGTGGGGGGTCATCTGTCCCTAACCCTACCCCTCATATTTATAGGCGCGCTAATGGGCTTTTAGGTCACAGGCCCATTAGTACCCTAATTTCTTATGGATCAAATATCCATCAGGCCTTTATCCGAATTGTTATGATTGCCTCTTGGGCATATCACCAACAATCTCCCACTTGCACTAGAGACAATCATATAGCCAAGTTTTTCAATATTCCATCCCCTTAAGTGTGTGACCCGTTAGGTTCATGTACAGTCGGTTATGAATGAAAACCGTTTTCAAACACAAGTCAGTAGAGGTACCTAGCAGGACATACTGTCTCCCGAATGTACATAAAGATCATATCGGCTGAACCTAGATACATTCACATGCTAATTCCTTTGCCACACGATACCAATCAAGCTCAAGGCGAGATACGTGCCATCCTTGTGATAGCTCGACCATTCACTCGATCAAATAGTGGATTCAATCTATGACTAACTTTTAGTCATAATGATTAACTATTTAATCATTTTGGCATGACCATGCACTTTCAATCCAACTATCTCGAGGGGCCCAGAGATATCTCTCCTGTTATTTAGGAGGGGCAAATCCCATCTTGATCCGCACACATCTCATTCCATGCTTCATCATGCACCTGAAGACTATTTTTATGACCACCCAGTTACGGAGTAGCGTTTGATAGTTTCAAAGTGCACAACTACACATAGTGAGAAACAATGGTGATCTCAGGTCAAAGAATCTAGCAGGTGTATCACTCAAGATCAACTGATGGCACATATGTAAATAACAATCCCAACAATGTCTCAGAATGGGTCTATCCAACACCATCTTCACTAACATGTGTTCACATTATTAATTTGATATCTCCATATCTATGATCCGTGAAACGTGATCATCAATTAATACATGTGCTAGTCTGCGTACTATCATTATCTCATATAACGATGTAGACTAGGGATCATTTTGAGTAACATTATAATTAACAAAGAGTCTCATGAACAAGTCACATACTTGATGATCAATGTGAATAATAGTTACTCAAATAGTACATAAACATAGCTATGACACAAGTCTCCCACTACACACTAGGATCACTGATGTAAGTATCTAATACCCAGAGATCTCGTGTGCGTCTCATGCTTTGATTGTGGAAGAGGCTTTGTCAACGGATCTGCCATATTCAAATCCGTATGCACCTTGCATATATTCACATCACCTCGGTCGATAATCTCTCGAATCAGATGATAGCGTCGTAGTATATGTTTGGATCTTTTGTGTGATCTAGGCTCCTTTGCCTGTGCAATGGCTTCATTATTGTCGCAATAGAGATCCACGGGTCCGGACGCACTAGGAACAACACCCAACTCAGAAAAAAAATTTCTGATTCAAACAACTTCCTTTGCAGCTTTAGAAGCTGCAATATACTCCGCCTCCGTCGTTGAATCTGCTACTGTGTCTTGCTTGGAACTTTTCCAGCTCACTGCCCCTCCATTGAGGCAGAATACAAAACCGGATTGCGATCTAGAGTCATCCTTGTCTGTTTGGAAGCTAGCATCGGTGTAACCTCTTACAACGAGCTCTTCTTCACCTCCAAACACTAGGAATACATCCTTAGTTCTTCTCAAGTACTTAAGAATGTTTTTGACAACTGTCCAATGAGCCTCACCATAACCTGATTGATACCTGCTCGTAACACTTAGAGCATAGGATACATCTGGGCGTGTACACAACATGGCATACATGATAGATCCAATAGCCGAAGCATAAGGAATCGCTCTCATCCTCTTTTGCTCATCAGGCGTCGAAGGACACTGACTTTTGCTTAGAGTGATGCCATGTGACATTGGCAAGAAACCTTTCTTAGAATCTTGCATATTGAACCGATTCAATATCTTGTTAATATATGTGTCTTGGCATAATCCAATTAACCTTTTAGATCTATCTCTATAGATCTTTATGCCCAAAATGTACGCTGCCTCTCCTAAATCCTTCATTGAGAAACTTTTCCTTAATGAGGATTTAACAACATCTAGTATTGGAATGTCATTTCCGATCAACAATATGTCATCTACATATAGGACCAAAAATATAAGTGCGCTCCCACTAACCTTCTTGTAAATACAAGGTTCTTCTACGTTCTTGATGAAACCAAACCCTTTGACCACTTCATCAAAACGTAGATTCCAACTCCGAGATGCTTGCTTCAATCCATAGATGGACTTTTAAAGTTTGCATATTTTTCTAGCATTTTTAGGATCGACAAAACCCTCAGGTTGTGTCATGTACACATCCTCAGTCAGACTCCCATTAAGAAAGGCTGTTTTGACATCCATCTGCCATATTTCATAATCAAAATATGCAGCAATTGCTAGGAGAATCCGAACAGACTTTAGCATAGCGACGGGCGAAAATGTTTCATCATAATCAACACCTTGAATTTGTTTGAAACCTTTCACCACCAATCGTGCTTTATATATGTGAACTTTTCCGTCCATATCAGTCTTTTTCTTGAAAATCCATTTGCAATCGATCGGTCTCACACCATCGATTGGATCAACCAAGTTCCAAACATGATTCTCATGCATGGATTCTATTTTGGATTCCATGGCTCCAAGCCATTTCTCAGAGTCGGGTCCCATTGTTGCTTCAGTGTAGGTCACAGGCTCATTATTGTCCAACAATACCATGTCCTGTGGTTCCGTGGTTAGGAGTGTCAACTTTTCAGTTGCACGACGTACTCTTGTAGACCTTCGTGGGGCTGGTGTTTCATCAAGTGGTTGTACAACATCTTGTACATCCTGTATAGGATTAGAGGGTGCCGAAACATTTTCAGATATTTCTTGAATTTCTTCAAGATGCACCTTGCTCCCACTAACTCCTTTTGAGAGAAACTCTTTCTCCTAGAAGATACCATTGCGAGCAGTAAACACTTTACCCTCCGTTTTATTATAAAAATAATATCCTTTGGTTTCCCTAGGATATCCCACAAAGAAGCATTTGTCTGATTTGGGAGTAAGTTTGTCTGATGTCAAACGTTTGACATAAGCATCACATCCCTAAACTTTGAGGAAAGACAATCCGGGACGTTTCCCGGTCCACATCTCATATGGTGTCTTCTCAACAGACTTAGATGGGACTCTGTTTAGTGTAAACGCAGCAGTTTCAAGAGCATAACCCCAAAAGGATAGTGGAAGATCAGTCTGGCTCATCATCGACCTAACCATGTCTAACAAGGTTCGGTTCCTCCGCTCGGACACCCCATTCCATTGGGGCGTTCCAGGTGGAGTCAACTGTGGAACAAGTCCACATTGTTTTAAATGATCATAAAATTCATGGCTTAAATATTCACCCCCACGATCAGATCGTAGAAGTTTAATTGTCTTGCCCAACTGATTTTGTACTTCATTCTGAAATTCTTTGAACTTTTCAAAAGATTCAGACTTGTGCCTCATTAGATAGACATATCCATATCTACTAAAGTCATCGGTAAAAGTAATGAAATACTGAAAACCACCTCTAGCTACCGAACTCATTGGTCCACATACATCAGTATGTATAAGTCCCAACAAGTCACTTGCCCTCTCACTTTGACCAGTGAAGGGTGCTTTGGTCATCTTCCAAAGCAAACAAGACTCGCATGTGTCAAGTGATTCAAAATCAAATGAACTTAACAAACCATCTTTATGGAGTTTCTCAATGCGTTTCTCATTTATATGACCTAAGCGACAATGCCAAATAAAAGTGGGATTTAGATCATTTCGTCGAGCCCTTTTTGTATTAATGTTATAGACTGTTTTATCCTCAAGATCAAGAACATATAATCCATTCACTAATGGACATTGAGCATAGAAAATATTATTATAATAAATAGAACAACATTTGTTCTTTATTATAATCTCATAACCATTAACTTCTTCCAAACATGAAGAAGATATAATGTTCTTGCTCAAAGAAGGAATGCAATAACAATTATTTAATTCCAAAACTAATCCTGAGGGTAATGACAAGTGATAAGTTCCGACAGCTATAACAGCAACCTTTGCTCCATTGCCGACCCGAACATCCAACTCGCCTTTTGCAAATCTTCTAGTCTCACTTAGACCCTGCAACGATTTGCAAGTGTGAATCATTGATCTGGTATCAAATACCCATGATTCACTAGAAGATGTAGCAATATTGATTTCTATAACATTTATACCTGAAGTGGAAGTCTCACTCCCTTTCTTCTTCTTATCCTCCAAGTACTTCTTGCAGTTCCTAGACCAATGCCCCTTAGCATGATAGTGGAAGCATTCATCATTAGGAGAAGGGCCTGATTTGCCCTTTGGCTTTGAGCTTGAAGACTCATTGGGAACCTTTCCCTTGCCTTTAGGATGCATCACACGCTTCCTCTTTTTATTCTCCTTTTGAACCATCATCACATGAGTGGTGTTTTTCTTAATGCTTTCCTCGGCTGTTTTAAGCATCCCATGCAATTCAGCCAACGTTTTCTCCATGCCATTCATTTGATAATTCAATATAAATGGCTCATAGCTCGGTGGGAGTGACTGGAGAATAACGTCAATAGCCAGGTCATCCTTGAGTTCAGAACCAAGTTTGTCCAAAGTCTCAATGTAACCAATCATCTTGATTACATGGGGACTGACCGGGCTACCTTCGGCCAGCTTGCATGAGAACAAGCACTTTGAGATGTTGTACCTCTCAGCCCTTGCTTGGTTCTCAAACATTCCACGTAGTCCCTGAATCATAGAATAAGCATCTGCATGCTCATATTGTTTCTGTAGATCAGGGGACATTGTGGCAAGCATGAGGCAGCTTGCATTAAGCGCATCATCACAGTGCTTCTCATAAGTCCTGCGAGTTGCAGCATTTGCATCATCGGGGAGGTCATTGGGGTATGGTTGCTCAAGAACATACTCAATTTTCTCTTGCTTGAGAACAATTCTCAGGTTGCGGTACCAATCAATAAAGTTAGCTCCATTGAGCTTTTCTTTCTCAAGCACAGATCGCAAATTGAAACCGGAATTGTTACTAGCAGACATGATCTACAATAGAACATAAATATGCAAGGTTTTAGCACTATGTTATGTACCAATCTTTTATTAACAGTTTAATAAAAGACACCACCACTATATGAGCATCGTCCTCCCTCTAACGACATATAGTGGTCCAAGATCCATATTCACTAATTCCTAGTGAGCTTTGGCTTCACTGCTAGAAAATTAGTGACATAGGTAAACAACCATTGTTAATCATATCTCTATATGATTCTTGTTTGTTGAGTGACATCCAATGCCCCGGCTCCCAACACTATGCCATAAAGCCCAAAACCGTTTTGATAGCTTTGTTGAGTAAACCAATACTATGCATGTGAATGTCCAACATTCACCCTATTCATTATGATAGATGACAGTATTTTGCTTTGGCAAACCTACCATACAATGATCAAACACAACATAGGTGCAGCTATAGGTAAATGGCATCAAATACTCAACTTTTCCGAGGGAAGCTATTCTATCATGACAAAACATCCACCATATGAAAAGCATGAAAAGAATAGTGAAACATCACAGGCATACGATCATATCATATATGTGAATAGTATGGCCTTTAGGATCATAGTGGTCTCCATAACCATGGTTCCATCATGATCTACACCGCCATGTCTCCCTTCTTATGGTGATCACCATCGCCATCATGCTTGAGGTTTCTCAATGAATATAAAAGAAGCTAATACATCTAATAGCTATCAAATAAATTACATGAGAGATCAGGCATCACAGGGCGACACGCAGGTCGTTATACAAATATGTGACAACCTCAACCCGGTTGTGTTAAATTTGTAACACGCAGGCTGCACGAATTTTACACACAGATTATCACATCATATTTATGTAAAAGCCCAAGAAAAGGGACTTGCAAAAACTTTTCTTCACCTCACAACACCACAGTTTTTATTGTGGACACCATAGGAAATGTTGTGAAGAGCAAGTAACCTCCATCAAAAGAATGATTAGAGGGGAAAGCCTTCACTTTCATAATGTAGGGTTTCTACAAATGAGCATGAGAGGTTGAGCTCACCCCTAGGATTTAAAAAGTCTTGGGAAGGTTCAGTCCAAAGCTCATGCAAATTCAACAATTTTTGAGGCACTTTTGGGTTATTTCAAAAAGAGGCCAATTTGAATGTAAATTCAAATTGCAGCAACTTTCATCACCCAAATTCAAAAGTTAGCTCCATATCTATACTCAGCACATTTTTCTGAGTGAACCCACCAACTTTCATCTCCATTGGAGCTCATCTTGTCAAGAGCTAAATTTGCAAGAATTCAAAACTGAATTTGAATTTAAGTTTGAATATGAAGCAAATTTAACCAAACAAAGTTTGAATTTGAGAATTCAAATTCAAACATAGGCTTGGTGACTAAGTCTCACATTAAATTGTGAGTAGCTGAGGATATTTTGGCACAACAGAATTCAGAAAATTGGAAAAAAAAAAAAGAGTTAGAGGGGAGGCCCACTGGTCAGTAGACTTAGCACCGAAGTCTCTTCAGCCGACTCCTCGACCGAGCGCGCTCGCCAGCTGCAGCCAGCGGCGGCGACCGACCACCTCGGCCGGCCAGCTCCTGCTTCGGCAGAGGAGGTGGCACAGCAGGTGTCGCGCTCTCCCCTGGCCTCAGGAGCCTATAAAAGGCCCGAGACCGCCGGCGAGTTACTGACTTTCGCGAAGTTCTGTAACCAGCAGCCTAGTCGCCCGAGCTCCGATCGTGTGCCACCCCAGCTGTGATCATCTTCCGGCTTCGACCTCCATAGGAAAGTGAAGCGCTAGCTCGTCCTCAAGACCACCGCGCAAACCGTTCCAAGGTTCGACCTCTGTGCGCGGAGAATTTCTCAGTTTAGGGCGAGTAGCTCCTTTCGGGACCCGATTAGGTTTAGCAGAAATTTGGGAAGCATAGTGGGTGGGAGGCCGAACGGAGCTGTGAGAGAGCATCTAGAGGTTCTGGCGACCCTTCTCGTTCGAAAACCGGAAGGAAATCACCGCTGGAACCCTAAGTTCACCGTAGGACAGTAGGGCGGAGGAGGGGGTCGCCGGTGAGGTCTGGGTTGCCGGCCGTTTAGGGCCCAACAGAGCTCATGCCGAGTTTCCCGAGGTTTCCCTGAGTGTGGCGACGCGATTAGCGCACGAAGAAAACGGTCAGAAGGGCGGGAACACATTGCCGAGGTAGCACAGAGGCATAGGGCTCGTCGCCGGCGAGCTATGGCGGTTAGCCGGCGGCGACATGGTGTCCAGCGGGTTCAGCACCCGAGATTACGTGGGGGCGGCGAGTTTCGTCGGCTCCGGTGAGCTAGATCGCCGGGAACGCTGACCTCGCCGGAGCTCCGGCGGCTCGGGGCGGCGACGTCGGGAGGTAGACGAAGGGCGCGGCCCCACCTGTCAGCCCCTGTGTTAATCGCGCGCGAGCGCGCGCGGTTAGTTCAATTTAAATGGGCGGGCCCCGCTGTCAGCCTCTGGTTTAGCGCGGGAGGGGATTTTTCTGTAGGAAAATAATTCAGGGATTAGCTCAAACTTTAGAAATCCATAACCTTGGCTAGGAAGCTCCAAATTTAGTGATTCAAATTGGGTTGGATTCATCTTGCCTAGCTATATCCAGGAATACAACCCAATTTGTATGAAACCCATTAATTAATTCTGGAAAATTCTTTAAAGTTTCTGAGCAAAAGAATTTTAGAGGGAGTTTGGTCCATCCAAAAATCCCCAAATTTTGCCAGGATGTTCTTTAGGACATTAGTAAACCCCTGTAAAAGCTTCAGACCATTTGGAGTCGGTTTGGTCAGAGCAATTCAAATTGGAAGGTGCTGTGTTCATTTGAATGCAGAAACATTTTCAGAGAATTTCCAAAACTTGGAAATTCAGTTCTGGGCAATTCTTAACCCCAAAAATGTTAGGAAAATTCAGGCAAACTCAATGAGCTATAATTGAAATTGTAGTTCATTAAGTTGAGCATGAACAGGGGTATTACCTCAGAATAAATTCTTCCTTGCTGATTTGCCAAGGGAATTATTCTGAGCAAACCACTCCATGAAAAGTGCTAATGTTTGGTCCAGAGAGTTTTCTTGTGACAAGGAACTCACACAAAAATTCTCAGCTCCATTGGAGCTCTAGATCACCCCTGTCCTGTTTACCCACTTAAGGGATTAATATGGAAAAGGGGGGAAAACCACTTAGCATTTAACCATGTGATTAAGTCCAAGCCAAACCACCAACACCAGTTCATATTTAAATTCTTAAACAAAGTTCCAGATATTAGAGGCTGGTTATTAGAACCAATAGTATAAGTCTTACTCTAAACTCACTTTTGCATATAAATTAACATGTAGTATTTCATTAACGTGTAGCCGTTGAAGAAGAGACTCCGGAAGTGCTGGACTTCCTCCTTCCGGACGAAGAACTAACTCCTGACCAGCAGCAACAAGGCAAGCCCCGGTTTGCATTAACCCTTTTTAAAAAGTTTTACTTTGTATACATGTGTCATATGAAGTATGTATGTGCATTAGGTATCGGATGAATGAAACCCCACTTGCATAACCAAAGTTTTCCTAAAAGAGTGAGGGTAGTGTCAAGGACCTCGAGTAGACAGGCTATGCTTAATGAGTCATAGGACTTCGGTACAAGTCGAGTAGTTGGAATCTACTCGCGAGATAGGCTGGGGACACACGGGTTCGGTTGAGTGATGTGAGATCACTTTAGTAATGAAAATGAGACTAGGCAGGGGCTAGGGCGCAGCAAGAGAGAGTCTTGTGTGCGCAGCCCTGCCCGTGTCGATTGAGGACCGATCCGTGTGCGGCCCTGCTGAACAAGTATTGAACGTACCGAAGGCATATCGGATATATGGGCCCCGATAAACCGATGTAGCCTAAACCTCCGGGCGTCGAGGCATAGCACACCGATTTATAGGTGTAGGTTGAGGGCAGCAAGGTGGAAATCTGCCAACGGGCATAGAGAGATGCTCCGTGTGGGGAACCTCCTGCTCGTTTCGGTGCGACCGGTTCGACGTTTGGGCTGTTGGGTGAAAGGTTGTCCCGTACGACATCGAGTGAGCGTGCTGTGCAGCTCCACGGGTGGGCGTACGTGACGTGCTCTTTGGGTTTTCCCTGCAGGTGTATATCGAGTCGATTCGCCGTCCCTCGCGGTGACGAGTACTGCTTGTTCACTGCGTCGTAACGTAGACTAATGGATGAATTATGGTGATTCAACGATGCTGATTGATATAATTGTATTGCCACATGTGTGCCACCAAATACTGCTTACTAAATTTCAGATTTCATGAACTGTTAACTTGTTGCTAAAAGATAAACTAAGGATGAACTTGTAGGCGTGTCGTTTTGCTGAAATGTTACTATCCTATGTCCATTGTACACCTCATGTAGAGTTTCATGCTTAGGTGAGTCGGTTAAGCCTTGCTGAGCCTTCGAGCTCACGGTTGCTGCTTAAGTGTTTTTCAGGTGAAGAGCCACCCACGGACTCGGAGTACGAGTCCACCGGCGAGGGTTACCCTCCGTCGGGGACCACGGCTGAGTGGGAGCCGTACACGCCGCGCTGAGCTGAGGAGTGCAGCTAGTGTGGGTTGCCCTAGGGCTGGGCAACCGACTTTTGCTAAATAGGCGGGCGTGAGTTGTATAGTGTAGTCTTCCGCTGTGTAATAGAACAATAATTGTAACTGAAGTTTGTACTTATTTGTACAGTTTCAGCTGTTTTTCCCATGTAATATATTGTGTTCTTATGACGTGTGCTGTCGGGTGTCGCATCGCGCGGCATCACCCTCTGCGATCCTGGATGAGCGGATTCCGGTCCGCCACAGCCTGGTATCAGAGCTGCAGTGGGGATAGCACAGTACTAAAGGACTGCATTATGGGAAAAACTTAGGTATACGGTGAGGATTCGGTAGTTGCCCAAGTAAGGACTATATTAGCATAGTTACTTAAAGTGGCAAAGACTAACTTATGTGTTATAATTCTGAATTTCAATTATGTAACGACGCACCTACGCTCTGGTAAGTATGGTAAGGAACGCCACCGAAAGCGGTTCAATTTCGGTTAGCTCTCCCTGACGAGGAACGTGGTTCAGGGATTGATCTCACAGCTCGGTGTGAGATGTCAATATGAAGCTCTTGGACTCTTCATGTCCCTGAGTTCATATGAAACGCTGATCCCTAGCGTGCATTAGGCAAGTAAGCGGAGACCCCATCGCGTGGTCAGTAACGCGAGAGTGTGTTCGTCTGGAAATAGCCCAGGAGGACATACGCAGCGCTTGCCATCGGCGTGCCCTGCAGGGCAGTAGGTGGTATCTGTTGGGTTGATAACATTCCCAACCGTGACGACCCGTTCATGACATACTCGGGTTCCCCGTCGTGTGGTGTTGAAACACGATCACGTGCCTTGAGACGTGACTTAGCTCAAGGACGGCCGTATGAAAATGATACGGGCGTTTGTAATTACTTTTAGATATGGAACTGCCTGAAATGAACAAACTTTGAGTGCACCATCATTGTGTGGTCTTCTGCAGGTACTAACCACGTATGTATCCGTGTAGAAAACGTGTGCGAGAGACCGTTTAGTGCCACACTTGAGACGTATATACCGGTATGATCCGGTTAGGATTTTCTTTTGTAAGGAACGTAGTACCGAGATATTGTAGGCATATGCATGAGTATAATGATAACGAAAAAAATTAAAAAAAAATCTATAGGTTCAACAGTTAGGACCCTGGTTGGGTATAAGAATGAGATAGGGATGAGTGTAGTTCCAAAAAGACTGAAAAACAGAGTGCTCGGTTTTGGGACAGCAAGTTTGCTGATCTTCAACAGGGCATAACTCACAGGTCTTTTAGCCCAGGGAGGTGTGCTATATAGTTCTGGGAAGGTATTCAAGTACTCTACAACTTTGTTGTAGACTTCCAGAGCTGAAACTCGCCTTAAGATGGCTAAAATCCCAGAGGAATGTAAACTATTCAGAATCAGGGCAGAGTAAAACATCCTCTGAACTGATCTGTTTTTCAAATATAACTCCCAGTAGAAAAATCTAAAATTGTCATATAATCCATCCTTAGAAAGAGTAGAAGATGTTTGACATCTTTGCAATTCAAAGTTTCTGAAGTTTCAGCACAGAATTTAGTGGAAATCAGGATTGGAAACAGCCACTTCCAAGGGAGGTGCTGTTAAAATTCTTCCAGAAATTCTGCTAACTTTGAATTAACATAACTTTTTAATCAAAGCTGATCTGGGGGCAAATGAGTACTCGTTGGAAAGATACTAAAGTTAACTTTAACTTTGGTATTCAACTTGAGTCATGAAAATGCCCATAACCGGATCAAAACTTGGAATAGGTAGAAACTGGTCATTCTGACAGAAGAATGACAGTTGAACTCATTGAAGGGTGTTGTACCCTAAGGGTGTTATACGTGATGACAACGCAATAATAATGTCTCGTAGAGACCAAACCCAGTTATGGTGAGCTTCCAAAGAGGGGGTTCATCAAGTTGGATTAAACTAACTTGTGTTTGGTCTGGTAATGGGGTAGCTTGTGCAAAGTTATTACATTATCTACTTACGAGATATTTTGCATGTTTGGTTGTCATGATGTTTTTACGCCCAGTTCTATTGGACTGCATGCAAAATGTTGCGGGACTGATGTTTAATGTCGTATGGTTGCAGATGGTTCGTACTAGGACCACGCACGAGGTTGGTGGCTCTAGCCAAGGTGGAGGCGATGACTCCCAGCCACCGGCCTACGACAGCACCCCGCAGCAGCAGCCACCACCGCCGCCTCCGCTTACTCTAGCGGATGTGATAGCGGCATTGGTGGGAGGTCGTGAGGAGCAGACCGACCTGCTCCGCACGATCGTGCAGAATACGTCCCAAGCGGGAGGACGTCAAGAGCGAGGGCCTCGTGAGCCCCGCGAAGTGTCGTACTCGGATTTCATGAGTACGCACCCTCCAGTGTTCACCGAAGCTGAAGAACCACTGGAGGCGGACAACTGGCTGCGGACTATCGAGTCCAAGTTCGGGCTGCTCCAGTGTACGGAGCGGCAGAAGACGCTGTTCGCAGCACAGCAGCTCCACGGTGCCGCTGGTGCGTGGTGGGCGAATTATGTCGCCTCACGTCCGGCTGGCCATGCCGTGGAATGGCAAGAGTTCCGGGAGGCGTTCCGCGCCTATCACATTCCTCCCGGAATAATGAAGAGAAAGTTCCAAGAATTTTTGGAACTGAAGCAGGGCGGGAGGAGTGCCCACGACTACTCCCGTGCCTTCAACCATCTGGCGCAGTATGCGTCAGACTACATCTCCACGGAGGAGAAGAAGAGGGAGCACTTCTATCGGGGGTTACATCCCGAAATGAAGACCCACCTCGTACAATGGAACCGCGGCACATTCAACGATCTAGTCAATGCCGCCATCATGCAAGAGGACGCTCAGCGGGAGTTAGCAGCTGAGCAGAGGAAGCGTAGCGCTCCACCTAGCAGCGGTGGGAGTGGCGCTCCCCAGAAGTACCGTATGGTGTATCGGACACCATCCGGGCAGCAGTGGCAACCACCGGCGCGACCGCAACGGTTCGGGGGACGTCCCTTCCAGGCACCTCCGTTCCGTCCGCCGATGCCACCACCAAAACAGCAGCAGCAGCAGACGGTACCCCGGGCGTTTCCACCGCCACAACGCGCCCCAGGTTTCCGTCCACCGATCAGCGGGGGACCGCCCCGTTTCACCTGCTTCACGTGTGGCCAGGCGGGCCACTTTGCGAAGGACTGTCCCCAGGGGCAGCAGAGCAGCGGGCAAGCCCAGTTTCAGGGCGGTGCTCGAGGCCGACCTCCGGTGAAGAAGGTTGGTCAGCGGACTGGAGGCGTCCGCAACCTCGACAATGAGGACGCCCCAGAGGGAGACAACGTGCTGGCGGGTACGTTTACTCTCAACCATCAAGCCATAGTCATATTATTTGATTCGGGTGCAACCCACAGCTTTATAAGTGCATCCTATGTGGCTAAACATCAATTGCAAGTCTTCCCAACCGACTGCACTTATATGATATGCTCACCGGGAGGGAAGATTTCAGCTAATATGATGATTCCAAAGGCACCTCTGTGCTTAGGTGGGAAGCTATATCCCACCACCTTGATAATCCTTATGGGACAAAAGATTGATGCAATCTTAGGGATGTCATGGCTGCAATACCATGGCGCTGTCCTAGAGACTCGGACACGGACGATTCACTTAAATTCTCCATTCCACCGTCCGCATTCCATGATGTTAGACATGCCAGTCCGGGAAGTTTTAGCAATTAATAATGCTGAAGTTCTCAAGTTAGAAGACATCCCTGTAGTCCGGGAGTATCCTGATGTGTTCCCGGATGATCTTCCGGGCATGCCACCTGAGCGGGATGTCGAGTTCAAGATTGAACTTGCACCCGGGACTACGCCCATATCACGGAGACCATACAAGATGGCTCCAAATGAGCTGGCGGAACTGAAAGAACAGCTCAATGATCTGTTGAGCAAGGGTTTCATTAGGCCGAGTTCCTCGCCTTGGGGATGCTCGGCGCTATTCGTGAAGAAGAAGGATGAGACCCTGAGGCTGTGTGTGGATTACCGGCCGCTCAACGCCGTCACCATCAAGAATAAGTACCCACTGCCCCGTATTGACATCTTGTTTGATCAACTTGTGGGGGCAAGTGTATTCTCAAAGATGGACCTTCGCTCTGGATATCACCAGATCAAGATCCGGGCGGAGGATATCCCGAAGACGGCATTCTCGACGAGATACGGCTTATACGAATATCTCGTCATGTCCTTTGGTCTCACAAATGCTCCAGCCCATTTCATGTATCTCATGAACTCGGTGTTCATGCCGGAGCTGGACAAGTTCGTGGTAGTGTTCATCGACGACATCTTGGTTTACTCCAAGACCGAAGCTGAACATGCCGAACACTTGCGGATCGTTCTTCAACGATTGCGAGACCACAAGCTCTACGCCAAGTTCAGCAAATGCGAATTTTGGATCAGCCAAGTGCCATTTTTGGGACATATCATCTCAGCTGAAGGCATTGCGGTTGACCCAAGTAAAATAGAGCAAGTGTTGAAATGGAAAGCTCCCACTTCAGTCCATGAAGTCAGAAGCTTCCTCGGGTTAGCGGGATACTATCGGAGATTCATCCCAAGTTTCTCCAAGCTCGCTAAGCCGATGACAGAGTTGCTGAAGAAAGGAAAAAAATATGTTTGGAACACGGCGTGTGAAGGAGCATTCCGAGCATTGGTGAAGCATCTCACAACAGCCCCGGTATTAGCTCAGCCGGATACAACAAAGCCCTTCGACGTATATTGTGACGCGTCCGGTATTGGGCTTGGCTGCGTGTTGATGCAGGAAGGACGTGTGGTCGCTTATGGCTCACGCCAACTTCGGAACCATGAGCAGCACTACCCGACTCACGATCTTGAACTTGCTGCCGTGGTGTTGGCACTGAAAATGTGGAGGCACTATCTCCTGGGGAACTTGGTGCATCTCTACACCGACCACAAGAGCTTGAAATACATTTTCACCCAGAAGGAGCTGAACATGAGGCAGAGGAGGTGGTTAGAACTGATCAAAGATTATGAGATTGAGATCCATTACCACCCCGGCAAGGCGAATGTGGTTGCCGATGCGCTGAGTCGGAAATCACATGTCCATCACCTCACCATTACACCGGTGGAGGAGGAAGAGCCAAGTTTATACTTGGTTCCTTATGGATCGCTGTACAACCTTGCCCTCATCCCTACTATTAGGGAGGACATCATTGCAGCTCAGAAAACGGATAAAGGCATGGCACATCTCCGGAGACGGATAGACAATGGAGAGATTAAATGTTTCCGGAAAGATGATGAGGGGACGCTGTGGTTCAATGACCGCATAGTCGTACCCCGAGATATGAAGTTGAGGAAAAAGATCCTCGATGAAGCTCACTTGTCCAAATACTCCATTCATCCGGGCAGCAACAAAATGTACCAAGATTTGAAAAAGAAATTTTGGTGGACACGGATGAAGCGGGAGGTAGCTAAGTACGTATCCGAGTGCGATACGTGTAGACGAGTGAAAGCTGATCACATGAAGAAATCAGGGCTGTTGCAACCCCTGAAGATTCCGGCATGGAAGTGGGAAGATGTGAGCATGGATTTCATTGTAGGATTACCTCTAACAGCCAACAAGCATAATTCCATATGGGTAATCGTTGATCGGTTAACCAAGACGGCTCACTTCATTCCGGTGAATACACGTTACAATGCCGGCAAATATGCGGAGCTATACATAGCAAAGATTCTATGCCTATACGGGATACCCAAGACCATTGTCTCAGATCGAGGTGCATTATTTGTATCTCGCTTTTGGGAGCAGCTACACGCTGCATTGGGTACTAAGTTGATCAGGAGCTCCGCCTATCACCCTCAGACGGATGGTCAGACAGAAAGGGTGAATCAAGTCCTGGAAGACATGTTGAGAGCATGTGCCATCCACCATGGTAGGAACTGGGATGATCACCTACCCTTGGCGGAATTCTCGTACAACAACGGTTATCAGGCGAGTATCAAAATGGCACCTTACGAAGCTCTCTATGGTCGTAAATGCCGCACCCCATTAAATTGGTGCGAGTCCGGTGAAAGGGTCACATTCGGGGTTGATATGGTGAACGACGCCGAGGAGCGCGTTCGGACAATTCAAGCCAATTTGAAGGCCGCTCAATCCCGACAGAAGAGCTACGCTGATAAGAGGCGTAGGCCGTTACACTTTGACGTTGGGGAACACGTGTACCTCCGCGTATCTCCAATGAAGGGCGTGCACCGATTCGGTGTGAAGGGGAAGCTCGCTCCCCGTTTCATTGGACCCTACGCTATCACCGAGAAGTGTGGACCAGCAGCGTATCGATTGGAGCTACCGGCATCTCTGGCTGGTGTCCATGATATTTTCCATGTTTCGCAACTGCGAAAATGCTTGAAGCATACAACTGCTGTTCCTACCGAAGACATCGGCGAGCTGAAGCCGGATTTAACATATGATGAATATCCGGTGGGAATTCTTGATGAGAAAGCCAGGACCACGCGTAGCAGAACGTTGTGGTTCTACAAAATACTCTGGAGTAACCACACCGCCGAGGAAGCGACGTGGGAGAGCGAGGAGTTCCTTCGCTCAAATTACCCGGAGTTTATGGCTTCTCAACACGGGTAAGTCCCTATTATATCGCTATCTCTTCTTTTATAATCTCGGGACGAGATTCTTTTAAGGGGGGAGGGATGTAAAAGCCCAAGAAAAGGGACTTGCAAAAACTTTTCTTCACCTCACAACACCACAGTTTTTATTGTGGACACCATAGGAAATGTTGTGAAGAGCAAGTAACCTCCATCAAAAGAATGATTAGAGGGGAAAGCCTTCACTTTCATAATGTAGGGTTTCTACAAATGAGCATGAGAGGTTGAGCTCACCCCTAGGATTTAAAAAGTCTTGGGAAGGTTCAGTCCAAAGCTCATGCAAATTCAACAATTTTTGAGGCACTTTTGGGTTATTTCAAAAAGAGGCCAATTTGAATGTAAATTCAAATTGCAGCAACTTTCATCACCCAAATTCAAAAGTTAGCTCCATATCTATACTCAGCACATTTTTCTGAGTGAACCCACCAACTTTCATCTCCATTGGAGCTCATCTTGTCAAGAGCTAAATTTGCAAGAATTCAAAACTGAATTTGAATTTAAGTTTGAATATGAAGCAAATTTAACCAAACAAAGTTTGAATTTGAGAATTCAAATTCAAACATAGGCTTGGTGACTAAGTCTCACATTAAATTGTGAGTAGCTGAGGATATTTTGGCACAACAGAATTCAGAAAATTGGAAAAAAAAAAAGAGTTAGAGGGGAGGCCCACTGGTCAGTAGACTTAGCACCGAAGTCTCTTCAGCCGACTCCTCGACCGAGCGCGCTCGCCAGCTGCAGCCAGCGGCGGCGACCGACCACCTCGGCCGGCCAGCTCCTGCTTCGGCAGAGGAGGTGGCACAGCAGGTGTCGCGCTCTCCCCTGGCCTCAGGAGCCTATAAAAGGCCCGAGACCGCCGGCGAGTTACTGACTTTCGCGAAGTTCTGTAACCAGCAGCCTAGTCGCCCGAGCTCCGATCGTGTGCCACCCCAGCTGTGATCATCTTCCGGCTTCGACCTCCATAGGAAAGTGAAGCGCTAGCTCGTCCTCAAGACCACCGCGCAAACCGTTCCAAGGTTCGACCTCTGTGCGCGGAGAATTTCTCAGTTTAGGGCGAGTAGCTCCTTTCGGGACCCGATTAGGTTTAGCAGAAATTTGGGAAGCATAGTGGGTGGGAGGCCGAACGGAGCTGTGAGAGAGCATCTAGAGGTTCTGGCGACCCTTCTCGTTCGAAAACCGGAAGGAAATCACCGCTGGAACCCTAAGTTCACCGTAGGACAGTAGGGCGGAGGAGGGGGTCGCCGGTGAGGTCTGGGTTGCCGGCCGTTTAGGGCCCAACAGAGCTCATGCCGAGTTTCCCGAGGTTTCCCTGAGTGTGGCGACGCGATTAGCGCACGAAGAAAACGGTCAGAAGGGCGGGAACACATTGCCGAGGTAGCACAGAGGCATAGGGCTCGTCGCCGGCGAGCTATGGCGGTTAGCCGGCGGCGACATGGTGTCCAGCGGGTTCAGCACCCGAGATTACGTGGGGGCGGCGAGTTTCGTCGGCTCCGGTGAGCTAGATCGCCGGGAACGCTGACCTCGCCGGAGCTCCGGCGGCTCGGGGCGGCGACGTCGGGAGGTAGACGAAGGGCGCGGCCCCACCTGTCAGCCCCTGTGTTAATCGCGCGCGAGCGCGCGCGGTTAGTTCAATTTAAATGGGCGGGCCCCGCTGTCAGCCTCTGGTTTAGCGCGGGAGGGGATTTTTCTGTAGGAAAATAATTCAGGGATTAGCTCAAACTTTAGAAATCCATAACCTTGGCTAGGAAGCTCCAAATTTAGTGATTCAAATTGGGTTGGATTCATCTTGCCTAGCTATATCCAGGAATACAACCCAATTTGTATGAAACCCATTAATTAATTCTGGAAAATTCTTTAAAGTTTCTGAGCAAAAGAATTTTAGAGGGAGTTTGGTCCATCCAAAAATCCCCAAATTTTGCCAGGATGTTCTTTAGGACATTAGTAAACCCCTGTAAAAGCTTCAGACCATTTGGAGTCGGTTTGGTCAGAGCAATTCAAATTGGAAGGTGCTGTGTTCATTTGAATGCAGAAACATTTTCAGAGAATTTCCAAAACTTGGAAATTCAGTTCTGGGCAATTCTTAACCCCAAAAATGTTAGGAAAATTCAGGCAAACTCAATGAGCTATAATTGAAATTGTAGTTCATTAAGTTGAGCATGAACAGGGGTATTACCTCAGAATAAATTCTTCCTTGCTGATTTGCCAAGGGAATTATTCTGAGCAAACCACTCCATGAAAAGTGCTAATGTTTGGTCCAGAGAGTTTTCTTGTGACAAGGAACTCACACAAAAATTCTCAGCTCCATTGGAGCTCTAGATCACCCCTGTCCTGTTTACCCACTTAAGGGATTAATATGGAAAAGGGGGGAAAACCACTTAGCATTTAACCATGTGATTAAGTCCAAGCCAAACCACCAACACCAGTTCATATTTAAATTCTTAAACAAAGTTCCAGATATTAGAGGCTGGTTATTAGAACCAATAGTATAAGTCTTACTCTAAACTCACTTTTGCATATAAATTAACATGTAGTATTTCATTAACGTGTAGCCGTTGAAGAAGAGACTCCGGAAGTGCTGGACTTCCTCCTTCCGGACGAAGAACTAACTCCTGACCAGCAGCAACAAGGCAAGCCCCGGTTTGCATTAACCCTTTTTAAAAAGTTTTACTTTGTATACATGTGTCATATGAAGTATGTATGTGCATTAGGTATCGGATGAATGAAACCCCACTTGCATAACCAAAGTTTTCCTAAAAGAGTGAGGGTAGTGTCAAGGACCTCGAGTAGACAGGCTATGCTTAATGAGTCATAGGACTTCGGTACAAGTCGAGTAGTTGGAATCTACTCGCGAGATAGGCTGGGGACACACGGGTTCGGTTGAGTGATGTGAGATCACTTTAGTAATGAAAATGAGACTAGGCAGGGGCTAGGGCGCAGCAAGAGAGAGTCTTGTGTGCGCAGCCCTGCCCGTGTCGATTGAGGACCGATCCGTGTGCGGCCCTGCTGAACAAGTATTGAACGTACCGAAGGCATATCGGATATATGGGCCCCGATAAACCGATGTAGCCTAAACCTCCGGGCGTCGAGGCATAGCACACCGATTTATAGGTGTAGGTTGAGGGCAGCAAGGTGGAAATCTGCCAACGGGCATAGAGAGATGCTCCGTGTGGGGAACCTCCTGCTCGTTTCGGTGCGACCGGTTCGACGTTTGGGCTGTTGGGTGAAAGGTTGTCCCGTACGACATCGAGTGAGCGTGCTGTGCAGCTCCACGGGTGGGCGTACGTGACGTGCTCTTTGGGTTTTCCCTGCAGGTGTATATCGAGTCGATTCGCCGTCCCTCGCGGTGACGAGTACTGCTTGTTCACTGCGTCGTAACGTAGACTAATGGATGAATTATGGTGATTCAACGATGCTGATTGATATAATTGTATTGCCACATGTGTGCCACCAAATACTGCTTACTAAATTTCAGATTTCATGAACTGTTAACTTGTTGCTAAAAGATAAACTAAGGATGAACTTGTAGGCGTGTCGTTTTGCTGAAATGTTACTATCCTATGTCCATTGTACACCTCATGTAGAGTTTCATGCTTAGGTGAGTCGGTTAAGCCTTGCTGAGCCTTCGAGCTCACGGTTGCTGCTTAAGTGTTTTTCAGGTGAAGAGCCACCCACGGACTCGGAGTACGAGTCCACCGGCGAGGGTTACCCTCCGTCGGGGACCACGGCTGAGTGGGAGCCGTACACGCCGCGCTGAGCTGAGGAGTGCAGCTAGTGTGGGTTGCCCTAGGGCTGGGCAACCGACTTTTGCTAAATAGGCGGGCGTGAGTTGTATAGTGTAGTCTTCCGCTGTGTAATAGAACAATAATTGTAACTGAAGTTTGTACTTATTTGTACAGTTTCAGCTGTTTTTCCCATGTAATATATTGTGTTCTTATGACGTGTGCTGTCGGGTGTCGCATCGCGCGGCATCACCCTCTGCGATCCTGGATGAGCGGATTCCGGTCCGCCACAATTTAGGCCATACCATTCATATCATTCCCTGCAAAAACAAGTTAAGCGTAGAATGATGTCTATCGCGAAACAACTTAATGATGTCACTATAGCAGATACCATTCACACCAAACGGAATTACATAGATCGCATCTATGAAATCACTATGAAAATCTCATCGAATTGATCAGATCAACCCGAATCTGAGCCATTCAGAATGCCTCAATTTTCATTGTGATTGGTTATCCACGAGAAGATCGCGACACATGACTGTGATCTGTTGGCTCAATCTGTTAGCTATGTACACTATTAGTCCCGATGGTGATTCCAGCCGGTAGGGACAGGTTGCGCACACAGCAGAGAAGGAGCACGAACTAATCCTTTAGTCATATGATGGCAATCTACTCTAACCAATTCCAAACCCCAAAAGCCGAACTATAAAAATTCATCATATGAACTTGTCTGCAGTAGATCGCATCTAAGATCCAGACCAAAAACTACGCAAGTCGGCTCTGGTACCACTGTAGGGAAATAGGTGATGCGCTACTCTAGCAATTCGACCGTATCACCCAGGAAACATGCGAGTAAGAAGGTCATGGATCGTTACCACTAGACGCGCAGCGCAGCGGATCGTAGATGCGCGTCGTAGCCGATCAGCACAGCAGTAACAGCAGCGCCTCCACGGAGTCCACACGTACAGGGAGGAACGCCGTGCGTCGGTGTGCTAGCACCGTGCGCGCGGCAGGGGTTTCGGCGGCTGACCTGTGAGGGGCGGCGGCTGGGACTGCTATCTGGTGGGGGGTCATCTGTCCCTAACCCTACCCCTCATATTTATAGGCGCGCTAATGGGCTTTTAGGTCACAGGCCCATTAGTACCCTAATTTCTTATGGATCAAATATCCATCAGGCCTTTATCCGAATTGTTATGATTGCCTCTTGAGCATATCACCAACAGCCGCACCCATATTTGGCCTTGTGGTGGCACTGTTTTCCTGGCTTATTCTCGCACAAACCGATCCTTAGATCTAACGCAAGAAAACCACCATCTCATTCAGCATAACCACGAGCCAAGCTTTCCTAGATCTCCCCAGATCCATGCTCATTAACATCATCATTTTCTCATTATCATATCTTTATGAGTGATGAGTGCAGTAGTAAGCAAGTTGATTTTAGCTTCCGTAATCCTGTAAGTTATGCGGTGCAAAAGAGAAAATGACACCATACCCGACTCAACAAGTTTCCAGACGATAAAGGGTAGCTAACAATGCTAGTAAACTCTTACTAAAGGGTTTCCCATCAAGTTGACACGAGCATGCAGTTTTCACAAGCAAAACAGTTCAAAAATATAGCATCAATATGATCAAGGGGCACTTGCCTTGCTTCAACGGGTTGTATTGCTCAAACGCATCGATGTCTTGGTGCTGGAGGTCCTCGTACATGGCCTCTTGAGCGTGTCCATCATTCCACTCACGATCAAGTACATGCAAAGAAATACACAAATCAATACAATGCACACATTTTACTCAAGATGTGATGATGTGAATGCATGCAAATCCTATAATGCAACCTACAGTAACAAGTTTGCATGTGTCCGTGCGAGTTTTGGGTAGGTTAGTGGGGTTTTACGATGATCAGTGCTGCTGGAAATCAATTTGGACGTGGCTATAATCCTAGCTCAGGCATTAGAACAAACCGTTGTTAAAACCTAAGCCGGGGGCTGTCCTACTTACGTTCAGTAGCTTCTGGTCACAGAGTGTGATGCAACGGGGTCATAGACGACGACAGCGATGTTCCACGAAGGATGACGGGTCCTGGTTCTCTTCCTCCTCCTCTTCTTCTCTGATGTTGGTCTTCTCCTTTCAGGGGCAGCAGCTGGAGCTCCTCTTGATCAATGTGGGTGGCTGAGGTTTTCCTTGGGGCATAGCAAAGCTGTGGCCAGGGCAGGGAGGCGCTGGAATCTTCTTCTCCGGCATAGGTGCGGTAGGGCAGGGCTGCGGCGGCGGCCAAGGCAGTGCAGCATTGCGCGGCCAGGGCAGAGCAGCAGCAGGACGGCCAGAGGGTTTTCTGGGTGGGGGCGGCGGCCAGGGGGGAAGGGTTTTATTTATAGGGGAAAACAGCCAAGGGGCTAGGATTTCAGCAAAATATTTGGATCAAGGGCTGGGATTTAATTTGGGGAAGTTGGAGCCTAGAGGCTAGGATTTCAGCAAATATTTTTAATCAAGGGCTCAGATTAATTGGGGGAGGGAAAAATCCCTACGGGGGGAATTAGCGAGGCGGCCAGGGAAAAATTCCCCAAGGGGGGCGCGGCCAGGGAAAATCTCTAAGTGGGGATTTTCCTAAGGGGGAGAGTGCCGGCCAGGTTAGGTGGGAGGGCAGCTAGGGTTTTTCTTTTTCTTTTATTTTATTTTTTCTTTACTATTTTTTATTTTCTTTTATTTATTTATTTCTATATTTCTGTATCTATTTTCTTCTTTTTTAAATGCTTCTCTACATGAAAATGAATGCAATGCATGATGATGAATATGAGGATGTTACAAATAGTCCATAACAAGGTGCACGCACGCCCCGCGTTCCACTCCACTTAGGTTCAATGTCGTGGCCAGAAGGGTACTCGAGTACCTTTCCACTCGACTGAGGCGGCGCCTGCTTCGCATTGAAGGCCATCTACTTTTCTCCTACCCGATGTCGGATTCGGGTCCTCTCTTCGAGGCTTGGACCCCCTTCCGAGCTGCCTCAAGGACGGGTCTTGCATCTTGCCCAGGGGTCAAACCTGGGCTCCTCGTCCCGCTTCCTCCCGATCTCGGGCCAGCTCCGTCATCCCTCTCGGGGTGCCCTCGTGCTTCTTCCCTGGGTGTCTGATTGCAGAACCCCATCAGTAGCCATGGTCCGAACGAGGAATAGCGGACAAAGTGTGACACCCTCATTTTTGGGTTCTGCATGTATTCATGTCTCATGTATAAAAACATTTTTAAAATAATTGAAATAGAGAAAGGATAAAAAAGATAGCCAAAAAGAGCCAATTCCAGTTCGCCGAGGAGTGCCGAAGATAATTCCCGCGGTTTGCTGGCCACGTGGTGTGTTCGGAGCTCATCTCCGCAAATGGGGATAGGTCCGCCGCTAACTGGCTACGTGGCAGGCTCGGGGCTCATCCCCACAAAGAAGGAGAGGTCCGACCTCGGTGGAACACGTGTTGCCCCCCGGAGCTAGCCTCTGCGGAAGGAGCGAGGCCAGTCCCGCAGGACATGTGTCGCCTTAGGAGCTATTCACTGCGGAAAAGAGAGGACCAGCCGCGCGGGACGTGTGTCGCTCTCGGAGCTCACCTCCGAGAGGTCCAGCCCCGCCAGACACGTGTCGCTCTCGGAGCTCACCTCCGAGAGGTCCGGTCCTATTGGACACGTGTCATCTCCGGAGCTCACCTCCGAGAGGTCCGGAACTATTGGACATGTGTCACCTCTGGAGCCCACCTCCGGGAGGTTTCTTACTGTTGGACACGTGTCAACCTCGGAGCTCGTCTCCTAGAAGAAAGGAAGTCTGGTGCTGTTAGGACACGTGGCAAATACGGAGCTACCTCCGAAGAGAGAGGAGGTCCGGCACTGACACGTGGCACCCCCGGATCCACCTCCGAAGAGAGGGGAGGTCCAGAACTGGCACGTGGTGTTCGCGGAGATCGTCTCTATTGAGAGGGGAGGTCCCGATCCACCAGACACATGGTGTTCACAAAGATCGCCTCTGTTGAGAGGGGAGGTCCCGACCCACCAGACACGTGGCGCACACGGAGCTCGTCTCTGGAGAGAGGGGAGGTCCCGCCCGCCAGGACACGTGGCGCACGTGGAGCTCACCTCTGAAGAAGAGGGAGGTCTCGCCCGCCTGACACGCGGCCCAACTAGAGCATTGTCTTTGCGGAAAAGGAATCCCAGGTTTCTGCAGGACACGTGGAGCTTCAGGAGCTCACCGCCGCGAAGGTAACACAATTCTGAAGCGGTTTTCCTCTGTACGGGTGGGAATACCGGTACGGGAGGAAACCGATACAAATTCCACGTTGCTACCGCACCAAACCAACTAAAGATAAGTTGTTAAGATTCAAAAACCATTTGAATAGGACTCATATTCGAAAACCGATTAGATTAGGACTCTTCTCTTCCCGGTTATAAATAGAACCGAAAACCTTTGGCCGCAACCACGAATTTCTTTTCCACCTCCTGAGCCGACAACTTAGAGCCCTAGCCCCAGCTCGCCGAGTAAACCCCTTCGCCGAAGTTTAGTCGCCGGAAGAGAGCCCCGACGATCTGTCTTGCTTGGAGAAGGACCCCGAGACCAAGAAGAACGTAAGGTAGGTCTCCAATACCACCTTACGACATCATTGCGTTTTCTTTTCATCTGTTTTTTGATTCCTTTCGAACAGAAGCTTTTTCATGGACAGATCACGTGTTGATCGGTTTGATGTAAAGTCAAGATCATCACCACGTCCACAATTGATCTTTACACCTTTGTTCATCGTAGAAGTCATGCAAGCCATGCAAAAACACGTACAAACTGATCTGATAAAACTGCATCATAGGATTAACATGCATATGCATCATTGCATCTTAAAGTAGAGTTTGTACATGATTATTGATTACTATGAACCTTGTATGTGCGTGATCGCGTATAGAAGGACAAGCTCAGGGAGCTACCTATGACGGACTACAACAGCAAGAGTTTGAGCATTCGGAACCGCAAGGACATGGCAAGTGCCCCTTGACCATATTGATCCCATATTTCAGAAAACTGTTTTGTTTGTGAAAAGGTGTGTGTGCTTGAGTCAACATGATGGGAAACCCTTTATAGGAGTTTACTAGTTTTGTCAAACCACCCTTGTCGCCAGGGAAGTTTATGAGTCGGGTATGGTTTTTGCTTTTATGCTTCGCTGAGTCCATGGGATATGGGAAGAGAGATAGATGTGTCTAGCTAACTGCACTCGTATGAATAATGAGAAACGGATAGTGTTAATGAACAATAATCGGAGGGAGATCTAGGCAAGCCTGGATTTGTGAATGAGGTAGTATGAGATGGTGGTTACTTGCCGTAGATCTAAGGACCGGTTCATGCGATCATATGCCAGGATAACAGTGCCACCACAAGGCCAAGTATGGGCGTGGCTTAGCTGAGTAATTAGGTAAGTTGATAGATTGTTATGGACCGTGGAAGGCACGGGGAATGGGAGTCGAGTGAGGGCTGCCCTTGGAACTGCATGGCACAAGAGGGGGCCCGTGGCTGGGAGAATTGGAGATTCTAGCCAGCCGGTGAAACCTTAGTGAGTCCATACATCTAGTAACCCCTTTGTAAAGGCTATTTTGTGATCTATTGACCATACACCGACGGTTATGTACTGGTATAATGGAGGTTCTGTAGTCGTTGACGGGTGACGAAATCACAAACTTGTGGGTAAAGTGGTACAAACTCTGCAGAGTTCTTAAAACTATCATGATAGCCGAGCTTACTGTCACGAGCGCCTGGACAACTCTCATGATTAGTTGGGATGGTTTTTGGGATGGTTTATGTTTTTGGTTATGGTTTGGTTATGGTTTGTTTCTTGGGACTGTTGAGTCCGGGTAATGAGATTGGTTGCATAACTGTTGAGTCATGGCAACGAGATTTGGTCTCGGAATGAGACAAAATTGAATGGTAGCGAATATGAGATGGTATTCATGAGATGGTAGCGAATATGAGATGGTATTCTTGAGATGGTAGTGAATACGAGATGGTATTCATGAGCAAAGTCGATTAGTGTATGGTTGAGACATGGAAACGGATGAATCATAATGGAGGTATGTTGGTATTTTAAATACATGTTGGGATTACATTCACTTAAAGCTGAGTTGCTGTTTTTATCGTGTTTTGAGAAGTAAACTTTGCTTTATGCAATGAGCCTGTTTATACCTTCCTTGCTGTGAACTACATATCATATTTTCCCGCACTTGCTGAGTACATCATTGTACTC
This sequence comes from Neostapfia colusana, assembly GCA_030760725.1. Lineage (NCBI taxonomy): Eukaryota > Viridiplantae > Streptophyta > Magnoliopsida > Poales > Poaceae > Neostapfia > Neostapfia colusana. Next base: position 23,109,765 of record JASWHV010000005.1, on the reverse strand, counting down.
AAACTTGCATTATTACTTCATCATCAGTTACACGAGAAGATTACTATAAAGACCAAGTGGAGCCTTAGGCGTGTAATCTGTCCTCAACCTTGCCTGTGGGGATGGAGTAGAGATGGAGCCGCTGCTGCTGCCTAGATTGCTTCCGCACTAGTTAGAAGACTTCTGCTGCTAATAATGACTTCCGCTGCTAGAATGAGTCCAAGACTCATGAGACTTTGTAATAAATCCTGTTTATTCGTGGTAGTATGTATTCTGAATTTAGTTTGTGGATGATATGTGTATGTGTGATGAACATCCTGGGCACACATATGCATCAGTTCTCAGTTCCGTGGTTTTCCACAGAAACAAGGGCGTCACAGATTGGTATCAGAGCCACGGTTGACGGTAGGTTACACGCCTAGATAGAAAACACAAGTTGGTATGAGACACAGATTGGTATCAGCCTACAACGGCTGATCGTAGATCACACACCTAGATAGGTCACAGATTGATATTAGAGTTGCCATGCCTAGTCACAGATTGGTACCAAGCTACCACGGTTGACTATAGGTCACAAACCTAGAATGATCACAGATTGGTAGCTGAACCACGTTGACTGTAGGACGCACCCCCAGTAACAGATTGGTATTAGAAGCCACGCTGTAAAAGCAAAAGAAAAGGGACTTGCAAAAAATTTTCATCACCTCAAAACACCACAGCTTTTGTTGTGGATAAATTGTGTAGACTTGTGAAGAGCAAGTAACCTCCATCAAAAGGGGGATTAGAGGGGAAAGCCATAACTTTCACAAAGTAGGATTTCTACACATGGACATGGGAGGTTGAGCTCACCCCTAGAACTTGAAAAGTCTTGGGAAGGTTCAGGCCAAATCTCATGCAAATCCAACACTTTTTGGGGCACTTTTGGAGGCATTTGAAAAAGAGGCCAATTTGAATGTAAATTCAAATTGCAGCAACTTTTATCACTTAAATTCAAAAGTTGGCTTCATATTCAAACTCAGCTCATTTTTCTGAGTTAGTCCACCAATTTTCATCCCCATTAGACTTCATCATGTCGGGAGCTAAATTTGCAAGAATTCAAAACAGAATTTGAATTTCAGTTCAAATGTGAAGCAAATTTAGCCAAACGAATTTCAAATTTGGGAAACCAAATTTAAACTATGACTTGGTGCTTAAGTCTCACAGTTAATTGGGAGTAGCTGGGGATATTTTTCAGCAAAACAGAGGTGAAAAATTTGAAAGATAATTGGAGGTGGAGGGTCCACTGGTCAGAGACTGTGAGCAACAGGGAACCGACTCGGTGGTCGTCAGTCAGCCGCCGCTACCGGTTACCGCCTCACGGCCGCGCCAGCACGCGGTCCACTGGTCAGAGACTGTGAGCAACAGGGAACCGACTCGGTGGTCGTCAGTCAGCCGCCGCTACCGGTTACCGCCTCGCGGCCGCGCCAGCACGCGCCTGGGATTAACTCGCGCCCCCCTCCCGATCACCATGTACGCAGCACAAACCAGAATTCGCTGCCTCCCTCGCCTGCCGCTCTAATCAGCGTCCGCGCGCGCGAAAGACTTGCCGCAGCGTTCGCACCTCCGATCCCCGGCGTGCACCCGTGCTGATCATCGAGCACTCGAGATCCCTGCAGCAAAATGGAGCGCCAGGGCGTACTCTAGCTGTTCCCCGTGCTGCTCCAGCAAGCTGCACCCGACTGTGAGCGGTGTAAGCCGTAGAAGTCGAGGAACCGGGAGGTACCGGCGGAGCAGTGTTCGGCTCACCGGTGACAGCCCCATCCAGCCATCGTCGCCGACCGCGTTCTACACAAGAAAGGTGCGTGGGGATCCCTAGATGGTGTAGCCGCAAACCATTCGGCAAATGATCCATCGGGTAGCAAGAATTTCAGAAAGTCCCGAACCCTAGTGCAACTGACCTAGCTCGGCAAGAATCCGAAATTTGGATTACACGTTGAGTCAATGATCCAGCTAGCTTACAAGTAGCTCCTACACCTCCTAGCACCCCTCCTCGAGAAGGAACCGAGCAAAACCGTCCAGAAATGGCCGAGTTATAGCCATTTCCATAGCCGCCGGTGCAAACACGGCTCGGGTCACCGTCGAGAGTGGGTTTGCCGGCGTTTTTAGCTTCCGAGACTGCTCACGTCGGGTTCCTCATGACCCATTGGTGCTTCTCAAGCAAACCGTAACCTTTTTCATGCCCTAGAGAGCGAGAACGACCTCGCCGGAGCCCTAGCCTCCGCGGTGGACGTCGCACGGCCGTTTCCAGTCACAGCCGGCGAGCTCCGACCCCCGAGACAAGTTCCACAGGGTGAGGTAAGGCTGGGCGGCCAGTTCTAGCACTGGTGGTGGTCGGGAAGGCGGTTCCGGCGAACCTCACCGGAGTACACCGCCGCTGGACTCGCGGGCGCGCAAGGAGGAAGAAGGCGAGTGGTGGGACCCACCCACAGAAGTTTAAACATTTTGGGGGTATTTTCCAGTTTAGTTCAACATCAAATGCATAGAAATTTTACTAGGAAGCTCCAAATTCAGTGAACCAAATTTTGCTGAACTCAGAATCTTGAGTACTTTCCAGCAATACAAATTTCAGCTCATGAAAGGTAATAGTTTTCCAGAATTAAATCCCTAAAGTTCAAACTGTTAGGAATTTTATCTGGAGAATTACTTTATGGAAAATTCTGAAATTTGGCTGAGAGGTTCTTGGAAAATCCTTGAGCCACAGTAAAATTTTCAGACTCATCCAAGTTTATTTATTCCCCCAAATGGGGTGATTAAGTGAACTTTCCTGAGAAAATAGAAAAATGTACAGAAACATTTTTCAGATTCTCTCAAGTCTTGTTTAGGGCACAACTTCCTCTAGAATTCTTCAAATAACATGAAACCAATTCCATTAGAACCATCTCAAATTCTAGTTTCTAGAAAGTAATGGTGGGAACCATGAAAACCCCTGGAATTACTTAGAGGCTCAAATATTGACCAAATAGGCTTTTATTTGTACAAGGCTCAAATGAGCTTTGTTTCAAATGAAACTTGGTCAAGACTCTGATTAGGACCCTACCAAGCCACCATAAAAATTTCAGAGCCAAAGGGGAGGGCTAGCTAGAGTTATAGGAATTACTTATTCAAGTTTACACATTGCATTTGAAATGACATGTAGTATCTCATTAACGTGTAGTCTCTGAAGGCGAGGACACTCCGGAAGTGCTCGACTTCCTCCTTCCGTGTGCAGCCCACGCTGATCAAGTTTGAATGTACCGAAGGCATATCGGATATATGGGCCCCGATAAACCGATGTAACCTAAACCTCCGGGCGTTGAGGCATAGGCCACAGATTTATAGGTGCAGGTTGAGGGCAGCAAGGTGGAAATCTGCTAACGGGCATAGAGAGATGCTCCGTGTAGGAAACCTACTGTCCGTTTTGGTGCGACCGGTTCGACATTTGGGCTGTTGGGTGAAAGGTTGTCCTGTACGACATAGAGTGAGCATGCTGTGCAGCTCCACGGGTGAGCGTACCTGACGTTCTCTTCGGGTATCCCTGCAGGTGTATATCGAGTCGATTCGCCGTCCCTCGCGGTGAAGAGTACCACTTGGTTACTGAGTCGTGACGTAGGCTAATGTATGGAATGTGATGATTCAATATTGCTGTTATGATATAATATTGCATTGCTACATGTGTGCCACCAAATATTGCTTACTAAATTTCAGATTCATGAACTGTTAACTTGTGCCTAAAAGATGAACTAAGGATGAACTGGTAGGCCGGTCCGTTTGCTGCAATTTGACCGTCCCATGTTCATTGTTCACTACATGTAGAGTTTCATGTTTAGGTGAGTCGGTTAACTCTTGTTGAGCCATCGTGCTCACGGTTGCTGCTTAAGTGTTTTTAAGGTGAGGAGGCACCCACGGACTCGGGTTACGAGTCCACCGGCGAGGGTTACCCTCCGTCGGGGACCACGGCTGAGTGGGAGCCGTACACGCCGCGCTGAGCTGAGGAGTGCAGCTAGTGTGGGTTGCCCTAGGGCTGAGCAAACGACTTTTGCTAGATAGGCGGCGTGAGTTGTATAAATTAGACTTCCGCTGTGTAATAAAGACACTAGTTTGTAACTGAGTATTGTACTAGTTTTTACAGTTTCAGTTTGTTTTCTATGTAATACAATGTATATTTATGATGTGTGTTGTCGGGTGTCGCATCGTGCGGCACCACCCTCTGCGATCCTGGATGAGCGGATTCCGCTCCGCCACAGCCTGGTATCAGAGCTGCATTAGGGATTGTAGGATCGAAGAGCACGTGAAAAGCTACCAGAGGGGGGGTGAATGGTAGATTCAAACTTTTCACAGCGGAAACAACAAAAACCCCTCAGCAAAAATCAATCGGTTAAAGAAACCGTGTGTGCAAGTGTTTTCAAACGTGTTCAACCATGACAAATTAAGTAGAGAGGTAGAGAATCAAGTCACATATCTAATGCAACAAGAATCACTTGAAAACACGAAGTAAAACTTGAGATACGATAAAAACATTAAACGAAGATCAATCTGTTCTACCCGATATAAAACAGATCTGCAACGCTGCAAAGAAACTCGTGTATCTCAAGAACTACAGATACGAAGCTCGTGAAAATTTCACAGATGATAGATAATTGAGTTGTGAAGACAACCCAAAAAGAATCACGTCAATCGGATCTGTAAAACTCGAGTTATGAACGAAACACCGAAGCAACGTCGGTCTGTCCAGAAACTCGGCGAGAAAGACTTGACGAAAAACAAGTCGGACGAACAAGGCACAAAAGCTCCTCGAAACTATGAATTTTATTCAATAGAAACACAAGAGGAACAGCCCAAAGTTCTCGACACACGAGAGCTCTGGCCTCCCTTGCTTTTATAGCCAGCCCTCAGGCTAAACAATCTAATCTAGGACTCCTACTCCTAATTGGACTCGTATCCTAACTTACTATAACTGCTCAGGACACTCCTATTCGCAGATAGAAGCAGTCGTGAGACTTCCAAACACCTTAGAAACGTCCTAAACATTTCTAAAACAACTCAACTTTGTGCCTAGCACGAAATCCTATCATAACCAACTCAAATCTTCCATATTTGAGCCATATCCGACTCAGCCTCAGCCTGAGTACGCAACCCAGCCGGTTGGACCTTTCCGACCAATTCTTTACGTCCACTTCTCTTCATCACGCCTTGAAACAATGTTGCCACGTCCATGCACTCCTTGCACACGTGCAAACACCTTCCAACGACGTACACGCAACCTTCATATGCACTGCCCTTGATCCAAACATGCTGCGCGACCTCCCGATCAACTCAACCACAGCTCCTCCCGAACTTGGTTGTTGGAACCTCATCTCCTCCCTGAGACTAGTCCAAGGATCCCGTCACCAGCCATGTCTTGAACTCAAGCAACACCTGCACATGAATAAACAACCAATTCTTCCAAGCACAAGTCCTCGACTTGACTCACGTTAGTTCGAAAACCACACCACCTTACATGAGCACGTCACATAAGAATGTTGCAAACCATATCAAATGATAACAGCCATAACCACCAAAACACACCAAAAACTTAGCAAATTAATACTAAGCAAACCTTCCCATAAAGCAAGTTTGAAACATTGTGAGTTAAAAGCAAAAACATGACGCTGCAGTTCTACGAGTTGAACTTCACGGGAGCTCCCTAAAAACAAGCTCCGGACCTCACAGAAGCTCTCCGGACCTTGCAGGAGCTCTCCGGAACTTGCCACAGAAGAATGTTTTGGCAATATTCAAAACTTTGAATGTTAATGCTAACTTTTATCCTAATTGCCAATGTATTCAGCACACATAGATCTCACAATCTCCCCCTTGATGAATGCATTGGCAACAACAATTAAAATCCGAACATTGGCTTATGAAAAGTTTTGAAAAGCTTTGAAAACTCATTTCTCCCCCTTTATTAATTTCTCCCCATTTTTTAAAATCAGAGAAGGAAGAAAGTGTATAACATATGCAAAGTTTAAAAAAAATCTCTCCTTATACATATTTCTCCCTCTTTGACAATGTATTCAGCAAGGTTCAAAAGAGAAATTTTTAAATGTTATGAGCATATTATAACATATACATACAAAACAAAGCTCATCCAAGTCATACTATCAGGTTACCTACACTATCACATCAATGAGATACATAAAGTAGCGTAAGCCATGCTAGAGATCAAATGTATTTTTCAGTTTAAGCAAGTCATGATCTCCCTTACTCAACTATTTCAAAACCTGAAAACATGACACTTGTTGTTGCATTTTTATTATTCATAATCATTTAAGGCACAAAGTTGATCATATGATATTTGCAAGAGATTATATGCCGCATCAGGCTTATTCTAACCAACCAAGCCAAGCCTATGTCATTTGACAATAAGGCTTAAGGACATGGTTTTAGTCATACACAATTCCTTCCAAAGTTCATATCTTAGTGCAATGATAAGCAATCTCAAAAGAAGAAGTGCGATGCATGCATATTCTCTTGATCTTTTCTCAATCTTTTATTTGAAATATCAACTTGTGAGCTGATCACTTGATTAATTTTTTATGATTAAAAGCACTTGTAAGCACGCAACAAGTTCAAAACAGCAAGAAAGTTCGATAATGACCAGATTTAGTGTAAGTAATTATTCCAATTACTAGTCATGGCAAAAACTACAAAATGTATAACATGAGTAATGTAGTAAGAACTTTCAGCCTGTAAAGGGAATCACAAAGTCATATATGTATGAAATACTGTGCTCATATTATTTTAGTTTCAGATTCACACATAGACTTTCAAAGTTTCAAAAACTCCCCCTCAATTTAAGCCATGAGGATGCATAACCCCTATTTCACTACGAATGAAACAAAAATGAGTGAAATCCAAAGGTTTTGTAAAAATATCAGCCAATTGTTGTTCGGTATCGACATGGTGAAGCACAATGTTTCCATTTGATATAACTTGAAACCTTTAGATGCAGCAAATGCTAATAAAATTCTTATAGCTTCTAATCTAGCAACAGGAGCAAATGTTTCATCAAAATCTAGACCTTTAATTTGAGTGAAACCTTGAGCAACCAACCTAGCTTTATTCCTAACCACAACCCCATCCTCACTTTGCTTATTTTTAAATACCCATTTAGTTCCAATTAATGTGTGACCTTGAGGTGGAGGTACAAGTTTCCAAACATTATTTCTTTCAAAATTTTCTAACTCTTCTTGCATGGCATTAATCCAAGATTCATTAGTGAGTGCGTGTGATATATCCTTGGGTTCAAAAGAAGCAACAAAAACAGAATGAGCATGAGAGTTTGGATCGCAAAACCTGGACCGAGTGACTCATTCATGCAAGCTTCCAATGATTTGTTGTGGAGGATGACTTTTGAGTACTCGGAGGGGAGTAGACACTTCACAAGCACCTTCTTCTTCATGTTCGTACCTTTGATTAGGAGAGCTTGTTGATTGAGGAAGGTCCGAACTAGCAGTAGTGACTGTTGGTGCTGGTTGTGGTGCAAAATCAGCAGCTTGATCGTTATTTACTTCCGAGTTTTCGGGCAGCAGCACCACTTCTTCATCTTCTTCAATAAAAATACTCTCCCCCTGTGGATATGGATACGGACCTGCAATATCGGAGCTAGTACTTGGGCTAGCTTCATTAAAAGAAACCTCGCAAGTCTCCAAAATTTTGCTAGTGTCAAGTAAAAGCACACGGTAGCCTCTAGTATGAGATGGATAACCAAGAAACATGCCATCAACAGATCTACCTTCAAATTTATCAAGATTACCATGTTTCTTAACAAAGCATTTGCAACCAAAAACCCTAAAGTGTGTAACACTAGGCCTATGTCCAAACCGGAGCTCATATGGGGTTTTTCCAAGCTTAGCACGCAAGAAAACACGATTTGAGACATAACAAGGTGTTGCAATTGCATCAGCCCAAAATTTTCTAGGAGTTTGATATTCATCAAGCATAGTCCTAGCCATCTCAACTAAGGTCCTGTTCTTTCTTTCTACGACACCATTTTGTTGTGGTACATAGGGTGAAGAGTATTGATGATCTATTCCATTTTCAGCACAAAAGTGATCAAAGGATTGGTTTTTAAATTCAGTTCCGTTATCACTTCTAATTGCTTTTAATGATCCTGAGTGATCAATAGATAATCTAAGAAATAAAGTTCTAAAATGACTAAAAGCTTCATTCTTAGATGCCATAAAATAAACCCAAGAATATCTGGAATAATCATCAACAATCACAAGCACATACCATTTACCTCCGAAGGATTGAACACGTGCCGGACCTACTGTGTCAAGATGTAAAAGTTGTCCCGGTTCAGCTGTCATGGTCATTGTGAGAGGAGCATGTGAACCTGCAACAAACTTAGCATGTCTACAAGAAGAGCACACAATATCATTGTCCTTTTTATGTTTCGGCAGCCCACGGATGCGATCGAGAGCACTAACATGAGTGAGATGATCAAAGCCTATGTGACCAAGTCTACGATGCCAAAAATATAGATCCTTTGTGTCATTAGTAACTAGACACCGATGCTTAGAAGTTGTCAAATCAAAATCAGCTTTAAAAACTCTTCCAAACCTAGACATGTTAAACAAAAGCTCACCTTTTGAATCTACAACCTTGCAGCAATTTTTAGCAAAGCTAATCTCTAGATTTTCATCTAGCAATTGTGAAACCGAAAGCAAGTTGTATTTCAAATTTTTAACAAGTGCCACATCTTTCAAAGTGTAGAGATTGTTTACTCTAACCGAACCTTTAGCAATTATGGGAGTAGAAGAGTTATCGGCGAAAGTAACATTTTCTACACGTGACACAAAAGAGAGAGAGGAGAACCATTCTTTGTTACCGGTCATGTGGCGTGAGCAACCTGAATCCACAATCCAAATGTTCTCCTTCCTCGAACGTGAAACCTACACAGCAGCACAATACGTCGATGACTCAATACTGGGGTTAGTTAAAAGACTTTTAGGAATCCAGTACTGAGTCACACGACGTCCAGCAAGAATAACACGCGAAAGCTGAGAAGGTACAGCAGGTTTATGAGCCAAACATCGAAAATTTTTGTTCCCAACTACTGACTTAGAAGATGTGTTATATGTAGCACAAAAAACAGTAGGTCCGGGAGCAAGTTTTTGACTCATTACAGCAGGTTGCAAGCTCCGAACATTCGGTCTAGCAGATTTTGCTTGGTTGTTATGTGATCTAGCAAGTATTCTTTGTTTCTTATCGTGTTTAGCTAGTCTATAACAAAAATCCATGACATGACCATCTCTACCACAGTAGGTACAATGAAAAATAACCTTATTATCATGTCTAGATGAGCAAGCAACACGTTTATTAGAACCCGAATGGGACAGTACTCCTGCAGATTTGAAAATCACCTCTTTTTGTCTAGGAGCTGTTTGAATCAAACCGCTTCCTAATGACTTTACAACTTTAGGTGGGTGTGCCTTAGCATGAGCATGAGAATTAAAACCTAAACCAGTTTTATCATTACAAGACTTGGAAGAATTCAGCAGCAAGTTTAGGTTCTTATTTGCATTAGAAAACCGATCTAGTGTCCTATGCATGTCATCAAGTTTATTGGACAGATCAAAGCAGTTTTCACAAGAAGTTTTTCCTTTTTGTTTGCAATTTGAACAATATTTAACTTCATGCACACGTAAAGCATTGTTCAAAATAGAAATCTCATTCATAGCATCATTTAGTTTCTTATTCAGATCATCACATGAAGAACAATGCAAATCAATTGTAGAACAACAAGCATCTTTCAAATTTTTATCATTAAGTGCAGCAAGCCCTTTGTTCTTTTCAATTTCAAGTTCAAGTTTATCAAGTGTAGATGCGTGTGCACTTCTTAAAGAGGATAATTGTTCATAAATCAAATCACATGAGGAACAAGAATCATCACTAGGAATCAAAATTTTTAAACGATTAATTTCAGATTCTAGTGATTCAATTTTAACAGCATTGTTCCTAAGTTTTTTATCCTTTTTCTTTAATATAACAGTGGCACGAGAAATAGCATCACACATTTCTTCGCAAGTGGGACATACCTCTTCATCGTCGCTGTTGTGTTCTGCCTCCTCGGAGCTTGAACTTGACTTGCTCTCCATGCAGCACATATTTGCCATAGCTTCTTCATCTTCATCACTACCGGTGTCCACATCACTTGAGCCAAAATCTTGAAGTGCAGAGATCATACTATGCACTATGTTGCGCATTGATAAATCTTTATTCTTCTTATTCTTTGCAAACGATTTCTTCGGCCTTGTTTGCTTTTCTTCACGTGAAATCGGACCTGAAAGGTTAGGGCACTCCGTACGAAAATGTCCTGTCTTACCACATTCAAAACATCGTTGAGGTCCGGAGCTTCCTCTCCTTCTAGTTCTCACATTTTGCAATGCTTTTGAGAACCGAGTAGAGATGAGTGCAAGCTCCTCCTCTGGAAACTCTTCAATCTGTTCAAGGGTTAGAGAGGACAGCAAAGAGAGTGCACCACTAGATGATGATTGACTAGAACTAGACATGTCACGTTGCGAAACAAATGCAATAGACTTGTTGGGGTTTTTACGTGAGATGATGTCAATTTCATGAGTTTTCAATTTAGAATAAAGCACGTCTAAAGTAAGAGAACTCATGACAGTAGATTCACGAATAGATGTAAATTTCATCTCCCAAATTGACATATCTAATGCTCCTAACAGTTGTCTAGCATTTTCAGCATCTGAAAAGTTAACATTGACACTACGCAAGTTGCTGAGAATTTTATTAAAGCGAGCAAAAAGGTCATCAATTGACTCACCGGGTTGCATCTCAAAACGCATGTATTCTTTCTTGAACATATATTGCCTTACCTCCTTGATCGTATTGGATCCTTCATGGTAGTCACAAAGAGCTTTCCAAACATCATATGCAGATCGGAGGTGTGCAACACGGTCGAAGTCGCTTTGAGTCAATCCTTGGATGATCAAGTTGCGAGCCTTGTTGTTGTTGTCAACATCTCTCATGTTCGCAGCCGTAACTTGATCGTTGGGTGGTACATCGAAGTTCCGGTAGACCTTTTCCCATATGGCGAAGCCTTGCGCCTGTATGTAGGCCTCCATCCGGGCCTTCCAAACCTGAAAATCGATGCCATTGAACACACAAGGTTTTGCGGAGTACTTCTCCATGATGGTTAGTCAAAACACGTGCAAATCACAAAGATTAGAGATACTTGGCTCTGATACCAATTGTAGGATCGAAGAGCACGTGAAAAGCTACCAGAGGGGTGTGAATGGTAGATTAAAACTTTTCGCAGCGGAAACAACAAAAACCCCTCAGCAAAAATCAATCGGTTGAAGAAACCGTGTGTGCAAGTGTTTTCAAACGTGTTCAATAGTGACAAATCAAGTAGAGAGGTATAGAATCAAGTCACGGATCTAATGCAACAAGAATCACTTGAAAACACGAAGTAAAACTTGAGATACGATCAAAACATTAAACGAAGATCAATCTGTTCTACCCGATATAAAACAGATCTGCAACGCTGCAAAGAAACTCGTGTATCTCAAAAACTACAGATCCTAAGCTCGTGAAAATTTCACAGATGATATATAATTGAGTTGTGAATACAACCCAAAAAGAATCACGTCAATCGGATCTGTAAAGCTCGAGTTATGAACGAAACACCAAAGAAACGTCGGTCTGTCCAGAAACTCGGCGAGAAAGACTTGACGAAAAACAAGTCGGACGAACAAGGCACAAAAGCTCCTCGAAACTATGAACTTTATTCAATAGAAACACAAGAGGAACAGCCCAAAGTTCTCTACACACGAGAGCTCTGGCCTCCCTTGCTTTTATATCCAGCACTCAGGCTAAACAATCCAATCTAGGACTCCTACTCCTAATTGGACTCGTATCCTAACTTACCATAACTGCTTAGGACTCTCCTATTCGCAGATAGAAGCAGTCGTGAGACTTCCAAACACCTTAGGAACGTCCTAAACATTCCTAAAACAACTCAACTTCGTGCCTAGCACGAAATCCTATCATAACCAACTCAAATCTTCCATATTTGAGCCATATCCGACTCAGCCTCAGCCTGAGTACGCAATCCAGCCGGTTGGACCTTTCCGACCAATTCTTTACGTCCACTTCTCTTCATCACGCCTTGGAACAATGTTGCCACGTCCATGCACTCCTTGCACACGTTCAAACACCTTCCAACGACGTACACGCAATCTTCATATGCACTGCCCTTGATCCAAACATGCTGCGCGACCTCCCGATCAACTCAACCACAGCTCCTCCCGAACATGGTTGTTGGAACCTCATCTCCTCCCTGAGACTCGTCCAAGGATCCCGTCACCAGCCATGTCTTGAACTCAAGCAACACCTGCACATGAATAAACAACCAATTCTTCCGAGCACAAGTCCTCGACTTGACTCACGTTAGTTCGAAAACCACAACACCTTACATGAGCACGTCACATAAGCATGTTGCAAACCATATCAAATGATAACAGCCATAACCACCAAAACACACCAAAAACATAGCAAATTAATACTAAGCAAACCTTCCCATAAAGAAAGTTTGAAACATTGCGAGTTAAAAGCAAAAACAAGACGCTGCAGTTCTACGAGTTGAACTTCACGGGGGCTCCCTAAAAACAAGCTCCGGACCTCACAGAAGCTCTCTGGACCTTGCAGGAGCTCTCCGGACCTTGCCACAGAAGAATGTTTTGGCAATATTCAAAACTTTGAATGTTAATGCTAACTTTTATCCTAATTGCCAATGTATTCAGCACACATAGGTCTCACAGGGATAGCACAGTACTTAAGGATGGTATTACGAGAAAACTTAGTTTTACGGTGAGTTTGCGGTAGTTGCCCAAGTAAGAACTTTATTAGAATAGTTACTTAAAGTGGCAAGAATAACATATGTGTTATAATTATTAATTTTAATTATGTAACGACGCACCTACACTCTGGTAAGAATGGTAAGGAACGCCACCGAAAGCGGTTCAATTTCGGTTAGCTCCCCTGACGAGGAACGTGGTTCAGTGATAGGTCTCACAGCTTGGTGTGAGACGTTAATATAAAACTCTTGGACTCTTAATGTTCCTGAGTTCATATGAAACGCTGATCCCATCGCGTGGTCAGTAACGTGAGAGTGTGTTTGTCTGAAAATAGCCCAGGGGGACATACGCAGCGCTTGCCATCGGCGTGCCCTGCAGGGCAGTGGGTGGTATTCGTTGGGTTGATAACATTCCCAACCGTGACAACCCTTTCATGATATACTCGGGTTACCCGTCGTGTGGTGTTGAAACACGATCACGTACCTTGAGACGTGACTTAACTCAAGGACGGCCGTACGACAATGATACGGGCGTTTGTAATTACTTTCAAATATGGATCTGCCTGAAATGGAAATAACCATTGAGTGTACCATTATTGTGTGGTCTTCTGCAGGTACTAACCACGTATGTATTCCATGTAGTATATGTGTGCGAGAGCCCATTTAGTGCCACAAATGAGACGTGTATGCTGGTATAATCCAGTTAGGATTTTCTGTTCGGTGAGGAACGTAGTACCGACATATCATAGGCATATGCATGAAAAATAATGATAACAAGGAATTAAAGTCACTAAGTTTCAACATTTAGGATCCTGGTTGGGTAGAAAAATTTGATAGTTGATCAGTGTCGTTACAATGGATTGAAAAACAGAGTGCTCTGTTTTGGGCAGCAAGTTTGCTGAAATTTAACAGGGCATAACTCACAGATCATTTCGCCAATGGAGGTGTGGGAGATCGTTATGGAAGGGGATTTGAGCACTCTACAACTTTGTTGTAGACTTCCAGAGCCGAATCACACCTTAAGAGGGCTTAAATTCCAGAGGGATGTAAACTGTCCAGAACCAGGACCGAGTCAAAACACTCTCTGGACTGGTTTGTTTTTCAAGCATAACTTAGTATAGAAAAATCTAAAATTTTCATATCATACATCTTTAGAAAGGGTAGGAGATGTGTTACATCTTTGTAATTCAAGGTTTCTGTATTTGCAGCACGGAATTCAGTGGAAACAGAGTTGAAAACAGCAACTTCCCAAAGGAGGTGCTGTTGAAATTCTTCCAGAAATTCTGTTAACTTTGCATTACCATAACTTTTTATCCAGAGCTGATCTGAGGGCAAATAAATACTCGTTGGAAAGATAATGAAGTTATCTTTAACTTTGGTATTCAAATTGAGTCCTCAAAATGCCCAGAACCATATCAAAATCTTGGATATGTAGAAACAGGTCATTCTGACAGAGGAATGACAGTTGAACTCAATTGGGAGATTGTTGTACCCTAGGGGGTTTAAGTACTTCCAATGGGCTAGAACATACTCATGAGTGGTTATATTCAGCTAGTGAAAGCTTGAGTATATGACTTACTCATGTTCTTTTACTAGAGACCATGTTTGTGTTGTATTGAAGAAAAAAGGGTGGTATACGTGATGACAAAGCGATAGTAACATCTCGTAGTGACCAAACCTAGTTGTGGTGAGCTTCCAAAGAGGAGGTTCATCACGTTGGATTTAACTAGCTTGTATTTGGTCTGGTAATGGTGTAGCTTGTGCAATGTTATTACATTATCCGTATATGAGATGTATCGCATGTTTTAATGTCATTAGGTTTTACGCCTATTTTATTGGACTGCATGCAATATGTTGCGGGACTGATGTTTATTGTCGTATGGTTGCAGATGGTTCGCACTCGGACCACGCACGAGATTGGTGGCTCTAGCCAGCAGGGAGGCGATGACTCCCAGCCACCTAACAGTGGGGGTGGCGCTCCCCAGAAGTACCGCATGGTGTACCGGACACCATCCGGGCAGCAGTGGCATCCACCGGCGCGACCTCAGCAGTTCGGGGGTCGTTCTTTTCAGGCACCCCCGTTCCGACCGCCGATGCCGCCACCGCGACCGCAGCAGCAGCAGCAGATGACACCCCAGGCGTTTCCACCACCACAACGCGCCCCGGGTTTCCGTCCGCCAATCAGTGGAGGACCGCCCCGCTACACTTGTTTCATGTGTGGCCAGGCGGGCCATTTCGCGAAGGACTGTCCCCAGGGGCAGCAGAGCAGCGGGCAAGCCCAGTTCCCGGGTGGTGCTCGAGGCGGACCTCCGGTCAAGAAGGTTGGTCAGCGGACTGGGGGCGTTCGCAACCTCGACAATGAGGATGCCCCAGAGGGAGACAACGTGCTGGCGGGTACGTTCACTCTCAACGATCAAATCATCATCATATTATTTGATTCTGGTGCAACCCACAACTTCATAAGTGCATCATATGTGGTTAAGCATCAACTGGAAGCCTTTCCAGGCGAGTGTTCTTATATGATCTGCTCACCGGGAGGAAAGATTTCAGCATCTATGATGATTCCGAAAGCACCACTGTGCTTAGGTGGGGAAATATATCCCACCACTATGATTATCCTTGAGGGACAGCAGATTGATGCAATCTTAGGAATGTCATGGCTAAGCTATGATGGCACTGTCCTGGAAACTTTATCACGGAAGGTTCACCTCAACTCCCCACTATACCGTCCGCAGTCCCTCATATTAGATAATCCAGTCTGGGAAGTTTCAGAAATTAATAATGCTGAAGCTCTCAAGTTAGAGGACATCCCCGTAGTCCGGGAGTACCCCGACGTGTTTCCGGATGATCTTCTGGTCATGCCACCTGAGCAGGATGTCGAGTTCAAGATTGAGTTTGCACCCGGAACTACCCCTATCTCCCGGAGACCATACAAAATGGCTCCGAACGAGCTGGCTGAACTGAAGGAACAGCTCAATGATCTGTTGAGCAAGGGTTTCATTAGGCCGAGTTCCTCGCCTTGGGGATGCTCGGCGCTGTTCGTGAAGAAGAAGGATGAAACCTTGAGGCTGTGTGTGGACTACCGGCCGCTCAACGCCGTCACCATCAAGAATAAGTACCCACTGCCCCGCATTGACATATTATTTGATCACCTTGTGGGTGCAAGTGTGTTCTCCAAGATGGACCTTCGCTCTGGGTATCATCAGATAAAGATCCGAGCGGAGGATATCCTGAATACGGCCTTCTCGATGAGATATGGCTTATATGAATATCTCGTCATGTCTTTTGGTCTCACTAATGCTCCGGCACATTTCATGTATCTCATGAACTCGGTGTTCATGCCGGAGCTGGATAAGTTCGTGGTAGTGTTCATTGATGATATCTTGGTTTACACCAAGACAGAAGCAGAACACGCCGAACACTTAAGAATCGTTCTTCAATGATTGCGAGACCACAAACTCTATGCCAAGTTCAGCAAATGTGAGTTTTTGATCAGCCAAGTACCATTTCTGGGACATATCATCTCAGCGGAAGGTATTGCGGTTACCCAAGCAAAATAGAGCAAGTTCTGAAATGGAAAGGTCCCACTTCAGTCCATGAAGTCAGAAGCTTCCTCGGTTTAGCGGGATACTATCGGAGATTCATTCCAAGCTTCTCCAAGCTTGCTAAGCCGATGACAGAGTTGCTAAAAAAGGGAACAAAATATGTTTGGAACACGGCGTGTGAAGGGGCGTTCCAAGCATTAGTGAAGCATCTCACAACAGCCCCGGTCTTATCACAACCGGATACAACCAAGCCCTTTGACGTGTATTGTGATGCGTCCGGTATTAGGCTCGGCTGCGTGTTGATGCAGGAAGGACGGGTGGTCGCATATGGCTCACGCCAACTTTGGAACCATGAGCAGCACTATCCGACTCATGATCTTGAGCTTGCTGCTGTGGTGTTGGCGCTAAAAATGTGGAGGCACTATCTCCTGGGGAATTTGGTGCATCTCTACACCGACCACAAGAGCCTGAAGTATATTTTCACCCAGAAGGAGCTGAACATGAGGCAAAGGAGGTGGTTAGAACTAATCAAAGATTATGAGATTGAGATTCATTACCATCCCGGTAAGGCAAATGTGGTTGCCGACGCGCTGAGTCGGAAATCACATGTCCATAACCTCACCATTACCTCGGTGGAAGAGGAAGAGCCGAGTTTATACTTGGTTCCTTATGGATCGCTCTACAACCTTGCCCTCATCCCTACTATTAGGGAGGACATCATTACAGCTCAGAAGACTTATAAGGGTATGGCACATCTCCAGAGATGGATAGACAACGGGGAGATCAAATGTTTCCGGAAGGATGATGAGGGGGCGCTATAGTTCAATGACCGCATAGTCGTACCCCGGGATATGGAACTGAGGAAAAGGATCCTTGATGAAGCTCACTTGTCTAAATACTCCATTCATCCAGGCAGCAACAAAATGTAGCAATATTTGAAAAAGAAATTTTGGTGGACACGGATGAAGCAGGAAGTGGCGAAGTACGTATCCGAGTGTGATACGTGTAGACGAGTGAAAGCTGATCATATGAAGAAATCAGGGCTGCTGCAACCCCTGAAAGTCCCGGCATGAAAATGGGAAGATGTGAGCATGGATATCATTGTGGGGTTACCCCTAACTTCCAACAGGCATGATTCCATTTGGGTAATCATTGACCGGTTAACCAAGTCGGCTCACTTCATTCCCGGCATATACATTTCCCTGCCAACAGATATGCAGAGTTGTATATTGCAAGAATCCTATGCTTGCATGGAGTGCCCAAGACCATAGTCTCAGACCGAGGTGCATTATTTGTATCTCGCTTTTGGGAGCAGTTACACGCTGCTTTGGGTATTAAGCTGATTAGGAGCTCCGCCTATCACCCTCAGACAGATGGGCAAACAGAGAGGGTGAATCAAGTACTGGAAGACATGTTGAGAGCATGTGCCATCCACCACGGTAAGAACTGGTATGATCACCTACCGTTGGTGGAATTCTCGTACAATAACGGCTATCAGGCGAATATCAAGATGGCACCCTATGAAGCTCTCTACGGTCGCAAGTGCCGCACCCCATTGAACTGGTGCGAGTCCGGTGAAAGGGTCACATTCGGAGTTGATGTGGTGAACGACGCCGAAGAGCACGTTCGGACGATTCAAGCCAATTTGAAGGCCGCTCAATCCCGGCAGAAAAGCTACCTGATAAGAGGCGTAGACCTCTGCACTTTGACGTCGGGGAACACGCGTATCTTAGTATGTCTCCGATGAAAGGCGTGCACCGATTTGGCGTGAAGGGGAAACCCGCTCCCCATTTCATTGGACCCTATGCTATCACCGAGAAGTGTGGACCAGCGGCGTATAGGCTGGAGCTACCGGAATCTCTTGCTGGTGTTCACGACATTTTCCATGTTTCGCAACTGCGAAAATGTCTGAAGCATACAGCTGTTGTTCCTACCGAAGACATCGGCGAGTTGCAACCGGATTTGACATATGATGAATATCTGGTGGCAATAATTGATGAGAAAGCTTGGACCACACGTAGCCGAACGTTGTGATTCTACAAGATACTCTTGAGCAACCACACCTCCGAAGAAGCGACGTGGGAGAGCGAGGAATTCCTTCGCTCAATCTACCCGGAGTTCATGGCATCTCAACACGGGTGCGTTCCTCTTACATCGCTGTCTCTACTTTTGTAATCTCGGGACGAGATTCTTTTAAGGGGGGAGGGATGTAAAAGCCCAAGAAAAGGGACTTGCATAATTTTTTCATCACCTCACAACACCACAGCTTTTGTTGTGGATAAATTGTGAAGACTTGTGAAGAGCAAGTAACCTCCATCAAAAGGGGGATTAGAGGGGAAATACATAACTTTCACAAAGTAGGATTTCTACACATGAACATGGGAGGTTGAGCTCACCCCTAGAACTTGAAAAGTCTTGGGAACATTCAGGCCAAATCTCATGCAAATCCAACACTTTTTGAGGAACTTTTGGAGGCATTTGAAAGAGAGGCCAATTTGAATGTAAATTCAAATTGCAGCAACTTTCATCACTTAAATTCAAAAGTTGGCTTCATATTCAAACTCAGCACATTTTTCTGAGTTAGTCCACCAATTTTCATCCCCATTGGACTTTATCTTGTTGGGAGATAAATTTGCAAGAATTCAAAACTGAACTTGAAGTTCAGTTCAAATGTGAAGCAAATTTAGCCAAACGAATTTCAAATTTGGGAAACCAAATTTAAACTATGACTTGGTGCTTAAGTCTCACAGTTAATTGGGAGTAGCTGGGGATATTTTTCAGCAAAACAGAGGTGAAAAATTGGAAAGATAATTGGAGGAGGAGGGTCCACTGGTCAGAGACTGTGAGCAACAGGGAACCGACTCGGTGGTCGTCGGTCAGCCGCCGCGACCGGTTACCACCTCACGGCCGCGCCAGCGCGCACCTGGGATTAACTTGCGCCCCCCTCCCGATCACCACGAACGCAGCACAAATCGAATTCGCTGCCTCCCTCGCCTGCCGCTCTGATCAGCGTCCGCGCGCGCGAAAGACTTGCCGCAGCGTCCGCACCTCCGATCCCCGGCATGCACCCGTGCTGATCATCGAGCACTCGAGATCCCTGCAGCAAAATGGAGCGCCAGGGCATACTCTAGCTGTTCCCCGTGCTGCTCCAGCAAGCTGCACCCAACTGTGAGCGGTGTAAGCCGTCGAAGTTGAGGAACCGGGAGGTACCGGCGGAGCAGTGTTCGGCTCACCGGTGACAGCCCCATCCAGCCATCGTCGCCGACCGCGTTCTACACAAGAAAGGTGCGTGGGGATCCCTAGATGGTGTAGCCGCAAACCATTCGGCAAATGATCCATCGGGTAGCAAGAATTTTAGAAAGTCCTGAACCCTAGTGCAACTTTCGTAGCTCGGCAAGAATCCAAAATTCGGATTACACTCTGAGTCAATGATCCAGCTAGCTCACAAGTAGCTCCTACACCTCCTAGTGCCTGTCCTCGAGAAAGAACCGAGCAAAACCGTCCAGAAATGGCCGAGTTATAGCCATTTCCATAGCCGCCGGTGCAAACACGGCTTGGGTCACCGTCGAGAGTGGGTTTGCCGGCGTTTTTAGCTTCCGAGACTGCTCACGTCGGGTTCCTCGTGACCCACTGGTGCTTCTCGAGCAAACCGTAACCATTTTCATGCCCCAGAGAGTGTGAACGACCTCGCCGGAGCCCTAGCCTCCGCGGTGGACGTCGCACGGCCGTTTCCGGTCACAGCCGGCGAGCTCCGACCCCCGAGACAAGTTCCACAGGGCGAGGTAAGGCTGGGCGGCCAGTTCTAGCACTGGTGGTGGTCGGGAAGGCGATTCCAGTGAACCTTGCCGGAGTACACCGCCGCTGGACTCGCGGGCGTGCGCAAGGAGGAAGAAGGCGGGTGGTGGGACCCACCCGCAGAAGTTTAAACATTTTGGGGGAATTTCCAGTTTAGTTCAACTTCAAATGCATAGAACTTTTGCTAGGAAGCTCCAAATTCAGTGAACCAAATTTTTCTGTACTCAGAATTTTGAGTACTTTCAAGCAATACAAATTTCAGCTCATGAAAGTAAATAGTTTTCCAGAATTAAATCCCTAAAGTTCAAACTTTTAGGAATTTTATATGGAGAATTACTTTATGAAAAATTCTGAAATTTGGCTGAGAGGTTCATTGGAAAATCCTTGAGTCACAGTAAAATTTTCAGACTCATCCAAGTTCATTTAGTCCCCCTAATGGGGTGATTAAGTGAACTGCCCTGAGAAAATAGAAAAATGTACAGAAACATTTTTCAGATTTTCTCAAGTCTTGTTTAGGGCACAACTTCCTCTAGGATTCTTCAAATAACATGAAACCAATTCCATTAGAACCATCTCAAATTCTAGTTTCCAGAAAGTAATGGTGGGAACCATGAAAACCCCTGGAATTACTTAGAGGCTCAAATATTGACCAAATAGGCTTTTATTTGTACAAGGCTCAAATGAACCTTGTTTCAAATGAAACTTGGTCAAGACTCTGGTTAGGACCCTACCAAGCCACCATAATAATTTCAGAGCCAAAGGGGAGGGCTTGCTAGAGTTATAGGAATTACTTATTCAAGTTTACACATTGCATTTGAAATGACATGTAGTATCTCATTAACGTGTAGTCGCTGAAGGCGAGGAGACTCCGGAAGTGCTCGACTTCCTCCTTCCGGATGAAGACCTAACCACTGACCAGCAGCAACAAGGCAAGCCCCGGTTTGCATTAACCTTTTTTATAAAGTTTTGCTTTGTTTACAGGTCTAGTGCGAAGTATGTATGTGCATTAGGTGTAGGTTGGATGAAACCCAATTGCATAACCAGATGTTTCCTAAAAGAGTGAGGGTAGAGTCTAAGATCTCGAGTAGACAGGCTATGCTTAATGATACATAGGACTTTGGTACAAGTCGAGTAGTTGAAATCTACTCGCGAGTTAGGCTGGGGACACACGGGATCGGTCTGAGTGATGTGAGATCACTTTAGTAACGAAAATGAGACTAGGCAGGGGCTAGGGCGCAGCAAGAGGAAGTCTTGTGTGCGCAGCCCTGTCCGTGTTGATTGAGGACCGATCCGTGTGCGGCCCACGATGATCAAGTTTGAACATACCAAAGGCATATTGGATATATGGGCCCCGATAAACCAATGTAACCTAAACCTCCGGGCGTCGAGGCATAGCCCACCGATTTATAGGTGCAGGTTGTGGGCAGCAAGGTGGAAATCTGCTAATGGGCATAGAGAGATGCTCCATGTAGGGAACCTCCTGTCCGTTTCGGTTCGACCGGTTCGACGATTGGGCTGTTGGGTGAAAGGTTGTCCCGTACGACATCGAGTGAGCGTGCTGTGCAGCTCCACGGGTGGGCGTACGTGACGTGCTCTTCAGGTATCCCTGCAGGTGTATATCGAGTCGATTCGCCGTCCCTCACGGTGAAGAGTACCACTTGGTCACTGAGTCATGACGTAGGCTAATGTATGGAATGTGATGATTAAATATTGCTGTTATGATATAATATTGCACTGCTACATGTGTGCCACCAAATATTGCTTACTAAATTTCAGATTCATGAACTGTTAACTTGTGCCAAAAAGATGAACTAAGGATGAACTGGTAGGCGAGTCCGTTTGCTGCAATTTGACCTTCCCATGTTCATTGTTCACTACATGGAGAGTTTCATGTTTAGGTGAGTCGGTTAAGTCTTGTTGAGCCATCGTGCTCACGGTTGCTGCTTAAGTGTTTTTCAGGTGAGGAGCCACCCACGGACTCAGGTTACGAGTCCACCGGCGAGGATTACCCTCCGTTGGGGACCACGGCTGAGTGGGAGCCGTACACGCCGCGCTGAGCTGAGGAGTGCAGCTAGTGTGGGTTGCCCTAGGACTGGGCAACCGACTTTTGCTAGATAGGCGGGCGTGAGTTGTATAAATTAGACTTCCGCTGTGTAATAAAGACACTAGTTTGTAACTGAGTATTGTACTAGTTTGTACAGTTTCAATTTGTTTTCTATGTAATACAATGTATCCTTATGATGTGTGCTGTCGGGTGTCGCATCGTGCGACACCACCCTCTGCGATCCTGGATGAGCGAACTCCGGTCCGCCACACATACTGACCCTAGGATGCATAGATTGGCATGGGAACCACCTTGACATAGGATGCAAGCCTAGGAGAAGTCATAGTTGGATCACAGATTGGTATCACCCCAAACCACTTTGACATAGGGTGAAGTCACAGATTGGTATTCACCTTAAAGCACATAGGACTCCCATTGAATAGAAGCTTGAATAGGATTGGTTGAACTTTTGTGATGATTGTTTGTGATTGTGTGCTTAGTGTGAGTTGTGTGACGTTTAAGCGTTGTCCATATCCACACATAGTAAAGATGTGTGAGACGCTTCGGCACTTGTTCACATCCTCATATGGGCTAATATACATAGTCCATCCACCTTGATGCATATAGATAGGGGAATCTATCTGAACTTCTAACCTCTATTCTATTCCATTCTCTCTCAAAGATGGTGAGAGGGAACGCCGCCCGCCAAGGAAGGAACGTCCGTGGCAACCAAGAGGATGGCCACGATGAAATTCCTGTTAACCCCGGAGCTGGTGGAAACAACCTGGAACGGTTGATGGCCATGCAGAATCAGCTTATGCAAACCATGATCCAAACTTTGGGTCAGCTGCAGGTCAACAACAACAACCCTGTTCCAGCACCACTGCCACCACCACCGGCTCACAACCGAATGGGAGAGTTCATGAGGACTCGACCGCCTACTTTCTCACAAGCTAATGATCCCATGGAGGCCGACGACTGGTTGAAATCCATGGAGAAGAAGCTTGCCATAGTTCAGTGCAATGACCGAGAGAAAGTTCTCTTCGCGTCGCACCAACTCATGGGAGCAGCCGTCGACTGGTGGGATGCCCTGTGCAACGCTCATGTTGACCCGGAGACGATCACTTGGACTGAGTTCAAGGAGAGTTTCCGATCTCATTACATCCCTGCTGGTGTCATGATGCTTAAAAGGCAGGAGTTTGAGGGTCTCCGCCAAGGGAAGAAAAGCGTGAATGAGTACCTCAACAAGTTCACGCAACTGTCCCGGTACGCCCCTGAATATGTCAACTCAGACCAACGGAAGCAGTACTTGTTCATGAGAGGGTTGAACAATGAGATCCAGGTTCAGCTCCTCAACAATGACTATGCGAGCTTCCAGAAGCTGGTTGACAAGG
The DNA here is from genome assembly GCA_030760725.1 of Neostapfia colusana. Classification (NCBI taxonomy): domain Eukaryota; kingdom Viridiplantae; phylum Streptophyta; class Magnoliopsida; order Poales; family Poaceae; genus Neostapfia; species Neostapfia colusana. The sequence goes on along the minus strand of JASWHV010000005.1, from coordinate 23,086,128 downwards.
CTATAGTGGTTGAAAGCAAGATCCGAGAGATCGAGCGAGAGGGCAAGAGGAAGATGCCATATCAGCCACAAGGGAGCAGCGCATGACCTCGGTACATGCCCTCAGCTGCACCGCAGTATGGATCGACCGCTCCTGCAAACTGCCCTAACAACCACCACAGCAACGCCCTGCCATGCAAGCACCTCGCGTGCCTTTGCCTCCTGCGCCCTGTCCCAACATGGGCGCTCCTGCTCAAAACCCCCGCGCCAACGTACCTGCTGTCGTGGGCAACAGGGCATGCTTTGCATGCAGGGAGACGGGACATTGCGAGCCAGTGCTCGAAGAGAGGTCCTGGATAGCAAGGCAATGTGCCCAAGCAGAACCCATGGCCGAACAGAGGAGCCAACCTAGGAAACCGTGGACAGCAGAACTACGCTCACGGCAACGTGAACCATGTCTCTGCTAAGGAAGCACAACAGGCTGAGGACGTTGTGATTGGTATGTTCCTTGCCAACTCCAACCCAGCCACCATTCTATTTGATTCTGGAGCATCACATTCCTTCATATCATCCAAGTATGTTGCCAAGTATAATCTACCCATATCGCACTTGAAATATACTATGTTGGTTAATTCTCCCGGTGGAAAGATGAGGACTAATATAATATGTCCGAAAGTAAACCTTAAAATAAGGGGGGTAGACTTCCTTACCAACCTCATTGTCTTGGATTCCCAAGGGCTTGACATGGAATGGATTGGCTAAGTAAGCACAACGGAGTAATCCAATGTGCTGAGAGGAGCGTGCAGTTGACCAACAAGCACGGTACCCGTATCGAGTTTGAGTCAGCCCAACTGGCAACCGAGAAGGCAACATTGAACCACGTCAAAGAAGCAACCCTGGAAAGCATTCCGGTGGTTCAAGAATTCTCGGACGTGTTCCCGGAAGAACTTCCAGGCATGCCACCAGACCGGGACATTGAGTTTTCCATTGACCTAGTACCCGGAACCGCACCTATAGCAAAGAGACCATATAGGATGCCCGTCAACGAACTAGTGGAGCTCAAGAAACAAATCCAGGAGCAGCAAGAGAAGGGTTTTATACGTCCAAGTTCATCAACATGGGGAGCCCCCGTGCTCTTTGTAGACAAGAAGGATGGAACCCAAAGGATGTGCGTGGATTATAGGTCTCTCAATGAGGTGACGATCAAGAACAAGTACCATCTGCCCTGTATAGAGGACCTGTTCGACCAAATGAAGGGAGCCCGAGTCTTCTCTAAGATTGATCTTCGGTCGTGATATTTCCAGCTGAAGATTAAGCCCTCCGATATACCCAAGACTGCCTTTCGGACACGGTATGGTTCGTATGAATATACCATGATGTCTTTTGGGTTAACGAACACACCTGCATACTTCATGTACCTCATGAACAAGGTTTTCATGGAGGACTTGGATAAGTTAGTCGTGGTTTTCATCGACGACATCATGGTGCATTCGAAAAGTGAGGAGGAGCATGAAGAAGACTTGAGATTGACATTGCAGAAGCTTGAGAGCATCTGTTATATGCCAAGCTCAGCAAATGTCAATTTTGGCTAAAGGAGAAAACGTTCCTAGGCCACATCATCTCCTAGTAAGGAGTATTGGTTGATCCCAGAAAAGTGGGAGATGTTCTGAAGTGGAACCAACTGCAAAATGTGAGGGATATTCGGAGTTTTCTTGGGATGGCTGGATACTACCGCCGGTTCATCAAGGACTTCTCTAAGATAGCAAAGCCTATGACGGAGTTGCTAACGAAGGGAAAAGCCTTCCAATGGACACCAGCGTGCCAAGAAAGCTTTGAGTAGCTCAAGAAAAGGCTAACCACAATACCGGTTTTGGTATTGCCGGATGTGAGCAAGAGCTTTGACATATATTGTGACGCATCCAGAAAAGGGCTTGGATGTGTGCTCATGCAAGAAGGACAAGTGGTAGCCTATGCCTCGAGACAACTAAAGAAACACGAGCTCAATTATCCCACACATGACTTGGAACTCGCAGCCGTGGTGCATGCATTGAAGATTTGGAGACATTATGTCCTTGGTCATCGATGTGAGATCTATACAGATCATAAAAGCCTCAAATACATATTCACCCAAACGGATTTCAATTTGAGGCAACGTCGATGGTTGGAGCTCATCAAGGATGATGATGTTGGAATCAACTATCACCCCGGAAAGGCCAATGTAGTAGCCGATTCATTGAGCCGGAATGGAGCATGTCACCAACTCATGGTTCGGGAGCTACAGCCCGAGCTGCGCAAGGAGTTTAAACGGTTACATCTCGGTTTCTTGAACGAGATGGAAGTGATCGAACTCCACTCATCATTGGAACAAGAGATAAAGAATGGCCAAGCTACGGATGAGGAGATCAAGGAGATCAAGGAAAGGATCCAACAAGGAATAGAGAAAGACTTGTACATGACGTGTTTCATGTATCCCAGCTTAAGAAGTGCTTGAGAGTGCCGGAAGAGCAAGTACCAATGGAAGAGCTCGAACTTCAAGAGGATCTGACCTATGCAGAGCACCCTGTCTGAATTTTTTGGACGTAAAGGAAAGGGTCACGAGGAACAAAGTGATCCGTTGGTGCAAGGTACAATGGAGCCATCACATAGAAGCTGAAGCCACATGGGAGCATGAAGAAGACATCAAGACAAAGTTTCCTCATCTATTATCTACTAACGAATCTCGAGGGCGAGATTCAATTTAAGGGGGGTAAATTTGTGACACCCTCATTTTTGGGTTCTGCATGTATTCATGTTTCATATAGAAAAACATTTTTAAAATAAGTTGAAACAGAGAAAGAATAAAAAAGATAGCCAGAAAGAGCCAATTCCAGTTCGCCGAGGAGCGCCGAAGACAATTCCCGCGGTTCGCTAGCCACGTGGCATGTTCGGAGCTCATCTCCACAAATGGGGAGAGGTAAGCCGCTAACTGGCTACGTGGAAGGCTAGGGGCTCATCCCCGCAAAGGAGGAGAGGTCCGACCTCCGTGGAACACGTGTTGTCCCTGGAGCTAGCCTCTGCGGAATGAGCGAGGCCAGTCCCGTAGGACACGTGTCGCCTTAGGAGCTATTCACTGCAGAAAAGAGAGGAACAGCCGCACGGGACGCGTGTCGCTCTCGGAGCTCACCTCCGAGAGGTCCGGCCCCGCCAGACACGTGTCGCTCTCGGAGCTCACCTCAGAGAGGTCCGGTCCTATTGGACACGTGTCATCTCCGGAGCTCACCTCCGGGAGGTCCCACACTATCGGACACGTGTCACCTCCGGAGCCCATCTCCGGGAGGTTTCTTATTGTTGGACACGTGTCAACCTCGGAGCTCGTCTCTGAGAAGAAAGGAAGTCTGGCGCTGTTAGGACACGTGGCAAATCCAGAGCTACCTCCGAAGAGAGGGGAGGTGCGGCACTGACACGTGGCACCCCTGGATCCACCTGCGAAGAGAGGGGAGGTCAAGAACTGACACGTGGTGTTCACAGGGATCGCCTCTGTTGAGAGGGGAGGTCCTGACCCAACAGACACGTGGTGTTCGCGGAGATCGCCTCTGTTGAGAGAGGAGGTCCCGACCCACCAGACACGTGGCGCACGCGGAGCTCGTCTCTGGAGAGAGGGGAGGTCCCACCCGCCAGGACACGTGGCGCACGCGGAGCTCGTCTCTGCGGAAAAGGGAGCCCAGGTTTCTGCAGGACTTGTGGAGCTTCAGGAGCTCACCGCCGCGACCGTAGATCTAAGGACCGGTTCATGCGAGCACATGCCAGGACAACAGTGCCACCACAAGGCCAAGTGTGGGCGCGGCTTAGCTGAGTAATTAGGTAAGTTGCAAGATTGTTATGGACCGTGGAAGGCTCGGGGAATGGGAGTTGAGTGAGGACTACCATGGGAACTGCATGGCACAAGAGGGGGCCTGTGGGTGAGAGAATTGGAGATTCTAGCCTGCCGGTGAAACCTTAGTGACTCCATACATCTAGTAACCCCTTTGTAAAGGCTATTTTGTGATCTCTTGACCATACAACGACGGTTGTGTACTGGTATAATGGAGGTTCTGCAGTCGCCGACGGGTGATGAAATCACAAACTTGTGGGTAAAGTGGTACAAACTCTGCAGAGTTCTTAAAACTATCATGATAGCGGAGCTTACGGTCACGAGCGCCTGGACAACTCACATGATTAGTTGGGATGGTTTTTGGGATGGTTTATGGTTTTGGTTATGGTTTGGTTATGGTTTGTTTTTTGGGACTGTTGAGTCCCGGTAATGAGATTGGTTGCATGACTTGAGTCATGGCAATGAGATTTGGTCTCAGAATGAGACAGAATTGAATGGTAGCGAATACGAGATGGTATTTGTGAGATGGTAGCGAATACGAGATGGTATTCTTGAGATGATAGTGAATACGAGATGGTATTCATGAGCAAAGTCGATTAATGTCTGGTTGAGACATGGAAACGGATGAATCATAATGGAGGTATGTTGGTATTTTAAATACATGTTGGGATTACATTCACTTAAAGCTGAGTTGCTGTTTTTATCGTGTTTTGAGAAATAAACTTTGCTTTCTGCAATGAGCCTGTTTATACCTTCCTTGCTATGAACTACATATCATATTTTCCCGCACTTTCTGAGTACATCATTGTACTCAAACTTGCATTATTACTTCATCATCAGCTACAGGAGAAGATTACTATTTAGACCAAGTGGAGCCTTAGACGTGTAATCTGTCCTCAAACTTGCCTGTGGGGATGGAGTAGAGATGGAGCCGCTGTTGCTGCTTAGATTGCTTCCGCACTAGTTAGAAGACTTCCGCTGCTAATAAAGACTTCCGCTGTTAGATTAAGACTTCCGCTGCTAGAATGAGTCCAAGACTCATGAGACTTTGTAATAAACCCTGTTCATTCATGGTAATATATATTCTGAATTCAGTTTGTGGATGATATGTGTATGTGTGATGAACATCCTGGGCACACATATGCATCAGTTCTTGGTTCTGTTGTTTTCCACAGAAACGAGGGCGTCACACAAAGCGTCCGGGTCCCTTCCCCCTAAGCCGCGCGACCCAGGGCTAAGGGACAACAAAAACCCTGAACAAAGCCACGGTCTGAATGAGACAAAGAGGACAATTCTTCCCTCAAAATCACGCGAGCCCCAAAAGCTCGCACCAAAGGACCTGACCCCATTGAGTCCGGAGCCACGAGACCCATGACCAAGGGACAACGACAACCCAGAGCGTAGCTATGGTCCAAACAACGCATAACAGACAAAGCGCCCGAGACCCTTTCTTCCTGAGCCACGCTGCGCGACCTACGGCCAAGGGATAACAATAACCCAGAGCATAGCCACGGTCCGACCAAGGCGCGATGGACGAAAGCCTAGGCCATCAGCACAACCCGCCTAAGGAACCCCCTTGGCTCCGCTCTAGAGGGGTCGCCAGCGGAATCTTTTCCAAACAGCTACGAGGTTGACCCCAGTGAAAGTGCGATAGCACCAAGCCCAAGACCATCCGAGCCCCGCAGATGACTTTGGCACCCATGTTAGATGATGAACGGGTCAACAAGCCAGCCCCTAACAAAAAATAGAAGAAATTTACATACAAAGAAGCACCGCGCAATGTGTGGAGTGGTCCAACCTTCGCACGGTGCTCAGGGGCTGCCCATCCACTAAAGATCCAAACACAACCAACACACCAGAAGTTCTTTTGTTCATTTCACAAAAGAAGAGTAGTGCCCCTTGCAAAATTACAAGACAAAAGCTCGAGGAAGAATCCTAACTATGAAGGCGGACTGCTCCTCCTCCGCTTCTTGTCTGCCCTATCCTTGATCGCCACTTTCGGAACGATCTCGACCAAGGAAAGCGCACCCGGAGTAGCCGCATCCCTGGTCCCCTCAGGATCCACTATCGGCTCGCAAAAGCCATGAAGAAGATGAAGATCGAGGGCGGGGTAGTGACACAGCATGACCCCTAGCGCCACTCAGGCCCCGTAGAAGACCCCGGCTTCCCCGACATCCCGTTTCCGACCATCCACCACACTAAGTGCCTTGACCAAACGACCGGAGATCCCGACTCCAGACCGGTCACCGAGCACTAGGTCACATATTAACTGCACGACACCCTAGAGGCTGGCAAGCTCTGACTGGAGCGCTGTGAAGCGCCGGGTAACTTTTCGAGGCCGCAACACTAGGGAGGCGAGGTCCTCTGAGGTGGTGGCCAGCATCGGACCCAACATCCGATCGCAAGTCGCCGCCACCAGGCGCCGAGTCTTCTCCAGTGTTTGTTCCTCAGCGGATAGACGAGCATGCAGATTCTTGAAATCCTCCCCCCGAACCTCGGCCAGGTCTCCAGCGACGGTGATGCACCCTCGCGTTTCTACAATAAGACATACCACAAAGATGTCAAGCCGGCGCGGACGCACGAAGCCACAAGAAGAAAAAGAAGAAGGGACCAACCCGCAATTTGGTACCTCATCTTTTCTACAACGACCAGGGCTTCCCAGATGTCCCGGCTGTGGGCCGCAAGCTCCTCTGCAGCATGAGCTGTGCTGCCTCGAGCAGCCTTGGCAACCGCACGAAGGTGGGCGAGCTCCACGGACACCGCCGCCGCCCCTTCGACCGCGGCCACCGCTTCCCGAGCCACCCCCTCCGCAATGGCCTGGTCGCTCTCGAGCTCCGCTCGCACCTCGGCCAGCTAGGCCTCCACGCGGCAATGGCGATCCTTGCTCACGTGAAGACATCAAGAGTATTCGGCTGCTCGGCGAACCAGCTCCTACGAACGAGGGAGATACCCCTCTTTAGAACTCAAGTACCCGCGATGGCAAGAAGAGAAGAAAAAAGGCTCACCAGACCGCTCGGGGCCACCTCCCGCAATCGCCCAAGCACGGCGTCCAGACGGCCGCACTCCGCTGAGAGACTCGTCTGAACACAGACCAGTTAGGAAAAAGGGAACCCAGGTCACCCTCTCGCCCCCGCTCATCCGGCTCCGAGACTCCGCTGACTTCGGTGCCGGCAACCCTCACACCCAGGGACGGCAGATGCTCTGGCCTCGGAAGTTGGGAAACGACACCCACGGCCACTACCTCACCTCCGGTGACAGAAAGACCCAGAACAGTGACCGGGACAGAGGTCTGTGCAGGTTTCTCACCCGCCGATCCAGCCACCGGCAAGGAAGATTTCCTTGCCAGTTCTTCGGGTGGGGTCACGGCTCCCTGGAGAATCTCTGGAACAATGACAAGCCTCCTGCGCAAAAGCACTGGTCAGAAATCCTAGTCGAGAAGTGGGCAATGGAGCAGGAGGGAAAGGAAAGTATCTCTCCTGCTGCCAATGGGTGGCACACAACCCGCATGACGAAGACAAGCTGTCTGAGAGAAGGAGAGTAGTGAGCGGCGTAGCGAAGGCCGGAGTCGCAGCCTTTGGCCGTCGAGCATCCAAGGACGAGGGGCCATGCTCAAAGAGGGACAGGACCGGGCTTGGCGCCTGATCGACCTTCCTCCAACGCTCGACCACCCATCCATCGTGACCCCTTGTTGAAGGACAAGGGCCCCCAACAATCCGAGCACCCGGCGCCCAGGCCCCGAGAGGCCGGCGTCGGGCCCCATGCAGGGATGCTCGGCGTTGTCGGCGTTTGCCCTCCCCTTCGGCCCCCGATCATGAACGGCCTTGGATGTCCACTCCACCAACACTAGCCTCAGCCAGGCTACCCCTACTCTCCTCTGACTTGGTGTCATCTTCCAACGATGATTCCAGAGTAGATTCGACAGGCACGCAATGACGAAGTCCGATCGCCCACATCACAGCTCGATGATGTCACCCCCCACGGACCGAAGCGAGGCTTGATTGGATGATGGCCGCACTGTAAGGGCCTCAGTTTTTGACACATATTTGAAGTATTCATCACCACACCACACACGTCATTTGAAGTAAGTTGACGAACACAAATAAAGAGCAAGTAACCACCATCAACATGCTCATTAGAAAACAAACTCACATATTGCAAAAGTGGTATTTCCCACAAGTGATATAGAGGGGCCGGACATATGAAAACTCCTACACATTGCTAAGGATGTCCATGCCAAGTTTCACCCAAATTCAAAACATTTTTGAGGTCATTTTGGGTAAAGTTAGAAAGAGGACAGATTGAAACCATATTCAAATTCAAACTGTTTTTATCCCATGAATTTAAAAGTGGGAGGCATATTCTTATTCACCACATTTTTGTGAGCTCACACACCAATTTTCACTCCATTTGGAGTTGATCTTGACATGAGCTAAGTGGGACAAATTCAAACTTTATTTGAATTCCAAACTGAACTTGTGCTGAAATTCATTCAAACCAAACCCAATTTGAATTCTAATCAATTCAAATGGCTCATGGGTGAATAATTTAAATCACTTGTGGTATTTTGGGGCTCACTGTTTACAACAGTGATTAGGAGTAAATTTCAGAGGTTAAAACCCCGGGTGGACCAACATGTCATAGAGAGAAGGAGGGAAAACTTGCACACAAAGTCACAGCCTCAGTGGGAAATTCCACCAAGCAGCTGTCGGCTGTGCCATCGAGCAGCCACCGGCGCCACCAGCTGCTTCACTCTCTGCGCGCTGGCGCCCAGGGCGGCTTGCTCGCGCCTCCACGCGACCGGCACCACCTCAGCCCGAGCAGGAGTCGGCTGGCTTTATCTCCTCGCGTGTGAACCCGAGCAGCGGCAGTTCTTCTCCCCGCAGCTCACTGCTCGATCGGGAAAACCAGCAAACGATCTCCTCCTTCGTTCCTGAGCTGCTAGACAGCAAACTGAGATCGCCCTCCACTTCCCCAACGCCAGAAACCCCGAGCTCCGACCTCCCTTGCCCGAAAACGATCGCCACCGCCGCAACCTAGCCTCAGCCGAGAGTCAGGCGCCCGTGGACAGCGTTCCACAGGCGTTTTCACGGTCCAGCAAGAGAGGCAACAGGAGCGCGCGACCACCGTGCTGCTCTCCTCCAAGTTTGGAAGCAAACCGTGAAGAATCCACGGAGAATTTCCAGTTTTTGCTCCGGCGACCGTAAACCAAGCTTCCGGTACGGATTCTTCAAATTCTCGCTCTATGATCCTTCTTTGGTTATCAAATCTTGCACGTAGACGCTGGACTAGCCGGCGATCAAGTTCCTTTCTGCATCCGTGGCATGAAACTGTTTAGAAGTGACGAATTTCGAGCTCGATCAAGGGTGGTCATGGCGGGCACGATCGGTCACACGGTGCTGACCGACTTGCCGCCATCTTTTAACCCTTTTGACACCTTGTCGAGCTTCCTAGAGGTACACTGATGCTGTAGGACCGTTTGTTCGAGGTATTGGCGGGTTAGAACCCACGGTCGACGGCGCCGAACCTCAACCGAGGCCGCGGCACGTCGCCGGGCTATTTCCGGTCACCGCCAGCCCGAACTGACACCAACGACGTGTTCCTTGACGTCGACAACCCCCTGGCGGCGAGTTTCAGACCATGGGAGGGTCGGAAGCGGCGAGCCGGTGAGCTCCGGGTCTGCTCCGGCGAGGGACGGCGGCGCGGGCGCGCGGGCACGTCGAGAGGTAGACGAAGCCGGCTGGCCCACGCGTCAGCGGCTCAAAATTTGAAATCGGGATCGGGTGTGGCCGGGATCGGGTGTGCTGGCGCGCAAAGACCCTGTGCGCCGCGGTGTGCGGTCGCCTCCGAACCTAACACGTGTCCCCGCGGGCCCCGGCAGATTTAAACTTTTCCCCCGATTTTCAGAATTCCTTCAAACTTCAAATCCTCATAACTTTGGCTAGAAAACTCCAAATCGAGTGAACCAAATTTTTTTGGATTCAGCTCTCTGAGTACTTTCCAGCAAATCAAGTTTCACTTCATGAAAATACTTATTTCTCCAGAATTAATTCCTCAAAATTTAAACTGTTTGGAATTTTAACTGGAGAATCCTTTGGGGGAAAATTCTGAAATTTTGTTGGGAGGTTCACCAAAATATCTCTGAACTAGCATAAAAATTTCAGATCCATTTGAGCTAATTTGATCCACCTAATGGTGTGATTAGTGGAACTGTTCCAAAGAAAATAGAAAATGTTCAGAAACATTTTCAGAATTTTCTCTGAAATTGTTCAACTCATATCTTTAGCTAGGAACCTTTAAATTAAATGAGACCAACTCCATGAGAACCCTCTGAAAATCTAGTTTTCAGAAAGTCATAGTTTGTTTCATGAAAACCCTTAGAACACCCTAAAAGCCTTCAATTAAGGTCAAGTGCATAATTAATTGTGGAGGGCTCAAATGAGCTTTGCTGCAACTAAAACTTGGCCGAGCCTCTGTTTAGGTTGTAACCAAGCCACAGTAAAAGTTTCATAGTCATTGAGTCTGTCTAGTGGGACTTATAAGCTTCACAAGTTCAAACTTAATACAAATGCATTTAAATTAATCCATGTACTTCTTCTATCATGTAGTCGCTAAGGTCGAGGAGGAACTCGAAGTCCTAGACTTTGTTACTCCGGAGGAACAGCTAGCTTACTACTAAGAGCAGCAAGGCAAGCTCCGGTTTGCATTAACTTTTTTACAAGTTTTTATTGTTTTGAGCACATACTTGAGTACTTTACTCGTTGCATTAGAGTCTTGTTTGAAAACCCAATTGCATAGCCAAGAAAACCATGGGTTGGGTTTAGGATTGCAAACCCTGTTAGCTACTGCAATGCTAAGATAGTGTAGGATTCGGTACAAGTCGAGTAGTTGGAACCACTCGCGAGCATAGGCTAGAGACACTCGACTCGGGTAGAGATAGCACATGATACACATGGCAACAAAGATGAGACCGAGCGGAGAGTAAGGGCAGCAGGACTTTGGGGCCTGTGTGCTATAGCTCCGTTTGTGTTGATTGAGGACCGAGCCGTGTGCGGGCCTGTTGAGCAAGCTAGAACAGTACCAAAGACCTACCGCCTATATGGGAACCGGGAAACCGATGTAACTTGGGTAGCTGGGTGTTGAGGCATAGCTGGTCGTTCAGAGGGTAGGTTGATAGCTCGAGGTGTAAATCGGCTTGCGGCACTGAGATGCGCGTGCAGAGACCTCTTGCTCGGGATGATTGGACCGGTTCAACATTTGGCTAACGGGTGAAAGGTAGTTGCGTACAGCATCCGTGATGGTTGTTGTAGGCAACATCGAGTACGGGCGTACGTGACGGGTTGTTCGGGTAACCCTGCAGGTGTAAATCGATTATAATCGCCGTCCCTCGCGGTCAGTGAGTACCACTTGTTCACTGTACCGTGACGTAGAAAGAACAGGCTAGTTACATGTTAAAATGTTGCTGATTGAAAGATGGACTTGATTGCTAATGATTTGCTGTAGTTTAGAGCTAACTAAAGTTCTTTTCAATTTTGGGCAAAGTACATGAGAGAAATGTGTTTCTTGTTTGATTGTGGCTCTCGCATGTGCCTTAGCGTAAGGTTCTCCACAACCTGCTGCTAAAATTTGAAAGTAAGGTTCTACTAATTAGGAGAGTCCTTGCAAATGATTTTTACCTCAAGTAACCCATCACCCCCATGTAGAAGTTCCATGTTTAGGTGAGACGGGTCAGACTTGCTGAGCCTTCGTGCTCACTGCTTGTGTTTGAAGCTTTTGCAGGGTTCTATGAGGAAGGGACTCCCGAAGAAGAGACGGAACCCCAGGAGGGGAACCCCGTCGAGTGGGAGTCGTGCACGCCGCAGAGTTAATGTGCGTGTGTGCTAGCAAGGACACGTTCAAGGGCTGAACGTGGACTTGATGCGTAGTCTACGCCCGTGAGTGTAGACTGGAACTATTTTGACGTAAACATGTTCATAAACCAGTTTATGTAATAAAATTTTTCTTCCGCTTTGTACCTTGTATATGTGTTATCCGGTGCTGTGCAACGCAGTACCCCTCAGCATGATCCTGGCTCGACAAGACTGTGGGGTTGTGTCAGCGCTGGTATCAGAGCTCGCTTGAGGTTTAACGCACTACAAAGGTCATCTTTTTTCAAAAATCCAGTGAGAAACGAGTTAGTAGCCCATAGAAGGATGTTATTAGTATATAGAAAGTGGCATATTAACTTATTTGATTATGTCAGAAAATCGTGCATCTCGGGACGTTTATGTCTTGGGGGTGCACGTAAGCGCTGTCCACCAGTGCGCACAAGCTGAAGGGTGGAGCCCCACGGGTGGCAGGTAACCCGACCCACTTTGATATCCTCTACGACTCTTCATGTCATCTGGGGTATTCGAGCAACTTCTGTCCCTGGCGTGCGTGGTGCAACTTGGGAGACCCCGTCATGTGGTCTGAAACGTGAACACGTAACTCAAGGCGTGTTTGGCTTGAGAACATCCGGGCGAGTGATGACGGCCGGGCGTACGAACTGTATGGATTCCGGGCTCGGTGTGCAGCCGAGTCTGACGATTGTTTGAGTTTCTGCAGGTAGTCTGACCACGAAATGGTAGACGTGTAGCATCTGTGTGTGAGTGACGCTTAGTGCCACTGAAGTAACGAAGCCGGCTAAGTCCGGTATAGGTTTTTCTTTGTGAGGACGTAGTACCGACATAATCTGGTGACGCATCGACGTCACACCCCACTAAATGAACAACTTCATTGTAAAACTTTAAGGTTTTGATCCAAAGTAGTAAAACTTAATGTAAATCCTTCCCTTAATCAGAATATTCAAAGTTAACAAGTTTTCAACTTATAGGTTGTTAAGGACAGAGCACTCTGTTTTCAGCTGAATTAAGGCTGAAGTTAATCAGAGGTTAGTTGTTGAGTTCTTTCGAGGTTGGGGTCATATGATACGTTTCTGGAAATCTTTGGAAGAGCTTTACAACTTTTCTGTTGAGATCCAGAGGTGTTTCATCCCTTAACCAATCGAAAAATGCAGTGGAGTTGAAACTGTCCAGAAAACAGGACAGAGCAAAGACTCTCTGTAAACTCTTTGTAAATTGAGTATAACTTGCTGCATAAAAATCCAAAAGTAGAAAATGATGTAGTTCTGGAAAGCTTATGAGATGGATTACAACTTTGTAACAGAAAGTTTTGTCAGATTAGGAACAGAAGTAACTGGAATTCTTGGATCAAATTAGTACCTAAAGCAGGGAGGTGCTGTTCAATTTTCTCCAGAAATTCTGTTAATTTTGACATCTCATAACTTTTGAACCAGGACAGATCTTAGGCCAAGCAAATACTTTCTGGAAAGCTATTGGAGTTAGATTTAACTTTGATGTTGAGCTCCAGAATTGGTTTTGCCTTTAACATGGCCTAAATCAGGTTGAAATTGAAACTGGTCAGGGCTGTCATGTTGGACAGCAGATCAGCAGTCAAATTTGTTTAAATTTGAACTATGTTTCCATGTTTTGTGGGTTCAATGACATGTCTTATGTTATAACTCAATAGTTTATTGTTTAAATAAATATTTGACATTTTTCAAATATAATTTTTACAGATGACAGCAGAAAAGCAGTTGGAGAACGGGTGGGTGGTGTCCCACTGTTCTCACCACAGCGGCTATCCGGAAGCATTGTGGCAAATGCTTCAATATTTCGGATACAACCAGATGCCGCAGTACTTCGCCAAGGAGTAAGGCGAAGAGGGGAACAAGACGTGGACAATCCATGTCGAGGTCCCCGCAGGACCTACGCCACCCGGGTGGGTGCCGTTCACCGTCACGGTGAGAGGTAGACAACCCGAGGGAATGTGGCAAGTGGCAGGCCGTGACACTATGTCACGTTTCTGCCAACTACACGTGCATGCTAGGGAGGGCACTCCATACGTGCTCGTTCCGGTGGAGGGACGGGCTCAGCATGTGTGGGAAGAGAGGTACCTGGAGGCAACGGACCCGAGTTGCCCAAGGTACAACCCCGTGGAGGCAAATCTCAGACTCCAGATGAGGGCGGGAAACGCCGTGATGGACAGCCAAGCTGTTCATACGGAGCATCTCGCCACGAATCTCAAGGAGAGCATGAGCCGTGGAGACCATTTCGAGAGTGCTCACAGCGCACTCTGTAATGTGCTCCTTCCGACGATCAAGCGACTGAATGAACAGCACAATCAGTTGCATCGTCTGAAAAAGGCGAAGAAGAAAAGCCATGTCGACATCGCGGCGTTGCAAGAACTGGTACAGAATCTGACCCAGCAGAACGAGGAACTTACTCAAGAGCGGGATGATGCTATTGAGGAAGGGCAAGGCTGGGAAGACGATTACAACCAGGCCATGGAGGAGGTGCATGCTTTGCAGGACCTCGTACCTCCGGTATTGGGCATACCGGTGGTCTTGGGCCTTGCAGCAATGGGAGAACCCGAGATGGGCGAAGAGGTGGTAGATCCAGAGCCACCAGCAGAGGTACCGGAGGAGGACGACCCGCAGGAGGTCGAGTTCTACTCCGAGTAGGGGGTTACAGTTGCCAAGTAGGGCAGCTAGGGTAATGTAACCCAACTTTTGTAATCGGTGACATGTCATGTAGACAGTAGCGTATGTATAGGTAGTGATGACATGAGCACGACTTCTCGGAGACCCGAGAATAATGTATCTTGTATAAAGTTTATGCTTTATCAATATATGTGAATGTTGTGCAAATTGTTCATGTGTCACTTCAATACCTACTGTTGCATATGGAATTCTAAGTAAGACATGTGCTAATCGCTGCTGTTTTCAATTTCAGAATGACGCGTACTCGTGCCAACCCTGATGTTGGGGGTACTAGCCAAGGGGGAGAGACCTCCCAACAGCCTCCCGAGGACTCCTCGGGACAGCAGCAGCCACAGAAGCAACAACAACAGCAAACACCCCCACCGCCACTGCCAACGGTTACATTGGCCGACATCGTCGCGGCAATGGAGGGTTCACATCAGCAGCACACGGAGTTGCTGCAAACTCTTATTGCTAATACGTCTCACCCAGAGAGACGTCAAAACCGTGAGGAGCGTCAACAGAGCTCCTACTCCGACTTCCTGGCCACTCATCCCCCGGTATTCTCAAGGGCGGATGAACCTCTTGACGCGGACAACTGGCTCCGCGCAATAGAGATGAAGTTCGGGCTGCTCCAGATAAGCGAACAGCGCAAGACTCGGGTCACGGTCCAGCAGCTCCAAGGATCCGCGAGCGCGTGGTGGGCCAACTTCTGTGCTTCACAGCCCACCGACCGAGTAATGACCTGGACGGAGTTCCGGACGGCCTTCAGGGCCTATCACATACCGCCAGGTTTGATGAAGAGGAAGACGCAGGAGTTCTTACACATGCAACAAGGGAGCTGGAACGCGCTGGAATACTCCAGGGCGTTCAACGATCTCGCGCTCTACGCATCGTATCACGCAGATATGGACGAGAAGCGGCGGGACCATTTTTACCAGGGGCTTAACCCGCTCCTGAAGGACAAGTTGGCGATGTTCAATCGCGGCAGCCTCAACGACATCATTGATGCTGCGATTGTTCATGAGGACTCCAGCAAGGAGTTGGCGGCGGCGGAGCGAAAGCGAAGCGTGCCGCAGAGAAGCGGAGAAGGAGGCGGTCCTTCTCAGAAATTTCGGATGGTGAATCACCCACCATCAGGTCCATGCTGGCAGCCACCCCATAGGTCGATGCATTTCCGCAGTCGGCCGTACTCTTCACCGGCATTCAGGCCGGCACTGCCAGTACCACCTCCGCAACAACAGCAGCAGCGGGCGATGCCGCGTGCGTATGCACCTCAGCAACGCATGCCGGGCTTTTGTCCCCCGAGCACTACACCAGCAGCGGCCACATGTTACAAGTGTGGTCGTCCAGGACACTTCGCGAGCAGTTGCCCGGAGAGGCAAGGCGGCGGAGTGGCACCGCAGTTTCCGGGGAGGAATCAACCCCGGAACACTACTAATGCGCGGCGGGCAAACCCTAGGCCCGGCACCGTCCACCAGCTTGCCATAGAGGACGTGCCAGAGGGCGAGCCAATCCTTGCGGATATGTTCCAACTCCACCAGCATCCTGCTATAGTATTATTTGATTCAGGCGCCACGCATAGCTTCATTAGCCAAGCTTTTATTGATAAATATAGCTTGCAAATACTACCCATTAATAGTCCTTATGTGATCTGTTCACCAGGTGGGAAAATTTCAGCAAGCATGATGGTCCCAAAAGCGCCATTGTGCTTATAAGGTAGAGTCTACCCTACGTCTCTCATAATCTTAGAGGGACAAAAGGTCGATGTCATCTTAGGGATGTCGTGGTTAACCCGCCACGGCGCTGTTTTAGACACCATCCTCTGAGTTGTGCACTTGAACTCAGAAGTGCACAAGTCTCACTCCTTATTTCTGGACAGTCCAGAAATAAAACTTCCAAGTGTCTATCAAGCCACAACCATCAGATTGGAAGATATTCCAGTGGTCCGAGAGTTCCCTGACGTATTCCTGGATGATTTGCCGGGGATGCCGCCCGATAGAGAGGTGGAGTTCAAGATTGAACTTGCACCGGGAACCATGCCAATATCCCGAAGGCCGTACAAGATGGCACCCAAGGAGTTGGCTGAACTGAAGACCCAGCTAACGGACCTGCTGGAAAAGGGTTTTATTAGGCCTATCTCCTAGCCATGGGGCTGTTCGGCATTATTTGTGAAGAAGAAGGATGAGACGTTGCGGCTTTGCGTGGACTATCGTCCATTAAATGCCGTAACCATCAAGAACAAGTACCCGTTGCCACGGATCGACATGTTGTTTGATCAGTTGGTTGAAGCAAAGATCTTTTCCAAGATGGACTTAAGATCCGGGTACCATCAGATTAAGATAAGGGCTGAGGACATTCCGAAGACGGCTTTCTCGACGAGGTATGGACTTTATGAGTACCTGGTCATGTCCTTCGGCCTCACCAATGCTCCAGCTCACTTCATGTATTTGATGAACTCGGTATTCATGCCGGAGCTGGACATGTTTGTCGTGGTCTTCATCGACGACGTCCTGGTATATTCTAAGTCAGAAGAAGATCACAAGAAACATCTGTGTATAGTCTTGCAACGGCTGCGGGATCACAATTTATACGCGAAATTCAGCAAATGCGAGTTCTGGATATCGCAAGTGCCTTTTCTCGGGCATATCATCTCAGCGGAGGGTATCACTGTAGACCCGAGCAAGATCACTCAAGTGCTGAATTGGAAATCCCCGAGAACTGTTTATGAGGTACGGAGTTTCCTCGGACTCGCGGGATATTATCGGAGGTTCATTCCGAACTTCTCGAAGATTGCCAAGCCCATGACGGAGCTGCTGAAGAAGGCTACCAAATATGTTTGGAGTCCAGCATGTGAAGCAGCATTCAAGGCTTTAGTCAAGCACCTAACATCAGCACCGGTTTTGGCGCAGCCAGACACAACACAACCGTTCGATGTGTACTGCGATGCATCCAGTATTGGGCTCGGATGTGTGCTTATGCAAGACCGAAGAGTGGTCGCGTATGGATCACGGCAGCTTAGAAACCATGAGCAGAATTATCCAACTCACAACTTGGAGCTCGCTGCCGTGGTACTTGCACTGAAAATGTGGAGGCACTACCTACTCGGTAACCTCGTACATTTGTATACCGAGCACAAAAGCCTCAAGTACATATTCACTCAGAAAAAGCTGAACATGAGGCAGCGAAGATGGTTAGAATTGATAAAGGATTACGAAATAGAGATCCATTATCATCCAGGCAAGGAAAACATAGTGGCAGATGCGCTGAGCCCCAAGTCACACGTCAACAATCTGACCATCACACCGTTGGAAGAGAGCGAACCACCACTACATGTGATTCCACATGGAGCTCTCTACAACCTACCTTTGATCCCCACCATCCGTGAAGAGATAGCGGCAGCTCAGAAACATGACAAGGGCATGTCGCATTTGTGGAGACGGGTAGACAGTGGGGAGCTGAAATGTTTCCAGAAGGACGGAGACGGCGTCCTATGGTTCAAGGACCGGATCGTCGTACCCCGAAACCCGGAATTACAGAAGAAAATCTTTGATGAGGCTCACTTGTCAAAGTTTTCTATTCACCTCGGCAGCAACAAGATGTATCAAGAACTCAGAAGCAAGTTTTGGTGGACACGGATGAAGCGGGAGATCGTGAAGTATGTGTCCAAGTGTGATACATGTCGGAGGGTGAAGGCAGATCATATGCGGAAACCGGGACTGCTACAACCCCTAGGCGTTCCTGCCTGGAAGTGGGAGGATGTGAGCATGGACTTCATCGTCGGTTTACCCATCACCTTTCAAAAACATGATTCTGTGTGGGTGATCGTCGACCGGCTCACCAATGTTGCCCACTTCATCCCGGTCAAGACCAACTACAACGCCAAGAAGTACGCTGAACTGTACATCTCACGGATCCTATGCTTGTACGGCGTACCCCGCACGATCATATCAGACCAGGGCACTTTATTTGTGTCCTGTTTTTGGGAGCAGCTACATGCTGCCTTGGGGACGAAGCTGATCCGTAGTTCAGCCTAAGACGGATTGGCAAACCGAGCGGGTAAATCAAATCCTAGAGGACATGCTACGAGCTTGCGCTATCGACCACGGCAAGAATTGGGATGATCACTTGCCGTTAGCCGAGATCTCGTACAACAATGGGTACCAAGCCAGCCTAAAGATGGCGCCCTACGAGGCGCTATACGGAAGAAAATGCCGCACACCATTGAACTGGTGTGAGTCTGGCGAAAGGGTTACCTTCGGGATTGACCTTGTCAACAACGCGGAAGAGAAGGTTCGACTGATTCAAGCGAACCTAAAAGCCGCCCAATCCCATCAGAAACAGTATGCAGACCGGAGAAGACGCCCATTACAATTCGAAGTGGGGGATCACGTATATCTACGTGTGTCTCCAATGAAGGGCGTAAACAGATTTGGGGTGAGAGGAAAGTTAGCACCCCGATTCATCGATCCATTCCAGATTTCCGAAAGATGTGGAGCAGTAGCATACCGGCTGAAATTACCAGAAGCACATTCCGGTGTGCACCTGAGGAAGTGTCTCAAGCTATCAACTACCATTGAGCTGGAAGACATTGAAGAGCTGCAACCGGATCTCACCTATCGGGAGGAACCGGTGCAGATTATTGATGAAAAGGCCCGAACCACACGCAACCATACGTTGTGGTTCTACAAAGTTCTATGGAGTAATCACTCCGTGGACGAAGCGACATGCGAGAGCGAAGGATTTCTTCGCGCTAACTACCCCGACTTTTTCACGTCGCATGTCCGGTAATTTTCCACCGTCCTCTCTCTCATTTTCACCTTATAATATCGGGACTAGATTCTTTTAAGGGGGGAGGAATATAAGGGCATCAGTTTTTGACACATATTTGAAGTGTTTATCACCACACCACACACCTCATTTGAAGTAAGTTGATGAACACAAATGAAGAGCAAGTAACCACCATCAACATGCTCATTAGAAAACAAACTCACATATTGCAAAAGTGGTATTTCCCACATGTGATATAGAGGTGCTGGACATATGAAAACTCCTACACATTTCTAAGGATGTCCATGCCATGTTTCACCCAAATTCAAAACCTTTTTGAGGTCATTTTGGGTATAGTTAGAAAGAGGGCAGTTTGAAACCATATTTAAATTCAAACTGTTTTTATCCCATGAATTTAAAAGTAGGAGGCATATTCTTATTCAGCACATTTTTGTGAGCTCACACACCAATTTTCACTCCATTTGGAGTTGATCTTGACATGAGCTAAGTGGGACAAATTGAAACTTTATTTGAATTCCAAACTGAACTTGTGCTGAAATTCATTCAAACCAAACCCAATTTGAATTCTAATCAATTCAAATGGCTCATGGGTGAATCATTTGAATCACTGGGGTATTTTGGGGCTCACTGTTTACAACAGTGATTAGGAGTAAATTTGAGAGGTTAAAACCCCGGGTGGGACCCACATGTCATAGAGAGAAGGCGGGAAAACTTGCACACAAAGTCACAGCCTCGGTGGGAAATTCCACCGAGCAACTAAAACTTGGCCAAGCCTCTGTTTAGGTTGTAACCAAGCCACAGTAAAAGTTTCATAGTCATTGAGTCTGTCTGGTGGGCTTATAAGCTTCACAAGTTCAAACTTAATACAAATGCATTTAAATTAATACATGTACTTCTTCTATCATGTAGTCGCTAAGGTCGAGGAGGAACCCGAAGTCCTAGACTTCGTTACTCCGGAGGAACAGCTAGCCTAAGACCAAGAGCAGCAAGGCAAGCTCCGGTTTGCATTAACCTTTTTACAAGTTTTTATTGTTTTGAGCACATACTTGAGTACTTTATTCGTTGCATTAGAGTCTTGTTTGAAAACCCAATTGCATAGCCAAGAAAACCATGGGTTGGGTTTAGGATTGCAAACCCCGTTAGCTACTGCAATGCTAAGATAGTGTAGGATTCGGTACAAGTCGAGTAGTTGGAACCACTCGCGAGCATAGGCTAGAGGCACTCGACTCGGGTAGAGATAGCACTTGATATACATGGCAAGAAAGATGAGACCGAGCAGAGAGTAAGGGCAGCAGGACTTTGTGGCCTGTGTGCTATAGCTCCATTTGTGTTGATTGAGGACCGAGCCGTGTGCGGTCCTGTTGAACAAGCTAGAACAGTACCGAAGACCTACCGTCTATATGGCAACCGGGAAACCGATGTAACTTGGGTAGCTGGGTGTTGAGGCATAGCTGGTCGTTCAGAGGGTAGGTTGAGAGCTCGAGGTGTAAATCGGCTGGCGGCACTGAGATGCGCGTGCAGAGACCTCTTGCTCGGGACGATTGGACCGGTTCAACAATTGGCTAACGGGTGAAAGGTAGTTGCGTACGGCGTCCGTGATGGTTGTTGTAGGCAACATCGAGTACGGGCGTACGTGACGGGTTGTTCGGGTAACCCTGCAGGTGTAAATCGATTATAATCGCCGTCCCTCGTGGTCAGTGAGTACCACTTGTTCACTGTACCGTGACATAGAAAGAACAGGCTAGTTACATGTTAAAATGTTGCTGATTGAAAGATGGACTTGATTGCTAATGAATTTCTGTAGTTTAGAGCTAACTAAAGTTCTTTTCAACTTTGGCCAAAATACATGAGAGAAATGCGTTTCTTGTTTGATTGCGGCTCTCTCATGTGCCTTAGCGTAAGGTTCTCCACAACCTGCTGCTAAAATTTGAAAGTAAGGTTCTACTAATTAGGTGAGTCCTTGCAAATGATTTTTACCTCATGTAACCCATCACCCCCATGTAGAAGTTCCATGTTTCGGTGAGACGGGTCAGACTTGCTGAGCCTTCGTGCTCACTGCTTGTGTTTGAAGCTTTTGCAGGGTTCTATGAGGAAGGGACTCCCGAAGAAGAGACGGAACCCCAGGAGGGGAACCCCGTCGAGTGGGAGTCGTGCACGCCGCAGAGTTAATGTGCGTGTGTGCTAGCAAGGACACGTTCAAGGGCTGGACGTGGACTTGATGCGTAGTCTACGCCCGTGAGTGTAGAATGGAACTATTTTGATTTAACCATGTTCATAAACCAGTTTATGTAATAAAATTTTGCTTCCGCTTTGTACCTTGTATGTGTGTTATCCAGTGCTGTGCAACGCAGTACCCCTCAGCGTGATCCTGGCTCGACAAGACCGTGGGGTCGTGTCACGCACGCGGAAGAAATACCTCCATAATCCGAAGAGGGGAGCCATCCCCAAGTAGGCTTCGACAAAATGATGAACAGCGACACTTGGAGCATGCCGTCCGGAGTCAGGTGATGAAGCTGCAACCCGTACTTGTGCAGCAAGCCGCGGAAGAAGTGCTGCGCTGGAAGACCTAGCCCGTGCAGGTGGAACGCACCCAGCAACAAAATCATAGTGGGGAACTTCTCCTCTGCAGGGACACGGATGCCACGGGCATCATGCTCCGACAACATCCCCATCTCTTGAAGGGTGACGACGCAGCCCTGCCGGAACTCCAACTTCGAACATGAATACATCGTCAAAGCAAGACGAAAGAACCAAGAGAAAGGCGAGAGCGCTGCGCAAGATAGAAAGGCGCGAAGGCAAAGCAGGCGAACGGGAAGCAGGCGAGTGCGAAAAGAATTCCAGGGGGATATAAAGTGGGCGAAACAGCGTCTGTAGGCTGACAACCGTCTGGTGGCAGGCGGCCCCTCATGACCACCGCAGCCTCGAGGAAACCGTTGTTGCAACATCAATCAACCCCTCACCAGATTAAAACTGGATAGGCTGCTAGGGAACCTTGTCGAGCGGTACATCCTTGGTTTCCCCGTGGTGAAACCAGCAAGAGGGGTACGTAGGCCCCACTGGGCCGCGACCATTTGGCTCCATGACGCGAAACCACAGGCGCGACACGTGGGTTGAGTCGAACGGCGCCTCCTCAACCACGGCCGTAAAAGTCCTGGGTTCGTAGGCCGGCCAGGGGATGGCACGATAGCTGCCCGGGATGACCCGGAGCGAGGGGCAAGTCATGTGAAGAAGTCCACAATAGAGACAAATTCGGGATGGATGTCCTCCCGACGCTTCTAAACTTGCAGCCGAGTCCCAGCACCGCAAGCGCCGAGGTCACCCCTCGAAGGGTCGGCAGCGAGCCGCCCGAGCCAACGACGAGCTCAGGAACCACGCGCACGCCTCGAGCAGGGATTCAATGAAACGTGGGCACCGAAGCCTCGACTAGAAAGCACCTCAGCACAAAGCAGGGCCAATGGTTCTGGCTGTCCAAAATGAACAGTATGAATGGGTTTAACTCGGCTCCGCAAGTCAAATACTAACCACCTTTCTTGTTTGTTTTATTTGTTTTGAAATCATGCAGGAACGAGGTCGATCAGAGTTAACCCCCTAACCGACCATCATGGTCGGTCAGGGGCTACTGACGGAGTTCTGGACTCTGGCCCTCAGGAAAGCAGCGGTAGGACGGCCTACGAGGGACAGCGGAGTCGGCCCGAGCCCGAGCTCGGGAGGAGGCGGGTCAAGGAAACCGGGGGTCGACCCCTAGGCGGGACTCTTGACCCGCTCGCAAGACGATCCAAAAGGAAGAAAGAGCCTCCAAGGGAGGACCCGAGCTCAACCTCGCGTAGGAGAGAAGCAGGTGGCCTTCAATGCGGAGTAGGTGCCACCTCAGACAAGTGGGAGGGCACTCAAGCGACTCCCTGGCGTCGGCATTAAAGGCACGTCACCTCGGATGGAACTAAAGAGGAGTGGAACGTGGGGCGTGCATGTGCCTTGGTATGGACTACTCCCTAACGACGGGACGGGAGCAGGTGTGTCAGCGAGCTATGAATACGGCAGCTCCATCGAGTATCCTGTCAAGCGTACGACAGGACAAGCCGCCTCTGCGCCCACAACTTATCTCCCCACTATGATACTGGGGGAGACAAGGGAGTGAGAGAGAATATAAATAGAGGGACCTGTTAATCCGAAGAGGCGGGCTCTCGCACTTGTAGGAACCACCCCCATTTCTTGAGTAAGAACAAGCGAGACACCCCGGCTGGACGTAGGGCATTCTGCCTGAACCAGGATAATCCTTCTGTGTTCTTAGCTAGGCCGTCTAGAGGTAGAACGTGCGGTACAATCGATTACTAATCGGAAATCCGAACACCAACTGGGATGGAATCCAGGTGCACGTCGTTGAGGTAGAAGTGCACGTGGAAGTCCCCATTGCTGTTGTGGCAGAGGTGGTCGAAAGCTGGGCGCATTGAATTGCCGACCACGGAACATCGGCTGCCGCAATGGTGGTTGCCACCACTGACCGGATGGTGAACGATATACCATACAGTACTTTTGGGGAAGCGTCCTCTTGCCTCCCCTGCTGCCTTGTGGGGCACTCCTGTTCTTCTTCTCCGTGGTCAACTCAAGGGAAGCGTCCTCTTGCACAATGGCGGCATTGACCATGTCATTGAACGTGCCGTGGTTAAACTGTGTAAGCATATCCTTCATTTTGGGGTTAAGACCCCAGTAGAAGCTCTCACGCTTCTTGTCCTCCGTATTTATGTAATCTGACGCATATTGCGCCAGATGGTTGAAGGCCCGGGATTACTCGTAAGCACTCCTCCCTCCTTGTCTCAGCTCCATAAATTTTTGGAGCTTCCTCTTCATGATACCGAGAGGTATGTGGTAGGAGCGAAACACTTTCAGTAATTCCGTGTAAAAGTCCCGAAACTTGTAAATGGAAAACCTTAGTGATGAATAAAGTTTAGCTTAATCCAAGAAATGGGACTCGCAAAAACTTTTCTAAAACATGTGAAGATGGTCATGAGGGAGCACATGTATTCAAGTGTCCTTCTTATTTAAATGATCATGTAAGTGCAAAGGTGGTCATTTTAAATGAAGGATGCAAACTGCGGTTGAAAACATTTACTTTGCAGCCACCAAATTAAAAGTTTGAATCCATATTTGAATTCTTCAGGTCCAAATTATGAGGAAGTCAAATTTTGAGAAAATTTGGAGGTGCTTTGATATGTATATCAAAGAGACTTGTGAATTTTCATTGAAATTTGAATTCAAATGTGAAACTGAGGTAAACTTGTCAATTTGCCAAATGAGGTTTCAAATTTGAGCTCCACATAAGTGAAGTTTGCACTGGGCCAAAAATTGGGAGATCTTTTGGGAGGAACAGGGGTGGACCCCACATGTCATAGGGCCATCTAAACTTGCACTCGAAGCAAATTCTCTGTGTCTCACCCGAGCTGCCGAGCGGGCTCCGTGCGCCACCAACAGCAAAAACTGCCGCCACCTCCTCACCGAATTAGCAGCGCTGGAGAGCTGCTCGTGGGCTCCCTTACCCCTCGACGTGATTCCTTCCAGTGACCGAGCCACGGTTCATTGCTTTCCCCTCGGGCAAGAACAGCCTCAGCAGCTCGCCGCCGCCTCTGAAAACAGTCGGGAACCGGTGAAACTTCACGCTCACCTCCACTCCGGGCTGCCACACAGCAGGGCGCGCTGGTTCTCCCCTCTCTCAGCACAAGAACAGCCCGAGTTACGGGTCCCCTAGCCCGAGCACGGCTCCTCCGCCGTGACATGAAACAAAGCCAGCGATCGGACACCGTGGACAGCTCTCCACAGAGACTTTCATGGACAAGCAAGCACAGCCACGGGAGCATCCTACCTTGGTGCTACTTCCATCCAAAACTAGGAGCAAGCCGTGAATCCTAGTGGATGAATTTGCCATTTTTCCCCCGGAACACCTCCACGGACCTCTCGGTATGAAATATCAAAATTCCCCCTCAAGTCTAGTCTTTAGGTCACTAAATTGTGCACAGATGATCTAGACTCGATGGCGATCAATTTTACTTCACAACCCTGGCTTGAAAACCTGTGTTAGTGGCTAATTTCAAGTTTTTCCATCGACAGCCATGGCGGGAACACTCGGGCACACGGTTAACCCCAACTTGCCGCCGTTTCCGAGCGATATTGAGGCCATGTTGAGTTAGCTCATCCCCCACTGGTGCTTTAGAGTGGTTCAGCCGAGTGTTTGGCAGGCTATAAGTGCCGGGCGATGGCGCCGAGCTCCACCGAATGCCGCCGCACGTCGCCGGCCTACTTCCGGCCACCGGCAGCCCGAGAGCACCGCACCAATAGCTTCCTCGTAGCTTGAAACCCCTAGGCGGCGAGTACCAAGCCGAGAGGCGACCGGGAAGCCAACTCCGGCGAGCTCCGGTGGGATTCCGGCGAGGGGGCAGCGCGGGCAGCCGAAGGTGGAAGAAGACCGGGTGGGTCCCGCGTGTCAGTGGAAAAAATTTAAATTGCTGATCTGCTGCGGCTCCGGGATCCCCTGTGGCAACACGGGAAAGATTCTGTGGCCCGTGTGGCTTGGTTTCAGCGGTTGACACGTGTACCCGGGACCCACGGTCAGAGTTTAAACATTTCTCGGTTTAATTTAAATTCCAAATTCAGATAAAATTTTAGAACCTCATAACTTTTGCTGGAAAGCTCCAAATTTAGTGATTCAAATTGGGTTGGATTCAGAATGAAAAACTCTATCCAAATATGCAACCCAATTTGTATGAAAATCAATAGAAAATTCTGGAAAATCCTTTAAAGCTTGTCAGCAAAAGAATTTTTGAGGGAGTTGGTTCATCCAAAAATCTCCAAATTTTGCCAGAATATTCTTTAGGATATTAGTGAACTCCTGTAAAAGTTTCAACTCATTCGGAGTTGATTTAGTTAGGATAATTCTGAATTCAAGTTTCTGAGTTCAGATAAATACAGAAACAATTTCAGAGAATTTCCCAAACTTGGAAATTCAGTTCTGGGCAGTTCTTAGCTCCAAAAAATCCTAGGAAAATTCATGCATGCTCCCTGAGATATGTTTGAGATTGTGGTTCACTTGAATTTGCATGAAATTGCAAATTTATTCAGAATTAATTCATTTTTGCCTAAATGCTTACGGAATTGTTCTGAGTGATCTACTGAGTGAAAAATTCTAAATTTTGGTCCAGATGACTTCTTGTGACAAGGAACTCACAAGAAAATTTCCAGCTCCATTGGAGCCCTGGATCAGTAATCTTCTGTTCAACTTCATTAGGTGATCATCACCAAGTGATGGACCCCACTTATCACTTGATCATAGTACTTCAACCCAAACCCAAACCACTAGCACCAGTGTCATTTTAAATTCTTAAACAGAGTTCCAGTTTTAAACTTGTCTTTAGAACTTGTTAGCAAAAGTTTTGCAATTAAACATATATGCATATTCATAACGTGTAGTGATTAAACGTGGAAAAGTAGAGAATGAGTGAAGCTTGATCAAGGAACAAGAAGGGCAGTGATTAAGCTTCAATTCATCGGCAACTAACTTCACAAATATCTGACTTTAGTCACCTGCAAAACAAAGGCAAGCTCCGGTTTGCATTTAAGTTGTTTCATAAAGTTTTTACTTTGTTCACTACCATGGGTTAAAGTTTGTATGTGCATTAGGTCAAGGATGTTGTATACTCCACTTGCATAACAAAAATGAACCCTGGGGTCAAGGGTAGAAAGGTGTCATCGCTGTAGATAAAGCCGTGCTAAATAGGCTAGGACATCCGGTAGAAGACGAGTAGTTGGAATCTACTCGCGGAAAACTAAAGTTTACATTTCTAAAGATGAGGCCGGGCAGGAGGGTTAGGCAGCGACAAGATGAGGTCTTGGTCGAGTAGCTCTGCCTGTGTCGATTATGGACGGAAGCATGTGCGGCCCTGGGAGCAAGTATTGAGTTGTGTACCGGATGCTTACTGCTATATGGGAACCAGGAAACCGATGTACCAGGTTCACTGGATTGTAGAGACATACCACATCGTATCGTTAGACCTATGAGGCCGAGACGGCGCGACCGGTCGAGTGTCCTGCGAAAGGTTGCCACATACGACATAATGAATGACGCAAGATTTGGGTCTTCAGAGGCAGGCATATGTATCAAGTTATCCGGGTAGTGTTTGATTCGAATCACCGTCCCTCGCGGTTATGAGTACCGCTTGCTCACTGCGCTGTGACGTAGTAATCAAGTTGTGTGGAAACAGTTTGCAAAAGTTTTAATTGCTGCTATGATTATTGTAAAATGCATGAAAGCCCTGTTTGAAGTAGAGATAGAGCAAACTAAAGTTATTTTCCACCTTGGGACGACTAACATTGGAATGAAGTGTTTCTTATTTGATTGTGGAGTTCCAATGTTGCTGGGCACAAGGTCACTACTATTATAGCTAAGATCTGGAAGTTAAGGATGAACTCGTAGGCAAGTCTTTTTGCAAACTTATATGTTTAGGTCTTAAGTTACTTTCATGTAGAGTTGCATGTCTTAGGAGAGATGGTTAAGTCTTGCTGAGCCTTTGTGCTCACTCTTGCTATATGAGTGGTTTTGCAGGTAAACTTCGACGCTATAAAGAAGGTTTTCCGGTGAGACTCGGGAACTTCCGAGTCATGTATCACATGGAGAACCTAGCCGCTGCCATGTTTTCGTGTCGCTAGCGAGAGGAGTCCACGGGCTGGACCTCTTCTTGAGTGCTTCTTAGATATTTGACGTGAGCTGTTTATAGACTTCCACTGTAGTTAATTTATGTAAATTATTTACAAAGAACATTTGTAAGCTTCCGCTTTGATTTATGTAATAAGTTTTCCTTATATGTGTGCTGTTGGGTGCCGCATAACACAGCACCACCCAATGCGATTCCCGGGCGAGCGGCACGGTCCCGTGATCGGGGTCGGGCCCTGTCATTCCGCCCACGTTAGCGAATCACCCGACGGTAGTGACGCGATGTGATTCGACCATCATGCACCAGCGGACCTTTGAAGCTGTTTGTGGGGAACCCCTTTCGGGATCAACACTCCAGGATACACATTGGGTGGTGCCGCGCGATGCGGCACCGAACAGCATACAAGAAAAGAACCATAAAGTACAAAGTCTTTTATTTCTCAAGATAATGTCATTTACCAAATATACCACGAGGGTACATGCAGCGGAATATACATACACACTTACTCTCGGTCCTAACTATGCAAAATAGAAGACGTCCAGCCCGCAGACGCTTCTTACTAGCTTCCACAAAGATGAGTGCAGCGGCAGGGTTTCCGGTGAGTCTCCGATGGCTCACCAAACAACCATCTTCATAGCAAATTTTATAACCTGCAAAACGCTAATAATGCAACCGTGAGCAGGATGGCTCAGCAAGACTTAACTGACACTCCTAAACTATGAAACTCTACATGCAGGGATTAATAACATAGGAAGAGTATGATGCAATAAAGACAAGCCTACATGTTAATCCTTACTTTCAGTTTACTAGCAGCAGATTATTATGCCTTAGGCAGCCCTCACATCGGAAGTCCACAATCAAACAAGAAATGCTTTCCTCCGATGTGGTGATGCCCAAAGTGGAATATAAACTTAGTGAGCTCTACAACTATAGCATACATGGTTGGCAATACAATGAATTTAAGAACTTCACATCAGCAATGATTCATCTCACTTCATCTGGAAATAATTACTACGTCACAACTCAGTGAACAAGTGGTACTCATATCACTGCGAGGGACGGTGATTGCAATCAGGACACACCCGGAATACACGACACATACACCCGCCTCGAAAGACTCATACAAAAGCTCTTTTTTACGTTGTATGCAGCAACCTTTCACACGTCACTCCAATGCCGAACCAGTTACGCCGACCCATCAGAAGGGCCACTACATGGAACACATCGAAGTTGCTCTGCTAGCGGGTTTACACCTCTGACACAAACCCCCAAAGGACGGCCGTATAAGTTTCGACACGAGAGTAACCGAGTTACATCGGTTTCCTGGACCCCATAATTCCAGTATGCATCCGGTACTGTTCAAACTTGCTCAGCACGGCGGCATACGCCTCGGTCCTTAACCGACACAAACAGAGCTATAGACACAAAGGCCCAATGTACTGCTGCTCCTACTCTCTGCTCAGTCTAATTTTCCATTCTAGAACTTTCATTCTCTGGAATCATACCCCGCTGAACCAACATCCTAAACTCGCGAGTAGCTTCCATCTACCAGACTTGGACCGGATCCTATACAACTTAAGCCTAGACGAAGCTACACGAAGGTAACCTGTTCTACCCTTTAACTCCAAGGGTTTGTGGGTCATGCATTTGGAGTATCAATCACCTTGACCTAATGCACAATACATACTAGACGCATAAAAGTGATACAAAGTAAAATGTAAGTAAAAAGCTGTTAAATGCAAACCGGGGCTTGCCTTATGTTGCTGCAGGTTTAGTTCTAATTTATAGTCAGTATCTTGGCGATGAGTTAAGCCTCAACTTGCTGCTCCGAGTCAAGTTGCTCGTCGACCTCCTTCATCGTATTTCCTACCGACATGAATATGCACATTTTTATGTTGCAAGTAAAGACATTATAAAACAAAAATGTTTTATGACTTAAGAAAGTGTTCTAATTAACTAAGACTCAAGAATTTGGTTTGGCTATGTGCTGGATCAGATACAGGAACATTGTGAGCGTTGGAGAATTTTGGAACTCAAGTTCAAAGAAGTAGATAAAGGATATAATGATAAACTAGAAAGGATTAGCAGAAACTTGAGAAGATGATCTCAACTTGCTCTGAAATTTTTACAGTGGTCCATATATCATACATAGGTATGGCTTGCAAATTTTCAAACAAAGTTGATGTAAGATGTGACCTAAAGAATTTGCTTCGCTATTTTGCTTCTCTAAATTCCTGTGGCAATTCTGGGGTCTTGGCATGCTCCAAATGTGGTTTTTCAGAAACTTGAGAGTCTCATGAGTCCATAGGACTTGGTTTCACCATTTTTGGAGCTTCCTACACAGAGGTATGGAATTTAGAAGTTGGAGCTAAAAGCTGAAAAATCTTTCTGTTATTTTTCCTAATTTTCAGAGACATACAAGATTGAATCAACATTTGGCCAAGCAAATGAAGTCCAATGCCTCTGAAAATTTTACATGAGTTCAAGGATTTCTGGTAGAACGTGCTGCCCAAATTTGGAAATTTTCCAATAAACAGAACTCCTGTCAAAATTCCTACAAGATTTACATAAAATGAATTAATGAGCCAAATCCAGGGATTTTCATAAATATTGGGATGCACCTATGGGTAGTACTCTTTGAGAGGAATCCAATAAAATTTATTTCACAATTTTTTGAGGTTCCTACACGAAGTTATGGCTCTCCAAAGTTTTAACTGAATTAGGAAAATGTGGAAAAGTTTAAACACTGCCCGTGGGCCCCACCTGTCATCCCTAACCTTCAGCCTCACGCCAAACAGGGCAGTGGCGGCTCCCTCCGGAGAGGTTCACCGGAAAGGACCTTCCTGGCCACCTCCAGTCCCCCTGCTGGCCGCCCCTCCATTTCCCCCACGCTGAACCTGTTGGTGAGGTCGCCGGCGGCTGAAACTCGCCGGAAAACAGGGCGCACCGGCAACAGCAAACCCTAGGGCTTCGGTGAGGTCGTGCACGGTGAATTCTCCACCAAATGGTCAGTTCTTGGTCTATAAAGCACCAGGGGATCGTGTAGAAGACCGACATGAGGTCTAAACATGCCGGGGTGCGCTCCAAACCTATCGGTACCGTGCACCCGACATGGTCCAGCGATATACCCTCGAAAAGAACTCGGATTCCTCGCTCTACACTCAACTTCGTGGTCTAAAATCGATGGAGTAAGTGTGCTAGCCAGTTAAGATCTTGTGTGTGAAGTTTGAAACACAACCAACACGAATTGAGGATGAATTTCGCAATTCCTTACCTCGGGGTCAGTTTGTGCCGCCCGGGAGAAAATCTTGAAATTCTCACTCTGTGATCAATGGCCCGGGCTGAGTTTTGGAGGTGAGAAACTAGGCTTGTGGGTGCACCGAATGGTTGGTTTGCTTGGGCTTGATCACTCCTGGTTTGGGATGGCCACGGTGACCGGTTCGGTTTTTCAGCGTTTACCCGAGAGCTGCAGAACCGTTGCTGTTTTCCAGTGCAAACAAGCTCGGGACCGTGGGGGAAAGAAGATAGCCGGCTAGAGCACACGTTGGCGCAGCTCTTTGCTGTTGGGAGCTCGAGAAATCGGTGCTCAGTTGCTGTGGTATGATCGGAGAAGAAACCGACGGCGGTGTTCTGCGCGAAGGAAGCAGCTGAGGCAAGAGGGGACTGGAGAAACAAAATGGCGCTGTGGCTCTCTTAGCGTGGTGATCAGGACAAGCATCGGAGAAGCCAGCAGGAGGTGGCGTGGTGAAAATCGTCGGGCGCACGTCGCAGCCGGAGGTGGCGCTCGCTGTGATCGTGGTGTCGCCCGTAGAGGAGAAAATTGAGTCGGTTGAGTGGAATGGGTGACTGACAAATGGGTCCCACTCCCTCTCATTTTTATTCAATTTCCACTGATATTTTTACCCTAGCTGCTCAGAATTAAAGTCCATACTTCCACCCCAAGTCATGGTTTGAAAAGTTGAATCCAAAATGATTTGAATTCTGATGTGAAGTTTGAATTGTGTTTGATGATTTGAATTTGAAATGGAAATTTGAATTATTCTATTGCATTGCTCCAAAACATAGAAAACCAACTCCAATATTTCTAAATTTTTGGGCATGGTTGCTAATTCAAATGTGGAGAACACATTTGTGGAACCAAAGTTGCAAATTGAGCAAGTTGGAGTTTGAAACTGAAATTTAAATTCAGATTAGAGGGCTTCCTCTTTTAATCCCAAACAAATATTAGAACCCCTCCAAAGGAGCTGAAATTTGGAAGGTTGAATATTTGAAATATGAAGATCCAAGTTATGAATTTAGATCTCAATGTTTGGAAGTTTGAATTACCACTTTGAACTCACACCGTTATAATTCAAAGTTTTAATTCCCCTCATTTTTCCTAAGTGTAAAAGTGCTGAATTTCTTGCTACCACTTTTTGGGGATTTTACATCCCTCCCCCCTTAAAAAGAATCTCGTCCCGAGATTCAGAAAGAAGAGACTAAGCGGTAGAGAAGTAATTACCGGATATAAGTGGACAGCAAGTCCGGATAGTTCGAACGGAGGTATTCTTCACTCTCCCATGTCGCCTCCTCCGCGGTGTGATTGCTCCATAGCACCTTATAAAACTGGAGTGTTAGATTCCTGGTCGACCGAGACTTTTCATCGATAATCCGTATTGGATGCTCGATATAGAATAGATCCGGTTGCAATGTCTCGAGATCTTCATTGCGGACAGCAGTGGTTGTAAAAGCCCAAGAAAAGGGACTTGCAAAAACTTTTCTGCACCTCACAACACCACAGTTTTGTTGTGGATAGATTGTGAAATATTGTGAAGAGCAAGTAACCTCTATCAAAAGAGTGATTAGAGGGGAAAGTCTTCACTTTCACAAAGTAGGGTTTATACACATATGATCACACATGAGAGGGTGATTCAAAACTGTTGCATTCAAATTCATGATTTCAGCAGCTAAAACAAGGAGTAAAGGGCATACTTGGATTCCTCAGGTTCAAATTACTGGGGAGGCAAAGTTTCAATAATTTTTGAAAGGGTTTGCTACCCAATGGTCCAAAAAGGAGCCAAATAGGCAAGAATTCAAATATACATTTGAATTTGAGGGAAATTTCTCCAATCATGCAAATGCAGCTCGGTTTGAGACTTCAAACATTTGAATTACTCATTTGCCAAAAATTTGGAGATCTTTTGGGCAGAGGGGAGCTGTGGGGCCCAATGATCAGTGAGAAGAGAGGGGAGAAACTTACTGCCTAAGCTAATCGGTTCCACAGTTCACACTCGAGCGAGTTGTTTTCCTCCCACCGGCTGCCACCGCACGGACGACCGACGACCGGAAGCACCTCCCGAGCTGTTTAGGGGATCGATGTTTTCTCCGTTCTTACCCCCTCGACCGAGAGCTCAGCGCCCACACTGCCTCCCAGTCGACGCTGAGCGAATCTCGTGTCTCCTCGGCGATAAACATGACCGCACAGAGGCGCGCCGTCGGTTTACCGCCGCCCGGCTGCTCCACCCCGTGGCACGACGTGCTAAGCTTCCCCACAACACCTCCGGACGTCCTTGAGTGTGGAAGAAGCAAGGACCGGGCGCTAGCTCCGTCGGGACGTCGACGTCGAGCCGATCTTCCTCCACAGCGCCGGAGAAAGCCGCCGCGACAAGATCACGTCGCCCGGCCACCACAGAGCCTCTCCCATCAAGTTGCAAAAGCAAAAAGGTGCGCCAGTAACCCTTCTCATTTCACAACCATGCCGGCAGCGTGTCATGGACCGTGCTGGCCGGAATTTCAGTTCTCGTGCAAGCAAGTGATATAGCCCGGTTCGGGTAAATCGGCAAATTCGCCTCACCCACCGAACCACTCCTCCCCAGACCTAGAAACCCAGTTGTAGACATCCATGCGGGCACGTGGGATCAAGAACTAGGAAGAACCATCGAAGAAAACCTCAGTTCTTCGAGTTTTTCCAGTTTTCCCCGAAATCGCCCTGGGTCGCACGGTGAGCCCCTAGTTGCCGACGTTTCTCGCGAGATCAGAGCCCGGTACGTTGCTCCTTAGGTCATGGTGATGCTGTAGGAGCTAACCGGAGCCAGGTTGGGGCCAGGAAAGTGCTCTACGACGTCGCCGGAGTAGAGAGAAGCTCTGTCACCGTCGCGGGCATAGCTCCGGCCGTTGTCAAGCTCCAGTGAGGGTGCCAGCGTGTTCAGCGCGCGAAAGTATGCCCAGGCGGCGAGTTTCCGGCCGGGAGGCGATCGGGAGACAAAGTCCGGCGAGCTTCAGAAGTGTGCCGGCGAGGGGGCGGCGCGGGAAATAGGGCGGGCGCGAGGAAGAAGACGAGCCGGCCGGGCCCGCTCGTCAGTCCCTCGCAGCACAGTGTGGGGATCTTCTGTTACACCGGATCGGCTGTGAACACGCGGAAGATAATCCTGTGGCCCGTGTGGTGCAGCCGAGGTGATGACACGTGGGAGCCAGGCCCGCTGTCAGAAATTTGAACTTTTCCCGGTTAATTCGAATTCCAGAAATTCCCCAAACTTTGGAGCTCCATAACTTTTGCTAGGAAGCTCCAAATTTAGTGATTCAAATTGGGTTGGATTCATCTTGCCTAGCTCTGTCCAGATATACAACCCAATTCGTATGAAACCCATTAATTAATTCTGGAAAATTCTTTAAAGCTTTTCAGCCAAAGAATTTTAGAGGGAGTTTGGTTCATCCAAAAATCCCCAAATTTTGCCAGAATGTTCTTTAGGACATTAATAAACCCCTGTAAAAGTTTCAGACCATTTGGAGTTGATTTGGTCAGAGCAATTCAAATTGGAAGGTGCTGTGTTCATTTGAATACAGAAACATTTTCAGAGAATTTCCAAAACTTGGAAATTCAGTTCTGGGCAAATCTTAACCCCAAAAATGTTAGGAAAATTCATGCAAACTCTATGAGCTATAATTGTAATTGAAATTTTAGTTCATTAAGTTGAGCATGAACAGGGGTATTACCTCAGAATAAATTCTTACTTGCTAATTTGCCAAGAGAATTATTCTGAGCAAACCACTCCATGAAAAGTGCTAATGTTTGGTCCAGAGAGTTTTCTTGTGACAAGGAACTCACACAAAAATTCTCAGCTCCATTGGAGCTCTAGATCACCCCTGTCCTGTTTAACCACTTAAGGGATTAAGGTGGAAAAGGGGGAAAACCACTTAGCATTTAACCATGTGACTAAGTCCAAGCCAAACCACCAACACCAGTTCATCTTTAAATTCTTAAACAAAGTTCCAGGTGTTAGAGGCTGGTTATTAGAACTAATAGTAGAAGTCTTACTCTAAAACTCACATTTGCATCTAAATTAACATGTAGTATTTCATTAACGTGTAGCCGTTGAAGAAGAGACCCCGGAGGTGCTGGACTTCCTCCTTCCGGACGAAGACTTAACTCCTGACCAGCAGCAACAAGGCAAGCCCCGGTTTGCATTAACCTTTTTATAAGTCTTACTTTGTTTACATGTGTCATATGAAGTATGTATGTGCATTAGGTATATGATGAATGAAACCCCACTTGCATAACCAAAGGTCCCTAAAAGAGTGAGGGTAGTGTCAAGGACCTCGAGTAGACAGGCTATGCTTAATGAGTCGTAGGACTTCGGTACGAGTCGAGTAGTTGGAATCTACTCGCGAGATAGGCATTGGGACATACGGGTTCGGTTGAGTGATGAGAGATCACTTTAGTAATAAAAATGAGACTAGGCAGGGGCTAGGGCGCAGCAAGAGTGAGTCTTGTGTGCGCGGCCCTGTCCGTGTCGATTGAGGACCGATCCGTGTGCGGCCCTGCTGAACAAGTATTGAACGTACCGAAGGCATATCGGATATATGGGCCCCGATAAACCGATGTAGCCTAAACCTCCGGGCGTCGAGGCATAGCACACCGATTTATAGGTGTAGGTTGAGGGCAGCAAGGTGGAAATCTGCCAACGGGCATAGAGAGATGCTCCGTGTGGGGAACCTCCTGCTCGTTTCGGTGCGACCGGTTCGACGTTTGGGCTGTTGGGTGAAAGGTTGTCCCGTACGACATCGAGTTAGCGTGCTGTGCAGCTCCACGGGTGGGCGTACGTGACGTGCTCTTTGGGTTTCCCTGCAGGTGTATATCGAGTCGATTCGCCGTCCCTCGCGGTGACGAGTACCGCTTGTTCACTGCGTCGTAACGTAGACTAATGAATGAAATATGTTGATTCAATGATGCTGATTGGTATAATTGTATTGCTACATGTGTGCTACCAAATACTGCTTACTAAATTTCAGATTTCATGAATTGTTAACTTGTTGCTAAAAGATGAACTAAGGATGAACTTGTAGGCGTGTCCTTTTGCTGAAATGTCACTATCCTATGTCCATTGTACCCCTCATGTAGAGTTTCATGCTTAGGTGAGTCGGTTAAGCCTTGCTGAGCCTTTGTGCTCACGGTTGCTGCTTAAGTGTTTTTCAGGTGAGGAGCCACCCACGGACTCGGGGTACGAGTCCACCGGCGAGGGTTACCCTCCATCGGGGACCACGGCTGAGTGGGAGCCGTACACGCCGCGCTGAGCTGAGGAGTGCAGCTAGTGTGGGTTGCCCTAGGGCGGGGCAACCAACTTTTGCTAAATAGGCGGCGTGAGTTGTATAGTGTAGACTTCCCCTGTGTAATATAAACAATAGTGTAACTGAAGTTTGTACCTGTTTGTACAGTTTCAGTTGTTTCCCATGTAATATATTATGTTCTTATGACGTGTGCTGTCAGGTGTCGCATCGCGCGGCACCACCCTCTGCGATCCTAGATGAGCGGATTCCGGTCCGCCACAGCCTGGTATCAGAGCTGCAGTGGGGATAGCACAGTACTAAAGGACTGCATTATGGGAAAAACTTAGGTATACGGTGAGGAATCGGTAGCTGCCCAAGTAAGGACTATATTAGCATAGTTACTTAAAGTGGCAAAGACTAACCTATGTGTTATAATTCTGAATTTCAATTATGTAACGACGCACCTACGCTCTGGTAAGTATGGTAAGGAACGCCACCGAAAGCGGTTCAATTTCGGTTAGCTCCCCCTGACGAGGAACGTGGTTCAGGGATAGAGTCTCACAGCTTGGTGTGAGATGTCAATATGAAACTCTTGGACTCTTCATGTTCCTGAGTTCATATGAAACGCTGATCCCTAGCGTGCATTAGGCAAGTAAGTGGAGACCCCATCGCGTGGTCAGTAACGCGAGAGTGTGTTCGTCTGAAAATAGCCCAGAAGGACATACGCAGCGCTTGCCATCGGCGTGCCCTGCAGGGCAGTAGGTGGTATCTGTTGGGTTGATAACATTCCCAACCGTGATGACCCGTTCATGACATACTCGGGTTCCCCGTCGTGTGGTGTTGAAACACGATCACGTACCTTGAGACGTGACCTAACTCAAGGACGGCCGTATGACAACGATACGGGCGTTTGTATTTACTTCAAATATGGAACTGCCTGAAATGAATAACCATTGAGTGCACCATTATTGTGTGGTCGTCTGCAGGTACTAACCACGTATGTATCCGTGTAGAAAACGTGTGCGAGAGACCGTTTAGTGCCACACTTGAGACGTATATGCCGGTATGATCCGGTTAGGATTTTCTTTTGTGAGGAACGTAGTACCGAGATATTGTAGTCATATGCATGAAAGCAATAACAAGGAATTAAAATCTATAGGTTCAACATTTAGGACCCTGGTTGGGTATAAGAATGGGATAGTGGAGTAGTGTAGCCAAAAGACTGAAAAAAAAACAGAGTGCTCTGTTTTGGGCAGCACGTTTGCTGATCTTCAACAGGGCATAACTCACAGGTCTTTTAGCCCAGGGAGGTGTGATATATAGTTCTGGAAAGGTATTCAAGTCCTCTACAACTTTGTTGTAGACTTCCAGAGCTGAAACTCGCCTTAAGGTGGCTGAAATCCCAGAGGAATGTAAACTGTCCAGAACCAGGGCAGAGTAAAACATCTTCTGAACTGATCTGTTTTTCCAACATAACTCCCAGTAGAAAAATCTAAAATTGTCATATAATACATCCTTAGAAAGAGTAGAAGATGTGTGACACCTTTGCAATTCAAAGTTCCTGAAAATTCAGCACAGAATTTAGTGGAAATCAGGGTTGAAAACAGCCACTTCCAAGGGAGGTGCTGTTGAAATTCTTCCAGAAATTCTTCTAACTTTGAATTAGCATAACTTTTTAACCAAAGCTGATCTGGGGGCAAATGAGTACTCGTTGGAAAGATACTGAAGTTAACTTTAACTTTGGTATTCAACTTGAGTCATGAGAATGCACAGAACCAGATCAAAACTTGGAATAGGTAGAAACTGGTCATTCTGACGGAAGAATGACAGTTGAACTCATTGGAAAGGGTGTTGTACCCTAAGGGTGGTATATGTGATGACAACGCGATAATAATGTCTCGTAGATACCAAACCCAGTTATGGTGAGCTTCCAAAGAGGGGGTTCATCAAGTTGGATTAAACTAACTTGTGTTTGGTCTGGTAATGATGTAGCTTGTGCAAAGTTATTGCACTATCTACTTACGAGATGTATCGCATGGTTTCATTGTCATTATGTTTTACACCTATTTCATTTAGACTGCATGCAAAATGTTGCGGGACTGATGTTTAATGTCGTGTGGTTGCAGATGGTTCGTACTAGGACCACGCACGAGATTGGTGGCTCTAGCCAACAGGGAGGTGATGACTCCCAGCCACCGGCCTACGACAGCACCCCGCAGCAGCAGCCACCACCGCCGCCTCCGCTTACTCTAGCGGATGTGATAGCGGAACTGGTGGGAGGTCGTGAGGAGCAGACCGACCTGCTCCGCACGATCGTGCAGAATACGTCCCAGGCGGGAGGACGTCAAGAGCGAGGGCCTCGTGAGCCCCGCGATGTGTCGTACTCGGATTTCATGAGTACGCACCCTCCAGTGTTCACCGAAGCTGAAGAACCACTGGAGGCTGACAACTGGCTGCGGACCGTCGAGTCTAAGTTTGGGCTGCTCCAGTGTACGGAGCGGCAGAAGACCCTGTTCGCAGCACAGCAGCTCCACGGTGCCGCTGGTGCGTGGTGGGCGAATTATGTCGCCTCACGTCCGGCTGGCCATGCCGTGGAATGGCAAGAGTTCCGGGAGGCATTCCGCGCCTATCACATCCCTTCCGGAATAATGAAGAGGAAGTTCCAAGAATTTTTGGAACTGAAGCAGGGTGGGAGGAGTGCCCACGACTACTCCCGTGCCTTCAACCATCTGGCGCAGTATGCGTCAG
Organism: Neostapfia colusana; assembly: GCA_030760725.1. Lineage (NCBI taxonomy): Eukaryota > Viridiplantae > Streptophyta > Magnoliopsida > Poales > Poaceae > Neostapfia > Neostapfia colusana. The sequence goes on along the minus strand of JASWHV010000005.1, from coordinate 23,046,984 downwards.
ACTACATCTCCACAGAGGAGAAGAAGAGGGAGCACTTCTATCGGGGGTTACACCCCGAAATGAAGACCCACCTCGTACAGTGGAACCGCGGCACATTCAACGACTTAGTCAATGCCACGATCATGCAAGAGGACGCTCAGCGGGAGTTAGCAGCTGAGCAGAGGAAGCGCAGCGCTCCACCTAGCAGCGGTGGTGGCGCGCCCCAGAAGTACCGTATGGTGTATCGGACACCATCCGGGCAGCAGTGGCGTCCACCGGCGCGACCTCAACAGTTCGGGGGACGTTCGTTCCAAGCACCCCCGTTCCGTCCGCCGATGCCACCACCAAGACAGCAGCAGCAGCGGACGGTACCCCGGGCGTTTCCACCGCCACAACGCGCCCCGAGTTTCCGTCCACCGATCAGCGGGGGACCGCCCCGTTTCACCTGCTTCACGTGTGGCCAGGCGGGCCACTTCGCGAAGGACTGTCCCCAGGGGCAGCAGAGCAGCGGGCAAGCCCAGTTCCAGGGCGGTGCTCGAGGCCAACCTCCGGTGAAGAAGGTTGGTCAACGAACTGGGGGTGTCCGCAACCTCGACAGTGAGGACGCCCCAGAGGGAGACAACGTGCTGGCGGGTATGTTTACTCTCAACAATCAAGCCATCGTCATATTATTTGATTCTGGTGCAACCCACAGCTTTATAAGTGCATCCTATGTGGCTAAACATCAATTGCAAGTCTTCCCAACCGACTGCACTTATATGATCTGCTCACCGGGAGGGAAGATTTCAGCTAATATGATGATTCCAAAGGCACCTCTGTGCTTAGGTGGGAAACTATATCCCACCACCTTGATAATCCTTATGGGGCAAAAGATTGATGCAATCTTAGGGATGTCATGGCTACAATACCATGGCGCTGTCCTAGAGACTCGGACACGGACGGTTCACTTAAATTCTCCATTCCACCGTCCGCATTCCATGGTGTTAGACACGCCAGTCCGGGAAGTTTTAGCAATTAATAATGCTGAAGCTCTCAAGTTAGAAGACATCCCCGTAGTCCGGGAGTATCCTGATGTGTTCCCGGATGATCTTCCGGGCATGCCACCTGAGCGGGATGTCGAGTTCAAGATTGAACTTGCACCCGGGACTACGCCCATCTCACGGAGACCATACAAGATGGCTCCGAATGAGCTGGCTGAACTGAAAGAACAGCTCAATGATCTGTTGAGCAAGGGTTTCATTAGGCCGAGTTCCTCGCCTTGGGGATGCTCGGCGTTGTTCGTGAAGAAGAAGGATGAAACCCTGAGGCTATGTTTGGATTACCGGCCGCTCAACGCCGTCACCATCAAGAATAAGTACCCACTGCCCCGCATCGACATATTGTTTGATCAACTTGTGGGTGCAAGTGTGTTCTCCAAGATGGACCTTCGCTCTGGATATCACCAGATAAAGATCCGGGCGGAGGATATCCCGAAGACGGCCTTCTCAACGAGATATGGATTATATGAATATCTCGTCATGTCCTTTGGTCTCACAAATGCTCCAGCCCATTTCATGTATCTCATGAACTCAGTGTTCATGCCGGAGCTGGACAAGTTCGTGGTTGTGTTCATCGACGACATCTTGGTTTACTCCAAGACCGAAGCCGAACATGCCGAACACTTGCGGATCGTTCTTCAACGATTGCGAGACCACAAGCTCTACGCCAAGTTCAGCAAATGCGAATTTTGGATCAGTCAAGTGCCATTCTTGGGACATATCATCTCAGCTGAAGGCATTGCGGTTGACCCAAGTAAAATAGAGCAAGTGTTGAAATGGAAAGCTCCCACTTCAGTTCATGAAGTCAGAAGCTTCCTCGGGTTAGCGGGATACTACCGGAGATTCATTCCAAGCTTCTCCAAGCTCGCTAAGCCGATGACAGAGTTGCTGAAGAAAGGGACGAAATATGTTTGGAACACGGCGTGTGAAGGAGCCTTCCAAGCATTGGTGAAGCATCTCACAACAGCCCCGGTCTTAGCTCAGCCGGATACAACAAAGCCCTTCGACGTGTATTGTGACGCGTCCGGTATTGGGCTTGGCTGCGTGTTGATGCAGGAGGGACGTGTGGTCGCTTATGGCTCACGCCAACTTCGGAACCATGAGCAGCATTATCCTACTCATGACCTGGAGCTTGCTGCAGTGGTTTTGGCGTTGAAAATGTGGAGGCACTATCTCCTGGGGAATTTGGTGCATCTCTACACCGACCACAAGAGCTTGAAATATATTTTCACCCAGAAGGAGCTGAACATGAGGCAAAGGAGGTGGTTAGAGCTGATCAAAGATTATGAGATTGAGATCCATTACCACCCCGGCAAGGCGAATGTGGTTGCCGACGCGCTGAGTCAGAAATCACATGTCCATCACCTCACCATTACACCGGTGGAGGAGGAAGAGCCAAGTTTATACTTGATTCCTTATGGATCGCTGTACAACCTTGCCCTCATCCCTACTATTAGGGAGGACATCATTGCTGCTCAGAAAAATGATAAAGGCATGGCACATCTACGGAGACGGATAGACAATGGAGAGATCAAATGTTTCCGGAAAGATGATGAGGGGACGCTATGGTTCAACGACCGCATAGTCGTACCCCGGGACATGGAACTGAGGAAGAAAATCCTCGACGAAGCCCACTTGTCTAAATACTCCATTCATCCAGAGAGCAACAAAATGTACCAAGATTTGAAAAAGAAATTTTGGTGGACACGGATGAAGCGGGAGGTAGCGAAGTACGTATCCGAATGTGATACGTGCCGACGAGTGAAGGCTGATCACATGAAGAAATCAGGGCTGTTGCAACCCCTGAAGATCCCGGCATGGAAATGGGAAGATGTGAGCATGGATTTCATTGTGGGATTACCCCTAACAGCCAACAAGCATGATTCCATATGGGTAATCGTTGATCGGTTAACCAAGACGGCTCACTTCATTCCGGTAAATACACGTTACAGTGCCGGCAAATATGCGGAGCTATACATAGCGAAGATTCTATGCCTATACGGGGTACCCAAGACCATTGTCTCAGATCGAGGTGCATTATTTGTATCTCGCTTTTGGGAGCAGCTACACGCTGCATTGGGTACTAAGTTGATCAGGAGCTCCGCTTATCACCCTCAAACAGATGGCCAGACAGAGAGGGTGAATCAAGTTCTGGAAGACATGTTGAGAGCATGTGCCATCCACCATGGTAGGAACTGGGATGATCACCTACCATTGGCGGAATTCTCGTACAACAACGGCTATCAGGCGAGTATCAAGATGGCACCCTACGAAGCTCTCTACGGTCGTAAATGCCACACCCCACTAAATTAGTGCGAGTCCGGTGAAAGGGTCACATTCGGGGTTGATGTGGTGAACGACGCCGAAGAGCGCGTTCGTACCATTCAAGCCAATTTGAAGGCCGCTCAATCCCGACAGAAGAGCTACGCTGACAAGAGGCGTAGACCGTTGCACTTCGACGTCGGGGAACACGTGTACCTCCGCGTGTCTCCAATGAAGGGCGTGCACCGGTTCGATGTGAAGGGGAAGCTCGCTCCCCGTTTCATTGGACCCTACGCTATCACCGAGAAGTGTGGACCAGCGGCGTATCGATTGGAGTTACCGGCACCCCTTGCTGGTGTCCATGACGTTTTCCATGTTTCGCAACTGAGAAAATGTTTGAAGCATACAGCTGCTGTTCCTACCGAAAATATCGGCGAGCTGAAACCGGATTTAACTTATGATGAGTATCCGGTGGCTATTCTTGATGAAAAAGCCAGGACCACACGCAGCAGAACGTTGTGGTTCTACAAAATACTCTGGAGCAACCACACCGCCGAAGAAGCGACATGGGAGAGCGAGGAGTTCCTTCGCTCAAATTACCCGGAGTTCATGGCTTCTCAACACGGGTAAGTCCCTATTACATCGCTATCTCTTCTTTTATAATCTCGGGACGAGATTCTTTTAAGGGGGGAGGGATGTAAAAGCCCAAGAAAAGGGACTTGCAAAAACTTTTCTGCACCTCACAACACCACAGTTTTGTTGTGGATAGATTGTGAAATATTGTGAAGAGCAAGTAACCTCCATCAAAAGAGTGATTAGAGGGGAAAGTCTTCACTTTCACAAAGTAGGGTTTATACACATATGATCACACATGAGAGGGTGATTCAAAACTGTTGCATTCAAATTCATGATTTCAGCAGCTAAAACAAGGAGTAAAGGGCATACTTGGATTCCTCAGGTTCAAATTACTGGGGAGGCAAAGTTTCAATAATTTTTGAAAGGGTTTGCTACCCAATGGTCCAAAAAGGAGCCAAATAGGCAAGAATTCAAATATACATTTGAATTTGAGGGAAATTTCTCCAATCATGCAAATGCAGCTCGGTTTGAGACTTCAAACATTTGAATTACTCATTTGCCAAAAATTTGGAGATCTTTTGGGCAGAGGGGAGCTGTGGGGCCCAATGATCAGTGAGAAGAGAGGGGAGAAACTTACTGCCTAAGCTAATCGGTTCCACAGTTCACACTCGAGCGAGTTGTTTTCCTCCCACCGGCTGCCACCGCACGGACGACCGACGACCGGAAGCACCTCCCGAGCTGTTTAGGGGATCGATGTTTTCTCCGTTCTTACCCCCTCGACCGAGAGCTCAGCGCCCACACTGCCTCCCAGTCGACGCTGAGCGAACCTCGTGTCTCCTCGGCGATAAACACGACCGCACAGAGGCGCGCCGTCGGTTTACCGCCGCCCGGCTGCTCCACCCCGTGGCACGACGTGCTAAGCTTCCCCACAACACCTCCGGACATCCTTGAGTGTGGAAGAAGCAAGGACCGGGCGCTAGCTCCGTCGGGACATCGACGTCGAGCCGATCTTTCTCCACAGCGCCGGAGAAAGCCGCCGCGACAAGATCACGTCGCCCGGCCACCACAGAGCCTCTCCCATCAAGTTGCAAAAGCAAAAAGGTGCGCCAGTAACCCTTCTCGTTTCCGCAGCGTGTCATGGACCGTGCTGGCCGGAATTTCAGTTCTTGCGCAAGCATGTGATATAGCCCGGTTCGGGTAAATCGGCAAATTCGCCTCACCCACCGAACCACTCCTCCCAAGACCTAGAAACCCAGTTGTAGACATCCGTGCGGGCACGTGGGATCAAGAACTAGGAAGAACCATCGAAGAAAACCTCAGTTCTTCGAGTTTTTCCAGTTTTCCCCGAAATCGCCCTGGGTCGCACGGTGAGCCCCTAGTTGCCGACGTTTCTCGCGAGATCAGAGCCCGGTACGTTGCTCCTTAGGTCATGGTGATGCTGTAGGAGCTAACCAGAGCCAGGTTGGGGCCAGGAAAGTGCTCTACGACGTCGCCGGAGTAGAGAGAAGCTCTGTCACCGTCGCGGGCATAGCTCCGGCCGTTGTCAAGCTCCGGTGAGGGTGCCAGCGTGTTCAGCGCGCGAAAGTATGCCCAGGCGGCGAGTTTCCGGCCGGGAGGCGATCGGGAGACCATGTCCGGCGAGCTTCAGAAGTGTGCCGGCGAGGGGGCGGCGCGGGAAATAGGGCGGGCGCGAGGAAGAAGACGAGCCGGCCGGGCCCGCTCGTCAGTCCCTCGCAGCACAGTGTGGGGATCTTCTGTTACACGGGATCGGCTGTGAACACGCGGAAGATAATCCTGTGGCCCGTGTGGTGCAGCCGAGGTGATGACACGTGGGAGCCGGGCCCGCTGTCAGAAATTTGAACTTTTCCCGGTTAATTCGAATTCCAGAAATTCCCCAAACTTTGGAGCTCCATAACTTTTGCTAGGAAGCTCCAAATTTAGTGATTCAAATTGGGTTGGATTCATCTTGCCTAGCTCTATCCAGATATACAACCCAATTCGTATGAAACCCATTAATTAATTCTGGAAAATTCTTTAAAACTTTTCAGCAAAAGAATTTTAGAGGGAGTTTGGTTCATCCAAAAATACCCAAATTTTTCCAGAATGTTCTTTAGGACATTAATAAACCCCTGTAAAAGTTTCAGACCATTTGGAGTTGATTTGGTCAGAGCAATTCAAATTGGAAGGTGCTGTGTTCATTTGAATACAGAAACATTTTCAGAGAATTTCCAAAACTTGGAAATTCAGTTCTGGGCAAATCTTAACCCCAAAAATGTTAGGAAAATTCATGCAAACTCTATGAGCTATAATTGAAATTGTAGTTCATTAAGTTGAGCATGAACAGGGGTATTACCTCAGAATAAATTCTTACTTGCTAATTTGCCAAGAGAATTATTCTGAGCAAACCACTCCATGAAAAGTGCTAATGTTTGGTCCAGAGAGTTTTCTTGTGACAAGGAACTCACACAAAAATTCTCAGCTCCATTGGAGCTCTAGATCACCCCTGTCCTGTTTAACCACTTAAGGGATTAAGGTGGAAAAGGGGGAAAACCACTTAGCATTTAACCATGTGACTAAGTCCAAGCCAAACCACCAACACCAGTTCATCTTTAAATTCTTAAACAAAGTTCCAGGTGTTAGAGGCTGGTTATTAGAACTAATAGTAGAAGTCTTACTCTAAAACTCACATTTGCATCTAAATTAACATGTAGTATTTCGTTAACGTGTAGCCGTTGAAGAAGAGACCCCGGAGGTGCTGGACTTCCTCCTTCCGGATGAAGTCTTAACTCCTGACCAGCAGCAACAAGGCAAGCCCCGGTTTGCATTAACCTTTTTATAAGTCTTACTTTGTTTACATGTGTCATATGAAGTATGTATGTGCATTAGGTATATGATGAATGAAACCCCACTTGCATAACCAAAGGTCCCTAAAAGAGTGAGGGTAGTGTCAAGGACCTCGAGTAGACAGGCTATGCTTAATGAGTCGTAGGACTTCGGTACAAGTCGAGTAGTTGGAATCTACTCGCGAGATAGGGATTGGGACATACGGGTTCGGTTGAGTGATGATAGATCACTTTAGTAATAAAAATGATACTAGGCAGGGGCTAGGGCGCAGCAAGAGTGAGTCTTGTGTGCGCGGCCCTGTCCGTGTCGATTGAGGACCGATCCGTGTGCGGCCCTGCTGAACAAGTATTGAACGTACCGAAGGCATATCGGATATATGGGCCCCGATAAACCGATGTAGCCTAAACCTCCGGGCGTCGAGGCATAGCACACCGATTTATAGGTGTAGGTTGAGGGCAGCAAGGTGGAAATCTGCCAACGGGCATAGAGAGATGCTCCGTGTGGGGAACCTCCTGCTCGTTTCGGTGCGACCGGTTCGACGTTTGGGCTGTTGGGTGAAAGGTTGTCCCGTACGACATCGAGTGAGCGTGCTGTGCAGCTCCACGGGTGGGCGTACGTGACGTGCTCTTTGGGTTTCCCTGCAGGTGTATATCGAGTCGATTTGCCGTCCCTCGCGGTGACGAGTACCACTTGTTCACTGCGTCGTAACGTAGACTAATGAATGAAATATGTTGATTCAATGATGCTGATTGATATAATTGTATTGCTACATGTGTGCCACCAAATACTGCTTACTAAATTTCAGATTTCATGAACTGTTAACTTGTTGCTAAAAGATGAACTAAGGATGAACTTGTAGGCGTGTCCTTTTGCTGAAATGTCACTATCCTATGTCCATTGTACCCCTCATGTAGAGTTTCATGCTTAGGTGAGTCGGTTAAGCCTTGCTGAGCCTTTGTGCTCACGGTTGCTGCTTAAGTGTTTTTCAGGTGAGGAGCCACCCACGGACTCGGGGTACGAGTCCACCGGCGAGGGTTACCCTCCGTCGGGGACCACGGCTGAGTGGGAGCCGTACACGCCGCGCTGAGCTGAGGAGTGCAGCTAGTGTGGGTTGCCCTAAGGCGGGGCAACCAACTTTTGCTAAATAGGCGGCGTGAGTTGTATAGTGTAGACTTCCGCTGTGTAATATAAACAATAGTGTAACTGAAGTTTGTACCTGTTTGTACAGTTTCAGTTGTTTCCCATGTAATATATTATGTTCTTATGACGTGTGCTGTCAGGTGTCGCATCGCGCGGCACCCCCCTCTGCGATCCTGGATGAGCGGATTCCGGTCCGCCACAGTGGTATTCTTTGGATATTTTTGAAGCTAAGAGACGTGAAATATATCATGCACCCCAGCGAGATTCGTCGGTAGCTCAAGTCGGTAAGCTACGGGTCCACATTTCTCTGTGATAGCGAATGGACCAATAAACCGGGGAGCGAGCTTTCCTTTTACACCGAATTGGTGAACTCCCTTCATTGGAGATACGCGGAGATATACGTACTCTCCGACGTTGAAGTTCAACGGTCGATGTCGCTGGTCTGCATAGCTCTTCTGTCGAGATTGAGCAGCTTTTAAATTTGCCTGTATGACCCGAACTCGTTCTTCGGCATCATTGACAAGGTCAATCCCGAATGCCACTCTTTCACTGGATTCGCACCAATTCAACGGAGTGCGACATCTCCAGCCGTAGAGAGCCTCGTACGGTGCCATCTTGATACTCGTTTGATAGTTGTTTTTGTACGAGAATTCCGCCAACGGTAAATAAGCATTCCAATTCTTACCGTGGTGGATGGCACACGCTCTCAACATATCTTCCAAGACTTGATTTATCCTCTCCGTTTGTCCACCAGTTTGAGGGTGATATGCGGAGCTTCTAAGCAATTTGGTTCCCAAAGATACGTGCAGCTGTTTCCAGAAACGAGAAATGAACAGTGCACCATGATCTGAAACTATGGTTCTTGGAACTCCATGCTGGCATAATATCCATTCAATGTATAACTCTGCATATTTCTTGGCGTTGAATCCCACATTCACTGGTATGAAGTGTGCTGACTTGGTTAATCGGTCAACGATTACCCAAACTGAATCATGCTTCCGAGATGTGAGCGGCAGTCCGACAATGAAATCCATACTCACATCTTCGCACTTCCAAGCCGGAATATGGAGGGGCTGTAGCAAACCAGGTTTCTTCATGTGATCTGCTTTCACCGTTCGACACGTATCACACTCGGATATGTACTTAGCTATTTCCCGCTTCATCCGTGTTCACCAAAACTTGTTTCTCAAATCTTGGTACATCTTGTTGCTGCCCGGATGAATGGAAAATTTTGATAAATGAGATTCGTCTAATATCTTCTTACGAAGCTTCATGTCACGGGGTACGACTATACGATTTTTGAACCATAGCGTACAATTCTCATCTTTCCGGAAGCACTTAGCTTGTCCTTTGTCTATTCTCTTCCGGATATGGGTCATGCCCCTATCTTTCCATTGAGCCTCTACAATTTCATCACGAATTGTAGGAATGAGGGCAAGGTTAAACAATGACCCATAGGGAACCAAGCGTAGGCTCGCTTCTTCTTCTTCCATTGCAGCCATGGTTAGATTATGCACATGTGATTTCCGACTAAGAGCGTCGGCAACCACATTCGCTTTTCTAGGATTGTAGTGTATCTCTATCTCATAATCTTTAATTAACTCTAACCATCTTTGCTGCCTCATATTTAATTCCTTTTGTGTGAAGATGTACTTTAAACTCTTGTGGTCAGTGTAGAGGTGGACTAAGTTTACAAGCAAATAGTGCCTCCACATCTTTAGAGCAAGAACCACAGCAGCTAGCTCAAGATCATGTGTTGGATAATTCTGCTCATGATTCCTAAGCTGTCTGGATCCATACGCAACCACTCGCCCTTCTTGCATAAGCACGCAGCCAAGGACGATGCCGGATGCATCGCAATAAACATCAAAAGCCTAAGTTATCGGGCTGCGCCAACACTGGGGCTATTGTGAGGTGCTTTACCAATGCTTTGAATGCTTCCTCACATGCTTCACTCCACACATATTTTTTGCCTTTCTTTAGAAGTTCTGTCATTGGTTTAGAGACCTTGGAGAAATTCGGAATGAATCTCCGGTAGTAACCCGCTGAACCGAGAAAACTACGGACTTTGTGGACTGACTTTGGTGAACTCCAACTCAGCACTTGGACGATCTTGCTCGGATCAACTGCAATGCCCTCCGCAGAAATAATGTGCCCAAGAAATGGCACTTGGTTGATCCATAACTCACACTTGCTGAATTTTGCATATAGCTTGTGATCCAGTAGGCGTTGGAGCACAATATGTGGATGTTCGGCGTGTTCCTCCTCCGACTTAGAATATACCAACATATCATCGATGAAGACCACGACGAACTTGTCCAACTCCGGCATGAAGACTGAATTCATCAAGTACATAAAATGAGCCGGAGCATTAGTGAGTCCAAATGACATGACGAGATACTCATATAACCCGTATCTCGTTGAGAATGCCGTCTTGGGTATGTCTTCCGCCCGGATTTTTATCTGGTGATATCCGGACCAAAGATCCATCTTCGAGAAAACCTTAGTACCCACTAATTGATCGAAAAGCATATCGATACGTGGTAGTGGATACTTGTTCTTGATAGTTACGGCATTGAGCGTACGATAGTCCACACATAACCTCAGAGTCTCATCCTTTTTCTTGACGAACAACGCGGAGCATCCCCACGGTGATGAACTGGGTCGAATGAAGCCTTTGCTTAGCAAATCATTCTGCTGCTCTTTCAGCTCCGTGAGTTCCTTCGGTGCCATTTTATATGGCCTCCGAGGTATGGGTGTGGTTCCCGGTGCTAGTTCAGTTTTGAACTCCACTTCACGATCGGGCGGCATGCCCGGTAGATCATCGGGAAACATGTCCGGATATTCCTGGACCACTGGAATGTCCTCCAGTTTCTTAGCTTCAACAGTGTGGACAGCAGTGACTTCCGGTGCAACATTTCTCAGAATCAACGTGTGTTGCCCGTGCTTCTTTGAATTCAGCTGCACCGTTCGTGAACTAATATCAAAGATAGCTTGGTGATGCGTCAACCAAGCCATTCCCAAGATTATGTCAATCCGCAAGCCTTCCAGGATGATAAGAGTAGTAGGATATATCCGCCCATCTGAACATATAGGCGCTCGAGCTACAATCCTGCCCGCTGTCCTACTACCTCCCGGTGAATTAATCTGATAAGATGCGGCCAAGGTGGTTGATGGTACTTGGTGCTTAACCACAAAATATTTGCTGATAAAATCATGTGTAGCACCCGAGTCGAACAACACGAGTGTGGGCTGATCACGTAGGCTGAACATGCCCGCCAACACGGGTTCCCCTACGGGAACGTCTTCAACTGCCATATAGTTTACGTTTCCCACTTTCAGTGATGTTCTCCTTGACCGACCATAGAATTTCTTTGCAGTTTGAGATGACATGTGACTGCTGCTTTGCTGGGTCACCTGATCCTCCTGAGAAATATGCTCTACATCGCTACGAGTACCGTACGATGCGAGCTTAGGATCTTCATAATATGAAAGTGATTGATATTCTTGTGCACCTTGTTGAAGTGGGGGTGCACAACTACTCATTTGCTGCTGTTGCAGCAGTGGCTGAACCTCCATGGGTGAATATGGACAGTATTGCATCTGAGGTGGTCCGTCAAAGGACTGAATCTCCACCCCGGATGGTAAGCAATATATCACCGGTTGTTCTTGATGATAATCACCTGTACTTGCCAGTGATAATTTTCTCTTCCTCTTACTTTCCTTATGCTCGAGTTCAGCTATTTCTTGAATCATAGCGGCATTGACTAACTCGCTATAATTCCCTTTATTGCATTGTGCCACTTTTGTCCGAAGCTTCACATCGAGGCCTCGGAAGAAGTAATGACACTTCATCGTCTCCTTATGCACATAAGCGGATGCATATTGTACTAAACGGTTAAATTCCGTAAAGTACTTCATAACACTCATGCCTGCTTGTTTGAGTTCATAGAACTCTTCAATTCTGGTTTTGAGATGCCCTCATAGATATGACGTGCACGGAAAGCATCACGAAACTCCGTCTACATCACACGATGGCCTTCAGCGATCTTAGCAAGATATTCAGACCACCAAGCCCCAGCGGATCCATGAAGTTGCTGAGCGGCAAATAAAGCCTTCTCATATTCATCACACTGGAGCATTGCCATTTTAGATTCAATCACCCGGAGCCAATGATCTGCCTCCAAGGCTTCTTTAGCTTCCAAGAATACCGGTGGTTGTCTTGCTAGAAAATCCAGATAAGTATTCAGTGTGGGGTTTTGCTGTGAGGTCTCTTGTCGGATGCCTTGCTGCACCAACAACTCAAGAGACTCAGCCATTCTTCCCAACACCTCCGCCAGTCCTGTTGATGATGGCGGTGATCGTCGCTGCGACGAATCATTTCCATCGCGACTGGAACCACCAACTTCATACCCGGAATGAGTATGATCCATACTGCAAGAGTGAGCAATTTACGGTTAATATCAAAGAGTGTACTCATCTTTAACTCGAAATTATTAACCGCAAAAGCATCACATGAACTGTGCAGCATATATAAAGGAAACAAGGTTTTTGACAATTCTGAAATATGACCAATGATTGTTCAAGTTTGTCAAACACTTAAATAAACAGCAAGTACTGATGAAAGATAACTAGTGACTATGTCATGGAACTTAGAGAAGTATAAAAATCTTCATGTCCATAACAAGTCTCAAGTTACATGGGCCATGAACAATGCTCTGTTCAGATTGAGCATTTGACCTAATTCCCAGAATTTGATTATGAAAATGGCAGTTTCATGTTTCAAGGTGAATATCAAAGTTATATGTAACTTCAATATCTTTCAAACGAGTATTTATTTGCCTTCATATCAATTATGGATCAGGAGTTATATTACAAAGTTGACAGAAATCTGGAACAATTTTGACAGCACCTCCTCTGAAAGTGTCTGTTTTGTCCGAAAGATTTCATAAAGTTCTATACCAAATATGTAGAAACTTCGAACTATAAAGTCATAGCATGTATCACAAACTTTCCAACGGTGTCTTACATGACCCTTAGAAATTTTTCTACAAGAAGTTATGGTCGAAATAAAAAAATTCCAGAGAGTATTTTTGGTCTGCCCTGTTTCTGGACAGTTAACACTCATCTGAGATTTTCATCCATTTTGAAGGAGATTCTGTTCTGGAGTTCTACAGAAAAATTGTAGAAAACTTCAAAACCTTTACAGTAATGTATCCCTCACCTCCATTGGTTCAACCAAACAAAAGTTATGCCCTGTTCAATTTCAGAAAAATTCTGCCAAAAACAGGGGAGGTTGTTACTAAAGATTTGAGATGGAAACTATACTCCCAATTGACTCTTAGTTCAATATAGGAGTTCATTAACCCCTAATGGAATACTAGACTCCAATTTACTCTTTTCTTTGAAAACTTTATTTTTCATGCAGTGAAGAACATTTCACGGTACTATGTTTCCTCACCAAATAAAAAATCCTAACTGGCGTTACACCGGCATATACGTCTCAAGGGGTGGCACTAAAACGATCACTCACACACGTGTTCCAAACGGAATGTTCTACTCGTGGTTAAGGTAACTGCAGAAAAACAATCAATAATGATGCACACAATGGTTTTTCATTTCAGGCAGGTCCATATCATAGTAAAAACATACACCCTGTATCATTGCCATACGGGCCGTCCTTGAGTCAAGCCACGTCTCAAGGTACATGATCGAGTTATTCACCACCCGACGGGGGCTCCACACCTTTGCAATAAAGCATACCGGTGGAACAGCGCTTTTGTATGCCTCATAAGACATGAAGAGTCCTAGAGAACAAACTTCGTGTTACAAACCACACGATGGGGTCTCCTCCTCTTGCCCCTGGGTTTGCGCACTGGAGGCTAATGCATTTCATATGTCTCTAAGACATGAAGAGCCTTAGAAAACATATTCACTTCCCATCCATTGCTGAACAGGACATCCCACACTACTTTCCTCGTATGGGGGAGCTAACCGAAATTGATCCGCTTTCGGTGGCATTCCTTACCACTTACCTCCACGTAGGTGCGTCGTTACAGAATTGAAATACTGAATATTAACACACCGTTAGCTTGCCACCTTAAGTAACTATGCTAATAATAGTCCTTATGTGGGCATACTATACGTTCCTCACTCGTATACTTCTAAGTTTTCAAAAATAAGCACTTTTCATGCGTGCTATTCCCAATGTGGCTCTGATACCACGCCTGTGGGGAACCGCTTTCGGGATCCACACTCCAGGATACACAATGAGTGGTGTCGTGTGATGCGGCACAGAACAGCATAAAAGAGCCATAAAGTACAAAGTCTTTTATTTCTAAAGATGACGTCATTTACAAAATATTGTACCACGAGGGTACACGCAGCGGAATATACATACACACTTACTCTCGGTCCTAACTATGCAAAAGAGAAGACGTCCAGCCCGCGGACGCTTCTTACTAGCTTCCACAAAGATGAGTGCAGCGGCAGGGTTTCCGGTGATTCTCCGATGGCTCACCGAACAACCATATTCATAGCAAATTTTATAACCTGCAAAACGCTAATAATGCAACCGTGAGCACGATGGCTCAGCAAGACTTAACCGACACTCCTAAACCATGAAACTCTACATGCAGGGATTAATAACATAGGAAGAGTATGATGCAATAAAGACACGCCTACATGTTAATCCTTACTTTCAGTTTAGTAGCAGCAGATTATTATGCCTTAGGCAGCCCTCACATCGGAAGTCCACAATCAAACAAGAAACGCTTTCCTCCGATATGGTGATGCCCAAAGTGGAATATAAAGTTAGTGAGCTGTACAACTATAGCATACATGGTTGGCAATACAATGAATTTAAGAACTCCACATCAGCAATGATTCATCTCACATCATCTGGAAATAATTACTACGTCACAACTCAGTGAACAAGTGGTACTCAGATAACCGCGAGGGACGGTGATTGCAATCAGGACACACCCGAAATACACGACACATACACCCGCCTCAAAAGACTCATACAAGAGCTCTTTCTTATGTTGTATGCAGCAACCTTTCACACGTCACTCCAATGCCGAACCAGTTCCGCCGACCCATCAGAAGGGCCACTAAACGGAACACGTCGAAGTTGCTCCGCTAGCGGATTTACACCTCTGACACCAACCCCCAAAGGACGGCCGTATAAGTTTCGACACGAGAGTACCCGAGTTACATCGGTTTCCTGGACCCCGTAATTCTAGTATGCATCCAGTACTGTTCAAACTTGCTCAGCAGGGCGGCATACGCATCCGTCCTTAACCGACACAAACAGAGCTATAGCCACACAGGCCCAACGTCCTGCTGCTCCTACTCTCTGCTCGGTCTCATTTTCCATTTCAAAACATTCATTCTCTAGAATCATACCCTGCTGAACCAACATCCTAAACTCGCGAGTAGCTTCCAACTAGCCGACTTGTACCGGATCCTATACAACTTAAGCCTAGCCGAAGCTACACGAAGGTAACCTGTTCTACCCTTTAACGCCAAGGGTTTGTGGGTCATGCATTTGGAGTATAAATCACCTTGACCTAATGCACAATACATACTAGACCCATAAAAGTGATACAAAGTAAAATGTAAGTAAAAAGCTGTTAAATGCAAACCGGGGCTTGCCTTATGTTGCTGCATGTCTAGTTCTACTTTATAGTCAGTAGCTTGGCGATGAGTTAAGCCTCAACTTGCTGCTCCGAGTCAAGTTGCTCGTCGACCTCCTTCGTCGTATTTCCTACCGACATGAATATGCACAGTTTTATATTGCAAGTAAAGACATTATAAAACAAAAATGTTTTATGACTTAAGAAATGGTTCTAATTAACTAAGACTCGAGAATTTTGTTTGTCTATGTGCTGGAACAGAGACAGGAACATTCTGAGCATTGGGGAATTTTGGAACTCAAGTTCAAAGAACTAGATAAAGGATATAATGATGAAACTAGAAAGGATTAGCAGAAACTTGAGAAGATGATCTCAACTTGCTCTGAAAATTTTACAGTGGTCCATAGATCATACATAGGCATGGCTTGCAAAATTTCAAACAAAGTTGATGTAAGATGTGACCTAAAGAATTTCCTTAGCTATTTCGCTTCTCTAAATTCCTATGGCAATTCTAGGGTCTTGGCATGCTCGAAATGTGGTTTTTCAGAAACTTAAGAGTCTCATGAGTCCATAGGACTTGGTTTCACCATTTTTTGAGCTTCCTACACAGAGGTATGGAATTTAGAAGTTGGAGCTAAAAGTTGAAAAATCTTTCTGTTATTTTTCCTAATTTCAGAGACATACAAGATTGAATCAACACTTGGCCAAGAAAATAAAGTCCAATGCCTCTGAAAATTTTACTGGAGTTCAAGGATTTTTGGAAGAATGTTCTGCCCAAATTTGGAAATTTTCCAATAAACAGAACTCCTGTCGAAATTCCTACAAGGTTTTTTAAATGAATTAATGAGCCAAACCCAGGGAATTTCATAAATATTGGGCTGCACCTATGGAGAGTACTCTTTGAGAGGAATCCAACAAAATTCATTTCACAATTTTTGGAGGTTCCTACACAAAGTTATGTCTCTCCAAAGTTTGAACCGAATTAGGAAAATCTGGAAAAGTTTAAACACTGCCCGTGGGCCTCACCTGTCATCCCTAACCTTCAGCCTCACGCCAAACAGGGCAGTGGCGGCTCCCTCCGGCGAGGGTCGCCGGAAAGGACCTTCCCGGCCACCTCCAGTCCCCCTGCTGGCCCCCTCCCCCCATTTTCCCCCACGCTGAACCTGTTGGTGAGGTCGCCGACAGCTGAAACTCGCCGGAAAACAGGGCGCACCGGCAACAGCAAACCCTAGGGCTTCGGTGAGGTCGTGCACGGCGAATTCTCCACCAAATGGTCGGTTATTGAGCTCTAAAGCACCAGGGGATCGTGTAGAAGACCGACGTGAGGTCTAAACATGCCGGGGTGCGCTCTAAACCCATCGGCACCGTGCACCCGACATGGTCCAGCGATATACCCTCGAAAAGAACTCGGATTCCTCGCTCTACATTCAATTTCATGGTCTAAAATCGATGGAGTTAGTGTGCTAGGCAGTTAAGATCCTGTGTGTGAAGTTTGAAACACAACCAACACGAATTGAGGATGAATTTCGCAATTACTTAGCTCGGGCTCAGTTTGTGCCGCCCGGGAGAAAATCTTGAAATTATCCCTCTGTGATCAATGGCTAGGGCTGAGTTTTGGAAGTGAGCAACTAGGCTTGTGGGTGCACCGAATGGTTGGTTTGCTTGGGCTTGATCACTCCTGGTTTGGGCTGGCCACGGCGACCAGTTCGGTTTTTCAGCGTTTACCCGAGAGCTGCAGAACCATTGCTGTTTTCCGGTGCAAACAAGCTCGGGACCATGGGGGAAACAAGCTAGCCGGCTAGAGCACACGTTGGCGCAGCTCTTTGCTGTTGGGAGCTCGAGCAATCGGTGCTCGGTTGCTGTGGTATGATCAGAGAAGAAACCGGCGGCGGTGTTCTGATCCAAGGAAGCAGCCGAGGCAAGAGCGGACTGGCGAACCAAAATGGTGCTGTGGCTCTCTTAGCGTGGTGATCAGGACAAGCATTGGGGAAGCCAGCAGGAGGTGGCGCGGTAAAAATCGTCGGGCGCATGTCGCAGCCGGCGCTGGCGCTCGCTATGATCGCAGTGTCGCCCATAGAGGAGAAAATTGAGTCGGTTGAGAGGAATGGGTGACTGACAAATGGGTCCCACTCCCTCTCATTTTTATTCAATTTTCCACTGATATTTTTACCCCAACTGCTCAGAATTAAAGTCCATACTTCCACCCCAAGTCATGGTTTGAAAAGTTGAATCCAAAATGATTTGAATTCTGATGTGAAGTTTGAATTGTGTTTGATGATTTGAATTTGAAATGGAAATTTGAATTATTCTATTCAATTGCTCCAAAACATAGCAAACCAACTCCAATATTTCTGAATTTTTGGGCATGGTTGCTAATTCAAATATGGAGAACACATTTGTGGAACCAAAGTTGCAAATTGAGCAAGTTGGAATTTGAAACTGAAATTTAAATTCAGATTAGAGGGCTTCCTCTTTTAATCCCAAACAAATATTAGAACCCCTCTAAAGGAGCTGAAATTTGGAAGGTTGAATATTTGAAATATGAAGATCCAAGTTATGAATTTAGATCTCCATGTTTGGAAGTTTTGGGAAGTTTGAATTACCACTTTGAACTCACACCTTTATAATTCAATGTTTTAATTCCCCTCATTTTTCCTAAGTGTAAAAGTGCTGAATTTCTTGCCACCACTTTTTGGGAGTTTTACACTGTTGCGCTGTGAACAGCGCCTTTTGAGGTTTGGAGCATTGTAGCAATCGGAACTTTGCCTCTATAGTGCGGAGCCAATTGTACGCCTCAAGGGGTTCATCGTCTCTGTGAAGACCGGTGGATGCGTTGCCAAGAAATCCGAGTATGAACTATTCGGAGGCTGGCGATGACCTCCATCTTGACGCCCCCCTTGACGGGACGTATTCTGCATGAGCGTGCGCAGCAGCTCGGTCTGCTCATTGCACGAACTCATCATCACAGCAAGTACATCCGCCAATGTAATTGGAGGTGGAGGCGGTGGTTGCTGCTGCTGTGGTGTCTCCCGCTCATGCTGCTGGGAGCTCTCTCTCCCTGACTTGTCTCACCAATGTCGTGCGTGGAACATGTGCGAGTCATTCTTTCTGCCACAATAAAGTTTCCACATGAGACACCATATGAAACCTGATTCATTGCAACAATAGGAATTGTAATGATGATGAATATCTTGTGAACAGACTCATATATTGATAAATCATAACTTTATTCACAATATATCTTCTAGTGACTATTTGTTACAATAACAACCTCAAAATAATGAACTCTAGCCTGCAGTTCATCTCTACTCTTATGGTCACCGCAAGATGTCATACCACGCTGTCACTTATGCTACAACAACACTACTAATTACAATATGACACATACATGGTCATCAATGTACAACGGAGTAGGTACTCCCCTACTCGGTGTTCACTCTACCCCCTGATGACTACTCTTCGTCAGATGCCAGTTCAGGCTCCTCCAGATCCTCCTCTGGTTCGGAGTCTGAATATTGGGCAACAAGCTCAGGCTCAGCATCGATTACCATAGCTTCGGGTTCGGGTTCAGGTTATTCTGTAGCTCCATCTCAGCCAGATGGATGAGGGCAGCCGGCAAAATGTGTTGTACAGCGTTCAACTCGTCCTGAACAAACATCCAGTCTTGCTCCCAATTTTGCGCTGCCTCTATGGCATCATTCCTCTCTTCCGTGAGTACGTTAATGTGGTGCAATTGTGCACCACCATCTGCTGACTCACGTTCAGCTCATCCCGGACTTGCTGCAACACTCCCTGAGTGCGTTGCAGCTCATTTTCAGCCACAATGAGCTGATGAATTTCCGGGGCCAGATATGCACACAGTGAATTCTTCTCTTGTTGGAGCTGATACTTGCAAGTGTTCGCCTGATTCAGCTCAACCATAAGTTCTTCGATGGTCCTTGCTTGACCATCCATCACTAGCCTGCTGGCTGCAGCGTAAAAACTAGTAGTAGACAACCTCAAGTTGAAATTGGGGTTGAATAAATCCATTAGTTTGCCGTGTCGCTGCTCCCACTCCTGCTGAGATAACCCCGTAATAGGTAGGAGCGCGAATGGTGTAGTCTCCACTTGCTTGACGTGAAGTTAGCAGAAACGCGTGATGGCTTCACGGGACACTGTATCCCACAAATCCTCCATGTGATGCCCCTTCACTGTGACGGTGAATGGTGCCCAACCTGGTGGTTCAGGACATGCAGGGGCGTTCATGTGCATGATACAAGATGTCTCCCAATTCTCCATCTCCCCATTAGCGCGGGGCCTCGGTATACCCGAAGTACTGCAACATTTTCTGCAATAATGCCGGGAAACCTGGAAAATTCTGTCCAAACGAATGAACCCATCCGTTGGCCATTGTGGTTCCAATATTCTGTCATCTGTGGAAGAAGAGATTTGATTAAATCAAATACTCAATTCTACAGTAATATGATAGAAAAATAAACATGGGACTGGTTAAGTAAACAAGGAAGTACAAATTAAATTCATGCTCATGCCATCCCAAAATGTTAAGTCCAACTGATCAGTTCTTGTCAGAATTGACCAGTCTGCGCTTATTCCAGTTTTTTATCTAGTTGACAACATTTTTATAACTCAAGTTGAACAACAAAGTTAAATTTAACTTAAATATATTTTCAAAGAGTATTTATTTGCATCAAGATCAATTCTGGATCAATAGTTATGACATTTCAAAGTTAACAGAAATTTGGAAAATTTCAGCAGCACTTCTTTTTCAAGAGGCTGATTTGATCTTCATTTTCCACACCTTTGTAAGGGCCTCAGTTTTTGACACATATTTGAAGTGTTCATCACCATACACACACACCTCATTTGAGGAAAGATGATGAACACAAATGAAGAACAAGTAACCACCATCAACATGCTCATTAGAGAACAAACCCACATATTGCAAAAGTGGTATTTCCCACATGTGATATAGGTGGGCTGGACATGTGAAAACTCCTACACATTGCTAAGGATGTCCAGGCCAAGTTTCACCCAAATTCAAAACCTGTTTGAGGTCATTTTGGGTATAGTTAGAAAGAGGGCAGTTTGAAACCATATTCAAATTCAAACTGTTTTTATCCCATGAATTTAAAAGTGGGAGGCATATTCTTATTCAGCATATTTTTGTGAGCTCACACACCAATTTTCACTCCATTTGGAGTTGATCTTGACATGAGCTAAGTGGGACAAATTCAAACTTTATTTGAATTCAAAACTGAACTTGTGCTGAAATTCATTCAAACCAAACCCAATTTGAATTCTACTCAATTCAAATGGCTCTTGGGTGAATAATTTGAATCACCAGGGGTATTTTGGGGCTCACTGTTTACAACAGTGATTAGGAGTAAATTTCAGAGGTTAAAACCCCGGGTGGGACCCACATATCATAGAGAGAAGGAGGCAAAACTTGCACACAAAGTCACAGCCTCGGTGGGAAATTCCACCGAGCAGTTGTCGGCTGTGCCACCGAGCAGCTACCGGCGCCACCAGCTGCTTCACCTCTCCGCGCGCTGGCGCCCAGAGCGGCTTGCTCGCGCCCCCACGCGACCGGCGCCGCCTCCACTGAGCAGGAGTCGGCCGGCTTTATCTTCTCGCAGGCAAACCCGAGCAGCGGCATTGTTTCTCGCCGCAGCTCTCTGCTCAATCGGGAAAACCAGCAAAACCATCTCCTCCTTCGTCCCCGAGCTGCTAGACAGCCACCTGAGGTCGCACTTCACCTCCCCAACGCCAGAAACCCCGAGCTCCGACCTCCTTTGCCCGAAAACGATCGCCACCGTGGCAACCTAGCCTCAGCCGAGAGTCAGGCGCCCGTGGACAGCGTTCCACAAGCGTTTTCACGGTTCAGCAAGAGAGGCAACAGGAGCGCGCGACCACCGTGCTGCTCTCCTCCAAGTTTGGAAGCAAACCGTGAAGAATCCACAGAGAATTTTCAGTTTTTGCTCCGGCAACCTTAAACTGAGCTTCCGGTATGGTTTCTTTAAATTCTCGCTCTATGATCTTTCGGAGGTTATCAAATCTTGCACATAGACGCTGGACTAGCCGGCGATCAAGTTCTTTTCTGCATCCGTGGCGTGAAACTGTCTAGGAGTGACGAATTTCGAGCTCGATCGAGGGCGGTCATGGCGGGCACGATCGGTCGCACGGTGCCGACCGACTTGCCGCCATCACTGAACCCTTTTGACACCTTGTCGAGCTTCCTAGAGGTACACCGATGCTGTAGGACCATTTGTTCGAGGTGTTGGCGGGTTAGAACCCACGGTCGACGGCGCCGAACCTCAATCGAGGCCGCGGCACGTCGCCGAGCTATTTCCGGTCACCCCCAGCCCGACCTGACACCACCGACGTGTTCCTCAATGTCGACAACCCCCTGGCGGCGAGTTTCAGACCATGGGAGGTCCGGCAGCGGCGAGCCGGCGAGCTCCGAGTCTGCTCCGGCGAGGTCGGCGGCGCGGGCGCGAGAGAACGCCGGGAGGAAGACGAAGCCGGCTGGCCCACGTGTCAGCGGCTGAAGAATTTAAATCGGGATTGGGTGTGGCCGGGGATCGGCTGTGCTGGTGCGCAAATACCCTGTGAGCCCCGGTGTGCCGGACACCTCCGCGCTCGACACGTGTCCCCACGGGCCCCCGCGAGTTTAAACTTTTCCCCCGATTTTCAGAATTCTTCCAAACTTCAAATCCTCATAACTTTTGTTGGATTCAGCTCTCTGAGCACTTTCCAGCAAATCAAGTTTCACTTCATGAAAACCCTTATTTCTCCAGAATTAATTCCTCAAAGTTTAAACTGTTAGGAATTTTAACTGGAGAATCCTTTGGAGGAAAATCCTGAAATTTTGCTGGGATGTTCACCAAATTGTCCCTGAACTACCATAATCCATTTGAGCTCATTTGATCCACCTAATGGTGTGATTAGTGAAACTGTTCCAGAGAAAATAGAAAATGTTCAGAAACATTTTCAGAATTTTCTGTGAAATTGTTTAGCTCATATCTTTAGCTAGGAACCTGCAAATTAAGGGAGACCAACTCCATTAGAACCATCTGAAAATCTAGTTTTCAGAAAGTCATAGTTTGTTTCATAAAAATCCTTAGAACACCCTAGAAGCCTTCAATTAAGGTCAAGGACATAATTAATTGTGGAGGGCTCAAATGAGCTTTACTGCAACTAAAACTTGACCAAGTCTCTGTTTAGGTTGTAACCAAACCACAGTAAAAGTTTCACAGTCATTGGGTCTGTCTAGAGAGAGTAATAGACTTCACAACTTCAAACTCAATACAAATGCATTTAAATTGATACATATATTGCTTCTATCATGTAGTCGCTAAGGTCGAGGAGGAACCCGAAGTCCTAGACTTCGTTACTCCGGAGGAACAGCTAGCCTACGACCAAGAGCAGCAAGGCAAGCTCCGGTTTGCATTAACCTTTTTACAAATGTTTATTGTTTTGAGCACATCTTTGAATACCTTACTCTTTGCATTAGAGTCTTGATTGGAAACCCAACTGCATAGCCAAGAAAACCATGGGTTGGTTTTAGGATTGCAAAACCCCATTAGCTACTGCAATGCTAAGATAGAGTAGGATTCGGTACAAGTCGAGTAGTTGGAACTACTCGCGAGCATAGGCCAGAGGCACTCGACTCGGGTAGTGATAGCACATGAAACACCTGGCAAGAAAATGAGACCAAGCGGAGGGTAAGGGCAGCAGGACTTTGGGGCCTGTGTTCTGTAGCTCCGCTTGTGTCGATTGAGGACCGAGCCGTGTGCGGGCCTGTTGAACAAGCTAGAATAGTACCGAAGACCTACCGGCTATATGGGAACCGGGAAACTGATGTAACTCGGGTAGCTGGGTATTGAGGCATTGCCCGTCGTTCAGAGGGTAGGTTGAGAGCTTGAGGTGTAAATCAGCTGGCGGCACGGAGATGCGCATGCAGAGACCTCTTGCTCGGGACGATGGGACCGGTTCAATATTTGGCTGACGGGCAAAAGGTGGTTGCGTACGGCGTCCGTGATGGTTGTTGTAGGCAACATTGAGTACGGGCGTACGTGACGGGTTGTTCGGGTAACCCTGCAGGTGTAAATCGATTATAATCGCCGTCCCGCACGGTCAGTGAGTACCACTTGTTCACTGTACCGTGACGTAGAAAGAACAGGCTAGTTACATGTTAAAATTCTGCTGATTGAAAGATGGACTTTGTTTGTTAATGGTTTGTTGTAGTTTAGAGCTAACTAAAGTTCTTTTCAACTTTGGGCAAAGTACATGAGAGAAATGCGTTTCTTGTTTGATTGCGGCTCTCTCATGTGCCTTAGCGTAAGGTTCTCCACAACCTGCTGCTAAAACTTGAAAGTAAGGTTCTACTAATTAGGCGAGTCCTTGCAAATTATTTTTACCTCATGTAACCCATCACCAATCATGTAGAAGTTCCATGTTTAGGTGAGACGGGTCAGACTTGCTGAGCCTTCGTGCTCACTGCTTGTGTTTGAAGCTTTTGCAGGGTGCTATGAGGAAGGGACTCCCGAAGAGGAGACGGAACCCCAGGAGGGGAACCCCGTCGAGTGGGAGTCGTGCACGCCGCAGAGTTAGTGTGCGTGTGTGCTAGCAAGGACACGTTCAAGGGCTGAACGTGGACTTGATGCGTAGTCTACGCCCGTGAGTGTAGACTGGACATATTTTGATGTAAACATGTTCATACACTTGTTTATGTAATAAAATTTCGCTTCCGCTTTGTACCTTTGATGTGTGTTATCCGGTGCTGTGTAACGCAGTACCCCTCAGCGTGATCCTGGCTCGACAAGACCGTGGGGTCGTGTTAACCTTTTTGCTCCAAATTTGGAGAAACTTTGAGTTACATACTTGTAAACTATCTCATAAACTTTCCAACAGTATATCACATGACCCTTTGAAAGTTTTATCCTAAGCGTTATGATAGAAAAAACAGAAAATTCGAGAGAGGTATTTGCTCTGCCCTGTTTCTTGACAGTTGGCACTTATCTGGGATTTTACCGAGTTAGTGTGTGATTCTGCTCTGGAACTCTACATAAAAGTTGTAGGGCATGTCAAAACCTTTCTAGACATGTATCACACACCTTCATTGGTGAATCCTGTCAGCAGTTACACCCTATTAAAAATCCAGCAAATTGTCCGCCAAAACAGGGGAGTGATGCCTATGAGTTTCTCCAAATCCTTATGCTTCCTTTTGATACTTAGTTCAAAATGGAAGCTGAATAGCTAAAGTTTCAACCCTGAATCCATTTGCTAACCATCCTTACTCTATTTAGTGTATGCAACAAGTCAAGATGTCAGTACTACGTTTTCTCACCAAATAAAATCCTAACCGGATTACACCGGCATATACGTGTTATATGGTGGCACTAAGTCGTCACTCGCAAACGTGTTCTAAACGCGAAACGCTAACGCGGTCAGCACCTGCAGAAGATTACATAATAGTGATACACTCAAAAGTTTTTATCATTCGGGCAGGTCCATATAGAAAGTAAATACATA
Source organism: Neostapfia colusana (assembly GCA_030760725.1). Lineage (NCBI taxonomy): Eukaryota > Viridiplantae > Streptophyta > Magnoliopsida > Poales > Poaceae > Neostapfia > Neostapfia colusana. The sequence continues at coordinate 23,021,975 of JASWHV010000005.1, read as the reverse complement.
CGCCCCGTATCATTGCCATACGGTTCGTCCTCGAGTTAGGCCATGTCCCGGGGTACATGATCGGGTTATGCACCACCCGAAGGGGGGCTCCATACCTTTGAAATTAAGCACACCGATGGACCAGTGTTTTCATATGCCTCATAGGACATGAAGAGTCCTAGAGAACATATTTCGTGTTACAAACCACACAATGGGTCTCCTCCTCTTGCCCATGGGTTTGCGCACTGGAGGCTAGTGCAATCCTTTTGTCTCTAAGACATGAAGTCTTATAAAACATATTCACTTTCCGTCCATTGTTGAATGGAACATCTCATGCTACTTTTATCGCATGACGGAGCTAACTGAAATTGAACTGCTTTCGGTGGCGTTCCTTACAAATCTTGCCTCCATGTAGATGCGTCGTTACTGAATTGAAATACTGAACTATAACACTTAAGTTAGTTCTCCTACCTTAATAACTATACTAATACTACTCCTTATACAGGCTTACTACCATACCTAACCGTAAGCCTAAATTTTCAGCAATATTACACTTTTAAAGTGTGTTATTTCCAATGTGGCTCTGATACCACGATGTTAGGACCAAGGGTCCCGACATTCCAGAAATCGCATTAGGTGGTGTCGTAGGATGCGACACCTAACAACACACTTTAAAAGACATTCATATTACATCACATAAGCTTGAACCAACAAGTTTAAGCAGAAATATATTACATTTTAAACATATATACAGTGGAAGTCTTGTCTCTACCCACTCACTACATCCTAACTACGTAAAATAAGGAACAGTCCAACACTCGGACCATTCACTCTAGCAGCAGCTCCTCAAGGCGGCGTGCAGGGTTCTCATTCAGCCTTGTACCCTGACGGGGGTGTGACCTCCCACTCAAGCCCTTCGTCGGACGAGGCCATAGATGGATGGACACTCACCTGCAGCAACATCTTATTTAGCAAACGTGAGCACGAAGGCTTAGCAAGTCTTAACCGACTCATCCTAAACAGGAAACTCTACATGAGTTAGAGGTTCTAACATAGGCAGGTAAGGATTGCATAACAGACTCACCTAAACCGTAGGTACTTAACTTCAACTTTAGCACAGATTAAACACTTTGTGCTACACAACATCGTAAGTCCACAATCCAACAAGAAACGCTTCATCCCGATGTTGCTTACCTAAGGGGGAATGAACTTTAAAATTTAGTTTGCACTAATCTTACTTCACACAAGGTGGTAATGTAATATCAATTCACATTATCAATGTGATTCCTACTCCAACTACTCTTTCTTACTATGTCACAATGCAGTGAACAAGCGGTACTCAAATAACCATGAGGGACGGTGATTGCAATCAAAAGACACCCGGTAATACACGACATGTACACCCATACTAGAAGCTTTAAGAGTGTGACGCCCGGTCCCGTAAAACAGGGAACACCCAACTAATGCATATGTGTGCCCACGATGTTCATCACACATATACATGTAATCCACAAACTGAATTCAGAATATAACCACGAATAAATAGGGTTTAAGTATTTTATTACAATGACTCATGAATCTCTAACTTATTCTAGCAGCGGAAGTCTCTAAACAATAGCGGAAGCAAAACTAAACAGCAACGGCTCCATCTTCAACTCCACAGGCAAGTTGACGGTAGTTCGCACGCCTAGTACTCCACGTGATCTTCAAAGTACTCCTCTCCTGTTACTGATGTTTGTATGATAATGCAAGGGTGAGTACATGTCGTACTCAGCAAGTGCGGGAAAAGTATGACATGTAGCTTACAACAAGGTAGGAATAAAAAGGCTCATTGCAGAAAGCAAAGTTTATTTCACAAACATGATAAAAACAGCAACTATCATTAAGTGAATTTAATCCCAACATATATTTAAGTAAAACAGCAACATACCTCCTTTATAATTCACCACTTTTCATGTCTCAACCAACCATGAATCCTTCTCACGTGTCGTCCTCGGAGCTCACCTCCGAGGAGAAGGGAGGTCCGACGCTGTTGGACACGTGTTGCTCTCGGAGCTCGTCTCCGAGGAGAGGGGAGGTCCGGCACTGACACGTGGCGCCCCCAAACTTGCCTCTGAGGGAGAGGGAGGTCCGACCCCGCCAGACACGTGGCGCACGTGGAGCTCGCCTTTGAAGAGAGAGGAGGTCCCGCCCGCCAGACACGTGGCGCACGCGGAGCTCGCCTCTGAGGAGAAGGGAGGTCCCGCCCGCCAGACATGTGGCGCACCCGGAGCTCGCCTCTGAGGAAAAGGGAGGCCCGGCCCCCGCTGGACACGTGGCGCCTCCAGAGCTCACCATGCAGAGGTGACGAGATCCTTAAGCGGTTTTTCTCCTGTGTGCGCAGTAATAGCCGGTACTGAGGAAACCGACACGATTTCCGCGTTGCTACCGCACCAAATCAATTGGAGATAAGTTGTTAAGATACAAAACAAATTGAATAGGACTCTTATTTGAAATCCAATCGGAGTAGGACTCTTCTTTTCCATTTATAAATAGAACTCAAAAAATCCCCATGGCCATAACACCTTTCCCAAGTCAACAACTTAGAGGCCCTAGCCCCCAACTCGCCGAGTTGAACCCCCTACCGGAGTTCAGTCGCCGGTGAGCCCCACCGGTGAGCCCGCCGACGAGCGCCGTCGTGCCTCGCCGTCGCTGCTGTCATTGCTAGTAGGAAGGCCAGGCCACCAAAGAGAAGTGAGGTAGGTCTTCGTACCCATCTTACGACCTCGTTGTGGTTTCTTTGCATCTGTTTTCTTTGTTCCCTTCGAACAGAAGCTGTTTCGTGTGGACAGATAACGTGTTGATCGGTTTTTGACGGTGGAATTGATCTAGATCTTGAGTCAAGATCATCACCACGACCACACTTGTTCCATGCACCCTTGTTCACCATAAAACCCCATGCAAGAACACGTACAAGCTGGTCTAATAAAGCAGCATCATAGGATTTGCACCATTGCATCTTGAGTAAAGTTTGTGCATGATGTTTGATTGCTATAATTTTTTATGTGCGCGGTCGTGAGTAGAAGGACAAGCTCAGGAAGCCATCTACGAAGAACTGCAGCACAGAGATTTCGAGACACGTGAGCAACAAGAGCCACAGGAGCAAGGCAAGTGCCCCTTGACCATATTGATCCCATGTTTTGAAAACTGTTTTGTTTGCGAAAATGTGTATGCTTGAGTCAACTTGATGGAAAATCCCTTTTATAGGAGTTTACTAGTTTTGTTAACCACCCTTGTCGCCGGGAAATTTGATGAGTCGGGTATGGTCATTTTTGCTTTTTGCTTTGCTTAGCTTACGGGTTACGGGAAGCCGAGATAGAACATGTCTAGCTACTGCACTCATATGAATAATGATAATGAGAACTTGATAATGATAATGAGCATAGAATCGGGGGAGATCTAGGCAAGCTTCGTTCGTGGATGTGGTAGAATGAGATGGTGGTTTACTTGCCATAGATCTAAGAACCGGTTCATGCCAGCACATGCCAGCACATGCCAGGAAAACAGTGCCACCACAAGGCCAAATATGGGTGCGTCTTAGCTAACTAATTAGGTAAGTTGCTAGATTGTTATGGACCGTGGAAGGCGCGGGGAATGGGAGTCGAGAGAGGATTGCCCTGGGAACTGCATGGCACAAGAGGGGGCCCGTAGGTGGGAGAATGGTGATTCGAGCCTGCTGGTGAAACCTTAGTGAGTCCATACATCTAGTAGCCCCTTTGTAAAGGCTATTTTGTGATCTCTTGGCCATACACCGACGGTTGTGTACTGGTATAATGGAGGTTTTGCAGTCGCCGACAGGTGACGAAATCACAAACTTGTGGGTAAAGTGGTGCCACCTCTTAAGAGTGTAAAACCATCATGATAGCCGTGATTACGGTCACAAGCGCCTGGCCAACTCACATGATTACAGGGAGTTTAGAGGGAAATTTGGGATGGAAACTTGGGATGGTTATTTGGTTATGGTTATGGTATGGTTATTGGGATTGTTTTCGGGACTGTTGAGTCATGACCCGCGGTGTCGGACCTCCCTTCTCCTCGGAGGTGAGCTCCAAGGACGACACATGTCCAACAGCGTCGGACCTCCCTTCTCCTCGGAGGTGAGCTCCGAGGACGACACACGTCCTTCTGTGTCGGACCTCCCTTCTCCTCAGAGGTGAGCTTCGAGGATGACACGTGTCCCGCGGTGTCGAACCTCTTGGAGGCAAGCTCGGAGGGTGACACGTGTCCAGCGGGGTCGGGTCTCATCCCTTCCGCAGGGGTGAGTTCCGAAGTCGACACGTGTCTGGCGGGGCCGGACCTCATCCCTTCCGCAGGGGTGAGCTCCGAAAGCGCCACGTGTCCCGTTGGCTGGGCCTCGCTTCTCTGCAGAGACTAGCTCCGATGTCAACACGTGTCCCGCGGGCTGAGCCTCACTTCTCGCAGAGACTAGCTCCGAAGGCGACACGTGTCCAGCGGGGCCGGTCCTCGCCCCTTCCTCAGAGGCGAGCTCCGAGCCTGCCACGTGGCCAGCAGTGCCGGACCTCACCCCCTCCGCAGGGTTGAGCTCCCAAGGTGCCACGTGGCCAGCAGGCCGCGGGAAGTGTCGACAGCGCTCCTCGGCGAATTGGAATTGGCTCTTTTCAGCTATCTTTCTCTTATTTTTATGATTCTTTTGTATTTCTATTTCTTTAAATAATGTTTTTCTATATGCAATGCATGAATATGAAATTGAGTGTGTTACAAAGAGGCACGCTCTCTTTATGCCATACATGGACACCTTTCACTAGGACACTCCATCGTTGAACCGGTCCTACCGTCTCAAGAAGGAGGTCCCTACACGGAGCAAGCGTCCTTGTCAGAGCCCGTTAGTGGATTTACACCTTGCTTCCCTCAACCAACACCTTTAATACGGCGAGCAGTGCCTCAACGACCAAGTTAAGCAGGCTACATCGGTTTCCTAGGGCCCATATATCAAGTATGCTACCGGTACTATTCAAACTTACTCAGCAGGGCTGCACACGGCACGGTCCTTGATCAACATAAGCAGAGCTAGCACACAAGACCTCCACGTCTTGCTGCACCCTACATCTCTGCCCTGTCTCATTATCATTTGAGTGGTACATGTTCTGGATTCCTCCATGTGCCTATTTTTTGGCCCCCTTTGGCAGTGCTCCCAGCTCCTGATTCTCGACGAGAATCAGAGGAGCTCTACCAAACGGGTGATTTGCATACCTGATTCACGGTAGAATCAGGTGAATCGATTCTTCGTTTTTGTGAAGGAAGTGTGAATCCAAAAAAAACTTGTTTCTCCAATCTCAAAACAGCTTGTCAACCAACCAAATACAAACCTCCCCTTATACTTGAAATTTATTTACCCGCAAATTCCATCGAACACCACGAATTTAGTTATCTTGCCAAACAATTTTTACAAACAGATTATGATTCTCTAGGAGAATCGGAAGAATCACTCCACCTGAGAATTATAAGTGAATCCAAAAGAATTAGGTTGTGGAGCTCTACCAAAGGGGCCCTTTCTCTCGCGAGTAGATTACAACTACTCGACTTCTACCGAATCTCGTCTATGACACGAGCGTAGCAAAAGTCTACACGACAGGATACTAAGGTACTCTAGAAATAAAAGGATTATTTGGTCATGACATTGGGTTTTAATCACCTTAACCTAATGCACATCCTATCACTAGTAACCATATGTTATAAAGTGTGAGACCTATGTGTGCTGAATACATTGTCTATGACGATAAAAGTTTTGAATTCTGCCAAAACACTCTTTTTGTCAAGGTGCGACTCTAGGTCCGAGCTCCAACAAGATCCGACGTAAGGTCCCACTTGCTATGGCCAGGTCCGACATATGTTTGGTTAGCTCCGGCGGTATGTCCGACTAGCTTCGGTAAGTTTCGGTGCTAGGTTCTGCTAGCTTTGGTAAGCTCCGGCTCAAGGTCCGGTTAGCTTTGGCAAGGTCCGGAGCTAAATCGCAATGGTTCGGTTTTTATCATGAAAATGTTTCGAACTTGCTTTACATCTATGGAAAGTTTGCTTAGTATTGTTTTACTAAGTTTTTTAAGTGTTATGGCTGTTTACGGTCGTTAACCTTTTGCTATGGTTTGCAACATGCTTATGTGAGGTGTTCACATAAGGTGTTGTGGTTTTCGGAACTAACGTGAGTCAAGTCGTGGACTTGTGCTCCAAAGTATTGGTTGTTTATTCATGTGCATGTGTTGCTTGAGTTCAAGATATGGCTGGTGACGGGATCCATTAAACTAGTCTTAGGGAGAAGATGAGGTTCAACAACAAAGTTCGGGAGGAATTGTGGTTGAGTTGATCGGGAGGTTGCGCAGCATGTTTGGATCAAGAACAATGCATATGAAGGTATCATGGACGTCGTTGGAAGGTGTTTGCACGTGTGAAAGGAGTGCATGGACGTGTCAACATGGTTTCAAGGCGTGATGAAGAGATATGTACGTAAAGAATTGGTAGGAAAGGTCCAACCGGCTGGATTATGGACTCAGGCTGCGGCTGAGTCGGTTATGGCTCAAATATGGAAAGATTTGAGTTGGTTATGATAGGATTTCGTGTGGGACACGAAGTTGAGTTGTTTTAGAAATATGGGACACATTCCAAAGGTGTTTGGAACTCTTAAGATCGCTTCTATCTGCGTATAGAAGAGTCTTGAGCAGTTATGGAAAGTTTCGATTCAGAAACTGAGTAGGATTAGAGTCCTAGTTTGAATTGAGTTAGCCTCCGGGCTGGTTATATAAGCAAGGGAGGTCAGAGATCATGGCAAGATGACCTTGTCCTATTCCTCTTATGTTTTGATTAATAAAATCCATAATTTAGAGGAGCTTTTGTGCCTTGTTCATCCGACTTGTTTTTGTCAAGTCTTTCTCGTCGAGTTTCTGGACAGCACGACAGTGCTTCAGTGTTTTGATCATAACTCGAGTTTTATAGATCCAATTGACGTGATTATTTTTGGGTTGTATTCACAACTTGATTATATATCATCTGTGAAAATTTGACGGTCATTGGATTTGTAGTTTCTGATATACACAAGTTTCTTTGCAGTGTTGCAGATCTGGTTTTTACTCGAGTAGAACAGATTGACCCTCATTTGATCTTTCGATCATAACATGAGTTTTTTCTTAACGGATTTCCGTGATTCTTGTTGTCGTGTCTTAGTGACTTTATTCTATATATTATATACCACTTTTGTCACTGTTGAACACATTTAGATCAGTCGCATACACGGTTTTTTAACAGATCAATTTTCTGCCGAGGGGGTTTTTGTTTCTTCCGCGAAAAAGTTTAAATCTACCATTCACCCCCCTCTGGTAGCTTTTCACGTGCTCTTCGATCCTACAATTGGTATCAGAGCCACGGTGCTCTAATCTTTGTGATTTTCATGTGTTTTGACTAATCATCATGGAGAAATACTCTGCAAAACCTTGTGTGTTAAGTGGCATTGATTTTTAGGTTTGGAAGGCACATATGGAGGCTTTCATCCAGGCGCAAGGCTTTGCAATATGGAAAAAGGTGTACAAGACTTATGACGTGCCGCCAAACGATCAAGTCATGGATACGAACATGAGAGATGTCGACAACAACAACAAAGCACGGAACTTGATCATACAAGGATTAACTCAAAGTGACTTCGACCGTGTTGCACACCTCTGATCTGCATACGATGTGTGGAAAGCAATTTGTGACTACCACAAAGGATCCAACACGATCAAGGAGGTAAGACAAGATATGTTCAAGAAAGAATACATGCGCTTCGAGATGCAACCCGTTGAGTCAATCGATGACCTCTTTGCTCGCTTCAATAAAATTCTCAGCAACTTGCGTAGTGTCAACGTTAATTTTTTAGATGCTGAAAATGCTAGGCAATTACTAAGTGCATTAGACGTGTCAATTTGGTTGATGGAAGTTACATCTATTTGTGAATCTACTGTCATGAGTACACTTACATTAGATGTGCTATATTCTAAGTTAAAAGCTCATGAAATTGACATAATATCACGTAAGAACCCCAACAAGTCTCTTGCATTTGTTTTACAATGTGACATGCCTAGCTCTAGTCAATCTTCATATTGTGGTACACTTTCTTTGTTGTCCTCTCTAACCCTTGAACAGATTGAAGAGTTTCCAGAGGAGGAACTTGCACTAATCTCTACTCGGTTCTCAAAAGCATTGCAAAATGTGAGAACTAGAAGGAGAGGAAGTGCCGGACCTCAATGATGCTTCGAATGTGGTAAGACAGGACATTTTCGTACGGATTGCCCTAACCTTTCAGGTCCTACTTCCCGTGATGAAAAGCAAACTAGGAAAAAGCATTCCTCTGCAAACGATAAGAAAAAGAAGAAGTGTTTTATGGGATTCCAATTGGCAAATAGTTTTATCTCCGCACTTCAAGAACTTGGCTCGAGCGATGTGGACATCGGAAGTGACAAAGATGAAGATGATTTGGAAAACTTATGCTTCATGGCGTGCAAGTCAAGTTCAAGTATGGAGGAGGCAGAACACAACAGCGACAATGAAGAGGTATGTCCTACATGCGAAAAAATGTGTGATGCTATTTCTCGTGCCACTGTTATAGTTAAGAAAAAGGACAAAAAGCTTAGGGACAATGCTGTTAAAATTGAGTCACTAGAATCTGAAATTAATCGTTTGAAATCTTTGATTCCTAGTGACGATTCTTGTTCCTCATGTGATTTAATATATGAATAATTGTCCTCTCTATGAAGTGCACATACCTCCACACTTGATAAACTTGAGTTAGAGATCGAAAAGAACAGAGAGCTTGCTGCACTTAATGATAAAAACTTGAAAGATGCTTGTTGTTCTACAATTGATTTGCATTGTTCTACTTGTGATGGTCTTAACAAGAAACTACAAGATGCTATGAATGAAATTTCTATATTGAACAATGATTTACGTTCTCATGAAGTTAAGTATTGTTCCAATTGCAAACTAAAAGGAAAAACTTCATGTGAAAACTGCATAGACTTGTCTAAGAAACTTGATGACATGAATAGGACACTAGAGCGGTTTATAATGGGAATAAGAATCTGAACTTGCTGTTGAATTCTTCTAAATCTTGCAATGATAAAACTGGTTTAGGTTTTGATTCCCATGCCCATGCTAAAGCACATCCACCTAAAATTGTAAAGTCACTAGGAAGTGATTTGATTAAAATAGTTCCTAAACAGAAAGAAGTGGTTTTTAAATCTGCAGGAGTGTTGTCTCATTCGATTTCAAATAAACATGTTGTCTGCTCATCTAGACATGAACATAAAGTTAAATTTCATTGTACATACTGTGGTCAAGATGGTCATGTCATAGATTTTTGTTATAGACTAGCTAAGCAATAGAAAAGGAAAGAATGATTGCTAGATCACATAACAACTGTGCAAAACCTGTTGTGTGTGCTGAACCGAACGATTGGAATATGCAACCTGCTGTAATGAGTCAAAAACATGCAAAGTTTGCTTCCGGACCTACTGTTTTTAATGCTACTCATGTAACACCTCGTAGGTCAGTAGTTGGGTACAAAAATCATCAAACTTTGGCTCATAAACCTGCTGTTTTATCTCAGCCTTTACGTGGTACTTCTGCTGGACGTCGTGTGACTCAGTACTGGATTCCTAAATGCCATTTGACTAACCCTATTATTGAGTCATCGACGTATTGTACTTCTATGTAGGTTACATGCTTGAGGAAGGAGAACATTTGGATTGTGGATTCAGGATGCCACGCCACATGACCGGTAACAAAGAATGGATCTCCTCCCTCTCTTTTGTGTCACATGTAGAAAATGTTACTTTTGTCGATAATTCTTCAACTCCTATAATTGTAAGGGTTCGGTTAGAGTAAATAATCACTACACTTTAAAAGATTTGGCACTTGTTAAAAATTTGAAATACAATTTGCTTTCTGTTTCACAATTGCTAGATGAAAATCTGGAAATTGTTTTCACTAAAAATTATTGCAAGGTTGTAGATTCAAATAGTGAGCTCATTTTTAATATGTCTCGGTTTGGAAAAGTTTTAAAAGCTGATTTTGATATGTCATCGTCTAAGCATAGATGTCTAGTTGCTAATGATTCAAAAGACATATATTTTTGGCATCGTAGACATGGTCACGTAGGCTTTTGTGACACCCGGTTCCGAAAATAGAACCAAGTGAATGCATATGTGTGCCCAGGATATTCATAACACATACTCATGTAATCCACAAACTGAATTCAGAATATAACCACGAATAAATAGTGTTTAAATACTTTATTACAATGACTCAATGTCTCACTCATGAATATCTAACTTATTCTTGCAGCGGAAGACTATAACAACAGCGGAAAGTGACTAAAGACAGCAGGCTCCATCTTCGACTCCACAGGCATGTTGATGATAGTTCGCATGCCTAGTACTCCATATGGTCCTCGAAGTACTCTTCTCCTGTTGCTGATGTTTATGTGATAATGCAAGGGTGAGTACATGTCGTACTCAGCAAGTGCGGGAAAAGTATGACATGTAGCTTACAACAAGGTACGGAATAAAAAGGCTCATTGCAGCAAGCAAATTTTATTTCACAAACATGATAAAAACAGCAACTATTTCTAAGTGAAATTTATCCTAACATGACCAAGTAATTCAGCAACATTTTCTCATCATAATTCACCACTTGTCAAGTCTCATTCAGCCATTAATCTTTCTCAAGTTCATCTTATACTCATAAACTTTCATAACCATCGCATATTCATATAACCGAAGCCAAACTCATTATCATGACTCAAAATAGTCCCGAAACCAATCCCAATGACCATACCATTACCATACCGAATAACCATCCCAAGTTTTGCCTCTAATAATGGAAGTTGGCCAGGTGCTTGTGACTGGAAGCACGGCTATCATGATAGTTTTACACTCTGCAGAGGTGGCACCACTTTACCTACAAGTTCGTGATTTCGTCACCCGTCGGCGACTGCAGAACCTCCATTATACCAGTACACAACCGTCGGTGTATGGGCAAGAGATCACAAAATAGACTTTACAAAGGGGATACTAGATGTATTGACTCACTAAGGTTTCACCGGCAGGCTCGGATCACCATTCTCCCACCCACGGGCCCCCTCTTGTGCCATGCAGTTCCCAGGGCAGTCCTCCTCGACTCCCATTCCCCGCGCCATCCACGGTCCATAACAATCTAGCAACACACCTAATTAATCAGCTAAGCCGCACCAATACTTGGCCCTGTGGTGGCACTGTTTTCCTGGCATATTCTCGCATGAACCGGTCCTTAGATCTATGGCAAGTTCCACCATCTCATCCAGCAACATTCACGAACCAAGCTTGCATAGATCTCCCAGATTCCATGCTCATTAACATCATTAAGATCTCATCATAATTATTCATATGAGTGCAGTAGCTAGACATGTTTTATTTCAGCTTCAGTATCCCGTGAATTAAGCGAAGCAAAAAGGAAAAATGACCATACCCGACTCATCAACTTTCCCGGCGACAAAGATGGTTAGCAAAACTAGTAAACTCCTATAAAAGGGTGTCCCATCAAGTTGACTCAAGCGTATGTGTTTTCGCAAACAAAACAGTTTCAAAACATGAGATCAATATGCTCAAGGGGCACTTGCCTTGCTCCCGTGGCTTATGTTGTTCAAGGGTCTCGAAGTCTTGGTGCTGTAGTTCCTCGTAGATGGCCTCTTGAGCTTGTTCTTCTACTCACGATCACGCACATACAAAATTCACAGCAATCAATCATCATGCACAAACTTTACTCAAGATGCAATGGAGTAGATGGATGCAAATCCTATGGTGCTGTTTGATTAAACCAGTTTGTACGTGTTCTTGCATGTTTTAATGGGATTTCATGAGGTTTTATGATGGACAAGAGTGTAGAGATCAAGTGTGTACATGGTGATGATCTTGACTCGAGATCTAGATCAATTCCACCGTCAAAAATCGATCGAAGCGCGATCTGTCCACATGTAAAAGTTTCTGCTCGAAGGGGGCGAAGAAAACGGATGCGTAGAAACAGTGGAAACGTCGTAAGATAGGTAATGGTGACCTACCTCACTTCCTTTTGGTGGCAGGGCCTTCCTCCTAGCAATGGCAGCAGTGGGGAATTTTTCTATGCAAGATTAGGGCAGGACAGATCGTCGGGCTTCTTCTCCGGCGACGGCGGCCAAATTCCGGCAAGGGGGGGAACTTGGTGACTTGGCAGCAAGGAACGGGGCTTGGCAGCAGGGGGGATGACCAAAAGAGAGAGGGGTCGGCCAAGAGGGTGGGGGTTATTTTATAAGGGGGAAAAGAGGAGTCCTACTCCAATTGGAGCTCAAATAAGAGTCCTATTCAATTTTTTTTTTGGATCTTAACAAACTTATCTCTTGTGGTGCGGCAGCCATGGTGATTTTATCCCCAAAATGTGGGGAAAATTCCCCTTTTGGGAATTGGGGAATTTAGAAATTTTATGGGAAATTTGGGGAAATTTGGGAACGGCTCATTTTGAGCTATCTTTTTCCCATTCCTCACCATTTCTATGTCACTTGTTCCATTTCTCCGTTCCCCTCTCCATTTCTATGTCCCATTCTCCATTTCTACATTCCCCTCTCCATTTATATGTCCCATTCTCCATTTCTACATTGCCCTTCTCCATTTCTATGCCCCATTATCCATTTCTATATTCCCTTCTCCATTTCTGTGGTTTTTCCTCCATTTCTATGGTTCCTTCCTCCATTTCTATGGTTCCTTCCTCCATTTCTATGGTTCTTTTCTCCATTTCTATGGTTCTTTCTCCATTTCTATAGTTCTTTTATAATGTTTCTCTACATGAAAAATGTATGCAATGCATGAAAAAGAATTTGAGGGTGCTACAAACATACCCCCCTTAAACTGAATCTCGCCCTCGAGATTTGATAGAGTGGAGAATAGAGGAGGGAATTCTGCCTTGAGATCTTCCTCACGCTCCCATGTAGTTTCGGCTTCCGTGTGATGGTTCCACTGTACCTTGCACCAATGGATCACTTTGTTCCTCGTGACCCTTTCCTTCACGTCCAAAATTTTGACGGGGTGCTCCGTGTAGGTCAGATCCTCTTGAAGCTCGAGCTCATCCATCGGTACTTACTCTTCCGGTACTCTTAAGCACTTCTTAAGTTGAGATACGTGAAACACGTCGTGTACGTCAGAGAGGTGCGTTGGCAGCTCTAGTTGATAGGCTACTTCTCCTTGCTTGCCCAAAATCTTGAATGGCCCTGTAACACCCTCAAATTCGTTTCCATGCATGCATACATTTTTCATATAGATAAACATTAAAAAAGAAGTAGAAGTGGAGAAAGAATCATAAAAATAATGTAGAATTGGAGAGAAGATAGCTGAAATGAGCCAATTCCAATTTGTCTAAGTGCGCTATTGACACATCCCCGGGCCGCGGGACACATGGCGCCCGCGGAGCTCACCCCCGCGGAGGGGGTGAAGTCCAGCACCACTGGACATGTGTCGCTCTCGGAGCTCACCTCCGAGGATCGGGTGAGGTCCGGCACCGCTGGACACGTGTCGCTCTCGGAGCTCACCTCCGCGGAGGGGGTGAGGTCCAGCACCCGCTGGACACATGGCGTCCTCGGAGCTCGCCCCTGCGGAGGGGGCGAGGCCCGGCTCCGCTGTCCACGTGGCAAGCCCGGAGCTCACCTCTGAGGAGAGGCGAGGCCCGGCTCCGCTGGCCGCGTGGCAGGCCCGGAGCTCCCCTCTGAGGAGGTGGGTGGCCCGGCCCCGCTGGGCACGTGGCGCTTTCGGAGCTCACCCCTGCGGAGGGGGCGAGGTCCCTAGGCGGTTTTTCTACTGTGCGCGGGGGGTACCCGGTAATTAGGGTACCGACACAATTTCACCAAATTTTCCCCACATTGCTGCCGCACCAAACTGAAAAGATAAGTTTGTTGAAATCCAAAGTTGAGTTGGACTCTTATTTGAGCTCCAATTGGAGTAGGACTCTTCTTTTTCCCCTTATAAATAGAACCCAAAACCCCATTTGGCCGTAACACCTTTCCCTTTTTCTTCCTCCCATGTCGGCGACTTGGAGGCCCTAGCTCCCAATGTGACGCCCCCGTTCTAAGAGGAAACCTCTCGGAACCGAGACTGATGCATATGTGTGCCCAGGATGTTCATCACACATATACATATGTTCCACAAGCTGAATTCAGAATATATATATCCACGAATAACAGGGTTTATTACAATGTCTTATGAGTCTCAGACTCATTCTAGCAGCGGAAGTCTTAATCTAGCAGCGGAAATCTTTATTCTAGCAACGGAAGTCTTCTAAACTATAGCGGAAGCAATCTAAGCAGCAGCAGCGGCTCCATCTCCTACTCCACAGGCAAGGTTGAGGACAGATTACACGCCTAATGCTCCACTTGGTCTTCATAGTACTTCTCTCCTGTTGCTGATGATGAAGTAATAATGCAAGTTTGAGTACATGATGTACTCAGCAAGTGAGGGAAAATATGATATGTAGCTCACAGCAAGGAAGGTATAAAAAGGCTAATTGCAGAAAGCAAAGTTTATTTCTCAAAACACGATAAAAACAGCAACTCAGCTTTAAGTGAATGTAATCCCAACATGTATTTAAACATTAACATACCTTCATTATGATTCATCTCTTTCCATGTCTCAACCAGACATTAATCTTTCTCGACTTTGCTCATGAATACCATCTCGTATTCACTACCATCTCATGAATACCATCTCGTATTCACTACCATTTCCATCTCATATTCAATTCCGTCCCATTCAACAGTCATGCAACCAATGTCATTACCCGGACACAACAGTCCCGAAAACCAAATCCATAGACCAAATCATAACCAAACAAAAAAACATCCCAACTAATCATGTGGGTTGTCCAGGCGCTCGTGACCGTAATCTTGGATATCATGATAGTTTTAAGACTCTGCAGAGTTTGTACCACTTTACCCACAAGTTTGTGATTTCGTCACCCGTCAGCGACTGCAGAACCTCCATTATACCAGTACACAACCGTCGGTGTATGGCCAAGAGATCACAAAATAGCCTTTACAAAGGGGCTACTAGATGTATGGACTCACTAAGGTTTCACCGGCAGGCTAGAATCTCCAATTCTCCCACCCATGGGCCCCCTCTTGTGCCATGCAGTTCCCAGGGCAGTCCTCACTCGACCCCCATTCCCCGTGCCTTCCATGGTCCATAACAATCTAGTAACATACCTAATTACTCAGCTAAGCCGCATCCATACTTGGCCTTGTGGTGGCACTATGATGAGTAGTTTAGGCCCGATCTTCTGAAAGGTAGGTCGATTGAGGTGGAGAACTCGACGTTGATGATCCGCGGCACTCGAGCAGTTCAAACACCTCTGCAATCACTACACCACTGCTCCGTTGTTATCAACCATGCAGTACACGCTTGACCTCGCCAAGAATGCTAATCCCTTCAGGTGCAACCGAGAACACGAGCAAGAACGTAGAAGACGTGATCTGAAAGTCACGAAGTTGGGGTTTCACAAAAAACCGTAGAACGGCGGCTGTTTATCTAAGCAAAATCCACCGAATATGGCCGGCGTCTGCAGTATTTAAAGTCTAGGGTTAGTCCATAAGACCCTTAGACGCATCCCTAATGGACTCATATGGGATACAAGGCCCAAAAGCCCAATACGGTGGTGCAACACCGGACAGAACTCTGAATTCGAATTGTTTCGACAACTGCCAACGACTTCTGGCGAATTTTAATATGGAACCTGAACCATTAGAAAGTTTATCTTCTCATCTTTCCATACATATGTAGAACGTCGAAAACGGAGTCCGTATGCATCCTGGGCGTCCGTTTTAAGATGGACTGCTCCTGGACTCCGAGTTGAACTCGAGTCCGAGTTGGTGACTGTTTCCATCAACTTGTGGACGTCCCATCTGGTTCTCCACGTCCCCAAATCCTCCTCCCTTTACTTGTTGATCATGTCCATGGTTCCTAATAACAATTAAATCATTCAATAGCAATCCATTCTCAAAATCACATGGGTAGGAAGTTAGGAACGAGTTCACCTGCTGATTTAGTAACCGTGCTCGTGCTCTTGTGATTGGTCCTTGTATATCAATGTGAGTATCCACTGTTATGATGTCCTCATCAACCTCCCCCTCTTGAATCGGAGTCGTCCTCGACTCAAGATTATCTTCTTCCTCCAAGTATGCCCGTAAATCTGAAATGTTAAATGTGGGACTAACCCCAAAATCGGGAGGCAACTCAAGCTTATATGCATTGTCATTGATCTTTTCAATAATCTTAAAAGGACTAGCAGCTCGTGGCATAAGTTTAGATTTTCTCAAGTGAGGGAATCGTTCTTTTCTCAAATGTAGTCATACTAAATCCCCTGGTTCAAGTTTTACTTCTTTTCTTCCTTTACTACCAGAAATTCTATACTTCTCATTCATCCTTTCAATATTTTTCTTTGTAGTTTCATGCATTTTAAGAATGAATTCAGATCATTGTGTAGCATCCAATTTATAGTTTCAGAAGGAGGCAAATGTAATAAATCAATAAGAGCACGGGGATTGAAACCATACACTACCTGGAATGGGCTTACCTTTGTAGTAGAGTGAACTGACCTGTTGTAAGCAAATTCTATATGTGGTAAACAATCCTCCCAACCCTTTAAATTTATTTTTAAAACAGCCCGCAACATAGTGGATAGAGTACGATTTACAACCTCCATTTGTCCATCGGTTTGTGGGTGACATGTGGTTGAAAACAGCAGCTTGGTTCCCAATTTATACCACAAAGTTATCCAAAAATGACTTAAAAATTTTGCATCACGAGCAGAAACAATGGTATTTGGCACACCATGAAAACGAATAATTTCCGTCATAAACAAATCAGCAATGTGTGAGGCATTATCATTCTTATGACAAGGTATAAAATGTGCCATTTTGGAGAAACGATCAACAACCACAAAAATACTATCCCTCCCCCTCTTAGTCCGAGGCAATCCCAAAACAAAATCCATGGAAATATCCTGCCAAGGTACACTAGGAACAGGAAGAGGCATATAAAGACCATTTGGGTTAAGTCAAGACTTAGCTTTATTGCAAGTAGTGCATCGTGACACGTAGCGCTCGACATCACGTCTCATCTTTGGCAAAAGAAGTGTGTGGCCAGCATGTCCTCAGTTTTCTTCACTTCAAAATGTCCCATCAAACCTCCTCCATGTGCTTCCTGCAAAAGTAATAGGCAAACGGAACTAGTAGGAACACATAGCTTGTTAGCACGATAGAGGAGGCCCTCCCGTAGTACATATTTATTCCAAGTTCTTCCTTCTCTACAGTTTTCAAAGGCATCTTTGAAGTCCAAATCAGTAGGATATAATACTTTTATTGTTTCCAAACCAAATATTTTATGATCAAGTTGGGACAGCATGGTGTAACGTCTAGATAATGCATCTGCAATAACATTCTCCTTACCTTTCTTATGCTTAATGATGTATGGAAACGATTCTATGAACTCAATCCATTTAGCATGTCGTTTATTCAGATTGGTTTGACACTTAAGATACTTCAAAGATTCATGATCGGAATGTATGACGAACTCCTTAGACCACATGTAATGTTGCCAAGTTTGTAGAACTCGCACTAAGGCATACAATTCCTAATCAAAAGTAGAATAATTCAGAGAAGGACCATGCAATTTTTCACTAAAGAATGCAACGGGTTTACCTCCTTGTATGAGAACACCTCCAATACCAATGCCGCTTGCATCACATTCTAGCTCAAATGTCTTGTCAAAATCAGGAAGTTGTAGCAGTGGTGCTTGTGTAAGCTTTGATTTGAGAACATCAAAAGCTTGTTGCTGCTGTTCGCCCCATCGAAACTGCACTCCCTTCTTCGTCAGTTCATGGAGAGGTGCTGCAATGGTGCTGAAATCCCGCACAAAGCGTCGATAAAAACCTGCAAGACCAAGAAAACTAAGCACCTGCATGACGGTCGATGGAGATGGCCAGCTAGTGATCGCCAAAATTTTTGCCTCATCCATCTCAATTCCCTGCGATGAAGCGACATATCCAAGAAACGAAACTCGATTGGCGCAAAAGATGCACTTTTCGAGGTTACCAAACAAACGTGCATCTCTCAAGACATTGAAAACAGCACGTAAATGATTAAGATGTTTGTCATATGACTTGCTGTAAATGAGGATATCATCAAAGTAAACCACCACAAATTTTCCAATAAAAATACGTAAAACCTCGTTCATTAATCGCATAAAAGTGCTAGGTGCATTAGTTAAACCAAAAGGCATGACTAACCACTCATAAAGTCCAAACTTGGTTTTAAATGCAGTTTTCCATTCATCTCCTAGTGCCATTCTAATTTGGTGATAACCACTACGCAAGTCAATTTTTGTGAAAATAATAGCACCACTCAATTCATCAAGCATGTCATCTAAGCGAGGAATAGGATAACGATATCGAATGGTGATGTTATTAATTGCTTTACAATCAACACACATGTGCCAGCTACCATCTTTCTTAGGAACCAAAAAAACAGGAACAGAACAAGGACTAAGGCTTTCACGAATAAACCCGCGGTTCGAAAGATCTTGAACTTGTCGCTGAATTTCCCTTGTATCTTCCGGATTCGCCCAGTACGCCGCAAGATTTGGCAAACTTGCCCCTGGAATCAAGTAGATCTTATGTTCAATGCCCCTCATAGGTGGTAATCCAGGGGGTATCTCGGGGGGAAACACATCCGCAAAATCCTGCAAAAGGTTAGCAACAGCAGGGGGCAATGCAATGGACACTTCATGAAGCGAAAACATGTCTTCTTTGCATACTAAAGGATAGTACATCCCCTTGGTATTAAATAAATCAGCAAGTTCTGATTTAGTTGTGATCAGCGAAGGTGATTTTAACTTAATTACTTGCTGTTTTTCAGAGTCTAGTGATTTTGTTGCCTTATCATCACGTGTTTTACTTTTCTCCCGATGTACAATTTCAGCAGGAGTCATAGGAAGCAAAGTGATTTTCTTTCCTTTATGCATCAGAGTATATTTATTAGTTCTACCATGATGAATAGCATCCATATCAAATTTCCAAGGACGTCCCAACAAAAGAGAACAAGCATCCATAGGTACGACATCAAAATCAGCAAAATCATGGTAAGAACCAATCGAAAAATGTACTCTCGATGTTTGTGTTACCCTAACCTTACCGCTGTTGTTGAACCACTGAATGTGGTATGGATGAGGGTGTGTTCTTGTTGTCAACCCAAGTTTCTTGACCCCATCCATGTTCACCAAGTTATTGCAACTGCCTCAATCAATTATAGTGTGCACACGGCAGTCCTTGACGATGAGAAACATGTCAAAAAGATTGTGTCACTGTAGCTTCTCATCCACCTCAACTTTGGAGCTCAAAGCACGTTGCGCAATTATGCTTCTATAATTTTCTGTTGCTGCAGTACCAAGTACCTCTTCGTCTGTGCTATAGTGGTCATCTTTTGGTCCTGCAACGTTAGTAGCAAGAGAATATTCATCTTCAACATCCGAAGTACTATCATACCCGCCATCATCTCGTGCTATGTATGGTCGTTTGCTAGGGCAATCTTCCATCACATGACCAACTTCCTGGCAGCGGTGACTCTTAATGTTGGAAGTTCGACTCGTGGAAGGAGTGGAAGACGTAGGCTTGAATGGTGTCGCCTTGCTGCCCTCCGGCGCGCGAGAAAATGGAGCAGTAGATGAAGCTCGTTGACCACAATTGGATGGTGTAGTGGCAGTAGGAAAACTCGAAGATGGTGCTGTTTTGAATGGTGTAGATGTTGAACACGGTGTGAAGGTGCTTCTCGTGCGTTGGTGCTGCTGCTGTTGGCGGCCCTGCAATTCTTTTTCTGCCAACATAGCCAGCTGAAATAATCTGTTAACAGTATCATATTCTTTATAATCAACAATGTCCTGAATTTCACGCCTCAACCCCCCATAAAAACGAGCTATTTTAGCATCCTTGTCCTCTACTACCATTAGAAAGCAGCATACCCTTTTGTAACTCTTGATAATACTCCTCTACGGACCTGTTACCTTGGTCTAAGCGCTGCAACCTTTTCCGAAGGTCCCGCTGAAAAGAAGGAGGAACAAAACGAACACGAATAGCTTCCTTTAATCTATCCCATGTTGGAGGATCAGTTCTAGTTTTAACAAGTTCTTTCCACCATATGATAGCAAAATTTTTAAACTCACTAGTGGCTTGACGAACTTTATGTTGTTCAGGAACAAGGTGGGCATTAAATTTCTGCTCTACTGTCATCTCCCGATCAAGATATGCCTCAGCATCATAAGCACCAGAAAAAGAGGGTATAGTAAATTTGACTTTAGCAAAAGGATCATCAAGAGGGTGACTAAAATTGTTATGACGATCATTGTAATTATAATGATTATTGCCTCCCATACCTCGTAGATAAAGCGGAAGTCGTGGTTGATTCTTATGATCTTCCATATTACAAGCACCGTCTTCACGATCTTCAGCGAGAGGCAGCCGCGCCTCAAGAGTATCCATCCGAACACCAAGATCAGCAAGTTGGCGATTCAAGGTCGTCAATGACGCCTCTGTCGATGCTTGGGTTTTGGTGAACATATCTGTCATTTCCCTCATCATGTCACGCAACTCAGCATGTTGAACACATTCATCATCCCTTTTATCTTCTGCCATTGTTAGTAGTAAACAAAAGACAACAAAAATATGTTATTCCTATCAACTACAAAGGACAGTGGCAATGTGAAAAGTGGAAGGAAGGAAACAATCTCTCTCTCTCAAGTGTCTTACCACGTTCTTACAAGTGTTGTTACCGACACAGCAGGTGGTAAACGGTGGACGGTGAGAACCAATGAAGCTTGGAGTGATTGCAAAGGTACCTGTTCTGCTTAAGAGGAAAAGTGGAGCTTGGATGGCACAATATGGTGGCTAATAAGTAAAAAAATTGTTAACAGCAAAAAAGTTAAATAAGTATTCAATGTAAGAACTGTTGCTGGTTAACAAGTGTTCTAGGCCTAGCACAACACAAGGCAGTAGAAAGGCAAATAGAAAATCAGGAAGATATAACCAAACAAGTACAACACAAGTGTATAGGCCAACTGTTTTCAAGGGTATGCTGTCAATGCTTTAATATCTGTGCTCTCTTCACTATTTTTTTCTTTTCTTATATTTTTTCTGATATTTTCTGTTTACTCGAGAGCACAAAAATAGAAAGCACACAACTTTGCAGCTTAATTGGATGTAAGATGTGGCCTATAGAAAATCAGTAAGATTCTTTAAAATCCGGGCTGAAACTTCGGAGGCCGGATAGTCTATCTTCCGAGGGGAATTTTGTAAAAGCCCAAGAAAAGGGACTCGCAAAAACTTTTCATCACCTCACAACACTACAGTTTTTGTTGTGAATATCTTGTGAAGAATTGTGAAGAGCAAGTAACCTCCATCAAAAGGGTGATTAGAGGGGAAAACCCTAACTTTCACAAAGTAGGATTTCTACACATGAACATGAGAGGTTGAGCTCACCCCTAGAACTTAAAAAGTCTTGCGAAGGTTCAGTCCAAGTTTCATGCAAATCCAACACTTTTTGAGGCACTTTTGTAGGCATTTGAAAAAGAGGCCAATTTGAATGTAAATTCAAATTGCAGCAACTTTCATCTCTTAAATTCAAAAGTTGGCTTCATATTCAAACTCAGCACATTTTTCTGAGTTGGTCCACCAATTTCCATCCCCATTGGAGTTCATCTTGTCGGGAGCTAAATTTGCAAGAATTCAAAACTGAATTTGAATTTCAGTTCAAATGTGAAGCAAATTCAGCCAAACAAAGTTCAAATTTGAGAACTCAAATTCAAACCAAGACTTTGTGATTAAGCCTCACATTCAATTGTGAGTAGCTGGGGATATTTTGGCATAAACAGAAGTGAGAAAAATTAAAAAGGGAATTAGAGGGGAGGCCCACTTGTCAGCAGCCTTAAGACTGAAGTTTCCGCAGGGATTTTTCCCTTCCTCGGCCGAGACCGTGCGCCAGCGCACGGCAGTGTCGGCGCCCGACCGCCTCACCGCTGCCACCTCCTGTTTTCCCTCTCATGCTAGCCAGCTGCTTCCGACCCGATCATCACGCACCAGCACCGCCAAACCGAGGACCGCCTTCGTTCTCTGTCTCGCGCGGGCTGAAGCACGGAACAGATTCCGCCGTTGCTTAATCGTTTGGGGATTGGCTCCTCTCGCGTTCAAGCGTCGGTAACCCAGCAAAACAGCATCACTGCTCTCGTGGACAGCTCAGAAGAGAGCTTGTCACGGCCGAGCAAGAGCCGTTTTGGACGCGCCAAGACTCCACGCTGCTCGACCCCAAAGCTGGGACCAAGTGACTAATCGTCGCCGGCATATTTCGCAAATTGCTCTCAGCAGGTACCGAACCACCTTCGGGTACGAAATCTGCAAATTCCCGGCTTCTATTTGCTTAGAGCCCATCAAACTGCACTCACAGAAGCTAGACTTGACGGCGCCCAAGTTTACTTCTCAACCCTAGCTTGATCATGGCTGTAGCCGGCGTATTTTCCGTTTTTCCAACCGCGGCTATGGCGGGTAGGTTCGGGCTCACGATGAGAGCTAGGTTAGAGCCACCTCAGGGCTGCTCCAGCACCAGGAAGATCTTCCCCAGCGCCCACTGGTGCTGTAGAGCCCTTTCACCGTGGTTTTGGGGGGCTAGGTTGGCCGGGCGACATCGCCGAACTCGTACCGAGCCGCTGCACCGTCGCCGGCTAGGTTAGAGCCACCGCCGGTCGGGGGAGAGGGTTCCAGCGTGTTCAGCATGTGGAACTAGGCCCTGGCGGCGAGGGAGAGTGCAGGAGTTGGCCGTACGGCAAGGATCAGGGCGGCTCCGGCGAGCCAGGCGGCGCGCGGGCGCGGGAGCACGATGAAGAAGACGAGCTGGCCGGGCCCGCTCGTCAGTCGCTCGGTAAGTAGTGTGGGGATTTTCTGTTGCACCGGATCATCTGTGACAATGCGGAGGACAGTCCTGTGGTCCCGTGTGGTGTAGCCGAGGGGGTGAGACATGTGGGCCGGACCCGCTGTCAGGGATTTGAACTTTTCCAAGTTAATTCAAATTCCAGAATTTCCCCAAATTTTAGAACCTCATAACTTTTGCTAGGAAGCTCCATATTTAGTGATTCAAATTGGGTTAGATTCATCTAGCATAGCTCTATCCAAATATGCAACCCAATTTGTATGAAACCCATTATTTAATTCTGGAAAATTCTTTAAAGCTTTTCAGAAAAAGAATTTTAGAGGGAGTTTGGTTCATCCAAAAATCCTTGAATTTTTCCAGAATATTCTTTAGGGTGTTAGCGAACTCCTGTAAATGTTTCAGATCATTTGGAGTTGATTTGGTCAGGGCAATTCTAATTTGAAGATGCTGTATTCACTTAAATACAGAAACATTTTCAGAGAATTTCCAAAACTTGGAAATTCAGTTCTGGGCAAATCTTAGCTCCAAAAATGCTAGAAAAATTCATTCAAACTCTATGATCTATAACTGAAATTGTAATTCACTAAGTTTAGTATGAACATGGTTGTTATCCGAGAATTAATTCTTCTTAGATTAATTGCTTAGAAAATTATTCTGAACAAATCACTCAATGAAAAGTGCTAATCTTTGGTCCAGAGGGTTTTCTTGTGACAAGGAACTCACACAAATATTATCAGCTCCATTGGAGCTCTGGATCACCCCTGCTATGTTTAACCACTTGAGGTGGTCAATATGAAAGAGGGTGAAAACCACTTAGCACTTAATCAGATGCTTAGGTCCAAACCCAAACCACTAGCCCCAGTTTTATTTTAAATTCTTAAATAGAGTTCCAATTTTGAAAACTTCTTAAGTAGAACTTGTAGCAGAATCTTTACAATTAAACTTATGTGCATATTCATTAACGTGTAGTCGCTGAAGGCAAGGAGACTCCGGAGGTGCTCGACTTCCTCCTTCTGGACGAAGACCTAACTACTGACCAGTAGCAACAAGGCAAGCCCCAGTTTGCATTAAGCCTTTTATAAAGTTTTACTTTGTTTACATACGTAGTGTGAAGTATGTATGTGCATTAGGTGTAGGATGGGTGAAAATCCAACTGCATAACCAGAATTTTTTCCCAAAAGTGAGGGTAGTGTCTAGGGCCTCGAAAAGACAGGCTCTGCTTAATGATTCATAGGACTTCGGTACAAGTCGAGTAGTTGGAATCTACTCACGAGTTAGGCTTGGGACACACGGTATTGGTTCGAGTGATGTGAGATCACCTTAGTAATAAAAATGAGACTTGGCAGGGGCTAGTGCGCAGCAAGAGGAAGTCTTGTGTCCGCAGCCCTGTCCGTGTCGATTGAGGACCGATCCGTGTGTGGCCCACGTTGATCAAGTTTGAACGTACTGAAGGCATATCGGATATATGGGCCCTGATAAACCTATGTAACCTAAACCTCCGGGCGTCGAGGCATAACACACCGATTTATAGGTGTAGGCTGAGGGCAGGAAGGTGGAAATCTGCTAACGGGCATAGAGAGATGCTCCGTGTAGGGAACCTCCTGCTCGTTTCGGTGCGCCCGGTTTGACGTTTGGGCTGTTGGGTGAAAGGTTGTCCCATACGACATCGAGTGAGCGTGCTGTGCAGCTCCACGGGTGGGCATACGTGACGTGCTCTTTGGGTGTCCCTACAGATGTATATCGAGTCGATTCGACGTCCCTCGCGGTGAAGAGTACCACTTGGTCACTGAGTCGTGACGTAGGGTAATGTATGAAATGTGATGATTCAATATTGCTGTTATGATATAAATGTATTGCTACATGTGTGCCACCAAATATGGCTTACTAAATTTCAGATTCCTGAACTGTTAACTTGTTGCTAAAAGATGAATTAAGGATGAACTTGTAGGCGGGTCCTTTTGCTGCAATGTTACTATCCTGTGTTCATTGTACACCTCATGTAGAGTTTCATGCCTAGGTGAGTCGCTGAAGTCTTGTTGAGCTCTCGTGCTCACGGTTGCTGCCTAAGTGTTTTTCAGGTGAGGAGCCACCCACGGACTCGGGTCACGAGTCCACCGGCGAGGGTTACCCTCCGTCGGGGACCACGGCTGAGTGGTAGCCGTACACGCCACGCTGAGCTGAGGAGTCCAGCTAGTGTGGGTTGCCCTAGGGCTGGGCAACCGACTTTTGCTAGATAGGCGGGCGTGAGTTGTATAAATTAGACTTCCGCTGTGTAATAAAGACTCTAGTTTGTAACTGAGTATTGTACTAGTTTGTACAGTTTAGTTTGTTTCCTATGTAATAAAAATATGTCCTTATGACGTGTGCTGTCGGGTGTCGCATCGTGCGGCACCACCCTCTGCGATCCTGGATGAGCGGATCCCGGTCCGCCACAGCCTGGTATCAGAGCCGCATTGGGGATAGCACAGTACTTAAGGACTGTATTATGGGAAAACTTAGGTTTATGGTGAGGATTCGGTAGTTGCCCAAGTAAAGACTATATTAGCGTAGTTACTTAAAGTGGCAAGACTAACATATATGTTTTAATTCTGAATTTTTATTATGTAATGACACACCTACGCTCTGGTAAGAATGGTAAGGAACGCCACCGAAAGCAGTTCAATTTCGGTTAGCTCCCCTGACGAGGAACGTGGTTCAGGGATAGGTCTCACAGCTTGGTGTGAGACGTCAATATGAAACTCTTGGACTCTTCATGTTCCTGAGTTCATATGAAACGCTGATCCCTAGCGTGCATTAGGAAAGTAAGTGGAGACACCATCGCGTGGTCAGTAACACGAGAGTGTGTTCGTCTGGAATTAGCCCAGGAGGACATACGCAGCGCTTGCCATCAGCGTGCCCTGCAGGGCAGTAGGTTGTATATATTGGGTTGATAACATTCCCAACTGTGATGACCCGTTCATGATATACTCGGGTTCCCCGTCGTGTGGTGTTGAAACACGATCACGTACCTTGAGACGTGACTTAACTCAATGATACGGGCGTTTGTATTTACTTTCAAATATGGAACTGCCTGAAATGAAACAACCTTTGAGTGCATCACTATTGTGTGGTCTTCTGCAGGTACTAACCACATATGTATCCGTGTAGTAAACGTGTGCGAGAGACCGTTTAGTGCCACACTCGAGACGTATATGCCGGTATAATACGGTTAGGAATTTCTTTTGTGAGGAACGTAGTACCGACATAGCATAGGCATGTGCATGAAAGGTAATAATAACAAGGAACAAAAATCACTAAGTTGCAACATTTAGTACCCTGGTGGGGTATACAAATTTGATAATTGATCAGTGTAGTTTTAAAGGATTGAAAAACAGAGTGCTCTGTTTTAGCAGCAAGTTTGCTGAATTTTAACAGAGCATGCCTCACAGGTATTTTAGCCAATGGAGGTGTGGGATAAAGTTCTGGGAAGGTGTTTAAGTACTATACAACTTTGTTGTACACTTCCAGAGCTGAAACACATCTTAAGATGGCCTAAATTCCAGAGGAATGTAAACTGTCCAGAACCAGGACAGAGTTAAACACTCCCTGGACTGTTCTATTTTTCAAGCATAACTCCCAGTAGAAAAATCTGAAATTGTCATATGATACATCTTTATAAGGGGTAGAAGATGTGTTACATCTTTGTAATTCAAAGTTTCTGAAATGTCAGCACAGAATTCAGTGGAAATCAGAGTTGAAAACAGCAACTTCTCAAAGGAGGTGCTGTTGAAATTCTTCCAGAAATTCTGTTGACTTTGAATTACCATAACTTTTAAACAAAAGCTGCTCTTGGGGCAAATAAATACTCGTTGGAAATATACTGAAGTTAACTTTAACTTTGGTATTCAACTTGAGTCATGAAGATGCCCAGAACCAGATAAAAATCTGGGATTTGCAGAAACTGGTCATTCTGACAGAGGAATGACAGTGAACTCATTTGAGAGATTGTTGTACCCTAGGGGTTTTAAGTACTTCCAATGGGGTAGAACATGCTCATGAGTGGTTACTTCAAATAGTGAAAGATTGAGTATAGGCTTTACTCAAGTTTCTTTTGCTAGAGACCATGTTTGTGTCGTATTGAAGATAAAAGGGTGGTATACGTGATGACAATGCGATACTAACATCTCGTAGTGACCAAACCTAGTTGTGGTGAGCTTCCAAAGGGGAGGTTCAACAAGTTGGATTAAACTAGCTTGTATTTGTCTGGTAATGTTGTAGCTTGTGCAAAGTTATTACATTATCTGTATACAAGATGTATCGCATGAATTTATTGTCATTATGTTTTTACGCCTATTTCATTTGACTGCATGAATTATGTTACGGGACTCATGGTTATTGTCGTATGGTTGCAGATGGTTCGCACTAGGACCACGCACGGGGTTAGTGGCTCTAGCCAGCAGGCAGGCGATGACTCCCAGCCACCTGCCTACGACAGCACCCCGCAGCAACAACCATCACCGCCGCCTCCGCTTACTCTGGCGGATGTGATAGCGGCACTGGTGGGGGGTCGTGAGGAGCAGACCGACCTGCTCCGCACGATTGTGCAGATTATGTCCCAGGCGAGGGGGGGCGTCAAGAGAGGGGGCCTCGTGAGCCCCGTGATGTGTCGTACTCGGATTTCATGAGTACGCACCCTCCAGTGTTCACTGAAGCAGAAGAACCACTGGAGGCCGACAACTGGCTGCGGACCATCGAGTCCAAGTTTGGGCTGCTCCAATGCACGGAGCGGCAGAAGACTTTGTTCGCAGCGCAGCAGCTTCACGGTGCCACTGGTGCGTGGTGGGCGAACTATGTCGCCTCACGTCCGGCTGGCCATGCCGTGGATTGGGAAGAATTCCTGGAGGCGTTCCGCGCCTATCATATCCCTCCAGGGATAATGAAGAGGAAGTTCCAAGAATTTTTGGAACTGAAGCAGGGCTGGAGGAGTGCCCATGACTACTCCCGTGCCTTCAACCACCTGGCACAATATGCGTCAGACTACATCTCCACCGAGGAGAAGAAACGGGAGCACTTCTATCGGGGGGTTACACCCCGAGATGAAGACACATCTCGTTCAGTGGAATCGCGGCACCTTCAACGACCTCGTCAATGCCGCGATTATGCAAGAGGACGCTCAGCGGGAGTTGGCAGCTGAGCAGCGGAAGTTCAGCGCTCCACCCAGCAGTGGGGGTGGCGCTCCCCAGAAGTACTGCATGGTGTATCGGACACCATCCGGACAGCAGTGGCATCCACCGGCGCGACCTCAGCGGTTCGGGGGACGATCTTTTCAGTCACCTCCGTTCCGACCGCCAATGCCACCACCACGACAGCAGCAGCAGCAGAAGATGACACCCCGGGCGTTTCGACCACCACAACACGCCCCGAGTTTCTGTCCACCGATCAGCGGGGGACCGCCCCACTTCACTTGCTTCACGTGTGGCCAGGCGGGCCATTTCGCGAAGGACTGTCCCCAGGGCAGCAGAGCAGCGGGCAAGCCCAGTTCCAGGGCGGTGCTCAAGGCCGACCTCCGGTCAAGAAGGTTGGTCAGCGGACTGGGGGCGTTCGCCACCTCGACAATGAGGATGCCCCAGAGGGAGGCAACGTGCTGGCGGGTACGTTTACTCTCAACAACCAAGCCATCATCATATTATTTGATTCTGGTGCAACCCACAATTTCATAAGTGCATCATATGTGGTTAAGCATCAGCTGGAAGCCTTTCCAACCGAGTGTTCTTATATGATCTGCTCACCGGGAGGAAAGATTTCAGCAACTATGATGATTCCGAAAGCACCCCTGTGCTTAGGTGGGAAGGTATACCCCACCACTATGATTATTCTTGAGGGGCAAAAGATTGATGCAATCTTAGGGATGTCATGGCTAAACTACCATGGCGCTGTACTGAACACTCGGACATGGACGGTTCATCTGAATTCTCCATTCCACCGTCCACACTCCATGGTGTTAGATAATCCAGTCCGGGAAG
This sequence comes from Neostapfia colusana, assembly GCA_030760725.1. Classification (NCBI taxonomy): domain Eukaryota; kingdom Viridiplantae; phylum Streptophyta; class Magnoliopsida; order Poales; family Poaceae; genus Neostapfia; species Neostapfia colusana. The sequence goes on along the minus strand of JASWHV010000005.1, from coordinate 22,992,956 downwards.
TTTCAGAAATTAATAATGCTGAAGCTCTCAAGTTAGAGGACATCCCCGTAGTCCGGGAGTACCCCGACGTGTTCCCGGATGATCTTCCGGGCATGCCACCCGAGCGGGATTTCGAGTTCATGATAGAACTTGCACCCGGGACTACGCCCATATCACGGAGACCATACAAAATGGCTCCAAATGAGCTGGCTGAACTGAAAGGACAGCTCAATGACCTGTTGAGCAAAGGTTTCATTAGGCTGAGTTCCTCGCCTTGGGGATGCTCGGCGCCGTTCGTGAAGAAGAAGGATGAAACCTTGAGGCTGTGTGTGGACTACCGGCCGCTCTACGCCGTCACCATCAAGAATAAGTACCCACTGCCCCACATTGACATATTATTTAATCAGCTTGTGGGTGCAAGTGTGTTCTCCAAGATGGACCTTCGCTCTGGATATCATCAGATAAAGATCCTTGCGGAGGATATTCCGAAGACGGCATTCTCGACGAGATATTGCTTATACGAATATCTCGTCATGTCTTTTCGTCTCACAAATGCTCCAGCACATTTCATGTATCTCATGAACTCGGTGTTCATGCCGGAGCTGGATAACTTCATGGTGGTGTTCATTGATGATATCTTGGTTTACTCCAAGACAGAAGCAGAACACGCCGAACACTTGAGGACCGTTCTTCAACGATTGCGAGACCACAAGCTCTATGCCAAGTTCAGCAAATATGAGTTTTGGATCAGCCAAGTGCCATTTTTGGGACATATCATCTCAGCGGAAGGCATTGCGGTTGACTCAAGCAAAATAGAGCAAGTGCTGAAATGGAAAGCTCCCACTTCAGTCCATGAAGTCAGAAGTTTCCTCGGGTTAGTGGGATACTATCGGAGATTCATCCCAAGCTTCCCCAAGCTCGCTAAGCCGATGACAGAATTGCTGAAGAAGGGAACGAAATATGTTTGGAACACGGCGTGTGAAGGAGCGTTCCAAGCATTAGTGAATCATCTCACAACAGCCCCGGTCTTGGCTCAACCGGATACAACCAAGCCCTTTGACGTGTACTGTGATGCGTCGGGTATTGGGCTCGGCTGCGTGTTGATGCAGGAAGGACGTGTGGTCGCCTATGGCTCACGCCAACTTCGGAACCATGAGCAGCACTATCCGACTTATGATCTTGAGCGTGCTGCCGTGGTTTTGGCGCTAAAAATGTGGAGGCACTATCTCCTGGGGAATTTGGTGCATCTCTACACCGACCACAAGAGCTTGAAGTACATCTTCACCCAGAAGGAGCTGAATATGGGGCAAAGGAGGTGGTTAGAATTAATCAAGGACTATGAGATTGAGATCCATTACCACCCCGGTAAGGCAAATGTGGTTGCCGACGCGCTGAGTCGGAAGTCACATGTTCATAACCTCACCATTACCCCGGTGGAGGAGGAAGAGCCGAGTTTATACTTGGTTCCTTATGGATCGCTGTACAACCTTGCCCTCATCCCTACCATTAGGGAGGACATTATTGCAGCTCAGAAGATTGATAAGGGTATGGCACATCTCCGGAGACGGATAGACAACGAGGAGATCAAATGTTTCCGGAAGGATGATGAGGGGACGCTATGGTTCAATGACCGCATAGTCGTACCCCGGGATATGGAACTGAGGAAGAAGATCCTCGATGAAGCTCACTTGTCTAAATACTCCATTCATCCGGGCAGCAACAAAATGTATCAAGACTTGAAAAAGAAATTTTGGTGGACACGGATAAAGCGGGAGGTAGCGCAGTACGTATCCGAGTGTGATACGTGTAGACGAGTGAAGGCTGATCATATGAGAAAATCAGGGCTGTTGCAACCCCTGAAGATCCCGGCATGGAAATGGGAAGATGTGATCATGGATTTCATTGTGGGATTACCCCTAACATCCAACAAACATGATTCCATTTGGGTGGTCATTGACTGACTAACCAAGTCGGCTCACTTCATTCCCGTGCATACACATTTCCATGCAAACAGATATGCGGAGTTATATATTGCCAGGATCCTATGCTTGCATGGCGTACCCAAGACCATAGTCTCAGACCGAGGTGCATTGTTTGTTTCTCGCTTTTGGGAGCAGTTGCACACTGCTTTGGGTACTAAACTGATTAGAAGCTCCGCCTACCACCCTCAGACAGATGGCCAAACAGAGAGGGTGAATCAGGTTCTGGAAGATATGTTGAGAGCATGTGCCATCAACCATGGTAGGAACTGGGATGATCACCTACTGTTGGCGGAATTCTCGTACAATAATGGTTATCAAGCAAGCATCAAGATGGCACGCTACGAAGCTCTCTACGGTTGCAAATGCAGCACCCCATTAAACTGGTGCGAGTCCGGTGAAAGGGTCACATTCTGGGTTGATGTGGTGAACGACGCCGAAGAGCTTGTTCGGACGATTCAAGATAATTTGAAAGCCGCTCAATCCCGGCAAAAGAGCTACGCTGATCAGAGGCGTAGACCGCTGCACTTTGACATCGGGGAACACGTGTACCTCCGCGTGTCTGCGACGAAGGGCGAGCACCGGTTCGGTGTGAAGGGGAAACTCGCTCCCATTTCATTGGACCCTATGCTATCACCGAAAAGTGTGGACCAGCAGCGTATAGAATGGAGCTACCGGCATCTCTTGCTGGTGTCCATGACGTTTTCCATGTTTCACAACAGAGAAAGTGTCTGAAGCATACCGCTGCTGTCCCTACCGAAGACATCGGCGAGCTGCAACCGGATTTAACGCATGATGAATATCCGGTGGCAATTATTGATGAGAAATCCCGAACCACACGTAGCCGAACGTTGTGGTTCTACAAAATACTCTGGAGCAACCACACTGCTGAGGAAGCGACGTGGGAGAGCGAGGAATTCCTTCGCTCACATTACCCGGAGTTCATGGCGTCTCAGCACGAGTAAGTCCCTATTACATCGCTGTATCTTCTTTTGTAATCTCGGGACGAGATTCTTTTAACGGGGGAGGGATGTCAAAGCACAAGAAAAGGGACTCGCAAAAACTTATCATCACCTCACAACACTACAGTTTTTGTTGTGAATATCTTGTCAAGAATTGTGAAGAGCAAGTAACCTCCATCAAAAGGGTGATTAGAGGGAAAACCCTAACTTTCACAAAGTAGGATTTCTACACATGAACATGAGAGGTTGAGCTCACCCCTAGAACTTAAAAAGTCTTTGGAAGGTTCAGGCCAAGTTTCATGCAAATCCAACACTTTTGAGGCACTTTTGGAGGCATTTGAAAAAGAGGCCAATTTGAATGTAAATTCAAATTGCAGCAACTTTCATCACTTGAATTCAAAAGTTGGCTTCATATTAAAACTCAGCACATTTTTCTGAGTTGGTCCACCAATTTCCATCCCCATTGGAGTTCATCTTGTCGGGAGCTAAATTTGCAAGAATTCAAAACTGAATTTGAATTTCAGTTCAAATGTGAAGCAAATTCAGCCAAACAAAGTTCAAATTTGAGAAATCAAATTCAAACCAAGACTTGGTGATTAAGCCTCACATTCAATTGTGAGTAGCTGGGGATATTTTGGCATAAACAGAAGTGAGAAAAATTAAAAAGGGAATTAGAGGGGAGGCCCACTTCTCAGCAGCCTTAAGACTGAAGTTTCCTCAGGGATTTTTCCCTCCCTCGGCCGAGACTGCGCGCCAGCGCACGGCAGTGTCAGCGCACGACCGCCTCACCCCTGCCACCTCCTGTTTTCCCTCTCGCGCTGGCCAGCTGCTTCCGACCCGATCATCACGCACCAGCACCACCAAACGGAGGACCACCTTCGTTCTCTGTCTCGCGCGGGCTGAAGCACGGAACAGCTGCCACCGTTGCTTAATCGTTCGGGGATTGGCTCCTCTTGCATGCAAGCATCGGTAACCCAGCAAAATAGCATCACCAGACATCCCACGACCTCTCCACACCAGTTCCAATCGAGCTAAGCTACAGCAACCCGAGAGACGGGTGTTCTTCGCGGCAACCGAAAAGAACCAAGCAGAGGTGCTCTCGTGGAAAGCTCAGCGGAGAGCTTGTCACGGCCGAGAAAGAGCGGTTTTGGACGCACCAAGACTCCACGCTGCTCGACCCCAAATCTGGGACCAAGTGACTGATCGTCGACGGCGTATTTCGCAAATTACTCTCAGCCGGTACCGAACCACCTTCGGGTACGAAATCTGCAAATTCCCGGCTTCTATTTGCTTAGAGCCCATCAAACTGCACTCACAGGAGCTAGAATTGACGCGCCCAAGTTTACTTCTCAACCCAAGCTTGATCATGGCTGTAGCCGGCGTATTTTCCGTTTTTCCAACTGTGGCTATGGCGGGTAGGTTCGGGATCACGATGAGAGCTAGGTTAGAGCCACCTCAGGGCTGGTCCAGCACCAGGAAGATCTTCCTCAGCGCCCACTGGTGCTGTAGAGCCCTTTCATTGAGGTTTTGGCAGGCTAGGTTGGCCGGGCGACATCGCCGAACTCGTACCGAGCCGTTGCACCGTCGCCGGCTAGGTTAGAGCCATCGCCGGTCGGGGGAGAGGGTTCCAGCGTGTTCAGCATGTGGAACTAGGCCCTGTCGGCGAGGGAGAGTGCAGGGGATGACCTGACGGCAGGGATCAGCGTGGCTCCGACGAGCCCGGCGGCGCGCGGGAGCGCGAGGAAGAAGACGAGCTGGCCGGGCCCGCTCGTCAGTCGCTCGGTAAACAGTGTGGTGATTTTCTGTTGCACCGGATCATCTGTGACAATGCGTAGGACAGTGCTGTGGCCCCGTGTGGTGTAGCCGAGAGGGTGACACGTGTGGGCCCGACCCGCTGTCAGGGATTTGAACTTTTCCCGGTTAATTCAAATTCCAGAATTTCCCCAAACTTTAGAACCTCATAACTTTTGCTAGGAAGCTCCAAATTTAGTGATTCAAATTGGGTTTGATATATCTTGCATAGCTCTATCCAAATATGCAACCCAATTTTTATGAAACCCGTTATTTAATTCTGGAAAATTCTTTAAAATTTTTCAGCAAAAGAATATTAGATGGAGTTTGGTTCATCCAAAAATCCTCAAATTTTGCCAGAATATTTTTTAGGGTGTTAGTGAACTCCTGTAAAAGTTTCAGATCATTTGTATTTGATTTGATCAGGGCAATTCAAATTTGAAGATGCTGTGTTCACTTAAATACAGAAACATTTTCAGAGAATTTCCAAACCTTGGAAATTCAGTTCTAGGCAAATATTAGCTCCAGAAATGCTAGGAAAATTCATGTAAACTCTATGAGCTATAATTGAAATTGTAGTTCGCTAAGTTTTGTATGAACATGGGTGTTATCCCAGAATTAATTCTTCTTTGCTTAATTGCTTAGAAAATTATTCTGAACAAACCACTCAATGAAAAGTGCTAATCTTTGGTCCAGAGGGTTTTATTGTGACAAGGAACTCACACAAAAATTCTCAGCTCCATTGGAGCTCTGGATCACCCCTGTTCTGTTTAACCACTTGAGGTGATCAATATGAAAGAGGGTGAAACCACTTAGCACTTAATCAGATGCTTAGGTCCAAACCCAAACCACTAGCCCCAGTTTCATTTTAAATTATTAAACAGAGTTCCAGTTTTGAAAACTTGTTAAGTAGAATTTGTAGCAGAATCTTTACAATTAAACTTATGTGCATATTCATTAACGTGTAGTCGCTGAAGGCGAGGAGACTCCGGAGGTGCCTGACTTCCTCCTTCCCGACAAAGACCTAACTACTGACCAGCAGCAACAAGGCAAGCCCCGGTTTGCATTAAGCCTTTTATAAAGTTTTACTTTGTTTACATATGTAGTGTGAAGTATGTATGTGCATTAGGTGTAGGATGGGTGAAAACCCAACTGCATAACCAGAATTTTTCCCCAAGAGTGAGGGTAGTGTCTAGGGCCTCGAATAAACAGGCTCAACTTAATGATTCATAGGACTTCGGTACAAGTCGAGTAGTTGGAATCTACTCGCGAGTTAGGCTTGGGACACACGGGATTGGTTCGAGTGATGTGAGATCACCTTAGTAATAAAAATGAGACTTGGCAGGGGCTAGGGCGCAGCAAGAGGAAGTCTTGTGTGCGCAGCCCTGTCCGTGTCGATTGAGGACCGATCCGTGTGCGGCCCACGCTGATCAAGTTTGAACGTACCGAAGGCATATCGGATATATGGGCCCCGATAAACTGAAGTAACCTAAACCTCCGGGCGTCGAGGCATAACGCACCGATTTATAGGTGTAAGCTGAGGGCAGCAAGGTGGAAATCTGCTAACGGGCATAGAGAGATGCTCCGTGTAGGGAACCTCCTGCTCGTTTCGGTGCGACCGGTTCGACGTTTGGACTGTTGGGTGAAAGCTTGTCCTGTACGACATCGAGTGAGCGTGCTGTGCAGCTCCACGGGTGGGCGTACGTGACGTGCTCTTTGGGTGTCCCTGCAGGTGTATATCGAGTCGATTCACCGTCCCTCGTGGTGAAGAGTACCACTTGGTCACTGAGTCGTGACGTAGGCTAATGTATGAAATGTGATGATTCAATATTGCTGTTATGATATAAATGTATTGCTACATGTGTGCCACCAAATATGGCTTACTAAATTTCAGATTCCTGAGCTGTTAACTTGTTGCTAAAAGATGAATTGAGGATGAACTTGTAGGCGAGTCCATTTGCTGCAATGTTACTATCCTGTGTTCATTGTACACCTCATATAGAGTTTCATGCCTAGGTGAGTCGGTCAAGTCTTGTTGAGCCCTCGTGCTCACGGTTGCTGCTTAAGTGTTTCTCAGGTGAGGAGCCACCAACGGACTCGGGTCACGAGTCCACCGGCGAGGGTTACCCTCAGTTGGGGACCACGGCTGAGTGGGAGCCGTACACGCCGCGCTGAGCTGAGGAGTGCAGCTAGTATGGGTTGCCCTAGGGCTGGGCAACCGACTTTTGCTAGATAGGCGGGCGTGAGTTGTATAAATTAGACTTCCGCTGTGTAATAAAGACACTAGTTTGTAACTGAGTATTGTACTAGTTTGTACAGTTCAGTTGGTTTCCCATATAAGAAAAATGTGTCCTTATGACGTGTGCGGTCGGGTGTCGCATCGTGCGGCACCACCCTCTGCGATCCTGGATGAGCGGATCCCGGTCCGCCACAAATTTCGCCAAACAAGGCAAAGCTGTGGAAAATCGGTTGTGAAATTTCGAGTAGATCAATTTGAAAAAAAAATTGCCCGATTTCGAGTTCGTATGCAAAAGTTATGACCGTTTTAAGGTAGGCTACCCGAGTTACTGTTTTTTTATGTTGATTCAAACTCGGTTGTGAAGAAGATCTCGCAATAGGATGTGAGAAACAATCGGAATTTAGCAATGGCGACTGATGGGATGTTGTGTGATGAATCAAGGAGGACTGGCACAATGGTTTGTCACCTGTTCTAGGGCTGGCGATGCGGGAGTTCACGCAAGGCGGCTAGCTAGGGCAAGCCGATGATCTTGGTGGCTCGGTTTGTTGTTTAGGGATTGTGGAATAGGTGAGCAGCAAGAAAAACAAGGAAGAAAACCGATAACTACGACCCAAAAAACACAAAGCTAAACGGGAACATCTAGAATGCAAACAGGCATTTAGTGCAATCGTGCAAAAATCCCTTCTAAACCACACGATCTACATCGTGCGGTGAGTGTATTTTTACACTCAAACCCTACCACCTGCACACTTCAATTCTTTCAACTTATATTGCCAGGTGGGAGGGTTTAAGTGTAAAAATACACTCACCGCAGGATGTAGATCGTGTGGTTTAGAAGGGATTTTTGCATGATTGCACTAAATGCTTGTTTGCATTCTAGTCGTTCCCAAGCTAAACCAGCAACAAGACTCGACCACACGAATGCAAACTCAACAATGCAAACTGAAAAACGAAAATTGCAGGCACTATGGTCTAGGAATCGGTAAACACGATATCTTTTTTTGTGGCTTTTTTCTGTGGACTCTAGGTATGAAAAACAAAAACTGATCTAGTGGGAAATCAATGTACCTCATGGGCAACCTGAAATCTGATACCAAATTATGAGTATTTTAGGCCCGATCTTCCGAATGGTAGGTCGATTGAGGTGGAGAACTCGACGTTGATGATCCGCGGCACTCGAGCAGTTCGAACACCCCTGCAATCACTACACCACTGCTCCGTTAGTTATCAACCGTGCAGCACACGCTTGACCTCGCCAAGAAGGCTAATCCCTGCAGGTGCAACCGAGATCACGAGCAAGAACGTAGAAGACGTGATCTGAAAGTCACGAAGTTGGGGTTTCCCAAAAAACCGTAGAACGGCAGCTGTTTATCTAAGCAAAACCCACAGAATATGGCTGGCGGCTGCAGTATTTAAAGACTAGGGTTCGTCCATAAGACCCTTAGACGCGTCCCTAATGGACTCATAAAGGATACAAGGCCCAAAAGCCCAATACAGTGGTGCAACACCGGACAGAACTCTGAATTTGACTTGTTTCGACAACTCCCAACAACTCCTGGCGAATTTTAATGTGGGACCAGAACCATTGGAAAGTTTATCTTCTCATATTTCCATGCATACGTAGAACATCGAAAACGGTGTCCGTATGCATCCTGGGCGTCCATTTTAAGATGGACTGCTCCTGTATTCCGAGTTGAACTCGAGTCCGAGTTGGTGACTGTTTCCATCAACTTGTGGACGTCCCATCTGGTTCTTGACGTCCCCAAATCCTCCTCCATTTACTTGTTGATCATGTCCATGGTTCCTAATAACAATTAAATCATTCAATAGCAATCCGTTCTCAAAATCACATGGGTAGGAAGTTAGGAACGAGTTCACCTGCTGATTTAGTAACTGTGCTCGTGCTCTTATGATTGGTCCTTGTATATCAATGTGAGTATCCACTGTTGTGATGTCCTCATCACACTGTTATCCTGGCATGGCTCGCATGAACCGATCCTTAGATCTACGGCAAGTAAACCACCATCTCATTCTACCTCTTCCACAAACCAAGGCTTGCCTAGATCTCCCTCCGATTCATGTTCATTAACAACATCCGTTTCTCATTATTCATACGAGTGCAGTTAGCTAGACACATCTATCTCGCTTCCCATATCCCATGGACTCAATGAAGCATAAAAGCAAAAACCATACCCGACTCATTAACTTTCCCGGTGACAAGGGTGGTTATCAAAACAAGTAAACTCCTATCACAGGGTTTCCCATCAAGTTTGACTCAAGCACACACACCTTTTCGCAAACAAAACAGTTTTACAAAAATATGGGATCAATATGGTCAAGGGGCACTTGCCTTGTTCTTGCGGTTCCTGTTGCTCAAATTCTTGCTGTTGTAGTCCGTCGTAGGTAGCTCCCTGAGCTTGTCCTTCTATATGCGATAATGCACATACAAGATTCATAGCAATCAATCATCATGCACAAACTCTACTTTAAGATGCAATGATGCATATGCATGTTAATCCTATGATGCAGTTTAGTTTGTACGTGTTCTTGCATGACTTGCCTGGGTTTTACGATGAACAGAGGTGTAAAGATCAATTGTGGATGTGGCAATGATCTTGACTCAAGATCTAGATCAGACCGATCGACACGTGATTTGTCCACGAAAAAGCTTCTGTTCGAAAGGAATCGAAGAACAGATGCAAAGAAAACACGATGATGTCGTAAGGTGGTATTGGAGACCTACCTTACTTCCTTTGGGTCTTTCCTCCTAGCAAGAACAGATCGTCGGCTCTCCTCCGGCGATGGCAATTGTGATCCAGGCTCGTCGGCGGTCTCTCCGGTGGTTGTACTCCGGTGAAGGGTTTACTCAGCGAGCTGGGGGCTAGGGCTCTAAGTTGTCAGTTCAGGAGGTGGAAAAGAAGTTCGTGGTTGCGGCCAAAGGTTTTCGGTTCTATTTATAAGAGGAAACGAAGAGTCCTCCTCTGATCGGAATTCGAATAAGAGTCCTATTCAAATTGTTTTTGGATCTTAACAACTTATCTTTAGTTGATTTGGTGCGGTAGCAACGTGGAATTCGTGTCGGTTTCCTTCCGTGTCAGTATTCCCGTGCGTACAGAAGCAAAAACCGCTTCAGAATCGCGTCCTTACGCTGGGATAAGCTCCGGAGGCTCCACGTGTCCAGCGAGGGCCTGTGCTCCCTTTTCCGCAGAGACAAGCTTCGGTTGTGCCGTGTGTCAGGCGGGCTAGACCTCCCTCTTCCTCAGAGGCGAGCTCCGCATGCACCACGCGTCCTGGCGGGTGGGAACTCCCTCTCCCTCAGAGGCGAGCTCCGCGTGCGCCACGTGTCTGGTGGGTCGAGACCTCCCCTGTCAACAGAGGCGAGTTCCGCGTATGCCACGTGTCAGTGCCGGACCTCCCCTCTCTTCAGAGGTGAGCTCCGGTAGTGCCACGTGTCCTTTCTAGACCTCCCCTCTCTTCGGAGGTGAGCTCCGAGAATGCCACGTGTCCTAGCAGTGCCATACTTCCTTTCTCCTCAGAGACAAGCTCCGAGGTCGACACGTGTCCAACAGTGTCAGACCTCCCGGAGATGAGCTCCGGAGGTGACACGTGTCTAATAGGACCGGACCTCTCAGACGTGAGCTCCGAGAGCGACACGTGTTTGGCGGGGCTGGACCTCTCGAAGGTGAGCTCCGAGAGCGACACGTGTCTGGTGGGGCCGGACCTCTCGGAGGTGAGCTCAGAGAGCGGCACGTGTTCCACGCGGCTGGTCCTCTCTTTTCCGCAGTGACTAGCTCCGAAGGCGACACGTGTCCTGCGGGACTGGCCTCACTCGTCCGTAGAGGCTAGCTCCGGGGGCAACACGTGTCCCATGGGTTCGGACCTTGCCCGTTCTGCAGAGACAAGCCCCGAGCCTGCCACGTAGCCAGTTTAGCGGCGGACCTCCCCCCCTTTGCGGGGATGAGCCCCGAAAGCGCCACGTGGCCAGCGAGCCGCGGGAGTTGTCTTCGGCGCTCTCTGTGGATTGGATTTGGTTCTTTTTGGCTATATTTTTAATTCCTTTTTTGTTTCTATTTATTTAAAAAAATGTTTTTCTACATAAACTATGAATACATGCAGAAGTCAAAAATGAGGGTGTCACACCCAACTCGCCGAGTTAAATCCCTCCCCCTCGCCGGAGTTCAGTCGCCGGTGAGCCCCTGCTGCTGCCATTGCTAGGAGCAAGACCCTTCCATCAGAGGGAAGTGAGGTAGGTCTTCGTTACCCATCTTACAATGTCGTTGCTGTTTCTACGCGTCTGTTTTCTTCGCTCCCTTCGAACCTAAACTTTTTCGTGTGGACAGATCGCGTTTTGATAAGTTGTTGACGGTGAGATTGATCTAGATCTTGAGTCAAGATCATCACCACGTCCAAACTTGATCCCTACACCCTTGTTCGTCATAAAACCCCATGAAAGCCCATTAAAACATGCAAGAACACGTACAAACTGGTTTAATAAAACAACACCATAGGATTTGCACTCATCTACACCATTGCATCTTGAGTAAAGTTTGTGCATGATGTTTGATTGCTGTAAATTTTGTATGTGCGTGGTTGTGAGTAGAAGGACAAGCTCAGAAAGCCATCTACGAAGAACTACAGCCCCAAGACTTCAAGACGCTCAGACAACAAGAGCCACGGGAGCAAGGCAAGTGCCCCTTGACCATATTAATCCCATGTTTTGAAACTGTTTTGTTTGCGAAAACTCGTATGCTTGAGTCAACTTGATGGGACACCCTTTTATAGGAGTTTAATAGTTTTATTAACCATCCTTGTCGCCGGGAAAGTTGATGAGTCAGGTATGGTCATTTTTCCTTTTTGCTTCGCTTAATCTACGGGATACGGGAAGCTGAGTTAAAACATGGTTAGCTACTGCACTCATACGAATAATAATAATGATAACTTGATGATGTTAATGAGCATGGAATCGGGGGGATATCTAGGCAATCTTGGTTCGTGGATGTTACTGAATGAGAAGGTGGTTTACTTGCCGTAGATCTAAGGACCGGTTGATGCTAGCACATGCCAGAAAAACAGTGCCACCACAAGGCCAAGTATGGATGCGGCTTAGCTGACTAATTAGGTGTGTTGCTAGCTTGTTATGGACCGTGGATGGTGCGGGGAATGAAAGTCGAGAGAGGACTTCCCTGGGAACTGCATGGCACAAGAAGGGGCCCGTGGGTGGGAGAATGGTGATTCGAGCCTGCCGGTGAAACCTTAGTGAGTCCATACATCTAGTAGCTCCTTTGTAAAGGCTATTTTGTGATCTCTTGGCCATACACCGATGATTGTGTACCGATATAATGGAGGTTCTGCAGTTGCCGACGAGTGATGAAATCACAAACTTGGGTGTAAAGTAGTGCCACCTCTACAGAGTGTAAAACTATCATGATAGCCGTGCTTACGGTCACAAGCACCTGGCCAATTCACATGATTAGAAGGGAAAACTTGGGATGGATATTTGGTATGGTTATGTTATGGTCATTGGGATTGGTTTTGGGACTGTTTTGAGTCATGAAAACAAGTTTGGCTTCGGTCATATGAATATGAGATGGTTATTAATATTTCTGAGTATGAGATGAACTTGAGAAAGATTAATGGCTAGTTGAGGCTTCAGAAAAGGTGATTAATGATGAAATAATGTTGCTGATTTACTTGGTTATATTGGGATTAAATTCATCTAGACTTAGTTGCTGCTTTTATCATGTTGTGAAATAAAATTTACTTGCTGCAATGAGCTTTTTTTATTCCTACCTTGTTGTAAGCTACATGTCATACTTTTCCCGCACTTGCTGAGTACGACATGTACTCACCCTTGCATTATCACATAAATATCAGCAACAGGAGAAGAGTATTTTGAAGACCATGAGGAGTACTAGGCGTGCGAACTACCGTCAACTTGCCTGTGGAGTTGAAGATGGAGCCGCTGCTATTTAGTTATTTCCGCTGTCGTTTAGAGACTTCCGCTGCAAGAATAAGATAGACAATCATGAGTGAGACAATTAGACGATGTAATAAAGTACTTAAACACTATTTATTCGTGGTTATATTCTGAATTCAGTTTGTGATGTGTGATGAACATCCTGGGCACACACATGCATTAACTCGGTTCTGTTTCTGGAACCGGGTGTCACAGATTGGTATCAGAGCCAAGTTGACCGTAGGACGCAAGCCTAGGTAGAATGGACACTTCAAAACACATAGGAACACCCATCTAAACAGCTATTTTCGAAAATTTGCTTGCTGCTGCATTTTTCTTGTCAATTCAGCCACCGCAAAGTGCTATTTTCAGCCCCTCTTTTCTCTTCTTTTGGACAACAACACTTTTGCTTTCTTGCTTCATAGCTTCTGAAGTTTTGAAGTATTTTCTTTCTTCTCTAAAGTACCTCATGTCCTATTTATAGATGCCGGTGATCCGGAGCACGACACGCATAAGTACTCGTTCACCACTACGTGGGAGTGCACTTAACCCCATTGAGGTGTCCGATGGACCACCCCCGTCACACGGCGGGAACAGCACCAGTTCACATGCTTAAGTTTAGGATTCCCATTGAATAAGCTGTAATAGGAACGTTTAAATCGTAGTAGCATAAATAGGAGTGGTGTGTTGAACTTTTGTGATGATTGCTTGTGTTTGTGTGCTAGTGTGAGTTGTGAGACGCTTCTGTGAAAGTCCACATCCACACATAGTAGAGAGATGTGAGCTGCTTCGGCATGTGTTCACATCCTCATATAGGCTGAAATTAATGAAAGAAAATATTTAGTTCATACACCTTGATGCATATAGTTGGGGGATCAATCTAAACTCCCCTTTTCTATTCTACCCAACTCTCTCTCACAGATGGTGAGGGAAAACGCCAGCCATCAAAGGAGGAACGTTCGTGGCAACCATGGACCACCAGAGGATGGCAACGTTGAGGTTCCTGAAAATGCTAACCCCATGGCTGATGCAAACAACCTTGAACGATTGATGGCTATGCAGAAACAGCTCATGCAAATTATGATACAAACTTTGGGACAGCTGCAAGCCAACAACCACTACAATCCTAACCCCGTTCCTGCACCCCCACCACCCCCACCACAACCGCCGCCGGCTCACAACAGATTGGGAGAGTTCATGAGGACTCGACCGCCTACTTTTGCACAAGCTAATGATCCCATGGAGGCTGATGATTGGCTGAAATCCATGGAAAAGAAGCTTGCTATTGTTTAGTGCGATGATCGGGAGAAAGTTCTCTTCGCATTGCACCAACTCATGGGAGCAGCTGCTGAATGGTGGGATGCTCTCTGCAGTGCTCATGACAACCAGGAGACAATCACTTGGGCTGAATTCAAGGAGAGTTTCCGCTCTCATTACGTCCCTGCTGGAGTCATGATGCTTAAAAGGCAAGAGTTCGAAGATCTCCGCAAAGTAAAGAAGATCGTGAATGAGTACCTTAACAAATTCACACAGCTGTCAAGATATGCTCCCAAAGATGTCAACTCGGATCAAAGGAAGAAATACTTGTTCATTAGAGGATTGAACAATGAGATCCATGTACAACTGCTCAACAATGATTATGCAAACTTCTAGAAGCTTGTTGACAAAGCTATAGTGGTTGAGAGCAAGATCCGTGAGATCGAGAAAGAGGGCAAGAGGAAGATGCCATACCAGCCACAAGGGAGCAATGTATGTCCCCGTTTCATGCCCCCAGCTGCACCACAGTATGGCTCGTCCGCTTCTACTTTCCGCCCTGCAAATCCACCTCGCCCTAATCAACCACCGCAGCAACGTCCTGTTATGCAAGCATATCGTATGCCTTTGCCTCCTGCACCCCGTCCCAACATGGGCGCCTATGCTCAAAACCAGCCTCGCCCCAACGTTCCTGCTGTTTTGGACAACAAAGCATGCTTTTCATGCGGAGAGGCGGGACACTTTGCAAGTCAATGCCCAAAGAAAGGCCTTGGGCAGCCAAGCAACGCGACCAAGCAGAACCCACGGCCGAACGGAGGAGCTAATCAAGGTAACCGTGGGCAGCAGAACTACGCTCGTGGCAACGTGAATCATGTCTTCGCTGAGGAAGCACAACAAGCTGAGGACGTCGTGATTGGTATGTTCCTTGCCAACTCCAACCCAGCCACTGTTTTATTTGATTCTGGAGCATCGCATTCATTCATATCATCCAAGTATGTTGCCAAGTATAATCTGCCCATATCACACATGAAACACACTATGTTGGTTAATTCTCCCAGTGGAGAGATGTGGACTAAAATAGTATGTCCGAAAGTAAACCTTAAAATAAGGGGGGTAGACTTTCTTGCCAACCTTATTGTCTTAGATTCCCAAGGGATTGCTATAGTACTTGGGATGGATTGGTTAAGCAAGCACAACATGTATTGAGTTCGAGTCAGCCCAACCGGCAACCGACAAGGCAGCGTTGAACCACGTCGAAGAAGCAACATTGGAAAGCATTCCGGTGGTTCAAGAATTTTCATAAGTGCTTAAGAGTACAGGAAGAACAAGTACCGATGGATGAGCTTGAGCTTCAAAAGGATCTGTCCTATGTGGAGCACACCGTCCAAATTTCGGACGTGAAGGAAAGGGTCACGAGGAACAAAGTGATCCGTTGGTGCAAGGTACAGTGGAGCCATCACACGGAAGCCAAAACTACATGGGAGCGTGAGGAAGACCTCAAGGCAGAATTCCCTCATCTATTCTCTACTCTATCGAATCCCGAGGGCGAGATTCAGTTTAAGGGGGGTAGGTTTGTAACACCCTCAAATTTGTTTTCATGCATGCATACATTTTTCATATAGAGAAACATTAAAAAAAAGAAGTAGAAATGGAGAAAGAATCATAAAAATAATGGGGAATGGGAAAAAGATAGCTGAAATGAGCCAATTCTAATTTGTCTAAGTGCGCTATCGACACATCCCCGGGCCGCGGGACACGTGGCGCCCGCGGTCTCACCCCTGCGGAGGGGGTGAGGTCCGGTACCACGGGACACGTGGCGCCCGCGAAGCTCACCCCTGCGGAGGGGGGGGGGTGAGGTCCGGCACCGCGGGATATGTGTCACCCTCGGAACCCACCTCCACGGAGGGGGTGAGGTCCGGCACCGCTGGACACGTGGCGCCCGCGGAGCTCACCCCCACGGAGGGGGTGAGGTCCGGCACCGCTGGACACGAGTCGCTCTCGGAGCTCTCCTCCGCGGAGGGGGTGAGGTCTGGCACCGCTAGACACGTGTCTCTCTCGGAGCTCACCTCCGCGGAGGGGGTGAGGTCCAGCACCCGCTGGACACGTGGCGTCCTCGGAGCTCGCCCCTGCGGAGGGGACGAGGCCCGGCTCCGCTGGGCGCATGGCAGGCCCGGAGCTCGCCTCTGAGGAGAGGCGAGGCCCGGGTCCGGTAGCCGCGTGGCAGGCCGAGAGCTCGCCTCTGAGGAGGAGGGTGGCCCGGCCTCACTGGGCACGTGGCGCTTTCGAAGCTCACCCCTGCGGAGGGGGCGAGGTCACTAGGCGGTTTTTCTACTGTGCGCGGGGGGTACCTGGTAATGAGGGTACCGACATAATTTCCCCAAATTTTCCCCACGTTGCTGCCGCACCAAACGGAAAAGATAAGTTTGTTGAAATCCAAAGTTGAGTTGACTCTTATTTGAGCTCCAATTGGAGTAGGACTCTTATTTTTCCCCTTATAAATAGAACCCAAAACCGCATTTGGCCGTAACACCTTTCCCTTTTTCTTCCTCCCAAGTCGGCGACTTGGAGGCCCTAGCCCCCAACTCGCCAAGTCAAACCCCTCCCCCTCGCCGGAGTTCAGTCACCGGTGAGCCCCTGCTGCTGCCATTGCTAGGAGGAAGACCCTGCCACCAGAGGGAAGTGAGGTAGGTCTTCGTTACCCATCTTACGACGTCGTCGATGTTTCTACGCATCCGTTTTCTTCGCTCCGAAACATTTTCGTGTGGACAGATCACGTTTTGATCAGTTTTTGACGGTGAGATTGATCTAGATCTTTAGTCAAGATTATCACCACGTCCAAACTTGATCTCTACACCCTTATTCGTCATAAAACCCCATGAAAGCCCATTAAAACATGCAAGAACACATACAAACTGGTTTAATAAAACAGCACCATAGGATTTGCACTCATCTACAAATTTGCATCTTGAGTAAAGTTTGTGCATGATGTTTGATTGCTGTAAATTTTGTATGTGTGTTGTCGTAAGTAGAAGGACAAGATCAGGAAGCCATATACGAAGAACTACAGCCCCAAGACTTCGAGACGCTCGGACAACAAGAGCCACGGGAGCAAGGCAAGTGTCCCTTGACCATATTGATCCCATGTTTTGAAACTGTTTTGTTTGCGAAAACTCGTATGCTTGAGTCAACTTGATGGGACACCCTTTTATAGGAGTTTACTAGTTTTGTTAACCATCCTTGTCGCCGGGAAAGTTGATGAGTCAGGTATGGTCGTTTTTCCTTTTTGCTTCGCTTAATCTACGTGATACGGGAAGCTGAGTTAAAACATGGTTAGCTACTGCACTCATACGAATAATGATAATGATAACTTGATGATGTTAATGATCATGGAATCGGGTGGAGATATAGGCAAGCATGGTTCATTGATGTTGCTGAATGAGAAGGTGGTTTACTTGCCGTAGATCTAAGGACCGGTTCATGCCAGCACATGCCAGGAAAACAATGCCACCACAAGGCCAAATATGGGTGCGGCTTAGCTGACTAATTAGGTGTGTTTCTAGGTTGTTATGGACAGTGGATGGCGCGGGGAATGGGAGTCGAGAGAGGACTGCCCTGGGAACTGCATGGCACAAGAGGGGGCCCGTGGGTGGGAGAATGGTGATTCGAGCCTGCCGGTGAAAATTTAGTGAGTCCATATATCTAGTAGCCCCTTTGTAAAGGCTATTTTGTGATCTCTTGGCCATACACCGACAGTTGTGTACTGATATAATGGAGGTTCTGCAGTCGCCGACGAGTGACGAAATTAGAAACTTGTGTGTAAAGTAGTGCCACCTCTGCAGAGTGTAAAACTATCATGATAGCCGTGCTTATGGTCACAAGCACCTGGCCAACTCACATGATTAGAAGGGAAAATTTGGGATGGATATTCGGTATGGTTATGGTATGGTCATTGGGATTGGTTTTGGGACTGTTTTGAGTCATGAAAACAAGTTTGGATTCGGTCATATGAGTATGAGATGGTTATGAATATTTCTGAGTATGAGATGAACTTGAGAAACATTAATGGCTAGTTGAGGCTTGAGAAAAGGTGATTTATGATGAAAGAATGTTGCTGATTTACTTGGTTATATTGGGATTAAATTCATCTAGACTTAGTTGCTGCTTTTATCATGTTGCGAAATAAAATTTGCTTGCTGCAATGAGCTTTTTTTATTCCTACCTTGTTGTAAGCTACATGTCATACTTTTCCCGCACTTGCTGAGTACGACATGTACTCACCCTTGCATTATCACATAAACATCAGCAACAGGAGAAGAGTATTTCGAAGACCATGAAGAGTACTAGGCGTGCGAACTACCGTCAACTTGCCTGTGGAGTTGAAGATGGAGCCGCTGCTATTTAGTTATTTCCGCTGTCGTTTAGATACTTCCGCTGCAAGAATAAGATAGACAATCATGAGTGAGACAATTAGATGATGTAATGAAGTACTTAAACACTATTTATTCATGGTTATATTCTGAATTCAGTTTGTGGAGTATATGTGTATGTGTGATGAACATCCTGGGCACACATATGCATTAACTCGGTTCTGTTTCCGGAACCGGATGTCACAGGCCCGATGTAGCGAGGTGCTAATTTGCCTCGAATAGGCGACACTTTAAGATACACGAAGTCTCCTACTTCGAAGGTCAACCTTCTTCGCCTATTGTCCTCATAACCTTTTCGTTGTGACTGATCAGCCTTCAAGTTTTCTCATATCGTTTGGACTTGTTTTTCGGCGTCTTGCAGCACTTCGGGTCCAAACACTTGGCTTTCTCCGGTCACATTCCAGAACAGCGGTGTTCTACACTGTCTACAATACAATGCTTCGAAAGGTGACATATTCAAGCTGTCTTGGTAGCTGTTGTTGTTTGAGAATTCGGCATACGGCAAGCTCTTATCCCAACTATGCCCATGTTTCAAGGTGCAAGCTCTCAGCATGTATTCCAAAATTTAGTTTGTCCTCTCAGTTTGCCCATCGGTTTGCTGGTGATAAGCAGAGCTGAAATTCAGTCGTGTACCCATGGCTTGATGCAGCTTCTTCCAGAACCTAGAGGTAAATTGAGAACCCCGATCTGAAACTATCCTCTTCAGAACTCCATGACGACACACGACTTGCTCCATATATAGCTCGGCTAGTTCTGCAACGCGGTACGTGGTCCTAACAGGAAGGAAATGGGCTGTTTTCATCAATCAGTCCACAATAACCCAAATGGAGTCATAGCCAGACCGAGCATGTGGCAATCCGACAATGAAATCCATGCTGATGTCTTCCCACTTCCACTCAGGTACTTTCAATGGCTGCAACAATCCAGCGGGTCTTTGATGTTTGGCCTTCACTAGTTGGCATGTATCGCATAGGGTTTCGAAGACCAAAACCGGCGTAGTGGTTAGTCTTTTCTTGAGCTCCTCAAAACTTTCTTGGCACACTGGTGTCCACTGAAATGCTTTTCCCTTCATTACCAATTCAGTCATAGGCTTCGAAATTTTGGAGAAATCCTTGATGAACCGGCGGTAGTATCCAGCCATCCCAAGGAAACTCCAAATATCTCTCACATTATGCGGTTGGTTCCACTTTAAAACGTCTCCCACTTTTCCGGGATCAACCGATACTCCTCCCTCGGAGATGATGTGGCCTAGGAACGATATCTCCTTTAGCCAAAATTGACACTTGCTGAAGTTGGCATACAATTGATGCTCTCGCAGTTTCTGCAACGTCAATCCCAAGTGTTCTTCATGTTCTTCCTCGTTTTTCGAATACACCATGATATCGTCGATGAAAACCACGACAAACTTGTCCAAGTACTCCATGAAGACCTTATTCATGAGGTACATAAAGTATGCGGGTGCATTTGTTAACCCAAAAGACATAACGGTATATTCATATGAACCATACCGTGTTCGAAATGAAGTCTTGGGTATGTCTTAGGGCTTAATCTTCAGCTGGAAATATCCCGACCAAAGATCAATCTTGGAGAAAATTTGAGCACCTTTAATTTGGTCGAACAGGTCCTCTATACGGGGCAGTGGGTATTTATTCTTGATCGTCACCTCATTGAGAGACCTATAATGCACACACATCCTTTGGGTCCCATCCTTCGTGTCTACGAAGAGCACGGGGGCTCCCCATGGTGACGAGCTTGGGCGTATAAAACCCTTTTCTAGCTGCTCCTAAATTTGCTTCTTGAGCTCCACTAGTTCATTAACGGGCATCCTATACGGCCTCTTCGCTATAGGTGCAGTTCCGGGTACTAAATCAATAGCAAATTCAATGTCCCAGTAAGGTGGTATACCTGGAAGTTCTTCCAGGAACACATCTGAATATTCTTGAACCACCGGAATGCTTTCCAATGTCGCTTCTTCGACGTGGTTCAGCACTTCCTTCTCGGTTGCCGGTTGGGCTGCCTCCAACTCAATACGAGTATCGTGCTCACTTGTCAGCTTCACGATCCTCTCAGCATATTGAATCACTCCGTTGTGCTTGCTTAACCAGCCCATTCCAAGTATTATGTCAATCCCTTGGGAATCCAAGGCAATAAGGTTGGCAAGAAAGTCTACCCCCTCATTCTAATGCTTACTCTCAGTATAGAATTCAGAACTGAAAGAAGTGATTTCCTAACTATATGCATCAAGCTGTATGAACTAAGCAACTTCTTTCATTAATTTCAGCCTATATGAGGATGTGAACACGTGCCGAAGCATCTCACATCTCTCCACTATGTGTGGATATGGACATTCAGTGAAGCGTCCCACAACTCACACCAGCACACAAACAAGGCATTCATCACAAAAATTTCAACACACCACTCTTATTCAAGCTACTACGATCTAAACGTTCCTATTACAGCTTATTCAATGGGAATCCTAGACTTGATCATGTGAACCGGTGCTGTTCTCACCGTGTGACGGGGGTGGTCCATACATGGGCGCACGCCATGGTGAGTCGGCCATCCATGTAGGGATAGATGATGCTGGTGCTCCATTCACTCCCGCGTTGTCACGAGTCTCCTCTTGTTTCTTCAGCAAATACAGCTTCTTGTGGAGGTAACGGATCTCTTCTTGTGCACTTGCGTAGTGGTTTCCTAACTCCACGAGCAACCTCTGAGACTTGTCAGCAGCTTGTGGGTTGGAAAGAGCTGTTACATGGGGTCCAAGAATCTACCTTGTACCACTTTTCCGATACGGGTGCAGCTCAAAAGTGGTGTCCTCAAGCTACTCATGGAAGGCGTAGCACAGTCCGGTGAGTGCTTCCCATGCAGCATCATCGATAGCTTCTGCCCTTGTAGCTCTCCATGTGGGCGTGAAGTGCCGAGTGACAACTCTACCGTTATATAGGATGGTTACTTCAGCCTTCCACTCTTTATGTCCGAGACGAGGGACTTTCTTGAGAAGATATTCTGGATATAAGCTGCAGCAATACAGAAATTTTTTGAGCTCCCTAGATATGTGTCCTCCTTCCATTCCGTCGGACCGAAATTCTTGAACTGAATGGTTGTCCCATTCATCACCTTCATTCTCAGCCTCAGTAAGGGGTGGCTCCTCCTCGGGTTCATGTCCTCCCGTCATACCTTCATGAGGCTCCAAGGGGTGTAAGCCCGCTTGAAAGTCCTCCTGAGGGGCGTACCGATGCCGTTCTTGTGGATCATCCTCCATATCATCTTCGAATGGTTCCACCTCTTCCGGGTCCTCTTCCTCATGCATAGAGCTATTGACTTCCTCTTCATCATGAGGTTCCGTCTTCACCTCCTCCCAATATGGTCCATCGGACACCTCAATGGGGTTAAGTGCACTCCCACGTGGTGGTGGACGAGTACTTATGCGTGTCGTACTCCTGATCACCGGCATCTATAAATAAGACATGAGAAAAATATAGAGAAGGAAGAAGTAACTCCAAAACTTCAGAAGCTATGGAGTAAGAAAGCAAGTGTTGCTGTCCAAAAGAAGAGAAAAGAGGGGCTGAAAATAGCACTTTGCGGTGGCTGAATTGACAAGTAAAGTGCAGCAGCAAGCAATTTTTGAAAATAGCAGTCTAGAGGGGTGTGCCTATGTGTTTTAGAGTGTCCATTCTACCTAGGCTTGCGTCCTACAGTCAACGTGGCTCTGATGCCAATCTGTGACACCCGGTTCCGAAAATAGAACCAAGTGAATGCATATGTGTGCCCAGGATGTTCATCACACATACACATGTAATCCACAAAATAAATTCAGAATATAATAATGAATAAATAGTGTTTAAGTACTTTATTACAATGACTCAATGTCTCACTCATGAATATCTAACTTATTCTTGCAGCGGAAGACTATAACGATAGCAGAAAGTGACTAAAGACAGCAGGCTCCATCTTCGACTCCACAGGCATGTTGACGGTAGTTCGCACGCCTAGTTCTCCACATGGTCCTCGAAGTACTCTTCTCCTGTTGCTGATGTTTATATGATACAACAAGGGTGAGTACTTGTCGTACTCAGTAAGTGCGGGAAATATATGACATG
Organism: Neostapfia colusana; assembly: GCA_030760725.1. Taxonomy (NCBI): domain Eukaryota; kingdom Viridiplantae; phylum Streptophyta; class Magnoliopsida; order Poales; family Poaceae; genus Neostapfia; species Neostapfia colusana. The sequence goes on along the minus strand of JASWHV010000005.1, from coordinate 22,970,266 downwards.
TAGCTTACAACAAGGTACGGAATAAAAAGGCTCATTGCAGCAAACAAATTTTATTTCACAAATATGATAAAAACATCAACTATTTCTAAGTGAAATTTATCCCAACATGACCAAGTAATTCAGCAACATTTTCTCATCATAATTCACCACTTATCAAGTCTCATTCAGCCATTAATCTTTCTCAAGTTCATCTCATACTCATAAACATTCATAACCATCGCATATTCATATAACCGAAACCAAACTCATTATCATGACTCAAAACAGTCCTAAAACCAATCCCAATGACCATACCATTACCATACCGAATAACCATCCCAAGTTTTGCCTCTAATCATGGAAGTTGGCCAGGTGCTTGTGATCGGAAGCACAGCTATTATGATAGTTTTCACTCTGCAGAGGTGGCACCACTTTACCCACAAGTTCGTGATTTCGTCACCCTTCGGCGACTGCAGAACCTCCATTATACCTGTACACAAACGTTGGTGTATGGCCAAGAGATCACAAAATAGCCTTTACAAAGGGGCTACTAGATGTATGGACTGACTAAGGTTTCACCGGCAGGCTCGAATCACCATTCTCCCACCCACGGGCCCCTTCTTGTGCCATGCAGTTCCCAAGGCAGTCCTCTTCGACTCCCATTCCCCGCGCCATCCACGGTCCATAACAATCTAGCAACACACCTAATTAATCAGCTAAGCCGCACCCATACTTGGCCTTGTGGTGGCACTGTTTTCCTGGCATATTCTCGCATGAACTGGTCCGATCTATGGCAAGTTCCACCATCTCATCCAGCAACATTCACGAACCAAGCTTGCCTAGATCTCCCCGATTCCATGCCCATTAACATCATTAAGATCTCATCATCATTATTCATATGAGTGCAGTAGCTAGACATGTTTTATTTCAGCTTCCCGTATCCCGTGAATTAAGCGAAGCAAAAAGGGAAAACGACCATACCCGACTCATCAACTTTCCCAGCGACAAGGATGGTTAGCAAAACTAGTAAACTCCTATAAAAGGGTGTCCCATCAAGTTGACTCAAGCGTACGAGTTTTCGCAAACAAAACAGTTTCAAACACATGGGATCAATATGCTCAAGGGGCACTTGCCTTGCTCCCGTGGCTCTTGTTGTTCAAGCGTCTCGAAGTCTTGGTGCTGTAGTTCCTCATAGATGGCCTCTTGAGCTTGTTCTTCTACTCACGATCACGCACATACAAAATTCACAGCTATCAATCATCATGCACAAACTTTACTCAAGATGCAATGGAGTAGATGGATGCAAATCCTATGGTGCTGTTTGATTAAATCTGTTTGTATGTGTTCTTGCATGTTTTAATGGGCTTTCATGGGGTTTTATGATGGACAAGAGTGTGGAGATCAAGTGTGTACATGGTGATGATCTTGACTCAAGATCTAGATCAATTCCACCGTCAAAAACCGATCAAAGCGCGATCTGTCCACACGTAAAAGTTTCTGCTCAAAGGGGTCGAAGAAAACGGATGCGTAGAAACAGTGGCGATGTCATAAGATGGGTAATGGTGACCTACCTCACTTCCTTTTTGTGGCAGGGCCTTCCTCCTAGCAATGGCAGCAGTGGGGAATTTTTCTATGGAAGATTAGGGCAGGACAGATCATCGGGCTTCTTCTCCGGTGATGCGGGGCTCGATGGAGCTCGATGGCGGCCAAATTACGGCAAGGGGGGAACTTGGTGACTAGGCAGCAAGGAAGGGGGCTTGGCAGCAGGGGGGACGACCAAAAGAGAGAGGGGTCGGCCAAGGGGGTGGGGGTTATATTTATAAGGGGGAAAAGAGGAGTCCTACTCCAATTGGAGCTCAAATAAGAGTCCTATTCATTTTTTTTGGATCTTAACAAACTTATCTCTTGTTGTGCGGCAGCCTTGGGGATTTTATCCCCAAAATGTGGGGAAAATTCCCCTTTTGGGAATTGGGGAATTTAGAAATTTTGTGGGAAATTTGGGGAAATTTGGGAATGGCTCATTTTTAGCTATCTTTTTCCCATTCGTCACCATTTCTATGTCACTTGTTCCATTTCTCCATTCCCCTCTCCATTTCTATGTCCCATTTTCCATTTATACTTTTCCCTCTCCATTTCTATGTACTATTCTCCATTTCTACATTGACCTTTTCCATTTCTATGCCCCATTCTCCATTTCTATATTTTCTTCTCCATTTTTGTGGTTTTTTCCTCCATTTCTATGGTTCCTTCCTCCATTTCTATGGTTATTTCTCCATTTCTATGGTTCCTTCCTCCATTTCTATGGATCTTTATCCATTTCTATGGTTCTTTTCTCCATTTCTATGGTTCTTTCTCCATTTCTATAGTTCTTTTATAATGTTTCTCTACATGAAAAATATATGCAATGCATGGAAATGAATTTGAGGGTATTACAGCTTTGATCATCTCACACGTGTTAGTGCTCTTGATCGCATATGTGGGCTGCCTAAGCTTAAAAGGGACAAAGAAATTGTGTGCTATTCTTGTAGACATGCTAAGATGGTTGCAGGTTCACATGCTCCTCTCACAATGACCATGACAACTGAACCGGGTCAACTTTTGCATCTGGACACCATAGGACCATCAAGTGTTCAATCCTTCGGACCTACATTGTATATTCTTGAGATTGTTGATGACTATTCTAGATACTCTTGAGTTTATTTTATGGCATCTAAGAATCAAACTTTTAGTTACTTTAGAATCTTATTTCTTAGATTATCAATTGATCACCCAGTATCTTTAAAAGCAATTAGAAGTGATAACGGAACCAAATTTAAAAATCAATCGTTTGATCACTTTTGTGCTGAAAATGGAATAGATCATCAATTTTCTTCACCATATGTACCTCAACAAAATGGTGTTGTAGAGAGAAAGAATAGAACCTTAGTTGAGATGGCTAGGACTATGCTTGATGAACATCAAACTCCTAGAAAATTTTGGGCTGATGGAATTGCAACTGCTTGTTATGTCTCAAATCATGTTTTCTTGCGTGCTAAGCTAGGTAAAACACCATATGAACTTCGGTTTGAACATAGGCCTAGTGTCACACACTTTCAGGTCTTTGGATGCAAATGCTTTGTTAAGAAACATGGTAATCTTGATAAATTTGAACCTAGATCCGTTGATGGCATGTTTCTTGGTTACCCATCTCATACTAGAAGCTACCATGTGCTTTTACATGACACTTTTGGATACTTGTGAGGTTTCTTTTGATGAAGCTAGCCCAGGTACTAGCTCTAATATTGCAGGACCAGACCCATATCCACAGGGGGAGAGTATTTTCATCAAAGAAGATGAAGAAGTGATGCTGCTGCCCAAAAATTCAGGAGCTAATGACATTGTTCCAGCTCTTGATTTTAATTCACAACCAGCACCGACAACCACCATTGCTGGTCCAGATCGTCCTCAAGTCACAAGTTCTTCAATTTGTGATGAACATGAAGAAGAAGGAACTTGTGAATTGTCTACTCCCGTCCTGGTCCTCAAAAGTCATCCTCCACAACAAATGATTGGAAGCTTGCACGAACGAGTCACGTGGTCCAGGTTTTGTGATCCAAACTCTCACGCTCATTCTGCATTTGTTGCTTCTTTTAAACCCAAAGATATATCACACGCACTCACTAATGAATCTTGAATTATTCCCATGCAAGAAGAGTTAGAAAATTTTGAAAGAAATAATGTTTGGAAACTTGTACCTCCACCTCAAGGTCACACTCTAATCGGAATTAAACGGGTGTAAAAATAAACAAAGTGAGGATGGGGTTGTGGTTAGGAATAAGGCTAGGTCGGTTGCCCAAAGTTTCACACAAGTTGAAGGACTAGATTTTGATGAAACTTTTGCTCCTGTTGCTAGATTAGAAGCCATAAGAATTTTGTTAGCATTTGCTGCATCTAAATGTTTCAAGTTATGTCAAATGGATGTTAAAAGTGATTTTCTTAATGGCTACATAGATGAGGAGGTTTATGTCAAGCAACCACCGGGTTTTGAAAATCCAAATTTCCAAACTGTCCAAAGCCTTGTAAGGTCTTAAACAAGCCCCTAGAGCATGGTATGATAGGTTAAAAACATTCTTACTTGAAAAGAGGTTCACCATGGGCAAGGTTGATAAAACTCTTTTTGTGCTTAAGCATGGCAATGACTCATTATTCGTTCAAGTATATGTGGATGATATTATCTTTGGTTGTCCTTCTCATGATCTTGTGTCCAAGTTTTCAGCTATGGTGAGTTCAGAATTTGAGATAAGTATGATGGGAGAACTCACATACTTTTTGGGGCTGCAAATCAAGCAAACCAAGGAGGGTATTTTTGTGCATCAAACAAAGTATACAAGAGACCTTCTTAAGCACTTCAACATGGACAAAAGAAAGTCTCTTCAGACACCAATGGGTACAGTAACGACACTTGAACTTGATGAAGATGGTGAACCCGTAAATCAAAAAGAATATATAAGTATCATTTGATCACTTTTGTACCTCACGGCATCAAGACCGGACATACAATTCAGCGTATGTCTTTGTGCACGATGTCAAGCTTCCCCACGTGCTTCAAATCGTCAAGCCTTCAAAAGAATTTTCAGGTACCTACATGGAACTCAAGAATTTGGGATTTTTCTTCCTTCTTCCTCAACCGTTACTTTGAAAGCTTTTTCGGATGCTGATTTTACGGGTTGTAGAATTGATAGGAAAAGTACTTCGGGTGCTTGTCATTTTCTTGGTAATTTACTTGTTGCTTGGTCCTCTAGAAAACAAAATTCAGTTGCACAATCCACAGCCGAATCTGAATATGTAGCTTCTGCTAGCGCTTGCTCACAAATTCTTTGGATTGTTCAAACACTTAAGTACTATGGGGTTGATCTAGATAGTGTTCCACTATTTTGTGGTAATACTAGTGCCATTTGCATTGCTAAAAGCCCTGTGCAACATTCGAGAACAAAAGCACATTGAAATTAGGTATCACTTTCTCCGTGATAATGTTGAAAAAGGAAACATTGTGCTTCACCATGTAGATACCGAACAACAATTGGCTGACATTTTTACAAAACCTTTGGATTTCACTCGTTTTTGTTTCATTCGTAGTGAAATAGGGGTTATGCATCCTCATGGCTTAAATTGAGGGGGAGTTTTGAAACTTGGGAAGTCTATGTGTGAATCTGAATTTAAAATAATATGAGCATAGTATTTCATACATATAGGACTTTGTGATTCAATTTATATGCTGAAAATTCTTACTACATTACTCATGTTATACATTTTGTAGTTTTTGCCATGACTAGTAATTGGAATAATTATTTACACTAAATCTGGTGATGATCAAACTTTCTTGCTGTTTTAAACTTGTTTCATGCTCACAAGTGCTTTTAATAATGAAAAATAATCAATCAACTATTCACATGTTGAGCTTTTATGTTTAAATGAAAAATTGAGAAAAAGATCAAGAGAATATGCATGCATCGCCCTTCTTCTTTTGAGATGGCTTATCATTGCACTTAGATATGAACTTGGAAGAAGTTGTGTATGACTAAAACCATGTCCTTAAGCTTCTGATTGTCAAATGACATAGGCTTGGCTTGGTTGGTTAGATAAGGCTGATGCGGCATATAATCTCTTGCAAATGTCATATGATCTTAATTTGTGCTTTTAAAAATAATTAAAATGCAGCAACAAGTGTCATGCTTTCGGATCTTGACATAGTTAAGTTTGTGAGATCATGACTTGCTTAAATTGAAAACTACACTTGATCTCTAGCATGGCTTACACTAATTTATGTATCTCATTGATGTGATAGTGTAAGTTACTTGATAGTATGGCTTGGATGAGCTTTGTTTTATATGTATATTTTGTAAATATGCTCATAACAATTAAAATTTCTCTTTTGAACCTTGCTGAATACATTGTCAAAGGGGGAGAAATCGATCACACATTGCACAATTCACAAGTGTTTTGGCACGATTCTTCTCAGGGGGAGAAATTTTGTTTTTCTTCTCATTTTATTTCTGATTTACAAAGGGGGAGAAATTTCTGTTTCAAAATTTCTTTCTCATTTGATTGTATTCAAAACTTTTCAGGTGCATAAGCCAAGGTTCCTATTTTAAGTGATGTTGCCAATGCATTCATCAAGGGGGAGATTGTGAGACCTATGTGTGCTGAATACATTGGCTATGACGATAAAAGTTTTGAATTCTGCCAAAACACTCTTTTTGTCAAGGTCTGACTCTAGGTCCGACCTCCGACAAGATCCGACTTGCTATGGCTAGGTCCGACATGTGTTTGGTTAGCTCTGGCAGTAGGTCCGACTAGCTTTGGTAAGTTCCGGTGCTAGGTTCTGTTAGCTTTGGTAAGCTCCGGCTCAAGGTCCGGTTAGCTTTGGCAAGGTCCGGAGCTAAATCACAATGGTTCTATTTTCACCATGCAAATGTTTCGAACTTGCTTTACATCTATGGAAAGTTTGCTTAGTATTCTTTTACTAAGTTTTTGAAGTGTTATGTCTGTTTATGGTGGTTAACATTTTGCTATGGTTTGCAACATGCTTATGTGAGGTGTTCACGTAAGGTGTTGTGGTTTTCAGAACTAACGTGAGTCAAGTCGTGGACTTGTGCTCGAAAGTATTGGTTGTTTGTTCAGATGCAGGTGTTGCTTGAGTTCAAGATATGGCTGGTGACGGGATCCATTGAACTAGTCTTAGGGAGAAGATGAGGTTCAACAACCAAGTTCGGGAGGAATTGTGGTTGAGTTGATCGGGAGGCCGCGCAGCATGTTTGGATCAAGAACAATGCATATGAAGGTATCGTGGACGTCGTTGGAAGGTGTTTGCACGTGTGCAAGGAGTGCATAGACGTGGCAACATGGTTCCAAGGCATGATGAAGTGATGAGGATGTGGGGGACCACAGGACCTCGTTGGGTGGTGCCGTGATATGCGGCACCCAACAGCACACGGGTTGCAGAAACACATCATATTACATAAATAGTTTGTGGAAGCGTACAAAAAGTTTTACAAATACTTGTATCAATGTAAGCTACAGCGGAAGACTATCACTCTCACGACTCATTCTAAACTAGCAACAAAGAAACGGTCCAGCCCGCGGACGTTTCTTACTAGCAACACGAAGAACAATCTGCAGCGGCGAGGATGCTCTTTGAGTAAACACTCGGAGGTTCCCGAGTCTCATCGGCATCCCTTCTCTTAAGCAAGAAGTCAAATACCTGCAAAACAACTCAAATAGCATCCGTGAGCATAACGCTCAGCAAGACTTAACCGTCACCCTAAACATGAAACTCTATGTGAGGTTATGAACCTAAAATAGGATGGCATAAGAATAATTAAACTCGCCTAAAAGTGAATCCTTACTTTCAGGTATTATTGGCAGCCTTTTAAGTAACCTTGGGCACGTTACACCGGGAGTCCACAATCAAACAAGAAACGCTTTCCCCCGATGTAAAGTGCTCATGGCATCAAAGAATCGAGTTTGCACTACCCTATTCATCAAGATCTAATACAAAGGTAGGATAAATTTCAACCAATATGATTAGTTCTTTTCTCATGCAAGTTCTTACTACGTCACGACTGTGAGAACAAGTATGCTCGGTCCATTCCGCGAGCGACGATGATTTGAATCAATAACACCCGGACTACACGACACGTACGCCCGTACTCGGCGTTGCCTACAACAACAATCACTGACGCCGTACGTGGCAGCCTTTCCCCCGTTTCACCCCCGCTGAATCGATCAAGTCACCCCGTACAGTAGCCACTCTCATGGTGCACCTGCCGACGTGAGATGTAATGAGAATGTTCCCCACATACTGCACATCGGTCGTCCGCCTGAGGCGACCCGAAAAGTCCCAATGACAGCTTCCCGAGGTACATCGGTTTACTGGGTCCCATATAGCCAGCATGAGTCCGGTACACAACTCAAACTTGTTCAATAGGGCCGCATACAGATCGGTCCTTGACCGACACGGACAGGTCTATAGCACCCAGGCCCCTATGTCCTGCTGCTCCTACAACCTTCCGGTCTCAACTTTAACTTGCTAATTCATTTATGAACCAATCCCGTATGCCCCTGTTGTTCCTGAGACTGCGAGTAGCATCTCACCACTCGACTTCTACCGAACCGTACTTAAGCATGGCGGTTCTATACGGTGAAAGACACCTACCCAATACTCCATGGGTCATTTGGTTATGCAGGAGGAGTATCAAACACTAGACCTAATACACCATTCATATCATAACCGAAAGTGAATACAAAACAAAAATTTAACAGTTGTTAAATGCAACCGGAGCTTGCCTGTTTTGCAGGGTAGTCGTATATAAACAGTTAGTGTCCTTGCTGATCCACCCTTGATTCTCCGGAGCTTGATCCACTTTAATGAATCACTCCTTTGAATCCCCTTCGTTGTGGTTCCTATTGAGATGCATATGCACATGTTTTATGGAATGTAATGGAAAGAAGTTATGGAATTATTTTTTTAGGAACAGAGGTTGTGTGGAAAATCCAAGAATGGCTTGGTTTGCCTCTGTTGTGCAAAAAAACAGACTTAAACTAAATTGATCTTAAGGCCTTGGCTATACACTAACCATTTTCCCTAATGAACATAATAGATAAGCTGAAAAGATTTGAGTGCAACTGAAGAACAAGAACTCCAATGGCCTCAAAACTTTTACAGCAGGTTCTATACTACCTAAGGATTTAGCTCGCCAAATTGCAGCTAATGTGGAGTTAGAATGTGTTCTTCATAATTCTCATAATGTCTCTTATGTATTTTCACATATACATAAGTATGGAGAATAAGAACAGTAAGTTCTATAGCTCAAATTGGTCTGATAATTTACATGTGAGTTCCTGGCCACATGAAAGTAATCTGGTCCAAATTTCAGCCCTTTTACTGGAGTAATTCTTCCAGAACAATTCTTTAAGCATTTGTACTCAAAAGAATTAATTCTGAATTAATGTGCATTTTCATGCCAGTTTCAGTGAACTACCATTTCCAGTATGTCTCAGAGAGCTTGCATAAATTTTCCTATGATTTTTGGAGCTATGGATTGCTCAGAATAGATTTTAGAAGTGGGAAACATTTTCTGAAAATGTTTCTGGATTCTTTTGAACACAGTAGTTTGCATTTAGCAAATTCCTACTCAAATGATCTTCAAATGAGCTGGAAATTTGCTAGTAGGTCAAAACTATGCTAAAGAATATTCTGGAAAAATTTGGGGATTATTGGATAAACCAAACTCCCTCAATAATTCTTTTTCAGAAAGAATTTAAAGAATTTTCCAGAATATAATATTGACTCTCATACAAAGCTGAGTTCATATTTGGATAGAACTCGGAAAGATGAACCCAACCGAATTGGAATCACTCAAATTGGAGTTTTCTACAGAGAGTTATGATTTTCCCAAGTTTGAGCCAACCCTGGAATTATTTTCCTACTGAAAACTTGGCTGGACCCACTGTTTTAAACCCCAGCCAATCAGAATCGGGCCACACCGGGGCCACAGCTTCCCAGCGCGCCAACACACGGGATCCTGGCCACACCCGATCGGGGTTTAAATTCTGAGCTGCTGACAGCCGGGCCCCACGTCTTCTTCTTCCTCCCACCGGCCCCTTCGCGCCAGCGCGCTCCCCCCTCGCCGGAGCACGTCGGTGCTCGCCGGCCCGCCGTTCCCGGCAACCATCCGGACCAGGACTTGCCGCTAGGGGGTTTTGGGCATCGAGGAACACGGCTGTGGGGTCTGCTTGGGCTGCCTGCGACCGGAACATGGCCGGCGACGTGCGACAGCTACTGTGGAGGTTCGGCGGCGTTGCCTAAGGTCTCCAGCCCGCCAAAACTTGTGCCGACGAGCTCTACAGCACCCGCGCAGCTCTAGGAGGATCGGCACGACCTCAAATTGGCTCGGGAGTGGCTGCAAATAGGTTGTTGTCGTGCGACCGAATGGATCCGCCATGAACACCTCTAGTCGAGCTCGAATTCCGTCGCGCTGAGGCGTTTCCATGCGCTGGATCCTAAAGGAGAAATGACCGCCGGCTAATCCAGCGTCTATGTGCAAAATTTGATGACTTAAGGAGGATCAGAGGGCAAGAATTCGAAGGAACCGTACCAGAAGCTCGGAATGAGGTCGCCGGAGCGAAACTTCGAAATTCGCCTTCAATAGCTCACGGCATGGCCTGATCATTGGGTGAGAGCTGCGCGGTGGCCGTGCGCTCCCGTTGCCGCCCTTGCTTGGCCGTGAAGACCGCTGTGGCGAACTGTCCACGTGCGCCTGATCACTTTCTTGAATTAGGTCGCCGCGGGGGCGGTCGTTCTCGGGCACCGGAGGCCAAAGCTTGCTTGCTTTCGGGTCAGGGAGGTGGAGGCTGAGCTCGTGGGAGTGTTTAGCAGCTCGGGGGAGGGTGACACGACCATTCCTTTGGATTTCCCGATCGAACCGAGAGTGCGGAGGTGAGGTACCCGGTTGCTCAGTGTTCTCGCGAGAGGAGGAAACGGAAGGGGCTTTGCTTCGGCCAGGGGGGTGATCAAGCCGCTGAACCGCCTCTGGGAGCCGCGTGTGGGAGAATGAAGCAGCTGGTGGCACTGCCGTGCCTCCCAGTGCCTCCACGGTGGAAGCTGCTCGTGGCTCACGCGAGCTGTTCGATGAATTTTCCCACTGAGGCTGAGACTTAGTGTGCAAGGCACCCTCTTTAGCTCTATGACAAGTGGGTCTTACTCCACATTTACCTCCCAAATATCTTCTCAAGCTGATCCTCTCAATTCCCAGAATTCTAAATTTAAAAAGGGTGGCTAGAATTTGAACTCTTCCAATTCTGTTTGATGCTTGCCAAATTTGAATTTGGTTGAAGTTTGCAAATTCTTCTCTTTAACTCTCTTTCGAGCCCACCCCTACAAATAGAAAGTTGGTGATCAAACTCTTCCCTATAATTCCAACTTTATGGCTGCATTTTTTAATCAAAGTCCTTGGCCACCCCCATGTGTGAACTTTGAATTTCAAATCTGATTTTTTTAACTTGCATGCAAAGAGGTATTTAACTCCTTATTGGTTCAACCCTCTCAAATGAAAGTGTGAACCTTATTTTGGATGCCCATCCATGTATTACTTTGCATGGGGAAAAGTTTTAGCAAGTCCCATTTTTCATGTCTTTGCCACACATATGAACTCAAACCTTGGTTTTTATTCATACACATTTTTGGGACTTTTACATTCCTCCCCCCTTAAAAGAATCTCGTCCCGAGATTACAAAAGAGGAACGAGGCGGGAGAGGTAATTACAAACTGTACAACGCTAAAATTCCGGATAGTTGGTGAGAGGTAATCTTCACTTTCCCATGTCGCCTCTTCCGCGGTATGATTACTCCACAGCACCTTGTAAAATTTGATCGTCCGGTTCCGGGTTACCCGGGTCTTTTCATTCAAAATCTGAACCGGTCGCTCGGTGTAGGTCAGGTCCAGTTTCAATTCGTCGACTTCCTCGGTGCGAACAGCAGCGGTGAATTTGAGGCACTTCCGCAGCTGTGACACATGAAACACATCATGGACACCCGCTAGACTTGCTGGTAATTCCAGCCGGTAGGCGACGGGTCCGCACTTCTCTGTGATAGCAAAAGGACCAATAAAACAGGGAGCGAGTTTCCCCTTTACACCGAACCGGTGAATTCCCTTCATCGGAGATACACGAAGATACGCGTGCTCTCCGATGTCAAAATGTAATGGCCTACGCCTTTGATCAGCGTAGCTCTTCTGTCGGGATTGTGCAGCCTTCAAGTTCTCTTGTATCAACCGAACTCGGTCTTCGGCTTCGTTCACAAGATCAATCCCAAACAGCACTCTTTCGCCGGACTCACACCAATTCAGCGGTGTGCGACACTTCCGGCCATAGAGAGCTTCATACGGTGCCATTTTAATACTCGCTTGATAGCCGTTGTTGTATGAAAACTCCGCCAATGGTAAGTGATCATCCCAATTCCTACCATGGTGGATGGCACACGCCCTCAACATGTCCTCGAGCACTTGATTCACCCTCTCCGTTTGTCCATCGGTTTGAGGGTGATATGCGGAGCTTCTAATCAGCTTGGTGCCCAACGAGGCATGCAGCTGTTCCCAAAAACGAGCAACAAACAGCGCACCTCGATCTGAAATGATGGTCTTCGGGACACCATGTGAGCATATAATTCTGGAGATGAATAACTCCGCATATTGCCTTGCTCGATAATGAGTGTTCACCGGTATGAAATGAGCTGACTTTGTCAACCGGTCAACGATCACCCATATCGAGTCATGCTTCCTGGATGTGAGCGGTAATCCGATGATGAAGTCTATACTCACATCCTCCCGTTTCCATGCCGGTATCTTCAAAGGTTGTAGCGGTCCGGCTTTCCGCATATGATCAGCCTTGACCCGTCTACACGTATCACACTCGGATACGTATTTAGCGATCTCCCTCTTCATCCTCGTCCACCAAAATTTCTGTTTCAAATTTTGGTACATCTTGTTACTTCCGGGATGAATGGAAAACTTCGACAGGTGGGCTTCATCCAATATCTTCTTCCGGAGTTTCATATTACGCGGTACCACTATACGGTCGTTAAACCATATCGTACCGTTCTCATCCTTCCGGAAACATTTCACTTCTCCGTTGTCTAGTCTTCTCCGTATGTGAGACATACCCCTGTCTCTTCTTTGGGCCTCAACATTCTCTTCACGGATTGTTGGAATGAGCGCGAGATTGTAAAGCGCGCCATATGGAATGACACGGAGACTTGGTTCTTCAGCTTCCAACTCAGCAGCCGCCAAGTTGTGAACGTGGGCTTTCCGACTAAGCGCGTCGGCAACCACGTTTGCTTTTCCCGGATGATAGTGGATCTCGATTTCATGATCTTTGATGAGCTACAACCATCTCCGTTGCCTAATATTTAGCTTCTTCTGCGTGAAGATATACTCCAAGCTTTTATGGTCGGTGTAGAGGTGAACAAGATTACCAAGTAGGTAATGCCTCCACATCTTTAACGCCAACACCACAGCAGCAAGCTCAAGATCGTGAGTTGGATAATGCTGCTCGTGGTTTCGCAGTTGACGAGACCCATAGGCGACTACACGCCCTTCTTGCATAAGAACACAGCTGAGACCGATGCCGGATGCATCACAGTATACATCAAATGGCTTCGTCGTGTCCGGCTTAGCAAGAACCGGAGCTGTTGTGAGATGTTTCACCAAAGTTTTGAATGCGGCTTCACACGCTGCATTCCATATGTATTTAGTGCCCTTCTTCAGCAGCTCTGTCATTGGTTTAACAATTTTTGAGAAGCTCGGAATAAACCTGCGATAATACCCCGCTAAACCTAGGAAACTTCGGACCTCGTGGACTGATTTGGGAGATTCCCACTTCAGCACTTGTTCAATCTTGCTGGGGACCGAATTCCTTCCATGCGTCCTGCCATTCCTTCTTCCACGGCAATACCTTATGCTGAAATAATATGGCCTAGAAAAGGCACTTGATCAATCCAAAATTCGCACTTGCTGAACTTGGCATATAATTGGTGCTCCCGCAACCGTTGTAGCACAATGCGCAGATGTTCAGTGTGCTATTTTTCAGATTTGGAGTAAACCAATATGTCGTCGATGAATACCATGATGAACTTGTCTAACTCCGGCACGAACACAGAATTCATCAAGTACATGAAGTGTGCCGGAGCGTTGGTTAACCCAAATGACATGACGAGGTACTCATAGAGTCCGTATCTCGTCGAGAAAGCTGTGTTCGGTATGTCCTCCGGTCGGATCTTGATTTGATGATACCCCGACCGAAGATCCATCTTCGAAAATACCTTTGCACCCACAAGTTGATCGAACAGGATGTCAATGCGGGGCAAAGGATACATGTTCTTGATCGTGACAGCATTTAGAGGACGGTAATCAACACATAGCCGTAGTGTTTCGTCCTTCTTCTTAACGAACAGCGCAGAGCAACCCCAAGGTGAAGAACTTGGTCGTATGAAATCTTTGCTCATGAGTTCATTCAGTTGCTCTTTTAACTCCGCTAGCTCATTAGGTTCCATCTTGTAAGGCCTTCGTGAGATAGGCGTCGTTCCCGGCGCCAGTTCAATCTTGAACTCGACATCCCGTTCGGGCGGCATGCCTGGTAAATCATCGGGAAATACGTCGGGATAATCACGTACCACCGGAATATCTTCAAGCTTAAGCGCTTCCGTGTGGTAGGCCTCTACCATATCTGGATCTTTGCTGTCTAAAAACAGCGTGTGCTGTCCGTGAATCGGCGAGTCAATCTGGACAGTCCGGTTACCGATATTGAGAACGGCACCGTGACGATTTAACCAAGACATCCCCAATATAATGTCTATCTTCTGCCTATCCAACATAATCAGCGATGTTGGGTATATTTTTCCGCCCAAACACAAGGCTGCTCGGGACACAATCTGATTGGCAGAGATATTTCCTTCCGGTGAACGTATAAGAAAACTCGTTGTGGGAGTATTGGTGGATAATTGATGCTGATCCACGCATGTTTTGCTGATAAAATTGTTGGTTGCACCGGAATCAAAAAATATGAGCACGGGCACGTCTTTGAGAGTGAACTTGCCTGCCAACACCGGTGCTCCCTCCAGGACATCCTCAATAGCCAGATGTTGCACACTCCCGGTTTGCAATGCTGTTATATTAACTTGAGCCGGTGGCGGCATACCACCTGACAATGATGGCTTTCTGGTGTTCAACAACTTCTCCCGGCATTCCTGCCTAAAATGCCCTGAACGGTGGCAATAAGAACACGGAGGTCTCCCCGGTTCTTCGTTGACTTGTGGTTGAGAAGTTGATGTACTTGGTTGCAGCAATGATGTAACAGTTGTCCTTCGTTGCTGCGGCAAAGTTGTTGCTTCAAGACATGATTCTTGAGCAGGAAATCTGTACGGCGTTGATCTTACTGGTGCTTGCCATATTTCATCGGATGGTGTGTGATACACCACACGGTATTTGCGAGGAACAACTGGTGTGTCTTCTTGCACATCATCCCGGCTCCTCTTCTCTGCTTGACACTCAAGTGTCACTTGTTCTTGCAGCAGAGCCGCACTGATCAACTCGGTGTAACTGACTTGATTGAACAAAACCAACTTGTCTTTTAATATGGCACTCAAGCCATAGGAAAAGTAGTCACACATTGCAGCTTCGCTCGTCGCATAAGCAGGAGCATATTGTGCCAGAAGGTTGAATCGTCTGACATAATCGAGGACACTCATGTCCCCCTGCTTCAAGTTTCTGAATTCTTGCTGTTTGGCCTTGATAAAACCCATAGGAATGTGACGAGCACGGAATGCTTCACGAAATTCCGTCCATTCCACTTGATGGCCTTCCGGAACGGTGGCGAGATAAGCAAACCACCAATTTCCGGCGGCTCCATGGAGCTGTTGAGCTGCAAATAGTGTCCTCTGACATTCATCGCACTCAAACACTCCAAACTTGGACTCCATAACCCGAAGCCACTGATCAGCTTCCACTGGTTCATTGGCTTCCGTGAAAATTGGCGGTTGTGTCACCAAGAAGTCCAAATAGGCGTTCCGAGGTGGAACGTCCTGTTGTGCACGTTGGAGTAAACCTTGTTGTACCAAGGCTTGGAGTAGTCTGGTGTTCTCTTGACTTGACTCGACCATCTGAGGGATGACATCCGCCCATACCGTTGACGGCGGTGTCCCTGGTGGAGTTGGGTCATCACCGTCTCGGCGAGAACTTTCAGCCCTACTCGGAGAATGAGTACGCACCATACTGCAAAAAGCAAATTTTTGAGGGAAGTCAAAACTTGATCTCAGCAGTATCTGAAAGTATGTAAAACATGAACATGCTAAAACTTTATGAAAGCATAACAAAATTTCACGTTTACACATCTTTCTAAAGCCAACATATTCAGTCCCTTATTCTGTACAGAACAGACCTTTCTGTACTTAACTCAGAATTTGATCCAGTTACTAGCATTTTCATAACTCAAGTCGATACCAAAGTTAAAGTTAACTTCAGTATCTTTCCATCGAGCACTCACATGCCTCTGGATCATCCCTTAATCTGAAGTTATGATCGTTCAAAGTTGACAGAATTTTCTGGACAAATTTTGCCAGCACCTCCTTTGTATGTGGCTGTTTTCATCACAGTTTTACATACAAATGGGGTACAATTCTGAACGAACTATGAACTACAAAATCGTTGTAAGTTTCATAAACTTTCCAACGGTGTATCATATGACCCTTAGAATGTTTTCTACAGATTGTTATGGCCAATTTACAGAAGCATCCAGGGAGTTTGCAGCTGCTCTGTTTTCTGAACAGTTTGCATTCATCTGGACATTCAACCAAGTTGGCGTCTGATTTTGCTTTGGAGGTCTTCAGAAAAGTTATAGAGCACCGAAAAACCTTTCCAGAACTGTATCATACACCTTCATTGGGTCAATATACACAGAGTTATGCTCTGATAAATCCAGAAAAAATTCTGTCTGAACAGAGCACTCTGGCTTTGAGATCAAAAGAAGCCTAATAAGTCTCTTCTTGAAACATAGTTCAAATGGAGAGCTCAGTACTACTATGTGCTTTGCAATATCCATTTTTAGTTTGAAAGTTAGTCATGAATGATTTCTTCATAGGAAAGAAAACTATCCAGTCTAGTACGGTGACGATGCACCGTAAGACATATGACGGTACTACGTTGCCTCACCAAAGAAAAACCTAACCGGATTACACCGGCATATACGTATCCTTAGGTGGCACTAAAACGATCACTCGCAATCGTGTTCTACACGTACTAAGATTTTCGTGGTTAGTACCTACATAAAACACACTCAATCATCAGGTTCGGCTGCACACTGAACCCGGTATCCATACAGTTCATACACCCGGCCGTCATCACTCGCCCAGGTGTTCTCAAGCCAAACACGCCTTGAGCTACGTGTTCACGTTACTGACCACGTGATGGGGTCTCCCATACTTGCCCAAAGCACGCCAGGGGATGGCGTTGCTCGAATACCCCAAACGACATGAAGAGTCGTAGAGGATACTAAAGCGAGTCGGGTTACCTGCCACCCGTGGGGCTCCACCCTTCAGCTTGTGCGCACTGGTGGACAGCGCATACGTGCACCCACCAAGACATAAACATCCCGAGATTCACGGTTTTCCGACATAACAAATAGGTTAGCTTGCCACCTTCATAATATTCTAATGGTAGTCCTTATGTGGGCCTAGTACCGTTATCTCACCGTATCCTAAGTTTTTGACATAATATGATGCTCACTCCGTGCTCTGTTCCCAACGCAGCTCTGATACCACACTGTGGGGGACAACAGGACCTCGTTGGGTGGTGCCATGATATGAGGCACCCAACAGCACATGGGTTGCAGAAACACATCATATTACATAAATAGTTTGCGGAAGCGTACAAGAAAGTTTTACAAATACTTGTATCAGAGTAAGCTACAGCGAAAGACTATCACTCTCACGACTCATTCTAAACTAGCAACAAAGAAACGGTCCAGCCCACGGACGTTTCTTACTAGCAACACGAAGAACAATCTGCAGCAGCGAGGATGCTCTTTGAGTGAACACTCGGAGGTTCCCGAGTCTCATCAGCATCCCTTCTCTTAAGCACGAAGTCAAATACCTGCAAAACAACTCGGATAGCATCCGTGAGCATAACGCTCAGCAAGACTTAACCGTCACCCTAAACATGAAACTCTATGTGAGGTTATGAACCTAAAATAGGATGGCATAAGCATAATTAAACTCGCCTAAAAGTGAATCCTTACTTCCAGGTATTATTGGCAGCCTTTTAAGTAACCTTGGGCACGCCACATCGGGAGTCCACAATCAAACAAGAAACGCTTTCCCCCGATGTAAAGTGCTCATGGCATCAAAGAATCGAATTTGCACTAGCCTATTCATCATGATCTCATACAAAGGTAGGATAAATTTCAACCAATATGATTAGTTCTTTTCTCATGCAAGTTCTTACTACGTCACGACTGTGAGAACAAGTATGCTCGATCCATTCCGCGAGCGACGGTGATTCGAATCAATAACACCAGGACTACATGACACTACGCCCGTACTCGACGTTGCCTACAACAACCATCACTGACGTCGTACTGGCAGCCTTTCCCCCGTTTCACCCCCGCTAAATCGATCAAGTCACCCCGTACAGTAGCCACTCTCATGGTGTACCT
This sequence comes from Neostapfia colusana, assembly GCA_030760725.1. Taxonomy (NCBI): domain Eukaryota; kingdom Viridiplantae; phylum Streptophyta; class Magnoliopsida; order Poales; family Poaceae; genus Neostapfia; species Neostapfia colusana. Next base: position 22,952,048 of record JASWHV010000005.1, on the reverse strand, counting down.
GCCGACGTGAGATGTCATGACAATGTTCCCCACATACTGCACATCGGCCGTCCGCCTGAGGCGACCCGAAGAGTCCCAATGATAGCTTCATGAGGTACATCGGTTTACTGGGTCCCATATAGCCAGCATGAGTCCGGTACACAACTCAAACTTGTTCAACAGGGCCACATATGGATCGGTCTTTGACCGACACGGACAGGTCTATAGCACCCAGGCCCCTATGTCCTGCTGCTCCTACAACCTTCCGGTCTCAACTTTAACTTGCTAATTCATTTATGAACCAATCCCGTATGCCCCTGTTGTTCCTGGGACTGCGAGTAGCATCTCACCACTCGACTTCTACCGAACCGTACTTAAGCATGGCGGTTCTATACGGTGAAAGACACCTACCCAATACTCCATGGGTCATTTGGTTATGCAAGAGGAGTATCAAACACTAGACCTAATACACCATTCATATCTTAACCGAAAGTGAATACAAAACAAAAACTTAACAGCTGTTAAATGCAACCGGAGCTTTCCTGTTTTGCAGGGTAGTCGTATATAAACAGTTAGTGTCCTTGCTGATCCACCCTTGATTCTCCAGAGCTTGATCCACTTCAATGAATCACTCCTTTGAATCCCCTTCGTTGTGGTTCCTATTGAGATGCATATGCACATGTTTTATGGAATGTAATGGAAAGAAGTTATGGGATTAATTTCTTAGGAACAGAGGTTGTGTGGAAAAGCCAAGAATGGCTTGGTTTGCCTCTGTTGTGCAAAGAAAAAGACTTAAACTAAATTGACCTTAAGGCCTTGGCTATACACTAACCATTTTCCCTAATGAACATAATAGATAAGCTGAAAAGATTTGAGTGCAACTGAAGAACAAGAACTTCAATGGCCTCAAAACTTTTACAGAATGTTCTATACTACCTAAGAATTTAGCTTGCCAAATTGCAGCTAATGTGGAGTTAAATTGTGTTCTTCATAATTCTCATAATATCTCTTATGTATTTTCACATATACATAAGTATGGAGAATAAGAACAGTAAGTTCTATAGCTCAAATTGTGCTGATAATTTACATGTGAGTTCCTGGCCACATGAATGTAATCTGGTCAAAATTTCAGCCCTTTTACTGGAGTAGTTCTTCCAGAACAATTCTTTAAGCATTTGTATTCAAAAGAATTAATTCTGAATTAATGTGCATTTTCATGCAAGTTTAAGTGAACTACCATTTACAGTATGTCTCAGAGAGCTTGCATAAATTTTCCTATGATTTTTTGAGCTATGGATTGCTCAGAATAGATTTTAGAAGTGGGAAACATTTTCTGAAAATGTTTCTGGATTCTTTTGAACACAGTAGTTTGCATTTAGCAAATTCCTACACAAATGATCTTCAAATGAGCTGGAATTTTTCTAGTAGGTCAACACTATGCTAAAGAATATTCTGGCAAAATTTGGGGATTTTTGGATAAACCAAACTCCCTCAATAATTATTTTTAAGAAAAATTTCAAAGAATTTTCCAGAATATAATATTGACTTTCATACAAAGCAGAGTTCATATTTGGATAGAACTCGGAAAGATGAACCCAACCGAATTGGAATAACTGAAATTGGAGTTTTCTACAGAGAGTTATGATTTTCACAAGTTTGAGCCAACCCTGGAATTATTTTCCTACTGAAAACTTGGCTGGACCACTGTTTTAAACCCCAGCCAATCAGAATCGGGCCACACCGGGGCCACAGCTTCCCAGCGCGCCAACACACGGGATCCTGGCCACACCCGATCAGGGTTTAAATTCTGAGCTGCTGACAGCGGGGCCCCACGTCTTCTTCTTCCTCCCGCCGGCCCCTTCGCGCCAGCGCGCTCCCCCTCGCCGGAGCACGTCGGTGCTCACCGGCCCGCCGTTCCCAGCCACCATCCGGACCAGGACTTGCCGCTAGGGGTTTTGGGCATCGAGGAACATGGCTGTGGGGTCTGCTTGGGCTGCCTGCGGCCGGAACATGGCCGGCGACGTGCGACAGCTACTGTGGAGGTTCGGCGGCGTTGCCTAAGGTCTCCAGCCCGCCAAAACCTGTGCCGACGAGCTCTACAGCACCCGCGCAGCTCTAGGAGGATCGGCACGACCTCAAATTGGCTCGGGAGTGGCTGCAAATAGGTTGTCGTCGTGCGACCGAATGGGTCCACCATGAACACCTCTAGTCGAGCTCGAATTCCATCGCGCTGAGGCGTTTTCATGCGCTGGATCCTAAAGGAGAAATGACCGCCGGCTAATCCAACGTCTATGTGCCAAATTTGATGACTTAAGGAGGATCAGAGGGCAAGAATTTGAAGGAACCATACCAGAAGCTCGGAATGAGGTCGCCGGAGCAAAACTTCGAAATTCGCCTTCAATAGCTCACGGCATGGCCTGAGCTTTGGGTGAGAGCTGCGCGGTGGCCGTGCGCTCCCGTTGCAGCCCTTGCTTGGCCGTGAAGACCGCTGTGGCGAGCTGTCCACGTGCGCCCGATTACATTCTTGAATTAGGTCGCTGCGGCGGCGGTCGTTCTCGGGCACCGGAGGCCAAAGCTTACTTGCTTTTGGGTGAGGGAGGTGGAGGCTGAGCTCGTGGCAGTGTTTAGCAGCTCGGGGGAGGGTGGCACAACCGTTCCTTTGGATTTCCCGATCGAACCGAGAGTGCGGAGGTGAGGTACCCGGTTGCTCAGCGTTCTCGCGAGAGGAGGAAACGGAAGGGGCTTTGCTTCGGCCAGGGGGTGATCAAGCCGCTGAACCGCCTCTGGGCACCGTGCGTGGGAGATTGAAGCAGCTGGTGGCGCTGCCGAGCCTCCCAGTGCCTCCACGGTGGAAGCTGCTCGTGGCTCACGCGAGCTGTTCGATGAATTTTCCCACTGAGGCTGAGACTTAGTGTGCAAGGCACCCTCTTTAGCTCTATGACAAGTGGGTCCCACTCCACATTTACCTCCCAAATATATTCTCAAGCTGATCCTCTCAATTCCCAGAATTCTAAATTTAAAAAGGGTGGCTAGAATTTGAACTCTTCCAATTCCGTTTGAATTTGCTTGCCAAATTTGAATTTGGTTGAAGTTTGCAAATTCTTCTCTTTAACTCTCTTTTGAGCCCACCCTACAAATAGAAAGTTGATGATCAAACTCTTCCCTATAATTCAAACTATATGGCTGCATTTTTAATCAAAGTCCTTGGCCACCCCATGTGTGAACTTTGAATTTCAAATCTGATTTGTTTAACTTGCATGCAAAGAGGTATTTAACTCCTTATTGGTTCAACCCTCTCAAATGAAAGTGTGAACCTTATTTTGGATGCCCATCCATGTATTACTTTGCATGGGGAAAAGTTTTAGCAAGTCCCATTTTTCATGTCTTTTCCACGCATATGAACTCAAACCTTGGTTTTTATTCATACACATTTTTGGGACTTTTACAGAGGACATAAAGAATTGGTAGGAAAGGTCCAACCGGCTGGATTATGGACTCAGGCTGCGGCTGAGTCGGTTATGGCTCAAATATGGAAAGATTTGAGTTGGTTATGATAGGATTTCGTGTGGGACACGAAGTTGGGTCGTTTTACGAATGTGGGATACGTTCCTAAGGTGTTTGGAAGTCTTAAGATTGCTTCTATCTGCCTATAGAAGAGTCTTGAGCTGTTATGGAAAGTTTCGATTCAGAAACTGAGTAGGATTAGAGTCCTAGTTTGAATTGGGTTGGCCTCCGGGCTGGTTATATAAGCAAGGGAGGCCAGAGCTCGTGGAAAGATGACCTTGGGCTGTTCCTCTTATGTATTGATCAATAAAATTTGTAATTTAGAGGAGCTTTTGTGCCTTGTTCACTTATTTTTGTCAAGTCTTTCTCGTCGAGTTTCTAGACAGCACGACAGTGCTTCGGTGTTTTGGTCATAACTCGAGTTTTACAGATCCAATTGACGTGATTCTTTCTGGGTTGTCTTCACAACTTGATTAGTTGATGTGATTCATTTTGGGTTGTCTTCACAACTTGATTATCTATCATCTGCGAAAATTTCACAGTCATTGGATTTGTAGTTTCTGATCTACACAAGTTTCTTTGCAGTGTTGCAGATCTGGTTTTTACTCGAGAAGAACAGATTGACCCTCGTTTGATCTTTCAATCATAACTTGAGATTTCTGTTATTCTTGGTGTCGTTTCTTCGTGACTTGATTCTCTATAATATATACCACTTTTGTCACGGTTGAACACATTTAGATTAGTCGCATACACGGTTTCTTTAATAGATCGATTTTCTGCCGAGGAGGTTTTTGTTGCTTCCGCTAAAAAGTTTAAATCTACCATTCACCTCCCCTCTGGTAGCTTTTCACATGCTCTTTGATCCTACATAAAGTAAAAAGTTATAAAAGTGTGTTAAATGTAAACCGTAGCTTGTCTTGCTGCTGCTCTGGTTCCCAGACAGTCTCTAGAGGAAGACTTGCAAGTGGCTCTGGAGTCTCCTTGAGTTCGGAAACTAAACGATATGCACAAGATGAAAAAGTTGTATTAATTATATGAACATGCTTCATATGTTTCATTAAATGTATTACAAATGAACTCCAATGCCCCTCAGATTTCTATAGTGGCTAACATGGATCATCTCTAATTTGCAAGCAGGGTCTCACGATTTAATTCTGAGGTATGTGTTTATAATAAGTTCTTAAGGCTTTAATCTTCTCTGATTTGGGGCATTGACATGCATCAAAGTACGTTATTCATATAGTGCAAGTCATGAGGAGTCCAAACAAAATTGGTTTCATAATTTTCTAAGCTTTCTACAAAAAGATATGGCTATTACAAGTTGCTAGCAATTTCTGAAATTCCTTTTATGATTTTTTGAGAATTTCCAGGGACATAGGATAAATTTCCAATATTTACCCCCACTTAGCAATGTCCAGTGAAGCAGAAATTTGGCCGTAAGATAAAAGGTATTATAAAGGAGGTTCTGGCCAAATTTGGGATTTTTCCTAATATGGAATCTTCTGTAATTATTTATTAAAGATTTAACTTAAAAGAATTAATAAGCAAAATTCAGAGACTTTCATACAAATTAAATGGTATTTCCAGAAGGTACTGGCTACAAGGATTCTAACAACATTTGTTTGAGGAATTTTGAAGAATCCTACTGAAACTTATAAATTTCCAAAGTTTGCCCTCAAACTGGAATTATTTTCCTACTGAAAATCCTTTAAACAGTCGCCCCGGCCCACATATTTAAATTGGACCACTCAGAGTAAAGCAACACCGGGCTACACAATTAAACCCGGGCTACCACACTGGATCCCGACCACAACTGATCAAGATAGTCGTTGACATGCGGGACCCACCGGCCTTCGTCTACCTCCCGACCCCCGCTGGTTCCCGGGGCGGAGCTCGCCGTGACAGCCTTCCTGGCCATCAAGCTTTACGAAACTCGCCGCCACCACATATTTTTGGTCACTGAATATGTTACACGCCTCAGCCCCACCGGAAACTCGCCGGAGATGGTTGTGCGACGGCGGAGGTGGCTCCTGAATTCGGTTGATGTGGTTCTAGCTACTCCGAGCCTTATTTTGCTTGACGTTTGCTCCTAAAGAATCACTGGATCACGTGGAGCACGAAAATGAACTAAAGATCCAATGACAATGTCCGGAAACTATAGTTCACGGTGAACCGAAAGGTTTCCGCCGCCGAGGGAAAAAAACTCAGTGAACTCCTCGGTTTCTTGGGCAAAACTTGCTCTACTTCTTCCTAAAACTCCGTATGGATGTCTAGATCATGTCCTTAAACGCACACAACCGCTAATGGATCGTGTGAGTTGAATTTCATCTCAAAACCCACTCGGCTCAAATGAACACACCAAGGGAAAAAATAGAAATACTCGGTGTACAGTGAAGCAAATGAAGAACAGCTTTCACCGTGAGCACCAGTACATGATGACACACCTTTTTTGTTTTGGATGTGCGGCGCGAGAGCGGATGGATCGCCAGGCAACAGAGGTGTGCTCGGGTGCGGCGAGTGCTTTTCACCTTCGACGTGCGAGAGGATTTGTACCGCAGGTGAGGCGGTCGACCGCAGTTACAGCAGCTTGCCAGCTCCTGTGCCGCGGTGGAAAATCACTGATGACTCGGCGCGCAGTGGCGTGCTCGCACGAGAGAGAAGAAAACGCAGCATACCTTGTACTGACATGCGGGTCCCACCTCCCCCTTATCCATTTTGTAAATTCAGTTTAAAATAGTAAATCGACTCCAAATATGAGGAATCCAATGGTGCAATTCAATTTGAATTTGGATGAAGTTGAATTTGAAATATGGTGTTTTAATTTAAATTTGGATGCCCACTTTACCTCATCCAAATAAATAGCAAACCTAATCCAAATTCAGTGAAATTTGGCAGGGATACTATTTAGACTATTGAGAACCTAATTGTGAAATCAGATCTTCTTGTTTGGCAATATTGTAAGTAGACTTCAGAATTTAGTGTGGAACTCTACTAAACAATACGTCCTCTTGTGCTAAAATACTTAGCTCCAAATTTAGGGAAATTTGGTAGCCTGCCTAGTTTGAACCTAATGATGTGAAACGTGAGATCACTGATTTTTAAGTGTTATTTGCTGTTTTTAGTTCCACCTTTGAACTCACATCATTGTAATAGAAAAAATTAATTCCTCCCATTTTTACTAAGTGTGCATGAGCTGAATTACACTTGTTTAATTCTTGGGATTTCATAGATAACATGGCCGTTCTTGAGCTTGATCACCCGGTTTTGCAAGAGCACGTCGAAGAGCTTATCACACTTCTTACGTCAAAGGTAACTTGACCTCCTCTTTCTTCCCGGGGCTGGGCTCCAAGAATGTACATGCCAGGGGCTTCTTCTTTTGGTTTTCCACCCACTAGGCCACACAAACGTCCATCTCATCGTCACTGGCCGAGTCTTCCCTGAGGTTGTTGATATGTTGCTTCTCTCGGTCCATGTGGTTAGTTTATTTGAACCGGCTGTGTGCCTTGGCTTCTTTGGCTTGGTTCTCATGTGCCACAGCTCGCTGCAGGACCTGGTTGGCGTCTCCAAATTCGACGCCCTCCATCTTCTCCCTGAGGTATGGTAGGAGTCCTACAAATGCTAGATTGGCCAAATCCTTTTCCCCTATGGTTAGGCTAAAGCATTTGTTCCAGGTTTCCCAAAACCTTTTGATGTATTCAGTCACGAGTTCATTATGTTTGTGCCTGACCACAGTTAGATGAAACAATCTATGTTCGGTCTCACTATTATATAAGTACTTGTGAAACTTTTGTTCCAAACACGACCAGGTGAGGACGAAATTAGGAGCTAACGAGGTAAACCAGCTAAAGGTTGTGCCGATTATGGACAAGAGAGACAATCTGATCCGGTGTACATCTGTTATTCCTATGAAACTGCACTGGATTAGGAATTGGCCAACATGTTCTTGTGTAGTTTTTCAATCCTCCCCACTAGACAGAGAAATCGGGTACCCTGAAGCCCCTGGGATACGAGACATTATCATAGTGGTCGGGGTAAGGTTTTCGGTAGTTTCTGATGTTTGCTCTGGTCATTACACTGAACTCCCCAAGTGTTATGGCCACTTGGTCTCTAAGCTCATCGTGTGGAGCGTTGTTTGGTGCCTGGGAGGTTTTGGCAAGTTGCAAGGTGCAGCTTGTGGAGGTGGTGGAGGAAAACATGCGTCGGGGACTGGCCTGAGCGGTACACCACTGCCTTCGGGTGGCATGGCAGGTCCGTACGCAATGGTTTGGTAATATGGTTTCTGCAGGTTCATGATTGGCTGCCTAGCTTGGCCGTAAGATGGTGGATGCAAGGTGATGAGGTACTCGCTACATTTGCTATTTCACTACTCATATTTATGTCTACGCGTTTGCTCCCGACCTCATCATGCAGTTGCTGGACGGTAGATCAGAACTGCCGATGAAGGTTTTGATCTATGGTGTGTTCTACATCGGTCTTAAATGTGTCAATAGAGTATTTGACCCTATCTGCTACCGAAGATGCCATCTGCTCTAAGTCCGTCTTGTACTTGGTAGCTACCAATACATCTACAAGTTGAACTAGTTCTTCGATGGATATCGGTGCATTTACCTTGCGTGATGTTGCCTCGCGCATGTCGGCCTTCTGGACGATGCCTCCTCGCGTCTTCTGGAAACACGCCAACTTGGATTGCAGACGTGCCATCCTTTCTTCATGGATCTCTCGATCCAACTGTTCTTGGATGCGTTCACGGTCCTCCAGCGAGAGATCTTCGAGTTGGACGACGATGACATTGCTCACATTGACGGCTTTGCCGTCGTCCTTCCTCCTAGATGCATCTGCCATGATCCTCACGGTTTGATCTGTACGACAACGTGCCGATCGTTGAGTGAATGCATTGGTCGATGCAGTTGACATTGCTCCCCAGCGGAGTCACCAATTCTGTTGGTGAACAGATCGTTGGAGTCACCCGTTTTGTGATGAATCTCAGTGTTAGTCACCAAAACTTAGAGAAACGTGGAGTTTTCATGATAGAAACGTGATAAGTATCACTTTCGTGGAGAGAACCCCGATGCTTTTCTCGGCAAAGCACCAAAGAGCTATGAACTACGCCTAAGAGCTATGAAAAACTAAAGAACGAGCAAAGAACAAAAGTTTTGATCGGAATTCTGCTTGTTATTCTCGGTAGAAGGCTACCTTTATGAAGCCTTGATACAAACCTCGACAACTCTATCTATTCTAAGTTTAAACTAGGACTCTATAATCTTTTATCTTATCTATAAGGCACGTATACATGAGGGTATTGTGCAGACACTTTATAGAACATTCACAGGACGAAAACATAAGAATTCACATGGTTTGAATCCTCATGAGAACTTGTAAGTCTTGCTCCGGCCTTTGTTTCTTGTGGCTTGGCTTGTTGGTCTTGCGGCCATGAGGTAAACTTGGTCTCCTGTAATGGACTTCTATCTGTAAAACACACAACCAATTTTTGTTCCCAACAGGGGGCATATCCCGTGCTTGAAGGAGGCTCTGAAAAGATAAGAGAGATCAAAAGATTGCGTGAGATCATAGTTTCATTTCGATTCTCATAGGCTACATCTAGACTCAAAGCTTAATCTCTGGGCTTATTCATAGCTCTGAATCACTCAGCAGTCCCAGAGCCCTTCTGTTGAAGGCCGGGCTCAGGTTCTTTTGCGAATATGCTTCGCTCCCCATCAGCAAACTGTGTGAGGTTTGGAGGGGTTGAGCTGACCGGGAGTTTACTTCTCTGGTTGAACTCCCGGGCTCGGTGAGATGCCTAACGGGTTAATCTGAGTAGAACCCAGCTACCATTTGCAGGGACTGGGGAATCAGGTCGACCTGATAGAGGATTGGTGCCCGCATTCCATGAGATTTCTCTCGGTACACTCATGCAGTACCGAGGCCGTTCGGGGGCCCAGGCAGCTCGATGCCGACCCTTGAGGTGGCCACTGCGGAGTCACCGACATGAGTCTTGTTGGCGTTTGGATTTCCGACTAGTAATTGAATGCGCCACGCGTTCTACTTCGAGGTGGACTAGCTAAGAACACGATGGAATTATCCTGGTTCGGGCAAGGTGCTCTACGTCCAGCCTGGTTGTCTTGTTGTTCTTACTCAAGAATGGGGGTGGTTCTTACAAGTGCGAGAGCCTGAACTTAAGGGGTCGACATGTTCCTCCCTTTATCCTCTCTTCGCCTTCTCTCATTTTACAGGTGAGGCGAAAGTCGTGGCTACATGGACCACCTATCCCATCATACGCTTGGAAGGGCACTTGATGGCGTCACCGTATCCGTAGTCTGCAATGGTGCCTGCTCCCGTCTTGTCATCTGGGCTGACCATACCGGGGCACACGCACGCACTGTGTATTACACTGCCTCGGTTCCGTCGGAGGTGACGGGCATTCAATGCCATAGCCTGAGACAGCACTCAAGTGCCTCCTCACTTGGTCTGGGCGACGCCTACTCCGCATTGAAGGCCACCTCTTCTCTCCTACCAAGGTCGGGCTCGGGCCTTCCCCTTGTCTGCACCCCAAGTACAAGTCTCGCGGCTTGCCCAAGGTTTGGTCCCGGGCTTTCTGTTCTTCCCGCTCCACCCCCTTCCGAGCTCAGGCTCGGGCATATTCCTTCGTCGTCCTTCGTGTAATATCTTCCCGCTTCTCCCCAGGGGGTCAGAGTCAAGAACCCCGTCAGTAGCTCCCAAGTGTGGCGCCCGGCCCGGGCATCGCAGTGGGTGGTGCCGTGCGATGCGGCACCCAACAGCAAGCACAAAAAGAGGAGTAAGAACATAACAGAACCATTTTGTTACTCAACATAACATCTTTTACAACATAAGTACACACACAGCGGAAATTAAAACTAGCTGGACAATCTACTCACTCTCGACCCTAACTACGCCGAAGAGAAGTCGTTCAGCCCGTGAACGCTTCCTACTAGCTTCACCAAAGAAAGGCAGCGGCTGGGTTTCTGATGAGTTGAACAAACCGTGAGGTTCACCGTCTCACCGAACAACCCTCTTCATAGCAGGCATCCTGCTACCTGCAAAAACAACTCAGAAGCAACCGTGAGCACTAAGGCTCAACAAGACTTAACCGTCACTCCTAAACATGTAACTCTAGATGCAGGGGTAGTAAGATAGTAGGAATAGGAATTTGCAAAATGCAGCTTGACTAAACTTGATCCTTATATTTAGATTCTTATAGCCTTCATTTTAGTGGTCCTCACGCCTCACAAAAACGGAAGTCCACAATCAAACAAGAAACGCTTATCCCGATGTTGCTAGCCTAAGGTGGAAATGAAATTTAGTTGGCTCTATATCTACTTCAGTCAAGGTTCCAATACAGTGATTAATCCACAAACAGCAAGTTAAGAGACTTAGTTCATCTTCTTACTAAGTCACGGCGCAGTGGGCAAGTATGCTCAATCCTCTTCCGCGAGCGACGGTGATTCGAATCAATAACAACCCGGAATACACGACACATTCCGCCGAGCAGGATGGTCCTCTATGCGGACACGTCGAAGTTGCCCGCTAAAGAATTTACACCTCCCGCCTTCTCAACGCCATTCCCACGCGAAGGATGAGTTTCTATATCACGGTCCATCGAGTTACATCGGTTTCATGGGTCCCATACCCCACTATATATCCGGTACAGCTCAATCTTGTCCAGCAGGGCCGCATACATACGGTCCTTAACCGACACGGACAGGGCTACAACCAACCTCCACATTTGCCTTACCATCCCGGTCCAGGCCAAATGTGGTCTCAAGCATTGTCACACCCATCGCAGGTCAAGACCAACCTTGAGCGCTCCATCCTACAGGAACATCCCCGTCCCCATCTCATATTCATGAGGGTGCTCTTATCATTTATCTCTTGCGAGTAACTCCATTACTCGAACTTTCTCGCGAGTAGCTTTTTACTACTCGACTTCTACCGAGCTAGCTACAACATTAGCCTAGCATCTACAACGAGGCAAAGCCTACACTAAACCTTCTACTAAGGGATGTAATAGTCATGTAAGTGGGTTTCAATCATCCTAGACATAATGCACAATATCAAGTCTAATAAACATGATGTGTAGTAAAGCAAAATTTAAAACGGTAACGATATGCAAACCGGGGCTTGCCTTGCTCAACGATTTTGTTAGAAACTAGGAGTTAGTCTTCCTCCGGAGAATCCGCCAAACTCGTCACAAGATGGAGATCCTCGCTGCAGAGTCGAGTCCTCGTCGAACGTCGATGTCACGTGCTATTAAGATTATTTATGCACATGTATTCAAAAGCAATTTAGAAAATGGTTCAAAACTGTTGTACCAGTTAACTCACACCAAAAAGGGACAAACAAAAGCAAGGTTTCTGTTGTTGGATCTACAACCTTAGAGATGATGAAAGCTAGGGTGAAAAGAGATACTAGTAATCACCATGTGATTATGTCCATTATATGAACACTTAAACCTAAAAGAAGGTAGCTCAAGTTCCAGAGGTCCAATGAAGCTGAGAATTTAAGCACAGCCTCTATGGAAGATATTTAGGCGGTGTGCAAAGATTGAGCTCATGAAATGGCTCCATCTGAGCACAACAAATCCTTATGTGGTGTTCACTAATCTGCCTTTACCCCCTGGATATTAACCTTTCCTATGCTGCAAAGTAGACTTTCTGTGAAGTATAAAATGTCCTGAGTCCATAGGAATTGGTTTTACCATTTTTGGAGTTTCCTACATGGAGATGTGGATTTTACAAAGAATGGGAAAAAGCTGAAATTGTCTCTGTTCATTTTCCCATTTTTCAGAGACATAAGGAATGAACACATCATTTGACCAAGCCAATGAGGTCCAATGCCTCTGAAATTTTTACTGGAGTTCAAGGAATTTAGGGAGAATGTCCTGGACAAATTTGGGAATTTTCCAATAAATAGAACTCCTGTAAAAATTCATACAAGATTTTATTTAAATGGATTAATGAGCCAAATCCTGGGATTTTCATAAACATTGGGCTGCAACCCTGGATAGTACTCTTTGAGGGGAATCCAACAAAATTTGTTTCACAATTTTTGGACACTCCTACACAAAGTTATGGCTCTCCAAAGTTTGAACTAAAGTGGGAAAATCTGGAAAATGTTTAAATGCCGACAGTTGGTCCCACCTGTCATCCCTAACCTCCAGACTCGCGCCAAACACACCAGTGGTGGCCCCCTCCGGTGAGGTCGCCGGAAAACCAGTTCCCAGCCACCTCCAGACCCCCTGCTGGCCGCCCCCCCCCCCATATTTCCCCACGCTGAACACGTTGGTGAGGTCGCCGGTGGCTGAAACTCGCCGAAAACAGGGCGCACCGGCCACAGCAAACCCTAGGGCTCCGGCAAGGTCTTGCACGGTGAATTCTCCACCAAATGGTCAGTTCTTGGGCTCTACAGCACCAGGGGATCATGTAGAAGACCGGCATGAGGTCTAAACCAGCTGGAGATGGCTCTAAACCTATCGGCACCGTGCACCCGATAGGGTCTAGCGGCATACCCTCTAAAAGAGCTCGGATTGCTCACTCTACACTCAATTTCTTGGTCTAAAATCGATGGAGGAGGTGTTATATGCAGTTAACAACCTGTGTGTGAAGGTTGAGACCCAACAAACACGATTTGAGGACGAATTTTACAATTCCTTACCTCAAGGTCCATTTCTGCCGCCCGGGAGAAAAACTTGAAATTCTCCCTCTGTGATCAATGGATAGGGCTGAGCTTTGGAGGTGAGCAACTAGACTTGTTGGTGCACAGATGGGGTGGCTTGCTTGGGTGTGATCCCTTCTGGTTTGGGCTGTCCACGGCGTCCAGTTCTAGCTTCTTCAGTTTCAGCTCGGGAGCAGAGAAAACCTTGCTGTTTCTAGGCGCCAGCAGGCATGGATCACCAGGGTGAGGTTGCTAGCCGGCTAGAGCACTCATGGGCGGAGGTTTTTGCTGTTGGAAGCTCGGGCAAATGAAATTCGGTTCAGCCTGGGAAGTCTGAGGACGAGAGAGCGGCTGCTGTGCTTCTCGGCGTGACAGCAGCAGAGGGATATGCACGAGCGAGCAAGAAGAGGGGAACTTCGCCTGTGCAGCCTTCGGGGGGGAGATAAGGGCACTGGAGAGGAGGAGGTGGCACCGAAGATCGTCGTGTGCGATTGGCTGCCGAGAGCTGTCGCACGCTCAGCCATCGGTGGAGTCGGTTTGCACTTTTGTGAGACTGACCAGTGGGGTCCACAGCCACAATTCTCCCTCTTATCCCCCATTTCGATTTAAAATAGCAAATGAGCTCCAAATTTGTTCAAACTCGGAGGATAGGTCAAAGGAATTATGAGGAACTCAAATCTAAAATAAGATTTTGAAATTGAGTTTGTTTGGTTCAAAATTCAAATTCAAGTTTGAATTTAAACGTGCCCTCATTTAATCCTCGGAATAAATAGTATATGAAACCAAAAATTCTCCAAATTTGAAACTTAGGATCTTGAATACATGAGAGATGCATCTATGATCTCACATATAGGCCTTTGGACAATCTGAATAGAAATCCTTTCAAAAGATTCAAATTGCATTTAAATTCCCTCCACTCTACTCATAGAGGAGGTGCACATGAGTTAGAGTTTTAGGAGTGTAATTATTTCCCCTAGGTTAACATGTGTTGAGCATGGGCTAGAGAAAATTTTTAACTCCCTCACATGTCCATTTATGTGTTCATCATTTCATGTGACACAATGATAGTCTTTTGTTGCCTTAACTTTGTTTTATGAGCTGACATCAAACTTTACAAAAGTTAGGGCTGTTACATTCCTCCCCCCTTAAAAGAATCTCGTCCCGAGATTACAAAAAGAAATAAGAAGGGAGAATGACTACTGGACATATGGTACAAACAAGTCTGGAAAATTTAAACGGAGAAATTCCTCGCTTTCCCACATGGCTTCATCAGCGGTGTGGTTGCTCCACAAGACTTTGTAAAATTTCAATGTCCGATTTCTTGAGGCGCGAGTCTTCTCGTCAATAATCTGTATCGGATACTCAGAATAAGTGAGATCCGGTTAAAGATCCTCAATGTTCTCCATATGAACTGCGGTTGGGTACTTAAGACATTTCCGCAGCTGGGAGACATGGAAAACGTTGTGAATAGCCGAAAGTGACATCGGTAACTCCAGACGATAGGCCACGGGTCCGCATATCTCAATGACAGCAAACGGCCCGATGAATCGCGGAGCAAGCTTTCCCTTCACTCCGAAACGATGAACTCCTTTCATCGGAGAGACACGAAGATAAACATGGTCCCCGATGTCGATGTGAAGAGGTTGACGTCTTTTGTCTGCATATCTCTTCTGCCGAGATTGAGCAGCCTTTAAATTGGCTTGAATCACTCGCACTCGTTCCTCGGCTTCATTCACAAGATCAATCCCGTAGACCACTCTCTCGCCGGACTCACACCAATTCAGCGGTGTGCGGCACTTCCGGCCGTAAAGAGCTTCATACGGGGCCATCTTGATGCCGGATTGATAACCGTTATTATATGAGAATTCTGCTAACGGTAGATGGTCATCCCAATTCTTCCCATGATTGATGACACATGCCCATAGCATATCCTCCAGAATCTGATTTATCCTCTCCGTTTGACCATCAGTTTGCGGATGATACACTGAACTCCGAATTAACTTGGTTCCCAAGGAAGCATGCAGTTTCTCCAAAAATCTGGATACGAATAACGCACCTCGATCAGAAACGATGGTGCAGGGAACCCCGTGTAAACACATGATCCTCGAGATGAACAGCTCCACATACTTCGTTGCCACATATTTGGTATGGACTGGAATAAAATGTGCTGTCTTGGTCAAACGATCGATGATTACCCAAATAGAACCATGCTTGTTGCTGGTCATGGGTAAACCGACGGTGAAGTCCATACTTATGTCTTCCCACTTCCATGCTGGAACCTTCAGTGGTTGAAGTGGTCCGGCTTTCCTCATATGGTCGGCTTTAACCCGCTGACACACTCGGATACGTACTTCACAATCTCTCTTTTCATCCGTGTCCACCAGAACTTAGATTTCAAGTCCTGGTACATCTTATTGCTTCCCGGATGAATGGAGTACTTGGATAAATGCGCTTCATCCAATATCTTCCTCCGCAATTTCATATTCCGGGGTACAACTATGCGGTTGTTAAACCATAGAGTACCCTCTTCATCCTTGCGGAACATCTTCAATTCACCGCTGTCCACTCTCCTCCGGATATGAGACATACCTCTGTCTATCTTCCGATCCTCTACAATCTCATCTCGGATTGTAGGAATAAGAGCAAGGTTGAACAGCGATCCGTAGGGAACTAAGCGCAGGCTTGGTTCTCCTTATTCATGTGCAGCCATGGCTAAATGGTGAATATGGGCTTTCCGACTAAGTGCATCGGCAACCACATTCGCTTTACCCGGGTGGTAATGAATTTCAAGTTCGTAATCCTTGATCAATTCGAGCCATCTTCACTGCCTCATATTCAGTTCCTTCTGTGTGAAGATGTACTTCAAGCTTTTATGGTCAGTGTAGAGATGTACTAGATTGCCTAGTAAATAATGTCTCCACATTTTCAATGCAAGGACCACTGCAGCTAGTTCAAGGTCGTGCGTCGGGTAATTCTGCTCATGACCCCTGGGTTTTCGGGATCCATACGCGACCACACGTCCTTCTTGCATCAACACACAACCCAAACCAATGCCGGATGCATCACAATAAACATCAAACTGCTTCGTGGTGTCTGGCTGGGCCAAAACTGGAGCTGTAGTGAGATACTTCACTAAAGTTTGAAAAGCTTGTTCACATGAATTGCTCCAATCATACTTGGTGCTTTTCTTCAAAAGCTCCGTCATAGGTTTAGCGACTTTGGAGAAATTTGGAATGAATCTCCGGTAATAACCCGCTAAACCTAGGAAACTCCTCACTTCATGAACAGATGTTGGAGATTTCCAGTTTAGCACCTGCTCGATTTTACTTGGGTCCACAGCGATGCCTTCCACTGAAATAATATGCCCAAGAAACGGCACTTTGCTGATCCAAAACTCACATTTACTGAACTTTGCATATAGCTTGTGATCTCTCAAGCGTTGGAGTACAATACGCAAATGTTCAGCATGTTCTTCTTCTGACTTTGAATAGACCAAAATGTCGTCGATGAAATCCACGAAGAACTTGTCTAACTCCGGCATGAACACAGAGTTCATGAGATACATAAAATGAGCCGGAGCATTGGTCAACCCAAAAGACATGACAAGATATTCATAAAGACCATATCTTGTCGAGAACGCCGTCTTAGGTACGTCTTCTGCCCGGATTTTTATCTGGTGATACCCAGACCGAAGATCCATCTTGGAGAATACCTTAGCACCCACTAGTTGATCAAATAAAATATCAATGCGCGGTAGTGGATACTTATTCTTGATAGTGACAGCATTCAGTGGACGATAATCTACGCATAGTCTCAAAGTCTCGTCCTTCTTCTTCACGAAGAGTGTGGAACAGCCCCAAGGTGATGAACTTGGGCGTATAAAACTTTTGTCCATGAGGTCATTAAGCTGCTCCTTCAATTCTGCTAGCTCCTTCGGTGACATTTTGTATGGTCACCGAGAAATAGGTGTTGTTCCCGGTGCTAGTTCAATCTTGAACTCAACATCACGTTCGGGCGGCATGCCCGGCAAGTCTTCGGGAAACACATCTGGATATTCACATACCACTGAAATATCCTCAAGTTTAGGAGCTTCAATCTGATGCACTACTGCAACACGTTGTGATGGATCCACAAGATTCAATGTGTTGCAACCGTGTATTAGGGAATTCAGTTGGACAGTCCGAGAGCTGATGTCAAAGATAGCTCCATATGGTGTCAACCATGACATCCCCAAGATAATATCGATCCTTTGGCCTTTGAGTATGATAAGGCTCACAGGATAGATGTTTCCACCCAAACATAAAGGTGCTCGTGAGACCATCTCATCTGTTGATATCTTGCCTCCGGGTGAGCTGATATGAAATGGATGCTTAACGATGCTAAATGGAAGATTATTCTTCAGCACATAGTCTCTGCTAATAAAATTGTGGGTGGCCCCGGAATCAAACAAAATGAAAGTGGGATGTTCATGTAACGTGAACATGCCCGCTAACACTGGTTCGCCTTTTGCAATGTCCTCAATAGCAGTGTAATTAACCCTGCCAGCTTTCGAAAGATTCTTCTGTGAAGGTTCACGGTGCTGATCTGAGCATTGCTGAGACGACACACGAGTGTGACTCTGCTCAGCACCACGACGGTTTCGTGTTGTAGAAATCCTCAGCTCTCTACTAACACGAGGTGGAGATAACTCGTGCGTAGCTGGTTGCGGTAGGGTTGCACGAATAATTTCTGTCCGCTGCTGTTGAGGTGGAGGCTCATAAGTGATCAACTCCAGCCGTGGTTGTGAGAGTTGCACCACAGGCTGAATTTTTTGCCTCGCTGGCGAGTAATAACGTACTCGATAGTTCGGACGAAACTCAATATCGCTGTCTGACGGTATACTTCTTTTCAGCTCCGCTTCATAACGAAGATGCATGTCTTCCTTAATGATAGCGGCATTTACCAACTCATTGTAAATACCGTTATTGAACAAGGTCACTTGTTCCCTAAGTTCGACATTCAAACCTCGGAAGAAATACTCGCACTTCAACGCTTCCGAGTCAACCATATGAGTTGCGTATTGCATCAAGTCTTCAAACTCCTTGAAGTACTCGTACGCACTCCTTTCTCCTTGCTTTAATTCCAGAAAGTCTTGATACTTTGTTCGAAGAATTCCCCAACAAATGTGACGTGCCCGAAAAACATTCCGGAATTCATCCCACGTCACTCGATGACCTTCAGGAAGAGTAGCGATGTACTCTGCCCACCAAGCTCCAGCGGCTCCGTGGAGTTGTTGAGCGGCAAATAGAGCCTTCTGATATTCATCGCACTCAAGCTATCAAACTTGGCTTCAATACATTGGAGCCAATGAGCCGACTCCAACGGTTCTTTCGCTTCCGAGAAAACCGGTGGTTGTCTTGCTAAGAAATCTAGATAAGTGCTTGGCGGGGGATTTTGCTGTAGTGCCTCCTGTCGTATGCTTTGTCGCACCAACAGATCCAGAGACTCAGCCATCTTTTCTAAGATTTCCGTCAATCCGGTTGATAATGTCGGCACTTCTTGTCGTGGCGAAATACTTTCACCGTGACTCGACTCACCAACCTCACTCCTGGAATGAGCATGATCCATGCTGCAAGAGTGAGTAATTTACGGTTAAAATTCAAAGTTTAAACTCAACTTGAATTGAAAACATAACCGTAAAAGCATCACATCATTATTGCAGCATTACACAAGCTAACTAGGGTTTCAACAATACTGAAATCTATCAAATGTGAGCAAGTTTGTCCAAACCCTTAATTCCAACAGTAGGACAAACTGAAAAATAACTCAAGAATATGTTATGGAGCTTAGAGAAGTCTAATACATCCCTGTCCACAACAAGTCCCAAGCTAAATGGCAATAAGCACTACTCTGTTCAGAATGACCAATTGGTCTTAACCCCAGAACTTGAATATGAAAATGGCAATTTCATGTCTCAAGTTGAATATTAAAGTTATAGTTAACTTCAATATCTTTCCAACGAGTATTCATTTGCCTTCATATCAGTCCTGGATCAAAAGTTGTGATATTTCAAAGTTAACAGAAATCTGGAACAATTTTGATAGCACCTCCTTTGAAAGTGGCTGTTTTGACCGCAAGATTTCATAAAATTAAACTCCAAATCTGGAGAAACTTTAAACTACGAAGTCATAGCATATATCACAAGCTTTCCAACGGTGTATTACTTGACCCTTATAAAATTTTCTACAGAAAGTTATGGTCGAAATACAGAAATTTCCAGAGAGCAATTTGTGTCTGCCCTGTTTTTGGACAGTTCACACTCATCTGAGAATTTGATCCATTTGGAGGATGATTCTGATCTGGAGTTCTACTGAAGAGTTGTAGAAGACTTCAATATCTTTCCCGAAATGTATCGCTCACCTCCATTGGGTCAACCAAACAAAAGTTATGTCCAATTCAACTTCAGCAAAATTCTGCTGAAAACAGGGGAGGTTTCTCCTAAGTCTTTGTGAATAAATCTATACTCCCAATTGACTCTTAGTTCAATATAGGAGTTCATTAACCCCTAATAGAATCCTAGAATCAAAATTTACTCTTTTTCTTTTCAAACCTTCTTTTTCATGCAGTTCAAAATCCATCACGGTACTACGTTTCCTCACCAAATTAAATCCTAACCGGCCTTATACCGGCATATACGTTTCAAAGGGTGGCACTAAAACGATCACTCACAAACGTTGTCTACACGACATGTACTAACGTGGTTAAGGTACCTGCAGAAAACCACTCAATAATTATGCACACATTGGTTTATCATTTCAGGCAGGTCCATATCATAGTAAAAACATACGCCCCATATCATTGCCATACGGGCCGTCCTTGAGTCAAGCCACGTCTCAAGGTACATGATCGGGTTATTCACCACCCGACGGGGGCTCCACACCTTTGCACTAAAGCACACTGGTGGAACAGCGCTTTCGTATGCCTCATAGGACATGAAGAGTCCTAAAGAACACACTTTGTGTTACAAACCACATGATGGGGTCTCCTCCTCTTGCCCCTGGGTTTGCGCACTAGAGGCTAGTGCCATTCATATGTCTCTAAGACATGAAGAGTCTTAGAAAACATATTCACTTCCCGTCCATTGCTGAACGGAACATCCCACACTACTTTCCTCGTATGGGTGAGCTAACCGAAATTGATCCGCTTTCGGTGGCGTTCCTTACCATTCTTACCTCCACATAGGAGCGTCGTTACAGAATAGAAATACTGAAGAGTAACACACTGTTAGCTTGCCACCTTAAGTAACTATGCTAATAATACTCCTTATGTGGGCATACTATACGTTCCTCACTCGTATACCTCTAAGTTTTCAAAAATAGACCCTTTTCATGCGTGCTATTCCCAATGCAGCTCTGATACCACGCCTGTGGCGCCCGGCCCGGGCATCGCAGTGGGTGGTGCTGTGCGATGCGGCACCCAACAGCAAGCACGAAAAGAGGAGTAAGAACATAACGGAACCATTTTGTTACTCAACATAACATCTTTTACAACATAAGTACACACGCAGCGGAAATTAAAACTAGCTGGACAATCTACTCACTCTCGACCCTAACTACGCCGAAGAGAAGTCATTCAGCCCGTGAACGCTTCCTACTAGATTCACCAAAGAAAGGCAGCGGCTGGGTTTCCGATGAGTTGAACAAACCGTGAGGTTCATCGTATTACCGAACAACCCTCTTCATAGCAGACATCCTGCTACCTGCAAAAACAACTCAGAAGCAACTGTGAGCACTAAGGCTTAGCAAGACTTAACCGTCACTCCTAAACATGTAACTCTAAATGCAGGGGTAGTAAGACAGTAGGAATAGGAATTTGCAAAATGCAGCTTGACTAAACTTGATCCTTATATTTAGATTCTTATAGCCTTCATTTTAGTGGTCCTCACACCTCACATAATCGGAAGTCCACAATCAAACAAGAAATGCTTATCCCAATGTTGCTAGCCTAAGGTGGAAATGAAATTTAGTTGGCTCTATATCTACTTCAGTCAAGGTTCCAATACAGTGATTAATCCACAAACAGCAAGTTAAGAGACTTAGTTCATATTCTTACTAAGTGACGGTGCAGTGGGCAAGTATGCTCAATCCTCTTCCGCGAGCGACGGTGATTAGAATCAATAACAACCCGGAATACACGACACATACACCCGCCTTGAAAGACTCTCTCAAGATCTCTTTCTTACGTTGTATGCAGCAACCTTTCACACGACACCCCGACATAGAAAAACGCTTCGCGCCGAGCAGGATGGTCCTCTACGCGGACACGTCGAAGTTGCCCGCTAAGGGATTTACACCTCCCGCCTTCTCAACGTCATTCCCACGCGAAGGATGAGTTTCTATATCACGGTCCATCGAGTTACATCGGTTTCATGGGTCCCATACCCCACTATATATCCGGTACAGCTCAATCTTGTCCAGCAGGGCCGCATACATACGGTCCTTAACCGACACGGACGGGGCTACAACCAACCTCCACATTTGCCTTACCATCCCGGTACAGGCCAAATGTGGTCTCAAGCATTGTCACACCCATCGCAGGTCGAGACCAACCTTGAGCGCTCCATCCTACAGGAACATCCCCATCCCCATCTAATATTCATGAGGGTGCTCTTATCATTTATCTCTCGCGAGTAACTCCATTACTCGAACTTTCTCGCGAGTAGCTTTTTACTACTCGACTTCTACCGAGCTAGCTACAACATTAGCCTAGCATCTACAACGAGGCAAAGTCTACACTAAACCTTCTACTAAGGGATGTAATAGTCATGCAAGTGGGTTTCAATCATCCTAGACATAATGCACAATATCAAGTCTAATAAACATGATGTGAAGTAAAGCAAAATTTAAAACGGCGATATGCAAACCGGGGCTTGCCTTGCTCAACGGTTTTGTTAGAAGCTAGGAGTTAGTCTTCCTTCGGAGAATCTGCCAAACTCGTCACGAGATGGAGATCCTCGCTGCACAGTCGAGTCCTCGTCGAACGTCGATGTCACGTGCTATTAAGATTATTTATGCACATGTATTCAAAAGCAATTTAGAAAATGGTTCAAAACTGTTGTACCAGTTAACTCACACCAAAAAGGGACAAACAACAGCAAGGTTTCTGTTGTTGGATCTACAACCTTAGAGATGATAAAAGCTAGGGTGAAAAGAGATACTAGTAATCACCATGTGATTAAGTCCATTATATGAACACTTAAACCTAAAAGATGGTAGCTCAAGTTCCAGAGGTCCAATGAAGCTGAGAATTTAAGCACAGCCTCTATGGAAGATATTTAGGCAGTGTGCAAAGATTGAGCTCATGAAATGGCTCCATCTGAGCACAACAAATCCTTATGTGGTGTTCACTAATCTGCCTTTACCCCCTGGATATTAACCTTTCCTATGCTGCAAAGTAGACTTTCTGTGAAGTACAAAATGTCCTGAGTCCATAGGAATTGGTTTTACCATTTTTGGAGTTTCCTATATGGAGATGTGGATTTTACAAAGAATGGGGAAAAGCTGAAATTGTCTCTGCTCATTTTCCCATTTTTCAGAGACATAAGGAATGAACACATCATTTGACCAAGCCAATGAGGTCCAATGCCTCTGAAAGTTTTACTGGAGTTCAAGGAATTTTGGAAGAATGTCCTGGCCAAATTTGGGAATTTTCCAATAAACAGAACTCCTGTAAAAATTCATACAATATTTTCCTTAAATGAATTAATGAGCCAAATCCAGGGATTTTCATAAACATTGGGCTGCACCCGTGGATAGTACTCTTTGAGAGGAATCCAACAAAATTTGTTTCACAATTTTTGGACACTCAAAGTTATGGCTCTCCAATGTTTGAACTAAAGTGGGAAAATCTGGAAAATGTTTAAATGCCAACAGTGGGTCCCACCTGTCATCCCTAACCTCCACTCGCGCCAAACACACCAGTGGCGGCCCCCTCCGGTGAGGTCACCGGAAAACCAGTTCCCAGCCACCTCCAGACCCCCTGCTGGCCGCCCCCCCCCATATTTCCCCACGCTGAACACGTTGGTGAGGTCGCCGGCGGCTGAAAGTCGCCGGAAAACAGGGCGCACCGGCCACAGCAAACCCTAGGGCTCCGGCAAGGTCTTGCACGGTGAATTCTCCACCAAATGGTCGGTTCTTGGGCTCTACAGCACCAGGGGATCATGTAGAAGACCGGCATGAGGTCTAAACCAGCTGGAGATGGCTCTAAACCTATCGGCACCGTGCACCCGATAGGGTCCAGCGGCATACCCTCTAAAAGAGCTAGGATTGCTCACTCTACACTCAATTTCTTTGTCTAAAATCGATGGAGGAGGTGTTCTAGGCAGTTAAAACCTGTGTGTGAAGTTTGAGACCCAACAAACACGATTTGAGGACGAATTTTACAATTCCTTACCTCAAGGTCCGTTTCTGCCGCCCGGGAGAAAAACTTGAAATTCTCCCTCTGTGATCAATGGCTAGGGCTGAGCTTTGGAGGTGAGCAACTAGACTTGTTGGTGCACAGATGGGGTGGCTTGCTTGGGCGTGATCCCTTCTGGTTTGGGCTTTCCACGGCGTCCAGTTCCAGCTTCTTCAGTTTCAGCTCGGGAGCAGAGAAAACCTCGCTGTTTCTAGGCGCCAGCAGGCATGGATCACCGGGGTGAGGTTGCTAGCCGGCTAGAGCACTCATGGGCGGAGGTTTTTGCTGTTGGAAGCTCGGGCAAATGAAATTCGGTTCAGCCTGGGCAGTCTGAGGAAGAGAGAGCGGCTGCTGTGCTTCTCTGCGTGACAGCAGTAGAGGGATACGCACGAGCGAGCAAGAATAGGGGAACTTCGCCTGTGCAGCCTTCGGGGGGGAGATAAGGGCACCGGAGAGGAGGAGGTGGCACCGAAGATCGTCGTGTGCGATCGGCTGCCGAGAGATGTCGCACGCTCAGCCATCAGTGGAGTCGGTTTCACTTTTGTGAGAGTGACTAGTGGGGTCCACAGCCACAATTCTCCCTCTTATCCCCCATTTCGATTTAAAATAGCAAATGAGCTCCAAATTTGTTCAAACTTGGAGAATAGGTCAAAGGAATTATGAGGAACTCAAATCTGAAATCATATTTTGAAATTGAGTTTTGTTTGGTTCAAAATTCAAATTCAAGTTTGAATTTAAACGTGCCCTCATTTAATCCTCGGAATAAATAGTATATGAAACCAAAAATTCTCCAAATTTGAAACTTAGGCTCTTGAATACATGAGAGATGCATCTATGATCTCACATATAGGCCTTTGGACAATCTGAATAGAAACCCTTTCAAAAGAGTCAAATTGCATTTAAATTCCCTCCACTCTACTCATAGAGGAGGTGCACATGAGTTAGAGTTTTAGGAGTGTAATTATTTCCCCTAGGTTAACATGTGTTGAGCATGGGCTAGAGAAAATTTTTAACTCCCTCACATGTCCATTTATGTGTTCATCATTTCATGTGACACAATTATAGTCTTTTGTTGCCTTAACTTTGTTTTATGAGCTGACATCAAACTTTACAAAAGTTAGGGCTGTTACACCAAGTCCCTGATCAATCTCGCCGATCGAATAGGGGGTGAACACCGGTCGACCTCATACCTGCACAACAAAAAACAAGAAAATCAAAAGATTGTTAGTACTTTGCTTAACTTATTAATCCACGACAAGTGGGCCTCCAGCAGCCGGTTATGACTATTGGTCGCTCCCGCCGAGACCCTGCAGCGAGCCCCCGGTCCCTCTCTTAAGGGGCCGAGTTGTCGGTATGGCGAGTCCGCTTTGCCCCCCATCCGCGAACCGTTTGTGATTCAATGGGGTTGGGCCAGTCAGGGGCTTTCCTCGATGGTCGAGCCCATGAGCCCTGTGAGTTGCCTATCGGTTGGAGTCGAGCGAAACCCGTTCGTCCTGTTCGTTTTGGACGGTTGGAACCATTGGCCCTGCTTCGCTCCCAGGGGCTTTCTGGTCGGGGTTCGGTGCCCGCGTTTCATCAGATCCCTGCTTGAGGCCTTCTCTGCCTGTCCCTTGGGGGGTTACCTCGGCGCTTGCAGCGCTGGGTATCGGCTACAATCTTAGAGGTGTCGGGTGGATGCGTCCTGCCCGAGGTTGTCTCTATTGTGGACCGCCTCACGTCGCTTGTCCCTCGCTCAAGGTCGTCCTGGGCGGCCTCTGAGCCTTTCGCTGGCCAGCCTAAGAATCCGGGACCTTTCGATCTCATAATGCGGGCTGGAGACTTACCATGCTCCAATAGTTGCATCGTCCTCCATGCCTTCCGCGTCCGATGGGGTTGAGGAGGCACTGCTTTACTCAACTCCCGCACCGCGACTGTGGTACTACGTCGCGAAGCCAAACGGCTGCTGTCCGGTGGGGCCTCCACGCCTTTTGGGATGGTTTCGTCAAGGGGAAACCAAAGAGGTGCCGCTCGACTCGCCTCCCTAGCCATCTACGTGGCTTTAATCCAGGGGCGGATGGGTAACATTATGGCGGCGGTTTCTCGGAGAAGGTTTGAAAGGTTGCCTATGCTCTTGCGGTTGTCAGAACTGGCGTCGCTTTGACACCTTTATATTCCCTTCCCCCGGAGCATCTCTTACGAGCTTGCCTGTATCGCTTCCGCGTTTCGTGCCCCGTGCAGTGCCCCTTCCTTCCTCCGACTTCGGCTAGAGCAAAGACTCATCTTTGTTCACCATGTCTGCGTGGACCACCTCTCGCACTAGCCTGAGTCAGGTCTCCGAGTACGCCACGCGCGGGTTGCTTTCGTCGACGGAGGCTTACTACATCCGGCTCACCAAGGAGGAAAGTGTCCCTGTGCCGCACGACAACGAAGTCGTTTCCTTCCATGCATTTCACGCGCAGGGGTTTGGGATTCCGGCGCACCCCTTATCGAAGAATATGGTGTCGAGCTAAACCAACTAAAACAGAATGGGATTCTCCATATGTTGGTGTTTGTTACTCTGTGTGAAGCCTTCCTAATGGTGGAGCCAGACCTCAATTTGTGGAAGATCTTCTGTATGGGAGCTTCAGCAAACGATTCCCCACTGCCTGATTTCGGTGGTGCCTACATTAAACTCCGCACGCAGCAGACACACTACTTCTCTGTCCCCCTTCAGTCTTCACTCAAGGGGTGGCATCAAGGATGCTTTTACATCCAGAACGTGTTGCTAGAACTTCCACGCTTCACCGGCAGCCCTCCGGTGCCGAAGCCCTCCTGGCGTGAAGTTGTCTCCGAGGGCGAGGCAACCATGCTGGCACTGCTTCTCACCTGGCTAGAGGATCTCCAAGGGAGGGGTCTCACCAACACATCCCTTCTCCGCGTCTTCGTGGAGCATAGGATCCAGTCCCTTTGGGTCCGCGGGCACCTGATGTGGGAGTATCTGGGCCCCCTGGATCTGAGGAGGGAGTTTGAGGTGGAACTCACACCCTCGTAGGTGGCGGCGAGGATGAAGAACATTACGGGGGCAGACACCATGGATGACGTCGTGCCCGTCAAGCTTCCCCTGGCCGCGATTGCGCTCTTTGTGCGTCCGTGCATTGACCCGCGCAGGGTGTCCGGTAGCGCACCTGACCTTCGGGCCCGACTCCGGCTGTTGAGGTTGCGGCGATACTACGCTGCTCCGAAAGGTACTGGTTTCTTCCTTGTCATAGTGGCGTTGGTTGGTCTAGGTGCACGAACATCTTATCGTTCCTTGTGGTGTAGGAGGCTGGATCCGGGCGCCAGCGTTCTGGTTGTAAGCCGACGGAGGTGGCTTTCCTGGTGTCAGCCGTGAGTTGGGAGCAGTCGCCCCTCTTGCGGTTGGTCCTATGGACTCAGGGGCGGCTGGGGCCGTGGTTGCTGGTGCCGCCGGGATGGTCACGGATCCGGCGCCGACGCTCTCCGCCTCCGTCAAGGTTGATACGGCCCCCAGGGATTCGGGGCCTCCGCCCCCGGTGGCGCCCAACAATGAGGCTACTGGAGCAGAGTTGGTCGTGGCTCCGTTCGCTGTTCTGGGAGCGGAGCCTTCGCCGATCCCTGGGGAGGTCATGACCGTGTCTGTTCAGAGTCCGGCTCCGGGCGTACCCCGGAGGAGTTGACACCGCCGACTGATCAAGGAAGCCCCGTCCCTGACTTTGGCGTCTCCCCGTCTAAGCTTCTAAAGTGGGAGCGAGCTTGCGCGGATGTCGAGAGATCCTGCCTGAGCTCGCTGCCACTCGGGCGAGCCTTATGACTGGATATGAGCGCGCAGGCGCCAAGCTCGACCGGATTCAGAGAGTTGCTCCCAGCGGCTAGGTGGGAAACTCAGTTCTGCTCTTGCCACATCTGCTCGGGCGACCCTGTTCCGTCCATGAGCTTCTTCTGCTCTTTGCAGGGGTTGATTTACGGGCCGCCGAGAAGTCGCGCCTCGCTCGATAGGGTGAGCTTTGTCGTGCGGAGGCGGACTCCATGTTGGCAGCGGCGGAGGCGGGGCTTGGGCGGCGGCGGCTGATGCCGAGCTCACGAGGGCTCGCGACGGAGCCCCGGCTGCTTTGGATGAGGCGGCCCATGCACGGTCGGCTGTGGAATCCAGCGCCGAGGAGGCTCGAGTAGCTCGAGATTCTGTGGTCACGGTAGATCGACAACTCTCCGGTAAGTTTTCCCTTTGATCTCGTGGCCTCTTCCGGCGTCTTT
The DNA here is from genome assembly GCA_030760725.1 of Neostapfia colusana. Taxonomy (NCBI): domain Eukaryota; kingdom Viridiplantae; phylum Streptophyta; class Magnoliopsida; order Poales; family Poaceae; genus Neostapfia; species Neostapfia colusana. The sequence continues at coordinate 22,924,235 of JASWHV010000005.1, read as the reverse complement.
GTACTCAGCTTTGCTTTGTTCTTTTAGAAATGAAGGGTCTCCTGGCCGAGGCAGAGAAAATTCTTGGTGACCGGGACACGGAGCATGTGGGTCTTTGTTCCTGGCTTTCTGAGGTCGTAGAGAATCTACAGGGGATTTGCGCTGTGGCTACCGCCCCTACGATCTGGTGCTGGGTCCCTCTGAAGAGGCCTCAGTGGACAGGGACTCCATCAGGGCCCGGCTGGGGAAGGTTTCCGAGGAGCTTGGCGCACTTCGGGCGGGCCTCGATAGCCTTCGGAATGCCGGGCGCTCCGTCTGTTGGGCGGTTCTTGTCGAATTCTCGAAAGATAGGCTCGTGCGGGGCTGTTGTCGGTCGGGGGCCGGCTGGCGACTCGTTTGTCATCCTACGGGGGTACCGGAGCTATTTGTGGGGCTCGAATGGCCCTGGCCGTTGTGCTATCGCTCTACCCGAGGGTCGACCTCGAGGATGTTATTGAAGGCTTCACCGATGGCCCCTCCGATGCGGAGCTAGGGGAGCTTCTTAGGTCGGTCAAACGGCTGGGGTAGTCCATCCATAGTCTTGTATCTCTCCCTTTTTTGTATCAATGCTTTTGTTAAGGAATAAAAAGAAAGGACAGATTCTCGATTTATCTTGTTTGCTTGCTCGAGCCGTTGCTTCTTCTGGGTGCTTTCATTGCCTCCTGGCTGTAGACTAAGTGATTTTTGGGGGCCCGGGCTTTTGTCCGTTGTGCCTCGTTCGGACCGTGGCTACGCTCCAGGTTGCCGTTGTCCCTTCGCCATAGGTCATGTGGCGTGGTTCGAGAGGAAGGGGCATGGGCGCTTTGTCCATTATGCCTCGTTTGGACCATGGCTACGATCTGGGTTGTCGTTGTCCATTGGACATGGGTCGCACGGCTCCGGACTTGCTAGGGTCTGGTCTCCGGCCACGAGTCTACGAGTCTCGCGTATTTGAGAAAAATGCCCCCTCTTTCTCGTTCGGACCGTGGCTTCGTTCAGGGTTTTTGACACGACCCCACGGTCTTGTCGAGCCAGGATCACGCTGAGGGGTGCTGCGTTGCAAAGCACCGGATAACACACGTCAAAGGCACAAAGCGGAAGCGAAGTTTATATTACATAAAGTGGTTTATGAACATGTTTACATCAAAATAAGTCCAGTCTACACTCACGTGTGTAGACTACGCATCAAGTCCACATTCAGCCCTTGAACGTGCCCTTGCTAGCACACACGCACACTAACTCTGCGGCGTGCACGACTCCCACTCGACGGGGTTCCCCCCCTGGGGTTCCGTCTCCTCTTCGGGAGTCCCTTCCTCATAGAACCCTGCAAAAGCTTAAAACACAAGCAGTGAGCATGAAGGCTCAGCAAGTCTGACCCCTCTCCTAAACATGGAACTTCTACATGAGGGGTGATGGGTTACATGAGGTAAAAATCATTTGCAAGGACTCGCCTAATTAGTAGAACAGTTTTAGCAGCAGGTTGTGGAGAACCATACGCTAAGGCACATGAGAGAGCCGCAATCAAACAAGAAACGCATTTCTCTCATGTACTTTGCCCAAAGTTGAAAAGAACTTTAGTTGGCTCTAAACTACAGCAAATCATTAGCAATCAAGTCCATCTTTCAATCAGCAACATTTTAACATGCAACTAGCCTGATCTTTCTACGTCACGGTACAGTGAACAAGTGGTACTCACTGACCGTGAGGGACGGCGATTATAATCGATTTACACCTGCAGGGTTACCTGAACAACCCGTCACGTACGCCCGTACTCGATGTTGCCTACAACAACCAACACGGACGCCGTATGCAACTACCTTTCACCCGTTAGCCAAATGTTGAACCGGTCCAATCCCGAGCAAGCGGTCTCTGCACACGCATCTCAGTGCCGCCAGCCGATTTACACCTCGAGCTCTCAACCTACCCTCTGAACGACCAGCTATGCCTCAACACCCAGCTACCCGAGTTACATTGGTTTCCTGGTTCCCATATAGCCGGTAGGTCTTCGGTACTGTTCTAGCTTGTTCAACAGGCCCACACACGGCTCGGTCCTCAATTGACACAAGCGGAGCTACAGAACACAGGCCCCAAAGTCCTGCTGCCCTTACCCTCCGCTCAGTCTCATTTTTCTTGCCATGTGTATCATGTGCTATCTCTACCCGAGTCGAGTGCCTCTAGCCTATGCTCGCGAGTAGTTCCAACTACTCGACTTATACCGAACCCTACACTATCTTAGCATTGCAGTAGCTAACGGGGTTTGCAATCTTAAACCCAACCCATGTTTTTCTTGGCTATGCAATTGGGTTTCCAAACAAGACTCTAGTGCAAGTATTAATGGTACTCAAGTAAGTGCTCAAAACAATAAAAAATTGTAAAAAGGTTAATGCAAACCAGAGCTTGCCTGCTTTGTAGAGTAGTTGTATATAATAGAAGTTAGTAATCTTTAATCCCTTGATCTTTCTGAACTCGTTCAACTGATCCGTACGTCAAGGAATGGCTCCGTCGAAGTCCTTCATCGTGAACCCTATCGGCATGTATATGCAATTGTATTTTATAATGCAATTTGAGGACTTAGAGATTAAAACTTCTTAATAACAGAGGCTATGTAGAGGTCCTAGGATGAAGTGGTTGCCTCTGTTGTGCAAAGAACTCACAAAGAAACTAAATCTACCTTAGATGTTTCATTACATCCCCAGCTAAGCGTCTAATGTGAGGGACCACAGGACCTCGTCGGGTGGTGCCGTGTTATGCGGCACCCAACAGCACACGGGTTGCAGAAACACACATCATATTACATAAATAGTTTGCGGAAGCGTACAAGATTGCTTTACAAATAAGTATATCAGAGTAAACTACAGCGGAAGACTATCACTCTCACGACTCATATCTAAACTAGCAACAAAGAAACGGTCCAGCCCGCAGACGTTTCTTACTAGCAACACGAAGACAATCTGCAGCGGCGAGGATGCTCTTTGAGTAAGCACTCGGAGGTTCCCGAGTCTCATCGGCACCCCTTCTCATAAGCATCGAGTCAATTACCTACAAAACAACTCAGATAGCATCCGTGAGCATAACGCTCAGCAAGACTTAACCGTCACCATAAACATGAAACTCTAAGTGAGGTTATGAACCTAACATAGGATGGCATAAGCATAATTAAACTCGCCTAAAAGTGAATCCTTACTTTCAGGTATTAATTGCAGCATTTTAAATAACCCTAGACACGCCACATCGGGAGTCCACAATCAAACAAGAAACGCTTTCCACCGATCTAAATTGCTCATGGCATAAAAGAATCGAGTTTGCACTAGCCTATTCATCAAGATCCAATACAACGCTAGTATAATACTTCACATCAATATGATTAGTTCCTTTCTCATGCAAGTTCTTACTACGTCATGACTGTGAGAACAAGTATGCTCGGTCCATTCCACGAGCGACGGTGATTCGAATCAATAACACCCGGACTACACGACACGTACGCCCGTACTCGACGTTGCCTAAAACAACCATCACTGACGTCGTACGTGGCAGCCTTTCCCCCATTTCACCCCCGCTGAATCGATCAAGTCGCCCTGTACAGTAGATACTCTCATGGTGCACCTTCCGACGTGAGATGTCATGAGAATATTCCCCACATACTGCACACCGGCCGTCTGCCTGAGGCGACCCGAAAAGTCCCAACGACAGCTTCCCGAGGTACATCGGTTTACTGGGTCCCATATAGCCAGCATGAGTCCGGTACACAACTCAAACTTGTTCAACAGGGCCGCATACGGATCGGTCCTTGACCAACACAGACAGGTCTACAGCACCCAGGCCCCTATGTCCTGCTGCCCCTACAACCTTCCGGTCTCAACTTTAACTTATTAATTCAATTATGAACCAATCCCGTATGCCCCTGTTGTTCCTGAAACTGCGAGTAGCATCTCACCACTCGACTTCTACCGAACCGTACTTAAGAATGGCAGTTCTACACGGTGAAAGACACCTACCCAATACTCCATGGGTCATTTGGCTATGCAAGAGGAGTATCAAACACTAGACCTAATGCACAGTTCAAATCTTAACCAAAGGTGAAGACAAAATAAAACTTAACAGCTGTTAAATGCAAACCGGAGCTTGCCTGTTTTGCAGGGTAGTCGTATATAACAGTTAGTGTCCTTGCAGATCCACCCTTGACTCTCCGGAGCTTGATCCACTTTGATGAATCACTCCTTTGAGTCCCCTTCGTTGTGGTTCCTATTGAAATATATATGCACATGTTTTATAGAATGTAATGGAAAGAAGTTATAGAATTACTTTCTTAGGAACAGAGGTTGTGTGGAAAAGCCAAGCATGGCTTGGTTTGCCTCTGTTGTGCAAAGAACAGAAATAAACTAAATTGACCTTAAGGCCTTAGCTATACACTAACCCTTTTCTCTAATGAACATAATAGATAAGCTGAAAAGCTTTGAGTGCAACTGAAGAACAAGAACTCCAATGGCCTCAAAACCTTTACTGCAGGTTCTATACTACCTAAGGGTTTAGCTTGCCGAATTGCAGCTAATGTGGAGTCATATGGTGTCCTCCCCAATTCTCACAATATCTCTTAAGTATTCCCACATATACACAAGTATGGAGAGTAAGAACAGGGAGTTCCAGGACTCATCTTGGGCTGATAATTTACATGTGAGTTCTTTATCACATGAAAGTAATCTGGTCCAAAATTCAGCCCTTTTACTTGATTAGTTCTCCCAGAACAATTCTTTAAGTATTTGTACTACAAAGAATTAATTCTGTAGTAATGTGCATTTTCATGCTCAATTAGGTGAACTACAATTCCAAGTATGTCTCAGAGAGCTTGCCTAAATTTTTATATGATTTTTGGAGCCATGGATTGCTCAGAACAGATTTTAGAAGTGGGAAACATTTTCTGAAAATGTTTCTGGACTCTTATGAACACAGCAGATTGTTTTTAGCAAATTCCTACACAAATGATCTTCAATTGAGCTGAAAATTTGCTAGAAGGTCAACAATATGCTAAAGAATATTCTGGCAAAATTTGTAGATTTTTGGATAATCCAAACTCCCTCAATAATTCTTTTTCAGAAAACCTTCCAAAATTTTTCCAGAATATAATATTAACTTTCCTACAAATCTGAGTTCATATTTGTATAGAACTCAGAGAGATGAATCCAACCCAATTGGAATCATTCAAATTGGAGCTTTCTGCAGGGAGATATGAATTTCTAAAGATTGAGCTAAGTCTGGAATTATTTTCTTATTGAAAATCCGGCTGGGCCCGCTTTTTAAACCCCAGCCAATCAGATTGGGGCCACAGCGGTTCACAGGATTGTACTGCATAGCCACAACAGATCCTCCTTTTAAACTCTTCAGACACTGACAGCTGGGACCCGCCCGCTCTTCTTCTTCCTCCCGCTGTTTTCCCCGCGCCCGCGCTGCCCCTCGCCGGCCTGACGCCGGAGCTCACCGGCTCGCCTTCTCCGGCCACCGCCCGAGCTGAGGTTTGCCGCCAGGGTGTTTATGACGTCGAGGAACATATCTGCGGGGTCATCTAGGGTTGCCGGTGACCGGAAACACCCTGGCGACGTGCGGTGATCTTTGCTGCCTTTCGGCGCCGTCGACCAGGGTTCCTAGTCCTCTAACCAAGCGACAAACACATGCTACAGCATCAGTGGTTGATCGCCAAGCTCGGCATGGCCCTCAAATGGCCCTGGAATGGCCGCAAACCGGATGTCACCGTGCGGCCGACCGGTTCCGCCGTGATCACGCTGGGTAGAGCTCAAAATTCGTGGTTCCCAGTTAATTTCATGCTACGGATGCTAAAGAGGATATGACCGCCGGCTAGTCCAGCTCCTACGTGCAAAGTTTGACGCACTAAGAACGAATAGGAGTGGAGAATTTTGGATTCCCGTACCGGATGCTCGGGTTGAAGCCGCCGGAGCATGAACTTCAAATTCGCCGGCTACGCTCCACGATTTGCTCCAAGTTTTGGGTGAGAGCAGTAACACAGCAGGACGCTTCAATGGCCGTGCTTGATCGGGCTTGGAAACTTCTGTGGAGAGCTGTCCACGTGAAGCCGACCGTCGGTTCTTTTGAGGTCGCCGCGAAATTGTTGATTGAGGGCTCGAGAACGCCGGGATTTGGTGGTTTTTGGGTCGGGGGAAGTGAGCAACGGTTGTGCCTCAGCGTTTAGCCGCTCAGAGGCAGTGGGCGCGATGCTCTCCGCCGGTTTCCCGATCGACCGAGAGCGGACGAGGGAAGAACGGCTGTGCGGCGCTCACGCGAGGGGAGGAGAACAATCGGGTCTTTGCTCAGCCGAGGGCACGATAACGTCGAAAGAAACCGCCTTCGGTGGCCACGCGTGGGGGGGGGGGGGGGGGAGGCAGCAGGAGGTGTCGGGTTCAGTTCCCGGGGGGCAGGGTGGAATCCCTCGGTGGCACCCGAGCAGAACAGAAGCACAAATTCATTTGCTTCCTAGTTAAGTTAGGTCTCTGACTCACTGCCATGTGGGTCCCACCCCACACTCTAACCCCTAAATATCTCCTCATGCTGACCCTCTTAATTCACAAAATTCTGAGTTTAAAGGGTGGCTAGAATTTGAATTCTCCAAATTCAGTTTGATTTGGTGACAACTTTGAATTTGGCTAGAATTTGCAAATGCTTCTCTTTAATTCCCTTTTTGAGCCCACCCTACACATGCAAAGTTAGTGATAAAACTTTTCCCTTTAAATCCAACTTTGTGGCTGCATGTTCATTCAAAGTTATTGGTCACCTCATGTGTGAACTTTGAATCCCAAATCTGATTTTTAAACTTACATGCAAAGAGGTATTTAACTCCTTATTGGTTCAACACTTTTAAAGAAAAATGTGAGCCTCATGTTGGATGTTCATCCATGTATTACTTTGCATGAAGAAAAGTTTTATCAAGTCCCATTTTTCATGACTTTGCCACACATATGAACTCAAACCTTGGTTTTTATTCATACACATTTTTGGGACTTTTACATTCCTCCCCCCTTAAAAGAATCTCATCCCGAGATTACAAAAGAGGAACAAGATGGGAGAGGTAATTACAAACTGTACAAAGCTAAAAATTCCGGATAGTTGGTGCGGAGGTAATTTTCACTTTCCCACGCCGCCTCTTCCGCGGTGTGATTACTCCACAGCACCTTGAAAAATTTGATCGTCCGGTTCCGGGTTACCCGGGTCTTTTCATCCAAAATCCGAACCGGTCGCTCGGTGTAGGTCAGGTCCGGTTTCAATTCGTCAATTTCCTCGGCGCGAACAGCAGCGGTGAATTTGAGGCACTTCCACAGCTGTGATACATGAAATACATCATGAACACCCGCTAGACTTGCCGTAATTCCAGTCGGTAGGCTACGGGTCCGCACTTCTCCGTGATAGCAAAAGGACCAATAAAACGGGGAGCGAGCTTCCCCTTTACACCGAATCGGTGAATTCCCTTCATCGGAGATACACGAAGATAAATGTGTTCCCCGATGTCAAAATGTAATGGCCTACGCCTTTGATCAGCGTAGCTCTTCTGTCAGGATTGTGCAGCCTTTAAGTTCTCTTGTATCAACCGAACTCGGTCTTCGGCTTCGTTGACAAGATCAACCCCAAACAGAACTCTTTCGCCGGACTTACACCAATTTAGTGGTGTGCGACACTTCCAGCTGTAGAGAGCTTCATACGGTGCCATTTTAATACTCACTTGATAACCGTTGTTGTATGAAAACTCCACCAGCGGTAGGTGATCGTCCCAATTCCTACTGTGGTGGATGGAACACGCTCTCAACATGTCCTTGAGCACTTGATTCACCCTCTCAGTTTGTCCATCTGTTTGAGGGTGATATGAGGAGCTTCTAATTAGCTTGGTGCCCAACGAGGCATGCAGTTGCTCCCAAAATCGAGCAACAAACAGCGCACCTCGATCTGAAATGATGGTCTTCGGGACACCATGTGAGCATATAATTCTGGAGATGAATAACTCCGCATATTGTCTTGCTCGACAATGAGTGTTCACCGGTATAAAATGAGCCGACTTTGTCAACCGGTCGACGATCACCCATATCGAGTCATGCTTCCTGGATGTGAGCGGTAATCCGACGATGAAGTCCATACTCACATCCTCCCATTTCCATGCCGGTATTTTCAAAGGTTGTAGCGGTCCGGCTTTCGGCATATGATCAGCCTTGACCCGTCTACACGTATCGCATTCGGATACGTATTTAGCGATTTCCCTCTTCATCCTCGTCCACCAAAATTTCTGTTTCAAATCTTGGTACATCTTGTTACTTCCGGGATGAATGGAAAACTTAGACAGGTGGGCTTCATCCAAGATCTTCTTCCGGGGTTTCATATTGCACGGTACCACTATACGGTCGTTGAACCATATTGTACCGTTCTCATCCTTCCGGAAGCATTTCACCTCTCCGTTGTCCAGTCTTCTCCGTATGTGAGACATACCCCTGTCTCTTCTTTGGGCTTCAACAATCTCTTCACGGATTGTTGGAATGAGCGCGAGATTGTAAAGCGCACCATACGGAATGACATGGAGGCTTGGCTCTTCATCTTCCAAATCAGCAGCCGCTAAGTTGTGAACGTGGGCCTTCCGACTAAGCGCGTCGGCAACCACGTTTGCTTTTCCCGGATGATAGTGGATCTCAATTTCATAATCTTTTATGAGCTCCAACCATCTCCGTTGTCTCATGTTCAGCTCCTTCTGCGTGAAGATATACTTTAGGCTTTTATGGTCGGTGTAGAGGTGAACAAGATTACCCAGTAGGTAATGCCTCCACATTTTTAACGCCAACACCACTGCAGCAAGCTCAAGATCATGAGTTGGATAATGCTGCTCGTGGTTTCGCAGTTGACGAGACCCATAGGCGACTACACGCCCTTCTTGCATCAGAACACAGCCGAGACCGACGCCGGATGCATCACAGTATACATCGAATGGCTTCGTCGTGTCCGGCTGAGCAAGAATTGGAGCTGTGGTGAGATGTTTCACTAATGTTTTGAATGCGGCTTCACATGCTGCATTCCACATGTATTTAGTGCCCTTCTTCAGCAGCTCCGTCATTGGTTTAGCAATTTTTGAGAAGCTCGGAATGAACCCCCGATAATACCCCGCTAAACCTAGGAAACTTCGGACCTCGTGGACAGATTTGGGAGATTCCCACTTCAGCACTTGTTCAATCTTGCTGGGGTCCACGGCAATACCTTCTGCTGAAATAATATGGCCTAGGAAAGGCACTTGATCGATCCAGAACTCGCACTTGCTGAACTTGGCATATAATTGGTGCTCCCGCAACCGTTGTAGCACGATACGCAGATGTTCAGCGTGCTCTTCTTTTGATTTGGAGTAAACCAATATGTCGTCGATGAATACCACGACGAACTTGTCTAACTCCGGCATGAACACTGAATTCATAAAGTACATGAAGTGTGCCGGAGCGTTGGTTAACCCAAATGACATGACGAGGTACTCATAGAGTCCGTATCTCGTCGAGAAAGCTGTTTCGGTATGTCCTCCGGTCGGATTTTGATTTGATGATATCCCGACCGAAGATCCATCTTCGAAAATACCTTTGCACCCACAAGTTGATCGAACAGGATGTCGATGCGGGGCAAAGGATACTTGTTCTTGATTGTGACAGCATTTAAAGGACGGTAATCAAAACATAGCCATAGTGTTTCGTCCTTCTTCTTAACGAACAGCGCTGAGCAACCCCAAGGTGAAGAACTCGGTCGTATGAAACCCGTGCTCATAACTTCATTCAGTTGCTCTTTCAACTCTGCTAGCTCATTAGGTGCCATCTTGTAAGGCCTTCGTGAGATAGGCGTCGTTCCCGGCGCCAGTTCAATCTTGAACTCGACGTCCCGTTCGGGCGGCATGCCCGGTAAGTCATCGGGAAAAACGTTGGGATAATCACGTACCACCGGAATATCTTCAAGCTTCAGCGCTTCCGTGTGGTAGGCCTCTACCATATCTGGATTCTCGCTGTCTAAAAACAGCGTGTGCTGTCCATGAATCAGCGAGTCAATCTGGACAGTCCGGTTACCGATATTGAGAACGGCACCGTGACGATTTAACCAAGACATCCCCAATATAATGTCTATCTTCTGCCTATCCAACATAATCAGTGATGTTGGGTATATTTTTCCGCCCAAACACAAAGCTGCTCGGGACACAATCTGATTGGCAGAGATATTTCCTCCCGGTGAACGTATAAGATAACTCGTTGTGGGAGTATTGGTGGATAATTGGTGCTGATCCACGCATGATTTGCTGATGAAATTGTGGGTTGCACCGGAATCAAAAAGTACTAGCACGGGCATGTTTTTGAGAGCAAACATGCCTGCTAACACCGGTGCTCCCTCCGGGACATCCTCAATAGCAAGATATTGCACACTCCCGGATTGCAATGCTGTTATGTTGACTTGAGCAGGTGGCAGCATACCACCTGACGATGATGGCTGTCTGGTGTTCACCAACTTCTCCCGGCATTCCTGCCTAAAATGCCCAGAACGGTGGCAATAAGAACACGGAGGTTTCCCCAGTTCTTCGTTGACTTGTGGTGGAGAAGTTGATGTACTTGGCTGCAGCAATGATGCAACAGGTGTCCTTCGTTTCTGTGGCAATGGTGTTGCTTCAAGACAAGACTATTGAGCAGGAAATCCGTACGGAGTTGATCTCACTGGCGTTTGCCATCTTTCATCGGATGGTGTGTGATACACCACACGATATTTATGAGGAACGACTGGTGTGTCTTCCTGCACATCCTCCCGGTCCCTCTTCTCTGCTTGACACTCAAGTGTCGCTTGTTCTTGCAGCAGAGCAGCACTGATCAACTCGGTGTAACTGCCTTGATTGAACAAAGCTAACTTCTCTTTTAGTATGGCACTCAAGCCATAGAAAAAGTAGTCACACATTGCAGCTTCGCTCGTCGCATAAGCAGGAGCATATTGTGCCAGAAGGTTGAATCGTCTGACATAATCGAGGACACTCATGTACCCCTGCTTCAAGTTCCTAAATTCTTGCTGTTGGGCCTTGATAAAACCCATAGGAATGTGACGAGCATGGAATGCTTCACGAAATTCCGTCCACTCCACTTGATGGCCTTCTGGAACGGTGGCGAGATAAGCAAACCACCAATTTCCGGCGGCTCCATGGAGCTGTTGAGCTGCAAATAATGTCTTCTGATACTCATCGCACTCAAACACTCCAAACTTGGACTCCATAACTCGAAGCCACTGATCAGCTTCCACTGGTTCATTGGCTTCCGTGAAAATTGGCGGTTGTGTCGCCAAGAAGTCCAAATAGGCGTTCCGAGGTGGAAAGTTCTGTTGTGCACGTTGGAGTAAACCTTGTTGTACCAAGGCTTGGAGTAGTCTGGTGTTCTCTTGACTTGACTCGACCATCTGAGCCATGACATCCGCCCATACCATTGATGGCGGTGCCCGTGGTGGAGTCGAGTCATCACCGTCTTGGCGAGAACATTCAGCCCTACTCGGAGACTGAGTACGCACCATACTGTAAAAGCATAATTTTTGAGGGGAGTCAAAACATGATCTCAGCAGTATGTGAAAGTATGTAAAACATGAACATTCTAAAACTTTATGAAAGCATAACAAAATTTCATGTTTACACATCTTTCTAAAGCTAACAGAAAACCATCCCCATTTGTTGTACAGAACCGATCTTTCTGTACTTAACCCCGATTTGGATCCAGTTATCAGCATTTTCAGAACTCAAGTCGAACACCAAAGTTAAAGTTAACATCAGTATCTTTCCATCGAGTACCCACATGCCTCTGGATCATCTCTGGAACAAAAGTTAGGATTGTTCAAAGTTGACAGAATTTTCTGGCTAAATTTTGCCAGCACCTCCTTTGTATGTGGCTGTTTTCATCACAGTTTTACATACAAATGAAGTACAATTCTGAACACACTATGAACTACAAAATTGTTGCAAATTTCCTAACCTCTCCAACGGTGTATCATATGACCCTTAGAAAGTTTTCTACAGACTGTGACGGCTAATTTACAGCAACATCCAGAGAAGTTTGCAGCTGCTCTGTTTTCTGAACAGTTTGCATTCATCTGGACGTTCAACCAAATTGGTGTCGGATTTGGCTCTGGAATTCTATAGAAAAGTTGTAGAGCACTTAATAAACTTTCTAGAACTGTCTCAAACACCTCCATTGGGTCAAACTAATTAGAGTTACGCTCTGTTAAAGCCCAGAAAAATTCCTGTCTGAACAGAGCACTCTGTCTTTGGGATCAAAAGAAGCCTAGCAAGTCTCTTCCTTGAAACTTAGTTCAAATGAAGAGCTCAGTAACTAATATGTGCTTTATCACATCCATTTTTAGTTTGGAAGTTAGTCATGAATGATTTCTTCATAGGTAAGAATACTATCCAGTGTAGTACGGTGACGATGCACCGTAAGACATATGACGGTACTACGTTGCCTCACCAAAGAAAAACCTAACCGGATTACACCGGCATATATGTATCCTACACGACACGTACGCCCGTACTCGATGTTGCCTACAACAACCATCACTGACGTTGTACGTGGCAGCCTTTCCCCCGTTTCACCCCCGCTGAATCGATCAAGTCGCACCGTACAGTAGCTACTCTCATGGTGCACCTTCCGACGTGAGATGTCATGAGAATATTCCCCACATACTGCACATTGGCCGTCCGCCTGAGGCAACCCGAAAAAGTCCCAACGACAGCTTCCCGAGGTACATCGGTTTACTGGGTCCCATATAGCCAGCATGAGTCCGGTACACAACTCAAACTTGTTCAACAGGGCCGCATACGGATCGGTCCTTGACCGACACGGACAGGTCTACAGCACCCAGGCCGCTATGTCCTGCTGCCCCTACAACCTTCCGGTCTCAACTTTAACTTGCTAATTCAATTATGAACCAATCCCGTATGCCCCTGTTGTTCCTGAAACTGCGAGTAGCATCTCACCACTCGACTTCTACCGAACCGTACTTAAGCATGGCAGTTCTACACGGTGAAAGACACCTACCCAATACTCCATGGGTCATTTGGCTATGCAAGAGGAGTATCAAACACTAGACCTAATGCACAGTTCAAATCTTAACCAAAGGTGAAGACAAAATAAAACTTAACAGCTGTTAAATGCAAACCGGAGCTTGCCTGTTTTGCAGGGTAGTCGTATATAACAGTTAGTGTCCTTGCAGATCCACCCTTGACTCTCCGGAGCTTGATCCACTTTGATGAATCACTCCTTTGAGTCCCCTTCGTTGTGGTTCCTATTGAAATGTATATGCACATGTTTTATAGAATGTAATGGAAAGAAGTTATAGAATTACTTTCTTAGGAACAGAGGTTGTGTGGAAAAGCCAAGCATGGCTTGGTTTGCCTCTGTTGTGCAAAGAACAGAAATAAACTAAATTGACCTTAAGGCCTTAGCTATACACTAACCCTTTTCTCTGATGAACATAATAGATAAGCTGAAAAGCTTTGAGTGCAACTGAAGAACAAGAACTCCAATGGCCTCAAAACCTTTACAGCAGGTTCTATACTACCTAAGGATTTAGCTTGCCAAATTGCAGCTAATGTGGAGTCATATGGTGTCCTCCCCAATTCTCACAAGATCTCTTAAGTATTCCCACATATACACAAGTATGGAGAGTAAGAACAGGGAGTTCCAGGACTCATCTTGGGCTGATAATTTACATGTGAGTTCTTGATCACATGAAAGTATTCTGGTCCAAAATTCAGCCCTTTTACTTGATTAGTTCTCCCAGAACAATTCTTTAAGTATTTGTACTCAAAAGAATTAATTCTCTAGTAATGTGCATTTTCATGCCCAATTAAGTGAACTACAATTCCAAGTATGTCTCAGAGAGCTTGCCTAAATTTTTCTATGATTTTTGGAGCAATGGATTGCTCAGAACAGATTTTAGAAGTGGGAAACATTTTCTGAAAATGTTTCTGGACTCTTATGAACACAGCAGATTGTTTTTAGCAAATTCCTACTCAAATGATCTTCAAATGCGCTGAAAATGTTCTAGAAGGTCAACAATATGCTAAAGAATATTCTGGCAAAATTTGGGGATTTTCGGATAATCCAAACTCCCTCAATAATTCTTTTTCAGAAAACCTTCCAAAAATTTTCCAGAATATAATATTAACTTTCCTACAATTCTGAGTTCATATTTGGATAGAACTCAGAGAGATGAATCCAACCCAATTGGAATCACTCAAATTGGAGCTTTCTACATGGAGATATGAATTTCTAAAGATTGAGCTAAGTCTGGAATTATTTTCTTATTGAAAATCCGGCTGGGCCCGCTTTTTAAACCCCAGCCAATCAGATTGGGGCCACAGCGGTTCACAGGATTGTACTGCATAGCCACAACAGATCCTAGCCACAACAGATCCTCCTTTTAAACTCTTCAGACACTGACGGCTGGGACCCGCCCGCTCTTCTTCTTCCTCCCGCTTTTTTTGCCGCGTCCGCACTGCCCCTCGCCGGCCCGACGCCGGAGCTCACCGGCTCGCCTTCTCCGGCCACCGCCCGAGCTGAGGTTTGCCGCCAGGGCGTTTATGACGTCGAGGAACATATCTGCGGGGTCATCTAGGGTTGCCGGTGACCGGAAACACCCCGGCGACGTGCGGCGATCTTTGCTGCCTTTCGGCGCCGTCGACCAGGGTTCCTAGTCCTCTAACCAAGCGACAAACACATGCTACAGCATCAGTGGTTGATCGCCAAGCTCGGCATGGCCCTCAAATGGCCCTGGAATGGCCGCAAACCGGACGTCACCGTGCGGCCGACCGGTTCCGCCGTGATCACGCTGGGTAGAGCTCAAAATTCGTGGTTCCCAGTTAATTTCATGCCACGGATGCTAAAGAGGATATGACCGCCGGCTAGTCCAGCTCCTACGTGCAAAGTTTGACGCACTAAGAACGAATAGGAGTGGAGAATTTTGGATTCCCGTACCGGATGCTCGGGTTGAAGCCGCCGGAGCAAGAACTTCAAATTCGCCAGCTACGCTCCACGATTTGCTCCAAGTTTTGGGTGAGAGTAGTAACACAGCAGGACGCTCCAATGGCTGTGCTTGATCGGGCTTGGAAACTTCTGTGGAGAGCTGTCCACGTGAAGCCGACCGTCGGTTCTTTTGAGGTCGCCGCGAAATGGTCGATTGAGGGCTCGGGAACGCCGGGACTTGGTGGTTTTTGGGTCGGGGGAAGTGAGAAACGGTTGCGCCTCAGCGTTTAGCCGCTCAGAGGCAGTGGACGCGATGGTCTCCGCCGGTTTCCCGATCGACCGAGAGTGGACGAGGGAAGAACGGCTGTGCGGCGCTCACGGGAGGGGAGGAGAACAATCGGGTCTTTGCTCAGCCGAGGGCACGATAACGTCGAAAGAAACCGCCTTCGGTGGCCACGCGTGGTGGGGGGAGGCAGCAGGAGGTGTCGGGTTCAGTTCCCCGGGGGCACGGTGGAACCCCTCGGTGGCACCCGAGCAGAACAGAAGCACAAATTCATTTGCTTCCTAGTTAAGTTAGGTCTCTGACTCACTGCCATGTGGGTCCCACCCCACACTCTAACCCCCAAATATCTCCTCATGCTGACCCTCTTAATTCACAAAATTCTGAGTTTAAAGGGTGGATAGAATTTGAATTCTCCAAATTCAGTTTGATTTGGTGACAACTTTGAATTTGGCTAGAATTTGCAAATGCTTCTCTTTAATTCCCTTTTTGAGCCCACCCTACACATGCAAAGTTGGTGATAAAACGTTTCCCTCTAAATCCAACTATGTGGCTGCATGTTCATTCAATGTTCTTGGTCACCTCATGTGTGAACTTTGAATCCCAAATCTGATTTTTAAACTTACATGCAAAGAGGTATTTAACTCCTTATTGGTTCAACACTTTTAAAGAAAAATGTGAGCCTCATGTTGGATGTTCATCCATGTATTACTTTGCATGAAGAAAAGTTTTAGCAAGTCCCATTTTTCATGACTTTGCCACACATATGAACTCAAACCTTGGTTTTTATTCATACACATTTTTGGGACTTTTACATCAAATGACATATAAGATGAGCCCTAATGATTTGGACATAACTAAAGATCTTGATCTCCAATGACTTCGAAATTTTTACGGGAAGTCTTATACACTACACAGGGATTTAGCTTGCCAAAATTGCAGCTAAAGTGGAAGGAAATTGTGTCCCCCACAATTTCCACACTAACCCTATGTTGTTCTTCACATCCAATAGAATGGAGAACCAGGATAGGGAGACTCAAGGCTCAATTTGAGTTGCAAATTTGCATGTGAATTCCTGGTCACATGGAAGTGCCCTGGACCAAAAATGAACACTTTTCATTGAGTGCTTTATTCAGAACAATTCCCTTAGCAATTAAGCAAAAAGAAATTAATTCTCAATTAATTCACATGTTCATGCCCAACTTAGTGAACTACCACGTTAATTATAGTTCATAGAGTCTGCATGAATTTTCCTAGAAGCTCAGGATTGTCCAGAATCGAATTTCCATGTCTTGGAAATTTCTCTGAAAATGTTTCTGTATTTATTTGAATACAGCAACACAAAATCTGAACTTGTCCTGCTCAAATCAACTCCAAATGAGCTGAAACTTTTACAGGAGTCTAGTAACACCCTAAAGAATATTCTGGCAAAATTTGAGGATTTTTGGATGAACTAAACTCCCTCTAAAATTCTTTTGCTGAAAATCTTGAAAGACTTTTCTAGAATTAAATAAGGACTTTCATACAAATTGGGTTGCATATTTGGATAGAGTTTGTCAACCTGAATCTAACCCAATTTGAATCACTAAATTTGGAGGTTCCTACACAAGGATATGAGCTTCACAATAATTGGGAACAATCTGAAAATGAGCTCTGTTCTATTTTCAAATTTTCAGAGACATAAGGAATTAACACCACATTTGACCAAGCAAATGAGGTCCAATGCCTCTGAAAGTTTTACTGGAGTTCAGGTATTTTTGGAGGAACCTCCCTCCCAAATTTAGGAATTTTCCAATACAAAGAACTCCTGGAATAAATCCTAAAAGATTGTCCTTATGTGAATTAAGGAGCCAAATCCAGGGATTTTCATAATTATTGGGCTGCACCCCTGGATAGTACTCTTTCAGAGGAATCCAACAAAATCTGTTTCACAATTTTTGGACATCCCCACACAAAGTTATGGCTCTTCAAAGATTGAACTGGAAACTGAAAATCCCAGAAATGTTTAAACGCTGACGGTGGGTCCGGCTACGTGTCACTCACAGAAACAAAGGCACACGGGCCACACATATTCCTCTGTGCATTCACACCGGATCCCACAGCCACAGAAGATCAGGGTTTTAAACTTTCTCTCACTGACGACTGGGCCCGCCAACCCCTTCTTCCACCTCGGGTCAGTTCCCGCGCTCAGGGTGCCCGCGCCGCCGCCCTCGCCGGAGATAGCCGGAAACCGATCTCCCGGCCTCTGCCCGAGCCCTTGCTCGCTGCTAGGGCCTAACCTGCCCTGCTGAGCACGATGGTGATGTTTCCCCGAGCCGGCAAAGCCTCTACGGTAGCTAGCGACGCTGCGGCAGCCCGGCACCTCATCGGCGACGTCGTCCGGCCATCCTAGTGCGCTAAAAACTTGGTAAAACGGTGCACAGCACCAGTGAATGATGGGGAAGCTCGACCTAGCCTAAAAAACGTTCGGGAACTATGGCAAATAAGCTTTCACCATGCGACCGTGGTCCCCCGGTTCGGTTGCCGGTAGAAAACCCCGAAATACTCGCTCTAGGTGCAGTTTGAGGCTAGAAACGTGAAGAGCAAAGGATCGCCTACTACTTTGGACCCTTCGTGCAAACTGTGACGAACAAATATTGAGAATTGAGGAGGAATTCGGGATTACCGTGCCGGAAGGTCAGAGGGAGTATGCCGGAGCAACTTTCCAAAATTCTCTCCCGGCGGTGCATGGCATGGGCTGATCTTGGGAGGAGAGCAGCACGGTGCCTTGGCACGTCCAGGGGCGCCGGTACTTGGCCGTGACAAGCGCCCGGTTGGGCTGCCCGCGGAAGCCTCCTCATCGGGTCATGTTCGGCCTTCGCGCGGCCGCGTTGCTCCCGGGGTTGGAGAGCCGATCACCGGTCAGGGACGCGCTGAGAAGGGAGAGGGAGCTGCGCTGGTGCTATATGGCTACTGACCAGCTGCTGTTCGCGCCCGTTCGAGCTGGCTGCCGATCGATCGGTGATGGTGGCAGCGTTCTCGCTCGGCTCTGCGTGATGGAGAGGAAGAGCCTCTGTGCTCTGTCCGTGAGCAGAGGGAGAGCACGTTGTGGATGGATGAGGGCGCTGAGGGGGGGGGGGCTGTATCGGCGCTGGAGTCGGTTGCGGGGGCGGCCGACCAGCTGCGGGTGTGCTGTCCCGAGCAGCTGCTGTCGCTCCCCTGAAGACAGCAAAACAGAGACCCAACTCTTTTGTATAGATATTTTGGTACATATGACATGTGGGTCCCATCTCCCCTTATCTCTCCAAAATATCCCAACAGCTTGCAAATGATGAAATTCAACTGTGTGGAGTTGAAAACTAAACTGCATTTGAATAATTGGGCACAATTCATCCAAATTCAAAAAGGTATTTGAATTCATTACACATTTAGGTCTATTTGGAAAAAAAATGGGTAGCAAATATCTTCAAAAATTCATGAGACTTTGCCTACCCCTTAATTTGGACCTAAAGAATTCAAATATGAAACCTGATCCTTGATTTGGCTGCTGCAAATGAGATTTTCAATACAACAGTTTTAAAAACCATTGTGTTAATCTCATTTGAATTTTTGAGTGGAACCAACTTGCTCCAAAATCTGAATTTAGCTCTCTCCCACATAGGGGTACTTCCCTACTTGGTTTCAAATTCCTTATTGTTCCATGTTTTCAAATAACCATTGAACTTGTGTAGAGGGAGCTTTCATGTGTATTATCACATGTGAAAAAGTTTAAACAAGTCCCATTTTTCCTACATATGAACTAACTTTGTGCAAACCTAAGTTTCTTTGTGCTCATATTTTTGGGACCTTTACAGTTTTCGTTGTCCCTTAGCCATGGATCACGTGACTTGGGGTGAGTCAATTGTCTCAGTGTAAGCTTTTTGAGACTTCATGTGGTCGTGTATCCCCTGAGCGCCGCGGGACAGAGGGTCTATTTTCTCTACCGTGCGGCTTTCCTTGTGGTCGGTTGATTGCTGATGCCGCGTCGGGGCTTGACGTTCTGATGCGTACAATCGTCTGAGTTGCTTGATGTTCCATGCGTTGGGGAGGGGACTGCTGTTGACGTCAGCCAAGCAGTAGGCGTCGGGCCGGAGAACAGTAGAGATGACGTACGGGCCTTCTCATGGGGAAGACAACTTGTGTCTGTCCTTGTTGGTCTGAATCCTTTGGAGGACCAGATCCCCAGCTTGGAGAACTCGACGGTGGACTCGCCGTTTTTGGTAGCGCCACAATGCTTGTTGATATTTAGCATATCGCAAGAGTGCGGCATCGCAGGCTTCGTCAAGTTGGTCGATGTAGTTTTGCCTTGGCAACTCGGATCGGTTTTCTTCATATGTCTTGGTTCGAGGCGAGCCGTACTCGAGCTCAGTCGGTAAGACGGCCTCCGCGCCGTACACCACGAAGAAAGGCGTGAAACGCAGTGGAGCGGTTACGTGTGGTACGTAGGATCCATAGCACGGATGGCAGCTCATGTAAAAGTCCCAAAACATGTACATGGATAAAACTAAGGTTTGAGTTCATATGTGTGGCAAAGACATGAAAAATGGGACTTGCTAAAAATTTTCTTCATGCAAAGTAATACATGGATGAGCATCCGAAAATGAGGCTCACATTTTTATTTGAAAGTGTCGAACCAATAAGGATTTAAATACCTCTTTGCATGCAAGTTTAAAAATCAGATTTGAAATTCAAAGTTCACACTATGGTGGAAAAAACATTGAATAAACATGCAGCCCTATAGATGGAAATTGTAGGAAAAGTGGATCACAAACTTTTCATTTGTAGGGTGGGCTCAAACGGAGTTAAAGAGAAGCATTTTCAAATTTTAACCAAATTCAAAATTTGTCATACAAATTCAAACTGAGTTTGGAGAATTCGAATTCTAGCCACCTTTCAAAGTCAGAATTTTGGATTTGGGAGGATTAACCTGAGGAGATAATTCTTGGGAGGAAATGTGGGGGAGGACCCACATGTCATTGAGATGAGAGTGGAGACTTCCATATGAAGCAATTGAGTTTGGCTCTGTTGTTCAACTCCACCTAGTGTTTCACCGTGTGTGCTACCGAGATACGCCGGGCGCCACCTCCTACTGCCTGCCCCCACGCGCTGGCTCCCCGAGGCGGTGCCCTCTTGCTACTCGGAGTGATCATCTCCTCTGCCCGAGCAAAGCCTCAGTTGCTTTCTCCTCCACGCGAGCTGCACCGAGCCGAGCCCCTCTGCCCTTCCGCCTCTCGGATTAATCGGGAGAACCGAAGAAACAGTCGTGCCACCCTCCCCCGGGCTCAGCCTCCACCTCCCTGAACCAAAAACGAGCGAGCTCCGGCCTCCTTTGCCTGAGAACAGCTTCCCCGCCGTGACCTAACTCAAAACCGGCGATCGGCATCATGTGGACAGACCACTACAGTGGTTTTCAAGCTCGATCAAGCAAGGCTCGGGAGCGCGCTGGGTTGGTGCTTCTCACATCCAATTTGTGGAGCAAACCTGAAGCATCGACCGGGAATTTCAAGATTTTGCTCCGGCGGCTTCAACCCGAGCATCCGGTACGAATTCGGCAAATTTCCGCTCTATGATCCTCCATAGGTCCTCAAGTATTGCACGTAGCAGCTAGACTAGTCGGCAGTCATTTTGCTTTCAGCAACCCTAGCATGAAAACACATCAGAGCGACGAATTTCGAGCTCTACCGAGGGCGTTCTTCGCGGGACCGATTGGGCGCATGGTGCCGACCCCTTTACCGCTGTTTCCGAGCTAATCCATGACCTTGCCAAGCTTTGTGATCACCCACTGGTGCTATAGAGCTGGTTGGCCGACGTTTTGGCGGGTTGGAACCCACGGCCGATGGCGCCGAACCTCAACAGAGGCCTTCGCACGTCGCCGAGGCATCGCGGTCACCAACAGCTCGAGACAACCCCACAGCCGTGTTCCTCGATGTAAATCACGCACTGGCCGAGAGTTTTAGCTCGGGTTGCAGCCGGGAACGGTCGGCTGGCGAGCACAGACTTGCTCCGGCGAGCTGAGCGCGCGGGCGCGGGAAGAAAGCTGGAGGAAGAAGAGGCCCGGGTGGGGCCCGTCTGTCAGCAGCTAAAAATTTAAATCCCCGATTGGCTGTGGCTAGGATCCAGTATGCTGGCGTGCTGAAGAGCTGTGGCCCGGTGTGGCCCATTTCTGATTGGCTGGTATTTAAATAAGCGGGCCCAGTGGAGTTTTCAGTAGGAAAACAATTCCAGTGATGGCTCAAACTTCGGAAATTCATAGCTCTCGGTAGAAACCTCCAAATTGAGTGATTCCAATTGGGTTGGATTTATCTTTCAGAGTTCTATCCAAATATGAACTCAGATTCTATGAAAGTCAATATTATATTCCGGAAAATTCTTTGAATGTTTTCTGAAAAAGAATTATTGAGGGAGTTTGGTTTATTCAAATATCCTCAAATTTTGCCACAATATTCCTTAGTATCTTGTTGACCTTCTAGCAAATTTTCAGCGCATTTGATGATCATTTGAGTTGTAATTTGCTAAAAACAATCTTCTGTGTTCATAAGAGTCCAGAAACATTTTCAGAAAATGTTTCCCACTTGTAAAATCTATTCTGGGCAATCCATAGCTCCAAAAATCATAGGAAAATTTAGGCAAGATCTCTGAGAGATATTTGAAATTGTAGTTCACTTAATTGAGCGTGAAAATGCACATTATATCAGTATTAATTCTTTTGAGTAGAATTGCTTAAAGAATTGTTCTGGAAGAACTACTCAAGTAAAAGGGCTAAATTTTGGACCAAATTACTTTTATGTGACCAAGAACTCACATATAAATTATCAGCTCATGCTGAGCCCTTGAACTCCGTGTTCTTATTCTCCATACTTATGTATAGGTGGAAATACATGAGAGACATAGTGAGAATTATAGAGAACACAATTTGACTCCACATTAGCTGCAATTTGGCAAGCTAAATCACTAGGTAGTATAGGACCTGCTGTAAAAGTTTGAGTCCATTGGAGTTATTGTTCTTCAGTTGCATTCAATTCTTTTCAGCTCATCTATTATGTTCTTTAGGGAAAATAATTATTGTATAGCTAAGACATTAAGATCAAGTAGATCCTTTCTGTTTCTTTGCACAACAGAGGCAAACCAAGCCATTCCTGGCTTTTCCACACAACCTATGTTCCTAAGAACATTTTAGTGCCACTTAAGGATACGTATATACCGGTGTAATCCGGTTAGGTTTTTCTTTGGTGAGGCAACGTAGTACCGTCATATGTCTTACGGTGCATCGCCACCGTACTACACTTAATAGTATTCTTTCCTACGAAGAAATCATTCATGACTAACTTTCAAACTAAAAATGGATGTTGGAAAGCACATATTAGTTACTGAACTCTTCATTTGAACTAAGTTTCAAAGAAGAGCATTGCTAGATTTCTTTTGATCTCAGGAACAGAGTGCACTGTTCTGGCAGAAATTTTTGCTGGATTTTGACAGAGCATAACTCTGTGTATATTGATCCAATGAAGGTGTATGATACAGTTCTGGAAAGGATTTTCAGTTCTCTACAACGTTTCTATATACCTCCAGAGCAAAATCAGAGGCCAACTTGGTTGGATGTCCAGATGAACGCAAACTGTTCAGAAAACAGAACAGCTGCAACATTCTCTGGATGTTTCTGTAAATTAGCCATAACATTCTGTAGAAAATTCTCTAAGGGTCATATAATACACCGTTGGAAAGGTTATGAAAGTTGCAACAACTTTGAAGTTCATAGTTTGTTCAAAATTGTACTCCATTTGTATGTAAAACTGTGATGAAAACAGACACATACAAAGGAGGTGCTGGCAAATTGTAGCCAGAAATTATGTCAACTTTGAACAATCGTAACATCTGATTAAGGGATGAGCCAGAGGCATGTAAGTACTCGTTGGAAAGATGCTGAAGTTAACTTTAACTTTGGAATCCAACTTGAGTTATGAAAATGCTTCTAACCGGATCAAAATCTGGGTTAAGTACAGAAAGGTCGGTTCTGTACAGAATAGGGGACTGTTTATGTTGGCTTTAGGAAGATGTGTACACATGAAATTTTGTTATGCTTTCATAAAGTTCTAGCAGGTTCATGTTTTACATACGTTCACATACTTCTGAGATCAAATTTTGACTCCCCTCAAAATTATTCTGTTGCAGTATGGTGCGTACCCATTCTCCGAGTAGGGCTGAAGGTTCTCGCCGAGACGGTGATGACTCGAGTCCACCACGGGCACTGCCATCAACGGTATGGACGGATGTCATGGCTAAGATGGTCGAGTCAAGCCAAGAGAACACAAGACTACTCCAAGCCTTGGTACAACAAGGCTTACTCCAACGTGCACAACAGGACGTTCCACCTCAGAACGCCTATTTGGACTTCTTGGCGACCCAACCGCCAATTTTCATGGAAGCCAACGAACTAGTGGAAGCTGATCAGTGGTTTCGAGTTTTGGAGTCCAAGTTTGGAGTGTTTGAGTGTGATGAGTATCAGAAGACATTATTTGCAGCTCAACAGCTCTATGGAGCCGCCGGAAATTGGTGGTTCTCTTATCTCGCCACTGTTCCGGAGGGCCATCAAGTGGAATGGGCGGAATTTCTTGAAGTATTCTGTGCTCGTCACATTCCTATGGGTTTTATCAAGGCCCAGCAGCAATAATTTTGGAACTTGAAGCAGGGGGACATGAGTGTCCTCGAGTATGTCAAACGGTTCAACCTTTTGGCACAATATGCTCCTGCAATGCGACGAGTGAAGCTGCAAGGTGTGACTATTTCTTCTATGGCCTGAGTGCCATATTAAAAGATAAGTTGGCTTTGTTCAATCAAGGCAGTTACACCGAGTTGATCAGTTCTGCCCTGCTGCAAGAACAAGCGACACTTGAGTGTCAAGCAGAGAAGAGGGACCGGGATGATGTGCAAGAAGACACACCAGTTGTTCCTCGTAAGTACCGTGTGCTGTATCACACACCATCCGATGAGATATGGCAAGCACCAGTAAGATCAACTCCGTACAGATTTCCTGCTCAAGAATCTTGTCTTGAAGCAACACCTTTGCCGCAGCAACAAATGACACCTGTTGCATCATTGCTGCAACCAAGTACATCAACTTCTCAACCACAAGTCAACGAAGAACCGGGGAAACCTCCGTGTTCCTATTGCCACCATTCAGGGCATTTAAGGCAAGAATGCCGGGAGAAGTTATTGAACACCAGACAACCATCATTATCAGGTGGTATGCCGCCACCTGTTCAAGTGAATATAACAGCATTGCAATCCGGGAGTGCACAACATCTTGCTATTGAGGATGTCCCAGAGGGAGCACCGGTGTTAGCGGGTATGTTCACTCTCAAAGACGTGCCTGTGCTGGTACTTTTTGATTCCGGTGCAACCCACAATTTCATCAGCAAATCATGCGTTGATCAGCATCAATTATCCACCAATACTCCCACAACGAGTTATCTTATCCGTTCACCGGGAGGAAATATCTCTGCTAATCAGATTGTGTCCCGAGCAGCTTTGTGTTTTGGCGAAAAATATACCCAACATCGCTGATTATGTTGGATAGGCAGAAGATAGACATAATATTGGGGATGTCTTGGTTAAGTCGTCATGGTGCCGTTCTCAATATCGGTAACCGGACTGTCCAGATTGACTCACCGATTCACGGACAGCACATGCTGTTTTTAGACAGCGAAGACCCAGATATGGTAGAGGCCTACCACACGGAAGCGCTTAAGCTAGAAGATATTCCGGTGGTACGTGATTATTCCGACGATTTCCCGATGACTTACCGGGCATGCCGCCCGAACGGGACGTCGAGTTCAAGATTGAAATGACGCCGGGAACAACACCTATCTCACGAAGGCATTACAAGATGGCACCTAACGAGCTAGCGGAGTTAAAAGAGCAACTGAATGAACTCATGAGCAAGGGTTTCATACGACCAAGCTCTTCACCTTGGGGTTGCTCTGCGTTGTTCGTTAAGAAGAAGGACGAAACACTACGGCTATGTGTTGATTACCGTCCTCTAAATGCTGTCACAATAAAGAACAAGTATCCTTTTCCCCGCATCGACATATTGTTCGATCAACTTGTGGGTGCAAAGGTATTTTCAAAGATGGATCTTCGGTCAGGCTATCATCAAATAAAGATCCGGCCGGAGGACATACCGAAGACAGTTTTCTCGACGAGATACGGACTCTATGAGTACCTCATCATGTCATTTGGGTTAACCAACGCTCCGGCACACTTCATGTACTTGATGAATTCTGTGTTCATGCCGGAGTTAGATAAGTTCGTCGTGGTATTCATCGATGACATATTGGTTTACTCCAAATCTAAAGAAGAGCATGCTGAACATCTGCGTATTGTGCTACAACTGTTGGGGGAGCACAAATTATATGCCAAGTTCAGCAAGTGCAAATTCTGGATTGATCAAGTGCCTTTCCTAGGCCATATTATTTCAGCAGAGGGCATTTCTGTGGACCCCAGCAAAATTGAACAAGTGCTGAAGTGGGAATCTCCCAAATCAGTCCACGAGGTCCAAAGTTTCCTAGGTTTAGCGGGGTATTATCGGAGGTTTATTCCGAGCTTCTCAAAAATTGCTAAACCAATGACGGAGCTGCTGATGAAGGGAACTAAATACATGTGGAATGCAGCATGTGAATCCGCATTCAAAACTTTGGTGAATCATCTCACAACAGCTCCAATTCTTGCTCAGCCGGACACGACGAAGCCATTTGATGTATACTGTGATGCATCCGGCATCGGTCTTGGCTGCGTTCTGATGCAAGAAGGGCGTGTAGTCGCCTATGGGTCTCGTCAACTGTGAAACCATGAGCAGCATTATCCAACTCACGATCTTGAGCTTGCTGCGTTGGTGTTGACGTTAAAGATGTGGAGGCATTATCTGCTTTGTAATCTTGTTCACCTCTACACCGACCATAAAAGCTTGAAGTATATCTTCATGCAGAAGGAGCTGAATATGAGACAACGGAGATGGTTGGAGCTCATCAAAGATTATGAAATTGAGATCCACTATCATCCGGGAAAAGCAAACGTGGTTGCCGACGCGCTTAGTCGGAAAGCCCACATTCACAACTTGGCGATTGCTGAGTTGGAAGCTGAAGAACCAAGTCTCCGTGTTATTCCGTATGGCGTGCTTTATAATTTCGCGCTCATTCCAACAATCCGTGAAGAGATTGTTGAGGCTCAAAGAACAGACAGAGGTATGTCTCACATATGGAGAAGAATAGACAACGGAGAAGTGAAATGTTTCCGGAAGGATGAAAACGGTACGATATGGTTTAACGACCGTATAGTGGTACCGTGCAATATGAAACTCCGGAAGAAGATCTTGGATGAATCCCACCTGTCTAAGTTTTCCATTCATCCCGGAAGTAACAAGATGTACCAAGATTTGAAACAGAAATTTTGGTGGATGAGGATGAAGAGGGAGATCGCTAAATACGTATCCGAGTATGATACGTGTAGACGGGTCAAGGAGGATCATATGCGGAAAGCCGGACCACTACAACCTTTGAAGATACCGGCATGGAAATGGGAGGATGTGAGTATGGATTTCATCGTCGGATTACCACTCACATCCCGGAAGCATGACTCGATATGGGTGATCGTCAACCGGTTGACGAAATCGGATCATTTCATACCTGTGAACACTCATTATCGAGCAAGGCAATATGCGTAGTTATACATCTCCAGAATTATATGCTCACATGGTGTCCCAAAGACCATCGTTTCAGGTCGAGGTGCGCTTTTCGTGGCTCGGTTTTGGGAGCAGCTGCACGCCTCGTTGGGCACCAAGCTGACTAGGAGCTCCGCATATCACCCTCAAACTGATGGGCAAACTGAGAGGGTGAACCAAGTGCTTGAGGACATGTTGAGAGCGTGTGCCATCCACCACGGTAGGAATTGGGATGATCACCTACCGTTGGCGCAGTTTTCATACAACAACGGGTATCAAGCGAGTATTAAAATGGCACCGTATGAAGCTCTCTACGGCCGGATGTGTCGCACACCGTTGAATTGGTGTGAGTCCAGCGAAAGAGTTGTGTTTGGGGTTGATCTTGTCAACGAAGCCGAAGACCGAGTTCGGTTGATACAAGAAAATTTGAAGGCTGCACAATCCCGACAGAAGAGCTACGCTGATCAAAGGCGTAGGCCATTGCATTTTGACGACGGAGAGCACGTTTATCTTCGTGTATCTCCGATGAAGGGAATTCACCGGTTCGGTGTGAAGGGAAAACTCGCTCCCCGTTTTATTGGTCCTTTTGCAATCATGGAAAAGTGCGGACACGTAGCCTACCGGCTGGAATTACCGGCAAGTCTAGCAGGTGTCCATGATGTGTTTCATGTGTCACAGCTGCGGAAGTATCTCTAATTCACCGCTGCTGTCCGCACCGAGGAAATCAACGAATTGCAACCGGACCATACTTATACCGAGCGACTGGTTCAGATTTTGGATGAAAAGACCCGGATAACCCGGAACCAGATGATCAGATTCTTCAAGGTGCTGTGGAGTAATCATACCACGAAAGAAGCGACGTGGGAAAGTGAAGATTACCTCTGCACTAGTTATCCGGAACTTTTAGCGTTGTACAGTTTTTAATAACCTCTCCCGTCTCATTCTCCTTTTGTAATCTCGGGACGAGATTGTTTTAAGGGGGGAGGAATGTAAAAGTCCCAAAACATGTACATGAATAAAACTAAGGTTTGAGTTCATATGTGTGGCAAAGACATGAAAAATGGGACTTGCTAAAATTTTTCTTCATGCAAAGTAATACATGGATGAGCATCCAAAAATAAGGCTCACATTTTTATTTGAAAGTGTTGAACCAATAAGGATTTAAATACCTCTTTGTGTGCAAGTTTAAAAATCAGATTTGAAATTCAAAGTTCACATTATGGTGGCCAAAACAATGAATAAACATGCAGCCCTATAGATGGAAATTGTGGGAAAAGTGGATCACAAACTTTTCATTTGTAGGGTGGGCTCAAAAGGGAGTTAAAGAGAAACATTTTCAAATTCTAACCAAATTCAAAATTTGTCATGCAAATTCAAACTGAGTTTGGAGAATTCAAATTCTAGCCATCTTTCAAACTCATAATTTTGGATTTGGGAGGATTAACCTGAGGAGATAATTTTCGGGAGGAAATGTGGGGGAGGACCCACATGTCATTGAGATGAGAGTGGAGACTTGCATATGAAGCAATTGACTTTGGCTCTGTTGTTCAACTCCACCGAGTGTTTCACCGTGTGTGCCACCGAGATACGTCGGGCGCCACCTCCTTCTGCCTGCCCCCACGTGCTGGATCCCCGAGGCGGTGCCCTCGTGCTACTCGGCGTGATCATCCCCTCTGCCCGAGCAAAGCCTCAGTTGCTTTCTCCTCCACGCGAGCTGCACCGAGCCGAGCCCCTCTGCCCTTCCGCCTCTCGGTTTGATCGGGATAACCGAAGAAACAGTCATGCCACCCTCCCCCGAGCTGTTAAACACTACCCCGAGCTCAGCCTCCACCTCCCTGAACCGAAAACGAGCGAGCTCCGGCCTCCTTTGCCCGATAACAGCTTCCCCGCCACGACCTAACTCAAAGCCGGCGATCGGCTTCACATGGACAGACTACTACAGTGGTTTTCAAGCTCGATCAAGCAAAGCCACGGAAGTGCGCTGGGTTGGTGCTGTTCACCTCCAATTTGTTGAGCAAACCGTGAAGCATCGACCGGAAATTTCAAGATTTTGCTCTAGCGGCTTCAACCCGAGCATCCGGTACGAATTCAGCAAATTTCCACTCTCTAATCCTCCATAGGTCCTCAAGTCTTGCACGTAGTAGCTAGACTAGTCGGCGGTCATTTTGCTTTCAGCAACCCTAGCACGAAAACACCTCAGAGCGACGAATTTCGAGCTCTACCGAGGGCGTTCTTCGCGGGACCGATCGGGCGCATGGTGCCGACCCCTTTACCGCTGTTTCCGAGCTAATCCATGACCTTGCCGAGCTTTGCAATCACCCACTGGTGCTGTAGAGCTGGTTCGCCGACGTTTTGGTGGGTTGGAACCCACGGCCGACGGAGCCGAACCTCAACAGAGGCCGTCGCACGTCGCCGAGGCATCTCCGGTCACCGACAGCTCGAGACAACCCCACAGCCGTGTTCCTCGTTTTAAATCATGCACTGGCGGCGAGTTTTAGCTCGGGTGGCGGCCGGGATCGGTCGGCTGGCAAGCACATACTTGCTCCGGCGAGCTGAGCGCGCGGGCGCGGAAAGAAAGCCGGAGGAAGAAGAAGCCCGGGTGGGGCCCGTCTGTCAGCGGCTAAAAATTTAAATCCCTGATCGGCTGTGGCTAGGATCCAGTATGCTGGCGCGCTGAAGAGCTGTGGCCCGGTGTGGCCCATTTCTGATTGGCTGGTATTTAAATAAGCGGGCCCAGTGGAGTTTTCAGTAGGAAAACAATTCCAGTGATGGCTCAAATTTTGGAAATTCATAGCTATCGGTAGAAACCTCCAAATTGAGTGATTCCAATTTGGTTGGATTCATCTTTCAGAGTTCTATCCAAATATGAACTCAGATTTGTATTAAAGTCGATATTATAATCTGGAAAATCCTTTGATGATTTTCTGAAAAAGAATTATTGACGGAGTTTGGGTTATCCAAAAATCCTCAAATTTTGCCAGAATATTCTTTAGTATCTTGTTGACCTTCTAGCAAATTTTCAAATCATTTGAAGATCATTTTAGTAGGAATTTGCTAAAAACAATCTTCTGTGTTCATAAGAGTCCAGAAACATTTTCAGAAAATGTTTCCCATTTGTAAAATCCATTCTGGGCAATCCATAGCTCCAAAAATCATAGGAAAATTTAGGCACGCTATCTGAGACATATTTGAAATTTTAGTTTACTTAATTGAGCATGAAAATGCACATTATTTCAGAATTAATACTTTTGAGTAGAATTGCTTAAAGAATTGTTCTGGAAGAACTACTCAAGTAAAAGGGCTGAATTTTGGACCAAATTACTTTCATGTGACCAAGAACTCACATGTAAATTATCAGCTCAAACTGAGCCCTTGAACTCCCTGTTCTTATTCTCCATACTTATGTATAGGTGGAAATACATGAGAGACATAGTGAGAATTATAGAAAACACAATTTGACTCCACATTAGCTGCAATTTGGCAAGCTAAATCCCTAGGTAGTATAGGACCCGCTGTAAAAGTTTGAGGCCATTGGAGTTCTTGTTCTTCAGTTGCATTCAATTCTTTTCAGCTCATCTATTATATTCTTTAGGGAAATAATTAGTGTATAGCTAAGACATTAAGATCAAGTAGATCATTTCTGTTTCTTTGCACAACAGAGGCAAACCAAGCCATTCCTGGCTTTTCCACACAACCTCTGTTCCTAAGAACTCAATTCTATAACTTCTTTCTAGTACATTCTATAAAACATGTGCATATGCATTTCAATAGGAACCACAACGAAGGGGGTTCAAAGGAGCGATTCATTGAAGTGGATCAAGCTCCGGAGAATCAAGGGTTGATCAGCAAGGACACTAACAGAATTTATATACGACTACCCTGCAAAACAGGCAAGCTCCGGCTTGTATTTAACAGCTGTTAAGTTTTCATTTTGTATTCACTTTCGGTTAAGATATGAATTGTGCATTAGGTCTAGTGTTTGATACTACTCTTGCATAGCCAAATGACCTATGGAGTATTGGGTAGGTGTCTTTCACCGTATGGAACTGCCATGCTTAAGAAAGGTTCGGTAGAAGTCAAGTGGTGAGATGCTACTCGCATGTTCAGGAACAACAGGGGCATACGGGATTGGTTCATAAATGAATTAGCAAGTTAAAGTTGAGACCGGAAGGTTGTAGGAGCAGCAGAACATAGGGGCCTAGGTGCTATAGACCTGTCCATTTCGTTCAAGGACCGATCCGTATGCGGCCCTGTTGAATAAATTTGAGTTGTGTACCGGACTCATGCTGGTATTATGGGACCCAGTAAACCGATGTACCTCGGGAAGCTGTCGTTGGGACTTTTCGGGTCGCCTCAGGCGGATAGCCGGTGCAGTATGTGGGGAACATTCTCATGACATCTCACGTCGGTAGGTGCACCATGAGAGTGGCTACTATACGGGGCGACTTGATCGATTCAACGGGGGTTAAACGGGAGAAAGGCTGCCGCGTACGATGTCAGTGATGGTTGCTGTAGGCAACGTCGAGTACGGGCGTACTTGTCGTGTCGTACGGGTGTTATTGATTCGAATCACCGTCGCTCGCAGAATGGACCGAGCATACTTGTTCTCACAGTCGTGACTTAGTAAGAACTTGCATGAGAGAGGAACTAATCACATTGGTTTGAAATTTCATACTAGCTTTGTAATTGAATCTTGATGAATAGGCTAGTGCAAACTCGATTCTTTTATGCCATGAGCAATTTACATCGGGGGAAAGCGTTTCTTGTTTGATTGTGGACTCCCGATGTGGTGTGCCCAAGGTTACTTAAAATGCGGAAGTTAATACCAGAAAGTAAGGATTCACTTTAATGCGAGTTTAATTATGCTAATGCCATCCTACTTCAGGTGCATAACCTCACATAGAGTTTCATGTTTAGGGTGACGGTTAAGTCTTGCTGAGCATTATGCTCACGGATGCTATCCGAGTTGTTTTGCAGTTAATTGACTTCATGCTTATGAGAATGGATGCTGATGAGACTCGGGAACCTCCGAGTGTTTACTCAAAGAGCATCCTCGCCGCTGCAGATTGTTCTTCGAGTTGCTAGTAAGAAACGTCCGCGGGCTGGACTGTTTCTTTGTTGCTAAGTTAGAGATGAGTCGTGAGAGTTATAGTCTTATGCTGTAGCTTATTTTGAGATAAGTATTTGTAAAACACTTTTGTACGCTTCCGCAAGTAATTTATGTAATGTGATGTGTTTCTTCGACCCGTGTGCTGTTGGGTGTCGCATATCACGGTACCACCCAACGAGATCCTGTCCCGCACCGCGTGGTATCAGAGCTGTGACAAGTGGTGCCAGAGCGCTGTCACAGTTGGTCTCAGAGCGGCCGTCTTAACTGGTATCAGAGCAGCTGTCTCAGCTCAGTGGCCCAGTGTCCCGCGCATTTCTTGAAATTGTCAAAGATGCAAGGCTTAAGCCCCTGCAGTATCAGGCCATTGGCTCGCTCGACATGTCCGTTGGTGCCCGGGTGGGCTACCGATGCCCATTCGATCCGGATATGGAAGCTGTCACATAACTCGAGAATTTTCTCCCCATGAACTGGGTTCTGTTGTCAGTGATGATGGCGTTCGGTACTCCAAAGCAGTAGACGATGTCGCGTACGAAGCTCATCGCCTGCTCTGACAACGCTGTGACGAATGGCCTTGCCTAGATCCACTTGGTGAACTTGTCCATCGCGACAAGGATGATGGTGAAGCCCTCGGGCGCCATCTTGACGGGACCGAGGAGGTCGAGTCCCAACATGGCGAAAGTCCACCTGAGGGGGATAGTTTGGAGGTTCTGGGCCGGGGCGTGTATCTGTTGGGCGAAGTACTGGCAGCCCTGGCAGGTGCGCACGATTCGCTCGGTGTCAGAGATGGCGGTCGGTCAGTAGAACCCTTGACGGTATGCCTTCCCAACCAGGGATCTCGGGGCCGCATGATGTTCGCAGACCCATTCATCGATGTCGAGGAATAGCCCCTTTCCTCGCTCGCTCGAGATACAATGCTGCAGGATCCCAGTGACGCTTCATCGGAAGAGCTCGCCCTCTACAAGGACGAACGTCTTGGCCCGGTTTGCAATTCGCCGAGCCTCGACGTATAGGGTCTGCCATCCTGGTTCAGTGACGTTTGCCTGGAGGTCGGGCTCCGTCGCGTTTCTTTGACACGGACGGACGGATGGGTGAGGTCGGTAATGAAGACACCTGGGGGCGGGGCCCCGCAGCTGGAAGCGAGTTTGGCCAGCGCGTCGGCCATGCTGTTGTCCCGTCTCGGGACGTGGGAGAGCTTGAGCGGAAGAAAAAGTTCAGCTGATTCAAGCGAACTTAAAATCCGCCCAATCCCAACAAAAACAATATTCGGACCGAAGAAGACGTCCTCTCCAATTTGAAGTTGGGGATCACGTGTATCTACATGTGTCTCCAATGAAGGGTGTGAACAGGTTCGGGGTCAGAGGAAAGTTAGCACCCCGATTCATCGGTCCCTTCCAGGTTCTAGAAAGATGTGGATCCATTGCATACTGGCTGGATTTACCAGCGACACTCTCCGGTGTGCACGACATCTTCCACATTTCTCAGCTGATGAAGTGCCTCAAGTTTTCTACCACCGCTCAGCTGGGGGATATCGAGGAACTGAAACCGGATCTCACATATCGGGAAGAACCGGTTCAGATCATTGATGAGAAGGCCCGAACCACACGCATTGTGGTTCTATAAAGTTCTATGGAGTAATCACTCCAAGGATGAAGCAACATGGGAGAGTGAAGGATTTCTTCGTGCCAACTACCCCGACTTTTTAATGTCGCACATCCGGTAATTTTTCACCGTCCTCTCTCTAATTTTTACCTTATAATCTCTGGACGAGATTCTTTTAGGGGGGAATGTAAGGGCCCAAGTTTTTCACTCGCTAAAGTGTTTATCACACCCACACCTCACCTCATTTGTGGTAATCACATGAACACATTTGAAGAGCTAGTAACCACCGTCAATAGAGTGATTAGAGATGAACTCACAAAATGCAAAAGTGGTACTTCCCACATTCATCATATAGGGCCTGAGCATATGATTAACTCCTAAACTTTGCTAGGAATGCTCATGCCAAATTACACCCAAATCCAAAACCTTTTGAGGTACTTTTGGGTACAATTATTAAAAGGCTAGTTTGAACTTTCAATCAAATTCAAACTCCTTTCATCAAATGAATTCAAAAGAAGAATTCATATTCACACTCAGCACATTTTTATGAGCTCACACACCAATTTTTACTCTGTTTGGAGTTGATCTTGACATGAGATAATTGTAGCAAATTCAAACTCAATTTAAATTTCAAATTTCACATTTGCTACAAATCCAATCAAACCAATTCCACAATTCGATCACTTCACAAACCAAATCCCAATTTTTTGATTGATCAATTTTTAGAGGGCAGAGTGGTCTCGCAATTGTACAACAGTGTAGCAATTGAATTTATGAGGACAAAATTCAAATGGGGGACCCACTGTCAGCCACACAACCGTAAGAACAGAGCTCCACCGAGGCGCTCGGTTTCTTGCGCGCGAGCCTGAGGATGCCCCGGCGCTGGAGCCTCGCCAGCAGCTGCTTCCAGCTCCCGACCGATGTCCCACGTCCCCAGCGCCCTTATCATCGCTCCTGGGAAGCTACCGAGTCATTTCACTCGTTTCTCATCGTTCTCCCGCAGAGAAAACTCAGCACACCTCGCCGCAACCCCGACCTCACACCCTCGCCGTCGACCGGTCAAACCCGACACTTTCACACTGAGCTGAGGCCACAAACGGGATCGCCAACCAACCCTCGACGTCCTCGATGCAGCCCCGAGCTGATTCACGCCTTCCTTCGAGCTGTAACCGGTGATCATCTTCCTCAGGACAGAACAAAGTCGCCGGCAGAAGTTTCCATCGCCTGGTCGAACCACACCCGTTCGAGCTCGAACAATAGATCAAAAAGGTTATCCACCAACCCTAGTTCTTTCTCCTAGACCCAGTCGAGCTAGTTCAATGGCGGTGAGCCGGAATTTCATTTTTACTCTCGGTCGCCGTGTAGAACATCGAGAACCAAAACTGGAAATTCGTCTCGATCACTTGATCACCGGAGTTTCTGGTTTAGCTAAAGCTAGAGTAACACCTCACGATTACCTAGGCCAAATATTAGCAAGAATGATCAATCCGGTGAGATCAGCACCGTGTTTTCGCCACCGCTGGTGAAAACCGCTTGGGTCGCCGGTGAAGTCCACTTTCCTGACGATTTCCGGCCAAGAAGAGGGCAGGGTTAGTTTCCCCATGCCCCAGTGGTGCTTTGCGACCCTTTGGTTGATCGTGTTCACTGCCGAGCCGAGCTAGCACCGTCGGACCAGAGCTCAACTCCGCCGCCACCATTGCCGACCACTTTTCCGGCAATGTCGAGGCGCGAGGGGTTGTCCGGCGTGTGCGCCGTGCTTCAAGGATCATGTAGGAAAAAACCATGTCGGGAATTAGGCAGGATCGGCCGAGAACAGCCCGTGCAACTGCCGCTGTGCGTCGCACGCTCGGGCGCCGGTGAGAGGTTGCAGACAACCCTGTGCTGCGGGCCCAGGTGTCAGCCGTTTAAACATTTCATCTTCTCTTTTCCAGTTTTCCCTCGAAAAGTTTAGAAGTCCATAA
Source organism: Neostapfia colusana (assembly GCA_030760725.1). Lineage (NCBI taxonomy): Eukaryota > Viridiplantae > Streptophyta > Magnoliopsida > Poales > Poaceae > Neostapfia > Neostapfia colusana. The sequence continues at coordinate 22,888,570 of JASWHV010000005.1, read as the reverse complement.
CTTTGGCTAGGAGTGTACAAATGGAGTGAACCAAATTTTGTTGGATTCTGCTCTCTCAGTATTTTCCAGAAAATCGAGTTCCAATGTATGGAAACCTATATTTCTCCACAATTAATTCTCCAAAGATTAAAATGTTTACAATTTTAACTGGAGATCCCTTTAGTGTAAAATTCTGAAATTTGGCCAGGATGCATGTAATATCCCTGAGCTACCATAAAAATTACAGATCCATCCGAGCTCATTTGATCTACCTAATTTTGTGATTAAGGAAACTGGTCCAAAGGAAAAGAAAAGTGTCCAGAAACATTTTTCAGATTTTCTCTGAACTTGTTTAGCTCATATCTTTTGCTAGGATGCTTCAAATTATATGAAATCAATTCCATTAGAACCATATGAAAATCTAGTTTCCAGAGAGTCATGGCTTGATCCATGAAAATCCTTAGAAAACCCTAAGAGCTCTAATTATGGCCAAATTCACATTTAATTGTGCATGGCTCAAATGAGCTTTGCTTCAAATGAAATTTGTCCAAGTTTCTGTTTAGGTTGTATCCAAACCAAAGTAAAAATTTCAGAGTCAACAGGACTGTCTAGCTATACTTATAGCCTTCACATTATCAATTCAACTCAAATGCATTTAAATTTACACACATTGTATGTTTATTTCGTTAGTCGCTAACCTCGAAGAGGATCCGGAGGTGTTAGACTTCATTACTCCGGAGGAACAGTTAGCTCACGACCAGCAGCAAGGCAAGCTCCAGTTTGCATTAGCCATTTCATAAAGTCTTATGTTTTGATCACTTACTTTATGTACTTCCTACAATTGTGCATTAGAGTCTTGATTGGAAACCCAATTGCATAGCCAAGAGAACCAGGGGTTTTGGGCTTAGGTTTTAAACCTCGAATAGACACTGCATTGCTAAAATAGTATAGGATTCGGTACAAGTCGAGTAGTTGGAACTACTCGTGAGAATACGCTAGAGGCACACTACTCGGTTAGAAAGATAGACAATGATTCACATGGAAAGAAAAATGAGCTTGCCCGGGTGCCATAGCTCTGCTCGTGTCGATTGAGGACCGAGCCGTGTGCGGGCCTGTTGAACAAGCTAGAACAGTACCGAAGACCTACCAGATATATGGGAACCGGGAAACCAATGTAATTCGGGTAGCGATATGTTGAGGCATTGGTTGTCGTCCAGAGGGTAGGTTGAGAGCAGCGAGGTGTAAATTGGCTGGCGGGCACTGCAGATGCTCCGTGCAGAGACCTCCTGCTGGGGACGATAGGACCGGTTCAAAACTTGGCTGACAGATGAAAGGTGGTTGCGTACAACGTCCGTGGTGGTTGCTGTAGGAAACATCGAGTACGGGCGTATGTGACGGGTTATTCGGGTAACCCTGCAGGTGTAAATCGATTATAATCACCGTCTCTCGCGGTCAGTGAGTACCACTTGTTCAATGTACTGTGACGTAGAAAGAACAGGCTAGTGTCATGTTAAAATGTTACTGGTTGAAAGCTTTACATTGTTTGTTAAGGTAATGCTTTAGTTTAGAGCCAATTAAAGTTCTTTTCAACCTTAGGCAAAGCACATAAGATAAATGCGTTTCTTGTTTGATTGTGGCTTTCTTATGTGTCTCGGCACAAGGTTCCCCACTAATTTGCGGCTAAAACTTGATAGTAAGAGTAAACTAATTAGGCGTGTCTTTTGCAACATACTTTCCTACTATACACTGCAAACCCAGCATGTAGAGTTTCATGTGTAGGTGAGATGGGTCAGTCTTGCTGAGCCATCATGATCACTTCTTGTGTTTGAAGCATTTGCAGGGTGCTATGAGGAGGATGCTCCCGAGGAGGAGACGGACCACCAAGAGGGAAACACCGTCGAGTGGGAGCCGTGCACACCGCCGTGTTAGTGTGTGTGTGTGCTAGTGAGAACACGTTCACGGGCTGAATGTGAACTATTTTTCTTAGTCTACGCCCGCGATTGTAGACTTAACGTTATTTTGATGTAACTATGTTCATAAACCAGTTTATGTAATAAAATTTTGCTTCCGCTTGTTACCATTCATGTGTGTTATCCGGTGTTGTGCAACGCAGCACCCCTCAGCAAGATCCTGGCTTGTTGGGACCATCACGTCCCCACAACGTGGTATCAGAGCTCCGTTGAGGTTTAACGCACTTAAAAAGGTTAACTTTTCAAAAACTCGGTGAGGAACGAGTTATTAGCCCACATAAGGATGTTATTAGTGTATAGAAAGTGGCAATACTAACATATTTGCTATGTCAGAAAATCATGCATCTCGGGACTTCATATGTCTTGGGGGGGTGCACGTAAGCGCTGTCCACCAGTACGCACAAGCTGAAGAGTGGAACCTCACGGGTGGCAGGTAACCCGGCCAGCTTTAGTATCCTCTACGACTCTTCATGTCGTTTGGGGTGTTCGAGCAACGCCCTTCCCTGGCGTGCTACGGACAAGTAGGGGAGACCCCGTCACGTGGTTAGTAACGTGAAAACGTAACTCAAGGCATGTTTGGCTTGAGGACAACCGTGCGAGTGACGACGGATGATTGTATGAAACTGTATTGGGAGCAGGTTCAGTGTGCAGCTGAACCTGACGATTGTGTGGTTTAATTGCAGGTAGTCTAACCATGGATCGGTAGACGAGTAGCATACTTGTGCAAGACACGTTTAGCGCCACTGAATTAACGAAGCCGTCTATGTCCGGTATAGGTTTTCTTTGTGAGGAACGTAGTACCAACATGATTATGGTGACGCTTCGACGTCACACTCCACTAAATGATCAACATCATTGTAAAACTTGAAAGTTTCAATCCAGAGCACTAAAACTATGATTTAACTTCTTCCCTTAATCAGGATGTTCAAAGTAAGCAACTTTTCAACTTATATGATATTAGAAACAGAGTCCTCTGTTTTCAGCTGAAACAGTGCTGAAGTTGTAGAGGTTAGAGGTCGATTTCTTTCGATGTTGCGGTCGTATGATACATTTTTGGAAAGCTTTGGAAGAGCTTTACAACCTTTCTATTGAAGTCCAGAGGTGTTTCATCCCTTAACTATTCAAAAAATGCAGTAGAGTTGAAACTGTCCAGAAAACAGGACAGAGCAAATACTCTCTGTAACTCTCTGTAAAATGAGTATAACTTCCTGCATAAAAATCCATAATCAAACAAGAAACACTTAATTCCAATGTTACTTGTCTCAAGGTGGAAAATAACTTTAATTTGCTCTATCTCTACTTCATAAATGGTTATCATGCAATTAAATTTAACATAACAGCATATAAAACTTGAAACTGTTGTCACACAACTTTGATTACTACGTCACAACACAGTGAGCAAGCGGTACTCATATCTGGGAGGGACAGGGATTCAAATCAAACACTGCCCGGCTTACTCGACACATACGCCTACGTCACATGTAGCAACCTTTCACAGCACACCTGACTGTTGAACCGGTCGTGCCGTCTCAGGCTCATAGGTCTAACTTAAGATGTGATATGCCTCTACAATCCAGTTAACCTGGTACATTGGCTTCCTGGGTCCCATATACCAGTAAGCATCCGGTACACAACTCAATACTTGCTCAGTGGGGCCGCACACGAGAATGGTCCTTAACCGACACAGGCAGAGCTAATCGACCAAGACCTCGTCTTGTCGCTGCCTACACTCTCTGCCCAGTCTCATCTTTGGCAACATAAACTTTAGTTTGCTTCTTAAACCATAACTGTGTGATCCCGAACTATAGCTCGCGACTAGATTCCAACTACTCGACTTCTACTGGATGTCATAACCTATTTAGCATGGCAATAGTCTACAGCGGGGAAACTTATTCTACCATTGACTCCATGGTTCATTTGGTCATGCAGTTAAAGTATAAATCATTCCTGACCTAATGCACAAACAAACTCTAAACCATAGTAGTGAACAAAGTAAAAACTTTATAAACAACTTAAATGCAAACCAGAGTTTGCCTTTGTTTTGCAGGGGACTAAAGTCAGAAATAATATGCAGTTAGTTGCTGATCAATTGAGGCTTAATCCTTGCTCTCCTTGCTCCTTTTTCCAAGCTTCACTTTTTTCCCATTTCTCCCGTTAATCACTACACGTTATGAACATGCACATGTATTCAAAGTAAATATTTTTCCCTCAAGGCCTAATGACAAGTTGAAAACAGAATTATGTTTATAGGATGGACTTTGAGATGATTCTAGTGGACGAATCTGGATTTAGCTAAGTGGGTTAAACACTAATTGTTTTCACTAGTGGTTGTATTTTTCACCTAGGAATGTTGTATCAAAATGTACTGATCCAGAGCTCAAATTTATCTGAGAATTTTCCTGAGAGTTCCTCGTCACAAGAAAACATTATGAGCTAAAATTCAGAACTTTTCAATAAGTAGTTCATCCAGAAAAAATCCCTAAGCATTTCAGCAAAAAGGAATTAATTCTGTAGAAATTTGCAGATTCATACAAAATCAAGCGAACAACAATTTCAAGCATAGCTAATAGAGAATGACAAAATTTTCCTAGGAATTTTGTTGCTAGAATTGCCCAGCACTGATTTTTCAAAGTGAGTATTATCTCTGAAAAAGTTTCTGGACTTTTTGAACACAGCAACTTGTACACTGAGTTTTCATACCCACATCAATTCCAAATAATCTGAAAATTCAGAAGGAGTTCAATAATATCCGAAGAAATATTCTGGCAAGTTTGGGGATTTCTGGATGAACCAAACTCCCTCAAAAATTCTTTTACTAATTAATTTCAAAGAATTTTCCACAATTTATTATTGACTTTCTTACAAATTGAGTTGCAAATTTGGATAGATCTTTCCCATCAGAATCTAACCCAATTTGAATCACCCAATTTGGAGTTTTCTAGCAAAAGTTATGAGATTCTAAAGTTTGAACTAAACTTGTGAATTCAAATAAACTGGGAACAGTTTAAAAGCCTGACAGCCGGGTCTGGGGTGACGTGGCGCCACCAAGGAACAGAACACACCGGGTCACAGAGATTATCTCGCGCAGCCGCAATTGGATCCGGTGCCACAGAAAATCCTGTTTCTCCGGAACAGAGGCTGACGCATGGGCCAGCCCCATCTTTTTCTTCCTCTCGCCTCCCGCGCCGGCCCACCGCCGACCTCGCCGGAGACCTCACCAGGAGGGGGTTCTGGTGAACCAAACTCCACCAAACTTGCCGCCTCTTTGTATTTTCGTGCAGGGAACACGCTGTCGGCCTTTACTCAGACCGAGGCTGGCCGGAACCCAAGGTGCAACGAGTGGCAGCCTCGGTGATACTTCGGCAACGTCGCTAGGCGCTGTGATGCACCAAAAGCTGCGTTGCTTGCTCGTACAGCACCACAGCAACGAGAGGAACACGGAACTCCCTTCTGATCTTGCTAAAACTTGCCGGAAGTACAACCTCACCGTCGGGCTAGGTCAAATTCCGGCGAAATTTGAAAAACTTGACAAACAGTAGCTGCTCGATGGTTCTCGGTGGTTTTTGATCCTCTGAGCTCGTGCGGACTCTAGAAGTCATTTGCTAGGTTATGTGATGAGTGGTGCAACGTGTGGCAAGAATTTTCCGAGTTTCTCCCTGCGGTTCATATTGCATGTTGGTGGGAGAACGGAAATTCTGATGAGTACCAGCTAGGGCGTGCCGCCATGGTTGCGGTGAAGGAATAGGAGAACTAGGCGGACCTTTTGACGTTAAAAACTTGAGGAGAGATGGATTGTGGCCGCCGAGTTCTTGTGGCAGTGCCTTCACACGGTGCTGTGGAGGAATATCAAGTTCGGCGTCAGGGTTCCCGTGGGTTTGGCGTCAGTTTCTTGCTTCGGCCACGTCGAGGGAGGTCCGGCGAAGCTCTGAGTGAGCTCAGCTTGGCGTGCAAACCACGGAGACGTCTGGGCGCCGGTGGACCGACAGCTTCCTTGCGTGCAGCTGTGCACTCGTCAAGTAGGGTGCATTAGGAGGACGAACAGGCCGCGGAGTCGGTTTGTGGGGTGAAAAGATCGTGGTTTCGGCTGAGAACGGCGACGTTGTGCGCCCCTAGCTGCTTGGGAGGTGGCAGCAACACTGCCCTCGGTGGCGCACGCTGGGAGTCTCGGGCGTTCAAGATAAAACAGAGGAACCCGGTTACATCCTGTGTAAGTCTACTCATCTCAGTGACAAGTGGGTCCCCAGTTTCTCCCCTGCTGATCCTCACAAAATCCCTCAAATTTGGCAGGTGATCCAAATTACATTCGTGGAGTTTACTTCTGAAAATTATTTGGGGCAATCGACACGTCTCATCCAAATTCAAATCTGAATTTGAATTCCCATGAAAATTTAAAATCCCCTTTTGACATAAGTTGCAAAGTCTTCTAAACCTATTCAAACATTGCACTCCTAATAATTCGTACCTGAAGAATTCAAATATGCAATCTGCCTTTTGAGTTGGCCACCCATGTGTATCCTCATGTTTTAGAACGTTTTTGTAAGTACCATATTCTTGAATTTGAACCCAACTTTATTCACAATTCAAATTTTTGATTTACAAGTTTTGGAACTTTTACATCCTCCTCCCCTCAAAAAGAATCTCGTCCCAAGATCCACAATTAGAACAATGTGGGGAGGACGACTATCGGACATAAGCCTCTAATAGCTACGGATGATTGAACTGTAAATACTCCTCGCTTTCCCATGTAGCTTCATCGGACATGTGATTCTCCCATAGCACTTTGAAGAATCGCAATGCCCGGTTTCTTGTCTCGTGAGTCTTCTCATCAATTATCCGTGTTGGATACTCAACAAAAGTGAGGTTCGGCTTCAAATCTGCCATGCCTTCCGTGAGAATTCCCGTTGGAACTTTCAAACACTTCCGCAACTGAGATATGTGGAAGACGTTATGAACTCCGGCTAAGGCTGCCGGTAACTCCAAATGGTATGCCATGGGTCCACATCTTTCAATGATGGCAAAGGGACCGATAAAACACAGTGCTAATTTTCCTTTCACTCCGAATCGGTGAATTCCTTTCATAGGAGATACGCGGAGATATACGTGGTCTCCAACTTGAAAGTTCAGAGGACGATGTCTCTTATCCACATAGCTCTTTTGTTTGGACTGAGCGGCTTTAAGATTTGCTTGAATAAGCCTTACCCGCTCTTCAGCTTCATTTACGAGATCAATCCCGTAAATAACTCTCTCGCCAGATTCACACCAGTTCAAGGGTGAGTGGCACTTCGGCCGTAGAGAGCCTCATAAGGTGCCATCTTGTTACTCGCTTGATATAGATTGTTATAAGTGAATTCCGCCAATGGTAGATGATCGTTGCATCCTTTTCCGTGGTGTATGGCACATGCTTGAAGCATGTTTGAGAACTTGGTTCACCCTCTCCGTTTTCCCATCGGTTTGAGGGTGATATGCAGAGCTTCTAATCACTTTGGTTCTCAGCAAGGCATGTAGTTGCTCCCAGAAATGAGCAACGAACAACACGCCTAGATCGGAGATGATCGTAATGGGAACTCCATGTAAGCACAATATTCTTGCAATATACAGCTTCATATACTTCTTGGCACGGAATCCCGTACGTACCGGAATGAAATGTGCTGATTTAGTTAACCGATCAACGATCACTCAAAATGAGTCATGCTTATTAGCCATGAGAGGTAACCCGACAATGAAGTACATACTAATATCCTGCTACTTCCATGCCGAAATGATTAGCGGTTGCAATGTTCCCGCTTTCTTCATGTGGTCGGCTTTAAATCGCCGACACGTATCACATTCTGATACGTATTTAGCAATCTCACACTTCATCCGGGTCCACCAAAATTTAGTTTTTAATTCTTTGTATATCCTGTTGCTGCCCGGATGAATAGAAATTTTGGACAAGTGAGCCTCACCCAAAATTTTCTTCCGCAGCCTCATGTCACGGGGTATAACTATCAAATCTTTGAACCATATGGTACCTTCACCATCTAACCGGAAATATTTGATTTCCCCGTTCTTCATTCTTCTCCTAATATGAGATATGCCCTTGTCTTGCTTTTGAGCTTTCATAATCTCCTCTTTTAATGTGGGTATGAGAGCTAGATTATGTAGAGCTCCATATGGAACCAAGTAGAGACTCGGTTCTTCCTCTTCTATCGACATAATGGTCAGATTGTGAATATGAGATTTCTGGCTGAGTGCATCGGCAACCATATTTGCCTTGTCCGGATGATAATGAATCTCAATCTCATAGTCGTTGATCAGCTCTAACCATCTCCGTTGTCGAATATTCAACTCTTTTGGAGTTAATATGTACTTTAAACTTTTGTGGTCAGTGTAGAGATGAACTAGATTTCCCAATAGGTAGTGTCTCCACATCTTCAAAGCTAGTACCACGGCAGCCAGCTCCAGATCATGAGTTGGATAATGTTGTTCATGATTCTGTAATTGCCGTGATCCATATGCAACCACGCGTCCTCCTTGCATGAGTACGCAACCAAGTCCGATGCCGAACGCATAACAATAAACATCAAAGTGCTTGGTTGTATCCGGTTGAGCTAAAACCAGAGCTGTTGTGAGGTGTTTCATCAACGCTTGAAAAGCTTCCTCACATGGCTTGCTCCAATCATATTTGATGCCCTTTTTCAGTAGCTCCATCATAGGTTTAGAAATTTTGGAGAAACTCGGGATGGACCTCCGATAATATCCCGCCAAACCTAAGAAGCTACAAACTTCATGGATTGATGCTGGAGACTTCCATTTCAGCACTTGTTCAATGTTGCTTGGATCAACAGCGATGCCTTCCACTGAAAAAATATGTCCAAGAAATTGCACTTGATTGATCCGAAATTCACATCTACTAAACTTTGCATAGAGCTTGTGATCTCTCAATCGTTGAAGAACAATATGCAAATGTTTAGCGTATTCCTCCTCTGATTTGGAATAGACCAACATATCGTCGGTAAATACCATGACGAATTGATCCAACTCCGGCATTAACACTGAGTTCATAAGATACATAAAGTGATCCGGAGCATTGGTCAATCCAAATGACATGACAAGATACTCATAGAGTCCATATCTTGTCGATAAAGCTGTTTTCGGAATATCCTCCGCTCGAATCTTGATTTTGTCATATCCCGACCTTAAGTCTATCTTGGAGAAATCTTTAGCACCCACTAATTGATCAAAGAGAATATCAATTCTGGTTAGTGGATACTTGTTCTTTATCGTCACAGCATATAACGGACGATAATCGACGCATAGCCTCAACATCTCATCTTTCTTCTTTACAAATAAAGTCGAACAACCCTATGGTGACAAACTTGGATGAATAAATCCCTTGTCCATCATATCTTTTAGTTGCTCCTTCAATTCAGCTAGTTCATTCGGAGCCATTTTGTATGGTCTCTGAGATATCGGCGTGGTTCCCGGCATCAACTGTAATTTGAACTCCACCTCGCGCTAAGGTGGTAAGCCTAGAAGATCTTCGGGGAACCCGTCCGGGTATTCACGGACTACTGGAATGTCTTCTAATTTGCGAGCTTCAACATTACATACTTCCGGAACTTCAGAAACAGCTTTGTCGAGAAATAAAGTGTGACGCCCGTGAAGTGGAGAGTCCAAATGAGCACTCCGGTTCTCGATGTCCAGAACAGCCCTATGGAAATTTAACCATGACATTCCCAATATGGCATCGATTCCTTGATCTTTAAGAGTAATGAGGATGGTAGGATAAAATTTTCCACCCAAACAAAGTGGTTCTATAGAAACAATTCCATTAGCCGATATGTCTCCCGCTGGTGAATGAATAAGGTAGGAACCCTTTGTGGTAGTCGTGGGAATCTGATATCGCATCACCATCGCCTTGCTAATGAAATTATGCGTTGCAACATAGTCGAATAGAATGACAACTGGCTTGTCATTTAAGGTGAACCTACCCACGAGAACTGGTCCTCCCGCATTAAAAAGAATATCGTCCCGAGATTCACAATTAAGAGCGATGTGGGGAGGACGACTATCGGACATAAGCCTCTAATAGCTCCGGATGATTGAACTGTAAATACTTCTCGCTTTCCAATGTAGCTTCGTCAGACGTGTGATTCTCCCAAAGCACTTCGAAGAATCATTGTCCGGTTTCTTATCTCGCGAGTCTTCTCATCAATTATCTGTGTTGGATACTCACAATAAGTGAGGTCCGGCTTCTAATCTGCTATACCTTCCGTGAGAATTCCAGTTGGAACTTTCAAACACTTCACTACAGGAATCCTGACGATTTGCGATGGCCAAGGACATCGCAAATAAGTGTAAAACCGTCGCAAATAATCAAATTACGATGGCTTTACTTATTTGCGACGGTTCCCGGCTGTCGCTTGTTTTTCGTTGCAATTAATTTTATTTGTGATGGCTGCCGTCGCAAATAAACTTGTTTGCGACGGCTTAAACCGGCCGTTGCAAACAAGGGCCCGAGCCCAGCCGATGGGCCCGACTCAACAATTTGCTACGGCCAGCGGTGGCCGTCGCAAGTAAGTACTTAATTTGCGACGGCCGGCGGTGGCTGTCGCAAATTACGTAGGTTAATTTGTGACAGCTGCACACTTATTTGCGACGGTACTGTATAAAAAGCCGTCGCAAATAAGGTTTTTTTATTTTTTTTAGAAAAACTGAACATTCTGCCCGGCTCGATGGCCTGAAACACAAGACATAGAACAATAGACATAACAACAGCTGTAACAATAGACATACAACATCTCCATCGATCACAACACAAAAGTCTCACATCTCATCACAAGGATAGAAAAATAAGGAAGAGAGGTTCTCCGCTAGCGTCCACTTCCTCCAGAGCCACCAACATCCTCGCCGGGCATCAGTCCAGGCGCCGGTATAGACGGCGACGGAGTTTGAGCCTCCGTCGCCGGTCCCTGCAACACATAGAAGTTGTTGGACATATTAATTTGTTTAGAACTTTGTTTTTTACTAGAATTGATTAAAAAGGGTAGAATTAATTATATTGAACTTAGTTTATTTAATTTGAGTTACATTTGCTATATGTTTGATTATGTAAGACTAAGTAAGACTACAATATCTAAGTAAGACTACAATTTGTTTGGCATGAAAGTAAGACTACATTTTATGAATTAAGACTAAGTAAGAACGTTATTGATTACCTGAACACCCAGAGAAACGTGCACCGGCGGCGGTAGCTCCAGTTCCGGCGGTGGAATCGGCGGTGGTAGTGGAGGAAGCTGGAGGTGCAACCCCTGGACATCACAGCCTTGAAAGAAACTCTGTGGTTGCAAAAGTTGCAGGTTATTACATATTATTAAGAATGCGCTAAATTTAAATTACTTTAGCTTACCGTCATCGCCTGTCGCTGCATCTCCATCGACTGTCGCATCTGCTCCATGCAGGCTCGCTGGTAGGAGATGGTGGCCTCCATCGCCGCCCTCTGTGCCTCCAGGTCCGACTGAAACTGCTCGCGGCTCTCCTGGACCTGACGGGCGAGAGTCTTCACCTGCGAGACACGGCGACTCAGGCCCGCCAACGAAGACTGTGTGGAGCTGCCTCTCGCAGGTCTCGCCGCCCTCGAGTCGACAACTCCTTCGAATATGGCGAGCCTATAAAAACAGAATCAGTAATATGGAATTGAAATATCTTTAATATTTTTATTGAAAACGATAAAATGACTTATGAACTCACCTTCCGTGGGCTTTTCCACCTCCGGTTGCATACGCTGTTGAGGATCAATTGGTTCATGTTCCCAATCGAAATCCGCGCCGTGTATCCTCTTAGCCTCCTCCCCGTACCTAGCCTGAAAAACAAGAAAACCGTGTAAGTTCATCAATCCATATAGTTATATTTACTATGAATGATTTCTATACTTACCAACCGCTCGGCTGCGGCCTGACTGCACCCCTGGGGCTGAGAAGGGTCCCTGTGACCTCTCTTCCATATCTTAGCAGGAGTCGGCGGCACCCCCCTCTCACGCTCCTGTCAATATGTGTTAGTACGAACAATATATTATGAATACATAAACATAAGTTAGATACACTTACCATGCGTTTAGCTAAACGCAAGTGGTTATCTTGACCATGTTTGTGCTTCCCCTCAACCCCTCTGCACCCTCGAGCCCTCTGGGAGTTAGCCTGGAACTCATCGCTATCCCAGTACCGACAAAGGGCCTGGTATGCATCGGACTGACCCTGCAACCAGCTCACGTGGCCCTGCACATAGTTGTAGGTCGTTAAAAATATCATTGATGTATTTGCTCCATGCTCAGAAAAAATATTTACTACACCCCACGTACCTGCGCGTACTCTTCCTCCATTAGGTGCCTCTCGCTCTCCTGCCGGAAGTGTAGCACGTGGTGCTGGTTTGCCTTCAAGTGCTCGTTGATAACTTGAATACGAGCGTTCGACAAAGCTTGCGGAGCCGCCTTCTTACCGTTGACGTGAAACACTTTCCTTGCATCCTCCGACATGCGAGGGTCGTCCGGGTCCTCTAAAATATACCTTTCCTGTGATAAATATTGAAAGAGATATACATTTAAAGAGTTTCAGATTTAAAACATAGGAACTTTATTTAACATACTTACCATAAAATCAGCCCATACGGCCTCCTGAACGTTGCCGTGCTCTTGGTGATGGGCGCGTGTGTAATCCTCCCAGGAAGTAGCAGGCACCCCGTCGATGACCCCGGGATAGTGCAAACGCACTAAGGACCCCAGGACACCGTTCACCGGTCTGTGGTGTCTCTCACCGGTGGAAGACGCGTCGTACCAAGCGCTGCAAGATATTTATTAATTCATTACTTAAGTAACAAAAAGAAACCAGAATTTAACACTACGATTTTATTACCTGTCTCCGACCGGACGAATCACGATCCTCTATGAAGGGACCGCAGGAGGACTGACAAAGTGAGTCCTCCTCGTCCTCCGCATATTCTGGGGCACCACGTCTGGTGACCCAAAAGGCTCAGGAATAGAAGGCTGAGGAACAGACGTCTCTAGAATAGAAGGCTCATCAGCCAAGGGTTGGCTGGCTGAGGGCTGGCTCACCGAAGGGTAGCCAAGCTCAACTGGCGCCGTAGCCACTGAGTCAGTCGGTGAGCACTACAACATTCAAATGATTCATAAGTAAGTTTAATTGGAAATTGAATTTGAAGAATTCGTCAAAAAATACTGAAATTTATCTGTGTGGACTGCTGTGATGAAGCCCTAGAGCTGCTCCAAACGTACCCCAGCAGCTGAGAGCGTCTGCTCCCGGTCGACGAGGAACCAGCAAAAGCGTCCTCAGCTCTAGAGGGGAAGAACCCCCTCGTCGCCTCCATCTTCTTACTCTTCTTTGACGCCATCCTGTTTTAATAGATAATCGGTGTCCTACTCCTTAAACATCTAAAAGATATACATAATTCATGTTACCATCTAAAAGAAAACGTTACTTGTAATCACTTTCAAAATTCATCAGCATCATTATCATGTGCCCTACTCCTTAAACCAGCCCAACGATCTTCCATCGTGACCTATTTTAATTTTTGTTTTCGAATATCATCTGTCTCTACATCTTCAACATCTCCTACTAATTGATCGAGTCCTGCCACAGGCTCGACAATAAAAGTGTCTGGCAACTCTTCTTCTTGGTACACTTCTTCAACGTCTTCACTATCATGGTAACCATCATCCCCAGGAGTATATAACCGCTCACGAGGATTCACCTTATATACCACCCACCAAGCACTGAGCTTTGTGCATGGATAAGGTAGATAATACACTTGCTCCACTTGGTGTGCAAGAACAGATGTATCGTAACCTCGTAGTCGGTCTTTATGCTTGACTTCCACCATTCCAAATTGGTTTTCTCAAGTTCCATGAGTGCTATCAAACCAGTCACAGTCAAAGAAGACAACTCAAAGTGTCTTATTTCCGGTAAAAGTAAATTCAAGGATTTTGTTAATGATCCCATAATAATCGGTTACATTTCCTTGACTGTCAATTGCTCTCGTCACAACACCGGAATTTGATATTGCCGCGAGAGGACGAAGAGCTTCATAATGAGTTGTATGGAATCAAAAACCATTTATGTCATATCGACCATAGCTTCGAACATTCACCAATCCATAAGATAGCTGCCGCGAATCTTTATGGACTTCCTTGTCCCGCTAACCTATTTTTTAATAATGAATTTTTAGCTTGAACTATCCATACTAGCCTCAAACATGATCGTATGTTAAAATAATAATTTCTTTAATAATAGTAACTTATAATATATAGAAGACGAGAAAGTATTACATAATCTCAAAACTAGGATAGGAAACCTGGCCCTCCATTTATTCCTTCTTGTCGCATTCCTTCAACTTGTTTGGCCGTAGATTGATGCCTATGTGGCCGACATTGTCTGTGGAACTCGCTGAACGTCAGAAAACAGTTTTTAGAACACATGTGTAGCAAAATGACATGACCCCACGGTCTTGTCGAGCCAGGATCACGCTAAGGGGCCCTGCGTTGCACAGCACCGGATAACACACATCAAAGGTACAAAGCGGAAGCAAAGTTTTATTACATAAACCTGGGTATGAGCATTTTTACAACAAAATATGTCCAGTCTACACTCACGGGCGTAGACTACGCATTGAGTTCACATTCAGCCCGTGAACGTGTCCCCGCTAGCACGCACACACACTAACACGGCGGCATGCACGACTCCCACTCGACGGGGTTCCCCTCCTGGGGTTTCGTCTCCTCCTCGGGAGTCCCTTCCTCATAGAACCCTGCAAAAGCTTGAAACACAAGCAGTGAGCACGAAGGCTCAGCAAGACTGACCCGTCTCTCCTATACATGGAACTTCTACATGATGGATGATAGGTTACATGAGGTAAAACAAGTTGCAAATGACTCGCCTAATTTGTGGAACCTTACTTTCAAGTTTTAGCAACAGGTTGTGGAGACTTTACGCTAAGGCACATGAGAGAGCCGCAATCAAACAAGAAACGCATTTCTCTCATGTACTTTGCCCAATGTTGAAAGGAACTTTAATTAGCTCTAAACTATGGCAAAACATTAACAATCAAGTCCATCTTTCAATCAGTAACATTTTAAAATGTAACTAGCCTGTTCTTTCTACGTCACGGTACAGTGAACAAGTGGTACTCACTGACCATGAGGGACGGCGATTATGATCGATTTACACCTGCAGGGTTTCCTGAACAACCCGTCATGTACGCCCGTACTCGATGTTGCCTACAACAACCATCACGGACGTCGTACGCAACTACCTTTCACCCATCAGCCAAATGTTGAACCGGTCCAATCGTTCCGAGCAAGAGGTCTCTGCACGCGCACCTCAGTGCCGCCAGCCGATTTACACCTCAAGCTCTCAACCTACCCTCTGAACGACCAGCTATGCCTCAACACCCAGCTAACCGAGTTACATCGGTTTCCCGGTTCCCATATAGCCGGTAGTTCTTCGGTACTGTTCTAGCTTGTTCAACAGGCCCGCACACGGCTCGGTCCTCAATCGACACAAGCGGAGCTATAGAACCCAGGCCCCCAAAGTCCTGCTGCCCTTACCCTCCGCTCGGTCTCATTTTCTTGCCATGTGTTTCATGTGCTATCTCTACCCGAGTCGAGTGCCTCTAGCCTATCCTCACGAGTAGTTCCAACTACTCAACTTGTACCGAATCCTACCCTATCTTAGCATTGCAATAGCTAACGGGGTTTTCAATCCTAATCCCAACCCATGATTTTCTTGTCTATGCATTTGGGTTTCCAAACAAGACTCTAATGCAAGGAATAATGGTACTCAATGTAAGTTCTCAAAACAATAAAAGTTTGTAAAAAGGTTAATGCAAACCGGGGCTTGCCTTGCTGCTCTTGGTCGTAGGCTAGCTGCTCTTCCGGAGTAACGAAGTCTAAGACTTCGGGTTCCTCCTCGACCTTAGCGACTACATGAGATAACAAGTACATGTATTAATTTAAATGCATTTGATTGAAATTTAAACTTGTGAAGTTTATAAGTCTCACTAGGCAGACCCAATGACTCTGAAATTTTACTGTGGTTTGGTTACAACCTAAGCAGAGACTTGGCCAAGTTTTAGTTGCAGCAAAGCTCATTTGAGCTCTCCACAAATAATTATGTACTTGACCTTAATTGGAGCTCTTAGGATGTTCTAGGGAGTTTCATGGAGCAAGCCATGCCTTTCTGAAAACTAGATTTTCAGAGGGTTATAATGGAGTTGGTCTCACTTAATTTGAAGGTTCCTAGCTAAAGACATGAGCTAAACAATTTCAGAGAATTTCTGAAAATGTTTCTGGACATTTTCTATTTTCTCTGGAACAGTTTCCTTAATCACACCATTAGGTGGATCAAATGAGCTCAAATGGAACTGAAATTTTTATGGTAGTTCAGTGATATTTTGGTGAACATCCCAGCAATATTTCATAATTTTCCTCCAAAGAATTCTCCGGGTGTCACAACACCTTTCGGGGGCGAAGTGATACGTTGCCCATCGGGAACCTGAGGGACACTCGCACCGCAGGCGAGTGGGTCCTGTAAGCGCCCAAATTTTTCACTTGCTAAAAGTGTTCATCACACCCACACCTCAGCTCAATTGTGGAAAAATCATGAACACATTTGAAGAGCAAGTAACCACCGTAAATAGATTTATTAGGAGATGAACCCAAATAATTCAAAGGTGGCATTTACCACATACATCATAGAGAATCTTAGCACACTATAAACTCCTAAACTTTGTTAGGAATGCTCATGCCAAATTTCGTACAAATCAAAAACATTTTGAGGTACTTTTGGATACAATCATTAAAAGGCTAGTTTGAACTTAAATTCAAATTAAAATTCATCGAATGAATTCACAAGAGGGATTCATATTCACACTCAACACAATTTTATGAGCTCACACACCAATTTTCAATCTATTTGGAGTTGATCTTGACATGAGCTATTTTGAGAAATTCAAACCAAATTTGAATTTTAAACTTCACATGTGCTGTAAATTCATCCAAACCATTTGCCACTTTGAATCATTCAAATTCAAATGGTGATGTGGTAGTTTGATCAAAGATCAAAGGTCAGTAGGGGCACACAAAATTCAAACAGTGGACAAACTCAATTTTGGAGGATAAAAATCAAAAGTGGGGTCCTCTGTCAGCCACACAACTTGGAGAACAGAGCTCCACCGAGACACTCGGTTTCCTGCGCGCGCTCGGCGATCGCCATGGGAGGAACCCAGGACAGAAGCTGCTTTCCTTTCTGGCCACCGAGATGCTTCCCCAGCCTCCTTAGACACACCCTGGGACAAGTCCTGGATCAGTTCACCGATCGTTTCACTCTCTGCTCGCACGCTCGAACGAAGAACACCACCGCTCACTGCCGCCTCGGTTGCTCGATCGTGAGACCACGCTAGATCGTGGTTGAATCCGTTATGAGCTGCAAAACGGCAACATAGACTCTCCTCCTACCTCCCCATCATGAAAACAAGCAAAGTTCGGCTTTCCTCGACCTCAACCAAGCGTTTTCGCGGTGACCGGGAACTGCCTCCTTTCGGTGCTTACGTTGGCAGCCCAGCTCAGTAGCTTTCACGCCCAAGCAAAGACACGCACAACTTCCATGCTGCTCACATCCAGAGATCAAGCCAAACCGGTGATCGTTGACGGCGAATTTAGAATTTTTCCTTCAATCGGTGCAAACCGATGATCGGGTACGAAGTGATCAAATTCTCACTTCTTATTTCTTCTTAGGTCACCAATTCTTGCGCACGGGAGCTAGAATAGGTAGCGACCAATTGCTCTCCGGAACCCTAGCGTGAAAGCCTCGGTAGCCAGCCTATTTCATTCTCTTTCATCGGCGACCATAGCAAACCGCCTCGGGCGCACGGTGAGATCACCTTTAGAGCCTCTTCCGAGCTATGGGGCAGTTAGATCGAGCTTCTACATGTCGCACTGATGCTCTGGGGACGAAGAACCGACGGTTTAGCATAGAATTGAAGTGTTCCTAGCTCGCCGGAACCCTAGTTTACGCTATCACCGCCGCGCGCCTACTTCCGGCCATTGCCGGCGGCTGGCGACCTTACAAATGGGGTTAGCAGGCTGGAATAGGGGGGCGGCAAAGATCGGACCAGGAGGTGGCTGGGAAGGCTAGTCCGGCTGACCTCACTGGAGGTCGCCGCCACTCGGTTTGGTTGGCGCGAGGAAGGGGAAGGCACTGTACGTGGGACCCACCTGCTGTGTTTTAAACAATTCTTGATTTTCAGTTTTGAGTTCAATCTTCAAACACACATAACTTTTTGCTAGGAAGGTCCAAATAGAGTGAACCAAATTTTTTGGATTCATCTCTCTGAGTGCTTTCCAGAAAAACAAGTTTCACTTCATGAAACCCTTTATTTTTCCAGAATTAATTCTCCAAATTTTAAAATTTTAAGAATTTAAATTGGAGATTCATTTGATGGAAAATTCTGAAATTTTGCCAGGATGTTCCGTGTAATATCCCTGAGTCACCATAAAATTTTCAGTTTCATCCGAGCTCATTTATTCCACCTAATGGTGTGATTAAGGAAACTGGTCCAGAGAAAAAGAAAAATATCCAGAAACATTTTTCAGAATTTATCTAAACTTGTTTAGCTCATATCTTTTGCTAGGATTCTTCAAATTAGATGAAACCAATTCCATTAGAACCCTATGAAACTCTAGTTTGCAAAAAGTCATTGCTTGCTCCATGAAAATCCCTAGAAAGCCATAAGAGCTCTAATATGACCAGATACACGTTTATTTGTGCAGGGCTTAATTGAACATTGCTTCAAATGAAATTTGGCCAAGTCCCTGTTTAGGTTGTCACCAAACCTTAGTAAAATTTTCAGAGGAAAAAGGACTGTATAGCTTTAGTTTTAGTCTTCACCGTCTCAGTTCAATACAAATGCATTCAAATTTGACACGCATCGTATGTTTATTTCGTGTAGTCGCTAAACTGGAAGACCCAGAGGTTCTGGACTTTATTACTCTGGAAGAACAATTAGCCCACTACCAGCAGCAAGGCAAGCTCTGGTTTGCATTGACCTGCTTTAAAGTCTTATGTTTTGATCACTTACTTTATGTATTTCATACAAAGGTGCATTAGAGTCTTGATTGGAAACCCAATTGCATAGCCAAGAGAATCAGGGATTTTGGGTCTTAGGATTTAAACCTCGAGTAGCCACTGCAATGCTAAAATGGTATAGAATTCGGTACAAGTCGAGTAGTTGGAGCTACTCGCGAGAATAGGCTAGAGGCATACCACTCGGTTAGAAAGATAGACAATGAATCACATGGCAAGAAAATGAAACCGAGCAGAGAGTAAGGGCATCAGGACTTTGGGGCCTGGGTGCCATAGCTCTGCTTGTGTCGATTGAGGACCGATCCGTGTGCGGGCCTGTTGAACAAGCTAGAACAGTACCGAAGACCTACCAGCTATATGGGAACCGAGAAACTGATGTAATTCGGGTAGCGATATGTTGAGGCATTGCTTGTCATCCAGAGGATAGGTTGAGAGCAGCGAGGTGTAAATCGGCTAGCGGGCACTGAGGATGCTCCGCATAGAGACCTCCTGCTCGGGACGATAGCGCCGGTTCAACACTTGGCTATTGGATGAAAGGTAGTAGCGTACAACGTCCTTGATGGTTGCTGAAGACAACAACGAGTACGGGCGTACGTGACAGGTTATTCAGGTAACCCTGCAGGTGTAAATCGATTATAATAGCCGTCCCTCGTGATCAGTGAGTACCACTTGTTCACTGTACCGTGACATAGAAAGAACAGGCTAGTTGACATGATAAAAGTTGCGGTTTGAAAGCTTTAAATTGTTTGTTAATGAAATGCTTTAGTTTAGAGAAAATCAAATTTCTTTTCAACCTTAGGCAAAGCACATAAGAGAAATGTGTTTCTTGTTTGATTGCGGATTTCTTATGTGTATTGGCACAAGGTTCCCCACTAACTTGCGGCTAAAACTTGAAAGTAAGAGTCAACTTATTAGGCGTGTCTTTTGCAGCATCCTTTCATATTATACATTGCAAACCCAACATGTAGAGTTTCATATTTAGGTGAGACGGGTCAGTCTTGCTGAGCCATCATGCTCACTGCTTGTGTTTGAAGCGTTTGCAGGATTCTATGAGGACGAGGCTCTCGAGGAGGAGACGGACCCCCAAGAGGGAAACACCATCAAGTGGGAGCCGTGTACGCCGCCGTGTTAGTGTGCGTGTGTGCTAGTGAGAACATGTTCACGGGCTGAACATGAACTCTTTTTGCTTATCTACGCTCGTGAGTGTGGACTTAACGATATTTTGATGTAACTATGTTGATAAACAAGTTTATGTCATAAAATTTCGCTTCCGCTTATTGCCTTTTATGTGTGTTATTTGGTGCTGTTCAATACAGCACCCCTCAGCGATATCCTAGTTTGTTGGGACAGTCGGGTCCTTGCAGCGTGGTATCAGAGCATTGTTGAGGTTTAACGCACTTAAAAAGGTTAAATTTTCAAAAACTCGGTGAGGAACGAGTTATTAGCCCACATAAGGATGTTATTAGTGTATAGAAAGTATCAATGCTAACCTATTTGCAATGTTGGAAAATCATGCACCTCGGGACTGTTTATGTCTGGGGGTGCATGTAAGCGATGTCCACTAGTGCGCACAAGCTTAAGGGGTGGAGCCTCACGGGTGGCAGGTAACCCGGCCAGCTTTGGTATCCTCTACGACTCGTCATGTTGTTTGGGGTATTCGAGCCACGCCATTCCCTGGCGTGCTACGGTCAAGTAGGGGAGACCCCGTCACGTGGTTAGTAACGTGAACACGTAGCTCAAGGCGTGTTTGGCTTGAGAACACCTGTGCGAGTGATGACGGACGGGTGTATGGAACTGTATTGGCCCAGGGTTCAGTGCGCAGCTGAACCCGATGAATGTGTGAGTTTGTTGCAGGTAGTATAACCACGAATCAGTAGACGAGTAGCATACGTGTGCGAGAGACGATTAGTGCCACTGAATTAACGAAGCCGGGTAAGTCCGGTATAGGTTTTCTTTGTGAGGAACGCAGTACCGGCATGGTTGTGGTGATGCTTTGATGTCACACTCCACTAAATGATCAACATCATTGTAAAACTTGAAAATTTTGATCCAGATCACTAAAACTTTGAGTTAACTCCTTCCCTTAATCAGGATTTCAAAATTAAGCAAGCTTTCAACTTATGTAAGACTAGAAAACAGAGTCCTCTGTTTTCAGCTGAAATTATGCTGAAGTTATACAGAGGTTAGAGGTCGAGTCCTTTCGATGTTGGGGTCGTATGATACATTTATGGAAATATTTGGAAGAGCTTTACAACTTTTCTATTGATTTCCAGAGGTGTTTCATCCCTTAACTAGTCGAAAACTGCAGTAGAGCTGAAACTGTCCATAAAACAGGACAGAACAAGTACTCTCTGTAACTCTCTGTAAAATGAGCATAACTTCCTGCATAAAAATACAAAAATAGCAAATGAGGCAGTTCTGAAAAGTTCATGAGACATTATACAACTTTGTAACAGAAAGTTTTGTTAAATTTCGATATAGAATTAACTGGAATTCTTGGATCAAATCAGTACCTCAAGCAGGGAGGTGCTGTCCAATTTTCTCCAGAAATTCTGTCAACTTTGACATCTCATAACTTTTGAACCAGGACAGATCTGAGGGCATGAAAAAACATTCTGGAAATCTATTGAAGTTAGCTTTAAAATTTATGTTGAGCTCCGGAACTTATTTTGCTCTTAACATGGTCTAAATCTGGATAGAAGGGAAACTGGTCAGTGCTGTCAGTTTGGGCAGCAGATCAGAAATCAAATTTGTTCTAAATTTGATTTATATTTCCAAGTTTTATGAGTTCAATGACATGTTTTATGTTATAACTCATTGATTTACTGTTGAAATAAATATTTGACCTTTTCAAATATGTTTCTACATATGGCAGAGGATAAACAATTGGAGAACGGATGGGTGGTATCCCATTGTTCTCAATGCAGCGGGTATCCGGATTTATTGAAGAGTGTTTCAATATTTTGGATATGTGGAGATGCTGCGGTTCCTTGCCAAGAAAGAAGGCGAGGAGGGGTGTGAAAGGGAGACAACCAGAAGACATGTGGCAAGTGGCAGCCCACGACACCATGTCGCGCTTCTGCCAACTACACGTGAGAGCTATGGAGGGCACTCCATACGCCCTTGTCCCCATGGAGGGACGAGCTAACCACGTGTGGTGGGAAATGTACTTTGCGGCGACTGATCCGAGTTGCCCAAGGTACAATCCAGCGGAGGCAAACCTCAGCCTCCATTTGACGGCAGGGAAGAACGTGATGGACAGCCAAGCTGTCCATACGGTTCGACTTGCCATGGAACTCAAGGAGAGCACCAGCCACCGTGACCATTTTGAGAGTGCTCACAACGCACTCCGTAATGTGCTGCTTCTGACGATTAAGTGACTGAATGACCAGCATAATCAGTTGTGTCGTCTGAAGAATGCGGGGAAGAAAAGCCATGTCGACATCATGGCTTTGCAGCAGCAGGTACAAGCCTTGACCCAGCAGAATGAGGTCCTCACTCAACAGCGTGATGACGCGATTGAGGAAGGCCATAACTGGGAGAAGGACTGCAACCAGGCCATGGACGAGGTGCATGCTTTGCAGGACCTCGTACCTCTGGTAGTGGGCCTACAGATGGTAGGTGCAGTACCGTGGTTCTCGGCGCCCCGGCAATACCGGAACCCAAACCTGAAGAGGAGGTCATGGACCCTGAGCCACCGGCAGAACCAGCGGCGGAGGAAGACCCACAGGAGGTCGAATTCTACTCTGAGTAGTTAGTTTACCGTTGCCGAGTAGGGCAGCGAGGGTGGTGTGTAATACCTTTTGTAACAGTGACATGTCTACTAGACAGTAGCGTGTGTATATGTAGTGACGACATGAGCACGACTTCTCGGAGGTCCGAGAATAATGTATCTTGTATAAAGTTTTTGCTTTGTCAATATATGTGAATGTTGTGCAATTTTCTCCATGTGTCACTGCAGAACCTACTGTTTTCCATGGAATTTTTAAGAATGACATGTGCTGACCGTTGCTGTTTTGAATTTCAGAATGAATCGCACTCGTTCCAACCCTGAGGTTGGTGGTTCAAGGCAAGGGGGAGAGGCCTCCCAACAGCCTCCCGAGACTTCCTCAGGACGGCAGCAGCAGCAACCACAGCCGCCACCACCGCCAACGGCCACGTTGGCAGATATTGTTGCGGCCATGGCGGGCTCGCACCAGCTGCACACCGAGTTGCTGCAAACTCTGATTTCAAATACGTCTCAACCAGAGAGGCGTCAAGACCGAGAGGAACGACAGCAAAGTTCCTACTCGGATTTCCTTGCGACGCATCCCGCGGTATTTTCAAGGGTGGATGGACCCATCGATGTGGACAACTGGCTCCGCATGATGGAGATGAAATTCGGGCTGCTCCAAGTTAGTGAGCAGCGAAAGACACAGTTCGCGGCCCAGCAACTTATGGGGTCCGCGATGCTTGGTGGGCGAATTTCTGCACCTCTCAACCCACTGAGCGAGTGCTGACCTGGTGGAGATCCGGACGGCCTTCAGGGCCTATCACATACCGCCTGGTCTAATGGAGAGGAAGACGCAAGAATTCCTCCACTTGCAGCAGGGCAACAGGAACGCACTGGAGTATGCCAGGGCGTTCAATGATCTCACGCTCTATGATTCCCATCATGCCGATACGGATGAGAAGAGGCAGGATTTCTTTTACCAGGGTCTGAATCCGCTCCTAAAGGACAAGCTGGCAATGTTCCATCGCAGCAGCCTCAATGAAATGATTGATGCTGCGATTGTGCAGGAGGACTCCGGCAAGGAGTTGGCGGCAGTGGAGAAGAAGCGAAGCGCGCCGCAGAGCAGCGGAGAGGGAGATGGTCCTCCGCAAAAATATCGGATGGTGTACCGCTCACCATCAGGTCAATGCTGGCAGCCACCACAGCGAACGATGCAGTATCGCAATCGGCCGTATCCATAGCCGGCATTCCAACCGGCCTTACCAGCACCTCTGCAGCAACAACAGCAGCAGTGGGCGATGCCGCGTGCGTTTGCACCTCAGCAGCGTATGCCAGGCTTTCGTCCCCCAAGCACCAGCCAGCCATCGATCACATGTTTCAAGTGCGGTCGCTAGGGGCATTTCCCCAACAACTGCCCCGAGAAGCAAGGCAGCGGAGTGGCACCACAGTTTCCAGGGAGGAATCAGCCCCGGAATCCCATTAATGCACGGAGGGCAAACCCTAAGCCCGGCACCATCCACCAACTCGCCATAGAGGACATGCCAGAGGGAGAACCCATTCTTGCGGGTATGTTCCAACTCCACAAATATCCTGCCATAGTTTTATTTGATTCGGGTGCCATGCATAATTTTATTAGCCAAGCATATGATGCTGAGCACAGTTTGCCAATACTACTCACCGAGATTCCATATTTGATTTCTTCACCATGTGGGAAAATTTCAGCAAACATGGTGGTCCCAAAAAGGCCATTATGCTTAGGGGGTAGAGTATACCCTACGTCTCTCATAGATTTAGAGGGACAAAAGGTCGATGTCATCTTAGGGATGTCATGGTTAACCCCACCACGGCACTGTTTTGGACACCGTCCTACGAGTTGTGCATTTGCATCCCGAAATGCACGAGTCTCATTCATTATTTCTGGACAGTCCAGAAATAAAACTTCCAACTGTATACCAATCCACCACCATCAGATTGGAAGATATTCCAGTAGTCCGTGAGTTTCCCGACGTATTCCCGGATGATTTACCGGGTATGCCGCCCGATCGAGAGGTGGATTTCAAGATTGAACATGCACCGGGAACAATGCCAATATCCCGAAGGCCGTACAAGATGGCGCCAAAGGAATTGGCCGAATTAAAAACGCAGTTGACGGACCTGCTGGAAAAGGGGTTTATTAGGCTGAGCTCCTCGCCATGGGGATGTTCGGCATTATTTGTGAAGAAGAAGGATGAAACATTGCGGATTTCTGTGGACTATCGTCCACTAAACGCCGTTACAATCAAGAACAAGTACCCGTTGCCACGAATCGACATGTTGTTTGATCAGTTGGTCGAAGCAAATATATTTTCCAAGATGGATTTAAGATCATGGTACCATCAGATTAAGATATGGGCCGAGGATATACCGAAGACAGCTTTCTCGACGAGGTACGGGCTCTATGTGTACCTTTTCATGTCCTTCGGCCTCACCAACGCTCCAGCTCATTTCATGTACATGATGCACTCGGTATTCATGTCGGAGCTGGACAAGTTTGTCGTGGTCTTCATCGACGACATCCTAGTTTATTCCAAGTCGGAGGAAGAACACGCGAAGCATCTGCGTATAGTCTTGCAACGTCTGCGGAATCACAAGCTATACGCGAAATTCAGCAAATGCAAATTCTGGATATCGCAAGTACCTTTCCTCGGGCATATTATTTCAGCGGAGGGCATCGCTGTAGACCCGAGCAAGATTTCATAAGTGCTGAATTGGAAGTCCCCGAGGTCTGTCCACGAGGTACAAAGTTTTCTCGGACTCGTGGGATATTATCGGATGTTCATTCTTGTGGCAGACCGGAATCCACTAATCCAGGATCACAGAGGGTGGTGCCGCGTGATGCGACACCCGACAGCACACATCATAAGAACGGCATGGTATTACATAGAAAACCAACTGAATATGTACAAACTAGTACAACACTTCAGTTACAAACTAGTGTTTTGATTACAAAAGCGGAAGCTATGTTTATACAACTCACACCATCTACCTAGCAAAAGTCGGTTGCCCAGTCCTATGGACAACCCACACTAGCTGCACTCCTCAGCTCAGTGCGGCGTGTACGGATCCCACTCAGCCGTGGTCCCCGACGGAGGGTAGCCCTCGCTGGTGGACTCATAACCCGAGTCCGTGGGGTAGTCATCACCTGAAAAACATTTATAGCAGCAACCGTGAGCACGATGGCTCAACAAGACTTAACCGACTCACCTAGGCATGAAACTCTACATGCAGTTTACAACAAACATGGGATGGTAAATTTCAGCAAACGGACACACCTACAAGTTCATCCTTAGTTCATCTTTTAGCCACAAGTTAACAGTTCATGAATATGAAATTTAATAAGCAATATTTGGTGGCACACATGTAGCAATACAATTATACATATCAACAGAATTGAATCATAACATTCCATAATTTATCTACGTCACGACGCATTGAACAAGCGGTACTCATCACCACGAGAGACGGCGATTTGACTCGATATACATCTGCAGGGATACCAAAAGAGCACGTCACGTACGCCCACCCGTGGAGCTGCACAGCACGCTCACTCGATGTCGTACGGGACAACCTTTCACCAAACAGCCCAAATGTCGAACCGGTCGCACCCAATCGGGCAGGAGGTTCCCTACACGGAGCATCTCTCTATGCCCGTTAGTGGATTTCCACCTTGATGCCCTCAACCTACACCTATAAATCGGTGGGTTATGCCTCAACGCCTGGAGGTACAGGTTACATCGGTTTATCGGGGCCCATATATCCGATATGCCTTCGGTACGTTCAACACTTGTTCAGCAGGGCTGCACACGGATCGGTCCTCAATCGACATGGACAGGGCTGCGCCCACAAGACTTCCTCTTGCTGCACCCTAGCCCCTGCCTAGTCTCATGTTCTTACTAAAGTGATCTCACATCACTCGAACCAATCCCGTGTGTCCCGAAGCCTAAACTCGCGAGTAGATTCCAACTACTCTACTTGTACCGAAGTTCTATGACTCATTAAGCATAGCCTGTCTACTCAAGGACTTAGACACTACCCTCACTCTTGTAGGAAAAATCTGGTTATGCACTTGGGTTTCATCCATCCTACACCTAATGCACATACGTACCACATTGTACTTATACATAAAGCAAAACTTTGTAAAATTGGTTAATGCAAACCGGGGCTTGCCTTGTTGCTGCTGGTCAGTGGTTAGGGTTTTGTCTGGAAGAAGGAAGTCGAGCACTTCCGGGGTCTCCTCGCCTTCAGCGACTACACATAAACTATATACTATATGTCAACTTAAATGCAATGTTTAGAACTGAATAAGTAATTACCATAACTCTAGCTAACCCTCCCCTTTGGCTCTGAAATTTTTATGGTGGCTTGGTAGGGTCATAAACAGAGTCTTGACAAAGTTTCATTTGAAACAAAGTTCATTTGAGCCTTGTACAAATAAAAGCCTATTTGGTCATTAGTAGGGCCTCTAGGGATTTCCATGGATTTTCATGGCTCCAACCGTTACTTTCTGGAAACTAGAGTTTGAGATGGTTCTAATAGAATTGGTTTCATGCCATTTGAAGCATTCTAGATGAAGTTATGCCCTAAACAAGATTTGAGAAAATCTGAAAAAAATGTTTCTGTACATTTTTCTATTTTCTCAGGGCAGTTTAATTAATCACAGAATTAGGGAGACTAAATTAACTTGGATGGGTATGAAATTTTTACTGTGACTCAAAGATTTTCCAATGAACCACCCAGACAAATTTCAGAATTTTTCATAAAGTAATTCTCCAGATAAAATTCCCAACAATTTATGTTTTAGGGATTTAATTCTGGAAAACCATTAAGTTTCATGAGCTGAAATTTGTGTTGCTGGAAAGTACTCAAAAATCTGAATTCAGAAAATTTTAGTTCACTAAATTTGGGGCTTCCTAGCAAAATTTATATGCATTTGAAGTTTGAACTAAAACTGGAAAATTCCAGAAATGTTTAAACTCAGGTTGTGGGCCCCACTCTTTAAACCGGCCCACTGAGATCGCGGCCACACCGCAGCCCACAGGGTTTTATCCGTGCTGCCTCACCAGATCCCCGCCGCAAAGCGGATCCTCGCTAAAAACAGGGACTGACTGGTGGACCCGGCCACCCCTTCGTCTACCTCGTGACAGCCCGCGACCCCCGCGGCGGCGCTTCGCCGGAGAACTCGCCGCCGGCCATTTCACCGCAAGACCTTCGATGGATTTCGCCGCCTGTGCCCACTCTGCTCGGGGAACACATTGGTGCATTCACCGAAGCTCGGCGATGGCCGGAACCACGCCCACGACGGTGACAGCGGCGATCCCCACTCCGGCGATGTCGCCCGAGCTACTCAGTGCCTTATTTTCAGAACGATTTGCTCCTACAGATCCGCTGTGGTATGCTGAGCACGAAAATGAACTCGGCTTGCCATGGAAACGGCCGGGGCTAGGACTTCACCGTCGACCTAGGGCTAAAACGACGGATGCTCGAAAAACTCGAATAGCAGCGCCAAAACTCGATGGTTTCTAATGGTCCTTGATCCTAGGTGGCCGTGGGGATGTGTAGAACATGTGCTTAGCTTGGTTTACGCGGTGGTGGACCGATCACCACGAATTTTGGATTCTTGGCTAGCTCAGTTCTTTGAACACCGAGGATTAAACGTGGAAATTCTCTCCCAACAGGGCATGAAAAGAGGTAGGGTTTTCACCGTGAGTTCGAGCAGCCTCCGGCGCGTCTATTTGCTGTTGATCATCGGTCGCGAGAGCGCTCAGATCGGCGGCGCACCGAGGACCTAAGGAGAGCGGCCGAAAGGTGACTGTTTTCGGTCGAGCGCGTGTGGAAGCCAGCCGGTTTCCGTGTAAGCTGCGAGAGATGGCTTCGTGGGCAGGCAAAAGCGCGGCGCAAGCCTCCAGTACGACAGCAGCTCGTCGCGGTGGCCGCTCGGCAGCTGCTGGGTGGCGCCCGCTGCGGTTTCCCGTGGAACAGAGCCCGTGGGCAACTTGATCAGGGCATTTGACTGCCAGGTGGGCCCATGCCTCCCCCCTAATCCTCTCTTTTGTTGTGCAAATATCTCAACTACTCAGACTTGAAAAGGAAACTTAGCCATCAATCCAGAGGAGGAATTTGAATTCATCAGTTTGAAACTGGTTCGGCCAAATTCCCTTCACATTTGAATTTGAAATTCCAAATTCAGTTTGAATTATTGCAATTTGGCTCCCGACAGATGATGTCCAACGGGGATGAAAATTGGTGGACTAAATCAGAAAAATTTGCTGAGTTTGAATATGAAGTCAACTTTTGAATTCAAGTGGTGAAAGTGGCTACAATTTGAATTTGCATCCAAATTGGCCCTTTTCACAAATGTCTCCAAATTGCCTCAAAAAGTATTGGATTTGCATGTACTATGGCCTGAGCCTTCCCAAGACTATTTAAGGTCTAGGGGTGAGCTCAACCTTTCATGTTTATGTGTAGGAATCCTATTTTTTTGAAGTTAGGGCTTTCCCCTCTAATCACCCTTTTGATGGTGTTTACTTGCTCTTCACAAGTGTTTATGAGATATCCACCACATGAGCTGTGGTGTTTGAGTTGATGAACATTTCTGTGCAAGTCATTTTCTTGGGCTTTTACATCCCTCCCCCCTTAAAAGAATCTCATCCCGAGATTATAAAAGAAGAGACGACGATGTAAAAGGAGATTACATGTGATGAGACGCCATGAAATCCGGGTAGTTTGAGCGAAGGAATTCCTCACTCTTCCACATCGCTTCTTCGGCGGTGTGGTTGTTCCACAGTATCTTGTAGAACCACAACGTTCGACTACGTGTGGTCCGAGCCTTCTCATTAATAATTGCCACCGGATATTCAGCATACGTCAAATCCGGTTGCAGATCGCTGATGTCTTCGGTGGGAACAGCAGCCGTATACTTCAGACATTTTCGTAGTTGGGAAAGATGGAAAACATCGTGAACACCAGCGAGAGATGCCGGTAGCTCCAGTCTATACGCCACTGGTCCACACTTCTCGTTGATAGCATAGGGTCCAATGAATTGGGGCGCGAGTTTCCCTATCATGCCGAACCGGTGCATGCCTTCCCTCGGAGATACACGGAGATACACGTGTTCCTCGACGTCAAAGTGCAGCGGCCTACGCCTATTATCAGCATAGCTTTTCTGCCGGGATTGAGCGGCCTTCAAATTGGCTTGAATCATCCGAACGCGCTCTTCGGTGTCGTTCACCACATCAACCCTGAACGTGACCCTTTCACCGGATTCGTACCAGTTTAATGGGGTGCGGCATTTGCGACCGTAGAGAGCCTCATATGGTGCCATCTTGATACTCGCTTGATAGCCATTGTTGTACGAGAATTCCACCAAAGGTAGATGATTATCCCAGTTTCTACCGTGGATGATGGCACACGCCCTCAACATGTCTTCTAGTACTTGGTTCACCCTCTCAGTTTGCCCATCTGTCTGAGGGTGATAGGCGGAGCTTCTAAACAGCTTAGTACCCAATGCAGCGTGCAACTGCTCCCAGAAATGAGATACAAATAGTGCACCTCGATCTGAGACTATGGTCTTGGGTAACCCATGTAAGCATAGAATCCTTGCAATGTATAGCTCCACATATTTGCTGGCATTGTAACGTGTATGCACAGGAATGAAGTGAGCTGACTTGGTTAATCGGTCAACGATTACCCAAATGGAATCATGCTTATTGGAAGTCAGGGGTAATCTTTGCTTATACGGCGTACCCCGCACTATCATCTCGGATCGGGGCACTTTATTTGTGTCTCGTTTTTTGGAGCGGTTACATGCTGCATTGGGTATGAGGCTGATCCGTAGTTCTGCGTACCACCCGCAGACGGATGGGCAAACCGAGCGGATAAATCAAATCCTGGAAGATATGTTACAAGCTTGTGCTATCAACCATGGTAAGAATTGGGATGTTGTCACTTACCGTTAGCCAAGTTTTCGTAAAATAATGGGTACCACTCCAGCATCAAGATGGCGCCCTACGAGACGCTATATGGAAGAAAGTGGCACACACCTCTGAATTGGTGTGAGTCCGGAGAAAGGGTCACTTTCAGGATTGATCTTGTCAACAACGCGGAAGAGAAAGTTTGACTTATTCAAGCGAACTTAAAAGCCGCACAATCCCGACAAAAATAGTATGCGGACCGGAGAAGACGTCCTCTACAATTTGAAGTCGGGGATCACGTGTATCTACGTGTGTCTCCGATGAAGGGCGTGAACAGATTCAGGGTCAGAGGAAAGTTGGCACCCTGATTCATTGGTCCATTCCAGGTTTTAGAAAGGTGTGGATCCATTGCATACCGGCTGGAATTACCAGCGACACTCTCCGGTGTGCACAACATCTTCCACATTTCTCGGCTGAGGAAGTGCCTCAAGTTTTCAACCACCGTTCAGCTGGGAGATATCGAGGAATTGCAACCGGATCTCACATATCGGGAGGAACTGGTTCAGATTATTGATGAGAAGGTCCGAACCACACGCAACCGTACATTGTGGTTCTTCAAAGTTTTATGGAGTAATCACTCCACGGATGGAGCATTATGGGAGAGCGAAGAGTTCCTTCGCAGCAATTATCCAGAATTTTTGACGTCGCACACCCGGTAATTTTCCACCATCCTCTCTCTCATTTTTACCTTATAATCTCGGGACGAGATTCTTTTAAGGGGGGAGGAATGTAAGGGCCCAAATTTTTCACTTGCTAAAAGTGTTCATCACACCCACACCTCAGCTCAATTGTGGAAAAATCATGAACACATTTGAAGAGCAAGTAACCACCGTAAATAGATTTATTAGGAGATGAACCCACATAATTCAAAGGTGGCATTTCTCACATACATAATAGAGGGGCTGAGCACACTATAAACTCCTAAACTTTGTTAGGAATGCTCATGCCAAATTTCACACAAATCCAAAACCTTTTGAGGTACTTTTGGATACAATCATTAAAAGGCTAGTTTGAACTTAAATTCAAATTCAAATTCATCCAGTGAATTAAAAAGAGGGATTCATATTAGCACTCAGCACATTTTTATGAGCTCACACACCAATTTTCACTCCATTTGGAGTTGATCTTGACATGAGCTATTTTGAGTAAATTCAAACCAAATTTGAATTTTAAACTTCACATGTGCTGTAAATTCATCCGAACCATTTGACACTTTGAGTCATTCAAATTCAAATGGTGATGTGCTAGTTTGATCAAATATTAAAGTTCAGTAGGGGCACACAAAATTAATACAGTGGACAAATTCAATTTCGGAGGACAAAAATCAAAAGTGCGGTCCTCTGTCAGCCACACAACCGGGAGAACAGAGCTCCACCGAGACACTCGGTTTCCTGCGCGCGCTCGGGCCATCGCCATGGGAGGAACCCCAGACAGCAGCTGCTAGCCTCTCTGGCCACCGATCTGCTTCCCCAGCCTCCTTAGCCGCACCCTGGGACGAGTCCCGGATCAGTTCACCTATCGTTTCACTCTTCGCTCGCACGCTCGAACGAAGAACACCGCTGCTCACTGCCGCCTCGGTTGCTCGATCACGAGACCAAGCTAGATCATGGTTGAATCCGTTCTGAGCTACAAAACGGCAACCTAGACTCTCCTCTGATCTCCCCGTCACGTAAACAAGCCAAGTTCGGCTTCCCTCGAACTCAACCGAGCGTTTTCGCGGCGACCGGGAACTGCCGTTGTTTGATGCTCACGTGGGCAGCCCAGCTCAGTAGCTTTCATGCCCAAGCAAAGGCACGCATCGATGCGCACAACTTCCATGCTGCTCACCTCAAGAGCCCAAGCCGAACCGGTGATCGTCGACGGCTAATTTGGTATTCTTCCTTCGATCAGTGCAAACCGACGATCGGGTACGAAGTGATTGAATTTGTAAGGGCCTAAGTTTTTGGAACATATTCAAAGTGTTCATCACCACACACACACCTCATTTGAAGAAACTTTATGAATACATTTGAAGAGCAAGTAAACACCATCAACATGCTCATTAGAGGATAAACTCACAAAATGCAAAAGTGGCATTTCTCACATGCATCATATAGGGGCTGGGCATATGAAAAACTCCTACACCTTGCTGGCATTGTCCATGCTAAATTTCACTCAAATCCAAAACCTTTTGAGCACTTTTTGGGAATAACTAGAAAGAGGGTAGTTTGAACTCAAATTCAAATTCAAACTACTTCCATCCCATGAATTCGAAAGTGGGAGGCATATTCTTACTCAGCACATTTTTGTGAGACCACACAACAATTTTCACTCCATTTGGAGTTGATCTTGACATGAGCTAAGTTTAGCAAATTCAAACTCAATTTGAATTTCGAACTTCATACGTGCTAAAAATTAATTTAAACACTTCACAATTTGAATTCTATCAACTTCAAATGGGCTTGTGGTTGATAATTCAAAAATGAGATGGTATTTGGGTCTCTACTGTTTAGAGCAGTGGGGAAAATTTAATTTCAGAGGTTAAACCTCGGGCGGGACCCACATGTCAGCCTCAGCAGCAAATTCATCCGACTGAAGTCTGAGCTCGGTTTCTTGCGCTTGATCCAGCAGCCGCTACGGCGAAAAATCGATCGGGACAGCAGCTGGTTGCCACCCCGACCACTGAGCCGCCTCACCCTCCCTCTTATCTCTGCAGCCGACCCGATCAAAGGCAGAACCGATCACTTCGTTGCTCCCTCGCGTAAGAACTTGATCAGAACAGCCGCTGCTCCTTCGATCATCGGTCACCCACCCAGCTCGCGTGTGAATCTCGGCTAAGCAACAAAACGGCACCATAGTGTTCTCCACAACCTTCTCAAACCGTCACCTAGTGAGCTCGTGCTCCATACCCCAAGAACAACACCGATCTGCAGCGATCGCTACAAAGCCGAGAAGAGGTGCTCCCATGGGCATCCTCATCCCTGGCTTGCATGACCAAGCTAAGCTGCTTCCGGACGCGCAAGGACCTCCTGCAGCTCACCTCAGAAGCTTGAGCCAAGAGGTTAAGCGTCGACGGCGAATTTTGCAGTTTGCTTCCAGCCAGTGCACCGTCACCTTCGAGTAAGAAACATTGAAATTCCCGTTTGCTTCTATTTTAAATCCCGCCAAACTTCGCACATAGGAACTGGACTTAGTGGCGCACAAGTTAGCTTCACAACACTTAGCATGAGAACCCCTGTACATGGCGTATTTCCATGTTTGCCAATGGCGGCTTATTCGGGCAGCATCGGGCGCACGGTGACACCCACCTTGGAGCAATTCCCGAGCCTGTCCATCACCATGTCGAGCTTCCCGAGCCACCACTGGTGCTGTAGAGCCACTCCACCAGGCTTTTGGCCGGCTAGCACATCGGAGCGACGTCACCGGACTCTTCCCGAGCCGCCGCACCGTCGCGAGCCCGGTTAGAGTTAACGTCAATGAGGGGAAACTCTCCCAACGTGTTCATCACACCAAATTAGAGGCTAGCAGCGAGTTAGAGCTCGGGAGCCGACCGCACGATCGAGTTCGGCGGTGCTCCGGCGACCTCGGCGGCGCTACCACGCGGGAGGCGCGATGTAGAAGACGACCGAGCCGGACCTGCTGTCAGTGGGAGAAAACCGGGCGAGTGGATCGTCTGTGGGCACGGATTGACTGTGGCAGCACGGGAATTAAACCTGTAGCCCCGTGTGCCATTGCTTCAGCACCCGACACGTGTACCCGTGGACCCACCGACAGACTTAAACATTTCCCCGATTTTCAGTTTTGGTTCAAACTTCAAACCCACATACCTCTGGCTAGAAAACTCCAAATCAAGTGAACCAAATTTTGTTGGATTCAGCTCTCTGAGTACATTCTAACAAATAAGATTTAACTTCATGAAAATCCTTAGTTCTATAGAATTAATTCTTTAAAATTTAAACTGTTTAGAATTTTAACTGGAGAACCCTTTTGGAGGAAAATTCTGAATCTTAGCTGGGAGGTTCAACAAAATATCCCTGAGCTACAATAAAAATTTCAGATCCATTTGAGCTCATTTGATCCACCTAATGGTGTGATTAATAAAACTGTTCCAGAGAAAATAGAAAATGTCCAGAAACATTTTCAGAATTTCTCTTAAATTGTTTAGCTCATATATTTAGCTAGGAACCTTCAAATTAAGTGAAACCAACTCCATTAGAACCCTATGAAAATCTAGTTTTCATAAAGTCATGGCTTGCTCCATGAAAATCCTTAGGACACCCTAGGAGCTCCAATTAAGGTCAAGTACATAATTATTTGTGGAGAGCTCAAATGAGATTTGCTGCAAATGAAACTTGGCCAAATCTCTGTTTAGGTTGTATCCAAACCACAGTCTGTCTAGTAAGACTTTTAGTCCTCACAAGTTTAAACTTCAATTTAAATGCATTCAAATTGATACATGTATATATTCTCTCATGTAGTCGCTAAGGTTGAGGAGGAACCTGAAGTCTTAGACTTTGTCACTCCAGAAGAACAGCTAGCCTATGACCAAGAGCAGCAAGGCAAGCTCCGGTTGCATTAACCTTTTTACAAAGTTTTACTGTTTTGAGAACTTACTTTGAGCACTCAATAAATTCTTGCATTAGAGTCGTGTTTGAAACCCAAATGCATAGCCAAGAAAACCCTGGATTGGGATTAGGTTTGAAAACCTCGTTAGCTACTCGCGAGAATAGGCTAGAGGCACATTGCTCAGGTAAAGATAGAAAATGAAACACATGGCAAGAAAAATGAGACCGAGCGGAGAGTAAGGGCAGCAGGACTTTGGGGCCTGGGTGCTATAGCTCCGCTTGTGTCGATTGAGGACCGAGCCGTGTGCGGGCCTGTTGAACAAGCTAGAACAGTACCGAAGACCTACCGGCTATATGGGAACTGGGAAACCGATGTAACTCGGGTAGCTGGGTTTTGAGGCATAGCTGGTCGTTCAGAGGGTAGGATGAGAGCTCGAGGTGTAAATCGGCTGGTGGCACTGTGGATGCGCGCGCAGAGACCTCTTGCTTGGGACGATTGGACCGGTTCAACATTTGGCTGACAGGTGAAAGGTGGTTGCGTACGATGTCCATGATGGTTGCTGTAGGCAACATCGAGTACGGGCGTACGTGACGTGTTATTCGGGTAACCCTGCATGTGTAAATCAATTATAATCGCCGTCCCTCATGGTCAGTGAGTACCACTTGTTCACTGTACCGTGACGTAGAAAGAACAGACTAGATACATGTTAAAAGTTTGCTTATTTGAAAGCTATACTTTGCTTGTTAATGTCTTGTTGTAGTTTAGAGCTAATTAAAGTACTTTTCAACTTTGGGCAAAGTACATGAGAGAAATGCATTTCTTGTTTGATTGCGGCCCTCTCATGTGCCTTAGCGTAAGGTTCTCCACAACCTGCTGTTAAAAACTTGAAAGTAAGATTCCATTAATTAGGCGAGTCCTTTGCAACTATTTTTACCTCATGTACCCTATAACCATTCAAGTAGATGTTTCACGGACAGGAGAGACGGGTCAGTCTTGCTGAGCCATCATGCTCACTGCTTGTGTTTGAAGCTTTTTGCAGGGGTCTATGAGGAAGGGACTCCCGAGGAGGATGCCAAACCCCAGGAGGGGAACCCCGTCGAGTGGGAGTCTTTTACGCCGCCGTGTTAGTGTGTGTGCGTGCTAGCGGGGACCTGTTCACGGGCTGAACGTGAACTCAATTGACACGACCCCACTGGTCCTGTCGAGCCAGGATCACGCTGAGGGGTGCTGCGTTGCACAGCACCGTATAACACACGTCAAAGGTACAAAGCGGAAGCGAAATTTTATTACATAAACAAGTTATGAACATGTTTACATCAAAATAAGTTCAGTCTACACTCGCGGGCGTAGACTAAGCATCAAGTGCACGTTCAGCCCTTGAACGTGCCCTTGCTAGCACACACGCAAACTAACTCTGCGGCGTGCACGACTCCCACTCGACGGGGTTCCCCTCCTGGGGTTCCGTCTCCTCTTCGGGAGTCCCTTCTTCATAGAACCATGCAAAAGCTTCAAACACAAGCAGTGAGCACGAAGGCTCAGCAAGTCTGACCCGTCTCACCTAAACATGGAACTTCTACATGAGGGTAATGGGTTACATGAGGTAAAAATCATTTGCAAGGACTCGCCTAATTAGTAGAACCATACTTTCAAGTTTTAGCAGCAGGTTGTGGAGAACCTTACGCTAAGGTACATGAGAGAGCCGCAATCAAACAAGAAACGCATTTCTCTCATGTACTTTGCCCAAAGTCGAAACGAACTTTAGTTAGCTCTAAACTACAGCAAGTCATTAACAATCAATGTCCATCATTCAATCAGCAGCATTTTAACATGTAACTAGCCTGTTCTTTCTACGTCACGGTACAGTGAACAAGTGGTACTCACTGACCGCGAGGGACGGCGATTATAATCGATTTACACCTGCAGGGTTACCCGAACAACCCGTCACGTACGCCCGTACTCGATGTTGCCTACAACAACCATCACGGACGCCGTACGCGACTACCTTTCACCCGTTAGCCAAATATTGAACCGGTCCCATCGTCCCGAGCAAGAGGTCTCTGCACGCGCATCTCTGTGCCGCCAGCTGATTTACACCTCGAGCTCTCAACCTACCCTCTGAACGACGGGCAATGCCTCAATACCCAGCTACCCGGGTTACATCAGTTTCCCGGTTCCCATATAGCCGGTAGGTCTTCGGTACTGTTCTAGCTTGTTCAACAGGCCCGCACACGGCTCGGTCCTCAATCGACACAAGCGGAGCTACAGCACACAGGCCCCAAAGTCCTGCTGCCCTTACTCTCCGCTCGGTCTCATTTTCTTGCCATGTGTATCATGTGCTATCTCTACCCGAGCAATGTGCCTCTAGCCTATTCTCGCGAGTAGTTCCAACTACTCGACTTGTACCGAATCCTACTCTATCCTAGCAATGCAGTGGGTAACGGAGTTTGCACTCCTAAACCCAACCCATGGTTTTCTTGGCTATGCAGTGGGGTTTCCAAACAAGACTCTAATGCACAGAACAAAGGAAACAAGTATGTGCTCAAAACAATAAAAATTTGTAAAAAGGTTAATGCAAACCGGGGCTTGCCTTGCTGCTCTTGGTCGTAGGCTAGCTGTTCCTCCGGAGTAACGAAGTCTAGGACTTCGGGTTCCTCCTCGACCTTAGCGACTACATGATAAGAGCAATGTATGTATTAATTTAAATGCATTTGTATTATCTTTGAAGTTGTGAAGTCTATAACCTTTGCTAGACAGACCTAATGACTGTGAAACTTTTACTGTGGCTTGGTTACAACCTAAACAGAGACTTGGTCAAGTTTTAGTTGCAGCAAAGCTCATTTGAGCCCTCCACAATTAATTATGTCCTTGACCTTAATTGGAACTCTTAGGGTGTTCTAGGAATTTTCATGAGACAAACTATGACTTTCTGAAAACTAGATTTTCAGAGGGTTCTAATGGAGTTGGTCTCACTTAATTTGGAAGTCCCTAACTAAAGATATGAGCTAAACAATTTCAGAGAAAATTCTGAAAATGTTTCTGAACATTTTCAATTTTCTCTGGAACAGTTTCACTAATCACACCATTAGGTGTATTAAATGAGCTCAAATGGATCTGAAATTTTTATGGTAGTTCAGGGATATTTTGGTGAATATCCCAGCAAAATTTCAGGATTTTCCTCCACAGGATTCTCCAGTTAAAATTCCTAACAGTTTAAACTTTGAGGAATTAATTCTGGAAAATTAAGGGTTTTCATGAAGTGAAACTTGATTTGCTGGAAAGTACTCGGATAGCTGAATCCAGCAAAATTTGGTTCACTCAATTTGGAGCTTTCTAGCCAAAGTTATAAGGATTTGAAGTTTGAACTGAAACTGAAATTCGGGAAAAAGTTTAAACTCTGGCTTGTGGGCCCCGCACACAGTGCGTCGTCTCCCTCCTCGTGCCAACTGCGCGGCGGCGGCGATCTCCGGCGACCCTCGCCGGAACTGAGTTCCCGGCCACCCCCCGGCCCGAAACTTGCCGCCTGCCCCTTTACTGACCCCCTGGACTCGATGGTGGGGTCGCCGGTCGCCGGCGATGACCGGAAACCCGTGCGCACCGATGACAGCACCTGCTAGGGTTCCGGTGAGGTCGGTCCCGCTCTCCCGTGCACCAAATCGACCGGAAATCGGTCGGAGAGCATCAGTAGAGCATGGGAAACACGAACCAGGGCTGGGTGGAAGCTAGAAATACCGGCAACTAGGCTCTCGACGGTGAGCCGAGGTGTTCAGCCATGGCGGCGGGGAAAACAGCCATATCATGGCCGATTCTCGATGGTTTTCTCTAATTCCAGTTCGAGCGTGGGCGCTATCGTGCGTAGAAGCTACTAGGTAACGAGCTCGTCCAACCCTCGTGCATAGAGCACGAATTTCACCCGAAGGTGAGCTCGGTCCTTATGAACTGATCAAGAGTAAATTTGGAAATTCTCGGCCGAGGGTTGATCAATTGCCAAACGGCATTCGGCTACTCCATATACATACAATCACGCACCTTTCTTGTGTAGAGAAGAGGACGTGACAACGGCTGTGCCGTGCTGTCCACGGGAGCCCGATCGGCGGCGACGTTCGGCTCGCCGGAGAAATGGCTCGTACAGCTCGAGGACGCTTGCTCACTGGCCAACACGGCGTCTAGGAGGTTGCTCACGATCTCTTGGTGCTGTTTTGCTGTGGAGGAGGCGGTGCTTGCGAGTGATCGGCTTGATCAAACGTGAGCTCGGGCGGCGGCGATGGCAGTGGAAGAACAGGCTGAGTATGTCGGCAGTTCGGGGAATGGGCGATCGGAGCACGCCGGGGAGGGAATAAGTAGCCCGGCGGCTGGTCTCCAGCTTGGGGCGCGCAGCAGGAGCTGGCGCCGGCTGCCCCCCCTCGGTGGCGCGCGCACACTGCACCCGGGAACCGACTGAACTGTGTTTCAGTCGGTTTGTGTTGAAGTAGAGGCTGACATGTGGGTCCCACCCCCCATTTTAACCTCTGAAATTTACTCCTAATCACTGTTGTAAACAGTGAACCCCATACTACCCTTGGCAATTCAAATTATTCACCCATGAGCCATTTGAATTGATCAAAGTTCAAATGAGGTTTGGTTTGGATGAATTTCAGCACAAGTTCAGTTTGAAATTCAAATAAAGTTTGAATTTCTCCCACTTAGCTCATGTCAAGATCAACTCCAAATGGAGTGAAAACTGGTGTGTGAGCTCACAAAAATGTGCTGAGTAAGAATATGCCTTTCACTTTTAAATTTATGGGATAAAAACAGTTTGAATTTGAATATGGTTTCAAACTGCCCTCTTCCTATCTATATCCAAAATGACCTCAAAAAGGTTTTGAATTTGGGTGAAACTTGGCATGGACATCCTTAGCAAAGTGTAGGAGTTTTCATATGTCCAGCCCATCTATATCACATGTGGGAAATACCACTTTTGCAATGTGTAAGTTTGTTCTCTAATGAGCATGTTGATAATTGTTACTTGCTCTTCATTTGTGTTCATCATTCTTCCTCAAATGAGGTGTGTGGTGTGGTGATGAACACTGCAAATGAGTGTCAAAAACTGAGGCCCTTACATTCCTCCCCCCTTAAAAGAATCTCGTCCCGAGATTATAAGGTGAAAATAAGAGAGAGGACGGTGGAAAATTACCGGATATGCGACGTGAAAAAGTCAGGGTAGTTAGTGCGAAGGAATTCTTCGCTCTCCCATGTCGCTTCGTCCATGGAGTGATTACTCCATAGAATCTTGTAGAACCACAACGTACGGTTGTGTGTGGTTCGGGCCTTTTCATCAATAATCTGCACCGGTTTCTCCCGATAGGTGAGATCTGGTTGCAGTTCTTCAATGTCTTCCAGCTGAACGGTGGTTGATAGCTTGAGACACTTCCTCAGCTGGGAAATATGAAAGAAGTCGTGCACACCGGAAAGTGCTTCTGGTAATTTCAGCCGGTATGCCACCGATCCACATCTTTCGGTAATCTGGAATGGACCGATGAAGCGGGGTGCTAACTTTCCCCTCACCCCAAATCTGTTTACACCCTTCATTGGAGACACCCGTAGATATACGTGATCCCCAACTTCAAATTGTAATGGGCGCCTTCTCCGGTCCGCATACTGTTTCTGACGGGATTGAGCGGCTTTTAGGTTCGCTTGAATTAATCGAACCTTTTCTTCCGCGTTGTTGACAAGGTCAATCCCGAAGGTAACCCTTTCGCCAGACTCACACCAGTTCAATGGTGTGCGGCATTTTCTTCCGTATAGCGCCTCGTAGGGCGCCATCTTGATGCTGGCTTGGTACCCATTGTTGTACGAGAACTCGGCTAACGGCAAGTGATCATCCCAATTCTTGCCGTGGTCGATAGCGCAAGCTCGTAGCATGTCTTCTAGAATTTGATTTACCCGCTCGGTTTGTCCATCCGTCTGCGGGTGGTAGGCCGAACTACGGATCAGCTTCGTCCCCAAGGCAGCGTGTAGCTGCTCCCAAAAACGGGACACAAATAAAGTGCCCCCGATCCGAAATGATAGTACGGGGTACGCCGTACAAGCATAGGATCCGTGAGATGTACAGTTCAGCGTACTTCTTGGCGTTGTAGTTGGTGTTGACCGGGATGAAATGGGCAACTTTGGTGAGCCGATCGACGATCACCCACACCGAATCATGTTTCTGTAGGGTGGTGGGTAAACCGACGATGAAATCCATGCTCACGTCCTCCCATTTCCAGGCAGGAATGCCCAGTGGTTGCAGCAGTCC
Source organism: Neostapfia colusana (assembly GCA_030760725.1). Classification (NCBI taxonomy): domain Eukaryota; kingdom Viridiplantae; phylum Streptophyta; class Magnoliopsida; order Poales; family Poaceae; genus Neostapfia; species Neostapfia colusana. Next base: position 22,846,952 of record JASWHV010000005.1, on the reverse strand, counting down.
CGGTTTCCGCATGTGGTCAGCCTTCACCCTTCGACATGTATCACACTCGGACACGTATTTTGCAGTCTCTCGCTTCATCCGTGTCCACCAAAACTTTCTTCTGAGTTCTTGATACATTTTGTTGCTGCCGGGGTGAATAGAAAACTTTGATAAGTGAGCCTCATCAAAGATCTTCTTCCGTAGTTCTGGGTTACGGGGTACGACGATCCGGTCCTTGAACCATAGGACGCCGTCTCCGTCTTTCCGGAAGCATTTCAGCTCCCCACTATCTACACGTCTCCGCAAATGTGACATGCCCTTGTCATTCTTCTGGGCTGCCGCTATCTCTTCACGGAGGGTGGGGATCAATGCTAGGTTGTAGAGAGCCCCGTATGGAATCACACGTAGTGGTGGTTCGCTCTCTTCCAACGGTGTGATGGTCAGATTGTTGACGTGTGACTTGCGGCTCAACGCATCTGCCACAACGTTTGCCTTGCCCGGATGATAATGGATCTCTATCTCGTAATCCTTTATCAGTTCTAACCATCTTCGTTGCCTCATGTTCAGCTCCTTCTGAGTGAATATGTACTTGAGGCTTTTGTAGTCGGTATATAAATGTACGAGGTTACCGAGTAGGTAGTGCCTCCACATTTTGAGTGCGAGTACCACGGCAGCGAGCTCCAAGTCGTGAGTTGGATAATTCTGCTCATGGTTCCTAAGCTGCCGTGATCCATACGCGACCACTCTTCGGTCTTGCATCAGCACACACCCGAGCCCAATGCCGGATGCGTCGCAGTACACATCGAACGGTTTCGTTGTGTCTGGCTGCGCCAAAACCGGTGCTGATGTCAGGTGCTTGACTAAAGCCTTGAATGCTGCTTCACATGCTGGACTCCAAACATATTTGGTAGCCTTCTTCAGCAGCTCTGTCATTGGCTTGGAAATCTTCGAGAAGTTCGGAATGAACCTCCGATAATATCCCGCGAGTCCGAGGAAACTCCGTACCTCATGAACAGTTCTCGGGGATTTCCAATTCAGCACTTGCGCGATCTTGCTCGGGTCCACAGCGATACCCTCCGCTGAGATGATAGGCCCGAGGAAAGGCACTTGCGATATCCAAAACTCGCATTTGCTGAATTTTGCGTATAACTCGTGATCCCGCAGCCGTTGCAAGACTATACGCAGATGTTTCTTGTGATCTTCCTCTGACTTGGAGTATACCAGGATGTCGTCGATGAAGACCACGACAAACTTGTCCAGCTCCGGCATGAACACCGAGTTCATTAAGTACATGAAGTGAGCTGGAGCATTGGTGAGGCCAAAGGACATGACCAGGTACTCATAAAGTCCGTACCTTGTCGAGAAAGCTGTCTTTGGAATGTCCTCCGCCCTTATCTTAATCTGATGGTACCCGGATCTTAAATCCATCTTGGAAAAGATCTTTGCTTCGACCAACTGATCAAACAACATGTCGATCCGTGGCAACGGGTACTTGTTTTCGGCATTTAATGGACGGTAATCCACGCAAAGCCGCAACGTTTCATCCTTTTTCTTGACAAATAATGCCGAACAGCCCCATGGCGAGGAGCTCGGCCTAATAAAACCCTTCTCCAGAAGATCCGTGAGCTGAGTCTTCAGTTCAGCCAACTCCTTGGGCGCCATCTTGTACGGCCTTCGGGATATTGGCATGGTTCCCGGTGCAAGTTCAATCTTGAACTCCACCTCTCTATCGGGTGGCATCCCCGGCAAATCGTCCGGGAATACATCAGGGAACTCTCGGACCACCGGAATATCTTCCAATCTGATGGTCGTGGCTTGATAGACACTTGGAAGTTTTATTCCTGGACTGTCCAGAAATAATGAGTGAGAACCGTGCACCTCCGAGTTTAAGTGCACGACTCGAAGGACGGTGTCTAAAACAGCGCCGTGGCGGGTTAACCACGACATCCCTAGGATGACATCGACCTTCTGTCCCTCTAAGATAATGAGAGACGTGGGGTACACTCTACCCGCTAAGCATAATGGTGCTTTGGAGACCATTACACTCGCTGAAATCTTCCCACCCGGTGAACAAATTAAATATGGACTATCGGTGGGTAGTATTGGCAAACTGTGTTTAGCAATGAAAGCTTGGCTAATAAAATTATGCGTGGCGCCTGAATCAAACAGTACTATAGCGGGATGCTGGTGGAGTTGGAACATACCCGCAAGGATTGGCTCGCCCTCCGGCACGTCCTCAATGGCAAGCTGGTGGACAGTGCCGGGTCTAGGGTTTGCCCGCCGCGCATTAGTAGGGTTCCGAGGTTGATTCCTCCCCGGAAACTGTGGTGCCACTCCGCCGCCTTGCCTCTCCGGGCAACTGCTCGCGAAGTGTCCTGGACGACCACACTGGTAACATGTGGCCGCTGCTGGTGGAGTACCCGGTGGACGAAAGCCCGGCATGCGTTGCGGAGGTGCAAACGCACGCGGCATCGCCCGCTGCTGCTGTTGTTGTTGCGGTGGTACTGGCAGTGCCAGCCGGAATGCCGGTGAAGAGTACGGCCGACTGCGAAACGGCATCGACCGCTGTGGTGGCTGCCAGCATGGGCCTGATGGTGGGCGATTCACCATCCGAAACTTCTGAGAAGGACCGCCTCCTTCTCCGCTGCTCTGCGGCACGCTTCGCTTTCGCTCTGCCGCCACCAACTCCTTGCCGGAGTCCTCCTGAACAATCGCAGCATCAATGATGTCGTTGAGGCTGCCGCGATTGAACATCGCCAACTTGTCCTTCAGGAGCGGGTTAAGCCCCTGGTAAAAATGGTCTCGCCGCTTCTTGACACGACCCCACTGGTCCTGTCGAGCCAGGATCACGCTGAGGGGTGCTGCGTTGCACAGCACCGCATAACACACGTCAAAGGTACAAAGCGGAAGCGGAAGCTTTATTACATAAACAAGTTTATCAACATGTTTACATCAAAATAAGTTTAGTCCACACTCGCGGGCGTAGACTAAGCATCAAGTGCACGTTCAGCCCTCGAACGTGTCCTTGCTAGCACACACGCACACTAACTCTGCGGCGTGCACGACTCCCACTCGACGGGGTTCCCCTCCTGGGGTTCCGTCTCCTCTTCGGGAGTCCCTTCCTCATAGAACCCTGCAAAAGCTTCAAACACAAGCAGTGAGCACGAAGGCTCAGCAAGTCTGACCCGTCTCACCTAAACATGAAACTTCTATATGAGGGTGATGGGTTGCATGAGGTAAAAATCATTTGCAAGGACTCGCCTAATTAGTAGAACCTTACTTTCAAGTTTTAGCAGCAGGTTGTGGAGAACTTTACGCTAAGGCACATGAGAGAGCCGCAATCAAACAAGAAACGCATTTCTCTCATGTACTTTGCCCAAAGTTGAAAAGAACTTTAGTTAGCACTAAGCTACAACATATCATTAACAATCAATATCCAACTTTCAATCAGCAACATTTTAACATGTAACTAGCCTGTTCTTTCTACGTCACGGTACAGTGAACAAGTGGTACTCACTGACCGCGAGGGACGGCGATTATAATCGATTTACACCTGCAGGGTTACCCGAACAACCCGTCACGTACGCCCGTACTCGATGTTGCCTACAACAACCATCACGGACGCCGTACGCGACTACCTTTCACCCGTTAGCCAAATATTGAACCGGTCCCATCGTCCCGAGCAAGAGGTCCCTGCACGCGCATCTCTGTGCCGCCAGCTGATTTACACCTCGAGCTCTCAACCTACCCTCTGAACGACGGGCAATGCCTCAATACCCAGCTACCCGAGTTACATCAGTTTCCCGGTTCCCATATAGCCGGTAGGTCTTCGGTACTGTTCTAGCTTGTTCAACAGGCCCGCACACGGCTCGGTCCTCAATCGACACAAGCGGAGCTACAGCACACAGGCCCCAAAGTCCTGCTGCCCTTACTCTCCGCTCGGTCTCATTTTCTTGCCATGTGTTTCATGTGCTATCTCTACCCGAGCAATGTGCCTCTAGCCTATTCTCGCGAGTAGTTCCAACTACTCGACTTGTACCGAATCCTACTCTATCCTAGCAATGCAGTGGCTAACGGGGTTTGCAATCCTAAACCCCAACCCATGGTTTTCTTGGCTATGCAGTGGGGTTTCCAAACAAGACTCTGATGCACAACATAAAGAAAACAAGTATGTGCTCAAAACAATAAAAATTTATAAAATGGTTAATGCAAACCGGGGCTTGCCTTGCTGCTCTTGGTCGTAGGCTAGCTGTTCCTCCGGAGTAACGAAGTCTAGGACTTCGGGTTCCTCCTCGACCTTAGCGACTACATGATAAGAACAATGTATGTATTAATTAAATGCTTTTGTATTAACTTTGAAGTTGTGAAGTCTATAACCTTTACTAGATAGACCTAATGACTGTGAAACTTTTACTGTGGCTTGGTTACAACCTAAACAGAGACTTGGTCAAGTTTTAGTTGCAGCAAAGCTCATTTGAGCCCTCCACAAATAATTATGTCCTTGACCTTAATTAAAGGCTTTTAGGGTGTTCTAGGTAGTTTCATGAAACAAACTATGACTTTCTGAAAACTAGATTTTCAGAGGGTTCTAATGGAATTGGTCTCACTTAATTTGGAAGTCTCTAACTAAAGATATGAGCTAAACAATTTCAGAGAAAATTCTGAAAATGTTTCTGAACATTTTCTATTTTCTCTGGAACAGTTTTACTAATCACACCATTAGGTGGACTAAATGAGCTCAAATGGATCTGAAATTTTTATGGTAGCTCAATGATATTTTGGTGAACATCTCAGCAAAATTTCAGGATTTTCCGCCAAAGGATTCTCCAGTTAAAATTCCTAACAGTTTAAACATTAAGGAATTAATTCTGGAGAATTAGGGAATTTCATGAAGTGACACTTGATTTTCTGGAAAGTACTCAAAGAGCTGAATCCAGCAAAATTTGGTTCACTCAATTTGGAGCTTTCTAGCCAAAGTTATAAGGATTTGAAGTTTGAAGGAAATCTGAAAATCGGGGAAAAGTTTAAACTCGCGCGTGGGCCCAGGGGACACGCGTCGCACGCCGAAGCGACAGCACACCGCGGCCCACAAGGCTTTTGCGCGCCAGCACACCCGATCCCGGCCGCAGCCGGATCCCGATTCAAAATATCGGCCGCTGACAGCTGGGGTCCACCCCCTTCTTCAACCTCGCGACACCCGCGCTCCGCCGCCGAGGGACCTCGCCGGAGAGCTCGCCGCCGGCTGCTGTACAGCTTCAAACTTCTTGATTCTGGCCGCCCCTGCCTACTTTTACTTGGGGAACATGATCCGAGGGTCAGCTGCTCATGACAACGGCCGGAGCATGGTCGGCGACGAGCCGCCATATCGGAACGACTTCGGCCATGTCGGCTGATGCTCCTAGTGCCTCAGCTACTTGGGAAACCGGTCGGGGAGCATCAGTGGACCTCAGAGAAGGTCGACATGAACTCGGGGCAGCTCGGGGAAGGCCCGAAATAGGTCCTCACCGTGCGCCCGATACCCCCCGTGCGTTCCGCCATTAGTAGACCTTGAATTACGCCGGGCACAGAAGTTCTCCGGCCCAGAGTTGTGAAGGCAACTTGTGCGTCACCGTGTCTAGTTCGTGTGGGAGTGGCCTGAGGCCCTCTAATCCTTTCTAGAGCACGAATTAAACAGAATCGTACCCGAGGGTCGTTCTGCACACAGAAAGGGGAAAAATGGAAATTCGCCGCCGGTGAGCAACCACTCGAGCTGTGGCTCGGGGATGAGCAGCACCGATCACTTGCGCGTCCAAGGGTGCCTTGGCTCGGGCGTGACAACGCCCAGGTTGGGCTGTCCACGAGAGCCCGAGGTGCGGCGGTTTCCAGTTCCGAGTTTGATCTTTCGGCACAGCCGATATCACTCGGTTTCAATCGATTTCTATCAATGGGAAGGATGGAGGATGGTTGCTAGTACCTTGCTGGGACCTTGGAATGGAAAGAGGGAGCTGCGATCGGCTTGATCAAGCAGGAACTCGAGCGGCGGCGATGGCAGTGGAAAAACAAGTCGTGTGCGTCGGCAGCTCGAGGAAATGGTGACTGAAGCACGCCGGGGAGGGAATAAATAGCCCGGCCGGCTGGTCTCCGGCTTGGGGCACGCAGCAGGAGCTGGCGCCGGCTGCCCCCTTCGGTGGCGCGCGCGCACAGCTGCCGGGAACCGACTGAACTGTGTTTCAGTCGGTTTGCTTTGAGGCTGAGGCTGACATGTGGGTCCCACTTCTCTTTTAACCTCTGAAATTTATTCCTAACAGCTGTGGTAAACAGTGAACCCTATTCTACCCTTGGCAATTCAAATTATTCACCCAAGAGCCATTTGAATTGATCAAAGTTCAAATGAGGTTTGGTTTGAATGAATTTCAGCACAAGTGCAGTTTGAAATTCAAATAAAGTTTGAATTTCTCTCCCTTAGCTCATGTCAAGATCAACTCCAAATGGAGTGAAAATTGGTGTGTGAGCTCACAAAAATGTGCTGAGCAAAAATATGCCTTCCACTTTCAAATTCAGTGGGTGAAAACAGTTTGAATTTGAATATGGTTTCAAACTGTCCCCTTCCTAACCATACCCAAAATGACCTCAAAAAGGTTTTGAATTTGGGTGGAACTTGGCATGGACATCCTTAGCAAAGTGTAGGAGTTTTCATATGTCCAGCCCATCTATATCACATGTGGGAAGTACCACTTTTGCAATATGTGAGTTTGTTCCCTAATGAGCATGTTGATAATTGTTACTTGCTCTTTATTTGTGTTCATCATTCTTCCTCAAATGAGGTGTGTGGTGTGGTGATGAACACTGCAAATGAGTGTCAAAAACTGAGGCCCTTACATTCCTCCCCCCTTAAAAGAATCTCGTCCCGAGATTATAAGGTGAAATGAGAGAGAGGACAGTGGAAATTTTACCGAATATGCGATGTGAAAAAGTCGGGGTAGTTAGTGCGAAGGAATTCTTCGCTCTCCCATGTCGCTTCGTCCATGGAGTGATTACTCCATAGAACCTTGTAGAACCACAACGTACGGTTGCGTGTGGTTCGGGCCTTTTCATCAATAATCTGCACCGGTTCCTCCCGATAGGTGAGATCCGGTTGCAGTTCTTCAATGTCTTCCAGCTGAACGGTAGTTGATAGCTTGAGACACTTCCTCAGCTGGGAAATGTGAAAGACGTCGTGCACACCGGAAAGTGCTTCTGGTAATCTTAGCCGGTATGCCACCGATCCACATCTTTCGGTAATCTGGAATGGACCGATGAATCGGGGTGCTAACTTTCTTCTCACCCCAAATCTGTTTACGCCCTTCATTGGAGACACTCGTAGGTATACGTGATCTCCAACTTCGAATTGTAATGGGCGCCTCCTCCGGTCCGCATACTGTTTCTGTCGGGATTGAGCGGCTTTTAGGTTCGCTTGAATTAATCGAACCTTTTCTTCCGCGTTGTTGACAAGATCAATCCCGAAGGTAACCCTCTCGCCAGATTCACACCAGTTCAGTGGTGTGCGGCATCTCCTGCCGTATAGCGCCTCGTAGGGCGCCATCTTGATGCTGGCTTGGTACCCATTGTTGTACGAGAACTCGGCTAATGGCAAGTGATCATCCCAATTCTTGCCGTGGTCGATAGCGCAAGCTCGTAGCATGTCTTCTAGGATTTGATTTACCCGCTCCGTTTGCCCATCCGTCTGCGGGTGGTAGGCTGAACTACGGATCAGCTTCGTCCCCAAGGCAGCGTGTAGCTGCTCCCAAAAACGGGACACAAATAAAGTGCCCCGGTCCGATACGATGGTACGGGGTACGCCATATAAGCATAGGATCCGTGAGATGTACAGTTCAGCGTACTTCTTGGCGTTGTAGTTGGTGTTGACCGGGATGAAATGGGCAACTTTGGTGAGCCGATCGACGATCACCCACACAGAATCATGTTTCTGTAAGGTGGTGGGTAAACCGACGACGAAATCCATGCTCACGTCCTCCCACTTCCAGGCAGGAATGCCCAGTGGTTGCAGCAGTCCCGGTTTCCGCATGTGGTCTGCCTTCACCCGTCGACATGTATCACACTCGGACACGTATTTTGCAGTCTCTCGCTTCATCCGTGTCCACCAAAACTTGCTTCTGAGTTCTTGATACATCTTGTTGCTGCCGGGGTGAATAGAAAACTTTGATAAGTGAGCCTCATCAAAGATTTTCTTCCGTAACTCCGGGTTTCGGGGTACGACGATCCGGTCCTTGAACCATAGGACGCCGTCTCCGTCCTTCCGGAAACATTTCAACTCCCCACTGTCTACACGTCTCCGCAAATGGGACATGCCCTTGTCATTCTTCTGGGCTGTCGCTATCTCTTCACGGATGGTGGGGATCAAAGCTAGGTTGTAGAGAGCTCCGTGTGGAATTACATGTAGTGGTGGTTCGCTCTCTTCCAACGGTGTGATGGTCAGATTATTGACGTGTGACTTGCGGCTTAGCGCGTCTGCCACAACGTTTGCCTTGCCCGGATGATAATGGATCTCTATCTCGTAATCCTTTATCAGTTCCAACCATCTTCGTTGCCTCATGTTCAGCTCCTTCTGAGTGAAGATGTACTTGAGGCTTTTGTGGTCGGTATATAAATGTACGAGGTTACCGAGTAGGTAGTGCCTCCACATTTTCAGTGCAAGTACCACGGCAGCGAGCTCCAAATCGTGAGTTGGATAATTTTGCTCATGGTTCCTAAGCTGTCGTGATCCATACGCAACCACTCTTCGGTCTTGCATCAGCACACATCCGAGCCCAATGCCGGATGCATCGCAGTACACATCGAACGGTTTTGTTGTGTCTGGCTGCGCCAAAACCGGTGCTGATGTTAGGTGCTTGACTAAAGCCTTGAATGCTGCTTCACATGCTGGACTCCAAACATATTTGGTAGCCTTCTTTAGCAGCTCTGTCATTGGCTTGGCAATCTTCGAGAAGTTCGGAATGAACCTCCGATAATATCCCGCGAGTCCGAGGAAACTCCGTACCTCATGAACAGTTCTCGGGGATTTCCAATTCAGCACTTGCGTGATTTTGCTCGGGTCCACAGCGATACCCTCCGCCGAGATGATATGCCCGAGGAAAGGCACTTGCGATATCCAAAATTCGCATTTGCTGAACTTTGCGTATAACTTGTGATCCCGCAGCCGTTGCAAGACTATACGCAGATGTTTCTTGTGATCTTCCTCCGACTTGGAATATACCAGGATGTCGTCGATGAAGACCACGACAAACTTGTCCAGCTCCGGCATGAACACCGAGTTCATTAAGTACATGAAGTGAGCTGGAGCATTGGTGAGGCCGAAGGACATGACCAGGTACTCATAAAGTCCGTACCTTGTCGAAAAAGCTGTCTTTGGAATGTCCTCAGCCCTGATCTTAATCTGATGGTACCCGGATCTTAAATCCATCTTGGAAAAGACCTTTGCTTCGACCAACTGATCAAACAACATGTCGATCCGTGGCAACGGGTACTTGTTCTTGATGGTTACGGCATTTAATGGACGGTAGTCCACGCAAAGCCGCAACGTTTCATCCTTCTTTTTGACAAATAATGCCGAACAGCCCCATGGCGAGGAGCTCGGCCTAATAAAACCCTTCTCCAGAAGGTCCGTGAGCTGAGTCTTCAGTTCAGCCAACTCCTTGGGCGCCATCTTGTACGGCCTTCGGGATATTGGCATGGTTCCCGGTGCAAGTTCAATCTTGAACTCCACCTCTCTATCGGGTGGCATCCCCGGCAAATCATCCGGGAATACATCAGGGAATTCTCGGACCACTGGAATGTCTTCCAATCTGATGGTTGTGGCTTGATAGACACTTGGAAGTTTTATTTCTGGACTGTCCAGAAATAATGAGTGAGAACCGTGCACTTCTGAGTTTAAGTGCACGACTCGAAGGACGGTGTCTAAAACAGCGCCGTGGCGGGTTAACCACGACATCCCTAGGATGACATCGACCTTCTGTCCCTCTAAGATAATGAGAGACGTGGGGTACACTCTACCCGCTAAGCATAATGGTGCTTTGGAGACCATTACGCTTGCTGAAATCTTCCCACCCGGTGAACAAATTAAATATGGACTATCGGTGGGTAGTATTGGCAAGCTGTGTTTAGCAATGAAAGCTTGGCTAATAAAATTATGCGTGGCGCCTGAATCAAATAGTACTATAGCGGGATGCTGGTGGAGTTGGAACATACCCGCAAGGATTGGCTCGCCCTCCGGCACGTCCTCAATGGCAAGCTGGTGGACAGTACCGGGCCTAGGGTTTGCCCGCCGCGCATTAGTAGGGTTCCGGGGTTGATTCCTCCCCGGAAACTGTGGTGCCACTCCGCCGCCTTGCCTCTCCGGGCAACTGCTCGCGAAGTGTCCTGGACGACCACACTTGTAACATGTGGCCGCTGCTGGTGGAGTACTCGGGGGACGAAAGCCCGGCATGCGTTGCGGAGGTGCGAACGCACGCGGCATCGCCCGCTGCTGCTGTTGTTGTTGCGGTGGTGCTGGCAGTGCCGGCCGGAACGCCGGTGAAGAATACGGCCGACCGCGGAACGGCATCGACCGCTGTGGTGGCTGCCAGCGCGGACCTGATGGTGGGCGATTCACCATCCGAAACTTCTGAGAAGGACCGCCTCCTTCTCCGCTGCTCTGCGGCGCGCTTCGCTTTCGCTCTGCCGCCGCCAACTCCTTGCCGGAGTCTTCCTGAACAATCGCAGCATCAATTATGTCGTTGAGGCTGCCGCGATTGAACATCGCCAGCTTGTCCTTCAGGAGCGGGTTAAGCCCCTGGTAAAAGTGGTCCCGCCGCTTCTCGTCCGTATCTGCGTGATACGACGCGTAGAGTGCGAGATCGTTGAACGCCCTGGAGTACTCCAGCGCGTTCCGGCTCCCTTGTTGCAGGTGTAGGAACTCCTGCGTCTTCCTCTTCATCAAACCGGGCGGTATATGATAGGCCCGGAAGGCCGTCCGGAACTCCGCCCAGGTCATCACTCGGTCGGTGGGTTGTGAAGCACAAAAGTTGGCCCACCACGCGCTCGCGGATCCTTGGAGCTGCTGGACCGCGAACTGAGTCTTGCGCTGCTCGCTGATTTGGAGCAGCCCGAACTTCATCTCTATGGCGCGGAGCCAGTTGTCCGCGTCAAGTGGTTCATCCGCCCTTGAGAATACAGGGGGATGAGTCGCCAGGAAGTCGGAGTAGGAGCTCTGTTGACGCTCCTCACGATCTTGACGTCTCTCTGGGCGAGACGTATTCGCAATTAATGTTTGCAGCAGCTCTGTGTGCTGCTGATGTGAACCCGCCATTGCCGCGACAATGTCGGCTAATGTAACCGTTGGCAGTGGCGGTGGCGGTGTTTGCTGTTGCTGTTGCTGCTGCTGTCCCGAGGAGTCCTCGGGAGGCGGTTGGGAGGTCTCTCCCCCTTGACTGGTACCCCCAACGTCAGGGTTGGCACGAGTACGCGTCATTCTGAAATTCAACTAGCAGCAATTAGCACATGTCTTCCCTAAATTCCATAACAGCAGTAGGTATTGAAGCGACGCATGATTAACTTGCACAACATTCACATATATTGATAAAGCATAAACTTTATACAAGATACATTATTCTCGAATCTCCGAGAAGTCGTGCTCATGTCGTCACTACCTATACATACGCTACTGTCTACACGACATGTCACCGATTACAAAAGTTGGGTTACGCTACCCTAACTGCCCTACTTGGCAACCGTAACCCCCTACTCGGAGTAGAACTCGACCTCCTGTGGGTCGTCCTCCTCCGGTACCTCTGCTGGTGGCTCTGGATCTACCACCTCTTCTCCCATTCCGGGTTCTCCCATGGCTGGAAGACCCAAGACTACCGGTACGCCCAATACCGGGGGCACGAGGTCCTGCAATGCATGCACCTCGTCCATAGCCTGGTTGTAGTCCTCTTCCCAGCCTTGTCCTTCCTCAATAGCGTCGTCCCGCTCTTGAGCAATGTCCTCATTCTGCTGGGTTAGGGTCTGCACCAGCTCTTGCAACGCCGCAATGTCAACACGGCTCTTCTTCTTTGCCTTCTTCAGACGACGCAACTGATTGTGTTGTTCATTCAGTCGCTTGATCGTCGGAAGGAGCACATTGCGGAGTGCACTGTGAGCACTCTCAAAATGATCTCCACGGCTTGTGCTCTCCTTGAGCTTGGTGGCGAGATGCTCCGTATGAACAGCTTGGCTGTCCATCACAGCGTTTCCCGCCCTCATTTGGAGGCTGAGATTTGCCTCCGCGGGGTTGTACCTTGGGCAACTCGGGTTTGTTGCCTCTAGGTACCTTTCTTCCCACACATGCTGAGCTCGTCCCTCCACCGGAACGAGTGCGTATGGAGTTCCCTCCATAGCCTGTACGTGTAGTTGGCAGAAACGTGACATAGTGTCACGGGCTGCCACTTGCCACATCCCTTCCGGTTGTCTTCCTCTCACCGTGACGGTGAATGGCACCCAACCGGGTGGCGTAGGCCCTGCAGGAACCTCGACATGGATCGTCCACGTCTTGTTCCCCTCTTCGCCTTCTTCCTTGGCGAAGTATTGCGGCATCTGGTTGTACCCGAAATATTGGAGCATTAGCCACAATGCTCCCGGGTAGCCGCTACGGTCAGAGCAGTGGGAAACTACCCACCCGTTCTCCAACCGTTTATCTGCTGCCATCTGTAAAAATATATTTGAGAAATGTCAAATATTTATTTAAACAGTAAACCATTGAGTTATAACATAAGATATGTCATTGAACCCTTAACACTTGGAAACATAGTTCAAATTTTTAAACAAATTTGACTGCTGATCTGCTGTTCCCATGACAGCCCTGACCAGTTTCCATAACAATCTGATTTAGGCCAGGTTAAAAGCAAAACCAGTCCTGGAGCTCAACATCAAAGTTAAAGTTAACTTCAATAGCTTTCCAGAAAGTATTTGGTTGGCCTAAGATCTGCTCTGGTTCAAAAGTTATGAGATGTCAAAGTTAACAGAATTTCTGGAAATAATTGGACAGCACCTCCCTGCCTTAGGTACTGATTTGATCCAAGAATTCCAGTTAATTCTGTTCCTAATCTGACAAAACTTTCTGTTACAAAGTTGTAACCCATCTCATAAGCTTCCCAGAACCACCTCATTTTCTATTTTTGGATTTTTATGCAAGAAGTTATGCTTAATTTACAGAGAGTCTACAGAGAGTCTTTGCTCCGTCCTGTTTTCTGGACAGTTTCAACTCTACTGCATTTTTCGAGTGGTTAAGGGATGAAACACCTCTGGAACTCAACAGAAAAGTTGTAAAGCTCCTCCAAAGCTTTCCAGAAATGTATCATACGACCCCAACCTCGAAAGAACTCAACCTCTAACCTCTGATTAACTTCAGCCTTGATTTAGCTGAAAACAGAGTGCCCTGTCCTTAACATCCTATAAGTTGAAAACTTATTAACTTTGAATATCCTGTTCAAGGGAAGGAGTTACATCAAGTTTTACTACTTTGGATCAAAACCTTCAAGTTTTTAAATGAAGTTGTTCATTTAGTTGGGTGTGACGTCGAGGCGTCACCAGATTATGTCGGTACTACGTCCTCACAAAGGAAAAACCTATACCGGATTTAGCCGGCTTCGTTAGTTCAGTGGCACTACTCGTCACTCGCACACGGATGCTACACGTCTACCGTTTCGTGGTAAGGCTACCTGCAGAAACTCAAACAATCATCAGACTCGGCTGCACACCGAGCCCGGAATCCATACAGTTTGTACACCCGGCCGTCATCACTCGCCCGGATGTTCTCAAGCCAAACACGCCTTGAGTTACGTGTTCACGTTTCAGACCACGTGACGTGGTCTCCCATGTTGCACCACGCACGCCAGGGACAGACGTTGCTCGAATACCCCAAACGACATGAAGAGTCGTAGAGGATATCAAAGCGGGTCGGGTTACCTGCCACCCGTGGGGCTCCACCCTTCAGCTTGTGCGCACTGGTGGACAGCGCTTACGTGCACCCCCCAAGACATGAACGTCCCGAGATGCACGATTTTCCGACATAACAAATAGGTTACTAAGCCACTTTCTATATACTAATAACATCCTTATACGGGCTACTAACTCGTTCCTCACTGGATTTTTGAAAAAGAAGACCTTTGTACTGTGTTAAACCTCAAGCGAGCTCTGATACCACGCTGACACGACCCCACTGGTCCTGTCGAGCCAGGATCACGCTGAGGGGTGCTGCGTTGCACAGCACCGCATAACACACGTCAAAGGTACAAAGCGGAAGCGGAAGCTTTATTACATAAACAAGTTTATCAACATGTTTACATCAAAATAAGTTTAGTCCACACTCGCGGGCGTAGACTAAGCATCAAGTGCACGTTCAGCCCTCGAACGTGTCCTTGCTAGCACACACGCACACTAACTCTGCGGCGTGCACGACTCCCACTCGACGGGGTTCCCCTCCTGGGGTTCCGTCTCCTCTTCGGGAGTCCCTTCCTCATAGAACCCTGCAAAAGCTTCAAACACAAGCAGTGAGCACGAAGGCTCAGCAAGTCTGACCCGTCTCACCTAAACATGAAACTTCTATATGAGGGTGATGGGTTGCATGAGGTAAAAATCATTTGCAAGGACTCGCCTAATTAGTAGAACCTTACTTTCAAGTTTTAGCAGCAGGTTGTGGAGAACTTTACGCTAAGGCACATGAGAGAGCCGCAATCAAACAAGAAACGCATTTCTCTCATGTACTTTGCCCAAAGTTGAAAAGAACTTTAGTTAGCACTAAGCTACAACATATCATTAACAATCAATATCCAACTTTCAATCAGCAACATTTTAACATGTAACTAGCCTGTTCTTTCTACGTCACGGTACAGTGAACAAGTGGTACTCACTGACCGCGAGGGACGGCGATTATAATCGATTTACACCTGCAGGGTTACCCGAACAACCCGTCACGTACGCCCGTACTCGATGTTGCCTACAACAACCATCACGGACGCCGTACGCGACTACCTTTCACCCGTTAGCCAAATATTGAACCGGTCCCATCGTCCCGAGCAAGAGGTCCCTGCACGCGCATCTCTGTGCCGCCAGCTGATTTACACCTCGAGCTCTCAACCTACCCTCTGAACGACGGGCAATGCCTCAATACCCAGCTACCCGAGTTACATCAGTTTCCCGGTTCCCATATAGCCGGTAGGTCTTCGGTACTGTTCTAGCTTGTTCAACAGGCCCGCACACGGCTCGGTCCTCAATCGACACAAGCGGAGCTACAGCACACAGGCCCCAAAGTCCTGCTGCCCTTACTCTCCGCTCGGTCTCATTTTCTTGCCATGTGTTTCATGTGCTATCTCTACCCGAGCAATGTGCCTCTAGCCTATTCTCGCGAGTAGTTCCAACTACTCGACTTGTACTGAATCCTACTCTATCCTAGCAATGCAGTGGCTAACGGGGTTTGCAATCCTAAACCCCAACCCATGGTTTTCTTGGCTATGCAGTGGGGTTTCCAAACAAGACTCTGATGCACAACATAAAGAAAACAAGTATGTGCTCAAAACAATAAAAATTTATAAAATGGTTAATGCAAACCGGGGCTTGCCTTGCTGCTCTTGGTCGTAGGCTAGCTGTTCCTCCGGAGTAACGAAGTCTAGGACTTCGGGTTCCTCCTCGACCTTAGCGACTACATGATAAGAACAATGTATGTATTAATTAAATGCTTTTGTATTAACTTTGAAGTTGTGAAGTCTATAACCTTTACTAGATAGACCTAATGACTGTGAAACTTTTACTGTGGCTTGGTTACAACCTAAACAGAGACTTGGTCAAGTTTTAGTTGCAGCAAAGCTCATTTGAGCCCTCCACAAATAATTATGTCCTTGACCTTAATTAAAGGCTTTTAGGGTGTTCTAGGTAGTTTCATGAAACAAACTATGACTTTCTGAAAACTAGATTTTCAGAGGGTTCTAATGGAATTGGTCTCACTTAATTTGGAAGTCTCTAACTAAAGATATGAGCTAAACAATTTCAGAGAAAATTCTGAAAATGTTTCTGAACATTTTCTATTTTCTCTGGAACAGTTTTACTAATCACACCATTAGGTGGACTAAATGAGCTCAAATGGATCTGAAATTTTTATGGTAGCTCAATGATATTTTGGTGAACATCTCAGCAAAATTTCAGGATTTTCCGCCAAAGGATTCTCCAGTTAAAATTCCTAACAGTTTAAACATTAAGGAATTAATTCTGGAGAATTAGGGAATTTCATGAAGTGACACTTGATTTTCTGGAAAGTACTCAAAGAGCTGAATCCAGCAAAATTTGGTTCACTCAATTTGGAGCTTTCTAGCCAAAGTTATAAGGATTTGAAGTTTGAAGGAAATCTGAAAATCGGGGAAAAGTTTAAACTCGCGCGTGGGCCCAGGGGACACGCGTCGCACGCCGAAGCGACAGCACACCGCGGCCCACAAGGCTTTTGCGCGCCAGCACACCCGATCCCGGCCGCAGCCGGATCCCGATTCAAAATATCGGCCGCTGACAGCTGGGGTCCACCCCCTTCTTCAACCTCGCGACACCCGCGCTCCGCCGCCGAGGGACCTCGCCGGAGAGCTCGCCGCCGGCTGCTGTACAGCTTCAAACTTCTTGATTCTGGCCGCCCCTGCCTACTTTTACTTGGGGAACATGATCCGAGGGTCAGCTGCTCATGACAACGGCCGGAGCATGGTCGGCGACGAGCCGCCATATCGGAACGACTTCGGCCATGTCGGCTGATGCTCCTAGTGCCTCAGCTACTTGGGAAACCGGTCGGGGAGCATCAGTGGACCTCAGAGAAGGTCGACATGAACTCGGGGCAGCTCGGGGAAGGCCCGAAATAGGTCCTCACCGTGCGCCCGATACCCCCCGTGCGTTCCGCCATTAGTAGACCTTGAATTACGCCGGGCACAGAAGTTCTCCGGCCCAGAGTTGTGAAGGCAACTTGTGCGTCACCGTGTCTAGTTCGTGTGGGAGTGGCCTGAGGCCCTCTAATCCTTTCTAGAGCACGAATTAAACAGAATCGTACCCGAGGGTCGTTCTGCACACAGAAAGGGGAAAAATGGAAATTCGCCGCCGGTGAGCAACCACTCGAGCTGTGGCTCGGGGATGAGCAGCACCGATCACTTGCGCGTCCAAGGGTGCCTTGGCTCGGGCGTGACAACGCCCAGGTTGGGCTGTCCACGAGAGCCCGAGGTGCGGCGGTTTCCAGTTCCGAGTTTGATCTTTCGGCACAGCCGATATCACTCGGTTTCAATCGATTTCTATCAATGGGAAGGATGGAGGATGGTTGCTAGTACCTTGCTGGGACCTTGGAATGGAAAGAGGGAGCTGCGATCGGCTTGATCAAGCAGGAACTCGAGCGGCGGCGATGGCAGTGGAAAAACAAGTCGTGTGCGTCGGCAGCTCGAGGAAATGGTGACTGAAGCACGCCGGGGAGGGAATAAATAGCCCGGCCGGCTGGTCTCCGGCTTGGGGCACGCAGCAGGAGCTGGCGCCGGCTGCCCCCTTCGGTGGCGCGCGCGCACAGCTGCCGGGAACCGACTGAACTGTGTTTCAGTCGGTTTGCTTTGAGGCTGAGGCTGACATGTGGGTCCCACTTCTCTTTTAACCTCTGAAATTTATTCCTAACAGCTGTGGTAAACAGTGAACCCTATTCTACCCTTGGCAATTCAAATTATTCACCCAAGAGCCATTTGAATTGATCAAAGTTCAAATGAGGTTTGGTTTGAATGAATTTCAGCACAAGTGCAGTTTGAAATTCAAATAAAGTTTGAATTTCTCTCCCTTAGCTCATGTCAAGATCAACTCCAAATGGAGTGAAAATTGGTGTGTGAGCTCACAAAAATGTGCTGAGCAAAAATATGCCTTCCACTTTCAAATTCAGTGGGTGAAAACAGTTTGAATTTGAATATGGTTTCAAACTGTCCCCTTCCTAACCATACCCAAAATGACCTCAAAAAGGTTTTGAATTTGGGTGGAACTTGGCATGGACATCCTTAGCAAAGTGTAGGAGTTTTCATATGTCCAGCCCATCTATATCACATGTGGGAAGTACCACTTTTGCAATATGTGAGTTTGTTCCCTAATGAGCATGTTGATAATTGTTACTTGCTCTTTATTTGTGTTCATCATTCTTCCTCAAATGAGGTGTGTGGTGTGGTGATGAACACTGCAAATGAGTGTCAAAAACTGAGGCCCTTACACTTCTCGTCTGTATCCGCGTGATACGACGCGTAGAGCGCGAGATCGTTGAACGCCCTGGAGTATTCCAGCGCGTTCCGGCTCCCTTGTTGCAGGTGTAGGAACTCCTGCGTCTTCCTCTTCATCAAACCGGGCGGTATATGATAGGCCCTAAAGGCCGTCCGGAACTCCGCCCAGGTCATCACTCGGTCGGTGGGCTGGGAAGCACAGAAGTTGGCCCACCACGCGCTCGCAGATCCTTGGAGCTGCTGGACCGCGAACTGAGTCTTGCGCTGCTCGCTGATTTGGAGCAGCCCGAACTTCATCTCTATGGCGCGGAGCCAGTTGTCCGCGTCAAGTGGTTCATCCGCCCTTGAGAATACAGGGGGATGAGTCGCCAGGAAGTCGGAGTAGGAGCTCTGTTGGCGCTCCTCACGATCTTGACGTCTCTCTGGGCGAGACGTATTGGCGATGAGAGTCTGCAGCAACTCTGTGTGCTGCTGATGTGAGCCCGCCATTGCCGCGACAATGTCGGCCAATGTAACCGTTGGCAGTGGCGGTGGCGGTGTTTGCTGTTGCTGTTGCTGCTGCTGTCCCGAGGAGTCCTCGGGAGGTGGTTGGGAGGTCTCTCCCCCTTGACTGGTACCCCCAACGTCAGGGTTGGCACGAGTACGCGTCATTCTGAAATTCAAAACAGCAGCAATTAGCACATGTCTTACTAAAAATTCCATACGCAACAGTAGGTATCGAAGTGACACATGATCAATTTGCACAACATTCACATATATTGATAAAGCATAAACTTTATACAAGATACATTATTCTCGGGTCTCCAAGAAGTCGTGCTCATGTCGTCACTACCTATACATACGCTACTGTCTATTCGACATGTCACCGATTACAAAAGTTGGGTTACGCTACCCTAGCTGCCCTACTTGGCAACCGTAACCCCCTACTCGGAGTAGAACTCGACCTCCTGTGGGTCGTCCTCCTCCGGTACTTCTGCTGGTGGCTCTGGATCTACCACCTCTTCTCCCATTCCGGGTTCTCCCATGGCTGGAAGACCCAAAACTACCGGTACGCCCAATACCGGGGGCACGAGGTCCTGCAATGCATGTACCTCGTCCATAGCCTGGTTGTAGTCCTCTTCCCAGCCTTGTCCTTCCTCAATAGCGTCGTCCCGCTCTTGAGCAAGGTCCTCATTCTGCTGGGTTAGGGTCTGCACCAGCTCTTGCAACGCCGCGATGTCAACACGGCTCTTCTTCTTTGCCTTCTTCAGACGACGCAACTGATTGTGTTGTTCATTCAATCGCTTGATCGTCGGAAGGAGCACATTGCGGAGTGCGCTGTGAGCACTCTCGAAATGATCTCCACGGCTTGTGCTCTCCTTGAGCTTGGTGGCGAGATGCTCCGTATGAACAGCTTGGCTGTCCATCACAGCGTTTCCCGCTCTCATTTGGAGGCTGAGATTTGCCTCCGCGGGGTTGTACCTTGGGCAACTCGGGTCTGTTGCCTCCAGGTACCTCTCTTCCCACACATGCTGAGCTCGTCCCTCCACCGGAACGAGTGCGTATGGTGTGCCCTCCATAGCCTGCACGTGCAGTTGGCAGAAAAGTGACATAGTGTCACGGGCTGCCACTTGCCACATCCCTTCCGGTTGTCTTCCTCTCACCGTGATGGTGAATGGCACCCAACCGGGTGGCGTAGGTCCTGCAGGAACCTCGACATGGATCGTCCACGTCTTGTTCCTTTCTTCGCCTTCTTCCTGGGCGAAGTATTGCGGCATCTGGTTGTACCCGAAATATTGGAGCATTTGCCACAATGCTTCCGGGTAGCCGCTACGGTCAGAGCAGTGGGAAACTACCCACCCGTTCTCCAACCGTTTATCTGCTGCCATCTGTAAAAATATATTTGAGAAATGTCAAATATTTATTTAAACAGTAAACCATCGAGTTATAACATAAGATATGTTCTTGAACTCATAACACTTGGAAACATAGTTCAAATTTTAAACAAATTTGACTGCTGATCTGCTGTTCCCATGACAGCCCTGACCAGTTTCCATTTCAACCTGATTTAGGCCATGTTAACAGCAAAACTAATTCTGGAGCTCAACATCAAAGTTAAAGCTAACTTCAATAGCTTTCCAGATAGTGTTTACTTGGCCTCATATCTGTCCTGGTTCAAAAGTTATGAGATGTCCAAGTTAACAGAATTTCTGGAATCAATTGGACAGCACCTCCCTGCTTTAGGTACTGAATTGATCCAAGAATCCCAGTTAATTCCGTTCCTAATCTGACAAAACATTCTGTTACAAAGTTGTAACCCATCTCATAAGCTTTCCAGAACTACCTCATTTTCTATTTTTGGATTTTTATGCAGGAAGTTATGCTTAATTTACAGAGAGTCTACAGAGAGTCTTTACCCTGTCCTGTTTTCTGGACAGTTCCAACTCTACTGCATTTTTCGAGTGGTCAAGGGATGAAACACCTCTGGACCTCAACAGAAAAGTTGTAAAGCTCTTCCAAAGCTTTCCAGAAATGTATCATACGACCCCATTCTCGAAAGAACTCAACCTCTAGCCTCTGATTAACTTCAGCCTTGATTCAGCTGAAAACAGAGTGCTCTGTCCTTAACAACCTATAAGTTGAAAACTTGTTAACTTTGAATATCCTGTTCAAGGGAAGGAGTTACATCAAGTTTTACTACTTGGGATTAAAACCTTCCAGTTTTTACAATGAAGTTGTTTATTTAGTTGGGTGTGACGTCGATGCGTCACCAGATTTTGTCGGTACTACGTCCTCACAAAGAAAAAACCTATACCGGACTTAGCCGGCTTCGTTATTTCAGTGGCACTACTCGTCACTCGCACCTGGATGCTACACGTCTACCGTTTCGTGGTCAGGCTACCTGCAGAAACTCAAACAATCATCAGACCCGGCTGCACACCAAGCCCGGAATCCATACAGTTGGTACACCCGGCCGTCATCACTCGCCCGGATGTTCTCAAGCCAAACACGCCTTGAGTTACGTGTTCACGTTTCAGACCACGTGACGGGGTCTCCCATGTTGCACCACGCACGCCAGGGACAGACGTTGCTCGAATACCCCAAACGACATGAAGAGTCGTAGAGGATACTAAAGCGGGTCAGGTTACCTGCCACCCATGGGGCTCCACCCTTCAGCTTGTGCGCACTGGTGGACAGCGCTTACGTGCACCCCCCAAGACATGAACGTCCCGAGATGCATGATTTTCCGACATAACAAATAGGTTAATATGCCACTTTCTATATGCTAATAACATCCTTATACGGGCTACTAACTCGTTCCTCACTGGATTTTTTTGAAAAAGAAGACCTTTGTACTGTGTTAAACCTCAAGCGAGCTCTGATACCAACGCTGACACGACCCCACTGGTCCTGTCGAGCCAGGATCATGCTGAGGGGTGCTGCGTTGCACAACACCGTATAACACACATCATAGGTACAAAGCGGAAGCGAAATTTTATTACATAAACAAGTTATGAACATGTTTACATCAAAATAAGTTCAGTGTACACTCGCGGGCGTAGACTAAGCATCAAGTGCACGTTCAGCCCTTGAACGTGCCCTTGCTAGCACACACGCACACTAACTCTGCGGCGTGCACGACTCCCACTCGACGGGGTTCCCCTCCTGGGGTTCCGTCTCCTCTTCGGGAGTCCCTTCCTCATAGAACCCTGCAAAAGCTTCAAACACAAGCAGTGAGCACGAAGGCTCAGCAAGTCTGACCCGTCTCACCTAAACATGGAACTTCTACATGAGGGTAATGGGTTACATGAGGTAAAAATCATTTGCAAGGACTCGCCTAATTAGTAGAACCTTACTTTCAAGTTTTAGCAGCAGGTTGTGGAGAACCTTACGCTAAGGTACATGAGAGAGCCGCAATCAAACAAGAAACGCATTTCTCTCATGTACTTTGCCCAAAGTTGAAACGAACTTTAGTTAGCTCTAAACTACAGCAAGTCATTAACAATCAATGTCCATCATTCAATCAGCAGCATTTTAACATGTAACTAGCCTGTTCTTTCTACGTCACGGTACAGTGAACAAGTGGTACTCACTGACCGCGAGGGACGGCGATTATAATCGATTTACACCTGCAGGGTTACCCGAACAACCCGTCACGTACGCCCGTACTCGATGTTGCCTACAACAACCATCACGGACGCCGTACGCGACTACCTTTCACCCGTTAGCCAAATATTGAACCGGTCCCATCGTCCCGAGCAAGAGGTCTCTGCACGCGCATCTCTGTGCCGCCAGCCGATTTACACCTCGAGCTCTCAACCTACCCTCTGAACGACGGGCAATGCCTCAATACCCAGCTACCCGGGTTACATCAGTTTCCCGGTTCCCATATAGCCGGTAGGTCTTCGGTACTGTTCTAGCTTGTTCAACAGGCCCGCACACGGCTCGGTCCTCAATCGACACAAGCGGAGCTACAGCACACAGGCCCCAAAGTCCTGCTGCCCTTACTCTCCGCTCGGTCTCATTTTCTTGCCATGTGTATCATGTGCTATCTCTACCCGAGCAATGTGCCTCTAGCCTATTCTCGCGAGTAGTTCCAACTACTCGACTTGTACCGAATCCTACTCTATCCTAGCAATGCAGTGGCTAACGGAGTTTGCACTCATAAACCCAACCCATGGTTTTCTTGGCTATGCAGTGGGGTTTCCAAACAAGACTCTAATGCACAGAACAAAGGAAACAAGTATGTGCTTAAAACAATAAAAATTTGTAAAAAGGTTAATGCAAACCGGGGCTTGCCTTGCTGCTCTTGGTCGTAGGCTAGCTGTTCCTCCGGAGTAACGAAGTCTAGGACTTCGGGTTCCTCCTCGACCTTAGCGACTACATGATAAGAGCAATGTATGTATTAATTTAAATGCATTTGTATTATCTTTGAAGTTGTGAAGTCTATAACCTTTGCTAGACAGACCTAATGACTGTGAAACTTTTACTGTGGCTTGGTTACAACCTAAACAGAGACTTGGTCAAGTTTTAGTTGCAGCAAAGCTCATTTGAGCCCTCCACAATTAATTATGTCCTTGACCTTAATTGGAACTCTTAGGGTGTTCTAGGAATTTTCATGAGACAAACTATGACTTTCTGAAAACTAGATTTTCAGAGGGTTCTAATGGAGTTGGTCTCACTTAATTTGGAAGTCCCTAACTAAATATATGAGCTAAACAATTTCAGAGAAAATTCTGAAAATGTTTCTGAACATTTTCTATTTTCTCTGGAACAGTTTCACTAATCACACCATTAGGTGGATTAAATGAGCTCAAATGGATCTGAAATTTTTATGGTAGTTCAGGGATATTTTGGTGAATATCCCAGCAAAATTTCAGGATTTTCCTCCACAGGATTCTCCAGTTAAAATTCCTAACAGTTTAAATTTTGAGGAATTAATTCTGGAAAATTAAGGGTTTTCATGAAGTGAAACTTGATTTGCTGGAAAGTACTCGGAGAGCTGAATCCAGCAAAATTTGGTTCACTCAATTTGGAGCTCTCTAGCCAAAGTTATAAGGATTTGAAGTTTGAACTGAAACTGAAATTCGGGAAAAGTTTAAACTCTGGCTTGTGGGCCCCGCACACAGTGCGTCGTCTCCCTCCTCGCGCCAACTGCGCGGCGGCGGCGATCTCCGGCGACCCTCGCCGGAACTGAGTTCCCGGCCACCCCCCGGCCCGAAACTTGCCGCCTGCCCCTTTACTGACCCCTTGGACTCGATGGTGGGGTCGCCGGCGATGACCGGAAACCCGTGCGCACCGATGACAGCACCTGCTAGGGTTCCGGTGAGGTCGGTCCCGCTCTCCCGTGCACCAAATCAACCGGAATTCGGTCGGAGAGCATCAGTAGAGCATGGGAAACACGAACCAGGGCTGGGTGGAAGCTAGAAATACCGGCAACTAGGCTCTCGACGGTGAGCCGAGGTGTTCAGCCATTGCGGCGGGGAAAACAGCCATATCATGGCCGATTCTCGATGGTTTTCTCTAATTCCAGTTCGAGCGTGGGCGCTATCGTGCGTAGAAGCTACTAGGTAACGAGCTCGTCCAACCCTCGTGCATAGAGCACGAATTTCACCCGAAGGTGAGCTCGGTCCTTATGAACTGATCAAGAGTAAATTTGGAAATTCTCGGCCGAGGGTTGATCAATTGCCAAACGGCTTTCGGCTACTCCATCTACATACAATCACGCACCTTTCTTGTGTAGAGAAGAGGACGTGACAACGGCTGTGCCGTGCTGTCCACGGGAGCCCGATCGGCGGCGACGTTCGGCTCGCCGGAGAAATGGCTCGTACAGCTCGAGGACGCTTGCTCACTGGCCAACACGGCGTCTAGGAGGTTGCTCACGATCTCTTGGTGCTGTTTTGCTGTGGAGGAGGCGGTGCTTGCGAGTGATCGGCTTGATCAAACGTGAGCTCGGGCGGCGGCGATGGCAGTGGAAGAACAGGCCGAGTATGTCGGCAGTTCGGGGAATGGGCGATCGGAGCACGCCGGGGAGGGAATAAGTAGCCCGGCGGCTGGTCTCCAGCTTGGGGCGCGCAGCAGGAGCTGGCGCCGGCTGCCCCCCCTCGGTGGCGCGCGCATACTGCACCCGGGAACCGACTGAACTGTGTTTCAGTCGGTTTGTGTTGAAGTAGAGGCTGACATGTGGGTCCCACCCCCCATTTTAACCTCTGAAATTTACTCCTAATCACTGTTGTAAACAGGGAACCCCATACTACCCTTGGAAATTCAAATTATTCACCCATGAGCCATTTGAATTGATCAAAGTTCAAATGAGGTTTGGTTTGATGAATTTCAGCACAAGTTCAGTTTGAAATTCAAATAAAGTTTGAATTTCTCCCACTTAGCTCATGTCAAGATCAACTCCAAATGGAGTGAAAACTGGTGTGTGAGCTCACAAAAATGTGCTGAGTAAGAATATGACTTTCACTTTTAAATTTATGGGATAAAAACAGTTTGAATTTGAATATGGTTTCAAACTGCCCTCTTCCTATCTATATCCAAAATGACCTCAAAAAGGTTTTGAATTTGGGTGAAACTTGGCATGGACATCCTTAGCAAAGTGTAGGAGTTTTCATATGTCCAGCCCATCTATATCACATGTGGGAAATACCACTTTTGCAATGTGTAAGTTTGTTCTCTAATGAGCATGTTGATAATTGTTACTTGCTCTTCATTTGTGTTCATCATTCTTCCTCAAATGAGGTGTGTGGTGTGGTGATGAACACTGCAAATGAGTGTCAAAAACTGAGGCCCTTACATCAATGCGTAGTCTACGCCCGTGAGTGTAGACGGAACATATTTTGTTGTACAAATGTTCATAAACCTGTTTATGTAATAAAAATTTGCTTCCGCTTTGTATCTTTGACGTGCGTTATCCGGTGCTGTGCAACGCAGCACCCCTCAGCGCGATCCTGGCTCGACAAGGCCGTTGGGGCCGTGTCAGCGTGGTATCAGAGCTCGCTTGAGGTTTAACGCACTACAAAGGTCATCTTTTTCAAAAATTCGGTGAGGAACGAGTTAGTAGCCCATATAAGGATGTTATTAGCGTATAGAAAGTGGCATACTAACCTATTTGCTTATGTCAGAAAATCGTGCATCTCGGGACGCTTTATGTCTTGGGGGTGCACGTAAGCGCTGTCCACCAGCGCACAAGCTGAAGGGTGGAGCCCCACGGGTGGCAGGTAACCCGACCCGCTTTAATATCCTCTACGACTCTTCATGTCGTTTGGGGTATTCGAGCAACGTCTGTCCCTGGTGTGCTTTAGGCGATTTGGGAGACCCCGTCACATGGTCTGTAACGTGAACACGTAGCTCAAGGCGTGTTTGGCTTGAGAACATCCGGGCGAGTGATGACGGCTGGGTGTATGAACCGTATGGATACCGGGCTCAGTGTGCAGCTGAGTCTGACGATTGTATGAGTTAATTGCAGGTAGTTTAACCACGAAATGGTAGACGTTTAGTATACGTGTGCGAGAGACGCTTAGTGCCACTGAACTAACGAAGCCGGCTAAGTCATGTATATGTTTTTCTTTGTGAGGACGTAGTACCGACACGAACTGGTGACGCATCGACGTCACACCCCACTAAATGAGCAACTTCATTGTAAAACTGAAAAGTTTCAATCTAGAGCACTAAAATTGTGATGTAACTCATTCCCTTAACCAGGACAGTCAAAGTTAACAAGTTTTCAACTTATAGGATACTAAGGACAGAGTCCCCTGTTTTCAGCTGAAATAAGGCTGAAGTTAATTAGAGGTTAGAGGTTGAGTTCTTTCGAGGTTGGGTTATATGATACATTTATGGAAAGATTTGGAAGATCTTTACAAATTTTCTTCTGAGATCCAGAGGTGTTTCATCCCTTAACCAATCGAAAAATGCAGTAGAGTTGAAACTGTCAAGAAAACAGGGCGGAGCAAACACTCTCTGTAACTCTCTGTAAGTTGAGCATAACTTATTGCATAAAAATCCAAAAATAGAAAATGATTTAGTTCGGAAAAGTTCATGAGATGGGTTACAACTTTTTAACAGAAAGTTTTGGCAAATTTGGTGTAGAATTAACTGGAATTCTTAGATCAAATCAGTACCTCAAGCAGGGAGGTGCTGTCCAATTTTCTCCAGAAATTCTGTCAACTTTGACATCTCATAACTTTTGAACCAAGTCTGATATTAGGCCATGCAAATACTTTCTGGAAAGATTTTGAAGTTAACTTTAACTTTGTTGTTGAGCTCCAGAATTGGTTTTGCGTTTAGTATGGTCTAAATCAGGTTGAAATGGAAACTGGTCAGGGCTGTCATATTGGACAGCAGATCAGCAGTCAAATTTGTTTAAGTTTGAACTATGTTTCCAAGTTTTATGATTTCAATGACATGATTTATGTTATAACTCAATGGTTTACTGTTCAAACAAATATTTGACATTTCTCAAACATGTTTCTACAGATGACAGCGGATAGACAATTGGAGAACGGGTGGGTGGTATCCCACTGTTCTCACTGCAGTGGTTATCCAGAAATGTTGAGGCAAATGCTTCAATATTTCGGGTACAGCGAGATGCTGCAGTTCTTCGCCAAGGAAGAAGGCGAGGAGGGGAACAAGACGTGGAAAATACATGTCGAAGTTCCTGCAGGACCCACGCCACCTGGTTGGACGCCGTTCACCGTCACGGTGAGAGGTGGACAGCCGGAGGGGATGTGGCAAGTGGCAGCCCGCGACACCATGTCGCGTTTCTGCCAACTACACGTGAGAGCTATGGAGGGCACTCCATACGCGCTTGTTCCAGTGGAGGGACGAGCTAATCATGTGTGGGGGAAAAGGTACGTGGAGGCAACAGATCCGGGTTGCCCAAGGTACAATCCCGCGGAGGCGAACCTCAGCCTCCAGTTGAGAGCAGGAAAGGCCGTGATGGACAGCCAAGCTGTTCATACGGATTGTCTTGCCGAGAAGCTCAAGGAGAGCAACAGCCGTGGAGATCATTTTGAGAGTGCTCACAACGCACTCCGCAATGTTCTCCTTCTGACGATCAAGCGACTGAACGAACAACATAATTAGTTGCATCGTCTGAAGAAGGGGAAGCGGAAAAGCCGTGTTGACATCACGGCTTTACAACAACAAATACAGGCTCTGTCCCAGCAGAAAGAGGTCCTCACTCAAGAGCGTGACGACGCTATTGAGGAGGGGCAAGGCTGGGAAGAGGACTACAACCAGGCCATGGACGAGGTGCACGCGTTGCAGGACCTCGTACCTCCGGTAATGGGCATACCAATGGTGGGTGCCGTACCTGTGGTTTTGGGTCTTCCAGCAATGGGAGAACCTGAACCGGAAGAGGAGGTCATGGACCCGGAGCCACCAGCAGAGGCATCAAGATCGCGAGGAGCACCAACAAAGCTCCTACTCTGATTTTCTATCTACTCATCCCCCGGTATTCTCAAGGACGGATGAACCCCTCGATGCGGAAAACTGGCTCCGCACGATGGAGATGAAGTTCGGGCTGCTCCAAGTGAGTGAGCAGCGCAAGACTCAGTTTGCGATCCAACAACTTCAAGGATCCGCAAGTGCTTGGTGGGCGAACTATTGTGCTTCACAACCCACCGAGCGAGTTATGACCTGGACGGAATTCAGGACGGCCTTCAGGGCCTATCATATACCGCCGTGTCTCATGAAGAGGAAGACGCAGGAGTTCCTACGCCTGCAGCAAGGAAGCCGGAACGTGCTAGAATACTCCAGGGCGTTCAATGATATTGCGCTATACGCTTTGTATCACGCCGATACCGACGAGAAGCGGCGGGATCATTTCTACCAGGGGCTTAACCCGCTCCTGAAGGACAAGCTGGCGATGTTCAATCGCGGCAGCCTCAATGATATTATTGATGCTGTGATTGTTCAGGAGGACTCCGGCAAGGAGTTAGCGGCGGCGGAGAGGAAGCGAAGCACGCCGCAAAGCAGTGGATAAGGAGGTGTTCCTTCTCAAAAATACCGGATGGTGAATCGTTCACCATCGGGTCCATGCTGGCAGACACCACAGAGGTCGATGCCATTCCGCAGTCGGCCATATTCTCCACAGGCATTCAGGCCGGCACTGCCAGTTCAACCTCCGCAGCAACAACAGCAGCAGCAGGCAATGCCGCGTGCGTATGCACCTCAGCAGCGCATGCCGGGCTTTCGTCCCCCAAGCACCGGCCAAGCAGCAGCCACCTACTATAAATGTGGTCGCCCAGGACACTTCACCAACAATTGTCCTGAGAGGCAAGGCGGTGGAGTTGCACCACAGCTTCCGGGGAGGAATCAGCCCCGGAACCCCACTAATGCGCGGCGGGCAAACCCTAGGGCCGGCACTGTCCACCAACTTGCCATAGAGGACGTGCCGGAGGGAGAGCCCATCCTTGATGGTATGTTCCAACTCCACCAGCATCCCGCTATAGTGTTATTTGATTCAGGTGCCACGCATAGCTTCATTGGCAAGCTTTTATTGCTAAATACAGCTTGCAAATACTACCCACCGATAGTCCATACTTGATTTGTTCACCGGGTGGGAAAGTTTCAGCAAGCATGATGGTTCCAAAAGCGCCATTATGCTTAGAGGGTAGAGTATACCCTACGTCTCTCATAGTTTTAGAGGGACAGAAGGTCGATGTCATCTTAGGGATGTCATGGTTAACCCGTCACGGTGCTGTTTTAGACACCATCCTCCGAGTCGTGCATTTGAACTCAGAAGTGCACGAGTCACACTCTTTATTTCTGGACAGTCCAGAAATAAAACTTCCAAGTCTTTATCAGTCCACAACCATCAGATTGGAAGATATTCCAGTAGTCTGTGAGTTCCCTGACGTGTTCCCGGATGATTTACCGGGGATGCCGCCCGACAGAGAGGTGGAGTTAAATATTGAACTTGGACTGGGAACCATGCCAATTTCCCGAAGGCCGTACAAGATGGTGCCCAAGGAATTGGCTGAACTGAAGACACAGTTAACGGACTTGCTGGAGAAGGGTTTTATTAGGCCGAGCTCCTCACCATGGGGCTGTTCGGCATTATTCGTGAAGAAGAAGGACGAGACACTGCGGCTTTGCATGGACTATCGTCCACTAAACGCCGTAACCATCAAGAACAAGTACCCGTTGCCACGGATCGACATGTTATTTGATCAGTTGGTCGAAGCAAAGGTCTTTTCCAAGATAGACTTAAGATCCGGGTATCATCAGATTAAAATACGGTCTGAGGATATTCCAAAGACGGCTTTCTCGATGAGGTACGGACTTTATGAGTACCTAGTCATGTCCTTCAGCCTCACCAACGCTCCAGCTCACTTCATATATTTGATGAATTCGGTATTCATGCCGGAGCTGGACAAGTTTGTCGTGGTATTCATCGATGACATATTGGTATATTCCAAGTTGGAGGAAGAACACACGAAGCATCTGCGTATAGTCTTGCAACGGCTGCGGGATCACAAGCTATACACGAAATTCAGCAAGTGCGAATTCTGGATATCGCAAGTGCCTTTTCTCGGGCATATTATCTCAGCGGAGGGAATCTCTGTAGACCCGAGTAAGATCACACAAGTGCTGAATTGGAAGTTCCTGTAAGGGCCTCAGTTTTGACAACCATTTGCAGTGTTCATCACCACACCACACACCTCATTTGAGCAAGAATGATGAACACAAATGAAGAGCAAGTAACAATTATCAACATGCTCATTAGAGAACAAACTCACACATTGCAAAAGTGGTATTTCCCACATGTGATATAGATGGGCTGGACATATGAAAACTCCTACACTTTGCTAAGGATGTCCATGCCAAGTTTCACCCAAATTCAAAACCTTTTTGAGGTCATCTTGGGTATAGATAGCAAAGGGGCAGTTTGAAAACATATTCAAATTCAAACTGTTTTCATACACTGGGTTTGAAAGTGGAAGGCATATTCTTGCTCAGCACATTTTTGTGAGCTCACACACCAATTTTCACTCCATTTGGGGTTGATCTTGACATGAGCTAAGGGGGAGAAATTCAAACTTTATTTGAATTTCAAACTGAACTTGTGCTGAAATTCATTCAAACCAAACCCCATTTGAACTTTGATCAATTCAAATGGCTCTTGGGTGAATAATTTGAATTGCCAAAGGTAGAATAGGGTTCACTGTTTACCACAGCTGTTAGGAGTAAATTTCAGAGGTTAAAAGAGGGGTGGGACCCACATGTCAGCCTCTGCCTCAAAACAAACCGACTGAAACACAGTTCAGTCGGTTCCCGGCTGCTGTGCGCGCGCGCCACCGAAGGGGGGCAGCCGGTGCCAGCTCCTGCTGCGCGCCCCAAGCCGGAGACCAGCCGCCGGGCTATTTATTCCCTCCCCGGCGTGCTCCGATCACTCAGTCCCCGAGCTGCCGGCATACTCGGCCGTTTTTCCACTGCCATCACCGCCGCTCGAGCTCCTGCTCGATCAAGCCGATCGCAGCTCCCTCCTTCCACTCCAGGGTCCCAGCAAGGTACTAGAGACTTTCCTCCATCCTCCCCATTGCTAGAAGTCGATTGAAACCGAGTGCTATCGGCTGTGCCAAAAGCTCAAAATCGGAACTGGAAACCGCCGCACCTCGGGCTCTCGTGGACAGCCCAACCTGGGCGTTGTCACGCCCGAGCCAAGGCACCCTTGGACGCGCAGGTGACCGGTGCTGCTCATCCCCGAGCCACAGCTCGAGTGGTTGCTCACCGGCGGCGAATTTCCACTTTTCCCCTTTCTGTGGGCAGAACGACCTTCGGGTACGATTCTGTTTAATTCGTGCTCTAGAAAGGATTAGAGAGCCTCAGGCCACTCCCACACGAGCTAGACACGGTGACGCACAAGTTGCCTTCACAACTCTGGACCGGAGAACCTCTGTGCCCGGCGTAATTCAAGGTCTACTAATGGCGGAACGAACGGGGGGTATCGGGCGCACGGTGAGGACCTATTTCGGGCCTTCCCCGAGCTGCCTCGAGTTCATGTCGACCTTCTCTGAGGTCCACTGATGCTTCCCGACCGATTTCCCAAGTAGCTGAGGTACTAGGAGAGTCAGCCGACATGGCCGAAGTCATTCCGATATGGCGGCTCGTCGCCGACCATGCTCCGGTCGTTGTCATGAGCAGCTGACCCTCAGATCATGTTCCCCAAGTAAAAGTAGGCAGGGGCGGCCAGAATCAAGAAGTTTGGAGCTGTACAGCAGCCGGCTGCGAGCTCTCCGGCGAGGTCCCTCGGCGGCGGGGCGCGGGTGTCGCGAGGTTGAAGAAGGGGGTGGACCCCAGCTGTCAGCGGCCGATATTTTAAATCGGGATCTGGCTGCGGCCGGGATCGGGTGTGCTGGCGCGCAAAATCCTTGTGGGCCACGGTGTGCCGTCGCCTAGGCGTGCGACGCGTGTCCCCTGGGCCCACGCGCGAGTTCAAACTTTTCCCCGATTTTTCAGATTTCCCTCAAACTTCAAATCCTTATAACTTTGGCTAGAAAGCTCCAAATTGAGTGAACCAAATTTTGCTGGATTCAGCTCTCTGAGTACTTTCCAGAAAATCAAGTTTCACTCCATGAAATTCCTTATTTCTCCAGAATTAATTCCTCAAAGTTTAAACTGTTAGGAATTTTAACTGGAGAATCCTTTGGAGGAAAATCCTGAAATTTTGCTGAGATGTTCACCAAAATTTCCTTGAACTACCATAAAAATTTCAGATCCATTTGAGCTCATTTAGTCCACCTAATGGTGGGATTAGTAAAACTGTTCCAGAGAAAATAGAAAATGTTCAGAAACATTTTCAGAAATTTCTCTGAAATTGTTTAGCTCATATCTTTAGTTAGAGACTTCCAAATTAAGTGAGACCAACTCCATTAGAACCCTCTGAAAACCTAGTTTTCAGAAAGTCATAGTTTGTCTCATGAAAATTCCTAGAACACCCTAAGAGTTCCAATTAAGGTCAAGGACATAATTATTTGTGGAGGGCTCAAATGAGCTTGGCTGCAACTAAAGCTTGACCAAATCCTTGTTTAGGTTGTAACCCAGCCACAGTAAAAGTTTCACAGTCATTAGGTCTGTCTAGCAAGGGTTATAGACTTCACAACTTCGAAGTTAATACAAATGCATCTAAATTAATACATACATTGTTCTTATCATGTAGTCGCTAAGGTCGAGGAGGAACCCGAAGTCCTAGACTTCGTTACTCCGGAGGAACAGCTAGCCTACGACCAAGAGCAGCAAGGCAAACCCCGGTTTGCATTAACCTTTTTACAAATATTTATTGTTTTGAGCACATCTTTGAATATTGTTCTTTGCATTAGAGTCTTGATTGGAAACCCAACTGCACAGCCAAGAAAACCATGGGTTGGGGTTAGGATTGCAAACCCCGTTAGCCACTGCATTGCTAGGATAGAGTAGGATTCGGTACAAGTCGAGTAGTTGGAACTACTCGCGAGAATAGGCTAGAGGCACATCGCTCGGGTAGAGATAGCACATGAAACACATGGCAAGAAAATGAGACCGAGCGGAGAGTAAGGGCAGCAGGACTTTGGGGCCTGTGTGCTGTAGCTCCGCTTGTGTCGATTGAGGACCGAGCCGTGTGCGGGCCTGTTGAACAAGCTAGAACAGTACTGAAGACCTACCGGCTATATGGGAACCGGGAAACTGATGTAACTCGGGTAGCTGGGTATTGAGGCATTGCCCGTCGTTCAGAGGGTAGGTTGAGAGCTCGAGGTGTAAATCAGCTGGCGGCACAGAGATGCGCGTGCAGGGACCTCTTGCTCGGGACGATGGGACCGGTTCAATATTTGGCTAACGGGTGAAAGGTAGTCGCGTACGGCGTCCGTGATGGTTGTTGTAGGCAACATCGAGTACGTGCGTACGTGACGGGTTGTTCGGGTAACCCTGCAGGTGTAAATCGATTATAATCGCCGTCCCTCGCGGTCAGTGAGTACCACTTGTTCACTGTACCGTGACGTAGAAAGAACAGGCTAGTTACATGTTAAAATGTTGCTGATTGAAAGCTGGACATTGATTGTTAATGATATGCTGTAGCTTAGTGCTAACTAAAGTTCTTTTCAACTTTGGGCAAAGTACATGAGAGAAATGCGTTTCTTGTTTGATTGCGGCTCTCTCATGTGCCTTAGCGTAAGGTTCTCCACAACCTGCTGCTAAAACTTGAAAGTAAGGTTCTACTAATTAGGCGAGTCCGTGCAAATGATTTTTACCTCATGCAACCCATTACCCTCATGTAGAGTTCCATGTTTAGGTGAGACGGGTCAGACTTGCTGAGCCTTCGTGCTCACTGCTTGTGTTTGAAGCCTTTTGCAGGGTTCTATGAGGAAGGGACTCCCGAAGAGGAGACGGAACCCCCGGAGGGGAACTCCGTTGAGTGGGAGTCGTGCACGCCGCAGAGTTAGTGTGCGTGTGTGCTAGCAAGGACATGTTCGAGGGCTGAACGTGCACTTGATGCTTAGTCTACGCCCGCGAGTGTAGACTGAACTTAGTTTGATGTAAATATGTTCATAAACTTGTTTATGTAATAAAACTTCCGCTTCCGCTTTGCACCTTTGACGTGTGTTATACGGTGCTGTGCAACGCAGCACCCCTCAGCGTGATCCTGGCTCGACAGGACCAGTGGGGTCGTGTCAGCGTGGTATCAGAGCTCGCTTGAGGCTTAACACAGTACAAAGGTCTTCTTTTTCAAAAATCCAGTGAGGAACGAGTTAGTAGCCCGTATAAGGATGTTATTAGCATATAGAAAGTGGCATATTAACCTAATTGTTATGTCGGAAAATCGTGCATCTCGGGACGTTCATGTCTTGGGGGGTGCACGTAAGCGCTGTCCACCAGTGCGCACAAGCTGAAGGGTGGAGCCCCACGGGTGGCAGGTAACCCGACCCGCTTTGGTATCCTCTACGACTCTTCATGTCGTTTGGGGTATTCGAGCAACGTCTGTCCCTGGCGTGCGTGGTGCAACATGGGAGACCCCGTCACGTGGTCTGAAACGTGAACACGTAACTCAAGGCGTGTTTGGCTTGAGAACATCCGGGCGAGTGATGACGGCCGGGTGTACGAACTGTATGGATTCCGGGCTCGGTGTGCAGCCGAGTCTGATGATTGTTTGAGTTTCTGCAGGTAGCCTGACCACGAAACGGTAGACGTGTAGCATCCGTGTGCGAGTGACGTTTAGTGCCACTGAAATAACGAAGCCGGCTAAATCCGGTATAGGTTTTTCTTTGTGAGGACGTAGTACCGACAAAATCTAGTGACGCATCGACGTCACACCCAACTAAATAAACAACTTCATTGTAAAAACTGGAAGGTTTTAATCCAAAGTAGTAAAACTTGATGTAACTCCTTCCCTTGAACAGGATATTCAAAGCTAACAAGTTTTCAACTTATAGGATGTTAAGGACAGAGCACTCTGTTTTCAGCTGAATCAAGGCTGGAGTTAATCAGAGGTTAGAGGTTGAGTTCTTTCGAGGTTGGGGTCGTATGATACATTTCTGGAAAGCTTTGGAGGAGCTGTACAACTTTTCTGTTGAGTTCCAGAGGTGTTTCATCCCTTAACCACTCGAAAAATGCAGTAGAGTTGAAACTGTCCAGAAAACAGGACAGAGCAAAGACTCTCTGTAAACTCTCTGTAAATTAAACATAACTTCCTGCTTAAAAATCCAAAAAAATAGAAAATGAGGTAGTTCTGGGAAGCTTATGAGATGGGTTACAACTTTGTAACAGAAAGTTTTGTCAAATTAGGAACAGAATTAACTGGAATTCTTGGATCAAATCAGTGCCTAAGGCAGGGAGGTGCTGTCCAATTGTTTCCAGAAATTCTGTTAACTTCGACATCTCATAACTTTTGAACCAGGACAGATCTTAGGCCAACCAAATACTTTCTGGAAAGCTATTGAAGTTAACTTTAACTTTGATGTTGAGCTCCAGAACTGGTTTTGCTTTTAATCTGGCCTAAATCAGATTGATATGGAAACTGGTCAGGGCTGTCATGGTAACAGCAGATCAGCAGTCAAATTTGTTTAAAAATTTGAACTATGTTTCCAAGTGTTATGGGTTCAATGACATATCTTATGTTATAACTCAATGGTTTACTGTTTAAATAAATATTTGACCTTTCTCAAATATATTTTTATAGATGGCAGCAGATAAATGGTTGGAGAACGGGTGGGTAGTTTCCCACTGTTCTAACCGTAGCGGCTACCCGGAAGCATTGCGGCAAATGCTCCAATATTTCGGGTACAATCAGATGCCGCAATACTTCGCCAAGGAAGAAGGCGAAGAGGGGAACAAGACGTGGACGATCCATGTCGAAGTTTCCGTAGGACCTACGCCACCCGGTTGGGTGCCATTCACCGTCACGGTGAGCGGAAGACAACCGGAAGGGATGTGGCAAGTGGCAGCCCGTGACACTATGTCACGTTTCTGCCAACTACACGTGCAGGCTATGGAAGGAACTCCATACGCACTCGTTCCGGTGGAGGGGCGAGCTCAGCATGTGTGGGAAGAGAGGTACCTGGAGGCAACAGACCCGACTTGCCCAAGGTACAACCCCGCGGAGGCAAACCTCAGCCTCCAAATGAGGGCGGGAAACGCTGTGATGGACAGCCAAGCTGTTCATACGGAGCATCTCGCCACCAAGCTCAAGGAGAGCACAAGCCGTGGAGATCATTTTGAGAGTGCTCACAGCGCACTCCGCAATGTGCTCCTTCCGACGATCAAGCGACTAAATGAGCAACACAATCAGTTGCGTCGTCTGAAGAAGGCAAAGAAGAAGGGCCGTGTTGACATCACGGCGTTGCAAGAGCTGGTGCAGACCCTAACCCAGCAGAATGAGGACCTTGCTCAAGAGCGGGACGACACTATTGAGGAAGGACAAGGCTGGGAAGAGGACTACAACCAGGCTATGGACGAGGTGCATGCATTGCAGGACCTCGTGCCCCCGGTATTGGGCGTACCGGTAGTTTTGGGTCTTCCAGCCATGGGAGAACCCGAAATGGGAGAAGAGGTGGTAGACCCCGAACCACCAGCCGAGGTACCGGAGGAGGACGACCCACAGGAGGTCGAGTTCTACTCCGAGTAGGGGGTTACGGTTGCCAAGTAGGGCAGCTAGGGTAGCGTAACCCAACTTTTATAATCGGTGACATGTCGTGTAGACAGTAGCGTATGTATAGGTAGTGACGATATGAGCACGACTTCTCGGAGATCTGAGAATAATGTATCTTGTATAAAGTTTATGCTTTATCAATATATGTGAATGTTGTGCAAGTTAATCATGCGTCGCTTCAATACCTACTGCTGTTTATGGAATTTTGAGTGAGACATGTGCTAATTGCTGCTGTGTTGAATTTCAGAATGACGCGTACTCGTGCCAACCCTGATGTTGGAGGTACTAGCCAAGGGGGAGAGACCTCCCAACCGCCTCCCGAGGACTCCTCGGGACAGCAGAAGCAACAGCAACAGCAAACACCGCCACCGCCACTGCCAACGGTTACATTGGCCGACATTGTCGCGGCAATGGCGGGTTCACATCAGCAGCACACAGAGCTGCTGCAAACGTTAGTTGCGAATACGTCTCGCCCAGAGAGACGTCAAGACCGTGAGGAGCGCCAACAGAGCTCCTACTCCGACTTCCTGGCGACTCATCCCCCTGTATTCTCAAGGGCGGATGAACCAGTTGACGCGGACAACTGGCTCCGCGCCATAGAGATGAAGTTCGGGCTGCTCCAAATCAGCGAGCAGCGCAAGACTCAGTTCGCGGTCCAGCAGCTCCAAGGATCCGCGAGCGCGTGGTGGGCCAACTTCTGTGCTTCACAACCCACCGACCGAGTGATGACCTGGGCGGAGTTCCGGACGGCCTTCAGGGCCTATCATATACCGCCCGGTTTGATGAAGAGGAAGACGCAGGAATTCCTACACCTGCAACAAGGGAGCCGAAACGCGCTGGAATATTCCAGAGCGTTCAACGATCTCGCGCTCTACGCGTCGTATCACGCAGATACGGACGAGAAGCGGCGGGACCACTTTTACCAGGGGCTTAACCCGCTCCTGAAGGACAAGCTGGCGATGTTCAATCGCGGCAGCTTCAACGACATAATTGATGCTGCGATTGTTCAGGAGGACTCCGGCAAGGAGTTGGCGGCGGCAGAGCGAAAACGAAGCGCGCCGCAGAGCAGTGGAGAAGGAGGCGGTCCTTCTCAGAAGTTTCGGATGGTGAATCGCCCACCATCAGGTCCG
The DNA here is from genome assembly GCA_030760725.1 of Neostapfia colusana. Taxonomy (NCBI): domain Eukaryota; kingdom Viridiplantae; phylum Streptophyta; class Magnoliopsida; order Poales; family Poaceae; genus Neostapfia; species Neostapfia colusana. The sequence goes on along the minus strand of JASWHV010000005.1, from coordinate 22,808,982 downwards.
CGCTGGCAACCACCACAGCGGTCGATGCCGTTCCGCGGTCGGCCGTATTCTTCACCGGCATTCCGGCCGGCACTGCCAGCGCCACCGCAACAACAGCAGCAGCAGCGGGCGATGCCGCGTGCGTTTGCACCTCCGCAACGCATGCCGGGCTTTCGTCCCCCGAGTACTCCACCAGCAGCGGCCACATGTTACAAGTGTGGTCGTCCAGGGCACTTCGCGAGCAGTTGCCCGGAGAGGCAAGGCGGCGGAGTGGCACCACAGTTTCCGGGGAGGAATCAACCCCGGAACCCTACCAATGCGAGGGGGGCAAACCCTAGGCCCGGTACTGTCCACCAGCTTGCCATTGAGGACGTGCCGGAGGGCGAGCCAATCCTTGCGGGTATGTTCCAACTCCACCAGCATCCCGCTATAGTACTATTTGATTCAGGCGCCACGCATAATTTTATTAGCCAAGCTTTCATTGCTAAACACAGCTTGCCAATACTACCCAACGATAGTCCATATTTAATTTGTTCACCGGGTGGGAAGATTTCAGCAAGCGTAATGGTCTCCAAAGCACCATTAGGCTTAGCGGGTAGAGTGTACCCCACGTCTCTCATTATCTTAGAGGGGCAGAAGGTCGATGTCATTCTAGGGATGTCGTGGTTAACCCGCCACGGCGCTGTTTTAGAAACCGTCCTTCGAGTCGTGCACTTAAACTCAGAGGTGCACGGTTCTCACTCATTATTTCTGGACAGTCCAGAAATAAAACTTTCAAGTGTCTATCAGTCCACAACTATCAGATTGGAAGACATTCCAGTGGTCCGAGAGTTCCCTGATGTATTCCCGGACGATTTGCCGGGGATGCCACCCGATAGAGAGGTGGAGTTCAAGATTGAACTTGCACCGGGAACCATGCCAATATCCCGAAGGCCGTACAAGATGGCGCCCAAGGAGTTGGCTGAACTGAAGACTCAGCTCACGGACCTTCTGGAGAAGGGTTTTATTAGGCCGAGCTCCTCGCCATGGGGTTGTTCGGCATTATTTGTCAAGAAGAAGGATGAAACGTTGCGGCTTTGCGTGGACTACCGTCCATTAAATGCCGTAACCATCAAGAACAAGTACCCGTTGCCACGGATCGACATGTTGTTTGATCAGTTGGTCGAAGCAAAGATCTTTTCCAAGATGGATTTAAGATCCGGGTACCATCAGATTAAGATAAGGGCGGAGGACATTCCAAAGACAGCTTTCTCGACAAGGTACGGACTTTATGAGTACCTGGTCATGTCCTTTGGCCTCACCAATGCTCCAGCTCACTTCATGTACTTAATGAACTCGGTGTTCATGCCGGAGCTGGACAAGTTTGTCGTGGTCTTCATCGACGACATCCTGGTATATTCCAAGTCGGAGGAAGATCACAAGAAACATCTGCGTATAGTCTTGCAACGGCTGCGGGATCACAAGTTATACGCAAAGTTCAGCAAATGCGAGTTTTGGATATCGCAAGTGCCTTTCCTCGGGCATATCATCTCAGCGGTGGGTATCGCTGTGGACCCGAGCAAGATCACGCAAGTGCTGAATTGGAAATCCCCGAGAACTGTTCATGAGGTACGGAGTTTCCTCGGACTCGCGGGATATTATCGGAGGTTCATTCTGAACTTCTCAAAGATTGCCAAGCCAATGACAGAGCTGCTGAAGAAGGCTACCAAATATGTTTGGAGTCCAGCATGTGAAGCAGCATTCAAGGCTTTAGTCAAGCACCTGACATCAGCACCGGTTTTGGCGCAGCCAGACACAACAAAACCGTTCGATGTGTACTGCGATGCATCCGGCATTGGGCTCGGATGTGTGCTGATGCAAGATCAAAGAGTGGTCACGTATGGATCACGGCAGCTTAGGAACCATGAGCAAAATTATCCAACTCACGACTTGGAGCTCGCTGCCGTGGTACTTGCACTGAAGATGTGGAGGCACTACCTACTCGGTAACCTCGTACATTTATATACCGACCACAAAAGCCTCAAGTACATATTCACTCAGAAGGAGTTGAACATGAGGCAACGAAGATGGTTAGAACTGATAAAGGATTACGAAATAGAGATCCATTATCATCCGGGCAAGGCAAACGTTGTGGCAGATGCGCTGAGCCGCAAGTCACACGTCAATAATCGGACCATCACACCGTTGGAAGGGAGCGAACCACCACTACGTGTGATTCCACACGGAGCTCTCTACAACCTAGCTTTGATCCCCACCATCCGTGAAGAGATAGCGGCAGCCCAGAAGAATGACAAGGGCATGTCACATTTGCGGAGACGTGTAGATAGTGGGGAATTAAAATGTTTCCGGAAGGACGGAGACGGCATCCTATGGTTCAAGAACCGGATCGTCGTACCCCGAAACCCGGAGTTACGGAAGAAAATCTTTGATGAGGCTCACTTGTCAAAGTTTTCTATTCACCCCGGCAGCAACAAAATGTATCAAGAACTCAGAAGAAAGTTTTGGTGGACACGAATGAAGCGAGAGACGGCAAAATACGTGTCCGAGTGTGATACATGTCGAAGGGTGAAGGCAGACCACATGCGGAAACCGGGACTGCTGCAACCACTGGGCATTCCTGCCTGGAAGTGGGAGGACGTGAGCATAGATTTCGTCGTCGGTCTACCCACCACCTTACAGAAACATGATTCTGTGTGGGTAATCGTCGATCGGCTCACCAAAGTTGCCCATTTCATCCCGGTCAACACCAACTACAACGCCAAGAAGTACGCTGGACTGTACATCTCACGGATCCTATGCTTATACGGCGTACCCCGTACCATCATATCAGACCGGGGCACTTTATTTGTGTCCCGTTTTTGGGAGCAGCTGCACGCTGCCTTGGGGACGAAGCTGATCCGTAGTTCAGCCTACCACCCGCAGACGGATGGACAAACGGAGCGGGTAAATCAAATCCTAGAAGACATGCTACGAGCTTGCGCTATCGACCACGGCAAGAATTGGGATGATCACTTGCCGTTAGCCGAGTTCTCGTACAACAATGGGTACCAAGCCAGCATCAAGATGGCGCCCTACGAGGCGCTATACGGAAGAAAATGCCGCACACCATTGAATTGGTGTGAGTCTGGCGAGAGGGTTACCTTCGGGATTGACCTTGTCAACAACGCGGAAGAAAAGGTTCGACTAATTCAAGCGAACCTAAAAGCCGCTCAATCCCGACAGAAACAGTATGCGGACCGGAGAAGGCGCCCATTACAATTCGAAGTTGGAGATCACGTATACCTACGAGTGTCTCCAATGAAGGGCGTAAACAGATTTGGGGTGAGGGGAAAGTTAGCACCCCGCTTCATCGGTCCATTCCAGATTACCGAAAGATGTGGATCGGTGGCATACCGGCTGAAATTACCAGAAGCACTTTCCGGTGTGCACGACGTCTTTCACATTTCCCAGCTGAGGAAGTGTCTCAAGCTATCAACTACCGTTCAGCTGGAAGACATTGAAGAACTGCAACCGGATCTCACCTATCGGGAGGAACCGGTGCAGGTTATTGATGAGAAGGCCCGAACCACACGCAACTGTACGTTGTGGTTCTACAAGGTTCTGTGGAGTAATCACTCCATGGACGAAGCGACATGGGAGAGCGAAGAATTCCTTCGCACTAACTACCCCGACTTTTTCACGTCGCATATCCGGTAATTTTCCACCGTCCTCTCTCTCATTTTCACCTTATAATCTCGGGACGAGATTCTTTTAAGGGGGGAGGAATGTAAGGGCCTCAGTTTTGACAACCATTTGCAGTGTTCATCACCACACCACACACCTCATTTGAGCAAGAATGATGAACACAAATGAAGAGCAAGTAACAATTATCAGCATGCTCATTAGAGAACAAACTCACACATTGCAAAAGTGGTATTTCCCACATGTGATATAGATGGGCTGGACATATGAAAACTCCTACACTTTGCTAAGGATGTCCATGCCAAGTTTCACCCAAATTCAAAACCTTTTTGAGGTCATCTTGGGTATAGATAGCAAAGGGGCAGTTTGAAAACATATTCAAATTCAAACTGTTTTCATACCATGAGTTTGAAAGTGGAAGGCATATTCTTGCTCAGCACATTTTTGTGAGCTCACACACCAATTTTCACTCCATTTGGGGTTGATCTTGACATGAGCTAAGGGGGAGAAATTCAAACTTTATTTGAATTTCAAACTGAACTTGTGCTGAAATTCATTCAAACCAAACCCCATTTGAACTTTGATCAATTCAAATGGCTCTTGGGTGAATAATTTGAATTGCCAAGGGTAGAATAGGGTTCACTGTTTACCACAGCTGTTAGGAGTAAATTTCAGAGGTTAAAAGAGGGGTGGGACCCACATGTCAGCCTCTGCCTCAAAACAAACCGACTGAAACACAGTTCAGTCGGTTCCCGGCTGCTGTGCGCGCGCGCCACCGAAGGGGGGCAGCCGGCGCCAGCTCCTGCTGCGCGCCCCAAGCCGGAGACCAGCCGCCGGGCTATTTATTCCCTCCCCGGCGTGCTCCGATCACTCAGTCCCCGAGCTGCCGGCATACTCGGCCGTTTTTCCACTGCCATCACCGCCGCTCGAGCTCCCGCTCGATCAAGCCGATCGCAGCTCCCTCCTTCCACTCCAGGGTCCCAGCAAGGTACTAGAGACTTTCCTCCATCCTCCCCATTGCTAGAAGTCGATTGAAACCGAGTGCTATCGGCTGTGCCGAAAGCTCAAAATCGGAACTGGAAACCGCCGCACCTCGGGCTCTCGTGGACAGCCCAACCTGGGCGTTGTCACGCCCGAGCCAAGGCACCCTTGGACGCGCAGGTGACCGGTGCTGCTCATCCCCGAGCCACAGCTCGAGTGGTTGCTCACCGGCGGCGAATTTCCACTTTTCCCCTTTCTGTGGGCAGAACGACCTTCGGGTACGATTCTGTTTAATTCGTGCTCTAGAAAGGATTAGAGGGCCTCAGGCCACTCCCACACGAGCTAGACACGGTGACGCACAAGTTGCCTTCACAACTCTGGGCCGGAGAACCTCTGTGCCCGGCGTAATTCAAGGTCTACTAATGGCGGAACGAACGGGGGGTATCGGGCGCACGGTGAGGACCTATTTCGGGCCTTCCCCGAGCTGCCTCGAGTTCATGTCGACCTTCTCTGAGGTCCACTGATGCTTCCCGACCGATTTCCCAAGTAGCTGAGGTACTAGGAGAGTCAGCCGACATGGCCGAAGTCATTCCGATATGGCGGCTCGTCGCCGACCATGCTCCGGTCGTTGTCATGAGCAGCTGACCCTCAGATCATGTTCCCCAAGTAAAAGTAGGCAGGGGCGGCCAGAATCAAGAAGTTTGGAGCTGTACAGCAGCCGGCGGCGAGCTCTCCGGCGAGGTCCCTCGGCGGCGGGGCGCGGGTGTCGCGAGGTTGAAGAAGGGGGTGGACCCCAGCTGTCAGCGGCCGATATTTTAAATCGGGATCCGGCTGCGGCCGGTATCGGGTGTGCTGGCGCGCAAAATCCTTGTGGGCCACGGTGTGCCGTCGCCTAGGCGTGCGACGCGTGTCCCCTGGGCCCACGCGCGAGTTCAAACTTTTCCCCGATTTTTCAGATTTCCCTCAAACTTCAAATCCTTATAACTTTGGCTAGAAAGCTCCAAATTGAGTGAACCAAATTTTGCTGGATTCAGCTCTCTGAGTACTTTCCAGAAAATCAAGTTTCACTCCATGAAATTCCTTATTTCTCCAGAATTAATTCCTCAAAGTTTAAACTGTTAGGAATTTTAACTGGAGAATCCTTTGGAGGAAAATCCTGAAATTTTGCTGAGATGTTCACCAAAATATCCTTGAACTACCATAAAAATTTCAGATCCATTTGAGCTCATTTAGTCCACCTAATGGTGGGATTAGTAAAACTGTTCCAGAGAAAATAGAAAATGTTCAGAAACATTTTCAGAAATTTCTCTGAAATTGTTTAGCTCATATATTTAGTTAGAGACTTCCAAATTAAGTGAGACCAACTCCATTAGAACCCTCTGAAAACCTAGTTTTCAGAAAGTCATAGTTTGTCTCATGAAAATTCCTAGAACACCCTAAGAGTTCCAATTAAGGTCAAGGACATAATTATTTGTGGAGGGCTCAAATGAGCTTGGCTGCAACTAAAGCTTGACCAAATCCTTGTTTAGGTTGTAACCCAGCCACAGTAAAAGTTTCACAGTCATTAGGTCTGTCTAGCAAGGGTTATAGACTTCACAACTTCGAAGTTAATACAAATGCATCTAAATTAATACATACATTGTTCTTATCATGTAGTCGCTAAGGTCGAGGAGGAACCCGAAGTCCTAGACTTCGTTACTCCGGAGGAACAGCTAGCCTACGACCAAGAGCAGCAAGGCAAGCCCCAGTTTGCATTAACCTTTTTACAAATATTTATTGTTTTGAGCACATCTTTGAATATTGTTCTTTGCATTAGAGTCTTGATTGGAAACCCAACTGCACAGCCAAGAAAACCATGGGTTGGGGTTAGGATTGCAAACCCCGTTAGCCACTGCATTGCTAGGATAGAGTAGGATTTGGTACAAGTCGAGTAGTTGGAACTACTCGCGAGAATAGGCTAGAGGCACATCGCTCGGGTAGAGATAGCACATGAAACACATGGCAAGAAAATGAGACCGAGCGGAGAGTAAGGGCAGCAGGACTTTGGGGCCTGTGTGCTGTAGCTCCGCTTGTGTCGATTGAGGACCGAGCCGTGTGCGGGCCTGTTGAACAAGCTAGAACAGTACCGAAGACCTACCGGCTATATGGGAACCGGGAAACTGATGTAACTCGGGTAGCTGGGTATTGAGGCATTGCCCGTCGTTCAGAGGGTAGGTTGAGAGCTCGAGGTGTAAATCAGCTGGCGGCACAGAGATGCGCGTGCAGGGACCTCTTGCTCGGGACGATGGGACCGGTTCAATATTTGGCTAACGGGTGAAAGGTAGTCGCGTACGGCGTCCGTGATGGTTGTTGTAGGCAACATCGAGTACGGGCGTACGTGACGGGTTGTTCGGGTAACCCTGCAGGTGTAAATCGATTATAATCGCCGTCCCTCGCGGTCAGTGAGTACCACTTGTTCACTGTACCGTGGCGTAGAAAGAACAGGCTAGTTACATGTTAAAATGTTGCTGATTGAAAGCTGGACATTGATTGTTAATGATATGCTGTAGCTTAGTGCTAACTAAAGTTCTTTTCAACTTTGGGCAAAGTACATGAGAGAAATGCGTTTCTTGTTTGATTGCGGCTCTCTCATGTGCCTTAGCGTAAGGTTCTCCACAACCTGCTGCTAAAACTTGAAAGTAAGGTTCTACTAATTAGGCGAGTCCGTGCAAATGATTTTTACCTCATGCAACCCATTACCCTCATGTAGAGTTCCATGTTTAGGTGAGACGGGTCAGACTTGCTGAGCCTTCGTGCTCACTGCTTGTGTTTGAAGCCTTTTGCAGGGTTCTATGAGGAAGGGACTCCCGAAGAGGAGACGGAACCCCCGGAGGGGAACTCCGTTGAGTGGGAGTCATGCACGCCGCAGAGTTAGTGTGCGTGTGTGCTAGCAAGGACATGTTCGAGGGCTGAACGTGCACTTGATGCTTAGTCTACGCCCGCGAGTGTAGACTGAACTTAGTTTGATGTAAATATGTTCATAAACTTGTTTATGTAATAAAACTTCCGCTTCCGCTTTGCACCTTTGACGTGTGTTATACGGTGCTGTGCAACGCAGCACCCCTCAGCGTGATCCTGGCTCGACAGGACCAGTGGGGTCGTGTCAGTTCCCAAGAACTGTTCACGAGGTACGGAGTTTTCTCGGACTCGCGGGATATTATCGGAGGTTCATCACAAACTTCTCAAAGATTGTCAAGCCTATGACGGAGCTGCTTTAGAAGGCTACCAAATATGTTTGGAGCCCAGCATGTGAAGCAGCGTTCAAGGCATTAGTGAAGCACCTAACATAAGCACCGGTTTTGGTGCAGCCAGACAAACCAAAACCATTCGATGTGTACTGCGATGCATCCGGCATTGGGCTCGGATGTGTGCTGATGCAAGACCAAAGGGTGGTCACGTATGGATCACGGCAGCTCAGAAACCATGAGCGAAATTATCCAACTCATGACTTGGAGCTCGCTGCCGTGGTGCTCGCACTTAAAATGTGGAGGCACTACCTACTCGGTAACCTCGTGCATCTATATACCTACCACAAAAGCCTCAAGTACATATTCACTCAGAAAGAACTGAACATGAGGCAGCGAAGATGGTTAGAATTGATAAAGGATTACGAAATAGAGATCCATTATCACCCCAGCAAGGCAAACGTAGTGGCGGATGCGCTGAGTTGCAAGTCACACGTCAACAATATGACCATCACACCGTTGGAACAGAGCGAGCTACCGTTACGTGTGATTCCGCATGGAGCTCTCTACAACTTAGCTTTAATCCCCACCATCCATGAAGAGATAGCGGCAGCCCAGCAACATGACAAGGGCATGTCGCATTTGCGGAGACGTGTAGACAGTGGGGAGCTGAAATGTTTCCGGAAAGACGGAGACGGCGTCCTATGGTTCAAGGACCGGATCGTCGTACCCCGTAACCCCGAGTTACGGAAGAAAATCTTTGATGAGGCTCACTTGTCAAAGTTTTCTATTCACCCCGGCAGCAACAAAATGTATCAAGAACTCAGAAGCAAGTTTTGGTGGACACGGATGAAGCGGCACATCGCAAAGTACATGTCCGAGTGTGATACATGTCGGTTCGGTTGGCGCGAGGAAGGGGAAGGCACTGTGCGTGGGACCCACGTGCAGTGTTTTAAACAATTTTTTATTTTCAGTTTTGAGTTCAAACTTCAAAAACACATAACTTTTGCTAAGTAGGTCCAAATCGAGTGAACCAATTTTTGTTGGATTCAGCTCTCTTCTACTTTCCATCAAAACAAGTTTCGCTTCATTAAACCCTTTGTTTCTCCAGAATTAATTATCCAAATTTTAAATTGTTAAGAATTTTAACTGGAGATTCCTTTGATGGAAAATTCTGAAATTTCGCCAGGATGTTCCTTGTAATATCCCTGAGTCATCATAAAATTTCAGTTTCGTATGAGCTCATTTAGTCCACCTAATGGTGTGCTTAAGGAAACTGCTCCAGAGAAAAAGAAAAATGTCCAGAAACATTTTTCAGAATTTCTCTGAACTTGTTTAGCTCATATCTTTTGCTAGGATTCTTCAAATTAGATGAAACCAATTCCATTAGAACCATCTGAAACTCTAGTTTCCAAAAGGTCATGGCTTGCTCCATGAAAATCCCTAAAAAGCCATAAGAGCACTAAATATGGCAAAATACACATTTATTTGTGCAGGGCTCAATTGAACTTTGCTTCAAATGAAATTTGGCTAAGTCCCTTTTTAGGTTGTCACCAAACCTCAGTAAAATTTTCAGAGGAAAAAGGACTGTCTAGCTTTACTTATAGTCTTCACCGTCTCAATTCAATACAAATGCATTCAAATTTGATACGCATCACATGTTTATTTCGTGTAGTCGCTAAACTCGAAGAAGACCCGGAGGTTCTGGACTTTATTACCCCGGAAGAACAATTAGCCCATGACCAGCAGCAAGACAAGCTCCGGTTTGCATTAACTTGTTTTGAAGTCTTATTTTTGATCACTTACTTTATGTATTTCCTACAAAGGTGCATTAGAGTCTTGATTGGAAACCCAGTTGCATAGCCAAGAGAATCAGGGATTTTGGGTCTTAGGATTTAAACCTCGAGTAGCCACTGCAATGCTAAAATGGTATAGGATTCGGTACAAGTCGAGTAGTTGGAGCTACTCGCGAGAATAGGCTAGAGGCACACCACTCGGTTAGAAAGATAGACAATGAATCACATGGCAAGAAAATGAGACCGAGCGGAGAGTAAGGGCAGCAGGACTTTGGGGCCTGGGTGCCATAGCTCTGCTTGTGTTGATTGGGGACTGAGCCGTGTGCGGGCCTGTTGAACAAGTTAGAACAGTACCAAAGACCTACTATATGAGAACCGGGAAACCGATGTAATTCGGGTAGCGATATGATGAGGCATTGCTTTTCATCCAGAGGGTAGGTTGAGAGCAGCGAGGTGTAAATCGGCTAGCGGGCACTGAGGATGCTCCACGTAGAGACCTCCTGCTCGGGACGATAGGACCGGTTCAACACTTGGCTAACGGATGAAAGGTGGTTGCGTACGACGTCCGTGATGGTTGCTGAAGGCAACATCGAGTACGGGCGTACGTAACGGGTTATTCGGGTAACCCTGCAGGTGTAAATCGATTATAATCACCGTCCCTCACAGTCAGTGTGTACTACTTGTTCACTGTACCGTGACATAGAAAGAACAGGCTAGTTGACATGATAAAAGTTGTTGTTTAAAAGATTTACGTTGTTTGTTAATTAAATGCTTTAGTTTAGAGCAAATCAAATTTGTTTTCTACCTTAGGCAAAGCACATAAGATAAATGCATTTCTTATTTGATTGCGGATTTCTTATGTGTGTTGGCACAAGGTTCCCCACTAACTTGCGGCAAAAACTTGAAAGTAAGAGTCAACTAATTAGGCATGTCTTTTGCAGCATCCTTTCCTATTATACATTGCAAACCCAACATGTAAAGTTTCATGTTTAGGTAAGACGGGTCAGTCTTGCTGAGCCATCGTGCTCACTACTTGTTGTGAGACCTATGTGTGCTGAATACATTGGCTTTGACGATAAAAGTTTAGAATACTACCAAAACACCTTTTTAACAAGGTCCGACTCTAGGTCCGAGCTCCTGCAAGGTCCGACGATAGGTCCGACTTGTATTGGGTAGCTCCGGCAAGGTCCAACGTAAGGTCCGACTTGCTTTGTCTAGGACTGACTTATTTTGGCTAGGTCCGACTTATTTTTGCTAGCTCCGGTGCTAGGTCCGACTAGCTTTGGTAAGTTCCGTGCTAGGTCTGACAAAGCTTTAGTAAGCTCCGGCGCATGGTCCGTTTAGCTTTGGTAAGCCCCGGTTAGCTTTGGTAAGGTTCAGAGCTTGATTGCAATGGTTCTACTTTTAACTTGCAATGTTTCGAACTTGCTTTACTCTTATGGAAAGTGTGCTTAGTATTATTTTACTAAGTTTTTGGTGTGTTTTGGTGGTTATGGCTGATATCATTTTGCTATGATTTACAACATGCTTATGTGAGGTGCTCACGTAAGATGTTGTAGTTTCAGAATTAACGAGAGTCAAGTCGAGGACTTGTGCTCGGAAGTATTGGTTGTTTATTCATGTGCAGGTGTTGCTTGAGTTCAAGACGTGGCTGGTGACAGGATCCATTGAACTAGTCTAAGAGAGAAGATGAGGTTCAACATCCAAGTTCAGGAGGAATTGTGGTTGAGTTGATCGGGAGGTTGCGCAGTATGTTTGAATCAAGAACAATGCATATGAAGGTATCTTGGACGTCGTTGGAAGATGTTTGCACGTGTGCAAGGAGTGCATGGATGCGGCTGCATGGTTCCAAGGCGTGATGAAGAGATGTGGACGTAAAGAATTGGTCGGAAAGGTCCAACCGACTAGGTTATGGACTCAGGCTGTGGCTGAGTCGTGTTTGACTCAAATATGGAAAGTTTTGAGTTGGTTATGATAGGATTTCATGTGGGTCATGAATTTGAGTTGTTTTAGGAATGTTTGGGACGTTACTAAGGTGTTTATAAGTCTTAAGATTGCTTCTATCTGCGTGTACAAGAGTCTTGAGCAGTATTGGAAAGTTACAGTTTGAATCCATGTAGGAGTAGGAGTCCTAGTTTGAATTGGGTTGGCCTTAGGGCTGGTTATATAAGCAAGGGAGGCCAAGGCTCATGAGTGCACGACTTTGGGGCTGTTCCTCTTGTGTTTTTATAAATAAAATTCGTATTCTAAAGGAACTTTTGTGCCTTGTTCGTCCGACTTGTTTCAGACAAGTTTTTCTCGTCGAGTTTCTGTTCAACACTACCTTGCTTCGGTGGTTTTATTATAACTCGAGTTTTACAGATCCAATTGATGTGATTCTTTTTGGGTTGTCTTCAAACCTTGATTATCCATTATCTTTGAAAATTTCACGGTCATTGAATTTGTGGTTTCTGATCTACACGAGTTTCTTTGCAGTATTCCAGAACTGTTTTTCTCGCGTAGGACAGATTGACCTTTGTTCGATCTTTCGATCGTAACTTGAGTTTCTCTCAGCGGATTTTTATGATTCTTGTTGTGACGTCTTCGAGACTTGTTTCTATACAATCTATACTAGTTTTGTCACAGTTGAACACATTTAGATTAGTCGCACACACGGTTTCTTTAACAGATCGGTTTTCTGTTGAGGGGTATTTTGTTGCTTCCGCTGAAAAGTTTTTATCTACCATTCACCCCCCTCTGGTAGCTTTACACGTGTACTTCGATCCTACACTTGTGTTTGAAGCGTTTGCAGTGTTCTATGAGGAGGAGTCTCTCGAGGAGGAGACAGACTCCCAAGAGGGAAATACCGTCAAGTGGGAGACATGCACGCCGCCGTGTTAGTGTGCGTGTGTGCTAGTGAGAACACGTTCACGGGCTGAACATGAACTCTTTTTGCATAGTCTATGCTCGTGAGTGTGGACTTAATGATATTTTGATGTAACTATGTTGATAAACAAGTTTGTGTAATAAAGTTTAGCTTCCTCTTATTGCCTTTTATGTGTGTTATTCGGTGCTATCCAACGCAGCACTCCTCAGCGAGGTCCTGGTTTGTCGAGACCATCGGGTCCTTGCAGGTCCCGACTCCTTGGTTGCGTGATTCGACTCTGGGGGCGAGGTGGAGCGTAATCCAGGAGACCGTCATCGCTGGTAATGAAGTCTAGGTCGCCGAAGGATATCTTCATACCGGGGGAGAAGGTCGATCGGAGTAGAGCCATCGAGGTGATGAAGAAACGGAACGCACGGCAGTCCCCCTACCTAGCGCGCCAACTATCGGTTTTTGGATTTCCGACTAGTATTCGAATGAGCCACGTGTTCTACCTCGAGGTGGCCTAGCTAAGAACACTATGGAATTATCCTGGTTTGGGCAAGGTGCCCTACGTCTAGCCTGGGTGTCTCGCTATTCTTACTCAAGAATGGGGATGGTTCTTACAAGTGCGAGATTGCCTGAACCTAAGGGGTCTTATCCTCTCTCTCGCCTTCTCTCATTTTACAGGTGAGGGGAAAGTCATGGCTATAGGGACCGCCGATCCCGTCATACGCTTTGTAGGGCACTTGATGGCATCGCCGTATCTGTAGTCTGCAACGGCGCCTGCTCCCATCTTGTCGTCTAGGCTGACCATACCGAGGCACACCCGCGCCCGCATATTACTCTGCTTGGGTCCGTCGGAGGTGATGGACATTCAGTGCCATAGTCTAGGACGACACTCGAGTGCCTCCCCACCTAGCCTAGGTGGCGCCTTCTTCGCGTTGATGGCCACCTGCTTCTCTACTACTGAGGTCGGGCTCGGGCCTTCCATTTGTCTGAAACCCAAGGGAACACCTCATGGCTTGCCCAATGGTCGGTCCTGGGTTTTCTATCCTTCCCGCTCCGCCCCCTTCCGAGCTCAGGCTCGAGCGTATTCCTTCGTCGTCCTTCGTGGAATATCTTCCCGCTTCTCCCCATGGGGTCGGAGTAGAGAACCCCATCAAGACTTCAAATATCGGAGCGTTGTAGACATCGTGAGCTTTCTCGGCTCCTGAGTTTGCCATTCGATGGCCATCTCGCGCCATCTGTCCCTCACTCGGGCTTGATACAGGCAGTCCTTTCGACCTCCTCGGTAGGTAGACCTTCGAACCCGAAACTTCTATCGGACCCTAAAAGTGGGTCATAAAATTTACCAACTTACCTATGCCTTTAATTTCTATGGCATGTCGATGTCACGTCGGGGGTAGGCGAGGAGACACCGTGGAGAGGCGGTTAGGAGGAGAAGCAACACACGACTCTTCAAATTGTTGCGGGTTTCGAAGAGGCGAGTTCGCCTGATCAAAATTATGGCAGGCATTGTGCTCTGAGGTTTCGGGGAATGTGCATCCACTCCATGGACCTGAGGCGTTACTGCTGGATGCACTCGTCCGTGGGCCTCGGCGCCTTTCCTCGTGGTCGTAGCGCGTAGACTATATAAGCATCCTTTGGGATGCAAGTCTTTACTTTTACCCTCGCCGCTTTCCTTTCCTACTCCAGCCTTCTCATGCTCCGGCCCCCTGTGAACTTTAGCAGCGTAAGTTAGAAAGAGAGCAACAGAGGGAAAGTACGAGTAGTTCCACATCTTCTCCCTTATCACCGTCAACCATGTCGGGCTGGACGAAGTCCCGCGTCACCACCGACCACCTCTCCTCCTTGGTCGAATGGGGAATCATCTTGGCGTTGGAGCTCCGATGGATCCAGAAGAGACGGTCCCAGCGCCCACGATGATGAAGTTGTCAGCTTTGTCGACTTCTACTACCGCGGGCTAGGGCATCGTGGAGGAGAACAAGAATCAGGTCGTCGTGATCCAGACGCAAGTTGTGGTGCCGCAAGCAAAGGGGCTTACCAGAGAGGTCATCCTTTGCATCTTCATCGAGAGAAGGGTGAAGCACCCTTCAGGCCCGAGCTCATGCCACGTGGACTTGAGACAAGTGAACTTATAAGAACGCTGAAATGTGGATGTTGCCTGTAATCATCGATTTTCTTACTGACATCAACCATCCTCCTATAAGACTTTGTTCGGTCATCCTACTGCCTTATAATGTAAATGTACTAGCCCTTCGTGGCTCTTCTAATGAAAGAAAGCAAGTTTTTTCTATGCACGTATCATTTTTCCTTTGCGTTGTGTTTTGGTCAGCAACTTTGAGAACTTTTGCAGTTCTTAGCCGTGGGTCATGAAAACTAGGTCGGAAAAGACAATACATCGCTTTTGTTCTTGCGCTTCGCTCGATCCGTAGCTCCAATAACTTTTCATAGTCCTTAGACGTAGGTTGCGAAGCACGAAGGAAGTACTTAGGAAAATTTTCGTGAATGTCTTAAGGGTTTTGGCCATCCCGCTCTCGACGGGTGGGTAGCCCCCAAGTGGCACATGACCCTCAAGCCGGTCAGCACGTCATGTGGCACTTTGAACCGCGCGGATTCACTCGAGCTCTGACCATTCAAGGTCACAGGCCCTGATCCCTGGGACGGGATGACATACCCGGGCTCGGGCCCGGGAGAGGAGAATACTACTTTATACGGAAGTAAAAATCAAAGAGGGGCGGGAGCACTTATATTTTGTTTTTTTTGGGTTGCGCTTCCCGTCATGCTTCCCTTCGCTCTGAGGTCGGGGCTTTTATGGGTAGAATTGTGGCAGCTGTCTAGGATCATAGACTAGCCCGACAGACCAACACTAGTCTTTTCTGCGCACTTTGTCCTCACTCGTGCGCACCAGGGAAGACTTCCCGGTCGGTCACCCATCCCCAAATTTCTCCAGGCCAAGCACGCTTAACCCCGGAGTTCTTTGCAGGTGGGCTTTCAGAAAAGAAGATATACCTTGATGGTATAAGTATTCTATCAATCCTATTAAGCTGGGAGCCAGGATATCACACAATCCACTCCCTTAGAAGACTAATGTCCTTGTCGGTCAACACCAAGACAAGAACATCCCCTGGCATACACATACCATACGTCCTGCTAGCAGCATACGTACCATACTGTGTCCCACACAGAGGACCCACGCGTCATGTGTACGTACCCACGTCCCTGACCCGTATAGTACTGTATCCTTCTCACTGACCCGTACACACGCTTGAAACTGCGAGGGTTGACTCTGATACCATTTTTGGCATCTCTCTGGGATCATAGGCTAGCCCCACATACCAACACTAGTCTTTTCTACGCACTTTGTCCTCACTCGTGCGCACACGGGAAGACTTCCCAGTCGGTCACCCATCCCCAAATTTCTCTGGGCCAAGCACGCTTAACCCCAGAGTGTTTCATAGGTGGGCTTCCAGAAAAGAAGGTATACCTTCATGGTATGAGTATTCTATCAATCCTATTAAGTCAGGAGCCAGGATATCACAAGAACCATCTGAGTGCTCAATGTTACAGGTGTTGGGGAAGACATTCCCGTCGGCATCCTTCAGTCGGTCGGCTTGGGGAAGGCGAGCTATTCCTCTTGCTCTGTGGCCGCTTGCATGGGATTTTTGCCTTTGGCACCTAGGGAGCCCGGCTCCTTCCCCAAAAAGCATTTGAGGAGGGCACAATCCTTGAGGGCGTGCTTGACCAGGAAGGTGTGGTTGGTGCATGGATTCTCCAACAGCTTCTCAAAATGGTCGGTATATGCCTGGGTCGGCCTATTTCCTTCGTGGCATTTGTCTATTGCAACTATGTCCGAGTCCGCCTCGTATTAAAGTTGGTACTTGTCGACGTCGACCCTCTTCTTCCTCTCATCCTTTAGACGAGGCATTGCGTCTTTCCTTGTGTCGGGGGTATTTGGTGTCATCTTGTTGAAGATCACCCCGACTGCCTCCTCCCCCGGGGCATGGTTGGTGGCGACGTTGAGCAGCTCCTTGGTAGTCCAAGGCTTGATGAAGTCGAGCTTGTGCACAAGGAACATGCAAGTCGTCCCGAAGAGGAACGCCCTGACGATCTTTGCGTCAACGACATCGGGGAGCTCGTTGCCTTCTTGGAGAAGTGTCTGATATATTCCCTAAAGGCCTCGCCGGGCTTCAGCCGGCACGCCTTGAGGTCCCATGTGTTTCCACGGCGGATGTAGGTGCCCTTGAAGTTGCCGATGAAGGTGTCCTTCATCTCGGCCCAGCATCGGATGCTGTCTGTCTGGAGGTATTTGAGCCAAGCCCGGACAGAATCCACCAAGTAGATTGGGAGGTACTAGATGATGAAGTAATCATCCGTTGCATCGCATGCTCTGCATGCCAAACGATAGTCCTCTAGCCAAACACTCGGGTTTGACTCCCCGTCGTACTTGGTGATGTTGGTCGAGGTGCAGAAGCATGGCGGGAAGGAGGCGTTGTGTATCCTCCTCCCGAAGGCCCGGGAGCATCTAGTCTCAGGCTCCGTTCCTCGTCATCATCATAGCGCTCGCCCCGACACGGTTGGCATCGACGCTCGGGACATGATTCCGTGACTTTCTCTCTAGCTCCTCTGTGAGCCTGGAGGACCTTACGCGATTTAGACGATCCTGAACACTCGCGCTACGTGAGGGGGTATACTAGCCGGCTCTCATGGCTTCGATTGGAGCACAGGCTCGTGGTGTCTCCGCAGTGCTCTTGGTGAGCCCGTGAGAACCATCGCGGGTGGACGCCTCTTACCCTGGAGCAAGCGAGCTCTCGGCGTGCTGGGTCGTGGCTCTTTGCAGTAACGAACGGAGGTTTTAGAAGGTACGCCGCGCCTCTGGTTCACCGGGCTCCTAGAAATGGGGCAGGTCATGCGCGTCGGTGACAATATTCGTCTAGAACTAGCGACCCTCACACGCGAGCCGCCAGAGTCGAGGCGGTGGTTGGGCGACGCTTCAAACATGGCTTTGTCCGCGTCTAGCTGCACTTTCTTCACCTCGAGTGCGATGCAGCGCACCTCAATCTGTTTGGCCAGCTCTTCTGTGAACGTCGGGTCCTTGCCATGGCTTCGGCATGGTGCTTTTTGCTGCACGAGCGCTGGCGAAGTGGGGTGTTAACAGGAGGAGCGACTAGAGGGTTATTACCGGTTTCCATGATGTAGCACTCATGTGAGGGGCGATGGCCCTTGTTGGACTAAGTATCGGAGCTGTAGTCACTCGCGATCATGTCCTCCAATAGGGGGGGGGGAGGACGGCGACGCCTAGTCGATCATGCTCACGAAACTCTCTTCGGGGGTGTCGTCGACGATACCGATTGCTAGACTGGACCAGGCGGAGGATGCCACCATCATCGGTGATGAATTCAAGGCTTTTGCAATGCAAAGCTTGGCATGGTGTGGGGACGATGTCGGTCTCGAGCCCGTTGTTGGGGGTGACGGTGAACTTGAGGCTACCAAAACGAAGCTTCTCGTCGATGTGGAAACTTGAGCTCGTGAAAGCCATCACGAAAACACGAAGCGGCCCCCTATCTGGCGCGCCAACTATTGGTGTTTTCCACCGGCTAGTAATCGAATGTTGCACATTTTATGTTTGGATGGCTAGCTAATAAAGACAAAGATTTAAACTGGTTCGGACAAAGTGTATTACCTCCAGTTCGGCTGTTTGTCGGGCCTTGTATTAGATCTTTGATTATGGAGTCAGGGTTACAAGATAGGCTTCCTCGTGCGCAGAGAGCCTACATGTTATGCGTGATGTGTAGGCGTCGGGCCGTCGTTAGGGAGGTTCTGGGCTGTAGGATCAAAGAGCACATGAAAAGCTACCAGAGGGGGGTGAATGGTAGTTTAAATCTTTTTCAGCGGAAGCTACAAAACCCCTCGGCAGAAACCAATCTGCTAAAGAAACAAGTGTGTGTGATCAACTTAAACTTGTTCAACCATGACAAAAGTAGTAGATATTATATAGAATCAATTCACGGAGACATCACAACAAGAATCACGAAAATTCGTTGAGTAAAACTCAAGTTATGATCAAAAGATCGAACAAGGGTCAATCTGTTCTATCCGAGTAAAAAACGATCTGCAACGCTGCAAAGAAACTCGAGTAAATCAAAAAAACCAAATCCAATTACCGTGAAATTTTCATAGATGATAGAGAATCAAGTTGTGAATACAACGCAAAAAGAATCACGGCAATTGGATCAGTAAAACGCGAGTTATGATTGAAACACCAAAGCAACGTCTGGCTGTCCAGAAACTCAACAAGAAAAACTGCCAAAAACAAGTCGGACGAACAAGGCACAAAAGCTCCTCTAAACTACGAATTTTATTGATCAAAAACACAAGTGGAACAGCCAAAAGTCATGCACCACAAGCTCTTTCCTTCCTTGCTTATATAACCAGCCCTTAGGCCAACCCAATTCAACTAGGACTCCTACTCCTACTCAGTTTCAACCAAAACTTTCCGTAACTGCTTAAGACTCTTCCATACACAGATAGAAGCAATCTTAAGACTTCTAAACACCTTAGGAACGTCCCAAACATTTCTAAATCAACTCAACTTCATGCCTACCACGAAATCTAACCAAACCAAACTCGAGACCTTCCATAAACACACGATATATAACCACCTCAGCCACAGCCTGAGGCATAATCCAGCCGGTTGGACCTCTCTGGCCATATCTTCACGTCCATATCTCTTCACCACACCTTGGAACAATGTTTCCATGTCCATGCATCCCTCACTACTAAAAAATCAGTTGATTGCAACAATGACATATCGTTACAATATGGTCATATTTGTTGCAATATCATCCAATTGTCATAACATCACTTTTGTTGGCAGCCATTGCAAGTAGTCGCGTGGCAAAAGGATTGGACATCGAAACTATATTCTGTCGCAATACCTATGGTAACTGCCACAAAATGAAGCATTGCAATCCATAGTACATGCATCCATCGAATCTATGGCAATAGTCCGTATTGCCACATACTTAGACATTGCATCAGGATGTATTTGCATCCAACCATCATTGTAGCAATTGGGCTCTATTGCCATACAGATTGTTTTATGATAATAGGCCCTATAGTCACGCATAATATTTCGTTGCATCAAGTCCTATTACCACGCAATATGTTTCATTGCAGTAGGCACTATTGCCATGCAAATTATTTCGTTGTTGCAGACTCTATTGCCATGCATAAGATTTTATGGCAGTAGGGACTATTGCAACACATAATGTTCGTGGCAAGTGGTCCTATTGCTACAGAAATCATTTTATGGCTCCAAGCCCAATTGCAACACATAATATTTCGTGGCAGTAGGTTCTATTGCCCTTTTATGGCAATAAATTTTTTGCAACAAAAAATAATAAATGGCAAGCAATTATGTTGCAACATATTTAATTTTTGCCAATTACCTCTTGTAGCTTTAAAGGTCGTTTATGGTAAATGATTGTGTCGCAACGAAATGACATCATAGCAATTAAACCTTCCAACCACGAATTAAAACCAAAGTTTACATATATTAGAACAAGAAATTTAGCATCAATGCATTTTGCATTTAAAATTATGTTATTACAGATATTATTGCAAAATAATTATATAATAATAATGAAGAAGATGATGATGACACCTACATTGACGATGGACATGTTGCACCAGTGGATTCTGTATGTGAAGGATCGGATGGCAAATTTTTTGTTTAAATAATAAGAACAGTACTTTGTCTTTGCTAGTGGGACAAATTTATTTGCTACTGTATTGGAAGAGATGAACCGTTATGATGTTGCTGTTGTCATTGAATGAGATTATTTACATATTTAAGTGTGACTGTGAAATAAATGATTGTCATGTTGTTTGTTTTAATTTATTTGTATACTTAAAAATAAAAAATGTCTCAACTCAGGTCTCACCAATGGTGGTGAACTGCTCTACCATCAACACAGCGGTACAATTTTATTTGAAGAGCAACTAATTAGGTTAATATAGAGATCAGTTCCATACTGTCGGCCTTGTTTAGAAATGAATTTAGGTATTTTCCTTTTAAATAAACAAAAAATTAATACGACATGGGCACATCGATGAACTTAAGCTAAAAATGTAAGTTTTGGGGCAATGAATTTTAACTACACACCTTTAGTGATATAAGGGTATTCACGAATCATGATGGTTGATATGTCGAGATGTCGTTCAGTCGCAAGTGCAGCATCAAGCCTACGATGGCTCTATGCAGCGATGTGGAGTGATGAGGTCAGGCACTCGGGCAGAGCTGCTGGGCTTGTATGTGCGGTATGTGTATGCACATTGGTGGAGTTTATCTATGTGTGCAAAATATGCAACGATTTAGATTTTTGTTGTAATATTGACTAATCTTTTGCAACGAACGACCAGACCATGAAAATAGTAAATATTCGTTGTGATATAAAGCTTAGTTGCAATGAAATATACTCCTATATATATCTTAACTAGTTTTGTTGTGGCAATATAATATTTTTTAATGCACCGATTTAGATTCTCGTTGCAAAATAGAGCCATATTTTGCAACCAACAACATGACTATGACAACGAAAGATATTCGTGACAATACAGTTAACTAAATTGCAATAATTTTTAATTTCATGGCAATAAGACTCACATCTTACAACGAAAAGAATCTTGTTGCGATATTGGCAAAGATTTTGCAACCCTTTTATAGATAGTGGCCAAAACATCTAATTATTGCAACAAAATTAAAGATTATCACAACGGAAGATATTCGTGGTGTTGTTATCAACATATCACAACTATTTACGAAAATGGTGGCAATAACACATAACTCTCACAACAATTTTGTGTTGTTGCAATGCGATGCGTGGCGATAGACTGATTTTTTAGTAGTGCCTTGCACACGTGTAAGAACTTCCAAAAACGTCCACGATACCTTCATATGCATTGTTCTTGATCCAAACATGCTCCATGACCTCCCGATCAACTCAACCACAGTTCCTCCCGAACTTGGAGGTTGAACCTCATCTCCTCCCTAAGACTAGTTCAACGGATCACCATCACCAGCCATGTATTGACCTCAAGCAACACCTGCACATGAATAAGCAAGCAAATCTTACAAGCACAAGTCCTCGACTTGACTCACATTAGTCCGAAAACGACAACACCTCATGTGAGAGAGAGGCTATGCAGGTTCATCTTTTCTGAAATTGTAGGATCGAAGAGAACATGGAAAGCTACCAAAGGGGGTTAATGGTAGATTAAATCATTTTCAACGGAAGCTACAAAACCCCTCGGCAGAAACAAATTTGTTAAAGAATAAAGTGTGTGCCATCGATGTAAACGTGTTTGTCACGCCCGGTACCTGCAATAGACACCAAGCGTTCTTCCGCGTGTGCCAGGATCATGTCACATCACACGCAGAATAATAACGAGCAAATGTATCATTAATTAATTAAGCCAAGTGCGGCGATTACATCATCCGAGTATATAAAATGCCTCATAGGCTCAAAAGGAAGAGTACATCATGACAGCGGAAAATCTAAGTGGGGCATCCACAGGCGCCGCCGGCGGTACGCCAGCCTAGAACTGTGCGTCGGGGTCGAAGCCGTCGTCCACGTCATCCTCAGCAGCCTCCTCGGGTCCTGAGCAGCACGGAAAAGAAAAGAGGCAAACGCCTGAGTACATAATGTACTCAGCAAGTGTGGGAAAATTTATGCATGATGAGGCAAGAATCAAGGAAGGCTAGACACGGCTCTTGCACTACGCAACCTACTCCTTAGTTTTATTAAGCGTCCTATTTGTTTAGTGACATCCCCGCCCAACCCAAACATATCTCCAAGTGATCTCCACTGTCACTGTAACCTCAATCCCAACCACCATCCCAAACCACACCAAACCAACCCACGCTAATCATGAAAGAGTTACCAGCCCGCTCTTGACCGTGAGCACGGCTGTCTAGACAGTTTTGATTCTGCAGAGTTTGTACCCTTTACCCACAAGTCGTGTTTTCATCACCCGTCGGCGACTCAAGAAACTCCTTTCCGCCCTCTCGCACTCCCTAAGGTGTGGGGCCAGGAGTACACGACAAGGCCTTTACATTGCACTACCCAACCCGTGCACACCCGCTAAGGTTTCACCGCTGCGGCACTCTGAAACCTCTGCCGCAGAAGCCCCCTCTTGCGCCACTTACACATCTCTCTGGTGTACACAAGGAAAGATAGGAACAACTTAATTGGCCACACTGCCCCATAACAGTTCTTGTGGTGGCACTGCATAAGCCAGTTGACAGGTCTCACGAACCGGTCCTTAGGATCTACGGAGGCTAACTACCCACAAACCCGAGTCTCGTGCACTCAGCACCCACCGTAACCCACCAGCCTGCTAGATCCCTATACTACCCACCTCATACACACATACATCACGACATCATCACAAACATCATGATGTATTGAATTTAAATGTAATAACTCCCATCCCGACATCTAAGCAGGGCTAAGCATGAAAATAATGACATAAGTGTAGATCCTAGTCTACCCATCCCGACTACAAGGCAAGTTTTGGAAATTCTAGTAAACAACCAACACATGGGATTCAATTTAAGACCTAAAGCATGAATTTATAACTAAAATCCTAAAATTGGAGAAATATGGTCAAGGGCACTTGCCTCTCGAGAAGCGCTGCGGCTCGGGGTCGTCGAAGTCTTGGGCTTGCAGGTCCAGTGTCGGCTTGGGGGCTGATTTGAATCCATGTCGAACCAGATGGAAATAAAATAGTGAAGAACAAGTAAGCAAAAGTATCCAACACATATATATAGTATTCATCAAGGTATAGCAGAAATCCTACTCCCTTCATCTCACTGTGTGTACATTTCATGTAGGGATGTTTGCATAGACTTGGGATGGTTATGGGCCCTAGTTGTGAGTTTTTAGCAGGTATGAGGGTATTTTTTTGTCAACTCAGCACCTATACAAGGGTCAAAATACAATATCTAAAACTGTAGGGGGTGTTACCTTCATTTCAGCAGCTACACATGGTTTATATAATAAAGTTGCATCCTATACCAGGGTCTAAAGTATCATTTCAGCACCTATAGGGGTTTATTTGTTGTTTAGCAGAAGAGCAGGGGTTAAAATGTTAAAACAGGGGGGCTTATAGGGGCCTCTAGTAAATTTTCATCATCATCTAGGTGTTGAAATATAAAATGAACCATTACAGGGACCTATACACAATTTCTCAGCAGCATTAGGGCTAAAAAAACTGGAACAGATTTTGGCAGGGCTAAATAGAACTAGAAAAGATTTAGATTAGGGGCTAGGTTTGCATAAAAGATTCATTGCAGGGGTGAGAATGATAAAACAGGGGGTGTTTGAGGGCTGTGGTGCCATTTTCAGGGGCTCAGGGGGGTTTTTTGACATAAAACAGAAATTTTCAGTGTGAGAAATGTCATTCCCAACATCTACAGGGGCTAGAACGTCAATCTCCAGAATTTCTCGGGGCTAGAATGAAATATCAGAAAGTTTCTAGGGCCTTCAGGTCATCCTACACCGAAAATCCATAATTTCTTAACAGTCTGGGGTTAGTTCTATAAGTATCCCTGTTCTAATCCCGTCCCTCCGTTCTTCATCGGACGGCTCAGGTGCGCTCCGGCTGAAACCGGTCACCGGCGGCCGTCCCGCGCGGCGGTGCGCCATAGCCCCGGCCGGAGCTTGGCGAATCCGACCTTTCTGGCCCATCTAAACCTAGCTACTCGTTGGAATCAAGGGAGAGGGGGTCAAAGACTTACCTATGGGTCATGCGCCGTTCGAAGAGGTCGAGTCGGCGCTCGGAGAGGGGGTAGACGCGCGGGGGCTTCGGTCGTTGTCGGGATCGGTGGAGAGGGAGGTCTTTTCGGGGTTTCCTTAATCTCGGCGCTCCCTGGGGTCCGGGGAAATCGGCCACAGCATCAGATCGCGAAGGGCCCGAGAGGAAAACGAAAACAGCGGGGTAGACGTGGGGGCTCACCGGAGATATGTCGATGGGTTGTCTCGGCGCTGTTCTGCGTCAGAGATGGGCGAGGGAGGATGGCCGGGTCCTGCTGGGAGGCGCTTGATGATCAACACACGGAAAAGAGGAGAGAAGGGAGACAGAGGAGGAGGGTGGTGCGCGGTTCTCACCAGAAGGGAGAAGTGCCAGCCGCTCGGCTCCGTCCGCGGCAGGGAGAGGGAGCAGGGGGCGCGCTAGGGTTTGGTGAGGGTTTTATAGCGCGGTGGGGGCGGAGGATCCGAGGGAGGGGAAAAGCATCCGGTGTTGGCTTTCGGTTGGGGCTGCCAGGAGCTGTCGGCGACCGGGGAAAGGCGGGAGAGGGAGGGGACCGCGGAAGCAATGGGAAGAAGAAAAGGAGGGAGAAGACAGGGGTTTTGCGGCTGACAGGCAGGCCCCATCATTCAGTGAGTAAAAAGAAAAGGACAGAGAGCTCTGGCGGGCTGGGCCGGCTAAGGGGAAAGAGAAATGGGCTGTGGAAGAGAAAAGAGAAAGGGAGAGTGGGGTTTTGGCCCATTTCTTTTCTGTTTTTATTTTATTTTTGTTTTCATTTATTTCCCTCTTTGCTTCAATGTTTCTTTATGCCTTGAAATATGAAAAGCTAGGTCCTAATTTATTTGAAAATTTTAATTTATCCTATTTTAAACACCTAGGATGTTACAACACTCCCCCCCCCCTCAAAAGAAATCTCGACCCGAGATTTGAAGTGGCTTACTTGAAGAGATGTGGATAGCTTGCTTTGATATCTTCTTCTCGCTCCCACGTAGCTTCTCTCTCGGAGTGGTGCTTCCATTGTACCTTGCACATCGGGATCCTCTTGTACCTGGTAATTCTTTCTGACCTCTCGAGAATTTTGACGGGGCATTCATCGTAGGAGAGATCCTCTTGCACGTTGATATCATCCAGGGGTAGTTGCTCCTCGGGTGCTCTCAGGCATTATTTTAGTTGTGAGACGTGGAACACATCCTGCACGCCCGACAAGCGAGGAGGCATCTCAAGTTTGTAAGCAACCTCTCCTCTTCTACTCACCACCCTGAAGGGCCCTATGTACCGGGGTGCTAGTTTGCCCTTCACTTTGAAACGACGGAGACCTCGAATGGGAGACACCTTGAGGTACACGTAGTCCCCCACCTCGAAGGTCAACTCTTGTCGGCGTGTGTCCACATAACTTTTCTACCTAGATTGTGCAGTTTTCAGGTTCCTGCGGATCTCACGCACTTTTTCTTCGGCAATCCTGAACAGCTCCGGGCCAAAGACTTGTCCTTCACCTACCTCATCCCAGAACAGAGGGGTCCTACACTTCCTACCATACAAAGCCTCGAAGGGTGACATCTTCAAGCTTGCCTGGTAGCTATTGTTGTAGGAGAACTCCGCATAGGGTAGGTACTTGTCCCAACTCTAGTTGTTCTTCAGGGCACAAGCTCTTAGCATATCCTCCAGAATTTGATTGGTTCTTTCAGTTTGTCCATCTGTCTGGGGGTGATATGCCGAGCTAAAGTTCAGTTGCGTGCCCAAGGATTTTTGCAATTGTTGATAGAATCTTGAAGTGAATTGTGTGCCACGATCTGAAACGATTTTCTTTGGAACCCCGTGGTAGCACACAACCCGGGACATGTACAACTCTGCCAATTTTGTCCCCTCATACTTCTCCTTCACGGGGATGAAATGAGCCACCTTGGTCAGGCGGTCCACAATCACCCATATGGAGTCATAACCTGACTGGATCCTGGGCAATCCCACAATGAAATCCATGCTGATTTCCTCCCATTTGCACTCTGGTATCTTGAGTGGCTGAAGCAATCCGGCAGGCCTTTGATGTTCTGCCTTGACGAGCTGCACGTGTCACACAGGGCCACGTACTCTGCTACGTCACGCCTCATGCCGTGCCACCAGTAGCGGTCTTTGAGATCTTGATACATTTTGGTACTCCCAGGGTGAATGGAGTACTCTGAGTCATGTGCTTCCCTCAAGATCGTATGCCGAATGGCAGGAATATCAGGCACACAGGTCCTCTTGCCAAGCCACAACGTTCCTTGCTCATCTATCCTGTAGTCGGGAGCCTTGCCCTCCTCCATCAATTGCTTGATCTCTTGGATCATCTCATCATTCTTTTGGGCCTCTCGAATGTCACGCTCCAAGATTGAATCCACCTCCATTACCACTGCTTCTGCACTTGTCACCAGGCTGAGGTTGAGTTTTGCAAACTCCTCGCACAACTGGGGATGTAGCGTCAAAGCGTGGCAATGTGCTTTCCGGCTCAGAGCATCGGCAACGACTTCGCCTTCCCAGGGTGATAGTTGATGCCCACATCGAAGTCATTGATGAGCTCTAGCCACCTGCGCTGTCTGAGGTTGAGGTCCGGCTGTGTGAAGATGTACTTGAGGCTCTTATGATCTGTGTAGATCTCTGTCCTCTTTCCCATGAGGTAGTGTCTCCACAGCTTTAGAGCGTGAACCACGGCGGCCAACTCCAAGTCATGCGTCGGGTAGTTCCGCTCGTGCTTACGAAGCTGCCTAGAGGCATAGGCTACGACGCGTCCCTCTTGCATGAGCACGCATCCTAGACCCTGCCCGGAGGCATCACAGTAAACGGTGAACTCCTTTTGCATGTCAGGCATCACTAGTACGGGCGCCGTCGTCAACCTCTTCTTCAACTCTTGAAAGCTTGCTTCGCACTCGGGCGTCCACTTGAATGTCCTCCCCTTCTCTAGCAACTTGGTGAGTAGCTTTGAAATCTTCGAGAACCCTTGAATGAATCGTCGATAGTAGCCTGCCAATCCCAAGAAGCTTCTGATCTCGCTCACGTTCTCTGGCACCTTCCACTTCATCACATCCGCCACCTTGCTTGGATCCACAGATATGCCACCTTTGGAGATCACGTGTCCCAAGAAAGACACCTCCTTCAACAAGAAGTCACACTTGCTGAGTTTGGCGTATAGCTGGTGTTGCCGAAGTTTTTGCAACACCAAGCTCAAGTGTTTTGCATGCTGCTCTTCATTCTTGGAGAATACGAGGATGTCATCAATGAAGACCACAACAAATTTATCCAAGTACTCCATAAACACCTTGTTCATAAGGTATATGAAGTAAGCAGGAGCATTGGTCAACCCAAAGGACATGACCGTGCACTCGTAGAGACCATATCGGGTGACAAAAGCCGTCTTCGGAATGTCCGAAGCTCGGATCTTCAATTGGTGATAGCCTGATCGAAGGTCGATCTTTGAGAACACGCACGCCCCTCTGAGTTGATCAAACAGATCCTCGATGCGAGGCAGAGGATACTTGTTTTTGATTGTGACGGCGTTGAGGGCTCGGTAGTCTACACACAACCTCTAGGTCCCATCCTTCTTTAGCACAAATATGACCGGGGCTCCCCAAGGAGAGGAGCTAGGACGGATATAGCCCTTGTCTAGGAGCTCTCGGAGGTGGTCCTTGAGCTCTGCTAATTGCTTGGCACCCATCCTATACGGCCTTTTGTATATAGGGGCCGTGCCAGGCACTAGTTCTATAGCAAACTCAATGTCGCGGTCTGGAGGCATACCTGGTAGCTCTTCTGGAAAAACGTCCGGGAACTCGCCAACCACGCGAATCCCCTCAGTAGTGTCGAGCTGGTTAAGGTGGATCTTCTCGGCTGGCGGGGGCAGAGAGGTGTACTCCACCACAACACCGTCTGGGTGTGACAACCTGACGGTCCTGGTGGCACAAAGGATCACACCTCCGTACTTGGCCAACCAATCCATCCCCAAGATCACGTCCAGGCCTTGCGACTCCAACACAATAAGATTCGCCTTGAACTCCCTTCCCACGACCTTGATGCTCACTTTTGGGCACACCCCACTTGTTTTGATCTCACCTCCAGGAGAAGTGACCACTAGCATATGGGACATAGCTATTGCCCTCATATCAAATTTCTTTATAAAATTCTTGGCAATAAAAGAGTGAGTAGCACCAGAATCAAATAAAATAGTAGCAGGGTGCGAGTCGACTGTGAACGTACCAAGTACCACGTCCGGAGCCAACTGGGCCTCCTCCACAGCCACGTGGTGCACTCGACCACGTGGGAGACTCTACGGCTGCTGCTGCTGCTGTGGTGGCTTCTTCTTCTGGCATCTGCTGGCAAGGTGGCCCATCTCGCCACACACGTAGCATGGGCCCAGAGCCCTGACGAACTGTCCCTGCTGAGTAGGCGCTGCTGTGCGGGGTGGGAAAGCTGGTCGCTGCTGTAGCTGCTGGCTCTGCAGGCGCTGTGGCTGTGGAAACGGCTGCCTGTAAGCGGGAGAAAGGTACCTCAGAGGCAGACTCAGTCCCACGTACGGGCCCGTCTGCGTAGCTGGGGGCGGCGCAAAGCGAGTGCAGCTGCTGCTGCCCGAAGACTGTCCCTGCCATCCCATCCTGCGCTTCCTGTGTGCCTCGAGCTCTGGCATCTGTCGCTCCATCACAAAGGCCTTGTCCACCATCTTATGAAAGTCGTCGTAGTAGCTGGACGATAAGGCACACTTCAGCTCCTCATCAAGACCTCGTACGAAGCAGTCCTGCTTCATGTCATCAGTCCTGACGTCCTCCGGTGCGTAGAGGGACAGCTGCGTGAAGCGTGTGAGGTACTCACGTACCGTCGAGCCACCCTGTCTCAGACTGAGGAACTCCTGCCGCTTCATCTTGATCTCACCAGCTGGCATGAAGTGGTTGCGGAAGCTGCGCTGGAACTCCTACCAAGTGATAACCTCAGGGTCGGCGTGAGCAGCGGTGTAGGCTGTCCACCAGTCTGCTGCGGGTCCCGCTAGCTGGTGAGCTGCTAGCAAGACACGCTCTCCTCCCACGCACTGGATCAACCGCAGTTTGCTGTCGATCGTCTTCAGCCAATCATCCGCGTCCATCGGCTCCACCAGGCTCGAGAAGACCGGGGGCTGGGTACTCTGAAAGTCTCTCAGCTTGGACCGTGGTCCAGGTGCCGGTGGTGGTGGAGGCGGAGGGGCTTGGTGGTTGTGGGCCATAATTGCTGCCAGGCCCTGCAGGAGCTGGTTTTGAGAGGCCAGCATGTCCTGCACTGTCATGTAGTACGCTCCTCGTCGAGCCGCTCGCTCGTTCCAGCCTGGGACCTGGAACTCCGGGGGCTCATTGGCCTCGAGCACTCCACGCTCTCGTCCTCGACCTCGTCCCCTACCTGCCATCTGTTACAGATAGCAACAAAATCTTAGAACCTGGAAAATCTAGAGAAAAATCTATTATCAGGCTCATGATTATATATAAAAACCGTAAATATGCATGCAGCACTCATCAAACAAGTATGCAACAAATCAACCCATTACCCGTATGATTCCTACCTGTACGGAACTAACGCTTCTTCACCGTGGCCTGGTATCTCCTAACCTAGAGAGTTTCGGATTGTCCATGGTAACGGACCCTACTAGGTTTGAATGAGATACGAGTGAGGAAGATAGATGTGTTGAACGAGACGAGCTTGGGAGAAAAGGGGTAAGTCGTATGAAACATAGAAACTCATGCAAACTTTACGCATGTTTATAGTTGCAATTAGTTTTTAACATGAAATTAAATCTATTTCGTGTCCGTTTCTATCTAGGCTCGCGTCCTAGGGACAGCCTTGGCTCTGATACCACTCTGTCACGCCCGGTACCTGCAATAGACACCAAGCGTTCTTCTGCGTGTGCCAGGATCATGTCACATCACACGCAGAATAATAAAGAGCAAATGTATCATTAATTAATTAAGCCAAGTGCGGCAATTACATCATCCGAGTACATAAAATGCCTCATAGGCTCAAAAGGAAGAGTACATCATGACAGCGGAAAATTTAAGTGGGGCATCCACAGGCGCCTTCTGGCGGTACGCCAGCCTAGAACTGCGCGTCGGGGTCGAAGCCGTCGTCCACATCATCCTCAGCAGCCTCCTCAGGTCCTGACCAGCACGGAAAAGAAAAGAGGCAAACGCCTGAGTACATAATGTACTCAGCAAGTGTGGGAAAATTTATGCATGATGAGGCAAGAATCAAGGAAGGCTAGACACGGCTCTTGCACTACGCAACCTACTCCTTAGTTTTATTAAGCGTCCTATTTGTTTAGTGACATCCCTGCCCAATCCAAACATATATCCAAGTGATCTCCACTATCACTGTAACCTCAATCCCAACCACCATCCCAAACCACACCAAACCAACCCACGCTAATCATGAGAGAGTTACCAGCCCGCTCTTGACCGTGAGCATGGCTGTCTAGACAGTTTTGACTCTGCAGAGTTTGTACCCTTTACCCACAAGTCGTGTTTTCATCGCCCGTCGGCGACTCAAGAAACTCGTTTCTGCCCTCTCACACTCCCTATGGTCTGGGTCCAGGAGTACACGACAAGGCCTTTACATTGCACTACCCAACTCGTGCACACCCGCTAAGGTTTCACCGCTGCGGCACTCTGAAACCTCTGCCACAGAAGCCCCCTCTTGCGCCACTCACACATCTCTCTGGTGTACACAAGGAAAGATAGGAACAACTTAATTGGCCACACTGCCCCATAACAGTTCTAGTGGTGGCACTGTATAAGCCAGTTGACAGGTCTCACGAACCGGTCCTTAGGATCTACGCAGGCTAACTACCCACAAACCTGAGTCTCGTGCACTCAGCACCCACCGTAACCCACCAGCCTGCTAGATCCCTATACTACCCACCTCATACACACATACATCACCACATCATCACAAACATCCTGATATATTGAATTTAAATGTAATAACTCCCATTCCGACATCTAAGCAGGGCTAAGCATGAAAATAATGTCATAAGTGTAGATCCTAGTCTACCCATCCCGGCTACAAGGCAAGTTTTGGAAATTCTAGTAAACAACCAACACATGGGATTCAATTTAAGACCTAAAGCATGCATTTCTAACTAAAATCCTAAAAACGGAGAAATATGGTCAAGGGCACTTGCCTCTCGAGAACCGCTGCGGCTTGGGGTCGTCGAAGTCTTGGGCTTGCAGGTCCAGTGTCGGCTCGGGGGCTGATTTGAATCCATGTCGAACCAGATGGAAATAAAATAGTGAAGAACAAGTAAGCAAAAGAATCCAACACATATATATAGTATTCATCAAGGTATAGCAGAAATCCTACTCCCTTCATCTCACTGTGTGTACATTTCATGTAGGGATGTTTGCATAGACTTGGGATGGTTATGGGCCCTAGTTGTGAGTTTTTAGCAGGTATGAGGGTATTTTTTGTCAACTCAGCACCTATACAAGGGTCAAAATATAATATCTAAAACTGTAGGGGGTGTTACCTTCATTTCAGCAGCTACACATGGTTTATATAATAAAGTTGCATCCTATACCAGGGTCTAAAGTATCATTTCAGCACCTATAGGGGTTAATTTGTTGTTTAGCAGAAGAGCAGGGGTTAAAATGTTAAAACAGGGGTGGCTTCTAGGGGCCTCTAGTAAATTTTCATCATCATCTAGGTGTTGAAATATAAAATGAACCATTACAGGGACCTATACACAATTTCTCAGCAGCATTAGGGCTATAAAAAATCGGAACAGATTTTGGCAGGGCTAAATAAAACTAGAAAAGATTTAGATTAGGGGCTAGGTTTGCATAAAAGATTCATTCCAGGGGTGAGAATGATAAAACAGGGGGTGTTTGAGGGCTGTGGTGCCATTTTCAGGGGCTGGGGGGGGGGGGGGTTGACATAAAACAGAAATTTTCAGTGTGAGAAATGTCATTCCCAACATCTACAGGGGCTAGATCGTCAATCTCCAGAATTTCTCGGGGCTAGAATGAAATATCAGAAAGTTTCTAGGGCCTTCAGGTCATCCTACACCGAAAATCCATAATTTCTTAACAGTCTGGGGTTAGTTCTATAAGTTTCGGGACCTGCGGGCGAGGATCTGAAAGATCCAGGGGGTCATGTGCAAAAACAGTCGCGGGAAAAGGTCCTTTCAACGTGGGCGGTTGGATATAGCTCCTACGGCGCATATTTAAAACAGCGAAACGGTATCCCTGTTCTAATCCCGTCCATCCGTTCTTCATCGGACGGCTCGGGTGCGCTCCGGCTGAAACCGGTCACAGGCGGCCGTCCCGCGCGGCGGTGCGCCATAGCCCCGGCCGGAGCTCGGCGAATCCGAACTTTCCGGCCCATCTAAACCTAGCTACTCGTCAGAATCAAGGGAGAGGGGGTTAAAGACCTTACCTATGGGTCGTGCGCCGTTCGAAGAGATCGAGTCGGCGCTCGGAGAGGGGGTAGACGCGTGGGGGCTTCGGTCGTTGTCGGGATCGGTGGAGAGGGAGGTCTTTTTGGGGTTTCCTTGATCTCAGCGCTCCCTGGGGTCCGGGGAAATCGGCCACAGCATCAGATCGCTAAGGGCCCGAGAGGAAAACGAAAACAGCGGGGTAGACGTGGGGGCTCACCGGAGATATGTCGATGGGTTGTCTCTGCGCCGTTCTGCGTCAGAGAGGGGCGAGGGAGGATGGCCGGGTCCTGCTGGGAGGCACTTGATGATCAACACATGGAAAAGAGGAGAGAAGGGAGACGGAGGAGGAGGGTGGCGCGCGGTTCTCACCAGAAGGGAGAAGTGCCAGCCGCTCGGCTCCGTCCGCGGCGGGGAGAGGGAGCAGGGGGCACGCTAGGGTTTGGTGAGGGTTTTATAGCGCGGTGGGGGCGGAGGATCCGAGGGAGGGGAAAAGCATCCGGTGTTAGCTTTCGGTTGGAGCTGCCAGGAGCTGTCGGCGACCGGGGAAAGGCGGGAGAGGGAGGGGACCGCGGAAGCAACAGGAAGAAGAAAAGGAGGGAGAAGACAGGGGGTTTTGCGGCTGACAGGCGGGCCCCACCCTCAGTGAGGAAAAAGAAAAGGACAGAGAGCTCTGGCGGGCTGGGCCGGCTAGGGGGGAAAGAGAAATGGGCTGTGGAAGAGAAAAGAGAAAGGGAGAGTGGGTTTTTGGCCCATTTCTTTTCTGTTTTTCTTTTATTTTTTTCATTTATTTCCCTCTTTGCTTCAATGTTTCTTTATGCCTTGAAATATGAAAAGCTAGGTCCTAATATATTTGAAATTTTTAATTTCTCCTATTTTAAACAACTAGGATGTTACAGTGTTCAACAGAAAAAGTAGTAGAGATTATAGAGAATCAAGTCACGGAGACACCACAATAAGAATCACGAAAATTCGTCAAGTAAAATTCAATTTATGATCAAAAGATCGAACAAGGGTCAATCTGTTCTACCTGAGTAAAAAATAGATCTGCAACGCTGCAAAGAAACCCGTGTAACTCGAGAACCACAAATCCAATGACCTTGAAATTTTCAGATATGATAGAGAATCAAGTTTTGAAGACAATGCAATAAGAATCAAATCAATTGGATCAGTAAAATTAGAGTTATGATTGAAATACCAAAGCAACGTCTGGCTGACAAGAAACTCGACGAGAAAAACTTGCCAAAAACAAGTCGGATGAACAAGGCACAAAAGCTCCTCTAAACTACAAATTTTATTGATAAAAAATATAAGAGGAACAGCCCAAAGTGCACCATGAGATCCGACCTCCCTTGCTTATATAAACAGTCCTTAGACCAACCCAATCCAAACTAGGACTCCTACTCCTACTCAGTTTCAACCGAAACCTTCCATAACTGCTCAAGACTCTTCCATACGCAGATAGAAGCAATATTAAGACTTGCAAACACCTTAGAAATGTCCCAAACATTCCTAAATCAACTCAACTTTGTGTCTACCATAAACACACGATAACCACCTCAGTCACAGCCTGAGGCATAATCCAGCCGGTTGGACCTCTCCGGCCATATCTTCATGTCCATATCTCTTCACCAAGACTTGGAACATCGTTGCCACGTCCATGCACCCCTTGCACTCGTGCAAAAACTTACTAAAAACGTCCACAATACCTTCATATGCATTGTTCTTGACCCAAACATGTTGCGTGACCTCCCGATCAACTTAACCACAATTCCTCCTGAACTTGGTTGTTTAACCTCATCTCCTCCCTAAGAATAGTTCAATGAATCACCATCACCAGCCGTGTCTTGATCTCAAGCAACACCTGCGCATGAATAAGCAAGCATATCTTCCAAGCACAAGTCCTCGACTTGACTCACATTAGTCCGAAAACAACAACACCTTATGTGAGCACTTCACATAAGCATGTTGCAAACATAGCAAGATAATATCCACCATGATCAGCCAAAACACATCAAAAACTTAGTAAATGAATACTAAGAAAACTTCCCATAAGCCAAAAAGCAAGTTTGAAACATTACAAGTTAAAACCATAACAGCCGCACAATTTTTTCAGCACGTAGAAAGTTCGGACAGTCCAAAACAGCCACTATGCATTACACAAAGAAAAGTTTGGATAGTACAAAGTGAAAAACACGTAAGCTCATGTGTGCGACAAGTTCAAACATTCCGAAACTATTTCCCATAAGTTCGGACAATTCAAAGTGAGCTTCTCATGTATATTCAAAACTTTGCATGTAAACACTCACTTTTAACATAATTGCCAATGTATTCAGCACATAGGTCTCACATAAATCATTAATCAAAAGGGTGAATTTTATTACAATATACAGGATTAGATGACAGTTATGATTTGTGTAATTAGTTACTTGGTAAGTAGGATGAACAGGGGTGTTTATGTAATAGTTACTTGGTAAGCAGGATGAACAGGAGGGCATTCTTTGTGTAATAGTTACTTGGTAACTACGATTGACACCTTATTAATATTTAATTGGTCAATATAATTTAATGTGTGATCTTCATTTGGCTATACATATGTTTCTGTATGTATATGTTGCTGACCCTGGCAATGCGGCATCCAAATCTTGGCTAGCTCTAGGATGCAGCCCGCAACCAGGATAAACAGGGGGGCATCTAATAGGAGACGAACATTTAATATGGTGCGTCTCCTATTAGTGCCACAGTGACCCAGCCGGTAGTTAAATCCGCTATGATCTAACATAAAGAACGTCTCGGATTTCTTACATAAAGGATACGAGCAGACTTAAAGTGTGTCTCAGATTAGTTATTAGTCTCCTATTTCTTATAAAAAGGAGACGAGCAGCCTAACTGCCATCTCGGATTAGTCGTTCAATCCACGACGAGCTGGCATAAAGACCGTCTTGGATATCTTACAAAAAAGAGACCGGCAGCCTTAATGCTCATCTCGGATTTTTTTACATAAAGGAGACAGTTTTAAAGCTCGTCTCGGATTTCTTACAAAATGGAAACTAGCCTCCTTAACGCCAGTCTCGGATTTCTTACAAAAAGGAGATGTGTGATCTTAAAGCTTGTCTCCCATGTGTACTAATTGGCACGCGCCCAAAAGCGTGTCTCCGATGACTCTGTAATGCGAGACGCGACGATGGAGACGCGCGGTCTGCGCGTCTCCGTTCTTCGTGCGGGCGCATATTGAATGATCCTTTCTCACGTAGTGCATGTTGCAAACATAGCAAGATAATATCCACCATGATCAGCCAAAACGCATCAAAAACTTAGTAATGAATACTAATCAAACTTTCCATAAGCCAAAAAAGCAAGTTTGAAACATTACAAGTTAAAAACATAATAGCCGCACAATTTTTTCAGCACGTAGAATGTTCGGACAGTCCAAAACATCTACTATGCAATACACAAAGAAAAGTTCGGATAGTTCAAAGTGAAAAACACGTGCAGCTCATGTGTGCGACAAGTTTAGACATTCCGAAACGAGTTCCCGTAAGTTCGGACAATCCGAAGTGAGCTTCTCAGATATATTCAAAACTTTGCATGTAAACACTCCCTTTTAACATAATTCCCAATGTATTCAGCACATATGTCTCACAATCTCCCCCTCGATGAATGCATTAGATCAACCGCTACGAAACTGAACATTGGCTCATTCACATTTCATGAAAAGTTTTGAGAAAACGAAAATTTCTCCCCTATTTTGAAAATCAAAAATCAAATGAGAAGAAATCCAAAAATTCTCCCCCTAAGGATGTTCAGTCCCCCTGAGAAGAATCGTGCAAAAACACTTATGAATGTGCAATGCAAAACACTTAAGAATGTGCAAAGTGTGACATATTTCTCCCCCTTTTTGACAATGTATTCAGCAAGGTTCAAAAGAGAGATATCAACTTTTTATGAGCATAATATGACACATATATATAAAACAAAGCTCATTCAAGCCATACAATCAAGTAACTTACTCTATCACATCAATGAGATACATAAAGTAGTGTAAGCCATGCTAGAGATCAAGTGAGCAAGTCATGATCTCCCTGTCTCAACTATTTCAAAACCTAAAAGCATGACACATGTTCCTGCATTTTTTTATTTTTCATTATTATTTAAAGCACAAATTTTGATCATATGACATGTGCAAGAGATTATATCGTGATTCAGCCTTATTCTAACTAACCAAGCTAAGTCTATGTCATTTAACAATCAGAAGCTTAAGGACATGGTTTTAGTCATACACAACTCCTTCCAAGTTCATATCACAGTGCAATGATAAGCAATCTCAAAAGAAGAAATGTGATGCATGCATATCCTCTTGATCTTTTCAGATTGTTCATTTGATCATAGAAGCTCAACATGTGGGCTATTGATTGATTAATTTTTCATGATTAAAAACACATGTGAGCATGCAACAAGTTCAAAACAGAAAGAAAGTTAGATCATGACCAGATTTAGTGTAAGTAATTATGTAAATTACTAGCCATGGCAAAAACTACAACATGTATAACACGAGTATTGTAGTAAGAACTTTCAGCATGTAAAAGGAATCACAGTCATATGTGTATGAAACACTTATGCTCATTAATTTCAGATTCACACATAGACTTCCCCTCAATTTAAGTCATGAGGATGCATAACCCCTATTTCACTATGAATGAATGAAAAACGAGTGAAATCTAAAGGTTTTGTAAAAATGTCAGCCAATTGATGTTCGGTGTCTACATGGTGAAGCACAATGTTTCCTTTTTCAACATTATCACGGAGAAAGTGATACCTAATGTCAATGTGTTTTGTTCGAGAATGTTGCACGGGGGTTTTAGTAATGCAAATGGCACTAGTGCTGTCACAAAACAGCGGAACACTATCTAAATCAACCCCATAGTTGTTAAGTTTTTTAACAATGCATTAAATTTGTAAGCAAGCACTAGCAGAAGCTACATATTCAGATTCGGTCGTTGATTCTGCAACCGAATTTGTTTTCTAGAGGACCAAGCAACAAGTGAATTACCAAGAAAATGACAAGCACCCGAAGTACTTTACCTATCAATCCTACAACCCCCAAAATAAGAATTCAAAAAAGCTTTCAAAGTAACAGTTGAGGAAGCTTTCAATGTACCTGAGAATCCTTTTGACGGCTTGACGATGTGAAGCGCGTGGGGAAGCTTGAAATCTTGCACAAAGACATACGCTGAATTGTATGTCCAGTCCTTATGCCGTGAGGTACAAAAGTGATCCAATCATACTTCTATATTCTTTTTGATCAATCGGGTCACCATCTTCATCAAGTTCAAGTGTTGTCATTGTTCCCATTGGTATCCGAAGGGGATTGCTGTTTTCCATGCTAAATTGTCTAAGGAGATCTTTCGTATACTTCATTTGGTGCGCAATGTTCCCTCCTTAGTTTGTTTGATTTGCAACCCCAAAAAGTATGTGAGTTCTCCCATCATACTCATCTCAAATTCTGAACTCATCATAGCTGAAAACTTGGACACAAGATCATGAGAAGCACAACCAAAGATAATATCATCCACATACACTTGAACGAATAGTGAGTCTTTGCCATGCTTAAGTACAAAAATAGTTTTATATACTTTGCCCATGGTAACCCCTTTTCAAGTAAGAATGTTTTTAACCTATCATACCATGCTCTAGGAGCTATTTTGAGACCATACAATGCTTTGGACAGTTTGTAAACATGATTAGGAAAATCTGGATTTTCAAAACCTGGTGGTTGCTTAACATAAACCTCCTCATCTATGTAGCCATTCAGAAAAGCACTTTTCACATGCATTTGATATAATTTGAAATCATTAGATGCAGTGAGTGCTAATAAAATTCTTATGGCTTCTAATCTAGCAACAGGAGCAAAAGTTTCATCAAAATCTAGACATTCAACTTGTTCGAAACCTTGAGCAACCAACCTAGCTTTATTCCTAACCACAACCCAATTCTAACTTTGTTTTTTTAAACACCCAATTAGTTCGTATCAATGTGTGACCATTAGGTTGTCACACCCGGTTTCACCGAAGAATGACCGAGTGAATATCACATGTATGCCAGGATAAATTTCTCATACATGTGACGACAAATAGTGAAGCATCATTATATTACAAGCCAAGTATTCAAATATAAATAAGTCTTACATAGCATAACGCCTCGATGGACGATAATATGTTCATAACATGTAAATAAAACAGCAGCGGAAAATAAGTCTCGTGGGCTTCATCACAGGCGTTGCCCGGGGGACTCCGTGAACCTAGAGAATCCTTCTTCGGGTCCGAAGTCCTGGTCGTTGTACACCACGTCATTCCCTTGGCCTGAGCAGCAATTTAAACCAACAGAAAAGCAAGCTTGAGTACCGTTGGTACTCAGCAAGTGTGGGAAAATTATGTCATGCATGGTTGAGCAAGGAGAGGTTGAACTAATGGGTAAAGCACTACGCAATTAATACCTATAACCTTAGCTTATTAGGCACCTACATTACTACATAGGTGAAATTGTCCCAATTCCCCTAAACCATCATCAATATAAAGTAACCATAACATCATTTTCAACGTTAAGCTCCCCGCTTAACATCCTCAACATCCAATTCATCATTCTCTAATCATGAATAAGTCCAAGCCGCTCTTGACCGTGAGCACGGCTGTCATGACAGTTTTGACTCTACAGAGTATGCACCACTGTACCCACATGTAGTGATTTCATCCCCCGTTGCCGGGTGGACTAAAAGAACCTCCATTATGCCAGTGGCCGCGAACCACATTCACACTTCCGAGGTGTGTAGCCTGGAGATCACTACGAGGCCTTTACAAAGGGATTCCCGACGAGTGTGGGCCCACTGAGGTTTCACCCCTAACAGCATACAAGAGGCTCCAACCCCGCTGCAGTGGCCACCTCTTGAGCCTTGCGGTTCATATGGTAGTCCAGCTGACACCTATTCCCCGCACCATCTAAACACCCATACTACGCCGGGGATGCACCTAATTAATTGGCCAAGCTGCCCATCTCAGCATGTGGTTGGCACGGTAAAGTCAGGTTACATGCTCCATGAACCGGTCCATAGGATCCAGGCAAGTACTATACACAAACCCGAGTCTCGTGCACGCAGCACCAACCAAAGCATCCAACTTGCCTAGATCCATACCTCTACATAATTCATAGTATCTCATTCAAGGATAAAGTAAACAAGTTGATGATCTCATATCCCATTTATCCCATTCTAAGCATGGCTAAGCATGAATAATATTAATGAATGACATAATAAAGTAACTCCCAACCCAAGGCTACAAGGAAACAAGGTAATGCAATTCTAGGGAAACTTTCTAGCTTGGGTATCATATTCCATATTGACAATGCAATTAAATTCTAACTACAGATCCTAGTATAGTGTCAAAGTGGTCAAGGACACTTGCCTTCTTCCTGCTGCTCCGGGAATGGAAAGTCTTGATCTTGAAAGGTGAGAACCTGCTCTGGGGCTGGTTCTACTCATGCCAATACACATAGCAAAAGAAAACAACATTCCATAAGCCATAGTCCACATTTCCACTCATGCAAACCACACATACATACATATGAAAGTCATTCACATATTTAAGTGTTGTGTTTACCCTGGATATGTTGATTCTATGCATACATGCACTTTTAAACATATATATATTATTTCTAACTTTAATATTCATATTTCTAAGTGCACACTATATATGAATTTCCAATTTGAACAAATTTTCTATATTGGATAATACACTTCCTAGCCACAAAATTTGCATAAAAGATAATTTCCTACTCCAGATAGATTTTCAGATCTTCTACAAAATCTTGATTTGAAGTTTTGGATTTGGGGACCTCAATTTACATTTTCTAATTATGCATACCTTTCTTTCTATATTTTCAGATTTATTTTCTATACCTACAAATGAACTTTAATATTAAAATAACAATACATATCACCTAAACAGAATATGTTCTGATCTAAAATGTCCCATAAAATATCTTTTGACTTCCTCTCTGATGAGGATCAATTTAAATTCATTTTTACCCATTTTCAGAGTTTATTTTCTAGCCTAAAAATGAATTTCCAGCCATAAAACAGCAACCTAAATTCACATAAAAATTTCTACTGTTCCAATTACCCAAACAGAACCTTTATGAATTTTACCTACCCTTTTTTGGTGACTTAGATTCATTTTCCCACATTTAAATTTGTTTTATGCCTAAAGGATGTATTTCAGGGATAAATCACAAAACAGCAACCTTATTTAGTTTAAAAGTTTCTTTCCCCTCTAAACTCAGACTTCATATTGTTCTACAAATCTCCAACAGGGTTAGAATAGTAAAACTGAACATATACCTATGTTTGAATTTAAATCCTATTCACATATTCAATTTCCTGAAATTAATAACTCTTAGGGGCTGATGTGCAAATCCACACTGCTGTGAGGCCCCATTTCTCATTTTCTAAATTTTCAGGGGTCTAAGTGTGCAAAACAGGGAGGTCTTCCTAATTCTTACTAAGTCCAGGGGCTAAAATTGATTTTTAAATGAATTTACATGAATTTCTGAAGGTCTAGGGGCTAGATCAGAAGTTTCCGGGGCTAGCTCGTGTTTCCGAGATCCCCAGGGGGTAGCGCGTAAGATTCTCGGCCTTTATAACGCGGGGCGGACGTGGGCCATTGGATTAAAAATGGAGGGCTGAGATTAGATCGCGAAGCGGTATGGGTTAAATCTATTCGGGACCGCACGATTTAAAACGGACGGGCCACACGGGGCCACGTCGCCCTGGCCGGAGCCAGACCGCGCGCGCAGCAGCGCACGGCGGTGGAGGCCGCGATCTCGCCGACGCAGCCTCGGTTCTTTGCAGCTACACGCTAGAACTTGCATCTTTTCGCACGGATTGGCTGCGGAGGGGTAGGGGAAGCTCACCTAGGGGTTTCCCGGGCTTGGAGAGGTCGGAATCCGGCTCTGCGACGACGGTGGGTGGTGAAGCTTCTCGGTGCTCGTCGAAGCCGTAGCTAGGGCGCAAGACACGTCGTTTCCTTCACCTGCAGGGCTCCCCGTCGGCGGTGCAACATGACAAGCCCGTTAGATGAGAGAAAAGCGATGAGATCCGAAGGTTTTTCGGCGAGGGACGATCGGTTCTCACCGGAGCGGAAAACGTGGCAATGCGGGGAGACCAACGGGGTTTTCTGGAGTTTAAAGGCATGAGGAGAGGCGGCGGGGGTCGGTTTAGATGTGCAGCAGCGCTTTGCTGAATATTGTGGCTCGTGGCATGGAAATTGGCCGAGGCAGCGGCGATCGGCGCGGGAGAATCGGGGCGGTTGGGGGCGCGCGGAGGAAGGGGATGACACGCGGGCCCCACGCGTCAGAGAGAGGGGGGAGGGGGAAAAACAGCTGCGGGCTGCTGGGCTGGCTGAGGTGGGTTTCGGCCCATTGGCTGTTTTTCTTTTTCTTTTTCCTTTTTCTTTTCTGTTTTGATTCAAATTTGAATTCCAGTTTGAGTTTGAATCTCTTCTCCACATGCATTACGCCAAAAAATTTTAAATTCACCTCTTTAACAGGTTTTGGGGTGTTACAACTCTACCCCCCTTAAAATAAATCTCGTCCTCGAGATTGGTGACTCTAGGAAAACAAATCCGAAAACTGTGCCTTGAGCTCGTCTTCTCGCTCCCATGTGGCTTCTGCTTCCGAGTGATGCTTCCACTGCACTTTGCACATTCGGATTCTTTTATTTCTTGTGAGGCGTTCCATTGTGTCCAGGATCTTGACCGGTTGCTCGGCATATGAAAGATCCTCTCGTACGTCCACCTCATTCATGGGTAACATCTCTTCGGGTGTCCTTAAACATTTCTTGAGTTGTGACATATGGAATACATCGTGCACATCTGATAGGCGAGCCGGTAGTTCTAACTGATATGCCACTTCGCCTTTGCTCTCCAGAATTTGGAAGGGTCCGATGTATCGAGGTGATAATTTCCCTTTCACCTTGAACCGATGAAGCCCTCGGATAGGGGACACCTTTAGATAGACATAGTCTCCCACGTTGAAAATGAGCTCTCTTCTCCGTACATCGGCATATCTCTTTTGTCGGGT
This sequence comes from Neostapfia colusana, assembly GCA_030760725.1. NCBI lineage: Eukaryota > Viridiplantae > Streptophyta > Magnoliopsida > Poales > Poaceae > Neostapfia > Neostapfia colusana. Next base: position 22,766,124 of record JASWHV010000005.1, on the reverse strand, counting down.
CTGGGCTATCCTATAGTTGTTGCGGATTTCCCTCACTTTCCCCCCGGCTTCTTGTAGTACCTCGGGCCCAAACACTTTACTTTCCCCAGCTTGGTTCCAAAATAGTGGAGTTCTGCACTTCCTCCCATACAACGCCTCAAATGGTGACATCTTCATACTAGCCTGATAACTGTTGTTGTAGGAGAACTCCGCATATGGTAAGTTCTTATCCCAACTCCTATTGTTCTTGAGTGCACAAGCTCTCAGCATATCCTCAAGGATTTGATTGGTCCTTTCGGTCTGCCCGTCAGTCTGTGGGTGATAGGCGGAACTAAAATTCAGATGAGTTCCCATGGTTTCATGTAACTTCTGCCAGAACCTTGAGGTGAACTGTGTCTCTCGATCTGACACTATCTTCTTTGGCACTCCATGAAAACACATGATTCTTGACATGTACAATTCTGCCAATTTGGATCCGCTGTAACTTTCTTTCACAGGGATGAAATGAGCTACCTTAGTCAGCCTGTCGATGATGACCCATATCGAATCATATCCCGATTGGGTCCTAGGCAGTCCCACTATGAAGTCCATACCTATATCCTCCCATTTCCATTCAGGCACTTTGAGTGGTTGCAACAGTCCCGCGGGTCTTTGATGTTCTGCTTTTACTAGCTGACATGTGTCACATAGGGCAACATGTTCCACGACATCTCGCTTCATGCCATACTACCAATATCTGCTCTTGAGGTCATGATACATCTTCGTACTCCCAGGATGAATGGAATAGTCGGAATCATTAGCCTCCTTCAAAATCAGTTCACGGATCTCTTTCACCTCAGGCACACGGATTCTTTTCCCATGCCACACCGTACCTTGTTCATCCTCTCTGAACCCAGGAACTTTATTCTCTTTGATGAGTTCTCTGATTTCTTGTATCTTCTCATCATTGAATGTGGCCTAGAGGGGGGGTGAATAGGCTTTTAAAAGATTCCTGCACACTTAATAGAATTATCAGAAACTTGATTGACCGGACTAGTCCGGTTGTGTGGGCGGACTAGTCCGGTGTGCTGAATTGTGTAGATTGTATAAGTGTTGTGCAGAAGAATTAACTTGTTTAGCAGCGGAAATAAGAACAACAATTATTCTATTTTGATTTTACAATGTGAGGTGTGATTATGCCCGTGAATGAGACTTAGCAACTCAAATTATAAAGTTTAGCAACTAGATGTTATAATCAACAAAAACAAGGAGGCATGCGAGACACAGATTTTACCGAGGTTCGATCTCACCAAGAGATCTACGTCCTCGTTGAGGAGGCTCACACAGAGCCGGGTCTCCAACCCTTTCCCTCTTCAAGTCACCACACAAGGCCGACTTGACTCCACTAGCACGGGTAATCACCGAGTTTGTGGGGCAACCTCACACGTTGAGGGCTCCCACAAGAATTACAATGAGAAAGCGATCAAATACACTAAAAAAGATTACAATGCAGAATATGAGTGTAGAGAGATCAAACCCCAAGAGCTCACAACGAAAGAACGACGATCTCCCAATCCCGAATCCAAGTGTTCAATTGATCTTCACCTTTTTGCACCTTAGATGTGTGGGGAGATGTGTTTTTGGGCTCTTGGGACAGGTGGCGGCGCTAGGGTTCTTGTTTCAAGCAGTATGAGTCGTGTCTCTTTTTAGAAACAACGAAGGACCTCTTTTTATAGGGTTTCCAAAGAAGTTACCGTTGTTAACCCTACTACCGGACTAGTCCGGTATATGATCGGACTTGTCCGGTCTACTTCCAGTGGGTTAACCGGACTAGTCCGGTCCACAAACCGGACTTGTCCGGTGCTATGTGAAATGGGGTTCCAGAAACTTCAGCGGACTAGTCCTGTCGCTTGGATGGACTAGTCCGCAGTCCTCTAAAGAGGACAACAGAGACATGACCAGACTAGTCCGGTCCAAAACCGGACTTGTCCGGTTGAGTTCCAGTAAGCTGACCGGACTAGTCCGATCCATGGACGGACTAGTCCTGTGTTCAGTGGATTTTAGTTGATTATTAGCCCTTACCCTTACGCAAAAGTCATGAGCTCTTGGGATGTGTCTCTCACACACACCCTATACATTTATATCTACTTTGCTCTTCTAAATTCCACTAAAGTCTTCCTTTTCGGGCACCACTCTATTTTTCACCTTTTTGTGTGTGCCGAGCCAGTTCACTTTGTTTATCCTGCAATCATCTTAATAGTTTCATTAGGATCTCATATGTTCGTCATCAATTAGCCAAAACCCACAAGGGATATCCTTGATGCACTTACAATCTCCCCCTTTTTGGTGATTGATGACAACTATTTGAGATATCACAATTGAGAATAAAAAGTTGATTTTCATAAGGTGTGCACATATGAGAATAATAAAGAATTCACAAAAAGCTTCTCACATATGCACACACCTTATGGTGGGGTGCCTCACAGGTGTGTGATAAACAAAATGTGATGAATTAAAGACAAACAATAGTGAACATATAAGTAGTGCATGAGAGCATAGTGCATCACACATAAGAAAAGAAATAGTGCATTACAAGTCCTTTAAAATAGGTACAAGTCCTTGATCACAAGAGATCTTAATAACTATTACTAGATAGTTCAAGTCCAAATCTAATCTCAATCTCTCCTAATCTCAATCTCTCCCCCTTTGGCATCAAGGCACCAAAAAGGGAAAAATTGAGGGGAATCACTCATCGCTGCCTCCTCCGTCAGTCTCAGTCTGATCTTCATCTTCACTAACTTCTGCATCCACGGGAGCAGGATCTTCCTCTGAGTCCTCGGAGGCGGGCGGTGATCCAACGGGCTCAATCTCAAGCTTTGCACAGATAGACTTGATATTGGCATTGACGTACTGTTGATGTTTCTTTCTTGCAAGCTTTTCTTTGCGCTGCCTGTCTTCGATCTTACGGCAGCAGGCAAAGATGGAGGAGAGCACCTTGAGGATGCTACTGGATGATTCTTGGGCAGGTGGAGATCCAGGAGGAGCAGCTGCAGATCTAGTGGCATCATAAGCTTGCTTTGATCTCCTCTCCACTGGTGGAGAGGACGGGGCAGTTGGAGCCGGGGGAAGAGTGAACTCGGCGGGTTTTTGCGGCTTCAGCCCCGTATGTTTGACATCCTTGACGAACTCGAGTCCCGTCACTTTCTCAATCATGTACATGATATACGGTGCATATCCACAGGACCTATTGGGGGTGATTGAGATGTTCACGATGTCGTTGTAGATATACTCAAAGACATTGAATGGTCTCCTTCCACTAATGACCTTCATGAGAGTCCTCAAGGTCCCTTGTATAGTTCCCGCATCTCCATCCTTCGGACTATGGTCTTTCTCAAGACTATTGAGGACCACAAAGAAGGGCTTTAGATATTTGATGGTGGGAGGAACATATGGCATCCTTGTGTCATAGAGAAATTCAAGCTCCTCCTTCTCCAAGGGTTTCAGATTATGTATGACCAGTTCATGATCCAAAGTGTGTTGGAGGTGAAGAATCCTAGCAAATTCATCATAAGTGACACTATACCTTGAACCATGAGTCATCCAAGTAAGGCTGTCTCCATCATCACGAGCAAAGTAGAGAGTGGAGTAAAACTGGGTGATGATTTCATTGTTCCAGTCATACTCAAAGGATAGCAAGTCCGTCAGACCGTGCCTCTCTAACGCCTCCACCATCTCACGGAAGGCAGGATACCTCTTTGACTTCAGGTATTCAACATTTAGCCATTGACTTTCTACTACAGGATTTTTCATCTTCATGTACACATGCTCGTAGTAATCTGCATGGAAGTTGCTCCAGAACCTTGGATCAGAACACTGTTTAGGTCGGTCATACACTTGAATCTTCCTGAAATTATCAGCTAGCTCACCCCTTTTCCAGTGAAATCCTCACTCGAAGGCTGCCTGTTGCGGTGAATAGGGTTTTTCATCTTCAAGGGCCCAAGGGGACCACTAGCAAGTCCCTTCCCTTTATTGAGAACTCTTTTTGGCCCTGACGAGCCCTCAGCACCATTTTTCTTTAGAGGCCTTTTGCCAATGACTTTCCTCTTCTTAGGTAGATTGTCGTCGGAGGGTGGAGAGTGAGCATTGACGTCATGTCTCTTCTTCATAACTCTCTCATTGGTCGTCCTCACTTTCTCGCGTTGAACGTCTTCATAAATGTGAAAAGAGCTGTCATCTGAGCCTGAAGACATGATGCCTGATAAGGAGTTCAAGGATTAGATACAGATGGACTCATTATCGACTTCAAATGGGAACGTAGGGGTTCAACTGTCAGAGACCGGACTTGTTCGGTTTCAGAGTGCGGACTAGTCCGGTGGACCGGACTTGTCCGCATCTGAGCCCCGGACTAGTCCGGCCTGACATAGGAACCCTAATGTTTCATTTGAATCAAATCTCCTATCTAAGGACACAAGGGTAGGAATATGGTAGGAATACATCTATTGAGGCAATGTACATCCTTTTGAGATCAAAGAAAACTAGCTAGAACTAGAAAAGTTGAGATTTTGGTTTAAGGGGGGAAATTACCAAGATTTGAAGATTCGCTTCGAAGAAGTAGAAGTCAGTCCGGATGAATCCGGAGGAGAGAAACCACTCGTCAAGGGGAGAATTTCCCACGGAGAAAATCTCCGTTTTGAGGGTTCAACCCGAAAATCACTTTGGGGGCTAGGGTTTGGAAGAGGGGAGGGAGAGCAAGTCTAATGAGGGGTGAGGGAGAGGTCTGGTCCGGCCAAGTGCTTCTATATGTGACTGACCGGACTAGTCCGGTCATGGTAGCGGACTAGTCCGGTACCCCTGAGTTAACCTAGTTGTTGTCTGTCCGGACTAGTCCGGTTGGAAATCGGACTAGTCCGTTTCCAACAGACTTGATACATATATAGATAATTAATAGTGATCCAAGGACAATAGTTTTGCAAGTAGTCTTGGTGATTATGACCAGTAGGCAATCAGCAATCAAACAATGGTCATAATCCACAAGATTTCTTCATTAAAATAGTTTTTTGAGTGGAAAAGGAGAAGAGGAGCATTTTGATAATACAAAGGAACATTTTGAGTTGCAACCAGGTATGCAATGTTTCAAGCCACATTTCGAGAGTCAAGAATGTTCAGCTCATTTCTTAGTTCACAAAACCTTTTCTCATCTAATGGTTTGGTAAAAATATCCGCAAGTTGTTTTTCAGTCCTAACATGTGAAATAGCAATGTCACCTTTTAATGAGTGATCTCTAAGAAAGTGATGACGGATGTCTATGTGCTTAGTTCTTGAGTGCTCTACAGGGTTGTGTGCAATTTTTATAGCACTTTCATTATCGCATAGAAGCGGGATATGACTTAGATTGTAGCTGTAGTCCCTAAGAGTCTGTCGCATCCAAAGTAGTTGCGCACAACAACTACCGGCTGCAACATACTCCGCTTCCCTGTGGAAAGAGCAATGGAGTTCTGCTTTTTAGATGACCAAGAAACTAAGGACCTACCAAGAAATTGACAAGTCCCTGACGTGCTCTTTCTATCGATTTTGCATCCTGCATAGTCGGCGTCAGAATACCCTATCAGGTTAAATTTGGATCCTTTGGGATACCAAAGTCCCAGGTTGGGTGTGTGCACAAGGTACCTTAGGATTCTTTTTACAGCAATTAAGTGACACTCTTTAGGTGTGGCTTGAAACCTTGCACACATGCAAACACTAAGCATAATATCTGGCCTAGATGCACATAAATAAAGTAAGGAGCCAATCATGGACCGATATACCTTTTGGTCCACATTTGGACCGTCTTCATTGAGGTCGAGATGTCCGTTGATGGCCATGGGTGTCTTGATGGGCTTGGCTTTGTCCATATTGAATTTCTTGAGAATGTCTTGTGTATATTTAGTTTGGCTTATAAATGTACCTTCTCTCAGTTGCTTCACTTGAAATCCCAAGAACTTCAATTCACCCATCATTGACATCTCGAACCTGTCTGTCATTATTTTGCTAAATTCTTCACAGAAGGACTTGTTAGTGGATCCAAAGATAATGTCATCAACATAAATTTGACATACGAATAAATGATCATCAAAATGTTTAGTAAAGAGTGTATAGTCTACTTTACCAATTTTGAATCCATTTTGAGTCAGAAAATCTCTATGGCACTCATTCCAGGCTCGAGGAGCCTGTTTGAGGCCATAGAGAGCCTTACGCAGTTTATAGACATGGTTGGGATACTCCTGATCTTCGAACCCCGGTGGCTGCTCCCCATAGACTTCCTCCTTTATCGGACCATTGAGGAAGGCACTCTTGACGTCCATTTGATACAACTTAAAATTATGGTGAGTAGCATATGCCAATAAAATACGAATGGACTCAAGTCTAGCTACAAGAGCGAAAGTTTCATCGAAGTCCAAACCTTCCACCTGAGAATAACCTTTGGCCACCAACCTCACTTTATTTCTTGTCACTACTCCATGTTCATCTTGCTTGTTCCGAAAGACCCATTTGGTTCCAACGATGTTCGCCCTTGGTCTTTCCACCAGCTCCCATACTTCATTTCTTTTGAAGTTGTTCAGCTCCTCTTGCATTGCAATCACCCAGTCTGGATCCCTTAAGGCTTCTTCTACCCTGTATGGCTCTAGAAAAGACACAAAAGAATAGTGTTCACAAAAAATTTGCAATTTGAGATCTAGTAGTTACTCCCTTAGCAATATCTTCAATGATATTGTTGATAGGATGGTCTCTTTGCACACAATGATGTACTCTTGGATGTGGAATTTTTATAGTTGCTTGTTCTTCATTGTCTTCATATGGCATGTCTCCCCCTAGATCATTGCTTCCATGATCATCTTGATCTTCTTGACCTTCCTCAACCTGATCTTGTATAGGAGCTCCCCCTTGATCATTGCTTCCTTGTTGAAGTTCGTCTTGTGTTTCCTCTCGTGGTAGGATATCACCAAGTGCCATTTTCTTCAGCGCTTCACATGGAGCTTCCTCCCGTGAGAAGCTCATATGGAGTTTTCTTCAGTAGTCAATGAAGGTACAACCGATTTGTAGCATGACAAGCGGTGTTCACCGCTTTTGCCCAAAATCGGTCTGACATCTTGTATTCATCCAACATTGTTCTTGCCATTTCGATCAATGTTCTGTTCTTCCTTTCGGCCACCCCGTTCTGTTGAGGAGAGTAGGGTGCCGAGAATTCATGCTTTATACCTTCTTCATTGAGATATTCTTCAACTTGGGTGTTCTTGAATTCTGTCCCATTGTCACTTCTGATATTCTTTACGGTTGATGAGAATTCATTGTGAGCTCTTTTCAAGAACTTCTTGAGGATTCCCTGAGTTTCTGATTTATCATACAAGAAAAGTACCCAGGTAAATCTTGAAAAATCATCAACAATTACTAAACCGTATTTGTTACCGCCGATGCTTATGTACGCAATTGGACCAAAGAGATCCATGTGGAGAAGTTCCAGCGGTCTAGCGGTGGTCATCACATTCTTGGCGGGGTGTGGTGCTCCAACCTGTTTTCCTGCTTGACAAGGGCTGCACGACCTGTCTTTTTCAAAAACCACATCCTTAAGACCATGGATGTGACCACCTTTTAGAAGTTTCTGCAGATTTCTCATTCCAACATGGGCTAGCCGTCTATGCCACAGCCATCCCATATTGGTCTTAGCAACCAAGCAAGTGTTGAGTTCAGCTTTATCTTTGTTGAAGTCAACAAGATAAAGCTTTCCCTTCAACAATCCCTTGAATGCAATCGAGTCATTGCTTCTTCTAAAGACGGTCACACCCTCATTAGTGAATAAACAGTTGTAACCTTTGTCGCATAGTTGAGATATTGATAAAAGATTATAATCTAGAGAGTCTACATGTAAAACATTAGATAAGGTGTGTTGAGAGGATATTTCAATGTTACCACTACCAAGGACCTTTCCTTGGCTGCTGTCTCCAAAGTATATACCTTCACTTGGATCCTTGTTGCACTCGTACTCCACAAACATACCTCTCTCTCGGGTCATATGATTTGTGCATCCGCTATCTAGCACCCACTTAGATCCGCCGGAGGAGTAAGCCTGCAAAATAGAATTATTTCTGGGTTTTAGGTACCCAAGCTTGCTTGGGTCCTCTCAGGTTAGTCACAAGAGTCTTGGGCACCCACACACAAGTTTTTAAGTTCTTGTGGCATGGCCCTGTATATTTAGCAATGACTTTTCCATACTTGTTTTTCATGAGAATATAAGAAGCATCAAATGTATGGAACAGTGTTTGTAGCTCAGATTCATGGGATTTTTCTTTAACAAAAATGATTCTATTCTTAGCATGATTAGAAGTAGACATGTGTTTGTTCCTGTCAAAGCCAAGACCATCTTTGACATTGGGAGGTCTAGTGATCATATATGCACTTCGTGCATATTTGATCTTCTCCTTATCAAAGATGCCGTTTTGAGAAGAATGCATGTCATGTGGGGTTGAAGCATTAGAAATTACATTCTTCTTACTAGAGCAAGTGCAGGTTCTTATTGTTGTCGAGCTCATGTCTTTGGAGGAAGAGCTCTTGGAGGAAGAGGAGTCACTTTGTTTGAGCGACTCAACTTGCACCTCAAGGATTTTGTTAACTTTGACAAGTTAGCAAGTTCTTCCTTGATTGCAATGTGTGAGTCCTCTAACTTTGAGTAAGTTTCCTTACTCAAGGCTAGCTCTAACTCAAGTGACTCATTCTTCTCTCTCTCAAGCTCAAGAAGCTTTTCAACTTCTTGATATCTCTTCCTCTCACGGATGAGCATATATTCTTGTCGGTTGACAAGTTCCTCCTTGTCAAAGATTTCGTTTGACAACATTTCCATTTTCTTTAAAGCAATTTTACTTAGCCCTCTAAACAATTCTTCATTATCACTAGAGCTATCAAAGTCATCAATGGAGGAATTTAGCACAGGAGGAGTAAGTCGAACCTTTTTCTTGCCTTCCTTAGCTATAAGACAAGTGTGGTTGTTCATGTCCCGTCCTCCCATGTTCGGAAAGAGTGTGGCTCTCATAGTTGGTTTCTTGACTGCGATAGTGGCCATCTCTTATTCTTCATCGGAGGAGGACTCGTCATTTGAGTCCCACTCCTTCCCAATGTGAGCTTGATGGGCTTGTCTTCTTTTTCTGAAATTTTTCTTTTCTTGAGATCTTGTTTCCTTATTCTTTTTGTTTTCTTCATAAGTACATTCCACCATGAAGTGACCATACTCTCCGCAGTTGTAGCAAGTGTGTCGAGCCTTGGATTTTCCTTTATCCTTGCTTTTGCTTTCATGTGAATTGTTGCCGTGTCTTCTCTTCATCATGCGTTTGAACCTTTTTATGAAGAGTACCATTTCTTCGTCATCAAGATCGGTGCTCTCGTCGCTTGTATCTCCATTGTCTTGGTCTTCACGAGTTTCTTTGAGTTTGGGTCTGCACGTTGCTTTGAGAGCAACTTCTTTCTTTTTAGGAGAGGTGAGCTCGGCTAGGTCTTGGACGTATTGAGCCTCTTTCTCCATCATTTCATGATTTATGATCTTTCGCAATAACTCATCGGGAGTCATTTTGTGAAACCCGGGGCTTTCTCTAATCATTGAGCAAAGTGTGACGTTTCTTGGCATGAAGGCTCTTATCATCCTTTTGACCACCTCGTGATCAGTCCATTTCTGACTTCCATAGGCACGGATTTTGTTGATGAGTGCCTTCATCCGATTGTACATGTCTTGAGGTGATTCGCCTTCTTCAATAGCAAATCTCCCCAATTCTCCTTCTAGCATCTCAATTTTGGCTTCATGTACAGACCTATTTCCTTCATGAGCAGTTTTGAGTGTATCCCAGATTTCTTTTGCACTTTCTAGTCCATCGATCTTGGTGAATTCTTCTCTGCTCAGTGACGATGTGATTACTGCAACGGCTTGTGCATTTCTGTGAATCTCTTGTTCTTGTTCCGGAGTGAGTTCTTCATCCGTGTCTGGGATATCTATTCCTGTGCAGACAATATGCCAAAGGCTGGGATTCAAGGATATTAGATGCATTTTCATGATGTACTTCCACATGGTGTAGTCACTTCCGTCAAACTGCGGGGGCCTTCCCATAGGAATAGAGAGATAATGATTATTTGAATTGAGACGGTTGTAGTTCTAAGGATACCGGAAGTAGTCGTGATGACCACTCCCCATCGTCTTTTCTTCCTCTTTTCCCTTTTGTGCCATTAATTTCTTTCTCAGTAATGCCTTTAGATGTCTCACTTCATCATCGTCATGTGGACTTTCTTTCAGCACATCGAAGGCTTTGGCTTCCTGCTCCTCATCGTTGTTGTTCGTCTTCGGAATATCGTTGTTCTTTTCAGAGGCCATTGATCTCTCCGAGATGTGAGTCTCGTTGGTGGAGAACTTGGCTCTGATACCAATTTAATGTGGCCTAGAGGGGGGTGAATAGGCTTTTAAAAGATTCCTGCACACTTAATAGAATTATCAGAAACTTGATTGACCGGACTAGTCCGGTTGTGTGGGCGGACTAGTCCGGTGTGCTGAATTTTGTAGATTGTATAAGTGTTGTGCAGAAGAATTAACTTGCTTAGCAGCGGAAATAAGAACAACAATTATTCTATTTTGATTTTACAATGTGAGGTGTGATTATGCCCGTGAATGAGACTTAGCAACTCAAATTATAAAGTTTAGCAACTAGATGTTATAATCAACAAAAACAAGGAGGCATGCGAGACACAGATTTTACCGAGGTTCGATCTCACCAAGAGATCTACGTCCTCGTTGAGGAGGCTCACACAGAGTCGGGTCTCCAACCCTTTCCCTCTTCAAGTCACCACACAAGGCCGACTTGACTCCACTAGCACGGGTAATCACCGAGTTTGTGGGGCAACCTCACACGTTGAGGGCTCCCACAAGAATTACAATGAGAAAGCGATCAAATACAATCAAAAAGATTACAATGCAGAATTTGAGTGTATAGAGATCAAACCCCAAGAGCTCACAACGAAAGAACGATGATCTTCCAATCCCGAATCCAAGTGTTCAATTGATCTTCACCTTTTTGCACCTTAGATGTGTGGGGAGATGTGTTTTTGGGCTCTTGGGACAGGTGGCGGCGCTGGGGTTCTTGTTTCAAGCAGTATGAGTCGTGTCTCTTTTTAGAAACAACGAAGGACCTCTTTTTATAGGGTTTCCAAAGAAGTTACCGTTGTTAACCCTACTACCGGACTAGTCCGGTATATGATCGGACTTGTCCGGTCTACTTCCAGTGGGTTAACCGGACTAGTCTGGTCCACAAACCGGACTTGTCCGGTGCTATGTGAAATGGGGTTCCAGAAACTTCAGCGGACTAGTCCTGTCGCTTGGATGGACTAGTCCGCAGTCCTCTAAAGAGGACAACAGAGACATGACCGGACTAGTCCGGTCCAAAACCGGACTTGTCCAGTTGAGTTCCAGTAAGCTGACCGGACTAGTCCGATCCATGGACGGACTAGTCCTGTGTTCAGTGGATTTTAGTTGATTATTAGCCCTTACCCTTACGCAAAGTCATGAGCTCTTGGGATGTGTCTCTCACACACACCCTATACATTTATATCTACTTTGCTCTTCTAAATTCCACTAAAGTCTTCCTTTTCGGGCACCACTCTATTTTTCACCTTTTTGTGTGTGCCGAGCCAGTTCACTTTGTTTATCCTGCAATCATCTTAATAGTTTCATTAGGATCTCATATGTTCGTCATCAATTAGCCAAAACCCACAAGGGATATCCTAGATGCACTTACAATCATTCTTCTGACCGTTGCGTATGTCTTGCTCTAATGTGGAGTCCACTTCCATGGCGATGGCCTCACCACTATTCACCAGACATAGATTGAGTTTTGCAATCTCCTCCTTCAACTCCGTAGGCGTGTCACTTAAGCTCAACATGTTGACATGCACCTTCCGGCTTAAAGCATCAGCCACGACGTTCTCTTTCCCAGGATGATAATTGATGCCCACATCAAAGTCGTTGATTAGTTCCAACAATCTTCTTTGTCTGAGGTTGAGGTCTGGCTGTGTGAAAATGTACTTTAAGCTCTTATGACATGTATATATCTCTGTCCTCTTTCCCATCAAGTAATGCCTCCAAAGGTTCAGCGCATGGATTACTGTGGCTAGCTCTAGGTCATGCGTGGGATAGTTCTTCTCGTGTTTTCGGAGCTGCCGGGATGAGTAGGCAACGACATGCCCCTCTTGCATGAGGACACATCCCAACCCGTGTCCAGAAGCATCGCAATACACCGAAAAATTCTTCTGTATGTCTGGCATAACTAGCACTGGGGTTGTTGTCAATCTTTTCTTCAGTTCTTGGAAACTTGTCTCACACTCCAGTGTCCACGTGAATGTGATTCCTTTCTCTAACAATTTGGTGAGGGGTCTCGAGATCTTGGAGAAGCCCTCAATGAACCGTCGATAATACCCAGCCAATCCTAAGAAGCTTCGAATTTCCCCGACATTTTCAGGGGTCTTCCACTTCTGCACATCCTCGATCTTGGCGGGATCTACGGAGATTCCTCCCTCCGAGATTATGTGTCCTAAGAAGGGAACTCTCTTTAGCCAAAACTCACACTTGCTCAACTTGGCATATAGTTGGTGTTCTCTCAACTTTTGCAACACCAGTCTTAGATGCCCCTCATGTTACTCTTCATCTTTGGAGAAGATGAGAATGTCATCAATGAATACCACCACAAATATGTCCAAATACTCCATGAATACCTTGTTCATGAGATACATGAAGTACGCCGGGGCATTAGTTCGCCCGAACGGCATGACGGTGTACTCATACAGCCCGTATCGAGATACGAAAGCTGTCTTGGGAATGTCGGTTGGTCTTATCTTCAGTTGGTGATATCCCGACCTGAGATCAATTTTTGAGAATACACAAGCTCCCCTCAACTGATCAAATAGGTCTTCAATGCGGGGTAATGGGTATTTGTTCTTGATGGTCACCTCATTCAACGCCCGGTAGTCTACGCATAGCCTTTGGGTTTCGTCCTTCTTGGGCATAAATATTACTGGAGCTCCCCATGGCGAGGAACTAGGGCGAATATACCCTTTCTCCGTCAATTCCCGGATATGTTCTTTGAGCTCTTCTAGTTGTTTAGAATCCATCCGGTAAGGCCTCTTGTATATTGGGGCGGTTCCAGACATTAGTTCAATCGCAAACTCCACTTCACGATCTGGGGGCATACCTGGCAACTCCTCAGGAAAAACATCCGGATATTCATTGATAACCCTTATCTCTTCCACTTCCACTTCCACTTGATTGAGCTTAATGTCCCTCTTGGGTTCTTGTAAAGCTATGAACTTCACTTTGGTGCCACTAGTGTGAGTTAGTTCCACCGTTCTAGTCAAACAATGGATGACACCTTTCTGTTTGGTCAACCAATCCATACCCAAAATAATTTCTATCCCTTGTGAGTTTATCACTATGAGGTTTGTAGAGAACACTACCCCATTAATGTCTAGATTCACTTTGGGATACACTTGTCTTGTTCTTATTTCTCCCCCTGGAGAGTTCACTGCTAGTATATAATTCATTTGTGTTGTTGCTAAATCATGCTTCTTAACAAATCCTTGAGCAATGAACGAGTGAGTAGCACCAGAATCAAACAATATGGCTGCAATGTGTAAATTTGCAGGGAACTTACCAATCACTACATCCGGTGCCTCTTGCGCTTCCTCCATGGTCACGTGGTTCACCCGTCCTCGCATCACATTATGCTGCTGTGGCTGCATAGGCTTCTTCTTTGGGCACTTATGAGCGTAGTGCCCCACTTCGCCACAGTTGAAGCATTGCACCCCAACTTTAGGTGCCTGGCCTTTGTTATCTTGGGGTTGGTTCTGTGGCTCTTGTCCTGCGGGTCAAGGTTGATAAGTGGGGCGTGGCTGCTGAACAAACTGACGTTGTGGCTGTACAGGTGCTGACGGAGGCCTGAAGTTCGGGTTGTATCCTCTTGGTGCTGAGTAGGGTACCACAGCACGGCTCGTCTGCCCTGCAGGTTGCTGCATCAGACGTGGACGTGTGTTGCTGCTTGATGCTTGGTGTGACCATCCCATCTTCCTCGTGTTTTCATTCTCCAAGGCCTTCAGCTTCCTCTCCACAACAAACGCCCTGTCCACCATCTTTTGGAAACTTTCATATTCGTTGGAGAACATTGCACATTGCATTTCCATGGTAAGTCCTTCCACAAAGCAGTCCTGTTTCTGCTCATCAGTTTCAATGTCCCGCGGTGCATAACGGGACAGTTGGGTGAATTTGGTGAGGTACTCCCTCAGAGTCATGTTGCCCTGCTGCAGTCCCAAGAACTCCTTCCTCTTGTTCTTGAGTTCTCCCCTTGGTATGTAGTGGTTACGGAAACTGCGCTTGAACTCTTCCCAAGTTATGTTCTCGGGGTCGTGATGGGCTGCCACGTACGCGGTCCACCAATCAGCAGCGGGTCCATGCAATTGATGAGAGGCAAACAGCACCCTCTCATATCCTTGGCATTGTATGATCCTCATCTTGTTCTCAATGGTCTTGAGCCAATCATCTGCCTCCAGAGGTTCAGCAGCACTTGCAAACTTTGGGGGTTGAGTTCCCAGAAACTCACTCAACCTTGGTTGACGTGGTGCAGCCTGTGGGGATGGAGCTTGGTGTAAGTTGGCCACCACTTGAGTCAAATTCTGAATGAGCTGATTTTGATTGTCGATCATTTGGTAGATGGGATCAGCTCTTTCTCGGCGCCCACCCCTGTCTTGCCCTCCAAGAAATTGAGGATCGGCAGCCTCATTGTTGTTGTTGTTGTTGTTGGGGTTGGCACCACGACCTCTTCCTCTTCCAGCCATCTATCATGATCAACCAAATGTTAACTTTAATCATTACGCATTAACTTCCCAAATTGCTTGTTTAAACTTAAACTTTTGAGACCTTAATATTTAGACAATTTCTAAAGATTTCATATAGATCTTTGGGCGTCATGTCTCACGCGAAAATAAATGCACTAATGATTCATAGGGGTTCACACACCAAAGCAATGCAAACTTAAAGACGAGGTTTTGGACAAGTGCCCATGGCTTCCACAACTCACGTCACACACCAATCACTAACAAACAAATAGATAGGTTCTTGACTTGACTACTCGATAACATGTGGAAATACGGGAAATGACTCTAACAACTCGTATCACTGAGCTGGCTCGTCGGGGTATTCCTCATCATTGCGGCTGCCCTCTGATTCCGCTTTAGGTGGGGAAGCTGCTGGTGGAGAAGGGCGGCGCTTGCTCGCCCGGCGGTCTGGGGAGTCAGGAGTCCATGTGTCATTCTCGGTGACACACAGTTCATTCCCATCCCCTCTCTCCTCGCCCTCAAGCTGGCCCGAAGCAACGCCTCAGTCTCCTTCAGGGTGTCACGGACATCCTGAAGCTCCTGCTGGCACTCCTGTAGTCGAGTGTTGAGCATAGCTGCATCCTCCAAGCACAGGTCCATGTGCTCATGGGAAGTCCCTTGCTGCACCGGCGGGTACTTGTACTCCGCGGTGCCACTCTCACGCTGGAGGACATACATGTACTCAGTCCTGTCCAGATGGCGACGGTTGATGTAACTCTGGCAGGTGATGGCCTCCCAGGTGACATCCTTCTCAGCATCGGCCTGAGTCGAACGACAAGCTGGAGAGCGGTGGATCTTGAGCAGCTGGTTGTCATGGAAAATCCTCATCTCTGAGCTCCATTCTTCACGCTTCTCACGGATGGTCCTGGTGGAGCTGTAGTGTATGATCAGCTTGCCAACATTGCCGGCGGGTGGAGCATACGCCGAAGACGGCGCAACAAGCCTCCTACTGCCAGCCCGTAGGAGTGGTACGTCACCGGGCGGTTCTCCTCCCTCAAGGCAAGGGCAGCTACAGGCACTCTTCCTCCGGTGGACTTGCGAGCGGTGCGGACCATGCGAACCATCTAAAACATAAAGCATTTAAAATTAAGTTAGATAAGAATTAAATAAAGACTGTATTTTGAATAAAAGTTGAGGCAAGATGAACAAATGAGCTAAAGTGGCAACATTAAATAAAACTTTCTCCCCACACCTATTGTGAAATAGTTTTTAAGAACATAGGGTCCTTAAATACGTCCATTTCTAGCTAGGTCCACATTCCTACGGGCAACCTGGGACCTGTGGGTTATGGGCCCACCACGCTTCCACTGCACCAACCAAAGCATCCAACTTACCTAGATCACTACCTCTACATAATTCATAGTATCTCATTCAAGGATAAAGTAAACAAGTTGATGATCCCATATCCCATTTATCCCATTCTAAGCATGGCTAAGCATGAATAGTATTAATGAATGACATAATAAAGTAACTCCCAACCCAAAGCTACAAGGAAACAAGGTAATGCAATTCTACGGAAACTTTCTAGCTTGGGTATCATATTCCATATTGACAATGCAATTAAATTCTAACTACACATCCTAGTATAGGATCAAAGTGGTCAAGGACACTTGCCTTCTTCCTGCTGCTCCGGTAATAGAAAGTCTTGATCTTGAAAGGTGAGAACCTGCTCTGGGGCTGGTTCTACTCATGCCAATACACATAGCAAAACAAAACAACATTCCATAAGCCATAGTCCACATTTCCACTCATGCAAACCACACATACATACATATGAAAGTCATTCACATATTTAAGTATTGTGTTTACCCTGGATATGTTGATTCTAGGCATACATGCACTTTTAAACATATATATTATTTCTAACTTTAATATTCAGATTTCTAAGTGCACACTATATATGAATTTCCAATTTGAACAAATTTTCTATATTGGATAATACACTTCCTAGCCACAAAATTTGCATAAAAGATAATTTCCTACTCCAAATAGGTTTTAAGATCTTCTACAAAATCTTGATTTGAAGTTTTGGATTTGGGGACCTCAATTTATATTTTCTAATTATGCATACCTTTCTTTCTATATTTTCAGATTTATTTTCTATACCTACAAATGAACTTTATTATTAAAATAACAAGACATATCACCTAAACAGAATATGTTCTGATCTAAAATGTCCCATAAAATATCTTTTGACTTCCTCTCTGATGAGGATCAATTTAAATTCATTTTTATCCATTTTCAGAGTTTATTTTCTAGCCTAAAAATGAATTTCGAGCCATAAAACAGCAACCTAAATTCACACAAAAATTTCTACTGTTCCAATTACCCAAACAGAACCTTTATGAATTTTCCCTATGTAGGATCGAAGAGCACGTGAAAAGCTACCAGAGGGGGGTGAATGGTAGATTAAAACTTTTCGCAGCAGAAACAACAAAAACCCCTCAGCAAAAAATCAATCGGTTAAAGAAACCGTGTGTGCAAGTGTTTTCAAACGTGTTCTACCGTGACAAATCAAGTAGAGAGGTAGAGAATCAAGTCGCGGATCTAATGCAACAAGAATCACTTGAAAACACGAAGTAAAACTTGAGATACGATCAAAACATTAAACGAAGATCAATCTGTTATACCCGATATAAAACAGATCTGCAACGCTGCAAAGAAACTCGTGTATGTCAAAAACTTCAGATCCGAAGCTCGTGAAAATTTCACAGATGATAGAATATTGAGTTGTGAAGACAACCCAAAAAGAATTATGTCAATCGGATCTGTAAAACTCGAGTTATGAACGAAACACCGAAGCAACGTCGGTCTGTCCAGAAACTCGGCGAGAAAGACTTGACGAAAAACAAGTCGGACGAACAAGGCACAAAAGCTCCTCGAAACTATGAACTTTATTCAATAGAAACACAAGAGGAACAGCCCAAAGTTCTCTCCCCACGAGAGCTCTGGCCTCCCTTGCTTTTATAGCCAGCCCTCAGGCTAATCAATCCAATCTAGGACTCCTACTCCTAATTGGACTCATATCCTAACTTACCATAACTGCTCAGGACTCTCCTATTCGCAGATAGAAGCAATCGTGAGACTTCCAAACACCTTAGGAACGTCCTAAACATTCCTAAAACAACTCAACTTCGTGCCTAGCACGAAATCCTATCATAACCAACTCAAATCTTCCATATTTGAGCCATATCCGACTCAGCCTCAGCCTGAGTACGCAATCCAGCCGGTTGGACCTTTTCGACCAATTCTTTACGTCCACTTCTCTTCATCACGCCTTGGAACAATGTTGCCACGTCCATGCACTGCTTGCATCTGAGCTATGTAGTTTGCCATGTAGGCGACCTGCTGCTCCTGTGCGGCCCAGGCTAGATCCCTCTCCCTCTGGAGCTCCTCCCTCTCTCTCCGGATCTCGTCTCTCTCCCTAAGGAGCTCCTCTATCTGGCTCTGTGAGTGACGATGACTTGTATGCCCGATGGAGGAACCCACAGTCGATAGAGTGACGATCAAAGGTCGCGTGACCCTCGAGCCGACAACTCCATTGAAAATGGCAAACCTACAAAGAAATAAAAGAATAATAATTAGAAGAAGCATGTTTTTACAGAAATAAAGGAAATGACTAACTTACCGTCCATGTGCCTTCCTGCCTCCTCTAGCGTAAACGGCTTGAGGGTAGATTGGCGCGTTTTTCCAATCGTACCCTTCGTTGTGTATCCTCACGGCCTCTCGCCCATACTTTTCTTAAAATGAGTAAAATTGCGTATTAGTAACAACAAATTAGTAACCACTGAATTGATAAGTTTTGATAACTTACCAGTCGATCGACCGTGACCTGACTGCATTCCCCAGGATGGGATGGATCCTTATGACCCCACTTCAAGACGGCAGTGTCGATCGGTACCTAACCGGTCTTGCGCTCCTATAGGTATGTGTTAGTATGCTAATTACATTATAAAGACATACAAAGAAGGGTTATTATTCTTACCATGTGTTTAGCCAAACCCACATGGCCATCGGGGCCATAGGAATGCTTTGAGTCTGAACCTCTGCATCCATGAGCCCTCCTGGACTTAGCGATGAAAGCATCACTAGCCCACATCTGGCAGAGAGCTCGGTACGCTTCGGGCCGACCCTCTAGCCAGGAAATACTAAATTGCACATATTTTTTATGTCATTTAAATACCTTTTACATAACTAAGTATTGAAATAATTGAACACAAACAACTTACCTCCGCGTACTGTTCCTCTGTCAAGTAAGTGTCTGAGGCCCTCCTAAACGGCCCCGACTGGTACTCCTGGTGCCGCTTGAGGTACTCATTCACGGCTTGAATACGAGTGTACGATAACGCTTGCGTTACAAGCTTCCATGTGTTCCTGTTGAACACGGCTCTAGCATGGTCCAACATGCTCTGGCTCATGTCCTCTAAACGGTACTCAGCTATAAGAAAACAAATATTGAAGAGATATGTATTAACGATTGAATCAAGTTGAAGATTAATAATTTACAAAATTTTATTAAGCAGACTTACCATAAAATCTGCCCACACGGCCCCACTCTGAAGGTTGTTGTGTGCCTCATGGGAGACACGAGCGTAGTCGTCCCACGACGTTGCAGGGACCCTGTCGATCACACCGGGATAGTGCAGACGCACTGAAGACCCGATGCAACCGGACACCTGTCTGTGGTACCCCTGACCCGTGAACGAGCAGTCGTACCAGGAGCTGCAATGATTTAGTGAACTTATTAATGTACCCACAAACGAAAGAATCTAAAAGTTGAATACTATGTGATAGTTTTCTTACGTGTCTCCAACCGAGTGAATAGTGACCCGCTCTATAGGAACTGGAGAAGGAGACACAAAGTGTGTCCTCCTCGTCTGCCGCCTCTGCTCTGGGACCACGTCTGGTGACCCGGAAGGCTGCTCACCACTGGAGTCTGAAGGCTCCACTCTATGCGGCTCCATGGCAGCCATAGGTGTGACGGACCGAAATCCGTACGCCCAGGATCTCAGAGGGTGGTGCGCGCGATGCGACACCCGAGAGCACACACCATAAGGCACACATGTATTACATAGAAAACAAACTGAATATGTACAAAGTAGTACAAACCTTCAGTTTATAACTAACTACAGAGTCTACAACAGTGGAAGCTAAATTTATACAACTCACGCCCACCTAACTAGCAAAAGTCGGTTGTCCAGACCTATGGACAACCCACACTAGCTCCACTCCGCAGCTCAGCGCGGCGTGTATGGCTCCCACTCAGCCAAGGTCCCCGATGGAAGGTAGCCCTCGCTGGTGGGCTCATACCCCGAGTCCGTGGGGTAGTCCTCACCTGCAAAACACTCATAGCAACAACCATGAGCACGATGCCTCAGCAAGTCTTACCCGACACTCCTAACCATGAAACTCTACATGCAGGTTATAACAAAATTAGGATGGCACATTGCAGTGAAGGACATGCCCACAAGTTCATCCTTAATTCATCTTTTAGCCACAAGTAAACAGTTCATGAATCTGAAATTTCGTAAGTGATATTTGGTGGCACACATGTAGCAATACAATTTATACATATCAGCAGAATTGAATCACAATATTCCATAATTTATCTACGTCACGATGCAGTGAACAAGCGGTACTCATAACCGTGAGGTACAGTGAATCGACTCGATATACACCTGCAGGGATACCCGAATAGAACGTCACGTACGCCCACCCGTGGAGCTGCACACCACGGTCACTCGAAGTCGTACGGGGCAACCTTTCACCAAACAGCCCAAACGTCGAACCAGACGCACCCAAACGGACAGGAGGTTCCCTATACGGAGCATCTCTCTATGCCCGTTAGTGGATTTCTACCTTGCTGCCCTCAACCTACACCTATAAATCGGTGCGTTATGACTCCACGCCCGGAGGTATAGGTTACATCGGTTTATTAGGGTCCATATATCTGATATGCCTTCGGTATGTTCAAACTTGTTCAGCGAGGCCGCACACGAATCGGTCCTCAATCGACATGGACAGGGCTGCGCCTACAAGACTTCCTCTTGCTGCACCCTAGCCCCTGCCTAGTCTCATTTTCTTACTAAAGTGATCTCACATCACTCGAACCAATCCCGTGTGTCCAGGAGCCTATACTCGCGAGTAGATTCCAACTACTCGACTCGTACCGAAGTTCTATGAACATTAAGCACAGCCTGACTACTCGAGGACTTAGACACTACCCTCACTCTTGGAGGAATAATCTGGTTATGCACTTGGGGTTTCATCCATCCTACACCTAATGCACAAACATACCTCAAGCTATGTGTATATAAAGCAAAACTTTATAAACTTGTTAAATGGAAACCGGGGCTTGCCTTGTTGCTGCTGGTCAGTGGTTAGGGTCTCTTCGGGAAGTAGAAAGTCCAGCACTTCTGGGCTCTCCTTGCCTTCAGCGACTATACGGAATCACATTAACGATACGTCAATTTAAATGCAATGTGTTAAACTGAGTATGTAAAGACCATAACTCTATCTATACATCCCCTTTGGCTCTAACATTTTTATGGTGGCTTGGTAAGGTCCTAACCAGAGACTTGACCAAGTTTCATTTGAAACAAAGTTCATTTGAGCTCTGTGCAAGTAAATGTCTAATTGCTTATTGCTAGAGCTTCTAAGGATTTCCAGGGATTTTCATGGCTCACACCATTACTTTCTGGAAACTAGAGTTTGAGATGGTTCTAATGGAATTGGTTTCATGTCATTTGAAAAATCCTAGAGGAAGTTATGCCCTAAACAAGATTTGAGAAAATCTGAATAATGTTTCTGTACATTTTTCCATTTTCAAAGGGCAGTTCATTAATCACACCATTAGGGGGACTAAATGAACTTGGATGGATCTGAAATCTTTCCTGTGACTCAAGAATTTTCAAATGAACATCCTAGCCAAAATTCAGAATTTTCCATAAAAGAATTCTCCAGATAAAATTCCCAACAGTTTAAATTTTAGGGAATTAATTCTGGAAAATAATAAGTTTCATGAGCTGAAACTTGTTTTTCTGGAAAGTACTCGAAAATATGAATCCAACAGAATTTAGTTCACTTAATTTGGAGCTCCCTAGCAAAAGTTATGGCTAGTTGAAGTTTGAACCAAATTCTGAAATTCAAAGAAATGTTTAAACCCTGCACGTGGGCCCAACTCGTGCCTTTCTTCTTCCCCGCGCGCGCCCGAGCTCGGCGGCGGCGATCTCCGGCGAGGTCTGCTGAAAGGGCTTTCCCCTCCTCCTCTAGGGCCACCACTCGCCGCCTCTACCTTTTTGGACACGAGGAACTCATCCCAGGGGTTGACCAAAGCTCTAGGTGACTGGAAACCGGTCGGCGATGAGCCGCCGCTACGGAGCAACTCTGGCGATGTTGCCCAGCCCGTACAGAGGCTCATTCTGAGCCTCTCTTGTCCCTACAGTTTCGTGGTGACCTTCTAAGCACTGACATGATTCTGGATCCCCGTGGAAACGGCCGGAGATGGGAGCTCCCCGTCGACCTAGGTCACATAGCCGCGGCGACTCGAAAAACTCGAATAGCACCGCCAAAACTCAACGGTTTCTAATGATTTTTTATCCTAAGTAGCCGTGGGGACGTGTAGAACATGTGGGTAGCTTGGCATATGCGGTGGTGGACCGATCACCACGAATTTTGGGTTTTGGTGTGGCTCGGTTCAATGACTACCGAAGCAATAATCAGAGAAATTTTCCACCGATCGTGCAAGAGAGAAAGTGAGGTCGGCATGGTTGTGTTCAGCACCATGGAGCGGACCTTTTTTGTGTAAATCGTAGGGCACAAAGAGCCTTGTGTCGGCCGGCCGCCGATGAGCAGAGGGGTCGAACGGTTCTTTGCTTCGGTTGTGCGGGGATGTGGAGGGTGAGAACGATGGAGTGGTTCACGTGGGCAGTAGAACGGTGGAGCACGACGTTTCACTCGGTGATCTCAGCCCCAGAGCAGGAGGTGGCGTGATGACTTTGTTGGGGCGGGATTTCAACCGCGCGCTAGCGAGCTCAGGGTGTTCGGCTGAAGAACAGAACCGATTTTTGCCTCTGTGTATCTGACCAGTGGGTCCCTCCTCTCCCCTCTGATTCATTTTCATTTGTTTGTGCAAATATCTCAGCTACTCACAATTGAATGACAGACTTAGCCACAAAGTCATGGGTTGAATTTGATTTCCTCAATTTGAAATTGGGTTGGCTAAATTTGCTTCACATTTGAATTTGAAATTCAAATTCAGTTTTGGATTAATGCAAATTTAGCTCCCGACAAGATGAACTCCAATGAGGATGAAAATTTGTGGACTAACTCAGAAAAATGTGCTGAGTTTGAATATGAAGTCATCTTTTGAATCCAAGTAATGAAAGTAGCTGCAATTTGAATTTACATTCAAATTAGCCCTTTTTACAGATGTCTCCCAAAGTGCCTCAAACTGATTTGAATTTGCATGAGACTTGGCCTGAGCACCCATAAGAATGTTTAGGGCCTAATGGTAAACTCATCCCCTCATGTTTATGTGTGAGATCTCCTACTTTTTGGAGTGATGGATTTTTCCTATAATCACCCTCTTGATGGTGTTTACTTGCTCTTCACAAATGTTCATGAGCTATCCACCAAATGAAGTGTGGTATGGTGATGTGATGAACATTTTTGCAAGTAAATTCTTGGGATTTTACATCCCTCCCCCCTTAAAAGAATCTCATCCCGAGATTATAAAGGAAGAGACAATGATGTAAGAGGAAATTACCCGTGATGAGACGCCATGAAGTCCGGGTAGTTTGAGCGAAGGAACTCCTTGCTCTCCCACGTCGCTTCTTCAGCGGTTTGGTTGCTCCACAGTATCTTGTAGAACCACAGCGTTCGGTTACACGTGGTCCGAGCCTTCTCATCAATAATCGCCACCGGATATTCAGCATACGTCAAATCCGGTTACAGCTCGCCAATGTCTTCAGTGGGAACAGCAGCCAGATACTTCAGACATTTCCATAGTTGTGAAACATGGAAAACGTCGTGAACACCAGCGAGAGATGCTGGTAGCTCCAGTCTATACGCCACTGGTCCACACTTCTCGGTGATAGCATAGGGTCCAATAAATCGTGGAGCAAGCTTCCCCTTCATGCCGAATCGGTGCACGCCTTTCATCGGAGATACACGGAGGTACACGTGTTCCCCGACATCGAAGTGTAGCGGCCTACGCCTCTTATCAGCGTAAATTTTCTGCTGGGATTGAGCGTCCTTCAAGTTTGCTTGAATCATCCGAACGCGCTCTTTAGCGTCGTTCACCAAATCAATCCCGAACGTGACCCTTTCACCTGACTCGCACAAGTTCAATGGGGTGCGGCATTTGCGACCGTAGAGAGCCTCATATGGTGCCATCTTGATATTCCGCCAACGGTAGATGATCATCCCAATTTCTACCGTGGTGGATGGCACACGCTCTCAACATGTCTTCTAATACTTGATTCACCCTCTCAGTCTGCCCATCTTTTTGAGGGTGATAAGCGGAGCTTTGAATCAGTTTGGTACCCAATACAGCGTGCAACTGCTCCCAGAAATGAGCTACAAACAGTGCCACTCGATCTGAGATTATGGTCTTGGGTACCCCATGCAAGCATAGGATTTTTGCAATGTACAACTCCGCATACTTGCTGGCATGGTAACGTGTATGCACGGGAATGAAGTGAGCTGACTTGGTTAACTGATCAACAATTACCCAAATGGAATCATGCTTGTTGGAAGTCAGAGGTAATCACAAAATGAAATCCATGCTCACATCTTCCCACTTCCATGCTGGAATTTTCAGGGGTTGCAACAGCCCTGATTTTCTCTTGTGATCTGCTTTCACTCGTTTACACGTATCACACTTGGATATGTACTTTGCAACTTCCCGCTTCATCCGTGTCCACCAAAATCTCCTCTTCAAATCTTGGTACATTTTGTTGCTGCCCGGATGAATGGAGAACTTAGAAAAGTGAGCTTCATCAAGAATCTTCTTTCTCAGCTCCATATTCCAGGGCATGACTATGCGGTCATTGAACCACAGTGCCCCCTCATCATCCTTCCGGAAACATTAGATATCCCCACTGTATATCCGTCTCTGGAGATGTGCCATGCCCTTGTCAACCTTCTGAGCTGCAATGATATATTCCCTAATAGTAGGGATGAGAGCAAGGTTGTAGAGCGATCCATATGGAACCAAGTATAAACTCAGCTCTTCCTCTTCCATCAGTGTAATGGTAAGGTTATGGACATGTGATTTCCGACTCAGCGCGTCGGCAACCACATTCACCTTGCCGGGGTGGTAATGAATCTCAATCTCATAGTCTTTGATTAGTTATAACCACCTCCTTTGCCTCATATTCAGCTCCTTATGGATGAAGATATATTTTAAGCTCTTGTGGTCGGTGTAGAGATGCACCAAATTCCCCAGGAGATAGTGCCTCCACATTTTCAGCGCCAAAACCACAGCAGCAAGCTCAAGATCATGAGTCGGATAGTGCTGCTCATGGTTTCCAAGTTGGTGTGAGCCATACGCGACCACACGTTCTTTTTGCATCAACACGCAGCCGAGCCCGATATCAGATGCATCACAATACACGTCGAAGGGCTTGGTCGTATCCGGTTGAGCTAAGACTGGGGCTGTTGTGAGATGCTTCACCAATGCTTGGAACGCTCCTTCACATGCTGAGTTCCAAACATATTTTGTTCCCTTCTTCAGTAATTCTGTCATCGGCTTAGCAAGCTTGGAAAAGCTGGGAATGAATCTCCAGTAATATCCCGCTAAACCAAGGAAGCTTCTAACTTCATGGACAGAAGTGGGGGCTTTCCATTTCAGCACTTGTTCAATTTTGCTTGGGTCAACAGCAATGCCTTCCGCTGAGATGACATGTCCCAAAAATGGCACTTGGCTGATCCAAAACTCACATTTTCTGAACTTGGCATAGAGTTTATGGTCCCGCAATCGTTGAAGAACGATTCTCAAGTGTTCGGCGTGTTCTGATTCTGACTTGGAGTAAACCAAGATATCATCAATGAACACCACAATGAACTTGTCCAGCTCCGGCATGAACACCGGGTTCATGAGATACATGAAATGTGCCGGAGCGTTAGTGAGACCAAAAGACATGACAAGATATTTGTGTAGTCCATATCTCGTCGAGAATGCCGTCTTCAGGATATCCTCCTCCCGGATTTTTATTTGATGATACCCGAAACGAAGGTCCATCTTGGAGAACACACTTGCGCCCACAAGCTGATCAAACAGGATGTCAATGCGGGGAAGTAGAAATTTGTTCATGATGGTGACGGCGTTGAGCGGCCGGTAATCCACACACAGCCTCAAGGTTTCATCCTTCTTCTTGACGAACAGCGCCGAGCATCCCTAAGGCGAGGAACTCGGCCTAATGAAACCCTTGCCCAACAAATCATTGAGATGTTCTTTCAACTCAGCCAGCTCGTTCAGAGCCATTTTGTACGGTCTCCGTGATATTGGTGTAGTCCTGGGTGCAAGTTCAATCTTGAACTCCACATCCCGTTCAGGTGGCATGCCCGGAAGATCATCCGGGAACATGTCGGGGTACTCTCGAACTACAGGGATGTCCTCTAACTTGGAAGCTTCAGTATGATAGGCGGCTGAAACTTCCGAGACTGGATTGGCTAGTATGAGGGAATGCGGACGGTGGAGTGGGGAGTTAAGATGAACCATCTGTGATAATGTTTCTAGGACAGCGCCATGGTAACTTAGCCATGACATCCCTAAGATTGCATCAATCTTCTGCCCCTCAAGAATAATTATACTAGTGGGATATATCTTCCCACCTAAGCACAGTGGTGCTGTTGGAATCATCATATTTGCTGAAATCTTCCCTCCCGACGAGCAGATCATATAAGAGCACTCGGTTGGAAAGACTTCTAGTTGATGCTTAACCACATATGATGCACTTATGAAGTTGTGGGTTGCACCAGAATCAAATAAAATGATGATGGCTTGATCATTGAGAGTGAACGTACCCACCAGCACGTTTTCTGCCTCTGGGGCATCCTCATTTTTGAGGTTGCGAACTCCCCCGGTTCACTGAACTCCCTTCTTGATCGGAGGTCGGCCTCGAGCACCACCCTGATATTGGGCTTGCCCGCTGCTTTTCTGCCCCTGAGGACAGTCCTTCAAGCCGCCTGGCCACACGTGTAGCATGTGTAGCGAGGCGGTCCTCCGCTGATCGGCAGACGGAAACTCAGGGCGCGTTGTGACGGTGGAAACACCCGAGGTACCATCTGCTGCTGCTGTTTCGGTCGTGGTGGTGGCATCGGCGGTCGGAATGGGGGTGGCTGAAAAGAACGACCCCCAAACTGCTGAGGTCGCGCCGGTGGATGCCATTGCTTACCGGATGGTGTCCGATACACCATGCGGTATTTTTGAGGAGCTCCACCCCTGCTGCTTGGTGGAGCGCTTCACTTTCGCTGCTCAGCCGCCAGTTCCCGCTGAGCATCCTCTTGCATCATCGCGGCGTTGACAAGGTCGTTGAAAGTGTCGTGATTGCATTGTACGAGATGCGTCTTCATCTCGGGATTTAACCCCCGATAGAACTGCTCTCGCTTCCTCTCCTCGGTGGAGACATAATCCGACGCATATTGCGCCAAATGGTTGAACGCATGGGAGTAGTCGTGGGCTTTCCTCCCACCCTTCTTCAGCTCCAAGAATTCTTGGAACTTCCTCTTCATTATCCCGGGAGGGATATGATAGGCGTGGATCGCCTCCCGGAATTCTTCGCATTCCACGGCGTGGCCAGCAGGCAGTGAGGCGACATAGTTCGCCCACCACGCACCGGCGGCACCGTGAAGCTGCTTCACCACGAAGAGAGTCTTCTGCCGCTCTGTGCATTGGAGCAGACCGAACTTGGACTCGATCGTTCACAGCCAGTTGTCTGCTTCCAGTGGTTCTGCCGCTTCGGTGAACACCGGAGGATGCGTACTCTTGAAATCCGAGTACGTCGTCGTAGTGTGGGGCTCACAAGGGCCCCTCTCTTGACCCCCCCTCCCGCCTGGGACATATTCTGCACGATCGTGCGGAGCAGGTCGGTCTGCTCCTCACGATTGCCCACCAATGCCGCGATCACATCCGCTAGTGTAAGCGGAGGCGGCGGTGGTGGTTGTTGCTGCGGGGTGTTGTCGTAGGCAGTGGTTGGGAGTCATCACCCCCTTGCTGACTAGAGCCACCGACCTCATGCGTGGCCCGAGTACTAACCATCTGCAACCATACGACAATAAAATCAGTCCCACAACATATTTCATGCAGTCCAATAAAATAGGCGTAAAAATATAATGACAGTAAACATGCGATACATCTCGTATATTGATAATGTAATAACTTTGCACAAGCTACACCATTACCAGACCAAATACAAACTAGTTATATCCAAATTAGCGGACTTCCTCTTTGGAAGTTCATCTCAACTAGATTTGGTCACTACGAGACGTTAATATCGCTTTGTCATCATGTATACTACCCTTTATCTTCAATACGACACAAACATGGTCTCTAACAAAAGAAACTTGAGTAGGAAATATACTCAAACCTTTCACTAGTTGAAGATAACAATTCATGAGTATGTGCTACCCCATTGGAAGTAATCAAACCCCCCTAGGGTACAACAATCTCTCAAATGAATTCAACTGTCCATCCCTCTGCCCAGAATGACCAGTTTCTACATATCCCAGATTTTGACCTGGTACATGGCATTTTCATAACTCAAGTTGCATACCAAAGTTAAAGTTAACTTCACTATATTTCCAACTAGTATTTATTTGCCCCCCGATCAGCTCTATTAAAAAGTTATGATAACTCAAAGTCAACAGAATTTCTGGAAGAATTTCAACAGCACCTCCTTTGGAAGTTGCTGTTTTCAACTCTAAATTCCACTGATTCCATGCTGCAATTGCAGAAACTTTGAATTACAAAGATGTAACACATCTCCTACCCTTTCCAAAAATGTATCATATTATAATTTTAGATTTTTCTACAGGAAGTTATACTTGAAAAACAGAACAGTCCAGAGAGTTTTTGAATCTGTCCTGGTTCTGGACAGTTTACAATCATCTGGAATTTGAACCAATGTAAGTTGTGATCCTGTTCTGGAAGTATACAACAAAGTCGTAGAGCACTTAAACCTATTTCCAGAACTATATCCCACACCCCCATTGGCTAAGTAACCTGTGAGTTATGCTCTGTTAAAGTTCAGCAACCTTTCTGCCAAAATAAAGCACTCTGTTTTTCAATCCCTTTTGAACTAAACTAATCAACTGTTGATTTTTTTCCTACTCAACCAGGGTCCTAAATATTGAAACTTGGTTGTCTTAGTTCCTTGTTACTATTATCTTTAATGCAAATTCTTATTACATGTCGGTACTACGTTCCTCACAAAAAAGGAAAATCCTAACCGGATTATACCGGCATATACATCTCAATTGTGGGACTAAACGGTCTCTCGCACACGTGTACTACACGGGATATATACGTGGTTGGTACCTGCAGAAGAACACTCAATAGTGATGCACTCAAAGGTTGTTATCATTTCAGGCAGGTCCATATTTGAAATTAAATACATATGCCCATATCATTACCATACGGCCGTCCTTGAGTTAAGCCACGTCTCAAGGTACGTGATCGTGTTTTTACACCACACGACGGGGAACCCGAGTAGAGCGCGAATGGGTCGTCACGGTTAGGAATTTTATCAACCCAACAGATACCACCTACTGCCCTGCGGGGCACGCCGACAGCAAGCGCTGCGTATGTCCTCCTAGGCTATTTTCAGAAGAACACACTATCGTGTTACCGACCACACGATGGGGTTTCCACTTTCTTGCTTAATGCACGCCACGGACCAGCGTTTCATATGAACTCAGGAACATGAAGAGTCCAAGAGTTTCATATTAACATCTCACACCAAGCTGTGAGACCTATCCCTGAACCACATTCCTTGTCAGGGGAGCTAACCGAAATTGAACCGCTTTCGGTGGCGTTCCTTACCATTATTACCTAAGCGTAGGTGCGTCGTTACATAATCAAAATTCAGAATTACAACAAGTATGTTAGTCATGCCACTTTAAGTAACTATACTACTATAGTCCTTATTTGGGCATACTAGCGATTCCTCACCGTAATCCTAATTTTTCCGTAACACTGTCCTTATTTAGTGTGCTATACCCTAAGCAGCTCTGATGCCAGTCTGTGACGGACCGAAATCCGTACGCCCAGGATCTCAGAGGATGGTGCACTGCTATGCGACACCCGACAGCACACACCATAAGACACACATGTATTACATAGAAAACAAACTGAATTTGTACAAAGTAGTACAAACCTTCAGTTTATAACTAATTACAGAGTCTACAACAGCGGAAGCTAAATTTATACAACTCACGCCCACCTAACTAGCAAAATTCGGTTGTCCAGCCCTATGGACAACCCACACTAGCTCCACTCCACAGCTCAGCATGGCGTGTATGGCTCCCACTCAGCAGTGGTACCCGACGGAGGGTAGCCCTCGCCGGTGGACTCGTACCCCAAGTCCGTGGGGTAGTCCTCACTTGCAAAACACTCATAGCAGCAACCCTGAGCACGATGGCTCAGCAAGTCTTAACCGACGCTCCTAACCATGAAACTCTACATGCAGTTTATAACAAAATTAGGATGGTACATTGCAGCGAAGGACACACCCACAAGTTCATCATTAATTCATCTTTTAGCCATAAGTTAACAGTTCATGAATCTGAAATTTCGTAAGCGATATTTGGTGGCACACATGTAGCAATACAATTTATACATATCAGCAGAATTGAATCACAATATTCCATAATTTATCTACGTCACGACGCAGTGAACAAGCGGTACACATAACCGAGAGGGACGGCGAATTGACTTGATATACACCTGCAGGGATACGCAAATAGCACGTCACGTACGCCCACCCGTGGAGCTGCACAGCACACTTACTCGATGTCGTACAGGACAACCTTTCACCAAACAGCCCAAACGTCGAACCGGTCGCACCCAAACGGACAGGAGGTTCCCTACACGGAGCATCTCTCTGTGCCCGTTAGCGGATTTCCACCTTGCTGCCCTCAACCTACACCTATAAATTGGTGCGTTATGCCTCGACGCTTGGAGGTATTGGTTACATCGGTTTATCGGGGCCCATATATCCGATATGCCTTCGGTACGTTCAAAACTTGTTCAGCGGGGCCACACACGAATCGGTCCTCAATCATCGACTTCCTATTGCTGCGCCCTAGCCCCTGCTTAGTCTCATTTTCTTACTAAAGTTATCTCACATCACTCGAACCAATCCCATGTGTCCTGGAGCCTATACTCGCGAGTAGATTCCAACTACTCAACTTGTACCAAAGTTCTATGAACATTAAGCACAGCCTGACTACTCGAGGACTTATACACTACCCTCACTCTTGGAGGAATAATTTTGTTATGCACTTGGGGTTTCATCCATTCTACACCTAATATACAAACATACCTCAAGCTATGTGTATATAAAGCAAAACTTTGTAAACTTGTTAAATGCAAACCGGGGCTTGCCTTGTTGCTACTGTTCAGTGTTTAGGGTGTCTTCGGGAAGTAGAAAGTCCAGCACTTCTGGGGTCTCCTCGCCTTCAGCGACTATACGGAATCACATTAACGATATGTCAATTTAAATGCAATGTGTTAAACTGAGTATGTAAAGACCATAACTCTAGCTAGACATCCCCTTTGGCTCTAAAATTTTTATGGTGGCTTGGTAAGGTCCTAACCAATGACTTGACCAAGTTTCATTTGAAACAAAGTTCATTTGAGCTCTGTACAAATAAAAGTCTAATTGGTTATTGCTAGAGCTTCTAAGGATTTCCAGGGATTTTCATGGCTCACACCATTACTTTCTGGAAACTAGAGTTTGAGATGGTTCTAATGGAATTGGTTTCATGTCATTTGAAGAATCCTAGAGGAAGTTATGCCCTAAACAAGATTTCAGAAAATCTGAAAAATGTTTCTGTGCATTTTTCCATTTTCGCAGGGCAGTTCATTAATCACACCATTAGGGGGACTAAATGAACTTGGATAGATCTGAAATTTTTTCTGTGACTCAAGGATTTTCAAATGAACATCCTAGCCAAATTTCTGATTTCCCATAAAAGAATTCTCCAGATAAAAATCCCAACAGTTTTTTAGGGAATTAATTCTGGAAAAATAATAAGTTTCATGAGCTGAAACTTGTTTTGCTGGAAAGTACTCAAAAATCGGAATCCAAAAAAATTTGGTTCACTTAATTTGGAGCTCCCTAGTAAAAGTTATGGCTAGTTGAAGTTTGAACCAAATTCTGAAATTCAAAGAAATGTTTAAACCCTGCACGTGGGCCCCATCCATGCCTTTCTTCTTCCCCGCGCGTGCGCCCGAGCTCAGAGGCGGCGATCTCCGGCGAGGTCTGCCTAAAGGGCTTTCCCCGCCTCCTCTAGGGCCACCGCTCGCAACCTCTATTTTTTTGGACACGACGAACTCATCCCCGAGGTTGACCGAAGCTCTAGGTGACTGGAAACTGGTCGGCGACGAGCCGCCGCTACGGAGCAACTCCAGCGACGTTGCCCGGCCACTACAGAGGCTCATTCTGAGCCTCTCTTAGCCCTACATCTTTGTGGTGACCTTCTAAGCACAGACATGGCGCTGGATCCCCGTGAAAACGGCCGGAGATGGGAGCTCACCGTCGACCTAGGTCACATAGCGGCGGCGACTCGAAAAACTCGAATAGCAGCGCCAAAACTCGACGGTTTCTAATGATTTTTTATCCTAAGTGGCCATGGGGACGTGTAGAACATGTGGGTAGCTTGGCATACACGGTGGTGGACCGATCACCACGAATTTTGGGTTTCGGTGCGGCTCGGTTCAATGACTACCGAAGCAATAATCGGAGAAATTCTCCACCGATCGTGCAAGAGAGAAAGTGAGGTCGGCATGGTTGTGTTCAGCACCATGGAGTGGACCTTTTTCGTGTAGCTCGTCGGGCACAAATAGCCTTGTGTCGGCCGGCCGCCGATGAGCAGAGGGGTCGGGCGGTTCTTTGCTTCGGTTGTGTGAGGCTGTGGAGGGTGAGAACGAGGGAGTGGTTCACGTGGGCAGTAAAACGGCAGAGCACAAAGTTTCACTCGGTGATATCAGCCCCAGAGCAGGAGGTGGCGTGATGACTTCATTGGGGCGGGGTTTCAACCGCGCGCTGCAAGCTCAGGGTGTTCGGCCGAAGAACAGAACCGATTTTTGCCTCTGTGTATCTGACCAGTTGGTCCCTCCTCTCCCCTCTAATTCATTCGTTTGTTTGTGCAAATATCTCAGCTACTCACAATTGAATGAGAGACTTAGCCACAAAGTCATGGGTTAAATTTGATTTCCTCAATTCGAAATTGGTTTGGCTAAATTTTCTTCATATTTGAATTTGAAATTCAAATTCAGTTTTGGATTAATGCAAATTTAGCTCCCGACAAGATGAACTCCAATGAGGATGAAAATTGGTGGACTAACTCATAAAAATGTGCTGAGTTTGAATATGAAGTCATCTTTTGAATCCAAGTAATGAAAGTAGCTGCAATTTGAATTTACATTCAAATTAGCCCTTTTTACAAATGTCTCCAAAAGTGCCTCAAACTGATTTGAATTTGCATGAGACTTGGCCTGAGCTTCCCTAAGAATGTTTAGAGCCTAATGGTAAACTCGTCCCCTCATGTTTATGTGTGAGAGCTCCTACTTTTTGGAGTGATGGGTTTTTCCTCTAATCACCCTCTTGATGGTGTTTACTTGCTCTTCACAAATGTTCATGAGCTATCCACCAAATGAGGTGTGGTATGGTGATGTGATGAACATTTTTGCAGATAAATTCTTGGGCTTTTACAATAGGCCACCCCGAAGGCTATGGCGGCGCCCTAGCCTCTGACTCTGACTCAGATGACTCCGAGTCAGACTGCAAAATAGAAGGATTGATAAGAATAGTTAATTGCTAAGTGATATATAAGATAACGTAATTTCCAATGAAAATGTACCTCCGTGCGCTGTAAGGCCATAGGTACGCCTGCTAGGTCCGGGACGTGTCTCAACAGCTGAGAGCGTCTGCTCTCACCTGAGGAACTACCCCTAAGAAGGGTGTCCCGTGCCTCCCCGAGGAAGCCCCTAGCCCCCTTCCCTTTTCTTTTCTCTGACGGCATCCTGTTATAAGGAGTAATTGATAAATATACTAGGAAAATATATGAAGTTATGATAATTTAGTGAAAAAAGTTACTTGGAGTCAATTTCGGAATTCATCGACATCACGAACCCTACTCCTTAAACCAGACCATCGATCTTGTTTCGTAATTTGTTTCCATTTTTGTTTACGCATATTAGATGTCCCTTCATCATTAGCGTAGCCAACCAAGTGATCGAGTTCGACACCAGGCTCGATGGAAAACGAGTCTAGCAACTCTTGTTCGTGATAAACCTCGTCAACATCATTGATATCATGGTAGTCATCATCTATTAGAGTATATAACCGCTCACGAGGGTTCACCTTATGTACCACCCATCAAGCATTAAGCTTTTGACATGGATAAGGTAACTAATACACTTGCTCCACGTGGTGTGCAGGGGCGAATGTATTGTAGCCTCGTAGTCGTTCATTGTGTTTGACTTCCACCATGCCAAATTCCTTTTGTCGTGTTCCATGTTTGTTGTCAAACCAATCACAATCAAAGAAGACGACTTGAAGTTACTTATTTCCGGCAAAATTAAATTCAAGGATTTTGTTAATGATCCCATAGTAATCAGTTTCACGGCCTTGAGAGTCGATTGCTCTCATCAGAACTCCAGTATTACATATTGCTGCGAGAGGACGAAGAGCTTCAAATTCAGTTTACGAAATCGAAACCCGTTGACGTCATATCGGCCATAGCTTCTAACTTTAACCAGTCCATATGACAGTTGTCACAAGTCTTCATGGACGTTGGGCTCTTTCACGCACTGTCCAAATTACGAAGTTATAAGAATACTTTACAATACTTCAAAGTTATAAGAATACTTTATAAATACTCATAAATTAATGAGAAAACATTACATATTCTTGGAACCAGGGAAAAAAATTTGGTCGTCCATTTATTCCGTCCCGTCGCATCGTTTATACTTGTTTGCTCGTAGGTTGATGCCTATGTGTCCAATTTTACTTGTAGAACTCACTGGCAGAAAAAAATTTTATTAATATAAATGTTGCATTATATGCCGATAAGGATTAATGTTAGGACAAAAACTTACTCGAAATATTTGTCCATCCCATTTATATTAGCATGAATGTAGAGTAAAGCGGCAGTTCTTTCATCTGCGGTACAATTGTAGCTCCGACTACCACCAACAGTAGTGCCCTTTGTTGCAAAAATAGAGAGATCGCTGCAAGTTGGATGTTCATCCATATTGTATCGCATCGCCGAAGTTTTTACATTGTGTTGCTCTGCAAAGTAAACACTTGAAAAGTATCCCACTTCCTTAAGGGTAAAAGCTTTGGCGATGCACCCTTCCACCCTTGCTCGGTTGCCAACCCTTGGCTTCAGATATCTAAGTGCTCTTTCAATGTGATACATCCATCTATATTGCCTAGTACTGCCCACTTTAGCCTCCAACGAAAGATGGATAAGGAGATGTTGCATTGGATTGAAGAAGTCTAGAGGAAAAAATTTCCATCTTACATAACAGTATCGATATCTCCTTCTCCAACTTATTCATCATCTCTACCGTGATTTCTTTAGCACATAGTTGTCTATAGAAGTAGCTAAGCTCGGCTAGCACCTTCCACACCGCATCATCAAAATAGCCGCGAAACATAACAGGTAGGAGTCTTTCCATAATTATATGATAATCATGACTTTTCAATCCAATGAGTTTTCCTGTCTTCACATTCACGGCTCATTTCAGATTAGCTGCGTAACCATCTAGGAATTTCAAACTTTTCAACCATTTCATAACTTCTTTGTTTTCTTTAGATCGAAGATAGAAAGAAGCACGTGGCTTACCACCGCTTTCGGAGAGCTCAAGAGTTGGACGGTTACAAAGCTCTGACAGATCCTTTCGAGCCTTTATATTGTCTTTTGTTTTGCCCGTCATATCCATGCATGTGCTTATTATACATTCGCCCATGTTACGCTCCTGATGCAT
This sequence comes from Neostapfia colusana, assembly GCA_030760725.1. Lineage (NCBI taxonomy): Eukaryota > Viridiplantae > Streptophyta > Magnoliopsida > Poales > Poaceae > Neostapfia > Neostapfia colusana. The sequence continues at coordinate 22,730,021 of JASWHV010000005.1, read as the reverse complement.
AACATCAATGATGTGCATTGAAATCAAGGACTTCACATACGGGAGCTCCCAAATTCCACATATATGAGTCCAATTGTGTTCCTCTCCGTAACCTATAAAATATCCAGGATGACTTACATCTGCCACCAGTTTGTTCAACATATCAGAAATTTCTGACCCATTTTGACGTTTCGGTGGTCCTTTTGTTACAACTGTGTCCTTTCTGAAGATATTCTTCTATTGTTGAAACACGTGATTTCGAGACAACCAACATCTATGACAATCGAAGTAGCATATCTTACCTCCATGATGTAACACCCAAAAGTTTCAAAATTTCAAAAGAGGAATTTTGGATGTGATGCATGAGTGAAAATTCAAAAGTTCAAAGTTGAATTCGAATTGGAAGTGGAGAAACAGAAAAGAAAAGGGAAAAAGAAAAGAACAGCGCGTTTGGGCTGAATCTTCCGCGCAGCCCAGCAGCCAGCCCAACCGGCCCGAGCTCCCTTCTCCCTCTCCTCCTCTCACTGCCGCGTGGGCCACGCCGGTCAGTGTGTTCTTCTCCAACCACCGCCTATTTTCCTCTCCCGCGCCAAGCTCCGCAGCCGACTCTAGAGACGCCGCCCACATCGCGCACGATCGCAACCAACACATCCCACGCTCGTCCCACGTGCCACCAACTCCCTCCGCCTCAGCCTCGATAAGAACCCCACAACTCCCATCCAGTTTTCACCGAATCACACTTTTCTTCTCCAGCGAGTGAGCCGCCACCAATCTCCGAATTCCTCTCTGTACAGCACCATTTCTTCCCTTATAACCGGCCTCACACCTCTGCTGAACCGCGTACAAGACGTAGACGCCGACTCTGGGGAGAAACGTCACCATAAACAACCTTCTCGATGCTCACCGGTAAGAAGTTGCCGCCGATCGCCGGTGAAACCCTCAAATTTCCGTGTTTCGATCCAAACTGATCCTCGGAACCTCATCTCCGGACCAGAGCGCACCTCGACGACCGGAAAACCCTGAAGGTAGAGGGCTCAGACGCCCTGCAGACGAAGCTCGCCGACGACAGCCACTGACCACCGCCGACCACCACTTTCCGGCCACTTCGGGATCACGAAAAGCCCACTGGTGAGCTCCCCTACCTCCCCTCTTCCGATTTGTGCCAAGAAGTTCGAGCCTTAACGTGTGTAGAAGAACTGAAACAAGCTGGCGAGGTAACCGCCTCCGCCGCCGAGCGCCGCCGCGCGTCGCGAGATCGCGCCACTCGCAATCAGCCGGAGTGACGTGGCCTCCGGATCCCCGTCCATTTTAAATCGCAGGGTTGAAACTAAAAGCCAGCGTACCCCTTCGGCGATCTAATCGGGGCCCTCTGTTTTAAATCCAACGGCCCACGTTTGAATCGCCGATTCCAGCCGGGAATTTAGCGTGCTACCCCCTGATGCTTTTGGAAAACACGAGCTAGCCCCTGAAATTTTGGTTCTACCCTCTGGACTTCCTAGAAAATATGCAAACACGTTTAAACTGCTGTTTTAGCCCCTGGATTTAATAAAATTTTGGAGACTCTTTCTGTATATGAGGTTTAGACCCCTGACTATTATAGAAAATAGAATTTTGGACCTTGTAGGACATTTAAATTTGGTATTTAGACAATTGAATAGGATTTAATTTCATTATAAGTGCAAATAATTAGGTAAATTCATTGTGAGTTGATCTAGTACTTTGAAAACAATTAGAGTAATCTGAAAACTGGTTTTAGGTGGTAAATTAATTCTGAAAATGCCAAGTTAGTTTCTGTTTGTTGCTGAAAATCTATTTTAGGCATAAAAATAAATCTGAAATGTGTGTAAGATTAAATTAAATTGCCCTAGCACTTTAAAAATTTGTAGAAAAGTCTGAAATTTGAATTTAGATGGAGAATGAATTCTGAAGAGGCAATTTAGTTCCTGTTTAATTCTGAAATTCACTTTTAGTCATAGGAATAAATCTGAAAATATGAGAAAAATATGTATACACTTAGGAAACATCATATAAGGATTTTTGAACATAAAGTTTCAATTTGAAAGTTTATTAGGAGATCTGAAAACCTTGTTTAGGGATGGAATATAAAGATTTATGCAAAGGTTGTAACTAATAAAGTGAAGTAATGTGTATGTATGTATGTATGACTTGCATGAGTATGTGTGAATGATTGCTTATGGAATGTTATTTGCTTTTTGCTATGTGTATGTTGGTATGAGTAAAACCAGCGCCAGAGCTGGTTCTCAACTTCCAGGAGCAAGACTTCCCGTTTCCCGAGCAGCAGGAAGAAGGCAAGTGTCCTTGACCACTTTGCACCTAAGCTAGGATGTGTAGCTAGAACTATTTGCATTGTCAATTGAACTATGAAACCCATGCTAGGAAGTTTCCCTAGATTTTCATTATCTTGCTTCCTTGTAGCCTGGGTTGGGAGTTATTTTATTTTGTTATTTATTTATAGTGCTCATGCTTAGCCATGCTGAGAATAGGATAAAAGGGATATGAGATCATCACCTTGCTTATTTACCCTTGAATGGAATATTATAAATTGTGTTAGAGGTAGGAATCTAGGCAAGCTGGATGCTTTGGTTGGTGCTACGTGCATTAAACTCGGGTTTGTGTTTAGTGTTTGCCTGGGTTCTAAGGACCGGTTCATGGAGCATGTAACCTGGCTTTATCGTGCCAACCACATGCTGAGATGGGGCAGCTTGGCCAATTAATTAGGTGTATTTCCGACGTAGTGTGGGTGTTTTGATGATGCGGGGAGGGAATAGGTGTCAGCTGGACTACCATAGGAACTGCAAGGCTAAGGAGGGGGCCACTGCAGCGGGGTTGGAGCCTCTTGGATGCTGTTAGGGGTGAAACCTCAGTGGGCTCATACTCGTCGGGAATCCCTTTGTAAAGGCCCCGTAGTGATCTCCTGGCTACACACCTTGGAAGTGTGAACGTGGTTCGCGGCCACAGGCATAATGGAGGTTTTTAGTCCACTCAGAAACGGGGGATGAAATCAGTACATGTGGGTACAGTGGTGCAAACTCTGCAGAGTCAAAACTCTCATGACAGCCATGCTCACGGTCAAGAGCGTGTTGGACTTATTCATGATTAGATGATGATGAATGAAGATGTTGAGGATGTTAAGTGGGGAGCTTAACAATGAGTTTGGGTGTATGGGATTGGACCACTTCACTCATGTAGTAATGTAGGTGCTTAATAAGCTAAAGAGATAGGTATTAATTGCGTAGTGCTTTCACCATGTGTTCAGCCTTTCCTTGTTATAGCCTGCATGACATTAATTTTCTCACACTTTCTGAGTACCAATGGTACTCAAGCTTGCTTTTCGTTGGTTTTATTTGCTGCTCAGGCTAAAGAAACGAAGTGGTGTACAACAATGAAGACTTTGGTCCTGAAGAAGGGTTCTAGGTTCACGGAGTCCCCTGGGCAACGTCTGTGACGGAGCCCACAAGACCATATTTCCGTTGTTCTATTTATTTTCATGTTATGAACATTTTATCGTCCTTTGAGACGCTATGTAAGACTTATTTGTATTCGAACATCTAGCTTGTAATATTATGATGTTTCACTATTTGTCGTCACATGTATGAGAAAATGATCCTGGCATACATGTGGGAAATCACTCAGTTGTTCTTCAGGAAAACCGGGTGTGACAGAAGTGGTATCAGACTAGGATGCCTGTAGGAATGTGAACCTAGGTAGAAACGGATGTGTTTAAGGAAATTATGTTCCTAAAAGCTATTTTACAAAATGTGTGGGGTAAAAGTGTCCGTTCCTCTATTTGTTCATCTTGTCTTAACTGTTATTCAAAATAGAGTATTTATTTGATTATTATCTAACTTAATTTTTAAATGTTTTATGTTTTAGATGGTTCGCATGATCCGCACCGCTCGCAAGTCCACCGGACGAAGAGTCCCTATAGCTGCACCTGCTTTGAGGGAGGAGAACCACCCTGTGACCTACCACTCTCACGGGTTAGGCGTAGGGAGCTTGCTGTGCCATCTTCAACGTATGCTCCACACCGCTGGCAACACCGGCAAGCTGATCGTACACTATAGCTCTACCAAGACCATTCACGCAGAGCGCAAAGAGTGGAGGTCAGAGATGAGGATCTTCCACGATAATAGGTTGCTCAAGATCCACCACTCACCAGCTTGTCGAGCGACACAGGCCGATGCTGAGAAGGATGTCACTTGGGAGGCCATCACCTGTCAGAGTTACATCAAACGTGGCCACGTGGATAGGACCGAGTACATGTACGTTCTCCAGCGCGAGAGTGGCACTGCATAGTATAAGTACCCGCCGGTCCAGGAGGGAAGTACTCACGACCACATGGATATGTGCTTGGAGGATGCAGCTATGCTCAGCACTAGACTGCAGGAGTGCCAGCAGGAGCTTTAGGATGTCCGTGACACCCTGAAGAATACTGAGGCTACACTTTGTGCTTGCTTGAGAGCGATGAAAAGGGGAGATCAGAACGAGTTGTATGTTTAAGAGAATGACTCCTAGACACCTGATTCCATAGACCGCAGGGCGAACAAGCGTCGTCGCACTTCTCCACCGGCCGCTTCCCGACCTAGAGCTGAGTCGGGGGGCAGCCGCAATGAAGATGAAGACCCCGATGAGCCAGCCCAGTGATGCGAGTCATTTAGAGTCATTTCCCTTAATCTAGCATTTCATCGAGTAGTTGCGTCAAGAACCTATTTATTTGCTTATTAATGTGTGGTGTGTGACGTGAGCTGTGGAAGCCATGGGCACTTGTCCACAACCTCGCCTTTATGTTTGCATTTGCTTTCGTGTGAGACATGGTGATGAATAGTTGCATTTATTTTCTTATGAGACAATTGCTATTGAAAGTTTTATGTGAAATTTTCTGGGTTGTCTAAATCTCTAATGTTCCAAAAGTTTAAATTTATGCAAACTACATGGGAAGTTAATAAGTAATGATTAAGTCGATATTTGGTTAATCATGATAGATGGCCGGAAGAGGAAGAGGCCGTGGTGCCAACAACAACAACAATGAGGCCGCCAAGCCTCCCATTTCTGGAAGGAAAGGCAATGGTGGTCGCCAAGGAGGAGCTGACCCAATTCACCAAATGCTCGACAACCAAAATCAGGTCATCCAGAATTTGACTCAAGTGGTGGCAAACCTACATCAAGCTCCACCCGCGCAGGCTGCACCACGTCAACCAAGGTTGAGTGAGTTTCTAGGAACTCAACCCCCGAAATTTGCAAGTGCTGCTGAACTATTGGAGGCGGATGATTGTCTAAAGATCATTGAAAACAAAATGAGGATCATACAATGTCAAGGGCATGAGAGGGTGATGTTTGCCTCTCACCAACTGCACGGACCCGTGGCTGACTGGTGGACTGCCTACGTAGCAGCCCACGGTGACCCCGAGAACATAACTTGGGAGGAGTTCAGGCGCAGCTTCCGCAACCACTACATTCCAAGGGGAGAACTCAAGAACAAGAGGAAGGAGTTCCTTGGGCTCCAACAGGGCAACATGACAGTGAGGGAATACCTCACCAAGTTCACCCAGCTGTCCCGCTATGCACCAAGGAACATCGAAACTGATGAGCAAAAACAGGACTGCTTTATAGAAGGGCTCACCATGGAGATGCAATGTGCAATGTCCTCCAACGAATATGATAGCTTCTAGACGATGGTGGACAGGGCATTTATTATGGAGAGGAAGATGAAGGCCCTGGAGAATGAACACAAGAGAAAAATGGGATGGCCGTATCAAGCTTCAAGCAGTAACACATGCCCACGTCTTGCACAGCAGCCTGCAGGACAAATGAGCTGTGCTTTGGTACCCTATTCAGCACCGAGAGGGTACAACCCAAATTTCAGGCCTCCACCAGCACAGCTACAGCTGCAGCGCCAGTTTCTGTAGCAGCCACGTCCTGCTTATCAACATTGGCCGGCAGGACTAGTGCCACAAAACCCACACCAGAACAACAAAGGTCAGGCACGTAAAGTTGGGGTGCAGTGCTTCAACTGTGGTGAAGTGGGACACTATGCCCACAAGTGTCCGAAGAAGAAGCCTATGCAGCCACAGTAGCAGAACCTGGTGGGTGGAAGGGTGAACCATATGACTATGGAGGAAGAGCAAGAGGCACCTGATGTGGTAATTGGTAAGTTTCCTGCAAATTCCCACATTGCGACCATTTTGTTCGATTCTGGTGCTACCCATTCGTTCATTGCTCAAGGATTTGTTAAGAAGCATGATCTAGCAACAACACTAATCAATCATATTCTAGCTGTGAACTCTCCAGGGGGGGAATAAGAACTAGACAAGTATGCCCTAAGGTGAGTCTAGACATTAATGGGGTAGTATTTACTGCAAACCTCATAGTGATAAACTCACAAGGGATAGATATTATTTTGGGTATGGACTGGCTGACCAAACATAAGTGCGTTATCCATTGTTCGACTAGAACGGAGGAGATAACTCATATTAGTGGCACCAAGGATAAATTCATAGCCGTCCAAGAACCTAGGAGGGACATTAAACTCAATCAAGTGGACGTGGAACTTGAAGAGATAGGAGTAATAAAGGAGTATCCAGATGTTTTTCCTGAGGAGTTACCAGGTATGCCCCTAGATCGTGAAGTGGAATTCTCGATCGAACTAATGACTGGAACAACCCCGATTTATAAGAGGCCCTACCAGATGGATTCCAAGCAACTAAAAGAGCTCAAAGAACATATCCGGGGATTATTGAAAATAGGGAACATTCATCCTAGTTCCTCACCTTTGGGAGCTCCAGTGATATTTGTGTGACACCCTCATTTTTGATTTCTGCATGTGTTCATGTTTCATGTAGAAAACATTTTTTCAATAAATAGAAACCAAGAAAGAATCAAAAAGTGTAAGGGTCTCAGTTTTTGACACATATTTGAAGTGTTCATCACCACACCACACACCTCATTTGAGGAAAGTTGATGAACACAAATGAAGAGCAAGTAACCACCATCAACATGCTCATTAGAGAACAAACTCACATATTGCAAAAGTGGTATTTCCCACGTGTGATATAGGTGGGCTGGACATATGAAAACTCCTACACATTGCTAAGGATGTCCATGCCAAATTTCACCCAAATTCAAAACCTTTTTGAGGTTATTTTGGGTATAGCTAGAAAGAGGGCAGTTTGAAACTATATTCAAATTCAAACTGTTTTTATCCCATGAATTCAAAAGTGGGAGGCATATTCTTATTCAGCACATTTTTGTGAGCTCACACACCAATTTTCACTCCATTTGAAGTTAATCTTGACATGAGCTAAGTGGGGCAAATTCAAACTTTATTTGAATTTCAAACTGAACTTGTGCTGAAATTCATTCAAACCAAACCCGATTTGAATTCTAATCAATTTAAATGGCTCATGGGTGAATAATTTGAATCACCAGGGGTATTATGGGGCTCACTGTTTACAACAGTGATTAGGAGTAAATTTCAGAGGTTAAAACCCCGGGTGGGACCCACATGTCATAGAGAGAAGGAGGCAAAAACTTGCACACAAAGTCACAGCCTCGGTGGGAAATTCCAACGAGCAGCTGTCGGCTGTGCCACCGAGCAGCTACCGGCGCCACCAGCTGCTTCCCCTCTCCGCGCGCTGGCGCCCAGGGCGGCTTGCTCGCGCCCCCACGCGACCGGCATCGCCTCAGCCGAGCAGGAGTCGGCCGGCTTTATCTCCTCGCGTGCAAACCCGAGCAGCGGCATTGTTTCTCGCCGCAGCTCTCTGCTCAATCAGGAAAACCGGCAAACAATCTCCTCCTTCGCCCCTGAGGTGCTAGACAGCAATCTGAGCTCGCACTCCACCTCCCCAACGCCAGAAACCCCGAGCTCCGACCTCCTTTGCCCAAAAACGATCGCCACCGCGGCGACCTAGCCTCAGCCGAGAGTCAGGCGCCCGTGGACAGCGTTCCACAGGCATTTTCACGGTCCAGCAAGAGAGGCAACAGGAGCGCGCGGCCACCGTGCTGCTCTCCTCTGTAACACCCCAAATTTTGATTTAAAACTCTAAACCATGTTTAGAGGGGAATTTAAAAATTTTTGGACGTGTTGCATGTTTTGCAAAAATTAAAATTCAAACTGGAATTCAAATTATACTCAAAACAGAAAACAAATGGAAAAAGAAAAAGAGAAAACGGGAAAAAACTGGCCAGTGGGCCGAAACCCGCCAGCCGGCCCAGCTACTCCCGCACCAGCCCGCCCCCGCGCGCGCCGCGCTGCCCCTCACCGACGGGTGGGACCCACCTGTCATCCCTAACCCCGAGCCCCCGCGACCCCGGACTTTTCTCCCGAGCGCGCGAAATCGCAACCGACCGGGAAAGCCCGTCCCGCAGCCGAATTCTGGTCCCAGAGGACTCCAACTCGATCACAACAGACCCACCGCCCCCCCCCCCCGGCTATAAAAACACCCGATCCGATCAGTTTGTCTCACGCGATCGCCGATTTTCACTCCGGTGAGCACCGAGACTTCGCCGGTGAATTCTGGCCGATCTAAGCTCGGAAACTCTGATCTAACTCGCTGGTCTTGATCCACCGCCTCCGGGGAACTTTGCAGGTGCAGAAAACCCGAAGACTTACGGTGTAAATCCAGCGCCGACGAGCTTCGCCGTGGTTTTGCCTCGGACCTCGCCGCCGATCACTTTCCAGGACCCCTGAGCTCGAGAAAACCCCCGAGGTGAGATCACTGACCTCCCCTCTACCGATCTATGCCATGAGATCACAGTTTTAGGCAGAATTCTCGAGGATCCGAAACTTTCCGGCGAGATCGCCGCTTCCCGCCGCCGGCAGCGCCGCCCGCGCTCGATCAGAGCGACGTGGCCGCTTGTGCGCCGTTTATTTTAAATCGCACGGTAGACTTTAAAACCCCGCGTACCGGTTCGATGTTATAATCTCAGCCGTCGGTTTAAAATCGGACGGTCCACGTCAACCCCGCATTATAAAGACTGGAATTCTTACGTGCTACCCCCTGGGGTTCTCGGGAAATAAGAGCTAGCCCCGGAAACTTCAGATCTAGCCCCTGGGACTCCAGAAAATCATGTAAATTCATTTAAAAATCAGTTTTAGCCCCTGGACTTAATAGAAATTAGGAAAAACACCTCTGATAAGTGTAGCTAGACCCCTGGAAATTATGAAAATAATATTATAGACCCTGTAATGGGGTGAATTCATTATTTTAGCCCTGTTTAGTATTTAATTTAGAAAATTGAATATGTAACTAGTGTTTAAAAATTTAAAAAGGGGGACAAACATAATTGTCAAAATTAATTAAAAACTTTCTCAGTACTTAGAAAACTTTGGAGTGAGATAAAAATATATTTTTGGGCTGAAATGAATCTGTTTCATCTATTATTCACATTTATTAGTATAGGGACACATTTTTAAGTAAAGAATAGTTGTAGAAAAATAGGGAAAATAATTATGAAATAGTTTACATCAGAGGCCAAGGTCAAAATATGTTATTAAATTATTTAGGACCAGAACCTATATTGTTTAGATGATGTGTATTACTAATTTCATAATAAAATACACAATTATGCATAGGAATATAAATCTGAAATTATAGCAACTAGTAAATGATAAATGGAGTTTTTAAAATCCAAAGAGTTCAGTTTAGGGTTGATAGAAATTATGAAGGCACATATGGAGAAGAAAAATACTTGTCATACATACTTGGTAGTTTAATATAAGGAATTTATTTAAAACTGAAACACACATATATACATATATATATATATATAGTATGTGAGTATAAATGTGAACACCAAAGTAGGAATCATACACATATAAATAAAAGTGTATGCAAGCCACAAATCAACACACATAGAGTATCCACAACACATATAATGGTAAAGAACTTTCATAAATGTGAATGTGTGGTTTGTATGAAGTAGAAGTGTGAACTATGTCTTATGATTGTTGTTTATCTTTTGATATGTGTGATGGTATGAAGTAGAACCTGTTCAAGAGCAAGCTATCACTTTCCAAGATCAGGACTACCCATTTCAAGAGCAGCAAGAAGGAGGCAAGTGTCCTTGACCACTTTGATCCTATGCTAGGATGTGTAGATAGAATTATTTGCATTGTCAAGTTAAATATGAAACCCATGCTAGGAAGTTTCCCTAGAATTGCATTACCTTGTTTCCTTGTAGCTTGGGTTGGGATTTATTTTGTCATGTCATTTATTTACATGCATATGCTTAGCCATGCTTAGAATGGGATACTTGGGATATGAGATCATCAGTTTATTTTACCATACTCTTGAATGAGATATTGTGAGTTATGTAGAGGTAGGGATCAAGGCAAGTTGGATGTTTTGGTTGTGTGCTGGGTGCACGAGACTTGGGTTTGTGTTTAGTACTTGCCTAGATCCTAAGGACCGGTTCATGGAGCATGTAACCTGGCTTTACAGTGCCAACCACATGCTGAGATGGGGCAGCTTGGCCAATTAATTAGGTGTATCCCCGGCGTAGTATGGGTGTGTTGGATGGTGCGGGGAGTAGGTGTCAGTTGGACTACCATATGAACTGCAAGGCTCAAGAGGGGGCCACTGCAGCGGGGTTGGAGCCTCTTGTATGCTGTTAGGGGTGAAACCTCAGTGGGCCCACGCTCGTCGGGAATCCCTTTGTAAAGGCTTCATAGTGATCTCCTGGCTGCACACCTGGGAAGTGTGAATGTGGATCGTAGCCACTGGCATATTGGAGGTTATTTTAGTCCACCCGGCAACGGGGGATGAAATCACTACATGTGGGTACAGTGGTACAAACTCTGCAGAGTCAAAACTGTCTTGACAGCCGTGCTCACGGTTAAGAGCGGCCTGGACTTATTCATGATTAGAGGATTGACGGTTTTGGAAGTTAAGCGGGGAGCTTAACATTGGTAATGATGTTATGGTTATTGGATTATGATGATGGGATGGGAGATTTGGACCATTTCACCTGTGTGGTAATGTAGGTGCTTAATAAGCTAAGGTGATAGGTGTTAATTGCGTAGTGCTTTAACCATGAGTTCAACCTCTCCTTGTTCTAGCCATGCATGTTATAATTTTCCCACACTTGCTGAGTACCATTGGTACTCAACCTTGCATATTTGTTGGTTTATATTGCTGCTCAGGTCAAGATAATGAGGTGGTGTATAATGACCAAGATTTTGGACCCGAGGAAGGTTTTTAGGTTCATGAAGACCCCCGGGCAACGCCTGTGATGGAGCCCTAAAGAATAATATTCCGCTGCTAGTTTATTTACTTGCGATGAACTTATTATTGTCCATCGAGACATTTACTATGTAAGACTTACTTATATTCGACACCTGGCTTGTAATAAATGATGCTTCACTATTTGTCATCACATGTATGAGAAAATGATCCTGGCATACATGTGATATTCACTTGGTTGTTCTTCGGAAAAACCGGGTGTGACAGAGGTGGTATCAGAGCCAAGGTTGCCCGTAGGAACGTGGACCTAGGTAGAAATGGACGTATTTAAGGGCCCTATTTTCTTAAAAACTATTTTCCAAGGTGTGGGTTGAAGAGTGTTATTTAAAGAGTTATTTTCTTCATCTTACCCCAACTTTCATTCAAAATAGGATTTTTGTTTGAGATTTTATCTAACCTAATTTTAAATTCTTTTGTTTTAGATGGTTCGCATGATTCGCACCGCTCGTAAGTCCACGGGAGGGAGAGTTCCCGTAGTTGCCCTTGCTGAAAGAGAGGAGAGTCGTCCAGTGACGTACCTTTCCTACGGATTGGCAGTAGGAGATTTGTTGCGCCGTCTTCGACGTATGCTCGAAGCCGCCGGCAATACGGGCAAGCTCATCATCCACTATAACTCCACCAGGACCATCCGTGAGAAGAGGGAAGAATGGAGTTCGGAGATGAGGATTATACACGCGAATCAGCTGCTTAAGATTCACCACTCTCCAGCTTGTCGAGCAACACAAGTTGACGCGGAGAGAGATGTCACCTGGGAGGCCATCACCTGCCAGAGTCACATCTATCGTCGCCACTTGGACAAAACTGAGTACATGTATGTCCTCCAACGTGAGAGTGGTACCACGGAGTACAAGTACCCACCGGTGCAGCAAGGGACTTCCCATGAGCACATGGACTTGTGCTTGGAGGATGCTGCTATGCTCAGCACTCGACTGCAGGAGTGTCAACAAGAGCTTCAGGATGTCCGAGACACCCTGAAGGAAACGGAGGCATTGCTGCGAGCTTGCTTAAAGGCGAGAGAAAGAGGAGATGGGAATGAACTGTGTGTCACCGTGAGTGATCCATGGACCCCTGACTCCCCGGATCGCCGAGCAATCAGGCGTCGTCGCACTTCTCCACCAGCAGCCTCCCCACCCAAAGCAGAGTCAGAAGGTAGCCGAAATGAGGAGGAAGATCCCGAGGAGCCAGCTCAAGAGGACGAGTAGTGTAGAGTCTTTCCCCTAGCTAGCAAGAGGTCGAGTAGTCGAGTCGTTACGTAGTTAATGGTGTGATAATGCTTGGTGTGTGACGTGAGTTGTGGAAGCCATGAGCAATTGTCCACAGCCTCGTCTTCAGATTGTTTTGCTTTGGTGTGTAAACCCACAGGAAATAATAGTGCATTTGTTTGGTGTGAGATATAAACCCTCGTAAAATTTTAACAAAGCTTCAACACTTCAAAGTACAAACAAGTGAAAGTAGTAAGATGATACTAAATGCTTTCAAATTAACATTGGTTGATTTTGCCAGATGGCCGGAAGAGGAAAAGGACGTGCTGCCAACCCCGCCAACAACAATGATGAGGCATGCAACCCTCATCTTTCTGGAGGCCAGGACCGGGGTGGTCGCCGTGAAGAAGTTGACCCTCTCCACCAAATGCCGGAGAATCAAAATCAGCTCATCCAGAACTTGACTCAAGTGGTGGCCAACTTGCATCAAGTTCCACCTCCACAAGCTGCACCACGCCAACCAAGGTTGAGTGAGTTTCTAGGGACTCAACCTCCAAAGTTTGCAAGTGCTGCTGAACCTCTGGAGGCAGATGATTGGCTGAAGACCATTGAAAGTAAGATGAGGATCATACAGTGCCAAGGGTATGAGAGGGTGCTGTTTGCCTCTCATCAATTGCATGGACCTGCTGCTGATTGGTGGACCGCCTACGTGGCCGCCCATCATGACCCTGAGAGCATCACTTGGGAAGAGTTCAAGCGTAGCTTCCGCAACCACTACATCCCAAGAGGTGAACTCAAAAACAAGAGGAAAGAGTTTTTGGGACTGCAGCAGGGAAACATGACGGTGAGGGAATACCTCACTAAATTCACTCAACTATCCCGTTATGCCCCACGGGACATAGAGACTGACGAGCAGAAACAAGATTGTTTCGTGGAAGGGCTTACCGCAGAAATGCAGTGTGCAATGTCCTCAAATGAGTATGAAAGCTTTCAAAAGATGGTGGACAGAGCGTTTGTGGTGGAAAGGAAGCTAAAGGCCCTGGAAAATGAGAATAAGAGGAAGGCTGGGTGGTCACATCAAGCCTCAGGGAGCAACACCCGCCCACGTATGATGCAGCAACCTACGGGGCAGACGAGCCGTGCTGCGGTACCCTATTCAGCACCAAGAGGGTACAACCCAAACTACAGGCCTCCCGCAGCACCAGCACAGCCGCAACGTCAGTTTGTACGGCAGCCTCGCCCCGCATATCCACCTCGACCAGCAGTGCAAGGACCCCCAAACCAACCCCAAGACAACAAGGGCCAAGCATCTAAGATTGGGGTGCAATGTTTCAGCTGTGGTGAAGTGGGGCACTACGCCCATAAGTGTCCAAAGAAGAAGCCCACGCAGCCACAGCAGCAGAACGTAATGAGAGGACGGGTGAACCACGTCACTATGGAGGAAGCACAAGAGGCACCCGACGTGGTAGTTGGTAAGTTTCCTGCCAATTTACACCTTGCAACTCTGCTGTTTGATTCTGGTGCTACCCATTCGTTCATTGCTCAAGGGTTTGTTAAGAAGCATGACCTAGCAACCACACAAATGAACCATATGCTAGCGGTAAACTCTCCAGGTGGAGAAATAAGGACAAGACAAGTGTGTCCCAAAGTGAACCTAGACATTAATGGGGTAGTATTTACCGCTAACCTCATAGTGATCGATTCACAAGGGATAGATATTATTTTGGGTATGGATTGGTTGACCAAACATAAAGGAATCATCCATTGTTCGACCAGAACGGTGGAACTAACTCACCCTAGTGGCACAAGAGTAAAGTTCATAACGATACACGAGCCTAGGAGGGACATTAAATTAAATCAAGTGGAGGTGAAAGTTGAGGAAATCAGGACTATCAGGGAATATCCAGATGTTTTTCCGGAGGAGTTGCCAGGTATGCCTCCCGACCGTGACGTGGAATTCGCGATTGAGCTAGTACCGGGAACAGCCCCGATATACAAGAGACCTTATCGAATGGACTCCAAGCAGCTAGAAGAGCTCAAGGATCATTTGAGAGAATTGACGGAAAAGGGGTATGTTCGCCCTAGTTCCTCACCATGGGGAGCTCCGGTGATATTTGTGCCTAAGAAAGATGGAACTCAAAGGTTATGCGTGGATTACCGTGCCTTGAATGAGGTGACCATCAAGAACAAGTACCCATTACCCCGCATTGAAGACTTGTTTGATCAGTTGAGGGGAGCTTGCGTGTTCTCGAAAATTGATCTCAGGTCGGGATACCACCAACTCAAGATAAGGCAATCTGATATTCCCAAGACAGCTTTCGTATCTCGGTACGGTCTGTATGAATACACTGTCATGCCTTTCGGGCTAACCAATGCCCCGGCATATTTCATGTACCTCATGAACAAGGTATTCATGGAATATCTGGACAAATTTGTGGTGGTTTTCATAGATGATATTCTCGTCTTCTCCAAAGATGAAGAAGAACATGAGAAACATCTAAGGTTGGTGTTACAGAGGCTGAGAGAACACCAACTATATGCCAAGTTGAGTAAGTGTGAGTTTTGGCTGAAGAGAGTTCCCTTTTTAGGACATATAATCTCGGAGGGAGGAATCTCCGTAGATCCCGCCAAAATCGAAGATATCCAGAAGTGGAAAACCCCTGAAAATGTCGGGGAAGTTCGAAGCTTTTTGGGATTGGCTGGATACTATCGACGGTTTATTGAGGGATTCTCCAAGACCTCGAGACCTCTCACCAAACTGTTGGAGAAGGGGATCACATTCACCTGGACGCCCCAGTGCGATACGAGCTTTCAGGAGTTAAAGAAGAGATTGACAACAGCCCCAGTGTTGGTTATGCCAGATATGCAGAAGAATTTCACAGTGTACTGCGATGCCTCTGGAAATGGGTTGGGATGTGTTCTCATGCAAGAAGGACATGTCGTGGCATATGCATCCCGGCAGCTTCGGAAGCACGAGAAGAACTATCCTACACATGACCTAGAACTAGCTGCAGTGGTAAACGCGTTGAAAATTTGGCGGCACTATTTGATGGGGAAGAGGACAGAGATATATACGGATCATAAGAGTTTGAAGTACATATTCACACAGCCAGATCTCAACCTCAGACAAAGGAGATGGTTAGAGCTAATCAATGACTTTGATGTGGGCATCAACTATCATCCCGGGAAAGCAAACGTCGTGGCCGATGCTTTAAGTCGGAAAGTGCAGGTCAACAAGTTGAGCTTGAAGGACATGCCTGCAGAATTGAAGGACGAGGTTATAAGGCTCAATCTATGTCTAGTAAATAGTGGTGAAGCCATCGCCATGGAAGTGGACTCCACACTCGAGCAAGACATACGCGAGGGTCAAAAGAATGATGAGAGGATACAAGAGATCAGACAACTCATCAAGGAAAATAAAGCTCCTGGTTTTAGAGAGGATGAACAAGGAACGGTGTGGCACGGGAAAAAGATCTGCGTGCCAGAAGTAAAGGAGATCCGTGAATTAATTTTGAAGGAGGCTCACGATTCCGACTATTCCATTCATCCTGGGAGTACGAAGATGTACCAGGACCTCAAGAGCAGGTATTGGTGGTATGGCATGAAGCGAGATGTCGCGGAACATGTTGCCCTATGTGACACATGTCAGTTGGTGAAAGCAGAACATCAACGACCCGCGGGATTGTTGCAACCACTCAAAGTGCCTGAATGGAAGTGGGAAGAAATCAGCATGGATTTTATCGTGGGATTGCCTAGGACCCAATCCGGGTATGATTCAATATGGGTCATTATTGATAGGCTAACCAAGGTAGCTCATTTCATCCCTGTGAAAGAAAGCTACAGCGGATCCAAATTGGCAGAATTGTACATGTCAAGGATTGTGTGTTACCATGGAGTGCCAAAGAAGATAGTGTCGGACCGAGGGACACAGTTCACCTCGAGGTTTTGGCAGAAGTTGCATGAAACCATGGGAACCCATCTGAACTTCAACTCTGCCTATCATCCCCAAACTGACGGGCAGACGGAGAGAACCAATCAGATCCTTGAAGATATGTTAAGGGCATGTGCACTCAAAAACAATAGAAGTTGGGACAAGAACTTACCGCATGCGGAGTTTTCCTATAACAACAGCTATCAAGCTAGTATGAAGATGTCACCGTTTGAAGCTTTGTACGGAAGGAAGTGCAGAACTCCCCTATTTTGGAACCAAACAGGAGAAAGTAAAGTGTTTGGTCCATAAGTGCTACAAGAAGCCGAGGCAAAGGTGAGGGAGATTCGCAACAACTTGAGGATAGCACAAACACGCCAGAAGAGTTATGCTGATGTACGAAGAAGAGAGCTTGTTTTCAACGTGGGAGACTATGTTTATCTCAAGGTGTCCCCTATCAGAGGACTTCGTCGGTTCAAGGTGAAAGGGAAGTTGTCACCTCGATACATCGGACCCTTTCAAGTTTTGGAAAGAAAAGGCGAAGTGGCGTACCAACTAGAGTTACCGGTTCATCTATCGGACGTGCACGATGTATTCCATGTGTCACAACTCAAGAAATGCCTGAGGACGCCTGAAGAGGTGTTACCCATGAATGAAGTGGATGTAGCTGAAGATTTGTCTTATACCGAGCAACCCTACAAGATTTTGGAGACAATGGAATGCCTCACCAGAAATAAAAGAATCCGTATGTGCAAGGTGCAGTGGAAGCATCACTCAGAAGAGGAAGCCACCTGGGAACGGGAAGATGAGCTCAAGGCACAATTTCCGGAATTGTTTTCTTAGAAACACCAATCTCGAGGACGAGATTTCTTTTAAGGGGGGTAGAGCTGTAACACCCCAAATTTTGATTTAAAACTCTAAACCATGTTTAGAGGGGAATTTAAAAATTTTTGGACGTGTTGCATGTTTTGCAAAAATTCAAATTCAAACTGGAATTCAAATTATACTCAAAACAGAAAAGAAATGGAAAAAGAAAAAGAGAAAACGGGAAAAAACTGGCCAGTGGGCTGAAACCCGCCAGCCGGCCCAGCTACTCCCGCACCAGCCCGCCCCCGCGCGCGCCGCGCTGCCCCTCACCGACGGGTGGGACCCACCTGTCATCCCTAACCCCGAGCCCCCGCGACCCCGGACTTTTCTCCCGAGCGCGCGAAATCGCAACCGACCAGGAAAGCCCGTCCCGCAGCCGAATTCTGGTCCCAGAGGACTCCAACTCGATCACAACAGACCCACCGCCCTCCCCCGGCTATAAAAACCCCCGATCCGATCAGTTTGTCTCACGCGATCGCCGATTTTCACTCCGGTGAGCACCGAGACTTCGCCGGTGAATTCTGGCCGATCTAAGCTCGGAAACTCTGATCTAACTCGTTGGTCTTGATCCACCGCCTCCGGGGAACTTTGCAGGTGCAGAAAACCCGAAGACTTACGGTGTAAATCCAGCGCCGACGAGATTCGCCGTGGTTTTGCCTCGGACCTCGCCGCCGATCACTTTCCAGGACCCCCGAGCTCGAGAAAACCCCCGAGGTGAGATCACTGACCTCCCCTCTACCGATCTATGCCATGAGATCACAGTTTTAGGCAGAATTCTCGAGGATCCGAAACTTTCCGGTGAGATCGCCGCTTCCCGCCGCCGTGCGCCGCCGGCAGCGCCGCCCGCGCTCGATCAGAGCGACGTGGCCGCTTGTGCGCCGTTTATTTTAAATCGCACGGTAGACTTTAAAACCCCGCGTACCGGTTCGATGTTATAATCTCAGCCGTCGGTTTAAAATCGGACGGTCCACGTCAACCCCGCATTATAAAGACTGGAATTCTTACGTGCTACCCCCTGGGGTTCTCGGGAAATAAGAGCTAGCCCCGGAAACTTCAGATCTAGCCCCTGGAACTCCAGAAAATCATGTAAATTCATTTAAAAATCTGTTTTAGCCCTTGGACTTAATAGAAATTAGGAAAAACACCTCTGATAAGTGTAGCTAGACCCCTGGAAATTATGAAAATAATATTATAGACCCTGTAATGGGGTGAATTCATTATTTTAGCCCTGTTTAGTATTTAATTTAGAAAATTGAATATGTAACTAGTGTTTAAAAATTTAAAAAGGGGGACAAACATAATTGTCAAAATTAATTAAAAACTTTCTCAGTACATAGAAAACTTTGGAGTGAGATAAAATATATTTTTGGGCTGAAATGAATCTGTTTCATCTATTATTCACATTTATTAGTATAGGGACACATTTTTAAGTAAAGAATAGTTGTAGAAAAATAGGGAAAATAATTATGAAATAGTTTACATCAGAGGCCAAGGTCAAAATATGTTATTAAATTATTTAGGACCAGAACCTATATTGTTTAGATGATGTGTATTACTAATTTCATAATAAAATACACAATTATGCATAGGAATATAAATCTGAAAATATAGCAACTAGTAAATGATAAATGGAGTTTTTAAAATCCAAAGAGTTCAGTTTAGGGTTGATAGAAATTATGAAGGCACATATGGAGAAGAAAAATACTTGTCATACATACTTGGTAGTTTAATATAAGAAATTTATTTAAAACTGAAACACACATATATACATATATATATAGTATGTGAGTATAAATGTGAACACCAAAGTTGGAATCATACACATATAAATAAAAGTGTATGCAAGCCACAAATCAACACACATAGAGTATCCACAACACATATAATGGTAAAGAACTTTCATAAATGTGAATGTGTGATTTGTATGAAGTAGAAGTGTGAACTATGTCTTATGATTGTTGTTTTTCTTTTGCTATGTGTGATGGTATGAAGTAGAACCTGTTCAAGAGCAAGCTATCACTTTCCAAGATCAGGACTACCCATTTCAAGAGCAGCAAGAAGGAGGCAAGTGTCCTTGACCACTTTGATCCTATGCTAGGATGTGTAGATAGAATTATTTGCATTGTCAAGTTAAATATGAAACCCATACCAGGAAGTTTCCCTAGAATTGCATTACCTTGTTTCCTTGTAGCTTGGGTTGGGATTTATTTTGTCATGTCATTTATTTACATGCATATGCTTAGCCATGCTTAGAATGGGATACTTGGGATATGAGATCATCAGTTTATTTTACCATACTCTTGAATGAGATATTGTGAGTTATGTAGAGGTAGGGATCAAGGCAAGTTGGATGTTTTGGTTGTGTGCTGGGTGCACGAGACTTGGGTTTGTGTTTAGTACTTGCCTAGATCCTAAGGACCGGTTCATGGAGCATGTAACCTGGCTTTACAGTGCCAACCACATGCTGAGATGGGGCAGCTTGGCCAATTAATTAGGTGTATCCCCGGCGTAGTATGGGTGTGTTGGATGGTGCGGGGAGTAGGTGTCAGCTGGACTACCATATGAACCGCAAGGCTCAAGAGGGGGCCACTGCAGCGGGGTTGGAGCCTCTTGTATGCTGTTAGGGGTGAAACCTCAGTGGGCCCACGCTCGTCGGGAATCCCTTTGTAAAGGCTTCGTAGTGATCTCCTGGCTGCACACCTGGGAAGTGTGAATGTGGATCGTAGCCACTGGCATAATGGAGGTTCTTTTAGTCCACCCGGCAACGGGGGATGAAATCACTACATGTGGGTACAGTGGTACAAACTCTGCAGAGTCAAAACTGTCTTGACAGCCGTGCTCACGGTTAAGAGCGGCCTGGACTTATTCATGATTAGAGGATTGACGGTTTTGGAAGTTAAGCGGGGAGCTTAACATTGGTAATGATGTTATGGTTATTGGATTATGATGATGGGATGGGAGATTTGGACCATTTCACCTGTGTGGTAATGTAGGTGCTTAATAAGCTAAGGTGATAGGTGTTAATTGCGTAGTGCTTTAACCATGAGCTCAACCTCTCCTTGTTCTAGCCATGCATGTTCTAATTTTCCCACACTTGCTGAGTACCATTGGTAATCAACCTTGCATATTTGTTGGTTTATATTGCTGCTCAGGTCAAGATAATGAGGTGGTGTATAATGACCAAGATTTTGGACCCGAGGAAGGTTTTTAGGTTCATGAAGACCTCCGGGCAACGCCTGTGATGGAGCCCTAAAGAATAATATTCCGCTGCTAGTTTATTTACTTGTGATGAACTTATTATTGTCCATCGAGACATTTACTATGTAAGACTTACTTATATTCGACACCTGGCTTGTAATAAATGATGCTTCACTATTTGTCATCACATGTATGAGAAAATGATCCTGGCATACATGTGATATTCACTTGGTTGTTCTTCGGAAAAACCGGGTGTGACATCCTCCAAGTTTGGAAGCAAACCGTGAAGAATCCACAGAGAATTTCTAGTTTTTGCTCCGGCGACCGTAAACCGAGCTTCTGGTACGGTTTCTTTAAATTCTCGCTCTATGATCTTTCGGAGGTTATCAAATCTTGCACGTAGACGCTGGACTAGCCGGCGATCAAGTTCTTTTCTGCATCCGTGGTGTGAAACTGTCTAGGAGTGACGAATTTCAAGCTCGATCGAGGGCGGTCATGGCGGGCACGATCGGTCATACGGTGCCGACCGACTTGCCGCCATCCCTGAACCCTTTTGACACCTTGTCGAGCTTCCTAGAGGTACACTGATGTTGTAGGACCGTTTGTTCGAGGTGTTGGGGGGTTATAACCCACGGTCGATGGTGCCGAACCTCAACCGAGGCCGCGGCACGTCGCCGAGCTATTTTCGGTCACCCCCTCCCCGACCTGACACCACCGACGTGTTCCTCGATGTCGACAACCCCCTGGCGGTGAGTTTCAGACCATGGGAGGTCCGGCAGCGGCGAGCCGGCGAGCCCCGAGTCTGCTCCGGCGAGGTCAGCGGCGCGGGCGCGAGAGAACGGCGGGAGGAAGACGAAGCCGGCTGGCCCACGTGTCAGCGGCTGAAGAATTTAAATCGGGATCGGGTGTGGCCGGGGATCGGCTGTGCTGGCGCGCAAATACCCTGTGAGCCCCGGTGTGCCGGACACCTCCGCGCTCGATACGTGTCCCCACGGGCCCCCGCGAGTTTAAACTTTTCCCCCGATTTTCAGAATCCTTCCAAACTTCAAATCCTCATAACTTTGGCTAGAAAGCTCCAAATCGAGTGAACCAAAATTTGTTGGATTCAGATCTCTGAGCACTTTTCAGCAAATCAAGTTTCACTTCATGAAAACCCTTAATTCCCGAGAATTAATTCCTCAAAATCTAAATTATTAGGAATTTTAACTGGAGAATCCTTTGGAGGAAAATCCTGAAATTTTGCTGGGATGTTCACCAAAATATCCCTGAACTACCATAAAAATTTCAGATCCATTTGAGCTCATTTGATCCACCTAATGGTGTGATTAGTAAAACTGTTCCAGAGAAAATAGAAAATGTTTAGAAACATTTTCAGAATTTTCTCTGAAATTGTTTAGCTCATATCCTTAGCTAGGAACCTTCAAATTAAGTGAGACCAACTCCATTAGAACCCTCTGAAAACCTAGTTTTCAGGCAAGCCCCGGTTTGCACTTAAGTACCTTTTATAAAATTCTTTATTTGTATCACTTATGTCTAGTGTGAATGTTTGCATTAGAGTTAAGGTGATTGAAACCCCACTTGCATAACCTTTTAAATCCTATGAAGCGTTGGGTAGCTTACAGAGTTGACGAGTAGACAAGGCCCCGCTAATATGCTTAGGACCTCGGTAGAAGTCGAGTAGTTGGAATCTACTCGCGAGGTAAGGTTTATCACACGGTTTGGTCAGAATAGAAAATGGCTTAAGAGTGGTGAAAATGAGACCCAGCAGGGGGGATAGGAAGCAGTGAGCGGAGGTCTCACGTGTGTAGCCCTGTTGGTGTCGATTGAGGACCGAGTCGTGTGCGGACCTGCTGAACAAGTATCGAACAGTACCGGATGGCATACTGACATAAGCAGGAAACCAATGTAAATGGTTAACCTGGGTGCCGAGACTTACCCAACCGTAAATAGGAGTGGGTTGAGGGTAGCAAGGTGTAAATCTACCGGTGGGCACAGTCACGCTCCACGCGGGGACCTCCTGTCCGTTACGGATGGACCGGTTCGGTGTTTGGGTTGCCTTTGAAAGGTTGTTGCATACAACAGAGTAGGAAGGGGTGTGGAATCACGCTTCTGAAAGTGAGTGTATGCAACGTGTTGTTCGGGTGTCTCCTGATTGCAATCACCGTCCCTCGCGGTTATTTGAGTACCGCTTGTTCACTGTTTCGTGACGTAGTAAGAAGTGAAGTAAGCCAGTTGAATGATAATATGCTGTGATGATATATTAATGTTTTGGAAACCATGTTTGCTGTAGATGTAGAGCTAATTAAGTTTACTTTCCGCTTTGGGCATCACCATATCGGGGGAAAGCGTTTCTTGTTTGATTATGGACTTCCGATGTGAGGGTTGCCTAAGGCACATGAATCTGCTGCTATAAAAACTGAAAGTAAGGATCAACTTATAGGTGTGTCGTTGTCGCAAATTCGTTTTTCCTATCATACACATCCCTGCATGTAGAGTTCCATGCCTAGGCTAGACGGTTAAGCCTTGCTGAGCCATCGAGCTCACGGTTGCAATATTTTAGTTGTATGCAGGTGAGAGCTATGAGTAGGGTTCCGAGGACGAGGTGGTGCCCCCGTCGGGGTACACGGCCGAGCTGGAGCCATGCACGCCGCCGTGAATCTCCGATTCCGTGCTGCTAGTGTGTAGCGTCCCCGGGTTGGACGGCTGCACTTTTGCATAGTTAGGATGAGATGCTACTTATGTATATTACTTCCGTTGTATAAATAAGTTTTGTAAAAACACTTCCGCTGTTTTATATCAAATAAAAGTTTGTATGTTGTTCTTTAATCTTTTCGTGTGTGCTGTTGGGTGCCGCATCGCACGGCACCACCCTATGCGATCCTGGAGTGGGTGAACCACGGGGTGGTCCCCACAATCAATATGGATTTCATCGTCGGATTGCCACGTACTCCGTCGAGTTATGACTCCATCTGGGTTATCGTGGACCGATTGACGAAAACAGCCCATTTTCTCCCTGTAAGGGCCAAGTACAACGTTGCACAATTAGCCGAGTTGTACATGGAGCAGATCATGTGCTGTCATGGAGTCCCGAGGAGGATAGTCTCAGATCGAGGTTCTCAGTTTACCTCTAGATTCTGGAGGAAGGTGCAGAAAGCTATGGGTACACGACTGGATTTTAGCTCCGCCTATCACCCACAAACCGATGGACAAACCGAAAGGACAAACCAAGTTTTAGAGGACATGTTAAGAGCTTGCGCCTTGAAACGTGGGCGTAGTTGGGATAGGTGTTTACCGTACGTCGAATTCTCCTATAACAACAGCTATCAATCTAGCTTGAAAATGTCGCCTTTCGAAGCATTGTATGGTAGGCGGTGTAGAACGCCGCTGTTTTGGAACGAGACCGGAGAGAACCAGGTGTTTGGACCCGAAGTGCTACAAGAAATTGAAAAGCAAGTCCAAACGATACGAGAACTTAAAGGCTGCTCAGTCACGACAGAAAGGCTATGCGGACAATAGGCGAAGGAAGTTGACCTTCGAAGTAGGAGACTTCGTATACCTTAAGGTATCACCTATCCGTGGCCAACGACGTTTCAACGTCAAAGGCAAGCTGGCACCTCGCTACATCGGACCATTTAAGATTTTGGACAGGCGAGGAGAAGTAGCCTATCAACTAGAGCTCCCAACATATGTCTCCGACGTACATGACGTGTTTCATGTATCCCAGCTCAAGAAGTGCTTGAGAGTACCAGAGGAGCAAATACCAATGGAAGAGGTTGAACTTCAAGAGGACCTGACTTATGCGGAGCACCCTGTCCGAATTTTGGACGTAAAGGAAAGGGTCACAAGGAACAAAGTGATCCGATGGTGCAAGGTATAATGGAGCCATCACACCAAAGCTAAAGCCACATGGGAGTGTGAAGAAGACATCAAGGCAGAATTCCCTCATCTATTCTCTACTAACGAATTTCGAGGGCGAGATTCAATTTAAGGGGGGTAGATTTGTGACACTCTCATTCTTGGTTTCTGCATGTATTCATGTTTCATGTAGAGAAAACATTTTTAAAGGAAGAGGGGACGGAGAAAGAATTAAAAGGCTAGCCAGAAAGAGCAAAAATCCAATTCACCAAGAGTGCCGAAGACAACTCTCGCGGCCCGCTGGCCACATGGCGCCTTCGGAGCTCATCCCCGCAAAGGATGAGAGGTCCGACCTTGTGGGACACGTGTTGCCCCCGGAGCTAGCCTCTGCGAAGAAGCAAGGCCAGCCGCAGGACACATGTCACCTTCGGAGCTAGTCACCACGGAAATCAGAGGACCAGTCATGCAGGATACGTGTCGATCTCGGAGCTCACCTCCGAGAGGTATGATTCTATTGGACACATGTCGCCACCGGAGCTTATCTCCGGGAGGTCCAACACTGTTGGACACGTGTCGACCTCGGAGCTCGTCTCTGAGGAAAAAGGGAGTCTGGCGCTACTTGACGTGTGGCATTCACGGAGCTCACCTCTGAAGAGAGGGAGGTCCGAAATGGATACGTGGCACACCCGGAGCCACCTCTGGAGAGAGGGAAGGTCTGACACTGACACGTGGCATGCGCGGAGCCACCTCTGAATAGAGAGGAGGTCCCGACCGCCAGGATACGTGGCGCACACGGAGCTCACCTCCAAAGGAGAGGGAGGTCTCGCTCGCTTGACACGCGGCACAACCGGAGCTCGTCTTTGCGGAAAGGGGAGACCAAGCCCCCGATGGACACGTGGAGCTTTCGGAGCTCATCACCGCGAAGGTAACGAGTTCTGGAGCGGTTTTTGGATTCTGTACGCGTGGAAATACCAGTACGGAGAGGAAACCGACATGAATTCCACAATGTTACCGCACCAAATAACCTAAAGATAAGTTGTTAATATTCAACGACAATTTGAATAGGACTCTTATTCGAAATACAATCAGATTAGGACTCGTCTTCTCCCGATTATAAATAGAACCCAGAACCCTTGGTCGAAACCACAAACTTCTTTTCCACCTCCTGAGCCGACGACTTAGAGCCCTAGCCCCAAACTCGCCGAGTAAGCCCATCGTCGGAGTTCAGTCGAGGAAGATCACCAGAAGGGAGCCCCAACGATCTGTCTGATCAGAGAAGGACCCTGAGACCAAGAAGAACGTAAGGTAGGTCTCCAATATCACCTTGCGACATCATCGTGTTTTCTTTGCATCTGTTTTTCGATTCCTTTCGAACAGAAGCTTTCTCGTGGACAGATCACTTGTTGATCGGGTTGATCTAAGGACAAGATCATCGCCACGTCCACATTTGATCCGAACACCTCTGTTCATCGTAAAACCATGCAAACCTACAAGGACACGTACAACCGATCTAATAAGAATTGTATCATAGGAATTACATGCATATGCATCATCGCATCTAGTTAAAGTTTGTGCATGATATTGATTGTTGTAAATCTTGTATGTGCGTGATCATGTATAGAAGGACAAGCTCAAGGAGCTACCTACGACAGGCTACAACAACAAGATTTTGAGCAACCGGAACAACCAGAACAAGGCAAGTGCCCCTTGACCATATTGATCCTATGTTTTGGAAAACTGTTTTGTTTTGCGAAAAGGTGTGTGTGTGCTAAGTCAAACATGATGGGAAACCCTTTTATAGGAGTTTACTAGTTTTGGTTAAACCACCCTTGTCGCTAGGGAAGTTTATGAGTCGGGTATGGTTTTTGCTTTATGCTTCGCTGAGTCCATGGGATTGGAAAGCGAGATAGGTGTGTCTAGCTAACTGCACTCGTAACGATAATGAGAAACTGATGTGGTTAATGAACATGGATCGGAGGGAGATCTAGGCAAGACTGGGTTTGTGAATGAGGTAGCATGAGATGGTGGTTTACTTGTCGTAGATCTAAGGACCGGTTCATGTCAGCACATGCGAGGATAACAGTGCCACCACAAGGCCAAGTATGGGTGCGGCTTAGCTGACTAATTAGGTAAGTTACTAGATTGTTATGGACCGTGGAAGGCGCGGGGAATGGGAGTCGAGTGAGGACTTCCCTGGGAACTGCATGGCACAAGAGGGGGCCCGTGAATGGGAGAATTGGAGATTCTAGCCTGCCGGTGAAACCTTAGTGAGTTCATACATCTAGTAGCCCCTTTGTAAAGACTATTTTGTGATCTCTTGGTCATACACCGATGGTTGTGTACTGGTATAATGGAGGTTCTGCAGTCGTCGACGGGTGACGAAATAACAAACTTGTGGGTAAAGAGGTGCAAACTCTGTAGAGTCTTAAAACTATCATGATAGCCGAACTTATGGTCACGAGCGCCGGGCCAACTTCCATGATTAGTTGGGGTGGTTATTGGATATGGTTATTGGTTATGGTTTTGGAAGGTTTGGTTTTTGGTTTACGGGACTGTTGAGTCCGGGTGATAAGATGGGTTGCATGACTGTTGAGTCATGGCAACGAGATTGATCTCGGTGTGAGACGAAAATTGCTTATGAGATGAAATGGTAGCGAATACGAGATGGTATTCGTGAGATGGTAGCGAATACGGGAATGTATTCGTGAGCAAGAATGAGGTTGATTAATATCTGGTGGGACATGGAAGGTAATGAACATAATGGAGGTATGATTGGTATTTTATTACATGTTGGGATTACATTCACTTAAAGATAAGTTGTTGTTTTATCATGGTTTTTGATAAATAACTTTGCTTTTCTGCAATGAGCCTTTTTATACCTACCTTGTTGTGAGCTACATATCATATTTTTCCGCACTTGCTAAGTACACCATCGTACTCAAACTTGAATTATTATTTCATCACCAGCAACAGGAGAAGATTACTATGAAGACCAAGTGGAGCATTAGGCGTGTAATCTGTCCTCAACCTTGCCTGTGAGGATGAAGTAGAGATGGAGTCACTGCTACTTAGAATTGCTTCCGCATTAGTTAGAAGACTTCCGCTGTTGGATTAAGACTTCCGCTGTGAGCATGAGTTCAAGACTTATGAGACATTGTAATAAACTCTGTTATTCGTGGTTATATATATTCTGAAATTCAGTTTGTGGATGATGTGTATATGTGTGATGAACATTCTGGGCACACATATGCATCAGTTCTTATTTCCGTGGTTTTCCACAGAATTGAGGGCGTCACAACCCGCCTCTGCAGAAAGGCGGGCGAGGACTGTCTTTTACCCTCCATGAGGGGGTACCCGGTCTACAGGGTACCGACACGATCCCTGGTTCTCAATCCATCCACCTAATAGGAAGCTTCATGACTTAAGCATGATCGGTCTCCTCAAGTAAAAGAATTATTGAAAAACAGCAAGTGCAGCATAGATATTAAATTGGATGAGAATTGAATAAGAGCAAAGCAATTCCGCAATGGAACAGCGGGATCCATAATACAAAACTATACTGTGAAGCCTTCTTCGTGGTAGTTGTTACATATTCAAGTCTGCAAGTGAAGTCCAAACTCCAAAGAGGCAATGGGCATCCTGATCGTGTGGGGTGAGGAACTGGTGGCGGTAGTTGTGTTGAGCATAGATAAATCTGGTTCTGATATTTCATATAATTGGTTATTTTGCCTGGAGGTGAATCACCTCGAATTTATTGGCCGTGATTAGCAGCGCAGAGGTATTTTATATTTGTTCATACGCTTTTGGCTGTGGGTAGCCTACAAATACGTGCAGTAACATGCTATTGGCTCCAATCGAAAATGTAAGTTATTCCTGCCGGTCAAACGTTTATAGCTGACAATCGATATATAAGTAAACAATGTAGAATTGGTTTTACTAGATTGCACATCAAAAGTACTTTCATAATAAACATTCAATTGGACCCCCTAAAAATGGATACATCCAGGCTTAGTAAGATGGCAATTTCCTTTCTAGCCTAACATGCAAGCTGAATGCATACATGCACAACGACACTGATCAAAGACAAATGCCTTAAAACCTGAACGACTTAAGGAAAGACCCCCCTTAAACCTTAATACTTTTATGCAGGCTGTCATTCTTGTAAATACATGTTGTAAATTCTAGGCTTATCTCTTTCATCGAGACTACTATTAGACTATCTCCCAAACCTTAGTATAGAACTGATAATCGAAACAACCATAGAGACAGCCAAGCCTCCTCTGGTTCACATGACCAAAAGGTGCATGGAATGGTTCGGCACAGTACACACAATCTCAAAGTATATGAGCATGTTCTGATCCTAATTAGAAACAAGATAACTGTCGTTAGTTTGTTGTCTAGAAACAAGCGAGACAAACCTATGCATCACTGAGCGTCATATATGAAGCTGCACAAGGATATGTCACTATTGTTCAGAGGCGGAGCAGGGCAAGGTAGGGCAGAACGCCAGCAGAGTGACCCCCTCCCCACCGAGAGCTCCTCCGCCCCCCCCCCCCCCCCCAGGTCGCCAGACACAGCTGAATGGCATCCCAACCCATCACCGATTGGCATGAAATCTTCCCATCCCCGTTCCTGTCCCAGTCCACCGGCGAAAACTTCTTCCGCCCCCGCGCAGGCTACATCCATCCTAAATGTCAACTACAAAAGGAAGGAGGAGAATTAGAGGATTGGAGGGGAGGTCAGCTCTCACCTTCCCTTGTCACTGTCGAAGCTGCAGAAGGAGGGTGGAGTGTTAGCAGTGCTATCGAGGAGGGTTCGGCCTCACCAACCTCTGCAGGACCCAGGCTTCGGCGCAGTAACCTAATCAGAATTCCCAGTGCGCGTGTCCTCGGCAAGGAGTGGTTCGTAGCTAATTTTGTTAAGCAATACAGTATATGAAGAGAGGAGTGGGTATAAAAATACTTGTAACCGAACATGAGAAAGTTGAATAGAAAAGAGAATACTACTCTGTTCCACCTATATTCTCCTCACGCCTTTCTCCTCCTCTCTCCACGAGGTGGGACTTGGGCCGGGCCAAATCCGGGTGGGCCGAAGCACGACGGGCCGGCACGGCCCAAGCACGAAATAATTTCGGGCTGGCACAAAAATGAATTTTGGGCCGTGCTTGGGCTGGCACGGTCCGAAATGAGCCCATCGGCCCGGAATGGCCCATCGGCCCGTAATAGCCCGATTAGGGTTAGGTTTAGACTTGTTAGAGTGACCACCGCCGCCCCAACCCGCCCACACACCCGCCCGCGGTTCGCTCACGCCCGCGCCGCCCGCCCATCGCCACGCTTTTTGTATTCGGACTTTTGGAGATGCTTCCTACTCGAAGAAAAGTGTTGGTATCACGTCGTGCCCGCGGCTCCGGCTCCCAAAGCCGTGGTAGTTATGATCCTAGCTTGCCGTCCATGCCAGGGGATCCCGATCCACGTCGCTATCTCCAAGCATGTGAGATTTTAGAATGGATGATGTAAATATAGAGAATGAACCGTATGAGTACGAGGAGGAGGTGGAAGTTGAAGGTGGTGCACATGCAGATGTAGATTTGGATGATGACTCCGTGTATGCGCTTATCTACATATCAATATTCTTGTTGTTAATAACTATTTTGTTCAAATAATGCAGGTGTAGGAACGGGGAGCTTCTCTGTCGATGCATCCCCTAGCAATGAAACTATACAAACATCCCCCTCCACGCGGGGTCGCAAAAGTACAGTGACATGTTGGCAACACTTTGAAAATAAAAGGAATTTCGTGATGGTAAGTGGATTGTTACTTCTGCTACATGCAAGTATTGCAAGAAAACTCTCAGTGCAGGTTCCAGTAGGTGGCACGGGTCATTTGAATCGACATTATACGAGATGTATAAAGAGGTTAGCTTTGCGAAAAGGTGCAGCGGTTCAAACTCAACTCAACTTTAACCCGGATGGTTCTGTAAGCACTTGGGTTTATAATACTAAAGTTGCTCGTTATGAAATTGCTAGGTATATTGTAATTGATGATCAATCTATTTGTATGGGTGAGAGTGTTAATTTTGAAAGAATGGTTCAGCATGACTTTTGTCCATAATATCATAA
Source organism: Neostapfia colusana (assembly GCA_030760725.1). Taxonomy (NCBI): domain Eukaryota; kingdom Viridiplantae; phylum Streptophyta; class Magnoliopsida; order Poales; family Poaceae; genus Neostapfia; species Neostapfia colusana. The sequence goes on along the minus strand of JASWHV010000005.1, from coordinate 22,699,613 downwards.
TGTTTCTAGAAAAACGACTAGAGGGGACTTGATTAAAATATATCATGATAAAATAGAGATATTAAAAGAAGCATTCAAGACTATGCCATTTTCTGTTGCATTGACATCTGATATTTGGTTATCATCACACCAAAGAATAAACTATTTTAGTGTTATTGCTAATTACATAGATCATGAATATAAGCTTAATAAAAGGGTATTAGGATTGCGGCTCATTGATGAGAACCACACTGGTGAAGCTATTGTATCTCATGTGCAAGAGGTCGTTACTGAATATGATATTGGAGATAAGATTGCTTCTATTACTCTTAATAATGCATCGGCTAACACTAGGGCTATGGATGTACTTATGCCACACATAGAAAGCTACATTGGTGGGTATGTTCTCCATTAAAGATGTGTGTGCCACATCATCAATCTCATTGTGCAGGCGGGGTTGTCAAAGGCAAGTTCATGTATTGATAATATTCGTAGTGTCATTCGTTATCTTTTGAATTATCCACAGGTTTACAGAAGTTTCAGTGAGTATTGTCGTGTAAAGGCATTGAAACCAAAGAATTTTTAACCTGATATGAAAGTGAGATGGAACTCGACATACACGATGTTGAAGCAATTAAAAGGGTATGAGAAAATTTTCACTACTTTCATGAATGCTCAAGGTGCAGGTATAGTACTTCATGAACAGGATTGGGATACCGCGTGGCGCCTTCGTCGCCTCTTGAAACCATTTTACAATGCAACAACATTGTTGTATGGTATTTATTACCCCACATCTCCTCTCGTAATTGAATGTCTTATGACTTTTGGTGAAACTTTTAGAACATATGAGTATGAACCAGTGCTATGTCCAATTATTGAAGAAATGAAAGCAAAGTACCTAAAATATTTTGACGCTATCCCACATTTGTACTGTTTTGCTCCCATCTTTAATCCACGTAAAAAGATAGAGCAACTAGAAGGTGCTTTATAATTTATTAGTAATAATCTAGATCTTGATTATTTTGGAGCTTACTCACATGTTAAATCCGAGATATTTCGAGTTTTTGGTATGTACCAGCAGAAATACGATCAAACTCGCTCTAGAGCTGAAGGAGCACGAACTGAAATGAGGAAAAGTATGGCAGCTAACATGTGGAAAAAATTGAAGTCTAAAGAATCTTCAACAACGACGTCCTCTAGGTCCAATTGGAATCCCAACACCGAGTTGTCCCACTACCTTGACATAGATCATGCGGCACATGATTCAATGCTTTAGGTACATATCTATATTTAACTTTTTCATATAAACTGTAATGTTTGATTTATAATGTTTATGTTTTCTTTTCTTTTCAGGATGATAGTGCTGAGCTAGACCTCTTAGGATGGTGCAAAGACAATGAACGTCAGTTTCCAGTGCTCTCACAATTTGCACGTGACGTTCTACTCGTTCTAGTTTTTAGTGTATCATCCGAAGCCATATTTAGCTCAGCAAGAAGAATCATTGAAGAGAGGAGGTGATTGTCTCAATGTATTGACCTCAGTTGGTTATCTTGTTATCTTGTTTTGACTCAATATATATTTATCTTACTATCTTGCAGGTCCTATTTTACATCGAAGATGGTTGAGTGTCTCACATGTCTCAAAGATTGAGAGATGGTAGAATCTAGAGATCAACACTGCCTTGAGGATCCGAAAATATTGAAAGCATTAGAAGATCTTGAGCTTACTGAATCCGAATGATGTCAACGATAATAAAACAAACCGTACTCTTTTCCTTACGGGGGGAGCTCACTATGAGTGTAAAGTTTTTAACGAGACAGTTTGTAACAAAACTTGAAAATTTAAACTTTAATAAAATATTTCCCTCCATACTATGTGTGCTTTTATGCGCTTGAAAAATATGCCGTGAGAAAGTATATGTGGACTTGTGGTTCATATGCTTGAAAAACTACAAATCCTTCATATCATTGTATGCAAAGTACTCTTATATTTGTTTTTTTTTCCATCAATGTATGATGTTTTTGAATGTGAAATTCAATGGACACATATAATTTAGCTTACTGAAACCCCAGTATTTTTTGAATTTTACTGGATTTTTTGATTTTTTAAATTTTTTTATTTTTACACAATAAACAGGCCGTGCTCGGGTCTGACCAGGCCCAAAATTAGTCCGTCAGGCCACGCGCCGTGCTCAGACCACCGTTCTTCATTTTCGTGCCTGTCGGCCCGGCCCGAAAAGGCCCGTCGTGCTTTCGGGCTGCGGGCCCGGAAGCAAGAACGGGCTGGGCCGTGCCGGCCCAGCGTGGCCGACTCCCCCCTCTACTCTCCACCCCGCTGCTAAAATCTAGTATCAGATTTCCTCGACCGTCGGAGCTGGAAGACCACGAGCACTACACCCGTCGCCGCCAGAAGCTTCTCAGCGTGATGGAGCCCAACACGAAGCTGCTGATCGAAGAGATGCTGAAGCAGATCTGCGCTGAACTCGTGAAGGGATTTGCCGAACACACGGAAGCCATAGAGAAGCGCTTCACAGAGATGTCCGTCGCAGAGCAGCAGTAGACTGACCGCGTGGCGGCGCTCGAGTCTTCGGCCATGGAGTTCGACAAGACCTTCGGAACCTGGAAGCCAGAAATGGAGTCTTTGATCTCCGCCGTCAAGATAGAAGTCTCCAAACACAACAAGTTTTTCGAACGCGAGGTGCTGCAACCCGGCATCCTCGGGGTCGAGGCAACTCCTGGGCGCTTCCAACCCGGTTTCCTCTCCGATCCTGTCACCGGCCACCGGATCGATGACGCTCGCTGCGACTCTACATTCGGCTCTGTGTACACCCATGTGCACATTCCAGCAAAGGGTATGACCGATCCCGACTCCTATCGCTTTCATCGCCTTCTTGCACCGGTCTCGGATCTTTCATCTCCTAGCTCTGCTGTATAACGTGGTTCATTACCCAAACTACAGTTTCTAAAGTTCGAAGGCGCTAGTCCTAAATTATGAAAATCTCGTTGCGAAAGTTATTTTGATATGTACTCTGTTCATCTGAGTCTCTAGGTTAAGATTGCATCTATGTATTTTGAGGTGGGCTCCTGCAAGGTGGTTGCAGTCGGTAGACCATAGACTGAAACATGTTGATTGGAATATCTTTTGCTCCCCAGTCATGGATCGTTTCGGGAGAGATAAACACAAAATCCTCATTAGGAAATTATTCCATATTAGGCAAATGGGCTCTGTCATTGAATATATTGAGCAATTCTCTGAACTTGTGGACCAACTCCAAGCTTATGAATCTACTGCTGACCCACTTTACTATATTACACATTTTATTGATGGGTTAAGAGATGATATTCGAACTGCAATCATTATCTAAGGTCCCCAAGACTTGGACACTGCATACGTATTAGCATCACTACAAGAAGAGTTTTTTTAACCCTTCAAGAGGAGGGACACTCGTAGGACTGACCAATTCTTGCCCTATCATATGGATTTCTCAAACACTGTTAAACCTTCTTCCCGGGTGCTTATCCCTTAATTCCCCCACCTAGAGCAGATAAACCCCAATCTGCTCCTGGAAGTGCAGACAAACGAGCAACAGACCCTACTAAAGCATCATCTACCACTGACAAATTAGAAGCTCTCAAAGCTTATAGGATGGCTAAGGGGTTGTGCAAAGTTTGTGCTGAAAAATGCATAGAGGGCACAAGTGCTCCCCAGCAGTGCAGCTTTATGTTGTACAAGAATTATGGGAAGTCCTTAACCCCGAAGAATCAACCCCAGATAATCTAGAAGCCTCCCATTAGAATCAACTTTTTTAAGCACTTTCCCAAGCAGGTAACTTTGGTCAGGAGGCTCATAAAACCATGAAAATGTTGGGTACAATTCATGATATGGATGTATTGATTCTTATTGATAGTGGTAGCTCACATTCATTTCTAAGCTCTCATGTTGCTGCAAGGTTATCTGGAATTTCTCTTCTTCCCAAGGCTATTAAGGTTTCTGTTGCTAATGGAAGATCCTTATTATGTCACTCTGAATTGCTAAATGCTCACTGGTCTGTTCAAGGCTATGATTTTTTTTTTCTAACTTCAAGGTTATTTCTCTCCAGTGTTATGATCTGATTATTGGCATGGATTGGCTTGAGGAGTTCAGTCCAATGAAAGTTCACTGGGGACAAAAATGGATGTCTATCCCCTATAAAAATTCTACTACTCTTGTACAATGTCTTCTACCAGAATTACCTGCCACAGTGGTCCAGGTATTAGCTGTACATCCTGAGAGTCCTCTATGTTCATCAGAACACATTCCTATTGATATTCAGAAATTATTGGCAGAATTTTCTATGCTATTTGAGCCTCCTTCAGGCCCTCCTAGCAGATCTTGTGATCACTCTATACCACTCATCCCTGGATCCAGACTAGTAAACATCAGGCAATATAGATATCCCCCAAAACTCAAGATAGAAATTGAAAAACAAGTGCAAGAAATGTTAGAGTGGCCTCATACAGCACAGTACTAGTGAGTTAAATTCCCCAGTGCTTCTTGTCAAGAAAAAAAACAACACATGAAGATTTTGTATTGATTTTCGTCACTTAAATGCCCTCACTGTTAATAGACAATCTCCCATTCCCATAATGGACATTTTCCATGAACTCTCTCATGCCAGGTGGTTCACAAACTTTGACCTATGGGCTGGATTTCATCAAATATTAATCAAGTTTCTACACATGAAGGGCATTTTGAGTTTAGAGTACTTGCATTTGGGTTGACTGGAGCCCCAGCCACCTTTCAAGGAACAATGAACACCACCCTTAAATTTTTCCTCAGTAAATACGTCATGGTATTCTTTGATGACATTTCGGTTTATAGTCCAACATATTAGAGGCACTTAGCTGATTTGAGGCTAGTGTTAACATTGCTGCCTATAGATAGTTGGAAAGTTAAGCTCTCTAAATGCTCATTTGCCAAGCAGCAACTCTCTTATCTTGGTCACATTATAAGTGCTAATGGCATTTCAACGGACCTCTCTAAGATATCAACTATTGTAGAGTGGCCTGTTCCAGCAAACATTAAAGAATTGAGGAGTTTCTTAGGCCTGGCAGGTTACTACAGGAAGTTTGTCAGGTATTTCGGGGTTATCAGGAAACCACTAATCAACCTGCTGAGGAAGAATGTTACTTTTATATGGACTCAAGATCATGATCATGCCTTTCAGGCACTAAAACAGGCCTTATCATCTGCTTCAGTCTTTGCCCTTCCCGATTTCTCCAAACCCTTTAGCACTGAAACAGATGCAAGTGGGACTGGTATTGGTGCTGTTCTTATGCAGGCAGACCACCCAATTGCATTTGTCAGCAAGTCCTTGGGGTCAAAATGTAAGGGCCTCAGTTTTGACAACCATTTGCAGTGTTCATCACCACACCACACACCTCATTTGAGCAAGAATGATGAACACAAATGAAGAGCAAGTAACAATTATCAACATGCTCATTAGAGAACAAACTTACACATTGCAAAAGTGGTATTTCCCACATGTGATATAGATGGGCTGGACATATGAAAACTCCTACACTTTGTTAAGGATGTCCATGCCAAGTTTCACCCAAATTCAAAACCTTTTTGAGGTCATTTTGGGTATAGATAAGAAGAGGGCAGTTTGAAACCATATTCAAATTCAAACTGTTTTTATACCATGAATTTGAAAGTGGAAGGCATATTCTTGCTCAGCACATTTTTGTGAGCTCACACACCAATTTTCACTCCATTTGGGGTTGATCTTGACATGAGCTAAGGGGGAGAAATTTAAACTTTATTTGAATTTCAAACTGAACTTGTGCTGAAATTCATTCAAACCAAACCTCATTTGAACTTTGATCAATTCAAATGGCTCTTGGGTGAATAATTTGAATTGCCAAGGGTAGAATAGGGTTCACTGTTTACCACAGCTGTTAGGAGTAAATTTCAGAGGTTAAAAGAGGGGTGGGACCCACATGTCAGCCTCTGCCTCAAAACAAACCGACTGAAACACAGTTCAGTCGGTTCCCGGCTGCTGTGTGCGCGCGCCACCGAAGGGGGGCAGCCGGCGCCAGCTCCTGCTGCGCGCCCCAAGCCGGAGGCCAGCCGCCGGGCTATTTATTCCCTCCCCGGCGTGCTTCAGTCGCCATTCCCCGAGCTGCCGACGTGCACGATCTGTTTTTCCACTGCCATCACCGCCGCTCGAGCTCCCGATCGATCAAGCCGATCGCAGCTCCCTCCTTCCACTCCAGGGTCCCAGCAAGGTACTAGAGACCTTCCTCCATCCTCTCCATTGCTAGAATTCGGTTGAAACCGAGTGCTATCGGCTGTGCCGAAAGATCAAAATCGGAACTGGAAACCGCCGCACCTCGGGCTCTCGTGGACAGCCCAACCTGGGCGTTGTCACGCCCGAGCCAAGGCACCCTTGGACGCGCAGGTGACCGGTGCTGCTCATCCCCGAGCCATAGCTTGAGTGGTTGCTCACCGACGACGAATTTCCACTTTTCCCCTTTCTGTGTGCAGAACGACCTTCGGGTACGATTCTGTTTAATTCGTGCTTTAGAAAGGATTAGAGGGCCTCAGGCCACTCCCACACGAGCTAGACACGGTAACGCACAAGTTGCCTTCACAACTCTGGGCCGGAGAGCCTCTGTGCCCGGCGTAATTTAAGGTCTACTAATGGCGGAACGAACGGGGGGTATCGGGCGCACGGTGAGGACCTATTTCGGGCCTTCCCCGAGCTGCCTCGAGTTCATGTCGACCTTCTCTGAGGTCCACTGATGCTCCCCGACCGATTTCCCAAGTAGCTGAGGTGCTAGGGTAGTCGGACGACATGGCCGAAATCGTTCTGAGGTGGCGGCTCGTCGCCGACCATGCTCCGGCCATTGTCATGAGCAGCTAACCCTAGAATCAGGTTCCCCGAGTAAAAGTAGGCAGGGGCGGCCAGAATCGAGAAGTTTGGAGCTGTACAGCAGCCAGCGGCGAGCTCTCCGGCGAGGTCCCTCGGCGGCGGAGCGTGGGTGTCGCGAGGTTGAAGAAGGGGGTGGACCCCAGCTGTCAGCGGCCGATATTTTGAATCGGGATCCGGCTGCGGCCGGGATCGGGTGTGCTGGCGCGCAAAATCCTTGTGGGCCGCGGTGTGCTGTCGCCTAGGCGTGCGACGCGTGTCCCCTGGGCCCACGCGCGAGTTTAAACTTTTCCCCGATTTTCAGATTTCCTTCAAACTTCAAATCCTTATAACTTTGGCTAGAAAGCTCCAAATCGAGTGAACCAAATTTTGCTGGATTCAGCTCTCTGAGTACTTTCCAGAAAATCAAGTTTCACTTCATGAAATTCCTTAATTCTCCAGAATTAATTCCTTAAAGTTTAAACTGTTAGGAATTTTAACTGGAGAATCCTTTGGAGGAAAATCCTGAAATTTTGCGGGGATGTTCACCAAAATATCCTTGAGCTACCATAAAAATTTCAGATCCATTTGAGCTCATTTAGTCCACCTAATGGTGTGATTAGTAAAACTGTTCCAGAGAAAATAGAAAATGTTCAGAAACATTTTCAGAATTTTCTCTGAAATTGTTTAGCTCATATCTTTAGTTAGAGACTTCCAAATTAAGTGAGACCAACTCCATTAGAACCCTCTGAAAATCTAGTTTTCAGAAAGTCATAGTTTGTCTCATGAAAATTCCTAGAACACCCTAAGAGTTCCAATTAAGGTCAAGGACATAATTATTTGTGGAGGGCTCAAATGAGCTTTACTGCAACTAAAACTTGACCAAGTCTTTGTTTAGGTTGTAACCAAGCCACAGTAAAAGTTTCACAGTCATTAGGTCTGTCTAGCAAGGGTTATAGACTTCACAACCTCAAAGTTAATACAAATGCATTTAAATTAATACATACATTGTTCTTATCATGTAGTCGCTAAGGTCGAGGAGGAACCCGAAGTCCTAGACTTCGTTACTCCGGAGGAACAGCTAGCCTACGACCAAGAGCAGCAAGGCAAGCCCCGGTTTGCATTAACCTTTTTACAAATTTTATTGTTTTGAGCACATACTTGTTTCCTTTGTTCTGTGCATTAGAGTCTTGATTGGAACCCCACTGCACAGCCAAGATAACCATGGGTTGGGTTTAGGATTGCAAAACCTCGTTAGCCACTGCTTTGCTAGGATAGAGTAGGATTCGGTACAAGTCGAGTAGTTGGAACTACTCGCGAGAATAGGCTAGAGGCACATTGCTCGGGTAGAGATAGCACATGAAACACATGGCAAGAAAATGAGACCGAGCGGAGAGTAAGGGCAGCAGGACTTTGGGGCCTGTGTGCTGTAGCTCCGCTTGTGTCGATTGAGGACCGAGCCGTGTGCGGGCCTGTTGAACAAGCTAGAACAGTACCGAAGACCTACCGGCTATATGGGAACCGGGAAACTGATGTAACTCGGGTAGCTGGGTATTGAGGCATTGCCCGTCGTTCAGAGGGTAGGTTGAGAGCTCGAGGTGTAAATCAGCTGGCGGCACAGAGATGCGCGTGCAGGGACCTCTTGCTCGGGACGATGGGACCGGTTCAATATTTGGCTAACGGGTGAAAGGTAGTCGCGTACAGCGTCCGTGATGGTTGTTGTAGGCAACATCGAGTACGGGCGTACGTGACGGGTTGTTCGGGTAACCCTGCAGGTGTAAATCGATTATAATCGCCGTCCCTCGCGGTCAGTGAGTACCACTTGTTCACTGTACCGTGACGTAGAAAGAACATGCTAGTTACATGTTAAAATGTTGCTGATTGAAAGCTGAACATTGATTGTTAATGATATGCTGTAGCTTAGTGCTAACTAAAGTTCTTTTCAACTTTGGGCAAAGTACATGAGAGAAATGCGTTTCTTGTTTGATTGCGGCTCTCTCATGTGCCTTAGCGTAAGGTTCTCCACAACCTGCTGCTAAAACTTGAAAGTAAGGTTCTACTAATTAGGCGAGTCTTTGCAAATGATTTTTACCTCATGCAACCCATTACCCTCATGTAGAAGTTCCATGTTTAGGTGAGACGGGTCAGACTTGCTGAGCCTTCGTGCTCACTGCTTGTGTTTGAAGCTTTTTGCAGGGTTCTATGAGGAAGGGACTCCCGAAGAGGAGACGGAACCCCAGGAGGGGAACCCCGTCGAGTGGGAGTCGTGCACGCCGCAGAGTTAGTGTGCGTGTGTGCTAGCAAGGACACGTTCGAGGGCTGAACGTGCACTTGATGCTTAGTCTACGCCCGTGAGTGTAGACCGAACTTATTTTGATGTAAACATGTTCATAAACCTGTTTATGTAATAAAGCTTCCGCTTCCGCTTTGCACCTTTGACGTGTGTTATACGGTGCTGTGCAACGCAGCACCCCTCAGTGTGATCCTGGCTCGACAGGACCAATGGGGTCGTGTCAGCGTGGTATCAGAGCTCGCTTGAGGTTTAACACAGTACAAAGGTCTTCTTTTTCAAAAATCCAGTGAGGAACGAGTTAGTAGCCCGTATAAGGATGTTATTAGCATATAGAAAGTGGCATATTAACCTATTTGTTATGTCGGAAAATCGTGCATCTCGGGACGTTCATGTCTTGGGGGGTGCACGTAAGCGCTGTCCACCAGTGCGCACAAGCTGAAGGGTGGAGCCCCACGGGTGGCAGGTAACCCGACCCGCTTTGATATCCTCTACGACTCTTCATGTCGTTTGGGGTATTCGAGCAACGTCTGTCCCTGGCGTGCGTGGTGCAACATGGGAGACCCCGTCACGTGGTCTGAAACGTGAACACGTAACTCAAGGCGTGTTTGGCTTGAGAACATCCGGGCGAGTGATGACGGCCGGATGTACCAACCGTATGGATTCCGGGCTCGGTGTGCAGGCGAGTCTGATGATTGTTTGAGTTTCTGCAGGTAGCCTTACCACGAAACGGTAGACGTGTAGCATCCGTGTGCGAGTGACGAGTAGTGCCACTGAAATAACGAAGCCGGCTAAGTCCGGTATAGGTTTTTCCTTTGTGAGGACGTAGTACCGACAAAATCTGGTGACGCATCGACGTCACACCCAACTAAATAAACAACTTCATTGTAAAAAACTGGAAGGTTTTAATCCAAAGTAGTAAAACTTGATGTAACTCCTTCCCTTGAACAGGATATTCAAAGTTAAACAAGTTTTCAACTTATAGGATGTTAAGGACAGAGCACGCTGTTTTCAGCTAAATCAAGGCTGGAGTTAATCAGAGGTTAGAGGTTGAGTTCTTTCGAGGTTGGGGTCGTATGATACATTTCTGGAAAGCTTTGGAGGAGCTTTACAACTTTTCTGTTGAGTTCCAGAGGTGTTTCATCCCTTAACCACTCGAAAAATGCAGTAGAGTTGAAACTGTCCAGAAAACAGGACGGAGTAAAGACTCTCTGTAGACTCTCTGTAAATTAAGCATAACTTCCTGCATAAAAATCCAAAAATAGAAAATGAGGTAGTTCTGGAAAGCTTATGAGATGGGTTACAACTTTGTGACAGGAAGTTTTGTCAGATTAAGAACAGAATTTACTGGGATTCTTGGACCAATCCAGTGCCTAAAGCAGGGAGGTGCTGTCCAATTGTTCCCAGAAATTCTGTTAACTTTGACATCTCATAAATTGTGAACCAGGACAGATCTTAGGCCAACCAAATACTTTTTGGAAAGCTATTGAAGTTAACTTTAACTTTGATGTTGAGCTCCAGGACTGGTTTTGCTTTTAACCTGGCCTAAATCAGATTGATATGGAAACTGGTCAGGGCTGTCATGGGAACAGCAGATCAGCAGTCAAATTTGTTTAAAAATTTGAACTATGTTTTCAAGTTTTATGGGTTCAATGACATATCTTATGTTATAACTCAATGGTTTACTGTTCAAATAAATATTTGACATCTCTCAAATATATTTTTACAGATGGCAGCAGATAAACGGTTGGAAAACGGGTGGGTAGTTTCCCACTGCTCTGACCGTAGCGGCTACCCGGAAGCATTGTGTCAAATGCTCCAATATTTCGGGTACAACCAGATGCCGCAATACTTCGCCAAGGAAGAAGGCGAAGAGGGGAACAAGACGTGGACGATCCATGTCGAGATTCCCGCAGGACCTACGCCACCCGGTTGGGTGCCATTCACCGTCACGGTGAGAGGAAGACAACCGGAAGGGATGTGGCAAGTGGCAGCCCGTGACACTATGTCACGTTTCTGCCAACTACACGTGCAGGCTATGGAGGGCACTCCATACGCACTCGTTCCGGTGGAGGGGCGAGCTCAGCATGTGTGGGAAGAGAGGTACCTGGAGGCAACAGACCCGACTTGCCCAAGGTACAACCCCGCGAAGGCCAACCTCAGCCTCCAGATGAGGGCGGGAAACGCTGTGATGGACAGCCAAGCTGTTCATACGGAGCATCTCGCCACCAAGCTCAAGGAGAGCACAAGCCGTGGAGATCATTTCGAGGGTGCTCACAGCGCACTCCGCAATGTGCTCCTTCCGACGATCAAGCGACTGAATGAACAACACAATCAGTTGCGTCGTCTGAAGAAGGCAAAGAAGAAGAGCCGTGTTGACATCGCGGCGTTGCAAGAGCTGGTGCAGACCCTAACCCAGCAGAATGAGGACCTTGCTCAAGAGCGGGACGACGCTATTGAGGAAGGACAAGGCTGGGAAGAGGACTACAACCAGGCTATGGACGAGGTGCATGCATTGCAGGACCTCGTGCCCCCGGTATTGGGCGTACCGGTAGTCTTGGGTCTTCCAGCCATGGGAGAGCCCGGAATGGGAGAAGAGGTGGTAGATCCAGAGCCACCAGCTGAGGTACCGGAGGAGGACGACCCACAGGAGGTCGAGTTCTACTCCGAGTAGGGGGTTACGGTTGCCGAGTAGGGCAGCTAGGGTAGCGTAACCCAACTTTTGTAATCGGTGACATGTCGGGTAGACAATAGCATATGTATAGGTAGTGACGACATGAGCACGACTTCTCGGAGATCCGAGAATAATGTATCTTGTATAAAGTTTATGCTTTATCAATATATGTGAATGTTGTGCAAGTTAATCATGCGTCGCTTCAATACTTACTGCTGTTTATGGAATTTTGAGTAAGACATGTACTAAGTGCTGCTGTGTTGAATTTCAGAATGACGCGTACTCGTGCCAACCCTGATGTTGGAGGTACTAGCCAAGGGGGAGAGACCTCCCAACCGCCTCCCGAGGACTCCCCGGGACAGCAGCAGCAACAGCAACAGCAAACACCGCCACCGCCACTGCCAACGGTTACATTGGCCGACATTGTCGCGGCAATGGCGGGTTCACATCAGCAGCATACAGAGCTGCTGCAAACGTTAATTGCGAATACGTCTCGCCCAGAGAGACGTCAAGATCGCGAGGAGCGCCAACAGAGCTCCTACTCCGACTTCCTGGCGACCCATCCCCCTGTATTCTCAAGGGCGGATGAACCACTTGACGCGGACAACTGGCTCCGCGCCATAGAGATGAAGTTCGGGCTGCTCTAAATCAGCGAGCAGCGCAAGACTCAGTTCGCGGTCCAGCAGCTCCAAGGATCCGCGAGCGCGTGGTGGGCCAACTTCTGTGCTTCACAGCCCACCGACCGAGCGATGACCTGGGCGGAGTTCCGGACGGCCTTCAGGGCCTATCATATACCGCCAGGTCTGATGAAGAGGAAGACGCAGGAGTTCTTACACCTGCAACAAGGGAGCCGGAACGCGCTGGAATATTCCAGGGCGTTCAACGATCTCGCGCTCTACGCGTCGTATCACGCAGATACGGACGAGAAGCGGCGAGACCATTTTTACCAGGGGCTTAACCCGCTCCTGAAGGACAAGCTGGCGATGTTCAATCGCGGCAGCCTCAACGACATAATTGATGCTGCGATTGTTCAGGAAGACTCCGGCAAGGAGTTGGCGGCGGCAGAGCGAAAGCGAAGCGCGCCGCAGAGCAGCGGAGAAGAAGGCGGTCCTTCTCAGAAGTTTCGGATGGTGAATCGCCCACCATCAGGTCCACGCTGGCAACCACCACAGCGGTCGATGCCGTTCCGCAGTCGGCCGTACTCTTCACCGGCATTCCGGCCGGCACTGCCAGCACCACCGCAACAACAACAGCAGCAGCGGGCGATGCCGCGTGCGTTTGCACCTCCGCAACGCATGCCGGGTTTTCGTCCCCCGAGTACTCCACCAGCAGCGGCCACATGTTACAAGTGTGGTCGTCCAGGCCACTTCGCGAGCAGTTGCCCGGAGAGGCAAGGCGGCGGAGTGGCACCACAGTTTCCGGGGAGGAATCAACCCCGGAACCCTACTAATGCGCGGCGGGCAAACCCTAGACCCGGTACTGTCCACCAACTTGCCATTGAGGACGTGCCGGAGGGCGAGCCAATCCTTGCGGGTATGTTCCAACTCCACCAGCATCCCGCTATAGTACTATTTGATTCAGGCGCCACGCATAATTTTATTAGCCAAGCTTTCATTGCTAAACACAGTTTGCCAATACTACCCACCGATAGTCCATATTTAATTTGTTCACCGGGTGGGAGGATTTCAGCAAGCGTAATGGTCTCAAAGCACCATTATGCTTAGCGGGTAGAGTGTACCCCACGTCTCTCATTATCTTAGAGGGACAGAAGGTCGATGTCATCCTAGGGATGTCGTGGTTAACCCGCCACGGCGCTGTTTTAGACACCGTCCTTCGAGTCGTGCACTTAAACTCAGAGGTGCACGGTTCTCACTCATTATTTCTGGACAGTCCAGAAATAAAACTTCCAAGTGTCTATCAAGCCACAACCATCAGATTGGAAGACATTCCAGTGGTCCGAGAGTTCCCGGATGTATTCCCGGACGATTTGCCGGGGATGCCACCCGATAGAGAGGTGGAGTTCAAGATTGAACTTGCACCGGGAACCATGCCAATATCCCGAAGGCCGTACAAGATGGCGCCCAAGGAGTTGGCTGAACTGAAGACTCAGCTCACGGACCTTCTGGAGAAGGGTTTTATTAGGCCGAGCTCCTCGCCATGGGGCTGTTCGGCATTATTTGTCAAGAAGAAGGATGAGACGCTGCGGCTGTGCGTGGACTACCGTCCATTAAATGCCGTAACCATCAAGAACAAGTACCCGTTGCCACGGATCGACATGTTGTTTGATCAGTTGGTCGAAGCAAAGATCTTTTCCAAGATGGATTTAAGATCCGGGTACCATCAGATTAAGATAAGGGCGGAGGACATTCCAAAGACAACTTTCTCGACAAGGTACGGACTTTATGAGTACCTGGTCATGTCCTTCGGCCTCACCAATGCTCCAGCTCACTTCATGTACTTAATGAACTCGGTGTTCATGCCGGAGCTGGACAAGTTTGTCGTGGTCTTCATCGACGACATCCTGGTATACTCCAAGTCGGAGGAAGATCACAAGAAACATCTGCGTATAGTCTTGCAACGGCTGCGGGATCACAAGTTATACGCAAAATTCAGCAAATGCGAGTTTTGGATATCGCAAGTGCCTTTCCTCGGGCATATCATCTCAGCGGAGGGTATCGCTGTGGACCCGAGCAAGATCACGCAAGTGCTGAATTGGAAATCCCCGAGAACTGTTCATGAGGTACGGAGTTTCCTCGGACTCGCGGGATATTATCGGAGGTTCATTCCGAACTTCTCGAAGATTGCCAAGCCAATGACAGAGCTGCTGAAGAAGGCTACCAAATATGTTTGGAGTCCAGCATGTGAAGCAGCATTCAAGGCTTTAGTCAAGCACCTGACATCAGCACCGGTTTTGGCGCAGCCAGACACAACAAAACCGTTCGATGTGTACTGCGATGCATCCGGCATTGGGCTCGGATGTGTACTGATGCAAGACCGAAGAGTGGTCGCGTATGGATCACGGCAGCTTAGGAACCATGAGCAAAATTATCCAACTCACGACTTGGAGCTCGCTGCCGTGGTACTTGCACTGAAGATGTGGAGGCACTACCTACTCGGTAACCTCGTACATTTATATACCGACCACAAAAGCCTCAAGTACATATTCACTCAGAAGGAGTTGAACATGAGGCAACGAAGATGGTTAGAACTGATAAAGGATTACGAAATAGAGATCCATTATCATCCGGGCAAGGCAAACGTTGTGGCAGATGCGCTGAGCCGCAAGTCACACGTCAATAATCTGACCATCACACCATTGGAAGAGAGCGAACCACCACTCCATGTGATTCCACACGGAGCTCTCTACAACCTAGCTTTGATCCCCACCATCCGTGAAGAGATAGCGGCAGCCCAGAAGAATGACAAGGGCATGTCACATTTACGGAGACGAGTAGACAGTGGGGAGTTGAAATGTTTCCGGAAGGACGGAGACGGCGTCCTATGGTTCAAGAACCGGATCGTCGTACCCCGAAACCCGGAGTTACGGAAGAAAATCTTTGATGAGGCTCACTTATCAAAGTTTTTTATTCACCCCGGCAGCAACAAAATGTATCAAGAACTCAGAAGAAGGTTTTGGTGTACACGGATGGAGAGACTGCCAAATACGTGTCCGAGTGTGATACATGTAGAAGGGTGAAGGCAGACCATATGCGGAAACCGGGACTGCTGCAACCACTAGGCATTCCTGCCTGGAAGTGGGAGGACGTGAGCATGGACTTCGTCGTCGGTTTACCCACCACCTCACAGAAACATGATTCTGTGTGGGTGATCGTCGATCGACTCACCAAAGTTGCCCATTTCATCCCGGTCAACACCAACTACAACGCCAAGAAGTACGCTGAACTGTACATCTCACGGATCATATGCTTATACGGCGTACCCCGTACCATCATATCAGACCGGGGCACTTTATTTGTGTCCCGTTTTTGGGAGCAGCTACACGCTGCCTTGGGGATGAAGCTGATCCGTAGTTCAGCCTACCACCCGCAGACGGATGGACAAACTGAGCGGGTAAATCAAATCCTAGACGACATGCTACGAGTTTGCGCTATCGACCACGGCAAGAATTGGGATGATCACTTGCCATTAGCCAAGTTCTCGTACAACAATGGGTACCAAGCCAGCATCAAGATGGCGCCCTACGAGGCGCTATACGGAAGAAAATGCCGCACACCATTGAATTGGTGTGAGTCTGGCGAGAGGGTTACCTTCGGGATTGACCTTGTCAACAACGCGGAAGAAAAGGTTCGACTAACTCAAGCGAACCTAAAAGCCGCTCAATCCCGACAGAAGCAGTATGCGGACCGGAGAAGGCGTCCATTACAATTCGAAGTTGGAGATTACGTATACCTACGAGTGTCTCCAATGAAGGGCGTAAACAGATTTGGGGTGAGAGGAAAGTTGGCACCCCGATTCATCGGTCCATTCCAGATTACCGAAAGATGTGGATCAGTGGCATACCGGCTGAAATTACCAGAAGCACTTTCCGGTGTGCACAACGTCTTTCACATTTCCCAGCTGAGGAAGTGTCTCAAGCTATCAACTACCGTTCAGCTGGAAGACATTGAAGAACTGCAACCGGATCTCACCTATCGGGAGGAACCGGTGCAGATTATTGATGAAAAGGCCCGAACCACACGCAACCGTACGTTGTGGTTCTACAAGGTTCTATGGAGTAATCACTCCATGGACGAGGCGACATGGGAGAGCGAAGAATTCCTTCGCACTAACTACCCCGACTTTTTCACGTCGCATGTCCGGTAATTTTCCACCGTCCTCTCTCTCATTTTCACCTTATAATCTCGGGACGAGATTCTTTCAAGGGGGGAGGAATGTAAGGGCCTCAGTTTTGACAACCATTTGCAGTGTTCATCACCACACCACACACCTCATTTGAGCAAGAATGATGAACACAAATGAAGAGCAAGTAACAATTATCAACATGCTCATTAGAGAATAAACTTACACATTGCAAAAGTGGTATTTCCCACATGTGATATAGATGGGCTGGACATATGAAAACTCCTACACTTTGTTAAGGATGTCCATGCCAAGTTTCACCCAAATTCAAAACCTTTTTGAGGTCATTTTGGGTATAGATAAGAAGAGGGCAGTTTGAAACCATATTCAAATTCAAACTGTTTTTATACCATGAATTTGAAAGTGGAAGGCATATTCTTGCTCAGCACATTTTTGTGAGCTCACACACCAATTTTCAATCCATTTGGGGTTGATCTTGACATGAGCTAAGGGGGAGAAATTCAAACTTTATTTGAATTTCAAACTGAACTTGTGCTGAAATTCATTCAAACCAAACCTCATTTGAACTTTGATCAATTCAAATGGCTCTTGGGTGAATAATTTGAATTGCCAAGGGTAGAATAGGGTTCACTGTTTACCACAGCTGTTAGGAGTAAATTTCAGAGGTTAAAAGAGGGGTGGGACCCACATGTCAGCCTCTGCCTCAAAACAAACCGACTGAAACACAGTTCAGTCGGTTCCCGGCTGCTGTGTGCGCGCGCCACCGAAGGGGGGCAGCCGGCGCCAGCTCCTGCTGCGCGCCCCAAGCCGGAGGCCAGCCGCCGGGCTATTTATTCCCTCCCCGGCGTGCTTCAGTCGCCATTCCCCGAGCTGCCGACGTGCACGATCTGTTTTTCCACTACCATCACCGCCGCTCGAGCTCCTGATCGATCAAGCCGATCGCAGCTCCCTCCTTCCACTCCAGGGTCCCAGCAAGGTACTAGAGACCTTCCTCCATCCTCTCCATTGCTAGAATTCGGTTGAAACCGAGTGCTATCGGCTGTGCCGAAAGATCAAAATCGGAACTGGAAACCGCCGCACCTCGGGCTCTCGTGGACAGCCCAACCTGGGCGTTGTCACGCCCGAGCCAAGGCACCCTTGGACGCGCAGGTGACCGGTGCTGCTCATCCCCGAGCCATAGCTCGAGTGGTTGCTCACCGACGGCGAATTTCCACTTTTCCCCTTTCTGTGTGCAGAACGACCTTCGGGTACGATTCTGTTTAATTCGTGCTTTAGAAAGGATTAGAGGGCCTCAGGCCACTCCCACACGAGCTAGACACGGTAACGCACAAGTTGCCTTCACAACTCTGGGCCGGAGAGCCTCTGTGCCCGGCGTAATTTAAGGTCTACTAATGGCGGAACGAACGGGGGGTATCGGGCGCACGGTGAGGACCTATTTCGGGCCTTCCCCGAGCTGCCTCGAGTTCATGTCGACCTTCTCTGAGGTCCAGTGATGCTCCCCGACCGATTTCCCAAGTAGCTGAGGTGCTAGGGTAGTCGGCCGACATGGCCGAAATCGTTCTGAGGTGGCGGCTCGTCGCCGACCATGCTCCGGCCATTGTCATGAGCAGCTAACCCTAGAATCATGTTCCCCGAGTAAAAGTAGGCAGGGGCGGCCAGAATCGAGAAGTTTGGAGCTGTACAGCAGCCAGCGGCGAGCTCTCCGGCGAGGTCCCTCGGCGGCGGAGCGCGGGTGTCGCGAGGTTGAAGAAGGGGGTGGACCCCAGCTGTCAGCGGCCGATATTTTGAATCGGGATCCGGCTGTGGCCGGGATCGGGTGTGCTGGCGCGCAAAATCCTTGTGGGCCGCGGTGTGCTGTCGCCTAGGCGTGCGACGCGTGTCCCCTGGGCCCACGCGCGAGTTTAAACTTTTCCCCGATTTTCAGATTTCCTTCAAACTTCAAATCCTTATAACTTTGGCTAGAAAGCTCCAAATCGAGTGAACCAAATTTTGCTGGATTCAGCTCTCTGAGTACTTTCCAGAAAATCAAGTTTCACTTCATGAAATTCCTTAATTCTCCAGAATTAATTCCTTAAAGTTTAAACTGTTAGGAATTTTAACTGGAGAATCCTTTGGAGGAAAATCCTGAAATTTTGCGGGGATGTTCACCAAAATATCCTTGAGCTACCATAAAAATTTCAGATCCATTTGAGCTCATTTAGTCCACCTAATGGTGTGATTAGTAAAACTGTTCCAGAGAAAATAGAAAATGTTCAGAAACATTTTCAGAATTTTCTCTGAAATTGTTTAGCTCATATCTTTAGTTAGAGACTTCCAAATTAAGTGAGACCAACTCCATTAGAACCCTCTGAAAATCTAGTTTTCAGAAAGTCATAGTTTGTCTCATGAAAATTCCTAGAACACCCTAAGAGTTCCAATTAAGGTCAAGGACATAATTATTTGTGGAGGGCTCAAATGAGCTTTACTGCAACTAAAACTTGACCAAGTCTTTGTTTAGGTTGTAACCAAGCCACAGTAAAAGTTTCACAGTCATTAGGTCTGTCTAGCAAGGGTTATAGACTTCACAACCTCAAAGTTAATACAAATGCATTTAAATTAATACATACATTGTTCTTATCATGTAGTCGCTAAGGTCGAGGAGGAACCCGAAGTCCTAGACTTCGTTACTCCGGAGGAACAGCTAGCCTACGACCAAGAGCAGCAAGGCAAGCCCCGGTTTGCATTAACCTTTTTACAAATTTTATTGTTTTGAGCACATACTTGTTTCCTTTGTTCTGTGCATTAGAGTCTTGATTGGAACCCCACTGCACAGCCAAGATAACCATGGGTTGGGTTTAGGATTGCAAAACCTCGTTAGCCACTGCTTTGCTAGGATAGAGTAGGATTCGGTACAAGTCGAGTAGTTGGAACTACTCGCGAGAATAGGCTAGAGGCACATTGCTCGGGTAGAGATAGCACATGAAACACATGGCAAGAAAATGAGACCGAGCGGAGAGTAAGGGCAGCAGGACTTTGGGGCCTGTGTGCTGTAGCTCCGCTTGTGTCGATTGAGGACCGAGCCGTGTGCGGGCCTGTTGAACAAGCTAGAACAGTACCGAAGACCTACCGGCTATATGGGAACCGGGAAACTGATGTAACTCGGGTAGCTGGGTATTGAGGCATTGCCCGTCGTTCAGAGGGTAGGTTGAGAGCTCAAGGTGTAAATCAGCTGGCGACACAGAGATGCGCGTGCAGGGACCTCTTGCTCGGGACGATGGGACCGGTTCAATATTTGGCTAACGGGTGAAAGGTAGTCGCGTACGGTGTCCGTGATGGTTGTTGTAGGCAACATCGAGTACGGGCGTACGTGACGGGTTGTTCGGGTAACCCTGCAGGTGTAAATCGATTATAATCGCCGTCCCTCGCGGTCAGTGAGTACCACTCAAAAAACCTAGGACTATCCACTTATGAGAAAGAATATCTAGCAGTTCTAATGGCTGTCGCACAGTGGAGGCCCTATTTGCAATATGGGGAGTTCATAATCAAAACTGATCAAAAAAGTTAGTCCCATCTTTAAGATCAAAGACTTCACACACCATGGCAGCAGAAGGTTTTCACCAAGCTTTTGAGGTTGCAGTACAAAATTGTCTACAAGAAGGGATCTGACAATAGAGTAGATGATGCTGTCTCAGAGACCACACTCAGAACAGAAAGTTATGGCTATTTTCTCTGTAACTCCTTGGCTTTCTGATAATATTTCCAGTTACAAATCTGACGCTAAAGCCCAGGAGCTGATAACTGCATTATCACTAAATCCTTCTGCAATTCCTCATTTCACCCTGAATCAGGGTATACTTTCTTACAAAGGAGAGTCAATTGGATGATTAATCAGAGGGGTCAAGGTTACAATATATAGAGAGATTAGAGGAGGGGAAAAGTCTATTAAGCCCCTAACCTAATCACAACCAAAGGACTAAACTGCCCCCTGATTATCCCACTAATTACACATTCTAACACCCCCGGAGTCCCAACATCTAGCCATAGCAGATGTTGAGACTGGACCGAAACTCGGAGAACAGTGACGACGGGAGGTCTTTCCGTGAAGATGTCCGCGAACTGTGACGTCGTCGGAACATGATGTACCTGAATCTTGCCACGTGCAACCCGCTCACGAACAAAGTGGATGTCAATCTCCACATGCTTCATGCGATGACGCTAGACCGGGTTGGTGGAGAGGTACACGGCGCTGACGTTGTCACAGTAGATTAGAGTGCTCTTGGCGACGGGAGTGTGGAGCTCCTAAAGTAGCTGCTGAAGCCAGGAAGCCTTAGCCACACCGTTAGCCATGGCGTGGTACTCCGCCTCAGCACTCGAGCGCGATACCACATGCTGTCGCTTCGAGGACCAACAGACGAGGTTACCACCCAGGAAGACGGCGTAACCAGAGGTAGACCGGTGAGTGTCTGAGTAGCCTGCCCAGTCAGAGTCGGTGTAAACGACCAGCTCGGAGGCTGAGTCACATCGAAAGAGGTCGTAGTTGAGGGTGCCACGCAAGTACCGAAGAATCCGCTTCACAGCGGTGAGGTGCGGCTCCCTCGGGTCATGCATGTGGAGGTACACTTGCTGAACCGCGTAGGAGATATTTGGCCTGCTGAAGGTGAGGTACTAAAGGGCACCTGCAAGACTCCTGTAAGTAGTAGGGCCAGTGACGGGTGTCCCGCCGGTAGCGGAGCGCTTCGCCTGGGTATCCACTGGAGTGGAGCACGACTTGCACTCAGCCATGCCCGCTCGCGGGATGATGTCCAGGCAGTATTATCGCTGGTGAAGGAACAAGCCGTCTGGTCAGTCCTCGACCGCAATAACCAGGAAGTGGTGTAGGCGACCCAAGTAATGAAGATAAAATAGCCAAATTGAGCCACCCCAATTTTTCCCCAAATAACCCCCTTCACAAAAATTTCCAAATCCTTCCCAATTTTTCCTGATTTTCCCTAAATTCCCCAAAATTCCCCTAGGGGGAATTTCCCTCACATTTGGGGGGAAACTTTCCCCCAAATTGGCGGCCCCCCTTGAGGGGGGAACCCTAGTTCCCCACCTCTAGAAATCTTTGGTGAAGTCCCGCACCTCTAGGACTCTTTGGTTACGCCCCCCACCTTTAGGACTCGTTAAGTCTCCCACCTCTAGGACTCTTTGTCCCCCACCCTTAGGACTCTTTGGTTGAGTCCCCTACCTTTAGGACTCTTTGTTTCCACCCCTAGGACTTTTTGGTTGAGTTCTATACTTCTAGGACTCTTTGTTTCCACTCCTAGGGCTCTTTTTCCCCCTTATAAATATAACCCCCACCCCCTAGCCGCACCATATCTTTTCTTGGCCGCCACCCCCTGCTTCCCCAAGTTGCCGAGTCCCCTGCTGCCCAAGTCGCCGAGTTTTCCCCCTTGCCGGAATTTGGCCGCCGTTGAGCCCCGTCACGCCTCGCCGTCGCCGGAGAAGAAGCCCGACGTTCTGTCCTAGCCATAATTCTCCATGGAAAAATCGCCCGCTGCTGCCATTGCTAGGAGGGAGGCCCTACCGCAAGGAAGAAATGAGGTAGGTCTTCATTACCCCTCTTACGACGTCGCCGCTATTTCTACGCATCCGTTTTCTTCGCCCCCTTCAAGCAGAAACTTCTGCATCTGGACAGATCATGTTTTGGTCGATTTTTGATGGTGGAATTGATCTACATCTTGTGATGAGATCATCACCATGTTTATTCGGTATGGTTGTGGTATGGTCATTGAGATTGGTTTTGGGGCTGTTTTGAGTCATGACAGTGAATTTGGTTTCAGTTATATGAAAATGAGATGGTTATAAATATTTATGAGTATGAGATGAACTTGATAAAGATTATTGGCTGGTTGAGACTTGATAAATAGTGAATTATGATGAAGGGATGTTGATGAAATACTTGGTTATGATGGGATTAAACTCACCTAGAGATAATTGTTGTTTTTAACGTGCTTGTGAAATATAAAATTTACTTGCTGCAATGAGTCTTTTTTATTATTGTTGTAAGCTACATGTCGTATTTTTTCCGCACTTGCTGAGTACGACATGTACTCACCCTTGCAATCCCACATATACATTAGTTACAGGAGAACAATACTTTGAGGAACATGTGGAGTACTAGGCGTGCGCACTACCGTCAACATGCCTGTGGAGTTGAAGTTGGAGCCTGCTGTCTTTATTGATTTTCTGCTGTCGTTTAGAGTCTTCCGCTGCAAGAATAAGTTAGATATTCATGAGACATTGAGTCATTGTAATAAAGTACTTAAACACTATTCATCTGTGGTTATATTCTGAATTCAGTTTGTGGATTAAATGTATATGTGTCATGAACATCTTGGGCACACATATGCATTCACTTGGTTCTATTTTTGGAACCAGGTGTCACAAATTGGTATTAGAGCCACGTTGACCGTAGGACGCAAGGCTAGGTAGAATGAACACTCTAAAACACATAGGCACATCCCTCTAAACTGTTATTTTCGAAAATTGCTTGCTGCTGCAATTTACTTGTCAATTCAGCCACCGCAAAGAGCTATTTTCAGCCTCTCTCTCTTCTTTTCTTATGGACAGCCCCACCTTCTATTTTCGTGCTTCATAGCTTCTGAATTTTTTGAGTTATTTCCTTCTCTAAAGCTTCTCATGTCTTATTTATAGATGCCGGTTATTAGGAGCACAACACGTATAAGGACTCTTCCACCACCACGTGGGAGTGCACTCAATCCCATTTAGGTGTCCGATGGACTATATTGGGAGGAGGTGAAGATGAAACCTCATGATGAACATGAAGTCAATAGCTCTATGCATGAGGAAGAGGACCCGAAAGAGGTGGAACCAATCGAAGACGACATGGAGGATGATTTACAAGAACGACATTGGTATGCACCCCAGAAGGAGTTTCACGCGGGCTTACACCCCGTGGAGCCTCATGAAGCTATGTCGGAAGGAGATGAATCCAAAGAGGAGCCACCTCAACCGAGAATGAAGGTGATGAACGGGCCAACCGTTCAGTTCAAGAATTCCGGTCCGACGGAATGGAAGGAGGACACATATTGAAGGAGCTCAAAGAATTTCTGTATTGCTGTAGCTTATACCGGGAGTATCTTCTCAAGAAAGTCCCTCGTCTCGGACATGAAGAGTGGAATGCTGAAGTAACTATCCTATCTAACGGTAGGGTTGTCACTCAGCACTTCGCACCCACATGGAGAGCTACAAGGGAAGAAGCTATCGATGATGCTGCATGGGATGCACTCACCGGACTGTGCTACGCCTTCTGTGAGCAGCTTGAGAACACTACTATTGAGATGCATCTGTATCAGAAGAATGGTACAAGGGAGATCATTGGACCCCATGGAGGAGCTCTTTCCAATCCACAATCTGCTGATAAGTCTCAGAGGTTGCTCGTGGAGTTAGGAAACCGCTATGCAAGCATACAAGAAGAGATCCGTTATCTCGGCAAGAAGATGTACTTCCTAGAAAAACAAGAGGAGACCGTGCCAACGCGGGAGCAAATGGAGCACAATATCATCTATCCCTACATGGACTGCCGACTCACCATGGCGTGCGCCCATATGTGGACCACCCCCGTCACATGGCGAGAACAGCATCGGTTCTCACGATTAAGTT
Source organism: Neostapfia colusana (assembly GCA_030760725.1). Lineage (NCBI taxonomy): Eukaryota > Viridiplantae > Streptophyta > Magnoliopsida > Poales > Poaceae > Neostapfia > Neostapfia colusana. Next base: position 22,675,313 of record JASWHV010000005.1, on the reverse strand, counting down.
TAGGTCCATTGAATAAAGCTGTAGTAGGAACATTTAGATCGTTGTAGCTGGAATAAGAGTAGTGTGCTGAATTTTTTGTGATGATTGCTTGGTTTGTATGCTGATGTGAGTTGTGGGACGTTTCGGCGAATGTCCACATCCACACATAGTGGAGAGATGTGAGATGCTTCGGCACGTGTTCACATCCTCATATAGGCTGAAATTAATAAAAGAAGATACTTAGTTCATACACCTTGATGCATATAGTTGGGGGGGATCAATCTAAATTTCTATTTCCTACTCTACTCTACTCTCTCACAGATGGTGAGGGAAAAATCCAACCGCCAAAGGAGGAACTCTCGTGGTAGCAACGATCCTCAGGAGGATGGCAATGTTGAAGTTCCTGAAAATGCCAATCCCGGGGCTGATGCAAGCAACCTTGAACGGTTGATGGCTAAGCAGAACCAACTCATTCAAACTATGATACAAACGTTGGGAGAGCTGCAGGCCAACAACAACAACAATCCTAACCCCGTTCCTGCACCCCCACCGCCGCCACCGCCACCACCGCCGACTCATAACAGATTTGGAGAGTTCATGAGGACTAGGCCACCTACTTTTGCACAAGCCAATGATCCTATGGAGGCTGATGATTGGCTGAAGTCTATGGAAAAGAAGCTTGCTATTGTTCAGTGCATTGATCGGGAGAAAGTTCTCTTCGCATCGCACCAACTCATGGGAGCAGCCGCTGATTGGTGGAACACTCTTTGCAATGCTCATGTCAACCAGGAGACTATCACTTGGGCTAAATTCAAGGAGAGTTTCCGCTCTCACGATGTCCCTACAGGAGTCATGATTCTTAAAATGCAAGAGTTTGACGGTCTCCGCCAAGGAAGGAAGAGCGTGAATGAGTATCTCAACAAGTTCACACAGCTGTCAAGGTATGCTCCAGAAGATGTCAACTCGGATCAAAGAAAACAATACTTGATCATGAGAGGATTGAACAATGAAATTCAAGTTCAGCTGCTCAACAATGACTATGCAAACTTCCAAAAGCTCGTTGACAAAGCTATAGTGGTTGAGAGCAAGATCCGTGAGATTGAGCAAGAGGGCAAGAGGAAGATGTCATATTAAGGATAGCCACAAGGAGCAATGTACGTCTCCGTTTCATGCCACCAGCTGCACCACATTATGGCTTGTCCGCTTCTACTTTCCGCCCTGCAAATCCACCTCGCTTTAATCAGCCACTGTAGCAACGTCCTGTTATGCAAGCACCTCGTATGCCTTTGCCTCCCGCGCCCCGTCCCAACATGGGTGCCTATGCTCAAAACCAGCATCGCGCCCAACATTCCGGCTATTATGAGCAACAAGGCATGTTTTTCATGCGGAGAGGCGGGACAATTTGCAGGTCAGTGCCCGAAGAAAGGCCTTGGGCAGCTGAGCAACGCACTGAAGCAGAACCCACGACCGAATGCAGGAGCTAATCAAGGTAACCATGGACAGCAGAACTATGCTCGTGGCAATGTGAATCACGTCTCCGCTAAGGAAGCACAACACGTTGAGGACGTCGTGATTGGTATGTTTCTTGCCAACTCCAACCCAATCACTGTTTTATTTGACTCCGAAGCATCGCATGCATTCATCTCATCCAAGTATGTTGCCAAGTATAACCTGCCCATGTCTCAAACAAACTATGCTGGTTAATTCTCCCAATGGAGAGATGAAGACTAATATAGTATGTTCGAAAGTAAGCCTTAAAATAAGGGGGGTAGACTTTCTCGCCAACCGTATTGTTTTGGATTCCCAAGGGATTACATAATACTTGGAATGGATTGGTTAAGCAAGCACAACGGAGTGATTCAATATGCCCAGAAGATCGTGCATTTGGCGAGTGAGCACGGTACTCGTATTGAGTTCGAGACAACCCAACCTACAACGGAGAAAGCAGTGCTGAACCACATCGAAGAAGGGACATTGGAAAGCATTCCGGTGGTTCGAGAATATTCAGATGTGTTCCCGGAAGAACTTTCAGATATACCGTTTGACCGGGAAATTGAATTTGCCATTGATTTAGTACCCGAAACTACACCTATAGCGAAGAGGCCATATAGGATACCTGCTAAAGAATTAGTGGAGCTCAAGGAACAAATTCAGGAGCAGCTAGAAAAGGGTTTCATACGCCCAAGCTCGTCACCATGGGGAGCCCCCGTGCTCTTCGTGGACAAGAAAGATGGGACCCAAAGGATGTGTGTGGACTATAGGTCTCTCAACGAGGTGACGATCAAGAATAAATATCCGTTGCCCCGCATAGAGGACTTGTTCGATCAAATGAAAGGTGCCCGAATTTTCTCCAAGATTGATCTTCTTCTAGCTGAAGATTAAGTCCTCCGACATACCCAAGACTACATTTCAAACACGGTTTAGTTCGTATGAATATACCGTTATGTCTTTTGGGTTAATGAATGCACCTGCATACTTTATGTACCTCATGAATAAGGTCTTCATGGAGTACTTGGACAAGTTCTTCGTGGTTTTCATCGACGACATCATGGTGTATTCAAAAAGTGAGCAAGAGTATGAAGAACACTTGAGGTTGACGTTGCAGAAACTGCGAGAGCATCAATTTTATGCTAAGTTCAGCAAGTGTCAATTTTGGCTAAAGGAGATATCGTTCTTAGACCACATTAACTCAGAAGTAGTATCGGTTGATCCCGGAAAAGTGGGTGATGTTTTGAAGTGGAATAAACCGCAGAATGTGAGGGATATTTGGAGTTTCCTTGGGATGGCCGGATACTACCGCCGATCATCAAGGATTTCTCCAAAATAGCAAAGCCTATGACTGAATTGCTCATGAGAGAGAAAGCAATTCAGTGGACACCAACATGTCAAGACAGCTTTGAGGAGCTCAAGAAGAGATTAACAACAGCGCTGGTTTTAGTATTGCCGGACGTGAGCAATAATTTCGATATATATTGTGACGCATCAAGACAAGGGGTTGGATGTGTGCTTATGCAAGGAGGACAAGTGGTTGCCTATGCATCGAGACAATTAAAAAAACATGAGCTGAATTACCCCACACATGACTTGGAACTTACAACCGTGATAACATGTCTTGAAGATTTGGAGGCATTATATCCTTGGTCATCGATGTGAGATCTATACGGATCACAAAAGCCGCAAGTATATATTCATGCAAACGGATCTGAATTTGAGGCAACGTCGATGGTTGGAACTCATTAAGGATTATGATGTTGGAATCAACTATCACTCCGGAAAGGCCAATGTAGTAGCAGATGCATTGAGACGAAAAGGAGCATGTCACCAGCTCACGGTTTGGGAGCTGCCACCCGAGCTGCGTAAAGAGTTTGAACGGTTACATCTCGGGTTCTTGAACTAGATGGAAGTGATCGAACTGAACTCAACGCTGGAACAAGAGATACGAGATGGCCAAGCAACGGATGAGGAAATCGGAAATCAAGGAAAGAATCCGACAAGGCATAAAAAAGGATTTCAAGGAAGACGAGAATGGCACACTTTGGTTAGGGAAAAGGATTTGTGTGCCCAATATGAAGCACATCCGCGACACGATACTAGAGGAGGCACATGACTCACCTTATTCTATACACCCTGGGTGAGCTAAAACATGCTATTTGGGATGGTATAAAAAGGGACATTGTTGAATATGTTGCCCTATGCGACACGTGCCAACGAGTGAAGGCCAAACATCAAAGATTGTTGCAGCCATTGAAAGTACCCGAGTGGAAGTGGGAAGACATCAACATGGATTTCATAGTCAGATTGCCGCATACTCAGTCCGGCTACGACTTCATTTGGGTTATCGTGGACCGATTGACGAAAACAGCATACTTCCTTCTTGTTAGAACCAAGTACACCATCGCACAACTAGCCGAGTTGTATATGGAGCAAAGCGTGTGTCGTCATGGAGTTCCGAAGAGGATAGTTTCAGATCGAGGTTCTCAATTTACCTCTAGATTCTGGAAGAAGCTGTATGAAGCCATGGGTACACGATTGAATTTCAGCTCCGCATATCACTTGCAAACCAATGGGCAAACTGAAAGGACGAATCAGATTTTGGAAGACATGTTGAGAGCTTGCGCTTTGAAACATGGGCGTAGTTGGGCTAAGAGCTTGCCGTATGCTGAATTCTCATACAACAACACTTACCAAGCCAGCTTGAAGATGTCACCTTTCGAAGCATTGTATGGTAGACGGTCTAGAACACTGCTGTTTTGGAATGAGACCGGAGAAAGCCAAGTATTCGGACCCGAAGTGCTGCAAGACTCCAAAAAGCATGTCCAAACGATACGTGAAAACTTGAAGGCCGCTCAATCACGACCAAAGAGTTATGCGGACAATAGGCGAAGAAGATTGACCTTCGAAGTGGGAGACTTCGTGTATCTTAATGTATCGCCTATCCGAGGCCAACGACGGTTCAACGTCAATGGCAAGTTAGCACCTCGCTATATCGGACCATTCAAGATTTGGGGCAAGTGAGGAGAGGTAGCCTATCAACTAGAGCTGCCAATGCACCTCTCCGACGTGCACGACGTGTTTCACGTATCTTAGCTCAAGAAATGCCTAAGAGTACCGGAAGAACAAGTACCGATGGATGAGCTAGAGCTTCAAGAGGATCTGATCTACGCGGAACACCCCATCAAAATTTTGGACGTAAAGGAGAAGGTCACGAGAAACAAAGTGATCCGTTTGTGCAAGGTACAATGGAGCCATCACACGGAAGCCGAAAATATATGGGAACGTGAGGAAGATCTCAAGGTGGAATTCCCCTATCGCTTCTTCACTCTATCGAATCTTGAGGGAGAGATTCATTTTAAGGGGGTAGTTTTGTAGCACCCTCAATTTCACTACCATGCATTGCATACTTTTTTCATGTAGAAAAGCATTTAAAAAGAAGAAGAAATGAAGAAAGGAATATCGAAGCTACTAAAATGATAAAAGGATAGAAATGGAAAATGATGAAGATAAAATAGCCAAATTGAGTCACCCCAATTTTTCTCCAATTCTTCCAAAATTTATCCCAAATTTTCCCAAATTTCCTAAAATTCCGCTAGGGGGAATTTCCCCCACATGGGGGAGGAATTTCCCCCCAAATTGGCCGCACCAAATTAAGGGGGGACCCAAATTGGGCACACCCCCCTTGGTCGCAGCCCATTAGAGGGGGAACCCTAGTCCCCACCTCTAGGACTCTTGGGTTAGTCCCCTACCTCTAGGACTCTTGGGTTAGTCCCCCACCTCTAGGACTCTTTGGTTAAGTCCCCCACCTCTAGGACTCTTAGTCCCCCACCTCTATGTAACACCCTAATTTTAAATTGAAATTTAAAAGAGGAAATTCATCCCAAAATTTCAAAAATTCAAACACCAGATCGGGCTAAAACCCCAATTTTCTCCTTCCTGGGCTGAACCTTGCATCCCACCGCAGCCCAGCTGCTCCTCTCCCTCTCTCTCTGCTCGGTGGGGCCGGCCTGTCAGCGCCATCTTCATCTTCCCCCTTTCCTCCCCCGATTCCCTCCCCGATCTTCAAGTCCGAGTGCCATCACTCCGAGGAAATGGGAAAACGCCGGGTTAATTGTGTCTTCAATTCGCTTGCCACGATCTCAGCAGCCGCCGCCCCGTCCTATAAACGCGTCGCATGCCTCTGGAGTCGCCCCCTTTCGGCAATAACTCGTCGTCGCCGCCATCTCTCGATGAGCTGCCATTGCCGTCGATTAGGGCCCAATTCACCGCCGTTTTCTGTGCTCACACGCTCACACGGTCGCAAAGACGCCGGTGTTTCTCCTTCCCCCGCCCCGAGTCGTGCCGACGCCTCAAACCCTAGCTTCGACGAGCTCCGGTGAGTCTTCTCGATTTTCCTCACGTTCCGAAGCCTCGGATGACTAATTTCCCCTATTGTTCGCTCCATCATCTTCGCCGTATCTCAGAACACGTCAACGACGTGAAGAACGTGAGGGAATCGCCGCCGACGCCGTTGCCGACGAAGAATCGAGAGTCCCCGCCGCACTCCTCCGTCGCGAGACCTTTTGTGCCGCCTCCGAGCCTCCAAAACCACCCGAGGTGAGCTCACCGTGTCCCCCTCCTCCGATCCATGTGCTTAGATTCAAGTTTTAGGCGTTAAAACGTGATCCCGATGAATTTCCGGCGAGCCTGGGCCGCGCGCTGGCGTCGCCGGCGGCCGGGGGCCCTGCCAGGGCCGTTTGATCTCAGCCAACGGCTGAGATTAAAACGTCATACCCCTTCGAGGCTTTTAAATCTCAGCCGTCAGGGGGCCGGTCCAACTGTCCCGGTTCAAACCCGGTTCTCCCGCCGGCAATTTTACGCTCGGACCCTTGGAAGTTTCGGTGAGCAGCAAAGGGGCCCCTCAGACTTGTAAAAACACCCCCGGGCTCTCTAAAAATTGGATAATTCACTGTAAATTGAGTTAAAAGCCCCTGGACAATTCTGTTTTTGCACACGACAGCTCCATATACATTGATTTTTGTAGAGACACCCTTGGAATAGTAGAAATGATGTTTAGGCCCTTGTAATTAACTGGTTTAGTAGATTGATCCCTGTATTTAGCTGATTTAGCAGTTTAGTCTCTACAGAAGCTAGAATTTTGTAGAAAACCCCTGTATAAGGCTAATTTCACCCAATTGGCCCCCACCACATAATTATTTTTGCAACTAGGACCCTGCATTAATCTCTTTTGCAGTTTTGACAATATATACTGGATAATTACCAGAATGTCCCTGGGGTAACTATTTTGCAGATTTACCCCTGTAAGTTAATTTTTTATTAGGTCCTAACCTCTGTGTTATGCTGAAAATGAGCAGAAACACCCCTGCCCATGTTAATAATTACCCAAAACCCCTTTAAAGTGGCTAAAATCATTTACTAAACTTTACATAATGCAATTTTCACTAAATTAATCTTTATAACATGCTGATTTTACATCTAGGCCTCTAGTAATTGCTCCTTTTACATAAAATAAGTTCATAAATGTTCATACTAACTTTAATGTTGATTTTAACATCAAAAATGTGTTTTTAACAAAAAAAAGAGAGTTAGTTTTAGGGGTAATGTTTATGTATTTATGTGGATTGAACACTTTGATACCTGTCTCATTTGTTTCTTGTTAATTTTCTATGTGTATGATGAATTGGGTAGAGCAAGTCCCGGAGCAGGCCTTTAATTTTGCAAGATCAAGACTTCGACGTCGGAGAGCAGCTTCTACTTTCCAGAGGCGAGTGTCCTTGACCACATTGTATCCGTTCTAGGCATTTAGTTAGAATTTGCATGCATGTCTTAATATTCATTTCTATGATAGGGTGTTTACTAGAACATTTCCATATTATTTCTTGTAGAATGGAAAAGGGATTTGGTTGGGATTTAATTTATGTCATTTAGTAATTGCTTAGCCCTGCTTAGATAAATGGGATGGGCGAAACTTTACATTAATGCTATTGTCATCATCTTTGAAGTATTTGTGGTGTTATATATGGTATATACATGGTTAGTAGTGATAGGAGTCTAGCAGGCTGGTTGGTATACAGTTGGTGCGTATGCACGAGACTCGGGTTGGAGGTTAGTGGATGTGTAGATTCTAAGGACCGGTTCGTGATATCCTGTGATCTAGCTATATCGTGCCACCACAAGACCGGTATGGAGCGGTTTGGCCAATTAAGTTGACTTCTACCTTATTTTGTATACACCATTGAGATGTTTGTGTGGTGCAATAGGGGGCTTCTGCAGCGGAGGTAAAATAGACTCCAAGTATGCTGTTAGCGGTGAAAGCTTAGCGGGTGTACAGATATTTGGTAGTGCAATGTAAAGGCCTCATAGTGATCCACTGGCCACACACCATAGGAAGTGTGAGATGTGATTCGCAATCACAGGCAAGCAGGGATATTTTATTCCACTTGGTGACAAGGGACGAAATCATGACTTGTGGGTAAATGGTACAAACTCTATAGAGTCAAAACTGTCTAGACAGCCGTCCTCACGGTCAAAAGCGGGCTAGTAACTACTTCATATTAGTTGGTTATGGGAAGGTTGGTTGTACTTGATTGGCAGTGGGAATGGATTTTTGGGGTGACGCCTGGTGGGAGAATCACTTAGTAAATATTGTGCTATGACAACCTAGGAATAGGATGCTGCATATTGCTTTAACCGAGTTGGCCTCCCTTGAAATTGCCTACATGTCATATCATTTTCTCACTCGCTGAGTACTCTAAGTACTCATGTGTTTTTTTTGCTTCTCTATTGGAAATAATTGTTGCTCTGGCTATGGAGGAGTGGAGTACAATGAAGACGATGACTTCAACCCCGGTGCGCAGTACTAGGTGGGCGTGCCCCCGGACAACGCTGTGATTGGAGCTCTACGCTTAGATTATCCGCTGCCATGTATCTTTTCTTTTTAGACTATGAGTTTATTATGAGATTGTAATAGATTTGGCTTTTATATATATACATGATACATCGTTTCTGTTAACACATGTATGGTATAACTAATCCTGGCATACATGTGTAGCATGTCTGGTTGTCATACAGGAACCAGACGTGATAGAATGGTATCAGAGCCCCGATTGTCCGTAGGACGCAAGCCTAGTTAGAAACGGGTGCGAATTTAGAAATATATCCACATATGTGGGTCACCTTGTCGTAGAAACGGTGAATGATGACGTTTTGTGTCACTTAATGTTGTGGGACGCTTTGTTTGAAAAATTGATAGGGATATGTTGACATGCTATATTTCAATTATATATATATATATATGAGCCTTTATTTTGATTATTCTTTTTAATTATTTAGTCTTAACGTTGGTTCTCATTATCTGGCACTATATACTTGTATATTAGATGACAGGTAGGGGACGTGGGTGAGGTCATGGCCGTGGGATGCCCGAGGAGGGTAATGCTCCTCCTGCATTCCAGATTCCACCGTGGAATGGTCGAGGTGCTCGTTGGGAAGCTGTTCCAATGGGGATGCAGCAGATGATGGCTATGCAGATCCAGCTGAAAGCATCTAGGCCCCCGTGAGATATGGTTTCGGTGATTAATGACAATTGTTCGTAATTACTAATGAGTTTGTGGATGCAAGGTTTCACGTACATCACATCAAACATTAAATGAACTATCTATTCACACCATCTACTGCTCATTGGATACAAATGGAGACCCCTCAACGATCCATTCTAAGGGGTTATTCGATACTCATGAATACTAAATGAAGAAATCATACAACGACTCTACTTTATCAAAATTGGCAACACAAGGAGCTCACACTTCATCGTAATATCATTTCAAACAAGTGTCAAAGAGGTCACTCAAGAAGATTCTAAAAGATCAACTCAAAACAACTCGAAGCAAACAAGTTGCATTCACCGGATCATCCGATGTCTTGCTAAATGACTACATCGGTCGAGTTTGAGTTGACAGAAGAAGAAGACCTCAGAGCACAGTACACACCGGATCATCCGATGTGAAGGAAGTGGCACATCGGTTGAGTTCACCCGAAGGATGATATCTGAGTTATTCTGAAGATATACACACCGGATCATCCTATGATGAAGTAATTGTACATCGGTCAAATTCAACAGAGACAATATTTCTGACCTAATTCTGAAGATCAACTCACTGGATCATCCGATGATAAATTGAAGTAACATCGGCCGATTAAAAGATCCAACGGTTATATCCAACGGTCACATCTGACACGTGACATCAGCTAATTTGGAATTCGACCGATGATCATATAAAGGGGAGCATCGGAGGATCCGATGTTAACTGACAAAAGTCTGCCCACTTTTCCAACGGCTATCTCGTGTGGGCTAGCTATAAATACCCCTCCAACTGGCCATTTCGACAAGTCTTGATCACCAGAGCCTCTCTAGACATTCTCAAGCATTCAAGACCAAGAGCTACCACTTCCACACTTCAAAACCTCTTGTACTCCAACTATAGGTTATATCTAGCGAGAGAGAAGCTTGTGTGCGTCCATTCTTGGTGATTGGAATCTCTAGGCTAGTGGGAGAGAGTGTCTTGGTGACTTCTCTCACCTTGTAAACGTTGGAGGAAGAAGAGATCACTCCGGAGCTTACCAAGGTGTTTGTGGAAGCCCGGAAGATCACTGTTGTACAAGGCTTGAGCTCCACCTTGCCGGTGAAGGCGAACGGAGAAAGAATAGTGGATTCCCTCGTCTTGGTGACTTGGGAGTGGCTATACCCTTTGGTGGGTGCCACAACGTGGACGTAGGTAGATTTTTGTGATCTTATCGAACCACGGGAAAAATCGCCGTGTCTCCGAGTCTCCGCGGGAGTTTGCATTCTTCTCCTCACCCCTTACTATTACGCTTTTACTATTCTGCACTTAACTCTCTTGCTTGCGTAGTTAGTTTGCATAGGGAATTGGGCTTCAACCATTAAAGTTTTAAATTGCGCTAAAATTTTAAAAAGCCCAATTCACCCCCCTCTTGGGCGTTTCGATCCTTACAATTGGTATCAGAGCTTGGTTGCTCATTGGATCATTCTAGCTTCACCGCTAGAGAGTAAAAATGGCCAAGAATGGGGGTTCGGTTCCTACCTTCGAGGGCAAGAATTTTGCTTATTGGAAAGCACACATGCGCGCTTACCTTGAGGCAATTGCTCCCGAAGTGTGGGAAGCGACCCATGCGGGGTTTGGAAATCTTGACTATATTGGAGACCAATTAAAATGGGATGCTAAGGCTAGAAATGCCATATATGAATGCATTAGTCAAGATGTTTTTGCTAGGATTGCTAGCAAGGAAAAAGCATGTGAAATTTGGGCATGTCTAGTTGAAATACATGAAGGCTCATCTCGTGTCAAAGAACTCAAATATCACATGCTTAAATCAAAATATGATGAATTTAAGATGTTTCCTCATGAAAACGTTAATCAAATGTTTTCTCGTTTAAATGTGCTCATTGAGGAAATTAACGCACTTGATATTGCTTCTCTTGGCAAGGGACTTATAAATCGCAAGATCCTCATGCTTCTACCCAAGCCCAAGTACAACATTATCAATTCAATGCTCCAAAAAGAGTCACTAGACAACATTGAAGTTTCGGAGCTCATTGGAGAAATCCATGCTCATGAGATGAGCGTACTTGGAATGATGGAGGAGTCATCATCAAAAACCATTGCTCTCAAAGCTTCAACCAAGAAGACAACTCCCAAGAAGAAGAAAGTGGTTGAGCCTAGCTCAAGTGAAGAAGAGCAAGAAACAAGCGAAGATGATGATGATGAACTTGCTTTGATGATGAGGAAATTCTCACGCCTCAACTCCAAGATTGCAAAGAAGGGATACTCTTTTGATCCTAAAAAGAAAGCCTTCTTGCCAAGAAAAGATGAAAACAAGACGTGCTACAATTGTGGTGATCTAGGCCACATATCATATGATTGTCCAAGACCGGACAAAAGAAAGGAAATTGGCAAGCATCACAAGCTAGAAGAAAGTGATGATGAAGAGGAGGTCAAGCCCAAGCGCTCCTTTGGAAAGAAGAAATTTGACAAAGGCAAGAAAACCAAGCTCTTTCCAAAGAAAAGAAGAGGGCCTCAAAAGGTCTTCATGTGTGAAGCAAATGAGTGGATCACGGATGAAGAGTCAAGCGACGAAGATAGTGAGGATGAAGAAAACTTGGCGGGCCTCGCCATCGTCAACAAGAATGACTCACCTCTTCGTCCACCTCCTATGTGCCTAATGGCGAAAGGTAACTCAAAGGTATGCGAAGACTCTAGCGATGATGATGAGGAGCTTTCACCCGATGAATTAGCATCTATGATTAATGAATATCATGCCATGATAAAAAGGGAAAAGGCTAAGGTTAAGGCTCTTGAGCTAGCTCGTGCTAAGCTTGAAAGTGCTAACCTCGATTTGCATGACAAGTATGTAACCATACTTAAAGAGCATGACACACTCAAATCAAATGTCAAACAAATCGAGGATGAAAATGCTACAATCAAGCTTAAGTATCATGAGCTTGACTTAGCTAACTTAGCACTCTTGGCAAAGCACAATGAGTTGGGTCAAGAACATGAAGTGCTTAACCGTGCTTATGAAGCTATTGAACTTAAATTGAAAAACACAAAGAAAGAAACCCTTGATGGCAAAATATCATCTAATTCACATGCCACTAATATTTTGGATGAGTCTTTGCCTTTGAAAGCAAGCCCTAGGGAGAAGGAGCTAATGGATGAAATTGAAAGTCTTCGCACTAGTGTGGCAAGACTTTCTAAGGGAGAGGACAAGCACAAGGAAATCCTCTACCAACAAGCTAAAGGCTTCCACAAGAGGGGACTTGGATCCTTCCCGGTGCCCAACAAAGGAAAGGTGCCCTCACCGGAGCTTAGGACAAACTTCATCAAGGAAGTTGGTTCCTATTGCCAACATTGTGAGGTCACCGGACATCACACGAGGGAGTGTCCTCTTCCCAACCGTCCTTCTCCCAAATTGCCTCCCAACTATAAATCTACGTTCAATGATTATCACTATCTATTGAGCAAAGTAGGTGGAAAAGTGAAGGCAAGGTTCATCGGCAAAGACATCAAGGGCATGAAGGGGAAGCTCCCCAAGCAACTTTGGGTTCCAAAAACACTTGTATCACACATACAAGGACCTAAGTTGGCTTGGGTTCCTAAACTCAAAAACTAACTTCATGTGTGTAGGTGAACTACAAAGCCGGAGGAAAGCATTGGGTACTCGATAGTGGGTGCACTCAACATATGACCGGTAATGATGGTATGTTCACCTCCATGGAAAACCCCGACAATCATGAACAAGTCACTTTTGGTGATAACTCAAAGGGGAAGGTGATTGGTTTGGGTAAAATTGCTATTTCTCACGATTTGTCTATCTCTAATGTGCTTTACGTTAAGTCTCTTAGTTTTAATTTACTTTCTATTGCACAATTATGTGATCTTGGACTAACATGCACATTTGACAAGAATGGTGTTGTGGTGACTAGTGATTCAAGCAAAGAATTAATATTCAAAGGTTTTCGGCATGGACATCTCTACTTGGTGGACTTCTCCAACAAGGATGCTAGCTTGACCACTTGTCTTTTCACTAAGACAAGTTTGGGATGGCTATGGCATCAGCGCATTGCTCACATTGGGATGAGCAAGCTCAAGAAGTCATTCAAGCTTGGGATGGTAACCGGCGTGAAGGATGTCACATTCGAAAAGAACAAGCTTTGTAGCGCATGTCAAGCCGGGAAGCAAGTTGCCTCACACCATCCGATGAAGACAATGGTGTCAACCTCCAAGCCACTTGAATTACTTCACATGGACCTCTTCGGACCGTCCACATACCAAAGCCTTGGCGGTAACCTTTATTGTCTTGTCATTGTTGATGACTACTCTCGGTATGCTTGGACACTGTTTCTAGGTGACAAGGGTGAAACTCCGGAAATCTTCAAGACCTTCGCTAAACGAGCGCAAAGGGAATTTCAACTTTCTATCATCAAGGTCCGGAGTGACAACGGCACCGAGTTCAAGAACTACAACATTGGGGAGTGGTGTGATCGTGAAGGCGTGAAGCATGAGTTTTCGGCCACATACACCCCTCAACAAAATGGTGTCGTTGAAAGGAAGAACAAGACTCTCATCACCCTTGCAAGAGCAATGCTTGATGACTATGGCACGTCGGAAAAGTTTTGGGCCGAAGCAATCAACACGGCGTGCCATGCCGCAAATAGGGTCTACCTTCATCGACTACTTCAAAAGACCCCATATGAGCTGCTCATTGGGAGAAAGCCCAACATCTCCTACTTCCGAGTCTTCGGGTGCAAGTGCTACATCTACCGCAAGAAAAGGCTCGGTAAGTTTGAAAGAAGGTGTGATGTTGGCATCTTTCTAGGTTATGCGTCAAACTCAAAAGCATATCGAGTATTCAACCAAACCTCCGGGTTAGTTGAAGAAAGTTGTGATGTTGAGTTTGATGAGACTAATGGCTCCCAAGAGGAGAGTTTTGGTCATGATGATATAGATGATGAGCCTCTACGAGAAGCTATGAAGAACATGACCATAGGAGACATCAAGCCCGAAGTTGGGGAGAGCCACGATCAAGGGGGAGCCTCAAATTCCAACATCAACACCTCCATGGCGCCTCAAATTGATGAAGAAGAAGAGAAAAATGATCCATTGCCAATGCAAGATTCACATGCCACACAACACCAAGAAGAAGGAGAAGTCCAAGGTCAAGTCCAACCACAAGACGAGCAAGATGCCTCACCACCACCAAGTGCCTCACAACCTCTTATGAGGCATGGGCGCATCTCCAAGGCACATCCGATGGATCAAATCATCGGAAGTCCGTCACGGGGATTTGGGTATTGGAGGAGCGACCCAAGAACAAGAACGTCATCGGAACAAAGTGGGTGTACCGCAACAAGCAAGACGAAAATGGCGTGGTGGTCCGCAACAAGGCAAGGCTTGTGGCCAAGGGTTTTTCACAAGTAGAAGGACTAGATTTTGGAGAGACCTTTGCCCCGGTCGCACGGGAGTTCGAGATGTCAATGATTGGAGAACTCAATTTCTTCCTAGGATTTCAAATCAAGCAACTTCAAGAGGGGACTTTCATCTACCAAGAAAAGTACACCAAAGACCTCTTGAAGAAGTTTGAAATGGAAGATTGCAGCTCAAGAAGTACTCCAATGGCAACAAATTGTCATCTTGACGCAGACATGGACGGTAAACCTATTGATCAATCTCATTACCGTTCCATGATTGGTTCATTATTATATCTCACCGCATCTAGGCCCGATATCATGTTTAGTGTGTGCTTGTGTGCTCGCTTTCAAGCGGCACCTAAAGAATCGCATCGTAAGGCGGTCTTTAGGATACTTAGGTATCTCAAGCATACCCCAAGTGTAGGTTTGTGGTACCCCAAGAACGCTTGTTTTTATCTCTTGGGTTACTCGGATTCGGACTTTACCGGATGCCGTGTGGATCGCAAGAGTACCTCCGGTGGGTGCCACTTACTTGGGCGTTCCCTAGTATCTTGGTCGAGCAAAAAGCAAAACTCCGTGGCTTTGTCCACCGCGGAGGCAGAATATATAGCGGCCGGTGCATGTTGTGCCCAAATTCTATATATGAAGCAAACCCTTTTGGACTTTGGAATTAAGTTTGATTGCGTGCCTCTCCTTTGTGACAATGAAAGTGCGGTTAAGATAGCTAGAAACCCCGTTCAACACTTCCGCACTAAGCACATAGATATTCACCATCACTTCTTACGGGACCATGAGGCTAAAGGAGACATCTCTTTGCAAGGTGTTAGATCTGAAGAACAATTGGCGGATATCTTCACTAAACCACTTGATGAGAAAACTTTTTCTAGACTAAGAAGTGAATTAAATGTGCTAGATGCATCTAACGT
Source organism: Neostapfia colusana (assembly GCA_030760725.1). NCBI lineage: Eukaryota > Viridiplantae > Streptophyta > Magnoliopsida > Poales > Poaceae > Neostapfia > Neostapfia colusana. The sequence continues at coordinate 22,659,926 of JASWHV010000005.1, read as the reverse complement.
CATGTAAGTTGCCATGTTCATGTAAGGTTGCATATCAAATAGGTCTTGTCTAACTCCCAAAGGATAGGGGCAAGCTAGAAATAGCTTTTTCTGAGGAAGCCTTTGGCAGGTTTAAACTTGGCAAGATAGATTTACATTACGCCTTGCATGATTCCTGCCATATAGACTTGCACTCATTCAATATCTTGCATCATTTTGGTTGGCATTGCATACGGTAGATTGTCACAAAGGGGAACCCACATCATGAGAAGGAGACTTGTTCAAAATGCAATATCTCAACTCATATGATGTGGATAGAGCAAAATTCTAAAGGTACATGCTTTAAAGAGATAGAAGTTTTCTATACTCTAGCTCACAAAGCATGGGCCTTACATTTTCATGGTTTCACTCCTAACCTTGTGTGTTCTCTTTGCTTAAGGGCTTAGCCAATATGTGGCGCTATATTGAAAGCCTCATATTAGAGGTTAGGAGTTGCCCCAAAAAAAAATCCGAGGACCCATCCTTATCTTTGTGTTTAAGTCCAAGGACACATATGGGCAGTCCTAGGTTTTCTGTAGTCATCGGATTATCCGATGCCAGAGCCAGTAGATCATCGGATCAATTGGTGCTTCAGTTCAAGTCAGATGTCACAAATCAACCGATGAGTTCATTTCAGAAGACATCGGAGCATCCGGTGTTCAGTTTTCCTGGTGCCCTGCAGAAATCGACCGATGATCGCCACCTCAACGTCGGTCCATCCGGTGTTCAAAGAGAGTTTTTGGAACAACTCTCTGTTGAACTCGACCGATGCATCCTCCGATGATCATCGGTTCATCCGGTGTTTTATGCGCGGCTAGGGTTTGCCCGTACAGTTTAAAAGGGGGGGTCGGCCGCCGATCGTTTTTCTTTCTTCTTTCCCGACCTTCGCCGCCGCCCGACGCCCTCGCCACCGTCCTCACGCCCCCCAGCCGCCGCCGCCGCCTCCAGGCGCCGCCGCCGCCTCCAGGCGCAGCCGTCGCCGCCCCTCGGCCGCCGCCTCCCAGACGCCGCCGCCGCCCTTCGGTCGCCGCCTCCCCAGGCGCCGCCGCCGCCTCCCCAGGCGCCGCCGCCGCCTCCTCCCAGGGACCGCCGCCGCCACCTTTCGGCCGCCTAGGCGCCGCCCGTGCCCGCGCCTCTCCCACGCGCGCCGCCGTTGTTCCACCGCACCGCCGCGTCTCCCTCGCCGTCTCCCCTCCACCACTCGCCGCCGGCTCGCATCACTCTCTTCGCTAAGATGGGTCGTGATCGCAAAGGAAAGGGCAAGGCTATTGAGGAGCCCGCCGCGAAGAAGCGCAAGATGTCGAAAGACGCTCGTCGTGCAGAGTTGGCCGCTCGCGCCGCCGAGGAGCGTGAGCGCGGCCATCGCGGTTCCTTACGGATCCGCGAGTCCCGGCAGAGGCAGGAGCAGCCTCCGATCCAGCCGGTGCCTCCCGAGGGCTCCGATGAGGAGGAGACCGAGGTGCCGCCTCTCATCCGCCGGCGCACCCCGAGGACTCGTGGGGGTGGACAGACTCCTACGGCGAGTCGGCGCCCCTCTGCAGCTGACCGCGCCGAGGACAGAGAGGCCGAAAGGGCCATCCACCTGATGGACACTGCAGTCCGAGCTGCCGAAGAGGTCAGACTCACTGACTACAGGAAGATGAAGGCGAGGCAACTAAAGAAGCTCAGATGGTCAGCACTGATCGAGGAGTGGTTCCCACGGCCCAGGGACGCTAGAGTTGACTCCCGGTTCTGGACCCTCACACAGGCGTCACTGTACGAGACTTACAAACGTCGGGGTCACAAGCTATTCCAGCATAACAGCATTGACTGGGATCAGCTTGCAGTGGCAGCAGGACACGGGATCAGGCCTTTTTTTGAGAGATACAGAGGACTGGTGGACTTGCTCTCACACCTGAGGAGTGCTTACGTCGAGGAGTGGGTCAGAGTGTTCTACGCGACACTCTACGTCTCTGAGGGCCGTCGCTCGATCCACTTCATGTTCATGGGGCGGATCCACGACGTATCTCGAAACCTGTTGGGCAGACTGCTTGGTGTGGAGCTCTCCACTACGTGCCTGCACCAGATAGTCTACGGAGACGCAGACCCGCCGAGGAGGCCACTGACTGGAGGAGTGGCACCGCCCTTCGAGGAGATCAGAGGTCTGTTCACACAGCCGTTCACACCTGACCAGCCGAGGGTGCCAGCGCTTCTCACCCCAGCAGCCCGGACAGTTCACCACGTCCTCAGACGTACCCTGCTACCGAGGTCCGGCTACTTGGAGGGATTCACGAGCCTTCAGCAGACCATCCTGTTCTATGTGATGAACGGGATGGAGTTCGACATAGTAGACATTCTGATCTGCGAGATGGAGGACGTGATCACCGATGGAGTTGGGATGCTACGACAGCTGGTCTTCGGTCACTGGATCTGTCACCTTCTTCACCAGCTGGTTCCAGAGGACACTCCAGGAGTCTCTCAGCTGACGGAGATGCACGTGACCCGGTTCAGCCACTACCGAGTCCCCACTCCGGGAGACCGCCGCCTTGGACGACCCGTCGAGCGTGAGGTTCGAGCCAGACTATCAGAGGAGGACTGGGCAGAGATGACTCAGGAGGACGCCGAGCTGGCACAGGCAGAGGCTCAGGGAGGAGACCTACAGCACGTATGGTCGGATAGCGACACTAGTGACAGTGTCGAGGAGTACTTCCCTCCTGCTCCTCCCTCACCGAGGCAGCACGACGCAGAGGCAGGAGGCTCAGCTGCTCCACCACCTACACCTCCTCCAGTGTCAGAGGCTCAGGTGACTCAGCCGTCAGAGCTCACCACCTTACTTCAGCGGATGGCTCAGCAGCAGGAGCAGCAGGCAGCTCGACAGGAGGAGCTTCAGAGGCAGCAGCAGGAGATGCAGCTGGAGATCGCCCGTCAGAGGCGAGAGGACACCGACAGGTTCACCAACCTTGTCGATCAGATGACGCGACGCACTCTGGACCAGCAGCAGCAGACTCAGCAGATGCTGTTGGGCATCCTGGGGTTGGTCACCAACCTCTACCAGCAGACTGGAGTGGCTCTTCCACCTCAGCACTTGGGACTCAGTCAGGCTCCAGGTGCACCCCCACTGGCACCAGCTCCAGTCCTGCCACCGACGTCGCTCCAGTCCTCACCTCTTCCGGCAGTACCTCCACCAGCGCCAGCAGTCTCAGCGGATCCCCCAGCAGCTCCAGCTCCAGCTCAAGCCCCCACAGCAGCTCCAGCTCCTCCCGCTCCAGCTCCAGCACCAGCGACCTCCACCTCCAGCAGCTCCGGCGACAGCACCGTCGACGCCGACCGCTTCACCATCGCCAGGAGCGCGCCTGAGTCGTAGTCACTCGTTTTTCCTTTTTGGTGCCTTGATGCCAAAGGGGGAGAAGAGTTAGAGTCAGGGGGAGGTTAGAGGGGAGGTTAGCTAAGTTCTAGGGGGAGTGTCTATCCTTTTTTGCTACTTTATTGGAGATTATTATTATTTGCTATTATTGTACTCCGGGTACTACTCTGTGCTCTTACGCTTTATTAATTATTATTTGAGCCTTCGAGTCACTTGTGCTGCAATTTGTACTTTATGTTTTGTTTTTGAGCATTGCGTTTTACTTTCATACTCTACTCGTTGTGTTGTCATCAATCACCAAAAAGGGGGAGATTGAAAGCATCTAGGCCCCCGTGAGATATGGTTTCGGTGATTAATGACAACTGTTCGTAATTACTAATGAGTTTGTGGATGCAAGGTTTCACGTACATCACATCAAACATTAAATGAACTATCTATTCACACCATCTACTGTTCATTGGATACAAATGGAGACCCCTCAACGATCCATTCTAAGGGGTTATTCGATACTCATGAATACTAAATGAAGAAATCATACAACGACTCTAATTTATCAAAATTGGCAACACAAGGAGCTCACACTTCATCGTAATATCATTTCAAACAAGTGTCAAAGAGGTCACTCAAGAAGATTCTAAAAGATCAACTCAAAACAACTCGAAGCAAACAAGATGCATTCACCGGATCATCCGATGTCTTGCCAAATGACTACATCGGTCGAGTTTGAGTTGGCAGAAGAAGAAGACCTCAGAGCCCAGTACACACCGGATCATCCGATGTGAAGGAAGTGACACATCGGTTGAGTTCACCCGAAGGATGATATCTGAGTTATTCTGAAGATATACACACCGGATCATCCGATGATGAAGTAATTGTACATCGGTCAAATTCAACAAAGACAATATTTCTGACCTAATTCTGAAGATCAACTCACCGGATCATCCGATGATAAATTGAAGTAACATCGGTCGATTAAAAGATCCAACGGTTATATCCAACGGTCACATCTGACACGTGACATCAGCTAATTTGGAATTCGACCGATGATCATATAAAGGGGAGCATCGGAGGATCCGATGTTAACTGACAAAAGTCTGCCCACTTTTCCAACGGCTATCTCGTGTGGGCTGGCTATAAATACCCCTCCAACCGGCCATTTCGACAAGTCTTGATCACCAGAGCCTCTCTAGACATTCTCAAGCATTCAAGACCAAGAGCTACCACTTCCACACTTCAAAACCTCTTGTACTCCAACTATAGGTTATATCTAGCGAGAGAGAAGCTTGTGTGCGTCCATTCTTGGTGATTGGAATCTCTAGGCTAGTGGGAGAGAGTGTCTTGGTGACTTCTCTCACCTTGTAAACGTTGGAGGAAGAAGAGATCACTCCGGAGCTTACCAAGGTGTTTGTGGAAGCCCGGAAGATCACCGTTGTACAAGGCTTGAGCTCCACCTTGCCGGTGAAGGCGAACAGAGAAAGAATAGTGGATTCCCTCGTCTTGGTGACTTGGGAGTGGCTATACCCTTTGGTGGGTGCCACAACGTGGACGTAGGTAGATTTTTGTGATCTTACCGAACCACGGGAAAAATCGCCGTGTCTCCGAGTCTCCGCGGGAGTTTGCATTCTTCTCCTCACCCCTTACTATTACGCTTTTACTATTCTGCACTTAACTCTCTTGCTTGCGTAGTTAGTTTGCATAGGGAATTGGGCTTCAACCATTAAAGTTTTAAATTGCGCTAAAATTTTAAAAAGCCCAATTCACCCCTCCTCTTGGGCGTTTCGATCCTTACACCAGCTTCTGCTGAATCTGACTCAAGTGGTGGCCAACATGAATCAAGCTCCTCCACCTCCACCACCGCCAGTGCCTAAACCCCGACCCAGACTGAGGGACTTTCAGAGTACTCATCCACCAGTGTTTTCTAACTCCGTGGAGCCACTAGATGCTGATGATTGGTTGAAGACCATTGAAAGAAAGCTGCAGTTAGTTCAGTGTCAGGGTCGGGAGAGGGTGTTGCTTGCCTCCTACCAGCTTTCAGGTCCCGCAGCGGACCGGTGGACAGCTTACACGTCCGCCCATGAAGACCCACAGAGTATTACTTGGGAGGAATTCACAAGGAGCTTTCACAGTCATTATGTGCCAGCTGGGGCAATAAAGATGAAGCGAAAGGAGCTTTTGAGTCTGAGGCAGGGTAACATGACAGTTCATGAGTACCTTTAGAAGTTCACGCAACTGTCTCGTTACGCTCCTGAAGATGTCAACACTGATGAGAAGAAGCAGGACTGCTTTATCCGGGGGCTATACGAAGAATTGAAAAATGCACTTTCCTCCAGCTACTACGAGACTTCCCAGAAGATGGTTGATAAATCTTTTGTTATGGAGAAGCAGAGGCCCGAGTTAGAAGCACACAGGAAGCGAAAGACATCTTGGCAGGGCCAGTCTTTCGGCAGCAGCAGTCGCACCCGTTTTACGCCGACGCCAGTGGGGCAGGTGAGCCGTCCCATGGGCTCGTATCAGGCGCTGAGGTACCCTACCCTGGCTTTCAGGCAGTCAGCGCCGCAGACTCAGCAGCAGCGTCCACAGTTTCAGCAGGCGCATCCAACTTTTCCACCCCGTCCGGCTGGTCAGTTCCAGCAGAGTCAGCAGCAGGGCAGCAAGACTCAGAGTGGCAGGATGATTGGGCCGTGTTACACTTGCGGCGAGAACGGGCATCTCTCCAACCGTTGCCCAAAGAAGAAACAACCACAGCAGCAACAGTAGAATGTCATGCATGGTTGTGTGAACCATGTAGCTTTGGAGGAGGCTCAGGATGCTCCAGATGTGGTGATTGGTATGTTCTCCATCGATTCCCACCCTGCTACAGTCTTGTTTGATTCAGGTGCTACTCATTCTTTCATTGCTAAGAACTTCGTACAAAAGCATAATATGAAGACTACATCTATGACTCGTACGCTAGTGGTTAACTCTCCTGGGGGAGAACTCAAGACAAATGTTGTGTGCTCAAAAGTGAGGCTTGACATCATGGGGGTGGTCTTCTCTACAAACCTCCTTGTGTTGGAGTCACGGGGCCTAGATATCATATTGGGGATGGATTGGCTGGCCAAGTATAATGGTGTGATACATTGTGCGTTGAAGACTGTTAGTTTGACTCACACCGACGACAGCAAGGTGGAGTTCAAGTCAATCCGTGTGACAGATGAGAAGATCCAGCTTAATCAACTCAAGACAATAGAGGGAATTCTTGTGGTTAGTGAGTTCCCGAATGTTTTTCTTGAGGAATTACCAGTTATGCCACCAGATCGTGATACTGAGTTCATCATCGATTTAGTACCTGACACAACTCCTATATATAAGAGGCCATACCAGATGGATGCTAATCAGTTGGCAGAACTCAAGGAGAATATCCAAGAGCTGCTAGATAAGGGGTATGTTCGACCTAGTTCCTCACCCTGGGGAGCCCCGGTTATATTCGTGCCAAAGAAAGATGGGACTCAGAGATTATTTGTCGACTATCGAGCTCTTAATGCAGTGACCATCAAAAACAAGTACCTGGTGCCACGTATCGAGGACTTGTTTGACCAATTGAGGGGAGCAAGTGTATTCTCAAAAATTGATCTTCGCTCCGGGTATCATCAATTGAAGATTCGAGCCTCAGATATTCCGAAGACAACATTTGTTACTCGCTATGGTCTATACAAGTACACGGTCATGTTTTTCAGGTTGACTAACGCCCCAGCCTACTTCATGTACCTTATGAATAAGGTGTTTATGGAGTATTTGGACAGATTTGTGGTGATGTTGATTGATGACATTCTGGTTTTCTCGAGAAATGAAGAAGAGCATAAGGAACATCTGAGGTTGGTGTTGCAGAAGCTTCGCGAGAACCAGTTGTATGGCAAACTTAGCAAGTGTGAGTTCTGGTTGAAGGAAGTGGCTTTCTTAGGGCATGTCATCTCAGCAAGAGGAATATCTGTTGATCCAAGCAAGGTAGCCACGGTGATGCAGTGGAGTGCACTAGAGAATGTGGGGGAGATCAGAAGCTTCTTGGGTATGGTAGGGTATTATCGTCGCTTTATTGAGGGATTCTCCAAGATTGCCCGGCCACTCACTAAGATGCTTGAAAAAGGGGCAGTTTTCAGATGGACGCCTGAGTGCGAGAAAAACTTTCAAGAATTGAAGAAGAGGTTCATTTCAGCTCCCGTATTGATCATGCCAGACATGCAGAAGGAGTTCTCAGTCTATCGTGATGCCTCTGGGCAGGGACTGGGATGTATCCTTATGCAGGAAGGACATGCCGTTGCCTACGCTTCCCGACAGTTTCGGAAGCATGAGAGAAATTATGCAACACATGACTTGGAACTGGCAGCCGTGGTCCATGCACTAAAGATTTGGAGGCATTACTTGATGGGAAAGAGGACAGATATCTACACAGATCATAAGTGCCTCAAGTACATATTCACGCAGCCGGATCTAAATCTCAGACAGCGCAGATGGTTGGAGCTTATTAATGGCTTTGATGTGGGGGATTAATTACCACCTAGGGAAGGCCAATATGGTAGCCGATGCCTTGAGCCGAAAGGCGCATTGTAATGTTTTGATGTTGCAACCCCAGTTATGTGAGGAGTTTGCAAAGCTTAATCTCAGCTTGATGTCTAGCACCGAGGCAGTGGCCATGGAAGTGGACTCCACTTTGGAGCGCGAGATTCGAGAAGGACAGAAGAATGATGATAAGCTTTGCGAGATTAGGCGATTGATGAAGGAAAATAAGGCTCCCGGTTACCGAGAAGACGAGCAGGGGACATTATGGCTGGGTAAGAGGATATGTGTACCAGATGATAAGGGCATAAGGCAAACGATACTGTGAGAGGCTCATGAGTCGGAGTACTCCATTCACCCTGGGGGTACTAAGATGTACCAGGACTTGAAAGACCGTTATTGGTGTCATGATAATAAGCGAGATGTTGTAGAATATGTGGCTCTATGTGACACGTGTCAACTCGTGAAGGCAGAGCATCAGAGACCTGCAGGGTTGCTGCAACCACTTAAGGTGCCAGAATGGAAGTGGGAAGAAATCAGCATGGACTTTATCGTTGGGTTACCCAGGACCTAGTCGGGATATGACTCAATATGGGTGATTGTGGACCGATTAACTAAAGTTGCTCATTTCATCCTAGTCAAAGAGAAGTACAATGGGTCACATTTGGCATAATTGTACATGTCAAGGATTGTGTGCTTGCATGGGGTTCCTAAGAAGATCGTGTCTGATAGGGGTACACAGTCCACTTCAAGGTTCTGGCAGAAGTTGCATTAACATATGGATACCCATCTTAATTTCAGTTCGGCCTATCACCCTCAGACGGACGGCCAGACTGAACGCAATAATCAGATACTAGAGGACATGTTGAGGGCATGTGCTTTGAAGAATAGGAGCTAGGACAGGAATCTATGCTATGCGGAATTTTCTTACAACAACAGCTATCAGGCTAGCTTAAAGATGTCACCCTTTGAGGCATTGTATGGGAGAAGATGCAGGACACAACTATTTTAAAGTCAAACGGGAGAGAGTCAGGTATTTGGGTCAGAATCGTTGAGAGAAGCTGAGAGGCAGGTGCAAGAGATTCGGAAGAAACTAAAAACAACTCGGTCCAGGCAAAAGAGCTATGCTAACCGGAGACGACGAGAGTTGACTTTTGATGCCGGAGACTTCATGTACCTCAAAGTGTCACTCATCAGAGGGCTTCGACGATTCAAAGTAAAGGGCAAGCTTGCACCTAGGTACATTGGACCATTCAAGGTGCTAAGCAGAAGGGGCGAAGTTGCATATCAGTTGGAGTTACCACCTCGCTTGTCAGACGTGCATGACGTGTTTGATGTGTCACAGTTGAAGAAGTGTCTCAGGGCACCCGAAGAACAGTTACCGATGGATGATCTCACAGTGGAGGAAGACGTGTCTTATGCTGAGTACCCTGTTAAGATTCTCGATAGGATAGAGCGTATCACCAAGAACAAGAGGGTTCCCATGTGCAAGGTTCAATGGAAGCACCATTCTGAGCAGGAAGCCACCTGGGAGAGAGAAGAAGATCTCGAGGCGGAGTTTCCTCACCTCTTTTCGTAAGTCTACTAATCTCGAGTCGAGATTCTTTGTAGGGGGGTAGAGTTGTAACACCCTAATTTTAAATTGAAATTTAAAAGAGGAAATTCATCCCAAAATTTAAAAAATTCAAACATTGGATCGGGCTAAAACCCCAATTTTCTCCTTCCTGGGCCAAACCTTGCAGCCCGCCGCAGCCCAGCTGCTCCCCTCCCTCTCTCTCTCTGCTCGGTGGGGCCGACCTGTTAGCGCCATCTTCGTCTTCCCCCTTTCCTCCCCCGATTCCCTCCCCGATCTTCAAGTCCGAGCGCCATCAATCCGAGGAATCGGGAAACCGTCGGGTTAATTGGGTCTTCAATTCGCTTGCCACGATCTCAGCAGCCACCGCCCCGTCCTATAAACGCGTCGCACGCCTCTGGAGTCGCCCCCCTTTCGACAAGAACTCGCCGCCACCGCCATCACTCGGTGAGCCGCCATTGCCGTCGATTAGGGCCCCAATTCACCGCCGTTTTTTGCGCTCACACGCTCACACGGTCGCAGGGACGCCGATGTTTCTCCTTCCCCCGCCTCGAGTCGCGCCGACGCCTTAAACCCTAGCTTTGACGAGTTCCGGTGAGTCCTCTCGATTTTCCTCGCGTTCCGAAGCCTCGGATGACTAATTTCCCCTATTGATCGCTCCATCATCTTCGCCATATCTCAGAACACGTCAACGGCGTCAAGAACGTGAGGGAATCGTCGCCGATGCCATTGCCGACGAAGAATCGAGAGTCCCCGCCGCACTCCTCCGTCGCGAGACCTTTTGTGCCGCCTCCGAGCCTCCAAAACCACCTAGGTGAGCTCACCGTGTCCCCTCCTCCGATCCATGTGCTTAGATTCAAGTTTTAGGCGTTAAAACGTGATCCTGATGAATTTTCGGCGAGCCTGGGCCGTGCGCATGGCACCGCGCGCTGGCGTCGCCGGCGGCCGGATCGGTCGTGGGCCCTTCTAGGGTTGTTTGATCTCAGCCAACGGCTGAGATTAAAACGTCATACCCCATTCGGGGTTTTTAAATCTCAGACGTCGGGGGCCGATCCAACGGTCCCGGTTCAAACCCGGTTTTCCCGCTGGTAGTTTTACGCTCGACCCCTTGGAAGTTTCGGTGAGTAGCAAAGGGGCCCCTCAGACTTGTAAAAACACCCCCGGGCTCTCTAAAAGTTGGATAATTCACTGTAAATTGAGTTAAAAGCCACTGGACAGTTCTGTTTTGCACTTACACCTCCATATACATTGATTTTTGCAGAGACACCCTTGGAATATGCAGAAATGATGTTTAGGCCCCTGTAATTAACTGGTTTAGCAGATTGACCCCTGTATTTAGCTGATTTAGCAGTTTAGTCCCTACAGAAGCTAGAATTTTGTAGAAAACCCCTGTATAAGGCTAATTTCACCCAATTGGCCCCCACCACATAATTATTTTTGCAAATAGGACCCTGCATTAATCTCTTTTGCAGTTTTGACACTTAATATATACTGGATAATTACCAGAATGTCCTTGGGTAACTGTTTTGCAGATTTATCCCTGTAAGTTAATTTTTTATTAGATCGTAACCTCTGTGTTATTCTGAAAATGAGCAGAAACACCCCTGCCCATGTTAATAATTACCCAAAACTCCTTTAAAGTGGCTAAAATCATTTACTAAACTTTGCATAATGCAATTTTTCACTAAATTAACCTTCATAACATGCTGATTTTACATCTAGGCCTCTAGTAATTGCTCATTTTACATAAAATAACTTCATAAATGTTCATACTAACTTTAATGTTGATTTAACATCATAAATGTGTTTTTAACAAAGAAAAGAGAGTTAGTTTTAGGGGTAATGTTTATGTATTTATGTGGATTGAATACTTTGATACCTGTCTCATTTTTTTCTTGTTAATTTTCTATGTGTATGATGAATTGGGTAGAGCAAGTCCCGTAGTAGGCCTTTAATTTGCAAGATCAAGACTTTGACATCGGAGAGCAGCAGCTATTTTCCGGAGGCGAGTGTCCTTGACCACATTGTTCCCGTTCTAGGCATTTAGTTAGAATTTGCATACATGTCTTAATATGAATTTCTATGATAGGGTGTTTACTAGAAAATTTCCATATTATTCCTTGTAGACTGGAAAAGGGATTTGGTTGGGATTTACTTTATGTCATTTACTCATTGCTTAGCCCTGCTTAGGTAAATGGGATGGGGGAAACTTTACATTAATGCTATTATCATCATCTTTGAAGTATTGTGTGGTGCTATGTATGGTATATACATGGTTAGTAGTGATAGGAGTCTAGCAGGCTGGTTGGTATATGGTTGGTGCCTATGCACGAGACTCGGGTTGGAGATTAGTGCCTGTGTAGATTCTAAGGACCGGTTCGTGATATCCTGTGATCTAGCTATATCGTGCCACCACAAGACAGGTATGGAACGGTTTGGCCAATTAAGTTGACTTCTACCTTATGTTGTGTACACCCCTGAGATATTTGTGTGGCGCAAGTGGGGGCTTTTGCAGTGGAGGTAAAATAGACTCCAAGTATGCTGTTAGCGGTGAAACCTTAGCGGGTGTACAGGTATTTGGTAGTGCAATATAAAGGCCTCATAGTGATCCCCTGCCCACACACCATAGGAAGTGTGAGATGTGATCCGCGATCACGAGCAAGCAGGGAGATTTTAGTCCACTTGGTGACAAGGGACGAAATCACAACTTGTGAGTAAAGGGTACAAACTCTACAGAGTCAAAACTGTCTAGACAACCGTGCTCACGGTCAAGAGCGGGCTAGTAACTACTTCATGATTAGTTGGTTATGGGAAGGTTGGTTGTACTTGGTTGGCAATGGGAATGAATTTTTGGGGTGACACCTGGTGGGAGAATCACTTAGTAAATAGGGTGCTATTACAACCTAGGAATAGGATGCTGCATAGTACTTTACCCGAGTTGGCCTCCCTTGAAATTGCGTACATGTCATATCATTTCCTCACTCGCTGAGTACTCTAAGTACTCATGTGTTTTATTGCTTCTCTAATGGAAATAATTGTTGCTCAGGCTATGTAGAAGCAGCGGAGTACGATGAAGACGATGGCTTCAACCCCGGTGCGCAGTACTAGGCGGGCGTGCCCCTGGACAACGCCTGTGATTGGAGCTCTACGCTTAGATTATCCACTGCTATGTATCTTTTCTTTTTAGACTATGAGTTCATTATGATATTGTAATAAACTTGGCTTTTATATATATACATGATACATCATTTCTGTTAACACATGTATGGTATAACTGATCCTGGCATACATGTGTAGCATGTCTGGTTGTCATACAGAAACCAGGCGTGACACTCTAGGACTCCTTGGTTAAGTCCCCCACCTCTAGGACTCTTAGTTCCCCACCTCTAGGACTCTTTGGTTAATTCCCCCACCTCTAGGACTCTTTGTCCCCTACCTCTAGGACTCTTTGGTTAAATTCCCCACCTCTATGACTCTTTGTTCCCCACCCCTAGGACTCTTTCCCCCCCTTATAAATATAACTCCTCCTGGCTGCACCCCTCTCTCTTTCGGTCGCCACCCCTTTGCTGCTGCCTTGGCCGTCGTCGAAGCTCTGTCCCGCCTTGTCGTCGCCGGAGAAGAAGACCCCTGCTGCCAAGCCCTGGCCGCAACCCTATTCTTCTCCAAAGTAAAATCCCATCTGCTGCCATTGCAAGGGAAAAAGTCTAGCTGCAAGGAGGATAGGAGAAAGAAGAGAGGTAGGCCCCCGTTACCCCTCTTACGATATCACCGCTGTTTCTAGACTCCGTTTTCTTCACCCCCTGCGAGCAGAAACTTCCGCGTGTGGACAGACCATGTTTTGGTCGATTTTTGACGGTGGAATTGATCTACATCTTGTGTTAAGATCATCACCATGTACACACTTGATTGCAGCAATCTTGATCACCATAAAACGCCATGGAAGCCCATTAAAACAAGCAAGAACACGTACAAACTGGTTCTATAAGACGACACCATAGGAATTGCATTCATTCACCTCATTGCATCTTGAGTAAAATTTGTGCATGATAATTGATTTCTGTAAATTTTGTATGTGTGTGGTCGTGAGTAGAAGGACAAACTCAAGAGGCCGCATACGAGGAACTACATCACCAAGACTCCGAGACGCTTGAGCAACACGAACCATGGGAGCAAGGCAAGTGCCCCTTGAACATATTGATCCTATATTTTTGAAACTGTTTTGCTTGCGAAAACTCGTATGCTTGTGTCAACTTGATGGGACACCCTTTTTATAGGGGTTTACTAGTTTTGTTATCCATCCTTGTCGCCAGAAAAGTTGATGAGTCGGATATGGTCGTTTTTCCTTTTTGCTTCGCTTAACTTATGGGATACGGGAAGCTGAAATAAAACATGGTTAGCTACTGCACTCATAAGATTAAACATAATGTTAATGAGCATAGAATCAGAGAGATCTAGGCAAGCTTGGTTTGTGGATGTTGCTGAATATGATGGTGGTTTACTTGCGTAGATATAAGGATCGGTTCATGCGAGCACATGCCAGGAAAACAGTGCCACCACAAGGCCAAATATGGGTGCGGCTTAGCTGAATAATTAGGTGTTTTTCTAGCTTGTTATAGATCGTTGGATGACGTGTGGAATGGGAGTCGAGAGGGACCGCCCTAGGAACTGCAGGGGGCCCGTGGGTGGGAGAATGGAGATTGGAGTCACATCCTAGTAGCCCCTTTGTAAAGGCTATTTTGTGATCTCTTGGCCATACACCGACGGTTGTGTACTGGTATACTGGAGGTTCTTTCTAGTCGCCAACGGGTGATGAAATCATAAACTTGTGGGTAAAATGGTGCCACCTCTGCAGAGTGTAAAACTATCATGATAGGCGTGCTTTCGGTCACAAGCAACTCGCCAACTTCCGTGATTAGAGGCAAAACTTAGGATGTTTATTCGGTATGGTCATTGGGATTGGTTTCGAGACTATTTTGATTTATGACAATAAATTTGGTTTCGGTTATATGAAAATGAGATGGTTATAATATTTATGAGTATGAGATATACTTGAGAAAGACTATTGGCTGGTTGAGACTTGATAAATGGTGAATTATGATGACGGAATGCTGATGAAATACTTGGTTATGATGGGATTAAACTCAACTACAGATAGTTGCTATTTTTAACGTGTTTGTGAAATAAAATTTGCTTGTTGCAATGAGCATTTTTATTGCCTACCTTGTTGTAAGCTACATGTCATATTTTTCTCACACTTGCTGACTACGACATGTACTTACCCTTGCATTTCCACATATACATCAGCTACAGGAGAAGAATACTTCGAGGAACATGTGGAGTACTAGGCGTGCGCACTACCGTCAACATGCCTGTGGAGTTGAAGTTGAAGCCTGCTGTCTTTATTGATTTTCCGCTGTCGTTTAGAGTCTTCCGCTGCAAGAATAAATTAGATATTCATGAATGAGACATTGATTCATTGTAATAAAGTACTTAAACACTATTCATTCGTGGTTATATTCTGAATTCAGTTTATGGATTACATATGTATGTGTCATGAACATCCTAGGCACACATATGCATTCACTTGGTTCTATTTTCGGAACCGGGTGTCACATTTAGAGGAGGGAAAAAACTATTAAGCCCTAACCCTAATCAAAACCAAAGGACTAAACTGCCCCTGATTATCCCACTAATTACACAGTCTAACAGAAAGATTTAGGTAGGGGCAACCCTGAACTGCAACACAGTATCATCTCATCTTTGCATGATAGTGCCATTGGAGGCCATTCAGGTATTCCTGTTTCCTTGAGACGAATTAAGCAACTCTTTGCTTGGCAAGGATTAAAATCTGCAGTTTTGGACTTTGTTTCCTCCTGCTCCATATGCCAACAAGCCAAGCCAGACAGGTCTAAATATCCTGTGTTATTACAGCCTTTAGAAACTCCTTCCGCTTGGCAAATAGTCTCCATGGACTTTGTGGAGGGTCAGCCTAGATCAGGAAATGCAAATTGTATTCTAGTGTTGGTTGACAAATTTTCAAGATACAGCCATTTCTTACCGCTTCATCACCCATATACAGCAGCATCTGTTGCTCGGGTTTTCATCGACAATATATACAAACTTCACGGGTTACCTATGGTTATCATATCTAATAGGGACCCGGTATTCACAAGTAAATTTTGGCTTGAACTGTTTTTGCTAGCGGACGTTTAGTTGCAAATGAGCTCAGCATACCACTCCCAATTTGATGGGCAACCAGAGTGTGCCAATCAATGTTTAGAGACCTTTCTTCGCTGTTTTGTCAACTCTCCTCGGACTAAATGGGCAAAATGGTTATCACTATCGGAATTCTGGTATAACACTAGTGTTCATTTAGCCTTGGGTAAATCTCCTTTTGAGGTGCTTTATGGCTACCAACCTACCTATTTTGGAGTCACCTTGGACACTACTGCTTCTAGTCCAGACATCAATGCTTGGCTGCAGGAAAGGGCACTGATGGTTGCTCTTGTGCGGCAGCATATATTGCGCGCTCAACAGCGTATGGAAAAAACAAGCTAACAAGGGTCAAACAGAGGGCTCCTTTCACATTAGGGACTTTGTCTATGTGAAGATTCAATCCTATGTGCAATCCTCACTATCAGCTCATTCATTTGACCTCAAAATAAAAATTACACACCATTTACATTCTCAAAACAATTCAATCCGTTGTGGTCTATCATCTAATGTAATTATTAGTTTTGTTTTCTTCTATATAAATTGAGTGTAAAGTACAGACAACACCTTTCTTGGATTGTCGGATGAGATAATTAAACCAAGGAGATAAAGACAATATTACTCATAGACCTCTAAATCTGATTTCTAAAAAAATATTCTCGGACTTTTACAGTGAATTCTAAAAAATTCATAGCTTTACAGTTCAGCTCACTGCACTCGTTCACATCTAATCGAACATCTATATCACCTACCACCTATTTTATATTACATCATACAAATATATCATATTTTACATTATTTTATATATTTACAACTTACAAAAAACTAGTTTTTTATTTCATTTTCCCTCTATTTGGTTCATACTCTTTTCTTTTTTCCTTTTCTATTTTATTTTCCCCTTTTCCTTCTCTTATTCCTTTCCTTTTTTTTCATTTCCCCTCATCTTCCTATTTTTCCTTTTTGTGTTTTATTTTTTCCATTTTCCCCTCTCTTCTTCCCTTTTTTCCTTTAGGTTTTCCCTCCCTTTTTATTTTTTATTTTTCTTTCTTTTTTTCTCTTCTCCACTTCTTTTACTATTGCTACAGTAAAACAGGGCCATTGTAGCGCCTAGGCTTTTACCGTCTTGTTTACAAGCGCCGGTCCAGAGGCCCGCTACCAGCCGAGGGTAGAAATTTGGTGCCCCGGCCGGCTTATAGGGTTTCGCTACGACCAATCTAAATTTTGCTGTTGTCTCTAAGGTGGGCATGAAGACGATGAGGTGTTATTATATCATCCCAAAAAATATTATTCCCTTCAAAAAAAAGAAACTAATGTTATGGCGCCATTGGCCATCCTGTCCTCTTGACGGGGCGACGTACCCCGGGTACCCGAGACGCAATCGATCAACCTATCGTACAGAGCCACGTGACTCTGCGGGTCCCAATCGAGTTACGTGGGAGGTGCCAGCACAAGGTCCCGACTCGGAACCCGGGTTCAGGATGGCGCCACTACGTGTACCGACCCAGAGGTTGGGACACAAGCGACCGACCCCAGACCGCCAGGGTCAGAGCACAAAAGCCGATTCCCAAGGTCGGGGAGCAACGTCTGACCTCCGATCCCATCCATCGAGGCTGAAAGGAGAGATCCGGTCTAGAGTCTGGGCTGAAGGCAGGTGGAAGACTTAAATATTGACTTGAAGGAAGACCAGAGTAACTTCAAGCAGAGTGGGAGTCCACGTGCGATAAGACAATCACGACATGGACCATCATCGCCTACCGTCCCGTCCCGTTTAACGCGGGTGTACATGCGCCGAAAGTAGACCTAGACCGTAGATGGGACGGGAGCAGGTGTACTTATCGCTCCCGTGCCATACCAGGCCGCCTTATGCACGAACACAACATGTAAACCCCCGCTCCATTTATGAGGGGACGATCCGGGCTATAAAAGGGGAGACCCATGTGAGACCTATTTGCTGAATACATTGGCAATTATGTTAAAAGGGAGTGTTTACGTGCAAAGTTTTGGATATATCTGAGAAGCTCACTTCGGATTGTCCGAACTTACATGAACTCTTTTCGGAATGTCCGAAATTGTCGCACACATAATCTTCACGTGTTTTTCACTTTGGACTGTTCGAACTTTTCTTTGTGTAATGCATAGTGGCTGTTTTGTACTGTTTGAACTTTGTACATGCTGAAAAAATTGTGCGGCTGTTATGTTTTTAACTTGCAATGTTTCAAACTTGCTTTTTGGCTTATGAGAAGTTTGCTTAGTATTTATTTACTAAGTTTTTTGATGTGTTTTGGTTGATCATGGTGTATATTTTCTAGCTATGTTTGCAACATGCTTATGTGAGGTGCTCACATAAGGTGTTGTGGTTTTCGGACTAATATGAGTCAAGTCGAGGACTTGTGCTCGAAAGATTTGGTTGCTTATTCATGTGCAGGTGTTGCTTGAGGTCAAGACATGGCTGGTGACGGTGATCCATTGAACTAGTCTTAGAGAGGAGATGAGGTTCAACAACCAAGTTCGGGAGGAATTGTGGTTGAGTTGATCGGGAGGTCATGCAGCATGTTTGGATCAAGAACAATGCATATTAAGGTATCGTGGACGTTTTGGAAAGTGTTTGCATGTGTGCAAGGGGTGCATGGACGCGGCAACATTGTTCCAAAGCGTGGTGAAGAGATATGTACATGAAGATATTGCCAAAGAGGTCCAACCGGCTGGATTATGCCTCAGGCTGCGGCTGAGATGGTTATCGTGTGTTTATGGACGATTTCGAGTTTGGTTTAGTTATATTTCATGGTAGGCATGAAGTTGAGTTGATTTAGGAATGTTTGGGACGTTTCTAAGGTGTTTGGAAGTCTTAAGATTGCTTCTATCTGCGTATGGAAGAGTCTTGAGCAGTTATGGAAAGTTTCAGTTGAAACTAAATAGGAGTAGGAGTCATAGTTTGGATTGGGTTGACCTAAGTGCTGGTTATATAAGCAAGGGAGGTCAGAGCTCGTGGTGTACAACTTTGGACTGTTCCTCTTGTGTTTTTGATCAATAAAATTCGTAGTTTAGAGAAGCTTTTGTAACTTGTTCGTCCGACTTGTTTTTGGCAAGTTTTTCTCGTCGAGTTTCTAGACAGCCAGACGTTGCTTCGGTGTTTCAATAATAACTTGCATTTTACTGATCCAATTGTCGTGATTCTTTTGTGTTGTCTTCACAACTTGATGCTCTATCATCTGTGGAACTTCCATGGTCATTGGATTTGTGGTTTTTGAGTTACATGAGTTTCTTTGCATCGTTGCGGATCTGTTTCATACTCTGGTAGAACAGATTGACCCTAGCTTGTTCGATCTTTTGATCATAACTTGAGTTTTACTCAAGAATTTTCGTGATTCTTTTTTGTGGTGTCTCCGTGACTTGGTTCTCTACAATCTATACTACTTTTGTCACGGTTGAACACGTTTAGGTTGATCACACACACTTGTTTCTTTAGCAGATTGGTTTGGTCGGAGGGGTTTTGCAGCTTCCACTGAAAAAGATCTAATCTACCATTCACCCTCCCCTCTGGTAGCTTTTTACGTGCCCTTCGATCCTACAATTGGTATCAGAGCCACGGTGCTCTAATCTTATTGATTTGCAAGTGCTTTTACTAATTAACATGGAGAAATACTCCGCAAAATCTTATGTTTGTGATGGCGTTGATTTTTAGGTTTGGAAGGCTCGCATGGAGGCTTATATACAGGCGCAAGGTTTCATAATATGGGAACAATAACAAGGCGCACAACTTGATTATTCAAGAATTGACTCAAAGCAACTTTGACCGTGTTGCACACCTCCGATCTGCATACGACGTGTCGAAAGCACTATATGAGTACCACGAAGGCTCCAACACGATCAAGGAGGTAAGACAAGATATGTTCTAGAGAGAATACACGTGTTTTGAGATGCAACCTGGTAAGTCGCTCGATGACTTCTTTGCTCACTTTAATAAAATTCTCAGCAACTTGCGTAGCGTCAATGTTAATTTTTTAGATCCTGAAAATGCTAGGCAATTTTTAGGTGCATTAGACATGTCAATTTGGGAGATGAAAGTTACATCTTTTCGTGAATCTACTGCCATGAGTACACTTACTTTAGATGTACTATATTCTAAGTTGAAAACTCATGAACTTGACATAATTTCACGTAAAAATCCAAACAAGTCTCTTGCATTTGTCTCACAAATGGTAGGACTAGTTCTAGTCCATCTCCATAATGTGGAACACTTGCTTTGCTGTCTTCTCTATCCCTTGAACAGATTGAAGAGTTTCCAGAGGAGGAGCTAGCACTTCTCTCTAGTCGGTTCTCAAAAGCATTATAAAATGTGAGAACTAGAAGGAGAGTGATGAGGACATCACTCCTTTGCATACAATACAAGGACCGATCACTAGAGCACGTGCGCGTCGGTTGGATCTCCAAGTACGTTCCAGCCTTGTCAATTGTTTTTTAGAACTTACGCTTATTTCCATGCATGTTTTATTGATTAGGAACAATGGAGAGGACCAGCAAGGTGTCACACCCGGTTTTTCCGAAGAACAACCGAGTGAATGTCACATGTATGCCAGGATCATTTTCTCATACATGTGATGACAAATAGTGAAGCATCATTTATTACAAGCCAGGTGTCGAATATAAATAAGTCTTACATCGCAAATGTCTCAATGGACAATAATAAGTTCATCACAAGAAAATAAACTAGCAGCGGAATATTATTCTTGTGGGCTCCATTGCAGGTGTTGCCTGGGGGTCTCCATGAACCTAGAAGCCTTCTTCGGGTCCAAAGTTTTGGTCATTACACACCACCTCATTATCTTGACCTGAGCAGCAATATAAACCAACAAAATATGCAAGGTTGATTAACAATGGTACTCAGCAAGTGTGGGAAAGTTATGTCATGCATGGCTATAACAAGGGGAGGTTGAACTCATGGTTAAAGCACTACGCAATTAACACCTATCACCTTAGCTTATTAAGCACCTACATTACTACATAGGTGAAATGGTCCCAATCTCCCAACCCATCATCATAACCTAATAACCATAACATCATTTTCAATGTTAAGCTCCCCGCTTAACATCCACAACTTCCAAAACCATCACTCCTCTAATCATGAATAAGTCCAAGCCGCTCTTGACCGTGAGCACGGCTGTCATGACAGTTTTGACTCTGCAGAGTTTGTACCACTGTACCCACATGTAGTGATTTCATCCCCCGTTGCCGGGTGAAATAAAAGAACCTCCATTATGCCAGTGGCTACGAACCACATTCACACTTCCCAGGTGTGTAGCCAGGAGATCACTACAAAGCCTTTACAAAGGGATTCCCGACGAGCGTGGGCCCACTGAGTTTTCACCCCTAACAGCATACAAGAGGCTCCAACCCCGCTGCAGTGGCCCCCTCTTGAGCCTTGCGGTTCATATGGTAGTCCAGCTGACACCTATTCCCCGCACCATCCAACACACCCATACTACGCCGGGGATACACCTAATTAATTGGCCAAGCTGCCCCATCTCAGCATGTGGTTGGCACTGTAAAGCCAGTTACATGCTCCATGAACCGGTCCTTAGGATCCAGGCAAGTACTAAACACAAACCCGAGTCTCGTGCACCCAGCACACAACCAAAACATCCAACTTGCCTTGATCCCTACCTCTACATAACTCACAATATCTCATTCAAGAATATGGTAAAATAAACTGATGATCACATATCCCAAATATCCCATTCTAAGCATGGCTAAGCATATGCATAATAATAAATGACATGATAAAATAAATCCCAACCCAAGCTACAAGGAAACAAGGTAATGCAATTCTAGGGAAACTTCCTAGCATGGGTTTCATATTTCATTTGACAATGCAAATAATTCTATCTACACATCCTAGCATAGGATCAAAGTGGTCAAGGACACTTGCCTCCTTCTTGCTGCTCTTGAAATGGGTAGTCCTGATCTTGGTAAGGAATAACTTGCTCTTGAGCAGGTTCTACATCATACCATCACACATAGCAAAAGAAAAACAACAATCCATAAGACATAGTCCACACTTCCACTTCATACAAACCACACATTCATATTTATGAAATTCATTCACCATTATATGTGTTGTGGTTACTCTATGTGTGTTGATTTGTTGCTTGCATGCACTTTTAATCATGTGTATATGATTCCTACTCTGTGTTCACATTTATACTTACATACTATATATATGAGTTTCCAATTAAATAAATTCCTTATATTCAATTGATACACCTTTTAGCTACCAAGTGTGCATGAAAGGTATCTTTCTTCTCCATACGTGTCTTCAGAATTTCTACCAACCCTAAACTGAATTCTTTGGATTTTAGAAACTCCATTTATCATTTACTAGTTGCTATATTTTCAGATTTATTTTCCTATGCATAAATGTGTACTTTATTATGAAATTAGTAATACACATCATCTAAACAGAATAGGTTCTGGTCCTAAATAATTTAATAACATATTTTGACCTTTGCCTCTGATGTAAACTATTTCACAATTATTTTCCCTATTTTCTAAAACTATTCATTACTTAAAAATGTGTCCCTAAATGTGAATAATAAATTAAACAGATTCAATTCAGCCCAAAATATGTTTTTATCTCACTCCAAAGTTTTCTAAATACTGAGAAAGTCTTTAATTAAATTTTGACAATATGTTTGTCCCACTTTTTAATTTTTAAACACTAGCAACATATTCAATTTCCTATATTAAATACTAAACAGGTCTGAAAAGTTAAACTTACCCCACTACAGGGTCTATAATATTATTTTAACAATTTTCAGGGGTCTAGCTATACTTATCAGAGGTGTTTTTCATAATTTTTATTAAGTCTAGGGGCTAAAACTGATTTTTAAATGAATTTACATGATTTTCTGGAGTTCTAGGGGCTAGATCAGAAGTTTCCGGGGCTAGCTCTTATTTCCCGAGAACCCCAGGGGGTAGAACGTAAGATTTCCAGTCTTTATAACGCGGGGCTGACGTGGACTGTCCGATTTTAAACCGACGGCCGAGATTATAACATCGAACCGGTACGCGGGGGTTTAAACCCTACCGTGCGATTTAAAATAAACGACGCACAAGCGGCCACGTCGCTCTGATCGAGCGCGGGCGGCGCTGCCGGCGGCGCACGGCGGCGGGAAGCGGCGATCTCGCCGGAGACTTTCGGATCTTCGAGAATTCTTCCTAGAACTGTGATTTTATGGCATAGATCGGTGGAGGGGAGGTCGGGGATCTCACCTCGGGGGTTTTCTTGAGCTCGGAGGTCCTGGATGGTGATCGGTGACGAGGTCCGAGGTGAAACCACGGCGAGACTCGTCGGCGCTGTGTTTACACCGCAAGTCACCGAGTTTTCTGCACCTGCAAGATTCCCCGGAGGCGGTGGATCAAGACCAGCGAGTTAGATCGGAATTTCCGAGCTTAGATCGGCCAGAATTCGCCGGAGAAGTCTCGGTTCTCACCGGAGTAAAAATCGGCGATCGTGGGGGAAAAACAGAACGAGACCGGGGTTTTTATAGACGGGGGAGGGCGGTGGGTTTGTTTAGATCGAGTGGGAGTCCTCCGGAACCAGAATTCGGCCGGAAATCCGGTCGGTTGCGATCGCGCGCGCGGGTGAACAATCCGAGTTTCGGACGATCGGGGGTTAGGGATGACAGGTGGGTCTCGCCTGTCTGAGAGAGAGAGCGCGGGCGCGCGGCTGCGGGCTGGCGCGGGGGCAGGTTGGGCCGGCTGTTGGGTTTCGGCCCACTGGCCGGTTTTTTTCTGTTTTCTCTTTTTCTTTTTCTATTTCTTTTCTGATTTGAGTTTAATTTGAATTCCAGTTTGAATTTGAATTTTTGCAAAACATGCAACACGTCCAAAATTTTTTAAATCCCCCTCTTAACATGATTTAGGTTCTTAACAAGATTTTTGAGGTGTTACAGCTCTACCCCCCTTAAAAGAAATCTCGTCCTCGAGATTGGTGGTTCTAAGAAAACAATTCTGGAAATTGTGTCTTGAGCTCATCTTCCCGCTCCCAGGTGGCTTCCTCTTCTGAGTGATGCTTCCACTGCACCTTGCACATCCGGATTCTTTTATTTCTGGTGAGGCGTTCCATTGTCTCCAAAATCTTGTATGGTTGCTCGGCATAAGACAAATCCTCAGCTACGTCCACTTCATTCATGGGTAACACCTCTTCAGGCGTCCTCAGGCATTTCTTGAGTTGTGGCACATGAAATACATCGTGCACATCCGATAGATGAGCCGGTAACTCTAGTTGATACGCCACTTCGCCTTTCCTTTCCAGAACTTGAAAGGGTCCGATGTATCGAGGTGACAACTTCCCTTTCACCTTGAACCGACGAAGTCCTCGGATAGGGGACACCTTAAGATAGACATAGTCTCCCACGTTGAAAACGAGCTCTCTTCTTCGTACATCGGCGTAGCTCTTTTGGCGTGTCTGTGCTATCCTCAAGTTATTGCGAATTTCCCTCACCTTCGCCTCGGCTTCTTGTAGTACTTCTGGACCAAACATTTTACTTTCCCCTGTTTGGTTCCAAAATAGGGGAGTTCTGCACTTCCTCCCGTACAAAGCTTCAAACGGTGACATCTTCATACTAGCTTGATAGCTGTTGTTATAAGAAAACTCCGCATACGGTAAGTTCTTGTCCCAACTCCTATTGTTTTTGAGTGCACATGCCCTTAGCATATCTTCAAGGATCTGATTGGTTCTTTCCGTCTGCCCATCAGTTTGGGGATGATAGGCAGAACTAAAGTTCAGATGGGTTCCCATGGTTTCGTGCAACTTCTGCCAGAACCTTGAGGTGAACTGTGTCCCTCGATCCGACACAATCTTCTTTGGCACTCCATGGTAACACACGATCCTTGACATGTACAACTCTGCCAATTTGGATCCGCTGTAGCTTTCTTTCACGGGGATGAAATGAGCTACCTTGGTTAGCCTATCAATGATGACCCATATCGAATCATATCCTGATTGGGTCCTAGGCAATCCCACGATGAAATCCATGCCGATTTCTTCCCATTTCCATTCAGGCACTTTGAGTGGTTGCAATAATCCCGCGGGTCGTTGATGTTCTGCTTTCACCAACTGACATGTGTCACATAGGGCAACATGTTCCGCGACATCTCGCTTCATGCCATACCACCAATACCTGCTCTTGAGGTCCTGGTACATCTTCGTACTTCCAGGATGAATGGAATAGTCAGAATCGTGAGCCTCCGTCAAAATCAATTCACGGATCTCCTTTACTTCAGGCACACAGATCCTTTTCCTGTGCCACACCGTACCTTGTTCATCCTCTCTGAAACCTGGAGCTTTATTTTCCTTGATGAGTTTTCTGATCTCTTGTATCTTCTCATCATTCTTTTGGCCCTCGCGTATGTCTCGCTCGAGTGTGGAGTCCACTTCCATGGCGATGGCTTCACCACTATTTACTAGACATAGATTGAGCCTTATAACCCCGTCCTTCAATTCTGCAGGCATGTCCTTCAAGCTCAACTTATTGACCTGCACTTTACAACTCAAAGCATCGGCCACGACGTTTGCTTTCCCGGGATGATAGTTGATGCCCACGTCAAAGTCATTGATTAACTCTAGCCATCTCCTTTGTCTGAGGTTGAGGTCTGGCTGTGTGAATATGTACTTCAAACTCTTATGATCCGTATATATCTCGGTCCTCTTCCCCATCAAATAGTGCCGCCAAATTTTCAACGCGTGTACCACTGCGGCTAGTTCTAGGTCATGTGTAGGATAGTTCTTCTCGTGCTTCCGAAGCTGCCGGGATGCATAAGCCACGACATGCCCTTCTTGCATGAGAACACATCCCAACCCGTTTCTAGAGGCATCGCAGTACACCGTGAAGTTCTTCTGCATATCTGGCATAATGAGCACTGGGGCTGTTGTCAATCTCTTCTTTAGCTCCTGAAAACTCGTTTCGCACTGTGGCATCCAGGTGAATGTGATTCCCTTCTCCAACAGTTTGGTAAGGGGTCTCGGGATCTTAGAGAATCCCTCAATAAACCGTCGATAGTATCCGGCCAATCCCAAAAAGCTTCGAACTTCCCCGACATTTTCAGGGGTCTTCCACTTCTGTATATCCTCGATTTTGGCAGGATCCACGGAGATTCCTCCCTCCGAGATTATATGTCCTAAGAAGGGAACTCTCTTCAGCCAAAACTCACACTTGCTCAACTTGGCATATAGTTGGTGTTCTCTTAGCCTCTGCAACACCAACCTTAGATGTTTCTCATGTTCTTCTTCATCTTTGGAGAAGACGAGAATGTCATCTATGAAAACCACCACAAATTTGTCCAGATATTCCATGAATACCTTGTTCATGAGATACATGAAGTATGCTGGGGCATTAGTTAGCCCGAAAGGCATGACAGTGTATTCATACAGTCCGTACCGAGATACGAAAGCTGTCTTGGGAATATCAGATTGCCTTATCTTGAGTTGGTGGTATCCCGACCTGAGATCAATTTTCGAGAACACACAAGCTCCCCTCAACTGATCAAACAAGTCTTCAATGCGGGGTAATGGGTACTTGTTCTTGATGGTTACCTCATTCAAGGCACGGTAATCCACGCATAACCTTTGGGTTCCGTCCTTCTTGGGCACAAATATCACCGGAGCTCCCCATGGTGAGGAACTAGGGCGAATATACCCCTTCTCCGTCAATTCTCTCAAATGATCCTTGAGTTCTTCTAGCTGCTTGGAGTCCATCCGATAAGGTCTCTTGTATATCGGGGCTGTTCCAGGCACTAGCTCAATTGCAAATTCCACTTCACGATCGGGAGGCATAACTGGCAACTCCTCCGGAAAAACATCTGGATATTCCCTGATGGTCCTGATCTCCTCCACTTTCACCTCAACTTGATTTAATTTAATGTCCCTCCTAGGCTCTTGTATTGTTATAAACTTTACTCTTGTGCCACTAGGGTGAGCTAGTTCCACCGTTCTGGTCGAACAATGGATGATTCCTTTATGTTTGGTCAACCAATCCATGCCCAAAATAATATCGATCCCTTGGGATTCTATCACTATGAGGTTAGCAGTAAACACTACCCCATTAATGTCTAGATTCACCTTGGGACACACTTGTCTTGTCCTTATTTCTCCACCTGGAGAGTTTACGGCTAGCATATGGTTCATTTGTGTTGTTGCTAGGTCATACTTCTTAACAAACCCTTGAGCAATAAACGAGTGGGTGGCACCAGAATCAAACAGCAGGGTTGCAAGGTGTAAATTGGCAGGAAACTTACCAACTACCACGTCGGGTGCATCTTGTGCTTCCTCCATAGTGACGTGGTTCACCCGTCCTCTCATTACATTCTGCTATTGTGGCTGCGCGGGCTTCTTCTTTGGGCACTTATGGGCATAGTGCCCCACTTCACCACAGCTAAAGCATTGCACCCCAACCTTAGGTGCTTGGCCTTTGTTGTATTGGGTTTGGTTCGGAGGTCCTTGCACTGCTGGTCAAGGTGGATATGCGGGGCGAGGCTGCTGTACAAACTGACGTTGCGGCTGTGCTGGTGCTGCCGGAGGCCTATAGTTCGGGTTGTACCCTCTTGGTGCTGAGTAGGGTACCGCAGCACGGTTCGTCTGCCCTGCTGGTTGCTGCATCAGACGTGGGCGGGTGTTGCTCCCTGAGGCTTGATGTGACCACCCGGCCTTCCTCTTATTCTCATTTTCCAAGGCCTTTAGCTTCCTTTCTACCACAAATGCTCTGTCCACCATCTTTTGGAAGCTTTCATACTCATTCGAGGACATTGCACACTGCATCTCTGCGGTAAGTCCTTCCACGAAACAATCTTGTTTCTGCTCATCAGTCTCTATGTCCCGTGGGGCATAACGGGATAGTTGGGTAAATTTAGTGAGGTATTCCCTCACCGTCATGTTTCCCTGCTGCAGTCCCAAAAACTCCTTCCTCTTGTTTTTGAGTTCACCTCTTGGGATGTAATGGTTGCGGAAGCTACGCTTGAACTCTTCCCAAGTGATGTTCTCAGTGTCATGATGGGCAGCCATGTAGGCGGTCCACCAATCAGCAGCAGGTCCATGCAATTGATGAGAGGCAAATAGCACCCTCTCATACCCTTGGCACTGTATGATCCTCATCTTACTTTCAATGGTCTTCAGCCAATCATCTGTCTCCAGAGGTTCAGCAGCACTTGCAAACTTTGGAGGTTGAGTTCCTAGAAACTCACTCAACCTTGGTTGGCGTGGTGCAGCTTGTGGAGGTGGTACTTGATGCAAGTTGGCCACCACTTGAGTCAAGTTCTGGATGAGCTGATTTTTATTCTCCAGCATTTGGTGGAGAGGATCAACTTCTTCACGGCGACCACCCCTGTCCTGGCCTCTAGAAAGATCAGGGTTGCATGCCTCATAGTTGTTGTTGGCGGGGTTGGCAGCACGTCCTTTTCCTCTTCCGGCCATCTGGCAGAATCAACCAATGTTAATTTGAAAGCATTTAGTATCATCTTACTACTTTCATTTGTTTGTACTTTGAAGGGTTGAGGCTTTGTTATACTTTTCTGAGGGTTCATTTCTCACACAAAAATGAAGGTAATATTATTTCATGTGGGTTCACACACCAAAGCAAAATAATCTAAAGACGAGGCTGTGGACAATTGCTCATGGCTTCCACAACTCACGTCACACACCAAGCATTAACACACCATTAACTTAACTTAACGACTCGTCTATTTGATATCTTGCTAGCTAAGGGAAGGACTCTACACTACTCGTTTTCTTGAGCTGGCTCCTCGGGATCTTCCTCATCATTTCGGCTGCCTTCTGACTCTGCTTTGGGTGGGGAGACTGCTGGTGGAGAAGTGCGACGACGCCTGATTGCTCGGCGTTCCGGGGAGTCAGGAGTCCATGTATCATTCACGGTGACACACAGTTCATTCCCATCTCCTCTTTCTCTCGCCTTTAAGCAGGCTCGCAGCAACGACTCCGTTTCCTTCAGGGTGTCCCGGACATCCTGAAGCTCTTGTTGACACTCCTGCAGTCGAGTGCTGAGCATAGCAGCATCCTCCAAGCACAAGTCCATGTGCTCATGGGAAGTCCCTTACTGCACTGGCGGGTACTTGTACTCCGTGGTACCACTCTCACGTTGGAGGACATACATGTACTCAGTTTTGTCCAAGTGGCGACGATAGATGTGACTCTGGCAGGTGATGGCCTCCCAGGTGACATCTTTCTCCGCATCGACCTATGTTGCTCGACAAGCTGGAGAGTGGTGGATCTTAAGCAGCTGATTTTCGTGTATAATTCTCATCTCTGAACTCCATTCTTCCCTCTTCTCACGGATGGTCCTGGTGGAGTTATAGTGGATGATTAGTTTGCCCGTATTGCCGGCGGCTTCGAGCATACGCCGAAGACGGCGCAATAAGCCTCCTACTGCCAATCCGTAGGAAAGGTACGTCACCGGACGACTCTCCTCTCTCTCGGCAAGGGAAACTACGGGAACTCTCCCTCCTGTGGACTTGCGAGCGGTGCGAATCATGCGAACCATTTAAAACAAAAAGAATTTTAAAAATTAGGTTAGATAAACTCTCAAACAAAAATCCTATTTTGAATGAAAGTTGGGGTAAGATGAAGAAAGTGACTCAGTTAAATAACACTTTTCAACCCACACCTTTGAAAAATAGTTTTTAAGAAAATAGGGCCCTTAAATATGTCCATTTCTACCTAGGTCCACGTTCCTACGGGCAACCTTGGCTCTGATACCACTTCTGTCACACCCGGTTTTTCCGAAGAACAACCGAGTGAATGTCACATGTATGCCAGGATCATTTTCTCATACATGT
This sequence comes from Neostapfia colusana, assembly GCA_030760725.1. Lineage (NCBI taxonomy): Eukaryota > Viridiplantae > Streptophyta > Magnoliopsida > Poales > Poaceae > Neostapfia > Neostapfia colusana. The sequence continues at coordinate 22,630,401 of JASWHV010000005.1, read as the reverse complement.
GATGACAAATAGTGAAGCATCATTTATTACAAGCCAGATGTCGAATATAAATAAGTCTTACATCGCAAATGTCTCAATGGACAATAATAAGTTCATCACAAGTAAATAAACTAGCAGCGGAATATTATTCTTGTGGGCTCCATTGCAGGTGTTGCCCGGGGGTCTCCATGAACCTAGAAGCCTTCTTCGGGTCCAAAGTCTTGGTCATTACACACCACCTCATTATCTTGACCCGAGCAGCAATATAAACCAACAAAATATGCAAGGTTGAGTACCAATGGTACTCAGCAAGTGTGGGAAAGTTATGTCATGCATGGCTATAACAAGGGGAGGTTGAACTCATGGTTAAAGCACTACGCAATTAACACCTATCACCTTAGCTTATTAAGCACCTACATTACTACACAGGTGAAATGGTCCCAATCTCCCAACCCATCATCATAACCAAATAACCATAACATCATTTTCAATGTTAAGCTCCCCGCTTAACATCCACAACTTCCAAAACCATCACTCCTCTAATCATGAATAAGTCCAAGCCGCTCTTGACCGTGAGCACGGCTGTCATGAAAGTTTTGACTCTGCAGAGTTTGTACCACTGTACCCACATGTAGTGATTTCATCTCCCGTTGCTGGGTGGACTAAAAGAACCTCCATTATGCCAGTGGCTACGAACCACATTCACACTTCCCAGGTGTGTAGCCAGGAGATCACTACAAAGCCTTTACAAAGGGATTCTCGACGAGCGTGGGCCCACTGAGGTTTCACCCCTAACAGCATATAAGAGGCTCCAACCCCGCTGCAGTGGCCCCCTCTTGAGCCTTGCGGTTCATATGGTAGTCCAGCTGACACCTATTCCCCGCACCATCCAACACACCCATACTACGCTGGGGATACACCTAATTAATTGGCCAAGCTGCCCCATATCAGCATGTGGTTGGCACTGTAAAGCCAGGTTACATGCTCCATGAACCGGTCCTTAGGATCCAGGCAAGTACTAAACACAAACCCGAGTCTCGTGCACCCAGCACACAACCAAAACATCCAACTTGCCTTGATCCCTACCTCTACATAACTCACAATATCTCATTCAAGAATATGGTAAAATAAACTGATGATCTCATATCCCAAATATCCCATTCTAAGCATGGCTAAGCATATGCATAAAAATAAATGACATGATAAAATAAATCCCAACCCAAGCTACAAGGAAACAAGGTAATGCAATTCTTGGGAAACTTTCTAGCATGGGTTTCATATTTCATTTGACAATGCAAATAATTCTATCTACACATTCTAGCATAGGATCAAAGTGGTCAAGGACACTTGCCTCCTTCTTGCTGCTCTTGAAATGGGTAGTCCTGATCTTGGTAAGGAATAACTTGCTCTTGAGCAGGTTCTACATCATACCATCACACATAGCAAAAGAAAAACAACAATCCATAAGACATAGTTCACACTTCCACTTCATGCAAACCACACATTCATATTTATGAAATTCATTCACCATTATATGTGTTGTGGTTACTCTATGTTGTTGATTTGTGGCTTGCATGCACTTTTAATCATGTGTATATGATTCCTACTCTGTGTTCACATTTATACTTACATACTATATATATGAGTTTCCAATTAAATAAATTCCTTATATTCAATTGATACACCTTTTAGCTACCAAGTGTGCATGAAAGGTATCTTTCTTCTCCATATGTGTCTTCAGAATTTCTACCAACGCTAAACTGAATTCTTTGGATTTTAGAAACTCCATTTATCATTTACTAGTTGCTATATTTTCAGATTTATTTTCCTATGCATAAATGTGTACTTTATTATGAAATTAGTAATACACATCATCTAAACAGAATAGGTTCTGGTCCTAAATAATTTAATAACATATTTTGACCTTTGCCTCTAATGTAAACTATTTCACAATTATTTTCCCTATTTTCTAAAACTATTCATTACTTAAAAATGTGTCCCTAAATGTGAATAATAAATTAAACAGATTCAATTCAGCCCAAAATATGTTTTTATCTCACTCCAAAGTTTTCTAAATACTGAGAAAGTCTTTAATTAAATTTTGACAATATGTTTGTCCCACTTTTTAATTTTTAAACACTAGCAACATATTCAATTTCCTATATTAAATACTAAACAGGGCTAAAAAGTTAAACTTACCCCACTACAGGGTCTATAATATTATTTTAACAATTTTCAGGGGTCTAGCTATACTTATCAGAGGTGTTTTTCCTAATTTTTATTAAGTCCTGGGGCTAAAACTGATTTTTAAATGAATTTACATGATTTTCTGGAGTTCCAGGGGCTAGATCAGAAGTTTCTGGGGCTAGCTCTTATTTCCCGAGAACCCCAGGGGGTAGCACATAAGATTTCCAGTCTTTATAATGCGGGGCTGACGTGGACCGTCCGATTTTAAACCGACGGCCGAGATTATAACATCGAACCGGTACGCGCGAGTTTAAACCCTACCGTGCGATTTAAAATAAACGGCGCACAAGCAGCCACGTCGCTCTGATCGAGCGCGGGCGGTGCTGCCGGCGGCGCACGGCGGCGGGAAGCGGCGATCTCGCCGGAGACTTTCGGATCTTCGAGAATTCTTCCTAGAACTGTGATTTTATGGCATAGATCGGTGGAGGGGAGGTCGGGGATCTCACCCTCGGGGGTTTTCTTGAGCTCGGAGGTCCTTGAAGGTGATCGGCGACGAGGTCCGAGGTGAAACCACGGCGAGGCTCGTCGGCGCTGTGTTTACACCGCAAGTCACCGAGTTTTCTGCACCTGCAAGGTTCCCCGGAGGCGGTGGATCAAGACCAGCGAGTTAGATCGGAATTTCCGAGCTTAGATCGCCCAGAATTCGCCGGAGAAGTCTCGGTTCTCACCGGAGTAAAAATCGGCGATCGTGGGGGAAAAACAGAATGAGACCGGGGTTTTTATAGACGGGGGAGGGCGGTGGGTTTGTTTAGATTGAGTGGGAGTCCTCCGGAACCAGAATTCGGCCGGAAATCCGGTCGGTTGCGATTGCGCGCGCGCGGGTGAACAGTCCAAGTTTCGGACGATCGGGGGTTAGGGATGACAGGTGGGTCCCGCCTGTCTGAGAGAGAGAGCGCGGGCGCGCGGCTGCGGGCTGGCGCGGGGGCAGGTTGGGCCGGCTGGTGGGTTTCGGCCCACTGGCCGGTTTTTTTCTGTTTTCTCTTTTTCTTTTTCTATTTCTTTTCTGATTTGAGTTTAATTTGAATTCCAGTTTGAATTTGAATTTTTGCAAAACATGCAACACGTCCAAAAATTTTTAAATCCCCCTCTTAACATGATTTAGGTTCTTAACAAGATTTTTGAGGTGTTACACAAGGGCTTGGAGAAGTCCAAGGAGTCAAGGAGGAGGATATAGGACGTCCACACTAAGGAGGAGTCCAAGCCCAACTTGACCTCGACCCCACCTCGGATTCCAGGAGCTGCCTTCACCAAAATTGACGCCACGGACACATACAGAGTCGGATTTGGACGTTCTATATATAGTTGGAACCATAATTACATAAATCTTCCAATGGAACTGGTCCCACTTCAAAATTTCTTCTGAGTTGACGGGAATCGGCAAAACAAGTGGACATACAAAATCTGTCATGGTGCTGCATCACCGTCCTTTGGGCCGCTGGCCCGTGTATCATGTGGAAGCCCATTAGGGTTGCGTCCAGGGGTCTTGCACGCCCCTAACTCCTTTTTATTCAGCAGATGCCGCCGGGCGGCAGTTGGGTTGGGTTTTGCTTAGTTTTCAATCTGTCACTGAACAGTGTCACCGTTCATCGGTTTGTGAGACCCCACTTCGTGATCAATTCAGTTTTGATTGCAATTTCTCTGTTCTTGCTTGTGTTCTTGATTGCGCTTGCAGGGATAAGCCTTCGTGGCGAGGTCATTCGTGTGACACGGGTGATAACAAACGGAGCAGTGGTGTAGTGATTGTGGGGTTCCATTGTTCGTAGCCTTGTATCATCAACATCGATATCTCCACCCAATCAAGTTTACCATACCTCTCAGAAGATCGGGACTCATTCTACTATCAACTGGTATCAGATATCAGGTTGACCGTGAGGTATACTTGTGTGCCTTTAGATTAATTTTGTTTCAGTACTATAGTCCACAAAAAGCCACAAAATTTTTACTGTCCCTGACCTATAGCCCCCGCTCAGCCTTTTGCATAATTTAGTTTCGGAATCTGTAGTTCTGAGTTCGTGTCCTAGGTTGAGTTTGGTTGCTGGTTTAGATTTGTTTGTTCAGTTTTGTTTCTTCTATCCACTGCCATCTACAAAAAAATCAATCTACAAAAAATTCCATCCACCGATTCAATTTGTATCCGTTTCAGTTCCCACCACCACCAAAACCTAATTCGGGTATCCTCCTTAAAACGGGCATAATTTTTCGCTCGAAACTCCGATTGAGGTGCATCTTTTCCTGGAAAGCTATCAAAAAAATCCACATACGATTCACCGGCTACGCCAGTCACGGCGATTTCAAAAAAATTAAAAAAATCAGGAAGGCCCTCGTTTTTAACTCTGAAGTTCCAGCACCCATTATTTCAAACGCTCCTGAATTTGTACCGATCACATCTTTCATTGGTTTGAGGTAATACTTGGTGCTGTTTCTATTCTTATGCCCCTGGTTGAGAACAAATATCACAAAAAAATTAAAAAACAAGAATTTGATTTCTACTAGTGCTAAAAGACAAAAACAAGAGGCTCAAGGGGTTTCTACTTGTTCCGTTTTCTCTGTGAATGCTGAACACTTGCTGATATTGTCCTTGTTGTTCATCATCATTCATCCTTGTTTTCATCATCATTCATCCTTGTTTTCACAACTTGCTGATATTGTTCCTTGCTTGTTACCACAACTGTTCTAATACAATTTTAGGTCAGCAACTAGGTTAAATTCTTTGGACACTTATTCAGCATTGCTATCCGTTACTAACTTATGTGCCACATACATATACTGCATTTGAGCCTTCCCAAGCTCCACCTTCTCTCGAGCAGAACAGGTAACTTCTGCAATCACACCCACTCTCTGCTTGCTTTCACATCGGTCACCGTTGGCCACCTGCAGTGCTGGTAAGAAACTTGTAAGAGCGGAGTAAGACACATCTTACTGCTTCATTTCTACTCCCACTTCCACTTCAGAGAGCGTAGCAATAGGGTCCTTCACGATCCTTTTGCCTTTGTTTTCTGTTTTGTATTAACAATGACAGGAAATAAGACTATGGATAAGACCTCTGGTTCTACACCTCTGGATGATAATGATTGCGTGTCCCATCTAGAACTAAGGGACATGATGTGGGCGATGACTAAAGCATTCAACAACTACCATACCACTACAACAGCCACCTTTCAGAGGCTTCATACAAGTGTTGCTGGTCTGACCACACGGTTGGACGAGGTGGAGGCTCGTATTCCCCAATAAACTCCCAGCCCCTATCATCCTTGATGCTGACGCACATGCTCACAATGACACAGAGGATGACTTCAATAACGACGAGGTTGATGCACAGCAGTGCCGTCGCCTTTGACGAAATCATCAAGGTATGGGAGGTAGACCTCGTCCTCATGCTCCTAAACAATATAATGATCCTTACGCTAAGATTAAGTTTTCTATTCCACCGTTTTATGGATCTTATGATGCTAAGACTTACTTGGATTGGGGAATGACGGTAGAACAAAAATTTAGCTCCCATCTTGTTCCCGAGCGACATAGAGTTAGACAAGCCACTAGTGAGTTTAAAGATTTTGCTATCATTTGGTGGAATGAACTTGTCAATACACGTAATGCCCCACAGACATGGGCTGCGTTAAAAGAAGAGGTGCATGCTAGGTTTGTTCCCCCTTCATATAGACGTGATCTTCTTAAGAAATTGCAACGCTTTGATCGGGGTGACATGACTGTCCAAGAGTACTACCAAGAGTTGCAGAAAGGTATGCTTCGTTGTGGGGTAGTTGAGGATTAGGAAGACCAAATTGTTAGATTTTATAGGGGCTTGCGGCGTGAGATCTAGGACATAGTTGATTACAAGGAAAATAATTCTATTCAACGTTTATTTCAACTAGCTATGTTAGCAGAAAAAAAGTGCAGGGTCGCCAACAGCAGCGGCGGAACAACACCTTCACTCCACGACAGCTTCCGGTGCCATCCAAAGCAGCGCCCTCCTCAGGCGTACGTGTGTCTACACCACCATCCACCGGTGTTGTACGCAGCACCGTGCCTTATACATCAACGGGACAGGATAACAGCAAGTCCCAGATGCCTCCAGGTGTTGCAGTAAAGACTGCTACACCCAATGCTTCCACCAGTCGTACCTCCAATATCAAATGCCACCGCTGCCAGGGACTTGGCCATATGCAACGAGATTGCCTCAGCAAACGGGCGATCATTGCCACTGCTGATGGTGGGTATGTTAGTGCTTCTGATATTGAAGATGAAAATATTATTGCAGCTAACATTTCAGGTTTTGATGACTGTGCTGAGGAGGTTCTTGCTACATCTGCGACCAACAACTATAGAACTTTGATTGTGCAGCGAGCTTTGAGTGCCACGGTTGGAAAGGACGACAACCGCCAACGTCACAACCTTTTCAACATGTTTCTCGTCGTCAAGGACTGCCGTGTGCATACCATCATTGATGGTGGTAGCTGCAACAAATTGGTGAATATTGAGGTGGTCAAGAAGCTTGGTTTGACCACACGGGAGCATCCTCACCCTTATCACATTCAATGGTTTAACAACAATGGTAAGGTAAAGGTAACACAAACAGCAAGAATACATTTTCCATTGGTTCTTATCATGATTTTGCTGTGGTACCTATGGATGCTTGTTCTCTTTTGTTGGGACGTTCTTGAGAGTTTGATACTGACGCTATTCACCATGGTCGATCTAATAAGTATACTCTCATGCATAAGGGCAAGAAAGTTGTGTTGCTCCCTATGACTCCCACTGAAATTGTGCAATTTGAACATGAGAAAAAGAACAATGCTAAGCAAAAGGGTGTTTTCAATTCTGAAATTCAGCAACCTATTAAGTTGAAAAATCCTGTTTTGCTTGCAACTAAATCTGATATTGATGACTTATATGCCTCTAAGGGAATTTGCTATGCTTTCGTGTGTAAACATGCTTTATATTCCATTGAGGATGCATCCATTGCTTTGCCACCTGCTGTTGCTAACCCTTTGTAGGAGTATATGGATGTTTTTCCATCAGAGATACCCCCTGGATTACCACCTGTGCGAGGCATTGAGCACAAGATCGATTTGATTCTAGGGGCGAGCTTGCCAAACCGTGCCGCCTACAGGACCAACCCCGACGAGACTAAGGAAATTCAGCGACAAGTCCAAGATCTTTTGGACCGCGGGTACATTCATGAGAGTCTTAGTCCTTGTTCTGTTCCTGTTCTTTTGGTTCCTAAGAAAGATGGCACTTGGCGCATGTGTGTTGATTGTAGAGCCATCAATAATATTACCATTCGTTATCGCTATCCTATTCCTAGATTGGATGACATGCTTGATAAGTTGAGTGGTTCTGTTATTTCCTCCAAGATAGATTTACGTAGTGGGTATCATCAGATTCGTATGGCTTTAGTTGATGAATGGAAAACTGCCTTTAAAACTAAATTCGGACTTTATGGATGGTTAGTCATGCATTTTGGTTTAACTAATGCACCCATCACTTTTATGAGATTGAACGAGGTTTTACGTGCTTTCATTGGTAAATTTGTGGTGGTTTACTTTGATGATATCTTATTTACAGCAAATCATATGACGAGCATCTTGAACATTTGCGTGCTGTTTTTAATATCTTGTGTGATGCACGTTTATTTGGTAACCTTGAGAAGTGCACCTTTTGCACCGATCGTGTGTCTTTTCTTGGTTATGTTGTTACTTTGCAGGGCATTGAGGTGGACGAGGCAAAGATTTTTGCCATCACAAGCTGGCCACTTCTAACTACGGTCACGCAGGTTCGTAGTTTTCTTGGTCTCGCAGGTTTCTTCCGGCGTTTCATGCGGAATTTCAGCACCATTGCGGCACCTCTCCACGAGTTGACAAAGTATGGAGTGCCGTTTCGATAGGGACCAGTACAACAACAAGCTTTTGATGCTCTCAAGTCAAAGCTCACGCAAGCACCATTGCTGCAAGTTCCTGATTTTGAAAAGACCTTCGAGCTTGAATGTGATGCGAGTGACATTGGCATTGGAGGAGTGCTCATTCAAGAAGGTAAACCTGTTGCTTTCTTTAGTGAAAAATTGCATGGTCCTTCGCTGAATTATTCTACATATGACAAAGAACTTTATGCTTTAGTGCGTGTCTTGCAAACTTGGCTACATTACCTATGGTCTAAAGAATTTGTCATACATTCAGATAATGAGTCTTTGAAGTATCTTAAATGATAATCTAATCTAAACAAACGTCATACTAAATAGATTGAGTTCATAGAGTCATTTCCTTACATCATTAAACATAAGAAAGGGAAAGACAATGTGATTGCCGATGCTTTATCTAGACGTTGTACCATGTTGTCCCAACTTTCTCATAAAATCTTTGGTTTGGAAACCATAAAGAGATTATATGCTACTGATTTGGACTTCAAAGATGCTTTTGACAATTGTAGAGAGGGCAGAACGTGGCAAAAATTTCTACTGCGTGAAGGTCTTCTCTACCGTGCTAACAAGCTGTGTTCCAGCTAGCTCCGTTCGTCTTTTGTTGTTGCAGGAAGCGCATGGAGGTGGTTTGATGGGACATTTTGGTGTTAAAAAGACGGAAGATGTGCTAGCTGTTCACTTCTTTTGACCACGAATGAGGCGTGATGTGGAGCGCTACGTGTCACGTTGCACGACATGCAACAAAGCTAAGTCTCGACTTCACCCACATGGTCTTTATGTGCCTCTTCCCGTTTCTAGTGCACCTTGGGAGGATATTTCAATAGATTTTGTTTTAGGATTGCCTAGAACAAAGAGGGGGAGGGATAGTGTCTTTGTGGTTGTTGATCGTTTTTCTAAAATGGCACATTTTATACCCTGCCACAAGACCGATAATGCTTCACATATTGCTCATTTGTTCTTTAATGAGGTTGTGCGTTTGCATGGTGTTCTCAATACCATTGTTTCTGATAGGGATGCTAAGTTTTTGAGCCACTTTTAGAGAACTTTATGGTATAAATTGGGAACAAAGTTACTGTTTTCTACTACTTGTCATCCACAAACTGATGGGCAAATGGAGGTAGTTAATCATACCTTATCTACTATGTTGCGGGCTGTTTTGACAGATAATTTGAGGTTGTGGGAGGAGTGTTTGCCACATATTGAGTTTGCTTATAACAAGTCTATTCACCCCACAACCAAGTTAAGTCTATTTATGGTAGTATATGGTTTCAATCCTCGTGCTCCAATTGATTTGCTACCTTTACCACACTCTGAAATTGTGAACTTAGATGCTACACAACGTTCCAAATTTATTCTTAAGTTGCATGAAGCTACTAAGTTGCAAATTGAAAAAATGAATGAAAAGTATCGCATTGCTGCTTGTAAAGGTAGGAAGGAGGTAAAATTGGAACCCGGTGATTTGGTGCGGGTTCATTTGAGAAAAGATAGGTTCCCGGATTTGAGAAAGTCCAAGCTCATGCCACGTGCTGCTGGACCTTTTAAGGTTCTTGAAAAGATAAATGACAATGCATAACTTGAGTTGCCTCCCGAGTTTAGGGTTAGTCCCACATTTAACATTTCAGATGTGAAACCATACTTGGGTGAGGAAGATGAGCTTGAGTCGAGGACGACTCCAATTCAAGAGGGGTAGAATGATGAGGACATCACTCCTTTGCATACAATACAAGGACCGATCACTAGAGCACGTGCACGTCGGTTGGATCTCCAAGTACGTTCCAGCCTTGTCAATTGTTTTTCAGAACTTACGCTTGTTTCCATGCATGTTTCATCGATTAGGAACAATGGATAGGACCAGAAAGGGCTTGGAGAAGTCCAAAATGAGTCAAGGAGGAGGAGATAGGACATCCACACCAAGGAGGAATCCAAGCCCAACTCGACTTACGACTCCACCTCGGATTCCAGGAGCTGCCTTCACCAAAATTGACGCCTCGGACACATACGGAGTCGGATTTGGACGTTCTATATATGGTTGGAACCAGAATTACATAAAGCTTCCAATGGAACCAGTCCCACTTCAAAATTCCTTCTGAGTTGACGGGAATCGGCAAAACAAGTGGACGTCCAGAATCTGTCATGGTGCTGCGTCACCGTCCTTTGGACCGCTGGCCCTTGTATCGTGTGGAAGCCCATTAGGGTTGCGTCTAGGGGTCTTGCACGCCCCTAACTCCTTTTTATTCAGCAGCCACCGCCAAGTTAGGGTTGGGTTTTGCTTAGTTTTCAATCTGTCATTAAACAGTGTCACCGTTCATCGGTTTGTGAGACCCCACTTCGTGATCAATTCAGTTTTGATTGCAATTTCTCTGTTCTTGCTTGTGTTCTTGATTGCACTTGCACGGATAAGCCTTTGTGGTGAGGTCATTCGTGTGACACGGGTGATAACCAAAGGAGCAGTGGTGTAGTGATTGTGGGGTTTCGTTCGTTCGGAGCCTTGGATCATCAACGTCGAGATCTCCACCCAATCAAGTTTACCATACCTCTTGGAAGATCGGGACTCATTCTACTATCAGAGAGGAAATGCTGGTTCACAACGATGCTTAGAATGTTGTAAGATAGGACATTTTTGTACAGATTGCCCTAAACTTTCAGGTACTGCTTCCCGTGATGAAAAGCAAACCAAGTTCAAGTCATCTAATGGCAACAACAACAAGAAAAAGAAGACTTTCACAAAACAACAAATGATGGAACACATTCTCTTCGCACTCCTAGATAACAACTCGAGTGATGTGGACTTCAGGAGTGATGAAGATGAAGACAACATGGCAACAATGTGTTTCATGGCAGGCAACTCATGATCAAGTATGGAGGAAGAAGAACACAACAGCGGCGATGAAGAGGTATGTCCCACTTGCGAAGAAATGTGTGATGCTATTTTTCGTGCCACTGTTGTACTTAATAAAAAGGACAAAAAACTTAGGGACAACGTGATAATTCTTGTTCCTCATGTGAATTAATATATGAACAATTGTCCTCCTTAAGAAGTGCGCACACCTCCACACTTGATAAACTCGAACTTAAAATTGAAAAGAACAAAAAGCTTGCTGCACTTAACGATGAAAACATGAAAGACGCTAGCTGTTCTACAATTGATTTGCATTGTTCTAGTTGTGATGATCTTGATAAGAAACTACATGATGCTAAGAATGATATTTTTATTTTGAACAATGCTTTACGTTCTCATGAAGTTAAATATTGTTCTAATTGCAAACTAAAAGGAAAAATTTCATGTGACAACTGCCTAGACTTGTGTATTAAACTTGATTATATGCATAAGACACTAGAGTGGTTTTTTAGTGGGAATAAAAATCGTAACTTGCTGCTGATTTCTTCTAAGACTTGTGATGATAAAACTGGTTTAGGTTTTGATTCTCATGCTCATGCTAAGGCATATCCACCTAAGGTTGTAAAGTCATTAGGACGTGGTTTGATTAAAACTGTTCCTAAACAAAAGAGGTGGTTTTTAGGTCAGCAGGGGTGTTATCTCATTCGGTTGCTAAAACACACGTTGCTTGCTTTCTAGACATGAACATAAGGTTAAATTTCATTGTACTTACAGTGATAGAGATGGTCATGTCATAGATTTTTGTTATAGACTAGCTAAAAAGGAAAAGAAGCAAAGAATGATAGCTAGATCACGTAACAACCAAGCAAAACTTGCTGCACATGCTGAACCAAATGTTAGACACTTGCAACCTGTTGCAATAAGTAAAAACATAGAAAATTTGCTCCCAAACCTACTGTTTTTTGTGCTATACAAGACACACCTCGTAGGTCATAGTTGGGTGCAAGAATTCTGAAACTTTGGCTCATGAACCTGCTTTTTTATCTCAGCTTTTGTGTGTTATTCCTGCTGGATGCCGTGTGACTCAATACTAGATTCCTAAATATCTTTTGACTAACCCCAGTATCACTACAGGAATTCAGCACATCTACGACGGCCAGATTAATTTACGACGGCTAACCCTACAACCCTCGTAAATAAAAGCTTGTTTACGACGGCCAGGGTCTGGCCGTCGTAAATAGGCTGATATATACCCGTGGGCCCAGGGTCGGCGCGGGCATTCACGCCCGCGCCGACCCCGAGCCGAAGTGCCGCCACCGGACCACCGCCCCCAGCCGCCGCTGCGTTGGCCCCTTCCGCCCCCACCCGCTGCCGCGCCGGCCCCCGCCGCCCCCACACCCACCGCCGCTGTAAAGGTCCCAAAATTTTGAATACAAAAGAACTGAAGTGGGAACACCCTTAGGTTTCAAGTTTGTAAAAATTGGGACTTGTTTAAAATTTTCTCCACATGTGATCACACACATGAATGTCCCACCACTCTAGCCTAGGATCAAGTGAATGTTTGGGGGACAAAGTTAAGTAAAAACCCATGTGTAAGCTCTCATGTGCCAGGGGAAATAAAATTCAGAGTTTGAACTCAAATTGTCCAATTCAAATTTCAAATGAGGGCAACAAATAGGAATGCAAACTGTTGTGCTCAAAACCTCATTTGGAGCAGCTAAAACAAAAATCTGAGTTCATTTGCTACCCATTTGTCAAATGGACTTTAAATTGCATAGGAATTCAAATTCAATTGTGAAATTGGATGAAACCTGTCCAAATCTTCAAATTCAGGCCAGGTTCAAACTTTGCCACAATTGAAAGGAGTCATTTTCCAATTTTGAGAAAAATGGAGGGGATAAGGGGGACAGTGGGCCCACAGTTCATTGGGCAAAGAGTGTGACTTGCACCCTAAGTCACCTCTCTCTGTTTCCACTAAGCAGCCGAGTTCTCAGTTCAGAAATGAATCATCGGGGACTCCTCTCCGGGCGCCACTGCATACAGCCTGAGGCCACCACCCCGTTTTCCTTTCACGCGGGCGACCAGATGCACTGCTCCCTCACGATTCAGCGCAATCCACTCGACCACAGCGAGCCGACCGTGTGCTGTTTCCCTTGCTCGTAACCCGCTCGAAGCAACCGAGCCGAGTGAGCTCCGGGCGACACCGAGGAGTGATTGGGAGACCTCCTCAGCAGCTGAACCACCTCCGTGGCTTGCTCAACGTGATCAGCAGCTCCAAACGTGTCTCTCGTTGCTTACAAAACGGACACCGACGCTCTCTCCCTCTCACACGGAAAAGAACCCCTCCGGCGCAGCCATCTCGGTTTTCCTCGGGAGATGGCTGCACTCGCTCGAACAGCGCCCAGTGAAGAGAAAAACGGCACCCTGTGATCGTCTACCACCTCATGGACGCACCACCAAGTGCGCTAAGTGTGAGACCTATGTGTGCTGAATACATTGACAATTAGGATAAAAGTTAGCATTAACATTCAAAGTTTTGAATATTGCCAAAACATTCTTCTGTGGCAAGGTCCGACAAGTTCTTTGTTAGGTCCGCCAAGTGTTGGCAAGGTCCGACGCAAGGTCCGGAGAGCTCCTGCAAGGTCCAGAGAGCTTCTGTGAGGTCCGGAGCTTGTTTTTAAGGAGCTCCCGTGAAGTTCAACTCGTAGAACTGCAGCGTCTTGTTTTTGCTTTTAACTCGCAATGTTTCAAACTTGCTTTATGGGAAGGTTTGCTTAGTATTAATTTGCTAAGTTTTTGGTGTGTTTTGGTGGTTATGGCTGTTATCATTTGATATGGTTTGCAACATGCTTATGTGACGTGCTCATGTAAGGTGTTGTGGTTTTCGAACTAACGTGAGTCAAGTCGAGGACTTGTGCTTGGAAGAATTGGTTGTTTATTCATGTGCAGGTGTTGCTTGAGTTCAAGACATGGCTGGTGACGGGATCCTTGGACTAGTCTCAGGGAGGAGATGAGGTGCCAACAACCAAGTTCGGGAGGAGCTGTGGTTGAGTTGATCGGGAGGTCGCGCAGCATGTTTGGATCAAGGGCAGTGCATATGAAGGTTGCGTGTATGTCGTTGGAAGGTGTTTGCACATGTGCAAGGAGTGCATGGACGTGGTAACATTGTTCCAAGGCGTGATGAAGAGAAGTGGACGTAAAGAATTGGTCGGAAAGGTCCAACCGGCTGGATTGCGTACTCAGGCTGAGGCTGAGTCGGATATGGCTCAAATATGGAAGATTTGAGTTGGTTATGATAGGATTTCGTGCTAGACACGAAGTTTAGTTGTTTTAGGAATGTTTAGGACGTTTCTAAGGTGTTTGAAAGTCTCACGATTGCTTCTATCTGCGAATAGGAGAGTCCTGAGCAGTTATGGTAAGTTAGTATACGAGTCCAATTAGGAGTAGGAGTCCTAAATTGGATTGTTTAGCCTGAGGGCTGGCTATAAAAGCAAGGGAGGCCAGAGCTCTCGTGGGTAGAGAAATTTGGTCTGTTCCTCTTGTGTTTCTATTGAATAAAGTTCATAGTTTCGAGGAGGTTTTGTGCCTTGTTCGTCCGATTTGTTTTTCGTCAAGTCTTTCTCGCCGAGTTTCTGGACAGACCGACGTTGCTTCGGTGTTTCGTTCATAACTCGAGTTTTACAGATCCAATTGACGTGATTCTTTTTGGGTTGTCTTCACAACTCAATTATCTATCATCTGTGAATTTTCACGAGCTTCAGATCTGTAGTTTTTGAGATACACGAGTTTCTTTGCAGCGTTGCAGATCTGTTTTATATCGGGTAGAACAGATTGATCTTCGTTTAATGTTTTGATCGTATCTCAAGTTTTACTTCGTGTTTTCAAGTGATTCTTGTTGCATTAGATCCGTGACTTGATTCTCTACCTCTCTACACTATTTGTCACGGTTGAACACGTTTGAAAACACTTGCACACATGGTTTCTTTAACCGATTGATTTTTTGCTGAGGGGTTTTTGTAGTTTCCGCTGCGAAAAGTTTTAATCTACCATTCACCCCCCTCTGGTAGCTTTTCACGTGCTCTTCGATCCTACAATTGGTATCAGAGCCAAGGTGCTCTAATCTTTGTGATTTGCACGTGTTTTGACTAACCATCATGGAGAAGTACTCCGCAGAACCTTGTGTGTTCAATGGCATCGATTTTCAGGTTTGGAAGGCGCGGATGGAGGCCTACATACAGGCGCAAGGCTTCGCCATATGGGAAAAGGTCTACCGGAACTTCGATGTACCACCCAACGATCATGTTACGGCTGTGAACATGAGAGATGTTGACAACAACAACAAGGCTCGCAACTTGATCATCCAAGGATTGACTCAAAGCTACTTCGACCGTGTTGCACACCTCCGATCTGCATATGATGTTTGGAAAGCAATTTGTGACTATCATGAAGGATCCAATACGATCAAGGAGGTAAGGCAAGATATGTTAAAGAAAGAATACATGCATTTTGAGATGCAACCCGGTGAGTCAATTGACGACCTTTTTGCTCGCTTTAATAAAATTCTCGGCAACTTGCGTAGTGTCAATGTTAACTTTTCAGATGCTGAAAATGCTAGACAATTGTTAGGAGCATTAGATATGTCAATTTGGGAGATGAAAGTTACATCTATTCGTGAATCTACTGTCATGAGTTCTCTTACTTTAGACGTGCTTTATTCTAAATTGAAAACTCATGAAATTGACATCATCTCACGTAAAAACCCCAACAAGTCTATTGCATTTGTTTCGCAATGTGACATGTCTAGTTCTAGTCAATCATCATCTAGTGGTGCACTCTCTTTGCTGTCCTCTCTAACCCTTGAACAAATTGAAGAGTTTCCAGAGGAGGAGCTTGCACTCATCTCTACTCGGTTCTCAAAAGCATTGCAAAATGTGAGAACTAGAAGGAGAGGAAGCTCCGGACCTCAACGATGTTTTGAATGTGGTAAGACAGAACATTTTCGTATGGAGTGCCCTAACCTTTCAGGTCCGACTTCACGTGAAGAAAAGCAAACAAGGCCGAAGAAATCGTTTGCAAAGAATAAGAAGAAGAAAGATTTATCAATGCGCAACATAGTGCATAGTATGATCTCTGCACTTAAAGATTTCGGCTCAAGTGATGTGGACACCGGTAGTGATGAAGATGAAGAAGCTATGGCAAATATGTGCTGCATGGCGAGCAAGTCAAGTTCAAGCTCCGAGGAGGCAGAACACAACAGCGACGATGAAGAGGTATGCTCCACTTGCGAAGAAATGTGTGATGCTATTTCTCGTGCCACTGTTATATTAAAGAAAAAGGATAAAAAACTTAAAAACAATGCTGTTAAAATTGAATCACTAGAATCTGAAATTAATCGTTTAAAAACTTTGATTCCTAGTGATGATTCTTGTTCCTCATGTGATTTGATTTATGAACAATTATCCTCTTTAAGAAGTGCACACGCATCTACACTTGATAAACTTGAACTTGAAATTGAAAAGAACAAAGAGCTTGCTGCACTTAATGATAAAAATTTGAAAGATGCTTGTTGTTCTACAATTGATTTGCATTGTTCTTCATGTGATGATCTGAATAAGAAACTAAATGATGCTATGAATGAGATTTCTATTTTGAACAATGCTTTACGTGTGCATGAAGTTAAATATTGTTCAAATTGCAAACTAAAAGGAAAAACTTCATGTGAAAACTTCTTTGATCTGTCCAATAAACTTGATGACATGCATAGGACACTAGATCGGTTTTCTAATGCAAATAAGAACCTAAACTTGCTGCTGAATTCTTCCAAGTCTTGTAATGATAAAACTGGTTTAGGTTTTAATTCTCATGCTCATGCTAAGGCACACCCACCTAAAGTTGTAAAGTCATTAGGAAGCGGTTTGATTCAAACAGCTCCTAGACAAAAAGAGGTGATTTTCAAATCTGCAGGAGTACTGTCCCATTCGGGTTCTAATAAACGTGTTGCTTGCTCATCTAGACTTGATAATAAGGTTATTTTTCATTGTACCTACTGTGGTAGAGATGGTCATGTCATGGATTTTTGTTATAGACTAGCTAAATACGATAAGAAACAAAGAATACTTGCTAGATCACATAACAACCAAGCAAAATCTGCTAGACCGAATGTTCGGAGCTTGCAACCTGCTGTAATGAGTCAAAAACTTGCTCCCGGACCTACTGTTTTTTGTGCTACATATAACACATCTTCTAAGTCAGTAGTTGGGAACAAAAATTTTCGATGTTTGGCTCATAAACCTGCTGTACCTTCTCAGCTTTCGCGTGTTATTCCTGCTGGACGTCGTGTGACTCAGTACCGGATTCCTAAAAGTCTTTTAACTAACCCCAGTATTGAGTCATCGACGTATTGTGCTGCTGTGTAGGTTTCACGTTTGAGGAAGGAGAACATTTGGATTGTGGATTCAGGTTGCTCACGCCACATGACCGGTAACAAAGAATGGTTCTCCTCTCTCTCTCTTTTGTGTCACGTGTAGAAAATGTTACTTTCGCCGATAACTCTTCTACTCCCATAATTGCTAAAGGTTCGGTTAGAGTAAACAATCTCTACACTTTGAAAGATGTGGCACTTGTTAAAAATTTGAAATACAACTTGCTTTCGGTTTCACAATTGCTAGATGAAAATCTAGAGTTTAGCTTTGCTAAAAATTGCTGCAAGGTTGTAGATTCAAAAGGTGAGCTTTTGTTTAACATATCTAGGTTTGGAAGAGTTTTTAAAGCTGATTTTGATTTGTCAACTTCTAAGCATCGGTGTCTAGTTGCTAATGATACAAAATATCTATATTTTTGGCATCGTAGACTTGGTCACATAGGCTTTGATCATTTCACTCGTGTTAGTGCTCTCGATCGCATACGTGGGCTGCCGAAGCTTAAATAGGACAATGATATTGTATGCTCTTCTTGTAGACATGCTAAGTTTGTTGCAGGTTCACATGCTCCTCTCACAATGACCATGACAGCTGAACCGGGACAACTTTTATATCTTGACACAGTAGGTCCGACACGTGTTCAATCCTTCAGAGGTAAATGGTATGTGCTTGTGATTGTTGATGATTATTCTAGATATTCTTGGGTTTATTTTATGGCATCTAAGAATGAAGCTTTTAGTCATTTTAGAACCTTATTTCTTAGATTATCTATTGATCACCCAGGATCATTAAAAGCAATTAGAAGTGATAACGGAACTGAATTTAAAAACCAATCCTTTGATCACTTTTGTGCTGAAAATGGAATAGATCATCAATACTCTTCACCCTATGTACCACAACAAAATGGTGTCGTAGAAAGAAAGAACAGGACCTTAGTTGAGATGGCTAGGACTATGCTTGATGAATATCAAACTCCTAGGAAATTTTGGGCTGATGCAATTGCAACCGCTTGTTATGTCCCAAATCGTGTTTTCTTGCGTGCTAAGCTTGGAAAAACCCCATATGAGCTC
Source organism: Neostapfia colusana (assembly GCA_030760725.1). NCBI lineage: Eukaryota > Viridiplantae > Streptophyta > Magnoliopsida > Poales > Poaceae > Neostapfia > Neostapfia colusana. Next base: position 22,611,933 of record JASWHV010000005.1, on the reverse strand, counting down.
CGGTTTGGACATAGGCCTAGTGTTACACACTTTAGGATTTTTGGTTGCAAATGCTTTGTTAAGAAACATGGTAATCTTGATAAATTTGAAGCTAGATCTGTTGATGGCATGTTTCTTGGTTATCCATCTCATACTAGAGGCTACCGTGTGCTTTTACTTGACACTAACAAAATTGTGGAGACTTGCGAGGTTTCTTTTGATGAAGCTAGCCCAAGTACGAGCTCCGATATTGCAGGTCCGGATCCATATCCGCAGGGGGAGAGTATTTTTATTGAAGAAGATGAAGAAGTGGTGCTGCTGCCCGAAAACTCAGAAGTAAATAACGATCAAGCTGCTGATTTTGCACCACAACCAGCACCAACAGTCACTACTGCTGGTTCAGACCTTCCTCAATCAACAAGCTCTCCTAATCAAAGGTCCGAACATGAAGAAGAAGGTGTTTGTGAAGTGTCTACTCCCCTCCGAGTACTCAAAAGTCATCCTCCACAACAAATCATTGGAAGCTTGCATGAACGAGTCACTCGGTCCAGGTTTTGCGATCCAAATTCTCATGCTCATTCTGCTTTTGTTGCTACTTTTGAACCCAAGGATATATCACACGCACTCACTAATGAATCTTAGATTAATGCCATGCAAGAAGAGTTAGAAAATTTTGAGAGAAATAATGTTTGGAAACTTGTACCTCCACCTCAAGGTCAAACATTAATTGGAACTAAATGGGTATTTAAAAATAAGCAAAGTGAGGATGGGGTTGTGGTTAGGAATAAAGCTAGGTTGGTTGCTCAAGGTTTCACTCAAATTGAAGGTCTAGATTTTGATGAAACATTTGCTACTGTTGCTAGATTAGAAGCTATAAGAATTTTATTAGCATTTGCTGCATCTAAAGGTTTCAAGTTATATCAAATGGATTCTTAATGGCTACATAGAGGAGGAGGTTTATGTTAAGCAGCCACTGGGTTTTGAAAATCCAAATTTTCCTAATCATGTTTACAAACTGTCCAAAGCCTTGTACGGTGTAAAACAAGCCCCTAGAGCATGGTATGATAGGTTAAAAACATTCTTACTTGAAAAGGGGTTTACCATGGGCAAGGTTGATAAAACTATTTTTGTACTTAAGCATGGCAATGACTCATTATTCGTTCAAGTGTATGTGGATGATATTATCTTTGGTTGTGCTTCTCATGATCTCGTGTCCAAGTTTTCAGCTATGATGAGTTCAGAATTTGAGATGAGTATGATGGGAGAACTCACAAAACTTTTTGGGGCTGCAAATCAAGCAAACAAAAGAAGGAACTTTTGTGCATCAAACTAAGTATACAAAGGACCTTCTTAAGCGCTTCAACATGGACAAATGCAAGCCTCTTCGGACACCAATGGGAACAGCAACAACACTTGAACTTGACGAAGATGGTGACCCGGTCGATAAAAAAAGAATACAGAAGTATGATTGGATCACTTTTGTATCTCACGGCGTCAAGACCGGACATACAATTCAGCGTATGTCTTTGTGCACGTTTTCAAGCTTCTCCACGTGCTTCACATCGCCAAGCCATCAAAAGGATTCTCAGGTACCTACATGGAACTCAAGAATTTGGCATTTTTCTTCCTTCTTCCTCAACCGTTTCTTTGAAAACTTTTTCGGATGCTGATTTTGGGGGTTATAGGATTGATAGGAAAAGTATTTCGGGTGCTTGTCATTTTCTTGGTAATTCACTTGTTGCTTGGTCCTCTAGAAAACAAAGTTCAGTTGCACAATCCACGGCCGAATCTGAATATGTAGCTGCAGCTAGCGCTTGCTCACAAATTCTTTGGATTGTTCAAACACTTAAGGACTATGGGGTTGATTTAGATAGTGTTCCACTGTTTTGTGATAACACTAGTGCAATTTGTATTGCTAAAAACCCCGTGAAACACTCTAGAACTAAGCACATTGACATTACATATCACCTTCTTCGTGATAATGTTGAAAAAGGAAACATTGTGCTTCACCATGTCGATACCGAACAACAATTGGCTGATATTTTTACAAAACCTTTGGATTTCACTCGTTTTTGTTTCATTCATAGTGAAATAGGGGTTATGCATCCTCATGGCTTAAATTAAGGGGGAGTTTTTGAAACTTTGAAAGTCTATGTGTGAATCTGAAACTAAAATAATATGAGCATAGTATTTCATACATATATGACTTTGTGATTCCTTTTACAGGCTGAAAGTTATTACTACATTACTCATGTTATACATTTTGTAGTTTTTGCCATGACTAGTAATTGGAATAATTACTTACACTAAATCTGGTCATGATCGAACTTTCTTGCTGTTTTGAACTTGTTGCGTGCTCACAAGTGCTTTTAATTATAAAAAATTAATCAAGTGATCAGCTCACATGTTGAGTTTTCAAATAAAAAATTGAGAAAAGATCAAGAGAATATGAATGCATCGCACTTCTTCTTTTGAGATTGCTTATCATTGCACTAAGATATGAACTTGGAAGGAATTGTGTATGACTAAAACCATATCCTTAAGCTTCTGATTGTCAAATGACATAGGCTTGGCTTGGTTGGTTAGAATAAGGCTGATGCGGCATATAATCTCTTGCAAATATCATATGATCAAATTTGTGCCTTAAATGATTATGAATAATAAAAATGCAGCAACAAGTGTCATGTTTTCACGTTTTGAAATAGTTGAGTAAGGGAGATCATGACTTTCTTAAACTGAAAAACACATTTGATCTCTAGCATGGCTTACACTACTTTATGTATCTCATTGATGTGATAGTGTAAGTAACCTGATAGTATGACTTGAATGAGCTTTGTTTTGTATGTATATGTTATAATATGCTCATAACATTTAAAAATTTCTCTTTTCAACCTTGCTGAATACATTATCAAAAGGGGAGAAATATGTATAAGGAGAGATTTTTTTTACACTTTGCATATGTTATACACTTTCTTCCTTCTCTTATTTTAAAAAATGTGGAGAAATTAATAAAGGGGGAGAAATGAGTTTTCAAAGCTTTTCAAAACTTTTCATAAGCCAATGTTCGGATTTTAATTGGTGTTGCCAATGCATTCATCAAGGGGGATTGTGAGACCTATGTGTGCTGAATACATTGGCAATTAGGATAAAAGTTAGCATTAACATTCAAAGTTTTGAATATTGCCAAAACATTCTTCTGTGGCAAGGTCCGAAAAAAGTTCTTTGGTAGGTCCGCCAAGTGTTGGCAAGGTCCGACGCAAGGTCCGGAGAGCTCCTGCAAGGTCCGGAGAGCTTCTGTGAGGTCCAGAGCTTGTTTTTAGGGAGCTCCCGTGAAGTTCAACTCGTAGAACTGCAGCGTCTTGTTTTTGCTTTTAACTCGCAATGTTTCAAACTTGCTTTATGGGAAGGTTTGCTTAGTATTAATTTGCTAAGTTTTTGGTGTGTTTTGGTGGTTATGGCTGTTATCATTTGATATGGTTTGCAACATGCTTATGTGACGTGCTCATGTAAGGTGTTGTGGTTTTCGAACTAACGTGAGTCAAGTCGAGGACTTGTACTCGGAAGAATTGGTTGTTTATTCATGTGCAGGTGTTGCTTGAGTTCAAGACATGGCTGGTGACGGGATCCTTGGACTAGTCTCAGGGAGGAGATGAGGTTCCAACAACCAAGTTCGGGAGGAGCTGTGGTTGAGTTGATCGGGAGGTCGCGCAGCATGTTTGGATCAAGGGCAGTGCATATGAAGGTTGCGTGTACGTCATTGGAAGGTGTTTGCACATGTGGAAGGAGTGCATGGACGTGGCAACATTGTTCCAAGGCGTGATGAAGAGAAGTGGACGTAAAGAATTGGTCGGAAAGGTCCAACCGGCTGGATTGCGTACTAAGTCTGAGGCTGAGTCGGATATGGATCAAATATGGAAGATTTGAGTTGGTTATGATAGGATTTCGTGCTAGGCACGAAGTTGAGTTATTTTAGGAATGTTTAGGACGTTCCTAAGGTGTTTGGAAGTCTCATATTGCTTCTATCTGCGAATAGGAGAGTCCTGAGCAGTTATGGTAAGTTAGGATACGAGTCCAATTAGGAGTAGGAGTCCTAGATTGGATTGTTTAGCCTGAGGGCTGGCTGTAAAAGCAAGGGAGGCCAGAGCTCTCGTGGGTAGAGAACTTTGGGCTGTTCCTCTTGTGTTTCTATTGAATAAAGTTCATAGTTTCGAGGAGATTTTGTGCCTTGTTCGTCCGATTTGTTTTTCGTCAATTCTTTCTCGCCGAGTTTCTAGACAGACCGACGTTGCTTTGGTGTTTCGTTCATAACTCAAGTTTTACAGATCCAATTGACGTGATTCTTTTTGGGTTGTCTTCAGAACTCAATTATCTATCATCTGTGAAATTTTCACGAGCTTCGGATCTGTAGTTTTTGAGATACACGAGTTTCTTTGCAGCATTGCAGATCTGTTTTATATCGGGTAGAACAGATTGATCTTCATTTAATGTTTTGATCGTATCTCAAGTTTTACTTCGTGTTTTCAAGTGATTCTTGTTGCATTAGATCCGTGACTTGATTCTCTACCTTTCTACTTGATTTGTCACGGTTGAACACGTTTGAAAACACTTGCACACACGGTTTCTTTAACCGATTGATTTTTTGCTGAGGGGTTTTTGTTGTTTCCGCTGCGAAAAGTTTTAATCTACCATTCACCCCCCTCTGGTAGCTTTTCACGTGCTCTTCGATCCTACACTAAGCCATCCCTCTCCCGAGCAAACAAATACCTAGGGGTGGCCGAGAGAAACCAACGGCGAGGTCTCCCGTGGACAGCTCCACAGAGAGCTTCTCGTGCCCGAGAAAGAGCATTTTCGGATGCGCTAGTACTCGGTGATGCTCACCTCCGAAGCACAGGCCGTGACATGGACGACAGAGCACGAATTCGAGAGAAGTTCTCCAGCGGGCATAAACCGACCTTCCGGTAAGGCACTCTCAAATTCGATCTCAATTTTTGCTCTTAGCTCTCCAGATCTTGCACAAAGGACCGAAACTAGTCGGCGAACATTTGTTCTTCACAACCCTAGCTTGGAACCGCATGTAGACCTTACAAATTCTGAGTTTTCCGAGTTCAAACATGGAAGGTGTCTCGGGTGCACGGTGAAGACGGATTTGCCGCTGTTGCCGAGCAATTCCAAGGCTATGCCAAGCTTACCTAGCATACAAGGATGCTGTAGAGCCAATTCCTTGAAAGTTTGGCGGGCTAGGATCACCGGTCGACGGCGCCGGACTTCTCCCGAGGTGGCCGCACGTCGTCGGCCCATTTCCGGTGGTCTATCACCCACGCCAACCCCGCCAACATACTCCCCGACCCTGAAAACCCCCGAGCGGCGAGTCTCCGGCCGGGACATGGCCGGAAACACCGGCCCGGTGAGCTCCGGCGAAGGTCCGGTGACGGGACAGCGCGGGAGCGGGAAGTGACCCGAGGAAGAAGATGACCCGGCGGGCCCCATATGTCAGTGACCGAACGTTTAAAAACGGATCGGCTGTGGCTCTGTGATCCCGTGTGGCTGCGCGCCAAAATGGTGTGGCCCGATGTGGCTGGAATTTCACTGGCTGAGATTTAAAACATGGGCCCAAGTTCATTTTCAATAGCAAAACAAATCCAGTTTCAGCTCCAACTTTGAAAATTCATAACTTTTCTTAGGAAGCTCCAAAATTAGTGATTCAAATTGGGTTGGATTCAGAATGCAGATCGCTATCCAAATATGAAACCCAATTTGTATGAAAACCAATAGGAAATTCTGGAAAATTCTTTAAATCTTTTCAGAAAAAGGATTTTTGAGGGAGTTTGGTTCATCCAAAAATCCTCAAATTTTTCCAGAATATTATTTAGGATATTAGTGAACTTTCTGCAAAGTTTCAGATCATTTAGAGTTGATTTGAGTAATAATTTTCAGAGTACAATCTGCTGTACTCAAAATTGTCGAGAAACTTTTCCAGAGAATAGTTTTCCTTTGTAAAAATCAATTCTGGAAAATCTTTAGCTTCAAAAATCATAGTAAAATTCAGACATACTCTATTAGCCATACTTGAAAGGGTAGTTCATGTAATTGGGCATGAAAATGCACCTCAGTCCAGAATTAATTCCTTGTAGCATAACTGCCTCTAGAATTATTCTGGAAGAACTACTCAAGTAAAAAGTCTGAATTCTGTACCAAAGTGCTTTCATGTGACCAGGAACTCACCTGTAAAGTTTCAGCTCAAATTGAACTTTAGATCTACCTGTTCTTGTTTTCCATGCTTATGTATATGATCAACACATAGAGAATTATAGTGGGAATTATGGAAGACACAATTTTCCACTCACATTAGCTGCAATTTGGCAAGCTAAGTCTCTGTGTAATGTATGACTTCAGGTAAAAAATTTGAAGTCATTGGAGATCAGGACCTTTAGTTCCTTTCAACCCATTTCAACTCATTTCACATGTCCATTAGGAACCATAAAACATGTTAATGGAAATTCTTATGGACATGTGGTTTTTCCTCTAGTTCCTCTGCACAACAGGGACAAGAACTTAATTTTTACTAATCCTACACAGTTCCCTGTTATTAACAAGTTGAGTCTTTACTTCTTTAAATTGCATAATGAAAACAGATGCATATACATATCAATAGGACTTACGACAGAGGCAACCAATGGAGGAGTTCGACGGAGTGGTTCCATTGAAGCGGACCAGTTGATCAAGCCTCAAGGGAGACAAGAATCTAACTGAACTATATACTATTAGACACTGCAAAACAGGCAAGCCCCGGTTTACATCTAACTACCACTAAGTTTTTACTTTGTATACCATACGTCGGTTAGGATGAATTGTGCATTAAGTCTAGATGTTTGATACTACTCTTGCATGACCAGAAAACCTATGGAGTATTTGGGTAGGTGTCCTTCCACCGGGTAGAATATGCCATGCTTAAGTAGGACTCGGTAGAAGTCGAGTGGCTGGACGCTACTCGCGAGTATTGGAATTTGGGAGCATAGAGGATTGAGTCAAAAAGTTGTTAGTAAGTTGAAAAGGAGACCGGGCAGGGTGTAGGGGCAACAGGACATGGCGGCCTGGGTGCTTAGACCTGTCTGTGTCAATTGAGGACCGATCCGTGTGTGGCCCACGCTGATGAAGTTTGAACGTACCGAAGGCATATCGGATATATGGCCCCGATAAACCAATGTAACCTAAACCTCCGGGCGTCGAGGCATAACGCACCGATTTATAGGTGTAGGATGAGGGCAGCAAGGTGGAAATCTGCTAACGGGCATAGAGAGATGCTCCGTGTAGGGAACCTCCTGCTCGTTTCGGTGCGACCGGTTCGATGTTTGGGCTGTTGGGTGAAAGGTTGTCCCGTACGACATCGAGTGAGCGTGCTGTGCAGCTCCACGGGTGGGCGTACATGACGTGCTCTTTGGGTGTCCCTGCAGGTGTATATCGAGTCGATTCGCCGTCCCTTGCGGTGAAGAGTACCACTTGGTCACTGAGTCGTGACGTAGAGGTAACGTGCACTGAGATAAGAATTAATCACTATTGGTTTGAAGTTAATACTAGTAATGAAATGTTATCTTTTTGTGAATAGGTTAGTGCAAATTCGATTCATTTCCACCATGAGCAAGTTACATCGGGAGAAAGCGTTTCTTGTTTGATTGTGGACTCTCGATGTGAGGTGCCCAAGGTTATGCTTAATTTGCTGCTAATAACATTTGAAAGTAAGGATCCATTTTAGGCGAGTTCATATGAAATGTACTATCCTATGTTAAGTTTTTACCATCATGTAGAGTTTCAAGCTTAGGACCGACGGTTAAGTCTTGCTGAGCATTATGCTCACGGATACTATACAAGTTGTTTTGCAGGTAATAACCCTACGCTACTGAGTACGGTTGTCCGATGAGACTCGGAACTCTCCGAGTGGTAAACTCATGGAAACCCTTGCCGCGGATGCTGTCATAGTGATGCTAGTGAGAAGGGTCCGCGGGCTGGATGCCTTCTTTGTTGCTTAGCATAGATATGAGACGCGAGTTGTATCAGTCTTCCGCTGTAGATAATTTTTGAGAAGTATTTGTAAAAATTAACTCTTTGTAAGCTTCCACTTGTTTTATGTAATATGATGCTTTATTACGTGTGCTGTTGGGTGCCGCATCGCACGGCACCACCCAATGCGATTCCCGGGCGAGGTGCCCCGTCCCCGTGACTGCACGGGCGGCGTCTGGCCCTGTCAGCGTAGTATCAGAGCCGCATTGGTAATAGCGCACAAAATAAGGATCATATTACGACAAAAACATAGGATACGGTGAGGAAACGTATAAGGCCCGCATAAGGACTGCTATTAGTATATTATGAAGGTGGCAAGCTAACCTATTTGTTATGTCGGAAAATCGTGCATCTCGGAACGTCTATGTCTTGGGGGTGCACGTATGCGCTGTCCACCAGTGCACACAAGCTGAAGGGTGGAGCCCCACGGGTGGCAGGTAATCCGAACCGCTTTAGTATCCTCTATGACTCTTCATGTCGTTTGGGGGTATTCGAGCAACGCTTTTCCCTAGCGTGCTTTGGGCAAGTATGGGAGACCCCGTCACGTGGTCAGTAACGTGAACATGTAGCTCAAGGTGTGCTTGGCTTGAGAACACCTGTGCGAGTGATGACGGACGGGTGTACCAACTGTATGGATACCAGGTTCGGTGTGCAGCCGAACCTGATGATTGAGTGTGTTTTATGTAGGTACTAACCACGAAAACCTTAGTACGTGTAGAACACGTTTGCGAGTGACCGTTTTAGTGCCACCTAAGGATACGTATATGCCGGTGTAATCCGGTTAGGTGTTTCTTTGGTGAGGCAACGTTGTACCGTCATATCTCTTACGGTGCATTGCCACCGTACTACACTTGAGAAATTTCTTTCCTCCGAGAAATGGTTCATGACTAACTTTCAAACTAAAAATGGATGTTTAAAAGCACATATTAGTTATTGAGCTCTTCATGTGGACTAAGTTTCAAAGAAGAGGCTTACTAGGTGTCCATTGATTTCAAAACCAGAGTGCTCTGTTCTGGCAGAAATTTTGCTGGACCTTGACAGGGCATAACTCTGAGTAGCTTGACCCAATGCAGGTGTTTGATACAGTTCTGGAAAGGTTTTTAAGTGATCTACAACTTTTCTATAGAAATCCAGAGCAGAATCACACGCCTACTTTGTTGAATGTCCAGGTGAATGCAAACTGTTCAGGAAACAGAACAGCTGCAACACTCTCTGGATGTTTCTTCTGCATGTCTGGCATAACTAGCACTGGGGCTGTTGTCAATCTTTTCTTTAATTCTTGAAAACTCGTCTCGCACTGCGGTGTCCATGTGAATGTGATTCCCTTCTCTAACAATTTGGTGAGGGGTCTCGAGATCTTGGAGAAACCCTCAATAAACCGTCGATAATACCCAGCCAATCCTAAGAAGCTTCGAACTTCCCCGACATTCTCAGGGGTCTTCCACTTCTGTACATCCTCGATCTTGGCGGGATCTACGGAGATTCCTCCCTCCGAGACTATATGTCCTAAGAAGGGAACTCTCTTCAGCCAAAACTCACACTTGATCAACTTGGCATATAGTTGGTGTTCTCTTAGCTTTTGCAACACCAACCTTAAATGCCTCTCATGTTCTTCTTCATCTTTGGAAAAGACGAGAATGTCATCAATGAAAACCACCACAAATTTGTCCAGATATTCCATGAATACCTTGTTCATGAGATACATGAAGTATGCCGGGGCATTAGTTAGCCCAAAAGGCATGACGGTGTATTCATACAGTCCGTACCGAGATACGAAAGCTGTCTTTAGAATATCAGTTTGTCTTATCTTAAGTTGGTGGTATCCCGACCTGAGATCAATTTTCGAGAACACACAAGCTCCCCTCAACTGATCAAACAAGTCTTCAATGCGGGGTAATGGGTACTTGTTCTTGATGGTTACTTCATTCAACGCACGGTAGACTACGCACAACCTTTGGGTTCCGTCCTTCTTGGGCACAAATATCATTGGAGCTCCCCATGGTGAGGAACTAGGACGAATGTACCCCTTCTCTGTCAATTCTCTTAAATGTTCCTTGAGTTCTTCCAACTTTTTGGAGTCCATCCGATAGGGTCTCTTGTATATCAGAGCTGTTCCAGGCACTAGCTCAATCGCGAATTCCACTTCACGATCGAGAGGCATACCTGGCACTCCTCCGGAAAAACGTCTGGATATTCCCTGATGATCCTGATCTCCTCCACTTCCACCTCAACTTGATTGAGTTTAATGTCCCTCCTAGGCTCTTGTATGGTTATGAACTTTACTCTGGTGCCACTAGGGTGAGTTAGTTCCACCGTTCTTGTCAAACAATGGATGATTCCTTTATGTTTGGTCAACCAATCCATACCCAAAATAATATCTATCCCTGGTGAATCTATCACTATGAGGTTTGCAGTAAATACCACCCCATTAATGTCTAGATTCACCTTGGGACACGCTTGTCTTGTCCTTATTTCTCCCCCTAGAGAGTTCACTGCTAGCATATGGTTCATTTGTGTTGTTGCTAGATCATTCTTCTTAACAAACCCTTGGGCAATGAACGAGTGGGTAGCACCAGAATCGAACAACAGGGTTGCAATGTGTAAATTGGCAGGAAACTTACCAACTACCACGTCGGGTGCCTCTTGCGCCTCCTCCATGGTCACGTGGTTCACCCGTCCTCGCATCACATTCTGCTGTTGCGGCTGCACGGGCTTCTTCTTTGGGCACTTATGAGCGTAGTGCCCCACCTCGCCACAATTGAAGCATTGCACCCCAACCTTAGGTGCCTGGCCTTTGTTGTCTTGGGATTGGTTCTGTGGTCCTTGCACTGCTGGTCGAGGTTGATATGTGGGACGAGGCTGCTGTACAAACTGACGCTGCGGCTGTGCCGGTGCTGATGGAGGCCAGAAATTTGGGTTGTACCCTCTGGGTGCTGAGTAGGGCACCACAACACGGCTCATCTGCCCTGCGGTTGGTTGCATCAGTCGTGGGCGTGTGTTGCTACCCGAGGCTTGGTGTGACCATCCCTCCTTCCTCTTGTTTTCATTTTCCAAGGCCTTCAGCTTCCTCTCCACAACAAATGGTCTGTCCACCATCTTTTGGAAGCTTTCATACTCGTTGGAGGACATTGCACACTGCATCTCCGCTGTAAGTCCTTCCACAAAGCAGTCCTGTTTCTGATCATTAGTCTCGATGTCCCGTGGTGCATAACGGGATAGTTGGGTGAATTTAGTGAGGTATTCCCTCACAGTCATGTTTCCTTTCTGCAGCCCCAAGAACTCCTTTCTCTTGTTTTTGAGTTCACCCCTTGGTATGTAATGGTTGCGGAAACTACGCTTGAACTCTTCCCAAGTGATGTTCTCAGGGTCATGACGGGCGGCCACGTAAGCGGTCCACCAATCAGCAGCAGGTCCATGCAATTGGTGAGAGGCAAACAGCACCCTCTCATACCCTTGGCATTGTATGATCCTTATCTTGCTCTCAATGGTCTTTAGCCAATCATCTGCCTCCAGAGGTTCAGCAGCACTTGCAAACTTTGGAGGTTGAGTCCCTAGAAACTCACTCAACCTTGGTTGACGTGGTGCAGCTTGTGGAGGTGGAACTTGGTGCAAGTTGGCCACCACTTGAGTTAGGCTCTAGATGAGCTGATTCTGATTTTCAAGCATTTGGTGGATGGGATCAGCTCGTTCACGGCGACCACACCTGTCTTGTCCTCAAGAAAGATGAGGGTTGCCGGCCTCATCGTTGTTGTTAGCGGGGTTGGCACCACGACCCTTTCCTCTTCCGGCCATCTATCATGATCAACCAAATGTTAATTTAAAGCGTTTCGTATTAAATTCCCAATTTGCTTGTTTAAACTTTAAACTCATAGGGTCTTATTATATTAACATTTTCTGAGGGTTTCACGTCTTACGCGAAAATAAATGCACTCTTAATTCATAGGGGTTCACAAATCAAAGCAAAATAACCTGAAGACGAGGTTGTGGACAAATGCCCATGGCTTCCACAACTCACGTCATACACCAAACATTAACACACCATTAACTAAGTTATTGACTCGCCTACTCGATAACCTACTGAACTATGGGAAAGGACTCTACATGACTCGTATCATTGAGCTGGCTCCTCGAGATCTTCCTCATTATTGCGGCTGCCCTCTGACTCCGCTTTGGGTGGGGAAGCTGCTGGTGGAGAAGTGCGGCGACGCCTGCTCGCCCGGCGATCTGGGGAGTCAGGAGTCCATGTGTCTATCACGGTGACACACAGTTCATTACCATCTCCTCTTTCTCTCGCCCTCAAGCTGGCTCGAAGCAACGCCTCAGTCTCCTTTAGGGTGTCACAAACATCCTGAAGCTCCTGCTGACACTCCTGCAGTCGAGTGCTGAGCATCCTCCAAACACAGGTCCATGTGCTCATGGGAAGTCCCCTGCTGCACTGGCGGGTACTTGTATTCCGCGGTACCACTCTCACGCTGGAGGACATACATGTACTCAGTCCTGTCCAGGTGACGACGGTAGATGTAACTTTGGCAGGTGATGGCCTCCCAGGTGACATCCCTCTCGGCATCAACCTGTGTCGCTCGACAAGCTGGAGAGCGGTGGATCTTGAGCAGCTTATCTTCATGGATAATCCTCATTTCTGAACTCCATTCTTCCCGCTTCTCACGGATGGTCCGGGTGGAGCTGTAGTGTATGATTACCTTGCCCGTATTGCCGGCAGCGTGGAGCATACGCCGTAGACGGCGCAACAAGCCTCCTACTGCCAGTCCGTAGGAGTGGTACATCACCGGACGATTCTCCTCTCTTAGGGCAAGGGCAACTACAGGAACTCTCCCTCCGGTGGACTTGTGGGCGGTGCGGATCATGCGAACCATCTAAAAAATAAAGCATTTAAAATTAAGTTAGATAAGATTTAAATAAAAATCATATTTTGAATAAAGTTGGGGCAAGGTGAATAAAGTGACCCATTAAATAACACTTTTCAACCCACACCTTTGTAAAATACTTTTTAAGAAAATAGGGTCCTTAACTACGTCCATTTCTACCTAGGTCCACGTTCCTACGGGCAACCTTGGCTCTGATACCACTTCTGTCACACCCGGTTTGTCCCAAAGAACAACCGAGTGAATATCACATGTATGCCAGGATCTTTCTCTCATACATGTGATCACAAATAGTGAAGCATCATTTATTACAAGTCAGGTGTCGAATATAAATATGTCTTACAAAGCATACGTCTCGATGGACGATAATAAGTTCATAACATGTAAATAAAACAGCAGCGGAATATAAATCTTGTGGACTCCGTCACAGGCGTTGCCCGGGGGACTCCATGAACCTAAAATCCTTCTTCGGGTCCGAAATCTTGGTCATTGAACACCACATCATCCCCATGACCTGAGCAGCAATTTAAACCAACAAATATGCAAGTTTGAGTACCGTTGGTACTCAGCAAGTGTGGGAAAGTTATGTCATGCATGGCTAGAGCAAGGAGAGGTTGAACTCATGGTTAAACCACTACGCAATTAGTACCTACCGCCTTAGCTTATTAAGCACCTACATTACTACATAGGTGAAATGGTCCCAAACTCCCAACCCATCATCATAATCAAATAACCATAACATCATTTCCAATGTTAAGCTCCCCGCTTAACATCCACAACTTCCAAAGTCATCATCCTCTAATCATGAATAAGTCCAAGCCGCTCTTGACCGTGAGCACGGCTGTCATGACAGTTTTGACTCTGCAGAGTTTGCACCACTGTACCCACATGTAGTGATTTCATCCCCCGTTGCCGGGTGGACTAAAAGAACCTCCATTATGCCAGTGGCCACGAACCACATTCACACTTCCCAGGTGTGTAGCCAGGAGATCACTATGAAGCCTTTACAAAGGGATTCCCGACGAGCATGGGCCCACTGAGGTTTCACCCCTAACAGCATACAAGAGGCTCCAACCCCGCTGCAGTGGCCCCCTCTTGAGCCTTGCGGTTCATATGGTAGTCCAGCTGACACCTACTCCCCGCACCATCCAACACATCCATACTACGCCGGGGATACACCTAATTAATTGGCCAAGCTGCCCCATCTCAGCATGTGGTTGGCACGGTAAAGCCAGGTTACATGCTCCATGAACCGGTCCTTAGGATCCAGGCAAGTACTAAACACAAACCCGAGTCTCGTGCACCCAGCACCAACCAAATCATCCAACTTGCCTTGATCCCTACCTCTACATAACTCATAATATCTCATTCAAGAGTAAGGTAAATAAATTGATGATCTCATATCCCAATTATCCCATTCTAAGCATGGCTAAGCAAAAGCATATGAATAAATGACATGATAAAATAAATCCCAACCCAAGCTACAAGGAAACAAGGTAATGCAATTCTAGGGAAACTTCCTAGCATGGGTTTCTTATTTCAATTGACAATGCAAATAATTCTATCTACACATCCTAGCATAGGATCAAAGTGGTCAAGGACACTTGCCTTCTTCCTACTGCTCTGGGAATGGAAAGTCTTGGTATTGGAAGGGGAGAACTTGCTCTGGGGCAGGTTTTATTCATGCCAATACACATAGCAAAAGAAAACAACCATCCATAAGACATAGTTCACACTTTCACTTCATACAAACCACACATACATACCTATGAAAGTCATTCACATTTCTAAGTGTTGTGGTTACTCTACATGTGTTGATTTTTGGCCTACATTCACCTTTAAACATATGTATATTATTTCTAACTTCTATGTTCAGATTTCTATTTGCACACTATATATGAAGTTCCAATTTGAACAAATTCTTTATATTCAATTATTACACTTCTTAGCCACAAAGTTTATATAAGAGGTATTTTCCTATTCCAAATAGGTTTTCAGATCTTCTACCAAATCCTAAACTGAAGTTTTTGGATTTGGAGACTTCATTTATCATTTTCTAATTATGTATACCTATTTTCCTATATTTTCAGATTTATTTTCTATGCCTAAAAGTGAGTTTTAATATTAAATAGTAGGACATATCATCTAAACAGAATAGGTTCTGACCTAAAATATTAAAAATATATTTTTAAACTTCTCCTCTGATGTGAGCTAATTTAAATTTATTTTATCAGTTTTCAGAATTACTTCCTAGCCTAAAAAGGTATTTCTAGAACTAATAAATATGAACAACAATTAGACAGATTCATTTCAACCAAAAATCTATTTTTAGTTCATTCTAAAGTTTTCCAAGTGCTAGGAGAGTTTAAATTTGAACTTGTACATATGTTTGCCTTACCTTTTAAATTTAAGTCCTAGTCACATATTCAAATTTCTGAATTTATTATCATATAGGGTCAAAAAGGTAAATCCTCCCTACTACAGGGTCTAATTTATTATTTTACAAATTTCCAGGGGTCTAACTACACATAACAGAGGGGTTTTGCTAATTTTTATTAAGTCCAGGGGCTAAAACTGATTTTTAAATGAATTTACACGAATTTCTGAAGTTCCAGGGCTAGATCAGAAGTTTCCGGGGCTAGCTCGTATTTTCCGAGATCCCCAGGGGGTAGCACGTAAGAATCCCGGCCTTTATAACGCGGGGCTGATGTGGACCGTCCGATTTAAAATAGACGGCTGAGATTATAACGCGAAGCGGTTCGGGTTAGATCTAATAGGAACCGCACGATTTAAAGTGGCGGCGCGCGGCGGCGGGAGGCGGCGATCTCGCCGGAGATCTTCGGATTTTTGTCTATACCTCCTAAAACTTGGATTTCATGGCACAGATCGGTAGAGGGGAGGTCGGGGATCTCACCTCGGGGTTTTTCTTGAGCTCGGAGGTCCTGGAAGGCGGTCGGCGGCGAGGTCCGAGATGAAATAGCGGCGGTGCTCGCCGGAGCTGCGTCTAGGGTGCAAAACACTGAGTTTTCTGCACCTGCGTGATTCCCCGGAGGCGGTGAAACATGATAGGCGTGTTAGATCAGAAAACCTGAGCAAGGATCGAGAGAAAACGGTGATCGGAGCTTCGGTTCTCACCGGAGAGAAAATTGGAGTGCGCTGGAGAATTCGGCGAGTTTCTGTGCGAGAATTTCACGAGGGGAGGCGGCGGAGGATCGACTTGGTTAAATAGCAGCGTCCGGGGCCAGAGATCGGGCTGTTGGCGCGGTTTTTCGGAGGTTGTTTGGATTCGGGGGAGAGGAGAGTCCCGGGGTCGGCCGAGCGCGCGGAGGTGGGGGATGACATGCCGGCCCCGCGTGTCAGTGAAAGGAAGAGTGGGGCGCGGGTTCGGGGCTGGCGCGGGGAGAGTGGGCCGGCTGGTGGGTTTCGGCCCACTGGCCGGTGGGGTTTTTCTTTTTCTTTTTCTTTTTCCATTTCTTTTCTATTTTGGTTTGGATTTACATTCCAATTTGAATTTGAATTTCTGCACCACATGCAATACGTCCAATTTTTTTTAAATTCCCCTCTTAACAGAATTTTGGGGTGTTACAGCAAACGGACCAATGAACCGCGGCGCAAGTTTACCCTTCACTCTGAAACGGTGAACTCCCTTCATCGGAGACACACGGACATAAACATGGCCCCCGATGTCGAAGTGGAGAGGACGGCGTCTTTTATCCGCATAGCTTTTCTGACGAGATTAAGCAGCCTTGAGGTTGGCTTGTATTACTCGCACCCGTTCTTCAGCTTCATTCACAAGTTCAATGCCGTAGATGACTCGCTCGTCGGACTCGCACCAGTTGAGAGGTGTGCGGCATTTCCGGCCATAGAGAGCTTCATACGGCGCCATCTTGATGCTAGCTTGATAGCCATTGTTGTAAGAAAACTCCGCCAATGGCAAATGATCATCCCAATTCTTGTCGTGGTGGATGGCACAAGCGCGTAGCATGTCTTCAAGCACTTGATTCACCCGTTCAGTTTGACCATCTGTCTGTGGGTGATACGCGGAGCTTCGGATCAGTTTGGTCCCCAATGATGCGTGCAGCTGTTCCCAAAACCGAGAGACGAACAGCGCACCGCGATCTGAAATAATGGAGCGGGGAACACCATGCAAGCATAAGATTCTTGCAATATAAAGCTCCGCATATTGCTTGGCCATGTAACTGGTATGTACGGGAATGAAATGAGCCGACTTGGTTAGTCGATCGACTATCACCCAAATCGAGTCATGTTTGTGAGACATGAGAGGTAATCCGACTATGAAGTCCATGCTGATATCCTCCCACTTCCACGCCGGAATGGTCAACGATTGCAGCTGTCCGGCTTTACGCATATGGTCAGCATTCATCCGCCGACACGTATCGCATTCGGATACGTACTTTGCGATTTCTCTTTTCATCCGTGTCCACCAAAACCTTGTTTTCAGATCTTGGTACATCTTGTTGCTGCCCGGATGAATAGAATACTTGGACAAATGAGCTTCGTCCAAGATTTTCCTCCGAAGCTTCATGTCACGGGGTACCACTATACGGTATACCGTTATCATCTCTTCGGAAGCATTTCATTTCGCCATTCTTCATCCTTCTCCGAATGTGCGACATTCGCACATCTTTCTTCTGAGCTTCCATAATCTCTTCTCTTATGGTCGGGACGAGAGCAAGATTATATAGTACCCCATATGGAACCAAGTACAGACTTGGTTCCTCCTCTTCAGGTGAGGTGAGGGACAGACTGTTGACATGGGATTTGCGGCTTAGGGCATCAGCAACCACGTTTTCCTTACCAGGATGGTAGTGAATCTCGATCTCATAGTCTTTGATCAGTTCTAGCCATCTCCATTGCCGCATATTCAACTCCTTTTGAGTGAATATATACTTCAAACTTTTGTGGTTGGTGTAGAGGTGCACTAAGTTCCCAAGCAAATAGTGCCTCCACATCTTCAATGCCAACACCACAGCAGCGAGCTCAAGATCATGAGTTGGGTAGTGCTGCTCGTGGTTACGGAGTTGACGTGAGCCATAGGCGACCACTCTTCCTCCTTGCATAAATACACAGCCAAGCCCGATGCTGGACGCATCACAATAGACGTCAAAGGGCTTGGTCATATCCGGTTGAGCTAACACCGGGGCTGTTGTAAGATGCTTCACTAATGCCTGGAAAGCTTCTTCACAAGCTGAGCTCCAAACATAATTGATCCCCTTCTTCAACAGTTCAGTCATCGGCTTAGCAAGCTTGGAGAAGTTCGGTATGAATCTCCGGTAGTATCCTGCTAACCCGAGGAAACTTCTGACTTCATGGACTGATGTGGGGGATTTCCATTTCAGCACTTGTTCGATTTTGCTTGGATCAACTGCAATACCTTCTGCAGAAATAATGTGACCAAGGAATGGCACTTGGCTGATCCAAAACTCGCACTTGCTGAACTTGGCATAAAGCTTATGGTCTCTTAATCGTTGAAGTACGATATGCAAGTGCTTGGCGTGTTCTTCTTCTGACTTGGAGTAGACCAAGATGTCATATATGAACACCACAACAAACTTGTCCAACTCCGGCATGAACACTGAGTTCATGAGATACATGAAGTGTGCCGGGGCGTTGGCGAGATCAAAAGACATGACGAGGTATTCATATAACCCATATCTCGTCGAGAAGGCCATCTTCAGAATATCCTCCGCTCGGATCTTGATTCGATGATATCCAGAGTGAAGATCCATCTTTGAGAATACACTTGCACCCACAAGTTGATTGAATAAGATATTGATGCGGGACAGTGGATATTTATTCTTGATGGTGACGGCGTTGAGAGGTCGGTAGTCCACACAAAACCTCAATGTTTCATCCTTCTTCTTCACAAACAGCGCCGAGCATCCCCATGTCGAGGAACTCGGTCGAATGAAACCCTTCTTCATTAAGTCATTGATCTGCTCCTTCAATTCAGCCAGCTCATTCGGAGCCATCTTGTACGGTCTCCGTGATATCGGCGTCGTCCCAGGTACAAGTTCAATCTTGAACTCGACATCCCTTTCGGGTGGCATGCCCGGAAGGTCATCTGGAAAGACATCCGGGTATTCACGGACCACACGAATATCCTCAAGTTTTGTGGCTTCCGTGTTATATGTGGCTAGAGCTTCTTGAACCGAATGGTCCAGAATAAGAACATGTGGTTCATGAAGTGGAGAGTTTAAACGAACCACACGTGGAATGATGTCAAGAACAGCACCATGGTGATGTAGCCATGACATTCCTAAAATGACATCAAGTTTCTGACTCTCTAACATGATCAGAGAAGTCGGATATAGATTCCCACCCAACTGTAATGGTGCTCTATAGACCATTCTATCAGCTGTTATTTTCCCACCCGGAGAACATATCAAATATGAATTATTTGTGGGAATGATAGGCAGTTGATATTTAATAACATAAGACTGACTTATGAAATTATGGGTGGCACCGGAGTCAAAAAGTATGACTACCGGATGATCTAAGTAAGAAAACGTACCCGCGAGGACGGGTTCGCCTTCCGGCACGTCTTCGATAGATAAGTGGTGGATGTTGCCGGGTTTTGGTGCAGATTTCTTGGGCTGGTTGCGGGGCTGATTAGCACCCTGATATGGTGCTGCACCCCTGCCCTGTCGCGGCTCGGGGCAGTCCCTCGAAATGTGCCCGGCACGGCCACACGTGTAACACGTGTAAGGTGTCTGGGTCCCGCTGACTTGAGGACGGACTCCTGGTGCACACTGTTGAAACTGAGGGGCACGCGGGACCATCCTTTGCTGCTGCTGTTGCTGTGGTGGATATGTCGGTCGAAAGCCCGGCGCATTATACTGCCGACCGCGAAACTGAGGCGGTCGCGCCGGTGGCTGCCATCTCTGACCGGATGGTGAGCGATACACCACGCGGTATTTCTGTGGCGTCCCACCACTGCTGCTTGTCAGCGTGCTGCGTTTCCTCTTATCAGAACCGCGCTCGCGCTGAGCATTCTCTTGTAGAATCGCGGCATTAACGAGGTCATTGAATGTGCCGCGATTGCTTTGGGCTAGATGGACCTTCATCTTGGAATTCAGGCCCCGGAAGAACGCATTGCGCTTATTGTCTTCCGTCCCCACAAATCCTGGCGCATACTGCGCCAGCCGGTTGAATAACCTGGAGTACTCATGAGCACTCCTCTCGCCTTGCCGTAACGCCAGGAACTCCTGGAGCTTCATTTCCATCACACCGGGAGGTATGTGATAGGCGCGGAACGCCTCCCGGAACTCCGTCCATGTGACGGCATGGCCAGCCAGTAAGGAGGCGGTGTAGTTCGCCCACCATGTACCGGCTTCTCCTGAAGCTGTTGCGCTGCATACAGCGCCTTCTGGTGTTCGGTGCATCGTAGCAGCCCGAACTTTGCCTCTAGAGTGCGGATAAAGCTGTCCGCCTCCAAAGGTTCTTCGGCCTCTGTGAAGACCTATGGATGGGTCGCCATGAATTCTGAATACGAACTTTGTTGGGGCTGGCGTTGCCCATTGTCTTGGCGTCCTCCCAGATAGGATGCATTTTACGGGACTAGCATCCGCAGCAACTCGGTTTGCTCGTCGCGCGAGCCGAGCACTGCGGTGAGAACCTCCGCCAGGTTTCTTGGAAGTTCTGGCGGTGGAGGAGGTGGTTGCTGCTGCGTCGTGGTTTGCTCCGGAGGTGGAGACTCATCACCACGAACCTGACTCGGACCTCCCTCCTCTTGCGTTGAACGTGTCCGCACCATTCTGCATTCATACCATTCAAACGATCAGCACATGTGGGTTTAGCTCATCCAGTCTATACAATAGTAATGCGAGAATGTAATAAACAGTACACATAACAGTCACACATGTGGATAAAATATAAACTTTGTGCAACATATACATCCCTGGACCATGTCCCATGATCGAGTTACAAAGTATTGAACTTTAGGGGTTTAAAAGTTCATTTCGACCATCGGGGTCGCCACGGGATGTTAAGTGTGTTAGTATGCATAATTTCTCGCTATTGCACTGGACCCAAACATGTACCCACTCGAAACGATATGTCGAATGCATACACTTTTCGACTCCAACTCGCTGTTTTACAACAGCCACTGAACGTCGAATTGTGAAACTAAGTGTTTTGGTTGAAACACTTCAACATGATGTTCACTGTTCAGCTTCTGGTCTAGCTGACCATTCTAGATAATTCAACAGTTTTGACTTCTATAGAGGCAAAATCTGGACTAGTGTTCAACAACAAAGTTGTAGCACATTTCCTGCACTTTCGAACGGTGTCTTACTTGACCCTTAGAAATTTTTCTACAGGAATTTGTGGTTGAAATACAGAAAATTTCAGAGAGCATTTTGGTCTGCCCTGTTTCTGGACAGTGCCTACTCATCTGAGATTTTCATCCCATTGGAGGGAGATTTTGCTCTGGAGCTCTACAGAAACGTTGTAGAGGACTTCAAAACCTTTCCATAAGGGTATCCCACACCTCCATTGGTTCAACCAATCTTAAGTTATGCCCTGTTCAAGTTCAGCAAAATTTCTGCCGAAAACAGGGGAGATTATTCCTATGTTTTTGAGACTGAATCTATACTCCCAATTGACTCTTAGTTCAATATAGGAGTTTACTAACCCCTAAATGGATTCCTAAACTTCATTTTGACTCTTTTCTTTGAAAATAAACTTTTATGCAGTCGGTACTATGTTTCCTCACCAAAGAAAAATCCTAAACCGGTATTCCGGCTTATACGTGTCAAATGGTGGAACTAAAGACGTCACTCACAAACGGTTTCTACACGTCATGCACTAACGTGGTTAGTGTACCTGCAGAAGAACACACAATAATTGTGCACACAAGGGTTTTTGACATTTTAGGCAGTTCCATATCATAGTAAAAACATACGGTCCGTATCATTGCCATACGGATCGTCCTTGAGTCAAGCCACGTCTCAAGGTACATGGTCGTGTTTTCACACCACACGACGGGGAACCCGAGTAGAGCGCGAACGGGTTGTCACGGTTGGGAATTTTTATCAACCCAACGGATACCACCTACTACCTCATGACCGTTGAGGCACGCCAATGGCGAGCGCTGCGTATGGCCCTTTAAACATTGAACGTTCAAGAGTTGCATACTATCGGGTTGCTTATCACATGATGGGGCATTCTCACTTTTGCCTAAAGCACGCTGGAGATCAGCGTTTTCATATGCTCTCAGAACCATTGAGAGGTTCAGAGACTCATATTCACTACCGTGCCAAGCCACGGTATACCATTCCAAACTATTGCTCTTATGGTGAGGTACCGCAACTGATCCGCCTGCGGTGGCGTACCTTACCTCTTACCTAACGTCGGAGCATCGTTACAGAATGTATAACACATAAGTTAGCTTTTCCACCTTAGTAACTACTACTATCATAGACCTTATGTGGGCTTAATGACTAATCCTCACTCGACTACTCCTAAGTTTTCAAAATAAACTCTTTTCGAGCGTGCTATTCCCAATGCGGCTCTGATACCACGCCTGTGGGGACCACCCCGTGGTTCACCCACTCCAGGATCGCATAGGGTGGTGCCGTGCGATGCGGCACCCAACAGCACACACGAAAAGATTATAGAACAACATACAAACTTTTATTTGATATAAAACAGCGGAAGTCTTTTTTACAAAACTTATTTATACAGCAGAAGTAATATACATAAGTAGCATCTCATCCTAACTATGCAAAAGTGCAGCCGTCCAGCCCGGGGACGCTACACACTAGCAGCACGGAACCGGAGATTCACGGCGGCGTGCAGGGCTCCAGCTCGGCCGTGTATCCCGACGGGGGCATCGCCTCGTCCTCGGAACCCTCCTCATAGCTCTCACCTGCATACAACTCAAATATTGCAACCGTGAGCTCGATGGCTCAGCAAGGCTTAACCGTCTAGCCTAGGCATGGAACTCTACATGCAGGGATGTGTATGATAGGAAAAACGAATTTGCGACAACGACACGCCTATAAGTTGATCCTTACTTTCAGTTTTTATAGCAGCAGATTCATGTGCCTTAGGCAGCCCTCACATCGGAACTCCACAATCAAACAAGAAACGCTTTCCCCCGATGTGGTGATGCCCAAAGCGGAAAGTAAACTTAATTAGCTCTACATCTACAGCAAACATGGTTTCCAAAACATTAATATATCATCACAGCATATTATCATTCAACTGGCTTACTTCACTTCTTACCACGTCACGAAACAGTGAACAAGTGGTACTCAAATAACCGCGAGGGACGGTGATTGCAATCAGGAGACACCCGGACAACACGTTGCATACACCCACTTTCTGAAGCATGATTCCACACCCCTTCCTACTCTGTTGTATGCAACAACCTTTCAAAGGCAACCCAAACACCGAACAGGTCTATCCGTAACGGGCAGGAGGTCCCCGCGTGGAGCGTGACTGTGCCCACCGGCAGATTTACACCTTGCTACCCTCAATCCACTCCTATTTATGGTTGGGTAAACCTCGGCACCCAGGTTAACCATTTACATCGGTTTCCTTCTTATATCAGTATGCCATCCGGTACTGTTCGATACTTGTTCAGCAGGCCCGCACACGACTCGGTCCTCAATCGACACCAACAGGGCTACGCACGTGAGACCTCCGCTCACTGCTTCCTATCCCCCCTGCTGGGTCTCATTTTCACCACTCTTAAGCCATTTTCTATTCTGACCAAACCGTGTGATAAACCTTACCTCGCGAGTAGATTCCAACTATTCGACTTCTACCGAGGTCCTAAGCATATTAGCGGGGCCTTGTCTACTCATCGAATCTGTAAGCTACCCAACCCTTCATAGGATTTAAAAGGTTATGCAAGTGGGGTTTCAATCACCTTAAATCTAATGCAAACATTCACCCTAGACATAAGTGATACAAATAAATAATTTTATAAAAGGTACTTAAGTGCAAACCGGGGCTTGCCTGGTTGCGAGTCAAACGGGAAGTTAGCTTCAGGTGGGAGGACGTCCAAGGGCTCCGGTGCGTCCTCAACTTCGGTCACTAAATGAAATGTAGCAAAATAGATGTATAAGTATTAAGGATTTATAAGAATTGAACTACTATTCATAGCTACTGCTATTTAGGATCCTTAATTGGCTTTGGGATTTTTACAGTGGATAGTAGACTCTCTAAGGATGATTTGAGCCAAATTTGGAGACATGTCATTGCATAATGTAGTCTTTAAAATTCCTACAAGTACAATGCTTCTCTGAATTTTGAGCCCAATTCAGGAGCTTTGACATAGCTATTAATGGAATATCTGATTAGGGTAAGTATACATGGTTCTAACAAAATTTGTTTCACCATTTTTGGAGCTACCATCAGAGAGATATGAATTTTTGAAGTTTGGACAGGAGTTCCGAAAAGTTTTCTGTTTAAATTTGACTTTCCAAATGAAGGCTGAACATGGGAAGGCAGTTTAGCCTAGAAATTGAACTCCAATGAAGCCCAAATTTTTACTGGAGATCAGTAACTATGAAAGGATTTGCTGCCCAAATTTGGGAATATTTCATAAATAATTGCTCCTGTAATAAATCCCTAAAAGATTTACTAAAAACAATTCTACAGATATTCCTGGGCATTTTCATAGCCTAAAATTGGTTTCTCTGTGAAGTACTCCTCATGAGGATTCTAACAAAATTGGTCTCACTCTTTTTGGAGTTTTCTACACAAAGTTATGGGCTTGCAAAGATCAGCTAATTCCTGGAACTATTTCCCTAATAGAAACTTCAAATAACTGGAACTGGGCCCACTGTTTTAAATTGGACCAGTGAATTTGTGGCAACACTGGGGGCTACGGAGTTAACCCGCGCAGCCACAGCAGATCCTGAGCCGCACCCCGATCCGGCGCCTAACCCGTGCCACTGACAGGTGGGGCAGGCCCTCACCTTCTTCTACCTCGCGCCCGGCCGGCCTCCTCCCCGGAGGAGCGACTGTGCCTCACCGGAACGGCTGCCCCGTGCCTTAGACGACTCAATTCTCGCCGCCTGTGCCTAAAATCCGACGAGGAACACTCTGGTGAGCTCGGTGGCGGCGCTAAATGGCCGGAAATATCTCCCCGACGGTGGCAGCGACAAACCTCACCCCGGCGCCGTCGTTCTCGCGTAGCAGGCGAGTATTCCGGTTGGGGAGAGCACCGCAAGCATCAGGGTGATGTGAGGAGCACGTTCTTGCACACAAATGTGGGTGAAAACTCGTGCAAGGTGTAGCTCAACGGTGAACCAGAGTGTTTTCCCATGGCAGCGCAAAAATTGACTAGAACACGGCCAACAATTGATGGTTTTCTTTCGTTCTTTGTCGGGGATGGGCGCTAGAGTGTGCAGAAGCTATGTGCACATGAGCTCGAGGCGTGGTTGATCGTGCAACCCGAATTTGGGTATGAACCGAGCCTCGTCCTTCTACACTAGGGTTCGGGAAACAGTGAAATTCAAGCTACTCGATGAATCATTTGCCACACGGCTGGCGGCTACACCATCCAGGGCTACTCACGCACCTTTCTCGTACAGAAAGTCGGGGAAGAGGGTGGCCGGAGGAGGCTGTCGACGGTGAGCCGATCGGCGAGTTCCGGTGCACCTCAGAGCTTTGGCGCCAATCCACGTTTCTCGAGCTGTTCTGATCGGCAAACCTCGAAGGAACTTTGGAGAGGGCTAGAGCACGTCCATGCGCTACTTTTTTCTATGGATGGCCCGAGCAGCCGAGCTCAGCACGCGGTGGTCGATCGGGAGAGAGAGCTATCGGTGGTGTTCGGTGTGAACGAAGCAGCCGCGGCAACCGAGCGGAGGAGGAGGAGAAATAGAGCTGTGGCACTCGGGCGGCTGCTCTTATCACCAACGCGCGCGCCGACGTTGGGCAGCGGGAACCAGCTCGGTGGAAGCATCAGGCGACGGGTCGGCCGGGAGCTGGCGCGCGGTGATCAGCTCGGGAAAACAGAGAGAGAGGGAAACAGTCGGTTGGTTTGCTTTGGGTGGCTGACTATCGGGCCCCACCTCCCCCTTTGTTTAGTCAATTTTTTCTGATATTTTTCCATCCAGCAACTCAACATTAAAGGCCTGACTTCACCCCAAAGTTGAGGTTTGAATTTTCTGAATTCAAATGGTTTGAATCCTGGTGTAGAATTTGAATTGGGTTTGATCATTTGAATTTGAAAAGGAGTTTGAATTCTCCACTTTGTATTGCCCCAAAAATATAGCAAACCAGCTCCAAAGTTTCCAATTTGTTTTGGCATGGCTGATCATTCAAAGGTGGAGAACACATTTGTGAAACCCAATTTTCAAATGGAGGGAATTGGAATTTGAAACTGAATTTGAAATTCAGATTAGAGGGCTTTTCCTTTTAATCCCATACAAATATGAAAACTCCTCCAAATGAGCTGAAATTTGGAAGGATGAATATTTGGAATATGAAGATCCAAGCTGTGCATTTAGATCTCCATGTTTGGATGTTTTGGGAAGTCTAAACCCTCACTTTGAACTTACACCATTATAATTCAAAGTTTTAATTCCCCTCATTTTTCATAAGTATACATGAGCTGAATTTTCTTGCTACCACTTTTGGGGATTTTACACTGATGTCCTCCCACTTCCACTCGGGTACCTTCAAAGGTTGCAACAATCCAGCGGGTCTTTGATGTTCGGCCTTCACCCGTTGGCATGTGTCGCATAGGGCAACGTATTCGGCTATGTCCCTCTTCATACCATCCCACCAATAACAAGTCTTCAAGTCCTTGTACATTTTGGTACTTCCGGGATGTATGGAATAGGGTGAATCATGTGCCTCTTTTAATATCATGTCGCGGAGGTGCTTCACGTTAGGCACACAAATCCTTTTTCCTAGCCACAGCGTACCCTTCTCATCTTGTTTGAAATCCTTCTCTATTCCTTGTCGGATCCTTTCCTTGATCTCCTCATCCATTGCTTGGCCATCTCTTATCTCTTGCCCCAATGAAGAGTGGATCTCCATCACTTCCATGTTGTTTAAGAATCCAAGGCGTAACCGTTCGAACTCCTTACGTAGTTCGGGTGGTAGCTCCCGAACCGTGAGTTGGTGACATGCTCCCTTCTGGCTCAATGCGTCAGCTACTACATTGGCCCTCCCAGGGTGGTAGTCGATTCCAACATCGTAATCCTTGATGAGTTCCAACCATCGACGTTGCCTCAAATTCAGGTCCGTTTGTGTAAATATGTACTTGAGGCTTTTATGATCCGTATAGATCTCACATCGATGACCAAGGATATAATGTCTCCAAATCTTCAATGCATGCACTACTGCTGCTAGCTCCAATTCATGTGTAGGATAATTAAGCTCGTGCTTCTTTAATTGTTGTGAGGCATAGGCTACCACTTGTCCTTCTTGCATGAGCACACATCCGAGCCCTTGTATGGATGCGTCACAATATATATCAAAGCTCTTGCTCACGTCCGGCAATACCAAAACCGGCGCTGTGGTTAGCCTTTTCTTGAGTTCCTCAAAACTTTCTTAGCATGCTGGTGTCAATTGAAAGGCTTTTACCTTCGTTAGCAACTCCGTCATAGGCTTTGCTATCTTAGAGAAGTCCTTGATGAAGTGTCGGTAGTATCCAGCCATCCCAAGAAAACTCCGAATATCCCTCACGTTTTGCGGTTGGTTCCACTTCAGAACATCTCCCACTTTTCCAGGATCAACCGATACTCCTTCCTTGGAGATAATGTGGCCTAGGAACGATATCTCCTTTAGCCAAAATTGACACTTGTTAAGCTTAGCATACAATTGATGCTCACGCATTTTCTGCAAGGTCAATTTCAAATGTTCTTCATGCTCTTCCTCACTTTTTGAATACACCATAATGTCGTCGATGAAAACCATGATGAACTTATCCAAGTACTCCATGAAAACCTTGTTCATAAGGTACATGAAGTACACGGGTGCATTTGTTAACCCAAAAGGCATGACAGTATATTCATACAAACCATACCGTGTTCGAAAGGCAGTCTTGGGTATATTGGAGGGCTTTATCTTCAGTTGGAAGTATCCCGACCGAAGATCAATCTTGGAGAACACTCGGGCTCCTTTCATTTGGTCGAATAGGTCCTCTATATGGGGCAGAGGGTATTTGTTCTTGATTGTCACCTCATTGAGAGATCTATAGTCCACGCACATCCTTTGGGTCCCATCCTTCTTGTCCACGAAGAGCACAGGAGCTCCCCATGGTGACGAGCTTGGACGTATAAAACCCTTCTCCAACTGCTCCTGAATTTGCTTCATGAGTTCCACTAGTTCATTGACGGGCATCCTATAGGGTCTCTTTGCTATGGGTGCAGTTCCGCGTACCAAATCAATGGCAAACTCAATGTCCCGGTCAGGTGGCATACCTGGAAGCTCTTCCGGGAATACGTCCGAGAATTCTCGAACCACTGGAATGCTGTCCAATGTTGTTCCTTTGACGTGATTCAAAATTGCCCTTTCAGTTGTTTGTTGGGCTGACTCAAACTCGACACAAATACCGTGCTCATTTGTCAACTACACGCTTCTTTCAGCACATTGGATTACCCCGTTGTGCTTGCTTAACCGATCCATCCCGAGTGTTATGTTAAGCCCTTGGGAGTCCAAGACAATGAGGTTGGCAAGGAAGTCTACCCCCCCTTATTTTAAGGCTTACTTTCGGACATACTATATTAGTCCTCATCTCTCCACCGGGAGAATTAACTAACATAGCGCATTTTAGGTGTGATATGGGTATATTATGCTTGGCAACATACTTGGATGATATGAAGGAATGTGATGCTCCCGAATCAAATAAGATGGTGGCTGGTTTGGAGTTGGCAAAGAACATACCAATTACGACGTCCTCAACCTGTTGTGCTTCCTCAGCAGAGACATGGTTCACGTTGCCGCGAGCATAGTTCTACTGTCCACGGTTTCCTTGATTGTCCCCTCCGTTTGGTCACGGGTTCTGCTTGGGCACGTTGCCTTGCTGTCCAGGGCCTCTCCTCAGGCACTGGCTCGCGAAGTGTCCTGTTTCCCCGCATGCAAAGCATGCCCTGTTGCCTACGGCAGCAGGTATGTTGGGGCGGGGGTTTTGAACAGGAGCGCCCATGTTGGGTCGGGGCACAGGAGGCAAGGGCACACGAGGTGCTTGTGCAACGGGTCGTTGCTGTGGTGGCTGACTAGGGTGGTATGCAGGAGCGGTCGATCCATACTGTGGTGCGGCCGGGGGCATGTACCGAGGTCGTACGTTGCTCCCTTGGGGCTGGTATGACATCTTCCTCTTGCACTCTCGCTCGATCTCTCAGATCTTGCTTTCAATCACTATAGCCTTGTCAACCAGCTTCTTGAAGCTTGCATAGTCATTGTTGAGGAGCTGAACCTGAATCTCATTGTTCAACCCTCTCATGAATAGGTATTGCTTCCTCTGGTCTGAGTTGACATCTTCGGGGGCATACCGGGACAGTTGTGTGAACTTGTTGATATACTCATTCACGATTCTCTGTCCTTGGCGGAGACCTTTAAACTCCTGTCTCTTGAGCATCATTAAACCAGCAGGGATGTAATGAGAGCGGAAACTCTCCTTGAACTCAGTCCAAGTGATCGTCTCCGGTTCGACATGAGCGTTACATAGGGCATCCCACCAGTCAGCGGCAACTCCCATGAGTTGGTGCAACGCAAAAAGAACCTTCTCTCGGTCATTGCACTGCACTATGGCAAGCTTCTTCTCCATGGATTTCAACCAGTCGTCGGCCTCCATGGGGTTGTTAGCTTGAGCAAAGGTGGGTGGTAGAGTCCTCATGAACTCACCCAGTCTGTTATGAGCCGGCGGTGGTGGTGGTGGTGGTGCCGGAACGGGGTTGTTGTTGTTGGCCTACAACTGACCCAAAGTTTGGATCATGGTTTGCATAAGTTGATTCTGCATGGCCATCAACCATTCCAGGTTGTTCTCACCAGCTCCGGGGTTAACAGGAACTTCATCGTGGCCATCCTCTTGGTTGCCACGGACGTTCCTTCGGCCGGCGTTTCCTCTCACCATCTATGAGAGAGAACGAAATAGAATAGAAGGTTAGGTAGATCCCTTTAACTATATGCATCAAGGTGGATTGGACTATATATATTAGCCCATATGAGGATGTGAACAAGTGCCAAAGCATCTCACTCCTCTTTCTACTTATGTGTGGATATGGACAACGTCTTGAGACGTCCCACAACTCACACTAAGCACACAATCACAAACAATCATCACAAGGGCTCACACAACTCCTATTCAAGACTTGTTCAATGGGGTCCTATATGGCTTAGGGTGTTGCCAATCTGTGTTCCAACTATGGCCTTTCCTAGGCTTTTATCCTATGTCAAGGCGGTTTCAAGGCCAATCTATGCATCCTAGGCTTGCATCCTATGGTCAGCGTGGCTTAGCTACCAATATGTGATCTATCTAAGCGTGTAACCTACAGTCAACCCGTGGCTCTGATACCAGTCTGTGACGCCCTCAATTCTGTGGAAAACCACGGAAACGAGAACTGATGCATATATGTGCCCAGGATGTTCATCACACATATACACATCATCCACAAACTAAATTTCAGAATATATATAACCACGAATAACAGAGTTTATTACAATGTCTCATGAGTCTTGGATTCATGCTCACAGCGGAAGTCTTAATCCAACAGCGGAAGTCTTCTAACTAATGCGGAAGCAATTCTAAGCAGCAGTGGCTCCATCTCTACTTCATCCCCACAGGCAAGGTTGAGGACAGATTACACGCCTAATGCTCCACTTGGTCTTCATAGTAATCTTGTCCTGTTGCTGATGATGAAATAATAATGCAAGTTTGAGTATGATGGTGTACTCAGCAAGTGCGGGAAAAATCTAATATGTAGCTCACAACAAGGTAGGTATAAAAAGGTTCATTGCAGAAAAGCAAAGTTATTTATCAAAAACTACGATAAAACAGCAACTTATCTTTAAGTGAATGTAATCCCAACATGTAATAAAATACCAATCATACCTCCATTATGTTCATTACCTTCCATGTTCCACCAGATATTAATCAACCTCATTCTTGCTCACGAATACCTTCCCGTATTCACTACCATCTCACGAATACCATCTCGTATTCGCTACCATTTCATCACATAAGCAATTTTCGTCTCACACCGAGATCAATCACGTTGCCATGACTCAACAGTCATGCAACCCATCTTATCACCCAGACTCACAGTCCCGTAAACCAAAAACCAAACCTTCCAAAACCATAACCAATAACCATATCCAATAACCATCCCAACTAATCATGGAAGTTGGCCAGGAGCTCGTGACCGTAAGCTCGGCTATCATGATAGTTTTAAGAACCCTGCAGAGTTTGCACCTCTTTTACCCACAAGTTTGTGATTTCGTCACCCATCGGCGACTGCAGAATCTCCATTATACCAGTACACAACCGTCGGTGTATGGCCAAGAGATCACAAAATAGCCTTTACAAAGGGGCTACTAGATGTATGGACTCACTAAGGTTTCACCGGCAGGCTAGAATCTCCAATTCTCCCACCCACGGGCCCCCTCTTGTGCCATGCAGTTCCCAGGGCAGTCCTCACTCGACTCCCATTCCCCGCGCCTTCCACGGTCCATAACAATCTAGTAACTTACCTAAGTAGTTAGCTAAGCCGCACCCATACTTGGCCTTGTGGTGGCACTGTTATCCTGGCATGTGCTCGCATGAACCGGTCCTTAGATCTATGGCAAGTAAACCACCATCTCATGCTACCTCATTCACAAACCCAGTCTTGCCTAGATCTCCCTCCGATCCATGTTCATTAACCACATTAGTTTCTCATTATCATTACGAGTGTAGTTAGCTAGACACACCTATCTCGCTTCCCAATCCCATGGAGTCAGCGAAGCATAAAGCAAAAACAATACCCGACTCATAAACTTCCCTGGCGACAAGAGTGGTTTAACCAAAACTAGTAAACTCCTATAAAAGGGTTTCCCATCATGTTTGACTTAGCACACACACACACCTTTTCGTAAAACAAAACAGTTTCCCAAAACATAGGATCAATATGGTCAAGGGGCACTTGCCTTGTTCTGGCTGTTCCGGTTGCTCAAAATCTTGTTGTTGTAGCCCGTCGTAGGTAGCTCCCTGAGCTTGTCCTTCTATACATGATCACGCACATACAAGATTTACAACAATCAATATCATGCACAAACTTTAACTAGATGTGATGATGCATATGCATGTAATTCCTATGATACAGTTCTTATTAGATCGGTTGTACGTGTCCTTGTATGTTTGCATGGTTTTACGATGCACAGAGGTGTTCGGATCAAATGTGTACATGGCGATGATCTTGTCCTTAGATCAACCTGATCAACAAGTGATCTGTCCACGAGAAAGCTTCTGTTCGAAAGGAATCGAAGAACAGATGCAAAGAAAACACGATGATGTCGCAAGGTGATATTGGAGACCTACCTTACGTTCTTCTTGGTCTCGGGGTCCTTCTCTGATCAGACAGATCGTTGGGGCTCCCTTTCGGCGATCTTCCTCGACTGAACTCCGGCGATGGGCTTACTCGGCGAGGTTGGGGCTAGGGCTCTAAGTCGTCAGCTCTGGAGGTGGAAAAGAAGTTTGTGGTTTCGGCCAAGGGTTCTGGGTTCTATTTATAATCGGGAGAAGAAGAGTCCTAATCTGATTGTATTTCGAATAAGAGTCCTATTCAAATTGTCTTTGAATCTTAACAACTTATCTTTAGTTGATTTGGTGCGGTAACATTGTGGAATTCATGTCGGTTTCCTCTCCGTACCGGTATTTCCTTGCGTACAGAATCTAAACACCGCTCCAGAACTCGTTACCTCCGTGGTGATGAGCTCCGAAAGCTCCACGTGTCCATCGGGGGCTTGGTCTCCCCTTTCCGCAAAGACGAGCTCCGGATGTGCCGCGTGTCAAGCGAGCGAGACCTCCCTCTCCTTCGGAGGTGAGCTCCACGTGCGCCACGTATCCTGGCGGTCGGGACCTCCTCTCTATTCAGAGGTGGCTCCGCGCACGCCACGTGTCAGTGCCAGACCTTCCCTCTCTCCGGATGGCTCCGGGTGTGCCACATATCCATTTCGGACCTCCCTCTCTTCGGAGGTGAGTTCCGTGAATGCCACACGTCAAGTAGCGCCGGACTCCCTTTTTCCTCAGAGACGAGCTCCGAGGTCGACATGTGTCCAACAGTGTCGGACCTCCCGGAGATAAGCTCCGGTGGCAACATGTGTCCAATAGAACTGGACCTCTCAGAGGTGAGCTCCGAGATCGACACGTATCCCACGCGACTGGTCCTCTGATTTCAGTGGTGAATAGCTCCGAAGGTGACATGTGTCCTGCGGCTGGCCTTGCTTCTTCGCAGAGGCTAGCTACGGGGGCAACACGTGTCCCACGGGTCGGACCTCTCCTCCTTTACGGGGATGAGCTCCGAAGGCGCCACGTGGCCAGCGGGCCATGAGAGTTGTCTTCGGCACTCTTGGTGAACTGGATTTTTTCTCTTTCTGGCTATCCTTTTAATTCTTTCTCTGTCCCCTCTTCCTTTAAAAATGTTTTTTCTACATGAAACATGAATACATGCAGAAACCAAGAATGAGGGTGTCACACGGGCCCTGACGTAGCCACGTGTCCTTGGCCCCGAGGTCAGACCTGGGGCTGCCACGTGCACTTGAGTTCCAGAGCCGACACGTGCCCTGGGCTCTGGGTCGAGCCTCTCCACCAAGGTGAGGTCCGGAGCTGCCACGTGTCAGTTGGCTCAGAACACGTTCTCTAGGCTCCGGTCTGAGTCTCTCCGTTGAGGTGAGGTCAGGAGCTGCCACGTGTATCTAGCCTCCGACACTCCTCCCTGTTGAGGAGAGCCCGGCGTAGCCACATGCCCTTAGCCCTGAGGCTGCCACGTGCGCTTGAGTTCTAGAGTTGACACATGCCCTAGCTCAGAACACGTGCCCTGGGTTCCGGCCCAAGCCTCTCCGCTAAGGTGAGGTCCGGAGCTGCCATGTGTATCCGGGCTCCGACACTCCTCTCTGCTGAGGAGAGTCCGGCGTAGCCATGTGTCCATGGCCTCGAGGTCAACCCTAGGGCTGCCAGTGCGCTTGAGTTCCAGAGCCGACACGTGCCCTGGCCTCTAGACCGAGCCTCTCCGCTGAGCTGAGATCCGGAGCTGCCACGTGTATTCAGGCTCCGACACTCCTCCCTGTGGAGGAGAGCCCGACGTAGCCACATGCCATTGGCCCCGAGGTCAGCCTTGGGGTTGCCACGTGCACTTGAGTTCCAGAGCCAACACGTGCTGTGGCTCAGAACACGTGCCTTGGGTTCCGGTTCGAGCCTCTCTGCTGAGGTGAGGTCCGGAGCTTCCACGTGTATCCGGGCTCCAACACTCCTCCCTGCTGAGGAGAGCCCAGCGTAGCCACGTGCCCTTGGCTCCGAGGTCAGCCCTGGGGCTGTCACATGCGCTTGAGTTCCAGAGCCGACACGTGCCCTGGGTTCCGGCTCGAGCCTCTCCATTGAGGTGAGGTCTGGAGCTGCCACGTGTCAGTTGCTCCAAACCCGTCGATAAGAGCTCCAAAGTCGGTACGTGCCCCACGATCCATCGTGGGTCGACGAAACCAAGGAGTGTCCTATCACGCATTTAAAGTTCGCATGTTCCCCAGGCAAGCAATCCAGCGTATACCGGTACAGGCGTGCCTGGCAGCAGAGACCAGTCGCACGACACTCTGACGGCAGCAACAGTGCTGCGCCATGGGACAAGACGTATTCCTACCGCCTTCATCAGGCATCACTTAAGGATGGCGATGCGACAAGGCGACGCGCCCTACGGCTTCATCAAGTACGCTACGACTAGCAATGGGCATTCTAGCCGTAGTAGGGGTTGCTACCCATACCGGGGCCGCCTGTCACGCCCCGGGCCCACTTGTAAGGCTGTCTGGCCTTGAGCTATAAAAGGACCAGACCGTCAACGGGCAAAAGGATCTTCGAAGCCCGATTCCATTTTTCCCGCATTCGATTCCCATTGTTCGGATCCCCGAACACCATTGTAAGCTCGCAAGCTCGAGCCACCCTCAAACTCAAGCAACAAAGAACAACCAACACTTCGTGGATGTAGGGTATTACGCTCAGGCGGCCCGAACCACGTAAATCTTCGTGTTCTTCTCGCCATCGTGCTACGATGCTCAAAACCACTAAGCCCCTCCTAAAAAAGAACCTCTGCGGGTTGCTCCAGAGCAGACCGGGGAAGTGTCGTAGAAAACACTTCGACATTTGGCACGCCAGGTAGGGGCACTTCTGGTTTTTGATGTTGTTCGTGTACCTGACGATGGTGAACGTCCTGCCTCTCGGAGGCTCTTCCCGCCCCTCGCGCCGCCAGCAGCAGAGGGAGCAGGAAGCCTCATCCCGTTCCAGAGCGGGACCGACTGCGCCGGTGGCAGTCCCTATAGCAACGGTGCCGCTGCCACCCGGCGGCACTCGGTTGCGACAGCGTTGCAAGCACCGACCGAAGCCAGCCCGGAGAGTGCGCTACTAGCAGCTCACGCGCTCCTTTACACCCCCCCCGAGCGCGGGAGCTTCCCCATCCACTGCAGAGAAGTGGCGCAATGACGTCGACCACCTGGTCATCGCCGCACTCAACTCGCCGTGCCTCCAGAGACAACGACCAGAGATGGGACAGCTGCCAACCCGTAACCTAACGATGGATTACAGGACGGCATAAACCCACTCGACGGCAACGTCCAGGCTCTCCACCGTAGATCCCAGAGCCAAGTTGGATTGTCACCGTCAGAATGAAGATGGTCGCATCACCATCGAGCGACAGCGCGATCAGCCTCGCAACCTCGAGGGGGAGTATGGTACCCCGGGTGCCATGCACCTTATCTACGCGAGCCAGAACCCCGTCTCCCTAGGCTCAGTGGGAGGCTGCATGGCTCTGGTGCCACACCTTCGTATGGCAGTGTGGCCGTGTAAGTTCCAGCCGCATTTGCCGGAGAAGATCGACGGGATAGTCAACCCCGTCGAGTTCCTGCAGATCTACTCCACGGCCATCCTAGCTACACGAGGGGATGAGGCTATCATGGTTAACTCTTTCCTAATGGCCTTGACCGTGTCAGCCCGGTCATGGCTCATGAACTTGCCCCAGGAGTCTATATCCTCCTGGGAATTGTTGTGCCGTCACTTCACGGCCAACTTTGGGAGTTCCTACACCCGACCGGGCACCGAGCTCGACCTCCACGCCGTGTGTCAGTGTGATGGGGAATCACTGCGATCCTTTATCCAGAGGTTCACCCAGGTCAGGAACACCATCCCCCGCATCTCCAATGCCTCCGTCGTTGTCGCCTTTCGGAAAGGCGTCCGCGACAAGAAGATGTTCAAGAAGTTAGCCACGCACGACGTGCAAGACGTCCCCGAGCTCTTCAGCCTGGCCGACAAATGTGCCAGGGCGGCGGAAGGCCGAGACTGGCACTCGCGACCTGCCTCCACGGCAGGGAGTGCCGGAGAGGCCGCTGCTCCGCGCAGTAGCAAAGAGAACAAGACCGGAGGCAGGAACAAGCCTCTGGCCGTGGCACCAACTGCTGCCCTAGCAGCGGCCAGTGGGGGCTGAGCCCCACATGCTGATAAGCGCCCAAGACCGTCGTCTGCCAGCGGTGACGGCCAATAGTGCCCGGTGCACAACTCTGGCCGCAGAGGATGGACCTTTACCCAAACCACAGAACATAGAACACCTCTGTAAGTTCTATCCTTAACGCAATGGTAGGGTAATTTTTCTTTTTCTCTTTCTTTGTAAAGGTGTCATAGTGTTTAGGTACAGCGCTTAGAACAGCTAAGCCTCAGAAGGGTCCTGCTACTCTTGTCATCCGGGGTGGGTTGCTGCCTTCTTGCACGGCCTGTTTCCTTCTACCACCCGAACGAAGCCAGAAATAAGAAAAAATATCCTACCCTGCGTACCTTCTTTATAGTTTGTGCTTGCTAATGCATATCAACAGTAAATGGCATGTCCGGAGCCTGTCCTACATACTTGTCCTATGTCCTGTGGCGCTAGAAGGTCTCCTCGGTGAAAGGTTAGCGCCCGCGGGAAGTTCAGGGTGTGTAGCCTGCTATGCCTGGTTCCGTACCCCTAGCTGCACATCCTGCCTACCCTGCGCTACAACTGAGTACTTGGGGGCCATAAAGAACACACCTATGGACAAGAAAAGTAGCCGGACCCCAGACACTGCCCCAATACTCTTTTCGTGCTTTCCATGCTGCTCCGGCCGTGTGGCTAGTCACTTTTTCCGATATTCAGCCATAGCAAGAGTTGTGCTATCCTTCTGCAGGCGGGTCTGCCTGAGGTACCTGTGGCGTACCCGGGGTCCTATGGTTGTCTCATTGCTCGGGGGTCGTATGGCGCTGAATGGTCCCTCCCCTGAAAGGATTACTCTAGCGGGAGGTCTAGGGTGTGTAGCCTGCTATGCCTGGTTCTGTACCCCTAGCGTGCATACCCTGCCTCTCCAGCGCTACAACTCAGTATTGGGGAGCCGGACGGCTCATACCCCTGAGCAAAGTTTTAACCATAACTTGGGGACCATTGGTTGTCTCATTGCCTGGGGGCTCTATGGCGCTGAATGGTCCTACCTCTGAAAGTCTTACGACAACGGGAGGTCCAGGGTGTGTAGCCTGCTATGCCTGGTTCCGTACCCCTTGCATGCACACCCGGCCTCTCCAGCGCTACAGCTTAGTACCGATGAACCGTACGGCTCATACCCCTGGGCAAGGCTTCAACCATAGTCTGGACGACCCACATAGAAATACCCAAGCCCTGTAGCTCAGCTGAGGACCGTAAGCCATAGTAAAGCTACCAAACAGGGAAGGGTGACCGGATAGCATGACTACTCCTTCTTTCTGCCATGTCTGTAGGTCCAGACGTGCCAGACCTCCCAGGGGACCCGATGCTGACGTTCTGCCTCATCCAGTGGTAGGTGCGCCCCAACAGAAGTGAAGGTTCAAAACCACCACGTGGGGGTGATGTAGGCCCCACCTACAGACTCGCTTACTCCCCCGAGATGGGTCCGGGGGCCACTGTCGGTACCCTGCAGATCAGGTACCCCCTCATGGAGGTGGGCCCCACCTTCCTGCAGAGGCGGGCCCCGTCATAGCCACGTGTCCTTGGCCCCGAGGTCAGCCCTGGGGCTGCCACGTGCGCTTGAGTTCCAGAGACAATATGTGCCCTGGGCTCTGGGCCGAGCCTCCCCGCCGAGGTGAGGTCCGGAGCTGCCACGTGTCAGTTGGCTCAGAACACGTGCCCTGAACTCCAGTCCGAGCCTCTCCGCTGAGGTGAGGTCCGGAGCTGCCACGTGTATCTGGGCTCCGACACTCCTCCCTGCTAAGGAGAGCCCAGCGTAGCCACGTGCGCTTGGCCCCGAGGTCAGCTCAGGGGCTGCCACGTGCGCTTGAG
Organism: Neostapfia colusana; assembly: GCA_030760725.1. NCBI lineage: Eukaryota > Viridiplantae > Streptophyta > Magnoliopsida > Poales > Poaceae > Neostapfia > Neostapfia colusana. The sequence goes on along the minus strand of JASWHV010000005.1, from coordinate 22,573,538 downwards.
TTCCAGAGCCGACACGTGCCCTGGCTAAGAACACGTGCCCTGGGTTCCGACCCGAGCCTCTCTGCTGAGGTGAGGTCCGGAGCTGCCACGTGTATCCAGGATCCGACACTCCTCCCTGCTGGGGAGAGCCCGGCGTAGCCATGTGCCCTTGGCCCCGAGGTCAGCCCTGAGGCTTCCACGTGTGCTTGAGTCCCAGAGCTGACACGTGCCCTAGCTCAGAACTCGTACCCTGGGCTCTGGGCCGAGCCTCTCTGCTGAGGTGAGGTCCGGAGCTGCCACGTTTATCCAGGCTCCGATACTCCTCCCTGCTGAGGAGAGCCCGGCCTAGCCACGTGCCCTTGGCCCCGAGGTCAGCCTTGGGGCTGCCACGTGCGCTTGAGTTCCAGACCCGACACATGCCCTGGCTCAGAACACGTTCCATGGGTTCCGGTCCGAGCCTCTTCACTGAGGTGAGGTACGGAGCTGCCACGTGTATCCGGGCTCCGACTGTAACACCCTCAAATTTCACTACCATGCATTGCATACATTTTTTGATGTAAAGAAGCATTTGAAAAGAAGTAGAAATGGAGAAAGAACCCTAGAAATGGAGAAAGAACCATAGAAATGGAGAAGAACCATAGAAATGGATAAGGGAATATAGAAATGGAGAAAGGGATATAGAAATGGAGAGGGGAATATAGAAATGGAGAAAGGGACATAGAAATGGAGAGAAATGGAAATAAGATAGCTGAATTGAGCCATCCCCAAATTTCCCCCTTCCCAAAATTTCCCAAATTCTTCCCAATTTTTCCTGATTTTCCCCAAATTCCCCAAAATTCCCCTAGAGGGAATTTCCCCCACATTTGGGGGGGATTTTCCCCCAAATTGGCCGCACAAAATTAGGGGCGGAGACCCCTTGGCCGCAGCCCTTGTGGGGGGAGCCCTAGTCCCCCACCTCTAGGACTCTTTGGTGAAGTCCCCCACCTCTTGGACTCTTTGGTTGAGTCCACTACCTTTAGGACTCTTTGTTTCCACCCCTAAGACTCTTTGGTTGAGTCCTATACTTCTAGGACTCTTTATTTCCACCCCTAGGACTCTTTGGTTGAGTCCCATACTTCTAAGACTCTTTGTTTCCATCCCTATGACTCTTTTTCCCCCTTATAAATATAAACCCACCCCTGGCCGCACCCCTTTCTCTTCTGGTCGCCACCCCTTTGCTGCTGCCTTGGCCGTCGTCGAAACTCTGCCCCGCCTCGCCGTCGCCGGAGAAGAAGACCCCTGCTGCCAAGCCTTGGACGCAGCCCTATTCTTCTCCACAGTAAAACCTCAGGTGCTGCCATTGCAAGTGAAAAAGTCCAGCTGCAAGGAGGAGAGGAGGAAGAAGATAGGTAGGTCCCCGTTACCCCTCTTACGACGTCGCCGCTGTTTCTATGCACCCGTTTTCTTCGCCCCCTTCAAGCAGAAACTTCTGCGTGTGGATAGATCATGTTTTGGTTGATTTTTGACGGTGGAATTGATCTACATATTGTGTCAAGATCATCACCACGTCCATACTTGATCCCAGCAACCTTGATCACCATAAAACCCCATGGAAGCCCATTAAAACATGCAAGAACAAGTATAAACTGGTTTTATAAAACTGCACCACATGATTTGCATTCATCCACCTCATTGCATCTTGAGTAAAGATTGTGCATGATAATTGATTGCTGTAAATCTTGTATGTGCGTGGTCGTGAGTAGAAGGACAAGCTCAAGATGCCGTCTACGAGGAACTACAGCACCAAGACTTTGAGACGTTTGAGCAACATGAACCACCGGAGCAAGGCAAGTGCCCCTTGACCATATTGATCTCATGTTTTGAAACTGTTTTGTTTGCGAAAACTCGTATGCTTGAGTCAACTTGATGGGATACCCTTTTTATAGGAGTTTACTAGTTTTGTTAACCATCCTTGTCGTCGGGAAAGTTGACGAGTCGGGTATGGTCGTTTTTTCCTTTTTGCTTTGCTTAATCTACGGGATACGAGAAGCTGAAATAAGACTTGTAAGCTACTGCACTCATATGAATAAAGATGATGATAACTTGATAATGTTGATGAGCATGGAATCGGTGAGATCTAGGCAAGCTTGGTTTGTGGATGTTGCTGAATGAGATGGTGGTTTACTTGCCGTAGATCTAAGAACCAGTTCATGCGAACACATGCCAGGAAAACAGTGCCACCACAAGGCCAAATATGGGTGCGGCTTAGCTGACTAATTAGGTGTGTTGCTAGCTTGTTATAGACCATTGGATGGCGTGGGGAATGGGAGTCGAGAGAGACTGCCCTGGGAACTACATGGCACAAGAGGGGGCCCTTGGGTGAGAGAATGGAGATTCAAGCCTGCCGGTGAAACCTCAGTGGGTCCTTACATCCTAGTAGCCCCTTTGTACAGGCTATTTTGTGATCTCTTGGCCATACACCGACGGTTGTGTACTGGTATAATGGATGTTCTTTCTAGTCGCCGACAGGTGACGAAATCACAAACTTGTGGGTAAAGTGGTGCCACCTCTGCACAGCGTAAAACTATCATGATATCCGTGCTTATGGTCACAAGCACCTGACCAACTTCTATGATTAGAGGCAAAACTTGGGATGGTTATTTGGGTATGGTCATTGCGATTGGTTTTGGGACTGTTTTGGGTCATGACAACGAATTTGGTTTTGGTTATATGAATATGAGATGGTTATAAATCATTATGAGTATGAGATGAATTTGAGAAAGATTATTAGCTGGTTGAGACTTGATATATGGTGAATTATGATGAAGGAATGTTGATGAATAACTTGGTTATGATGGGATTAAACTCACTTAGAGATAGTTGCTGTTTTACCCATTTTCAGAAGTAAAATTTGCTTGCTGCAATGAGCTTTTTTATTCCCTACCTTGTTGTAAGCTACATGTCATACTTTTCCCGCACTTGCTGAGTACGACAAGTACTCACACTTGCATTCCCACATATACATCAGCTACAGGAGAAGAATATTTCCAGGAACAAGTGAAGTACTAGGCGTGCGCACTACCGTCAACATGCGTATGGAGTTGAAGTTGGAGCCTGCTGTTTAATTATTTCCGCTGTCGTTTAGAGACTTCCGCTGCAAGAATAAGTTAGATATTCATGAGTGAGACATTGAGTCATTGTAATAAAGTACTTAAACACTATTTATTCGTGGTTATATTTTGAATTTAGTTTGTGGATTACATGTGTATGTGTGATGAACATCCTGCGCACATATATGCATTCACTTGGTTCTATTTTTGGAACCGGGTGTCACAAATTGGTACCAGAGCCACGTTGACCGTAGGACGCGAGCCTAGGTAGAATGGACACTCTAAAACACATAGGAACACCTTTCTAAACTGTTATTTTCAAAAATTGCTTGCTACTGCACTTTACTTGTCAATTCAGCCACCGCAAAGTGCTATTTTCAGCCCCTCTTTTTCTCTCCTTTTGAACAGCAACACTTTTGTTTGCTTGCTTCATAGCTTCTAAAGTTTTGGAGTATTTCCTTCTTCTTAAAAGTTTCTAATGTCTTAATTATAGATGCCGGTCACTAGGAGCACAACACGCATAAGGACTCGTCCACCACCATGTGGGAGCGCACTTAACCTCATTGAGGTGTCCGATGGACCATATTGGGAGGAGGTGAAGATGAAACCTCATGAGGAAGATGAAGTCAGTAGCTCTATGAATGAGGAATAGGATCTGGAATAGGTGGAACCAATTGAAGATGACATAGAAGATGATCCACAAGAGCAGCATTGGTACGCACCTCAGGAGGAGTTTCACGCGGGCTTACAACCAGCGGAGCCTCATGAAGCTATGTCGGAAGGAGATGAATCCAAAGAGGAGCCACCCCCTGCTGAGGCCGAGAATGAAGGTGATGAACGGGACAACCATCAGTTCAAGAATTCCTGTCCGACGGAATGGAAGGAGGACACATATCCAAGGAGCTTAAAGAATTTCTGGATTGCTGCAGCTTATACCCGGAATACCTTCTCAAGAAAGTCCCTCGTCTTGGACATGAAGAGTGGCAGTCTGAAGTAACCATCCTATCTAATGGTAGGGTTGTCACTCAGCACTTCACACCCACATAGAGAGCTACAAGGACAGAAGCTATTGACGATGCTGCATGAGATGCACTCACCGGACTGTGCTATGCCTTCCGTGATCAGCTTGAGAACACTACCTTTGAGCTGCACTTGTATCAGAAGAGTGGTACAAGGGAGATCATTGGACCCCATGAAGGATCTCTTTCCAACCCACAAGCTGCTGACAAGTCTCAGAGGTTGCTCGTGGAGTTAGGAAACCGCTATGCAAGCGCACAAGAAGAGATCCGTTACCTCCGCAAGGAGCTGTACTTGCTGGAAAACAAGAGGAGACTCGTGCCAACGCGGGAGCAAATGTAGCACCAGCATCATCTATCCCTACATGGACTGCCGACTCACCATGGCGTGCGCCCATGTATGGACTACCCCCATCACACGGCGAGAACAGCACCGGTTCTCACGATTAAGTTGAGGTTTTCCCATTGAATAAAGTTATAATAAGAACGCTTAGATCATAGTAGCTTGAATAAGGGCAGTGTGCTAAACTTTTGTGAAGATTGCTTGTGTTTGTGTGCTTGTTGTGAGTTGTGGGACGCTTCGGAGAATGTCCATATCCACACATAGTAGAGAGATGTGAGATGCTTCGTCACGTGTTCACATCCTCATATAGGTTCATACACCTTGATGCGTATAGTTGGAAAATCACTTCTTTCAATTCTGAATTCTATTCCGAGAGTAAGCATTAAAATAAGGGGGGTAGACTTTCTCGCCAACCTTATTGTATTGGATTCCCAAGGGATTGACATAATACTTGGAATGGACTGTTAAGCAAGCACAACAGAGTGATTCAATGTGCTCAGAGGATCGTGGAGTTGACGAGTGGGCACGGTACTCGTATTGAGTTCGAGGCAGCCCAACCTGCAACCGAGAAGGCAGTGCTGAACCACATCAAAGAATCGACATTGGAAAGCATTCCGGTGGTTCAAGAATATTCAGATGTGTTCCCGGAAGAACTTCTAGGTATGCCACCTGACTGAGACATTGAATTTGCCATTGATTTAGTACCAGGAATTGTACCTATAGCGAAAAGGCTATATAGGATGACTGCTAATGAGTTAGTGGAGCTCAAGAAGCAAATTCAGGAGCAGCTATAAAAGGGTTTTATACGCCCAAGCTCGTCACCGTGGGGAGCTCCCGTGCTCTTTGTGGACAAGAAAGATGGGACCTAAAGGATGTGTGTGGACTATAGGTCTCTCAACGTGGTGACGATCAAGAATAAGTACCCGCTGTCCCCATAGAGGACTGTTCGATCAAATGAAAGTGCCCGAATTTTCTCCAAGATTGATCTTCGGTCGGGATAGTTCCAGCTAAAGATTAAGCCCTCCGACATACCCAAAAGACTGCATTTCGAACACGATATGGTTTGTATGAATACACCGTTATGTCTTTTGGGTTAACGAATGCACCCGCATACTTTATGTACCTTACAAATAAGGTCTTCATGGACTACTTGGACAAGTTCATCGTGGTTTCCATCGACAACATCATGGTGTATTCAAAAAGCGAGGAAGAACATGAAGAACACTTGAGATTAACGTTGCAGAAACTACGACAGCATCAATTGTATGCTAAGTTCAGTAATTGTCAATTTTGGCTAAATGAGATATCGTTCCTAGGCCACATCATCTCCGAGGGAGGAGTATCGGTTGATCCCGGAAAAGTGAGGGATGTTTTGAAGTGGAACCAACCGCAGAATGTGAGGGATATTCGGAGTTTCCTTGGGATGCTGTATACTACCGCCGGTTCATCAAGGATTTCTCCAAAATAGCGAAGCCTATGACGATTGTTGATGAAGGGGAAAGCATTTAAGTGGACACCAGCGTGTCAAGAAAGCTTTGAGGAGCTAAAGAAGAGATTAACCACAAAGCCAGTTTTGATATTGCCGGACGTGAGCAAGAGCTTCGATATATATTGTGACGCATCAAGATAAGGGCTTGGATGTGTGCTTATGTAAGGAGGACAAGTGGTTGCCTTGCATCGAGGCAATTAAAGAAACATGAACTGAATTACCCCACACATGACTTAGAACTTGCAGCCGTGGTACATGCCTTGAAGATTTGGAGGCATTACATCCTTGGTCATCGATGTGAGATCTACACGGATCACAAGAGCCTCAACTATATATTCACGCAAACGGATCTGAATTTGAGGCAACGTCAATGGTGGGAACTCATCAAGGATTATGATGTTGGAATCAACTATCACCCTGGAAAGGGCAATGTAGTAGCTGATGCGTTGAGTCGAATGGGAGCATGTCACCAACTCACGATTCAGGAGCTGCCACCCGAGCTGCGTAAGGAGTTTGAACGATTGCATATCGGATTCTTCAACGAGATGGAGGTGATAGAACTGAACTCAACGCTGGAACAAGAGATACGAGATGGCCAAGCAACGGATGAGGAAATCAAGGAAAGAATCTGACAAGGCATAGAAAAGGATTTCAAGGAAGATGAGAAAGGCACGCTTTGGTTAGGGAAAAGGATTTGTGTGCCTAACGTGAAGCACATCCGCGATACGATATTAAAGGAGGCACATGACTCGCCTTATTCCATACACGCCGGCTGTACAAAGATTTACAAGGACCTGAAAATATGCTATTTGTGGGATGGTATGAAAAGCGACATTGCTGAATACGTTGCCCTATGTGACATGTGCCAACGAGTGAAGGCCGAACATCAAAAACCCGCTGGATTATTGCAGCCGTTAAAAGTACCCGAGTGGAAGTGGGAAGACATCAGCATGGATTTCGTTTTTGGATTGCCACGTACTCAGTCCGGCTATGACTCCATTTGGGTTATCATGGACCGATTGACAAAAACAACCCATTTCCTTCCTGTAAGAACCAAGTACACCGTCGCACAACTAGCCGAGCTGTATATGGAGCAAATCGTGTGTCACTATGGAGCTCCGAAGAGGATAGTTTTAGATCGAGGTTCTCAATTTACCTCTAGGTTCTGGAAGAAGCTGCATGAAGCCATGGGTACACGGCTGAATTTTAGCTCCGCATATCACCCGCAAACTGACGGGCAAACTGAGAGGACAAATCAGATTTTGGAAGACATGTTGAGTGCTTGCGCCTTGAAACATGGGCGTAGTTGGGATAAGAGCTTGTCGTATGCTGAATTATCGTACAACAACAGTTACCAAGCCAGCTTGAAGATGTCACCTTATGAAGCATTGCATGGTAGACGGTGTAGAACGCCGTTGTTCTAGAATAAGACCGGAGAAAGCTAAGTGTTCGGACCCGAAGTGCTTCAAGATGCCGAAAAGCAAGTTCAAACGATACGTGAAAATTTGAAGGCCGCTCAGTCACATCAAAAGGGTTATGCGGACCATAGGCGAAGAAGATTGACCTCAACGTTGGAGACTTCGTGTATCTTAAGGTGTCGCCTATCCGAGGCCAACGATGGTTCAACGTCAAACGAAAGTTAGCACCTCGCTACATCGGGCCATTCAAGATTTTGGGCAAGCGAGGAGAGGTATCCTATCAACTAGAGCTACCAACGCACCTCTCTGACGTGCACGACGTATTTCACGTATCCCAGCTCAAGAAGTGTCTAAGAGTACCGGAAGAACAAGTACTGATGGATGAGCTAGAGCTTCAAGAGGACCTGACTTACGCAGAACACCCCGTCAAAATCATGGATGTAAAGGAAATGTTCACGAGGAATAAAGTGATCCGTTGGTGCAAGGTACAATGGAGCCATCACACGGAAGCCGAAACTAAATGGGAACATGAGGAAGATCTAAGGCAGAATTCCCTCATATTTTCTGCAATCTATCAAGGGTGAGATTCATTTTAAGGGTGGTAGGTTTGTAACACCCTCAAATTTCACTACCATGCATTGCATACATTTTACATGTAGAGAAGCATTTGAAAAGAAGTAGAAATGGAGAAAGAACCCTAGAAATGGAGAAAGAACCATATAAATGGAGAAGGGAATATAGAAATGGAGAAAGGGACATAGAAATGGAGAGGTGAATAAATAAATGGAGAAAGGGACATAGAAATGGAGAGAAATCAAAATAAGATAGCTGAATTGAGCCATCCCCAAATTTCCCCCTTCCCAAAAATTCCCAAATTGTTCTCGATTTTTCCTGATTTTCCCCCAAATTCTCCTAGGGAAATGACACGACCCCATTGGTCCTGTCGAGCCAGGATCACGCTGAGGGGTGCTACGTTGCACAGCACCGTATAACATACGTCAAAGATACAAAGCGGAAGCAGAAATTTTATTACATAAACAGGTTTATGAACTTGTTTACATCAACATAAGTTTAGTCTACACTCACGGGCATAGACTAAGCATCAAGTGCACGTTCAGCCCTTGAACATGTCCTAGCTAGCACACTCGCACACTAACTCTGCGGCGTGCACGACTCCCACTCGACGGGGTTCCCCTCCTGGGGTTCCGTCTCCTCTTCGGGAGTCCCTTCCTCATAGAACCCTGCAAAAGCTTCAAACACAAGCAGTGAGCACGAAGGCTCAGCAAGTCTGACCCGTCTCACCTAAACATGGAACTTCTACATGAGGGTAATGGGTTACATGAGGTAAAAATCAGTTGCAAGGACTCGCCTAATTAGTAGAACCTTACTTTCAAGTTTTAGCAGCAGGTTGTGGAGAACCTTACGCTAAGGCACATGAGAGAGCCGCAATCAAACAAGAAACGCATTTCTCTCATGTACTTTGCCCAAAGTTGAAAATAACTTTAGTTAGCTCTAAGCTACAGCATATCATTAACAATCAATGTCCATCTTTCAATCAGCAACATTTTAACATGTGACTAGCCTGTTCTTTCTACGTCACGGTAAAATGAACAAGTGGTACTCACTGACCGCGAGGGACGGCGATTATAATCGATTTACACCTGCAGGGTTACCGAAACAACCCGTCACGTACGCCCGTACTCGATGTTGCCTACAACAACCATCACGGACGCCGTACGCGACTACCTTTCACCCGTGAGCCAAATGTTGAACCGGTCCAATCGTCCCGGGCAAGAGGTCTCTGCACTCGCATCTCTGTGCCGCCAGCCGATTTACACCTCGAGCTCTCAACCTACCCTCTGAACGACCAGCTATGCCTCAACACCAAGCTACCCGAGTTACATCAGTTTCCCGGTTCCCATATAGCCGGTAGGTCTTCGGTACCGTTCTAGCTTGTTCAACAGGCCCGCACACGGCTCGGTCCTCAATCGACACAAGCGGAGCTACAGCACACAGGCCCCAAAGTCCTGCTGCCCTTACTCTCCGCTTGGTCTCATTTTCTTGCCATGTGTTTCATGTGCTAACACTACCCGAGTCGAGTGCCTCTAGCCTATGCTCGCGAGTAGTTCCAACTACTCGACTTGTATCGAATCCTACACTATCTTAGCATTGCAGTAGCTAACGGGGTTTGCAATCCTAAACCCAACCCATGGTTCTCTTGGCTATGCAGTGGGGCTTGCAAACAAGACTCTAATGCACAGAATAAAGGAAACAAGTATGTGCTCAAAACAATAAAAATTTGTAAAAAGGTTAATGCAAACCGGAGCTTGCCTTGCTGCTCTTGGTCGTAGGCCAGCTGTTCCTCCGGAGTAACGAAGTCTAGGACTTCGGGTTCCTCCTCGACCTTAGCGACTACATGATACAAGAAACATATGTATCAATTTAAATGCATTTATATTAACTTTGAAGTTGTGAAGTCTATAACCCTTGCTAGACAGACCTAATGACTGTGAAACTTTTACTGTTGCTTGTTTACAACCTAAACAGAGATTTGGTCAAGTTTTAGTTGCAGCAAAGCTCATTTGAGACCTCCACAATTAATTATGTCCTTGACCTTAATTGGAACTCTTAGGGTGTTCTAGGAATTTTCATGAAGCAAACTATGACTTTCTGAAAACTAGATTTTCAGAGGGTTCTAATGGAGTTGGTCTCACTTAATTAAAAGGTTCCTAGCTAAAGTTATGAGCTAAACAATTTCAGAAAAAATTCTGAAAATGTTTCTGAACATTTTCTATTTTCTCTGGAACAGTTTCACTAATCACACCATTAGGTGGATCAGATGAGCTCAAATGGATATGAAATTTTTATGGTAGTTCAGGGGTATTTTGGTGAACATCCCAGCAAAATTTCAGGATTTCCTCCAAAGGATTCTCCAGTTAAAATTCCTAACACTTTAAACTTTGAGGAATTAATTCTGGAAAATTAAGGGTTTTCATGAAGTGAAACTTGATTTGCTGGAAAGTACTCGGAGAGCTGAATCCAGCAAAATTTGGTTCACTCAATTTGGAGCTTTCTAGCCAAAGTTATGAGGATTTGAAGTTTCAAGGAAATCTGAAAATCGGGGAAAAGTTTAAACTCGCGCGTGGGCCCAGGGGACACACGTCGCACGCCAGGGCGACAGCACACCGCGGCCCACAATGATTTTGCGTGCCAGCACACCCGATCCCGGCCGCAGCTGGATCCCGATTCAAAATATCTCCCGCTGACAGCTGCGGTCCACCCCCTTCTTCAACCTCGCGACGCCCGCGCTCCGCCGCCGAGGGACCTCGCCGGAGAGCTCGCCGCCGGCTGCTGTACAGCTCCAAACTTCTCGATTCTGGCCGCCCCTGCCTAATTTTACTCGGGAAACAGGATTCTAGGGTCAGCTGCTCATGACAATGGCCGGAGCATGGTCGGCGATGAGCCGCCACCTCGGAATGACTTCGGCCATGTCGGCTGACTTCTCTAGCACCTCAGATACTTGGGAAACCGGTCGGGAAGCACCAGTGGACCTCAGAGAAGGTCGACATGAGCTCGAGGCAGCTCGGGGAAGGCCCGAAATAGGTCCTCACCGTGCGCCCGATGCCGCCCGTTCATTCCGCCATTGGTAGACCTCGAATTACGCCGGGTACAGAGGTTCTCCGGCCCAGAGTTGTGAAGGCAACTTGTGCGTTACCGTGTCTAGCTCGTGTGAGAGCGGCTTGAGGCCCTCTAATCCTTTATAGAGCACGAATTAAACAGAATCGTACCCGAAGGTCGTTCTGCACACAGAAAGGGGAAAAGTGGAAATTCGCCGCCGGTGAGCAACCACTCGAGCTGTGGCTCGGGGATGAGCAGCACCGGTCACCAGCGCGTCCAAGGGTGCCTTGGCTCGGGCATGACAACGCCCTGGTTGGGCTGTCCACGGGAGCCCGAGGTGCGGCGGTTCCAAGTCCCGAATTTGATCTTTCGGCGCAGCCGATATCAATCGGTTTCAATGGAATTCTAGCAACGGGGAGGACGGAGGAAGGTCTCTAGTACCTTGCTTGGGCTCTGGAGTGGACGGAGGGAGCTGCGATCGGTGTTCTCCGATCGATTCCGAGCTGCGGAAATTTTCGGCCAGCGCTGAGTTCTTGCGGGGAAGAACGGCGGTGCCTCGGCCGGGGAGGGGGCAGGCGCCTTAAGAAGGCTCTGCACCGCCTCACGCCCGCGCGTGGGCAAGCAGCTGCTGGCGCGGCGGCTGCCCTCGGTGGCGATCACCGCTGCGGCTCGGCGACCTGAGTGAAAAAGTCTCAGTCGGTTTGATCTGAGCAGTGGCTGACATGTGGGTCCCACCTCCAGTTTTAACCTCTGAAATTTACTCCTAATCACTGTTGTAAACAGTGAACCCCATACTACCCTTGGCAATTCAAATTATTCACCCATGAGCCATTTGAATTGATCAAAGTTCAAATGAGGTTTGGTTTGAATGAATTTCAGCACAAGTTCAGTTTGAAATTCAAATAAAGTTTGAATTTCTCCCACTTAGCTCATGTCAAGATCAACTCCAAATGGAGTGAAAATTGGTGTGTGAGCTCGCAAAAATGTGCTGAGTAATAATATGCCTCCCACTTTTAAATTCATGGGATAAAAACAGTTTGAATTTGAATATGGTTTCAAACTGCCCTCTTCCTAACTATACCCAAAATGACCTCAAAAAGGTTTTGAATTTGGGTGTAACTTGGCATGGACATCCTTAGCAAAGTGTAGGAGTTTTCATATGTCCAGCCCATCTATATCACATGTGTGAAATACCACTTTTGCAATGTGTGAGTTTGTTCTCTAATGAGCATGTTGATAATTGTTAATTGCTCTTCATTTGTGTTCATCATCCTTCCTCAAATTAGGTGCGTGGTGTGGTGACGAACACTGCAAATGTGTGTCAAAAACTGAGGCCCTTACATTCCTCCCCCTTAAAAGAATCTCATCCCGAGATTATAAGGTGATAATGAGAGAGAGGATGGTGGAAAATTACCGGATATGCGACGTGAAAAAGTCGGGGTAGCTAGTGCGAAGGAATTCTTCGCTCTCCCATGTCGCTTCGTCCATGGAGTGATTACTCCATAGTACCTTGTAGAACCACAACGTATGGTTGCGTGTGGTTCGGGCCTTTTCATCAATAATCTGCACCGGTTCCTCCCGATAGGTGAGATCCGGTTGCAGTTCTTCAATGTCTTCCAGCTGAACGGTAGTTGATAGCTTGAGACACTTCCTCAGCTGGGAAACGTGAAAGACGTCGTGCACACCGGAAAGTGCTTCTGGTAACTTCAGCCGGTATGCCACTGATCCACGTCTCTCGGTAATCTGAAATGGACCGATGAATCGGGATGCCAACTTTCCTCTCACCCCAAATGTGTTTGCGCCCTTCATTGGAGACACTCGTAGGTATACGTGATCTCCAACTTCGAATTGTAATGGGCGCCTTCTCCGGTCCGCATACTGCTTCTGACGGGATTGAGCGGCTTTTAGGTTCGCTTGAATTAGTCGAACCTTTTCTTCCGCGTTGTTGACGAGGTCAATCCCGAAGGTAACCCTTTCGCCAGACTCACACCAGTTCAAAGGTGTGCGGCATTTCCTACCGTATTGCGCCTCGTAGGGCGCCATCTTGATGCTGGCTTGGTACCCATTGTTGTACGAGAACTCAGCTAACGGCAAGTGATCATCCCAATTCTTGCCGTGGTTGATAGCGCAAGCTCGTAGCATGTCTTCTAGAATCTGATTTACCCGCTCCGTTTGCCCGTCCGTCTGCGGGTGGTATGCTGAACTACGGATCAGCTTCGTCCCCAAGGCAGCGTGCAGCTGCTCCCAAAAACGGGACACAAATAAAGTGCCCCGATCCGATATGATGGTACGGGGTACGCCGTACAAGCATAGGATCCGTGAGATGTACAGTTCAGCGTACTTCTTGGCGTTGTAGTTGGTGTTGACTGGGATGAAATGGGCAACTTTGGTGAGCCGATCGACGATCACCCACACAGAATCATGTTTCTGCAAGGTGGTGGGTAAACCGACGATGAAGTCCATGCTCACGTCCTCCCACTTCCAGGCAGGAATGCCCAGTGGTTGCAGCAGTCCCGGTTTCCGCATGTGGTCTGCCTTCACCCTTCGACATGTATCACACTCGGACACGTATTTTGCAGTCTCACGCTTCATCCGTGTCCACCAAAACTTTCTTCGGAGTTCTTGATACATCTTGTTGCTGCCGGGGTGAATAGAGAACTTTGATAAGTGAGCCTCATCAAAGATCTTCATTCGTAGTTCTGGGTTTCGGGGTACGACGATCCGGTCCTTGAAACATAGGACGCCGTCTCCGTCCTTCCGGAAACATTTCAACTCCCCACTTTCTACACGTCTCCGCAAATGTGACATGCCCTTGTCATCCTTCTGGGCTGCCGCTATCTCTTCATGGATGGTGGGGATCAAAGCTAGGTTGTAGAGAGCTCCGTGTGGAATCACATGTAGTGGTGGTTCGCTCTCTTCCAACGGTGTGATGGTCAGATTATTGACGTGTGACTTGCGGCTCAGCGCATCTGCCACTACGTTTGCCTTGCCCGGATGATAATGGATCTCTATCTCGTAATCCTTTATCAGTTCTAACCATCTTCGTTGCCTCATGTTCAGCTCCTTCTGAGTGAATATGTACTTGAGGCTTTTGTAGTCGGTATATAAATGTACGAGGTTACCGAGTAGGTAGTGCCTCCACATCTTCAGTGCAAGTACCACGGCAGCGAGCTCCAAGTCGTGAGTTGGATAATTCTTCTCATGGTTCCTAAGCTGCCGTGATCCATACGCGACCACTCTTCGGTCTTGCATCAGCACACATCCAAGCCCAATGCCGGATGCATCGCAGTACACATCGAACGGTTTTGTTGTGTCTGGCTGCGCCAAAACCGGTGCTGATGTCAGGTGCTTGACTAAAGCCTTGAATGCTGCTTCACATGCTGGACTCCAAACATATTTGGTAGCCTTATTCAGCAGCTCTGTCATTGGCTTGGCAATCTTCGAGAAGTTTGGGATGAACCTCCGAAAATATCCCGCTAGTCCGAGGAAACTCCGTACCTCGTGAACAGTTCTCAGGGATTTCCAATTCAGCACTTGAGTGATCTTACTCGGGTCCACAGCGATACCCTCCGCTGAGATGATATGCCCGAGGAAAGGCACTTGCGATATCCAAAACTCGCATTTGCTGAATTTTGCGTATAACTTGTGATCCCGCAACCGTTGCAAGACTATACACAGATGTTTCTTGTGATCTTCCTCCGACTTGGAATACACCAGAATGTCGTCGATGAAGACCACGACAAACTTGTCCAGCTCCGGCATGAATACCGAGTTCATTAAGTACATGAAGTGAGCTGGAGCATTGGTGAGGCCGAAGGACATGACCAGGTACTCATAAAGTCCGTACCTCGTCGAGAAAGCCGTCTTCGGAATGTCCTCAGCCCTTATCTTAATCTGATGGTACCCGGATCTTAAATCCATCTTGGAAAAGATCTTTGCTTCGACCAACTGATCAAACAACATGTCGATCCGTGGCAACGGGTACTTGTTCTTGATGGTTACGGCATTTAATGGACGATAGTCCACGCAAAGCCGCAACGTCTCATCCTTCTTCTTGACAAATAATGCCGAACAACCCCATGGCGAGGAGCTCGGCCTAATAAAACCCTTTTCCAGAAGGTCCGTGAGCTGAGTCTTCAGTTCAGCCAACTCCTTGGGCGCCATCTTGTACGGCCTCCGGGATATCGGCATGGTTCCCGGTGCGAGTTCAATCTTGAACTCCACTTCTCTATCAGGCGGCATCCCCGGCAAATCGTCCGGGAATACATCAGGGAACTCTCGGACCACTGGAATATCCTCCAATCTGATGGTTGTGGCTTGATAGACACTTGGAAGTTTTATTTCTGTACTGTCCAGAAATAATGAGTGAGACTCGTGCACTTCTGAGTTCAAGTGCACGACTCGGAGGACGGTGTCTAAAACAGCGCCGTGGCGGTTTAACCACGACATCCCTAAGATGACATCGACCTTTTGTCCCTCTAAGATTATGAGAGACGTAGGGTAAACTCTACCCTCTAAGCACAATGGAGCTTTTGGGACCATCATGTTTGCTGAAATTTTCCCACCTGGTGAACAGATCACATAAGGACTATCGTTGGGTAGTATTTGCAAGCTATATTTATCAATGAAAGCTTGGCTAATGAAGCTATGCGTGGCGCCTGAATCAAATAGTACTATAGCGGGATGCTGGTGGAGTTGGAACATACCCGCAAGGATTGGCTCGCCCTCCGGCACGTCCTCAATGGCAAGCTGGTGGACGGTGCCGGGCCTAGGGTTTGCCCGCCGCACATTAGTAGGGTTCCGGGGTTGATTCCTCCCCGGAAACTGTGGTGCCACTCCGCCTCCTTGCCTCTCCGGGCAACTGCTCGCGAAGTGCCCTGGGCGACCACACTTGTAACATGTGGCCGCTGCTGGTGGAGTGCTCGGTGGATGAAAGCCCGGCATGCGTTGCTGAGGTGCAAATGCACGCGGCATCGCCCGCTGCTGTTGTTGTTGTTGCGGTGGTGCTGGCAGTGCCGGCCGGAATGCCGGTGAAGAGTACGGCCGACTGCGGAACAGCATCGACCGCTGTGGTGGCTGCCAGTGTGGTCCTGATGGTGGGTGATTCACCATCCGAAACTTCTGAGAAGGACCGCCTCCTTCTCCGCTGCTCTGTGGCGTGCTTCGCTTTCGCTCTACCGCCGCCAACTCCTTGCCGGAGTCCTCCTGAACAATCGCAGCATCAATGATGTCGTTGAGGCTGCCGCGATTGAACATCGCCAACTTGTCCTTCAGGAGCGGGTTAAGCCGCTGGTAAAAATGGTCCCGCCTCTTCTCGTCGGTATCAGCATGATACGACGCATATAGAGCGAGATCGTTAAACGCCCTGGAGTATTCCAGCGCATTCCGGCTCCCTTGTTGCAGGTGTAAGAACTCCTGCATCTTCCTCTTCATCAGACCTGGCGGTATATGATAGGCCCTGAAGGCCGTCCGGAACTCCGCCCAGGTCATCACTCGGTCGGTGGGCTGTGAAGCACAAAAGTTGGCCCACCACGCGCTCGCGGATCCTTGGAGCTGCTGGACCGCGAACTGAGTCTTGCGCTGCTCGCTGATTTGGAGCAGCCCGAACTTCATCTCTATGGCGCGGAGCCAGTTGTCCGCGTCAAGTGGTTCATCCGCCGTTGAGAATACAGTGGGATGAGTCGCCAGGAAGTCGGAGTAGGAGCTCTGTTGGCGCTCCTCACGATCTTGACGTCTCTCTGGGCGAGACGTATTGGCGATGAGAGTCTGCAGCAACTCTGTGTGCTGCTGATGCGAGCCCGCCATTGCCGCGACAATGTAGGCCAATGTAACCGTTGGCAGTGGCGGTGGCGGTGTTTGCTGTTGCTATTGCTGCTGCTGTCCCGAGGAGTCCTCGGGAGGTGGTTGGGAGGTCTCTCCCCCTTGACTGGTACCCCCAACGTCAGGGTTGGCACGAGTACGCGTCATTCTGAAATTCAAAACAGCAGCGATTAGCACATGTCTTACTTAAAATTTCCATAAGCAACAGTAGGTATTGAAGCGACGCATGATTAATTTGCACAACATTCACATATATTGATAAAGCATAAACTTTATACAAGATACATTATTCTCGGATCTCCGAGAAGTCGTGCTCATGTCGTCACTACCTATACATACGCTACTGTCTACACGACATGTCACCGATTACAAAAGTTGGGTTACGCTACCGTGGCTGCCCTACATGGCAACTGTAACCCTCTACTTGGAGTAGAACTTGACCTCCTGTGGGTCGTCCTCCTCCGGTACCTCTGCTGGTGGCTCTGGATCTACCACCTCTTCTCCCATTCCGGGTTCTCCCATTGCTGGAAGACCCAAGACCACCGGTACGCCTAACACCGGGGGCACGAGGTCCTGCAAAGCATGCACCTCGTCCATAGCTTGGTTGTAGTCCTCTTCCCAGCCTTGTCCTTCCTCAATAGCGTCGTCCCGCTCTTGAGCAAGGTCCTCATTCTGCTGGGTTAGGGTCTGCACCAGCTCTTGCAACGCCGTGATGTCAACACGGCTCTTCTTCCTTGCCTTCTTCAGACGACGCAACTGATTGTGTTGTTCATTCAGTCGCTTGATCGTCGGAAGGAGCACATTGCGGAGTGTGCTGTGAGCACTCTCGAAATAATCTCCACGGCTTGTGCTCTCCTTGAGCTTTGTGGCGAGATGCTCCGTATGAACAGCTTGGCTGTCCATCACGGCGTTTCCCGCCCTCATCTGGAGGCTGAGATTTGCCTCCGCGGGGTTGTACCTTGGGCAACTCGGGTCTGTTGCCTCCAGGTACCTCTCTTCCCACACATGCTGAGCTCGTCCCTCCACCGGAACGAGTGCGTATGGAGTGCCCTCCATAGCCTGCACGTGTAGTTGGCAGAAACGTGACATAGTGTGACGGGCTGCCACTTGCCACATCCCTTCCGGTTGTCTTCCTCTCACCGTGACGGTGAATGGCACCCAACCGGGTGGCGTAGGTCCTGCAGGAACCTCGACATGGATCGTCCACGTCTTGTTCCCCTCTTCGCCTTCTTCCTTGGCGAAGTACTGTGGCATCTGATTGTACCCGAAATATTGGAGCATTTGCCACAATGCTTCCGGGTAGCCGCTACGGTCAGAACAGTGGGAAACCACCCACCCGTTCTCCAACTGTTTATCTGCTGTCATCTGTAAAAATATATTTGAGAAATGTCAAATATTTATTTAAACAGTAAACCATTGAGTTATAACATAAGACATGTCATTGAACTCATAAAACTTGGAAACATAGTTCAAATTTTAAACAAATTTGACTGCTGATCTGCTGTTCCCATGACAGCCTGACCAGTTTCCATATCAACCTGATTTAGGCCATGTTAAAGGCAAAACCAGTTCTGGATCTCAACATCAAAGTTAAAACTAACTTCAATAGATTTCCAGAAAGTGTTTGCTTGGCCTAAGATCTGTCCTGGTTCAAAAGTTATGAGATGCCAAAGTTAACAGAATTTCTGGAAACAATTGGGCAGCACCTCCCTGCCTTAGGTACTGATTTGATCCAAGAATCCCAGTTACTTCTGTCCCTAATCTGACAAAACTTTCTGTTACAAAGTTGTAACCTATCTCATAAGCTTTCCAGAACTACCTCCTTTTCTATTTTTGGATTTTTATGCAGGAAGTTATGCTTAATTTACAGAGAGTCTACAGAGAATCTTTACTCTGTCCTGTTTTCTGAACAGTGTCAACTCTACTGTATTTTTCGAGTGGTTAAGGGATGAAACACCTCTGGACCTCAACAGAAAAGTGGTAAAACTCTTCCGAAGATTTCCATAAATGTATCACATGACCCCTAACCTTGAAAGAACTCAGCGTCTAACCTCTGATTAACTTCAGCCTTGATTCGGCTGAAAACAGAGTGCTCTGTCCTTAACATCCTATAAGTTGAAAACTTGTTAACTTTGAATATCCTGTTCAAGGGAAGGAGTTACATCAAATTTTACTACTTTGGATTAAAACCTTCCAGTTTTTACAATGAAGTTGTTTATTTAGTTGGGCGTGACGTCGATGCGTCACCAGATTATGTCGGTACTACGTCCTCACAAAGAAAAACCTATACCGGACTTAGCCGGCTTCGTTAGTTCAGTGGCACTACTCGTCACTCGCACACGGATGCTACACGTCTACCGTTTTGTGGTCGGGCTACCTGCAGAAACTCAAACAATCATCAGACTCGGCTGCACACCGAGCCCGGAATCCATACAGTTCGTATACCCGGCCGTCATCACTCGCCCGGATGTTCTCAAGCCAACCACGCCTTGAGTTACGTGTTCACGTTTCAGACCACGTGACGGGGTCTCCCATGTTGCACCACGCACGCCAGGGATAGACGTTGCTCAAATACCCCAAACGACATGAAGAGTCGTAGAGGATACTAAAGCGGGTCGGGTTACCTGCCACCTGTGGGGCTCCACCCTTCAGCTTGTGCGCACTGGTGGACAGCGCTTACGTGTACCCCCCAAGACATAAACGTCTCGAGATACACGATTTTCCGACATAACAAATAGGTTAATATGCCACTTTCTATATGCTAATAACATCCTTATATGGGCTACTAACTCGTTCCTCACTGGATTTTTGAAAAAAAGACCTTTGTACTGTGTTAAACCTCAAGCGAGCTCTAATACCACGCTGACACGACCCCATTGGTCCTGTCGAGCCAGGATCACGCTGAGGGGTGCTGCGTTGCACAGCACCGTATAACACACGTCAAAGATACAAAGCGGAAGCAGAAATTTTATTACATAAACAGGTTTATGAACTTGTTTACATCAACATAAGTTTAGTCTACACTCGCGGGCATAGACTAAGCATCAAGTGCACGTTCAGCCCTTGAACGTGTCCTTGCTAGCACACTCGCACACTAACTCTGCGGCGTGCACGACTCCCACTCGACGGGGTTCCCCTCCTGGGGTTCCGTCTCCTCTTCGGGAGTCCCTTCCTCATAGAACCCTGCAAAAGCTTCAAACACAAGAAGTGAGCACGAAGGCTCAGCAAGTCTGACCCGTCTCACCTAAACATGGAACTTCTACATGAGGGTAATGGGTTACATGAGGTAAAAATCAGTTGCAAGGACTCGCCTAATTAGTAGAACCTTACTTTCAAGTTTTAGCAGCAGGTTGTGGAGAACCTTACGCTAAGGCACATGAGAGAGCCGCAATCAAACAAGAAACGCATTTCTCTCATGTACTTTGCCCAAAGTTGAAAAGAACTTTAGTTAGCTCTAAGCTACAGCATATCATTAACAATCAATGTCCATCTTTCAATCAGCAACATTTTAACATGTGACTAGCCTGTTCTTTCTACGTCACGGTACAGTGAACAAGTGGTACTCACTGACCGCGAGGGACGGCGATTATAATCGATTTACACCTGCAGGGTTACCCGAACAACCCGTCACGTACGCCCGTACTCGATGGTGCCTACAACAACCATCACGGACGCCGTACGCGACTACCTTTCACCCGTTAGCCAAATGTTGAACTGGTCCAATCATCCCGAGCAAGAGGTCTCTGCACGCGCATCTCTGTGCCGCCAGCCGATTTACACCTCGAGCTCTCAACCTACTGTAAGGGCCTCAGTTTTTGACACTCATTTGCAGTATTCATCACCACACCACACACCTCATTTGAGGAAGAATGATGAACACAAATGAAGAGCAAGTAACAATTATCAACATGCTCATTAGAGAACAAACTTACACATTGCAAAAGTGGTATTTCCCACATGTGATATAGATGGGCTGGACATATGAAAACTCCTACACTTTACTAAGGATGTCCATGCCAAGTTTCACCCAAACTCAAAACCTTTTTGAGGTCATTTTGGGTATAGTTAGGAAGAGGGCAGTTTGAAACCATATTCAAATTCAAACTGTTTTTATCCACTGAATTTAAAAGTGGGGGGCATATTCTTACTCAGCACATTTTTGTGAGCTCACCCACCAATTTTCACTCCATTTGGAGTTGATCTTGACATGAGCTAAGTGGGAGAAATTCAAACTTTATTTGAATTTCAAACTGAACTTGTGCTGAAATTCATTCAAACCAAACCTCATTTGAACTTTGATCAATTCAAATGGCTCATGGGTGAATAATTTGAATTGCCAAGGGTAGTATGGGGTTCACTGTTTACAACAGTGATTAGAAGTAAATTTCAGAGGTTAAAAGGAAGGGTGGGACCCACATGTCAGCCTCTACTTCAACACAAACCGACTGAGACTTTTCACTCGGGTCGCCGAGCCGCAGCGGTGATCGCCACCGAGGCCAGCCACCGCGCCACCAGCTGCTTGCCCACGCGCGGGAACGAGGCGGTGCATAGCCTTCTTAAGGCGCCTGCCCCCCTCCTCGGCCGAGGTACCGACGTGTTTTCTCCGCAAGAACCCAGCACCGGCCGAAAGTTTCCGCAGTTCGGATTTGATCGGAGGACGCCGATCGCAGCTCCCTCCTTCCACTCCCAAGTCCCAGCAAGGTACTAGAGACCTTCCTCCATCCTCCCCATTGCTAGAATTCGGTTGAAACCGATTGATATCGGCTGTGCCGAAAGATCAAACTCGGAACTTGGAACCGCCGCACCTCGGGCTCTCGTGGACAGCCCAACCTGGGCGTTGTCACGCCCGAGCCAAGGCACCCTTGGACGCGCGGGTGACCGGTGCTGCTCATCCCCGAGCCACAGCTCGAGTGGTTGCTCACCGGCGGCGAATTTCCACTTTTCCCCTTTCTGTGTGCAGAACGACCTTCGGGTACGATTCTGTTTAATTCGTGCTCTAGGAAGGATTAGAGGGCCTCAGGCCACTCCCACACGAGCTAGACACGGTAACGCACAAGTTGCCTTCACAACTTTGGGCCGGAGAACCTCTGTGCCCGGCGTAATTTAAGGTCTACTAATGGCGGAACGAACGGGGGGTATCGGGCGCACGGTGAGGACCTATTTCGGGCCTTCCCCGAGCTGCCTCGAGCTCATGTCGACCTTCTCTGAGGTCCACTGATGCTCCCCGACCGATTTCCCAAGTAGCTGAGGTACTAGGAGAGTCAGCCGACATGGCCGAAGTCATTCCGATATGGCCGCTCGTCGCCGACCATGCTCCGGCCATTGTCATGAGCAGCTGACCCACGGATCCTGTTCCCCGAGTAAAAGTAGGCAGGGGCGGCCAGAATCAGGAAGTTTGGAGCTGTACAGCAGCCGGCGGCGAGCTCTCCGGCGAGGTCCCTCGGCGGCGGGGCGCGGGTGTCGCGAGGTTGAAGAAGGGGGTGGACCCCACTGTCAGCGGCCGATATTTTGAATCGGGATCCGGCTGCGGCCGGGATCGGGAGTGCTGGCGCGCAAAGTCCTTGTGGGCCGCGGTGTGCCATCGCCTAGGCGTGCGACGCGTGTCCCCTGGACCCACGCGCGAGTTTAAACTTTTCCCCGATTTTCAGATTTCCTTCAAACTTCAAATCCTTATAACTTTGGCTAGAAAGCTCCAAATTAAGTGAACCAAATTTTGCTGGATTCAGCTCTCTGAGTACTTTCCAGAAAATCAAGTTTCACTTCATGAAATTCCTTAATTCTCCCGGATTAATTCCTTAAAGTTTAAACTGTTAGGAATTTTAACTGGAGGATCCTTTGGAGGAAAATCCTGAAATTTTGCTAAGATGTTCACCAAAATATCCTTGAACTACCATAAAAATTTCAGATCCATTTGAGCTTATTTAATCCACCTAATGGTGTGATTAGTGAAACTGTTCCAAAGAAAATAGAAAATGTTCAGAAACATTTTCAGAATTTTCTCTGAAATTGTTTGGCTCATATCTTTAGTTAGAGACTTCCAAATTAAGTGAGACCAACTCCATTAGAACCCTCTGAAAATCTAGTTTTCAGGAAGTCATAGTTTGTCTCATGAAAATTCCTAGAACACCCTAAGAGTTCCAATTAAGGTCAAGGACATAATTATTTGTGGAGGGCTCAAATGAGCTTTGCTGCAACTAAAACTTGACCAAGTCCTTGTTTAGGTTGTAACCAAGCCACAGTAAAAGTTTCACAGTCATTAGGTCTATCTAGAAAAGGTTATAGACTTCACAACTTCAAACTTAATACAAGTGCATTAAATTAATACATGTATTGTTTCTATCATGTAGTCGCTAAGGTCGAGGAGGAACCCGAAGTCCTAGACTTCGTTACTCCGGAGGAACAGCTAGCCTACGACCAAGAGCAGCAAGGCAAGCCCCGGTTTGCATTAACCTTTTTACAAATATTTATTGTTTTGAGCACATCTTTAAATATTGTTCTTTGCATTAGAGTCTTGATTGGAAACCCAACTGCACAGCCAAGAAAACCATGGGTTGGGTGTAGGATTGCAAACCCCGTTAGCTACTGCATTGCTAGAATAGAGTAGGATTCGGTACAAGTCGAGTAGTTGGAACTACTCGCGAGAATAGGCTAGAGGCACATTGCTTGGGTAGAGATAGCACATGATACACATGGCAAGAAAATGAGACCGAGCGGAGAGTAAGGGCAGCAGGACTTTGGGTCCTGTGTGCTGTAGCTCCGCTTGTGTCGGTTGAGGACCGAGCCGTGTGCGGGCCTGTTGAACAAGCTAGAACAGTACCGAAGACCTACCGGCTATATGGGAACCGGGAAACTGATGTAACTCGGGTAGCTGGGTATTGAGGCATTGCCCGTCGTTCAGAGGGTAGGTTGAGAGCTTGAGGTGTAAATCGGCTGGCGGCACGGAGATGCGTGTGCAGAGACCTCTTGCTCGGGACGATGGGACCGGTTCAATAGTTGGCTAACTGGTGAAAGGTAGTTGCGTACGGCGTCCGTGATGGTTGTTGTAGGCAACATCGAGTATGGGCGTACGTGACGGGTTGTTCGGGTAACCCTGCAGGTGTAAATCGATTATAATCGCCGTCCCTCGCGGTCAGTGAGTACCACTTGTTCACTGTACCGTGACGTAGAAAGAACAGGCTAGTTACATGTTAAAATGTTGCTGATTGAAAGCTGGACATTGATTGTTAATGATATGCTGTAGCTTAGAGCTAATTAAAGTTCTTTTCAACTTTGGGCAAAGTACATGAGAGAAATGCGTTTCTTGTTTGATTGCGGCTCTCTCATGTGCCTTAGCGTAAGGATCTCCACAACCTGCTGCTAAAACTTGAAAGTAAGGTTCTACTAATTAGGCGAGTCCTTGCAAATGATTTTTACCTCATGCAACCCATTACCCTCATGTAGAAGTTCCATGTTTAGGTGAGACGGGTCAGACTTGCTGAGCCTTCGTGCTCACTGCTTGTGTTTGAAGCTTTTGCAGGGTTCTATGAGGAAGGGACTCCCGAAGAGGAGACGGAACCCCAGGAGGGGAACCCCGTCGAGTGGGAGTCGTGCACGCCGCAGAGTTAGTGTGCGTGTGTGCTAGCAAGGACACGTTCAAGGGCTGAACGTGCACTTGATGCTTAGTCTACGCCCGCGAGTGTGGACTAAACTTATTTTGATGTAAACATGTGCATAAACTTGTTTATGTAATAAAATTTCCGCTTCCGCTTTGTACCTTTGACGTGTGTTATACGGTGCTGTGCAACGCAGCACCCCTCAGCTTGATTCTGGCTCGACAGGACCAATGGGGTCGTGTCAGCGTGGTATCAGAGCTCGCTTGAGGTTTAACACAGTACAAAGGTTTTCTTTTTCAAAAATCCAGTGAGGAACGAGTTAGTAGCCCGCATAAGGATGTTATTAGCATATAGAAAGTGGCATATTAACCTATTTGTTATGTCGGAAAATCGTGCATCTCGGGACGTTCATGTCTTGGGGGTGCATGTAAGCGCTGTCCACCAGTGCGCACAAGCTGAAGGGTGGAGCCCCACGGGTGGCAGGTAACCCGACCCGCTTTAGTATCCTCTACGACTCTTCATGTCGTTTGGGGTATTCGAGCAACGTCTGTCCCTGGCGTGCGTGGTGCAATATGGGAGACCCCGTCACGTGGTCTGAAACGTGAACACGTAACTCAAGGCGTGTTTGGCTTGAGAACATCCGGGCGAGTGATGACGGCCGGGTGTACTAACTGTATGGATTCCGGGCTCGGTGTGCAGCCGAGTCTGATGATTGTTTGAGTTTCTGCAGGAAACCTGACCACGAAACGGTAGACGTGTAGTATCCGTGTGCAAGTGACGAGTAGTGCCACTGAACTAACGAAGCCGGCTAAGTCCGGTATAGGTTTTTCCTTTGTGAGGACGTAGTACCGACAAAATCTGGTGACGCATCGACATCACACCCAACTAAATAAACAACTTCATTGTAAAAACTGGAAGGTTTTAATCCAAAGTAGTAAAACTTGATGTAACTCCTTCCGTTGTACATGATATTCAAAGTTAACAAGTTTTCAACTTATAGGATGTTAAGGACAGAGCACTCTGTTTTCAGCTGAATCAAGGCTGAAGTTAATCAGAGGTTAGAGGTTGAGTTCTTTCGAGATTGGGGTCTTATGATACATTTCTGGAAAGCCTTGGAAGAGCTTTACAACTTTTCTGTTGAGGTCCGGAGGTGTTTCATCCCTTAACCACTCGAAAAATGCAGTAGAGTTGAAACTGTCCAGAAAACAGGGCAGAGCAAAGACTCTCTGTAAACTCTCTGTAAATTAAGCATAACTTCCTGCTTAAAAATCCAAAAATAGGAAATGAGGTAGTTCTGGAAAGCTTATGAGATGGGTTACAACTTTGTAACAGAAAGTTTTGTCAGATTAGGAACAGAATTAACTGGGATTCTTGGATCAATTCAGTACCTAAAGCAGGGAGGTGCTGTCCAATTGATTCCAGAAATTCTGTTAACTTTGACATCTCATAACTTTTGAACCAGTACAGATCTTAGGTCAACCAAATACTTTCTGGAAAGCTATTGAAGTTAACTTTAACTTTGATGTTGAGCTCCAGAATTGGTTTGCCTTTAACATGGCCTAAATCAGGTCATATGGAAACTGGTCAAGGCTGTCATGGGAACAGCGGATCAGCAGTCAAATTTGTTTAAAAATTTGAACTATGTTTCCATGTGTTATGGGTTCAATAACATATCTTATGTTATAACTCAATGGTTTACTGTTTAAATAAATATTTGACATTTCTCAAATATATTTTTACAGATGGCAGCGGATAAACGGTTGGAGAACGGGTGGGTAGTTTCCCACTGCTCTGACCGTAGCGGCTACCCGGAAGCATTGTGGCAAATGCTCCAATATTTCGGGTACAATCAGATGCCGCAATACTTCGCCAAGGAAGAAGGCGAAGAGGGGAACAAGACGTGGACGATCCATGTCGAGGTTCCCGCAGGACCTACGCCACCCGGTTGGGTGCCGTTCACCGTCACGGTGAGAGGAAGACAACCGGAAGGGATGTGGCAAGTGGCAGCCCGTGACACTATGTCACGCTTCTGCCAGCTACATGTGCAGGCTATGGAGGGTACTCCATGCGCACTCGTTCCGGTGGAGGGGCGAGCTCAGCATGTGTGGGAAGAAATGTACCGGGAGGCAACAGACCCGAGTTGCCCAAGGTACAACCCCGCGGAGGCAAACCTCAGCCTCCAAATGAGGGCGGGAAACGCTGTGATGGACAGCCAAGCTGTTCATACGGAGCATCTCGCCACCAAGCTCAAGGAGAGCACAAGCAGTGGAGATCATTTCGAGGGTGCTCACAGCGCACTCCGCAATGTGCTCCTTCCGACGATCAAGCGACTGAATGAACAACACAATCAGTTGCGCCGTCTGAAAAAGGAAAAGAAGAAGAGCCGTGTTGACATCGCGGCGTTGCAAGAGCTAGTGCAGACCCTAACCCAGCAAAATGAGGACCTTGCTCAAGAGCGGGACGACGCTATTGAGGAAGGACAAGGCTGGGAAGAGGACTACAACCAGGCTATGGACGAGGTGCATGCATTGCAGGACCTCGTGCCCCCGGTATTGGGCGTACCGGTAGTCTTGGGTCTTCCAGCCATGGGAGAACCTGGAATGGGAGAAGAGGTGGTAGACCCCGAGCCACTAGCAGAGGTACCGGAGGAGGACGACCCACAGGAGGTCGAGTTCTACTCCGAGTAGGGGGGTTACGGTTGCGAAGTAGGGCAGCTAGGGTAGCGTAACCCAACTTTTGTAATTGGTGACATGTCGTATAGACAGTAGCGGATGTATAGGTAGTGACGACATGAGCACGACTTCTCGGAGATCCGAGAATGATGTATCTTGTATAAAGTTTATGCTTTATCAATATATGTGAATGTTGTGCAAGTTAATCATGCGTCGCTTCAATACCTACTGCTGTTTATGGAACTTTGAGTAAGACATGTGCTAATTGCTGCTGTGTTGAATTTCAGAATGACGCGTACTCGTGCCAACCCTGATGTTGGAGGTACTAGCCAAGGGGGAGAGACCTCCCAACCGCCTCCCGAGGACTCCTCGGGACAGCAGCAGCAACAGCAACAGCAAACACCGCCACCGCCACTGCCAACGGTTACATTGGCCGACATTGTCGCGGCAATGGCGGGCTCGCATCAGCAGCACACCGAGCTGCTGCAAATGTTAATTACGAATACGTCTCGCTCAGAGAGACGTCAAGATCGTGAGGAGCGCCAACAGAGCTCCTACTCCGACTTCCTGGCGACTCATCCCCCTGTATTCTCAAGGGCGGATGAACCACTTGACGCGGACAACTGGCTCCGCGCCATAGAGATGAAGTTCGGGCTGCTCCAAATCAGCGAGCAGCGCAAGACTCAGTTCGCGGTCCAGCAGCTCCAAGGATCCGCGAGCGCGTGGTGGGCCAACTTCTGTGCTTCACAGCCCACCGACCGAGCGATGACCTGGGCAGAGTTCCGGACGGCCTTCAGGGCCTATCATATACCGCCCGGTTTGATGAAGAGGAAGACGCAGGAGTTCCTACACCTGCAACAAGGGAGTCGAAACGCGCTGGAATATTCCAGGGCGTTCAACGATCTCGCGCTCTACGCGTCGTATCACGCAGATACGGACGAGAAGCGGCGGGACCACTTTTACCAGGGGCTTAACCCGCTCCTGAAGGACAAGCTGGCGATGTTCAATCGCGGCAGCCTCAACGACATAATTGATGCTGCGATTGTTCAGGAGGACTCCGGCAAGGAGTTGGCGGCGGCAGAGCGAAAGCGAAGCGCGCCGCAGAGCAGCGGAGAAGGAGGCGGTCCTTCTCAGAAGTTTCGGATGGTAAATCGCCCACCATCAGGCCCACGCTGGCAGCCACCACAGCGGTCGATGCCGTTCCGCAGTCGGCCGTACTCTTCACCGGCATTCCGGCCGGCACTGCCAGTACTACCGCAACAACAACAGCAGCAGCGGGCGATGCCGCGTGCGTTTGCACCTCCGCAACGCATGCCGGGCTTTCGTCCACCGAGTATTCCACCAGCAGCGGCCACATGTTACAAGTGTGGTCGTCCAGGACACTTCACGAGAAGTTGCCCGGAGAGGCAAGGCGGCGGAGTGGCACCACAGTTTCCGGGGAGGAATCAACCCCGGAACCCTACTAATGCGCGGCGGGCAAACCCTAGGCCCGGCACTGTCCACCAACTTGCCATTGAGGACGTGCCGGAGGGCGAGCCAATCCTTGCGGGTATGTTCCAACTCCACCAGCATCCCGCTATAGTACTATTTGATTCAGGCGCCACGCATAATTTTATTAGCCAAGCTTTCATTGCTAAACACAGTTTGCCAATACTACCCACCGATAGTCCATATTTAATTTGTTCACCGGGTGGGAAGATTTCAGCAAGCGTAATGGTCTCCAAAGCACCATTATGCTTAGCGGGTAGAGTGTACCCCACGTCTCTCCTTATCTTAGAGGGACAGAAGGTCGATGTCATCCTAGGGATGTCGTGGTTAACCCGCCACGGCGCTGTTTTAGACACCGTCCTTCGAGTCGTGCACTTAAACTCAGAGGTGCACGGTTCTCACTCATTATTTCTGGACAGTCCAGAAATAAAACTTTCAAGTGTCTATCAGTCCACAACTATCAGATTGGAAGACATTCCAGTGGTCCGAGAGTTCCCTGATGTATTCCCGGACGATTTGCCGGGGATGCCACCCGATAGAGAGGTGGAGTTCAAAATTGAACTTGCACCGGGAACCATGCCAATATCCCGAAGGCCGTACAAGATGGCGCCCAAGGAGTTGGCTGAACTGAAGACTCAGCTCACGGACCTTCTGGAGAAGGGTTTTATTAGGCCGAGCTCCTCGCCATGGGGCTGTTCGGCATTGTTTGTCAAAAAGAAGGATGAAACGTTGCGGCTTTGCGTGGACTACCGTCCATTAAATGCCGTAACCATCAAGAACAAGTACCCGTTGCCACGGATCGACATGTTGTTTGATCAGTTGGTCGAAGCAAAGATCTTTTCCAAGATGGATTTAAGATCCGGGTACCATCAGATTAAGATAAGGGCGGAGGACATCCCAAAAACAGCTTTCTCGACAAGGTACGGACTTTATGAGTACCTGGTCATGTCCTTTGGCCTCACCAATGCTCCAGCTCACTTCATGTACTTAATGAACTCGGTGTTCATGCCGGAGCTGGACAAGTTTGTCGTGGTCTTCATCGACGACATCCTAGTATACTCTAAGTCGGAGGAAGATCACAAGAAACATCTGCGTATAGTCTTGCAACGGCTGCGGGATCACAAGTTATACGCAAAGTTCAGCAAATGCGAGTTTTGGATATCGCAAGTGCCTTTCCTCGGGCATATCATCTCAGCGGAGGGTATCGCTGTGGACCCGAGCAAGATCACGCAAGTGCTGAATTGGAAATCCCCGAGAACTGTTCATGAGGTACGGAGTTTCCTCGGACTCGCGGGATATTATCGGAGGTTCATTCCGAACTTCTCGAAGATTGCCAAGCCAATGACAGAGCTGCTGAAGAAGGCTACCAAATATGTTTGGAGTCCAGCATGTGAAGCAGCATTCAAGGCTTTAGTCAAGCACCTGACATCAGCACCGGTTTTGGCGCAGCCAGACACAACAAAACCGTTCGATGTGTACTGCGATGCATCCGGCATTGGGCTCGGATGTGTGCTGATGCAAGACCGAAGAGTGGTCGCGTATGGATCACGGCAGCTTAGGAACCGTGAGCAAAATTATCCAACTCATGACTTGGAGCTCGCTGCCGTGGTACTTGCACTGAAGATGTGGAGACACTACCTACTCGGTAACTTCGTACATTTATATACCGACCACAAAAGCCTCAAGTACATATTCACTCAGAAGGAGCTAAACATGAGGCAACGAAGATGGTTAGAACTGATAAAGGATTACGAGATAGAGATCCATTATCATCCGGGCAAGGCAAACGTTGTGGAAGATGCGCTGAGCCGCAAGTCACACGTCAATAATCTGACCATCACACCATTGGAAGAGAGCGAACCACCACTCCATGTGATTCCACACGGAGCTCTCTACAACCTAGCTTTAATCCCCACCATCCGTGAAGAGATAGCGGCAGCCCAGAAAAATGAAAAGGGCATGTCACATTTACGGAGACGTGTAGACAGTGGGGAGTTGAAATGTTTCCGGAAGGACGGAGACGGCATCCTATGGTTCAAGGACCGGATCGTCGTACCCCGAAACCCGGAGTTACGGAAGAAAATCTTTGATGAGGCTCACTTATCAAAGTTTTCTATTCACCCCGGTAGCAACAAAATGTATCAAGAACTCAGAAGAAAGTTTTGGTGGACACGGATGAAGCGAGAGACGGCAAAATACGTGTCCGAGTGTGATACATGTCGAAGGGTGAAGGCAGACCACATGCGGAAACCGGGACTGCTGCAACCACTGGGCATTCCTGCCTGGAAGTGGGAGGACGTGAGCATGGATTTCGTCGTCGGTTTACCCACCACCTTACAGAAACATGATTCTGTGTGGGTGATCGTCGATCGGCTCACCAAAGTTGCCCATTTCATCCCGGTCAACACCAACTACAACGCCAAGAAGTACGCTGAGCTGTACATCTCACGGATCCTATGCTTATACGGCGTACCCCGTACCATCATATCGGACCGGGGCACTTTATTTGTGTCCCGTTTTTGGGAGCAGCTGCACGCTGCCTTGGGGACGAAGCTGATCCGTAGTTCAGCCTACCACCCGCAGACGGATGGACAAACCGAGCGGGTAAATCAGATTCTAGAAGACATGCTACGAGCTTGCGCTATCGACCACGGCAAGAATTGGGATGATCACTTGCCGTTAGCCGAGTTCTCGTACAACAATGGGTACCAAGCCAGCATCAAGATGGCGCCCTACGAGGCGCTATACGGAAGAAAATGCCGCACACCATTGAACTGGTGTGAGTCTGGCGAAAGGGTTACCTTCGGGATTGACCTTGTCAACAACGCGGAAGAAAAGGTTCGATTAATTCAAGCGAACCTAAAAGCCGCTCAATCCCGACAGAAACAGTATGCGGACCGGAGAAGGCGCCCATTACAATTCGAAGTTGGGGATCACGTATATCTACGGGTGTCTCCAATGAAGGGCGTAAACAGATTTGGGGTGAGGGGAATGTTAGCACCCCGATTCATCGGTCCATTTCAGATTACCGAAAGATGTGGATCGGTGGCATACCGGCTGAAATTACCAGAAGCACATTCCGGTGTGCACGACGTCTTTCACATTTCCCAGCTGAGGAAGTGTCTTAAGCTATCAACTACCGTTCAGCTGGAAGACATTGAAGAACTGCAACCGGACCTCACCTATCGGGAGGAACCGGTGCAGATTATTGATGAAAAGGCCCGAACCACACGCAACCGTACGTTGTGGTTCTACAAGGTTCTATGGAGTAATCACTCCATGGACGAAGCGACATGGGAAAGCGAAGAATTCCTTCGCACTAACTACCCCGACCTTTTCACGTCGCATATCCGGTAATTTTCCACCGTCCTCCCTCTCATTTTCACCTTATAATCTCGGGACGAGATTCTTTTAAGGGGGGAGGAATGTAAGGGCCTCAGTTTTTGACACTCATTTGCAGTATTCATCACCACACCACACACCTCATTTGAGGAAGAATGATGAACACAAATGAAGAGCAAGTAACAATTATCAACATGCTCATTAGAGAACAAACTTACACATTGCAAAAGTGGTATTTCCCACATGTGATATAGATGGGCTGGACATATGAAAACTCCTACACTTTACTAAGGATGTCCATGCCAAGTTTCACCCAAACTCAAAACCTTTTTGAGGTCATTTTGGGTATAGTTAGGAAGAGGGCAGTTTGAAACCATATTCAAATTCAAACTGTTTTTATCCACTGAATTTAAAAGTGGGGGGGCATATTCTTACTCAGCACATTTTTGTGAGCTCACCCACCAATTTTCACTCCATTTGGAGTTGATCTTGACATGAGCTAAGTGGGAGAAATTCAAACTTTATTTGAATTTCAAACTGAACTTGTGCTGAAATTCATTCAAACCAAACCTCATTTGAACTTTGATCAATTCAAATGGCTCATGGGTGAATAATTTGAATTGCCAAGGGTAGTATGGGGTTCACTGTTTACAACAGTGATTAGAAGTAAATTTCAGAGGTTAAAAGGAAGGGTGGGACCCACATGTCAGCCTCTACTTCAACACAAACCGACTGAGACTTTTCACTCGGGTCGCCGAGCCGCAGCGGTGATCGCCACCGAGGCCAGCCACCGCGCCACCAGCTGCTTGCCCACGCGCGGGAACGAGGCGGTGCAGAGCCTTCTTAAGGCGCCTGCCCCCCTCCTCGGCCGAGGTACCGACGTGTTTTCCCCGCAAGAACCCAGCACCGGCCGATAGTTTCCGCAGTTCGGATTTGATCGGAGGACGCCGATCGCAGCTCCCTCCTTCCACTCCCGAGTCCCAGCAAGGTACTAGAGACCTTCCTCCATCCTCCCCATTGCTAGAATTCGGTTGAAACCGATTGATATCGGCTGTGCCGAAAGATCAAACTCGGAACTTGGAACCGCCGCACCTCGGGCTCTCGTGGACAGCCCAACCTTAGCGTTGTCACGCCCGAGCCAAGGCACCCTTGGACGCGCGGGTGACCGGTGCTGCTCATCCCCGAGCCACAGCTCGAGTGGTTGCTCACCGGCGGCGAATTTCCACTTTTCCCCTTTCTGTGTGCAGAACGACCTTCGGGTACGATTCTGTTTAATTCGTGCTCTAGGAAGGATTAGAGGGCCTCAGGCCACTCCCACACGAGCTAGACACGGTAACGCACAAGTTGCCTTCACAACTTTGGGCCGGAGAACCTCTGTGCCCGGCGTAATTTAAGGTCTACTAATGGCGGAACGAACGGGGGGTATCGGGCGCACGGTGAGGACCTATTTCGGGCCTTCCCAGAGCTGCCTCGAGCTCATGTCGACCTTCTCTGAGGTCCACTGATGCTCCCCGACCGATTTCCCAAGTAGCTGAGGTACTAGGAGAGTCAGCCGACATGGCCGAAGTCATTCCGATATGGTGGCTCGTCGCCGACCATGCTCCGGCCATTGTCATGAGCAGCTGACCCACGGATCCTGTTCCCCGAGTAAAAGTAGGCAGGGGCGGCCAGAATCAGGAAGTTTGGAGCTGTACAGCAGCCGGCGGCGAGCTCTCCGGCGAGGTCCCTCGGCGGCGGGGCGCGGGTGTCGCGAGGTTGAAGAAGGGGGTGGACCCCACTGTCAGCGGCCGATATTTTGAATCGGGATCCGGCTGCGGCCGGGATCGGGAGTGCTGGCGCGCAAAGTCCTTGTGGGCCGCGGTGTGCCATCGCCTAGGCGTGCGACGCGTGTCCCCTGGGCCCACGCGCGAGTTTAAACTTTTCCCCGATTTTCAGATTTCCTTCAAACTTCAAATCCTTATAACTTTGGCTAGAAAGCTCCAAATTAAGTGAACCAAATTTTTCTGGATTCAGCTCTCTGAGTACTTTCCAGAAAATCAAGTTTCACTTCATGAAATTCCTTAATTCTCCCGTATTAATTCCTTAAAGTTTAAACTGTTAGGAATTTTAACTGGAGGATCCTTTGGAGGAAAATCCTGAAATTTTGCTGAGATGTTCACCAAAATATCCTTGAACTACCATAAAAATTTCAGATCCATTTGAGCTCATTTAATCCACCTAATGGTGTGATTAGTGAAACTGTTCCAAAGAAAATAGAAAATGTTCAGAAACATTTTCAGAATTTTCTCTGAAATTGTTTGGCTCATATCTTTAGTTAGAGACTTCCAAATTAAGTGAGACCAACTCCATTAGAACCCTCTGAAAATCTAGTTTTCAGGAAGTCATAGTTTGTCTCATGAAAATTCCTAGAACACCCTAAGAGTTCCAATTAAGGTCAAGGACATAATTATTTGTGGAGGGCTCAAATGAGCTTTGCTGCAACTAAAACTTGACCAAGTCCTTGTTTAGGTTGTAACCAAGCCACAGTAAAAGTTTCACAGTCATTAGGTCTATCTAGAAAAGGTTATAGACTTCACAACTTCAAACTTAATACAAGTGCATTAAATTAATACATGTATTGTTTCTATCATGTAGTCGCTAAGGTCGAGGAGGAACCCGAAGTCCTAGACTTCGTTACTCCGGAGGAACAGCTAGCCTACGACCAAGAGCAGCAAGGCAAGCCCCGGTTTGCATTAACCTTTTTACAAATATTTATTGTTTTGAGCACATCTTTAAATATTGTTCTTTGCATTAGAGTCTTGATTGGAAACCCAACTGCACAGCCAAGAAAACCATGGGTTGGGTGTAGGATTGCAAACCCCGTTAGCTACTGCATTGCTAGAATAGAGTAGGATTCGGTACAAGTCGAGTAGTTGGAACTACTCGCGAGAATAGGCTAGAGGCACATTGCTTGGGTAGAGATAGCACATGATACACATGGCAAGAAAA
This sequence comes from Neostapfia colusana, assembly GCA_030760725.1. NCBI lineage: Eukaryota > Viridiplantae > Streptophyta > Magnoliopsida > Poales > Poaceae > Neostapfia > Neostapfia colusana. The sequence continues at coordinate 22,538,684 of JASWHV010000005.1, read as the reverse complement.
TGAGACCGAGCGGAGAGTAAGGGCAGCAGGACTTTGGGGCCTGTGTGCTGTAGCTCCGCTTGTGTCGGTTGAGGACCGAGCCGTGTGCGGGCCTGTTGAACAAGCTAGAACAGTACCGAAGACCTACCGGCTATATGGGAACCGGGAAACTGATGTAACTCGGGTAGCTGGGTATTGAGGCATTGCCCGTCGTTCAGAGGGTAGGTTGAGAGCTTGAGGTGTAAATCGGCTGGCGGCACGGAGATGCGCGTGCAGAGACCTCTTGCTCGGGACGATGGGACCGGTTCAATAGTTGGCTAACGGGTGAAAGGTAGTTGCGTACGGCGTCCGTGATGGTTGTTGTAGGCAACATCGAGTATGGGCGTACGTGACGGGTTGTTCGGGTAACCCTGCAGGTGTAAATCGATTATAATCGCCGTCCCTCGCGTCAGTGAGTACCACTTGTTCACTGTACCGTGACGTAGAAAGAACAGGCTAGTTACATGTTAAAATGTTGCTGATTGAAAGCTGGACATTGATTGTTAATGATATGCTGTAGCTTAGAGCTAATTAAAGTTCTTTTCAACTTTGGGCAAAGTACATGAGAGAAATGCGTTTCTTGTTTGATTGCGGCTCTCTCATGTGCCTTAGCGTAAGGTTCTCCACAACCTGCTGCTAAAACTTGAAAGTAAGGTTCTACTAATTAGGCGAGTCCTTGCAAATGATTTTTACCTCATGCAACCCATTACCCTCATGTAGAAGTTCCATGTTTAGGTGAGACGGGTCAGACTTGCTGAGCCTTCGTGCTCACTGCTTGTGTTTGAAGCTTTTGCAGGGTTCTATGAGGAAGGGACTCCCGAAGAGGAGACGGAACCCCAGGAGGGGAACCCCGTCGAGTGGGAGTCGTGCACGCCGCAGAGTTAGTGTGCGTGTGTGCTAGCAAGGACACGTTCAAGGGCTGAACGTGCACTTGATGCTTAGTCTACGCCCGCGAGTGTGGACTAAACTTATTTTGATGTAAACATGTGCATAAACTTGTTTATGTAATAAAATTTCCGCTTCCGCTTTGTACCTTTGACGTGTGTTATACGGTGCTGTGCAACGCAGCACCCCTCAGCGTGATCCTGGCTCGACAGGACCAATGGGGTCGTGTCACCTACCCTCTTAACGACCAGCTATGCCTCAACACCCAGCTACCTGAGTTACATCAGTTTCCCGGTTCCCATATAGCCGGTAGGTCTTCGGTACTGTTCTAGCTTGTTCAACAGGCCCGCACACGGCTCGGTCCTCAATCGACACAAGCGGAGCTACAGCACACAGGCCCCAAAGTCCTGCTGCCCTTACTCTCCGCTTGGTCTCATTTTCTTGCCATGTGTTTCATGTGGTAACACTACCCGAGTCGAGTGCCTCTAGCCTATGCTCGCGAGTAGTTCCAACTACTCGACTTGTACCGAATCCTACACTATCTTAGCATTGCAGTAGCTAACGGGGTTTGCAATCCTAAACCCAACCCATGGTTCTCTTGGCTATGCAGTGGGGCTTGCAAACAAGACTCTAATGCACAGAATAAAGGAAACAAGTATGTGCTCAAAACAATAAAAATTTGTAAAAAGGTTAATGCAAACTGGAGCTTGCCTTGCTGCTCTTGGTCGTAGGCTAGCTGTTCCTCCGGAGTAACGAAGTCTAGGACTTTGGGTTCCTCCTCGACCTTAGCGACTACATGATACAAGAAACATATGTATCAATTTAAATGCATTTATATTAACTTTGAAGTTGTGAAGTCTATAACCCTTGCTAGACAGACCTAATGACTGTGAAACTTTTACTGTGGCTTGGTTACAATCTAAACAGAGATTTGGTCAAGTTTTAGTTGCAGCAAAGCTCATTTGAGCCCTCCACAATTAATTATGTCCTTGACCTTAATTGGAACTCTTAGGGTGTTCTAGGAATTTTCATGAAGCAAACTATGACTTTCTGAAAACTAGATTTTCAGAGGGTTCTAATGGAGTTGGTCTCACTTAATTTGAAGGTTCCTAGCTAAAGTTATGAGCTAAACAATTTCAGAGAAAATTCTGAAAATGTTTCTGAACATTTTCTATTTTCTCTGGAACAGTTTCACTAATCACACCATTAGGTGGATCAGATGAGCTCAAATGGATCTGAAATTTTTATGGTAGTTCAGGGATATTTTGTTGAACATCCCAGCAAAATTTCAGTTAAAATTCCTAACAGTTTAAACTTTGAGGAATTAATTATGGAAAATTAAGGATTTTCATGAAGTGAAACTTGATTTGCTGGAAAGTACTCGGAGAGCTGAATCCAGCAAAATTTGGTTCACTCAATTTGGAGCTTTCTAGCCAAAGTTATGAGGATTTGAAGTTTGAAGGAAATCTGAAAATCGGGGAAAAGTTTAAACTCGCGCGTGGGCCCAGGGGACACGCGTCACACGCCGGGGCGACAGCACACCGCGGCCCACAATGATTTTGCGTGCCAGCACACCCGATCCCGGCCGCAGCCGGATCCCGATTCAAAATATCTCCGTCTGACAGCTGGGGTCCACCCCCTTCTTCAACCTCGCGACGCCCGCGCTCCGCCGCCGAGGGACCTCGCCGGAGAGCTCGCCGCCGGCTGCTGTACAGCTCCAAACTTCTCGATTCTGGCCGCCCCTGCCTACATTTACTCGGGAAACAGGATTCTAGTGTCAGCTTCTCATGACAACGGCCGGAGCATGGTCGGCGACGAGCCGCCACCTGGGAACGACTTCGGCCATGTCGGCTGACTTCTCTAGCACCTCAGCTACTTGGGAAACTGGTCGGGAAGCACCAGTGAACCTCAGAGAAGGTCGACATGAGCTCGAGGCAGCTCGGGGAAGGCCCGAAATAGGTCCTCACCGTGCGCCCGATGCCGCCCGTTCATTCCGCCATTGGTAGACCTCGAATTACGCCGGGTACAGAGGTTCTCCGGCCCAGAGTTGTGAAGGCAACTTGTGTGTTACCGTGTCTAGCTCGTGTGAGAGCAGCTTGAGGCCCTCTAATCCTTTCTAGAGCACGTATTAAACAGAATCGTACCCGAAGGTCGTTCTGCACACAGAAAGGGGAAAAGTGGAAATTCACCGCCGGTGAGCAACCACTCGAGCTGTGGCTCGGGGATGAGCAGCACCGGTCACCAGCGCGTCCATGGGTGCCATGGCTCGGGCGTGACAACGCCCTGGTTGGGCTGTCCACGGGAGCCCGAGGTGCGGCGGTTCCAAGTCCCGAATTCGATCTTTTGGCACAGCCGATATCAATCGGTTTCAACGGAATTCTAGCAACGGGGAGGAAGGAGGAAGGTCTCTAGTACCTTGCTGGGGCTCTGGAGTGGACGGAGAGAGCTGCGATCGGCGTTCTCCGATCGATTCCGAGCTGCGAAAATTTTCGGCCGGCGCTGAGTTCTTGCGGGGAAGAACGGTGGTGCCTCGGCCGCGGAGGGGGCAGGCGCCTTAAGAAAGTTCTGCACCGCCTCACGCCCTCGTGGGCAAGCAGCTGCTGGCGCGGCGGCTGCCCTCGGTGGTGATCACCGCTGCGGCTCGGCGACCCGAGTGAAAAAGTCTCAGTCGGTTTGATCTGAGCAGTGGCTGACATGTGGGTCCCACCTCCAGTTTTAACCTCTGAAATTTACTCCTAATCACTGTTGTAAACAGTGAACCCCATACTACCCTTGGCAATTCAAATTATTCACCGATGAGCCATTTGAATTGATCAAAGTTCAAATGAGGTTTGGTTTGAATGAATTTCAGCACAAGTTCATTTTGAAATTCAAATAAAGTTTGAATTTCTCCCACTTAGCTCATGTCAAGATCAACTCCAAATGGAGTGAAAATTGGTGTGTGAGCTCGCAAAAATGTGCTGAGTAATAATATGCCTCCCACTTTTAAATTCATGGGATAAAAACAGTTTGAATTTGAATATGGTTTCAAACTGCCCTCTTCCTAACTATACCCAAAACGACCTCAAAAAGGTTTTGAATTTGGGTGAAACTTGGCATGGACATCCTTAGCAAAGTGTAGGAGTTTTCATATGTCCAGCCCATCTATATCACATGTGGGAAATACCACTTTTGCAATGTGTGAGTTTGTTCCCTAATGAGCATGTTGATAATTGTTACTTGCTCTTCATTTGTGTTCATCATCCTTCCTCAAATGAGGTGTGTGGTGTGGTGATGAACACTGCAAATGTGTGTCAAAAACTGAGGCCCTTACAGGAAATTTCCCCCATATTTGGGGGGAATTTTCCCCCAAATTGGCCGCACTAAATTAGGGGCGGAGACCCCTTGGCCGCAGCCCTTGAGGGAGTGCCCTAGTCCCCCACCTCTAGGACTCTTTGGTGAAGTTCCCCACCTCTAGGACTCTTTGGTTGAGTCCCCTACCTTTAGGACACTTTGTTTCCACCCCTAAGACTCTTTGGTTGAGTCCCATACTTCTAGGACTCTTTGTTTCCACCCCTAGGACTCTTTGGTTGAGTCCCATACTTCTAGGACTCTTTGTTTCCACCCCGGACTCTTTTTCCCCCTTATAAATATAAACCCACCCCCTGGCAGCATCCCTCTCTCTTCTGGTTTCCACCCCTTTGCTGCTGCCTTGGACGTCGTCGAAACTCTGCCCCGCCTCGCCGTCGCCGGAGAAGAAGACCCCTGCTCCCAAGCCCTGGCCGCAGCCCTATTCTTCTCCACAGTGAAACCCCGGCTGCTGCCATCGCAAGGGAAAAAGTCCAGCTGCAAGGAGGAGAGGAGGAAGAAGATAGGTAGGTCCCCGTTACCCCTCTTACGATGTCGCCGCTGTTTCTACGCACCCGTTTTCTTCGCCCCCTTCGAGCAGAAACTTCTGGGTGTGGACAGATCATGTTTTGGCTGATTTTTGACGGTGGAATTGATCTACATCTTGTGTCAAGATCATCACCACGTCCACACTTGATCCCAGCAACCTTGATCACCATGAAACCCCATGGAAGCCCATTAAAACATGCAAGAACACGTACAAACTGGTTTTATAAAACTGCACCATAGGATTTGCATTCATCCACCTCATTGCATCTTGAGTAAAGATTGTGCATGATACTTGATTGCTGTAAATCTTGTATGTGCATGGTCGTGAGTATAAGGACAAGCTCAAGAGGCCGTCTAGGAGGAACTACATCACCAAGACTTTGAGTCACTTGAGCAACACGAACCACGGGAGCAAGGCAAGTGCCCCTTGACCATATTGATCCCATGTTTTGAAACTGTTTTCTTTGCGAAAACTCGTATGCTTGAGTCAACTTTATAGTACACCCTTTTTACAGGTGTTTACTAGTTTTGTTAACCATCCTTGTCGCCGGGAAAGTTGATGAGTCGGGTATGGTCGTTTTTCCTTTTTGCTTTGCTTAATCTACGGGATACAGGAAGCTGAAATAAGACTTGTAGCTACTGCACTCATATGAATAAAGTTGATGATAACTTGATGATGTTGCTGAGCATGGAGTCGGGGAGATATAGGCAAGCTTGGTGCGTGGATGTTGCTGAATGAGATGGTGATTTACTTGCCGTAGATCTAAGGACCGGTTTATGCGAGCACATGCCAGGAAAACAGTGCCACCACAAGGCCAAATATGGGTGCGGCTTAGTTGACTAATTAGGTGTGTTGCTAGCTTGTTATGGACCGTTGGATGGCGCGGGGAATGGGAGTCGAGAGGGACTACCTAGGGAATCGCATGGCACAAGAGGGGGCCCGTGGGTGTGAGAATGGAGATTCAAGCCTGCCGGTGAAATCTCAGTGGGTCCTTACATCCTAGTTGCCCCTTTGTAAAGGCTATTTTGTGATCTCTTGGCCATACACCGACGGTTGTGTACTGGTATAATGGAGGTTCTTTTTAATCGTCGACGGGTGACGAAATCACGAACTTGTGGGTAAAGTGGTGCCACCTCTGCAGAGCGTAAAACTATCATGATAGCCGTGCTTACTGAAACAAGCACCTGACCAACTTCCATGATTAGAGGCAAAACATGGGATGGTTATTTGGGTATGGTCATTGCGATTGGTTTTGGGACTGTTTTGGGTCATGACAATGAATTTGGTTTTGGTTATATGAATATGAGATGGTTATGAATCATTATGAGTATGAGATGAATTTAAGAAAGATTGTTATCTGGTTGAGACTTGATATATGGTGAATTATGATGAAGGAATGTTGATGAATAACTTAGTTATGATGGGATTAAACTCACCTAGATATAGTTGTTGTTTTTACCCTGTTTGAGAAATAAAATCTGCTTGCTGCAATGAGCCTTTTTATTCCCTACCTTTTTGTAAGCTACATGTCATACTTTTCCCGCACTTGCTGAGTACGACATGTACTCACCCTTGCATTCCCACATATATATCAGCTACAGGAGAAGAATATTTCGAGGAACATGTGGAGTACTAGGCGTGCGCACTATCAACATGCCTGTGGAGTTGAAGTTTGAGCCCGCTGTTTAGTTATTTCAGCTGTCGTTTTGAGACTTTAGCTGCAATAATAAGTTAGATATTCATGAGTGAGATGTTGAGTCATTGTAATAAAGTACTTAAATACTATTTATTCGTGGTTATATTCTGAATTCAGTTTATGGATTACATATGTATGTGTGATGAACATACTGGCACACATATGCATTCACTTGGTTCTATTTTCGGAACCGGGTGTCACACTGACACTCCTCACTGCTGAGGAGAGCCCGGCGTAGCCACATGCCCTTGGTCCCGAGGTCAGCTCTAGGGCTCCACGTGCGCTTGAGTTATAAAGCCGACACGTGCCCTGGCTCAGAACACGTGCCCTTGGTTCCGGCCCGAGCCTCTCCGCTGAGGTGAGGTCTGGAGCTGCCACGTGTCAGTTGGCTCCAAACCCGTCGATAAGAGCTCCGAAGCCGCCACGTGCCCCACGATCCGTCGTGGGCCATGGGTCGACGAAGCCAAGGAGTAAATAGGAAGGTGTGTTGTCCTATCAAGCATTTAAAGTTTGCATGTTCCCCAGACAAGCAATCCAGTGTATCCCGGTACAGGCTTGCCTGGTAGCAGAGACCAGTCGCGAGACAAGACATATTCCTACCGCCTTCATCAGACATCACTTAAGGATGGCGATGCGACAAGGTGACGCGCCCTACGGCTTCATCAAGTACGCTACGACTAGCAATGGGCGTTGTAGCCTAGTAGAGGTTGCTACCCATACTGTGGCCGCCTGTCAGGCCCTAGGCCCATATGTAAGGTTGTCTGGCCTTGAGTTATAAAAGGACGAGACAGCCAACGGGCAAAAGGATCGCCGAACCCGGATTCCATTTTCCCCGCATTCGATTCCCATTGTTCGGATCCCCGAACACCATTGTAAGCTCGCAAGCTCGAGCCACCCTCAAACTCAAGCAACAAAGAACAACCAACACTTCGTGGACGTAGGGTATTACGCTCAGGCGGCCCGAACCATGTAAATCCTCGTGTTCTTCTCGCCATCGTGCTACGACGCTCAAAACCACTAAGCCCCTCCTAGAAAAGAACCTCTGCGGGCTGCTCCAGAGCAGACCGGGGGAAGTGTCGCAGAAAACACTTCGACCGATCGAAAACAATGTATGTAGATCGGTTGAGAAGTCTCTCAGTTGCAAAGTCAATCAGAGGTCAAGAAAGATCACTACTGGTATCTGTTCAATAATACATTTTATATAGTTCACTACTGCTCCAAAGCAGACCGGGGGAAGTGTCGCAGAAAACACTTCGACAGATTGAAAACAATGTATGTAGATCGGTTGAGAAGTCTCTCAGTTACAAAGTCAATCAGAGGTCAAGACAATTCACTACTGGTATCTGTTCAATAATATATTTTATAAGTGCAAGATGCCAAAAACAAAGAATCTCTTCAATGCTTGTAAAGTACCATTTTATCCAAATGGACCCATACCTGAAGAGGCACTTGAGAGGGTCCGTGCACTATTAGGTGAGTCAAATTTTTTATCTTGTTACAATAATTGGTAGTTAGTTCATATTGACACTTGAGTTAGCTTACATTCTCAAACATGCTACTTCCTCATTCTGAACTTTTGTATTTTTATTTTAATGTTTCCTCTGAAGCTACATTGTGACGCCCCTGTTCTGAGAGAGAACCTCTCGGAAATGAGACAGATGCGTATGTGTGCCTAGGATGTTCATCACACATACACATGCATTTTACAAACTGAATTTCAGAATAATACCACGAATAATAGGGTTTTATTACAATGTTTCATGACTCTTAGACTCATTCTAGCAGCGGAAGTCTTATCTTAGCAGCGGAAGTCTTATTCTAGCAGCGGAAGTCTTCTAAACTATTGCGGAAGCAACTAAGCAGCAGCAGCGGCTCCATCTCTGTAACACCCCAAAATCTGCTAAAGAGGGGAATTTAAAAATTTTTGGACGTATTGCACGTGGTGCAGAAATTCAAATTTAAACTGGAATTCAAATTCAAATCAAAACAGAAAAGAAAAGGAAAAAGAAAAAGAAAACCTCAGCCGGCCAGTGGGCCGAAACCCGCCAGCCGGCCCACTATTCCCCCCGCGCCAGCCCACAACCGCGCGCCCTCTCTTCCTTTCACTGACACGCGGGATCCACGTGTCATCTCCTACCTCCCGCTCGCGCCAACCGACCGGATTTTCCCCCTCCGCGCCCGATCGCAACCAACTCCGGAAACCGCGTCCCCATCCTGACTCCCGGTCCCGGACGACTCCAATTCGATCCCAACAGACCGCCGCCCCCCCTCGCCTATATAAACGTCGACATCACCCTGTTTTCCCCCACGATCGGCTGTTTTTCCTCCCGGTGAGAACCGAAGCTTCTCCCGCCGTTTTCCTTCGATCCTAGCTCGGATTTCCTGATCTAACGCGCTGATCATGTTCCACCGCCTCCGGGGAATCTCGCAGGTGAAGGAAATCCGGTGTTTTGCGCTCTAGACACAGCTCTGACGAGCACCGCCGTGTTTTCACCTTGGACCTCGCCGCCGACCGCCTTCCAGGGCCTCCGAGCTCAATAAAAAACCCCGAGGTGAGATCCCCGACCTCCCCTCTACCGTTCTATGCCATGAAATCCAAGTTTTAGGAAGTATAGACGAAAACCCGAAGATCTCCGGCGAGATCGCCGCCTCCCGCCGCCGGGCAGCGCGGGCTGGCTCCGGCCACGGCGACGTGGCCCCTTGTGCGCCGTCTATTTTAAATCGCACGGTAGAATCAAAACCCGCGCGTACCGGTTCGGCGATCTAATCTGAGCCGTCTGTTTTAAATCGGACGGTCCACGTTAGCCCCACGTTATAAAGGCCGCGATTCTTACGCGCTACCCCCTGGGGATCTCGGAAAACACGAGCTAGCCCCGGAAACTTCTGATCTAGCCCCTGGAACTTCTGAAATTCGTGTAAATTCAATTAAAAATCAGTTTTAGCCCCTGGACTTAATAAAAATTAGGAAAACCCCTCTGTTATGTGTAGTTAGACCCTTGGAAATTTATGAAATAATAAATTAGACCCTGTAGTAGGGTGGATTTACCTTTTTGACCCTATATGATATTAAATTCAGAAAATTGAATATGTGATTAAGATTTAAATTTAAAAGGTGAGGCAAACACATTGTAAATTCAAATTTAAACTCTACTAGCACTTGGAGAACTTTAGAATGAGTTAAAAATAGATTTTAGGCTGAAATGAATTCTGTCTAAATGATATTCATATTTATTAGTTCTAGAAACATATTTTAGGCTAGGAAATAATTCTAAAAACTAGTAAAAATAAATTTAATTTGTTCCACATCAGAGAGAAAGTTCAAAGATATATTATTGAACATTTTAGATCAGAACCTATTCTGTTTAGATGGTGTGTCTTACTATTTTCATAATAAAACTCACATTTAGACATAGAAAATAAATCTGAAAATATAGAAAAGTAGGTATGCATAATTAGAAAATGATAAATGAAGTCTCCAAATCCAAAAACTTCAGTTTAGGATTTGGTAGATGATCTGAAAACCTAATTGGAGTAGGAAAATACCTTTTATACAAACTTTGTGGCTAAGAAATGTAATAATTAAATATAAAGAATTTGTTCAAAATGGAACTTCATATATAGTGTGCAAATAGAAATCTGAAAATAGAAGTTAGAAATAATATACATATGTTTAAAGGTGAATTTAGGCCAAAAATCAACACATGTAGAGTAACCACAACACTTAGAAATGTGAATGACTTTCATAGGTGTGTATGTGTGGTTTGTATGAAGTGAAAGTGTGAACTATGTCTTATGGATTGTTGTTTTCTTTTGCTATGTGTATTGGCATGAATAGAACCTGTCCCAGAGCAAGTTCTCCCTTTCCAAGACCAGGACTTTCCATTCCCAGAGCAGCAGGAAGAAGGCAAGTGTCCTTGACCACTTTGATCCTATGCTAGGATGTGTAGATAGAATTATTTGCATTGTCAATTGAAATATGAAACCCATGATAGGAAGTTTCCCTAGAATTGCATTATCTTGTTTCCTTGTAGCTTGGGTTGGGATTTATTTTATTATGTCATTCATTCATATTACTTATGCTTAGCCATGCTTAGAGTGGGATAAGTGGGATATGAGATCATCAACTTGTTTACATTACACTTGAATGAGACATTATGAGTTATGTAGAGGTAGGGATCGAGGCAAGTTGGATGATTTGGTTGGTGCTGGGTGCACGAGACTCGGGTTTGTGTTTAGTACTTGTCTGGATCCTAAGGACCGGTTCATGGAGCATGTAACCTGGCTTTACCGTGCCAACCACATGCTGAGATGGGGCAGCTTGGCCAATTAATTAGGTGTATCCCCGGCGTAGTATGGGTGTGTTGGATGGTGCGGGGAGTAGGTATCGGCTGGACTACCATATGAACCACAAGGCTCAAGAGGGGGCCACTGTAGCGGGGTTGGAGCCTCTTGTATGCTGTTAGGGGTGAAACCTCAGAGGCCCATGCTCGTCGGGAATCCCTTTGTAAAGTCTTCGTAGTGATCTCCTGGCTACACACCTGGGAAGTGTGAATGTGGTTCGTGGCCACTGGCATAATGGAGGTTCTTTTAGTCCACCCGACAACGGGGGATGAAATCACTACATGTGGGTACAGTGGTGCAAACTCTACAGAGTCAAAACTGTCATGACAGCCGTGCTCACGGTCAAGAGCGGCTTGGACTTATTCATGATTAGAGGATGATGAATTTGGAAGTTGAGGATGTTAAGCGGGGAGCTTGACATTGGATATGATGATTATGGTTACTTGATTTAGATGATGGGTTGGGAGATTGGGACCATTTCACCTGTGAAGTAATGTAGGTGCTTAATAAGCTAAGGTGATAGGTATTAATTGCATAGTGCTTTAACCATGAGTTCAACCTCTCCTTGCTCTTGCCATGCATGACATAACTTTCCCACACTTGCTGAGTACCAACGGTACTCAAACTTGCATATTTGTTGGTTTAAATTGCTGCTCAGGTCAAGGGGATGATGTGGTGTTCAATTACCAAGACTTCGGACCCGAAAAAGGATTCTAGGTTCATGGAGTCCCCCGGGCAACGCCTGTGATGGAGCCCACAAGAATAATATTCCGCTGCTATTTTATTTATTTGTCATGAACTTATTATCGTCCATTGAGACATATGCTATGTAAGACTTATTCATATTCGACACCTGGCTTGTAATAAATGATGCTTCACTATTTGTCCTCACATGTATGAGAAAATGATCCTGGCATACATGTGATATTCACTCGGTTGTTCTTCGGAGAAACGAACACGACCCCACGGTCTTGTCGAGCCAGGATCACGCTGAGGGGTGCTGCGTTGCACAGCACCGGATAACACACATCAAAGGTACAAAGCGGAAGCAAAACTTTTATTACATAAAGTTGTTTATGAACATTTGTACATCAAAATAAGTCCAGTATACACTCACGGGCGTAGACTACGCATGAAGTTCACGTTCAGCCCTTGAACGTGTCCTTGCTAGCACACACACACACTAACTCTGCGGCGTGCACGACTCCCACTTGACGGGGTTCCCCTCCTGGGGTTCCGTCTCCTCTTCGGGAGTCCCTTCCTCATAGAACCCTGCAAAAGCTTCAAACACAAGCAGTGAGCACGAAGGCTTAGCAAGTCTGACCCGTCTCACCTAAACATGGAACTTCTACATGAGGGGTGATGGGTACATGAGGTAAAATCATTTGCAAAGGACTCACCTAATTAGTAGAACCTTACTTTCAAGTTTTAGCAGCAGGTTGTGGAGAACCTTACGCTAAGGAACATGAGAGAGCCGCAATCAAACAAGAAACGCATTTCTCTCATGTACTTTGCCCAAAGTTGAAAAGAACTTTAGTTAGCTCTAAACTACAGCAAATCATTAGCAATCAAGTCCATCTTTCAATCAGCAACATTTTAACATGCAATTAGCCTGTTCTTTCTAAGTCACGGTACAGTGAACAAGTGGTACTCACTGACCGTGAGGGACGGCGATTATAATCGATTTACACCTGCAGGGTTACCCGAATAACCCGTCACGTACGCCCGTACTCGATGTTGCCTACAACAACCATCACGGACGCCGTACGCAACTACCTTTCACCCGTTAGCCAAATGTTGAACCGGTCCAATCGTCCCGAGCAAGAGGTCTCTGCACACGCATCTCAGTGCCGCCAGCCAATTTACACCTCGAGCTCTCAACCTACCCTCTGAACGATCAGCTATGCCTCAACACCCAGCTACCCGAGTTACATCGGTTTCCCGGTTCCCATATAGCCGGTAGGTCTTCGGTACTGTTCTAGCTTGTTCAACAGACCCGCACACGGCTCGGTCCTCAATCGACACAAGCGGAGCTACAGCACACAGGCCCCAAAGTCCTGCTGCCCTTACTCTCCGCTTGGTCTCATCTTTCTTGCCCTGTGTATTATGTGCTATCTCTACCCGAGCGATGTGCCTCTAGCCTATTCTCGCGAGTAGTTCCAACTACTCGACTTGTACCGAATCCTACACTATATTAGCATTGCAGTAGCTAACGGGGTTTGCAATCCTAAACCCAACCCATGGTTTTCTTGGCTATGCAATTGGGTTTCCAAACAAGACTGTAATGCAAGTATTCATGGTACTCAAGTAAATGCTCAAAACAATAAAAATTTGTAAAAAGGTTAATGCAAACCGGAGCTTGCCTTGCTGCTCTTGGTCGTAGGCTAGCTGTTCCTCCAGAGTAACAAAGTCTAGAACTTCGGGTTCCTCCTCGACCTTAGCGACTACATGATAGAAGAAGTACATGTATCAATTTAAATGCATTTGTATTAAGTTTGAACTTGTGAAAATTATAAGTCCCACTAGACAGACTCAATGACTATGACACTTTTACTGTGGCTTGGTTACAACCTAAACAGAGACTTGGTCAAGTTTTAGTTGCAGCAAAGCTCATTTGAGCCCTCCACAATTAATTATGTACTTGACCTTAATTGAAGGCTTTTAGGGTGTTCTAAGGATTTTCATGAAACAAACTATGAATTTCTGAAAACTAAATTTTCAGAGGGTTCTAATGGAGTTGGTCTCACTTAATTTGGAGGTTCCTAGCTAAGGATATGAGCTAAACAATTTCAGAGAAATTTCTGAAAATGTTTCTGAACATTTTCTATTTTCTCTGGAACAGTTTCACTAATCACACCATTAGGTGGAACAAATGAGCTCAAATGGATCTGAAATTTTTATGGCAGTTCAGGGATATTTTGGTGAACATCCCAGCAAAATTTCAGGATTTTCCTCCAAAGGATTCTCCAGTTAAAATTCCTAACTGTTTAAATTTTTGAGGAATTAATTCTGGAAAAATAATGGTTTTCATGAAGTGAAACTTGATTTTCTGGAAAGTGCTCAGAGAGCTGAATCCAACAGAATTTGGTTCACTCGATTTGGAGCTTTCTAGCCAAAGTTATGGGGATTTGAATTTTGAAGGAAATATGAAAATCGGGGAAAAGTTTAAACTCGCGGGTGGGCCCTGGGGACACGTGTCGCACGCCGAGGCGACGGCACACCGTGGTCTGCGGGGTTTCCGCGTGCCAGCACAGCCGATCCCAGCCACACCCGATCCCAATTTAAATTTTTCAGCCGCTGACGCGTGGGCCAGCCGGCTTCGTCTTCCTCCCGACGCTCTCTCGTGCCAGCGCCGCCACCCTCGCCGGAGCAGACCCGGAGCTCGCCGGCTCGCTGCTGCCGGACCTCCCATGGTCTGAAACTCGCCGCCAGGGGGTTGTCGACGTCGAGGAACACGTCGGTAGTGTCAGTTCGGGCTGGCGGTGACCGGAAATAGCCCGGCGACGTGCCGCGGCCTCGGTTGAGGTTCGGCGCCGTCGACCGTGGGTTCTAACCCGCCAACACTTCGAACAATCGGTTCTACAGCATCAGTGTACCTCTAGGAAGCTCGACAAGGTGTCAAAAGGGTTCAAAGATGGCGGCAAGTCGGTCGGCACCGTGTGACCGAGCGTGCCCGCCATGAGCGCCCTTGATCGAGCTCAAAATTCATCACTCCTAGTCGGTTTCATACCACGGATGCAGAAAGGAACCATATCGCCGGCTAGTCCAGCGTCTATATGCACGATTTGATAGCTAGAGAAGGATCATAGAGCGAGAATTTGAAGGATCCGTACCGGAAGCTCAGTTTAAGGTCGCCGGAGCAAAAACTGAGAATTCGCCGTGGATTCTTCACGGTTTGCTTCCAAACTTGGAGGAGAGCAGCACGGTGGTCGCGTGCTCCTGTTGCCTCTCTTGCTGGACCGTGAAAATGCCTGTCGAACGCTGTGCACGGGCGCCTGACTCGCGGCTAAGGTTAGGTCGCTGCGGTGGCGATCATTTTCGGGCAAAGGAGGTCGGAGCTCGGGGTTTCTGGGGTTGGGGAGGTAGAGTGCGATCTCAGATTGCTGTCTAGCAGCTCAGGAACGAAGGAGGAGATTGTTTTGCTAGTTTTCCCGATCGAGCAGTGAGCTGCGGGGAGAAGAACTGACGCCGCTCGGGTTCACACGGGAGAAGATAAAGCCGGCCGACTCCTGCTCGGCTGAGGTGGTGCCGGTCGCGTGGAGGCGCGAGTAAGCCGCCCTGGGCGCCAGCGCGCGTAGAGGGGAAGCAGCTGGTGGCGCCGGTGGCTGCTCGGTGGCACAGCCGACAGCTGCTCGGTGGAATTTCCCACCGAGGCTGTGACTTTGTGTGCAAGTTTTGCCTCCTTCTCTCTATGACATGTGGGTCCCACCCAGGGTTTTAACCTCTGAAATTTACTCCTAATCACTGTTGTAAACAGTGAGCCCCAAAATACCCTTGGTGATTCAAATTATTCACCCATGAGCCATTTGAATTGATTAGAATCCAAATTGGGTTTGGTTTGAATGAATTTCAGCACAAGTTCAGTTTGGAATTCAAATAAAGTTTGAATTTGTCCCACTTAGCTCATGTCTAGATCAACTCAAAATGGAGTGAAAATTGGTGTGTGAGCTCACAAAAATGTGCTGAATAAGAATATGCCTCCCACTTTTAAATTCATGGGAAAAAACAGTTTGAATTTGAATATGGTTTCAAACTGCCCTCTTTCTAGCTATAGCCAAAATGACCTCAAAAAGGTTTTGAATTTGTGTGAAACTTGGCATGGACATCCTTAGCAATGTGTAGGAGTTTTCATATGCCCAGCCCCTCTATATCACATGTGGGAAATACCACTTTTGCAATAAGTGAGTTTGTTCTCTAATGAGCATGTTGATGGTGGATACTTGCTCTTCATTTGTGTTCATCATCTTTCCTCAAATGAGGTGTGTGTGTATGGTGATGAACACTTCAAATATGTGTCAAAAACTGAGGCCCTTACATTCCTCCCCCCTTAAAAGAATCTCGTCCCGAGATTATAAGGTGAAAATGAGAGAGAGGACGGTGGAAAATTACCGGATATGCGACGTGAAAAAGTCGGAGTAGTTGGCGCGAAGAAATCCTTCGCTCTCCCATGTCGCTTCGTCTGCGGAGTGATTGCTCCATAGAACCTTGTAGAACCACAACGTATGGTTGCGTGTGGTTCGGGCCTTTTCGTCAATAATCTGAACCGGTTCCTCCCGATAGGTGAGATCCGGTTGCAGTTCTTCAATGTCTTCCAGCTGAACGGTAGTTGATAGCTTAAGACACTTCCTCAGCTGGGCAATGTGAAAGGCGTCGTGCACACTGGAAAGTGCTTCTGGTAATTGTAGCCGGTATGCCACTGATCCACATCTTTCGGTAATCTGAAATGGACCGATGAATTGGGGTGCCAACTTTCCTCTCACCCCGAATCTGTTTACGCCCTTCATTGGAGACACCCGTAGATATACGTGATCTCCAACTTCGAATTGTAATGGGCGCCTTCTCCGGTCCGCATACTGTTTCTGACGGGATTGAGCGGCTTTTAGGTTCGCTTGAATCTGTCGAACCTTTTCTTCCGCGTTGTTGACAAGGTCAATCCTGAAGGTAACCCTTTCACCAGACTCACACCAGTTCAATGGTGCGCAGAATTTTCTCCCGTATAGCGCCTCGCAGGGCACCATCTTGGTGCTGGCTTGGTACCCATTGTTGTACGAAAACTCGGCTAGCGGCAAGTGATCATCCCAATTCTTGCCGTGGTCGATAGCGCAAGCTCGTAGCATGTCTTCTAAGATCTGATTTACCCGCTCCGTTTGCCCATCCGTCTGCGGGTGGTATGCTGAACTACGGATCAGCTTCGTCCCCAATGCAGCGTGCAGCTGCTCCCAAAAACGGGACACAAATAAAGTGCCCCGATCCGATATGATAGTACGGGGTACGCTGTACAAGCATAGGATCCGTGAGATGTACAGTTCAGCGTACTTCTTGGCGTTGTAGTTGGTGTTGACCGGGATGAAATGGGCAACTTTGGTGAGCCGATCGACGATCACTCACACAGAATCGTGCTTCTGAAAAGTGGTGGGTAAACCGATGATGAAATCCATGCTCACATCCTCCCACTTCCAGGAAGGAATGCCCAGTGGTTGCAGCAGTCCCAGTTTCCGCATATGGTCTGCCTTCACCCTTCGACATGTACCACACTTGGACACGTATTTTGTAGTCTCTCGCTTCATCCGTGTCCACCAAAACTTGCTTCTGAGTTCTTGATACATCTTGTTGCTGCCGGGGTGAATAGAAAACTTTGACAAGTGAGCCTCATCAAAGATTTTCTTCCGTAATTCCGGGTTACGGGGTACAACGATCCGGTCCTTGAACCATAGGACGCCGTCTCCGTCCTTTCGGAAACATTTCAGCTCCCCACTGTCTACACGTCTCCGCAAATGCGACATGCCCTTGTCATTCTTCTGGGCTGCCGCTATCTCTTCACGGATGGTGGGGATCAAAGCTAGGTTGTAGAGAGCTCCGTGTGGAATCACATGTAGTGGTGGTTCGCTCTCTTCCAACGGTGTGATGGTCAGATTGTTGACGTGTGACTTGCGGCTCAGCGTATCTGCCACTACGTTTGCCTTGCCCGGATGATAATGGATCTCTATTTCGTAATTCTTTATCAGTTCTAACCATCTTCGTTGCCTCATGTTCAGCTCCTTCTGAGTGAATATGAACTTGAGGCTTTTGTGGTCGGTATACAAATGTACGAGGTTACCGAGTAGGTAGTGCCTCCACATTTTCAGTGCAAGTACCACGGCAGCGAGCTCCAAATCGTGGGCTGGATAATTTTGCTCATAGTTTCTAAGCTGCCGTGACCCATACGCGACCACCCTTCGGTCTTGCATCAGCACACATCCAAGCCCAATGCCGGATGCATCGCAGTACACATCGAACGGTTTTGTTGTGTCTGGCTGCGCCAAAACCGGTGCTGATGTCAGGTGCTTGACTAAAGCCTTGAATGCTGCTTCACATGTTGGACTCCAAACATATTTGGTAGCCTTCTTCAGCAGCTCTGTCATCGGCTTGGCAATCTTCGAGAAGTTCGGAATGAACCTCCGATAATACCCCGCGAGTCCGAGGAAACTCCGTACCTCGTGAACAGTTCTCGGGGATTTCCAATTAAGCACCTGAGTGATCTTGCTCGGGTCTACAGCTATACCCTCCGCTGAGATGATATGCCCGAGAAAAGGCACTTGCGATATCCAGAACTCGCATTTGCTGAATTTTGTAACACCCCAAAAATCTTGTTAAGACCCTAAATCATGTTAAGAGGGGAATTTAAAAATTTTTGGACGTGTTGCATGTTTTGCAAAAATTCAAATTCAAACTGGAATTCAAATTAAACTCAAATCAGAAAAGAAATAGAAAAAGAAAAAAAAGCAAACAGAAAAAAACCGGCCAGTGGGCCGCAACCCACCAGCCGGCCCAACCAGAACCCCCGCCAGCCCGCAGCCGCGCGCGCCCCTTTCCTCCCACTGACAGGCGGGGCCTGCCAGTTCTTCGTGTACCTCGAGCCCGCGCCGGACTCTCTCACCCCGAATCCAAACCGATCCGGATTTCTGCGAATCCCAGCCGAATTTTGCTCGGGGGCGACGCGGACTCGATCTAAACCACCCCGCCGCCATCCCCCGTCTATAAAAACCCCAGCCTCGTTCTGTTTTTCCACGCGATCTGCTGTTTTTCCTCAGGTGAGAACCCGAGCCTTCTCCGGCGAATTCTAGCCGATCTAAGCTCGGAAATTCCGATCTAACTCGCTGGTCTTGATCCACCCCCTCCGGGGAACTTTGCAGGTGCAGAAAACTCGGTGACTTGCGGTGTAAACACAGCGCCGACGAGCCTCGCCGTGAATTCACCTCGGACCTCGTCGCCGATCATCTTCCGGAACCTCCGAGCTCAAGAAAACCCCCGAGTTGAGATCCCCGACCTCTCCTCCACCGATCTATGCCATAAGATCACAGTTCTAGGAAGAATTCTCGAAGATCCGAAAGTCTCCGGCGAGATCGCTGCTTCCCGCCGCCGTGCGCCGCCAGCAGCGCCGCCCGCGCTCGATCAGAGCGACGTGGCCGCTTGTGCGCCGTTTATTTTAAATCGCACGGTATGGTTTAAATCCCCGCGTACCGGTTCGACGTTATAATCTCAGCCGCCGGTATAAAATCGAACGGTCCACGTCAGCCCCGCGTTATAATGACTGGAAATCTTACGTGCTACCCCCTGGGGTTCTCGGGAAATAAGAGCTAGCCCCGGAAACTTCTGATCTAGCCCCTGGAACTTCAGAAAATCATGTAAATTCATTTAAAAATCAGTTTTAGCCCCTGGACTTAATAAAAATTAGGAAAAACTCCTCTGATAAGTGTAGCTAGACCCCTGGAAATTCTGAAAATAATATTATAGACCCTGTAGTGGGGTGAGTTTACCTTTTTAACCCTGTTTGATATTTAATTTAGGAAATTGAATATGTGGCTAGTATTTAAAATTTAAAAAGTGGGACAAACATATTGTTAAAATTAAATTAAAAAAACTTTCTCAGTACTTAGAAAACTTTGGAGTGAGATAAAAATATATTTTGGGCTGAAATGAATCTGTTTAATTTATTATTCACATTTATTAGTTATAGGGACACATTTTTAAGTAAAGAATAGTTCTGAAAATAGGGAAGATAAATGTAAAATAGTTTACATCAGAGGAAAAGGTCAAATATATATTATTAAATATTTTATATCAGAACCTATTCTGTTTAGATGATGTGTCTTGTTATTTTCATGATAAAGTTCACATTTAGGCATAGGAAATAAATCTGAAAATATAGCAACTAGTAAATGAAAAATGAAGTTTCTAAAATCCAAAGAATTCAGTTTAGGGTTGGTAGAAATTCTGAAGACCCATATGGAGTAGGAAAATACCTTTCATGCATACTTGGTAGCTAAAAGGTGTAGTAATTAAATATAAGGAATTTATTTAAATTGGAAACTCATATGTATAGTATGTAAGCATAATGTGAATACAAAAGTAGGAATCATATACACATGATTAAAAGTGCATGTAAGCCACAAATCAACCCACATAGAGTAACCATAACACATATAATTGTGAATGACTTTTATAAATGTGAATGTGTGGCTTGTATGAAGTGGAAGTGTGAACTATGTCTTATGGATTGTTGTTTTTCTTTTGCTATGTGTGATGGTATGATGTAGAACCTGCTCAAGAGCAAGTTATTCCTTTCCAAGATCAGGACTACCCATTTCAAGAGCAGCAGGAAGGAGGCAAGTGTCCTTGACCACTTTGATCCTATGCTAGGATGTGTAGATAGAATTATTTGCATTGTCAAATGAAATATGAAACCCATACTAGGAAGTTTCCCTAGAATTGCATTACCTTGTTTCCTTGTAGCTTGGGTTGGGATTTATTTTATCATGTCATTTTTTATTATGCATATGCTTAGCCATGCTTAGAATGGGATATTTGGGATATGAGATCATCAATTTGTTTTACCATGAGATATTGTGAGTTATGTAGAGGTAGGGATCAAGGCGAGTTGGATGTTTTGGTTGTGTGCTGGGTGCACGAGACTCGGGTTTGTGTTTAGTACTTGCCTGGATCCTAAGGACCGGTTCATGGAGCATGTAACCTGGCTTTACAGTGCCAACCACATGCTGAGATGGGGCAGCTTGGCCAATTAATTAGGTGTATCCCCGGCGTAGTATGGGTGTGTTGGATGGTGCGGGGAATAGGTGTCAGCTGGACTACCATATGAACCGCAAGGCTCAAGAGGGGGCCACTGCAGCGGGGTTGGAGCCTCTTGTATGCTGTTAGGATGAAACCTCAGTGGGCCCACGCTCGTCGGGAATCCCTTTGTAAAGGCTTCGTAGTGATCTCCTGGCTACACACCTGGGAAGTGTGAATGTGGTTTGTAGCCACTGGCATAATGGAGGTTCTTCTAGTCCACCCGACAACGGGGGATGAAATCACTACATGTGGGTACAGTGGTACAAACTCTGCAGAGTCAAAACTGTCATGACAGCCGTGCTCACGGTCAAGAGCGGCTTGGACTTATTTATGATTAGAGGATTGATGGTTTTGGAAGTTGTGGATGTTAAGCGGGGAGCTTAACATTGGAAATGATGTTATGGTTAATTGATTATGATGATGGAATGGGAGATTGGGACCATTTCACCTGTGTAGTAATATAGGTGCTTAATAAGCTAAGGTGATAGGTATAATTGCATAGTGCTTTAACCATGAGTTCAACATCCCCTTGTTATAGCCATGCATGACATAACTTTCCCACACTTGCTGAGTACCATCGGTACTCAACCTTGCATATTTTGTCGGTTTATATTGCTGCTCAGGTCAAGATAATGAGGTGGTGTATAATGACCAAGACTTTGGACCCGAAGAAGGTTTCTAGGTTCATGGAGACCCCTGGGCAACGCCTGCAATGGAGCCCACAAGAATAATATTCCGCTGCTAGTTTATTTACTTGTGATGAACTTATTATTGTCCATCGAGACATTTGCGATGTAAGACTTATTTATATTTGACACCTGGCTTGTAATAAATGATGCTTCACTATTTGTCATCACATGTATGAGAAAATGATCCTGGCATACATGTGATATTCACTTGGTTGTTCTTCGGAAAAACCGGGTGTGACAGAAGTGGTATCACAGCCAAGGTTGCCCGTAGGAACGTGAACCTAGGTAGAAATGGACGTATTTAGGGCCCTATTTTCTTAAAAACTATTTTACAAGGTGTGTGTTGAAAAGTGTTATTTAATGGAGTCACTTCCTTCATCTTACCCCAACTTTCATTCAAAATAGGATTTTTGTTTAAAAGTTTATCTAACCTAAGTTTAAATGCTTTTTGTTTTAGATGGTTCGCATGATTCGCACCGCTCGCAAGTCCACAGGAGGGAGAGTTCCCGTAGTTGCCCTTGCCCAAAGAGAGGAGAGCCGTCCGGTGACGTACCTTTCCTACGGATTGGCTGTAGGAGGTTTGCTGCGCCGTCTTCGATGTATGCTCCAAGCCGCCGGCAATACGGGCAAGCTAATCATACACTATAGCTCCACCAGGACCATCCGGGAGAAGCTGGAAGAATGGAGTTCAGAAATGAGGATTATCCATGAAAATCAGCTGCTTAAGATCCACCGCTCTCTAGCTTGTCGAGCGACACAGGTCGATGCGGAGAAGGATGTCACCTAGGAGGCCATCACCTGCTAGAGTCACATCTATCGTCGCCACCTGGACAGGACTGAGTACATGTATGTCCTCCAGCGTGAGAGTGGTACCACGGAGTACAAGTACCCACCAGTGCAGCAAGGGACTTCCCATGAGCACATGGACTTGTGCTTTGAGGATGCTGCTATGCTCAGCACTCGACTGCAGGAGTGTCAGCAAGAGCTTCAGGATGTTCGGGACACCCTGAAGGAAACGGAGGCGTTGCTGCGAGCCTGCTTGAGGGCGAGAGAAAGAGGAGATGGGAATGAACTGTGTGTCACCGTGAATGATACATGGACTCCTGACTCCCCAGATCGCCGGTCGATCAGGCGTCGTCGCAGTTCCCCACCAGCAGCCTCCCCACCCAAAGCAGAGTCAGAAGGCAGCCAAAATGATGAGGAAGATCCCGAGGAGCCTGCTCAAGAAAACGAGTAGTGTAGAGTCCTTCCCTTAGTTAGCAAGATGTCGTATAGTCGAGTCGTTACGTTAAGTTAATGGTGTGTTAATGCTTGGTGTGTGACGTGAGTTGTGGAAGCCATGAGCAATTGTCCACAGCCTCGTCTTTAGATTGTTTTGCTTTGGTGTGTGAACCCACATGAGATAATATTGCATTTTTTTTGTGAGATATGAACCCTCCGAAAAGTATAACAAAGCCTCAACACTTTAAAGTACAAACAAGTGAAAGTAGTAAGGTAATAAGTAATGCTTTAAATTAACATTTGGTTGATCATGCTAGATGGCGGGAAGAGGAAAAGGTCGTGCTTCCAACCCCGCCAACAACAACGATGAGGCATGCAACCCTCATCTTTCTGGAGGCCAGGACCGGGGTGGTCGCCGTGAAGGAGTTGATCCCCTCCACCAAACGCTGGAGAATCAAAATCAGCTCATCCAGAACTTGACTCAAGTGGTGGCCAACTTGCATCAAGTCCCACCTCCACAAGCTGCACCACGCCAACCAAGGTTGCGTGAGTTTCTAGGAACTCAACCTCCAAAGTTTGCAAGTGCTGCTGAACCTCTGGAGGCAGATGATTGGCTTAAGACCATTGAGAGCAAGATGAGGATCATACAGTGCCAAGGGTATGAGAGGGTGCTGTTTGCCTCTCATCAATTGCATGGACCTGCTGCTGATTGGTGGACCGCCTACGTGGCTGCCCATCATGACCCCGAGAACATCACTTGGGAAGAGTTCAAGCGTAGCTTCCGCAACCATTACATCCCAAGAGGTGAACTCAAAAACAAGAGGAAGGAGTTTTTGGGACTGCAGCAGGGAAACATGACGGTGAGGCAATACCTCACTAAATTTACTCAACTATCCCGTTATGCCCCACGGGACATAGAGACTGATGAGCAGAAACAAGATTGTTTCGTGGAAGGACTTACCACAGAGATGCAGTGTGCAATGTCCTCAAATGAGTATGAAAGCTTCCAAAAGATGGTGGACAGAGCATTTGTGGTAGAAAGGAAGCTAAAGGCCTTGGAAAATGAGAATAAGAGGAAGGCCGGGTGGTCACATCAAGCCTCAGGGAGCAACACCAGCCCACGTCTGATGTAGCAACCAGCAGGGCAGACGAACCGTGCTGCGGTACCCTACTCAGCACCAAGAGGGTACAACCCGAACTACAGGCCTCCGGCAGCACCAATACAGCCACAACGTCAGTTCGTACAGCAGCCTCGCCCCGCATATCCACCTCGACCAGCAGTGCAAGGACCCCCAAACCAACGCCAAGACAACAAAGGCCAGGCACCTAAGGTTGGGGTGCAATGTTTTAGCTGTGGTGAAGTGGGGCACTACGCCCATAAGTGCCCAAAGAAGCCCACGCAGCCACAACAGCAGAATGTAATGAGATGACGGGTGAACCACGTCACTATGGAGGAAGCACAAGAGGCACCCGACGTGGTAGTTGGTAAGTTTCCTGCCAATTTACACATTGCAACCGTGCTGTTTGATTCTGGTGCTACCCACTCGTTCATTGCTCAAGGGTGTGTTAAGAAGCATGACCTAGCAACAACACAAATGAACCATATGCTAGCTGTAAACTCTCTAGGTGGAGAAATAAGGACAAGACAAGTGTGTCCCAAAGTGAACCTAGACATTAATGGGGTAGTATTTACTGCTAACCTCATAGTGATAGATTCACAAGGGATAGATATTATTTTGGGTATGGATTGGTTGACCAAACATAAAGGAATCATTCATTGTTCGACCAGAACGGTGGAACTAACTCACCCTAGTGGCACAAGAGTAAAGTTCATAACAATACACGAGCCTAGGAGGGACATTAAATTAAATCAAGTTGAGGTGAAAGTTGAGGAAATCAGGACCATCAGGGAATATCCAGATGTTTTTCCGGAGGAGTTGCCAGGTATTCCTCCCGATCGTGAAGTGGAATTCGCAATTGAGCTAGTACCTGGAACAGCCCCGATTTACAAAAGACCTTATCGGATGGACTCCAAGCAGCTAGAAGAACTCAAGGATCATTTGAGAGATGTAACACCCCAAAAAATCTTGTTAAGACCCTAAATCATGTTAAGAGGGGAATTTAAAATTTTTTTGGACGTGTTGCATGTTTTGCAAAAAATTCAAATTCAAACTGGAATTCAAACTAAACTCAAATCAGAAAAGAAATAGAAAAAGAAAAAAAGAAAACAGAAAAAAACCGGCCAGTGGGCCGCAACCCACCAGCCGGCCCAACCAGAACCCGCGCCAGCCCGCAGTCGCGCGCGCCCCTTTCCTCCCACTAACAGGCGGGGCCCGCCAGTTCTTCGTCTACCTCGAGCCCGCGCCGGACTCTCTCACCCCGAATCCAAACCGATCCGGATTTCTGCGAATCCCAGCCGAATTTCGCTCGGGGGCGACGCGGACTCGATCGAAACCACCCCGCCGCCATCCCCCGTCTATAAAAACCCCGGCCTCGTTCTGTTTTTCCACGCGATCTGCTGTTTTTCCTCCGGTGAGAACCCGAGCCTTCTCCGGCGAATTCTAGCCGATCTAAGCTCGGAAATTCTGATCTAACTCGCTGGTCTTGATCCACCGCCTCCGGGGAACCTTGCAGGTGCAGAAAACTCGGTGACTTGCGGTGTAAACACAGCGCCGATGAGCCTCGCCGTGAATTCACCTCGGACCTCGTCGCCGATCATCTTCCAGGACCTCCGAGCTCAAGAAAACCCCCGAGGTGAGATCCCCGACCTCTCCTCCACCGATCTATGCCATAAGATCACAGTTCTAGGAAGAATTCTCGAAGATCTGAAAGTCTCCGGCGAGATCGCCGCTTCCCGCCGCCGTGCGCCGCCGGCAGCGCCGCCCGCGCTCGATCAGAGAGACGTGGCCGCTTGTGCGCCGTTTATTTTAAATCGCACGGTAGGGTTTAAATCCCCACGTACCGGTTCGACGTTATAATCTCAGCCGTCGGTTTAAAATCGAACGGTCCACGTCAGCCCCGCGTTATAAAGACTGGAAATCTTACGTGCTACCCCCTAGGGTTCTCGGGAAATAAGAGCTAGCCCCGGAAACTTCTGATCTAGCCCCTGGAACTTCAGAAAATCATGTAAATTCATTTAAAAATCAGTTTTAGCCCCTGGACTTAATAAAAATTAGGAAAAACTCCTCTGATAAGTGTAGCTGGACCCTGGAAATTCTGAAAATAATATTATAGACCCTGTAGTGGGGTGAGTTTACCTTTTTAACCCTGTTTGATATTTAATTTAGGAAATTGAATATGTGGCTAGTATTTAAAATTTAAAAAGTGGGACAAACATATTGTTAAAATTAAATTAAAAACTGTCTCAGTACTTAGAAAACTTTGGAGTGAGATAAAAATATATTTTGGGCTGAAATGAATCTGTTTAATTTATTATTCACATTTATTAGTTATAGGGACACATTTTTAAGCAAAGAATAGTTCTGAAAATAGGGAAAATAAATGTAAAATAGTTTACATGAGAGGAAAAGGTCAAAAATATATTATTAAATATTTTAGATCAGAACCTATTCTGTTTAGATGATGTGTCTTGTTATTTTCATAATAAAGTTCACATTTAGGCATAGGAAATAAATCTGAAAATATAGCAACTAGTAAATGAAAAATGAAGTTTCTAAAATCCAAAGAATTCAGTTTAGGGTTGGTAGAAATTCTGAAGACCCATATGGAGTAGGAAAATACCTTTCATGCATACTTGGTAGCTAAAAGGTGTAGTAATTAAATATAAGGAATTTATTTAAATTGGAAACTCATATGTATAGTATGTAAGCATAATGTGAATACAAAAGTAGGAATCATATACACATGATTAAAAGTGCATGTAAGCCACAAATCAACCCACATAGAGTAACCATAACACATATAATTGTGAATGACTTTTATAAATGTGAATGTGTGGTTTGTATGAAGTGGAAGTGTGAACTATGTCTTATGGATTGTTGTTTTTCTTTTGCTATGTGTGATGGTATGATGTAGAACCTGCTCCAGAGCAAGTTCTTCCTTTCCAAGATCAGGACTACCATTTCAAGAGCAGCAGGAAGGAGGCAAGTGTCCTTGACCACTTTGATCCTATGCTAGGATGTGTAGATAGAATTATTTGCATTGTCAAATGAAATATGAAACCCATGCTAGGAAGTTTCCCTAGAATTGCATTACCTTGTTTCCTTGTAGCTTGGGTTAGGATTCATTTTATTATGTCATTTATTATTATGCATATGCTTAGCCATGCTTAGAATGGGATATTTGGGATATGAGATCATCAGTTTATTTTACCATATTCTTGAATGAGATATTGTGAGTTATGTAGAGGTAGGGATCAAGGCAAGTTGGATGTTTTGGTTGTGTGCTGGGTGCACGAGACTTGGGTTTGTGTTTAGTACTTGCCTGGATCCTAAGGACCGGTTCATGGAGCATGTAACCTGGCTTTACAGTGCCAACCACATGCTGAGATGGGGCAGCTTGGCCAATTAATTAGGTGTATCCCCGGCGTAGTATGGGTGTGTTGGATGGTGCGGGGAATAGGTGTCAGCTGGACAACCATATGAACCGCAAGGCTCAAGAGGGGGCCACTGCAGCGGGGTTGGAGCCTCTTGTATGCTGTTAGGGATGAAACCTCAGTGGGCCCACGCTCGTCGGGAATTCCTTTGTAAAGGCTTCGTAGTGATCTCCTGGCTACACACCTGGGAAGTGTGAATGTGGTTTGTAGCCACTGTCATAATGGAGGTTCTTTTAGTCCACCCGGCAACGGGGGATGAAATCACTACATGTGGGTACAGTGGTACAAACTCTGCAGAGTCAAAACTATCATGACAGCCGTGCTCACGGTCAAGAGCGGCTTGGACTTATTCATGATTAGAGGATTGATGGTTTTGGAAGTTGTGGATGTTAAGCGGGGAGCTTAACATTGGAAATGATGTTATGGTTAATTGATTATGATGATGGGATGGGAGATTTGGACCATTTCACCTGTGTAGTAATATAGGTGCTTAATAAGCTAAGGTGATAGGTATTAATTGCATAGTGCTTTAACCATGAGTTCAACATCCCCTTGTTATAGCCATGCATGACATAACTTTCTCACACTTGCTGAGTACCATCGGTAGTCAACCTTGCATATTTTGTTGGTTTATATTGCTGCTCATGTCAAGATAATGAGGTGGTGTATAATGACCAAAACTTGGGACCCGAAGAATGTTTCTAGGTTCATGGAGACCCCTGGGCAACGCCTGTGACGGAGCCCTCAAGAATAATATTCCGCTGCTAGTTTATTTACTTGTGATGAACTTATTTTTGTCCATCGAGACATTTGCTATGTAAGACTTATTTATATTCGACACCTGGCTTGTAATAAATGATGCTTCACTATTTGTCATCACATGTATGAGAAAATGATCCTGGCATACATGTGATATTCACTTGGTTGTTCTTTGGAAGAACCGGGTGTGACAGAAGTGGTATCAGAGCCAAGGTTGCCCGTAGGAACGTGGACCTAGGTAGAAATGGACGTATTTAAGGGCCTTATTTTCTTAAAAACTATTTTTACAAGGTGTGTGTTGAAAAGTGTTATTCAATGAGTCACTTTCTCCATCTTACCCCAATTTTCATTTAAAATAGGATTTTTGTTTAAAATTTTATCTAACCTAAGTTTAAATGCTTTTTGTTTTAGATGGTTCGCATGATTCGCACCGCTCGCAAGTCCACAGGAGGGAGAGTTCCCGTAGTTGCCCTTGCCGAAAGAGAGGAGAGCCGTCCGGTGACGTACCTTTCCTACGGATTGGCAGTAGGAGGCTTGTTGCGCCGTCTTCGACGTATGCTCGAAGCCGCCGGCAATACGGGCAAGCTAATCATCCACTATAACTCCACCAGGACCATCCGTGAGAAGAGGGAAGAATGGAGTTCAGAGATGAGGATTATACACGAAAATCAGCTGCTTAAGATCCACCGCTCTCCAGCATGTAGAGCGACACAGGTCGATGCAGAGAAGGATGTCACCTGGGAGGCCATCACCTGCCAGAGTCACATCTATCGTCGACACCTGGACAGGACTGAGTACATGTATGTCCTCCAGCGTGAGAGTGGTACCACGGAGTACAAGTACCCGCCAGTGCAGCAAGGGACTTCCCATGAGCACATGGACTTATGCTTGGAGGATGCTGCTATGCTCAGCACTCGACTGCAGGAGTGTCAGCAAGAACTTCAGGATGTTCGGGAAACCCTGAAGGAAACGGAGGCATTGCTGCGATCCTGCTTGAGGGCGAGAGAAAGAGGAGATGGGAATGAACTGTGTGTCACCGTGAATGATACATGGACTCCTGACTCCCCAGATCGCTGAGCGATCAGGCGTCGTTGCACTTCTCCACCAGCAGCCTCCCCACCCAAAGCAGAGTCAGAAGGCAGCCGAAATGATGAGGAAGATCCCGAGGAGCCTGCTCAAGAAAACGAGTAGTGTAGAATCCTTCCCTTAGCAAGCAAGATGTCGCATAGTCGAGTCGTTACCTTAGTTAATAGTGTGTTAATGCTTGGTGTGTGATGTGAGTTGTGGAAGCCATGAGCAATTGTCCACAGCCTCGTCTTTAGATTGTTCTGCTTTGGTGTGTGAACCCACATGAAATAATATTGCATTTATTTTTTTGTGAGAAATGAACCCTCAGAAATATATATATATATATATATATATATATATATATATATATATAACAAAGCCTCAACACTTCAAAGTACAAACAAGTGAAAGTAGTAAGATGATACTAAATGCTTTCAAAATTAACATTGGTTGATTCTGCCAGATGGCCGGAAGAGGAAAAGGACGTGCTGCCAACCCCGCCAACAACAACGATGAGGCATGCAACCCTCATCTTTCTGGAGGCCAGGACTGGGGTGGTCGCCGTGAAGGAGTTGATCCCCTCCACCAAATGCTGGAGAATCAAAATCAGCTCATCCAGAACTTGACTCAAGTGGTGGCCAACTTGCATCAAGTTCCACCTCCACAAGCTGCACCACGCCAACCAAGGTTGTGTGAGTTTCTAGGAACTCATCCTCTAAAGTTTGCAAGTGCTGCTGAACCTCTGGAGGCAGATGATTGGTAAAGACCATTGAAAGAAAGATGAGGATCATCCAGTGCCAAGGGTATGAGAGGGTGCTGTTTGCCTCTCATCAATTGCATGGACCTGCTGCTGATTGGTGGACCGCCTACGTGGCTGCCCATCATGACCCTCAGAACATCACTTGGGAAGAGTTCAAGCGTAGCTTCCGCAACCATTACATCCCAAGAGGTGAACTCAGAAACAAGAGGAAGGAGTTTTTGGGACTGCAGCAGGGAAACATGACGGTGAGGGAATACCTCACTAAATTTACTCAACTATCCCGTTATGCCCCACGGGACATAGAGACTGATGAGCAGAAACAAGATTGTTTCGTGGAAGGACTTACCGCAGAAATGCAGTGTGCAATATCCTCAAATGAGTATGAAAGCTTCCAAAAGATGGTGGAAAGAGCGTTTGTGGTGGAAAGGAAACTGAAGGCCTTGGAAAACGAGAATAAGAGGAAGGCCGGGTGGTCACATCAAGCCTCAGGGAGCAACACCCGCCCACGTCTGATGCAGCAACCTACAGGGCAGACGAACCGTGCTGCGGTACCCTACTCAGCACCAAGAGGGTACAACCCGAACTACAGGCCTCCGGCAGCACCAGCACAGGCACAACGTCAGTTTGTACAGCCGCCTCGCCCCGCATAGCCACCTCGACCAGCAGTGCAAGGACCCCCAAACCAACCCCAAGACAACAAAGGCCAGACACCTAAGGTTGGGGTGCAATGTTTTAGCTGTGGTGAAGTGGGGCACTACACCCATAAGTGCCCAAAGCAGAAGCCCACGCAGCCACAACAGCAGAATGTAATGAGAGGACGGGTGAACCACGTCACTATGGAGGAAGCACAAGAGGCACCCGACGTGGTAGTTGGTAAGTTTCCTGCCAATTTACACATTGCAACCCTGCTGTTTGATTCTGGTGCTACCCACTCGTTCATTGCTCAAGGGTTTGTTAAGAAGCATGACCTAGCAACAACACAAATGAACCATAGGCTAGCTGTAAACTCTCCAGGTGGAGAAATAAGGACAAGACAAGTGTGTCCCAAAGTGAACCTAGACATTAATGGGGTAGTATTTACTGCTAACCTCATAGTAATAGATTCACAAGGGATATATATTATTTTGGGTATGGATTGGTTGACCAAACATAAAGGAATCATTCATTGTTCGACCAGAACGGTGGAACTAACTCACCCTAGTGGCACAAGAGTAAAGTTCATATCAATACACGAGCCTAGGAGGGACATTAAATTAAATCAAGTTGAGGTGAAAGTTGAGAACTCCGCCTATGTTGTAATGACATAGCCGGTCCCAAGCCCGGGTAAAGGAGGAGGGGGTTGTGATAGGCTTGGCGAGCCAACAACTACACTTAGCCACTCTCATGGAAATGAAACCCAATAGAAATTCGTTGGGGCGTCACCCTCTTAGCGACGCGCCGTATCGGAACCCGGGTATGGTGTTAAGTGGGCAAGGGCCGGGTCGCCACCGCCTTAGTGGTGCGCCATATCGGAACCCGGATATGGTGTTAAATGAGCAAGGGCCGGATCGCCATCACCTTAGTGGCGCGCTACATCATCGCCCGGATGTAGTGATAAGTGAGCAAGGGTCTTTGCATCTTACTCGACGGGTGCAAAGCGTAAGGAAGCTAGCCGAGGAACATAGATTTCGGGTGGGTAGTTGGAATGTAGGATCCTTGACGGGGAAGCTACGTGAGTTAGTAGATGTTGCCATTAGGAGACGAGTAAATATCCTTTGTGTACAAGAGACTAGATGGGCGGGTCAAAAGGCGAGAGAAGTCGAGAATACCGGTTTCAAGCTTTGGTATTCTGGTTCGGTTGGGACTAGGAATGGCGTAGGTGTTCTAATAGATAAGAGTCTTAAGGATGGAGTAGTGGATGTTCGAAGACGAGGGGATAGGATCATCTTAATCAAGATAGTAATTGGGGACATTGTCTTGAACGTCATTAGTGCTTATGCCCCACAAGTTGGGCTCAACATGAGTGCTAAGAGGCAATTTTGGGAGGACTTCGAGGATATGGTTAGTAGTGTACCGATAACCGAGAAACTCCTCATAGGGGGAGATCTCAATGGTCATGTGGGTGCAACTAACCTAGGATTTGAAGGAGTACATGGAGGTTTTGGATGCGGCGATAGAAATCAAGAGGGTAAGGACATCCTAGACTTTGCCGTAGCCTATGATCTGTTGATAGCTAACACCCTCTTTAGGAAGAGGCAATCTCACCTAGTGACCTTTAGTAGTGCCCAACACTCTAGCCAGATTGACTTTGTCCTCACTAGGAGAAAGGATAGACGGGAGTGTCTAGATTGTAAGGTGATCCCGGGGGAGTGTGTTGTGACACAACATAAGCTTGTGGTAGCTGACTTTCGCTTCCATACATGTTCTTTGCGGGACAAAGGTGTCAAAATCACAAGAACAAAGTGGTGGAAGTTGAAGGGAGAATCACAAGAATCCTTTAAAAATAGGGTGATCACAGAAGGACCCTGGGCAGAAAATGGAGATGCAGATAGTATGTGGATGAAGATGGCAACTTGCATTAGGAAGGTAGCTAGTGAGGTGCTCGGTGTGACAAAGGGAAAGAAACTTATAGATAAAGACACTTGGTGGTGGAATGAGGATGTACAAAAGGCCATTAAGGAGAAGAAGGAGTGTTACAAGAGTTGGCATAATGATAGAAACGCAAGCAACATGCTTAAGTACAAAGAGGCTAAGAAGAATGCAAGGCGGGTTGTGGGTAAGGCAAGAGGACAAACCTATGATAAGTTATATGAGAGACTAGGGACAAAAGAAGGTGAAAAAGACATATACAAGGTAGCAAAAATTCGCGAGAGAAAGATGAGGGATCTCAATCAAGTTAAATGCATCAAAGATGAGTCTGACCGCATTCTAGTGAAGGATGAAGAGATTAAGAATAGATGGCGTGATTACTTTAATGGGCTATTCAATGATGGGAATGAGAGCACTATGGTTGAGTTGGATGACTCCTTTGATGACTCCAACAGGCGGTTCGTGCGGAGGATACAAGAGTTTGAGGTTAAGGAGGCCTTAAAAAGGATGAAAGGAGGAAAGGCCCTCGGCCCTGACGATGTCCCTATTGAGGTGTGGAGATGTCTTGGGGACGTCGCAATAGTATGGCTCACAAAGCTATTCAACCACATTTTTCGGTCAAACAAGATGCCTGAAGAATGGAGGAAAAGTATATTAGTACCTATCTTCAAAAATAAAGGAGATATTCAAAGTTGTACTAATTATCGAGGTATTAAGCTTATGAGTCATACTATGAAGCTTTGGGAGAGAGTGATTGAACACCGCCTGAGGAAAGTGACAAATGTCACTAAAAACCAGTTTGGTTTTATGCCTGGGAGGTCTACAATGGAGGCGATTTTCTTGCTTCGTCAGCTTATGGAGAGATATAGGGAGCAGAAGAAGGACTTGCATATGGTGTTCATCGACTTGGAGAAGGCGTACGACAAGATACCAAGGTCAGTCATGTGGTGGGCACTAGAGAAACATAAAGTGCCAACAAAGTACATTACCCTTATCAAGGATATGTACAATAATGTTAGGACAAGTATGCGCGTAAGTGATAGTGAGACTGATGCATTTCCTATCACGGTAGGATTACATCAAGGATCAGCTTTGAGCCCATACATCTTTTCCTTGGTCATGGATGAGGTGTTGAAGGATATACAAGGGGATATCCCTTGGTGCATGCTCTTTGCTGATGATGTAGTGCTGGTAGATGAAACTAGAGATGGTGTTGATAAGAAATTAGAGTTATGGAGACAAACCTTAGAGTCCAAGGGGTTTAGACTTAGTAGGACCAAAACCGAGTATATAAGGTGCGACTTTAGTGGTGTTGGTCGTGAAGAGGGAAATGTTAGTCTACAAGGACAAATAGTACCTAGAAGGGACTCTTTCCGATACTTAGGATCAATGTTACAAAGCAATGGCGATATTGATGAGGATGTTTGCCACAGGATCAAGGTAGGGTGGATGAAATGGCGACAAGCTTCTGGAATCCTATGTGATAGGAAAGTCCCACAAAAGCTAAAAGGGAAGTTCTATAGGACGGTGATCAGACCCGCGATGCTCTATGGGGCGGAATGTTGGCCAACTAAACGGCAACATGTCCAACAAATGAGTGTCGCAGAGATGCGCATGCTACGGTGGATGTGTGGGCACACGAGAAGAGACCGAATAAGGAATGAGGCGATTCGTGATAAGGTAGGGGTAGCGCCGATTGAAGAGAAGTTAGTCCAACATCGACTTAGGTGGTTTGGACATATCCAACGGAGACCTCCAGAAGCACCGGTTAACAGTGGGATTTTAAGAGGTAGAGAAAATATTAGGAGGGGTAGAGGACGACCAAGGTTGACCTGGGAGGAGGCGGTAAAACGAGATTTGAGAGATTGGAATGTATCCAGAGACTTAGCTCATGATAGGACCGCATGGAAAGTAGCAATTCATGTGCCAGAATCGTAGTCTTGTTTTTTTCTTTTTTTTCTTTTCTCTTTTTCTTTTCCTTTTTTCTTATTTCTTTTCTCTTTTCTCTTTTTCCTTTTTCTTTTTTCCTTTTTTTCTTTTTTTTCCTTTTTTTCCCCTTGTTCTCATATCTCTTCCTCTGTTTTACTTCATTGATATTGGGTTTCATGTCTAGCCGACCCCAACAGGCTTGGGATAAAGGCTTGGTTGTTGTTGTTGTTGTTGTTGTTGAGGTGAAAGTTGAGGAAATCAAGACCATCAGGGAATATCCAGATGTTTTTCCAGAGGAGTTGCCAGGTATGCCTCCCGATCGTGAAGTGGAATTCGCAATTGAGCTAGTAACTGGAACAGTCCTGATTTACAAAAGACCTTATCGGATGGACTCCAAGCAGCTAGAAGAACACAAGGATCATTTGAGAGAATTGACGGAGAAGGGGTATATTCGCCCTAGTTCCTCACCATGGGGAGCTCCGGTGATATTTGTGCCCAAGAAGGACGGAACCCAAAGGTTATGCATGGATTACCGTGCTTTGAATGAGGTAACCATCAAGAACAAGTACCAATTACCCCGCATTGAAGACTTGTTTGATCAGTTGAGGGGCTCTTGTGTGTTCTCGAAAATTGATCTCAGGTCGGGTACCACCAACTCAAGATAAGGCAAACTGATATTCCCAAGACAGCTTTCGTATCTCGGTACGGACTGTATGAATACACTGTCATGCCTTTCGGGCTAACTAATGCCCCGGCATACTTCATGTATCTCATGAACAAGGTATTCATGGAATATCTGGACAAATTTGTGGTGGTTTTCATAGATGACATTCTCGTCTTCTCCAAAGATGAAGAAGAACATGAGAAACATCTAAGGTTGGTGTTGCAGAGGCTAAGAGAACACCAACTATATGCCAAGTTGAGCAAGTGTGAGTTTTGGCTGAAGAGAGTTCCCTTCTTAGGACATATAATCGAGGGAGGAATCTCCGTGGATCCTGCCAAAATCGAGGATATACAGAAGTCGAAGACCCCTGAAAATGTCGGGGAAGTTCGAAGCTTCTTGGGATTGGCTGGATACTATCGACGGTTTATTGAGGGATTCTCCAAGATCTCGAGACCTCTCACCAAACTGTTGGAGAAGAGAATCACATTCACATGGACGCCACAGTGCGAGACGAGTTTTCAGGAGCTAAAGAAAAGATTGGCAACAGCCCCAGTGTTAGTTATGCCAGATATGCAGAAGAAGTTCACAGTGTACTGCGATGCCTCTGGAAACGGGTTGGGATGTGTTCTCATGCAAGAAGGGCATGTCGTGGCATATGCATCCCGGCAGCTTCGGAAGCACGAGAAGAACTATCCTACACATGACCTAGAACTAGCCGTAGTGGTACACGCGTATAAAATTTGGTGGCACTATTTGATGGGGAAGAGGACCGAGATATATACGGATCATAAGAGTTTGAACTACATTTTCACACAGCCAGACCTCAACCTCAGACAAAGGAGATGGTTAGAGCTAATCAATGACTTTGATGTGGGCATCAACTATCATACCGGGAAAGCAAACGTCGTGGCCGATGCTTTGAGTCGGAAAGTGCAGGTCAATAAGTTGAGCTTGAAGGACATGCCTGCAGAATTGAAGGACGAGGTTATAAGGCTCAATCTATGTCTAGTAAATAGTGGTGAAGCCATCACCATGGAAGTGGACTCCACACTAGAGCGAGACATACGCGAGGGTCAAAAGAATGATGAGAAGATACAAGAGATCAGACAACTCATCAAGGAAAATAAAGCTCCGGGTTTTAGAGAGGATGAACAAGGAACGGTGTGGCACGGGAAAAGAATCTGTGTGCCAGAAGTAAAGGAGATCCATGAATTGATTTTGAAGGAGGCTCATAATTCTGACTATTCCATTCATCCTAGGAGTACGAAAATGTACCAGGACCTCAAGAGCAGGTATTGGTGGTATGGCATGAAGCGAGATGTCGCGGAACATGTTGCCCTATGTGACACATGTCAGTTGGTGAAGGCAGAACATCAACGACCCGCGGAATTATTGCAACCACTCAAAGTGCCTGAATGGAAATGGGAAGAAATCAGCATGGATTTCATCATGGGATTGCCTAGGACCCAATCAGGATATGATTCGATATGGGTCATCATTGATAGGCTAACCAAGGTAGCTCACTTCATTCTCGTGAAGGAAAGCTACAGCGTATCCAAATTGGCAGAGTTGTACATGTCAAGGATCGTGTGTTACCATGGAGTGCCAAAGAAGATTGTGTCGGATCGAGGGACACAGTTAACCTCAAGGTTCTGGCAGAAGTTGCACGAAACCATGGGAACCCATCTGAACTTTAGTTCTGCCTATCATCCCCAAACTGATGGGCAGACGGAAAGAACCAATCAGATTCTTGAAGATATGCTGAGGGCATGTGCACTAAAAAACAATCAGAGTTGGGATAAAAACTTACCGTATGCGGAGTTTTCCTATAACAACAGCTATCAAGCTAGTATGAAGATGTCACTGTTTGAAGACTTGTATGGGAGGAAGTGCAGGACTCCCCTATTTTGGAACCAAACGGGGGAAAGTAAAGTGTTTGGTCCAGAAGTAATACAAGAAGCCGAGGCGAAGGTGAGGGAAATTCGCAACAACTTGATAGCTTGGGGAGTTCTGCACTTCCTTCCATACAAAGCTTCAAACGGTGACATCTTCATACTAGCTTGATAGCTGTTGTTATAGGAAAACTCCGCATACGGTAAGTTCTTGTCCCAACTCCTATTGTTTTTGAGTGCACATGCCCTTAACATATCTTCAAGGATCTGATTGGTTCTCTCCGTCTGCCCGTCAGTTTGGGGATGATAGGCAGAGCTGAAGTTCAGATGGGTTGCCATGGTTTCATGCAACTTCTGCCAAAACCTCGAGGTGAACTGTGTCCCTCGGTCCGACACTATCTTCTTTGGCACTCCATGGTAACACACAATCCTTGACATGTACAATTCTGCCAATTTGGATCCGCTGTAGCTTTCTTTCACAGGGATGAAATGAGCTACCTTGGTTAGCCTATCAATAATGACCCATATTGAATCATACCCGGATTGGGTCCTAGGCAATCCCACGACAAAATCCATGCTGATTTCTTCCCACTTCCATTCAGGCACTTTGAGTGGTTGCAATAATCCCGTGGGTCGTTGATGTTCTGCTTTCACCAACTGACATGTGTCACATAGGGCAACATGTTCCGCGACATCTCGCTTCATGCCATACCACCAATACCTGCTCTTGAGGTCCTGGTACATCTTCGTACTCCCAGGATGAATGGAATAGTCGGAATCGTGAGCCTCCTTCAAAATTAATTCACGGATCTCCTTTACTTCTGGCACACAGATCCTTTTCCCGTGCCACACCGTTCCTTGTTCATCCTCTCTAAAACCAGGAGCTTTATTTTCCTTGATGAGCTGTCTGATCTCTTGTATCTTCTCATCATTCTTTTGGCCCTCGCGTATGTCTTGCTCGAGCGTGGAGTCCACTTCCATGGCGATGGCTTCACCACTATTTACTAGACATAGATTGAGCCTTATAACCTCGTCCTTCAATTCTGCGGGCATGTCCTTCAAGCTCAACTTATTGACCTGCACTTTCCGACTCAAAGCATCGGCCACGACGTTTGCTTTCCCGGGATGATAGTTGATGCCTATATCAAAGTCATTGATTAGCTCTAACCATCTCCTTTGTCTGAGGTTGAGATCTGGCTGTGTGAATATGTACTTCAAACTCTTATGATCCGTATATATCTCTGTCCTCTTCCCCATCAAATAGTGCCGCCAAATTTTCAACGCGTGTACCACCGCAGCTAGTTCTAGGTCATGTGTAGGATAGTTCTTCTCGTGCTTCCGAAGCTGCCGGGATGCATATGCCACGACATGTCCTTCTTGCATGAGAACACATCCCAACCCATTTCCAGAGGCGTCGCAGTACACTGTGAAATTCTTCTGCATATCTGGCATAACCAACACTGGGGCTGTTGTCAATCTCTTTTTTAGCTCCTGAAAGCTCATATCGCACTGTGGCGTCCAGGTGAATGTGATTCCCTTTTCCAACAGTTTGGTGAGAGGTCTCGAAATCTTGGAGAATCCCTCAATAAACCGTCGATAGTATCCAGCCAATCCCAAAAAGCTTCGAACTTCCCCGACATTTTCTGGGGTCTTCCACTTCTGGATATCCTCGATTTTGGCGGGATCTACGGAGATTCCTCCCTCCGAGATTATATGTCCTAAAAAGGGAACTCTCTTCAGCCAAAACTCACACTTGCTCAACTTGGCATATAGTTGGTGTTCTCAAAGCCTCTGCAACACCAACCTTAGATGTTTCTCATGTTCTTCTTCATTTTTGGAGAAGACGAGAATATCATCTATGAAAACCACCACAAATTTGTCCAGATATTCCATGAATACCTTGTTCATGAGGTACATGAAATATGCCGGGGCATTGGTTAGCCCGAAAGGCATGACAGTGTATTCATACAGTCCGTACCGAGATACGAAAGCTGTCTTGGAAATATCAGATTGCCTTATCTTGAGTTGGTGGTATCCCGACCTGAGATCAATTTTCGAGAACACACAAGCTCCCCTCAACTGATCAAACAAGTCTTCAATGCGAGGCAATGGGTACTTGTTCTTGATGGTTACCTCATTCAAGGCACGGTAATCCACGCATAACCTTTGGGTTCCGTCTTTCTTGGGCACAAATATCACCGGAGCTCCCCATGGTGAGGAACTAGGGCGAATATACCCCTTCTCCGTCAATTCTCTCAAATGATCCTTGAGCTCTTCTAGCTGCTTGGAGTCCATTCGATAAGGTTTCTTGTATATCGGGGCTGTTCCCGGTACTAGCTCAATTGCGAATTCCACGTCACGGTCGGGAGGCATACCTGGCAACTCCTCCGGAAAAACATCTGGATATTCCCTGATAGTCCTGATTTCCTCAACTTTCACCTCCACTTGATTTAATTTAATGTCCCTCCTAGGCTCATGTATCGTTATGAACTTTACTCTGGTGCCACTGGGGTGAGTTAGTTCCACCGTTCTGGTCGAACAATGGATGATTCCTTTATGTTTGGTCAACCAATCCATACCCAAAATAATATCTATCCCTTGTGAATCTATCACTATGAGGTTAGCAGTAAATACTACCCCATTAATGTCTAGGTTCACTTTGGGACACACTTGTCTTGTCCTTATTTCTCCACCTGGAGAGTTTACCGCTAGCATATGGTTCATTTGTGTGGTTGCTAGGTCATGCTTCTTAACAAACCCTTGAGCAATGAACGAGTGGGTAGCACCAGAATCAAACAGCAGAGTTGCAAGGTGTAAATTGGCAGGAAACTTACCAACTACCACGTCGGTTGCCTCTTGTGCTTCCTCCATAGTGACATGGTTCACCCGTCCTCTCATTACATTCTGCTGTTGTGGCGGCGCAGGCTTCTTCTTTGGGCATTTATGGGCGTAGTGCCCCACTTCACCACAGCTGAAACATTGCACCCCAATCTTAGATGCTTGGCCCTTGTTGTCTTGGGGTTGGTTTGGGGGTCCTTGCACTGCTGGTCGAGGTGGA
Source organism: Neostapfia colusana (assembly GCA_030760725.1). Taxonomy (NCBI): domain Eukaryota; kingdom Viridiplantae; phylum Streptophyta; class Magnoliopsida; order Poales; family Poaceae; genus Neostapfia; species Neostapfia colusana. The sequence continues at coordinate 22,498,876 of JASWHV010000005.1, read as the reverse complement.
TATGCGGGGCGAGGCTGCTGCACAAACTGACGTTGCGGCTGTGCTGGTGCTGCAGGAGGCCTGTAGTTTGGGCTGTACCCTCTTGGTGCTGAATAGGGTACCGCAGCACGGCTCGTCTGCCCCGTAGGTTGCTGCATCATACGTGGGCGGGTGTTGCTCCCTGAGGCTTGATGTGACCACCCAGCCTTCCTCTTATTCTCATTTTCCAGGGCCTTTAGCTTCCTTTCCACCACAAATGCTCTGTCCACCATCTTTTGAAAGCTTTCATACTCATTTGAGGACATTGCACACTGCATCTCTGCGGTAAGTCCTTCCACGAAACAATCTTGTTTCTGCTCATCAGTCTCTATGTCTCATGGAGCATAACGGGATAGTTGAGTAAATTTAGTGAGGTATTCCCTCACCGTCATGTTTCCCTGCTGTAGTCCCAAAAACTCCTTCCTCTTGTTTTTGAGTTCACCTCTTGGGATGTAATGGTTGCGGAAGCTACGCTTGAACTCTTCCCAAGTGATGTTCTCAGGGTCATGATGGGCGGCCACGTAGGCGGTCCACCAATCAGCAGCAGGTCCATGCAATTGATGAGAGGCAAACAGCACCCTCTCATACCCTTGGCATTGTATAATCCTCATCTTACTTTCAATGGTCTTCAGCCAATCATCTGCCTACAGAGGTTCAGCAGCACTTGCAAACTTTGGAGGTTGAGTTCCTAGAAACTCACTCAACCTTGGTTGGCGTGGTGCCGCTTGTGGAGGTGGAACTTGATGCAAGTCGGCCACCACTTGAGTCAAGTTCTAGATGAGCTGATTTTGATTCTCCAGCATTTGGTGGAGAGGATCAACTTCTTCACGGCGACCACCCCGGTCCTGGCCTCCAGAAAGATGAGGGTTGCATGCCTCATCATTGTTGTTGGCGGGGTTGGCAGCACGTCCTTTTCCTCTTCCGGCCATCTGGCAGAATCAACCAATGTCAATTTGAAATCATTTAGTATCATCTTACTACTTTCATTTGTTTGTACTTTGAAGTGTTGTGGCTTTGTTATACTTTTACGAGGGTTCATATCTCACACCAAATAAATGCACTATTATTTCCTGTGGGTTCACACACCAAAGCAAAACAATCTGAAGACGAGGCTGTGGACAATTGCTCATGGCTTCCACAACTCACGTCACACACCAAGCATTATCACACCATTAACTACGTAACGACTCGACTACTCGACCTCTTGCTAGCTAATGGAAAGACTCTACACTACTCGTTCTCTTGAGCTGGCTCCTCGGGATCTTCCTCCTCATTTCGGCTACCTTCTGACTCTGCTTTGGGTGGGGAGGCTGCTGGTGGAGAAGTGCGACGACGCCTGATTGCTCGGCGATCCGGGGAGTCAGGAGTCCATGTATCATTCACGGTGACGCACAGTTCATTCCCATCTCCTCTTTCTCTCGCCTTTAAGCAAGCTCGCAGCAACGCTTCCGTTTCCTTCAGGGTGTCTCGGACATCCTGAAGCTCTTGTTGCCACTCCTGCAGTCGAGTGCTGAGCATAGCAGCATCCTCCAAGCACAAGTCCATGTGCTCATGGGAAGTCCCTTGCTGCACCGGTGGGTACTTGTACTCCGTGGTACCACTCTCACGTTGGAGGACATACATGTACTCAGTTTTGTCCAAGTGGCGACGATAGATGTGACTCTGGCAGGTGATGGCATCCCAGGTGACATCTTTCTCCGCGTCAACTTGTGTTGCTCGACAAGCTGGAGAGTGGTGAATCTTAAGCAGCTGATTCTCGTGTATAATCCTCATCTCCGAACTCCATTCTTCCCTCTTCTCACGGATGGTCCTGGTGGAGTTATAGTGGATGATTAGCTTGCCCGTATTGCCGGCGGCTTCGAGCATACGCCAAAGACGGCGCAACAAGCCTCCTACTGCCAATCCATAGGATAGGTACGTCACTGGACGACTCTCCTCTCTTTCGGCAAGGGCAACCACGGGAACTCTCCCTCCTGTGGACTTGCGAGCGGTGCGAATCATGCGAACCATCTAAAACAAAAAGAATTTAAAATTAGGTTAGATAAAATCTCAAACAAAAATCCTATTTTGAATGAAAGTTGGGGTAAGATGAAGAAAATAACTCTTTAAATAACACTTTTCAACCCACACCTTGGAAAATAGTTTTTTTAAGAAAATAGGGCCCTTAAATAAGTCTATTTCTACCTAGGTCCACGTTCCTACGGGCAACCTTGGCTCTGATACCACCTCTGTCACACCCGGTTTTTCCGAAGAACAACCAAGTGAATATCACATGTATGCCAGGATCATTTTCTCATACATGTGATGACAAATAGTGAAGCATCATTTATTACAAGCCAGGTGTCGAATATAAGTAAGTCTTACATAGTAAATGTCTCGATGGACAATAATTAGTTCATCACAAGTAAATAAACTAGCAGCGGAATATTATTCTTTAGTGCTCCATCACAGGCGTTGCCCGGGGTCTCCATGAACCTAGAAACCTTCCTCGGGACCAAAGTCTTGGTCATTATACACCACCTCATTGTCTTGACCTGAGCAGCAATATAAACCAACAAATATGCAAGGTTGAGTACCAAGGGTACTCAGCAAGTGTGGGAAAATTATATCATGCATGGCTAGAACAAGGAGAGTTTGAACTCATGGTGAAAGCACTACACAATTAATACCTATCACCATAGCTTATTAAGCACCTACCTTACTACACAGGTGAAATGTTCCCACTCTCCCATCCCATCATCATAACCCAATACCAACAACATTTCCAATGTTAAGCTCCCCGCTTAACTTCCAAAACCATCAATCCTCTAATCATGAATAAGTCCAAGCCACTCTTGACCGTGAGCACGGCTGTCATGACAGTTTTGACTCTGCAGAGTTTGTACCACTGTACCCACATGTAGTGATTTCATCCCCCGTTGCCGGGTGGACTAAAAGAACCTCCATTATGCCAGTGGCTACGAACCACATTCACACTTCCCAGGTGTGTAGCCAGGAGATCACTACGAAGCCTTTACAAAGGGATTCCCGACGAGCGTGGGCCCACTGAGGTTTCACCCCTAACAGCATACAAGAGGCTCCAACCCCTCTGCAGTGGCCCCCTCTTGAGCCTTGCGGTTCATATGGTAGTCCAGCTGACACCTATTCCCCGCACCATCCAACACACCCATACTACGCCGGGGATACACCTAATTAATTGGCCAAGCTGCCCCATCTCAGCATGTGGTTGGCACTGTAAAGCCAGGTTACATGCTCCATGAACCGGTCCTTAGGATCCAGGCAAGTACTAAACACAAACCCAAGTCTCGTGCACCCAGCACACAACCAAAACATCCAACTTGCCTTGATCCCTACCTCTACATAACTCATAATATCTCATTCAAGAGCATGGTAAAAATAAATTGATGATCTCATATCCCAAATATCCCATTCTAAGCATGGCTAAGCATATGCATAATAATAAATGACATGATAAAATAAATCCCAACCCAAGCTACAAGGAAACAAGATAATGCAATTCTAGGGAAACTTCCTAGCATGGGTTTCATATTTCATTTGACAATGCAAATAATTCTATCTAAACATCCTAGCATAGGATCAAAGTGGTCAAGGACACTTGCCTCCTTCTTGCTGCTCTTGAAATGGGTAGTCCTGATCTTGGAAAGGGATAACTTGCTCTTGAACAGGTTCTACTTCATACCATCACACATATCAAAAGAAAAACAACAATCATAAGACATAGTTCACACTTCTACTTCATACAAACCACACATTCACATTTATAAAAGTTCTTTACCATTATATGTGTTGTGGTTACTTTATGTGTGTTGAGTTGTGGCTTGCATGCACTTTTAACCATGTGTATATGATTCCTACTTTTGTGTCCACATTTATACTTACATACTATTTATATGGGTTTCCAATAAATTTCTTATATTCAACTACTACACCTTTTTACTACCAAGTGTGTATGAAAAATATTTTTCTTCCCCATATGTGCCTTCATAATTTCTACCAACCCTAAACTGAACTCTTTGGATTTTAAAAACTCCATTTATCATTTACTAGTTGCTATATTTTCAGATTTATATTCCTATGCATAATTGTGTATTTTATTATGAAATTAGTAGTACACATCATCTAAACAGTATAGGTTCTGGTCCTAAATAATTTAATAACATATTTTGACCTTGGCCTCTGATGTAAACTATTTCATAATTATTTTCCCTATTTTTCTATAGCTATTCTTTACTTAAAAATGTGTCCCTATACTATTAAATGTGAATAATAAATGAAACAGATTCATTTCAGCCCAAAATATAGTTTTATCTCACTCCAAGGTTTTCTAAGTACTGAGAAAGTTTTTAATTAATTTTGACAATTATGTTTGTCCCACTTTTTAATTTTTAAACACTAGTTACATATTCAATTTTCTAAATTAAATACTAAACATAGCTAAAATAATGAACTCACCCCATTACAGGGTCTATAATATTATTTTCATAATTTACAGGGGTCTAGCTACACTTATCAGAGGTATTTTTCCTAATTTTTATTAAGTCCAGGGGCTAAAACTGATTTTTAAATGAATTTACATGATTTTCTGGAGTTCCAGGGGCTAGATCAGAAGTTTCCGGGGCTAGCTCTTATTTCCCGAGAACCCCAGGGGGTAGCACGTAAAAATTCCAGTCTTTATAACGCGGGGCTGATGTGGACCGTCCGATTTTAAACCGACTGCTGAGATTATAACATCGAACCGGTACGCGGGGTTTTCAAGTCTACCGTGCGATTTAAAATAAACGGCGCACAAGCGGCCACGTCGCTCTGATCGAGCGCGGGCGGCGCTGCCGGCGGCGCACGGCGGCGGGAAGCGGCGATCTCGCCGGAAAGTTTCGGATCCTCGAGAATTCTGCCTAGAACTGTGATCTTATGGCATAGATCGGTAGAGGGGAGGTCAGGGATCTCACCTCGGGGGTTTTCTTGAGCTCGGGGGTCCTGGAAAATGATCGGCGGCGAAGTCCGAGGCAAAACCACGGCGAAGCTCGTCGGCGCTGTGTTTACACCGTAAGTCTCCGAGTTTTCTGCACCTGCAAAGCTCCCCGGAGGCGGTGGATCAAGACCAGCGAGTTAGATCAGAGTTTCCGAGCTTAGATCGGCCAGAATTCACCGGCGAAGTCTCGTTGCTTACCGGAGTAAAAATCGGCGATCGCATGGGAAAAACCGATCGGGGCTGGGGTTTTTATAGCCGGGGGAGGGCGGTGGGTCAGTTGTGATCGAGTTTGAGTCTTCTGGGACCAGAATTCGGGCTGAGGGACGCGGAATTCCGGTCGGTTAAGATCGCGCGCGCGCGGGAGAGAGTCCGGGGTCGGCGCGAGCGAGGTTGGGGATGACAGGTGGGTCCCACCTGTCTGTGTGAGAGAGCGCGGGCGCGCGCGGCTGCGGGCTGGCACGGGGAAAACTGGGCCGGCTGGCGGGTTTCGGCCCACTGGCCGGTTTTTTCCCGTTTTCTCTTTTTCTTTTTCCATTTCTTTTCTGATTTGAGTTTAATTTGAATTCCAGTTTGAATTTGAATTTTTGCAAAACATGCAACACGTCCAAAAATTTTTAAATTCCCCTCTGAACATGGTTTAGTGTTTTGAATCATAATTTGGGGTGTTACATCCATCAAAGGAGTTGCCCGGGGGTCTCCATGAACCTAGAAACCTTCTTCGGGTCCAAAGTCATGGTCATTATATACCACCTCATTATCTTGACCTGAGCAGCAATAGAAACCAACAAAATATGCAAGGTTGAGTACCAATGGTACTCAGCAAGTGTGGTAAAATTATATCATGCATGGCTAGAACAAGGAGAGGTTGAACTCATGGTTAAAGCACTATGCAATTAATACCTATCACCTTAGCTTATTAAGCACCTACATTACTACATAGGTGAAATGGTCCCAATCTCCCATCCCATCATCATAATCCAATAACCATAACATCATTTCCAATGTTAAGCTCCCCGCTTAACATCCACCACTTCCAAAACCATCAATCCTCTAATCATGAATAAGTCCAAGCCGCTCTTGACCGTGAGCACGGCTGTCATGACAGTTTTGACTCTGTAGAGTTTGTACCACTGTACCCACATGTAGTGATTTCATCCCCCGTTGCCGGGTGGACTAAAAGAACCTCCATTATGCCAGTGGCCACGAACCACATTCACACTTCCCAGGTGTGTAGCCAGGAGATCACTACGAAGCCTTTACAAAGGGATTCCCGACGAGCATGGGCCCACTGAGGTTTCACCCCTAACAGCATACAAGAGGCTCCAACCCCGCTGCAGTGGCCCCCTCTTGAGCCTTGCGGTTCATATGGTAGTCCAGCTGACACCTATTCCCCGCACCATCCAACACACCCATACTACGCTGGGGATACACCTAATTAATTGGCCAAGCTGCCCCATCTCAGCATGTGGTTGGCACTGTAAAGCCAGGTTACATGCTCCATGAACCGGTCCTTAGGATCCAGGCAAGTACTAAACACAAGCCCGAGTCTCGTGCACCCAGCACACAACCAAAACATCCAACTTGCCTTGATCCCTACCTCTACATAACTCACAATATCTCATTCAAGAATATGGTAAAATAAACTGATGATCTCATATCCCAAATATCCCTTTCTAAGCATGGCTAAGCATATGCATAATAATAAATGACATGATAAAATAAATCCCAACCCAAGCTACAAGGAAACAAGGTAATGCAATTCTAGGGAAACTTCCTAGCATGGGTTTCATATTTCAATTGACAATGCAAATAATTCTAGCTACACATCCTAGCATAGGATCAAAGTGGTCAAGGACACTTGCCTCCTTCCTGCTGCTCTTGAATTAGGTAGTCCTGATCTTGGAAAGGAATAACTTGCTCTTGAGCAGGTTCTACATCATACCATCACACATAGCAAAAGAAAAACAAAAATCCATAAGACATAGTTCACACTTCCACTTCATACAAACCACACATTCACATTTATGAAAGTCATTCACCATTATATGTGTTGTGATTACTCTATGTGTGTTGATTTGTGGCTTGCATGCACTTTTAATCATGTTTATATGATTCCTACTTTTATGTTCACATTTATACTTACCTACTATATATATATGAGTTTCCCATTTAAATAAATTCCTTATATTCAACTACTACACCTTTTCACTACCAAGTATGTATGAAAAGTATTTTTCTTCTCCACATGTGCCTTTAGAATTTCTACCAACCCTAAACTGAATTCTTTGGATTTTAGAAACTCCATTTATCATTTACTAGTTGCTATATTTTCAGATTTATTTTCCTATGCATAAATGTGTACTTTATTATGAAATTAGTAATACACATCATCTATACAGAATAGGTTCTGGTCCTAAATAATTTAATAACATATTTTGACCTTTGCCTCTGATGTAATCTATTTCACAATTATTTTCCCTATTTCCTATAACTATTCTTTACTTAAAAATGTGTCCCTAAATGTGAATAATAAATTAAACAGATTCAATTCAGCCCAAAGTATGTTTTTATTTCACTTCAAAGTTTCCTAAACCCTGAGAAAGTCTTTAATTAAATTTTGACAATATGTTTGTCTCACTTTTTAATTTTTAAACACTAGCCACATATTCAATTTCCTAAGTTAATTACTAAACAGGGCTAAAAAGGTAAACTCACCCCATTACAGGGTCTATAATATTATTTTTCAGAATTTCCAGGGGTCTAGCTACACTTATCAGGGGTGTTTTTCCTAATTTTCATTAAGTCCAGGGGCTAAAACTGATTTTTAAATGAATTTACATGATTTTCTGGAGTTCTAGGGGCTAGATCAGAAGTTTCCGGGGCTAGCTCTTATTTCCCGAGAACCCCAGGGGGTAGCACGTAAGATTTCCAGTCTTTATAATGCGGGGCTGACGTGGACCGTCCGATTTTAAACCGACGGCCGAGATTATAACATCGAACCGGTACGCGGGGGTTTAAACCCTACCGTGCGATTTAAAATAAACGGCGCACAAGCGGCCACGTCGCTCTGATCGAGCGCGGGCGGCGCTGCCGGCGGCGCACGGCGGCGGGAAGCGGCGATCTCGCCGGAGACTTTCGGATCTTCGAGAATTCTTCCTAGAACTGTGATTTTATGGCATAGATCGGTGGAGGGGAGGTCAGGGATCTCACCTCGGGGGTTTTCTTGAGCTCGGAGGTCCTGGAAGGTGATCGGCGACGAGGTCCGAGGTGAACCACGGCGAGGCTCGTCGGCGCTGTGTTTACACCGCAAGTCACCGAGTTTTCTGCACCTGCAAGGTTCCCCGGAGGCGGTGGATCAAGACCAGCGAGTTAGATCGGAATTTCCGAGCTTAGATCGGCCAGAATTCGCCGTAGAAGTCTCGGTTCTCACCGGAGTAAAAATCGGCGATCGTGGGGGAAAAACAGAACGAGGCCGGGGTTTTTATAGACGGTGGAGGGTGGTGGGTTTGTTTAGATCGAGTTTGCTTCACCCCCGAGCGAAATTCGGCTGTGATCCGCAGCAATTCCGATCGGTTTGGATTCGGGTGAGAGAGAGTCTGGCGCGGGCGTGAGGTGGAAGACGATCTGGTGGGTCCCGCCTGTCAGCGGAAGGAAACGGCGCGCGCGGCCGCAGGCTGGCTCGGCGCTGGTTGGGCCGGCTGGTGGGTTTCGGCCCACTGGCCGTTTTTTTTCTGTTTTCTCTTTTTCTTTTTCTATTTCTTTTCTGATTTGAGTTTATTTTGAATTCCAGTTTGAATTTGAATTTTTGCAAAACATGCAACACGTCCAAAAAATTTTAAATTCCCCTCTTAACATGATTTAGGGTTTTAAATAAAAATTTTGGGGGTGTTACAGCTCTACCCCCCTTAAAAGAAATCTCGTCCTCGAGATTGGTGGTTCTAAGAAAACAATTCCGGAAATTGGGCCTTGAGCTCATCTTCCCGCTCCCAGGTGGCTTCCTCTTCTGAGTGATGCTTCCACTGCACCTTGCACATCCGGATTCTTTTATTTCTGGTGAGGCGTTCCATTGTCTCCAAAATCTTGTATGGTTGCTCGGCATAAGACAAATCCTCAGCTACGTCCACTTCATTTCTTGAGTTGTGACACATGGAATACATCGTGCACATCCGATAGACGAGCCGGTAATTCTAGTTTATACGCCACTTCTCCTTTCCTCTCCAAAACTTGAAAGGGTCCGATGTATCGAGGTGACAACTTCCCTTTCACCTTGAACCGACGAAGTCCTCGGATAGGGGACACCTTGAGATAGACAGTCTCCCACGTTGAAAACGAGCTCTCTTCTTCGTACATCAGCATAACTCTTTTGGCGTGTCTGTGCTATCCTCAAATTGTTGTGAATTTCCCTTACCTTCACCTCGACTTCTTGTAGTACTTCTGGACCAAACACCTTACTTTCCCCTGTTTGGTTCCAAAATAGGGGAGTTCTGCACTTCCTCCCAAACAAAGCTTCAAACGGCGACATCTTCATACTAGCTTGATAGCTGTTGTTATAGGAAAACTCCGCATACGGTAAGTTCTTGTCCCAACTCCTATTGTTTTTGAGCGCACATGCCCTCAGCATATCTTCAAGAATCTGATTGGTTCTCTCCGTCTGCCTGTCAGTTTGGGGATGATAGGCAGAACTAAAGTTCAAATGGGTTCCCATGGTTTCGTGCAACTTCTGCCAAAACCTTGAGGTGAACTGTGTCCCTCGATCCGACACAATCTTCTTTGGCACTCCATGGTAACACACGATCCTTGACATGTACAGCTCTGCCAATTTGGATCCGCTGTAGCTTTCTTTCACGGGGATGAAATGAGCTACCTTGGTTAGCCTATCAATGATGACCCATATCGAATCGTATTCTGATTGGGTCCTAGGCAATCCCACGATGAAATCCATGCTGATTTCTTCCCATTTCCATTCAGGCACTTTGAGTGGTTGCAATAATCCCGCGGGTCGTTGATGTTTTGCTTTCACCAACTGACATGTGTCACATAGGGCAACATGTTCCGCGACACCTCGCTTCATACCATACCACCAATACCTGCTCTTGAGGTCCTGGTACATCTTCGTACTCCCAGGATGGATGGAATAGTCGGAATCATGAGCCTCCTTCAAAATCGATTCACGGATCTCCTTTACTTCTGGCACACAGATTCTTTTCCCGTGCCACACCGTACCTTGTTCATCCTCTCTGAAACCTGGAGCTTTATTTTCCTTGATGAGTTGTCTGATCTCTTGTATCTTCTCATCATTCTTCTGGCCCTCGCGTATGTCTCGCTCGAGTGTGGAGTCCACTTCCATGGCGATGGCTTCACCACTATTTACTAGACATAGATTGAGCCTTATAACCTCGTCCTTCAATTCTGCAGGCATGTCCTTCAAGCTCAACTTATTGACCTGCACTTTCCGACTCAAAGCATCGGCCACGACGTTTGCTTTCCCGGGATGATAGTTGATGCCCACATCAAAGTCATTGATTAACTCTAGCCATCTCCTTTGTCTGAGGTTGAGGTCTGGCTGTGTGAATATGTACTTCAAACTCTTATGATCCGTATATATCTCGGTCCTCTTACCCATCAAATAGTGCCGCCAAATTTTCAACGCGTGTACCACTGCGGCTAGTTCTAGGTCATGTGTAGGATAGTTTTTCTCGTGCTTCCGAAGCTGCCGGGATGCATAAGCCACGACATGCCCTTCTTGCATGAGAACACATCCCAACCCATTTCCAAAGGCATCGCAGTACACCGTGAAGTTCTTCTGCATATCTGGCATAATGAGCACTGGGGCTGTTGTCAATCTCTTCTTTAGCTCCTGAAAACTCGTCTCGCACTGTGGCGTCCAGGTGAATGTGATTCCCTTCTCCAACAGTTTGGTAAGGGGTCTCGAGATCTTAGAGAATCACTCAATAAACCGTCGATAGTATCCGGCCAATCCCAAAAAGCTTCGAACTTCCCCGACATTTTCAGGGGTCTTCCACTTCTGTATATCCTCGATTTTGGCGGGATCTACGGAGATTCCTCCCTCCGAGATTATATGTCCTAAGAAGGGAACTCTCTTCAGCCAAAACTCACACTTGCTCAACTTGGCATATAGTTGGTGTTCTCTCAGCCTCTGCAACACCAACCTTAGATGTTTCTCATGTTCTTCTTCATTCTTGGAGAAGACGAGAATGTCATCTATGAAAACCACCACAAATTTGTCCAGATATTCCATGAATACCTTGTTCATGAGATACATGAAGTATGCCGGGGCATTAGTTAGCCCGAAAGGCATGACAGTGTATTCATACAGTCCGTACCGAGATACGAAAGCTGTCCTGGGAATATCAGATTGCCTTATCTTGAGTTGGTGGTATCCCGACCTGAGATCAATTTTCGAGAACACACAAGCTCCCCTCAACTGATCAAACAAGTCTTCAATGCGGGGTAATGGGTACTTGTTCTTGATGGTTACCTCATTCAAGGCACGGTAATCCACGCATAACCTTTGGGTTCCGTCCTTCTTGGGCACAAATATCACCGGAGCTCCCCATGGTGAGGAACTAGGGCGAATATACCCCTTCTCCGTCAATTCTCTCAAATGATCCTTGAGTTCTTCTAGCTGCTTGGAGTCCATCCGATAAGGTCTCTTGTATATCGGGGCTGTTCCAGGCACTAGCTCAATTGCAAATTCCACTTCACGGTCGGGAGGCATACCTGGCAACTCCTCAGGAAAAGCATCTGGATATTCTCTGATAGTCCTGATCTCCTCCACTTTCACCTCAACTTGATTTAATTTAATGTCCCTCCTGGGCTCTTGTATTGTTATAAACTTTACTCTTGTGCCACTAGGGTGAGTTAGTTCCACCGTTCTGGTCGAACAATGGATGATTCCTTTATGTTTGGTCAACCAATCCATGCCCAAAATAATATCGATCCCTTGGGATTCTATCACTATGAGGTTAGCAGTAAACACTACCCCATTAATGTCTAGATTCACCTTGGGACACACTTGTCTTGTCCTTATTTCTCCACCTGGAGAGTTTACGGCTAGCATATGGTTCATTTGTGTTGTTGCTAGGTCATACTTCTTAACAAACCCTTGAGCAATAAACGAGTGGGTGGCACCAGAATCAAACAGCAGGGTTGCAAGGTGTAAATTGGCAGGAAACTTACCAACTACCACGTCGGGTGCATCTTATGCTTCCTCCATAGTGACGTGGTTCACCCGTCCTCTCATTACATTCTGCTGTTGTGGCTGCGCGGGCTTCTTCTTTGGGCACTTATGGGCATAGTGCCCCACTTCACCACAGCTAAAGCATTGCACCCCAACCTTAGGTGCTTGGCCTTTGTTGTCTTGGCGTTGGTTCGGAGGTCCTTGCACTGCTGGTCGAGGTGGATATGCAGGGCGAGGCTGCTGTACAAACTGACGTTGCGGCTGTGCTGGTGCTGCCGGAGGCCGGTAGTTCGGGTTGTACCCTCTTGGTTCTGAGTAGGGTACCGCAGCACGGCTCGTCTGCCCTGCTGGTTGCTGCATCAGACGTGGGCGGGTGTTGCTCCCTGAGGCTTGATGTGACCACCCGGCCTTCCTCTTATTCTCATTTTCCAAGACCTTTAGCTTCCTTTCTACCACAAATGCTCTGTCCACCATCTTTTGGAAGCTTTCATACTCATTCGAGGACATTGCACACTGCATCTCTGCGGTAAGTCCTTCCACGAAACAATCTTGTTTCTGCTCATCAGTCTCTATGTCCCGTGGGGCATAGCGGGATAGTTGGGTAAATTTAGTGACGTATTCCCTCACCGTCATGTTTCCCTGCTGCAGTCCCAAAAACTCCTTCCTTTTGTTTTTGAGTTCACCTCTTGGGATGTAATGGTTGCGGAAGCTATGCTTGAACTCTTCCCAAGTGATGTTCTCAGGGTCATGATGGGCAGCCACGTAGGCGGTCCACCAATCAGCAGCAGGTCCATGCAATTGATGAGAGGCAAACAGCACCCTCTCATACCCTTGGCACTGTATGATCCTCATCTTACTTTCAATGGTCTTCAGCCAATCATCTGCCTCCAGAGGTTCAGCAGCACTTGCAAACTTTGGAGGTTGAGTTCCTAGAAACTCACTCAACCTTGGTTGGCGTGGTGCAGCTTGTGGAGGTGGTACTTGATGCAAGTTGGCCACCACTTGAGTCAAGTTCTGGATGAGCTGATTTTGATTCTCCAGCATTTGGTGGAGAGGATCAACTTCTTCACGGCGACCACCCCTGTCCTGGCCTCCAGAAAGATGAGGGTTGCATGCCTCATCGTTGTTGTTGGCGGGGTTGGCAGCACGTCCTTTTCCTCTTCCGGCCATCTGGCAGAATCAACCAATGTTAATTTGAAAGCATTTAGTATCATCTTACTACTTTCATTTGTTTGTACTTTGAAGGGTTGAGGCTTTGTTATACTTTTCTGAGGGTTCATTTCTCACACAAAAATGAAGGTAATATTATTTCATGTGGGTTCACACACCAAAGCAAAACAATCTAAAGACGAGGCTGTGGACAATTACTCATGGCTTCCACAACTCACGTCACACACCAAGCATTAAGACACCATTAACTTAACTTAACGACTCGACTATTTGATATCTTGCTAGCTAAGGGAAGGACTCTACACTACTCATTTTCTTGAGCTGGCTCCTCGGGATCTTCCTCATCATTTAGGCTGCCTTCTGACTCTGCTTTGGGTGGGGAGGCTGCTGGTGGAGAAGTGCGACGACGCCTGATCGCTCGGCGATCCGGGGAGTCAGGAGTCCATGTATCATTCACGGTGACACACAGTTCATTCCCATCTCCTCTTTCTCTCGCCTTTAAGCAGGCTCGCAGCAACGCCTCCGTTTCCTTCAGGGTGTCCCGGACATCCTGAAGCTCTTATTGACACTCCTGCAGTCGAGTGCTGAGCATAGCAGCATCCTCCAAGCACAAGTCCATGTGCTCATGGGAAGTCCCTTGCTGCACTGGCGGGTACTTGTACTCCGTGGTACCACTCTCACGTTGGAGGACATACATGTACTCAGTTTTGTCCAAGTGGCGACGATAGATGTGACTCTGGCAGGTGATGGCCTCACAGGTGATATCTTTCTCCGCATCGACCTATGTTGCTTGACAATCTGGAGAGTGGTGGATCTTAAGCAGCTGATTTTCGTGTATAATTCTCATCTCTGAACTCCATTCTTCCCTCTTCTCACGGATGGTCCTGGTGGAGTTATAGTGGATGATTAGTTTGCCCGTATTGCCGGCGGCTTCGAGCATACGCCGAAGACGGCGCAATAAGCCTCCTACTGCCAATCCGTAGGAAAGGTACGTCACCGGACGGCTCTCCTCTCTCTCGGCAAGGGCAACTACGGGAACTCTCCCTCCTGTGGACTTGCGAGCGGTGCGAATCATGCGAACCATCTAAAACAAAAAGAATTTTAAAAATTAGGTTAGATAAACTCTCAAACAAAAATCCTATTTTGAATGAAAGTTGGGGTAAGATGAAGAAAGTGACTCCGTTAAATAACACTTTTCAACCCACACCTTTGAAAAATAGTTTTTAAGAAAATAAGGCCCTTAAATACGTCCATTTCTACCTAGGTCCATGTTCCTACGGGCAACCTTGGCTCTGATACCACTTCTGTCACACCCGGTTTTTTCCGAAGAAACAACCAAGTGAATATCACATGTATGCCAGGATCATTTTCTCATACATGTGATGACAAATAGTGAAGCATCATTTATTACAAGCCAGGTGTCGAATATAAATAAGTCTTACATCGCAAATGTCTCAATGGACAATAATACGTTCATCACAAGTAAATAAACTAGCAGCGGAATATTATTTCTTGAGGGCTCCATCACAGGAGTTGCCCGGGGGTCTCCATGAACCTAGAAACCTTCTTCAGGTCCAAAGTCTTGGTCATTATATACCACCTCATTATCTTGACCTGAGCAGCAATAGAAACCAACAAAATATGCAAGGTTGAGTACCAATGGTACTCAGCAAGTGTGGGAAAATTGTATCATGCATGGCTAGAACAAGGAGAGGTTGAACTCATGGTTAAAGCACTATGCAATTAATACCTATCACCTTAGCTTATTAAGCACCTACATTACTACATAGGTGAAATGGTCCCAATCTCCCATCCCATCATCATAATCCAATAACCATAACATCATTTCCAATGTTAAGCTCCCCGCTTAACCTCCACCACTTCCAAAACCATCAATCCTCTAATCATGAATAAGTCCAAGCCGCTCTTGACCGTGAGCACGGCTGTCATGACAGTTTTGACTCTGCAGAGTTTGTACCACTGTACCCACATGTAGTGATTTCATCCCCCGTTGCCGGGTGGACTAAAAGAACCTCCATTATGCCAGTGGCCACGAACCACATTCACACTTCCCAGGTATGTAGCCAGGAGATCACTACGAAGCCTTTACAAAGGGATTCCCGACGAGCGTGGGCCCACTGAGGTTTCACCCCTAACAGCATACAAGAGGCTCCAACCCCGCTGCAGTGGCCCCCTCTTGAGCCTTGCGGTTCATATGGTAGTCCAGCTGACACCTATTCCCCGCACCATCCAACACACCCATACTACGCCGGGGATACACCTAATTAATTGGCCAAGCTGCCCCATCTCAGCATGTGGTTGGCACTGTAAAGCCAGGTTACATACTCCATGAACCGGTCCTTAGGATCCAGGCAAGTACTAAACACAAACCCGAGTCTCGTGCACCCAACACACAACCAAAACATCCAACTTGCCTTGATCCCTACCTCTACATAACTCACAATATCTCATTCAAGAATATGGTAAAATAAACTGATGATCTCATATCCCAAATATCCCTTTCTAAGCATGGCTAAGCATATGCATAATAATAAATGACATGATAAAATATATCCCAACCCAAGCTACAAGGAAACAAGGTAATGCAATTCTAGGGAAACTTCCTAGCATGGGTTTCATATTTCAATTGACAATGCAAATAATTCTAGCTACACATCCTAGCATAGGATCAAAGTGGTCAAGGACACTTGCCTCCTTCCTGCTGCTCTTGAATTAGGTAGTCCTGATCTGGAAAGGAATAACTTGCTCTTGAGCAGGTTCTACATCATACCATCACACATAGCAAAAGAAAAACAACAATCCATAAGACATAGTTCACACTTCCACTTCATACAAACCACACATTCACATTTATGAAAGTCATTCACCATTATATGTGTTGTGGTTACTCTATGTGTGTTGATTTGTGGCTTGCATGCACTTTTAATCATGTTTATATGATTCCTACTTTTATGTTCACATTTATACTTACCTACTGTATATATATGAGTTTCCCATTTAAATAAATTCCTTATATTCAACTACTACACCTTTTCACTACCAAGTATGTATGAAAAGTATTTTTCTTCTCCACATGTGCCTTTAGAGTTTCTACCAACCCTAAACTGAATTCTTTGGATTTTAGAAACTCCATTTATCATTTACTAGTTGCTATATTTTCAGATTTATTTTCCTATGCATAAATGTGTACTTTATTATGAAATTAGTAATACACATCATCTAAACAGAATAGGTTCTGGTCCTAAATAATTTAATAACATATTTTGACCTTTGCCTCTGATGTAATCTATTTTACAATTATTTTCCCTATTTCCTATAACTATTCTTTACTTAAAAATGTGTCCCTAAATGTGAATAATAAATTAAACAGATTCAATTCAGCCCAAAGTATGTTTTTATTTCACTTCAAAGTTTCCTAAACCCTGAGAAAGTCTTTAATTAAATTTTGACAATATGTTTGTCTCACTTTTTAATTTTTAAACACTAGCCACATATTCAATTTCCTAAGTTAATTACTAAACAGGGCTAAAAAGGTAAACTCACCCCATTACAGGGTCTATAATATTATTTTCAGAATTTCCAGGGGTCTAGCTACACTTATCAGAGGTGTTTTTCCTAATTTTCATTAAGTCCAGGGGTTAAAACTGATTTTTAAATGAATTTACATGATTTTCTGGAGTTCCAGGGGCTAGATCAGAAGTTTCCGGGGCTAGCTCTTATTTCCCGAGAACCCCAGGGGGTAGCACGTAAGATTTCTAGTCTTTATAACGCGGGGCTGACGTGGACCGTCCGATTTTAAACCGACGGCCGAGATTATAACATCGAACCGGTACGCGGGGGTTTAAACCCTACCGTGCGATTTAAAATAAACGGCGCACAAGCGGCCACGTCGCTCTGATCGAGCGCGGGGGGCGCTGCCGGCGGCGCATGGCGGCGGGAAGCGGCGATCTCGCCGTAGACTTTCGGATCTTCGAGAATTCTTCCTAGAACTGTGATTTTATGGGATAGATCGGTGGAGGGGAGGTCAGGGATCTCACCTCGGGGGTTTTCTTGAGCTCGGAGGTCCTGGAAGGTGATCGGCGACGAGGTCCGAGGTGAAACCACGGCGAGGCTCGTCGGCACTGTGTTTACACCGCAAGTCACCGAGTTTTCTGCACCTGCAAGGTTCCCCGGAGGCGGTGGATCAAGACCAGCGAGTTAGATCGGAATTTCCGAGCTTAGATCGGCCAGAATTCGCCGGAGAAGTCTCGGTTCTCACCGGAGTAAAAATCGGCGATCGTGGGGGAAAAACAGAACGAGGCCGGGGTTTTTATAGACGGCGGAGGACGGTGGGTTTGTTTAGATCGAGTTTGCTTCACCCCCGAGCGAAATTCGGCTGTGATCCGCAGCAATTCCGATCGGTTTGGATTCGGGTGAGAGAGAGTCTGGCGCGGGCGCGAGGTGGAAGATGATCTGGTGGGTCCCGCCTGTCAGCGGAAGGAAACGGCGCGCGCGGCCGCGGGCTGGCTCGGCGCTGGTTGGGCCGGCTGGTGGGTTTCGGCCCACTGGCCGGTTTTTTTTTCTGTTTTCTCTTTTTCTTTTTCTATTCTTTTCTGATTTGAGTTTATTTTGAATTCCAGTTTGAATTTGAATTTTTGCAAAACATGCAACACGTCCAAAAAATTTTAAATTCCCCTCTTAACATGATTTAGGGTTTTAAATCAAAATTTTGGGGTGTTACAACCACTTTGATCCTATGCTAGGATGTCTAGATAGAATTATTTGCATTGTCAAATGAAATATGAAACCCATGCTAGGAAGTTTCCCTAGAATTGCATTACCTTGTTTCCTTGTAGCTTGGGTTGGGATTCATTTTATCATGTCATTTATTATTATGCATATGCTTAGCCATGCTTAGAATGGGATATTTGGGATATGCGATCATCAGTTTATTTTACCATATTCTTGAATGAGATATTGTGAGTTATGTAGAGGTAGGGATCAAGGCAAGTTGGATGTTTTGGTTGTGTGTTGGGTGCACGAGACTTGGGTTTGTGTTTAGTACTTGCCTGGATCCTAAGGACCGGTTCATGGAGCATGTAACCTGGCTTTACAGTGCCAACCACATGCTGAGATGGGGCAGCTTGGCCAATTAATTAGGTGTATCCCCGGCGTAGTATGGGTGTGTTGGATGGTGCGGGGAATAGGTGTCAGCTGGACTACCATATGAACCGCAAGGCTCAAGAGGGGGCCACTGCAGCGGGGTTGGATCCTCTTGTATGCTGTTAGGGGTGAAACCTCAGTGGGCCCACGCTCGTCAGGAATCCCTTTGTAAAGGCTTCGTAGTGATCTCCTGGCTACACACCTGGGAAGTGTGAATGTGGTTTGTAGCCACTGGCATAATGGAGGTTCTTTTAGTCCACCCGACAACGGGGGATGAAATCACTACATGTGGGTACAGTGGTACAAACTCTGCAGAGTCAAAACTGTCATGACAGTCGTGCTGACGGTCAAGAGCGGCTTGGACTTATTCATGATTAGAGGATTGATGGTTTTGGAAGTTGTGGATGTTAAGCGGGGAGCTTAACATTGGAAATGATGTTATGGTTAATTGATTATGATGATGGGATGGGAGATTGGGACCATTTCACCTGTGTAGTAATATAGGTGCTTAATAAGCTAAGGTGATAGGTATTAATTGCATAGTGCTTTAACCATGAGTTCAACATCCCCTTGTTATAGCCATGCATGACATAACTTTCCCACACTTGCTGAGTACCATCGGTACTCAACCTTGCATATTTTGTTGGTTTATATTGCTGCTCAGGTCAAGATAATGAGGTGGTGTATAATGACCAAGACTTTGGACCCGAAGAATGTTTCTAGGTTCATGGAGACCCCTGGGCAACGCCTGTGACGGAGCCCTCAAGAATAATATTCCGCTGCTAGTTTATTTACTTGTGATGAACTTATTATTGTCCATCGAGACATTTGCTATGCAAGACTTATTTATATTCGACATCTGGCTTGTAATAAATGATGCTTCACTATTTGTCATCACATGTATGAGAAAATGATCCTGGCATACATGTGATATTCACTTGGTTGTTCTTCGGAAAAACCGGGTGTGACAAGAGAATTGACGAAAAAGGGGTATATTCGCCCTAGTTCCTCACCATGGGGAGCACCGGTGATATTTGTGCCCAAGAAGGACGGAACCCAAAGGTTATGCGTTGATTACCATGCCTTGAATGAGGTAACTATCGAGAACAAGTACCCATTACCCTGCATTGAAGACTTGTTTGATCAGTTGAGGGGCGCTTGTGTGTTCTCGAAAATTGATCTCAGGTCGGGATACCACCAACTCAAGATAAGGCAAACTGATATTCCCAAGACAGCTTTCGTATCTCGGTACGGACTGTATGAATACACCGTCATGCCTTTCGGGCTAACTAATGCCCCGGCATACTTCATGTATCTCATGAACAAGGTATTCATGGAATATCTGGACAAATTTGTGGTGGTTTTCATAGATGACATTCTCATCTTCTCCAAAGATGAAGAAGAACATGAGAAACATCTAAGGTTGGTGTTGCAGAGGCTAAGAGAACACCAACTATATGCCAAGTTGAGCAAGTGTGAGTTTTGGCTGAAGAGAGTTCCCTTCTTAGGACATATAATCTCAGAGGGAGGAATCTCCGTGGATCCTGCCAAAATCGAGGATATACAGAAGTGGAAGACCCCTGAAAATGTCGGGGAAGTTCGAAGCTTCTTGGGATTTGCTGGATACTATCGACGGTTTATTGAGGGATTCTCCAAGATCTCGAGACCTCTCACCAAACTGTTGGAGAAGGGAATCACATTCACATGGACGCCACAGTGCGAGACGAGTTTTCAGGAGCTAAAGAAAAGATTGACAACAGCCCCAGTGTTGGTTATGCCAAATATGCAGAAGAAGTTCACAGTGTACTGCGATGCCTCTGGAAACGGGTTGGGATGTGTTCTCATGCAAGAAGGGCATGTCGTGGCATATGCATCCCGGCAGCTTCGGAAGCACGAGAAGAACTATCCTACACATGACCTAGAACTAGCCGTAGTGGTACACGCGTTGAAAATTTGGCGGCACTATTTGATAGGGAAGAAGACCGAGATATATACGGATCATAAGAGTTTGAAGTACATTTTCACACAGCCATACCTCAACCTCAGACAAAGGAGATGGTTAGAGCTAATCAATGACTTTGATGTGGGCATCAACTATCATCCCGGGAAAGCAAACGTCGTGGCCGATGCTTTGAGTCGGAAAGTGCAGGTCAATAAGTTGAGCTTGAAGGACATGCCTGCAGAATTGAAGGATGAGGTTATAAGGCTCAATCTATGTCTAGTAAATAGTGGTGAAGCCATCGCCATGGAAGTGGACTCCACACTAGAGCGAGACATACGCGAGGGTCAAAAGAATGATGAGAAGATACAAGAGATCAGACAACTCATCAAGGAAAATAAAGCTCCGGGTTTTAGAGAGGATGAACAAGGAACGGTGTGGCACGGGAAAAGAATCCGTGTGCCAGAAGTAAAGGAGATCCGTGAATTGATTTTGAAGGAGGCTCATGATTCTGACTATTCCATTCATCCTGGTAGTATGAAGCGAGATGTCGCGGAACATGTTGCCCTATGTGACACATGTCAGTTGGTGAAGGCAGAACATCAACGACCCGCGGGATTATTGCAACCACTCAAAGTGCCTGAATGGAAATGAGAAGAAATCAGCATGGATTTCATCGTGGGATTGCCTAGGACCTAATCAGGATATGATTCGATATGGGTCATCATTGATAGGCTAACCAAGGTAGCTCACTTCCTCCCCGTGAAGGAAAGCTACAGCGGATCCAAATTAGCAGAGTTGTACATGTCAAGGATCGTGTGTTACCATGGAGTGCCAAAGAAGATTGTGTCGGATCGAGGGACAAAGTTCACCTCAAGGTTCTGGAAGAAGTTGCACGAAACCATGGGAACCCATCTGAACTTTAGTTCTGCCTATCATCCCCAAACTGATGGGCAGACGGAAAGAACCAATCAGATTCTTGAAGATATGCTGAGGGCATGTGCACTCAAAAACAATCGGAGTTGGGATAAAAACTTACCGTATGCGGAGTTTTCCTATAACAACAACTATCAAGCTAGTATGAAGATGTCACCGTTTGAAGCCTTGTACGGGAGGAAGTGCAGAACTCCCCTATTTTGGAACCAAATAGAGGAAAGTAAAGTGTTTGGTCCAGAAGTACTACAAGAAGCCGAGGCGAAGGTGAGGGAAATTCGCAACAACTTGAGGATAGCACAGACACGGCAAAAGAGCTACGCCGATGTACGAAGAAGAGAGCTCGTTTTCAACGTGGGAGACTATGTCTATCTCAAGGTGTCCCCTATCAGAGGACTTCGCCGGTTCAAGGTGAAAGGGAAGTTGTCACCTAGATACATCGGACCCTTTCATGTTCTGGAAAGGAAAGACGAAGTGGCGTATCAACTAGAGTTACCGGCTCATCTATCAGATGTGCACGATGTATTCCATGTGTCACAACTCAAGAAATGCCTGAGGACGCCCGAAGAGGTGTTACCCATGAATGAAGTGAACGTAGCTGAGGATTTGTCTTATGCCGAGCAACCATACAAGATTTTGGAGACAATGGAACGCCTCACCAGAAATAAAAGAATCCGGATGTGCAAGGTGCAGTGGAAGCATCACTCAGAAGAGAAAGCCACCTGGGAGCGGGAAGATAAGATAAAGGCATAATTTCCAGAATTGTTTTCTTAGAACCACCAATCTCCTGGACGAGATTTCTTTTAAGGGGGGTAGAGCTGTAACACCCCAAAAATCTTGTTAAGACCCTAAATCATGTTAAGAGGGGAATTTAAAAATTTTTGGACGTGTTGCATGTTTTGCAAAAATTCAAATTCAAACTGGAATTCAAATTAAACTCAAATCAGAAAAGAAATAGAAAAAGAAAAAAAAGAAAACAGAAAAAAACGGGCCAGTGGGTCGCAACCCACCAGCTGGCCCAACCAGAACCCGCGCCAGCCCGCAGCCACGCGCGCCCCTTTCCTCCCACTGACAGGCGGGGCCCGCCAGTTCTTCGTCTACCTCGAGCCCGCGCCGGACTCTCTCACCCCGAATCCAAACCGATCCGGATTTCTGCGAATCCCAGCCGAATTTCGCTCGGGGACGACGCGGACTCGATCTAAACCACCCCGCCGCCATCCCCCGTCTATAAAAACCCCGGCCTCGTTCTGTTTTTCCACGCGATCTGCTGTTTTTCCTCCTGTGAGAACTCGAGCCTTCTCCGGCGAATTCTAGCCGATCTAAGCTTGGAAATTCCGATCTAACTCGCTGGTCTTGATCCACCGCCTCCGGGGAACTTTGCAGGTGCAGAAAACTCGGTGACTTGCGGTGTAAACAGAGCGCCGATGAGCCTCGCCGTGAATTCACCTCGGACCTCGTCGCCGATCATCTTCCAGGACCTCCGAGCTCAAGAAAACCCCCGAGGTGAGATTCCCGACCTCTCCTCCACCGATCTATGCCATACGATCACAGTTCTAGGAAGAATTCTCGAAGACCCGAAAGTCTCCGGCGAGATCGCCGCTTCCCGCCGCCGTGCGCCACCGGCAGCGCCGCCCGCGCTCGATCAGAGCGGCATGGCCGCTTGTGCGCTGTTTATTTTAAATCGCACGGTAGGGTTTAAATCCCCGCGTACCGGTTCGACGTTATAATCTCAGCCGTCGGTTTAAAATCGAACGGTCCACGTCAGCCCCGCGTTATAAAGACTGGAAATGTTACGTGCTACCCCCTGGGGTTCTCGGGAAATAAGAGCTAGCCCCGGAAACTTCTGATCTAGCCCCTGGAACTTCAGAAAATCATGTAAATTCATTTAAAAAATCAGTTTTAGCCCCTGGACTTAATAAAAATTAGGAAAAACTCCTCTGATAAGTGTAGCTAGACCCCTGGAAATTCTGAAAATAATATTATAGATCCTGTAGTGGGGTGAGTTTACCTTTTTAACCCTGTTTGATATTTAATTTAGGAAATTGAATATGTGGCAAGTATTTAAAATTTAAAAAGTGGGACAAACATATTGTTAAAATTAAATTAAAAAAACTTCCTCAGTACTTAGAAAACTTTGGAGTGAGATAAAAATATATTTTGGGCTGAAATGAATCTGTTTAATTTATTATTCACATTTATTAGTTATAGGGACACATTTTTAAGTAAAGAATAGTTCTGAAAATAGGGAAGATAAATGTAAAATAGTTTACATCAGAGGAAAAGGTCAAAAATATATTATTAAATATTTTAGATCAGAACCTATTATGTTTAGATGATGTGTCTTGTTATTTTCATGATAAAGTTCACATTTAGGCATAGGAAATAAATCTGAAAATATAGCAACTAGTAAATGAAAAATGAAGTTTCTAAAATCCAAAGAATTCAGTTTAGGGTTGGTAGAAATTCTGAAGACCCATATGGAGTAGGAAAATACCTTTCATGCATACTTGGTAGCTAAAAGGTGTAGTAATTAAATATAAGGAATTTATTTAAATTGGAAACTCATATGTATAGTATGTAAGCATAATGTGAATACAAAAGTAGGAATCATATACACATGATTAAAAGTGCATGTAAGCCACAAATCAACCCACACAGAGTAACCATAACACATATAATTGTGAATGACTTTTATAAATGTGAATGTGTGGCTTGTATGAAGTGGAAGTGTCAACTATGTCTTATGGATTGTTGTTTTTCTTTTGCTATGTGTGATGGTATGATATAGAACCTGCTCAAGAGCAAGTTATTCCTTTCCAAGATCAGGACTACCCATTTCAAGAGCAGCAGGAAGGAGGCAAGTGTCCTTGACCACTTTGATCCTATGCTAGGATGTGTAGACAGAATTATTTGCATTGTCAAATGAAATATGAAACCCATACTAGGAAGATTCCCTAGAATTGCATTACCTTGTTTCCTTGTAGCTTGGGTTGGGATTTATTTTATCATGTCATTTATTATTATGCATATGCTTAGCCATGCTTAGAATGGGATATTTGGGATATGAGATCATCAATTTATTTTACCATGAGATATTGTGATTTATGTAGAGGTAGGGATCAAGGCAAGTTGGATGTTTTGGTTGTGTACTGGGTGCACGAGACTCGGGTTTGTGTTTAGTACTTGCCTGGATCCTAAGGACCGGTTCATGGAGCATGTAACCTGGCTTTACAGTGCCAACCACATGCTGAGATGGGGAAGCTTGGCCAATTAATTAGGTGTATCCCCAGCGTAGTATGGGTGTGTTGGATGGTGCGGGGAATAGGTGTCAGCTGGACTACCAAATGAACCGCAAGGCTCAAGAGGGGGCCACTGCAGCGGGGTTGGAGCCTCTTGTATGCTGTTAGGGGTGAAACCTCAGTGGGCCCATGCTCGTCGGGAATCCCTTTGTAAAGGCTTCGTAATGATCTCCTGGCTACACACCTGGGAAGTGTGAATGTGGTTTGTATCCACTGGCATAATGGAGGTTCTTCTAGTCCACCCGGCAACAGGGGATGAAATCACTCCATGTGGGTACAGTGGTACAAACTCTGCAGAGTCAAAACTGTCATGACAGCCGTGCTCACGGTCAAGAGCGGCTTGTACTTATTCATGATTAGAGGATTGATGGTTTTGGAAGTTGTGGATGTTAAGCGGGGAGCTTAACATTGGAAATGATGTTATGGTTAATTGATTATGATGATGGGATGGGAGATTGGGACCATTTCACCTATGTAGTAATATAGGTGCTTAATAAGCTAAGGTGATAGGTATTAATTGCATAGTGCTTTAACCATGAGTTCAACATCCCCTTGTTATAGCCATGCATGACATAACTTTCCCACACTTGCTGAGTACCATCGGTACTCAACCTTGCATATTTTGTCGGTTTATATTGCTGCTCAGGTCAAGATAATGAGGTGGTGTATAATGACCAAGACTTTGGACCTGAAGAAGGTTTCTAGGTTCATGGAGACCCCTGGGCAACGCCTGCAATGGAGCCCACAAGAATAATATTCCGCTGCTAGTTTATTTACTTGTGATGAACTTATTATTGTCCATCGAGACATTTGCGATGTAAGACTTATTTATATTCGACACCTGGCTTGTAATAAATGATGCTTCACTATTTGTCATCACATGTATGAGAAAATGATCCTGGCATACATGTGATATTCACTTGGTTGTTCTTCGGAAAAACCGGGTGTGACAAATTTCGCGTATAACTTGTAATCCCGCAGCCGTTGCAAGACTATACGCAGATGCTTCTTGTGACCTTCCTCCGACTTGGAATATACTAGGATGTCGTCGATGAAGACCACGACAAACTTGTCCAGATCCGGCATGAATACCGAATTCATTAAGTACATGAAGTGAGCTGGAGCATTGGTGAGGCCGAAGGACATGACCAGGTACTCATAAAGTCCGTACCTCGTCGAGAAAGCTGTCTTTGGAATGTCTTCCGCCCTTATCTTAATCTGATGGTACCCGGATCTTAAGTCCATCTTGGAAAAGATCTTTGCTTCGACCAACTGATCAAACAACATGTCGATCCGTGGCAACGGGTACTTGTTTTTGATGGTTACGGCATTTAATGGACGATAGTCCACGCAAAGCCGCAACGTCTCATCCTTCTTCTTTACAAATAATGCCAAACAGCCCCATGGTGAGGAGCTCGGCCTAATAAAACCCTTTTCCAGGAGGTCTGTGAGCTGAGTCTTCAGTTCAGCCAGCTTTCGGGATATCGGCATGGTTCCCGGTGCAAGTTCATTCTTGAACTCCACCTCTCTATCGGGTGGCATCCCCGGCAAATCGTCCGGGAATACATCAGGGAACTCTCGGACCACTGGAATATCTTCCAATCTGATGGTTGTGGCTTGATAGATACTTGGAAGTTTTATTTCTGGACTGTCCAGAAATAAGGAGTGAGACTCGTGCACTTCTGAGTTCAAGTGCACAACTCGGAGCACGGTGTCTAAAACAGCGCCGTGGCGGGTTAACCACGATATCCCTAAGATGACATCGACCTTTTGTCCCTCTAAGATTATGAGAGACGTAGGGTAGACTCTACCCTCTAAGCACAATGGCGCTTTTGGGACAATCATGCTTGCTGAAATTTTCCCACCCGGTGAACAGATTACATAAGGACTATCGGTGGGTAGTATTTGCAAGCTATATTTATCAATAAAAGCTTGGCTAATGAAGCTATGCGTGGCGCCTGAATCAAATAGTACTATGGCGGGATGCTGGTGGAGTTGGAACATACCCGCAAGGATTGGCTCACCCTCCGGCACGTCCTCTATGGCAAGCTGGTGGACGGTGCCGGGACTAGGGTTTGCCCGCCGCGCATTAGTGGGGTTCCGGGGTTGATTCCTCCCTGGAAATGGTGGTGCCACTCCGCCGCCTTGCCTCTCCGGGCAACTGCTCGCGAAGTGTCCTGGACGACCACACTTGTAACATGTGGCCGCTGCTGGTGTAGTGCTCGTGGGACGAAAGCCCGGCATGCTCTGCTGAGGTGCATACGCACGCGGCATCGCCCGCTGCTGCTGTTGTTGCGGAGGTGGTACTGGCAGTGCCGGACTGAATGCCGGTGAAGAGTACGGCCGACTGCGGAACGGCATCGACCGCTGTGGCGGCTGCCAGCGTGGACCTGATGGTGGGCGATTCACCATCCGAAACTTCTGAGAAGGGCCGCCTCCTTCTCCGCTGCTCTGCGGCGCGCTTCGCTTTCTCTCCGCCGCCGCTAACTCCTTGCCGGAGTCCTCCTGAACAATCGCAGCGTCAATGATGTCGTTGAGGCTGCCGCGATTGAACATCGCCAACTTGTCCTTCAGGAGCGGGTTAAGCCCCTGGTAAAAGTGGTCCCGCCGCTTCTCGTCAGTATCTGTGTGATACGACGCGTAGAGCGCGATATCATTGAACGCCCTGGAGTATTCCAGCACGTTCCGGCTCCCTTGCTGCAGGTGTAAGAACTCATGCGTCTTCCTCTTCATCAAACCTGGCGGTATATGATAGGCCCTGAAGGCCGTCCAAAACTCCGTCCAGGTCATCACTCGGTCGGTGGGCTGTGAAGCACAGAAGTTGGCCCACCACGCGCTCGCGGATCCTTGGAGCTGCTGGACCGCGAACTGAGTCTTGCGCTGCTCGCTTATCTGGAGCAGCCTGAACTTCATCTCTATCGCGCGGAGCCAATTGTCCGCGTCAAGAGGTTCATCCGCCCTTGAGAATACCGGGGGATGAGTCGCCAGGAAGTCGGAGTAGGAGCTCTGTTGACGCTCCTCACGGTCTTGACGTCTCTCTGGGTGAGACGTATTCGCAATGAGAGTTTGCAGCAACTCCGTGTGCTGCTAATGTGAACCCGCCATTGCCGCGACGATGTCAGCCAATGTAACCGTTGGCAGTGGCGGTGGCGGTGTTTGGTGTTGCTGTTGCTGTCCCGAGGAGTCCTCGGGAGGCTGTTGGGAGGTCTCTCCCCCTTAACTGGTACCCCCAACATCAGGGTTGGCACGAGTACGCGTCATTCTGAAATTCAAAACAGCAGCGATTAGCACATGTCTTACTTAAAATTCCATATGTAACAGTAGGTATTGAAGTGACACATGATTAATTTGCACAACATTCACATATATTGATAAATCATAAACTTTATACAAGATACATTATCCTCGGGTCTCCGAGAAGTCATGCTCATGTCTTCACTACCTATACATACGCTACTGTCTACACGACATATCACCGATTACAAAATTTGGGCTACACTACCCTTGCTGCCCTACATGGCAACTGTAACCCCCTACTCGGAGTAGAACTCAACCTCCTGTGGGTCGTCCTCCTCCGGTACACCTGCTGGTGGCTCTGGATCTACCACCTCTTCTCCCATCCCGGGTTCTCCCATTGCTGGAAGACCCAAGACCACCGATATGCCCAATACCGGAGGTACGAGGTCCTGCAAAGCATGCACCTCGTCCATAGCCTGGTTGTAGTCCTCTTCCCAGCCTTGGCCTTCATAAATAGCATCGTCTCGCTCTTGAGCAAGGTCCTCGTTCTGCTGGGTCAGATTCTGTACCAGTTCTTGCAACGCCGGGATGTCGACACGGCTCTTCTTCTTTGCCTTCTTCAGACGATGCAACTGATTGTGTTGTTCATTCAGTCGCTTGATCGTCGGAAGGAGCACATTGCGGAGTGCGCTGTGAGCACTCTCGAAATGGTCTCCACGGCTCGTGCTCTCTTTGAGCTTTGTGGCGAGATGCTCTGTATGAACAGCTTGGCTGTCCATCACGGCGTTTCCTGCCCTCATCTGGAGGCTAAGGTTTGCCTCCGCGGGGCAGTACCTTGGGCAACTCGGGTCCGTTGCCTCCCGGTACCTCTCGTCCCACACATGCTGAGCCCGTCCCTCCACCGGAATGAGCGCGTATGGAGTGCCCTCCATAGCTTGCACGTGTAGTTGGCAGAAACGTGACATGGTGTCACGGGCTGCCACTTGCCACATCCCTTCCGGTTGTCTTCCTCTCACCGTAACGGTGAACGGCACCCAACCGGGTGGCGTAGGTCCTGCAGGGACCTCGACATGGATTGTCCACATCTTGTTCCCCTCTTCGCCTTCTTCCTTGGCAAAGTACTGCGGCATCTGGTTGTACCCAAAATATTGGAGCATTTGCCACAATGCTTCCGGGTAGCCGCTACGGTGAGAACAGTGGGACACCACCCACCAGTTCTCCAACTGTTTATCCGCTGTCATCTGTAAAAATATATTTGAGAAATGTCAAATATTTATTTAAACAGTAAACCACTGAGTTATAACATAAGACATGTCATTGAACCCATAAAACTTGGAAACATAGTTCAAATTTTAAACAAATTTGACTGCTGATCTGCTGTTCCCATGACAGCCCTGACCAGTTTTCATTTCAACCTGATTTAGGCCATGTTAAAGGCAAAACCAATTCTGGAGCTAAACATCAAAGTTAAAGCTAACTTCAATAGCTTTCCATAAATATTTGCTTGGACTAAGACCTGTCCTGGTTCAAAAGTTATAAGATGTCAAAGTTAACAGAATTTATGGAGAAAATTGGACAGCACCTCCCTGCTTTAGGTACTGATTTGATCCACGAATGCCAGTTAATTCTGTTCCTAATCTGACAAAACTTTCTGTTACAAAGTTGTAACCTACCTCATAAGCTTTCCATAACTATCTCATTTTCTATTTTTGGATTTTTAAGAAGGAAGTTATGCTTAATTTACAGAGAGTTTACAGAGAGTCTTTGCTCTGTCCTGTTTTCTGGACAGTTTCAACTCTACTGCATTTTTCGATTGGTTAAGGGATGAAATACCTATGGACCTCAACAGAAAAGTTGTAAAGCTTTTCCAAAGATTTCCAGAAATGTATCATATTACCTCAACCTCGAAAGAACTCAACCTCTAACCTCTGATTAACTTCAGCCTTGATTCAGCTGAAAACAGAGTGCTCTGTCCTTAACAACCTATAAGTTGAAAACTTGTTAACTTTGAATATCCTGTTCAAGGAAAGGAGTTACATCAAGTTTTACTACTTTGGATCAAAACCTTCATGTTTTAAATGAAGTTGTTCAATTAATGGGGTGTGACGTCGATGCGTCACCAGATCATGTCGGTACTACGTCCTCACAAAGAAAAACCTATACCGGACTTAGCCGGCTTCGTTATATCAGTGGCACTAAACGTCACTCACACACGGATGCTACACGTCTACCGTTTCGTGGTCAGACTACCTGCAGAAACTCAAGCAATCGTCAGACTCGGCTGCACACCGAGCCCGGAATCCATACAGTTCGTACACCCGGCCGTCATCACTCGCCCGGATGTTCTCAAGCCAAACACGCCTTGAGTTACGTGTTCACGTTTCATACCACGTGACGGGGTCTCCCAAATTGCACCACGCACGCCAGGGACAGACGTTGCTCGAATACCCCAAACGACATGAAGAGTCGTAGAGGATACTAAAGCAGGTCGGGTTACCTGCCACCCGTGGGGCTCCACCCTTCAGCTTGTGCGCACTGGTGGACAGCGCTTACGTGCACCCCCCAAGACATAAACGTCCCGAGATGCATGATTTTTTGACATAATCAAATAAGTTAATATACCACTTTCTATACACTAATAACATCCTTATACGGGCTACTAACTCGTTCCTCACTGGATTTTTGAAAAAAAAAGATGACCTTTTTAGTGCGTTAAACCTCAAGCGAGCTCTGATACCAACGCTGACACGACCCCACGGTCTTGTCGAGCCAGGATCACGCTGAGGGGTGCTGCGTTGCACAGCACCGGTTAACACACATCAAAGGTACAAATCGGAAGCAAAACTTTTATTACATAAAGTTGTTTATGAACGTTTGTACATTAAAATAAGTCCAGTCTACACTCACAGGCGTAGACTACGCATCAAGTTCACATTCAGCCCTTGAACGTGTCCTTGCTAGCACACACGCACACTAACTCTGCGGCGTGCACGACTCCCACTCGACGGGGTTCCCCTCCTGGGGTTCCGTCTCCTCTTCGGGAGTCCCTTCCTCATAGAACCCTGCAAAAGCTTCAAACACAAGCAGTGAGCACGAAGGCTCAGTAAGTCTGACCCGTCTCACCTAAACATGGAACTTCTACATGAGGGGTGATGGGTACATGAGGTAAAATCATTTGCAAATGACTCGCCAAATTAGTAGAACCTTACTTTCAAGTTTTAGCAGCAGGTTGTGGAGAAATTCACGCTAAGGCACATGAGAGAGCCGCAATCAAACAAGAAACGCATTTCTCTCATGTACTTTGCCCAAAGTTGAAATAAACTTTAGTTAGCTCTAAACTACAGCAAATCATTAGCAATCAAGTCCATCTTTCAATCAGCAACATTTTAACATGCAACTAGCCTGTTATTTCTACGTCATGGTACAGTGAACAAGTGGTACTCACTGACCACGAGGGACAGCGATTATAATCGATTTACACCTGCAGGGTTAACCGAATAACCCATCACGTACGCCCGTACTCGATGTTGCCTACAACAAGCATCACGGACGCCATACGCAACTACCTTTCACCCGTTAGCCAAATGTTTAACCGGTCCAATCGTCCCGAGCAAGAGGTCTCTGCACGCGCATCTCAGTGCCGCCAGCCGATTTACACCTCGAGCTCTCAACCTACCCTCTGAACGACCAGCTATGCCTCAACACCCAGCTACCCGAGTTACATCGGTTTCCCGGTTCCCATATAGCCGGTAGGTCTTCGGTACTGTTCTAGCTTGTTCAACAGGCCCGCACACGGCTCGGTCCTCAATCGACACAAGCGGAGCTACAGCACACAGGCCCCAAAGTCCTGCTCCCTTACTCTCCGCTCGGTCTCATCTTTCTTGCCATGTGTATTATGTGCTATCTGTACCCGAGCGATGTGCCTCTAGCCTATTCTCGCGAGTAGTTCCAACTACTCGACTTGTACCGAATCCTACACTATCTTAGCATTGCAGTAGCTAACGGGGTTTGCAATCCTAAACCCAACCCATGGTTTTCTTGGCTATGCAATTGGGTTTCCAAACAAGACTCTAATGCAAGTATTCATGGTACTCAAGTAAATGCTCAAAACAATAAAAATTTGTAAAAAGGTTAATGCAAACTGGAGCTTGCCTTGCTGCTCTTGGTCGTAGGCTAGCTGTTCCTCCGGAGTAACGAAGTCTAGGACTTCGGGTTCCTCGTCGACCTTAGCGACTACATGATAGAAGAAGTACATGTATCAATTTAAATGCATTTGTATTAAGTTTGAACTTGTGAAACTTATAAGTCCCACTAGACAGACTCAATGACTATGACACTTTTACTGTGGCTTGGTTACAACCTAAACAGAGACTTGGTCAAGTTTTAGTTGCAGCAAAGCTCATTTGAGCCCTCCACAATTAATTATGTATTTGTCCTTAATTGAAGGATTTTAGGGTGTTCTAAGGATTTTCATGAAACAAACTATGACTTTCTGAAAACTAGATTTTCAGAGGGTTCTAATGGAGTTGGTCTCACTTAATTTGGAGGTTCCTAGCTAAGGATATGAGCTAAACAATTTCAGAGAAATTTCTGAAAATGTTTCTGAACATTTTCTATTTTCTCTGGAACAATTTCACTAATCACACCATTAGGTGTATCAAATGAGCTCAAATGGATCTGAAATTTTTATGGTAGCTCAGGGATATTTTGGTGAACATCCCAGAAAATTTCAGGATTTTCCTCCAAAGGATTCTTCAGTTAAAATTCCTAACATTTTAAACTTTGAGGAATTAGTTCTGGAGAAATAAGGGTTTTCATGAAGTGAAACTTGATTTTCTGGAAAGTGCTCAGAGAGCTGAATCCAACAAAATTTGGTGCACTCGATTTGGAGCTTTCTAGCCAAAGTTATGAGGATTTGAAGTTTGAAGGAAATCTGAAAATCGGGGAAAAGTTTAAACTCGCGGGTGGGCCCCGGGGACACGCGTCGCACGCCGAGGCGACGGCACACCGTGGTCTGCGGGGTTCCGTCTCACCTAAACATGGAACTTCTACATGAGGGGTGATGGGTACATGAGGTAAAATCATTTGCAAATGACTCGCCAAATTAGTAGAACCTTACTTTCAAGTTTTAGCAGCAGGTTGTGGAGAACCTCACGCTAAGGCACATGAGAGAGCCGCAATCAAACAAGAAACACATTTCTCTCATGACTTTGCTCAAAGTTGAAAAGAACTTTAGTTAGCTCTAAACTACAGCAAATCATTAGCAATCAAGTCCATCTTTCAATCAGCAACATTTTAACATGCAACTAGCCTGTTCTTTCTACGTCACGGTACAGTGAACAAGTGGTACTCACTGACCGTGAGGGACGGCGATTATAATCGATTTACACCTGCAGGGTTACCCGAATAACCCGTCACGTACGCCCGTACTCGATGTTGCCTACAACAACCATCACGGACGCCGTACGCAACTACCTTTCACCCGTTAGCCAAATGTTGAACCGGTCCAATCGTCCCGAGCAAGAGGTCTCTGCACACGCATCTCAGTGCCGCCAGCCAATTTACACCTCGAGCTCTCAACCTACCCTCTGAACGATCAGCTATGCCTCAACACCCAGCTACCCGAGTTACATCGGTTTCCCGGTTCCCATATAGCCGGTAGGTCTTCGGTACTGTTCTAGCTTGTTCAACAGGCCCGCACACGGCTCGGTCCTCAATCGACACAAGCGGAGCTAAGGCACACAGGCCCCAAAGTCCTGCTGCCCTTACTCTCCGCTCGGTCTCATCTTTCTTTCCATGTGTATTATGTGCTATCTGTACCCGAGCGATGTGCCTCTAGCCTATTCTCGCGAGTAGTTCCAACTACTCGACTTGTACCGAATCCTACACTATCTTAGCATTGCAGTAGCTAACGGGGTTTGCAATTCTAAACCCAACCCATGGTTTTCTTGGCTATGCAATTGGGTTTCCAAACAAGACTCTAATGCAAGTATTCATGGTACTCAAGTAAATGCTCAAAACAATAAAAATTTGTAAAAAGGTTAATGCAAACTGGAGCTTGCCTTGCTGCTCTTGGTCGTAGGCTAGCTGTTCCTCCGGAGTAACGAAGTCTAGGACTTCGGGTTGCTCGTCGACCTTAGCGACTACATGATAGAAGAAGTACATGTATCAATTTAAATGCATTTGTATTAAGTTTGAACTTGTGAAACTTATAAGTCCCACTAGACAGACTCAATGACTATGACACTTTTACTGTGGCTTGGTTACAACCTAAACAGAGACTTGGTCAAGTTTTAGTTGCAGCAAAGCTCATTTGAGCCCTCCACAATTAATTATGTACTTGTCCTTAATTGAAGGCTTTTAGGGTGTTCTAAGGATTTTCATGAAACAAACTATGACTTTCTGAAAACTAGATTTTCAGAGGGTTGTAATGGAGTTGGTCTCACTTAATTTGGAGGTTCCTAGCTAAGGATATGAGCTAAACAATTTCAGAGAAATTTCTGAAAATGTTTCTGAACATTTTCTATTTTCTCTGGAACAGTTTCACTAATCACACCATTAGGTGGATCAAATGAGCTGAAATGGATCTGAAATTTTTACGGTAGTTCAGGGATATTTTGATTAACATCCCAGCAGAATTTCAGGATTTTCCTCCAAAGGATTCTCCAGTTAAAATTCCTAACAGTTTAAATTTTTGAGGAATTAATTCTGGAGAAATAGGGGTTTTCATGAAGTGAAACTTGATTTGCTGGAAAGTTCTCAGAGAGCTCAATCCAACAAAATTTGCTTCACTCGATTTGGAGCTTTCTAGCCAAAGTTATGAGGATTTGAAGTTTGAAGGAAATCTGAAAATCGGGGAAAAGTTTAAACTCGCGGGTGGGCCCCGGGGACACGCGTCGCACGCCGAGGCGACGGCACACCGTGGTCTGCGGGGTTTCTGCGCGCCAGCACAGCCGATCCCGGCCACACCCGATCTCGATTTAAATTTTTCAGCCGCTGACGCGTGGGCCAGCCGGCTTCGTCTTCCTCCCGACGCTCTCTCGCGCCCGCGCCGCCGCACTCGCTGGAGCAGACCAGGAGCTCGCTGGCTCACCGCTGCCGGACCTCCCATGGTCTGAAACTCGCCGCCAGGGGGTTGTCGACGTCGAGGAACACGTCGGTGGTGTCAGTTCGGGCTGGCGGTGACCGGAAATAGCCCGGCGACGTGCCGCAGCCTAGGTTGAGGTTCGGCGCTGTCGACCGTGGGTTCTAACCCGCCAACACTTCGAACAATCGGTTCTACAGCATCAGTGTACCTCTAGGAAGCTCGACAAGGTGTCAGAAGGGTTCAAAGATGGCGGCAAGTCGGTCGGCACCATGTGACCGAGCGTGCCCGCCATGAGCGCCCTTGATCGAGCTCGAAATTCATCACTCCTAGTCGGTTTCATACCACGGATGCAGAAAGGAACTTGATCGCCGGCTAGTCCAGCGTCTATGTGCATGATTTGATAGCTAGATATTTATCATAGAGCGAGAATTTGAAGGATCCGTACCGGAAGCTCAGTTTAAGGTCGCCGCAGAAAAAACTGAGAATTCACCGTGGATTCTTCACGGTTTGCTTCCAAACTTGGAGGAGAGCAGCACGGTGGTCGCGCGCTCCTGTTGCCTCTCTTGCTGGACCGTGAAAATGCCTGTGGAACGCTGTCCACGGGCGCCTGACTCGCGGCTAAGGTTAGGTCACCGCGGTGGCGATCGTTTTCGGGCAAAGGAGGTCGGAGCTCGGGGTTTCTGGCGTTGGGGAGGTAGAGTGCGATCTCGGATTGCTGTCTAGCAGTTCGGGAACGAAGGAGAAGATTGTTTTGCTGGTTTTCCCGATCGAGCAGTGAGCTGCGGGGAGAAGAACTGCCGCCGCTCGGGTTCACACGCGAGAAGATAAAGCCGGCCGACTCCTGCTCGGCTGAGGCGGTGCCGGTCGCGTGGAGCCGCGAGTAAGCCGCCCTGGCCGTCAGCGCGCGTAGAGGGGAAGCAGCTGGTGGCGCCGGTGGCTGCTCGGCGGCACAGCCGACAGCTGCTCGGTGGAATTTCCCACCGAGGCTGTGACTTTGTGTGCAAGTTTTGCCTCCTTCTCTCTATGACATGTGGGTCCCACCCGGGGTTTTAACCTCTGAAATTTACTCCTAATCACTGTTGTAAACAGTGAGCCCCAAAATACCCTTGGTGATTCAAATTATTCACCCATGAGCCATTTGAATTGATTAGAATCCAAATTGGGTTTGGTTTGAATGAATTTCAGCACAAGTTCAGTTTTTAATTCAAATAAAGTTTGAATTTGTCCCACTTAGCTCATGTCAAGATCAACTCCAATTGGAGTGAAAATTGGTGTGTGAGCTCACAAAAATGTGCTGAATAAGAATATGCCTCCCACTTTTAAATTCATGGGATAAAAACAGTTTGAATTTGAATATGGTTTCAAACTGCCCTCTTTCTAGCTATACCCAAAATGACCTCAAAAAGGTTTTGAATTTGGGTGAAACTTGGCATGGACATCCTTAGCAATGTGTAGGAGTTTTCATATGCAAAGCCCCTCTATATCACATGTGGGAAATACCACTTTTGCAATAAGTGAGTTTGTTCTCTAATGAGCATGTTGATGGTGGTTACTTGCTCTTCATTTGTGTTCGTCATCTTTCCTCAAATGAGGTGTGTGTGTATGGTGATGAACACTTGAAATATGTGTCAAAAACTGAGGCCCTTACAGAAACCGGGTGTGACAGAAGTGGTATCAGAGCCAGGTTGCCCGTAGGAACGTGGACCTAGGTAGAAATGGACGTATTTAAGGACCCTATTTTCTTAAAAACTATTTTACAAAGGTGTGGGTTGAAAAGTGTTATTTAATGGGGTCAATTTATTCATCTTACCCCAACTTTTATTCAAAATACAATTTTTATTTAAATCTTATCTAACTTAATTTTAAATGCTTTATGTCTTAGATGGTTCGCATGATCCACACCGCCCGCAAGTCCACCAGAGGGAGAGTTCCTGTAGTTGCCCTTGCCCTAAGAGAGGAGAATCGTCCGGTGACGTACCACTCCTACGGATTGGCAGTAGGAGGCTTATTGCGCCGTCTACGGCGTATGCTCCACGCTGCCAGCAATACGGGCAAGCTAATCATACACTACAGCTCCACCCGGACCATCCGTGAGAAGCGGGAAGAATGGAGTTCAGAAATGAGGATTATCCATGAAAATCAGCTGCTCAAGATCCACCGCTCTCCAGCTTGTCGAGCGACATAGGTCGATGCCGAGAAGGATGTCACCTGGGAGGCCATCACCTGCCAGAGTTACATCTACCGTCGCCACCTGGACAGGACTGAGTACATGTATGTCCTCCAGCGTGAGAGTGGTACAGCGGAGTACAAGTACCCGCCAGTGCAGCAGGGGACTTCCCATGAGCACATGGACCTGTGCTTGGAGAATGCTTCTATGCTCAGCACTCGACTGCAGGTGTGTCAGCAGGAGCTTCAGGATGTTCGTGACACCCTGAAGGAGACCGAGGCATTGCTTCGCGCCAGCTTGAGGGCGAGAGAAAGAGGAGATGAGAATGAACTGTGTGTCACCGTGAATGACACATGGACTCCTGACTCCCTAGACCGCCGGGCGAGCAGGCGTCGCCGCACTTCTCCACCAGCAGCTTCCCCACCCAAAGCGGAGTCAGAGGGCAGCCGCAATAATGAGGAAGATCCTGAGGAGCCAGCTCAGTGATACGAGTCGTGTAGAGTCCTTTCCCTTAGTTCAGCAGGTTATCGAGTAGTCGAGTCAATACCTTAGCTAATGGTGTGCTAATGTTTGGTGTGGGACGTGAGTTGTGGAAGCCATGGGCATTTGTCCGCAACCTCATCTTTAGGCTGTTTTGCTTTGATGTGTAAACCCCTATGAATTAAGAGTGCATTTATTTTCGCGTGAGACGTGAAACCCTCAGAAAATGTTAATATAATAAGACCTCATGAGTTTAAGTTTAAACAAGCAAATTGGGAATTTAATATGAAATACTTTAAATTAACATTTGGTTGATCATGATAGATGGCCGGAAGAGGAAAGGGTCGTGGTGCCAACCCCGCCAACAACAATGATGAGGCCGGCAACCCTCATCTTTCTGGAGGACAAGACAGGGGTGGTCGCCGTGAAGGAGTTGATCCCATCCACCAAATGCTTGAAAATCAGAATCAGCTCAACCAGAGCCTAACTCAAGTGGTGGCCAACTTACACCAAGTTCCACCTCCACAAGCTGCACAACGCCAACCAAGGTTGAGTGAGTTTCTAGGGACTCAACCTCCAAAGTTTGCAAGTGCTGCTGAACCTCTGGAGGCAGATGATTGGCTAAAGACCATTGAGAGCAAGATGAGGATCACACAATGCCAAGGGTATGAGAGGGTTCTGTTTGCCTCTCACCAATTGCATGGACCTGCTGCTGATTGGTGGACCGCTTATGTGGCTGCCCATCATGACCCTGAGAACATCACTTGGGAAGAGTTCAAGCGCAGCTTCCGCAACCATTACATACCAAGGGGTGAACTCAAAAACAAGAGAAAGGAGTTCTTGGGGCTGCAGCAAGGAAACATGACTGTGAAGGAATACCTCACTAAATTCACCCAACTATCCCGTTATGCACCACGGGACATCAAGACTGATGAGCAGAAACAAGACTGCTTTGTGGAAGGACTTACAGCGGAAATGCAGTGTGCAATGTCCTCCAACGAGTATGAAAGCTTCCAAAAGGTGGTGG
Source organism: Neostapfia colusana (assembly GCA_030760725.1). Taxonomy (NCBI): domain Eukaryota; kingdom Viridiplantae; phylum Streptophyta; class Magnoliopsida; order Poales; family Poaceae; genus Neostapfia; species Neostapfia colusana. Next base: position 22,460,165 of record JASWHV010000005.1, on the reverse strand, counting down.
ACAAAGCATTTGTTGTGGAGAGGAAGCTGAAGGCCTTGGAAAATGAAAACAAGAGGAAGGCGGGATGGTCACACCAAGCCTCGGGTAGCAACACATGCCCACGACTGATGCAACCAACCGCAGGGCAGACGAGCCGTGCTGTGGTGCCCTACTCAGCACCCAGAGGGTACAACCCAAATTTCATGCTTCCATCAGCACCGGCACAGCCGCAGCGTCAATTTGTACAGCAGCCTCGTCCCACATATCAACCTCGACCAGCAGTGCAAGGACCACAGAACCAACCCCAAGACAACAAAGGCCAGGCACCTAAGGTTGGGGTGCAATGCTTCAATTGTGGCGAGGTGGGGCACTACGCTCATAAGTGCCCAAAGAAGAAGCCCGTGCAGCCGCAACAGCAGAATGTGATGCGAGGACGGGTGAACCACGTGACCATGGAGGAGGCGCAAGAGGCACCTGACGTGGTAGTTGGTAAGTTTCCTGCCAATTTACACATTGCAACCCTGCTGTTCGATTCTGGTGCTACCCACTCGTTCATTGCCCAAGGGTTTGTTAAGAAGCATGATCTAGCAACAACACAAATGAACCATATGCTAGCAGTAAACTCTCCAGGGGGAGAAATAAGGACAAGACGAGTGTGTCCCAAGGTGAATCTAGACATTAATGGGGTGGTATTTACTGCAAACCTCATAGTGATAGATTCACCAAGGATAGATATTATTTTGGGTATGGATTGGTTGACCAAACATAAAGGAATCATCCATTGTTCGACAAGAATGGTGGAACAAACTCACCCTAGTGGCACCAGAGTAAAGTTCATAACCATATAAGAGCCTAGGAGGGACATTAAACTCAATCAAGTTGAGGTGGAAGTGGAGGAGATCAGGATCATCAGGGAATATTCAGACGTTTTTCCGGAGGAGTTGCCAGGTATGCCTCTCGATCGTGAAGTGGAATTCGCGATTGAGCTAGTGCCTGGAACAGCTCCGATATACAAGAGACCCTATCGGATGGACTCCAAACAGCTGGAAGAACTCAAGGAACATTTAAGAGAATTGACAGAGAAGGGGTACATTCATCCTAGTTCCTCACCATGGGGAGCTCCAGTGATATTTGTGCCCAAGAAGGACGGAACCCAAAGGTTGTGCGTAGACTACCGTGCGTTGAATGAAGTAACCATCAAGAACAAGTACCCATTACCCCGCATTGATGACTTGTTTGATCAGTTGAGGGGAGCTTGTGTGTTCTCGAAAATTGATCTCAGGTCGGGATACCACCAACTTAAGATAAGGCAAACTGATATTCCAAAGACAGCTTTCGTATCTCGGTACGGACTGTATGAATACACCGTCATGCCTTTCAGGCTAACTAATGCCCCAGCATACTTCATGTATCTCATGAACAAGGTATTCATGGAATATCTGGACAAATTTGTGGTGGTTTCCATTGATGACATTCTCGTCTTTTCCAAAGATGAAGAAGAACATGAGAGGCATTTAAGGTTGGTGTTGCAAAAGCTGAGAGAACACCAACTATATGCCAAGTTGAGCAAGTGTGAGTTTTGGCTGAAGAGAGTTCCCTTCTTAGGACATATAATCTCGGAGGGAGGAATCTCCGTAGATCCCGCCAAGATCGAGGATGTACAGAAGTGGAAGACCCCTGAGAATGTCGGGGAAGTTCGAAGCTTCTTAGGATTGGCTGGGTATTATCGACGGTTTATCGAGGGTTTCTCCAAGATTTCGAGACCCCTCACCAAATTGTTGGAGAAGGGAATCACATTCACATGGACACCGCAATGCGAGACGAGTTTTCAGGAACTGAAGAAAAGATTGACAACAGCCCCAGGGTTAGTTATGCCAGATATGCAGAAGAACTTTTCGGTGTACTGCGATGCCTCTGGAAACGGGTTGGGATGTGTTCTCATGCAAGAGGGGCATGTCGTGGCATATGCATCCCGGCAGCTCCGGAAGCACGAGAAGAACTATCCTACGCATGACCTAGAGCTAGCCGCAGTGGTACACGCGTTGAAGATTTGGCGGCATTACTTGATGGGGAAGAGGACAGAGATATATACGGACCATAAGAGCTTAAAGTATATTTTCACATAGCCAGATCTCAACCTCAGACAAAGAGATGGTTAGAGCTAATCAATGACTTTGATGTGGGCATCAACTATCATCCTGGGAAAGCGAACGTCGTAGCAGATGCTTTAAGCCGGAAGGTGCAGGTCAATAGGTTGAGCTTAAAGGACATACCTACAGAACTGAAGGAAGAGGATGTAAAACTCAATCTATGTTTGGTGAATAGTGGTGAAGCCATCGCCATGGAAGTGGACTCCACATTAGAGCAAGATATACGCAACGGTCAAAAGACTGATGAGAAGATACAAGAAATCAGAGAACTCATCAAGGATAATGAAGCCCCTGGTTTCAGAGAGGATGAACAAGGTACGGTGTGGCATGGGAAAAGAATCTGTGTGCCTGAAGTGAAGGAGATCCGTGAATTGGTTTTGAAGGAGGCTCATGATTCCGACTATTCCATTCATCCTGGAAGTACGAAGATGTATCATGACTTCAAGAGCAGATATTGGTGGTATGGAATGAAGCGAGATGTCGCGGAACATGTTGTCCTGTGTGACACATATCAGTTGGTGAAAGCAGAACAACAACGACCCGCGGGATTATTGCAACCACTCAAAGTGCTTGAATGGAAATGGGAAGAAACCGGTATGGATTTCATAGTGGGACTGCCTAGGACCCAATCAGGATATGATTCGATATGGGTCATCATCGACAGGCTAACCAAGGTAGCTCATTTCATCCCCGTGAAAGAAAGCTACAGTGGATCCAAATTGGTAGAATTATACATGTCAAGGATTGTGTGTTTCCATGGAGTGCCAAAGAAGATAATGTCAGATCGAGGGACACAGTTCACCTCAAGGTTGTGGCAGAAGTTACATGAAACCATGGGAACTCATCTGAATTTTAGTTCTGCCTATCATCCCCAGATGACGGACAGACGGAAAGAACCAATCAGATCCTTGAGGATATGCTGAGAGCGTGTGCGCTCAAGAACAATAGGAGTTGGGATAAGAACTTACCATATGCGGAGTTCTCCTATAACAACAGCTATCAGGCTAGTATGAAGATGTCACCATTTGAGGCTTTGTATGGGAGGAAGTGCAGAACTCCCCTATTTCGGAACCAAACGGGGGAAAGTAAAGTGTTTGGGCCCGAGGTACTACAAGAAGCCGAGGCAAAAGTGAGGGAAATCCGCAACAACTTGAGGATAGCACAGACCCGACAAAAGAGTTATGCCGATGTACGGAGAAGAGAGCTTATTTTCAACGTGGGGGACTATGTCTATCTCAAGGTGTCCCCTATCCGAGGACTTCGTCGGTTCAAGGTTAAAGGGAAGTTATCACCTCGATACATCGGACCCTTTCTGGTTCTGGAGAGGAAAGGCGAAGTGGCATATCAACTGGAACTACCTGCTCGCCTATCGGATGTGCATGACGTATTCCATGTGTCACATCTAAAGAAATGTCTAAGAACACCTGAAGAGATGTTACCGATGAATGAGGTTGATGTAGCAGAGGATCTGTCTTATGCCGAGCAACCGGTCAAGGTTTTGGAGACAATGGAACGCCTCACGAGAAATAAAAGAATCCGGATGTGCAAGGTGCAGTGGAAGCATCACTCGGAAGAGGAAGCCACGTGGGAGCGAGAAGACGAGCTTAAGGCACAGTTTCCGGAATTGTTTTCCTAAGAACCACCAATCTCGAGGACGAGATTTATTTTAAGGGGGGTAGAGCTGTAACACCCCAAAATATGCTAAAGAGGGGAATTTAAAATTTTTTGGACGTATTGCATGTGGTGCAGAAATTCAAATTTAAAGTGGAATTCAAATTCAAATCAAAACAGAAAAGAAAAGGAAAAAGAAAAAGAAAAAGAAAACCTCAGCCGGCCAGTGGGCCGAAACCCGCCAGCCGGCCCACTGTTCCCCCCGCGCCAGCCCACAACCACGCGCCCTCTCTTCCTTTCACTGACACACAGGGCCCGCGTGTCATCTCCAACCTCCCGCTCGCGCCAACCGACCGGATTTTCCCCCTCCGCGCCCGATCGCAACAACTCCGGAAACCGCGTCCCCATCCCGACTCCCGGTCCCGGACGACTCCAATTCGATCCCAACAGACCGCCGCCCCCCTCGCCTATATAAACGATCCCAACATTGCCCTGTTTTCCCCCATGATCGGTTGTTTTTCCTCCCGGTAGAACCGAAGCTTCTCCCACCGTTTTCCTTCAATCCTAGCTCGGATTTCCTGATCTAACGCGCTGATCATGTTCCACCGCCTCCGGGGAATCTCACAGGTGATGGAAATCCGGTGTTTTGAGCTCTAGACACAGCTCTGACGAGCACCGCCGCGTTTTCACCTCGGACCTCGCCGCCGACCGCCTTCCTGGGCCTCCGAGCTCAAGAAAAACCCCGAGGTGAGATCCCCGACCTCCCCTCTACCGTTCTATGCCATGAAATCCAAGTTTTAGGAAGTATAGACGAAAACCCGAAGATCTCCGGCGAGATCGCCGCCTCCCGCCGCCGCGCGCCGCCGGGCAGCACGGGCTGGCTCCGGCCAGGGCGACGTGGCCCCTTGTGCGCCGTCTATTTTAAATCACACGGTAGAATCAAAACCCGCGCGTACCGGTTCGGCGATCTAATCTGAGCCGTCTGTTTTAAATCGGACAGTCCACGTTAGCCCCGCGTTATAAAGGCCGGGATTCTTACGCGCTACCCCCTGGGGATCTTGGAAAACACGAGCTAGCCCCGGAAACTTCTGATCTAGCCCCTGGAACTTCAGAAATTCGTGTAAATTCAATTAAAAATCAGTTTTAGCCCCTGGACTTAATAAAAATTAGGAAAACCCCTCTGTTATGTGTAGTTAGACCCTTGGAAATTTATGAAATAATAAATTAGACCCTGTAGTAGGGTGGATTTACCTTTTTGACCCTATATGATATTAAATTCAGAAATTTGAATATGTGATTAGGATTTAGATTTAAAAGGTGAGGCAAACACATTGTAAATTCAAATTTAAACTCTACTAGCACTTGGAAAACTTTAGAATGAGTTAAAAATAGATTTTAGGCTGAAATGAATTCTGTCTAAATGATATTCATATTTATTAGTTTTAGAAATATATTTTAGGCTAGGAAATAATTCTAAAAACTAGTAAAATAATTTAATTTGTTCCACATCAGAGAGAAAGTTCAAAGGTATATTATTGAACATTTTAGATCAGAACCTATTCTGTTTAGATGGTGTGTCTTACTATTTTCATAATAAAACTCACTTTTAAGCATAAAAAGTAAATCTGAAAAATATAGAAAAATAGGTATGCATAATTAGAAAATGATAAATGAAGTCTCCAAATCCAAAAACCTCAGTTTAGGATTTGGTAGATGATCTGAAAACCTAATTGTAGTAGGAAATACCTTTTATAAAATCTTTGTGGCTAAGAAATGTAATAATTGAATATAAAGAATTTGTTCAAAAAGGAACTTCATATATAGTGTGCAAATAGAAATCTGAACATAGAAGTTAGAAATAATATTCATATGTTTAAAGGTGAATGTAGGCCAAAAATCAACACATGTAGAGTAACCACAACACTTAGAAATGTGAATGACTTTCATAGGTGTGTATGTGTGGTTTGTATAAAGTGAAAGTGTGAACTATGTCTAATGGATTGTTGTTTTCTTTTGCTATGTGTTTTGGCATGAATAGAACCTGCCCCAGAGCAAGTTCTCCCTTTCCAAGAGCAGGACTTTCCATTCCCAGAGCAGCAGGAAGAAGGCAAGTGTCCTTGACCACTTTGATCCTATGCTAGGATGTGTAGATAGAATTATTTGCATTGTCAATTGAAATATGAAACCCATGATAGGAAGTTTCCCTGGAATTGCATTATCTTGTTTCCTTGTAGCTTGGATTGGGATTTATTTTATTATGTCATTCATTCATATTACTTATGCTTAGCCATGCTTAGAGTGGGATAAGTGGGATATGAGATCATCAACTTGTTTACCTTACTCTTGAATGAGACATTATGAGTTATGTAGAGGTAGGGATCGAGGCAAGTTGGATGATTTGGTTGGTGCTGGGTGCACGAGACTCGGGTTTGTGTTTAGTACTTGCCTGGATCCTAAGGACCGGTTCATGGAGCATGTAACCTGGCTTTACCGTGCCAACCACATGCTGAGATGGGGCAGCTTGGCCAATTAATTAGGTGTATCCCCGGCGTAGTATGGGTGTGCTGGATGGTGCGGGGAGTAGGTGTTAGCTGGACTACCATATGAACCGCAAGGCTGAAGAGGGGGCCACTACAGCGGGGTTGGAGCCTCTTGTATGCTGTTAGGGGTGAAACCTTAGTGGGCCCACGCTCGTCGAGAATCCCTTTGTAAAGGCTTCGTAGTGATCTCCTGGCTACACACCTGGGAAGTGTGAATGTGGTTCGTGGCCACTGGCATAATGGAGGTTCTTTTAGTCCACCCGGCAATGGGGGATGAAATCACTACATGTGGGTACAGTGGTGCAAACTCTGCAGAGTCAAAACTGTCATGACAGCCGTGCTCACGGTCAAGAGCGGCTTGGACTTATTCATGATTAGAGGATGATGGATTTGGATGTTGAGGATGTTATGCGGGGAGCTTGACATTGGATATGATGATTATGGTTACTTGATTTTGATGATGGGTTGGGAGATTGGGACCATTTCACCTGTGAATTAATGTAGGTGCTTAATAAGATAAGGTGATAGGTATTAATTGCATAGTGCTTTAACCATGAGTTCAACCTCTCCTTGCTCTGGCCATGCATGACATAACTTTCCCACACTTGCTGAGTACGAACGGTACTCAAACTTGCATATTTGTTGGTTTAAATTGCTGCTTCGGTCAAGGGGATGATGTGGTGTTCAATGACCAAGACTTCGGACCCGAAGAAGGATTCTAGGTTCATGGAGTCCTCCGGGCAACGCCTGTGACGGAGCCCACAAGAATAATATTCCGCTGCTGTTTTATTTATTTGTCATGAACTTATTATCGTCCATTGAGACGTATGCTATGTAAGACTTATTTATATTCAACACCTGGCTTGTAATAAATGATGCTTCACTATTTGTCCTCACATGTATGAGAAAATGATCCTGGCATACATGTGATATTTACTCGGTTGTTCTTCGGAGAAACCAGGTGTGACAATCTCTACTCCACAGGCAAGGTTGAGGATAGATCATACGCCTAATACTCCACTTGGTCTTCATAGTACTCCTCTCCTGTTTCTGATGATGAAGTAATAATGCAAGTTTGAGTACATGATGTACTCAGCAAGTGCGGGAAAATATGATATGTAGCTCACAGCAAGGAAGGTATAAAAAGGCTCATTACAGAAAGCAAAGTTTTTTCACAAAACTGGATAAAACAGCAACTAGCTTTAAATGAATGTAATCCCAACATGTATTTAAACATCAACATACCTCCGTCATGATTCACCACTTTTCATGTCTCATCCAAACATTTATCTTTCTCAACTTTCCTCATGCTCATGAATACCATCTTGTATTCACTACCATCTCATCTCATATTCAATTCCGTCTCGTACCGAGATCAATGCTCATTGCCATGACTCAACAGTCATGCAACCAATCTCATTACCAGGACTCAACAGTCCCGAAAACCAAATCCAAAGACCAAACCATCACCAAACCGATAACCAAACCAAACACCATCCCAATAACCATCCCAACTAATCATGTGGGTTGTCCAGGCGCTCGTGACCGTAAGCTCGGCTATCATGATAGTTTTAGACTCTGCAGAGTTTGTACCACTTTCCCACAAGTTTGTGATTTCGTCACCTATCAACGACTGCAGAACCTCCATTATACCAGTACACAACCGTCGGTGTATGGACAAGAGATCACAAAATAGCCTTTACAAAGGGGCTACTAGATGTATGGACTCAATAAGATTTCACCAGCAGGCTAGAATCTCCAGTTCTCCCACCCACGGGCCCCCTCTTCTGCCATGCAGTTCCCAGGATAGTCCTCACTCGACTCCCATTCCCCGCGCCGTCCACGGTCCATAATAATCTAGCAACTTACCTAATTAGTCAGCTAAGCCGCACTCATATTTGGCCTTGTGGTGGCACTGTTATCCTGGCATGGCTCGCATGAACCGGTCCTTAGATCTACGGCAAGTAACCACCATCTCATGCTACCACATCCACAAACCAAGCTTGCCTACATCTCCCTCCGATTCATGTTCATCAAGTTTTCATTATCATTATGAGTGCAGTAGCTAGACACTTCTATCTCGCTTCCCATAATCCCGTGGACTCAGCGAAGCAAAAAGTAAAAATGACCATACCCGACTCATCAACTGTCCCGGTGACAAGGGTGGTTAACAAAACTAGTAAACTCCTATAAAAGGGTTACCCATCATGTTGACTCAATCACACACACCTTTTCGCAAACAAAACAGTTTCAAAAACATGGGATCAATATTGTCAAGGGGCACTTGCCTTGTTCTTGCGGCTTCTGTTGCTCTGGATTCTCGAAGTCTTGATGTTGTGGCTCGTCGTAAATAGCTCCCTAAGCTTGTCCTTCTGTTTACGATCACGCACGTACAAAATCTATAGCAATCAATCATTATGCACAAACTTTACTCAAGATGCAATTGTGCATATGCATGCTAATCCTGTGATGCTGTTTTTATTAGATTAGTTTGTACGTGTTCTTGCATGGCTTAAGGGGTTTGCATGGGGTTTTACGATGAACAGAGGTGTAAAGAGACGTGGCGATGATCTGGACTCAAGATCTAGATCAGACCGATCAACACGTTATCTATCCATGAAAAAGCTTTTGTTCGAAGGGATCAAAGAACAAATGCAAAGAAAACGTGATGATGTCGTAAGGTGGTATTGGAAATCTACCTTGCTTCCTTTGGGTCCTCCCTCCTAGCAAAAACAGATCGTCGGGGCTCTCTTCCAGCGGCAGCGATCGTGTCTGGGCTCGTCGGCGGTCTCTCTTGTGGTCAAACTCCGGCGAAGGGGTTTAGCTCGGCAAGTTTGGGGCTAGGGCTTCTAAGTTGTCGGCTTAGAAAAGATGTTACGACCAAGGGGTTGTTTTGGATTCTATTTATAATCGGGAAGAGAAGAGTCCTAATCTGATTGGATTTCGAATAAGAGTCCTATTCAAATTATTTTTGAATCTTAACAACTTATCTTCAATTGATTTGGTGCGGTAGAAACGTGGAATTCGTATCGGTTTCCTTCCGTGTTGGTATTCCCGCGCGTACAGAAGCAAAAACCGCTTCAGATCTCGTCACCTTCGCGGTGATGAGCTCCGGAGGTTCCACGTGTCCTGCGGGGGCCTGGGCTTCCCTTTTCCTCAAGGCGAGCTCTGGTTGTGCCGCGTGTCAGGCGGGCGAGACCTCCCTCTCTCCCGAGGTGAGCTCTGCATACGCCACGTGTCCTGGCAGGCGGGACCTCCCTCTCTCTCCAGAGGCGAGTTCTGCGTATGCCATGTGTCAATGCCGGACCTCCCCTCTCTTCGGAGGTGGCTCCGAGTGTGCCATGTGTCAATTCCGGACCTCCCCTCTCTTCAGAGGTGAGCTCCGATAGTGCCACGTGGACGTTCTGGACCTCCCTTCTCTTCGGAGGTGAGCTCTGAGAATGCCACGTGTCAAGTAGCGCCGATCTTCCTTACTGCTCGGAGGCAAGCTCCGAGGTCGACACGTGTCCGTCAGGGTCGGATCTCCCGAAGTTGAGCTCTGGAGGTGACACGTGTCTGGCGGGGCCGGACCTCTCGGAGGTGAGCTCAGAGAGCGACACGTGTCCCGCACGGATGGACCTTTCTTCTCCGAAGTGACTAGCTCCGAATGTGACACGTGTCCTGCGGGGCTGGACCTCACTTCTCTGCAGAGGATAGCTCCGGGGGCAACACGTGTCCCACGGGGTCGGACCTTGCCCCTTCCGCAGAGACGATCCCCGAGCCTGCCACGTAGCCAGTTAGCGGCGAACCTCTCCCCCTTTTGCTGGGATGAGCTCCGAAGGCGCCATGTGGCCAGCGGGCCACGGGAGTTGTCTTTGGCTCTCTATGTGGATTGGATTTGGCTCTTTTTGGCTATCTTTTTGATTTTTTTCTCTGTTTCCACTTCTTTTAAAATATTTTCTTTATACAAAATATGAATGCATGCAGAAATCAAAATTGAGGGTGTCACAAATCTACCCCCTTAAATTGAATCTCGCCCTCGAGATTCGCTAGTGGAAAATAGATGAGGGAATTCTGCCTTGAGGTCTTCTTCACGCTTCCATGTGGCTTCAGATTCTATGTGATGGCTCCATTGTACCTTGAACCATCGGATCACTTTGTTCCTCGTGACCCTTTACTTCAAGTCCAAAATTCCAACAGGGTGCTCTACATAGGTCAGATCCTCTTGAAGTTCAAGTTCATCCATCGGTATTTGCTCTTCCGGTACTCTCAAGCACTTCTTGAGCTGGGATACATGAAACACGTCATGCACGTTGGAGAGGTGTGTTGGGAGCTCTAGTTGATAGGCTACTTCTCCTTGCTTGTCCAAAATCTTAAATGGCCCGATGTAGCGAGGTGCTAACTTCCCTTTGACGTTGAAACATCGTTGGCCTCGGATAGGCGATACCTTAAGGTATACGAAGTCTCCTACTTCGAAAGTCAACTTCCTTTGCCTATTGTCCGTGTAGCCTTTCTGTCATGACTGAGCAGCCTTCAAGTTCTCCCGTACTATTTTGATGAGTAGTTTAGCCCCGATCTTCCGAAAGGTAGGTCGATTGAAGTGAAGATCTCGACGTTGATGATCCGAGGCACTCGAGCAGACCCGAATACACCTGCAATCACTACACCACTGCTCCGTTTGTTATCAACCGTGCTTCACATGCTTGACCTCACCAAGAAGGCTATCCCTGCAGGTGCAACCGAGAACACAAGCAAGAACGATGAAGATACAATCTGAAATTGCGAAATTGGGGTCTCACAAACCGTAGAACGGTGAAAGTGTTTAATCTAAGCAAAACCTAGCGAATATGGCCGGAGGATGCAGTATTTAAAGGCTAAGGTTCGTCCATAAAACACTTAGACGCGTCCCTAATGGACTCATACGGGATACAAGGCCCAAAAGCCCAATACGGTGGTGCAATACCGGACAGAACTCTGAATTTGACTTGTTTTGACAATTCCCAATGACCCCTGGCAAATTTTAATGTGGGACCAGAACCATTGGAAATTTATCTTCTCATCTTTCCATGCATATGTAGAACGTCAAAAACGGAGTCCGTATGAACCCTGGGCGTCCGTTTTAAGATGGACTGCCCCTGGACTCCGAGTTGAACTCAAGTCTGAGTTGGCGTCTGTTTCCATCAACATGTGGACGTCCCATCTGGTTCTCCACATCCCCAAATCCTCCTCCCTTTACATGTTGATCATGTCCATGGTTCCTAATAACAATTAAATCATTAAATAGCAATCCATTCTCAAACTCACATGGGTAGGGAGTTAGGAACGAGTTCACCTGCTGATTTAGTAACCGTGCTCGTGCTCTTGTGATTGGTCCTTGTATATCAATGTGAGTATCCACTGTTGTGATGTCCTCATCATCCTCCCCCTCTTGAATCGGAGTCGTCCTCGACTCAAGATCATCTTCTTCTCCCAAGTATGGTCGTAAATCTGAAATGTTAAATGTGGGACTAACCCCAAAATCCGGAGGCAACTCAAGCTTATATGCATTGTCATTGATCTTTTCAACAATCTTAAAAGGACCAGCAGCTCGTGGCATAAGTTTAGATTTTCTCAAGTGAGGGAATCGTTCTTTTCTCAAATGTAGCCATACCAAGTCCCGTGGTTCAAGTTTTACTTCTTTTCTACCTTTACTACCAGAAATTCTATACTTCTCATTCATCCTTTCAATATTTTTCTTTGTAGTTTCATGCATCTTAAGAATGAATTCAGATCGTTGTGTAGCATCCAAATTTATAGTTTCAGAAGGAGGCAAAGGTAATAAATCAATAGGAGCACGGGGATTGAAACCATACACTACCTGGAATGGGCTTACCTTTGTAGTAGAGTGAACTGACCTGTTGTAAGCAAATTATATATGTGGTAAACAATCCTCCCAACCCTTTAAATTTGTTTTTAAAACAGCCCGCAACATAGTGGATAGAGTACGATTTACTACCTCAGTTTGTCCATCGGTTTATGGGTGACATGTGGTTGAAAACAGCAGCTTGGTTCCCAATTTATACCACAAAGTTCTCCAAAAATGACTTAAAAATTTTGCATCACGATCAGAAACAATGGTATTTGGTACACCATGTAAACGAATAATTTCCGTCATAAATAAATCAGCAATGTGTGAGGCATTATCATTCTTATTACAAGGTATAAAATGTGCCATTTTGGAGAAACGATCAACAACCACAAAAATACTATCCCTCCCCCTCTTTGTTCTAGGCAATCCTAAAACAAAATCCATGGAAATATCCTGCAAAGGTACACTAGGAACAGGAAGAGGCATATAAAGACCATGTGGGTTAAGTCGAGACTTAGCTTTATTGCAAGTAGTGCATCGTGACACGTAGCGCTCGACATCACATCTCATCTTTGGCCAAAAGAAGTGTGTGGCCAGCACGTCCTCAGTTTTCTTCACTACAAAATGTCCCATCAAACCTCCTCCATGTGCTTCCTGCAAAAGTAATAGGCGAACGGAACTAGCAGGAACACATAGCTTGTTAGCACGATAGAGGAGGCCCTCCTGTAGTACATATTTATTCCAAATTATTCCTTCTCTACAATTTTCAAAGGCATCTTTGAAGTCCAAATCAGTAGGATATAATCCTTTTATTGTTTCCAAACCAAATATTTTATGATCAAGTTGGGACAGCATGGTGTAGCGTATAGATAATGCATCTGCAATAACATTCTCCTTCCCTTTCTTATGCTTAATTATGTATGAAAACGATTCTATGAACTCAATCCATTTAGCATGTTGTTTATTCAGATTAGTTTGACACTTAAGATACTTCAAAGATTCATGATCGAAATGTATGACGAACTCCTTAGACCACAGGTAATGTTGCCAAGTTTGTAGAACTTGCACTAAGGCATACAATTCCTTATCATAAGTAGAATAATTCAGAGAAGGACCATGCAATTTTTCACTAAAGAATGCAACGGGTTTACCTCCTTGTATGAGAACACCTTGTGACACCCTCATTTTTGATTTCTGCATGTATTCATAGTTTATGTAGAAAAACATTTTTAAATAAATAGAAACAGAAAAGAAATAAAAAAGGTAACCAAAAAGATCCAAATCCAGTTCACCGAGAGTGCCGAAGACAACTCCCGCGGCTCGCTGGCCACGTGGCGCCTTCGGAGCTCATCCCTGCAAAGGGGGAGAGGTCCGCCGCTAACTGGCTACGTGGCAGGCTCGGGGCTCGTCTCTACAAAAGGGGCGAGGTCCGACTGAATGTAGCCTAGAGGGGGGTGAATAGGCTTTTCAACGCTTTATTGAAACCTGAAACACTTAGTAGGTTTATCAAATACAAGGAAATCAGACTAGTCTGGTAGGGTGCAGACTATTCCGTTTTCTAAACAGAGAAAAATCAGACTAGTCCGGTACCAAGCGGACTAGTCCGGTATTCGTGGACTAGAGAGATCAAGATTGATCAATGTTCACTTCTAGTACTCTATGCAGCGGAAATAAATTGATAACTTAGGTGTATTGCAACAGTGATACAGTGAATGACAGGAATCAACTTTGATTCTAATGTTTGAACGTGAATTTCAAAGGATTGATTATACATTGGAAAATGATGAACAATTAATGAACAAGAGTAGGAGACAAGTGTTTATCCCGAGGTTCCATTCCACGAAGGAAATCTACGTCCCTGATGAGGAGTCCACTAAGGACCGGGTCTTCACCAACCCTATCCTCGTCGAATCGCCACAAAGGCCGATTCTCTTCCACTAATCACAAGAGGGAATAAATCATTCAAGGGGCCTTCTCACAAGTTGAGGGCTCCACAAGAATTACAATGAATTAACACAACCAAACACACTCAACAGATGAACAATTAACAAACAAGATTGTGCAAGAGATCAAACCCAAGAGCTCAAGATGTGTAGAACAAGTCTCTCCTTTGATCAATTGCTAATCCCCAAAGAATTGATCCTTTTTGGGTTAGAATGTGTGGAGAGATATGAATTTTAGGCTCTTGGGAGGTGTGACGGTGCAGGGGGTTTAAGAGTTATGTTGGTATGGCCGTACACCTCTTTTTATAGTAGGGTTTCCAATGGTTACGTTAGGGTTTGCGATGTCCGGACTAGTCCGTGGTAGAATCCGGACTAGTCCGGTGTGCGGTGTGTAGGAAACCCTAAGTGTTGTGATATATCGGACTAGTCCGTAGTAGTGCGGACTAGTCTGTTTTCTATCCAGAAACAAAATCGGACTTGTCTGACTGATATCGGACTAGTCAGTTTTCTGGTCAGAAAGAAAATCGGACTAGTCCGGTTGATATCGGACTAGTCCGCACATGCTGAAATTGTGCAGTTAGTTTGATTTCTTCCACTTGAGCTCTTGGGGTGTGTTTCTCCAACACACTCTATACTAAGTATTTTAATGTTTTCAGCTCCTGAGCTCTTATCAATTTGGATCCTCCTTCTCCTTTCTTTCTGCGCTTTCTTCCTGTTTTCTTTTAAGAACCTGCGCTCATCTCAACAATTTTGTTAGGGTCTCATTTGTTTGTCATAAATCAACCAAAAACCACAAGGGATGTCTAGATGAACTTTCAATCTCCCCCTTTTTGGTGATTGATGACAACCAATTGAGATCTCACAAATATGACAATAAGAATTCAGATTTTCATAAAGTGTGCACGTATGAGCTTTGGACAAAATAGGCAAAGTAGACATAATACATATGTGCACTCTTTATGGTGGGGTGTAGAACTATGTGTGTGAGCAATAATTTTGATGTGAATAACATAATGAGCATAATCATCAAGAGTCTCAATCCTACATAACAGTTTTAAACATATGCCATTAATCATAAGCATAACATAGTCATCTCACAAAAAGCATAATGATAACATAATAGAATAAGTCTTACAAAAGCATAATGACAGCACATGTCTTACAAAAACTCATTTCTCAAACTAGGACATGAAAAGAAAGACCTACGACCTAAAACTCCCCCTCAATCTCTCCCCCTTTGGCATCAAGGCACCAAAAAGAAGGAGAGGAGGGATCTACTTGTCGTCACCGGCTCACTCATCGATGTCGGTCCTTTCTTCATCTTTATCATCAGCCTGAGGAAGAGGAGGAGAGGAACCACTTGTTGTGCCAAACTAGGCACGCTCTGATGGAGAGAGAGGAGGAAGCTCTATAAACTCAGATGCAGAGTCCTCTGAGATGACCGGGGATCCAATGGGCTCAATCTCCAGTTTTTGGCATATTTCTTTGACATTGGCCTTCATGTATCTCATTTCTTCTTTTCTTGCCTTGTTCATCTTATGAAGCTTCACCTCAGTTTTGCGGCAAGAACTGAAAATAGCAGCCAAAATCTTCATAACTCCACTAGAGGAACCTTTGTATGGAGAGGCCCTGGTCTTGGATGAAGGCCTTGCATCTTCTTGAGCTCTCTCTGGATGCTCTTCAGGTGATCCAGGAGAGGAGGCAACTGGGAGGGAGGCCTGAGGAGGCTTCTGAGGCCTTAGAGCAGTGTGCTCTACATCCTTCACAAACTCAATTCCTGTGACTTTCTCAATCATGAACATCAAGTAAGGTGCATAGCCATAGGAACGATTTGGTGTGCAGGATATGTTCACCATGTCATTCCAGATATAATCGAAGATATCAAATCTTCTCCTCCTGCTGGTTACCTTCATCAAGGTTCTCAAATAACCTTGGACGCTCCCGGCATCTCCATCCCAGAGCACTCTGTTGAGAACAATGAAGAAGGGATTCATGTTCTTGGTTGAGGGAGGGTTGAATGGAAGTCGAGTATCATAGAGAAACTCCATCTTGTCCTTCTCCACAACTCCCAGATTGTGAATCACAATCTCATCATTGCCGGTGTCCTCAAGGTGCAGCAGTCTGGCAAACTCAGTGTAGGAAATTGTGTACTTGGATCCATGTGTCATCCAAGTCACTTTGTCTTCTCCATCATGAGCAAAGTGGCAAGTTGAGTAAAACTGGGCAATGATCTCATTATTCCAGTTGTACCTAAAGGCGAGCAGGTCCTTGAGTCCATGTCTCTCTGTAGCCTCTATGACTTCCTCAAAGGCTTCACAACTCTTCCTTTCAAAGTATGTCCAGTCGATCCGTTGACTTGGGACCACTGGAGTCTTCATTTGGAGGTACACCAAACTGTAGTAGTCCGAGTGAAAGTTGCTCCAAAATCTCTTGTCGGCTGCCATTTTGCCGGAGCTATAGGCATCAACCTTCCTCAGGTTCCATGCCACATCACTCCCCTTGCCATTGAACTTCTGCTCCGAGGGATCCCTATTTCCCTGCCCTAGAGCTGTCATCTAATGGGGACCAATTGGGCCGGAAGAAAGTCCCTTTCCCTTGCCCTTAGTTTGGCGTTGAGCCGCCGAGCTAGAACCAGCCACATTTGCTTTTGAGGCTGGTCTCTTGATTGTAACCTTTCGACTCACCCTAGGTGGGGTGAGCGAAGGCTCGGCAGCACGCTCTTTTCTCTTGTTGGAGCGAGACTCCAGAGGATGAGACATTATATCTTGATCCATCTCGGCCTCAAAGTCGGAGAGACTCTCATTTGACCCCGACATGATTTCTAACAAGGAAGATAAAGTGGGTATGAATAATCAAGGATGACAAAGGATTTGCATTGAATTGACATAAGCTAGGATTCCCTGATCAGGGGCATACCGGACTAGTCCGGTGCTCAAGGCCGGACTAGTCCGGTGTTCAAGGCCGGACTAATCCGGAGTACTGGACTTGTCTGCCCGAAGAACCGACTAGTCCTTTATGATGCTGCTCAAGCCCTAACTTGTTGAAATTTGAGGGTATTCAATGCAAATATGGTCTAAGGTACATGGAATGCATCAATAGAGTATGCATTGACTAAAGGAGCTAAGCTATTTCAGCAAAAATAAGGAATATCGAAGGTTCTAGGGTTTGGAGCGAAGTTTACCAAATCGTTCGATTCGAAGCGTTAAAGGAGTTCTTGATCCGGACTAGTCCGGGGTCTTTGATCCCTTTGCAGTGGGGATCGATTTCCATGGAAATTTGACAGGTTTTGATGGAGAACTTGCAAATTCACCTTGGGAGCACTTGAGTTAGGAGAGAGAGAGTGGGGAGGGTTGTGAGGATGAAGGAGATTAGGTTTGAGCCGTCCTTAGGGTTATGGAGACGAAATATTGGACTAGTCCGGACCATATCAGACTAGTCCATTTTCTGGTCAGAGAGAAAATCGGACTAGTCCGTGGTGGTCCGGACTAGTCCGGTCTAACGGACTAAGTTCGGACTAGTCTACCGGTGCGGACTAGTCTGAGGTGACCACGGACTAGTCCGTGGTCCCTTGTACAGAGGTGTACAAAACATATATATATATATATATATATATATATATATATATATATGTATTCAGTGGTTCCTATTAAGGAATAAGGGACAACGACCTACAGCTATTCTTGATGAATATGATCAGTAATCATACAACAATCAAGCTATGACCATGATTCACCAAGATCAAGTAACTAACATAGTTTTTAAGAGAAAAATAGAGAGAGGTGATTTTTCAACATAATTAACATGATTTTGAGGATGGCATACAGATATGCAAGTTTTCAAGCCACGTTTCGAGCATCAAGGATATTTAGTTCATTTCGGAGCTCACAAAAGCGTTTTTCATCAAGTGGCTTGGTAAAGATATCGGCTAGTTGTTTTTTAGTGTTGACATGGGAAATGGCTATGTCTCCTTTCATTGAGTGATCTCATAAAAAATGATGCCGGGTATCTATGTGTTTAGTTCTAGAGTGCTCAACAGGGTTATGGGCAATTTTAATAGCACTCTCATTGTCACAAAAGAGTGGAATATGACTCATATTGTAACCGTAATCCCTTAGAGTTTGTCGCATCCAGCTGCAACATACTCCGCTTCGGCTGTGGATAGAGCAATTGAATTTTGTTTCTTGGAGGACCAAGAAACTAGGGATCTACCTAGGAATTGGCAAGTACCAGAAGTACTTTTTTCTATCTACCTTGCATCCGGCATAATCTGCATCGGAGGATCCAATGAGATTGAATTTTGAACCTTTGGGATACCAAAGGCCTAGGTTGGGTGTATGAACTAAATATCTCAAGATCCTTTTAACGGCTGTCAGATGACATTCCTTAGGATTGGCTTGAAATCTTGCACACAAACATACACTCAACATGATATCAGGCCTAGATGCACATAAATAGAGTAGGGAGCCAATCATGGAACGATATACATTTTGATCCACATTTGGTTCGTCTTCATTGAGATCCAGGTGTCCATTTGTCACCATGGGAGTCTTTATGGGCTTTGCTTTGTCCATTCCAAACTTCTTGAGAATGTCTTGAGTGTACTTAGTTTGGCTTACGAACATCCCGTCCTTTTGTTGCTTCACTTTGAATCCCAAGAAGTACCTCAACTCTCCCATCATGGACATCTCAAATCTATCTATCATAGTCTTGCTAAATTCTTGACAAAAGGATTTTTTAGTTAAACCAAATATAATATCGTCAACATAGATTTGGCAAATGAAGAGGTCATCATCAAAGTGTTTAGTAAACAAGGTGTAATCAGCTTTTCCAATCTTGAAGTCATTTTCAATCAAAAAATCTCTAAGGCACTCATACCAAGATCTAGGAGCTTGTTTGAGGCCATAGAGAGCCTTACGCAGTTTGAACACATAGTCGGGGTGCTCTTGATCTTCAAAACCGGGTGGTTGCTCCACGTACACCTCTTCCGTGATTGGTCCATTGAGAAAGGCGCTTTTCACGTCCATTTGATAAAGCTTGAAATCGTGGTGAGTAGCATATGCAAGTAATATACGAATCGATTCAAGCCTAGCTATAAGAGCAAAAGTCTCATAGAAATCCAAACCTTCGACTTGTGAGTACCCTTTTGCCACAAGTCGTGCCTTGTTCCTTGTCACCACTCCATGTTCATCTTGCTTGTAGCGGAAGATCCATTTAGTGCCGACGACGTTGGACTTGGGTCTTTCAACCAGCTCCAACACTTTGTTCCTTTTGAAGTTGTTCAATTCTTCTTGCATCGCCATCACCTAGTCCGGATCTTTTAATGCATCCTCAACCCTGTATGGTTCCAAAGAAGATTCAAAGGAATAGTGTTCACAAAAATTATCTATGCGAGATCGAGTTATTACTCCCTTTCGGATGTCACCGATTATGTTGTCAACGGGGTGATCTCTTTGGATGCTTTGGTGTACTCTTGGATGTGGCACTTGTGGTCTTGAATCTTCATCATTATCTTCTTCTCCCCCTGGATAGTTGCTCTCATTGATGTTTTGGTCTTCTTGATTTTCTTGAGGTTGATATTGTATGGAAGCTCCCCCTTGATCATTTTCCTCCATCTGTGGTTCATTTTCTTCATTCGCATTCGAAGGTGGCACTTGTGGTCGAACATCGCCCAATGCCATTCTTCTCAATGCTTGACATGGAGCTTCTTCTTGATCTAGCACACACTGATAAACTTGCTCTTCTTGAGAGCCGTTAGTTTCATCGAACACTACATCAAGTGCTACTTCAACAAGTCCGGAGGTTTTGTTGAAGACACGATAAGCGTAGGAGTTCGAATCATAGCCAAGTAAGAAACCTTCATCGGACTTCGAAGCCCTTGGCTTCTTATTTAAAATATAACATTTTGAACCAAAAACTCAAAAATATGAAATATTTGGCTTGTTACCCGTGAGTAGTTCATAAGAGGTTTTCTTGAGCAACCGATGAAGATATAGTCGATTTATGGCGTGACAAGCGGTGTTAACCGCTTCAGCCCAAAACCTGTCCGAAGTCTTGTATTCATCGAGCATTGTCCTTGACATCTCAATGAGAGTTCTGTTCTTCTTTTCGGCTACTCCGTTTTGTTGAGGAGTATATGGTGCTGAAAATTCGTGCTTTATCCCTTCTTCGTCTAGATACTCCTCAACTTGGGTGTTCTTGAATTCTGTCCCATTGTTGCTTCGTATGTTCTTGATATTCAATGAGATTCATTTTGGGCACGCTTGATGAACATCTTGATGGTTCCTTGAGTTCCTGTCTTATCATGCAAAAAGAAAACCCACGTGAAGCGTGAAAAATCATCAACAATGACTAGACCGTATTTATTACCGCCGATGCTTATGTAGGCAACTGGACCACATATATCCATGTGAAGGAGCTCAAGCGGTCTTGTTGTAGTCATGACATTCTTCGCGGGATGGGATGCTCCTACTTTCTTCCCTGCTTGACACGCTCTACACGGCCTGTCTTTCTCAAAAACAACATCCTTTAAACCTCGGATGTGATTGCCTTTGAGGAGTTTTTGAAGATTCCTCATACCAACATGTGCTAGCCGTCTATGCCACAGCCAACCCATGTTGGTCTTTGCAATCAAGCATGTGTCAAGTTTGGCTTTATCTTTGTTGAAGTCAACTAGATAAAGTTTTCCCTTCAACACACCCTTGAATGCAATTGAGTTATCACTCCTTCTAGAGACAGTCACACCCTCATTAGTGAATAAGCAATTATAACACTTGTCACATAATTGAGATATGGACAAAAGATTATAACCCAAGGAGTCAACATGTAAAACATGAGAGAGAGAGAGTATGTTGTGATGAAATTGCAATTTTACCAGTACCAAGCATTTTTCCTTGACTATTATCACCAAAGTAAATGCCTTTGCTTGGATTTTCATTTTTTTCATACTCCATGAACATTCTTCTTTCTCCGGTCATGTGATTGGTGCATCCACTATCTAGCACCCATTTTGCTCCACCGGATGAATAAGTCTGCAAAAACAATTTATCCCTTGGTCTTAGGTACCCAAGCTTGCTTGGATCCTTTGAGGTTAGTCACAAGTGATTTGGGCACCCACACATGAGACTTGGTGTTCCCATGGCATGGGCCAACATATTTAGCATAAACTCTTCCAAGATTACTTTTCATAAGTACATATGAAGCATCAAAAGTTCTAAATAGAAGTTGTTGTTCATATGTGTTCACAGTGTTAAATTTATAACATTATTAAGTTTTCTAACTTGAGAAGAGTTTCCCTTGACAAAGGCAATGCAACTCTTGTTATTTTTTTTTGGCTTCTAGCGTCTTTCTTTTCACCATTAGAATATCCAATGCCATATTTGACATTAGGAGGTCTTGTGACCGAGTATGCACTGCGTGATACTTGATCTTCTCCTTGTCAAATATGCCACTTTGAGAAGATTGCTTGTCCTTTGTCAAGTTTTGATTTTTCTTCATGTTAGTGTCACTTTTGGCACAAGTGCAAGTAATACTAGTTTCAGACTTTATGTGTTGAGAAGGTGAGCTAGAAGTTGATGAAGAACCATTTTGCTTGAGTGACTCAACTTGTACCTCAAGGATCTCGTTAACTTTGGTTAAGTTAGCAAGTTCATCCTTGATGATGGTGTTTGAATCTTTTAACTTCAAGCAAGCTTCCTTGCTTGAAGCTAACTCAAGCTTTAGTGATTTATTTTGTTCCTTTTCAAGTTCAAGAAGCTTTTCAATCTCAAGATATTCCTCCTTTTGGGAGATGATCATATCTTCCTGACGATTGACTAACTTCTCCATATCAACAAGCTTATCAAGTAGAAATTTCATTTTAGCAGCTGTGTTTTTGTCTAAACCCCTAAGCATATATTCATCATCATCACTGCTATCGTACTCACTAGAATTTTCACTATCACTAGTAAAAGAATGCGAGAAGGAAGATTTAGTTGGTACCTTTCGTTTACCGTCCTTTGCCATTAGTCAGGTGTTGTCGGTGTCCTTCCATACGCCCATGGTTGGGAAGAGAGTGGATTTCTTGGTAGTCTTCTTTATGGCTATGGTGGCCATCTCGTCTTCTTTTTCGGATGAAGATTCATCATTGGAGTCCCACTCCTTCCCTAGATGCGCTTGACCATATTGCTTCTTCTTCAACATTTTCTTTGGTTGAGGCTTGTTGTCTTTTGTCTTTTTCTTGTTTTCATCATGTGGACAATCTACTATGAAGTGATCATATTCTCCAAAGTTATAGCACGCCCGTCTCATCTTGGGTCTTTGTTTGTCCCTTTGTATTCCTTCATTTGAACTGCTACCCTTTCTTCTCCTCATCATTTTCTTGAACTTCTTCATGAACATGATCATGTCTTGTTCATCGATATCACTACTTTCATCATCGCTGTCGTCTTCTCCATAAGCTTCTCGAGCTTCATTTGATACGGGTTTACAAGTTGACTTCAAAGCAACTCCTTTCTTCTTTGCCGAGGTGAGATCGACAATTTCCTTAACATGCTTGGCTTGCTTCTCCATCATCTCAAAGTTGATGATCTTGCCAAGAAGTTCGTCTAGGGTCATCTTCCGGTACCCGGGGCTTTCTCTGATCATAGAGCAAAGAGTTACGTTGTGAGGCATGAATGCTCTAAGAATCAACTTCACAACCTCATGATCATTTCACTTCTTGCTGCCATAAGCTCGGACTTTGTTGATAAGATTCTTCAGTCGTATCTTGTGGTGATTCATCTTCTTCTATCGCGAATCTTCCCAATTCACCTTCAATCATTTCTATCTTGGCTTCGCGTACGTGACGATCACCTTCATGTGCAGTTTGTAGTGTGTCCCATATCTCCTTGGCAATTTTGAGTCCATCCACCTTGGTGAACTCGTCTCGTTTTAGTGATGACGTGATCACAGCTGCAGCTTGAGCATTCCGATGAATGGCTTGTTCTTGTCTTGGGGTCAGCTCTTCGTCATCTTTCGGGATATCTATCCCTGTACACACTATATGCCACAAACTTGGGTTAAGAGATATGAGGTGCATTTTCATGTTTTGTCTCCACATTGAATAATCATTGCCATCAAAGTAAGGTGCTTTTCCTAGGGGAATTGATAAGTAATGATTATTGTTAGAATTCAAACGCTCATAATCAAAAGGATATCGAGAGTAGTCTGTGTGACTACCCCCTTTCTTCTTCTTTGCATCATTGGTGTTCTTCTTCCCTTTTGGAGAGATTGCCTTCTTCCGTAGAAGAGCCATGAGTTGGAGCACCTCCCCATCATCGTCCTCACTGTCTTGAATGGCGTCGAGTAGCTTCTTTAGCTTTTGAGTCCTTTCATCATTACTCTTTTCGTCATCGATCTTCTTGTGTACATCCTTGACGTCCATATCGTCTCTTCGAGCGGTGAGTCTCTTTCGAAGAGTTTGGCTCTAATACCAATTAAATGTAGCCTAGAGGGGGGTGAATAGGCTTTTCGACGCTTTATTGAAACCTGGAACACTTAGTAGGTTTATCAAATACAGGGAAATCGGACTAGTGTGGTAGGGCGCGGACTAGTCCGTTTTCTAAACAGAGAAAAATCGGACTAGTCCAGTACCGTGCGGACTAGTCAGGTATTCATGGACTAGAGAGATCAAGATTGATCAATGTTCACTTCTAGTACTCTATGCAGCGGAAATAAATTGATAACTTAGGTGTATTGCAACAGTGATACAGTAAATGACAGGAATCAACTTTGATTCTAATGTTTGAACATGAATTTCAAAGGATTGATTATACACTAGAAAATGATGAACAATTAATGAACAAGAGTAGGAGACAAGTGTTTATCCCGATATTCGATTCCATGAAGGAAATCTACGTCCCCGTTGAGGAGTCCACTAAGGACCGGGTCTTCACCAACCCTATCCTCTTCGAATCGCCACAAAGGCCGATTCTCTTCCACTAATCACAAGGGGGAAAAAATCATTTGAGGGGCCTTCTCACAAGTTGAGGGATCCACAAGAATTACAATGAATTAACACAACCAAGCACACTCAACAGATGAACAATTAACAAACAAGAGTGTGCGAGAGATCAAACCCAAGAGCTCAAGATGTGTAGAACAAGTCTCTCCTTTGATCAATTGCTAATCCCCAAAGAATTGATCCTTTTTGGGTTATAATGTGTGGAGAGATGTGAATTTTGGGCTCTTGGGAGGTGTGATGGCGCAGGGGGTTTAAGAGTTATGTTGGTATGGTCGTACACCTATTTTTATAGAAGGGTTTCTAATGGTTACGTTAGGGTTTGCGATGTCCGGACTAGTTCGTGGTTGACTCTGGACTAGTCCAGTGTGCGGTGTGTACAAAACGCTAAGTGTTGTGATATATCGGACTAGTCCGTAGTAGTGCGGACTAGTCCATTTTCTATCCAGATACAAAATCGGACTTGTCCGGCTGATATCGAACTAGTCCGTTTTCTGGTCAGAAAGAAAATCGGACTAGTCCGGTTGATATCGGACTAGTCCACACATGCTGAAATTGTGTAGTTAGTTTGATTTCTTCCACTTGAGCTCTTGGGGTGTGTTTCTCCAACACACTCTATACTAAGTATTTTAATATTTTCAGCTCCTGAGCTCTTATCAATTTGGATCCTCCTTACCCTTTCTTTTTGCGCTTTCTTCGTGATTTCTTTTAAGAACCTGCGCTCATCTCAACAATTTTCTTAGGGTCTCATTTGTTTGTCATGAATCAACCAATACCCACAAGGGATGCCTAGATGCACTTTCACCGACCCCGTGGGACACATGCTGCCCCCGGAGCTAGCCTCTACGGAGGAGCGAGGCCAGTCCCGCAGGACACGTGTCGGTTGCGGAGCTAGTCACCGTGGAAGAGAGAGAACCAGCCACGCGGGACACGTGTCGCTCTCGGAGCTCACCTCCGAGAGGTCCGGCCCCGCTGGACACGTGTCACCTCCGTAGCTCATCTCCGGAAGGTCCGACACTATCGAACACGTGTCACTTCCGGAGCTCACCTCCAGGAGGTCCGACACTATCGGACACGTGTCACCCACGGAGCTTACCTCCAGGAGGTCTATCACTGTTGGACACGTGTCGACCTCGAAGCTCGTCTCTGAGGAGAAAAAGAAGTCTGGCGCTGTTATGACACGTGGCACATTCAGAGCTCACCTCCAAAGAGAGGGGAGGTCCGGCACTAACACGTGGCACATCCAGAGCTACCTCCGAAGAGAGGGGAGGTCCGGAACTGACACGTGGCGTTCGCGGAGCTCGCCTCTGTTGAGAGGGGAGGTCCCGAGCCACCAGACATGTGGCGCACGCGGAGCTCATCTCTGGACAGAGGGGAGATCCCGCCCTCCAGGACGCGTGGCGCATGTGGAGCTCACCTCTGAGGAAGAGGGAGGTCTCGCCCGCCTAACACACGGCACAACCGCAGCTTATCTCTGAGGAAAAGGGAAGCCCAGGTTCCCGCAGGACATGTGGAGCCTCCGGAGCTCATCACCAAGGAGGTGACGAGATTTGAAGCAGTTTTTCTTCTGTACGCATGGGAATCCCCAGTACTGAAGAAACCAACACGATTTCTACAGTGTTACCGCACTGAATCAATTTAAGATAAGTTGTTAAGATTCAAAAACAATTTGAATAGGACTCTTATTCGAATTCCGATCAGATTGGGACTCTTCTCTTCCCGATTATAAATAGAACCCGAAACAACCCCTTGGTCGTAACATCTTTCTAAGCCGACAACTTAGAAGCCCTTGCCCCCAAACTCGCCGAGCTAAACCCCTTCGCCGGATTTCGACCACCGAAGAGACCGCCGACGAGCCAGGACACGATCGCCGCCGCCGGAAGAGAGCCCCAATGATCTGTTTTTTGCTAGAGGAAGGACAAGAAGAACGTAAGGTAGGTCTCCAATACCACCTTACGACATCATCGTGTTTTCTTTGCATCTGTTCTTCGATTCCTTTCGAACAGAAGCTATTTCGTGGAAAGATTACGTATTGATCGGATTGATCTAGATCTTGACTCCAGATCGTCGCCATGTCCACATTTGATCTATACACCTATGTTCATCGTAAAACCCATGCAAGCCATGCAAGAACACGTACAACCGATCTAATAAAAACTGCACCATAGGATTAGCATGCATATGCATCATTGCATCTTAAGGTAGAGTTTATACATGATGATTGATTGCTATGAATCTTGTATGTGCGTGATCTCGTATAGAAGGACAAGCTCAGGGAGCTACCTACGACGGACTACAACAGCAAGAATTTGAGGAACATGAACCGCAAGAACAAAGCAAGTGCTCCTTGACCATATTAATCCCATGTTTTTGGAAAACTGTTTTGTTTGCGAAAAG
Organism: Neostapfia colusana; assembly: GCA_030760725.1. NCBI lineage: Eukaryota > Viridiplantae > Streptophyta > Magnoliopsida > Poales > Poaceae > Neostapfia > Neostapfia colusana. The sequence continues at coordinate 22,433,742 of JASWHV010000005.1, read as the reverse complement.
GTGTGTGTGCTTGAGTCAACATGATGGGAAACCCTTTGATAGGAGTTTACTAGTTTTGGTTAGACCACCATTGTCGCCGGGAAAGTTTATGAGTCGGGTATGGTTTTTGCTTTTATGCTTCGCTGAGTCCATGGGATACAGGAAGCGAGATAGATGTGTCTAGCTAACTGCACTCGTAAGAATAACCAGAAACTGATGTTGTTAATGATCATGAATCGGAGGGAGATCTAGGAAAGCCCTGGTTTGTGGATGAGGTAGAATGAGACGGTGGTTTACTTGCCGTAGATCTAAGGACCGGTTCATGCCAGCCATGCCAGGATAACAGTGTCACCACAAGGTCAAGTATGGGTGCGGCTTAGCTGAGTAATTAGGTAAGTTACTAGATTGTTATGGACTGTGGAATGCGCGGGGAATGGGAGTCGAGTGAGGACTGCCCTGGGAACTGCATGGCACAAGAGGGGCCCCGATGGTGGGAGAATTGGAGATTCTAGCCTGCCGGTGAAAACTTAGTGAGTCCATACATCTAGTAGCCCCTTTGTAAAGGCTATTTTGTGATCTCTTGGCCATGCACCGACGGTTGTGTATTGGTATAATGGAGGTTCTGCAGTCGTCGATGGGTGACAAAATCACAAACTTGTGGGTAAAGTGGTACAAACTCTGCAGAGTATTAAAACTATCATGATAGCCGAGGTTACGGTCACGAGCGCCTGGACAACTCACATGATTAGATGAGATGATTATTGGGAGGTTATGGTTTTTGGTTTGGTTATGATTTGGTCTTTGGTTTTGGTTTTCGGGACTGTTGAGTCTAGGTAATGAGATTGGTTGCATGACTGTTGAGTCATGGCAACGAGATTTGGTCTCGGAATAAGACAGAATTGAATATGAGATGAAATGGTAGTGAATACGAGATGGTATTCATGAGATGGTAGTCAATATGAGATGGTATTCATGAGCAAAGTTGGAAAGATTGATGTATGAAAAGGGATGAATCATAATGGAGGTACGTTAATGTTTAAATACATGTTGGGATTACATTCACTTAAAGCTAAGTTGCTGTTTTTATCGTGTTTTGAGAAATAAACTTTGCTTTCTGCAATGAGCCTTTTTATACCTTCCTTGCTATGAACTACATATCATATTTTCCCGCACTTGCTGAGTACATCATGTACTCAAACTTGCATTATCATACATCATCAGCAACAGGAGAGGAGTACTATGAAGGCCCCATGGAGTACTAGGAGTGTGATACACCGTCAACTTGCCTGTGGGGATAGAGTAGAGATGGAGCCCCTTCTGCTGCTTAGTTTGCTTCCGCAATAGTTAGAAGACTTCCTCTGCTAGAATAAAGACTTCCGCTGCTAAGATTAGACTTCTGCTGCTAGAATAAAGACTTCCGCTACTAGCATAAGTCCAAGACTCATGAGACAATGTAATAAACCCTGTTATTCATGGTTATATATATTCTGAATTCAGTTTGTGAAGTATATGTGTATGTGTGATGAACATCCTGGGCACACATACGCATCAGTTCTCGGTTCTGTGTTCTACAAAATCGAGGGCGTCACACACCTCCAATACCAATACCGTGTCACACCCGGTTTCTCCAAAGAGCAACCGAGTGAATATCACATGTATGCCAGGATCATTTTCTCATACATGTGACGACAAATAGTGAAGCACCATTATATTACAAGCCAAGTGTTCGAATATAAATAAGTCTTACATAGCATACGTCTCGATGGACGATAATATGTTCATAACATGTAAATAAAACAGCAGCGGAATATAAATCTTGTGGGCTCCGTCACAGGTGTTGCCCGGGGGACTCCGTGAACCTAGAATCCTTCATCGGGTCCGAAGTCTTGGTCATTGAACACCACATCATCCCTTTGACCTGAGCAGCAATTTAAACCAACAGAAAAGCAAGTTTGAGTACCGTTGGTACTCAGCAAGTGTGGGAAAGTTATGTCATGCATGGCTAGAGCAAGGAGAGGTTGAACTCATGGTTAAAGCACTACGCAATTAATACCTATCACCTTAGCTTATTAAGCACCTACATTACTACACAGGTGAAATGGTTCCAAACCCTCAACCCATCATCAGTATTAAGTAAACATAGTCTCATATCCAATGTTAAGCTTCCCGCTTAACATCCTCAACTTCCCAATTCATCATCCTCTAATCATGAATAAGTACAAGCCGCTCTTGACCGTGAGCACGGCTGTCATGACAGTTTTGACTCTGCAGAGTTTGCACCACTGTACCCACATGTAGTGATTTCATCCCCCGTTGCCGGTGGACTAAAAGAACCTCCATTATGCCAGTGGCCGCGAACCACGTTCACACTTCCCAGGTGTGTAGTCAGGAGATCACTACGAGACCTTTACAAAGGGATTTCCGACGAGCATGGGCCCACTGAGGTTTCACCCCTAACAGCATACAAGAGGCTCCAACCCCGCTGCAGTGGCCCCCTCTTGAGCCTTGCGGTTCATATGGTAGTCCAGCTGACACCTATTCCCCGCACCATCCAAACACCCATACTACGCCGGAGATACACCTAATTAATTGGCCAAGCTGCCCCATCTCAGCATGTGGTTGACACGGTAAAGCCAGATTACATGTTCCATGAACCGGTCCTTAGGATCTAGGCAAGCACTAAACACAAACCCGAGTCTCGTGCACACAGCACCAACCAAATCATCCAACTTGCCTCGATCCCTACCACTACATAACTCATAATATATCATTCAAGAGTAAGGTAAATAAGTTGATGATCTCATATCCCACTTATCCCATTCTAAGCATGGCTAAGCATAAGTAATATGAATGAATGACATAATAAAATAAATCCCAACCCAGGCTACAAGGAAGTAAGATAATGAAAATCTAGGGAAACTTCCTAGCTTGGGTACCATATTCCAAATTGACAATGCAATTAATTAAATACTAACTACACATCCTAGTATAGGATCAAAGTGGTCAAGGACACTTGCCTTCTTCCTGCTGCTCTGGGAATGGAAAGTCTTGGTCTTGAAAGGTGTGAACCTGCTCTGGGGCTGGTTCTATTCATTCCAATACACACATAGCAAAAGAAAACAACATTCCATAAGCCATAGTCCACACTTCCACTCATGCAAACCACACATACGTACATATGAAAGTCATTCACATTTTTAAGTGTTGTGGTTACCCTAGATGTGTTGATTTTAGGCCTACATGCACTTTTAAACATATATATTATTTCTAACTTTTGTATTCAGATTTCTAATTGCACACTATATATGAATTTCCAATTTGAACAAATTCTCTATATTTAATTAATACACTTCTTAGCCACAAAATTTGCATGAAAGATAATTTCCTACTCCAAATAGGTTTTCAGATCTTCTACAAAATCTTAATTTGAAGTTTTTCGATTTGGAGACCTCATTTAACATTTTCTAATTATGCATACCTATTTTCCTATATTTCAGATTTATTTTCTATGCCTAAAAGTGAACTTTAATATTAAAATAGTGAGACATATCACCTAAACAGAATAGGTTCTGATCTAAAATGTTCAATAAAATATTTTTGAACTTCCCCTCTGGTGGGGATCAAATTAAATTTGTTTTACCCATTTTTAGAATTATTTCCTAGCCTAAAAATGTATTTCCAGAAATAATAAAAGTAGGCAGCACTTAGTCAAATCTCATTTCAGCCTAAAATAAGCTTTTAACTCATTGTAATGGTTTTCCAAGTGCTAGGAAAATTTAAATTTGTATTTGCACATGTGTTTGCATCACCATTTGAATTTAAATTCTAATCACATGTTCAAATTTCTGAATTTAATATCCTATAGGTTCTGAAGTGCAAACCCTCCCTACTGCAGGGTCTAATTTACTATTTCCTAAATTTTCAGGGGCCTACTTACACGAAACAGTGAGGTTTTCCTAATTTTTATTAAGTCCAGGGGCTAAAACTGATTTTTAAATGAATTTACATGAATTTCTGAAGGTCCAAGGGCTAGATCAGAAGTTTCTGGGGCTAGCTCGTGTTTTCCGAGATCCCCAGGTGGTAGCGCGTAAGATTCCCGGCCTTTATAATGCAGGGCTGATGTGGGCCGTTAGATTTAAAACAGACGGCTGAGATTATAACGCGAAGCGGTACGGGTTAGATCTATTCGGGACCACACGATTTAAAATGGACGGGCCTCAGGGGGCCACGTCGCCCTGGCCGTGTGCGGGCGGCGCTGCCCGGCGGCGCTTGGCGGTGGGAGGCGGCGATCTCGCCGGAGAACTTCGGGTTTTCGTCTATACTCACTAAAACTTGGATTTCTTGGCATAGAACGGAAGAGGGGAGGTGGGGGATCTCACCTCTGGGCTTTTCTTGAGCTCGGAGGCCCTGGAAGGCGGTCGGCGACGAGGTCCGAGGGGAAAACGCGGCGGTGCTCACCGGAGCTGTATCTAGAGCGCAAAACACCGGGTTTCCTTCACATGCAAGACTTCCCGGCGGCGGTGGAACATGACAAGCCCGTTAGATCAGGAAATCTGAACGAGGATCGAAGGAAAACGGCGGTGGAAGCTTCGGTTCTCACCGAAGAGAAAGATGGAGCGGGCACTGGGAAAATCGGCGAGTTTTCTTGCGTTAAATGCATGAGGAGAGGCGGCGGAGGGTCGGTTTAGATATGTAGTAGAGCCTTGCCGAAGATCGGGCGTGGAAATCGGGTGGAGCTGCCGCGATCGGCGCGGGAAGATCGGTGCAGTTGGGGCGCGCGGGGGAGGAGGGCGAAGAAGATGACATGGGGGCCCCGCGCGTCAGGGAGAAAGGGGGAGGGGGGGAAGCGGGCGCGGGTTTTGGGCCGGCTGAGGTGGGTTTCGGCCCACTGGTCGTTTTTCTTTTTCTTTTTCCTTTTCCTTTTCTGTTTTGATTCAAATTTGAATTCCAGTTTGAATTTGAATTGTTTCACCACATGCAATACATCCAAAAATTTTAAATTCCCCTCGTTAACAGGTTTTGGGGTGTTACAACTCTACCCCCCTTAAAAGAAATCTCGTCCTCGAGATTGGTGACTAGGAAAACAAATCCGGAAAACTGTGCCTTAAGCTCGTCTTCCCACTCTCATGTGGCTTCCGCTTCCGAGTGATGTTTCCACTGCACCTTGCACATTCGGATTCTTTTATTTCTCGTGAGGCGTTCCAGCGTCTCCAAAATCTTGACCGGTTGCTCGTCATAAGAAAGATCCTCTCGTACGTCCACCTCATTCATGGGTAACATTTGTTCGGGTGTTCTTAAACATTTCTTGAGTTGGGACACATGGAATACATTGTGCACATCTGATAGGCGAGCCGGTAGTTCTAGTTGATATGCCACTTCACCTTTCCTCTCCAGAATCTGGAAGGGTCCGATGTATCGTTGTGATAATTTCCCTTTCACCTTGAACCGACAAAGTCCTTGGATAGGGGACACCTTGAGATAAACATAGTCTCCCACATTGAAAATGAGCTCTCTTCTCCGTACATCGGCATAGCTCTTTTGTCCGGTCTGGGCTATCCTCAAGTTGTTGCGGATTTCCCTCACTTTCACCTTGGCTTCTTGTAGTACCTCGGGTCCAAATGCTTTACTTTCCCCAGTTTGGTTCCAAAATAGTGGAGTTCGGCACTTCCTCCCGTACAACGCCTCAAATGGTGACATCTTCATACTAGACTGATAACTGTTGTTGTAGGAGAACTCTGCATACGGTAAGTTCTTATCCCAACTCCTATTGTTCTTGAGTGCACAAGCTCTCAGCATATCCTCAAGGATCTGATTGGTCCTTTCGGTCTGCCCGTCACTCTGGGGGTGATAGGCAGAACTAAAATTCAGATGAGTTCCCATGGTTTCATGTAACTTCTGCCAGAACCTTGAGGTGAACTGTGTCCCTCGGTCTCACACTATCTTCTTTGGCACTCCATGAAAACACACAATTCTTGACATGTACAATTCTGCCAACTTGGATCCGCTATAGCTTTCTTTCACGGGGATGAAATGAGCTACTTTAGTCAGTTTGTCGATGATGACCCATATCAAATCATATCCCGATTGGGTCCTAGGTAGTCCCACTACGAAGTCCATACCGATTTCTTCCCATTTCCATTCAGGCACTTTGAGTGGTTGCAACAGTCCCGCGGGTCGTTGATGTTCTGCTTTCACCAACTGACATGTGTCACGTAGGGCAACATGTTCCGCGGCATCTCGCTTCATGCCATACCACCAATATCTGCTCTTGAGGTCATGATACATCTTCGTACTCCCAGGATGAATGGAATAGTCAGAATCATGAGCCTCCTTCAAAATCAATTCACAGATCTCCTTCACCTCAGGCACACAGATTCTTTTCCCATGCCACACCGTACCTTCTTCATCCTCTCTGAACCCAGGGGCTTTATTTTCTTTGATGAGTTCTCTAATTTCTTGTATCTTCTCGTCATTCTTCTGACCGTAGCGTATGTCTTGTTCCAATGTGGAGTCCACTTCCATGGCGATGGCCTCACCACTATTCACCAGACATAAATTGAGTTTTGCAATCTCTTCCTTCAACTCTGTAGGCATGTCCTTTGAACTCAACATGTTGACCTGCACCTTCCGGCTTAAAGCATCAGCCACGACGTTCGCTTTCCCAGGATGATAGTTGATGCCCACATCAAAGTCGTTGATTAGCTCTAACCATCTCCTTTGTTTGAGGTTGAGATCTCGCTGTGTGAAAATGTACTTTAAGCTCTTATGATCCGTATATATCTCTGTCCTCTTTCCTATCAAGTAATGCCGCCAAATCTTCAATGTGTGGACCACTGCGGCTAGCTCAAGGTCATGCGTAGGATAGTTCTTATCGTGTTTTCGGAGCTGCCGGGACACATAGGCAACGACATGCCCCTCTTGCATGAGAACACATCCCAACCTGTGGCCAAATGCATCGCAGTACACCGAAAAATTCTTCTGCATATCTGGCATAACTAGCACTGGGGCTGTTGTCAATCTTTTCTTCAGTTCTTATAAACTCGTCTCACACTCCGGTGTCCATGCGAATGTGATTCCCTTCTCTAACAATTTGGTGAGGGGTCTCGAGATCTTGGAGAAACCTTCGATGAACCATCGATAATACCCAGCCAACCCTAAGAAGCTTCGAATTTCCCCGACATTTTCAGAGGTCTTCCACTTCTGCACATCCTCGATCTTGGCGGGATCTACGGAGGTTCCTCCCTCCGAGATTATATGTCCTAAGAAGGGAACTCTCTTCAGCCAAAACTCACACTTGCTCAACTTGGCATATAGTTGGTGTTCTCTCAGCTTTTGCAACACCAATCTTAAATGTTCCTCATGTTCTTCATCATCTTTGGAGAAGACGAGAATGTCATCAATAAAAACCACCACAAATTTGTCCAGATATTCCATGAATACCTTGTTCATGAGATACATGAAATACGCCGGGGCATTAGTTAGCCTGAACGGCATGACGGTGTATTCGTACAGCCCGTACCGAGATATGAACGCTGTCTTTGGAATTTCAGTTTGCCTTATCTTCAGTTGGTGGTATCCCGACCTGAGATCAATTTTTGAGAACACACAAGCTCCCCTCAACTGATCAAATAAGTCTTCAATGTCGGGTAATGGATACTTGTTCTTGATGGTTACTTCATTCAACGCACGGTAGTCTACGCATAACCATTGGGTTCCATCCTTCTTGGGCACAAATATCACTGGAGCTCCCCATGGTGAGGAACTAGGACGAATATACCCCTTCTCTGTCAATTCTCCTATATGTTCTTTGAGTTCTTCCAGCTGTTTGGAGTCCATCCGATAAGGCCTCTTGTATATTGGGGCTGTTCCAGATACTAGTTCAATCGCGAATTCTACTTCACGATCTGGAGGCATACCTGGCAACTCCTCCGGAAAAACGTCTGGATATTCCCTGATAATCTTTATCTCTTCCACTTCCACCTCAACTTGATTGAGTTTAATGTCCCTCCTAGGTTCTTGCACGGCTACGAACATCACTTTTGTGCCACCAGTGTGAGTTAGTTCCACCGTTCTTGTCGAACAGTGGATGATACCTTTATGTTTGGTCAACCAATCCATGCCCAAAATAATATCTATCCCTTGGGAGTCTATCACTATGAGGTTTGCAGTAAATACTACCCCATTAATTTCTATATTCACCTTGGGACACACTTGTCTTGTTCTTATTTCTCCCCCTAGAGAGTTCACTGCTAACATATGGTTCATTTGTGTTGTTGCTAGATCATGCTTCTTAACAAACCCTTGAGCAATGAACGAGTGGGTAGCACCAGAATCGAACAATAGTGTTGCAATGTGTAAATTTGCAGGAAACTTACCAATTACCACGTCAGGTGCCTCTTGCGCTTCCTCCATGGTCACGTGGTTCACCCGTCCTCACATCACATTCTGCTGCTGTGGCTGCATGGGCTTCTTCTTTGGGCACTTATGAGCGTAGTGCCCCACTTCACCACAATTGAAACATTGCACCACAACTTTAGGTGCCTGGCCTTTGTTATCTTGGGGTTGGTTCTGTGGCCCTTGTCCTGCTGGTCGAGGTTGATAAGTGGGACGTGGCTGCTGCACAAACTGACGCTGCGGCTGTACTGGTGCTGATGGAGGTCTGAAGTTCGGGTTGTACCCTCTTGGTGTCGGGTAGGGTACCATAGCACGGCTCGTCTGCCTGCCGGTTGCTGCATCAGACGTGGACGTGTGTTGCTGCTTGATGCTTGGTGTGATCATCCCATCTTCCTCTTGTTCTCATTCTCCAAGGCCTTCAGCTTCCTCTCCACGACAAACGCTCTGTCTACCATCTTTTGGAAGCTTTCATATTCATTGGAGGACATTGCACATTGCATTTCCATAGTCCCTCCACAAAACAGTCCTGTTCCTGCTCATCGGTTTCGATGTCCCGTGGTGCATAACGGGATAGTTGGGTGAACTTGGTGAGGTATTCCCTCACAGTCATGTTGCCTTGCTGCAGTCCCAAGAACTCCTTTCTCTTGTTCTTGAGTTCACCCCTGGGTATGTAGTGGTTGCGGAAACTGCGCTTGAACTCTTCCCAAGTGATGTTCTCGGGGTCGTGATGGGCTGCCACGTAAGCGGTCCACCAATCAGCAGCAGGTTCATGCAATTGGTGAGAGGCAAACAGCACCCTCTCATACCCTTGGCATTGTATGATCCTCATCTTGCTGCTCTCTATGGTCTTTAACCAGTCATCTGCCACGAGAGGTTCAGCAGCACTTGCAAAGTTTTGGGGTTGAGTTCCCAGAAACTCACTCAACCTTGGTTGACGTGGTGCAGCTTGTGGGGGTGGAGCTTGGTGCAAGTTAGCCATCACTTGAGTTAGACTCTGGATGAGCTGATTCTGATTTTCGAGCATTTGGTGGATAGGATCAGCTCCTTCACGGCGATCACCCCTGTCTTGCCGTCTAGGAAGGTGAGGATTGGCGGCCTCATCATTGTTGTTTTTGGGGTTGACACCACGACCTTTTCCTCTTCCAGCCATCTATCATGATCAACCAAATGTTAACTTAAAGCATTACGTGTTAACTTCCCAATTTGCTTGTTTAAACTTAAACTTTTGATGCCTTAATATTTAGACAATTTCTGAAGATTTCACATAGATCTTTGGGCGTCATGTCTCACGCAAAAAATAAATGCACTATTGATTCATAGGGGTTCACATGCCAAAGCAAAGCAACCTAAAGACGAGGTTGTGGACAAACGCTCATGGCTTCCACAACTCACGTCAGACACCAAACATTAACACACCAATAAATAGGGTATTTGACTCGACTACTCGATATCTTGCTGAAATAAGGGAAATGACTCTAAACAACTCGTATCACTGAGCTGGCTCGTCGGGGTCTTCCTCGTCATTGCGGCTGCCCTCTGATTCTGCTTTAGGTGGGGAAGCTGCTAGTGTAGGAGTGTGGCGACGCTTGCTCGCGCTGGTGGTCTAGGGAGTCAGGAGTCCATGTGTCATTTACGGTGACACACAGTTCATTCCCATCTCCTCTTTCTCTCGCCCTCAAGCTGGCATGAAGTAACGCCTCAGTCTCCTTCAGGGTGTCACGAACATCCTGAAGCTCCTGCTGGCACTCCTGCAGTCGAGTGCTGAGCATAGCTGCATCCTCCAGGCACAGGTCCATGTGCTCGTGGTAAGTCCCCTGCTGCACTGGCGGGTATTTGTACTCCGCGGTGCCACTCTCACGCTGGAGGACATACATGTACTCAGTCCTGTCCAGGTGGCGACGGTTGATGTAACTCTGGTAGGTGATGGCCTCCAAGGTGACATCCTTCTCAGCATCGGCCTGAGTCGACCCGACAAGCTGGAGAGCGGTGGATCTTGAGCAGCTGGTTTTCATGGATAATCCTCATCTCTGAGCTCCATTCTTCACGCTTCTCACGGAGGGTCCTGGTGGAGCTGTAGTGTATGATCAGCTTGCCAACATTGCCGGCGGCGTGGAGCATACACCGAAGACGGCGCAACAAGCCTCCTACTGCCAACCCGTAGGAGTGGTACGTCACCGGACGGTTCTCCTCTCTCAAGGCAAGGGCAGCTACAGGAACTCTCCCTCCGATGGACTTGCGGGCGGTGCGGATCATGCGAACCATCTAAAACATAAAGCATTTAAAATCAAGTTATATAAGAATTGAATAAAGATTGTATTTTGAATAAAAGTTGGGGCAAGATGAACAAATAAAGTGACCCCATTAAATAAACTTTCAACCCACACCTTTTGTAAAATAGTTTTTTGGAAAATAGGGTCCTTAAATACGTCCATTTTTACCTAGGTCCACTTTCCTACGGGCAACCTTGGCTCTGATACCACTTCTGTCACACCCGGTTTCTCCAAAGAGCAACCGAGTGAATATCACATGTATGCCAGGATCATTTTCTCATACATGTGACGACAAATAGTGAAGCATCATTATATTACAAGCCAAGTGTTCAAATATAAATAAGTCTTACATATCATACGTCCTCGATGGACGATAATATGTTCATAACATGTCAATAAAACAGCAGCGGAATATAAATCTTGTAGGCTCCATCACAGGTGTTGCCCGGGGGACTCCGTGAACCTCGAATCCTTCTTCAGGTCCGAAGTCTTGGTCACTGAACACCACATCATCCCCTTGACCTGAGCAGCAATTTAAACCAACAGAAAAGCAAGTTTGAGTACCGTTGGTACTCAGCAAGTGTGGGAAAGTTATGTCATGCATGGCTAGAACAAGGAGAGGTTGAACTCATGGTTAAAGCACTACGCAATTAATACCTATCATCTTAGCTTATTAAGCACCTACATTACTACACAGGTGAAATGGCCCCAATCCCTCAACCCATCATCAGTATCAAGTAAACATAGTCTCATCTCCAATGTTAAGCTTCCCGCTTAACATCCTCAACTTCCCAATTCATCATCCTCTAATCATGAATAAGTCCAAGCCGCTCTTGACCATGAGCACGACTGTCATGACAGTTTTGACTTTACAGAGTTTGCACCACTGTACCCACATGTAGTGATTTCATCCCCCGTTGCTGGTGGACTAAAAGAACCTCCATTATGTCAGTGGCCGCGAACCACGTTCACACTTCCCAGGTGTGTAGCCAGGAGATCACTACGAGACCTTTACAAAGGGATTTCCGATGAGCATGGGCCCAATGAGGTTTCACCTCTAACAACATACAAGAGGATCCAACCCCGCTGCAATGGCCCCCTCTTGAGCCTTGCGGTTCATATGGTAGTCCAGCTGACACCTATTCCCCGCACCATCCAAACACCCATACTACGCCGGAGATACACCTAATTAATTGGCCAAGCTGCCCCATCTCAGCATGTGGTTGGCACGGTAAAGCCAGGTTACATGTTCCATGAACCGGTCCTTAGGATCCAGGCAAGCACTAAACACAAACCCGAGTCTCGTGCATACAGCACCAACCAAATCATCCAACTTGCCTCGATCCCTACCACTACATAACTCATAATATCTCATTCAAGAGTAAGGTAAATAAGTTGATGATCTCATATCCCACTTATCCCATTCTAAGCATGGCTAAGCATAAGTAATATGAATGAATGACATAATAAAATAAATCCCAACCCAGGCTACAGGGAATTAAGATAATGAAAATCTAGGGAAACTTCCTAGCTTGGGTACCATATTCTAAATTGACAATGCAATTAATTAAATTCTAACTACACATCCTAGTATAGGATCAAAGTGGTCAAGGACACTTGCCTTCTTCCTGCTGCTCTAGGAATGGAAAGTCTTGGTCTTGAAAGGTGTGAACCTGCTCTGGGGCTGGTTCTACTCATGCCAATACACAAATAGCAAAAGAAAACAACATTCCATAAGCCATAGTCCACACTTCCACTCATGCAAACCACACATACATACATATGAAAGTCATTCACATTTTTAAGTGTTTTGGTTACCCTAGATGTGTTGATTTTAGGCCTACATGCACTTTTAAACATATATATTATTTCTAACTTTTGTATTCAGATTTCTGATTGCACACTATATATGAATTTCCAATTTGAACAAATTCTCTATATTTAATTAATACACTTCTTAGCCACAAAATTTGCATGAAAGATAATTTCCTACTCCAAATAGGTTTTCAGATCTTCTACAAAATCTTAATTTGAAGTTTTTGGATTTGGAGACCTCATTTAACATTTTCTAATTATGCATACCTATTTTCCTATATTTTCAGATTTATTTTCTATGCCTAAAAGTGAACTTTAATATTAAAATAGTGAGACATATCACCTAAACAGAATAGGTTCTGATCTAAAATGTTCAATAAAATATTTTTGAACTTCCCCTCTGGTGGGGATCAAATTAAATTTGTTTTACCCATTTTCAGAATTATTTCCTAGCCTAAAAATGTATTTCCAGAAATAATAAAAGTAGGCAGCACTTAGTCAAATCTCATTTCAGCCTAAAATCAGCTTTTAACTCATTCTAAAGGTTTTCCAAGTGCTAGGAAAATTTAAATTTGTATTTGCACATGTGTTTGCATCACCATTTGAATTTAAATCCTAATCACATGTTCAAATTTCTGAATTTAATATCCTATAGGGTCTGAAGTGCAAACCCTCCCTACTACAGGGTCTAATTTACTATTTCCTAAATTTTCTGGGGCCTACTTACACAAAACATAGAGGTGTTCCTAATTTTTATTAAGTCCAGGGGCTAAAACTGACTTTTAAATAAATTTACATGAATTTCTGATGGTCAGGGGCTAGATCAGAAGTTTACGGGGCTAGCTCGTGTTTTCCGAGATCCCCAGGGGGCAGCGTGTAAGATTCCCGGCCTTTATAATGCAGGGCTGACGTGGGCCGTTGGATTTAAAACAGACGGCTGAGATTATAACGCGAAGCGGTACGGTTTAGATCTATTCGGGACCACACGATTTAAAATGGACGGGCCTCAGGGGGCCACATCGCCCTAGCTGTGTGCGGGCGGCGCTGCCCGGCGGTGCGCGGCGGTGGGAGGCGGTGATCTCGCCGGAGAACTTCGGGTTTTCGTCTATACTCCCTAAAACTTGGATTTCTTGGCATAGAACGGAAGAGGGGAGGTGGGGGATCTCACCTCGGGGTTTTTCTTGAGCTCGGAGGCCCTGGAAGGCGGTCGGTGACGAGGTCCGAGGGGAAAACGCGGCGGTGCTCACCGGAGCTGTATCTAGAGCGCAAAACACCGGGTTTCCTTCACCTGCAAGACTTCCCGGCGGCGGTGGAACATGACAAGCCCGTAAAATCAGGAAATCCGAACGAGGATTGAAGGAAAACGGCGGTGGAAGCTTCGGTTCTCACCGGAGAGAAAGATGGAGCGGGCACTGGGAAAATCGGCAAGTTTTCTTGCGTTAAATGCACGAGGAGAGGCGGCGGAGGGTCGGTTTAGATATGTAGTAGCGCCTTGCCGAAGATCGGGCTTGGAAATCGGATGGAGCAGCCGCGATGGGCGCGGGAAGATCGGTGCAGTTGGGGCGCGCGGGGGAGGAGGGGAAGAAGATGACATGGGGGCCCTGCGCGTCAGGGAGAAAGGGGGAGGGGGGAAGCGGGCGCGGGTTTTGAGCCGGGTGAGATGGGTTTCGGCCCACTGGCCGTTTTTTTCTTTTTCTTTTTCCTTTTCTGTTTTGATTCAAATTTGAATTCCAGTTTGAATTTGAATTGTTTCACCACATGCAATACGTCCAAAAATTTTAAATTCCACTCTTTAACAGGTTTTGGAGTGTTACATATCGCTTGCATCACATTCTAGCTGAAATGTCTTGTCAAAATCAGGAAGTTGTAGCAATGGTTCTTGTGTGAGCTTTGATTTGAGAACATCAAAAGCTTGTTGCTTCTGTTCGCCCCATCGAAACTGCACTCCCTTCTTCGTCAGTTCATGGAGAGGTGCTGCAATGGTGCTGAAATCCCTCACAAAGCGTTGATAAAAACCTGCAAGACCAAGAAAACTACGCACCTGCATGACGGTCGATGGAGTTGGCCAGCTAGTGATCGCCATAATTTTTGCCTCATCCATCTCAATTCCCTGCGATGAAACGACATATCCAAGGAACGAAACACGATTGGTGCAAAAGACGCACTTTTTGAGGTTACCAAACAAACGTGCATCTCTCAAGACATTGAAAACAACACGTAAATAATTAAGATGTTCGTCATATGACTTGCTGTAAATGAGGATATCATCGAAGTAAACCACCACAAATTTTCCAATAAAAGCACGTAAAACCTCGTTCATTAATCGCATAAAAGTGCTAGGTGCACTAGTTAAACCAAAAGGCATGACTAACCACTCATAAAGTCCAAACTTGGTTTTAAATGCAGTTTTCCATTCATCTCCTAGTGCCATTCTAATTTGGTGGTAACCACTACGCAAGTCAATTTTTGTGAAAATAATAGCACCACTCAATTCATCAAGCATGTCATCTAAGCGAGGAATAGGATAACGGTATCAAATGGTGATGTTATTAATCGCTCTACAATCAACACACATGCGCCAGCTACCATCTTTCTTAGGAACCAAAAGAACAGGAACAGACCAAGGACTAAGGCTTTCACGAATATACCCGCGGTTCAAAAGATCTTGAACTTGTCGCTCAATTTCCCTTGTCTCTTCCGGATTCACCCTGTACGCCGCACGATTTGGCAAACTTGCCCCTGGAATCAAATCGATCTTATGTTCAATGCCCCTCATAGGTGGTAATCCAGGGGGTATCTCGGGGGGGAACACATCCGCAAAATCCTGCAAAAGGTTAGCAACAGCAGGGGGCAATGCAATGTACACTTCATGAAGCGAAAACATGGCTTCTTTGCATACTAAAGCATAGTACATCCCCTTGGTATTAAATAAATCAGCAAGGTCAGATTTAGTTGTGAGCAGCGAAGGTGATTTTAACTTAATTACTTGCTATTTTTCAGAGTCTAGTGATTTTGTTGCCATATCATCACGTGTTTTACTTTTCTCGAAATGTACAATTTTAGAAGGAGTCATAGGAAGCAAAGTTATTTTCTTTCCTTTATGCATCAGAGTATATTTATTAGTTCTACCATGATGAATAGCATCCGTATCAAATTTCCAAGGACGTCCCAATAAAAGAGAACAAGCATCCATAGGTACGACATCAAAATCGGCAAAATCATGGTAAGAACCAACCGAAAAATGTACTCTCGCTGTTTGTATTACCCTAACCTTATCGCTGTTGTTGAACCACTGAATGTGGTATGGATGAGGGTGTGCTCTTGTTGTCAACCCAAGTTTCTTGACCACATCCGTGTTCACCAAGTTATTGCAACTGCCTCCATCAATTATAGTGTGCACACGGCAGTCCTTGACGATGAGAAACATGTGAAAAAGATTGTGTCGCTGTAGCTTGTCATCCACCTCAACTTTGGAGCTCAAAGCACGCTGCACAATTATGCTTCTATAATTTTCCGTTGCTGCAGTACCAAGTACCTCTTCATCTGTGCTATAGTGGTCATCTTTTGGTCCTGCAACGTTAGTAGCAAGAGAATATTCATCTTCAACATCCGAAGTACTATCATACCCACCATCATCTCGTGCTATGTATGCTCGTTTGCTAGGGCAATCTTTCATCACATGACCAACTCCCTGGCAGCGGTGACACTTAATGTTGGAAGTTCGACTCGTGGAAGGAGTGGAGGACGTAGGCTTCAATGGTGTCGTCTTGCTGCCCTCCGGCGCGCGAGAAAATGGAGCAGTAGATGAAGTTCGTTGGCCACAATTGGATGGTGTAGTGGAAGTAGGAAAACTCGAAGATGGTGCTGTTTTGGATGGTGTAGATGTCGAACGCGGTGTGAAGGTGCTCCTCGTGCGTTGGTGCTGCTGTTGTTGGCGGCCCTGCAATTCTTTTTCTGCCAACATAGCCAGCTGAAATAATCTGTTAACACTATCATATTCCTTATAATTAACAATGTCCTGAATTTCACGCCTCAACCCCCCATAAAAATGAGCTATTTTATCATCCATGTCCTCTACTACCCCACAGCGCAACATACACTTTTGTAATCTTTATAATACTCCTCTACGGACCTGTTACCTTGTTCTAAGCGCTGCAATTTTTTGCAAAGGTCCCGCTGAAAAGAAGGAGGAACAAAACGAACACGCATAGCTTCCTTTAATCTATCCCATGTTGGAGGATCAGTTTTAGTTTTAACAAGTTCATTCCACCATATGATAGCAAAATCCTTAGACTCACTAGTGGCTTGACGAACTCTATGTTGTTCAGGAATAAGGTGGGCATTAAATTTCTGCTCTACTGTCATCTCCCAATCAAGATATGCCTCAACATCATAAGCACCAGAAAAAGATGGTACAGTAAATTTGACTTTAGCAAAAGTATCATCAAGAGGGCGATTAAAATTGTTATGACGATCATTGTAATTATAACGATTATTACCTCCCATACCTCGTAGATAAAGTGGAACTCATGGTTGATTGTTATGATCTTCCATATTATAAGCACCGTCTTCACGATCTTCAGCGAGAGGCAGCCGCGCCTCAAGAGTATCCATCCGAACAACGAGATCAGCAAGTTGACGATTCAAGGTCGTCAATGACGCCTCTGTTGATGCTTGGGTTTTGGTGAACATATCTGAAATTTCCCTCATTATGTCACACAACTCAGCATGTTGAACACATTCATCATCCCTTTTATCTTCTGCCATTGTTATTAGTAAACAAAAGATAACAAAAATATGTTATCCGTATCAACTACAAAGGATAGTGGCAATGTGAAAAGTGGAAGGAAGGAAACAATCTCTCTCAAGCGCCTTACCACGTTCTTACAAGTGTTCTTACCGACACAGCAGGTGGTAAACGGTGGACGGTGAGGACCAACGAAGCGTGGAGTGATTGCAAAGGTATCTGTTGTGCTCAAGAGGAAAAGTGGAGCTTGGATGGCACAATATGGTGGCTAATAAGCAAAAAAAATCGTTAACAGCAAACGAAGTTGAATAAGTATTCAATGTAGGAACTGTTGCTGGTTAACAAGTGTTCTAGGCCTAGCACAATACAAGGCAGTAGAAAGGCAAATAAAAAATCAGAAAGATATAACCAAGAAGTACAGCACAAGTGTATAGGCCAACTGTTTTCAAGTGTGTGCTGTCAATGCTTTAATATCTGTGCTCTCTTCACTATTTTTTTCTTTTTTTAATATTTTTTTGATATTTTTTGTTTACTCGAGAGCATGAAAATAGAAAGCACACAACTTTGCAGCTCAATTGGATGTAAGATGTGGCCAATAGAAAATCAGGAAGATTCTTTAAAATTAGGGCAGAAATTTTGGAGGCCAGATAGTCTATCTTCTGAGGGGAATTTGGCCAAACAAATTTCGCCGAACACGGCGAAACGGTGGAAAATTGGTTGCAAAATTTTGAGTAGATCAATTTGAAAACAAAAATTGCCCGATTTTGAGTTCATATGCAAAAGTTATGGCCGTTTTAAGGTAGGCTACCCGAGTTACTGTTTTTATGTTGATTCAACCTCGGTTTTGAAAAATATCTCGTAATAGGATGTGAAAAACAATTGAAATTTAGCAACAACGAATGATGGGATGTTGTGATATGAATCAAGGAGGACTGGAACAATGGTTTTGTCACCTGTTGTAGGGCTGGCGATGCGGGAGTTCACGCAAGGCGGCTAGCTAGGGCAAACCGATGATCTTGTTGGCTCGGTTTGTTGTTTAGGGATTGTGGAATAGGTGAGCAGCAAGAAAAAACAAGGAAGAAAAATGATAACTATGACCCAAAAACACAATGCTAAACCAGCAACATGACTCGACCACACGAATGTAAACTCAACAATGCAAACTGAAAAACAAAACTTGCAGGCACTATGGTCTAGGAATCGGTAAACACGATATGATTTTTTGTGGCTTTTCTGTGGCCTCTAGGTATGAAAAGCAAAAACTAATCTAGTGGGAAATCAAAGTACCTTACGGACAACCTGAAATCTGATACCAAATGATGAGTAATTTAGGCCCGATCTTCCGAAAGGTAGGTCGATTGAAGTGGAGATCTCGACGTTGATGATCCGAGGCACTCGAGCAGACCCGAATACCCCTGCAATCACTACACCACTGCTCCATTGGTTATCAACCGTGCTTCACATGCTTGAGCTCGCCAAGAAGGCTATCCCTGCAGGTCCAACCGAGAACACAAGCAAGACGATGAAGATGCAATCTGAAACTGCGTAATTGGGGTCTCACAAACCGTAGAACGGCGAAAGTGTTTAATATAAGCAAAACTCACCGAATATGTCTGGCGGCTGCAGTATTTAAAGGCTAGGCTTTGTCCATAAAACCATTAACCGCGTCCCTAATGGACTCATACGGGATACCAAAAGCCCAATACGGTGGTGCAACACCGGACAGAACTCCGAATTCGACTTGTTTCAACAATTCCCAATGACTCCAGGCGAATTTTAATGTGGGACCAGAACCATTGGAAAGTTTATCTTCTCATATATCCATGCATATGTAGAACATCAAAAACAGAGTCCGTATGCATCCTGGGCGTCCGTTTTAAGATGGACTGCAACTGGACTCCGAGTTGAACTCGAGTCCGAGTTGGCGACTGTTTCCATCAACTTGTGGACGTCCCATCAGGTTCTCCACATCCCAAAATCCTCCTCCCTTTACTTGTTGATCATGTCCATGGTTCCTAATAACAATTAAATCATTAAATAGCAATCCATTCTCAAACTCACATGGGTAGGAAGTTAGGAACGAGTTCACCTGCTGATTTAGTAACCGTGCTCGTGCTCTTGTTATTGGTCCTTGTATATCAATGTGAGTATCCACTGTTGTGATGTCCTCTTCATGTTTGTACTTGCTTCTCAGCTTCTTGCAGCACTTCGGGTCCAAACACTTGGTTGTCTCCGGTCTCGTTCCAAAATAATGGCGTTCTACACCATCTACCATATAATGCTTCAAAAGGCGACATCTTCAAGCTAGCTTGATAGCTGTTGTTATAGGAGAATTCGGCATACGGCGAACTCCTATCCCAACGACGCCCATGTTTCAAGGCGCAAGCTCTCAACATGTCCTCCAAAATTTGGTTTGTCCTTTCAGTTTGTCCATCGGTCTGCGGGTGGTAAGCGGAGCTAAAATCCAGTCGTGTACCCATAGCTTCATGCAGCTTCTTCCAGAACCTAGAGGTAAACTGAGTACCCCGTTCTGAAACTATCCTCTTCGGGACTCCATGACGGCACACGATTTGCTCCATGTACAGCTCGGCTAGTTGTGCAACGTTGTACACGGTCTTAACAGGAAGAAAATGGGCTGTTTTCGTCAATCGGTCCACGATAACCCAGATGGAGTAGTAACCCGACCGAGTACGTGGCAATCCGACGATGAAATCCATACTGATGTCTTCCCACTTCCACTCTGGTATCTTTAAAGGTTGCAACAGTCCAGCGGGTCTTTGATGTTCGGCCTTCACCCGTTGGCATGTGTCGCATAAGGCAACATACTCTGCTATGTCCCTTTTGATACCATCCCACCAATAACAAGTTTTAAGGTCCTTGTACATATTTGTACTGCCGGGATGTATGGAATAAGGTGAGTCATGTTCCTCCTTTAATATCTTGTTGCGGATGTGCTTCACGTTAGGCACACAAATCCTTTTTCGTAGCCAAAGCGTACCCTTCTTGTCTTCGTTGAATTCCTTTTCTATTCCTTGTCGGATACTTTCCTTGATCTCCTTGATCTCCTAATCCGTAGCTTGGCCATCTCTTATCTCTTGTTCCAACAAAGAGTGGAGTTCCATCACTTCCATCTCGTTCAAAAATCCGATATGTAACCGTTTGAACTCCATTCGTAGCTCGGGTGGTAGCTCCCGAACCGTGAGATGGTGACATGCTCCCTTCCGGCTCAACGCATCGGCTACTACATTGGCCTTTCCGGGGTGATAGTTGATTCCAACATCATAATCCTTTATGAGCTCCAACCATCGACGTTGCCTCAAATTCCAATCCATTTGGGTGAATATGTACTTGAGGCTTTTATGATCTGTATAGATCTCACATCGGTGGCCAAGGATATAATGTCTCCAAATCTTCAATGCGTGCACCACAACTGCGAGTTCCAAATCATGTGTGGGGTAATTCAGCTCGTGTTTCTTGAGCTGTCTTGACGCATAGGCTACCACTTGTCCTTCTTGCATGAGCACACATCCAAGCCCTTGTCTGGATGCGTCGCAATATATGTCAAAGCTCTTGCTCACGTCCGGTAATACTAGAACCGGTGTTGTGGTTAGCCTTTTCTTGAGCTCCTCAAAGCTTTCTTGGCATGCTGGTGTCCATTGGAAGGCTTTTCCCTTCATTAGCAACTCCGTCATAGGCTTTGCTATCTTAGAGAAGTCCTTGATGAACCATCGGTAGTATCCAGCCATCCCAAGAAAACTCTGAATATCCCACACGTTTTGCGGTTGGTTCCACTTCAGAACATCTCCCACTTTTCCGGGATCAACCGATACTCCTTCCTCGGAGATGATGTGGCCTAGGAACGATATCTCCTTTAGCCAAAATTGACACTTGCTGAGCTTGGCATACAATTGATGCTCTCGCAGCTTCTGTAATGTCAATCTTAAGTGTTCTTCATGTTCCTCCTCGCTTTTCGAATACACCATGATGTCGTTAATGAAAACCACGACAAACTTATCCATGTACTCTATGAAGACCTTATTCATGAGGTACATGAAGTATGTGGGTGCATTCGTTAACCCAAAAGACATGACGGTATGTTCATACGAACCATACCGTGTTTGAAAGGCGGTCTTGGGTATATCGGAGGGCTTAATCTTCAGCTGGAAGTATCTCGACCGAAGATCAATCTTGGAAAAGACTCGGGCTCCCTTCATTTGGTCGAACAGGTCCTCTATACGGGGCAGAGGGTACTTGTTCTTGATCGTCACCTCATTGAGAGGCCTATAGTCTATGCACATCCTTTGGGTTCCATCCTTCTTGTCTACGAAGAGCACGGGGGCTCCCCATGGTGACGAGCTTGGACGCATAAAACCCTTCTCCAGCTGTTCCTGAATTTGCTTCTTGAGCTCCACTAGTTCGTTGACAGGCATCCTATAGGGCCTCTTTGCTATAGGTGCAGTTCCGGGTACTAGGTCAACCGAAAACTCAATGTCCCGGTCAGGTGGCATACCTAGAAGATCTTTCGGAAACACGTCTGAAAATTCTTGAACCACCGGAATGTTGTCCAATGTTGCTCCTTCGACGTGGTTCAACGTTGCCTTCTCGGTTGTTGGCTGGGCTGACTCGAACTCGATACGGGTTCCGTGCTTGTTTGTCAACTGCACGCTCCTCTCAGCATATTGGATTACTCGGTTGTGCTTTCTTAACCAATCCATTCTGAGTATTATGTAAAGCCCTTGGGAATCCAAGACACCGAGGTTGGCAAGGAAGTCTACCCCCCTTATTTTAAGGTTTACTTTCGGACATACTATATTAGTCCTCATCTCTCCACCGGGAGAATTAACCAACATAGTATATTTCAAGTGTGATATGGGTAGATTATACTTGGCAACATACTTGGATGATATGAATGAATGTGATTCTCCAGAATCAAATAAAATGGTGGCTGGGTTGGAGTTGGCAAGGAACATACCAATCACAACGTCCTCAGCCTGTTGCGCTTCCTCAGCAGAGACATGGTTCATGTTGCCGTGAGCGTAGTTCTGCTGTCCACGGTTTCCTTGATTGGCTCCTCTGTTCGGCCGTGGGTTCTTCTTAGGCACGTTGCTTGGTTGTCCAGGACCTCTCTTCGGGCACTGGCTCGCAAAGTGTCCCGTCTCCCCGCATGCAAAGCATGCATTGTTGCCCACGACAGTAGGTACGTTGGGGCGGTGGTTTTGAACAGGGTTGCCCACATTGGGTCGGGGCGCAGGAGGTAAAGGCACACGAGGTGCTTGCATGGCAGGACGTTGCTGTGGTGGTTGATTAGGGCGAAAAGTAGGAGCGGACGATCCATACTGCGGT
This sequence comes from Neostapfia colusana, assembly GCA_030760725.1. Lineage (NCBI taxonomy): Eukaryota > Viridiplantae > Streptophyta > Magnoliopsida > Poales > Poaceae > Neostapfia > Neostapfia colusana. The sequence continues at coordinate 22,411,194 of JASWHV010000005.1, read as the reverse complement.
GCAGCTGGGGACATGTACCGGGGACGTACATTACTCCCTTGTGGCTGGTATGGCATCTTTCTTTTGCCCTCTTGCTCGATCTCTCAGATCTTGCTCTCAACCACTATGGCTTTGTCAACTAGCTTCTGGAAGCTCGCATAGTCATTGTTGAGGAGTTGAACTTGGACCTCATTGTTCAACCCTCTCATGAACAGGTACTGCTTCCGTTGGTCCGAGTTGACATCTTCGGGGGCATACCTTGAAAGCTGTGTGAACTTGTTGAGGTACTCATTCACACTTTTCTTGCCTTGGCGGAGACCATCAAACCCTTGTCTTTTGAGCATCATTACTCCAGCAGGGATGTAATGAGAGCAGAAACTCTCCTTGAACTCAGTCCAAGTAATAGTCTCCTGGTCGACATGAGCGTTGCATAGAGTGTCCCACCAATCAGCGGCAGTTCCCATAAGTTGCTGCGATGCGAAGAGAACTTTCTCTCGATCATTGCACTGAACTATGGCAAGCTTCTTCTCCATTGATTTCAACCAATCGTCGGCCTCCATGGGATCATTAGCTTGAGAAAAAGTGGATGGCCGAGTCCTCATGAACTCTCCCAGTCGGTTGTGAGCCGGCGGTGGTGGTGGCGGTGGTGCAGGAACGGGGTTATTGTTGTTCGCTTGCAGCTGATTCTGCATGGCCATCAACCGTTCCATGTTGTTTACACCAGCTACGGGGTTGTCATTCTCAGGAACCTCAACGTGGTCATCCTCTTGGTTGCCACGGATGTTTCTCCCTTGACGGCCGGCGTTTCCTCTCACCATCTATGAGTGAGAGTCGGATAGAATAGGGGTTAGAAGTTTAGATAGATCCCTCCCAACTATATGCATCATGGTGGATGGACTATATATCATCCTATATGAGGATGTGAAGAAGTGCCGAAGCATCTCACATCTCTCTACTATGTGTGGATATGGACAACGCTGAAACGTCCCACAACTCACACTAAGCACTCAAGCACAACAATCATCACAAAAGTTCAGCACACAACTCCTATTCAAGGCTTACTCAATGGGGGTCCTATGGGGTTTGGGGTTCTAATCTGTGACTTTTGTGACTACCAATCTGTGACTTGTTCTTATGGTCAGTGGGGTTATAATGCCAATCTATGCATTTTACCTAGGCTTGCATCCTATGTTCAGCGTGGCTCCTAATACCAATCTTCGACTAGGCTGCGTCCTACGGTCAACCGTGGTTCAGCTACCAATCTGTGATCAATCTAGGCTTGTGACCTATAGTCAACAGTGGTATCTTGATACCAATCTGTGACTAGGCATGGCAGCTCTAATATCAATCTGTGATTTCTATCTAGGCGTGTGACCTGCGATCAACCGTGGCTCTGATACCAATCTGTGACGCCCCTGTTCTGAGAGAGAACCTCTCGGAACTGAGACTGATGCGTATGTGTGCCCAGGATGTTCATCACACATAAACATGCATTCCACAAACTGAATTTCAGAATAATACCATGAATAATAGGGTTTTATTACAATATTTCATGAGTCTTAGACTCATTCTAGCAGCAGAAGTTTTATCTTAGCAGTGGAAGTCTTATTCTAGCAGTGGAAGTCTTTATTCTAGCAGCGGAAGTCTTCTAAACTATTGTGGAAGCAACTAAGCAGCAGTAGCAGTGGCTCCATCTCTACTCCACAGGCAAGGTTGAGGATAGATCATACGCCTAATACTCCACTTGGTCTTCATAGTACTCCTCTCCTGTTGCTGATGATGAAGTAATAATGCAAGTTTGAGTATATGATGTACTCAACAAGTGCGGGAAAATATGATATGTAGCTCACAACAAGGAAGGTATAAAAAGGCTCATTGCAGAAAGCAAAATTTATTTCACAAAACTGGATAAAAACAGCAACTAGCTTTAAATGAATGTAATCCCAACATGTATTTAAACATCAACATACCTCCGTTATGATTCACCACTTTTCATATCTCATCCGAACATTTATCTTTCTCAACTTTCCTCATGCTCATGAATACCATCTTGTATTCACTACCATCTCATCTCATATTCAATTCCGTCTCGTACCGAGACCAATGCTCATTGCCATGACTCAACAGTCATGCAACCAATCTCATTACCCGGACTCAACAGTCCCGAAAACCAAATCCAAAGACCAAACCATCACCAAAGCGATAACCAAACCAAACACCATCCCAATAACCATCCCAACAAATCATGTGGGTTGTCCAGGCGCTCGTGACCGTAAGCTCGGCTATCATGATAGTTTTAGACTCTGCAGAGTTTGTACCACTTTACCCACAGGTTTGTGATTTCGTCACCCGTCGGTGACTGCAGAACCTCCATTATACCAGTACACAACCGTCGGTGTAAGGACAAGAGAGCACAAAATAGCCTTTACAAAGGGGCTACTAGATGTATGGACTCAATAAGGTTTCACCAGCAGGCTAGAATCCCCAATTCTCCCACCCACGGGCCCCCTCTTGTGCCATGCAGTTCCCAGGGCAGTCCTCACTCGACTCCCATTCCCCGCGCCTTCCACGGTCCATAACAATCTAGCAACTTACCTAATTAGTCAGCTAAGCCGTACCCATATTTGGCCTTGTGGTGGCATCCTGGCATGGCTCGCATGAACCGGTCCTTAGATCTACGGCAATTAACCACCATCTCATGCTACCATATCCACAAACCAAGCTTGCCTAGATCCCCCTCCGATTCATGTTCATCAAGTTTTCATTATCATTATGAGTGCAGTAGATAGACACTTCTATCTCGCTTTCCATAATCCCGTGGACTCAGCGAAGCAAAAAGTAAAAATGACCATACCCGACTCATCAACTGTCCCGGCGACAAGGGCGGTTAACAAAACTAGTAAACTCCTATGAAAGGGTTTCCCATCATGTTGACTCAAGCACACACACCTTTTCGCAAACAAAACAGTTTCAAAAACATGGGATCAATATGGTCAAGGGGCACTTACCTTGTTCTTGCGGCTTCTGTTGCTCTGGATTCTCGAAGTCTTGTTGTTGTGGCTCGTCGCAGATAGCTCACTGAGCTTGTCCTTCTATTTACGATCATGCACGTACAAAATCCATAGCAATCAATCATTATGCACAAACTTTACTCAAGATGCAATGGTGCATATGCATGCTAATCCTATAATGCTGTTTTTATTAAATTAGTTTGTACGTGTTCTTGCATGGCTTAAGGGGTTTGCATGGGGTTTTACGATGAACAGAGGTGTAAAGATCAAATGTGGACGTGGCGATGATCTGGACTCAAGATCTAGATCAGACTGATCAACACGTGATCTGTCCACGAAAAAGCTTCTGTTCGAAGGGATCGAAGAACAGATGCAAAGAAAACGCGATGATGTCGTAAGGTGGTATTGGAAACCTACCTTGCTTCCTTTGGGTCCTCCCTCCTAGCAAAAACAGATCGTCGGGGCTCTCTTCACGCGGCGGCGATCGTGTCTGGGCTCGTCGGCGGTCTCTCCGTTGGTCAAACTCTGGCGAAGGGGTTTAGCTCGGCGAGTTTGAGGGCTAGGGCTTCTAAGTTGTCGGCTTAGAAAAGATGTTGCGACCAAGGGGTTGTTTCGGGTTCTATTTATAATCGGGAAGAGAAGAGTCCTAATCTGATTGGATTTCAAATAAGAGTCCTATTCAAATTGTTTTTGAATCTTAACAACTTATCTTCAATTGATTTGGTGCGGTAGCAACATGGAATTCGTATCAGTTTCCTTCCGTGTCGGTATTCCCGCACGTACAGAACCAAAAACCGCTTCAGATCTCGTCACCTTCGCGGTGATGAGCTCTGGAGGTTCCACGTGTCCTGCGGGGGCCTGGGCTTCCCTTTTCCTCAGGGTGAGCTCTGGTTGTGCCGTGTGTCAGGCGGGCGAGACCTCCCTCTCTCCAGAGGCGAGCTCCGCGTACGCCACGCGTCCTGGCGGGCGGGGCCTCCCTCTCTCTCTAGAGGCGAGTTCCGCGTATGCCACGTGTTAGTGCCGGACCTCCCCTCTCTTTGGAGGTGGCTCTGAGTGTGCCATGTGTCAATTCCGGACCTCCCCTCTCTTCGGAGGTGAGCTCCGATAGTGCCACGTGTCCGTTCTGGACCTCCCGTCTCTTCGAGGTGAGCTCCGAGAATGCCACATGTCAAGTAGCGCCGATCTTCCTTACTGCTCGGAGGCGAGCTCCGAGGTCGACATGTGTCCGTCAGCATCGGACCTCCCGGAGGTGAGCTCCGGAGGTGACACGTGTCTGGCGGGGTCGGACCTCTCTGAGGTGAGCTCCGAGAGCGACACGTGTCCCGCGCGGCTGGACCTTTCTTCTCCGCAGTGACTAGCTCCGAAGGCGACACATGTCCTGCGGGCTGGACCTCGCTTCTCCGCAGAGGCTAGCTCCAGGGGCAACACGTGTCCCACGGGGTCGGACCTCGCCCCTTCCGCAGAGATGAGCCCCGAGCCTGCCACATAGCCAGTTAGCGGTGGACCTCTCCCCCTTTTGTGGGGATGAGCCCCGAAGGCGCCATGTGGCCAGCGGGCCACGGGAGTTGTCTTCGGCTCTCTCTGTGGATTGGATTTGGCTCTTTTTGGCTATCTTTTTTATTCTTTCTCTTTTTCCACTTCTTTTAAAATGTTTTCTTTATATAAAATATGAATGCATGCAGAAATCGAAATTGAGGGTGTCACATACATATCCCCCCTGCACCGATGTAAGGATCGAAACGCCCAAGAGGGGGGGTGAATTGGGCTTTTTAAAATTTTAGAGCAATTTAAAACTTTAATGGTTGAAGCCCAATTCCCTATGCAAACTAACTACGCAAGCAAGAGAGTTAAGTGCGGAACAGTAAAAGCGTAATAGTAAGGGGTGAGGAGAAGAATGCAAACTCCCGCGGAGACTCGGAGACACGGCGATTTTTCCCGTGGTTCGGTAAGATCACAAAAATCTTCCTACGTCCACGTTGTGGCACCCACCAAAGGGTATAGCCACTCCCAAGTCACCAAGACGAGGGAATCCACTATTCTTTCTCCGTTTGCCTTCACCTGCAAGGTGGAGCTCAAGCCTTGTACAACGGTAATCTTCCGGGCTTCCACAAACACCTTGGTAAGCTCCGGAGTGATCTCTTCTTCCTCCAACGTTTACAAGGTGAGAGAAGTCACCAAGACACTCTCTCTCACTAGCCTAGAGATTCCAATCACCAAGAATGGACGCACACAAGCTTCTCTCTTGCTAGATATAACCTATAGTTGGAGTACAAGAGGTTTTGAAGTGTGGAAGTGGTAGCTCTTGGTCTTGAATGCTTGAGAATGTCTAGAGAGGCTCTGGTGATCAAGACTTGTCGAAATGGCCGGTTGGAGGGGTATTTATAGCCAGCCCACACGAGATAGCCGTTGGAAAAGTGGGCAGACTTTTGTCAGTTAACATCGGATCCTCCGATGCACCCCTTTATATGATCATCGGTCGAATTCCAAATTAGCTGATGTCACGTGTCAGATGTGACCGTTGGATATAACCGTTGGATCTTTTAATCGACCGATGTTACTTCAATTTATCATCGGATGATCCGGTAAGTTGATCTTCAGAATTGGGTCAGAAATATTGTCTCTGTTGAATTTGACCGATGTACACTTACTTCATCATCGGATGATCCGGTGTGTATATCTTCAGAATAACTCAGATATCATCCTTCGGGTGAACTCAACCGATGTGCCACTTCCTTCACATCGGATGATCCGGTGTGTACTGGGCTCTGAGGTCTTCTTCTTCTGCCAACTCAAACTCGACCGATGTGGTCATTTTGCAAGACATCGGATGATCCGGTGAATGCAACTTGTTTGCTTCGAGTTGTTTTGAGTTGATCTTTTGGAATCTTCTTGAGTGACCTCTTTGACACTTGTTTGAAATGATATTACGGTAAAGTGTAAGCTTCTTGTGTTGCCAATTTTGATAGAATAGATTTGTTTGTATGAGTTCTTCATATCGAATGACTCCTTAGAATAGATCGTTGAGGGATCTCCATTTGTATCCAATGAGCAGTAGATGGTGTGAATAGATAGTTTATTAACGGTTGCTGTGATATATGTGAAACCTCGCATCCACAAACTCATTAGTAATGACGAACGGTTGTCATTAATCACTGAAACCATATCTCACGGGGGCCTAGATGCTTTCAATCTCCCCCTTTTTGGTGATTGATGACAACACAACGAGTAGAGCATAGAATTAATTGAATTAAAACGCAATGCTCAAAAAGGTACAAATTGCAACACAAGTGGCTCGAAGGCTCAAATAATAAACGATAAAGCGTAAGAGCACAGAGTAGCACCCGGATTGCAATAATAGCAAATAATAATAACTGTCAATCTCAAATAAAGTAGCAAAAGGATGGACAATCTCAAATATAGTAGCAACAGGATAGACAATCTTAAATATAGTAGCAAAAGGATAGACATAGACACTCCCCCTAGAACTGAGCTAACCCTCCCCCTGACTCTAACTCTTCTCCCCCTTTGGCATCAAGACACCAAAAAGGGAAGTCGAGTGCCTACGACTCAGGCGCGCTCCTGGCGATGGTGAAGCGGTCGGCGTCGACGGTGCTGTCGCCGGAGCTGCTGGAGGTAGAGGTCGCTGGCGCTGGAGCTGGAGCGGGGGGAGCTGGAGCTGGAGCTGGGGCTGGAGCTGCTGGTGGATCCGCAGAGACTGCTGGCGCCGGTGGAGGAGGTACTGCCGGAAGGGGTGAGGACTGGAACGGCGTCGGCGGTAGTACTGGAGCTGGCGCCAGTGGCGGTGCACCTGGAACCTGACCGAGTCCTGAGTGCTGAGGTGGAAGAGCGACTCCTGTCTGCTGATAGAGGTTGGTGACCAACCCCAGGATGCCCAACAGCATCTGCTGAGTCTGCTGCTGCTGGTCCAGAGTGCGTCGCGTCATCTGATCGACAAGGTTGGTGAACCTGTCGGTGTCCTCTCGCCTCTGACGGGCGATCTCCAGCTGCATCTCCTGCTGCTGCCTCTGAAGCTCCTCCTGTCGAGCTGCCTGCTGCTCCTGCTGCTGAGCCATCCGCTGAAGTAAAGCAGTGAGCTCTGACGGCTGAGTCACCTGAGCCTCTGACACTGGAGGAGGTGAAGGTGGTGGAGCAGCTGAGCCTCCTGCCTCTGCGTCGTGCTGCCTCGGTGAGGGAGGAGCAGGAGGGAAGTACTCCTCGACACTGTCGCTGGTGTCGCTGTCCGACCATACGTGCTGTAGGTCTCCTCCCTGAGCCTCTGCCTGTGCCAGCTCTGCGTCCTCCTGAGTCAGCTCTGCCCAGTCCTCCTCGGACAGTCTAGCTCGAACCTCACGCTCGACGGGACGGCCAAGGCGGCGGTCTCCCGGAGTGGGGACTCGGTAGTGGCTGAACCGGGTCACGTGCATCTCCGTCAGCTGAGAGACTCCTGGAGTGTCCTCTGGAACCAGCTGGTGAAGAAGGTGACAGATCCAGTGACCGAAGACCAGCTGTCGTAGCATCCCAACTCCATCGGTGATCATGTCCTCCATCTCGCAGATCAGAATGTCTACTATGTCGAACTCCATCCCGTTCATCACATAGAACAGGATGGTCTGCTGAAGGCTCGTGAATCCCTCCAAGTAGCCGGACCTCGGTAGCAGGGTACGCCTAAGGACGTGGTGAACTGTCCGAGCTGCTGGGGTGAGAAGCGCTGGCACCCTCGGCTGGTCTGGAGTGAACGGCTGAGTGAACAGACCTCTGATCTCCTCAAAAGGTGGTGCCACTCCTCCAGTCAGTGGTCTCCTCGACGGGTCTGCGTCTCCGTAGACTATCTGGTGCAGGCACGTAGTAGAGAGCTTCACACCAAGCAGTCTGCCCATCAGGTCTCGAGATACGTCGTGGATTCGCCCCATGAACATGAAGTGAATCGAGCGACGACCCTCAGAGACGTAGAGTGTCGCGTAGAACACCCTAACCCACTCCTCGACGTAAGCACTCCTCGGGTGTGAGAGCAAGTCCGCCAGTCCTCTGTATCTCTCAAAAAGGGGCCTGATCCCGTGTCCTGCTGCCACTGCAAGCTGATCCCAGTCAATGCTGTTATGCTGGAATAGCTTGTGACCCCGACGCCTGTAAGTCTCGTACAAGGACGCCTGTGTCAGGGTCCAGAAGCGGGAGTCCACTCGAGCGTCCCTGGGCCGTGGAAACCACTCCTCGATCAATGCTGACCATCTGAGCTTCTTTAGTTGCCTCGCCTTCATCTTCCTGTAGTCAGTGAGTCTGACCTCTTCGGCAACTCGGACTGCAGTGTCCATCAGGTGGATGGCCCTTTCGGCCTCTCTGTCCTCGGCGCGGTCAGCCGCAGAGGGGCGCCGACTCGCCGTAGGAGTCTGTCCACCTCCCCGAGTCGTCGGGGTGCGCCGGCGGATGAGAGGCGGCACCTCGGTCTCCTCCTCGTCGGAGCCCTCGGGAGGCACCGGCTGGATCGGAGGCTGCTCCTGCCTCTGCCGGGACTCGCGGATCCGTAAGGAACCACGATGGCCGCGCTCACGCTCCTCGGCGGCGTGAGCAGCCAACTCCGCACGACGCGCGTCCTTGGACATCTTGCGCTTCTTCGCGGCGGGCTTCTCAATAGCCTTCCGCTTTCCTTTGCGATCGCGACCCATCTTAGCGACGAACGGCGAAGTACGGCGAAACCCTAGCGGCGAGGGTGATGCGGGCCGGCGGCGAGTGGTGGAGGGGAGACGGCGAAGGAGGCGATCTGCGGTGACACGGTGGAATGGCGGCTGCGCTGGCACGGGCTGACGGTGGCGCCTGGAGCCGGCGTGCACGGAAGAGGCGGCGGTGGCGGCTGCTGGAAGGCGGTGGCGGCGGCTGGGAGGCGGCGCGGCGGCTGGGAGGCGGCGCGGCGCGGGAGAGATGGTGGCGGCGGCTGCTGGAAGGCGGCGGCGCAGGAGAGGCGGCGGCGGCGCTTGGGGGGCGTGAGGACGGCGGCGAGAGCGTCGGGCGGCGGCGGAGATCGGGAAAAGGAAAAGAAAAAACCGAAGAGCGGCCGAACCGCCTTTTAAACTGCACGGGCAAACCCTAGCCACGCATAAAACACCGGATGGACCGATGATCATCGGAGGATGCATCGGTCGAGTTCAACAGAGAGTTGTTCCAAAAACTCTCTTCGAACACCGGATGGACCGACGTTGAGGTGGCGATCATCGGTCGATTTCTGCAGGGCACCAGGAAAACTGAACACCGGATGCTCCGATGTCTTCTGAAATGAACTCATCGGTTGATTTGTGACATCTGACTTGAACTGAAGCACCAATTGATCCGATGATCTGCTGGCCCTGGCATCGGATAATCCGATGACTACAGAAAACCTAAGACTGCCCATATGTGTCCTTGGACTTAAACACACAAAGATAAGGATGGGTCCTCGGACTTTTTGGGCAACTCCTAACCTCTAATATAAGGCTTTAAATATAGTGCCACATATTGGCTAAGCCCTTCAGCAAAGAGAAACACACAAGGTTAGGAGTGAAACCATGAAAATGTAAGGCCCATTGCTTTGTGAGCTAGAGTATAGAAAACTTCTATCTCTTTAAAGCATGTACCTTTAGAATTTTGCTCTATCCACATCATATGAGTTGAGATATTGCATTTTGAACAGGTCTCCTTCTCATGATGTGGGTTCCCCTTTGTGACAATCTACCGTATGCAATGCCAACCAAAATGATGCAAGATTTTGAATGAGTGCAAGTCTATATGGCAGGAATCATGCAAGGCGTAATGTAAATCTATCTTGCCAAGTTTAAACCTGCCAAAGGCTTCCTCAGGAAAAGCTATTTCTAGCTTGCCCCTATCCTTTGGGAGTTAGACAAGACCTATTTGATATGCAACCTTACATGAACATGGCAACTTACATGACGTTAGATGCATCTAGCACATTTAATTCACTTCTTAGTCTAGAAAAAGTTTTCTCATCAAGTGGTTTAGTGAAGATATCCGCCAATTGTTCTTCAGACCTAACACCTTGCAAAGAGATGTCTCCTTTAGCCTCATGGTCCCGTAAGAAGTGATGGCGAATATCTATGTGCTTAGTGCGGGAGTGTTGAACGGGGTTTCTAGCTATCTTAACCGCACTTTCATTGTCACAAAGGAGAGGCACGCAATCAAACTTAATTCCAAAGTCCAAAAGGGTTTGCTTCATATATAGAATTTGGGCACAACATGCACCGGCCGCTATATATTCTGCCTCCGCGGTGGACAAAGCCACGGAGTTTTGCTTTTTGCTCGACCAAGATACTAGGGAACGCCCAAGTAAATGGCACCCACCGGAGGTACTCTTGCGATCCACACGGCATCCGGCAAAGTCCGAATCCGAGTAACCCAAGAGATAAAAACTAGCGTTCTTGGGGTACCACAAACCTACACTTGGGGTATGCTTGAGATACCTAAGTATCCTAAAGACCGCCTTACGATGCGATTCTTTAGGTGCCGCTTGAAAGCGAGCACACAAGCACACACTAAACATGATATCGGGCCTAGATGCGGTAAGATATAATAATGAACCAATCATGGAACGGTAATGAGATTGATCAATAGGTTTACCGTCCATGTCCGCGTCGAGATGACAATTTGTTGCCATTGGAGTACTTCTTGAGCTGCAATCTTCCATTTCAAACTTCTTCAAGAGGTCTTTGGTGTACTTTTCTTGGTAGATGAAAGTCCCCTCTTGAAGTTGCTTGATTTGAAATCCTAGGAAGAAATTGAGTTCTCCAATCATTGACATCTCGAACTCCCTAGACATCATGGTGCCAAACTCAAGACTAAGAGATTTGTTAGTTGAGCCAAAAATAATGTCATCAACGTAAATTTGACAAAGAAATAAATCCCCGTTGATGTCCTTGGTGAAAAGTGTGGTGTTCACCCTCCCGATCTTGAATCCTTGCATGACTAGGAAATCCCTAAGACGTTCATACCATGCCCTAGGTGCTTGCTTGAGCCCGTAGAGCGCCTTGTGTAACCTATACACATGGTTAGGATTCCTCGGATCTTCAAACCCGGGAGGTTGCTCAACGAAAACAAGCTCGTTAATATAACCATTGAGGAAGGCACTTTTCACATCCATTTGATAAAGCATAATATTGTGATGTGAAGCAAAAGCAAGGAGTATGCGAATAGCTTCTAACCGTGCGACCGGGGCAAAGGTCTCTCCAAAATCTAGTCCTTCTACTTGTGAAAAACCCTTGGCCACAAGCCTTGCCTTGTTGCGGACCACCACGCCATTCTCGTCTTGCTTGTTGCGGTACACCCACTTTGTTCCGATGACGTTCTTGTTCTTGGGTCGCTCCTCCAATACCCAAACTTCATTTCGGGTGAAGTTGTTGAGTTCTTCTTGCATAGCCATCACCCAATTGGGATCTTGGAGTGCTTCCTCAATATTTGTGGGTTCTACACACGAAACAAAAGAGTAGTGCTCACAAAATGAAGCAACATGGCGAGAACGAGTACTTACTCCCCGTGACGGACTTCCGATGATTTGATCCATCGGATGTTCCTTGGAGATGCGCCCATGCCTCATAAGAGGTTGTGAGGCACTTGGTGGTGGTGAGGCATCTTGCTCGTCTTGTGGTTGGACTTGACCTTGGACTTCTTCTTCTTCTTGGTGTTGTGTGGCATGTGAATCTTGCATTGGCAATGTATCATTTTTCTCTTCTTCTTCATCAATTTGAGGCACCATGGAGGTGTTGATGTTGGAACTTTAGGCTCCCCCTTGATCATGGCTCTCCCCAACTTCGGGCTTGATGTCTCCTATGGTCATGTTCTTCATAGCTTCTCGTAGAGGCTCATCATCTATATCATCATGACCAAAACTCTCCTCTTGGGAGCCATTAGTCTCATCAAACTCAACATCACAACTTTCTTCAACTAACCCGGAGGTTTGGTTGAATACTCGATATGCTTTTGAGTTTGACGCATAACCTAGAAAGATGCCAACATCACACCTTCTTTCAAACTTACCGAGCCTTTTCTTGCGGTAGATGTAGCACTTGCACCCGAAGACTCGGAAGTAGGAGATGTTGGGCTTTCTCCCGATGAGGAGCTCATATGGGGTCTTTTGAAGTAGTCGATGAAGGTAGACCCTATTTGCGGCATGGCACGCCGTGTTGATTGCTTCGACCCAAAACTTTTCCGACGTGCCATAGTCATCAAGCATTGCTCTTGCAAGGGTGATGAGAGTCTTGTTCTTCCTTTCAACGACACCATTTTGTTGAGGGGTGTATGTGGCCGAAAACTCGTGCTTCACGCCTTCACGATCACACCACTCCCCAATGTTGTAGTTCTTGAACTCGGTGCCGTTGTCACTCCGGACCTTGATGATAGGAAGTTGAAATTCCCTTTGCGCTCGTTTAGCGAAGGTCTTGAAGATTTCCGGAGTTTCACCCTTGTCACCTAGAAACAGTGTCCAAGCATACCGAGAGTAGTCATCAACAATGACAAGACAATAAAGGTTACCGCCAAGGCTTTGGTATGTGGATGGTCCGAAGAGGTCCATGTGAATTAGTTCAAGTGGCTTGGAGGTTGACACCATTGTCTTCATCGGATGGTGTGAGGCAACTTGCTTCCCGGCTTGACATGCGCTACAAAGCTTGTTCTTTTCGAATGTGACATCCTTCACGCCGGTTACCATCCCAAGCTTGAATGACTTCTTGAGCTTGCTCATCCCAATATGAGCAATGCGCCGATGCCATAGCCATCCCAAACTTGTCTTGGTGAAAAGACAAGTGGTCAAGCTAGCATCCTTGTTGGAGAAGTCAACCAAGTAGAGATGTCCATGCCGAAACCCTTTGAATATTAGTTCTTTGCTTGAATCACTAGTCACCACAACACCATTCTTGTCAAATGTGCATGTTAGTCCAAGATCACATAATTGTGCAATAGAAAGTAAATTAAAACTAAGAGACTTAACGTAAAGCACATTAGAGATAGACAAATCGTGAGAAATAGCAATTTTACCCAAACCGATCACCTTCCCCTTTGAGTTATCACCAAAGGTGACTTGTTCATGATTGCCGGGGTTTTCCATGGAGGTGAACATACCATCATTACCGGTCATATGTTGAGTGCACCCACTATCGAGTACCCAATGCTTTCCTCCGGCTTTGTAGTTCACCTACACACATGAAGTTAGTTTTTGAGTTTAGGAACCCAAGCCAACTTAGGTCCTTGTATGTGTGATACAAGTGTTTTTGGAACCCAAAGTTGCTTGGGGAGCTTCCCCTTCATGCCCTTGATGTCTTTGCCGATGAACCTTGCCTTCACTTTTCCACCTACTTTGCTCAATAGATAGTGATAATCATTGAACGTAGATTTATAGTTGGGAGGCAATTTGGGAGAAGGACGGTTGGGAAGAGGACACTCCCTCGTGTGATGTCCGGTGACCTCACAATGTTGGCAATAGGAACCAACTTCCTTGATGAAGCTTGTCCTAAGCTCCGGTGAGGGCACCTTTCCTTTGTTGGGCACCGGGAAGGATCCAAGTCCCCTCTTGTGGAAGCCTTTAGCTTGTTGGTAGAGGATTTCCTTGTGCTTGTCCTCCCCCTTAGAAAGTCTTGCCACACTAGTGCGAAGACTTTCAATTTCGTCCATTAGCTCCTTCTCCCTAGGGCTTGCTTTCAAAGGCAAAGACTCATCCAAAATATTAGTGGCATGTGAGTTAGGTGATATTTTGCCATCAAGGGTTTCTTTCTTTGTGTTTTTCACTTTAAGTTCAATTGCTTCATAAGCAAGGTTAAGCACTTCATATTCTTGAACCAACTCATTGTGCTTTGCCAAGAGTGCTAAGTTAGCTAAGTCAAGCTCATGATACTTAAGCTTGATTTGAGCATTCTCCTCCTCGATTTGCTTAACATTTGATTTGAGCGTGTCATGCTCTTTAAGTATGGTTACATACTTATCATGCAAATCGAGGTTGGCACTTTCAAGCTTAGCTCGAGCTAGCTCAAGAGCCTTAACCTTAGCCTTTTCCCTTTTTATAATGGCATGATATTCATTAATCATAGATGCTAATTCATCGGGTGAAAGCTCATCATCATCATCGCTAGAATCTTCACATACCTTTGAGTTACCTTTCGCCATTAGGCACATGGGAGGTGGACGAAGAGGTGAGTCATCCTTGTTGACGACGGCGAGGCCCGCCAAGTTTTCTTCATCTTCACTATCTTCGTCGCTTGACTCTTCATCCGTGATCCACTCATTGGCTTCACACATGAAGACCTTTTGAGGCCCTCTTCTCTTCTTTGGAAAGAGCTTGGTTTTCTTGCCTTTGTCAAATTTCTTCTTTCCAAAAGAACGCTTGGGCTTAACCTCCTCTTCATCATCACTTTCTTCTAGCTTGTAATGCTTCCCATTTTCCTTCCTTTTGTCCGGTCTTGGACAATCATATGATATGTGGCCTAGATCACCACAATTGTAGCACGTCTTGTTTTTCATCTTTTCTTGGCAAGAAGGCTTTCTTTTTAGGATCAAAAGAGTATCCCTTCTTTGCAATCTTGGAGTTGAGGCGTGAGAATTTCCTCATCATCAAAGCAAGTTCATCATCATCATCTTCACTTGTTTCTTGCTCTTCTTCACTTGAGCTAGGCTCAACCACTTTCTTCTTCTTGGAAGTTGTCTTCTTGGTTGAAGCCTTGAGAGCAATGGTTTTTGATGATGACTCCTCCATCATTCCAAGTACGCTCATCTCATGAGCATGGATTTCTCCAATGAGCTCCGAAACTTCCATGTTGTCTAGTGACTCCTTTTGAAGCATTGAATTGATAATGTTGTACTTGGGCTTGGGTAGAAGCATGAGGATCTTGCGATTGATAGGTCCCTTGCCAAGAGAAGCAATGTCAAGTGCGTTAATTTCCTCAATGAGCACATTTAGACGAGAAAACATTTGGTTAACGTTCTCATGAGGAAACATCTTAAATTCATCATATTTTGATTTAAGCATGTGATATTTGAGTTCTTTAACCCGAGATGAGCCCTCATGTATTTCAATTAGACATGCCCAAATTTCACACGCTTTTTCTTTACTAGCAATTCTAGCAAAGACATCTTGACTAATGCATTCATATATGGCATTTCTAGCCTTAGCATCCCATTTTAGTTGGTCACCAACATAGTCAAGATTTCCAAACCCCGCATGGGTCGCTTCCCACACTTCGGGAGCAATTGCCTCAAGGTAAGCGCGCATGCGTGCTTTCCAATAAGCAAAATTCTTGCCCTCGAAGGTAGGAACCGAACCCCCATTCTTGGCCATTTTCGCTCTCTAGCGGTGAAGCTAGAATGATCCAATGAGCAACCTTGCTCTGATACCAATTGTAAGGATCGAAACGCCCAAGAGGGGGGGTGAATTGGGCTTTTTAAAATTTTAGAGCAATTTAAAACTTTAATGGTTGAAGCCCAATTCCCTATGCAAACTAACTACGCAAGCAAGAGATTTAAGTGCGGAATAGTAAAAGCGTAATAGTAAGGGGTGAGGAGAAGAATGCAAACTCCCGCGGAGACTCGGAGACACAGCGATTTTTCCCGTGGTTCGGTAAGATCACAAAAATCTTCCTACGTCCATGTTGTGGCACCCACCAAAGGGTATAGCCACTCCCAAGTCACCAAGACGAGGGAATCCACTATTCTTTCTCCGTTTGCCTTCACCGGCAAGGTGGAGCTCAAGCCTTGTACAACGGTAATCTTCCGGGCTTCCACAAACACCTTGGTAAGCTCCGGAGTGATCTCTTCTTCCTCCAACGTTTACAAGGTGAGAGAAGTCACCAAGACACTCTCTCTCACTAGCCTAGAGATTCCAATCACCAAGAATGGACGCTCACAAGCTTCTCTCTCGCTAGATATAACCTATAGTTGGAGTACAAGAGGTTTTGAAGTGTGGAAGTGGTAGCTCTTGGTATTGAATGCTTGAGAATGTCTAGAGAGGCTCTGGTGATCAAGACTTGTCGAAATGGCCGGTTGGAGGGGTATTTATAACCAGCCCACACGAGATAGCCGTTGGAAAAGTGGGCAGACTTTTGTCAGTTAACATCGGATCCTCCGATGCACCCCTTTATATGATCATCGGTCGAATTCCAAATTAGCTGATGTCACGTGTCAGATGTGACCGTTGGATATAACCGTTGGATCTTTTAATCGACCGATGTTACTTCAATTTATCATCGGATGATCCGGTAAGTTGATCTTCAGAATTGGGTCAGAAATATTGTCTCTGTTGAATTTGACCGATGTACACTTACTTCATCATCGGATGATCCGGTGTGTATATCTTCAGAATAACTCAGATATCATCCTTCGGGTGAACTCAACCGATGTGCCACTTCCTTCACATCGGATGATCCGGTGTGTACTGGGCTCTGAGGTCTTCTTCTTCTACCAACTCAAACTCGACCGATGTGGTCATTTTGCAAGACATCGGATGATCCGGTGAATGCAACTTGTTTGCTTCGAGTTGTTTTGAGTTGATCTTTTGGAATCTTCTTGAGTGACCTCTTTGACACTTGTTTGAAATGATATTGCGGTAAAGTGTAAGCTTCTTGTGTTGCCAATTTTGATAGAATAGATTTGTTTGTATGAGTTCTTCATATCGAATGACCCCTTAGAATAGATCGTTGAGGGGTCTCGATTTGTATCCAATGAGCAGTAGATGGTGTGAATAGATAGTTTATTAACGGTTGCTGTGATATATGTGAAACCTCGCATCCACAAACTCATTAGTAATGACGAACGGTTGTCATTAATCACCGAAACCATATCTCACGGGGGCCTAGATGCTTTCAACTGAAAGTTTACTTTTTCTTTGCTTTGATGCAATTGTCTGGGTTCTTGATTCTGCATTGCATGTTTTGTTTTATTGCCATTGGGGGATACCCATTTCCATTCACCACAACACTGATATTACCATCCATACATGGGTTCAAAAATCAAGGAAGAAGAAAGAGATGGTTCAGAACGCAAATATATACTATTTGGGGGAGCTTCTGGTTTTTGCAACTTCCTGGACAAGCAAAAGCTGCCACAAGCTCAACCAAACAGGGCCTTTGTTTCCTTGTGCACTTAATATTCTAGATAACACCTTTCTTTATGTGCAATTGTTTAAAAAATACTGTTGTAATCCTATGCTGAAAAGTCAATATGACTTATTTTAAGCATTGATCCAAAAGGCATTGTGAGGCGCACGCCTAGGCGCGGACAGGCCGCCTCGCCTAGGGGGATAGGCGGGCGCAAGGCGCCGGGTCGGGGGGGGGGGGGGGCAGGGCTGTGGCCACCGCTGGAGGAATGACGTGGGCAGGGCACGGGGGTGGGTGTAACACCCCAAAACCTGTTAAGAGGGGAATTTAAAATTTTTTGGACGTATTGCATGTGGTGCAGAAATTCAAATTCAAATTGGAATTCAAATTCAACTCAAAACTAAAAAGAAAAAGAAAAAGAAAAAACAAAACCCCCGGCCAGTGGGCCGAAACCCACCAGCCGGCCCACCCACCCCCGCGCCAGCCCGCAGCCGCGCGCCCCCCTCTCCCTCTCACTGACACGCGGGGCCCGCGTGTCATCCCTGACCTCCCGCTCGCGCCAACCGCCGGACTCTTCCGCGCGCGCCCGATCGCAACTAACCTAGAATTCCGCGTCCCCAGCCCGACTCCCGGTCCCGGACGACTCCGGCTCAATCTAAACAAACACGCCGCCTTCCCTCGTCTATAAAAACGCCGGCATCGCCCCGTTTTTTCCCCCACGATCGGCTGCTTTTCCTCCCGGTGAGAACAAGAGCTTCTCCGGCCGTTTTCTCTCGATCTTCGCTCGGGATTTCTGATCTAACGCGCCGAGCTTGTTCCACCGCCTCCGGGGAATCATGCAAGTGCAGAAAACTCGGTGGTTTGCGCTCTAGGCACATCTCCGACGAGCACCGCAGCGATTCCATCTCGGACCTCATCGCCGACCGCCTTCCAGGACCTCCGAGCTCAAGAAAAACCCCCGAGGTGAGATCCCCGACCTCCCCTCTACCGATCTATGCCATGAAATCCCAGTTTTAGGAAGAATAGACGAAGATCCGAAGTTTTCCGGCGAGATCGCCGCCTCCCGCCGCCGGGCAGCGCCGCCCGCGCTCGGTCAGAGCGACGTGGCCGCTTATGCGCCGTCTATTTTAAATCGCACGGTAGAATTAAAACCCGCGCGTACCGGTTTGATGATCTAATCTGAGCTGTCCACTTTAAATAGGACGGTCCACATCAGCCCCGCATTATAAAGGTCGGGATTCTTACGCGCTACCCCCTAGGGATCTCGGAAAATACGAGCTAGCCCCGGAAACTTCTGATCTAGCCCCTAGAACTTCAGAACTTCATGTAAATTAATTTAAAAATCAGTTTTAGCCCCTGGACTTAATAAAAATTAGGAAAACCCTCTGTTATGTGTAGTTAGACCCTTGAAAATTTATGAAATAATATAATAGACCCTGTAGTGGGGTGAGTTTACCTTTTTAACCCTATATGATATTAAATTTAGGAATTTGAATATGTGATTAGGATTTAAAATTTAAAAGGTGAGGCAAACACATTGTAAATTCAAATTTAAACTCTCCTAGCACTTGGAAAACTTTAGAATGAGTTAAAAATAGATTTTTAGCTGAAATGAATCTGTCTAGTTGATTGTTCATATTTATTAGTTATAGAAACATATTTTAGGCTAGGAAATAATTCTGAAAATTGGAAAAATGAATTTAAATTAGTTCACATCAGAGGAGAAGTTCCAAAATATATTATTTAATATTTTAGATCAGAACCTATTCTGTTTAGATGATATGCCCTACTATTTAATATTAAAACTCACTTTTGGGCATAGAAAATAAATCTGGAAAATATAGGAAAATAGGAATGCATAACTAGAAAATGATAAATGAAGTCTTCAAATCCAAAGACTTCAGTTTAGGATTTGGTAGAAGATCTGAAAACCCATTTGGAGTAGGAAATTACCTTCCATGCAAACTTGGTAGCTAAAGAGTGTATTAAAGAATTTGTTTAAATTGGAAATTCATATACAGTGTGCAAACAGAAATCTGAATACAAAAGTTAGAAATAATATACATATGTTTAAAAGTGCATGTAGGCCAAAAATCAACACATCTAGGATAACCACAACACTTATAATGTGAATGACTTTCATAGGTCTGTATGTGTGGTTTGTATGAAGTGAAAGTGTGAACTATGTCTTATGGATTGTTGTTTTCTTTCGCTATGTGTATTGGCATGAGTAGGACCTGCCCCAGAGCAAGTTCTCCCCTTCCAAGACCAAGACTTTCCATTCCCAGAGCAGCAGGTTGAAGGCAAGTGTCCTTGACCACTTTGTTCCTATACTAGGATGTGTAGATAGAATTATTTGCATTGTCAATTGAAATATGAAACCCATGCTAGAAAGTTTCCTTAGAATTGCATTACCTTGTTTTCCTTGTAACTTGGGTTGGGATTTTCTTTATTATGTCATACATTCATATTACTTGTGCTTAGCCATGCTTAGAATGGGATAATTGGGATATGAGATCATCAGTTTATTTACCATACTCTTGAATGACATGTTATGAGTTATGTAGAGGTAGGGATCAAGGCAAGTTGAATGATTTGGTTGGTGCTGGGTGCACGAGACTCGGGTTTGTGTTTAGTACTTGCCTGGATCCTAAGGACCGGTTCATGGAGCATGTAACCTGGCTTTACCGTGCCAACCACATGCTGAGATGGGGCAGCTTGGCCAATTAATTAGGTGTATCCCCGGCGTAGTATGGGTGTGTTGGATGGTGCGGGGAGTGGGTGTCAGCTGGACTACCATATGAACCGCAAGTCTCAAGACGGGGCCACTGCAGCGGGGTTGGAGCCTCTTGTATGCTGTTAGGGGTGAAACCTCAGTGGGCCCATGCTCGTCGGGAATCCTTTTGTAAAGGCTTTGTAGTGATCTCCTGGCTACACACCTAGGAAGTGTGAATGTGGTTCGTGGCCACTGGCATAATGGAGATTCTTTTAGTCCACCCGGCAACGGGGGATGAAATCACTACATGTCGGTATAGTGGTGCAAACTCTGCAGAGTCAAAACTGTCATGACAGCCGTGCTCACGGTCAAGAGCGGCTTGGACTTATTCATGATTAGAAGATGATGACCTTGGAAGTTGTGGATGTTAAGCGGGGAGCTTAACATTGGAAATGATGTTATGGTTATTTGATTATGATGATGGGATGGGAGATTGGGACCAATTCACCTATGTAGTAATGTAGGTGCTTAATAAGCTAAGACGATAGGTATTAATTGCGTTGTGCTTTAACCATGAGTTCAACCTCCCCTTGTTCTAGCCATGCATGACATAACTTTCCCACACTTGCTGAGTACCATCGGTACTCAACCTTGCATAGTTGTTGGTTTATATTGCTGCAAAGGTCAAGATAATGAGGTGGTGTATAATGACCAAGACTTTGGACCCGAAGAAGGTTTCTAGGTTCATGGAGACCCCCGGGCAATGCCTGTAACGGAGCCCACAAGAATAATTTTCCGCTGCTAGTTTGTTTACTTGTGATGAACTTATTATTGTCCATCGAGACATTTGCTATGTAAGACTTATTTATATTCGACACCTGGCTTGTAATAAATGGTGCTTCACTATTTGTCATCACATTTATGAGAAAATGATCCTAGCATACATGTGATATTCACTTGGTTGTTCTTCGGAAAAACCGGGTGTGACAGAAGTGGTATCAGAGCCAAGGTTGCCCGTAGGAACGTGGACCTAGGTAGAAATGGACGTATTTAAGGGCCCTATTTTCTTAAAAACTATTTTACAAGGTGTGTGTTGAAAATTGTTATTTAATGGAGGCACTTTCTTCATCTTACCTCAATTTTTATTCAAAATAGGATTTTTGTTTAAAAGTTTATCTAACCTAAGTTTAAATGCTTTTTGTTTTAAATGGTTCGCATGATTCACACCGCTCGCAAGTCCACAGGAGGGAGAGTTCCCGTAGTTGCCCTTGCCGAAAGAGAGGAGAGCCGTCCGGTGACGTACCTTTTCTATAGATTGGCAGTAGGAGGCTTGTTGCGCCATCTTCGACGTATGCTCGAAGCCGCCGGCAATACGGGCAAGCTAATCATACACTATAGCTCCACCAGGACCATCCGGGAGAAGCGGGAAGAATGGAGTTCAGAAATGAGGATTATCCATGAAAATCAGCTGCTTAAGATCCACCGCTCTCCAGCTTGTCGAGCGACACAGGTCGATGCGGAGAAGGATGTCACCTGGGAGGCCATCACCTTCCAGAGTCACATCTATCGTCGCCACCTGGACAGGACTGAGTACATGTATGTCCTCCAGCGTGAGAGTGGTACCACGAAGTTCAAGTACCCACCAGTGCAGCAAGGGACTTCCCATGAGCACATGGACTTGTGCTTGGAGGATGCTGCTATGCTCAGCACTCGACTGCAGGAGTGTCAGCAAGAGCTTCAGGATGTTCGGGACACCCTGAAGGAAACGGAGGCATTGCTGCGAGCCTGCTTGAGGGCGAGAGAAAGAGGAGATGGGAATGAACTGTGTGTCACCGTGAATGATACATGGACTCCTGACTCCCCAGATCGCCGGGCGATCAGGCGTCGTCGCACTTCTCCACCAGCAGCTTCCCCACCCAAAGCAGAGTCAGAAGGCAGCCGCAATGATGAGGAAGACCCCGAGGAGCCAGCTCATTGAATACGAGTAGTGTAGAGTCCTTCCCTTAGTTTAGCAGGATGTCGAGTAGTCGAGTCGTTATCTTAGTTAATGGTGTGTGTGACGTGAGTTGTGGAAGCCATGAGCAATTGTCCACAGCCTCGTCTTCAGATTGTTTTGCTTTGGTGTGTGAACCCACATGAAATAATATTGCATTTATTTTGTGTGAGATATGAACCCTCAGAAAAGTATAACAAAGCCTCAACACTTCAAAGTACAAACAAGTGAAAGTAGTAAGATGATACGTAATGCTTTAAATTAACATTGGT
Source organism: Neostapfia colusana (assembly GCA_030760725.1). Classification (NCBI taxonomy): domain Eukaryota; kingdom Viridiplantae; phylum Streptophyta; class Magnoliopsida; order Poales; family Poaceae; genus Neostapfia; species Neostapfia colusana. Next base: position 22,389,172 of record JASWHV010000005.1, on the reverse strand, counting down.
TGATCATGCCAGATGGCCGGAAGAGGAAAGGGTCGTGCTGCCAACCCCGCCAACAACAACGATGAGGCCTGCAACCCTCATCTTTCTGGAGGCCAAGACAGGGGTGGACGCCGTGAAGGAGTGGATCCCCTCCACCAAATGCTTGAGAATCAAAATCAGCTCATCCAGAACTTGACTCAAGTGGTGGCCAACTTGCATCAAGTCCCACCTCCACAAGCTGCACCACGCCAACCAAGGTTGAGTGAGTTTCTAGGAACTCAACCTCCAAAGTTTGCAAGTGCTTCTGAACCTCTGGAGGCAGACGATTGGCTAAAGACCATTGAGAGCAAGATGAGGATCATACAGTGCCAAGGGTATGAGAGGGTGCTGTTTGCCTCTCATCAATTCCATGGACCTGCTGCTGATTGGTGGACCGGCTACGTGGCCGCCCATCATGACCCTGAGAACATCACTTGGGAAGAGTTCAAGCGTAGCTTCCGCAACCATTACATACCAAGGGGTGAACTCAAAAAGAAGAGGAAAGAGTTCTTGGGACTGCAGCAAGGTAACATGACTGTGAGGGAATACCTCACTAAATTTACCCAACTCTCCCGTTATGCCCCACGGGACATAGAGACTGATGAGCAGAAACAAGATTGTTTCGTGGAAAGACTTACTGCAGAAATGCAGTGTGCAATGTCCTCAAATGAGTATGAAAGCTTCCAAAAGATGGTGGACAGAGCGTCTGTGGTAGAAAGGAAGCTGAAGGCCTTGGAAAATGACAATAAGAGGAAGGCCGGGTGCTCACATCAAGCCTCAGGGAGCAACACCCGCCCACGTCTGATGCAGCAACCCGCAGGGCAGACGAACCGTGCTGCGGTACCCTACTCAGCACCAAGAGGGTACAACCCGAACTACAGGCCTCCGGCAGCACCAGCACAGCCACAACGTCAGTTCGTACAGCAGCCTCGCCCCGCATATCCACCTCGACCAGCTGTACAAGGACCCCCAAACCCACCCCAAGACAGCAAAGGACAGGCACCTAAGGTTGGGGTGCAATGTTTCAACTGTGGTGAAGTGGGGCACTACGCCCATAAGTGCCCAAAGAAGAAGCCCACGCAGCCACAACAGCAGAATGTAATGAGAGGACGGGTGAACCACGTCACCATGGAGGAAGCGCAAGAGGCACCTGACGTGGTAGTTGGTAAGTTTCCTACCAATTTACACATTGCAACCCTGTTGTTTGATTCTGGTGCTACCCACTCGTTCATTGCCCAAGGGTTTGTTAAGAAGCATGACCTAGCAACAACACAAATGAATCATATGCTAGCAGTAAACTCTCCAGGTGGAGAAATAAGGACAAGACAAGTGTGTCCCAAGGTGGATCTAGACATTAATGGGGTAGTATTTACTGCTAACCTCATAGAGATAGATTCACAAGGGATATATATTATTTTGGGTATGGATTGGTTGACCAAACATAAAGGAATCATCCATTGTTCGACCAGAACGGTGGAACTAACGCACCCTAGTGGCACAAAATTAAAGTTTATAACAATACAAGAGCCTAGGAGGGACGTTAAATTAAATCAAGTTGAGGAGATCAGGACCATCAGGGAATATCCAGATGTTTTTCCGGAGGAGTTGCCAGGTATGCCTCCTGATCGTGAAGTGGAATCCGCAATTGAGCTAGTGCCTGGAACAACCCCGATATACAAGAGACCTTATCGGATGGACTCAAAGCAGCTGGGAGAACTCAAGGATCATTTGAGAGAACTGTCGGAGAAGGGGTATATTCGTCCTAGTTCCTCACCTTGGGGAGCTCCGGTCCTATTTGTGCCCAAGAAGGACGGAACCCAAAGGTTATGCGTGGATTACCGTGCCTTGAATGAGGTAACCATCAAGAACAAGTACCCATTACCCCGCATTGAAGACTTGTTTGATCAGTTGAGGGGAGCTTGTGTGTTCTCGAAAATTGATCTCAGGTCGGGATACCACCAACTCAAGATAAGGCAATCTGATATTCCCAAGACAACTTTCGTATCTCGGTACGGACTGTATGAATGCACTGTCATGCCTTTCGGGCTAACGAATGCCCCGACATACTTCATGTATCTCATGAACAAGGTATTCATGGAATATCTGGACAAATTTGTGGTGGTTTTCATAGATGACATTCTCGTTTTCTCCAAAGATGAAGAAGAACATGAGAAACATCTAAGGTTGGTGTTGCAGAGGCTGAGAGAACACCAACTATACGCCAAGTTGAGCAAGTGTGAGTTTTGGCTGAAGAGAGTTCCCTTCTTAGGACATATCATCTCGGAGGGAGGAATCTCCGTAGATCCTGCCAAAATCGAGGATATACAGAAGTGGAAGACCCCTAAAAATGTCGGGGAAGTTCGAAGCTTCTTGGGATTGGCTGGATACTATCGACGGTTTATTGAGGGATTCTCTAAGATCTCGAGACCCCTCACCAAACTGTTGGAGAAGGGAATCACATTCACATGGACGCCACAGTGCGATACGAGTTTTCAGGAGTTAAAGGAAAGATTGACAACAGCCCCAGTGCTGGTTATGCCAGATATGCAAAAGAACTTTACGGTGTACTACGATGCCTCTAGAAACGGGTTGGGATGTGTTCTCATGCTAGAAGGGCATGTCGTGGCTTATGCATCTCGGCAGCTCCGGAAGCATGAGAAGAACTATCCTACACATGACCTAGAACTAGCCGCAGTGGTACACGCGTTGAAAATTTGGCGACACTATTTGATGGGGAAGAGGACAGAGATATATACAGATCATAAGAGTTTGAAGTACATATTCACACAGCCAGATCTCAACCTCAGACAAAGGAGATGGTTAGAGCTAATCAATGACTTCGATGTGGGCATCAACTATCATCCTGGGAAAGCAAACGTCGTGGCCGATGCTCTAAGTCGGAAAGTGCAGGTCAATAAGTTGAGCTTGAAGGACATGCCTGCAGAATTGAAGGACGAGGTTATAAGGCTCAATCTATGCCTGGTAAATAGTGGTGAAGCCATCGCCATGGAAGTGGACTCCACACTCGAGCGAGACATACGCGAGGGTCAAAAGAATGACGAGAAGATACAAGAGATCAGACAACTCATCAAGGAAAATAAAGCCCCTGGTTTCAGAGAGGATGAACAAGGTACGGTGTGGCACGGGAAAAGGATCTGTGTGCCTGAAGTAAAGGAGATCCGTGAATTGATTTTGAAGGAGGCTCACGATTCCGACTATTCCATTCATCCTGGGAGTACGAAGATGTACCAGGACCTTAAGAGCAGGTATTGGTGGTATGGCATGAAGCGAGATGTCGCGGAACATGTTGCCCTATGTGACACATGTCAGTTGGTGAAAGCAGAACATCAACGACCCGCGGGATTATTGCAACCACTCAAAGTGCCTGAATGGAAATGGGAAGAAATCGGTATGGATTTCATAGTGGGATTGCCTAGGACCCAATCAGGATATGATTCAATATGGGTCATCATCGACAGGCTAACCAAGGTAGCTCACTTCATCCCCATGAAGGAAAGCTACAACGGATCCAAATTGGCGGAGTTGTACATGTCAAGGATCGTGTGTTACCATGGGGTGCCGAAGAAGATAGTGTCGGATCGAGGGACACAGTTCACCTCGAGGTTCTGGCAGAAGTTGCATGAAACCATGGGAACCCATCTGAACTTTAGTTCTGCCTATCATCCCCAAACTGATGGGCAGACGGAAAGAACTAATCAGATTCTTGAGGATATGCTGAGGGCATGTGCACTCAAAAACAATCGGAGTTGGGACAAGAACTTACCGTATGCGGAATTCTCCTATAACAACAGCTACCAGGCCAGTATGAAGATGTCACCGTTCGAAGCTTTGTATGGGAGGAAGTGCAGAACTCCCCTATTTTGGAACCAAACAGGGGAAAGTAAAGTGTTTGGTCCCGAAGTACTACAAGAAGCTGAGGCGAAGGTGAGAGAAATTCGCAACAACTTGAGGATAGCACAGACACGCCAAAAGAGCTATGCCGATGTACGAAGAAGAGAGCTCATTTTCAACGTGGGAGACTATGTCTATCTCAAGGTGTCCCCTATCCGAGGACTTCGTCGGTTCAAGGTGAAAGGGAAGTTGTCACCTCGATACATCGGACCCTTTCAAGTTCTGGAGAGGAAAGGTGAAGTGGCGTATCAAATAGAATTACCGGCTCGCCTATCGGATGTGCACGATGTATTCCATGTGTCACAACTCAAGAAATGTCTGAGAACGCCTGAAGAGGTGTTACCCATGAATGAAGTGGACGTAGCTGAGGATTTGTCTTATGCCGATCAACCATCCAAGATTTTGGAGACAATGGAACGCCTCACCAGAAATAAAAGAATCCGGATGTGCAAGGTGCAGTACAAGCATCACTCAGAAGAGGAAGCCACCTGGGAGCGAGAAGATGAGCTTAAGGCACAATTTCTGGAATTTTTTTTCTTAGAACCACCAATCTCGAGGACGAGATTTCTTTTAAGGGGGGTAGAGCTGTAACACCCCAATATCCTGTTAAGAGGGGAATTTAAAAATTTTTGGACTTGTTGCATGTGTAGCAAAAATTCAAATTCAAACTGGAATTCAATTTAAACTCAAAACAGAAAAGAAATAGAAAAAGAAAAAGGAAAACAGAAAAAAAACCGGCCAGTGGGCCGAAACCCACCAGCCGGCCCACCGATCCCGCGCCAGCCCGCAGCCGCGCGCGCCCCCCCTTCTTCCCACTGACATGTGGGGCCCACCAACCTTTCTTCCTCCTCGCGCCCGCGCCCGCGCTCGGCCGGACTCTCTCACCCGAATCAAAACCGACCGGAAAATCTCGCGTATCCCAGCCGACTTCCGGACCCCGAAGACTCCAGCTCGATCTAAACCAACCCGCCGCCCTTCCCCCGTCTATAAAAACCCCGGCATCGTCCCGTTTTTCCCCACGATCCGCCGATTTTCTCTCCGGTGAGAACACGAGCCCCTCCGGCGAATTCTGCCTGATCTATGCTCGGGAATTCCGATCTAACTCGCTGGTCTTGATCCACCGCCTCCAGGGAACCTCGCAGGTGTAGAAAATGCGGTGGTTTGCGGTTCAAACACAGCGCCGGCGAGCCTCGCCGTGAATTCACCGCGGACCTCGTCGTCGACCACCTTCCAGGACCTCCGAGCTCAAGAAAACCCCCGAGGTGAGATCCCCGACCTCCCCTCTACCGATCTATGCCATAAAATCACAGTTCTAGGAAGAATTTACGAAGATCCGAAACTCTCCGGCGAGATCGCCACCTCCCGCCGCCATGCGCCGCCGGGCAGCGCCGCCCGCGCTCGATCAGAGCGACGTGGCCGCTTGTGCGCCGTTTATTTTAAATCGCACGGTAGAGTTTAAATCCCCGCGTACCGGTTCGATGTTATAATCTCAGACGTCTGTTTTAAATCGGACGGTCCACGTCAGCCCCGCGTTATAAAGACTGGAATACTTATGCGCTACCCCCTGGGGTTCTCGGAAAATAAGAGCTAGCCCCGGAAACTTCTGATCTAGCCCCTGGAACTTCAGAAAATCATGTAAATTCATTTAAAAATCAGTTTTAGGCCCTGGACTTAATAAAAATTAGGAAAAACCCCTCTGTTATGTGTAGCTAGACCCCTGAAAATTCTTAAAATAATATTATAGACTCTGTAGTGGGGTGAGTTTACCTTTTTAACCCTATTTGATATTAAATTTAGGAAATTGAATATGTGGTTAGTATTTAAAATTTAAAAGGTGGGACAAACATATTGTCAAATTCAAATTAAAAACTTTCCCAATACTTAGAAAACCTTGGAGTGGGATAAAAATAGTTTTTTGGCTGAAATGAATCTGTTTAATTGATTATTCACATTTATTAGTTAGAGGGACACATTTTTAAGTAGAGAATAATTCTGAAAATTATAAAAATAAATGTAAAATAGTTTACATCAGAGGAAAAGATCAAAAATATATTATTAACTATTTTGTATCAGAACCTATTCTGTTTAGATGATGTGTATTACTATTTTCATAATAAAGTACACATTTAGGCATAGGAAGTAAATTTGAAAATATAGCAAGCTAGGTATAAATAATTAGAAAATGATAAATGAAGATTCCAAAATCCAAAGAATTCAGTTTAGGGTTGGTAGAAGTTCTGAAGACACATATGGAGTAGGAAAATACCTTTCATGCATACTTGGTAGCTAAAAGGTGTAGTAATTGAATATAAGGAATTTATTTAAATTGGAAACTCATATATATAGTATGCAAGTATAAATGTGAATACAAAAGTAGGAATCATATACACATGATTAAAAGTGCATGTAAGCCAAAGATTAACACACATAGAGTAACCACAACACATAGAATTTGTGAATGACTTTTATACATGTGAATGTGTGGTTTGTATGAAGTGGAAGTGTGAATTATGTCTTATGGATTGTTGTTTTTCTTTTGCTATGTGTGATGGTATGATGTAGAACCTGCTCCAGAGCAAGTTCTTCCTTTCCAAGATCAGGACTACCCATTCCAAGAGCAGCAGGATGGAGGCAAGTGTCCTTGACCACTTTGTTCCTATACTAGGATGTGTAGATAGAATTATTTGCATTGTCAAATGAAATATGAAACCCATGCTAGGAAGTTTCCCTAGAATTGCATTATCTTGTTTCCTTGTAGCTTGGGTTGGGATTTATTTTATTATGTCATTTATTTACATGCTTATGCTTAGCCATGCTTAGAATGGGATATTTGGGATATGAGATCATCAGTTTATTTTACCATACTCTTGAATGAGATGTTATGAGTTATGTAGAGGTAGGGATCAAGGCAAGTTGGATGATTTGGTTGGTGCTGGGAGCACGAGACTCGGGTTTGTGTTTAGTACTTGCCTGGATCCTAAGGACCGGTTCATGGAGCATGTAACCTGGCTTTACCGTGCCAACCACATGCTGAGATGGGGCAGCTTGGCCAATTAATTAGGTGTATCCCCGGCGTAGTATGGGTGTGTTGGATGGTGCGGGGAATAGGTGTCAGCTGGACTACCATATGAACCGCAAGGCTCAAGAGGGGGCCACTACAGCGGGGTTGGAGCCTCTTGTATGCTGTTAGGGGTGAAACCTCAGTGGGCCCACGCTCGTCGGGAATCCCTTTGTAAAGGCTTCGTAGTGATCTCCTGGCTACACACCTGGGAAGTGTGAATGTGGTTCGTAGCCACTGGCATAATGGAGGTTCTTTTAGTCCACCCGGCAACGGGGGATGAAATCACTACATGTGGGTACAGTGGTGCAAACTCTGCAGAGTCAAAACTGTCATGACAGCCGTGCTCACGGTCAAGAGCGGCTTGGACTTATTCATGATTAGAGGATTGATGGTTTTGGAAGTTGTGGATGTTAAGCGGGGAGCTTAACATTGGAAATGATGTTATGGTTATTTGATTATGATGATGGGATGGGAGATTGGGACAGATTCACCTGTGTAGTAATGTAGGTGCTTAATAAACTAAGGCGATAGGTATTAATTGCGTAGTGCTTTAACCATGAGTTCAACCTCCCCTTGTTCTAGCCATGCATGACATAACTTTCCCACACTTGCTGAGTACCATCGGTACTCAACCTTGCATATTTGTTGGTTTATATTGCTGCACAGATCAAGATAATGAGGTGGTGTATAATGACCAAGACTTTGGACCCGAAGAAGGTTTCTAGGTTCATGGAGACCCCTGGGCAACGCCTGTAACGGAGCCCACAAGAATAATTTTCCGCTGCTAGTTTGTTTACTTGTGATGAACTTATTATTGTCCATCGAGACATTTGCTATGTAAGACTTATTTATATTCGACACCTGGCTTGTAATAAATGATGCTTCACTATTTTTCATCACATGTATGAGAAAATGATCCTGGCATACATGTGATATTCACTTGGTTGTTCTTCGGAAAAACCGGGTGTGACAGTAGAACCTGCCCCAGAGCAAGTTCTCCCCTTCCAAGACCAAGACTTTCTATTCCCAGAGCAGAAGGAAGAAGGCAAGTGTCCTTGACCACTTTGTTCCTATACTAGGATGTGTAGATAGAATTATTTGCATTGTCAATTGAAATATGAAACCCATGCTAGGAAGTTTCCTTAGAATTGCATTACCTTGTTTTCCTTGTAACTTGGGTTGGGATTTGCTCTATTATGTCATACATTCATATTCCTTGTGCTTAGCCATGCTTAGAATGGGATAATTGGGATATGAGATCATCAGTTTATTTACCATACTATTGAATGATATGTTATGAGTTATGTAGAGGTAGGGATCAAGGCAAGTTGGATGATTTGGTTGGTGCTGGGTGCACGAGACTCGGGTTTGTGTTTAGTACTTGCCTGGATCCTAAGGACCGGTTCATGGAGCATGTAACCTGGCTTTACCGTGCCAACCACATGCTGAGATGGGGCAGCTTGGCATATTAATTAGGTGTATCCCCGGCGTAGTATGCGTGTGTTGGATGGTGCGGGGAGTGGGTGTCAGCTGGACTACCATATGAACCGCAAGGCTCAAGAGGGGGCCACTGCAGCGGGGTTGGAGCCTCTTGTATGCTGTTAGGGGTGAAACCTCAGTGGGCCCACGCTCGTCGGGAATCCCTTTGTAAAGGCTTCGTAGTGGTCTCCTGGCTACACACCTGGGAAGTGTGAATGTGGTTCGTGGCCACTGGCATAATGGAGGTTCTTTTAGTCCACCCGGCAACGGGGGATGAAATCACTACATGTGGGTACAATGGTGCAAACTCTGCAGAGTCAAAATTGTCATGACAGCCGTGCTCACGGTCAAGAGCGGCTTGGACTTATTCATGATTAGAAGATGATGACCTTGGAGGTTGTGGATGTTAAGTGGGGAGATTAACATTGGAAATGATGTTATGGTTATTTGATTATGATGATGGGATGGGAGATTGGGACCATTTCACCTATGTAGTAATGTAGGTGCTTAATAAGCTAAGGTAGTAGGCAATAATTGCGTAGTGCTTTAACCATGAGTTCAACCTGTCCTTGTTCTAGCCATGCATGACATAACTTTCCCACACTTGCTGAGTACCAACGGTACTCAACCTTGCATATTTGTTGGTTTAAATTGCTGCTCAGGTCAAGGGGATGATGTGGTGTTAAATGACCAAGACTTCAGACCCAAATAAGGATTCTAGGTTCATGGAGTCCCCCGGGCAACACCTGTGACGGAGCCCACAAGAATAATATTCCGCTGCTATTTTATTTACATGTTATGAACTTATTATCGTCCATCGAGACATATGCTAGTAAGACTTATTTATATTCGACACCTGGCTTGTAATAAATGATGCTTCACTATTTGTAATCACATGTATGAGAAAATGATCCTGGCATACATGTGATATTCACTCGGTTGTTCTTCGGAGAAACCGGGTGTGACATTGGGGGGAGGGCGCGAGGGACTGCTGCCGATAATAGGAATGGGGGTGTTTCGTGGGCTGGAGACAGGCCGTTGGAAGTGGGCTGCGCCGAGGCAGAGAGGTGAGGTGGGCTGGGGAAGACCAGCTCAGGACAACAGATACACTAATTTCTAAATTTTTGTAATCCATCATTGCTACAATGTCTAACACCTTGGCGCCACCTTAAAACGCCTAGGCTTTAGGTGGAGGGTCACCGTCCGCCTAGCGCCTAGCATCTTTCGGAACCTTGCTTTTAAGATGTGAAGTGTTTTTAGGCCTGTTAGTTTAGGGATGAAGATAAATTGGAATGAAATGGGTGAGATGCTATCAGTGTGGAGTTAGGCTTGTAGGTTTCGTTGGGAAGCATGAAATCCTTAAACTGGAAGGCATTGACACCTACTTCAAATAACTCGCCTTCTGAAGTTGAGGACGATATTTGAAACTTCACTGGGAGTCCAATTTTTATGTCTATTCTTATATTCTAGCCTCATCATAGAGTCGTTTCTTCATGTCAAATATTGTGGGACCTGTGTGATTGCATTGTTCATTAATGTGGACTGCTCCAGGAGAATCTTGATTTTCTGGATGCTATAAATATTTTAGAAAACATGCTATCCAAAACTTCTTCAGTTGTGTTCGTTGTTACTGCTATAAAGAGTTGCTACCAACAAGAACGACTATGCCACTTTCCCTTTCGTTCTCCGCCGATCCGTATTCTCGAAGATTTTTCATAGTTCCTGGCCGTAAGTTGTGCAGCGAGGAGGAGGTGCTAAGGATAATTGTTTGTCGATTCCCTAGGGGAGGCAGCCCCTGAGTGTTGTATTGCGCCCGAGCTGGTCAGGGTACTATGTGGCACTTTGGGAAGCGTGGATTCGCCTGGGCTTTTGTTAGTCCGGGGTCGGGAAAACTCGGTTTCCTTAGCTTAGCGATGCGCCTGGGCTCGAGCCTAGACAGTTGGGCCTAGGTTCGGTATGTGAGCAAAGGTTCGACGATAAAGGTAAAGGAAGCAGGGGGTGAGTACTTACCTTTTGGTTTCACGATTCGCCTCCTTTTGCCCAGAGGTTGAGGCTGCCGCACGCGATGTTCTGGAGTGCCCGACGTTGCCGTCGACGGGGCAGGTGCCCTCGTTGTTGCCCTTTGGACAATACGGCCCAGGCCGTGGGGTGCTTGCCACCATGTCTGAGCCCTTCATGAAGAGGATGGCTCCTGTTTGTCGTCGTTGATTGGGCGGATCGTCTACCTCGAAGGTGCGAGGTCGGGGCCATTGCAGGCGGTTGGAACTGGGCGCCCACCGACCTCTTATCTTGTTGGCTTATTCGTGAGCGGGGGAAGCAGAGGAGCCCCCGGGCTTCTCTTCGGGGAAGGACCGAGAAGGCTGTCTTCCCGCTCGGACAGAAAACGTTCCGTATGGAGGGTCTAGGGGGAGCAACAGTGTCCTCCACGGGGAGGAGAGATCCTCGCTTTTCTTGGTCGGGGGCCACTCCTTGCCCGGAGCGGGTGGCTCGTCAATGTCTTTTCTTCTGTCGAGGACGCCGAGGATCGCCTACCGGCTGGTCATTTCAACCAGGAGGTTGGCTGCCTCAATTTCATTTCGATGACATGGTCTGACTCGGGCCCTTTGGGCGTGGGGCCATTGGAGGCAGTGAGGCAATCGTTTGTGTTGGGGGCAGGCCCTCTTTCCCGCCATGCAGTCGCCCGCGCGGATCTTTCAGTCCTTGTCGCTTGGGGGATCTGGCCCCCTTGATAGAAAGCGTCTGAGGAGGGCACAATCCCTGAGGGCCTGTTTCACCTGGGAGGCATGGTTGGCACACGGCCTGTCAAGCAATCTCTCGAAGTGGTTGGTCTGTGGCGGGGCTGGCCTTTTGCCTTCGTGGCGTTCGGCCCCAGCGCCCGAGCCCGAACCCATCAGGGCACCACGTTGTTGTTTACTAGCGCCTGACCTTCCACTCTTCTTCCCTTTATGCATGACATGGTGCTTCATCTCACAAAAAGGGCCTCTGCACTCATACGATCAGGAGTTGTCTCGACTGCCCATTTTGCCAAGGCGCGGTCGGCGTCAGTAGCGGACGGGCCCTCGGCCTTGCTCGGCTCAACCCGACCTGGCTCGGTTGTCGGATACCTTCCTTTCGCTCTGGGTTGGGAAGTTCCAACGATGTCGCTCGGCGCGTGGACCTGTGATGTCCTCACGACGCTTGCGGTATGCCCGCAGGGGTAACTGCAGGATGATGCTTTTCACCAAAAGGCGGGCGAGCCCTCAACGGGTTGGGTCACGGTCCCCTCCAGCAGCGAGTTGAGGTCTCGATATGTGCACCACTCCTCGGGGTCTTCTAGCTCCGGGATGCTGCGTAGCATGGTAGCCGTGGTCGCCAAGCCGCGGTCCGGCCGTGCGGGTCAAAGTGGGACGCATGTGTCGATGCCGGCGCTCACCCACGCTTGGTGGTTGCGTGGCCACGCTCCGTCTTCGTCATGGTAAATGCTTAGTAAATCCTTGAGCGCGGCCTTGTCGGCCTCTAGCTGCGCTCTTTCTTTCTTGAGCGGGGTGCAGTGCGCTGCTCGCCACTCGAGTAGACCTTGCACGGCTGTTGGCTCTTCGTTGCGGCTTTGTTGCGGTGCTTCCCGCCGTGTGGCTGTTGACGGGAGTAAGGTTGTGACGCCCCTGTTCTGAGAGAGAACCTCTCGAAACTGAGACTGATGCGTATATGTGCCCAGGATGTTCATCACACATACATATATAATCCAAACACTGAATTTCAGAATAATACCACGAATAACAGGATTTATTACAATGTCTCATGAGTCTTAGACTCATTCTAGCAGCGGAAGTCTTATTCTAGCAGCAGAAGTCTTCTAAACTATTGCGGAAGCAACTAGGCAGCAGCAGCGGCTCCATCTCTACTCCACAGGCAAGGTTGAGGGCAGATTACACGCCTAATACTCCACATGGTCTTTGAAATACTCTTCTCCTGTTGCTGATGATGGAGTAATAATGCAAGTTTGAGTACATGATGTACTCAGCAAGTGCAGGAAAATATGATATGTAGCTCACAGCAAGGTAGTTATAAAAAGGCTCATTGCAGAAAGCAAAGTTTATTTCACAAAACTGGATAAAAACAGCAACTAGCTTTAAATGAATGTAATCCCAACATGTATTTAAACATCAACATATCTCCATCATGATTCACCACTTTTCATATCTCATCCGAACATTTATCTCTCTCAACTTTCCTCATGCTCATGAATACCATCTCGTATTCACTACCATCTCATCTTATATTCAATTCCATCTCATACCGGACACGTGCCACCTCCGGAGCTCACCTCCGGGAGGTCCGATGCTATTGGACACGTGTCGACCTCGGAGCTCGTCTCTGAGGAGAAAGGAAGATTCGGCGCTGCTTGACACGTGGCAATCTCGGAGCCACCTCCAAAGAGAGGGAAGATCCAGAACGGACATGTGGCACTATTGGAGCTCACCTCGGAAGAGAGGGAAGGTCTAGAATTGACACATGGCACACTCGAAGCCACCTCCGAAGAGAGGGGAGGTCCGGCATTGACACGTGGCATACGCGAAACTCGCCTCGGTTGAGAGGGGAGGTCTCGACCCACCAGACACGCGGCGCACATGGAGCTCGCCTCTGAGGGAGAGGGAGGTCCCGCCCGCCAGGACGCGTGGCGCATGCGGAGCTCACCTCTGAGGTAGAGGGAGGTCTTGCCCGCCTGACACGCGGCACAACCAGAGCTCGCCCCTGAGGAAAAGGGAAGCCCAGGTCCCTGCAGGACACGTGGAGCCTCCGGAGCTCATCACCGCGAAGGTGACAAGATGTGAAGCGGTTTTTGCTTCTGTACGCACGGGAATACCGACACAGAAGGAAACCGACATGAATTCCACGTTGCTACCGCACCAAATCAATTGACGATAAGTTATTAATATTCAAAAACAATTTGAATAGGACTCTTATTCGAATTACAATCAGAGTAGGACTCTTCATTTCCCTCTTATAAATAGAACCCGAAACAACCCCTTGGTCGTAACATCTTTTCTAAGCCGACAACTTAAAAGCTCTAGCCCCCAACTCGCCGAGCTAAACCCCTTCGCCAGAGTTTGACCACCGGAGAGACCGCCGACGAGCCCATATACGATCATCGTCGCCAGAAGAGAGCCTCGACGATCTGTTCTTGCAAGGAGGAAGGACCCGAAGGTAGTAAGGTAGGTCACCATTACCACCTTACGGCATCATCGCGATTTTCTTTGCATCTGTTCTTCGATCCCTTCGAACAGAAGATTTTTCGTGGACAGATCACGTGTTGATCGGTCTGATCTAGATCTTGAGTCAAGATCATTGCCACGTCCACATTTGATCTTTACACCTCTGTTCATCGTAAAACCCCATGCAAACCCCTTAAAACATGCAAGCCGTGCAAGAACACTTACAAACTGATCTAATAAAACAGCACCATAGGATTAGCATGCATATGCACCATTGCATCTTGAGTAAAGTTTGTGCATGATAATTGATTGCTGTGAACTGGGCATATGCGTGATCGTGAGTAGAAGGACAAGCCCAGGGAGCTATCTACGACGAGCCACAACACCAAGACTTCGAGATCCAAGAGCAATAGAAGCCGCAAGAACAAGGCGAGTGCCCCTTGACCATATTGATCCCATGTTTTGAAAACTGTTTTGTTTGCGAAAACTATGAATGCTTGAGTCAATTTGATGGGAAACCCTTTCATAGGAGTTTTACTAGTTTTGTTAACCACCCCTGGGTAAAAGTCCCAAAACATATACATGAATAAAACTAGGGTTTGAGTTCATATGTGTGGCAAAGACATGAAAAATGAGACTTGCTAAAACTTTTCTTCATGCAAAGTAATACATGGATGAGCATCCAAAAATGAGGCTCACATTTTTATTTGAAAGTGTTGAACCAATAAGGATTTAAATGCCTCTTTGCATGCAAGTTTAAAAATCAGATTTGAAATTCAAAGTTCACACTATGGTGGCCAAAACTTTGAATAAACATGCAGCCCTATGGATGGAAATTGTGGGAAAAGTGTATCACAAACTTTTCATTTGTAGGGTGGGCTCAAAAGGGAGTTAAAGAGAAGCAATTTCAAATTCTAACCAAATTCAAATTTTGTCATGCAAATTCAAATTGAATTTGGATAATTCGAATTCTAGCCACCTTTCAAAACTCAGAATTGTGGAGTTTGAGAAGATCAACTTGAGGAGATCTTTTGGGGAGAATATTGGGTGGAGCCCACATGTCATAGGCTAAAAATTGGAAACTTACACACTAAGACTTCTCTGTTTTCAGCTTACCGAGCAGTTCTCACCGTGCGCCACCGCGAGGGTGGCTACCGCCACCTCCTATTTCTCCTCCCACGCGCTGGAGATCGAATTGAAGGCCCCCTGGTGCTCTCTGCGTGATCCTTTCCCCCCCACCCCTCAGACTGAAGCAAAACGCCTTTGCTTCTCCTCCTCGCGAGAACAACGAGCAGAACCCTTTCTCCCTGCCGCCTCCTCGGATTGATCAGGAAACCGGCAGCACACTCGTTCCCACTCCACCCCGAGCTGCTAAACAGCACCCCACGGCAGTTGCTCACCTCCCCGGCCCAAAAGTGAGCGAGTTACGGCGTTCCCGAGCACTCAAACAACCCCTCCGCGGTGACCTAACTCGAAACGATGATCGGGTGCACGTGGGCAGCTTGCCACAGCAGATATCACAGCCAAGCAAGGGCGGCATAGGGAGCGCACGGCCACTGTGCTGCTCTCACCCAAAGCTCAAGCCATGCCATGAGCTATTGACGGTGAATTTCGGGATTTGGCTCCGGCGGCTTCAACCCGAACGTCCGGTACGAATTCTGCAAATTCCCGCTCTCTGATCCTCCATAGGTCCTCAAATCTTGAACGTAGGTGCTGGACTAGCCGGCAATCAGAATCCTTTTAGCATCCGTGGCATGAAACTGACTGGGAGCAACGGATTTTAGCTCTACCGAGAGTGATCACGGCGGACCCAATAGGGCACACGGTGACAACCGGCTTTCGGCTGTTCCAGAGCCATTTGGAGGCCATGCCAAGCTTGGTGATCAACCACTGGTGCTGTAGAACGGTTTTGTTGCCTGTTTGGAGGGCTAGAAACCTCGGGCGACGGCGCCAAACCCCGACCGAGGCCGCCGCACGTCGCCAGGGTGTTTACGTGTAAAAGTCCCAAAACATGTAAATGGAAAACTTGAGCTATGAATAAAGTTGAGTTTAAATACAAGAAATGGGACTTGCAAAAACTTTTGTTTACTCATTAAAGTGTGGGCATGTGCAATAAAACTTTGAATTCAGTTTGAACTAAGAGGGTCACTTCAAAAGAAAGAAGGCCATTTCCAAAAAGGAAAAAAATTCAAACTGTTGTTTAAGAAGTTGTATTTGCAGTGGCCAACTTGAAGATCGGATGGCATATTTGGATTCATCAGGTCCAAATTATGAGGAAGGCAAATTTTGAGCGAATTTGGAGGTACGTTGATATGTATATCAAAGGGACTTGTAAATTTCATCTAAATATGAATTCAAATTTGAAACTGAGCCCCAACTTGTCAAATTGTCAAATGACTTTTGAATTTGAGTACCTCATGGCTGAATTTGCACTAGGCCAAAAATTTGAGATCTTTTGGAGGGAGGAGCTGTGGGACCCTTTTGTCATTAAGAGGGGGAAAATTAACTTACTGCCTAAGTCTCAAATCCCTGTTTCACTCGGCCGCTGAACCGGCGAGGGCGACACCGAGGCAGCAGTCACCGTCAGCTCCTGAGCTGCTCCGAAGTCGGTTGCTCGCGCCCTTATCAACTCCACCGAGAGAGCGTCGCCCCACACA
Organism: Neostapfia colusana; assembly: GCA_030760725.1. Classification (NCBI taxonomy): domain Eukaryota; kingdom Viridiplantae; phylum Streptophyta; class Magnoliopsida; order Poales; family Poaceae; genus Neostapfia; species Neostapfia colusana. Next base: position 22,372,853 of record JASWHV010000005.1, on the reverse strand, counting down.
GCCGTCTCCCACCACTGCCGACGCTATCTCGTGCCTTTCCTCGCCGAGTTGCTACCGCACGGAGGAAACCGCAGTTCGTCGGCGCCCGGCCGGCCCGACGAGTCACACGCCGCGCTGAGCCTCTCCGCAGCATCGCCAGCCCTCACTGAACGTGGCCGATGCAAGAAACAGGTCCTAACTCCACAAGAAACCCCGGCGTCAAGCTCAGTTGTCTCCACGGCACCGGGGAAAGTCGCCGCGACAAGAACCCGTCGCCCGGACACCACAGGGCTTCTCCCCTCGAGCTGCAAAAGCAAAAAGGTTCGCCGATATCCCTACTCGCTTCACCGCCACCCCGGCTGCCTGTCACAGACGGTGCTCGCCAGAATTTCGTTTTTGCCGTCGACATGCAATATCAACCGGGGGTAGGGAATCGAGAAATTAGGGCAACACGGTGCACCACTCATCACCAGACCTAGAAAACCAGTTGTAGACATCCGAGCGGGCACGTGGGATCAAGAATTAGGAAGAACCGTCGAGGAAACCTTCAGTTCTTCGAGTTTTTCGAGTTTTCACCGAAATCGACCTAGGTCGCACGGTGAGCCCCTAGTTGCCGACGTTCCTCGCGAGATCAGAGCCTTGGACGTTGCTCCCCAGGTCGTGGCGATGCTGTAGGAGTTAACCGGAGCAAGGTTGGGGCATTACAGCGCCCTAGCGACGTCACCGGAGTTGCCACAGCCACTGTCACCGTTGCACCTAGGGTTCCGGCCATCTTCGATCCGAGGTAAGGCCGGAAGCGTGTTCCTCGCGCAAAAATATGCAGTGGCGGCAAAAACTAGCAAGTTCCGAGGACCAGAACCCCTTTCCGGCGAGGGCTCCGGCGAGCTCGACGGCGGGGGTCGCGCGGGAGCCGGAGGAAGACGAAGGGGGTCGGCCCCACTCGTCAGCGGCTGGAGTTAAACATGCGGGATCCTCTGTGGCCTTGGATCCAACTGTGACAATGCTGGAATAAGTCTGTTGCGCCGTGTGGCGTGGTTTCCGCAGCTGACACGTGTGCGATGGGCCCGCGTCAGAATTTAAACTTTTCCCCGGTTTATTTCAAATACCAGATTTTATTCAAATTTTGGGAAGGCATAACTTGTGCTAGGAAGCTCCAAATTCAGTGAAACAAATTGGGTTGGATTCAGGATGAAACGATCTATCCAAATATGCATCCCAATTTGCATGAAAACCAATAGAAAATTCTGTAAAATTCTTTAAAGCTTTTCAGCAAAAGAATTTTATAGGGAGTTTGGTTCATCCAAAAATCCTCAAATTTTGCCAGAATATTCTGCAGGCTATTAATGGACTCCTGTAAAAGTTTCAGCTCAATTGGAGTTAATATAGTTAGGGTAATTCTGATTTCAAGTTTCTGTATTCAAATGAATACAGAAACATTATTAGGGAATTTCCAAAACTTGGAAATTCAGTTATGGTTAGTTATTAGCTTCAAAATTCCTAGGAAAATTCATGAAAGCTCCATGAGCCATGTGTGAAATAATGGTTCACTTGGATTTGCATTAAAGTGCAAGTTTAATCAGAATTAATTCCTTTGTACCTAAATGCTTAGTGAATTGTTCTGAGTAATCTACTCAGTGAAAAATTCTAAATTTTGGTCCAGATGACTTTCTTGTGACAAGTAACTCACCGAAAAAATTTCAGCTCCATTGGAGTCCCGGATCAATACTGTCCTGTTTAACCTATAGATGATCAACACACACAAGTGAGAAAACACACATCTCACTTGAGCATAGTACATTAACCCAAACCCAAACCACTAGCACCAGTGTCATTTTAAATTCTTAAACAGAGTTTCATTTTTAAACTTGTCTTTAGAACTTGTTAACAAAAGTTTTATAATTAAACATGTATGCATATTCATAACGTGTAGTGATTAAACGTGGAAAGTGAAGAAGGAGAAGTTAAGCTTGGATCAAGGAGCAAGAAGGGCAGGAATTGAACTTCAAGTCATCAGCAACTAACTTCATATTATTCTGACTTTAGTCACCTGCAAAACCAAGGCAAGCCCCGGTTTGCATTTAAGTTGTTTTCTAAAGTTTTTACTTTGTTCACTACTATGGGTCAAAGTTTGTATGTGCATTAGGTCAAGGATGTTTTATACCCCACTTGCATAACCAAAAATGAACCCTGAGGTCAAGGGTAGAATTGTGTCATCGCTGTAGAATAAGGCCATGCTAAATAGACTAGGGCATCCGGTAGAAGACGAGTAGTTGGAATCTACTCGCGAGCTATAGTTCAGAATATCATAAGTGTGGTTGGGGAAGGAAGCAAACTAAAGTTTAGATTTCTAAAGATGACTAGACAGAGGGGTTAGGCAGCGACAAGATGAGGTCTTGGTCGAGTAGCTCTGCCTGTGTCGGTTAAGGACCGATGCGTGTGCCGCTTCCAGGAGCAAGTATTGAGTTGTGTACCGGATGCTTACTGATATATGGGAACCAGGAAACCGATGTACCAGGTTCACTGGATTGTAGAGGCATACCACATCGTCTCGTTAGACCTATACGTAATGAAGGACGCCAGATTTGGGTCTTCAGAGGCGGGCGTATGCGTCGAGTTATCCGGGTAGTGTTTGATTCAAATCACCGTCCGTCGCGGTTGTTGATTACCGCTTGCTCCCATGTTGTGACGTAGTAATCAACTTGTGTGGAAACAGTTTGCAAAGTTTAACTGCTTCTATGATTATTGTAAGTTGCATGAAAACCTTGTTTGAAGTAGAGAATAGAGCAAACTAAAGTTAATTTCCACCTTGGGACAAGTGACATTGGAATGCAGCGATTCTTGTTTGATTGTGGAGTTCCAATGTTCCTGGGCGCAAGGTCACTACTATTATGGCTAAAATCTTAAAGTTAAGGATGAACTCGTAGGCGAGTCTTTTTGCAAATTATAGGATTAGGTCTTAAGTTACCCTCATGTAGAGTTGCATGCTTTAGGAGAGACGGTTAAGTCTTGCTGAGCCTTTGTGCTCACTCTTGCTATATAAGTGGTTTTGCAGGTAAACCTCGACGCTATAAAGAAGGTTGTCCGGTGAGACTCGGGAACTTCCGAGTCATGTCACACTTGGAGAACCTAGCTGCTGCCATGTCTTCGTGTTGCTAGCGAGAGGAGTCCGCGGGCTGGGTCTCTTCTCGAGTGCTTCTTAGAGATTCGGCGTGAGCTGTTTATCAACTTCCGCTGTAGCTATTTTATGTAAATTATTTACAAAGAACAATTGTAAGCTTTCGCCTTTGATTTATGTAATACAGTGTTCCTTATATGTGTGCTGTTGGGTGCCGCATAACACGGCACAACCCAATGCGATTCCCGGGCAAGGTGCCCCGTCCCCGTGACATGAACCGGGACGGCGGGGGCCCCGTTAGCGTGGTATTAGAGCCGCATTGGTAATAGCACACGGAATAAGGATTGTATTACGACAAAAACTTAGGATACGTTGAGGAAACGGTATTAGGCCCACATAAGGACTATAGTAGTATAGTTACTTAAAGTGGCATGACTAACCTACTTGTTATAATTCTGAATTTTGATTATGTAACGACGCACCTACGCTCTGGTAAGCATGGTAAGGAACGCCACCGAAAGCTGTTCAATTTCGGTTAGCTCCCCTTACGAGGAATGTGGTTCAGGGCTAGGTCTCACAGCTTCGTGTGAGATGTCAATATGAAACTCTTGAACTCTTCATGTTCCTGAGTTCATATGAAACGCTGATCCCTAGCGTGCATTAGGCAAGTAAGTGGAGACCCCATCGTGTGGTCAGTAACGCGATAGTGTGTTCTTCTGGAAATAGCCCAGGAGGACATATGCAGCGCTTGCCATCGGCGTGCCCTGCAGGGCAGTAGGTGGTATCCGTTGGGTTGATAACATTCCCAACTGTGACGACCCGTTCATGATATACTCGGGTTCCCCGTCGTGTGGTGTAAAAACACGATCACGTACCATGAGAAGTGACTTAACTCAAGGACGGCCGTATGGCAATGATACAGGCGTTTGTATTTACATTCAAATATGGAACTGCCTGAAATGAAACAACCTTTGAGTGCACCACTATTGAGTGTTCTTCTGCAGGTACTAACCACGTACGTATCCCACGTAGTACACGTGTGCGAGAGACCGTCTTAGTGCCACTGATAAAATGGATATGCCAGTATAATCCGGCTTAGGATTTTCTTTGGTGAGGTAACGTAGTACCGACATGATTCTTATGGTGCATCGACACCGTACTAAACATATAATCCTCTTCCCTATGAATAAATGATTCATGAACTAACTTTCAATTAAAAATGGAAGTTTGAAACAAATATTAGTTACTGAACTCTTATTTTGAGCTAAGATTCAAATGAGAGTATAACTAGGTGTCAAAGTTTTCAAAAACAGAGTGCTCTGTTTCTGGCAGAAATTCTTGCTGGACTTTAACAGCGCATAACTCTGAGTAGCCTTGACCAATTAAGGTGTATGATACAGTTCTGTAGAGATTTTCAAGTGCTCTACAACTTATTTGTAGACCTCCAGAGCAAAATCACATGTTAAGTGGGTGAAAAGTCCAGTTGAAGGCAAACTGTTCAGAACCAGGACAGTAGCAAAAACCTCTCTGGACCTTTTTGTTTTTAAGCCATAACTTCCTGTAGAAAAATCCTTAAGGAGCATATAAGTACTCGTTGGACAGATACTGAAGTTTACTAAAACTTTGGTATTGAACTCAAGTCAAGAATCTGTAGATAACTTGAGTAAATTTTGGAGTTTGTGTGAACTGGTCAGGGTAGTCCAGCTGATTAGTTTAGCGTACTTAAGATTTGTTTAACACATGAATGTGGTTATGCTTTCTTAAAGTTAATGACATGTTCATGTTTTACTTATCTTTACTTACTACTGAGATAGAATTTTGATTGACTCAAAATTTTGTTTCGTGCAGTATGGTACGCAGGCATTCGCAAATGGAGCTTGGAGGTTCAAGTCGAGGTGGGAATGACTCGACTTCATCACAAGAGCCATCGCCAACTGGATTGGCTGAAATTATGGCAAGGATGAATGAAGCTCTCCAAACTATAGTTCAGCAAGGCATAAATAGAGAATCTCAACATCACATGCCAACCCCGAGCACTTATCTGGATTTCTTGGCGACACAACCGCCGGTATTCTCTGAGGCGGCTGACCATTGTGAAGCAAATCACTGGTTACGTGTCATTGAGTCCAAGTTTGGGTTGATCCAATGTGATGAATTCTCGAAGACCCTATTTGCCGCTCAGCAGCTTCACGGCTTTGCTGGAGCATGGTGGGCAGAGTACCTTGCTGTCCAACTAGCAGCGCATCGTGTCACATGGACGGAGTTCCAGGCTGCATTTCATGCTCGTTTCATCCCTGCGGGCATAAAGCAAACAAGCCATGATGAATTCTGGAAACTAAAGCAAGGTGACATGAGTGTTATTGAGTATGCAAAGGAATTCAATCGCTTAGCTCAATATGTCCCTGACTATGTGAAGTCACCAGCCATGAAGGGTTATCACTTTTACCGAGGGCTGACCGCTAGTCTGCGATGTGAATTGGCTCAAGTTAGCCAAGAAAATTTTGATGAGTTTGTGAGCTGTGCTATCACTCAGGAATATTATTCCAACCTCTACCTTAAAGAGAAGAGGGAGAGGGACTCATCACAGTATGAATGGAATCATCTACCTCAGAAGTATCGGTGGGTAATCCGATCACCTTCCGGTCGAGAGGTTCCACAAAGAGTGCAGTCATTCTTGGAGTATGACGACTCGTATACTCCACAGAGGTCTTATTCACCTCCACCGCAGCAGCAACTTATTTCTCATGCACCTCAGTATCAACAAGGTGCACTAGAATATTATTACCCTCAAGAGGTTGAAGATGAACAAGGTGATTTCTCAGCTGAACCAAGTGCTGTCCCGCTTCATGTTGACAACGAGCTCAACGTCAATGAAGCAACTGAACCGGGCAGCAACATTATGTCTGCAGGTCCAGTTCCAAAGAGGGATCTTGGACAGCAAAGAAAAGCCATGTCCAGACAGTGGGAACAGTAAATTATGTGTCGGTCGATGATCTGCCAAAGGGAGGACCTGTTCTTGCCGGCAGGTTCACCTTAAATGACAAGCCAGTTGTCATTTTATTCGACTCTGGTGCAACACATAGCTTCATCAGCAGGGCGACGGTGATCAGGGATCAGATCTCCACAACTATCACAAAAGGTTCTTACCTTATTCATTCGCCAGGTGGAGACATATCGACTAATGAAGTCGTTTCTCGAGCACCACTTTGTTTGGGTGGAAAAATTTATCCTACCACCCTCATTATTCTCGAAGACCAAGGAATCAATGCCATATTGGAAATATCATGGTTGACCTTCCATAAGGCTGTTCTGCACATCGAGAACAGGAGTGTTCACTTGGACTCTCCACTTCACGGACGTCAAACATTGTATCTCGGCGAAGCGGTTTCCAAAGACCCGGAAGTATGTAATGCCGAGGCTTGCAAGTTAGAAGACATTCCGGTAGTCCGTGAATATCTGGACGTGTTTCCCGAAGATCTTCCAGGCTTACCACCTGAGTGCGAGGTGGAATTCAAAATAGAGTTGATATCGGGAACCACACCGATCTCTCGGAGACCATACAAAATGGCTCCTAATGAATTAGCTGAACTGAAGGAGCAACTCAAAAATCTGATGGACAAGGGGTTCATTCATCCAAATTCATCACCATGGGGTTTCTCAGCTTTATTTGTGAAGAAGAAGGACGAGACGCTGAGGCTATGCGTCAATTATCGCCCTTTGAATGCTGTGACAATAAAGAACAAGTATCCACTACCAAGAATTGATATTCTCTTCGATCAGCTAGTGGGTGCTAAAGTCTTCTCCAAGATGGACTTAAGGTCGGGATATCATCAAATCAAGATTCGAGCGGAAGATATCCCGAAAACAGCATTCTCGACAAGATATGGACTCTATGAGTATCTTGTCATGTCATTTGGGTTGACCAATGCTCCGGCTCACTTTATGTATCTTATGAACTTGGTGTTCATGCCGGAGCTGGATCAGTTCGTCGTGGTATTCTTCGACGACATCTTGGTCTATTCCAAATCGGAAGAGGAACACGCTAAACATTTGCATATTGTGCTCCAACGACTGAGAGATCACAAGCTCTATGCAAATTTTAGTAAATGTGAATTCTGGATCAACCAAGTGCCGTTTCTTGGACATATTATTTCAGTGGAAGGCATTGCTGTTGATCCAAGCAAGATTGAACAAGTGCTGAAGTGGAAGTCTCCAACATCAGTCCATGAAGTTCGTAGCTTCTTGGATTTGGCGGGATATTGTCGGAGGTTCATCTCGAGCTTCTCAAAAATCCCCAAACCTATGACGGAGCTACTGAAGAAGGGCATCAAATATGATTGGAGCAAGCCATGTGAGGAAGCCTTTCAAGCGTTGGTGAAACATCTCACAACAGCCGCGGTTTTAGCTCAACTGGATACAACCAAGCCATTTGATGTTTATTGTGATGCGTCTAGCATCGGGCTGGGTTGTGTATTCATGCAAGGAGGACGTGTGGTCGCATATGGATCACGGCAATTACGGAATCATGAGCAACATTATCCAACTCATGATCTCGAGCTTGCTGCCGTGGTATTAGCTTTGAAGCTGTGGAGACATTACCTATTGGGAAATCTGGTTCATCTCTACACCGACCACAAAAGCTTGAAGTACATATTCACTCAGAAAGAGTTGAATATGCGACAAAGGCGACGGTTGGAGCTGATCAAGGACTATGATATTGAAATTCATTATCATCCGGGCAAGGCAAATGTGGTTGCTGATGCACTCAGCCGGAAGTCTCATATTCATAACCTGACCATTACGCCGATAGAAGAGGAAGAACCAAGTCTCTACTTGGTTCCATATGGAGCTCTACATAATCTAGCTCTCATACCCACAATAAGAGAGGAGGTTATGAAAGCTCAAAAGCAAGACAAGGGCATGGCTCATATCAGAAGGAGGTTGAAGGACGGGGAGATGAAATCTTTCTGGTTAGATGATGAAGACACCCAATGGTTCAAGAACCGGATAGTCGTACCCCGTGATATGAGTCTGCGGAAGAAAATTTTGGATGAGGCTCACTTATCCAAATTTTCTATTCATCCGGGCAGCAACAAGATGTACCAAGAATTGAAGACTAAATTTTGGTGGACCCGGATGAAGCGAGAGGTTGCTAAATACGTATAAGAATGTGATACGTGTCGGCGAGTTAAAGCCGACCACATGAAGAAAGCGGGGGCCTTGCAACCGCTAAGTGTTCCAGCATGGAAATGGGAGGATATTAGTATGGACTTCATTGTTGGACTACCTTTCACGGCTAATAAACATGACTCGGTTTGGGTAATCGTGGATCGGCTAACCAAGTCAGCCCATTTCATCCCGGTGCATACGGGATACCATGCGAAGAAGTATGTGGAGCTATATATTGCAAGAATATTATGCCTACATGAAGTTCCCCGAACGATCATCTCCGATCGAGGCGCGTTGTTCGTTGCTCATTTCTGGTAGCAGCTACATGCATCGCTGGGAACCAAATTGATTAGAAGCTCTGCATATCATCCTCAAACCGATGGGCAAACGGAGAGGGTGAACCAAGTTCTCGAAGACATGCTTCGAGCATGTGCCATTCACCACGGTAAGCGATGGGACGATCATTTACCGTTGGCGGAATCTGCTTATAATAATGGATATCAAGCGAGCATAAAAATGGCACCTTATGAAGCTCTCTACGGCTGGAAGTGCCGCACACCTTTGAACTGGTGTGAATCTGGTGAGAGAGTGATTTACGGGATTGATCTCGTAAATGAAGCTGAAGAGAGGGTACAGCTTATTCAAGCAAATCTTAAAGCCGCTCAGTCCAGACAAAAGAGCTATGCGGATAGGAGACGTCGTCCTCTGAATTTCCAGGTTGGGGACCACGTGTACCTCCGCGTATCTCCTATGAAGGGCATTCACCGATTCGGAGTCAAAGGAAAATTAGCTCCACGTTTTATCGGTCCCTTCATCATCATTGAAAGGTGTGGACCCGTGGCCTACCGTTTGGAGTTACCGAAAGCCTTAGCCGGAGTTCATAACGTCTTCCACATATCTCAGTTGCGGAAGTGTTTGAAAGTCCCAACGGAGATTCTCACGGGGGACATAACAGATTTGAAGCCGGACCTCACTTATGTTGAGCATCCAACCCGGATCATTGATGCAAAGACTCGCGAAACCAGGAACCGGACGCTGCCATTTTTCAAAGTGCTATGGAAAAATCACACGTCCGACGAAGCTTCATGGGAAAGCGAGGAATATTTACAACGCAATCATCCGGAGTTGTTAGAGGCTTATATTTAGTAGTTGTCCTCTCCACGTTGTCCTTAATCATGAATCTTGGGACGAGATTCTTTTTAAAGGGGGAGGAATGTAAAAGTCCCAAAACTTGTAAATGGAAAACTTGAACTATGAATAAAGTTGAGTTTTAATACAAGAAATGGGACTTGCAAAAACTTTTGTTTACTCATTAAAGTGTGGGCATGTGCAATAAAACTTTGAATTCAGTTTGAACTAAGAGGGTCACTTCAAAAGAAAGAAGGCCATTTCCAAAAAGGAAAAAAAAATCAAACTGTTGTTTAATAAGTTGTATTTGCAGTGGCCAACTTGAAGATCAGATGGCATATTTGGATTCATCAGGTCCAAATTATGAGGAAGGGAAATTTTGAGGGAATTTGGAGGTACTTTGATATGTATATCAAAGGGACTTGTAAATTTCATCTAAATTTGAATGCAAATTTGAAACTGAGCTCCAACTTGTCAAATTGCCAAATGACTTTTGAATTTGAGTACCTCCTGGCTGAATTTGCACTAGGCCAAAAGTTGGAGATCTTTTGGAGGGAGGAGCTGTGGGACCCCTTTGTCATTGAGAGGGGGAAAATTAACTTACTGCCTAAGTCTCAAATTCCTGTTTCACTCGGCCGCTGAACCGGCGAGGGCGACACCGAGGCAGCAGTCACCGCCACCTCCCGAGCTGCTCCGAAGTCAGTTGCTCGCGCCCTTATCAACTCCACCGAGAGAGCGTCGCCCAACACAGCCATCTCCCACCACTACTGACGCTATCTCGTGCCTTTCCTCGCCGAGTTGCTACCGCACGGAGGAAATCGCGCAGTTCGTCGGCGCCCGGCCGGCCCGACGAGTCACACGCCGTGCTGAGCCCCTCCGCAGCATCGCCAGCCCTCACTGAACGTGGCCGACGCAAGAAACAGGTCCTAACTCCACAAGAAACCCCGGCGTCAAGCTCAGTTGTCTCCACGGCACCGGGGAAAGTCGCCGCGACAAGAACCCATCGCCCGGCCACCACAGGGCTTCTCCCCTCGAGCTGCAAAAGCAAAAAGGTTCGCCAATATCCCTACTCGCTTCAGCGCACCCCGGCTGCCTGTCACAGACGGTGCTCGCCGGAATTTCGTTTTAGCCGTCGACATGCAATATGAACCGGGGGTAGGGAATCGGGAAATTAGGGCAACACGGTGCACCACTCATCACCAGACCTAGAAAACCAGTTGTAGACATCCGGGCGGGCACGTGGGATCAAGAACTAGGAAGAACCGTCGGGGAAACCTTCGGTTCTTCGAGTTTTCACCGAAATCGACCTAGGTCGCACAGTGAGCCCCTAGTTGCCGACGTTTCTCGCGAGATCAGAGCCTTGGACGTTGCTCCCCAGGTCGTGGCGATGCTGTAGGAGCTAACCGGAGCAAGGTTGGGGCATTACAGCGCCCTAGCGACGTCACCGGAGTTGCCGCAGCCACTGCCACCGTCGCACCTAGGGTTCCGGCCATCTTCGATCCGAGGTAAGGCCGGAAGCGTGTTCCTCACGCAAAAATATGCAGTGGCGGCAAAAACTAGCAAGTTCCGAGGACCAGAACCCCTTTCCGAAGAGGGATCCGGCGAGCTCGGCGGCGGGGGTCGCACGGGAGCCGGAGGAAGACGAAGGGGGTCGGCCCCACTCGTCAGCGGCTGGAGTTAAATATGCGGGATCCTCTGTGGACTTGGATCAAACTGTGATAACGCAGGAACGAGTCTGTAGCGCCGTGTGGCGTGGTTTCCGCAGCTGACATGTGTGCGATGGGCCGGCGGTCAGAATTTATACTTCTCCCTGGTTTATTTCAAATACCAGATTTAATTCAAACTTTGGGAAGGCATAACTTGTGCTAGGAAGCTCCAAATTCAGTGAATAAAATTGGGTTGGATTCAGGATGAAAAGCTCTATCCAAATATGCAGCCCAATTTGCATTAAAACCAATTGAAAATTCTGGAAAATTCTTTAAATCTTTTCAGCAAAAGAATTTTAGAGGGAGTTTGGTTCATCCAAAAATCCTCCAATTTTGCCAGAATATTCTGCAGGTTATTAATGGACTCCTTTAAAAGTTTCAGCTCAATTTGAGTTAATATAGCTAGGGTAATACTGATTTCAAGTTTCTGTATTCAAATGAATACAGAAACATTTTCAGGGAATTTCCAAAACTTGGAAATTCAGTTCTGGTTAGTTCTTAGCTCCAAAATTCCTAGGAAAATTCATGCAAGCTCCCTGATCCATGTGTGAGATTATGGTTCACTTGGATTTGCATGAAAGGTCAAGTTTAATAAGAATTAATTCCTTTGTGCCTAAAAGCTTAGGGAATTGTTCTGAGTCTACTCAGTGAAAAATTCTAAATTTTTGTCCAGATGACTTTCTTGTGACAAGTAACTTACAGGAAAAATTTCAGCTCCATTGGAGTCATGGATCAATACTATCCTGTTTAACCTATAGATGATCAACACACACAAGTGAGAAAACACACATCTCACTTGAGCATAGTACTTTAACCCAAACCCAAACCACTAGCACCAGTGTCATTTTAAATTCTTAAACAGAGTTTCAGTTTTAAACTTGTCTTTAGAACTTGTTAACAAAAGTTTTATAATTAAACAAGTATGCATATTCATAACGTGTAGTGATTAAACGTGGAAAGTGAAGAAGGAGAAGTTAAGCTTGGATCAAGGAGCAAGAAGGGCAGGAATTGAACTTCAAGTCATCAGCAACTAACTTCATATTATTCTGACTTTAGTCACCTGCAAAACCAAGGCAAGCCCCGGTTTGCATTTAAGTTGTTTTCTAAAGTTTTTACTTTGTTCACTACTTTGGGTCAAAGTTTGTATGTGCATTAGGTCAAGGATGTTTTATACCCCACTTGCATAACCAAAAATGAACCCTGAGGTCAAGGGTAGAATTGTGCCATCGCTGTAGAATAAGGCCATGCTAAATAGACTAGGGTATCCGGTAGAAGACGAGTAGTTGGAATCTACTCGCGAGCTATAGTTCAGAATATCATAAGTGTTGTTGGGGAAGGAAGCAAACTAAAGTTTACATTTCTAAAGATGAGACCGGGCAGAGGGGTTAGGCAGCGACAATACGAGGTCTTGGTCGAGTAGCTCTGCCTGTGTCGGTTAAGAACCGATGCGTGTGCCGCGTCCAGGAGCAAGTATTGAGTTGTGTACCGGATGCTTACTGATATATGGGAACCAGGAAACCGATGTACCAGGTTCACTGGATTGTAGAGGCATACCACATCGTCTTGTTAGACCTATGAGCCCGGGATGGCGTGACCGGTTCTATAGTCTAGTGTCCTGAGAAAGGTTGCCACATACGACGTAACGAAGGACGCCAGATTTGGGTTTTCAGAGGCGGGCGTATGTGTCTAGTTATCCGGGTAGTGTTTGATTCAAATCACCGTCCATCGCGGTTATTGATTGCCGCTTGCTCCCATGTTGTGACGTAGTAATCAACCTGTGTGGAAACAGTTTGCAAAGTTTAACTGCTGCTATGATTATTGTAAGTTGCATGAAAACCTTGTTTGAAGTAGAGAATAGAGCAAACTAAAGTTAATTTCCACCTTGGGACAAGTGACATTGGAATGAAGCTTTTCTTGTTTGATTGTGGAGTTCCAATGTTGCTGGGCGCAAGGTCACTACTATTATGGCTAAAATCTGAAAGTTAAGGATGAACTCGTAGGCGAGTCTTTTCGCAAATTACAGAATTAGGTCTTAAGTTACCCTCATGTAGAGTTGCATGCTTTAGGAGAGACGGTTAAGTCTTGCTGAGCCTTTGTGCTCACTCTTGCTCTATAAGTGGTTTTGCAGGTAAACCTCGACGCTATAAAGAAGGTTGTACGGTGAGACTCGGGAACTTCCGAGTCATGTCACACTTGGAGAACCTAGCCACTGCCATGTCTTCGTGTTGCTAGCGAGAGGAGTCCGCGGGCTGGACCTCTTCTCGAGTGCTTCTTAGAGATTCGACGTGAGCTGTTTATCGACTTCCGCTGTAGCTATTTTATGTAAATTATTTACGAAGAACAATTGTAAGCTTCCGCTTTTGATTTATGTAATACAATGTTCCTTATACGTGTGCTGTTGGGTGCCGCATAACACGGTACCACCCAATGAGATTCCCGGGCAAGGTGCCCCGTCCCCGTGACGTGAACCGGGACGGCGGGGGCCCTGTCATTACGGTCACCGGCAGCTCGAACTGATACTCCCATCGTGTTCCCCAGCCTCCATAACGCCCTAGCGGCGAGCCCCAGCTCGGATGGCGGCCGGAAACGGTCGTCCGGCGAGGGGGAGCGCGCGGGCGCGGGAAAACAGCGGGAGAAAGAAGAAGACCGGGCGGGCCCCAGCCGTCAGTGTAGGAAAAGTATAAAAAGGAGATCTGTGGTGGCTGGGATCTGTTGTGGATGTGCGGTACAACTCTGTGGACCCGGTGTGGCTCGGTTCTAATTGGCCGAGGTTTAAACACGTGGGACCAGCAGACTTTTCAGTAGAAAAACAATCCCAGAGTGGTTTCCAACTTTGGAAAATCATAGCTCTTTGTAGAAACCTCCAAATAGAGTGATTCAAATTGGGTTGGATTCATTTTTCAGGGATCTATCCAAATATGAACTCAGATTTGTATGAAAGTCAATATATAAGTCTGGAAAATTCTGTGAAGGTTTCCTGAAAAGAATTATTGAGCGAGTTTGGGTTATCCAAAAATCCCCAAATTTTGCCAGAATATGATTTGGCATAATGTTGACCTTCTAGCAAAGTTTAAGCTCATTGGAAGATCATTTGAGTAGGAATTTGCTAAATACAAACTGCTGTGGTCATAAGAGTCCAGAAACATTTTCAGAAAATGTTTTCCACTTCAAAAATCTATTCTGGGCAAACCATAGCTCCAAAAATCACAGGAAAATTTAGGCAAGCTCTCTGAAAAATACTTGAAATTGTAGATCACTAAATTGGGCATGAAAATGCACATTACTTCAGAATTAATTCTTGTGAGTAGAAATACTTAAAGAATTATTATGAAAGAACTACTCAAGTAAAAGGGCTGAATTTTGGACCAATTGACTCTCATGTGACCAGGAACTCACATGTAAATTATCAGCTCAAGTGGAGCCCTTGAACGCCCTGTTCTTATTCTCCATACTTATGTATAGGTGGAAATACATGAGACATTGTGAAAATTATAGGGAACACAATTTAACTCCACATTAGCTGCAATTTGGCAAGCTAAATCTCTAGGTAGTGTAGAACCTGCTGTAAAAGTTTTGAGGCCATTGGAGTTCTTGTTCTTCAGTTGCATTCAAATCTTTTCAGCTCATCTATTATGTTCATTAGGGAAAGTGATTAGTGTATAGCTAAAACACTAAGATCAATTTAATCATTTCTATCTCTTTGCACAACAGAGGCAAACCAAGCCATTCTTGGCTTTTCCCACACAACCTCTGTTCCTAAGAACTCCATTCTATAACTTCTTTCCATTATATTCTATAAAACATGCTCATGTGCATTTCAATAGGAACCACAACGAAGGGGATTCAAAGGAGCGATTCAGTGAAGTGGATAAAGCTCCAGAGAATCAAGGGTTGATCAGCAAGGATACTAACTGATTATATACGACTACCCTGCAAAACAGGCAAGCTCCGGTTTGCATTTAACAGCTGTTAAGGTTTTATTTTGTATTCACCTTCGGTTAAGATATGAATTGTGCATTAGGTCTAGTGATTGATACTCCTCTTGCATAACCAAATGAACCCATGGAGTGTTGGGTAGGTGTCTTTACACCGTGTAGAACTGCCATTCTTATGTACGGTTCGGTAGAAGTCGAGTGGTGAGATGCTACTCGCAGGTTCAGGAACAACATGGGCATACGGGATTGGTTCAAAAATGAATTAGCAAGTTAAAGTTGAGACCGGAAGGTTGTAGGAGCAGCAGGACATAGGGGCCTGGGTGCTATAGACCTGTCCGTGTCGTTCAAGGACCAATCCGTATGCGGCCCTGTTGAACAAGTTTGAGTTGTGTACCGGACTCATGCTGGTATTATGGGACCCAGTAAACCGATGTACCTCAGGAAGCTGTCGTTGGGACTTTTCGGGTCGCCTCAGGCGGACGGCCGGTGTGCAGTATGTGGGGAACATTCTCATGACATCTCATGTCGGTAGGTGCACCATGAGAGTGGCTACTGTACGGGGCGACTTGACCGATTCAACGGGGGTGAAACGGGAGAAAGGCTGCCGCATACGACGTCAGTGATGGTTGCTGTAGGCAACGTCGAGTACGGGCGTACATGTCGTGTAGTCCAGGTGTTATTGATTCGAATCACCGTCGCTTGCGGAATGGACCGAGCATACTTGTTCTCACAGTCGTGACGTAGTAAGAACTTGCATGAGAAAGGAACTAATCACATTGGTTTGAAATTTATCCTACCTTTGTATGGTAACTTTGATGATTAGCTAGGCGAACTCGATTCTTTTATGCCATGAGCAATTTACATCGGGGGAAAGCGTTTCTTGTCTGATTGTGGACTCCCGATGTGGCGTGCCCAAGGTTACTTAAAATGCTGCAAGTAATATCTGAATGTAAGGATTCACTTTTAGGCGAGTTTAAGTATGCTTATGCCTTCCTATATTAGGTTCATAACCTCACATAGAGTTTCATGTTTAGGGTGACGGTTAAGTCTTGCTGAGCGTTATGCTCACGGATACTATCCGAGTTGTTTTGCAGGTATTTGACTTCATGCTTATGAGAAGGGATGCCGATGAGACTCGGGAACCTCCGAGTGCTTACTCAAAGAGCATCCTCGCCGCTGCAGATTGTTCTTCGTGTTGCTAGTAAGAAACATCCGCGGGCTGGACTGTTTCTTTGTTGCTAGTTTAGAAATGAGTCGTGAGAGTGATAGTCTTCCACTGTAGCTTACATTGATACATTTATTTGTAAAATACTTCTGTACGCTTCCGCAATTCATTTATGTAATGTGATGTGTTTCGTCAACCCGTGTGCTGTGGGGTGCCACATAACACGGCACCACCCAACGAGGTCCTGTCCCTCACAGCGTGGTATCAGGGCTGTGCCAATTGGTATCAGATCCCTGTTTCACCTTGTCGCCGGGACAGTTGATGAGTCGGGTATGGTCGTTTTTACTTTTTGCTTCGCTGAGTCCATGGGATTATGGGAGCGAGACTCCGGAATACGAGACATCACATCTTGATCCATCTCGGCTTCGAAGTCGGAGATATTCTCATTCGATCCCGACATGATTCTGACAAGGAAGATATAAAGATATGAATAAGCAAGGATGACAAGGGATTGCATTGAATTGATATAAGCTAAGGTTTTGATCAGGGCATACCGGACTTGTCCGGCATTCAGGGTTGGACTAGTCCGGAGTACCGGACTTGTCCACCCTAAGAACGGACTAGTCCGTTATGAGGCTGCTCAAACCCTAACTTGTCGAAATTTGAGGTTATTCAATGCAAATATGATCTAGGGTACATGGAATACATCAATAGAGCATGTATTGACTGGAGGAGCTAAGCTAATTGAGCAAAAACAAGGAAAATCGAAGGTTCTAGGGTTTGGAGGGAAATTAACCAAATCCTTTGATTCGAGGCATTGAAGGAGTTCTTGATGCGGACTAGTCCAGGGTCTTCGATCCCCTTGCAGTGGAGATCGATTCCCATGGAGATTTGGGTGGATTTGATTGAGAACTCGCAAATCCGCCTTGGGAGCACTTGAGTGAGGAGAGAGAAGGTAGGAGTTGCGAGGTTGAAGGAAATTAGGTCTGAGCCGGCCCTAGGGTTATGGAGTCGAAATATCGGACTAGTCCATGGTCGAACCAGACTAGTCTGGACTAGCGGACCAAGTGCGGACTAGTCTGCAATGTGCGGACTAGTTCGGGATGTCCCTTGTACATAAAAGTACAAAACACTTATATATATGTATTCAATGGTTCCTAATAAGGAATAGGGGACAAAGACACACAGATATTCTTGATGAATATGATCAGTAAGCATACAACAATCAAGCTATGACCATAATTCATCAAGATCAAGTAACTAACATAGTTTTTAGGAGAAAAATAGAGAGAGATGATTTTTCAACACAATTAACATGATTTTGATGATGGCATACAGGTATGCAAGTTTTCAAGCCACGTTCCGAGCATCAAGGATATTTAGTTCATTTCGGAGCTCACATAAGCGTTTTTTATCAAGTGGCTTGGTAAAGATATCAGCTAGTTGTTTTTCAGTGTTGACATGGGAAATGGCTATGTCTCCTTTCATTGAGTGATCTCTCAAAAAATGATGTCGGATATCTATGTGTTTGGTTCTAGAGTGCTCAATAGGGTTATGGGCAATTTTAATTGCACTCACATTGTCACAAAGGAGTGGAATACGGCTCATATTGTAACCGTAATCCCTTAGAGTTTGTCGCATCCAAAGGAGTTGTGCACAACAACTCCCGGCTGCAACATACTCTGCTTCTGTCGTGGATAAGGCAATTGAATTGTGTTTCTTGGAGGACCAAGAAACTAAGGATCTACCTAGGAATTGGCAAGTACCGGAAGTACTTTTTCTATCTACCTTGCATCCGGCATAATCTGCATCGGAGTATCCAATGAGATTGAATTTTGAACCTTTGGGATGCCAAAGGCCTAGGTTGGGTGTATGAACTAAATATCTCAAGATCCTTTTAACGGTTGTCAAATTACATTCCTTAGGATTGGCTTGAAATCTTGCACACAAACATACATTCAACATGATATCAGGCCTAGATGCACATAAATAAAGTAAGGAGCCAATCATGGAACGATATACCTTTTGATCTACATTTGGTCCGTCTTCATTGAGATCCAAGTGTCCATTTGTCGCCATGGGAGTCTTTATGGGCTTTGCTTTGTCCATTCCAAACTTCTTGAGAATGTCTTGAGTGTACTTTGTTTGGCTTATGAACGTCCCGTCCTTTTGTTACTTCACTTGGAATCCCAAAAAGTACCTCAACTCTCCCATCATGGACATCTCGAATCTATCTGTCATAATCTTACTAAATTCTTGACAAAAGGATTTGTTAGTTGAACCAAATATAATATCGTCAACATAGATTTGGCAAATGAAGAGATCATCATCAAAGTTTTTAGTAAACAAAGTGTAGTCAGCTTTTCCAATCTTAAAGTCATTTTCAATCAAAAAATCTCTAAGGCACACATACCAAGCTCTAGGAGCTTGTTTGAGGCTATAGAGAGCCTTACGCAGTTTGAACACATAGTCGGGGTACTCTTGATCTTCAAAACCGGGTGGTTGCTCCACGTACACCTCCTCCTTGATCGGTCCGTTGAGAAAGGCGCTTTTCACGTCCATTTGATAAAGATTGAAATCATGGTGAGTAGCATATGTAAGTAATATAAGAATCGATTCAATCCTAGATACGGGAGCAAAAGTCTCGTCGAAATCCAAACCTTCGACTTGTAAGTACCCTTTTGCCACAAGTTGTGCCTTGTTCCTTGTTACCACTCCATGTTCGTCTTGCTTGTTGCGGAAGACCCATTTAGTGCCGACGACGTTGGACTTGGGTCTTTCAACAAGCTCCCACACTCCATTCCTTTTGAAGTTGTTCAATTCTTCTTGCATCGCCATCACCCAATCCAGATCTTTTAATGCATCCCCAACCCTGTATGGTTCCAAAGAAGATACAAAAGAATAGTGTTCATAAAAATTAGCTATGCGAGATCGAGTTGTTACTCCCTTTTGGATGTCACCGGTTATGTTATCAACGGGGTGATTTCTTTGGATGCTTTGGTGTACTCTTGGATGTGGCACTTGTGGTCTTGAATCTTCATTATCATCTTTTTCTCCCATGGATAGTTGCCCTCATTGATGTTTTGATCTTCTTGATTTTCTTGAGGTTGATCTTGTATTGAAGCTCCCCCTTGATCATTTTCCTCCACCTGTGGTTCATTTTCTTCATTCGTATTTGAAGGTGGCACTTGTGGTTGAACATCGCCCAATGCCATTCTTCTCAATGCTTGACATGCAACTTCTTCTTGATCTAGCACACATTGATCAACTTGCTCTTCTTGAGAGCCTTTAGTTTCATCGAACACTACGTCACGTGCTACTTCAACAAGTCCGGAGGTTTTGTTGAAGACACGATAAGCGTAGGAGTTCGAATCATACCCCAGTAAGAAACCTTCATCGGACTTCGAAGCAAACTTCGAAACCCTTGGCTTCTTGTTCAAAATATAACATTTTGAACCAAAAACTCAAAAATATGAAATATTCGGCTTGTTACCTGTGAGTAGTTCATATGAAGTTTTCTTGAGCAACCGATGAAGATATAGTCATGTGAGACCTATGTGTGCTGAATACATTGGCTTTGACGATAAAAGTTTTGAATACTACCAAAACACCTTTTTAACAAGGTCCGACTCTAGGTCCGAGCTCCTGCAAGGTCCGACGATAGGTCCGACTTGTTTTGGGTAGCTCCGGCAAGGTCCGACGTAATGTCCGACTTGCTTTGTCTAGGTCTGACTTATTTTGGCTAGGTCCGACTTGTTTTTGCTAGCTCCGGTGCTAGGTCCGACTAGCTTTGGTAAGTTCCGTGCTAGGTCCGACTAAGCTTTAGTAAGCTCCGGCGCTGGGTCCGACTAGCTTTGGTAAGCTCCGGTTCAAGGTCCGGTTAGCTTTGGTAAGGTTCGGAGCTTGATTGCAATGGTTCTGCTTTTAACTTGCAATGTTTCGAACTTGCTTTACTCTTATGGAAAGTTTGCTTAGTATTATTTTACTAAGTTTTTGGTGTGTTTTGGTGGTTATGGCTGATATCATTTTGCTATGGTTTACAACATGCTTATGTGAGGTGCTCACGTAAGATGTTGTAGTTTCAGAACTAACGAGAGTCAAGTCGAGGACTTGTGCCGGGAAGTATTGGTTGTTTATTCATTTGCAGGTGTTGCTTGAGTTCAAGACATGGCTGGTGACGGGATCCATTTAACTAGTCTTAGGGAGAAGATGAGGTTCAACAACCAAGTTCGGGAGGAATTGTGGTTGAGTTGATCGGGAGGTTGCGCAATATGTTTGAATCAAGAACAATGCATATGAAGGTATCTTGGACGTTGTTGGAAGATGTTTGCACGTGTGCAAGGAGTGCATGGACGTGGCTTCATGGTTCCAAGGCGTTATGAAGAGATGTGGACGTAAAGAATTGGTCGGAAAGGTCCAACCGACTAGGTTATGGACTCAGACTGCGGCTGAGTCGTGTTTGACTCAAATATGGAAAGTTTTGAGTTGGTTATGATAGGATTTCATGTGGATCACGAATTTGAGTTATTTTAGGAATGTGGGATACGTTCCTAAGGTGTTTGGAAGTCTTAAGATTGCTTCTTTCTGCGTATAGAAGAGTCGTAAGCAGTATTGGAAAGTTACAGTTTGAATCCAAGTAGGAGTAGGAGTCCTAGTTTAAGTTGAGTTGGCCTTCGGGCTGGTTATATAAGCAAGGGAGGCCAGAGCTCGTGGTGCACGACTTTGGGGCTGTTCCTCTTGTGTTTTGATAAATAAAATTCGTATTCTAAAGGAACTTTTGTGCCTTGTTCGTCCGACTTGTTTCAGACAAGTTTTTCTCGTCGAGTTTCTGTTCAGCACTACCTTGCTTTGGTGGTTTTTTGATAACTCTAGTTTTACAGATCCAATTGATGTGATTTTTTTGGGTTGTCTTCACAACTTGATTATTTTTCATCTGTGAAAATTTCACGGTCATTGAATTTTTGGTTTCTGATCTACACGAGTTTCTTTGCAGTATTCCAGAACTGTTTTTCTCGCGTAGGACAGATTGACCTTTGTTCGATCTTTCGATCGTAACTTGAGTTTCTTTCAACGAATTTTCATGATTCCTGTTGTGACGTATTCTTGACTTGATTTTCTACAATCTATACTAGTTTTGTCACAGTTGAACATGTTTAGATTAGTCGCACACACAGTTTCTTTAACAGATCGGTTTTCTGCTGAGGGGTGTTTTGTTGCTTCCGCTGAAAAGTTTTTATCTACCATTCACCCCCCTCTGGTAGCTTTACACGTGTACTTCGATCCTACAATTGGTATCAGAGCCAGGTCGCTCTAATCTTTGTGATTTGCACGTGTTTTGACTAATCATCATGGAGAATACTCCGTTAAACCTTGTGTGTTTAGTAGTAATGATTTTCAGGTTTGGAAGGCACGCATGGAAGCTTTCATCCAGGCGCAAGGCTTTGCAATATGGGAAAAGGTGTACAAGCCTTACGATGTGCCTTCAAACGATCAAGTCACGGCTACAAACATGAGAGATGTTGACAACAACAACAAGGCTCGTCACTTGATCATACAAGGACTAACTCAGAGCGACTTCGACCGTGTTGCACACCTCCGATCGGCGTATGATGTGTGGAGAGCACTTTGTGACTACTACGAAGGATCCAACACGATCAAGGAGGTAAGACAGGATATGTTCAACAAAGAATACATGCGCTTTGAGATGCAACCCGGTGAGTCCATTGATGACCTCTTTGCTCGCTTTAATAAAATTCTCAGCAACATGCGTAGCGTCAATGTTAATTTTTCAGATGCTGAAAATGCTAGGCAATTACTAAGTGCATTAGACATATCAATTTGGAAGATGAAAGTAACATCCATACGTGAATCCACTGTCATGAGTACTCTTACATTGGATGTGCTTTATTCTAAGCTAAAAACTCATGAAATTGACATTATATCACGTAAGAACCCAAAAAAGACTATTGCATTTGTCTCACAACGTGATATGCCTAGCTCTGGCCAATCATCTAGCAATACACTTGCTTTGCTGTCTTCACTAACCCTGGAACAGATTGAGGAGTTTTCAGAGGAGGAGCTAGTACTTCTTTCTACTAGGTTCTCAAAAGCATTGCAAAAAGTGAGAACTAGAAGGAGAGGGAGCTCCGAACCTCAACGATGCTTTGAATGTGGTAAGACAGGACACTTTCGTACAGATTGCCCTAACCTTTCAGGTCCTTCTAACCGTGATGAAAAGCAGAATAAAGTCAAGTCCTCTTTTGGCAACACCAACAAGAAAAAGAAGGGTTTTACAGGACGCAAACTGATAAACAGTTTCATCACCGCACTTCAAGAACTTGACTCGAGTGATGTAGACATTGAAAGTGATGAAGATGAAGATGATCTGGCAAACTTTTGCTTCATGGCGGGCAAATAAAAATCAAGTATGGAGGATGCAGAACACAACAGTGGCAACGAATAGGTATGTCCTACTTACGAAGAAATGTGTGATGCTATTTCTTGTGCCACTATTATTGTTAAGAAAAAGGACAAAAAGCTTAGGGACAATGATGTTAAAATTGAGTCACTAGAATCTGAAATTAATCATTTAAAATCCTTGATTCCTAGTGTTGATTCTTGTTCCTCATGTGATTTAATATATGAACAATTGTCCTCTCTAAGAAGTGCACACACCTCCACACTTGATAAACTTGAACTTGAAATCGAAAAGAACAAAAAGCTTGCTGCACTTAATGATAAAAACTTGAAAGATGCTTGTTGTTCTACAATTGATTTGCATTGTTCTACTTGCGATGATCTTGATAAGAAACTACAAGATGCTATGAAAGAAATTTCTATACTGAACAATGCTTTACGTTCTCATGAAGTTAAATATTGTTCCAATTGCAAATTAAAAAGAAAAACTTCATATGAAAATTGCCTTGATCTATCAAATAAACTTGATAACATCCATAAGACATTAGAACGGTTTTGTAATGGGAATAAGAACCTAAACTTGCTGCTGAATTCTTCCAAGTCTTGCAATGATAAAACTGGTTTAGGTTTTGATTCACATGCTCATGCTAAGGAACATCCACCTAAAATTGTAAAATCATTAGGAAGTGGTTTGATTCAAACAGTTCCTAAACAAAAAGAAGTGGTTTTTAAATCTGCAGGAGTGTTGTCACATTGGGGTTCAAATAAGTATACTGCATGCTCATCTAGACATGAACACAAAGTTAAATTTCATTGTACCTATTGTGGTAGAGATGGTCATGTCATAGATTCTTGTTATAGACTAGCTAAACAACATAAAAAGGAAAGAATGCAAGCTAGCTCTTATAACTCTCATGCAAAATTTGCTGCACATACTAAACCGAATGTCAGGAACATGCAACTTGCTGTTATGAGTCAGAAATATTCAAAGTTTACCTCTAGAGCTTCAGTTTTTGCCTCCGGAGCTTCAGTTTTTGCCTCCGGACCTTCTGTTTTTTCCTCCGGAACTACTGATTTTCGTGCTACACAAGTAACACCTCATAGGTCAGTAGTTAAGAACAAAAAATCTCAAACTTTGACTCATAAACCTGCTGTTTTATCTCAGCTTTCGCATGTTATTCCTGCTGAACATCGTGTGACTCAGTACTGGATTCCTAAATGCCTTTTAACTAACCCCAGTATTGAGTCATCGACGTATTGTGCTTCTATGTAGGTTACACGCTTGAGGAAGGAGAACATTTGGATTGTGGATTCAGGTTGCTCATGCCACATGACTGGTAACAAAGAATGATTCTCCTCTCTCTCTCTTTTGTGTCACGTGTAGAGAATGTTACTTTTGCCGATAATTCTTCAACTCCTATAATTGCTAAGGGTTCGGTTAGAGTAAATGATCACTACACTTTAAAGGATGTGGCACTTGTCAAAAATTTGAAATACAACTTGCTTTCTGTTTCACAATTGCTAGATGAAAATCTGGAAATTATTTTCAATAAAAATTGCTGCAAAGTTGTAGGTTCAAATAGTGAGCTTATTTATAACATGTCTCGGTTTGGAAGAGTTTTTAAAGCTGATTTTGATATGTCTTCCTCTAAGCATAGATGTCTAGTTGCAAATGATTCTAAAGATTTATATTTTTGACATTGTAGACTTGGTCACGTAGGCTTTGATCATCTCACGCATGTTAGTGCTCTTGATCGCATACATGGGCTGCCTAAGCTTAAAGGGGACAAAGAAATTGTGTGCTCTTCTTGTAGACATGCTAAGATGGTTGCAGGTTCACATGATCCTCTCACAATGACCATCACAACTGAACCGGGTCAACTTTTACACCTTGACACCGTAGGACCTTCACGTGTTCAATCCTTCGGAGGTAAATGGTATGTTCTTGTGATTGTTGATGACTATTCTAGATACTCTTGGGTTTACTTTATGGCATCTAAGAATGAAGCTTTTAGTCACTTTAGAACTTTATTTCTTGATTATCAATTGATCACACAGGATCTTTAAGAGCAATTAGAAGTGATAATGGAACCAAATTTAAAAATCAATCGTTTGATCACTTTTGTGCTAAAAATGCAATAGATCATCAATTTTCTTCACCAAATGTACCTCAACAAAATGGTGTTGTAGAGAGAAAGAACAGAACCTTAGTTGAGATGGCTAGGACTATGCTTGATGAATATCAAACTCCTAGGAAATTTTTGGCTGATGCAATTGCAACCGCTTGTTATGTCTCAAATCGTGTTTTCTTGCGTGCTAAGCTAGGTAAAACACCATATGAGCTCAGGTTTGGACATAGGCCTAGTGTCACACACTTTAGGGTCTTTGGTTGCAAATGCTTTGTTAAGAAACATGGTAATCTTGATAAATTTGAAGCTAGATCTGTTGATGGCATGTTTCTTGGTTATCCATCTCATACTAAAGGCTACCATGTGCTTTTACTTGATACTAACCAAATTGTGGAGACTTGTGAGGTTTCTTTTGATGAAGCTAGCCCAGGTACTAGTTCAAATATTGCAGGAAGAAGAGGAAGAAGTGGTGCTGCTGCCCGAAAATTCAGCAGCTAATGACATTGTTCCAGCTCCTGATCTTGATTCACAGCCAGCACCGACGACCACCATTGCTGGTCCAGATCCTCCTCACGTCACAAGCTCATTTATTTGTGATGAACATGAAGAAGAAGAAGCTTGTGTAGTGTCCACTCCCCTCCGGATTCTCAAAAGTCATCCTTCACAACAAATTATTGGAAGCTTGCAAGAACGAGTTACAAGATTCAGG
Organism: Neostapfia colusana; assembly: GCA_030760725.1. Taxonomy (NCBI): domain Eukaryota; kingdom Viridiplantae; phylum Streptophyta; class Magnoliopsida; order Poales; family Poaceae; genus Neostapfia; species Neostapfia colusana. The sequence goes on along the minus strand of JASWHV010000005.1, from coordinate 22,347,401 downwards.
TTTTGCGACCCTAATTCTCATTCTCATTCTGCTTTTGTTGCTTCTTTTGAACCCAAAGATATATCACACGCACTCACTAATGAATCTTGGATTATTGCCACACAAGAAGAGTTAGAAAATTTTGAAAGAAATAATGTTTGGAAACTTGTACCTCCACCTCAAGGTCACACTTTAATTGGAACTAAATGGGTGTTTAAAAATAAACAAAGTGAGGATGGGGTTGTGGTTAGGAATAAGGCTAGGTTGGTTGCTCAAGGTTTCACACAAGTTGAAGGTCTAGATTTGGATGAAACTTTTGCTCCTGTTGCTAGATTAGAAGCCATAAGAATTTTGTTAGCTTTTGCTGCATCTAAAGGTTTTAATCTATATCAAATGGATGTTAAAAGTGCTTTTATTAATGACTACATAGATGAGAAGGTTTATGTCAAACAACCACCTGGTTTTGAAAATCCAAATTTTCCTAATCATGTTTACAAACTGTCCAAAGCCTTGTACGGTCTCAAACAAGCCCCTAGAGCATGGTATGATAGGTTAAAAACATCCTTACTTGAAAAGGGGTTTACCATGGGCAAGGTTGATAAAACTCTTTTTGTGCTTAAGCATGGCAATGACTCATTATTTGTTCAAGTGTATGTGAATGATATTATCTTTGGTTGTGCTTCTCATGATCTTGTGTCCAAGTTTTCAGCTATGATGAGTTCAGAATTTGAGATGAGTATGATGGGAGAACTCACGTACTTTTTGGGGCTGCAAATCAAGCAAACCAAGGAGGGTACCTTTGTGCATCAAACAAAGTATACAAAAGGTCTCCTAAGGCGCTTCAACATGGACAAAAGCAAGCCTCTTCGGACACCAATGGGAACAGCAACAACACTTGAACTTCATGAGATTGTGATCCCGTTGATCAAAAAGAATATAGAAGCATGATCAGATCACTTTTTTATCTCACGGCATCAAGACCGGACATACAATTCAGCGTATGTCTTTGTGCACGGTTTCAAGCCTCCCCACGTGCTTCACATCATCAAGCCGTCAAAAGGATTCTCAGGTACTTACATGGAACTCAAGAATTTGGCATTTTTCTTCCTTCTTCCTCAACCGTTACTTTGAAAGCTTTTTCCGATGCTGATTTTGGGGGTTGTAGGATTGATAGGAAAAGTACTTCTGGTGCTTGTCATTTTCTTGGTAATTCACTTGTTGCCTGGTCCTCTAGAAAACAAAGTTCAGTTGCACAATCCACAGCCGAATCTGAATATGTAGCTGCTGCTAGTGCTTGCTCACAAATTCTTTAGATTGTTCAAACACTTAAGGACTATGGGGTTGATCTAGATAGTGTTCCACTGTTTTGTGATAACACTAGTACCATTTGCATTGCTAAAAACTCCGTGCAACATTCGAGAACTAAGCACATTGACATTAGGTATCACTTTCTCCATGATAATGTCGAAAAAGGGAACATTGTGCTTCACCATGTAGATATCGAACAACAATTAGCTGACATTTTTACAAAACCTTTGGATTTCACTCGTTTTTGTTACATTCGAAGTGAAATAGGGGTTATGCATCCTCATGGCTTAAATTGAGGGAGAATTTTGAAACTTGGGAAGTCTATGTGTGAATCTGAAATTAAAATAATATGAGCATAGTATTTCATGCATATATGACTTTGTGATTCCTTGTTTATGCTGAAAGTTCTTACTACATTACTCGTGTTATACATTTTGTAGTTTTTACCATGTCTAGTAATTGGAATAGTTACTTACACTAAATCTTGTCATGGTCGAACTTTCTTGCTGTTTTGAACTTGTTGCATGCTCACAAGTGCTTTAAATCGTAAAGAATTAATCAAGTAATCAACTCACATGTTGAGTTTTTATGTTCAAATAAAAAAATGAGATCATTTATTACAAGCCAGGTGTCAAATATAAATATGTCTTACAAAGCATACGTCTCGATGGACGATAATAAGTTCATAACATGTAAATAAAAAATAGCAGCGGAATATTATTCTTGTGGGCTCCGTCACAGGCGTTGCCCGGGGGACTCCATGAACCTAGAATCCTTCTTCGGGTCCGAAGTCTTGGTCATTAAACCCCACATCATCCCCTTGACCTGAGCAGCAATTTAAACCAACAAATATGCAAGTTTGAGTACCGTGGGTACTCAGCAAGTGTGGGAAAGTTATGTCATGCATGGCCAGAACAAGGAGAGGTTGAACTCATGGTTAAAGCACTACGCAATTAATACCTATCACCTTAGCTTATTAAGCACCTACATTACTACACAGGTGAAATGGTCCCAATCTCCCAACCCATCATCAAAATCAAGTAACCATAACATCATTTCCAATGTTAAGCTCCCCGCTTAACATCCTCAACTTCCGAATTCATCATCCTCTAATCATGAATAAGTCCAGGCCGCTCTTGACCGTGAGCACGGCTGTCATGACAGTTTTGACTCTGCAGAGTTTGCACCACTGTACCCACATGTAGTGATTTCATCCCCCGTTGCCGGGTGGACTAAAAGAACCTCCATTATGCCAGTGGCCGCGAACCACATTCACACTTCCCAGGTGTGTAGCCAGGAGATCACTACAAAGCCTTTACAAAGGGATTCCGGACGAGCGTGGGCCCACTGAGGTTTCACCCCTAACAGCATACAAGAGGCTCCAACCCCGCTGCAGTGGCCCCCTCTTGAGCCTTGCGGTTCATACGGTAGTTCAGCTGACACCTATTCCCCGCACCATCCAACACACCCATACTACGCCGGGGATACACCTAATTAATTGGCCAAGCTGCCCCATCTCAGCATGTGGTTGGCATGGTAAAGCCAGGTTACATGCTCCATGAACCGGTCCTTAGGATCCAGGCAAGTACTAAACATAAACCCGAGTCTCGTGCACCCAGCACCAACCAAATCATCCAACTTGCCTCGATCCCTACCTCTACATAACTCATAATATCTCAATCAAGAGTAAGGTAAATAAGTTGATGATCTCATATCCCAATTATCCTCATTCTAAGCATGGCTAAGCATAAGCATATAAGTACATGACATAACAAAATAAATCCCAACCCAGGCTACAAGGATATAAGATAATGCAATTCTAGTGAAACTTTCTAGCATGGGAATCATATTCCAAATTGACCATGCAATTAAATTCTAACTACACATCCTAGTATAGGATCAAAGTGGTCAAGGACACTTGCCTTCTGCCTGCTGCTCTGGGAATGGAAAGTCTTGGTCTTGGAAGGGGAGAACTTGCTCTGGGGCAGGTTCTATTCATGCCAATACACATAGCAAAAGAAAACAACAATCCATAAGATATAGTTCACACTTTGACTTCATACAAACCACACATACATACCTATGAATGTCATTCACATTTCTAAGTGTTGTGGTTACTCTACATGTGTTGATTTTTGGTCTACATTCACCTTTAAACATATGTATATTATTTCTAACTTCTATGTTCAGATTTCTATTTGCACACTATATATGAAGTTCCAATCTGAACAAATTCTTTATATTTAATTAATACACTTCTTAGCCACAAAGTTTGTATAAAAGGTTTTTCCTACTCCAAATAGGTTTTCAGATCTTCTACCAAATCCTAAAGTGAAGTTTTTGGATTTGGAGACTTCATTTATCATTTTCTAATTATGCATACCTATTTTCCTATATTTTTCAGATTTATTTTCTATGCCTAAAAGTGAGTTTTAATATTAAATAGTAGAACATGTCATCTAAACAGAATAGGTTCTGATCTAAAATATTAAATAATATATTTTGAACTTCTCCTCTGATGTGAACTAATTTAAATTTATTTTATCAGTTTTCAGAATTATTTCTTAGCCTAAAAATGTGTTTCTATAACTAATAAATATGAACAACAATTAGACAGATTCATTTCAGCCTAAAAATCTATTTTTAACTCATTCTAAAGTTTTCCAAGTGCTAGGAGAGTTTAAATTTTGAATTTGTACATGTGTTTGCCTTACCTTTTAAATTTAAGTCCTAGTCACATATTCAAATTTCTGAATTTAATATCATATAGGGTCAAAAAGGTAAATCCACACTACTGCAGGGTCTAATTTATTATTTCATATATTTCCAGGGGTCTAACTACACATAACAGAGGGGTTTTCCTAATTTTTATTAAGTCCAGGGGCTAAAACTGATTTTTAAATGAATTTACACAAATTTCTGGAGTTCTAGGGGCTAGATCAGAAGTTTCCGGGGCTAGCTCGTGTTTTCCGAGATCCCCAGGGGGTAGCGCGTAAGAATCCCGGCCTTTATAACGCGTGGCTGATGTGGACCGTCCGATTTAAAATGGACGGCTCAGATTAGATCGCCGAACCGGTATGCTCGGGTTTTGATTCTACCGTGCGGTTTAAAATAGACGGCCCTCAAGGGGCCACGTCGCCCTCGCCGGAGCCAGCCCGCGTGCACGGCGGCGCGCGGCGGTGGGGGGTGGCGATCTCGCCGGCGCAGCCTCGGCTTTTGCCGCTACACGTTAGAACTCGCATCTTTTTGCATGGATCGGCTGCGGAGGGGTAGGGGATGCTCACCGAGGGGTTTTCCAGCACTCGGAAGACCTGGAAGTCGGTCGGCGGCGAGCTTCAACGGTGAAGATCTTCGGTGCACGTCGGGGTGGCTGTTGGGGCGCAAGGCACGTCGTTTCCTTCACCTACAGTGATCCCCGGTGGCGGTGGAACGTGATCAGCACGTTAGATCAGTAAATTTGAGCAAGGATCGACGGAAATTAGCTGTAGAATCTTTGGTTCTCACCGGAGAGAAGAACGGCCGATCGGGGGGAAAAACAGGGTGATGTCGACGTTTATATAGGCGAGGGGGGCGGCGGTCTGTTGGGGTCAAGTTGGAGTCGTCCGGGACCGGGAGTCGGGCTGGGGGCGCGGGTTTCCAGAGTTGGTTCCGATCGGGCGTGAGGAAGAGTCCGGCCGTTGGCGCGCCGGAGGTAGGAGATGACACATGGGCCCCACGTGTCAGTGAGAGGGAGAGAGGGCGCTCGGTCGTGGGCTGGCGCGAGGGGGGGAGAATAGTGGGCCAGCTGGCGGGTTTCGGCCCACTGGCCGGTTGGGTTTTCTTTTTCTTTTTCCTTTTCTTTTCTGTTTTGATTTGAATTTGAATTTCTGCACCACATGCAGTACGTCCAAAAAAATTTTAAATTCCCCTCTTAACAGATTTTGGGGTGTTACAGCTCTACCCCCCTTAAAAGAAATCTCGTCCTCGAGATTGGTGGTTCTAGGAAAACAATTCTGGAAACTGTGCCTTAAGCTCGTCTTCTCGCTCCCACGTGGCTTCCTCTTCCGAGTGATGCTTCCACTGCACCTTGCACATCCGGATTCTTTTATTTTTTGTGAGGTGTTCCATTGTCTCTAAAATCTTGACCGGTTGCTCGGCATAAGACAGATCCTCTCCTACGTCAACCTCATTCATGGGTAACATCTCTTCAGACATCCTCAGACATTTCTTGAGCTGTGACACATGGAATACATCGTGCACATCCTATAGGCGAGCCGGTAGTTCTAGTTAATATGCCACTTCGCCTTTCCTCTCCAGAGCCTTAAAGGGTCTGATGTATCGAGGTGATAACTTCCCTTTTACCATGAACCGACGAAGTCCTCGGATAGGGGACACCTTGAGGTAGACATAGTCCCCCACGTTGAAAACGAACTCTCTTCTCCGTACATCGGCATAGCTCTTTTGTCGTGTCTGTGCTATCCTCAAGTTGTTGCCGATTTCCCTCACTTTCGCCTCGGCTTCTTGTAGTACTCCGGGCCCAAACACTTTACTTTCCCCCGTTTGGTTCCAAAATAGGGGAGTTCTGCACTTCCTCCCATACAAAGCCTCAAATGGTGACATCTTCATACTAGGCTGATAGCTGTTGTTATAGGAGAACTCCGCATACGGTAAGTTCTTATCCCAACTCCTATTGTTCTTGAGCGCACACGCTCTCAACATATCCTCAAGGATCTGATTGGTTCTTTCCGTCTGTCCGTCAGTCTGGGGATGATAGGCAGAACTAAAATTCAGATGAGTTCCCATGGTTTCATGTAACTTCTGCCAGAACCTTGAGGTGAACTGTGTTCCTCGATCTGACACTATCTTCTTTGGCACTCCATGGAAACACACGATCCTTGACATGTATAATTCTGCTAATTTCGATCCGCTGTAGCTTTCTTTCACGGGGAAGAAATGGGCTACCTTGGTTAGCCTGTCGATGATGACCCATATCGAATCATATCACGATTGGGTCCTAGGTAGTCCCACTATGAAATCCATACCGATTTCTTCCCATTTCCATTTAGGCACTTTGAGTGGTTGCAATAATCCCGCGGGTCGTTGATGTTCTGCTTTCACCAACTGACATGTGTCACATAGGGCAACATGTTCCGCGACATCTCGCTTCATTCCATACCACCAATATCTGCTCTTGAGGTCATGATACATCTTCGTACTTCCAGGATGAATGGAATAGTCGGAATCATGAGCCTCCTTCAAAATCAATTCACGGATCTCCTTCACTTCAGGCACACAGATTCTTTTCTCGTGCCACACCGTACCTTGTTCATCCTCTCTGAAACCAGGGGCTTTATTATCCTTGATGAGTTCTATGATTTCTTGTATCTTCTCATTAGTCTTTTGACCGTTGCGTATATCTTGCTCTAATGTGGAGCCCACTTCCATGGCGATGACTTCAGCACTATTCACTAGACATAGATTGAGTTTTATAACCTCTTCCTTCAATTCTGTAGGCATGTACTTCAAGCTTAACCTATTGACCTGCATCTTCCGGCTTAAAGCATCTGCTACGACGTTCACTTTCCCAAGATGATAGTTGATGCCCACATCAAAGTCATTGATTAGCTCTAACCATCTCCTTTGTATGAGGTTGAGATCTGGCTGTGTGAAAATATACTTTAAGCTCTTATGATCCGTATATATCTCTATCCTCTTCCCCATCATGTAATGCCGCCAAATCTTCAACGAGTGTACCACTGCGGCTAGCTCTAGGTCATGCGTAGGATAGTTCTTCTCGTGCTTCCGGAGCTGCCAGGATGCATATGCCACGACATGCCCCTCTTGCATGAGAACACATCCCAACCCGTTTCCAGAGGCATCGCAGTACACCGAAAAGTTCTTCTGCATATCGGGCATAACTAGCACTGGGGCTGTTGTCAATCTTTTCTTCAGCTCTTGAAAACTCATCTCGCACTTCGGTGTCCATGTGAATGTGATTCCCTTCTCCAACAATTTGGTGAGGGGTCTCGAAATCTAGGAGAAACCCTCGATAAACCTTCGATAATACCCAGCCAATCCTAAGAATCTTCGAACTTCCACGACATTCTCAGGGGTCTTCCACTTCTGTACATCCTCGATCTTTGCGGGATCTACGGAGATTCCTCCCTCCGAGATTATATGTCCTAAGAAGGGAACTCTCTTCAACCAAAATTCACTCTTGCTCAGCTTGGCATATAGTTGGTGTTCTCTCAGTTTTTGCAATACCAACCTTAAATGCCTCTCATGTTCTTCTTCATCTTTGGAAAAGACGAGAATGTCATCAATGAAAACCACCACAAATTTGTCCAGATATTCTATGAATACCTTGTTCATAAGATACATGAAGTATGCCGGGGCATTAGTTAGCCCGAAAGGCATGACAGTGTATTCAAACAGTCCGTACCGAGATACGAAAGCTGTCTTTGGAATATCAGTTTGCCTTATCTTAAGTTGGTGGTATCCCGACCTGAGATCAATTTTTGAGAACACACAAGAGCCCCTCAACTGATCAAACAAGTCTTCAATGCGGGGTAATGGATACTTGTTCTTGATGGTTACTTCATTCAACGCACGGTAGTTTACGCACAACCTTTGGGTTCTGTCCTTCTTGGGCACAAATATCACTGGAGCTCCCCATGGTGAGGAACTATGACGGATGTACCCCTTCTCTGTCAATTCTCTCAAATGTCTTGAGTTCTTCCAGCTGTTTGGAGTCCATCCGATAGGGTCTCTTGTATATCGGAGCTGTTCCAGGCACTAGCTCAATCGTGAATTCCACTTCACGATCGGGGGGCATACCTGGCAACTCCTCTGGAAAAACATCTGGATATTCCTTGATGATCCTGATCTCCTCAACTTCCACCTCAACATGGTTGAGTTTAAGGTCCCTCCTAGGTTCTTGTGCAGTTATGAACTTCGCTCTGGTGCCACTAGTGTGAGTTAGTTCCACCGTTCTTGTCGAACAATGGATGATTCCCTTTTGTTTGGTCAACCAATCCATACCCAAAATAATATCTGTCCCTTGTGAGTCTATCACTATGAGGTTTGCAGTAAATACTACCCCATTTATGTCTAGATTCACCTTGGGACACACTTGTCTTGTCCTTATTTCTCCCCCTGGAGAGTTCACTGCTAGCATATGGTTCATTTGTGTTGTTGCTAGATCATGCCTCTTAACAAACCCTTGAGTAATGAACGAGTGGGTAGCACCAGAATCAAACAACAGGGGTACAATGTGTAAATTGGCAGGAAACTTACCAATTACCACGTCAGGTGCCTCTTGCGCTTCCTCCATGGTCACGTGGTTCACCCATCCTTGCATCACATTCTACTGTTTTGGCTGCATGGGCTTCTTCTTTGAGCACTTATGGGCATAGTGCCCCACTTCACCACAGTTGAAGCATTGCACCCCAACCTTAGGTGTCTGGCCTTTGTTGTCTTGGGGTTGGTTCTGTGGTCCTTGCACTGCTGGTCGAGGTTGATATGTGGGACGAGGCTGCTGTACAAACTGACGTTGTAGCTGTGCTGGTGCTGACGGAGGCCTGAAATTCGGGTTGTACCCTCTCGGTGCTGAGTAGGGTACCACAGCACGGCTCGTCTGCCCTGCGGGTGGCTGCATCAGTCGTGGGCGTGTGTTGCTACCCGAGGCTTGGTGTGACCATCCCGCCTTCCTCTTGTTTTCATTTTCCAAGGCCTTCAGCTTCCTCTCCACAACAAATGCTCTGTCTACTATCTTTTGGAAGCTTTCATACTCGTTGGAGGACATTGCACATTGCATCTCCGCAGTAAGCCCTTCCACAAAGCAGTCCTGTTTCTGCTCATCAGTTTCGATGTCCCGTGGTGCATAACGGGATAGTTGGGTAAACTTAGTGAGGTATTCCCTCACAGTCATGTTTCCTTGCTGCAGTCCCAAGAACTCCTTCCTCTTGTTTTTGAGTTCACCTCTTGGTATGTAATGGTTGCGGAAACTGCGCTTGAACTCTTCCCAAGTGATGTTCTCGGGGTCATGATGAGCTGCTACGTAAGCGGTCCACCAATCAGCAGCAGGTCCATGCAATTGGTGAGAGGCAAACAGCACCCTGTCATACCCTTGGCATTGTATGATACTCATCTTGCTCTCAATGGTCTTTAGCCAGTCATCTGCCTCTAGAGGTTCAGCAGCACTTGCAAACTTTGGAGGTTGAGTCTCAAGAAACTCACTCAACCTTGGTTGGCGTGGTGCAGCTTGTGGAGGTGGAGCTTGGTGCAAGTTGGTCACCACTTGAGTTAGGCTCTAGATGAGCTGATTCTGATTTTCAAGCATTTGGTAAATGGGGTCAGCTCCTTCACGGCGACCACCCCTGTCTTGTCCTCCAGAAAGATGAGGGTTGCTGGCCTCATCGTTGTTGTTGGCGGGGTTGACACCACGACCCTTTCCTCTTCCGGCCATCTATCATGATCAACCAAATGTTAATTTAAAGCATTATTGTATTGACTTCCTGAATTTGCTTGTTTAAACTTAAACTTTTGAGGCCTTATTATATTAACACTTTCTGAGAGTTTCACGTCTCACGCAAAAATAAATGCACTCTTAATTCATAGGGGTTCACACATCAAAGCAAAACAACCTAAAGACGAGGTTGTGGACAAATGCCCATGGTTCCACAACTCACGTCACACACCAAACATTAACACACTATTAACTAAGGTATTGACTCGACTACTCGGTAACCTGCTGAACTAAGGGAAAGAACTCTACACGACTCGTATCACTGAGCTGGCTCCTCAGGATCTTCCTCATTATTGCGGCTGCCCTCTGACTCCGCTTTGGGTGGGGAAGTTGCTGGTGGAGAAGTGCGGCGACGCCTGCTCGTCCGGCGGTCTGGGGAGTCAGGAGTCCATGTGTCATTCACGGTGACACACAGTTCATTCCCATGTCCTCTTTCTCTCGCCCTAAGGCTGGCGCGAAGCAATGCCTCAGTCTTTTTCAGGGTGTCACGAACATCCTGAAGCTCCTGCTGACACTCCTGCAGTCGAGTGCTGAGCATAGCAGCATCCTCCAAGCACAGGTCCATGTGCTCATGTAACACCCCAAAATTCTGTTAAGAGGGGAATTTAAAAATTTTTGGACGTATTGCATGTGGTGCAGAAATTCAAATTCAAATTGGAATTTAAATTCAAACCAAAACAGAAAAGAAATGGAAAAAAAAGAAAAAGAAAAACCCCACCGGCCAGTGGGCCGAAACCCACCAGCCGGCCCACTCTCCCCGCGCCAGCCCCGAACCCGCGCCCCTCTCTTCCTCTCACTGACATGTGGGGCCCGCATGTCATCCCCCACCTCCGCGCGCTCGACCGACCCCGGGACTCTCCTCTCCCCCGAATCCAAACAACCTCCGAAAAACCGCACCAACAGCCCGATCTCTGGCCCCGGACGCTGCTATTTAACCAAGTCGATCCTACGCTGCCTCCCCTCGTGAAATTCTCGCACAGAAACTCGCCGAATTCCCCAGCGCACTCCAATTTTCTCTCCGGTGAGAACCGAAGCTCCGATCACCGTTTTCTCTCGATCCTTGCTCGGGGTTTCTGATCTAACGCGCCGATCATGTTCCACCGCCTCCGGGGGAATCACGCAGGTGCAGAAAACTCGGTGTTTTGCACCCTAGACGCAGCTCCGGCGAGCACCGCTGCTATTTCATCTCGGACCTCGCCGCCGACCGCCTTCCAGGACCTCCGAGCTCAAGAAAAACCCCGAGGTGAGATCCCCGACCTCCCCTCTACCGATCTGTGCCATGAAATCTAAGTTTTAGGAGGTATAGACGAAAATCCGAAGATCTCCGGCAAGATCGCCTCCTCCCGCCGCCGGGCAGCACCGCCCGCGCACGGCCAGGGCGACGTGGCCCCCTGAGGCCCGTCCATTTTAAATCGTGCGGTTCCTATTAGATCTAACCCGTACCGCTTCGCGTTATAATCTCAGCCGTCTATTTTAAATCGGACGGTCCACATCAGCCCCGCGTTATAAAGGCCAGGATTCTTACGCGCTACCCCCTAGGGATCTCGGAAAATGAGAGCTAGCCCCAGAAACTTCTGATCTAGCCCCTGGAACTTCAGAAATTCATGTAAATTCATTTAAAAAATCAGTTTTAGCCCCTGGACTTAATAAAAATTAGCAAAACCCCTATGTTATGTGTAGTTAGACCCCTGGAAATTTGTAAAATAATAAATTAGACCCTGTAGTAAGGAGGATTTACCTTTTTGACCCTATATGATAATAAATTCAGAAATTTGAATATGTGACTAGGATTTAAATTTAAAAGGTAAGGCAAACATATGTACAAGTTCAAATTTAAACTCTCCTAGCACTTGGAAAACTTTAGAATGAACTAAAAATAGATTTTTGGTTGAAATGAATCTGTCTAATTGTTGTTCATATTTATTAGTTCTAGAAATACCTTTTTAGGCTAGGAAGTAATTCTGAAAACTGATAAAATAAATTTAAATTAGCTCACATCAGAGGAGAAGTTTAAAAATATATTTTTTATATTTTAGGTCAGAACCTATTCTGTTTAGATGATATGTCCTACTATTTAATATTAAAACTCACTTTTAGGCATAGAAAATAAATCTGAAAATATAGGAAAATAGGTATGCATAATTAGAAAATGATAAATGAAGTCTCCAAATCCAAAAACTTCAGTTTAGGATTTGGTAGAAGATCTGAAAACCTATTTGGAATAGGAAAATACCTCTTATACAAACTTTTTGGCTAAGAAATGTAATAATTGAATATAAAGAATTTGTTCAAATTGGAACTTCATATATAGTGTGCAAATAGAAATCTGAACATAGAAGTTAGAAATAATATACATATGTTTAAAGGTAAATGTAGGCCAAAAATCAACACATGTAGAGTAACCACAACACTTAGAAATGTGAATGACTTTCATAGGTATGTATGTGTGGTTTGTATGAAATGAAAGTGTGAACTATGTCTTATGGATTGTTGTTTTCTTTTGCTATGTGTATTGGCATGAATAGAACCTGCCCCAGAGCATGTTCTCCCCTTCCAAGACCAAGACTTTCCATTCCCAGAGCAGCAGGAAGAAGGCAAGTGTCCTTGACCACTTTGATCCTATGCTAGGATGTGTAGATAGAATTATTTGCATTGTCAATTGAAATATGAAACCCATGCTAGGAAGTTTTCCTAGAATTGCATTACCTTGTTTCCTTGTAGCTTGGGTTGGGATTTATTTTATCATGTCATTTATTCATATGCTTATGCTTAGCCATGCTTAGAATGGGATAATTGGGATATGAGATCATCAATTTATTTACCTTACTCTTGAATGAGATATTATGAGTTATGTAGAGGTAGGGATCAAGGCAAGTTGGATGATTTGGTTGGTGCTGGGTGCACGAGACTCGGGTTTGTGTTTAGTACTTGCCTGGATCCTAAGGACCGGTTCATGGAGCATGTAACCTGGCTTTACCGTGCCAACCACATGCTGAGATGGGGCAGCTTGGCCAATTAATTAGGTGTATCTCCGGCGTAGTATGGGTGTGTTGGATGGTGCGGGGAGTAGGTGTCAGCTGGACTACCATATGAACCGCAAGGCTCAAGAGGGGGCCACTGCAGCGGGGTTGGAGCCTCTTGTATGTTGTTAGGGGTGAAACCTCAATGGGCCCACGCTCGTCGGGATTCCCTTTGTAAAGGCTTCGTAGTGATCTCCTGGCTACACACCTGGGAAGTGTGAATGTGGTTTGTGGCCACTGGCATAATGGAGGTTCTTTTAGTCCACCCGGCAACGGGGGATGAAATCACTACATGTGGGTACAGTGGTGCAAACTCTGCAGAGTCAAAACTGTCATGACAGCCGTGCTCATGGTCAAGAGCGGCTTGGACTTATTCATGATTAGAGGATGATGACTTTGGAAGTTGTGGATGTTAAGCGGGGAGCTTAATATTGGAAATGATGTTATGGTTATTTGATTATAATGATGGGTTGGGAGATTGGGACCATTTCACCTATGTAGTAATGTAGGTGCTTAATAAGCTAAGGCAATAGGTACTAATTGCGTAGCGCTTTACCCATGAGTTCAACCTCTCCTTGCTATAGCCATGCATGACATAACTTTCCCACACTTGCTGAGTACCAACGGTACTCAAACTTGCATATTTGTTGGTTTAAATTGTTGTTCAGGTCAAGGGGATGATGTGGTGTTCAATGACCAATACTTCGGACCCGAAGAAGGATTTTAGGTTCATGGAGTCCCCCGGGCAACACCTGTGACGGAGCCCACAAGTCTTATATTCCGCTGCTGTTTTATTTACATGTTATGAACTTATTATAGTCCATCGAGACGTATGCTTTGTAATACATATTTATATTCGAAACCTGGCTTGTAATAAATGGTGCTTTACTATTTGTTATCACATGTATGAGAGAAAGATCCTGGCATTCATGTGATATTCACTCGGTTGTTCTTTGGGACAAACCGGGTGTGACAGAAGTGGTATCAGAGCCAAGGTTGCCCGTAGGAACGTGGACCTAGGTAGAAATGGATGTAGTTGAGGACCCTATTTTCTTAAAAACTATTTTACAAAGGTGTGGATTGAAAAGTGTTATTTAATGGGTCACTTTATTCACCTTGCCCCAACTTTATTCAAAATACGATTTTTATTTAAATCTTATCTAACTTAATTTTAAATGCTTTATGTTTTAGATGGTTCGCATGATCCGCACCGCCCGCAAGTCCACCGGAGGGAGAGTTCCTGTAGTTGCCCTTGCCCTAAGAGAGGAGAATTGTCCGGTGACGTACCACTCCTACGGACTGGCAGTAGGAGGCTTGTTGCGCCGTCTACGGCGTATGCTCCACGCTGCCGGCAATACGGGCAAGCTAATCATACACTACAGCTCCACCCGGACCATCCATGAGAAGCGGGAAGAATGGAGTTCAGAGATGAGGATTATCCATGAAGATCAGCTGCTCAACATCAACCGCTCTCCAGCTTGTCGAGCGACACAGGTTGATGCCGAGAGGGATGTCACCTGGGAGGCCATCACCTGCCAAAGTTACATCTACCGTCGTCACCTAGACAGGACTGAGTACATGTATGTCCTCCAGCGTGAGAGTGGTACCGCGGAATACAAGTACCCGCCAGTGCAGCAGGGGACTTCCCATGAGCACATGGACCTGTGTTTGGAGGATGCTGCTATGCTCAGAACTCGACTGCAGGAGTGTCAGCAGGAGCTTCAGGATGTTCGTGACACCCTGAAGGAGACTGAGGCGTTGCTTCGAGCCAGCTTGAGGGCAAGGGAAAGAGGAGATGAGAATGAACTGTGTGTCACCGTGAATGACACATGGACTCCTGACTCCCCAGATCGCCGGGCGAGCAGGCGTCGCCGCACTTCTCCACCAGCAGCTTCCCCACCCAAAGCGGAGTCAGAGGGCAGCCGCAATAATGAGGAAGATCCCGAGGAGCCAGCTCAGTGATACGAGTCGTGTAGAGTCCTTTCCCATAGTTCAGCAGGTTATCGAGTAGGCGAGTCAATACCTTAGTTAATGGTGTGTCAATGTTTGGTGTGTGACGTGAGTTGTGGAAGCCATGTGCATTTGTCCACAACCTCGTCTTCAGGTTGTTTTGATTTGATGTGTGAACCCCTATGAATTAAGAGTGCATTTATTTTCACATAAGACATGAAACCCTCAGAAAATGTTAATATAATAAGACCCCATGAGTTTAAAGTTTAAACAAGCAAAATGGGAATTTAATACGAAACGCTTTAAATTAACATTTGGTTGATCATGATAGATGGCCGGAAGAGGAAAGGGTCATGGTGCCAACCCCGCCAACAACAACGATGAGGCCGGCAACCCTCATCTTTCTAGAGGACAAGGTAGGGGTGGTCGCCGTGAAGGAGTTGATCCCATCCACCAAATGCTTGAAAATCAGAATCAGCTCCTCCAGAGCCTAACTCAAGTGGTGGCCAACTTGCACCAAGTTCCACCTCCACAAGCTGCACCACGCCAACCAAGGTTGAGTGAGATTCTAGGGACTCAACCTCTAAAGTTTGCAAGTGATGCTGAACCTCTAGAGGCAGATGATTGGCTGAAGACCATTGAGAGCAAGATGAGGATCATACAATGCCAAGGGTATGAGAGGGTGCTGTTTGCCTCTCACCAATTGCATGGACCTGCTGCAGATTGGTGGACCGCTTACGTGGCCGCCCATCATGTCCCTGAGAACATCACTTGGGAAGAGTTCAAGCGTAGTTTCCGCAACCATTACATACCAAGGGGTGAACTCAAAAACAAGAGAAAGGAGTTCTTGGGGCTGCAGCAAGGAAACATGACTGTGAGGGAATACCTCACTAAATTCACCCAACTATCCCGTTATGCACCACGGGACATCGAGACTGATGAGCAGAAACAAGACTGCTTTGTGGAAGGACTTACAGCGGAAATGCAGTGTGCAATGTCCTCCAACGAGTATGAAAGCTTCCAAAAGATGGTGGACAGAGCATTTGTTGTGGACAGCAAGCTGAAGGCCTTGGAAAATGAAAACAAGAGGAAGGCGGGATGGTCACACCAAGCCTCGGGTAGCAACACACCCCACGATTGATGCAACCAACGCAGGGCAGACGAGCCGTGCTGTGGTGCCCTACTCAGCACCCAGAGGGTACAACCCAAATTTCAGGCCTCCATCAGCACCAGCACAGCTGCAGCGTCAGTTTGTACAGCAGCCTCGTCCCACATATCAACCTCGACCAGCAGTGCAAGGACCACAGAACCAATCCCAAGACAACAAAGGCCAGGCACCTAAGGTTGGGGTGCAATGCTTCAATTGCGGCGAGGTGGGGCACTACGCTCATAAGTGCCCATAGAAGAAGCCCGTGCAGCCGCAACAGCAGAATGTGATGCGAGGACGGGTGAACCACGTGACCATGGAGGAGGCGCAAGAGGCACCCAACGTGGTAGTTGGTAAGTTTCCTGCCAATTTACACATTGCAACCCTGTTGTTCGATTCTGGTGCTACCCACTCGTTCATTGCCCAAGGGTTTGTTAAGAAGCATGATCTAGCAACAACACAAATGAACCATATGCTAGCAGTAAACTCTCCAGGGGGAGAAATAAGGACAAGACAAGTGTGTCCCAAGGTGAATCTAGACATTAATGGGGTGGTATTTACTGCAAACCTCATAGTGATAGATTCACCAGGGATAGATATTATTTTGGGTATGGATTGGTTGACCAAACATAAATGGATCATCCATTGTTCGACAAGAACGGTGGAACTAACTCACCCTAATGGCACCAGAGTAAAGTTCATAACCATACAAGAGCCTAGGAGGGACATTAAACTCAATCAAGTTGAGGTGGAAGTGGATGTGACGCCCTCAATTCTGTGGAAAGCCACGGAACCGAGAACTAATGCATATGTGTGCCCAGGATGTTCATCACACATACACATACGCTCCACAAACTGAATTCAGATTATATATTACCACGAATAACAGAGTTTATTACAACACCTCATGAGTCTTGGACTCATGCTTACAGCGGAAATCTTAATTTTATGCAGCGGAAGTTCTTATTTAAATGCGGAAGCAAAAACTAATGCGGAAGCAAAACTGAGCAGAAGTGGCTCCATCTCTACTCCCTCCACAGGCAAGGTTGAGAACAGATCATACGCCATAATGCTCTACTCGGTCTTCATAGTAGTCTTCTCTTGCTGTTGATGAAGAAATAATGATGCAAGTTTGAGTACAATGATGTACTCAGCAAGTGCGGGAAAACACATGATATGCAGCTCATAAACAAGGTAGGTATAAAAAGGCTTATTTGCAGAAAAGCAGATTTATAAAACCATGATAGAACAGCAACTTAACTTTAGATGAATGCAATCCCAGCGTGTATTAAATTACCAACATACCTCCATCACTTCCTGTGTTCCATCCGAACATTAATCAATCTTTTATTCATACTCACGAATACCTCCTCGTATTTGCTACCATCTCACGAATACCTTCACGTATTCGCTACCATCTTATCTCATAAACAACTTTGTCTCACACCGAGACCAGTTTCGCTGTCATGACTCAACAGTCATGCAACCATCTTATCACCCGGATTCCACAGTCCCAAACCAAACCAAAATCATTAACCATAACCAAGAACCTTCCCAATAACCATTCCAATAACCATCCCAGTAACCATCCCAACTAATCATGGCAGTTTAGCCAGGTGCTCGTAACCGTAAGCTCGGCTATCATGATAGTTTTAGACTCTGCAGAGTTTGCACCTCTTTACCCACAAGTTTGTGATTTCGTCACCCGTCGGTGACTGCAGAACCTCCATTATACTAGTACACATCCGTCGGTGTATGGTCAAGAGATCACAAAATAGCCTTTATAAAGGGGTTACTAGATGTATGGACTCACTAAGGTTTCACCGGCAGGCTAGAATCTCCAATTCTCCCACCCACGGGCCCCCTCTTGTGTCATGCAGTTCCCAGGGCAGTCCTCACTCGACTCCCATTCCCCGCGCCTTCCACAGTCCATAACACTCTAGCAACTTACCTAATTACTCAGCTAAGCCGCACCCATATTTGGCCTTGTGGTGGCACTGTTATCCTGGCATGTGCATGCATGAACCGGTCCTTAGATCTATGGCAAGTAAAACCACCATCTCATGCTACCTCATACACAAACCCAGGCTTGCCTAGATCTCCCTCCGATCCATGTTCATTAACCTCATCAGTTACTTATTATCAGTACGAGTGCAGTTAGCTAGACACATCTATCTCGCTCCCCAATCCCATAGACTCAGCGAAGCATAAAGCAAAAACCATACCCGACTTATAAACTTCCCAGGCGACAAGGGTGGTTTAGCCAATACTAGTAAACTCCTATAAAAAGGGTTTCCCATCATGTTTGACTCAGCACACACACTCTTTTCGCAAAACAAAACAGTTTTACCCAAAACATAGGATCAATATGGTCAAGGAGCACTTGCCTTGTTCTTGCGGTTCCGGTTGTTCTTGATTCTCAAAACCTTGTTGCTGCAGCTCGTCGTAGACAGCTTCCTGAGTTTGTCCTGCTATGTAGGATTCACGTGCATACAAATTCACAGCAATCAATATCATGCACAACCCTAGACTAGATGCGATGATGCACATGCATGCTATCCTACGATTAGTTCTATTAGATTGATCTGGTGTTCTTGCATAGCTTGCATGGTAAGAGGTGTTCAGATCAAAGATGAACGTGGCGATGATCTTGTCTTTAGATCAAACTGATCATCGAGTGTTCTGCCCACGAAAAGGCTTCTGTTCGAAAGGAATCGAAGAACAGATGCAAAGAGATGAACAACACGATGTCGTAGGGTGGTATTGAAGTCCTACCTCACGTTCTTCTTGTCTTCGGGGTCCTCCTCAGACCGCTTGGTTCTCCTCCGATGATCTCCCTTGTTGTGCTTCGGCGATGTTTTGCTCGGCGAGTTAGGGCTAAGGCTCTAAGTCGTCGGCTCAGGAGTTGAAAGAGAAGTTCGTGGTTTCGGCCCGAGGTTTTGGGTTCTATTTATAGTTGGGAAGAGAAGAGTCCTAATCTGATCGGATCCCGAATAAGAGTCTTATTCAGATCTTTGTTAGATCCTGACGTCTTATCTTCGGTAACCATCATGGATTTTTGGATCGGTTTCTGTTTCGTACCGGTGTCTTACGCGTAACAGCCGCTCCAGAACTCGTTACCTCCGTGATGATGAGCTCCGGAAGCTCCACGTGTCCTCCGGGCCTGGTATCTCCTCATCCGCAGAGACGAGCTCCGGTTGTGCCGCGTGTCAATCGATCGAGACCTCTCTCTTCTTCGGAGACGAGCTCCGCGCACGCCACGTATGGGTGCCGGTCTTTCCGCTCTCCTTCCCTCAGGGACATGCCCCGAGGTCGACACGTGTTTAGCTGCGACGGACCTTCCGGAGATAAGCTCCGGTGGCGACACATGTTCGATAGATCAGGACTTCTCTGAGATGAGCTCCGAGATTGACACGTATCCCGCGCGACTGGTCCTCTTATTTCCGCGAGGACTAGCTCCGAGGATGACACGTGTCCTAAAAAATGCCTTTGCTTCTTCCGCAGAGGCTAGCTCCGCGGGCAGCACGTGTCCCACAGGGTCGGACCTCTTTCCAATTGCGGAGGTGACCCCCGAGCCTGCCACGTAGCTAGTTTAACGGCGGACCTCTCCCAAATTTCTCGGGGATGAGCTCTGAACGCGCCACGTGGTCTGCTGGCCGTGGAAGTTGCTTTCGATGTTCTCGGAGAGCTTTATTGGCTATCCTTTTGATACTTGTCTCTGTTCCTTCTTTTCTTAAAATGTTTTTCTTCTTCATAAAACATGAACATGTGCTAACACCCGAGATGAGGGTGTCACAAATCTACCCCCCTTAAATTGAATCTCATCCTCGAGATTCGTTAGTAGAAAATACATGGGGAAATTCTGCCTTGATATCCTCTTATCGCTCCCATGTGGCTTCAGCTTCAGTGTGACGGCTCCATTGTACCTTGCACCATCGAATCACCTTGTTTCGGGTGACCCTTTCCTTTACGTCCAAGATTCGGACAGGGTGTTCTGCGTAAGTCAGGTCCTCTTGAAGTTCAAGTTCTCCCATCGACACTTGTTCCTCTGGCATTCTCAAGCACTTCTTGAGCTGGGATATATGAAACACGTCATGTACGTCGGAGAGATGGTTTGGGAGCTCTAGTTGATAGGCTACTTCTCCTCGCTTGTCCAAAATCTTAAATGGTCCGATGTAGCGAGGTGCTAGTTTGCCTTTGACGTTAAAACATCGTTGGCCTCGGATAGGTGATACCTTAAGGTATACGAAGTCTCCTACTTCAAAGGTCATCTTCCTACGCCTGTTGTCCGCATAGCCTTTCTGTCGTGACTGAGCAGCCTTTAAGTTTTCCCGTATCGTTTGGACTTGCTTTTCAGCCTCTTGTAGTACTTCGGGTCCAAACACCTGGTTCTCTCCAGTCTCGTTCCAGAACAGCGGCGTTCTACACCGCCGGCCATATAAGGCTTCGAAAGGCGACATCTTCAAGCTAGATTGATAGCTGTTGTTATAGGAGAATTCGGCATATGGTAAACTCCTGTCCCAACTACGCCCACGTTTCAAGGCGCAAGCTCTCAGCATGTCCTCCAAAATTTGGTTCGTCCTCTCGGTTTGCCCATCTGTTTGTGGGTGATAGGCGGAGCTAAAATCCAGTCGTGTACCCATGGCTTTCTGCAGCTTCTTCCAGAATCTAGAGGTAAACTGAGAACCTCGATCTGAGACTATCCTCTTTGGAACTCCATGACGGCACACGATCTGCTCCATGTACAACTCTGCCAACTGTGTAACGTTGTAACTGGTCTTCACCAGAAGAAAATGGGCGGTTTTCGTTAGCCGGTCCACAATGACCCATATAGAGTCGTATCCTGACTGAGTTTTTGGCAATCCGACAATAAAGTCCATACTGATATCCTCCCATTTCCATTCAGGTATTTTCAAAGGTTGCAACAACCCAGCGGGTTTTTGATGTTCGGCTTTTACCCATTGGCATGTGTCGCATAGGGCAACGTATTCGGCTATATCCCTCTTCATACCATCCCACCAATAGCAAGTTTTCAAGTCCTTGTACATTTTGGTGCTCCCTGGATGTATGGAATAGGGTGAATCATGTGCCTCCTTCAATATCAAGTCGCGAAGGTGTCTTATGTTTGGCACACAAATCCTTTTTCCTAGCCAAAGCGTACCCTTTTCATCCTCCTTGAAATCCTTCTCTATCCCTTGTCGGATTCTCTCCTTGATCTCCTTGATCCCCTCGTCCGTTGCTTGTCCCTTTCTAATTTCTTGCTCCAATGAGGAGTGGATCTCCATTATTTCCATGTTATTCAAGAATCCGAGGTGTAACCGTTCGAACTCCTTACGTAGTTCGGGTGGTAGCTCCCGAACCGTGAGTTGGTGGCATGCTCCCTTTCTGCTCAATGCGTCAGCTACTACATTGGCCTTCCCGGGGTGGTAGTTGATTCCTACATCATAATCCTTGATGAGTTCTAACCATCGACGTTGCCTCAGATTCAAGTCCGTTTGTGTAAATATTTACTTGAGGCTTTTATGATCCGTATAGATCTCACATCGATGACCAAGGATATAATGTCTCCAAATCTTCAATGCATGCACCACTGCTGCTAACTCCAAATCATGCGTAGGATAGTTAAGCTCGTGCTTCTTTAATTGTCGTGAGGCATAGGCTACCACTTGTCCTTCCTGCATGAGTACACACCCGACTCCTTGTCTGGATGCGTCACAATATATGTCAAAGCTCTTGCTTACATCTGGCAATACCAGAACTGATGCTGTGGTTAGCCTTTTCTTGAGTTCCTCAATACTTTCTTGGCAGGCGTGTGTCCATTGAAAGACTTTTCCCTTCATTAACAACTCCGTCATAGGTTTTGCTATCTTAGAGAAGTATTTAATGAAGCGCCGATAGTATCCTGCCATTCCATGGAAACTTCGAATATCCCTCATGCTCTTCGGTTGATCCCACTTCAGAACATCTCTCACCTTTCCCGGATCAACCGATACCCCTTCCTTGGAGATAATGTGGCCTAGGAAAGATATTTCCTTTAGCCAAAATTGACACTTGTTGAGCTTGGCATATAATTGATGCTCACGCAACTTCTGCAAGGTCAATCTCAGATGTTCTTCATGTTCCTCCTCACTTTTTGAATACACCATAATGTCGTCGATGAAAACCACGACGAACTTGTCCAAGTACTCCATGAAAACTTTATTCATAAGGTACATGAAGTATGCGGGTGCATTCGTCAATCCAAAAGACATAACGGTATATTCATATGAACCATACCGCGTCCGAAAGGCTGTCTTAGGTATATCGGAGGGCTTAATCTTCAGCTGGAAGTATCCCGACCGAAGATCAATCTTGGAGAATACTCGGGCTCCTTTCATTTGATCGAACAGGTCCTCTATACGGGGCAGAGGGTATTTATTCTTGATTGTTATCTCGTTGAGAGACCTGTAGTCCACGCACATTCTTTGGGTTCCGTCCTTCTTGTCCACGAAGAGTACCGGGGCTCCCCATGGTGATGAACTTGGACGGATAAAACCCTTCTCCAACTGTTCTTGAATTTGCTTCTTGAGTTCAACTAACTCGTTGACGGGCATCCTGTATGGTCTCTTAGCTATGGGTGCAGTTCCAGGTACCAAATCTATGGCAAACTCGATGTCCCGGTCAGGTGGCATACCTGGAAGTTCTTCCGGGAACACGTCCGAAAATTCCTGAACCACTGGAATGCTATCCAATGTTGTCCCTTCAACATGGTTCAAATCTGCCCGTTCGGTTGCTTGCTGGGCTGACTCAAACTCGACACGGATACCGTGTTCGTTTGTAAGCTGCACGCTTCTCTCAGCGCATTGGATTACTCCATTGTGCTTGCTTAACCAGTCCATTCCGAGTATGATGTCAATCCCGTGGGAGTCCAAGACAATAAGGTTAGCAAGGAAATCTACCCCCCCTTATTTTAAGGCTTACTTTAGGACATACTATATTAGTCCTCATTTCTCCTCCGGGAGAATTAACTAACATAGCACATTCTAAGTGGGATACGGGTAGATGATATTTGGCAACATATTTGGATGATATGAAGGAATGCGATGCTCCGGAATCAAATAAAATGGTGGCTGGGTTGGAGTTGGCAAGGAACATACCAATTGCGACGTCCTCAGCCTGTTGTGCTTCCTCAACAGTGACATGGTTTACGTGGCCACGAGCATAGTTTTGCGGTCCACGGTTCCCTTGGTTGTCCCCTCCGTTTGGTCGCTGGTTCTTCTTGGGCACGTTACCTTGCTGTCCAGGGCCTCTCCTCAGGCACTGGTTAGCGAAGTGGCCTACTTCCCCGCATGCAAAGCATGCCCTGTTGCCTACGGCAGCAGGTACGTCGGGCCGGGGGTTTTGAACAGGAGCGCCATTGTTAGGCCGGGGCGCAGGAGGCATGGGCACACGAGGTGCCGGTGCAACGAACCGTTGCTGTGGTGGCTGACCAGGGTGGTTCGTAGGAGTGGTCGATCCATACTGCGGTGCAGGGGGCATGTATCTAGGTCGTACGTTGCTCCCTTGGGGCTGGTATGGGATCTTCCTCTTGCATTCTTGCTCGATCTCCCGGATCTTGTTTTCAACCACAATAGCCTTGTCAACCAGCTTCTGGAAGCTTACGTAGTCATTGTTGAGGAGCTGAACTTGGATCTCATTGTTCAACCCTCTCATGAATAGGTACTGCTTCCTCTGATCTGAGTTGACATCTTCGGGGGCATACCGGGACAGTTGTATGAACTTGTTGAGATATTCGTTCACACTTTTCTGCCCTTGGCGGAGACCTTCAAACTCCTGCCTCTTGAGCATCATTACGCCAACAGGGATGTAGTGGGAGCGGTAACTTTCCTTGAACTCAGTCCAAGTGATTGTCTCCGGGTTGGCATGGGCGTTGCTCAAGGCATCCCACCAGTCAGCAGCTGCTCCCATCAGTTGGTGCGACGCAAAGAGAACCTTCTCTCGGTCGTTGCACTGTACAATGGCAAGCTTCTTCTCCATGGATTTCAACCAGTCATCAGCCTCCATTGGATCGCTTGCTTGAGCAAAGGTGGGTGGTCGAGTCCTCATGAACTCTCCCAACTTGTTATGAGCCGGCGGTGGTGGTGGCGGTGGTGCCGGAACGGGGTGTTGGTTGGCCTGCAACTGACCCAAAGTTTGGATCATGGTTTGCATAAGCTGGTTTTGCATGGCCATCAACCTTTCTAGGTTGTTTTCGCCAGCTCCGGGGTTAGCAGGAACTTCTTCGTGGTCATCTTCCTGGATGTTCCTTCGGCTGGCGTTTCCTCTCACCATCTGTGAGAGAGTAAGGAATAGAATAGAAGGTTAGAAGGTTAGGTAGGTCCTTTCAACAATATGCATCAAGGTGAGTTGGGCTATATATATTAGCCCCTATGAGGATGTGGGCAAGTGTCGAAACATCTCACACCTCCTTCTTCTTACGTGTGGATATGGACAACGTTTTTGAGACGTCCCACAACTCACACTAAGCACATATTCACAAATAATGATCACAAGGGCCCACTCAACTCCTATTCAAGGATGGTTTCCTATGTCAAGGTGGTTTTAAAGGCCAATCTAGGCTATTCACCCTAGGGCGCTTCCTTTGGTCAGCGTGGCTTAGCTACATGTGACTTCTATTTAGGAGTGTAACTTGCTGTTAACCCGTGGCTCTAATATCAATCTAAGGTTCCTATCTAGGCGTGTAACCTGCTGTCAACCCGTGGCTCTGATACCAATCTGTGATGCCCTCAATTCTGTGGAAAGCCACGGAACCGAGAACTAATGCATATGTGTGCCCAGGATGTTCATCACACATACACATACGCTCCACAAACTGAATTCAGATTATATATTACCACGAATAACAGAGTTTATTACAACACCTCATGAGTCTTGGACTCATGCTTACAGCGGAAATCTTAATTTTATGCAGTGGAAGTCCTTATTTAAATGCGGAAGCAAAACTAAGCAGAAGTGGCTCCATCTCTACTCCCTCCACAGGCAAGGTTGAGAACAGATCATACGCCATAATGCTCTACTCGGTCTTCATAGTAGTATTCTCTTGCTGTTGATGAAGAAATAATGATGCAAGTTTGAGTACAATGATGTACTCAGCAAGTGCGGCAAAACACATGATATGCAGCTCATAAACAAGGTAGGTATAAAAAGGCTTATTTGCAGAAAAGCAGATTTATAAAACCATGATAGAACAGCAACTTAACTTTAGATGAATGCAATCCCAGCGTGTATTAAATTACCAACATACCTCCATCACTTCCCGTGTTCCATCCGAACATTAACCAATCTTTTATTCATACTCACGAATACCTCCTCGTATTCGCTACCATCTCACGAATACCTTCACGTATTCGCTACCATCTTATCTCATAAACAACTTTGTCTCACACCGAGACCAGTTTCGCTGTCATGACTCAACAGTCATGCAACCATCTTATCACCCGGACTCCACAGTCCCAAACCAAACCAAAATCATTAACCATAACCAAGAACCTTCCCAATAACCATTCCAATAACCATCCCAGTAACGATCCCAACTAATCATGGCAGTTTAGCCAGGTGCTCGTAACCGTAAGCTCGGCTATCACGATAGTTTTAGACTCTGCAGAGTTTGCACCTCTTTACCCACAAGTTTGTGATTTCGTCACCCGTCCGTGACTGCAGAACCTCCATTATACCAGTACACATCCGTCGGTGTATGGTCAAGAGATCACAAAATAGCCTTTACAAAGGGGTTACTAGATGTATGGACTCACTAAGGTTTCACCGGCAGGCTAGAATCTCCCATTTTCCCACCCACGGGCCCCCTCTTGTGCCATGCAGTTCCCAGGGCAGTCCTCACTCGACTCTCATTCCCCGCGCCTTCCACAGTCCATAACACTCTAGCAACTTACCAAATTACTCAGCTAAGCCGCACCCATATTTGGCCTTGTGGTGGCACTGTTATCCTGGCATGTGCATGCATGAACCGGTCCTTAGATCTATGGCAAGTAAAATCATCATCTCATGCTACCTCATACACAAACTCAGGCTTGCCTAGATCTCCCTCTGATCCATGTTCATTAACCTCATCAGTTACTTATTATCAGTACGAGTGCAGTTAGCTAGACACATCTATCTCGCTCCCCAATCCCATAGACTCAGCGAAGCATAAAGCAAAAACCATACCCGACTTATAAACTTCCCAGGCGACAAGGGTGGTTTAGCCAATACTAGTAAACTCCTATAAAAAGGGTTTCCCATCATGTTTGACTCAGCACACACACTCTTTTCGCAAAACAAAACAGTTTTACCCAAAACATAGGATCAATATGGTCAAGGAGCACTTGCCTTGTTCTTGCGGTTCCGGTTGTTCTTGATTCTCAAAACCTTGTTGCTGCAGCTCGTCGTAGACAGCTTCCTGAGTTTGTCCTGCTATGTAGGATTCACGTGCATACAAATTCACAGCAATCAATATCATGCACAACCCTAGACTAGATGCGATGATGCACATGCATGCTATCCTACGATTAGTTCTATTAGATTGATCTGGTGTTCTTGCATAGATTGCATGGTCAGAGGTGTTCAGATCAAAGATGAACGTGGAGATGATCTTATCTTTAGATCAAACTGATCATCGAGTGTTCTGCCCACTAAAAGGCTTCTGTTCAAAAGGAATCGAAGAACAGATGCAAAGAGATGAACAACACGATGTTGTAGGGTGGTATTGAAGTCCTACCTCACGTTCTTCTTGTCTTCGGGGTCCTCCTCAGACCGCTTGGTTCTTCTCCGATGATCTCCCTTGTTGTGCTTCGGTGATGTTTTGCTCGGCGAGTTAGGGCTAGGGCTCTAAGTCGTCGGCTCAGGAGTTGAAAGAGAAGTTCGTGGTTTCGGCCCGAGGTTTTGGGTTCTATTTATAGTTGGGAAGAGAAGAGTCCTAATCTGATCGTATCCCGAATAAGAGTCTTATTCAGATCTTTGTTAGATCCTAACGTCTTATCTTCGGTAACCATCGTGGATTTTTGTATCGGTTTCTTTTTTGTACCGGTGTCTTACGCGTAACAGCCGCTCCAGAACTCGTTACCTCCGTGATGATGAGCTCCAGAAGCTCCACGTGTGCTCCGGGCCTGGTATCTCCTCATCCGCAGAGACGAGCTCCGGTTGTGCCGCGTGTCAATCAATCGAGACCTCTCGCTTCTTCGGAGACGAGCTCCGCGCACGCCACGTATGGGTGCCGGTCTTTCCGCTCTCCTTTCCTCAGGGACATGCCCCGAGGTCGACACGTGTTTAGCTGCGATGGACCTTCCGGAGATAAGCTCCGGTGGCGACACGTGTTCGATAGATCCGGACTTCTCTGAGATGAGCTCCGAGATTGACACGTATTCCACGCGACTGGTCCTCTTATTTCCGCGAGGACTAGCTCCGAGGATGACACGTGTCCTAAAAAATGCCTTTGCTTCTTCCGCAGAGGCTAGCTCCGCGGGCAGCACATGTCCCACAGGGTCGGACCTCTTTCCAATTGCGGAGGTGACCCCCCGAGCCTGCCACGTAGCTAGTTTAACGGCGGACCTCTCCCAAATTTCTCGGGGATGAGCTCCGAACGCGCCACGTGGTCTGCTGGCCGTGGAAGTTGCTTTCGATGTTCTCGGAGAGCTTTATTGGCTATCCTTTTGATACTTGTCACTGTTCCTTCTTTTCTTAAAATGTTTTTCTTCTTCAGAAAACATGAACATGTGCTGACACCCGAGATGAGGGTGTCACAGTGGAGGAGATCAGGATCATCAGGGAATATCCAGACGTTTTTCCGGAGGAGTTGCCAGGTATGCCTCCCAATCGTGAAGTGGAATTCGCGATTGAGCTAGTGCCTGGAACAGCTCCGATATACAAGAGACCCTATCGGATGGACTCCAAACAGCTGGAAGAACTCAAGGAACATTTAAGAGAATTGACAGAGAAGGGGTACATTCGTCCTAGTTCCTCACCATGGGGAGCTACAGTGACATTTGTGCCCAAGAAGGATGGAACCCAAAGGTTGTGCGTAGACTACCGTGCGTTGAATGAAGTAACCATCAAGAACAAGTTCCCATTACCCCGCATTGAAGACTTGTTTGATCAGTTGAGGGGAGCTTGTGTGTTCTCGAAAATTGATCTCAGGTCGGGATACCACCAACTTAAGATAAGACAAACTGATATTCCAAAGACAGCTTTCGTATCTCGGTACGGACTGTATGAATACACTGTCATGCCTTTCGGGCTAACTAATGCCCCGGCATACTTCATGTATCTTATGAACAAGGTATTCATGGAATATCTGGACAAATTTGTGGTGGTTTTCATTGATGACATTCTCGTCTTCTCCAAAGATGAAGAAGAACATGAGAGGCATTTAAGGTTGGTGTTGCAAAAGCTTAGAGAACACCAACTATATGCCAAGTTGAGCAAGTGTGAATTTTGGCTGAAGAGAGTTCCCTTCTTAGGACATATAATCTCGGAGGGAGGAGTCTCCGTAGATCCCGCCAAGATCGAGGATGTACAGAAGTGGAAGACTCCTGAGAATGTCAGGGAAGTTCGAAGCTTCTTGGGATTGGTTGGCTATTATCGACGGTTTATTGAGGGTTTCTCCAAGATCTCGAGACCCCTCACCAAATTGTTAGAGAAGGGAATCACATTCACATGGACACCGCAGTGCGAGACGAGTTTTCAAGAACTAAAGAAAAGATTGACAACATCCCCAGTGCTAGTTATGCCAGACATGCAGAAGAACTTTTCGGTGTACTGCGATGCCTCTGGACACGGGTTGGGATGTGTTCTCATGCAAGAGCGGCATGTCGTGGCTTATGCGTTCCGGCAGCTCCGGAAACACGAGAAGAACTATCCTACACATGACCTAGAGCTAGCCGCAGTGGTACACGCGTTGAAGATTTGGCGGCACTACTTGATGGGGAAGAGGACAGAGATATATACGGATCATAAGAGCTTAAAGTATATTTTCACACAGCCAGATCTCAACCTCAGACAAAGGAGATGGTTAGAGCTGATCATCGACTTTGATGTGGGCATCAACTATCATCCTGGGAAAGCGAACGCCGTGGCGGATGCTCTAAGTCGGAAAGTGCAGGTCAATAGGTTGAGCTTGAAAGACATGCCTACAGAATTGAAGGAAGAGGTTATAAAACTCAATCTATGTCTGGTGAATAGTGGTGAAGCCATCACCATGGAAGTGGACTCCACATTAGAGCAAGACATACGCGATGGTCAAAAGAATGATGAGAAGATACAAGAAATCAGAGAACTCATCAAGGATAATAAAGCCCCAGGTTTCAGAGAGGATGAACATGGTACGGTGTGGCACGGGAAAAGAATCTGTGTGGCTGAAGTGAAGGAGATTCGTGAATTGATTTTGAAGGAGGCTCATGATTCCGACTATTCCATTCATCCTGGGAGTACGAAGATGTACCATGACCTCAAGAGCAGGTATTGGTGGTATGGCATGAAGCGATATGTCGCGGAACATGTTGCCCTATGTGACACATGTCAGTTGGTGAAAGCAGAACAACAACGACCCGCGGGATTATTGCAACCACTGAAAGTGCCTGAATGGAAATGGGAAGAAATCGGTATGGATTTCATAGTGGGACTACCTAGGACCCAATCAGGATATGATTCGATATGGGTCATCATCGACAGGCTAACCAAGGTAGCTCATTTCATCCCCGTGAAAGAAAGCTACAGCGGATCCAAATTGGCGGAATTGTACATGTCAAGGATCATGTGTTTCCATGGAGTGCCAAAGAAGATAGTGTCGGACCGAGGGACACAGTTCACCTCAAGGTTCTGGCAGAAGTTACATGAAACCATGGGAACCCATCTAAATTTCAGTTCTGCCTATCACCCCCAGACTGACGGGCAGACGGAAAGAACCAATCAGATCCTTGAGGATATGCTGAGAGCGTGTGCGCTCAAGAACAATAGGAGTTGGGATAAGAACTTACCATATGCGGAGTTCTCCTATAACAACAGCTATCAGGCTAGTATGAAGATGTCACCATTTGAGGCTTTGTACGGGAGGAAGTGCAGAACTCCACTATTTTGGAACCAAACAGGGGAAAGTAAAGTGTTTGGGCCTGAGGTACTACAAGAAGCTGAGGCGAAAGTGAGGGAAATTCGCAACAACCTGAGGATAGCACTGACCCCACGAAAGAGTTATGCCGATGTGCGGAGAAGAGAGCTTATTTTCAATGTGGGAGACTATGTTTATCTCAAGGTGTCACCTATCCGAGGACTTCGTCGGTTCAAGGTGAAAGGGAAGTTATCACCTCGATACATCGGACCCTTTCAAGTTCTGGAGAGGAAAGGCGAAGTGGCATATCAACTAGAACTACCGGCTCGCTTATCGGATGTGCACTATGTATTCCATGTGTCACAGCTCAAGAAATATCTAAGGACGCCTGAAGAGATGTTACCCATGAATGAGGTTGATGTAGGAGAGGATCTGTCTTATGCCGAGCAACCGGTCAAGATTTTGGAGATAATGGAACGCCTCACAAGAAATAATAGAATCCGGATGTGCAAGGTGCAGTGGAAGCATCACTCGGAAGAGGAAGCCACATGGGAGCGAGAAGACGAGCTTAAGGCACAGTTTCCGGAATTGTTTTCTTAGAACCACCAATCTCGAGGACGAGATTTCTTTTAAGGGGGGTAGAACTGTAACACCCCAAAATTCTGTTAAGAGGAGAATTTAAAAAATCTTGGATGTATTGCATGTGGTGCAGAAATTCAAATTCAAATTGGAATTTAAATTCAAACCAAAACAGAAAAGAAATGGAAAAAAAAAGAAAAACCCCACCGGCCAGTGGGCCGAAACCCACCAGTTGGCCCACTGTCCCTGCGCCAGCCCCGAGCCCGCGCCCCTCTCTTCCTCTCACTGACACGCGGGGCCCGCATGTCATCCCCCACCTCCGCGCGCTCGGCCGACCCCGGGACTCTCCTACCCCTGAATCCAAAAAACCTCCGAAAAACCGTGCCAACAGCCCGATCTCTGGCCCCAGACGCTGCTATTTAACCAAGTCGATCCTCCGCCGCCTCCCCTCGTGAAATTCTCGCACAGAAACTCGCCGAATTCCCCAGCGCACTCCAATTTTCTCTCCAGTGAGAACCGAAGCTCCGATCACCGTTTTCTCTCGATCCTTGCTCGGGGTTTCTGATCTAACGCGCCGATCATGTTCCACCGCCTCCGGGGGAATCACGCAGGTGCAGAAAACTTGGTGTTTTGCACCCTAGACGCAGCTCCGGCGAGCACCGCCGCTATTTCATCTCGGACCTCGTCGCCGACCGCCTTCCAGGACCTCCGAGCTCAAGAAAAACCCCGAGGTGAGATCCCCGACCTCCCCTCTACCGATCCGTGCCATGAAATCCAAGTTTTAGTAGGTATAGACGAAAATCCGAAGATCTCCGGCGAGATCGCCGCCTCCCGCTGCCGCGCGCCGCCGGGCAGCGCCGCCTGAGCACGGCCAGGGTGACGTGGCCCCCTGAGGCCCGTCCATTTTAAATCGTGCGGTTCCTATTAGATCTAACCCGTACCGATTCGCGTTATAATCTCAGCCGTCTATTTTAAATAGGACGGTCCACATCAGCCCCGCGTTATAAAGGCTGGGATTCTTACGCGCTACCCCCTGGGGATCTCGGAAAATACGAGCTAGCCCCGGAAACTTCTGATCTAACCCCTGGAACTTCAGAAATTCGTGTAAATTCATTTAAAAATCAGTTTTAGCCCCTGGACTTAATAAAAATTAGCAAAACCCCTCTGTTATGTGTAGTTAGACCGCTGGAAATTTGTAAAATGATAAATTAGACCCTGTAGTAGGGAGGATTTACCTTTTTGACCCTATATGATAATAAATTCAGAAATTTGAATATGTGACTAGGATTTAAATTTAAAAGGTAAGGCGAACATATGTACAGGTTCAAATTTAAACTCTCCAAGCACTTGGAAAACTTTAGAATGAACTAAAAATAGATTTTTGGTTGAAATGAATCTGTCTAATTGTTGTTCATATTTATTAGCTCTAGGAATACCTTTTTAGGCTAGGAACTAATTCTGAAAACTGATAAAATAAATTTAAATTAGCTCACATCAGAGGAGAAGTTTAAAAATATATTTTTAATATTTTAGGTCAGAACCTATTCTATTTAGATGATATGTCCTACTATTTAATATTAAAACTCACTTTTAGGCATAGAAAATAAATATGAAAAATATAGGAAAATAGGTATGCATAATTAGAAAATGATAAATGAAGTCTCCAAATCCAAAAACTTCAGTTTAGGATTTGGTAGAAGATCTGAAAACCTATTTGGAATAGGAAAATACCTCTTATAAAAACTTTGTGGCTAAGAAGTGTAATAATTGAATATAAAGAATTTGTTCAAATTGGAACTTCATATATAGTGTGCAAATAGAAATCTGAACATAGAAGTTAGAAATAATATACATATGTTTAAAGGTGAATGTAGGCCAAAAATCAACACATGTAGAGTAACCACAACACTTAGAAATGTGAATGACTTTCATAGGTATGTATGTGTGGTTTGTATGAAGTGAAAGTGTGAACTATGTCTTAAGGATTGTTGTTTTCTTTTGCTATGTGTATTGGCATGAATAGAACCTGCCCCAGAGCAAGTTCTCCCCTTCCAAGACCAAGACTTTCCATTCCCAGAGCAGCAGGAAGAAGGCAAGTGTCCTTGACCACTTTGATCCTATGCTAGGATGTGTAGATAGAATTATTTGCATTGTCAATTGAAATTTGAAACCCATGCTAGGAAGTTTCCCTAGAATTGCATTACCTTGTTTCCTTGTAGCTTGGGTTGGGATTTATTTTATCATGTCATTTATTCATATGCTTATGCTTAGCCATGCTTAGAATGGGATAATTGGGATATGAGATATCAATTTATTTACCTTATCTTGAATGAGATATTATGTGTTATGTAGAGGTAGGGATCAAGGCAAGTTGGATGATTTGTTTGGTGCTGGGTGCACGAGACTCGGGTTTGTGTTTAGTACTTGCCTTGATCCTAAGGACCGGTTCATGGAGCATGTAACCTGGCTTTACCGTGCCAACCACATGCTGAGATGGGGCAGCTTGGCCAATTAATTAGGTGTATCCCCGGCGTAGTATGGGTGTGTTGGATGGTGCGGGGAGTAGGTGTCAGCTGGACTACTATATGAACCGCAAGGCTCAAGAGGGGGCCACTACAGCGGGGTTGCAGCCTCATGTATGCTGTTAGGGGTGAAACCTCAGTGGGCCCACGCTCGTCGGGAATCCCTTTGTAAAGGCTTCGTAGTGATCTCCTGGCTACACACCTGGGAAGTGTGAATGTGGTTCGTGGCCACTGGCATAATGGAGGTTCTTTTAGTCCACCCGGCAACGGGGGATGAAATCACTACATGTGGGTACAGTGGTGCAAACTCTGCAGAGTCAAAACTGTCATGACAGCCGTGCTCACGGTCAAGCGCGGCTTGGACTTATTCATGATTAGAGGATGATGACTTTGGAAGTTGGGGATGTTAAGCGGGGAGCTTAACATTGGAAATGAGGTTATGGTTATTTGATTATAATGATGGGTTGGGAGATTGGGACCATTTCACCTATGTAGTAATGTAGGTGCTTAATAAGCTAAGGCGATAGGTACTAATTGCGTAGCGCTTTAACCATGAGTTCAACCTCTCCTTGCTCTAGCCATGCATGACATAACTTTCCCACACTTGCTGAGTACCAACGGTACTCAAACTTGCATATTTGTTGGTTTAAATTGCTGCTCAGTTCAAGGGGATGATGTGGTGTTCAATGACCAAGACTTCGGACCCGAAGAAGGATTTTAGGTTCATGGAGTCCCCCGGGCAACACCTGTGACGGAGCCCACAAGACTTATATTCCGCTGCTGTTTTATTTACATGTTATGAACTTATTATCGTCCATCGAGACGTATGCTTTGTAAGATATATTTATATTCGACACCTGGCTTGTAATAAATGATGCTTCACTATTTGTCATCACATGTATGAGAGAAAGATCGTGGCATACATGTGATATTCAGTCGGTTGTTCTTTGGGACAAACCGGGTGTGACAGCTCATGGGAAGTCCCCTGCTGCACTGGCGGGTACTTGTACTCCGCTGTACCACTCTCACACTGGAGGACATACATGTACTTAGTCCTGTCTAGGTGGCGACGGTAGATGTAACTCTGGCAGGTGATGGCCTCCCAGGTGACATCCTTCTCGGCATCGACCTGTGTCGCTCGACAAGCTGGAGAGTGGTGGATCTTGAGCAGCTGATTTTCATGGATAATCCTCATTTCTGAACTCCATTCTTCCCGCTTCTCACGGATGGTCCGGGTGGAGCTGTAGTGTATGATTAGCTTGCCCATATTGCCGGCAGCGTGGAGCATACGCCGTAGACGGCGCAACAAGACTCCTACTGCCAATCCGTAGGAGAGGTACGTCACCGGACGATTCTCCTCTCTCAGGGCAAGGGCAACTACAGGAACTCTCCCTCCGGTGGACTTGCGGGCGGTGCGAATCATGCGAACCATCTAAAGCATTTAAAATTAAGTTAGATAAGAGTTAAACAAAAATTGTATTTTGAATAAAAGTTGGGGTAAGATGAATAAAGTGACCCC
This sequence comes from Neostapfia colusana, assembly GCA_030760725.1. NCBI lineage: Eukaryota > Viridiplantae > Streptophyta > Magnoliopsida > Poales > Poaceae > Neostapfia > Neostapfia colusana. The sequence goes on along the minus strand of JASWHV010000005.1, from coordinate 22,312,797 downwards.
ATTAAATAACACCTTCAACCCACACTTTTGTAAAATAGTTTTTAAGAAAATAGGGTCCTTAAATACGTCCATTCCTACCTAGGTCCACGTTCCTACGGGCAACCTTGGCTCTGATACCACTTCTGTCACACCCGGTTTCTCCGAAGAACAACTGAGTGAATATCACATGTATGCCAGGATCATTTTCTCATACATGTGATGACAAATAGTGAAGCATCATTTATTACAAGCCAGGTGTCGAATATAAATATGTCTTACAAAGCATACATCTCGATGGACGATAATAAGTTCATAACATGTAAATAAAATAGCAGCGAAATATTATTCTTGTGGGCTCTGTCACAGGCGTTGCCCGGGGGACTCCATGAACCTAGAATCCTTCTTCGAGTCCGAAGTCTTGGTCATTAAACACATCATCCCCTTGACCTGAGCAGCAATTTAAACCAACAAATATGCAAGTTTGAGTACCGTTGGTACTCAGCAAGTGTGGGAAAGTTATGTCATGCATGGCCAGAACAAGGAGAGGTTGAACTCATGGTTAACGCACTATGCAATTAATACCTATCACCTTAGCTTATTAAGCACCTACATTACTACACAAGTGAAATGGTCCCAATCTCCCAACCCATCATCAAAATCAAGTAACCATAACATCATTTCCAATGTTAAGCTCCCCGCTTAACATCCTCAACTTCCGAATTCATCATCCTCTAATCATGAATAAATCCAGGCCGCTCTTGACCGTGAGCACGGCTATCATGAAAGTTTTGACTCTGCAGAGTTTGCACCACTGTACCCACATGTAGTGATTTCATCCCCCGTTGCCGGGTGGACTAAAAGAACCTCCATTATGCCAGTGGCCGCGAACCACATTCACACTTCCCAGGTGTGTATCCAGGAGATCACTACGAAGCCTTTACAAAGGGATTCCCGACGAGCGTGGGCCCACTGAGGTTTCACCCCTAATAGCATACAAGAGGCTCCAACCCCGCTATAGTGGCCCCCTCTTGAGCCTTGCGGTTCATACGGTAGTCCAGCTGACACCTATTCCCTGCACCATCCAACACACCCATACTACGTCGGGGATACACCTAATTAATTGGCCAAGCTGCCCCATCTCAGCATGTGGTTGGCACGGTAAAGCCAGGTTACATGCTCCATGAACCGGTCCTTAGGATCCAGGCAAGTACTAAACACAAACCCGAGTCTCGTGCACCCAGCACCAACCAAGTCTTCCAACTTGCCTCGATCCCTACCTCTACATAACTCATAATATCTCAATCAAGAGTAAGGTAAATAAGTTGATGATCTCATATCCCAATTATCCTCATTCTAAGCATGGCAAAGCATAAGCATATAAGTAAATGATACAACAAAATAAATCCCAACCCAGGCTACAAGGATATAAGATAATGCAATTCTAGGGAAACTTTCTAGTATGGGTATCATATTCCAAATTGACCATGTAATTAAATTCTAACTACACATCCTAGTATAGGATCAAAGTGGTCAAGGACACTTGCCTTCTGCCTGCTGCTCTAGGAAGGAAAGTCTTGGTCTTGGAAGGGGAGAACTTGCTCTGGGGCAGGTTCTATTCATGCCAATACACATAGCAAAAGAAAACAACAATCCATAAGACATAGTTCACACTTTCACTTCATACAAACCACACATACATACCTATTGTAAGGATCGAAACGCCCAAGAGGGGGGTGAATTGGGTTTTTTAAAATTTTAGAGAAATTTAAAACTTTAATGGTTGAAGCCCAATTCCCTATGCAAACTAACTACGCAAGCAAGAGAGTTAAGTGCGGAATAGTAAAAGCGTAATAGTAAGGGGTGAGGAGAAGAATGCAAACTCCCGCGGAGACTCGGAGACACGGCGATTTTTCCCGTGGTTCAGTAAGATCACAAAAATCTTCCTACGTCCACGTTGTGGCACCCACCAAAGGGTATAGCCACTCCCAAGTCACCAAGACGAGGGAATCCACTATTCTTTCTCCGTTTGCCTTCACCGGCAAGGTGGAGCTCAAGCCTTGTACAACGGTAATCTTCCGGGCTTCCACAAACACCTTGGTAAGCTCCGGAGTGATCTCTTCTTCCTCCAACGTTTACAAGGTGAGAGAAGTCACCAAGACACTCTCTCTCACTAGCCTAGAGATTCCAATCACCAAGAATGGACGCACACAAGCTTCTCTCTCGCTAGATATAACCTATAGTTGGAGTACAAGAGGTTTTGAAGTGTGGAAGTGGTAGCTCTTGGTCTTGAATGCTTGAGAATGTCTAGAGAGGCTCTGGTGATCAAGACTTGTTGAAATGGCCGGTTGGAGGGGTATTTATAGCCAGCCCACACGAGATAGCCGTTGGAAAAGTGGGCAGACTTTTGTCAGTTAACATCGGATCCTCCGATGCATCCCTTTATATGATCATCGGTCGAATTCCAAATTAGCTGATGTCACGTGTCAGATGTGACCGTTGGATATAACCGTTGGATCTTTTAATCGACCGATGTTACTTCAATTTATATCGGATGATCCGGTGAGTTGATCTTCAGAATTGGGTCAGAAATATTGTCTCTGTTGAATTTGACCGATGTACACTTACTTCATCATCGGATGATCCGGTGTGTATATCTTCAGGAATAACTCAGATATCATCCTTCGGGTGAACTCAACCGATGTGCCACTTCCTTCACATCGGATGATCCGGTGTGTACTGGGCTCTGAGGTCTTCTTCTTCTGCCAACTCAAACTCGACCGATGTGGTCATTTTGCAAGACATCGGATGATCCGGTGAATGCAACTTGTTTGCTTCGAGTTGTTTTGAGTTGATCTTTTGGAATCTTCTTGAGTGACCTCTTTGACACTTGTTTGAAATGATATTACGGTAAAGTGTAAGCTTCTTGTGTTGCCAATTTTGATAGAATAGATTTGTTTGTATGAGTTCTTCATATCGAATGACCCCTTAGAATAGATCGTTGAGGGGTCTCCATTTGTATCCAATGAGCAGTAGATGGTGTGAATAGATAGTTTATTAACGGTTGCTGTGATATATGTGAAACCTCGCATCCACAAACTCATTAGTAATGACGAACGATTGTCATTAATCACCGAAACCATATCTCACGGGGGCCTAGATGCTTTCAATCTCCCCCTTTTTGGTGATTGATGACAACACAACGAGTAGAGCATAGAATTAATTGAATTAAAACGCAATGCTCAAAAAAGGTACAAATTGCAACACAAGTGGCTGGAAGGCTCAAATAATAAACGATAAAGCGTAAGAGCACAGAGTAGCACCCGGAGTGCAATAATAGCAAATAATAATAACGGTCAATCTCAAATAAAGTAGCAAAAGGATGGACAATCTCAAATATAGTAGCAACAGGATAGACAATCTTAAATATAGTAGCAAAAGGATAGACATAGACACTCCCCCAAGAACTGAGCTAACCCTCCCCCTGACTCTAACTCTTCTCCCCCTTTGGCATCAAGACACCAAAAAGGGAAGTCGAGTGCCTACGACTCAGGCGCGCTCCTGGCGATGGTGAAGCGTTCGGCATCGACGGTGCTGTCGCCGGAGCTGCTGGAGGTAGAGGTCGCTGGCACTGGAGCTGGAGCGGGGGGGGGGGGGCTGGAGCTGGAGCTGGGGCTGGATCTGCTGGTGGATCCGCAGAGACTGCTGGCGCCGGTGGAGGAGGTACTGCCGGAAGGGGTGAGGACTGGAACGGTGTCGGCGGCAGTACTGGAGCTGGCGCCAGTGGCGGTGCACCTGGAACCTGACCGAGTCCTGAGTGCTGAGGTGGAAGAGCGACTCCTGTCTGCTGATAGAGGTTGGTGACCAACCCCAGGATGCCCAACAGCATCTGCTGAGTCTGCTGCTGCTGGTCCAGAGTGCGTCGCGTCATCTGATCGACAAGGTTGGTGAACCTGTCGGTGTCCTCTCGCCTCTGACGGGCGATCTCCAGCTGCATCTCCTGCTGCTGCCTCTGAAGCTCCTCCTGTCGAGCTGCCTGCTGCTCCTGCTGCTGAGCCATCCGCTGAAGTAAAGCAGTGAGCTCTGACGGCTGAGTCACCTGAGCCTCTGACACTGGAGGAGGTGAAGGTGGTGGAGCAGCTGAGCCTCCTGCCTCTGCGTCGTGCTGCCTCGGTGAGGGAGGAGCAGGAGGGAAGTACTCCTCGACACTGTCGCTGGTGTTGCTGTCCGACCATACGTGCTGTAGGTCTCCTCCCTGAGCCTCTGCCTGTGCCAGCTCTGCGTCCTCCTGAGTCAGCTCTGCCCAGTCCTCCTCGGACAGTCTGGCTCGAACCTCACGCTCGACGGGACGGCCAAGGCGGCGGTCTCCCGGAGTGGGGACTCGGTAGTGGCTGAACCGGGTCACGTGCATCTCCGTCAGCTGAGAGACTCCTGGAGTGTCCTCTGGAACCAGCTGGTGAAGAAGGTGACAGATCCAGTGACTGAAGACCAGCTGTCGTAGCATCCCAACTCCATCGGTGATCACGTCCTCCATCTCGCAGATCAGAATGTCTACTATGTCGAACTCCATCCCGTTCATCACATAGAACAGGATGGTCTGCTGAAGGCTCGTGAATCCCTCCAAGTAGCCGGACCTCGGTAGCAGGGTACGCCTAAGGACGTGGTGAACTGTCCGAGCTGCTGGGGTTGCGCTCCACCCTCGGCTGGTCTGGAGTGAACGGCTGAGTGAACAGACCTCTGATCTCCTCAAAAGGTGGTGCCACTCCTCCAGTCAGTGGTCTCCTCGGCGGGTCTGCGTCTCCGTAGACTATCTGGTGCAGGCACGTAGTAGAGAGCTCCACACCAAGCAGTCTGCCCATCAGGTCTCGAGATACGTCGTGGATTCGCCCCATGAACATGAAGTGAATCGAGCGACGACCCTCAGAGACGTAGAGTGTCGCGTAGAACACTCTGACCCACTCCTCGACGTAAGCATTCCTCGGGTGTGAGAGCAAGTCCACCAGTCCTCTGTATCTCTCAAAAAGGGGCCTGATCCCGTGTCCTGCTGCCACTGCAAGCTGATCCCAGTCAATGCTGTTATGCTGGAATAGCTTGTGACCCCGACGTCTGTAAGTCTCGTACAGTGACGCCTGTGTCAGGGTCCAGAACCGGGAGTCAACTCGAGCGTCCCTGGGCCGTGGGAACCACTCCTCGATCAATGCTGACCATCTGAGCTTCTTTAGTTGCCTCGCCTTCATCTTCCTGTAGTCAGTGAGTCTGACCTCTTCGGCAACTCGGACTGCAGTGTCCATCAGGTGGATGGCCCTTTCGGCCTCTCTGTCCTCGGCGCGGTCAGCCGCAGAGGGGCGCCGACTCGCCGTAGGAGTCTGTCCACCTCCCCGAGTCCTCGGGGTGCGCCGGCGGATGAGAGGCGGCACCTCGGTCTCCTCCTCGTCGGAGCCCTCGGGAGGCACCGGCTGGATCGGAGGCTGCTCCTGCCTCTGCCGGGACTCGCGGATCCGTAAGGAACCGCGATGGCCGCGCTCACGCTCCTCGGCGGCGCAAGCGGCCAACTCCGCACGTCGCGCGTCCTTGGACATCTTTTGCTTCTTCGCGGCGGGCTCCTCAATAGCCTTCCCTTTTCCTCTGCGATCGCGACCCATTTCAGCGACGAACGGCGAAGCTTGGCGAGGGAGACGCGGTGGAGGAGGGAACTGTGGCAGCGTGGTGGAATGGTGGCGGCGCTCGCGAGAGAGGCGGTGGCGGCGACTGGAGGTGGCGTGCGTGGGAGAGTTGGCGGCGGCGGCTGCTGGGAGGTGACGGCGGCGGCTGAGAGGCGGCGGTTTGGAGGCGGCGCGGCGGCGGCGCGCGGTTTGGAGGCGGCGCGGCGGCTGGGAGGCGGCGCGCGCGGGGAGAGCTGGTGGCGGCGGCGGCGCCTGGAGACGGCGGCGGCGGCTGGGGCGCGGCCGGAGGGCGTGAGGACGACGAGGGAAGCAGGGCGGCGGCGAGAGAATCCGAAAAAGGAAAACACGGCGGCCGAACCGCTATTTAAACGGTGCGGGCAAACCCTAGCTGCGCAAAGAACACCGGATCGACCGATGATCATCGGAGGATGCATCGGTCGAGTTCAACAGAGAGCTATTCCAAAAACTCTCTTTGAACACCGGATGATCCGATGTTGAGGTGTCGATCATCGGTCTATTTCTGCAGGGCACCAGAAAACTGAACACCGGATGCTCCGATGTCTTCTGAAATGAACTCATCGGTTGATTTGTGACATCTGACTTGATCTGAGCACCAATTGATCCGATGATCTGCTGGCCCTAGCATCGGATAATCCGATGACTACAGAAAGCCTAAGACTGCCCATATGTGTCCTTGGACTTAAACACACAAAGATAAGGATGGGTCCTCGGACTTTTTTGGGCAACTCCTAACCTCTAATATAAGGCTTTAAATATAGTGCCACATATTGGCTAAGCCCTTAAGCAAAGAGAACACACAAGGTTAGGAGTGAAACCATGAAAATGTAGGGCCCATGCTTTGTGAGCTAGAGTATAGAGAACTTCTATCTCTTTAAAGCATGTACCTTTAGAATTTTGCTCTATCCACATCATATGAGTTGAGATATTGCATTTTGAACAAGTCTCCTTCTCATGATGTGGGTTCCCCTTTGTGACAATCTACCGTATGCAATGCAAAACAAAACAATGCAAGATATTGAATGAGTGCAAGTCTATATGGCAGGAATCATGCAAGGCGTAATGTAAATCTATCTTGCCAAGTTTAAACCTGCCAAAGGCTTCCTCAGGAAAAGCTGTTTCTAGCTTGCCCCTATCCTTTGGGAGTTAGATAAGACCTATTTGATATGCAACCTTACATGAACATGGCAACTTACATGACGTTAGATGCATCTAGCACATTTAATTCACTTCTTAGTCTAGAAAAAGTTTTCTCATCAAGTGGTTTAGTGAAGATATCCGCCAATTGTTCTTCAGACCTAACACCTTGCAAAGAGATGTCTCCTTTAGCCTCATGGTCCCGTAAGAAGTGATGGCGAATATCTATGTGCTTAGTGCGGGAGTGTTGAACGGGGTTTCTAGCTATCTTAACCGCACTTTCATTGTCACAAAGGAGAGGCACGCAATCAAACTTAATTCCAAAGTCCAAAAGGGTTTGCTTCATATATAGAATTTGGGCACAACATGCACCGGCCGCTATATATTCTGCCTCCGCGGTGGACAAAGCCACGGAGTTTTGCTTTTTGCTCGACCAAGATACTAGGGAACGCCCAAGTAAGTGGCACCCACCAGAGGTACTCTTGCGATCCACACGGCATCCGGCAAAGTCCGAATCCGAGTAACCCAAGAGATAAAAACTAGCGTTCTTGGGGTACCACAAACCTACACTTGGGTATGCTTGAGATACCTAAGTATCCTAAAGACCGCCTTACGATGCGATTCTTTAGGTGCCGCTTGAAAGCGAGCACACAAGCACACACTAAACATGATATCGGGCCTAGATGCGGTAAGATATAATAATGAACCAATCATGGAACGGTAATGAGATTGATCAATAGGTTTACCGTCCATGTCCGCGTCGAGATGACAATTTGTTGCCATTGGAGTACTTCTTGAGCTGCAATCTTCCATTTCAAACTTCTTCAAGAGGTCTTTGGTGTACTTTTCTTGGTAGATGAAAGTCCCCTCTTGAAGTTGCTTGATTTGAAATCCTAGGAAGAAATTGAGTTCTCCAATCATTGACATCTCGAACTCCCTAGACATCATGGTGCCAAACTCAAGACTAAGAGATTTGTTAGTTGAGCCAAAAATAATGTCATCAACGTAAATTTGACAAAGAAATAAATCCCCGTTGATGTCCTTGGTGAAAAGTGTGGTGTCCACCCTCCCGATCTTGAATCCTTGCATGACTAGGAAATCCCTAAGACGTTCATACCATGCCCTAGGTGCTTGCTTGAGCCCGTAGAGCGCCTTGTGTAACCTATACACATGGTTAGGATTCCTCGGATCTTCAAACCCGGGAGGTTGCTCAACGAAAACAAGCTCGTTAATATAACCATTGAGGAAGGCACTTTTCACATCCATTTGATAAAGCATAATATTGTGATGTGAAGCAAAAGCAAGGAGTATGTGAATAGCTTCTAACCGTGCGACCGGGGCAAAGGTCTCTCCAAAATCTAGTCCTTCTACTTGTGAAAAATCCATGGCCACAAGCCTTGCCTTGTTGCGGACCACCACGCCATTCTCGTCTTGCTTGTTGCGGTACACCCACTTTGTTCCGATGACGTTCTTGTTCTTGGGTCGCTCCTCCAATACCCAAACTTCATTTCGGGTGAAGTTGTTGAGTTCTTCTTGCATAGCCATCACCCAATTGGGATCTTGGAGTGCTTCCTCAATATTTGTGGGTTCTACACACGAAACAAAAGAGTAGTGCTCACAAAATGAAGCAACATGGTGAGAACGAGTACTTACTCCCCGTGACGGACTTCCGATGATTTGATCCATCGGATGTGCCTTGGAGATGCGCCCATGCCTCATAAGAGGTTGTGAGGCACTTGGTGGTGGTGAGGCATCTTGCTCGTCTTGTGGTTGGACTTGACCTTGGACTTCTTCTTCTTCTTGGTGTTGTGTGGCATGTGAATCTTGCATTGGCAATGGATCATTTTTCTCTTCTTCTTCATCAATTTGAGGCGCCATGGAGGTGTTGATGTTGGAACTTGAGGCTCCCCCTTGATCATGGCTCTCCCCAACTTCGGGCTTGATGTCTCCTATGGTCATGTTCTTCATAGCTTCTCGTAGAGGCTCATCATCTATATCATCATGACCAAAACTCTCCTCTTGGGAGCCATTAGTCTCATCAAACTCAACATCACAACTTTCTTCAACTAACCCGGAGGTTTGGTTGAATACTCGATATGCTTTTGAGTTTGACGCATAACCTAGAAAGATGCCAACATCACACCTTCTTTCAAACTTACCGAGCCTTTTCTTGCGGTAGATGTAGCACTTGCACCCGAAGACTCGGAAGTAGGATATGTTGGGCTTTCTCCCGATGAGGAGCTCATATGGGGTCTTTTGAAGTAGTCGATGAAGGTAGACCCTATTTGCGGCATGGCACGCCGTGTTGATTGCTTCGGCCCAAAACTTTTCCGACGTGCCATAGTCATCAAGCATTGCTCTTGCAAGGGTGATGAGAGTCTTGTTCTTCCTTTCAACGACACCATTTTGTTGAGGGGTGTATGTGGCCGAAAACTCGTGCTTCACGCCTTCACGATCACACCACTCCCCAATGTTGTAGTTCTTGAACTCGGTGCCGTTGTCACTCCGGACCTTGATGATAGGAAGTTGAAATTCCCTTTGCGCTCGTTTAGCGAAGGTCTTGAAGATTTCCGGAGTTTCACCCTTGTCACCTAGAAACAGTGTCCAAGCATACCGAGAGTAGTCATCAACAATGACAAGACAATAAAGGTTACCGCCAAGGCTTTGGTATGTGGACGGTCCGAAGAGGTCCATGTGAATTAGTTCAAGTGGCTTGGAGGTTGACACCATTGTCTTCATCGGATGGTGTGAGGCAACTTGCTTCCCGGCTTGACATGCGCTACAAAGCTTGTTCTTTTCGAATGTGACATCCTTCACGCCGGTTACCATCCCAAGCTTGAATGACTTCTTGAGGTTGCTCATCCCAATATGAGCAATGCGCCGATGCCATAGCCATCCCAAACTTGTCTTGGTGAAAAGACAAGTGGTCAAGCTAGCATCCTTGTTGGAGAAGTCCACCAAGTAGAGATGTCCATGCCGAAACCCTTTGAATATTAGTTCTTTGCTTGAATCACTAGTCACCACAACACCATTCTTGTCAAATGTGCATGTTAGTCCAAGATCACATAATTGTGCAATGGAAAGTAAATTAAAACTAAGAGACTTAACGTAAAGCACATTAGAGATAGACAAATCGTGAGAAATAGCAATTTTACCCAAACCGATCACCTTCCCCTTTGAGTTATCACCAAAGGTGACTTGTTCATGATTGCCGGGGTTTTCCATGGAGGTGAACATACCATCATTACCGGTCATATGTTGAGTGCACCCACTATCGAGTACCCAATGCTTTCCTCCGGCTTTGTAGTTCACCTACACACATGAAGTTAGTTTTTGAGTTTAGGAACCCAAGCCAACTTAGGTCCTTGTATGTGTGATACAAGTGTTTTTGGAACCCAAAGTTGCTTGGGGAGCTTCCCCTTCATGCCCTTGATGTCTTTGCCGATGAACCTTGCCTTCACTTTTCCACCTACTTTGCTCAATAGATAGTGATAATCATTGAACGTAGATTTATAGTTGGGAGGCAATTTGGGAGAAGGACGGTTGGGAAGAGGACACTCCCTCGTGTGATGTCCGGTGACCTCACAATGTTGGCAATAGGAACCAACTTCCTTGATGAAGCTTGTCCTAAGCTCCGGTGAGGGCACCTTTCCTTTGTTGGGCACCGGGAAGGATCCAAGTCCCCTCTTGTGGAAGCCTTTAGCTTGTTGGTAGAGGATTTCCTTGTGCTTGTCCTCCCCCTTAGAAAGTCTTGCCACACTAGTGCGAAGACTTTCAATTTCGTCCATTAGCTCCTTCTCCCTAGGGCTTGCTTTCAAAGGCAAAGACTCATCCAAAATATTAGTGGCATGTGAGTTAGGTGATATTTTGCCATCAAGGGTTTCTTTCTTTGTGTTTTTCACTTTAAGTTCAATCGCTTCATAATCAAGGTTAAGCACTTCATGTTCTTGAACCAACTCATTGTGCTTTGCCAAGAGTGCTAAGTTAGCTAAGTCAAGCTCATGATACTTAAGCTTGATTTGAGCATTCTCCTCCTCGATTTGCTTAACATTTGATTTGAGCGTGTCATGCTCTTTAAGTATGGTTACATACTTATCATGCAAATCGAGGTTGGCACTTTCAAGCTTAGCTCGAGCTAGCTCAAGAGCCTTAACCTTAGCCTTTTCCCTTTTTATAATGGCATGATATTCATTAATCATAGATGCTAATTCATCGGGTGAGAGCTCATCATCATCATCGCTAGAATCTTCACATACCTTTGAGTTACCTTTCGCCATTAGGCACATGGGAGGTGGACGAAGAGGTGAGTCATCCTTGTTGACGACGGCGAGGCCCGCCAAGTTTTCTTCATCTTCACTATCTTCGTCGCTTGACTCTTCATCCGTGATCCACTCATTGGCTTCACACATGAAGACCTTTTGAGGCCCTCTTCTCTTCTTTGGAAAGAGCTTGGTTTTCTTGCCTTTGTCAAATTTCTTCTTTCCAAAAGAACGCTTGGGCTTAACCTCCTCTTCATCATCACTTTCCTCTAGCTTTTAATGCTTCCCATTTTCCTTCCTTTTGTCCGGTCTTGGACAATCATATGATATGTGGCCTAGATCACCACAATTGTAGCACGTCTTGTTTTCATCTTTTCTTGGCAAGAAGGCTTTCTTTTTAGGATCAAAAGAGTATCCCTTCTTTGCAATCTTGGAGTTGAGGCGTGAGAATTTCCTCATCATCAAAGCAAGTTCATCATCATCATCTTCGCTTGTTTCTTGCTCTTCTTCACTTGAGCTAGGCTCAACCACTTTCTTCTTCTTGGAAGTTGTCTTCTTGGTTGAAGCCTTGAGAGCAATGGTTTTTGATGATGACTCCTCCATTATTCCATGTACGCTCATCTCATGAGCATGGATTTCTCCAATGAGCTCCGAAACTTCCATGTTGTCTAGTGACTCCTTTTGGAGCATTGAATTGATAATGTTGTACTTGGGCTTGGGTAGAAGCATGAGGATCTTGCGATTGATAGGTCCCTTGCCAAGAGAAGCAATGTCAAGTGCGTTAATTTCCTCAATGAGCACATTTAGACGAGAAAACATTTGGTTAACGTTCTCATGAGGAAACATCTTAAATTCATCATATTTTGATTTAAGCATGTGATATTTGAGTTCTTTAACCCGAGATGAGCCCTCATGTATTTCAATTAGACATGCCCAAATTTCACACGCTTTTTCTTTACTAGCAATTCTAGCAAAGACATCTTGACTAATGCATTCATATATGGCATTTCTAGCCTTAGCATCCCATTTTAGTTGGTCACCAACATAGTCAAGATTTCCAAACCCCGCATGGGTCGCTTCCCACACTTCAGGAGCAATTGCCTCAAGGTAAGCGCGCATGCGTGCTTTCCAATAAGCAAAATTCTTGCCCTCGAAGGTAGGAACCGAACCCCCATTCTTGGCCATTTTCGCTCTCTAGCGGTGAAGCTAGAATGATCCAATGAGCAACCTTGCTCTGATACCAATTGTAAGGATCGAAACGCCCAAGAGGGGGGTGAATTGGGCTTTTTAAAATTTTAGAGCAATTTAAAACTTTAATGGTTGAAGCCCAATTCCCTATGCAAACTAACTACGCAAGCAAGAGAGTTAAGTGCGGAATAGTAAAAGCGTAATAGTAAGGGGTGAGGAGAAGAATGCAAACTCCCGCGGAGACTCGGAGACACGGCGATTTTTCCCGTGGTTCGGTAAGATCACAAAAATCTTCCTACGTCCACGTTGTGGCACCCACCAAAGGGTATAGCCACTCCCAAGTCACCAAGACGAGGGAATCCACTATTCTTTCTCCGTTTGCCTTCACCGGCAAGGTGGAGCTCAAGCCTTGTACAACGGTAATCTTCCGGGCTTCCACAAACACCTTGGTAAGCTCCGGAGTGATCTCTTCTTCCTCCAACGTTTACAAGGTGAGAGAAGTCACCAAGACACTCTCTCTCACTAGCCTAGAGATTCCAATCACCAAGAATGGACGCACACAAGCTTCTCTCTCGCTAGATATAACCTATAGTTGGAGTACAAGAGGTTTTGAAGTGTGGAAGTGGTAGCTCTTGGTCTTGAATGCTTGAGAATGTCTAGAGAGGCTCTGGTGATCAAGACTTGTTGAAATGGCCGGTTGGAGGGGTATTTATAGCCAGCCCACACGAGATAGCCGTTGGAAAAGTGGGCAGACTTTTGTCAGTTAACATCGGATCCTCCGATGCACCCCTTTATATGATCATCGGTCGAATTCCAAATTAGCTGATGTCACATGTCAGATGTGACCGTTGGATATAACCGTTGGATCTTTTAATCGACCGATGTTACTTCAATTTATATCGGATGATCCGGTGAGTTGATCTTCAGAATTGGGTCAGAAATATTGTCTCTGTTGAATTTGACCGATGTACACTTACTTCATCATCGGATGATCCGGTGTGTATATCTTCAGAATAACTCAGATATCATCCTTCGGGTGAACTCAACCGATGTGCCACTTCCTTCACATCGGATGATCCGGTGTGTACTGGGCTCTGAGGTCTTCTTCTTCTGCCAACTCAAACTCGACCGATGTGGTCATTTTGCAAGACATCGGATGATCCGGTGAATGCAACTTGTTTGCTTCGAGTTGTTTTGAGTTGATCTTTTGGAATCTTCTTGAGTGACCTCTTTGACACTTGTTTGAAATGATATTACGGTAAAGTGTAAGCTTCTTGTGTTGCCAATTTTGATAGAATAGATTTGTTTGTATGAGTTCTTCATATCGAATGACCCCTTAGAATAGATCGTTGAGGGGTCTCCATTTGTATCCAATGAGCAGTAGATGGTGTGAATAGATAGTTTATTAACGGTTGCTGTGATATATGTGAAACCTCGCATCCACAAACTCATTAGTAATGACGAACGGTTGTCATTAATCACCGAAACCATATCTCACGGGGGCCTAGATGCTTTCACCTATGAATGTCATTCACATTTCTAAGTGTTGTGGTTACTCTACATGTGTTGATCTACATTCACCTTTAAACATATGTATATTATTTCTAACTTCTATCTTCAGATTTCTATTTGCACACTATATATGAAGTTCCAATTTGAACAAATTCTTTATGTTTAATTAATACACTTCTTAGCCACAAAGTTTGTATAAAAGGTATTTTCCTACTCCAAATAGGTTTTCAGATCTTCTACCAAATCCTAAACTGAAGTTTTTGGATTTGGAGACTTCATTTATCATTTTCTAATTATGCATACCTATTTTCCTATATTTTTCAGATTTATTTTCTATGCCTAAAAGCTAGTTTTAATATTAAATAGTAGGACATGTCATCTAAACAGAATAGGTTCTGATCCAAAATATTAAATAATATATTTTTGAACTTCTCCTCTGATGTGAACTAATTTAAATTTATTTTATCAGTTTTCAGAATTATTTCCTAGCCTAAAAATGTGTTTCTATAACTAATAAATATGAACAACAATTAGAAAGATTCATTTCAGCCTAAAAATCAATTTTTAACTCATTCTAAAGTTTTCCATGTGCTAGGAGAGTTTAAATTTTGAATTTGTACATGTGTTTGCCTTACCTTTTAAATTTAAATCCTAGTCACATATTCAAATTTCTGAATTTAATATCATATAGGGTCAAAAAGGTAAATCCACACTACTGCAGGGTCTAATTTATTATTTCATAAATTTCCAGGGGTCTAACTACACATAACAGAGGGGTTTTCCTAATTTTTATTAAGTCCAGGGGCTAAAACTGATTTTTAAATGAATTTACACGAATTTCTGAAGTTCTAGGGGCTAGATCAGAAGTTTCCGGGGCTAGTTCGTGTTTTCCGAGATCCCCAGGGGGTAGCGCGTAAGAATCCCGGCCTTTATAACGAGGGGCTGATGTGGACCGTCCGATTTAAAATAGACGGCTCAGATTAGATCGCCGAACCGGTACGCTCGGGTTTTGATTCTACCGTGCGATTTAAAATAGACGGCCCTCAAGGGGCCATGTTGCCCTGGCCGGAGCCAGCCCGCGAGCGCGGCAGGGGGTGGCGATCTCGCCGGCGCAGCCTCGGCTTTTGCCGCTACACGTTAGAACTCGCATCTTTTTGCATGGATCGGTTGCGGAGGGGTAGGGGATGCTCACCGAGGGGTTTTCCAGCACTCGGAGGCCCTGGAAGTCGGTCGGCGGAGAGCTTCAACGGCGAAGATCTTCGGTGCACGTCGGGGTGGCTGTTGGGGCGCAAGGCCCGTCGTTTCCTTCACCTACAGGGATCCCCGGCGGCGGTGGAACGTGATCAGCATGTTAGATCAGTAAATTTGAGCAAGGATTGACGGAAATTGTCTGTAGAATCTTCGGTTCTCACCGGAGAGAAGAACGGCCGATCGGGGGGGGGGGGGGGGAACAGGGCGATGTCGACGTTTATATAGGCGAGGGGGGCGGCGGTCTGTTGGGATCGAGTTGGAGTCGTCCGGGACCGGGAGTCGGGCTGGGGGCGCGGGTTTCCGGAGTTGGTTGCGATCGGGCGCGAGGAAGAGTCCGGCCGTTGGGCGCGCCGGAGGTAGGTGATGACACGTGGGCCCTACGCGTCAGTGAGAGGGAGAGAGGGCGCTCGGTCGTGGGCTGGCGCGAGGGGGGAGAATAGTGGACCGGCTGGCGGGTTTCGGCCCACTGGCCGGTTGGGTTTTCTTTTTCTTTTTCCTTTTCTTTTCCGTTTTGATTTGGATTTAAATTCCAATTTGAATTTCTGCACCACATGCAGTCGTCCAAAAAATTTTAAATTGCCCTCTTAACAGATTTTGGGGTGTTACAAATATGCATGCATCGCACTTCTTCTTTTGAGATGGCTTATCATTGCACTTAGATATGAACTTGAAAGGAGTTGTGTATGACTAAAACCATGTCCTTAAGCTTCTGACTGTCAAATGACATAGGCTTGGCTTGGTTGGTTAGAATAAGGCTGATGCTGCATATAATCTCTTGCAAATGTCATAAGATCAAAATTTGTGCTTTAAATGTTAAATAAAATGCAGCAACAAGTGTCATGCTTTCAGGTCTTGAAATAGTTAAGTTTGTGAGATCATGACTTGCTTAAATTGAAAATTTGCACTTGATCTCCGGCTAGGTCTGACTAAGCTTTAGTAAGCTCCGGTGCTGGGTCCGACTAGCTTTTGTAAGCTCCGGTTCAAGGTCCGGTTAGCTTTAGTAAGGTTCGGAGCTTGATTGCAATGGTTCTGCTTTTAACTTGCAATGTTTCGAACTTGCTTTACTCTTATGGAAAGTTTTCTTAGTATTATTTTACTAAATTTTTGGTGTGTTTTGGTGGTTATGACTGATATCGTTTTGCTATGGTTTACAACATGCTTATGTGAGGTGCTCACGTAAGATGTTGTAGTTTCGGAACTAACGAGAGTCAAGTCGAGGACTTGTGCTCGGAAGTATTGGTTGTTTATTCATGTGCAGGTGTTGCTTGAGTTCAAGACATGGCTGGTGACGGGATCCATTGAACTAGTCTTAGGGAGAAGATGAGGTTCAACAACCAAGTTCGGGAGGAATTGTGGTTGAGTTGATCGGGAGGTTGCGCAGTATGTTTGAATCAAGAACAATGCATATGAAGGTATGTTGGACGTCGTTGGAAGATGTTTGCACGTGTGCAAGGAATGCATGGACGTGGCTGCATGGTTCCAAGGCGTGATGAAGAGATATGGACGTAAATAATTGGTCGGAAAGGTCCAACCGACTAGGTTATGGACTCAGGCTGCGGCTGAGTCATGTTTGACTCAAATATGGAAAGTTTTGAGTTGGTTATGATAGGATTTCGTGTGGGTCACGAATTTGAGTTATTTTAGGAATGTGGGATACGTTCCTAAGGTGTTTGGAAGTCTTAATATTGCTTCTATCTGCGTATAGAAGAGTCCTAAGCAGTATTGGAAAGTTACAGTTTGAATCCAAGTAGGAGTAGGAGTCCTAGTTTGAGTTGAGTTGGCCTTCGGGCTGGTTATATAAGCAAAGGAGGCCAGAGCTCGTGGTGCACGACTTTGGGGCTGTTCCTCTTGTGTTTTGATAAATAAAATTCATATTCTAAAGGAACTTTTGTGCCTTGTTCGTCCGACTTGTTTCAGACAAGTTTTTCTCGTCGAGTTTCTGTTCAGCACTGTCTTGCTTTGGTGGTTTTATCATAACTCGAGTTTTACATATTCAATTGATGTGATTATTTTTGGGTTGTCTTCACAACTTGATTATCTATCATCTGTGAAAATTTCACGGTCATTGAATTTGTGATTTCTGATCTACACGAGTTTCTTTGCAGTATTCCAGAACTGTTTTTCTCGCGTAGGATAGATTGACCTTTGTTCGATCTTTCGATAGTAACTTGAGTTTCTCTCAACAGATTTTCATGATTCTCTACAATCTATACTAGTTTTGTCACAGTTGAACATGTTTAGATTAGTCGCACACACGGTTTCTTTAACAGATCGGTTTTCAGCTGAGGGGTGTTTTGTTGCTTCCGCTGAAAAGTTTTTATCTACCATTCACCCCCCCTCTGGTAGCTTTACACGTGTACTTCGATCCTACAAATCAGTTTATGGTGTGACAAGCGGTGTTAACCGCTTCAGCCCAAAACCTGTCCGAAGTCTTGTATTCATCGAGCATTGTCCTCGTCATCTCAATGAGAGTTTTGTTATTTCTTTCGGCTACTCCGTTTTGTTGAGGAGTATATGGTGCTGAAAATTCGTGCTCTATCCCTTCTTCGTATAGATACTCCTCAACGTGGGTGTTCTTGAATTCTATCTCATTGTCACTTCGTATGTTCTTGATCTTCAATGAGAATTCATTTTGGGCACGCTTGATGAACTTCTTGAGGGTTCCTTGAGTTTCTGTCTTATCATGCAAAAAGAAAACCCACGTGAAGCGTGAAAAATCATCAACAATGACTAGACCGTATTTATTACCGCTGATGCTTATGTAAGCAATTGGACCGAATAGATCCATGTGGAGGAGCTCAAGCGGTCTTGTTGTAGTCATGACATTCTTCGTGGGATGGGGTGCTTCTACTTGCTTCCCTGCTTGGCACGCTCTACAAGGCCGGTACCAAGCACTCTTCCTTGACTATTATCACCAAAGTAAATGCATTCGCTTGGATCTTCATTTTCTTCATATTCCACGAACATTCTTCTTTCTCCGGTCATGTGATTGGTGCATCCACTATCTAGCACCCATTTTGCTCCACCGGATGAATAAGTCTACAAAAGACAAATTGTGCCTTGGTCTTAGGTATCCAAGCTTGCTTGGGTTCTTTGAGGTTAGTCACAAGTGATTTGGGCACCCACACATGAGACTTGGTGTTCCCCTGGCGTGGCCTAACATATTTAGCATAAACTCTTCCAAGATTACTTTTCATAAGTACATATGAAGCATCAAAAGTTCTAAATAGAAGTTGTTGTTCATATGTGTTCACAGTGTTAAATTTATCAACTTTATTAAGTTTTCTAACTTGAGAAGAGTTTCCCTTGACAAAGGCAATGCAACCCTTGTTATTCTTGTGGCTTCTAGCGTTTTGCTTTTCACCATAAGAATATCCAATGCCATATTTGACATTAGGAGGTCTTGTGACCGAGTATGCACTGCGTGCATACTTGATCTTGTCCTTATCAAATATGCCACTTTGAGAAGATTGCTTGTCCTTTGTCGAGTTTGGATTTTTCTTCAAGTTAGTGTCACTTTTTGCACAAGCACAAGTAATACTAGTTTCAGATTTTATATGTTGAGAAGGTGAGCTTGAAGTGGATGAAGAACCACTATGCTTGAGTGACTCAACTTGTACCTCAAGGATCTTGTTAACTTTGGTTAAGTTAGCAAGTTCATCCTTGATGGTGGCGTTTGAGTCTTTTAACTTCAAGCAAGCTCCCGTGCCTGAAGCTAACTCAAGTTCTAGTGATTTACTTAGCTCCTTTTCAAGTTCAAGAAGCTTTTCAATTTCAAGATATTCCTCCTTTTGGGAGATGATCATATCTTCCTAATGATTGACTAACTTCTCCATATCGACAAGCTTATCAAATAGAAATTTCATCTTAGCAGCTGTCTTTTTGTCTAAACCCCTAAGCATACATTCATTTTCATCACTGCTATCATCCTCACTAGAATTATCACTATCACTAGTAAAAGAATGCGAGAAGGAAGATTTAGTTGTTACCTTTCTTTTACCTTCCTTTGCCATTAGACAAGTGTTGTCGGTGTCCTTCCATGCGCCCATGGTTGGGAAGAGAGTGGATTTCTTGGTAGTCTTCTTTATGGCTATGGTGGCCATCTGCTCTTCTTCTTCGGATAAAGATTCATCATTGGAGTCCCACTCCTTCCCTAGATGCGCTTGGCCATATTGCTTCTTCTTCTTGAACATTTTCTTTGGTTGAGGCTTGTTGTCTTTAGTCTTCCTCTTATTTTATTCATATGGACAATCTACTATGAAGTGATCATATTCTCCGAAGTTGTAGCACGCCCGTCTCATCTTGGGTCTTTGTTTGTCCCTTTGTCTTCCTTCGTTTGAGCTGCTACCCTTTCTTCTTCTCATCATTTTCTTGAACTTCTTCATGGACAAGATCATGTCTTCTTCATCGATATCACTACTTTCATCATCACTGTTGTCTTCTCCATGAGCTTCTCGAGCTTCTTTTGATAAGGGTTTACAAGTTGACTTCAAAGCAACTCCTTTCTTCTTTGCCGAGGTGAGATCGGCAATTTCCTTGACATGCTTGGCTTGCTTCTCCATCATTTCAAAGTTGATGATCTTGCCAAGAAGTTCGTCTAGGGTCATTTTCTGATACCCGGGGCTTTCTCTAATCATAAAGCAAAGAGTCACGTTGCGAGGCATGAATGCTCTGAGAATCAACTTCACGACCTCATGACCATTCCACTTTTTGCTGCCATAAGATCGGACTTTTTTGATAAGATTCTTCAGTCGATTGTACATATCTTGTGGTGATTCATCTTCTTCTATCACGAATCTTCCCAATTTACCTTCAATCATTTCTATCTTGGCTTCGCGTACATGACGGTCACCTTCATGTGCGGTTTGTAGTGTGTCCCATATCTCCTTGGCAATTTCGAGTCCACCCACCTTGGTGAACTCGTCTCGGCTCAGTGATGACGTGATCACAGCTACAACTTGAGCATTCTGATGAACGACTTGTTCTTGGCTTGGAGTCAGCTCTTCATCATCATCTAGGATATCTATCCTGTACACACTATATGCCACAAACTTGGGTTAAGAGATATAAGGTGCATTTTCATGTTTTGTCTCCACATTGAATAGTCATTGCCATCAAAGTAAGGTGCTTTCCCTAGAGGAATTGATAAGTAATGACTATTGTTAGAATTCAAACGTTCATAGTCAAAAGGATATCGGGAGTAGTCTGTGTGACTACCCCTTTCTTCTTCTTTTCATCATCGATCTTCTTCTTCCCATTTGGGGGGAGTGCCTTCTTCCATAGAAGAGCCTTGAGTTGGAGCACCTCCTCATCATCGTCCTCACTGTCTTGAATGGCATCGAGTAGCTTCTTTAGCTTTTGAGTCCTTTCATCATCACCCTTTTCATCGTCGATCTTCTTGTGTACATCCTTGATGTTCGACATCGTCTCTTCGAGCGGTGAGTCTCTTTTGAAGAGTTTGGCTCTGATACCAATTCAATGTAGCCTAGAGGGGGATGAATAGGCTTTTCGATTCTTTGTTAATCCCTGAAACACTTAATAGATTTATCGAATACAGGGAAATCAGACTAGTCCGGTACTATGCGGACTAGTCCGGTATGCGTGGACTAGAAATATCAAGGTTGATCAATATTTTCACTTCTAGTACCCTATGCAGCGGAAATTAATTGACAACTTAGATGTATTACAACAGTGAAACAATGAATGACAGAGATCAACTTTAGTTTTAATGTTTCAACGTGAATTACACAAGATTAAGTAAACCCTATAATATGATGAACAATAAAACACAAGAGCAAGAGACAAGATTTTATCCCGAGGTTCGATTCCACGAAGAAAATCTACGTCCCTGTTGAGGAGTCCATGAAGGACCAGGTCTTCACCAACCCTACCCTCGTCGAATCGTCATGGAGGCTGATTCTCTTCCACTAATCACAAAGGACAAATAAATCGTTCAAGGGGCCTTCTCACAAGTTGAGGGCTCCCCAAGAATTACAATGAATGAATACCACCAAGCACACTCAAAAGACGTACAATAAATGAACAAGAGTGTGCGAGAGATCAAACCCAAGAGCTCAAGATGTGTAGAACAAGTCTCTCCTTTGATCAATTGCTAATCCTCAAAGATTTGATCCTTTTAGAGTTAGAATGTATGGAGAGATGTGAATTTTGGGCTCTTGGAAGGTGTGATGGCGCAGGGGGTCAAGTGCTGTTGTAGTATGGCTGTACACCTCTATTTATACTAGGGTTTCCAAAGGTTACCGTTAGGGTTTGCGATGTCCGGACTAGTTCGTGATGGACTCCGGACTAGTCAGGTGTGCAGCGTGTGCAAAACCCTAAGTGTTGTGAGATACCGGACTAGTCCGTAAGAGTGCGGACTAGTCCGTTGTCTACTCAGAGAAAAATCGGTCTAGTCCGGTCCATATCGGACTAGTCCGTTGTGGTGAGAACTTTGTAGATTATGGACAAGTCCGGACTTGGCGGACTTGTCCGTTCTCTAGTCAGATACATATCGGACTAGTCCGGTCCATATCGGACTAGTCCGATGTGTGGAGAAAGTGAGGACTGAGGACAAGTCCGCACTTGGAGGACTTGTCCGTTTTCTAGTCAGAGAGAAATCCGACTAGTCCGGTTGATATCGGACTAGTCCGCACATGCTCATTTTTGTGCAGTTAGTGTGATTTCTTTCACTTGAGCTCTTGGGGTGTGTTTCTCCAACACACTCCATACTAAGTAATCTAATCTTTTCAGCTCCTGAGCCCTTATCATTTTAGATCCTCATTCTCCTTTCTTTTTGCGCTTTCTTCCTAATTTCTTTAAAAACCTGTGCTCATCTCAATGATTTTGTTAGGGTCTCATTTGTTTGTCAATGCCTAGATGCACTTTCAGAAGCAAACTTGAAGGCTGTACAATCCCGACAGAAAAGCTGCGATGATCAAAGGTGTAGACCGTTGCATTTCGACGGCGGAGAACATGTTTGTCTTTGCATGTCTCCGATGCAAAGAATTCATCGGTCCGATGTAAAGGGGAGATTTTGCTCCCCGAGCCTTAGATCCATTTGCTATCACGGAAAAGTGAGGACCATAGCCTACCGGCTAGAACTACCGGCAAGCCTTACTGGTGTTCATGACATATTTCATGTGTCACATCTACGGAAGTGCTTTAAAGCTACTATCGCTGTCCGCACCAAAGAAATCGACTAGTTGAAGCCGGATCGTGCCTACACCGAGCGACCGGTACAGACTATCAATGAAAAGAATCTGGAACACCTGGGATTGGACATTAAGCTGTTACAAGGTGCTGTGGAGTAATCATACCACGGAAGCAACAACATGGAGAGCAAAGATTACATCCGCATGAACTATCCGGAACCTTTATCGTCAAACAGCTTGGAATTACCTCTCCCGTCTCGTTCTTCTTTTGGAATCTTGGGACGAGATTCTTTTTAGGGGGGGGGGGAATGTAAAAGTCCCAAAAACATGAATGCAAAGAAACGGATGATTGAACGTCATTGTGTTTCGGGCTCATCGAAAATGGGACTTACAAAAACTTTCTTACATGGGATGGTATACGTGGGGTTCAACAACACGGGTTCAAGCATTCATTTGAATTGTGATGAAGCCACATTTGAAAGGCAAAGTTTAAACTGAACTGGTGAGGTTTAGACTAGGACCAAAAAGTGACCAAGTATGTGTTATGAGCAAACCAAACTTGTTCACTAAATTCAAAAGTGGCCAGTTCAAAAATGGAATACAAACTGTGGTTGCAAACATTCTAAGTGCATCAACCAAATTTAAAAAGTTGATTCCATAATTGAAATCCTCAGCCCAAATTTGTGGTAATATAAATTTTCACCACATTGGGAAGTATGTTGGCTAAGCATTTGCAAGAGAACTTAAAATTCAGTTTGAACTAAATGGTTCACTTCAAGGAAAAGGAGGCCATGTCCAAAAAGGAAATTCAAACTGTTGGTTAAAAATTTGTATTTGCAATGACCAACTCAAAGATCAGAAGGCATATTCAAATTCTTCAGGTTTCAATCAGTGAGAATGCAAATTTTGAGAAAGTTTGGAGTTGCTTTGATATGAATATCAATGGGGCTTATGGATTTCCTTGAAATTTGGATTCAAATTTGAAACTAAGGGAAAACTTATCAATTAGCCAAATGGATTTTGAATTTGAGTTCCTCATGGTTGAAGTTTGCACCGTGCCAAATTTGAGAGATATTTGTGAGAATTTGGGGGGGGGGGGGGGGTAAGAAGAGGGAAAAGAGGGGTGGACCTACTAGTCAGTGAGCTACTGAAGACTTACACTCGAAGTCATTCTCTCTGTTCAGACTCGAACACACCGTGGCTGCCTCACGAGCGCCACCGAGAGCTGAGAACCGCCACCTCCTCGTTGATTTTGTCACGGTGGCAACCAGCTCGCGCCCTCATCGTTCACGAAGTGCTCTATTCGTTCACAAACCGCCATCCCGAGGCCCTGCTACCCTCTCGCACAGAACCGAGCAAAAACGCCGCCGCCTCCTCGGTGCTCGACGGGAATCACCCAAATCTTGCGCAACCACCCCGCTGAGCTGCAAAATGGTCCTGAGGGAGCTCCTCATACGTCCTCGGCGCAAAAACAGCCGAGTTCCGGCCTCCCTAACCCTGGAATAGCTTGTTTCCGCGGCGACCTAACTTCACAGCGGCTCTGTGTTCACGTGGACAGCCCGCTCCATGGACTTTCATGCCTAAGCGAGGACGGCCATGAGGGCGCTGCTAGTCCATGCTGCTTCCACCCAAACTGCAAGTCAAGCCATGGACTACTGAGTGAGAATTCGAGAAAGTATTCCGGCGGCCACAACCCGATGTTCCGGTATGAAACCTTAAAATTCCCACTCAATTCTAGTCCTTAGTTCACTAAACTGTGCCCAAATGATCTAGACTCGATGGCGATCGTTTTCTCTTCAAAACCCTAGCTCGGAAACACACGTAGACAACACAATTTCTAGGTTTGCCGAGCACGTCTATGGCGGTACTCCACGGGCGCACGGTGACAACCGAATTGCCGCCGTTTCTGAGCCATGTTGAGGCCATGCCGAGCTAGCCCATCCTCCACTGGTGCTTTTGAGTGGTTCGGTCGTGCTTTTGGCGGGCTATAAGGGTCCGGCGATGGCACCGAGCTTCACTGAATGCCGCCGCACGTCGCCGGCCTATTTCCGGCCACCGGCAGCCCGAGAGCACCGAACCAATAGCTTCCTTGTAGATTGAAACCCCCAGGCGGTGAGTATCAGACTGAGAATCGGCCGGAAAACCGGGTCCTGCGGGCTCCGGTGGAGTTCTAGCGAGGGGGTAGCGCAGGAGCGGAAACAGCTCGAGGAGGAAGAAGAACGGGCGGGTCCCGCGTGTCAGCGACAGAAATTTAAAAGTGCTGATCTGCTGCGGCTCTGGGATCCTTTGCGATGGCGCGGGAAGAATCCAGCGGCCCCGTGTGGCTTGATCCAGCAAGTGACACGTGGTCCCCTGGACCCACACGGTCTAGTCATTGTTGATGTTTTTTCATGCTTCACGTGGGTTTTCTTTTTGCATGATAAGACAGAAACTCAAGGAACCCTCAAGAAGTTCATCAAGCGTGCCCAAAATGAATTATCATTGAAGATCAAGAACATACGAAGTGACAATGGGACAGAATTCAAGAACACCCAAGTTGAGGAGTATCTAGACGAAGAAGGGATAAAGCACGAATTTTCAGCACCATATACTCCTCAACAAAACGGAGTAGCTGAAAGGAAGAACAAAACTCTCATTGAGATGACAAGGACAATGCTCGATGAATACAAGACTTCGGAGAGGTTTTGGGCTTAAGCGGTTAACACCGCTTGTCACGCCATAAACTGACTATATCTTCATCGGTTGCTCAAGAAAACTTCATATGCACTACTCACGGGTAACAAGCCGAATATTTCATATTTTTGAGTTTTTGGTTCAAAATGTTATATTTTAAACAAGAAGCCAAGGGTTTCGAAGTTTGCTTCGAAGTCCGATGAAGGTTTCTTACTTGGGTATGATTCGAACTCCTACGCTTATCGTGTCCTCAACAAAACCTCCGGACTTGTTGAAGTAGCACGTGACGTAGTGTTCGATGAAACTAACGGCTCTCAAGAAGAGCAAGTTGATCAATGTGTGCTAGATCAAGAAGAAGCTGCATGTCAAGCATTGAGAAGAATGGCATTGGGCGATGTTCGACCACAAGTGCCACCTTCAAATGCGAATGAAGAAAATGAACCACAAGTGGAGGAAAATGATCAAGGGGGAGCTTCCATACAAGATCAACCTCAAGAAAATCAAGAATATCAAAACATTAATGAGGGCAACAATCCAGGGGGAGAGGAGGATGATAATGAAGATTCAAGACCACAAGTGCCACATCCAAGAGTACACCAAAGCATCCAAAGAGATCACCCCGTCGACAACATAACCGGTGACATCCAAAAGGGAGTAATAACTCGATCTCGCATAGCTAATTTTTATGAACACTATTCTTTTGTATCTTCTTTGGAACCAGACAGGGTTGAAGATGCATTAAAAGATCCGGATTGGGTGATGGCGATGCAAGAAGAATTGAACAACTTCAAAAGGAACGAAGTGTGGGAGCTTGTTGAAAGACCCAAGTCCAACGTCGTCGGCACTAAATGGGTCTTCCGCAACAAGCAAGACGAACATGGAGTGGTAACAAGGAACAAGGCATGACTTGTGGCAAAAGGGTACTCACAAGTTGAAGGTTTGGATTTCGACGAGACTTTTGCTCCCGTAGCTAGGCTTGAATCGATTCTTATATTACTTACATATGCTACTCACCATGATTTCAAGCTTTATCAAATGGACGTGAAAAGCGCCTTTCTCAACGGACCGATCAAGGAGGAGGTGTACGTGGAGCAACCACCCGGTTTTGAAGATTAAGAGTACCCCGACTATGTGTTCAAATTGCGTAAGGCTCTCTATGGCCTCAAACAAGCTCCTAGAGCTTGGTATGAGTGCCTTAGAGATTTTTTGATTGAAAATGACTTCAAGATTGGAAAAGCTGATTACACTTTGTTTACTAAACACTTTGATGATGATCTCTTCATTTGCCAAATCTATGTTGACGATATTATATTTGGTTCAACTAACAAATCCTTTTGTCAAGAATTTAGTAAGATTATGACAGATAGATTCGAGATGTCCATGATGGGAGAGTTGAGGTACTTTTTGGGATTCCAAGTGAAGCAACAAAATGACGGGACGTTCATAAGCCAAACAAAGTACACTCAATACATTCTCAAGAAGTTTGGAATGGACAAAGCAAAGCCCATAAAGACTCCCATGGCGACAAATGGACACTTGGATCTCAATGAAGACGGACCAAATGTGGATCAAAAGGTATATCGTTCCATGATTGGCTCCTTACTTTATTTATGTGCATCTAGGCCTGATATCATGTTGAATGTATGTTTGTGTGCAAGGTTTGAAGCCAATCCTAAGGAATGTCATTTGACAACCGTTAAAAGGATCTTGAGATATTTAGTTCATACACCCAACCTAGGCCTTTGGTATCCCAAAGGTTCAAAATTCAATCTCATTGGATACTCCGATGCAGATTATGCCGGATGCAAGGTAGATAGAAAAAGTATTTCCGGTACTTGCCAATTCCTAGGTAGATCCTTAGTTTCTTGGTCCTCCAAGAAACACAATTTAATTGCCTTATCCACGGCAGAAGCGGAGTATGTTGCAGCCGGGAGTTGTTGTGCACAACTCCTTTGGATGTGACAAACTCTAAGGGATTACGGTTATAATATGAGTCGTATTCCACTCCTTTGTGACAATGAGAGTGCAATTAAAATTTCCCATAACCCTGTTGAGCACTCTAGAACCAAATACATAGATATCCGGCATCATTTTTTGATAGATCAATAAATGAATGGAGACATAGCCATTTCCCATGTCAACACTTTAAAACAACTAGCCGATATCTTTACCAAGCCACTTGATGAAAAACGCTTATGTGAGCTCCGAAATGAACTAAATATCCTTGATGCTCGGAACGTGGCTTGAAAACTTGCATACCTGTATGCCATCCTCAAAATCATGTTAATTTTGTTGAAAAATAATCTCTCTATTTTTCTCCTAAAAACTATGTTAGTTACTTGATCTTAATGAATTATGGTCACAGCTTGATTGTTGTATGTTTACTAATCATATTCATCAAGAATATCTGTGTGTCTTTGTCCCCTATTCCTTATTAGGAACCATTGAATACATATATATAAGTGTTTTGTACTTTTCTGTACACGGGACACCCCGGACTAGTCCGCACATTGCAGACTAGTCCGCACTTGGTCCGCTAGTCCGGACTAGTCCGGTTCGACCACGGACTAGTCCGATATTTTGACTCCATAACCCTAGGGCCGGCTCAGACCTAATCTCCTTCAACCTCGCAACTCCTCCTACGTTCTCTCTCTTCACTCAAGTGCTCCCAAGGCGGATTTGCGAGTTCTCCATCAAACCAACCCAAATCTCCATGGGAATCGATCTCCACTGCAAGGGGATCGAAGACCCCGGACTAGTCCGCATCAAGAACTCCTTCAATGCCTCGAATCAAAGGATTTGGTAAATTTCTCTCCAAACCCTATAACCTTCGATTTTCCTTGTTTTTGCTCAATTAGCTTAGCTCCTCCAGTCAATACATGCTCTATTGATGTATTCCATGTACCCTAGATCATATTTGCATTGAATAACCTCAAATTTCGACAAGTTAGGGTTTGAGCAGCCTCATAACGGACTAGTCCGTTCTTAGGGCGGACAAGTCCGGTACTCCGGACTAGTCCGACCCTGAATGCCGGACAAGTCCGGTATGCCCTGATCAAAACCTTAGCTTATATCAATTCAATGCAATCCCTTGTCATCCTTGCTTATTCATATCCTTTATATCTTCCTTGTCAGAATCATGTCGGGATCGAATGAGAATATCTCCGACTTTGAAGCCGAGATGGATCAAGATGTGATGTCTCGTATTCGGAGTCTCGCTCCCATAATCCCGTGGACTCAGCGAAGCAAAAAGTAAAAACGACCATACCCGACTCATCAACTGTCCCGGCGACAAGGGTGGT
Source organism: Neostapfia colusana (assembly GCA_030760725.1). Classification (NCBI taxonomy): domain Eukaryota; kingdom Viridiplantae; phylum Streptophyta; class Magnoliopsida; order Poales; family Poaceae; genus Neostapfia; species Neostapfia colusana. Next base: position 22,284,667 of record JASWHV010000005.1, on the reverse strand, counting down.
TAACAAAACTAGTAAACTCCTATGAAAGGGTTTCCCATCAAATTGACTCAAGAATTCATAGTTTTCGCAAACAAAACAGTTTTCAAAACATGGGATCAATATGGTCAAGGGGCACTTGCCTTGTTCTTGCGGCTTCTGTTGCTCTTGGATCTCGAAGTCTTGGTGTTGTGGCTCATCGTAGATAGCTCCCTGAGCTTGTCCTTCTACTCACGATCACGCATATACAAATTTCACAGCAATCAATTATCATGCACAAACTTTACTCAAGATGCAATGGTGCATATGCATGCTAATCCTATGGTGCTGTTTTATTAGATCAGTTTCTACGTGTTCTTGCATGGCTTGCATATTTTAAGGGGTTTGCATGGGGTTTTACGATGAACAGAGGTATAAAGATCAAATGTGGACGTGGCAATAATCTTGACTCAAGATCTAGATCAGACCGATCAACACGTGATCTGTCCACGAAAAAGCTTCTGTTCGAAAGGGTCGAAGAACAGATGCAAAGAAAACCGTGATGATGACGTATGGTGATAATGGTGACCTACCTTACTCCCTTCGGGTCCTTCCTCCTTGCAAGAACAGATCGTCAAGGCTCTCTTCTGGCGACGGTGATCGTGTCTGGGCTCGTCGGCGGTCTCTCCGGTGGTCAAACTCTGGTGAAGGGGTTTAGCTCGGCGAGTTGGGGACTAGGGCTTTTAAGTTGTCGGCTTAGAAAAGATGTTACGACCAAGGGGTTGTTTCGGATTCTATTTATAAGAGCGAAACGAAGTGTCCAACTCTGATTGGAATTCGAATAAGAGTCCTATTCAAATTGTTTTTGAATCTTAATAACTTATCTTCAATTGATTTGGTGCGGTAGCAACGTGGAATTTGTGTCGGTTTCCTTCCGTGTCGGTATTCCCGTGCGTACAGAAGCAAAAAACGCTTCAGATCTCGTCACCTCCGCGGTGATGAGCTCTGGAGGCTCCACTTGTCCTGCGGGGACCTGGGCTTCCCTTTTCCTCAGGGGCGAGCTCTGGTTGTGCCGCGTGTCAGGCAGGCGAGACCTCCCTCTACCTTTGAGGCGAGCTCCGCTTGCGCCACGCGTCCTGGCGGGCGGGACCTCCCTCTCCCTCAGAGGCAAGCTCCGCGTGCGCCGCGTGTCTGGTGGGTCAGAACCTCCCCTCTCAACCGAGGCGAGTTTCGTGTACGCCACGTGCCAATGCCGGACCTCCCCTCTCTTCGGAAGTCGCTTCGAGTGTGCCATGTGTCAATTCCGGACCTTCCCTCTCTTTGTAGGTGGCTTCGTTCTGGACCTCCCCTCTCTTTGGAGGTGGCTCCGAGATTGCCACGTGTCAAGCAGCGCCGAATCTTCCTTTCTCCTCAGAGACGAGCTCCGAGGTCGACACGTGTCCAATAGCGTCGGACCTCCCGGAGGTGAGCTCCGGAGGTGACACGTGTCCGGTAATGTCAGACCTCCCGGAGGTGAGCTCCGAAGGTAACACGTGTCCACTAGGACCGGACCTCTCAGAGGTTAGCTCCGAGAGCGACACGTGTCCCGCAGTGTCGGTCCTCTCGGAAGTGAGTTCCGAGAGCGACACGTGTCCTGCGGGGCTGGCCTCGGTCCCCCACAAAGGCTAGCTCCGGGGCAACACATGTCCCACGGGGTCGGACCTCGCCCCTTCCGCAGAGACGATCCCCGAGCCTGCCACATAGCCAGTTAACGGCGGACCTCTCCCCCTTTTGCGGGGATAAGCTCCGAACGCGCCACGTGGCCAGCGGGCTGAGGGAGTTGTCTTTGGCGCTCTCTGTGGATTGGATTGGCTCTTTTGGGCTATCTTTTTTATTCTTTCTCTGTTTCCACTTCTTTTAAAAAAAATTTCTCTATATAGAATATGAATGCATGCAGAAATCGAAATTGAGGGTGTCACAAATCTACCCCCCTTAAATTGAATCCCGCCCTCGAGATTCGCTAGTGGAAAATAGATGAGGGAATTCTGCCTTGATGTCTTCTTCATGCTCCCATGTGGCTTCAGCTTCGGTGTGATGGCTCCATCGTACCTTGCACCAATGGATCAGTTTGTTCCTCGTGACCCTTTCCTTCACGTCCAAAATTCGGACAGGGTGCTCTACATTGGTCAGATTCTCTTGAAGCTCAAGCTCTTCCATCGGTGCTTGTTCTTCTGGTACTCTCAAGCACTTCTCGAGCTGGGATACCTGAACACGTCATGCACGTCGGAGAGGTGCGTTGGGAGCTCTAGTTGATAGGCTACTTCTCCTTGCTTGCCCAAAATCTTAAATGGCCCGATGTAGCGAGGTGCTAACTTGCCTTTAACGTTGAAACATTGTTGGCCTCGGATAGGCGATACCTTAAGGTATACGAAGTCTCCTACTTTGAAAGTCAACTTCCTTCGCCTATTGTCCGCATAGCCTTTTTGTCGTGACTGAGCAGCCTTCAAGTTCTCCCATATTGTTTGGACTTGCTTCTCAGCTTCTTGTAGCACTTCGGGTCCAAACACTTGGTTCTCTCCGGTCTCGTTCCAACACAGCGGCGTTCTACACCGTCTACCGTGCAATGCTTCGAAAGGTGACATCTTGAAGCTAGCTTGATAGCTGTTGTTATAGGAGAATTCGGCATACGGCAAGCTCCTATTCCAACTACGCCCATGTTTCAAGGCGCAAGCTCTCAACATGTCCTTCAAATTTTGGTTTGTCCTTTCTGCTTGTCCATCAGTTTGCGGGTGATAAGCGGAGCTAAAATCCAGTCGTGTACCGATAGCCTCATGCAGCTTCTTCCAGAACCTAGATGTAAATTGAGAACCTCGATCTGAGACTATCCTCTTCGGGACTCCATGGAGGCACACGATTTGCTCCATGTACAACTCGGCTAGTTGTGCAACGTTGTACGCGGTCTTAACAGGAAGAAAATGAGCGGTTTTCATCAATCGGTCCATGCTAACTCAGATTGAGTCGTAACCCGACCGAGTACGTGGCAATCCGATGATGAAATCCATACTGATGTCTTCCCACTTCCACTCGGGTACCTTTAATGGTTGCAACAGTCCAGCGGGTCTTTGATGTTTGGCCTTCACCCGTTGACATGTGTCGCATAGGGCAACATATTCAGCTATGTCCCTTTTCATACCATCCCACCAATAACAAGTCTTCAAGTCCTTGTACATCTTTGTACTGCTGGGATGTATGGAATAAGGTGAGTCATGTGCCTCCTTTAATATCGTGTCGCGGATGTGTGGAAAACCACGGAACCGAGAACTGATGCATATGTGTGCCCAGGATGTTCATCACACATACACATATGTTCCACAAAATGAATTCAGAATATATATGACCACGAATAACAGAGTTTATTACAATTTTTCATGAGTCTTGGACTCATGCTCACAGCGGAAGTCTTATTTCTATGCAGCGGAAGTCTTCTAACTAATGAGGAAGCAATTTAACTAATGCGGAAGCAAATCTAAGCAGCAGTGGCTCCATCTCTACTCCATCCCCACAGGCAAGGTTGAGAACAGATCACACGCCTAATGCTCCACTTGATCTTCATAATAATCTTCTCCTGTTGCTGATGATGAAGTAATTTAAGTTTGAGTACAATGATGTACTCAGCAAGTGCGGGAAAATATGATATGTAGCTCATGACATGGTAGGTATAAAAAGGCTCATTGCAGAAAGAAAAGTTATTTATCAAAAACCATGATAAAATAGCAACTCATCTTCAAGTAAATGTAATCCCAACTTGTTATTAAAATACCAACCATACCTCCATTATGTTCATTACCTTCCATGTCACAACCAGTCATCAATCAACCTCATTTTTGCTCACGAATACCTCCTCGTATTCGCTACCAATCTCACGAATATCATCTCGTATTCGCTACCATTTCATCTCATAAACAACTTCGTCTCCCACCGAGACCAATCTTGTTGCCATGACTCAACAGTCATGCAACTCATCTCATCACCCAGACTCAACAGTCCCAAAAACAAAACCGAAACCGAACCATCCAAAACCATAACCAATAACCATATCCAATCACCATCCCAACTAATCATGGAAGTTGGCCAGGCGCTCGTGACCGTAAGCTTGGCTATCATGATAGTTTTAAGACTCTGCAGAGTTTGCACCTCTTTACCCACAAGTTTGTGATTTCATCACCCGTCGGCGACTGCAGAACCTCCATTGTACCAGTACACAACCGTCAGTGTATGGTCAAGAGATCACAAAATAGCCTTTACAAAGGGGTTACTAGATGTATGGACTCACTAAGGTTTCACCGGCAGACTAGAATCTCCAATTCTCCCACCCACGGGCCCCCTCTTGTGCCATGCAGTTCCCAGGGCAGTCCTCACTCGACTCCCATTCCCCGCGCCTTCCACGGTCCATAACAATCTAGCAACTTACCTAATTACTCAGTTAAGACGCACCCATACTTGGCCTTGTGGTGGCACTGTTATCCTGGCATGTGCTCGCATGAACCGGTCCTTAGATCTACGACAAGTAAACCACCATCTCATGCTACCTCATTCAGAAACCCAGTCTTGTCTAGATCTCCCTCCGATCCATGTTCATTAACAACATCAGTTTCTCATTATCATTATGAGTGCAGTTAGCTAGACACATCTATTTCGCTTCCCAAAACCATGGACTCAGCGAAGCATAAAAGTAAAAACCATACCCGACTCATAAACATCCCTGGTGACAAGGGTGGTTTAACCAAAGCTAGTAAACTCCTATAAAAGGGTTTCCCATCATGTTTGACTCAGCACTTACACCTTTTCGCAAAACAAAATAGTTTTCCCAAAATATAGGATCAATATGGTCAAGGAGCACTTGCCTTGTTCTTGCGGTTCCGGTTGCTCTTGGATCTCGAAACCTTGCTGTTGCAGCTCGTCGTAGACAGCTCCCTGAGCTTGCCCTGCTATACAGGATCACGCACATACAAGATCCACAGCAATCAATATTATGCACAAACTTTAACTAGATGCTATGATGCATATGCATGCTATCCTATAATCAGTTTTATTAGATCGGTTTGTTCGTGTCCTTGCATTGTTTTATGATGAACAGAGGTGTTCAGATCAAATGTGAACGTGGCGATGACCCTGTCTTTAGATCAACCCAATCAACAAGTGATTTGTCCACGAGAAAGCTTCTGTTCGAAAGGAATCGAAGAACAGATGCAAAGAAAACACAACGATGTCGTAAGGTGGTATTGGAGACCTACCTTACGTTCTTCTCGGTCTCGGGGTCCTTCTCTGATCAGACAGATCGTTGGGGCTCTCTTCCGGCGATCTTCCTCGCTGAACTCTGGCGATGGCTTACTTGGCGAGTTGGGGCTAGGGCTCTAAGTCGTCGGCTCAGGAGTTGGAAAAGAAGTTTGTGGTTTCGGCCAGAGGTTCTGGGTTCTATTTATAATCGGAAGAAGAAGAGTCCTAATCTGATTGGACTTCGAATAAGAGTTCTATTCAGATTGTCATTGAATCTTAACAACTTATCTTTAGTTGATTTGGTGCGGTAACATTGTGGAATTCAGGTCGGTTTCTTCTCTGTACCGATATTTCTACGCGTACAGAATCCAATAACCGTTCTAGAACTCGTTACCTCCTTGGTGATGAGCTCCAGAAGCTCCACGTGTCCACCGGGGCCTGGTCTCCCCTTTTTCCGTGGAGACGAGCTCCGGTTATGCCGCGTGTCAAGCGAGCGAGACCTCCCTTCTCCTTCGGAGGTGAGCTCCGCGTGTGCCACGTATCCTGGCGGTCGGGACCTCCTCTCTTATTCGGAGGTGGCTCCGCGCACGCCACGTGTCAGTGTCGGACCTTCCCTCGCTTCGGAGGTAGCTTCGTGTGTACCATGTATTCATTTTGGACCTCCCTTTTTCCTCAGAGACGGGCTCCGAGGTAGACACGTGTCCAACAGTGTCGGACCTCTCGGAGATAAGCTCCGGTGGTGACATGTGTTCAATAGAACCGGACCTCTCGGAGGTGACCTCCGAGATCGATACGTATCCCGCGTGACGAGTCCTCTGATTTCCGCGGTGACTAGCTCCAACGGTGACATGTGTCCTGCGGAAATGCCTTTGCTTCTTCCGCAGAGGCTAGATCCGGGGGCAACAGGTGTCCCACAGGGTCAGACCTCTCCCCCTTTGCGGAGATGAGCCCCGAGCCTGCCACGTAGCCAGTTTAGCGGCGGACCTCTCCCCACTTTGCAAGGATGAGCTTCGAACACGCCACGTGGCCGGCGGGCCGCGGAAGTTGTCTTCGGCGCTCTCTGGAAACTGGATTCGGCTCTTATTGGCTATCTTTTTGATTTTTTTCTCTGTTCCTAATTCTTTTAAAATGTTTTCTCTTCGTGAAACATGAATATATGCAGAAATCAAAAATGAGGGTGTCACAACTTGTTTTTGATTGTCACCTCATTGAGAGACCTATAGTTCACGCACATCCTTTGGGTTCCATCCTTCTTGTCTATCAAGAGCACGGGGGCTCCTCATGGTCACGAGCTTGGACGTATAAAACCCTTCTCCAGCTGCTCCTGAATTTGCTTCTTGAGCTCCACTAGTTCGTTAATGGGCATCCTATATGGTCTCTTTGCTATAGGTGCAGTTCCAGGTACCAAGTCAATGGAAAACTCAATGTCCCGGTCAGGTGGCATACCTGGGAGTTCTTCCGGAAACACGTCCAAAAATTCTTGAACCACCGGAATGTTATCCAATGATGCTCCTTTGACGTGGTTCAACATGGCCATCTCAGTTGTTGGCTGGGCTGACTCGAACTTGATACGGGTTCCATGCTTGTTTCTCAACTGCACGCTCCTCTTAGCACATTGGATTACTCCGTTGTGCTTGCTTAACCAATCCATTCCGAGTATTTTGTCAAGCCCTTGGGAATCCAAGACAATGAGGTTGGCAAGGAAGTCTACCCCCCTTATTTTAAGGTTTACTCGGTCAGTCCCGAACACCAAATCATCATCAAACCAATAACCATACCAAATACCATCCCAATAACCATCCCATCTAATCATGTGGGTTGTCCAGGCGCTCGTGACCGTAAGCTCGGCTATCATGATAGTTTTAGACTCTACAGAGTTTGTACCACTTTACCACAAGTTTGTGATTTCATCACCCGTCGGCGACTGCAGAACCTCCATTATACCAGTATACAACTGTCGGTGTATGGCCAAGAGATCACAAAATAGCCTTTACAAAGGGGTTACTAGATGTATGGACTCACTAAGGTTTCACCAGCAGGCTCGAATCTCCAATTCTCCCACCTACGGGCTGACACGACCCCATTGGTCCTGTCGAGCCAGGATCACGCTGAGGGGTGCTGCGTTGCACAGCACCGTATAACACACGTCAAAGGTGCAAAGCGGAAGTGGAAGTTTTATTACATAAACAAGTTTATGAACATGTTTACATCAAAATAAGTTCAGTCTACACTCGCGGGCGTAGACTAAGCATCAAGTGCACGTTCAGGCCTCGAACGTGTCCTTGCTAGCACACACGCACACTAACTCTGCGGCGTGCACGACTCCCACTCGACGGGGTTCCCCTCCTGGGGTTCCGTCTCCTCTTCGGGAGTCCCTTCCTCATAGAACCCTGCAAAAGCTTCAAACACAAGCAGTGAGCACGAAGGCTCAGCAAGTCTGACCCGTCTCACCTAAACATGGAACTTCTACATGAGGGTAATGGGTTGCATGAGGTAAAAATCATTTGCAAGGACTCGCCTAATTAGTAGAACCTTACTTTCAAGTTTTAGCAGCAGGTTGTGGAGAACCTTACGCTAAGGCACATGAGAGAGCCGCAATCAAACAAGAAACGCATTTCTCTCATGTACTTTGCCCAAAGTTGAAAAGAACTTTAATTAGCTCTAAGCTACAGCATATCATTAACAATCACTGTCCAGCTTTCAATCAGCAGCATTTTAACATGTGTCTAGCCTGTTCTTTCTACGTCACGGTACAGTGAACAAGTGGTACTCACTGACCGTGAGGGACGGCGATTATAATCGATTTACACCTGCAGGGTTACCCGAACAACCCGTCACGTACGCCCGTACTCGATGTTGCCTACAACAACCATCACGGACGCCGTAGGCGACTACCTTTCACCCGTTAGCCAAATATTGAACCGGTCCCATCGTCCCGAGCAAGAGGTCTCTGCACGCGCATCTCTGTGCCGCCAGCCAATTTACACCTCGAGCTCTCAACCTACCCTCTGAACGACGGGCAATGCCTCAATACCCAGCTACCCGAGTTACATCAGTTTCCCGGTTCCCATATAGCCGGTAGGTCTTCGGTACTGTTCTAGCTTGTTCAACAGGCCCGCACACGGCTCGGTCCTCAACCGACACATGCGGAGCTACAGCACACAGGCCCCAAAGTCCTGCTGCCCTTACTCTCCGCTCGGTCTCATTTTCTTGCCATGTGTATCATGTGCTATCTCTACCCGAGCAATGTGCCTCTAGCCTATTCTCGCGAGTAGTTCCAACTACCCGACTTGTACCGAATCCTACTCTATCCTAGCAATGCAGTAGCTAACGGGGTTTGCAATCCTAAACCCCAACCCATGGTTTTCTTGGCTATGCAGTGGGGTTTCCAAACAAAACTCTAATGCACAGAATAAAGGAAACAAGTATGTGCTCAAAACAATAAAAATTTATAAAATGGTTAATGCAAACCGGAGCTTGCCTTGCTGCTCTTGGTCGTAGGCTAGCTGTTCCTCCGGAGTAACGAAGTCTAGGACTTCGGGTTCCTCCTCGACCTTAGCGACTACATGATAAGAGCAATGTATGTATTAATTTAAATGCATTTGTATTATCTTTGAAGTTGTGAAGTCTATAACCTTTGCTAGACACACCTAATGACTGTGAAACTTTTACTATGGCTTGGTTACAACCTAAACAGAGACTTGGTCAAGTTTTAGTTGCAGCAAAGCTCATTTGAGCCCTCCACAATTAATTATGTCCTTGAACTTAATTGGAACTCTTAGGGTGTTCTAGGAATTTTCATGAGACAAACTATGACTTTCTGAAAACTAGATTTTCAGAGGGTTCTAATGGAGTTGGTCTCACTTAATTTGGAAGTCCCTAACTAAAGATATGAGCTAAACAATTTCAGAGAAAATTCTGAAAATGTTTCTGAACATTTTCTATTTTCTCTGGAACAGTTTCACTAATCACACCATTAGGTGGATTAAATGAGCTCAAATGGATCTGAAATTTTGATGGTAGTTCAGGGATATTTTGGTGAATATCCCAGCAAAATTTCAGGATTTTCCTCCACAGGATTCTCCAGTTAAAATTCCTAACAGTTTAAATTTTTGAGGAATTAATTCTGGAAAATTAAGGGTTTTCATGAAGTGAAACTTGATTTTCTGGAAAGTACTCGGAGAGCTGAATCCAGCAAAATTTGGTTCACTCAATTTGGAGCTTTCTAGCCAAAGTTATAAGGATTTGAAGTTTGAACTGAAACTGAAATTCGGGAAAAAGTTTAAACTCTGGCTTGTGGGCCCCGCACACAGTGCGTCGTCTCCCTCCTCGCGCCAACTGCGCGGCGGCGGCGATCTCCGGCGACCCTTGCCGGAACTGAGTACCCGGCCACCCCCCGGCCCGAAACTTGCCGCCTGCCCCTTTACTGACCCCCTGGACTCGATGGTGGGGTCGCCGGCCGCCGGCGATGACCGGAAACCCGTGCGCACCGATGACAGCACCTGCTAGGGTTCCGGTGAGGTCGGTCCCGCTCTCCCGTGCACCAAATCGACCGGAAATCGGTCGGAGAGCATCAGTAGAGCATGGGAAACACGAACCAGGGCTGGGTGGAAGCTAGAAATACCGGCAACTAGGCTCTCGACGGTGAGCTGAGGTGTTCAGCCATGGCGGCGGGGAAAACAGCCATATCATGGCCGATTCTCGATGGTTTTCTCTAATTCCAGTTCGAGCGTGGGCGCTATCGTGCATATAAGCTACTAGGTAACGAGCTCGTCCAACCCTCGTGCATAGAGCACGAATTTCACCCGAAGGTGAGCTCGGTCCTTATGAACTGATCAAGAGTAAATTTGGAAATTCTCGGCCGAGGGTTGATCAATCGCCAAACGGCTTTCGGCTACTCCATCTACATACAATCACGCACCTTTCTTGTGTAGAGAAGAGGACGTGACAACGGCTGTGCCGTGCTGTCCACGGGAGCCCGATCGGCGGCGATGTTCGGCTTGCCGGAGAAATGGCTCGTACAGCTCGAGGACGCTTGCTCACTGGACAACACGGGGTCTAGGAGGTTGCTCACGACCTCTTGGTGCCGTTTTGCTGTGGAGGAGGCTGTGCTCGCGAGTGATCGGCTTGATCAAGCGTGAGCTCGAGCGGCGGCGGTTGCAGTGGAAGAACAGGCCGAGTATGTCGGCAGCTCGGGGAATGGGCGATCGGAGCACGCCGGGGAGGGGATAAGTAGCCCGGCGACTGGTCTCCGGCTTGGGGCGCGCAGCAGGAGCTGGCACCGGCTGCCCCCCTCGGTGGCGCGCGCACACTGCACCCGGGAACCGATTGAGCTGTGTTTCAGTCGGTTTGTGTTGAAGTGGAGGCTGACATGTGGGTCCCACCCCCCATTTTAACCTCTGAAATTTACTCCTAATCACTGTTGTAAACAGTGAACCCCATACTACCCTTGGCAATTCAAAATATTCACCCATGAGCCATTTGAATTGATCCAAGTTCAAATGAGGTTTGGTTTGAATGAATTTCAGCACAAGTTCAGTTTGAAATTCAAATAAAGTTTGAATTTCTCCCCCTTAGCTCATGTCAAGATCAACTCCAAATGGAGTGAAAATTGGTGTGTGAGCTCACAAAAATGTGCTGAGTAAGAATATGCCTTCCACTTTTAAATTCATGGGATAAAAACAGTTTGAATTTGAATAAGGTTTCAAACTGCCCTCTTCCTAACTATACCCAAACTGACCTCAAAAGGTTTTGAATTTGGGTGAAACTTGGCATGGACATCCTTAGTGAAGTGTAGGAGTTTTCATATGTCCAGCCCATCTATATCACATGTGGGAAATACCACTTTTGCAATGTGTAAGTTTGTTTTCTAATGAGCATGTTGATAATTGTTACTTTCTCTTAATTTGTGTTCATCATTCTTCCTCAAATGAGGGGTGTGGTGTGGTGATGAACACTGCAAATGTGTGTCAAAAACTGAGGCCCTTACACGGGCCTCCTCTTGTGCCATGCAGTTCTCAGGACAGTCCTCACTCGACTCCCATTCCCCACGCCTTCCACGGTCCATAACAATCTAGCAACTTACCTAATTAGTCAGCTAAGCCGCACCCATATTTGGCCTTGTGGTGGCACTGTGTTCCTGGCATGGCTCGCATGAACCGGTCCTTAGATCTACGGCAAGTAAACCACCATCTCGTTCTACCTCATCCACAGACCAAGCTTGCCTAGATCTCCCTCCGATTCATGTTAATCAAGTTTTCATTATCATTATGACTGCAGTAGCTAGACACTTTTATCTCGCTTCCCATAATCCCATGGACTCAGCGAAGCAAAAAGTAAAAACAACCATACCCGACTCATCAACTGTCTCGGCGACAAGGGTGGTTAACAAAACTAGTAAACTCCTATGAAAGGGTTTCCTATCAAATTGACTCAAACATTCATAGTTTTCGCAAACAAAACAGTTTTCAAAACATGGGATCAATATGATCAAGGGGCACTTGTCTTGTTCTTGCGGCTTCTGTTGCTCTTGGATCTCGAAGTCTTGGTGTTGTGGCTCGTCGTAGATAGCTCCCTGAGGTTGTCCTTCTACTCATGATCTTGCATATACAAAGTTCACAACAATCAATTATCATGCACAAACTTTACTCAAGATGCAATGGTGCATATGCATGCTAATCCTATGGTGCTGTTTTATTAGATCAGTTTGTACGTGTTCTTGCACGGCTTGCATGTTTTAAGGGGTTTGCATGGGATTTTACGATGAACAGAGGTGTAAATATCAAATGTGAATGTGGCAATGATCTTGACTCAAGATCTAGATCAGACCGATCAACACGTGATCTGTCCATGAAAAAGCTTCTGTTCGAAGGGATCAAAGAACAGATGCAAAGAAAATTGCGATGATGCCGTAAGGTGGTAATGGTGACCTACCTTACTCCCTTCGGGTCCTTCCTCCTTGCAAGAACAGATCGTCGGGGCTCTCTTCCGGCAACGGCGATCCTGTCTGGGCTCGTCGGCGGTCTCTCTGGTGGTCAAACTCCGGCGAAGGGGTTTAGTTCAGCATATTGGGGGCTAGGGCTTTTAAGTTGTCGGCTTAGAAAAGATGTTACGACCAAGGGGTTGTTTCGGGTTCTATTTATAAGAGGGAAACGAAGAGTCCTACTCTGATCGGAATTCGAATAAGAGTCCTATTCAAATTATTTTTGAATCTTAACAACTTATCTTCAATTGATTTGGTGCGGTAGCAACATGGAATTCGTGTCGGTTTCCTTCCGTGTCGGTATTCCCGTGCGTACAGAAGCAAAAACCACTTCAGATCTCGTCACCTCCATGGTGATGAGCTCCGGAGGCTGCACGTGTCCTGCGGGGACCTAGGCTTCCCTTTTCCTCAGGGGTGAGCTCTGGTTGTGCCGCGTGTCAGGAGGGCGAGACCTCCTTCTACCTCAGAGGCGATCTCCACGTGCGCCACTCGTCCTGGCGAGCGGGACCTCCCTCTCCCTCAGAGGCAAGCTCCGCGTGCGCCGTGTGTCTGGTGGGTCAGGACCTCCCCTCTCAACCGAGGCGAGTTCCTCGTACGCCACGTGTCAATGCCGGACCTCCCCTCTCTTTGGAGGTGGCTTCGAGTGTGCCATGTGTCAATTCTGGACCTCCCCTCTCTTCAGAGGCGAGCTCCGATAGTGCCACATGTCCGTTCTGGACCTCCCCTCTCTTTGGAGGTGGCTCCGATGTTGCCACGTGTCAAGCAGCACCGAATCTTCCTTTCTCCTCAGAGACGAGCTCCGAGGTCAACACGTGTCCAATAGCGTCAGACCTCCCGGAGGTGAGCTCCGGAGGTGACACGTGTCCGGTAATGTCAGACCTCCCGTAGGTGAGCTCCGAAGGTAACACGTGTCCAGTAGGACCGGACCTCTCGGAGGTTAGCTCCGAGAGCGACACGTGTCCCGCGGTGTCGGTCCTCTCGGAAGTGAGTTCCGAGAGCGACACGTGTCCTGCGGGGCTGGCCTCGCTCCCCAGCAGAGGCTAGCTACGGGGCAACAGGTGTCCCATGGGGTCGGACCTCGCCCCTTCCACAGAGACGAGCCCCGAGCGTGCCACGTAGCCAGTTAGCGGCGGACCTGCTCTCCCCCTTTTGCGGGGATAAGCTCCGAAGGTGCCACATGGACAGCGGGCCGCGGGAGTTGTCTTCGGTGCTCTCTGTGGATTGGATTTGGCTCTTTTTGGCTATCTTTTTTATTCTTTCTCTGTTTCCACTTCTTTTAAAATGTTTTCTCTATATAAAATATGAATGCATGCAGAAATCAAAATTGAGGGTGTCACAAAGGTGCTCATGGGGGTAACGATTGGAGGGGCGCCGTCGGTTCTCATGGCGTCGCGCTCGAGGGGAAGACAACAATCCTCATTAGACCCGGTGTTGGTGCTGCAGTCGCAGCCAGTTGTGTCTTTCGGTGGCAGGAGGAGGCGTGGCGGTGCAGTCTGCCTGCGTAGTCTGTTCGGCAAAGGATGCCGTCGTCATTGATGATGGGCTCCCATATCTCGATATGGAACTCCTGATGCATCGTGGAGGCGGCTCTGACCTCGAGCGCGCTGCTTGGGGTGACGGCGAGCTTGGGGCTGTTGAGACGGAGTCTCCCACCGCTGATGGAGCTTGAGCTTGCAAAAGCCATCACAGGGGGAACGAAGAAACGTGAGGCGCCCCTACCTAGCGCACCAACTGTTGGGCTTTTGGATTTCCGACTAGTAATTGTATGCCTCACGTTATTTTGCTGTATGGCTAGCTAACAAAGGCAAGGATTTATTCTGGTTCGGACAATATGTCCTACGTCCAGCATGGGGGTGGGGGTCCTCGGCCTTGTATTAGCTCATGCGGCTTGTGCGATTCAGGTTACAAGCTGGAGAGAGAGGCCTGTTGTGACACCCTCATTTTCGATTTCTGCATATATTCATGTTTCATAAACTTTTTTATGAGTTGAAATAGAAAAGAATCAAAAGATAGCCAAAAAGAGCCAATTCCAGTTCGCCTAGAGCGCCGTAGACATTTTCCGCGGCCCGCTGGCCACGTGGCGTGTCCGGATCTCATCCCCGCAAATGGGGAGAGGTCCGCCACTAAATTGACTATGTGGCAGGCTCGGGGCTCGTCCCCGCAAAATGAGAGTTCTGACCCCCGTGGGACACGTGTTGCCCCAGGAGCTAGCCTCTGCGGAGAAGCGAGGCCAGTCCCACAGGACAGGTGTCGGCTGCGGGGCTAGTCGCTGCGGAGAGAAAGGTTTAGTTGCACGGGACACGTGGCACTCACGGAGCTCACCCCCGAAGAGAGGGGAGGTCCGGAACTGACACGTGGCATGCGCGGAGCTCATCTCTGAATCGATAGGAGGTCCCGACCCGCCAGGATACGTGGCGCACGCGGAGCCCACCTCTGAGAAAGAGGGAGGTCTCGCTCGCTTGACACGCGGCACAACCGGAGCTCGTCTTTGCGGAAAAGGGAGACCAGGCCCCCGATGGACATGTGGAGCTTCCGGAGCTCATCGCCGCGAGGGTAACGAGATTTTAAGTAGTTTTTCTTCTGAACGCGTGGGAATCCCCGGTATTGAGGAAACCGACATGAATTCCACGTTGCTATCACACCAAATCAACTAGAGATAAGTTGTTAAGATCCAAAAACAATTTGAATAAGACTCCTATTCGAATTTCGATCAGAGAAGGACTCTTCTTTTTCCGGTTATAAATAGAACCGAAAACCCTTGGCCGTAACCACAAATCTCTTTTCCACCTCCTGAGCCGACAACTTAGAACCCTAGCCCCAGCTCGCCGAGTAAACCCTTCGCCGGAGTTCAGTCGCGGGAGATCGCCGGAAGAGAGCCCCAACGATCTGTCTTGCTAGGAGAAGGACCCCAAGACCAAGAAGAACGTAAGGTAGGTCTCCATTATCACCTCACGACATCATCACGGTTTTTATTCGCATTTGTTTCTTCAATTCCTTCGAAACAGAAGCTTTTTCGTGGACAGATCACGTGTTGATCGGTTTGATCTAGATCTTAAGTCCAGATCATTGCCACGTCCACAGTTGATCTATACACCTCTGTTTTCCATAAAAACCCCATACAAACATGCAAGAGCACGTACAAACAAAAACTGCACCATAGGATTAACATGCATATGCATCATTGCATCCTAAAGTAGAGTTTGTGCATGCTATTGATTGCTGTGAATCTTGTATATGCGTGATCGCGAATAGAAGGACAAGCTCAGGGAGCTACCTACGACGGACTACAACAACAAGATTTTGAGCAACCAGAACCGCCAGAACAAGGCAAGTGCCCCTTGACCATATTGATCCTGTGTTTTGGGAAACTATTTTGTTTTGCGAAAAGGTGTGTGTGCTGAGTCAAACATGATGGGAAACCCTTTTATAGGAGTTTACTAGTTTTGGTTAAACCACCCTTGTCACCAGGGAAGTTTATGAGTCGGGTATGGTTTTTGCTTTTTATGCTTCGCTGAGTCCATGGGATTGGGAAGCGAGATAGATGTGTCTAGCTAACTGCACTCGTAATGATAATGATAAACTGATGTTGTTAATGAACATGGATCGGAGGGAGATCTAGGCAAGCCTTGGTTTGTGGATGAGGTAGCCTGAGATGGTGGATACTTGCCGTGGATCTAAGGACCGGTTCATGCGAGCACATGCCAAGATAACAGTGCCACCACAAGGCCAAGTATGGGTGCGGCTTAGCTGACTAATTAGGTAAGTTACTAGATTGTTATGGACCGTGGAAGGCGCGGGGAATGGGAGTCGAGTGAGGACTGCCCTGGGAACTGCATGGCACAAGAGGTGGCCCGTGGGTGGGAGAATTGGAGATTCTAGCCTGCCGGTGAAACCTTAGTGAGTCCATACATCTAGTAGCCCCTTTGTAAAGGCTATTTTGTGATCTCTTGACCATACACCAACTGTTGTGTGCTGGTATAATGGAGGTTCTGCAGTCGCCGACGGATGACGAAATCACAAACTTGTGGGTAAAGTGGTACAAACTCTGCAGAGTCTAAAACTATCATGATAGCCGAGCTTACGGTCACGAGCGCCTAGCCAACTTCCATGATTAGTTGGGATGGTTATTGGTTATGGGTTTGGTTATAGTTTGGCTTTCGGGACTGTTGAGTCTGGGTGATAAGATTTGGTTACATGACTGTTGAGTCATGGCAACGAGATTGCTCTCGGTGTGAGACGGAATTGTTTATGAGATGAAATGGTAGCGAATACGAGATGGTATTCGTGAGATGGTAGCGAATACGAGAAGGTATTCGTGAGTAAGAATGAAGTTGATTAATGTCTGGTTGGGACATGGAAAGTGATGAACATAATGGAGGTATGTTGGTATTTTAATACATGTTGGGATTACATTCACTTAAAGTTAAGTTGCTGTTTTATCGTGGTTTTGATAAATAACTTTGCTTTCTGCAATGAGCCTTTTTATGCCTACCTTGTTGTGAGCTACATATCATATTTTCCCGCACTTGCTTAGTACATCATTGTACTCAAACTTGCATTATTATTTCATCATTAGCAACAGGAGAAGATTACTATAAAGACCAATTGGAGCATTAGGCGTGTAATCTGTCCTCAACCTTGCCTGTGGGGATGGAGTAGAGATGGAGCCGCCACTGCTGCTTAGATTGCTTCCACACTAGTTAGAAGACTTCCGCTGCATAGAAATAAGACTTCCGCTGTAAGATTAGACTTCCGCTGCCAAGCTGAGTCCAAGACTCTTGAAACCTTGTAATAAACTCTGTTATTTGTGGTTATATATGTATTCTGAAATTCAGTTTGTGGATGATGTGTATATGTGTGATAAACATCTTGGGCACACATATGCATCAGTTCTCAGTTCCGTGGTTTTTCCACGAAATTGAGGGCGTCAGAGATTGGTATCAGAGCCACGGGTTGATCATAGATCACACGCCTAAATAGGGATCACCGATTGGTATCAGAGCCATTGATCATAGATCACACGCCTAAATAGGGATCACTGACTGGCATGAGAGCCACGGGTTGATCATAGGTCACACGCCTAGATAGAAATCATAGATTGGAATCAACCTGCCACGGTTGATCGAAGGTCACACACCTAATCACAGATTGGCAATGGAAGCCACGGTTGAAGATAGGTTACACGATTGGTCACAGATTGGTATTTGAAGCCACGCCGACCATAGGATGCAAGCCTAGGATGCATAGGTTGGCATTGGAACCACCTTGACATGAGATGCAAGACTAGGAGAAGCCATAGTTGGATCACAAATTTGTATCACCCCAAACCACCTTGACATAGGGTGAAGTCACAGATTGGCATCACCCTAAAGCACATAGGACTCCCATGGAACAAAACCTTGAATAGGAGTTATATGAAACTTTTGTGATGGTTGTTTGCGCTTGTGTGCTTAGTGTGAGTTGTGGGACGTCTCAAGCGTTTTCCATATCCACACATAGGTAAAGAGAGGTGTGAGATGCCTCGACATTTGTTCACATCCTCATATGGGCTAATATATATAGTCTATACACCTTGATGCATATAGTTAGGGGATCTATCTAACCTTCTAACCTTTATTCTATCCAACTCACTCTCACAGATGGTGAGAGGAAACACCGTCCGCCAAGGAAGGGCTGTCCGTGGTAACTAGGAGGATGACCACAATGAAGTTCCTGTTAACCCCGGAGCTGGTGGAAACAACCTGGAACGGTTGATGGCCATGCAGAATCAGCTCATGCAAACCATGATCCAAACCTTGGGTCAGCTACACGCTGACACGACCCCATTGGTCCTGTCGAGCCAGGATCACGCTGAGGGGTGCTGCGTTGCACAGCACCATATAACACACGTCAAAGGTGCAAAGCGGAAGCGGAAGTTTTATTACATAAACAAGTTTATGAACATGTTTACATCAAAATAAGTTCAGTCTACACTCGCGGGCGTAGACTAAGCATCAAGTGCACGTTCAGCCCTCGAACGTGTCCTTGCTAAACATGGAACTCGACGGGGTTCCCCTTCTGGGGTTCCGTCTCCTCTTCGGGAGTCCCTTCCTCATAGAACCCTGCAAAAGCTTCAAACACAAGCAGTGAGCACGAAGGCTCAGCAAGTATGACCCGTCTCACCTAAACATGGAACTTCTACATGAGGGTAATGGGTTGCATGAGGTAAAAATCATTTGCAAGGACTCGCCTAATTAGTAGAACCTTACTTTCAAGTTTTAGCAGCAGGTTGTGGAGAACCTTACGCTAAGGCACATGAGAGAGCCGCAATCAAACAAGAAACGCATTTCTCTCATGTACTTTGCCCAAAGTTGAAAAGAACTTTAATTAGCTCTAAGCTACATCATATCATTAACAATCAATGTCCAGCTTTCAATCAGCAACATTTTAACATGTAACTAGCCTGTTCTTTCTACGTCACGGTACAGTGAACAAGTGGTACTCACTGACCGCGAGGGACGGCGATTATAATCGATTTACACCTGCAGGGTTACCCGAACAACCCGTCACGTACGCCCGTACTCGATGTTGCCTACAACAACCATCACGGACGCCGTACGCGACTACCTTTCACCCGTTAGCCAAATATTGAACCAGTCCCATCGTCCCGAGCAAGAGGTCTCTGCACGCGCATCTCTGTGCCGCCAGCCGATTTACACCTCGAGCTCTCAACCTACCCTCTGAACGACGGGCAATGCCTCAATACCCAGCTACCCGGGTTACATCAGTTTCCCGGTTCCCATATAGCCGGTAGGTCTTCGGTACTGTTCTAGCTTGTTCAACAGGCCCGCACACGGCTCGGTCCTCAATCGACACAAGCGGAGCTACAGCACACAGGCCCCAAAGTCCTGCTGCCCTTACTCTCCGCTCGGTCTCATTTTCTTGCCATGTGTATCATGTGCTATCTCTACCCGAGCAATGTGCCTCTAGCCTATTCTCGCGAGTAGTTCCAACTACTCGACTTGTACCGAATCCTACTCTATCCTAGCAATGCAGTGGCTAACGGAGTTTGCACTCCTAAACCCAACCCATGGTTTTCTTGGCTATGCAGTGGGGTTTCCAAACAAGACTCTAATGCACAGAACAAAGGAAACAAGTATGTGCTCAAAACAATAAAAATTTGTAAAAAGGTTAATGCAAACCGGGGCTTGCCTTGCTGCTCTTGGTCGTAGGCTAGCTGTTCCTCCGGAGTAACGAAGTCTAGGACTTCGGGTTCCTCCTCGACCTTAGCGACTACATGATAAGAGCAATGTATGTATTAATTTAAATGCATTTGTATTATCTTTGAAGTTGTGAAGTCTATAACCTTTGCTAGACAGACCTAATGACTGTGAAACTTTTACTGTGGCTTGGTTACAACCTAAACAGAGACTTGGTCAAGTTTTAGTTGCAGCAAAGCTCATTTGAGCCCTCCACAATTAATTATGTCCTTGACCTTAATTGGAACTCTTAGGGTGTTCTAGGAATTTTCATGAGACAAACTATGACTTTCTGAATACTAGATTTTCAGAGGGTTCTAATGGAGTTGGTCTCACTTAATTTGGAAGTCCCTAACTAAAGATATGAGCTAAACAATTTCAGAGAAAATTCTGAAAATGTTTCTGAACATTTTCTATTTTCTCTGGAACAGTTTCACTAATCACACCATTAGGTGGATTAAATGAGCTCAAATGGATCTGAAATTTTTATGGTAGTTCAGGGATATGTTGGTGAATATCCCAGCAAAATTTCAGGATTTTCCTCCACAGGATTCTCCAGTTAAAATTCCTAACAGTTTAAACTTTGAGGAATTAATTCTGGAAAATTAAGGGTTTTCATGAAGTGAAACTTGATGTGCTGGAAAGTACTCGGAGAGCTGAATCCAGCAAAATTTGGTTCACTCAATTTGGAGCTTTCTAGCCAAAGTTATAAGGATTTGAAGTTTGAACTGAAACTGAAATTCGGGAAAAAGTTTAAACTCTGGCTTGTGGGCCCTGCACACAGTGCGTCGTCTCCCTCCTCGCGCCAACTGCGCGGCGGCGGCGATCTCCGGCGACCCTCACCGGAACTGAGTTCCCGGCCACCCCCCGGCCCGAAACTTGCCGCCTGCCCCTTTACTGACCCCCTGGACTCGATGGTGGGGTCGCCGGTCGCCGGCGATGACCGGAAACCCGTGCGCACCGATGACAGCACCTGCTAGGGTTCCGGTGAGGTCGGTCCCGCTCTCCCGTGCACCAAATCGACCGGAAATCGGTCGGAGAGCATCAGTAGAGCATGGGAAACACGAACCAGGGCTGGGTGGAAGCTAGAAATACCGGCAATTAGGCTCTCGACGGTGAGCCGAGGTGTTCAGCCATGGCGGCGGGGAAAACAGCCATATCATGGCCGATTCTCGATGGTTTTCTCTAATTCCAGTTCGAGCGTGGGCGCTATCGTGCGTAGAATCTACTAGGTAACGAGCTCGTCCAACCCTCGTGCATAGAGCACGAATTTCACCCGAAGGTGAGCTCGGTCCTTATGAACTGATCAAGAGTAAATTTGGAAATTCTCGGCCGAGGGTTGATCAATTGCCAAACGGCTTTCGGCTACTCCATCTACATACAATCACGCACCTTTCTTGTGTAGAGAAGAGGACGTGACAACGGCTGTGCCGTGCTGTCCACGGGAGCCCGATCGGCGGCGATGTTCGGCTCGCCGGAGAAATGGCTCGTACAGCTCGAGGACGCTTGCTCACTGGCCAACACGGCGTCTAGGAGGTTGCTCACGATCTCTTGGTGCTGCTTTGCTGTGGAGGAGGCGGTGCTTGCGAGTGATCGGCTTGATCAAACGTGAGCTCGGGCGGCGGCGATGGCAGTGGAAGAACAGGCCGAGTATGTCGGCAGTTCGGGGAATGGGCGATCGGAGCACGCCGGGGAGGGAATAAGTAGCCCGGCGGCTGGTCTCCGGCTTGGGGCGCGCAGCAGGAGCTGGCGCCGGCTGCCCCCCCTCGGTGGCGCGCGCACACTGCACCTGGGAACCGACTGAACTGTGTTTCAGTCGGTTTGTGTTGAAGTAGAGGCTGACATGTGGGTCCCACCCCCCATTTTAACCTCTGAAATTTACTCCTAATCACTGTTGTAAACAGTGAACCCCATACTACCCTTGGAAATTCAAATTATTCACCCATGAGCCATTTGAATTAATCAAAGTTCAAATGAGGTTTGGTTTGGATGAATTTCAGCACAAGTTCAGTTTGAAATTCAAATAAAGTTTGAATTTCTCCCACTTAGCTCATGTCAAGATCAACTCCAAATGGAGTGAAAATTGGTGTGTGAGCTCACAAAAATGTGCTGAGTAAGAATATGCCTTTCACTTTTAAATTTATGGGATAAAAACAGTTTGAATTTGAATATGGTTTCAAACTGCCCTCTTCCTATCTATATCCAAAATGACCTCAAAAAGGTTTTGAATTTGGGTGAAACTTGGCATGGACATCCTTAGCAAAGTGTAGGAGTTTTCATATGTCCAGCCCATCTATATCACATGTGGGAAATACCACTTTTGCAATGTGTAAGTTTGTTCTCTAATGAGCATGTTGATAATTGTTACTTGCTCTTCATTTGTGTTCATCATTCTTCCTCAAATGAGGTGTGTGGTGTGGTGATGAACACTGCAAATGAGTGTCAAAAACTGAGGCCCTTACACACGCCAACAACAACAACCCCGTTCCGGCACCTCCGCCACCACCGCCGGCTTACAACAGACTGGGAGAGTTCATGAGGACTCGACCACCCACTTTCTCACAAGCTAGTGATCCCATGGAGGCCGATGATTGGTTGAAGTCCATGGAGAAGAAGCTTGCCATTGTCCAGTGCAATGACCGAGAAAAAGTTCTTTTCTTGTCACACCAACTTATGGGAGCCGCCGCTGACCGGTGGGATGCTCTCTGCAATGCTCATAACAACCTGGAGACCATCACTTGGGTTGAGTTCAAGGAGAATTTTCGCTCTCATTACATCCCTGCTGGTGTCATGATGCTCAAACGGCAGGAGTTCGAAGGTCTCCGCCAGGGCAAGAAGAGCGTGAATGAGTACCTCAACAAGTTCACGCAGCTTTCAAGGTATGCCCCTTAAGATGTTAACTCAGACCAACAGAAGCAGTACTTGTTCATGAGAGGGTTGAACAATGAGATCCAGGTTCAGCTCCTCAACAATGACTATGTGAGCTTCCAGAAGCTGGTTGACAAACCAAAGTGGTGGAAAGCAAGATCCAAGAGATTCAGCAAGAGGGCAAGAAGAAGATGCCATACCAGCCACAAGGGAGCAACGTCCGCCCTCGGTACATGCCCCCAGTTGCACCACAGTATGGATCGACCGCCCCTGCATACCGCCCTAATCAGCTATCGCAGCAACGCCCTATTATGCAAGCACCTCGTGTGACTTTGCCTCCTGCGCGCTGACCCAACACGGGCGCACCTACTCAAAACCCCCGCCCTAACATTCCCGCTGTCGTGGGCAACAAGGCATGCTTTGCATGTGGACAAATGGGACACTTTGCGAGCCAGTGCCTGAGGAGAGGTCCTGGACAGCAAGGCAACGTCCCCAAGCAGAACTCACGGCCGAACAGAGGAGCCAACCAAGGAAACCGTGGACAGCAGAACTATGCTCGCGGCAACGTGAACCATGTCTCCGCTGAGGAAGTGCAACAGGCTGAGGACGCCGTAATTGGTATGTTCCTTGCCAACTCCAACACGGCCACCATCTTATTTGATTCTGGAGCATCACATTCATTCATATCATCCAAGTATGTTGCCAAGCATAATCTACCCATATCACACTTGAATTGTACTATGTTGGTTAATTCTCCCGATGGAGAGATGAGGACTAATATAGTATGTCCGAAAGTAAGCCTTAAAATAATGGGGGTAGACTTCCTTGCCAACCTCATTGTCTTGGATTCCCAAGGGCTTGACATAATACTCGGGATGGATTGGTTAAGCAAGCACAACAGAGTAATCCAATGTGCTGAAAGGAGCGTGCAGTTGACAAACGAGCACGGTATTCGTATCGAGTTTGAGTCAGCCCAACAAACAACCAAGAAGGCAATTTTGAACCACATCGAAGGAGCAACATTGGACAGCATTCCAGTGGTTCAAGAATTCTCGGACGTGTTTCCGGAAGAGCTTCCAAGTATACCACCTGACCGGGACATTGAGTTTGCCATTGATTTGGTACCCGGAACTGCACCCATAGCAAAGAGACACTATAGGATGCACGTCAATGAACTAGTGGAACTCAAGAAGCAAATTCAGGAGCAGTTGGAGAAGGGTTTTATATGTCCAAGCCCGTCACCATGGGGAGCTCCCGTGCTCTTTGTGGACAAGAAGGATGGAACCCAAAGGATGTGCGTGGACTATAGGTCTCTCAATGAGGTGACAATCAAGAACAAGTACCCTCTGCCCCGTATAGAGGACCTGTTCGACTAGATGAAGGGAGCCCAAGTGTTCTCCAAGATTGATCTTCGGTCGGGATACTACCAACTGAAGATTAAGCCCTCCGATATACCCAAGACTGCCTTTCGAACACGGTATGGTTTGTATGAATATACCGTGATGTCTTTTGGGTTAACGAATGCACCCACATACTTCATGTACCTCATGAACAAGGTCTTCATGGAGTACTTGGATAAGTTTGTCGTGGTTTTCATTGACGACATTATGGTGTATTCAAAAAGTGAGGAAGAACATGAAGAACATTTGAGATTGACATTACAGAAGCTGCGAGAGCATCAATTGTATGCCAAGCTTAACAAGTGTCAATTTTGGCTAAAGGAGATATCGTTCCTAGGCCACATTATCTCCAAGGAGTATCGGTTGATCCCGGAAAAGTGGGAGATGTTCTGAAGTGGAACCAACCGCAAAACGTGAGAGATATTTGGAGTTTTCTTGGGATGGCTAGATACTACCAACGCTTCATCAAGGACTTCTCTAAAATAGCAAACCCTATGACGGAGTTGCTAACGAAGGGAAAAGCGTTCCAGTGGACATCAGCGTGACAAGAGAGCTTTGAGGAACTCAAGAAAAGGCTAACCACAGCGCCGGTTTTGGTATTGCCGGACGTAAGCAAGAGCTTTGACATATATTGTGATGCATCATGACAAGGGCTCGGATGTGTGATCATGCAAGAAGGACAAGTGGTAGCCTATGCCTCACGACAATTAAAGAAGCACGAGCTTAATTATCCTACACATGACTTGGAGCTAGCAGCAGTAGTGCATGCATTAAAAATTTGGAGACATTATATCCTTGGTCATCGATGTGAGATCTATACGGATCATAAAAGCCTCAAGTACATATTCACACAAATGGACTATAATTTGAGGCAACGTCGATGGGTGGAACTCATCAAGGATTACGATGTTGGAATCAACTACCACCCTGGAAGGGCCAATGTAGTAGCTGATGCATTAAGCCGAAAGAGAGCATGTCACCAACTCACGGTTCGGGAGCTACTACCCGAACTACACAAAGAGTTCAAACGGTTACACCTCGGATTCTTAAACAAGATGGAAGTGATGGAACTCCACTCTTCATTGGAGCAAGAGATAAGAGATGGCCAAGCAATGGATGAGAAGATCAAGGAAAGGATCCGACAAGGAATAGAGAAGGATTTCAAGGAAAATTAGCAGGGTACGCTTTGGCTAGGAAAAGGATTTGTGTGCCTAACGTGAAGCACATCCGCGACATGATATTAAAAGAGGCACATGATTCACCTTATTCCATACATCCCAGAAGTACCAAGATGTACAAGGACCTGAAGACTTGTTATTGGTGGGATGGTATGAAGAGGGACATAGCCGAATATGTTGCCCTATGCGACACATGCCAACGGGTGAAGGCCGAACATCAAAGACCCGCTGGATTGTTGCAACCCTTGAAGGTACCCGGGTGGAAGTGGGAAGACATCAGTATGGATTTCATCGTCGGGTTGCCACGTACTCAGTCGGGTTACGACTCCATCTAGGTTATCGTGGACCGATTGACGAAAGCAGCCCATTTTCTCCCTGTAAGTACCAAGTACAACGTTGCACAATTAACCGAGTTGTACATGGAGCAAATCGTGTGCCATCATGTAGTCCCGAGGAGGATAGTCTCAGATCGGGGTTCCCAGTTTACCTCTAGATTTTGGAGGAAGCTGCAGAAAGCTATGGGTATACGACTGGATTTTAGCTCCACTTACCACCCGCAGACCGACGGGTAAACGGAAAGGACAAACCAAATTTTGGAGGACATGTTGAGAGCATGTGCCTTGAAATATGGACGTAGTTGGGATAGGAGCTTGCCATACGCGGAATTCTCCTATAACAACAGCTATCAAGCCAGCTTGAAGATGTCACCTTTCGAAGCATTATATGGCAGACGGTGTAGAACGCCGTTGTTTTAGAATGAGGCCGGAGAAAACTAAGTGTTTGGACCCGAAGTGCTACAAGAAGCTGAAAAGCAAGTCCAAACGATACGGGAGAACTTGAAGCCTGCTCAGTCATGACAGAAAGGCTATGCGGACAATAGACGAAGAACATCGACTTTCGAAGTAGGAGACTACGTATACCTCAAGGTATCGCCTATCCGTGGGCAACGACGTTTCAACGTCAAAGACAAGCTAGCACCTCGCTATATCGGACAGTTTAAGATTTTGGACAAGCGAGGAGAAGTAGCCTATCAACTAGAGCTACCAACGCACCTCTCCGACGTACATGACGTGTTTCATGTATCTCAGCTCAAGAAGTGCTTGAGAGTGCCAGAAGAGCAAGTACCAATGGAAGATCTCAAACTTCAGGAGGATCTAACCTATGCAGAACACCCTGTCCGACTTTTGGACATGAAAGAAAGGGTCACGAGGAACAAAGTAATCCGATGGTGCAAAGTACAATGGGGCCATCACACGGAAGCAGAAGCTACATGGGAACGGGAAGAAGACCTCAAGACAGAATTCCCTCATTTATTCTCTACTATCGAATCTCGAGGGCGAGATTCAATTTAAGGGGGCAGATTTGTGACACCCTCATTTTTTATTTCTGCATATATTCATGTTTCATAAACATTTTTATGAGTTGAAATAGAAAATAATCAAAAGATAGCCAAAAGGAGCCAATTCCAGTTCGCCTAGAGCGCCGTAGACATTTTCCGTGGCCCGCTGGCCACGTGGCGTGTCCGGACCTCATCCCCGCAAATGGGGAGAGGTCCGCCACTAAATTGACTATGTGGCAGGCTCGGGACTCGTCCCCGCAAAAGGAGGAGAGGTCCGACCCCCATGGGACATGTGTTGCCCCCGGAGCTAGCCTCTGCGAAGAAGCGAGGCCAGTCCCACAGGACACGTGTCGGCTGCGGAGCTAGTCGCTGTGAGAGAAAGGTTTAGTTGCACGGGACACGTGGCACTCACGGAGCTCACATCCGAAGAGAGGGGAGGGCCGGCACTGACACATGGCATGCACGGAGCTCATCTCTGAATAGAGAGGAGGTCCTGACCCGCTAGGATACGTGGCAACACGTGGAGCCCGCCTATGCGAAAGAGGGAGGTCTCGCTCGCTTGACACGCGGCACAACTGGAGCTCGTCTTTGCGGAAAAGGAAGACCGGGCCCCGATGGACACGTGGAGCTTCCGGAGCTCATCGCCGCGAGGGTAACGAGATTTTAAGCAGTTTTTCTTCTGAACGCGTGGGAATCCCCGGTATTGAGGAAATCGACACGAATTCCACATTGCTATCACACCAAATCAACTGGAGATAAGTTTTTAAGATCCAAAAACAATTTGAATAAGACTCCTATTCAAATTCCGGTAAGAGAAGGACTCTTCTTTATCTGGTTATAAATAGAACCGAAAACCCTTGGCCGTAACCACGAATTGATTTTCCACCTCCTGAGCAGACAACTTAGAACCCTAGCTCCAGCTCGCCGAGTAAACCCTTCGCCGGAGTTCAGTCGCGGGAGATCGCCGGAAGAGAGCCCCAACGATCTGTCTTGCTAGGAGAAGGACCCCAAGACCAAGAAGAACGTAAAGTAGGTCTCCATTATCACCTCACGACATCATCACGGTTTTTATTCACATCTGTTTCTTCAATTCCTTCGAAACAGAAGCTTTTTCATGGACAGATCACGTGTTGATCAGTTTGATCTAGATCTTAAGTCCAGATCATCGCCACGTCCACATTTGATCTATACACCTCTGTTTTCCATGAAAACCCCATACAAACATGCAAAAGCACGTACAAACCAAAAATGAACATAGGATTAACATCCATATGCATCATTGCATTTTAAAGTAGAGTTTGTGCATGATATTGATTGCTGTGAATCTTGTATATGCGTGATCGTGAATAGAAGGACAAGTTCAGGGAGCTACCTACAATGGACTACAACAACAAGATTTTGAGCAACCGAAACCGCCAGAATAAGGTAAGTGTCCCTTGACCATATTGATCCTATGTTTTGGGAAACTATTTTGTTTTGCGAAAAGGTGTGTGTGCTGAGTCAAACATGATGGGAAAACCTTTTATAGGAGTTTACTTGTTTTGGTTAAACGACCCTTGTCGTCAGGGAAGTTTATGAGTCGGGTATGGTTTTTTCTTTTTATGCTTCGCTGAGTCCATGGGATTCGGAAGTGAGATAGATGTGTCTAGCTAACTGCACTCGTAATGATAATGAGAAACTGATGTTGTTAATGAACATGGATCGGAGGGAGATCTAGGCAAGCCTGGCTTTGTGGATGAGGTAGCCTGAGATGGTGGTCACTTGCCATAGATCTAAGGACCAGTTCATGCGAGCACATGCCAGGATAACAGTGCCACCACATGGCCAAGTATGGGTGCGGCTTTGCTGACTAATTAGGTAAGTTACTAGATTGTTATGGACCTTGGAAGGCCCGGGGAACGGGAGTGAGTGAGGACTGCTCTGGGAACTGCATGGCACAAGAGGGGGCCCATGGGTGGGAGAATTGGAGATTCTAGCCTGTCGGTGAAACCTTAGTGAGTCCATACATCTAGTAGCCCCTTTGTAAAGGCTATTTTGTGATCTCTTGGCCATACACCAACGGTTGTGTGCTGGTATAATGGAGGTTCTGCAGTCGCCGGCGGGTGACTAAATCACAAACTTGTGGGTAAAGTGGTACAAACTCTGCAGAGTCTAAAACTATCATGATAGCCGAGCTTACGGTCACGAGCGCCTGGCCAACTTCCATGATTAGTTGGGATGGTTATTGGTTATGGTTTTGGTTATAGTTTGGCTTTCGGGAATGTTGAGTCCGGGTGATAAGATTTGGTTGCATGACTGTTGAGTCATGGCAACGAGATTGGTCTCGGTGTGAAATTTAATTGTTTATGAGATGAAATGGTAGTGAATACGAGATGGTATTCGTGAGATGGTAGCGAATACGAGAAGGTATTCGTGAGTAAGAATGAAGTTGATTAATGTCTGGTTGGGACATGGAAAGTAATGAACATAATGGAGGTATGTTGGTATTTTAATACATGTTGGGATTACATTCACTTAAAGTTAAGTTGCTGTTTTATTGTGGTTTTGATAAATAACTTTGCTTTCTGCAATGAGCCTTTTTATTCGTGGTTATATATATTCTGAAATTCAGTTTATGGATGATGTGTATATGTGTGATAAACATCCTGGGCACACATATGCATCAGTTCTCGGTTCCGTGGTTTTTCCATGGAATTGAGGGTGTCACACCTGTCCTTTATTCTCTATGGTCTATCCTTTTATAACACTTTTCCCTCTTCCTACCTGCCGCTCCCTCATAAATGGGGCGGGGGTTTAAAATTGGTGTTACGGACCTAGCCCTCCTATCCGCAGCGCGAGTGTATGAGTACTTCTGCTCTTGTATGTTTGCAGTCGATGTCTACTTTCTGCTCCTGCCCACCTGCTCCGGATAGGACGGGACGGGAGACAATAGGATCTGGCTTCATGACCATCCCTTCGTGTGCGGACTCCGTCTTGCTTTGAAGCCCATCCTTTGTGTTCTCTTGTCGTCATCTAATGCCTTCCACCTTTTGCGGGTCGATATGCTTGACGCCCTTGGGGGCTGGTCTTTCCGTAATTCCACCCCGACCCTTGGGGGCCGACCGTGTTCTCCCGATCCCGAGGTCGGATGTCATCACTAGTTGCCGCATCCCGGCCCTGAGCTGGGTCCTGGTGCGGGTCTTTCTTCAAGTGGCTCGATCGGCGTGCCGAGTTCACGTGGCTTCGTCGTTTTCGCCGTTCCTTATGTACTCAGGGTCTGTCATCCCGTCAACCCTCTTCTCCTCAAGATCAATTTCTCGGGTACCATAATCCTCCTGATCATTGCATCCTCTAAAAACATGACATGCTTGTTTCTACAAACTTAGTATGTGTGTCACGACAATAGAAACGATAACCCTTACTCTTTTTTAGATAGCCTACAAAATGGCAGCTTACAGTTCTAGGATTTAGCTAACCAATGTTTAGGTTAAACACTTTTTCCTCAGCAGGACAACCCACATATGAAAATAATTAAGTGTGAGCTTACGTCTTGTCCACAACTCGTACGGTGTTTTTGGCACGGACTAGCTAGGTACCTGATTTAGAATATAAATGGTGGTTTTTAACCCCCTCCATCCATAAGCTAATCGGAAGAGTAAAATAACTTAACATACTTCTTACCATATCTATTAGTGTATCGTTACGCCGTTCCGCTACTATGTTTTGCTGAGGCTCGCCCGATGCAGAATATTGGGCAACTATGCTATTTTGTTGCAAAAACCTTGCAAAAGGTCTAGGAATTTAGCCATACTAGGTATAATGACCATAGTACTCTTCTCCACAATCGGATCTTATTACCTTAATTTTTAAATTATGTAGATTTTCTACTTCAGTTTTAAATATTTTGAATTTATCTAATAATTCAATTCTTAACTTAATTGGATAAATGTAGCCATAACAAGAGTAATCATCCATAAACATTATGAATGAATCATACTCATCTATGATTGATACAGGAAACAGATCACAAATGTCTGTGTGAATTATTTCTAAAATTTCAGTACTATGTTTGACGTTTTTCTTAATTTTCATAACATATTTTCATTTAATGCAATCATCGCATTGTTCGGAATCTGAAAATTCTAAGTGAGCAAGAATTGATTCAGAAACTAACTGTTCAATTCTCCCCTTGAAATATGGCTTTAACGACAATGTCATAATTTTGAAAACGATTCGGAATCAATTCTGTTGCACTTCTGAAATACTAAGTCGTTATGAGAGGTAATTTGATCATGGCTTACCACATTAACATCATCATGTAAGGACAATAAATATAACATGATTTGTCAAAAGGCAATACCCATAACTTTATTATTAAACTTAATAACACATATTTCATTATCAAAATGACATGCATATCTAGAATCTTCCAAGCATAATACAGAAATCAAATTCTTTTTTAAAGAGAGTACATAAAGACCATTATTAAGTGTAAGTACAAAGCCATTTCTAAGTACTAATGTGACACCCTCAATTTCGATTTCTGCATGCATTCATATTTTATATAAAGAAAACATTTTAAAAGAAGTGGAAACAGAAAAGAATCAAAAAGATAGCCAAAAAGAGCAAATTCCAGTTCCTCGAGGAGCGCCGTAGACACTTCACGTGGCCCGCAGGCCACGTGGCTCCTTCGGAGCTCATCCCCGCAAAAGGGGGAGAGGTCCGCCGCTAACTGGCTATGTGGCAGGCTCGGAGCTTGCCTCTGTGAAAGGGGCGAGGTCCAACCCTGTGGGACACGTGTTGTCCCCGGAGCTCGTCTCTGCGGAGAAGCGAAGTCCAGCCGCGCGGGACACGTGTCGCTCTCGGAGCTTGTCTCCGAGAGGTCCGACCCGCGGGACACGTGTCGCTCTTAGAGCTTACCTCCGGGAGGTCCGGTCCTACCGGACACATGTCACCTCCGGAGCTCATCTCTGGGAGGTCCGGTCCTACTGGACACGTGTCATCCTCGGAGCACATTTCCGAGGAAAAGGTACTGCAGGACACGCGTCAGCCTCGGAGCTCGCCTCCGAGAGGTCCCGCCCTGCTCGACGCGTGTCAACCTCGGAGCTCATCCCTGAGTAGAAAGGAAGTCCGACGCTGCTAGGACACGTGGCATTATCGGAGCCCACCTCCAAAGAGAGGGGAGGTCCGGCAC
The DNA here is from genome assembly GCA_030760725.1 of Neostapfia colusana. Classification (NCBI taxonomy): domain Eukaryota; kingdom Viridiplantae; phylum Streptophyta; class Magnoliopsida; order Poales; family Poaceae; genus Neostapfia; species Neostapfia colusana. The sequence continues at coordinate 22,253,278 of JASWHV010000005.1, read as the reverse complement.
TGACACGTGGCACCCCCAGATCCACCTCCGAAGAGACGGGAGGTCCGGAACTGACACGTGGCTTACGCGGAGCTCGTCTCTGGAGAGAGGGGAGCTCCTGACCCACCAGACACGTGGCGCACGCGGAGCTCACCTCTGAGGGAGAGGGAGGTCTCGCCCGCGTGACACGCGGCACAACCGGAGCCCACCTCTGTGGAAAAGGGACGCCCGGCCCCCGCAGGACACGTGGAGCCTCCGGAGCTCATCACCGCGGAGGTAACAAGATCTGAAGCGGTTTTTGCTTCTGTACGCGCGGGAATACCGACACGGAAGGAAACCGATACGAATTCCACGTTGCTACCACACCAAATATATTGAAGATAAGTTGTTAAGATTCAAAAACAATTTGAATAGGACTCTTATTTGAATTCCGATCAGAGTAGGACTCTTCGTTTCTCTCTTATAAATAGAACCCAAAACCTTGGGCCGCAACCACGTACTTCTTTTCCAACTCACAAGTCGACGACTTGGAGCCCTAGCCCCCAAACTCGCCGAGCTAAACCCCTTTGCCGGAGTTTGACTACCGGAGAGACTGCCGATGAGCCCATACAAGATCGCTGCCGCCGAAAGAGAGTCCCGATAATCTATTTATGCTAGGAGGGAGGACCCGAAGGAAGCAAGGTAGGTTTCCATTACCACCTTACGACATCATCGCGGTTTTCTTTGCATCTGTTCTTCGATCCCTTCGAACAGAAGCCTTTTCGTGGACAGATCACGTTTTGATCGGTCTGATCTAGATCTTGAGTCCAGATCATCACCACGTCCACACTTGATCTCTACACCTCTGTTCATCGTGAAACCCCAAGCAAACCCATGCAAACATGCAAGAACACGTACAAACTCAACTGCACCATAGGATTAGCATGCATATGCACCATTGCATCTTGAGTAAAGTTTGTGCATGATAATTGATTGCTGTGAATCTTGTATATGCGTGATCGTAAATAGAAGGACAAGCTCAGGGAGCTATCTACCAAGGATTTCGGCATCAATACTTCGAGATCCCAGAGCAACAGAAGCCACAGGAACAAGGCAAGTGCCCCTTGACCATATTGATCCATGTTTTTGGAAAACTGTTTTGTTTGCGAAAAGGTGTGCGTGCTTGAGTCAACTTGATGGGAAACCCTTTTATAGGAGTTTACTAGTTTTATTAACCACCCTTGTCGTCGGGATGGTTGATGAGTCGGGTATGGTCGTTTTTGCTTTTTTTCTTCGCTAATCTACGGGATATGGGAAGCGATAGAATGTGTCTAGCTAACTGCACTCGTATGAATAATGTTAATGAGAAACTGATGTTGATAATGGACATGAATCGGAGGGAGATCTAGGCAAGCTTGGTTTGTGGATGATGTAGAATGATATGGTGGTTTACTTGCCGTAGATCTAAGAACCGGTTCATGCGAGCCATGCCAGGAATACAGTGCCACCACAAGGCCAAATATGGGTGCGGCCTAGCTGATTAATTAGGTCAGTTGCTATATTGTTATGGACCGTGGAAGGCGCGGGGAATGGGAGTCGAGTGAGGACTGCCCTCGGAACTGCATGGCACAAGAGGGGGCCCGTAGGTGGGAGAATTGGAGATTCTAGCCTGCTGGTTAAACCTTAGTGGGTACATACATCTAGTAGTCCCTTTGTAAAGGCTATTTTGTGATCTCTTGGCCATACACCGACGGTTGTGTACTGGTACAATGTAGGTTCTGCAGTCGCTGACGGGTGACGAAATCACAAACTTGTGGGTAAAGTGGTACCACCTCTGCAGAGTGTAAAACTATCATGATAGCCGAGCTTATGGTCACAAGCGCCTGGACAACTCAAATGATTAGATGGGATGGTTATTGGGATGGTATTTGGTTTGGTTATTGGTTTGGTGATGGTTTGGTCTTTGGATTTGGTTTTCGGGACTGTTGAGTCCGGGTAATGAGATTGGTTGCATGACTGTTGAGTCATGGCAATGAGATTTGATCTCGGTTATGAGATGGAATTGAATATGAGATGAGATGGTAATTATGAGCATGTGAAAAGTTGAGAAAGATAAATGTTCGGACGAAATATGAGAAGTGGTGAATCATAATGGAGGTATGTTCATGTTTAAATACATGTTGGGATTACATTCACTTAAAGCTAGTTGCTGTTTTTATCAAGATTTGTGAAATAAGCTTTGCTTTTATGCAATGAACCTTTTTATACCTACCTTGTTGTAAGCTACATGTCATATTTTAGGCACTTGCTGAGTATGTCATGTACTCACCCTTGCATTATCATACATCATCAGCAACAGGAGAGGAGTACTATGAAGACCACGTGGAGTATTAGGCGTGTAATCTGCCCTCAACATTGCCTGTGGAGTAGAGATGGAGCCACTGCTGCTGCTTAGTTTGATTCCACTACAGTTTAGAAGGCTTCCGCTGATAAGATAAGACTTCCGCTGCAATAAAGATTAATGTAATAAAGTACTTGAATCTATTCATTCATGGTTATATATATTCTGAATTCAGTTTGTGGATTATATGTGTATGTGTGATGAACATCCTGGGCACACATACGCATCTGTCTCGGTTCCGAGAGGTTTTTCTTCTCGGGATAGGGGCGTCACAGATTGGTATCAGAGCCATGGTTGATCGTAGGTCACACGCCTAGATAGGTCACAAGATTGGTATCAAGCTACCACGGTTGACTGTAGGTCACAATCCTAGATTGATCACAGATTGGTAGCAAAACCACGGTTGACCATAGGACGCAAGCCTAGTCACAGATTGGTATTAGGAGCCACGTTGAACATAGGATGCAAGCCTAGGTAGAATGCATAGGTTGGCATTAGAACCCCATTGACCATAGGACAAAGTCAAAGATTGGTAGTCACAGATTGGTATCACCCCAAACCACATAGGACCCCCATTGAGTAAGCCTTGAATAGGAGTTGTGTGCTGAACTTTTATGATGATTGTTATGCTTCAGTGCTTAGTGTGAATTGTGGGACGTTTCAGCGTTGTCCATATCCACCCATAGTAGAGAGATGTGAGATGCTTTGGCACTTGTTCACATCCTCATATAGGATGATATATAGTCCATTCACCTTGATGCATATAGTTGAAGGGATCGCTCTAAACTTCTAACCTCTATTCTACTCAACTCTCCCTCACAGATGGTGAGAGGAAATGCCGGCCGTCAAGGGAGGAACGTCCGTGGCAACCAAGAGGATGACCACATTGAGGTTCCTGAGAATGACAACCCCGGAGCCGGTGCAAACAACCTGGAACGGTTGATGGCCATGCAGAACCAACTTATGCAAACTATGATCCAAACTTTGGGTCAGCTGCAATCCAACAACAACAACAACCCCGTTCCTGCACCACCGCCACCACCACCACCACCACCACCGCCGGCTCACAACAGGCTGGGAGAGTTCATGAGGACTCGACCGCCTACTTTCTCACAAGCTAAAGACCCCATGGAGGTCGACGATTGGTTGAAGTCCATGGAGAAGAAGCTTGCCATTGTTCAGTGCAATGATCGAGAGAAAGTTCTCTTTGCATCGCACCAACTTATGGGAGCTGCCGCTGATTGGTGGGACGCTCTATGCAACGCTGATGTCGACCAGGAGACTATTACTTGGACTGAGTTCAAGAAGAGTTTCCGCTCTCATTACATCCCTGCTGGAGTAATGATGCTCAAAAGACAAGAGTTTGAAGGTCTCCGCCAAGGAAAGAAGAGCGTGAATGAGTACCTCAACAAGTTCACGCAGCTTTCAAGGTATGCCCCCGAAGATGTCAACTCGGACCAATGGAAGCAGTACTTGTTCATGAGAGGGTTGAACAATGAGATCCAGGTTCAGCTTCTCAACAATGACTATGCAAGCTTCCAGAAGCTAGTTGACAAAGCCATAGTGGTTGAGAGCAAGATCCACGAGATCGAGCAAGAGGGCAAAAGAAAGATGCCATACCAGCCACATGGGAGCAACATACGTCCCTGGTACATGCCCCCAGCTGCACCACATTATGGATCGTCCGCTCCTACTTTTCGCCCTAACCAACCACCACAGCAACATCCTGTCGTGCAAGAACCTCGTGTGCCTTTGCCTCCTGCACCCCGTCCAAACATGGGTGCTTATACTCAAAACCAACCTCGTCCCAACGTCCCTGCTGTCGTGGGCAACAAGGCATGCTTTGCATGCGGGGAGACGGGACACTTTGGGAGCCAGTGCCTGAAGAGAGGTCCTGGACAACCAAGCAAGTGCCCAAGCAGAACCCACGGCCAAACGGAGGAGCCAATCAAGGAAACCGTGGACAGCAGAACTACGCTCGCGGTAACGTGAACCATGTCTCTGCTGAGGAAGCGCAACAGGCTGAGGACGTCGTGATTGGTATGTTCCTTGCCAACTCCAACCCAGCCAACATTTTATTTGATTTCAGAGCATCACATTCATTCATATCATCCAAGTATGTTGCCAAGTATAATCTACCCATATCACACTTGAAATATACTATGTTGGTTAATTCTCCCGGTGGAGAGATGAGGACTAATATAGTATGTCCGAGTAAACCTTAAAATAAGGGGGTAGACTTCCTTGCCAACCTCATTGTCTTGGATTCACAAGGGCTTGACATAATACTCGGAATGGATTGGTTAAGCAAGCACAGCGGAGTGATTCAATGTGCTGAGAGCAGTGTGCAGTTGACAAACGAGCACGGTACTCGTATTGAGTTCGAGTCAGCCCAACCAACAACCGAGAAGGCAACGTTAAACCACGTCGAAGGAGCAACATTGGAGAGCATTCCGGTGGTTCAAGAATTTTCGGACATGTTCCCGGAAGAACTTCCAGGTATGCCACCTGACCGGGACATCGAGTTTTCCATTGACCTAGTACCCGGAACTGCACCTATAGCAAAGAGACCATATAGGATGCCCGTAAATGAACTAGTGGAGCTCAAGAAGCAAATTCAGGAGCAGCTAGAGAAGGGTTTTATTTGTCCAAGCTCATCACCATGGGGAGCCCCCGTGTTCTTCGTAGACAAGAAGGATGGGACCCAAAGAATGTATGTGGATTATAGGTCTCTCAATGAGGTGACGATCAAGAATAAATACCCTCTGCCCCGTATAGAAGACCTGTTCGACCAAATGAAGGGAGCCCAAGTTTTCTCCAAGATTGATCTTCGCTCGGGATATTTCCAGCTGAAGATTAAGCCCTCCGATATACCCAAGACTGCCTTTCGAACACGGTATGGTTCATATGAATATACCGTTATGTCTTTTGGGTTAACGAATGCACCCGCATACTTCATGTACCTCATGAACAAGGTCTTCATGGAGTACTTGGACAAGTTCGTCGTAATTTTCATTGACGACATGATGGTGTATTCGAAAAGTGAGGAGGAACATGAAGAACATTTGAGATTGACATTGCAGAAGCTGCGAGCGCATAAATTATATGCCAAGCTCAGCAAGTGTCAATTTTGGCTAAAGGAGGTATTGTTCCTAGGCCACATCATCTCCGAGGAGGGAGTATCGGTTGATCCCGGAAAGTTGGGAGATGTTCTGAAGTGGAACCAACCGAAAAACGTGAAGAATATTCGGAGTACCGACGGTTCATCATGGACTTCTCCAAGATCGAAAAACCTATGACGGAATTGCTAATGAAAGGAAAAGCCTTCCAATGGACACCAGCGTGCCAAGAAAGCTTTGAGGAGCTCAAGAAAAGGCTAACCATAGCACCGGTTCTAGTACTACCGGACGTAAGCAAGAGCTTTGACATATATTGTGATGCATCCAGACAAGGGCTTGGATGTGTGCTCATGCAAGAGGGACAAGTGGTAGCCTATGCGTCGAGACAACTCAAGAAACACGAGCTGAATTACCCTACACATGACTTGGAGCTCGCAGCCGTAGTGCATGCATTAAAGATTTGGAGACATTATATCCTTGGTCATCAATGTGAGATCTATACGGATCATAAAAGCCTCAAGTACATATTCACCCAAACGGATTTGAATTTGAGGCAACGTCGATGGTTGGAGCTTATCAAGGATTATGATGTTGGAATCAACTATCACCCCGGAAAGGCCAATGTAGTAGCTGATGCATTGAGCCGAAAGGGAGCATGTCACCAACTCACGGTTCGGGAGCTACCGCCCAAGCTATGAAAGGAGTTCGAACGGTTACATATTGGGTTCTTGAACGAGATGGAAGTGATAGAACTCCAATCTTTGCTGGAACAAGAGATACGAGATGGCCAAGCAACGGATGAGGAAATCAAGGAGATCAAGGAAAGAATCCAGCAAGGCATAGAAAAGGACTTCAAGGAAGACGAGAAGGGTACACTTTGGTTAGGAAAAAGGATTTGTGTGCCTAACGTGAAGCACATCCGCGACACGATATTAAAGGAGGCACATGACTCACCTTATTACATACATACCGGCAGTACAAAGATGTACAAGGACTTGAACACTTGTTATTGGTGGGATGGTATGAAGAGGGACATAGCTGAATATGTTGCCCTATGCGACACATGCCAATGGGTGAAGGCCGAACATCAAAAACCCGCTGGACTGTTGGTACCATTGAAAGTACCCGAGTGGAAGTGGGAAGACATCAGTATGGATTTCATCGTTGGATTGCCACGTACTCGATCAGGTTACGACTCCATCTGGGTTATCGTGGACCGATTGACGAAAACAGCCCATTTTCTTCCTGTTAAGATCGCGTACAACGTTGCACAACTAGCTGAGCTGTACATGGAGCAAATCGTGTGCCGCCATGGAGTCCCGAAGATGATAGTCTCAGATCGGGGTTCTCAGTTTACCTCTGGGTTCTGGAAAAAGCTGCATTAAGCTATGGGTACACGACTGGATTTTAGCTCCGTTTATCACCCGCAAACCGATGGGCAAACCGAGAGGACAAACCAAATTTTGGAAGACATGTTGAGAGCTTGCGCCTTGAAACATGGGCGTAGTTGGGATAGGAGCTTGCCGTATGCCGAATTCTCCTATAACAACAGCTATCAAGCTAGCTTGAAGATGTCACCTTTCAAAGCATTGTACGGTAGACGGTGTAGAACACCGCTGTTTTGGATCTAGACCGGAGAAAACCAAGTGTTTGGACCCGAAGTGCTACAAGAGGCTGAGAAGCAAGTCCAAACGATACGGGAGAACTTGAAGGCTGCTCAGTCAAGACAGAATGGCTATGCGGACAATAGGCGAAGGAAATTTACTTTCGAAGTAGGAGACTTCGTATACCTTAAGGTATCGCCTATCCGAGGCCAACGACGTTTCAACGTCAAAGGCAAGTTAGCACCTCGCTACATTGGGCCATTTAAGATTTTGGACAAGCAAGGAGAAGTAGCCTATCAACTAGAGCTTCCAACGCACCTCTCCGACGTGCATGACGTGTTTCATGTATCCCAGCTCAAGAAGTGCTTGAGAGTGCCAGAAGAACAAGTACCGATGGATGAACTTGAACTTCAAAAGGATCTGACCTATGTAGAGCACCCTGTCCGAATTTTAGACGTAAAGGAAAGGGTCACGAGGAACAAAGTGATCCATTGGTGCAAGGTACAATGGAGCCATCACACAGAAGCTGAAGCCACATGGGAGCGTGAAGAAGACATCAAGGCAGAATTCCTTCATCTATTCTCCACTATCGAATTTCGAGGGCGAGATTCAATTTAAGGGGGGTAGATTTGTGACACCCTCAATTTTGATTTCTGCATGCATTCATATTTTATATAATGAAAACATTTTAAAAGAAGTGGAAACAGAAAAAGAATCAAAAAGATAGCCAAAAAGAGAAAATTCTAGTTCCCCGAGGAGCGCCGTAGACACTTCCCACGGCCCGTTGGCCACGTGGCGCCTTCGGTGCTCATCCCCGCAAAAGGGGGAGAGGTCCGCCGCTAACTGGCTACGTGGCAGGCTCGGAGCTTGCCTCTGTGAAAGGAGCGAGGTCCAACCCTGTGGGACACGTGTTGTCCCCGGAGCTTGTCTGTGCGGAGAAGCAAAGTCCAGCCGCGCGGGACACGTGTCGCTCTCGGAGCTCGTCTCCGAGAGGTCCGACCCGTGGGACACAGTGTCGCTCTCGGAGCTTACCTCCGGGAGGTCCGGTCCTATCGGACACGTGTCACCTTCGGAGCTCATCTCCGGGAGGTCCGATCCTACTGGACACGTGTCATCCTCGGAGCACATTTCCGAGGAAAAGGTACTGCAGGACACACATCAGCCTCGGAGCTCGCCTCCGAGAGGTCCCGCCCTGCTCGACACGTGTCAACCTCGGAGCTCATCCCTGAGCAGAAAGGAAGTCCGACGCTGCTAGGACACGTGGCACTATCGGAGTCCACCTCCGAAGAGAGGGGAGGTCCGACACTGACACGTGGAACCCTCGGAGCCACCTCCGAAGAGAGGGGAGGTCCGTTACTGACACGTGGCATACGTGGAGCTCATCTCTGGAGAGAGGGGAGGTCCCGACCCAGCAGACACGTGGCGCACGCGGAGCTCACCTCTGAGGGAGAGGGAGGTCTCGCCTGCCTGACACGCGGCACAACCGGAGCCCGCCTCTGCGGAAAAGGGAGGCCTAGCCCCGTAGGACACGTGGAGCTTCCGAAGCTCATCACTCTGGAGGTGACGAGATCTGAAGCGGTTTTTGCTTCTGTACGCGCGGGAATACCGACACGGAAGGAAACCGACACGAATTCCACGTTGCTACCGCTCCAAATCAATTGAAGATAAGTTGTTAAGATTCAAAAACAATTTGAATAGGACTCTTATTCGAATTCCTATCAGAGTAGGACTCTTTGTTTCCCTCTTACAAATAGAACCCAGAACCTTTGGCCGCAACCACGTACTTCTTTTCCACCTCACGAGTCGACGACTTGGAGCCCTAGCCCCCAAACTCGCCGAGCTAAACCCCTTCGCCGGAGTTTGACCACCGGAGAGATCGCCGACGATCCCAGACACGATCGCCGTCGCCGGAAGAGAGCCCCGATGATCTGTTTATGCTAGAAGGGAGGACCCGAAGGAAGCAAGGTAGGTTTCCATTACCACCTTACGACATCATCGCGGTTTTCTTTGCATCTGTTCTTCGATCCCTTCGAACAGAAGCCTTTTCGTGGACAGATCACATGTTGATCGGTCTGATCTAGATCTTGAGTCTAGATCATCGCCACGTCCACACTAGATCTCTACACCTCTTTTCATCGTGAAACCCCATGCAAACCCATGCAAACATGCAAGAACATGTACAAACTAAACTGCACCATAGGATTAGCATGCATATGCACCATTGCATCTTGAGTAAAGTTTGTGCATAATAATTGATTGATGTGAATCTTGTATATGCGTGATCATAAATAGAAGGACAAGCTCAGTGAGCTATTTACGAAGGATTTCAGCATCAAGACTTCGAGATCCCAGAGCAACAGAAGCCACAGGAACATGGCAAGTGCCCCTTGACCATATTGATCCCATGTTTTTGGAAAACTGTTTTGTTTGCAAAAAGGTGTGTGTGCTTGAGTCAACTTGATGGGAAACCCTTTTATAGGAGTTTACTAGTTTTGTTAACCACCCTTGTCGCCGGGACAGTTGATGAGTTGGGTATGGTCATTTTTGCTTTTTGCTTCGCTAATCTACGGGATATGGGAAACGATAGAATGTGTCTAGCTAACTGCACTCGTATGAATAATGTTAATGAGAAACTGATGTTGATAATGGACATGAATCAAAGGGAGATCTAGGCAAGCTTGGTTTGTGGACGAGGTAGAATGAGATAGTGGTTTACTTGCCGTAGATCTAAGGACCGGTTCATGCGAGCCATGCCAGGAATACAGTGCCACCACAAGGCCAAATATGGGTGCGGCTTAGCTGATTAATATGGTAAGTTGCTAGATTGTATGGACCGTGGAAGGCGCGGGGAATGGGAGTTGAGTGAGGACTGCCCTAGGAACTGCATGGCACAAGAGGGGGCCCATAGGTGGGAGAATTGGAGATTCTAGCCTGCTGGTGAAACCTTAGTGAGTCCATACATCTAGTAGCCCCTTTAAAGGCTATTTGTGATCTCTTGGCCATACACCGACGGTTGTGTACTGGTATAATATAGGTTCTGCAGTCGTCGACGTGTGACGAAATCACAAACTTGTGGGTAAAGTGGTGCCACCTCTGCAGAGTGTAAAACTATCATGATAGCCGATCTTACGGTCACAAGCGCCTGGACAACTCACATGATTAGATGGGATGGTTATTGGGATGGTATTTTGTTTTGTGATGGTTTGGTCTTTGGATTTGGTTTTCGGGACTGTTGAGTCCGGGTAATGAGATTGGTTGCATGACTGGTTAGTCATGGCAATGAGATTTGATCTCGGTTATGAGATGGAATTGAATTTGAGATGAGATGGTATTTATGAGCATGTGAAAAGTTGAGAAAGATAAATGTTCGGACGAGATATGAAAAGTGGTGAATCATAATATGGAGGTATGTTGATGTTTAAATACATGTTGGGATTACATTCACTTAAAGCTAGTTGCTATTTTTATCAAGATTTGTGAAATAAACTTTGCTTTTATGCAATGAACCTTTTTATACCTACCTTGTTGTAAGCTACATGTCATACTTTCCGCACTTGCTGAGTACGTCATGTACTCACCCTTGCATTATCATACATCATTAGCAACAGGAGAGGAGTACTATGAAGACCACGTGAAGTATTAGGCGTGTAATCTGCCCTCAACCTTGCCTGTGGAGTAGAGATGGAGCCGCTGCTGCTGCTTAGTTTGCTTCCGCTATAGTTTAGAAGACTTCAGCTGCTAGAATAAGACTTCCGCTGCAATAAAGATTGATGTAATAAAGTACTTGAATCTATTCATTCGTGGTTATATATATTCTGAATTCATTTTGTGGATTATATGTGTATGTGTGATGAACATCCTGGGCACACATACGCATCAGTCTCGGTTCTAAGAGGTTTTTCTTCTTGGGATAGGGGCGTCACAACTAATGGGAGCTCTCTAATGGCTTTGACCTCAACTTCATGGCTACAGCGACTTTAATTGCCCTTTCCCCTCTATTTATGGTCTTACTCATAGCAAATCACTGTAAAGAATTATAAATGTGCATAGTTACAGCTGAGTCAATCAACCAAGTAGATTGTGAATAATTTAAAAATATGGATTAATCAACAAAAGTAATAAAATCATTATCACGGCTCTTTTGATAGTGGTTTTTGTACTTACAGAATTTGCATTGATCTTTATTAACCTTCGCATCCTTTTGTGGAGGATGCTGAGGAGCCTTACCCTTATCATCATACTTATGTGGTGTGTCATGTACCTTACAAGATTGCTTAGGAGAATTATTGTTGAAATAACTCCTCTCGGCCTTACCCTTACCTTTTGTGTAATTAATAGTAATACGCAAAAATTAAATGTGTTCTTCTTCCTGAACGCACATGAACAAAAGCTTCTCAAAGTTCCATCTTTCAGGCTGTGAGTTGTAGGTGATGACAAACGTCTTAAAATCTTTAGGAAGTGAGGCAAAGATGAGATGCACAAGGAACTCATACTAAGCCCCATATTTGTAGTCTTCAACTTCGAGGACAAGTTTGTCATTCTAAGGATGTGCTCACACACACCACCTCCAGTGTACTTCTCAGTCACAATCCTCTTAATAAGAGTGCTTGTATAAGCATTGGAAGAGCTAGTAAACTGACTCTCCACCTTCTAGGGGTACTCAGTAGCTGTCTCACAATCGGAAATTGCTCTGTGTCGGTGTTTCGGATTTCTGACAAGTAACCGAATGTACAGCATGTTCTATCTCGAGGTGGGCTAGCTAAAAACACATAAAGATTCATCCTATTTCGGGCAGAAGTGCCCTACGTCCAGTCGGGGTGCATCGCTTGCTCTTACTCAAGAATGGGGGTTTGTTCTTACAAGACTGAGAGGTGACGGACATTCAATACCGGAGCCATGGGGTACTCGATTACCCTCCCACTCGGTAGAGGCGGCGCCTGCTCCGCATTGAAGGCCACCTGCTTTACTCCTACCCGAGGTCGGACTCGGGCCGCTCCTTCGGGGCTTGGACTCCCTTTTGGAACCGCCTCGAGGGCTTAGTCTTGCACCCTACCCAAGGGTCGGCCCAGGGCTCCTCGTCTCATCTCTCCCCGAGCTCGGGCTCGGGCCTGCGTTATTATCCTACTTGGGTCGCCCTCGCGCTTTCTACGGGGATCTGGATACAGAACCCCATCATTCCCTTAATTGCCTCAATGATGAAACTCTTAATGATCATCAAACATTTCCTATTCTATTGGATCCATTTCATACAGTCTCCACCATATTTAAATCTTAGATTCTAATATTCCACCTTCCCTACATCAAAAGCATTAGGATGCTCTCCCTTATGAGGAATCGGAACCTCTGACTCAGTAGGGTGTGAAGTTGTCAGTCCAAGATCGATCGCCGAGATTGCCAACGCAATCCCCAACTTCTCTCCATGAGGTTTAATTCTCTCCATTAAGTGGCTCTATGGTAGAGAAAAAACTCAGTGCAGAAAATTTTTTGGAGAAACCTTCATAATAGAATTAACTAAACATAAATAAATGCATAATAAAATTAAAACAAACAAAAATATTTTTTATTTTTCACGTTGCATTCAAAATATGGAAATTTTGTTTGTCACAATGCCTACTCAACAAAATTTTGTTTTTCAAAAAATAGAAATTTCATGCGTTGGCTACTGAATAAAATTTACATGAAATAAACTAAACTTAAAACATAGTAAATTTGTTGTTCACGTTGGCTACTTAACAAAATTAGTATGTATTCAATTAATAGTAAAGCTAATATAAATTTTCCTAATTAAATTTCAGAATTAAAATTTAATTATAAAATTAATAAGCTTAATTACAACATAGAAGCTTAACAAAAAATATCTAAACTTAATTATCCATAGCAACAATATTAACAAATTAAATATGGATGAAAATTAATTTTGCTACAAGATAACTAATTACGGAAAATTTTAAACTTAACAGTAGTGAAATATTACTTAAACAGTGCAAAACTGATATACAAAAACTTGGCCTATTAACTAATTCTTGTGCGGCCATTGCTAATTTAGCCCAAAATAAAAATATACTGAAAATAAACTAAAATAGAAAAGGCCTGCTACTACAGTGTGGCCCAACAGCCCATTTCTCATTTTTCTTAATTTTCTATGAAATTTTGAAAACAGCCCAAAACTTTGCAACCATCATGCACAAGGCAGGCCAGCTGCACTCACTTGGTGCTGGGCTGCGCCCGCTGGGTTACGTGTCCGTTCAGACACGCCCGCATACGCTGCATGCCTCCTGGGCCGCGTGCACTTGCGCCCCGGCCGCTCGCTCGCTATACGCTGCAGGATGTCAATTGGATGGCCAAAAATTCTAGTCAAACCCTAATTTAGATCTCAGCTCTTGATTTCAATCCAACGGTCCAGCGTGAATTTCGGGGTGTATAAAACCACACCGAGGGGCGCCCTTCCTGAACCCTAATTCATTCTTTCCTCCTCCTCTCTCCTCCAGCCGCTAGAGACTAAATCAGAGAGAGGCCCGCGATTTGGTGGTCGACGCCGCTGTCGCGGGGCCTCGCCGGTGCGCCGCTGTGGAGAGTGAGGGTGCCGTCGTTGAGGTCTCTCCGGTGGTGCCGCACGGCCTTTTTTATTTTCTTACTGTTTTTCTAATTTTATTCTTGCTGTGATGCTACCTCTCTTCTATGTTCTTATGCTGTCGATCTGAATCATTAACAAAATCCCGAACGGATCTGGTAAAAGTAGCCTGGCTATTAATGTCGTTGTAGATTCTTAAAAAATTGCTAGACACTAGATCTTTAGGATTTAATAAAAATAAAATGAACCTAACGAATCAACTTGAACGAGAATGTGAGCAAAGAACATACCTTTGGGCATAGATGTAGATGTCATGATAGTGTCGCCAAAGTCAAGACGGCGGCACACTGGGTTGGAGGCGGTAGAAGTGATGGCGGTGGTGTAGACGGCTTTGGGTGGTGACGGCGTAGAGTCGAAGGCCTTCTCCTCACTTCCGGCGCCTTAGATCGGATCGTGATGTTTTTGGGGATTGTTGAGCACGACAAACCTTTTTCACGTGCTCGGTGTAACATCCTTAAATTCATTACCATGCATTGCATACATTTTTCATATAGAGAAGCATTTGAAAAGAAATAGAAATGGAGAAAGAACCATAGAAATGGAGAAGGGAATATAGAAATGGAGAAAGGGACATAGAAATGGAGAGGGGAATATAGAAATGGAGAAAGAGACATAGAAATGGAGAGAAATGGAAATAAGATAGCTGAAATGAGCCATTCCCAAATTTCCTCAAATTTTCCCTAAATTCCCCAAGGGGGGATTTCTCCCACATTTGGGGGAAATTTTTCCCCAGTGTAGCCGCAGCTTTAGAGGGGGAAAACCCATAGGACTCTTGGGTTGAGTCCCAATTGGACTAGGACTCTTTGGTTGAGTTCCAATTGGACTAGGACTCTTCTTTTCTCCCCCTTATAATACAACCCCCAGCCCCCCTCTACAACTTGGCCGCAGCCTCCTCCCCCCCCCAAAGTCACCGAGTTGGCCCTGCCCCCCCAACTCGCCGAGTTGGCCACCCCCTGCCGGAGTTTGGTCTCCGGTAAGCCCCGTCGGTGAGCCCCGCCGACGAGCCCCGTCGTCGAGCCTCACCGTCAAGCCCCGTCGTCGAGCCCCGCCATCGAGCCCCGCCGTCGAGCCCCGTCGTCGAGCCCTGCTGAATGTAGCCTACAGAGGGGATGAATAGGCTTTTCGTTGCTTTGTTAATCCCCAAGAACTCAAGATGTGTAGAACAAGTCTCTCCTTTGATCAATTGCTAATCCCCAAATAATTGATCCTTTTTGGGTTAGAATGTGTGGAGAGATGTGAATTTTGGGCTCTTGGGAGGTGTGACGGCGTAGGGGGTCGAAGAAGTTGTGTTGTTATGGCCGTACACCTCTTTTTATAGTAGGGTTTCCAATGGTTACGTTAGGATTTGTGATGTCCGGACTAGTCCGTGGTTGACTCCGGACTAGTCCGGTGTGCGGTGTGTGGAAAACCCTAAGTGTTGTGCGATACCAGACTAGTCCGTAGTAGTGCGGACTAGTCCAATGTCTACTCAGAGATATATCGGACTAGTCCGATGTCTACTCCCCCTTTTTGGTGATTGATGACAACCAATTGAGATCACACAAATATGACAATAAAAATTCATATTTTCATAAAGTGTGCACATATGAGCTTTGGACAAAGTAGGCAAAGTAGACATAAGACATATGTGCACTCTTTATGGTGGGATGCAGAACTATGCGTGTGAACAATAATTTTGATGTGAATATCATAATGAGCATAGTCATAACATCATCAAGACTCTCAATCCTATATAGCAGTTTTAAACATACATCATTAACCAAAAGCATAACATAGTTATCATTTCACATCACATGTCCAAAAGCATAATGATAGCATAATAGCATAAGTCTTACAGAAGCTTACAAAAACTCATTTCTCAAACTAGGACATGAAAAGAAAAGAGCCTAAGACCTAAACTCCCCTCAATCTCTCCCTATTTGGCATCAAGGCACCAAAAAGAAGGAGAGGAGGGATCTACTTGTCGTCGCCGGCTCACTCCTCGTTGTCGGTCCTTTCTTCGTCTTCATCATCAGGCTGAGGAAGAGGAGGATAGGAATCACTCGTCGTGCCAAAGTAGGCACGCTCTAGTGGAGAGAGAGGAGGAAGCTCTGTGAAGTCAGATGCAGAGTCCTCTGAGATGACTGGAGATCCAATGGGCTCAATCTCCAGTTTTTGGCATATTCCTTTGACATTGGCCTTCATGTATCTCATTTCTTCTTTTCTTGCCTTGTTCATCTTATGAAGCTTCACCTCAGTTTTGCGGCAAGAACTAAAAATAGCAGCCAAATACTTCATAATTCCACTAGAGGACCCTTTGTGTGGAGAGGCCCTAGTCTTGGATGAAGGCCTTGCTTCTTCTTGAGATCTCTCTAGATGTTCTTCAGGTGATCCAGGTGAGGGAGCAGCTGGGATAGAGGCTTGAGGAGGCTTCTGAGGCCATAGAGCAGTGTGCTTCACATCCTTCACAAACTCAATTCCCGTGACTTTTTCAATCATGAACATCAAGTATGTTGCATAGCCACAAGAACGGTTTGGTGTGCAGGATATGTTCACCATGTCATTCCAAATATAATCGAAGATAATAAAACTTTTCCTCCTGCTGATTACTTTCATCAAGGTTCTGAAATAACCTTGGACGCTCCCGGCATCTCCATCCTTTGGAGCAATGGTCTTCCGGAGCACTCTGTTGAGAACAATGAAGAAGGGCTTCATGTTCTTGGTTGAGGGAGGATTGTATGGGAGTCGAGTATCATAGAGAAACTCCATCTTGTCCTTCTCCACAACTCCAAGATTGTGAATCACAATCTCATCACCGCCGGTGTCCTCAAGGTGCAACAGTCTGGTAAACTCAGTGTAAGAAATTGTGTACTTGGATCCATGTGTCATCCAAGTCACTTTGTCTTCTCCATCGTGGGCAAAGTGGCAAGTTGCAAAGAACTGGGCAATGATCTCATCATTCCAGTTGTATCTGAAGGAGAGCAAGTCCTTGAGACCGTGTTTCTCTGCAGCCTCTATAACCTCCTCAAAGGCTTCACAGCTCTTCCTTTCAAAATATGTCCAGTCGATCCATTGGCTGCGGACCACTGGAGTCTTCATTTGGAGGTACACCGAACTGTAGTAGTCCGAGTGAAAGTTGCTCCAAAATCTCTTGTCAGTTGCCCGTTTGGCAGTGCTATAGGCATCAACCTTCCTCAGGTTCCATGCCACGTCACTCCCCTTGCCATTGAACTTCTGCTCCGAGGGATCCCTATTTCCTTGCCTTGGAGTTGTCATCTTGAGGGGACCAATTGGGCCGGAAGCAAGCCCCTTACCCTTGCCCTTGGTTTTGCGTTGAGCCGCCGAGCTAGAACCAGCCACGTTTGCTTTTGAAGCTGGTCTCTTGACTGTAACCTTTCGACGCACCCTAGGTGGGGTGAGCGAAGGCTCGGCAGCACGCTCTTGTCTCTTGTTGGAGCGGGACTCCGGAATATGAGACATCACATCTTGATCCATCTCGGCTTTAAAGTCGGAGAGATTCTCACTCGATCTCGACATGATTTCTGACAAGAAAGATATAGAGGGTATGAATAATCAAGGATGACAAGGGATTGCATTAAATTGACATAAGCTAAGATTCTGATCAGGGCATACCGGACTAGTCCGGTGTTTAGGGTCGGACTAGTCCGGAGTACCGAACTTGTTCGCCCTAGGAACGGACTAGTCCGTTATGAGACTGCTCAAGCCCTAACTTGTCAAAATTTGAGGTTATTCAATGCAAATATGATCTAGGGTACATGGAATACATCAATAGAGCATGTATTGACTAGAGGAGCTGAGCTAATTGAGCAAAAACAAGGAAAATCGAAGGTTCTAGGGTTTGGAGTGAAGTTTACCAAATCCTTCGATTCGAGGTGTTGAAGGAGTCCTTGATCTGGACTAGTTCGTGGTCTTTGATCCCTTTGCAGTGGGGATCAATTCCCACGGAAATGTGGGTGGTTTTGATGGAGAACATGCAAATCCGCCTTGGGAGCACTTGAGTGAGGAGAGAGAGAGAGTGGGAAGGGTTGTGAGGATGAAGAAGCTTAGATTTGATCCGGTCCTAGGGTCATGGAGTCGAAATCGGACTAGTCCGGACCATATCGGACTAGTCTGTTTTCTAGTCAGAGAGAAAATCGGACTAGTCTGTGGTTGTCCGGACTAGTCCGGACTAACGGACCTAGTGCGGACTAGTCTGCAAGTGCGGACTAGTCCGTGGTCCCTTGTACAGAAGTGTACAAAACATATACATACATACATACATACATACATACATACATACATACATACATACATACATACATACATACATACATACATACATACATACATACATACATACATACATACATACATACATACATACATACATACATACATACATACATACATACATACATACATACATACATACATACATACATACATATATATATATATATATATATATATATATATATATATATATGTATTCAAAGGTTCCTATTAATGAATAAGGGACAAAGGCACACAGATATTCTTGATGAATATGATCAGTAAACATACAACAATCAAGCTATGACCATGATTCACCAAGATCAAGTAACTAACATAGTTTTTAGGAGAAAATAGAGAGAGATGATTTTTCAACACAATTAACATAATTTTGAGGATGGCATACAGGTATGCAAGTTCTCAAGCCACGTTTCGAGCATTAAGGATATTTAGTTCATTTCGGGGCTACAAAAGCGTTTTTCATCAAGTGGCTTGGCAAAGATATCGGCTAGTTGTTTTTCAGTGTTGACATGGAAAATGGCTATGTCTCCTTTCATTGAGTGATCTCTCAAAAAATGATACCGGATATCTATGTGTTTGGTTCTAGAGTGCTCAACAGGGTTATGGGAAATTTTAATTGCACTCTTATTGTCACAAAGGAGTGGAATACGGCTCATATTGTCACCGTAATCCCTTAGAGTTTGTCGCATCTAAAGGAGTTGTGCCCAACAACTCCCGGCTACAACATACTCAGCTTCGGTCGTGGATAAGGCAATTGAATTTTGTTTCTTGGAGGACCAAGAAACTAAGGATCTACCTAGGAATTGGCAAGTATCGAAAGTACTTTTTCTATCTAGCTTGCATCTGGCATAATCTGCATCGGAGTATCCAATGAGATTGAATTTTGAACCTTTGGGATACCAAAGCCCTAGGTTGGGTGTATGAACTAAATATCTCAAGATCCTCTTAACGGCTGTCAAATGACATTACTTAGGATTGGCTTGAAACCTTGCACACAAGCATACACTCAACATGATATCAGGCCTAGATGCACATAAATAGAGTAAGGAGCCAATCATGGAGCGATATACCTTTTGATCCACATTTGGTCCGTCTTCATTGAGATCCAAGTGTTCATTTGTCGCCATGGGAGTCTTTATGGGCTTTGCTTCGTCCATTCCAAACTTCTTGAGAATGTCTTGAGTGTATTTTGTTTGGCTTATGAATGTCCCGTCCTTTTGTTGCTTCACTTGGAATCCCAAGAAGTACCTCAACTCTCCCATCATGGACATCTCGAATCTATCTGTCATAATCTTGCTAAATTCTTGACAAAAGGATTTGTTAGTTGAACCAAATATAATATTGTCAACATATATTTGGCAAATGAAGAGATCATCATCAAAGCGTTTAGTGAACAAGGTGTAATCAGCTTTTCCAATCCTGAACTCATTTTCAATTAAAAAATCTCTAAGGCATTCATACCAAGCTCTAGGAGCTTGTTTGAGGCCATAGAGAGCCTTACGCAGTTTGAACACATAGTCGGGGTGCTTTTAATCTTGAAAACCGGGTGGTTGCTCCACGTACACCTCCTCCTTGATCGGTCCATTGAGAAAGGCGCTTTTCACGTCCATTTGATAAAGCTTGAAATCATGGTGAGTAGCATATGCAAGTAATATACGAATTGAGCCTAGCTACGGGAGCAAAAGTCTCATCGAAATCCAAACCTTCGACTTGTGAGTACCCTTTTGCCACAAGTCGTGCATTGTTCATTGTTACCACTCCATGTTCGTCTTGCTTGTTGCGGAAGACCCATTTAGTGCCGACAACGTTGGACTTGGGTCTTTCAACAAGCTCCCACACTTCGTTCCTTTTGAAGTTGTTCAATTCTTCTTGCATCGCCATCACCCAATCCGGATCTTTTAATGCATCCACAACCCTGTATGGTTCCAAAGAAGATACAAAAGAATAGTGTTCACAAAAAACATGAGAGAGAGTATGTTGTGATGAAATTGCAATTTTACCGGTACGAAGCACTCTTCCTTGACTATTATCACCAAAGTAAATGTCTTCGTTTGGATCTTCATTTGCTTCATATTCCATGAACATTCTTCTTTCTCCGGTCATGTGATTGGGGCATCCACTATCTAGCACCCATTTTGCTCCACCGGATGAATAAGTCTGCAAAAACAATTTATGCCTTGGTCTTAGGTAGCCAAGCTTGCTTGGGTCCTTTGAGGTTAGTCACAAGTGATTTGGGCACCCACACATGAGACTTGATGTTCCCATGGCGTGGCCCAACATATTTAGCATAAACTCTTCCAAGATTACTTTTCATAAGTACATATGAAGCATCAAAAGTTCTAAATAGAAGTTGTTGTTCATATGTGTTCACAGTGTTAGATTTATCAACATTATTAAGTTTTCTAACTTGAGAAGAGTTTCCCTTGACAAAGGCAATGCAAACCTTGTTATTCTTGTGGCTTCTAGCATTTTGCTTTTCACCATTAGAATATCCAATGCCATATTTGACATTGGGAGGTCTTGTGACCGAGTATGCACTGCGTGCATACTTGATCTTCTCCTTGTCAAATATGCCACTTTGAGAAGATTGCTTGTACTTTGTCAAGTTTGGCTTTTTCTTCATGTTAGTGTCACTTTTGGCATAAGTACAAGTAATACTAGTTTTAGAGTTTATGTGTTGAGAAGGTGAGCTAGAAGTTGATGAAGAACCATTTTGCTTGAGTGACTCAACTTGTACCTCAAGGATTTTGTTATCTTTGGTTAAGTTAGCAAGTTCATCCTTGATGGTGGTGTTTGAGTCTTTTAACTTCAAGCTTGCTTCCTTGCTTGAAGCTAACTCAAGTTCTAGTGACTTATTTTGTTCTTTTCAAATTCACGAAGCTTTTCAATCTCAAGATATTCCTCCTTTTGGAAGATGATCATATCTTCCTGACGATTGACTAACTTCTCCATATCAAAAAGCTTATCAATTAGAAATTTCATCTTAGTAGCTGTCTTTTTGTCTAAACCCCTAAGCATATATTCATCTTCATCACTGCTATCATCCTCACTAGAATTATCACTATCACTAGTAAAGGAATGCGAGAAGGAAGATTTAGTTGGTACCTTTCGTTTACCTTCCTTTTCCATTACACAAGTGTTGTCAGTGTCCTTCCATGCGCCCATGGTTGGGAAGAGAGTAGATTTCTTGGTAGTCTTCTTTATGGCTATGGTGGCCATCTCCTCTTCTTCTTCGGATGAGGATTCATCATTGGAGTCCCACTCCTTCCCTAGATGTGCTTGGCCATATTGCTTCTTATTCTTGAACATTTTATTTGGTTGAGGCTTGTTGTCTTTTGTCTTCTTCTTGTTTTCATCATATGGACAATCTACTATGAAGTGATTGTATTCTCCGCGGTTATAGCACGCCCGTCTCATCTTGGGTCTTTGTTTGTCCCTTTGTCTTACTTCGTTTGAGCTGCCACCCTTTCTTCTTCTCATCATTTTCTTGAACTTCTTCATGAACAAGATCATGTCTTCTTCATCGATATCACTACCTTCATCATCACTGTCATCTTCTCCGTGAGCTTCTCGGGCTTCCTTTGATACAGGTTTACAAGTTGACTTCAGAGCAACTCCTTTCTTCTTTGCCGAGGTGAGATCGGCAATTTCCTTGACATGTTTGGCTTGCTTCTCCATCATTACAAAGTTGATGATCTTGCCAAGAAGTTCGTATGGGGTCATTTTCCGGTACCCGGGGCTTTCTCTAATCATAGAGCAAAGAGTCACGTTGCGAGGCATGAATGCTCTGAGAATTAACTTCACGACCTCATGATCATTCCACTTTTTGCTGCCATAAGCTCGGACTTTGTTGATATGATTCTTCAGTCGATTGTACATATCTTGTGGTGATTCATCTTCTTATATCGCGAATCTTCCCAATTCACCTTCAATCATTTCTATCTTGGCTTCGCGTACATGACGGTCACCTTCATGTGCGGTTTGTAGTGTGTCCCATATCTCTGTGGCAATTTCGAGTTCATCCACCTTGGTGAACTTATCTCGGCTTAGTGATGACGTATCACAGCTGCAGCTTGAGCATTCCGATGAATGGCTTGTTCTTGGCTTGGGGTCAGCTCTTCATCATCATCCGGGATATCTATCCCTGTACACACTAATATGCCACAAACTTGGGTTAAGAGATATAAGATGCATTTTCATGTTTTGTCCATTGAATAATCATTGCCATCAAAGTAAGGTGCTTTCTCTATAGGAATTGATAAGTAATGACTATTGTTAGAATTCAAACGCTCATAATCAAAAGGATATCGGGAGTAGTCAGTGTGACTACCCCCTTTCTTCTTCTTTTCATCATCGTTGTTCTTCTTTCCTTTTCGGGAGATTGCCTTCTTCCGTAATAGAGCCTTGAGTTGGAGCACCTCCTCATCATCGTCCTCACTGTCTTGAATGGCGTCGGGTAGCTTCTTTAGATTTTGAGTCCTTTCATCATTACTCTTTTGACCGTCGATCTTCTTGTGTACATCCTTGACGTCCGACATCGTCTCTTCGAGCGGTGAGTCTATTTTGAAGAGTTTGGCTCTGATACCAATTGAATGTAGCCTAGAGGGGGTATGAATAGGCTTTTCGATGCTTTGTTAATCCCCAAGAGCTCAAGATGTGTAGAACAAGTCTCTCCTTTGATCAATTGCTAATCCCCAAAGAATTAATCCTTTTTGGGTTAGAATGTGTGGAGAGATGTGAATTTTGGGCTCTTGGGAGGTATGACGGCGCAGGGGGTCGAAGAAGTTGTGTTGGTATGTCCGTACACCTCTTTTTATAGTAGGGTTTTCAATGGTTACGTTAGGGTTTGCGATGTCCGGACTAGTCCGTGGTTGACTCCGGACTAGTCCGATGTGCGGTGTGTGGAAAACCCTAAGTGTTGTGAGATACCGGACTAGTCCGTAGTAGTGCGGACTAGTCCGATGTCTACTCAGAGATATATCGGACTAGTCCGGTCCATATCGGACTAGTCCGTTTTGTGGTCAGAAAGAAAATCGGACTAGTCCGGTTCATATCGGACTAGTCCGCACATGCTGATTTTGTGCAGTTAGTGTGATTTCTTTCACTTGAGCTCTTGGGGTGTGTTTATCCAACACACTCTATACTAAATAATCTAATCTTTTCAGCTCCTGAGCTCTTATCAATTTGGATCCTCATTCTCCTTTCTTTTTGCGCTTTCTTCATAATTTCTTTAAGAACCTGTGCTCATCTCAATAATTTTTTAGGGTCTCATTGTTTGTCATAAATCAACCAAAACCCACAAGGGATGCCTAGATGCACTTTCACCCGCCGTCGAGACCCGCCGACGAGCCCCGTCACGCCTCGCCGTTGCTGGAGAAGAAGCCCGACGATCTGCCCTACCATAATTTTCCATAGAAAAAATCTCTCGCTGCGGCCGTTGCTAGGAGAAAGGCCCTGCCGCAAGGAGGAAGTGAGGTAGGTCTTCATTACCCATCTTACGACACCGCCGCTGTTTCTACGCATCCGTTTTCTTCACCCCCTTCGAGCAGAAACTTTTGCGTGTGGATAGATCATGTTTTGATCCATTTTTTACGGTGGAATTGATCTAGATCTTGTGTCAAGATCATCACCACGTCCACACTTGATCCCTACACCTTGTTCATCATAAAATCCCATGAAAGTCCATTAAAACATGCAAGAACACGTACAAACTGGTTTTATAAAACTGCAATATAGAAATTACATTCATCTACCCCATTGCATCTTGAGTAAAGTTTGGGCATGATGATTGATTGCTGTAAATCTTGTATGTGTGTGGTCATTAGTAGAAGGACAAGCTCAAGAGGCCGTCTACGAGGAACTACAGCACCAAGACTTTGAGACGCTTGAGCAACACGAGCCACGGGAGCAAGGCAAGTGCCCCTTGACCATATTGATCCCATGTTTTGAAACTGTTTTGTTTGCGAAAATGTGTATGCTTGAGTCAACTTGATGGGACACCCCTTTTATAGGAGTTTACTAGTTTTGTTAACCATCCTTTTCGCCGGGAAAGTTAATTAGTCGGGTATGGTCGTTTTTCCTTTTTGCTTCGCTTAACTTATGGGATACGGGAAGCTGAATTAAAATATGGTTAGCTAGTGTACTCATATGAATAATGATGATGAGAACTTGATGATGTTAATGAGCATGGAATCGGGGAGATCTAGGCAAGCTTGGTTCGTGGATGTTGCTGAATGAGATGGTGGTTTACTTGCTGTAGATCTAAGGACCGATTCATACGAGCACATGCCAGGAAAATAGTGCCACCACAAGGCCAAATATGGGTGTGGCTTAACTGACTAATTAGGTGTGTTGCTAGCTTGTTATGGACCGTTGGATGGCACGGGGAATGGGAGTCGAGAGGGACTGCCCTAGGAACTGCATGGTACAAGAGGGGGCCCGTGGGTGGGAGAATGGAGATTTGAGCCTGCCGGTAAAACCTCAGTAGATCCGTACATCCTAGTAGCCCCTTTGTAAAGGCTATTTTATGATCTCTTGACCATACACCGATGGTTGTGTACTGGTATAATGGAGGTTCTTTCTAGTCGCCGACGGGTGACGAAATCACAAACTTGTGGGTAAAGTGGTGCTAACTCTGCAGAGTGTAAAACTATCATGATAGCCGTGCTTCCAGTCACAAACACCAAGCCAACTTTCATGATTAGAGGCAAAACTTGGGATGGATATTTGGGTATGGTCATTGGGATTAGTTTTGGGACTGTTTTGAGTCATGACAATGAATTTGGTTTCGGTTATATGAATATGAGATGGATATAAATATTTATGAGTATGAGATGAACTTGAGAAAGATTATTGGCTGGTTGAGACATGATAAATGGTGAATTATGATACAGGAATGTTGCTGATTTAACTTGGTTATGATGGGATTTTAACTCACCTAGACTTAGTTGCTGTTTTTACCATGTTTATGAAATAAAATTTGCTTGCTGCAATGAGTCTTTTTATTGCCTACCTTGTTGTAAGCTACATATCATACTTTTCCCATACTTGCTGAGTACGACATGTACTCACCCTTGTATTTTCACATATACAACAACAACAGGAGAAGAGTACTTCGAAGAACATGTGGAGTACTAGGCGTGCGCAATACCGTCAACATGCCTGTGGAGTTGAAGTTGGAGCCTGCTGTTTTAGTTATTTTCCGCTGTCGTTTAGAGTCTTCCGCTACAAGAATAAGTTAGATATTCATGAGTGAGACATTGAGTCATTGTAATAAACTACTTAAACACTATTTATTCATGGTTATATTCTAAACTCAGTTTGTAGATTACATGTGTATATGTGATGAACATCCTGGACAAACATATGCATTCACTTGGTTCTATTTTCGGAACCGGCTGTCACACTCGAGCCCACCCCTATTTATATTGCGCGGGCGTGATGGGGTCCTCAACCATGAGTCGATTGGTGCCCCCGATCAGGCCGCGTGAGGGAGACAGACTCAGGTTTGGCCATTGGGCCTCTTCCGAGTCGGACATCAAACTCATCTCCAACATAGTGTTCTACAAAAACTTGATATATTATTTCCCATGTTCCAAGCAACTATTTATCCACCTGCTTTGTTCAATGAAATCTAGATCCTGCATTGATGGTCAAGATATATTGTTCTGATAGGTCATTTTTCTCTTGTGGATTTAGAGCTGATAGATTGGGCCAATATTTTATCTTACTGCAGCCCGCGGTTAAGACTTTTACTATTTAGGTCCACACTTAGCAAGATGCTGTATGGTCTTATCAGGGACAAGGAAAGTGAGGCTGCCCGGAACAAAATAATAATAATAATAATAATAATAATAGTAATAATAATAGTAGTAATAATAATAATAAGGAGGGAAGATAACAACGTTACGCATGCGCGGAGAAAAAAAGAGGCATATGAAAGTAAACAACCTCGTAAACCCATCAGAATAAGGTGAATGCATCAGAGCTTTCTATAACCAGTCAAAGGGTAAATATTATTATATATTATAATTTAATACATGTTTTTTTCGACTGAACGCCACCTACCCTGCAGCTCGGCAACAGCCGAAACAATGTTCCGAACGTGAGAACCGGGTGGTGTGCGGCGGTGGAGTGCGAGTGCCGAGTGGGTGTGAACCGAGCACAACGCTTAAGCGATAACCGGCTGTGGTAGTCAACGGCGACTGCTGAGTGAACACACGTCTTCAACGACAACCTGCTGTAGTAAACAGCAACAAGTTATTGACGCAACAAAAATAGAGGATGTACAAAACTTGACTTCATTTGTAGTCTAGTAACAACATCAATAACAAACAAGCTTTTGTCCGGAGCATGTAGGTTATATATGAAATTCAATAATTTTATTTTATTTTATATTTTTAAAAAGAGATAAGAGTAACAAAGTATAACTAAACTAATACTTCAGAATTGATAGTTTCTATAGAGTCCTATCATGAGTCAAATCTTTAGTTATATTTTAATCCCTCAAGTCCCTTTTTACCACCCCTCTCATGTCAAAAATATTAGTCGCCCATTGCCTTTTCTTATATTTTTCCTACCCTTTAGAATCTCATTGTTAATAAGTGTTTTTAAAGATCTCCGTTAGATATGTCTAAACTAACTTAATCGATGTTGGACTAGCTTCTTTTTAACCGGCGTCACCCCTACTCTATCATGTATCACCTCATCCCTAATCTATTTTTTTGTGTGATTGCATGTGGACCGTAGCATGGGCATCCCTGTAAAAGTCATTTGTTGGACATGTTCACTTTTAGTTAACCAGCATTATGCCCCATATAGCATCACAGGTGTTATCACCGTCCTACAGAACTTTCCTTTTAGCTTTCGTAAACCTTCTTGTCGCATAGAATTTGTCTATTTGTAGTCTATGTATTGGTAATTGATAGATTGCTTTTGATTGTACAAATAAGCAAAATGCTTACATATACTCAAACATAATTAAAATAGTAGTTAGGTATAAATGCAAGTAACCGTGTAGCAAATACTTAGAACCTAGGTAGACATATTGCAGCACAGGAAGCCTAGACAACTGATCTATGCTCCGTTTACCATTAATTCATAAATTCTTAAATAGTTTAAGGACCTACATCACGTGAATTTCATTTTGAGAAAAAAAAAACTTCATTGTTGAAGAAGACATACATCTAATCTATTCGAATCTCATCCTTATAAAAAGTTTCAAGCTTTTCTAAAAATAATATTACCTCAAAAAGGAAAGGTTACCCAAAAGATGAACAAGCGAATTAAATGCTTCAACCTTTTTACAGGAAAAATTCAACTTCAAAAATAAGTCTGAACATCTTTGAGAGAAAAAGTTCCATACATATGCTGTTGCGAAACTGGCTACTGCAAGCAACTCCGGCCTCCGATCGCCGGGTTCTCGCCGGAGCTCAGTGTTTACTCTGGATCGCACGAGGTAGAGAACAGAGAAAGGAGAGTAGATAGTTGTGTTCAGGCGAAGTGCATTTTGCATTGATAATGACTGAATATAAGTAACAGCAGTACAGACGCACACACACGACGTCCTCAACGTCCTTGACACGATCTTCACAGGATCCACGATCCACAAACTTAGCATCGAGGCTGACCTCACGTCTGCGCCTGAACTGGTTTTTTTGTCATGCATGCAGGACTTGACTGAATGCTGAATGAGTTTAATAACTCGACTCTAATGCATCTCTACGTGCTAACATGGGTGACTAAATAAACATGCAACGTGACAACAAGATTATTTCAACAAAACACCTCCTTAATCTTGTTGTACCTGCACAACTCCAAGCATCCGACGATTCTCAATGAATTTTACTCTTGGAAGTGCCTTCGTCAGGATGTTTGCAAGTTGTTCGTTGGTCCCAACATGACCCAATTTCACCTTGCCCTTGTCAATACAGTCACGAATAAAATGAAACCTGGTACCAATATGTTTCACTCTATCATGAAACCTTGGGTTTTTGCTCAACTCAATAGCTGCTCTATTATCCACCCACAGCTTGAACACTTGAGGCTCTTCATTCGATATCTCACTCAGCAATCTGCATAGCCAGATACCTTGACAGACTCCTGCTGATGCTGCCATATACTCTGCCTCAGGAAGACAAAGCTACTACCTTTTGCTTGGTCAAGCTCCATGTTATCAAGTTCCCAGCCAGCATATGGATGATACCAGTAGTGCTTTTTCTATCCTCAATGTCCCCTGTCAAATCACTGTCACTGAAGCCTGTGATTTCAAGTCTTTTCCTCCTGAGTATTTGCACCCAAAATCACTAGTGCCTGCTAAATACCTCAGAATGCGTTTCATTGCAGCCCAGTGAAGTTCAGATGGATTCTCCATGTACCTGCTCACAATGCCAACACAAAATTCTATATCAGGCCTTGTATTGACCAAGTACCTGAGACAGCCTATGATACATCTGAATCTTGAGGCATCCACACTGCCACTTCCATCTGTTCTGCACAAGTGGGTTTTAGCTTCCATGGGAACATCACTTGGATTACAGTTCTTCATGCCTGCAATCTCTAGGATCTTCAGAGCATAGGCCTTTTGACAGATTGAGATTTCTCCTTTTTCTTGCTTAACTTCAATCCTCAAGTAATAGCTTAACAGTCCAAGGTCACTCATGGAAAATTTCAACTTCATTTTCTGTTTGAAGTCTTCTATCTTCTATGGACTGGGACCACAAATGATCAAATCATCAACATATACTCCAACTAATAGGAGTTCTTCTCCCATGCCCTTTCTGTAAAGTGCATGTTCTGACTCACATCTTCTGAAACCTAGAGAATGTAGTTCCCTGTCAAGCATTATGTTCCAAGCTCTTGGTGCTTGCTTCAACCCATACAGGGCTTTCTTGAGTCTGAGTACCTTTGTGGAATTTTCTTCATCAGTGAAGCCTGGTGGTTGACTGACAAAAACTATTTCTTTGAGCTCACCATTCAAGAATGCAGATTTGACATCCATATGGTGCACCTCCCAATTTTCAGTAGCAGAAAGGGCCAGTAACATCCTCACTGTTTCTAGCCTCGTGACAGGTGCAAACACCTCATCAAAATCCACCCCCTGAATTTGAGAATAGCCTTTCACAACCAATCTAGCTTTATACTTCTTAATATTGCCAGATGGGTCTCTCTTTACCTTGAATATCCAATTCAGTCCTATGGCCTTGTTCTCTGCTGGTAGATCAACAAGATCCCAAGTCTTGTTATCATGGATAGCCTTCAGCTCCTCAAGCATGGCCTTCCTCCAGTTAACATCACTGATGGCTTCTTCAACACTAGTAGGCTCTTCAGCTGTTAGCAGACATAAGCCTGAATATTGCATATCTTCCACTACTTCACTTGATGCCATCACATCATCAACTATTTTGAACCTTTGAGGAATGCCTTCAGAGTTCACTTCTTGACCCGTGGGTTGTGTAACCCAATTAATGTCTGCATTTCTTGATATATTTCTACACATGAATGGAGTTCTTGGTGATCTTGGATCTGTATACGTTTCTTCAGTCTCAGTAACTCTGTTTTCAACAGTATCTGTCCAATGGACAATGAAAGTTGATTCTTCATTATCAGTGGATGATGGAGTGCCTTCCCACTTCCAAGGAGTTTTTTCATCGAACTTAACATCCCTGGAGATGATCACCTTATTGTTTACAGGATCAAACAGCCGATAAGCCTTGGAGTTCAGCTCATAACCAAGAAACACACATTTAACAGCCCTGTCAGACAACTTCTTCAGACCTGGACCATTAATCTTGGCATATGCAGTACACCCAAACGTTCTTATTAGAGGGATAAATCTGGACTGAATAGGATGAATGCATCATGAGGGTACAGGGTCCATTATATAGAGGGATTAGGTGAGGGGAAATGACTAAATCACCCCTAACCCTAATCCCTCACTAATGACTAATATGCCCCTGTGACACACACATAATCACAGTGTCTAACACCCCCCCGCAGTCACAACATCTAGCCACTGCAGATGTTGAGACTGGACCGAAACTCGGAGAACAGCGACGACGGGAGGCCCTTCGTGAAGATGTCAGCGAACTGCGTCGTCGTCGGGACATGGTGTACCCGAATCTCGCCGCGTGCAACCCGCTCACGAACAAAGTGGAGGTCGATCTCCACATGTTTTGTGCGCTGATGCTGGACCGGGTTGGTGGAGAGGTACACGGCGCTGACGTTGTCGCAGTATATGAGGGTGCTCCTAGCGACGGAAGTGTGGAGCTCCTGAAGCAACTGCTGGAGCCAGGAGGCCTCAGCTACGCTGTTAGCCACGGCACGATACTCCGCCTCAGCACTCGAACGCGACACCACGGGCTGTCGCTTCGAGGACCAGGAGACGAGGTTACCGCCCAGGAAGACGGCATACCCAGAAGTAGAACGTCGTGTGTCCGGGCAGCCAACCCAGTCAGCATCGGTGTACACGACCAGCTCGGAGGCCGTGTCATGTCGAAGGAGGAGGCCGTAGTCAAGGGTACCTCGTAGGTACCGAAGAATCCGCTTCACAGCGGTGAGGTGCGGCTCCCTCGGGTCATGCATATGGAGGCACACCTGCTGAACTGCATACGAGATATCCGGCCTGGTGAAGGTGAGGTACTGAAGAGCACCTGCAAGACTCCTGTAAGTAGTGGGGTCAGAGACGGGTGTCCCGTCGGTAGCGGAGAGCTTCGCCTGAGTATCCACTGGAGTGGAGCAAGGCTTGCACTCGGTCATGCCCGCTCGCTGGAGGATATCCAGGCAGTACTGTCGCTGGTGAAGGAATAAGCCGCCTGGTCGGTCCTCGACCGCAATGCCCAGGAAGTGGTGAAGACGGCCCAGGTCCTTCATAGCGAACTCCTGCTGTAAAGCAGAAATGGTGCGCCGAAGCAGAGCCGGACTAGACGCTGTTAGTACAATGTCATCGACGTACAGTAGGAGATAGGCAGTGTCACTGCCACGTCGATAGACAAACAGCGAAGTGTCCGACTTAGCTTTGACGAACCCCTGTGAGACCAAGAAGGAGGCGAACCGGCTATACCAGGCTCGCGGTGCCTGCTTCAATCCGTATAGGGATTTGTTCAGCTTACAGACCATGTCTGGGTGAGCTGAATCAACAAACCCTGCCGGCTGACTGCAGTACACCGTCTCGGTCAGTGTACCGTGGAGGAAGGCATTCTTGACGTCCAACTGGTGGACAGGCCAAGAACGTGAGAGAGACAGCGATAGAACGGTACGAACCGTCGCCGGCTTTACCACCGGGCTGAAGGTCTCGTCGTAGTCGACTCCAGGGCGCTGAGTGAAACCCCGGAGTACCCACCGAGCCTTGTACCTCTCCAAGGTACCGTCCGCCTTCTTCTTGTGCGTGAACACCCACTTGCCCGTGACAACATTGCCACGACCAGGACGGGGAACCAGGTCCTAGGTCCGGTTGGCAAGCAGAGCCTCATACTCTTCCTCCATAGCGCGGCGCCAGTGAGGGTCGGCGAGGGCGCTACGCACGGAAGTAGGTATGGGTGATATCGAAGAAGAGTCGATCGGTGGAGAAGTAGTCGACGAGAAGGCAGCTCCGGTGAAGCGCTCAACTGGACGAAGACACCCGGATGCACGTCGAGTCACCATCGAGTGGACGTGACCAGGATCCCTGTGGAGAAGAGGAGGGTTGTACACCGGGCGCTCGGGTACAACGACCTTCTCTCGTCTCGGAGCCACACGTGGTGCAGCTGGAGTAGGGCCGCCCCCCCGTGCTCGTCGCTGGTAGGTAAGTACGGGGTCAGCGAAGCGAGAAGTCGTCGTCGGTGCTGCTCCTGGTGCGTCTGGTGACGTCGGGCTTGCTGCAGGTGATGTCGGGGAAGCTGAGGCCGTGCGTGGCGCAGTAGTCGACGTCGGGGACGCAGAGGCCGCGCTTGGCGCAGCAGGCATCGTCGGGGACACCGGTGCCGCGCGTGCTGCAGTGGGTGACGTCGGGGGCGCCGAGGCCGCGCGTGGCGCAGCCGGTGGCGTCAGGGACGTCGGTGCCGCGCGTGGCGCACCTGGTGGCGTCAGGGACGCCGGTGCCGCACGTGGCGCAGCAAGTGGCGTCAGGGACGCCGGGGCCACGTAAGGCACAACAGGTGGCGTGGAAGACGCCGAAGTCATGCGTGGCGTAGCGGGTGGGTAACCTGCAAGAGGTAACCGACAAGGTCGCTGTACAGGAGCGGCCTCGGGGTCAGTAGAGAAGAGGGAATCCAACTCAGTGACGGAGTCAGAGGACGGGGTGGAAAAGGGAAATGAAGACTCGTCGAAGACGACGTGTCGGGAGATCAAGATACGACGTGTGGTGGGGTCAAGGCACCTGTACCCTTTATGGTCAGGGGAGTACCCAAGGAAAACACACTGAGTCGAACGAGGCGCAAGCTTATGGGGAGCTGTGGCAGAGAGGTTCGGGTAGCAAGCGCACCCGAAGACCCGAAGATGGTCGTAAAGAGGGTGGGTGCCAAACAAAGCGAAGTGAGGGGTGGGAGCACTAATCGCCTTAGTAGGAAGGCGATTAATGAGGTAGGTGGCAGTGTGAAGCGCCTCCGCCCAGTAGCGAGCAGGGGTAGAAGCCTGAAACATCAGGGAGCGCATGACATCGTTGGTGGTTCGAATCATGCGCTCAGCCTTGCCGTTCTGGGGGGAAGTGTACGGACATGACATGCGTAACTGAACACCGCGAGACAGCAGAAAGTCACGGAACGCAGAGTTGTCAAACTCGCGCCCGTTGTCGCACTGGACCGCACGAATCGTGCGCCCAAACTGGGTGGACACCCAAGCGAAGAAGTGAGAAAGAGTACCGAAAGTATCAGACTTCTGTCGCAAGGAAAAAGTCCACGAATAGTGCGAAAAATCATCCACGACCAGCAAATAATACTTGCATCCAGAGACACTAAGAACAGGTGAAGTCCAAAGATCACAATGAATCAAATCGAATGTGTGCTCGACACGAGTGACAGAGTGCGGAAAAGGAAGTCGAACATGGCGACCCAACTGACAAGCATGGCAAAGAGACTCATGAGTACCCCGAGTACACGAAATTGCTGCACTACCAGACAACTTCGACATAGCATCAACACCGGGGTGGCCAAGCCGACGATGCCAAATGGTCGAAGATGCTGTCGTAGTCAGGGCAAGAGGCGGAGCGGAAGCAGGAAGACGCATCGTGTACAGGGGACCCGTACTATCACAGCGAAAAAGAAAGCGTCGAGTAGTAAGATCCTTCACAGTTACACCATAAGGATCAAACTCAAGGGAAACATGGTTGTCAGTAGTAAAACGACGAACGGAAAGAAGATGTTGAATGATGTCAGGGGCAACAAGAACATCACGTAGCTGAAACGAATCCGGCGAACCCGAGTCACCTACTGAGGTGACTGGGAGAGTCGACCCATTCCCAACAACGATAGATGAAGGATCCGAGGGACGGGAAGGGCGGGTAGAGGAGAGGATACCGACGTCAGGGGTGGTGTGGTAGGAGGCACCGGACTCTACCACCCAGTCAGGGCCAGACGGCGTGAGACCCCGCAGGTAGACCGACGGTGTTGAACGGGTCGCGACATGCCCCGGCGGTGGTGGCGCCGGGAAGGAAGACAACACGCGTGGACCCTCGATGGTCGTGCCAAGCGAGTAAGCAACAGCCGATCCAGGTACACCAGTCGATGTCGGCCGAGGAGCACCTCCCGGAGCGGCGTCCCATGGTGCACTGGCGGCTGCGGGCCAGGCGGCGCCATTGTGGGGGGCTGCAGGGCTGACGGCCCAAGGGGCGTCTACAGCTGCTGCGGGCCAAGCAGCGGCGCTGTCGTGGGGTGCTGCAGAGGCGACGGCGACGGGCCAGACGGAAGCAGCGAGCTCGGCTCGAGGGGTGGCAGCGCTGGGGGCTGGATGGGCGGTGGGGGCCAGATGTGGCTGTGCGGTGGCCCAGGGTGGTGACGCGGCGGCATCTGGCCAGGGGGCAGTGGCGGCAGATCTGGCGGCAGCCCAGGGCGCTGCAGCCCAGGGCGCAGCTGCACGGGCTGGAGACGCGACTGGGGTGCTGGCGGCGGCGGCGCCAGCGGCGGGCCCGGCCCTGGGCACCGCGGCGTGGTTGGGAGCAGTGGAGGCGAATGGGGCGGCGGCAGCAGCAGCGGCGCAGGGCCGCTGCAGCGGCGGCGGCTGGGCCGGCGGCGGCTGGGCAGGGCCGCTGTGGAGGGGCTGTGGCGGCGGCGGCGGCACAGCCATCAGCGGCGGCGGCTGGGCCGGCGGCGGCTGGGCAGGGCCGCTGTGGAGGGGCTGTGGCGGCGGCGGCGGCACAGCCATCAGCGGCGGCGGCTGGGCAGGGCCGCTGCAGCGGCTGCGCAGGGCCGCTGCAGCGGCGGCGCTGTGGAGGGGCTGTGGCGGCGGCGGCACAGCCATCAGGGGAAGAGGATTAGGGTTAAGCCCTAATCCTTGATTACCTAGCTGATACCATATTAGAGGGATAAATCTGGACTGAATAGGATGAATGCATCATGAGGGTACAGGGTCCATTATATAGAGGGATTAGGTGAGGGGAAATGACTAAATCACCCCTAACCCTAATCCCTCACTAATGACTAATATGCCCCTGTGACACACACATAATCACAGTGTCTAACAGTTCTCAAATGCTTGACAGAAGGCTTGTGACCTTTCCATACCTGATAGGGTGTCTTACCATTCAGACTTCTGGTTGGTGATCTATTCAACACATACACTGCACACTTGACTGCTTCTCCCCAGAAATATGCAGGTACATCCATGCTCTTAAGCAGACACCTAGCCATTTCAACCACAGTTTGATTTCTCCTCCCTACCACACCATTTTGTTATGGAGTATATGGTGCTGTGGTAAAATGCTTGATTCCCATATCACCAAGATATGCTGCAAAAGGTATGAGAATTAAACTCCCCACCCCTGTCGGTTCTGAAAGCTTTGAGTTTCAGACCACTCTCTGTTTCAGACTGAGCTTTGATCAACTTGAAATAACTGAAAGCTTCATCTTTTGTACGCAACAGCTCAAGCCACATGTACCTACTTAGATCATCAACAACCAGTAGGAAGTACCTCTTTCCTCCCGGGGTAGGAGGGTCTATGTGGCCACAAAGATCACCATGAAACAAGTCCATGATGCTCTCAGCTCTAAACTCAGTTTCCTGAGGGAATGGTCTTCTGTGAAATTTTACCAAAGCACAACCGTCACAAACTTGATCAAAATGGTTGATGCTTGGAATTCCTCTCACCATCTTCATCCTCCCAAGGTCCCTCAATGCTCTGAAGTTAAGATGCCCAAACCGGGCATGCCACAACCAGTCTCTATCCCCTGCTGTTGCTATCAGACAAACAGGACGGGTGACTTTCAGTCTTGCGATGAAGAGTCTATTGTCAGTGCGGGATGTCTTTATCAGAATGGATCCATCAGTGCTAATATTGCACAACTGATCCCTTCCATAATCACCTTGTATCCTATCTCAGTCATTTGACCAAGACTCAAAATGTTGGTCTTTAGCCTTGGTATATAATACACATCAGACAAGATCTTATGAAACTGCTGCTGTCCCTCAAACAGAACAGAGCCCATACCATGGATGCCAACAGATGATCCATCCCCAAACATGACATCATCTTTCACTGAATCGTCTAAGGATGACAGAATAGAACGAGTACCTGTCACTGAATCTGAAGGTGCACCATCTTCTTCAGTTGTTTCAGTGGAACTGAAGCACTTCTCTGTCAGCAGTAGTGCAGGTTGATCAGTGTCGGTCTTCAGTATATGAGCCTCTTCATTCTTCTCTCTGCAAGGCTTCCTGCACTCCTTCGACCAGTGACCCCAAACGCCGCAATTGTGGCACTTGCCCTTCCTTCTGGGTGCTCCTTCAATCGAGTGCTTGCTATGAAACTCACAGTTGTCAGGCTTCTGAGCATTCTTGCCTTTGTGCATGGATCTAGCTCCTGTCTTGTTGCCGGCCGATGACAATGAGTCAGAGACCAACCGATTCTTGTACCTAGCCAACCACTCATCTTCAGATAATAGCAGTCGACCGTCCTTGCCCACCACTTCACCACTGCTTCCAAGCCGATCCTCAACAGTCCGCAGTTGCACGACGAGCTCCTCCATAGACAATTTGTTCAGATCCAACAATGTCTCGATGGAGAGAGCGATCTGCATGTAACGAGGGGGAACTACACGCAGGAATTTTTTCACAACTCGTACATCATCAACTGACTCACCAAGTGTGCGAAGGCTGCTGGCGATGCCTGTAATTCTCATGGAAAAATCATCGATCGTCTCCCCTTCTTTGAATTTGATATTCTCGAATTCTTTGAGCAGCTGCTGTGCGTTGGCTTCTCGAACACGATCGTCTCCGATCCTCATGCTCTTCACGGCCTCCCATGCGATCTTGGCACTGGGCTTCGCTGCCAATGCCGTGTGCATGTCACTAGGCACTCCCCTTAGGATCGCCGCAAGCGCGAGCCTTTCGTCGCGGCGAGCCACACTGTCGTACGCAACAGCTTCCCACAGATCTTGCGTCTCGAGGTTAACTTGCATGGCGAGCGACCACTGGGAGTAGTTGGTGCGCGTCAACATAGGGTAGACAAGCGATCCGCTCGTCTCCCTTACCACTCGCTCGACGCCGAAAGGGTTGATGGCGGTGGTGTATGCCGGGGAAGAGTTGCCTGCCATCTCTATTCCACCTCGCCTCGGCTCTAGTACCAAGTGTTGGAGCGGAACTGGCTACTGCAAGCAACTCCAGCCTCCGATCGCCGGGTTCTCGCCGGAGCTCAGTGTTTACTCTGGATCGCACGAGGTAGAGAACAGAGAAAGGAGAGTAGACAGTTGTGTTCAGGCGAAGTGTATTTTGCATTGATAATGACTGAATATAAGTAACAGCAGTACAGACGCACACACACGACGTCCTCAACGTCCTTGACATGATCTTCACGGGATTCACGATCCACAAACTTAGCATCGAGGCTGACCTCACGTCTACGCCTGAACTGGTTTTCTTGTCATGCATGCAGAATTTAACTGAATGCTGAATGAGTTTAATAACTCGAATACATCTCTACGTGCTAACATGGGGAACTAAATAAACATGCAACGTGACAACAAGATTATTTCAACAACATATATTTGATCTGTTTTAAAAATACAATTAAGATATCTCAATTCATCAAGAACTAGAAAATCTACATAAACAATAGATGAGTGTAATAGAGGGAAGTAATTCTGGAGAGAGTTAAGCAGGCCGGAATGTAGGGAAGAAATCAGGATATGAACAAATTCTGTATTCATAGTGGTAGGGAACGAAAAATAGAGAATCGGTTATAGTTTTCGGTTTATAGCCTTACAGCTGGTGATGCAGAACAAGGACTCATGTTCCTCGATCGATTCCATCATCAGGTTCTCTGAGATTTGTCTATTGGGTGCACCTGCAGCGATCAGTGCACTGAGATTCACTTCCGCTGCGCTGTTTTCTTTGGCAGAATCGGTACGTTATAACAGCAGCTCTTTAGTTTATTCTTATCGCATGCCCATATGCCGTAGTGGATTTATTGTTATTGTTCAATCTTATCTGTCCCTTGTTATGTTCTGCGTTGTCTTCATGATTAGCTCAATTGTTTCCTTGCAATGTTCCTGTTTTGTTACAGCTTTTTTTTTTCCTATTTGCGTTGTAGCGTAGTGTGTCCCTGCTAGCTTAATTTATTCCTCTATTAGCGTTGAGCTGGTCGTTCATCACATGGTAGTTGTTAAGTTTATTTCAATTAATTCTTGCTTGTTTGATTACTTGGCTTGGTTATGCGTAAGCCACTAAACTAGACAAAATTTAGAAGAACATCTCTTGCGAGCTATGGCAACACCTGTTCCTCGACAAATCAACTTGCTTAGCTAGAGTGTATGACCAGAAGTTTTGCAACTGGGTCCCAAACGAGGAGGTCAAGCGTCGATTCCCCAGGATTCCTTGACCGGAAACGTCGACCTGGAGTCAACCCGCCGACCTGACCG
This sequence comes from Neostapfia colusana, assembly GCA_030760725.1. Taxonomy (NCBI): domain Eukaryota; kingdom Viridiplantae; phylum Streptophyta; class Magnoliopsida; order Poales; family Poaceae; genus Neostapfia; species Neostapfia colusana. Next base: position 22,215,254 of record JASWHV010000005.1, on the reverse strand, counting down.
ATGTAGCGATGATGGTGACCGGAAGCGTCGGTCCACTGGATGCTGCATCACTGAAATGCCGGGGAAGCATTTAGTGTTGGCGGATCTAGAAATGCATGCATTTTTTCCTTTACTGCACAAATAACAAACATCCCTACGCTAATTCTGGAACACATGCTGGCATGGGAAACCCGAGCTTTGACAGGACATAAAATACTCGTGTGTCCTTTAGAAATCTCATATGAGAATACCATGAAATTATAAGAATTTTGTCAAGGCTCCTATTTACTACCCTTTAGTATTCCGGAAAGAAATCTGTATTGCAACAAGTATCAAAAACAAAATTATGCTTTTAGAATAATAATGAATATTATAATTTGATCGTTAATTGGCTTCAGATAGGATGGATTACGCCGTTACGGTCATTATTGTAGCTTGTGATGTGCTCAGCAACAAAGAAGTGAGATGGTATATTTACACCTGAACGCTTGAGTGTGGATTGAAAATATAATAATCGAAGTACCAGAGTCCAAATGATGTCTCTCACTATATCTTTTGTGCTTGGAATTGATTTTTTTAGGAAAATTACGTTGGAGTTGACCCACCTGAATCCTCACATTTAACTTTTTTTCGAACGGAATTTCTTCCACTTCCATTTCATATGAAACGGAGCTCCATACAGATTGTTAAGGAGAGACTTCTCCCCTCATATTTGGCCCTATCGCTAAGTAGTTTCTAACATAGCGGCTTAGTGTAACAGTTTGATAAAATACATATCAAGTTGACGTGGATTAACATCCATAAAAAACAGAATAAGGGACAATGCATATCAAACTGAAAGTATGGCCTCCATTCTTCCATGATAGATCAATTCTCCTCCCCTCCGTCGTTCCTCTCTGGAGTTTCTTCATTAACTGGAAGCAGAGCCCGCTTGCTTCGAACTTTCATCATATTCATAGCATCCTTGAATATCGAGTCAGCATCCGCGTTGATGATTTGCTTCATATCACCTGTATACATACCTGCCCAAAATTGCATAAAGGAACAAGCACAACAAATGATACCACAGGGATGTTTTAACATTTTATTTTCACAGCAAACTTTGTTTCTTGTTTTCCAAATTGCCCACATTATAGCAGCTAATCCTATCATATAGAAATCCTCTTTCATTGGCAAAGCTACTTTTATCCATGTCCAGAATTGTAACATATTCACAGGTCTTGTATTACATCCAAGACACTACGTTATTACCCCTCAAACTATTTTGCTCAGCACAAATGAAAACATTAGATGATCTCTGTTCTCAGGTTCCATACAAAAGTAACACAGAGGATCTCCTTTTCATTTCTTCCTAATCATAACATCTTTCGTGAGAATAGCATCTTTTTCTACCAACCACATGAAAGTTCTGATTTTTGGGGGTAACTTGGCTTCCATATATGATTGTAATTCGCCCCATGTTTCTTTCTAGCAAGATGATTATAAACCGATTTGACTGAGAACAAATCAGATTTGGTCCATTTCCATATTACCCTATCATCCTCCTCACATAATTGGATGCTAATGAATTGGGAGTACAACTCCCTCCATTGATCATGCAAACTCACAGGAATATGAATCTTAAACTGAATATTCCATTCAGCTTGAGCACATTGAAATACCGTTAAGCTCTGATCAACACATAGAACATACAAAATAGGGTATTTCACACAAAGGGGCATACTACCCAGCCACTCATCAATCCATAATTTTCTTTCCATTCCCTACCTTAAATTTCTGACCATTTAGATATATATATATATATATATATATAGGTTTAATTTTTAAAAGATCTTTTCATATGGGAGAGTCATGGTGTCTGTGTTTCACAGCACCCACCGTTTTGTTATGCAAATATTTTTGCATAACTAAATATTACCATATTCCCTTTTAACATTCAAATTTCCACCACCATTTCACCAAAAGATAATATTCATTTTACTCAAGTCTTTAATACCAAGTCTTCCCTTTTATTATTATTACAAACCACTTCCTATTTTACCAAGTGATTGTTCTTTTTCATACTACCTCTTTGCCATAGAAATTTTCTCCTGGCCTTATCAATTCTTTGCAAGACAGTTGTGGGTAGTAAGAAAATGGACATGTAATATGTTGCGACATTGGATAAACTAGAGTTAATAAGAACCGCTCTACCAGCCATTGTCAAAGATCCTCCCCTCCATGCATCCAATTTATTATTAACTTTTTCTTCCAATGCATACCATTCAGCCACACGGGGTTTACTAGCAGCTACCGGGACCCCAAGATATTTAATAGGGAAGGAACCTATTTGACAACTAATTGCGAATATTGCAAAGCAGCCTCATCGTCACCCCCAATAATCAAAACTTCACTTTTTTTCAAAATTTATTTTTAATCCAGACATGTTTTCATATAAGTACAACAATAGTTTCATATGAGCAACATACTCAATTTTGTCTTGTAGACATATTATGGTATCATATGCATATTGTAGTACAGCAATATCTTTTGGCATTAAATCGTCAACCAAACCCTAATCAGATCTTTACTCTAGGATCTATGAACCATTCTAGTTAAGCAATCAACAACTATGTTAAAGAGGAGTAGGGATAGAGGATCCCCTTGCCTAACCCCTTTAAACTTTGAAAATATGGGCCTATCTGATTATTTATTTTGACACTAAGTGTCCCATTCTTCACGACATTTTCGATCCATTTACACCAGATGGGATCAAAACCTCTAATTTTCATTATTCTAAACAAAAAGTCCCAGCTTACTTTATCATAAGCTTTTTCGAAGTCCAGTTTTAATACAACCCCCACTTTTTTTGTTCTTCTAGTTTCATAAAAAAATTCATGTAAAATCATGATCCCATTCATAATAATTCTATTGGGGATAAAGGCTATCTGTATATTATGAAAAAAAATTCAGCAACTTTTTCCAATCTCAAAGTTAATACTTTGGTAAACCATTTACATAAGCAATTTAAAAGACAGATAGATCTAAATTGTTGTATTCTTTCTGCTTTGTCTACTTTTGTGTGGGGACCCCGCCCCGACAGTCCAGGAATCGCATTGGGTGGTGCCGTGCGGTGTGGCACCTAACAGCACATCACCGAAAAACACACACACAACAATATATGTCTTTAATATATAATATTGTCTCATTTTACAAATAATATACAGCATACATTGTAGCGGAAGATAAGAATACACTCACGGACTAATAGCCTAGGCTAAGCAAAATGAAGCCATCCTGCCCGCAGATGCTTCAAACTAGCACCACGTCAAACCACGGCGGCGTGCAAGGTTCCAAGTGAGACTCTGTCACGCCCGGTTTTACAAAGAGCGAAACGGCCGCAATCTACATGTATGCCAGGATCGTTTTAATTCATACATGTAGTAAAAGTAGTGATAAGCAGATATATATCGAATATAAACGACATTTTTACCTTAATTGGGTCTCGAGTAGCAGCGGAAGAGGAGAAGCTTCTAGGGCTGTCCACAGGCAAATCGACTGGAAGCTACGTGACCTTCACACCCCGTCTTTATTTGATCTTCTTTTCACTGAGCAATAATCATAATAGAAGAAAAAGGAAAAAGCCTGAGTACATAATGTACTCAGCAAGTGTGGAAAAGTTTTATGCATGATGAGACAAGAATCAAGAAAGGCTAAACACGGCTTATGCACTAAGCAACCTATACCTTAGTCTTATTAAGCATCCTATTAACTAGGTGAAAGTCCCAACCATCCCAACCAAGTATCCAAGTATCTCCAAGTCCAACTGTATCCATCTCCCAAAAACCACCAACCACATCCCAATACCACCAACCAAACCATGCTAATCATGAGAGAGTTACTAGCCTGCTCTTGACCGTGAGCACGACTGTCTAGACAGTTTTGACTCTGCAGAGTTTGTACCCTTTACCCACAAGTCATGATTCCGTCCCCTGTCGCCAGGTGGACTAAAACCTCCCTTTTGCCCGTGGTAGCCAGCCACATTTCACACTTCCTAAGGTGTGCGGCCAGGAGATCACGGTGTGACCTTTACAAAGGGAATCCCAACGAGTATGAGCCCACTGAGGTTTCACCCATGTGGCCTCTTGGAGTCTATTTTGCCTCCGCCTGTAGTGGCCCCCTCTTGAGCCTTGCGGATCCCAGGGTAGTCCCTCCCGACTCCCATTCCCCGCACCTACCACACACTCACACTGCATCAGGAATGCACCTAATTACTTGGTCACTCTGTCCCATACCAGTTCTTGTGGTGGCACGGTATAAGCTAGTTCACGGAGTCCCACGAACCGGTCCTCATGATCTACGCAGGCCACTAACCGCAAACCCGAGTCTCGTGCACTCGACACCCACCATGGACCAACCAGCCTGCTAGATCCCTATCCCTACATCCCCACATATATATACCATATATCTCCACACAACATCTCAATGATCATGATAATTAAACATTAATGTAAATTACTCCCATCCCATCTACTAAGCAGAGCTAAGCATGAGTAAACGACATGTAGTAAAACCTAGCTAATCCCAACCCCAGGTTACAAGGAAGGTATGGAAATTCTAGAAGACAACCCTAACATGGGATTCATATTAAGACAATGCATGCAATTCAAGCTAATAATCCTAAGAAGGAGCAAAATGGTCAAGGGCACTTGCCTTTTTCTTATATTGTTGCTCAGTACACGGATCGAACTCCTTATATTCAAGGTATGGGGCTTGCAGATCGAACGTCGGCTCGGTGTGGATTTGATCCATGCCATCGCGGGTGAAAAGAAAATAGCGAGGAAACAAATAAGAAAAATATATCCAACACTGTAACATATTAAATATGAAGCCCACAAGAAATCCTAATTTTTGTATCACCATGTGTATGCTCATGTAAGGGTCTTGTGCAAACAACTATTACTAGAAACTAAGTAAAATTTTAACGTGTTTTATGGTGATTATGTCAAATCAGCAATTCTCTAGGATTTTAGGGGTATTTTCAGCAATATCGCAGGGCTAAAGTGTGAACCTAATGCTAACAGGGGTATTTTAAAATTTTCAGCAGCTGCACTAGGGTGTACTTGTCATATTCAGCAAGGAAAAATCGGAAAACTGTAATTCCAGCATTATTTAGGGATTAAATTACATGTACAGCTCAAGCAGGGGCATTTTGATAATTTACAGAACTAGCTAAGGTCCTATTTGCTAATTACGACATGTTTTAGGGAAAGCTCATGTAATTTCAGCAACTAGCTAAAGGTTGACTTGTAATTTCAGCTCTATAGGGGTATTATTTTCATTTCAGCAGCTACACAGGGTCTTAAAGTGTAAATACAGCAATACCTAGGGGTGTTTTAGTCAAGTTCAGCCGGTTGCAGGGGTACTTCGGGAATTACAGAACCATACAGGGGGTTTTCTACAAGATTACAGCAGGGTATACAGATTTAAAATGTAAATTCAGCTTGTCCTCGCGTGTTGGGGGTAAATTCAGCACTAAAATGGGGCTAATAATGGGAATTCAGCATGAACAGGGGCTTATTTGCGTAATGGCAACAAAGTGCAGGGGTTAAAATATTAAAACAGACTATGGCAGGGGTAAATTTGCAACAACGGAAAATGTAGGGGTGTTTTATATGATTTTCAGCAAGGTTCCAGGGGTTTTGTGCAAGTTCAGCATGGTCTAAGGAGGTTTTGCGCATTTCCAGAATTATCCTGGGTGTCCATTTTGTTAATTCAGATTTATTACAAGGGCTCCATGCATAAACAGAGGGTTGAGCTGTTTTTTTAAGTTTCCAGGGTTTAATCCTAAATTACAGAGGCTTCTAGGGCATATAGGTGAACTCAGAGGGTCCGGGGTTCATTAGAGAAGTTTTCCAAACTGACCCAGAAAAAAATGCTAATACCGGTGGCCAGAGGGGTCTAAAACTCAGTTTTCCGCAAAAACCCAAATTGTTCTACTGTCCAGGGTTGATTCTACCAAAAATTCACGGCATAATTGCAAGGACCCGCAAAGTCCCAGGGGCTTGGTGCAAGGTGGACCACGGAAAAAGAGGGTTTAAATGTGAGCCCTTGGATTTGATCCGCACGGCGGTGATTTTTATGCAGCGTAGGGGTGTCGGGAGTTCTTATCTCGGCCGTTGGCGCGAGATTGAATGGTTCGGTTAGAAACCGACCGATCCAACCACCGGCGACGGCCACGCGTGGTGGCGCGCCATGGATCCGAGCCGGAGCTCATCGGAATTGCATCGATCTACGCCTATGGGATACCCTAAGCTCTGCTATCTGCTGGAAACGAAGAAGGGGCTTACGAGTAACTCACCTCGGGGTCCTTTGGGTCCGATGAGGCGTCGCGAAATTCCGCGGTGCGAGGCGGCGGAGGAGTCCCTCGGTCCTCAGCGCTACAACGTCCGGAAGGGGTTCCCTTCGGGTTTCTGTGTCGGAGCCCGTGGGTGTGGTTTCTGCGACGATCTGCGTCGAGGGAGGCTAGGAGAAGGTCTCCGGCGTTCCTGTGCATCATCAGCTAGTTAGTAGCCCGTTTGGTCAAGGGAGAAAATGAGAGTTTTTGGGGTGGCGCGGAGCTCACCGGGCGGGGTAGACGCGAGGAGCTCGGTGGCGTCGTGGACTGGCCGACGGCCTGCGTCCCCCAGAACTTGTGGCGACGGGTGGCGAAGGAAGTCAAGGGAGGCGGTCGGTGCATGGAGTGACGGTCAGGCCTTTGGAGGTCCATGTGCAAGCTGGGGCCTGCGGCCGAGCCGGCAAGAAGCCGAGGGCCCGACAGGAGCGAGCTAACTGGGTCACCGAGTTGGAGGTTCTGGCATCGATCGGCGTCGGTGAAAGCTTGGGGAAGCTTGTTGAAATCCATACGGGGTAGCCCTTCACGTTAGCATCTCAGGAGTAGAGGAACAAGGGCGAGGGAGAACCAGTGGCGGCACTCACCGAGGGGGGGAGGCGGCTCTCTTTCGCGGTGAGAGGGTGAGGCAGAAGGGGGGGCATAGGGTTTTGGGGTGTTTTATAGCCGACCCCATGCTACGGTGGTGGAAGGAATCCGAGGCAAAAGCAGTGAGGGGCCTGCCGCTTTCGGTTGGGCGCTGTCGACGATCGTGTGCGAAAAGGGAGAGGGGGGCTGCTGGCAACGGGAGGAAGGGGGGACCGCGAGGGTGACGAGGTGCACGACGGAGAGGCGGGGCTCAGAGGACGCGGTGCGCGAGGGGGGGGGGGGGAGGGGGAGAACGAGGGGGTGAGGTGGAGCGGGTGGCGGCGGATCGGTTGGAGGAGCGGCGAGGTGGCGTTCGGGCGCCGGGCCGGAGGGGCTCCGGTGCCTTGGACGCGACGAGGCGGGAGGAGAGGGCGGCGACGGAGTCCATGGGAGCCGTGTCCTCGGGAGGAGGCAGCGAGGGCGGGGTCGGCGGGGTGGAGGTGGCGTAGAAGAGCGGGGCGGACGGCAGGCCGGGCTCGGGCAGTGGGCGCCGGGGTGGAGAAGAGGCGGCGGGGTCCATGGGGGGCACGGCGGAGCATGAGCGGCGACCCTGAGGGGGGGCGCCGGCCAGGGGCTCGGGCACAAAGGCGGCGGCGTCACCATCAGGGAGGTGGGCGGTGGAGCGAGAGAGCTGCTCGGGGGGAAGGAGAAGAAGCAAGAAAGAAGGAAAAAAGGTTAGGGTTTGGGGGGATGTGGGCTGGGCCACAGGAGAAAAAGAAAGAAAAAAAATATGGGTGTTACAACACTACCCCCCTTAAATGGAATCTCGCCCCAAGATTCTAGTGAGCTAGGTTTCGGGAATTTCGTTGACGGGAGAAGTTCTTCCTTGGGATTGGCAATATAGAGGGACATGTTTTATGTGGAAGAAGTCTTCTACATGGTTGTACACGTCTATGATAATTGGCAAGTCAACCGATGATTTAGAGATGATCAAGGGGGTTTAGATTCCAATAACCTAGAATGCACCCTATACAAAGTTGTTGGCTCCATGAAAGTCTTCAAGCGTGTTGTTTCGTTGGTCGAGCATCTTTTTGGTAATTCTTTCTTCTTCACCAACTTTGTCGACCTGGTGTTTATCGAATCCAATCGTAACGCAGATGTTGTAATGTGACATGCTACCCCCCTTAAATAGAAAAGTGCTATTATTATTGGTTTTTCTTGTTTTCAAACAACGTGTTTCTAATTCGTTATGAGGCCTAGGCATGGGCTTCACTCGCCGATCAATCTGAAGCCTAAGTGCGAGTCATATACCAGTCTTGAAGCAATTTTCTTCGTGCTTCAAATTATCTTCACAGGTTGATCTTGAAGCTCCTGCTGGTTGAGTCGAGTCTTCATCTTCATAAGCGGGGTCAAAAGGAAGTCTTACGAGTATTTTCTAACTAAAGTCACGTGCCTAGAGTCGATATATAGCTCTGATACCACTCTGTCACGCCCGGTTTTACAAGGAGCAAAACCAGCGCATTCTACATTTATGCCAGGATCGGTTTAGTTTATACATGTAGGAAAACTAGTGATAAACAGTTATATATCAAATATAAACGACATTTTTACCTTAATTGGATCTCGAGTAGCAGCGGAAGAGGAGAAGCTTCTAGGGCTGTCCACAGGCAAATCGACTGGCAGCTACGTGACCTTCACACCGTCTTCATTTGATGTTCTTTTCACTGAGCAACAATCATAATAGAGGAAAAAGAAAATGCCTGAGTACATAATATACTCAGCAAGTGTGGGAAAGTTTTATGCATGATGAGGCAAGAATCAAGAAAGGCTAAACACGGCTTATGCACTAAGCAACCTATACCTTAGTCTTATTAAGCATCCTATTAACTAGGTGAAAGTCCCAACCATCCCAACCAAGTATCCAAGTATCTCCAAGTCCAACTGTATCCATCTCCCAAAAACCACCAACCACATCCCAATACCACCAACCAAACTATGCGAATCATGAGAGAGTTACTAGCCCGCTCTTGACCGTGAGCACGGTTGTCTAGACAGTTTTGAAGCAGAGTTTGTACCCTTTACCCATAAGTCATGATTCCATCCCCTGTTGCCAGGTGGACTAAAACCTCCCTTTTGCCCGTGGTAGCCAGCCACATTTCACACTTCCTAAGGTGTGCAGCCAGGAGATCACGATGTGACCTTTACAAAGGGAATCCCGATGAGTATGAGCCCACTGAGGTTTCACCCCTGCGGCCTCCTGGAGTCTATTTTACCTCCGCCTGCAGTGGCCCCCTCTTGGGCCTTGCGGATCCCAGGGTAGTCCCGCCCGACTCCCATTCCCGGCACCTACCACACACTCACACTACATCGGAAATGCACCTAATTACTTGGTCACTCTGTCCCATACCAGTTCTTTTTGTGGCACGGTATAAGCTAGTTCACGGAGTCCCATGAACCGGTCCTTAGGATCTACGTAGACCACTAACCGCAAACCCGAGTCTCGTGCACTCGACACCCACCATGGACCAACCAGTCTGCTAGATCCCTATCTCTACATCCCCACATATAATACCATATATATATCTCTACACAACATCTCAATGATCATGATAATTAAACATTAATGTAAATTACTCCCATCCCATCTACTAAGCAGAGCTAAGCATGAGTAAACGACATGTAGTAAAACCTAGCTAATCCCAACCCCAGGTTACAAGGAATGTATGGAAATTCTAGAAGACAACCCTAACATGGGATTCATATTAAGACAATGCATGCAATTCTAGCTAATAATCCTAAGAAGGAGCAAAATGGTCAAGGGCACTTGCCTTTTTCTTATATCATTGCTCAGTGCACGGATCGAACTCCTTATATTCAAGGTATGAGGCTTGCAATTCGAACGTCGGCTCGGGGTTGATTTGATCCATGCCATTGCGGGTGAAAAGAAAATAGCAAGGAAACAAATAAGAAAAAGATATCCAACACTGTAACATATTAAATATCAAGCCCACAAGAAATCCTAATTTTTGTATCACCATGTGTATGCGCATGTGAGGGTCTTGTGCAAACAACTATTACTAGAAACTAAGTACAATTTTAACGTGTTCTAGGGTGATTATGTCAAATCAGCAATTCTCTAGGATTTTAGGGGTATTTTCAGCAATATCGCAGGGCTAAAGTGTGAACCTAATGCTAACAGGGGTATTTTAAAATTTTCAGCAGCTGCACTAGGGTGTACTTGTCATATTCAGCAAGGAAAAATGGGAAAAACTGTAATTCCAGCATTATTTAGGGATTAAATTACATGTACAGCTCAAGCAGGGGCATTTTGGTAATTTACAGGGGTTTTGTGCAAGTTCAGCATGGTCCAAGGGGGTTTTGCGCATTTCCAGAATTATCCTGGGTGTCCATTTTGTTAATTCAGATTTATTACAAGGGCTCCTATGCATAAATAGAGGGTTGAGCTGTTTTTTTTAAGTTTCCAGGGTTAAATCCTAAATTATAGAGGCTTCTAGGCATATAGGTGAACTCAGAGGGTCCGGGGTTCATTAGAGAAGTTTTCCAAACTGACCCAGAAAAAAATGCTAATACCGGTGGCCAGAGGGCTCTAAAACTCAGTTTTCCGCAAAAACCCAAATTGTTCTACTGTCCAGGGTTGATTCTACCAAAAATTCACGGCATAATTGCAAGGACCCGCAAAGTCCCAGGGGCTTGGTGCAAGGTGGACCACAGAAAAAGAGGGTTTAAATGTGAGCCCTTGGATTTGATCCACACGGAGGTGATTTTTATGCTGCATAGGGGTGCCGGGGATTCTTATCCCGGCCGTTGGCGCGAGATTGAACGGCTTGGTTAGACCCCGACTGATCCAACCACCGGCGACGGCCGCGCACGCTGGCGCACCATGGATCCGAGAAAGAGCTCACCGGAATTGCATCGATCTACGCTTACGGGATACCCTAAGCTCTGCTATCTACCGGAAACAAAGAAGGGGCTTTTGAGTAACTCACCACAGGGTCCTTCGGGTCCGATGAGGCGTCGGCGAAGTCCCGCGGTGCGAGGCGGCGGAGGAGTCCCTCGGTCCTCGGCGCTACGACGTCCGGAAGGGTTAACCTTCGGGTTTCCGTGTCGGAGCCCGTGGGTTTGTTAGGGTTTCTGCGACGATCTGCGTCGAGGGAGGCTAGGAGAAGGTCTCTGGCATTCCTGTGCATCATTAGCTAGTTAGTAGCCCGTTTGGTCGAGGGAGAAAAGCAGAGTTTTTGGGGCGGCGTGCAGCTCACCGGGCGGGGTAGACGCGAGGAGCTCGGCGGCGTTGTGGACTGGCCGACGGCCTGCGTCCCCCAGAACTTGTGGCGACGGGTGGCGGAGGAAGTCGAGGGAGGCGGTCGGTGCATGGAGCGACGGTCAGGCCTTCGGAGGTCCATGTGCAAGCTGGGGCCTGCGGCCGAGCCGGCAGAAGCCGAGGGCGCGGCGGGAGCGAGCTAACCGGGCCGCCGAGTTGGAGGTTCTGGCATCGATCAGCGTCGATGAAAGCTCGAGGAAGCTTGTCGAAATCTATACGGGGTAGCCCTTCGCGTTAGCATCTCAGGAGTAGAGGAACAAGGGCGAGGGAGAACTAGTGGCGGCACTCACCGAGGGGGGGGAGGTGGCTCTCTTTCGCGGTGAGAGGGTGAGGCAGAAGGGGGGCGTAAGGTTTTGGGGTTTTATAGCCGACCCCGTGCTGCGGTGGTGGATGGAATCCAAGGAAAAAGCAGTGAGGGGCCTGCCGCTTTTGGTTGGGCGCTGTCGACGACCGCGTGCGAAAAAGGAGAGGGGGGGCCACTGGAAACAGGAGGAAGGGGGGACCTCGAGGGTGACGAGGTGCGCGATGGAGAGGCGGGGCTCGGAGGATGCGCTGCGCAGGGGGGGGAGTACGAGGGGGTGTGGTGGAGCGGGTGGCGGCGGATCGGTTGGAGGAGCGGCGAGGTGGCGTTCGGGCGCCGGGCCGGAGGGGCTCGGGTGCCTTGGACGCGACGAGGCGGGAGGAGAGGGCGGCGACGGAGTCCATGGGAGCCGTGGCCTCGGGAGGAGGCAGCCATGGCGGGGTCGGCGGGGTGGAGGTGGCGTAGAGGAGCGGGGCGGACCGTGGGCTGGGCTCGTGCAGTGGGTGCCTGGGTGGAGAAGAGGCGGCGGGGTCCATGGGGGGCACGGCGGAGCACGAGTGGCGGCTCTGACGGGGGGGGGGGGGGGGGGGCGCCGGCCAGGGGCTCGGGCACGGGGGCAGCGGCGTCACCATCAGGGAGGTGGGCGGTGGAGCGAGAGAGTTGTTCGAGAGGAAGGAGAAGAAGCAAGAAAGAAGGAAAAAAGGTTATGGTTTGGGGGGATGTGGGCTGGGCCAGAGGAGAAAAAGAAAGAAAAAATATGGGTGTTACAGACTCACACCCCTCATTGGGTGCTGCTCCGCTCGGATCTCCCATCCTCCCTAACGTTGCCTTATGCAATGTTACCTGCAAAACAATGGATCAACAAACCGTGAGCTTATGCTCAGCAAGACTTAACCGAAGTCCTACACATGGAACTCTAAATGCTGGAAATAGAGGGCTGAATAAAGAAATTTGCATAAAAGATGAATTTGAGCTAATGAAGAGTCCTTACTTCAAGTTTTAAGCAACTTTTATAGCCCTCGCACAACTTACATCGAGACTCCACGATGAAACAAGAAACGCTTCATCTCGATGCCACTTGCCCGAGAAGAAAGTAAATTTAGTGAGCTACCCTAGACCCATACATACCTTGCGCCATCAACGCTAAGACTCCACAATCAAACAAGAAACGCTTTGTCTCAACGCCACTAGCCCAAGGTACAATGTAAATTTAGTAAAGGTATTCCTCATCACTCATCTCCAATATGAGGATTAATCACGAAGCACTTTTCTTTTCCCCAGTTTATTACTACGTTACGACGCAGAGAACAAGTATTCTCACTACCGTGAGCGACGGTGATTCGAATCAAAAACGCCCGGCTGACACGACACATACGCCCGTCCGATACCGGTGATCAACCAATCCCGTCAACGTCGTATGTGGCAACCTTTCACATGACACAAAATGTTGAACCAGCCCCCACCGACTTGGAGTAAGTCTTACTATGGCAAACACTCGTAGAGCCGACTTCTCTCTCCTTTCAGCATCTGCATAAGATGGTGGGGATTGCCTCGACACCGAGGTTAACATGTTACATCGGTTTCCTGGGTCCCATATTGCCAGTATGCATCCGGTACACAACTCAAACTTATCCAGCAGGCCGCACACGAGAACGGTCCTTAATCGACTCAGACAGAGACTAGGTTCACAGGACCACGTCCTTGAGCCTTCCATCCATACTGTCCGGTCTCCATTCCCCAATTAAGTGGATCAATTCCCAACTCTTCCGATTGACCCCCCTTAATCCTGGTTCACGAGTAGGAAACGGCCTACTCGAGTTATGCCTCTTTTAATCCACTTTTCTTAACTTGACCACAGCAGTTATAATTAAGTAAAAATCTACTCTAAATCAAACTCCAGGGATTTGTTGGGTCATGCATGTGGAGCTTCATACAAACTAGACTTAGTGCAATAATCAAAATGCTAGACATGAGAAAGTGAATACAAATAGAAGCTCGTAATTTTTTATGCAAACCGGGACTTGCCTTAGTGTTGATCACGACTAAAGTTTCTATCAATAGAAACAAGTCAGTGGCCTCCGGAGTCTTCATGAGATGTTTCGCTATCGAAATGATCAAATAAACGAAATGTGTCACATTATGAAATAATGTGCCATATCAAACTACAGAAACAAACTATATGCAAACAGAGGATTCTATGGTTGAAATTTTTACAGAGGATTTCTAATATCATGCTAGGGGGATTGTAAAATTTTCAGGAACTTTTGAGGAAGGAGATGGCCACAAAAATTCTTGGAATCTTTAAGCTTCAATGATTTATACGAATTTAATTAGACTTGGTCATATGGAGAAATTTGATATCCTAATAGGCCTGGACCTAATGTTCCTAGGAAAATTTGTTTCAATTTTTTCTAAGTCTTCTGCTGGCCAGAATGGAGGATTGAAATGCAAATTCTATTTTCTGGAATTAGTTTCTGTGATTTTTCAGCCCATTTAAATAACCCTGAGAAAACCCACTGATTAAGCCACCTTAATCATCTCCAAAATTCCTAAGATTTTTACTGGAGCTCAGGACTATGAGAAAGATTTGCTGCCCAAAATTGGGAATGTTTCATGAAGAATTGTTCCTGGAATTACTCTCTATAAGATTTACTAAAAACAATTCTAGAGAGATTCCTAGGCATTTTCATACCTAGCAATTTGTTTTTCTGCAAAGTACTCCTTCTAATGAATCCAACAAAATTGGTTTCACTATTTTTGGAGTTTCCTACACAGAGTTATTGGCTTGCAAAGGTTGGCCATTTTCTGGATTTAATTTCTCCATAGAAAATTCAAACGTGGGCCCCTCCTGTCGGGCTCTTCTTAAACCTCCCGACAGAAAACTCGTGCGCGCCTGGAACAAAGGATGGCGCACCTCGTTCTCCTCCGTTTTTCCACCAAATTGTCTACAGTTTCGTGCTACACCCTCCTCACACCATGACCTAGTAGTCGGGCAAGGTTTCATAGCACGAAAACGGCCGGAGATGGGTCGACATCGGTGGGGCGGCTTGGATGCGCCGCACCGGCGAGGCGCGATGCGTCCCGAGCTTCTCCCAGTGAGCTAAGTTGCCGTACAGCACCCCTAGAGGTCATGGAACGTGAATCCGTGCCCTAACCGAGTCAAGAACGCCGGCAACCTAGCTGTCACCGGTTGACGTATTTTCGCCAGCGGCGGCGATTTCTCGTCGCCCGGGCCGTAGGGTGGACGGATTGCTTTGGCGTTTGGCATGGAGGGTCGCTAGGACGGATAGTAGCTTTGGTTTGAGCCATAGAAAGGATGATCAAGTGTGTGGGGAGAATTTCCCAATTCCACTTCGGTCGGCTCATCACGTGTACCGGCGGTAAACGGCGAATTCCGGTGAGCCGGCGCTGGGGAAGAGCAAAAAGCCTACGGGGGGGGGGATCAAGACATCATGGCTCATCTCTGTGGGCTTTGAGCACGCCGGGGAGGCTCTGAATCGCCCAGACGACGTGGAACCGAGAAGAGCGCGACGTGCTCTGTTTTTTCGGGGAAGAACTGCTTGGTCACGGTGGAGGAAGGATGGGGATGAGCTTAGGAGGGCTTGAGGATGTCAAGGAGTCGCCGACACAGCCTCTGAGCAGTGCAACCAGGCGCTAACGCGGCGGGAGTCCGATATGACACAGCAGAGAGCAGGCGCGCGGTGTGATTCTCGGGTGAGCGTGCGATAACTGTTCTATGCCATGGGTTTGCTCGTGTCAGGCAGCAAAGGAACAATTGATTTGCTGCAGCCCGCGATCGTTAGCGAGCAGCTAAGCACGAGGAAGTGAACCGACTCTGGGAGCAAGCGCACAGACAGCTCTGTGGTGCATGCATCCCCCTCGGTGGCAAGTCTCTACCGAAAGCAACTAAATTGTGGTTTCTGTCCCCATGACATGTGGATCCCACCGGCACAGTTGCTCCTGAATTCAAATTTAAACGTTGCACGAATTCCAAAAATTTGAATTTGATTTCCGTGGAGTAAACTCTCGTTTGTGCTCACATTTAAATTGTCGGGTTTAATTCCTTTGTGGCTAGGTTTCCTTTATTGCATGTAGCCGAAATATCGGATTTGCAACCCTAATTAGAATTCGATTTGACCCCGCAGATTTAAATTCTACAAGGAGCTATGCATGCTGAACTTGGGCTTTTACAATCTTTCCTCCTTAAAAGAATCTCGTCCTGAGATTAGTAAAAGAATGAGATGGATGGGAATGTTACCGGTGATAGTTCGATAACAGTTCCGGGCAATTCATCCGAAGAGAAATCCTCGATTTCCTATGTAACCTCGTCGTTGGTGTGGTTATTCCACGGAACCTTGTAGAACCGCAATGATGGACACCTTGTTTCACGAGTCATTACATCAAGGATTTATACCGGTTTCTCGCTGTAGGTGATATCTGGTTTAAGGTTTCCTTGCCTCCTAAAAGAACCTCCGTCAGCTCCTTCACACATTTTCCTTATTTGTGAGACATGGAAGATGTCGTGTATGCCCGACAATGATGTGGGTAGCTCCAAACGGTATGCTACCGATCACATCTTTCCGCAATGAGGAACTAGACCAACCACACGAGAAGCTAGCTTTCCCTTGACCCTGAATTGATGAATTCCTTTCATCGGGGATACTCGGAGACAAACTTGATCTCCGACTTCCAAAATACAAGGATTGACATTTAACTCATTAACTGTTGAAGTTACTCCGAATTACCAAGGTCAGTTTCCCCCTTACTTAGCATGGAGGCTACGAACGAGCCATTCGCATGCTCGTGCCTCCGGGTTCACGTAGTCAAGCGCGTATGGTACCAATGCTCGTGGCATCCGTCCCTCCTTGTTTCTAGACTAGAAACTCCTTGAGCTTTCCCTAGATTATTCCGGAAAGAACATGCTAATCAAGGCATGTCTTCCGGTATTACGTCCGCGTGAGCTGGTGTCCATCTGGTAGGGATGAGAGCTGATTCGCCCACCAGATACTGGCAGAACTGTGAAGTTATTGCGCCACGTATAGTACTTTCTGAGGTTCGATGCATTGAAGCAACTCGAACTTAAACTCTATTGTACGGATCTAGTTATCCACCACCAGAGGATCCTCGGCCTCTGTGACACCCGGTTCTGAAAATAGAACCAAGTGAATGCATATGTGTGCCCAGGATGTTCATCACACATACACATGTAATCCACAAACTGAATTAAGAATATAACCACAAATAAATAGTGTTTAAGTACTTTATTACAACGACTCAATGTCTCACTCATGATTGTATATCTTATTCTTGCAGTGGAAGTCTCTAAACGACAGCGGAAACAACTAAACAGCAACAGACTCCATCTTCAACTCCATAGGCATGTTGATAGTAGTTCGCACGCCTAGTACTCCACATGGTCCTTGAAGTACTCATCTCCTGTAGCTGATGTTTATGTGGTAATGCAAGGGTGAGTACATGTCATACTCAGCAAGTGTGGAAAAGTATGACATGTAGCTTACAACAAGGTAGGGAATAAAAAGGCTCATTGCAGTAAGCAAATTTTATTTTACAAACATGATTAAAAACAACAACTATTTCTAAGTGGAATTTATCCCAACATGACCAAGTAATTCAACAACATTTTCTCATCATTATTCACCATTTATCAAGTCCCATTCAGACATTAATCTTTCTCAAGTTCATCTCATACTTATAAACATTCATAACCATCTCATATTCATATAACCGAAACCAAACTAATTTTCATGACTCAAAATAGTCCCAAAACAAATCCCAATGACTATACCATAACCATACCAAATATACATCCCAAGTTTTCCCTCTAATCATGTGAGTTGGCCAGGTGCTTGTGACCGGAAGCACGACTATCATGATAGTTTTACACTCTGCAGAGGTGGCACCAATTTACCCACAAGTTTATGATTTCATCACCCATCAGCGACTGCATTATACCAGTACACAACCGTCGGTGTATGGGCAAGAGATCACAAAATAGCCTTTACAAAGGGGCTACTAGATGTATGGACTCATTGAGGTTTCGCCGGCAGGCTCGAATCACCATTCTCCCACCCACGGGCCCCCTCTTGTGCCATGTAGTTCCCAGGGCGGTCTCTCTCGACTCCCATTCCCCGCACCATCCACGGTCCATAACAAGCTAGCAACACACCTAGTTAGTCAGCTAAGCCGCACCCATATTTGGCCTTGTGGTGGCACTGTTTTCCTGGCATGTGCTGGCATGAACCGGTCCTTAGATCTATGGCAAGTAAACCACCATCTCATTCAGCAACATCCACGAACCAAGCTTTCCTATATCTCCCCGATTCCATGCTCATTAACATCATCAAGTTCTCATCATCATTATTCATATGAGTGCAGTAGCTGGACATGTTTTAATTCAGCTTCCCGTATCCCGTAGATTGAGCGAAGCAAAAAGGATAAACGACCATACCCGACTCATCAACTTCCCCGGTGGCAAGAATGGTTAACAAAACTAGTAAACTCCTATAAAAGGGTGTCCCATCAAGTTGACTCAAGCATATGAGTTTTCGCAAACAAAACAGTTTCAAAACATGGGATCAATATGGTGAAGGGGCACTTGCCTTGCTCCCGTGGTTCTTGTTATTCGAGCGTCTCGAAGTCTTGGTGCTATAGATCCTCATAGATGGCCTATTGAGCTTGTCCTTCTACTCATGACCACGCACATACAAAATCTACAGCAATCAATCATCATGCACAAACTTTACTCAAGATGCAATGGGATAGATGAATGCAAATCCTATGGTGCTGTTTTATTAAACCAGTTTGTATGTGTTCTTGCATGTTTTAACGGCCTTTCATGGGGTTTTATGATGAACAAGGGTGTAGGCATCAAGTGTGGACGTGGTGATGATCTTGACTCAAGATCTAAATCAATTCCACCGTCAAAAACCGATCAAAACACGATCTGTCCACACGTAAAAGTTTCTGCTTGAAGGGGGCGGAGAAAAACGGATGCGTAGAAACAGCGGCAACGTCGTAAGATGGGTAATGGTGACCTACCTCACTTCCTTTTTGTGGCAGGACCTTCCTCCTAGCAATGGCAGCAGTGGGAATTTTTGCTGTGGAAAATTTTAGTAGGACAGATCGTCGGGCTTCTTCTCCGGCGATGGCGGGGCTCGACATTCTCCATTTCTACATTGCCCATCTCCATTTCTATGCCCCATTCTCCATTGCTATATTCCTTTCTCCATTTCTGTGGTTTTTCCTCCATTTCTATGGTTCCTTCCTCCATTTATATGGTTCTTTCTCCATTTATATGGTTCCTTCCTCCATTTCTATGGTTCTTTCTCTATTTCTATGGTTCTTTTCTCCATTTCTATGGTTCTTTCTCCATTTCTATAGTTCTTTCTCCATTTCTACTTCTTTTATAATGTTTCTCTACATGAAAAATGTATGCAATGCATGGAAATGAATTTGAGGGTGTTACAAACCTACCCCCTTAAACTGAATCTCGCCCTCGAGATTCGATAGAGTGGAGAATAGATGAGGGAATTCTGCCTTGAGATCTTCCTCACGCTCCCATGTAGTTTCGGCTTCCGTGTGATGGATCCACTGTACCTTGCACCAACGGATCACTTTGTTCCTCGTGACCCTTTCCTTCACGTCCAAAATTTTGACGGGGTGCTCCGCGTAGGTCAGATCCTCTTGAAGCTCCTTCCATCCACTCAACGGATTGGAAATCCATTCCTTGACCGATCCCTTAACGGAAGAAACAGCTCATCCATTGGTACTTGTTCTTCTGGTACTCTTAAGCACTTCTTGAGTTGGGATACGTGAAACACGTCGTGCACGTCGGAGAGGTGTGTTGGCAGCTCTATTTGATAGGCTACTTCTCCTCGCTTGTCCAAAATCTTGAATGTCCCGATGTAGCGAGGTGCTAATTTGCCTTTGACGTTGAACCGTCGTTGGCCTCGGATAGGCGATACTTTAAGATACACGAAGTCTCCCACTTCGAATGTCAATCTTCTTCGCCTATTGTCTGCATAACCTTTTTGTCGTGACTGAGCAGCCTTCAAGTTTTCTCGTATTGTTTGGACTTGCTTTTCGGCGTCTTGCAGCACTTCGGGTTCAAACACTCGGCTCTCTTCGGTCTCATTCTAGAACAGCAACGTTCTACACCTTCTACCATACCATGCTTTGAAAGGTGACATCTTCAAGCTGGCTTGATAGCTGTTGTTGTACGAGAATTCAGCATATGGCAAGATCCTATCCCATCTATGCCCATGTTTTAAGGCGCAAGCTCTCAACATGTCTTCCAAAATCTGATTTGTCCTCTCTGTTTGCCCGTCGGTTTGCGGGTGATAAGCGGAGCTGAAATTCAGCCGTGTACCCATGGCTTCGTGCAGCTGTTTCCAGAATCTAGAGGTAAATTGAGAACCTTGATCTGAAACTATCCTCTTCGGAACTCCATGACGACACACAATTTGCTCCATATACAGCTCGGCTAGTTGTGCGACGCGGTACGTGGTTCTAACAGGAAGGAAATGGGCTGTTTTCATCAACCGGTCTACAATAACCCAAATAGAGTCGTAACCCGACTGAGTACGTGGCAGTCCGACTATGAAATCCATGCTGATGTCTTCCCACATCCACTCCGGTACTTTCAATGGCTGCAACAGTCCAGCGGGTTTTTGATGTTCGGCCTTCACCCGTTGGCACGTATCGCATAAGGCAACATATTCAGCTATGTCCCTTTTCATACCATCCCACCAATAGCAAGTTTTCAGGTCCTTGTACATCTTTGTACAGCCGGGGTGTATGGAATAAGGTGAGTCATGTGCCTCCTTTAATATCGTGTCGCGGATGTGCTTCACGTTAGGCACACAAATCCTTTTCCATAACCAAAGCGTGCCTTTCTCGTCTTCCTTGAAATCCTTTTCTATGCCTTGTCGGATTCTTTCCTTGATTTCCTCATCCGTTGCTTGGCCATCTCGTATCTCTTGTTCCAGCGAGGAGTTTAGTTCTATCACCTCCATCTTGTTCAAGAACCTGAGATGTAACCGTTCGAACTCCTTGCGCAACTCGGGTGGCGTCTCCCGAACCGTGAGTTGGTGACATGCCCCCTTTCGGCTCAACGCATTAGCTTCTACATTGGCCTTTCCGGAGTGATAGTTGATTCCAACATCATAATCCTTGATGAGTTCCAACCATCGACGTTGCCTCAAATTCAGATCTGTTTGCGTGAATATGTACTTGAGACTTTTGTGATCCGTATAGATCTCACATCAGTGGCCAAGGATATAATGCCTCCAAATCTTCAAGGCATGTACTACGGCTGTAAGTTCCAAGTCATGTGTGGGGTAATTCAGCTCATGTTTCTTTAGTTGTCTCGACGCATAGGCTACCACTTGTCCTTCTTGCATGAGCATACATCCATACATCCAAGCCCTTGTCTTGATGCGTCACAATATATGTCGAAGCTTTTGCTCACGTCCGGCAATACCAAAACCGGCGCTGTGGTTAGTCTCTTCTTGAGCTCCTCAAAGCTTTCTTGACACTCTAGTGTCCATTAAAATGCTTTTCCCTTCATTAGCAATTCAGTCATAGGCTTCGCTATTTTGGAGAAATCCTTGATGAACCGGCGATAGTATATAGCCATTCCAAGGAAACTCCAAATATCTCTCACATTCTGCAGTTGTTTCCACTTTAAAACGTCTCCCACTTTTTCGGGATCAACCGATACTCCTCCCTCGAAGATGATGTGGCCTAGGAACGATATCTCCTTTAGCCAAAATTGACACTTGCTGAACTTGGCATACAGATGATGCTCTCGCAGTTTCTGCAATGTCAATATCAAGTGTTCTTCATGTTCTTCCTCGTTTTTTGAATACACCATGATGTCGTTGATGAAAACCATGACGAACTTGTCCATGTACTCCATGAAAACTTTATTCATGAGGTACATAAAGTATGCGGGTGCATTCGTTAACCCAAAAGACATAACGGTATATTCATACGAACCATACCACGTTCGAGATGCAGTTTTGGGTATTTGGAGGGCTTAATCTTCAGCTGGAAGTATCCCAACCGAAGATCAATCTTGGAGAAAATTCAGGCACCTTTCATTTGGTCGAACAGGTCCCCTATACGATGCAGTGGGTATTTATTCTTGATCCTCACCTCATTGAGAGACATATAATCCACACACATCCTTTGGGTCCCATCCTTCTTGTCTACAAAGAGCACGGGGGCTCCCCATGGTGACGAGCTTGGGTGTATAAAACCTTTTTCTAGCTGCTCCTGAATTTGCTTCTTGAGCTCCACTAGTTCATTAGCGGGCGTCCTATACGGCCTCTTTGCTATAGGTGCAGTTCCAGGTACTAAATCAATGGCAAATTCAATGTCCCGGTCAGGTGGCATACCTGGAAGTTCTTCCGGGAACACATCTGAAAATTCTTGAACAAAATTTGCTTACTGCAATGAGCCTTTTTATTCCCTACCTTGTTGTAAACTACATGTCATACTTTTCCCGCACTTGCTGAGTACGACATGTACTCACCCTTGCATTACCACATAAACATCAGCTATAGGAGATGAGTACTTCGAGGACCATGTGGAGTACTAGGCATGTGAACTACGGTCAACATGCCTGTGGAGTTGAAGATGGAGCCCGCTGCTGTTTAGTTGTTTCCGCTGTCATTTAGAGACTTCCGCTTCAAGAATAAGATAGACAATCATGAGTGAGACATTAATTCGTTGTAATAAAGTACTTCAACACTATTTATTCATGGTTATATTCTAAATTCAGTTTGTGGAATACATGTGTATGTGTGATGAACATCCTGGGCACACATATGTATTCACTTGGTTCTATTTTTAGAACCGGGTGTCACAGATTGGCATCAGAGCCACGTTGACCGTAGGACGCAAGCCTAGGTAGAATGGACACTCTAAAACACATAGGCACACCCCTCTAAACTGCTATTTTCGAAAATTGCTTGCTGCTGCACTTTACTTGACAATTCAACCACCGCAAAGTGCTATTTTCAGCCCCTCTTTTCTTCTTTTCTTGTGGGCAGCCACACTTTCTGTTTCCTTGCTTCATAGCTTCTGAAGTTTTGGAGTTATTTTCTTCTTATCTAAAGTTTCTCATGTCCTATTTATAGATGCCAGTAATCAGGAGCACGGCACGCATAAGTACTCGTCCACCACCACATGGGAGTGCTCTTAACCCTATTGAGGTGTCCGATGGACCATATTGGGAGGAGGTGAAGACGGAACCTCATGATAAAGAGGAAGTCAATAGCTCTATGCATGAGGAAGAGGACCCGGAAGAGGTGGAACCATTCGAAGATGATATGGAGGATGATCCACAAGAACGGCATTGGTATGCACCTCAAGAAGAGTTTCACGCGGGCTTACACCCCGTGGAGCCTCATGAAGCTATGACGGGAGGAGATGAACCCGAGGAGGAGCCACCCCTTGCTGAGACCAATAATGAAGGTGATGAATGGGTCAACCATTCAGTTCAAGAATTTTGGTCCGACGGAATGGAAGGAGGACACATATCCAAGGAGCTCAAAGAATTTCTGGATTGCTGCAGCTTATATCCAGAATATCTTCTCAAGAAAGTCCCTCGTCTCGGACATGAAGAGTGGAAGGCAGCCGTAACCATCCTATCTAACGGTAGGGTTGTCACCCGGCACTTCGCACCCACATGGAGAGCTACAAGGGCAGAAGCTATCGATGATGCTGCATGGGATGCAGTCACCAGACTGTGCTATGCCTTCCGTGAGCAGCTTGAGGACACAACTTTTGAGCCGCAAACATGATTAAAAACAGCAACTATTTCTAAGTGAAATTTATCCCAAAATGACCAAGTAATTCAGCAACATTTTCTCGTCATAATCCACCACCTATCAAGTCTCATTCAGCTATTAATCTTTCTCAAGTTCATCTCATACTCATAAAAATTCATAACCATCTCATATTCATATAACCGAAACCAAACTCATTTTCATGACTCAAAACAGTCCCAAAACCAATCCCAATGACCATACCATAACCATACCAAAAATCCATCCTAAGTTTTCCCTCTAATCATGTGAGTTGGCCAGGTGCTTGTGACTGGAAGCACGGCTATCATGATAGTTTTACACTCTGCAGAGGTGGCACCACTTTGCCCACAAGTTCATGATTTCGTCACCCGTCGGCGACTGCAGAACCTCAATTAAACCAGTACACAACCGTCGGTGTATGGCCAAGTGATCACAAAATAGCCTTCACAAAGGGGCAACTATATGTATAGACTCACTGAGGTTTCACCGGCAGGCTCGAATCACCATTCTCCCACCCATGGGCCCCCTCTTGAGCCATGCATTTCCCAGGGAAGTCTCTCTCGACTCCCATTCCCCACGCCATCCACGGTCCATAACAAGCTAGCAACACACCTAGTTAGTAAGCTAAGCCGCACCCATATTTGGCCGTGGCACTGTTTTCCTGGCATGTGCTAGCATGAACCGGTCCTTAGATCTACGGCAAATAAACCACCATCTCATTCAGCAACATCCACGAACCAAGATTGCCTAGATCTCCCCGATTCCATGCTCATTAACATCATCAAGTTCTCATCATCATTATTCATATGAGTGCAGTAGCTAGACATGTTTTAATTCAGCTTCCCGTATCTTGTATATTAAGCGAAGCAAAAAGGATAAACGACCATACCCGACTCATCAACTTTCCCGGTGACAAGGATGGTTAACTGTAACACCCCAAAATTCTGTTAAGAGGGGAATTTTAAAAAAAAAAAATTGGACGTATTGCATGTGGTACAGAAATTCAAATTCAAATTGGAATTTAAATCCAAACCAAAACAGAAAAGAAATGGAAAAAGAAAAAGAAAAACCACACCGGCCAGTGGGCCGAAACCCACCAGCCGGCCCACTCTCCCCCGCGCCAGCCCCGAACCCGCGCCCCTCTCTTCCTCTCACTGACACACGGGGCCCGCATGTTATCCCCCACCTCCGCGCGCTCAGCCGACCCCAGGACTCTCCTCTCCCCCAAATCCAAACAACCTCCGAAAAACCGAGCCAACAGCCCGATCTCTGGCCCCGGACGCTGCTATTTAACCAAGTCGATCCTCCGCCGCCTCCCCTCGTGAAATTCTCGCACAGAAACTCGCCGAATTCCCCAGCGCACTCCAATTTTCTCTCCGATGAGAACCGAAGCTCCGATCACCGTTTTCTCCCGATCCTTGCTCGGGTTTTCTGATCTAACACACCGATCATGTTTCACCGCCTCCGGGGAATCACGCGGGTGCAGAAAACTCGGTGTTTTGCACCCTAGACGCAGCTCCGGCGAGCACCGCCACTATTTCATCTCGGACCTCGCCGCCGACCGCCTTCCAGGACCTCCGAGCTCAAGAAAAACCCCGAGGTGAGATCCCCGACCTCCCCTCTACCGATCTGTGCCATGAAATCCAAGTTTTAGGAGGTATAGACGAAAATCCGAAGATCTCCGGCGAGATCGCCGCCTCCCGCCGCCACGCGCCGCCGGGCAGCGCCGCCCGCGCACGGCCAGGGCGACGTGGCCCCCTGAGGCCCGTCCATTTTAAATCGCGCGGTTCCTATTAGATCTAACCCGTACCGCTTCGCGTTATAATCTCAGCCGTCTATTTTAAATCGGACGGTCCACATCAGCCTCGCGTTATAAAGGCTGGGGATTCTTACGCGCTACCCCCTGGGGATCTCGGAAAATACGAGCTAGCCCCGGAAACTTCTGATCTAGCCCCTGGAACTTCAGAAATTCGTGTAAATTCATTTAAAAATCAGTTTTAGCCCCTGGACTTAATAAAAATTAGCAAAACCCCTCTGTTATGTGTAGTTAGACCCCTGAAAATTTGTAAAATAATAAATTAGACCCTGTAGTAGGGAGGATTTACCTTTTTGACCCTATATGATAATAAATTCAGAAATTTGAATATGTGACTAGGATTTAAATTTAAAAGGTAAGGCAAACATATGTACAAGTTCAAATTTAAACTCTCCTAGCACTTGGAAAACTTTAGAATGAACTAAAAATAGATTTCTGGTTGAAATGAATCTGTCTAATTGTTGTTCATATTTATTAGTTCTAGAAATACCTTTTTAGGCTAGGAAGTAATTCTGAAAACTGATAAAATAAATTTAAATTAGCTCACATCAGAGGAGAAGTTTAAAAATATATTTTCAATATTTTAGGTCAGAACCTATTCTGTTTAGAAGATATGTCCTACTATTTAATATTAAAACTCACTTTTAGACATAGAATATAAATCTGAAAAATATAGGAAAATAGGTATGTATAATTAGAAAATGATAAATGAAGTCTCCAAATTTAAAAAACTTCAGCTTAGGATTTGGTAGAAGATCTGAAAACCTATTTGGAATAGGAAAATACCTCTTATACAAACTTTGTGGCTAAGAAGTGTAATAATTGAATATAAAGAATTTGTTCAAATTGGAACTTCATATATAGTGTGCAAATAGAAATCTGAACATAGAAGTTAGAAATAATATACATATGTTTAAAGGTGAATGTAGGCCAAAAATCAACACATGTAGAGTAACCACAACACTTAGAAATGTGAATGACTTTCATAGGTATGTATGTGTGGTTTGTATGAAGTGAAAGTGTGAACTATGTCTTATGGATTGTTGTTTTCTTTTGCTATGTGTATTGGCATGAATAGAACCTGCCCCAGAGCAAGTTCTCCCCTTCCAAGACCAAGACTTTCCATTCCCAGAGCAGCTGGAAGAAGGCAAGTGTTCTTGACCACTTTGATCCTATACTAGGATGTGTAGGTAGAATTATTTGCATTGTCAATTGAAATATGAAACCCATGCTAGGAAGTTTCCCTAGAATTGCATTACCTTGTTTCCTTGTAGCTTGGGTTGGGATTTATTTTATCATGTCATTTATTTATATGCTTATGCTTAGCCATGCTTAGAATGGGATAATTGGGATATGAGATCATCAATTTATTTACCTTACTCTTGAATGAGATATTATGAGTTATGTAGAGGTAGGGATCGAGGCGAGTTGGATGATTTGGTTGGTGTTGGGTGCACGAGACTCGGGTTTGTGTTTAGTACTTGCCTGGATCCTAAGGACTGGTTCATGGAGCATGTAACCTGGCTTTACCGTGCCAACCACATGCTGAGATGGGGCAGCTTGGCAAATTAATTAGGTGTATCCCCGGCGTAGTATGGGTGTTGGATGGTGCGGGGAGTAGGTGTCAGCTGGACTACCATATGAACCACAAGGCTCACGAGGGGGCCACTGCAGCGGGGTTGGAGCCTCTTGTATGCTGTTAGGGGTGAAACCTCAGTGGGCCCACGCTCGTCGGGAATCCCTTTGTAAAGGCTTCGTAGTGATCTCCTGGCTACACACCTGGGAAATGTGAATGTGGTTCGTGGCCACTGGCATAATGGAGGTTCTTTTAGTCCACCCGGCAACGGGGGATGAAATCACTACATGTGGGTACAGTGGTGCAAACTCTGCAGAGTCAAAACTGTCATGACAGCCGTGCTCACGGTCAAGAGCAGCTAGGACTTATTCATGATTAGAGGATGATGACTTTGGAAGTTGTGGATGTTTAGCGGGGAGCTTAACATTGGGAAACGAGGTTATGGTTATTTGATTATGATGATGGGTTGGGAGATTGGGACCATTTCACCTATGTAGTAATATAGGTGCTTAATAAGCTAAGGCGATAGGTACTAATTGCGTAGTGCTTTAACCATGAGTTCAACCTCTCCTTGCTCTAGCCATGCATGACATAACTTTCCCACACTTGCTGAGTACCAACGGTACTCAAACTTGCATATTTGTTGGTTTAAATTGCTGCTCAGGTCAAGGGGATGATGTGGTGTTCAATGACCAAGACTTCGGACCCCAAGAAGGATTTTAGGTTCATGGAGTCCCCCAGGCAACACCTGTGACGGAGCCCACAAGACTTATATTCCGCTGCTATTTTATTTACATGTTATGAACTTATTATCGTCCATCGAGACGTATGCTTTGTAAGACATATTTCTATTCGACACCTGGCTTGTAATAAATGATGTTTCACTATTTGTCATCACAGGTATGAGAGAAAGATCCTGGCATACATGTGATATTCACTCGGTTGTTCTTTGGGACAAACCAGGTGTGACAGAAGTGGTATCAGAGCCAAGGTTGCCCGTAGGAACGTGGACCTAGGTAGAAATGGATGTAGTTGAGGACCCTATTTTCTTAAAAACTATTTTACAAAGGTGTGGGTTGGAAAGTGTTATTTAATGGGTCACTTATTCACCTTGCCCCAACTTTATTCAAAATACGATTTTTATTTAAGTCTTATCTAACTAAATTTTAAATGCTTTATGTTTTAGATGGTTCGCATGATCCGCACCGCCCGCAAGTCCACCGGAGGGAGAGTTCCTGTAGTTGCCCTTGCCCTAAGATAGGAGAATCGTCCGGTGACGTACCACTCCTACGGACTGGCAGTAGGAGGCTTGTTAAGCCGTCTACGGCGTATGCTCCACGCTGCCGGCAATACGGGCAAGCTAATCATACACTACAGCTCCACCCGGACCATCCGTGAGAAGCGGGAAGAATGGAGTTCTAAAATGAGGATTATTCATGAAGATCAGCTGCTCAAGATCCACCGCTCTCCAGCTTGTCGAGCAAAACAGGTTGATGCTGAGAGGGATGTCACCTGGGAGGCCATCACCTGCCAAAGTTACAACTACCGTCGTCACCTGGACAGGACTGAGTACATGTATGTCCTCCAGCGTGAGAGTGGTACCGCGGAATACAAGTACCCGCCAGTGCAGCAGGGGACTTCCCATGAGCACATGGACCTGTGTTTGGAGGATGTTGCTATGCTCAGCACTCGACTGCAGGAGTGTCAGCAGGAGCTTCAGGATGTTCGTGACACCCTGAAGGAGACTGAGGCGCTGCTTCGAGCCAGCTTGAGGGCGAGAGAAAGAGGAGATGGGAATCAACTTTGTGTCACCGTGAATGACACATGGACTCCTGACTCCCCAGATCGCCGGGCGAGCAAGCGTCGCCGCACTTCTCCACCAGCAGCTTCCCCACCCAAAGCGGAGTCAGAGGGCAGCTGCAATAATGAGGAAGATCCCGAGGAGCCAGCTCAGTGATACGAGTCGTGTAGAGTCCTTTCCCATAGTTCAGCAGGTTATCGAGTAGGCGAGTCAATACCATAGTTAATGGTGTGTTAATGTTTGGTGTGTGACGTGAGTTGTGGAAGCCATGGGCATTTGTCCACAACCTCGTCTTTAGGTTGTTTTGCTTTGATGTGTGAACCCCTATGAATTAAGAGTGCATTTATTTTCGCGTAAGACGTGAAACCCTCAGAAAATGTTAATATAATAAGACCCCATGAGTTTAAAGTTTAAACAAGCAAATTGGGAATTTAATACGAAACGCTTTAAATTAACATTTGGTTGATCATGATAGATGGTCGGAAGAGGAAAGGGTCGTGGTGCCAACCCCGCCAACAACAACGATGAGGCCGGCAACCCTCATCTTTCTGGAGGACAAGACAGGGGTGGTCGCCGTGAAGGAGTTGATCCCATCCACCAAATGCTTGAAAATCAGAATCAGCTCATTCGGAGCCTAACTCAAGTGGTGGCCAACTTGCACCAAGTTCCACCTCAACAAGCTGCACCACGCCAACCAAGGTTGAGTGAGTTTCTAGGGACTCAACCTCCAAAGTTTGCAAGTGCTGCTGAACCTCTAGAGGCAGATGATTGGCTAAAGACCATTGAGAGCAAGGTGAGGATCATACAATGCCAAGGGTATGAGAGGGTGCTGTTTGCCTCTCACCAATTGCATGGACCTGCTGCTGATTGGTGGACTGCTTACGTGGCCGCCCATCATGACCCTGAGAACATCACTTGGGAAGAGTTCAAGCGTAGTTTCCAAAACCATTACATACCAAGGGGTGAACTCAAAAACAAGAGAAAGGAGTTCTTGGGGCTGCAGCAAGGAAACATGACTCTGAGGGAATACCTCACTAAATTCACACAACTATCCCGTTATGCACCACGGGACATCGAGACTGATGAGCAGAAACAGGGCTGCTTTGTGGAAGGACTTACAGCGGAAATGCAGTGTGCAATGTCCTCCAACGAGTATGAAAGCTTCCAAAAGATGGTGGATAGAGCATTTGTTGTGGAGAGGGAGCTGAAGGCCTTGGAAAATGAAAACAAGAGGAAGGCGGGATGGTCACACCAAGCCTCGGGTAGCAACACACGCCCACGACTGATGCAACCAACCGCAGGGCAGACGAGCCGTGCTGTGGTGCCCTACTCAGCACCCAGAGGGTACAACCCAAATTTCAGGCCTCCATCAGCACCGGCACAGCCGCAGCGTCAGTTTGTACAGCAGCCTCATCCCACATATCAACCTCGACCAGCAGTGCAAGGACCACAGAACCAATCCCAAGACAACAAAGGCCAGACACCTAAGGTTGGGGTGCAATGCTTCAATTGTGGCGAGGTGGGGCACTACGCTCATTAGTGCCCAAAGAAGAAGCCCGTGCAGCCGCAACAGCAGAATGTGATGCGAGGACGGGTGAACCACGTGACCATGGAGGAGGCGCAAGAGGCACCCGACGTGGTAGTTGGTAAGTTTCCTGCCAATTTACACATTGCAACCCTGTTGTTCGATTCTGGTGCTACCCACTCGTTCATTGCCCAAGGGTTTGTTAAGAAGCATGATCTAGCAACAACACAAATGAACCATATGTTAGCAGTAAACTCTCCAGGGGGAGAAATAAGGACAAGACAAGTGTGTCCCAAAGTGAATCTAGACATTAATGGAGTGGTATTTACTGCAAACCTCATAGTGATAGATTCACCAGGGATAGATATTATTTTGGGTATGGATTGGTTGACCAAACATAAAGGAATCATCCATTGTTCAACAAGAACGGTGGAACTAACTCACCCTAGTGGCACCAGAGTAAAGTTCATAACCATACAAGAGCCTAGGAGGGACATTAAACTCAATCAAGTTGAGGTGGAAGTGGAGGAGATCAGGATCATCAGGGAATATCTAGACATTTTTCCGGAGGAGTTGCCAGGTATGCCTCCCGATCGTGAAGTGGAATTCGCGATTGAGCTAGTGCCTGGAACAGCTCCGATATACAAGAGACCCTATCGGATGGACTTCAAACAGCTGGAAGAACTCAAGGAACATTTAAGAGAATTGACAGAGAAGGGGTACGTTCGTCCTAGTTCCTCACCATGAGGAGCTCCAGTGATATTTGTGCCCAAGAAGGACGGAACCCAAAGGTTGTGCGTAGACTACCGTGCGTTGAATGAAGTAACCATCAAGAACAAGTACCCATTACCCCGCATTGAAGACTTGTTTGATCAGTTGAGGGGAGCTTGTGTGTTCTCGAAAATTGATCTCAGGTCGGGATACCACCAACTTAAGATAAGACAAACTGATATTCCAAAGACAGCTTTCGTATCTCGGTACGGACTGTATGAATACACCGTCATGCCTTTCGGGCTAACTAATTCCCCGGCATACTTCATGTATCTCATGAACAAGGTATTCATGGAATATCTAGACAAATTTGTCGTGGTTTTCATTGATGACATTCTCGTCTTTTCCAAAGATGAAGAAGAACATGAGAGGCATTTAAGGTTTGTGTTGCAAAAGCTAAGAGAACACCAACTATATGCCATGTTGAGCAAGTGTGAGTTTTGGCTGAAGAGAGTTCCCTTCTTAGGACATATAATCTCGGAGGGAGGAATCTCCATAGATCCTGCCAAGATCGAGGATGTACAGAAGTGGAAGACCCCTGAGAATGTCGGGGAAGTTCGAAGCTTCTTAGGATTGGCTGGGTATTATCGACGGTTTATTGAGGGTTTCTTCAAGATCTCGAGACCCCTCACCAAATTGTTAGAGAAGGGAATTACATTCACATGGACACCGCAGTGCGAGACGAGTTTTCAAGAATTAAAGAAGAGATTGACAACAGCCCCAGTGCTAGTTATGCCAGACATGCAGAAGAACTTTTCGGTGTACTGCGATGCCTCTGGACACGGGTTGAGATGTGTTCTCATGCAAGAGGGGCATGTCGTGGCTTATGCGTCCCGGCAGCTCCGGAAACACGAGAAGAACTATCCTACACATGACCTAGAGCTAGCTGCAGTGGTACACGCGTTGAAGATTTGGCGGCATTACTTGATGGGGAAGAGGACAGAGATATATACGGATCATAAGAGCTTAAAGTATATTATCACACAGCCAGATCTCAACCTCAGACAAAGGAGATGGTTAGAGCTGATCAACGACTTTGATGTGGGCATCAACTATCATCCTGGGAAAGCGAACGTCGTGGCGGATGCTCTAAGCCGGAAAGTGCAGGTCAATAGGTTGAGCTTGAAGGACATGCCTACAGAATTGAAGGAAGAGGTTATAAAACTCAATCTATGTCTGGTGAATAATGGTGAAGCCATCGCCGTGGAAGTGGACTCCACATTAGAGCAAGACATACGTGATGGTCAAAAGAATGATGAGAAGATACAAGAAATCAGAGAACTCATCAAGGATAATAAAGCCCCTGGTTTCAGAGAGGATGAACAAGGTACGGTGTGGCACGGGAAAAGAATCTGTGTGCCTGAAGTGAAGGAGATCCGTGAATTGATTTTGAAGGAGGCTCATGATTCCGACTATTCCATTCATCCTGGGAGTACGAAGATGTACCATGACCTCAAGAGCAGGTATTGGTGGTATGGCATGAAGCGAGATGTCGCGGAACATGTTGCCCTATGTGACACATGTCAGTTGGTGAAAGCAGAACATCAACGACCCGCGGGATTATTGCAACCACTCAAAGTGCCTGAATGGAAATGGGAAGAAATCGGTATGGATTTCATAGTGGGACTACCTAGGACCCAATCAGGATATGATTCGATATGGGTCATCATCGACAGGCTAACCAAGGTAGCTCATTTCATCCCCGTGAAAGAAAGCTACAACGGATCCAAATTGGCGGAATTGTACATGTCAAGGATCGTGTGTTTCCATGGAGTGCCAAAGAAGATAGTGTCGGACCGAGGGACACAATTCACCTCAAGGTTCTGACAGAAGTTACATGAAACCATGGGAACCCATCTAAATTTCAGTTTTGCCTATCACCCCCAGACTGACGGGCAGACGGAAAGAACCAATCAGATCCTTGAGGATACGCTGAGAGCGTGCGCGCTCAAGAACAATAGGAGTTGGGATAAGAATTTACCGTATGCGGAGTTCTCCTACAACAACAGCTATCAAGCTAGTATGAAGATGTCACCATTTGAGGCGTTGTATGGGAGGAAGTGCAGAACTCCACTATTTTGGAACCAAACAGGGGAAAGTAAAGTGTTTGGGCCCGAGGTACTACAAGAAGCCGAGGAGAAAGTGAGGGAAATTCGCAACAACCTGAGGATAGCACAGACCCGACAAAAGAGTTATGTCGATGTGCGGAGAAGAGAGCTTATTTTCAATGTGGCAGACTATGTTTATCTCAAGGTGTCACCTATCCGAGAACTTTGTCGGTTCAAGGTGAAAGGGAAGTTATCACCTCGATACATCGGACCCTTTTAGGTTCTGGAGAGGAAAGGCGAAGTGGCATATCAACTAGAATTACCGGCTCGTTTATCGGATGTGCACGATGTATTCCATGTGTCACAGCTTAAGAAATGTCTGAGGACGCCTGAAGAGATGTTACCCATGAATGAGGTTGACGTAGGAGAGGATTTGTCTTATGCCGAGCAACCGGTCAAGATTTTGGAGACAATGGAACGCCTCAGAAGAAATAAAAGAATCCGGATGTGCAAGGTGCAGTGGAAGCATCACTCAGAAGAGGAAGCCACATGGGAGCAAGAAGACGAGCTTAAGGCACAGTTTCCGGAATTGTTTCCTTAGAACCACCAATCTCGAGGACGAGATTTCTTTTAAGGGGGGTAGAGCTATAACACCCCAAAATTCTGTTAAG
This sequence comes from Neostapfia colusana, assembly GCA_030760725.1. Lineage (NCBI taxonomy): Eukaryota > Viridiplantae > Streptophyta > Magnoliopsida > Poales > Poaceae > Neostapfia > Neostapfia colusana. The sequence goes on along the minus strand of JASWHV010000005.1, from coordinate 22,181,653 downwards.
AGGAGAATTTAAAAAAATTTTGGACGTATTGCATGTGGTGCAGAAATTCAAATTCAAATTGGAATTTAAATCCAAACCCAAACAGAAAAGAAATGGAAAAAGAAAAAAAACCACCGGCCAGTGGGCCGAAACCCACCAACCAGCCCACTCTCCCCGTGCCAGCTCCGAACCCGCCCCTCTCTTCCTCTCACTGACACGCGGGGCCCGCATGTCATCCCCCACCTCCGCGCGCTCGGCCGACCCCGGGACTCTCCTCTCCCCCGAATCCAAACAACCTCCGAAAAACCGCGCCAACAGCCCGATCTCTGGCCCCGGACGCTGCTATTTAACCAAGTCGATCCTCCGCTGCCTCCCCTCGTGAAATTCTCGCACAGAAACTCGCCGAATTCCCCAGCGCACTCCAATTTTCTCTCCGGTGAGAACCGAAGCTCCGATCACCGTTTTCTCTCGATCCTCGCTCGGGTTTTCTGATCTAACACGCCGATCATGTTTCACCGCCTCTGGGGAATCACGCAGGTGCAGAAAACTCGGTGTTTTGCACCCTAGATGCAGCTCCGGCGAGCACCGCCGCTATTTTATCTCGGACCTCGCCGCCGACCGCCTTCCAGGACCTCCGAGCTCAAGAAAAACCCCGAGGTGAGATCCCCGACCTCCCCTCTACCGATCTGTGCCATGAAATCCAAGTTTTAGGAGGTATAGACAAAAATCCGAAGATCTCCGGTCGCCGCCTCCCGCCGCCGCGCGCCGCCGGGCAGCGCCGCCCGCGCACGGCTAGGGCGACGTGGCCCCCTGAGTCCCGTCCATTTTAAATCGTGTGGTTCCTATTAGATCTAACCCGTACCGCTTCGCGTTATAATCTCAGCCGTCTATTTTAAATTGGACGGTCCACATCAGCCCCGTGTTATAAAGGTCGGGATTCTTACGCGCTACCCCCTAGGGATCTCGGAAAATACGAGCTAGCCCCGGAAACTTCTGATCTAGCCCCTGGAACTTCAGAAATTCGTGTAAATTCATTTAAAAATCAGTTTTAGCCCCTAGACTTAATAAAAATTACCAAAACCCCTCTATTATGTGTAATTAGACCCCTGAAAATTTGTAAAATAATAAATTAGACCCTGTAGTAGGGAGGATTTACCTTTTTGACCCTATATGATAATAAATTCAGAAATTTGAATATGTGACTAGGATTTAAATTTAGAAGGTAAGGCAAACATATGTACAAGTTCAAATTTAAACTCTCCTAGCACTTGGAAAACTTTAGAATGAACTAAAAATAGATTTTTGGTTGAAATGAATCTGTCTAATTGTTGTTCATATTTATTAGTTCTAGAAATACCTTTTTAGGCTAGGAAGTAATTCTGAAAACTGATAAAATAAATTTAAATTAGCTCACATCAGAGGAGAAGTTTAAAAATATATTTTTAATATTTTAGGTCATAACCTATTCTGTTTAGAAGATATGTCCTACTATTTAATATTAAAACTCACTTTAGACATAGAAGATAAATCCGAAAAATATAGGAAAATAGTTATGTATAATTAGAAAATGATAAATGAAGTCTCCAAATTTAAAAAACTTCAGCTTAGGATTTGGTAGAAGATCTGAAAACCTATTTGGAATAGGAAAAAACCTCTTATACAAACTTTGTGGCTAAGAAGTGTAATAATTGAATATAAAGAATTTGTTCAAATTGGAACTTCATATATAGTGTGCAAATAGAAATCTGAACATAGAAGTTAGAAATAATATACATATGTTTAAAGGTGAATGTAGGCCAAAAATCAACACATGTAGAGTAACCACAACACTTAGAAATGTGAATGACTTTCATAGGTATGTATGTGTGGTTTGTATGAAGTGAAAGTGTGAACTATGTCTTATGAATTGGTGTTTTCTTTTGCTATGTGTATTGGCATGAATAGAACCTGCCCCAGAGCAAGTTCTCCCCTTCCAAGACCAAGACTTTCCATTCCCAGAGCAGCGGGAAGAAGGCAAGTGTCCTTGACCACTTTGATCCTATACTAGGATGTGTAGGTAGAATTATTTGCATTGTCAATTGAAATATGAAACCCATGCTAGGAAGTTTCCCTAGAATTGCATTACCTTGTTTTCTTGTAGCTTAGGTTGGGATTTATTTTATCATGTCATTTATTTATATGCTTATGCTTAGCCATGCTTAGAATGGGATTATTGGGATATGAGATCATCAATTTATTTACCTTACTCTTGAATGAGATATTATGAGTTATGTAGAGGTAGGGATCGAGGCAAGTTGGATGATTTGGTTGGTGCTAGGTGCACGAGACTCGTGTTTGTGTTTAGTACTTGCCTGGATCCTAAGGACCGGTTCATGGAGCATATAACCTGGCTTTACCGTGCCAACCATATGCTGAGATGGGGCAGCTTGGCCAATTAATTAGGTGTATCCCCGGCGTAGTATGGGTGTGTTGGATGGTGCGGGGAGTAGGTGTCAGCTGGACTACCATATGAACCGCAAGGCTCAAGAGGGGGCCACTGCAGCGGGGTTGGAGCCTCTTGTATGCTGTTAGGGGTGAAACCTTAGTGGGCCCATGCTCGTCAGGAATCCCTTTGTAAAGGCTTCGTAGTGATCTCCTGGCTACACGCCTAGGAAGTGTGAATGTGGTTCATGGCCACTGGCATAATGGATGTTCTTTTAGTCCACCCGGCAACGGGGGATGAAATCACTACATGTGGGTACAGTGGTGCAAACTCTGCAGAGTCAAAACTGTCATGATAGCCGTGCTCACGGTCAAGAGCGGCTTGGACTTATTCATGATTAGAGGATGATGACTTTGGAAGTTGTGTATGTTAAGCGGGGAGCTTAACATTGGAAATGAGGTTATGGTTATTTGATTATGATGATGGGTTGGGAGATTGGGACCATTTCACCTATGTAGTAATGTAGGTGCTTAATAAGCTAAGGCGATAGATACTAATTGCGTAGTGCTTTAACCATGAGTTCAACCTCTCCTTGCTCTAGCCATGCATGACATAACTTTCTCACACTTGCTGAGTACCAACGGTACTCAAACTTGCATATTTGTTGGTTTAAATTGTTGCTCAGGTCAAGGGGATGATGTGGTTTTCAATGACCAAGACTTCGGACCCCAAGAAGGATTTTAGGTTCATGGAGTCCCCCGGGCAACACCTGTGACGGAGCCCACAAGACTTATATTCCGCTGCTATTTTATTTACATGTTATGAACTTATTATCATCCATCGAGATGTATGCTTTGTAAGACATATTTATATTCGACACCTGGCTTGTAATAAATGATGCTTCACTATTTGTCATCACATGTATGAGAGAAAGATCCTGGCATACATGTGATATTCACTCGGTTGTTCTTTGGGACAAACCGGGTGTGACATTAACAAAACTAGTAAACTCCTATAGAAGGGTGTCCCATCAAGTTGACTCAAGCATATGAGTTTTCGCAAACAAAACAGTTTCAAAACATGGGATCAATATGGTCAAAGGGCACTTGCCTTGCTCCCGTGGTTCTTGTTGTTCGAGCGTCTCGAAGTCTTGCAGCTGTAGATCCTCGTAGATGGCCTATTGAGCTTGTCCTTCTACTCACGACCACGCACATACAAAATTTGCAGCAATCAATCATCATGCACAAACTTTACTCAAGATGCAATGGGGTAGATGAATGCAAATCCTATGGTGATGTTTTATTAAACCAGTTTGTATGTGTTCTTGCATGTTTTAACGGGCTTTCATGGGGGTTTTACATTCCCCTCTCCATTTATATGTCCCATTCTCCATTTCTACATTGCCCTTCTCCATTTCTATGCCCCATTCTCCATTTCTATATTCCCTTCTCCATTTTTGTGTTTTTTCCTCCATTTCTATGGTTCCTTCCTCCATTTCTATGGTTCTTTTTCCATTTCTATGGTTCCTTCCTCCATTTCTATGGCTCTTTCTCCATTTCTATGGTTCTTTCTCCATTTCTATGGTTCTTTCTCCATTTCTATAGTTCTTTATGCATTTCTACTTCTTTTATAATGTTTCTCTACATGAAAAATGTATGCAATGCATGGAAATGAATTTGAGGGTGTTACAGCCTCTATGATGACCAGTGGTTGAGTCGCCAAAAACTCAAAGTATGAGCTCGTTTGAGGTTGGCGAGAGACTTCGTCTTGACATCCCACTTGACGGTTTGTCGATGGCTTGAATCTTCACTGTCCTAATCTTGACATGGATAACCACTACTTGTCTAGATTAATTGGGTCCTTAAAAACTTAGTGTAGTACTTCCCCAACATGAATCAAGGTGTTTGGTGAGATTAAACAATGAATCGGTAATCTCACCTCGAATTGGCATTTTAACCATTTAATAAAAAACTAAATGCTTTGCTTGAACATAAGAGTAGCCAAAAGTCAAATCCACTTATGTTATCAACATAGCAAAGACCCACTACATATGGTAACCATAAGGGTGTCAAAGTCACCACATAATCTCTTAAGATTGTGTTCAAGGATTGTCGCGAGGTTGAGCAACCAATCGGTAAACCTCGCGATTAGAAATTTGTCTAGTTCCGACAATTACGGTACTCGGAGCTAACAAGTAAGGGATAGACGTTCAGGAAAATACAAGGGATGTTAAGTAATTAGTTTCCCTTATATTATTCAAGGAAGTAGAATCAATCAACTTGATCAATAGCACAAAGATGTGATAAGACCAAGGTTAGTAGACACTACTTAATGTGTTGAAAAGTAGTACTCAATCTTGCTCAGTACCTTGGTATTTCATATGTGTATATGGTGCAATGCATATGCACATGGTATGGTGCAAATGATGCATATGTATGGTGCAAAATGGTGTATATGTATGGTGCATACAAGGTGTTGCGCACGATAGGTTGCACATTTCTTACTGCTTCTCAATGTGTATGGTGCATCATTTTTTTATATTTTTAGCAAGAGTTAGTACGACAATTTAAACCTGATTAAGAATCATCTTCAACTTGGCAAGGTATAAATAACTTGGTCATGGAAGGTGCTAAACAAGGACTGCCACTTCAATGTTGTGACCAAGTTCAATAGAATTATGTCAACTATTTGACAAGATGGTTGGGGAATATTACGCGAAAACTTAGCTACTATCGTTGGCTTCACCTTCTCCCTTTCTCTAAGTCTTCACCTAACCTGTCAGTGTGAAGAATGAACTACTAGTCCTAGCTCCCAGTTAGGACATTATCATACTAGGGTTGAGGTTACTAGAGTTGTCACAAATTGTGACTTGATAAATCTTCTTCTTCTCTTAACTCTTTCGATTATGGTGAGCCTTTGTGTACCACTGGTGAAGACATTGAAACTACCATCTTTCTCGATGATGATGATGAATCTTGTACTTAAACTTTAATTACTTGAAGGTGTAATTGCCTCTTGTTTCTTGGTGATGTCATACTTTCGTGTAAAACAAATGGTTGATCCATGCTTTGGTTTACTTGGATGCCTCCTTAAGTTCCAATGTAGGATATCAAGAACTTAATCCATAATATTCTTATGGTAAGGTAATGCACAACCCTACTCCTAGAGCGGAAACTACACCAATTTTGATTGCCGAGAGGGGTGATGTTGTAGTCTATCTTCATCTCTAGGGATGGTCTTGTAAATGACCAACCTTCTGTGGTTGAAGTCGACAATGATGCTATGGAGAGTATTATGACCCTGTTATGAACTTCTGAGTGTAGAAAAACACTCATAATCACAACAAGTCATCCGGTGCTTGACCGATCAGCTTCCCGAAAACTCGGTTCACAACTGACCGGTCTGCACTAAAAAATCCATAGCAGCAGAATTAAGACCAGATGAGAATACCAAAGTTCTGGATCACTTCAGTATCTTTTCTACGGTTATTTATGTGACTCCATATCAGTTCAGGTTCAACAGATATGAAGTTTGAAAGTTGATAGAAATTCAGGGAGAATTTCAGCAGTACCCACCGAGAGGTACCCACTTTGATTCAACTTTTTCATACAGTTCCGAACCCAGTTTGTCAAAACTGACAACTACAAAGTTGTATCCTAACTCACCAGATTTCCAGAAATGTATCACACAACCTTTGGTAAAATGTATACCGGCAGTGATGGTCGAAAACCATAAAAGTACAGAAACTGAACCAGCTTCTGTTCTATGATATAAAATCCTAATTTAACTTGTGAATCTGTTGTGGGAGTGAACAGAAAAATTGGAGAAGATTTCCATATCTTTCCAATGAGTGTTTATTTGTCTTCAACTAAGTTCTATATCGAAATTGATGAGCTTCTATATTTAACCGAAATTCTAAAACAATTTCAGCAGCACCTCCCCTATAAGTGCTCGTTTTGGGTCAACCTTTCCATACAGTTAGAAACATATATGGACCAAACTCATAATTACAAAGTTGAAGAAAAATTTATAATCTTTATAGAATTGTAAGATTTCCCATTTTACAACTCTTATACAAGAAGTTATAAGCAAAACTCCAATCAGTACAGAAACTATACATAGCCTTTGGGTACTCTGGACAGTTTCACTTGTACTGCGAATTTAACCTATTTACAGGACGATTCTGCCCTGAGGTAGAACAGAAACATTGTAAAGAACTTCCCAAGATTTTCAAAATGTATTTATATGACCTCTTTGCATTCCTGGATCAGAAGATATGATGGTTCAAACATTAACAGAATTTCTGGCAGGATTTTGACAGCACCTCCCCAGAGGTACCTAGTTTCAATCCACCATTCCAATTAATTCTGCTCCAGTTTTGGCAAAATTGAATTACAAAGTTGTAGCATATATCATGCCCTTTCCAGAAATGTATCACAATACCCTTAGATATTTTTCACCAAAAGTTATAATGGAATTATAGAGACTATGTTTCAGGTTCTATCCATTTGTAGCAGTTTTGGTTTCTAAGGTTTTTGACCAACTTTAAGTGTGTTTCTGTCCTGGAGGTTTATAGAAAAGTTTTAGAGGACGTCTCCACCTTTCCAAAACTGTATCACACACTACCATTGGTATTTCTACAAGGAGTAACACCCTGTACAAGTTTCAGCAGAGACACTGCCAAAACAGGGGACTCTGTTTTTGGGTCTCTCTACACTCACATATTCTTGAGTTGGTTTCTAAACAAGTTTTAACTACTTCATTTGATCTGTCTTCATTAAAGGTTTACATAATCTTCAAATTTATGAGGTGAGTGAGGTGTTGATGCAATTTTCATGATAATGCCGGTACTACATTCCTCACAAAAGTAGAAAATCCTAACCGGATTACATTCGGCATATACGTTCTATTAGTGGCACTAAAATCGTTCACTTGCAAACGTGTTCTACTCGTAATACGGACACGTGGTTAGTGTACCTGCAGAAAACCACTCAATAATGATGCACACACAGGTTTCTCATTTTAGGCAGGTCCATATCATAATAAAAACATACGCCCCGTATCATTTCTATACGGGTCGTCCTTGAGTCAAGTCACGTCTTAAGGTACATGGTCGCGTTTTCACACCACACAACGGGGAACCCGAGTAGAGAGCGAATGGGTCATCACGGTTTGGAATTTCATCAACCCAACGGATACCACCTACTGCCCTGCAGGGCACACCGATAGCGAGCGCTTCGTATGTCCTCCTAGGCTACTTCCAGAAGAACACACTATCGTGTTACCAACCACGCGATGGGGTTTCCACTTTCTTGCCTAATGCATGCCAGAGATCGGCGTTTCATATGAGCTCAGGAACATGAAGAGTTCAAGAGTTTCATATTGACGTTTCACAACAAGCTATGAGACCTATACCCTGAACCACTTTCCTCGTTAGGGGAGCTAACCAAAATTGATCCACTTTCGGTGGCGTACTTTACCTCTTACCTGGTCGGCGATGCGTCGTTACAGAACAGAGCAACAAGTATGTTAGTTTGCCACCATACATCACTTATGCTAGTAGTAAACCTTATGTGGGCCCAGTACCGAATCCTCACTTGTAAACTCTTAAGTTTTTGAAAATACGTGTCTTTTTAGGTGCGCTATTCCCAATGCGGCTCTGATACCACGCCTATGGGGACCCCGCCCCGACAGTCCAGGAATCGCATTGGGTGGTGCCGTGCGATGCGGCACCTAACAGCACATCACCGAAAAACACACATACACAACAATGTATGTCTTTAATATATAATATTGTCTCATTTCACAAATAATGTACAGCGTACATTGCAGCGAAACATAAGAATACACTCATGGACTAATACCTAGGCTAAGCAAAATGAAGCTATCCTGCCCGCGGATGCTTCACACTAGCACCACGTCAAACCACGGCGGCGTGCAGGGTTCCAAGTGAGACTCACACCCCTCATTGGGTGCTGCCCCGCTCGGATCTCCCATCCTCCCTAATGTTGCCTTATGCAACGTTACCTGCAAAACAATGGATCAACAAACCGTGAGCTTATGCTCAGCAAGACTTAACCGAAGTCCTACACATGGAACTCTAAATGCTGGAAATAGAGGGCTGAATAAAGAAATTTGCATAAAAGATGAACTTGAGCTAATGGAGAGTCCTTACTTCAAGTTTTAAGCAACTTTTATAGCCCTCGCACAATTTACATCAAGACTCCACAATCAAATAAGAAACGCTTCCTCTCGATGCCACTTGCCCGAGGAGAAAGTAAATTTAGTGAGCTACCCTAGACCCATACATACCTTGCGCCATCATCGCCGAGACTCCACAATTAAACAAGAAATGCTTTGTCTCGACGCCACTAGCCCAAGGTAGAAATTAAATATAGTAAAGATATTTCTCATCCCTCATCTCCAATATGAGGATTAATCACGAAGCACTTTTCTTTTCCCCAGTTTATTACTACGTCACGACGCAGAGAACAAGTATGCTCACTACCGCGAGTGACACACCCAGCTGACACGACACATACGCCCGTCCGAGACCGTTGATCAACCAATACCCTCAACGTCGTATGTGGTAACCTTTCACATGACACCCAAATGTCGAACCGGTCCCACTGACTTGGAGTAAGTCTCACTACGGTAAACCCTCGTAGAGCCGACTTCTCTCTCCTTTCAGCATCTACATAAGATGGTGAGGATTGCCTCGACACCCATGTTAGCATGTTACATTTGTTTCTTGGGTCCCATATTGACAGTATGCATCCGGTACACAACTCAAATTTGTCCAGCAGGACCGCACACGAGAACGGGCCTTAATCGACTCAGACAGAGACTAGGTTCGCAGGACCACATCCTTGAGCCTTCCATACATACTGCCCGGTCTCCATTCCTCAATTAAGTGGATCAATTCCCAACTCTTCCAATTGATCCCCCTTAATCCCGGTTCACGAGTAGGAAACAACCTACTCGAGTTATGCCTCTTTTAATCCACTTTTCTTAACTTGATCACAGCAGTTATAATTAAGTAAAAACCTACTCTAAATCAAACTCCAGGGATTTATTGGGTCATGCATGTGGAGTTTCATATAAACTAGACTTAGTGCAATAATCAAAATGCTAGACATTAGAAAGTGAATACAAATAGAAACTTGTAACTTTTTATGCAAACCGGGGCTTGCCTTAGTGTTGATCCTGACTAAAGTTTCTGTCAATAGAAACAAGTCAGTGGCCTCTGAAGTCTTCGCGAGATGTTTCGCTATCGAAATGATCAAATAAACGAAATGTGTCACATTATGAAATAATGTGCCATATCAAACTACAGTAACAAACTATAGGCAAATAGAGGATTCTATGGTTGAAATTTTTACAGAGGCTTTCTAATATCATGCTAGGGGTATGGTAAAATTTTAAGAAACATTTGAGGAAGGATATGGCCACAAAAATTCTTGGAACCTTTAACCTTCAATGATTTATAGGAATTTAATTAGACTTGGTCATATGGAGAAATTTGATATCCTAATAGGCCTGGACCTAAGGTTCCGAGGAAAATTTGTTTCAAATTTTTCTAAGTATTCTGCTGGCCAGAATGGAGGATTGAAATGCAAATTCGATTTTCTAGAATTAGTTTCTATAATTTTTCAGCCCATTTAAATAACCCTAAGAAAACCTACTGATTAAGCCACCTTAATCATCTCCAAAAAACCTAAGATTTTTACTGGATCTAAGGACTATGAGAAATATTTGCTGCCCAAAATTGGGAATGTTTCCCATGTCCTATTTATAGATGCCGGTAATCAGGAGCACGGCACGCATAAGTACTTGTCCACCACCACATGGGAGTGTTCTTAACCCTATTGAGGTGTCCGATGGACCATATTGGGAGGAGATGAAGACGGAACCTCATGATAAAGAGGAAGTCAATAGCTCTATGCATGAGGAAGAGGACCCGGAAGAGGTGAAACCATTCGAAGATGATATGGAGGATGATCCACAGGAACGGCATTGGTACGCACCTCAAGAAGAGTTTCACGCGGGCTTAACACCCCGTGGAGCCTCATGAAGCTATGACGGGAGGAGATGAACCCGAGAGGAGCCACCCCTTGCTGAGACCAATAATGAAGCTGATGAGTGGGTCAACCATTCAGTTCAAGAATTTCGGTCCGACGAAATGGAAGGAGGACACATATCCAAGGAGCTCAAAGAATTTCTGGATTGCTGCAGCTTATATCCAGAATATCTTCTCAAGAAAGTCCGTCGTCTCGGACATGAAGAGTGGAAGGCAGACGTAACCATCCTATCTAACGGTAGGGTTGTCACCCGGCACTTCGCACCCACATGGAGAGCTACAAGGGCAGAAGCTATCAATGATGCTGCATGGGATGCAGTCACCGGACTGTGCTATGCCTTCCGTGAGCAGCTTGAGGACACAACTTTAAGCCGCAAACATGATTAAAAACAGCAACTATTTCTAAGTGAAATTTATCCCAACATGACCAAGTAATTCAGCAACATTTTCTCATCATAATCCACCACCTATCAAGTCTCATTCAGCTATTAATCTTTCTCAAGTTCATCTCATACTCATAAAAATTCATAACCATCTCATATTCATATAACCGAAACCAAACTCATTTTCATGACTCAAAACAGTCCCAAAACCAATCCCAATGACCATACCATAACCATACCAAAAATCCATCCCATGTTTTCCCTCTAATCATGTGAGTTGGCCAGGTGCTTGTGACTGGAAGCACGGCTATCATGATAGTTTTACACTCTGCAGAGGTGGCACCACTTTGCCCACAAGTTCATGATTTCGTCATCCGTTGGCGACTGCAGAACCTCAATTATACCAGTACACAACCGTCGGTGTATGGCCAAGAGATCACAAAATAGCCTTTACAAAGGGGCTACTAGATGTATAGACTCACTGAGGTTTCACCGGCAGGTTCGAATCACCATTCTCCCACCCACGGGCCCCTCTTGAGCCATGCATTTCCCAGGGCAGTCTCTCTCGACTCCCATTCCCCACGCCATCCAAATTTAGGCCTCTCAAATTTCAGCTCATTTGAGGGGGTTCTACTATTTGTTTGGGATTAAAAGAGGAAGCCCTCGAATCTGAATTTAAATTCCAGTTTCAAATTCCAACTTACTTAACTTGCAAAGTTAGTTCCACAAATGTGTTCTCCACATTTGAGTTAGCATCCATACAAAAATTCAGATTAATTGAGTGTGATTTGCTATGCTTTTGGAACAATGCAAAAGGGAAGATTTAAATTCAAATTAAAAAGCCAAATACAATTCAAATTCCACACGAGAATTCAGTCCATTTGAATTCTAAAAATTAAACCATGACTTAGTGTGGAAGTATAATCTTTAATTGTGAGTAGCTGTGGTAAAAATATCAGTGGAAAAATTGAATAAGAAATGAGGGGTGGGACCCAGCAGTAGGCCACACAATTTCCTTTAACAGACTCTGTTTTCACTTCGGGCGCCACCGAGCGGCTGCACGAGCTGCCGGACATCGATGTGCCTCCACCTCGGTTGTTCTCTCCACGTCCTCAGCCTCAACCGAGTGTCCTCAACACTCCACCTCGCTCATTCCTTGTTTTCCCGAGCTAATGCACCGAGTGAACGGAAACTATTCCACTGCCGGACAGAGCTCGTGCCGCCTCCTCCATCGATCGGGAACCAGCGCTCTCAGCTGTACACAGCCCTGCTAAGCAGCAAAACGAAGCCTGAGCTTGTCCTTGACGTCCCCAACGCGAAAGCAACCGGCCTTCGGCTTGCACAAGCTCAGGCGCAGCAAAAGCTTTCTCGGCGGTCCAACGTTGGGAACCTCTTCGGTTCACCATCGCCCCGGCGTTACAGGACCGTTTCCACTCAACCAACCGGTGTCCTAGGTGCGTTGGCAATCCCTCTTGCTGTCCTCCAAGTTTGGAGCTATGTCATAGCTTAGGTCGGCCGGAATTTGGAGTTTCTCGCCGGCGGTTTCTTTGAACCGAGGTGAAGGAAAGGAGAAATTCATCGGCCATATTGAGTTAGGGTTCATGGGGATCTAGGCATAGCTTCTCCAATTCATGGCGAACCTCCTCGAGCAAACGGCAAGAAAAACCATGAAGAATCCAAGGGGTTCTCCGTGTTTTTCCTCACGGCGGCGAAAAACCATTGCGATCGCACGGTGAGCTCATGTTTCCGGCCAGTTTCGGCGGGATCAGGGTAGTGATCTGTGTTCCCCAGGTCACGGCGGTGCTGTAGGACCAAGCCGTGGCAGTTTTCCATGCTCACCGAGTGAGTACCCTGTCGCCGGAGTCGCCCAAGTTACTGCCACCGTCGCACGCCCATCTCCGGCCATCGTCGGTGAGGGGTAAGACCGGCAGCATGTTTCCCGTGTGGAAATAGGTAGTAGTGGCTAGTTTGGTGAAGTTTGGAGCACGGGAACACCGTTCTGGCAAGCTCTCCGGCGAGGGCAGAGGCGGGGAGACGCGGCGGCGCGAGGAGGAAGAAGATCGGGTGGGGTCCGATAGTCAGTGAGCGGGAGAAACCGGGAGGATCCCGTGTAGCGTGGGGATTTTCTGTGACAATGCAGAAACAACCCTGTTGCCTCGGTGTTGCTGTCATTTGAGTGGATAGCGCCACGGGTGGGGCCCACAACCAGAGTTTAAACTTTTCCCGAATTTCAGATTTTAGGTTAAACTTTGAAACCCCATAACTTTTAGCAGGAATGTCCAAAATTTGTGAAACAAATTTTGTTGGATTCCTCTCAGTCGGTACTGTGCATAAATGCAAAGAATTCGGTCTGAATATCTCTGGAATTTTCTCCAAAATTCATCAAATTTAAAACTTTGGAAATTAATTCCAGAAGATCCCTGTTATGGAATTTCCTCAAATTTGGCCAGAAGATTCTTCATCATATTAGTGATCTCCTGTACAAATTTGAGCTTTACAATTGCTAGGCTAATATCTACTCCAAATTCAGCCTTCATTTGGAAATTCAAATTCTAAACAGAAACTTTTCAGCAATTCTGTTCAACTTCAAAAATTCATTTCTCCCTGTAGGTAGCTCCAAAAATGTTGAAACAAATTTTGTTAGAACCCTAGAGATCTGCTCTAATTAGATCTTCCACTTTTAGCCATGTTAAAACTTCAGATTCGGGCTCAAAATTCAGAGAAGTCTTGTACTTGTGGGAATTTTGGAGACCACAAGCTTCACTGGAATTTCTCCAAATTTTGCTCAGATCATCCTTAGAGAGTCTATTATCTACTGGAAAAATCCTAAAGCCAATTATGGAACCTAAATAGCCGTATCTATGAATAGAATCTAATCCTTATACTTCACTAACACTTATACATATATTTTGCTACATTTTATATAGTGACCGAAGTCGAGGACACACCGGAGCCGTTGGACGTCCTCCCACCAAACGCTAGCTTTTCCTTTGACCCGCAACCAGGCAAGCCCCAGTTTGCATTTAATTACCTTTTGCAAAGTTTTCTTTTCTATCACTTATGGCTAGGGTGAAATGTTTGCATTAGAGTTAAGGTGATTGAAACCCCACTTGCATGGCATTTAAATCCTATGGAGGGTTGGGTATTTACACTCGACGAGTAGAGAATGCCATGCTAATGTTCTTAGGATCTCGGTAGAAGTCGAGTGGTTGGAAGCTACTCACGAGATAAGACTTTATCACACGGGATGGAAAGAGGTAGAGAATGGCTTAAGAATGTGAAACTGAGACCCAACAGGGGGAATAAGATGCAGTGAGCGGAGGTCTCACGTGCGTAGCCCTATTAGTGTCAATTGAGGACCGAGCCGTGTGCGGCCCTGCTGGACAAGTTTGAATAGTACTAGATGCATATTGGCATATGAGAACCAGAAAACTGATGTAACTGGTTAACCTGGGTGCCGAGGCTTACCCAACCATTTTATACGAGTGGCTTGAGGGTAGTAAGGTGTAATCTGCCGGTGGGCACAGACACGCTCCACGCGGGGATCGGCATTTGGGTTGCCTTTGAAAGGTTGCTGCATACAACAGAATAGGAAGGTGTGAAGCACCACACCTCTGAAAGTGGGTGTATGTGACGTGTTATCCGGGTGTCTATTGATTGCAATAACCGTCCGTCGCGGTTATTTGAGTACCGCTTGTTTACTGCACTGTTACATAGTGAGAAGTGAAAGAAGCCAGATGAATATGCTGCATTGAACTATTAATGTCTTGAAACCATGTATGTTGTAGATGTAGAGCTAATTAAGTTTATCTTCCACTTTGGGCATCACCACATCGGAGGAAAGCTTTTCTTGTTTGATTGTGGACTTCCGATGTGAGGGCTGCCTAAGGCACATTAAACTGTTGCTATAAAAATGAAACTAAGGATTAACATGTAGGCGTGTCTTTATAGCAAATGTCATTTTCCTATATTACTAATCACTGCATGTAGAGATTCATGATTAGGAGTGTCAGTTAAGCCTTGTTGAGTCATCGTGCTCACGGTTGCAATGAGCTGTGTGCAGGTGAGAGTTATGAGGAAGGGTCCGGGGACGAAGCGATGCCCCCGTCCAGGTACACGGCCGAGCTGGAGCCCTGCACGCCGCTGTGATCTCCGGTTGTATGTTGCTAGTGTGTAGCGTCCCCGGGCTTGACGGCTGCACTTTTGCATAGCTAGGCTGAGAGTTTAGCTATTAATAAGACTTTCGTTGTAAATTACTTTTGTAAAAGAATTACGCTGTGTTATATGTAAAATAAAAACTTGTATGTTGTTCTTAATCTTTTCTTGTGTGCTGTTGGGTGCCGCATTGAACGACACCACCCTCTGGGATCCTGGAGTGGGTGAACCACGGGGTGGTCCCCACAAT
This sequence comes from Neostapfia colusana, assembly GCA_030760725.1. Taxonomy (NCBI): domain Eukaryota; kingdom Viridiplantae; phylum Streptophyta; class Magnoliopsida; order Poales; family Poaceae; genus Neostapfia; species Neostapfia colusana. The sequence goes on along the minus strand of JASWHV010000005.1, from coordinate 22,166,384 downwards.
CGTGGTATCAGAGCCGCATTGGAAATAGGACGCTTGAAAAGAGCCTATTTTGAAAACTTAGAAGTAGTCGAGTGAGGATTAGTCACTATGCCCATATAAGGTCTATGATAGTAATAGATATTATGGTGGAAAAGCTAACTTATGTGTTATACATTCTGTAACGATGCTCCGATGTCAGGTAGGAGGTAAGGTACGCCACCGCAGGCGGATCAATTGCGGTAAGCTCGCCATACGAGCAATAGTATGGAATGGTTTGCCGTGGCTTGGCACGGTAGTGAATATGAGTCTCTGAACCTTTTCATGGTTATGAGAGCATATGAAAACGCTGATCTCCAACATGCTTTATGCAAAAGTGAGAATACCCATCATGTGGTAAGCAACACGATAGTATGCAACTCTTGAACGTTCAATATTCAAAGGGCCATACGTAGCGCTCGCCATCGGTGTGCCTCAACAGTCATGAGGCAGTAGGTGGTATCTGTTGGGTTGATAAAATTCCCAACCGTGAGGACCCGTTCGCGCTCTACTCGGGTTCCCCGTCGTGTGGTGTGAAAACACGACCATGTACCTTGAGACATGGCTTGACTCAAGGACGATCCGTATGGCAATGATACAGACCGTATGTTTTTACTATGATATGGACCTGCCTGAAATGTCAAAACCCTTGTGTGCACCATTATTGTGTGGTCTTCTGCAGGTACATTAACCATGTTAGTGCATGACGTTTAGAAATCGTTTGTGAGTGATGCCTTTAGTTCCACCATTTGACACGTACATGCCGGAATACCGGCTTAGGGTTTTTCTTTGGTGATGAAACGTAGTACCGAGATAAGTTATTAGTTGCATAAAAAGAACATTTTCAAAGAAAAGAGTCAAACTGGAGTTTAGAATTCCATTTAGGGGTTATTGAACTCCCATATTGAACTAATAGTCAATTGGGGGTATAGATTCAATTTCAAAGACTTTGGAACAACCTCCCCTGTTTCGGCAGAATTTTTGCTGAAATTAAAAAGGGTATAACTTTTGATTGGTTGAACTAATGGAGGTGTGTGATACTATTTTTGAAAGATTTTGATGTCCTCTACAACTTTTCTGTAGAACTCCAGAACAATATCCCCCACCAAATGGATGAAAATCTCAGATGAGTATGCACTGTCCAGAAACAGGGCAGCCCAAAATGCTCTCTGGAATTTTCTGTATTTCGACCATAACTTCTTGTAGAAAAAATTCTAAGGGTCAAGTAAGACACCATTCGAAAGTCTAGGATATGTGCTACAACTTTGTAGTTCAGTGTTTTCCTAGATTGGGGGCAGAAATAGTTGGAATTTTCTGAACAGAACAACCACTTGCAAAGGAGGTGCTGTCAAAATTCTAGAGAAAAATCTGTCAAATTGTAAAAATCATAACTCATAAACTAGAAAGGATATGGAGGCAAATAAATACTATATGGATTCCTTTTTGAGTCTACTACAACTTTATTGTTGAACTCTAGTCCAGGTTTTGCCTCCAAGATGGCCAAAACAGTTAAATTCTTCCAACTGGTCTGCTGGACCAGAAGCTGGACAGAGAAAACCATAGTTCAAGTTTTCAATCAAAACACTTGGTTTCACATTTCGATATCCAGCGGCTGTTGTAAAAACAGCGAGTTGGAGTCCAAAATATTATGCATTCAACATATCACTTCAAGCGAGGACATGTTTGGGTCCAGTACAATAGCGAGGATTTACGCATGCTAACGCACTTAACATCCCGTGGCGACCCACGATGGTCGAAATGAACTTTTAATCCATAAAGTTCATTACTTTGGAACTCGATTATGGTAACATGGTCCAGGGATATATATGTTGTAAAAAGTTTATACTTAATTCATATGTGTGAATGTTATGCGTATAAATTATTCTATTCTAGCACTACTATTGTATAGACTAGATGAAGTAAACGAACATGTGCTGATCGTTTGAATGGTATGGATATCGTCATGTTTTTTGGTCTCACCAACACCCCGACACATTTCATGTACCTCATGAACTCTGTGTTCATGCCAGAGTTGGACAAGTTCGTGGTGGTGTTTATCGACGACATCTTGGTTTATTCCAAGTCTGAAGAAGAACACGCCGAACACATGCAGATCATGCTTCAACGATTGCGAGACCATAAGCGTTATGCCAAGTTCAGCAAGTGCGAGTTTTGGATCAGCCAAGTGCCATTTCATGGTAATATTATTTCCGCGGAAGGCATTGCAGTTGATACAAGCAAAATCGAACAAGTGCTGAAATGGAAGCCCCCCATGTCTGTCCATGAAGTCAGGAGTTTTCTCGGTTTAGTGAGATATTATCGGATATTCATATCGAACTTCTCCAAGCTTTCTAAACCGATGACTGAATTGTTGAACAAGGGGATCAAATATGTTTGGAGCTCAGCTTGTGAAGGAGCTTTCCAAGCATTGGTGAAGCATCTTACAATAGCCCCGGTGTTAGCTCAACCGGATACGACCAAGCCCTTCGATGTATATTGTGATGCATTCGGTATCGGGCTTAGCTGTGTATTGATGCAAAGAGGAAGAGTGGTCGCCTATGGTTCACGTCAACTTCGTAACCACGAGCAGCACTATCTGACTCATGATCTTGAGCTCGCTGCTGTGGTGTTGGCATTGAAATGTGGAGGCACTATTTACTTGGAAACTTAGTGCACCTCTACACCGACCACAAGAGTCTGAAATATATATTCACTCAAAAGGAGTTGAATATGCGGCAACGGAGATGGCTAGAGCTGATCAAAGACTATGAAATTGATATTCACTACCATCTCGGTAAGGCAAATGTGGTTGCTGATGCCTTAATCCGCAAATCTCACGTCAACCATCTGTCCATCACTCCATTTGAAGAGGAGGAGCCGAGTTTGTACTTGGTTCCATATGGGGCATTATATAATCTTGCTCTCGTCCCTACCATACAAGAGGAGATTTTGGAAGCTCAGAAGAAAGACGTGGAAATGTCACACATTCGGAGAAGGATGAAGAATGGCAAAATGAAATGCTTCTGAAGGGATGAACACGACACTCTATGGTTTAAAGACCGTATAGTGGTATCCCATGACATGAAGCTTCGAAAGAAAATCTTGGACGAAGCTCATTTGTCTAAGTATTCTATTCATCCGGGCAGCAACAAGATGTACCAAGATCTGAAAACCAGGTTTTAGTGGAGCGGATGAAAAGAGAAATCGCAAAGTACGTATCTGAATGCGATATGTGTCGGCGTGTGAAAGCCGACCATATGTGTAAATCCAGACAGCTGCAACCATTGAACATTCCGGTGTGGAAGTGGGAGGATATCAGCATGGACTTCATAGTCGGGTTACCTCTCACCTCCCACAAGCATGACTCGATTTGGGTGATAGTCGATCGACTAACCAAGTCGGCTCATTTTATCCCCGTACATACAAAGTACGTGGCCAAGCAATATGCGGAGTTGTATATCGCAAGGATCTGGTGCTTGCACGGGGTTTCCTGCACAATTATTTCAGATCGCGGTGCGCTGTTTGTCGCTCGGTTTTGGGAACAGCTGCACGTGTCATTGGGAACCAAACTGATCCGAAGCTCCACGTATCACCCGCAGACGGATGGTTAAACTGAACGGGTGAATCAAGTGCTTGAAGACATGCTACGCGCTTGTGCCATCCACCACGGTAAAAACTGGGACGATCATTTGCCGTTGGCAGAGTTTTCATATAACAATGGCTATCAAGCTAGCATAAAGATGGCGCCGTATGAAGCTTTCTACGGCCGGAAATGTCGCACACCACTCAACTGGTGTGAGTCCGGTGAACGAGAGATATACGGCATTGAACTTGTGAATGAGGCTGAAGAACGAGTGCGAGTAATACAAGCCAACCTCAAGGCTGCTCAATCTCGTCAGAAGAGCTATGCAGATAAAAGACACCGTCCTCTCCACTTCGACATCGGAGACCATCTTTATGTCCGGCTGTCTCCGATGAAAGGAGGTCATCATTTCGGAGTGAAGGGCAAACTTGCACCGTGAATCATTGATCCGTTTGCCGTCATTGAGAAATGCGGATCCGTGGCCTATCGCTTGGAGTTACTGGCGTCGCTCGCGGGAATTCACAACGTATGCCTCAAAACCTCGGCTGAAATCCGCACCAAAGACATAGAAGTTCTCTAACCAGACCTCACATACTCGGAGTATCCAATCTGGATTATCGATGAAAAGACTCGCGCCACAAGAAAACCGGACCTTATGGTTTTACAAGGTCTTGTGGAGTAACCATACCACTGATGAGGCGACATGGGAAAGCGATGACTATCTACAAACAAATTTGTGAGACCTATGTGTGCTGAATACATTGGCAATTAGGATAAAAGTTAGCATTAACATTCAAAGTTTTGAATATTGCCAAAACATTCTTCTGTGGCAAGGTCCGACAAGTTCTTTGTTAGGTCCGCCAAGTGTTGGCAAGGTCCGACGCAAGGTCCGGAGAGCTCCTGCAAGGTCCGGAGAGCTTCTGTGAGGTCTGGAGCTTGTTTTTAGGGAGCTCCCGTGAAGTTCAACTCGTAGAACTGTAGCGTCTTGTTTTTGCTTTTAACTCGCAATGTTTCAAACTTGCTTTATGGGAATATTTTCTTAGTATTAATTTGCTAAGTTTTTGGTGTGTTTTGGTGATTATGGCTGTTATCATTTGATATGGTTTGCAACATGCTTATGTGACGTGCTCATGTAAGGTGTTGTGGTTTTCGAACTAACGTGAGTCAAGTCGAGGACTTGTGCTCGGAAGAATTGGTTGTTTATTCATGTGCAGGTGTTGCTTGAGTTCAAGAGATGGCTGGTGACGGGATCCTTGGACTAGTCTCAGGTAGGAGATGAGGTTCCAACAACCAAGTTCGGGAGAAGCTGTGGTTGAGTTGATCGGGAGGTCGCGCAGCATGTTTGGATCAAGGGCAGTGCATATGAAGGTTGCGTGTATGTCGTTGGAAGGTGTTTGCATGTGTGCAAGGAGTGCATGGACGTGGCAACATTGTTCCAAGGCGTGATGAAGAGAAGTGGACGTAAAGAATTGGTCGGAAAGGTCCAACCGGCTGGATTGCGTACTCAGGCTGAGGCTGAGTCGGATATGGCTCAAATATGGAAGATTTGAGTTGGTTATGATAGGATTTCGTGCTAGGCACGAAGTTGAGTTGTTTTAGGAATGTTTAGTACGTTCCTAAGGTGTTTGGAAGTCTCACGATTGCTTCTATCTGCGAATAGGAGAGTCCTGAGCAGTTATGCTAAGTTAGGATACGAGTCCAATTAGGAGTAGGAGTCCTAGATTGGATTGTTTAGCCTGAGGGCTGGCTATAAAAGCAAGGGAGGCTAGAGCTCTCGTGGGTAGAGAACTTTGGGCTATTCCTCTTGTGTTTCTATTGAATAAAGTTCATAGTTTCGAGTAGCTTTTGTGCCTTGTTCGTCCGACTTGTTTTTCGTCAAGTCATTCTCGCCGAGTTTCTGGACAGAACGACGTTGCTTCGGTGTTTCGTTCATAACTCGAGTTTTACAGATCCGATTGACGTGATTCTTTTTGGGTTGTCTTCACAACTCAATTATCTATCATCCGTGAAATTTTCACGAGCTTCGGATCTGTAGTTTTTGAGATACACGAGTTTCTTTGCAGCATTGCAGATCTGTTTTATATCGGGTAGAACAGATTGATCTTCGTTTAATGTTTTGATCGTATCTCAAGTTTTACTTCGTGTTTTCAAGTGATTCTTGTTGCATTAGATCTGTGACTTGATTCTCTACCTCTCTACTTGATTTGTCACAGTTGAACACGTTTGAAAACACTTGCACACATGGTTTCTTTAACCGATTGATTTTTTGCTGAGGGGTTTTTCTTGTTTCCGCTGCGAAAAGTTTTAATCTACCATTCACCCCCCCTCTGGTAGCTTTTCACGTGCTCTTCGATCCTAAAATTGGTATCAGAGCCAAGGTGCTCTAATCTTTGTGATTTGCATGAGTTTTGACTAACCATCATGGAGAAGTACTCCGCAAAACCTTGTGCGTTCAATGGCATCGATTTGCAGTTTTGGAAGGCGCGGATGGAGGCCTACATACAGGCGCAAGGCTTCGCCATGTGGGAAAAGGTCTACCGGAACTTCGATGTACCACCCAACGATCAAGTTACGGCTGCGAACATGAGAGATGTGGACAACAACAACAAGGCTCGCAACTTGATCATCCAAGGATTGACTCAAAGCGACTTCGACCGTGTTGCACACCTCCGATCTGCATATGATGTTTGGAAAGCTCTTTATGACTACCATGAAGGATCCAATACGATCAAGGAGGTAAGGCAAGATATGTTCAAGAAAGAATACATGCGTTTTGAGATGCAACCCGGTGAGTCAATTGACGACCTTTTTGCTCGCTTTAATAAAATTCTCAGCAACTTGCGTAGTGTCAATGTTAACTTTTCAGATGCTGAAAATGCTAGACAATTGTTAGGAGCATTAGATATGTCAATTTGGGAGATGAAAGTTACATCTATTCGTGAATCTACTGTCATGAGTTCTCTTACTTTAGACGTGCTTTATTCTAAATTGAAAACTCATGAAATTGACATCATCTCACGTAAAAACCCCCAACAAGTCTATTGCATTTGTTTCGCAACGTGACATGTCTAGTTCTAGTCAATCATCATCTAGTGGTGCACTCTCTTTGCTGTCCTCTCTAACCCTTGAACAGATTGAAGAGTTTCCAGAGGAGGAGCTTGCAATCATCTCTACTCGGTTCTCAAAAGCATTGCAAAATGTGAGAACTAGAAGGAGAGGAATGTCACACCCGGTTTCCCCGAAGAACAACCGAGTGAATATCACATGTATGCCAGGATCATTTTCTCATACATGTGATGACAAATAGTGAAGCATCATTTATTACAAGCCAGGTGTCGAATATAAATATGTCTTACATAGCATATGTCTCGATGGACGATAATAAGTTCGTAACAAGTAAATAGCAGCGGAAATATTATTCTTGTGGGCTCCGTCACAGGCGTTGCCCGGGGGACTCCATGAACCTAGAAACCTTCTTCGGGTCCAAAGTCTTGATCATTAAACACCACTTCATTATCTTGATCTGAGCAGCAATATAAACCAACAAATAAGCAAGGTTGAGTACCGATGGTACTCAGCAAGTGTGGGAAAGTTATGTCATGCATGGCTAGAGCAAGGAGAGGTTGAACTCATGGTTAAAGCACTACGCAATTAATACCTATCACCTTAGCTTATTAAGCACCTACATTACTATACAGGTGAAATGGTCCCAATCTCTCATCCCATCATCATAATCAAATAACCATAACATCTTTTCAATGTTAATCTCCCCGCTTAACATCCTTAACTTCCAAAACCATCACTCCTCTAATCATGAACAAGTCCAAGCCGCTCTTGACCGTGAGCACGGCTGTCATTACAGTTTTGACTCTGCAGAGTTTGCACCACTGTACCCACATGTAGTGATTTCATCCCCCGTTGCCGGGTGGACTAAAAGAACCTCCATTATGCCAGTGGCTACGAACCACATTCACACTTCCCAGGTGTGTATCCAGGAGATCACTAGGAAGCCTTTACAAAGGGATTCCCGACGAGCGTGGGCCCACTAAGGTTTCACCCCTAACAGCATACAAGAGGCTCCAACCCCGCTGCAGTGGCCCCATCTTGAGCCTTGCGGTTCATATGGTAGTCCAGCTGACACCTATTTCCCGCACCATCCAACACACCCATACTACGTCGGGGATACACCTAATTAATTGGCCAAGCTGCCCCATCTCAGCATGTGGTTGGCACGGTAAAGCCAGGTTACATGCTCCATGAAACGGTCCTTAGGATCCAGGCAAGTACTAAACACAAACCCAAGTCTCGTGCACCCAGCACCAACCAAATCATCCAACTTGCCTTGATACCTACCTCTACATATCTTATAACATCTCATTAAAGAGTATGGTAAATAAACTGATGATCTCATATCCCAATTATCCCATTCTAAGCATGGCTAAGCATAAGCATGTAAATAAATGATATGATAAAATAAATCCCAATCCCAAGCTACAAGGAAACAAGATAATGCAATTTCTAGGGAAACTTCCTAGCATGGGTTTCATATTTCAATTGACAATGCAAATAATTCTATCTACACATCCTAGCATAGGATCAAAGTGGTCAAGGACACTTGCCTTCTTCTTGCTGCTCTGAGAATTGAAAGTCTTGGTCTTGAAAGGGGAGAACTTGCTCTAGAGCAGGTTCTACTCATACCATCACACATAGCAAAAGAAAACAACAATCCATAAGACATAGTTCACACTTCCACTTCATACAAACCACACATTCACATTTATGAAAGCCATTCACATTTCTATGTGTTGTGGTTACTCTATGTGTGTTGATTTTGGCTTCCATGCACTTTTAAACATGTGCATATGATTTCTACTTTTGTATTCATATTTATGTTGCATACTATATATGAATTTCCAATTTAAATAAATTCCTTATATTTAATTGATACTCCTTTTAGCTACCAAGTGTGCAAGGAGGGTATTTTCCTACTCCAAATGTGTCTTCAGACCTTCTACCAACCCTAGACTGAATTCTTTGGATTTTGGAAACTTCATTTATCATTTTCTAGTTATTCATACCTAGCTTGCTATATTTTCATATTTATTTCCTATGCCTAAATGTGAACTTTATTATGAAAATAGTAAGACACCTCATCTAAACAGAATAGGTTTTGGGTCTAAAATATTAAATAATATATTTTTGAATTTCTCCTTTGGTGTGAACTATTTTACATTTATTTTACTAATTTTCAGAATTATTCTCTACTTAAAAATGTGTCCCTATAACTAATAAATGTGAATAATCAATTAGACAGATTCATTTCAGCCAAAAATCTATTTTTATCTCACTCCAAAGTTTTCCAAGTACTAGGAAAGTTTTTAATTTGAATTTACAATGTGTTTGTCCCATCTTTTAAATTTTAAATACTAAACACATATTCAAATTCCTAAATTTAATATCACATAGGGTTAAAAAGGTAAACTCACCCCACTACAGGGTCTATTATATTATTTTAAGAATTTCCAAGGGCCTATCTACACATAACAGAGGGGTTTTCCTAATTTTTATTAAGTCCAGGGGCTAAAACTGATTTTTAAATGAATTTACATGATTTTTCTGAAGTTCCAGGGGCTAGATCAGAAGTTTCCGGGGCTAGCTCGTGTTTTCCGAGATCCCCAGGGGGTAGCGCGTAAGAATTCCGGCCTTTATAACGTGGGGCTGACGTGGACCGTCCGATTTAAAACAGACGGCTGAGATTATAACGTCGAACCGGTACGTGAGGATTTAAATTCTACCGTGCGATTTAAAATAGACGGCGCACAAGCGACCACGTCGCTATGATCGAGCGCGGGCGGCGCTGCCCGGCGGTGCACGGCTGCGGGAGGCGGCGATCTCGCCGGAGAGTTTCGGATCTTCGTCAATTCTTCCTAGAACTGTGATTTTATGGCATAGATCGGTAGAGGGGAGGTCGGGGATCTCACCTCGGGGGTTTTCTTGAGCTCGGAGATCCTGGAAAGCGGTCGGCGACGAGGTCCGAGGTGAATTCACGGCAAGGCTCGTCGGCGCTGTGTTTGAAGCTCAAACCACCGAGTTTTCTGCACCTGCGCGGTTCCCCGGAGGCGGTGGATCAAGATCAGCGCGTTAGATGAGAAATCCCGAGCGAAGATCGAGCGAAATTGGCCGGAGTAACTCGGGTTCTCACCGGAAGGAAAAACGGCGGATCGTGGGGAAAAATGGGGAGATGCCGGGGTTTATATAGCCGGGGAAGAGCGGCAGGTTTGTTTAGATTGAGTTGGTGCCTTCTGGGACCGGGAGTCGGGCTGAGGGACGCAGAAATCCGGTCGGTTACGATCGCGCACGCGCGGGGAAGAGTCTGGGGTCGGCGCGAGCGGGGGTAGGGGATGACAGGTGGGTCCTGCCTGTCTGTGAGAGGGAAACGGGCGCGCAGCTGTGGGCTGGCGCGGGGGTGAGGTGGGTCGGCTGGTGGGTTTCGGCCCACTGGCCGGGGAGGTTTATTTTTTTCTTTTTCTTTTTCTTTTTCATTTCTGTTTGGAGTTTAATTTGAATTCCAGTTTGAATTTAAATTTTTTGCACCACATGCAATACGTCCAAAAATTTTTAAATTCATCTCTTAACAGGTTTTGGGGTGTTACAGCTCTACCCCCCTTAAAAGAAATCTCGTCCTCGAGATTGGTGGTTCTAAGAAAACAACTCCGGAAATTGTGCCTTAAGCTCATCTTCTCGCTCCCAGGTGGCTTCCTCTTCCGAGTGATGCTTCCACTGCACCTTGCACATCCGGATTCTTTTATTCCTTGTGAGGCGTTCCATTGTCTCCAAAATCTTGGATGGTTGCTCGGTATAAGACAGATCCTCAACTACGTTAACCTCATTCATGGGTAACATCTCTTCAGGTGTTCTCAGACATTTCTTGAGCTGTGACACATGGAATACATCGTGCACATCCGATAGGCGAGCCGGTAATTCTAGTTGATACGCCACTTCACCTTTCCTCTCCAGAACTTGAAAGGGTCTGATGTATTGAGGTGACAACTTCCCTTTCACCTTGAACCGACGAAGTCCTCGGATAGGGGACACCTTGAGATAGACATAGTCTCCCACGTTGAAAATGAGCTCTCTTCTCCGTACATCGGCATAGCTCTTTTGTCGTGTCTGTGCTATCCTCAAGTTGTTGCGAATTTCCCTCACTTTCGCCTAGGCTTCTTGTAGTACTTCGGGACCAAACACTTTACTTTCCCCTGTTTGGTTCCAAAATAGGGGAGTTCTGCACTTCCTCCCATACAAAGCTTCAAACGGTGACATCTTCATACTAGCTTGATAGTTGTTGTTATAGGAGAATTCCGCATACGGTAAGTTCTTGTCCCAACTCCGATTGTTTTTGAGTGCACACGCCCTCAGCATATCCTCAAGAATCTGATTGGTTCTTTCCGTCTGCCCGTCAGTTTGGGGATGATAGGCAGAACTAAAGTTTAGATGGGTTCCCATGGTTTCGTGCAACTTCTGCCAGAACCTCGAGGTGAACTGTGTCCCTCGATCCGACACTATCTTCTTCGGCACTCCATGGTAACACACGATCTTTGACATGTACAATTCTGCCAATTTGGATCCGCTGTAGCTTTCTTTCACGGGGATGAAATGAGCAGCTACCTTGGTTAGCCTGTCGATGATGACCCATATTGAATCATATCCGGATTGGGTCCTAGGCAATCCCACTATGAAATCCATACCGATTTCTTCCCATTTCCATTCAGGCACTTTGAGTGGTTGCAATAATCCTGCGGGTCATTGATGTTCTGCTTTCACCAACTGGCATGGGTCACATAGGACAACATGTTCCGCGACATCTCGCTTCATGCCATACCACCAATACCTGCTCTTGAGGTCCTGGTACATCTTTGTACTCCCAGGATGAATGGAATAGTCAGAATCGTGAGCCTCCTTCAAAATCAATTCACGGATCTTCTTTACTTCTGGCACACAGATTCTTTTCCCGTGCCACACCGTTCCCTGTTCATCCTCTCTCAAACCAGGGGCTTTATTTTCCTTGATGAGTTGCCTGATTGCTTGTATCTTCTCGTCATTCTTTTGACCCTCGCGTATTTCTCGCTCTAGTGTGGAGTCAACTTCCATGGCGATGGCTTCACCACTATTCACAAGGCATAGATTGAGCCTTATAACCTCGTCCTTCAATTCTGCAGGCATGTCCTTCCAGCTCAACTTATTGACCTGCACTTTCTGACTTAAAGCATCTGCCACGACGTTTGCTTTCCCAGGATGATAGTTGATGCCCACATCAAAGTCATTGATTAGCTCTAACCATCTCCTTTGTTTGAGGTTGAGATCTGGCTGTGTGAAAATGTACTTTAAACTCTTATGATCCGTATATATCTCTGTCCTCTTCCCCATCAAGTAGTGCCGCCAAATTTTCAACGCGTGTACCATTGTGGCTAGTTCTAGGTCATGTGTAGGATAGTTTTTCTCGTGCTTCCGGAGCTGCCGGGATGCATAAGCCACGACATGCCCTTCTTGCATGAGAACACATCCCAACCCATTTCCAGAGGCATCGCAGTACACCATAAAGTTCTTCTGCATATCTAGCATAACTAGCACTGGGGCTGTTGTCAATCTTTTCTTTAACTCCTGAAAACTTGTCTCGCACTGCGGCGTCCATGTGAATGTGATTCCCTTCTCCAACAGTTTGGTGAGGGGTCTCGAGATCTTAGAGAATCCCTCAATAAACCGTCGATAGTATACTGCCAATCCCAAGAAGCTTCGAACTTCCCCGACATTTTCAGGGGTCTTCCACTTCTGAATATCCTCGATTTTGGCGGGATCCACGGAGATTCCTCCCTCCGAGATGATATGTCTTAAGAAGGGAACTCTCTTCAGCCAAAACTCACACTTGCTCAACTTGGCATATAGGCGGTGTTCTTTCAGCCTCTACAACACCAACCTTAGATGTTTCTCATGTTCCTCTTCATTTTTAGAGAAAACGAGAATGTCATCTATGAAAACCACCACAAATTTGTCCAGATATTCCATGAATACCTTGTTCATGAGATACATGAAGTATGTCGGGGCATTCGTTAGCCCGAAAGGCATGACGGTGTATTCATACAATCCGTACCGAGATACGAAAGTTGTCTTTGGAATATCGGCTTGTCTTATCTTAAGTTGGTGGTATCCCGACCTGAGATCAATTTTCGAGAACACACAAGCTCCCCTCAACTGATCAAACAAGTCTTCAATGCGGGGTAATAGGTACTTGTTCTTGATGGTTACTTCATTCAAGGCACGGTAGTCCATGCATAACCTTTGGGTTCCGTCCTTCTTGGGCACAAATATCAGTTTAGCTTCCCCTGGTGAGTCACTAGGACAAATATACCCCTTCTCCGTCAATTCTCTCAAATGATCCTTGAGTTCTCCCAGCTGCTTGGAGTCCATCTGATAAGGTCTCTTGTATATCGGGGCTATTCCAGGCACTAGCTCAATTGCGAATTCCACTTCACGATCAGGAGGCATACCTGGCAACTCCTCCGGAAAAACATCTGGATATTCCCTGATGGTCCTGATCTCCTCCACTTTCACCTCAACTTGATTTAATTTAATGTCCCTCCTAGGCTCTTGTATTGTTATAAACTTTACTCTTGTGCCACTAGGGTGAGTTAGTTCCACCGTTATGGTCGAACAATGGATGATTCCTTTATGTTTGGTCAACCAATCCATACCCAAGATAATATCTATCCCTTGTGAATCTATCACTATGAGGTTAGCAGTAAATACTACCCCATTAATGTCTAGGTTCACTTTGGGACACACTTGTCTTGTCCTTATTTCTCCACCTGGAGAGTTTACTGCTAGCGTATGGTTCATTTGTGTTGTTGCTAGTTCATGCTTCTTAACAAACCCTTGGGCAATGAACGAGTGGGTAGCACCAGAATCAAACAACAGGGTTGCAATGTGTAAATTGGCAGGAAACTTACCAACTACCACATCGGGTGCCTCTTGCGCCTCCTCCATGGTGACGTGGTTCACCCGTCCTCTAATTACATTCTGCTGTTGTGGCTGCGCGGGCTTCTTCTTTGGGCACTTATGGGCGTAGTGCCCCACTTCACCACAGTTAAAACATTGCACCCCAACCTTAGGTGCCAGACCTTTGTTGTCTTGGGGTTGGTTTGGGGGTCCTTGCACTGCTGGTCGAGGTTGATATGTAGGGCGAGGCCGCTGTACGAACTGACGTTGTGGCTGTATTGGTGCTGCCGGAGGCCTGTAGTTCGGGTTGTACCCTCTTGGTGCTGAGTAGGGTACCGCAGCACGGTTCGTCTGCCCTGCGGGTTGCTGCATTAGACGTGGGCGGGTGTTGCTCCCGGAGGCTTGGTGTGACCACCCGGCCTTCCTCTTGTTTTCATTTTCCAAGGCCTTCAGCTTCCTTTCTACCACAAATGCTCTGTCCACCATCTTTTGGAAGCTTTCATACTCGTTGGATGACATTGCACACTGCATTTCTGCGGTAAGTCCTTCCACGAAACAATTCTGATTCTGCTCATCAGTCTCTACGTCCCGTGGGGCATAACGGGAGAGTTGAGTAAATTTAGTGAGGTATTCCCTCACAGTCATGTTTCCTTCCTGCAACCCCAAGAACTCCTTCCTCTTGTTTTTGAGTTCACCCCTTGGTATGTAATGGTTGCGGAAGCTACGCTTGAACTCTTCCCAAGTGATGTTCTCAGGGCCATGATGGGCGGCCATGTAGGCGGTCCACCAATCAGAAGCAGGTCCATGCAATTGATGAGAGGCAAACAGCACCCTCTCATACCCTTGGCACTGTATGATCCTCATCTTGCTCTCAATGGTCTTTAGCCAGTCATTTGCCTCCAGAGGTTCAGCAGCACTTGCAAACTTCGGAGGTTGAGTTCCTAGAAACTCACTCAACCTTGGTTGGCGTGGTGCAGCTTGTGGAGGTGGAACTTGATGCAAGTTGGCCACCACTTGAGTCAGATTCTGGATGAGCTGATTTTGAAATTCAAGGATTTGGTGGATGGGATCAACTCCCTCACGACGCCCACCCCTGTGTTGGCTCCCAGAAAGATGAGGGTTGCAGGCCTCATCGTTGTTGTTGGCGGGGTTGGCAGCACGACCCTTTCCTCTTCCGGCCATCTAGCATGATCAACCAAATGTTAATTTAAAGCATTACATATTATCTTACTACTTTCACTTGTGTTTTACTTTGAAGTGTTGAGGCTTTGTTATACTTTCTGAGGGTTCATGTCTCACACAAAAATAAATGCACTATTATTTCATGTGGGTTCACACACCAAAGCAAAACAATCTGAAGACGAGGCTGTGGACAATTGCTCATGCCTTCCACAACTCACGTCACACACCAAGCATTAACACACCATTAACTAAGGTAACGACTCGACTATTCGACATCTTGCTAACTAAGGGAAAGACTCTACACTACTCGTATCCCTGAGCTGGCTCCTCGGGATCTTCCTCATTATTGCGGCTGCCTTCTGACTCTGCTTTGGGTGGGGAGGCTGCTGGTGGAGAAGTGCGACGACGCCTGATCGCCCGGCGATCTGGGGAGTCAGGAGTCCATGTATCATTCACGATGACACACAATTCATTCCCATCTCCTCTTTCTCTCGCCCTCAAGCAGGCTCGAAGCAACGCCTCGGTTTCCTTTAGGGTGTCCCGAACATCCTGAAGCTCCTGCTGACACTCCTGCAATCGAGTGCTGAGCATAGCAGCATCCTCCAAGCACAAGTCCATGTGCTCATGGGAAGTCCCTTGCTGCACTGGCGGGTACTTATACTCCGTTGTACCACTCTCGCGCTGGAGGACATACATGTACTCAGTTCTGTCCAGGTGTCGATGATAGATGTGACTCTGGCAGGTGATAGCCTCCCAGGTAACATCCTTCTCTGCATCGACCTGTGTCGCTCGACAAGCTGGAGAGCGGTGGACCTTGAGCAGCTGATTTTCATGGATAATCCTCATCTCTGAACTCCATTCTTCCCTCTTCTCACGGATGGTCCTGGTGGAGCTATAGTGTATGATTAGCTTGCCCGTATTGCCGGCGGCTTGGAGCATACGTCAAAGACGGCGCAACAAGCCTCCTACTGCCAATCCGTAGGAAAGGTACGTCACCGGACGGCTCTCCTTTCTTTGGACAAGGGCAACTACGGGAACTCTCCCTCCTGTGGACTTGCGAGCGGTGCGAATCATGCGAACCATCTAAAACAGAAAGCATTTAAACTTAGGTTAGATAAACTTTTAAACAAAAATCCTATTTTGAATGAAAGTTGGGGTAAGATGAAGAAAGTGACTCCATTAAATAACACTTTTCAACACACACCTTGTAAAATAGTTTTTAAGAAAATAGGGCCCTTAAATACGTCCATTTCTACCTAGGTCCACGTTCCTACGGGCAACCTTGGCTCTGATACCACTTCTGTCACACCCGGTTTCTCCGAAGAATAACCGAGTGAATATCACATGTATGCCAGGATCATTTTCTCATACATGTGATGAAAAATAGTGAAGCATCATTTATTACAAGCCAGGTGTCAAATATAAATAAGTCTTACATAGCATATGTCTCGATGGACGATAATAAGTTCGTAACAAGTAAATTGCAGCGGAAATATTATTCTTGTGGGCTCCGTCGCAGGCGTTGCCCGGGGGACTCCATGAACCTAGAAACCTTCTTCGGGTCCAAAGTCTTGGATCATTAAACACCACTTTATTATCTTGACCTGAGCAGCAATATAAACCAACAAATATGCAAGGTTGAGTACCGATGGTACTCAGCAAGTGTGGGAAAGTTATGTCATGCATGGCTAGAGCAAGGAGAGGTTGAACTCATGGTTAAAGCACTACGCAATTAATACCTATCACCTTAGCTTATTAAGCACCTACATTACTACACAGGTGAAATGGTCCCAATCTCCCATCCCATCATCATAATCAAATAACCATAACATCATTTTCAATGTTAAGCGCCCCGCTTAACATCCTTAACTTCCAAAACCATCACTCCTCTAATCATGAATAAGTCCAAGCCGCTCTTGACCGTGAGCACGGCTGTTATTACAGTTTTGACTCTGCAGAGTTTGCACCACTGTACCCACATGTAGTGATTTCATCCCCCGTTGCCGGGTGGACTAAAAGAACCTCCATTATGCCAGTGGCTACGAACCACATTCACACTTCCCAGGTGTGTAGCCAAGAGATCACTACGAAGCCTTTACAAAGGGATTCCCGATGAGCGTGGGCCCACTGAGGTTTCACCCCTAACAGCATACAAGAGGCTCCAACCCCGCTCCAGTGGCCCCCTCTTGAGCCTTGCGGTTCATATGGTAGTCCAGCTGACACCTATTTCCCGCACCATCCAACACACCCATACTACGCCGGGGATACACCTAATTATTGGCCAAGCTGCCCCATCTCAGCATGTGGTTGGCACGGTAAAGCCAGGTTACATGCTCCATGAACCGGTCCTTAGGATCCAGGCAAGTACTAAACACAAACCCAAGTCTCGTGCACCCAGCACCAACCAAATCATCCAACTTGCCTTGATCCCTACCTCTACATATCTCATAACATCTCATTCAAGAGTATGGTAAATAAACTGATGATCTCATATCCCAATTATCCCATTCTAAGCATGGCTAAGCATAAGCATGTAAATAAATGATATGATAAAATAAATCCCAATCCCAAGCTACAAGGAAACAAGATAATGCAATTTCTAGGGAAACTTCCTAGCATGGGTTTCATATTTCAATTGACAATGCAAATAATTCTATCTACACATCCTAGCATAGGATCAAAGTGGTCAAGGACACTTGCCTTCTTCTTGCTGCTCTGAGAATTGAAAGTCTTGGTCTTGGAAGGGGAGAATTTGCTCTGGAGCAGGTTCTACTCATACCATCACACATAGCAAAAGAAAACAACAATCCATAAGACATAGTTCACACTTCCACTTCATACAAACCACACATTCACATTTATGAAAGCCATTCACATTTCTATGTGTTGTGGTTACTCTACGTGTGTTGATTTTGGCTTCCATGCACTTTTAAACATGTGCATATGATTTCTACTTTTGTATTCATATTTATGTTGCATACTATATATGAATTTCCAATTTAAATAAATTCGTTATATTCAATTGATACACCTTTTAGCTACCAAGTGTGCAAGGAGGGTATTTTCCTACTCCAAATGTGTCTTCAGACCTTCTACCAACCCTAGACTGAATTCTTTGGATTTTGGAAACTTCATTTATCATTTTCCAGTTATTCATACATAGCTTGCTATATTTTCAGATTTATTTCCTAGGCCTAAATGTGAACTTTGTTATGAAAATAGTAAGACACCTCATCTAAACAGAATAGGTTTTGGGTCTAAAATATTAAATAATATATTTTTGAACTTCTCCTCTGGTGTGAACTATTTTACATTTATTTTACTAATTTTCAGAATTATTCTCTACTTAAAAATGTGTCCATATAACTAATAAATGTGAATAATCAATTAGACAGATTCATTTCAGCCAAAAATCTATTTTTATCTCATTCCAAAGTTTTCCAAGTACTAGGAAAGTTTTTAATTTGAATTTACAATGTTTTTGTCCCATCTTTTAAATTTTAAATACTAAACACATATTCAAATTCCTAAATTTAATATCACATAGGGTTAAAAAGGTAAACTCACCCCACTACAGGGTCTATTATATTATTTTAAGAATTTCCAGGGGCCTAACTACACATAATAGAGGGGTTTTCCTAATTTTTATTAAGTCCAGGGGCTAAAACTGATTTTTAAATGAATTTACATGATTTTCTGAAGTTCCAGGGGCTAGATCAGAAGTTTCCGGAGCTAGCTCGTGTTTTCCGAGATCCCCAGGGGGTAGCACGTAAGAATTCCGGCCTTTATAACGTGGGGCTGACGTGGACCGTCCGATTTAAAACAGACGGCTGAGATTATAACGTCGAACCGGTACGCGGGGATTTAAATTCTACCGTGCGACTTAAAATAGACGGCGCACAAGCGGCCACGTCGCTCTGATCGAGCGCGGGCGGCGCACGGCTGCGGGAGGCGGCGATCTCGCCGGAGAGTTTCGGATCTTCGTCAATTCTTCCTAGAACTGTGATTTTATGGCATAGATCGGTAGAGGGGAGGTCGGGGATCTCACCTCGGGGGTTTTCTTGAGCTCGGAGGTCCTGGAAAGCGGTCGGCGACGAGGTCCGAGGTGAATTCACGGCGAGGCTCGTCGGCGCTGTGTTTGAAGCTCAAACCACCGAGTTTTCTGTACCTGCGCAGTTCCCCAGAGGCGGTGGATCAAGATCAGCGCGTTAGATGAGAAATCCCGAGCGAAGATCGAGCGAAATTGGTCAGAGTAACTCGGGTTCTCACCGGAAGGAAAAACGGCGGATCGTGGGGAAAAACGGGGAGATGCCGGGGTTTATATAGCCTTGGAAGGGCGGCATGTTTGTTTAGATCGAGTTGGTGCCTTCTGGGACCGGGAGTCGGGCTGAGGGACGCGGAAATCCGGTCGGTTACGATCGCGCGCGGGCGGGGAAGAGTCCGGGGTCGGCGCGAGCGGGGGTTGGGGATGACAGGTGGGTCCCGCCTGTCTGTGAGAGGGAAACGGGCGCGCGGCTGCGGGCTGGCGCAGGGGTAAGGTGGGCCGGCTGGTGGGTTTCGGCCCACTGGCCGGGGAGGTTTATTTTTTTCCTTTTTTCTTTTCTTTTTCATTTCTGTTTGGAGTTTAATTTGAACTCCAGTTTGAATTTAAATTTTTTTGCACCACATGCAATACGTCCAAAAATTTTTAAATTCCCCTCTTAACAGGTTTTGGGGTGTTACAAGGAACCTCCGGACCTCAACGATGTTTTGAATGTGGTAAGACAGGACATTTTCGTACGGAGTGCCCTAACCTTTCAGGTCCGACTTCACGTGAAGAAAACCAAACAAGGCCGAAGAAATCGTTTGCAAAGAATAAGAAGAAGAAAGATTTATCAATGCGCAACATAGTGCATAGTATGATCTTTGCACTTCAAGATTTCGGCTCAAGTGATGTGGACACCGGTAGTGATGAAGATGAAGAAGCTATGGCAAATATGTGCTGCATGGCGAGCAAGTCAAGTTCAAGCTCCGAGGAGGCAGAACACAACAGCGACGATGAAGAGGTATGTCCCACTTGCGAAGAAATGTGTGATGCTATTTCTCGTGCCACTGTTATATTAAAGAAAAAGGATAAAAAACTTAGGAACAATGCTGTTAAAATTGAATCACTAGAATCTGAAATTAATCGTTTAAAAACTTTGATTCCTAGTGATGATTCTTGTTCCTCATGTGATTTGATTTATAAACAATTATCCTCTTTAAGAAGTGCACACGCATCTACACTTGATAAACTTGAACTTGAAATTGAAAAGAACAAAGAGCTTGCTGCACTTAATGATAAAAATTTGAAAGATGCTTGTTGTTCTCCAATTGATTTGCATTGTTCTTCATGTGATGATCTGAATAAGAAACTAAATGATGCTATGAATGAGATTTCTATTTTGAACAATGCTTTACGTGTGCATGAAGTTAAATATTGTTCAAATTGCAAACTAAAAGGAAAAACTTCATGTGAAAACTGCTTTGATCTGTCCAATAAACTTGATGACATGCATAGGACACTAGATCGGTTTTCTAATGCAAATAAGAACCTAAACTTGCTGCTGAATTCTTCCAAGTCTTGTAATGATAAAACTGGTTTAGGTTTTAATTCTCATGCTCATGCTAAGGCACACCCACCTAAAGTTGTAAAGTCATTAGGAAGCGGTTTAATTCAAACAGCTCCTAGACAAAAAGAGGTGATTTTCAAATCTGCAGGAGTACTGTCCCATTCGGGTTCTAATAAACGTGTTGTTTGCTCATCCAGACATGATAATAAGGTTATTTTTCATTGTACCTACTGTGGTAGAGATGGTCATGTCATGGATTTTTGTTATAGACTAGCTAAACACGATAAGAAACAAAGAATACTTGCTAGATCACATAACAACCAAGCAAAATCTGCTAGACCGAATGTTCGGAGCTTGCAACCTGTTGTAATGAGTCAAAAACTTGCTCCCGGACCTACTGTTTTTTGTGCTACATATAACACATCTTCTAAGTCAGTAGTTGGGAACAAAAAATTTCGATGTTTGGCTCATAAATCTGCTGTACCTTTCTCAGCTTTCGCATGTTATTCCTGCTGGACGTCGTGTGACTCAGTACTGGATTCCTAAAAGTCTTTTAACTAACCCCAGTATTGAGTCATCGACGTATTGTGCTGCTGTGTAGGTTTCACGTTTGAGGAAGGAGAACATTTGGATTGTGGATTCAGGTTGCTCACGCCACATGACCGGTAACAAAGAATGGTTCTCCTCTCTCTCTTTTGTGTCACGTGTAGAAAATGTTACTTTCGCCGATAACTCTTCTACTCCCATAATTGCTAAAGGTTCGGTTAGAGTAAACAATCTCTACACTTTGAAAGATGTGGCACTTGTTAAAAATTTGAAATACAACTTGCTTTCGGTTTCACAATTGCTAGATGAAAATCTAGAGGTTAGCTTTGCTAAAAATTGCTGCAAGGTTGTAGATTCAAAAGGTGAGCTTTTGTTTAACATGTCTAGGTTTGGAAGAGTTTTTAAAGCTGATTTTGATTTGTCAACTTCTAAGCATCGGTGTCTAGTTGCTAATGATACAAAGGATCTATATTTTTGGCATCGTAGACTTGGTCACATAGGTTTTGATTATCTCACTCGTGTTAGTGCTCTCGATCGCATACGTGGGCTGCCGAAGCTTAAAAAGGACAATGATATTGTGTGCTCTTCTTGTAGACATGCTAAGTTTGTTGCAGGTTCACATGCTCCTCTCACAATGACCATGACAGCTGAACTGGGACAACTTTTACATCTTGACACAGTAGGTCCGGCACGTGTTCAATCCTCCGGAGGTAAATGGTATGTGCTTGTGATTGTTGATGATTATTCCAGATATTCTTGGGTTTATTTTATGGCATCTAAGAATGAAGCTTTTAGTCATTTTAGAACTTTATTTCTTAGATTATCTATTGATCACCCAGGATCATTAAAAGCAATTAGAAGTGATAACGGAACTGAATTTAAAAACCAATCCTTTGATCACTTTTGTGCTGAAAATGGAATATATCATCAATACTCTTCACCCTATGTACCACAACAAAATGGTGTCGTAGAAAGAAAGAACAGGAACTTAGTTGAGATGGCTAGGACTATGCTTGATGAATATCAAACTCCTAGGAAATTTTGGGCTGATGCAATTGCAACCGCTTGTTATGTCTCAAATCGTGTTTTCTTGCGTGCTAAGCTTGGAAAAACCCCATACGAGCTCCGGTTTGGACATAGGCCTAGTGTTACACACTTTAGGGTTTTTTGGTTGCAAATGCTTTGTTAAGAAACATGGTAATCTTGATAAATTTGAAGCTAGATCTGTTGATGGCATGTTTCTTGGTTATCCATCTCATACTAGAGGCTACCGTGTGCTTTTACTTGACACTAACAAAATTGTGGAGACTTGCGAGGTTTCTTTTGATGAAGCTAGCCCAAGTACTAGCTCTGATATTGCAGGTACGGATCCATATCCGCAGGGGGAGAGTATTTTTATTGAAGAAGATGAAGAAGTGGTGCTGCTGCCCGAAAACTCGAAAGTAAATAACGATCAAGCTGCTGATTTTGCACCACAACCAGCACCAACAGTCACTACTGCTGGTTCGGACCTTCCTCAATCAACAAGCTCTCCTAATCAAAGGTCCGAACATGAAGAAGAAGGTGCTTGTGAAGTGTCTACTCCCCTCCGAGTACTCAAAAGTCATCCTCCACAACAAATCATTGGAAGCTTGCATGAACGAGTCACTCGGTCCAGGTTTTGCGATCCAAACTCTCATGCTCATTCTGCTTTTGTTGCTTCTTTTGAACCCAAGGATATATCACACGCACTCACTAATGAATCTTGGATTAATGCCATGCAAGAAGAGTTAGAAAATTTTGAAAGAAATAATGTTTGGAAACTTGTACCTCCACCTCAAGGTCACACATTAATTGGAACTAAATGGGTATTTAAAAATAAGCAAAGTGAGGATGGAGTTGTGGTTAGGAATAAAGCTAGGTTGGTTGCTCAAGGTTTCACTCAAATTGAAGGTCTAGATTTTGATGAAACATTTGCTCCTGTTGCTAGATTAGAAGCTATAAGAATTTTATTAGCATTTGCTGCATCTAAAGGTTTCAAGTTATATCAAGTGGATGTTAAAAGTGCTTTTCTTAATGGCTACATAGAGGAGGAGGTTTATGTTAAGCAGCCACCGGGTTTTGAAAATCCAAATTTTCCTAATCATGTTTACAAACTGTCCAAAGCCTTGTACGGTCTAAAACAAGACCCTAGAGCATGGTATGATAGGTTAAAAACATTCTTACTTGAAAAGGGGTTTACCATGGGCAAGGTTGAT